>CM050450.1:86262438-91262438 GCA_027563935.2 Costus lasius | reverse complement strand
ACCAGAGATTAGTGCTTGTACTCTCTGTGCATCTTATCTCGCCTGAGCGGGACGCGGAGACCAAGTATGAAATCTGGATCCCATCTCACTAAAAGAGTGTTACTCTTTCGGACTGTTTAATGGATTTTTCAGTCAGATAAAATAGTGAGAAAAGAATCATTCTTAAGTCCTGAATTGATTCTAACATTGATACTGACCTTGCTGTTCTTGCATTGTTGTAGATTTCTGCAGCAACGAACACCACGAATTTCAATGTGCGATCCCTACTGGAAAGGGAGAAGTTTGCTGGGCCAAACTTCTCAGACTGGTACGGACACCTTAAGATTGTTCTTAAGGCAGAGAGGAAGCTGTATGTCCTCGAGACAGCTATACCGCCTCAACCCGCTGCGAACGCCGCAAGGGCGGTTCGCGATGCTTATGAAAAGCATGTCAATGATAGCATTGATGTCGCTTGCCTGATGCTTGCGTCTATGACGCCAGAGCTGCAGCGTCAGCATGAGGATCTATCTGCTATAGAAATTATAGCAAACCTCAAGATGTTGTATGCTGCACAGGCTAGGACTGAACGTTATAATTTGACTAAGCTTTTCTTTCAGAGCAAACTGGCTGAAGGGAGTCCAGTGGGAGCTCACGTACTCAAGATGATTGGGTACAAGGAGGCTCTAGAGAAACTGGGACATACCATCAATCAGGAGCTTGCTGTAGACATAATCCTGCAGTCTCTTCCGGCTACTTACGATCCGTTCATCATTAATTTTAATATGAACAAGATCGACTGTACCCCGGCAGAGTTGCTGAACATGCTCTTGACTACGGAGTTGACTCTAAAGGGAAAGCCTTCATCCTCTGTCTTGATGGTTCCTTCAAGGAACAAGAAGAAAGGGAAGAAGGGCAAAGCCCCTGTCAAGAACTACAACAAGGCTCTGAAACAAAAGGTTAAGCGGTCGAAGGAATACAAATGTTTCCATTGTGGCCAGCTGGGTCACTAGAAAAAGGACTGTAAAGCGCTCCAAGGAGACAAGAAGGGAAGCAATCCTTTCGCTTCTGGCTCAGGTATTTTCGTGACTGAAGTCATGGTATCTTCTTCTTCTATTTCATGGGTGTTGGACACTGCATGTGGAGTTCACATTTGTTCTAATGTACAGGAACTCAAGAGAAGAAGACAGGTGGGACAGCATGAGGTGGACCTACGAGTTGGAAACGGGGCACGGGTTGCTGCTGTTGCTGTAGGAGTTTATTATATCTCATTACCATCTGGACTTGTATTGGAACTGGACAATTGTTATTTTGTACAAAGCATAACAAAAAATATTATCTCTATTCCTGCTCTTGTCAGGAAAGGGTTTTCCTTTGAATGCAAGATTTCAAAGTGTTATCTTTCTTTTGATAATATTGTTTATGCTACTGGATCGATTAACAATGGGTTATTCATGTTGGACATGGAATGTTCTATACAAAATATTGATATTAAGAAAGCCAAGTTTGCTGATGACAGCACCTTGCTATGGCATAGTCGTTTAGGCCATATTAACAAGAAACGCATTAAGCGGTGGCATGATCATGGACTGCTGGGATCATTCTCCTGTGAGGAGCTTGATACATGCAAAGCTTGTTTAATGGGTAAAATGACGAAGGCCCCTTTTTCTAACAAAGGTCAAAGGGCTTCAGGTTTACTTGACCTCATTCACAGTGATGTGTGTGGGCCTTTTAGTAAACATGCCAGAGGTGGCTATTCATACTTCATTACCTTTACTGATGATTTCAGTAGGTATGGTTATGTCTATCTTATGAGACATAAAAGTGAATCTTTTGACAAGTTCAAAGGGTTCAAAAATGAAGTACAGAATCAGTTAGGCCGAAATATCAAATCACTCCGCACAGATCGAGGTGGAGAATACTTGAGTCATGAGTTTACTGACTATCTGAAGGAGTGTGGGATTGTCTCACAGCTCACTCCACCAGGAACACCGCAATGGAATGGTGTGTCCGAGAGGAGAAATAGAACCTTACTTGATATGGTTCGCTCTATGATGAGTCAGGCTACTCTACCTTACTCCTTTTGGGGATTTGCACTGGAAACAGCTGCAAAGCTACTAAACCGAGTGCCATCCAAGGCAGTTTCAAAGACTCCATATGAATTATGGTATGGAAAACAGCCGAGCTTGACATTTATTAAGATCTGGGGTTGCAAGGCTTATGTCAAAAAGCTCACCTCTGGGAAACTGGAGAGCAGATCTGAGAAATGTATCTTTGTCGGTTACCCTAAGGAAACTAAGGGTTATTATTTCTACGATCCCAAAGAGAACAAAGTTTTTGTTGCTCGGACGGCTATTTTTCTTGAGAAGGAATTTCTTCTGCAAGAGGCCAGTGGGAGAGAAATAAAGCTGGATGAGAATCCAGAAGAAGGACAAAGTAGTCAAGCACAGTTGGATGTGCATGAGCCAGTAGAACAGGTTATTGAACAACCTGAGGCTCAGATATCACGGGAACCGCGTAGATCGGGAAGGATCCGTCGACAGCCTGAGCGCTATGACGGAGTCTACATCATTAATGATGAACCCCTCACTTATGCGGATGCGGTCAGTGGACCGGAATCAGCGAGATGGCTTGAAGCTATGCGAGCCGAGATGGACTCCATGTCAGATAACCAAGTCTGGGATTTGGTTGATCCGCCTCTGGGAGTAATCCCTATAGGCTGTAAATGGATCTTCAAAAAGAAGATTGACATGGATGGTAACGTTGTTACCTATAAAGGCAGGCTAGTTGCGAAAGGTTTCAAACAAATCTACGGGATAGATTATGATGAAACTTTCTCTCCTGTAGCTATGTTCAAGTCTATTCGGATTATTCTTGCGATAGCAGCGTATTATGATTATGAGATCTGGCAAATGGATGTGAAGACCGCTTTCCTTAATGGAAAACTAGACGAGGATGTGTATATGACACAACCTGAAGGTTTCATCAATCCATCAGATCGTCATAAAATATGCAAGTTAAAGAAGTCCATTTATGGACTTAAGCAAGCATCAAGAAGCTGGAATATTCGTTTTGATGAATCAATCTGCGAGTTTGGTTTCATCAAGAATGAAGATGACCCGTGTGTATATAAGAGGTTTAGTGGGAGCGTGATTACTTTCCTAGTCCTCTACGTCGATGATATCTTAATCATTGGAAACGATATTCCTGAACTACATGCTGTCAAGGCATGGTTAAGAAAATGTTTCCAGATGAAAGATTTGGGAGAAGCAGCCTATGTATTAGGTGTGAAGATCTACAGAGATAGATCTAAGAGGCTTCTCGGGCTGTGCCAGAGTACTTACATCGATAAAGTCCTGGAGAGATTTCATTTAGAAAATTATAAAAGAGGATATCTTCCAGTCAGACATGGTTTGAATCTTTCAAAGAGTCAATGTCCACAAACAAAGACTGAGAAAGATGAAATGGACAATACGCCTTATGCTTCGGCTATTGGGTCCATTATGTATGCGATGTTGTGTACTCGCCCAGACGTCGCTTACGGGTTAAGCGTGACCAGTCGATTCCAAAGTAATCCAGGTCAGGCACACTGGATTGCAGTCAAGAACATTTTGAAATATCTTCGGAGGACCAAAGATATGTTTTTGATTTATGGAGGTCAGGAAGAACTCAGTATTGAAGGATATACTGACGCTTTGTTCCAATCTGACCAGGATGATTTCCGATCGCAATCAGGCTATGTTTTTAGCTTGAATGGAGGTGCAGTGGTGTGGAAAAGTTTCAAACAGTCAATTGTTGCTGATTCCACAACAGAAGCCGAGTATGTTGTAGCCTCGGAAGCATCCAAGGAGGCAGTGTGGATTCGTAAGTTCGTTCAGGAACTTGGTGTTGTTCCTTCGAGTGCAGATCCATTGGTTATCTTCTGTGATAACACTGGAGCAATAGCACAAGCAAAGGAACCACGGTCGCACCAGAAGTCCAAGCACATACAGAGAAGGTTTCACTTGATCCGGGAGATCATTGATCGTGGTGAGATCAAAGTCTGCAAGGTTCATACAGACGACAATCTGGCTGACCCGCTTACAAAGCCTCTGGCGCAGCAGAAGCATGAGAAGCACTGTAATAATATGGGTTTGAGATTTCTCAACCATTAGATTAAGTGCAAGTAGGAGATTGTTGGGGTATGCCCTTAAGGCTAATGTTTGAGGCCTTGGGATTATTTCAGTATCATGTATAAACTCTATGTTTATAAAGGCAATGGTTGTTATTCAGGTTGTTACATTATCTGCTGCAATGTGTATACTTCTGAATAATGTCTCGATGCTGTTCAGCTAGGCTGATATGCAGTATTGTCCTTAGTCGAGATATCTTGGTGAACATGAGACAGCCTTGATATGATTGAGACTAATATGTGTTCTAATCTTATAGGATGCTTCGAGCATGGAATAAGATGTAGACTCATGGGTACATTGGATGTACTGGACAGACCCTACTAGGATATTCAATTGTTTGTCACAATGTGAATAATCCTTGTATGCAAACAAGTAGCATGTGTCCTCTGACTTGAGATCACTTGTGTTTCTAAATGATGATTGGCATTGTTTTGAGGTAGTTCAATATCATTTGAAACATAATGATTATAGACTATTTTGGATAATGAGCATGAGTCATGTTAGGGCACTAGTGATAGATATAGGATTGCCGTCTCCTTGTTTTAGGAGTGTGATGTTCTGAAGGGGCCCCCTGGATGAGATGGTTGAGAAAGTGTATCGCCATACCCAGATGACTATGTTCATCTAATCTGATCACTCTCATCATATTGGAGTTACAGGCTTGACACGCTTGTCCAATAAGAACATCCAGTGGCAAAGGAAACATGTATGCCTAGTGAAGTGGATTCACACTTGTGCTGTTGTTTGGGTGTAGTCTTGGAAGACTCTTTCCTTTATATCGGGAGACAGTGATGTGTTGCTACATACCCCTCACTGATCGTGATAACGTGAGTTATCGTTACCGACATTTGAAGGAAACCCTTAGGGTCGCACAATTTGATGATATGGCTTACTTAAGTCAGATCGTGTGGACTGAATTGTTTTGGTTCAGTTTAAAGGGATTTAAACTCTGATTGTAAGTGAGATCAGGTCTGATCATGTTTGATTGATTAGGGTTTGAGATCGGTAAGCTTCGATCGAGAGTGTTGATGCTAGATCGGTGAGATCAAGAACATCAAGAGATGAACGGTTAGATCTTGAACCATTTGGTTCAATGAAATCTAGACCATGGCTTGGGCTGATTTGATTTGGTTTTTGAACCAAATGCAATTGGATCGAATTGATTTGAACCGGTTCACATGAGTGAACGCATGGTTCAAAGCTTGTAGGCGTTTTGGTCGATTTTGATGTCGTGGGCGCATGGCTACATGTCTTTCTATTTTTGGAAAGTCATAAACGCCACTTCCCTCAACGCCTCAACGCCTCAACGCTCGCTTCTTCCTTTTGACGCCCCCTCTCTCGTGTAGAGAAGGTCTTCACGCCTTGAAGAGGATTCGGCCAAGCTAGAGCTCTCATCCTATTCCCTTCCATTCGACAAGGATACTTTGAAGAGCTTTGCTAGCACAAAGGATTCAAAGGAGCAAGTCATCTTCACCTTGTGTGCGTCACTTTTGGAGAAGAAGCACACGCATCTTTCTCTTCCAAGTCGCCATCTAAGCAATGGCAATGGTATGAATCCTTTTCATCTATATAAGGTCTTGAAAGTTGATCATATGATATATACAAATCGATCTATGAAACCCTAACATCCCTTGCGAAACTTTGATATGCGCCCCCTTTGGGTTTCACCCCCTTTGAAAAGGGACTTTCATCAACACGGTGAGTAAGATAGGGTACCTAGAAGCAAAGTAAGAGAAACAATATATGTGCCCAAGTGTTCACCCTCTGCAGTCTTTCACACAACCGATGCTTGAGTCCTCTTCTTCCACGCCCAGTGCTAGCCTAGGGAAGAAGATCCACGCCAAGGGAGAGTTCTTGCTTCTTGCGCCACCCACTAGGAGAAGGATGCACCAAGCGTATAAGGGAGGAGGAAGAAGCCGCCAAGAACTTGCCTTACTTGTGCCAAGATGAAGAAGGGGATGGTGCTTGTGGCCTTGATGGAAGAGGATGCTCCAAAGATCACCTAGCTCTTGCCCCTCTTGATGTTCACGCCAAGGAGTAGAAGATGATGTTCAAGAGGGGGTCGGCTAGGCATCATTATATAGGAGTAAGAGGCGGTTATGGGTAATAGGAAACTCCAAGTGATTAGGGCATGAATCAAGG
Organism: Costus lasius; assembly: GCA_027563935.2. Classification (NCBI taxonomy): domain Eukaryota; kingdom Viridiplantae; phylum Streptophyta; class Magnoliopsida; order Zingiberales; family Costaceae; genus Costus; species Costus lasius. Next base: position 91,256,148 of record CM050450.1, on the reverse strand, counting down.
AATTAATCAATCAATTATCTTGATCAAATCTTTAATCCCATATGGGCTAAAGCCTGGCAAGCAAGGATCATCCATATGCGCCTCAAAGGTTGCCTATAGAAAACAATCCTTCTATGCATGCACCTAGGCTTAGTCAAAGCATTATGTAAGATTGCCTAATGAGGCATGGGCGCAATTCCTAATCCAATTAGGAGTCTATCTATGCCAATAATCAGCGAACATGCGCCCAAGGCTTTCCAAAAGAAGCCTCATGTGATTAAATCAAATCAAAGTTGATTTGATTGATTTCAATCTCCATTGGATTGCTAAATCAAGCCATAGACATCACTCCTAATCCAATTAGTAGTCCATGTGCCCATGCATTAATTTCAACCCCATTATACCCTTAATCCCATGCAACTTATCCTCATGACCCATTGGGTCATTGATGCGTTGTATTTTGGTAGTATTTTTTTATATTATTTTATCTCAAAACTAGGCATATTCTAGTGTTTTTATGTAATATTTAGGCTTATTTACTTGCTTTGTTCGGAATCTTCACTTTTTCTTATCTTTTTACAATTTTAGGTAAAATCACTCATTTTCTAGAGCTTATTTGATGATTTTGGGGTCATAGAGTGATTTCTGATGAAGAGACAAGTCTACACAGAAAATTTGGGATCAATCAGAGTTGTATTTGAAAATCACGGCCGGGTGAAGATTTTGGGGTTCACCCGTGATTTGCAAAAAGGTCCCAAAATTCACAGTACACATCATGGCTAGCACAAGATTTCAATCTTTGGCCATGATTCCATCAAAGACATTTTTCTGAAATTCACAGTACAAATCACAACCGAGTGAAGAGTTTGGGGTTCACCCGTGATTGCTACTGCCTGTTGACCTTCCTTACAATTTTTACTCGATTGAGGGCTCTAAAAAAATTAGAAAAATCTAAAAAAAAAATGTTTTACAAAGCTAAGAGGAAGATGAAGAGTTTAGGCATAAAAAGGCCTCTTTTTCATGACATATTTGTGGAGCAATTGATAGACGAATAGAGAGGGGCGAGAAGACCGGCGATAAGGGCTTCCAGAGAGGATTTTGGGTCGATTTCAAGACGGATCTACACCAAACTTAGAGGAAACATTTGCATCATCTTCTCCTACCTCTCCTTAGTCTTTGTTTGTAGTTTTCTTCGTCTATTGGAGAGATCTGAGTGGATTTGTATAGCTTTTGTTGCGTAAACTTTTAATCGGGACTCGATTGAAGCCCGTTGACTTTATCTATCATGTGAACTGAGTTTATTTTGATATTTTGAGTATTATCTGACCATATTTTACTTAGTAGGACTAATTTCATAATATTGCCTTGATCAAGTAATGTTGTGTGTCAGTTGACACGGTTCCGATCGCAAGGAGAACTATGTTGAGTAATCCCCTAAGTAAAACTTGTACCGGGTTCATTCGAGGGTACCATAGTCTTTCATAGAACGCAATGAACTTGCTTAAATCGATAGGCCACGAGAGTAGGACATCAATTTAAGTAAGTACCGGGTTGTACTTACTGCAAGGGGACAACTTGTACGATAGGAAATATTACTTATGCAAAATGATAAACTCATGTATCAAATAAATTCTAGTTCAGATAGATCAGTCAATGTGGTGAATTCCATAGTCCTGATATCTCTCAATTAGACACCCTTCATGTTTCTATCATTTTTTTCGTATTTTATTTATAGTTGAGTTTGATAACCCTTATTTCCAAAATTCCAAAATACAAAAAATAAGTTTGCTTAGCTTCTTAATATCAGAATAGTTGGTACTTGACTTAGTACCCTATGGGACTGACATCTTTTATATTACTTCGATAACATCGTGTGCTTGCCGTGTGTATCAGCCATACTAGACTTCATTTAAGCTAGCTAATTAAGCCATCAGACCCAAACCGATGCAACCCTGGTTAAATGCGGCAAACTACAGTTAACGCAGGGTCAACCTACCAAAAATGAAGTTTAGCTCCAATAATTCTCTTCCATTTTATCAGGCACGTTGGAGTTATTGAAATCTCCCAAATAGATTCGAGTTATCCAATAACTCGATCATAAGACTACCTTATCAATATGAGAACTCGAGTATCTAGGTGTACGACCCTGTAGGTTCCTCTGATATTGGCAATGATGAACTTAGACCATCACAAGCAGTGAGTAGCACATAGCAGTGTATCACTGCTACCCAAGTCTTCGGAATGGATATCAACATCGACATCCCTATTATCGCAACAAGGTACCAATACATTACAATCCCTTTGCCAAACTAATATCTAATTGCACAAAGTGTGTCATTGCTTTGTTTATACCCAATCTCATGGTCATGACTAAATCAGGCTTTCACCTGGGTATAGCCATACACTTTCAGCCATGCATCCATATGGGGCCCATGGATATCAAGCTTTCCACAAGAAGGAAAAAATCCTATGTCTGTCCATTGATCTTCTCATATGGGTCGTGACATACTCAATGACAACTGTTATAATCTCCCAACTACAGTGAGGTGTTAGGTTGTATCAAAGTATGTCCCTAACCATATAGAAGGGTTAATGACCTTAAGTCAAGGGATCAATGCATCTCTTGTCACATGTAAGGTTAACTCATGAAACCAAGTTAGAGCCTCACAACGGGTCAGTTCAGTATATGCTCTATTGATATACCCATATGTTTGCGTTTGCACCAAGTGCTAACCAGCCCATATGCCAGTCTCACATGTACCAGAGCTATCCCTTATCCACTCAGGTACTTGACTGCGAATATAAGTTTGAGCACAGATACAATCTGTCTCTAGGGACATTATTATGCAAGTATACAAAGATCGCAGATGTAAATATAACACAATAATGACAATGCCATAATGATATATAGAAAATATATGTGTCAAGTAGTACAAAAGATAGACCAACAATGAGTCCAAGGGCACATACACCAACAAGGAGAGCATTAATTCAAGATCAACCCTAACTTAGTTGCCCAAATCTTGCAAAGGTAAGTTTAAAAAATTGAAGTGTTAGTGCAAACCTCATACAGTGAGAGGTGAATAAGAAAAGACTACCGAGAATGGAGGAGTTGTTATTGGGCTAACCTCATTTGCTATCGATCATGAGATGGTTCTTAGACATGTGTTAGACTTTACACTTAACGAGGACAACAAGTCTTAAATGAAGGAGATTTAATACCTTGGTTTAGTCCCACATAAGTAGTGGAAGAAAAAATTGTATGATATAAAAATCTTCAAATTTAAAAGGAGATATCGCACAATGCAAGAAAATAAAATCCCTTCAAGCCAATTTTCTTTCTATCTTTTGTAGGTGCAAAGAGCAAATGACTACCTTTCCCTTTTGTACTACTTTTCTTTATATGATTTGGGTGCTTCTATCACCTCTCTCCCTCTCTTCTCTCTAAGGCTGTGTTTCCTTAGAAGGAATCAACAATGGAAAGAAGGAATCAAAGTATTAATTAAAGCACCTTTCCCTTCTTTCTACTGTGGATTCCTTGACAACGTATTAATGACAAAGTATTAATTAAAGAACATTTCCTTTCTTTCCACTGTGGATTCCTTGACAACGTATTAATTAAAACATCTTTCCCTTCGTTCTACTGTGGATTCATTCCAAGGAAATACAGCAAAGGGCTGAGCCCTTCTTCACTTCCCCTCCTCTATATTCCTTCTTCTAGCCAAATGCTTCTCCTCTACTCATCTCACTAACTTAAGCACTTCCAACTCTTCAACACTTGCACAAGCCTCATCCTTCTAGGGACACAAGCACTTGGAATGCTCCATCCATGACACCTCTTCAAGAATCATCTTGCCTAAGTCTCCTAACCCTTATCTCTTACACTGTGTTTACTAGAGTGCAAATGATAGGGGAAATGATGGATTATTGGTTTTTCCTTTGTTTACTATGACGGATGAAAAATACATAATTGAAAGTACGAAGGAAAAAATCATACCTTTCCCTCGATTTGCAATATGCTAGAATCAGGCGGATTGCTACTCCATGCTCTCGCCCGAATCGCTGCTAAACCTAACGTCACCTAATTTTCACGCCATCACCTCGCGCCGTCTGCTTTACTCGCCAGCCGCCGAAGTTCATTCGCCATCGCCTCCCGCCGTCCGCTTTACTCGTCGGTCGTCGAAGTTCACCTCCCGCCATCCGCTTTACGCGCTAGCTGCCGAAGTTTACCTCCCGCAGTCTGCTTTGCTCGCCAACAGCCGAAGTTCACTCGCCATCGCCTCCCGCCATCCACTTTTCTCGCCAACCACCGAACTTCACTCACCATTGCCTCCCACCGTCCGCTTTTCTCGCCTGCTGCCGAACTTCACTTGCCATCACGTCCCGCTATTGCCAAAACAACTCTCCATTTGCCATCGCCTCCCGCCTACTGAAACCTAGCTTTCGCCGACTCTCGCCAGCGTCCAAATCTTTCACGCAGGTAAAATCGGCAAGCTACAATGTTATAAAGCTGGATAGTGATAGAAACCTAAGCTTCAATTTCATTCTCTATATAAGGGCTAGAAATTTTTCTCCATACCTCCACTATTTTTCTTTCGTCCCTCATTGCCCTCTATACTTCTACTGATCCTGTATTTTCTAGTAGTTTTTCATAGCCATTGAGGTACAAGTACATGTTGCTCTTCTCATCCGTGACTTGGCAGTTCCACCCACTAGGACGAGAAAATAAGGTGCAGCCAAGGATGACTTGCCGGCATTAAATTTGAAATTTCTTGAGCTTCTCTCTGCTTGGAGCCTAGAGAAATGGGGTTGCTGGCAAGTTGTCTTTGGCTACACGTTGCTTCCTGTCCTTCATTGGCTTGGGATGTTTCTTCTGCGGTTCAACATTCAAGTCTCATATGAATATGCTAGTTAACTAAATTTGTAAGATCTTCTTCTTGATAATACTAACCTGAGATTGAATACCAGCAACCAAGGTCAGACTAAATATGCTAATAGAGAAGATCATAAAAAGTTACATGTCAATCTAAAGAAGTACTCCTTATACACCCAAGTTGTTTCTTGGTTCGTTATTTAAGGATAGAGCATTTCTACAAATACAGATGAAATAAAAGCTGTTAGAGAGTTTCCTAAACCAAGTTCCATTCACGATGTCAGAGCTTTCAAGTATTTTCTAAAATTCATTTAGAATTGAATATGTTAGTTAACTAAATTTATAAGATCATTTTTGTTTAGATTAATGGTCAAACTGAATACCTTGAAATAGATCCGCAGAGGTACACAAGAAGCAAATTGAATTTTCTAACATATGTATGGTTATATGATGGATAAAAAATCATGGATTAATACACTCCTCATATCTTATATTACGTCCAGTGTAACTTGCAAATGTAATCTAATGTATGAAATCACATTCCATTTTGAATGTTTTTGTCTATATGATAACCAATAAAAGCTCTTTTGTCCTAGTGTATTGATAGGAAACTTTGTTTTTCTCTTTTACACCATTAACATTGTAACATTTCTTGTAGCATTTGCTAATTATTGATGAATTTATATCTATCATTTCTTCCAGCATTTGCTAATTATTGCTGAAATTTATATCTTTTCTCTTTATTCATGAGATAGTTCCACTGTGTTACAACTATTGGTATTACAATATTTTCACTCACATGTTAATGCATTGATTTGTTGATGTATTATAACATTTCATTTATAGGTTTTATTTTTATGGCTCAAACATATAACAAAGATGAGATTTATGATAATACAGAAACATCATCTTAGGGTTTTGCAAATTGCATCCATAGCTACAGTTTGTGTTGCACGATTACAGCAGCTTTTGGTGCTAAACTTGTCATATATTTACAAGCCATTAGCAGAGAGTATGGAAGACAAGGATAGCATGCGATTTAAACTATTAAAAAAAATAACTACTTCAAATCAATTTTGTTATAATATTTTGAGAATAAGTAAGGATGCCTTCTTTCATTTGTGCGAGAAGCTAAGATGCCAAAATCTAGTGAAAGACAAAAAATTCTAGTGTTGAAGAGAAGATCGCAAAGTTCTTATATCTGATTGCACATGATATAAAAACATCAAGAACTTTGCTTCTTCTTTCATCGTACTACTAAAAGTGTTAGTTGCTATTTCCATGAGGTGTTGAGAGCTATTATTAGCTTACACGACCAATTTATCAAGCAACCCAATGGTATAATGGATCCTCCTCAGATACATAATACGAACATATTCTATCCCCTATTTCAAGGTATGTAATTTTAAAGAGTATATTCGTATGAACAACACTTTTCCATAGGTTAAATCAATTATATAAAACTACAGGACTGTTTAGGGGCTATTGACGGGACACATGTCTATGTACGAGTGTCTTCTAAGGATGCACCTAGATATAGGGGGAGAAAGGACTGGCCAACGACAAATATTTTGGTTGCATGTACATTTGATATGAAATTTACTTACGTCCTCGCGGGGTGGGAAGAGTTAGCATCCGACTCATGGATATTAAAAGATGCCCTCACTAGAAAATTCTTGAAGGTAAATTTTTATACTTTAGTCATTATAATGTTTTGGTAGGAAAATATAAGTACTTATTTGTATTATTACATTGTTATAGGGAAATATTATTTAGATGATGTTGGATTTGGTATTAAAACTTTTCTCCTCACACCTTATAGAGGAGTTCGTTATCACTTAAAAGAATATTCAAGTCATGCTCTAGATAATGCGAATGAACTTTTCAACCTTCGGCATGCATCTGCTTGTAATGTTATTAAATGAGCTTTCGGTGTATTGAAGAAGAGATTTCCAATTATCGCAAGTGGTACAAAACCACATTATCCTGTAAAGACATATATTCAAATCATCCTTGCATGCTGTATTCTACATAACTACTTGATGAGTGTTGATCTTGATGCAAATATCATCGCTGAAGTAGATGAGGAATTGACAATTATGAGGAGGCAAGCTGCTCTTGGATCAGAAAGATTAGATGAAGATGCTAGAAAAGGGATTGAGCTTAGAGATTCTTTGGCATATGCAATGTGGAGCGATTATGTCTTGTGAATGCATGAGATGAACCAACTTTTGTTATTTGTTGACTTTAATGCAAACTTACTATAGTATGTTTTGTAGGTTGTTGACATTAATGCATCTATAGTTGTATTATGTTTTGTATGTTGTTGACCTTATGTTTTATGTATGCACTTTCACTCTAAATGCAAATGTACTTTGCTGCACTTTCACATTTATGTTTCGTCTTTCTTAGTATATGCTTTGTTGTTCTTTTACTCTAAAATCAAATTTACTTTTATTTCAATCTAAGATGAGTAGAACACATAAGGCTCAAACCTTGCTTGTCCTCAAGCAAAAATCAGAATTTGAAATCAAAATTTGATTGAAAGAATAACCTTCTCATGCTCAATAAATTTCTAAAATACAACTTGTCAATGAAAAATTCTATCAATTGATTTACAAAATTTCAAGTAAACATATCATCCTTAGAACTCAACCCTCTAGATCCATAATTCAATCAAATAAAACTTCGCAACATGTACAATAAATAGAATTTTCAATCTCATGATTTCACCCAATTTTTAATTCAAATCTATCATGCTTTTGTTTACAGGAATAAGGTTTCCAAGATCTTTTTCCACTCATATCAAATTTAATTTATTTTTTTTTATTTTTTTATTTTGGCATCATTCACATTCTCTAACTCGAATACCACCTTTTTTTTTGGTGGCGAGATTATAGTGCACGGATCACATAATCAATGCAATGAAACTCATATCCCCTCATTTGGAAAGAATTTACTAAGGACAGCGGAGTTTATGTGAAATGATTTCTCTCATGGCATGTACCAACATAGATACATACTTTCTCAATTTATTGCTTCAACCCATGACCTTCGGTACCACTACGCTTTCCCACAGTGCCAAGTAGGGGAGTCCTCACCTTTATTTTGTCGATCTTGGATTCTTATTTCCCAACAAATAACATGAATAGACAAAATATCTACTAGGTTGATCAATTGATCTCAATTCATAAATCATACTTATATACTCATTTTATTCAAAAGAAAAGTTTTACTTTTAGATTTTATTCTTCAAACAATACATCTATCTAAAATTTCATGCATCAACTAATTTCATGTTTCAATAGACGAATATGTATTGAAGAAATAAATCTAACATGATGGGGTTATATCTCTAATCATGGATTTGAGTTCGTTCATCATCAATAATCATTTATCACATCTCAAAACATGACCACATATCACATTAATCACAATATTTTTATGTAGATGAAGTAGTGGTGGTAGACACAAAAATAAGAGTCAATGATGAAATCCCAAAAGTTGAATGGAAGGGGATACTTACAAAATTTTGTCACCCCTATGAGTCAAGTCTTCTTCCTCTCCATGCTTCTTCTTAAAGATAAAAATTTATGCTAAGGTTAAACTAAGATAAAAGTAAATTAAAGGAAGTGCACTAAAGTTAGAAAACTTGGGTTGCCTCCCAAGAAGCGCTAATTTAAAGGTCTTTAGCTTGACCCTTTAACACTCAAATTTGATAGTAGTTCATCCAAATAAAAACTCTCCCTTTCTTCAACTCGCTCTTCTTGATAATAGTGTTTAAGTCTCTGACCATTAACCTTGAATTCTCCTGTTTCTTCACTCCATATATCCACGGCTCCGTAAGGATAGACTTTCTTTACATAAAAAGGCCCAGACCATCGAGACTTAAGTTTTCCAAGAAAAAGTTTCAATCTAGAATTGAATAAAAGAACAAAGTCACCTAGTTGGAAATCCCTTCTAAAAATATGCCGATCATGCCATCTTTTGGTTCTTTCCTTATAAATTTTTGCTTTTTCATAAGCTGAAATTCTGATCTCCTCTAACTCATTCAACTGTAATCTTCTTTTTTCTCCCGCATTCTTTAAATCAAAGTTTAATGCTTTGATTGCCCAGAATGCCTTATGTTCGAGTTCTACAGGGAGATGACAAGATTTGCCATAAACTAATTGATAAGGAGACATCCCAATTGGTGTTTTGAAAGCTGTCCTGTATGCCCACAATGCATCCTCAAGTTTGAATGTCCAATCTTTCCTTGTGCGTGAAATTATCTTATCCAAAATCCCTTTTATTTCTCTATTTGATATTTCAACTTGTCCACTTGTTTGAGGATGATAAGGTGTCGCCACTTTATGATTCACCCCATATTTTTTTAGTAAGGCAGAAAACTTGTGTTCTATGAAATGTGAGCCTCCATCACTAATCACAACTCGTGGGGTCCCAAACCTTGGAAAGATAATTTTTTTAAATAATTTGACAACAACTCTGGAATCATTAGTTGGGGATGCAATAGCTTCAACCCATTTTGAAACATAATCTACCGCTACAAGAATATACTTGTTACCTCCAGAAGATGGAAAATGTCCCATGAAGTCAATTTACCAAACATCAAATATCTTAACCTCAAGAATATTAGATAGTGGCATCTCATGTCTTCTGTTAATGTTGCCTGTCCTCTAACACCTATCACAGGATAAAACAAGCTTTCTAGCATTTTTAAATATTGTGGGCCAATAAAATCCTGATTTCAACACTTTGAAGGCAGTCTTCTCGGCACTGGCGTGCCCACCATAAGAAGATCCATGGCATTGGAACAGTATGTCTGCAACTTCCTTTTCAGGTACACATCTCCGGAAAATACTATCTACACTTCTTCTAAATACATAAGGCTCATCCCAAAAATAGTGTTTCACCTCAGCCAAAATCTTTTCCTTTTTTGGTAGCTCAAATCAGGAGGAAAAATATTGGCTATAAGATAATTCACTATGTCAGCATACTAGGGGGTTCTGAGTTGTTCAATGGTCAAGAGTTGTTCTTCAGGGAAGGAATCATTGATCTCATCATTCTTTCTAGTGTCTACCATTATTCTTGAGAGATGATTTGCGACAAGGTTTTCTGATCCCTTTTTGTCTTTAATCTCCAAATCAAATTCTTGTAGGAGTAAAATCCATCTGAGTAATCGTGGTTTGCTGTCTTTTTTCTGCATTAAGTATTTCACAGCTTCATGGTCAGTGTACACTACCACTTTGGAGTTAATCATGTTGGGGTATGCCCTTAAGGCTAATGTTTGAGGCCTATGGGAATGTATCTGTATCATGTAATAAACTCTTAAGTTTATAAAGGCATGGTTGTTATTCAGTTAGCTACATTGTCTGCTGCAATATATGTTCTTCTGAATAATGTCTCAAAGCTGTTCAGCTGGGCTGACATGCTATTATGTCCTTAGTCGATGTATCTTGGTGAACATGAGACAGCCTTGATATGGTTAAGACTAATATGTGTTCTAATCTTATAGGATGCTTCGAGCATGGAATAAGATGTAGACTCATGGGTACATTGGATGTACTGGACAGACCCTACTAGGATGTTCAATTGTTTGTCACAATGTGAATATTCCTTGATTGCGACAAGTGGCACATTTCCTCTGACTTGAGATCACTTGTGTTTTCTAAATGATGATTGTCATTGTTTTGAGGTAGTTCAATATCATTTGAAACATAATGATTATAGACTATCTTGGATGGTGAGCTTGAGTCAGGTTAGAGCACTAGTGATAGACATAGGATTGCCGTCTCCTTGTTTAAGGAGTGTGATGTTCTAAAGGGGCCCCCTGGATGAGATGATTGAGAAAAGAGTATGGCCATACCCAGGTGACAGTGTTCATCTGATCTAATCATGCTCATCATATTGGAGTTACATGCTTGATAGGCTTGTCCAATAAGAACATCCAGTGGCAAAGGAAATATGCATGCCTTGTGAATTGATTCACACTTGTGCTGTTTTTGGGTGTAGTCTTGGAAGACTCTTTCCTTGATATCGGGAGACAGTGATGTGTTGCTAGATACCCCTCACTGATCGTGATAATGTGAATTATCGTTACCGACGTTTTAAGGAAACCCTCAGGGTCGCACAATTGATGATATGGCTTACTTAAGTCAGATCGTGTGGACTGAATTGTTCAGGTTCAGTTTAAAGGGATTTAATCTCTGATTGTGAGTGAGATCTGGTCTGATCATGTTTGATTGATTAGAGCCTCAGATCGGTAAGCTTCGATCGAGAGAATGGATGCTAGATCGGTCAGATCAGAAGCATCAAAGAGATCAACGGTTAGATCTGGAACCTTAGGGTTTTAATGTGATCTAGGCCATGTCGATTGGTTTATTTGGTTATTGAACCAAAAATTAAATTGAACCAAAATGGTTCAAGACTAGGCGACAAGTTCACTTAGCGTGAACATGTTGGGCGGTGAGTGGTGCTATTTTTAGCAACCATGACTCTCACGTTCGTATAGAGAGGGTTCTCTATTCTCGCCTCTTGAACGCATATTCCTCTCGTTCTTCCTTGGGTGACGACGCCTTGGAGCTTGAGGAGAATTCGGCAAAGAGAAAAAGATCTCCTTCCCTTCCCTTTCCATTTCGATCAAAGACTTCTTTGGATCTTGCTAGCACAAGAATCGCAAAGAGGAGTAGGCGACATCAACTGTGTGCGTCACCTCTGGAGAAGATCTGCTTTGATCTTTGCTTCCTAGACGCCATCTTGAAATGGCTATGGTATGAGTTTTATCTCTTCTATGCAATCGAATTTTATGGTTGATCATATCACATGAAGCCGATCCATGAAACCCTAATCCGCTGCCTAAAATTTTATAATGCGCCATGCTGGGTTTCGCCCCCCCTCTAGAAAGGGGTTCTTTCAAATGGTATCAGAGCTAGTTTCATGCTTGTTTATGATTGCCATGATATGTCATATGATCCATGTATGCGCAAGTTGATAGATCTATAGGTTACATGCGATGTCTTATGCTCATAGTTGTAAGATGGCGAAAGTTATTTTCTCCTTTGCGCATGTTGTTGTTTGCGCATGTTCTTGTAAGTTTTCTTAAAACCTTGATCACATGCGCGATTCACCTAGATCTAATGCGCCTACATTAAACCCTTAGATGGGTTATTAGGGTTGAAGTCATCCCCTAGGTCGGATCCAAACAGTCTGATCAGACCATCTGACAGCCTAGATGGGTTGACCAGATAGCACCTTGGCGCATGCTAAAGGTGGCTATAGGTCGACTGCATCAAAGGCGTGTAGCGATGTCTGATTGAGACAACTTGTCAACACACCTGAGTTAGGCCCGGGGTCACGCCCGTTTGCCAGACCTCAGTGTGGTTGTTCAGCCTTGGCGCATGCATGGTTGACCTTATGGTCGACTCAAGTCAGTTAGGACTTGGTGCATGCAAGGGCAGTGGATCTGACTAGGTTGGATGAGTGGATCCCTAGTAATGGACCATTGTAAGGTAGTAGGGCAAATAAGGAAAAATTAAAATTGATCCCAAGGGGTTTTCGAAAATTTTAATTTTTATGGATCACATGGTTCTTGATTGATGCATATATTTGTCTGTTTAGTCTTATGTGGGCTGCCCGTTATTAATGTGTGCTGTGCTGGGGCCTGCGTGCCTGTATTAAAATTGTAAATTAATTATTGTGATCTGCGTATCACTGTGTTTTAATTTATAAATGTAAGTGACCTGCGTGTCACTCTTGTCTAGATAGTTAAATTTGTAATTTAATTAGACAAGAGCACAGAGCACACTTGGCAGAGGCGCATGCAGCAGTGGCTTGACCAGGTGGGAGGTCTAGGGTTCGACCCTAGGACCTGGCGCATATTCCTGGTGGGCGCACCAGAGCTGCAGATGGCGCTTAGGCCCTGGTTTGGGCCAGATGGGTGGCTAAAGACCCATGAAGAGCAAGTGAAGACTTAAGTTAGGTTAAGGTCTTCTAGGGCTATGGGCTTTTACCACATAAGATACATGCTTTCTTTTATTGCTTAATATTAGAATTGCATGATTAAATTATCTTCTGCTATCACCATAGGAATTGCATGATAGGCAAGAAGATAAAAGACCGTTAAAATCCAACGCTTAAATATCAAGCTCGTAAGCCTTCTGACGCGAAACCTCACTGTTCTGATTATCGTTGGAGCCGTGTTGTACCCACTCAGTGGGCACGTCCATCTATCTTCAGACGGTGCGGGATTACACCTGTGTGTTACAGAGTAGGGATTTATCCCTTCTCGTTGCTCAGCATAGCACATGGTGGTCCAGGGAGTAGGTCGGGTCAGCTTGACCGTGTAGGCTACATATGTGGCGCATATGGTAGCACATGGAGGCAGCCATCTGTGGGGTCAGAGATTGTGTTGTACCAACTCAGTTGGCACAGTCTGCTGGATTGCCCAGATGAAGGGGAATCGCACGGGTTGGCGATCGGCAGGGACTGCCTACCAGAAACTAGTGCTTGTACTCTCTGTGCATCTTATCTCGCCTGAGCGGGACGCGGAGACCAAGTATGAATTCTGGATCCCATCTCACTAAAAGAGTTCTACTCTTTCGGGCTGTTTTGCTGGATTTTTCACTCCTGATAAAATAGTGAGAAAAAGAATCTTTCTTAAGTCCTGATCGATTCTTATACATTGATACTGACCTTGCTGTTCTTGCATTGTTGTAGATACCTGCAGCAACGAACACCATGAACTTCAATGTGCGATCCCTACTGGAAAGAGAGAAGTTTGCTGGGCCGAACTTCTCTGACTGGTTTGGACACCTTAAGATCGTTCTTAAGGCAGAGAGGAAACTGTATGTCCTCGAGACGGCGATACCGCCGCAGCCCGCTCCGAACGCCGCAAGGGCGGTTCGGGAAGCCTATGAAAAGCACGTCAATGATAGCATTGATGTCGCTTGCCTGATGCTAGCGTCTATGACGCCACCGCTGCAGCGTCAGCATGAGGACATGTCGGCTATAGACATGATTACAAACCTCAAGATGCTGTATGCTGAACAGGCGAGGACAGAACGCTACAATTTGACAAAGCTCTTCTTTCAGAGCAAACTGGCTGAAGGGAGCCCAGTGGGAGCTCACGTGCTCAAGATGATTGGGCACAAGGAGGCTCTAGAGAAATTGGGGCATACCATCAACCAGGAGCTTGCTGTGGATATTATTCTGCAGTCTCTCCCGCCTTCATTCGACGCGTTCATTATTAATTTTAATATGAACAAAATCGATTGTACTCCGGCAGAGCTGCTGAATATGCTCTTGACCACTGAGGAAACTCTGAAAGGTAAGCCTTCAACCTCTGTCTTGATGGTTCCTTCCAGGAACAAGAAGAAGGGGAAGAAGGGCAAGGCCACTGTCAAGAGCTACAGCAAGGCTCTGAAGCAGAAGGTAAAGCGGTCCAAGGAATACAGGTGTTTCCACTGTGGCCAGCTGGGTCACTGGAAAAAGGAGTGTAAAGCGCTCCAAGGAGAAAAGAGGGGAAGCTTTGCTTCTGGCTCAGGTATATTCGTGACTGAGGTCATGTTTTCTTCTTCTATATCATGGGTGTTGGACACTGCATGTGGAGTTCACATTTGTTCAAATGTGCAGGAACTCAAGAGAAGAAGGCAGGTGGGACAGCATGAGGTGGACCTACGAGTTGGAAACGGGGCACGGGTTGCTGTTGTTGCTGTAGGAGACTACTTCATTTCTTTACCATCTGGACTTGTATTGGAACTAAACAGTTGTTACTTTGTTCCCAGTATAACTAAAAATATTATCTCCATTCCTGCTCTTGTCAGGAAGGGATTTTCCTTTGAATGCAATATTTCAAAGTGTGTTTTGTCTTTTGATAATATTGTTTATGCAACTGGTTCAATTAACAATGGGTTATTCATGTTGGACATGGAAAGTTCTATACAGAATGTTGATATTAAGAAAGCCAAGTATGCTGATGACAGCACCTTGCTATGGCATAGTCGTTTAGGCCATATTAACGAGAAACGCATTAAGCGGTTGCATGATCATGGACTGCTGGGATCATTCTCCTACAAGGAGATTGATACATGCAAGGCTTGTTTGATGGGTAAAATGACGAAGTCTCCTTTTCCTCACAAAGGTCAAAGGGCTTCAGTTTTACTTGACCTTATACACAGTGATGTGTGTGGGCCATTTAGTAAACATGCCAGAGGTGGCTATCAGTACTTCATTACCTTTACTGATGATTTCAGTAGATATGGGTATGTCTATCTGATGAGACATAAGAGTGAATCTTTTGACAAGTTCAAAGAGTTCAAGAATGAAGTACAGAATCAGCTAGGCCGAAATATCAAAGCACTTCGCTCTGATCGAGGTGGTGAATACCTAAGTCATGCATTTACTGACTATCTAAAGGAGTGTGGGATTATCTCACAGCTCACTCCACCAGGAACACCGCAATGGAATGGTGTGTCCGAAAGGAGAAATAGAACGTTACTTGATATGGTTCGTTCTATGATGAGTCAGGCTACTCTTCCTTACTCCTTTTGGGGTTTTGCACTGGAAACAGCTGCAAAGGTACTAAACCGAGTGCCATCCAAGGCAGTTTCTAAGACGCCATATGAGTTATGGTATGGGAAACAGCCAAGCTTGACATTTATCAGGATCTGGGGCTGCGAGGCTTATGTTAAAAAGCTCGCCTCTGGGAAACTAGAGAGCAGATCTGACAAATGTATCTTTGTCGGTTACCCTAAGGAAACTAAGGGTTATTATTTCTACGATCCCAAGGAGAACAAGGTTTTTGTTGCTCGGACGGCCATATTTCTTGAGAAGGAATTTCTTCTGCAAGAGGCCAGTGGGAGAGAAATAAACCTGGATGAGAATCCAGAAGAAGGACAAAGTGCTCAAGCAGAGTTGGATGAGCCTGAGCCGGTAGAACAGGTTATTGAACAGCCTGAGGCTCAGATATCACGGGAACCGCGAAGATCGGGAAGGATCCGTCGACAGCCTGAGCGCTATGACGGAGTCTACATCATTAACAATGATGAACCCCTTACTTATGCGGATGCGGTCAGTGGACCGGAATCAGCGAGATGGCTTGAAGCTATGCGCGCCGAGATGGACTCCATGTCAGATAACCAAGTCTGGGATTTGGTTGATCCGCCTTCGGGAGTTATCCCTATAGGCTGTAAATGGATCTTCAAGAAGAAGATTGACATGGATGGTAACGTGGTTACCTATAAAGGCAGGCTAGTTGCGAAAGGTTTCAAACAAATCTATGGTATAGATTATGATGAAACTTTCTCACCTGTAGCCATGTTTAAGTCTATTCGGATTCTTTTCGCGATAGCTGCATATTATGATTATGAGATCTGGCAAATGGATGTGAAAACAGCTTTCCTTAATGGAAATCTGGATGAGGATGTGTACATGACACAACCAGAGGGTTTCACTAATCCAGCAGATCGTCATAAGATATGCAAGTTAAAGAAGTCCATTTATGGACTTAAACAAGCATCGAGAAGCTGGAATATTCGTTTTGATGAATCAGTCACTGAATTTGGTTTCATCAAGAACGAGGATGACCTATGTGTATATAAGAGGTTTAGTGGGAGCGTGATTACTTTCCTAGTCCTCTACGTCGATGACATCTTGATCATTGGAAACGACATTCCTGAAATGCATGCTGTTAAGGCATGGCTGAGGAAATGTTTCCAGATGAAAGATCTAGGAGAAGCAGCCTATGTGTTAGGTGTGAAGATCTACAGGGATAGATCTAAGAGGCTTCTCGGGCTGTGCCAGAGTACTTACATCGAAAAAGTCCTGGAGAGATTTCATTTAGAGAATTCTAAACGAGGATATCTTCCAGTCAGACATAGTCTGAATCTTTCGAAGAGTCAGTGTCCACAAACACAGACTGAGAAAGATGAAATGAACAATACGCCTTATGCTTCGGCTATTGGTTCCATAATGTATGCGATGTTGTGTACTCGCCCAGACGTCGCTTACGGGTTAAGCGTGACCAGTCGTTACCAGAGTAATCCAGGTATGGCGCACTGGATTGCAGTCAAGAACATCCTAAAATATCTGCGGAGGACCAAAGATATGTTCTTGATATATGGTGGTCAGGAAGAACTCAGTATTGAAGGATATACTGACGCTTCGTTCCAGTCTGACCAGGATGATTTCCGATCGCAATCAGGCTATGTTTTTAGCTTGAATGGAGGTGCAGTGGTGTGGAAGAGTTTCAAACAGTCAACTGTTGCTGATTCCACAACAGAAGCCGAGTATGTTGCAGCCTCGGAAGCATCCAAGGAGGCAGTGTGGATTCGTAAGTTCGTGAGAGAACTTGGTGTCGTTCCTTCGAGTGCAGATCCTTTGGTTATCTTTTGTGATAACACTGGAGCAATCGCACAAGCAAAGGAACCACGGTCGCACCAGAAGTCCAAGCACATACGGAGACGGTTTCATTTGATCAGGGAGATCATTGATCGTGGCGAGATCAAAGTATGCAAGGTTCATACAGATGACAATCTGGCAGACCCGCTTACCAAGCCTCTGGCGCAGCAGAAGCATGAGAAGCACTGTAATAATATGGGTTTGAGATTTCTCAACCATTAGATTAAGTGCAAGTGGGAGATTGTTGGGGTATGCCCTTAAGGCTAATGTTTGAGGCCTATGGGAATGTATCTGTATCATGTAATAAACTCTTAAGTTTATAAAGGCATGGTTGTTATTCAGTTAGCTACATTGTCTGCTGCAATATATGTTCTTCTGAATAATGTCTCAAAGCTGTTCAGCTGGGCTGACATGCTATTATGTCCTTAGTCGATGTATCTTGGTGAACATGAGACAGCCTTGATATGGTTAAGACTAATATGTGTTCTAATCTTATAGGATGCTTCGAGCATGGAATAAGATGTAGACTCATGGGTACATTGGATGTACTGGACAGACCCTACTAGGATGTTCAATTGTTTGTCACAATGTGAATATTCCTTGATTGCGACAAGTGGCACATTTCCTCTGACTTGAGATCACTTGTGTTTTCTAAATGATGATTGTCATTGTTTTGAGGTAGTTCAATATCATTTGAAACATAATGATTATAGACTATCTTGGATGGTGAGCTTGAGTCAGGTTAGAGCACTAGTGATAGACATAGGATTGCCGTCTCCTTGTTTAAGGAGTGTGATGTTCTAAAGGGGCCCCCTGGATGAGATGATTGAGAAAAGAGTATGGCCATACCCAGGTGACAGTGTTCATCTGATCTAATCATGCTCATCATATTGGAGTTACATGCTTGACAGGCTTGTCCAATAAGAACATCCAGTGGCAAAGGAAATATGCATGCCTTGTGAATTGATTCACACTTGTGCTGTTTTTGGGTGTAGTCTTGGAAGACTCTTTCCTTGATATCGGGAGACAGTGATATGTTGCTAGATACCCCTCACTGATCGTGATAATGTGAATTATCGTTACCGACGTTTTAAGGAAACCCTCAGGGTCGCACAATTGATGATATGGCTTACTTAAGTCAGATCGTGTGGACTGAATTGTTCAGGTTCAGTTTAAAGGGATTTAATCTCTGATTGTGAGTGAGATCTGGTCTGATCATGTTTGATTGATTAGAGCCTCAGATCGGTAAGCTTCGATCGAGAGAATGGATGCTAGATCGGTCAGATCAGAAGCAACAAAGAGATCAACGGTTAGATCTGGAACCTTAGGGTTTTAATGTGATCTAGGCCATGTCGATTGGTTTATTTGGTTATTGAACCAAAAATTAAATTGAACCAAAATGGTTCAAGACTAGGCGACAAGTTCACTTAGCGTGAACATGTTGGGCGGTGAGTGGTGCTATTTTTAGCAACCATGACTCTCACGTTCGTATAGAGAGGGTTCTCTATTCTCGCCTCTTGAACGCATATTCCTCTCGTTCTTCCTTGGGTGACGACGCCTTGGAGCTTGAGGAGAATTCGGCAAAGAGAAAAAGATCTCCTTCCCTTCCCTTTCCATTTCGATCAAAGACTTCTTTGGATCTTGCTAGCACAAGAATCGCAAAGAGGAGTAGGCGACATCAACTGTGTGCGTCACCTCTGGAGAAGATCTGCTTTGATCTTTGCTTCCTAGACGCCATCTTGAAATGGCTATGGTATGAGTTTTATCTCTTCTATGCAATCGAATTTTATGGTTGATCATATCACATGAAGCCGATCCATGAAACCCTAATCCGCTGCCTAAAATTTTATAATGCGCCATGCTGGGTTTCGCCCCCCCTCTAGAAAGGGGTTCTTTCAAATCAAGTATGACCTAAATTTATCAAAAGCAAATATTATGGCCAATAGTTCCTTCTCAGTGGTGGTGTAATTTTTCTGTGTTTCATCCAAAGTCTTGCTGGCATAGTGAATAACATGAGGTTTCTTATCTTTTCTCTGTCCCAAGACTGCTCCCACTGCATAATCACTAGCATCACACATGAGTTCAAAGGGTAAGTTCCGATCTGGGTGTTGAATGATGGGTGCTGAAACCAAGGCTTTCTTTAACTCCTGAAAAGCAAACAGACATTTCTCATCAAAGCAAAATTTGACATTTTTATAAAGTAAATCAGTTAAAGGTTTAGCAAGTTTAGAGAAGTCCCTGATGAATCTCCTGTAAAACCCTGCATGTCTCAAAAAACTCCTAATCTCCTTGACAGTGGTGGGTGGTGCTAGCTTCTCAATCATTTCTATCTTGGCCTTGTCCACTTCAATCCCTCTCTCTGAAACAAGATGACTTAAAACTATCCCCTATCTAACCATAAAATGACACTTTTCCCAATTCAAGACAAGGTTAGTCTCTTCGCATCTTTGTAAGACTCTAGAGAGATTAGCTAAGCAGCCATCAAAAGTGAAACCATAGACAAAGAAATCATCCATAAAAACATCCATGAAGTCTTCAATAAATTCAGAAAAAATTACCATCATACACATTTGAAAAGTTGCAGGTGCATTGCATAAACCAAAGGCATTCTTCTATAAGCAAGAGTACCATATGGACATGTAAATTTATCCTGATCGTCAAGATGAATAGGAA
The DNA here is from genome assembly GCA_027563935.2 of Costus lasius. Taxonomy (NCBI): domain Eukaryota; kingdom Viridiplantae; phylum Streptophyta; class Magnoliopsida; order Zingiberales; family Costaceae; genus Costus; species Costus lasius. The sequence continues at coordinate 91,236,227 of CM050450.1, read as the reverse complement.
TCTGAAAAAATCCAGAATACCCATCAAGAAAACAAAAGTGAGAGTATTTGGCAAGTCTTTCCACCATTTGATCAATGAAAGGTAAGGGAAAATGATCTTTCCTAGTGGCAACATTTAATTTTCTATAATCAATACACATACGCCAACTAGTGACATTTCTAATAGGTATCAATTCATTATCCTATTTTTCATTACAATGACACCTCCCTTCTTTGGAACACAGTGTACAGGACTCACCCACTTACTATCTGAGATAGGGTAGATAATACCTGCATCTAGCAATTTTAGTACTTCCTTCTTCACCACTTCCTTCATGGACGGGTTGAGCCTTCTCTGAAAATCTACATGCGGTTTGTGCTCATCCTCCATGTGAATCCTGTGCATACAAAAAGAATGATTAATCCCTTTTAAGTCATCAATGGAATACCCAATTACCTTCCTATGAATTCTTAACTCCTTCAAGAGTAGATCAGTTTTCCTGGCATCTAATTTAGCATTCACAATCACAGGGTAGGTGGAGTTAGGACCAAGAAATTCATATATAAAATTATCAGGTAAATCTTTCAACTCAACTTTAGGGATCTTTTTACTTTCATTATCAAAAGTAGCACAATCTAAAATATCATGTTTTTCATCATCGAATTCATCAAAATCATTCTCAAAAATAGAATTATCAATTTTTTCACAAGAATTTTTCAAGATATCAGAAAAAGAATCAGAAGGTGAAACATCAGCATAAGAATCATCAAATAAACAACTAACATCATAAACTGTGTCATCAATTGCATGAATAGTGCAACAAGAACTGACATATGCAGGTTTTTTCAATGAATTATTCAAATCAAACTCAATCTTATCATTGCCAATTCTTAAAGCAAGTTTACCGTTCCGCACATTAAATAAGGCTCCAGCAGTGGCTAAGAACGGCCTACCCAAAATAATAGGAATCTTGGCATCATCTTCCATTTCAAGTACCACATAATCAGCAGGTATGAAGTACTTACCAACTTGAATAGGAACATCCTCTAGAATACCTACTGGATATTTTACTGATCGATCGGCGAGCTGCAAAGAAATTGCAGTCGGCTTAGGAGCTTCCATGTCCAATTTCCTGCACACAGATAAAGGCATGAGACTTACACTAGCTTCTAGATCACATAAGGCTCGGTCGAAAGCCATACTACCAATAAAACATGGGATAGAAAAGCTACCTGGATCATTCAATTTTGGTGGCAACCTGTTTTGAATAACAGCACTACATTCTTCAGTTAAAGCCACAGTACCATAGTTCTCTATCTTTCTTTTGTTAGACAAGATTTCTTTTAAAAATTTAGCATATATGGGCATTTGAGATAAAGCTTCTGTAAATGTTATGTTAATATAAAGTTTTTTCAAAACATCAAGAAATTTTCCAAATTGCTTATCTAACTTTTTCTACACTATCCTTTGGGGAAAAGGTACTGGTAGTCTATAAGGAGGAGGTAGATTAGTTTTAGAATCATCTTCTTTACATGGCACACCTCCTTTTGGTTTACTTTCCTTTTGAGGTGTTAAACTAGGTAGGGTTTGTTTATGTTCAGAAGATTTTTCTAACTCTAATTCCTCATCATGATCATTAATAGATTCTTTCACCTTAAGTTCTCTTAATTGTCTCCCACTTCTAGTGATAATGACATTGCAATGTTCCCCAGAGTTTAATCTAGACATTTGTTCTTCTAGAATTTTATTGTGAGCCACTAAGGATTCTAGTTGAGAAGCAAGGTGACTAACAGTTTCTTCAAGATCCTCAAATTTTTTTGTGTTTTGAATGTGCAATGATTGAATTTGGCTAGCTGAAAGTTTCTCTAGCATGGGTTCACTAACCTTTTCAGTCAAGGGTTGCTGATCCTCATTCTCATTCTTACCAAGTTGATGACAATATAACATTCCTTCATCTGGAGTCCATTGGCTATGATTCAAGGACATCTCTTCAAGCAACTTGAAAGCATCGTCAAATGTTCTACTCATCAAGGCTCCCCCTGCGGCAGCATCAATAATTAGACGGGTATTATAAACTAAGCTAGAATAAAATGTCTGAATTAGAAACTCATTTTCGAGGCCATGGTTAGGACACTTCCATTGTAGATCATTGAATCTCTCCCATGCATCGCTGAGTGATTCTCCGCTCTTTTGTTGAAAGTTCGTGATTCGCTTCCTCAATTAGATAGTCTTGCTTGGTGGAAAATATTTCATCATAAAAGATTTTGATAATTGTTCCCACGTTGTAAAGGTATTGGGTCCACGAGAATGCAACCAAGATCGTGCTTGATCCCTGAAAGAAAAAGGGAATAATATCAGTTTTAGTGCATCATCAGAAACTCCATGAATTTTTATGGTATTGCAATATTCAAGAAAAATATATAAGTGTAAATAAGGATCTTCGATTGATGATCCTCCAAACTGATTTTTCTGAATCATAGTCAAGAGGGCAGGATTAATCCCAAAGTTAGTGGCCTCAATTGCAGGTTTAACAATGCTAAAGTGTATCCCTTGAGGATTAGGGGTTGCATAGTCCCTTAGTGATCTTTGCTCAGCCATTAGAAGTGAATTTCCTGCACACGCTAGAGCAAACTTATCAATTGATGTAAGTAAACAGAAATGAATAAAAAGATAAAACATAAATGAAACTTAGTCTAGCAATAATCTCAACCTCTTTAATATCGACAAAACTAAGGTCCCCGGCAACGGCGCCAAAAACTTGTTGTACCGTAAGGTAACACTACAAGTATGACACGCGTGAACCTTGGACTAATCCTCGGTAACGGCGCCAAAAACTTGTTGTGATCCCGCAAGTGCACGGGTACACGAAGTAATAAAGAAAGTATCGAATCCATAGGGACCTATGTTGTCAAGTACTAAATAATTGATTTTTCGCTATCTAGGCAATCAAATGAAAGTTAAGCAAATATTGCAAACACACAAAAGAAAACTGTTAGAGAGAAAGCTGAGACTAGGGTTTCGTTCACTTAACTCTTATGACTAGATACGAATAAGGATTTCGTCGAGTTAATTTTATCATGATGAAGATACGATTTACCTAATAAAAGATTGTTTCACTCTCGTGCAAACAATCACGCAGGGATCTATCTTCGCTTTCGCACAAGATTTGTCCCAATGCTGAAAATAAGCAAATTATCAATCTATGAACTCAATGGTCACTTTCGTACATCCGAATTCTAAGTTGACAATCTCTAGTGGAAACTCAAGGATCACTTTCGTGTATCCAAGCCTCGACACTAGTTTTACTCATAGATCTCCAACGTTCTGATCCTCACTTTCATGTAAGATCTCCACGTTTGACAAATAGACTCGATTTATAGATTCATGTTATAATCATGGCAGTAATTTTACTAGAACAAATCAAGTTGGATCAAACCTAAGGAAGGATTCCTAACATGCAATTCTAGGGCTCCATATTCTCAAGCAATTACCTTTCGGTCTCAAGCAAAAATTCTAAGAACATAATTAGTAACATGAACTTATAGAGAGTCTAAGCAATATTATCACATGAGCAAAATCATCATGGTAATATTAAACTCAACGAAATAGTAAAAATAGTCATCTAGTCATTGGAAATTAAGTGAATTACTCCCCCATGTCCCAAGAGTAGTTTAAGCTATCATGGTAAAGGAATTACAGAATTCCATGGTTTCAGAAGATCAAAAATCAAAAGAAAAGAGAAGTTTAGAAAATACAGCGCGGCTGTGAAGTATTTCACAGCCGTAATTTCCAAATTTAGGCGATGAATAGTGTCGGCGCCCCTTCTTTCCTTGATTTCTCCTTCAATTGATCGCCTCTCTGTCTGAAACTTCTAGTACATCGTCTCCTCCTTCAGATGAAGCTTCAGTATGAAAATCATGGCCGGATATCGTATGGATCAAGCGCGGTGGTGATACCCTAGGCGGCGGCGTGGATGACGATTTCTCTCTCGACAAACAATGAAAATTGGGGCTTTAGGTGTGTGTGTAATCCTCTCCACCCAAGCTCCCCTTTTGCTTCTTACGGCTTTGAATATAAAGCCCTGGTTCGCCCGCAAGAATCTCCGTAAAGATCGGGCGTGAAGATTGACCTGGGAATCGCGTTCAAACACCGAAATACGGCATTGTAATATCTTACGACACTGCTGTAAAATCCATAGATCGTTCTGTTCTGAAATTGCTAGAAAATACGGCACCGTAATTTTGTTTACGGCAGTGCCGTAAAATCGGCTGAACTCTCTGGTCGGATTCATCGGGGAAATACGGCCCGTGTAATTCGTTACGGCAGTGCCATAATTTCAGGGCAACTTTCTGTTCTGAAGATGCTTCAAAATACAGCCCGTAAACTGGGTTACGGCAGTGCCGTAATTTCGGCAAAAGTCTCTATTCGGATAGTGCCCCAAAATACGGCCGTGTAAATCCTTACGGTGGTGCCGTATTTTCACGAAAACCTTCTGTTTGGAAAATTACCAAAATACGGTCGTGATCTCGATAATACGGTAGCCGTGAAAAATACGGTACCGTAAAATCCCTTCGGCACTGCCGTATTTTGGGTTCCTTGCCTCGATTTGCGTGAAATTTCTTGGGTGACTTCTTCTTGATGATGAGAACTTTTCCATATATTTGATTTTGCTTGAAAACGCCTAAAATAGTGTCTTTTTGCCTGAAAAATATGAAAAACCAAAATAGAAGTAGACTTTGCAATATTTGATGGATTCAGCATAAAAACAAGTAAAATGATCCTCGATTTAGCATGAAAAGGTACCTAAAATGATGCAAAATATACTACATATTTCGGTGTCATCAAAAAGCTAAGACTAATAAAAGCTCGAGGAAAGAAAATATCAAATGGAGTGAAGAAATGGATAGTATCTTTATTGATGCAATGCTAGAACAATAGACAAGAGGTTTTAGAGTAGCTGACACTTTCACCTCAACTGCATACAAAAATATGCTATCCATTTGTTAACAAACTTTGGGCATATCTTTAACTAAAGATCCTTTGAAAAATCAAATTAAAACTCTTAAAAGTAACTTCAGTACTTGTGACGAGTTATTTAAGAACAAGAGTGGTATAACATTGAGTAGTTAGACAAAGATGTTTGAAGTAGATGATCAACTATGGATGAGCTAATTAAGGTATGTTAATTGTTGTTTTTTCATTTATGTTCATTAGTATTTTGTGCATTTAAAGTGTTGTTATCATTTATGTTTTGTTCTGTGTATAGGCAAATTTCTAATATGAGGAGATGGAGGAATACTTCTATACATAATTATGACAAGCTGGATATGCTTTTCTCTAGAGATCGAGCCTCAGGTGGTATGTCGAGCACCTGTAGTGAATTTATGAACACTCGGCGAAAAGAATATGAAGACCATGAAGAATGTTGTATTTACTGCTTCTCATAACATGAGATTTCTAAATATTGATGAATCAAAGCTAGTTGATGTGCCATCCACTCCACTAGATAAACTAACTATTGATAACTCTACATCAGTTAAGAGTGGTAGGAGAAAATGTAGATCTTCAACATTTTAAGAATTTACTATGACATCAATGGAGAATACCAATCAACAGCTCCAGGAATTGGTAAAGTGTATCAAACATGCAAATATATCTATGGACAAATAGTATGCTTATGTTCATGAAGAGATAGAAAAAGAGAACGCAAAAGAAAAAGAACACAGTAAGAAAGAGATATCTGAAGAGCTGTAGAAGATTGGAGTGCCGCAACACAGAATAGTTTGTGCATATGTGATTCTTGGAGGTAGTAAAGAGAAGGCTGGCCTCCTTTTCTCTGCCCTAGATGTTCATTTAGTAGTGTTGAATGAGTTAAAGGATATGATGTTAGGAATCCCTGAGCTATTTTAAAATTTGAAAATAGTGGAAGAGAGCCCGAAACCAGACTCCTAATTCAACAGGACTGACTTACAAGAGAAACACTATATGTGATAGGGTATATACCTTTAATAACACTATAGAAGTTGTCGATGACGATTTGAGACACGCAATGGGCCCATCCTCTATGCTCGTGTACACACGGACAACCTCAAGATTCCTCTTTGAGGTAGGAGGACCCTCCACGGCAGCTCAGAACCGGAGAAACATAGTCACTCTGTGGACTTCCCTCCAGACAGGGTTCCACCTCCCACAAAATGTTCAAAGGGGCCCGACACAACCATGATAAGGCGATCCCAACGTTCAAGTCAACCACTAGATCGATTCGTGGGTGCCATTAGCCCACTATCAGCCCGAACAGAGGCATTGCGACCCATGTGTTTGGCACCTCGGCCACCTGAAGACTCGGTCAACGATCGTTACCACAACCAGTTGACCAACGTGGCCCAAGAACAAGCTAGCACTGTGATGAATCAGCCCACCATAAGCAAATTATGCTGTTCATCGCTGCGTGCTCTAAGATGGTTTAACAACCCAGTTGTAGTCTAGGAGGCCCAACCCATGCGCCCAGCTTCAGATGCCCTCATCTACTTTAGTTGGTAGTAGTTAGTATGAGTTAGTTAATGCTTACATTAGCAGCATCTTGACTGCTTTTAGTTGGTTATAGTAGGTAGTTATGCTTGTGGTGTGTTCCCCAGTCATGCTTGTGGTGTGATATTCCCTCTCTTACTCTATAAAAGAGAGTTGGACGTTAGCTTGTTCCTTAGCATTGTTGTGTGATAGGAGCTCACTTTGGAGAGGTTAGAGTGTGGAGTAAGGTGTGTGATCCTTGGCTCGATCTCGATTCCTCGCCCATCAGCTGTACTCGTCTTTCATTTCAAAGAAGTAAATCGCACCATCGGTGCGTCAGGTTTGCCTATTTTTGGATTTTCATTGTGTTGTTCTTGCTGGATTTCCTTACCCATGGGCATCGGTATGCCAAAGACATGGAGGTTCCTTGGCTTTAGTGTCACCGCAGGTTCATAAGCGCGCGAGCTGAGTCGCCACTAAGTCCGCTGCCCTTGTTGCCATGCTGTGCTTAAATCACTTGCTAAGAGAGGTTTGTGAGTTTTATTTGTGTAGTTGGGTGTCGTTGGTTTCTTTATTGTCCATGTTGCCCCGAAACGTATTCATCGCCGTCTTCCACATTGTTTCTCGTTGGATTTCACATTGCTCATCTTTCGACATGCATTTTACTTCCCTCGTCTTAAGACCCTCACATGTTTTCTGATCATCATCTCATAAACGCCTAGAGTACGGAGCTAAGTACCAACCCACCTATAGTAGCTGCATCAAATTTGGTATCATAGGAGTTGCACGTTCAATTCTAATTGTTCGCATAGTCCAACTCCATTGCATCTTCATATTTCCGCATGCTATCAGCATTAGCATTTTGAGTCATACCTTGTTTGTGCATGGTGACTATGAGGTCACAAACTATGTGTCAGTTCCCTGATTCCCAAGAGTCTGTCCTACCCATGGAAGGGTCTAAGGACTAGGTCGGTTCGAATGACGCGCTCTCATCGCGATTAGACAAAATGGAGGACTTTTGTCACCAACTTAGCCGACTGCTCACGCAGTCCATGGATCAACTCACGGCTTCTCTCAAGGGAGTGAGTGATCGCCTTGAGTCTTTAGATAGTAGAACCTGAGTTCCGACCGACCCCTCCCTGTCAACCTACCAAGCTCCAACTAGGGAGCTACCCCCCTTAACCCAACCCGTTAGGCATAGGCTCTATGAGGAAGAACCGGTTCCTAAGGATGAACTATTTGATGAGGATGACTTGTGGGCAGCACAAGGGCCCCAAACCTAACCTCGTTATGGTCAAAACCAAATGGACGATGATTTTCATCGCATCATGCGTACCTCACCCGCACCCTTTGATGGTAGCTTTGACACCACACGGTTCATTGATTGGGCCATGTCGGTCGACAACTATTTTGAGTGGTGCGCCAGCCCATTTTCATTGGGCAAATGTGGAACAACAACTAGAGCAGCAAGCTCTCCCACTCATTACACGATGGGATGAAATGAAGTACTATCTCCAAGAGCGGTATGTTCCTCCCTCCTATAGGCAACCCCTCTTGGACCAATACAGTAGCATACACCAGGGATCCGGTATCGTCGCTGAATATAGGCTGACCTTTGACACACTAGCACTTAGGTGCAACTTGCGAGAGGACCCCGAGTTTACCCTGTCTAGATTCTAGAATGGACTCCGATCAGAGATCCGAAGAGCCCTACTTGCCTATAACTCGGAGAGTTTCGACCAGACATTCCAGCGAGCTATAGACATTAAGTAAGACTTGCGCATTGCCACTAGGCGTAGTGAGTTGGTACCTTCTAGACGACCCCCAGCTGTTGGTCCCCCACTTGTTCATTTGAGAGCTGAGCATGTAGAGCCCCAATACGCTCCAGCTGCCAGTGAGGCATGCTTTGAGCCCCATCATGCTCCCACTGTATGTGACCCCCCTAGGCGTCCCATGCCCGATGCCCCTCCTCCTCGCCTTTCATGGGAGGAAAAGGGCAAGACCCTAGCTCATGGGTCCGCAAACCATGTGAATTGTTTCAACTATCTCCAACCCGGCTATTATTTGAAGGATTGCAATAAGCATCCTACCCATGTTGATAAGAATCAGCCCCGATTGGCTGCTATGACCAATGAGTGTACTGAGCGTGACATTGAGCCCGAGTGCTATACTAGTGAGGATGAGTCGGGTCAGCCCACACTTGTAGTTGTTCGGTGCACTCTAGTGCAAACCCCTCCCTCCGAGGATTGGAGGTGTACCAGTATTTTCACGACATACATCAAATGCAACGGGCATTTGTGTAAAATTGTTATTAATGGGGATAATAGCCTGAATGTGGTGTCACGCACCGCAATCACCCGGTTCAACCTTGCACTTGAACCTCACCCGAAGCCGTATTCCATCGCTTGGTTCGACACATCGAGCCTACTGGTCATCCACCGTTGTTAGGTTCCCATTAGTTTTGGGGACTATAAGGAGAAAGTTTGGTGCGACGTGGTAACAATGGATGTTGCCCATGTGCTATTGGGTCGCCCTTGGCTATACGACCGTGATGTGGTCCACTATGGCCGGTCGAATACTTATGTCTTCAACTACAATGACTAGAAACTTCGGCTTAACCTAGCCCCGCCCAAAGAGTTGCATGCGTCAACATCTAAGGGCTTGATTGTGCCGCCGAAAACCACTGCAATTATGTCCTTAATGCGCACCCCAGCGCTGATCCATGAAGCTAGTGAGACCAAGGTGGTTTATGCCCTGATGTTGCGTGAGGTGGTGGACCCATCGCCCCATGCGGAAATGGACCCACTAGCCGACATCGCCCCGTCTTGTCTAAGTTTAGTGACATCTCACTCGAGGATCTGCCTCATAGACTCCCCCCGGAAATGGAGATCCAACATGCAATAGACTTGGTGTCGAGAGCCCCTCTCCCAAACTTGCCCCACCATAGACTCAACCGCATTGAACACGCCGAGTTGTAGCGTCAAGTGGATGGACTCCTCACCAAGAGGTACATCCGCGAGAGCCTTAGCCAATGCATTGTCCTTGCCCTACTCACGCGCATGAAGGATGGATCTTGGTGCATGTGCATAGATAGTTGAGCTATTAATAGGATTACCGTCAAGTATCGGTTCCCCATACCCCGTCTTGAGGACATGCTCGATTTGGTCTTCGGTTCGTCATGGTTTACGAAGTTGGACCTCCGGAGCAGATATCACCAGGTTTGCATCCACGAAGGTGACGAATGGAGGATTACGTTCAAGACCAAGGATGGTTTGTATCCACGGAGCAGATATCACTAGGTTTGTCATTGATGCAGGAGCAACATAGCAAGAATCACGGCACACCCAACGACCAGAATCACACCCAGTGTTTCCTACGGAATTTAGCGACCAGACATGCATGGAAGAAGGAGCGGCTTCACATGCACAAGCCAGATTTTCCACAGAAAGTTCCTCGGGGTACCCAGCGACGGAAGTTGTGCCCTGTGAGTCCTGTGGACAACTCCCCGACTCAAGAGCGACTTCATATGCGCAAGTTAAATTTTCCACAGAATGTTCCCCGGGGTACCCAGCGATGAAAACCTCGCCCCGTGAGTCCTGTAGACAACTACTCGAAGAAGTCACCGAACTGCCCCGATGACCTCGTTTTGACGTCCACAACCCCCCCCCCCCTACCACGTTGAACCCTTCATGGAGGGTCTGGAGGAGCCCAACAAGGTGGAGGTGCGGTGATCTCAACGCACTTCTCAACCGCCGGACTGTTTTGTAGGAGTGATCAGCCCATTGTCGATCCACACCGAGGCCCTTCCGCTCAAGGGCCTGGGCGGCTATCCACTTGAAGGCCCAACACCTGAGGGGCCGCGCAATCATCTTAGCAACACGGCCCAAGAGCGAACCACATCCGTCGTAACCCAGCCCACGACGTCCAAATTATGCTACTTCGTCGCGGTATGCTCTGAACGCGTCTGGCTGCCCAACTGCCTCCATACGAAGACTAGAAGACCATGCGCCAGCTTCATAGAATATTAGGTGAAATTTTGTTTTGCTTTGTCTTGTAGTAGCAGCTTGACCTCCTTTGTGGCCTGCATGAGTAGATAGTTGTTAAAGTTGTTTGTCTTTTCTCCTTTATCTTGTTTCCTCCCCTCTTGTTCTATAAAAGAGGAGGCAGGGGTGTTGTGTTCCTTAGTTCTCTTAGTGGTAGAGTTCTCCTGGTGAGCAAGAGTACCTCCAGCTTGTGTGGAAGACGAGGTAGCTTCGTCTTTAGGATTTGTAAGAGTCGGCGATCGGTGTCTCGACTCGAAGTGTTTCCTACTCGTGTTTCCTGCTTTTTGAGAAGTAAATCCCACCATTCCGGGTGGGTTAGGCTCGCCTGTTTTTAGACGTTCTTTCCATGTTGAATTTCTTTCACCCTCTCACCCACGAGCATCCAAGCGTTGGAGTCGTGGATGGTTTCCCTGTTCGTTGGTTTGTTCGCAGGTGCATAGGTGCGCGAGCTGATCTCGCTATCCACAAACCCCGTTTATGCTGTGCTTAAAATTGCTCTAAAGGTTAGTGAGTGAATTTCAGTAATTTTGGGTGCCGTTGGATTTCTCTCGCACTAGTATTGCCTCGAAACGAATTCACGCTGATTTCCCGTGTTTCTCGCTATACTTTCCGAGCGATTTTACTTCCCTCGTCTCAAGACCCTCTCACGATTTCACGTGCATTGTATAAGATCTCTGAGTATGGTTTTAAGGACCATCCCTCCTATAGTCTCTACATCATTTTGGTATCATAGGATATTGCGCGTTCGATTCTTATCGTTCGCACGGTCTGACCATTGCATAGCATATTTCAGCACCGTTTCCATGTTTTCAGCATCCTACACTTGGTCATTTTTGCCCATGTTTGTGCATGGTGACTTCACGGTCACAAGTTATATCGTCCCAATTTCCAGATACCATCCCTGAAACCCAAGTATCGGTCCAACCCTCGAAAGGGAGTAGAACCCAATTAGAATCTTTGGTTGCGCTTCAAGCGCGTGTAGACGCCAAGTTGGATGCGCTGTCCGCACGCTTGGAATCCCACGAAGGGAATACAAGCACGATGTTTCAGCAAATTATGGCTGGGATCCATAGCCTCGCAAGTCGCCCTGAGCCATCGGAGCATTGGTGCTCCAACCCGGTTAACCCACCTCCGTCTGCAAACCCAGCCCTGCCAACTAGGGAGTTGCCTCTGATGACCGCACCCCCGCGGTCGCGAGTCTTTGAGGATGAGTCCGGTCACCTACGACCTCATAAGGTCCAGGGGGACCGAGGTTATGGGGACGAACCCCTGGATGAGGGTGACATGTGGGCCGCATAAGGACCCCAACCCAATGGTCGTTTTGGGCACGTTTGGGCCGAGCAAAGGGGCCCAACCCGACACCACGCAGAGCGCCCTCGCTTGGAGGACGATTTCCACCACTACATTCGGAACACCCCCGTGCCCTTTGCGGGTGGTCTTGACCCGTCACAATTCCTCGACTAGGTCGAGACTGTCGACTCCTATTTTGACCTTAGTAACTTGCCTCCCCACGCACGCATTAGGTATGTGTGCACCTTGCACGAAGGCTCTGCGCATTTGCATTGGGCAAACGTGGAGCGCCAAAATGCGCAGCAAGCCCTTCCTCCCATCACCACGTGGGAAGAAATGAGGTATCGCCTCCGAGAGTGATAGGTACCCCCTTCCTATAGGCAGCATCTCCTTGATCAATATAGTAGCCTGCACTAGGGATCGGGTACCGTTGAGGAATATCGCCTCACCTTTGAGACGCTACAATTCCGGTGCAACCTACATGAGGACCCCGAGTTAGTTTTGTCGAAGTTTAGTAATGGCCTCCGCGCGGACATCCGACGCGCCCTACCCACGTATAGTTCAGAGACGTTCGACCAAACCTTCCAGCGCGCTCGCGATATCGAGTATGATCTTAGGGCTGCGGCTAGGCGCAGCGAGTCTGGACCCCCTAGGCGCTATCATTTGGGCGGGCCTCCTCATGCTCACCCTCAACCCGAGCGCCACGAGACTCGTTCCGACCCATAGCCCGCGCTAGCAGCCCATCACTCCCCTAGGCGTTCAGCCCCCGTTGCCCCACCTTCTCGCCTCACTTGGGAGGAGAAGGGGAAGGCCCCACTTGTCGGCCCGCCTAGTCGAGTCAACTGTTACAACTACCTACAGCCGGGTGTTGCACAAAATCCGCAAGCGCACGGCTTACGGATGTAGTACTTAAGATATCGTTTCCACAGGGATGGATTGTCAAGTACCAAATCTTCCAATCTTTGATAGCTAAGCGATTGAAAATGTCGGTTGATAAGGTTAACTAAGCTAAGAGCGTAACAAAATAAAAGGTCCTACTGATATGAGAGAAATCGGGAAATCGGGGTTCACCACATTAATTTACTTATAAATGTAATAAAAAATAAAATACTGCTTTGATGATCTTTAGAAAACCAAGGACATGTCCCCTTGAGCCGTACCCCTCTCGGGTGCACAACTCAGCAACTTAGTCAGTCTCCTACTCTCGCGGTGGACTAACTCCACGATCTACTTAGTTAGTCTCCCACTCTCGCGGTGGACTAAGCATAAGTAGATCGTGTTGAAATAGGACACGAAGATTCTCCAAATGGTCTCTACGACTCTCGTAATAGAGCACACAAGATTGATCAAGGAGGATGTGTTGATTGTGATTCACCTCTCAGTTGTTACCACAATCGACTAAAGTGAAAATAGATCTGGCCAAGAAACAATAAACACGAATGAAATAAACCAAGATCAAATGGCCTCGAAAGATGCATCAAAAGCAATTGTTGACACTTATAAATCAAAAAGACGGGCTACACCCAAATCCCGATTGAGGTTTTTATGCTAATACATACATGGTTACAACAGCAACAAGCCTTCCAATTAAAAAGTAAAGAAACAGAACAAGGTAAAGATGGGAAAAGAATCAAGACAAACTCCTTTCTCTCCTCCTCAAAGAATCCTTCTTCTCCTTGGAATTACTTGCGTTCTTGCGACCAAGCCTTGGGTTCTTGAGCGTAATCCTCCTCTCTTCCCTTTGAGCCCAAACTGGGCACTCCCCGGGCCTCTAGGCGCCTCCAGCCACCGTTGTGGTCTCTTCCTTAGGCTCTTATATAGAAATTAGGTGTCTCTTCGTATTCCAAATTAATTTGGAATTAAATCCTGGAATTAAACTCTGGGTTAAATCCCCATTATGGCGTTTGATGGCGTGTCTTTTCGAATTCCACATTAAATCTCATTCATGAATGTCTCCACATTAATGGCGTGTCCCTTGATATTCTCTTGATGGCGTGTCCCTTGATAGTTGGCAAAAAAATGCTGGACGCGGGTAAATTCTTACTCCCGTCTGAAGCCAATCTTCTTATCAAGAATCCTGATTCACTCATATATGTAAATGTACGTCCATGTAGTTCTAAAAGTGATTGAATTGACTTGTATTCAAGCAAACACGACAAGCAGTGAAGCTTCTGAAGAAAGTTAATGAAATAAGCTGAAAAGAGATGTAAAAGCATGGAAATAGGTCTCGATTCACTGGTAAAAATATAGGTCTAAAAGACGATATAATTTCGAGACATCAAAAATCTCCCAGACTTAAATCATTGCTTGTCCTCAAGCATAAGAGAGTAGAGAAAAGTAGTGATTCATGCCAAGCTTATAAAAAAGTATTTTGTCCCAACAAACCTTGGCAAGTCAGAGTATTATCTATCGTCAGGAATAAAGGTGTGAAGATCAAAACCCAAAATCAGACGAGGCTTACCTCTATGAGCTGCAATAATCCTCTGTTCGGATAATACACTCTGTTCAGACCTAAGTCAACCAAAGATATCAGTTGGAAAGACACCAATGCACTTTTATTTGTATTTTCATCCACTCAAATATATATATATATATATATATATATATATATATATATATATATATATATATTGACTTCAACTCATGTCTTCGGTACCACTACCAATTTTACACAATGCAAAGTAGAGGAGTCTTATTATTTCTTTTTCTCAAAGACTTCAACTCTTGTCTTCGGTACCACTGCCAATTATATGCAGTGCCAAGTAGAGGAGTCTTATTATTTCTTTTTCTCAGAGACTTCAACTCATGTCTTCGGTACCACTACCAATGTTACGCAGTGTGAAGTAGAGGAGTCTTATTATTTTCTCTCTTTTTTTTCGAAGGGATTATAACCATAGCTAAATGCATTGATTGTTTCTAAAAGTAATAAGGTGAATCAAGCTGATAGAGTTGTATACTTCCGCAGAAAGATCATAAGCATGCTTAGAAAGCAAAAGCCTTAATGAAAAATTGAATTTATCACTCCACAACCCTTTTTTTCAATCAGATAAGATAATCAAATGAAATTCCAAGCCACAAGATTATGAACATAATGATAGTATCCCAGAGGTTCAATAATTTACTATGCAAGCATGAGTTCATCTGAATCAACATGAATAATATCACCACATAAGAGCAATCTAGCAATCTATTCATTGAGAACAAGAGAGTAATTCAACATTCAAACACATCTCAGACAGACACAAGCACTCAATTAACATCACAGAACTGTAATACTATGCATAACAGTTTCCAAAGTAAACTACATAATGTCTTCAAAAGAAAAGTATAACAATAGCACAGCGTAGTGTAACAACCCACAATCTCCCAGACATAAGATATGCATAGTCTCTATGCATCACAGTAAAGGTACTCAAAATTTGGAGATGGGGAACAAAATACTCACGAAATCAGGTGGAGTCATCAGAACTAAGCTCGACCACTTCAGGATCCTCCTCATCAGCATCGCTCTGTATCTCTGTATCGACATTTGCATCGCTATATAGCTTAGGATCTTCATCCTCTTGATCATCATCGCACTGTATCGCAGTATCGTCATCAGCATCATCAGTATCGCCATGTATCTCAAGATCGTCATTGGCATGATCATCATCGTCCTGTATCTCAAGATCGGCATTAGCATGATCATCATCGTGCTGTATCTCAAGATCAACATTAGCATGATCATCATCGTCCTGTATCTCAGGATCGGCATCAGCATGATCATCATCATCCTATATCGCAGCATCGTCATCAGGCAAAAAGGTGCCATGAAATGAAGACCAAAGGGAATCTAAAATTTCCCCTTAGAGATCCAGTTGAGCTACCACGTGTGCTATCACGGAGCCTTGACATGATAACTTTTGGTGAAGCAAATGCATTACTTTGTCCAAATGCTAAAAGACTTGTTGGTTGTACCCCCCTTGGCGTTTTTGCTCGTCTAACAGTTGGGTCAGTAAGGATTTGAAGTGGGAGGATGGGGGATACTCACCAGTGTAGGCGAAGAATCTAGTAGAACCCGATGGTTGTGCATTGCAGAATGGTGGAGCATGCGCAGGAGTGTCGGTAGAGGGAAAAGTAAGTGGCCAGATTTCTGAATTGTTCACGTGATGATGTGGTTCAACTAACGATGGCGTTGAAGAAGAGCACATGCGGTGGCTGTAAGGAGCAAAATTGATAGTGGACTTCCTAGCCGTCATCTTTCGTATCGGAGGCATCTCTGGAGTATGGATCGTAGAAGTTGTATAGTCTGGAAGAGGAACTAGTGGTGCGGTAGCAGGACTTGGATGGGCGCGCCAAAGATGGCTCCCGTCAATAATCTTCAAGCGCAGCAGAGGAATCCTAGTAGCAGAGAAGAATAAGTTAAGTTGCTTCAATCTCGACGGTAGTAGCGGTCGAGTTCAACGTGGAGTGATGCTTCACAAAGAAGGAATCGCCACTAGCAAAAGAATCTTCGGACGCTGTTTGTAGGCAGACGTTGGACGAAAATCTCGAACAAAAGTATGCAGGAGCGAAATCAGTGCTACGACGCCTTTTGTTGATGAATAAATAGGGTCGGCGATGATTTTCGTTAAGCATGGAGTCAATCGGCGCGCCTGGTGGACGAAAGAATTTGAAGCGTCGTCGCTTGGTTGAATAAGCGGCAGCATCGGTTGAAGATGGTAGTCGGAGTTGCACAACTTGCGGACGAATAAGCTGGATTGAGGTAGAGTCAATCGGCGTGCCTAGTAGGATGAATCGGCGTGCCTGGGAATGGAAAAGTTTGAAGCGTCGTTGCTTGATGGAATAAGCGGTGGCGTCGGTTGAAGATGGCATGAGTTAGCGTGCCTGGAGCTGTAATGGCAGCCATGAGCGTGAAACGGCATGCCTGGTTGAAGAGTTCTATGTGTAGTGTCTTGTAGTGGAATCGTGAAACTGGAGCTGCTTCATCAGTGGAGTCGGTGAACGGGTGTAGTGCAGTCGTCGGCTTCTTCTTGCTGCTCAACAGATGAGTGAAGGTGCTGCTGGAGCAATTATGGCACGAGTGTTGAAGGCGGACGAAGGCCATTAGTGTTGAAGGCGGACGAAGCCCTCAATGTCATGATGCCATTTTTTTTTTATGACAAGCATATCCGTTATTCTAATTTCAACCTTAAAAATAAATAACACTCATCAGAACAACTTAACTAAAATTAAAGAAATAAAGTACTTGGGTTGCCTCCTAAGAAGCGCTATTTTAGGGTCATTAGCTAGACCATAGTGTAATGTAGAGTTTAGAATGAATAAATTAGCACCAAGGAATGCATACCTTAAATTGTCAAACAGTGATATTAGGTATGAGTTTCTTTCAATAATTACCTGGGGTGCTTTCTCATATAGGTTTTCAAACTTTTACCATTCTTGAATCGATTCGTTCAGTAGAGTGAAGGATTTTCACAAGAGTTTGAGTATTTTCATTGTCATCTCATCCTTCTCAGCTTGACTAGAATATCGTCTAAAATTTCCACTGGCTTTCACACACAATAATCAGCAAGTTGTAATAGGATGATCATCTCTGCTTAGAAGCTTCTATGACTTAAAAAAAAATTTGGCTATGAATATTTCAAGAAGTCTATGAAAAACAGAGTTATGCTAAGTAAAGTAAAACAAATTTACTAAGAAAAGACAAGAAAACATGTTAAAGCCTAGTCTATCAATTCATAGAATTTTTTGATATTAACAAAATACCATCCCCGGCAATGACGCCAAAAACTTATTGCACAAAATCCGTAAGTGCACAGCTTACCAATGTAGTACTTAAGATATCGTTTCCACATGGATGGATTGTCAAGTACCAAATCTTCCAATCTTTGGTAGCTAAGCGATTGAAAATCTCGGTTGATAAGGTTAACTAAGCTAAGAGCGTAACAAAATAAAAAGTCCTACTGATATGAGAGAAATCGAGAAATCGGGGTTCACCACGTTAATCAACTTATAAATGTAATAAAAAATAAAATACTGCTTTGATGATCTTTAAAAAACCAAGGACATGTCCCCTTGAGCCGTACCCCTCTCGGGTGCACAACTCAGCAACTTAGTTAGTCTCGTACTCTCGAGGTGGACTAGCTGCACGATCTACCTAGTTAGTCACCTACTCTCACGGTGGACTAAGCATAAGTAGATCGTGTTGAAATAGGACATGAAGATTCCCCAAGTGGTCTCAACGACTCTCGTACTAGAGCACACAAGATTGATCAAGGAGGATGTGTTGATTGTGATTCACCTCTCAGTTGTTACCACAATCGACTAAAGTGAAAACCGATCTGGCTAAGAAACGATAAAGACGAATGAAATAAACCAAGATCAAATGGCCTCGAAAGATGCATCAAAAGTAATTGTTGACACTTATAAATCAAAAAGACGGGCTATACCAAATCCGGATTGAGGTTTTTACGCTAATACATACATGGTTACAACAGCAACAAGCCTTCCAATTAAAAAGTAAAGAAACAGAACAAGGTAAAGATAAGAAAAGAATCAAGACAAACTCCTTTCTCTCCTCCTCAAAGAATCCTTCTTCTCCTTGGAATTACTTGCGTTCTTGCGACCAAGCCTTGGGTTCTCGAGCGTAATCCTCCTCTCTTCCCTTTGAGCCCTGACTGCCGCCGCTGTGGTCTCTTCCTTAGGCCCTTATATAGAAATCAGGTGTCTCTTCATATTCCGAATTAATTTGGAATTAAATCCTGGAATTAAACTCTGGGTTAAATCCCCATTATGGCTTTTGATGGGGTGTCTTTTCGAATTCCACATTAAATCTAATTCATGAATGTCTCCACATTAAATCCTCATTCATGAATGTCTCTTGGTATTTCACATTAAATCTCATTCATGAATGTCTCCACGTTAATGGCGTGTCCCTTGATAGTTGGCAAAAAATGCTGGACGCGGATAAATTCTTACTCCCGTCTGAAGCCAATCTTCTTGTCAAGAATCCTGATTCACTCAGATATGTAAATATATGTCCATGTAGTTCTAAAAGTGAGTGAATTGACCTGTATTCAAGCAAACATGACAAGTAGTGAAGCTTCTGAAGAAAGTTAATGAAATAAGTTGGAAAGAGATGTAAAAGCATGAAAATAGGTCTCGATTCACAGGTAAATATAGGTATAAAAGAAGATATAATTTTGAGACATCACCGGGCCATCTGTCCCGTGACTGCCCTAAAAAGTCCGCCACTGTGGACAAGACCCCCACCCGTGTCGCCACTATCACCCGCAAGCCTACGGAGCACGATGTTGAGGCCGAGTGCTACATTAGTGGTGAAGAGTCGGGCCACCCCACACTTGCGGTTGTGCGGTGTACCTTTGTCCATACCCCACCCTCCAAGGATTGGAGGCGTACGAGCATCTTCACGACTTACATCAAGTGCAACGGGCACTCTTGTAAGATCATCATCGACGGTGGTAGTAGTTTGAATGTGGTTTCTTGGACCGCGATCACCCGTTTCAGTCTTCCCCTTGAGCCTCACCCGAAGACATACTCGATCACATGGGTTGACACGTCAACTCTTCCGGTCACCCACCGATGCTAGGTCCCTATCGCTTTTGGGGACTACCGCGAGAAAGTGTGGTGTGATGTTGTGGCTATGGATGTCGCCCACGACCTCTTAGGATGACCATGGGTATATGATAGAGACGTAGTCCACTACAGCCGGTCGAACACTTATGTGTTTGACCACAACGACCAGAAAATCCGTTTTATCCCGACCCCACGTAAGGAGCTGCGCGCTTCCACCTCCAAGGGTATGGCTGTCACTCCATCGGTTGCCCCCCCCCCCCCCCCCCCCGACCCAAATTGTAGTGTCCCTCATGCAGGCCTCCGCACTTATGCGCGAGGCCACCGAGTCCAAGGTTGTCTATGCCTTAGTGGTGCACGAGTCCTCGGATGCTCCTCCTTCCTTCAACGAGGGGCATCCCCCAGAGATCGCAGCTCTCTTGACCGAATTCTCTGACATTAGCCCTGAGGACTTGCCCCATGGCCTTCCCCCAACTAGGGAGATCCAACACGCGATTGACCTTCTCCCGGGAGCATCCCTCACCCACTTGCCACACCATCGTCTCAACCCGACCGAGCATGTTGAATTGCAATGTGAAGTGGACAACCTCCTCACTAAGGGGTACATTCGTGAGAGTTTGAGTCCTTGCGCTGTCCCAGCCTTGCTCACGCCCAAGAAGGATGGGTCGTGGTGCATGTGCGTTGACAGCCTTGCCATTAACCGGATCACCGTCAAGTATCGATTCCCCATACCGTGACTTGACGATATGCTGGACCTGGTCTCCGGTGCGTCTTGGTTTTCCAAACTAGACCTCCGAAGTGGATAACACCAAGTCCGCATTCGTGAGGGCGACGAATGGAAAACTGCGTTCAAGACCAAGGACAGTCTCTATGAGTGGCTCGTAATGCCATTTGGGCTGTCTAATGCCCCGTCCACCTTCATGAGGCTTATGAGCCAAGTCATTAAGCCCTACACGGGCAAATTCTTGGTCTTCTACTTCGACGACATCATGATCTTTAGCCGGACCCAAGAGGACCATCTGGACCACCTCCGCGGCACGTTTGACCTCCTGCACAAGGAGAGCCTCTTCCTCAACGCGAAGAAGTTCTCCTTCATGACCAACCAAGTCCATTTCTTGGGCTACATCGTCTTCGACGAGGGCCTATCTGTCAACCCCGCTAAGGTCGAGGCCATCCGACACTGGCCCGAGCCTCACACTGTCTCTGATATCCGTAGTTTCCTTGGTCTTGTGTGCTTTTACCACCGCTTCATTCGCGGGTTCAGCACACTTGCGACCCTATTGACCCAACGGCTGTCTAAGGATGACTTCGAGTGGACTATGGCCACTCAGCGCGCCTTTGAATCCCTTATGGATGTCATCACCACCGCCCCTGTCCTGCGCCTCCCTGACTTCGCCAAAGTCTTCGAGGTCACGTGTGACGCCTCCGGTACTGGTATCGGGGGTTGCCTTAGTCAAGAAGGCCACCCGATTGCCTTCTTCAGCGAGAAACTGAATGCTGCTCGCCAGCGTTATTCCACTAATGACAAGGAATTCTATGCCATAGTTCAGTCGCTTTAGTAGTGGAGGCACTATCTCCTCCACCGTGAGTTCGTCTTATATAGTGAACACCAGGCCTTGTCTTTTCTAAATGCTCAAAAGAAGTTGAGGGCCCGCCAAGCCAAGTGGGTCGAGTACTTGCAATAGTACTCCTTCATGATCAATCACAAGGCGGGTAAAGAAAACATTGTTGCGGACGCTCTGAGTCGAGTCCGGCATCTTCTGTGTGTTATGTGTGCCCGGGTCACTACTTTTGACCACGTTAAGGATGAGTACGCCACCTGTCCTGATTTCGGCACCACGTATGCCGCCTTCACTGCGTCCCTTGACCCCGAGTCGTCGTATCAGCTCTGTGAAGGCTATCTCTTCCTTGGGAATCGCATGTGCATTGCCCGGTCATCCCTTCACGACCACCTGCTCCTCGAGCTACACACGGGTGGCGTCGCCAGCCACCATGGCTGCGACAATACCTTCGAGATGGCCGAGGAATGCCTCTTTTGGCCATCCCTTCACAGGGATGTAGAACGCATTGTGCGCCATTGTGGCACGTGTCAATCGGCCAAGCCTCGTCCTCCAAACACGGGTCTCTACACACCCCGGCCTGTGGCCGATGCTCCATGGCACGACCTCAACATAGACTTTGTCCTAGGGCTGCCCTGAACTGCCTCACGCTTCGATTCCATCTACATGGCGGACGCATCCCACGTTGCACATCTCTTCTTCAACGAGATTGTCCATCTCCATGGCCTCCCCAAGACCATCGTGTCCGATCGTGACACGCGCTTTGTGAGCCACTTCTAGCACTCACTTTGGGCCCTCTTGAGCACTACTCTAAAGCTATCCACCGCTTACCACCCTCAAACCGACGGCCAAATGGAAGTCGTTAACCGTAGCATGGGCAACTTGCTCCGGTGCCTCATCGGTGACCACCTGAGGTCTTGGGACACCATCCTTCCTATGGCAGAATTCGCGTATAATAATGCAGCCAATAGGTCTACGGGTCTTAGTCCCTTCCAGGTGGTTTCAGGCCATCAACCACGTAAACCTATTGACTTGCATTACCTTCCCATGGAGTCCCATCTTTCCGAGCATTCATACTCTTTCGCTCAGCATATAGCTAGCTTGCATGAGGAAGTTCTCCATCGAATCTTCTTGGGCAATACTTGTAATGCTTTGAGGGCCAACGAGCACCATAGGCCACAACATTTTTCTATAGGTGAGCTGGTAAGGGTGCGCATCCACCCCGAGCGTTTTCCCCACCGAGCACATTTTAAGCTTCAGCCACGATACATGGGCCCTTATGCGGTGCTGTGATAGATCGGCTCCAACGCCTATGTACTAGACCTACCTGAGGACATAGGTATCCACCCCGTCTTCAATGTGGCGGATCTGCTTCCTTTCTACGGTCCATTGGAGGAGCCATCGGTCCCAGACGACCCTCTACCCCCTAGTTCTCCGGAGTAGAACCCCTCAGAGTGCGTAGTGGAAGCTGATGCAGGAGCAACATGATGACACCAAAATATGTAGTATATTTTGCTTCATTTTGGATACCTTTTCATACTAAATTGAGGATCTTTTACTTGTTTTTATGTTAAATCCATCAAATATTGCAAAGTCTACTTCTATTTTAGTTTTTCATGTTTTTCAGGCAAAAAGACACTATTTAAAGCGTTTTCAAGCGAAATCAAATACATGGAAGAGTTATCATCATCAAGAGGAAATCACCCAAGAAATTTCATGCAAAACGGAGCAATTCAGCAAATTACGGCAGTGCCGTAACCCATTTTACGGTACCATAATTCCAGACAGTACCGTAAAATCTGAGTCCTGTCGTATTTTGAGAAGTTTCCGAACAAAAAGATTTTTGGATTTTACGGCACCTGCCGTAAGCAAAATTACGGTACCGTATTTCGGAGAGCTTCAGAACAGAAACATCACCCGAAATTACGGCACTACCGCAAGAAACTACACGGGCCGTAATTTCCAGACATTTGCGAACAGAGAGTTCAGCCGATTTTACGGCACTACCGTAAACCAGATTACGGTGCCGTAATTCTCGACGACATCAGAACAGAAGACTCGAGCGATTTTACGGCAGTGCCGTAAGACATTACACTGCCATAATTGCTGTTCTGAACGCGACGCCCGATGCTTGCGGAGAAGATCGCGAGCGATCTTTAACCTAAAATCAGATGCCGTAAGAAGCAAGGGGAGAGCTTTTTACGGGAGGATTACGGAGAGACCAACGGCCTCAAATTTAGTGTACTGTGGAGGGAGAAATGGGGATCCACGCCGCCGCCTAGGGTTTTGCCGGTGCGCTTGGTCCAGACGTCCTCCGGCCGTAATTTTCATACTGAAGCTTCGTCTGAAGGAGGAGACAACATGCCAGAAGTTTCAGACCAAAAGAAGATCGATTGGAAGAGAAATCGAAGAAAAAGGAGTCGCTGGCACTGTTCATCGGCGGTTCTTACAAAATTACGGCTGTGAAATACTTCACAGCTGTGCTGTATTTTGTAAACCTCTCTTTTACTTCGATTTTCGATCCTCTGAAACCATGATCTATTGTAATTCCCTCATGATGATAGCTTAAATTACTTTTGGGACATGGGGGAGTAATTCACTTGATTTCCAATGACTAGATGACTATTTTTACTATTTCGTTGAGTTTAATATTACCATGATGATTTTGCTCATGTGATAATTGTACTTAGACTCTCTATAAGTTCATGTTACTAATTATGTTCTTAGAATTTTCGCTTGAGACCGAAAGGTAATTGTTTGAGAATTTGGAACCCTAGAATTGCATGTTAGGATCCCTTCCTTAGGTTAGATCTAATTTGATCTGTTCTAGTAGATTAATTGCCATAATTATAACATGAACCTATAGATCGAGTCTATTTGTCAAACCTGGAGATCTTGTGCGAATGCAAGGATCGGAACGTTGGAGATCCGTGAGTAAAACTAGTGTTGAGACTCGGATGCACGAAAGTGATCCTTGAATCTCCACTAGAGATTATCAGCACTGAATTCGGATACACGAAAGTGATCCTTGAATTCATTATTTGATGATTTACTTATCTTTAGCGTTGGGAAGAATCTTGCGTGAAAGCGAGGATAAATCCCTATGCGGTTGTTTGCACGAAAGCGAAACAACCCTTTTATTAAGTAATTTACATCTTCATCATGATAAATTTAAACTGACGAAATCCTTATTCATATCTAGCTCATAAAAGTTAAAGTGAACGAAACCCTAGTCCCAGCTTTTCTCTCTGATAATTCCGCTTTTAGCTTTCAATTTCTATTCTCACTACTTCGATTAGCCTAGATAGTAAGAAATCAACTATTTAATATTCGACAGCGTAGGTCCCTGTGGATTCGATACTTTCTTTATTACTTCGAGTATCCGTGCACTTGCGGATCACGACAAGTTTTTGGCGCCGTTGCCGGGGACCTTAGTTTTCGTCGATATTAGAGGCGTTGAGATTATTGCTAGACTAGGTTTCACTTATGTTTTATCTTTTTATTCTTTTCTGCTTACTTACATCATTTGATCAGTTTACTCTAGTGTGCGTAGGAAATTCATTTCTAATGGCTGATCAAAGATCACTGAGGGACTATGCAGCCCCTAATCCTCAAAGGATGCAATTTAGCATTGCTAGACCTGCAATTGAGGCCTCCAACTTTGAAATTAACCCTTCCTTCTTGTCTATGATCCAGCAGAACCAGTTTGGAGGATCATCAATCGAAGATCCTTATTCACATTTATATGTCTTTCTTGAATATTGTGATACCATAAAAATTCATGGAGTTTCTGATGACGCATTAAAACTGATATTGTTCCCTTTTCCTCTTAGGGATCAAGCACGATCTTGGTTGCATTCTCGTCGACCCAATACCTTCACAACATGGGAACAATTATCAAAAGCTTTTCTGATGAAATATTTTCTACCGAGCAAGACTGTCCAATTGTGGAATCATATCACGAACTTTCGACAAAAGAACGGAGAATCATTCAGCGAGGCATGAGAGAGATTTAATGATCTACAACGAAAGTGTCCTAACTATGGCTTCAAAAATGAGTTTTTAATTCAGACATTTTATTATGGCTTAGTTTATAATATCCGTCTAATTATTGATGCTGCCGCAGGGGGATCCTTGATGAGTAGAACATTTGACGATGCTTTCAAGTTGCTCGAAGAGATGTCCTTCAATCATAGCCAATGGGCTCCAGATGAAGGAATGTTATGTTGTCATCAACATGGTAAGAATGCGAATGAGGATCAGCAACCCTTGACTAAAGAGGTTAGTGAACCCATGCTAGAGAAACTTTCAGCTAGCCAAATTCAATCATTGCAAATTCAAAACACAAAAAAATTTGAGGATCTTGAAGAAACTGTTAGTCACCTTGCTTCTCAATTAAAATCTTTAGTGGCGTACAATAAAGTTCTAGAAGAACAAATATCTAGATTAAGCTCTGGGGAATATTGCAATGCCATTATCACTATAAGTGGGAGACAATTAGGAGAACTTAAGGAGAAATAGTCTATTAATGATCGTTATGAGGAATTAGCATTAGAAAAATCTTCTGAACATAAACAAGCACTACCTAGTTTAACACCTAAAAAGGGAAGTAAACAAAAAGGGGGTGTGCCATGTAAAGAAGATTATTCTAAGACTAATCTACCTCCTCCCTATAGACCACCAATACCTTTTCCCCAAAGGATAGTGCAAGAAAAGTTAGATAAGCAATTTGGAAAATTTCTTGATGTTTTGAAAAAGCTTTACATTGACATACCATTTACTGAAGTTTTATCTCAAATGCCCATATATTCTAAATTTTTGGAATAAATCTTGTCTAACAAAAGAAAGATAGAGAACTATGGTACCGTGGCTTTAACCGAGGAATATAGTGTTGTTATTCAAAACAGCTTACCACCAAAATTGAATGATCCAGGTAGTTTTTCTATCCCATGTTTTATTGGTAGTATGGCTTTCGACCGAGTCTTATGTGATCTAGGGGCTAGTGTAAGTCTTATGCCTTTGTCTGTGTGTAGGAAATTGGACATGGGAGCTCCTAAACCGACTGCAATTTCTTTGCAGCTCGCTGATCGATCGGTAAAATATCCAGTGGGTATTCTAGAGGATGTTCCTATACAAGTTGGTAAATACTTCATACCTACTGATTTTGTGGTACTTGAAATGGAAGAGGATACTAAGATTCCTATTATTTTGGGTAGGCCATTCTTAGCCACTGCTGGAGCCCTTATTGATGTACGGAACGGTAGACTTGCTTTAAGAATTGGCAATGATAAGATTGAGTTCGAATTGAATAATTCGTTGAAAAGGCCTGCATATGCTAGTTCTTGTTGCACTATTCATGCTATTGATGACACAGTTTATGATGTTAGTTGTTTGTTTGATGGTTCTTCTGCTGATGTTCCTTTTTCTGATTCTTTTTCTGATACCTCGAAAAATTCTTGTAAAAAAATTGATAATTCTGACTTTGAGAATGATTTTGATGAACTCGATGATGAAAAACATGATATTTTAGATTATGCTACATTTGATAATGAAAGTGAAAAGATCCCTAAAGTTGAGTTGAAAGTTTTACCTGATAATCTTAGATATGAATTTCTTAGTCCTAACTCCACCTACTCTGTGATTGTGGATGCTAAATTAGATGTCAGGGAAACTGATCTACTCTTGAAGGACCTAAGAATTCATAGAAAGGTAATTGAGTATTCCATTGATGACTTAAAAGGGATTAATCCTGAGGTGGATACCCAGCCAATTTCGATCCAGAATGTCATCTACCACCCTCAATACGGCCAGGCCGTGATGGTGGACACGGCTGTGAACTGCCCGCAGACCACTTGCACACCCGTTCCTCTAGCCATATCTGACTCTACAAGACCTAGTCGATCCAGACACAGCCAGGCCGTGATCGAGATCATGGCTATGACACGGTCGAAGAGAAACGCGAACGCGAGCACGGCCACCACCACGCCCGTGACGCTCGCCGTGATGAGCTCGGTGGAAAGTGGCGCACCTCAACACAGCAGTGACAGCAAACACGGCCACGCCGTGACGAGCTCGCCAGAAAAAACTACAGATTCTTAGTGCCAAATTACGGCCTGCAATATTCATTATGGCGCCGCCATAATTTGGGACCAACATTCTATGGATTTTGTACCCGGAATTACGGCCCTTAAATTAGATTACGGCCCTGCCTTAATTTCTGCCGGTCAACCCTAGCACGGCCAGGCCGTGAAGATGAGCACGCCCATGACACAGTCCAGCCAGAATGCGAACGCAGACACGGCCTGCGGGACGCCTGTGCCTTCACCCGTGATCAGTTCGCTGAAAATCGAGCCACTCCAACACGGCCGTGACGGAAAGCATGGCAAGGCCGTGACCAGTTCGCCGACAGACGACACCCCGTGCCTTCTGCCGTGTTCGACCTAGTGCCACTCCATCACGCTCGTGACAACAAACATGTCTAGGCCGTGACTAGCCCTAGAAACTCTAAAGGTGCCATTCTTCATCCCGTTCGACACTCGCAACGGTCTTCGTACCCCCCGGACCGTTTTGTGGGGGTGGTAAGCCCCTCATCCGCCACAACTTGCCCCATCCGCTCCATCAACGAGGCTTGACCCACATCTTCACAGTCCATCCAGCCCATTCCTATGGCAACTCTTCCTCGAGGATCCCCACCGGACACCACCACTGACCGATACAACAACCGGGTCCTCAACTCGGCCCAAGAGACCGCCACTAATGTTCAGAATCAGCCCACGATCAGCCGCTTCTGCTGGTTCATGGTCGCGTGCTCATAAATGGTGTATCCCACCGAAGGCGGCCAGTTCAACGGCCCAAACGTCTTAGCTCATGCGCCCCATCCCTTGGCATATTCCCCTGCAGAAGTTAGTTAGCATGTTACTTTAGTTTGTTTTGAAGGAATATTGACCTTCTTTTAGGTAGTTAGTGGGAGTTGGCTTCTCCAACTACCCTCATGTGTTGTGCATGTGACCCTCATTCCCTTTTGATCTATAAGAGAGGGCTGAGGGCTTGTGTTGTTTTCAGTTCGGTGGTAGTAGTCGCCTTCCCCGAGCAAGGCCTAGGTCCACTAGCTCTGAGGAACTCGCCTAGAGCTCCCTCGTTCTTGTATTCTGCTCATTTACTCCTTTCAATCAAAACACCCGGAGAACCCTCCTTGGGCTCTGGGTCCTTTTCAAACAATATCGCATTTGGTTCCTGTGCTTCTGTCGTTGGATCTTGGACTTGTGGATTGTCGCCTTCGTAGCATCGTGAAGGTTTTGATCGCACGCACTTGCTTGAAGAAAAAATTGGCTCTACGAGTAAAGCTGAGTAGTTTCCTTAGTAATCGAACCGTTGTTTCTCTGCGCATTTGGGTATTGCTCAAGAAACGTGTACTCGCAGTTCTCATCGGTTTTCTCGTGGCTTTCCCGTCCACACGCGTTTTAAATTCTCTCGTCTCAGGACCCTCTCTCGCTTTCAGCATCATCATCTAGTTCCCCCTAGAGTACGGAAATTAAGGCCCCTACATCCGCTGCGTCAATTTTGGTATCAGAGGGAGGCTGGAGCTAACTCTTGTCTAGCTCTGCCAATCTCTTCATTGCATCTCATACGGTTTCTCCAGCTTTGTTTTCTGGATACATACGCATTTCCGCATCATGATAACTAGATCAGGCACCTCATATCACAACCCCTCTACCCAAGTGCCCGTTGCGACTGAAGAGAGTCCTCTCCCTAGGATGGAGTTAGTTGAATCGCTATCCACACGGTTGGAAGCGATGGAGACCTTGTTTCAGCGTCTAATGTCGTCGGTCCAACATCTCACGGAGCATGTGACGGAACTCTGGTCTAAACCCGCTAAGGGTCAGCCCTCGTTTAGTGCTCCCCCTCCGTTGGCCCCTCTCCGTATGCAGGCCACCGAGTCTCCCTGGTACGACCCTTTCGGTGATGAGTCCGCGTGGGCTGAGGAGGCCCAAACCCCGCGTCGCCCACTTCCGCGCAGCCGCGAGCACGACGAGGTGCGCAGGCTCACGCGCATCGACCCACCCATCTTCAACAGTAGCCATGACCCCGCGTGTTCCTTGATTGGGCCATGGTTGTCGATAAATATTTTGATTGGATGCCATGTCCGACCACCTCAAGGCGAGCTACGTTTGTATCCTACTTACCAGCCCCGCAAGATTGTATTGGACGAACGTAGAGCGCCAACTTGTCGACCAGCATCTCCCTCCCATTACCAGGTGGGAGGAGATGTGCTATCACCTTAAGGAGAAGTATGTGCCTCCCACCTATAGAAAGCAGCTCCTCGATTCCTATTGTGCTATAACCCAAGGCTCCGACTCTGTCGATGAGTACCACACTCGCTTCGATGAGCTCAGCATTTGGTGCAACCTTAAGGAAGACCCGGCTTTCACCTTGTCCCGCTTCAAGCGTGGCGGACATTCGTCGCATGCTGCTCTCTCATGGCCTTGATTCGGTTATCCTAACCCTTCACCACGCTCGCGATATCGAGCAGGATTTGCATTCTGCGTGCCCTAGCGTGGAGACGGGTCCCCCGCGTCATGCCTCCTACGCGCCTCCGGTGCCGGCCCCACCTGCTCGTCTCGAGGCGCTCCCTCCTCCGAACCACACGGGTTCCCATCGACCCCCACGTGACACTCCCCGCGACGCGCCCCCACATCGCTTGATTTGGGAGGAGAAGGGCAAGGCCCCCATCTCTGCCGTTCCACCCGATCCTTGCCGTCATAGTGGGCAACCCGGTCACTTCAACCGGGATTGCCCGCGTCGCTCTCTCCATATCGCGGCTGCCCTGCGCACCCCTTGTCCTCAGCCCATCGCCTCCCATGCACCCCCCTCGACCCAAGAGATCGGCCCATAGTGCTACTCCGACGAGGAGTCGAGCCCACATCCTACCATGGCAGTAGTCCGCTACACCCTTGTCCACTGCCCCCCTCCGTCCGAAGATTGGAAGCGCACAAGTATCTTTTACGCTTACATAAAGTGAAATGGGCACACATGCAAGATTGTGATCAACGGAGGTAGTAGCCTCAACGTCGTCTCTCGGACGGTGGTCACCCGTTTTGGCCTCCCACTCGAGCCGCACCCTCAGCCCTACTCGATTGCATGGGTCGACGCGTCTAGCCTTCCCATCACCCACCACTGCTAGGTTCCCATCACCCACCATTGCCAGGTTCCGCACCCTCGGCCCTACTCGATTGCATGGGTCGACGCGTCTAGCCCCTCATCCGCCACAACTTGCCCCATCTGCTCCATCAACGAGGCTTCACCCGCAACTTCGGAGTTCATCTAGCCCATTCCTATAGCAACTCTTCCTCGAGGACCCCCACCGAACACCACCACCGACCGATACAACAACCGGGTCCTCAACTCGGCCCAAGAGACCGGCACTAATGTTCAGAATTAGCCCACGATCAGTCGCATTTGCTACTTCGTGGTCGCGTGCTTAGAAATGGTGTAACCCACCAAAGGCAGCCCAATCAACGGCCCAAACGTCTCAGCTCATGCGCCCCATCCCTTGGCATATTCCCTTGCAGAAGTTAGTTAGCATGTTACTTTAGTTTGTTTTGAAGGAATATTGACCTTCTTTTAGGTAGTTAGAGGGAGGTGGCTTCTCCAACTACCCTCATGTTGGGAAACCCCGGGGACATTTTACAATTTTTTAGAGCCATGGACATACATTTTACTCAGCGGAAGAATGTCCCTGAAACAGGCTAGTCCCAAAAACCCAGTGAAGATCTCTTGCGAGGGGGTCGACACGATGTGATAGTAAGTACCTTTAAGCAATTAGAAGCCGATGTCGATGAAGGCGCCCAAGTGTTCGCCCTCTGCAGTCTCGCACACATGGATTCCTCAAGTGTTCTTCTTCCTCGCCCGGTGCTAGCCTCGGGAAGAAGATCCATGCCTTAGGAGAGTCCTACAAGCAACTTGCGCCACCACCAAGATGTGATGCGCCAAGGAGATGGAAGGAGAAGAGAACGCCGCAAGCCTTCTTGTTCCTTTGCGCCAAGGAAAGGAAATGGAGAATCATGCTTGCGCCCTTATTGGAAGAAGAAGAGCTCTAAGCTCTCCAAGCCGTCGCCCTCTAATGCTTCACGCCTCCAAGGAATTAGCATCATAAAGAGAGGGGGCGCCAAGGGCTTATTTATAGGAGCAAGAGGCAGTTAGGGGAGAATGGCAAGTGTTGACAATTAAGGCATGATTCTAGGAGATTATCCAATCAAATATATTAATTAAATCTCCACTCCCATATGCGCCTAAGACTTGCCAAAGCAAGCATCAACCATATGCGCCCATATCATGCCATATGAGGCATTAATCCCATCCATGCGCCTAGACCTAGTCAAGGCAATATGATGGATTGCCTAATGTGGCTTGGGCGCAAGTCCTAATCCAATTAGGACTCTAATTATGTTAATAATCAGCCCACAATTGTCAAACACAATCCAATCAATTATCTTGTGTGATTTAATCAAATCCAATTTGATTTAATCACCTAGGAGATACCAAACAAGGCATAGGCGCAAATTCTAGTCCAACTAGAATCCCATATACGCCTATCCCATTAATTCATCCCCATTATACCCTTCAAGCATCTTAGCCCTTCAATACAACTTATTAGCAAGCCCAACTAAGCAATGGGCCAGGCCCAAAGTCCATTATGCATGTTAACCAAGCTATTGGATCCAATCCAATTTAACCCATGGTTAAATGAGGCTAACCATGGTTAATTTGATCGATATGCCAAAAACGAAAGTTGGCCCCAATAAGTTTCTTCCATCTCATCAGGCCCATTGGCGCTGATGAAATCTCCGAAATAGATCAGAGTTATCTAATAACTCGATCTAAAGGCTACCCGATCAATATGAAAACTCGAGTATCAAGGTGTGCGACCCTGTAGGTTCCTCTAACGCTGGCAGTGCTGACCAAAGGTCATCACAAGCAGTGAGTGGCACCTAGTAGTGCATCGCTGCTACCCAGGTTATTGGAATGGATATCGACATCGACATCCCCATCATCGCAACTAGGTACAGATGCATTACAGTCTCTTTGCCGTACTGATATCCGATTGGACAAGTGTGTCACCACTTGTTTTCATCCAATCACATGGCTATGACTAAAACAGGTTCTCACCTGGGTATGGCCATACACTCTCAGTCATAGAACCATAAGGGAGCTCCATGGATATCATACTTCCCAAAGGAAGGGGCAAATCCTATGTCTGTCCATTGACCTTCTCATATGGGTCGTGACATGCTCAATGACAACCGTTATGACCTCCCAACTACGGCAAGGTGTTAGGTTGCATCAAAGCAAGTCCCTAACCATATAGAATGCTCAATGACCTCAAGTCAAGGGATCAATGCATCTCCTGTCACTTGTGAGGATAACTCATGACACCAAGTCATAGCCTCACAGCGGGTCTGTCCAGTATATCCTCCAATGATATACCCATGTGTCTGCGTTAGCACCACGTGCCTAACCAGCCCACATACCACTCTCTCAAGTACCAGAGTTGTCCCATATCCACTCAGGTACATCGACTGGGGACTATCATTTGAGCACAGATCCAATCTGTCTCCAGGGACATTATCATGTAAGTACACAATCGCAGGTGTAGACAAACAATGATAACGACAATGCCAGAAAGATATATGAATATCAGAGTTAAGCAGTACAAAGATGGACCAAAACTAGGTCCTAGGGCATATACACCAACAATCTCCCACTTGCACTAAGACCTAGAGGTTGAGCAACCTCAACCCCATATCTCTAGTACGACCATCATGCTTCTGCTGCGCCAAAGCCTTGGTCAGTGGGTCTGCTAGATTGCTCTCTGTGTCAATTCTGCTAATCTTGACATCACCTCGATCAATGATCTCTTTGATCAGGCGAAATCTCTTGAGTATGCGTTTGGACCTTTGATGAGACCGTGGTTCCTTATTATGTGCAGTTCCCATTGTTGTCATAGTAGAGCTCAATGGGATCCATTGCACTTGGAACCACCTGAAGTTCAGAAAAGAACTTCCTGATCCAAACGGCTTCATTGGCTGCCTCAGAAGCAACCACATACTCAGCTTCGGTTGTAGAATTAGCTATGGTGGATTGCTTGAAGCTCATCCAACATACAGCACCTCCAACCATCTTAAACTAATAGCTGGTCTGCGATCTGAAGTCATCAGGATCAGACTGGAACGACTCATCAGTGAAGCCCTGCTCACTGAGTTCTTCCTGTCCCCCGTAGACTTTATAAATCCTTAGTCCCTTTCAGGATACTCAAGGATATTCTTTACAGCCACCTAGTGCTGCAGACTTCGATTGGATTGGTATCGGCTGATTATGCTTACAACATATGCCACATCTGGTCTAGTACACAACATTGCATACATGATCGATCCTACTGCCGAAGCATAGGGAATTCGACTCATGTTATCCCTCTCAGCCTGTGTTGTAGGACACTGGCTCTTTGAGAGAGTAAGGCCATCTCTCACTGGAAGGTATCCTTTCTTGGATTGCTCCAAGTTGAACCTCTCCAGGACCTTATCAATGTGGGTACTCTGACTAAGGGCCAAGAGCCTCTTGGATCTATCCCAGTAGATCCTCACGCCTAGAATATAGGCGGCCTCCCCTAAGTCCTTCATCTCGAAACACTTCCCTAACCATGTCTTCAGAGCTTGAAGACTAGGGATGTCGTTTCCGATGAGTAGTATGTCATCGACATACATGACCAGAAAAGTCATCAAGCTCGCACTGAATTTTCTGTATACACAGGCGTCTTCTTCACTTTTGATAAAGTCATAATCTCTCACAGCTTCATCAAACTGAAGATTCTAACCTCGAGATGCTTGCTTTAATCCGTGAATGGATTTCTTTAGCCTGCAGACTTTACTAGTATCTGCAGGATGGATGAAGTCATTAGGTTGTGTCATATACACATCCTTAGTTAGCTTCCCGTTAAGGAACGCTATCTTCACATCCATCTGCCATATCTCATAGTCATGATATGCAGCTATAGCAAGCAGAATCCGAATGGATTTGATCATGGCAACTGGCGAGACGGTTTCATCATAGTCCACCCTGTGGACTTGTTTAAATCCTTTAGCCACTAGTCTACCTTTATAGGTAACTATTTTGCCATCCATGTCTGTCTTCCTCTTGAAGACCCATTTATACCCTATGGGTTTTACCCCATCAGGCAGCTCAACCAAATCCCAGACTTGGTTAGCCGACATGGAATCCATCTCGAATCGCATGGCCTCAAGCCATCTCTCGGAGTCGGGTCCACTGACCGCCTCATCATAAGTCCTGGGTTCATCCTCCATGATGAAGATCCCGTTGTGTTGGGTCGGTAGCGACCCGTACCTCTCAGGTGCACGACGAATCCTCCCAGACCTACGTGGGGCCTGTGTCTGAGCCTCAGGTTGCCTAGCAACCGGTGTAGGTGGCTCAGGTTCCCATCTCTATGTCTTGTGGTTGCACTTGGACCTCGCCAAAGTCAAACTTCCTCCCACTAACTTCTTTCATGAGAAATTCTTTCTCTAGAAAGACCGCACCCCGAGCAAGAAAAACTTTGTTCTCGGTGGGAATATAGAAGTAGTAACCCTTAGTCTCCTTAGGGTACCCCACAAACATACACTTATCAGATCTAGGTTCTAGCTTGCTAGAATCCTGACGTTTGACATAAGCCTAACATCCCTAGATCCTGATAAAAGTGAGATTAGGGCGTCTCCCATTCCATACCTCGTATGGAATCTTTGAGACACTCGTAGATTGAATATTATTCAGTATTAGAGAAGCTTTTTCAAGTGCATGTCCCCAGAATGAGGGAGGTAGAGTTGCATGACTCATCATAGACCGAACTATGTCCAACAAGGTTCGATTTCTCCTTTCAGATACACCATTCTACCGAGGTGCTCTAGGAGGAGTGAGTTGGGATAGGATCCCACACTTACTCATATAGTCAAAGAATTCACTACTCAGGTGCTCTCCATCACGATCTGATCGAAGATCCTTAAAGGATCTACCAAGCTGGTTCTCTACTTCATGTCTGAACTCCTTAAATTTCTCAAAGGATTCAGACTCATGTCTCATCATGTAGACATAATCATATCTACTGAAGTCATCAGTAAATGTGATGAAGTAGTTATACCCTCCTTTGGGTTGTTTATTGAATAGCCTACACACATCACTATGTATGAGATCCAACAAACCTCCTGCCCTCTCACCAGTCTTGGTGAAGGGCGTCTTTGTCATTTTCCCTAAACAAGTCTCACATGTATCAAGTTCCTCCAAGGAACTCGAATCTAGCAACCCATTTGCATGGAGTTGTCGAATGCGATTCTTGTTTGTATGGGCTAATCGACAATGCCGTAGGAAAGCACCAACTGAACCACTCAGTTTGGTCCTTTTATTATTTATGTTACAAATAGAGCTAACCATGTCCAAGACATGTGATGGGGGCAGAGATCACAGGCCAAGAAGGTACAAATGGAGTTTACGATTGCCATAGACGAAGGCTCAGAGTCTTGCGAATAAGCTAGCAAACTCACTTATAAAGCTAGCTCAATAATTAGTAGATGACTACTTCAACCCCTCAATAAACTCAAGACATTCAAGCTCATAAGTTGCGGGAATCAATTCCAAAATGTGACCTACATCAACGGCAAACCAAACAAATCATGCGTCAGCCAGCTAAAGCTCTTGTGACACGCCAGCCAGTGTCAACTTCAGTCAACACTCAACGCTGCAAATATGGAAGCTGCAGCGAAGGAAATCTTCAACGTTTTCCCCCCTTGCTGCTCAAGATGGAAGCTGCAACGTTCACATCTGCAGCCAACGCTCACCTTCAGCGCTGCAAAGATGGAAGCTCTCCAACGCACGCTTGCAGCCAACGCTCGTCTTCAGCAATGCAAAATGGAAGTTCTCCAACGTCTCCTTGCTGCCGACGTTCATCTTCAACCAAAATGGAAGCTTCAACGTCTACACCAGCTCCTCACGTGGAAGCCTCAAATGGAAATCGCAACGTTCCTCTGCAGCAACATCTCTCCCAATCTTCTCCTATATGTATCAAAGCTTGAACCTTGTAAAGGCAGATTTTGCAGAATTTGTTGAATGGAAATGGTTTTTCGTCCTCAATCGGATGTTTCCGATCTTCTTCTCCTCTGAGGCGCTTGTGTCGCCTATCCTTCCCTTCACCTCCTTCTAGGGCTGAGTCCCTCCCTCTTCCCTTCTTCCTCCGAAACCTACGCTCCCAGCCAACCAGTTACGTGTTCACAAGATTTCCAGAAGTTCGCGACCTTGCCGCCGACCATCCACCGGCCGGATCTCTACCAGACTTCGTCCACCACCGTCCCTACCCCTGAGCAACCTCCAGCTGCCGGCATCCGTCCATTCGCCACCTAGATCACCGGAATCGAAACTTCCTTTCGATCCCCTGTTTTCCGCCAGTCTTCCGCCCTAGCTCCGCCTTTCGATGTCGTCCACTTCCGACAGCCCACCTTCCACCTCCAAACTCCGGGCACCTCCTCTCCATCATCATAAGGATCTCCAACTGTAGCAGGTCCGGCGATCGTGCACCACCGGACGACCGCCTATCAACTCTGCTCCACGCTCGTTTTCCCCTGTTTCCGCCCAGCTTCCGCCTCAGATCCGCCTTTCATCGTCGATCTCCTCCGTCCGGCCATCTTTCATCTCCAAACTCTGGCCACATCCTATCGTCAGCCACATCATCCTCCCGTAGTAGCAGGTTCCGAATTCGCGCACCACCGGCCTTCCGGCGACGAACCCTGCTCCACTCGCGTACTGCCCTGTTCCAACAAAACACCCTCCGCCTCCGCAGCCTTCCACCCTTCATCGTTGTTCTCCTCCGACAGGCCACCATTCGACCTCAAACTCCGGCCACGTCGTCGCCACAACCATACCAACCTCCAGTTGTAGCAGGTCCGGCGAACGGCCACCACCCGACGAACGGCGGCCACCTCTACTATGCTCGTCAACCTCCCCTGTTCTGTTCGAACAGCCGACTCTCTTTGCAGTTTTCCCTGTTCTGTCTGAACAGTCATCTCTCCGCCTCCGCCAGTGCACCGACACCGCCATCTCCACCTCCTGCTGTACCAGAGTCGTAGACGAACCCTTGCTCCGGCGCCATTGAATAGCGCAAACCATCCTCGCCTGTTTCAGACTCTCCTCTTGCTGTTTTTCTCTTTTGCTCTTTCATAATAATCTAACTATCCTTATTGGCGCAGGTTTTTGGCATGGTCGGACAAGCCTCTAGCTCTGATCCTTGGAACTAAAGAAAGACCAGAACATCTTCTATCATTCCAATCAGTTGCGACGAATCCAGATGGACCAGATCATGTTACAAGACATAGCAACGTTTGATGAATGATTTAACTCCTGCATTCGTTTTCACAACTAATCTGAATAGTGTTATTTGTGCAGGTGCTCTAAGTAATTGGTGCAACAAGTACCTAGAACTTGGTTTAATTGGTTCAATTTTTGGATCACTGGATCCTCCTATAGTTACTTTTCATAAATAATAATTTTCTGTAGCACTAAATTTTGGGTTGTTTATGAAATTTGATATTTTCTAAAAATTCAAAAAAGTAAATAATTGAGTTTTGCATCACTAGTCTTACTACACGCTTCCCCCCTACATCAACATGCGGACCATTGCACAAAGTACCCTTCCCATAAAATATGTTTGCAAAAGAAAAAGAACATAAGTTCTCTTTTATTTCAAACCTAAATCCTTTCTTTGCCAAGCAAGGAGTGGATACAATATTTTGGTAAGGGAAGGTACATAATAGCAATTGTCTAGCTTTAACTGAAGTCCTAAAGGCAGGGAGAGAAACTCCTATAGTAACAGCAGCAACTTGTGCCCTGTTACCTCTCCGTAGGTCAATCTCTCTAGGCCTTACCGATCTATCCTTTCAGAGCTATCGCATATTTGTACAAATATGAGCTTCACATGCGGTATCCAATACCCATGTCATAGGAGTAGACAAGTTGACTTCGGTAACATAAATACCTGAGCATGAAGACAAGGTCTTGCCTTTCTTCTCCTCATTCTAAAGTTGCAACATGTCCTTCAACATGTGAGGTGGCCCTCCACATGAATAGCACCTACTATTCCTGATCATATCCATCTTTAATTTCAGTTTCTTGGTCAAGCCTTTCGGCTCAACACACTGAATATCAA
This sequence comes from Costus lasius, assembly GCA_027563935.2. Classification (NCBI taxonomy): domain Eukaryota; kingdom Viridiplantae; phylum Streptophyta; class Magnoliopsida; order Zingiberales; family Costaceae; genus Costus; species Costus lasius. The sequence continues at coordinate 91,198,044 of CM050450.1, read as the reverse complement.
CTTTAGGAGGATTGAGCTCAACCAATTCATCAAAGAGCTGCCTTAGATTAAAATAATCTCAGAGGCATTCTTCGATTCATATCACCTTCTAAATTCAGATGACATGTTGGTTAGCAACCCCAAAGTATCAAACTGATGCTTATCATAAGCATCCCTCTTAGCCGCTGAGGCCAAGCATGGAAGTGGCTCAGGAATTGGCTTCTTAAGGACATATAGCTTCCTCTTGAGCTTGAGCAAAATTCTCAAGTTCATATACCAATCCTTTAAGTTGGATCCAACCAACTTATCCCTTTCCAGGGTAGATCGCAGTGACCAACTGCTATTGTTCATAGCCATTGTTCTACAACAACCAAGAAACAACAGATTAGTACTACTTCGAGTCATTTAAACTGGACTTGTTTTAAATGACCATGGCTCCCACTATTTTAAATTCGAATTGACAACCCACAAAGTCAATCGAGAAATCCAAGATTTCCTAGTGAGATGAGATCCTTATTCCACACAGGGCTTCGCGTCCCACGAGGGTGGGATGAGATGCACAAAGTGACCCATGTTTCCTAAGGTGGGCGCGCCGGCCGATTGCTCCATTCAATTCCCCTTATTGAGACAGTCCAGGCATTTCATGTCCAGCGAGGGCTGGATACAACATGAAACCCTTACCTCTCAACGATGCCTCTAGACTTTCACCATGTGCCCAGCACATGTGAACTTCTAGTCAAGTCCATCCCTATCCGTTATGCCCAGGGCCAACGAGTTTCCTTGCGAAGGCACGCCCAGGTTAAAACTGGACTGGGGAAACCATTGCCACCACACACTTTCTAAAGATAAGTGGGTGTGTCCCACAAGGGTGGGAAACAATTCACAACCCACTGATCGATAGCTTAGTGAGGGCTACGCGTTATAAGGCTACTAGACTTGATATTTTAATTGAGGGTTTTTGTTTAAGGTCTCATCATCTCAGTTTTATCTTATGTCTATCATTACAGGCATGCAATCCTATGGTGATAACATAACAATAAAACATCACAGGCATGCTTTAGCTTTTGTAAAGAAAGCAATAAAGGGATGATGTGATCATAGCCCATTCAAGACATTGAACCAATCCATGCCAAAAAGGGGTTCAACTCTTGATCTAGGATTCAAGCCCCAAGATTAGACCTAGCCTAGCCGACCTCTAGCTCTATCTTCAAGGTTGGCTCCAAGGTCATTCTCCCATGGTTTAGCTCTCAAACCCTAGGGGTACACCCACAAGGTTCGACCAATGCCATGGTCTTCCTCCAAGGAAGGTGCGCCATTTAGCAAGCCACAAGAGGGATAGCACACAAGCACAAGGCTCGGCCAAACCCTAACTTGCGCTCCTATGCAAGGATGTGCCACCTTTGAAGCTTGTTGCGCCATCAGGCAAGGATGCGCAACCAAGCAAGCATGCACCTTGCTCCAAGTAGATGCGCCACCCTAATCTTCTTCTTAGTTAAAAGCAAAAAGAAAAGCGGCACGCAGGCCTCACAAGGATACATCACAGGCATGCTAGGGGGCTTGACATACGACCACAACATCATGCACAATCAAGTACTTACTCATGCAATTCTACATGCTCATGAAAAACATAAAATCTGAAATTTTACTTTTTCATAAAACATGTCTCTCTTCCTTCCCTTCATATCACAAATCTTTGATTCTAAGTTTCTCTCAGGAGTCTACAAGAGGCATACCGGTTGCCCTGCTTGCAATCCCTAACTTGTTAGGATAAGGGCAATCACCCAGTCCATGCCCTATCCCAACAAGTCTCTCAAGATAGGTCTATCCTATTATGAGAGGAGAAATTTTCTCTTCCACGTATGGGTCTATCCCATCACATGAAGAGAGCAAAGAACCACAAGAAGTTAATTAGAAGTAAGAAACAAGAGACCTACAATTTTTCTACTTAAAGAAAAACCATGCGCCAACATCTATGCAATATGCGAAAATGTAGATATGGCATGTGAGCATGAAAAGCATGAAAGAACATCGTTCGAGCTCTGATACCACTGTTGGGAAACCCCGGGGACATTTTACAATTTTTCAGAGCCATGGACATACATTTTACGCAACGGAAGAATGTCCCCGAAACAGGCTAGTCCCAAAAACCCAGTGAAGATCTCTTGCGAGGGGGTCGACACGATGTGATAGTAAGTACCTTTAAGCAATTAGAAGCCGATGTCGATGAAGGCGCCCAAGTGTTCGTCCTCTGCAGTCTCGCACACACGGATTCCTCAAGTTTTCTTCTTCCTCGCCCGGTGCTAGCCTCAGGAAGAAGATCCATGCCTTAGGAGAGTCCTCCAAGCAACTTGCGCCACCACCAAGATGTGATGCGCCAAGGAGATGGAAGGAGAAGAGAACGCCGCAAGCCTTCTTGTTCCTTTGCGCCAAGGAAAGGAAAAGGAGAATCATGCTTGCGCCCTTGATGGAAGAAGAAGAGCTCTAAGCTCTCCAAGCCGTCGCCCTCTAATGCTTCACGCCTCCAAGGAATTAGCATCATAAAGAGAGGGGGCGGCAAGGGCTTATTTATAGGAGCAAGAGGCGGTTAGGGGAGAATGGCAAGTGTTGACAATTAGGGCATGATTCTAGGAGATTATCCAATCAAATATATTGATTAAATCTCCACTCCCATATGCGCCTAAGACTTGCCAAAGCAAGCATCAGCCATATGCACCCATATCATGCCATATGAGGCATTAATCCCATCCATGCGCCTAGACCTAGTCAAGGCAATATGATGGATTGCCTAATGTGGCTTGGGCGCAAGTCCTAATCCAATTAGGACTCTAATTATGTTAATAATCAGCCCACAATTGTCAAACACAATCCAATCAATTATCTTGTGTGATTTAATCAAATCCAATTTGATTTAATCACCTAGGAGATACCAAATAAGGCATAGGCGCAAATTCTAGACCAACTAGAATCCCATATGCGCCTATCCCATTAATTCATCCCCATTATACCCTTCAAGCCTCTTAGCCCTTCAATACAACTTATTAGCAAGCCCAACTAAGCAATGGGCCAGGCCCAAAGTCCATTATGCATGTTAACCAAGCTATTGGATCCAATCCAATTTAACCCATGGTTAAATGGGGCTAACCATGGTTAATTTGATCGATTTGCCAAAAATGGAAGTTGGCCCCAATAACTCGATCTAAAGGCTAAAGGCTACCATTGGCGCTGATGAAATCTCCCAAATAGATCAGAGTTATCCAATAACTCGATCTAAAGGCTACCCGATCAATATGAAAACTCAAGTATCAAGGTGTGCGACCCTGTAGGTTCCTCTAACGCTGGCAGTGCTGACCAAAGGTCATCACAAGCAGTGAGTGGCACCTAGCAGTGCATCGCTGCTATCCAGGTTATTGGAATGGATATCGACATCGACATCCCCATCATCGCAACAAGGTATAGATGCATTACAGTCTCTTTGCCGTACTGATATCCGATTGGACAAGTGTGTCACCACTTGTTTTCATCCAATCACATGGCTATGACTAAAACAGGTTCTCACCTGGGTATGGCCATACACTCTCAGTCATAGAACCATAAGGGAGCTCCATGGATATCATACTTCCCAAAGGAAGGGGCAAATCCTATGTCTGTCCATTAACCTTCTCATATGGGTCGTGACATGCTCAATGACAACCGTTATGACCTCCCAACTACGGCAAGGTGTTAGGTTGCATCAAAGCAAGTCCATAACCATATAGAATGCTCAATGACCTCAAGTCAAGGGATCAATGCATCTCCTGTCACTTGTGAGGATAACTCATGACACCAAGTCATAGCCTCACAGCGGGTCTGTCTAGTATATCCTCCAATGATATACCCATGTGTCTGCGTTAGCACCACGTGCCTAACCAGCCCACATACCAGTCTCTCAAGTACCAGAGTTGTCCCATATCCACTCAGGTACATCGACTGGGGACTATCATTTGAGCACAGATCCAATCTGTCTCTAGGGACATTATCATGTAAGTACACAATCGCAGGTGTAGACAAACAATGATAACGACAATGCCAGAAAGATATATGAATATTAGAGTTAAGCAGTACAAAGATGGACCAAAACTAGGTCCTAGGGCATATACACCAACACCTCATGTGTTGTGCATGTCACCCTCATTCCCTCTTGATCTATAAGAGAGGGCTGAGGGCTTGTGTTGTTTTCAATTCGGTGGTAGTAGTCGCCTTCCCCGCACAAGGCCTAGGTCCACCAGCTCCGAGGAACTTGATAGCCCGAAAAGGAACACTACAAGTCTGGCATGCGTGTACCTTGGACTAATCCCCGGCAACGACGCCAAAAACTTGATAGGCTTCTGCAAGTGCACGGAACTATCAAAGTAATAAAGAAAAGTATCGAATCCACAGGGACCTTATTATTAAGTACCAAATAGGGGTATTCTTACTAGCTAAGCGAACCAATTTTGACAGAAGTAACTATGTAGAGAATATGCTAAAGAGATAATCAGAGAGATAAACATGGGACTAGGGTTTCATCCTCCTTAATTCTAATGATAAGATATAAATAAAAAGGGTCGTTAATCAAATCTTGTTATGATAAAGACCTAATTTACTTGATAAAGGTATTGTCTCACTTTCGTGCAGACAATCATGCAGATAACCGATCCTCACTTTCGTGCAAGATCAATTTTCAATGCTGAAGGTAAGTAAATCATCAATCAAAGATTACAGGGATCACTTTCGTGCATCCAGATTCTAAGTTGATAGTCTCTAGTGGAGTCTCAAGGATCACTTTCGTGCATCCGGATTCTATACTAGTTTTACTCATGGAACTCCAACGTTTCGATCCTCACTTTCGTGCAAGATCTCCACGTTTGACAAATAGACTCAATCTATAGATACATGTTATAATCATGATAATAATTCTACTAGAACAGATCAAATAGGATCTACCTAAAGAAGGGTTCATAACATGCAATTCTAGGGTTCCAAGCTCTCAAACAAATCACCTTTCAGTCGCATTGCGAAAACTCTAAGAACATAATTAATAACATGCAATTATAGAGAATCTAAGCACAATTTATCACAAGAGTAAAATTATCACAACAAAGATTATCATGACGAAATAAAAGAGTTATCTAATCATTACAAATCAAAGGGATTAAACTCTATGTCCCAAAACAGTATTAAGCTTGCATGCAGAAGAAAATACAATAATCCATAAATTCAGAAGATAAAAAATCAACTAGAAAAGAGGTTTTAGAAAATACAGCACGGCTGTGAAATATTTCACAGCCGTATTTTGCAAGCAGAACTCGATGAACAGTGCTGTCACCATCGATTTCATCGATTCCTCCTCCAATTGAACTCCTTTTCCTCTGCAACTTCTGGGCTGTTGTCTTCTCCTCCAGGCGAAGCTTCTGCGTGAAAATCACGGCCTGAGGTGCCCTCTATGCCTCTCGGTGCGAGAACAAACCCTAGCCGCCTCTCTGGCGATTTCTCCCTAGATACGTGATAAAAGTTTTTTTTTCACTTTGTACGCCTTCTTCTCTTAAAGACAAAGCCGCAGCAACTTTTGGATCTAAATTTGGAGCTTTTGATCAAAAGTTATGGCCTTCGCAATTTTTGGGCCGAAAAACTCGCATTTTGACTGGAAATTACGGCCGTGTAATATGTTACGGCGGTGCCGTAAAATCGGTTGAAGCTTCTGATCTGATGTCGTCTGGGAATTACGACACTGTAATATAGTTTACGGCCAGTGCCGTAAAATCTGCTGAACTCTCTGTTCATAAACGAGTGGAAAATACGGCCCGTGAAATCCCTTGCGGTAGTGCCGTAAAATTGGGAGAAGTTTCTGTTCTAAAGCGCTCCGAAATACGGTACCGTAATATCGTTTACGGCCGGTGCCGTAAAATCCGAAGATCTTTCTATTTGCAAACTCCTCAAAATACGGCAGTGCTCGGATTTTACGGTACTGTCGGAAATTACGGTATCGTAAAATGTATTACGGCACTGCCGTAATTTGCAGACTTGCTCCGTTTTGCATGAAATTTCTTGGGTGATCTCCTCTTGATGATGGGAACTCTTCTATGTGTTTGATTTTGCTTGAAAACTCCTTGAAATAGTGCCTTTTTATCTGAAAATCTTGAAAAATCAAAACAGAAGTAGATTTTGCAATATTCGATGAATTTAGCATGAAAACAAGTAAAAGATCCTCAATTTTAACATGAAAAGATATCAAAAATGATGCAAAATATACTATATATTTTGGTGTCATCAAATACATAAGGCTCAAACTTTGCTTGTCCTCAAGCAAAAATCAAAACTTGAATAAAAGAATAACCTTTTCATGCTCAATAAATTTATAAAATACAATCTATCAATGAAAAATTCCACCAATTGATTTACAAAACTTCAAGTAAACATATCATCCTTAGAACTCAACCCTCTAGATCCACAACTCAATCAAATAAAACATTGCAACTTGTATAATAAAAAAAAATCTCAGTCTCGAGATTTTACCTTTGTTCTAGTTTAAATCTATCATACCTTTGTTTACAGGAATTAAGTCTCCAAGATTTTTTTCCATACAGAACCTTTCTTTTCTTGCTCTTTCTCTCTCTTTTTAGTTTTTGAACAGATGGCATGTACCCACATAGATACACACTTTTTATTTTTGACTTCAACTCTTGTCTTCGGTACCACTATCAATTTTACACAGTGCCAAGTAGAGGAGTCTTATTCTTTTTCACTCTCAAATTTTTTATAGACTTCAACCCATCTCTTAGGTACCACTGTCAATTTTACACAGTGCCAAGTAGGGGAGTCTCTCACTATTTTTTTTATGGATCATGGATTCTTCCTTCCCAATAAATAGTAAAATAGACCAAATATCAACTAGGCTAATCAATTGACATCGATTAAAAATTTCACTCATATGCTCATTTTATTTAAAGGAATAGTTTCACCTTTAGATTTTATCCTTCAAATAACACATCTACCCAAAATTTCATGCATCAACCAACATCAAATTTCAAAGATAGATATGCATTGAAAAAATAAATCTAACATGATAGAGTTTTTCTCCAATCACAAGTATAAATACTCACATCATCAAGGAAAATATTTTATCAACAGAAATTTTATCAATAAATCATGCCATCATATAGTAGAAAGTGGATCATATGCTTATATCAATTTTAATAACAAATTTGAATAATATCACCATCAAAACAATGAGTTCCATAAAATCATTTTTCAAGAGAAAATCAATAAGTAGTATAAAGTCAAAGATGCACTATAAGAAATAGTCATTAATAAGAGAGTGCAAGTGATACTCATAAAACCATATAGATCATGCTCAATCGTTGTCAGGCTAGTGCAGCTGGGTCTAATGATGTGCCTTTTGAAAATTTTCTACAAAATTTAAGGTACATAAGGCTCAGATCAAAAACAGTCTCAAAAATAAAAATAAAAAATAATTCTCTCAAAGAAAAATCAGAGATATCATCGAGGGTCCAGAAGAGTGCTGGTGGAACAGATGCTAGCTGAAAAGCTGCTAGCAATGATGGTGATGGTGCCGACATAAGGGTGAGTAATCTCTAATGGCCTGCTAGAGAATTCAGTCCTGAAGGTGAGATCGTCGGGCTATGGAAGATAATACTGCACATAAAAAATCAGAGTCAGTAATGAAAAGTCCACTACATAAATAAATAATATCATGGAATAAGAGGCAGCAAAAGAAATAAGAATCTGCAGGTGGTATAATCCAGTATCGACGGCTGGAAACAGTGATGTCAGAGGCAGATGCAGTGGTTGCTAGAGGTGCTGCAAATCTGGAGTCAAAAGAAACAACAACAGATAGAAAGAAAATCAAGCAGTTTTTGAATTTTTTTATGAAAAGTAGTCATACCCTAGAATAAAATTTAATGATCCAAATAGAGAACAGAAAAAACCATGAAGTAGAAAAAAACTTGATCTTCCCAGGTATGTAAAAAATAAAGGATCTAAATCTATCAAGAATTCAGGGTATCAGCAGAAAGAAGGCTACTCAGATTACAAAATGAAAAACTACACAAAATCTAATCAGAATCAAAAAGTTGCTATGTATTCTAGGACAATCCATGGACTTTAAAATTCAGCAAAAATATCCAAATAATAGACAAAGATGAGTACTTCCATGTCGTGCCAAAGATTAAAATTTTTCTCAACCCAGTTTCTTAAAATCGCAGCGAGAAAACACCTACTCAATAAGCAGAAAGCAGTTTTGAAATACGGTACCGTAATATTCTTTACGGCAGTGCCGTAATTTGGAAAGAACTCTTGGGTAAAAAATAATCAGGAAATACGGTACCGTGGAATTGTTTACGGTACTGCCGTAAAAATTAAAAATTTTCGGATCGAAAGCAGTCGAAATTACGGCACGTGAAGTAAAAAACGGTCAGGAAATATGGTACCGTAAAAGAAATACGGTACCGCCGTAAAAATCAGAAACTCTCGGGAGAAGAAATCAACATAGATTATGGGCGTAAAATAGATTACGGCAGTGCCGTATTTTGCACAAAATTTGATTTTCCTGCAAAAATAAAAGCAAAATTAATTCTAAAAATAAATTAAAATAAAAGACACTAAACTAAGATAAAAGTGCTTGGGTTGCCTCCCAAGAAGCGCTAATTTTAGGTCCATAGCTTGACCAAAAATCAATATCATGGTGAAGCAGGTGAATCAGTTCCAAAGTAGATTGCATGCAATTTCTTCCTCTTCCGTTGTCCAAAAATTTTAGCCACTAATTCAAAAATACAAAATTGCAAATAAATCAAAATCAAAGTAGCTTTCTCAAATATGTTGAAATCAAAATCAAAATTTTCAATAATCTTCCTATGTTTGTCACCAAGGAGAATCATGTCCTTTCTTCAACTTTATCTTTTCAATTGCAATAAAAGTAGGACTTCCATCAAAATAATCAAGCATTGGATCATCATAACAATAGTCTTTATGTCTCTCATTAGAATCCTCAATAAAGCACAATTTCTCAAATAGATCACAAGATTCAATAGTAGACATGGGTAAAATATCAACATGGTGAGATTCATCAAAGTTTGTAAAATTCATATCCTTTTCAATTTCATCATGCTCATCATCAAACAATATTTCAATATCAAAATTATCAACAAAATCAAGATGAGACTCTTCAAAATTAATTTCCTCATACTTCCCCACAAATAATTCATCATCAGAAGAGTCAAAATCAGAATCATATGAAAAAGGATTAATAGAATCAGAGTTGACCACAAGAGATTTATTATTAATTTCAAAAATATCACCAAAATCACAGTGGGGCTCATCAATATCTATAATTTTTGAACCTTCATCATGCTCATTAGATTTAACCATAAATAAGATATTATCAAAATTAGAATTATCATCACGGCCCGTGAATGTTTCTGTAATGGCAAGTGCATGGATACATCGCCCGACGAGTTTTTCACTCGATTCTTCACCGATTCGAACTAGATTTGAACCAAACTTTGCAGAAACATTCCTTGATGGGTTCCAGACTGGTCTAACTATAAAAGATCAAATTTTTCATCGATTAAGGGAGCTTTTCGGATGAACACAGGCGGCGGCGGCAAAAGTTGATCTCAGAGCGAAATTCCAGTGATATTTCACACAAAAGAGATGATTGATCGACAACTCTTCATCTCCAGATCAAGGGGAAACCGGTTTTATTGTTGTCTTAGTGAATTCTTTGCGATTTTTACTAGATCTATACTTGTTCATCGTAAAAACAAGTATTTCCTTAAGAACATGAGTGAGTACATCCTTGTTTCAGGATTTAGGGCATAGCCCGCTAACTTTTATGAATTAATCTTTATTCATACTCTTTTTATACGAATTTATTATCATGATTTGATTGAAGTTGCATTTATTCCATATTATACCTTGGCCACGTATAATTGCACTTTAGACGTTGCGAGAAGGATCGAGAGGTGAATCGCAACGTCCGATCTATTTCAATTGAACCTTCGAATCTAATCACAAGAGTAGGTTGGATTTGTTTGAAGGATCTAAACAGCTTTTCATAGAACTTAATGGGTTTAGTTAGGTTAACTGTCACGAGAGTAGGAAGTTAACTTAATTAAATACCGTATTACACTCCGAGAGGAGGTGATATGTATATTAGGAAAAGTTCCTTTCATGATAGATATTTTTTATGATTGAGTTATCTTTTATAGATTCATAATAATCAGTGTGGTGAAACCCAGAATCCCGATTCTCTTAGAACTTGAACCCTCTAAAAAGCTGCTTTTGAATTGTTCGTGCTTAGAAATTTATCATAACCATTCATTTGTTTTGCCTAGATTTAAACAAGTCAAAAAGTCAGTACTTAACTACGTAGTCCTCGTTGGGAATAATAATCTTTTTATTACTTCGATAATTCTGTGCACTTGCGGAAACCTATCAGATCCTTGGCTCGATCTCAGTTCCTCACCTACCGGTTGTACTTGTCTTTCATTTCAAAGATGTAAATTGCACCATCGGTGCATCAGGTTTGCCTATTTTTGGATTTTCATTATGTTGTTCTTACTTTATTTCCTTACCCACGAGCATCTGTACACTGGAGACGTGAGGTTACTTGGCTTTGGTGTGACCGTAGGTTCATAGGTGCATGAGCTAAGTCGCCACTAAGTTCGCTGCCCTTGTTGTAGTGTTGTGCTTAAATCGCTCGCAAAGAGAGGTTAGTGAGTTTCATTTGTGTACTTGGGTGTCGTTGGTTTCTTCTTCGTCCGTGTTGCGTCAAAACATATTCATCGCTCTCTTCCGCATTGTTTCTCGCTAGTTTTCACATTGCTCATTTTCTTACATGCATTTTACTTCCCTCATCTCAAGACCCTCTCACATTTTCCGATCATCGTCTCTTAAACCCCTTGAGTACGGAGCTACGGACCAACCCACCTATAGTAGCTGCATAACTCTTGCTCCATGCACGTGCTGGCTTCAACAAAAGAGAACCATGCCTTGGGAGTTATCAACCTTGCTTGCGCCAACCTTCTTCAAGTTGTGCCAACTAGAAGGAGGTTCCTCTTCAAGCACCAATCTTCAAGGAAGAGGTGCCAAGGAGGTTTGTTGCCCTCAACCTTTTCAACTTGTGCCAACTATGGGCTGATCACCAAGGGGGCGACAACCACAAGGGGCGGTGCCAAGGAATAAGGAGGCGGATTGGTTAAGAAGGGAGAAGGAGACCTAGGCGGCTAGGGTTGAGAAAGCATGTCATATGCGACCACCCTAGCCCCTTTATTTATGGATTTTAGTTGTGGCTCCCACAACTTAATTCAGGAATTAATTTATTAAATTAATTCCTTTTATCTGAATATATTTATTTAGATGTGCGCCCATAGCTATGGCCCAACTAGATGAAGTCAATTAAGCCACCGAAATGATTCAGTGCTAACTTGAGTTTTGACCCGTCAACTAAGACTTAGTCAATTGGCGTCAAAAAATAGTTACCGGAGGGCAACTATGGTCAACTTGCTCTCTAAAGTCTATAAGACTCCTCTCGACTTATAATATGCATCCGAGAAGCATAATACTTCTAAACAAATCTGAATCATCCATAGATTCAATTTGAGCCTATCCGATCAATACAAAATCTCTAGTGTCTAGGTGTGCGACACTATAGGTTTCTCAGACGTTGGCAGTGATGACCTAATCATCACAAGTAGTGAATGACACCTAATAGTGTTTCGCTGCTACCCAAGTTATCAGAATTAATGTCATCATCGACAACCCTAAATTGTGATAGGTATACATATACACATGTCCTTTTGCTAGGCTGATCGTCCAGATTGGACAAGCATGTCATACTTGTTTATTCCAATGATAATGGTCATGACAAAATCAAGCTAAACCTGGGTGTGGCCACACACTTTCAGTCATGCACCATATAGGGGCCCATGGACATCTAGCTTCCCGTAAGGAAGGGACAAATCCTTTATTGGTAAGATGCACCTCTATACAGCTCAAGATATACCCAATGACAACCGTTATGACCTCTCTATTATGGCCAGACATTAGATTATATTAATGTATATCTCTTACTATACAAAGACACAATCTCCCTAAAGTCAAAGGATAGATATAACTCTATCACTGTGAGATTCTTCTTGAGATACCAAGAAGAATCCTCATAGTGGGTTGGTCTAGTATATGTCCCTTGATATACCCATATGCCTGCGTTAAGCAACCCGTGCTAACCAGTGCATTAACAAGTCTCACCTGCACCATAGCTGTTCCATATCCACTATGGTACTCAGCTTGAGACAAGATAAACTAAGATAAAAGTATCTCAAGGGACATCTTCATGTAAACATACATATGTGCATATGTATAATAAACCATGACAATGATAATGCCAGAATATCTATAAAATATCAATAATGTAGTACAAAAATCAAGGCCAAAACTAGGTCTTAGGGCATAATACTAACAATCTCCCACTTGCACTCAGACCTCGTTGTTGAGGCACCTTAACCCCATGTCTCGAGTATGACCATCATGGTTGTACTGCGCCAAAGCCTTGGTCAGTGGGTCTGCTAGATTGTTCTCTGTGTCGACTCTACATATCTTGATGTCACCTCTATCGACGATCTTCCGGATTAGGTGAAATCGCCTGAGTATGTGCTTGGATCATTGATGTGATCTTGGTTCCTTGGCCTGTGCAATCGAACCATTGTTATCACAAAGGAACTCAATGGGATCCACAACATTGGGAACAACTTGAAGTTCAGAGATGAACTTCTTGATCCAAACTGCTTCTTTTGCTTCCTCAGAAGTTGCCACATACACTACTTCTGTTGTAGAATCTGCCACTGTGGATTGCTTGAAGCTCTTATAGCAAACAACATCTCTGTTCAGTATGAACACATAGCCGGACTGTGATTTAATGTCATTTGGGTCTGACTGGAAAGAAGCATCTATATATCCTTGGGTACAGAGATCTTTATGTCCACCATAGACTAAGAATGAGTCTTTAGTCATTCTTAGATACTTTAAGATATTTTTCATGGTTGTCCAACATTGGACACCTGGGTTAGAATGCTCTCTACTAGTTATGCTCACACTATAAGCCATGTCTGGTTTGGTACATAACATGACATACATGATCGATCCCACTATAGAAGCATAAGGGACTCGACTGTGTAGAGGGACACTTGCTCTTGGACAGAGTAATGCCGTGCTTCAAGGGAAGGTTACACTTCTTGGAATTTCTCAAGTAAAACCTTTCTAGCACTTTCTCTATGTACATGCTCTAACTTAGGGCAAGGAGCTTCTTGGATCTATCCTGGTATATCCTCATCCCTAAAATATAGGTGGTCTCCTCTAAGTCCTTCATCTCGAAACACTTCCCCAACCAAGTCTTCACTATGTGCAGAGTAGGGATGTCGTTTCTAATGAGCAGAATGCCATCGACATCAAGATCAGAAATGTGACCTAGCTCCTACTGAATGTCTTGTACACACAAGCATCGTCTTCATTCTTGATAAAGCCATATTCTCCCACAACTTCGTCAAAATGAATGTCCCAACTTTGAGAGGCTTGTTTTAATCCATAAATGGATTTCTTCAGCCTGCATACCTTATGCGCATCTGCGGGGAGGATGAATCCCTCAAGCTGTGTCATATACACATCCTCTAACAGGTTTCTAATAAGGAAAGTTGTCTTCACGTCTATTTGCCAGATCTCATAGTCATAGAATACAGCTAAGACAAATATGATCCGAATGGATTTCAACATGACAATCGGCGAGAAAGTTTCGTCATAGTCCACCCTATGGATCTACCTGAAACCTTTAGCCACTAGTCTACCTTTGAAGGTAATTACGTTGCCATGCATGTCTGTCTTCTTCTTGAAGACCCATTTACACCCTATGGGTTTTACCCGATTAGGTGGCTCAACCAAGTCCCATACTTGGTTAGTTGACATGTAATCCATCTCGGACCTCATTGCCTCTAGCCATCTCTCGGAGTTTGATCCAGCGACCGCTTCCTCATAAGTCTTGGGTTCATCTTCAATGATGAGAATGTCATCATGTTGAGTCGGCAGGGACCCATATCTATTAGGTGCACGATGTACCCTCTCAGACCTACGTGGAGCATGTGTCTAAGCCTCAGGTTGGGCTACAACCTATACAAGTGGCTCAGGCTCCATCTCAACCTCTGTGTCTTGTGGACAACCTTGGACTTTGTCCAAGTCAAAACTTCTCCCACTAGCTTCTTTCAAGAGAAATTCTTTCTCAAGGAAGACAACGCTACGAGCGACAAAAACTTTATCTTCGGTGGAATTATAGAAGTTGTATCCTCTAGTTTTCTTTTGATACCTGATGACTCAAAAGGTCATAGTGAATTATATATGTTTATATCATCTTTTAGAATCATATTTATGAACTTTTGCTTATTTTTAAAATTAAATTTTGTCAGATTGTTCGGAATCTAAATCTTCCCTTTTTTTTATTTTTCAGGGAAAATATGCTTATTTTAATGGATTTTTGAGGATAAAAAGGCCACAGATGAAATGAGGATAAAATTTGGAGCCTAGGGGACAATTTTGTAAAAAACTTACTATCACACCCTTGTGACGAAATGAACTGCAGGCATCCCAGGGGTGTGATTCTAATATTTGGGGGAAATTAGCCGCGCACGCCCGATTCTTCCACCACTTCCATTTCTGATTTTTCAATGTAAGATCACAAAAATCTAAGGCATAATGGGAAAAACTAAAAATAGAGAGTTGTTCTATAAATCGAGGAGAATATCTGATCAAATTATCACGCTCTCTCATGTAGAAATGAGGGAGAAATCCCTAGCGGCGTCGCTAGGGCTTGTCCTCTCACTAAGAGGCGTAGAGGGTATCACCAGCGATGAAACTTGGAGGAAAACTTCACCCAAGCGAGGAGATGACACACGTAAAATCTTAGATTGAAAGGAGTTTAGGATTGGGAGAAATCAACAAAAGAAATTTGTAGCTGGAAGGGGAGATGATCGAACACTATAGCAGAAAAAAAAATTTCAGAATCATAGGGCCCTGTGACGGTTGTGAATGAAAGTTCCCTAAAGGGGGCGAAACCCTAAAGCATGCGCATATAAAAACTTGCATGGGCGGAATCTAGGGTTTCCTAGGATCGCATGTATGAACATAGATCAACTTTATGATTGTATAGATCAAGAAAGAGATCATACCAATGCCATTTCTTGGATGGCGTCTTGGAAGCAAGAGGGCGAGCGGCTCTCCTCCAAAGGTGACGCACACAAGATGAGTGATCGCCTACTCCTTGTCGATCCTTGTGCTAGCAAGGCTCTCCAAGTCTCCTGATCGCTTGAAAGGAAGATGAGATGATCTCTTGTTTTTGTTCTCTTCTCCTTTGCGTGAAGACTCACCACACGAGAGAGAGGCGTCGAGAGGAAGAGGCGAGAATAGAGCAATGCTTCGAACGTGAGGCGTGCTTCCCATTTTGGAAAGCATGACTTCCAAAAATAGTAAACCCTCACACGTTCAAGTGTTCACGCCAAGTGAACAAATCGCAACCTTCTCCTCTTTGAACCATGCGCTCACTTGATGAGCCGGTTCAATCTCATTTGGTTTAAAGACCAAATTAAACCAAGCCTTGGTCTAGATCATATAAAACCAAAAGGTTCAAGATCTAACCATTCATCTCTTGATGCTCTTGATCTTACCGATCTAGCATCAATTCTCTCGATCGAAGCTTACCGATCTCAAGCCCTAATCAATCAAACATGATCAGACCAGATCTCACTTACAATCAGAGTTTAAACTCCTTTAAACTGAACCAAAACAATTCAGTCCATACGATCTGACTCAAGTAAGCCATATCATCAAATTGTGCGACCCTAAGGGTTTCCTTTAAATGTCGGTAACGATAACTTACGTTATCACGATCAGTGAGGGGTATCTATGTAACATCCCATTATCTTAACCCCAAACAAGCAACATGAGTCATGAAAGATACCGGATGTTATCATACAAGATCGATTCACATGCTAAGTAAAACCAAGTTTAGGAAAACCCGGTCTGAAAATTTTCAAGAATCCATACATAAAACACACGAAACACAACTTTCATAAATGTACCTGCCACCACGCAATCCTTGCACTAGACATATGCAAGGCAACAGTTATATCAAATCCGTATAAAATCCATAAAATCCATAATCACATAAAGGTACCTGCCACCAGGCAATACTTGCACTAGACATATGCAAGTTCACATTTATATCAAATCCGGTTACACAAATACAAATTGACTTCAAATTCAAAACAAAAACCACAATGTCGATTCTAAAATTTTATAACCAATATCAGAGTTACCAAACACCGAAACCAGGCTAAAGCCCGCGGTGACACAAAAATCAAACTCATTTAACTGCCACAATCCGGCAACACAAGTTCATATTGTTCACATAATTCATATAGTTCGGCCACAACCGGCCCCAGACAATTAAGCACAAAAGTCTTATTCATTCAACTGGCATATCATGATATTCATATAAAATGCTAACTGGAAATGCGCCCCTGCTCTACACCTGAAAATAATGAGGGGTGAGCTACACAGCCCAGTGAGTGGATAGTCTCAATCGACCATCCATAATATACACTCAAAAATACATGCAGATTATTTTAAAAACATTTAACAGAATATCAGGTCATCATATGACACAATTAAAGAACAGAACTCAACAAAATTAAAGAACAGATCTCATATAAAACAGTCAGGTGTACACTGCTAAGACATCATTGTCAACATAGGGTAACCAGGGTTCTAGAGCTATACTCTAAACCAACTAAACATACCAACCACTTAATTAACCTAGTTGTCCAGCATATTCAGTAGTGACCATTATGGTCAAACCCGGCTTTGGCCTAAGCACTGGGAGAAGCCTGCAAATCACATGCAACATATAGATGGACGGTGTGTAGATTCAAGAGGTGGCCCCCGCCAGGTCACGACGTGGCACTTTGCTCTACGATCACCCCATAACACAAAAATCTAAGCGTTCTAAGAGTGACGACATCAAGAGGTGGCCCCTGTCCGACCAAGACATGGCACTTTGCGTCTTATATCACTCGTTCTCCCAAAGGGTTCCTACTGGACAACAATAGACACATCTTATATCTTATTTCACAAGGGTGGACTCCTAAGTGTCAACTAGACTCTAGGATAGTCATCACAATAATCACAACAGGCAGGCTGAACAACAACCTCCTCACATATCACAATAATCACATCAGGCAGGCTGAACAACAACCTCCTCACATATCACAATACAGGGCTGAAATTCAAACCCTTAACATATCACATATAGACTATCCCCTTGAGTACACAATTACACTTAGCCTCAGTCCTAACCACTCCATGATCACAACACATAATATTCATAATTCACATAACCACATAATATTAAAAACTCACATAATCACATAATAAAAATCTCATAATCACATGGTAGTGTAGTCCTTAGATTTCATGCTGATTAGTTCAGTCTAACCTTGCTATGTTATCACTCAAATTTCTCAAATAAGATACATGACCATAAAAATATTAATACTACTAGCAATTATCAGGGCATTCAAAAATTTAACATAGGATTAAAATACAACATATATATATAGCCCACGGTTCCACAATGACCAACATACTAACTACTTAAATTTAAACCCTAATTAACCATTTAAGATATTAACCTTAGTTAACAAGATTTTCATGCTACCAAAAAATCAATGATTTAATGCTACCAAAATTCCCTATAAAAACCCTTAAATTTCATGCTACAAGTTTCGGTTTTCATGAGATATATTCACCTTTGCAAAATTCGGTTTTCATGAGATATATTCACCTTTGCAAAATTCGGTTTTCAACATGGTATATTCACCTTTGCAAAATTCGGTTTTTCACATGAAGAAGTCTTGAGTTTCGGTTTAGCATGGTAAAATTTCCAAATCATTCCATTGTATCAAATAACACCACCAATTTAATAGGATTCGAAAAGACACCCCACTCACCTCTTAACCGTGAACACTAAGGTGAACAATCTTCCACAACAAATCGTCTAAGGGCTTGAAATGCTTCTAGATAGACGCCAACAAGCACCCAAGAAAGCCGGCCAAGGAAGAAGGAAGAAGAAGATCGTCCAAGCCTTCAAAGAAATCGCCAAGCCTTCAAGGAAATCGCCAAGTTCTTTCAAGCCGTCGCCCAAGGTTCTTCCAAGCCAACAAAACGCCATCCTCTTTACCCTAGTCGCTAAACCCCTTAAAAATTTAAATTTCGGTTTTTAATGTTTAACCCGCTAACCAATTAATTCAAAAGGGTTTAACCCATTTAACTAATAAATTCGAATTTTAAACCCAATTAGTGCAAACCCAATAACTAATTAATTTAACCATTAACTAATAATTAACCATCCACTTAACGAAAATCCAATAAGGTCTATTTAATTAATTACAAATTAACAACCAATGAATTCTAATTAATTAATTACAAATTAACAACCAATAAATTATAAATTAACAACCAATTAACTCTAATCAAATAATTATAAATTAACAATCAATAAGCTAGTTAATTAACACTGCTTAACGTAATATTCATAGTCAATGGTTTTATTTAAATCAAGAATAATATATAACTGCCAATGATTTTATTTAAATCAAATAAATAATACTTACCAAGACTTAAGATTCTTGGATCTTACAATCTAGCAACACATCACTGTCTCCCGATATAAAGGAAAGAGTCTTCCAAGACTACACCCAAACCACAGCACAAGTGTGAACCCAAGTCACTTGACATATGTGTTTCCTTTGCCACTGGATGTTCTTATTGGACAAGCGTGTCAAGCCTGTAATTCCAATATGATGAGAATGATTAGATCAGATGAGACATAGTCATCTGGGTATGGCCATACACTTTCTCAATCATCTCATCCAGGGGGCCCCTATAGAACATCACACTCCAAACAAGGAGACGGCAATCCTATATCTATCACTAGTGCCCTAACATGACTCATGCTCATTATCCAAGATAGTCTATAACCATTATGTTTCAAATGATATTGAACTACCTCAAAACAATGCCAATCATCATTTAGAAACAGAAGTGATCTCAAGTTAGAGGAAATATGCCACTTGTTTGCATATAAGGATTATTCACATTGTGACAAGCAATCGAATATCCTAAGTAGGGTCTGTCCAGTACATCCAATGTACCCATGAGTCTACATCTTATTCCATGCTCGAAGCATCCTATAAGATTAGAACACATATTAGTCTCAATCATATCAAGGCTGTCTCATGTTCACCAAGATATCTCGACTAAGGACAAAACTGCATGTCAGCCAAGCTGAACAGCATTGAGACATTATTCAGAAGTATACATATTGCAGCAGATAATATAACAACCTGAATAACAACCATTGCCTTTATAAACATAGAGTTTATACATGATACTGATATAATCCCAAGGCCTCAAACATTAGCCTTAAGGGCATACCCCAACAATCTCCCACTTGCACTTAATCTAATGGTTGAGAAATCTCAAACCCATATTATTACAGTGCTTCTCATGCTTCTGCTGCGCCAGAGGCTTTGTAAGCGGGTCAGCTAGATTGTCATCTGTATGAACCTTGCAGACTTTGATCTTGCCACGATCAATGATCTCCCGGATCAAGTGAAACCTTCTCTATATGTGCTTGGACTTCTGGTGCGATCGTGGTTCCTTTGCTTGTGCTATAGCTCCAGTGTTATCACAGAAGATAACCAAAGGATCTGCACTCGAAGGAACAACACCAAGTTCCTGAACGAACTTACGAATCCACACTGCCTCCTTGGATGCTTCTGAGGCTGCAACATACTCGGCTTCTGTTGTGGAATCAGCAACAATTGATTGTTTGAAACTTTTCCACACCACTGCTCCTCCATTCAAGCTAAAAACATAGCCTGATTGCGATCGGAAATCATCCTGGTCAGATTGGAACGAAGCGTCAGTATATCCTTTAATACTGAGTTCTTCCTGACCTCCATATATCAAGAACATATCTTTGGTCCTCCGAAGATATTTCAAAATGTTCTTGACTGCAATCCAGTGTGCCTTACCTGGATTACTTTGGAATCGACTGGTCACGCTTAACCCATAAGCGACGTCTGGGCGAGTACACAACATCGCATACATAATGGACCCAATAGCCGAAGCATAAGGCATAGTGTCCATTTCATCTTTCTCAGTGTGTGTTTGTGGACACTGACTCTTTGAAAGATTCAGACCATGTCTGACTGGAAGATATCCTCTTTTAGAATTTTCTAAATAGAATCTCTCCAGGACTTTGTCGATGTAAGTACTCTGGCACAGCCCGAGAAGCCTCTTTGATCTATCTCTGTAGATCTTCACACCTAATACATAGGCTGCTTCTCCTAAATCTTTCATCTGGAAACATTTTCTTAACCATGCCTTAACGGCATGTAGTTCAGGAATATCGTTTCCAATGATTAAGATATCATCAACGTAGAGGACTAGGAAAGTAATCACGCTCCCACTAAACCTCTTATATACACACGGGTCATCTTCATTCTTGATGAAACCAAATTCACAGATTGATTCATCAAAACGAATATTCCAGCTTCTTGATGCTTGTTTAAGTCCATAAATGGACTTCTTTAATTTGCATATTTTATGACGATTTGATGGATTAGTGAAACCTTCAGGTTGTGTCATATACACATCCTCTTCTAGTTTTCCATTAAGGAAAGCGGTCTTCACATCCATTTGCCAGATCTCATAATCATAATATGCCGCTATCGCAAGAATAATCCGAATAGACTTGAACATGGCTACAGGAGAGAAAGTTTCATCATAATCTATCCCGTAGATTTGTTTGAAACCTTTCGCAACTAGCCTGCCTTTATAGGTAACCACGTTACCATCCATGTCATTCTTCTTCTTGAAGATCCATTTACAGCCTATAGAGATTACTCCCGGAGACGGATCAACCAAATCCCAAACTTGGTTATCTGACATGGAGTCCATCTCGGCTCGCATAGCTTCAAGCCATCTCGCTGATTCCGGTCCACTGACCGCATCCGCATAAGTGAGGGGTTCATCATCAATGATGTAGACTCCGTCATAGCGCTCAGGCTATCGACGGATCCTTCCCGATCTTCGCGGTTCCCGTGATATCTGAGCCTCAGGTTATTCAGTAACCTGATCTACTGGCTCAGGCTATTCCAACTGTGCTTGACTACTTTGTCCTTCTACTGGATTCTCATCCAGCTTTATTTCTCTCCCACTGGCCTCTTGCAGAAGAAATTCCTTCTCAAGAAAAATAGCCGTCCGAGCAACAAATACTTTGTTCTCTTTGGGATCGTAGAAATAATAACCCTTTGTTTCTTTAGGGTAACCGACAAAGATACATTTCTCAGATCTGCTCTCCAGTTTCCCAGAGACGAGCTTTTTGACATAAGCCTCGCAACCCCAGATCTTAATAAATGTCAAGCTCGGCTGTTTCCCATACCATAACTCATATGGAGTCTTTGAAACGGCCTTGGATGGCACTCGGTTTAGTACCTTTGCAGCTGTTTCCAGTGCAAATCCCCAAAAGGAGTAAGGTAGAGTAGCCTGACTCATCATAGAACGAACCATATCCAGTAAGGTTCTATTTCTCCTCTCGGAAACACCATTCCATTGCGGTGTTCCTGGCGGAGTGAGCTGTGAGATAATCCCACACTCCTTCAGATAGTCAGTAAACTCATGACTCAAGTATTCTCCACCTCGATCTGAACGAAGTGCCTTGATATTTCGGCCTAGCTGATTTTGTACTTCATTTTTGAACTCTTTGAACTTGTCAAAAGATTCACTCTTATGTCTCATAAGATAGACATAACCATACCTACTGAAATCATCAGTAAAGGTAATGAAGTATGAATAGCCACCTCTGGCATGTTTACTAAATGGCCCACACACATCACTGTGAATGAGGTCAAGTAAACCTGAAGCCCTTTGACCTTTGGTGGAAAAAGGAGACTTCGTCATTTTACCCAATAAACAAGCTTTGCATGTATCAAGCTACTCATAGGAGAATGATCCCAGCAGTCCATGGTCATGCAACCGCTTAATGCGCTTCTTGTTAATATGGCCTAAACGACTATGCCATAACAAGGTGCTGTCATCAGCATACTTGGCTTTCTTAATATCAATCTGCTGTATTGAACATTCCATGTCCAACATGAATAACCCATTGTTAATCGACCCGGTAGCATAAACAATATTATCAAAAGAAATATAACACTTTGAAATTTTGCATTCAAAGGAAAACCCTTTCCTGACAAGAACAGGAATAGAGATAATATTCTTAATTATGCTCGGTACAGAATAACAATTGTCCAGTTCTAATACAAGACCAGATGGTAAAGAGATGTGATATTCTCCTACAGCAACAGCAGCAACCCGTGCCCCGTTTCCAACTCGTAGGTCCACCTCATGCTATCCCACCTGTCTTCTTCTCTTGAGTTCCTGTACATTTGAACAAATGTGAACTCCACATGCAGTGTCCAACACCCATGAAATAGAAGAAGAAGATACCATGACTTCAGTCACGAAAATACCTGAGCCAGAAGCGAAAGGGTTGCTTCCCTTCTTCTCTCCTTGGAGCGCTTTACAGTCCTTTTTCCAGTGACCTAGCTGGCCACAATGGAAACATCTGTATTCCTTTGACCGCTTTACCTTTTGTTTCAGAGCCTTGTTGTAGCTCTTGACAGGGGCTTTGCCCTTCTTCCCCTTCTTCTTGTTCCTTGAAGGAACCATTAGGACAGAGGATGAAGGCGTTCCCTTCTCACGAGACTGAGTCTGCTCTGTAGTCAAGAGCATGTTCAGTAACTCTGCTGGCGTACAGTCGATCTTGTTCATATTAAAATTAATAATGAATGGATCGAAAGAGGCCGGGAGAGACTGCAAGATAATGTCTACAACAAGCTCCTGATTGATGGTGTGTCCCAGTTTCTCTAGAGCCTCCCTGTACCCAATCATCTTGAGTACGTGAGCTCCCACTGGACTCCCTTCAGTCAGTTTGCTCTGAAAGAAAAGTTTAGTCAAGTTATAGCGTTCAGTCCTTGCCTGTGCAGCATACAACATCTTGAGATTTGCTATAATTTCTATAGCAGATAAATCTTCATGCTGACGCTGCAGCTGTGGCGTCATAGACGCTAGCATAAGGCAAGCGACATCAATGCTATCATTGACATGCTTTTCATAAGCATCCCGAACCGCCCTTGCGGCGTTCGCAGCGGGTTGAGGCGGTATAGCCGTCTCGAGGACATACAGTTTCCTCTCAGCCTTAAGAACAATCTTAAGGTGTCCGTACCAGTCTGAGAAGTTTGGCCCAGCAAACTTCTCCCTTTCCAGTAAGGATCGCACATTGAACGCTGTGGTGTTCATTGCTGCAGTAATCTACAACATTGCAAGAACAGCAAGGTCAGTATCAATGTTAGAATCAATTCAGGACTTAAGAATGATTCTTTTCTCACTATTTTATCTGACTGAAAAATCCAGTAAAACAGTCCGAAAGAGTAAAACTCTTTTAGTGAGATGGGATCCAGATTTCATACTTGGTCTCCGCGTCCCGCTCAGGCGAGATAAGATGCACAGAGAGTACAAGCACTAATTTCTGGTAGGCAATCCCTGCCAATAGCCAACCCATGTGATTCCCCTTCATCTGGGCAATCCAGCAGACTGTGCCAACTGAGTTGGTACAACACAGTCTCTGATCCCACAGATGGCTACCTCCATATAGCTACCATATGCTCAATATGTAGCCTACATGGTCAAGCTGACCCGACCTACTCCCTGGACCACCACGTGCTATGCTGAGCAACGAGAAGCGATAAATCCCTTCTCTGTAACACGTAGGTGTAATCACACACCGTTTCAAGATAGATGGGCGTGCCCACTGAGTGGGTACAACACGGCCCCAACGATAGTCAGAACAGTGAGGTTTCGCGTCAGAAGGCTATCGTGCTTGATATTTAACGTTGGATTTTAACGGTCCTTTTATCTTCTTACTATCATTAAAATCCTATGGTGATAGCAGAAGAATAGATCATGCAGTTACTAAATTACTTAAACAGTAAATTAAAAGCATGATGATCTTATGTGGTAAAAGCCCATTAAGCCTAAGTAAGACCTTAATTAACTTAAGTCTTCACTTGAGCTCTTCATAGGTCTTTAGCATTTCATCTGGCCCAACCCGGGCCCAAGCGCCCACTGCAGCTCAGGTGCGCCCACCAGGTAAAATGCGCCTGTCCTAGAGTCGAACCCTAGACCTCCCACTGGTGAAGCCACTTGCTGCATGCGCCTCTGCCAAGTGTGCTCTGTGCTCATGTCTGATTAAATTACAATTTAATCTATCTAGACATGATTGACACGCAGGTCAATTACACTTTATAAAATAATTAAAATGTGATGCGCATATCACAATAATAATTTACAATATAATCCAGGCACGCAGGCCCCAGCACAGCACACATTAAATTTTAGGCAGCCCACATAAGATTAAATAAACACTCATCATGTTATACAAACATCAAGTGATCCAATCAAGAAAATAAAATTTTTGAAAAACCCATTGGCTTCATTTTATTTCCTTATGTGCCCTACTACCTTACAACGGTCCATTAATAGGGATCCACTCATCAGACCTAGTCAGACCCACTGCCCTTGCATGCACCAAGTCATAACCGACTTGAGTCGACCTCATGGTCAACAATGCATGCGTTAAGGGCTGAACGTCCCTCATGAGTGCTGGCAAGCGGGTGTGACCCCGGGCCTTGATCATGAGCGTTCATCGGTTGTCTCAATCAGACATCGCTACACGCCTTTCAGCAGTCGACCTATAGCCACCTCATGCTTGCGCATAGGTGCCATCTGGTCGACCCATCTAGGCTGTCAGATGGTCTGATCAGACTGTTGGGTCTAGACTGGACGATGACTTCAACCCTAATAACCCGTCTAAGATTTTGAAGTAGGCGCTTAGATCTAATGAGGGGCGCGCAAGTAATGTTTTGGGAAAAACTACAACATGCGCCAATCATCATGCATGCGTTAACAAGTAATAAACTTACATCTATTTTCGCAAACTAGCATGTAGTTTCGCATGATGATAAAATTTAGATCTACTCTTAAGCGCAAACAAGGATCACATCAAGCAATCATATGATTCATACATGAACTAGCTCTGATACCAATTGAAAGTTCCCTAAAGGGGGCGAAACCCTAAAGCATGCGCATATAAAAACTTGCATGGGCGGAATCTAGGGTTTCCTAGGATCGCATGTATGAACATAGATCAACTTTATGATTGTATAGATCAAGAAAGAGATCATACCAATGCCATTTCTTGGATGGCGTCTTGGAAGCAAGAGGGCGAGCGGCTCTCCTCCAAAGGTGACGCACACAAGATGAGTGATCGCCTACTCCTTGTCGATCCTTGTGCTAGCAAGGCTCTCCAAGTCTCCTGATCGCTTGAAAGGAAGATGAGATGATCTCTTGGTTTTGTTCTCTTCTCCTTTGCGTGAAGACTCACCACACGAGAGAGAGGTGTCGAGAGGAAGAGGCGAGAATAGAGCAATGCTTCGAACGTGAGGCGTGCTTCCCATTTTGGAAAGCATGACTTCCAAAAATAGTAAACCCTCACACGTTCAAGTGTTCACGCCAAGTGAACAAATCGCAACCTTCTCCTCTTTGAACCATGCGCTCACTTGATGAGCCGGTTCAATCTCATTTGGTTTAAAGACCAAATTAAACCAAGCCTTGGTCTAGATCATATAAAACCAAAAGGTTCAAGATCTAACCATTCATCTCTTGATGCTCTTGATCTTACCGATCTAGCATCAATTCTCTCGATCGAAGCTTACCGATTTCAAGCCCTAATCAATCAAACATGATCAGACCAGATCTCACTTACAATCAGAGTTTAAACTCCTTTAAACTGAACCAAAACAATTCAGTCCATACGATCTGACTCAAGTAAGCCATATCATCAAATTGTGCGACCCTAAGGGTTTCCTTTAAATGTCGGTAACGATAACTTACGTTATCACGATCAGTGAGGGGTATCTAGCAACACATCACTGTCTCCTGATATAAAGGAAAGAGTCTTCCAAGACTACACCCAAACCACAGCACAAGTGTGAACCCAAGTCACTTGACATATGTGTTTCCTTTGCCACTGGATGTTCTTATTGGACAAGCGTGTCAAGCCTGTAATTCCAATATGATGAGAATGATTAGATCAGATGAGACATAGTCATCTGGGTATGGCCATACACTTTCTCAATCATCTCATCCAGGGGGCCCCTATAGAACATCACACTCCAAACAAGGAGACGGCAATCCTATATCTATCACTAGTGCCCTAACATGACTCATGCTCATTATCCAAGATAGTCTATAACCATTATGTTTCAAATGATATTGAACTACCTCAAAACAATGCCAATCATCATTTAGAAACAGAAGTGATCTCAAGTCAGAGGAAATATGTCACTTGTTTGCATATAAGGATTATTCACATTGTGACAAGCAATCGAATATCCTAAGTAGGGTCTGTCCAGTACATCCAATGTACCCATGAGTCTACATCTTATTCCATGCTCGAAGCATCCTATAAGATTAGAACACATATTAGTCTCAATCATATCAAGGCTGTCTCATGTTCACCAAGATATCTCGACTAAGGACAAAACTGCATGTCAGCCAAGCTGAACAGCATTGAGACATTATTCAGAAGTATACATATTGCAGCAGATAATATAACAACCTGAATAACAACCATTGCCTTTATAAACATAGAGTTTATACATGATACTGATATAATCCCAAGGCCTCAAACATTAGCCTTAAGGGCATACCCCAACAGTGAAACCTTATTTTTGCTTTTTTTTAATTCTAATTCTTTTATGAATATTTATCATATTCCTGTGACTTTGGTAGCGTAATCTTTTCTTTCGGACTTAGGGAGTAATCTCCTTTTAATTCTGTGATGACTCGATAATTTTTACTTATTAGTTATTTTTTGAAAGATAATTTTGCCTCTGTGATTGATGTGCTTTGAAATTATTAGTTTTAGAGTATCCATATGTTTTTGGTTTTGTAATATGAACCAAAAGGTGATTTATGAACCTGGAACCCTTAAATTAGATCTAGAAACCTAGATTATGCAAGTAGCTAAGTCCTAGAATCCTGATTTTTTATGCTTATTTCACTTGTTGATATTTTAATCAAATGATTTCATTATTTTAGACATGATAATATGGACCGAAAGGTAATTTTGATTGTTAGAGCCCCTTAGGTAAAACCTGTAAAATTAAAGTACGAAAGTATTTAATTTTAGTTGAGAAGTAGACATTGAGAGTTAAGCCACGAAAGTAATATTAATTTTCTTTGTCTGATTTACTTTTGTTTAACACTGAGCAGGAAGTTACACAACTGAAGGCTAGATCCATGTAAGTTGGACGTCTGAAAGGAGATAACTTATTTTTAGTAAACTTTTCTTTATCATGATTTAAATAACTAATAAAAACTTTATTATATTTTGTCATAAGAATTAAAAAGTGATGAAACCATAGTCCTAGTTTTCTCTCTCTAATTTTTGATGATAGTTTTTGATTATTCACTTTAATTTTACTTCCATCGTACATCATTCGCTTAGCATGTATGAATACGACTATTTGGTACTTAAGACGTAGGTCTCTGTGGGTTTGATATCTTTTCATTACTTCGATGTATCCATGCACTTGCGGACACATCAATACCCCCACAAACACACGTTTATCTAACTTGGGATCTAGCTTTCTAGAATTTTGACGTTTGACTTTTGCCTCACATCCTAGATACTCATAAATGTGAGGTTAGGTCATCTCCTAGTCTACAGCTCAAGTGGAGTCACGAGGACACTTTTAGATGGAATACTATTTAGTCTGAAAGAAGCTATCTCCAAAGTACGTCCCTAGAAATACGGAGGTAGAGTTGCATGACTCATCATACACCAGACCATGTCGAACAAGGTCCAATTCAGCCTTTCAGACACACCATTCCATTAGGGTGCCCCTGGAGGAGTGAGCTGTGAGAGAAGCCCACTCTCCTTCAGATAGTCAATAAACTTATGGCTCAAGTGCTCTCCGCCTCAATTAGATCGAAGAGTCTTTATGGATCGTCTAAGCTGGTTCTCTACTTCAGTCTTAAACACTTTGAATTTCTCCAAGAATTCAGACTTATGTCTTATGAGATAGACATAACTATATCTAGTGAAGTCATTAGTAAATGTGATGAAGTACACAAACCTACCTTTGGCTTGCTTGTTGAATAGTCCACACACATCGCTGTGTATGAGATCCAACAAACCCGTGGCCCTTTCACCTGTCTTGGTGAATGACGCCTTTGTCATTTTGCCCAATAAAAAAGGCTCACACATATCAAACTCCTCAATGGAGTTCGAATCCAAGGACCCATTTGCATGGAGTCATTGGACACAATTCTTGTTAATATGCCCTAAACAATAGTGCCAAAGATAAATATTGTTGAAACCACTTAACTTGATCCTTTTAGTTTTCACGTTGCACACAGAACTTTGCATGTCCAAGACATACAATCCATTGCATAGGGTATCGGAACCATAGAACAGGTTTGCCAACAAAAAAGAACATGTGTTATCTTTTATTGCAAAGTTCAATCCTTTCCTCGCCAAGGCCGGAATGGATATAATATTCTTGGTAATCGTTGGTACATAGTAGCAATGGTCAAGTTCCAGTTGAAGTCTCGACGGCAGGGAGAGAGTGAAGTCTCCTACAGTTATAGTAGCAACTTGTGCGCTATTTCTGACTCAAAGGTCAATCTCTCTTGGTTGCACTACTCTACTTCTTTTGTGCCCTTGCATACCTATACAAATATGCACTCCACATGTGGTATCGAGTACCCGTATGTTTGAAGTAGACAAGTTGACTTCAACCACGCAAATACTAGAGCCTATAGACGAAGGATTCCTTCTCTTCACCTCTTTCTAGTGATCTTTTTTATCGCTCTCGAGCTTGAGGTCACCCCTCAAGGTTTGACACCAGTCGAACTTGTCCTCACAAAGGACAGATCGCAGTTGTAATTTGCTATTATTCGTAGACATGATGATCTACAACAACAGACATGCAGATTAGTACTACATTTTAATCATTTAATCTAGATTTTAATAAATGATTTTTTCTCACTATTTTATCATATTGACAACCCTCTCATGTCAATCCGGGAAACCACAGAATTTTTAAAGTGAGACAGGATCCTTATTCTTTACACAGCCTCACATCCCACTGTTGGGGTATGCCCTTAAGGCTAATGTTTGAGGCCTTGGGATTTTATCAGTATCATGTATAAACTTCATGTTTATAAAGGCAATGGTTGTTATTCATGTTGTTACATTATCTGCTGTTATATGTATACTTCTGAATAATGTCTCAATGCTGTTCAGCTTGGCTGACATGCAGTTAAGTCCTTAGTCGAGATATCTTGGTGAACATGAGACAGCCTTGATATGATTGAGACTAATATGTGTTCTAATCTTATAGGATGCTTCGAGCATGGAATAAGATGTAGACTCATGGGTACATTGGATGTACTGGACAGACCCTACTAGGATATTCAATTGCTTGTCACAATGTGAATAATCCTTGTATGCAACAAGTGGCATATTTCCTCTGACTTGAGATCACTTGTGTTTCTAAATGATGATTGTCATTGTTTTGAGGTAGTTCAATATCATTTGAAACATAATGGTTATAGACTATCTTGGATAATGATCATGAGTCAGGTTAGGACACTAGTGATAGATAAAGGATTGCCGTCTCCTAGTTTGGAGTGTGATGTTCTATAGGGGCCCCCTGGATGAGATGATTGAGAAAGTGTATGGCCATACCCAGGTGACTATGTTCATCTGATCTAATCATTCTCATCATATTGGAGCTACAGGCTTGACTCGCTTGTCCAATAAAAACATCCAGTGGCAAAGGAAACATGTATGCCTAGTGAGTTGATTCACACTTGTGCTGTGGTTTGGGTGTAGTCTTGGAAGACTCTTTCCTTTGTATTGGGAGACAGTGATGTGTTGCTAGATACCCCTCACTGATCGTGATAACGTAAGTTATCGTTACCGACATTTAAAGGAAACTCTTAGGGTCGCACAATTTGATGATATGGCTTACTTAAGCCAGATCGTGTGGACTGAATTGTCTTGGTTCAGTTTAAAGGGATTTAATCTCTGATTGTAAGTGAGATCTGGTCTGATCATGTTTGATTGATTAGAGCTTGAGATCGGTAAGCTTCGATCGAGAATATAGATGCTAGATCGGTGAGATCAAGAGCATCAAGAGATGAAAGGTTAGATCTTGAACCATTTGGTTCAATGAGATCTAGACCATGGCTTGGATTGATTTGATTTGGTCTTTGAACCGAATGCAATTGAACCGTGGCTTGGTTCAAAGAGGAGAAAAGGTGCGATCGGTTCACTTGGAGTGAACGCATGGATGATCGCATGAACGCTTGGAGTTAAGGGCTTTCTATATTTGGAAAGTCGGTTTTCCCATTTGTGAAAACGCCTCCACGTTTGAGTGGAACGTCTCGATTTTCGGTTTTGAGACATCCTCTTGCCTCTTCTCTCTCGACGACACACTCTCGTGTGAAAAAGGTTAACGCCTTGGAGAAAGTTAAGCCAAGCGAGACTTCATCTTTCATTCCCTTCCATTCAACAAGGAAACCTTGGACCCTTGCTAGCACAAGGAACGCTAAGGGAGTAGGCGATCTTCATCTTGTGTGTGAACTCTTTGAAGGAGATCAACGTTGTTCTCTTCTTCCAACACGCCATTCGAATCAATGGCTATGGTATGAATCCAAACTTTATCAAGTTGATCATATGTTCTTGCGAAAGTTTTGAAACCCTTGCTTCCGCTATGAAAGTTTTATATGCGCCTCCTATTAGGGTTTCGCCCCCCCCCCTTGATTTAGGGGACTTACACCCACGCATCCCACGGAGGTGGGATGTACTGCACAAGGTGACACGTCTCCCAAGGTGGGCACACGGCCAATTGCAACTAGGCAATTCCCCTTCTCAAGATAGTTCAGGCATTTCGTGTCCAACGGAGCCTGGATATAGCATGAAGCCCTAACCTCTTGAGGCTGCTTCTAGAATCTTTCATCATGTAGGCAATCCATATATGAAAAATTCCAGTCAAGTCCGACCTGACCGTTATGCCCAAGGCCAACGAATTCCTTGCAGAAGGAACATCTAGAGTTTTAACTGGACGAGGGAAAACATTGTCACCTCATGCCTCTTAAAGATAGATGGGTGTGTCCCACGGAAGTGGGAAACAATGCATAGTACCATCAGTCAATAGTTTGACGAGGGCTACGCGCAAAAATGCTATCATGGGACTTGATATGATTTAGAGAGGTCTTGGGTGGTTTCATACCACTTATTGTTTTATCTTATGTCTAACAATACAGACATACATCCTATAGTGATAACATAAAATAAAACAAACAATAGCGAAAGCGGTGACTCAAAACAGAATTCGCACAATAACGCTAGGATCCCTTACGAGAGAAGACCATAAGATGTGAAAAATATTATCCCTTTCTTGTGCAATCCTATAGTGTTGCCGGTGATGTAGACGATCAAGTGTTCGTCCTCTGCAGTCACGCACACATGGATAGTCTCAAGATTCCTCTGCTCCACGCATGTGCTAGCCTCGGGAGAGGAGATCCACGCCAATGGGAGTTAATCCACCTTGCTTGCTTGCGCCTACCACCAAGAAGGCACCTCTTCAAGCTATCAACTTTCAGCCAAGGAGTGGGCAGCACTCTACTTGCACTTGTTGATGAGGAGGAAGGTGAGGAAGAGCACCGGGGAAAGGGGAAGCCTCTTCCACTTATGAAACTCCCTTGGAAACCTTGCTGCCCTCTACCTACTGTTGTTACCAACTCCAAGGAGATGAAGGTGGCAGCCAAGAGGAGGGAGGCGATTAGGGTTTAGGAGTAAGGGCAGCTAGGGTTTTTCAATAGGCCACAATGAGTGTCTCATGCGCCCCTAGCCTCTCACATATATATATATTTTAGTTGTGGGCCTCATCCACTTAAGCTGCAATATAAATATTCAATATATTACTTTTACGCTTAAGTTACGGGCCCCACTATTATGCTAAATTCCATCACAAAAGTGCTCCGAATAAATCCATCGCAAAATCTGAGTTTTGACCATCGACTAAACCTAGTCTATCGATGTCACCCTACGTTACCCAATGAGTCAACCAAGGTTATAACATAACATAAACTCTATATAGGTTATCTACAAACTCAACAATACTCCCAAACAGATCTGAATCGTCCATAGATTCAATCTGAGGCTATCCAATCAATACGAAATCTCTAACGTCTATGTGTGCGACCCTGTAGGTTCTTCCAACATTGGCAGTGATGACCATATCATCACAAGTAATGAGTGGCACCTAGCAATACATCATTGCTACCCAAGTCATCAGAATAAATGTCACCATCGACAACCTTTAGAACAGCGATAAAGTATAAATACAAAACCGTCCTTTCGCCAGACTGATGTCCAGATTGGGCAAGCGTGTCACACTTATTGATCCCAATATTATGGCATGACTAAATCAGGTTCTCACCTGGGCATGGTCATACACTTTCAGTTATCCACATTAGGCACCATGGACATCAAGCTTTCACGCTAGGAAGTGTTGGGAAACCCTAGGGATATTTTATAATTTTTTAGAGTCATTACAACACATACACATTGCACAGCGGAAGAATATCCCTGAAACAGGCCAGTCCCAAAAACCCAGTGAACATCATCAAGCGAGGTAGTCGACACGATGAGATAGAAAATACCTTAAAGCAAGACGAGGCCGATGTCGAGGTAGGCGCCTAAGTGTGCGCCCTCTGCAGTCTCACACACACGGATGCCCCGAGCTTTCTTCTTCCACGCCTGGTGCTAGCCTCGGGAAGAAGATCCACGCCTTAGGAGAGCCCTTCAAACAACTTGCGCCACCACCAAGATGTGATGCGCCAAGGAGATGGAAGGAGGAAGATGCCGCAAGCTTTTCCTTTCTTTCTTTGCGCCAAGGAAGGGAAGAGAAGAATAGAGCTTTGGCTTTGATGGAAGAAGAGGAAGAGAAGTCCTCCAAGAACTCCAAGCTTTTGCCCCTTCACTTGCTTCACGCCTCTAAGGAATTGAACACAAGAGAAGGGCGGCTAGGGGTTTCTTTTATGACATTAAGAGGCGGTTTGGGGATAGGCGATTAGGGCATTAATCTAGGGATTTATTTAATCCTATTGCTTGATTAAATGACTTAATTTCATGTGCTAATCACTTGCCTAAAAGAGCAATAGCCGCATGTACCCAAACAATCCCTAATTGGACACAATTCTCATGTATGCGCCAACACTAGGTCAAGGCAACATGAGAATTTGCCTAATTTGGTTTGGGCTCAAGTCCTAATCCAATTAGGACTCCAATTAGATTAATTACCAGCCCCATATGTGCAAATCACATGTAAATTAATATCTCAAGTGATTGTGATCAATTCCTAATTTGAATCAATCACTAAAATATATTAATCATGCCATAGATGCAACTCCTAATCCAATTAGGAGTCTTCATGCTCCCATGCAATAAACTTCTCCCCATTATACCCTTTTAGTCTCTAATTTCTTCATTACAACTTATTAACAAGCCCAACCAAGCAATGGGCCAAGCCCAAAGTCCATTATGCATGTTAACCAAGCTATTGGATCCAATACAATTTAACCCATGGTCACATGAGGCTAACCATGATTAATTTGGTCAATATGCCAAAAATGGAAGTTGACCCCAATAAGTTTCTTCCATCTCATCAGACCCATTGGCGCTGATAAAATCTCCCTAATAGATCCGAGTTATCCAATAACTCGATCTAAAGGCTACCCGACAATACGAAAACTCGAGTATCAAGGTGTGCGACCATGTAGGTTCCTCTGACATTGGTAGTGTTAACCTAAGGTCACCATAAGCAGTGAGTGGCACCTAGCAGTGCATTGCTACCTAAGTCATCAGAATGGATATCGACATCGACATCCCCATCATCACAACTAGGTACAGATGTATTATAGTCTCTTTGCCAAACTGATATCCGATTTGACAAGTGTGTCACCACTTGTTTTCACCCAATCACATGGTTATGACTAAATCAAGTTCTCACCTAGGTATGGCCATACACTTTCAGTCATAGAACCATAAAGGAGCTCCATGGATATCAAGCTTCCCTCAGGAAGGGGCAAATCCTCTATCTGTCCATTGACCTTCTCATATGGGTCGTGACATGCTCAATGACAATCGTTATTACCTCCCAACTACGGCGAGGTGTTAGGTTATATCAAAGCATGTCCCTAACTATATAGAATGGTCAATGACCTCAAGTCAAGGGATCAATGCATCTCCCATCACTTGTGAGGATAACTCATGACACTAAGTCATTGCCTCACAGCGGGTCGGTCCAGTATATCCATCACTGATATACCCTTATGTCTGCGTTAGCATCTCGTGCCTAACCAGCCCATATACCAGTCTCACAAGTACTAGAGTTGTCCCATATCCACTCAGGTACATCGACTGGGGACAATCATTTAAGCACATATTCAATCTGTCTCCAGGGACATTACCATGTAAGTACATAATCGCAAATTTAGACATACATAGATAATGACAATGCCAGAATGATATATTAATATCAAAGTCAAGTAGTATAATAATGGACCAATACTAGGTCCTAGAACATATACACCAACAATCTCCCACTTGCACTAAGACCTAGAGGTAGAGGAATCTCAACCCCATATCTCTAGCGTGACCATCATTCTTCTGCTGCGCCAAAGCCTTGGTCAATGGGTCTGCCATATTGTTCTCTGTGTCAACTCTATCGATGATCTCTCTGATCAGGTGAAATCTCCTGAGTATGTGTTTGGACCTTTGATGAGACCGAGGTTCCTTGGCTTGTGCAATTGCTCCATTGTTGTCACAGTAGAGCTCAATGGGATCCACTGCACTAGGAACCACCTGAAGTTCAGAAATGAACTTTCTTATCCAAACAGCTTCTTTGGCTGCCTCAAAAGCGGCCATATACTCAGCCTCGGTTGTAGAATCAGCTATGGTGGATTGCTTGAAGCTCTTTTAGCATATAGTGCCTCCATTCATCTTGAACACATCGCCGGCCTGTGATCTAAAGTCATCAAGGTCAAAATAGAATGACGCATCAGTGTAGCCCTGCATTCTGAGGTCTTCCTATCCCCCATAGACTAAGAACAGATCCTTAGTTCTTCTTAGATACTTAAGGATGTTCTTTACAGCCACCCAGTGCTGCAATCCATGATTGGATTGGTATTGGCTAGTGATGCTCACAGTATTGCCCAAGCATAGGGGACTCGACTCATGTCATCCCTCTCAGCCTGTGTGTGGGACACTGGCTCTTTGAGAGAGTAAGGTCATGTCTCACTGGAAGGTACCCCTTCTTGGATTGCTCCAAGTTGAACCTCTCTAGGACCTTATTAATGTAGGTACTCTAACTAAGGGCCAGGAGCCTCTTGGATCTATCCCAGTAGATCCTCATGCCTAGGATATTGGCGGCCTCCCCTAAGTCCTTCATCTCGAAACACTTCCCTAACTATGTCTTCACAGCTTGAAGACTAGGGATGTCGTTTCCGATGACCAGTATGTCATCGACATACAAGACCAGAAAAGTCACCAAGCTCCCACTGAATTTTCTGTATACACAGGCATCATCTTCGCTTTTGATAAAGCCATAATCTCTCACAGCTTCATCAAACCGAAGATTCCAATTTTGAGATGTTTGCTTTAATCCATAAATGGATTTCTTTAGCCTGCAAACCTTACTGGCATATGCAGGATCGATGAAGCCATCAGGTTGTGTCATATACACATCCTCAGTCAGCTTCCCTCTAAGGAATGTTGTCTTCACATCCATCTGCCATATCTCATAATCATGATATGCAGCTACAGCAAGCAAAATCTGAATGGATTTGATCATGGCAACCGGCGAAAAGGTTTCATCATAGTCCACCCCATGGACTTGTTTGAATCACTTTGCCACCAGTCTACCTTTATAGGTAACTATGTTGTCATCCATGTCAGTCTTCCTCTTGAAGATCCATTTACACCCTATGGGTTTTACCCCATCCAGCAGCTCAAGCAAATCCCAGACTTGGTTAGCTGACATGGAATCCAACTCGAATCGCATGGCCTCAAGCCATCTCTCGGAGTCCGGTCCACTGACTGCCTCATCATAAGTCCTGGGTTCATCCTCAATGATG
This sequence comes from Costus lasius, assembly GCA_027563935.2. Lineage (NCBI taxonomy): Eukaryota > Viridiplantae > Streptophyta > Magnoliopsida > Zingiberales > Costaceae > Costus > Costus lasius. The sequence continues at coordinate 91,161,588 of CM050450.1, read as the reverse complement.
AAGATCCCGTTGTGTTGAGTCGGTAGCGACCCATACTGAAAGTTCCCTAAAGGGGGCGAAACCCTAATCATGCAGATATAAAAACTTGCATGGGCGGAATCTAGGGTTTCCTAGGATCGCATGCATGAACATAGATCAACTTAAGCGATTTGTATAGATCAAGAAGGGGATCATACCAATGCCATTTCTTGGATGGCGTCTTGGAAGAAGAGGGCGAGCGGCTCTCCTCCAAAGGTGACGCACACAAGATGAAGATGACTACTCCCTTGGCGTTCCTTGTGCTAGCAAAGCTCCAAGGTCTCCTAATCGCGTGAAGGAGATTGAGATGATCTCTAGGCTTTGTCAGGTCCTCTCCTTGGCGTCCAGACTCAACACACGAGAGAGAGGCGTCGAGAGGAAGAGGCGAAAAAGAGATGCACCCACGAACGAATGTGGAGGCGTTCACGCTATTTTGGAAAACATAACTTCCAAAAATAGCAAGCCACTAACATCATGCGTTCATGCGTTCACTCCAAGTGAACGATCGCATTTTTCTTCTCCCTTGAACCAAGCGCTCATTTGATGAACCTGGTTCAATTGAATTTGGTTCAAGGACCAAATCAAACCAAGCCTTAGTCTAGATCAAATTAAACCATAAGGCTCAAGATCTAACCATTCATCTCTTGATGCTCTTGATCTCACCGATCTAGCATCAATTCTCTCGATCGAAGCTTACCGATCTCAAGCCCTAATCAATCAAACATGATCAGACCAGATCTCACTTACAATCAGAGTTTAAACTCCTTTAAACTGAACCAAAACAATTCAGTCCACACGATCTGACATAAGTAAGCCATATCATCAAATTGTGCGACCCTAAGGGTTTCCTTTGTTGGTGTATATGCCCTTGGACCTAGTTTTGGTCCACTTATGTACTACTTGACTTTGATATTTATATCTATCATTCTGGCATTGTCATTATCAATGTTTGTTTACATCTGCGCACATGTAATGACATGATAATGTCCCTGGAGATAGATTGGATCTGTGCTCAAACTATTGTCCCCAGTCGATGTACCTTAGTGGATATGGGACAGCTATGGTACTTGTGAGACTGGTTTGTGAGCTGGTTAGGCACGTGGTGCTAACGCAGACACATGGGTATATCATTGGAGGTTATACTGGAAAGACCCGCTGTGAGGCTATGACTTGGTGTCATAAGTTATCCTCACAAGTGACAGGAGATGCATTGATCCCTTGACTTGAGGTCATTGATCGTTCTATATGGTTAGCGACTTGCTTTGATACAACCTAACACCTCGCCGTAGTTGGGAGGTCATAACGGTTGTCATTGAGCATATCACGACCCATATGAGAAGGTCAATGGACAGACATAGGATTTGCCCCTTCCTTAGGGAAGTATGATATCCATGGAACTCCTCTATGGTTCTATGACTGAGAGTATATGGCCATACCCAGGTAAGAACCTGTTTTAGTCATAGCCATGTGATTGGGTGAAAACAAGTGGTGACACACTTGTCCAATCGGATATCAGTCCGGCAAAGAGACTGTAATGCATCTGTACCTAGTTGCGATGATGGGGATGTCGATGTCGATATCCATTCCAATGACCTGGGTAGCAGCGATGCACTGCTAGGTGCCACTCACTGCTTGTGGTGACCTTTGGTCAGCACTGCCAGCGTCAGAAGAACCTACAGGGTCGCACACCTTGATACTTGAGTTCTCGTATTGATCGAGAAGCCTTATGATCAAGTTATTGGATAACTCGGATCTAATTGGGAGATTTCATCAGCACCAATGGGCCTGATGAGATGGAAGAATGTTATTGGAGCCAAACTTCATTTTTGGCAGGTTGACCCGTATTTGACCATGGTTGGTCACACTTGGATTAGGGTTGCATTGGATTGGATCCAAATGCTTAATCAACCCATAGGATGAAGTTTGGGCTAGCTCATTATCCAATGAAGCCCAATAACAAGTTCTCATGAAGAGAAGAGAGGCTAAAAAGGTATAATGGGGAGAAACCCAACCCCATTGGCGCCTAAGGGGCATAATGGGGTTAGGGTGGCAAAATTGCTTTATTAAGGAAGCAATTTGCGCCTAGCCCTTCTCCCTTGATGGTATGAATGCCTTTAAGGCATGTCTTGGGCTGATATGGTACTTGGGCAATTATGGAAAGGTTGAATGAAGTTTATGGTAAAGTCTTGGAGACTTTCCTTGCATAAAACCTCCTCATCCTAGCCCTACACTTGTCATGATCCTAACCCTTGCCCTAATCGCATCTTGCCCTATATATGTGACCCTAGCCGCCCCCTCTTATATGATTCATCCTTGGAGGCGTGAACATAAGAAGGGAGCGAGAGCAAGGAGCATTGGCGCAATCTCTTCCTCTTCCATCAAGTGGCCGCAAGCTTCTCCTTCCTTACCACTTGGCGCATCTTTCTCTCTTGGTGGCACAAGGTGGTTGGAGCATCTCCCTAAGGCTTGGATCTTCTTCCCGAGGCTAGCACCGGGCGTGGAAGAAGAGGACTCGAGGCATCCGTGTGTGTGAGACTGCAGAGGGCGCACAGTTGGGCGCCTATCACGACATCGACGTCATCTTGCTCTGAGGTATTTTCTAACTCATCATGTCGACCCCCTTGCATGCGATCTTCACTGGGTTTTTGGGACGGACCTATTTCGGGGACATTCTTCCGCTGTGCAATGTATGTATGTGTCTCTGAAAAATTGTAAAATGTCCACGGGGTTTCCCAACAGTGGTATCAGAGCGACTTGCAAGACTCGAACGATGTTTTATGCTTTTCTTTCATGCTCACATGCCATATCTCTATTTTCGAAAATAGCATAATGCATGGCAAACAATTTTTCTAAGTAGGAAAAATTAGGGTTTCTTGTTTCTATCATCCTCTCAATCTCTTTTGGATTTTTGGATTATTTTTCTTGTCTGATTTAAAGATCAAAGGCGCACGTAGTTTTGTCAAGTAGGACGGGCATTGTGTCTTCGTACTGGCCAAGTCTCTTGATCTGACAAAATTGCCAGCCGAAAGGATCTCTGAAATCATCTTGAAAAATAAATCGCAATTAACCAAAAGATTTGTGAGAAGAAGATGAGAAAAAGAGACTGGTTTTAATGAAAAAGTAAAATTTCAGATTTTATGTTTTTCATGAGCATGTAGAATTGCATGAGTAAATACCTTGATTGTGCATAATGTTGTGATCATTAGTCAAGCCCCCCTTTGCATGCCTGTGATGTTTCCTCGTGAGGCCTGCGTGCCGCTTTTCTTTTTGCTTTTAAGAAGACTAGGGTAGCGCATGTACTTGGAGCTTGGCGCATGCATGGAGTTGGCGCACCTTGGATGGTGGCGCAACAAGCATCAAGGAAAAGGCGCAACCTTGCTTGATGGCACAAGTTAGGCATGGCCGAACCCTTGGGTTTGAGAGCTAGCTAACTTGGCATCTTTCATTGTGGCGCATTCTCCTTGGAGGAAGACCATGGCATTGGCCGAACCTTTGAGGTCTACCCTTAAGGTTTGAGAGCTAAGCCATGAAGGAAGGACCTTGGAGCCAACCATGAAGACCAAGATAGAGGGCGGCTAGGATAGGTCTTTCTTAGGGGCTTGAGTCCTATGTCAAGAGTTGAACCTCTTTTGGCATGGGTTGTTTCAATGTCTTGAAAGGGCTTTGATCACAACATCTTTTACTGCTTTCCTTATCTGCTAAAAGCATGCCTGTGATGTTTTATCATTATGTTATCACTATAGGATTGCATGCCTGTATTGTTAGACATAAGATAAAACTGATGAGACCTTAAAAACCCTCATAAAATATCAAGTCTAGAAGCCTTCTAACGCGTAGCCCTCACTAAGCTATCGATCAGTGGAGTTGTGAACTGGTTCCCACCCTCGTGGGACACACCCACTTATCTTTAGAAAGTGTGTGGTGACAATGGTTTCCCCAGTCCAGTTTTAACCTGGGCGTGCCTTCGCAAGGAAACTCATTGGCCCTGGGCATAAACGGTTAGGAATGGACTTGACTAGAAATTCACATGTACTGGGCACATGATGAAAGTCTAGAGGCATCGTTGAGAGGTTAGGGTTTCATGATTCAGCCCTCGCTGGACATGAAATGCCCAAGACTGTCTCAACAAGGGGAGTTGCTTGGAGCAACCGGCCGGCGCGCCCACCTTAGGAAACATGGGTTACTTTGTGCATCTCATCCCACCCTCGTGGGACGCGAAGCCTCATGTGAAATAAGGATCTCATCTCACTAGGAAGTCTTAAACTTCCCGATTGACTTTGTGGGTTGTCAATTCGAATTTAAAATAGTGGGAGCAGTAATCATTTAAAACAAGTCCAGTTTAAATGATTCAAAGTAGTACTAATCTGCTGTTTCTTGGTTATTGTAGAACAATGAACAATGGCAGATGGTCACTACGATCTACCCTGGAAAGGGATAAGTTGGTTGGATCCAACTTAAAGGATTGGTATATGAACTTGAGAATTGTGCTCAAGCTCGAGAGGAAGCTATATGTCCTTGAGAAGCCAATTCTTGAGCCACTTCCATGCTTGGCCTCAGTAGCTGAGAAGGATGCTTACGATAAGCATCAAGCTGATACTTTGGAGATTGCACAATTGATGCTAACCAACATGTCGCCCGAGCTAAGAGGGCAATATGAATCTAAGAGTGCCTCTGAAATTATTTCTAGTCTAAGGCAGCTCTTTGATGCATTGGTTGAGCTCAACCCTCCTAAAGTAGACATTCAATGTGTTAAGCCCAAAGGCTTAACTAAAACATTGAAAATAAAGATGGAAAGAGTCAGGAATAATAAGTGCTACTCATGTGGAGGACCACTTCACATGATAAAGGACATAGTACGACTTCAGAATGAGAAGAAGAGAGGCAAGGCTTCGTCTTCATGCTCAGGTATCTATGTTACAGAAGTCAATCTTTCTACTTCTATGTAATGGGTATTGGATACCGCATGTGGAGCTCATATTTGTACAAATATGCAGGGGCTCAAGAAAAGTAGATCGGTGCGACCTGGAGAGATTGACCTACGCGTTGGAAATGGGGCACAGGTTGCTGCTGTTGCTGTAGGCGTCTTGACTCTCTCCTTGCCTTCTGGACTTCTATTAGAACTAGATAATTGCTTTTGTGTACCTTCACTTACTAAGAACATTGTATCCATTCCTTGCTTAGCAAAGAAGGGATTTAAGTTTGAAATAAATAAGAACTCTTGTTCTTTTTCATTTGCAAATATGTTCTATGGGAAGGGTACTTTGTGCAATGGTCTGTATATCTTGGATATGGAAAGTTCTATCTGTAACATAAGTAATAAAAGGACCAAACTGAGTGGTTCAGTTGGTGCTTTCCTTTGGCACTGTCGATTAGCCCATATAAACAAAAATCGCATCCAACAACTCCATGCAAATGGATTATTAGATTCAAGTTCCTTGGAGGAATTTGATACCTGTGAACCTTGTTTATTAGGGAAAATGACAAAGGCACCCTTCACCAAGATTGGTGAGAGGGCAGGAGGTTTATTGGATCTCATACATACTGATGTGTGTGGGCCTTTCAATAAACAAGCCAGAGGAGGGTACAACTACTTCATTACCTTCACTGATGACTTCAGTAGGTATGGATATGTCTACCTAATGAGACATAAATCTGAGTCCTTTGAGAAATTCAAAGAGTTCAAGAATGAAGTAGAGAACCAGCTTGGAAGATCCATTAAAGCTCTTCGATCAGATCGAGGTGGAGAATACCTGAGTGGAGAGTTCTTTGACTATCTGAGAGAGTCTGGGATCATATCCCAACTCACTCCTCCTGGAACACCTCAATGGAATGGTGTGTCTGAAAGGAGAAATCGAACTTTATTGGATATGGTTCGATCTATGATGAGTCATGCAACTCTACCTCCCTCATTCTGGGGGCATGCACTTGAGACAGCTTCTCTGATACTGAATAATGTTCCATCTAAGAGTGTCTCCAAAATACCATACGAGGTATGGAGTGGGAGACGCTCTAATCTCACGTTTATCAGGATCTGGGGATGTGAGGCTTATGTCAAACGTCAGGATTCTAGCAAGCTAGAACCTAGATCTGATAAGTGTGTATTTGTGGGGTATCCGAAGGAAATTAAAGGATACTACTTCTATGTCCCAACCGAGAACAAAGTTTTTGTTGCTCGGGGTGCTGTCTTTCTAGAGAAAGAATTTCTTATGAAAGAAGTTAGTGGGAGGGGGTTTGACTTGGATGAGGTCCAAGTGCAACCACAAGACAAAGAGATGGAATCTGAGCCATCTGCACCAGTTGTTATACAACCTGAGGCTCAGACACAGGTCCCACGTGTTGGGGTATGCCCTTAAGGCTAATGTTTGAGGCCTTGGGAATGTATCAGTATCATGTAATAAACTCTTATGTTTATAAAGGCATGGTTGTTATTCAGTTTGTTACATTGTCTGCTGCAATAAGTGTACTTCTGAATAATGTCTCAAAGCTGTTCAGCTGGGCTGACATGCTGTAAAGTCCTTAGTCGAGATATCTTGGTGAACATGAGACAGCCTTGATATGGTTAAGACTAATATGTGTTCTAATCTTATAGGATGCTTCGAGCATGGAATAAGATGTAGACTCATGGGTACATTGGATGTACTGGACAGACCCTACTAGGATATTCAGTTGCTTGTCACAATGTGAATAATCCTTCAATGCAACAAGTGGCACATTTCCTTTGACTTGAGATCACTTGTGTTTTCTAAATGATGATTGTCATTGTTTTGAGGTAGTTCAATATCATTTGAAACATAATGATTATAGATTATCTTGGATGGTGAGCTTGAGTCAGGTTAGGGCACTAGTGATAGACATAGGATTGCCGTCTCCTTAATTGGAGTGTGATGTTCTAAAGGGGCCCCCTGGATGAGATGATTGAGAAAAGAGTATGGCCATACCCAGGTGACTATGTTCATCTGATCTAATCATTCTCATCATATTGGAGTTACAAGCTTGACACGCTTGTCCAATAAGAACATCCAGTGGCAAAGGAAATATGTATGCCTTGTGAGTTGATTCACACTTGTGCTATGGTTTGGGTGTAGTCTTGGAAGACTCTTTTCTTTATATCGGGAGACAGTGATGTGTTGCTAGATACCCCTCACTAATCGTGATAACATTAGTTATCGTTACCGACATTTAAAAGAAACCCTTAGGGTCGCACAATTTGATGATATGGCTTACTTAAGTCAGATCGTGTGGACTGAATTGTTTTGGTTCAGTTTAAAGGGATTTAATCTCTAATTGTAAGTGAGATCTGGTCTGATCATGTTTGATTGATTAGGGCTTAAGATCGGTAAGCTTCGATTGAGAGAATAGATGCTAGATCGGTGAGATCAGGAGCATTAAGAGATGAACGGTCAGATCTTGAACCTTTAGGTTTAATATGATCTGGACTGAAGACTTGGCTTGATTGGTTTCTTGAGCCAAACCAAATTGAACCGGCTCATATATGAGCGCATGGTTCAAAGGGAGAAGAGGTGGCGACTTGTTCACTTGGCGTGAACGCTTGAGCGAGTGGTGGTTTCTATTTTTAGAAACCATGATCTCCACTTGGAGATCTCTCACGTTCGAAGAGAATTAATTCTATTCTCGCCTCTCTACCCATTATTCCTCTCGACACTTTCGTGTGTGGCGACGCTTGGAGCTTTGAGGAAGATTCGGCCAAGAAAGGAAAATCGTCTCCATCCCTTCCATACGTTCAAGACTTCTTGGAACCTTGCTAGCATAAGGAGCACCAAGAAAGTAGGCACACTCTCATCTTGTGTGCGCATTCTCTGGAGGAGACCCCTGTCGATCTCTGCTTCCTAGACGCCATCCAAACGAAATGGCTATGGTATGAATCTAAACCTTATAAAGTTAATCATATGTCATTACGTAAGGTCTCTTGAAACCCTAGTTTCCGCTTGCAAAATTATTTGCGCCACCTGTCAGGGTTTCGCCCCCTTAGCTATAGGGGACTTTCACCACGTAGGTCTGGGAGGATTCGTCGTGCACCTGAGAGGTACGGGTCGCTGCCGACTCAATACGATGGAATTTTCATCATTGAGGATGAACCCAGAACCTATGATGAGGCGGTCAGTGGACCGGACTCCGAGAGATGGCTTGACGCCATGCGATCCGAGATGGATTCCATGTCGGCTAACCAAGTCTGGGATTTGGTTGAGCTGCCTGATGGGGTAAAACCCATAGGGTGTAAATGGGTCTTCAAGAAGAAGACAGACATGGATGGCAATATAGTTACCTATAAGGGTAGACTAGTGGCTAAAGGTTTTAAACAAGTCCACGGGGTGGACTATGATGAAACCTTCTCGCCAATTGCCATGATCAAGTCCATTCGGATTCTGCTTGCTATAGCTGCATATCATGACTATGAGATATGGCAGATGGATGTGAAGACAGCGTTCCTTAACGGGAAGCTGACTGAGGATGTGTACATGACACAACCTGATGGTTTCATCCATCCTGCAGAGGCTAGTAAGGTCTGCAAGCTAAAGAGATCCATTTATAGATTAAAGCAAGCATCTTGAAGTTGGAATCTTCGATTTGATGAAGCTGTGAGAGATTATGGCTTTATCAAAAGCGAAGATGACGCCTGTGTATATAGAAAATTCAGTGGGAGCTTGGTGATTTTTCTGGTCTTGTATGTCGATGACATACTGCTCATCGGAAACGACATCCCTAGTCTTCAAGCTGTGAAGACATGGTTGGGGAAGTGTTTTGAGATGAAAGACTTAGGGGAGGCAGCCTATATTCTAGGCGTGAGGATCTACCGAGAAAGATCCAAGAGGCTCCTGGCCCTTAGTCAGAGTACCTACATTGATAAGGTCCTGGAGAGGTTTAACTTGGAGCAATCCAAGAAAGGATACCTTCCAGTAAGACATGGCCTTACTCTCTCAAAGAGCCAGTGTCCTACAACACAGGCTGAGAGGGATAACATGAGTCGAATTCCTTATGCTTCGGCAGTAGGATCGATCATGTATGCAATGTTGTGTACTAGACCAGACGTGGCATATGCTGTAAGCATAACCAGCCGATACCAATCCAATCCAGGTCTGCAGCACTGGGTGGCTATAAAGAACATCCTAAAGTATCTGAGGAGAACTAAGGATTTGTTCTTGGTCTATGGGAGACAGGAAGAGCTCAGTGTGCAGGGCTATACTGATGCATCATTCCAGTCTGACCTTGACGACTTTAGATCACAGACCGGCTATGTGTTCAAGATAAATGGAGGCGCTGTATGCTGGAAGAGCTTCAAGCAATCCACCATAGCAGATTTTACAACCGAGGCAGAGTATGTGGCCGCTTCTGAGGCAGCCAAGGAAGCTGTTTGGATGAGGAAGTTCATATCTGATCTTCAGGTGGTCCCTAGTGCAATGGATCCCATTGAACTCTACTGTGACAACAATGGAGCAATTGCACAAGCCAAGGAACCACGGTCTCATCAAAGATTCAAACACATACTCAGATGATTTCACCTGATCAGAGAGATCATTGAAAGAGGTGATGTCAAGATTAGCAGAGTTGACACAGAGAACAATCTGGCAGACCCATTGACCAAGGCTTTGGCGCAGTAGAAGCATGATGGTCACGCTAGAGATATGGGGTTAAGATTCCTCAACCTCTAGGTCTTAGTGCAAGTGGGAGATTGTTGGTGTATATGCCCTAGGACCTAGTTTTGGTCCACTTATGTACTACTTGACTTTGATATTTATATATATCATTCTGGCATTGTCATTATCAATGTTTGTTTACATCTGCGCACATGTACTGACATGATAATGTCCCTGGAGATAGATTGGATCTGTGCTCAAACTATTGTCCCCAGTCGATGTACCTTAGTGGATATGGGACAGCTATGGTACTTGTGAGACTGGTTTGTGAGCTGGTTAGGCACGTGGTGCTAACGCAGACACATGGGTATATCATTGGAGGTTATACTGGAAAGACCCGCTGTGAGGCTATGACTTGGTGTCATAAGTTATCCTCACAAGTGACAGGAGATGCATTGATCCCTTGACTTGAGGTCATTGATCGTTCTATATGGTTAGCGACTTGCTTTGATACAACCTAACACCTTGCCGTAGTTGGGAGGTCATAACGGTTGTCATTGAGCATATCACGACCCATATGAGAAGGTCAATGGACAGACATAGGATTTGCCCCTTCCTTAGGGAAGTATGATATCCATGGAGCTCCTCTATGGTTCTATGACTGAGAGTGTATGGCCATACCCAGGTAAGAACCTGTTTTAGTCATAGCCATGTGATTGGGTGAAAACAAGTGGTGACACACTTGTCCAATCGGATATCAGTCCGGCAAAGAGACTGTAATGCATCTGTACCTAGTTGCGATGATGGGGATGTTGATGTCGATATCCATTCCAATGACCTGGGTAGCAGCGATGCACTGCTAGGTGCCACTCACTGCTTGTGGTGACCTTTGGTCAGCACTGCCAGCGTCAGAAGAACCTACAGGGTCGCACACCTTGATACTTGAGTTCTCGTATTGATCGAGAAGCCTTATGATCAAGTTATTGGATAACTCGGATCTAATTGGGAGATTTCATCAGCACCAATGGGCCTGATGAGATGGAAGAATGTTATTGGAGCCAAACTTCATTTTTGGCAGGTTGACCCGTATTTGACCATGGTTGGTCACACTTGGATTTGGGTTGCATTGGATTGGATCCAAATGCTTAATCAACCCATAGGATGAAGTTTGGGCTAGCTCATTATCCAATGAAGCCCAATAACAAGTTCTCATGAATAGAAGAGAGGCTAAAAGGGTATAATGGGGAGAAACCCAACCCCATTGGCGCCTAAGGGGCATAATGGGGTTAGGGTGGCAAAATTGCTTCATTAAGGAAGCAATTTGTGCCTAGCCCTTCTCCCTTGATGGTATGAATGCTTTTAAGGCATGTCTTGGGCTGATATGGTACTTGGGCAATTATGGAAAGGTTGAATGAAGTTTATGGTAAAGTCTTGGAGACTTTCCTTGCATAAAACCTCCTCATCCTAGCCCTACACTTGTCATGATCCTAGCCCTTGCCCTAATCGCCTCTTGCCCTATATATGTGACCCTAGCCGCCCCCTCTTATATGATTCATCCTTGGAGGCATGAACATAAGAAGGAAGCGAGAGCAAGGAGCATTGGCGCAATCTCTTCCTCTTCCATCAAGTGGCCGCAAGCTTCTTCTTCCTTACCACTTGGCGCATCTTTCTCTCTTGGTGGCGCAAGGTGGTTGGAGCATCTCCCTAAGGCTTGGATCTTCTTCCCGAGGCTAGCACCGGGCGTGGAAGAAGAGGACTCGAGGCATCCGTGTGTGTGAGACTGCAGAGGGCGCACAGTTGGGCGCCTATCACGACATCGACCTCATCTTGCTCTGAGGTATTTTCTAACTCATCGTGTCGACCCCCTTGCATGCGATCTTCACTGGGTTTTTGGGACGGACCTGTTTTGGGGACATTCTTCCGCTGTGCAATGTATGTATGTGTCTCTGAAAAATTGTAAAATGTCCACGGGGTTTCCCAACATCCTTTAAATGTCAGTAACGATAACTCACATTATCACGATCAGTGAGGGGTATCTAGCAATACATCACTGTCTCCCGATATAAAGGAAAGAGTCTTCCAAGACTACACCCAAACCACAGCACAAGTGTGAACCCAAGTCACTTGACATATGTGTTTCCTTTGCCACTGGATGTTCTTATTGGACAAGCGTGTCAAGCCTGTAATTCCAATATGATGAGAATGATTAGATCAGATGAACATAGTCATCTGGGTATGGTCATACACTTTCTCAACCATCTCATCCAGGGGGCCCCTATAGAACATCACACTCCAAACAAGGAGACGGCAATCCTATATCTATCACTAGTGCCCTAACATGACTCATGCCCACTATCCAAGATAGTCTATAACCATTATGTTTCAAATGATATTGAACTACCTCAAAACAATGCCAATCATCATTTAGAAACACAAGTGATCTCAAGTCAGAGGAAATATGCCACTTGTTTGCATATAAGGATTATTCACATTGTGACAAGCAATCGAATATCCTAAGTAGGGTCTGTCCAGTACATCCAATGTACCCATGAGTCTACATCTTATTCCATGCTCGAAGCATCCTATAAGATTAGAACACATATTAGTCTCAATCATATCAAGGCTGTCTCATGTTCACCAAGATATCTCGACTAAGGACAAAACTGCATGTCAGCCAAGCTGAACAGCATTGAGACATTATTCAGAAGTATACATATTGCAGCAGATGATGTAACAACTTGAATAACAACCATTGCCTTTATAAACATAGAGTTTATACATGATACTGAAATAATCCCAAGGCCTCAAACATTAGCCTTAAGGGCATACCCCAACACATACCTCAAACATAGCCTGATTGCGATCGGAAATCATCCTGGTCAGATTGGAACGAAGCGTCAGTATATCCTTCAATACTGAGTTCTTCCTGACCTCCATATATCAAGAACATATCTTTGGTCCTCCGAAGATATTTCAAAATGTTCTTGACTGCAATCCAGTGTGCCTTACCTAGATTACTTTGGAATCGACTGGTCACGCTTAACCCGTAAGCAACGTCTGGGCGAGTACACAACATCGCATACATAATGGACCCAATAGCCGAAGCATAAGGCATATTGTCCATTTCATCTTTCTCAGTCTGTGTTTGTGGACACTGACTCTTTGAAAGATTCAGACCATGTCTGACTGGAAGACATCCTCTTTTAGAATTTTCTAAATGGAATCTCTCCAGGACTTTATCGATGTAAGTACTCTGGCACAGCCCGAGAAGCCTCTTAGATCTATCTCTGTAGATCTTCACACCTAATACATAGGCTGCTTCTCCTAAATCTTTCATCTGGAAACATTTTCTTAACCATGCCTTAACCGCATGTAGTTCAGGAATATCGTTTCCAATGATTAAGATATCATCGACGTAGAGGACTAGGAAAGTAATCACGCTCCCGCTAAACCTCTTATATACACACGGGTCATCCTCATTCTTGATGAAACCAAATTCACATATTGATTCATCAAAACGAATATTCCAGCTTCTTGATGCTTGTTTTAGTCCATAAATGGACTTCTTTAATTTGCATATTTTATGACGATCTGATGGATTAGTGAAACCTTCAGGTTGTGTCATATACACATCCTCTTCTAGTTTTCCATTAAGGAAAGCGGTCTTCACGTCCATTTGCCAGATCTCATAATCATAATATGCCGCTATCGCGAGAATAATCCGAATAGACTTGAACATGGCTACAGGAGAGAAAGTTTCATCATAATCTATCCCGTAGATTTGTTTGAAACCTTTCGCAACTAGCCTGCCTTTATAGGTAACCATGATGTAGGAGAGAGCCATGTCTGCCTCACAAGGGCTGTCCGGACATGTATGTCTGCCTCACAAGGGCCGTCTGGACATAAGCGACCCATGCCTGCCTCATTCGGCGCGTCTGACATGTTCGCCCCCCTCCCCTACAACACTAAGGACCGGCGGAGCTCCACCGATCCCCTCGAGGTTAGGCATCCCAGAGACCTAACCCGCAAGGTCCAGGGTGTCGAATCCTGGCACAGTTATACCCCATGCCTGGGCTGTGCAAATTTCATCTGCAGCAGGATTCGAACCCTCGACTTGGCCTTCACAAACCAAGTCCCTCTAACCATTGATGGGGGCAGAGATCACAGGCCAAGAAGGTACAAATGGAGTTTACGATTGCCATAGACAAAGGCTCAGAGTCTTGCGAATAAGCTAGCAAACTCACTTATAAAGCTAGCTCAATAATTAGTAGAGGACTACTTCAACCACTCAATAAACTCAAGACATTCAAGCTCAATAAGTTGCGCGAATCAATTCCAAAACGTGACCTGCATCAACGGCAAACCAAACAAATCATGCATCAGCCAGCTAAAGCTCTCGTGACACGCCAGCCAGTGTCATCTTCAGTCAACACTCAACGCTGCAAATATGGAAGCTGCAGCGAAGGAAATCTTCAACGTTTCCCCCCCTTGCTGCTCAAGATGGAAGCTGCAACGTTCACATCTCTCCAACGTCTTCCCTTGGCACCTCACAAAGGAAGGTGTAATAACGTCTCTCAAGCAATCGACGGAAGGAAAAACTTCAATGCCAATCTCACGTAGGAACCGTGCCACGCTTGCAGCCAACAAAGGAAATACCAATCTCTTTGCACAACACTCATCTTCTTCAACGCTGGAACCTTGCGATGCTCACTCACAAGCCAACAATGGAAACTTCTCCAACGTCTCTTTCCTGCTGAAGATGGAAACTTCAACGTCTCTGTCGCCTACAACATCTCAGCAACATCGCTCCTTCTCCTATATGTATCAAAGCTTCAACCTTGTAAAGACAGAATGTTTTTGAATGAATGGAAATGGTTTTTCTTCCGATGAATCGGATGTCTCCTTCTTCCTTCTCTGAGGTGCTTGTCACCTAGTCTCCTCTTCTCCTCCTTCTAGGGCTGAGCCCCTCCCTCTTCCTTTCTTCTCCAATCTCTCCTTTTCCCCCCAATTCTCCTGCTCCGCTGCCAACATCGCACACCCAGCAAACCTGCAGATTTTCCGTCATTTCGAGAGCTCGCCGCCGGCAATCCCACCGTCGGATCTTCACGAAACTTCGGATGTCACTTCGCCTCCCATAGTCGAACCTTCAACCGCCGGCATCCGCCCATCTGCCACGCCGATCACCGGAATCGAAACACAGACGTGTTCCCCTGTTTCCGCCCAGTTTCTGCCCGACTCCCGCCTTTCACCGTCGTCCTCCTCCGACCGGCCACCGTCCGCTCCGAAACTCCGGCCACGTCGTCACCACAACCATACCAACCTCCAGTAGTAGCAGTTTTTGATTTGGTCAACCACTGGCCGGCCGGCAACAAATCCTTCTCCAGCGCGAGATCCCCTGTTTCTGCCCTGCCCGAAACCTAGCTCCGCCCTTCCGCATCGTGTTCCTCCGACCAGCCACCGCCCGTCACCAAACTCCGGCCACCTCTTCGCCATCATCACAGTGACTCCCCGTCGTAGCAGGTCCAGCGAACGTGCACCACCGGACGACCGCCAACCAACCCTGCTCCAGACGCGCCATTTCCCCTGTTCCAAATCTATTTGTCTCTTATTTCAGTTTTCCTACATTGCTAATCTGATTAAGCTATTTCTTGCAGGGATTTTAAGAATTTGGCGCAACAACAATCTTGACATTTGGCACGGATATGAAGTGCAAATGTTGTTCTATCATTTGGACTAGTTGGGGAAGATTCAAATTGAGCATATCAGCCTACATGACACCGCAACTTTTGATAAATGATCAAATCCTGCATTTATTTTCTCAACTAATCTGATTAGTATGTTTTGTGCAGGTACTTTGAGCAATCTTTGCAACAAAGATCTTGGACTTTGGTCAGATAATGAAGCACACATCTTGTACTTTCATTTGGGTTAGTTGATGCGAACCCGGGTTCAACGGGTCAATCTAACAAGCATTGCAAAATTTGCAATCTGAAACATTTCTGTGCAGTTTTAACTTACCGATCTGACTAGCTATATTGGTTGCACTAAATCTATATGCTCGAGTAGAAGTCTACTCTCCATTTTGATACGCATGTCAAGAACTAATTTAGTTCTACAATGCAGTTTATTTAGTTTGAATATTGAATGATTGGAACCCCCTCTATGACATTGCCACATTTGCTAAATAATAATTTTCTGAACTCCTGGAATTCTAGCTGCTTTCATGAATATGCTGTTTTCTGAAAATTCAAAAAATAAATAACTGAATTTTAATTTAGTAGTTTGTTGTCACACGCTTCCCCCCTACATCAAACCACGTTACCATCCATGTCAATCTTCTTCTTGAAGATCCATTTACAGCCTATAGGGATTACTCCCGGAGGCGGATCAACCAAATCCCAAACTTGGTTATCTGACATGGAGTCCATCTCGGCTCGCATAGCATCAAGCCATCTCACTGATTCCGGTCCACTGACCGCATCCGCATAAGTGAGGGGTTCATCATCAATGATGTAGACTTTGTCATAGCGCTCAGGCTGTCGACGGATCCTTCCCGATCTTCGCGGTTCCCGTGATATCTGAGCCTCAGGTTGTTCAGTAACCTGATCTACTGGCTCAGGCTCATCCAACTGTGCTTGACTACTTTGTCCTTCTTCTGGATTCTCATCCAGCTTTATTTCTCTCCCACTGGCCTCTTGCAGAAGAAATTCTTTCTCAAGAAAAATAGCCGTCCGAGCAACAAATACTTTGTTCTCCTTGGGATCGTAGAAATAATAACCCTTAGTTTCCTTAGGGTAACCGACAAAGATACATTTCTCAGATCTGCTCTCCAGTTTCCCAGAGACGAGCTTTTTGACATAAGCCTCGCAACCCCAGATCTTAATAAATGTCAAGCTCGGCTGTTTCCCATACCATAACTCATATGGAGTCTTTGAAACGGCCTTGGATGGCACTCGGTTTAGTACCTTTGTAGCTGTTTCCAGTGCAAATCCCCAAAAGGAGTAAGGTAGAGTAGCCTGACTCATCATAGAACGAACCATATCCAGTAAGGTTCTATTTCTCCTCTCGGACACACCATTCCATTGCGGTGTTCCTGGCGGAGTGAGCTGTGAGATAATCCCACACTCCTTCAGATAGTCAGTAAACTCATGACTCAAGTATTCTCCACCTCGATCTGAACGAACTGCCTTGATATTTCGGCCTAGCTGATTTTGTACTTCATTTTTGAACTCTTTGAACTTGTCAAAAGATTCACTTTTATGTCTCATTAGATAGACATAACCATACCTACTGAAATCATCAGTAAAGGTAATGAAGTATGAATAGCCACCTCTGGCATGTTTACTAAATGGCCCACACACATCACTGTGAATGAGGTCAAGTAAACCTGAAGCCCTTTGACCTTTATTAGAAAAAGGAAACTTCGTCATTTTACTCAATAAACAAGCTTTGCATGTATCAAGCTCCTCATAGGAGAATGATCCCAGCAGTCCATGGTCATGCAACCGCTTAATGCGCTTCTTGTTAATATGGCCTAAACGACTATGCCATAACAAGGTGCTGTCATCAGCATACTTGGCTTTCTTAATATCAATCTGTTGTATTGAACATTCCATGTCCAACATGAATAACCCATTGTTAATTGACCCAGTAGCATAAACAATATTATCCAAAGAAATATAACACTTTGAAATCTTGCATTCAAAGGAAAACCCTTTCCTGACAAGAGCAGGAATAGAGATAATATTCTTAGTTATGCTCGGTACAAAATAACAATTGTCCAATTCTAATACAAGACCAGATGGTAAAGAGATGTGATATTCTCCTACAGCAACAGCAGCAACCCGTGCCCCGTTTCCAACTCGTAGGTCCACCTCATGCTGTCCCACCTGTCTTCTTCTCTTGAGTTCCTGTACATTTGAACAAATGTGAACTCCACATGCAGTGTCCAACACCCATGAAATAGAAGAAGAAACCATGACTTCAGTCACGTAAATACCTGAGCCAGAAGCAAAAGGGTTGCTTCCCTTCTTATCTCCTTGGAGCGCTTTATAGTCCTTTTTCCAGTGACCCAGCTGGCCACAATGGAAACATCTGTATTCCTTTGATCGCTTAACCTTTTGTTTCAGAGCCTTGTTGTAGCTCTTGACAGGGGCTTTACCCTTCTTCCCCTTCTTCTTGTTCCTAGAAGGAACCATTAGGATAGAGGATGAAGGCGTTCCTTCTCACGAGACTGAGTCTGCTCTGTAGTCAAGAGCATGTTCAGTAACTCTGCCGGCGTACAGTCGATCTTGTTCATATTAAAATTAATAATGAATGGATCGAAAGAGGCCGGGAGAGACTGCAGGATGATGTCTACAATAAGCACCTGATTGATGGTGTGTCCCAGTTTCTCTAGAGCCTCCTTGTACCCAATCATCTTGAGTACGTGAGCTCCCACTGGACTCCCTTCAGTCAGTTTGCTCTGAAAGAAAAGTTTCGTCAAGTTATAGCGTTCAGTCCTTGCCTGTGCAGCATACAGCATCTTAAGATTTGCTATAATTTCTATAGCAGATAAATCTTCATGCTAACGCTGTAGCTGTGGCGTCATAGACGCTAGCATAAGGCAAGCGACATCAATGCTGTCATTGACATGCTTTTCATAAGCTTCCCGAACCGCCCTTGCGGCGTTCGCAGCGGGTTGAGGCGGTATAGCCGTCTCGAGGACATACAGTTTCCTCTCAGCCTTAAGAACAATCTTAAGGTGTCCGTACCAGTCTGAGAAGTTTGGCCCAGCAAACTTCTCCCTTTCCAGTAGGGATCGCACATTGAACGCTGTGGTCTTCGTTGCTGCAGTAATCTACAACAATGCAAGAACAGCAAGGTCAGTATCAATGTTAAAATCAATTCAGGACTTAAGAATGATTCTTTTCTCACTATTTTATCTGACTGAAAAATCCAATAAAACAGTCCGAAAGAGTAAAACTCTTTTAGTGAGATGGGATCCAGATTTCATACTTGGTCTCCGCGTCCCGCTCTGGCGAGATAAGATGCACAGAGAGTACAAGCACTAATTTCTGGTAGGCAATCCCTGCCAATCGCCAAGCCGTGTGATTCCCCTTCATCTGGGCAATCCAGCAGACTATGCCAACTGAGTTGGTACAACACAGTCTCTGATCCCACAGATGGCTGCCTCCATATAGCTACCATATGCTCAATATGTAGCCTACATGGTCAAGCTGACCCGACCTACTCCCTAGACCACCACGTGCTATGCTGAGCAACGAGAAGCGATAAATCCCTTCTCTATAACACGCAGGTGTAATCACACACCGTCTGAAGATAGATGGGCGTGCCCACTGAGTGGGTACAACACGGCCCCAACGATAGTCAGAACAGTGAGGTTTCGCGTCAGAAGGCTATCGTGCTTGATATTTAACGTTGGATTTTAACGGTCCTTTTATCTTCTTACTATCATTCAAATCCTATGGTGATAGCAGAAGAATAGATCATGTAGTTACTAAATTAATTAAACAGTAAATTAAAAGCATGATGATCTTATGTGGTAAAAGCCCATTAAGCCTAAGTAAGACCTTAATTAACTTAAGTCTTCACTTGAGCTCTTCATGGGTCTTTAGCATTTCATCTGGCCCAACCCGGGCCCAAGCGCCCACTGCAGCTCAGGTGCGCCCACCAGGTAAAATGCGCCTGTCCTAGAGTCGAACCCTAGACCTCCCACTGGTGAAGCCACTTGCTGCATGCGCCTCTGCCAAGTGTGCTCTGTGCTCATATCTGATTAAATTACAATTTAATCTATCTAGACATGATTGACACGCAGGTCAATTACACTTTATAAATTAATTAAAATGTGATGCGCATATCACAATAATAATTTACAATAATACATCCAGGCACGCAGGCCCCAGCACAGCACACATTAAATTGGGCAGCCCACATAAGATTAAATAAACACTCATCATGTTATACAAACATCAAGTGATCCAATCAAGAAAATAAAATTTTTGAAAAAACCCATTGGCTTCATTTTATTTCCTTATGTGCCCTACTACCTTACAACGGTCCATTAATAGGGATCCACTCATCAGACCTAGTCAGACCCACTGCCCTTGCATGCACCAAGTCATAACCGACTTGAGTCGACCTCATGGTCAACCATGCATGCGTTCAGGGCTGAACGTCCCTCATGAGTGCTGGCAAGCGGGTGTGACCCCGGGCCTTAATCATGAGCGTTCATCGGTTGTCTCAATCAGACATCGCTACACGCCTTTCAGCAGTCGACCAATAGCCACCTCATGCTTGCGCATAGGTGCCATCTGGTCGACCCATCTAGGCTGTCAGATGGTCTGATCAGACTGTTGGGTCTAGACTGGACGATGACTTCAACCCTAATAACCCGTCTAAGATTTTGAAGTAGGTGCTTAGATCTAATGAGGGGCGCGCAAGTAATGTTTTGAGACAAAAACTATAACAAGCGCCAACATAGAGACATGCGCCAACATACATCTAATTTCGAAAATAAGCATGTAGTTTCGCATGAAGATAACCATTAGATCTACTCTTAAGCGCAAACAAGGATCACATCAAGCAATCATATGATTCATACATGAACTAGCTCTGATACCAATTGAAAGTTCCCTAAAGGGGGCGAAACCCTAATCATGCAGATATAAAAACTTGCATGGGCGGAATCTAGGGTTTCCTAGGATCGCATGCATGAACATAGATCAACTTAAGCGATTTGTATAGATCAAGAAGGGGATCATACCAATGCCATTTCTTGGATGGCGTCTTGGAAGAAGAGGGCGAGCGGCTCTCCTCCAAAGGTGACGCACACAAGATGAAGATGACTACTCCCTTGGCGTTCCTTGTGCTAGCAAAGCTCCAAGGTCTCCTAATCGCGTGAAGGAGATTGAGATGATCTCTAGGCTTTGTCAAGTCCTCTCCTTGGCGTCCAGACTCAACACACGAGAGAGAGGCGTCGAGAGGAAGAGGCGAAAAAGAGAAGCACCCACGAACGAATGTGGAGGCGTTCACGCTATTTTGGAAAACATAACTTCCAAAAATAGCAAGCCACTAACATCATGCGTTCATGCGTTCACTCCAAGTGAACGATCGCATTTTTCTTCTCCCTTGAACCAAGCGCTCATTTGATGAACCTGGTTCAATTGAATTTGGTTCAAGGACCAAATCAAACCAAGCCTTAGTCTAGATCACATTAAACCATAAGGCTCAAGATCTAACCATTCATCTCTTGATGCTCTTGATCTCACCGATCTAGCATCAATTCTCTCGATCGAAGCTTACCGATCTCAAGCCCTAATCAATCAAACATGATCAGACCAGATCTCACTTACAATCAGAGTTTAAACTCCTTTAAACTGAACTAAAACAATTCAGTCCACACGATCTGACATAAGTAAGCCATATCATCAAATTGTGCGACCCTAAGGGTTTCCTTTAAATGTCGGTAACGATAACTCACGTTATCACGATCAGTGAGGGGTATCTAGCAACACATCACTGTCTCCTGATATAAAGGAAAGAGTCTTCCAAGACTACACCCAAACCACAGCACAAGTGTGAACCCAAGTCACTTGACATATGTGTTTCCTTTGCCACTGGATGTTCTTATTGGACAAGCGTGTCAAGCCTGTAATTCCAATATGATGAGAATGATTAGATCAGATGAACATAGTCATCTGGGTATGGTCATACACTTTCTCAACCATCTCATCTAGGGGGCCCCTATAGAACATCACACTCCAAACAAGGAGACGGCAATCCTATATCTATCACTAGTGCCCTAACATGACTCATGCCCACTATCCAAGATAGTCTATAACCATTATGTTTCAAATGATATTGAACTACCTCAAAACAATGCCAATCATCATTTAGAAACACAAGTGATCTCAAGTCAGAGGAAATATGCCACTTGTTTGCATATAAGGATTATTCACATTGTGACAAGCAATCGAATATCCTAAGTAGGGTCTGTCCAGTACATCCAATGTACCCATGAGTCTACATCTTATTCCATGCTCGAAGCATCCTATAAGATTAGAACACATATTAGTCTCAATCATATCAAGGCTGTCTCATGTTCACCAAGATATCTCGACTAAGGACAAAACTGCATGTCAGCCAAGCTGAACAGCATTGAGACATTATTCAGAAGTATACATATTGCAGCAGATGATGTAACAACCTGAATAACAACCATTGCCTTTATAAACATAGAGTTTATACATGATACTGAAATAATCCCAAGGCCTCAAACATTAGCCTTAAGGGCATACCCCAACACATACCTCTCAGGTGCACGATGAATCCTCCCAGACCTACATGGGGCCTGCGTCTGAGCCTCAGGTTGCCTAGCAACCGGTGTAGGTGGCTCAGGTTCCACCTTTGTGTCTTGTGGTTGCACTTGGACCTCATCCAAGTCAAACTTTCTCCCATTAACTTCTTTCATGAGAAATTCTTTCTCTAGAAAGACAGCACCCCAAGCAACAAAAACTTTGTTCTCAGTGGGAACATAGAAGTAGTAACCCTTAGTTTCCTTAGGTAACCCTACAAACACACATTTATCAGATCTAGGTTCTAACTTGCTAGAATCCTGATGTTTGACATAAGCCTTACATCCGTAGATCCTGATAAAAGTGAGATTAGGGCGTCTCCTACTCCATACCTCGTATGGTATCTTGGAGACACTCTTAGATGGAATGTTATTCAGTATCAGAGAATCTGTCTCAAGCGCATGACCCCAGAATGAGGGTGGTAGAGTTGCATGACTCATCATAGATCGAACCATGTCCAACATGGTTCGATTTCTCCTTTCAGACATACCATTTCATTGAGGTATTCTAGGAGGAATGAGTTGGGATAGGATCTCATACTCTCTCAGATAGTCAAAGAACTCACCGCTTAGGTACTCTCCACTATGATATGATCGAAGAGCCTTAATGGATCTACCAAGCTGGTTCTCTACTTCATCTCTGAACTCCTTAAATTTCTCAAAGGATTCAGACTTATGTCTCATCAAGTAGACATAACCATATCTACTGAAGTCATCAGTAAATGTGATGAAGTAGTTGTACCCTCTTCTGGCTTGTTTATTGAATGGCCCACACACATTAGTATGTATGAGATCCAATAAACCTCCTGCTCTCTCACCAATCTTGGTGAAGGGTGCTTTTGTCATTTTCCCTAATAAACAAGGCTCATATGTATCAAATTCCTCCAAGGAACTTGAATCTAGCAACCCATTTGCATGAAGTTGTTGGATGCGACTCTTGTTTATATGGGCTAATCGACAATGTCATAGGAAAGCACCAACTGAACCACTCAGTTTGGTCCTTTTATTATTTATGTTACAAATAGAGCTATCCATGTCCAAGACATATAAACCATTGCATAAAGTACACTTCCCATAGAACACGTTTGCAACTGAAAAAGAATAGAAGTTCTTATTTATTTCTATCTTAAATCTCTTCTTTGCCAAGCAAGGAATGGATACAATGTTCATAGTAAGTGAAGGTACATAATAGCAATTATCTACCTCTAACTAAAGTCCAGAAGGCAGGGAGAGAGTCAAAATTCCTACAGCAACAGCAGCAATCTGTGCCCCATTTCCAACTCATAGGTCAATCTCTCCACCCCACACCGATCTACTTTTCTTGAGCCCCTGCATATTTGTACAAATATGAGCTCCACATGCGGTATCCAATACCCATGACATAGTAGTAGAAAGGTTGACTTCAGTAACATAAATACCTGAGCATGAAGACGAAGCCTTGTCTCTCTTCTTCTCATTCTGAAGTTGCACCATGTCCTTTATCATGTGAGGTGGTCCTCCACATGAGTAGCACTTGTTATTCCTGACTCTTTCCATCTTTATCTTCAATGTCTTAGTTAAGCCTTTTGGCTCAACACATTGAATGTCTACTTTAGGAGGGTTGAGCTCAACCAATTCATCAAAGAGCTGCCTTAGATTAGAAATAATCTCAGAGGCACTCTTAGATTCATATTGCCCACTTAATTCGGGTGACATGTTGATTAGAATCAAATTGGCTACCTCCAAAGTATCAGCCTGATGCTTATCATAAGCATCCTTGTCAGCCGCTGAGGCCGAGCATGGAAGTGGCTCAGGAATAGGCTGCTCAAGGTTATAGAGCTTCCTCTCGAGCTTGAGCACATTTCTCAAGTTCATATACCAATCCAGTAAGTTGGATCCAACCAACTTATCCCTTTCTAGGGTAGATCGCAGTGACCATTTGTCATTGTTCACAGCCATTGTTCTACAACAACCAAGAAATAGCATATTAGTACTACTTCGATTTATTTCAACTGGACTTGTTTTAAATGTTTATGACTCCCACTATTTTTAATCGAATTGACAACCCACAAAGTCAATCGGGAAATTTAAGATTTCCTAATGAGATGAGATCCTTATTCCACATGAGGCTTCGCGTCCCATGAGGGTGGGATGAGATGCACAAAGTGACCATGCTTCTTAAGGAGGGCACGCCGGCCGGTTGTTTCAAGCAACTCCCCATGTTGAGATAGTCTAGGCATTTCATGTCCAGTGAGGGCTGGATACAACATGAAACCCTAACCTCTCAATGTTGCCTCTAGAGTTTCATCATGTGTCTAGCACATATGAAAATCTAGTCAAGTCCATTCCTAACCGTTATGCCTAGGGCCAACAAGTTTCCTTGTGAAGGCACGCCCAAGTTAAAATTGGATTGGGGAAACCATTGCCACCACGCACTTTCTAAAGATACGTGGGTGTATCCCACGAGGGTGGGAAACAGTTCACAACTCCACTGATCGATAGCTTAGTGAGGGTTACGCGTTAGAAGGCTACTAGACTTGATATTTTAATTGATGGTTTTTTATTAAGGTCTCATCTGTTTTATCTTATGTCTAACAATACATGCCTGTAATCCTATAGTGATAACATAACGACAAAACATCACAGACATGCTTTAGTAGATACTGAAAACAGTAAAGGAACGATGTGATCATAGCCTATTCAAGACATTGAACCAACCCATGCCAAAAGGAGGTTCAACTCTTGACTTAGGACTCAAGCCCCCTAAAACTAGACCTAGCCTAGCCGACCTCTAGCTTGGTCTTCAAGGTTGGCTCCAAGGTCCTTCTCATCATGGTTTAGCTCTCAAACCCTAGAGGTAGTTCTAGGGAAAACCTAGAAGCACCCCCATAGGTTTGGCCAATGTCATGGGCTTCCTTCAAGAGTGATGCACCACTATGTATGGGCCAAGACACCTAGCACAAAAGCCCTAAGGCTCGGCCAAGTCATCTTGCGCCACTACACCATGCGCCATCAAGAAAGAGTGCTTCTTGCGCCACCAAG
Organism: Costus lasius; assembly: GCA_027563935.2. Classification (NCBI taxonomy): domain Eukaryota; kingdom Viridiplantae; phylum Streptophyta; class Magnoliopsida; order Zingiberales; family Costaceae; genus Costus; species Costus lasius. The sequence goes on along the minus strand of CM050450.1, from coordinate 91,136,601 downwards.
CAAGGTGTGCAAGCAAGCAAGCATGCGTCAATCTCCAAGTACATGCGCCACCCTAATCTTCTTCTTAGTTAAAAGTAAAGAAAAGTGGCACGCAGGCCTCACAAGGATACATCACAAGCATGCAAAGGGGCTTGACTCATGACCACAACATTATGCACAACCAAGGTATTTACTCATGCAATTCTACATGCTCGTGAAAAACATAAAATTTGAAATTTTACTTTTTCATAAAACAAGTCTCTTTTCCTCATCTTCTTATCACAAATCTTTTGGTTATTTGCGATTAATTTTTCATGATGATTTCATAAATCCTTTCGGCTGGCAATTTTGTCAGATCAAGAGACCCGGCCAGTCCGAAGACACAATGCCCATCCTACTTGACAAAACTACGTGTGCCTTTGATCTATAAATTAAGCAAGAAAAATAACCCAAAAATCCAAAAGAGATTAACAAGATGATAGGAACAAGAAACCCTAATTTTTCTTACTTAGAAAAATTCATGTGTCACGTGATCATGCAATTTGCGAAAATTGAGATATGACATGTGAGCATGGAAAAGCATGAAATTACATCGTTCGAGTCTCGCAAGTTGCTCTGATACCACTGTTGGGAAACTCCGGGGATATTTTATAATTTTTTAATGTCATTACAATACATACACATTGCACAGCGGAAGAATATCCCTGAAATAGGCCAGTCCCAAAAACTCAGTGAAGATCGTCAAGCGAGGGAGTTGACACGATGAGATAGAAAATACCTTAAAGCAAGACGAGGCCGATGTCGAGGTTGGTGCCCAAGCGTGCGCCCTCTGCAGTCTCACACACACGGATGCCTCGAGCTCTCTTCTTCCACGCCCGGTGCTAGCCTCGGAAAGAAGATCCACACCTTAGGAGAGTGTTGGGAAACCCCGGGGACATTTTATAATTTTCAGAGTTATGAACATACATTTTTCGCAGCGGAAGAATGTCCCCGAAACAGGCCAGTCCCAAAAACCCAGTGAAGATCGCAAGCAAGGGAGTCGACACGATGAGTTAGGAAATACCTTAAGAGCAATATGGAGCGATGCCGATGTAGGCGTCCAAGTGTGCACCCTCTGCAGTCTCGCACACACAGATCTCTTGAGTTCTCTTCTTCCACGCCCGGTGCTAGCCTCGGGAAGAAGATCCAAGCCTTAGGGAGATGTTTTACTTCTCTTGCGCCACTCAGAGAAAAGATGCGCCAAGTGAAGAGGGAAAACCGCCCAAGCCGCCAAGCCCTATATCTCCTTGCGCCAAGAGGAAAGGAGGAAGAGGGTTGCGGTTATCGAAGATGCGCCCTTGCTCCAAGCACTCGCCCCTCTCCTTGTTTTCACGCCTTCAAGGATTAATTACACACAAGAGGGGGCGACTAGGGTCATATTTATAGGGCAAGAGGCGGTTAGGGTAATGGCTAGGATCATGACAAGTGTAGGGCTAGGATGAGGAGGTTTGAGATAAGGAAAGTCTCCAAGACATTTCCATAATTCTCATTCAACCTTACCTTTTGTTCCCACGCCTTTCCTTGTGCGCCAAGGCCTTGTCTTGCGCCTCAAGCAATGCCATAGAGGCATGCATTCCATCCTAGGAAGAGAGGGGGAGGCGCCCTTTACTTCCATAATGAAGCAAAGGCGCCAACATGACCCCATTATGCCCCTAGGCGCCTAATGGTTCATGTTTCTCCCCATTATACCCTTTTAGCCTCTCATCTCTTCATGAGAACTTGTTATTGGGCCTCATTGGATAATGAGCTAGCCCAAACATCATTGCATAGGTTGATTAAGCACTTGGATCCAATCCAATGCAACCCTAATCCAAATGTGACCAACCATGGTCAAATACGGGTCAACCTGCCAAAAATGAAGTTTGGCTCCAATAACATTCTTCCATCTCATCAGGCCCATTGGCGCTGATGAAATCTCCCAATTAGATCCGAGTTATCCAATAACTCGATCATAAGGCTTCCCGATCAATACGAGAACTCAAGTATCAAGGTGTGCGACCCTGTAGGTTCCTCTGACGCTGGCAGTGCTGACCAAAGGTCATCACAAGCAGTGAGTGGCACCTAGCAGTGCATCGCTGCTACCCAGGTCGTTGGAATGGATATCGACATCGATATCCCCATCATCGCAACTAGGTACAGATGCATTACAGTCTCTTTACCGTACTGATATCCGATTGGACAAGTGTGTCACCACTTGTTTTCATCCAATCACATGGCTATGACTAAAACAGGTTCTCACCTGGGTATGGCCATACACTCTCAGTCATAGAACCATAAAGGAGCTCCATGGATATTATACTTCCTTAGGGAAGGGGCAAATCCTATGTCTGTCCATTGATCTTCTCATATGGGTCGTGACATGCTCAATAACAACCGTTATGACCTCCCAGCTACGGCAAGGTGTTAGGTTGTATCATAGCAAGTCCCTAACCATATAGAATGATCAATGACCTCAAGTCAAGGGATCAATGCATCTCCTGTCACTTATGAGGATAACTCATGACACCAAGTCATAGCCTCATAGCGGGTCTATCCAGTATATCCCCAATGATATACCCATGTGTCTGTGTTAGCACCATGTGCCTAACCAGCCCACATACCAGTCTCTCAAGTACCATAGCTGTCCCATATCCACTAAGGTACATCGACTGGGGATTATAATTCGAGCACAGATCCAATCTGTCTCCAGGGACATTATCATGTAAGTACACAATCGCAGGTGTAGTCAAACAATGATAACGACAATGCCAGAATGATATATAAATATCAGTGTCAAGTAGTACATAAGTTGACCAAAACTAGGTCCTAGGGCATATACACCAATAGAGAGTCCTTCAAACAACTTGCGCCACCACCAAGATGTGATGCGCCAAGGAGATGGAAGGAGGAAGATGCCGCAAACTTTTCCTTTCTTTCTTTGCGCCAAGGAAGGGAAGAGAAGAATAGAGCTTCGGCTTTGATGGAACAAGGGGAAGAAAAGTCCTCCAAGAACTCCAAGCTTTCGCCCCTTCACTTGCTTCACGCCTCCAAGGAATTGAACACAAGAGAAGGGCGGTTAGGGGTTTCTTTTATAACATAAAGAGGCGGTTTGGGGAGAGGCAATTAGGGCATTAATCTAGGGATTTATTTAATCCAATTGCTTAATTAAATCCCTTAATTTCATGTGCTAATCACTTGCCTAAAAGAGCAACAGTCGCATGTACCCAAACAATCCCTAATTGGACACAATTCTCATGTATGCGCCAAGATTAGGTCAAGGCAACATGAGAATTTGCCTAATTTGGTTTGGGCGCAAGTCCTAATCCAATTAGGACTCCGATTAGATTAATTACCAGCCCCATATGCGCAAATCACATGTAAATTAATATCTCAAGTGATTGTGATCAATTCCTAATTTGAATCAATCACTAAAAGATATTAATCATGCCATAGATGCAACTCCTAATCCAATTAATTGTCTTCATGCGCCCATGCAATAAACTTCTCCCCATTATACCCTTTTAGTCTCTAATTTCTTCATTACAACTTATTAGCAAGCCCAACCAAGCAATGGGCCAAGCCCAAAGTACATTATGCATGTTAACCAAGCTATTGGATCCAATCCAATTTAACCCATGGTCAAATGAGGCTAACCATGGTTAATTTGGTCAATATGCAAAAAATGGAAGTTGGCCCTAATAAGTTTCTTCCATCTCATCAGGCACATTGGCGCTGATGAAATCTCTCAAATAGATTCGAGTTATCTAATAACTCGATCTAAAGGCTATCTGATCAATACGAAAACTCGAGTATCAAGGTGTGTGACCCTATAGGTTCCTCTGACGTTGGAAGTGCTGACCTAAGGTCACCACAAGCAGTGAGTGGCACCTAGCAGTGCATCACTGCTACCCAAGTCATCAGAATGGATATCGACATCGACATCCCCTTCATCGCAACTAGGTACAAATGCATTGCAGTCTCTTTGCCGAACTGATATCCGATTGGACAAGTGTGTCAGCACTTGTTTTCACCCAATCACATGGTTATGACTAAATCAGGTTCTCACCTCGGTATGGCCATACACTTTCAGTCATAAAACCATAGAGGAGCTCCATGGATATCAAGCTTCCCTCAGGAAGGGGCAAATCCTCTGTCTATCCATTGACCTTCTCATAAGGATCGTGACATGCTCAATGAAAACCATTATTACCTCCCAACTACGGCGAGGTGTTAGGTTGTATCAAAGCATGTCCCTAACCATATAGAATGGCCAATGACCTCAAGTCAAGGGATCAATGCATCTCCTATCAATTGTGAGGATAAGTCAGCGAGTCCGGACCCCCTAGGCACCCTCATTTGGGCGGGCCTCCACATGCTCACCCTCGACCCGAGCGCCATGAGCCTCGTTCCAACCCACGGCCCGCGCCGGCGGCCCATCACGCCCCTAGGCATTTAGCCCCCGTTGCCCCACCTTCTCGCCTCACTTGGGAGGAGAAGGGGAAGGCCCCACTTGTCGGCCCGCGTAGTCGAGTCAACTATTACAACTGCCTACAGTCAGGCCATCTGTCCCACGACTGCCCTAAAAAGTCAGCCACCGCAGATAAGACCCCCGCCCGTGTCGGCACTATCACCCGCGAGCCTGCGGAGCACGATGTTGAGGCCGAGTGCTATACTAGTGGTGAAGAGTTGGGTCACCCCACACTTGCGGTTATGCGGTGTACCTTTGTCCATACCCCACCCGCTGAGGATTGGAGGCATACGAGCATCTTCACGACCTACATCAACTGCAACAGGCACTCATGTAAGATCGTCATCGATGGGGGTAGTAGCTTGAACGTGGTCTCTCGGACCTTGATCATGCGTTTTGGCCTTCCCCTTGAGCCCCACCCAAAGCCCTACTCGATCGCATGGGTTGACACGTCAATCCTCCCAGTCACCCATCGGTGTCAAGTCCCCATAGCATTTGGAGACTATCGTGAAAAGGTGTGGTGTGACGTGGCAGCGATGGATGTCGCCCACATCCTTTTAGGACGCCCTTGGCTCTATGATAGGAATGTGTTCACTATGGCCAGTCGAACACGTATGTATTTGACCACGGTGACCAAAAGATCCGTTTGATCCCAGCTCCACCCAACGAACTGCGCGCGTCCACCACCAAGGGTGTCGTTATCCCTCCCCCGGCTACCCTGCCAGCACCCGCTGTTGTGTCCCTTATGCGCACCTCTGCGCTTATGCGCGAGGCCAAATAATCCAAGGTTGTTTATGCCTTGATGGTGCGCGAATCCCCGAAATCTTCCCCATCTTTAGACACTCCACCAGCCCCAGAAATTTCAACCCTCTTGGCTAAGTTCGCAAACATTAGCACGGAGGACTTGCCCCATGGTCTCCCTCCGGATAGGGAGATCCAGCACGCCATCGATCTTATCCTGGGAGCGCCCCTCCCAAATCTGCCCCATCATCATTTGAACCTAACTAAACACGCTGAACTGCAGCGTCAAGTGGATGACCTCCTCACTAAGGGGTACATCCACGAGAGCCTAAGTCCCTGCGCTGTACCTGCATGGCTTACACCCAAGAAGGATGGATTGTGGCGGATGTGCATTGATAGTCATGCCATCAACCGTATTTATCAAGTATAGGTTCCCTATACCTCGACTTGATGATAGGCTAGATTTAGTCTCTGGGGCATCTTGGTTCTCTAATCTGGACCTTCACAGTGGATACCACCAAGTCCGGATCTGCGAAGGTGACGAGTGGAAAACCGCGTTCAAGACCAAGGATGGTGTTTATGAGTGGCTTGTCATGCCATTCGGGTTATCCAATGCCCCGTCCACTTTCATGCGACTCATGAGCCAAGTTCTCAAGCCCTACATGGGCAAATTCTTGGTCGTCTACTTTGACGACATTCTGATTTTCAGCGAAACCCAAGAGGACCACCTGGAGCACCTTCGTTCCACATTTGACCTTCTGCATAAGGAGCACCTAGCGTCCATTTCCTGGGTTACATCGTCTCCGATGAGGGTCTTTCTGTTGACCTGGCCAAGGTCAAAGACATACAGCATTAGCGCGAGCCCCGCACTGTGTCCGAGGTCCGTAGCTTTTTTTGGCCTCACAGGGTTTTACCGTCACTTCATTCGGGGTTTCAGCACGATTGCGACTCCGCTGACCCAACGTCTGTCCAAGGTGGACTTTGAGTGGACTGCCGCAACTCAACGCACCTTCGAGACCCTCAAGGATGCCATAACCATAGCCCCGTGCTCCAACTTTGAGATTTTTCAAAAGTCTTCGAAGTTACGTGTGACGCCTCCGGCACCGGTATCGGAGAGACCCTTAGTCAAAAAGGCCACCCAGTCGCCTTCTTTAGTGAGAAGCTGAACGCTGTCCATCAGCATTACTCCACGTACGACAAGGAATTTTAAGCCATTGTCCAGTAGCTTCGCTAGTGGAGGCACTACCTCCTCGACCGCGAGTTTGTCCTCTATAGCGACCACCAGGCCTTGTCATTCCTTAGTGCCCAAAAGAAGTTGGGCGCCCACCATGCCAAGTGGGTTGAATACTTACAGTAGTATTCCTTTGTGATCAACTACAAGGCGGGCAAAGAAAACATTGTTGCGAATGCCTTGAGTCGTGTCCGAACCCTCCTTTCTGTGATGCGGACACGCATCAACACCTTCGACCATGTTAAGGAGTACACCACCGGTCCTGATTTTGGCACCACGTATGCCGCCTTGACCACAGCCCCTGATCCTGAGTCCCCTTACCTGCTCTGTAAGGGCTACCTCTACTTGGGGAATCGCCTGTGCATTCCCCGCACATCGCTTCGAGATCATCTATTGCTCGAGCTTCACGCGGGTGGCGTTGCCAGTCACCATGGCCGCGACAAAACCCTTGACATGGCTGAGGAGTGCTTTTTCTGGCCCTCCCTTCGCAAAGACGTGGAACGCATTGTGCGCCACTGTGGCACTTGCCAGCTGGCCAAGCCACGTCCCCCGAATACTGGTCACTATACCCCGCTCCCCGTCACTAACAGTCCTTGGCAACACCTCAGCATGGATTTCGTCCTAGGGTTGCCCCGCACTACGTCCCGATTCGATTCCGTCTACGTGGTCATAGATCGGTTCTCGAAGATGGCACACTTCATACTCTGCTCGCGAACCGCGGATGCGATCCACGTCGCACACATTTTCTTTCGGGAGATTGTCCGTCTCCATGGTCTCCCCCGCACCATTGTGTCCGATTGCGACACGTGTTTTGTGAGCCACTTATGGCGCTCACTTTGGGCCCTCCTAGGCACCACACTAAAATTTTTCACTACTTACCACCCCCAAACTGATGAGCAAACTGAGGTGGTTAATCATAGTTTGGGTAACTTGCTCCGGTGTCTTATCGATGATCTCCCGAGGTCTTGCGACACCACTCTCCCTATGGTGGAATTCGCGTATAATAGCGCCGCTAATAGGTCTACGGGTCTTAGTCCCTTCCAGATCATTACGGGCCATCAACCCCGCAAACTAACCTGCATGACCTACCCATGGACTCTCCCCTTTATCTGAGCATGCATTCTCCTTTGCCTAGCATGTAGCTACCTTGCATGATGAAGTTCGGCATCGTATCTTTTTAGGCAACACTCATAATGTGATGAAGGCCAATGAGCACCATAGGCCACATCATTTTTCTATGGGTGAGTTGGTGAGGGTGCGCATCCACCCCAAGCGAGTGTGAAACAGGGTTCATTTTAAGCTTCGGCCACGTTTCATGGGGTTATATGTGGTGGTGCGGTGGATCAGCTCCAACGCCTATGTACTGGACCTACCTGAGGACATGGGCATCCACCCCGTCTTCAACATAGCGGATCTGCTTCCTTTCTATGGTCCTTTGGATGAGCCCTCAGACCCCGACGAACCTCTACCCCCTAGTTCTCCAAAGGAGAACTCCTTAGAGCGCGCAGTGGAAGATGATGCAGGAGCATACAACATGAAAGAAGGGAAAAATCTAGCCCCGATGGCACCCCAAAAATTTTCCACATAAAGTTCTTTGGGGTACCCAGCAACGGAAGCCATGCCCCATGATTCCTGCGGGAAACTACCCGATTCTAGGGCGGCTTCACATGCACAAGTCAGATTTTCCACAGAAAGTTCCTCGGGGCACCCAGCGACAAAAACCTGGCCCCGAGAGTCCTGCAAACAACTAAACGAAGCTTCACATCCACAAGTCAGATTCCCTACAGAAAGTTCCTCGGGGTACCCAGTGACGAAAACCTCGACCTGAGGGTCCTGCAGACAACTTCTTGAAGATTCACGTGCAGAAGCCAGATTTTCCACAGAAAAATCCTCGGGGTACCCAGCGATGAAAACCTCGCCCCGTGGGTCCTCCGTACAACCACCCGACTCAGCAACGGTTTCACATGCGCAAGTTAAATTTTCCACATAATGTCCCTCGGGGTACATAGTGACGAAAACCTCGCCCCATGAGTCCTGCAGACAACTGCACGAAGAAGTCGCCAAACTGCCCCGACGACCCCGTTTTAACGTCCACAGCCCTTCGTACCACGTTGAACCCTCTATGGAGGGTCCGAAGGAGCCCAACAAGGTGGAGGTACGGCGATTTCAACTCACTTCTCGACCGCCGGACCGCTTCGCAAGAGTTATCAGCCCATTGTCGATCCACACCGAAGCCCCACCTCCCAAGGGCATGGGCAGCTGTCCACCTGAAGTCCCAACTCTTGAGGGGCCACGCAATCATCTTAGCAATACGGCCCAAGAGCACGCCACATCCGTCGTAACCTAGCCAACGACATCCAAATTCTGCTGCTTCGTCCTGGTATGCTCCGAATGTGTCTGACCACCCAACCGCCTCTGTATGAAGACCAGAAGCACCTACACCCCTACAGGAGTAGATGGTAGTTGGTAGGATTATATTCTATTTTGTCTTGTGTGGCAGCTTGACCAGTTTTAGGTAATTAGTTGTTAAAGTAGCTTGTCTTTTTCTACTTTGTCATGTTCCCTCCCCTCTTGTTCTATAAAAGAGGAAGTTGGGGTGTTGTGTTCCTTAGTTCTCTTGGTGGTAGAGTACTCCTGGTGAGCTGAGAGCCTCCAGTGCTTGTAGAGGTCGAAGTCGGCGCTTCGCCTTCGAAGTTTGTTAGAGTCGTGGTCGGTGCCTTGACTCCAAAGTGTTTCCTTCCTGATTTTCAAAGTAGTAAAGTAAATCCCACCACCACCAGTGGGTCAGGTCCGCTTGTCTTTTCATTCCTTTGTGTTCATTTTCATTACGATTTTCGATCTTCCACGGGTATCTGTTCGCCAGAGACGTGGATGTTCCGCTATTCTTTGGTTTGTTTTAGGCGCATAGGCGTGCAAGCTGTGCCCTGCGAATCCGCTATTTCCCATTGCGACGTGCTGAGCTTAAAATCTACTGCGTGAGAGTGTTAAATTGCTGCGAGGTTAGTGTGTTACATTCTGTAGTTGCGTGCCATTGTGTTCTTTCACATTCATGTTGCCCCGATCGAACTCGACGCTGATTTAATCGTGCTTTCTACTGCACTTCCGAAGCGATTTTCACTTCCCTTGTCTAATGACCCTCTCCTGTTTTCGTGTGCATTATGTAAACCCTTAGAGTAGGGCTTTAAGGATCATCCCTCCTACAGTAGCTACATCATAGCTTGAGCACATGCAGTCCCACTGGAGCACCTTTAGGCATCTTGCACTAATAGGCAGCCTTGGATGTTTCAAACCTTTCTGTTCTCGCCTGCGACTTGAATAGTTACTTTAGATGCATGATGATCTAAAGCACGTTATGATCCTCATGTTGCATCTGCAACTCAGACGACATCACTAATAACATAAGGCAGACAACATCCAGAGCGTCATCCTAGTGCTTACGAAAAGCTTCCCGATCTGCCACATGGGTTGTGGATGGTAGTGGAGGAAGTGCTTATTCTAAGACATACAGCTTCTTCTCTTGCTTGAGGACTATCCTCAAGAGGCGGTATCAGTCCATGAAGATGACTCCAGTCAACTTCTCACTGTCCAGGATGGAACGGAGTGACAATCTGCTATTGTTGTTGTTGTTAGAAGCCATCTACAACAAAAAACAAGAGTAGATCAGTATCACATTTTCAACCATTTATTCTGGCCCTTTATAAATAATTGTTTCTCACTATTTTATTTGAATTGATCGAGAAGTCACCCAACTTCCTTAGTGAGATGGGATCCTCGTTTCGTACATGGCCTTGTGTCCCATGAGGGTGGGATGTACTGCATAAGGTGACACATGCTTCCTGAGGTAGGCCCCTGCCAATTGCAACTTGGCAATTCCCCTACTCAAGACCGTTCAGGCACTTTGTATCCAGTGAGGGCTGGATACAACACAAAGCCCTAACAACTTGAGGATGCCTCCAAAAGTTCATCATGTGAACCTACACATATGAAAATCTAGTCAAGTCCGACCTGACCGTTATACCTAGGGCTAACAATTTCCTTGCAAAAGGCACGTCTAGAGTTTTAACTGGATTGAGGAAATTATTGTCACCACACACCTCCTAAAGATAGATGGGTGTGCCCCACGAGGGTGGGAAACAATGCACAACACTAACAATCGATAGTTTGATGACGGTTACACATTAGAAGGCTAAGGAACATGACTTGATATGATTTAGCGAGGATTTTTGTGGTCTTGGCACCACAAGCTTTTATCTGATTCTACCAATATAGGCATGCAATCCTATGGTGGAATAAAACCAAAAGCAGTAAAGGCATGCTGAAGCCGAAATAGTAAATATCATATGATCAAAGCCCATAACACAGGTAACAAGCCCCAAAATCTAGTCCTAGCCACCTAGCACTAGCAAGGGCTATGAGCCATGGGCTCAAGCCAACAAGTCATTAGCTCATCCCTGAGTGCCCTAAGGGCTCTGCTCCCAAGCCTTAAGGTGTGCAACCTAGGTCTTCAGCTCCATGGGTGATGTAGGAGAAGACAACACTTAAAAAGGGGAAAATTTGGACAGAAAAATACCCCGCAATCTTTTCTGCGAGACCATCACGGGCAAGCCGTGACCGCCATCACGGGCGTGACAGTCTCGGCAAACTTTAGCTAACAGAGTCATGGCCGTGCACTGAGATGATCACGGCCAAGTAGGCCGTGAACACCACGGCAAAATTCGACAAACACAAGCATGGGCATGAACATGATCATGGGTAGGCCATAATCACCTCGGTGGAAATTGGAAAAACCGGTTATTCCAGATGCAAACGCGGTCACGGCCGTGAACATCTCGATGGATTTATGATAATCAAGGCGTGAAGCAGTGCACGAGCATGCCCCCATTCTAGATCTCAGTCACGACCGCGAACACCATCAAGGCCAGGCCGTGAATGCTTCGGCCGATTCCAATGCACCAGATCACGGTCGTGAATGCCATCATGGCTAGGCCGTGAACACCCCCCAATGACCCTATTTCACCCTCGATGACCCCATTTTGACGTACACAACCCTCCATACCACGTTCATCTATCCAAGGAGGACCCAAAGGAACTGAACAAGGCGATAATCTGGCGATCCCAACGCTCAAGTGAACCATCGGATCGCTACATGAGAATCATCAACCCACTCTTAGTTCATACCGAGGTCCTTCAACCCATGGGCCTCACCACTCGAGCCACCGAAGGTCCGGCCCAAGACGGGTAGCACAACCACCTCAACAACACAGCCCAAGAACATGCTTCAACCGTGATGAATCAGCCCACGATCTCCAAATTCTACTGCCTTGTCGCAGCTTGCTCCGAGTTAGTTTGACAGTTGCCACATACTCCACGGACTCAATGACATGTGCAGAAGCTTCAGTGTAGTTGGTAGTTGTTAGGATTTTTATTCTCTTTTGTCTTATGTAGCAGCTTGATTGCTTTTTGGTAGTTAGAGCAGGTAGATAAAGATTCTGCCCCTTTTGTCTTATTTTCCCTTCTCTTGTTCTATAAAAGAGAGGGCTAGGCTAGTGTCTTCTTCATTTCTCTAGTAGAAGGTAGAGTTCCCCTAGTGAGCAAAGTGCCTCTAGCTTGTGGAATTCGTGGTCAGTGCCTCGATTCCAGAGTTTGAAAGAGTCGTGGTCAGTGCCTCGACTCAGAGGTGTGTTTATAGCCTTATAAGAAGTAAATCCCATCGCCTCCGGTGGGTCAGGTTCACCTGTTTTTGAAAGTTCTATTGTGTTTTCATCGAGTTTTACCTTCATTCCTCTTTCACCCACGAGCATCTGTACATCGGAGGCGTGGACGATTTCCTCTTCTTTGGTGTGTTTTTAGGCTCATAGGCGCTAGCTGAGCCCTGTGAATCCGCTGTCCCCTAAATACGTGCTGCGCTTAAAATTGACAAGAGGTTAGTGTGCAAATTTTATAGTCTTGAGTGCCATTGTTTCCCTACTTGCATTAGTGTAGCCCTGAAATGAGTTCGTCATTGATTTCATCGTGTTTTCTTGCTGCATTTCCGGGCGTTTTGGCTTCCCTCGTCTCAAGACCCTCTCTAGTTTTCTGTGCATCGTGTAAACACCGTAGAGTACAACACTAAGGACCAACCCTCCATTTGTAGTTGCGTTAATTCTGGTATCAAAGGAGTTGCGTGTTCAATTCTTATTGTTGGCATAGTCCAACTCCATTGCATTAGCATATTTTAGCACGATTTTTGCGATTTCTGCATTTTGTACTTAGTGCATTTCCCCTTGTTTCTGCATGATGACTATGAGGTCACAAGTCATGTCGTCCCAACTCCCAGAAATCATCCCAGAAACTCAAGAGCCAGTCCAACCCTTGGAAGGGACAAGCACCCACTTAAAGTCTTTGGCTACACTCACGGCGCGAGTCAACACGGTAACCGCACAGCTTAACACCTATAAGCTGTCAACGGAAACCGTAGTCCTGCAGCTCTCGGCTGGATTCTGGGACCTCGCAGAATGCTTCAAAGCATCGGAGCATAGTCGCCCTAACCAGGGTCAACCCCCTCCGTCTACACATCTCGCCCCAACTAGGGAGTTGCCCTCGATAGCTGCGCCCACACAGTGCCAACCCATTGAGGATGAGTTCAGCCATCACAGACCTTACGTGGCCCATGGAGGATCAGTTTACGAGGATGAGCCCTTTGATTAGGATGCTATTTGGGCCGCATAAAGGCCTCAAGCCCAACCCCGCTTTGAACGCACTCGAGCGGAGGATGATTTTTGCCACTTTGTCCGAACCACCCCCGCGCCCTTCGTGGGTGGTCTTGACCCCATGCAATTCCTGGACTGGGTTGCGTCCGTCAACACATATTTTGACTTGAGTGCTTGTCCTCCACATATGGGTGTCCAGTTCGCACGCACTTTGCTTGAGGGCCCTGCGCGTTTACATTGGTAAAATGTGGAACACCAAAATGAGCAGCACGCCCTCCCTCCTATCACCCGTTGGGAGGAGATGATGTATCGCCTCCATGAGTGATACATACCCACCTCATATAGGCAGCGCCTTCTTGACCAATATAGTAGCCTGCACCAAGGGTTGGGTACCATAGAAGAATATCGCCTAACCTTCGACACGTTGCAACTTCATTGCAACTTCCAAGAGGACCCCGAACTAGTGTTGTCTAAGTTCAAGAATGGGCTCCGCTCGGACATTCGACGAGCCCTACCTACTTATGGTTTGGAGACATTAGATCAGACCTTCCAACATGCTTGAGACATCGAGCAAGACCTTCGTGTTGTGGCTTGACATAGTGAGTTTGGCACCCATCGGCACCCGCACATTGGCGAACCCCCACATGCCCATCCTCGGACTGAACGAACCGAGTCTCATTCAGATCCGTGCCCCACACCCAAAACCCATGGCTCCCTTCAGCTCCTAGCCCTGGAGGCCTCCACTTCTCGCCCCACTTGGGAGGAGATGGGCAAGGCCCCCGTAGTTAGATCGTCTGAGCGAGTGCACTGTTATAATTGCCTTCAACTGGGTCACTACTCAAGGGATTGCCCTAAAAAGTCCACCCATGCAGACAAGAGTCATACACATGTAGCCACCATCACCCACGAGTGCACGGAGCATGATGTTGAGGCTGAGTGTTAAACTAGTGGTGATGAGTCGGGTCACCCCACACTTGCAGTTGTGCGGTGTACCCTTGTCCAAATCCCACCCTCCGAGGATTGGAGGCGCACGAGTATCTTCACGACTTACATCAAGTGCAATGGGCACTCATGTAAGATCGTCATTGATGGGAGAAGTAGCTTGAATGTGGTTTCATGAACCGTGATCACACGCTTCGGTCTCCCCCTTAAGCCCCACCCGAAACCTTACTCGACTGTGTGGGTTGACACATCGAGTCTTCCAGTCACCCACCGATGTCAAGTCCCCATCACTTTTGGGGACTACCGTGAGAAGGTGTGGTGTGAAGTGGCAGCTATGGATGTCGCCCACGTCCTCCTAGGGCATCCCTGGCTGTATGATAGGGACATGATCCACTATGGCCGGTCGAACACTTATGTGCTTGACCACAATGACCAGAAAATACGCTTGATCCCCACTTCACCCAAGGAGTTGCATGCGTCCACATCCAAGGGTTTGATTGGCCCTCCAACGACTACCCCTCCCACACTCGCGGTAGTCTCCCTTATGCGCACCTCCGCGCTTATGCATGAGGATACCGAGACTATGGTAGTCTATGCCCTAATGATACGCGAGGTGTAGGACCCTTCACTGCACTTGGGCGTGGCACCTCCCATAGAGGTCTCCAGCCTTCTGACCAAGTTTAGTGACATTAGTCCGGCAGATCTTCCTCATGGACTCCCTCTGGATAGGGAGATCTAGCATGCGATTGACCTTGTCCCAGGACCACCTCTCCCGAACCTGCCCCACCATCGACTCAACCCCACGAAGCACGCTGAACTGCAGCATCAAGTGGATGAACTCCTCACAAACGGATACATCCATGAGAGTCTAAGTCCTTGTGCTCTTCCCGCCTTGCTCAAGCCCAAGAAGGATGGGTCATGGCGCATGTGCATTGATAGCCGTGCCATTAACCGAATTACCATCAAGTATCGGTTCCCCATACCACAGCTTGATGACATGTTGGACGTAGTTTCTGGAGCATCTTGGTTCTCCAAGTTAGACCTTCGCAGTGGGTACCACCAAGTCCATATCCGCGAGGGCGATGAGTGGAAAATCGCCTTCAAGACCAAGGATGGTCTATATGAATGGCTTGTCATGCTGTTCGGGTTGTCCAATGCCCCATCCACGTTCATCAGGTTCATGAGTCAGGTCCTCAAACCCTGCATGGGCAAGTTTCTGGTCATCTATTTTGACAACATTCTGATCTATAGTCAGACCCGGGATGAGCACCTAGAGCATCTTCGCTCTACCTTCGACCTTCTATGCAAGGAGCGCCTCTTCCTTAACATGAAGAAGTATGCCTTCAGGACCAACCGAGTTCACTTCCTTGGGTACATTATGTCCGACCAGGGTCTTTTGGTTGACCCCACCAAAATCGAGGCCATTCAGCATTGGCCCGAACCTCGCACTGTGTCCAAGGTCCGTAGCTTTCTAGGCCTTGCTGCGTTCTACCGTCGTTTCATTCAGGGTTTCAGCATGATTGCCACCACCCCTTTGACCCAGCGTCTGTCAAAGCATGACTTTGAGTGGACACCCGCCACTCAGCGCGCTTTTGATGCCCTTAAGGATGCCCTTACGACAACCCCTGTTCTCGGACTTCCTGACATTTTGAAAGTCTTTGAAGTCGCATGTGACACCTTTGATATCAGTATCGGAGGTTCCCTTAGTCAAGAAGGCCACCCTATCACCTTCTTCAGTGAGAAACTGAATGCTATTCGGTAGCATTACTCGACATATGACAAGGAATTCTACGCCATTGTCCAGTCGCTCTGTAAGTGGAGGTACTACCTTCTCCACTATGAGTTTGTCCTCTATAGCAACCATCAAGCCTTATCCTTCCTTAGTGCCCAGAAGAAGTTGGGCACCCACCATGCGAATGGGTCGAGTACTTGCAGTAGCACTACTTCGTGATCAATAACAAGGCGGGTAAGGAAAACGTCGTCGCCGACGCGCTGAGTCATGTCTGAACCCTCTCATGTGTAATGCGCACTCATGTCAACACCTTTGACCATGTTAAGGAGGAGTACACCACTTGCCCTGACTTCGAGGCTACCCATGCTGCGCTTACTGAGTCCTCTAACCCCGAGTCTCCATACTAACTATGCGAGGGCTATCTCTTCTTGGGGAACCGCCTGTGTATTCCCCGATCATCACTTTGAGATCATCTATTGCTCGAGCTACACTCCGGTGGTGTTGCTGGCCACCACGGCCGAGACAAGACCCTTGAGATGGCAGAGGAGCACCTATTGTATCCTCCCTCCGCAAGGATGTAGAGCACATTGTGCGCCACTGTGGTACATGCCAAATGGCCAAGCCCTGGCCCACGAACACGGGTCTCTACACCCCTTTGCCAATTACTGAAGGCCCTTGGCATGACTTGAGCATGGACATTGTCCTCAGGTTGCCTCGAACCGCCTCTCGCTTCGACTCCGTCTACGTGGTTGTAGATCAATTTTTGAAGATGGTCCACTTTATCCCCTATTCCCAGACTGCGGATGCTTCCCATGTTGGTGTATATGCCCTAAAGACCAATGTATGGACATGGTCAGGCATTGTTGAATGTACTTTGATAGAACTATTACTCTTTATATAGGCATGGTCGTCATTATGCAGACTTCTCTACCTGCGTTGATGTATTGAGTTGCATAAATAATGTCCCAGGAATTTGGATTGGATCCATTCTCATAAGCTATCCCCAGACAAGGCACCTTAGCAGATATGGGACAGCTTTGGTACATGTGAGACTGGTGTATAGGCTGGTTAGGTGTGGGGCACAGTAACGCAGACATACAGGTGCATTGGATGCACTGGAGTGATCCACTGTGAGGATTGACTTGTCTAGTAAACAAGTCAATCTCACATGCAAGAGGTTTGCATTGATTCTTAGACTTGAGGTATTCATGTCTAGATTTGATGATGGGTATGCTTTAATACAGTCTTACGTCTCTCCGTAATTGGGATATCAAAACGACTGTCATTGGGCATGTCATAAGTCATGTGGAGACATGGATGACCAATAGTAGGATTTGCCCCTTCCTTATTGGAAGCATGATATCCACTCGGGGCGCCCCACCTTATTGGTGCATGACAGGAAAGTGTGGCCACACTTGTTGAGTCATGACCAATGCATTGGATAATAAACTTGAGACTAATCCAATGGCAGGATATCAGTTTAGGCAAAGGGATCTATAATGCAATGGGAATCCTCGTTGCTTGTTAGGAGTTGTTGCCATAATGACTTAAGTCCTATGACATGGGTAGTAGTGATGTGTTGCTAGATACCCCTCACTACTTATGATGTTTACATCATTGCCATCGTCATATGGATCCTACGGGGTCACACACAATAGACTCTTGACGTTGCTTTAATCAGAAGCCTTATGATCAAGTTATTGGATAACTTGGATCAATTTGGAAGATTTCATCAGCGCCAATAGGCCTGATGAGTTGGAAGAAAGTTATTGGAGCCAAACTTCATTTTTGGCAGGTTGACCCGAAATTGACCTAGATTGGTCACATTTGGATTAGGGTTGCATTGGATTAGATCCAATGGCTTAATCAACCCATGCCATGAAGTTTGGGCTAGCTCATTATCCAATGAGGCCCAATAATTAGTTGTCATGAAGAGGAATTGGCTTAAAAAGGTATAATGGGGAGAAATCTCACCCCATTGGCGCCTAGGGGCATAATGGGGTGAGGGAGGCGCCTTTGCTTTATTATGGAAGTAAAGAGCGCCTAGCCCTTCTTCCTTGGATGGAATACTTGCCTCTAAGGCAAGTCTTGGGGCTGATATGGCTTGAGAACTTTTATGGGAAGTTCCTAGGCGCATATGGATATAGGGAAGAGGTATATGGTAATGTCTTGGAGACTTACCTTACCTCAAACCCTAGTTTCTCACAAGACACCACCCTAGCCGAATTCTTCATGCATGTTGCACCTAGCCACTTATCCTTTGATGGTAAGAATGCATTTGAGGAATGTCTTGGGCTGATATAGTGTTTGGACATTTATGGATAGGTTGAATGAGGTTTATGGTAAAGTCTTGGAGACTTTCCTTGCCTCAAGACACCTCATCCTAGCCATACACTTGGCATGATCCTAGCCCTTGCCCAAACCGCCTCTAGTCCTATTTAAAGGACTGATTGTCGCCCTCTTTAGATGATGAACGCTTGGAGATGTGAAAACACATAGAGGGGCGAGAGCAAGGCAAAGGGCGACAACCTCAAGGTGGTGCAACCCTTCTTCCTACTAGTGGCCGAAAGTCTTCACCTTCCACTCCTCTTGGCGTGACTTGGAGAAGGACTTGGTGGCGTGACTTCCTCTCAATCTTCCTCAAGGCTGAAGCTCTTCTTCTCCCTCTTCTCTTAGAGTGAAGAGGATAAGGAGTTGGCGGCATCTTCTTTGCACTTGGCGCATGAACCTTGGAGGTGGCGCTAGAAGAGTGAAGTAACCCTAAGGCTCGATTCTCTTCCCGAGGCTAGCACCAAGCGTGGAAGGGAGCAATGATCAAGGAGTCGACGCGTGGATACTTGTGGAGGGCGAACACTTGGGCGCCTTCAACATGGCTTCGACGTCTAGACAAGCAAAAGAGGTACATCTCTAACACATCCTTGTGTCTTCTCTCTCGCATGGATCCTTGGGACCGGAATATGTTTCGGGTATAATGATTCTTCCGCTGCGTCCTGGGACTGAAAAATTTTAAATTACACCCGGTATTCCCTAACATCCCATGTGGCCCATCTTTTTGCTAAGGAGATTGTTCGTTTCCATGGTCTTCCCTTGACCATCGTGTCTGACTATGACACGCACTTCGTAAGCCACTTCTGGCACTCCCTTGGGCCCTTTTGGGCACCACCCTCAAGTTCTCCACCACCTACCACCCCCAAACCGATAGGCAAACTGAGGTGGTTAACCATAGTTTGGGTAATTTGCTTCGTTGCCTTGTTGGCAATCACTCAAGGTCTTAAGACATCATTCTCCCTATGGCAGAATTCACGTACAATAGTGCAACCAATAGGTCTACGGGTCTTAGTCCCTTCCAGGTTGTCTTGCGCCGTCAACCGCGTAAACCCAATGACCTACATAACCTAGCCATGGAGTCCCACCCTCGAGTTCAGCATAGTATCTTTTTCGGCAACACTCGCAATGTGTGTTGGGAAACCCCAAGGATATTTTACAAATTTTCATCAAACAATACAATTGAACAGCGGAAGAATATCTCCGAAATAGGCCAGTCTCAAAAACCTAGTGAAGATCGTCTTGCGAGGGGGTCGACATGATGAGAGGAGAAAGTACCTATAAGCAATGAGAGGTGATGCCGATGTAGGCGCCCAGTGCTGCAGACCTGGATTAGATTGGTATTGGCTAGTTATGCTCACAACATAAGCTACATCTGGTCTAGTACACAACATTGCATACATGATCGATCCCACTTCCGAAGCATAGGGCACTCGACTCATGTCATCCCTCTCAGCCTATGTAGTGGGACACTAGCTCTTTGAGAGAATAAGGTCATGTCTCACTAAAAGGTACCCCGTCTTGGATTGCTCCAAGTTGAACCTCTCCAGGACCTTATCAATGTAGGTACTTTGACTAAGGGCCAGGAGCCTCTTGGATCTATCCCGGTAGATACACACGCCTAGGATATAGGCGGCCACCCCTAAGTCTTTCATCTCGAAACACTTCCCCAACCATATCTTCACAGACTGAAGACTAGGAATGTCATTTCTGATGAGCAGTATGTCATCGACATACAAGATCAGAAAAGTCACCAAGCTCCCACTAAATTTTCTATATACACAGGTGTCATCTTCGCTTTTAATAAAGCCATAATCACATACAGCCTCATCAAACTAAGGATTCCAACTTCGAGATGCTTGCTTTAATCCATAAATGGATCTATTTAGCCTGCAGACTTTGTTGGCATCTATAGGATGGATGAAACCATCAGGTTGTGTCATATACACATCCTCTGTCAGCCTCCCATTAAGGAACATTATCTTAACATCCATCTGCCATATCTCATAGTTATGATATGCAGCTATAGCAAGTAGAATCCGAATGGATTTGTTCATGGAAAATGGTGAGAAGGTTTCATCATAGTCCACCCTGTGGACTTATTTGAATCCTTTAACCACTAGTCTATCCTTATAGGTAACTATGTTGTCATCCATGTCAGTCTTACTCTTGAAGACCCATTTACACTCTATGGGTTTTACCCCATGAGGCAGCTCAACTAAATCCCAGACTTGGTTAGCTGATATGGAATCCATCTCAGATCACATGGCCTTAAGCCATCTCTCAGAGTTCGGTCCACTGACCGCCTCATTATAAGTCCTGGGCTCATCCTCAATGATGAAGTGTTAGTGTATATGCCCTAGGACCTAGTTTTGGTCAACTTATGTACTACTTGACATTGATATTTATATATCATTCTGGCATTGTCGTTATCATTGTTTGACTACACCTGCGATTGTGTACTTACATGATAATGTCCCTGGAGACAGATTGGATCTGTGCTCAAATAATTGTCCCCAGTCGATGTACCTGAGTGGATATGGGACAGCTCTGGTACTTGAGAGACTGGTATGTGGGCTGGTTAGGCACGTGGTGCTAACGCAGACACATAGGTATATCATTGGAGGATATACTGGATAGACCCGCTATGAGGCTATGACTTGGTGTCATGAGTTATCCTCATAAGTGACAGGAGATGCATTGATCCCTTGACTTGAGGTCATTGATCATTCTATATGGTTAGGGACTTGCTTTGATACAACCTAACACCTTGCCGTAGCTAGGAGGTCATAACGGTTGTTATTGAGCATGTCACGACCCATATGAGAAGATCAATGGACAGACATAGGATTTGCCCCTTCTCTAAGGAAGTATGATATCCATGGAGCTCCTTTATGGTTCTATGACTGAGAGTGTATGGTCATACCCAGGTGAGAACCTGTTTTAGTCATAGCCATGTGATTGGATGAAAACAAGTGGTGACACACTTGTCCAATCGGATATCAGTACGGCAAAGAGACTGTAATGCATCTGTACCTAGTTGCGATGATGGGGATGTCGATGTCGATATCCATTCCAACGACCTGGGTAGCAGCGATGCACTGCTAGGTGCCACTCACTGCTTGTGATGACCTCTGGTCAGCACTGCCAGCGTCAGAGGAACCTACAGGGTCGCACACCTTGATACTTGAGTTCTCGTATTGATCGGGAAGCCTTATGATCGAGTTATTGGATAACTCGGATCTAATTGGGAGATTTCATCAGCGCCAATGGGCCTGATGAGATGGAAGAATGTTATTGGAGCCAAACTTCATTTTTGGCAGGTTGACCCGTATTTGACCATGGTTGGTCACATTTGGATTAGGGTTGCATTGGATTGGATCCAAGTGCTTAATCAACCCATGTAATGAAGTTTGGGCTAGCTCATTATCCAATGAGGCCCAATGACAAGTTCTCATGAAGAGATGAAAGGCTAAAAGGGTATAATGGGGAGAAATATGAACCATTAGGTGCCTAGGGGCATAATGGGGTCATGTTGGCGCCTTTGCTTCATTATGGAAATAAAGGGCGCCTCCCCTCTCTTGCTAGGATGGAATGAATGCCTTTATGGCATTGCTTGAGGCGCAAGGCAAGGCCTTGGCGCACAAGGAAAGGCGTGGGAACAAAAGGAAAGGTTGAATGAGAATTATGGAAATGTCTTGGAGACTTTCCTTGTCTCAAACCTCCTCATCCTAGCCCTACACTTGTCATGATCCTAGCCATTACCCTAACCGCCTCTTGCCCTATTAATGTGACCCTAGTCGCCCACTCTTGCGTGTAATCAATCCTTGAAGGCGTGAACACAAGGAGAGGGGCGAGTGCTTGGAGCAAGGGCGCATCTTCCATAACCGCAAGCCTCTTCCTCCTTTCCTCTTGGCGCAAAGAGATCTAGTGCTTGGCGGCTTGGGTAGTTTTCCCTCTTCACTTGGCGCATCTTTTCTCTAGGTGGCGCAAGAGAAGTAAAACATCTTCCTAAGGCTTGGATCTTCTTCCCGAGGCTAGCACCGGGCGTGGAAGAAGAGAACTCAAGAGATCCGTGTGTGCGAGACTGCAGAGGGCGCACACTTGGACGCCTACATCGGCATCGCTCCATATTGCTCCTAAGGTACTTACTAACTCATCGTGTCGACTCCCTTGCTTGCGATCTTCACTGGGTTTTTGGGACCGGCCTATTTTGGGGACATTCTTCCGCTGCGAAAAATGTATGTCTATAACTCTGAAAATTGTAAAATGTCCCCGGGGGTTCCCAACAGTGGTATCAGAGCGACTTGCAAGACTCGAACGATGTTTTATGCTTTTCTTCCATGCTCATATGCCATATCTCTATTTTCGTAAATAGCATGATGCATGGCAAACGATTTTTCTAAAAGTAGAAAAATTAGGGTTTCTTGTTTCTATCATCCTCTCAATCTCTTTTGGATTTTTGGACTATTTTTCTTGTTTGATTTAAAGATCAAAGGCGCACGTAATTTTGTCAAGTAGGACGGGCATTGTGTCTTCGGACTGGCCAAGTCTCTTGATCTAACAAAATTGCCAGCCGAAAGGATCTCTGAAATCATCATGAAAAATAAATCGCAATAAACCAAAGGATTTGTGAGAAGAAGATGAGAAAAAGAAACTGGTTTTATGAAAAAGTAAAATTTCAGATTTTATGTTTTTCATGAGCATGTAGAATTGCATGAGTAAATACCTTGATTGTGCATGATGTTGTGATCATTAGTCAAGCCCCCTTTGCATGCCTGCAATGTATCCTCGTGAGGCCTGCGTGCCGCTTTTTTCTTTTTGATTTTGACTAAGAAGAAGATTAGGGTGGCGCATGTACTTGGAGCTTAGCGCATGCATACCTTGGATGGTGATGCAACAAGCAAGAGGCGCAAACCTGCTTAGTGGCGCAAGACCATGGCATTGGCCAAACCTATGGGAACTTCGAAAGTATTCCTCTACGGTTTGAGAGTTAAACCATGAGAGAAGGACCTTGGAGCCAACCTTGAAGTTCAAGCTAGAGGTCGGCTAGGCTAGATCTAGTTTTTGGGGCTTGAGTTCTAGGACAAGATTTGAACCTATTTCATGGCATGGATTGGTTCAATGTCTTGTATAGGATATGATCACATCATCCTTTACTGTTTTTATTATTATCTGTAGAAGCATGCCTGAAATGTTTTACCGTTATGTTATCACTATAGGATTGCATGCCTGTAATGATAGACATAAGATAAAACTGAGATGATGAGACCTTAAACAAAACCCTCAATTAAAATATCAAGTCTGGTAGCCTTCTAACGCGTAGCCCTCACTAAGCTATCGATCAGTGGAGTTGTGAATTGTTTCCCACCCTCGTGGGACACACCCACTTATCTTTAGAAAGTGCGTGGTGGCAATGGTTTCCCCAGTCCAGTTTTAACCTAGGCGTGCCTTCACAAGGAAACTCGTTGGCCCTGGGCATAACGGTTAGGAATGGACTTGACTAGAAGTTCACATGTGCTGGGCACATGGTGAAAGTCTAGAGGCATCGTTAAGAGGTAAAGGTTTCATGTTGTATCCAGCCCTCGCTGGACATGAAATGCCCAGACTGTCTCAACAAGGGGAGTTGCTTAGAGCAACCGGCCGACGCGCCCACCTTAGGAAACATGGGTTACTTTGTGCATCTCATTCCACCCTCGTGGGACGCGAAGCCTCATGTGAAATAAGGATCCCATCTCACTAGGAAGTCTTAAACTTCCCGATTGACTTTGTGGGTTGTCAATGCGAATTTAAAATAGTGAAAGCAGAAATCATTTAAAACAAGTCCAGTTTAAATGATTCGAAGTAGTACTAATCTGTTCTTCTTGGGTGTTGTAGAACAATGGCTACGAACACTGGCGGATTATCACTGCGATCACTCCTTGATAAGGATAAGTTAGTTGGAACTAACTTTATGGACTGGCATCGGAATTTGAGGATAGTCCTCAAGCTCGAGAAGAAGCTGTATGTCCTTGAACAGCCTCTTCCTGCGGCTCCTCCGCCTCATGCCCGAACGGCAGACAGAGATGCTTATAGAAAGCATCAGGATGACTCTTTGGAGGTTGCATGTCTTATGCTAGCCAGTATGGCACCTGAACTGCAGGTGCAATATGAGGAGCAGAACGCTTTTCAGATGATTACTCGTCTGAAATAGATGTTCGAGGCTCAGGCTAGAACTGAGAGATTTGACACAGCCAAAGCAGTCTTTCGGTGCAAGTTGTCTGAAGGTGCACCAGTGAGACCCCATGTTCTCAAACTCATTGGGAATGTGGATCATCTCAGGAGACTGGGACACACCATAGACAATGAGCTGGTTGTGGATCTTATTCTTCATTCCCTGCCCCCTAGCTTCAGTCTGTTTATCATTAACTTCAATATGAACCGGATTGAGTGCACACAGGAGGAATTGATGAATATGCTCCAAACAGCCGAGCGAGAGATGGGTAAGACCAAACCCAATTCTGTTCTTTTGGTCCCTGCGACCAAGAAGATAAAGAAAAAGGGTAAGGCACATGCTAAGAGCAGTGCCAGAGGTCCTACCAAAGCACTGAAGAAAAAGGCGAAGAAGTCAAAGGAACAGAGGTGTTTTCACTGTGGCGAGCAGGGCCACTGGAGAAGGGACTGCAAGCAGCTTCAGAATGAGGAGAAGAAAGGCTTGGCCTTAACTTCTAGCTCAGGTATCTATGTTACAGAAGTCAATCTTTCTACTTCTATGTCATGGGTATTGGATACCTCATGTGGAGCTCATATTTGTACAAATATGCAGGGGCTCAAGAAAAGTAGATTGGTGCGGCTTGGAGAGATTGACCTACGCGTTGGAAACGGGGCATAGGTTGCTGTTGTTGCTGTAGGCGTTTTGACTCTCTCCTTGCCTTCTGGACTTCAATTAGAACTAGATAATTGCTTTTGTGTACCTTCGTTAACAAAGAACATTGTATCCATTCCTTGCTTGGCAAGGAAAGGATTTAAATTTGAAATAAATAAGAACTCCTGTTCTTTTTCATTTGCAAATATGTTCTATGGGAGGGGTACTTTATGCAATGGTCTGTATATCTTGGATATGGAAAGTTCTGTTTGTAACATAAGCAATAAAAGGACCAAACTGAGTGGTTTAGTTGGTGCTTTCCTATGGCACTGTCGATTAGCCCATATAAACAAGAATCGCATCCAACAACTCCATGCAAATGGATTGTTAGATTCAAGTTCCTTGGAGGAATTTGATACTTGTGAACCCTGTTTATTAGGGAAAATGACAAAGGCGCCCTTCACCAAGATTGGTGAGAGGGCAGAAGGTTTATTGGATCTCATACATACTGATGTATGTGGGCCCTTCAATAAACAAGCCAGAGGAGGGTACAACTACTTCATTACCTTAACTGATGACTTCAGTAGGTATGGTTATTATGTCTACTTAATGAGACATAAATCTGAATCCTTTGAGAAATTCAAAGAGTTCAAGAATGAAGTAGAGAACCAGCTTGGAAGATCCATTAAAGCTCTTCGATCAGATCGAGGTGGAGAATACCTGAGTGGTGAGTTCTTTGACTATCTGAGAGAGTATGGGATCATATCCCAACTCACTCCTCCTGGAACACCTCAATGGAATGGTGTGTCTGAAAGGAGAAATCGAACTTTATTGGATATGGTTCGATCCATGATGAGTCATGCAACTCTACCTTCATCATTCTGGGGGCATGCACTAGAAACAGCTTCTCTGATACTGAATAATGTTCCATCTAAGAGTGTCTCCAAAATACCGTACGAGGTGTGGAGTGGGAGACGCCCTAATCTCACGTTTATCAAGATCTGGGGATGTGAGGCTTATGTCAAACGTCAGGATTCTAGCAAGCTAGAACCTAGATCTGATAAGTGTGTGTTTGTGGGGTATCCTAA
The DNA here is from genome assembly GCA_027563935.2 of Costus lasius. NCBI lineage: Eukaryota > Viridiplantae > Streptophyta > Magnoliopsida > Zingiberales > Costaceae > Costus > Costus lasius. Next base: position 91,110,544 of record CM050450.1, on the reverse strand, counting down.
GGAAACTAAAGGATACTACTTCTATGTCCCAACCGAGAACAAAGTTTTTGTTGCTCGGGGTGCTGTCTTTCTAGAGAAAGAATTTCTTATGAAAGAAGTTAGTGGGAGGAAGTTTGACTTGGATGAGGTCCAAGTGCAAGCACAAGACAAAGAGATGGAATCTGGGCCACCTGCACCGGTTGCTAGGCAACCTGAGACTCAGACACAGGTTCCGCGTAGGTCTGGGAGAATTTTTCGTGCACCTGAAAGGTATGGGTCGGTACCGACCCAACACGATGGGATCTTCATCATTGAGGATGAACCTAGAACCTATGATGAGGCGGTCAGTGGACCGGACTCCGAGAGATGGCTTGACGCCATGCGATCCGAGATGGATTCCATGTCGGCTAACTAAGTCTGGGATTTGGTTGAGCTGCCTAATGGGGTAAAACCCATAGGGTGTAAATGGGTCTTCAAGAAGAAGACAGACATTGATGGCAAAATAGTTACCTATAAGGGTAGACTAGTGGCTAAAGGATTTAAACAAGTCCACGGGGTGGACTATGATGAAACTTTCTCGCCGGTTGCCATGATTAAATCCATTCGGATTCTGCTTGCTATAGCTGCATATCATGACTATGAGATATGGCAGATGGATGTAAAGACAGCGTTCCTTAACGGGAAGTTGACTGAGGATGTGTATATGTCACAACCTGATGGCTTCATCCATCCTGCAGAGGCTAATAAGGTCTGCAGGCTAAAGAGGTCCATTTATGGATTAAAACAAGCATCTCGAAGTTGGAATCTTCAATTTGATGAGGCCGTGAGAGATTATGGCTTTATCAAAAGCGAAGATGACGCCTGTGTATACAGAAAATTCAGTGGGAGCTTGGTGATTTTTCTGGTCTTGTATGTTGATGACATACTGCTCATCGGAAACGACATCCCTAGTCTTCAAGCTGTGAAGACATGGTTGGGGAAGTGTTTCGAAATGAAAGACTTAGGGGAGGCCGCCTATATTCTAGGCGTGAGGATCTACCGGGATAGATCCAAGAGGCTTCTGGCCCTTAGTCAAAGTACTTACATTGATAAGATACTAGAGAGGTTCTACATGGAGCAATCCAAGAAAGGATACCTTCTAGTGAGACATGGCCTTACTCTCTCAAAGAGCTAGTGTCCTACAACACAGGCTGAGAGGGATGACATGAGTCGAATTCCTTATGCTTCGGCAGTAGGATCGATCATGTATGCAATGTTATGTACTAGACCAGATGTAGCATATGCTGTAAGCATAACCAGCCGATACCAATCCAATCCAGGTCTACAGCACTGGGTGGCTGTAAAGAACATCCTAAAGTATCTGAGAAGAACTAAGGATTTGTTCTTGGTCTATGGGGGACAGGAAGAGCTCAGTATGCAGGGCTATACTGACGCATCATTCCAGTCTGACCCTGACGACTTTAGATCGTAGGCCGGCTATGTGTTCAAGATAAATGGAGGCGCTGTATGTTGGAAGAGCTTCAAGCAATCCACCATAGCAGATTCTACAACCGAAGCTGAGTATGTAGCTGCTTCTGAGGCAGCCAAGGAAGCTGTTTGGATAAGGAAGTTCTTATGTGATCTTCAAGTGGTACCTAGTGCAATGGATCCCATTGAACTCTACTGTGACAACAATGGAGCAATTGCACAAGCCAAGGAACCACGGTCTCATCAAAGATCCAAACACATACTCAGAAGATTTCACCTGATTAGAGAGATCATTGACAGAGGTGATGTCAATATTAGCAGAGTAGACACAGAGAACAATCTGGCAGACCCATTGACCAAGGCTTTGGCGCAGCAGAAGCATGATGGTCACGCTAGAGATATGGGGTTGAGATTCCTCAACTTCTAGGTCTTAGTGCAAGTGGGAGATTGTTAGTGTATATGCCCTAGGACCTAGTTTTGGTCAACTTATGTACTACTTGACATTGATATTTATATATCATTCTGGCATTGTCGTTATCATTGTTTGACTACACCTGCCATTGTGTACTTACATGATAATGTCCCTGGAGACAGATTGGATCTGTGCTCAAATAATTGTCCCCAGTCGATGTACCTGAGTGGATATGGGACAGCTCTGGTACTTGAGAGACTGGTATGTGGGCTGGTTAGGCATGTGGTGCTAACGCAGACACATGGGTATATCATTGGAGGATATACTGGATAGACCCGCTATGAGGCCATGATTTGGTGTCATGAGTTATCCTCATAAGTGATAGGAGATGCATTGATCCCTTGACTTGAGGTCATTGATCATTCTATATGATTAGGGACTTGCTTTGATACAACCTAACACCTTGCCGTAGCTGGGAGGTCATAACGGTTGTTATTGAGCATGTCACGACCCATATGAGAAGATCAATGGACAGACATAGGATTTGCCCCTTCTCTAAGGAAGTATGATATCCATGGAGCTCCTTTATAGTTCTATGACTGAGAGTGTATGGTCATACCCAGGTGAGAACCTGTTTTAGTCATAGCCATGTGATTGGATGAAAACAAGTGGTGACACACTTGTCCAATCGGATATCAGTACGGCAAAGAGACTGTAATGCATCTGTACCTAGTTGCGATGATGGGGATGTCGATGTCGATATCCATTCCAACGACCTGGGTAGCAGCGATGCACTGCTAGGTGCCACTCACTGCTTGTGATGACCTCTGGTCAGAACTGCCAGCGTTAGAGGAACCTACAGGGTCGCACACCTTGATACTTGAGTTCTCGTATTGATCGGGAAGCCTTATGATCGAGTTATTGGATAACTCGGATCTAATTGGGAGATTTCATCAGCGCCAATGGGCCTGATGAGATGGAAGAATATTATTGGAGCCAAACTTCATTTTTGGCAGGTTGACCCGTATTTGACCATGGTTGGTCACATTTGGATTAGGGTTGCATTGGATTGGATCCAAGTGCTTAATCAACCCATGTAATGAAGTTTGGGCTAGCTCATTATCCAATGAGGCCCAATGACAAGTTCTCATGAAGAGATGAAAGGCTAAAAGGGTATAATGGGGAGAAACATGAACCATTAGGCGCCTAGGGGCATAATGGGGTCATGTTGGCGCCTTTGCTTCATTATGGAAGTAAAGGGCGCCTCCCCTCTCTTGCTAGGATGGAATGAATGCCTTTATGGCATTGCTTGAGGCGCAAGGCTGTTAGAGTATGCCCTTAAGGCTAATGTTTGAGGCCTTGGGTTATTATCAGTATCATGTATAAACTATGTTTATAAAGGCAATGGTTGTTATTCAGGTTGTTGCATTATCTGCTGCTATATGTATACTTCTGAATAATGTCTCAATGGTGTTCAGCTTCGCTGACATGCAGTATAGTCCTTAGTCGAGATATCTTGGTAAACATGAGACAGCCTTGATATGATTGAGACTAATATGTGTTCTAATCTTATAGGATGCTTCGAGCATGGAATAAGATGTAGACTCATAGGTGTATTGGATGTACCGGACAGACCCTACTAAGGATGTTCGATTGTTTGTCGCAATGTGAATAATCCTTATATGCAAACAAGTGGCATATTTCCTCTGACTTGAGATCACTTGTGTTTCTAAATGATGATTGGCATTGTCTTGAGGTAGTTCAATATCATTTGAAATATAATGGTTATAGATTATCTTGGATAATGGGCATGAGTCATGTTAGGGCATTAGTGATAGATATAGGATTGCCTCTCCTAGTTGGAGTGTGATGTTCTAAAGGGGCCCCCTGTATGAGATGGTTGAGAAAGTGTATGGCCATACCCAGATGACTATGTTCATCTGATCTAACCACTCTCATCATGTTGGAGTTACAGGCTTGACACGCTTGTCCAACGAGAACATCCAGTGGCAAAGGAAACACATATGTCAAGTGACTTGGGTTCACACTTGTGCTATGGTTTGGGAGTAGTCTTGGAAGACTCTTTCCTTTATATCGGGAGATAGTGATGTGTTGCTAGATACCCCTCTCTGATCGTGATAACGTAAGTTATCATTACCGACATTTAAAGGAAACCCTTAGGGTCGCACAATTTGATGATATGGCTTACTTATGTCAGATCGTGTGGACTGAATTGTTTTGGTTCAGTTTAAAGGAATTTAAACTCTGATTGGAAGTGAGATCTGGTCTGATCATGTTTGATTGATTAGGGCTTGAGATCGGTAAGCTTCGATCGAGAGAATTGATGCTAGATCGATGAGATCAAGAGCATCAAGAGATGTGTGGTTAGATCTTGAGCCTTTCGGTTTAATAAGGTCTAGACCAAGGCTTGGTTTGATTTGGTCTTTGAACCAAATTCAATTGAAGCGGTTCATTATATGAACGCATGGTTCAAAGGGAGAAGAAGAGGCGATCGGTTCACTTGGAGTGAACGCATCATGCGTTGAGGGCTTGCTATTTTTGGAAGTTGAATTTTTTCCAAAATAGAAGCACGCCTCCACGTTCGAGAGTAACGCTTTCTCTCGTCGCCCATCTTCTACTCTCGAGACTCCTCTCATTTTGGTAGAGAGACTTCACGCCAAGGAGGAGGTTCGAAAAACGCCAAGAGAGCATCTCATTCTCCTCACACGGCTAGGACACCTTGGAGAGCTTTGCTAGCACAAGGAACGCCAAGAAGGAAGCCATCACCATCTTGTGTGCGTTCACTTTGGAGGAGAGCTACATCGCCCTCTTATTTCCAAGTCGCCATCCAAACAATGGCTATGGTAAAATCTTTGTGTTGATCTATGAAGGCTTTAAGTTAATCATATGTTCATGCCACATGCGATCATGTTGAAATCCTTATTTCCGCCCATGCAAAATTTTAGAAGTGCATGCGTTTAGGGTTTCGCCCCACCTTTCAATTGGTATCAGAGCTGCGTTATGGCATGATCTTATATGATTGCTTTTTGTGTGATCCATGTATGCGTTGAATAGATCTAAACCTAAACATCATGCGAAAATACATGCTAGTCTTTAGATGTATGTTTTTGCTTGTGGCGCATGTATGATACTCTTGTTGGCGCATGTTGAAGATTTTTGTCAAAACTTAATATCATGCGCGACTCCACTTAGATCTAAAAGCGCCTACTTGAGATACTTAGATGGGATACTAGGGTTGAAGTCATCAGTCTAGTCTAGACCCAACAGTCTGATCAGACCATCTGACAGCCTAGATGGGTCGACCAGATAGCACCTATGCGCAAGCATTAGGTGGCTATAGGTCGACTGCAGAAAGGCGTGTAGCGATGTCTGATTGAGGCGCCTAGTGAACGATCATGATTAAGGCCCGGGGTCACGCCCGCCTGCCAGAAATCATGTGGGACGTTCAGCCCTTAAGGCATGCATAGTTGACCACTAGGTCAACATGAAGGACCCCTTTCGAGAGGGGGGCGAAAACCCTATTAGGGTGGCGCATAAAATTTCGCAAGCGGAAGAAGGGCTTTCAAAGATCTTTCTATTGCATATGATCAACTTAGATAGATATGAGAATGATCCATACCGTTGCCATCTCTTGGATGGTGTCTTGGAAGAAGAAAGCAAAAGAGATCTCCTCCAAAGGCTGTCGCACACAAGAAGAAGAAGGCCTACTTCTTTGGGGCGATTTGTGCTAGCAATGCTCCAAAGCTTCCTCGATCGTTTGAGGGATGATGAGATGAAAATTTGGCCGAATCCTCTTGTCGTCAACCTTCACGCCACCAGCCGTGAGTTGTCTCTAGCCAAGAGCGAAATCCCAAGAGGAATAGAGAGGAGGCGTTGCAAGTGAACGTGGAAACGTTCCCACGTTGAAAACCGACCGAGAGTTCCCAAAATAGCAAGCCATGATTACGTGCGTTATGCGTTCACCAAGTGAACCATGCGCAACTCTCTTCTCCCATCTGAACCTTGCGCTCAACCCATGAGCCGGTTCAAGATGTTTGGTTCAATGACCAAACCAAATCAGCCCAAACATTAAGTCTAGATCGAATTAGACCCTAAGGTCCTAGATCTGACCATTCATCTCCAGATGCTTCTGATCTGATCGATCTAGCATCAACACTCTCGATCGAAGCTTACCGATCTCAAGCCCTAATCAATCAAACATGATCAGACCAGATCTCACTTACAATCAGAGTTTAAATCCTTTTAAACTGAACCGAAACAATTCAGTCCACACGATCTGACTTAAGTAAGCCATATCATCAAATTGTGCGACCCTGAGGGTTTCCTTTAAATGTCGGTAACGATAACTTACGTTATCACGATCAGTGAGGGGTATCTAGCAACACATCACTGTCTCCCGATATAAAGGAAAGAGTCTTCCAAGACTACACCCAAAACACAGCTCAAGTGTGAATCCTTTTCACTAGGCTTCACTAGGCATACATATTTCCTTTGCCACTGGATGTTCTTATTGGACAAGCGTGTCAAGCTTGTAGCTCCAATATGATGAGCATGATTAGATCAGATGAACACAGTCACCTGGGTATGGCCATACACTTTCTCAATCATCTCAGCCGGGGGGGCCCCTTTAGAACACCTCACTCCTTAAACAAGGAGACGGCAATCCTATGTCTATCACTAGTGCCCTAACCTGACTCATGATCATTATCCAAGATAGTCTATAATCATTATGTTTCAAATGATATTGAACTACCTCAAAACAATGACAATCATCATTTAGAAACACAAGTGATCTCAAGTCAGAGGAGATGTGCCACTTGTAGCAAACAAGGATTATTCATATTGTGACAAGCAATTGAATATCCTAGTAGGGTCTGTCCAGTACATCCAATGTACCCATGAGTCTACATCTTATTCCATGCTCGAAGCATCCTATAAGATTAGAACACATATTAGTCTTAACCATATCAAGGCTGTCTCATGTTCACCAAGATACATCGACTAAGGACTTAACTGCACGTCAGCCTAGCTGAACAGCTTTGAGACATTATTCAGAAGAACATATATTGCAGCAGACAATGTAACTAACTGAATAACAACCATGCCTTTATAAACATAACAGTTTATTACATGATACTGTTACAATCCCAAAGCCTCAAACATTAGCCTTAAGGGCATACTCCAACAATCTCCCACTTGCACTTAATCTAATGGTTGAGGAATCTCAAACCCATATTATTACAGTGCTTCTCATGCTTCTGCTGCGCCAGAGGCTTGGTAAGCGGGTCTGCCAGATTGTCATCTGTATGTACCTTGCAGACTTTGATCTCGCCACGATCTATGATCTCCCTGATCAAATGAAACCTTCTCTGTATGTGCTTAGACTTCTGGTGTGACCGTGGTTCCTTTGCTTGTGCGATTGCTCCAGTGTTATCACAGAAGATAACCAAAGGATCTGCACTCGAAGGAACGACACCAAGTTCTCTCACGAACTTACGAATCCACACTGCCTCCTTGGATGCTTCCGAGGCTGCAACATACTCGGCTTCTGTTGTGGAATCAGCAATAGTTGACTGTTTGAAACTCTTCCACACCACTGCTCCTCCATTCAAGCTAAAAACATAGCCTGATTGCGATCGGAAATCATCCTGGTCAGACTGGAACGAAGCGTCAGTATATCCTTCAATACTGAGTTCTTCCTGACCACCATATATCAAGAACATATCTTTGGTCCTCCGAAGATATTTCAAAATGTTCTTGACTGCAATCCAGTGCGTCATATCTGGATTACTTTGGAACCGACTGGTCACGCTTAACCCGTAAGCGACGTCTGGGCGAGTACACAACATCGCATACATAATGGATCCAATAACCGAAGCATAAGGCGTATTGTCCATTTCATCTTTCTCAGTCTGTGTTTGTGGACACTGACTCTTCGAAAGATTCAGACCATGTCTGACTGGAAGATATCCCCTTTTAGAATTCTCTAAATGAAATCTTTCCAGGACCTTATCGATGTAAGTACTCTGGCACAGCCCGAGAAGCCTCTTAGATCTATCCCTGTAGATCTTCACACCTAATACATAGGCTGCTTCTCCTAGATCTTTCATCTGGAAACACTTTCTTAACCATGCCTTAACCGCATGCATTTCAGGAATGTCGTTTCCAATGATCAAGATATCATCGACGTAGAGGACTAGGAAAGTAATCACGCTCCCACTAAACCTCTTATATACACACGGGTCGTCCTCGTTCTTGATGAAACCAAACTCAGAGATTGATTCATCAAAACGAATATTCCAGCTTCTTGATGCTTGTTTCAGTCCATAAATGGACTTCTTTAATTTGCATATCTTATGACGATCTGATGGATTAGTGAAACCTTCAGGTTGTGTCATGTACACATCCTCATCCAGATTTCCATTCAGGAAAGCTGTTTTCACATCCATTTGCCAGATCTCATAATCGTAATATGCTGCTATCGCGAAAAGAATCCGAATAGACTTAAACATGGCTACAGGTGAGAAAGTTTCATCATAATCTATCCTGTAGATTTGTTTGAAACCTTTCGCAACAAGCCTGCCTTTATAGGTAACCACGTTACCATCCATGTCAATCTTCTTCTTGAAGATCCATTTACAGCCTATAGGAATAACTCCCGAAGGCGGATCAACCAAATCCCAGACTTGGTTATCTGACATGGAGTCCATCTCGGCGCGCATAGCTTCAAGCCATCTCGCTGACTCCGGTCCACTGACCGCATCCGCATAAGTGAGGGGTTCATCATTATCAATGATGTAGACTCCGTCATAGCGCTCAGGCTGACGACGGATCCTTCCCGATCTTCGCGGTTCCCGTGATATCTGAGCCTCAGGTAATTCAATAACCTGTTCCACCGGCTCAGGCTCATCCAACTGCGCTTGACTACTTTGTCCTTGCTCTGGATTCTCATCCAGCTTTATTTCTCTCCCACTGGCTTCTTGCAGAAGAAACTCCTTCTCAAGAAATATAGCCGTCCGAGCAACAAAAACCTTGTTCTCCTTGGGATCATAGAAATAATAACCCTTAGTTTCCTTAGGGTAACCGACAAAGATACATTTCTCAGATCTGCTTCTCCAGTTTCCCAGAGGCGAGCTTTTTGACATAAGCTTCGCAGCCCCAGATCCTGATAAATGTCAAGCTTGGCTGTTTCCCATACCATAACTCATATGGAGTCTTAGAAACTGCCTTGGATGGCACTCGGTTTAGTACCTTTGCAGCTGTTTCCAGTGCAAAACCCCAAAAGGAGTAAGGTAGATTAGCCTGACTCATCATAGAACGAACCATATCAAGCAACGTTCTATTTCTCCTCTCGGACACACCATTCCATTGCGGTGTTCCTGGTGGAGTGAGCTGTGAGATAATCCCACACTCCTTTAGATAGTCAGTAAACGCATGACTTAGGTATTCTCCACCTCGATCTGAACGAAGTGCCTTGATATTTCGGCCTAGCTGATTTTGTACTTCATTCTTGAACTCTTTGAACTTGTCAAAAGATTCACTCTTATGTCTCATCAGATAGACATAACCATACCTACTGAAATCATCAGTAAAGGTAATGAAGTACTGATAGCCACCTCTGGCATATTTACTAAACGGCCCACACACATCACTGTGTATAAGGTCATGAAGCCCTTTGACCTTTGTGAGGAAAAGGTGACTTCGTCATTTTACCCATCAAACAAGCTTTGCATATATCAATTTCCTCATAGGAGAATGATCCCAGCAGTCCATGTTCATGCAACCGCTTAATGCGTTTCTTGTTAATATGGCCTAAACGACTATGCCATAACAAGGTGCTGTCATCAGCATACTTGGCTTTCTTATTATCAATATTTTGTATAGAATTTTCCATGTCCAACATGAATAACCCATTGTTAATTGAACCAGTTCCATAAACAATATTATCATAAGATAAAACACACTTTGAAATATTGCATTCAAAGGCAAATCCTTTCCTGACAAGAGCAGGAATAGAGATAATATTTTTGGTGATGCTCGGTACAAAATAACAATTGTTTAATTCCAATACAAGTCCAGATGGCAAAGAAATGAAATAGTCTCCTACAGCAACAGCAGCAACCCGTGCCCCGTTTCCAACGCGTAGGTCTACCTCATGCTGTCCCACCTACCTTCTTCTCTTGAGTTCCTGTACATTTGAACAAATGTGAACTCCACATGCAGTGTCCAACACCCATGAAATAGAAGAAGATGAAAACATGACTTCAGTCACGAATATACCTGAGCCAGAAGCGATGCTTCCCCTCTTATCTCCTTGGAGCGCTTTACAGTCCTTTTTCCAGTGACCCAGCTGGCCACAGTGGAAACACCTGTATTCCTTGGACCGCTTAACCTTCTGTTTCAGAGCCTTACTGTAGTTCTTGACCGGGGCCTTGCCCTTCTTCCCCTTCTTCTTGTTCCTGGAAGGACCAGGAACCATTAAGACAGAGGTTGAAGGCTTTCCCTTCAGAGTTTCCTCAGTAGTCAAGAGCATATTGAGCAGCTCTGCCGGAGTACAGTCGATTTTGTTCATATTAAAGTTAATAATGAACGCGTCGAATGAAGGCGGGAGAGACTGCAGAATAATATCTACAGCAAGCTCCTGGTTGATGGTATGCCCCAGTTTCTCTAGAGCCTCCTTGTGCCCAATCATCTTGAGCACGTGAGCTCCCACTGGGCTTCCTTCAGCCAGTTTGCTCTGAAAGAAGAGCTTGGTCAAATTATAGCGTTCCGTCCTCGCCTGTGCAGCATACAGCATCTTGAGGTTCGCTATAATCTCTATAGCCGACATATCCTCATGCTGACGCTGCAGCGGTGGCGTCATAGACGCTAGCATCAGGCAAGCAACATCAATGCTATCATTGACATGCTTTTCGTAGGCTTCACGAACCGCCCTTGCGGCGTTCGCAGCGGGTTGAGGCGGCACAGCCGTCTCGAGGACATACAGTTTCCTCTCTGCCTTAAGAACAATCTTAAGGTGTCCGTACCAGTCTGAGAAGTTCGGCCCAGCAAACTTCTCCCTTTCCAGTAGGGATCGCACATTGAAGCTCATGGTGTTCGTTGCTGCAGGAATCTACAACAATGCAAGAACAGCAAGGTCAGTATCAATGTTAAGAAGCAATCAGGACTTAAGAATGATTCTTTTTCTCACTATTTTATCTGGCTGAAAAATCCAGCAAAACAGCCCGAAAGAGTAGAACTCTTTTAGTGAGATGGGATCCAGATTTCATACTTGGTCTCCGCGTCCCGCTCAGGCGAGATAAGATGCACAGAGATGACAAGCACTAATCTCTGGTAGGCAGTCCCTGCCAATCGCCAACCCATGCGATTACGCTTCATCTGGGCGATCCAGCAGACTGTGCCAACTGAGTTGGTACAACACAATCTCTGATCCCGTAGATGGCTGCCTCCATGTGCTACCATATGCGCCACATATGTAGCCTACATGGCCAAGCTGACCCGACCTACTCCCTGGACCACCACGTGCTATGCTGAGCAACGAGAAGCGATAAATCCCTTCTCTGTAACACGCAGGTGAAATCACACACCGTCTGAAGATAGATGGACGTGCCCACTGAGTGGGTACAACACGGCTCCAACGATAATCAGAACAGTGAGGTTTCGCGTCAGAAGGCTTACGAGCTTGATATTTAATCGTTGGATTTTAACGGTCTTTTATCTTCTTCACTATCATGCAATTCCTATGGTGATAGCAGAAGATAAACTAATCATGCAATTCTAATATTAAACAATAAAAGAAAGCATGGATCTTATGTGGTAAAAGCCCATAGCCTAAGTAAGACCTTAAATAAACTTAAGTCTTCACTTGCTTTTCTTCATGGGGCTTTCGCTGCTCATCTGGCCCAAACCAGGGTCCAAGCGCCATCTGCAGCTCTGGTGCGCCCACCAGGAATATGCGCCAGGTCCTAGGGTCGAACCCTAGACCTCCCACCTGGTCTAGCCACTGCTGCAGGCGCCTCTGCCAAGTGTGCTTTGTGCTCTTGTCTGATTAATTTACATATTAATCTATCTAGACAAGATTGACACGCAGGTCATTAACATTTTATAAATTAAGCAATGTGATGCGCAAATCACAATATAAAAATTAATTTACAAAAATTACCAGGCACGCAGGCCCCAGCACAGCACACATTTAACATGGGCAGCCCACATAAGATTAAATAAACAGGCAATATGGCATCAAACATCAACATGTGATCCAATAAGAAAACAAAATTTCAAAAACCGCATTGGCATCAATTTTAATTTTCTTATATGCCCCCACAACCTTACAACGGTACAATAATAGGGATCCACTCATCCATCCTAGTCAGATCCTGTGCCCTTGCATGCACCAAGTCGTAACTGACTTGAGTCAACCCAGTGGTCAACTATGCATGTACCAAGGGCTGAACGACCACGATGAGGTCTGGCAAACGGGTGTGAGCCCGGGCCTAACTCATGTGCGTTCAACAGACGTCTCAACCAGACATCGCTACACACCTATGATGCAGCCGACCTATAGCCACCTCTTGCTTGCGCAAGGGTGCTATCTGGTCGACCCATCTAGGCTGTCAGATGGTCTGATCAGACTAGTTGGATCTAACCTAGAGGATGACTTCAACCCTACTAACCCGTCTAAGGGTTTATAGTAGGCGCTTAGTCTAATGATAGGCGCGCAAGTGATATTCTTTTGATAAAACATCAACAACAAAGATCACAAAGATGCGCCTAGTTTGAAACATGCGCAAACATAAAACATGTGTTATCATATTCGCATGTCATGTAAACTATAGATCTAAGCAAGTTTTGCAAACAAGGATCACAATATAGCATTAAGCAATCATATGCATAGATAAACCTCGCTCTGATACCAATTGAAGGACCCCTTTCGAGAGGGGGGCGAAAACCCTATTAGGGTGGCGCATAAAATTTCGCAAGCGGAAGAAGGGCTTTCAAAGATCTTTCTATTGCATATGATCAACTTAGATAGATATGAGAATGATCCATACCGTTGCCATCTCTTGGATGGTGTCTTGGAAGAAGAAAGCAAAAGAGATCTCCTCCAAAGGCTGTCGCACACAAGAAGAAGAAGGCCTACTTCTTTGGGGCGATTTGTGCTAGCAATGCTCCAAAGCTTCCTCGATCGTTTGAGGGATGATGAGATGAAAATTTGGCCGAATCCTCTTGTCGTCAACCTTCACGCCACCAGCCGTGAGTTGTCTCTAGCCAAGAGCGAAATCCCAAGAGGAATAGAGAGGAGGCGTTGCAAGTGAACGTGGAAACGTTCCCACGTTGAAAACCGACCGAGAGTTCCCAAAATAGCAAGCCATGATTACGTGCGTTATGCGTTCACCAAGTGAACCATGCGCAACTCTCTTCTCCCATCTGAACCTTGCGCTCAACCCATGAGCCGGTTCAAGATGTTTGGTTCAATGACCAAACCAAATCAGCCCAAACATTAAGTCTAGATCGAATTAGACCCTAAGGTCCTAGATCTGACCATTCATCTCCAGATGCTTCTAATCTGATCGATCTAGCATCAACACTCTCGATCGAAGCTTACCGATCTCAAGCCCTAATCAATCAAACATGATCAGACCAGATCTCACTTACAATCAGAGTTTAAATCCCTTTAAACTAAACCGAAACAATTCAGTCCACACGATCTGACTTAAGTAAGCCATATCATCAAATTGTGCGACCCTGAGGGTTTCCTTTAAATGTCGGTAACGATAACTTACGTTATCACGATCAGTGAGGGGTATCTAGCAACACATCACTGTCTCCCGATATAAAGGAAAGAGTCTTCCAAGACTACACCCAAAACACAGCTCAAGTGTGAATCCTTTTCACTAGGCTTCACTAGGCATACATATTTCCTTTGCCACTGGATGTTCTTATTGGACAAGCGTGTCAAGCTTGTAGCTCCAATATGATGAGCATGATTAGATCAGATGAACACAGTCACCTGGGTATGGCCATACACTTTCTCAATCATCTCAGCCGGGGGGGCCCCTTTAGAACACCTCACTCCTTAAACAAGGAGACGGCAATCCTATGTCTATCACTAGTGCCCTAACCTGACTCATGATCATTATCCAAGATAGTCTATAATCATTATGTTTCAAATGATATTGAACTACCTCAAAACAATGACAATCATCATTTAGAAACACAAGTGATCTCAAGTCAGAGGAGATGTGCCACTTGTAGCAAACAAGGATTATTCATATTGTGACAAGCAATTGAATATCCTAGTAGGGTCTGTCCAGTACATCCAATGTACCCATGAGTCTACATCTTATTCCATGCTCGAAGCATCCTATAAGATTAGAACACATATTAGTCTTAACCATATCAAGGCTGTCTCATGTTCACCAAGATACATCGACTAAGGACTTAACTGCACGTCAGCCTAGCTGAACAGCTTTGAGACATTATTCAGAAGAACATATATTGCAGCAGACAATGTAACTAACTGAATAACAACCATGCCTTTATAAACATAACAGTTTATTACATGATACTGTTACAATCCCAAGGCCTCAAACATTAGCCTTAAGGGCATACTCCAACACAACACAAGTCAGTTATGACTGGGTGCATGCAAGGGCAGTGGGTCTGACTTGGTCTGATGAGTGGATCCCTATTAATGGACCGTTGTAAGGTAGTAGGGCACATAAGGAAATAAAATTGATGCCATGGGGTTTTTCAAAAATTTTATTTTCTGATTGGATCACATGTATGCTTATTTAACCTGATTGGGTGTCTATTTAATCTTATGTGGGCTACCCTAATTTGTGTGCTGTGCTGGGGCCTGCGTGCCTGGAATTAATTGTAAATTTTTATTGTGATCTGTGTATCACACTTTAATTTATAATAATGTACAATTGACCTGCGTGTCAATTCATTGGGGCCGTGTCAAATATCAAGCACGAAAGCCTTCTGACGCGAAACCTCACTGTTCTGATTATCGTTGGGGCCGTGTTGTACCCACTCAGTGGGCACGCCCATCTATCTTCAGACGGTGTGTGATTACACCTACGTGTTACAGAGAAGGGATTTATCGCTTCTCGTTGCTCAGCATAGCACGTGGTGGTCCAGGGAGTAGGTCGGGTCAGCTTGACCATGTAGGCTACATATTGAGCATATGTTAGCTATATGGAGGCAGCCATCTGTGGAATCAGAGACTGTGTTGTACCAACTCAGTTGGCACAGTCTACTGGATTGCCCAGATGAAGGGGAATCGCACGGGTTGGCGATTGGCATGGATAGCCTACCAGTGATTAGTGCTTGAACTCTCTGTGCATCTTATCTCGCCTGAGCGGGACGCGGAGACCAAGTATGAAATCTGGATCCCATCTCACTAAAAGGGGCTTCACTCTTTCGGACTGTTTTATTGGATTTTTCAGTCAGATAAAATAGTGAGAAAAAGAATCACTCTTAAGTCCTGGATTGATTCTAACATGGATACTGACCTTGTTGTTCTTGCAATGTTGTAGATTCCTACAGCAACGAACACCAAAGGGTTCAATGTGCGATCCTTACTGGAAAGGGAGAAGTTTGCTGGGCCAAACTTCTCAGACTGGTACGGACACCTTAAGATTGTTCTTAAGGCTGAGAGGAAGCTGTATGTCCTTGAGACGGCAATACCGCCTCAACCCGCTGCGAATGCCGCAAGGGCGGTTCGGGATGCTTATGAGAAGCATGTCAATGATAGTACTAATGTCGCTTGCCTTATGCTTGCGTCAATGACGCCAGAGCTCCAGCGTCAGCATGAGGATTTATCTGCTATTGATATTATAGCAAATCTCAAGATGCTGTATGCTGCACAGGCAAGGACTGAACGCAATAACTTGACGAAACTTTTCTTTCAGAGCAAACTGACTGAAGGGAGTCCAGTGGGAACTCATGTGCTCAAGATGATTGGGTACAAGGAGGCTCTAGAGAAACTGGGACACACCATCAATCAGGAGCTTGTTGTAGACATTATCCTGCAGTCTCTCCCGGCCTCTTTCGATCCGTTCATTATTAATTTTAATATGAACAAGATCGATTGTACTCCGGCAGAGTTACTGAACATGCTCTGCACCACAGAGCAGACTCTTGAGAAGGGAAAGCCTTCATCCTCTGTCTTGATGGTTCCTTCAAGGAACAAGAAGAAGGGGAAAACAAAAGATCAAGCGGTCAAAGGACAACAGGTGCTTCCATTGTGGCCAGCTGGGTCACTAGAAGAAGGACTGTAAAGCGCTCCAAGGAGACAAGAAGGGAAGCAAGCCTTTCACTTCTGGCTCAGGTATTTTTGTGACTGAAGTCATGGTAGCTTCTTCTATTTCATGGGTGTTGGACACTGCATGTGGAGTTCACATTTGTTCAAATGTACAGGAACTCAAGAGAAGAAGACAGGTGGGACAGCATGAGGTGGACCTACGAGTTGGAAATGGGGCACGGGTTGCTGCTGTTGCTGTAGGACAATATAACATCTCTTTACCATCTGGTCTTGTATTAGAACTGGACAATTGTTATTTTGTACCGAGCATAACTAAGAATATTATCTCTATTCCTGCTCTTGTCAAGAAAGGGTTTTCCTTTGAATGCAAAACTTTAAAGTGTTGTATTTCATTTGATAATATTGTTTATGATACTGGGTCGATTAACAATGGGTTATACATGTTGGACATGGAATGTTCTGTACAACAAATTGATAATAAGAAAGCCAAGTATGCTGATGACAGCACCTTGCTATGGCATAGTCGTTTAGGCCATATTAACAAGAAGCGCATTAAGCGGTTGCATGACCATGGACTGCTGGGATCATTCTCCTATGAGGAGCTTGATACATGCAAAGCTTGTTTAATGGGTAAAATGACGAAGTCTCCTTTTTCTAATAAAGGTCAAAGGGCTTCAGGTTTACTTGACCTCATTCACAGTGATGTATGTGGGCCATTTAGTAAACATGCCAGAGGTGGCTATTTATACTTCATTACTTTTACTGATGATTTCAGTAGATACGGTTATGTCTATCTTATGAGACATAAGAGTGAATCTTTTGACAAGTTCAAAGAGTTCAAAAATGAAGTACAGAATCAGTTAGGCCGGAATATCAAGGCACTTCGATCCGATCGAGGTGGAGAATACTTGAGTCGAGAGTTTACTGACTATCTGAAGGAGTGTGGGATTATCTCACAGCTCACTCCGCCAGGAACACCGCAATGGAATGGTGTGTCTGAGAGGAGAAATAGAACCTTATTGGATATGGTTCGTTCGATGATGAGTCAGGCTACTTTACCTTACTCCTTTTAGGGATTTGCACTGGAAACAGCTGCAAAGGTGCTAAACCGAGTGCCATCCAAGGCCGTTTCAAAGACTCCATATGAGTTATGGTATGGGAAACAGCCGAGCTTGACATTTATTAAAATCTGGGGTTGCGAGGCTTATGTCAAAAAGCTCGCCTCTGGGAAACTAGAGAGCAGATCTTATAAATGTATCTTTGTCGGTTACCCTAAAGAAACTAAGGGTTATTATTTCTACGATCCCAAAGAGAACAAAGTATTTGTTGCTCGTATGGCTATTTTTCTTGAGAAGGAATTTCTTCTGCAAGAAGCCAGTGGGAGAGAAATAAAACTGGATGAAAGTCCAGAAGAGGGACAAAGTAGTCAAGCTCAGTTGGATGAGCCTGAGCAAATAGAACAGGTTGATGTTCAACCTGAGGCTCAGATATCATGGGAACCGCGAAGATCGGGAAGGATCCGTCGACAGCCTGAGCACTATGACGGAGTCTACATCATTGATGATGAACCCCTTACTTATGCGGATGCGGTCAGTGGACCGGAATCAGCAAGATGGCTTGAAGCTATGCGAGCCGAGATGGACTCCATGTCAGATAACCAAGTCTGGGATTTGGTTGATCCGCCTCCGGGAGTAATCCCTATAGGCTGTAAGTGGATCTTCAAGAAGAAGATTGACATAGATGGTAACGTAGTTACCTATAAGGGCAGGCTAGTTGCGAAAGGTTTCAAACAAATCTACGGAATAGATTATGATGAAACTTTCTCTCCTGTAGCTATGTTCAAGTCTATTCGGATTATTCTCGCCATAGCTGCATATTATGATTATGAGATCTGGCAAATGGATGTGAAGACCGCTTTCCTTAATGGAAAACTGGAAGAGGATGTGTATATGACACAGCCTGAAGGTTTCATCAATCCATCAGATCGTCATAAAATATGCAAATTAAAGAAGTCCATTTATGGACTAAAACAAGCATCTAGAAGCTGGAATATTCGTTTTGATGAATCAGTTTGTGAATTTGGTTTCATCAAAAAATGAAGATGACCCGTGTGTATATAAGAGGTTTAGTAGGAGCGTGATTACTTTCCTAGTCCTCTACGTCGATGATATCTTGATCATTGGAAACGATATTCCTGAACTGCATGCGGTCAAAGCATGGTTAAGAAAATGTTTCCAGATGAAAGATTTAGGAGAAGTAGCCTATGTATTAGGTGTGCAGATCTATAGAGATAGATCTAATAGGCTTCTCGGGCTGTGCCAGAGTAGTTACATCGATAAAGTCCTGGAGAGATTCCATTTAGAAAATTCTAAAAGAGGATATCTTCAAGTCAGACATGGTCTAAATCTTTCTAAGAGCCAGTGTCCTCAAACACAATCTGAGAAAGATGAAATGGACAATACGCCTTATGCTTCGGCTATTGGATCCATCATGTATGCGATGTTGTGTACTCGCCCAGACGTCGCTTACGGGTTAAGCGTGACCAGTCGATTCCAAAGTAATCCAGGGAAGGCACACTGGATTGCAGTCAAGAACATTTTGAAATATCTTCGGAGGACCAAAGATATGTTCTTGATTTATGGAGGTCAGGAAGAACTCAGTATTGAAGGATATACTGACGCTTCGTTCCAATCTGACCAGGATGATTTCCGATCGCAATCAGGCTATGTTTTTAGCTTGGATGGAGGAGCAGTGGTGTGGAAAAGTTTCAAACAATCAATTGTTGCTGATTCCACAACAGAAGCCGAGTATGTTGCAGCCTCAGAAGCATCAAAGGAGGCAGTGTGGATTCGTAAGTTCGTTCAGGAACTTGGTGTTGTTCCTTCGAGTGCTGATCCATTGGTTATCTTCTGTGATAACACTGGAGCACAAGCAAAGGAACCACGGTCGCACCAGAAGTCCAAGCACATACAAAGAAGGTTTCATTTGATCCGTGAGATCATAGATCGTGGAGAGATCAAGATCTGCAAGGTTCATACAGATGACAATCTAGCTGACCCGCTTACAAAGCCTCTGGCGCAGCAGAAGCATGAGAAGCACTGTAATAATATGGGTTTGAGATTTCTCAACCATTAGATTAAGTGCAAGTGGGAGATTGTTGGAGTATGCCCTTAAGGCTAATGTTTGAGGCCTTGGGTTATTATCAGTATCATGTATAAACTATGTTTATAAAGGCAATGGTTGTTATTTAGGTTGTTGCATTATCTGCTGCTATATGTATACTTCTGAATAATGTCTCAATGGTGTTCAGCTTCGCTGACATGCAGTATAGTCCTTAGTCGAGATATCTTGGTAAACATGAGACAGCCTTGATATGATTGAGACTAATATGTGTTCTAATCTTATAGGATGCTTCGAGCATGGAATAAGATGTAGACTCATAGGTGCATTGGATGTACTGGACAGACCCTACTAAGGATGTTCGATTGTTTGTCGCAATGTGAATAATCCTTATATGCAAACAAGTGGCATATTTCCTCTGACTTGAGATCACTTGTGTTTCTAAATGATGATTGGCATTGTCTTGAGGTAGTTCAATATCATTTGAAATATAATGGTTATAGATTATCTTGGATAATGGACATGAGTCATGTTAGGGCATTAGTGATAGATATAGGATTGCCTCTCCTAGTTGGAGTGTGATGTTCTAAAGGGGCCCCCTGTATGAGATGGTTGAGAAAGTGTATGGCCATACCCAGATGACTATGTTCATCTGATCTAACCACTCTCATCATGTTGGAGTTACAGGCTTGACACGCTTGTCCAACGAGAACATCCAGTGGCAAAGGAAACACATATGTCAAGTGACTTGGGTTCACACTTGTGCTATGGTTTGGGAGTAGTCTTGGAAGACTCTTTCCTTTATATCAGGAGACAGTGATGTGTTGCTAGATACCCCTCTCTGATCGTGATAACGTAAGTTGTCGTTACCGACATTTAAAGGAAACCCTTAGGGTCGCACAATTTGATGATATGGCTTACTTATGTCAGATCGTGTGGACTGAATTGTTTTGGTTCAGTTTAAAGGAATTTAAACTCTGATTGGAAGTGAGATCTGGTCTGATCATGTTTGATTGATTAGGGCTTGAGATCGGTAAGCTTCGATCGAGAGAATTGATGCTAGATCGATGAGATCAAGAGCATCAAGAGATGTGTGGTTAGATCTTGAGCCTTTCGGTTTAATAAGGTCTAGACCAAGGCTTGGTTTGATTTGGTCTTTGAACCAAATTCAATTGAACCAGTTCATTATATGAACGCATGGTTCAAAGGGAGAAGAAGAGGCGATCGGTTCACTTGGAGTGAACGCATCATGCGTTGAGGGCTTGCTATTTTTGGAAGTTGAATTTTTTCCAAAATAGAAGCACGCCTCCACGTTCGAGAGTAACGCTTTCTCTCGTCGCCCATCTTCTACTCTCGAGACTCCTCTCATTTTGGTAGAGAGACTTCACGCAAAGGAGGAGGTTCGAAAAACGCCAAGAGAGCATCTCATTCTCCTCACACGGCTAGGACACCTTGGAGAGCTTTACTAGCACAAGGAACGCCAAGAAGGAAGCCATCACCATCTTGTGTGCGTTCACTTTGGAGGAGAGCCACATCGCCCTCTTATTTCCAAGTCGCCATCCAAACAATGGCTATGGTAAAATCTTTGTGTTGATCTATGAAGGCTTTAAGTTAATCATATGTTCATGCCACATGCGATCATGTTGAAATCCTTATTTCCGCCCATGCAAAATTTTAGAAGTGCATGCGTTTAGGGTTTCGCCCCCCCCCCCTTTCAAAGGCAAGGCCTTGGCGCACAAGGAAAGGCATGGGAACAAAAGGAAAGGTTGAATGAGAATTATGGAAATGTCTTAGAGACTTTCCTTGTCTCAAACCTCTTCATCCTAGCCCTACACTTGTCATGATCCTAGCCATTACCCTAACCGCCTCTTGCCCTATAAATGTGACCCTAGTCGCCCCCTCTTGCGTGTAATCAATCCTTGAAGGCGTGAACACAAGGAGAGGGGCGAGTGCTTGGAGCAAGGGCGCATCTTCCATAACCGCAAGCCTCTTCCTCCTTTCCTCTTGGCGCAAAGAGATCTAGTGCTTGGCGGCTTGGGTAGTTTTCCCTCTTCACTTGGCGCATCTTTTCTATAGGTGGCGCAAGAGAAGTAAAACATCTTCCTAAGGCTTGGATCTTATTCCCGAGGCTAGCACCGGGCGTGGAAGAAGAGAACTCAAGAGATCCGTGTGTGCGAGACTGTAGAGGGCGCACACTTGGACGCCTACATCGGCATCGCTCCATATTGCTCCTAAGGTACTTACTAACTCATCATGTCGACTCCCTTGCTTGCGATCTTCACTGGGTTTTTGGGACCGGCCTGTTTCGGGGACATTCTTCCGCTGCGAAAAATGTATGTCTATAACTCTGAAAATTGTAAAATGTCCCCGGGGTTTCCCAACATGAAGATCCCGTCATGTTAGGTCGGCAGCGACCCATACCTCTCAGGTGCACGACAAATCCTCCCAGACCTTCATGGGACCTATGTCTAAGCCTCATGTTGCATAGCAACCGGTGCAGGCGGTTCAGGTTCTATCTCCTTGTCCTGTGGTTGCACTTGGACCTCATCCAAGTCAAACTTCCTCCCACTGACTTCTTTCATAAGAAATTCTTTCTCTAGGAAGACAGCACCCTGAGCAATAAAAACTTTATTCTCCATGGGAATATAGAAGTAGTAACCCATAGTTTCCTTAGTGTACCCCACAAACATACATTTATCAGATCTAGGTTCTAGCTTGCTAGAATCCTGACGTTTAACATAAGTCTCACATCTCCAGATCCTAATAAATGAGAGGTTAGGGTGTCTTCCACTCCATACCTCGTATGGTATCTTGGAGACACTCTTGGATGGAACGTTATTCAGTATAAGAGAAGTTGTTTCAATTGCAAAACCCCCAGAATGAAAGAGTTAGAGTTGCATGACTCATAATAGACCGAACCATGTTCAACAAGGTTCGATTTCTCCTTTCAGACACACCATTCCATTGTGTTATTCTAGGAGGAGTGAGTTGGCATAGAATCCCACACTCTCTCAGATAGTCAAAGAACTCACTGCTCAGGTACTCTCCACCACGATCTGATCGAAGAGTTTTAATGGATCTTCCAAGCTGATTCTCTACTTCATTTTGAACTCCTTGAATTTCTCAAAGGATTCAAACTTATGTCTCTTTAGATAGACATAACCATATCTACTGAAGTCATCAGTAAATGTGATGAAGTAGTTGTACCCTCCTCTGGCTTGTTTACTGAATGGCCCACACACATCACTGTGTATAAGATCCAATAAACCTCCTGCCCTCTCACCGATCTTGGTGAAGGGCGCCTTTGTCATCTTCCCTAATAAACAAGGCTCACAAGTATCAAATTCCTCCAAGGAACTTGAATCTAACAACCCATTTTCATGGAGTTGTTGAATGCGATTCTTGTTTATATGGGCTGATCGACAATGTCATAGGAAAGCACCAACTGAACCACGCAGTTTGATCTTTTTGTTATTTATGTTACAAATAGAACTATCCATGTCCAAGACATATAATCCATTGCACAAAGTACTCTTCCCATAAAATATGTTTGTAAATGAGAAAGAACAAGTGTTCTCCTTTATTTCAAACTTAAATCCTTTTTTTGCCAAGCAAGGAATGGATACAATATTTTTAGTAAATGAAGGTACATAATAGCAATGATCTAGTTCTAATAGAAGTCCAGAAGGTAGGGAGAGTGTCAAAACTCCTGCAGCTACAGCAGCAACCTGTGCCCCGTTTCCAACCTGCAGGTCAATCTCTCTAGGCCGCACCGATCCACTTTTCTTGAGCCCCTACATATTTATACAAATATGAGCTCCACATGCGGTATCCGATACCCATGACATAGAAGTAGAAAGGTTGACTTCAGTAACATAGATACTTAAGCTAGAAGGAAAGCTCAAGTCATTCTTCTCCTCATTCTCAAGCCACAATGGAAGCACCTCTGTTCCTTTGACTTCTTCGCCTTTTTCTTCAGTGCCTTGGTAGGACCTTTGGCACTGCCCTTAGCATGTGTCTTACCCTTCTTCTAATAGAATACCTAGGTCACAAGTGACTTCAATGAAAAATTTCATAGCAAAACTAGGAATCCATAGAATCGCATGACATGAGCACATGATCAACCTTGTATAACTTGCATAAAACAAGTTAGAGTATTACCTGTGCCATGATGTGAGAGGCGACTTGGAAGATGAAAGGGGCGAGTGCCTCTTCTCCAAAGATGTCACACACAAGATGAGAAAGACTTTCTTCCTTGTGTTCCTTGTGCTAGCAAAGACACCAAGGAGTCTTGATCGTCTCTTGGAAAGGATGATGTGTGTCCCCTTGGCTGGTCGAACTTCTCTTCCTTGCGTGAAGATGATCCACACGAGAGAGCGAAGAGAGGAGAAAAATGAGAGGAGGAAGCGAAAAACCGTGATCCCCAAAAGGGAAAAATTCGGCCACCACATATGGTAAGAACCGAATATGTAACTCCCTCCATAACACCCCTCTAAAAGATCGAAAACTCCTCTTTGAATTGAACCATCCGTTCACAAGTGAACCGGTTCAATCTCAATTTGGTTCAAGCGCCAAATCAAACCAGCCCTGGTTATAATCTTCTTTGAACCAAATGGCTCAAGATCTAACCACACATCACATTGAACCCCTGATCTTTACGATCAAGCATCAATCCTCCGATCAAAGCTTACCGATCATATGTCCTAATCAATCAAACATGATTAGACTAGATCTCACTTTTAATCAGAGCTTAAATTCCTTTAAACTGAACTAGAATAATTCCAGTCCACACGATCTGACATAAGTAAGCCATATCATCAAATTGTGCGACCCTAAGGGTTTCCTTCAATGTCGGTAACGATAACTTACGTTATCAAGACCAGAAAGAGGTATCTAGCAACACATCACTGTCTTCCAATATGAAGGAAAGAGTCTTCCAAGACTACTCCCAAACCACAGCACAAGTGTGAATTTCATTCACTTGGCATACATGTTTCCCTTTGCCACTGGATGTTCTCGTCGGACAAGCGTGTCAAGCCTGTGATTCCAACATGATGAAAATGGTTAGATCAGATGAACATAGTCGTCTGGGTATGGCCATACACATTCTCAACCATTTCATCCATAGGGCCCCTTTAGAACATCACACTCCAACCAGGAGAGGCAATCCTATATCTATCACAAGTACCCTAACATGACTCATGCCCACTATCCAAGATAATCCTTAATCATTATCTTTCAAATGATATGGAACTACCTCAAGATAATGCCAATCATCACTTAGAAACACAAGTGATCTCAAGTCAGAGGGAATATGCCACTTGCTTGCATACAAGGATTATTCACATTGTGACAAACAATTGAATATCCTGAGAAGGGTCAGTCCAGTACATCCAATGCACCTATGTGTCTAAATCTTATTCCATGCTCGAAGCATCCTATAAGATTAGAACACATATTAGTCTCAATCATACCAAGGCTGTCTCACGTTCACCAAGATATCTCGACTAAGGACAATACTGAATGTCAGCTAAACTGAACATCATTGAGACATTACTCAGAAGTATACATATAGCAGCAGATTATGTAACAATCTGAATAACAACGAATGCCTTCAAAAACATATATATTTAGTTTATACATGATACTGAAAATAACCCAAGGCCTCAAACATTAGCCTTAAGGCCATACCCTAATAATCTCCCACTTGCACTTAAACTAATGGTTGAGAAATCTCAAACCCATATTATTACAGTGCTTCTCATGCTTCTGCTGCGCCAGAGGCTTTGTAAGCGGGTCAGCTAGATTGTCATCTGTATGAATCTTGAAGATCTTGATGTCTCCTCGATCAATGATTTCACGGATCAAGTGAAACCTTCTCTGTATGTGCTTGGACTTCTGGTGTGACCGTGGTTCCTTCGCTTGTGCAATCGCTCCAGTGTTGTCACAGAAGATAACAAATGGATCTGCACTCGAAGGAACGACACCAAGTTCCTGAACGAACTTACGAATCCATACTGCCTCCTTTGAAGCTTCTGAGGCTACAACATACTCGGCTTCTGTTGTGGAATCAGCAACAATTGATTGTTTGAAACTCTTCCACACCACTGCTCCTCCATTCAAGCTAAAAACATAGCCTGATTGCGATCGGAAATCATCTTGGTCAGATTGTAACGAAGCATCAGTATATCCTTCAATACTGAGTTCTCCCTGACCTCCATAAATCAAGAACATATCTTTGGTTCTGCGAAGATATTTCAAAACGTTCTTGACTGCAATCCAGTGTGCCTTACCTGGATTACCTTGGAACCGACTGGTCACGCTTAACCCGTAAGCGACGTCTGGGCGAGTACACAACATCGCATACATGATGGACCCAATAGCCGAAGCATAAGGCGTATTGTCCATCTCATCTTTCTCAGACTGTGTTTGAGGACACTAGCCTTTTGAAAGATTCAGACCATGTCTGACTGGAAGATATCCTCTTTTAGAATTTTTTAAATGGAATCTCTCCAGGACCTTATCGATGTAAGTACTCTGGCATAGCCCGAGAAGCCTATTAGATATATCTCTATAGACCTGCACACCTAATATATAGGTCGCTTCTCCTAAATCTTTCATCTGGAAACATTTTCCTAACCATGCCTTGACTGCATGCAGTTCAGGAATATCATTTCCAATGATTAAAATATCATCGACGTAGAGGACTAGGAAAGTAATCACGCTCCCACTAAACCTTTTATATACACACGGGTCATCTTCATTTTTTATGAAACCAAATTCAGAAATTGATTCATCAAAACGAATATTCCAGCTTCTCGATGCTTGTTTTAGTCCATAAATGGACTTCTTTAGTTTGCATATTTTATGACGTTCTGATGGGTTAATGAAACCTTCAGGTTGTGTCATGTAGACATCCTCTTCTAATTTTTCGTTAAGGAAAGCGGTTTTCACATCCATTTGCCAGATCTCATAATCATAATATGCTGCTATCGCAAGAATAATTCGAATGGACTTGAACATGGCTACAGGAGAAAAAGTTTCATCATAATCTATCCCGTAGATTTGTTTGAAACCTTTCGCAACTAGCCTGCCCTTATAGGTAACTACGTTACCATCCATGTCTTTCTTCTTTCTGAAGATCCACTTACAGCCTATAGGGATTACTCCCGGAGGCGGATCAACCAAATCCCAGACTTGGTTATCTGACATGGAGTCCATCTCGGCTCGCATAGCTTCAAGCCATCTTGCTGACTCCGGTCCACATACCGCATCCGCATAAGTGAGGGGTTCATCATTAATGATGTAGACTCCGTCATAGCGCTCAGGCTGACGACGAATCCTTCCCGATCTACGCGGTTCCCGTGATGTCTGAGCCTCAGGTTGAACATTAACCTGATCTATTGGCTCAGACTCATCCAACTGTGCTTGACTACTTTGTCCCTCTTCTGGAATTTCATCCAGCTTTATTTCTCTCCCACTGGCCTCTTGCAGAAGAAACTCCTTCTCAAGAAAAATAGCCGTTCGAGCAACAAATACTTTATTCTCTTTGGGATCATAGAAATAATAACCCTTAGTTTCTTTAGGGTATCCGACAAAGATGCATTTATCAGATCTGCTCTCCAGTTTCCCAGAGGCGAGCTTTTTGACATAAGCCTCGCAACCCCAGATCTTGATAAATGTCAAGCTCGGCTGTTTCCCATACCATAACTCATATGGCGTCTTTGAAACGGCCTTGGATGGCACTCGGTTTAGCACCTTTGCAGTTGTTTCCAGTGTAAATCCCCAAAAGGAGTAAGGTAGAGTAGCTTGACTCATCATAGAACGAACCATATCCAATAAGGTTCGATTCCTCCTCTCGGACACACCATTCCATTGCGGTGTCCCCGGCGGAGTGAGCTGTGAGATGATCCCACACTCCTTCAGATAGTCAGTAAACTCATGACTCAAGTATTCTCCACCTCGATCTAATCGAAGTGCCTTGATATTTCGGCCTAACTGATTCTGTACTTCATTTTTGAATTCTTTGAACTTGTCAAAAGATTCACTCTTATGTCTCATTAAGTAGTCATAACCATACCTACTGAAATCATCAGTAAAAGTAATGAAGTATGAATAGCCACCTCTGGCATGTTTACTAAATGGCCCACACACATCACTGTGAATAAGGTCAAGTAAACCTGAAGCCCTTTTACCTTTATTAGCATGAGACATAAGAGTGAATCTTTTGACAAGTTCAGGTGTCATAGTGGCTAGCATGAGACATCCAACCTCCAAAGAGTCATCCTAATACTTTCTAAAAGTATCCCTGTCTGCCATCTAGGCATTAGGCACAGCAGCCGCAGGAAGAGGCTATTTAAGGACATACAACTTCTTCTCGTGCTTGAGGGCTATCCTCAAGTTCTGATGCCAGTCCATAAAGTTGGATCCAACCAACTTATCCTTATCGAGAACGGATCGTAGTGTTAATCCGCTAGTGTTCATGGCCATTGTTCTACAACCACCAAGAAACAGCATATTAGTACTACTACAAATCATTTAAACTATACTTGTTTAAATGATTATGGCTCCCACTATTTTAATCGAATTGACAGCTCACAAAGTCAATTGAGAAATCTAAGATTTCATTAGTGAGATGGGATCCATATTCCATATAGGGCTTTGCGTCCCACGAGGGTGGGATGAGATGCACAAAATGACCCATGCTTCTTAAGGTGGGCACGCCGGCCGATTGCGCTTGGCAACTCCCTTATTGAGACGGTCTAGACATTTCATGTCCAGCGAGGGCTGAAAACAGCATGAAACTCTAACCTCTCAACGATGCCTCTAGAGTTTCATCATGTGCCCAGCACATATGAAAAATCTAGTCAAGTCTATTCCTAACTGTTATGCCCAGAGCCAACGAGTTTCCTTGTGAAGGCACGTCTAGGGTAAAACTAGAATGGGGAAACCATTGCCACTACACACCTTCTAAAGATAAGTGGATGTGTCCCATAAAGGTGGGAAACAGTTCACAACACCACTGATCGAAAGCTTAGTGAGGGCTACGCATTAGAAGGCAACTAGACTTGATATTTTGATTGAGGGTTTTTGAGGTCTCATCATTTCAGTTTTATCTTATGTCTAACATTACAGGCATGCAATCATATGGTGATAACATAATGATAAAACATCGCAAGCATGCTTTAGCTTTTGTAAAGAAAGCAATAAAAGGATAATGTGATCATAGCCCACTCAAGACATTGAACCAACCCATGCCAAAAAGGGGTTCAATTCTTGAACTAGCACTCAAGCCCCTAAAACTAGACCTAGCCTAGCCGACCTCTATCTTGATCTTCAAGGTTGGCTCCAAGGTCCTCCTTTCCATGGTTTAGCTCTCAAACCCTAGAGGTACTTTTAGAAAAAACCTAAAGTATTCATGGGTTCGGACAATGCCATGGATCCTCCTCCAGGGAAGATGCGCCACCTTGCAAGCCACAAGAGGGATAGCTCACAAGCACAAGGCTCGGCCAAACCCATTCTCGCGCCCCCATTCAAGGATGTGCCACCTTTAATGAAGCTTGTTGCGCCACCATGCAAGGTGCGCAAGCTTCATGCATGCGCCATGCTCCAAGTAGATGCACCACCCTAATCTTCTTCTTAGTTAAAAGTAAAAAAGAAAAGCAGCACGCAGGCCTCACAAAGATACATCACAGGCATGCTAAGGGGCTTGAATCATGACCACAACATCATGCACATATAAGGCATTTATACATACAATTCTACATGCTCATGAAGAACTCAAAATCTGAAATTTTAGTTTCTCATAAAATAAGTCTCCTTTCCCCATTTTCTTATCACAATTCTTTTGGTTATTTGCAATTAATTTTCATGATGATTTCATAGATCCTATCAGCGGGTAATTTTGTTAGTTCAAGAGACCCGGTCAGTCTGAAGACACAATGCCCATCCTATCTGACAAAACTACGTGCGCTTTTGATCTTAAATCAATTAAGAAAAATAACCCAAAATTCCAAAAGAGATTGAAAAGATGATAGGAACAAGAAACTATAATTTCTCCTACTCAGAAAAATCATGCGCCATGTGATTTGCAATTTGCGAAAATGAAACATGGCATGTGAGCATGGAAAAGCATGAAAGTACATCATTCGAGGCTCATAAGTCCCTCTGATACCACTATTGGGAAACCCTGAGGATATTTTATAATTTTCACAGAGAATACAATACGTGCACAGCGGAATAATATCCCCGAAACAGGTCGGTCCCAAAAACCCAGTGAAGATCATCTTGCGAGGGGGTCGACATGATGAGATAGTAAATACCTTAGGAGCAGGATGAGGCTGATGTCAAGGTAGGCGCCCAAGTGTTCGCCCTCTGCAGTCTCACACACACGGATGCCTCGAGCTCTCTTCTTCCTCGCCCAGTGCTAGCCTCGGGAAGAAAATCCAAGCCTTTGTTCACCTTCTTCTATCCTTGCGCCACCTTCAAGAGAAGTTACACCAATGGATGAGAAGGAAGAGGGAGATGATGAAGTCGCCAATCCCAAGTCTTCCTTGCGCCAATAGGAAGGAAGAAGAAAGGAGGCTTGCGGCTTCAAGGTGGAAGAGATGGAGTTGCGCCAAGACACCCTTGCTCTCGCACCTTTTAGTTTGCTCACGCCAAAGAGATTACATGTCCAAGGACTCACGCATGCATGCTAATATATAGATGTAAGGGAGGGGCGGCAACACAAAGGGTGTAGGTGCAAAGAGCATGAAGGATGTGGCTAGGGTTAGGGTATGAGAGCAATTAAGGTTTAGGTTTTAGAAACTCTCCAAGAGATTTCCATAAACCTCTCCTAATCGCCTAGCACTTTCTATATATGTCCAACATGCCTCATGTGCCCCATCCCATGCCATAGAGGCAAGGTTACCATCCAGGGTAGATGGGGGAGGCGCCAATTCCTTCCAGAGGAAGCAAATTGCGCCAAGCTCACCCCATTATGCCCTTAGCCAATGGGGTTAGCTTTTCTCCCTATTATATCCTTTTAGCCCATTGTCTCTTCATGACAACTTGTTATTGGGCCTCATTGGGTAATGAGCTAGCCCAAACTTCATTACATGGGTTGATTAAGCGATTGAATCCAATCCAATGCAACCCTAATCCAAATGTGACCAACCATGATCAAATTCGAGTCAAACTACCAAAAATGAAGTTTGGCTCCAACAACTCTCTTCCATCTCATCAGGCCCATTGGCGCAGACGAAAACTCCCAAATAGATCCGAGTTATCCAATAACCCGTTCATAAGGCTTCCCGATCAATACAAGAACTCAAGTAGGGGTGGCAATTTCACCCGAACCCGACAGGTACCCGACCCGTTTATGGTGGGTTCAGGTACCCGATTAGCTAAACAGGTCGGGTTCGGGTTTAGAGGCGTGGGTACCCGGTACACGATGCCCGACTTCAATTAAAAAAATATAAATATTAAATTTTATTATTAGAGTGTAAATAATAATAAAATAACCATTATATAAATATTTATTAATATTAAAAATATAAAAATAATAATAAATAATTATTATATAAATATATTTAATTTAATTTAAATTTTTTAAATATATTTTATATAATAAATAATTTAGTTTTTTAATTAATACGGTACCCGCGGGTACCCGTTTAAATACCCAACCCGGGTTTGGGTCGGGTTCAGGTAGCGGGTTCGGGTGGCGGGTCGGGTTCGGGTAGCGGGTTCGGGTGGCGGGTCGGGTTCGGATTTAGGGTAAAATCTCGGGTACCCAACCCGTTGCCAGTCCTAAACTCAAATATTAAGTTGTGCGACCATGTAGGTTCCTCTGATGTTAGCAGTGCTGAGCTAAGGTCACCACAAGCAATGAGTGGCACCTAGCATTGCATCGCTGCTACCCAAGTCATCGGAATGGATATCGACATCGATATCCCCATCATCGCAACTAGGTACTGATGCATTATAGTCTCTTTACCGAACTGATATCCGATTGGACAAGTGTGTCACCACTTGTTTTCACCCAATCACATGGTCATGACTAAATCAGGTTGTCACCTGGGTATGGTCATACACTTTCAGTCATAGAACCATAAAGGAACTCCATGGATATCAAGCTTCTCTCAGGAAGGGGCAAATCCTCTATCTGTCCATTGACCTTCTCATATGGGTCGTGACATGCTCAATGACAACCGTTATTACCTCCCAACTACGGCGAGGTGTTAGGTTGTTTCAAAGCATGTTCCTAACTATATAAAATGGTCAATGACCTCAAGTCAAGAGATCAATGCATCTCCTGTTACTTGTGAGGATAACTCATGACACCAAGTCATAGCCTCACAGCGGGTCGGTCCAGTATATCCACCACTAATATACTCATATGTCTGTATTAGCACCTCGTGCCTAACCAGCCCATAAACCAGTCTCACAAGTACCAGAGCTGTCTTATATCCACTCAAATAAATCGACTGGGGACAACCATTTGTGCACAGATCTGATTTGTCTCCAGGGACATATCATGTAAGTACATAATCGCAGATGTAGACAAATAATGATAATGACAATGCCAAAAGGATATAAATATCAGAGTCAAGTAGTACAAAGATAGACCAAAACTAGGTCTCAGGGCATATACACCAATAGGCATGACCATCATGCTTCTGCTGCACTAAAGCCTTGGTTAGTGGGTATGCTAGATTGTTCTCTGTGTCAACTCTGCTAATCTTGACATCACCTCGATCAATGATCTCTCTGATCAAGTGAAATAACCTGAGTATGTGTTTGGACCTTTGATGAGACCGTGGTACCTTTGCCTGTGCAATAGCCCCATTGTTGTCACAATAGAGTTCAATGTGATCCACAGCAGTTGGAACCACCTGAAGATCATATATGAACTTCCTAATCCAAACAGCTTCTATGGCCGCCTCAGAAGCAGTAACATACTCAACCTCAGTTGTAGAATCGGCTATGGTGGATTCCTTAAAGCTTTTCCAGCAAATAGTGCCTCCATTCATCTTGAACACATAGCCGGCCTACGATCTGAAGTTGTTGTAGTCCGCAAGTACATGGATACTTCGAAGTAATAAAAATATCGATCCCACAGAGACATTCGTGTTAAGTACCAAATAGTTGTATTCTTACTAGCTAAGTAATCGATTATAATGCAAGTAAACGATAGGAAGAGCGTAGAGATAATCAGAGAGAAATTGGGACTAGGGTTTCATCCACCTTAATTTCAATGACCAGATATAAATAAAAGGTTGTCAGACTAATTTTATCATGATAAAGATATTATTTACTTTATAAAAGGATTATCTCACTTTCGTACAGACAATCATGCAGGGATCGATCCTCGCTTTCGCGCAAGAGCTATCCCAAGCTGAAAATAAGTAAATCATCAATCAAAGAACTCAAGGATCGCTTTCGTGCATCTAAATTCTAAGTTAATCATCTCAAGTGGAATCTTAAGGATCGCTTTCGTGCATCCGAGTCTCAACATAAGTTCTACTTATGGCTCTCCAACGTTCCGATCCTCACTTTCGCACAAGATCTTCACGTTTAGCAAAATAACTCAATCCTAAATTCAAATTATCAAACATAACAACTATTCTTCTAAAATCAAGAAATAAGAACTAAACTAATTTCTTACGGTGAGTTCTTAAATTCAATTTTAGGGTTCCAAGTTCTCAAGCAAATCACTTTTCAGTCCATATTGTGAAAACTCTAAAACATGTATGATAATAAGAAAACTATGGAGAATTATAGACAATCATCACATAAGTAGAATTATCATAATAAAACTATTCTGACAAAATAGAAGTTATATAGTCATAAGAAATCAAGGGGATTACACTCCCATGTCCCAAAAGATATCTAAGCTAGCATGGAAGAAGAAATACAATAAACCATAGTTTAGATTGATCAGAAATTGAAAACAAGGGGAAAACAACTTTACAGCACGTCTGTAATGAAAATTACAGCCGTAATTTTGGTCGAGAACAGTGCAGGCGTCTCTTCTTTTGTTGATTTCTCCTCCGATCGATCTCCTTTCACTCTGAAACTTCTAGGGTATCCTCTCCTTCTCCAGGCAAAGACTCCTTGTGAAAATCGTGGCCTGAGGTGGCGTCTACGCCTCTCGGCGTGAGGCTGTGCCCTAAGGATGCCTCTGTTGATTTCTCTCTCGACAGTTGATAAAAATTAGGGCTTTCACTCCCCTTGTCTTCTCCTCGTTAAGACGACTCCGTCCTTCTTTCGGATCTCAATTTGGTGGTCTATAGCTCGAGAAATCGTCTGCGTAAGATTCGGGCTTCAAAAACTCTGGAAAGATTGCGTGCCAGGAATAGAATTACGGCCGTGTTTTTCATTACGGCACTGCCGTAATTTCTGCAAAGTTTTTTGTGAATTCTGGGTCAAAAATACGGTACCATAAAAAATATTACGACACAGCCATAATTTCTAGGCAGAAAATATGGTACCGTAATTTTCATTACGGTAGGTGTGTAATCGGGGCAGAAAATTACAGGCCATAATATAAATTACACCCGGGGTGTATTTTTCAAACTTGCTCCAATTTGCATGAAAATTGATAGGCAGCTTCGTTTAGATTGCACTCATATGCTCATTTTATTCAAGAAAGATGTTTCACTTTTAGATTGCATTCATCAAACAACATACCTACACAAAACTTTATACATCAATCAATGAAAGATTTCAACAAGTAGATATATATTGAAGAAATAAATTCAACATAATAAGTATATCTCCATCACATGCATATGCATAAACATTCATCATCATAGGAAAATCCTCACACCTCTCATCACATGGATTCAAGTCATAAAAATTTTTAAACATCAAAAATATCAAAATCAATACAAAAGGTGTGAAGCATCAAATTCATAAAATCAAGCAACCACATCAAATAGAAATCTCAGTAAGTGATACAATCATTGCAAAAGAAATCAAGTAGCAATACTATACAATTATATCAAATAAAATCACTAGAAAGTGCAACAATACTCACAAAACTCTATAGCAAGCTCAATCATCATCAGGCCAAATGCGACTGGGTCCAAAGATATGCCTTCTGAAAATTTTTCTGCAGAATTTTCAAATACATAAGGCTTAGATCAAAAACAGTATCTTACTTTTGCTAAAAAAAGAATAGAAATCAGAGATATCGTCAGTGGTCCAGAGAGGTGCCGGTGGAAAGAGCTGATGCAGGTGAGAAGCAGAGGTGGGACATATGCTAGCTGAAGAGCTGCTAGCAATGATGGTGGTGGTGCCGACAATAGAGTGATGATGTGTGGTTTCCAGTGGCTTGCTGGAGACTACAGTCGTGGTGGCAAAGTCGTCGGCCGGTGGGTGCGAGAGATAATACTGCACAGATAAAAAAAAATCAGAGTCAATAATGAAGATCCTGCTGCAAAAATAAATAAAATCAATGGAAACAGAGACAGCAAAAGAAGCAAGAGGCTGTTGATGGTGCTAAGGATGATGAGCGCTGAAGAAGCGGCAGTGGCTGGCAGTCAGATGCACTGCAAATATGGATAAGAAGCTACAGGTGTCCAACGATAGCAGAGCATCATACTGATTCAGTTATGAAAAATAGATATACCCAAAAATATGATTTAATAGACAGAACCATGAAGTAGAATAAAACTTGTTCTTTCCGGGCGTATGAAAATTAAAGGATCAAAATCTGTCAGGAATTTAGGGTATTAACATAAAGAGGGCTACTCATATTTCTAAATGAAAAACTGCACAAAAATTAATCAGTTACAAAAAGTTGTCATGCTTCCTAGAATGATCAGAAAATATTTTCATGAAAACAACAAATCCAAGAGATAGAATGAAACATATGCTTCCAATTTCAAGTGAAAGATCAGGGTTTCAACTCATCAAAGAATCTTATAAATCTGCAGCAAAAACGCTAATCAGATCAGTCAAACAAAACTGTTGCAGAAATTAATCAAGTACCAAAAGATGCTATGTGTTATAGGATGATCCATGGACTTTAAAATTCAATAAAAATATCCAAATAATAGTAAAAGATGAGTACTTCCAAACTATCCCAAAGATCAAAAATTTTACCGCTCCAGTTTCTTAAAATCACTGCGAGAAAACACCTAATCAGATAAGCAGAATGCAGTTTTAAAATAACGGGTGTAATATTTCTTACGGCAGTGCCGTATTTTACACAAAACTCTCGGGTCGAAATATGCTAGAATTACGGCATCATAAAAATGGTTACAGCATAGCTGTAAAACTCAAAAAACTTTCAGGTAAGAAAACACTCAAAATTACGGCACCGTGAAGTCGAAAACGGTCAGAAATTACGGTACCGTAAAATGGCTTATGGTAGCACCATAAAAATCAGTTAACTCTCGGAAAAATTTTCAAGCAAAATTACGGCCAGTGAAAATTATTATGGTACTGCCGTAAAAACCATAAAACTTACTATTCAAATGGACCAAAAATACGGCACCGTAATATTTCTTAGGGTAGTGTCATAAAACGCTCAAAAGTTTCTGGTAAAAAACGGACCGAAATTATGGTACCGTGAAAATGATTATGGTAGTTTCGTATTTTGCGCAAAGTTTGGTTTTCCCTACAAAAAGAGAAGAAAATTAATTCTAAAAATAAACTAAAATAAAAGAAACTAACTATAAAAAAAGTGGTTGGGTTGCCTCCCAAGAAGCACTAATTTTTAGGTCCATAGCTTGACCAAAAATCAAATTTCATGGCAAAGCAGGAGGATCAGTACCATAGTAAATAGCATACAATTTTCTGTATTTTCTTTATCCTAAAATTTTAGCCACTTATCCAAACATCCAAAATTTCATATAAATCAAGATTAACATGGCCTTCTCAAATATGCAAGAATCAAAATCAAAATTTTTAATTCCACTCAAAGGATATTCAATGATCTTCCTATATTTGTCAGTAAGCAAAATCATTAGTCCTTTTTTCAAATTTATATCTTCAATTGTAATAGGATTTTGATCAAAAGGTTCAAGTATTGGATCATCAAAATAGTCTTTGTGTCTCACATTAGGTTCTTCAATAAGGCATAATTTTTCAAATAAATCAGTAGATATGGGTAAAGCATCAGATTGAAATTCATCAATATTCATAATTTTCAAATCCTTTTCGAGTTCTTCATGCTCATCATCAAATAATTTATCAATTTCAAAATTACCAATAAAATCAGAGTAAGATTTTTCTACATCAGTCCCCTCATATCCTTCATCAGATTTAACCACAAATAATATATCATCAAAAGAATCAATTTCAAAACTATCACTAGAATAAAAGGGAGATTTAACAAAATCAATTTCCTCAAATTTTTTCATAAATAAATTATCAGATGAATCAATTTTACAATCATCAAAATCAGAGTGAGATTCATTAATGTTCACATAAGGCTCAATCTCAAAACAATCATAATCAAAGGGGGTTTTTTCTAAATCAATTTTCTCAGTTTCCAAATCAAACTCAAATTAGCAAGCTTGTTGTGCTAACTGGTTTTCTAAAATTTTCTTATGAGCTGTTAAAGATTCTAGTTGAGAAGCAAGCTGACTAATTATCCCTTTAAGATCTTCAATTTCTTTGTCTTGATTTTGTATGAATTGATTTTGATTTTTCATGAACTTTTCAAGCATGGATTTTAACCGAGATTTCTTAGTATCCTCAAAGTATGATTCAGAAACATGATTTGGAGCAGTTAAAAATTGGCAATCATAAGTATAATGATCAAAACATCCACAAATATAACATCTAACATGAGAATAAGATGTCCTAACAGGGTGCAAATAAGAGTGTAATTTTAATTTATCTGCAAGAGTGCACAACAAATCATCTTCATACTTATTTTGTGGCATGTATACCTCACCTCTTTCAGTTGCCCATGAGTTGTGATTAAAAGACATATCTTCAAATCTATCAAGAATAGAAAGATTATCCACCACCAATCAATCAAAAATAGTTATTGTTTTTTTTTCAGAATAAAAACACAAGCAAATTCACAAATTTCAGACATCACAGTTCTATCACAACTTGTGAAAATCCAAAACCTGCAAAAATAGAAAACAAAGTTAAATCTAAAACAAATAAAACTTAGTCTAGCAATACTAACAATTATTTCGATATTAACAAAACCAAGGTCCTCGCAACGGCGCCAAAAACTTGTTGTAGTCCGCAAGTGCACGGATACTTCAAAGTAATAAAAATATCGATCCCACAGAGACCTACGTGTTAAGTACCAAATAGTTGTATTCTTACTAGCTAAGTAATCGATTATAATGCAAGTAAACGATAGGAAGAGCATAGAGATAATCAGAGAGAAATTGAGACTAGGGTTTCATCCACCTTAATTTCAATGACCAGATATGAATAAAAGATTGTTAGACTAATTTTATCATGATAAAGATATAATTTACTTCATAAAAGGATTATCTCACTTTCGTGCAGACAATCATGCAGGGACCGATCCTTGCTTTCGTGCAAGATCTATCCCAAGCTGAAAATAAGTAAATCATAAATCAAAGAACTCAAGGATCACTTTCGTGCATCCGAATTCTAAGTTGATCATCTCAAGTGGAATCTCAAGGATTGCTTTCGTGCATCCGAGTCTCAACATAGGTTCTACTTAAGGCTCTCCAACGTTTCGATCCTCACTTTTGCAAAAGATCTTCACGTTTAACAAAATAACTCAATCCTACATTCAAATTATCAAATATGACAACTATTCTTCTAAAATCAAGAAATAAGAACTAACCTAATTTCTTACAGTGAGTTCCTAAATTCAATTTTAGGGTTCCAAGTTCTCAAGCAAATCACTTTTCAGTCCATATTGCGAAAACTCTAAAACATGCATGATAATAAGAAAACTATGGAGAATTATAGGCAATCATCACATAAGTAGAATTATCATAATAAAATTATTCTGACAAAATAGAAGTTATCTAGTCATAAGAAATCAAGGGGATTACACTCCCATGTCCCAAAAGATGTTTAAGCTAGCATGGAAGAAGAAATACAATAAACCATAGTTTAGATTGATCAGAAATTGAAAAGAAGGGGAAAACAAATTTACAGCACGGCTATAATGAAAATTACAGCTGTAATTTTGGTCGTGAACAGTGCTGGCGCCTCTTCCTTCGTTGATTTCTCCTCCGATCGATCTCCTTTCGCTCTGAAACTTCTGGTGTATCCTCTCCTTCTCCAAGCAAAGCTTCCTTGTGAAAATTGCGGCCTTTGGTGGTCTCTAAGCCTCTCGGCGTGAGCCGTGCCCTAGGGACGCCTCTGTTGATTTCTCTCTCGACGGTAGATAAAAATTAGGGCTTTCACCCCCCCCCCCCGGTCTTCTCCTCGTTAAGACGAGTTCGTCCTTCTTTCGGATCTCAATTTGGTGGTCTATAGCTCGAGAAATCATCCGCGCAAGATTCGGGCTTCAAAAACTCCAAAAAAATTGCATGCGGGGAATAGAATTACGGCCGTGTTTTTCATTACGGAACTGCCGTAATTTCTACAAAGTTTTCTATGAATTCTAGGTCAAAAATACGGTACCATAAAAAATATTACGGCACTGCCATAATTTCTGGGCACAAAATATGGTACCATAATTTTCATTACGGGAGGGGCGTAATCTGGGCAGAAAATTACATTCCATAATATAAATTACTCCCGGAGTGTATTTTTTAAACTTGCTCCAATTTGCATGAAAATTGACGGGCGGCTTCGTCTCGGCGTCTGGAATCCATTGGTGTCTTCAAATCTTTCAAATCCATCAAAATATGGCACTTTTTACCTGAAAATTATGAAAAATAAGAAATGGTGTAGATTCTGCAATATCTGATAAATAAGGCTTAAAAACAAGCAAAATGACATAAATATAATACAAAAAGATCAATGAAATGACATAAAATATACTATAAATTTTGGTGTCATCAGAAGTCGTCAGGGTCAGACTAGAACGATGCGTCAGTGTAGCCCTGAACATTGTGCTCTTCTTGCCCCCCATAGACCAAGAACAGATCCTTAGTTTCTTTTCAGATAGTTAAGGATGTTCTTTACAGCCATCAATGCTGCAGACCTGGATTAGATTGATATCGGCTGGTTATGCTCACAGCATAAGCCACATCTGGTCTAGTACACAACATTGCATACATAATCGATCCTATTGCCGAAGCATAGGGCACTCGACTCATTTCATCCCTCTCAGCCTGTGTGGTGGGACACTGGCTCTTTGAGAGAGTAAGGTCATGTCTCAGTGGAAGGTATCCTTTCTTGGATTGCTCCATGTAGAACCTCTCCAGGACCTTATCAATGTAGGTACTTTGACTAAGGGCTAGGAGCCTCTTGGATCTATCCCGATAGATCCTCATGCCTAGGATATAGCCGGCCTCCCCTAAGTCTTTCATCTCGAAACACTTCCCCAACCATGCCTTCACTTACTGAAGACTAGGGATGTCGTTTCCGATGAGTAGTATGTCATTGACATACAAGACTAGAAAAGTCACCAAGCTCCCATTGAATTTTCTGTACACACAAGCGTCATCTTCACTTTTGATGAAGCCATAATCTCTCACAGCTTCATCAAATCGAAGATTCCAACTTCAAGATGCTTGCTTTAATCCATAAATAGATTTCTTTAGCCTGTAGACCTTATTGGCATCTGTAGGATGGATGAAGCCATCAGGTTATGTCATATACATATCCTTTGTCAGCTTTCCATGAAGGAATGTTATCTTAACATCCATCTGTCATATCTCATAGTCATGATATACAGCTATAGCAAGCAGTATCTAAATGGACTTGATCATAGCAACTGGCGAAAAGGTTTCATCATAGTCCACCCCGTAGACCTATTTGAATCCTTTAACCACAAGTCTACCCTTATAGGTAACTATGTTGTCATCCATGTCGGTCTTCCTTTTGAAGACCCATTTATAGCCTATGAGTTTTACCCCCATCAGGCGGCTCAATCAAATCTCAAACTTGGCTAGCTGTCATGGAATCCATCCGGATCGCATGGCCTCAAGCCATCTCTCGGAATCCGGTCTAGAGACCACCTCATCGTAGGTTCTGGGTTCATCCTCAATGATAAGGATCACGTCGTGTTGGGTCGGCAGTGACCCATACCTATCAGGTGGACGCCGAATCGGACCTGTGTCTGAGCCTATGGTTGTACAACAACCAGCGCAGGCGGCTCAGGGTCCATCTCTATGTCTTGTGGTTATACTTGGACCTCGTCCAAGTCAAACTTGCTCCCACTGACTTCTTTCATGAGAAATTCTTTCTCTATAAATACAGCTCCCTAAGCGATAAAAACTTTGTTCTCGGTGGGAACATAGAAGTAGTACCCTTTAGTTTCCTTAGGATACCCCACAAACACACATTTATCAGATCTTGGTTCTAACTTGCTAGAATCCTGATTTTGACATAAGCCTCACATCCCCAGATCCTGATAAAAAAGAGGTTAGGGCGTCTCCCACTCCATACCTCATATGGAATCTTGGAGACACTCTTAGATGGAACGTTATTCAGTATGAGAGAAGCTGTCTCAAGTGCATGACCCCAGAATGAGGGTGGTATAGTTGCATGACTCATCATAGATCGAACCATGTCCAACAAGGTTCGATTTCTCCTCTCAGACACACCATTCCATTGAGGTGTTCCAGGAGGAGTGAGTTGGGACAGGATTCCACACTCCTTAAGATAGTCAAAGAACTCACCGCTCAAGTACTCTCTACCACAATCTAATCAAAGAGTTTTGATGGATCTACCAAGCTGGTTCTCTACATCATGTCTGAACTCCTTAAATTTCTCAAAGGATTCAGATTTATGTCTCATCAGATAGACATAATCATATCTACTGAAGTCATTTGTAAATATGATGAAGTAGTTATACCCTCCTCTGGCTTATTTATTGAATGTCCCACACACATTACTATGTATGAGGTCCAATAAACCTCCTACCCTGTCACCAATCCTGTTGAAGGGCGCTTTTGTCATCTTCCCTAATAAACAAGACTCACAAGTCTCAAATTCCTCCAAGGAACTTGAATCTAACAACCCATTTGCATGGAGTTGTTGAAAGTGATTTTTGTTTATATGGGCTAATCGACAATGTCATAGGAAAGCACCAACTGAACCACTTAGTTTGGTCCTCTTACTATTTATGTTACAAATAGAGCTATTCATGTCTAGGACATTTAAACCATTGCACAATGTACCCTACCCATAAAACATATTTGCAAATGAAAAGTAACAAGAGTTCTCCTTTATTTCAAATCTAAATCCTTTCTTTGCCAAGCAAGGAATGGATATAATGTTTTTGGTAAGCGAAGGAACATAATAGCAATTATCTAGCTCTAATTGAAGTCCAGAAGGCAGAGAGAGTCAAAACTCCTACAGCAACTAGGGGTGTACATTCGGTTCGGTAAATTCGGTAAATACTGATTTACCGATTTTTTCGGTAAAATTGGTTCGGTATTTTCAATATCGATAATGATTTTTCTATAAATCGGTTATCGGTATCGGTTAGTTTTTTCTAGTTCAATAAAATACCGAATTTACCGAATAATAAATAATATAATAAATTAATAATATTTTCACCTATCCGTCCGACTCTTTACTCTTTTGAAATCCGAAGTGCGTGTGCGAGTGTGCGACTGTGGTCTGTGAGAACCCTAAATCCCTAACTTCTTCGAGACTTCTTCGTGGCGGCAAGCGACAATGGCGAGTGGCGACGAGTCGACGAGAGTCAACCGACGGAGGCCAGTGACGAACCCTAAGAGGCTAAGACTTCTTCTTCGGTGCTTCTCAGTTCCCTCTTCCCTGCAATGATCGGAGCCTTAGCTGCTCACTTTTCCCCTAGACTCTCTCCAGCCGTCCGGCGAACGAGTCTCCCTGTGGCCACAAGTAGGTGTGTTGATCATCCTTGCAACGTTCACTTTTATTCCTATATATCTACTCATTATAATGCTTAATTACTGCTAGGGTTTTCTTCTCGTGATTTAAATATTCTTTTTTCATACTTTTCTCTTCATCTGGATTATAGTCGTTCATGATAGGGGATTGAGAATTTGAGATTATTTCAGGGTTGCGCATTTGTTTTAGGGTTTCGCATGTATAAATAAAACTGTTATATGAGTAGTGTAGCCTGTAGGCCTTCGACGCTGGAATATTTATCATAAATAATTTATGTGCTTTTTTGATATGAATGAATGAATGATGAAAGTTGTGCTTTTTTGATATGAATGATAAAAGTTATATTTTTCAAGGCTGGGGAATTAGGGGTAGAATCTGTCTTGTAGTTGTATTCATGTTAGTAGAATGATAGAATATGATGCTATATGCAATTATGCATTTGATAATTTGATTACCTTTTATTGTATATTTGTATGCCAGGCTGCCAGCCAAATCTATATTTTGTTAATTGGTATCTCATAAAAGGTATAACAACGGCTTCTACATCTGTATCTTCCAATGTAAGTTTTTAAAAACTTCATATTTAAATGTTATTCATTTATTCTTATCCTATAATGTTATGTTTATGATTGCATTTACATTGTAGATGCCAGAAAACATTGTGGAAATACAAGGGACTCAAGATACACAACAAGAGACACAAGAGGGATAGGGTCAGCCATCCGGTCAAACACAACGGACAATTCCTATTTCAAAATCAAAAAGAAAAGTGAAACCCAGATCAGAGGTATGGGACTATTATACAAAGCATGTAAATGCTGAAGGTTCAATTATTGGTAAATGCAAATTCTGTGATAGAGAAATTAAAGATGACCCAAGAAATAATGGTATATCTGGGCTTAGAAATCATATTAGAACTTTGTAAGAAATACTCATATAGTGTTAGTCAACAAACTGAGCTCAACTTTAAGGTGGAATGCGACCATGACAAATTATCTGCCACTAATATTTGGAAATTTGACCAAGACCTTATAAGGAAAGCATTAGTTCGAATGGTCATTATTGATGACCTTCCTTTTAAGTTTATTGAGGGTGAAGGTTTTGAACAATTACTTGCAGTTGCATGTCCTAGATTCAAGATTCCCTCACGAGTTATTATTTTCACGTGATTGTTTGCATCTCTACATGGATGAAAAATTGAAACTAAAGAAACAATTTAAAAAAAATTTCTCAAAGGATTTCTTTGACAATTGACACGTGGACATCATTACAAAGGATCAATTATATGTGCTTCATAGCACATTATATTGATGATGAGTGGAGGTTGCAAAAGAAAATTTTTAATTTTTGCCCAATTAATAATCATACTGGGAGGGGCATAGGCATATCTATTGAAATGTGCCTTCATGACTGGGGGATTGATAAGGTTTTTTGTATAACCGTTGATAATGCTTCAAGCAACAATGTTGCTATTAATTATTTGAGAGATAAAATCATTAATTGGGGCTCTAGTATTGCACTTGGAAGATATGTTCATGTAAGGTGTATTGTTCACATCATTAATCTTATTGTAAATGATGGATTAAAAGAATTAAGTAGCTCAGTCTCAAAAATTCGGCAAGCAGTTCGTTACATAAGACACTCGCCATCTAGATTGAAGAGATTTAAAGAATGCATTGGGATTGAAAAAATTCAATTTAAGGGTTTGTTATGCTTAGATGTTTGTACCAGATGGAATTCAACCTACTTGATGTTAGATACTACGCAAAAATTTGAAAGAGCCTTTAATAGATATAAAGTGGTAGATTCTAACTTTTCTCATGATCTGATGATAGAGGATGGAAGTGATGGAGTTCCCAATAGTAGAGATTGGGAAGATGCTAGGAGGGCAATCAAGTTTTTGGAAAATTTTTATGATCTTACACTTAAAGTTTATGGTACTTCATATGTTACTTCCCCATATTGTTTGAAGAAATTACTATTGTTGATAAACTTTTGACTAAGTTACTGACAAGTGAAGACATAGACTTAAGCATTATGGCATTATGGCATCTGAAAAGAAATAGGCTAGATGTTGGAGGGATAGATTCGAGAACATAATTGGATAGATATTTAAGTGAAGAAGTTGATAATGATTCCGATGATTTTGATATATTAGCATGGTGGAAAGTAAATAGTCCTAGATTTCCGGTGTTATCACAAATGGCCAAGAGATGTGCTTACTGTCCCAGTTTCTACAGTTGCTTCAGAGTCGGCCTTTAGTATCGGAAATCGAGTTCTTGATTCATTTAGGATTCTTTATCTCCTAAAATAGTAGAAGCTCTCATATGTTCTCAAGATTGGCTTCGAAGATCACCCCATCCAATTAATCTTGAAGAAATAATTGAAGATGTTACTAAACTTGAAACGGGTAAATTTTTTTATTTATTTCTATTATTTTGAACCTTTGTACAATTTGCTAAACTCATGTATTTATTTTCAGAATTTTCAAACATGAGCCATGAGGCATGAAGATTGAAGGCAATGGGTGTTAAGTACTAAGTGTTGATATCCAATTCTTTATTTCTTTATTTATTTCTTCTTTCTTAGCACTTGTAAAATATAAACATGACTGCTAATTGCTAAAGACTAACTTGTTT
Source organism: Costus lasius (assembly GCA_027563935.2). Classification (NCBI taxonomy): domain Eukaryota; kingdom Viridiplantae; phylum Streptophyta; class Magnoliopsida; order Zingiberales; family Costaceae; genus Costus; species Costus lasius. Next base: position 91,065,696 of record CM050450.1, on the reverse strand, counting down.
TATTTTCTACTTTGTACTTTGTAGTGGTGTGGTGCTGGTATCCTGCATTCCTGCTTTGAAGTGGTGTGTTGCTGGTATTGCTGCTGTATTGTTGCCGTATTGCTGCTGTGGTGTTCCTCTATTGCTGCTGACCTGCTATATTGCTGTTGTGGTGTTGTAATGCTAATTGATGTGGAATTTGGATACTGTGGAATTTGAATATTGAACTTATGTTGGTGTATTATCGATGTTACTGTGGAATTTGGATACTGTGATGACTTATGTATTAATTATCCATGTTGAATTTGATCTCTTTTCACTTCTGGTATAATTTAGCTCATTAGATTTTTACTTTAGTTTTGTTCTCTTGCATTAAGCTTCAGTCTATAGTCGTTTCTTTGTTTTTCAGCTGTGAAATTAATGGCATGTCGGGTGTTGTATCCAAACAAGTAGGTAGACAAACTTATCTATGGCGGCGCAGCCAAAAATTTGTTATGTCCCCAAACTTGTTGTGTCCGTAAGTGCATGGATACTCGAAATAATAAAAAGATATTGAATCCACAGAGACCTATGTGTTAAGTACCAAATAATTATTTTCTCATTAGCTAAGCGAATCGAATTTGATAGAAGTAACTATGCGGAGTCAGAGAGAAACATTGGGACTAGGGTTTCATCCTTCTTAATTCCAATGATTAGATTTAAATAAAAGGTCGTCAATCTAATTTCATCATGATAAAAATGTAATTTACTTGATAAAGGTATTGTCTCACTTTCGTGCAGACAATCATGTAGGGACCAATTCTCACTTTCGAGCAAGATCTATCCCAACGCTGAAAATAAGTAAACCATCAACAAAGAACTCAAGGATCACTTTTATGCATCTGAATTCTAAGTTGATTATCTCAAGTGGAATCTCAAAGATCACTTTCGTGCATTCGAGTCTCAACACAGGTTCTACTTAAGGTTTTCCGACGACTCGATCCTCACTTTCATGCAAGATCAAATCAAGTCTAACACAATAACTCATCCTAGATTCAATTTATCAACATGGCAATAAAATCACTAAAAATCAGAATTCAAAGAACAAACCTAATTTCTTACGATAAGTTCCAAACTCAATGATTTTTGCAAAATTCACAATCAACCTTAAGTAGAACCTTAAGTAGGGTTCCAAATTTCACAATCAACCTTTCAATCTATTTTGCAAAATTCTAAAACATGAAGATAATATGAAACTATGGAGAATTAAAGATAAGTCATCACAAAAACAGAATTATTATGATAAAACTATCTTGACGAAGTAAAAGTCATCTAGTCATATAAAATCAAGGAAAATTACTCCCCCATGTCCCAAAGAAGGTTTAAGCTATCATGGTGAAGGAGTTACAATAATCCTTGGTTTCAAAAGATCGAAAATCAAAGAGAAAAGAGAGTTTAAGAAAACACACCACGGCCGTAATATAAATTACAGCCGTAATTTGCATAAGCGGGCGCTGTGAACAGTGTCGGCGCCTCTTCTTTCTTTGATTTCTCCTCCGATTGATATTCTTTCGCTCTGAAACTTCTGGCAAGTGTTCTCCTCCTCTAGGCGTAACTTCCCCTCAAATTTCAAGGCCGGAGATGCACTATGTTCTTCACGGTGGTGAAACCCTTGGCAGCGGCGTGGAACTCGATTTCTCTCCGTATGGTGGATGAAAATTAGGGCTTTCGCGCTTGGCGTGTTCTCCTCCTCCCCGGCTCCCTTTCTTCTTCTTACGGCTTCAAATTTAAAGGCCTGGATCATCCGCAATCATCTTCACAAAAATTGGGCTTCAAATTTGACCGTGAAAGTCGCGTTCAAAAATAGAATTACAGTCGTGTTTTATGTTATGGCATTGCCATAATTTCATTCGCGTTCTCTGATCCAAAATTTCTGGCAATTACGGCACCGTAATATAAGTTACGGCAGTGCCGTAAAATCGTCTGAATTCTCTAGTCGGAACTGTCTAGAAATTACGGCCCGTGTAAAGTATTACGGCAGTGCCGTAAAATCAGTGAATATCTCTGGTTTGAAAGCGCTTCAGATTACGGTACCGTGTAAATTCTTACAGTAGTGCCATAATTTTCATAAAATCTTCTAATGAAAAATTAGCCAAAACACGGCAGTACTCTGATATTATGACAGCGTACGAAAATACAGTACTGTAATATATATTACTGCCCTGCCGTATTTTGGCTCGTGGCTCTATTTTTCTTGAAATTTGTCAAATATCCTCTTCTTGATGATGGCAACTCTTCCATGTATTTGATTTTGCTTGAAAACGCCTAAACATAGTGCCTTTTTACTTGAAAATCATCAAAATCTAAAATAGAAGTAGATTTTGCAATACTTGATAAATTTGGCACAAAAATAAGCAAAAGAGCTTCAATTTAGCATGAAAAGATATATAAAATGATACAAAATATACTATATATTTTAGTGTCATCATCTGGCTGTCTGCACCTGAAATTAATGGCATTTGTTTTTGATGTTATAACTTTGATGTTATGAACTTATTGGATGCATGTTTGCACGGCTGCACCTGATAAGTTGAATAGTTGATGCCTAATTTGTTTTTCAGCTGTGAAATTAATGACATTTGTCTCTTACGGCACAATTGTAAGTTACAATTTGTAACTAAATAATGCAACATAGTTTTCAGACCCATTCATTTATAGCTTCTTTCTAATCATCTGGGGTGTTGAATGTTGATGCATACAATTTGTAACTAAATAATGCACCATCGCTTGCTGACTTGCTATAGAGAAAAAATAGCATTTAGGCAACAGATTTGTTAAATGCTGATGCATTCTTGAAGGCTTGAAGCGCTGGATGAGCAAATTGATCAAGTTGCAACTTGCAATTGGACAATGCAGTCAGTGCCATCTGCCAAGTTGCAACTTACAACTGGACAATGCAGTATGCAGGCATTGCAGCATTGCCATATGCCATGTTAGTGTTACATCGGTACATCCTACGAAATGCAAGTCTGCAACAAAAACACAACCCAGTTTTGAATTCTGATGAGCAAAGTCCACCATTTCAGAAACTGTGAAAAAGTGAAAATGTCATGTAGATATCTAATACACATACACTGTAATGCTAAATTGCTAATGCATTTGCATTTGTATCTGAAATTCTGATTTCTGAATATAGATATAAAACTCATATAAACGCATATAGATATGAATACAGAACTACACAGGCTGAAAGAATGAAAATGTTATAAAAAATAAAAATGAAGATGTAAAGAAGGAAATGTTATATAAATATTAGATATTAAATAAATATTTATAATTTTTTATTCGGTAATTTACCGAATTTACCAAAAATTATTCGGTAAATTCGGTTTGGTAAGCATTCGGTATATCTCTTATTCGGTTTGGTATCGGTATTCAAATTTTTGGTAAATAATTAATCGGTAAATTCGGTATTGGTATATTCGGTATCGGTTTTACCGAATGTACACCCCTAACAGCAACAGCAGCAACTTGTGCCCCGTTTCCAACCCATAGGTCAATCTCTCTAGGCCGCACCAATCTACTTTTCTTGAGCCCCTACATATTTGTACAGATATGAGCTCTGCATGCAGTATCCAATACCCATGAAATAGAAGTAGAAAGGTTGACTTCGGTAACATAAATACCTAAGCATAAAGACGAAGTCTTGCCTCTCTTCTTCTTATTCTGAAGTCCCACCATGTCCTTTATCATGTGAGGTGGTCCACCACATGAGTAGCACTTGTTATTCCTGATTCTTTCCATCTTTATCTTCAATGTCTTAGTTAAGTCTTACGGCTCAACACAATGAATGTCTACTTTAAGAGGGTTGAGCTCAACCAATTCATCAAAGAGCTACCTTAGATTAGAAATAATCTCAGTGGCACACTTAGATTCATATTGCCCTCGAAACTCAGGCAACATGTTGGTTAGCATTAGCAACCTCCAAAATATCAGCCTGATGCTTATCATAAGCATCCTTCTCAGCTGCCGAGGCCAAGCATGGAAGTGGCTCAGGAATAGGCTGCTCAAGGACATAAAGCTTCCTATCGAGGTTGAGCACAATTCTCAAGTTCATAAACCAATCTAGTAAGTTGGATCTAACTAACTTATCCCTTTCTAGTGTACATCGCAGTGACCATCTGCTATTGTTTGTAACCATTGTTCTACAACAACCAAGGAATAGCAAATTAGTAGTACTTCAAATCATTTAAACTAGATTTGTTTTAAATGATTATGGCTCCCACTATTTTAATCGAATTGACAACCCACAAAGTCAATCGGGAAATTCAAAATTTCCTAGTGAGATGAGATCCTTATTTCACATGATGCTTCGCGTCCCATGAGGGTGGGATGAGATGCACAAAGTGACCCATGCTTCTTAAGGTGGGTACGTCGGCCGATTGTACTTGGCAACTCCCCTTGTTGAGACAGTCTAAGAATTTCATGTACAGTGAGGGCTGGAAATAGCATGAAACCCTAACCTCTCAAAGATGCCTCTAGAGTTTCATCACGTGCCCAGCATATGTGAAAATCTAATCAAGTCCATTCCTAACCGTTATGCCTAGGGCCAACGAGTTTTCTTGCGAAGGCACGTCTAGGTTAAAACTAGACTGGGGAAACCATTGTCACCACACACATTCTAAAGATTAGTGGGTGTGTCCCACGAGGGTGGAAAACAGTGCACAACACAACTAATCGATGGCTTGATGAGGGCTACGCGTCAGAAGGCTACCAGACTTGATATTTTAATTGAGGGTTTTTGAGGTCTCTAATAGCAATCCGCAAGTGCACAGAATTATTGAAGTAATAAAAAGATTATCATTCCCAACAAGGATCTGGCGGTCAAGTACCGATTACATGATCGATCTATATCTCGACAATTTAAAGTGTAGTTTTTGTTTTGAAAACTTCTAATGCAAGAAAAGAAAAAGGTGGTTTTAGGGTTTTGGCTAAAAATCAATTCAGATAAAATCAGGACTCGGGGTTTCACCACATTGACAGTTATGAAAATTTAGTAAAAAATAAATCTTTGATCAGAAAATTATAGTTTTGAAAGGGATTTTTCTTAAGATACAGATTACCTCCTCTCGAAGTGTAATCCGGTATCTATTTATACTAATTCCCTACTCTCGTGACAATTAACATAAATAGACCCTTTAAGTTCTATGAAAAACTATGTTAATCCTTCAAACGAATCCAAACTACTCTCGTGATTGGATTCGTAGGTTTGAAAAGAATATATCCAACGTTGTGATTCACCTCTCGATCCTTCTCGCAATGTCTAAGACGTAAAATTACGTGCCCAAGGTAAATTACGGAATAACACAATTCTAATCAAATCAAATCTATAAAATTTGTGTAAAAGATTTAAAACAATTTATTTAATCCATAAATCGTCAACGGGCTATTCCCCAAATCCCAAAATTAAGGTTTACACATTCATGTTCAAAGCAAACAGCATGTTTATCAATAAAAATCGCATGAAAACCTAGGAAGGTTATAGGAAATCGCTAGATAAGTAATTAGAAAAGCTTCCCCTCAATTTGGAGATGAAGATGAAGTATCCAATTCTTCCTTTGCGCGGCTTTCCTGATCGAATCCAGCCCTAGAATTGAATCTCGCCATAGCCGCCACCTCCCTTTGTTTTCATGCATAGAAGCTCCCGAAACCCTACCAAAACCCTTCATTTTATAGTCTAATTAGTATAGAACCCATATAGAAAGGTTTCTGGAGAGTTTGGTTCAATTTTAGTTTAATTTGGAGTCGAATCGAGTGAGAAACACGAAAAGCAAAAAAATTCATGGCCTGTAATGAGTTTACGGCCGAAACCGTAATTCTTTCTGTGTGTATAGCGCCTTTATACACAGAAAGTTTCATGGACCGTGATGGATCCACGGTCTCACCCGTGATGGATCCACGGTCTCACCCGTGAAAGTTTCTGTGCACTATTTAACTTAGCCGATTTTCTTCGCCCTTCGAACACAAAATTACTACCGACCCCAAAATTACGGCTAAGGCCGTGAAAGTCGCGATCTCCACTGTTTTCGCTCCAAATTTGACGTATAAGCTCGTGATCCTCAGGAATCGTATTACGGCTTCAAATCTCCCAAAATCCATCATTTTTATGCCATTTTACCTACATTCTCAATAAAACCAAGAAAAGTGAATATTCTGTGCAAAGTGAAGTAAAAATATTAAAAATTACATAAAATCATTCAATTAAGCCCAAAATCTCATGTAAAATATAGGCAAAAATATGGTGTAAATGAAACGCATCAGTCTCATCCTCTTAGTTTTATCTTATGTCTAACATTACAGGCATGCAATCCTATAGTGATAACATGAAGATAAAACATCACAGGCATGCTTTAGCAGATAAGGAAAGCAGTAAAAGGATGATGTGATCATAGCCCATTCAAGACATTGAACCAACCCATGCCAAAAGGGGTTCAACTCTTGACCTAGAACTACACCTAGCCTAGCCGACCTCTAGCTTGATCCTCAAGGTTGGCTCCAAGGTCTACCACACCATGGTTTAGCTCTCAAACCCTAGAGGTAGTTCTAGGGAAACGCTAGAAGCACACCCCATGGTTCGGCCAATGCCATGGGTCTTCTTCCAAGCAAGGTCCGCCACCTTGCAAGCCACAAGAGGGATAGCACATACGCACAAGTGACACAGGACGGAAAACGCAGGTTGGAATTTGGAGATGCAGAAGAGAAGAGAAGAGGAGCTTCCAAATCCATGGAAGTTCATAGAAGAAGAGAAGATAAAGAGGGGCTATCGGCTCACCCTCAACAACGCAAGACAAGGGGCCAGTGGCTCACCCTTGAACAAGCAAGAATGAGGGGCCTGTTGGGGTATGCCCTTAAGGCTAATGTTTGAGGCCTTGGGATTGTATCAGTATCATGTAATAAACTCTTATGTTTATAAAGGCATGGTTGTTATTCAGTTTGTTACATTGTCTGCTGCAATAATTGTACTTCTGAATAATGTCTCAAAGCTGTTCAGCTGGGCTGACATGCTATAAAGTCCTTAGTCGAGATATCTTGGTGAACATGAGACAGCCTTGATATGATTGAGACTAATATGTGCTCTAATCTTATAGGATGCTTCGAGCATGGAATAAGATGTAGACTCATGGGTACATTGGATGTACTGGACAGACCCTACTAGGATATTCAATTGGTTGTCACAATATGAATAATCCTTGAATGTAACAAGTGGCACATTTCCTCTGACTTGAGATCGCTTGTGTTTCTAAATGATGATTGTCATTGTTTTGAGGTAGTTCAATATCATTTGAAACATAATGATTATAGACTATCTTGGATGGTGAGCTTGAGTCAGGTTAGGGCACTAGTGATAGACAAAGGATTGCCGTCTCCTTGTTTAAGGAGTGTGATGTTCTAAAGGGGCCCCCTGGATGAGATGATTGAGAAAGTGTATGGCCATACCCAGGTGACTGTGTTCATCTGTTCTAATCATGCTCATCATATTGGAGTTACAAGCTTGACACGCTTGTCCAATAAGAACATCCAGTGGCAAAGGAAATATGCATGCCTTGTGAATTGGATTCACACTTGTGCTGTAGTTTGGGTGTAGTCTTGGAAGACTCTTTCCTTTATATCGGGAGACAGTGATGTGTTGCTAGATACCCCTCACTGATCGTGATAACGTAAGTTATCGTTACCGACATTTAAAGGAAACCCTTAGGGTCGCACAATTTGATGATATGGCTTACTTAAGTCAGATCGTGTGGACTGAATTGTTTGGGTTCAGTTTAAAGGGATTTGAATTCTGATTGTAAGTGAGATCTGGTCTGATCATGTTTGATTGATTAGGGCTTGAGATCGGTAAGCTTCGATCGAGAAAATAGATGCTAGATCAGTGAGATCAGGAGCATCAAGAGATCAACGGTCAGATCTTAAGCCTTATGGGTTTATTATGATCTGGACTAGTTGCTTGGCTTGTTTGGTTTCTTGAACCGAACCAACTCGATTTGAACCGGCTCATTACATGAGCGCATGGTTCAAGTGATGAGAAAAATGCGCTTTGGGCAAATCCATAGTCGCATGAGCGCATGAACGTTGAGGCTTTCTATTTTTAGAAAGCATGTCTCTAAACGTGACCATGCCTCACGTTTTTCTCTTTGACGCCTATTGTCACTCCTCTCTCTCGTGTCTCTCTCATTCGAAGTGTTGGTGGAGTTGACGACAAGGAAGGAGATATCGCCAAGCAAGGATTCATTCTCTCTTCCCTTTTTCATTCGATCAAGACTTCTTGGAACCTTGCTAGCACAAGGAGCACCAAGAAAGTAGGCGACATCATTTGTGTGCGCCACCTTTGGAGGAGATCCCTTTCGCTCTCTCCTTCCAAGACACCATCCAAGCGATGGCACTGGTATGGATCTTTTACTTCTATACAAGCATTCGGTAGTTGATTATATTATTCATGCCATGTGATCTTAGGAAGCCCTAGATTCCGCCCATGCAATTTTATGTTTGCGCATGCTTTAGGGTTTCACCCCTCTTGTGGGAACCTACAATTGGTATCAGAGCCAGGTTGCTCCATGATTTATATGATTGCTACATGTTTTGTGATCCATGTTTGACATGTTTAGATCTAGGATTACAACATGCGAAAATACATGTTAACTTGTTTCATGATGAAACTTGTTTTTGTTTTTTCTTGGAGCATGCTTGTTGGCGCAACTATGGTTTTATCAAAAATCTATATAACTTGCGCGACTTACACTAGATCTAAGGCCCTGCTTTAAACCCTTAGATGGGTTATTAGGGTTGAAGTCATCCCCTAAGTTAGATCCAAACAGTCTGATCAGACCATCTGACAGCCTTGATGGGTCGACCAGATAGCATCTGTGCGCAAGCACAAGATGGCTATAGGTCGACTGCAGACAGGCGTGTAGCGATGTCTGATTGAGACAACCTATGAACGCACATGAGTTAGGCCCGGGGTCACACCCGCTTGCCAGACCTCATTGTGGTCGTTCAGCCCTTGGCGCATGCATTGTTGACCTTTTGGTCGACTCAAGTCAGTTAGGACTTGGTGCATGTAAGGGCAGTGGATCTGACTAGGTTGGATGAGTGGATCCCTGGTAATGGACCGTTGTAAGGTAGTAGGGCACATAAGGAAAAATAAAATTGATCTCAATGGGTTTTTTTTCAAAAAAATTTTATTTTTCATGATTGGATCACATGATGATTGATGCCATTTACTTGTTTATTTAATCTTATGTGGGCTGCCCATGTTTAATGTGTGCTGTGCTGGGGCCTGCGTGCCTGGAATTTTACTGTAAATTAATTCTTATTTTTGTGATCTGCGAATCACAGTTTAATTAATTTATAAAATGTAATTGACCTGTGAGTCAATCTTGTCTAGATAGATTAATTTGTAAATTAATCAGACAAGAGCACAGAGCACACTTGGCAGAGGTGCATGCAGCAGTGGCTAGACCAGGTGGGAGGTCCAGGGTTCGACTCTGGGACCAGGCGCATTTTCCCTGGTAGGCGCACCAGAGCTGCAGATGGCGCTTGGGCCCTGGTTTGGGCCAGATGAGCAGCAAAAGACCCATGAAGAAAAGCAAGTGAAGACTTAAGTTAATTAAGGTCTAACTTAGGCTTAATGGGCTTTTACCACATAAGATCAACATGCTTTCTATTTATTGCTTTTATAATTAGAATTGCATGAGTTTATCTTCTGCTATCACCATAGGAATTGCATGATAGTGAAGAAGATAAAAGACCGTTAAAATCCAACGCTGAAATATCAAGCTCGTAAGCCTTCTGACGCGAAACCTCACTGTTCTGACTATCGTTGGAGCCGTGTTGTACCCACTCAGTGGGCACGTCCATCTATCTTCAGACGGTGCGGGATTATACCTGCGTGTTACAGAGAAGGGATTTATCGCTTCTCGTTGCTCAGCATAGCACGTGGTGGTCCAGGGAGTAGGTCGGGTCAGCTTGACCATGTAGGCTACATATGTGGCGCATATGGTAGCACATGGAGGCAGCCATCTGTGGGGTCAGAGACTGTGTTGTACCAACTCAGTTGGCACAGTCTGCTGGATTGCCCAGATGAAGGGGAATCGCACGGGTTGGCGATTGGCTGGGACAGCCTACCAGAGATTAGTGCTTGTACTCTCTGTGCATCTTATCTCGCCTGAGCGGGACGCGGAGACCAAGTATGAAATCCGGATCCCATCTCACTAAAAGAGTTCTACTCTTTCGGGCTGTTTTGCTGGATTTTTCAGCCAGATAAAATAGTGAGAAAAAGAATCATTCTTAAGTCCTGATTGATTCTTAACATTGATACTGACCTTGCTGTTCTTGCATTGTTGTAGATACCTGCAGCAACGAACACCATGAGCTTCAATGTGCGATCCCTACTGGAAAGAGAGAAGTTTGCTGGGCCGAACTTCTCAAACTGGTTCGGACACCTTAAGATTGTTCTTAAGGCAGAGAGGAAACTGTATGTCCTCGAGACGGCTATACCGCCTCAACCCGCTGCGAACGCCGCAAGGGCGGTTCGTGAAGCTTATGAAAAGCACGTCAATGATAGCATTGATGTCGCTTGCCTGATGCTAGCGTCTATGACGCCACCGCTGCAGCGTCAGCATGAGGATATGTCTGCTATAGACATGATAGCAAACCTCAAGATGCTGTATGTTGCACAGGCGAGGACAGAACGCTATAATCTGACAAAGCTGTTCTTTCAGAGCAAACTGGCTGAAGGGAGCCCAGTGGGAGCTCACGTGCTCAAGATGATTGGGCACAAGGAGGCTCTAGAGAAACTGGGGCATACCATCAACCAGGAGCTTGCTGTAGACATTATTCTGCAGTCTCTCCCGCCCTCTTTCGATGCGTTCATTATTAACTTTAATATGAACAAAATCGATTGTACTCCGGCAGAGCTGCTGAATATGCTCTTGACTACTGAGGAGACTCTGAAGGGAAAGCCTTCGACCTCTGTCTTAATGGTTCCTTCTAGGAACAAGAAGAAGGGGAAGAAGGGCAAGGCCCCTGTCAAGAGTTACAGCAAGGCTCTGAAGCAAAAAGTTAAGCGGTCAAAGGAATACAGATGTTTCCACTGTGGCCAGCTGGGTCACTGGAAAAAGGACTGTAAAGCGCTCCAAGGAGATAAGAGGGGAAGCATCGCTTCTGGCTCAGGTATTTACGTGACGGAAGTCATGGTTTCATCTTCTTCTATATCATGGGTGTTGGACACTGCATGTGGAGTTCACATTTGTTCAAATGTACAGGAACTCAAGAGAAGAAGATAGGTGGGACAGCATGAGGTGGACCTACGAGTTGGAAACGGGGCACGGGTTGCTGCTGTTGCTGTAGGAGACTATTTCATCTCTTTGCCATCTGGGCTTGTATTAAAACTAAACAGTTGTTATTTTGTTCCCAGCATTACTAAGAATATTATCTCCATTCCTGCTCTTGTCAGGAAGGGATTTTCCTTTGAATGCAATATTTCAAAGTGTGTTTTATCTTTTGATAATATTGTTTATGCAACTGGTTCAATTAACAATAGGTTATTCATGTTGGACATGGAATGTTCTATACAAAATATTGATATTAAGAAAGCCAAGTATGCTGATGAGAGCACCTTGCTATGGCATAGTCATTTAGGCCATATTAACAAGAAACGCATTAAGCGGTTGCATGATCATGGACTGCTGGGATCATTCTCCTATAAGGAGATTGATACATGCAAGGCTTGTTTAATGGGTAAAATGACGAAGCCACCTTTTTCTAACAAAGGTCAAAGGGCTTCAGGTTTACTTGACCTTATACACAGTGATGTGTGTGGGCCATTTAGTAAACATGCCAGAGGTGGCTATCATTACTTTATTACCTTCACTGATGATTTCAGTAGATATGGGTATGTCTATTTAATGAGACATAAAAGTGAATCTTTTGACAAGTTCAAAGAGTTCAAGAATGAAGTACAAAATCAGCTAGGCCGAAATATTAAGGCACTTCGTTCCGAACGAGGTGGAGAATACCTAAGTCATGCGTTTACTGACTATCTGAAGGAGTGTGGGATTATCTCACAGCTCACTCCGCCAGGAACACCGCAATGGAATGGTGTGTCCGAGAGGAGAAATAGAACGTTACTTGATATGGTTCGTTCTATGATGAGTCAAGCTACTCTTCCATATTCCTTTTGGGGATTTGCACTGGAGACAGCTGCAAAGGTACTAAACCGAGTGCCATCCAAGGCAGTTTCTAAGACGCCATATGAGTTATGGTATGGGAAACAGCTGAGCTTGACATTTATCAGGATCTGGGGCTGCGAAGCTTATGTCAAAAAGCTCGCCTCTGGGAAACTAGAGAGCAGATCTGACAAATGTATCTTTGTCGGTTACCCTAAGGAAACTAAGGGTTATTATTTCTTTGATCCCAAAGAGAACAAGGTATTTGTTGCTCGGACGGCCATATTTCTTGAGAAGGAGTTTCTTCTGCAAGAGGCCAGTGGGAGAGAAATAAAGCTGGATGAGAATCCAGAAGAAGGACAAAGTAGTCAAGCACAGTTGGATGAGCCTGAGCCGGTGGATCAGGTTATTGAACAACCTGAGGCTCAGATATCACGGGAACCGCGAAGATCGGGAAGGATCCGTCGACAGCCTGAGCGCTATGACGGAGTCTACATCATTGATAATGATGAACCCCTCACTTATGCGGATGCGGTCAGTGGACCGGAGTCAGCGAGATGGCTTGAAGCTATGCGCGCCGAGATGGACTCCATGTCAGATAACCAAGTCTGGGATTTGGTTGATCCGCCTCCGGGAGTTGTCCCTATAGGCTGTAAATGGATCTTCAAGAAGAAGATTGACATGGATGGTAACGTGGTTACCTATAAAGGCAGGCTAGTTGCGAAAGGTTTCAAACAAATCTACGGGATAGATTATGATGAAACTTTCTCACCTGTAGCTATGTTTAAGTCTATTCGGATTCTTTTCGCGATAGTAGCATATTACGATTATGAGATCTGGCAAATGGATGTGAAGACGGCTTTCCTTAATGGAAATCTGGAAGAGGATGTGTATATGACACAACCTGAAGGTTTCACTAATCCATCAGATCGTCATAAAATATGCAAGTTAAAGAAGTCCATTTATGGACTTAAACAAGCATCAAGAAGCTGGAATATTCGTTTTGATGAATCAATCAGTGAATTTGGTTTCATCAAGAACGAGGATGACCCGTGTGTATATAAGAGGTTTAGTGGGAGCGTGATTACTTTCCTAGTCCTCTACGTCGATGACATCTTGATCATTGGAAACGATATTCCTGAAATGCATGCGGTTAAGGCATGGTTAAGGAGATGTTTTCAGATGAAAGATTTAGGAGAAGCAGCCTATGTATTAGGTGTGAAGATCTACAGGGATATATCTAAGAGGCTTCTCGGGCTGTGCCAGAGTACTTACATCGATAAAGTCCTGGAGAGATTTCATTTAGAGAATTCTAAAAGAGGATATCTTCCAGTCAGACATGGTCTGAATCTTTCGAAGAGTCAGTGTCCACAAACACAGATTGAGAAAGATGAAATGGACAATACGCCTTATGCTTCGGCTATTGGGTCCATTATGTATGCGATGTTGTGTACTCGCCCAGACGTCGCTTACGGGTTAAGCGTGACCAGTCGGTTCCAAAGTAATCCAGGTATGGCGCACTGGATTGCGGTCAAGAACATTTTAAAATATCTGCGGAGGACCAAAGATATGTTCTTGATATATGGTGGTCAGGAAGAACTCAGTATTGAAGGATATACTGACGCTTCGTTCCAGTCTGACCAGGATGATTTCCGATCGCAATCAGGCTATGTTTTTAGCTTGAATGGAGGAGCAGTGGTGTGGAAGAGCTTCAAACAGTCAACTGTTGCTGATTCCACAACAGAAGCCGAGTATGTTGCAGCCTCGGAAGCATCCAAGGAGGCAGTATGGATTCGCAAGTTCATGAAAGAACTTGGTGTTGTTCCTTCGAGTGCAGATCCTTTGGTTATCTTCTGTGATAACACTGGAGCAATCGCACAAGCAAAGGAACCGCGGTCGCACCAGAAGTCCAAGCACATACAGAGACGGTTTCATTTGATCAGGGAGATCATTGATCGTGGCGAGATCAAAGTCTGCAAGGTACATACAGATGACAATCTGGCAGACCCGCTTACTAAGCCTCTGGCGCAGCAGAAGCATGAGAAGCACTGTAATAATATGGGTTTGAGATTTCTCAACCATTAGATTAAGTGCAAGTGGGAGATTGTTGGGGTATGCCCTTAAGGCTAATGTTTGAGGCCTTGGGATTGTATCAGTATCATGTAATAAACTCTTATGTTTATAAAGGCATGGTTGTTATTCAGTTTGTTACATTGTCTGCTGCAATAATTGTACTTCTGAATAATGTCTCAAAGCTGTTCAGCTGGGCTGACATGCTATAAAGTCCTTAGTCGAGATATCTTGGTGAACATGAGACAGCCTTGATATGATTGAGACTAATATGTGCTCTAATCTTATAGGATGCTTCGAGCATGGAATAAGATGTAGACTCATGGGTACATTGGATGTACTGGACAGACCCTACTAGGATATTCAATTGTCTGTCACAATGTGAATAATCCTTGAATGCGACAAGTGGCACATTTCCTTTGACTTGAGATCGCTTGTGTTTCTAAAAGATGATTGTCATTGTTTTGAGGTAGTTCAATATCATTTGAAACATAATGATTATAGACTATCTTGGATGGTGAGCTTGAGTCAGGTTAGGGCACTAGTGATAGACAAAGGATTGCCGTCTCCTTGTTTAAGGAGTGTGATGTTCTAAAGGGGCCCCCTGGATGAGATGATTGAGAAAGTGTATGGCCATACCCAGGTGACTATGTTCATCTGTTCTAATCATGCTCATCATATTGGAGTTACAAGCTTGACACGCTTGTCCAATAAGAACATCCAGTGGCAAAGGAAATATGCATGCCTTGTGAATTGGATTCACACTTGTGCTGTAGTTTGGGTGTAGTCTTGGAAGACTCTTTCCTTTATATCGGGAGACAGTGATGTGTTGCTAGATACCCCTCACTGATCGTGATAACGTAAGTTATCGTTACCGACATTTAAAGGAAACCCTTAGGGTCGCACAATTTGATGATATGGCTTACTTAAGTCAGATCGTGTGGACTGAATTGTTTGGGTTCAGTTTAAAGGGATTTGAATTCTGATTGTAAGTGAGATCTGGTCTGATCATGTTTGATTGATTAGGGCTTGAGATCGGTAAGCTTCGATCGAGAAAATAGATGCTAGATCAGTGAGATCAGGAGCATCAAGAGATCAACAGTCAGATCTTAAGCCTTATGGGTTTATTATGATCTGGACTAGTTGCTTGGCTTGTTTGGTTTCTTGAACCGAACCAACTCGATTTGAACCGGCTCATTACATGAGCGCATGGTTCAAGTGATGAGAAAAATGCGCTTTGGGCAAATCCATAGTCGCATGAGCGCATGAACGTTGAGGCTTTCTATTTTTAGAAAGCATGTCTCTAAACGTGACCATGCCTCACGTTTTTCTCTTTGACGCCTATTGTCACTCCTCTCTCTCGTGTCTCTCTCATTCGAAGTGTTGGTGGAGTTGACGACAAGGAAGGAGATATCGCCAAGCAAGGATTCATTCTCTCTTCCCTTTTTCATTCGATCAAGACTTCTTGGAACCTTGCTAGCACAAGGAGCACCAAGAAAGTAGGCGACATCATTTGTGTGCGCCACCTTTGGAGGAGATTCCTTTCGCTCTCTCCTTCCAAGACACCATCCAAGCGATGGCACTGGTATGGATCTTTTACTTCTATACAAGCATTCGGTAGTTGATTATATTATTCATGCCATGCGATCTTAGGAAGCCCTAGATTCCGCCCATGCAATTTTATGTTTGCGCATGCTTTAGGGTTTCGCCCCTCTTGTGGGAACCTACAGGGCCAAAGGCTCACCTTTAAGGTAACAAGAAAGGGGCCAAAGGCTCACCCTAACCATAAACTCACAAGGAGGAAGACACACCACGAAGGTTCCAAAAATAACTTTTCTTACTTCACTTCAAATGTGAGAATTATATTAGCTTTTAAAGCCCTTTTACCCTCAATGTTAACTTATCTCTCAAGTACATCTAGTGGTGGTCTATGCTTAATTTCAAATTGGGTGGTCTAGATTGACTTGGATCTCTTGTTTCCTATTGGTTGCTTTGGGTGGCTTGTCATGAATCTTTGCTTGCAGCCGAAGGTTGTTTTGCTTGGAACTCGTTGAAGAGGTGGCTGTTGAGGCTACACATGCAAGGGATCTTCAATGCGCATGCTTTGTGGAATTGTTGAAGTTGACTAGAGAATTGGGCACGCATGGTGTTGCTTGGTTGTCAAATGAGTTGTCTTGCTTTGGAGATGTGTGTAGCCGAAATAGAGTGAAACTTCTCCTTGCATGTTGACTTGAGTTGCTAGCCTTAGATGAATGTTGACTGGTCTTAACGCAATTTAAAGTTGACTTGCTGAATTTGTTGACTTTGATGTTGACTTGGCTTATTCCTACTTAAAACAAGGGGAATGCAAACCTAAACTAATTGCAGCCTAATACATGGACAAGAAATTTAAAGTGCTTAAAAGGAAATAAAACCTAAACTCATCCTAATTACAACAAAACAAAGGGAAATTAAACACATAATTAAGTTCTTAAAATGCTCCTGCATCAACAAGGCTCGGCCAAACCCTAACTTGCGCCCCTATGCAAGGATGCGTCACTTATGTTGAAGCTTGATGCGCCACCAAACTAGATGCGCAAGCATCAAGCATGTGCCAAGAATCATGTAGGATGTGCCCCTTAATCTTCATCTTGAATTTTATAAAACAAAAGAAAAAGATAGGCAGCGTACAGGCCTCACAAGAATACAACACAGGCATGCTAAGGGGCTTGATTAATGATCACAACATCATGCACAAACAACATACTTACTCATGCAATTCTATATGCTCATGAAAAACATAAAATCTGAATTTTAGTTTCTCATAAAAACAAGTTTCTTTTCCTCATCTTCTTATCACAAATCTTTTGATTATTTGAGATTAAATTTTATGACGATTTCATAGACCAAATCGGCTGGCAATTTTGTTTGATCAAGAGCCCGGCTAGTCCAAGGACACAATGCTCATCCTACTTGACAAAATTACATGCGCCTATGATCTTAAATTAATCAAAAAATTAATCCAAAAATCCAGAAGAAATTGAACAGAGGACAGGAACAAGAAACCTACAATTTTTCTTTCTTAAGAAAAATATGCGCTACATATACATGAAATTTGCGAAAATTGAAATATGGCATGTGAGCATAGAGAAAAGCATAGGAATATCGTTCGAGGCTCGCAAGTCGCTCTGATACCACTGTTGGGAAACTCCGGGGATATTTTATAAATTTTCATCAAACAATACAATTGCACGGCGAAAGAATATCCCCGAAATAGGCTAGTCCCAAAAACCCAGTGAAGATCATCTTGCGAGGGGATCGACACGATGAGTGTAACATCCCGTTATCTTAACCCCAAACTAATGACATAATTCATGAACGGTACAGGATGTTTCATATAAGATCGATCATATGCTAGGTAAAACCGAGTTCAAGAAAACACGATCTGAAAAATTTCCATAAATCCATACATACAAATTCACAAAACACAAATCTCATAAATCACATAAGGGTACCTGCCACCACGCAATCCTTGCACTAGACATATGCAAGTTACAGGGTATATCAAAACCGATTGCATAGAATACACAATAAGCCGAAATTCAAAACAAATTCACCAAAATTGATTTTTTTTTATAAACTCATACCAAACACCGAAACCAGGCTGAAGCCCGCGGTGACACAAAAATCAAACTCATAAGACTGTCATAACCGGCAACACAATTCACATAGTTCACATGGTTCACATAGTTCATATAATTCATGTTAAGGCCACAACCGGCCCCAAGAATTAAGCACAAAAGTTCTTAAAACAGCAAACAGCATAATTATCCACGCCAATGCACTCAAGTAATGCGCCCCTGCTCTATGCCTGAAAATAGTGAGGGGTGAGCTACACAGCCCAGTGAGTGGATAGTCTAAATCGACCATCCAGAACATACATTCAAAAATATAGGCAGATTATTTTAAAAATCTTCAACAGAACATTATGTCAACATATAACAAAATAAAGAAACAGAAGTCATATAGACAGTCAGATGTACACACCAGCATATAACAAACTCAGGTTCTAGAGTTATACTCTAAACCAATTAAACACATATATTCTAAACCAACTAAACACACCATACTTAATTAACCTAGTTGTCCAGCATAATCAGTAGTGACCAATATGGTCTAACCCGGCTTGGCCAAAGCACTGGGAGCTGCAAAATCTCGTGCAACACATAAACATGGATAGTGAGTAGAATCAAGAGGTGGCCCCCGCCAGGTCACGACGTGGCACTTTGCTCTATCACCCCATAACACATCGATGGATTGTGTGTAGATTCAAGAGGTGGCCCCCGCCAGGTCATGACGTGGCACTTTGCTCTACGACACCCCATATCACAAAATGAGAGTGATGACATCAAGAGGTGGCCCCTGTCTGATCAAGACATGGCACTTTGCGTCTTATATCACCCCATAACATAAAAGAGTAATGACATCAAGAGGTGGCCCCTGTCCGACCAAGACATGGCACTTTGCGTCAAAACCCGTTCTCCCAAAAGGTTCCTACTGGACAACAGACATATCTTATTTCATATTTCACAAAGGTGGACTCCTAAGTGTCAACTAGACTCTAGGATAGTCATCACAAAAATCATATCGGGCAGGCTGAACATCAACCCCCATCACAAAAATCATAATAGGCAGGCTGAACATCAACCCCCTCACATATCAAATATAGGGCTGAAATCTAACCCTTAACATATCACATAAGGACTATCCTATGAGTACACGGTTACACTTAGCCATAGTCCTAACCAACACATAATATTCAAAATTCACATAATCCATCACATAACACCTATTGTTCAAGATTCACATAACCCATAAATCACATAATAAACACATAATATTTCATATTCGAATATCACATAATATAGTGTAGTCCTTAGATTTCATGCTGATTTGTTTAGTCAAATCTGACTAAGTTATCACCCAAGTTTCTCAAACAAATAAATAACATTGCATTTAACTAGCATTCATAAAAATTACATAAAACTAAAACATATATCCATATAATTTTACAAATTACCCCATGTAACTACAAACATCAAAATTCGGTTTTCACAAACAATTCGGTTTCCATTTATATTATCACAAATTCGGTTTTCATACATATTATCTATTTAATTTACTCCTTGATTAACATGAACTTCATACTACAAAATCACTGATTTAATATTACCAAAATCATATAAAAATTCAATGATTTAATGCTACCAAAATTTCCTATAAAATACCTTAAATTTCATGCTACAAGTTTCGGTTTTCATGAGATACCTACCTATACAAAATTTCGGTTAAACAATCATCAAGATTATGTTTTGTTTTGGTTTTCATAACTAACATCAAAGTTTCGGTTTTAAACATGGAAATTTAAGTTTTCATAACAAGGTGAAATCTTGAGTTTTCGGTTTTAGCATGAAAAGATTGCAAACAAATAATGGTATCATCTAACAAGATTAAGTGGACAAAACTCAATTAAGACACCCCACTCACCTTGAACCGTGAACACCAAGGTGAAAAACCTCTACAAAATCGCCTAAAGTCTTTAAGTCGCCCAAGGAATCTCCAAGAACTTGCCAAGGAAATTTCTTCACTTCAAAGAAAATCGCCAAGGGAAGAAGATGAAGAAAATCACCTCAAAATTCCAAGAACACCAAAGTCGCCTCCTTCTTCCTAGCCGTCGCCCAAAGTTTTCTCAAGACTCCAAAAATCGCCAATAATCTCACCCTAACCGAATTACTAACTAAAAATTTCGGTTTTAAATTTTTAACCCATTAACCCATTAATTCAAATAGGTTTTAACCCCTTTAACTAGCTAATTCAAATTTTAAATCTAATTTAAGTGTAACCCAATAACCCTTAGTTTAAGTGAACATCCAATAAGAGTTTAAATTAACATCCAATTAATTACTTCACTTAAACGCAAATCCAATAAGGATTTAATTAATATCCAATAAGGTCTAATTAATTTATCCTAAATTAACAACTAATAATCAACCATTAATCTCTAATTAATTTACAATAAATTAACAACCAATATAAATCACAATTTAATAATCATTAAACCAGTTAATTAATGTCCAACAAGCTAGTTAATTAATTAAAATTAACAACCATTAAGCTCTAATTAATTAACTATAAATTAACAATCAACACACAAGAGTAATAACACAGTCAATAATTTTATTTAAATCAAAAATAATGCTTACCAGGACTTAAGATCCTTGGATCTTACATCCCTCCCTCCTTATAAAGCTTTAGTCCTCTAAAGCTCAGCATCCATATCATCAAAGAGGTAAGCATAAAATTTTCTCATATCAGCTTCAGTCTCCCATGTCGCCTCCTCAACTGACTGATTTCCCCAGATAACCTTTACCAAAGGTATAGTCTTGTTTCTCAGAACTTTATCCTTTCTATCAACAATCCGGAGAGGTCTTTCCTCGAAAGTCAAATCACTCTGAATCTGAAGAGGTTCCAACTCTAATACATGAGATGGATCAGGATGATATTTCCTCAATGCAGAGACATGGAATACATTATGCACATGATCCATAGCAGGAGGTAAAGCTAACCGGTAAGCCGTTGGACCAATTCTCTCAATAATGTCAAAAGGGCCTACAAACCTAGGGCTCAACTTGCCCTTTTTGCCAAACCTCATAACACCCTTAGTAGGTGACACCTTCAAGAACACATGATCCCCTACCATAAACTCCAAGGAACGACGACGGTCGTCCGCATAACTCTTCTGTCTGTCCCGAGCAATTTTCAATTTATCCTGAATCTCTCTGACCTTATCAGTAGTCTCCTGTACTGCATCAGATCTCAAAATCATTCTGTCACTAGTTTCCTCCCAACACAAGGGAGTCCTACACCTTCTCCCATACAAAGCCTCATAAGGAGCCATCTGAATACTGGAGTGGAAGCTATTATTATAAGTGAACTCTATCAAAGATAGATCCCGATTCCACTCAGAACTCCAATCAACCACATAAGCTCTCAACAAGTCTTCTAGAGTCTGTATAGTACGCTCCGTCTGGCCATCAGACTGAGGATGGTATGCTGTACTAAAACTCAACTTAGTACCCAAACCCTCCTGTAAACTCTTCCAAAATCTGGACAAAAATCGAGAGTCCCTATCAGACACAATATCAATAGGCACTCCATGCAGTCTGACTATCTCATCAATATACAATCTAGCCAGTCTCTCTAAAGGATAAGTCATCTTGATCGGGAGAAAATGGGCTGATTTAGTGAGTCTATCAACAATCACCCAAATAGCATCATGACCTAATCTGGTTCTGGGCAAACCACACACAAAATCCATACTGATGCATTCCCACTTCCACTCAGGAATAGGAAGGGGCTGCAACAAACCACCAGGCTTCTGGTGTTCAGCCTTTACAGTCTGACAGGTTAAACACCTAGAGACAAAATCATATACCTCTTTCTTCATGCCCGGCCACCAAAAACTCTTCTTGAGGTCCTGATACATCTTAGTCACACCAGGATGTAGAGAATATTTGGAGTTATGGCTGTCCTCCAATATTTCTTTCCTCAAGATCGGTTCCTCAGGGACACATACCCTTCCACGAAACCGAAGAATACCATCATCAGACAGGCTAAAATCCTGAACTGCGCCATCAACCAGACTATCCCTGACCTGAACTAATTTCGGATCCACAAACTGCTGATCCCTGATCTTCTGCAACAAAGCAGACTGTACTCTGAGAAAAGCCACATAACCCGACTGAACTCTAGGAGAAACACTGATCCTGAGATCGCTGAACTCCTGCAGTAACCGCCACTCACTGACTCGTAGTGCCGCTACTGAAGTAACTGGATGTCTGCTCAGTGCATCCGCCACCACATTGGCCTTTCCAGCCTGATACTGAATGGAGAAGTCATAGTCTTTGATCAACTCCATCCATCTTCTCTGTCTCATGTTCAACTCCTTCTGAGTGAAGATATACTTGAGACTCTGGTGATCAGTGAACAGATCAAACTCCTGTCCCAACAAATAGTGACGCCATATCTTCAAAGCAAAGACTACGGCCGCCAACTCTAAGTCATGAGTAGGGTAGTTCAACTCATACTCCTTCAGTTGTCTCGAAGCATAGGCTACCACAGAACCCTTCTGCATCAAGACACAACCCAACCCTTTGCCTGAAGCATCTGTATAGACAGTAAACCTTTCCCCATCACTAGGAATAATGAGGATCGGTGTACTAGTCAACCTCCTTTTCAGCTCTTGAAAACTCTCTTCACACTTATCATCCCAAATAAACTTAGCCTCCTTTCTGGTCAATTTAGTTAAAGGACCCGCCAGCTTGGAGAATCCCTCAACAAACCGCCGGTAGTAACCTGCCAAACCCAGAAAACTCCTGATCTCAGTAGCACTAGTCGGTCTTCCCCAATCAAGGATAGCTTGCACTTTAACTGGATCCACAGACACCCCCTGACCAGAAATCACATGTCCCAGAAAACTAATCTTCTCTAGCCAGAACTCACACTTACTAGCCTTGGCATATAACCGGTTCTTCCTCAGAATCTCCAGCACTCTGCGCAAGTCACTGACATGCTCTGAAGTAGTCCGTGAGTATACCAAAATATCGTCTATAAAGACTACTACACAAGAGTCAAGCAATTCATGGAACACCCTGTTCATCAAATCCTTGAAGACAGCAGGTGCATTCGTCAGTCCAAAAGGCATAACTAGAAATTCGAAATGCCCATACCTGGTCCTGAAAGCAGTCTTAAATATATCCTCATCCTTGACCCTAAGCTGGTAATACCCTGATCTCAGGTCAATCTTAGAGAACACTGTCGCTCCCTGTAATTGATCAAATAGATCATCAATTCTGGGAAGAGGATACTTATTCTTGATAGTCACTTGGTTCAGTTGCCTGTAGTCTATACACATCCTCAGGGTTCCATCTTTCTTCTTCACAAATAGCACTGGCGCTCCCCAGGGAGAAGCACTAGGCCGAATGTACCCTTTCTCTAGCAATTCCTCCAGTTGTTTCTTAAGCTCGGCCAACTCTGAAGTAGCCATACGATAAGGAGCTCTGGAGATAGGTGCCGTACCTGGCGCCAACTCAATGCCAAACTCCACTTCTCTAATCGGTGGCAAGCCTGAAAATTCTTCAGAGAATACATCAGGAAATTCGTTCACCACCGCCATCTGAGTCAAATCAGAAGTAGAATCATCCTGCACCTTAACATGCGCAAGATAACCCTTGCACCCACTAGCAAGTAACTTCCTGGCCTGCAGGAAAGATATCACATGCGGTCCTTGGTCTGACACTAGACCTCTCACAACAAGCCGATTCCCATCTAGCAGATTTAAAGTGATTACTTTCTCAAAGCAATCCACAGAGGCATGATGTGAGGACAACCAATCCATACCTAGAATGACATCATAGTCTTGCATGTCTAGGAGGATTAAATCCACTAGAAACTCATAACCCTCTACATGCACTACACAATCAGCACACACAGTGTCTGTAGATAATGATGTTCCTAAGGGAGTACTGACAGACACAACATAATCTAGCATCTTAGGTACAACAGGTAAACATGCAGCAAATCTAACAGATACAAAAGACAGATTTGCACCAGGATCAAATAAAATGCGAGCTAACTGATCAAATACAAATAAGGTACCTTCCACAACGGATCGGGAAGCTCGTGTATCCTTCTCAGCCACAGCATAAACTCTAGTCTGGACTGTAGGCTTATCTGCGCCTCTAGGCTGTATCTCAGGCTCTTTGCAGTCCCTGACCATGTGCCCTGGTTTCTTACACCTGAAACATACACCATTCTTCTTATGGCAGTCTTTCACTAGATGTCCCTTGAGCCCACAATAACTACAAGTCCGGTCCTCTGTGATACTGTTTCTTACATCCCTGGCATCTCTGAACTGCTGCGGTGTATCCCTGGACTGCTACGGTGCCTTGTAAGAGTAAGGCTTATACCTGCTCTTCTTGTAGTCCTTATGCTTGGGGTACTTCTTACCCTTGCCGCCACTGCCATACTGAGGAACCGCCGCCTCAGCTGCAGGAACCACTGTCACGGCAACATGAGAACTCCTCTCAGCTATGTATCTCTCAATGGTGCGTGCTCGCCCAACAGTCTCAACATAGGTCTCCAAGTGCTGAGCACCAACCTGCTCTCTAATGTCCCATCTGAGACCTCTGAGAAACTTAGTAGCTCTCCTCTTTTCAGTGTTTATCAGGTGAGGAGCATACTTTCCCAATTTCGTGAACTGTAATTCATACTGGTCCACAGTCATATCACCCTGCTCCAGGTGAATAAATGCCACCTCTCGGTCCTCCACCAAACTATCTGGGAAGTACTTCTCGTTAAATCGAGACAAGAAGTAAGGCCAATCTACAGTCTCATGTCTTTCTTCGGCAAGTCTCACCACGCCCTTCCACCACTCATCTGCGTCACTACGCATCATATAGGTGGCCAGACATAACTTATCCTCATCTGAGCAGCGCATGACTTGGAAAATCTTTTCCAAGCACAACTGCCAGTTCTCTGCATTACTGGATTCTGAGCCCCCATAAAAAGAGCTGGGACCCAGTTTCTGGAATTCACTCACAAGTGAGGCATAGCGCCTGTGAGCGCCCTCCTGAGAGTCATCCCCCACCGCCCGAGTAGTAGTCTGGGGTCTCTCTTGAGTCAGCTGCTGCAAAAGCTGCTGTTGTGCCTCTTGATGCTGAGTCTGTTGTTGCTGCAGCATCTGAGCTTGCCTCTCTATCATGGCACCTTGTTGCTGTACCATGCCAGTCAGAGCCTCAATAGTTCTCGTGAGGTTCGAAGGCTGCTCGCCCTCATCACTAGCATTTCCTCTGGTTCGCACCATCTTAAATGCCTACACACACATATCATAGTCAGGAAAACAATCATAAACCTAACAGGTGTCTAGCAATACACAAACATGTTTTCCCCAAACTAAGTTTTAGCTAGCCAACTCCCTCTGATACCATTCTGTAACATCCCGTTATCTTAACCCCAAACTAATGACATAATTCATGAACGGTACAGGATGTTTCATATAAGATCGATCATATGCTAGGTAAAACCGAGTTCAAGAAAACACGATCTGAAAAATTTCCATAAATCCATACATACAAATTCACAAAACACAAATC
Source organism: Costus lasius (assembly GCA_027563935.2). Lineage (NCBI taxonomy): Eukaryota > Viridiplantae > Streptophyta > Magnoliopsida > Zingiberales > Costaceae > Costus > Costus lasius. Next base: position 91,040,252 of record CM050450.1, on the reverse strand, counting down.
TCATAAATCACATAAGGGTACCTGCCACCACGCAATCCTTGCACTAGACATATGCAAGTTACAGGGTATATCAAAACCGATTGCATAGAATACACAATAAGCCGAAATTCAAAACAAATTCACCAAAATTGATTTTTTTTTATAAACTCATACCAAACACCGAAACCAGGCTGAAGCCCGCGGTGACACAAAAATCAAACTCATAAGACTGCCATAACCGGCAACACAATTCACATAGTTCACATGGTTCACATAGTTCATATAATTCATGTTAAGGCCACAACCGGCCCCAAGAATTAAGCACAAAAGTTCTTAAAACAGCAAACAGCATAATTATCCACGCCAATGCACTCAAGTAATGCGCCCCTGCTCTATGCCTGAAAATAGTGAGGGGTGAGCTACACAGCCCAGTGAGTGGATAGTCTAAATCGACCATCCAGAACATACATTCAAAAATATAGGCAGATTATTTTAAAAATCTTCAACAGAACATTATGTCAACATATAACAAAATAAAGAAATAGAAGTCATATAGACAGTCAGATGTACACACCAGCATATAACAAACTCAGGTTCTAGAGTTATACTCTAAACCAATTAAACACATATATTCTAAACCAACTAAACACACCATACTTAATTAACCTAGTTGTCCAGCATAATCAGTAGTGACCAATATGGTCTAACCCGGCTTGGCCAAAGCACTGGGAGCTGCAAAATCTCGTGCAACACATAAACATGGATAGTGAGTAGAATCAAGAGGTGGCCCCCGCCAGGTCACGACGTGGCACTTTGCTCTATCACCCCATAACACATCGATGGATTGTGTGTAGATTCAAGAGGTGGCCCCCGCCAGGTCATGACGTGGCACTTTGCTCTACGACACCCCATATCACAAAATGAGAGTGATGACATCAAGAGGTGGCCCCTGTCTGATCAAGACATGGCACTTTGCGTCTTATATCACCCCATAACATAAAAGAGTAATGACATCAAGAGGTGGCCCCTGTCCGACCAAGACATGGCACTTTGCGTCAAAACCCGTTCTCCCAAAAGGTTCCTACTGGACAACAGACATATCTTATTTCATATTTCACAAAGGTGGACTCCTAAGTGTCAACTAGACTCTAGGATAGTCATCACAAAAATCATATCGGGCAGGCTGAACATCAACCCCCATCACAAAAATCATAATAGGCAGGCTGAACATCAACCCCCTCACATATCAAATATAGGGCTGAAATCTAACCCTTAACATATCACATAAGGACTATCCTATGAGTACACGGTTACACTTAGCCATAGTCCTAACCAACACATAATATTCAAAATTCACATAATCCATCACATAACACCTATTGTTCAAGATTCACATAACCCATAAATCACATAATAAACACATAATATTTCATATTCGAATATCACATAATATAGTGTAGTCCTTAGATTTCATGCTGATTTGTTTAGTCAAATCTGACTAAGTTATCACCCAAGTTTCTCAAACAAATAAATAACATTGCATTTAACTAGCATTCATAAAAATTACATAAAACTAAAACATATATCCATATAATTTTACAAATTACCCCATGTAACTACAAACATCAAAATTCGGTTTTCACAAACAATTCGGTTTCCATTTATATTATCACAAATTCGGTTTTCATACATATTATCTATTTAATTTACTCCTTGATTAACATGAACTTCATACTACAAAATCACTGATTTAATATTACCAAAATCATATAAAAATTCAATGATTTAATGCTACCAAAATTTCCTATAAAATACCTTAAATTTCATGCTACAAGTTTCGGTTTTCATGAGATACCTATCTATACAAAATTTCGGTTAAACAATCATCAAGATTATGTTTTGTTTTGGTTTTCATAACTAACATCAAAGTTTCGGTTTTAAACATGGAAATTTAAGTTTTCATAACAAGGTGAAATCTTGAGTTTTCGGTTTTAGCATGCAAAGATTGCAAACAAATAATGGTATCATCTAACAAGATTAAGTGGACAAAACTCAATTAAGACACCCCACTCACCTTGAACCGTGAACACCAAGGTGAAAAACCTCTACAAAATCGCCTAAAGTCTTTAAGTCGCCCAAGGAATCTCCAAGAACTTGCCAAGGAAATTTCTTCACTTCAAAGAAAATCGCCAAGGGAAGAAGATGAAGAAAATCACCTCAAAATTCCAAGAACACCAAAGTCGCCTCCTTCTTCCTAGCCGTCGCCCAAAGTTTTCTCAAGACTCCAAAAATCGCCAATAATCTCACCCTAACCGAATTACTAACTAAAAATTTCGGTTTTAAATTTTTAACCCATTAACCCATTAATTCAAATAGGTTTTAACCCCTTTAACTAGCTAATTCAAATTTTAAATCTAATTTAAGTGTAACCCAATAACCCTTAGTTTAAGTGAACATCCAATAAGAGTTTAAATTAACATCCAATTAATTACTTCACTTAAACGCAAATCCAATAAGGATTTAATTAATATCCAATAAGGTCTAATTAATTTATCCTAAATTAACAACTAATAATCAACCATTAATCTCTAATTAATTTACAATAAATTAACAACCAATATAAATCACAATTTAATAATCATTAAACCAGTTAATTAACGTCCAACAAGCTAGTTAATTAATTAAAATTAACAACCATTAAGCTCTAATTAATTAACTATAAATTAACAATCAACACACAAGAGTAATAACACAGTCAATAATTTTATTTAAATCAAAAATAATGCTTACCAGGACTTAAGATCCTTGGATCTTACAATGAGAGGAGAAAGTACCTATGAGCAATGAGAGGCGATGTCGATGTAGGCGCCCAAGTGTCGAGGGCTAGAACTCCCTTCAGCGCCTTCGCTACCTTCTGAATCTACTTCACAAGATGGAACAAGGTATCCACGTGGAAGCCTTAGAGCATAGCCCCTAAGAAAAATAACTCTGATGCTTTGACCATCCCATCACTCTCTGCCCATCCAAAAATAGTATGTGCGAGAATCCTATGAGTGTATTAGAGGGCAGGGCATGTAAAGTATGTGGCCTGGGAAGTCCTATCTTAAGAGCTCTAGGCATACAATGTTGGGGTATGCCCTTAAGGCTAATGTTTGAGGCCTTGGGAATGTATCAGTATCATGTAATAAACTCTTATGTTTATAAAGGCATGGTTGTTATTCAGTTTGTTACATTGTCTGCTGCAATAAGTGTACTTCTGAATAATGTCTCACAGCTGTTCAGCTGGGCTGACATGCTATAAAGTCCTTAGTCGAGATATCTTGGTGAACATGAGACAGCCTTGATATGATTGAGACTAATATGTGTTCTAATCTTATAGGATGCTTCGAGCATGGAATAAGATGTAGACTCATGGGTACATTGGATGTACTGGACAGACCCTACTAGGTTATTCAATTGCTTGTCACAATGTGAATAATCCTTGATTGCAACAAGTGGCACATGTCCTCTGACTTGAGATCACTTGTGTTTCTAAATGATGATTGTCATTGTTTTGAGGTAGTTCAATATCATTTGAAACATAATGATTATAGACTATCTTGGATGGTGAGCTTGAGTCAGGTTAGGGCACTAGTGATAGACATAGGATTGCCGTCTCCTTAATTGGAGTGTGATGTTCTAAAGGGCCCCCTGGATGAGATGATTGAGAAAAGAGTATGGCCATACCCAGGTGACTATGTTCATCTGATCTAATCATGCTCATCATATTGGAGTTACAAGCTTGACACGCTTGTCCAATAAGAACATCCAGTGGCAAAGGAAACATGTATGCCTTGTGAGTTGATTCACACTTGTGCTGTGGTTTGGGTGTAGTCTTGGAAGACTCTTTCCTTTATATCGGGAGACAGTGATGTGTTGCTAGATACCCCTCACTGATCGTGATAACGTGAGTTATCGTTACTGACATTTAAAGGAAACCCTCAGGGTCGCACAATTTGATGATATGGCTTACTTAAGTCAGATCGTGTGGACTGAATTATTCAGGTTCAGTTTAAAGGGATTTAATCTCTGATTGTAAGTGAGATCTAGTCTGATCATGTTTGATTGATTAGGGCTTGAGATCGGTAAGCTTCGATCGAGAGAATGGATGCTAGATCAGTGAGATCAGCAGCATCAAGAGATCGACGGTCAGATCAAGAGCCTTAGGGTTTAATAGGATCTGGACTAATGGCTTGGGTTGATTGGTCTTTGAACCAAACCAAATTGAACCGGCTCATTGAGTGAGCGCATGGTTCAAGAGAAGATGAGTTTGCGCATTGGGTGAACCCATGATCGCATGAACGTTTGGGGTTTACTAAATTTAGAAGCCATGACTTCTAAACGTGGGAACGCCTCACGTTCACGCCTAAGACGCTTTCATCTCTCGTCTCTCCTCATCTCTCGTCGCCAACAAGCTCTCTTGAGAGTGGTGAAGAGGTTGACGAAAAAGGAGAAGGAAGAAATCGCCAAGCAAAGGATTCTCTTCCCTTCCATACGACAAGGACCTCTTGAAGCCTTGCTAGCACAAGGAGCACCAAGAGAAGAGTAGGCGACATCAATTGTGTGCGTCACCTTAGGAGAAGGAGCATTTGCGCCTTTCCTTCCAAGACACCATCTAAGCGATGGCAATGGTAAGAATCACTTTTCATTGAAAGTTGAATATATTACATGCTATGCGATCCTGTTAGAAACCCTTGATTCCGCTAGAGTTTTGTTGTGCCTCCTATTAGGGTTTCGCCCCCCCTTTATTATAGGGGACTTTCATACAATTGAAAGGTCCCCTAATTCAAGGGGAGGGGCGAAACCCTAATATAAGGCTCATATAACAAATTTCGAGCGGAAGGAAGGGTTTCTTTTTCCATCTTTTGCATGCCATATGATCAACATATATAAATGCTTGTATAGATCGATAGAGATCATACCATAGCCATGAGGAAGATGGCGACTTGGAAGAGAAAGATGCAAGCGCTTCTTCTCCAAAGGTGCCGCACACAAGAAGAGAGGTGGCTCCTTCTTGGTGATCTTTGTGCTAGCAAAGATCTTCAAGTGCCCTTGTCGTGTGTAGAAGATTGAGATCTCTCTTGCTTGGCCGAGTAACCTCCTTGGCGTGAAGACTCTATCTCTCTTTGAGAGAGGAGACGTCGAGAGGAGATCATAGGCGACGTGAGAAACGTTCCATTTGAACGTTAAGACATGGCTTCTAAAAATAGTAAGCCTTAATGTCTCAAGCGGTTATGTGTTCACTTCAAAGTGAACCAAGCGCTTATCTCACTCCCTTTTGAACCATGCACTCATACATGAGCCGGTTCAATTGAATTTTGGTCCAAGACCAAATTAAATCAGCCCAAGCGATTTGGTCTAGACCATAGTAAACCCTAAGGTTCCAGATCTAACCGTTCATCTCTGAATGCTCTTGATCTCACCGATCTAGAATCAAATCTCTCGATTGAAGCTTACCGATCTCAAGCCCTAATCAATCAAACATGATCAGACCAGATCTCACTTACAATCAGAGTCTAAATCCCTTTAAACTGAACCCAAACAATTCAGTCCACACGATCTGACTTAAGTAAGCCATATCATCAAATTGTGCGACCCTGAGGGTTTCCTTTAAATGTCGGTAACGATAACTTACGTTATCACCATCAGTGAGGGGTATCTAGCAACACATCACTGTCTCCCGATATAAAGGAAAGAGTCTTCCAAGACTACACCCAAACCACAGCACAAGTGTGAATCCACTTCACTAGGCATACATGTTTCCTTTGCCACTGGATGTTCTTATTGGACAAGCGTGTCAAGCTTGTAACTCCAATATGATGAGCATGATTAGATCAGATGAACATAGTCACCTGGGTATGGCCATACACTTTCTCAATCATCTCATCCAGGGGGGCCCCTTTAGAACATCACACTCCAATCAAGGAAACGGCAATCCTATATCTATCACTAGTGTCCTAACCTGACTCATGATCATTATCCAAGATAGTCTATAACCATTATGTTTCAAATGATATTGAACTACCTCAAAACAATGACAATCATCATTTAGAAACACAAGTGATCTCAAGTCAGAGGACATGTGCCACTTGTTGCAAACAAGGATTATTCACATTGTGACAAGCAATTGAATATCCTAGTAGGGTCTGTCCAGTACATCCAATGTACCTATGAGTCTACATCTTATTCCATGCTCGAAGCATCCTACAAGATTAGAACACATATTAGTCTCAATCATATCAAGGCTATCTCATGTTCACCAAGATATATCGACTAAGGACATTACAGCATGTCAGCCAAGCTGAACAGCATTGAGACATTATTCAGAAGCACACTTATTGCAGCAGACAATGTAACAAACTGAATAACAACCATTGCCTTTATAAAATTAGAGTTTATACATGATACTGATAGAGTCCCAAGGCCTCAAACATTAGCCTTAAGGGCATACCCCAACAATCTCCCACTTGCACTTAATCTAATGGTTGAGAAATCTCAAACCCATATTATTATAGTGCTTCTCATGCTTCTGCTGCGCCAGAGGCTTGGTAAGCGGGTCAGCCAGATTGTCATCTGTATGAACCTTGCATATTTTGATCTCGCCTCGATCAATGATCTCCCGGATCAAGTGAAACCGTCTCTGTATGTGCTTGGACTTCTGGTGCGACCGTGGTTCCTTTGCTTGTGCGATTGCTCCAGTGTTATCGCAGAAGATAACCAAAGGATCTGCACTCGAAGGAACAACACCAAGTTCTTGAACGAACTTACGAATCCACACTGCCTCCTTGGATGCTTCCGAGGCTGCAACATACTCGGCTTCTGTTGTGGAATCAGCAACGATAGACTGTTTGAAACTTTTCCACACCACTGCTCCTCCATTCAAGCTAAAAACATAGCCTGATTGCGATCGGAAATCATCTTGGTCCGATTGGAACGAAGCGTCAGTATATCCTTCAATACTGAGTTCTTCCTGACCTCCATATATCAAGAACATATCTTTGGTCCTCCGAAGATATTTCAAAATGTTCTTGACTGCAATCCAGTGCGCCTGACCTGATTACTTTGGAATCGACTGGTCACGCTTAACCCGTAAGCGACGTCTGGGCGAGTACACAACATCGCATACATAATGGATCCAATAGCCGAAGCATAAGGCGTATTGTCCATTTCATCTTTCTCAGTCTGTGTTTGTGGACACTGACTCTTTGAAAGATTCAGACCATGTCTGACTGGAAGATATCCTCTTTTAGAATTCTCTAAATGGAATCTCTCCAGGACTTTATCGATGTAAGTACTCTGGCACAGCCCGAGAAGCCTCTTAGATCTATCCCTGTAGATCTTCACACCTAATACATAGGCTGCTTCTCCTAGATCTTTCATCTGGAAACATTTTCTTAACCATGCTTTCACAGCATGCAGTTCAGGAATATCGTTTCCAATGATTAAGATATCATCGACGTAGAGGACTAGGAAAGTAATCACGCTCCCACTAAACCTCTTATATACACACGGGTTATCTTCATTCTTGATGAAACCAAATTCACAGATTGATTCATCAAAACGAATATTCCAGCTTCTTGATGCTTGTTTAAGTCCATAAATGGACTTCTTTAACTTGCATATTTTATGACGATCTGATGGATTGGTGAAACCTTCAGGTTGTGTCATATACACATCCTCATCCAGTTTTCCATTAAGGAAAGCAGTCTTCACATCCATTTGCCAGATCTCATAATCGTAATATGCTGCTATCGCAAGAATAATCCGAATAGACTTGAACATGGCTACAGGAGAGAAAGTTCCATCATAATCTATCCCGTAGATTTGTTTGAAACCTTTCGCAACTAGCCTGCCTTTATAGGTAACCACGTTACCATCCATGTCAATCTTCTTCTTGAAGATCCATTTACAGCCAATAGGGATTACTCCCGGAGGCGGATCAACCAAATCCCAGACTTGGTTATCTGACATGGAGTCCATTTCGGCTCGCATAGCTTCAAGCCATCTAGCTGATTCCGGTCCACTGACCGCATCCGCATAAGTGAGGGGTTCATCATGATCAATGATGTAGACTCCGTCATAGCGCTCAGGCTGTCGACGGATCCTTTCTGATCTTTGCGGTTCCCGTGATATCTGAGCCTCAGGTTGTTCAATAACCTGTTCTACTGGCTCAGGCTCATCCAACTGTGCTTGACTACTTTGTCCTTCCTGTGGATTCTCATCCAACTTTATTTCTCTCCCACTGGCTTCTTGCAGAAGAAACTCCTTCTCAAGAAAAATGGCCGTCCGAGCAACAAATACCTTGTTCTCTTTGGGATCGTAGAAATAATAACCCTTAGTTTCCTTAGGGTAACCGACAAAGATGCATTTATCGGATCTGCTATCCAGTTTCCCAGAGGCGAGCTTTTTGACATAAGCCTCGCAACCCCAGATCTTGATAAATGTCAAGCTCGGCTGTTTCCCATACCATAACTCATATGGAGTCTTTGAAACTGCCTTGGATGGCACTCGGTTTAGTACTTTTGCAGCTGTTTCCAGTGCAAATCCCCAAAAGGAGTAAGGTAGAGTAGCCTGACTCATCATCGAACGAACCATATCCAGTAAGGTTCTATTTCTCCTCTCGGACACACCATTCCATTGCGGTGTTCCTGGCGGAGTGAGCTGTGAGATAATCCCACACTCCTTCAGATAGTCAGTAAACTCTCGACTTAGGTATTCTCCACCTCGATCAGAACGAAGTGCCTTGATATTTCGGCCTAGCTGATTCTGTACTTCATTCTTGAACTCTTTGAACTTGTCAAAAGATTCACTCTTATGTCTCATTTGATAGACATACCCATATCTACTGAAATCATCAGCAAAGGTAATGAAGTATGAATAGCCACCTCTGGCATGTTTACTAAATGGCCCACACACATCATTGTGTATAAGGTCAAGTAAACCTGAAGCCCTTTGACCTTTGTGAGGAAAAGGAGCCTTCGTCATTTTACCCATTAAACAAGCTTTGCATGTATCAATCTCCTCATAGGAGAATGATCCCAGCAGTCCATGGTCATGCAACCGCTTAATGCGCTTCTTGTTAATATGGCCTAAACGACTATGCCATAACAAGGTGCTGTCATCAGCATACTTGGCTTTCTTATTATCAATCTTTTGTATAGAACATTCCATGTCCAACATGAATAACCCATTGTTAATTGACCCAGTAGCATAAACAATATTATCAAGAGAAAGATAACACTTTGAAGTCTCGCATTCAAAGGAAAAACCTTTTCCTGACAAGAGCAGGAATAGAGATAATATTCTTGTTAATGCTAGGTACAAAATAACAATTGTTTAGTTCTAATACAAGTCCAGATGGTAATGAGATGTGATATTCCCCTACAGCAACAGCAGCAACCCGTGCCCCATTTCCAACTCGTAGGTCCACCTCATGCTGTCCCACCTGTCTTCTTCTCTTGAGTTCCTGTACATTTGAACAAATGTGAACTCCACATGCAGTGTCCAACACCCATGAAATAGAAGAAGAAGATATCATGACTTCAGTCACAAAAATACCTGAGCCAGAAGCGATGCTTCCCTTTTTGTCTCCTTGGAGCGCTTTATAGTCCTTTTTCCAGTGACCCAGCTGGCCACAATGGAAACATCTGTATTCCTTCGACCGCTTAACCTTTTGTTTCAGAGCCTTGTTGTAGTTCTTGACAGGGGCTTTGCCCTTCTTCCCCTTCTTCTTGTTCCTGGAAGGGAACATCAAGACAGAGGTTGAAGGCTTTCCCTTTAGAGTTTCCTCTGTAGTTAAGAGCATATTCAGCAACTCTGCCGGAGTGCAGTCGATCTTGTTCATATTAAAATTAATAATGAACGGATCGAAAGAGGCCGGGAGGGACTGCAGAATAATGTCTACAGCAAGCTCCTGATTGATGGTATGCCCTAGTTTCTCTAGAGCCTCTTTGTGCCCTATCATCTTGAGCACATGAGCTCCCACTGGACTCCCTTCAGTCAGTTTGCTCTGAAAGAAAAGCTTGGTCAAATTATAGCGTTCAGTCCTCGCCTGTGCAGCATATAGCATCTTGAGGTTTGCTATAATTTCTATAGCAGACATATCCTCATGCTGACGCTGCAGCTGTGGCGTCATAGACGCTAGCATCAGGCAAGCGACATCAATGCTATCATTGACATGCTTTTCATAGGCATACCGAACCGCCCTTGCGGCGTTCGGAGTGGGTTGAGGCGGTATAGCCGTCTCGAGGACATACAGTTTCCTCTCAGCCTTAAGAACAATCTTAAGGTGTCCGTACCAGTCTGAGAAGTTTGGCCCAGCAAACTTCTCCCTTTCCAGTAGGGATCGCACATTGAAGCTCATAGTGTTCGTTGCTGTAGGAATCTACAACAATGCAAGAACAGCAAGGTCAGTATCAATGTTTAGAATCAATCCAGGACTTAAGAATGATTCTTTTCTCACTATTTTATCTGACTGAAAAATCCATAAAAACAGTCCGAAAGAGTAACACTCTTTTAGTGAGATGGGATCCAGATTTCATACTTGGTCTCTGTAAGTACCCCTTACATGAGGGGGGGCGAAAACCCTAATAGGAGGCGCATATAAACTATGATAGCGGAAGCAAGGATTTTTAGGGTTTCATAAGATCGCATGTGGTATAGCCATATGATCAACTTAAAAACGATTGCAAATAAGAATCAAGGAATCGATTCTCACCAAAGCCATTGCTTGGATGGCGTCTAGGAAGAAGAGACTCAAGCTCTTCTCCTCCAAATGGTGCGCACACAAGGTGATGCCGCCTACTCTTTGTTGATCCTTGTGCTAGCAAGGTTCTTCAAAGGTCCTTGTCGTATGAAAGGGAAGAGAAGATTTTCTTGCTTGGCGAGATCTCTCCCTTGTCGTCAAAGAAGAACTTCCACGAGAGAAGAGGCGACGAGAGGTGAAGAGACGAGAGAGGGCGTTACTCTCTCGAACATGTAGTGCGTTGCCTTATTTTGGAAAACCAAAAATAGTAACCGCCTAACGTTCATGCGCTCATGCGTTCATGGGTTTATCCCAACGCATTTTGCTCTCTCCCTTGAACCATGCGCTCACTCAATGAGCTGGTTCAATGTCGGTTTGGTTCAAAGACCAATTAACCCAAGCCATATGGTCTAGATCACAATAAACCCTAAAGGTTCAAGATCTAACCGTTCATCTCTTGATGCTCCTGATCTCACCGATCTAGCATCCAATCTCTCGATTGAAGCTTACCGATCTCAAGCCCTAATCAATCAAACATGATCAGACCAGATCTCACTTACAATCAGAGTTTAAATCCCTTTAAACTGAACCCAAACAATTCAGTCCACACGATCTGACTTAAGTAAGCCATATCATCAAATTGTGCGACCCTAAGGGTTTCCTTTAAATGTCGGTAACGATAACTTACGTTATCACGATCAGTGAGGGGTATCTAGCAACACATCACTGTCTCCCGATATAAAGGAAAGAGTCTTCCAAGACAACACCCAAACCACAGCACAAGTGTGAATCCACTTCACAAGGCATACATGTTTCCTTTGCCACTGGATGTTCTTATTGGACAAGCATGTCAAGCCTGTAGCTCCAATATGATAAGCATGATTAGATCAGATGAACATAGTCACCTGGGTATGGCCATACACTTTCTCAATCATCTCATCCAGGGGGCCCCTTTAGAACATCACACTCCTTAAACAAGGAGACGGCAATCCTATATCTATCACCAGTGCCCTAACATGACTCATGATCATTATCCAAGATAGTCTATAACCATTATGTTTTAAATGATATTAAACTACCTCAAAACAATGACAATCATCATTTAGAAACACAAGTGATCTCAAGTCAGAGGACATGTGCCACTTGTTGCAAACAAGGATTATTCACATTGTGACAAGCAATTGAATATCCTAGTAGGGTCTGTCCAGTACATCCAATGTACCCATGAGTCTACATATTATTCCATGCTCGAAGCATCCTATAAGATTAGAACACATATTAGTCTCCATCATATCAAGGCTGTCTCATGTTCACCAAGATATCTCGACTAAGGACATAGAGCATGTTAGCCAAGCTGAACAGCATTGAGACATTATTCAGAAGCACACTTATTGCAGCAGACAATGTAACAAACTGAATAACAACCATTGCCTTTATAAACTTAAGAGTTTATACATGATACTGAAAGAATCCCAAGGCCTCAAACATTAGCCTTAAGGGCATACCCCAACAGTCTCCGCGTCCCGCTCAGGCGAGATAAGATGCACAGAGAGTACAAGCACTAATTTCTGGTAAGCAGTCCCTGCCAATCGCCAACCCGTGCGATTCCCCTTCATCTGGGCAATCCAGCTGACTGTGCCAACTGAGTTGGTACAACACAGTCTCTGATCCCACAGATGGCTGCCTCCATATAGCTAACATATGCTCAGTATGTAGCCTACATGGTCAAGCTGACCTGACCTACTCCCTGGACCAGCACGTGCTATGCTGAGCAACGAGAAGCGATAAATCCCTTCTCTGTAACACGCAGGTGAAATCACACACCGTCTGAAGATAGATGGGCGTGCCCACTGAGTGGGTACAACACGGCCCCAACGATAGTCAGAACAGTGAGGTTTCGCGTCAGAAGGCTTACGCGCTTGATATTTAGCGTTGGATTTTAACGGTCTTTTATCTTCTTAACTATCATGGAAACCCTATGGTGATAGCAGAAGATTAAATCATGCAATTCTAATTATATAAACAATAAATAGAAAGCATGCTGATCCTATGTGGTAAAAGCCCATTAACCCTAAGTAAGACCTTAATTTAACTTAAGTCTTCACTTGAGCTCTCCATGGGTCTTTTGCATCTCATCTGGCCCAACCCAGGGCCCAAGCGCCCACTGCAGCTCAGGTGCGCCCACCAGGTAAATGCGCCTGTCATAGGGTCGAACCCTAGACCTCCCACCTGGTCAAGCCTCTAGCTGCATGCGCCTCTGCCAAGTGTGCTCTGTGCTCTTGTCTGATTAAAAGTACATTTTAATCTATCTAGACAAGATTGACACGCAGGTCAATTACACAATAAATTAATTAAAATGTGATGCGCAGATCACAAATATAATAATTTACATTTTTAATCCAGGCACGCAGGCCCCAGCACAGCACACATTAACACGGGCAGCCCACATAAGATTAAATAAACAAGCATATGCTTACAATCAACATGTGATCCAATAAGAAAATAAAATTTTGAAAAACCCCAAAGGCATCAATTTTATTTGTCTTATGTGCCCTACTACCTTACAACGGTCCATTAATAGGGATCCACTCATCATGTCTAGTCAGATCCACTGCCCTTGCATGCACCAAGTCCTAACTGACTTGAATCGACCAAATGGTCAACCATGCATGCGCCAAGGGCTGAACGTCCTCATGAGTTCTGGCAAGCGGGTGTGACCCCGGGCCTAACTCATGTGCGTTCACTTGTTGTCTCAACCAGACATCGCTACACGCCTGTCTGCAATCGACCTATAGCCACCTCGTGCTAGCGCACAGGTGCCATCTGGTCGACCCATCTAGGCTGTCAGATGGTCTGATCAGACTGGTTGGATCCTACCTAGAGGATGACTTCAACCCCATCAACCCGTCTAAGGGTTTACAGTAGGCGCATCTTAGATCTAAGTTAGGCGCGCAAGTTAAGTGTTTAACAAACCGAAAACAATAACAAGTCCCAACATCATTATACATGCGCAACTATAAGATAAACATACATGTCATCTTGTCGCATGATGAAACTATTAGATCTAAGTATTTGCGCAAGCATGGATCAAACATGAAGATTAAACATAGCAATCATATTAACATGCAAATAACCTGCTCTGATACCAATTGAAAGGTCCCCTATGTTGGGGTATGCCCATAAGGCTAATGTTTGAGGCCTTGGGATTCTTTCAGTATCATGTATAAACTCTTATGTTTATAAAGGCAATGGTTGTTATTCAGTTTGTTACATTGTCTGCTGCAATAAGTGTGCTTCTGAATAATGTCTCAATGCTGTTCAGCTTGGCTGACATGCTATAATGTCCTTAGTCGAGATATCTTGGTGAACATGAGACAGCCTTGATATGATTGAGACTAATATGTGTTCTAATCTTATAGGATGCTTCGAGCATGGAATAAGATGTAGACTCATGGGTACATTGCATGTACTGGACAGACCCTACTAGGATATTCAATTGCTTGTCACAATGTGAATAATCCTTGTTTGCAACAAGTGGCACATGTCCTCTGACTTGAGATCACTTGTGTTTCTAAATGATGATTGTCATTGTTTTGAGGTAGTTCAATATCATTTGAAACATAATGGTTATAGACTATCTTGGATAATGATCATGAGTCAGGTTAGGACACTAGTGATAGATATAGGATTGCCGTCTCCTTGATTGGAGTGTGATGTTCTAAAGGGGCCCCCTTGAATGAGATGATTGAGAAAGTGTATGGCCATACCCAGATGACTATGTTCATCTGATCTAATCATTCTCATCATATTGGAGTTACAGGCTTGACACGCTTGTCCAATAAGAACATCCAGTGGCAAAGGAAACATGTATGCCTTGTGAAGTGGATTCACACTTGTGCTGTGGTTTGGGTGTAGTCTTGGAAGACTCTTTCCTTTATATCGGGAGACAGTGATGTGTTGCTAGATACCCCTCACTGATCGTGATAACGTGAGTTGTCGTTACCGACATTTAAAGGAAACCCTTAGGGTCGCACAATTTGATGATATGGCTTACTTAAGTCAGATCGTGTGGACTGAATTGTTTTGGTTCAGTTTAAAGGGATTTAATCTCTGATTGTAAGTGAGAACTAGTCTGATCATGTTTGATTGATTAGGGCTTAAGATCGGTAAGCTTTGATTGAGAGAATGGATGCTAGATCGGTGAGATCAAGAGCATCAAGAGATGAACGGTTAGATCTTGAACCTTTAGGGTTTATTGTGATCTAGACCAAATGGCTTGGGTTAATTGGTCTTTGAACCAAACCAAATTGAACCAGCTCATCAAGTGAGCGCATGGTTCATGGGAGAAGAGATTTGCGATTTGTTCATGAGCGCATTTCATGATGAGAAGTGGTTTTGCTATTTTTAGATAGCATGTCACTTGCGTGACCACATCTCACGTCGCCTCTCTTCACGCCTCCCTCTCGCCCTCTTGTCGCCTGTTGGTTTTTGGTTCTTGACACATTCGTGTGGTAGAGCTTCTTGACGACAAGGGAGAGGTCTCGCCAAGCAAGGAAAATCTTCTCTTCCCTTTCATATGACAAAGACCTTTGAAGAACCTTGCTAGCACAAGGATCAACAAAGAGTAGGCGGCATCACCTTGTGTGCGTCACTTTTGGAGAAGATCCCTTTCGATCTTTGCTTCCAAGGCACCATCCAAAGGATGGCGATGGTATGATCCTTCTTATGTTTGTAATCGGGGTTTTTGTAGTTGATCATATCTCATGCAATCGATCCCTAGAAATCCATTCCGCTGCTTTAAAACCTCCAAATGCGCCAGTAGGGTTTCGCCCCCCCCCCCCTTGTTGAGGGGACTTTCAACTGGTATCAGAGCAGGTTCTTATGCATGTTAATATGATTGCTATGTTTGATTTGTGATCCATGTTTGCGCCATATTGCTAGATCTATAGGTTACATGCGAAAACTTACATGTTGTATATTAATCTTGGCGCATGTATGAAGGTAGCGCTTCTTTCATATTGTTGTTGAAGTTTTTCACAAAACTTAATGACTTGCGCGCTTACCATTAGATCTAAGTGGCGCCTACTTTAAACCCTTAGACGGGTTATTAGGGTTGAAGTCACAGTCTAGTCAAGATCCAACCAGTCTGATCAGACTATCTGACAGCCTAGATGGGTCGACCAGATGGCACTTGTGCGCAAGCACGAGGTGGCTATAGGTCGACTGCAGACAGGCGTGTAGCGATGTCTGGTTGAGACAACCTGTGAACGCACATGGTTTAGGCCCGGGGTCACACCCGCTTGCCAGAACTCATGAGGTCGTTCAGCCCTTGGCGCATGCATGATTGACCATTTGGTCGACTCAAGTCAGTTAGGACTTGGTGCATGCAAGGGCAGTGGATCTGACTAGGTCTGATGAGTGGATCCCTAATAATGGACCGTTGTAAGGTAGTAGGGCACATAAGGAAAAATAAAATGATGCCAATGCGGTTTTTCAAAATTTTATTTTCTTATTGGATCACATGTTGATTGTAAGCATATGCTTGTTTATTTAATCTTATGTGGGCTGCCCGTGTTAATGTGTGCTGTGCTGGGGCCTGCGAGCCTGGATTAATTATAAATTATTATTTTTGTGATATGCGCATCACATTTTAATTAATTTATTGTGTAATTGACCTGCGTGTCAATCTTGTCTAGATAGATTAAATTGTAATTTTAATCAGACAAGAGCACAGAGCACACATGGCATTGGCGCATGCAGCAGTGGCTTGACCAGGTGGGAGGTCTAGGGTTCGACCCTAGAACAGGCGTATTTACCTGGTGGGCGCACCTAAGCTGCAAAGGGCGCTAGGGCCCTGGGTTGGGCCAGATGAGATGCAAAAGACCCATGAAGAGCTCAAGTGAAGACTTAAGTTAAAATTAAGGTCTTACTTAGGGTTAATGGGCTTTTACCACATAAGATCAGCATGCTTTCTACTTATCGTTTTTATAATTAGAATTGCATGATTTAATCTTCTGCTATCGCCATAGGGTTTGCATGATAGTTAAGAAGATAAAAGACCGTTAAAATCCAATGCTATAATATCAAGCACGTAAGCCTTCTGACGCGAAACCTCACTGTTCTGACTATCGTTGGGGCCGTGTTGTACCCACTCAGTGGGCCCGCCCATCTATCTTCAGACGGTGTGTGATTACACCTGCGTGTTACAGGGAAGGGATTTATCGCTTCTCGTTGCTCAGCATAGCACGTGATGGTCCAGGGAGTAGGTCAGGTCAGCTTGACCATGTAGGCTACATATGGGGCATATGTTAGCTATATGGAGGCAGCCATCTGTGGGATCAGAGACTGTGTTGTACCAACTCAGTTGGCACAGTCTGCTGGATTGCCCAGATGAAGGGGAATCGCACGGGTTGGCGATTGGCAGGGACTGCCTACCAGAAATTAGTGCTTGTACTCTCTGTGCATCTTATCTCGCCTGAGCGGGACGCGGAGACCAAGTATGAAATCTGGATCCCATCTCACTAAAAGAGTCTTACTCTTTCGGACTGTTTTAATGGATTTTTTAGTCAGATAAAATAGTGAGAAAAGAATCTTTCTTAAAGTCCTGGATTGATTCTAAACATTGATACTGACCTTGCTGTTCTTGCATTGTTGTAGATTCCTGTAGCAACGAACACCATGAGCTTCAATGTGCGATCCCTACTGGAAAGGGAGAAGTTTGCTGGGCCAAACTTCTCAGACTGGTACGGACACCTTAAGATTGTTCTTAAGATTGAGAGGAAATTGTATGTCCTCGAGACGGTTATACCGCCTCAACCCACTCCGAACGCCGCAAGGGCGGTTCGGGATGCCTATGAAAAGCATGTCAATGATAGCATTGATGTTGCTTGCCTGATGCTAGCGTCTATGACGCCACAGCTGCAGCGTCAGCATGAGGATATGTCTGCTATAGAAATTATAGCAAACCTCAAGATGCTATATGCTGCACAGGCGAGGACTGAACGCTATAATTTGACCAAGCTTTTCTTTCAGAGCAAACTGGCTGAAGGGAGTCCATTGCTTAGTTTTTCTCATAGTTAGTTTTATGCTATTTTACTCTTTTTGATTAACACATTGTTGTTGGGGTATGCCCTTAAGGCTAATGTTTGAGGCCTTGGGACTCTATCAGTATCATGTATAAACTCTAAGTTTATAAAGACAATGGTTGTTATTCAGTTTGTTACATTGTCTGCTGCAATAAGTGTGCTTCTGAATAATGTCTCAATGCTGTTCAGCTTGGCTGACATGCTGTAATGTCCTTAGTCGATATATCTTGGTGAACATGAGACAGCCTTGATATGATTGAGACTAATATGTGTTCTAATCTTGTAGGATGCTTCGAGCATGGAATAAGATGTAGACTCATGGGTACATTGGATGTACTGGACAGACCCTACTAGGATATTCAATTGCTTGTCTCAATGTGAATAATCCTTGTTTGCAACAAGTGGCACATGTCCTCTGAGTTGAGATCACTTGTGTTTCTAAATGATGATTGTCATTGTTTTGAGGTAGTTCAATATCATTTGAAACATAATGGTTATAGACTATCTTGGATAATGATCATGAGTCAGGTTAGGACACTAGTGATAGATATAGGATTGCCGTCTCCTTGATAGGAGTGTGATGTTCTAAAGGGGCCCCCTTGAATGAGATGATTGAGAAAGTATATGGCCATACCCAGATGACTATGTTCATCTGATCTAATCATTCTCATCATATTGGAGTTACAGGCTTGACACGCTTGTCCAATAAGAACATCCAGTGGCAAAGGAAACATGTATGCCTTGTGAAGTGGATTCACACTTGTGCTGTGGTTTGGGTGTAGTCTTGGAAGACTCTTTCCTTTATATCGGGAGACAGTGATGTGTTGCTAGATACCCCTCACTGATCGTGATAACGTGAGTTGTCGTTACCGACATTTAAAGGTAACCCTTAGGGTCGCACAATTTGATGATATGGCTTACTTAAGTCAGATCGTGTGGACTGAATTGTTTTGGTTCAGTTTAAAGGGATTTAATCTCTGATTGTAAGTGAGATCTAGTCTGATCATGTTTGATTGATTAGGGCTTAAGATCGGTAAGCTTTGATTGAGAGAATGGATGCTAGATCGGTGAGATCAAGAGCATCAAGAGATGAACGGTTAGATCTTGAACCTTTAGGGTTTATTGTGATCTAGACCAAATGGCTTGGGTTAATTGGTCTTTGAACCAAACCAAATTGAACCAGCTCATCAAGTGAGCGCATGGTTCATGGGAGAAGAGATTTGCGATTTGTTCATGAGCGCATTTCATGATGAGAAGTGGTTTTGCTATTTTTAGATAGCATGTCACTTGCGTGACCACATCTCACGTCGCCTCTCTTCACGCCTCCCTCTCGCCCTCTTGTCGCCTGTTGGTTTTTGGTTCTTGACACATTCGTGTGGTAGAGCTTCTTGACGACAAGGGAGAGGTCTCGCCAAGCAAGGAAAATCTTCTCTTCCCTTTCATACGACAAAGACCTTTGAAGAACCTTGCTAGCACAAGGATCAACAAAGAGTAGGCGGCATCACCTTGTGTGCGTCACTTTTGGAGAAGATCCCTTTCGATCTTTGCTTCCAAGGCACCATCCAAAGGATGGCGATGGTATGATCCTTCTTATGTTTGTAATCGGGGTTTTTGTAGTTGATCATATCTCATGCAATCGATCCCTAGAAATCCATTCCGCTGCTTTAAAACCTCCATATGCGCCAGTAGGGTTTCGCCCCCCCCCCCCCCCCCCTTGTTGAGGGGACTTTCACCCTAATTCAAGGGGAGGGGCGAAACCGTAATATAAGGCGCATATAACAAATTTTGAGCGGAAGCAAGGGTTTCTTTTTCCATCTTTTGCATGCCATATGATCAACATATATAAATGCTTATATAGATCGATAGAGATCATACCATAGCCATGAGGAAGATGGCGACTTGGAAGAGAAAGATGCAAGCGCTTCTTCTCCAAAGGTGCCGCACACAAGAAGAGAGGTGGCTCCTTCTTGGTGATCTTTGTGCTAGCAAAGATCTTCAAGTGCCCTTGTCGTGTGTAGAAGATTGAGATCTCTCTTGCTTGGCCGAGTAACCTCCTTGGCGTGAAGACTCTATCTCTCTTTGAGAGAGGAGACGTCGAGAGGAGATCATAGGCGACGTGAGAAACGTTCCATTTGAACGTTAAGACATGGCTTCTAAAAATAGTAAGCCTTAATGTCTCAAGCGGTTATGCGTTCACTTCAAAGTGAACCAAGCGCTTATCTCACTCCCTTTTGAACCATGCGCTCATACATGAGCCGGTTCAATTGAATTTTGGTCCAAGACCAAATTAAATCAGCCCAAGCGATTTGGTCTAGACCATAGTAAACCCTAAGGTTCCAGATCTAACCGTTCATCTCTGAATGCTCTTGATCTCACCGATCTAGCATCAAATCTCTCGATCGAAGCTTACCGATCTCAAGCCCTAATCAATCAAACATGATCAGACCAGATCTCACTTACAATCAGAGTCTAAATCCCTTTAAACTGAACCCAAACAATTCAGTCCACACGATCTGACTTAAGTAAGCCATATCATCAAATTGTGCGACCCTGAGGGTTTCCTTTAAATGTCGGTAACGATAACTTACGTTATCACGATCAGTGAGGGGTATCTAGCAACACATCACTGTCTCCCGATATAAAGGAAAGAGTCTTCCAAGACTACACCCAAACCACAGCACAAGTGTGAATCCACTTCACTAGGCATACATGTTTCCTTTGCCACTGGATGTTCTTATTGGACAAGCGTGTCAAGCTTGTAACTCCAATATGATGAGCATGATTAGATCAGATGAACATAGTCACCTGGGTATGGCCATACACTTTCTCAATCATCTCATCCAGGGGGACCCTTTAGAACATCACACTCCAATCAAGGAGACGGCAATCCTATATCTATCACTAGTGTCCTAACCTGACTCATGATCATTATCCAAGATAGTCTATAACCATTATGTTTCAAATGATATTGAACTACCTCAAAACAATGACAATCATCATTTAGAAACACAAGTGATCTCAAGTCAGAGGACATGTGCCACTTGTTGCAAACAAGGATTATTCACATTGTGACAAGCAATTGAATATCCTAGTAGGGTCTGTCCAGTACATCCAATATACCCATGAGTCTACATCTTATTCCATGCTCGAAGCATCCTACAAGATTAGAACACATATTAGTCTCAATCATATCAAGGCTGTCTCATGTTCACCAAGATATATCGACTAAGGACATTACAGCATGTCAGCCAAGCTGAACAGCATTGAGACATTATTCAGAAGCACACTTATTGCAGCAGACAATGTAACAAACTGAATAACAACCATTGTCTTTATAAACTTAGAGTTTATACATGATACTGATAGAGTCCCAAGGCCTCAAACATTAGCCTTAAGGGCATACCCCAACAACAATGTGTTAATCAAAAAGAGTAAAATAGCATAAAACTAACTATGAGAAAAACTAAGCAATGCAAAATTAAATAAATAAAAAATGTTTAATCTATAAATTTCTCGATTAAATCGATACTGGCTAGCTTGATCCCCAGCAACGGTGCCAAAAATTTGATATGACCACAAGTGCACGGTTATATCGAAATAATAAATAAAGATCATTCCCAACGAGGATCTAGCGGTCAAGTACTGATTACACAATCTATCTATAGCTAAATGAATCAGAGCATGGTTTTGTTCTATTCAGGAACTTCTAAGTATGAGAGAGCAAAAGCAGACATTTCAAGTAGAAAACTTATGCGGAGAAGGTCAGGATCGGGGTTTCACCACGTTGACATGTCAGTATTTAATAAAGTAAATCTTTATACAAAAAATTAAAGCATTGAAAGGGATTTATCCTCTTGTACAGATTACTTCTCTCGAATTGTAATCCCGCACCTATGACGATAATTCCCTACTCTCGTGATAATTATCATAATTAGACCCCTTAAGCTCTGTGACAAATCATAAAAAATCTTCAAGTGAATCCAAACTACTCTTGTGATTGAATTCACAAGTTTTAAAAGAATAAATCTGACATTGTAATTCACCTCTCAGTCCTTCTCGCGACGTCTAAGACGTAAAATTACTTGGCCAGAGTCAAAATATGAAATAGAACACATTTCTTATCAAATCAACTCAATAAAATTCATAACAAAGATTAATACAATAAGTTTAATTCATAAAACGTCAATGGGTTACACCCCTAATCCCGAAAAAGAGTTTAAGTAATCATGTTCATGATAAACAGCATATAGTGTGATGATTTCAACCTGAAAAGCTCAATCAAAATACAATGAAACACTAGGAGAATTGATGTAACCCTTCTCATCGATAAAGAGATGAAGATCGAGTAGCAAAATCCCTCCTTTACATGATATCCTCGCTGGAAAATCGCCTAGTCGCCTGTTCCTGCCATAGCCACCACCTCTGTCTATTTTTGTCTGAAAAAGCTCTCCAATCTGGTCCAAAATTTTTCCTTTTATAGTTTAATCAGTGTATGACCTATCTACGAAGGTTTTTCCAAAGTTTGGTTAATTTTTAAGTTGCTTTGAGGTCTAATAAACTGAGTTGGACGGAAGACTTCACAGGCCGTGAAGCGTTCATGGCTATGGCCGTGAAAGTCTCTGTGAAGAAAATTGTCTTCTAGTCGCTATGGGCAAAGCCACTCACGACTCATGAATAACTCACCGGTGCAGCTGTGAAAGTCTCTGTGCAAAACTAGACTTTGGCGAGAACTATTCTTTTGTGCAACGCAATATTCACGACCGATGATAGACTCACGGTTGTGATCGTGACTATTTCGTCTGACCTCTGTTTCGCTCTAAATTTGACGTGTAACTTCGTTTTTTCCTCAGAAATCATTCCATGGCCTCAAAACTTATTAAATCCATCATTTTTTATTATATTTTCATGAAAACAAAGAAAAGTGAAGGTTCCCTACCATAGGAGATAAAAACACTAAAAATTGGCATAAAATCATATAATTAAGCACAAAATATCATATAAAATATAGGAAAAAATATGACGTAAATGCAACTCATCAGTGCTTGTGACTCTCACGAGGATTGAGAGTGATTTCCTCAAACATATCTGGCAAGCTCCAGGGCTCAACACCAGATATCTGCGATTGTTAGCTGATGCAAAAGAAGGCAAGGTCCGCATATTCTATGTTGAAGGTAGAGACCCACATATGGCCAAAGTCGGTCAGCCCTTTGTTCCAGCAATAGATGGACTACGTCATGAGCTTATGAGGGAGCACCATGACACTACATGGAGTGGTCATCCAGGACATAATTGCGAGCCGATAAAGATCATTATGTCTGTACTTGCTTAATCCGTCAATAGCATAAGGTTGACAAACAGTGTGAAGTAGGATTACTTTAACCTATACTAGTACCTGAACACCTATAGACCTTTGTTTCTATGGACTTTATCATAGGATTTATGAAAGTCAATGGTAAGGACCTTAATGTTAGTGGTGGTGGATAGATTTTTAAATATGCAGTGTTCATAGTAGCACCAGAGCTTGTTTGGCTAAGGACACAACATAACTCTTCTTGAGAAATGTGATGAAGTAATTTGGACTTCCACTTGACATCATCTCCAATAGAGAGCAAGATTCACTGGGAACTTTTGGATATCATTGTTCAAAACACTTGGCTCAGAGTTGAAGTTTTCAACAGCAAATTATCCTCAAACTGATGACCAAACTAAGAGGGTAAATGCATTATTGGAGGAGTATCTTTGACATTTCATTACGGTAAGTCAATGCAATTATGTGTCTCTTCTCGACACAATGTAGTTTGCCTATAACTTGCAACGGTCTTCATCCATAGCGAAGACCCTCTTTGAGATTGTCTTAGGACAACAGTCCATTACACCCATGTACATAGTTCAGCAAATAGAGGGCGAGTGCCCAGTGGCATTTTGGGTGGCTAAGGAGCATGCTCAAATGCAGCACTATGCCAATCAAAGCTAAAGGGATGAACATTTTGAGATTGGGGATCTAGTTTTGTTGAAATTAACACAACAAATGTGGAAGAAAATATCTGCTAGATCGGCACACAGGAGTTTGATACAAAGATATGATGGACCTTTTGAAATCTTACAAAAGATTGGTGCAATTGCTTACAGATTGAAACTCTCAGATTGGCTGAAGCTACATCCGATGTTCCCTGTGAGTTTTCTCAAGAAATTTCATACATATGAAGGAGAACCTAGTAGAGCTCAGGGACGTCGGCCTCCACCAAGCGTCATAACATAATTTGACAAAAAGATAGAAAAAATTTTGAAACATAAAACACTTGGTTACACCAACAGGAATCACATAATAGAGTTTCTCATAAAGTCACACCGAGCACGATGGATGACATTGATCCCAGTTCATCTGGCATGGTAGGCATAGAAATTGCTTGAGCTCGAGGTGGTTAATTGACTTTAATTCCACCAAGGGTTGACCTCAGTGGTCACCCTAATTTCGGGGTTGAGTGACGGA
Source organism: Costus lasius (assembly GCA_027563935.2). NCBI lineage: Eukaryota > Viridiplantae > Streptophyta > Magnoliopsida > Zingiberales > Costaceae > Costus > Costus lasius. The sequence goes on along the minus strand of CM050450.1, from coordinate 91,015,915 downwards.
TGTGCAAGGGAGGTGCGGTCACAAGGCAAAGAGTGTAGAGCCACATTCTTCACAAAGGAAACTAAGTTAGAGGTTAGAGATAACTAATGCACACAAGCAGCAGGCTCTTTGGTGGAGAAGTTGTGTGAACGCTCGACTTCCGTTTGTTGGCAGAGGATCACCGGAACAGAAATTCCGGCAGCAGCTCCGGCGTCGTTGGTGGCTGTAGAGAGGAGGGGAAGGGCGACCAGCCGATCAAGGAAACAGCAGCATGTGGTTATCGCGGACAATGCTGAAACCTAGGCGGAACAGGGGACGACAGAATAGAAGCAGGGGCTGCTGGCGATCGTCGGACACGGCGCAAACAGCGGACATGCTACAATGGGGAGGTCCTCTGGTCACGGCGAACTCGTGGCCGGAGTTTGGGAGCCCGTGGTGGCCGGTCAGAGGAGATCTGTTGGTGTATATGCCCTAGGACCTAGTTTTGGTCCACTTATGTACTACTTGACCTTGATATTTATATCATTCTGGCATTGTCGTTATCTATGTTTGTTTACATCTGGGCATATGTACTAACATGATAATGTCCCTGGAGACAGATTAGATCTGTGCTCGAACTATAGTCCCCAGTCGATGTACCTTAGTAGATATGGGACAGCTATGGTACTTGTGAGACTGGTATGTGGGCTGGTTAGGCACGTGGTGCTAACGCAAACATATGGGTATATCATTGGAGGATATACTGGAAAGACCCGCTGTGAGGCTATGACTTGGTGTCATGAGTTATCCTCACAAGTAATAGGAGATGCATTGATCCCTTGACTTGATGTCATTGGCCATTCTATATGCTTGGAGATTTGCTTTGATACAACCTAACACCTCGCCGTAGTTGGGAGGTCATAACGGTTGTCATTGAGCATGTCACGACCCATATGAGAAGGTCAATGAACAGACATAGGATTTGCCCCTTCCTTAGGGAAGTATGATATCCATGGAGCTCCTCTATGGTTCTATGACTGAGAGTGTATGGCCATACCCAGGTGAGAACCTGTTTTAGTTATAGCCATGTGATTGGGTGAAAACAAGTGGTGACACACTTGTCCAATCGGATATTAGTTCGGCAAAGAGACTGTAATGCATCTGTACCTAGTTGCGATGATGGGGATGTCGATGTCGATATCCATTCCAATGACCTGGGTAGCAGCGATGCACTGCTAGGTGCCACTCACTGCTTGTGGTGACCTTTGGTCAGCACTGCCAGCATCAGAGGAACCTACAGGGTCGCACACCTTGATACTTGAGTTCTCGTATTGATCGGGAAGCCTTATGATCGAGTTATTGGACAACTCAGATCTAATTGGGAGATTTCATCAGCGCCAATGGGCTTGATGAGATGGAAGAATGTTATTGGAGCCAAACTTCATTTTTGGCAGGTTGACCCGTATTTGACCATGGTTGGTCACATTTGGATTAGGGTTGCATTGGATTGGATCCAAATGCTTAATCAACCCATGTGATGAAGTTTGGGCTAGCTCATTATCCAATGAAGCCCAATAACAAGTTCTCATGAAGAGAAAAGAGGCTAAAAGGTTATAATGGGGAGAAGCCCAACCCCATTGGCGCCTAAGGGGCATAATGGGGTTAGGGTGGCAAAATTGCTTCATTAAGGAAGCAATTGGCGCCTAGCCCTTCTCCCTTGATGGTATGTATGTCTTTAAGGCATGTCTTGGGCTGATATGGTGCTTGGGAAATTATGGATAGGTTGAATGAAGTTTATGGTAAAGTCTTGGAGACTTTCCTTGCATCAAACCTCCTCATCTTAGCCCTACACTTGTCATGATTCTAGCCCTTGCCCTAACCGCCACTTGCCCTATATATGTGACCCTAGCCACCCCCTCTTAAATGTTACAATCCTTGGAGGCGTGACAACAAGAAGAGGGGCGAGAGCTAGGAGCAAGGGCGCAACCTCTTCTTCCTTCTTCCATAGCCGCAAGCTTCTCCCTCCTTTTCTCTTGGCGCTAGGAGCTTTAGTGCTTGGCGGCTTGGCTTAGTTCCTCTTTCTCTTGGCGCATCCTTTCCTCTTAGTGGCGCAAGTGAAGTGGAGCAACTCCCTAAGGCTTGGATCTTCTTCCCGAGGCTAGCACCGGGCGTGGAAGAAGAGGACTCGAGGCATCCGTGTGTGTGAGACTACAGAGGGTGCACGCTTGGGCGCCTATCACAACATCGACCTCATCTTGCTCTATGGTATTTCCTAACTCATCGTGTCGACTCTCTTGCTTGCGATCTTCACTGGGTTTTTGGGACCGGCCTGTTTCGGGGACATTCTTCCGCTGTGCTATGTATGTATATATGCTTATAACTCTGAAAAATTGTAAAATGTCCCCGGGGTTTCCCAACAGTAGTATCAGAGGGACTTGCAAGACTCGAACGATGTTTTACGCTTTTCTTTCATGCTCACATGCCATATCTCTATTTTCGTCAATAGCATGATTCATGGCAAACGATTTTTCTAAGTAGGAAAAATTAGGGTTTCTTGTTTCTATCATCCTCTCAATATCTTTTGGATTTTTGGACTATTTTTCTTGTCTGATTTAAAGATCAAAGACGCACGTAATTTTGTCAAGTAGGACGGGCATTGTGTCTTCGGACTGGCCAAGTCTCTTGATCTGACAAAATTGCCAGCCGAAAGGATCTCTGAAATCATCATGAAAAATAAATCGCAATTAACCAAAAGATTTGTGAGAAGAAGATGAGAAAAAGAGACTAGTTTTATGAAAAAGTAAAATTTTAGATTTTATGTTTTTCATGAGCATGTAGAATTGCATGAGTAAATACCTTGATTGTGCATGATGTTGTGATCATTAGTCAAGCCCCCCTTTGCATGCCTGTGATGTATCCTTGTGAGGCCTGCGTGCCATTTTTTTCCTTCTTTTAACTAAGAAGAAGATTAGGGTGGCGCACGTACTTGGAACTTGGCGCATGCATACCTTGGATGGTGGCGCAACAAGCATCAAAGGAAGAGGCGCAAGCTTGCTTAGTGGCGCAAGTTAGTCATGGCCGAACCCTTGGGTTTGAGAGCTAGCTAACTTGGCTTCTTGCATTGTGGTGCATCCTCATTGGAGGAAGACCATGGCATTGGCCGAACCCTTGGGGTCTACCCTTAAGGTTTGAGAGCTAAACTATGTGAGAAGGACCTTGGAGCCAACCTTGAAGACCAAGATAGAGGGCGGCTAGGTTAGGTCTATTTTAGGGGCTTAAGTCCTATGTCAAGAGTTGAATCTCCTTTTGGCATGGGTTGGTTCAATGTCTTGAAAGGGCTTTGATCACATCATCTTTTACTACTTTCCTTATCTGCTAAAAGCATGCCTGTAATGTTTTATCGTTATGTTATCACTATAGGATTGCATGCCTGTATTGTTAGACATAAGATAAAACTAATGAGACTTTAAAAACTCTCATAATAAAATATCAAGTCTAGTAGTCTTCTAACGCGGAACCCTCACTAAGCTATCAATCAGTGGAGTTGTGAACTAGTTCCCACCCTCATGGGACACACCCACTTATCTTTAGAAAGTGTGTGGTGACAATGGTTTCCCTAGTCCAGTTTTAACCTGGGCGTGCCTTCGCAAGGAAACTCGTTGGCCCTGGGCATAACAGTTAGGAATGGACTTGACTAGAAGTTCACAAGTGATGGGCACATGGTGAAAGTCTAGAGGCATCGTTGAGAGGTTAGGATTTCATGTTGTATCCAGCCCTCGCTGGACATAAAATGCCCAGACTATCTCAACAAGGGGAGTTGCTTGGAGCAACCGGCCGGCGCGCCCACCTTAGGAAACATGGGTTACTTTATGCATCTCATCCCACCCTCGTGGGACGCAAAGCCTCATGTGGAATAAGGATCCCATCTCACTAGGAAGTCTTAAACTTCCCGATTGACTTTGTGGGTTGTCAATTCGAATTTAAAATAGTGGGAGCAGTAATCATTTAAAACAAGTCCAGTTTAAATGATTCGAAGTAGTTCTAATATGTTTTTCTTCGGTGTTGTAGAACAATGGCTACGAACACTGGTGGATTATCACTGCGATCACTCCTTGATAAGGATAAGTTGGTTGGAACTAACTTTATGGGCTGGCATCGGAACTTGAGGATAGTCCTCAAGCTCGAGAAGAAGCTGTATGTCCTTGAATAGGCTCTTCCTGCGGCTCCTCCGCCTAATGCCCGAACGGCAGACAGAGATGCTTATAGAAAGCATCAGGATGACTCTTTGGAGGTTGCTTGTCTTATGCTAGCCAGCATGGCACCTGAACTGCAGGTGCAATATGAGGAGCAGAACGCTTTTCAGATGATCACTCATCTGAAACAGATGTTCGAGGCTCAGGTAGAACTGAGAGATTTGACACCGCCAAAGCAGTCTTTCGGTGTAAGTTGTCTGAGGGTGCACCAGTGAGACCCCATGTTCTCAAACTCATTGGGAATATGGATCATCTCAGGAGACTGGGACATGCCATAGACAACGAGCTAGTTGTGGATCTTATTCTGCATTCCCTGCCCCCTAGCTTCAGTCCGTTTATTATTAATTTCAACATGAACCGGATTGAGTGCACACGGGAGGAATTAATGAATATGCTCCAAACAGCCGAGCGTGAGATGGGTAAGACCAAACCCAATTCTGTTCTTTTGGTCCCTGCGACCAAGAAGATAAAGAAGAAGGGTAAGGCACGTGCTAAGAGCAGTGCCAAAGGTCCTACCAAGGCACTGAAGAAAAAGGCAAAGAAGTCAAAGGACCAGAGGTGTTTTCACTGTGGCGAGCAGGGTCACTAGAGAAGGGACTGCAAGCAGCTTCAGAATGAGGAGAAGAAAGGCTTGGCCTTAACTTCTAGCTCAGGTATCTATGTTACATAAGTCAATCTTTCTACTTCTATGTCATGGATATTGGATACCGCATGTGGGGCTTATATTTGTACAAATATGCAGGGACTCAAGAAAAGTAGATCGGTGCGACCTAGAGAGATTGACCTACGCGTTGGAAACGGGGCACAGGTTGCTGCTGTTGCTGTAGGCATTTTGACTCTCTCCTTGCCTTCTGGACTTCAATTAGAACTAGATAATTGCTTTTGTGTACCTTCACTTACTAAGAACATTGTATCCATTCCTTGCTTAGCAAAGAAGGGATTTAAGTTTGAAATAAATAAGAACTCTTGTTCTTTTTCATTTGCAAATATGTTCTATGGGAAGGGTACTTTGTGCAATGGTCTATATATCTTGGATATGGAAAGTTCTATTTGTAACATAAGTAATAAAAGGACCAAACTGAGTGGTTCAGTTGGTGCTTTCCTATGGCACTGTCGATTAGCCCATATAAATAAGAATCGCATCCAACAACTCCATGCAAATGGATTGTTAGATTCAAGTTCCTTGGAGGAATTTGATACTTGTGAACCTTGTTTATTAGGGAAAATGACAAAGGCGCCCTTCACCAAGATTGGTGAGAGGGCAAGAGGTTTATTGGATCTCATACATACTGATGTGTGTGGGCCTTTCAATAAACAAGCCAGAGGAGGGTACAACTATTTCATTACCTTCACTGATGACTTCAGTAGGTATGGTTATGTCTACTTAATGAGACATAAATCTGAGTCCTTTGAGAAATTCAAGGAGTTCAAGAATGAAGTAGAGAAACAGCTTGGAAGATCCATTAAAGCTCTTCGATTAGATCGAGGTGGAGAGTACCTGAGTGGTGAGTTCTTTGACTATTTGAGAGAGTCTGGGATCATATCACAACTCACTCCTCCTGGAACACCTCAATGGAATGGTGTGTCTGAAAGGAGAAATCAAACTTTATTGGATATGGTTCGATCTATGATGAGTCATGCAACTCTACCTTCCTCATTCTGGGGACATGCACTAGAGACAGCTTCTCTAATACTGAATAACGTTCCATCTAAGAGTGTCTCCAAAATACCATACGAGATGTGGAGTGGGAGATGCCCTAATCTCACTTTTATCAAGATCTGGGGATGTGAGGCTTATGTCAAACGTCAGGATTCTAGCAAGCTAGAACCTAGATCTGATAAATGCGTGTTTGTGGGGGTATCCTAAGGAAACTAAAGGATACTACTTCTATGTCCCAACCGAGAACAAAGTTTTTGTTGCTCGGGGTGCTGTCTTTCTAGAGAAAGAATTTCTCATGAAAGAAGTTAGTGGGAGGAAGTTTGACTTGGATGAGGTCCAAGTGCAAGCACAAGACAAAGAGATGGAATATGAGCCACCTGCACCGGTTGCTAGGCAACCTGAGGCTCAGACACAGGTCCCGCGTAGGTCTGGGAGAATTCGTCGTGCACCTGAAAGGTACGGGTCGCTGCCGACCCAACACGATGGGATCTTCATCATTGAGGATGAACCCAGAACCTATGATGAGGCGGTCAGTGGACCGGACTCTGAGAGATGGCTTGACGCCATGCGATCCGAGATGGATTCCATGTCGGCTAACCAAGTCTGGGATTTGGTTGAGCTGCCTGATGGGGTAAAACCCATAGGGTGTAAATGGGTCTTCAAGAGGAAGACAGACATGGATGGCAATATAGTTACCTATAAGGGTAGACTAGTGGCTAAAGGATTCAAACAAGTCCACGGGGTGGACTATGATGAAACCTTCTCGCTAGTTGCCATGATCAAATCCATTCGGATTCTGCTTGCTATAGCTGCATATCATGACTATGAGATATAGCAGATGGATGTGAAGACAGTGTTCCTTAACGGGAAGCTGACTGAGGATGTGTATATGTCACAACCTGATGGCTTCATCCATCCTGCAGAAGCTAGTAAGGTCTGCAGGCTGAAGAGATCCATTTATGGATTAAAGCAAGCATCTCGAAGTTAGAATCTTCGATTTGATGAAGCTGTGAGAGATTATGGCTTTATCAAAAGTGAAGATGACGCCTGTGTATACAGAAAATTCAGTGGGAGCTTGGTGATTTTTCTGGTCTTGTATGTCGATAACATACTGCTCAGTCTTCAAGCTGTGAAGACATGGTTGGGGAAGTGTTTCGAGATGAAAGACTTAGGGGAGGCCGCCTATATTCTAGGCGTAAGGATCTACCGGGATAGATCCAAGAGGCTCCTGGCCCTCAGTCAGAATACCTACATTGATAAGGTCCTGGAGAGGTTCAACTTGGAGCAATCCAAGAAAGGATACCTTCCAGTAAGACATGGCCTTACTCTCTCAAAAAGCCAGTGTCCTACAACACAGGCTGAGAGGGATGACATGAGTCGAATCCCTTATGCTTCGGCAGTGGGATCGATCATGTATGCAATGTTGTGTACTAGACCAGATGTGACATATGCTGTAAGCATAACCAGCCGATACCAATCCAATCCAGGTCTGCAGCACTGGGTGGCTGTAAAGAACATGCTAAAGTATCTGAGAAGAACTAAGGATTTGTTCTTGGTCTATGGAGGACAGGAAGAGCTCAGTATGCAGGGCTATACTGATGCATCATTCCAGTCTGACCTTGACGACTTTAGATCACAGGCCGGCTATGTGTTCAAGATAAATGGAGGTGCTGTATGCTGGAAGAGCTTCAAGCAATCCACCATAGCAGATTCTACAACCAAGGCTGAGTATGTGGCCGCTTTTGAGGCAGCCAAGGAAGCCGTTTGGATAAGGAAGTTCTTATGTGATCTTCAGGTGGTCCCTAGTGCAATGGATCCCATTGAACTCTACTGTGACAACAATGGAGCAATTGCACAAGCCAAGGAACCACGGTCTCATCAAAGATCCAAACACATACTCAGAAGATTTCACCTGATCAGAGAGATCATTGACAGAGGTGATGTCAAGATTAGCAGAGTTGACACAGAGAACAATCTGGCAGACCCATCGACCAAGGCTTTGGCACAGCAGAAGCATGATGGTCACGCTAGAGATATGGGTTTGAGATTCCTCAACTTCTAGGTCTTAGTGCAAGTGGGAGATTGTTGGTGTATATGCCCTAGGACCTAGTTTTGGTCCACTTATGTACTACTTGACCTTGATATTTATATCATTATGGCATTGTCATTATCTATGTTTGTTTACATCTGCGCATATGTACTAACATGATAATGTCCCTAGAGACAGATTGGATCTGTGCTCGAACTATAGTCCCCAGTCGATGTACCTTAGTGGATATGGGATAGCTATGGTACTTGTGAGACTGGTATGTGGGTTGGTTAGGCACGTGGTGCTAACGCAGACACATGGGTATATCATTGGAGGATATACTGGAAAGACCCGCTGTGAGGCTATGACTTGGTGTCATGAGTTATCCTCACAAGTAATAGGAGATGCATTGATCCCTTGACTTGATGTCATTGGCCATTCCATATGGTTAGGGATTTGCTTTGATACAACCTAACACCTCGCCGTAGTTGGGAGGTCATAACGGTTGTCATTGAGCATGTCACGACCCATATGAGAAGGTCAATGAACAGACATAGGATTTGCCCCTTCCTTAGGGAAGTATGATATCCATAGAGCTCCTCTATGGTTCTATGACTGAGAGTGTATGGCCATACCCAGGTGAGAACCTGTTTTAGTCATAGCCATGTGATTGGGTGAATACAAGTGGTGACACACTTGTCCAATCGGATATCAGTTCGGCAAAGAGACTATAATGCATCTATACCTAGTTGCGATGATGGGGATGTCGATGTCGATATCCATTCCAATGACCAAGGTAGCAGCGATGCACTGCTAGGTGCCACTCACTGCTTGTGGTGACCTTTGGTCAGCACTGCCAGCGTCAGAGGAACCTACAGGGTCACACACCTTGATACTTGAGTTCTCGTATTGATCGGGAAGCCTTATGATCTAGTTATTGGATAACTCGGATCTAATTGGAAGATTTCATCAACGCCAATGGGCCTGATGAGATGGAAGAATGTTATTGGAGCCAAACTTCATTTTTGGCAGGTTGACCCGTATTTGACTATGGTTGGTCACATTTGGATTAGGGTTGCATTGGATTAGATCCAAATGCTTAATCAACCCATGTGATGAAGTTTGGGCTAGCTCATTATCCAATGAAGCCCAATAACAAGTTCTCATGAAGAGAAAAGAGGCTAAAAGGGTATAATGGGGAGAAGCCCAACCCCATTGGCGCCTAAGGGGCATAATGGGGTTACGGTGGCAAAATTGCTTCATTAAGGAAGCAATTGGCGCCTAGCCCTTCTCCCTTGATGGTATGTATGCCTTTAAGGCATGTCTTGGGCTGATATGGTGCTTGGGCAATTATGGATAGGTTGAATGAAGTTTATGGTAAAATCTTGGAGACTTTCCTTGCATCAAACCTCCTCATCTTAGCCCTACACTTGTCATGATCCTAGCCCTTGCCCTAACTGCCACTTGCCCTATATATGTGACCCTAGCTGCCCCCTCTTAAATGTTACAATCCTTGGAGGCGTGACAACAAGAAGAGGGGCGAGAGCTAGGAGCAAGGGCACAACCTCTTCTTCCTTCTTCCATAGCTGCAAGCTTCTCCCTCCTTTCCTCTTGGCGCTAGGAGCTTTAGTGCTTGGCAGCTTGGCTTAGTTCCTCTTTCTCTTGGCGCATCCTTTCCTCTTAGTGGCGCAAGTGAAGTGGAGCATCTCCCTAAGGCTTGGATCTTCTTCCCGAGGCTAGCACCGGGCGTGGAAGAAGAGGACTCGAGGCATCCGTGTGTGTGAGACTGTAGAGGGTGCACGCTTGGGCGCCTATCACAACATCGACCTCATCTTGCTCTAATGTATTTCCTAACTCATCGTGTCGACTCTCTTGCTTGCGATCTTCACTGGGTTTTTGGGACCGGCCTGTTTCGGGGACATTCTTCCGCTGTGCTATGTATGTATGTATGCTTATAACTCTGAAAAATTGTAAAATGTCCCCGGGGTTTCCCAACAAGATCAACGCCGTACAGTGGGAGGAGGCGGAAACAGGGGCAGAAAGCTAGGGCGTCACCGGAAATCTCCCTATTCCGGCAATCTAGCCGGCTGATGGGGATCCTCCAGTCCGTGGGTTCGTCCGGAGGAGGAGAAGGCATGGCCGAAATTTCAGGATGATCGGCCTTCTGGATCAGTTGAACGAGGGTGAAGAAGCGATGATGGCGAGAGAGGTGCGGGAAACTTGGCTGGAGGTGCAGATAGGGAAGAATCTTCCAAATCCATGGAAGTTTAGAACCGATAAGAAGCTCCCGAATCCATGGAACCTTCAGCTAGGCAAAGGTAAAGGAAGAAACGCATCCCAATCCAGGGTTGCTAGGAAACCAGTAGAATTTTCATTTCATCAAATCTTGATGAAGGATGGAAATCCTAGCCCAAGAATCACCCTAGGTATGTAGCTCTAAAACACACGGTAAGTGCAGGAATGAAGGTGATGGAAGGAAAACACCTTAGGACCCTTAAGGAAAGGGTTCGAACTCCTCCTGAGCCTGCCAGGCAGGAAGCTTCGGTTGCAGATTCTCACAGGTTGGAACGAAGATCTGATGTAGTTCAACTCCAGTCCAGATGCTAATGCATTGGAGATGTCAACACCGGCAATGGAACAGTAATCGTGGGATGGATGACTATGGATGATCGACAGGGAAGATGATGAAGGTGGATGATGGAAATGGTAACCGGAACCAAGGGGAGCAAGCTCAACCCAAAGAGGAGCACGCTCAACTCTCACAAACGCAAACACAAGGCTTTCCAAGTTTCAGAAATATTCGACTCTATGTGCAAAGGTGAACAAAGCTAGCTTAAAACCTTTCCTCCCAACATAGAAATGACCCTTGGCATTCTTCACTGTTGGCGCCTTTTCGTTTTGCCCATGGCATTCTTCACTTGTTGGCGCCTTTTCGTTTTGGCCTACTCTGATAAGCTGTTGTGGTTGGTTCTTACACTGGATACTTGCGCAAGCTATCTTCAAGTTAACTTGGCGGATGATTTGGTTTTTGGATTGAATACTTCATGGGATCTCCATTTGATTTGACACTTGATGATTGACTTGGATGGAATTGCTGACATGGACTCGGCTGGTGTGTTGAAGTTGACACTTGAGCTGAGTCTGATCACGAACCGGTTTGTCTTTGACATTGCCTTTTCTCCATGGGCTGATTTTTCATTATGCCAAGGTCACTTCAGGGTTGGGAGTTCAGGTGCAGCATGTGCAATACAGGTGTGCATAAACCTAGACTATGACAACCTATCACAACCACTACAAAATAAAACCATGGCTTCAAAATAAACCTAGGCTAGTCCTAGCTACAACATAATATCAAGTGCTGAAAATAGAAATAGAGTTTTTAGCGTATTACAAAGCAACAAAACACAAAGTAACAAGTCTTAAGTGAGTTCTCAAAATGTTAATAAGAGTCAAGCATTCATCCCATAACAAATTGGGGTCTTCTTGAGTCTTGTTGACCTTCTTGGTCGTGTCCCTACATCAGCTTTCTCGGGGTTGGGAGAACTCTCCTCCGGAGAGTTAAATGAGAAGCTCTCAAGTTCGGTAGGTAATTGTGCGCGTGCTTCGTCCTCCGATAACCATTCTTCTTCCCCATCTTCCCATTGAATGAGGTAATAGTGCTGAATTTCCTTATTGATGCAGCGTTGTTGTCCCTCACGTATATGTCCGGTCCTCTTGGCTGGAGCTGGAACCTCAATGTGGAGCGGAGCTTTGTAAAGTGTCAGATCTTCTATGTTGATGGTGTGATGTATCCCAAGACCCTGTGGTAAATCCAACATATAAGCATTGTCATTTATTTTTTTCAATATTCGGAAAGGACCCATGGCTCTTGGTTGGAGCTTGTTGTTGGGGCCATGTTGCCTCTCCTTCCTATTCCTCAGCATAACTAAGTCTCCTTCCTGCAATTTAATAACACGACGATTGGGATTAGCAGCCAACTCATAGTTAAGAGTGTTCTTTGCAATCTGGTCTTTCACTTCATTGTGAATCTTGACAATGTGTTGAGCAAAAGACAGAGCTGAGTGGTTTTGCTTAAAGCGTGTTGGCAAGGGAGCTAGGTCAATGGGTTTTCGTGGCTGGAATCCATAGTTGAGCTGGAAAGGACTAGCGCCTGTAGTGCGATTCACAGCACTATTAAAGGCAAATTCCGCAGTTGGTAAAAGCTTGTCCCATGTACCTGGGTGTTCACCCACTAAACATCTTAGGATATTCCCCAGGGATCGGTTTACTACTTCAGTTTGTCCATCCGACTGTGGGTGATATGCAGTGGAAAAATTAAGCTTGGTGCCCATTAGTTTCCATAAGGTAACCCAAAAATGCCCCACGAATTTAACATCTCTGTCAGATACAATGGTGCGGGGCAAACCATGTAAGCGCACCACATTTGTAAAGAAGAGCCTTGCTACATGGGAAGCATCTGTGGTCTTGGTACATGGAATGAAGTGAGCCATTTTAGTGAACCTATCCACCACCACAAAGATAGAGTCATAATGAGCACTGGTGCGAGGAAGACCAAGCACAAAATCCATACTCAGGGTTTGCCAAGGTCCCTCGGGTATTGGTAAAGGCATGTACAACCCGGTATTGTGCCTCCTTGCCTTGGATACTTGACATGTGTGACAATGCCCAACCACCTTAGATACATCTTTAAACATGTTGGGCCAATAGAATCGTTCTTGCACTAAAGCTAAGGTCTTATCCCGCCCATGATGACCGGCGGTACCTCCTCCATGTAGTTCCCAAACCAAGAATTCCCTCAATGAGGTGCGTGGAATACATAGCTTTCCTCTCCTAAATAGGTAGCCCTCCTTAACCTCAAAGTCGGGATTGCATGTAGGCTCGACTTCTAGAGAAGCGAACACAGTTTTAAAGTCCAGACACGCCTTGTACTCGCCTTTGACTCTCTCAAATCCTGTGACCGAAGCTTGGAGTGTGTTCAGTAATAGTAATTTGCGGCTAAGGGCATCAGCTACCTTATTTTGTACTCCAGTTTTGTGCTTTAAAACAAAGGTGTATTACTGCAATAGTTCTACCCACTTCGCATGCCTCGGATTTAGTTTAACTTGACTGTTCAAGTAAATGAGAGCTTGGTGGTCACTATTGAGGATGAACTCCTTATGTATAAGATAATGCCTCCAATGTTTAAGGGCTTGAACTATGGCATAAAACTCTTTATCATAAGTGGAGTATCATTGTTTGGCCTCATTTAGCTTCTCACTATAAAATGTGATTAGATGCCCTTCTTGACTAAGTGTTCCACCAATTCCAATTCCCGAAGCATCACAATCCACGATGAACACTTTATTGAAGTCGGGTAATCTTAAAACCGGCGTGGTAGTGATTTTTACTTTGAGGTCCTGAAAAGCTCTGTCGGCTGAGGGTGTCCATTCAAAACTTCCTTTGCGCAAACAGTTGGTTATGGGTGCCACTAGGGTACTGAAACTGTGTATGAATCTCCTGTAGAATGTAGCTAGACCATGGAAACTTCTAGCTTCGGTGATAGAGGTTGGGGTGGGCCAATTAACAATGGCTTCAACCTTTGAGGGATCGGCTTTCAACCCTTGATCATTAATGATGAAACCTAGAAATTCAACCTCTTGGACAAGAAAAACACATTTCTTCAAATTCAGCAATAAGTGTTCCTCCCTCAACAGATCGAGAGTGGCCCTTAAGTGATTTAGGTGCTCTTCCTTAGTCTTACTAAAGATTAGAATATCATCAAAGTATACCACAAGGAATTTACCAATATACGGCTTTAAGACATGATTCATCAATCTCATGAAAGTAGAAGGGGCATTGGTCAACCCAAAGGGCATAACCATCCACTCAAATAGTCCATCTTGTGTTTTAAACGCCGTTTTCCATTCATCTCCTTCCCTAATCCTCACCTGGTGATATCCACTACGAAGGTCCACATTGGAAAACCAAGAGGACCCCACAATCATGTCAAGGAGGTCATCTAGCCTTGGGATGGGGAAACAGTACTTAACAGTGATCTTGTTAATGGCTCTGCAGTCAATGCACATTCTCCATGTACCATCCTTTTTGGGTGTTAATAAAGCCGGAACCGCACATGGACTAAGACTCTCCCTAATCAGCCCCTTGCTTAGCAGCTCATCTACTTGTCTTCTCAGCTCGGCATGTTCTAGGGGACTCATACGGTAATGAGGTAAATGGGGTAACGTGGCACCCGGCACAAGATCAATAGCATGCTGAATTTCTCTCTCAGGAGGTAACTCCTTGGGTAGTTCATCCGGGGTAATGGTGGGGTAGTCCTTGAGCAATTCGGTTATAATGGGGGAGTGCTGAGATTTAGATTCCAGATTCACTTGTTGCACCAGGAGAGTATAGAAGAGGCCGGTTTCTCTGACATCTTGCATGAAGGCCTGAGGTCTTAAAAGAGTTATGGAATTTTTTGGTTCGTCCGCTTTACTTTTTGTTGGGAAACCCCGGGGACATTTTAGAATTTTTCAGAGTTATAAGCATACATGCATACATAGCACAGCGGAAGAATGTCCCCGAAACAGGCCAGTCCCAAAAACCCAGTGACGATCGCAAGCAAGAGAGTCGACACGATGAGTTAGGAAATAGCTTATAGCAAGATGAGGTCGATGTTGTGATAGGCGCCCAAGCGTGCGCCCTCTGCAGTCTCACACACACGGATGCCTCGAGTCCTCTTCTTCCACGCCTGGTGCTAGCCTCGGGAAGAAGATCCAAGCCTTAGGGAGATGCTCCACTTCACTTGCGCCACCAAGAGGAAAGGATGCGCCAAGAGAAAAGGAACTATGTCAAGCCTCCAAGCACCAAAGCTCCTTGCGCCAAGAGGAAAGGAGGGAGAAGCTTGCGGCTATGGAAGAAGGAAGAAAAGGTTGCGCCCCTTGCTCCTAGCTCTCGCCCCACTTCTTGTTGTCACGCCTCCAAGGATTGTAACATTTTAGAGGGGGCGGCTAGGGTCACATATATAGGGCAAGTGGCGATTACTTGTGATGAGTTATCCTCACAAGTAATAGGAGATGCATTGATCCCTTGACTTGATGTCATTGGTCATTCTATATGGTTAGGTATTTACTTTGATACAACCTAACACCTCGCCATAGTTGGGAGGTCATAACGGTTGTCATTGAGCATGTCACAACCCATATGAGAAGGTCAATGGACAGACATAGGATTTGCCCCTTCCTTAGGGAAGTATGATATCCATGGAGCTCCTCTATGGTTCTATGACTGAGAGTGTATGGCCATACCCAGGTGAGAACCTGTTTTAGTCATAGCCATGTGATTGGGTGAAAACAAGTGGTGACACACTTGTCCAATCGGATATCAGTTCGGCAAAGAGACTGTAATGCATCTGTACCTAGTTGCGATGATGGGGATGTCGATGTCGATATCCATTCCAATGACCTGGGTAGCAGCGATGCACTGCTAGGTGCCACTCACTGCTTGTGGTGACCTTTTGTCAGCACTGCCAGTGTCAGAGGAACCTACAGGGTCGCACACCTTGATACTTGAGTTCTCATATTGATCGGGAAGCCTTATGATCAAGTTATTGGATAACTCGGATCTAATTGGGAGATTTCATCAGCGCCAATGGGCCTGATGAGATGGAAGAATGTTATTGGAACCAAACTTCATTTTTTGGCAGGTTGACCCGTATTTGACCATGGTTGGTCACATATGTTCCGAGTTAGGTCTAGGACTACCCCTGGGTTCATGGGGCTGCCTACTAGTACCCTCCCCCCACTGATGATTTAGAGATCGCCCAAAGTTTAGTGGCTGGGTTTCAACTGGACCATTTAAGTGTGGATCATCTAAAGGACTATGTTGTGTGTTGGGGTCACTATTAGTCTTCTCTAACTCTCCTACCCGTTGTCTCAAGTCGCACATGTCAGCCTGAAGTTCAGTGAACATACGGACGATGGCATCCATTTGAGTGGAATGACTTTCAGGTTCTTCAGGATTCTAGTTGCTCCTAGTGCAAACAACCATGCTGTAGGTTGGTGAAGACTAGTACAAAACCAGCAGTACGATAAAACCCCGAAATCAGACAGTGCAATTTTCAGAAACCCGACAAGGAAATAACAGTATGCAACTTCAGCAGGCAGGAAATCAGGTGAAATTCGTAGCAGATGAAAATCCACGGCCACACTTCAGAAATCAAAACTCAGTAGCAGACACAGCAATAGAAAACCGCAAACAAAATTCCAGAAGTGCAGCAAATATCAGAATGGTCGGAGACATAACACAGCAACAAAAATTTTCTCACGCCTAAATCAGATTAAGAACAACTGAACATAGAGCACCTAAGGGTTCCTCTGATACCACTGATGAAGGATGGAAATCCTAGCCCAAGAATCACCCTAGGTATGTAGCTCTAAAACACACAGTAAGTGCAGGAATGAAGGTGATGGAAGGAAAACACCTTAGGACCCTAAAGGAAAGGGTTCGAACTCCTCCTGAGCCTGCCAGGCAGGAAGCTTCGGTTGCGGATTCTCACAGGTTGGAACGAAGATCTGATGTAGTTCAACTCCAGTCCAGATGCTAATGTGTTCGAGATGTCAACAACGGCAATGGAATAGTAATCGTGGGATGTATGACTATGGATGATCGACAGGGAAGATAATGAAGGTGGATGATGGAAATGGTAACCGGAACCAAGGGGAGCAAGCTCAACACAAAGAGGAGCACGCTCAACTCTCACAAACGCAAACACAAGGCTTTCCACATGTTGGGCCAATATAATCGTTCTTGCACTAAAGCTAAGGTCTTATCCCGCCCATGATGACCGGCGGTACCTCCTCCATGTAGTTCCCAAACCAAGAATTCCCTCAAGGAGGTGCGTGGAATACATAGCTTTCCTCTCCTAAATAGGTAGCCCTCCTTAACCTCAAAGTCGGGATTGCATGTAGGCTCGACTTCTAGAGTAGAGAACACACTTTTAAAGTCCAGACACTCCTTTGTACTCGCCTGTGACTCTCTCAAATCCGCTTTTTGACGTTTTTCACATAGAGTTTTACGGCCTACCCGTGAAAATTTTCACGGCTGTAATTCCTGCCTGTGAAAATTTTCACAGCTGTATTTTTAACCCAGAATTGAACAGAAGAAAATATGGTCGCCCGTGAAAATTTTTATGGCCATAATTTTGTCCGCCAGTTTCGATTTTGACTCCGTTTCTCATCCGATTCGACCCATTTTTGAGCCAAATTTTGGGGGAAACCTAATAGAAGGATGGGGAACTATTTAAGGGAGCTTTGGGCTGAGTTTGAGGACCTTTTAGTGAATTTTCAAGGCAAGAACCAAGGAGGAGGCGAGATCTAGGGCACCGGGCGGCGACCAACGAAAAGGCTTCGATTCCAAGGATTATTGGTGACGATCTTCATCAAGAAACATTAATCCTTGTCTTCCTTTATCTTTTTCATATTTTTTAGCCGATTGTAATCATGAACATGGAATTCTTAAATGTGAACATGTGTAGCATGTCAGCGTAAACTCCTATTCAGGATTAAGGGCGTAGCCCTCTTTGTTCTCATGACTTGATTGCTTTATACATCTTATGAAGTTATTTATTCTTGTTAGATTCAATTATTGTTGCATTAATCACATGATAATTACTGGCCATGATTCTCATGTTTTAGACGTCTCAAGAAGTACTGAGAAGTGAATTGAGACGTCGGATCTACAATATTTGGACAAGTCGATTTGAACACGAGAGTAGTTCGAATTGACTTGAGGGATCTAAGATTTATCAAAAACTCATTGGGTTTATCTTGAGTTAATAACCACGAGAGTAGGGGATTAAGTCAGATAAACACCGGATTGTACTACTGAGAAGGGGCAATCTGTACATGCGGATAAATCCCCTTCAACATAGTAATTCCTTCCTAAGATTTCTTTAATTTTAATAAGTCATGAAGCATAGAGTGGTGAACCCGAAATCCTGAACTTTCCATAAATTGATTACAAACCCCAGATTGCCTTTTGTCACTTTTGTTCAGTAGTGATAAACTTCATTTTCTCTCAGATTATTCTAGCTAACGATTTTTAATAAGAATCAGTACTTAGCCATTGGTCCCTGTGGATCGATATTTTTATTACTTCGACGTATCCATACACTTGCGGATCACATCAAGTTTTTGGCGCCGTTGCTGGGAACCAAGTTCGCTAATATTGATTCAGTCTAAGAATTGATAGACTCGGCTTTTGTTTTCTTTATAATTCTCTTCTTTTCTGCATTTAGTGAATACTTTCTATTTTCTTCATAACCTTTGGTTGATTGTTTATGCCCAGGTGTTCTAGAAATCTATTTGAAGAAGATCCGGAACCAGAACAAACTTTTCTCTTGCGCAGGAAACAATTAGCAAAGAAGACCGAAGAATCCAAGATGGGTGATGTAAACCCACAACCGAGAACTCTTAAGGAATATGCAAATCCAAACTATCAAGGAGTTCGCTCTAGTATTGTTCGCCCCAACATTGAGGCGAATAACTTCGAAATCAAGCCTTCTCTACTATCCATGGTTCAATAGAACCAATTTGGAGGACTACCTTCTGAGGACCCTAATATGCACCTTTCCATATTTCTTGAATACTGCGATACTTTGAAAATGAATGGCGTTTCTAGTGATGCTTTGAGACTAAGATTATTTCTCTTTTCTCTCAGGGATAGAGCTCGTGCATGGCTACATTCAAAACCGCCAGGTTCCATAACAACTTGGGAGGAGCTCTCCAATGCCTTTCTAGCAAAATACTTTCCCCCGAATAAGACTACTTATCTAAGGAACCAGATCACGAATTTTGTTCAGAGGGAAGGAGAATCATTATACGAAGCATGGGACCGATTTAAAGAGCTTCAGAGGATGTGTCCGCATCACGACCTTGAAAAGTGGGTATTAGTCCATACCTTCTATAATGCTCTCAATTATTACACTCATATGACAGTTGATGCTGCCGCCGGTGGAGCAATCATGAATAAGACCATGGATGAGGTGATTGATCTATTTGAGGAGATGGCTTTGAACCATTGTCAATGGGTAAGTGAGAGAGGACCATCTGCTAAGGTGTCAGGTAAGTATGATTTAGATGCTATCGCTTCGCTTGCCGCCAAGGTAGATTCATTGACTCATAAAATCAATTCCTTGAATGTTAGCTCTGTCACGATTAATGCTATCTCCTGTGAAATTTGTGGAAATGCAGGACATGGTGCAGAGGACTGTCAGTTAGGAGTTTCTACACAGGAGGAGTGCAATTCTGAACAAGTTAAGGCGATTGGGAACTATAATGGAAGACCTCAGAATGACCCATACTCGAGTACTTACAACCCTGGTTGGAGGAACCATCCCAATCTTTCTTGGAAGAGTGATCAAAATCAAAGTCAAGCACCCCAGAACAACAATCGACAACCCTCTAATTTTCAATCAAGACAGTATAACCAACCTCCAGCACCCCAGAAGTCTAACTTAGAGGTCATGATGGAGAACTTCATTGCCTCGCAGGCAAAACAGAATGAAAAATTCCTACAGCAATTAGAGAAGCAAGATGACAATTTTAGGCAGGAATTCAGACATGTAAATGAGTCTATTAAGAATATTAATTCCGACATGGAGTCTATGAAGACTCATCAGAGGATGTTGGAAACTCATATAGCTCAACAAGCTAGCTCTTCAAGCAGGCCTATAGGCAGATTACTAGGAAAACCAGAGGTGAACCCACGTGAGTATTGCAATGCTATTACCACACGCAGTGGGAAATAGTTGGAAGAACCTAGAGCACCAGATGTTACACAAGATTCAGATGAGCAAAATGTTGAATCTACAGAGGAAGAGGGAAAAGAAGGAGAAACAACCTTGCAAGAAAGGGAGCCGGAGCCAGTTTATGTACCACCACTTCCCTACAAACCACCATACCTTTCCCTCAAAGATTGGCAAAGGCAAAAATTGACAAGCAGTTTGGAAAATTTTTAGAGATACTTAAAAAGCTTTACATCAATATACCTTTCACTGATGCTTTGTCACATATGCCTTCTTATGCTATGTTTTTGAAAGAAATTTTGTCCAACGAGAGAAAGTTGGAGGAGCATGGAACAGTCACACTCACAGAGGAGTGCAGCGCTATAATCCAGAACAAGCTGCCACCTAAGCTTAAAGACCTAGGGAGTTTTTCTATTCCCTGTTTGATTGGTAGTATGTTTATTGACCGTGCTCTATGTGATTTAGGGGCCAGTGTCAGCTTGATCCCACACTCTGTTTGTAAAAAGATGGACATTGGAGATTTGAAGCCCACTTCTGTTTCACTTCAGTTAGCCGACTGCTCTGTTCGACATCCAGTAGGTATTTTAGAGGATGTGCCCATTAAGGTCGGTAAGTTTTTTATTCCTGTTGATTTTGTTGTCCTCGAGATGGAGGAAGACTCTAGGCTTCCCATAATCTTAGGTCACCCCTTTTTGGCGACTGCTGGTGCAAATATTGATGTCAAAAATGGGAAGCTAACTTTTAAGATAGGTGAGGATTCTGTAGATTTTGATCTGACAGAAAATCTAAAGAAGCCTTCTTTTGCAGGATTTTGTTGCAGTGTAGAAGTCTTGGAAGACACGTCACCGATGACTATTAATTCCAAGATAGAGAAAGATCCGCATGAAGTATATTTTTAAAAAGGTGATGACAGTGATGGAGGAAAGAGGTTTGAATTTAAAACTCTCCCAAGTAACCTCAGGTATGAATTTCTTGAAGAGAACTCTACTTTTCCTGTATTTATTAATGCAAATCTTGAGGCATCTCAAACTACAAAGAACCCATCTTATAATGAATCTTACTGTGATATTAGTACTGTGAATGATATTTTGACTAATGTGCATAAATTATTTGCTGAACATTCTGACTCTGAAAGTTATACTTTTGTGGATTGTATAGTGAACTCTGATGATAAATGATGTCAGCTTAATGAGGAGATTAATTTACTTTCGAAGAAGTAGAAAATTCAGAGGAAGAGATGAAAAAGAAAGGAAGGGTTGAAATTGTTTGACAAAGATAAGGGAGCAAAGAAATTTTTTGCTAAAGTGAAACACTATTTTAGGGATAAGCCGTGTATATTCAGAGATCAAAGAACAAAACAAGGAAAGCATACAGATACGATTCAAGGAGCCGTTACTTGATCAGGGTTGATTTTGGTTGAACTAGCGATGTTAAAATTAGCGCTTCTTGGGAGGCAACCCAAGCACTATCTCTCTTTTTCATTCTCAGTTTTTATTTTTGTGTTATTTTACTTTTTGGTAGATAGGTTAGTTATTTGCTTTTGGAAGTTATGCTATGAATCTTATATGATGCTTTTAGAATAGTTTTCCCTTTTGATCATTATTTATATTTTGTGTAGGAGCTTTGTGATGCGTGTACCAAGAGGAGAATAGCTCTGAAGAGGATGGTTCGGGTGATACTACGAACGAGTGGCGCTTTGTGAGCATCTCTTCACCTACGCTCTTATTCCTTGTTAATTGCATAGAGGACGATACATTCTTTATGTAGGGGAGGATATTTTATTTGATATTTTATTTCATGGATATTGTATTTGTCATGATTCTTTGATTTATGATATGATGTCATGTGAATGTCTAAATGAATTTTGAATCATACTCAAAGTATATGTACTTTCTGATACACAATGTTTTTGATGATGATGAGTGATTTTATATTGATGATTTATGTTGTGGATGATCTTATACCAATGCTTGAATGGATTAATTACTCTATGTGCTGAATTTATTTCCTTGATATATATCCTCATATTTGATATTCCGCAAATGATAATAAAATTCTGGTAAGTAGATTGTTTGAGGAATGAGATTCAAGAGTGAAGCATCCTCTAAAATAAGGTGAGTAGATTAGTATAATTTTCTTGAATTGATATTGATTGATTAGCCTTGTATATGTTTTGTTTATTGTGTTATTTGTTGGGATGAAAGAATCCAAAATTCAAAAAAAAAAAAAAAAGAGAGAGACTCCTCTACTTGGCACTGCGAAAAATTGGTAGTGGTACTGAAGACATGAGTTGATTCGAAAATAAAAAAGGGAGAGAGAGAAAAATAAATAAAAGTATGTATCTATGTGGGTACATACCAAGAAAAAAAATATATTGACATTAACTCCACTATCTTCGGCTATGAGTCACAACTCTACTAGTTTAAAGATATGAGTTCTATTACATTGGCTATGTGGTCGGTGTACTCTAAATTCGTCACCAGAAAAAAAGGTGGTAATCGATCTAGATAATGTCAAAAAAAAAATATAGAAAAAGATTTTGGAGGTCTTATTCATGTAAACAAGAACATTATAGTATTGAACTGATTACAAGGTGAACTCATGAGATTGAGATTCAGATTATTATGCAAGTTGCAAATTTTATTTGTTTTGGATTGTGAATCTTAAAGATTAAATTCTGAAGAAAGTTTATTTCTCTGGAATCTTTAGTGACATGAGCTGGAAATCTTTAATGAGTGATTATATTTTGGAAATTTTTTTTTCATGAGTGAGTTATCTTTTTCATACTAAACATTATTCTTTGGTTTATCTATTTGCTTGAAGACAAGCAAAAGTTTAAGTCTGGGGGATTTTGATGACATGTATTGATATAGTATTTTTAGCATATTTTTACCATCAATTATCTCTCTTTTCTATCATGTTTTTACTCATTTTGGCTTAAATCCTTTTATTTGTTCGGAATCTTCACCTATCTTCACTTTTGTCAAATTTTAAGTGAAAATGACCAAATTTTGATGGATTTTGAAAGATGCAAGTGCACGAATAGATTCCAGACGCCGAGACAAAGTCACTTGCCAAATTTCATGAGAATCGGATCAAGTTTGAAAAATACACCCCACCCGTGAAAATAATTACGGCCATAATTTCTGCGGTGCTTTTTGACGTTTTTCATAGAGAGTTTTACGGTCTACCCGTGAAAATTTTTACGGCTGTAATTCCTGCCCATGAAAATTTTCACAACCGTATTTTTAAACCAGAATTGAACAGAAGAAAATATGGCTGCCCGTGAAAATTTTTGTGGCCGTAATTTTGTCCGCCAGTTTCGGTTTTGACTCTGTTTCTCATCCGATTCGACCCGTTTTTGAGCCAAATTTTGGGGGAAACCTAATAGAAGGATGGGGAACTATTTAAGGGAGCTTTGGGCTGAGTTTGAGGACCTTTTAGTGAATTTTCAAGGCAAGAACCAAGGAGGAGGCGAGATCTAGGGCACCGGGCGGCGACCAACGAAAAGGCTTCGATTCCAAGGATTATTGGTGACGATCTTCATCAAGAAACATTAATCCTTGTCTTCCTTTATCTTTTTCATATTTTTTAGCCGATTGTAATCATGAACATGGAATTCTTAAATGTGAACATGTGTAGCATGTCAGCGTAAACTCCTATTCAGGATTAAGGGCGTAGCCCTCTTTGTTCTCATGACTTGATTGCTTTATACATCTTATGAAGTTATTTATTCTTGTTAGATTCAATTATTGTTGCATTAATCACATGATAATTACTGGCCATGATTCTCATGTTTTAGACGTCTCAAGAAGTACTGAGAAGTGAATTGAGACGTCGGATCTACAATATTTGGACAAGTCGATTTGAACACGAGAGTAGTTCGAATTGACTTGAGGGATCTAAGATTTATCAAAAACTCATTGGGTTTATCTTGAGTTAATAACCACGAGAGTAGGGGATTAAGTCAAATAAACACCAGATTGTACTACTGAGAATGGGCAATCTGTACATGCGGATAAATCCCCTTCAACATAGTAAATCCTTCCTAAGATTTCTTTAATTTTAATAAGTCATGAAGCATAGAGTGGTGAACCCGAAATCCTGAACTTTCCATAAATTGATTACAAACCCTAGATTGCCTTTTGTCGCTTTTGTTCAGTAGTGATAAACTTCATTTTCTCTCAAATTAGTCTAGCTAACGATTTTTAATAAGAATCAGTACTTAGCCATTGGTCCCTGTGGATCGATATTTTTATTACTTCGACGTATTCATACACTTGCGGATCACATCAAGGCCTGCCTGGGAGATTTTTGCACCAGACTCTTCTCTTGTCTCTTATTGTCGCCTCCCTTCTGCTGCTTGGCATGAGGGTTTTCGAGGTGACAATAATAAAAGTTTTTCTGCATCAAAGCTTGGGACAAGTGGTAGTGCTACCCAGTCCTTGTCGCCAACAGTCCCTACTCTCTTTGGCATTGTCGCAAGTCGAGAAGATCAAGAGGCATGGATCTCCTCTCCCGAAGCTAGCACGTGCATGGAGTGGAGGGATCTCGAGACAGTCCGTGTGTGCACGATTGTAGAGGACGGACACCTGTGCATCTTCTTCATCGGCAGCTCCTGGAATTACTTGATAAGGTATTACTCTTTACATCCTTTGGTTTTCTCTCGTGACACTGATCTAGTTAATTGTGAATAGGCGCTTATATGCATTATCCCACATGGGAAAAATCTCCAAGGTTGATGTGCCTCTACTATTATAAATAGAGAGGCCTGCCTAGGAGATTTTTGCATCAGACTCTTCTCTTGTCTCTTATTGTCGCCTCTCTTCTGCTGCTTGGCGTGAGGGTTTTCGTGGTGACAAGAATAAAAGTTTTTCTGCATCAAAGGTTGGGACAAGTGGTAGTGCTACCTACTCCTTGTCGCCAACAGTCCCTGCTCTCTTTGGCATTGTCGCAAGTCGAGAAGATCAAGAGGCATGGATCTCCTCTCCCGAAGCTAGCACGTGCGTGGAGTAGAAGGATCTCGAGACAATCCATGTGTGCACAATTGTAGAGGACGGACACCTGTGCGTCTTCTTCATCGGCAGCTCCTAGAATTGTTTGATAAGGTATTACTCTTTACATGCTTCGGTTTTCTCTCGTAATGGATCCTAGTGTTTCTGGAATTCTGTTTCTGACCTCCGCTTCTGCTGTGTTTAAAGTTTTTCTAAGGTCCAGGGATTCCCAACAGTGGTATCAGAGCGATCTTACGAGGCCCGTTGGTGTACTTTTCTACATGCGCCTACCCCATGTCATGAAAATTGTTTTCAAAAATTTTATGCCATGAATTTTTTGTTGAAAATTAATTTCTTTTAATTTTTGCCTCTTAGTCGTCTTCTAGTTTCATTTTCTTCACATCTGGGATAGACCCTATATGGAAGAATTTACTCCTCCTTGCGCTCATGGGATAGACCCATGGTGCAAGACCCATAGGAGATTATCGGGGCCTGGACTGGGTGATTGTCCTAATATCTATGGGGTAAGGATTGCAAGGGGCGGCTACCCTTTGTAGACTCCTGAGAGGGGCAAGACAACATAAAATGATGATATAGAGTCGCTGAAAATTAATTGAAAGGGTTTTATGAAAAATAAAAGTGATTACTTATTGTTTTTCATAGCATGTAGAATCGCATGAGTAGTTCTATTTGTGCATTTATGTTGTGATCAAAGTCAAGCCCTATTGCCATGCCTGTGATGTATCAATATGAGGCCTGTGTGCCGACTTTCAATTTTATTTTTCAATTCTATATTGTAATTTAAAATTGAAGATTTTGAAGACATCATGGCGTTTCTCTCTTTCTCCCTTGCGCATCTCTCAAGGTGGCGCAACCCATGACCTAGCCAAACCCTTGAGTGGCTTCTAGGGCTAAACCTAGGGATGCATCTAAGGGGGTGGCGGCTAGGGTTAGGGTTGGCACACCTCACCTCCCAAGGTGGCGCATCCCCTTATTTGACCTAACCTTGAGTGGCTTCTAGGGTTACCTAGTTGGTTCACTTAAGGGTTGATGGATGGATAAGGTGATGGTGCAACCTAGTCAAGTAAGGGGGCTGACCTTCATCCTCTACCGAACCCTCATGGCTTCTAGGTCTCCTAGTGGTGCATACATGGGTTCAAGGGCTGATGATGAAGGAAAAGCAACCTAAGGGGGCTGGTCTCATTCCTTAACCGAACCATGGTGCATCCTAGGTTTTCCTAGGTGGCGCATAGAGGTTCAAGGGTTGAGGAAGAGGATTGGCGCTCCAAGCTTGCAAAGGAGTTGATCTTCTATCATTAACCAAGAACTTGAAGGTCCGTTGGATGCTTCTTAAGTTCATGGGCTGATGAAGGGAGATTGAGCACCAAGGATGCTTGATGGCACATCTAAGCAAAGGGGGCGCACCTCTAGGCGGTGCACCTTGAAAGAGATGTTTTGTATCAAGCAAAGAGGTGAGATACCAAGAGAGGATGGCACATGGATGTTTGGTCGAATCCTAGGAGGAGCCTAGGATTTGCGAGCTAGCTTCCTGGTGGAGATCTGAGTTGGCCGAACCCTAGGAGGAGCCTAGGGTTTGCGAGCTAGCTCATGGAGAAGACTTAAGCTGGCCGAACCTAAAGGGGATCTAGGGTTTTCCTGGATGGTGCTTCTAGGGTTCGCGAGCTGACCCATGGAACTAAAGACCTAGGTGGTGCACCTCGGGGCCTTGGAGAAGAGCCCTTAGGGCACTCAGGGATGAGCTAAGGACTTGTTGGCATGAGCCCATGGCTCAGAGCCCTTGGTAGTGCTAGGTGGCTAGGACTAGGTCTAGGGGCTTGTTACCCATGTTTTGGGCTTTGATCACATCATATTTACAGTTTTTGTTCCAGCATGCCTTTACTGCTTTTTGGTTTTATTCCACCATAGGATTGCATGCCTGTATTGGTAGAATAAGATAAAAGCCCATGGAGCCGAGACCACAAAAATCCTCAATAAATCATATCAAGTCCCGTTACTTAGCCTTCTGACGCGTAACCCTCGTCAAACTATCGATAGATGGTGCTGTGCACTATTTCCCACCCTCGTGGGGCACACCCATCTATCTTTAGGAGGCGTGTGGTGACAATAATTTTCCCAGTCCAGTTAAAACTCTGGATGCGCCTTTCGCAAGGAAATTGTTGGCCCTGGGTATAACGGTCAGGTCGAACTTGACTAGGATTTTTCATATGTGGTGGTTCACATGATGAAATTTCTAGAGGCAGCCTCAAGAGGTTAGGACTTTGTGCTGTATCCAACCCTTGCTGGACACAAAGTGCCTGAACGGTCTTAGGAAGGGGAATTGCCGAGTAGCAATTGGCCGGCGAGCCTACCTCAGGAAGCATGCGTCACCTTATGCAGTACATCCCACCCTCGTGGGATGCAAGGCTGTGTACGAAATGAGGATCCCATCTCACTAAGGAAGTTGGGCGACTTCTCGATCGATTTTGAGGATTATCGATTCGAATAAAATAGTGAGAAATAATCATTTATAAAAGGCCAGAATAAATGATTGAATTGTGATACTGATCTGCTCTTGTCTTTGTTGTAGATGGCTTCTACAAGCAACAATGATAGCAGACTATCATTCCGTTAGTTGTGTCTCCTTGGGCAGCCTTTTCCTAAACCCATCTCATCTACAGTCTTGTTGGTTGAAGAGGATACTTATGGGGTAGCTTGTCTAAAGCTAGCATGTCGTCTGTGTTGCGAAAGCAACGTATTGAGCTGATCATATTTTAGATATTCTAAAATAGCTCTTTAAGGGACAAGCTAGAACAGAAAGCTATAACCTCTAAAGTAGTCCTATAATGCAAAGGAAAGCCTTAGGGCTTGTCCAACGCATTGAAGATGAAAAAGGGTGCAGGAGATAAGGTGCTCGAGAATGATTGCTAGCGACCTCAAAACAAGGAGAAGAGAAGTAGCCCTTCGTCTTCTAGCTTAGGTAATTATGTTACCAAAGTCTAGTTGTCTATTTCTGACACATGGGTAGGTCCTACCGCATGATAAGACTAATACTTGCAAAAGTATCTTGGTGCTCAATAGAAATAGAGCAGTGCTGACGCAGAGAGACTGACCTACTAGTTGGAGCATCTATTGCTGCCATAGCTGTAGGAAACCTCACTCTTTCTGAGGTCAAGACTTTGTTGGAACTTCAATATCTTCATGTTCTATCTATATGTGAAGTTCTATGAGTAACATAATATATAGATTAAATTAAGTGGTTATGTACCTATCTCTGGCACTGTTATTTGGGCCTTGTAAAACAAGAACCTCATTCACTATCTCCATGTGAATGGATTTGTGGATTCAATCTCTTTTCAAGAGAATGAGTCGGATCTACCTCTTTCGAGAGCTAGATTCGCACGAGCCTTGTTTGCTATGGACAACAACAGCGATGCTCTTCACTTTTTAGAAGTCGAAGATTAAGAGACTTGTTGGACCTCATACACTTTAGTGTGTGTGGACATGTCTAATAAGTAAGCCAAAGATAGGGTACTAGTCCTTTACAGACATATCTGACAGATATGAATAAAGGAAACTAGCTTAATAGATCCATAAAGAGCTTTCTAACTTGGTGGAAAGAACTTGAGCCATAGTTTATGATTAACCTGATGAGTGTGAGATTCCTCATAGCTCACTCCTTCTAGAACTCTATTTTTTAAGGAAGAGTGTCTAAACGGAGGAATCAAGTTGTGCTTGGCATGATTCGATACAGGTTAAGTCATGTTACTCCTTGTTAAAGGTTGTGCAAAAATGAATAGTTTTTCCTGAACACTGATAGATGTTCCATATCTGATGCATATGTGTATGGGGTATCCATTGTGAATACTACTTCTATGATCCCACAGGAGAGTAGCTTGGTTGCTGCTTAAAGTGCTAATTTTCTTGGGAAAATTTTTCTCTTAAAAAAGGCTAGTGGGCATTTGACACACTTGGTCAAAGATAGAATCTGAGCCAGTTATATAGGTTGTGGGTAACCTGAGGCTCAGAACACTCAGGATGTACAGGTCGAATAGATTTGTCTGGTTTTGACTTATGGGTAACTCCTAACTCAATATAGATAATCTTCATTCGATGGTGCCTGAGTGCAGTGGGAGCTTGATGACATCTCTGGTCTTGTATGTTGGGGACATACAGATCATCAAAGACGATATCCCGATCCTTCACTTGGTGAATAGTTGATTGGG
Organism: Costus lasius; assembly: GCA_027563935.2. Classification (NCBI taxonomy): domain Eukaryota; kingdom Viridiplantae; phylum Streptophyta; class Magnoliopsida; order Zingiberales; family Costaceae; genus Costus; species Costus lasius. The sequence goes on along the minus strand of CM050450.1, from coordinate 90,987,016 downwards.
AAATATCTTGTGATGAATGACTTAGTGGACATCACCTATGGGGTAGGAGTGAGAGTTTTTGAAACTCCAAGTGCTAAGTCAGATAACATACATCGATGATGGTATGTTATAGACCAGATGTGGTTTGTGCCAAGAGCATAACCAATGGATACTAGGTCCAATCCAGGTGCATGACACTGGAAAAAGGGAAAGGAACGTCCTTAGGTTCTGCAAAGAACTAAGGGGTGGTTCTTGGTCATTAATAATAGGAAAAGCTCAGTGTATTCACTTGGCAGCTTGTTCCAGTCAGACCAGTGACAGTCTAGCTGTTCCTGTAGTGGTGCTAGAAGCTTTGGGAGCTTCAGAGCAGACTACTTGAAAGCAGAGTATGCAAATGCTTTTGGGAAGCAGTGGGAGTTCTTTGTTGAACTTCGCAGGCATACTCAAATGCTTATACCATGTCTTGGGGACAGAGGTACTTAAGATATAGCAGATATGAACACTGATACAATCGTGATAGGCCCATAGACCAATGCTCTGGCGCGGTAGGAGCATGGCAGGTCGTGCTTAGGACATGGTGTTGAGGTTGCTCAATGCAAGGTCCTAGCGCAAGTGGGAGATTGTTAGTGTTTATGCCCTAGGACCTCAGGATGGTCCATTTGGATATGTGTATCACATCTAGTTGATAGATGAGTTATCCTGGCATTGTCGTTGTTATGCAAGTTTGTACATCTGCGGATATGTACATTTGCATATACAATGTCCCTAAGAGATAGATTCTATCTAGTCTCTGTGTTTTATCCCTGGTAGAGAATCATAGTGGATATGGGACAGCTATGATTCACTTGAGACTGGTATATGCATTGGTTGAGCACAGGTTGCTAACGCAGGCATATGAGTATGTCAAGGGAGATATACTGGATCGACCCGCCGTGAGGATTCATCTCGGTGTCACGAGATGAATATCACAGTGACAGAGTTGTGCTTGTCCTAGACTTGAGGGCATTGGTATCTCTATATAGTAATTGATGTACTTTGATGCAACCTAACACTTCGCCGTAAAAGGGAAGTCATAACAATTGTCATTGGGTATGTCATAAGCCATATGAGATATTCAATGTGCCAATAGAGGATTTGCCCCTTCCTTACCGGGAAGCTTGATTGTCCATGGTGCCCCTATATGGATGACTGAAAGTGTATGGCCATACCAGGTGAGAACCTGATTTAGTCATGCCATAATATTGGGATTAACAAAAGGACAAAAGCTATACTTGTATTTTGTCGCAGTTTTAGGGGATGTCGATGATGACACCATTCTGATGACTTGGGTAGCAATGATGTACTGCTAGGTGCCACTCATTGCTTGTGATGATTTACTCATCACTGCCAACGTCTGAAAAACCTACAAGGTTGCACAACTAGACGTTAGAGATTCCATACTGATCGTTTAGCCTCTGATCGAATCATTGTGTGATTCGGATCATTTGGGGAACTGATGCATTGAGACTTTTATAGAGGAGATGATATTTTATTTTAGTTCATGTTTGACCACTAGTTGACTCTAGTGGACCACGTTTGACCTCTGTTGACCTGTTGTCAAAATGAGTCAAACAAGGGTCTGTTGACCTGTTGTCGAAATGAGTCAAACAAGGGTCTTGGTGCAAGTTTGGACTTGGCACTTTAGTCATATGAATAAAATAAAATTATTAATTGGCAAGAGAATTTTTCTCTTGGCTAATTAATAGGCTTGGGTGCAATTTACAATTAATAGCATCTGCGGGGATTCCAACCCGTGACGTTGATCTGGTTAATTGTGAATAGGCGCCTATATGCATTATCCCACATGGGAAAAATCTCCAAGGCTGATCTGGCTCTGCTATTACAAATAGAGAGGCCTGCCTAGGAGATTTTTACACCAGACTCTTCTCTTGTCTCTTATTGTCACCTCCCTTCTGCTGCTTGGCGTGAGGGTTTTTAAGGTGACAACAATAAAAGTTTTTCTGCATCAAAGGTTGGGACAAGTGGTAGTGCTACCCACTCCTTGTCGCCAACGGTCCTTGCTCTCCTTGGCATTGGCGCAAGTCGAGAAGATCAAAAGGAGTGGATCTCCTCTCCCGAAGCTAACACGTGCGTGGAGTGGAGGGATCTCGAGACAGTCCGTGTGTGCACGATTGTAGAGGACGGACACCTGTGCGTCTTCATCATCGGCAGCTCCTGGAATTGCTTGATAAGGTATTACTCTTTACATCCTTCTGTTTTCTCTCATAAGGGATCCTGGTGTTTTTGGAATTCTGTTTTGGACCTCCACTTCCGCTGTGTTTAAAGTTTTTCTGAGGTCCGGGGATTCCCAACACTCAAGACCCGATGATGGTCCTATACAACAACCGAGTGCTCAACACCACTCGAGAGTCGGCCAACACCGTCCAGAACCAACCTACGGTTTGTAGGTTCTGTTGCTTCGTGGTGGCTTGCTCGAAGATGGTCTAACGACTATAACCCATCGACGGCCCGCGAAGACCAGCCTATGCGCCAGCTTCATAGTAGTTTCATTACTTTAGTTGGTAGGGGACTACTTTAAGTTAGTTAGGATGTTATTCCCCAATATCTTTTGCTTTTGGTGTGTGTAAGAGGGTAGTTAGCATCCCTAACAACCCTCCCCTCATGTTTTCCATGTGGCTCCTCCCCTCTTGATCTATAAGGGTGTGTTTAATGGAGCGGATAGAAAGTGGGAGGTGAAGGAAAATGAGAAGGAAAGGTAGTTTTAGTTGTTTAATAGAGTTGATGGAAAATAGGACGGAAACTAGGAAGGATACATTGTAGCAAAAATTTGATAAACAGTGTTGGTTTTCGGCACAATGTGCATTCCGTCCAAATCGGACGGAATAGTTACTATAGCTACTGTTGCTACAGTAACTACTGTAGCAATCCGCAGTATTTCCTTTCTTCTTTTTTTTCCGCTTTGATTTCCTTCCCTCTCATTTTTCATCCTCTCAATTAAACACAGCCTAAAAGACAAGGGGGATCTAGTGTGTTAATTAGCTCTTGTTGTAGTAGCTGCTTCCCCACGCGAAACCTAGGTCCAGCATTAACTCTAAGGGGAGTTGCAAGTGAGGTTGTAGTCGTGCCTAGCAAGGTCCGACCACCCTTGTAAACCCCCTCTTTGTATTCTCTCTATAATTTTAATACAATCAAAAGAGCTGAGGTGACACCAACTCACCTCCGCCGCCTTTCTCATATGCTTGTGTCGATTTACTATCCATTCACCCCAATTGTGCATGATTGGAGTCTAGAAAGAGCGGAGTGCCACCATTTGCAGCATCGTGAAGGAAACCGCACGTGCGCTTGCAAAAGAAGAATTGGCTCTACAGGTGATGTGAGTATTTTACGTTCGTAGTTCGAGCTATTCTCTTTCGACTCGCTGGTCTTGCTCAAGTACGAATCGCGGCCACTTTCTCTTTGGATTTTCACCAGGCTTCCTTCCATACACACTTTCAATTCCCTCGTCTCAAGACCCTCTCCCATTTTCAGCATCATGGTTATCACCACTCTAGAGTACTGAATTGAGGACAACCTCTCCCAAAGTTCCGCTGCATCACATACCCAGGTCCGACGCCGAGCAGGAGGATGCGCTCATGGCTTGTGAAGGTGAAGGCAAGTCTAGCGTGTGTGTTTCATACATGCATGGATTTGGTTGGCAACAGCTGCATTGAAGGGCTTTATGCGGCTAGGGCTTTATGTGGAGTTCTTTGACGGTCCGAGGCACGAGGAACATGGCATGCTATAAGGGTAATATCTAATGTCCTCAGGTTTTGAACCTAACTATCATACCTACATCATCGATTGAGTTCTTCGGGACTTTTTACTCGATCAACTTCTTTTGCTTAGTATATGAGTCCACTTAAGGCTAGTTGATTATTATCTACTATTATTTGGCCCTACCCCTCAAAGGGTCGTCTTTGCTTTCTCCCGCACACAGGTGCTGCTATTTGTCCCAATTTGGGTATTATGATGAGTGAGAAGTGTAGGCTAAGAGATCTTTAGTTGGTGTGATTTCTGTAAGCGTACTTATAGAGGCGGTGAGTATGTAAGCGTACTTATAGAGGCGGTGAGTATCCGGACGCAGGTGACTGAGAATTCTAGTATTTTCGCTTAAGTATCCGGACACTTTATTCTATATTAGAATTTGGTGGCTTTGAAAGAAGTCTTATCGATCTGAGTATAATATTTGTAGATAAAAAAAAATTACTCGTCAAATTTGTCCATGATACACACCCTTCTCCTGCGTCAATACTCAATACGGAGCTTGCATTTAGTCCGTAATGCAGAAGAAAAGATTCTCATTAATTATCAAATCGTGCTTTTTTGGTTATTTACTACCTTTCCCTTTCTCCCAAATGCATCAAAGCCGCCGGCAGGTCCATTCCTCCATTAATACCTGTAAGCGTTCAATTTCAAGTTAATTGCAGAATTAGACGTAATAGAAGAATAAAAATCATGCAGTTTAACCATATACAAAACTACTGTGCAAGATGGGCTCTACTTTTTCAGCTGTAAATGGTGGTAGTTCCTTTCTAAGAGCAAGGATTGTATGGATAACTAACCATAGGGCTTGTAAGTCTTGAGCTTCTTGGCACTGGCCTGAATCTTGAAGGAAGAAGATGGTTTGAGCAGAGAAGGGCTGCCCTTAAACTAGCTTTGCCCTCTCACGGGATGGAGGTGGCTTTAGGGCCAAAAGGGACATGATTTTGTTGCCCTCTCAACTAATTAGTGTGGATCTCTCTCCTCTTTTTGTTGCCGTTGCCTTGTATCATTAGAGGTGACAAAGTAGACGCTGGATACTAGTCTTTTTGTTGCCGTTGCCTTGTATCATTAGAGGTGACAAAGTAGACGCTGGATACTAGTACTTATATCAAATTTTTGAACTGATTTTTTAAATTTTAAAATTTAGGTATCGGTACAGTAATACCAAAATAGATATTGGTACTAGTACCAAAATCTTAATATTTAGATATAAAATTTTTTTGCATTAATATTTAGATATCGGGTACCGAAATAGCAAAATATTAATTTCACAATACCCAATAATAAAATTTTTAAAATGATAATTTCATGCTAATATCGTTTGCTTATCCTGTGTTCCCAATATGAAAGATATAAAATAAGTGGAACGTGATAAGTGACTGTCATGTTAGCACGTAGCACTATCTTCATGATAGCGAAGTTGCCATCATTATTGGCCGGGATAAAGTGCACCTTCCTGCAACAGTGCATATCGAACGTTATTTTGCATTTTAAATTTGCAAATTTCACGCGAGGGCCAAGAACTTAAAAAAAAAAAAAAAAGCTCGAAATCACTTTTTTTTTTTTTACCAGAAGCAACGTCAAGTCTATTTCTTCAATAAACAAGCCACATTCAGGTTTACAATCAAATGCTTTCATTTATTTCACATAAAAATTTAAGTGCCTAATCAGTAATCAGATGATCCATTTATTATGCACATCTGCAGCCATGATGATGAAGTAATACTCTGTTGATGCCAGTCTTAGAAGAAGTCAATATGCCCATAGTCCTCGCCGCATAGTTTGTTCTATTCCTCATCCTCGCCAGAGTAGTAATGGCGGAAGACACAGGAGAAGTCCTTGGACCAATAGCCCTCGTCGCACATTTTCCTGTAACTGTTATTACAATTTTTCCAAGCATGTCAAAGTCAACATTTCTTCTGTAACTAGGATCAAAGTATGTTAGGACTGCGGACTCACATCTCATGTGATTCAGATGTAATTGGGCATTTCAAACCAACCTCTTTAGCAGCCGCCAAGGCCAAAGTTAAGTCTTTAGCCTGCATCAATGTGTAGCGCATAAGTAAAAAAACACTTTTCTGAAACAACTTCATTTGCTGAGGGAAGAAAGCAAAAATGTAAGGAACAATTGAAGTTATCCTCTGACACGAGATTTGAAATTTTGGTTCTCGCTTTGTATTGAGATGGGCCCAATTTTATTGTAGCATAATGCAGTCGGTAAACTAGTTTCACTTCACTATAACATACTAGTCCAAGACACTAGTTTGGACCAATTTTTTCAAACCTTGCTCTGTCATACTGTGTACAACATTCATTTCCTATGAGGATATCTCCAAGTTTTCATGAGTCTCAAGCTCTTGGCTTTCTAATGGATGCTTGCATGCATTTCACTTCATAATTAATATGTGCTAACTAAATGCAAGTGAGCCTAGAGGAAATACTATAGGGAATTTGCATTGCGAGAGAGTAAACAGAATAAACCAAGAACATTAATTATTATCAGAAGATTTCCTTATCATCTTGACACGAAATATTCATGGAAACAAGCAACAAGTCAACATAAGAAAATAGAAAAAAGCAAGGTTTAAGGAACCGGTCCGAACCAATGGTGGTCTAGAACGGTCCAAGCAACGGATCCGGTGAGATGAGAGAAAGACGAAGAGGAAGGAGAAGAGCAGAGAAAGGAGAGAAAGGAGCAAAAAAAAAAGGATGCCTGAGCAGCGAAAGTGGTAGCGGATTCGCGAGTGGCTAATGCAGTGGAAGCGACAGCAGTCTCGTGAGCAGTGGATGTTGTGGAGGCAGTAGCGGCAATGGCGAGATGCAGTGGTAGCGTACGCTGGCGGCCACGCGAGCTAGGACACTAGTAGACACGCAAGCGGTGGATGCTAGCGGATGTGTGAGCGGCAAAAGGCAATGGCAGATGCATGAGAGGCTGGTACTCTCCTCCTCCTCCTCCTTCCTCTTTTTCCTCCTCACTCCGGTCACCTTCTTCCTCAATTCATTTGCGGTACAGACCAGTACGGTATTGGTATGGTACCAGTCCGAGCCTAAACTAATACTGCAACTCGGACTGAATTTGAGAACCTTGGAAAAGAGTATAAGAAATGTACCATTAGCTTAGATGTAAATCCACCATCGTAGCTCCTTGAAGAAGGAACGCCTTCCATTACTCCTGGAACTGGGTTGTAACTGTCACTGCCAATGCACAGAGAACAAGGCAACATTCAACAATTTCTAATGAAAGTTTTTCATGGTGAAAGGCATGAAAATTTTGAAATTTAATCCTGTGGAAGGTTTGTGCGGTGGGCTATTTCCATAAAATAAGTGATTTGATTCAGAGACTAACAATATCCGCTGTCAAACAGTTGCAGTTGGTAAAGAACAATAATTCTTCGTAATACAAGATTGCTAAACAATACACTATAAAAAGAATAAACCAATTTACTAGGAATATATCAATATAAGATTCTTCAAAAATTTATTGCTTATCAAGTCAATCAATAAAGTTTGTAAATTATTAATTCAACTGCTAAACAAAAGAAATTTGTCTAAGACAATCTTAATTTTCATTGAAAAGGACAAGGTAATAGTATTATGAACACAAGTATATGCAACCATGGTGTAAGAAATGAGTTGAATACCTACTCCAACAACGAGCACTAGAAGAGTTGAAAACTTTTGTCAATGTACTTGCTTTAATTCCTAAATTTTGACCAAGAGCAAAAGCTTCCGACACCCCCAGCATACTAACAGCCATTGCCAAGTTATTGCATAACTTGGCAGCCTGGAGATTGGAGAACATAACAGAAAGTCACTGGGAAAAATAATGAAATGTTAATCAACGAACAAAATATAAACAAAACAAACAAATTTCAATAGGATGAACTATGGACCATAACAAGTTGACCAAGTAGATAGAAAAGTTTGTCTGCTAAATAGTCATTATTAACAGTGCTACGGAAAGGATGAAATAACCATTATCATGTAACATTCCACAAGATGAGTTCAATATCAAAGATGTCAAGCACTAACAAACATTTAATCAGCGGAAGACAACCATAAAAGACCAATCAGATAGCCAACCAAGAAGCAAAGATGTAAGTTGAATATTTGGAAGCTTTTCTAAGGAGCATATAAGCTGTTTGCAGTTTCACATCATATATAGGAGAGAAAATACACAACAAAGTTCAGATAATCCTCAATTAGGAAGTTCCATATGTAATCGTCCAAATAATTTTCCTGTGTTATAAATGTAATGTGATCATTAGAGCATATAAAAAATTTAATATCCCGCTAATGAGCCTTTGCAGTGTGACTCTTAATATGTTAGATGGAAATTTGCAAAGGAAATCATCAAAAAAATAAAAAATTGTTCATAAACATAAGCAGCAATATTTAACTTCTAAAGTATTCATTGGAACTGATAAGAAAAGACTAGAAACTTCATAACTTGTGTACAATTAAGGATAGAAGCAAGCTTACAGCACCATTGCCGGTTCCACCACAATAAATTGTATTTTTACCCATCGACAGAAATAGTGGCTTTGCGGCTATATAAGCCTCTTCCATGCCACCAACCTGCATTAAATCAGTTACATTCAGGAGATACCAATGGTACTTGCTATCAGCAGTTCTGACCCTGCCCATTCATGAGTAACAATGTCACTATGTGCGCAAAACCAGCATTGGCTTTCTGAAGCAATTTTTTAGAAGTTAGAGAAAACACTTAAACCTCATTTATTTAAGTTTCAAAATGAAGAAAATGGGTGTCCAAGAGAAGAAGATTTGCATCAAGATTTCCATGGCACAACTCAACAGTTCCTAAGAAGATATAGTTCAACTGATAAAGAATTGACAGAACTTGTGGGATGAGTACTTGTTACCATAAAAGTAAGTGTCCCTGCTTCAGCAGCAGGAACACCTCCAGATACAGGAGCATCCAACATAATGGGGCTTGCCGCATACCCTGAAAACAAAAGTGAAACACTGGTTTTATTCGAAGGAATAAATACCAATCAGTACACTTGGCAAAGAAAATGTCAGATTTTTCTGGTAAATAAAATAAGAAAACATGAGCATTGACAAGCTACGGCTATATGAGTTCATCCACCACTGTTGCATTCACGATTAGAATATTTTAATTGTTTAAGTAACATTTTCCAACGTAATCTTATCTAAATTAAGTTTAACTCCATCCAGACCAGTTGGAAAGCAAAATAATTCAAGAGATCTTATTCAATTATAAACACAGATGAATGGCACTTCGCATGTAGGATGAGAGACGTTGATACAGATTCCCCTTTTATGTATAATCACTAAATGTAAAACACAGGTGTCATGTTACAGAGATGATCACATGAAACAGAAGAGTTTAGGTAACTCGAGTCTGTTGTAGCAGAACTTATTTAGTAGTAAGTACTAGTAACCATTTGATACTGGAAAAGCTAGCTCCAGTCTCCACACTGAAATCATGTGGTCTACTATAGAAGTTGAAGTGACATAGTATTAGAGCATCCAAGGAAAAAAAGTGTTACTTGTAGTTTTAGACAACAAACCACAAAAATAATTCTAATCCAACCATAATGTACACAGGAAATGAACATTTCATATCAGACCTTTCTTTTCTTTGAGAATAAATTTTGAGATTTTATCAGAAAGCACTCTTGACGTTTGTGGATCTATCGTAGAAGAGTCAATAAATAACCAAGGGCTTAAATGATTTCCGGAACTCAGCAATCCAGTTTGACCAGTGTAGACATCCAATACCTGTATAATTCATAAAGTTACTGTTAAAACGGTAAAAACAAGAATCAAAGGAAGTGTCTAGTTGATAAGTTCTTTGGTACAATAATATCTTTGAGTTCCAATGCAAATTTCATGCATCACAAACTGTCAATTCATACTTTTAGGAATCTTTCTCATTGAGCATTTTAGCTACTACCATGCCTGCATATACACCAGTTGTGCATTAACATGATGAAGCCAATCTTGAAATGCATGAAATATATAGAGTTAGCAGTATTATGAATTTTTTGTCCAAATCCCTCTACTATGCTCCTCTTTGTTCTTTTAACAAGTATCATAGAAGGTTCTTTTCTAACCTAGTCGCTTCACTTCATGATGTCCTAAGGTTCTCTCCAACCTGCAACACACTATTGTGTTGCTGCTTCCTACTATGGCGAGAGGGGGTAAGCCATCCCGTCCATCTCTACTTGTGAAATTGATCACAATGTGCATGTTGAGCTCAATTGTCTGTCTTTGCCTACCTCTCACCAAGGTCTTTGTCTGGGCACAACTTCCCTATACATCAAGAATATCTTCTCTGAGGAAGTAGTCATTCATGATCTTTAGCCTCTTCTCCTACTTGTGAAATTGATCACACTGTGCATGTTGAACTCAATTGTCTATATCTGTCTACCTCTTGCCAAGCTCTTTGTCCGAGCACAACTTCCCTATACATCAAGTGTCTTCTCCAAGGAAGTAATCATCCGTGATCTTTAGCCTCTTCATGCATGACATCTTCTATAACATTGTGCTTTGGTGCTCTTTTATGTCTACTTGAGTGCCAAGTTCTTCCTTCCTCGCACAGGCCTTGCTGCCTTCTAGTTCCAAAGATTGACGCATTAGAGGAGTCAACCACTGGATTTAGATAGTCTTCCAACTGTCGCTTCTCCTTCTATCACCATCAAACTACATTGTCTTCAACATCCAAACTCCAAAACTAGGCTTTCCTCATTAACATATATCTTCCAAAGTTCCACCATTGCTACAAAGAAAAACAATCACTGAACACCCAACTGACAAAACCCTAGTGCGTAGATCAGCTACTTGATGTGCATTTGCAAAGAAGAAAGAGTTTAGTGGGTCATATCCAAATTTTGAATCAAACTCGTGATCTCACTTCAGAACCGCTCAACCCCTCTCCTGTTTGGTTCAGGCCTGAACACCAAACCTAGCTGGACCAAGTTCAAAATTTTAAAGCCTTAATCAAATCAAGACCAATCTAGTAATAACATTTTTAATTAGATTTAATTCAATGGTCTAAGTTAATTTAACTCAAATCACCTACATCGAAGGAGTCTTTTAATAATTCAAGCCTCTATCCTAGCAAATCAAACATGATCATTCAAATCCAACCTTTTATCTTTCATCAGATGGCATTGGAATAAGATCTAATTTTAGGAATGGGTCACTATTGCTTCTATTTAGATGGGTATCAAATTGCATGCTCGCAAGGTTCAAGAGTGATATAGTCTTGTTGCGCTATTTTTTAGTGTCCTCTTAGTCAACTTCACTATCTTCATTATTGCTCTCATATTTTACAGCAAGCTCTCACATAATATTGTTATCTTCTCCGCGACTCTTAATAATCTCTTAGCCAAGGTTGCTTTTTTCACTACTACTTTTGTGTCTGTAAGTTCTCTATCAACCTTATTGTCTTCGTTGTTTTTTCTATTTTTCCAGAGCCTCTATCAACTTGTGTTACTGGCTCTTCTACAACCTTATCTTTATGACAAGTTGAACGTAATGGTCATATATGCTCTAGCTTGTAATATTAGAAAGAGTCAATTATATAGAAATTTATTTATAATAAATAACAATTAAGATACTATTATTTGTATTTAAGAGTTAAAACCTTTATATGTAGAGGTTTTATACACTATATAATTTGATTTAGCCTATTAGAATGTAGTAGTATTATGATTTTCCATCAAAATCCCTCCTCTATTCTTCTCGCTTTGCTTTTAACAATGTTCATCGATGAAGTTAGGTCATTTAAAAAACACAATATGTGCAAAATGATATAATATTCCATAAAGTAATGGCAGGTAAAAACAAATATCTTACTGGTTTCAAGAACAAAATTCTAAATAAGATGTTTTGATGCAATGCTATAACAACTTTTAGTGGTCAAGAAAAATTGTAGTAGGACCACAACCAAAATTAAACGTAAAGAAAGAATTGAAGGTGCAGGGCACTAACTTAGCAAAATTCAAAGAAAATGAAAAGGTAAAATAAGCAAAGCATAAATGAATATAAAAAAGAAACACAAACCACTCACATTGGAGGAAGAAGGAAGCATGGTTACTATGACATCACTTGACTCTGCAACTTCACGAGGAGTTTCTTTTGTAGAAATTCCTTTATCCGAGAACTTCTTCATGGTACCAATATTACTAGAAATCATCCAAAGTCTAAGCTTTTGTATGATGGACAAGACTAGAAGATTGTGATTAGATAGTTATAATTGAATGGACAAATTGGATATGCAGTGAAGTGTTTGAAAAATCATATAAGTCAAAACTTGTGCTGCACCTTACAATATATAACTACTAATCCTGATAAGAATTGATGCCACCGAGATAGTAGAGTTCCGCCAATTAATCAGAAATGCAAAAAAAGTAATGTAGAAATAACATCTCAAAATCATATTATAGTCACAACAAGTATGTGTGACTTAGTTCCAAGAGGACCATAGCACACAAAGATCACATGGAGTAGAGGTAAGCCAAAATAAGCAAGAACAGAATGGAAAATGAGTATTTTACATGTCATGGACGGTGATCTTATATCCAGCATTAATGAGATTGTTTGCCATGTGGAAGCCCATATTTCCGAGCCCTATGAATCCAACCCTCTGTACCATCATACGGAGAAACTCAAAGTCAAACGAGAAAATATGTCTCAAAGAAGGCATTTTTTAGGACGAATGGAGAAATGATTCTCAAATAAAGCACTTTTGCTCAGCTATTCAACTCCTTAACAAAAATTCTCAAACAAAATTTCAAACTTTTCACGTTATGGTGAGTAGAAAAGGTTAAATTTGTGATCAACAAAGAGGAAAAAAAAACTATTTCTCTCTCTTAAACTAAACATAAACTAAAATCCCAAGTTCATGTCCCAATTAAACTATCACTCAAACCACACACAATAACTGAGAAAAAGGAAAGGACGATTAGGGTTTGAAGAAGTGTGGTAAACGGAAAGATAGCTCGCCTCCAAGTGGACGGGAACTGCAGTGGAAGAGAAGCCTCGAACCGATGAGGATTGCGAATGGGGTCCTGGCGCGCGAAGCCAGAGGCTTCTGGAGAGGATCTTGCCATGTCGAAAGCCGTAGCTGGCCATGGCCGTCTCCGTCTCAAGCACCAACGGTTGTTCCTTGGTCAAAACGAGGCCAATAAAATGGAGTAGAAGGGCGAAATCTGTAAATTATATTTTTAAAATCTGATTTCACATAGATGATACTAAATGATATGAGCAAATTTATTTTTTTTAATAATAAACTTAACCACAACCGGCAGATCCCTTCGCGGAGATCTCAGCCCTACACTAGAGTGGCCCGTGACCGATTAGGGTTGCGTTGCGGAAGCTGGCCCAACACTCTACAAGTCCTCACATCACGTGCGCAAAGGGTTCGGTATGAATACTGCCCCTCGGACACGAATACAGATCTCTCAACTGTGTCAAAGTGATGGAGACTCTCCAAGACACTTTGCACTCATAGAAATATCCTCAGCCCACACTCCTTTCTCCACACAGCCGAGATAGGCACCGGCGCGGCCTCAATCAATCACAAGGGGACGGTGGCGAACACCTTCAAGGGTACCGGCACACACGTCCTGGACTTTGCAGTGAGCAGACAAGCAAGCACCTGCAAATAGTCACAAATCCGCACTACACATATGCGGACACAAATAGCGCAAAGAACCATCCGGACGAAAAGCCACACGAAGTCCGGACGGCGGTAAAGTCTCTATCCACTACACACGAGAAAACCGTCCTACTACCACTACACACGATAGATCCGGGGAGGGTTTACCCTTGTAGCGTGCCACCACTCCACGAGCCGAGCCCACCGAGATCCTCCGAGAAGCTGCGTCGGAAAGTCCAGTCGGAGACGAAGCGAGACGCGCGCGTGAACACGCGCGTAGAACCTTCTCTCTCCTCCCTTCACGTTCCGCGTTCGAACAGGGCCGATGTTCGCCCGAAACAGGGGAGGCGTCCCCTTCTTCATCCGTCGTCGTCCGGTCACCGGAATCACGCCGGGCGATCAGGATCTCGTCGCCGACGGGAGGAGAACTCGCCGCCGGTGTATTGTCGTCGAAGAAGCCGCCGTCGACACGAATTTGAACCCAATGGAAGCTGTGGCTGCGTGGAACCGGCGATCGGAAAATCCGATCGCACTCCAGCGTCTGGCTGCCGGCGCCGGAGGAGATAGTCTCCTCGTTACCTCAGGGCACCAGTGAGTCGATCTGAGAGCGTACGCCGACGAGTCCACGGCCGGAGCCTCGTCGCCGACACCGAACAACGTCCTCTATTCTCAGATCTGAAATTCGCCGAGAATTCGCCGTCGCCAGACCTTGCACAAGCGCTCGATTCCGCTTGATTGCAACCTCCCCTCAACCTCCCCCACCCAAGTTCGTCGTCGCCCTCGACGACAGGCTGTCCATGTAGATCTTCAACTCCTCTTCAAACTGCCACAAATCAGAAGCTTTCTCCCACTTAGCTTCTTCTATGGGTGTTCCTTCCCACTGCACAAGAAATTCCATCCGCCTGTTCCTCCTATACTGTCCAAGTGTTTTGTGATTCAAAATCTTTTCAATCTTTTTATCAAACTCTGCCCGAACACTAGGAGGAGCCCGACGCCCCTGAGAGCGACTGGGGTCGGTCTCGTCGGTATGAAACTTTTTCAAAAAGCTTACATGAAAGGTCGGATGAAGCTTTAATCTGTCGGGAAGCTTCAGCCTGTAGGCTACAGCACCAACCCGTCTCAAGACCTCGAAAGGTCCCTCATATCTCTGAATAAGGCTGCGATGCGCAGTCTTGGCTGAGATCTTTCTCCACATCTGAGGTGTTAACTTTAAAAGCACAAGATCCCCAACTTCGAACTGTTTATTGCGTCTACTCTGATTGGCATAATGCTGCATCCTTCTTGCAGCATGCTCTAAGCTATCACGAGCCTCCTGGAGCACCTCGGCGTGATCTCTCGCAACCCGATAAGCTGCTGGGCACTCACCATCGGTGTGCTGCACAACATCAGCGGGGGTGAGAGGCTGTCGTCCTAACACCAACTCAAATGGTGTCTTGCCGGTCGCTGAAGACTGCTGCAAGTTGTAGGCAAACTGCGCCGTGTCGAGGAGAGACACCCAGTTGCGCTGGCTTGCCGACACAAAGTGACGAAGGTATTCTTCAAGTAGTGCATTTATCCTCTCCGTCTGGCCATCGGTCTGAGGATGGTTCGCTGTAGAAAACTTTAGCTCGGAACCAAGAGTCTTGAACAAGGACGTCCAGAAGTTACCAGTGAACCTGACATCTCTGTCAGAAACAATGTCCAGAGGAAGCCCAAAAAGCTTCACCACATGCTTGAAGAATAGGTCAGCCGTCTCCTTGGCTGAACAAGGCTCAGGTGCTGCGATGAACACAGAGTACTTAGAGAACCTGTCCACCACAACAAAGATAGAAGCCTTCCCTTCGACCTTCGGTAACCCAGTAATAAAATCCATGGAAACTGAAGTCCATGGTCGTTCCGGAATGGGAAGAGGCTGTAACAATCCAGCTTCGCGCCTCCTATCGACTTTATCCTGCTGCAGATCAAGCAGGTGCGGGCATAATGATCGACATCAGCTCGCATGGAGGGCCAATAACAAGATCGGGATAATAGAATCAGCATCCTGCGCTGTCCCGGATGTCCACTCCATGCCGTGTCGTGAAGCTCTAGCAATAACTCGCGTCGAAGTCCGCTAGTCGCCCTCGGCCATCAGAAGGTCGTCGCTCTAAAGATAGTAACGATGAACCTTGCCTTCTCGCACGTCGGCGATCAACTGCTGATATTTAGCGTCGAGAATAGCAACTTGCCGAATGCGCTCGAGGAGATCACCCTCAATCCTCGATATAGAAGCAAGCACCACAGTGCACATCCTGCTGAGAGC
Source organism: Costus lasius (assembly GCA_027563935.2). NCBI lineage: Eukaryota > Viridiplantae > Streptophyta > Magnoliopsida > Zingiberales > Costaceae > Costus > Costus lasius. The sequence continues at coordinate 90,971,306 of CM050450.1, read as the reverse complement.
ATCTGGAACCACATTGGAGCGCCCCGGTCTGTGCTCCCAGGTGAAGTCAAATTCAGCGAGGAACTCCTGCCATCTCGCTTGTTTAGGTGAAAGCTTTTTCTGCGTAGCGAAGTATGTGTTGGCGACATTATCCGTCTTCACTACGAAAGCGCTACCGAGAAGATAGATGCGCCAAACTCGAAGGCAGTGGATCACGGCGACCATCTCCTTCTCGTGAGCTGAGTAATGCTGTTCCACCGGACTTAACTTCCGGCTCTCAAATGCCACTGGGTGCCCCTCCTGTAAGAGCACTCCACCGATCGCTCTGTCAGAGGCATCGGTATGGACCTCAAAGGGCCGACTGAAGTCCGGCATACGAAGAACCGGCTCACTGGCGATCCTGCGTTTTAACTCTGTAAACGCAGTCTGATGCCATTCTTGCCATAGCCACGGAGTCTCCTTCCTCAGGAGGTCAGAAAGAGGAGCTGCGATCTTGGAGTAATCCTGGATAAATTTCCTGTAGAAATTCGCCACTCCCAGGAAAGATCGGAGCTCAGTAGGGGAAGTAGGTGCGGTCCACTCGACGATGGCACGCACCTTCTCAGGATCCATCTGGACAGTGCCATGGCCTACCACATGGCCCAGAAATTGGATCTCAGAAGCAGCAAAGGAGCATTTCTCCCTCTTCACATACAGCTGGTGTTCCCTCAGTCTCTGAAACACCAATCTCAAATGCTGTAAATGCTCCTCCATCGTGGCCGAGTACACCACGATATCATCAAGGTAGATGACCACAAAATCGTCTAGCAACTGTGTCAGAACATTGTTCATCAGGTGGGAGAAGGTAGCCGGCGCATTGGTTAAGCCGAATGGCATAACCAAGAACTCGAAGGCGCCGTACCGGGTGACACAGGCTGTCTTCGCCTCATCTCCCTCAGCTATGCGGACCTGCTAATAGCCTGATCTCAAATCAAGCTTGGTGAAGATAGTAGCGCCCGCCAGTCTGTCAATGAGATCCTGGATATGTGGAATTGGGTATCTGTTCCTGATGGTGATTTTATTTAAGGCACGGTAGTCAACACAGAAGCGAAGACTACCGTCCTTTTTCTTTTGAAACAGCACAGGAGCACCAAATGGAGACTTGGAGGGTTGGATGAACCCAGCTGCCAAGAGTTCATCCAACTGCTTCCTCAGCTCTACGAGCTTTGCAGGAGGCATGCGGTATGGGGGTCAGAAAGAAGGAGCTGCCCCAGGAACCAACTCAATGCGGTGATCAATCGCACGTCTGGGAGGAAGCTCCTTAGGTAGCTCAGGCGGAAGAAGATCCTGGAACTCCTCAAGTAAATTCTTCACTTCCGCTGGTACGTCGTCTAGACCTTCTACAGGGGCCGTCACCCATGTAGCCAGAAAGGTCCGCTCGCCCGACGTAAGCCTGTCTCAAGAGTAGCAGCCGATATGAATGTACTCTGAGCCTTCCCTGGTCGCACTGACTTATCCGACCCAGCCAACTGTAGGCAACGAACAAAGCAAGGGTGTCTCTCATCCATCACCTGGACACCCCTTAGATGAGGGACTATAGCAGCCTTCATCTTCTGTATCAAACTCCAAGCCGACGATGACATCATAATCGTCCATCTGAACCACGCGTACATGGTTCTTACCCTTCCACTCCCCGAAGACAAGAGGAACATCATAGGATATTCCTGCGATCTGCCGCTCCTCGGCGTTGATCGTCTTGAAGCGGTCCTGAGCAGGGGACATGCTCAACCCTAGCCGCGTCGCCATGCCATGAGCCACAAAAACATGAGATGCACCACTATCGATCATGGCATGAACTCGATATGAGTTCACCCTCATCTCCACGTACATCAACTTGGTCTTCATTGTGGTGGAAGTGGCAATGGCATTAATCACCAAAGGATTCACAATGATCATAGGATCTTCAGATTGGGCAGCCTCCAGCTGAACAATAGCTGCAAGTGTATCTCCCCGAGGACAATCACGCATGCGATGAGGACCTCGGCAAAGAATACACTTGAGCTGCTGCTTGGGAGCGCCCCTAGGAGGAGAACCGGCTGGTGTGGCTTTCTTCTGGCCGGTTCCCGAAGAGGTAGCTCCTCCTTTTCCCTGCTTCTTCTTATACCCACCCTTGGGTCCTGGAGCTGGACGCTTCCCCTTATTCCTCTGAGGGGAACGAGACTTAGATGGACCAGAGGAGATAGGAGCAGATTGCTTCCTAATCCTATCCCTCAAATCCACGAAGGAATCAGCTACGGCCATAGCCTCCTTGAGAGTTAATGGGCTATGTCTCCTAACTTCCAACTGTGCCCATGTCTGCATCCTCTCTAAGAAGAAGTACAAGCGATCCTCTTCTTCCATTCGTGGTATTTCGAGCATGGCGGCAGAGTAAGCTCGAACATACTCACGAACTGTCCCCGTGTGTCTGATCTTATGTAAAGAGTCTCTAGCAGTCTTAGAAGTGTGTGTCGACAGGAACTGGTTCTTCAGTTCAGCTTTCAACTCATCCCATGAGATGTCACGTGGCACCTCTTCTCCCGGAGGGGTCACTAAGGTACGCCACCAGAGCTTGGCGTCACCTGTCAAATATGCCGAACACAACTGCGCTCTCTCATGATCAGACACCTGAGCAGTCCTGAAATACTGCTCCATATCCCAAAGGAAATTCTCAAGTTCCTTTGCACTGCGTACCCCACTAAAAGTAGAGGGCTCGGGAACACGCACTCTAGTGGTCTGCGGCTAGGAACTCCCAGCGCCTGCGGCTGACGTAGAAGCACGGGCAGAAGCCTGCCCTTTCAAACTAGCCACCTCCAATGCAAGTCCACCAAGGGCATTGGAGAGACGTGCCAACTCAGAATCCAGGCGGGTCCCAACGGACTCGACCGCCGACCGAAGTGCCTCGAGACGCTCCATGATCGTAGCGTCTCCATCAAAGTTCCCTATCGCAGTCTCCAAGTGGGAGATGCGCTCTGCAGCTGTAACCATTGTGATTGTGAGAAGTAACTCTGAAGTTCTGCTGGTGGAATGAGATCTGATGGTCTGACCTCTGGGTGCACTGAAAAGAGCTAAGCAGTGCTCGGTCTGTGTCGGAACTGAGCGATCAGTGAAGAGGCTGAGAGACTACGCCCCGGCGCTAGGCACCGACGTACGCACCCTCCAAACAGCGTACACCGACGTCGATATCCCTGACAATAGACTTACACAAACTTAAGCTCTGATACCGGTTTGTTATAGGCAAATTTATTTTTTTTAATAATAAACTTAACCACAACCGGCAGATCCCCTCGCGGAGATCTCAGCCCTACACTAGAGTGGCCCGCGATCGGTTAGGGTCGAGTTGCGGAAGCTGGCCCAACACTCTACAAGTCCTCACACCACGTGCGCGAAGGGTTCGGTATGAATACCGCCCCTCGAACACAAATACAGATCTCTCAACTGTGTCAAAGTGATGGAGACTCTCCAAGACACTTTGCACTCACAGAAATATCCTCAGCCCGCACTCCTTTCTCTACACAGCCGAGATAGGCACCGGCGCGGCCTCAATCAATCACAAGGGGACGGTGGCGAACACCTTCAAGGGTGCCGGCACACACGTCCTGGACTTTGCAGTGAGCAGACAAGCAAGCACCTGCAAACAGTCACAAATCCGCACTACACATATGCGGACACAAATAGCGCAAAGAACAGTCTGGACGAAAAGCCACACGAAGTCCGGACGGCGGTAAAGTCTCTATCCACTACACACGAGAAAACCGTCCTACTACCACTACACACGATAGATCCGGGGAGGGTTTACCCTTGTAGCGTGCCACCACTCCACGAGCCGAGCCCACCGAGATCCTCCGAGAAGCTGCGTCGGAAAGTCCGGTCGGAGACGAAGCGAGACGCGCGCGTGAACACGCGCGCAGAACCTTCTCTCTCCTCCCTTCACGTTCCGCGTCCGAACAGGGCCGATGTTTGGCCGAAACAGGGGAGGCGTCCCCTTCTTCGTCCGTCGCCGTCTGGTCACCGGAATCACGCCGGGCGATCAGGATCTCGTCGCCGACGGGAGGAGAACTCGCCTCCGGTGTATTGTCGTCAGAGAAGCCGCCGTCGACACGAATTTGAACCCAATGGAAGCTGTGGCTGCGTGGAACCGGGGATCAAAAAATTCGATCGCACTCCTGCGTCTGGCTGCCGGCGCCGGAGGAGATAGTCTCCTCGTTACCTCAGGGCACCGGTGAGTCGATCTGAGAGCGTACGCCGACGAGTCCACGGCCGGAGCCTCGTCGCCGACACCGAACAACGTCCTCTGTTCTCAGATCTGAAATTCGCCGAGAATTCGCCGTCGCCAGACCTTGCACAAGCGCTCGATTCCACTTGATTGCAACCTCCCCTCGACGAGGATGGGATTTCCATCTTCGTCGCCACGCAACCGCAATCTCCGCCGGTGATTGGCCGGAGATCTTGCTTCCACCGGGGCGGATCCGAAAATCCGCCCTAGGCTCGTCCACGTCGGAGTCCTAGCCCTCAATCGCCGTCGCCCTCGTCGCCACGCCAGCCCGCACCTCCGGCCACCTTCCAAATCCGGCGAGCGTCCCTCTGGTTGGCGGAATCGACGGCGGACGGCAGCTTCGTGAGAACGAAGCTTGAATAGGGGAATTTCCCCCAAACGCGTGCGTGAGCACTGTAGCCCGGTCTGAACCGGCTGAACTGGTTCGGTTCAGCCCGGAAGGACGGTTCAGTGCCGGTTCGGGGTCGATTAGACCTCAGAATCGCCCCACGGTTGACCCTCTTCGATGCACACGCTCGCAAGCTCATGCGAGAGGGTCCGGGGTCCATGGGTCGAGTCAGAAGCCCACATCCACGTGTGAACCCACACTCCGTGGTTTGACTCGACCCTCGCCCTATGGACTTGTGTCAGCCTCAGTGACACGATCGCACACCCGAGTCGTCCAACATGGCTGACGACGAGGGGTTCCGCCATCGCTCCATCTCAGTGTGCTTTGGGATTTGTGCTAAATCCCGGGAGCATCACACTAAATACAATAGGATGATTGCACCACACTAATAATCTCAGCTTCTAAAATTGAATTCTTCTCAAAATCATATATTGCTTAAATTACTAAAGAAATATCTAAAACGATTAGAATTTTAAATAATATATAAATTTAATTCTTATATTGAGTGTTTTTGTCAAAATAAAAAGAAAATTGTATAAATTCACCATAAATATTAATGTATAGTCATTGATTTATTGAGAAAAAGTAGGAATTAATTATTTACTTGGACTAATTTATACAAATGACTGAATATTTTGATGATGTAGGTAAATTCAGCTAGTCACCCTTAGAATATTTTAATTGTATACATTTGTTAGGACCAACCAAAAGCATGGTCACCCTTAGTGACCTAACCCTGAAGTATGTCATCTCCCATATTCTAGGTCCATGGAAAGCACTTGAATAGGATAATCTCCATCCTACTCAAATCATTAGGTATTAGAAGATTGTTGGGAATTGTGAATATAATAAAAAATTTTTTGATGAGAATAACAAAACACAAAAAAATCTAGAAATATAATTTCCGACCAAAGGATCCATGCGTGAACAAGAATATCAAATAATAAGATTAGAATATTCCTCGTGAACATTGCTTTGAGTTGCACGCATGTCTGCCCTATATTAATATCTACACAACAACTTTCTTAAGATCATCTTCATCATACTTAGTGCTAGTCTCGGGAGATGGGATCAAATCTTGAATAATTTCTCTTCTTGCTTGATGCCCACGACAATAAGAAGAAAGGAGGAAGAGAGGGGCAATAAAAGAAGGGAAGGGAGAGGGCATAGCGGCTAGGGCTTAGCTGCAATCTTTTATCCTTGTTGCTCCTACCTATTTATTTATATTAAGTAATGAACTAGACCAAATTGGTCCAACCACCTCTCCCCTACAAGAACTAGTCGCTCATGCAAAGAGTAAGTGCATAGGCGCTACTCTACCCTCATTGGGCCCAATGAGGTTATCTAAACCCCATTTAATCAGACACCTAGTCATGCTTTTTATGTCGATCAATCGATATTAACCCTTGGTTTAATCTATCTTGATTCTGTCATGATTAAAAATCATTAATGTCTCAAAATGCCCTCCCTCTTTGGGTGCTTGTTCCTTGATGATTTCGCCCAAGGGATGAATGTAGCCAAATTTGAAGTTGTTGTGATGGAGATTTGCTTTGTGCTTGGGCTGATGAGGTGGCTATTGACATCTTGGATTAATTAGGTGGCAGAGTGGTGAGGTGGCTCTTGACTTTCAGGAAGCAAGGTGTTTTGTAGAATTACATTATGTAGTGCTACCAAAGCTAAATTGCAACCTACTATATAAATCTAGGAATTTAAATTACATTTAAGAAACATAAAATCCTAGGCTACCTAACTACATGCTATGCAAAAATGATGTTAATAATGTAAACAAAATATATCATAGTCCTAAATGTTGAGTCTTCCACTAACTAACTTAGGGTAATGAGGGTTCGGGGTACCCATAATTAATCAGTTGTCTTTTATTGCGTTTGGACCTTTGTGGTGGTTTGGATGTGATGACACGAAAATTCATAGTATATTTTGTATTATTTGATTGGTCTTTTTGAGTCATAATTATGTTATTTTGCTTATTTTTCAGCCTTATTTATTAAATATTGCGGAATCTACACCTTTTCTCTTTTTTCTCTTTTTTATCTTTTTCAGATAAAAAAAGTGCCTAATTTTGATCAATTTTGAAAGATCTGAGTGCATGAATGAATTCTAGACATCGAGACGAAGCTGCTCGTCAATTTTCATGCAAATCGGAGATAGTCAGAAAATTACACCCCTGCCATAATTATTTTTACGGGTGTAATTTTCTGCCCAGATTACACCACTGTTGTGATTTTTTTTATGGGCCGTAATTTCTTGGAGTTTCTACACAGAAGAAATTACGGCACAATCATAATTATTTTTATAGGTCGTAATTTCTGCCTAGAAATACACAGAAGAAATTATGGCACTGCCATAATATTTTTTACGGACCGTAATTTTATAAAAAATTTTCACAGAACAAATTACGGTAGTGCCGTAATACAAATTACGACCGTAATTATAAGGAACGAGTCTTTCTCAGTCGCCCCTATTTTCAGAATTGTTGAAGCCAAATTGAGGAGATCCAGGGCACCAATTCAAAAACTGTAAAAAGGGGAATGTTCTATAAATCAATGAGAAGATTTGAGGACAAGAGGGATCGAATTTCATCACCAATCGAGAGAGAAATCGAAAAGTGCGTCCCTAGGGCTCGGCCTCGTGCCGTGAGGCGTAGAGGCCACCTCAGGCGACGAAATTTACAGAAAAGCTTCACCCATAGGAGGAGAGGATACACCAAAAATTTTAGATCGAAAGGAGTTCAAACGAGAGAAAAATCATAGCAACAAATTTCATGCGGAAGCTGATTTTCGCGATTTACTGTAGTAGCACACTATTCACGGGTACTGTAGCAACCCAAAAATTTTCCAAAATCATGGGCTGTGAAATTTTTCACACCCATGAGATTATAGTAAACCCTTGTTCTCTCTTTTTCTATATTTTATATGAATTGTTACCGTGTTCCTATGACTTTGGTAGCGTAATTCTTTCCTTGGGACATGGGGGGTGTAATCTCCTTAATTTCATAATGACTAGATGATTCTTATTTCGTCATGATATTTTTGTTATGATAATTCTAGTTAAGTGATGATTGTCTTTAATATTTTCTAATTTCAAATTATCAAACATGTGTTAGAATTTTGTGATAGAGACTGAAAAGTGATTTGCAAAACTTGAAACCCTAAAATTGAGATTTAGGAACTCATCGTAAGAAATTAGGTTTGTTCTTATTTCCAGAATTTAGAAGTTTATTGACTTGTTGATAATCTGATCTAGGAGACATTAATGAGTTAAACATGAAGATATTATAAGAAATTAAGTATCGGATCATTAGAGAACCTTAAGTAGAACCTGTGAAACTAAAGTATGAAAGTATTTAGTTTTCACTTGAGATATTGATATAGAGATTGGATGCATGAAAGTGAGGATTGTTCTTTATAAATTGTCTGCAAGAAAGCGAGATAATTTCTTTATGAAGTAAATTATATCTTTATCATAATAAAAATAAACTGACGAACATTTAATTATATCTAGTCATTGAAATTAAAGTGGATGAAACCCTAGTCCCAGTTTTCCTCTCTGATTATCTGTACTTTTTCCGATCGTTCGCTTACGTCATATTTGATTGCTTAGCTAGTGAGAAAATAACTATTCGATACTTAACACATAGGTCTCTGTGGTTTGATATCTTTTTATTACTTCAAAGTATCCGTACACTTGCGGACACAACAGGATGCTCCTATATTAGCTTTCCCAGGGGTCAAAGAATTCTCCTTTAATTTGAAATCATGTAGCATCTCCGGAATGAGCAGTTGAAGTTCCTTTTTTGGCATCCAAGTTTTAGTGTGATCTTTCCATTGTACCATATAATAGTTTCTTGTTCCTTACGCAATGAATTTCTATTGTTCTTCAATGATGGCATTGATTTCTATTGTTGTCCTAGTGGGAACTATTGGGAATCCCTGGACCAACCATAGGTCCTAGGGCATAAACACTAACATGAACCTCAATGGGTAGTGGCTCCTTGTAAAGAGTAAGATCTTCTATGTTCAAGTTGGGTGAATGTCCAATTCTACTGGTAGATCTAGGGTGTAAGCATTGTCATTGATTTTTCCTTTTATTTTGAAAGGTCCCACCCTATTGCCTTTTCTCCCTATTCCTAAAAATGACCAAATTGCTTTCTTTAAAAGATACTTGTCGTTTATTACATTTGTAACAATTTGATACTTTAATGTTGCTTTAGCAATATGATCTTTAACTGCATTATGGATTTTCAATATGTGTTGGGCAAATGTTAGGGTAGAATGGGATGTCTTGAATGGGGTAGGTAAGGGAGCTAAGTCAATAGGCTTCCTAGGTTGGTAACCTAAGGTGATTTGGAATGGATGAAACCTAGTGGTTCGATTAACAGCACTGTTAAAGACAAATTCAGCTGTAGGTAGAAGTTTGTTCCAATTCCTAGGGTGCTCCCCTACAAGGCATCTAAGAATGTTTCCCAAGGCTCTATTAACCATCTCAATTTGATCATCAGACTAAGGGTGGTAAGTAATAGAAAAATTTAGCTTTGTCCCCAATAATTTCCATAGGCTCATCTAGAAATGAGTAACAAATTTAGTATCCCTATTCGAAACAATGGTAAGAGGAAGACCATGTAGCCACACAACCTCTCTAAAGAAGAGCTTAACAACATGTGAGGCATTGATAGGTATCCGCAAGTGCACGGATTTATCGAAGTAATAAAAAGATTATCGTTCCCAATGAGGATCTGGCGGTCAAGTACCGATTACACGTTTATCTATATCTAGACGAATCAATACGTCATTTTTGTTTTGACAACTTCTAAGTACAAAAAGAAGCAAAAGCGAGCGTTCGGGTAAAAATCAATTCGGATAAATTCAGGATCTAGGGTTTCATCACGTTGATGATTATGAATAAAATTTGCAAATAAATCTTTTGATCAAAAAATTATAATTTTTAAAGAGATTTTTCCAAAGGTACAGATTACCTCCTCCCGAAGCGTAACCCGGTATCTATTTACATTAATTCCCTACTCCCGTGGCAATTAACATAAATAGACCCATTAAGTTCTGTGAAAAACCATGATAATCCTTCAAGCGAATCCAAACTACTCCCGTGATCGGATTCACAGGTTTGAAAAGAATAGTTCAGACGTTGAGATTCACCTCCCGGTCCTTCTCGCAACGTCTAAGACGTAAACTTACTTGATCAGGGTAAATTACGGATTAACATAATTCTAATCAAATCAATACTATAAAAATTCATATAAAAGATTTAAAACAATGTAGTTAATCCATAAATCGTCAACGGGCTATTCCCCAAAATCCCGAAATAAGGGTTTACACGTTCATGTTCATAACAAACAGCATGTTCATTGATGAAAATCGCATGGAAACTCAATAAAAATACAAGAAAGTGCTAGACAAGATAGTAGAAAGGCTTCCCTTCGACGTGGAGACGAAGATCAACCCTCTAATTCTTCCTTTGCGCGGCTTTCTTGTACGTTTTCTGCCCTGGAATCAATTCTCACCGTCGCCGCCGCCTCCTCTCGTTTTCATGCCTAGAAGCCCCCGAAACCCTTCCAAAACCTTTCCTTTTATAGTCTAATCAGTATAGAACTGGTCTAGGAAGGTTTCTGAAGAGTTTAGTTCAATTCTGGTTCGGTTTAGAGTCGAATCGGGTGAGAAACACATCGGGCGAAAACTTTTACTGTCGGTGATGAAATTACGGCTGAAGTCGTAAATGTCTCTGTGTACAATGCCTTCGGTCACAGAGAGTTTCACGGTCCGTGATGGAATTACGGCTTCACCTGTGAAAGTCTCTGGTCACTCCGACACTTAGCCGATTTTCTCCTCCGCTCGTCGTCGCTTTTACGGCTGCTTCCATAATTATGGCCAAGGCCGTAATTATTTCGTCTTTCACCGTTTTTGCCCCAAATTTGATATCTAGACTCGTGATCTCCTCGGGAATTATGCTTTGGCTTCAAAACTCGCAAAATCTACCATTTTGGTGCCTTTTTACCTACATTTTCTATAAAACCAAGAAAAGTGAAGATTCTGTGCAAAGTAAAGTAAAAACACCAAAAATAGCACAAAATCATGCAAATAAGCCCAAAATATAGCATAAAATATAGGCAAAAATATGGTGTAAAAATCACTTATCAAATAACCCTAGACTTAGAATTTTGCTTGTCCTCAAGCAATACCTTGATATGTATAAAGAATGTAAAGATAAGGATTTTTCAATTGTTTTTGCCCCTATTAATATCCTCAGTTTACAAATTAATCAATCAATATTTCAAACTCAAGTAATTCAAGAAAAATCATAATAGAAATAAATTCCTAAGAGGTTACAATCCAAGAAAGATAAAATTCACAATTCGTGTCATAACATCCATTCAACACATACTAAGTATCAAATACTTTCATCTTAATAAATCCATTTCACTTAACAGATAAAATTTCTACTTCAAGAATTTCAGTGATGTTAAAGATAAGAGAGTTTTAAAGCAATTTGGTCTTTAAACTATTATATGCTATTTACTGTTAGCATCATAATATGTTTAAAGTATACTACAAAGCAATATAATATAACTCATAGTCTCAATCATGAAAGTCAGCGGAGTTGTCCACATGGCCTACAGCTTTCTCTTTTTCTCCGTTTTCATTCTCTCTTTTTTTTTATTAGACTTCAACTCATGACTTAGGTACCACTGTCAAATTTAACAGTGCCAAGTAGAGGAGTTTTTTCCCTTTTTTTTCTTTTTCTTTTTCTGGAGAAAGCCGGTCAGTGGCATAGTACTTAAATCGTTGTTGATACTTGATCGCAATAGATTTAAAGTATACCAACTCGTGGTATAATATAACTCATGACTTTAGATTTCTCAACTAGAGGAGTTGGAGCAAATCTCAATTTAAAAAGATAAATCACCAAATTTCTATTCAGAAAAATTTCCATCAAGCAAAAAAATAGATAAATTAAACTTCAAGTATAAAGATACTATGCACGTGTTGTTTGAACATATAACAATCTGTACATAAATTTATCAATTCTAGAATTGAATTTACTCAACAATTTAAATCTACATGAAATTTCAAAAATTCCCTAAGTCATCAAATCAATCACTCAAAATATTTCCTAAGTCTAAAATTAAGGATAAAACAAATTTGATCATCCTTAACAATCATAAACATTCAAAATACATATTTATAAAGCTTTGAATAATAAGCATATCATGAAGGACACCCTAGACTTAAATTGTTGCACATACATAAAGATTAACTCAAGTCATGATGAATTTCAGAAAATTTTTTCAAGAGTTCCCTTAAAATATGAGCGAAATCTTGTGCAGTTATATCAAAAGATGAAAACATGACTCAGAAAAATCTAGAAACTATATCACATCAAAAATAATCACATTTATCATGGTAAATAAGTTTCAAATATCAAACACCGTCATGTTTCACTATCAAAATCATATTAACCATACTCACAAAGAAATTGCCGCAAGAATAACAGTTGGTATATGAATCACAGTTGCACCCGTGATAGTCTCGTTGATCATCTTTTCTCCATGTAAAAATTTTCTAAAAATTCCTACATATAAAACAACTTATTAAAAGATTTTCTATCAATAAAAATTCATCAATACATGCTGCAAAAATTTCCTAAAAATCTAAAACAAATCAAAAACTAAAACTAAGAATCACAAAAGTCCGAAATTTGGGTTGCCTCCCAAAAAGCGCTTGTTTAAGGTCATTAGCTTGACCATAGCTTCATGTCATGGTGGAGTTGGTGAATCTGTGCCATAGTAGAGAGCGTATAATCTTCTACTTTTCCTTCTCCTCAAGAGTGTGTCCACCAAAGTATACATCCAGTTAAGCAGGTGGATCTAGGGCTGAGCATTCGGTAAATTACCGATTACCGTTTACCGAATTACCGATTACCGACTTTACCGATTTTTTTTTTCTTTACCGTTACCGTTACCGAATGATAAATTACCGATCGATAAATTACCGAATTTACCGATTTACCGATCGGTAAAATCAAGTAAATTACTGATTTTACAATTATAAGTAATCAATTAAGGGTGCGGAAACCTTCAAAGTTAACCGTAGGAGATTAATTTTTTATCAGTTATATATAGGAATCTGCGAGTGCTAGATCAGATCGAGAACGATGTAGAGGACAAGGATAAATAGTGGTGGATTGGGTTTCTTGTTTCCCGGAGACGACGACCTGCTGGGAGTCTCTCGTTCGAATGGGTGACTACCTAGAACTGGATCGGTATATGACCGACTATATCATGTTTCATATCACAAGTTCACAACACATCCAATTCCAAATACCAAAATTTACCACAAAATATATCACAAGTTCACAACAATAAAATATTTAAACAGACAACACATTACAACATTCCAGTTCAATACACTACAGTCCAACAATACAATAATGCAACATTCCAGTCCAGAGTGCTAGTGGCGACGAATGCTTCAGCTCCTCCAGCTCTCGTCAGAGGAACCTCCCTTAGGGAAATGGGATCCAACATCAACGTAACCGCCGCCTCCGTAGCAGCGTTCACGACTGTACCCACCGTCGCCGCCGCCGCCTCCACCGCGGCTGTACCCGCCTCCACCTTCGCCTCCTTCACGGCGACTGTGACGACGGAGCGGGGAGCCCTTGGCTTGGCTTGGCTTAGGTCTTCGCCTCTTTGGAGCGGGGAGCCATGGAAATCAACGCGACGACGGATGGCCGGAAGGGACGACGCCTCACCAAATGAGCACGATTGCACGAGTTGGCAAAGTCACGAAGCGGAAGGGCAGCTGCGATTTGCGAGAGTCAATTATTGAGACTAGTTAATGCAGGCACATTAGGGATTTAGGGTAAAAGTAAAAGTAAAACTCAAAAGTCAAAATCGGAAGAGACTCACGTTTCACGAGTCACGCCTCGGCTCAAAAAAATTTATAAATAAAATAAAATATCTATATATTCGGTAAATCGGTAAATTTACCGAACCAAAAATTTTTTACCGCATCGATTACCGATTACCGAATATCCTTAATTTCATTACCGTTACCGTTACCGTTACCGAATTTACCAAACCGATTTTACCTCTACCTTCAGTAAATTCGGTAAAAATCGGTATTTACCGATTTATGCTCAGCCCTAGGTGGATCCATGTTGCATTGTCTAGTATATGCATAGAAAAACAAAAGTTAGAGTCATGCAAAGAGTACTCAATAATTTTTCTGTATTTATCCAAGAGTAAAATCATGCATTCTTCCTTTAGATTTGTATAAGCAATTGGAAGAAAATTGGAATTAAAATCAAAAATCTCATACCCTGGATTTATCAAGAAGTTTTCAATTTGTGCTTTTGGTTTTTCAGTTACCTCAATGCCAATGTGATCAAGAATCTCATGTGTTATCATCTTTTCAGTACCACCTGTGTTTGAATTTGATTCAAAAATTATTTCAATCACCTCATCAGCATTATCCTTAAAATCATCTCCTTTATCATCTATCATGCAAATTTTCAATGAATTTTCTTGGAGAATAAGAATTGATGGTACAATATGCATAAGATCCTTTTCCTCATATTTTTCCTTAGTTTCTTTTTCTTCAAAGGGGTGCTTCATCTTAACACTGTCAATTTCATCCCCATCTATATCATTTGTTCTTTCTTGAGGATCTTTAAATTCATCATCCTTCTTCTCACAAGACTCAAAAAATTCATGTATCTCTTCAAACATGTCTCAAGTATTTGTGTTGCAAGACACTTCATTATGTGAGAGGGGACTAGATGGCTGGTAAATTTTTGAAGAAAATAAATCACAATCATCTAAATCATCAAAATTTGAGGAAGGTAAATCACAATCATCAAAATTTGCAGAAGGTAAATCACAATCAGGAGTTATGAATAATGATTGATCTAACTCTACAAAATTCTTAGATTCATCATGGATTTCTTCCTTTATGTCATTTTTATCAGTGTCATCAATCATACTATGAATATCCTCACTTTCCAAATCAAACTCAAGTATACAATTTTGCTGTGCTATCTGGGTTTCTAGCATTTTAGTATTAGCACATATAGATTCTACTTGAGAAGTAAGCTGATCAATCATCCCACTAAGATCATCAAGTTTCTTACTTTGATTTGTCATAATTCTTTCAAGCATGGATTCTAGCATAGATTCTTTAGATTCCTCAAAATGTGGTTCTGGAATATTATTTGAGAAATCCTCATAAAAAGAAGTTTGCTGATTTTTCCATCTAGAATTATACTCATCATCTTGGTACCATGAAAAATTAGAACTAGCAGGTCTGGCAGGAATTCCAAATTGACACTCAGAAGGATAATGATAATAACTTCCACAAATATCACAAGTAACATAAGATTTCATTCTCATATATTCAGTGTGTTGAGAAAAAGAATTTACCCTTGCTGCAGGTGATTGAAATGCAACTGGCGGCACATATTCTCTAGTCTTTACAGGTGGCACATATCCCTGATTTGACCATTGACATTGGTTAAACATTTTTTTTTCAATTTATGCAATAAATTCAAAAATATATAATGTAGAACATGAAATGCAAAATATGTAGACAAGTGATTTTTCAGTTCTCCTGCACATACAACGTGTTAATCCAAAAAGAGAAAAATAAAAAAAACTACCTATATAAAAAAAATGTGAAAAATAAATAAAAATAAAAAAAATGAAAACAAAAACAAATAAAACAAATAATAAAAACAAAAACAAACAAATAATAAAAAAAATGTGGTTTTCTATAAATCTCACGATTAAATCAATATTGACTGGCCTGATCCCCGACAATGGCGCCTAAAACTTGATAGGTATCCGCAAGTGCACGGATTTATCGAAGTAATAAAAAGATTATCGTTCCCAACGAGAATCTGGCGGTCAAGTACCGATTACACATTTGATCTATATCTAGACGAATCAATATGTGGTTTTTGTTTTGGCAACTTCTAAGTACAAAAAGAAGCAAAAGCGAGCGTTCGGGTAAAAATCAATTCGGATAAATTCAGGATCTAGGGTTTCACCACGTTGATGATTATGAATAAAATTTGCAATAAATATTTTGATCAGAAAATTATAATTTTGAAAGGGATTTTTCCTAAGGTATAGATTACCTCTTCCTGAAGCATAACCCGGTATCTATTTACATTAATTCCCTACTCCCGTGGTAATTAACATAAATAGACCCATTAAGTTCTGTGAAAAACCATGGTAATCCTTCAAGCGAATCCGAACTACTCCCGTGATCGGATTCACAGGTTTGAAAAGAAGAGTTCAGACGTTGCGATTCACCTCCCGGTCCTTCTCGCAACGTCTAAGACGTAAACGTACTTGATTAGGGTAAATTACAGATTAACACAATTCTAATCAAATCAATACTATAAAAATTCATGTAAAAGATTTAAAACAATGTAGTTAATCTATAAATCGTCAACGGGCTATTCCCCAAAATCCCGAAATAAGGGTTTACACGTTCATGTTCATAACAAACAGCATGTTCATTGATGAAAATCACATGGAAACTCAATAAAAATACAAGAAATCGCTAGACAAGATAGTAGAAAGGCTTCCCCTCGACGTGGAGACGAAGATCAACCCTCTAATTCTTCCTTTGCGCTGCTTTCTTGTTCGTTTTCTGCCCTGGAATCAATTCTCGCCGTCGCCGTCGCCTCCTCTCGTTTTCGTGCCTAGAAGCCCCCGAAACCCTTCCAAAACCTTTCCTTTTATAGTCTAATCAGTATAGAACTGGTCTAGGAAGGTTTCTGGAGAGTTTGGTTCAATTCTGGTTCGGTTTGGAGTCGAATCGGGTGAGAAACACGTCGGGCGAAAACTTTTACGGTCGGTGATGAAATTATGGCTGAAGCCATAAATGTCTCTGTGTACAATGCCTTCGGTCACAGAGAGTTTCACGGTCCGTGATGGAATTACGGCTTCACCCGTGAAAGTCTCTGGTCACTCCGACACTTAGCCGATTTTCTCCTCCGCTCGTCGTCGCTTTTACGGCTGCTTCCATAATTACGACCAAGGCCGTATTATTTCGTCTTTCACCGTTTTCGCCCCATATTTGATATCTAGACTCGTGATCTCCTCGGGAATCATGCTTTGGCTTCAAAACTCGCAAAATCTACCATTTTTGTGCCTTTTTACCTACATTTTCAATAAAACCAAGAAAAGTGAAGATTCTGTGCAAAGTAAAGTAAAAACACCAAAAATAGCACAAAATCATGCAAATAAGCCCAAAATATAGCATAAAATATAGGCAAAAACATGGTGTAAAAATCACTTATCAGGCATCAGTGGTCTTACTATAGGAAATAAAATGTACCATCTTTGAGAATCGATCAACCACAATAAAAATAGAATCATGATGAGCACTAGTATGAGGAAATCCTACAATGAAGTTCATGCTTATGTCTTGCCAAGGTCCCTCGGGAATAGGCATAGGTGTGTATAAGCCAGTATTTTATTTCTAGGTCTTTGAAAGTTGACAAGTCCTACAGTGCCTAACCACCTTAGCCACATCTCTACCTAATGATGGCCAATAAAACCTCTCTTCATCAAGACCCGTGTCTTGTCCCTACCATGGTGACCAGCAGTCTTGCCTCCATGTACCTCCCAAGCCAAAAAATCTCCAATGGATGTCTTAGAAATGCAAATATTGTTGTTTTTGAAAAGATAGCCATCCATGAGTGAGTATTCAATATATGAATGAGGATTATCAGATTTGTCATGAAATATTCTTCTGAAGTTAGGGCAAGCAAGGTATTCATCTTTCAATCTTTCAAACTCATTAATAGTAATTTTAAGAGTTTGCAATAATAGGGTCCTTCTACTCAGTGCGTTAGCAATCTTGTTTTGTGTACAAGATTTATGTTTAAGAATGGAGGTATATTGTTGCAAAATTTCAACCCATTTGGCGTGTTTTGGGTTCAACTTAGTTTGGTTGTTCATATAGATAAGTTCCTGGTGGTCACTGTATAAATACAATTTTATAGTTCTCCTTCCAACTTTCTATTTATTCTCTCCTCCTTTTCTTTCTACTAAACACATTATAAATGAAAGTAACTGAGAAGCAGAACCTCACCTTGTTATTGCCTCTCTCCCTCCTCCCTTCTTGTCATCATGGGCATCAAGCAAAAAGAGTGTTAATAAAATTAAAAAATATATATAACTTAATAGGAAGGAAAGAAAGTAAGAATGAAAGAAAGTTTGAAGGAAAGGAAAATAAGAAAGAAAAAAAAAAGTAAAAAGATTTTCCCTCCCTATGTTAGTTTAGAAGGAAAAAAAGTATAAAGGATTGATATATTCACCCTATCTTCTTCCTATTTTTACACTTTTTTTGAAACAAGCATCAATGCTCAAATCTAGAAAACAATAGATCCTCGAATCCAACATGAGAGGGGCACATGAGGAGTGTGAGGCGTCGATGTCACATCAGCATGAGAGGGGCATAGGAGGAGTTGGAGTTGGCATCGACGTTGGCGTGAGAGGGGCACAAGAGGAGTGTGAGGGCATAGGAGGGTGAGTTTAGGAGAAACAAGCAAAATATAACTTTTTGCCCGATTTGGGGGGAAAACAAATGAGTGGATTATACCCATACTTTCCCTTTTATTTTCCTTTCTTTATTTTCCTTCCTTCATACTAAACACACCTAAAAAGTGATTCTTCTAACTTTCCTTCCCTTCCCTCCTATTTTCCATCCTACTAAACAGTAGTGTAAGGGGGGAAAAATAGAAGGAAAGTGAGAGGAAAAATGGTCATATTTGCTTTTCGCCCAAATTGGGCAAAAAGTTGGATCTGCTCTTCTAATGTCAATTTTAAGCTTTATCTTTTTTATGCCCCCCTCTCTCTCGTGCTTTTTTTTGCAACCTTCTTCACCATTGCCGTCGCCGTCGCTGCCATCACCTCTTCACCTCACTTCTCATTGCCGCCTCTTCACTATAGTCGCCTTTTCACCGTTGCCTCTCATCGTCATTGTCAGCGTAAAAATAAAAAGATAAGGTGTATTTAAAAATCCCTCTAACTTTTTTTTTCTCTAAATAAACACAAAGAGCAAAAATCTAATTATTTCTTTTTTTTTATTTTTCTTCTTTCTTATTTTTCTTTTCTTTCAACTTTCTTTTTTTCCTAATTAATATAGCTTTAAAGCTAGCAACCACAACTTACATCCTTATGTTTCTTGATACCCCAACCCTCCCAATGGCCGATGCAACATCCTTATAGTGCCAATCTATCTCCATCATCTGATCTCTCTTGATTCGAGGCTTAACCACCACATCGAGTCATCCTCTTCCCCCATTCGTCATGCCAAGGTCACCCCGCTTCCCCTCTATTCCATTAACGTGTTACTCCATGTCATGCTTTCTCCTTCACATCCATAGCCACAGGCAACACCCTCATGTTGGAATTAAATTGAATATTATGATAATAACACAATAGAAAATTTTATGTTAAAATGTTGAGAAATTATATGAAGTATAACTGAGGAATCCATAAAATTTATAGAGTTATATATTATATTGACTTTGTGTTTCCCAAACTTAGAGCATAGTCTAAATGATGAGGTCACCTATATATATTTCTTAAAATAAAAAATTTCTTATTTATTTATTAATAAGAGAAACACACATCTATAAGGATCTTGACATAAATAATTATTATTTTTATTTTTAACCAATTATAAAATAACAATAATTCTTAATGTGACATAAAATAATATTTCATACAATTAAAATATTTTTTAGTCATAATAATTAATTTCTTAATTAAATATTTTAATAAAACTAAAAATAAAAATAATCATATACAATTAAATATAATACATGTATAGCTCACATTAATTGCATCAACATTCAACACCTCCACCTCCTCCTCCTCGATCCATCATTTTTGCTAATACCGCGCTTGAGGTCGACCGCAGGTTAATCTTGCGTCTCTGATTTGATTTGTAAACTACTTTTTTTTAGCGTAAACTATTATGTTTTTTAGCTTAAACTATTATGTTTTTACTTGATTTGATTTGTTTTTTATTTAGTTTTTGGTGTAAACGAGTTAATTAATTCTGAGCATGTATGAATTCTTATCCATGTTTTGTCACAAGCCTCTGTTTTATCGTCTGTGTCAGTAAGGTGTTATAAAGAACAGGAATGACATGTTGAATAGTGCAGTAAATTATGATCTCAACGGTGCATCTACGACTGCAGGTAAATAGTGATTGACCTGCTGCAATATTGTAATTGTGCAGTGACCTATTGGCCAATAGCTCAAAAAAATATCCTAGACAGCACTGCTGCTTAGGATTAAAGCTATCCTTGAGTTCGGATTAAAGCAGCGTGTTTAGATAACAGAAAGATTAAAGCTATCCTTGAGTTCGGATTAGGAGATAGAAAAATATGCTAAGGGTCGATTGATAACAAATAGATAACAAAAAGATTAAAGCTATCTAAAGCAGCGTGTTTAAATAACTAAATTGGTTTGATCACTTCGCTTCTTCCTCTTCGTACTTTATTATTTCCAAAATATGCTAAGGGTCGATTGAGAGATGTGACAATGATTTTACCTCATTTAAATCCCACATTTTGCCTGAATGGAATGGACGATACAGTCACTTGAAGACAAGGGGGCAAGAGCGAAACACTTGCCACTGCAATAATTGGATCCAAGGTTTAACACGAATCAACCCACTCCAATATTATAATTATACTCTTCATTCGTTGGCTGGCTTGTATCCCAATTTTTTTTACTCTAGACCTTGGGTTGCTTACAAATTGAGTATATTAAATTAGTGCTAAAATAATAAACATGGAAAAGACATATCAGGAAGGTGTATAAGGTGGCTAAAAATTGGGCATAATAGTAAGCCTATTGCGTTGCATTAGAACATGTTTAAATAAGAAAACGGTGAAAGCAATCGTCGAGTTAACGGCAGAGCCTCAAAACAACTGCACCAATAGAATACACTAGAACCAAATCAAAAAAGTATCAAAGGGTACAAATTTGTTGTTACGTTTCTCCTATGCTAGTGAGTCTACTTGTGTTTGCACACTGCGTGCCATAGCTTCCCTACAATGCCAACATCTCTATGTTCTTCGTGGCTGCCGAATTGAATGAATGAGTGAATGTCATCCCGTCGTTCGGCATATCATCTACATCCATCTCCAGCTGTGTTATGCTCTCCATGAATTCATGGAACAATGGCCAATGATCTTGAGAGAAGAACTCAGCACCCATCCTTTGATATGTAAATGACTCCAACCTCGACTTATCAGCTAAAATCTTGTGCTTGATTGCACTAAAATCTTGCTGTCATTACTCCCCCGCAAACTCAATGTGGATGGACAGACATTGAGTTTGGATAGTAGACTTCGAAATTTGACACGAGATAGAGGCTTGGTAAATATATCGGCCAGTTGATCGTTGGTGGAAATGTAGGAAACAGTGAGTTGACGCATGGCCACACGTCCTCGTACAAAATGAAAGTCGATTTCCACATGTTTTGTACGAGCATGAAAAATTGAGTTGACCGTCAAATATGTAGCTCCAATATTGTTACATAGAAGTTTGGGAATTTGTGCCGAAGCAAGGTGAAGCTCATGAAGGAGAGATTGAATCCAAATGACTTCAGCTGTGGCGTTGGCGATTGATTTATATTCTGCTTTTTGGAGGTCCAAGAGATGAGATTGTTATCAAGAAAAATTGCGAAGCCGCTTGTGGACCGACGATCTTCAGGAGAACCGGCCCAATCAGCATCGCTGTAGATGCATAGGGCGCGAGAGGAGTGCGATGGAGTAGAAGTCCATGAAGAATAGTGCCCTTCAAATAGCGAAGTATGCGCTTGACCATCTCCCAATGATGAGACGTAGGGGCGTGCATGAATTGACAAGCACGATTAACCACATAAGCGATATCAGGCCGAGTGATAGTGACATACTATAAGGCTCCAACAATGCTTCGATATTGAGTGGGATGCTTCAACAATGTGGATGAAGATGAGAGAGAGGAGTTGCGGTAATGGGTGTGGAGAGCGGTCGAGCACCATCCATTTTGGATCATTGCAAGATGCCCAATATATATTTGCTCTGAGATAATAAACAGCCATGTGGATGTGGCAATAGTTCAATGCCTAAGAAGAAGTTAGCAGAGCCCAAATCGCGAATGACAAATTCCTAGCCGAGTGAGTGAATTAATTGATGGATGTGAGAAATATCGGTGCTAGTGACCAAGATGTCATCCACGTATATAAGAATGTAAATTTGAGCATGGGAGGTGCAATGGTAGAATAAGGATGTATCTGTTTTGGAACTTATGAAACCTTGAGTTTGCAGCCATCCACTTAGACGATGAAACCAAGCACGAGGAGCCTAGTGAAGACCATAGATAGACTTTTTGAGATGACATACATGATGTGGAAAGTCTGGATGGTGAAAACCAGGGGGCTGCTCCATGTAAACTATCTCATCTATCTGACCATGGAGAAAGACATTTGATACATCCAATTGTTGAATGGGCCAACCGGAGCTAATAACAATCGATAGTAAGAGACGAACCGTGGTTATTTTGATGACCGGGCTGAACGTTTCTGTGAAATCAATGCCGGGTTGTTGACGGAATCCTTTCGCAACAAGACGAGCTTTATAGCATTCGAGAGTGCCATCAGCCTTATATTTGAGCTGAAAGACCCATTTTCATCCAATGATATTCATGGAAGGGAGCTTGGGAACAAGAGTCCAAGTGCCATTGCAGAGAAGGGCATCAAATTCAGATGCCATAGCTGCACGCCAAGAAGGATCTTTTGCCGCTTGAGTAAAGCAGGTTAGTTCCGAAGGTGAGGAGGAGGCAATTAAAGCATGAGGCAAGGCATGCTTAGAAGGACCCGGAAGACTGATAGGCTCCGTGCTGGCATATATATCTTTGAGAGATCAAGTGCGGGGATGATGAGCAGAGTCCGCTGGTGATGAATGCGTGGGAACGAAAGTCGGCGGCTCCAGGTCCGGTATTGCATAGGAAGAGGGCATGGCATCAGGCAAGGCATGTAGTTCTAGAGCAGATGGCACGGCGTCTGAAGAAGAAAGGGAGTCAGATGGTGTTGAACTAGGTGAAGCTGGCATAGTGATAGAAGATGAGGACGCCGGCAGAGGAGGTGGAGTTGGTGCCACGCCCAGAAGTCCTTGATAGATGGTAGTGGATGCTAGAGAGCGGCGTGGAGGATGCGGACCTGGATTGTTATGCGCTACAAAGGGAAAGAGAGACTCATCAAAGACAACATGCCGAAAAATATAAATCCGTCCTGTCGGTACATGTAGGCAATGGTAGCCGTGATGCAGAGAACTGTAACCGAGAAAGACACATAAGAATGAACGTGGTTGTAGTTTGTGATGGTTGTAAGGTTTTAGCCAGGGGTAGCATGCGCAGCCGAAAACACGGAGAAAGACATAATTGGGAGAATGAGCATAAAGCTTTTCGAGAGGGCTTTGATTTGCTAAAGTAGGAGTGGGAAGACGATTGATTAGGTAGACCGCAGTGGAGACCGCCTCATCCCAATATTTGGTAGGTACGGAGGCATGTTGGAGGAGGGCTAAGGCGGTTTCGACAATATGCCTGTGTTTACATTTGGCGGATCCATTTTGCTCCGGAGTGTGGGGACAAGAGACGAGATGATGGATACTGGAGGTTTTGAGATGTTGGTGCAAGCCATGGAACTCACCACCCTAATCAGATTGAACAGCTAAAATACTACGTCCAAAGAAACGTTGAACATGTTTTTGGAAATGCCGAAAGAGTTCGGTGACTTCAGATTTTCTATGCATGAGAAAAAGCCAAGTATAATTGCTAAAATCATCAATAAAGGAAACATAATATGAATGACCAGTACTTGATAAAACAGGAGCAGGGCCCCAAACATCAGAGTGAATAAGTGCTAAAGGAACAGTAGCTTTATTGTTAGAAATAGAGAAAGGAAGTTTATGACTCTTGGCTTGTAAACAAGCCTGACAACGATGAGACACATTATGCGAAACAGTAGGAAAACCATGACGAGCTATTATTTGCTTGGCGATGCATAAAGAGGGATGCCCAAGTCGACAATGCCAGGAGGTGGTACTGGTGCGTTCTCCAAGGTGGATGGTTGGTGATGATTGTATATGATAAAGATCATTTTTGAGTCCCCCCCGGAGCAGTATGGATCCCGTCGCTCGATCCTTCACAAAGCATTCATGAGGATGAAATTCAAAATATACGTTGTTTTCAGAAGTAAATTGACGTACGAAAAGTAAGTTTTTGGTAATTGCAGGAACATGAAGAATGTTGCGCATGAGTAAGGGACGAGTAGAGGAAGGTAAATGTGTATGTCCAAAGTTAGAAATCTGCAAACCTGTACCGTTGCCTATATGTACGGTGTCCGGTCCATGGTATGGAATTACATCGGAGAGAGCATGATAATCCGGAGTGACATGGTGAGTGGCGCCAGAGTCAGGAAACCAGCTGGTGGAGGATGATGGAGGAGGGGTATGATACATGACGGCGTTGACAGAATGTTGTTGCCTTTGTGAAGAAAAACCGCCAACATACGAGTTGTCGAAGCGCTTATGGCATTCATGAGCGTAGTGACCATAAGTGAAACAGATTAGACATTTAGCTTGACGACGACCTCTTCCACGACCACAACCACCGTGAAAATGACCACCCCGACCGCCTTGGTTTTGAAAAGTACCACGCTGAGCTGAAGACTTACTCATGTTCGTAGCATGAACTGTTGGTAAAGATGTGTCTACAGTTCACATAGATTGCATTTACAGTAAACGTTCATGAGATGAGAGCATAGCATGTGCTTCTTCAATGGTAAAATTTTCAATACGTGTAGTAATGGCTGGCAACAAGTTGTCATAGGATGGACCAAGTCCCATCAAAATTTGCATCAAAAGGTCTGGATCCGAGATAGGAGATCCGATGGCTGCAAGATCATTGGCAATATTTCTAATGCTTTGAATGTAATCATCAATGGAGCTATCACCTTTTTGTATTACTTGTAGTTGTCTCTTTAATTGTAGAACACGTGTGCCAGAGTGCGAAGCAAAGGCACGCACAAGAGTATCCCACACTGCGCGAGAGGAATGAAGTCCGATGACTAATGGAAGGACCTGTTCAATAATGTGGACATAATCCAGGTTAAAGTAATTTGATCCTTCTTGATCCAGTTGAGATAATTGGGATCCAAAGGATTAGGACATAGGAGAGTCCCATCAAGAATATTCAGGCAATCATATAAAAGCAACATGGGCATCAACTGAGTCTTCCAAAGTAGATAGTTATCACGGGTTAATTTTATTGGGGTATGCCCTTAAGGCTAATGTTTGAGGCCTTGGGATTATTTCAGTATCATGTATAAACTCTATGTTTATAAAGGCAATGGTTGTTATTCAGGTTGTTACATTGTCTGCTGCAATGCGTATACTTCTGAATAATGTCTCGATGCTGTTCAGCTAGGCTGATATGCAGTATTGTCCTTAGTCGAGATATCTTGGTGAACATGAGACAGCCTTGATATGATTGAGACTAATATGTGTTCTAATCTTATAGGATGCTTCGAGCATAGAATAAGATGTAGACTCATGGGTACATTGGATGTACTGGACAGACCCTACTAGGATATTCAATTGCTTGTCACAATGTGAATAATCCTTGTATGCAAACAAGTAGCATGTGTCCTCTGACTTGAGATCACTTGTGTTTCTAAATGATGATTGGCATTGTTTTGAGGTAGTTCAATATCATTTGAAACATAATGATTATAGACTATTTTGGATAATGAGCATGAGTCATGTTAGGGCACTAGTGATAGATATAGGATTGCCGTCTCCTTGTTTTAGGAGTGTGATGTTCTGAAGGGGCCCCCTGGATGAGATGGTTGAGAAAGTGTATGGCCATACCCAGATGACTATGTTCATCTGATCTGATCACTCTCATCATATTGGAGTTACAGGCTTGACACGCTTGTCCAATAAGAACATCCAGAGGCAAAGGAAACATGTATGCCTAGTGAAGTGGATTCACACTTGTGCTGTTGTTTGGGTGTAGTCTTGGAAGACTCTTTCCTTTATATCGGGAGACAGTGATGTGTTGCTAGATACCCCTCACTGATCGTGATAACGTGAGTTATCGTTACCGACATTTGAAGGAAACCCTTAGGGTCGTACAATTTGATGATATGGCTTACTTAAGTCAGATCGTGTGGACTGAATTGTTTTGGTTCAGTTTAAAGGGATTTAAACTCTGATTGTAAGTGAGATCAGGTCTGATCATGTTTGATTGATTAGGGTTTGAGATCGGTAAGCTTCGATCGAGAGTGTTGATGCTAGATCGGTGAGATCAAGAACATCAAGAGATGAACGGTTAGATCTTGAACCATTTGGTTCAATGAGATCTAGACCATGGCTTGGGCTGATTTGATTTGGTTTTTGAACCAAATGCAATTGGATCGAATTGATTTGAACCGGTTCACATGAGTGAACGCATGGTTCAAAGCTTGTAGGCGTTTTGGTCGGTTTTGATGTCGTGGGCGCATGGCTACATGTCTTTCTATTTTTGGAAAGTCATAAACGCCACTTCCCTCAACGCCTCAACGCTCGCTTCTTCCTCTTGATGCCCCCTCGCTCGTGTAGAGAAGTTCTTCACGCCTTGAAGAGGATTTGGCCAAGCTAGAGCTCTCATCCTATTCCCTTCCATTCGACAAGGATACTTTGAAGAGCTTTGCTAGCACAAAGGATTCAAAGGAGCAAGTCATCTTCACCTTGTGTGCGTCACTTTTGGAGAAGAAGCACACGCATCTTTCTCTTCCAAGTCGCCATCTAAGCAATGGCAATGGTATGAATCCTTTTCATCTATATAAGGTATTGAAAGTTGATCATATGATATATATAAATCGATCTATGAAACCCTAACATCCCTTGCGAAACTTTGATATGCGCCCCCTTTGGGTTTCACCCCCCCTTTTGATGTAGGAGAGAACCATGTCTGCCTCACAAGGGCCGTCCGGACATGTATGTCTGCCTCACAAGGGCCGTCTGGACATAAGCGACCCATGCCTGCCTCATTCGGCGCGTCTGACATGTTCGCCCCCCTCCCCTACAACACTAAGGACCGGCGGAGCTCCACCGATCCCCTCGAGGTTAGGCATCCCAGAGACCTAACCCGCAAGGTCCAGGGTGTCGAATCCTGGCACAGTTATACCCCATGCCTGGGCTGTGCAAATTTCGTCTGCAGCAGGATTCGAACCCTCGACTTGGCCTTCACAAACCAAGTCCCTCTAACCATTAATACAAAAACTATTTTCCAACTTCGTTAGAGTAAATTCGGGTTTTATCTAAAAATATAAAAAGATTTATTTTCTTAAAGCGTTGATTGAATGCACCCTTACTTGTGAGTGATCCCACCTCCATCACCTTTGAAAAGGGACTTTCAATTGGTATCAGAGCATAGGTTTTATGTATGTTCATATGATTGCTTTGTGATCCATGTTAGCGCTTAAGTATAGTTCTATATGAGTTTACGCATGTTAACTTAGATGAAGCTTTCTTACACTGTTGCGCATGTTGAAAGTTGTTTTTACCTAAAAACTTAACATCTTGCGCGCATCCATCTAGATCTATAAAGCGACTACTGTAAAACCTTAGACGGGTTATTAGGGTTGAAGTCATCCTCTAGTTAAGATCCAAATAGTCTGATCAGACCATCTGACAGCCTAGATGGGTCGACCAGATGGCACCTGTGCGCTAGCACGAGGTGGCTATAGGTCGACTGCAGACAGGCGTGTAGCGATGTCTGGTTGAGACAACAAGTGAACGCTCTTGAGTTAGGCCCGGGGTCACACCCGCTTGCCAGAACTCATGAAGGTTGTTCAGCCCTTAGCGCATGCATAGTTGACCATTAGGTCGACTCAAGTCAGTTAGGACTTGGTGCATGCAGAGGCAGTGGATTGGACTAGACATGATGAGTGGATCCCTATTAATGTACCGTTGTAAGGTAGTAGGGCAAATAAGGAAAATAAAATTAATCCCAATGGGTTTTTTGAAACTCTTATTTCCTTATTATTGGATCACATGTTGATAGTATACCATGTTGAGTGTTTATTTAATCTTATGTGGGCTGCCCAAATTTAATGTGTACTGTGCTGGGGCCTGCGTGCCTGGATTAATTGTAAATTATTTTTATTGTGATCTGCGCATCACATTTTAATTAATTTATACAATGTAATTGACCTGCGTGTCAATCTTGTCTAGATAGATTAAATTGTATTTTAATCAGACAAGAGCACAGAGCACACATGGCAGAGGCGCATGCAGCTTGAGGCTTGACCAGGTGGAAGGTCTAGAGTTCGACTCTAGGATAGGCGGATTTACCTGGTGGGCGCACCTGAGCTGCAGTGGGTGCTTGGACCCTGGGTTGGGCCAGATGAGATGCAAATGACCCATGAAGAGCTCAAGTGAAGACTTAAGTTAAATTAAGGTCTTACTTAGGCTTAATGGGCGTTTACCACATAAGAGACTGTGTTGTACCAACTCAGTTGGCACAGTCTGCTGGATTGCCCAGATGAAGGGGAATCGCACGGGTTGGCGATTGGCAGGGATTGCCTACCAGAGATTAGTGCTTGTACTCTCTGTGCATCTTATCTCGCCTGAGCGGGACGCGGAGACCAAGTATGAAATCTGGATCCCATCTCACTAAAAGAGTGTTACTCTTTCGGACTGTTTAATGGATTTTTCAGTCAGATAAAATAGTGAGAAAAGAATCATTCTTAAGTCCTGGATTGATTCTAAACATTGATACTGACCTTGCTATTCTTGTATTGTTGTAGATTTCTGCAGCAACGAACACCACGAATTTCAATGTGCGATCCCTACTGGAAAGGGAGAAGTTTGCTGGACCAAACTTCTCAGACTGGTACGGACACCTTAAGATTGTTCTTAAGGCAGAGAGGAAGCTGTATGTCCTCGAGACAGCTATACCGCCTCAACCCGCTGCGAACGCCGCAAGGGTGGTTCGCGATGCTTATGAAAAGCATGTCAATGATAGCATTGATGTCGCTTGCCTGATGCTTGCGTCTATGACGCCAGAGCTGCAGCGTCAGCATGAGGATCTATCTGCTATAGAAATTATAGCAAACCTCAAGATGCTGTATGCTGCACAGGCTAGGACTGAACGCTATAATTTGACTAAGCTTTTCTTTCAGAGCAAACTGGCTGAAGGGAGTCCAGTGGGAGCTCACGTACTCAAGATGATTGGGTACAAGGAGGCTCTAGAGAAACTGGGACATACCATCAATCAGGAGCTTGCTGTAGACATAATCCTGCAGTCTCTTCCGGCTACTTACGATCCGTTCATCATTAATTTTAATATGAACAAGATCGACTGTACCCCGGCAGAGTTGCTGAACATGCTCTTGACTACAGAGTTGACTCTAAAGGGAAAGCCTTCATCCTCTGTCTTGATGGTTCCTTCAAGGAACAAGAAGAAAGGGAAGAAGGGCAAAGCCCCTGTCAAGAACTACAACAAGGCTCTGAAACAAAAGGTTAAGCGGTCGAAGGAATACAGATGTTTCCACTGTGGCCAGCTGGGTCACTGGAAAAAGGACTGTAAAGCGCTCCAAGGAGACAAGAAAGGAAGCAATCCTTTCGCTTCTGGCTCAGGTATTTTCGTGACTGAAGTCATGGTATCTTCTTCTTCTTCTATTTCATGGGTGTTGGACACTGCATGTGGAGTTCACATTTGTTCTAATGTACAGGAACTCAAGAGAAGAAGACAGGTGGGACAGCATGAGGTGGACCTACGAGTTGGAAACGGGGCACGGGTTGCTGCTGTTGCTGTAGGAGTTTATTACATCTCATTACCATCTGGACTTGTATTGGAACTGGACAATTGTTATTTTGTACCAAGCATAACGAAAAATATTATCTCTATTCCTGCTCTTGTCAGGAAAGGGTTTTCCTTTGAATGCAAGATTTCAAAGTGTTATCTTTCTGTTGATAATATTGTTTATGCTACTGGATCGATTAACAATGGGTTATTCATGTTGGACATGGAATGTTCTATACAAAATATTGATATTAAGAAAGCCAAGTTTGCTGATGACAGCACCTTGCTATGGCATAGTCGTTTAGGCCATATTAACAAGAAACGCATTAAGCGGTTGCATGATCATGGACTGCTGGGATCATTCTCCTGTGAGGAGCTTGATACATGCAAAGCTTGTTTAATGGGTAAAATGACGAAGGCCCCTTTTTCTAACAAAGGTCAAAGGGCTTCAGGTTTACTTGACCTCATTCACAGTGATGTGTGTGGGCCTTTTAGTAAACATGCCAGAGGTGGCTATTCATACTTCATTACCTTTACTGATGATTTCAGTAGATATGGTTATGTCTATCTTATGAGACATAAAAGTGAATCTTTTGACAAGTTTAAAGAGTTCAAAAATGAAGTACAGAATCAGTTAGGCCGAAATATCAAATCACTCCGCACAGATCGAGGTGGAGAATACTTGAGTCATGAGTTTACTGACTATCTGAAGGAGTGTGGGATTGTCTCACAGCTCACTCCACCAGGAACACCGCAATGGAATGGTGTGTCCGAGAGGAGGAATAGAACCTTACTTGATATGGTTCACTCTATGATGAGTCAGGCTACTCTACCTTACTCCTTTTGGGGATTTGCACTGGAAATAGCTGCAAAGGTACTAAACCGAGTGCCATCCAAGGCAGTTTCAAAGACTCCATATGAATTATGGTATGGGAAACAGCCGAGCTTGACATTTATTAAGATCTGGGGTTGCGAGGCTTATGTCAAAAAGCTCGCCTCTGGGAAACTGGAGAGCAGATCTGAGAAATGTATCTTTGTCGGTTACCCTAAGGAAACTAAGGGTTATTATTTCTACGATCCCAAAGAGAACAAAGTTTTTGTTGCTCGGACGGCTATTTTTCTTGAGAAGGAATTTCTTCTGCAAGAGGCCAGTGGGAGAGAAATAAAGCTGGATGAGAATCCAGAAGAAGGACAAAGTAGTCAAGCACAGTTGGATGTGCATGAGCCAGTAGAACAGGTTATTGAACAACCTGAGGCTCAGATATCACGGGAACCGCGTAGATCGGGATGGATCCGTCGACAGCCTGAGCGCTATGACGGAGTCTACATCATTAATGATGAACCCCTCACTTATGCGGATGCGGTCAGTGGACCGGAATCAGCGAGATGGCTTGAAGCTATGCGAGCCGAGATGGACTCCATGTCAGATAACCAAGTCTGGGATTTGGTTGATCCGCCTCTGGGAGTAATCCCTATAGGCTGTAAATGGATCTTCAAAAGGAAGATTGACATGGATGGTAACGTTGTTACCTATAAAGGCAGGCTAGTTGCGAAAGGTTTCAAACAAATCTACGGGATAGATTATGATGAAACTTTCTCTCCTGTAGCTATGTTCAAGTCTATTCGGATTATTCTTGCGATAGCAGCATATTATGATTATGAGATCTGGCAAATGGATGTGAAGACCGCTTTCCTTAATGGAAAACTAGACGAGGATGTGTATATGACACAACCTGAAGGTTTCATCAATCCATCAGATCGTCATAAAATATGCAAGTTAAAGAAGTCCATTTATGGACTTAAGCAAGCATCAAGAAGCTGGAATATTCGTTTTGATGAATCAATCTGCGAGTTTGGTTTCATCAAGAATGAAGATGACCCGTGTGTATATAAGAGGTTTAGTGGGAGCGTGATTACTTTCCTAGTCCTCTACGTCGATGATATCTTAATCATTGGAAACGATATTCCTGAACTACATGCTGTCAAGGCATGGTTAAGAAAATGTTTCCAGATGAAAGATTTGGGAGAAGCAGCCTATGTATTAGGTGTGAAGATCTACAGAGATAGACCTAAGAGGCTTCTCGGGCTGTGCCAGAGTACTTACATCGATAAAGTCCTGGAGAGATTTCATTTAGAAAAATTCTAAAAGAGGATATCTTCCAGTCAGACATGGTCTGAATCTTTCAAAGAGTCAATGTCCACAAACACAGACTGAGAAAGATGAAATGGACAATACGCCTTATGCTTCCGCTATTGGGTCCATTATGTATGCGATGTTGTGTACTCGCCCAGACGTCGCTTACGGGTTAAGCGTGACCAGTCGATTCCAAAGTAATCCAGGTCAGGCACACTGGATTGCAGTCAAGAACATTTTGAAATATCTTTGGAGGACCAAAGATATGTTTTTGATTTATGGAGGTCAGGAAGAACTCAGTATTGAAGGATATACTGACGCCTTGTTCCAATCTGACCAGGATGATTTCCGATCGCAATCAGGCTATGTTTTTAGCTTGAATGGAGGTGCAGTGGTGTGGAAAAGTTTCAAACAGTCAATTGTTGCTGATTCCACAACAGAAGCCGAGTATGTTGCAGCCTCGGAAGCATCCAAGGAGGCAGTGTGGATTCGTAAGTTCGTTCAGGAACTTGGTGTTGTTCCTTCGAGTGCAGATCCATTGGTTATCTTCTGTGATAACACTGGAGCAATAGCACAAGCAAAGGAACCACGGTCGCACCAGAAGTCCAAGCACATACAGAGAAGGTTTCACTTGATCCGGGAGATCATTGATCGTGG
This sequence comes from Costus lasius, assembly GCA_027563935.2. Classification (NCBI taxonomy): domain Eukaryota; kingdom Viridiplantae; phylum Streptophyta; class Magnoliopsida; order Zingiberales; family Costaceae; genus Costus; species Costus lasius. The sequence goes on along the minus strand of CM050450.1, from coordinate 90,938,959 downwards.
CGAGATCAAAGTCTGCAAGGTTCATACAGACGACAATCTGGCTGACCCACTTACAAAGCCTCTGGCACAGCAGAAGCATGAGAAGCACTGTAATAATATGGGTTTGAGATTTCTCAACCATTAGATTAAGTGCAAGTGGGAGATTGTTGGGGTATGCCCTTAAGGCTAATGTTTGAGGCCTTGGGATTATTTCAGTATCATGTATAAACTCTATGTTTATAAAGGCAATGGTTGTTATTCAGGTTGTTACATTGTCTGCTGCAATGCGTATACTTCTGAATAATGTCTCGATGCTGTTCAGCTAGGCTGATATGCAGTATTGTCCTTAGTCGAGATATCTTGGTGAACATGAGACAGCCTTGATATGATTGAGACTAATATGTGTTCTAATCTTATAGGATGCTTCGAGCATGGAATAAGATGTAGACTCATGGGTACATTGGATGTACTGGACAGACCCTACTAGGATATTCAATTGCTTGTCACAATGTGAATAATCCTTGTATGCAAACAAGTAGCATGTGTCCTCTGACTTGAGATCACTTGTGTTTCTAAATGATGATTGGCATTGTTTTGAGGTAGTTCAATATCATTTGAAACATAATGATTATAGACTATTTTGGATAATGAGCATGAGTCATGTTAGGGCACTAGTGATAGATATAGGATTGCCGTCTCCTTGTTTTAGGAGTGTGATGTTCTGAAGGGGCCCCCTGGATGAGATGGTTGAGAAAGTGTATGGCCATACCCAGATGACTATGTTCATCTGATCTGATCACTCTCATCATATTGGAGTTACAGGCTTGACACGCTTGTCCAATAAGAACATCCAGTGGCAAAGGATACATGTATGCCTAGTGAAGTGGATTCACACTTGTGCTGTTGTTTGGGTGTAGTCTTGGAAGACTCTTTCCTTTATATCGGGAGACAGTGATGTGTTGCTAGATACCCCTCACTGATCGTGATAACGTGAGTTATCATTACCGACATTTGAAGGAAACCCTTAGGGTCGCACAATTTGATGATATCGCTTACTTAAGTCAGATCGTGTGGACTGAATTGTTTTGGTTCAGTTTAAAGGGATTTAAACTCTGATTGTAAGTGAGATCAGGTCTGATCATGTTTGATTGATTAGGGTTTGAGATCGGTAAGCTTCGATCGAGAGTGTTGATGCTAGATCGGTGAGATCAAGAACATCAAGAGATGAACGGTTAGATCTTGAACCATTTGGTTCAATGAGATCTAGACCATGGCTTGGGCTGATTTGATTTGGTTTTTGAACCAAATGCAATTGGATCGAATTGATTTGAACCGGTTCACATGAGTGAACGCATGGTTCAAAGCTTGTAGGCGTTTTGGTCGGTTTTGATGTCGTGGGCGCATGGCTACATGTCTTTCTATTTTTGGAAAGTCATAAACGCCACTTCCCTCAACGCCTCAACGCTCGCTTCTTCCTCTTGATGCCCCCTCGCTCGTGTAGAGAAGTTCTTCACACCTTGAAGAGGATTCGGCCAAGCTAGAGCTCTCATCCTATTCCCTTCCATTCGACAAGGATACTTTGAAGAGCTTTGCTAGCACAAAGGATTCAAAGGAGCAAGTCATCTTCACCTTGTGTGCGGCACTTTTGGAGAAGAAGCACACGCATCTTTCTCTTCCAAGTCGCCATCTAAGCAATGGCAATGGTATGAATCCTTTTCATCTATATAAGGTATTGAAAGTTGATCATATGATATATATAAATCGATCTATGAAACCCTAACATCCCTTGCGAAACTTTGATATGCGCCCCCTTTGGGTTTCACCCCCCCTTTGAAAAGGGACTTTCAAATTTAATTTGTGGAAAGGAAATTCCACCTGGAGGAATGGATGAAATTTGCATGCTGTCTGATAGTGTTTCATTATGTGCGGAGGAATTGACTTCAGACATGATAAAAGAAAGCAGAAGAGTTGCGAAAACTGACTCACGGAAGATGCGCGGAGAGCTTTGAAGGAAGGCAGAACAGGTGTCTCGCCAAATGTTGAGAGCAGCGGTGGATTGAGGGACGTGGCAGGAATTAAGAAAAAGCAATCTTTGGCTCTGATACCATGAAAGATTGTTGATGAAAGAGGTTAAGGTGTGAGGAAGCGAGACAAAGTAATAGAGAGATGAGAAAAGTGTAAATTATTTGTGTATCTTTCAATCTTCTATACAGAGTATTCGATGTACAATTATATACACAATGTACAAGACACATCCTTTGACAGACGTCCTTTCGACAGCCCCATTACAATTAATCTCATTAATGGACAGAGATTGTAATCAAATCAAACTTGCCAAAGAGTGATTTGGAAAGGTGCGATGGTACACGACTGCATTGAGTTCATTAGTCTTTGCTGTCATTAGAATTCTCGCCAGAGATGCTCACACCATGCTTCTCGCACGCCTGCATGATCTGAGATAGCAATCCCTCCGGGTTAGATTGAGCAACACCACAAGGTTGAGCTCTATCTAAGAGGTCAATGCCAGGGATGATCATGGTGAAGGAATTTCTAGCAAAAATTTCTGCCACTGCCTTGAACCCATCTCTTCCGTCGAGGTTGTAGAAACCAGCTGTAAGCTGAGCCAGCCTCGACCGGCTATTGTGCCAGGAATGCAGAAGCGGAACCTTGGCTGAGAGCCCGAGAGGCAATTCACCAAACACCTTACGTGCGACCGATAGCAAGCGATCACAATGAGACAATAGCTTCTCCGAGTACCAAGAGAGAAAGAATTGGCCATATGGCGTTTCCAGGAACTGCCACACTCCTTGAAAAAGCTACCGGAGTTGAGCATGTTATTGTACTTAGGGGCATCATGGGGGCCGGAGAGTCCCCACAAGGGGTTGCTAGCCTGCTCGGCATGACATTTGAGATAAGCAAGCATGTACTTGTCGTAACATTGGAATTCTCCGACACCGGTGAAAGAAACATTGCTAGTATCTGGGAATGATGGGTAGCGGAGCTCGCCGTTGGGTCCGAGACCGACGGTGACATCCTGAAAAATACATATTTATGAGTAGTTGCACAAGGAAAGCGAAGATAAGGGAAAAGAGGGAGCTATCCTGACCGTGATGGTGGAGCCGATAAAGTCAGCAAAGGCGAGGCGGAAGCTGTGGAAGAATTCCTCGTAGGCCTCCATGGGGGTCTTGCCATCGAGGACGGGAAGATCGTCGACGGCAAAGTGTTGGAATGTGGAGGAATACCACTCCTCTGATACCACTGTGTGTTGGAAAATGTGAGGAGGAAGAATACTGATAGAATGAAAAATAATGTCACAACTGTATAAAAATTTATCAATGCTAATGATCAGCACATCAACCAAAATAACTGGCAGTGAATCAACCCAAATAATTACTGTGCATCAACGCAAATGACTGGCAGTGCATCAACCCTAATTACTGTGCATCAACACAAATAACTGGCAGTCATCAACCCTAATTACTGTGCATCAATGCAAATAACTGGCAGTGCATCAACCCTAATTACTGTGCATCAACGCAAATGACTAGTAGTGCATCAACCAAAATAACTGATAGTGCATCAACCCTAATTACTGTGCATCAACCATAACTGGCTAGTGCATCAACCAAAATAACAGATAGTGCATCAACCCAAATTACTATTCATCAACCCAAATTACTGTTCATCAACCATGACTGACTAGTGCATCAACCAAAATAATTGGTAATGCATCAACCCAAATTACTGTTCATCAACCATAACTGGCTAGTGCATCAACCAAAATAACTGGTAGTGCATCAACCCAAATTACTGTTCATCAACCATAAATGGCTAGTGCATCAAACCAAATTAACTAGTAGTGCATCAACCCAAATTACTGTTCACAATTGCAGGTAACAGTAAAACAGTAGCACACACAATCACAATGCTAACACAGAATTTTTACGTGGAAAACCCTCCAACAAGAGGGAAAAACCACGGGACTGCTCTTCAGTCCACGCCCACAAATTTCACTATTAGCAGAGGTTTTACAGTAGTAATATGAGATCCCAGGATTGAAAATGATCATAAAACTCAGCCACAAAACTAAGCAATGATAAGATAGAGCACTTGGAGAGTAAAAGGGAACAAAGAATCAAAACTAGACAGATTCTGTTCTTGATACCATTTCTCCAAAACCAACCATTGAAATCCAATCTCCTCCATTCAAATCAAAGAACACAAAGAGATGAAGAAGCTCTCCAAAAATTAGCATGATCTGACCTCAGATTGATCTCCGATCGTCACTAAGATGAAGCTGGTTGTGTTGAGAAAATCCTCTAGAAATTGCTCTTGATTTTTGTTAGAGTAGCTGCGCTTACCAAAACTTGCTACAGTGTTACCGAACACAGCTAACCCAACATAACAGCAAACCTAATGGGTTTATAAAAATAATTGGGCCTCATGACACTTGGGTTTTATCCACATAGGAAGGGACCCAAAAGCCCAACAATTCTCCCCCTCCCAACTATGTGGAAGAGTTTGCCAAACCGTCAATCATGCGACATGCTTCCAACTTTGATCTAGGCAGTGCCTTAGTGCACATATCTGAACCATTGTCATCTGTGTGAATTTTTTTCAAGCTCAAATAACTTAGAATCCAAAGCTTCACGAATCCAATGATATCTAATATCAATATGTTTGGATCGACCATGAAAAGTAGGATTCTTACTAAGGTGGATAGCACTCTGGCTATCACAAAATAGCAGATATCTCTTTTGAGCAAAACCAAGTTCAGTAATGAATTTCTTCATCCACAGTAGCTCCTTGCTGGCTTCTGTTGCAGCAATAAATTCAGCCTCAGTGGTAGACAATGCAACACATTTTTGTAGCCTTGACTGCCATGCCATAGCTCCCCCTTGATGTAGAATCAAATTCTAACCCAAGAATCACCCTAGGTATGTAGCTCAAATCCGACAGGTGGGGTAATAGAAACAACAATGAGTTAAGAAAAGGCACCTCGGACCCCTTCAAGGGAAGGGGTCGAACTCCCTTGCTCCCTTCGATGGCTCAAGACCTTCACAATTATGGCAACCCGTTCCCAAGGCGTTGATGTTAAAACTAGCTTGATTCGAGAGAAGCCCGAAAGAAGATTACTTGCGAAGACTAGTATCGGCAATGGAACAGTGCGCAGTAAGGAACAGTACGCGGTATGAAAGGAATTGGAGTGGTTGCAGTGGATGTGGAGGTGCGATGGAATGAAGTAGTACCGGGTGGAGAGCAAGCTCAATCCGACGAGGAGCAAGCTCAACTTAAGAACAACACAAAGTTTCAGTTTTCTCAAAGATTTTCGATTAAGTGTCCAAAAGTGATACAAAGCAAGCTTAAAACCTATCTCTCCCAATGTTTACATTTCTTGATGACCTTTGGCATTCCTTGTGTGAGCTTCCATTGGTGACAACTGGCTGTTTGCTGGTTTGTCATGATGCTTCTGTTTGCGCATGCTTGAAGGAAATTCTTATTACCGTTGGCTGAATTGGTCCACTTGGCAAAGGTGATTGGCTTGTATGGACTAGAGCCGGATTTGGAATTGACTTGATTCTGATGCTGCATTAATGTAGGCTGATTGGTGGTTCATCTTAACATGGCTGAACTTGGATGCGGTTTGACTTCCCTTAGCTGACGTTGAGTGGTCTTCAAATGTTGGTCTTCATTGACTAATATGGGTCTTGATCATGCCTTGGTCACGTTGATGTTAGGGAGGAGCTAGGTGCTTGCATGTGCGATACATGTGTGCATAAAACCTAGGCTAGAACAACCTATTACAATCACTAAAATTAAAATAAAGGCTTCAAAATAAACCTAGGCTAATCCTAGCTACTACAAAACATTAAGTGCTGGAAATAGAAGTAGCGTTTGTGACAAACATCAAAATGACAAATTCTAAGCAAGTTCAACATATCCAAGTCATGCATTCATCCCATAGCGAATTGGGGTCTTCTTGAGCCTTGTTGATCTCCTTGGTGGCGTCCTCCCTACATCTGCTTTCTCAGGGTTGGGAGAACTTTCCTTCGGAGAGTTAGATAAGAAGCTCCCAAGTTCTTTAGGTAGATGCTGACGCGCTTCCTCCTCTGGTAGCCAGTCTTCAGTGTGATCCTCCCATTTGATGAGGTAGAAGTTTTGGATTCCTTGTTTGTTGACTTGTTGGCGCACATCCACGATTTGACCGGTCTTCTTTGATGGTTCCAGCGCTTCAATGCTGAGTGGTGCCTTGTAGAGTGTTAAGTCCTCCACATTGATGGTGTGATGTATCCCAAGGGCCTGCGGCAAGTCTAGTATATAAGCATTGTCATTTACCTTTTGCAGTATCCGGAAGGGGCCCATGGCCCTCGGTTGTAGCTTGGTGCTAGCACCATGCTGCCTTTTTTTTCCGATTGCGCAGCATCACTAGGTCACCTTCCTGCAAGCTAGATGAACGACGTTGAGGGTTAGCGGCCAGTTCATATTTAAGAGTGTTCTTTGCAATGTTGTCCCTCACTTCATTATGGATCTTGACAATGTGTTGAGCAAAAGATAGGGCCGACTGATTTTGTTTGAAAGGTGATGGTAGAGGTGCTAGATCAATCGGTTTTCAGGGTTGGAAACCATAGTTCAATTGGAAAGGACTGGTACCTGTGGTGCGGTTTACCGCACTGTTGAAGGCAAATTCAGCCGTGGGAAGTAGCTTGTCCCAATTCCCAGGGTGTTCCCCAACAAGACACCTTAAGATGTTACCTAAAGATCGATTTACCACCTCGGTTTGGCCATCATATTGTGGGTGGTAGGCTGTTGAAAAATTGAGCTTGGTTGCCATAAGTTTCCATAGAGTGATCCAAAAGTGCCCCACAAACTTGACATCCGTATCAGATACTATAGTACGGGGCAGCCCATGTAGGCGCACCACATTTTTGAAGAAGAGTCTTGCTACGTGGGAAGCATCTGTGGTCTTAGTACATGGAACAAAATGGGCCATCCTAGTGAATCTATCTACCACTACAAAGATGGAATCATAGTGGGCACTAGTGCGAGGGAGTCCAAGCACAAAGTCCATACTTAGGTCTTGCCAAGGCCCCTCGGGTATGGGTAGGGGCATGTATAAACCGGCATTGCTTTTCCTAGTTTTAGACACTTGACATGTTTGACAATGTCCCACTATTCTAGTTACATCTCTAAGCATGGTAGGCCAATAGAACCATTCTTCAACTAATGCAAGAGTCTTATCCCTTCCATGATGACCGGCCGTACCCCCTCCATGCAATTCCCAAACCAAAAATTCTCTCATTGATGTGTGGGGAATACATAATTTACCTCTCCTAAATAAGTACCCATTACTAATTTCAAAGTCAGGATTACTTGTGGGCTCGGTTGTCATGCTAGTGAACACTCTTGTAAAATCTAGGCATCCTTCATATTCCCCTTTAATCCTACCAAAGCCGGTGACTGAAACTTGCAAAGTGTTCAAGAGGAGAAGCTTGCGGCTCAATGCGTCAGCCACCTTATTTTGGATACCCGCCTTATGCTTTAGGACAAATGTGTATTGCTGTAGAAACTCTACCCACTTAGCATGCCTAGGGTTTAGCTTGACTTGGCTATTTAGGTAGATGAGGGCTTGATGGTCACTATTGAGTATAAACTCTTTGTGAATGAGGTAGTGCCTCCAATGCTTAAGGGCTTGAACTATGGCATAGAATTCCTTATCATAAGTAGAGTACCTTTGCCTAGCTTCATTCAAATTTTCACTATAGAAGGCAATTGGGTGTCCTTCTTGACTAAGCATTCCCCCAATTCCCACCCCTGAGGCATCACAATCAACTATTAACACTTTGTTAAAATCGGGTAACCTCAAGACCGGTGTAGTAGTGATCCTTTGTTTTAATTCTTGAAAAGCTCTTTCAGCCGGAGTGGTCCACTCAAAAGCCCCTTTGCGCAAGCAACTAGTTATTGGGGCTACTAAGGTACTAAAGCCATGGATGAATCTTCTATAAAACGTGGCTAGGCCATGGAAACTTCTAGCCTCCGTGACCGAAGTTGGGGTTGGCCAATTAACAATGGCCTCTATCTTGGAAGGGTCAGCCTTCAACCCTTGGGCACTAATAATGAAACCGAGGAACTCAACTTCTTGGACTAGGAAAACACACTTTTTCAAATTCAGCAATAAATGCTCCTTTTGTAGTAAATCAAGAGTAGTTCGTAGGTGAATCATGTGTTCCTGTTTGGTTTTGCTGAAAATCAATATGTCATCAAAATATACAACCAAGAATTTACCAATATATGGTTTGAGAAGATGATGCATCAGCCTCATAAAGGTGGAGGGGGCGTTGGTTAGCCCAAAGGGCATGACCATCCACTCATATAAGTCATATTGTGTTTTAAAGGCTGTTTTCCACTCATCCCCCTCCCTAATCCTCACTTGGTGGTATCCACTACGAAGGTCTACCTTAGAAAACCACGCTGAACCCACAATCATATCTAGGAGATCATCTAACCTAGGTATAGGGAAGCGGTATTTAACGGTTATTTTGTTAATAGCCCGGCAGTCAATGCACATTCTCCATGTGCCATCCTTTTTTGGTGTCAACAAAGCCGGAACAACGCATGGACTAAGGCTCTCTCTAATTAACCCTTTGCTAATCAACTCATCCACTTGTCTTCTTAACTCGGCATGTTCTAAGGGACTCATACGGTAATGGGGTAGATGGGGTAAGGTGGCACCTGGTACAAGGTCAATGGCATGTTGAATTTTTCATTATGGAGGCAACTCATTAGGTAATTCAGCTGGGGTAATGGTAGGATAGCCCCTTAACATTTAAGCTATGAGGGGTGGGAGTGTGAGCTCGGATCCAGGCTGGGCTGGCTGAACCAACAAGGTGTAAATGAGGCCGGTTTCTTTGCTATCTTGTATAAAAGCTTGCGGTCTTAATAAGATGATGGATTTCTTTGATTCAATGGCCTTACCTTTCTTATGAGATGTCCTAAGTTCTCTAGGGAGGCTGGGCATGAGGACAATCTTCTTACCACCCACCATGAACTCATAGGTATTCTCCCTACCATCATGGAACACCCTCATATCATAAAGCCATGGCCGTCCCAATAGCACATCTGCCACATCCATTTTGGTAACATCACACCAAACATCTCCTTGGTGGGAAGCTAACTTGAGAGGTACTAGGCACCTAAAAGCTACGGGAATGCTAGTTTGATCTACCCATGAAATGTTATAGGGTTTGGGATGCTTTTCTTGGGTCAACCCGAGTCTACCCACAGCTTGCTTGGAGATCACGTTAAGGCTACTACCACTATCCACTACAATCTTGCAAACCTTACCATTACATTGTGTGTAGGTATAGAATAGGCTGGTTCTTTTCCAATCTTCAGCCGGTAGGTCCTTGATATAGTTGCACCTAACTACCATGGTGTATTGGGTGTGCTCTTCTTCACTATTGTATTCAGGACGGTACAATTCAGTCCCATCTTCTACTGCTGACTCTTCTTCCACTCCCTCTATCTCTTCCATGAAAAGGGCCTTCTTAGGACAATTCTTGGATAAATGGCCGGGCTGAGAATAGCTATAGTAGGTCACCCTAGGGGCTTGCATGGGGATCCTAAGGTCTCGGTGGTTCACCTCACGGGCTGGTGCCTTAGGGAAAACAGCAGGGGCATTCACTTTACCGGTAGTAGCTACAGGGCTATACTTGGGTGTTGGATATCTGATGCAGCAACTATTAGGAGGGATGGTCCTTAGCACCATACTCTAGGGGAATTACACAATGCTCGGTGAAAACGTGAGAGGGTCATTAGACGAGGGAAGGAAAAGCGTGTCGAAAAATGCAGGGAAACCGATAGAAGCACGATGAAAGAGACGTAGAACTCGATCGGGGCAACACTAATGCAACGAAAATGAACGGCACTCAACTATTGAATAGCACACTGACCTCTTAGCATTTTTTTAGCAACTCACTTAGCGCATTAAGCTCAGCGTGCATCGGGGACAGCGGTTGCGACGAACAGCTCGCGCGCCTATGAATATGAAAACAAGCCAAAATACAAGGTGTCCAACCACGCCTCCGATGAACGGATACTCGTGGGGGTGAGGGGAAAGGAAACTCGTAGTGAAAGAAATCAAGCGGACAACAAAGTGACAAACAGGCGAACCTGACCCACTGGGAAGGGTGGGATTTACTTCAGTCGGAAAGCAAAAAACAACTTGGAATCGAGGCGTTCCTCGACCCGGACAACGATGAAGGCGAGGCTCCGGCTCGACTTCTACAAACGCTGGCGACTCTAACTCACCAGGATGTCTCTCCACTCCAAGAGAACTAAAGAACACACAGCCCATCCTCCTCTTTTATAGAATAGAGGGGTGGGAACAAAACAAAATACATAAGGGACAAACAACTCTAACAAACTAACTACTCTAGCAGGCCACTAAAGTGGTCAAGCTGTGACTAAAGACAAAACATAACAACTCTTCAACTAATATTGTTCAGCACAAGTGGCGTGAAGCTGCGGCTGCGTACGATTGTGGCCTAGACGCGCTCCGAGCACATGACAATAAGGAAGCAGAATTTCGATGTTGTGGGCTGCGTGACTATCATTGCGGCTCGCTCTTGTGCCATGTTGTTGCTGAGGTTGAGCAGCCCATTTGTGCTTGGGCCCTCAAGTATTCCGCTGACATTGTTCTTGGGCTGGGTTGATGTGGCATGAGAGGAAGGGGTGTTGATGAAGCTCGTGAGGTGATTCAGTGGCTTGCTTTGATGTTGAGAGTGCTGGATTGTTACCTTGCTGGGCTTCTTTGGGTCATCCTGGGATGGAGCAATATGGTATGGAGGGCGATTGACATCGAAGTGCGGTCGTCGAGGCTCCATAGCATCTTTAGGGTCGAACATGGCCTAGCCGTGTTTCGACGCACGGCCGTGTTCAGCTACAGGTTGGCTGGCCAAGGCGGGCACGGCTTGGAACACGGGTGTGTCGGCGGCCGTGGCGAGTTCGTCGTTGTTGGCCGAGAAGAGCACAGGTTGGCCGTGTCGGGATGCACGGCCGTGTCTGGCTGCAGGAAGTTTGGCCCGAAGAAGCACGGGAGTTGCCACGGGCGTGTCAGTGGCTGTGGCGATCTTGGTGTTGTTGGCCGAGAAGAGCACGGGTTGGCCGTGTCGGGACACACGGCCATGTCGGGCTGCAAGAAACATGGCTGAGGGAAGCACGGGCGGTGTCACAGGCGTGGCGCGGCCGTGGCGTCGTTCGCGCCACTGGACGCTTGTGTCACAGGCATGACTAGACGCTCGTGTCACGGGCGTGACTGGACGCATGGCCTGGCCGTGCTTAGGTCTAGGAAGCTCTGTTTGCGCCGAAAACCTGGCTGCCTTGTCCCCACGTCCTGGGGAGTCCTCTCAAGTGCCTTCCAGGGGGTTTGGGCCGTCCCCAAGTAGGCTCATGGGCTCGTTTGCTCCTACATCAGCTTCCGCTGCGTATTCTGATGGGTTCTCCTCCGGAGAACTAGGGGGCAGCGGGTCGTCGGTGTCGGATGGCCCCTCCAAAGGACCGTGAAAGGGGAGGAGGTCCGCCACATTGAAGATGGGGTGGATGCTCATGTCCGCAGGCAACTCTAGCTCATAGGCGTTCGAGCCAATCCGGCGCACGACCGCATAAGGCCCCATGTAACGTGGCTGGAGCTTGTAATGCGCTCTACTCGATAAACGCTCAGGGTGGACACGCACCCTCACCAGCTCACCTACAGAAAAATGTTGTGGCCTACGATGCTCGTTGGCCTTCATTGCATTGCGAGTGTTGCCCAAAAAGATACGTCGTCGAACTTCATCGTGCAAACTTGCGATATGTTGGGCAAATGCATAGGCATGCGTGGAGAGATGGGACTCCATGGAAGGTTATGTAGGTTTATAGGTTTGCGCGGCTGGTAGCCCAAGACGATCTGGAAGGGACTAAGACCCGTAGTCCTATTGGAGGCGCTATTGTACGCAAACTCAGCCATCGGTAGGATGGAATCCCACGACCTCGGATGGTCGCCAACAAGGCAGCGGAGGAGATTACCCAAGCTGCGGTTAACCACTTCGGTTTGGCCATCGGTTTGAGGGCGATAGGCCGTGGAGAGTTTCAGTGTGGTGTGCGAGAGAGCCTAGAGTGAGCACTATAAGTGGCTCACAAAACGCGTGTCACGATCGGACACGATGGAGGAGGGAAGACCGTGAAGGCGCACGATCTCCCGGACAAAGAAGGTGGCAAGGTGAGACGCATCCGTAGTGCGCGAACAAGGGATGAAGTGGGCCATCTTTGAAAATTGATCGACAACGACATAGATCGAATCGAAGTGGGAGGCGGTCCGAGGCAACCCGAGAACGAAATCCATGCTTAGGTCGCGCCATGGGCTGCTGGCCACTGGCAATGGGGTATAAAGACCCATGTTCGGCGGCCGGGGCCTAGCTAACTGACGCGTGCCACAATGGCGCATGATGCGCGCAACATCCTTGCGGAGGGATGGCTAGAAAAGACGTTCCTTAGCCATCTCAAGGGTTTTGTCACGGCCATGATGACCGGCGACGCCACCCGCATGAAGCTCGAGCAAAAGATGGTCCCGAAGCGAAGAGCGGGGAATGTTGGGGTATGCCCTTAAGGCTAATGTTTGAGGCCTGTGGGAATGTATCTGTATCATGTAATAAACTCTTAAGTTTATAAAGGCATGGTTGTTATTCAGTTAGCTACATTGTCTGCTGCAATATATGTTCTTCTGAATAATGTCTCAAAGCTGTTCAGCTGGGCTGACAAGCTATTATGTCCTTAGTCGATATATCTTGGTGAACATGAGACAGCCTTGATATGGTTAAGACTAATATGTGTTCTAATCTTATAGGATGCTTCGAGCATGGAATAAGATGTAGACTCATGGGTACATTGGATGTACTGGACAGACCCTACGAGGATGTTCAATTGTTTGTCACAATGTGAATATTCCTTGGATATGACAAGTGGCACATTTCCTCTGACTTGAGATCACTTGTGTTTTCTAAATGATGATTGTCATTGTTTTGAGGTAGTTCAATATCATTTGAAACATAATGATTATAGACTATCTTGGATGGTGAGCTTGAGTCAGGTTAGAGCACTAGTGATAGACATAGGATTGCCGTCTCCTTATTGAAGGAGTGTGATGTTCTAAAGGGGCCCCCTGGATGAGATGATTGAGAGAGTGTATGGCCATACCTAGGTGACAGTGTTCATCTGTTCTAATCATGCTCATCATATTGGAGCTACAAGCTTGACAGGCTTGTCCAATAAGAACATCCAGTGGCAAAGGAAATATGTATGCTTTGTGAATTGATTCACACTTGTGCTATTTTTGGGTGAAGTCTTGGAAGACTCTTTCCTTTATATCGGGAGACAGTGATGTGTTGCTAGATACCCCTCACTGGTCGTGATAACGTGAGTTATCGTTACCGACATTTAAAGGAAACCCTCAGGGTCGCACAATTTGATGATATGGCTTACTTAAGTCAGATCGTGTGGACTGAATTGTTTGGGTTCAGTTTAATGGGATTAAATCTCTGATTGTGAGTGAGATCTGGTCTGATCATGTTTGATTGATTAGGGCTTGAGATCGGTAAGCTTCGATCGAGAGAATGAATGCTAGATCAGTCAGATCAGAAGCATTGAGAGATTGACGGTCAGATTGAGAGCCTTAGGGTTTATTTTGATCTGCACTTATTTCTTGGTTTATTTGGTTAGCGGACCAAATCGCTTTGAACCAGCTCTTGAATGAGCGTATGGTTCAATGCTGATGTGGCATTTGCGATTGGGGTGAATCCTAAGATCGCACGTAGAGATGTGGCATGCTATTTTTGGATAGCACCTCTCGAACGTTGCCATGATCTCACGTCGCTCCTCTTTGGTCTCTTCACGCCTTTCTCGCCTCTTGGGGGTTGGCTTGGAAGTGGCATTCTCGTGTGGAGAAAGTGGAAGGCGACAAGAGAAAAACGCCAAGAAGAAATCTCTCCTTTCCCTTTGCAATCGATCAAAGACACTCTTGGAGCCTTGCTAGCACAAGGAGCACCAAGATAGTAAGCGCTTCCTCATCTTGTGTGCGCGTCCTAAGGAGGAGATCTTCGTTGCTCTCTTAGATCCAAGGCGTCATCTTCAAATGGCATTGGTATGAATCGCATCTTTCATTCAATCATAGTTTTAAGTTGATCATTCAATCATACATGCGATTCTTAACCCTACTTCCGCTCATGCAAAGTTTTAAAGTGCATGGTATTAGGGTTTGCGCTCCCCCTAGAAGGGGACCCCCCATGCTAAGGGGTACTTTCAATTTGGTATCAGAGCCATGCGTTATAATGTATGTTTGTTTGATTGCTTCTTTGTGATCCATGTTTGCGCATCCTATGAATAGATCTAATAACATGCGGTAAACTACATGCTAGCTTAAGGTCTTTGATGTATGTTTATGTGTTACGCATGTATGATGCCTTGGCGCTTGCTTTAGAGTTTTTATCAAAAACTTATATCTCTTGCGCGTATCACCTTAGATCTAAGCCGCCTGCTGTAAACCCTTAGACGGGTTATTAGGGTTGAAGTCACCCCCTAGGTTAGATCCAGAATGTCTGATCAGATCATCTGACAACCTGAATGGGTCGATCAGATAGCACCTTGGCGCAAGCCTATGGTGGCTATAGGTCGACTGCAGACAGGTGTGTAGCGATGTCTGATTGTGACGATTAATGAACGCACCTGAGTTAGGCCCAGGGTCACGCCCGTTTGCCAGACCTCAGTGTGGTTGTTCAGCCCTGGCGCATGCATAGTTGACCTTATGGTCGACGCAAGTCAGTTAGGACTTGGTGCATGCAAGGGCAGTGGATCTGACTAGGTTGGATGAGTGGATCCCTAGTAATGGACCGTTGTAAGGTTGTAGGGGAAATAAGGAAAAATTAAAATTGATCCTATGGGGTTTTCGAAAATTTTAATTTTTATGGATCACGTGGTTCTTGATTGATGCATATGTTTGTCTATTTAGTCCTATGTGGGCTGCCCATATTAATTGTGTGCTGTGCTGGGGCCTGCGTGCCTGTATTAAAATTGTAAATTAATTATTGTGATCTGCGCATCACTGTGTTTTAATTTATAAATGTAAGTGACCTGCGTGTCACTCTTGTCTAGATAGTTAAATTTGTAATTTAATTAGACAAGAGCACAGTGCACACTTGGCAGAGGCGCATGCAGCAAGTGGCTGGACCAGGTGGGAGGTCTAGGGTTCGACCCTAGGACCAGGCGCATTTTCCCTGGTGGGCGCACCTGTGCTGTAATTGGCGCTTGGGCCCAGGTTTGGGCCAGATGAGCAGCAAAAGACCCATGAAGAGCAAATGAAGACTTAAGTTAGATTAAGGTCTTCTAGGGCTATGGGCTTTTACCACATAAGATACATGCTTTCTTTTATTGCTTACTATTAGAATTGCATGATTAAATTATCTTCTGCTATCACCATAGGAATTGCATGATAGGCAAGAAGATAAAAGACCGTTAAAATCCAACGCTTAAATATCAAGCTCGTAAGCCTTCTGACGCGAAACCTCACTTTTCTGATTATCGTTGGAGCCGTGTTGTACCCACTCAGTGGGCACGTCCATCTATCTTCAGACGGTGCGGGATTACACCTGCGTGTTACAGAGTAGGGATTTATCCCTTCTCGTTGCTCAGCATAGCACGTGGTGGTCCAGGGAGTAGGTCGGGTCAGCTTGACCATGTAGGCTACATATGTGGCGCATATGGTAGCACATGGAGGCAGCCATCTGTGGGGTCAGAGATTGTGTTGTACCAACTCAGTTGGCACAGTCTGCTGGACTGCCCGGATGAAGGGGAATCGCACGGGTTGGCGATCGGCAGGGACTGCCTACCAGAAACTAGTGCTTGTACTCTCTGTGCATCTTATCTCGCCTGAGCGGGACGCGGAGACCAAGTATGAAATCTGGATCCCATCTCACTAAAAGAGTTCTACTCTTTCGGGCTGTTTTGCTGGATTTTTCACGCCTGATAAAATAGTGAGAAAAAGAATCTTTCTTAAGTCCTGATTGATTCTTATACATTGATACTGACCTTGCTGTTCTTGCATTATTGTAGATACCTGCAGCAACGAACACCATGAACTTCAATGTGCGATCCCTACTGGAAAGGGAGAAGTTTGCTGGGCCGAACTTCTCTGACTGGTTTGGACACCTTAAGATTGTTCTTAAGGCAGAGAGGAAACTGTATGTCCTCGAGACGGCGATACTGCCGCAGCCCGCTCCGAACGCCGCAAGGGCGGTTCGGGAAGCCTATGAAAAGCACGTCAATGATAGCATTGATGTCGCTTGCCTGATGCTAGCGTCTATGACGCCACCGCTGCAGCGTCAGCATGAGGACATGTCGGCTATAGACATGATTACAAACCTCAAGATGCTGTATGCTGCACAGGCAAGGACTGAGCGCTACAATTTGACAAAGCTCTTCTTTCAGAGCAAACTGGCTGAAGGGAGCCCAGTGGGAGCTCACGTGCTCAAGATGATTGGGCACAAGGAGGCTCTAGAGAAACTGGGGCATACCATCAACCAGGAGCTTGCTGTGGATATTATTCTGCAGTCTCTCCCGCCTTCATTCGACGCGTTCATTATTAATTTTAATATGAACAAAATCGATTGTACTCCGGCAGAGCTGCTGAATATGCTCTTGACTACTGAGGAAACTCTGAAGGGTAAGCCTTCAACCTCTGTCTTGATGGTTCCTTCTAGGAACAAGAAGAAGGGGAAGAAGGGCAAGGCCCCTGTCAAGAGTTACAGCAAGGCTCTGAAGCAGAAGGTTAAGCGGTCCAAGGAATACAGGTGTTTCCACTGTGGCCAGCTGGGTCACTGGAAAAAGGACTGTAAAGCGCTCCAAGGAGATAAGAGGGGAAGCTTTGCTTCTGGCTCAGGTATATTCGTGACTGAGGTCATGTTTTCTTCTTCTATATCATGGGTGTTGGACACTGCATGTGGAGTTCACATTTGTTCAAATGTACAGGAACTCAAGAGAAGAAGGCAGGTGGGACAGCATGAGGTGGACCTACGAGTTGGAAACGGGGCACGGGTTGCTGCTGTTGCTGTAGGAGACTACTTTATTTCTTTACCATCTGGACTTGTATTGGAACTAAACAGTTGTTACTTTGTTCCCAGTATAACTAAAAATATTATCTCCATTCCTGCTCTTGTCAGGAAGGGATTTTCCTTTGAATGCAATATTTCAAAGTGTGTTTTGTCATATGATAATATTGTTTATGCAACTGGTTCAATTAATAATGGGTTATTCATGTTGGACATGGAAAGTTCTATACAAAATGTTGATATTAAGAAAGCCAAGTTTGCTGATGACAGCACCTTGCTATGGCATAGTCGTTTGGGCCATATTAACGAGAAACGCATTAAGCGGTTGCATGATAATGGACTGCTGGGATCTTTCTCCTACAAGGGGATTGATACATGCAAAGCTTGTTTAATGGGTAAAATGACGAAGTCACCTTTTCCTCACAAAGGTCAAAGGGCTTCAGGTTTACTTGACCTTATACACAGTGATGTGTGTGGGCCTTTTAGTAAACATGCCAGAGGTGGCTATCAGTACTTCATTACCTTTACTGATGATTTCAGTAGATATGGGTATGTCTATCTGATGAGACATAAGAGTGAATCTTTTGACAAGTTCAAAGAGTTCAAGAATGAAGTACAGAATCAGCTAGGTCGAAATATCAAGGCACTTCGCTCAGATCGAGGTGGTGAATACCTAAGTCATGCATTTACTGACTATCTAAAGGAGTGTGGGATTATCTCACAGCTCACTCCACCAGGAACACCGCAATGGAATGGTGTGTCCGAGAGGAGAAATAGAACATTACTAGATATGGTTCGTTCTATGATGAGTCAGGCTACTCTACCCTACTCCTTTTGGGGTTTTGCACTGGAAACAGCTGCAAAGGTACTAAACCGAGTGCCATCCAAGGCAGTTTCTAAGACGCCATATGAGTTATGGTATGGGAAACAGCCAAGCTTGACATTTATCAGGATCTGGGGCTGCGAGGCTTATGTCAAAAAGCTCGCCTCTGGGAAACTAGAGAGTAGATCTGACAAATGTATCTTTGTCGGTTACCCTAAGGAAACTAAGGGTTATTATTTCTACGATCCCAAGGAGAACAAGGTTTTTGTTGCTCGGACGGCCATATTTCTTGAGAAGGAGTTTCTTCTGCAAGAGGCCAGTGGGAGAGAAATAAAGCTGGATGAGAATCCAGAAGAAGGACAAAGTGACCAAGCACAGTTGGATGAGCCTGAGCCGGTAGAACAGGTTATTGAACAACCTGAGGCTCAGATATCACGGGAACCGCGAAGATCGGGAAGGATTCGTCGACAGCCTGAGCGCTATGACGGAGTCTACATCATTGATAATGATGAACCCCTCACTTATGCGGATGCGGTCAGTGGACCGGAGTCAGCGAGATGGCTTGAAGCTATGCGCGCCGAGATGGACTCCATGTCAGATAACCAAGTCTGGGATTTGGTTGATCCGCCTTCGGGAGTTATCCCTATAGGCTGTAAATGGATCTTCAAGAAGAAGATTGACATGGATGGTAATGTGGTTACCTATAAAGGCAGGCTAGTTGCGAAAGGTTTCAAACAAATCTACGGGATAGATTATGATGAAACTTTCTCACCTGTAGCCATGTTTAAGTCTATTCGGATTCTTTTCGCGATAGCTGCATACTATGATTATGAGATCTGGCAGATGGATGTGAAAACAGCTTTCCTGAATGGAAATCTGGATGAGGATGTGTATATGACACAACCAGAAGGTTTCACTAATCCATCAGATCGTCATAAGATATGCAAGTTAAAGAAGTCCATTTATGGACTTAAACAAGCATCGAGAAACTGGAATATTCGTTTTGATGAATCAGTTACTGAATTTGGTTTCATCAAGAACGAGGATGACCCGTGTGTATATAAGAGGTTTAGTGGGAGCGTGATTACTTTCCTAGTCCTCTACGTCGATGACATCTTGATCATTGGAAACGACATTCCTGAAATGCATGCTGTTAAGGCATGGCTGAGGAAATGTTTCCAGATGAAAGATTTAGGAGAAGCAGCCTATGTGTTAGGTGTGAAGATCTACAGGGATAGATCTAAGAGGCTTCTCGGGCTGTGCCAGAGTACTTACATCGATAAGGTCCTGGAGAGATTTCATTTAGAGAATTCTAAACGAGGATATCTTCCAGTCAGACATGGTCTGAATCTTTCGAAGAGTCAGTGTCCACAAACACAGACTGAGAAAGATGAAATGGACAATACGCCTTATGCTTCGGCTATTGGATCCATTATGTATGCGATGTTGTGTACTCGCCCAGACGTCGCTTACGGGTTAAGCGTGACCAGTCGTTACCAGAGTAATCCAGGTATGGCGCACTGGATTGCAGTCAAGAACATTTTAAAATATCTGCGGAGGACCAAAGATATGTTCTTGATATATGGTGGTCAGGAAGAACTCAGTATTGAAGGATATACTGACGCTTCGTTCCAGTCGGACCAGGATGATTTCCGATCGCAATCAGGCTATGTTTTTAGCTTGAATGGAGGTGCAGTGGTGTGGAAGAGTTTCAAACAGTCAACTGTTGCTGATTCCACAACAGAAGCCGAGTATGTTGCAGCCTCGGAAGCATCCAAGGAGGCAGTATGGATTCGTAAGTTCGTGAGAGAACTTGGTGTTGTTCCTTCGAGTGCAGATCCTTTGGTTATCTTCTGTGATAACACTGGAGCAATCGCACAAGCAAAGGAACCACGGTCGCACCAGAAGTCCAAGCACATACAGAGACGGTTTCATTTGATCAGGGAGATCATAGATCGTGGCGAGATCAAAATCTGCAAGGTTCATACAGATGACAATCTGGCAGACCCGCTTACCAAGCCTCTGGCGCAGCAGAAGCATGAGAAGCACTGTAATAATATGGGTTTGAGATTTCTCAACCATTAGATTAAGTGCAAGTGGGAGATTGTTGGGGTATGCCCTTAAGGCTAATGTTTGAGGCCTGTGGGAATGTATCTGTATCATGTAATAAACTCTTAAGTTTATAAAGGCATGGTTGTTATTCAGTTAGCTACATTGTCTGCTGCAATATATGTTCTTCTGAATAATGTCTCAAAGCTGTTCAGCTGGGCTGACAAGCTATTATGTCCTTAGTCGATATATCTTGGTGAACATGAGACAGCCTTGATATGGTTAAGACTAATATGTGTTCTAATCTTATAGGATGCTTCGAGCATGGAATAAGATGTAGACTCATGGGTACATTGGATCTACTGGACAGACCCTACGAGGATGTTCAATTGTTTGTCACAATGTGAATATTCCTTGGATATGACAAGTGGCACATTTCCTCTGACTTGAGATCACTTGTGTTTTCTAAATGATGATTGTCATTGTTTTGAGGTAGTTCAATATCATTTGAAACATAATGATTATAGACTTTCTTGGATGGTGAGCTTGAGTCAGGTTAGAGCACTAGTGATAGACATAGGATTGCCGTCTCCTTATTGAAGGAGTGTGATGTTCTAAAGGGGCCCCCTGGATGAGATGATTGAGAGAGTGTATGGCCATACCCAGGTGACAGTGTTCATCTGTTCTAATCATGCTCATCATATTGGAGCTACAAGCTTGACAGGCTTGTCCAATAAGAACATCAAGTGGCAAAGGAAATATGTATGCTTTGTGAATTGATTCACACTTGTGCTATTTTTGGGTGAAGTCTTGGAAGACTCTTTCCTTTATATCGGGAGACAGTGATGTGTTGCTAGATACCCCTCACTGGTTGTGATAACGTGAGTTATCGTTACCGACATTTAAAGGAAACCCTCAGGGTCGCACAATTTGATGATATGGCTTACTTAAGTCAGATCGTGTGGACTGAATTGTTTGGGTTCAGTTTAATGGGATTAAATCTCTGATTGTGAGTGAGATCTGGTCTGATCATGTTTGATTGATTAGGGCTTGAGATCGGTAAGCTTCGATCGAGAGAATGAATGCTAGATCAGTCAGATCAGAAGCATTGAGAGATTGACGGTCAGATTGAGAGCCTTAGGGTTTATTTTGATCTGCACTTATTTCTTGGTTTATTTGGTTAGCAGACCAAATCGCTTTGAACCAGCTCTTGAATGAGCGTATGGTTCAATGCTGATGTGGCATTTGCGATTGGGGTGAATCCTAAGATCGCACGTAGAGATGTGGCATGCTATTTTTGGATAGCACCTCTCGAACGTTGCCATGATCTCACGTCGCTCCTCTTTGGTCTCTTCACGCCTTTCTCGCCTCTTGGGGGTTGGCTTGGAAGTGGCATTCTCGTGTGGAGAAAGTGGAAGGCGACAAGAGAAAAACGCCAAGAAGAAATCTCTCCTTTCCCTTTGCAATCGATCAAAGACACTCTTGGAGCCTTGCTAGCACAAGGAGCACCAAGATAGTAAGCGCTTCCTCATCTTGTGTGCGCGTCCTAAGGAGGAGATCTTCGTTGCTCTCTTAGATCCAAGGCGTCATCTTCAAATGGCATTGGTATGAATCGCATCTTTCATTCAATCATAGTTTTAAGTTGATCATTCAATCATACATGCGATTCTTAACCCTACTTCCGCTCATGCAAAGTTTTAAAGTGCATGGTATTAGGGTTTGCGCTCCCCCTAGAAGGGAACCCCCCATGCTAAGGGGTACTTTCAGGGAATGCACAAGCGATTCCCCAAGAACAGATAACCCTCGCACAACTGATAGGGGGAGTCGGAGTCGGTGAACTCGGTCAAAGCGGTATAGATGGCACCAAAGTCAGAGCACGTGGGGTACTCCTCTTTGACATGGTCAAAGGTATTGACTCGGGTGCTCATGACACACTAAAGGGTTCGGACGCGACTTAGGGCATCCGCAACAACGTTTTCCTTGCCCGCCTTGTGGGTAATAACGAAAGAGTACTGTTGCAAGTACTCAACCCATTTGGCATGCCGGGCACCTAGTTTCTTCTGGGCATTGAGGAATGATAAGGCCTGGTGGTCGCTATATAGGACAAACTCACGATAAAGCAGATAGTGTCACCACTGCCGGAGTGACTGAACTATCGCGTAAAACTCCTTATCATACGTCAAATAACGCTGGCGAACAGCGTTCAGTTTTTCACTGAAGAAGGCCACAGGATGACCCTCTTGACTAAGGGAACCGCCGATGCCGGAACCGGAGGCATCGTACGCAACCTCAAAGACTTTTGAAAAGTCGGGGAGGCATAGAATAGGGGTAGTGGTCAGGGCATCCTTAAGCGCATCAAAAGCCCGCTAAGTGGCGGGGGTCCACTCAAAGTCTTCCTTGGAAAGGCGTTGGGTCAAGGGGGTGGCAATGGTGCTAAACCCCCAGATAAACCGACGGTAGAAGCCGGCAAGACCCAGGAAACTACGAACTTCAGTCACGGTGCGAGGCTCGGGCCAATGCCGGATGGCCTCGACTTTCGCGGGGTCCACGGACAGTCTTTGATCGGATACGATTTAACCTAAGAAATATACGCTGTTGGTCAGAAAGGAACATTTCTTCGTGTTGAGGAAGAGGGGGAAGGAAACCCGCAGCGAAAGAAAGCAAGCAGACAACAAAGTGACAAACAGGCGAACCTGACCCACCGGGAAGGGTGGGATTTACTTCAGTCGGAAAGTAGAAAACAACTTGGAATCAAGGCATTCCTCGACCCGGACAATGATGAAGGCGAGGCTCCGGCTCGACTTATACAAATGCTGGCGACTCTAACTCACCAGGAGGTCTCTCCACTCCAAGAGAACTAAGGAACACACAGCCCATCCTCCTCTTTTATAGAATAGAGGGGTGGGAACAAAACAAAATACATAAGGGACAAACAACCCTAACAAACTAACTACTCTAGCAGGCCACTAAAGTGGTCAAGCTGCGACTAAAGACAAAACATAACAACTCTTCAACTAATATTCTTCAGGACAAGTGGCGTGAAGCTGCGGCAGCGTACGATCGTGGCCTAGACGCGCTCCGAGCACATGGCAATGAGCCAGCAAAATTTCGATGTTGTGGGCTGTGCGACTATCATTGCGGCTCGCTCTTGGGCCATGTTGTTGTTGAGGTTGAGTGGCCCATTTGGGCTTGGGCCCTCAAGTATTCTGCCGGCATTGTTCTTGGGCTGGGTTGATGTGGCATGAGAGGAAGGGGTGTCGATGAAGCCCGTGAGGTGATTCGGTGGCATGCTTTGATGTTGAGAGTGCTGGATTGTTACCTTGCTGGGCTTCTTTGGGTCATCCTGGGATGAAGCAATATGGTATGGAGGGCGATTGACGTTGAAGTGCAGTTGTCGAG
The DNA here is from genome assembly GCA_027563935.2 of Costus lasius. Classification (NCBI taxonomy): domain Eukaryota; kingdom Viridiplantae; phylum Streptophyta; class Magnoliopsida; order Zingiberales; family Costaceae; genus Costus; species Costus lasius. Next base: position 90,915,577 of record CM050450.1, on the reverse strand, counting down.
GCTCCATAGCATCTTCAGGGTCAAACACGGCCTAGCCGTGTTTCTACGCACGGCCGTGTTTAGCTACAGGTTGGCTGGCCGAAGCGGGCACGGCTTGGAACATGGGTGTGTCGGCGGCCGTTGTGAGTTCGTCGCTGTTGGCCGAGAAGAGCACGGGCTGGCCGTGTCGGGATGCACGGGCGTGTCTGGCTGCAGGAAGTTTGGCCGAAAGAAGCACGGGCGTTGCCACGGGTGTGTCGGTGGCCGTGGTGATCTCGGTGTTGTTGGCCAAGAAGAGCACGGGCTGGCCGTGTCGGGACGCACGGCCGTGTCGGGCTACAGGAAACTTGGCTGAGGGAAGCATGGGCGGTGCCATGGGCGTGGCGGTGGCTGTGGCGTCGTTCGCGTCCCTGGACGCTCGTGTCACGGGCGTGCCTAGACGCATGGCCTGGCCATGCTTAGGTCTGGGAAGCTCTGTTTGCGCCGAAAACCTGGCTGCCTTGTCCCCACGTCCTGGGGAGTCCTCCCAAGTGCCTTCCAGGGGGTTTGGGCCGTCCTCAAGTAGGCTCATGGGCTCATTTGCTCCTGCATCAATATCTAGGCTGTTGCTGCAAGTCATACTCAAGCTCCATAGCTAACTGGTAGGCTTCGGCCAAAGTCTCACACCTATGGTGAATGAAGGCTCTTTTGATATCGGCTCTCAACCCTCCTTTATACCGATTCAAAGATAACCAAGCTTCTTCATTTAGGTCACACCGAAGTAGAAGATCTTCAAACTTCCTGTTATACTCGGCTATTGAACCTTCCCCTTGGATAAGTCGTGTAAGCTGATCATATAATTTTTTCCTATAATTTGGAGAGACGTACTTCTCTCTAAGCTTCCACTTCATTTCTTCCCAAGTGGTGATGGGAGGAATACCACTCCTAGCCAACTTAAGTTCTATGCTATTCCAATACATCTCAGCTGAGCCCTTAGTAGAAACTTGACGCACTGAACCTTACCATGGTCGGGTATCCTTCCCCATATAAAATAATCTTCCACTTGAGTTTGCCATTCTAAGAAAGTTTGGGTATCAAGGCTTCCTTCAAATATGGGAGTGTTAAGCCTAATGTTTCGGTAGAAGTTCTCCTCTTCACGGTAGTGGGTATAGGTTTTTTGAGGCATGTCTCTTAAAGGGTATCCGTTGGGTGTGTGGGGCTGACTCCTTTGGTTGACACCCCTAATTTCAGGTAGGTTCTCCAATTCAGGTCTCGGGTCATCCTTAGGGTCATAATGGGCCCGGCTAGTCCCTTCCCCCCATACAGGTTCCTGAAGCCTTTCACTAGGATGTGGTTGGGGTGATAAGGATGTGTCCGGGTTTGATTCAGATGGCTGAACAATGGGCTCATTAATGGGGTCCTTACCCTTTTCCATTTTATCCATCCATTGGGTCATGCCTCTCATATCAGCCCGTAATTACCTAAGCATGGCCATCATAGCATTCATCTGACCTTGCATGGACTCAGTGAAAGTTCCCTAAAGGGGGGCGAAACCCTAATAGGCGCATATCAGAGGTTTTGCATTGAGCGGAAGCTAGGGTTTCTAAAATCGCATGCATGAATATATGATCAACTTAATAACATGTATAGATCGAGAAGGGATCATACCATAGCCATTGCTTGGATGGCGACTTGGAAGTAGAGAACGAAGTAGCTCTCCTCCAAAGCGTGCGCACACAAGATGATTGATCGCCTACTCCTTGTCGTTCCTTGTGCTAGCAAGGATCTCCAAGTCTCCTGATCGCTTGAAGGGAAGATGAGATGATCTCTTGGCTTTGTCAAGTCCTCTCCTTGGTGTCAAAACTCACCACACGAGAGAGGAGAGGCGACAAGAGGTGAAGAGGCGAGAATAGGGCGTGACCACTTCGAACGTGGAGGCGTTCCCCATTTTGGAAAACCAATTTCCAAAAATAGCAAGCCACTTCTTCAACGCAAGATGCGTTTACCCCAATCGCAACTTCCTCCCTTGACTTGAACCATGCGCTCACACTAAGTGAACCGGTTCAATTACATTTGGTTCAAAGACCAAATTAAACCAAGCATTGGTCTAGATTAAATTAAACCATAAGGCTCAAGATCTAACCATTCATCTCTTGATGCTCTTGATCTCATCGATCTAGCATCAATTCTCTCGATCGAAGCTTACCAATCTCAAGCTCTGATCAATCAAACATGATCAGACCAGATCTCACTTACAATCAGAGTTTAAATGCCATTAAACTGAACCAAAACAATTCAGTCCACACGATCTGACTCAAGTAAGTTATATCATCAAATTGTGCGACCCTAAGGGTTTCCTTTAAATGTCGGTAACGATAACTTACGTTATCACGATCAGTGAGGGGTATCTAGCAACACATCACTGTCTCCCGATATAAAGGAAAGAGTCTTCCAAGACTACACCCAAACCACAGCACAAGTGTGAACCCAAGTCACTTGACATATGTGTTTCCTTTGCCACTGGACGTTCTTATTGGACAAGCGTGTCAAGCCTGTAATTCCAATATGATGAGAATGATTAGATCAGATGAACATAGTCATCTGGGTATGGCCATACACTTTCTCAATCATCTCATATAGGGGGCCCCTATAGAACATCACACTCCAATCAAGGAGACGGCAATCCTATATCTATCACTAGTGCCCTAACATGACTCATGCTCATTATCCAAGATAGTCTATAACCATTATGTTTCAAATGATATTGAACTACCTCAAAACAATGCCAATCATCATTTAGAAACACAAGTGATCTCAAGTCAGAGGAAATATGCCACTTGTTTGCATATAAGGATTATTCACATTGTGACAAGCAATTGAATATCCTAAGTAGGGTCTGTCCAGTACATCCAATGTACCCATGAGTCTACATCTTATTCCATGCTCGAAGCATCCTATAAGATTAGAACACATATTAGTCTCAATCATATCAAGGCTGTCTCATGTTCACCAAGATATCTCGACTAAGGACAAAACTGCATGTCAGCCAAGCTGAATAGCATTGAGACATTATCCAGAAGTATACATATTGCAGCAGATAATGTAACAACCTGAATAACAACCATTGCCTTTATAAACATAGAGTTTATATATGATACTGATATAATCCCAAGGCCTCAAACATTAGCCTTAAGGGCATACCCCAACACTCAGGTTCGTCGGCTTGCTGGTTGTTCCTCGTGCGAACAACCATGGTGAGGGATTGTAGAGGATTTGCGCAAACAGAGAAATAATATTAGCTAGCAATAATAACAGATAGTATAAAACAGTAACACCAGATATCGGACAAGAGTTAAGTTTAGCAATATCATATTATAAGCATATGTTCTTAGCAGGTGTTGATAGCAACTAGTAGATACGAAGGACTACTGAGCACTAATTCAGTATGCAGGAAAAACAGAGTCACCAAACAAATGTTCAGAAATCTAGTAGAGGAATACCAGTGAACAATGACGGTGCAGATTTACCAATTCCGTTTTGCAAGAAAGTTCTCAACGCAAATCCACACAAACAGCAGGTGAATGAAGCCAACTTTCAGAGATATTCAGCAGAGTAAAACACAGAATACTTCAGACAAACACGTTTAGAAACTCGAGTAAACGAAAATTGTGATAGAAACTTTTAGAAACAAGGAATACAACAAAGAAAATCTTCTCAGCAAACACGTTTAGAAAATTCCAGATGTTTAGCTGCGGAAGTTTGGAGATTGCTTGAGAAGAGAAAAGATGAGGAAAGAAGAGAAGAGGAGAGAAGAAACCCATAGCTTAGCAAGCTAAGGGAGAAGAGAAGAAGCTACATAACCGTAAACCTAACCTCCCAAGGAGGAAGATGCACAACCCAAAGGTTTTTTTCCAAAAATATTCTTCTTAACTTACATTCAACTGGGAACGTTTTACATAATATAGGCAAACTGGCAAGGGCTATTAAGTAAAATTTTACATTGAGAACATAAGAGATATTGAAGTCAAGTAGCTGGTGGCAGGATTTGCTTTAGATATGGCGTAAAGAGAAAGTTTGCAGGCGAAAGACGTGTCCTGCTGGAAAGTTGTCTGCAGTTGGTTGAAATTAACTTTCGAACTTTCAAATCTAGGGCTGGATTGCAATTGAGACGTGGTCGATTATCTTGATGGCTGCACGTGTATGCAAGCTGTTGCTCTTGGCTAGTGTTCGGAGGTTGGCTGGATTCATCTCCAAATTGACGTTGGCTGATGTGTGGAGGCTACATGCATTGGCTGGCAATGTCAAAACTTGCGGCTGTACATTGGAATCCAAGATTTGGTTCCTTCACGAGTTGAAGGTCAAAATTGGTGGCTGGCCTTTGCAATATAATGATGACTGCTTCCTTTTTGAAGGCTGAATATTGATTTGGATTGAGGTGGCAACTTGACTTTGAACTTGATCTGTATGCAACGTTGCATGTTGACCGAAGTTGACTTAATTAGTCTTTGAAGCTTGATGTTGACTTGGCTGTTGTAGTAATCCTTGACTTTGACTTAGCTAATCCTAACAAACTAGAGGAATAAAATCTATACTAATTGGTGACCTAATACATTAACTAGGAATTTAAAATACTTAGAAAATAAAACCTAAACTAATCCTAATTATAATAAGGGAAAATAAACATATGATTAAACCCTAAATATGCTCCTGCATCAGAAAAGAACTAGGCGGCCAACTCCGGTGATGTCGCAAGGTGAAGAGATGATCGCCAGCAAGGGAAGACATGAACGACAGTTTGGTGGCTTGACGTCAATGGAGGAGGTGCAGCTGCGAATGGAGCACGCGGCGAAGGTGGCGATCTTGCTTGGTTGCGGGTTCTGAAAATAACCGGGCAGCTGGGACGAAGGGAGTGGTTGGTAGCTCGGTTTGATGCAGAAGGTGGAAGAAACGTGAACGGAGAGGTTATGTGGTTGTCGGAGAAGACGTTGCGTAAGAACACATCTCCCATCATCGCTGACCATGGGTTCTGAAGAGAACCAAGCGGTCAACTCCGGTGAACGCCGTGGAAGATGGATGGATGAAAGCTGCCAGCGAGGTGAAGTGAGGGTCGTCGGCGAACTTGCTGTATGGAGGCGGTGGACTGGAGAGGTGTTTCATTGCAGCACGAGACGGAGAGTTTGAAGTTGTTGAGCGGCGAGTGGATGCGCAAGAGGGCTGGAAACTGGATGTTGAAGCAGGTGAACTATGAAGTGCATGGCTCCAGCTTCCATCATCGCTGGCCGTGGGTTCTGAAAAGAACTAGGCGACCAGCTCCGGTGATGAATGGTGGGCTATGGTGGATCGGTGTGAGAAGACAAAAGTTTCTCACGATTTGCTCTGATACCACTGATGCAGAATCAAATTCTAACCCAAGAATCACCCTAGGTATGTAGCTCAAATCCGACAGGTGGGGCAATAGAAACAACAATGAGTTAAGAAAAGGCACCTCGGACCCCTTCAAGGGAAGGGGTCGAACTCCCTTGCTCCCTTCGATGGCTCAAGACCTTCACAATTATGGCAACCCGTTCCCAAGGCGTTGATGTTAAGACCAGCTTGATTCGAGAGAAGCCCGAAAGAAGATTGCTTGTGAAGACTGGTATCGGCAATGGAACAGTGCGCGGTAAGGAACAATGCGCGGTATGAAAGGAATTGGAGGGTTGCAGTGGATGTGGAGGTGCAATGGATTGAAGTAGTACCGGGTGGAGAGCAAGCTCAATCCGACGAGGAGCAAGCTCAACTCAAGAATAACACAAAGTTTCAGTTTTCTCAAAGATTTTCGATTAAGTGTCCAAAAGTGATACAAAGCAAGCTTAAAACCTATCTCTCCCAATGTTTACATTTCTTGATGACCTTTAGCATTCCTTGTGTGAGCTTCCATTGGTGACAACTGGCTGTTTGCTGGTTTGTCATGATGCTTCTGTTTGCGCACGCTTGAAGGAAATTCTTGTTACCGTTGGCTGAATTTGTCCACTTGGCAAAGGTGATTGGCTTGTATGGACTAGAGCCGGATTTGGAATTGACTTGATTCTGATGCTGCATTAATGTAGGCTGATTGGTGGTTCATCTTAACATGGCTGAACTTGGATGCGGTTTGACTTCCCTCAGCTGACGTTGAGTGGTCTTCAAATTTTGGTCTTCATTGACTAATATGGGTCTTGATCATGCCTTGGTCACATTGATGTTAGGGAGGAGCTAGGTGCTTGCATGTGCGATACATGTGTGCATAAAACCTAGGCTAGAATAACCTATTACAATCACTAAAATTAAAATAAAGGCTTCAAAATAAACCTAGGCTAATCCTAGCTACTACAAAACATTAAGTGCTGGAAATAGAAATAGCGTTTGTGACAAACATCAAAATGACAAATTCTAAGCAAGTTCAACATATCCAAGTCATGCATTCATCCCATAGCGAATTGCGGTCTTCTTGAGCCTTGTTGATCTCCTTGGTGGCGTCCTCCCTACTGATACCCTTGCATAGGTAATCAAATATCCAGAGATAGATTTTCTTGAGTCCACATCTCCAGCACAATCAGAATCTGTATAGCCGGCTACAATAGGCTTTTCTCCCCCAAAGCAAAGTTTCAAACTAGAAGTGCCTCGGAGATATCGCAAAATCCACTTGACAGCCTCCCAATGCTCCTTCCCGGGATTAGATAGAAATCTGCTCACAATGCCAACAACATAAGCTATGTTGGGTGCGCTTGAAGGAGATTGTTTTACACTCAGTCTAAAGGATGCATCAAGGAGTGCGCTTACATCTTTAGTTTTCTCCATGTGGAATCGCTGCAATACCTTCTCAATATATTTTTCTTGAGAGAGCCATAATTTCTTGGATTTTCTGTCTCTGGTAATTCTCATTCCAAGGATAAGCTTTGCTGGTCCTAAGTATTTCATTGCAAAGCAATTACTCAACTCCTTCTTCAAATCTCTAATTTGAGATGCATTATGACCTATAATCAGCATATCATCAACATAGAGCAATAAGATGACAAAGTCATTATCAGAAGACTTTTTCACAAAAATACAATGGTCTAAAGTAGTCTTCTTATAGCCCTGTTGAAGCATAACAAACTCAAACTTCTTGTACCATTGTCTAGGTGATTGTTTCAAGCCATACAAGCTTTTCTTTAGCTTGCATACAGTCTTCTTTGCCCTTTTCCACAAACCCTATAGGTTGTTCCATATAGATTTCTTTTTCCAAGTTACCATGAAGAAATGTAGTCTTCACGTCCATCTGCTCAATCTCTAGATCAAGACTAGTAGCCAAGCCCAAAACAACTCGGATGGAAGATATCTTCACCACAGGAGAGAAAATTTCCTCAAATTCAACACCCTTTTTCTGAGCATAGCCTTTAACTACTAATCTGGCTTTGAATTTTCCTCCATGCTTCATTTTAAAGCACCATCGATTTTTCAAAGCTCTTTTGCCTTTAGGAAGTTTTACCAGCTCATAGGTGTGATTGTCATGTAGGGATTGCATTTCATCTTTCATAGCAGCAATCCATTCAGCCTTCTGATCACTCTCAATAGCCTCTTGATAATATTTAGGCTCATCTTCATCTGTCAACAGTATGTATTTAGCAGATGAATATCGAGTAGAAGGCTTTCGATCCCTGATGGATCGTCTATGTGCATCTTCAGGTTGATTGGCAGGAGCATTAGCAGTTTCAGTGTCATACTCATCCTCACTTTGTACTTCATTCTACACAACTTCTAGATTTTCTGTATTAACTGCATTAGGCTCATCCACTGGAATATGATCCAAATCAATTAGACCATCACTAGCTTGAGGCTCTGACTTATCTACATTGTTAATGTCTTCAATGGTTTGATCTTCAAAGAACACCACATTGCGACTTCTAACAAGTTTCTTCTCAACTGGATCATAGCACCGGTAGCCAAACTCATCTCTGCCATAGCCTATAAAGATGCATTGTCTTGTCTTAGCATCAAGCTTAGACCTTTCATCCTTAGGCACGTGGACAAAACATTTGCAGCCAAAAACTAGCAAATGATCATATGACACATCTTTGCCATACCACACATTATCAAGAACATCACCCTGCAAAGCCACAGTAGGAGTTAGATTAATAATGTGTGCAATAGTGTATAGCACCTCACCCCAGAAAGTTTTTGGCAATTTTGAATCTGAGAGTAAACATCTGACTCTCTCCATCAAAGTCTTGTTCATCCTTTCTGCCAAGCCATTCAACTCAGGAGTTTTAGGAGGTGTGAATTTAAGTTTAATTCCCTCCTTTCGACCATAGGCATTAAAAGGTCCACAGTATTCACCACCATTATCAGTTCTAATACGCTACAATTTCTTCCCTATTTCTCTTTCAACAGATGCTTGAAATTCCACAAAAGCATCAAGTTCTTGATCTTTGGTTTTTAAAGCATAGACCCAAAGTTTCCTAGAGTTGTCATCAATAAATGTCACAAAGTAAAGTGCACCATTAAAAAACTTTACCTTTAAAGGGCCGCAGACATCAGAATGAACTAACTCAAGAATGCTCTTCCTTCTATGGGGTTGATGATGTTTAAAAGAAACTCTTCTTTGTTTTCCAGCCAAACAATGAGCATATTTTTCTAGTTTGGCTATCTTTAAACCTGAGAGAACATTCTTCTTTGCTAAGCAGCTTAGTCCCTTCTCACTAATGTGACTCAATCTCTTATGCCATAACTCTGAGGTACTACAACCCTCAACTGCATTTATGAGATTAGTATTGGTTGAAGCCTGTAGCCAATACAAGTTGGAATGCTTCTTCCCTCGAGCCACAATCATGGAGCCTTTGGTCAATTTCCAATGACCATCACAAAAGGTGCTGCAGTAGCCATCATCATCAAGTCTACCTACAGAGATCAAGTGTAGCCTAATATACGGTACATGTCTCACATCTTTGAGCACTAGATTTGTACCATTACCAGTCTTCAAGCAAATAGTGCCGGTGCCCACTACCTTTGATAATCCACCGTTACCCATCTTTAAAACCCCAAAATCACCTGGAGTATAAGATGTGAAGAACTCCTTCCTGGATACAACATGAAAGGCAGCACCACTGTCAATAACCCAACTAGTTTCATCACAAGCAAGGTTAATTCCATCTTCACCATATACAATAACAAGGTTCGTAGCAGCAGCTACATGATTATCCTTTTTGTCAGTTCTTGTATTCTCTTGCTTATTGCTACTCTTGTTCTCTCTTTTCCATTTAAAGCAGTATTTCTTGATGTGCCCCTTTTTACCACTGTAGTTGCACTCAAAGTTCTTATACTTGCCCTTTGACGTGCTTCTGCTGCTTCCTCTATTGTGATCTTGGGCTTTGGTTTTGCTTCTCCCTATATTTTCAGCAACCAAGACCTCTGAATGTGAAATTGGTGTCCTCTGAGTTTTCAGCCTCACTTCCTCATTTAGAACACCACTCTTCACCATTTGCATAGTCACAACACCATTAGGGGCTGAGTTTGTCAAAGTCACTCTAAAGGTCTATCATGAGTCCGGAAGAGTGTTAAGCAACCAAAGTCCAAGAATCTCATCTTCAAATTTCACACCCATACCAGACAGCTGATCAAAAAACCCTTAGAATTCATTCAGGTGATCTGATATGGAGCTTCCCTCTTTATACCTCAATTGCATAGCTTGTTTGAGCAAAAACATTTTATTGTTTCCTGTCTTGGAAGCATACAGATTCTCAAGTTTTTCCCATAAGCTGCGAGCATTAGTCTCATCTGCAATATGGTTCAACACATTGTCTTCTACCCATTGCCGTATGATGCCACAGACTTGTTCATGCTCAAATGTCTAGTCGTCAACAGTTTTAGACTCTGGCTTATGGGCTGCAAAAACTGGTAAGTGCAATTTCTTTATGAAGAGAAGATCCTTCATCTTCCCTTTCCACTTGTGATAGTTTGTGCCATCCGAAAGTATCATTCTACTCAAATTTGCCTCCATCATTCAGTCAATAGAAAAGAACTTAATAACCTGATGCTCGCAGTGTTTTGGCATTATTATTGTTCATAGGTTGAGGCGCTGGTTCGTTCTCCATGTCAATGTGAAGGTGTTCCATCTGTTCTTGACCCTTGGTTTGCTGAATTTGATTAACCTTCCTTCTTTGTCTGAAGGTCCGTTCTATCTCAAGATCGATTTCAAATAGTGGTCCTGCCCTGTAACTTCTTTACATAAAAATTTGTCAGATTTAGTTATGAAGTTCAAAGCAGTCAACACAAGGAAAAAGTAGTGTGAAACAAAAACAAAGAAAAAAAAGAAAACTAACTAAAGCTTAGTCTACTAGTCCTTAGAAGTATACTAATATCAACCATTGTTCCCCGGCAACGGCGCCAAAAACTTGACACTATCCGCAAGTGCACGGAAATGTCGCAGTAATATAAAAGATATCGTCTCCCACAGGGAACAAGGTGAGTACTAGAAAATCTAATTTTTAGAATCTAAGCTGATCAAGTTGTGGTTTTTGGAACTAAAGAAAACTAAAACTAAGCAGAATAGTAAACAAGAAATCAAACAACTACGGCAGGGTAAATATATGAGAGAGAATATCAGGGTTTGGGTTTTCACCACTCCGATGATTTTATTTGCATTAAGAAATAAATACCAGTTACTTGGATTTACAGATATGCATAAGGAATCTACCCTATGGTACAAGGTGCCCTCTTTCGAGTGTACACCCCGGTATTTGCCCGGAACGTCTCCTACTTTCGCGGTGGATCATTCTAGACAAACCCAATGGGTCTCGTGGTAGATTATGAACCCTCGAGCGAAGAACAAGCACTTTCGTGTCGAGTCTTCATAAGATTCACAAAGAGGTTCGATCGTTACGGTCCTACTTGTTGGGGAATGCCGGGTGTAATTTAAAATTTTGCAGTCCCAAGACGCAGCGGAAGAAGCATTACACCCGAAACACATTCCGGTCCCAAGGATCCATGCGAGAGAGAAGACACAAGGATGTATTAGAGACGTACCTCTTTTGCTTGTCTAGATGTCGAAGCCATGTTGAAGGCGCCCATGTGTTCGCCCTCTACAAGTATCCACGCGTCGACTCCTTGATCGTTGCTCCCTTCCACGCTCGGTGCTAGCCTCGGGAAGAGAATCAAGCCTTCACTCCACTTGCGCCACCTTCAAGAGAAGTTGCGCCAAGGAGGGAATAGGGAAGATGCCGCCAAGAACTTCCCTCTTCTTCTTTGCTTGCGCCACCTTCAAGCAAGATGCGCTAATGGCTATGAGAGGGAGAGGGCTTGCGATAATAGAAGGAGAAGCCACCAAGCCCAATTTCTCTTTGCGCCAAGAAGAGGAGAAGAAGAAAGGATATCTTTCGGCCACTTGGAAGAAGGTTGCGCCAAGCCTTTGTTGTTGTCACCCTTTGCCGTTGCTCACGCCTCTCTATGTATGTTCACGCCTCCTAGAAGTCGAACATTGGAAGGGGCGGTAAGGGGTCCTATAAATAGGACAAGAGGCGGCAAGGACAATGGCTAGGATCATGCCAAGTGGGCGGCTAGGATAAAGGAGTCTTGAGGTAAGGAAAGTCTCCAAGACTTTACCATAAACCTCATTCAACCTATCCTAATTTGCCCAATGGCCATATCAGCCTAAGACATGCCTTAGAGGCATTCTTTCCATCCAAGGAGAAGGGCTAGGTGCAACATGAAGAATTCGGCTAGGGCAAGGGTTTGGGTGCATGTAGGGTTCATAAGGAAAGTCTCCAAGACTTTACCATAAACATCTTCCTACTTCACATATGCGCCCAAGCTCTTTCCAAAAGAGTCCTCAAGCCATATCAGCCCCAAGACTTGCCTTAGAGGCAAGTATTCCATCCAAGGAAGAAGGGCTAGGCGCCCTTTACTTCCATAATGAAGCAAAGGCGCCTCCCTCACCCCATTATGCCCCTAGGCGCCAATGGGGTGAGATTTCTCCCCATTATACCCTTTTAAGCCAATTCCTCTTCATGACAACTAATTATTGGGCCTCATTGGATAATGAGCTAGCCCAAACTTCATGGCATGAGTTGATTAAGCCATTGGATCCAATCCAATGCAACCCTAATCCAAATATGACCAATCTTGGTCAATTTCGGGTCAACCTGCCAAAAATGAAGTTTGGCTCCAATAACTTTCTTCCAACTCATCAGGCCCATTGGCGCTGATGAAATCTTCCAAATTGATCCAAGTTATCCAATAACTTGATCCTAAGGCTTCTGATTAAAGCAACGTCAAGAGTCTATTACGTGTGACCCCGTAGGATCCATATGACGATGGCAATGATGTAAACATCATAAATAGTGAGGGATATCTAGCAACACATCACTACTACCCATGTCATAGGACTTAAGTCATTATGACAACAACTCCTAACAAGCAACGAGGATTCCTATTGCATTACAGATCCCTTTGCCTAAGCTGATATCCTGCCATTGGATTAGTCTCAAGTTTATTATCCAACGCATTGGTCATGACTCAACAAGTGTGGCCACACTTTCCTGTCATGCACCAATAAGGTGGGGCACCCCGAGGTGGATATCATGCTTCCTTTGAAGGAAGGGGCAAATCCTACTATTGGTCATCCATGTCTCTACATGACTTATGACATGCCCAATAACAGTCATTTTGATCTCCCAATTACGGAGAGACGTAAGACTGTATTAAAGCATACCCATCATCAAGTCTAGACATGAATACCTCAAGTCTAAGGATCAATGCAAACCTCTTGCATGTGAGATTGACTTGTTGACTAGACAAGTCAATCCTCACGGTGGATCACTCCAGTGCATCCAATGCACCTGTATGTCTGCGTTACTGTGCCCCGCACCTAACCAGCCCATAAACCAGTCTCACATGTACCAAAGCTGTCCCATATCTGCTAAGGTACCTTGTCTGGGGATAGCTTATGAGAATGGATCCAATCCAAACTCCTGGGACATTATTTATGCAACTCAATACATCAACGCAGGTAGAGAAGTCTGCATAATAACGACCATGCCTATATAAAGAGTAATAGTTCTATCAAAGTACATTCAAACAATGTCTGACCATGTCCATACATTGGTCTTTAGGGCATATACACCAACACTACTCTCGTTATGAATCGTAACAACTATAACATGATAATACTTGGCCAGAGTACAAATCAAGAAATAAGTGCATCAAGTGAAATATGCTTAAGATATGATCCAAATAGCAAAGTTAATACATGAGTTGCAAACAGAAATCATCAGAGGGCTTCAACCTAGCCCTGAAAATAGGTTTACGCTACAACCATCGTCAAAACGCTCAAGATACTCTCTTTAATCATAAGAAAATCACAGGAAAAGGTTTCTAGGAGGGAAGAGATGATGAACCGAAAGAAATAAGCAAGGATTGCTGAGTTCCAACCATCAGATCTTTGAAAATCGCCCTAAAGTCGCCTGTTCATTATGTTCGTCCACCCTAGCCACTTCATCCCCAAATTGCTCCTCTTCTAGGGCACAGAATTTAGGGATTTTATATTCTTTTTGATCGTCTTCGAGTCAGCTTTCCAAAAAGTCCTCACTTGCTAAATTTAGACTTGAATCGGATTCAAAATCGTCAAAATACTGAATAGGTGTTGGGCTGATCCGTCAACTTTACGGGTGAACACTGCCGGGTTCACCAGGTGGTGAAGTGCACGGTGCTCTTTTGTTGCGAAATAATCACAGGTGAACCTCTTGGGGTTCACCTACCAGTGAAGTCTTCGGCATATTTCTGTGCGGGACTTCATCAGATCAGATCACGGGTGAACCCCATGGGGTTCACCTGCTAGTGAAGTGTGCGACAGATTTCAAAAACTTATGACATCATCGGTGAACCCCGCCGGGTTCACCAGGTAGTGACGCGCGCACTGAATTACATCCTTCGGCAAGATCACGAGTGAACCCCATGGGGTTCACCTGGCCGTGAAGTCCAGAGAAAGCTCCGATTGAGCCCAAATTTTACGGGCAGCTTCGTCTTCTCATAAGGAATCACCCTATGCTCTTAGATTCTTCAAAAAGACCTCAAAATTGCATGATTTTACCTGAAATTCAATAAGACAGATGAAAAGTGAAGATTCTAAAGTTTTTAACTAAATAAACCTTAAAGGAGTGTAAAAACATTAAAATAGACCTAACTTCATCATGGAAAGTAATAAAAATCACTACTAAAATGCAAAGCATCAAATACTCCTCGACTTAAATCTTTGCTTGTCCTCAAGCAATGAAATAATTTGAAATACATGCTTGATATAAGAATAATCTTTTTGTGTTGAAGTTCGCACCCAAGTTCAGAAAAATATTTTTTAGCAATCCAAGATCTAATCAGAAAAAATTAACTAAAAGGAGTGTCTTAAGCATTCACCAGTTTGGTCCCACAGTTTCTAGATATCAACCAATTCAGAAAGCAGTAAACATGAGATTCAATCAAAGCATACACAACACTCATTCCATTCCTATCCTTCCAATTCATAATGTTGGGGTTAACTCAAATGTTTAATTCAGGATACAAAACACTGATCATTGCATTAGACTTCAACTCATATCCTTAGGTACCATTGCCAATTTTTCGCATTGCCAAGTAGAGGAGTCTTTTATTTCAATTCACATTTCTTAGATTTCAACTCATGTCATTCGGTACCACTGCCAATTTTTTGCAGTGCCAAGTAGAGGAATCTAAGTGTGATTTTTTTTTATCAAGTAACAGAAATCAACATATCCTTTCTGTTAACAAATGCAGTGTCTCCCCAATAATAGAAAGGAATTCAAAGTTTGAAAAGAGACTATGTATCCTGATATGTATCAAATGTAAATTGCAAACCAAAATCAATTGAAGAATCATGAAAACGTTTGACCCACTAAATGAACAACATAAAATCAATCCACTTAGAGGATTTCTAATTCATAAAACATATGGACATGACTATTGAGTAAATTTCCAACAAGTACTACATTCAACATGTCTTGATAAATTCCAACCAATCATGCATTTAACTTTAAAAATTTTTGCAAAGCCTTCATTGGACAAGATTAGCATGATAGGTCAATAATGAATCACAAAATATCACAGAATATGCCTTAAAACAACTTCATGCAAACTCATAGATCCACACATCATGTAACATGTAAAGAGAATAGTAGCATAATATGCAAGTGAAAAGCAAGTTGTTCAAATATAAGTTATACACTACAAAGGGTGGGGCCTGAAGATGTGGACTAGGCCCACGAATAGTGGCATATATGATACAATGCCAATATCAGAATATCCATCATAATGTAGTAGAACAAATCCATAAAAAGGACCAGAAAGTCACGACAACTACAACCAAACTACTAAAAAGAAGCTGGAGTAAAGACAGCTCACCCGCTCTAAAATATTGCATAGTCCTCTATGCAACGTCATATACGTGAGAGGAGGGGGTGGCAATGTCGGGTTCGGATGGAGCTAGTGCCTCCTGCACGAGTGAGAGCCCGAAGCTCGGGAGCTCTTGCCCTTACCGCGTGAAGTGTAACCAGGCGCTTCCTCCTCATCTGAAGAGACCAGAATATTCCTTATATTTTCTTCGTTGAGCAGGGCGAACTTGACATCCATAGCAGAAAGTTTTTTCCAAATTGGCCCCAATATTTTGTGCTGCTGCTGCATCCCAGCCTCATTAGCTTCCCATCGGGAAGCTTGCTCCTGGAGAATATAGGAGATGGAGGAATCCATCTGGACAATGAGCTCACGCTGCTGAAGCTGCTCCTCCCTCATCTCTTGAAGAATACGCATCATGGAATCTGAGGAAGAGCCGCCACCAAAGAAAAATGAGCCAGGGGCTGGTGGTGCAGTGTCAATAGGGTCGGGCTGAGGATCTTCGGTTGGCTTGATGCGCCAGTTCTCTTGAATGCGCACAGTGGTGCGTGCTAATTAGGTAGTGGTAAATAGAACTAGCTGTCCTTGAACGTCATACAATAAGAATCACCTCGACGGATGATAAGTTTCATAGAAACGCACGACTCAATCTCGAGCCGATTGTTTCCATGAGTCTCGGGTGTACCATAGGGGATGACCCCTAGAGCGATAGCAAGCGGTGTGATAAGGCCTCCGATGACGATCGCGCCCTTGCGGCAGTGCGCGATACGGTTGAACTATTTTGCTAAATAGAATCCTGAATCGACCCTGAAAGAATGCAGCATACACCATAAATAAAATAACTCGGACTGAGGAATTCTAATGTAACACCGATGTACGTGGGCGAGGCTAGCCGTGGGAACTGCTCTCATCCAACATTCGAATACATCCATTCAACATCGTCCATGAGCCCTAGCATAATAAGAGTGTTTCGGTCCAAGTATGTGGTGTTGGATATCTGACGATGGAGAAGCTTCTCATAGTGTTGTTGGTGCTCTACATTTCTGAATACTATGTCAAATTCATTCAGCGGAGATGCATAGGCTTGAGGCTGCCAAGCAGAATGGTGCACTGGGTTTCGGGAAGAGGAAGGTTGCGCCGGCTGGCTTGCAGAAGTAGTACGCGGTGGCGGAGGGTGTCCGTGTGGGACAAAGTCATCGTCGTCAGTAGAAGATTCGGATGCAGGTTGTGGGTCGCGGTGACAGAAGGCGAGCACTTTGCGCCTTAGTGCCATTAGGTCAGAATGCCGGCAATGATGGAGAAAACTAGAAAACCAGAAAAGGTTTCGCCCGAGCACAGAAATAGCGAATGATCGTGACGGCGGAAACAGAAAGGTCGGCGGGAGGGAAAAACCTGAATACTAACAGCAGAGATCGGATTGAATTTGTGCGGACCTCACCAGAGATGCAGATCGTGAGGTAAGAAGATTCTCTGAAGATCTGAAGGAAGAAAATCGTCGGGCGAGTAGAGATCCGGAGCGAAGAGAGTGGCGGCGGCGGAAATCGTGGAACCCTACCCGCTGACTTGTGGTTTAGGGCAAACACAGGCGATGAGCGGATACAATCACTGGTGAACCCGGGTGGATTCACCTAACCATGAAGTACACGGCGGAAACGTGCCCTTTTCTAATCGGATGTCTTCACGGGTGAACCCCACCGGGTTCACCAAGTCGTGAAGAGCGTGTTAAGTTGCAGAAAACCCAGAAGTAATATGCACATCTCAAAACCGCTGGTTCCGTCCTAATTTAACAAAAATATCCTTCGAAAAACTACTCATCAAGATGTAGAGTGTACTTCACGGGTGAACCCTGCCGGGTTCACCTAACTGTGAAGTGCACTGGGCTTCAGTAATACGACAGCAAAAATCTCCTATTCGCTTAGCATGTCTGCATTCCAAAAATAAAGCTCTATCAGTGTATATCAAAATCAAAATATCCTACAGTAATACTAGAATAGCAAGAGGGTAGAGTTTTCAACGATGGCGAACTAAAAACTAAACGACAATTAATGTAACAGAAAGAAAATGAAAACAACGAGAAAACTTGGGTTGCCTCCCAAGAGCGCTAGTTTTAGGTCAATAGCTCGACCATAGAGTCATCAGGTTATCGCATCAACAGGGTCTAAATGGGCAAGGATTTCTCCTTATTCGACCCGTTCATCTTCAAAGTAGTGTTTGAGGCAGTGCCCATTGACCACAAAACTTCTAGTGTATTCAGCCCATATTGTGATTGCACCATAAGGTTGGACGTGTTGAACTATGAATGGTCCAGACCACCTCGTGTGAAGCTTCCCTGGAAAGAGGCGAAGTCTCGAGTTGAACAGAAGCACTTTGTCCCCTTCATGAAATTCCTTCTTGAGTATGCGTTTATCATGCCAATGCTTGGTACGAGCTTTGTAAATCTTGGCATTTTCATAGGAGTAAAGACGCATCTCATCCAACTCATCTAGCTGTAGTCTTCTCCTTTCACTAGCACTCTTAAAGTCATAATTGATTTGCTTGATCGCACAGTGCGCCCTGTGCTCAAGTTCAACAGGTAAGTGGCAAGATTTTCCATAAATAAGTTGGAAGGGAGACATACCTAGGGGGGTCTTGAATGTAGTCCAATAGGCCCATAAAGCATCGGGTAACTTCAATGCCCAATCCTTCCGTGATCTAGATACAGTCTTCTCTAATATTTGCTTGATTTCTCTGTTGGAAACTTCTACCTGACCATTGGTCTGAGGATGGTAGGGCGTGGCGATTTTGTGCTTTACCCCATACTTTTTCAAAAGTGCTCCAAATTTTTGCTCAATGAAGTGAGATCCCCCATCACTTATTAATATGTGTGGGACTCCAAACTGGGGGAAAATCACTCGCTTCATAAACTTCATGACTACCCTGGAGTCATTGGTGGTCTCGGCTGATGCTTCAACCCACTTCGACACATAGTCAACGGTGACAAGGATGTACCCATTTCCACATGAGGAAGGGAAGGGGCCCATGAAGCCTATCCCCCATACATCAAAAATTTCTACTTCCAACATGTCATTCAAAGGCAACTCGTCCCTTTTTGAGATGTTCCTAGTTCGTTGACAGCTGTCACAAGTTGAAACAAATTGTTTAGCATCATAAAAAATAGAAGGCCAATACAAACCAGATTATAGGACTTTAAAGGATGTTTTAGAGGCCACAGCGTGTCCTCCATAAGGTGAGGAATGGCATTGAGTCAACACATCATGCATCTCCACCTCTGGCACATATCGTCTGTACATCCCATCAGCGCATCTCCGGTATAAGTACGGCTCATCCCAATAATATGACTTCACATCATGCAGGAACCTCTTATTTTTCTGAAAGGAAAGATCAGGAGGAAATATGTCAGAGACTATAAAATTAACAAAATCCGCATACCACGGCACTTGTCGTTCAAGTAAAGCGTATAAGTGCTCTTCGGGAAACGAGTCGTTAATCTCCAGCTCAAGGTCATGCTTTGTGTCAACATCTCATTCCAGCCTAGAGAGGTGGTCGGCCGTAAGATTTTCACTCCCCTTTTTATCTCTAAGTTTCACATCAAATTCTTGTAGGAGGAGGATCCATCAAATAATTCTCGGCTTGGCGTCCTTTTTGTTGATCAAATATTTAATAGCTACATGGTCAGTGAAAACAATTACTTTTGAATTAACTAGATATGAACGAAATTTATCAAAAGAAAAAACTATTGCTAGCAGCTCTTTCTCTGTGGTGGCATAATTTATCTGGGCATCATTGAGCGTGTGACTGACATAGTAAATGGCATGAAGTTTCTTGTCTTTTCTTTGCCCTAACACCGCACCCACTGCCTGGTCACTGGCGTTGCACATCAATTCAAAGGGGAGGGACCAGTCTAGAGGTTGAATTATTGGAGCGGTAGTCAACGCTTCTTTGAGCTTCGTGAAAGCTTCCTCGCAAACCCTATCAAAGCAAAAGATGGAGTCTTTAGCAAGTAAGTTAGTCAAGGGGTGAGCTATTTTAGAGAAGTCTTTAATAAAGCGTCGGTAGAAGCCAGCGTGTCCCAGAAAGCTTCTAATCCCTTTTACAGATGTCGGTGACTTGAGGTTTTCAATGATTTCGATTTTTGCTCTGTCCACCTCTATCCCTCGTTCCGAGACTAGATGACCAAGGACAATGCCTTCTTTTACCATGAAGTGGCACTTCTCCCAATTTAGCACCAAGTTCACCTCTTCGCATCTCTGCAAAACCTTAGATAAGTTAGATAAACAATGATGAAAGGAAGAAGAACCATACACAGAAAAATTATCCATAAATATATCCATGAAATCTTCATTAAAGTCAGAGAATATGGCCATCATTGCTCTTTGGAAAGTCGCAGGGGCATTGCAGAGGCCAAATGGCATCCTCCTATATGCGTATGTGCCGTAGGGGCATACGAAGGTGGTTCTCTCCTGATCGTTTGGGTGGATGGGGATTTGAAAGAAACCTGAGAATCCATCCAAGAAACAAAAGTAAGAATTATGGGCTAATCTATCAAGCATCTGATCAATGAAAGGAAGAGGGAAATGATCTTTTCTCGTCGTAGTGTTCAACTTCCTGTAATCAATACACATCCTGTGTCCTGTAATTGTGCGTGTCGTTATCAACTCATCTGTGTCAGTCTTAACAACCATGACGCCTTCCTTTTTGGGAACCACATGAACCGGACTCACCCAAGAGCTATCTGAAATCGGGTAGATCACGCCAGCATCTAATAACTTAAGCACCTCCTTCTTCACTACCTCTTTCAAGTGCAGGTTGAGTCGGCGTTGGAATTCCACTGAGGGCTTACTATTCTCTTCTAAGAGGATCCTGTGCATGCAAATAGATGGGTTAATACCTTTAATATCATCAAGAGAATACCCAATTACCTTCCTGTGTAGACGGAGCTCTTGCAAAAGTAATTCAGTCTGCTCCTTATCCAACTCAGCACTAACTATTACAGGGTAAGTAAAATTTTCACCCAAGAATTCATATCTCAGATTTTTGGGCAAACTTTTGAGCTCGATTTTCTTTTGTCCTTCTTCTTCTTGATTCTCTTCTGGTTCGGCTCTTGAGCCTAGATCCGCATCAAGTAGGGCAGCATAGCCCTCAATCTCTCCTTTACTGTTTTCACCTGCAACGCTGATAAGGGCGAGCTCCAATGGATCACTTTCTTTCCAGTGAGGCTCGGATTGTTGGACAATCTTTTCAACTATATCTACACTGTGACATGTGCCTACAAAAGAAGGTTTTTTAAGAGAGTTAGACAGGTCAAATTGAATAACATTGTCACCGATGTTTAAATCCAGTTTCCCATTTTTAACATCGATGATAACACCAGCTGTAGCAAGAAAAGACCTTCCTAAAATAATAGGAAGTTTGTCATTTTTATCAATGTCCAATACAACAAAGTCGGCAGGAATAAAATAATCATCTACTTTAATGGGTACATCATCTAAAATACCAACTGGACTTCGAACTGATCTATCAGCTAGCTGCAAGGAAATATTAGTCGGTTTTAAGTCACCCAAATCCAGCTTTTTACACAATGATAGCGGCATGATGCTGACACTCGCCCCTAAATTGCACAGTGCTCTCTGAAAGGTCATCTCTCCTATCTGGCACGGTATGGAAAAGCCGCTAGGATCCATGAGTTTTCGTTGAACCTTATTTTGCAAAATCGCACTGCACTCCTCAGTGAGTGCCACAGTGCCTTGATCTTCTAGCTTCCGTTTATTTGAGAGGATGTCCTTCAGGAACTTTGCATAGGTCGGCATCTGTGGAAGAGCATCAACAAAGGGAATGTTAATATATAATTTTTTTAAAATTTCTAGAAACTTACTGAATTATTTGTCTAGCTTGGCTTTGACAAGCCTCTGAGGGAAAGGTATCGGCGGCTTGTAGGCTGGCGGCCCAACATAGGGTCGTTCTTCCTCTATTCTTTTACGTTCCGCCGGTGTTGAATCAGCGTGTGGCTCCTCAGGGTTCGGTGTCACTTCATCCCTTGTATCATCAATCGGCATCTTAGGATCTTCCAATTGCTTGTCGCTCCGAGTGGAGATTGCATTGCACTGCTCCCTCGGGTTAACTTCTGGCTGTGATGGAAGCTTCCCTAGCGCTCTAGAGGACGAGCTAGCCTGCTGCGCAAGCTGGCTCTCTAGCATTTTATTATGCGTTTCCAAAGAGTCCATCCTCGTCATCATCAGTTTCATCATGTCAGTCAGCCCTTCTATCTGCTTACTCAGTTGAGAGTCTTAGGCCGGTCTTGGAGGAGGATTGTAAATCGCTTGTTGAGGGGGAGGATTGTAGTTTCTCTGTTGGAACCCAGGTGGCTGCCTGTAATTTTCTTGTTGTGGCGGCCTGAAGTTCCCTTGCTGAGGTTGAACTTGTGGTGGTGCTTGCCCTGGTTGTATAGGCTACATGGTCCGGTAGGAAAAGTTCGGGTGGTTGCGCCAGCCAGGATTATAATAGTTGGAATAAGGGTTGTTCATGGGGTTTGCATTTCCAACTGCATTCAGATGTTCAGGCTGAGCTTGGACTACCTGCCCATCTCCCACTCGGGACTCAGCACCTGCATGACCTGCAACACCACACAATTCACAAGGTAATGAATTAGTATCCAAAGAATTAACAGACCATGAATTAAATTTCTGAGTCAAATTGTCTACCTTCGCAGTCAAAGCAGTTAATGAATCAAGATCGAATTTACCTCCTTTTCTTGAAAGTGTACCTCGCTCTGGATTCCATTGATGGTAGTTCAGTGCCATGTCCTCCAGGAGGCTTATAGCATCTTCAGGTACTTTGCTCATTAAACCCGATCCTCCAGCAGCGGCATCGACTGTGAGTCTAGTATTGTATTGTAATCCTATGTAGAACGTGTGTACTAGGACCCAAGTCTCAATCCCATGGTGGGGACATAGTCTTTGAAGCTCTTTGAATCTCTCCCAAGCTTCGTACAAAGACTCTTCATCCTTCTGCATGAAGCTCGTTATCTGATTTCTGAGGTGGATTGTCTTCGAAGGAGGGAAATACTTCGAGAGGAAAACTTGAGACAGTTCATCCCATGTCCGTATTGAAGCTGGGGGGATCGTATGGAGCCATGTCCTTGCTCTGTCCCTTAAAGAGAATGGGAATAAGCGTAACCTGATAGCATCAGAAGTAGCTCCATTAATCTTTAACATATTGCAATATTCCATAAATATAGACAAATGCATATTGGGGTCCTCAAGAGGAGAACCACTAAATTGATTTTGTTGTATCATGGAAAGTAGAGCAGGTTTAATTTCAAAATTGTTGGCCTCCACATTAAGCCTAACTATTCCTGATTGAAACCCATGTGTAAAAGGTGCTGCATATTCTTGCAGTGTTCTGGCATTATTATTGTTCACAAGTTGAGGCGCTGGTTCGTTCTCCATGTCAATGTGAAGGTGTTCCATTTGTTCTTGACCCTTGGTTTGCTGAATTTGATTAAGCTTCCTTCTTTGTCTGAAGGTCCATTCTATCTCAAGATCGATTTCAAATAGTGGTCCTGCCCTGTAACTTCTTTGCATAAAAATTTGTCAGATTCAGTTATGAAGTTCAAAGCAGTGAACACAAGCAAAAAGTAGTGTGAAACAAAAATAAAGAAAGAAAAGAAAACTAACTAAAGCTTAGTCTACTAGTCCTTAGAAGTATACTAATATCAACCGTTGTTCCCCGGCAACAGCGCCAAAAACATGACACTATCCGCAAGTGCACGGAAATGTCACAGTAATATAAAAGATATCGTCTCCCACAGGGAACAAGGTGAGTACTAGAAAATCTAATTTTTGGAATCTAAGCTGATCAAGTTGTGGTTTTTTGAACTAAAGAAAACTAAAACTAAGCAGAATAGTAAACAAGAAATCAAACAACTACAGCAGGGTAAATATATGAGAGAGAATATCAGGGCTTGGGTTTTCACCACTCCGATGATTTTATTTGTATTAAGAAATAAATACCAGTTACTTGGATTTACAGATATGTATAAGGAATCTACCCTATGGTACAAGGTGCCTTCTTTCGAGTGTACACCCCGGTATTTGCCCAGAACGTCTCCTACTTTCGCGGTGGATCGTTCTAGACAAACCCAATGGGTCTCGTGGTAGATTATGAACCCTCGAGCGAAGAACAAGCACTTTCGTGTCGAGTCTTCACAAGATTCACAAAGAGGTTCGATCGTTACGGTCCTACTCTCGTTATGAACCGTAACAACTATAACATGATAATACTTGGCCAGAGTACAAATCAAGAAATAAGTGCATCAAGTGAAATATGCTTAAGATATGATCCAAATAGCAAAGTTAATACATGAGTTGCAAACAAAAATCGTTAGAGGGCTTCAACTTAGCCCTGAAAATAGGTTTACGCTACAACCATCGTCAAAACGCTCAAGATACTCTCTTTAATCATAAGAAAATCATAGGAAAAGGTTTCTAAGAGGGAAGAGATGATGAACCGAAAGAAATAAGCAAGGATTGCTGAGTTCCAACGATTAGATCTTCGAAAATCGCCCCAAAGTCGCCTGTTCGTCGTGTTCGTCCGCCCTAGCCACTTCGTCCCCCGATTACTTCTCTTATAGGGCACGGAATTTGGGGATTTTATATTCTTTTTGTTTGTCTTCGAGTCAGCTTTCCAAAAAGTCCTCACTTGCTAAATTTGGACTTGAATCAGATTCAAAATCGCCAAAATACTGAATAGGTGTCGAGCTGATCCGTCAACTTCACGGGTGAACCCCGCCTGGTTCACCAGGTGGTGAAGTGCACGGTGCTCTTTTGTTGTGAAATAATCACAGGTGAACCTCGTGGGGTTCACCTACCAGTGAAGTCTTCGGCATATTTCTGTGCGGGACTTCATCAGATCAGATCACGGGTGAACCCCATGGGGTTCACTTGCCAGTGAAGTGTGCGGCAGATTTTAGAAACTTATGACATCATCGGTGAACTCCGCCGGGTTCACTAGGTAGTGACGCGCGCACTAAATTACGTCCTTCGGCAAGATCACGGGTGAACCCCGTGCTGGCCGTGAAGTCTAGAGAAAGTTCCGATTGAGCCCAAATTTTACGAGCAGCTTCGTCTTCTCATAAGGAATCACCCCATGCTCTTAGATTCTTCAAAAAGACCTCAAAATTGGGTGATTTTACCTGAAATTCAATAAGACAGACGAAAAGTGAAGATTCTGAAGTTTTTAACTAAATAAGCCTTAAAGGAGTGTAAAAACATTAAAATAGGCTTAAATTCATCATGGAAAGATAATAAAAATTACCACTAAAATGGAAGGCATCAGTAAACCTTCTATGTAAATTTTTCTTGCCTCACCAATAAGTTTTGGAGATGGCTCCTTTTCTATTAAATATAATTAAGATGGCCGAGTGGTCTAAAGCACTAGACTTGTCCTCGACCGAGGGCATGGGTTTAATTCCCACTTCTAACATAAAGTAAGATATAATTATACTTTACTTTATAAAGTGGGTGTTGGTTCAAATATAATTAAATATAATTGCATTACTTTTTTGATGGCTCATTTTTTTTAAAATAATAGGTCAGGAGGGCCGAGTGATCTAATGTGTGGATATAAATCCACAACAAATAAAATATAATTACTTGATAATTTCCAATGTGGTGTGGGTTCAAATACCTCTCGTGACATCAAATAAAGTGTAATTGATTGACACCTTTCAAAGTGGCAGTGCCCGACTCAAATTCTAGTCCTTGACATAGAGTATGGGTTCAAGTCCTACTGCCAAAAAATATAGTGTAATTGTTTGACACTTTTCAAATTGGAAAATGGTGGAAGCAATCATCAAGCTAATATCAAGAGATAGAAAAAAAAAGGCACAAGAAAGAGGATCATGATTCTTAGTTTCTCATTATCGGCATAGCTCAAAAACTACTACGCTAGTTAGTCTACTTTTGTATGAACACTATGTGCCATAGCTTCCCTACAATTTCTGCATCTCCATGTTCTTTGTGGCTGCCAAATTGAATGAATGAGTGAATGTCATCCCGTCACTCGGCAAATCATGTAAAGCCCACGAAGGACCTCATTTAAAGCCCATGTTTTAATGGACATTGTGGTCGCTTGAAGATAAGGGGGCGAGGGAAAAACATATGCCACTATTATAATTGGATTTAGGGTTTAACACGAATGGACCCACTCCAATATTATAATTGTACTCTTGATTCATTGGCTAGCTACACTTGTAGTGAAGGGTGCTTGTATCCCACTTTTTTTTACTCTAGAGCTTGGGTTGCTTCCAAATTGAGTAAATTAAATTAGTCATAAAATAATAAACATGGCAAAGGCATGTTTGGGAAGCATCTAAGGCCACTAAAGTTTGGGCGTGACAGTAAAACTATTGCGTTGTGTATGAGCGTGTTTAAATAAGAAAACAATGGATGCTCTTGTCAAGCTAAGATCAAGAGATAGAAAAAAGGACACGAGAGATGATGATGATTCTTAGTTTCTCATTAATGGCAGAGCTCAAAAGAGTAGTGCACCAATAGAATACTCTAGAACCAAAAGTATCAAAGGGTACAAATTTGTTGTTACGTTTCCCCTACGCTAGTTAGTCTACTTGTGTATGCACACTACATGTCATAGCTTCCCTACAATGCCACCAACTCCTTGTTCTTCGTGGCCACTGAATTGTATGAATGAGTGAATGTCATCCCGTCGCTCGGCATATCATCTACATCCATCTCCGGCTGTGCCATGCTCTTGATGAATTCATTGAACAATGGCCAATGATCTTGAGAGAAGAACTCAGCACCCATCCTTTGATAAGTAAATGACTCCAACCTAGATTGATGAGCTAAAATATTGTGCTTGATTGCACTAAAATCTCCCACGAGAGAAGAATTCTCGCCAGAGATGCTCACGCCGTGCTTCTCGCACGCCTGCATGATCTGAGATAGCAATCCCTCCGGGTTAGATTGAGCAACAGCACAAGGTTGAGCTCTATCTAAGAGGTCCATGCCTGGGATGATCATGGTGAAAGAATTTCTAGCAAAAATTTCTGCCACTGCCTCGAACCCATCTCTTCCGTCAACGTTGTAGAAACCAGCTGTAAGCTGAGCTGGCCTCGACCGGCTGTTGTGCCAGGAATGCAAAAGCGGAACCTTGGCCGAGAGCCCGAGAGGCAATTCACTGAACACCTTACGTGCGACCGATAGCAAGCGATCACAATGAGACAACATCTTCTTGGAGTACCAAGAGAGAAAGAAATGGCCGTACGGCGTTTCCCAGGAGCCGCCAGACTCCTTGAAAAAGCTGCCAGAGTTGAGCGAGTTTTTGTACTCAGGGGCATCATGGGGGCCGGAGAGTCCCCACAAGGGGTTGCCAGCCTGCTGGGCATGACGTTTGAGATCGGCAAGCATGTACTTGTCGTAACATTGGAATTCTCCGACACCGGTGAAAGAAACGTTGCCAGTATCTGGGAATGATGGGTAGCGGAGCTCGCCGTTGGGTCCGAGACCGACGGTGACGTGCTGCAAAATACATATTTATTAGTAGTTGCGCAAGGAAAGTGAAGATAAGGGAAAAGAGAGGGAGCTATCCCGACCGTGATGGTGGAGCCAATAAAGTCAGCGAAGGCGAGGCGGAAGCTGTGGAAGAATTCCTCGTACGCCTCCATGGGGGTCTTGCCATCAAGGACGGGAAGATCGTCGACGGCAAAGGATAGGCAATCCGAGCGGCGCCGGCCAGATCGATCGCTGAAGAGGAGGTCAGGGTCAGCGGCGACAGCACGAAGGACCGACTTGGGAAGAGGGAGGGATGGGTGTGCGTGGAGGTTGAGGGAAATGCGGATCCGGAGGCCAGCTTCGCGGGCCATGGTAGCGATAGCAATGTAAGAGGACCAATCGTGCGAGTCGGAGGCAACGCCCCAAGAGATTGGTAGGTCGACGCCATGTATGCCGAGGAGCGAAAGGGCACGGAGGCCGGCAGCAATGGCCTTGGCATGGTTGACGGTGTTGGCGTCTGAGATGACGTCCAAGGGCAAAGCTACGAAAAGCGGAACGGGTTCCGGCTGGAGCAAAATCAAGCAACGCATGATTTGGATATATGTGCCTTTAAAAAAGGATAAGAAATGAAGAATAACCTTATGGTTGATTGCCGGTGAGGCGTTGTCTTTCACCACCACCTCCGACCGGATGGCTCTGGCTCTAACGGAGAGCTTCCTCCATGCAAGCTTTGGCGGTGGGTTGAACACGACTCTGCCCAAAGTCAGCGCGGACTTTTTAATTCCCAGACCTCGTGTTGGGAACGCACACGGCTGGGCAATCCCTGCCTTATTCACCATCAAACTCAACTCCATCTTCCTCAATTTATTATTGGCTATAAAGCCAATAAAGCCAAAGGAGGAAGACGGAGAAAGATCGACGCGTAAACAAAGCAAGGGAAATGTGAGAAGCTACGAGGAGAAACGAATGGATTGTTTATTGGAAAAGGGCAAGGTATATAAAGAGAAAAATTGGACTAAAAAACGAATGAATTTCATGCCTCGCTTTCTCTTGTCCACAAATTCTATTCCTCCTCGGTCAAATCACGTTCATGCTCTTCATTACTTTTAAATTTTTACACGCACAATATTGTTTTACATACATATGGCATGTTTCCATTTGTTTGCAATATCCCATTGAATCAAGGCTCCTTGACTATGAATGATGAGCTTCTTGACATTGTAATTACACAAGGATGCAAATGACATTCTTGCCCACCCTATCTACTTGCCTATTTAAGTTATACTCATCATGCATCATAATGCATGTTGAATAGTTGCCTAGTAATGGTGCCTGTATCATTGGTTTCCTCTACGCCTCTCTTCTTCTAGGACAGGTCTTTTGCTTACCCGTTTCTTCCCTTAGGACTGAGCCCTCTTCCCCTCGCCTTTCTACTCTCTCTCTCTTAACCAAACCCCTTCTCCTCTTACCCTCTTCTTCAATCTTCCACTGAAGGCTTCACTCTTCAAGGCTCTTGCAAAGGATGCAAGGAATCAAACTTCAATGAACATGATGGGTGCAAACTCTCCATGATATCATCTTCAACCTTCAACGTGTCTCAAAACAACACCACCGAGCCCCTCTTCCTTCTAAACTCTTGTAAGTTGTTGTTGATTGATCTTTGCATACCCATACAAGTTGTTTTTATTGTAGGTCTCGGCGTAAGCCTTTATCCTATCCTTAGATCTTTTCTACAAGCAAGCAAAGAATCATCCGTCAAATCAATTTAGTCCAACTCATCACGGAAAACCATCAAGCTCTCGACATTTCTTCATCAATAACAAGCCTTCTAACTACTCTTTTCTTTGTAAATTGTTGATTGCTTGTGTTTTCCTATGCTTACTTACTCCTCCTTGCTTTGGTAGATCTCGGCACATTCAAAAATTTCAAGATGGTTAATACAACTCTAGAGTCATCTCTCAATCAATGAGTGGCACAAGAACTTCTTCCTCTTTCCTGTTTCTTAAGCTTAATAGTTTGATAACTTGTTAGCAAAAAAAAACTTGGAGGCTTAACCTCTATCTTAACCCTATTTGTGTCTGTAATAATCACACTCATGCTTGTGTAGGTTCTAGTCTTGTGTATTCATAATGCTCAACCTCTATAATGCTATCTTTCCACCAATGGACTTATCAAGACTAGGATGCTCAACCTCTATCAGCACCATTTAGTTTAATGTTATTTACTTCATGCAATTTTTAGCTTTCCTAGTTGTAGTGTTATTTTTACTACATGTTTCCTTGCCTATAAAATATAAAAATATATTTTCAACCCTGTTAGTGGTAATTTTTATTTTTTTTGCATGCTTACGTACGGTTTTCTTTATTATAGAAATTCAAAAATTATTTTTTAAATCCGTAGCTCGTCATGTGTTTCCCCTCATCAAGGTGTTGTTA
Source organism: Costus lasius (assembly GCA_027563935.2). NCBI lineage: Eukaryota > Viridiplantae > Streptophyta > Magnoliopsida > Zingiberales > Costaceae > Costus > Costus lasius. The sequence continues at coordinate 90,886,287 of CM050450.1, read as the reverse complement.
ATAATGGGTAGAATTATTTAAAATTTCTATTCAAGTTTTTCAATTTTTTTTTGGCGTGAATACATTATTAATGTTATTATAGTTGTAATATATTTTAATCTTTTATTTGAAAAATTGAAATAAATGTTTGTAATCTTTTAGCACTGGTATAATGTTTACAGTAATTGTAAGGTTCCTCTACTTTTGAACTTTTTATTTTTTAGTGAACACATTTATAAAGTTATATAAATAATCCTATTGTTTTTTTTCTTATTTATGAAGGATGCAAATTGAGTATGCTTTTTTGTAATGTATTTTTAGTTTGGCAATGTGTTTTATCATTGGTTATAGTGTCTTGTAATTCAATGTTTTATGTGAAAACTTTCATAATATGTGTTTAAATGCGATGATAAATATTTTTTTTTTAAAAAAAAATTGTGTTACACCTGAATTTCGGTGGTTTTAACCTAGTGAGATAAAATCAATAATATGTACAGTGTTCATGTTAGAAAATTTTATTTATTTATTATTCATTTTATGTTAAAACCATAAATATATATAATGTATATGATGGCGCTTTAAAAACTGTATAATAAGATACATAAATGCATAAATGATTATTAGAATACATGTTAATATTGTAAAATATCTCTTAATTATAACTTCTATAAGGATAATAGTAGTAAAATTACTTGTTTTTAGTTATTATTTTCTATTTATATGTGATGGGAATAGAGAGTAGCCTAAATATCTTAGAAGTGTATCTAATTTAGTATATAGCGGCAGCACATTTTTAATCAAATGAAAGTATATCCTTAGAAATTATTTTAACATTTATGGGCAACACCCTCCATTCCTAATTAATTGTTCAACGAACTTGCATCTTCGAAAAATTAATATTAGTAACAAGAGATAATACCTTAAAATAATCAATTCTATAAATTCATTTAAAAGCCTTAGCAACAAATTTGATTTGATAGAAACAAAAAAGTCACTATGACTTCATAGGCAACAAATTTAAGGACAATAGTAGAAGCCATGTGCCTCGAGATACCAATGGCACTATCTTATCATGTGGACTATTTCAAATGAATAGAATAGATTATATTAATGAAAATGTATGGATTGTAATGAATATGTTAACACTTTCTCATTGTAATTAGAAATAGGATGAATGATAATACGCTTTGTACCATTGTCTAATTAGAAAGCACATGAAGTAGTTAGTGCATACAAGGCTTAAAATAGAACTAATGATGTTGAGTGCTAACTGTCTAAGAATCACAAATGCACACTATGGATGAGATGAAACCTTGCGGGATGACTAGGCAATGAAGTGACGGTGGAAAAATATAATGTGAACGATATGAGGAAGAGGAAAAGGAGCATGAAATGGTTGAAAACGAAACATAACAAATTTAAGAGAAACATATTATGGTGATGATTAAAGGGATGAGAATTAACTCAAACAAAGTGATAGTATGAGAGACATAGTATCATTAATAAATAAAAATTTACCTTATTAGTAAACAAAGTGAGCTTCCCGTCTCTGTTTCTATTTTTTCTAGCGATGTTGTGTTCTTCTGCATTTTCCTGCGATGTCGCATTCTACTGCATTCTTCCGGTGACTGTGTTTTTGGGCGACATCGTGATCTGTTGTTGGCAGGTGAGTATTCAGTTTGACCCCACATTTAGGCATATATAGTCTCTCGTTCTCTCGCGTTCCTCCCCTACTCATTCTTGAGCATAATAGCTTCTTCCCTCCTCTTGGCGCATGCGATCCTATCGCTTTTGCTATGCTTGTTTGGCTGAGGTGAGGGAAACCTAACCTGCTAGTCTCGCCCTTCTATGGCATGTGCCTTGTTGCTATGTGTGCATCCCCTGAGTGGGACTTGTGCTTGGCTGGATCCTGCGTGATCCCTATTTTCCCTTATTTTTCAGCTTTCTTGTAGAGAAAAAAGGGAGATTTCATTAGCTACATTGTGGGCATAACAAATTAGTATCAAAGTCCAGCTCACATTAACTTGTATACTATGTTTTGACTGTGTTTGCTTTTGTGCAGTTATCATCTTGTGTGTTCTGCTCATCAGCTCCACTCGTCGCCAGGTGATGACCAATAGTGAAGAGGATTGCTATCCTTGAGGACTCTGTGGGCGATGCCTTTAAGCTAGCTCCCAAGACTTTGGTTGAGCTGGTTCAGACCTTGATGACCTTCAACACTAAGCAGAAGGTGTAGGTGGAGCACCAAATCACTGAGTTCTAGACTCTTTAGATAGAGATGGCTCACCTAAAGTGTGTTGTAGCTCCCCCACAAGTACCAACTAATGTCAGCCATGGGACTGTTGTGCGATGGCGTGTTCCCAAACTAGCAACCATCTCCGGGGTCCATTGTGTTGGTGTATATACCCTAAGACCTATGGTTGGTCCAATATGTGTCACATTTATATGATATATTACACATATCATGGCAGTCATTGTTATCCTTATGGTACATCTGCGTCATATATACATTTGCATAAACAATGTCCCTAGAGATAGATTTTATCTAGTCTTAGTAGATTATCCCCAATCAAGTATCATAGAGGATAAGGGATAGCTGTGATGCATTTGAGACTAGTATATACGCTGGTTGAGCACGCGTTGCTAACACAAGCATAAGGTGGATATACTGGCCAGACCCGTCGTGAGGATTCAACTTAATGTTACAAATCAAATCTCACAGTGATGGAGGTATACTCGACCTCGACTTGAGGTTATTGATATCTCTATATGGCAAGTGGTGTACTTTGATACAACCTAACGCTCCGCCATAGTAGGGGAGTCATAACGGTTGTCATCAGGTGTATCATAAGCCACATGAGAGGTTCAATGAGTCAATACAAGATTTGCCCTTCCTGAATTAGAAGCTTGATATCCTTAGGCGCCCCACATATGGATGCATGACTGAAAGTGTATGGCCATACCTAGGTGAGAATCTGATTTAGTCATGACTATTAGATTGGGTTAAACAAATGTGATACACTTGTCAAATCTGGATATCAGTTTAGTAAAAATACTATAGTGTACACTTACTTTGTTGTGGTTTAGGAGCAGTCAATGATAACATCCATTCTGAGGACTTGGGTAGCAATAGTATATAACTAGGTGCCACTCATTGCTTGTGATGACCAGAGGTTATTACTACCAACATCTGAAGAACCCACAGGGTCATACACTGAGACACTCGAGATCTCATTTTGATCAGGTAGCCTTACATCGAATCATTTTATAATTTGGATCATTCAGGGAGACTGATGCTTTGAGATTGCTTCCATGGGGATGATATTTTATATAGTTCATGTTTGACCACTAGTTAACTTCTAGTGGACCATGTTTGACCTCTGTTAACTTGGGTGGTCAAAATGAATCAAATAAGGTTCTCAGTGCAAGTTTAGACTTGACACTTGAGTCATATAAATAAATAAAATATATTATGAGCAAGAGAATTTTTCTCTTGGCTTAAGAATGGGCTAGGCACATGCTAAGAATAGATATAAATATATTTATTCTAAATGAGACTAATCAAGATATGGCTTGAATAAATATATTCATTTATCCCTATAGATATGGCTAGGCGCATATCTATTTGATTAAATATATTTATATATGTTTAATTAGCCTAGGCACATATAATTAACAATATATTTATTCATGTTAGACTAAGTTAAACATATTAATAAGTTTAATCTAAGAATAACTCTATTCCTTCACATATATATATTGGAGTTATTTTGGGATGAAGAGAGAGATATATGTGACATCATCTTCTTGATAGCCCTAGCATCCTCTAGGGAATTCACCTACTCCTCTCTAGACACCTCCCTTCTTCCTTGGTGGCGTGAGTTCTTGAGAAGGTGACTTCATCCACTTGTGTTGGCGAGAACACAAGAGAAGTGATCAAAGCATCGAGGTGGGGCACAAGTTGTAGAGATAGATTTATCTCTCCTTGACGCCACCATCCTCTTCCTCATCTTGGCGCATCCTTGGAGGTTGGTGCAAGTTGAAGAAAACTCCCCTCTTAGCGAAATCACTTGGTGATTAATGCAAGACAAGAGAAGGCGTGGATCTCATTTCCCGAGGCTAGCACCAAGCGTGGGGGTTGAGGGATCTTGAGCAGCCCATGTGTGTGAGATTGTAGAGAGCACTCCCTTTCGTGTCTACATCGTCATCAGAGGCTTGCTTTAAAACCGCATAAGGTATCTCTCTTAACACATCCGATGGTTCTCTCATAAGAAACATCATGGTTTTTTTATAGGAAAGCTATTTTGGGCCAACACCTCAGTGTGATGCTCTGTCTAATTGGAGAAATCAAGTCTTGCTTAGCATGGTTTGATGTTTGATGAGTCATATAACTACACCTCTTCTGAAGTTTATGCAAAAAGAAATAGCTTTTCTTCTTCACTATATGATATTCCATCTGAGTGTGTCTCCTGGACAAGGTGATGACCTGACCTATTATCAGATACTAGGTGTCACGCCCCAATTTTTCGCGCCTAAAATCAGAGCGTGATCGCACGAATCTACACAACCTCTGTGTAAACCCGTCAGCGAATCACTCTCCTGAGTACAATGCGTCTAATGCGGAAGTCTAATAAGGAATACAATGCGCGCTCTCAATACAGATCGTCTCCCAGCAGTACAGATCACTCTCCCAACTATAACTAACTCTACCCAATCACCAGAACCTCTCTGAGCTGACTGAGCTGTGATGGCCGAAACTGTGATGATGCAATACTGAAGGCAAGGTGGCGGGTTAGGCTCTTCCTCTGCCACTAACCACTTTGCACACCTTGTGCGCCCTGAAAACCACAAGCTTTCACTGGCAAGTATCACACACAGCAAGGTGATCTATCAGAGATCAAAGAGCAATAGACCTCTGCTCAAAACCTAACACGCAATGAACTACCGGCCTGCTTAACCCTAAGCAATATATGATCTACACAACGAGCGAGGGATGATAACAAACACAATGCTTGCGTCTCACCCAAGCTAAATCTGATAAAGCTCCAAACAAAACCGATCCTCTACCGAGTGTAATGCTCGATATACAAAAGGACCCTATTCCCTAATCCCGGGAATAGGTACACAAATATATAAAGATATCAACAAACGTTCATACAATGATTCGTTAAGAGTTATACCACTCCTCGCGTATGAACAATGATGGAAGGTAGTGAACAGCCCCCTCTCCTCAAGAAGCCGCCCACACAAGTCCTCCAAAAGCGCTCCACACCAAGATGATGAGGAGCCTCTACCCTAGGGTCGCCTCCCTAGGTAGTTTGCTGATGTAAGCCTTCTTGAACTCGCCTCTAGTTCAAGAACACGTCAAGAACCTCAAGAACAGCAAGGTGCTGCCCTCTCAAGGTACTGCCGAAGATGATGAAGATGATAGAAGGGCCGCCGGTGGTGATCCTCCCTCCAAGGACTCGCCAAGATGAATCAGCCCCCTTCTTCAAGGTTCTTCCTCGCCTCTAGGAAGAACTCGCCAACCTCAGGAAGAACAGCAGGTTGCCGCCCTTCTAGGATGAAGATCACGTCCTTTCTCGCCTCTAGAAAGGAGTCCACGCCAAGGAGAAACAGCCCCTTCCTCCAAGGGAACTCGCTAAGGAAGATGATGGAAGATCTCACCTCAAGAACCTCCAAGAACACCTCAAGAACTTGTCGCCTCCTCAAGCAGCAATTCGCCTTAGCCTTGGCGTGTGGAGAAGATGGCTGCCAAAGGGAAACTCGCTCCCTATTTGAATTAGTGGATCGGGTAGGGTTTAGGTGAACCAACCCACTAACCCACTTAATCCAAACCGCCAAGTGGTGGATCCAACTCCATGTCGTTTAAGTGAGGATCCAATTGTTGAGAAGACTTAAATCCACTTAAGTCTTATTGGATCTCACTTATTCTTCTTATTGGATGTCTCATAAGTTGTCACATGTTAGACATGTGCCAACTTACTCAACACTTAGCCAATTTTCGCCAAGGGCCTAGAAAGACTAGATCAGCCCCTAGGTCCCTTCCAAGTGAACCCTGATCAAGCCCAGATGAGACCTGACCATGGTTAGGCTAACCCTGGTTAAGGTAACCATGGTTAAGCTAACCCTAGTCCACCAAAGAAGTCCAATGTCCTCCATAGAACTCCAAAGCACCCCCAGGCCATGCCCAAGGATATAGTATGTCAATGTACCTGCAAAAACATACTAACACAGATGTCAGAAACCTAACTCCTCTAGTAGGCTCCCTGCAACATCAGCCTAGCTCCCCTCTAGACTCCTCCATTCCTCCCCAGAACCCCGCTGGATCCATGGAATGGTCTGGGGTATAACCCCAGCATACCCAGGGTCTCACAATACTCCCCCAACTGAATTGGCACTCGCCCTCGATGCCATCAGCTGATCATATGCCCTGGCTAGCTCCTCAAACTGAGTAATGTCTTCTACCTTCTCCCAGGTAGCATCCTCCTCTAGTTCATTCTCCCACTGAACTAGGAACTCCATCTTACGACCTCCAGGTGGTCCTGAGCCATAGACTCTATGGTCTAAAAATTTTATTGGCTTCTTGGCAAACTCAACCCTGCCCCTCGCAGGCTGCCTCCTCACCTGTCCACGGTCTGGATGCCTGTCATCAGTATGATACTTCTTTAAAAGACTGACATGGAAAGTGGGATAGAACTGAAGCCATCGTGGTAAGTCCAATCTATATGCAACTGGGCCTACTCTTTTAATGATCCTGAAAGGACCCTCATACCTCCTCACTAGGCCTCTATGGTATGTTTTAGCATCAGTTTTTCTCCACATCTGTGGTGTAAGTTTCAGAAGGACCAACTCTCCAACTGCAAACTCCACATGTCGTCTATCTCTATCAGCATAGAGCTTCATTCTATTTCTGGCCTCTTCCAGGCTGTCACGAGCTTCATCCCACAGCTCGGACCTATCCTCAATAAAATCTACAGCCGCCTGGCACTCTCCCCCTGCGCCCCTATTTAGTGTATCCATGGGTGTCATAGGCTGCCACCCTAACACATGCTCAAATGGGCTCTTCTCAGTTGCTGATGATGTTTGGATATTATATGCAAACTGGGATGTATCTAACAATCTCAACCAATTCTTCTGTGTAGAAGAAACAAAATGCCTCAAATATTCTTCCAGTAATGCATTAATTCTTTCTGTCTGACCATCAGTCTGGGGATGGTATGCTGTTGACATCTTCAGATCGGTACCCAATCTCTTGAATAGGGAAGTCCAAAACTTTCCTGTGAACCTAGGATCCCTATCACTTATAATTTCCTTGGGTAACCCAAAATGTTTTACCACATGTGTCAAAAATAGGTTAGCAGTAACCTCTGCTGTGCAAACCTCCGGTGCAGCAGCAAATACAGCATATTTACTCCGTCTGTCTACCACAACAAATACGGACGCCATCCCGTCTACTCTGGGGAAATGGGTGATGAAGTCCATGGATACTGATAAGAAAGGTCTCTCTGGAATAGGTAACGGCTGTAAAAGCCCTGCATCTTTCCTCCTTTCTATCTTGTCCTGCTGGCATGCATGACAAGTCTTAGCATAATGCTCGATATCCTCTTTCATCCCCGGCCAATACCATGCTCTGCTGATTAAGGCATACATCCTCTTGCCTCCTGGATGACCCGCCCACACGGTGTCATGATACTCACTCATCAAGCCGTACCTAATGTCTCCTGAGGATGGAACATAAGGTCGGTCTCCCTTGGCCATAATCAAACCCTCATCATTAATATAATACCTCCGGATGACCCCCATCCTGATCTGAGATAACAGCTTCTCATAGGTTTGATCTGCCAGTGCCTGATCTCTGATGAGTCCAACTATCTTACTCTGAGCAAAGGACAATGCACCACAATAAGCTACCACTGCAATCCGACTGAGTGCATCAGGTACCTGATGAATGCGCCCTGGTTTATGCTCCCACCCAAAATCAAACTCAGCTAGTTGCTCCTGCCACCTAGCTTGCCTCGCAGATAACTTCTTTTGGGTTTGGAAAAATGTGTTGGCTACATTATCAGTTTTGACAGTAAACTTGCTCCCCAGCAAGTATACTCTCCAAATCCTCAAACAGTGCACTACAGCTAGCATCTCCTTCTCATGAGCAGAATAGTTCAATTCAGCACTCTTGAGCTTCCTACTCTCATATGCAATCGGTCTACCCTCCTGGACTAGGACTCCTCCTAAAGCCCTATCCGATGCATCTGTGTGAACCTCAAAGGGTATAGCAAAATCTGGAAGTCTCAAAATAGGCTCTGAAGTCACCCTCTCCTTCAGATCTGAAAATGCCCTCTAGTGTCTCTCCTCCCAACACCAGGAAACATCTTTCCTTAAGAGGTCGGTTAAAGGAGCTACAACCTTAGAGTAGTCCTTTATAAACCGCCTATAAAAATTAGCTAACCCTAGAAAAGATCTCAGGGTGCTAACTGAGATAGGGGCCGGCCAATCCACTATTGCCGCCACCTTCTTCTCATCCATTCTCACTTGTCCACCCCCAACGATGTGTCCAAGAAATTCCACCTCCTTCTGGGCAAAGTCACATTTCTCCAACTTCAGATATAATTGACTTTCCCTCAGTACTGCCAACACCTGCCTCAAGTGTTCAGTGTGTTCCTCCAGACTCTCAGAATATATCACAATGTCATCCAAATACACCACCACAAACTTATCAAGAAACGGGTGTAGGATGTTGTTCATTAAGTTACAAAAAGTTGCTGGAGCATTGGTTAGCCCAAATGGCATCACCAGAAACTCATAAGACCCATAACGTGTAACACATGTGGTCTTGGGCTCATCCCCTTCTGCAATTCTGACCTGCCAGTAACCAGACCTCAAATCTAGCTTACTGAAAACTTTAGCATGCACCAGTCTATCAATCAAGTCCTGGATCAATGGTATAGGGTAGGAGTTCTTAACAGTCACCTTGTTAAGAGCCCTATAATCAACGCACATCCTCATTGACCCATCCTTCTTCCTCTGGAATAGCACAGGTGCTCCATATGGTGCTTTCGAAGGCTGGATATACCCAGACTCTAACAATTCATCTAATTGCTTCCTGAGTTCCTCTAACTCAGCAGGTGGCATCCGATAAGGTGCTTGGGCTGGTGGAACAGCCCCTGGGATCAGCTCGATCGCATGGTCAATATCGCGCCTAGGTGGCAACACCTTCGGCATCTCCGGCGGTACTACATCATTATACTCCTGCAACAACTCCCCTATAGGTGCAGGTAATAGCTGAATACGATCCTCCAAAGACATCTTCGCCGCCCCCACACTCATCTCAACATCACGGCTCCTACTAGAACTAGGAAGGTTGGCCGAACCTCCCCTATGTCCACTCGGCTGCACAGGTGTAGAAATAGTCTGAGGAAAGTCCTCCACTACCCTGACATGCGCCAGATAAGTGGTCTCACCACGACGAAGTCCTCTGGCTACAATAGATGCTGCCACAATCTCCTTGCCCTTGTTCTTACTCTCAACCTTTGCCGCAGTGTGGCAAGGGAGAAAACAGGGTGATCGTTCATCAACTATCTGCAATCCGTTTAAGTGTGGCATTGGGACCGCCTTCGCTCTGCGAAGTAAATCCATACCAACTATAACATCAAAGTCGTCAAGAGCAGTCACCATGGCATGTACCCGCCCTGACCATGATCCAAGTCTCACCGGTACATCATAAGAAACTCCGGATGCTCTCCTCGGGTCTGCATTCACTGTTTTCACACTGTTGGTACACGGCATTGTTTTCAACTTTAGTTTATCTTTCACTCCATCTGATACAAACAGATGAGTGGCTCCCGTGTCCACCATAGCAGTAATCTGTACATCGTTAAGGACAAGATCGATGTACATCAGGGGACTAGACCTGACACTCACATTTGCAATCACCAACGGGTTAACAGATACACCCGCACAACCAAGGTCATCCTGGCCCTCCTGTGTACTACCCAGCGCCAATGAAGCAACTCCCTGCTTCCTAGGACAATCTCTCATAAGATGAGGTCCGTTGCAGATGAAGCACCCCTGCTTCCCTCTGCTAGTCACGCTGGTAGAAGCCTTCCCCTGCTGCGGTTGGGGTCTCTGCTGAACTGGCAGTGGCTTCTTCTTCTGAGCCTGTGGCTGATAGTGTGCCACGCCCTTATTCTTCTTCCAATTAGGAACCCACTTCTTAACCTGACCCTGTCCTGTAGGTCTCCTCGGTGGTGAAGAAGTGGTCCTAGCTGCAGTAGATCTGGATCCTCCTCCCATATCTACTAAGGCATCTGCAGCTGCTACAGCCTCCCTGTAGGTAGTAACTCCCTTCCTCTGGAGTTCTCTATATGCCCACTCCTGTAAGCCACTGGTGAAGGAGTGAAACTTCTCTTCTTCTTCCATATTAGGTATCTCTAGCAGTAGAGTACCAAACTGTTTCACATACTCCCTTATGCTCCCAGTCTGCTTCAGGTATCTGAATGCTACGCGAGCACTATGCAGAGTGTTCGCTGGTCTGAAATGAGCTCTCATCTTTGCCTTCAGGGCATCCCAGTCTGGGATCTCTGGTGTGTCCCCCTCTGTCCTCGGGGCTACATGTGTGCGCCACCAGAGTTTTGCATCACCTTTCAAAAAGGCTGCACAAACTTCTATCTTGTCGGCTTCTCCTACAGCCGCCGCCCTGAAGTAATGTTCCATATCAAACAAGAAGTTCTCAACTTCTTTAGCCACCCGAGCTCCCTCGAACGGTGTAGGCTCTGGAACATGGCGCCTAGCAGGTGCCACTGCTACTGGCGCTGGGGCTCTAGCCTGATTCCCCAACTGTGTCATGGCAATCTTCATAATGTTGACATCAGCTGCAATGGTCTCCACACTCTGGCCGATCTCCTCTATCTGGCCCTCAAAAGTATGAGATAAATCAGCCATCCGCTCCTCTACGGAATGTGTCAACTCTGCTACATGACCCTCGGACTCCATCTGTACATGATGTATCATGTCTCTCATGGCACTGACCCTCTCACTCAAGGGTCCCTGATCTGCGTCGCCATCAACCCCAATGGCTAGCTGAATCCGGGTCAAAGCTGCCTCCAGTCTCGAGATCCTCTCCTCGAACTGAGCCTGCGCCGCCATACTCCTCGTAGATGGCGCAATCTCTGGAACCGCTGTGTAGATAAAAGTAAGGGAAATACTGGCTAAGTACTCTGAGTGGTCGAGACGGACCGTGTAGTAGAATTACTGAGGAATTACGCCCCGGGCACAAGCTCCGACGTACGCAACCCCCAAACAGTAATCTAACTAACGTCTATATCCCTGACACACTCGTCCCAACTCAGAAAAACACTAGTAATCTCCGCTGATCTGTGCTGAAACTTGCTCTGATACCAGTTGTCACGCCCCAATTTTTCGCGCCTAAAATCAGAGCGTGATCGCACGAATCTACACAACCTCTGTGTAAACCCGTCAGCGAATCACTCTCCTGAGTACAATGCGTCTAATGCGGAAGTCTAATAAGGAATACAATGCGCGCTCTCAATACAGATCGTCTCCCAGCAGTACAGATCACTCTCCCAACTATAACTAACTCTACCCAATCACCAGAACCTCTCTGAGCTGACTGAGCTGTGATGGCCGAAACTGTGATGATGCAATACTGAAGGCAAGGTGGCGGGTTAGGCTCTTCCTCTGCCACTAACCACTTTGCACACCTTGTGCGCCCTGAAAACCACAAGCTTTCACTGGCAAGTATCACACACAGCAAGGTGATCTATCAGAGATCAAAGAGCAATAGACCTCTGCTCAAAACCTAACACGCAATGAACTACCGGCCTGCTTAACCCTAAGCAATATATGATCTACACAACGAGCGAGGGATGATAACAAACACAATGCTTGCGTCTCACCCAAGCTAAATCCGATAAAGCTCCAAACAAAACCGATCCTCTACCGAGTGTAATGCTCGATATACAAAAGGACCCTATTCCCTAATCCCGGGAATAGGTACACAAATATATAAAGATATCAACAAACGTTCATACAATGATTCGTTAAGAGTTATACCACTCCTCGCGTATGAACAATGATGGAAGGTAGTGAACAGCCCCCTCTCCTCAAGAAGCCGCCCACACAAGTCCTCCAAAAGCGCTCCACACCAAGATGATGAGGAGCCTCTACCCTAGGGTCGCCTCCCTAGGTAGTTTGCTGATGTAAGCCTTCTTGAACTCGCCTCTAGTTCAAGAACACGTCAAGAACCTCAAGAACAGCAAGGTGCTGCCCTCTCAAGGTACTGCCGAAGATGATGAAGATGATAGAAGGGCCGCCGGTGGTGATCCTCCCTCCAAGGACTCGCCAAGATGAATCAGCCCCCTTCTTCAAGGTTCTTCCTCGCCTCTAGGAAGAACTCGCCAACCTCAGGAAGAACAGCAGGTTGCCGCCCTTCTAGGATGAAGATCACGTCCTTTCTCGCCTCTAGAAAGGAGTCCACGCCAAGGAGAAACAGCCCCTTCCTCCAAGGGAACTCGCTAAGGAAGATGATGGAAGATCTCACCTCAAGAACCTCCAAGAACACCTCAAGAACTTGTCGCCTCCTCAAGCAGCAATTCGCCTTAGCCTTGGCGTGTGGAGAAGATGGCCGCCAAAGGGAAACTCGCTCCCTATTTGAATAAGTGGATCGGGTAGGGTTTAGGTGAACCAACCCACTAACCCACTTAATCCAAACCGCCAAGTGGTGGATCCAACTCCATGTCGTTTAAGTGAGGATCCAATTGTTGAGAAGACTTAAATCCACTTAAGTCTTATTGGATCTCACTTATTCTTCTTATTGGATGTCTCATAAGTTGTCACATGTTAGACATGTGCCAACTTACTCAACACTTAGCCAATTTTCGCCAAGGGCCTAGAAAGACTAGATCAGCCCCTAGGTCCCTTCCAAGTGAACCCTGATCAAGCCCAGATGAGACCTGACCATGGTTAGGCTAACCCTGGTTAAGGTAACCATGGTTAAGCTAACCCTAGTCCACCAAAGAAGTCCAATGTCCTCCATAGAACTCCAAAGCACCCCCAGGCCATGCCCAAGGATATAGTATGTCAATGTACCTGCAAAAACATACTAACACAGATGTCAGAAACCTAACTCCTCTAGTAGGCTCCCTGCAACATCAGCCTAGCTCCCCTCTAGACTCCTCCATTCCTCCCCAGAACCCTGCTGGATCCATGGAATGGTCTGGGGTATAACCCCAGCATACCCAGGGTCTCACACTAGGGATGTGAGACTTTTAGTCATACATCTAAATTTTAGTATACTAGAACTATGATCTGATAAGTGTGAGTGAGGTATCCTAAGTAAACTTAGGGATACTACTTCCATATTCCCACAGGAGAACAAGATTTGTTGCTCAAAATGTTATTTTATTGGGAAAATTTTCTCTTGAAAAAGGCTAGTAGGAGGAAGTTGTGACTTGGATCTAGTCCAAGGTCAGCCACTTAACACAAATGGTCAAGGATAAAATTTGAGCCACTGATACAGTTTGTGGGCAACCTGGGCTAAGAAAAATCAGGCTATACAGGTAGAATGGATTCACTTGAGTTTGAGTTATGGGTAACACCTAATTTAGACAAAGAATCTTCATCGTGCATGATAGCGATCCGCAAGTGCATGGATTTATCGAAGTAATAAAAGATTATCTTTCCCAACGAGGACTACGTAGCTAAGTACTTAGGCGGACTCAATCTTTTGTTATTCTAACTTCTACGCACGACACAAACTCAGAAACAACTTTTAAGATACTTGATTTCTAAAGTATCGGGAATTCATAGGTTCGCCACACTAATAAACATGGATCGTGTAAAAATAACTCAATTAATAAACTTATCTATCCTAAAAGGTACTTCTCCTATTGTACATATTACCTCCTCTCGGAGCGTAATACGGTATTCAATTAGATCAACTCCCGACTCTCGTGATAGTCAACCTAATTAAACCCTTTGAGTTCTATGAAAAGTAGGTTAATTCCTTCAGACGAATCCAACCTACTCTCGTGATTAGATTCGAAGGCTTAATCGAAATAGGTCGGATGTTGCGATTCATCTCTCGGTCCTTCTCGCTTCGTTAAATACGTAAGATTACTTGGCCAAGGTAATTTACGGGTTACATGCAATTTCAATTAAATCAGGATGACAAATTTATCAGAAAAAAGCAATAATGTAGATTAATCCATGAAAATCAGTGGGCTATGCCAAAAAATCCCAAAAAAGGTATCTACTCGCTCATATTGCTAAGGAAATACATGTTTATGATGAACGAGTGAATATCTTCTAAGAATTTGCAAAGAAATCACAGAAGGAACAACGAAACTGCCTTCTCCTCATTCTGGAGATGAGGAATAGTGGATCGATCGTCGAATTCGTGTGGAATCTCGCCGGAATATGCTCAGAAATCTTTTATCAAGTTGTCGCCTCTGTCACCGTCGCCGCTTGTGCTCATCCGAATCGTTCTCCTTTTCTCACCAAAAATCCTTTCTTTTATAGCTGGACCGGTTTAGAATCCATTAATGAACGGTTCTGCGAAGTTTGGCTTAAATCCGGTTTGAATCGGGTGAAAAACGCGTGAAAAACCCGTCGGGCGGAAGTTTTTACGACCCGTGATGTGTTTACGGCTGAGGTCGTAAATGTTTCTATGTATAATTCTTTCGGTCACAGAAAGTTTCACGGTCCGTGATGGAATTACGGCCACACCCGTGAAAGTTTCTGTTCATTCCGACACTTAGCCAATTTTCGCCTTCCGCTCGTCGTCACGTTCACGGCTGAATCTGTCATTACGGCCAAGGCCGTAAATGTCTTATTCTTCACTGCTTTCACCCCAAATTTGATGTGTAGGCTTGCGATCTTCTCGGGAATCATGCTTTGGCTTCAAAACCCTCAAAATCCTTTGTTTTTATGCCATTTTACCTACATTTTCATTAAAACCAAGAAAAGTGAAGATTCTGTACAAAGTAAAGCAAAAATACCAAAAATAGCACAAAACCATTCAATTAAGCTAAAAATATGATCTAAAATATAGGCAAAAATATGGTGTAAATGCAACGCATCAGTGCACCCGAGAGGTATGGGATGCTATGGACTCAACACGATAGGATCTTCATCATTAAGGATGAACCCAGGACCTATGATGAGGCAGTCGCTGGACCGGACTCTAAGAGATAGCTTGAGGTCATGAGATCCGAGATGGATTCCATGTTAGCTAACTTAGTATGAGATTTGGTTGAGCTACCTGGTGGGGTAAAACCCATAGGATGTAAATGGGTGTTCAAAAGGAAGACTGACATGGATGACAACATAGTTACCTATAAGGGTAGACTTGTGGCTAAAGGATTCAGATAGGTCCAATGGGTGGACTATGATGAAACCTTCTCGCCAGTTGCCATGATTAAATCCATTCCAATCTTGCTTGCTATAGCTGCATATCATGATTATGAGATATCACAAATGGATGTTAAGATAGCGTTCCTTAACGGGAAGCTGATAGAGGATGTGTATATGATACAACCTAATGGCTTCATCCATCCTGCAGGGGCCAATAAGGTCTGTAGGCTAAAGAAATTTATTTATGGATTAAAACAAGCAACTCAAAGTTGGAATCTTCATTTTGATGAGATAGTAAGAGATTATGACTTTATCAAAAGTGAAGATGACGCCTATGTATATAGAAAATTCAGCAGGAGCTTGGTGACTTTTCTGGTCTTGTATGTCGATGAGATACTACTCATCGTAAATGACATCCCTAGTCTTCAGTCTATGAAGACATGGTTGGGCAAGTGTTTTAAGATGAAAGACTTAGGGGAGGCTGCCTATATCCTAGACTTGAGGATCCATAGGGATAGATCCAAGAGGCTCCTGGCCTTTAGTTAGAGTACCTACATTGATAAGCTCCTAGAGAGGTTCAACTTTGAGCAATCTAAGAAAGGATATCTTCCAGTGAGACATGACCTTACTCTCTCAAAGAGTCAGTGTCCCACCACACAGGCTAAGAGAGATTATATGAGTCGAGTACCCTATGCATCGGTAGTAGGTTCGATCATGTATGCAATATTGTGTACAAGACCAGATGTGGCTTATGCTATGAATATAACTAGCTGATACCAGTCCAATCCAGCTCTGCAGCACTAGGTGGTTGTAAAGAATATCCTGAAGTATCTGAGAAGAACTAAGGATTTGTTCTTGGACTGTATGGGATAGGAATTGCTCAGTGTTCAGGGCTACACTGATGCGTCATTCCAATCAGACCCTGATGACTTCAGATCGTAGACAGGCTATGTGTTCTAGTTGAATGGAGGCATTGTATGCTGGAAAAGTTTCAACCAATCTACCATTGCTGATTCTATAATCGAGGCTAAATATATTACCACTTCTGAGGCAGCCAATGAAGCCGTTTGGATAAGGAAGTTCATTTCTAAACTTCAGGTGGTTCTAAGATGGTTCCAACTGTTGTAGATCCAATTAAGCTCTATTCTAGCAGTAATGGAGCAATTGCATAGGCAAAAGAACCACGGTCTCATCAAAAGTCCAAACATATACTCAGGAGATTTCACCTGATCAGAGAGATCATTGATCGAGGCGATGTCAAGATTAGCAGAGTTGACATAGAGAGCAATCTAGCAGACCCATTGACCAAGGCTTTTGCGCAGCAAAAGTATGATGGTCATACGAGGGATATGGGGTTTTGATTTCTCAACAACTAGGTCTAAGTGCAAGTGGGAGATTGTTAGTGTATATGCTCTTAGACCCGTTTTTGGTCTATCTTATGTACAACTTGATATTGATATTTTATATATATTATTCTCACATTGTCGTTATAGACTTGGAGTCTTTCCTTACATCTAACCCTAATTGCCCTTCCCCACTTACACTAATTAGCTGCGTTTTGACATCAAGAACGTTCAAAACGGAGCTATAATGAGAGATTTATGGCTCATTTAAGTTTAGGCTGCGCAAGTGAGATTATGAGTGTAATGAAGATTACGGGCATGGTTGGTAATGTTAGCGTCAATTCTCTTCAACTCCTGAAACGTCCATAAACTTGTCGGCCATTAAAAGCTCTTCGAAATGACATAAAAAATGCCCAAATCGGAGTTGTAACGGAAAAATTACGACCTATTTATTGCAGCCCTCCAATTCACTTAATGCTACCATTACGGGTGTAATGAGGATTATGGGCATGCCTGTAATTTTGATGGAGAACTCCGTTTTGTCTAAAATTTTGTGAGTGAGTTGACCTTTGACTTTACTTGAGTTCTGACCATAGTATGGTATCAAAGGTCGCCGGTTTGAAGATTACGGGCAAGGTGAAATTATGGCTATACCCGTAATGTGTTCTGTCGATGTTTTTGTCTTCCGAAAGGCTTCTTTTGAGAAAATTGAGAGCACGCCTTTGGAATATGATTATGCTTTAATTAAGATGGATTTCCTAATAATTCAAACTGGAAATTACAGCCATAATGCAGATTATGGTCTCGGCCGTAATTCTGGAAATTAGCTCCATTTGAAGCGAAACTTCTCGTCAGGGTTCTTGATTCACTCGGGAACATAAATATACTTCCAAATAGCTCCAAAAGTGAGTGAATTTTCTTGTATTCATCAACATGACAAGAAGTGAAGCTTTTGAAGAAAATTAATGAAATAAGCCGGAAAGAGATGTAAAATTATGAAAATATGTCTCGATTCATAGTTAAATATGGGTCTAAAAGACTATAAAAATATGAGACATCAAAATCTCCCAAACTTAGATCATTGCTTGTCCTCAAGCATTTAAAGCCGATAAGAGTGTTAATCAGAAAAAGATGAAATAACGTCAAGCTTGTAAAATATTCATGGAAGATACCATTATGAATAAATCTTAGTGAGTCAGGACATTCAAAATGGTCATCTGTCATCAGGAATAAAGGTGTGAAGATCCAGAAACCAAAGTTAGATAGGATTTACCTCCACGAGATGCAGTAATCTTCTGTGTGGTATATGTACTCCAATCGAACTTGATTCATCCAAAGACACGAGTTGGGAAAGCATCAATGCACTCTTATTTGTTTTATTGTCCTCTCAATTTGTATTTTGACTTCAACTCTTTTCTTAGGTACCATTGCCAATTTTACGCAGTGCCAAGTAGAGGAGTCTGTTCTTTCTCTTTTTTTTTTTTTTTTTTTTTGCATTTAACAAGTTTTGAGAGGAAATCATGGATTAGTGTTTTTTTGAAATAACAAGTTTTGAGAGGAAATCATGGATTAGTGCATTGAGTAATTCCAACATCTAGCAAGGAGAATCAAATTGATAGAGTGATATACTTGTACAAAAAGATCATAAGCATACCATAAGAGGAAATATCTCAATCAAAAAGTGGATCTATCACTTCACTAACCTTATCCATCAAATAGAATATTCAAATGAAATCCTGACCGATAACTAAGATTCAAAACATAATGATGTCCATGAAATATAAATATGAAGCAATCGTGAATCTTGTTGAAAATCAGAACAGTTTCAGAATGAGAAAATAGTTGCAGACTGTAATCCAATTGTCAAAAAGCAAGGGTGCATCCAGAAAATGATAAAACAAAGAACAGACAAAAAGCATAACACAAATACCATCTAATAGGAAAAACACAAGACAAGCACTATATAATAAAGCAAAAGTACTGTAATCATCCATCACAATAAGTTAAGAGTTACTACATGTTTGGAATGCATAACAAAGACAAAGTAAAATAGATATCAAAACCCTCTATCTCCCAGACTGGAATTATGCATAGTCCCTATGCATAGCAATGAACGATCGCAAAATTTGGAGATTGGGGTGCAGAAACTCACAAAATTAGTCCTCTCCATCTGTGTCAGAACTGATATCAACCTCCTCGAGCTCCTCGTCATCGTCATCGTCGTCGCCATCTCCACGCACCTCTGGCTCATCCTCCTCATCTGGTAACAGTGTAGCCCTCAGCTCACTATAGGAAGTCCAGAGAGAAGTCAGGAACTTCCCCTGTCGGTTCTGCTCAGTAGCCATCCTCTCAAGCCTGGAGTGGGACAGTTCTCGGCGGATCTCGTGTTCTTCCTCCAAGTGTGAAAATATTTGTTGCGAATACTCCCCTTGCCTTTGTTGTTCTTCTAACAGTTGTTTCAAAAGTGATTCAACATTGGAAGAGGAAGAGGAATACTGACCCGTAAAGGCAAAGAATCCGGCCGAGCAGGTAGGTGGTATGAAACTCAATGGTGGTACACTCGCAGCAGCTACAGTGGTGGAAGTAGTAATCGGGCATATCTTCCAATTGCTCTTGTTTCTGATACTGGTATGGTCCTTGTTAGGGAATACCGGGTGTAATTTAAAATTTTGCAGTCCCAGGACGCAGCGGAAGAATCATTACACCCGAAACATATTCCGTTCCCAAGGATCCATGCGAGAGAGAAGACACAAGGATGTGTTAGAGATGTACCTCTTTTGCTTGTCTAGATGTCGAAGCCATGTTGAAGGCGCCCAAGTGTTCGCCCTCTACAAGTATCCACGTGTCGACTCCTTGATCGTTGCTCCCTTCCACGCTTGGTGCCAGCCTCGGGAAGAGAATCAAGCCTTAGGGTTCCTTCACTATTCTTGCGCCACCTCCAAGGATCATGCGCCAAGTGCAAGGAAGATGCCACCAACTCCTTATCCTCTTCACTCCAAGAGAAGAGGGAGAAGAAGAGTTTCGGCCTTGAGGACGATTAAGAGGAAGTTGCGCCACCAAGTCCTTCTCCAAGTCACGCCAAGAGGAGAGGAAGGAGAAGACTTGCGGCCACTAGTAGGAAAAAGGGTTGCGCCACCTTGATGTTGTCGCCCTTTGCCCTTGCTCTCGCCCCTCTATCTGTGTTCACGCCTCTAAGCATTCAAACCATGAGAGGAGGCAGCTAGGGTCCCTTTTATAAGTTAAGAGGCAGTTTAGGGAAGGCCAAGATCATGCCAAGTGGGCGGCTAGGATGATTGGGGTTTGTGGTAAGGAAAGTCTCCAAGACTTTGCCATAAACCTCATTCAACCTATCCTTATCTGCCCAATAGCCATATCAACCTAAGACATGCCTTAGAGGCATTCTTTCCATCCAAGGAGAAGGGCTAGGCACAACAAGCAAGAGGAATTCGGCTAGGGTAAGGGTTTGGGCGCATGTAGGGATCATGAGATAAGGAAACTCTCCAAGACTTTACCATAAACATCTTCCTACTTCTCATATGCGCCCAAGCTCTTTACAAAAGAGTCCTCAAGCCATATCAGCCCCCATACTTACCATAGAGGCAAGATACCATCAAAGGATGAAGGGGGAGGCGCCACTTCCTTCCAAAGGAAGCACTTTATGCCACCCTCACCCCATTATGCCCTTAGGCGCCAATGGGGTTGGGTTTCTCCCCATTATACCCTTTTAAGCCAATTCTCTCTTCATGACAACTAATTATTGGGCCTCATTGGATAATGAGCTAGCCCAAACTTCATGGTATGGGTTGATTAAGCCATTGGATCCAATCCAATGCAACCCTAATCCAAATGTGACCAATCTAGGTCAATTTCGGGTCAACCTGCCAAAAATGAAGTTTGGCCCCAATAACTTTCTTCCAATTCATCAGGCCCATTGGCGCTGATGAAATCTTCCAAATGGATCCAAGTTATCCAATAACTTGATCTTAAGGCTTCTGATTAAAGCAATGTCAAGAGTCTATTGCGTGTGACCCCGTAGGATCCATATGACAATGGCAATGATGTAACCATCATAAGTAGTGAGGGGTATCTAGCAACACATCACTACTACCCATGTCATAGGACTTAAGTCATTGTGGCAACAACTCCTAATAAGCAACGAGGATTCCCATTGCATTATAGATCCTTTTGCCTAAACTGATATCCTGCCATTGGATTAGTCTCAAGTTTATCAATCCAATGCATTGGTCATGACTCAACAAGTGTGGCCACACATTCCTGTCATGCACCAATAAGGTGGGGCGCCCCGAGTGGATATCATGCTTCCAATAAGGAAGGGACAAATCCTACTATTGGTCATCCATGTCTCTACATGACTTATGACATGCCCAATGACAGTCGTTTTGATCTCCCAATTACGGAGAGACGTAAGACTGTATTAAAGCATACCCATCATCAAATCTACACATGAATACCTCAAGTCTAAGGATCAATGCAAACCTCTTGCATGTGAGATTGACTTGTTGACTAGACAAGTCAATCCTCACGGTGGATCACTCCAGTGCATCCAATGCACCTGTATGTCTGCGTTACTGTGCCCCGCACCTAACTAGCCCATACACCAGTCTCACATGTACCAAAGCTGTCCCATATCTGCTAAGGTACCTTGTCTGGGGATAGCTTATGAGAATGGATCCAATCCAAACTCCTGGGACATTATTTATGCAACTCAATACATTAACGCAGGTAGAGAAGTCTGCATAATAACGACCATGCCTATATAAAGAGTAATAGTTCTATCAAAGTACATTCTAACAATGCCTGACCATGTCCATACATTGGTCTTTAGGGCATATACACCAACAATCTCCCACTTGCACTAAGACCAAGGACAACTGATGTTTAGTCAGTTCCAATGTCTCTAGTATGACCCATTTAGCTTCCGCTGTGCCAGAGGCTAGGTCAGTGGGTTTTTCCAGATTGCTATCTATGTTTATTTTAACAAATTTGATCATCATCCTTATCCATGATCTCTAAGATCAGATGATATGCTGCGGTACATACTTGAGCATTAAGTTCCTTCACTTATGCTATGGTCCCAGTAAGAACTATACTGGACCATCAAGCATCATGAACTAAATCAAGTTCAAATGAAGCTGCCTCCTTGGCTGCCACAAGGAGCTGCAATGTACTCAGCCTTATTTGTAGAATCTTGCCATTTTGGTTTGCATAATGCTCTTTCAGCACACAACACCATAATAAGGCAAAGCGTAAATCCTG
This sequence comes from Costus lasius, assembly GCA_027563935.2. Taxonomy (NCBI): domain Eukaryota; kingdom Viridiplantae; phylum Streptophyta; class Magnoliopsida; order Zingiberales; family Costaceae; genus Costus; species Costus lasius. The sequence continues at coordinate 90,864,316 of CM050450.1, read as the reverse complement.
GCTACGATCAATAGTCACTAGACTGGAACGAAGTGTCAGTGTACCCCTATACACAAAATTCTTTCCTATCTATCATAGACTAGACTCCAATCCTTTATACTTCTCAAGTATATATATAAGGATTGCTTTCACAGCTATCTAGTGTTAAACACTAAGATCTGATTGAAACTTGCTGGCTATGCTCCAAGCATTTGCCACAAATGGTCTTGAGTATATTATTCAAAACATGATCCATCCTATACACCATGTATCAGGATTTTAGACCCATGTTATTACTCTCCAGCTGTGTCACAGGACACAACATCTTTGAGAGAGTCAGACCATATCTTCCTGGAAGGTATCAATGTTTGGAATCATCCAATATAAACCTCTCCAGAAACTCTTGGATGAACATAGATTGACTAAAGGGCAATGACTTTCTTGGATCTCTATCCACATATCCTCATGCCTAGGATGTAGGCATCATTCCCTAGATCATTCTTCTCGAAATACATATCTTCCTTTTTCTTCACCATGTGAAGAGCTGAGATGTCATTCCATGTGAGGAGAATATCATCAATCATCTAGAACAAGAAATACTATTAAGGTGCTCCCACTGATCTTCTTGTAAACACAGGCTATTTCAAACATGCTTGCATAATACCATGCATATCTTTATGGCCTTGATATGAAAACGTTTTAGCTATTTCTTTATAGACATCTTTTCAGACGTCCATGCAAGAAAGGCAGTTTTCATAACAATATGCCATAATTGATCATGCAATTATAACAAGCAGATCCCAAGTGGATTAAAAACTCAGCTATTGGTGAAAATTTCATCGTTATCCACCCAGTGGATTTGCCTGAAATTATTGTTCACTATGTTGGTGTATATGCCCTAAAGACCAATGTATGGACATGGTCAGGCAATGTTTGAATGTACTTTGATAGAACTATTACTCTTTATATAGGCATGGTCGTTATTATGCAGACTTCTCTACCTGCGTTGATGTATTTAGTTGCATAAATAATGTCCCAGGAGTTTGGAATGGATCCATTCTCATAAACTATCCCCAGACAAGGTACCTTAGCAGATATGGGACAGCTTCAGTACATGTGAGACTGGTGTATGGGTTGGTTATGTGCGGGGCACAGTAACGCAGACATACAGGTGCATTGGATGCACTGGAGTGATCCACCGTGAGGATTGACTTGTCTAGTCAATAAGTCAATCTCACATGCAAGAGGTTTGCATTGATCCTTAAACTTAAGGTATTCATGTCTAGATTTGATGATGGGTATGCTTTAATACAGTCTTACGTCTCTCCGTAATTGGGAGATCAAAACGACTGTCATTGGGCATGTCATAAGTCATGTAGAGACATGGATGACCAATAGTAGGATTTGTCCCTTCCTTCCGAGGAAGCATGATATCCACCTCGGGGCACCCCACCTTATTGGTGCATGACAGGAAAGTGTGGCCACACTTGTTGAGTCATGACCAATGCATTGGATAATAAACTTAAGACTAATCCAATGGCAGGATATCAGCTTAGGCAAAGGGATCTGTAATGCAATAGGAATCCTCGTTGCTTGTTAGGAGTTGTTGCCATAATGACTTAAGTCCTATGACATGGGTAGTAGTGATGTGTTGCTAGATACCCCTCACTACTTATGATGTTTACATCATTGCCATCGTCATATGGATCCTACGGGGTCACACGTAATAGACTCTTGACGTTGCTTTAATCAGAAGCCTTATGATCAAGTTATTGGATAACTTGTATCAATTTGGAAGATTTCATTAGCGCCAATGGGCCTGATGAGTTGGAAGAAAGTTATTGGAGCCAAACTTCATTTTTGGCAGGTTGACCCGAAATTGACCTAGATTGGTCATATTTGGATTAGGGTTGCATTGGATTGGATCCAATGGCTTAATCAACCCATGCCATGAAGCTTGGGCTAGCTCATTATCCAATGAGGCCCAATAATTAGTTGTCATAAAGATGGATTGGCTTAAAAGGGTATAATGGGGAGAAATCTCACCCCATTGGCGCCTAGGGGCATAATGGGGTGAGGGAGGCGCCTTTGCTTCATTATGGAAGTAAAGGGCGCCTAGCCCTTCTTCCTTGGATGGAATACTTGCCTCTAAGGCAAGTCTTGGGGCTGATATGGCTTGAGAACTTTTATGGGAAGTTCCTAGGCGCATATGGACATAGGGAAGAGGTATATGGTAATGTCTTGGAGACTTACCTTACCTCAAACCCTAGTTTCTCCCAAAACCCTTACCCTAGCCAAAACTCCTCATGCATGTTGCGCCTAGCCACTTAGCCTTTGATGGTAAGAATGCATTTGAGGCATGTCTTGGGCTGATATAGTGTTTAGACTTTTATGGATAGGTTGAATGAGGTTTATGGTAAAGTCTTGGAGACTTTCCTTACTTCAAGACACCTTATCCTAGCCATACACTTGGCATGATCCTAGCCCTTGCTCAAACCGCCTCTAGTCCTATTTATAGGACCCATTGTCGCCCTCTCTAGTTGATGAATTCTTGGAGATGTGAACAATCATAGAGGGGCGAAAGCAAGGGCAAAGGGCGACAACATCAGAGTGGCGCAACCCTTCTTCCAACAAGTGACCGCAAGTCTTCTCCTTCCTCTCCTCTTGGCGAGACTTGGAGAAGGACTTGGTGGCGCAATTAACCCCTAATCTTCCTCAAGGCCGAAACTCATCTTCTCCCTCTTCTCTTGGAGTAAAGAGGATAAGGAGTTGGCGGCATCTTCCTTGCACTTGGCGCATGAACCTTGGAGGTGGCGCAAAAGGAGTGAAGGAACCCTAAGGCTTGATTCTCTTCCCGAGGCTAGCACCAAGCGTGGAAGGGAGCAACGATCAAGGAGTCGACGCGTGGATACTTGTAGAGGGTGAACACTTGGGCGCCTTCAACATGGCTTCGACATCTAAACAAGCAAAAGAGGTACATCTCTATCACATCCTTGTGTCTTCTCTCTCGCATGGATCCTTGGGACTGGAATGTGTTTCGGGTGTAATGCTTCTTCCTCTGCGTCCTGGGACTGCAAAATTTTAAATTACACCCGGCATTCCCCAACAGTGGTATCAGAGGTACTTGCGAGAAACACAAGGTGTACATTTGCTTGTGTGAAAAATTTTTGAAAATTTTTCTTCTATCCATGCGCGTTTCATGTAGAAAGCGTTTTCATCCAATCTTCTCTTCTCAACTCTGTGGCCGAAACTTGGATTGTGTTTATGCTTGATTTAAGACCAAAGGCGCACGTAGGTTTTGTCAAGTAGGACCGGTATTGTGTCTTCGGACTGGCCGGGTCTCTTGATCTGACAAAACTGCCAGCCGATAAGGTCTATGAAATCATCATGGAACTTGATCTAAATTTTGGCATGGAATTGGTTAAGAGAGTGCCTTGGATAATATTGGCGCATAAGGTGCTAAAATTTGATTTTTCTGGATTTTCAAATTTTACATGCGCCACTTGATTGGGTTGATATGGTCATAGCGAGTGTCCTCCTGTGTTGTGATGTGGAAGCATGTTTCCACCTGTGATGAATGCTTGTAAAATCTTTCTACCACCTGCGTGTGGTTCTCCCCCTTCTTGATGTAAAATTTTCATCTTTCCTTAGAATAGATGTAGAATTGTTTACATGAGATAGGTTAAGGATCATCAAAGACAACAAGGAGCCTTCTTCAATTGGAGTCAGAAGTGGCGCCAGCTTTGGAAGCGTAGTGATGGACTTGCGACTGAAGGAAGGACACATGCTTTCGGCTTCTGGCATGGGCTGATTTGCTTCAGGGACTCGCAACCCTTGGATGCACAATAACATGTCACATGGCTCGTGACAAGTTATGTGTATGAAAATGGCTATGACCATATCGACCAAAAATAGCATGCCTGTGATGGTTTATTATTTTGTCCATAGCATGCCTGTGATGTTTTTCCTTTGCTGCCATAACTATAGGAAAACTGCATGCTAGAAAAGAATAAAAACATGCAAAAACTCTCAATACAATATCAAGTCGATAGCCTTCTAACGCGTAGCCCTCATCAAACTATCGATCGGTGGTGTTGTGAACTGTTTCCCACCCTCGTGGGACACACCCACTTATCTTTAGAAGGTGTGTGGTGACAATGATTTCCCTAGTCCAGTTTTAACCTGGGCGTGTCTTCGCAAGGAAATTTATTGGCCCTGGGCATAACGGTTAGAACCAGACTTGACTGGTTTTTCATGTCATTGACATGATGAATTACTAGAGGCAGCTGTTGAGAGGATAGGGTTCTGTGTTGTATCCAGCCCTCGCTGGACACAGGGTGCATAGTCTGTCTTAACTAAGAGGAATTGTGCATGGCACAATTGGCTGGCATGCCTACCTAAGGAAGCATGAGACTCTCTGTGCATCTCAACTCACCCATGTGAGTCGCGGAGACCTTATGTGAAATTAGGATCCTACTCACTTATTTCCATGTTGAGTTAGAGAGTTCTCAACTTGTATTGAAAATAGTGGGAGCATAGCATTTACTTTAAAGTCCTTGTTAAATGCTTTATCATAGTACTTATTTTACTTATTTGCTTATTGTAGAAGGCATCTCCTGATCTAAGATTGAAACTTTATAAACATAAACTGGATGGGACAAATTGGACAAAATGGTTCAAGACTTTGTCCAAGATATTGGAACAAGAACATAAGGTGCATCTTCTTGAAAGACCTCCATCCCAGCCCAGTGTGTATTTCACTAATGACTGGGAGTGGAATGTCTATCTTGAACATTGTGAAGATAACGAACAGTACACTGCTCTTGTCTTAGAGTGCATGACCCCGGAGGTCAAGGTTGAATGTGATGAGATGGGGATCTATGATCTAATCATACATCTCAAAGGTCTCTTCACACCATGCTCTATAGACAATGATCAGGAGAGTTCTGTTAGATCTTCAGAATGTGTGCCTGAATCTGAGAAAGACCATGGTTCTGTATCTTCGAAGCTAATACTTCGGAAGACTGGGAATGCATGGGTATTTCGAAGAGGATTGATGGCCAAGAAGAGCATGGCAAAGAAGAAGGGATGTAGTCCATCCGCTTCAGGTATTGTGTTACCGAGGTCTTTTGTCTACTTCTTATTCATGGGTACTGGGTACCGTATGTGAGGCTCACATATGTTTTACATGTGCAGGAGCTCAAAAGAAGTAGGACGAAGAGGCTTGATGGGATTGACTCTCGGGTCAGGGACGGAGCATTGGATGCTGCTGTTGATATCATCTCACTGCCTTGAAGACTTTATATAGAACTTTGCTATTATTGTATCAGCTTATGTATTAGAACATCATTCCTTTTGGAAAGGACTTCAGTTTGAAATAATAAATAATATTTTTCTTTAATCTGAGATGTTCTATTGAAGTGATACAATTGATAATAGTTTGTGGTTCTATATGTGACACAAGATCAGATCTAATGATTCAATAAACTTCCTCTTATAGCATTGTCTCTTGAACCATAGAACAATGGTCACATCCGAAAGTCCATGGACTATTGGGATCATTATCCTTTCAGGATTATGATACATGTGAGCCTAGTTCAAAGGAACAATGTGACAGATGCTGCCTTCACCGTAAAGGGTAGAAGGAGTAGTGACTTGTTGGATCTATTACACAGCAATGTGAGTGGACCCATGTAAACAAGCACTAAGAGGAGTTATATACTTCATTAGGTATGGGTATGCCTTACGCAACCCAAGAACTTTGGAAAAATCCAAAAGTTCACAAATGAAGTATTGAGTCAAATTGAAGGATCTATTAAAGCACCTTGATTGGATTAAGATGATTAGTGGAAAATTTGATGACTGTCCTAAGAAGTGTGGTGTGATCTCACAGCTTTCTTAGTAGACTACTGTGTGGTGAATTTCAAAGAAAGAAAAAGGAACACATTCGATGTGGTTCCAACTTTGAATAGTCATGCAAATATACTACTATGATGCCATGCAAACAGATGTACTGCTGCTCCATAAGAAAATGTCTAAGTTAGCTTTTGAGTTGAGAACTACAAATATCCCATTTCTTCAATGGAATTGAGAATGTAATGTGTAGTGATTCAAAAGTATGTATTTGTGGTGCACTATAGAGTGCTAATTCTATCCCATGGAGAACAAAATATTTGTTGCTCAAAATGCTGTCTCTCTTGAGAAAGTATTTCTTTTGAAAGAAGCTAGTGGGAGCAGATTTGATTTGGACAAGGTCCAGAATCAACCACAATATAATTAGACACACATGGAGAGCAAAATCTCACATACAGGTTGAAAGTCAACCTGAGGTTCAAGTAACACAGGAATAACATAAGTTTGGACCAATTCGATATGCTGGGCATGACGAATTTTTCATCAAGCATGAACCTAAGACTTATGAGGAAATAGAAGCGGTCGGTGGACCAGATTCCAACAAATGGCCAAGGGCCATGAGAACCATAATGGACTCCATGTCTGCTAATCAAGTCTGGGACTTGGATGAGCTGCCAAAAGGGGTAATTCCCACAGGCTATAAATAAATCTTCTAGGAAGATAGACATGGAAGGTAACACTGTTACTTTAGAAGGCAAGCTAGTGAATAATGATTTCGGGCAAATCCACTGGGTGGATAATGATGAAATTTTCACCAATAGCTGAGCTTTAAGTCCATTAGGGATCTGCTTGTTATAATTGCATGATCAATTATGGCATATTGTTATGATAACTGCTTTTCTTGCATGGACATCTGAAAAGATATCTATAAGAAAATAGCCAGAAGGTTCTCATATCAAGGCCATATAGATATGCATGATGCAAGCATGGTTGAAAAAGCCTGTGTTTACAAGAAGATCAGTGGGAGCACCTTATTAATAGTATTTCTTGTCTAGATGATTGATGATATTCTCCTCACGTGGAATGACATCTCAGCTCTTCACATGGTGAAGAAAAGTTTTGATATGTATTTCGAGAAGAATGATCTAGGGAATGATGCCTACATCCTAGGCATGAGGATCTATAAATATAGATCCAAGAAAGTCATTGCCCTTTAGTCAATCTATGTTCATCCAAGAGTTTCTGGAGAGGATTATATTGGTGGATTCCAAATATTGATACCTTCCAGGAAGATATGGTCTGAGTCTCTCAAAGATGTTGTGTCCTATGGCACAGCTGGAGAGTATTAAAATGGGTCCAAAGTCCTGATACATGCTATGTAGGATGGATCATGTTTTGAAGACCATTTGTGGCAAATGCTTGGAGCATAGCCAGCAAGTTTCAATCATATCTTAGTGTTTAACACTAGATAGCTGTGAAAGCAATCCTTATACATATACTTGGGAAGTATAAAGGATTGGAGTCTAGTCTATGATAGACAGGAAAGAATTTTGTGTACTGGGGTACACTGACACTTCGTTCCAATCTAGTGACTATTGATCACAGCCAGGATTTGCGCTTTGCCTTGTTATGGTGTTGTATGCTGAAAGAGCATTATGCAAACCAAAGTGGCAAAATTCTACAAATAAGGCTGAGTACATTGCAGCTCCTTGTGGCAGCCAAGGAGGCAGCTTCATTCATTTGAACTTGATCTAGTTCATAGTGCTTGATGGTCCAGTATAGTTCTTACTGGGACCATAACATGAGAGAAGGAACTTAATGCTCAAGTATGTACTGCAGCATATCATCTAATCTTAGAGATCATGGATAAGGATGATGATCAAATTTGTTAAAATAAACACAGATAGCAATCTGGAAAAACCCACTGATCCAGCCTCTGGCGCAGCGGAAGCTAAATGGGTCATACTAGAGACATTGGAACTGACTAAACATCAGTTGTCCTTGGTCTTAGTGCAAGTGGGAGATTGTTGGTGTATATGCCCTAAAGACCAATGTATGGACATGGTCAGGCATTGTTTGAATGTACTTTGATAGAACTATTACTCTTTATATAGGCATGGTCGTTATTATGCAGACTTCTCTACCTACGTTGATGTATTGAGTTGCATAAATAATGTCCCAGGAGTTTGGATTGGATCCATTCTCATAAGCTATCCCCAGACAAGGTACCTTAGCAGATATGGGACAGCTTCGGTACATGTGAGACTGGTGTATGGGCTGGTTATGTGCGGGGCACAGTAACGCAGACTTACAGGTGCATTGGATGCACTGGAGTGATCCACCATGAGGATTGACTTGTCTAGTCAACAAGTCAATCTCACATGCAAGAGGTTTGCATTGATCCTTAGACTTAAGGTATTCATGTCTAGATTTGATGATGGGTATGCTTTAAAACAGTCTTACGTCTCTCCGTAATTGGGAGATCAAAACGACTATCATTGGGCATGTCATAAGTCATGTAGAGACATGGATGACCAATAGTAGGATTTGCCCCTTCCTTCCGAGGAAGCATGATATCCACCTCGGGGCGCCCCACCTTATTGGTGCATGACAGGAAAGTGTGGCCACACTTGTTGAGTCATGACCAATGCATTGGATAATAAACTTGAGACTAATCCAATGGCAGGATATCAGCTTAGGCAAAGGGATCTGTAATGCAATAGGAATCCTCGTTGCTTGTTAGGAGTTGTTGCCATAATGACTTAAGTCCTATGACATGAGTAGTAGTGATGTGTTGCTAGATACCCCTCACTACTTATGATGTTTACATCATTGCCATCGTCATATGGATCCTACGGGGTCACATGCAATAGACTCTTGACGTTGCTTTAATCAGAAGCCTTATGAACAAGTTATTGGATAACTTGGATCAATTTGGAAGATTTCATCAGCGCCAATGGGCCTGATGAGTTGGAAGAAAGTTATTGGAGCCAAACTTCATTTTTGGCAGGTTGACCCGAAATTGACCTAGATTGGTCATATTTGGATTAGGGTTGCATTGGATTGGATCCAATGGCTTAATCAACCCATGCCATGAAGCTTGGGCTAGCTCATTATCCAATGAGGCCCAATAATTAGTTGTCATGAAGATGGATTGGCTTAAAAGGGTATAATGGGGAGAAATCTCACCCCATTGGCGCCTAGGGGCATAATGGGGTGAGGGAGGCGCCTTTGCTTCATTATGGAAGTAAAGGGCGCCTAGCCCTTCTTCCTTGGATGGAATACTTGCCTCTAAGGCAAGTCTTGGGGCTGATATGGCTTGAGAACTTTTATGGGAAGTTCCTAGGCGCATATGGACATAGGGAAGAGGTATATGGTAATGTCTTGGAGACTTACCTTACCTCAAACCCTAGTTTCTCCCAAAACCCTTACCCTAGCCGAAACTCCTCATGCATGTTGCGCCTAGCCACTTAGCCTTTGATGGTAAGAATGCATTTGAGGCATGTCTTGGGCTGATATAGTGTTTAGACTTTTATGGATAGGTTGAATGAGGTTTATGGTAAAGTCTTGGAGACTTTCCTTACTTCAAGACACCTTATCCTAGCCATACACTTGGCATGATCCTAGCCCTTGCTCAAACCGCCTCTAGTCCTATTTATAGGACCCATTGTCGCCCTCTCTAGTTGATGAATTCTTGTAGACGTGAACAATCATAGAGGGGCGAAAGCAAGGGCAAAGGGCGACAACATCAGAGTGGCGCAACCCTTCTTCCAACAAGTGACCGCAAGTCTTCTCCTTCCTCTCCTCTTGGCGAGACTTGGAGAAGGACTTGGTGGCGCAATTAACCCCTAATCTTCCTCAAGGCCGAAACTCATCTTCTCCCTCTTCTCTTGGAGTAAAGAGGATAAGGAGTTGGCGGCATCTTCCTTGCACTTGGCGCATGAACCTTGGAGGTGGCGCAAAAGGAGTGAAGGAACCCTAAGGCTTGATTCTCTTCCCGAGGCTAGCACCAAGCGTGGAAGGGAGCAACGATCAAGGAGTCGACGCGTGGATACTTGTAGAGGGCGAACACTTGGGCGCCTTCAACATGGCTTCGACATCTAAACAAGCAAAAGAGGTACATCTCTATCACATCCTTGTGTCTTCTCTCTCGCATGGATCCTTGGGACTAGAATGTGTTTCGGGTGTAATGCTTCTTCCGCTGCGTCCTGGGACTGCAAAATTTTAAATTACACCCGGCATTCCCCAACACACTAGCTTGCCATTTAAGGTAACAATGTTACCTTCCATGTCTATCTTCCTGGAAAATTTATTTATAGCCTGTGGGAATTACCCCTTTGGCAGCTTATCCAAGTCCCAGACTTGATTAGCAGACATCAAGTCCATTATGGTTCTCATGGCCCTTAGCCATTTCTTGGAATCTGATCCACCGACTGCTTCCATTTCCTCATAACTCTTAGGTTCATGCTTGATGAAAAATTCGTCATGCCCAGTATATCGAATCAATCCAAACTTATGTGGTTCCTGTGTTACTTGAACCTCAGGTTGACTTTCAACCTGTATGTGAGATTTTACTCTCCATCTGTGTCTAATTATATTGTGGTTGATTCTGGACCTTGTCCAAATCAAATCTACTCCCACTAGCTTCTTTCAAAAGAAATACTTTCTCAAGAGAGACAGCAGTTTGAGCAACAAATATTTTATTCTCCTTGGGATAGAATTAGCACTCTACAGTGTACCACAAACACATACTTTTGAATCACTGCACATTACATTCCCAATTCCATTGAAGAAATGGGATATTTGCAGTTCGCAACTCAAAAGCTAACTTAGACATTTTCTTATGGAGTGGCAGTACATCTGTTTGCATAGCATCATAGTAGTATATTTGCATGACTATTCAAAGATGGAACCGCATCCAATGTGTTCCTTTTTCTTTCTTTGAAATTCACCACACAGTGGTGTACTAAGTAAGCTGTGAGATAACTCCATACTTCTTAGGACAGTCATCAAATTCTCCACTAATCACCTTGATCCAATCAAAGTGCTTTAATAGATCCTTCAATTTGACTCAATACTTCATTTGTGAACTTCTTGGATTTTTCCAAAGTTCTTGGGTTGCGTAAGGCATACCCACACCTAATGAAGTATATAACTCCTCTTAGTGCTTGTTTACATGGGTCCACTTACATTGCTGTGTAATAGATCCAACAAGTCACTACTCCTTCTACCCTTTACGGTGAAGGCAGCATCTGTCACATTGTTCCTTTGAACTAGGCTCACATGTATCATAATCCTGAAAGGATAATGATCCCAATAGTCCATGGACTTTCGGATGTGACCATTGTTCTATGGTTCAAGAGACAATGCTATAAGAGGAAGTTTATTGAATCATTAGATCTGATCTTGTGTCACATATAGAACCACAAACTATTATCAATTGTATCACTTCAATAGAACATCTCAGATTAAAGAAAAATATTATTTATTATTTCAAACTGAAGTCCTTTCCAAAAGGAATGATGTTCTAATACATAAGCTGATACATAATAGCAAAGTTCTAGATAAAGTCTTCAAGGCAGTGAGATGATATCAACAGCAGCATCCAATGATCCGTCCCTAACCCGAGAGTCGATCCCACCAAGCCTAATCGTCCTACTTCTTCTGAGCTCCTGCACATGTAAAATATATGTGAGCCTCACATGCGGTACCCAGTACCCATGAATAAGAAGTAGACATAAAGACCTTGGTATCACAATACCTGAAGCGGATGGATTACATCCCTTCTTCTTTCCCATGCTCTTCTTGGCCATTAATCCTCTTCGAAATACCCATGCATTCCCAGTCTTCCGAAGTATTAGCTTCGAAGATATAGAACCATGGTCATTCTCAGATTCAGGCATACACTCTGAAGATCCAACAGAACTCTCCTGATCATTGTCTATAGAGCATGGTGTGAAGAGACCTTTGAGATGTATGATTAGATCATAAATCCCCATCTCATCACATTCAACCTTGACCTCTGGGGTCATGCACTCTAAGACAAGAGCAGTGTACTGTTCGTTATCTTCACAATGTTCAAGATAGACATTCCACTCCCAATCATTAGTGAAATACACACTGGGTTGGGATGGAGGTCTTTCAAGAAGATGCACCTTATTCTCTTGTTCCAGTATCTTGGACAAAATCTTGAACCATCATGTCCAATTTGTCCCATCCAGTTTATGTTTATAAAGTTTCAATCTTAGATCAGGAGATGCCTTCTACAATAAGCAAATAAGTAAAGTAAGTACAATGATAAAGCATTCAACAAGGACTTTTAAATTAAATGCTATGCTCCCACTATTTCCAAAACAGGTTGAGAACTCTCTAACTCAATCATGGAAATAAGTGACTAGGATCCTAATTTCACATAAGGTCTCCGCGACTCACGAGGGTGAGTTGGGATGCACAGAGAGTCTCATGCTTCCTTAGGTAGGCATGCCAGCCAATTGTGCCATGCACAATTCCTCTTAGTTAAGACAGACTAGGCGCCCTGTGTCCAGCGAGGGCTAGATACAACACAGAACCCTATCCTCTCAACAGCTGCCTCTAGTGATTCATCATGTCAGAGTCATATGAAAAACTAGTCAAGTCTGATCCTAACCGTTATGCCCTGGGTCAACGAATTTCCTTGCGAAGGCACGCCCAGGTTAAAACTGGACTGGGGAAATCATTGTCACCACACACCTTCTAAAGATAAGTGGGTGTATCCCACGAGGGTGGGAAACAGTTCACAACACCACCGATCGATAGTTTGATGAGGGCTACGCGTTAGAAGGCTATCGACTTGATATTGTATTGAGAGTTTTTGCATGTTTGTTTTATTCTTTTCTAGCATGCAGTTTTCCTATGGTTCAGGCAGCAAAGGAAAAATATCACAGGCATGCTATGGACAAAATAATAAATCATAACAGGCATGCTATTTTTGGTCGATATGGTCATTGTTGGGAAACCCCGGGGACATTTTACAATTTTAAGAGTCATAGACATACATATTACACAGCGGAAAAATGTCCCCGAAACAGGCCGGTCCCAAAAACCTAGTGAAGATCGCAAGCAAGGGAGTCGACACGATGAGTTAGGAAATACCTTAAGAGCAATGTAGAGCGATGCCGATGCAGGCGCCCAAGCGTGCGCCCTCTCCAGTCTCGCACACACGGATCTCTTGAGTTCTCTTCTTCCACGCCCGGTGCTAGCCTCGGGAAGAAGATCCAAGCCTTAGGGAGATGCTCTACTTAACTTGCGCCACCAAGAGAGATGATGCGCCAAGAGAAGAAGGAAGACTACCCAAACCGCCAAGCACTAAAGTTCCGTGCGCCAAGAGGAAAGGAGGAAGAGGCTTGCGGTTATGGAAGAAGGAAGATGCGCCCTTGCTCCTAGCACTCGCCCCTCTTCTTGTGTTCATGCCTTCAAGGATTTATCACCCCTAAGAGGGCTTGACTAGGTGCTCTTTTATAGGGCAAGAGGCGATTTATGAAAGGCTAGGATTAAGACAAGTGGGCGGCTAGGATGAGAAGGATTGAGATAAGGAAAGTCTCCAAGACATTTCCATAATTCTCATTCAACCATTCCTTTTAGAGCCCATGTCTTTCTTTGTGCGCCAAGGCCTTGCCTTGCGCCCCAAGCAATGCCATATTGGCATTCATACCTTAAGGGATCAAAGGGGGGAGGCGCCAATTGCTTCCTTATGAAGCAAATTGTGCCACTTCTCCCCATTATGCCCATAGGCGCCTAGGGGAGAAGATTTGTCCCCATTATACCCTTTTAGCCTTTCTTCTCTTCATGACAACTTATTATTGGGCCTCATTGGATAATGAGCTAGCCCAAACTTCATTACATGGGTTGATTAAGCACTTGGATCCAATCCAATGCAACCCTAATCCAAATGTGACCAACCATGGTCAAATACGGGTCAACCTGCCAAAAATGAAGTTTGGCTCCAATAATATTCTTCCATCTCATCAGTCCCATTGGCGCTGATGAAATCTCCCAATTAGATCCGAGTTATCTAATAACTCGATCATAAGGCTTCCCGATCAATACGAGAACTCAAGTATGAAGGTGTGCGACCCTGTAGATTCCTCTGACGCTGGCAGCGTTGACCAAAGGTCATCAAAAGCAGTGAGTGGCACCTAGCAGTGCATCGCTGCTACCCAGGTCATTGGAATGGATATCGACATCGACATCCCCATCATCGCAACTAGGTATAGATGCATTACAGTCTCTTTGCCAGACTGATATCCGATTGGACAAGTGTGTCACCACTTGTTTTCATCCAATCACATGGCTATGACTAAAACAGGTTCTCACCTGGGTATGGCCATACACTCTCAGTCATAGAACCATAAAGGAGCTCCATGGATATCATAGTTCCCTAGGGAAGGGGCAAATCCTATGTCTGTCCATTGATCTTCTCATATGGGTCGTGACATGCTCAATAACAACCGTTATGACCTCCCAGCTACGGCAAGGTGTTAGGTTGTATCAAAGCAAGTCCCTAACCATATAGAATGATCAATGACCTCAAGTCAAGGGATCAATGCATCGCCTGTCACTTATGAGGATAACTCATGACACCAAGTCATAGCCTCATAGCGGGTCTATCCAGTATATCCTCCAACGATATACCCATGTGTCTGCGTTAGCACCTCGTGCCTAACCAGCCCACATACCAGTCTCACAAGTACCAGAGCTGTCCCATATCCACTCAGGTACATTGACTGGGGATAATTATTTGAGCACAAATCCAATCTGTCTCCAGGGACATTATCATGTAAGTACACAATCGCAGGTGTAGACAAACAATGATAACGACAATGCCAGAATGATATATAAATATCAATGTCAAGTAGTACATAAGTTGACCAAAACTAGGTCCTAGGGCATATACACCAACAATCTCCCACTTGCACTAAGACCTATAAGTTGAGGAATCTCAACCCCATATCTCTAGCGTGACCATCATGCTTCTGCTGCGCCAAAGCCTTGGTCAATGGGTTTGCCAGATTGTTCTCTGTGTCTACTCTGCTAATCTTGACATCACCTCTGTCAATGATCTCTCTGATCAGGTGAAATCTTCTGAGTATGTGTTTGGATCTTTGATGAGACCGTGGTTCCTTGGCTTGTGCAATTGCTCCATTGTTGTCACAGTAGAGTTCAATGGGATCCATTGCACTAGGTACCACCTGAAGATCACATAAGAACTTCCTTATCCAAACAGCTTCCTTGGCTGCCTCAGAAGCAGCCACATACTCAGCTTCGGTTGTAGAATCTACTATGGTGGATTGCTTGAAGCTCTTCCAACATACAACGCCTCCATTTATCTTGAACACATAGCCGGCCTGCGATCTAAAGTCATCAGGGTCAGACTGGAACGATGCGTCAGTATAGCCCTGCATACTGAGCTCTTCCTGTCCCCCATAGACCAAGAACAGATCCTTAGTTCTTCTCAGATACTTTAGGATGTTCTTTACAGCCACCCAGTGCTGCAGACCTGGATTGGATTGGTATCAGCTGGTTATGCTCACAGCATATGCCACATCTGGTCTAGTACATAACATTGCATACATGATCGATCCTACTGCCGAAGCATAAGGAATTCGACTCATGTCATCCCTCTCAGCCTGTGTTGTAGGACACTGGCTCTTTGAGAGAGTAAGGCCATGTCTCACTGGAAGGTATCCTTTCTTGGATTGCTCCATGTAGAACCTTTCCAGTACCTTATCAATGTAAGTACTCTAACTAAGGGCTAGAAGCCTCTTGGATCTATCTCGGTAGATCCTTACGCCTAGAATATAGGCGGCCTCCCCTAAGTCTTTCATCTCGAAACACTTCCCCAACCATGTCTTCATAGATTTGAGAACATGGGGTCTCACTGGTGCACCCTCAGACAATTTGCACCGAAAGACTACTTTGGCGGTGTCAAATCTCTCAGTTCTAGCCTGAGCCTCGAACATCTGTTTCAGACGAGTGATCATCTAAAAAGCGTTCTGCTCCTCATATTGCACCTGTAGTTCAGGTGCCATACTGGCTAGCATAAGACATGCAACCTCCAAAGAGTCATCCTGATGCTTTCTATAAGCATCTCTGTCTGCCGTTCGGGCATTAGGTGGAGGAGCCGCAGGAAGAGGCTGTTCAAGGACATATAGCTTCTTCTCGAGCTTGAGGACTATCCTCAAGTTCCGATGCCAGTCCATAAAGTTAGTTCCAACTAACTTATCCTTATCAAGGAGTGATCGCAGTGATAATCCGCCAGTGTTCGTAGCCATTATTCTACAACACCTAAGAAGAACAGATTAGTACTACTTCGAATCATTTAAACTGGACTTGTTTTAAATGATTTCTGCTCTCACTATTTTAAATTCGAATTGACAACCCACAAAGTCAATCGGGAAGTTTAAGACTTCCTAGTGAGATGGGATCCTTATTTCACATGAGGCTTCGCGTCCCACGAGGGTGGGATGAGATGCACAAAGTAACCCATGTTTCCTAAGGTGGGCGCGCCGGCCGGTTGCTCCAAGCAACTCCCCTTGTCGAGACAGTCTGGGCATTTCATGTCCAGCGAGGGCTGGATACAACATGAATCCTGTTGGGCTATGCCCTTAAGGCTAATGTTTGAGGCCTTGGGATTATATCAGTATCATGTATAAACTCTTATGTTTATAAAGGCAATGGTTATTATTCAGGTTGTTATATCATCTGCAGCAATATGTATACTTCTGAATAATGTCTCAATGCTGTTCAGCTAGGCTAATGTTTCCTAGTCCTCTACGTCGATGATATCTTAAAGCATGGTTAAGAAAATGTTTTCAGATGAAAGATCTAGGAGAAGCAGCCTATGTATTAGGTGTGAAGATCTACAGAGATAGATCTAAGAGGCTTCTCGGGCTGTGCCAGAGTACTTACATCGATAAAGTCCTGGAGAGATTTCATTTAGAGAATTCTAAAAGAGGATATCTTCCAGTCAGACATGGTCTGAATCTTTCAAAGAGTCAGTGTCCACAAACACAGACTGAGAAAGATGAAATGGACAATACGCCTTATGCTTCGGCTATTGGGTCCATTATGTATGCGATGTTGTGTACTCGCCCAGACGTCGCTTACGGGTTAAGCGTGACCAGTCGATTCCAAAGTAATCCAGGTCAGGCACACTGGATTGCAGTCAAGAACATTTTAAAATATCTGCGGAGGACCAAAGATATGTTCTTGGTGTATAGTGGTCAGGAAGAACTCAGTATTGAAGGATATACTGACGCTTCATTCCAATCTGACCAGGATGATTTCCGATCACAATCAGGCTATGTTTTTAGCTTGAATGGAGGTGCAGTGGTGTGGAAAAGTTTCAAACAATCTATCGTTGCTGATTCCACAACAGAAGCCGAGTATGTTGCAGCCTCGGAAGCATCCAAGGAGGCAGTGTGGATTCGTAAGTTCGTTCAGGAACTTGGTGTTGTTCCTTCAAGTGCAGATCCTTTGGTTATCTTTTGTGATAACACTAGAGCAATCGCATAAGCAAAGGAACCACGGTCGCACCAGAAGTCCAAGCACATACAGAGACGGTTTCACTTGATCCGGGAGATCATTGATCGAGGCGAGATCAAAATCTGCAAGGTTCATACAGATGACAATCTGGCTGACCCGCTTACAAAGCCTCTGGCGCAGCAGAAGCATGAGAAGCACTGTAATAATATGGGTTTGAGATTTCTCAACCATTAGATTAAGTGCAAGTGGGAGATTGTTGGGGTATGCCCTTAAGGCTAATGTTTGAGGCCTTGGGATTATATCAGTATCATGTATAAACTCTTATGTTTATAAAGGCAATGGTTATTATTCAGGTTGTTATATCATCTGCAGCAATATGTATACTTCTGAATAATGTCTCAATGCTGTTCAGCTAGGCTGACATGCAGTATTGTCCTTAGTCGAGATATCTTGGTGAACTTGAGACAGCCTTGATATGATTGAGACTAATATGTGTTCTAATCTTATAGGATGCTTCGAGCATGGAATAAGATGTAGACTCATAGGTACATTGGATGTACTGGACAGACCCTACTAGGATATTCAATTGCTTGTCACAATGTGAATAATCCTTGTATGCAACAAGTGGCATATTTCCTCTGACTTGAGATCACTTGTGTTTCTAAATGATGATTGGCATTGTTTTGAGGTAGTTCAATATCATTTGAAACATAATGGTTATAGACTATCTTGGATAATGAGCATGAGTCATGTTAGGGCACTAGTGATAGATAAAGGATTGCCGTCTCCTAGTTTGGAGTGTGATGTTCTAAAGGGGCCCCCCTGGATGAGATGATTGAGAAAGTGTATGGCCATACCCAGATGACTGTGTTCATCTGATCTAATCATTCTCATCATATTGGAGTCACAGGCTTGACACGCTTGTCCAATAAGAACATCCAGTGGCAAAGGAAACATGTATGCCTAGTGAAGTGGATTCACACTTGTGCTGTGGTTTGGGTGTAGTCTTGGAAGACTCTTTCCTTTATATCGGTAGACAGTGATGTGTTGCTAGATACCCCTCACTGATCGTGATAACGTAAGTTATCGTTACCGACATTTAAAGGAAACCCTTAGGGTCGCACAATTTGATGATATGGCTTACTCATGTCAGATCGTGTGGACTGAATTGTTTCGGTTCATTTTAAAGGGATTTAAACTCTGATTGTAAGTGAGATCTGGTTGTTGGTGTATATGCCCTGCAGACCAATAAATGGACATGGTCAGGCATTGTTTGAAAGTACTTTGATAGAATTATTAAAGGCATAGTCGTTATTATGCAGACTTCTCTATCTGCGATGATGTATTGAGTTGCATATATAATGTCCCAGGAGTTTGGATTGGATCCATTCTCACAAGCTATCCCCAGTCAAGGTACCTTAGCAGATATGGGACAGCTTTGGTACATGTGAGACTGGTGTATGGGCTGGTTAAGTGCGGGGCACAGTAACGCAGACATACAGGTGCATTGGATGCACTTGAGTGATCCACCGTGAGGATTGATTTGTCTAGTCAACAAGTCAATCTCACATGCAAGAGGTTTTGCATTGATCCTTAGACTTGAGGTATTCATGTCTAGATTTGATGATGGGTATGCTTTAATACAGTCTTACGTCTCTCCGTAATTGGGAGATCAAAACGACTGTCATTGGGTATGTCATAAATCATGTAGAGGCATGGATGACTAATAGTAGGATTTGCCCCTTCCATATTGGAAGCATGATATCCACCTCGGGGCGCCCCACCTTATTGGTGCATGACAGGAAAGTGTAGGCCACACTTGTTGAGTCATGACCAGTGCGTTGGATAATAAACTTGAGACTAATCCAATGGCAGGATATCAGTTCAGGCAAAGGGATCTATAATGCAATGGGAATCCTCGTTGCTTGTTAGGAGTTGTTGCCACAATGACTTTAGTCCTATGACATGGGTAGTAGTGATGTGTTGCTAGATACCCCTCACTACTTATGATGTTTACATCATTGCCATCGTCATATGGATCCTACGGGGTCACACGCAATAAGACTTTTGACGTTGCTTTTATCAAGAAACCTTTGGATCAAGTTATTGGATAACTTGGATCCATTTGGAAGATTTCATCAGCGCCAATGGGCCTGATGAGTTGGAAGAAAGTTATTGGAGCCAAACTTCATTTTTGGCAGGTTGACCCGAAATTGACCCAGATTGGTCACATTCACATTAGGGTTGCATTGGATTGGATCCAATGGCTTAATCAACCCATGCCATGAAGTTTGGACTAGCTCATTATCCAATGAGGCCCAATAATTAGTTGTCATGAAGAAGCATAAGCAAATAAGGGTATAATGGGGGAAGAATTATACCCCATTGGCGCCAAGGGCATAATGGGGTGAAGTGGGCGCATGTTGCTTCATAAGGAAGCATTAGGCGCCTCCCCCTTTGCTCCTTGGATGGAATACTTGCCTCTAAGGCAAGTCTTGGGGCTGATATGGCTTGAGAACTTTTATGGGAAGTTCTTGGGCGCATATGGGTAGTAGGGTGAGGAATATGGTAATGTCTTGGAGACTTACCTTACCCCAAACCCTAATTTCTCCCAAGAAACCGCCCTAGCCGAATTCTTCATGGAAGTTGCGCCTAGCCCTACTTCCTTGGATGGAATTAGTGCATACAAGGTATGCTTTAGGCTGATATGGCCATTGGGAAAATTAGGAAAGGTTGAATGAGATTTATGGTAAAGTCTTGGAGACTTTCCTTACCTCAAGACTCCTCTATCCTAACCGCCCACTTGGCATGATCCCATCCATTGCTCTAGCCGCCCCTTGTTCTATTAATAGGACTCTAGTCGTCCATCTCAAGGATTGATTCGTGTGAAGGACTTGTAGGAGGCGTGAGCAAAGGCAAAGGGTGACAACAACTAAGGCTTGGCGCAACCCTTCTTCCAAGTGGCCGAAAACATCTTTTCTTCTTCTCCTCTTGTTGGCACAAAGAGTGATTGGGCTTTGTGGCTTCTCCTTCTATTGCCGCAAGCTCTCTTCCTCTCATAGCCATTGGCGCATCTTGCTTGAAGGTGGCGCAAGCAAAGAGAAAAGGGATACATCTTGGCGGCATCATCTTCCTCTTCATCCCTTCTTGGCGTTTTCATCTTGGAGGTGGCGCAAGAGAAGTGGAGTGAAGGCTTGATTCTCTTCCCGAGGCTAGCACCAAGCGTGGAAGGGAGCAACGATCAAGGAGTCGACGCGTGGACACTTGTAGAGGGCGAACACTTGGGCGCCTTCAACATGGCTTCGACATCTAGACAAGCGAAAGAGGTATAACTCTATCACATCCTTGTGTGTACTCACTCGCATGGATCCTTGGGACCGGAATGTGTTTCGGGTGTAATGCTTCTTCCGCTGCGTCCTGGGACTGCAAAAATTTTAAATTACACCCGGCATTCCCTAACAGTGGTATCAGAGCTACTTGCGAGAAACACAAGGTGTATGTTTGGTTGTATGAAAAATTTTTGAAAATTTTTCTTCTATCCATGCGCGTTTCACGTAGAAAGCGTTTTCATCCAAGCCTCTCTTCTAAATTTTGTGGCCGAAATTTGGATCTTGTTTATGGTCAATTTAAGGCCAAAGGCGCACGTGGTTTTGTCAAGTAGGACGGGAATTGTGTCTTCGGACTGGCCGGGTCTCTTGATCTGACAAAACTGCCAGCCGATAGGGTCTATGAAATCATCCTAAAACTTGATCTAAATTTTAGCACAAAATTATTTAAGATAGTGTTTTGATGGAGTTGGCGCATAAGGGACAAAAAAATTTGATTTTCACGGATTTTCAAATTTAACATGCGCCTCTTGATTGGGTTGATATGGTCATAGCGAGTGCCCTCCTGTGTTGTGATGTGGAAGCATGTTTCCACCTGTGATGAATGCTTGTAAAATCTTCCCACCACCTGCGTGTGGTTCTTCCCCTTCTTGATGTAAAATTTTTCATCTTTCTTTAGAATAGATATAGAATCGTTTACATAAGATAGGTTAAGGTTCATCAAAGACAACAAGCAGCCTTCTTCAATCGAAGTCAGAAGTGGCGCCAGCTTTGGAAGCATGGTGATGGACTTGCGGCTGAAGGAAGGACACATGCATTCGGCTTCTGGCATGGGCTGATCTGCTCTAGGGACTCGCAACCCTTGGATGCACGATAACATGTCACATGGCTCGTGACAAGTTATGTGTATGAAAAGGGCTATGACCATATCGACCAAACTAGCATGCCTGTGATGGTTTATTATTTTGTCCATAGCATGCCTGTGATGGGTTTCCTTTGCTGCCATAACCATAGGAAAACTGCATGCTAGAAAAGAATAAAATAAACATGCAAAACTCTCATTGAAATATCAAGTCAAATAGCCTTCTAACGCGTGGCCCTCATCAAGCTATCGATCGGTGGTGTTGTGAACTGTTTCCCACCCTCGTGGGACACACCCACTTATCTTTAGAAGGTGTGTGGTGACAATGAACTCCCCAGTTCAGTTTAAACCTGGACGTGCCTTCGCAAGGAATTCGTTGGCCCTGGGCATAACGGTTAGGACCAGACTTGACTAGTTTTTCATATGTCACTAACATGATGGATAACTAGAGGCAGCTGTTGAGAGGATAGGGTTCTGTGTTGTATCCAGCCCTCGCTGGACACAGGGCGCCTAGTCTGTCTTAACTAAGAGGAATTGTGCGCGGCACAATTGGCCTGCATGCCTACCTAAGGAAACATGAGACTTTCTGTGCATCTCAACTCACCCTCGTGAGTCGCGGAGACCTTATGTGAAATTAGGATCCTAGTCACTTATTTCCATGTTGAATTTGAGAGTTCTCAACTTGTTATGGAAATAGTGGGAGTATAGCATTTAATTAAAAGTCCTTGTTAAATGCTTTATCATTGTACTTATTTTACTTATTTTCTTATTGTAGATTGCATCTCCTGATCTAAGAATGAAACTTTATAAAAACAAATTGGATGGGACAAATTGGACAAAATGGTTCAAGATTTTGTCCAAGATACTGGAACAAGAGAATAAGGTGCATCTTCTTGAAAGACCTCCATCCCAGCCCAGTGTATATTTCACCACTGAGTGGGAGTGGGATGTCTATCTTGAACACTGTGAAGATAACGAACAGTACACTGTTCTTGTCTTAGAGTGCATGACCCCAGAGGTCAAGGTTGAGTGTGATGAGATGGGGATCTATGATATTATCATACATCTCAAAGGTCTCTTCACACCATGCTCTAAGGACAATGATCATGAAAGTTCTGTTGGATCTTCAGAGTATGTGCCTATATCTGAGAATAACCATGGTTCTGTATCTTCAAAGCTCATACTTCGGAAGACTGGGAATGCATGGGTATTTCGAAGAGGATTAATGGCCAAGAAGAGCATGGCAAAGAAGAAGGGATGTAATCCATCCGCTTCAGGTATTGTGTTACCATGGTCTTTATGTCTACTTCTTATAGGTACTGGGTACCGCATGTGAGCTTACATATGTTTTTCATATACAGGAGCTCAAAAGAAGTAGGACGACTAGGCTTGGTGGGATCGACTCTCGGGTCAGAGACGGAACATTAGATGCTGCTGTTGATATCATCTCACTACCTTGGAGACTTTATCTAGGACTTTGCTATTATGTATCAGCTTATGTATTAGAACATCATCCCTTTTGAAAAGGATTTCAGTTTGAAATAATATATGGTATTTTTTTTAACTGAGATGTTCTATTGAAGTGATACAGTTGATAATAGTTTATGGTCTTATATGTAACACAAGATTAGATCCAATGATTCAATAAACACTCTCTTATAGCATTGTCTATTGAACCAAAGAACAATGGTCACATCCAAAGGTCCATGGACTATTGGGATCATTATCCTTTTAGGATTATGATAATTGTGAGCCTTGTTCAAAGGAACAAAGTGACAGATTCTACCTTCACCATAAAGGGTTGAAGGATAAGTGGCTTGTTGGATCTATCACACAGCAATGTATGTGGACCCATGTAAAACAAGCACTGAGAGGTGTTATATGCTTCATAAGGTGTGGGTATGCCTTATCCAACCTAAGAACTTTGGAGAAATCCAAGAAGTTCACAAATGAAGTATTGAGTCAAATTGGAGGATCTATTAAGCACCTTGATTGGATCAAGGTGATTAGTGGAGAATTTGATGACTATCCTAAGGAGTGTGGGGTTATCTCACAGCTTACTTAGAACACCACTGTATGGTGAATTTCAAAGAAAGAAAGAGGAACACATTGGATGTGGTTCCATCTTTGAATAGTCATGCAAATATACTACTATGATGCCATGCAAACAGATGAATTGTCACTCCATTGGAAGTGTGTCTCAGATAGCTTTTGAGTTAGAAACTGGAAAATATCCCATTCCTTCAATAGAATCGGGAATGTAATATGCAGTGATCTCAAAAGCATATGATTGTGGGGCACTGAAGGGTGCTGTTTCTATCCCAAGGAGAACAAAATATTTGTTGCTCCATAGTGCTGTCTTTCTTGAAAGGATATTTCTTTTGAAAGAAGCTAGTGGTAGTAGATTTGATTAGGACAAGGTCCAGAATCAACCACAATACATTTAGACACAAATGGAGAGTAGAATCTCACGTACAGGTTGAAAGTCAACCTGTAGTTCAAGTAACGCAGGAACCATATAAGTCTGGATGGATTCAAAATGCTGGGCATGACGAATTTATCATCTGGGATAAAACTTAAGACTTATGGAAGCGGTCGGTGAACCAGAAATGGCTAAATGCCATGAGAACCATGATGGACTCCATGTCTGCTGATCAAGTCTGGGACTTGGATGAGCTGCCAAAGGGGTAATTCCCACAGGCTATAAATAAATCTTCTAGGAAGATAGACATGGAAGGTAACAGTGTTGCCTTGAAAGGCAAGCTAGTGAACAGAAATTTCAGGCAAATCCGCTGGGTGGATAATGACGAAATTTTTCACCAGAAGCTGTGTTTGAGTCCATTAGGTATATGCTTGTTGCGTTTTCTGTTATGGCGTGGATGTCTGGGTAAGGATATCCATATGGAAATAGTCAGTGTTTTCATATAGTGGCCATAAAGATATGCATGGTCTTATGCAAGCATGTTAAAAGAACCTGTGTTTACAAGAAGATCAGTGGGAGCACCATAATAGTTCTTGTTCTAAAAGATTGATGATATTCTCCTCACATGGAATGACATCTCAGCCCTTCACATGTTGAAGAAGAGGTTTGAGAAGTATTTCGAGCAGAATGATCTAGGGAATGATGCCTATATCCTAGGCATGTGGATCTGTAGGTGGAGATCCAAGGAAGTCATTGCCCTTTAGTCAATCTATGTTCATCCGGAAGTTTCTGGAGAGGTTCATACTAGGTGATTCCAAATAATGATACCTTCCAAGAAAATATGGTCTGACTCTCTCAAGGATGTTGTGTCCTTTGACATAGCTAGAGAGTAATAACATGAGTCTAAAATCCTGTTACATTGGGTACAGGATAGATCATGTTTTGTGTATTGTGCACAAGACCATTTATGGCAAATGCTTGGAGCATGGCCAGCAAGTTTCAATAAGATCCTAGTGTTTGACACTGGATGGCTGTGAAAAGAATCCTTACTTATACTTGGGAAGTATAAAGGATTAAGGTCTAGTCCATCATAGACAGGAAGAATTTTGTGTACAGGGGTACACTGATGTTTCGTTCCAGTCTAATGACTATTGATCACAGCCAGGATTTGCGCTTTGCCTTGATGTGGTGTTGAAGGCTGAAAGAGCTTTATTCAAACCATAGTGGCAAATTCTACAATTAAGGTTGAGTACATTGCAGCTTCTTGTGGCAGCAAAGGAAGCAACTTCACTCATTTGAACTTGACTTAGTCCCTAGTGCTTGATGGTCCAGTATAGTTCTTACTGGGGCCGTAAGCATGTGTAAAGGAACTTAGCACTCAAGTATGTACTGCAGCAATATCATCTGATCTTGGAGATCATGGATAAAGATGATGATTCAAATTAGTTAAAATAAACATAGAAAGCAATCTGGAAAAACCCACTGACGTAGCCTCTGGCGCAGCGGAAGCTAAATAAGTCATACTAGAGACATAGGGACTGATTAAACATCAGTTGCCCTTGGTCTTAGTGCAAGTGGGAGATTGTTGGTGTATATGCCCTGCAGACCAATAAATGGACATGGTCAGGCATTGTTTGAAAGTACTTTGATAGAATTATTAAAGGCATAGTCGTTATTATGCAGACTTCTCTATCTGCGATGATGTATTGAGTTGCATATATAATGTCCCAGGAGTTTGGATTGGATCCATTCTCACAAGCTATCCCCAGTCAAGGTACCTTAGCAGATATGGGACAGCTTTGGTACATGTGAGACTGGTGTATGGGCTGGTTAAGTGCGGGGCACAGTAACGCAGACATACAGGTGCATTGGATGCACTGGAGTGATCCACCGTGAGGATTGATTTGTCTAGTCAACAAGTCAATCTCACATGCAAGAGGTTTTGCATTGATCCTTAGACTTGAGGTATTCATGTCTAGATTTGATGATGGGTATGCTTTAATACAGTCTTACGTCTCTCCGTAATTGGGAGATCAAAACGACTGTCATTGGGTATGTCATAAATCATGTAGAGGCATGGATGACTAATAGTAGGATTTGCCCCTTCCATATTGGAAGCATGATATCCACCTCGGGGCGCCCCACCTTATTGGTGCATGACAGGAAAGTGTAGGCCACACTTGTTGAGTCATGACCAGTGCGTTGGATAATAAACTTGAGACTAATCCAATGGCAGGATATCAGTTCAGGCAAAGGGATCTATAATGCAATGGGAATCCTCGTTGCTTGTTAGGAGTTGTTGCCACAATGACTTTAGTCCTATGACATGGGTAGTAGTGATGTGTTGCTAGATACCCCTCACTACTTATGATGTTTACATCATTGCCATCGTCATATGGATCCTACGGGGTCACACGCAATAAGACTTTTGACGTTGCTTTTATCAAGAAACCTTTGGATCAAGTTATTGGATAACTTGGATCCATTTGGAAGATTTCATCAGCGCCAATGGGCCTGATGAGTTGGAAGAAAGTTATTGGAGCCAAACTTCATTTTTGGCAGGTTGACCCGAAATTGACCCAGATTGGTCACATTCACATTAGGGTTGCATTGGATTGGATCCAATGGCTTAATCAACCCATGCCATGAAGTTTGGGCTAGCTCATTATCCAATGAGGCCCAATAATTAGTTGTCATGAAGAAGCATAAGCAAATAAGGGTATAATGGGGAAGAATTATACCCCATTGGCGCCAAGGGCATAATGGGGTGAAGTGGGCGCATGTTGCTTCATAAGGAAGCATTAGGCGCCTCCCCCTTTGCTCCTTGGATGGAATACTTGCCTCTAAGGCAAGTCTTGGGGATGATATGGCTTGAGAACTTTTATGGGAAGTTCTTGGGCGCATATGGGTAGTAGGGTGAGGAATATGGTAATGTCTTGGAGACTTACCTTACCCCAAACCCTAATTTCTCCCAAGAAACCGCCCTAGCCGAATTCTTCATGGAAGTTGCGCCTAGCCCTACTTCCTTGGATGGAATTAGTGCATACAAGGTATGCTTTAGGCTGATATGGTCATTGGGAAAATTAGGAAAGGTTGAATGAGATTTATGGTAAAGTCTTGGAGACTTTCCTTACCTCAAGTCTCCTCTATCCTAACCGCCCACTTGGCATGATCCCATCCATTGCTCTAGCCGCCCCTTGTTCTATTAATAGGACTCTAGTCGTCCATCTCAAGGATTGATTCGTGTGAAGGACTTGTAGGAGGTGTGAGCAAAGGCAAAGGGTGACAACAACTAAGGCTTGGCGCAACCCTTCTTCCAAGTGGCCGAAAACATCTTTTCTTCTTCTCCTCTTGTTGGCGCAAAGAGTGATTGGGCTTTGTGGCTTCTCCTTCTATTGCCGCAAGCTCTCTTCCTCTCATAGCCATTGGCGCATCTTGCTTGAAGGTGGCGCAAGCAAAGAGAAAAGGGATACATCTTGGCGGCATCATCTTCCTCTTCATCCCTTCTTGGCGTTTTCATCTTGGAGGTGGCGCAAGAGAAGTGGAGTGAAGGCTTGATTCTCTTCCCGAGGCTAGCACCAAGCGTGGAAGGGAGCAACGATCAAGGAGTCGACGCGTGGACACTTGTAGAGGGCGAACACTTGGGCGCCTTCAACATGGCTTCGACATCTAGACAAGCGAAAGAGGTATAACTCTATCACATCCTTGTGTGTACTCACTCGCATGGATCCTTGGGACCGGAATGTGTTTCGGGTGTAATGCTTCTTCCGCTGCGTCCTGGGACTGCAAAAATTTTAAATTACACCCGGCATTCCCTAACAGTGGTATCAGAGCTACTTGCGAGAAACACAAGGTGTATGTTTGGTTGTATGAAAAATTTTTGAAAATTTTTCTTCTATCCATGCGCGTTTCACGTAGAAAGCGTTTTCATCCAAGCCTCTCTTCTAAATTTTGTGGCCGAAATTTGGATCTTGTTTATGGTCGATTTAAGGTCAAAGGCGCACGTGGTTTTGTCAAGTAGGACGGGCATTGTGTCTTCGGACTGGCCGGGTCTCTTGATCTGACAAAACTGCCAGCCGATAGGGTCTATGAAATCATCCTAAAACTTGATCTAAATTTTAGCACAAAATTGTTTAAGATAGTGTTTGGATGGAGTTGGCGCATAAGGGACAAAAAAATTTGATTTTCACGGATTTTCAAATTTAACATGCGCCTCTTGATTGGGTTGATATGGTCATAGCGAGTGCCCTCCTGTGTTGTGATGTGGAAGCATGTTTACACCTGTGATGAATGCTTGTAAAATCTTCCCACCACCTGCGTGTGGTTCTTCCCCTTCTTGATGTAAAATTTTTCATCTTTCTTTAGAATAGATATAGAATCGTTTACATAAGATAGGTTAAGGTTCATCAAAGACAACAAGCAGCCTTCTTCAATCGAAGTCAGAAGTGGCGCCAGCTTTGGAAGCATGGTGATGGACTTGCGGCTGAAGGAAGGACACATGCATTCGGCTTCTGGCATGGGCTGATCTGCTCTAGGGACTCGCAACCCTTGGATGCACGATAACATGTCACATGGCTCGTGACAAGTTATGTGTATGAAAAGGGCTATGACCATATCGACCAAACTAGCATGCCTGTGATGGTTTATTATTTTGTCCATAGCATGCCTGTGATGGGTTTCCTTTGCTGCCATAACCATAGGAAAACTGCATGCTAGAAAAGAATAAAATAAACATGCAAAACTCTCATTGAAATATCAAGTCAAATAGCCTTCTAACGCGTGGCCCTCATCAAGCTATCGATCGGTGGTGTTGTGAACTGTTTCCCACCCTCGTGGGACACACCCACTTATCTTTAGAAGGTGTGTGGTGACAATGAACTCCCCAGTTCAGTTTAAACCTGGACGTGCCTTCGCAAGGAATTCGTTGGCCCTGGGCATAACGGTTAGGACCAGACTTGACTAGTTTTTCATATGTCACTAACATGATGGATAACTAGAGGCAGCTGTTGAGAGGATAGGGTTCTGTGTTGTATCCAGCCCTCGCTGGACACAGGGCGCCTAGTCTGTCTTAACTAAGAGGAATTGTGCGCGGCACAATTGGCCTGCATGCCTACCTAAGGAAACATGAGACTTTCTGTGCATCTCAACTCACCCTCGTGAGTCGCGGAGACCTTATGTGAAATTAGGATCCTAGTCACTTATTTCCATGTTGAATTTGAGAGTTCTCAACTTGTTATGGAAATAGTGGGAGTATAGCATTTAATTAAAAGTCCTTGTTAAATGCTTTATCATTGTACTTATTTTACTTATTTTCTTATTGTAGATTGCATCTCCTGATCTAAGAATGAAACTTTATAAAAACAAATTGGATGGGACAAATTGGACAAAATGGTTCAAGATTTTGTCCAAGATACTGGAACAAGAGAATAAGGTGCATCTTCTTGAAAGACCTCCATCCCAGCCCAGTGTATATTTCACCACTGAGTGGGAGTGGGATGTCTATCTTGAACACTGTGAAGATAACGAACAGTACACTGTTCTTGTCTTAGAGTGCATGACCCCAGAGGTCAAGGTTGAGTGTGATGAGATGGGGATCTATGATATTATCATACATCTCAAAGGTCTCTTCACACCATGCTCTAAGGACAATGATCATGAAAGTTCTGTTGGATCTTCAGAGTATGTGCCTATATCTGAGAATAACCATGGTTCTGTATCTTCAAAGCTCATACTTCGGAAGACTGGGAATGCATGGGTATTTCGAAGAGGATTAATGGCCAAGAAGAGCATGGCAAAGAAGAAGGGATGTAATCCATCCGCTTCAGGTATTGTGTTACCATGGTCTTTATGTCTACTTCTTATAGGTACTGGGTACCGCATGTGAGCTTACATATGTTTTTCATATACAGGAGCTCAAAAGAAGTAGGACGACTAGGCTTGGTGGGATCGACTCTCGGGTCAGAGACGGAGCATTAGATGCTGCTGTTGATATCATCTCACTACCTTGGAGACTTTATCTAGGACTTTGCTATTATGTATCAGCTTATGTATTAGAACATCATCCCTTTTGAAAAGGATTTCAGTTTGAAATAATATATGGTATTTTTTTTAACTGAGATGTTCTATTGAAGTGATACAGTTGATAATAGTTTATGGTCTTATATGTAACACAAGATTAGATCCAATGATTCAATAAACACTCTCTTATAGCATTGTCTATTGAACCAAAGAACAATGGTCACATCCAAAGGTCCATGGACTATTGGGATCATTATCCTTTTAGGATTATGATAATTGTGAGCCTTGTTCAAAGGAACAAAGTGACAGATTCTACCTTCACCATAAAGGGTTGAAGGATAAGTGGCTTGTTGGATCTATCACACAGCAATGTATGTGGACCCATGTAAAACAAGCACTGAGAGGTGTTATATGCTTCATAAGGTGTGGGTATGCCTTATCCAACCTAAGAACTTTGGAGAAATCCAAGAAGTTCACAAATGAAGTATTGAGTCAAATTGGAGGATCTATTAAGCACCTTGATTGGATCAAGGTGATTAGTGGAGAATTTGATGACTATCCTAAGGAGTGTGGGGTTATCTCACAGCTTACTTAGAACACCACTGTATGGTGAATTTCAAAGAAAGAAAGAGGAACACATTGGATGTGGTTCCATCTTTGAATAGTCATGCAAATATACTACTATGATGCCATGCAAACAGATGAATTGTCACTCCATTGGAAGTGTGTCTCAGATAGCTTTTGAGTTAGAAACTGGAAAATATCCCATTCCTTCAATAGAATCGGGAATGTAATATGCAGTGATCTCAAAAGCATATGATTGTGGGGCACTGAAGGGTGCTGTTTCTATCCCAAGGAGAACAAAATATTTGTTGCTCCATAGTGCTGTCTTTCTTGAAAGGATATTTCTTTTGAAAGAAGCTAGTGGGAGTAGATTTGATTAGGACAAGGTCCAGAATCAACCACAATACATTTAGACACAAATGGAGAGTAGAATCTCACGTACAGGTTGAAAGTCAACCTGTAGTTCAAGTAACGCAGGAACCATATAAGTCTGGATGGATTCAAAATGCTGGGCATGACGAATTTATCATCTGGGATAAAACTTAAGACTTATGGAAGCGGTCGGTGAACCAGAAATGGCTAAATGCCATGAGAACCGTGATGGACTCCATGTCTGCTGATCAAGTCTGGGACTTGGATGAGCTGCCAAAGGGGTAATTCCCACAGGCTATAAATAAATCTTCTAGGAAGATAGATATGGAAGGTAACAGTGTTGCCTTGAAAGGCAAGCTAGTGAACAGAAATTTCAGGCAAATCCGCTGGGTGGATAATGACGAAATTTTTCACCAGAAGCTGTGTTTGAGTCCATTAGGTATATGCTTGTTGCGTTTTCTGTTATGGCGTGGATGTCTGGGTAAGGATATCCATATGGAAATAGTCAGTGTTTTCATATAGTGGCCATAAAGATATGCATGGTCTTATGCAAGCATGTTAAAAGAACCTGTGTTTACAAGAAGATCAGTGGGAGCACCATAATAGTTCTTGTTCTAAAAGATTGATGATATTCTCCTCACATGGAATGACATCTCAGCCCTTCACATGTTGAAGAAGAGGTTTGAGAAGTATTTCGAGCAGAATGATCTAGGGAATGATGCCTATATCCTAGGCATGTGGATCTGTAGGTGGAGATCCAAGGAAGTCATTGCCCTTTAGTCAATCTATGTTCATCCGGAAGTTTCTGGAGAGGTTCATACTAGGTGATTCCAAATAATGATACCTTCCAAGAAGATATGGTCTGACTCTCTCAAGGATGTTGTGTCCTTTGACATAGCTAGAGAGTAATAACATGAGTCTAAAATCCTGTTACATTGGGTACAGGATAGATCATGTTTTGTGTATTGTGCACAAGACCATTTATGGCAAATGCTTGGAGCATGGCCAGCAAGTTTCAATAAGATCCTAGTGTTTGACACTGGATGGCTATGAAAAGAATCCTTACTTATACTTGGGAAGTATAAAGGATTAAGGTCTAGTCCATCATAGACAGGAAGAATTTTGTGTACAGGGGTACACTGATGTTTCGTTCCAGTCTAATGACTATTGATCACAGCCAGGATTTGCGCTTTGCCTTGATGTGGTGTTAAAGGCTGAAAGAGCTTTATTCAAACCATAGTGGCAAATTCTACAATTAAGGCTGAGTACATTGCAGCTTCTTGTGGCAGCAAAGGAAGCAACTTCACTCATTTGAACTTGACTTAGTCCCTAGTGCTTGATGGTCCAGTATAGTTCTTACTGGGGCCGTAAGCATGTGTAAAGGAACTTAGCACTCAAGTATGTACTGCAGCAATATCATCTGATCTTGGAGATCATGGATAAAGATGATGATTCAAATTAGTTAAAATAAACATAGAAAGCAATCTGGAAAAACCCACTGACGTAGCCTCTGGCGCAGCGGAAGCTAAATAAGTCATACTAGAGACATAGGGACTGATTAAACATCAGTTGCCCTTGGTCTTAGTGCAAGTGGGAGATTGTTGGTGTATATGCCCTGCAGACCAATAAATGGACATGGTCAGGCATTGTTTGAAAGTACTTTGATAGAATTATTAAAGGCATAGTCGTTATTATGCAGACTTCTCTATCTGCGATGATGTATTGAGTTGCATATATAATGTCCCAGGAGTTTGGATTGGATCCATTCTCACAAGCTATCCCCAGTCAAGGTACCTTAGCAGATATGGGACAGCTTTGGTACATGTGAGACTGGTGTATGGGCTGGTTAAGTGCGGGGCACAGTAACGCAGACATACAGGTGCATTGGATGCACTGGAGTGATCCACCGTGAGGATTGATTTGTCTAGTCAACAAGTCAATCTCACATGCAAGAGGTTTTGCATTGATCCTTAGACTTGAGGTATTCATGTCTAGATTTGATGATGGGTATGCTTTAATACAGTCTTACGTCTCTCCGTAATTGGGAGATCAAAACGACTGTCATTGGGTATGTCATAAATCATGTAGAGGCATGGATGACTAATAGTAGGATTTGCCCCTTCCATATTGGAAGCATGATATCCACCTCGGGGCGCCCCACCTTATTGGTGCATGACAGGAAAGTGTAGGCCACACTTGTTGAGTCATGACCAGTGCGTTGGATAATAAACTTGAGACTAATCCAATGGCAGGATATCAGTTCAGGCAAAGGGATCTATAATGCAATGGGAATCCTCGTTGCTTGTTAGGAGTTGTTGCCACAATGACTTTAGTCCTATGACATGGGTAGTAGTGATGTGTTGCTAGATACCCCTCACTACTTATGATGTTTACATCATTGCCATCGTCATATGGATCCTACGGGGTCACACGCAATAAGACTTTTGACGTTGCTTTTATCAAGAAACCTTTGGATCAAGTTATTGGATAACTTGGATCCATTTGGAAGATTTCATCAGCGCCAATGGGCCTGATGAGTTGGAAGAAAGTTATTGGAGCCAAACTTCATTTTTGGCAGGTTGACCCGAAATTGACCCAGATTGGTCACATTCACATTAGGGTTGCATTGGATTGGATCCAATGGCTTAATCAACCCATGCCATGAAGTTTGGGCTAGCTCATTATCCAATGAGGCCCAATAATTAGTTGTCATGAAGAAGCATAAGCAAATAAGGGTATAATGGGGAAGAATTATACCCCATTGGCGCCAAGGGCATAATGGGGTGAAGTGGGCGCATGTTGCTTCATAAGGAAGCATTAGGCGCCTCCCCCTTTGCTCCTTGGATGGAATACTTGCCTCTAAGGCAAGTCTTGGGGCTGATATGGCTTGAGAACTTTTATGGGAAGTTCTTGGGCGCATATGGGTAGTAGGGTGAGGAATATGGTAATGTCTTGGAGACTTACCTTACCCCAAACCCTAATTTCTCCCAAGAAACCACCCTAGCCGAATTCTTCATGGAAGTTGCGCCTAGCCCTACTTCCTTGGATGGAATTAGTGCATACAAGGTATGCTTTAGGCTGATATGGCCATTGGGAAAATTAGGAAAGGTTGAATGAGATTTATGGTAAAGTCTTGGAGACTTTCCTTACCTCAAGTCTCCTCTATCCTAACCGCCCACTTGGCATGATCCCATCCATTGCTCTAGCCGCCCCTTGTTCTATTAATAGGACTCTAGTCGTCCATCTCAAGGATTGATTCGTGTGAAGGACTTGTAGGAGGCGTGAGCAAAGGCAAAGGGTGACAACAACTAAGGCTTGGCGCAACCCTTCTTCCAAGTGGCCGAAAACATCTTTTCTTCTTCTCCTCTTGTTGGCGCAAAGAGTGATTGGGCTTTGTGGCTTCTCCTTCTATTGCCGCAAGCTCTCTTCCTCTCATAGCCATTGGCGCATCTTGCTTGAAGGTGGCGCAAGCAAAGAGAAAAGGGATACATCTTGGCGGCATCATCTTCCTCTTCATCCCTTCTTGGCGTTTTCATCTTGGAGGTGGCGCAAGAGAAGTGGAGTGAAGGCTTGATTCTCTTCCCGAGGCTAGCACCAAGCGTGGAAGGGAGCAACGATCAAGGAGTCGACGCGTGGACACTTGTAGAGGGCGAACACTTGGGCGCCTTCAACATGGCTTCGACATCTAGACAAGCGAAAGAGGTATAACTCTATCACATCCTTGTGTGTACTCACTCGCATGGATCCTTGGGACCGGAATGTGTTTCGGGTGTAATGCTTCTTCCGCTGCGTCCTGGGACTGCAAAAATTTTAAATTACACCCGGCATTCCCTAACACTGGTCTGATCATGTTTGATTGATTAGGGCTTGAGATCGGTAAGCTTCGATCGAGAGAAGTGATGCTAGATTGGTGAGATCAAAAATTTTAAATTACACCCGGCATTCCCTAACACTGGTCTGATCATGTTTGATTGATTAGGGCTTGAGATCGGTAAGCTTCGATCGAGAGAAGTGATGCTAGATTGGTGAGATCAAGAGCATCGAGAGATCAACGGTTAGATCTTGAACCTTTGGGTTTAATGAGATCTAGATCAAAGGCTTGGCTTAATTGGTCATTGAACCAAATGTCATTGAACCGGCTCATGTGTGAGCGCTTGGTTCAAATGAAAGAGATGAGCGTTCGGTTCACTTGGGTGAACGTATGAACGCATGAGCATTGAGGGCTTTCTATATTTGGAAATTCGGTTTTCCAATTTGAGAGTAACGCCCCACGTTTGTGTGGAACGCCTCTTGCTCTCGTTCTCTTCTCCTTTCGACGACACTCTCGTGGGTGAAGGAGGTTAACGCCTTGGAGAAAATTCAGCCAAGCAAGAGTTCATCTCTCAATTCCCTTCAAGCGATCAAGGAGACTTGAAGGTCTTTGCTAGCACAAAGAACATCAAGGAGAAGCCATCTCTCTTCTTGTGTGCGGCACCTTTGGAGGAGAGCCCTTTCGATCTCTGCTTCCAAGACGCCATCCATCAAATGGCATTGGTATGAATCTTTCGATCTTTACAAGGTTTTAAAGTTGATCATATGAATATATCACATGCGATCCTTATGAAACCCTAATTCCGCTGCCAAAAATTTTACATGCGCCACTTTAGGGTTTCGCCCCGCCCTTTGCTTAGGGGACTTTCAAAACCTTTACCTCTCAACGATGCCTCTAGACTTTCACCATGTGCCCAGCACATGTGAACTTCTAGTCAAGTCCATTCCTAACCGTTATGCCCAGGGCCAACGAGTTTCCTTGCGAAGGCACGCCCAGGTTAAAACTGGACTGGGGAAACCATTGCCACCACGCACTTTCTAAAGATAAGTGGGTGTGTCCCACGAGGGTGGGAAACAATTCACAACTCCACTGATCAATAGCTTAGTGAGGGCTACGCGTTAGAAGGCTACCAGACTTGATATTTTAATTGAGGGTTTTTGTTTAAGGTCTCATCATCTTAGTTTTATCTTATGTCTATCATTACAGGCATATAATCCTATGGTGATAACATAACGGTAAAACATTTCAGGCATGCTTCTGCAGATAATAATAAAAGCAGTAAAGAATGATGTGATCATATCCTATACAAGACATTGAACCAATCCATGCCATGAAATAGGTTCAACTCTTGTCCTAGAACTCAAGCACCAAAAACTAGACCTAGCCTAGCCGACCTCTAGCTTGAACTTCAAGGTTGGCTCCAAGGTCCTTCTCTCATGGCTTAGCTCTCAAACTGTAGAGGAATACTTTCAAAGTTCCCATAGGTTCGGCCAATGTCATGGTCTTGCGCCACTAAGCAGGTTTGCGCCTCTTGCTTGTTGCATCACCATCCAAGGTATGCATGCACTAAGCTCCAAGTACATGCGCCACCCTAATCTTCTTCTTAGTCACAAGCAAAAAGAAAAGTGGCACGTAGGCCTCACGAGGATACATCGCAGACATGCAAAGGGGGGCTTGACTAATGATCACAACATCATGCACAATCAAGGTATTTACTCATGCAATTCTACATGCTCATGAAAAACATAAAATCTGAAATTTTACTTTTTCATAAAACTAGTCTCTTTTTCTCATCTTCTTCTCACAAATCTTTTGGTTTATTGCGATTTATTTTTCATGATGATTTCAGAGATCCTTTCGGCTGGCAATTTTGTCAGATCAAGAGACTTGGCCAGTCCGAAGACACAATGCCCGTCCTACTTGACAAAATTACGTGCGCCTTTGATCTTTAAATCAAACAAGAAAAATAGTCCAAAAATCCAAAAGAGATTGAGAGGATGATAGAAACAAGAAACCCTAATTTTTCCTACTTAGAAAAATCGTTTGCCATGCATCATGCTATTTACGAAAATAGAGATATGGCATGTGAGCATGGAAGAAAAGCATAAAACATCGTTCGAGTCTTGCAAGTCGCTCTGATACCACTGTTGGGAAACCCCGGGGACATTTTACAATTTTTAGAGTCATAGACATACATATTACGCAGCGGAAGAATGTCCCCGAAACAAGCCGGTCCCAAAAACCCAGTGAAGATCGCAAGCAAGGGAGTCGACACGATGAGTTAGGAAATACCTTAAGAGCAATGTAGTGTTGGGGTATGCCCTTAAGGCTAATGTTTGAGGCCTTAGGTTATTTTCAGTATCATGTATGAACTATATTTATAAAGGCAATTGTTGTTATTCAGATTGTTACATTATCTGTTGTATGTATACTTCTGAGTAATGTCTCAATGGTGTTCAGCTTAGCTGACATTTAGTGTTGTCCTTAGTCGAGATATCTCGGTGAACATGAGACAGCCTTGATATGATTGAGACTAATATGTGATCTAATCTTATAGGATGCTTCGAGCATGGAATAAGATTTAGACACATAGGTGCATTGGATGTACTGGACTGACCCTATTTAGGATATTCAATTGTTTGTCACAATGTGAATAATCCTTATATGCAAGCAAGTGGCATATTTCCTCTGACTTGAGATCACTTGTGTTTCTAAGTGATGATTGGCATTATCTTGAGGTAGTTCAATATCATTTGAAAGATAATGGTTAAGGACTATCTTGGATAGTGAGCATGAGTCATGTTAGGGCACTAGTGATAGATATAGGATTGCCTCTCCTAGTAGGAGTGTGATGTTCTAAGGGGCCCCCTGGATGAGATGGTTGAGAATGTGTATGGCCATACCCAGACGACTATGTTCGTCTGATCTAATCATTTTTCATCATGTTGGAATCACAGGCTTGACACGCTTGTCCAACGAGAACATCCAGTGGCAAAGGGAAACATGTATGCCAAGTGAATTAGATTCACACTTGTGCTGTGGTTTGGGAGTAGTCTTGGAAGACTCTTTCCTTCATATCGGGAGACAGTGATGTGTTGCTAGATACCCCTCTCTGATCGTGATAACGTAAGTTATCGTTACCGACATTGAAGGAAACCCTTAGGGTCGCACAATTTGATGATATGGCTTACTTATGTCAGATAGTGTGGACTGGAATTATTCTAGTTCAGTTTAAAGGAGTTAAACTCTGATTGGAAGTGAGATCTAGTCTAATCATGTTTGATTGATTAGGGCATATGATCGGTAAGCTTCGATCGGGAGAATTGATACTTGATCGTACAGATCAAGAGGTTCAATGGGATGTGTGGTTAGATCTTGAGCCACTTGGTTCGATGAGGTCATAACCAAGACTGGTTCGATTTGGTACTTGAACCAAATGAATTGAACCGGTTCACTTAGTGTGAACGCATGGTTCAATTAAGAGGAGAGTTTCGAATGCTTTATGGGGAGTTAAGAAGAGGAAGTTACTTTTTGGTTTTGCCATATGAGATGGTAACCGATCTTTCCTTTTTTGGACTCTCTCCCTCACGGTTTCGAAGGTAACTCTCCCTTCCTCTTGGCTTTTGCTCTTTGGGGGTAGATCGGCTTCACGCAAGGCGAGAGGAAGATCGGCCAAGGGGTGCACATCTCCTCTCCAAGTCACGATCAAAGAATCCTTGGTGACTTGCTAGCACAAGGAGCGCAAGGAAGGAAGCCTATCTCATCCTGTGTGTGATACCTTTGGAGAAGTGGCACTCGCCCCCTTTCTTCTTCCAAGCTGCCACTCACTTCATGGCAATGGTAACACTCTAACTTGTTTTTACAAGTCTTCAAGGTTGATCATAGTTCCAAGTCATGATTTTAATGGACTCCTAGTATTTCCGCCACACAAGTTTGCGCATGTGACCTAGGTTTCCATAACATGTAGAGCGATGCCGATGCAGGCGCCCAAGCGTGTGCCCTCTGCAGTCTCGCACACACGGATCTCTTGAGTTCTCTTCTTCCACGCCCGGTGCTAGCCTCGGGAAGAAGATCCAAGCCTTAGGGAGATGCTCTACTTCACTTGCGCCACCAAGAGAGATGATGCGCCAAGAGAAGAAGGAAGACTACCCAAACCGCCAAGCACTAAAGTTCCTTGCGCCCAGAGGAAAGGAGGAAGAGGCTTGCGGTTATGGAAGAAGGAAGATGCGCCCTTGCTCCTAGCACTCGCCCCTCTTCTTGTGTTCACGCCTTCAAGGATTTATCACCCCTAAGAGGGCTCGGCTAGGTGCTCTTTTATAGGGCAAGAGGCGATTTATGAAAGGCTAGGATTAAGACAAGTGGGCGGCTAGGATGAGAAGGATTGAGATAAGGAAAGTCTCCAAGACATTTCCATAATTCTCATTCAACCATTCCTTTTAGAGCCCATGTCCTTCTTTGTGCGCCAAGGCCTTGCCTTGCGCCCCAAGCAATGCCATATTGGCATTCATACCTTAAGGGATCAAAGGGGGGAGGCGCCAATTGCTTCCTTATGAAGCAAATTGCGCCACTTCTCCCCATTATGCCCATAGGCGCCTAGGGGAGAAGATTTGTCCCCATTATACCCTTTTAGCCTTTCTTCTCTTCATGACAACTTATTATTGGGCCTCATTGGATAATGAGCTAGCCCAAACTTCATTACATGGGTTGATTAAGCACTTGGATCCAATCCAATGCAACCCTAATCCAAATGTGACCAACCATGGTCAAATACGGGTCAACTTGCCAAAAATGAAGTTTGGCTCCAATAATATTCTTCCATCTCATCAGTCCCATTAGCGCTGATGAAATCTCCCAATTAGATCCGAGTTATCCAATAACTCGATCATAAGGCTTCCCGATCAATACAAGAACTCAAGTATCAAGGTGTGCGACCCTGTAGGTTCCTCTGACGCTGGCAGCGTTGACCAAAGGTCATCACAAGCAGTGAGTGGCACCTAGCAGTGCATCCCTGCTACCCAGGTCATTGGAATGGATATCGACATCGACATCCCCATCATCGCAACTAGGTATAGATGCATTACAGTCTCTTTGCCAGACTGATATCCGATTGGACAAGTGTGTCACCACTTGTTTTCATCCAATCACATGGCTATGACTAAAACAGGTTCTCACCTGGGTATGGCCATACACTCTCAGTCATAGAACCATAAAGGAGCTCCATGGATATCATACTTCCCTAGGGAAGGGGCAAATCCTATGTCTGTCCATTGATCTTCTCATATGGGTCGTGACATGCTCAATAACAACCGTTATGACCTCCCAGCTACGGCAAGGTGTTAGGTTGTATCAAAGCAAGTCCCTAACCATATAGAATGATCAATGACCTCAAGTCAAGGGATCAATGCATCTCCTGTCACTTATGAGGATAACTCATGACACCAAGTCATAGCCTCATAGCGGGTCTATCTAGTATATCCTCCAACGATATACCCATGTGTCTGCGTTAGCACCTCGTGCCTAACCAGCCCACATACCAGTCTCACAAGTACCAGAGCTGTCCCATATCCACTCAGGTACATTGACTGGGGATAATTATTTGAGCACAGATCCAATCTGTCTCCAGGGACATTATCATGTAAGTACACAATCGCAGGTGTAGACAAACAATGATAACGACAATGCCAGAATGATATATAAATATCAATGTCAAGTAGTACATAAGTTGACCAAAACTAGGTCCTAGGGCATATACACCAACAATCTCCCACTTGCACTAAGACCTATAAGTTGAGGAATCTCAACCCCATATCTCTAGCGTGACCATCATGCTTCTGCTGCGCCAAAGCCTTGGTCAATGGGTTTGCCAGATTGTTCTCTGTGTCTACTCTGCTAATCTTGACATCACCTCTGTCAATGATCTCTCTGATCAGGTGAAATCTTCTGAGTATGTGTTTGGATCTTTGATGAGACCGTGGTTCCTTGGCTTGTGCAATTGATCCATTGTTGTCACAGTAGAGTTCAATGGGATCCATTGCACTAGGTACCACCTGAAGATCACATAAGAACTTC
Source organism: Costus lasius (assembly GCA_027563935.2). Lineage (NCBI taxonomy): Eukaryota > Viridiplantae > Streptophyta > Magnoliopsida > Zingiberales > Costaceae > Costus > Costus lasius. Next base: position 90,823,517 of record CM050450.1, on the reverse strand, counting down.
CTTATCCAAACAGCTTCCTTGGCTGCCTCAGAAGCAGCCACATACTCAGCTTCGGTTGTAGAATCTACTATGGTGGATTGCTTGAAGCTCTTCCAACATACAACGCCTCCATTTATCTTGAACACATAGCCGGCCTGCGATCTAAAGTCGTCAGGGTGAGACTGGAACGATGCGTCAGTATAGCCCTGCATACTGAGCTCTTCCTGTCCCCCATAGACCAAGAACAGATCCTTAGTTCTTCTCAGATACTTTAGGATGTTCTTTACAGCCACCCAGTGCTGCAGACCTGGATTGGATTGGTATCGGCTGGTTATGCTCACAGCATATGCCACATCTGGTCTAGTACATAACATTGCATACATGATCGATCCTACTGCCGAAGCATAAGGAATTCGACTCATGTCATCCCTCTCAGCCTGTGTTGTAGGACACTGGCTCTTTGAGAGAGAAAGGCCATGTCTCACTGGAAGGTATCCTTTCTTGGATTGCTCCATGTAGAACCTTTCCAGTACCTTATCAATGTAAGTACTTTAACTAAGGGCTAGAAGCCTCTTGGATCTATCTCGGTAGATCCTTATGCCTAGAATATAGGCGGCCTCCCCTAAGTCTTTCATCTCGAAACACTTCCCCAAGCATGTCTTCACAGATTGAAGACTAGGGATGTCGTTTCCGATGAGCAGTATGTCATCAACATACAAGACCAGAAAAATCACCAAGCTCCCACTGAATTTTCTGTATACACAGGCATCATCTTCGCTTTTGATAAAGCCATAATCTCTCACGGCCTCATCAAATCGAAGATTCCAACTTCGAGATGCTTGTTTTAATCCATAAATGGACCTCTTTAGCCTGCAGACCTTATTAGCCTCTGCAGGATGGATGAAGGCATCAGGTTGTGACATATACACATCCTCAGTCAGCTTCCCATTAAGGAACGTTGTCTTCACATCCATCTGCCATATCTCATAGTCATGATATGCAGCTATAGCAAGCAGAATCCGAATGGATTTTATCATGGCAACTGGCGAAAAGGTTTCATCATAGTCCACCCCGTGAACTTGTTTAAATCCTTTAGCCACTAGTCTACCCTTATAGGTAACTATTTTGCCATCCATGTCTGTCTATAGGTTTTACCCCATTAGGCAGCTCAACCAAATCCCAGACTTGGTTAGCCGACATGGAATCCATCTCGGATCGCATGGCGTCAAGCCATTTCTCGGAGTCCGGTCCACTGACCGCCTCATCATAGGTTCTGGGTTCATCCTCAATGATGAAGATCCCATCGTGTTGGGTCGGTAGCGACCCATACCTTTCAGGTGCATGACGAATTCTCCCAGACCTACGCGGGACCTATGTCTGAGCCTCAGGTTACCTAGCAACCAGTGCAGGTGGCTCAGATTCCATCTCCTTGTCTTGTGTTTGCACTTGGACCTCATCCAAGTCAAACTTCCTCCCACTAACTTCTTTCATAAGAAATTCTTTCTCTAGAAAGACAGCACCCCGAGCAACAAAAACTTTGTTCTCGGTTGGGACATAGAAGTAGTATCCTTTAGTTTCCTTAGGATACCCCACAAACACACACTTATCAGATCTAGATTCTAGCTTGCTAGAATCCTGACGTTTGACATAAGCCTCACGTCCCCAGATCCTGATAAACGCGAGATTAGGGCGTCTCCCACTCCACATCTCGTATGGTATTTTGGAGACACTCTTAGATGGAACATTATTCAGTATCAGAGAAGCTGTTTCTAGTGCATGCCCCCAGAATGATGAAGGTAGAGTTACATGACTCATCATGGATCGAACCATATCCAATAAGGTTCGATTTCTCCTTTCAGACACACCATTCCATTGAGGTGTTCCAGGAGGAGTGAGTTGGGATATGATCCCACACTCTCTCAGATAGTCAAAAAACTCACCGCTCAGGTATTCTCCACCTCGATCTGATCGAAGAGCTTTAATGGATCTTCCAAGCTGGTTCTCTACTTCATTCTTGAACTCCTTGAATTTCTCAAAGGATTCAGATTTATGTCTCATTAAGTAGACATAGCCATACCTACTGAAGTCATCAGTGAAGGTAATGAAGTAGTTGTACCCTCCTCTGGCTTGTTTATTGAAGGGCCCACACACATCAGTATGTATGAGATCTAATAAACCTTCTGCCCTCTCACCAATCTTGGTGAAGGGCGCCTTTGTCATTTTCCCTAATAAACAAGGTTCACAAGTATCAAATTCCTCCAAGGAACTTGAATCTAACAATCCATTTGCATGGAGTTGTTGGATGTGATTCTTGTTTATATGGGCTAATCGACAGTGCCATAGGAAAGCACCAACTGAACCACTTAGTTTGGTCCTTTTATTGCTTATGTTACAAATAGAACTTTCCATATCCAAGATATATAGACCATTGCACAAAGTACCCTTCCCATAGAACATATTTGCAAATGAAAAAGAACAGGAGTTCTTATTTATTTCAAATTTAAATCCTTTCCTTGCTAAGCAAGGAATGGATACAATGTTCTTTGTAAGTGAAGGTACACAATAGCAATTATCTAGTTCTAATTGAAGTCCAGAAGGCAAGGAGAGAGTCAAAACGCCTACAGCAATAGCAGCAACCTGTGCCCCGTTTCCAACGCGTAGGTCAATCTCTCCAAGCCGCACCGATCTACTTTTCTTGAGCCCCTGCATATTTGTACAAATATGAGCTCCACATGCTGTATCCAATACCCATGACATAGAAGTAGAAAGATTGACTTCTATAACATAGATACCTGAGCTAGAAGTTAAGGCCAAGCCTTTCTTCTCCTTATTCTGAAGCTGCTTGCAGTCCCTTCTCCAGTGACCCTGCTCGCCACAGTGAAAACACCTCTGGTCCTTTGACTTCTTCGCCTTTTTCTTCAGTGCTTTGGTAGGACCTCTGGCACTGCTCTTAGCACGTGCCTTACCCTTCTTCTTTATCTTCTTGGTCGCAGGGACCAAAAGAACATAATTGGGTTTGGTCTTACCCATCTCTCGCTCGGCTGTTTGGAGCATATTCATCAATTCCTCCCGTGTGAAGAGTCCCCTTCGAGGGGGAGCGCAAGCAGATGAAAAACCCTAATTCAGGGGGCGCATGCATTTTGCTAGGGTTTCATCAAGACAATCGCTTATATGCTCATATAATCAACTTAGATCTATTGATTGGATCAAGAAGGAGATTCATACCAACGCCATTGGCTTGGAGGTCGGCTTGGAAGAAGAGAGCAACTTAGGTCTCCTCCAAAAGTTCACACACAAGATGAAGAGCGCTTACTTCCTTGGCGTCCCTTGTGCTAGCAAGGCACCCAAGCTTTCTTGTCGAATCGAAGGGGATGATGAGATGATTCCCTTTGGCCGAGAGCTCCTCTTGCAAAACCTCTCCACTTCGTCAACCTCCTTCAAACGAAAGTTCAAGGCGTTGAAGTGAAGTGCACAACGCATATGCGTTTTGGCGTTGAAAGTGAAATCGGCCTTCATGACTTTCCATAAATGGAAGATAATCAAGCCATGCGCTCATGCCAACCCAAAAACGCATATTGGCATTGAACCAAGCGTTCACCTTTGTGAACCGGTTCAATCCAAAATGTCCAATCGAATTTGGTTCATAAACCAAACCAAAATAGCTCAAGCCACTTGGTCTAGACCAAATTGAACCCTAAGGCTCAAGATCTAACCGTTCATCTCCTGATGCTCCTGATCTCACCGATCTAGCATCATCTCTCTCGATCGAAGCTTACCGATCTCAAGCCATAATCAATCAAACATGATCAGACCAGATCTCACTTACAATCAGAGATTAAATCCCTTTAAACTGAACCCAAACAATTCAGTCCACACGATCTGACTCAAGTAAGCCATATCATCAAATTGTGCGACCCTGAGGGTTTCCTTTAAATGTCGGTAACGATAACTTACGTTATCACGATCAGTGAGGGGTATCTAGCAACACATCACTGTCTCCCGATATAAAGGAAAGAGTCTTCCAAGACTACTCCCAAACCATAGCACAAGTGTGAATCCATTCACAAGGCATACATGTATCCTTTGCCACTGGATGTTCTCATTGGACAAGCAGGTCAAGCTTGTGACTCCAATATGATGAGCATGATTAGATCAGATGCACATAGTCACCTGGGTATGGCCATACACTTTCTCAATCATCTCATCTAGGGGGCCCCTATAGAACACCACACTCCTTCAACAAGGAGACGGCAATCCTCTATCTATCACTAGTGCCCTAACCTGACTCATGATCATTATCCAAGATAGTCTATAACCATTATGTTTCAAATGATATTGAACTACCTCAAAACAATGACAATCATCATTTAGAAACACAAGTGATCTCAAGTCAGAGGACATGTGCCACTTGTTGCAATCAAGGATCATTCACATTGTGACAAGCAATTGAATGTCCTAGTAGGGTCTGTCCAGTACATCCAATGTACCCATGAGTCTACATCTTATTCCATGCTCGAAGCATCCTATAAGATTAGAACACATATTAGTCTCAAGCGTATCAAGGCTGTCTCATGTTCACCAAGATATCTCGACTAAGGACATTTAGCATGTCAGCCTAGCTGAACAGCTTTGAGACATTATTCAGTAGTACACTTATTACAGCAGACAAGGTAACAACCTGAATAATAACCATGCCTTTATAAACACAAGAGTTTATTACATGATACTGATACAATCCCAAGGCCTCAAACATTAGCCTTAAGGGCATACCCCAACAATCTCCCACTTGCACTTAATCTAATGGTTGAGAAATCTCAAACCCATATTATTACAGTGCTTCTCATGCTTCTGCTGCGCCAGAGGCTTGGTAAGCGGGTCAGCCAGATTGTCGTCTGTATGAACCTTGCATATTTTGATCTCGCCCCGATCAATGATCTCCCGGATCAAGTGAAACCGTCTCTGTATGTGCTTGGACTTCTGGTGCGACCGTGGTTCCTTTGCTTGTGCGATTACTCCAGTGTTATCACAAAAGATAACCAAAGGATCTGCACTCGAAGGAACGACACCAAGTTCTCTCACGAACTTACGAATCCACACTGCCTCCTTGGATGCTTCCGAGGCTGCAACATACTCGGCTTCTGTTGTGGAATCAGCAACAGTTGACTGTTTGAAACTCTTCCACACCACTGCTCCACCATTCAAGCTAAAAACATAGCCTGATTGCAATCGGAAATCATCCTGGTCCGACTGGAACGAAGCGTCAGTATATCCTTCTATACTGAGTTCTTCCTGATCACCATATATCAAGAACATATCTTTGGACCTCCGCAGATATTTTAAAATGTTCTTGACTGCAATCCAGTGCGCCATACCTGGATTACTTTGGAACCGACTGGTCACGCTTAACCCGTAAGCGACGTCAGGGCGAGTACACAACATCGCATACATTATGGACCCAATAGCCGAAGCATAAGGCGTATTGTCCATTTCATCTTTCTCAGTCTGTGTTTGTGGACACTGACTCTTCGAAAGATTCAGACCATGTCTGACTGGAAGATATCCTCGTTTAGAATTCTCTAAATGAAATCTCTCCAGGACTTTATCGATGTAAGTACTTTGGCACAGCCCCAGAAGCCTCTTAGATCTATCCCTGTAGATCTTCACACCTAAAACATGGGCTGCTTCTCCTAGATCTTTCATCTGGAAACATTTTCCTAACCATGCTTTAACAGCATGCAATTCAGGAATATCGTTTCCAATGATTAAGATATCATCGACGTAGAGGACTAGGAATGTAATCACGCTCCCACTAAACCTCTTATATACACACGGGTCGTCCTCGTTCTTGATGAAACCAAACTCAGAGATTGATTCATCAAAACGAATATTCCAGCTTCTAGATGCTTGTTTAAGTCCATAAATGGACTTCTTTAACTTGCATATTTTATGACGATCTGCTGGATGAGTGAAACCTTCAGGTTGTGTCATGTACACATCCTCATCCAGTTTTCCATTAAGGAAAGCAGTTTTCACATCCATCTGCCAGATCTCATAATCGTAATATGCTGCTATCGCGAAAAGAATCCGAATAGACTTAAACATGGCTACAGGAGAGAAAGTTTCATCATAATCTATCCCGTAGATTTGTTTGAAACCTTTCGCTACTAGCCTGCCTTTATAGGTAACCACGTTACCATCCATGTCAATCTTCTTCTTGAAGATCCATTTACAGCCTATAGGGATTACTCCCGGAGGCGGATCAACCAAATCCCAGACTTGGTTATCTGACATGGAGTCCATCTCGGCTCGCATAGCTTCAAGCCATCTAGCTGACTCCGGTCCACTGACCGCATCCGCATAAGTAAGGGATTCATCATTATCAATGATGTAGACTCTGTCATAGCGCTCAGGCTGTCGACGGATCCTTCCCGATCTACGCGGTTCCCGTGATATTTGAGCCTCAGGTTGTTTAATAACCTGTTCTACCGGCTCAGGCACATCCATCTGTGCTTGACTACTTTGTCCATCCTCTGGATTCTCATCCAGCTTTATTTCTCTCCCACTGGCTTCTTGCAGAAGAAACTCCTTCTCAAGAAATATGGCCGTCCGAGCTACAAATACTTTGTTCTCTTTGGGATCGTAGAAATAATAACCCTTAGTTTCCTTAGGGTAACCGACAAAGATGCATTTCTCAGATCTGCTCTCCAGTTTCCCAGAGGCGAGCTTTTTGACATAAGCCTCGCAACCCCAGATCCTGATAAATGTCAAGCTCGGCTGTTTCCCATACCATAATTCATATGGCGTCTTTGAAACTGCCTTGGATGGCACTCGGTTTAGTACCTTTGCAGCTGTCTCCAGTGCAAATCCCCAAAAGGAATATGGAAGAGTAGCCTGACTCATCATAGAACGAACCATATCAAGTAACGTTCTATTTCTCCTCTCGGACACACCATTCCATTGCGGTGTTCCTGGCGGAGTGAGCTGTGAGATAATCCCACACTCCTTCAGATAGTCAGTAAACGCATGACTCAGGTATTCTCCACCTCGATCAGAACGAAGTGCCTTGATATTTCGGCCTAGCTGATTCTGTACTTCATTCTTGAACTCTTTGAACTTGTCAAAGGATTCACTCTTATGTCTCATTAGATAGACATAACCATATCTACTGAAATCATCAGTAAATGTAATGAAGTACTGATAGCCACCTCTGGCATGTTTACTAAACGGCCCGCACACATCACTGTGTATAAGGTCAAGTAAACCTGAAGCCCTTTGACCTTTGTTAGGAAAAGGTGACTTCGTCATTTTACCCATCAAACAAGCTTTGCATGTATCAATCTCCTCATAGGAGAATGATCCCAGCAGTCCATGATCATGCAACCGCTTAATGCGCTTCTTGTTAATATGGCCTAAACGACTATGCCATAACAAGGTGCTATCTTCAGCATACTTGGCTTTCTTATTATCAATGTTTTGTATAGAATATTCCATGTCCAACATGAATAACCCATTGTTAATTGAACCAGTAGCATAAACAATATTATCAAGAGAAAGTACACACTTTGAAATATTGCATTCAAAGGCAAATCCTTTCCTGACAAGAGCAGGAATAGAGATAATATTCTTGGTTATACTGGGTACAAAATAACAATTGTTTAATTCCAATACAATGCCAGATGGTAAAGAAATGAAATAGTCTCCTACAGCAACAGCAGCAACCCGTGCCCCGTTTCCAACGCGTAGGTCTACCTCATGCTGTCCCACCTGCCTTCTTCTCTTGAGTTCCTGCACATTTGAACAAATGTGAACTCCACATGCAGTGTCCAACACCCATGAAATAGAAGAAGAAGATAACATGACCTCAGTCACATATATACCTGAGCCAGAAGCGATGCTTCCCCTCTTATCTCCTTGGAGCGCTTTACAGTCCTTTTTCCAGTGACCCAGCTGGCCACAGTGGAAACACCTGTTGTCCTTCGACCGCTTAACCTTTTGTTTCAGAGCCTTACTGTAGTTCTTGACAGGGGCTTTGCCCTTCTTCCCCTTCTTCTTGTTCCTAGAAGGAACCATTAAGACAGAGGTTGAAGGCTTTCCCTTCAGAGTCTCCTCAGTTGTCAAGAGCATATTCAGCAGCTCTGCCGGAGTACAATCGATCTTGTTCATATTAAAATTAATAATGAACGCATCGAAAGAGGGCGGGAGAGACAGCAGAATAATGTCTACAGCAAGCTCCTGGTTGATGGTATGCCCCAGTTTCTCCAGAGCCTCCTTGTGCCCAATCATCTTGAGCACGTGAGCTCCCACTGGGCTCCCTTCAGCCAGTTTGCTCTGAAAGAAAAGCTTTGTCAGATTATAGCGTTCTGTCCTCGCCTGTGCAGCATACAGCATCTTGAGGTTCGCTATAATTTCTATAGCCGACATATCCTCATGCTGATGCTGCAGCGGTGGCGTCATAGACGCTAGCATCAGGCAAGCGACATCAATGCTATCATTGACGTGCTTTTCATAAGCATCACGAACCGCCCTTGCGGCGTTCGCAGCGGGTTGAGGCGGCACAGCCGTCTCGAGGACATACAGTTTCCTCTCTGCCTTAAGAACGATCTTAAGGTGTCCAAACCAGTCTGAGAAGTTTGGCCCAGCAAACTTCTCCCTTTCTAGTAGGGATCGCACATTGAAGCTCATGGTGTTCGTTGCTGCAGGAATCTACAACAATGCAAGAACAGCAAGGTCAGTATCAATGTATAGAATCAATCCAGGACTTAAGAAAGATTCTTTTTCTCACTATTTTATCTGGCTGAAAAATCCAGCAAAACAGCCCGAAAGAGTAGAACTCTTTTAGTGAGATGGGATCTAGATTTCATACTTGGTCTCCGCGTCCCGCTCAGGCGAGATAAGATGCACAGAGAGTACAAGTACTAATTTCTGGTAGGTAGTCCCTGCCAATCGCCAACCCGTGCGATTCCCCTTCATCTGGGCAATCCAGCAGACTGTGCCAACTGAGTTGGTACAACACAATCTCTGACCCCACAGATGGCTACCTCCATGTGCTACCATATGCGCCACATATGTAGCCTACATGGTCAAGCTGACCTGACCTACTCCCTGGACCACCACGTGCTATGCTGAGCAACGAGAAGCGATAAATCCCTTCTCTGTAACACGCAGGTGAAATCACACACCGTCTGAAGATAGATGGACGTGCCCACTGAGTGGGTACAACACGGCTCCAACGATAATCAGAAAGGTGAGGTCTCGCGTCAGAAGGCATTACGTGCTTGATATTTTAGCGTTTGGATTTTAACGGTCTTTTATCTTCTTACTATCAGGCAAATCCTATGGCTATAGCAGAAGATAAATAAATCATGTTGTTCTACTTATATAAACAATAACAGAAAGCATGGATCTTATGTGGTAAAAGCCCATAGCCTAAGTAAGACCTTAAGATACTTAAGTCTTCACTTGCTCTTCTTGGGTCTTTAGCATCATCTGGTCCAACCCAGGGCCCTTGCGCCAAGAGCACCTCAGGTGCGCCACCAGCTGAATGCCCCTCTGGGATGTGTGCCTTTGTGCTCTTGTCTAATCAAAATACATTTTGATCTATCTAGACAAGATTGACTCGCAGGTCAATTATACAATAAATTAATTAAAAAGTGATACGCAGATCACAAAAATAATAATTTACAATTTACCAGGCTCGCAGGCCCCAGCACAGCACACATTAAAATGGGCATCCCACATAAGATAAAATAAACAAGCATATGGCATCAATCAATCATCATGTGATCCCTTACAAAGAAAATAAAATTTTGAAAACCCCATTGGCATCAATTTTAATTTCCTTATGTGCCCTACAACCTTACAACGGTCCATTGATAGGGATCCACTCAACAATCTAGTTAGATCCATACCCTTGCATGCACCAAGTCCTAACTGACTCGAGTTGACCTAATGGTCAACCATGCATGCGCCAAGGGTTGAACAACCAACATGAGTTCTGGCAAGCGGGTGTGACCCCGGGCCTAACTTATGTGTGTTCACAGGTTGTCTCAACCAGACCTCGCTACACGCCTGTGATGCAATCGACCTATAGCCACCTTGTGCTTGCGCACAGGTGCCATCTGGTCGATCCATCTAGGCTGTCAGATGGTCTGATCAGACTAGGTTGATCTAAACTAGATGATGCTTTCAACCCCATCAACCCGTCTAAGGGTTTACAGTAGGCGCATCTTAGATCTAGTCAAAGGCGCGCAAGGATTTTTGATAAAACAACAACATGTAACATGCGCAATAATGTAAGCAATATACATGTATCAACAAAATCACCCTTACACATGCGCCACCAAAACAATCTCATATATGCGCCACAAAAAATACTTTCAACTAGTATTATCGCATGATGAGAAAACTTAGATCATAAGCGCAAACAAGGAGCACCTTAAGCAATCATATGAAACATATAAGATCCTAGCTCTGATACCAATTGAAGAGTCCCCTTCGAGGGGGAGCGCAAGCAGATGAAAAACCCTAATTCAGGGGGCGCATGCATTTTGCTAGGGTTTCATCAAGACAATCGCTTATATGCTCATATAATCAACTTAGATCTATTGATTGGATCAAGAAGGAGATTCATACCAACGCCATTGGCTTGGAGGTCGGCTTGGAAGAAGAGAGCAACTTAGGTCTCCTCCAAAAGTTCACACACAAGATGAAGAGCGCTTACTTCCTTGGCGTCCCTTGTGCTAGCAAGGCACCCAAGCTTTCTTGTCGAATCGAAGGGGATGATGAGATGATTCCCTTTGGCCGAGAGCTCCTCTTGCAAAACCTCTCCACTTCGTCAACCTCCTTCAAACGAAAGTTCAAGGCGTTGAAGTGAAGTGCACAACGCATATGCGTTTTGGCGTTGAAAGTGAAATCGGCCTTGATGACTTTCCATAAATGGAAGATAATCAAGCCATGCGCTCATGCCAACCCAAAAACGCATATTGGCATTGAACCAAGCGTTCACCTTTGTGAACCGGTTCAATCCAAAACGTCCAATCGAATTTGGTTCATAAACCAAACCAAAATAGCTCAAGCCACTTGGTCTAGACCAAATTGAACCCTAAGGCTCAAGATCTAACCGTTCATCTCCTGATGCTCCTGATCTCACCGATCTAGCATCATCTCTCTCGATCGAAGCTTACCGATCTCAAGCCCTAATCAATCAAACATGATCAGACCAGATCTCACTTACAATCAGAGATTAAATCCCTTTAAACTGAACCCAAACAATTCAGTCCACACGATCTGACTCAAGTAAGCCATATCATCAAATTGTGCGACCCTGAGGGTTTCCTTTAAATGTCGGTAACGATAACTTACGTTATCACGATCAGTGAGGGGTATCTAGCAACACATCACTGTCTCCCGATATAAAGGAAAGAGTCTTCCAAGACTACTCCCAAACCATAGCACAAGTGTGAATCCATTCACAAGGCATACATGTATTCTTTGCCACTGGATGTTCTCATTGGACAAGCAGGTCAAGCTTGTGACTCCAATATGATGAGCATGATTAGATCAGATGCACATAGTCACCTGGGTATGGCCATACACTTTCTCAATCATCTCATCTAGGGGGCCCCTATAGAACACCACACTCCTTCAACAAGGAGACGGCAATCCTCTATCTATCACTAGTGCCCTAACCTGACTCATGATCATTATCCAAGATAGTCTATAACCATTATGTTTCAAATGATATTGAACTACCTCAAAACAATGACAATCATCATTTAGAAACACAAGTGATCTCAAGTCAGAGGACATGTGCCACTTGTTGCAATCAAGGATCATTCACATTGTGACAAGCAATTGAATGTCCTAGTAGGGTCTGTCCAGTACATCCAATGTACCCATGAGTCTACATCTTATTCCATGCTCGAAGCATCCTATAAGATTAGAACACATATTAGTCTCAAGCATATCAAGGCTGTCTCATGTTCACCAAGATATCTCGACTAAGGACATTTAGCATGTCAGCCTAGCTGAACAGCTTTGAGACATTATTCAGTAGTACACTTATTACAGCAGACAAGGTAACAACCTGAATAATAACCATGCCTTTATAAACACAAGAGTTTATTACATGATACTGATACAATCCCAAGGCCTCAAACATTAGCCTTAAGGGCATACCCCAACACCGTGTGCACTCAATCCAGTTCATGTTGAAGTTAATGATAAACAGACTAAAGCTAGGGGGCAGGGAATGCAGAATAAGATCCACAACCAGCTCGTTGTCTATGGTGTGTCCCAATCTCCTGAGATGATCCACATTCCCAATGAGTTTGAGAACATGGGGTCTCACTGGTGCACCCTCAGACAATTTGCACCGAAAGACTACTTTGGCGGTGTCAAATCTCTCAGTTCTAGCCTGAGCCTCGAACATCTGTTTCAGACGAGTGATCATCTGAAAAGCGTTTTGCTCCTCATATTGCACCTGCAGTTCAGGTGCCATACTGGCTAGCATAAGACATGCAACCTCCAAAGAGTCATCCTGATGCTTTCTATAAGCATCTCTGTCTGCCGTTCGGGCATTAGGCGGAGGAGCCGCAGGAAGAGGCTGTTCAAGGACATACAGCTTCTTCTCGAGCTTGAGGACTATCCTCAAGTTTCGATGCTAGTCCATAAAGTTAGTTCCAACTAACTTATCCTTATCAAGGAGTGATCGCAGTGATAATCCGCCAGTGTTCGTAGCCATTGTTCTACAACACCCAAGAAGAACAGATTAGTACTACTTCGAATCATTTAAACTGGACTTATTTTAAATGATTTCTGCTCTCACTATTTTAAATTCGAATTGACAACCCACAAAGTCAATCGGGAAGTTTAAGACTTCCTAGTGAGATGGGATCCTTATTTCACATGAGGCTTCGCGTCCCACGAGGGTGGGATGAGATGCACAAAGTAACCCATGTTTCCTAAGGTGGGCGCGCCGGCCGGTTGCTCCAAGCAACTCCCCTTGTCGAGACAGTCTGGGCATTTCATGTCCAGCGAGGGCTGGATACAACATGAAACCTTTACCTCTCAACGATGCCTCTAGACTTTCACCATGTGCCCAGCACATGTGAACTTCTAGTCAAGTCCATTCCTAACCGTTATGCCCAGGGCCAACGAGTTTCCTTGCGAAGGCACGCCCAGGTTAAAACTGGACTGGGGAAACCATTGCCACCACGCACTTTCTAAAGATAAGTGGGTGTGTCCCACGAGGGTGGGAAACAATTCACAACTCCACTAATCAATAGCTTAGTGAGGGCTACGCGTTAGAAGGCTACCAGACTTGATATTTTAATTGAGGGTTTTTGTTTAAGGTCTCATCATCTTAGTTTTATCTTATGTCTATCATTACAGGCATATAATCCTATGGTGATAACATAACGGTAAAACATTTCAGGCATGCTTCTGCAGATAATAATAAAAGCAGTAAAGAATGATGTGATCATATCCTATACAAGACATTGAACCAATCCATGCCATGAAATAGGTTCAACTCTTGTCCTAGAACTCAAGCCCCAAAAACTAGACCTAGCCTAGCTGACCTCTAGCTTGAACTTCAAGGTTGGCTCCAAGGTCCTTCTCTCATGGCTTAGCTCTCAAACTGTAGAGGAATACTTTCAAAGTTCCCATAGGTTCGGCCAATGTCATGGTCTTGCGCCACTAAGCAGGTTTGCGCCTCTTGCTTGTTGCATCACCATCCAAGGTATGCATGCACTAAGCTCCAAGTACATGCGCCACCCTAATCTTCTTCTTAGTCACAAGCAAAAAGAAAAGTGGCACGTAGGCCTCACGAGGATACATCGCAGACATGCAAAGGGGGGCTTGACTAATGATCACAACATCATGCACAATCAAGGTATTTACTCATGCAATTCTACATGCTCATGAAAAACATAAAATCTGAAATTTTACTTTTTCATAAAACTAGTCTCTTTTTCTCATCTTCTTCTCACAAATCTTTTGGTTTATTGTGATTTATTTTTCATGATGATTTCAGAGATCCTTTCGGCTGGCAATTTTGTCAGATCAAGAGACTTGGCCAGTCCGAAGACACAATGCCCGTCCTACTTGACAAAATTACGTGCGCCTTTGATCTTTAAATCAAACAAGAAAAATAGTCCAAAAATCCAAAAGAGATTGAGAGGATGATAGAAACAAGAAACCCTAATTTTTCCTACTTAGAAAAATCGTTTGCCATGCATCATGCTATTTACGAAAATAGAGATATGGCATGTGAGCATGGAAGAAAAGCATAAAACATCGTTCGAGTCTTGCAAGTCGCTCTGATACCACTGTTGGGAAACCCCGGGGACATTTTACAATTTTTAGAGTCATAGACATACATATTACGCAGCGGAAGAATGTCCCCGAAACAAGCCGGTCCCAAAAACCCAGTGAAGATCGCAAGCAAGGGAGTCGACACGATGAGTTAGGAAATACCTTAAGAGCAATGTAGTGTTGGGGTATGCCCTTAAGGCTAATGTTTGAGGCCTTAGGTTATTTTCAGTATCATGTATGAACTATGTTTATAAAGGCAATTGTTGTTATTCAGATTGTTACATTATCTGCTGTATGTATACTTCTGAGTAATGTCTCAATGGTGTTCAGCTTAGCTGACATTTAGTGTTGTCCTTAGTCGAGATATCTCGGTGAACATGAGACAGCCTTGATATGATTGAGACTAATATGTGATCTAATCTTATAGGATGCTTCGAGCATGGAATAAGATTTAGACACATAGGTGCATTGGATGTACTGGACTGACCCTATTTAGGATATTCAATTGTTTTTCACAATGTGAATAATCCTTATATGCAAGCAAGTGGCATATTTCCTCTGACTTGAGATCACTTGTGTTTCTAAGTGATGATTGGCATTATCTTGAGGTAGTTCAATATCATTTGAAAGATAATGGTTAAGGACTATCTTGGATAGTGAGCATGAGTCATGTTAGGGCACTAGTGATAGATATAGGATTGCCTCTCCTAGTAGGAGTGTGATGTTCTAAGGGGCCCCCTGGATGAGATGGTTGAGAATGTGTATGGCCATACCCAAACGACTATGTTCGTCTGATCTAATCATTTTTCATCATGTTGGAATCACAGGCTTGACACGCTTGTCCAACGAGAACATCCAGTGGCAAAGGGAAACATGTATGCCAAGTGAATTAGATTCACACTTGTGCTGTGGTTTGGGAGTAGTCTTGGAAGACTCTTTCCTTCATATCGGGAGACAATGATGTGTTGCTAGATACCACTCTCTGATCGTTATAACGTAAGTTATCGTTACCGACATTGAAGGAAACCCTTAGGGTCGCACAATTTGATGATATGGCTTACTTATGTCAGATCGTGTGGACTAGAATTATTCTAGTTTAGTTTAAAGGAGTTAAACTCTGATTGGAAGTGAGATCTAGTCTAATCATGTTTGATTGATTAGGGCATATGATCGGTAAGCTTCGATCGGGAGAATTGATACTTGATCGTAGAGATCAAGAGGTTCAATGGGATGTGTGGTTAGATCTTGAGCCACTTGGTTCGATGAGGTCATAACCAGGACTGGTTCGATTTGGTACTTGAACCAAATGAATTGAACCGGTTCACTTAGTGTGAACCCATGGTTCAATTAAGAGGAGAGTTTCGAATGCTTTATGGGGAGTTAAGAAGAGGAAGTTACTTTTCGGTTTTGCCATATGAGATGGTAACCGATCTTTCCTTTTTTGGACTCTCTCCCTCACGGTTTCGAAGGTAACTCTCCCTTCCTCTTGGCTTTTGCTCTTTGGGGGTAGATCGGCTTCACGCAAGGCGAGAGGAAGATCGGCCAAGGGGTGCACATCTCCTCTCCAAGTCACGATCAAAGAATCCTTGGTGACTTGCTAGCACAAGGAGCGCAAGGAAGGAAGCCTATCTCATCCTGTGTGTGATACCTTTGGAGAAGTGGCACTCGCCCCCTTTCTTCTTCCAAGCCGCCACTCACTTCATGGCAATGGTAACACTCTAACTTGTTTTTACAAGTCTTCAAGGTTGATCATAGTTCCAAGTCATGATTTTAATGGACTCCTAGTATTTCCGCCACACAAGTTTGCGCATGTGACCTAGGTTTCCATAACATGTAGAGCGATGCCGATGCAGGCGCCCAAGCGTGTGCCCTCTGCAGTCTCGCACACACGGATCTCTTGAGTTCTCTTCTTCCACGCCCGGTGCTAGCCTCGGGAAGAAGATCCAAGCCTTAGGGAGATGCTCTACTTCACTTGCGCCACCAAGAGAGATGATGCGCCAAGAGAAGAAGGAAGACTACCCAAACCGCCAAGCACTAAAGTTCCTTGCGCCCAGAGGAAAGGAGGAAGAGGCTTGCGGTTATGGAAGAAGGAAGATGCGCCCTTGCTCCTAGCACTCGCCCCTCTTCTTGTGTTCACGCCTTCAAGGATTTATCACCCATAAGAGGGCTCGGCTAGGTGCTCTTTTATAGGGCAAGAGGCGATTTATGAAAGGCTAGGATTAAGACAAGTGGGCGGCAAGGATGAGAAGGATTGAGATAAGGAAAGTCTCCAAGACATTTCCATAATTCTCATTCAACCATTCCTTTTAGAGCCCATGTCCTTCTTTGTGCGCCAGGGCCTTGCCTTGCGCCCCAAGCAATGCCATATTGGCATTCATACCTTAAGGGATCAAAGGGGGGAGGCGCCAATTGCTTCCTTATGAAGCAAATTGCGCCACTTCTCCCCATTATGCCCATAGGCGCCTAGGGGAGAAGATTTATCCCCATTATACCCTTTTAGCCTTTCTTCTCTTCATGACAACTTATTATTGGGCCTCATTGGATAATGAGCTAGCCCAAACTTCATTACATGGGTTGATTAAGCACTTGGATCCAATCCAATGCAACCCTAATCCAAATGTGACCAACCATGGTCAAATACGGGTCAACCTGCCAAAAATGAAGTTTGGCTCCAATAATATTCTTCCATCTCATCAGTCCCATTGGCGCTGATGAAATCTCCCAATTAGATCCGAGTTATCCAATAACTCGATCATAAGGCTTCCCGATCAATACGAGAACTCAAGTATCAAGGTGTGCGACCCTGTAGGTTCCTCTGACGCTGGCAGCGTTGACCAAAGGTCATCACAAGCAGTGAGTGGCACCTAGCAGTGCATCCCTGCTACCCAGGTCATTGGAATGGATATCGACATCGACATCCCCATCATCGCAACTAGGTATAGATGCATTACAGTCTCTTTGCCAGGCTGATATCCGATTGGACAAGTGTGTCACCACTTGTTTTCATCCAATCACATGGCTATGACTAAAACAGGTTCTCACCTGGGTATGGCCATACACTCTCAGTCATAGAACCATAAAGGAGCTCCATGGATATCATACTTCCCTAGGGAAGGGGCAAATCCTATGTCTGTCCATTGATCTTCTCATATGGGTCGTGACATGCTCAATAACAACCGTTATGACCTCCCAGCTACGGCAAGGTGTTAGGTTGTATCAAAGCAAGTCCCTAACCATATAGAATGATCAATGACCTCAAGTCAAGGGATCAATGCATCTCCTGTCACTTATGAGGATAACTCATGACACCAAGTCATAGCCTCATAGCGGGTCTATCCAGTATATCCTCCAACGATATACCCATGTGTCTGCGTTAGCACCTCGTGCCTAACCAGCCCACATACCAGTCTCACAGGTACCAGAGCTGTCCCATATCCACTCAGGTACATTGACTGGGGATAATTATTTGAGCACAGATCCAATCTGTCTCCAGGGACATTATCATGTAAGTACACAATCGCAGGTGTAGACAAACAATGATAACGATAATGCCAGAATGATATATAAATATCAATGTCAAGTAGTACATAAGTTGACCAAAACTAGGTCCTAGGGCATATACACCAACAGTCATAGCCCTTTTCATACACATAACTTGTCACGAGCCATGTGACATGTTATCGCGCATCCAAGGGTTGCGAGTCCCTAAAGCAGATCAGCCCATGCCAGAAGCCGAAAGCATGTGTCCTTCCTTCAGCCGCAAGTCCATCACCACGCTTCCAAAGCTGGCGCCACTTCTGACTCCGATTGAAGAAGGCTCCTTGTTGTCAAGATGAAGCCTTAACCTATCATATAATTCTACATCTATTCTAAACAAGATGAAAAATTCTTTACAACAAGATAGGGAGAGAACCACACGCAGGTGGAAAGAGATTTTACAAGCATTCATCACAAGTGGAAACATGCTTCCACATCACAACACAGGAGGGCACTCGCTATGACCATATCAACCCAATCAAGTGGCGCATGTAAAATTTGAAAATCCGGAAAAGTCAAATTTTAGCACCTTATGCGCCAATATCATCCAAAGCACTCTCTTAACCAAATTTATGCCAAAATTTAGATCAAGTTCCATGATGATTTCATAGACCCTATCGGCTGGCAGTTTTGTCAGATCAAGAGACCCGGCCAGTCCGAAGACACAATGCCCACCCTACTTGACAAAACCTACGTGCGCCTTTGGTCTTAAATCAAGCATAAACAAAATCTAAGTTTCGGCCATAGAGTTGAGAAGAGAAGATTGGATGAAAAACGCTTTCTAAGTGAAACGCGCATGGATAGAAGAGAAATTTTCCAAAAATTTTTCACACAAGCAAACGTACACCTTGTGTTTCTCGCAAGTAGCTCTGATACCACTGTTAGGGAATACCGGGTGTAATTTAAAATTTTGCAGTCCCAGGACGCAGCGGAAGAATCATTACACCCGAAACATATTCCGTTCCCAAGGATCCATGCGAGAGAGAAGACACAAGGATGTGTTAGAGATGTACCTCTTTTGCTTGTCTAGATGTCGAAGCCATGTTGAAGGCGCCCAAGTGTTCGCCTTCTACAAGTATCCACGCGTCGACTCCTTGATCGTTGCTCCCTTCCACGCTTGGTGCTAGCCTCGGGAAGAGAATCAAGCCTTAGGGTTCCTTCACTATTCTCGCGCCACCTCCAAGGATCATGCGCTAAGTGCAAGGAAGATGCCGCCAACTCCTTATCCTCTTCACTCCAAGAGAAGAGGGAGAAGAAGAGTTTCGGCCTTGAGGAAGATTAAGAGGAAGTTGCGCCACCAAGTCCTTCTCCAAGTCACGCCAAGAGGAGAGGAAGGAGAAGACTTGCGGCCACTAGTAGGAAGAAGGGTTGCGCCACCTTGATGTTGTCGCCCTTTGCCCTTGCTCTCGCCCCTCTATCTGTGTTCACGCCTCTAAGCATTCGAACCATGAGAGGAGGCAGCTAGGGTCCCTTTTATAAGCCAAGAGGCGTTTTAGGGAAGGCCAAGATCATGCCAAGTGGGCGGCTAGGATGATAGGGGTTTGTGGTAAGGAAAGTCTCCAAGACTTTGCCATAAACCTCATTCAACCTATCCTTATTTGCCCAATAGCCATATCAACCTAAGACATGGCTTAGAGGCATTCTTTCCATCCAAGGAGAAGGGCTAGGAGCAACAAGCAAGAGGAATTCGGCTAGGTAAGGGTTTGGGCGCATGTAGGGTTCATGAGATAAGGAAAGTCTCCAAGACTTTACCATAAACATCTTCCTACTTCTCATATGCGCCCAAGCTCTTTCCAAAAGAGTCCTCAAGCCATATCAGCCCCCATACTTACCATAGAGGCAAGATACCATCAAAGGATGAAGGGGGAGGCGCCACTTCCTTCCAAAGGAAGCACTTTATGCCACCCTCACCCCATTATGCCCTTAGGCGCCAATCGGGTTGGGTTTCTCCCCATTATACCCTTTTAAGCCAATTCTCTCTTCATGACAACTAATTATTGGGCCTCATTGGATAATGAGCTAGCCCAAACTTCATGGTATGGGTTGATTAAGCCATTGGATCCAATCCAATGCAACCCTAATCCAAATGTGACCAATCTAGGTCAATTTCGGGTCAACCTACCAAAAATGAAGTTTGGCCCCAATAACTTTCTTCCAATTCATCAGGCCCATTGGCGCTGATGAAATCTTCCAAATGGATCCAAGTTATCCAATAACTTGATCTTAAGGCTTCTGATTAAAGCAATGTCAAGAGTCTATTGCGTGTGACCCCGTAGGATCCATATGACGATGGCAATGATGTAAACATCATAAGTAGTGAGGGGTATCTAGAAACACATCACTACTACCCATGTCATAGGACTTAAGTCATTGTGGCAACAACTCCTAACAAGCAACGAGGATTCCCATTGCATTATAGATCCTTTTGCCTAAACTGATATCCTACCATTGGATTAGTCTCAAGTTTATCAATCCAATGCATTGGTCATGACTCAACAAGTGTGGCCACACATTCCTGTCATGCACCAATAAGGTGGGGCGCCCCGAGTGGATATCATGCTTCCAATAAGGAAAGGGCAAATCCTACTATTGGTCATCCATGTCTCTACATGACTTATGACATGCCCAATGACAGTCGTTTTGATCTCCCAATTACGGAGAGACGTAAGACTGTATTAAAGCATACCCATCATCAAATCTACACATGAATACCTCAAGTCTAAGGATCAATGCAAACCTCTTGCATGTGAGATTGACTTGTTGACTAGACAAGTCAATCCTCACGGTGGATCACTCCAGTGCATCCAATGCACCTGTATGTCTGCGTTACTGTGCCCCACACCTAACCAGCCCATACACCAGTCTCACATGTACCAAAGCTGTCCCATATCTGCTAAGGTACCTTGTCTGGGGATAGCTTATGAGAATGGATCCAATCCAAACTCCTGGGACATTATTTATGCAACTTAATACATCAACGCAGGTAGAGAAGTCTGCATAATAACGACCATGCCTATGTAAAGAGTAATAGTTCTATCAAAGTACATTCTAACAATGCCTGACCATGTCCATACATTGGTCTTTAGGGCATATACACCAACAGTCCTGGCATTGAAGAGGCATCGGTTGTGTCCCATCTCTGAAGAAGAGGAAGTAGGAGTCTCCTCTCTTGATAACCATGCGCATAGAGAGACATGAATCGAGGCCTAGGCATGTGCTGCCAGTGGCTATCTCCATGCCACTAGGGTCGATACCAACACCAAGAGCAATAGCGGTGACCAGTCCTCCCATAACTATCTGTCCCTTGCTGGCTCGGGATCCTTTTAACAATTGTTTAACCAAAAAGTTGAAGAGTCCCCTTCGAGGGGGAGCAAAACCCTAATCAGGTGGCGCATAAAACTTTCATAGCGGAATCTAGGGTTTCAAATGATCTCTCGCAAGAACATATGATCAACTTAAATAATGTTTGGATTCATACCATAGCCATTTGCGTTGGATGGCGATTTGGAAGAAGAGAGAGCAACGTTGATCTCCTCCAAAGAGTTCACACACAAGATGAAGATCGCCTACTCCCTTGGCGTTCCTTGTGCTAGCAAGTCTCCAAGGTTTTTCTTGTCGAATGGAAGGGAATGATGGATGAAGACTTTCTTGGCCGAACTCTCTCCTACGTTAACCACCTTTTGCAAGAGTGTCTCGTCGAGAGGAAGAGGCAAGAGGAAGACACGAAACCGAAGTGGAGACGTTTTTCCTCAAACGTGGAGACGTTTTTCTATAATGGGAAAAACCGACTTCCAAACATGGAAAGCCCTTAACTCCATGCGTTCATGCGATCCATGTGTTCAATCCAAGTGAACCGATCGCTCCTCTTTGAACCAAGCCATGGTTCAATTGCATTTGGTTTAAAAACCAAATCAAAATCAACCCAAGCCATTAGTCCAGATCAAATTAAACCCTAAGGTTCTAGATCTGACCGTTCATCACTTGATGCACTTGATCTCACCAATCTAGCATCAACACTCTCGATCAAAGCTTACCGATCTCAAGCCCTAATCAATCAAACATGATCAGACCAGATCTCACTTACAATCAGAGTTTAAATCCCTTTAAACTGAACCAAAACAATTCAGTCCACACGATCTAACATGAGTGAGCCATATCATCAAATTGTGCGACCCTGAGGGTTTCCTTTAAATGTCAGTAACGATAACTTACGTTATCACGATCAGTGAGGGGTATCTAGCAACACATCACTGTCTCCCGATATAAAGGAAAGAGTCTTCCAAGACTACACCCAAACCACAGCATAAGTGTGAATCCATTTCACAAGGCATACATGTTTCCTTTGCCACTGGATGTTCTTATTGGACAAGCATGTCAAGCCTGTAGCTCCAATATGATGAGCATGATTAGATCAGATGAACATAGTCACCTGGGTATGGCCATACACTTTCTCAATCATCTCATCCAGGGGGGCCCCTTTAGAACATCACACTCCAATTAAGGAGATGGCAATCCTATATCTATCACTAGTGTCCTAACCTGACTCATGATCATTATCCAAGATAGTCTATAACCATTATGTTTCAAATGATATTGAACTACCTCAAAATAATGACAATCATCATTTAGAAACACAAGTGATCTCAAGTCAGAG
Source organism: Costus lasius (assembly GCA_027563935.2). Taxonomy (NCBI): domain Eukaryota; kingdom Viridiplantae; phylum Streptophyta; class Magnoliopsida; order Zingiberales; family Costaceae; genus Costus; species Costus lasius. The sequence goes on along the minus strand of CM050450.1, from coordinate 90,801,031 downwards.
GACATGTGCCACTTGTAGCAAACAAGGATTATTCACATTGTGACAAGCAACTGAATATCCCAATAGGGTCTGTCCAGTACATCCAATGTACCCATGAGTCTACATCTCATTCCATGCTCGAAGCATCCTATAAGATTAGAACACATATTAGTCTCAATCATATCAAGGCTGTCTCATGTTCACCAAGATATCTCGACTAAGGACATGTAGCATGTCAGCCTAGCTGAACAGCTTTGAGACATTATTCAGAAGAACACTTATTGCAGCAGACAATGTAACAAACTGAATAACAACCATTGCCTTTATAAACTTAGAGTTTATACATGATACTGTAAGAATCCCAAGGCCTCAAACATTAGCCTTAAGGGCATACCCCAACAAAAGTAGCCAGTATTTAATTGAAAGGAATGGAGCATGGCCCATAAGTAAAGTACCTCCCTGACGCACCATGACATCACTCTCGCCTCATCCAAAAATAGTATGAACTAGAAAGCGGTGGACATAGCGTAGAACTGTGTTACTGATATTGCTGGCATGAGTAGATCCAGCGGAATAAGAGGTGTCACTGCTAATGGATGCCCAAAACTCGTGCTCCCAGTACTCAGATGGTGGAATATGTGGTTGTAACATCCCTCAGAATCACACCCCACACGCATACAAGTAAAATACGGGGTTTCAAAAATTTTTTACTCTTCCATTAAAACACAAGAAGAAAGCGGCATCGAAGGACATTACTACGGAACAGAAAACCGCACAGAACTGAATAGGATCGATTACTAGGAAATAGAAATCCGGAAATCCAGAAAAAATCCGGCAGCAAGTATTCTAAACTACTGCTGCACAGACACACATATCTTGTAACAACAACAAACGTCCACACTACACATATGTGGAATTTCAGAAATATACAGAACTGATTATTCAGATACTAAAATAAACAACACAAATTCGGTTACACATCTCAAATCGGACATTTCAAAATAAGAACCAATTCAATAAAAGAATCCAAGACTTGTATCCAATAATTTAAACGAAACAACTATAATATAATATCCTGAAAACAGGCATAAGCCCTCAGGAGATAAAACATGTCATATAGGTCATAATATATTAGGCACGCAGGCCTGATAAATCTTTAGAAGACTATTCTTAGAAATGACATCAAACATTAGCGTCATATTAGCTGTAGCAATTACTGTCTTGATGTCTCACCTGAAAACATTTAAACAACGGAGGTGAGCTAAAAAGCTCAGTGAGTAAAAGACACTAAAAGTCATCCATAGTACACATCAAAAATATCATACTTAAGTTGAAATTCTTTTTATTTAACAGATAAGATAAATCAACTTAACATGCATGCTCATATCAGAAACAAACACAATCAAATACAGATACTTGTAACAATAGGCATCAAACAGGTAGGATATGAATATACCAACCCATACCAACTAACCACACCGCCTAATACATCTAAATACAGATCGAAACAGAACTACAGAAATCAGAACTGACAGACAGAAAATCAGAATTTTCAGAGTCCAAACGGATAGTCTACATCGGAAACAGAAAGGCCACAGAAGGCCTGATGACCACAGAAGGTCTGACCCCACCTCTGCCGAGGACGAGACAATGCATGCATATCAGAAACAGAATGGTAAAGGAGATATCAGTGGGTGGCCCCCGTCTTGTCAGGACGTGGCACTCTGGTCTCCAATACCCAGAACAGAATGGTAGAGGAGGTATCAGTGGGTGGCCCCCGTCTTGTTAGGATGTGGCACTCTGGCCTCCAAAACCCATAACTGAATGGTAGAGGAGGTATCAGTGGGTGGCCCCCGTCTTGTTAGGACGTGGCACTCTGGCCTCCAAAACCCAGAACTGAATGGTAGAGGAGGTATCAGTGGGTGGCCCCCGTCTTGTTAGGACGTGGCACTCTGGCCTCCAAAACCCAGAACTGAATGGTAGAGGAGGTATCAGTGGGTGGCCCCCGTCTTGTTAGGACGTGGCACTCTGGCCTCCAATACCCAGAACAGAAATAGTGTCTCAAGGGTCGTAGTAGACTATCAGCACCATTACAGCGCCACAGAAGGAGGGTAAGGACACGGAAGAGTGCTACACTAGGGCATAATTTTACAGAACAGATTATACTGAAACGGAGAAGTAGGATCAACCACTACTTAATTCTTACATTATGCCCAAAGTCTAACAAACCAGAAAATGACACACCCTAATATCCAGTCCTTAAACACAGAACAGAATTTATATGAGTGAATTCCTTACAACTAACCTTAATTCATGTCAAACCATTCTATGTTCTCACAAATGTTTTAACACATTCAAGGTTTTCAGAAACTTCACAACATATAAACAGAACAGGAAATATCCACATAACAAACAATTAAATACAGAACAGAAATTATTCATATAACAAACATTTAAACACAGAACAGAAATTATTCATGAAATAATCTCCTCAAAATTTCTAAAACCGTGAGCTATAAAATTACTGTAAGGGCGCCACTTTCAGAACCTTAACGGAACGCACAAATTTCATGTAAATAATTTCAGTCCCCCACTACAGATAATTTTAATTACACGCTCGTGAAGAAAATTGACCAAAGCCCCAAAATTGGCTCGAACTATATTTTCGAAAATTCCTAAGTTCTTAGTTAAATCCCCAATTTTGTTTTCTCTAAAATTTCTCATCAAACAAATAAATTTTAGAAGAACTACAGACCACAATTTAAGAGGTTAAACCATACAATGTAAATTTTTCTCACAAAGGAATATTCGTCTAACCAAAACATAGCAGATTTATATTGTCAGTTTGCAAAATATATTTTTAGTCCAATTTCGAACCAAAGCTAGTCAATATTGTATTCAAAATGAAGCTCTCTGAATCTAGTTTCCAATAAAACTGGTTTCACAAGATTTCGAATTTTAGACAGGAAGATATAAGGGTTCGAACATAGGAAGGTCAGAATTTCAGATTTCAAGAAAACAGATTCATATATCAGACTTGCGACATTTATTTCAGATCCAATAACTAATCGAAAATAGGCGTTATGGGAGTCAAAATAAAGCTCTTCGAGCCTACGGTCTAATAAAACTGATTTGACAAGATTTCGAGCTATACCTAGGGAGATATGATGGTTCGAACACATAAAGGTCGAAATCCAGAATTTCAGAAAACTGATTTTGTACAGCTAGATTGCAATACAGATTGAAATACGAATACAGCTCGGATATGGTCGATATCAGATTCAAATTAAAGCTGAATGTATCTAGTTTCATACAAAATTTATTTCGTGCGATTTGGATCTATAGACCATGAGATATTGGGGTTATAGTACACAAAGGTCAGATTAACGAATGCAGATTTCAGCAGAACAGGATTTTAAAACCCTATAATTATTTGAATTCAACCCCATACGAATAATCATGGCAAATAACGAATTTTAATTCGGATTAGACTCCTTAGGATCGAATTACTCACCAGAAAAATCGCCTACAGAGAAAACGCCAAAACAGGGGATCAGGGGTCTCCAGAAAGTTCGTCCACCACCAGTCTGCCACCACCAGCGTCAGAAATTTTGCAGGAGCGCCAAGCACAGTGAGGGGCGACAACACAAGCGGCTAGGGCAAGAAACAAACCAAAAATCGTGAGGGAGAGGAGCTCTCACGAATTTTCCCCCCTTTTTTTTTATTTATTTTTTTTTTCCACCCCAAACGGATCCAAGATCCAATAACCCAATTAACTTAAGTGGAAATCGGCTTTAATGGGCTTACCTGGGCTTAACCACCATGCGCCACTCCAATAACACAGAAATATGCGCCACCATGGTGGAAGAATTCCAGGAGCAAATAGTCAAGGTTGAGGGTTCGAAGCCCCAACAAAAATAATTATTTTTGCCCTGTAGGGAAAAGTCCTACAATTAGGCAAAAATCCCAAAATTTTAACCGATAAAAATACATAAACTGAATTTCTAACCTTAAATCATAATTCAGAAATTCAAGGGCGTTACATCCTCCCCCCCTTATAGAGCTTTAGTCCTCTAAAGCTGACCAAGCCCGTCACTGAACAGGTGAGGATGCTCCTTTCTCATCTCTGCTTCAACCTCCCAAGAGGCTTCTTCAACAGACTGATTTCCCCAGACGACTTTCACAAGTGGAATAACCTTATTTCTCAGCACTTTCTCTTTTCTATCTTCAATTCTGAGAGGTTTCACCACAAAAGTCATGTTCTCTTCAAGCTGGAGAGGTTCCAACTCCAGAACATGAGAAGGATCAGAACAATATTTTCTGAGTGCAGAAACATGGAACACATTATGGAGGTGTTCCAGTGATGGGGGCAGAGCAAGTCGGTATGCCACAGGTCCAACCCTCTCAATGATATCAAAGGGACCAATGTACCTGGGACTCAATTTTCCCCTCTTCCCAAATCTCATCACCCCTTTCATAGGCGAGACCTTTAGGAAAACATGCTCTCCCACCAAAAACTCAAGAGGACGCCGCCTCACATCAGCATAACTCCTCTGTCTATCCTGAGCAATCTTCATCTTTTTCTGAATTTCTCTGATCTTCTCAGTGGCTTCCTGAACAGCATCAGACTTTAGCACTGTTCTGTCCCCAGTTTCCTCCCAGCATATAGGTGTTCTGCATTTCCTCCCATATAGGGCCTCATACGGAGCCATCTGTATGCTAGAGTGGAAGCTATTGTTGTAGGTGAACTCTATCAGTGATAAGTCCAGATCCCACTCAACAGACCAGTCAATCACATAAGATCTCAGAAGATCCTCAAGTGTCTGAATAGTTCTCTCTGTCTGACCATCAGATTGAGGATGATATGCAGTGCTGAAACTCAGATTAGTTCCCAAATCTTCCTGTAATTTCTTCCAAAACCTGGATAGAAATCGAGGATCACGATCAGAGACAATGTCCAATGGAACTCCATGTAATCTGACAATCTCATCGATGTACAGTTTTGCTAACCGATCCAAACTGTAAGTCATTTTGATCGGTAAGAAGTGAGCCGACTTCGTGAGTCTGTCCACAATCACCCATACGGCATCATGATTCCTTCTGGTATTGGGCAGCCCACACACAAAGTCCATACTGATATGCTCCCACTTCCACTGAGGAATAGGGAGAGACTGCATCAAACCGCCCGGCCTCTGATGCTCAGCCTTCACGGTTTGGCAAGTCAAACATCTGGACACAAACAAATGCACATCCTTCTTCATACCATGCCACCAGAAAGTCTTTTTCAGATCCTGATACATCTTGGTACTACCAGGATGAACGGTATACTTAGCGCAATGACTTTCCTTAAGAATTTCATTTCTCAACTCAGGGTCCTCAGGGACACAGACCCTTCCACGAAATCTGAGGAGATCATCATCCGACATACTGAAATTCTCATCCCAGCCTTGCTCAGACCTCTCTTTCCACCGTAGAATATCCTGATCTGACTGCTGCCCTGATCTTAGTCTCTGCAGTAAGTCTGACTGAACCCTGAGAGAAGCCAGAAGACCGCCTCTCTCACCCGGAGTCACACTCAGATGCATGTCACTGAACTCCTGCAATAGTCGCCACTCCTGGACTCGCAGTGCAGCTATCTGAGTCACAGGATACCGACTAAGCGCATCAGCCACCACATTGGCTTTACCAGACTGATATTGGATGGTGAAGTCATAATCCTTTATCAATTCAAGCCATCGCCTCTGTCTCATATTCAGCTCTTTCTGAGTGAAGATATACTTCAAACTCTGGTGATCTGTAAACAATTCAAATGTCTGTCCAAACAGATAGTGCCTCCAGATTTTCAAGGCAAAAACTACAGCTGCCAACTCCAGATCATGAGTGGGGTAGTTTACTTCGTAATCTTTGAGTTGCCTTGAAGCATAAGCGACTACTTTTCCTTGCTGCATCAGTACAGCACCCAGACCCTTACCAGAGGCATCAGTGTAAACAATGAACTTCTCTCCATCACAGGGAATGATGAGGATAGGAGCACTGGTCAGTCTCTTTTTCAGTTCCTGAAAACTAGACTCACAATCATCAGACCACTCAAACTTCAAATTCTTTCTAGTTAGCTTAGTCAGAGGACCTGCCAGCTTGGAAAAACCCTCCACAAAGCGGCGGTAGTATCCAGCTAAGCCCAGAAAACTTCTGACCTCAGTCGCTGTAGTAGGTCTTCCCCAGTGAAGAATGGCCTCCACCTTCACTGGATCCACAGACACACCCTGGCTAGAAATAATGTGTCCCAGAAAACCAATCTGATCTAGCCAGAACTCACATTTGCTGGCCTTAGCATATAGCCGCTTCAGCCGCAGAATCTCCAGCACCTTGCGCAAATCCTGAGAGTGGTCTTGCGCATTCTTGGAGTAGATCAGAATATCATCAATGAAGACGACCACACATTTGTCCAGGAGCTCATGAAATACCCTGTTCATCAGATCCATAAACACCGCAGGAGCATTTGTCAGTCCAAAGGGCATAACAAGAAATTCATAGTGCCCATACCTGGTCCTGAATGCAGTTTTAGGTACATCCTCCTCCCGAACACTCATCTGATAATAGCCAGACCTCAGGTCAATTTTAGAGAATACAGTAGCACCCTGCAACTGATCAAAGAGATCATCAATACGGGGTAATGGGTACTTATTCTTAACAGTCACTTGATTGAGTTGACGGTAATCGATGCACATGCGCAAAGTACCATCCTTCTTCTTCACAAATAACACAGGTGCTCCCCATGGAGAAACACTGGGCCGAATATACCCCTTCTCTAATAGTTCTTCCAGTTGCTTCTTCAGCTCTGTCAGTTCTGAAGTTGCCATCCTGTAAGGAGCTTTAGATATCGGTGCTGTGCCTGGCAACAACTCGATACCAAACTCAACTTCTCTGCTGGGTGGTAACCCAGATAAATCAGAGAAGACGTCAGCAAACTCTCTTACCACAGGAATTTTAGCCAGATCCAAATCAGGCTCAGTCTGCACCTTGACATGCGCCAGATACCCCTTGCAGCCCTGGGCTAAAAGCTTCCTGGCCTGCAGATGAGATATCACCAAAGGCTCTTGTTCTGAAATCCGGCCTTGGATAACCAGTTGCTGTCCATCACTTAGATGCAGAGTAATTAGCTTTTCAAAACAATCTAAAGTAGCATGATAGGCAGACAGCCAATCCATGCCCAGAATGATGTCATAGTCTTTCATAGAAAGACTAATCAAGTCAATAGGTAAATCATATCCTTCTACCTTAATCAAACAGTCAGGGTATGTTATATCTGTAGATACGGCCTCACCCATAGGTGTATGAACAGAAATACAGAAATCAAGTATCCTAGGCAACACAGGCAGACATGATGCAAAACATGTAGAACACAAAGGATAAATTGGCACCAGGATCAAAAAGAATGCGTGCCAAATAACTAAACACATAAAGTGTACCTTCCACCACGGACTTCGAAGCCGAAGCATCCCTCTCCGCGATGGCATACACGCGAGTCTGCACAGTAGGCTTCTCACCCTGACCCTGTCCTCTAGCATCCGGCATAGGACAGTCCCTAATCATATGCCCCACCTTACCACATCTGAAGCAAGCGCCAGTCTTCCTGTAGCACTCATTATCCTGATGTTTAGTGCTCCCACAGTGGAGACACTTCTTGCCATTCTGAGAAACTGTGCTGGCTAGCTTCTGATAAGGTTGGTATCTGCCCTTATTGTCTTTCTTCCTCTTGAAATTCTTCTTATCCTTACCACCCAAAGTGGGTGCGTAAGTCACATAAGTAGGGGCGGGTGCAGTGACTGGAATAGTATCTGCAGCCATCTCCGCAATGCACCTCTCAGCAGTGCGAGCCCTGTCTACCACTTCAGCATAAGTTTCCAAGTGTAGCATAGCTACCCTTGTCCTGATATCTTTCCTCAAACCCCGCTGAAACTTCTTGGCTCTTCTTTCCTCGGTGTTGACTAAGTGAGGAGCATACCCCGACAACCGAGCGAATGTGGCTTCATACTGATCCACCGTCAGATCGCCTTGCTCAAGATGAATAAACTCCACCTCGCGCTCCTCAGATAAGCTAGAGGGGAAAAACTTAGCATTGAACTTCATCATGAAGTACTGCCAATCAACAACTCTGGATTCAGTTGCCGCCAGTCTGACGACTCCCTTCCACCAATCTTCAGCATCTCCACGCAACATGAAAACAGACAAACATAGCTTGTCTGCATCATCACAGCGCAAAACCTGGAAAATCTTCTCCAGTGTCAAAAGCCAATCCTCAGCAGCTCTAGGCCCCGGACTACCATAAAATGCAGTCGGGTTCAGGTGCTGAAACTCTCGAACCAACCGAGCATATCGTTGATGTGCGCCATCACCCAGAGGAGAACCAGCCGGTTGTGCCTGTGACTGAGACTGTGTCTGCGACAGCCGCTGCAATAACTGTTGCTGAACCTCCATGTGCTGCGCCTGCTGCTGCTGCATCATCTGAGTTTGCTGCTGAATGAATGCGTTCTGTTGTTGCATCATAGCAGTCATAGCCTCCATGGTCTGCCTCAGATCAGGCTGTTGATCACCGTTGCTACTGCTAGCTCTTGGTCGCACCATTTTTACCTGCATCACATAACACAGTAGAATAACAACCAATATTCAATCACAAATCAGATCCTAACTTGGTTTCTAGCAATACACAAACAAAGTTTTCCTTCCCCGGAGTTTCTAATTGCTAGTAAAATTGCTCTGATACCATCTGTAACATCCCTCAGAATCACACCCCACACGCATACAAGTAAAATACGGGGTTTCAAAAATTTTTTACTCTTCCATTAAAACACAAGAAGAAAGCGGCATCGAAGGACATTACTACGGAACAGAAAACCGCACAGAACTGAATAGGATCGATTACTAGGAAATAGAAATCCGGAAATCCAGAAAAAATCCGGCAGCAAGTATTCTAAACTACTGCTGCACAGACACACATATCTTGTAACAACAACAAACGTCCACACTACACATATGTGGAATTTCAGAAATATACAGAACTGATTATTCAGATACTAAAATAAACAACACAAATTCGGTTACACATCTCAAATCGGACATTTCAAAATAAGAACCAATTCAATAAAAGAATCCAAGACTTGTATCCAATAATTTAAACGAAACAACTATAATATAATATCCTGAAAACAGGCATAAGCCCTCAGGAGATAAAACATGTCATATAGGTCATAATATATTAGGCACGCAGGCCTGATAAATCTTTAGAAGACTATTCTTAGAAATGACATCAAACATTAGCGTCATATTAGCTGTAGCAATTACTGTCTTGATGTCTCACCTGAAAACATTTAAACAACGGAGGTGAGCTAAAAAGCTCAGTGAGTAAAAGACACTAAAAGTCATCCATAGTACACATCAAAAATATCATACTTAAGTTGAAATTCTTTTTATTTAACAGATAAGATAAATCAACTTAACATGCATGCTCATATCAGAAACAAACACAATCAAATACAGATACTTGTAACAATAGGCATCAAACAGGTAGGATATGAATATACCAACCCATACCAACTAACCACACCGCCTAATACATCTAAATACAGATCGAAATAGAACTACAGAAATCAGAACTGACAGACAGAAAATCAGAATTTTCAGAGTCCAAACGGATAGTCTACATCGGAAACAGAAAGGCCACAGAAGGCCTGATGACCACAGAAGGTCTGACCCCACCTCTGCCGAGGACGAGACAATGCATGCATATCAGAAACAGAATGGTAAAGGAGATATCAGTGGGTGGCCCCCGTCTTGTCAGGATGTGGCACTCTGGTCTCCAATACCCAGAACAGAATGGTAGAGGAGGTATCAGTGGGTGGCCCCCGTCTTGTTAGGACGTGGCACTCTGGCCTCCAAAACCCAGAACTGAATGGTAGAGGAGGTATCAGTGGGTGGCCCCCGTCTTGTTAGGACGTGGCACTCTGGCCTCCAAAACCCAGAACTGAATGGTAGAGGAGGTATCAGTGGGTGGCCCCCGTCTTGTTAGGACGTGGCACTCTGGCCTCCAAAACCCAGAACTGAATGGTAGAGGAGGTATCAGTGGGTGGCCCCCGTCTTGTTAGGACGTGGCACTCTGGCCTCCAATACCCAGAACAGAAATAGTGTCTCAAGGGTCGTAGTAGACTATCAGCACCATTACAGCGCCACAGAAGGAGGGTAAGGACACGGAAGAGTGCTACACTAGGGCATAATTTTACAGAACAGATTATACTGAAACGGAGAAGTAGGATCAACCACTACTTAATTCTTACATTATGCCCAAAGTCTAACAAACCAGAAAATGACACACCCTAATATCCAGTCCTTAAACACAGAACAGAATTTATATGAGTGAATTCCTTACAACTAACCTTAATTCATGTCAAACCATTCTATGTTCTCACAAATGTTTTAACACATTCAAGGTTTTCAGAAACTTCACAACATATAAACAGAACAGGAAATATCCACATAACAAACAATTAAATACAGAACAGAAATTATTCATATAACAAACATTTAAACACAGAACAGAAATTATTCATGAAATAATCTCCTCAAAATTTCTAAAACCGTGAGCTATAAAATTACTGTAAGGGCGCCACTTTCAGAACCTTAACGGAACGCACAAATTTCATGTAAATAATTTCAGTCCCCCACTACAGATAATTTTAATTACACGCTCGTGAAGAAAATTGACCAAAGCCCCAAAATTGGCTCGAACTATATTTTCGAAAATTCCTAAGTTCTTAGTTAAATCCCCAATTTTGTTTTCTCTAAAATTTCTCATCAAACAAATAAATTTTAGAAGAACTACAGACCACAATTTAAGAGGTTAAACCATACAATGTAAATTTTTCTCACAAAGGAATATTCGTCTAACCAAAACATAGCAGATTTATATTGTCAGTTTGCAAAATATATTTTTAGTCCAATTTCGAACCAAAGCTAGTCAATATTGTATTCAAAATGAAGCTCTCTGAATCTAGTTTCCAATAAAACTGGTTTAACAAGATTTCGAATTTTAGACAGGAAGATATAAGGGTTCGAACATAGGAAGGTCAGAATTTCAGATTTCAAGAAAACAGATTCATATATCAGACTTGCGACATTTATTTCAGATCCAATAACTAATCGAAAATAGGCGTTATGGGAGTCAAAATAAAGCTCTTCGAGCCTACGGTCTAATAAAACTGATTTGACAAGATTTCGAGCTATACCTAGGGAGATATGATGGTTCGAACACATAAAGGTCGAAATCCAGAATTTCAGAAAACTGATTTTGTACAGCTAGATTGCAATACAGATTGAAATACGAATACAGCTCGGATATGGTCGATATCAGATTCAAATTAAAGCCGAATGTATCTAGTTTCATACAAAATTTATTTCGTGCGATTTGGATCTATAGACCATGAGATATTGGGGTTATAGTACACAAAGGTCAGATTAACGAATGCAGATTTCAGCAGAACAGGATTTTAAAACCCTATAATTATTTGAATTCAACCCCATACGAATAATCATGGCAAATAACGAATTTTAATTCGGATTAGACTCCTTAGGATCGAATTACTCACCAGAAAAATCGCCTACAGAGAAAACGCCAAAACAGGGGATCAGGGGTCTCCAGAAAGTTCGTCCACCACCAGTCTGCCACCACCAACGTCAGAAATTTTGCAGGAGCGCCAAGCACAGTGAGGGGCGACAACACAAGCGGCTAGGGCAAGAAACAAACCAAAAATCGTGAGGGAGAGGAGCTCTCACGAATTTTCCCCCCTTTTTTTTTATTTATTTTTTTTTTCCACCCCAAACGGATCCAAGATCCAATAACCCAATTAACTTAAGTGGAAATCGGCTTTAATGGGCTTACCTGGGCTTAACCACCATGCGCCACTCCAATAACATAGAAATATGCGCCACCATGGTGGAAGAATTCTAGGAGCAAATAGTCAAGGTTGAGGGTTCGAAGCCCCAACAAAAATAATTATTTTTGCCCTGTAGGGAAAAGTCCTACAATTAGGCAAAAATCCCAAAATTTTAACCGATAAAAATACATAAACTGAATTTCTAACCTTAAATCATAATTCAGAAATTCAAGGGCGTTACAGTGGTGCATGCAGAGGAAAGCCGAAGATGCGGTTAAGCTAGATAAGATCAAGGCTGTTCTCTGCTCTGCCCAATCTAAATGCGATCCGCCCAATGTCATCATTGTCATTGGAGTTCAGCTGTACCTCCAACGAACTAAAGAACTCCAAGCATAGTGAAATATATGTGGGATGAGTCATCTGGATGAACTGGTGCCATCCAATCTGGTCAAACATCCACTCAATGTCATCAGAAAATCCTAGAGTGCCCATAGCTAATCTGTCCAGATAACGTGTATGTATTATCTTGCGCTGGAGAATTTGATTGCACTTGTGAGCTTGAAAAGTATTTCGCATGGGAAATCTGAAAATAGCATGTGGCCTTGGTGTAGCGTTCAAAGAAGAGGGAGGAACTACCGAAGAAGCAGGCTGGCGGAAGGGAGTAACAGGTATATGCATAATAGACTTCCGGGCACCAATCTTGCGCTTGGGGGCCATTCCAGATGCAGAAGGGGATCAGTGTAATCAACAGACACTACAACAAGAATTGGCACCTGATCCTGGTATTTTCCGAGAGCTCTACAGATAGAAATCAGAGAGGTGAATGTCCTTTTCTTGGCCTTCTCGATAGAAATCAAAAAGACTTCGCGGCAGATTTTGTGTAGCATGTGGATGTAGAGCAGCAGGGTCGGGTGGACGAAGGACAGCGACTACTTGACGATAGTGGAGAAATCCAAGATGAGAACAGCACTTGTCGGAAATCCCAGGAATAGAGAAGATCTCACGAATCAGGTGGAAGCGAGAGTCGGGGAAAAATTTGCTACTCAAACTTCCTTTAAACAACAACGATCTCTGGAATCAGAAATAGAGAAGATATATGTGGCTTGATTCCTAAACAGAAGAGGCGGCGAACTAATGACAGCATTTAATCCCTCGCCGCTTCAGTGCGTTGTTCGCTGATGGTGCGGCTGCAGAACGAACGTCGTCGCTTCAATTGATTGAACGAAAGGGGCACTGAATCACTCATTTTAGCGGGTTAATAGTGCGTTGCCACCGTTCTGCAAGGAATTAGCGTCCGGCGAAAGTCTGTTGGTTGAATTTGGAGGGAAGGCGTTGCTTTGTGTTGGCACCAAAATATATAGTATATTTTGTATCATTTTCTATACCTTTTCATGCTAAATTGAAGATCTTTTGCTTATTTTCATGCTGAATTTATCAAATATTGCAAAGTCTACTTCTATTTTGGTTTTTCATGGTTTTCAGGTAAAAAGGCACTATTTCAAGGCGTTTTCAAGAAAAATCAAACACATAAAAGAGTTACCATCATCAAGAGGAGGTCACCCAATAAATTTCACGCAAAACGGAGCAACTCAGCAAAATACGGCAGTGTCGTAATTCATTTTACGGTACCGTAATTTCAGACAGTACCGTAAAATCAGAACACTGCCGTAATTTGGAGAATTTTCTGAACAGAAAGTTTTTGTGATTTTACGGCACTACCGTAAAGAACTACACTGCCGTATTTTTCAGCGCTTTCAGAACAGAAACCTTTGCTGATTTTACGGCACGATCGTAAACTATTCTACGGTACCGTATTTCCTAGGCGATCCAGACCAGAGAACTCGTCCGATTTTACGGCACCATCAAGAAATATTTTACGGGCCGTAATTTTGACTTTCAATGCACAGAATGAAAATACGACACTGCCATAAACTATTACACGGCCGTAATTTCCAGTCAAAATCACGAGTTTTCCGCGGCTGAAACTTGTTCGGGCCATAACTTTTGATTCAGAGCTCCAAATTGGAATCCGAAAGTTGCGCCCATTTCATATTTAAGAGGAGAAGACACACGAACTGAAAAGGGGAACTTTTATTCAGAATCGAGGGAGAAATCACCTGGGAGGCGGCTAGGGTTTGGCCTCACGCCGAGAGGGGTAGAGGGCACCTCAGGCCGTGATTTTCACGCAGAAGGTTCGCCTGGAGGAAAAGACAACATCTCAGAAGTTTCAAATTGAAAAGAGATCAATCGGAGGAGGAATCAACGAAAGAAGCTCTCGGGCACTGTTCACAGCAAGTTTCCTTGCAAAATACGGCTGTAATTTGTATTACAGCCGTGGTGTATTTTTTCTAAAACCTCCTTTCTAGTTGATTTTCGATCTTCTGAAATTATGGATTATTGTATTTTCTTCTCCGTGCAAACTTAGACATATTTTGGGACATGGGGTGTAATCCCTTTGATTTTTAATGATTAGATACTTTTTATTTCGTCATGATAATTTTGCCATGATAATTTTACCTATGTGATTATTGTTCTAAGTTTCTCCTTAGTTTACTTTTTGTCATCATGAATAGAGTTCTTACATTAAGGACCGAAAGGTGACATGCTTGAGAACTGGAACCCTAAAATTGATTAATAGGAACTCACCGTAAGAAATTAGGTTAAGTTCTTATTTCTTTATTTTAGATGACTAATTGCCTTGATGATGATTATGAACCTAGGATTAATTTAATGTGTCAAACGTGGAGATCTTGCACGAAAGTGAGGATCGGAACGTTGGAGAACCATAGGTATAACTTGTGTTGAGTCTCGGATGCACGAAAGTGATCCTCGAGATTCCGCTCGAGACAATCAACCTAGAATTCGGATGCATGAAAGTGATCTTGAGTTCTTTGATTGATGGTTTACTTATTTACAGCATTGGGATAAATCTTGCGCGAAAGCGAGGATTGGTCTCTACATGATTGTCTGCATGAAAGTGAGATAATCCTTTTATGAAGTAAATTAAGTCTTTATCATGATAGGATTTGATTGACGACCTTTTATTATATCTAATCATTGAAATTAAGGTGGATGAAACTCTAGTCCCAGTTTATCTCTCTGATTATTTTTTCGTGTGTTTATTGTTTATTCGCATCATACTTGGTTTGCTTAGCTAGTAAGAATACAACTATTTGGTAATTAACACGTAGGTCTCTGTGGGATTGATATTTTCTTTATTACTTCGAGTATCCATGCACTTGCGGACACTACAAGTTTAGGGACAACAAGTTTTTGGAGCCATATCTGGGGATGACAGATCCTTGTGTGCCAAACAAGTTTTAGCTACGACTCCTTAAATTAGTATACTTAGATGATCATTATGATTATAGTTGGAAAAATCAAACTTCTTTTTATGATGATTGCTCTGATCATGTTTCTGTGCCATGCTTTGAGGATACTAAAAAATCTAGCTTAGAGACTATGTTAGAAAGATTTATAACTGATCAAGAAAAAATCATGTCAAATCAAAACCAACTCATGACAAATAGAAGTAAAAAATTCGAAGATCTTAAGAAGATGACTAGTCAACTTGCTTCTCAAGAAGAATCTTTGACTGCTAATACTGAATTGCTAGAAACCCAGTTAGCACAACAAGCATGTTTATTTGAGTTTGATTTTGAAGCTGAAAAGATTGATTTAGAAAATTCACCCTGTGATCATGATTGTTCTGAGATTGTGTCTTATGTGAATATTAATGAATCTCCTTTAGATGTTGATTGTTGTGATATTGATTTATCTGATAATTTATTTGAAAAAAAAGTTGAGGAAATTGAAATTGAAAAAACCTCTTTTGATGACATTGATGCTTTTGATGATATATCATTCATGGTTAATTCTGATGAGTTTGAAAATTGTGATATTCATGTACATCAATCTGATTTGGGTGAAAATTTTGAAATTGATGAACCCCACTGTGATGTTGGTGATATTGTTTAAATTTATGATAAAACTTTTGAGGCTAACTCTGATTCTATTGTAAACATTGATAAATCTTATTTCTCATATGATTCTGATTTTGACTCTTCTAATGATGAATTATTTGTGGAGAAGCATGAGGAAATTAATTTTGAAGAGTCTCATCTTGACTTTAATGATGATTTTGAAATTGATAAATTGTTTGATGAAGTGCATGAAGAACCTGTAGATGATTTGAAAATTGTGAAAATTGATGAATATCACTCTAATGTTTTGCCCATATCAATTGTTGAAAATTTTGATCTATTTGAGAAAGTGTGTTTTATTGAGGAATCTGATGTAGAACAGAAAGACTATTATTATGATGATCCAATGCTTGATTATTTTGATGGAAGTACTACTTTTATTGTAATTGAAAAGATAAAGTTGAAGAAAGGACTTATAATTTTGCTTACTGACAAACATAGGAAGATCATTGAAAATTTTGATTTTAAGTTCTGCATAATTATGAAAGCCACATCAATTGTGATTTATATGAAATTCTGGATATTTAGATTTATGGCTAAGCTTTTTGGACAAAGAAAATACAGAAAATTGTTTGCTCTTTATTTTGGTACTGATTCACCTACTTCACCATGATATTGATTTTTTGTCAAGCTAATGACCTAAAAATTAGTGCTTCTTAGGAGGCAACCCAAGCACTCTATCTTAGCTTAGTTGCTTTTATTTTAGTTTATTTTTAGAATTAATTTTTCTTTTTATTTTGTAGGGAAAATAAAATTTTGTGCAAAATATGGCACTACCGTAATCAACTTTACGGTACCATATTTTTGATCTGATTTCCGCCCGAGAGTTTTTGGTATTTTACGGCACTGCCGTAATATTGTTCACGGTACCGTATTTTTGAGTAGTTTTTAACCCCAGAGTTCTTTGTAAATTACGGCACTGCCGTAAAGCATTTCACGGTACCGTATTTTAAAGCTGCTTTCTGCTTATTGAGTAGGTGTTTTCTCGCTGTGATTTTAAGAAACTGGGTTGCAAAAATTTTTGATCTTTGAAACAGCATGGAAGTACTCATCTTTGCCTATCATCTGGATATTTTTTCTGAATTTTAAAGTCCATGGATCATTCTGAAACACATAGCAACTTTTCGATTCTGATTAATTTCAGCAGCAGTTTTTTCTGATTGTTCTGACTAGCACTTTTGCTACCACTTTTTAAGATGTTTTGGTGACTTGAAACCCAGATTTTTCACTTGGAATTGAAAGAACATGTGTCGTTCTATCTTATGGAATAGTTATTTTCATGAAAATATTTTCTGATCATTCTAGGACACGTGGTAACTTCTCGAATTTGATTAAATTTTGTGCAGTTTTTGCAGTTTTGTAATATGAGTAGCCTTCTTTCTATTGATACCCTAAATTCCTGACAGATTTTGATCCTTTAATTTTCATACGTATGAAAAGAACATATCTTATTCTACAACTTGGTTCTATCCATTTTCTATTTGAATCATTAAATTTTATTCTAGGGTATGGCTACTTTTCAGAAAAAATTCAAAAACTGCAGTTTGCTTTATACCAGTTATTGCTTATTTTGCAACCAGATTCAGAAATCTTCAAGAGCAACTGACTTCCACCTCTAGCCACCACTGCATCTGCCTCTAACATCACTGTATCCCGCCGTCGACACTGGATTATACCATCTGCAGATTCTTACTTATTTTGTTGCCTCTGATTCCATTTATTTTATTTATGCAGTAGAATATTCATTAGTGACTGATTTTCTATTCTTGCAGAGCTATCTCTCACACCCACCGGCCGACGATCTCACCTCCAGGACTGTGATCTCTAGTAGGCCACTAGAGATTACTCACTCTACTGTCGGCATCATCATTAATAGCAGCTTTTCAGCTAGCCTCTGTTCACCCTCTACTTCTTGCCTGCTCGACTCTTTCCACCGGCATCCTCTTCAGACCTCCGGCGACATCTCTGATTCTTCTTTGAGAAAATTATTTTTATCATGACTAGTTTTAGAGACTATTTTCAGACTAAACCTTATGTATCTTAAATTGTGCAGGTAAAATTTTCAAAATGCACATCTTTGGACCTAGCAACATCTGCCCCGACACTATTTTTGATCTGAGCCTTATGTATATTCGGTCTGAGCCTGCTATATAGTCTTGTGAGTATTGTTTACACTCCCTTGTTTTCATGATCATTTTATAAGATTTGAATCTTTGATTTTCTTTAGATGTACATGAGATTTCTATTCTATAGGGTTACTTAATTCTATCACTTTACACCCTTTGCATTGTTTGAGCCTTATGTGATTATACGAATATATCACTTTACATCTCATGATTGTTGAGTTTGATGCTTCTACACCTCTGTGACCACTGCCACTGCTATTCTATTTCACATGCTTATTTTTCTTTTCAATGAGGTTTTGTGGTGATGATGAGTATATTCTTGTTTTATATTGTTGAGGACTAGATTGAATGATGATGAATGTGTTCATGACAGTGATTAGAAAGAAACCTATCATGTTTGATTTATTTCTTCAATGCATATCTATCTTTTGAAATTTGACATTGGTTGATGCATAAAATTTTGGGTAGATGTATTATTTGAGGAATAAAATCTAAAGGTGAAACTACTCCTTTGAATAAAATAAGTATATGAGTATGATTTGTGAATTGATATCAATTGATCAGCCTAGAAGATGTTTAGTCTATTTTGCTATTTGTTGGGAAATAAAAATCCAAGATCCATAAAAATAGTGAGAGTCTCCCCTACTTGGCACTATGTAAAATTGATAGTGGTACCTAAGACATGGGTTGAAGTCTATGCATGAAAAATAATTAGAGTGAAAAATAATCAGACTCCTCTACTTAGCACTGTGTAAAATTGACAGTGGTACCAAAGAAAGAGTTGAAGTCAAAATAAAAAGTGTGTATCTATGTGGGTACATGCCATCTTTACAAAAACAAACAAAATACATAAAAAAAAATAAAAAAAAATGTGTGGAAAAAGATCTTGGAAACCTAATTCCTGTAAACAAAAGCATGATAGATTTGAACTGAAAACTATGAAAAATCATGAGATTGAAAATTCTATTTATTATACAAGTCGCAAAGTTTTATTTGATTGAGTTGTGGATCTCAAGGATTGAATTCTTAGAATGATATATTTATTTGAAGTTTTGTGAAACAATTGATAGAATTTTTCATTGATGATTGTATTTTAGAAATTTATTGAGCATGAAAAGGTTATTCTTTTAATCAAGTTTTGATTTTTGCTTGAGGACAAGCAAAGTTTGAGCCTTATGTATTTGATGACACCAAAATATATAGTATATTTTGTATCATTTTCTATACCTTTTCATGCTAAATTGAAGATCTTTTGCTTATTTTCATGCTGAATTTATCAAATATTGCAAAGTTTACTTCTATTTTGGTTTTTCATGGTTTTCAGGTAAAAAGGCACTATTTCAAGGCGTTTTCAAGCAAAATCAAACACATAAAAGAATTACCATGATCAAGAGGAGGTCACCCAATAAATTTCACGCAAAACGGAGCAACTCAGCAAAATACGGCAGTGTCGTAATCCATTTTACGGTACCGTAATTTCAGACAGTACCGTAAAATCAGAACACTACCGTAATTTGGAGGATTTTCTGAACAGAGAGTTTTTGTGATTTTACGGCACTGTCGTAAATAATTACACTGCCATTTTTTTCAACGCTTTCAGAACAGAAACCTTTGTTGATTTTACGGCACGACCATAAACTATTCTATGGTACCGTATTTCCCAGGCAATCCAGACCAGAGAACTCGTCCGATTTTATGGCACCATCAAGAAATATTTTACGGGCTGTAATTTTGACTTTCGGTGCACAGAATGAAAATACGGCACTGCCGTAAAATATTACACGGCCGTAATTTCCATTCAAAATCGTGAGTTTTCCGCGGCTGAAACTTGTTCGAGCCATAACTTTTGATCCAGAGCTCCAAATTAGAATCCGAAAGTTGCAGCCGCTTTGTCCTTAAGAGGAGAAGACACATGCACTAAAAAGGGGTACTTTTATTCAGAATTGAGGGAGAAATCGTCAGGGAGGCGGCTAGGGTTTGGCCTCGCACTGAGAGGCCTAGAGGGCACCTCAGTTCATGATTTTCATGCAGAAGCTTCGCCTAGAGGAGAAGACAACATCCCAGAAGTTTTATATCGAAAGGAGATCGACCGGAGGAGGAATCAATGAAAGAAGCTCTCGGGCACTGTTCACAGCGAGTTTCCTTGCAAAATATGGTTGTAATTTGTATTACAGCCGTGGTGTATTTTTCTAAAACCTCATTTCTAGTTGATTTTTGATCTTCTAAAATTATGAATTATTGTATTTTCTTCTCCATGCAAGCTTAGACATATTTTGGGACATGGGGTGTAATCCCTATGATTTTTAATGATTAGATACTTTTTATTTTGTCAAGATAATTTTGCCATGATAATTTTACCTATGTGATTATTGTTCTAAGTTTCTCCTTAGTTTACTTTTTGTCATCATGAATAGAGTTCTTGCATTAAGGACCGAAAGGTGACATGCTTGAGAACTGGAACCCTAAATTTGATTAATAGGAACTCACCGTAAGAAATTAGGTTAAGTTCTTATTTCTTTATTTTAGATGACTAATTGCCTTGATGATGATTATGAACCTAGGATTAATTTAGTGTATCAAATGTGGAGATCTTGCACGAAAGTGAGGATCGGAACGTTGGAGAACCATAGGTATAACTTGTGTTGAGTCTCAGATGCACAAAAGTGATCCTCGAGATTCCGCTCGAGACAATCAACCTAGAATTCGGATGCATGAAAGTGATCTTGAGTTCTTTGATTGATGGTTTACTTATTTACAGCATTGGGATAAATCTTGCACGAAAGCGAGGATTGGTCCCTACATGATTGTCTGCACGAAAGTGAGATAATCCTTTTATAAAGTAAATTAAGTCTTTATCATGATAGGATTTGATTGACGACCTTTTATTATATCTAATCATTGAAATTAAGGTGGATAAAACCCTAGTCCCAGTTTATCTCTCTGATTATTTTCCCGTGTGTTTACTGTTTATTCGCATCATACTCGGTTTGCTTAGCTAGTAAGAATACAGCTATTTGGTACTTAACACGTAGGTCTCTATGGGATCGATATTTTCTTTATTACTTCGAGTATCCGTTCACTTACGGACACTGCAAGTTAAGGGACAACAAGTTTTTGGAGCCGTATCTGGGGGTGACAGATCCCTGTGTGCCAAACAAGTTTTGGCTACGACTCCTTAAATTAGTCTACCTACTTGTATTTAAAAGTGTGTCCTTGCGGATCACAACAAGTTTTTGGCGCCGTTGCTGGGGACCTTAGTTTTGTTAATATCAAAATAGTTGTTAATATTGCTAGACTAAGTTTTATTTATTTTAGATTTAACTTTTTTTTTCTTCTTGCAGGTTTTGGATTTTCACAGTTGTGACAGAACTGAGAATTTCTGAAATTTGTGAGTTTACTTGTGTTTTAGATTTTCTATTTTTGTTATATATTCTGAAAAAAAAATTTTGATTGATTGGTGTTGGAGTATCTTTCTGTTTTTGATAGATTTGATAAATATGTCTTTTCATCACAGTTCATGGGCTTCTGAAAGAGGTAAGGTATACATGCAACAAGGTGAGCATAAAGATTATTCACATATGACACTTGTAGAAATAGCGAAATTACACTCTTATTTTGTTACATGTAATATTTGTAAGTCTTCTGATCATTATACTTCTAATTGCAAATTTTTAATGCCTAAAAATTCTAATTCTTCATGTTACCTAGATGATCATTATGATTCTAGTTGGAAAAATCAAACTTCTTTTTATGATGATTGCGCTGATCATGTTTTTGTGCCATGCTTTGAGGATACTGAAAAATCTAGCTTAGAGACTATGTTAGAAAGATTTATAGCTGATCAAGAAAAAATCATGTCAAATCAAAACCAACTCATGACAAATAGAAGTAAAAAATTCGAAGATCTTAAGAAGATGACTAGTCAACTTGCTTCTCAAGAACAATCTTTGACTGCTAATACTGAATTGCTAGAAACCCAGTTAGCACAACAAGCATGTTTATTTGAGTTTGATTTTGAAGCTGAAAAGATTGATTTAGAATATTCACCTTGTGATCATGATTGTTCTGAGATTGAGCCTTATGTGAATATTAATGAATCTCCTTTAGATGTTGATTGTTGTGATATTGATTTATCTGATAATTTATTTGAAAAAAAAGTTGAGAAAATTGAAATTGAAAAAACCTCTTTTGAAGACATTGATGCTTTTGATGATATATCATTCATGGTTAATTCTGATGAGTTTGAAAATTGTGATATTCATGTACATCAATCTGATTTGGGTGAAAATTTTGAAATTGATGAACCCCACTGTGATGTTGGTGATATTGTTGAAATTTATGATAAAACTTTTGAGGCTAACTCTGATTCTATTGTAAACATTGATAAATCTTATTTCTCATATGATTCTGATTTTGACTCTTCTGATAATGAATTATTTGTGGAGAAGCATGAGGAAATTAATTTTGAAGAGTCTCATCTTGACTTTAATGATGATTTTGAAATTGATAAATTGTTTGATGAAGTGCATGAAGAACCTGTAGATGATTTGAAAATTGTGAAAATTGATGAATATCACTCTGATGTTTTGCCCATATCAATTGTTGAAAATTTTGATCTATTTGAGAAAGTGTGTTTTATTGAGGAATCTGATGTAGAACAAAAAGACTATTATTATGATGATCCAATGCTTGATTATTTTGATGGAAGTACTACTTTTATTGTAATTGAAAAGATAAAGTTGAAGAAAGGACTTATAATTTTGCTTACTAACAAACATAGGAAGATCATTGAAAATTTTGATTTTAAGTTTTGCATAATTATGAAAGCCACATCAATTGTGATTTATATGAAATTCTGGATATTTAGATTTATGCCTAAGCTTTTTGGACAAAGAAAATGCAGAAAATTGTTTACTCTTTCTTTTGGTACTGATTCACCTGCTTCACCATGATATTGATTTTTTGTCAAGCTAATGACCTAAAAATTAGTGCTTCTTGGGAGGCAACCCAAGCACTCTATCTTATCTTAGTTGCTTTTATTTTAGTTTATTTTTAGAATTAATTTTTCTTTTTATTTTGTAGGGAAAATAAAATTTTGTACAAAATACGGCACTACCGTAATCTACTTTACGGTACCATATTTTTGATCTGATTTCCACCCAAGAGTTTTCGGTATTTTACGGCACTGCCGTAATATTGTTCACTTTACCGTATTTTTTATTAGTTTTTAACCCGAGAGTTCTTTGTAAATTACGGCATTGCCGTAAAACATTTCACGGTACCATATTTTAAAGCTGCTTTCTACTTATTGAGTAGTTGTTTTCTCGCTGTGATTTTAAGAAACTGGGTTGCAAAAATTTTTGATCTTTGAAACAGCATGGAAGTACTCATCTTTGCCTATCATCTGGATATTTTTTCTGAATTTTAAAGTCCATGGATCATTCTGAAACACATAGCAACTTTTCGATTCTGATTAATTTCTGCAGCAGTTTTTTCTGATTGTTCTGACAAGCACTTTTGCTACCACTTTTTAAGATGTTTTGGTGACTTGAAACCCAGATTTTTCACTTGGAATTGAAAGAACATGTGTCGTTCTATCTTATGGAATAGTTATTTTCATGAAAATATTTTCTGATCATTCTAGGACACATGGTAACTTCTCGAATTTGATTAAATTTTGTGCAGTTTTTGCAGTTTTGTAATATGAGTATCCTTCTTTCTATTGATACCCTAAATTCCTAACAGATTTTGATCCTTTAAGTTTCATACGTCTGAAAAGAACATATCTTATTCTACAACTTGGCTCTATCCATCTTCTATTTGAATCATTAAATTTTATTCTAGGGTATGGCTACTTTTCAGAAAAAATTCAAAAACTGCAGTTTGCTTTATACCAGTTATTGCTTATTTTGCAACCAGATTCAGAAATCTTCAAGAGCAACTGACTTCCACCTCTAGCCACCACTGCATCTGCCTCTGACATCACTGTATCCCGCCGTCGACACTGGATTATACCATCTGCAGATTCTTACTTATTTTGTTGACTCTTATTCCATTTATTTTATTTATGCAGTAGAATATTCATTAGTGACTGATTTTCTATTCTTGCAGAGCTATCTCTCACACCCACCGGCCGACGATCTCACCTCCAGGACTGTGATCTCTAGCAGGCCACTAGAGATTACTCACTCTACTGTCGGCATCATAATTAATAGCAGCTTTTCAGCTAGCCTCTGTTCACCCTCTACTTCTTGCCTACTCGACTCTTTCCACCGGCATCCTCTTCAGACCTCCAGCGACATCTCTGATTCTTCTTTGAGAAAATTATTTTTATCATGACTAGTTTTAGAGACTATTTTCAGACTGAACCTTATGTATCTTAATTTGTGCAGGTAAAATTTTCAAAATGCACATCTTTGGACCTAGCAGCATCTGCCCCGACACTATTTTTGATCTGAGCCTTATGTATATTCGGTCTGAGCCTACTATATAGTCTTGTGAGTATTGTTTACAGTCCCTTGTTTTCATGATCATTTTATATGATTTGCATCTTTGATTTTCTTTAGATGTACATGAGATTTCTATTCTATAGGGTTGCTTAATTCTATCACTTTACACCCTTTGCATTGTTTGAGCCTTATGTGATTATACGAATATATCACTTTACATCTCATGATTGTTGAGTTTGATGCTTCTACACCTCTGTGACCACTGCCACTGCTATTCTATTTCACATGCTTATTTTTCTTTTCAATGAGGTTATGTGGTGATGATGAGTATATTCTTGTTCTATATTGTTGAGGACTTGATTGAATGATGATGGATGTGTTCATGACAGTGATTAGAAAGAAACTTATCATGTTTGATTTATTTCTTCAATGCATATCTATCTTTTGAAATTTAACATTGGTTGATGCATAAAATTTTGGGTAGATGTATTATTTGAGGAATAAAATCTAAAGGTGAAACTACTCCTTTGAATAAAATAAGTATATGAGTATGATTTGTGAATTGATATCAATTGATCAGCCTAGAAGATGTTTAGTCTATTTTGCTATTTGTTCGGAAATAAGAATCCAAGATCCATAAAAATAGTGAGAGTCTCCCCTACTTGGCACTATGTAAAATTGATAGTGGTACCTAAGACATGGGTTGAAATCTATGCATGAAAAATAATTAGAGTGAAAAATAATAAGACTCCTCTACTTGGCACTGTGTAAAATTGACAGTGGTACCAAAGAAAGAGTTGAAGTCAAAATAAAAAGTGTGTATCTATGTGGGTACATGCCATCTTTACAAAAACAAACAAAATACATAAAAAAATAAATAAATAAAATGTGTGGAAAAAGTTCTTGGAAACCTAATTCCTGTAAACAAAAGCATGATAGACTTGAACTGAAAACTATGAAAAATCATGAGATTGAAAATTCTATTTATTATACAAGTTGCAAAGTTTTAATTGATTGAGTTGTGGATCTCAAGGATTGAATTCTTAGAATGATATGTTTATTTGAAGTTTTGTGAAACAATTGATAGAATTTTTCATTGATGATTGTATTTTTAGAAATTTATTGAGCATGAAAAGGTTATTCTTTTAATCAAGTTTTGATTTTTACTTGAGGAGAAGCAAAGTTTGAGCCTTATGTATTTGATGACACCAAAATATATAGTATATTTTGTATCATTTTCTATACCTTTTCATGCTGAATTTATCAAATATTGCAAAGTCTACTTCTATTTTGGTTTTTCATGGTTTTCAAGTAAAAAGGCAATATTTCAAGGCGTTTTCAAGCAAAATCAAATACATAAAAGAGTTACCATCATCAAGAGGAGGTCACCCAATAAATTTCACGCAAAACGGAGAAACTCAGCAAAATACGGCAGTGTTGTAATCCATTTTACGGTACCGTAATTTCAGACAGTACCGTAAAATCAGAACACTACCGTAATTTGGAGGATTTTCCAAACAGAAAGTTTTTGTGATTTTACGGCACTGCCGTAAAGAATTACACTACCGTTTTTTTCAGCGCTTTCAGAACAGAAACCTTTGTTGATTTTACAGTACGGCCATAAACTATTATATGGTACCGTATTTCCCAGGCGATCCAGACCAGAGAACTCGTCCAATTTCATGGCACCATCAAGAAATATTTTACGGCTGTAATTTTGACTTTCGGTGCACAGAATGAAAATACGGCACTGCCGTAAAATATTACACGGCTGTAATTTCCATTCAAAATCGCGAGTTTTCCGCGGGTGAAACTTGTTCGGGCCATAACTTTTTATCTAGAGCTCCAAATTAGAATCCGAAAGTTGAAGCCGCTTCGTCTTTAAGAGGAGAAGACACATGCACTGAAAAGGGGAACTTTTATTCATAATCGAGGGAGAAATCGTCAGGGAGGCGGCTAGGGTTTGGCCTCGCACCGAGAGGCGTAGAGGGCATCTTAGGTCATGATTTTCATGCAGAAGCTTCGCCTGGAGGAGAAGACAACATCCCAGAAGCTTTAGATCGAAAGGAGATCGATCGGAGGAGGAATCAATGAAATAAGCTCTCGGGCACTGTTCACAGCGAGTTTCCTTGCAAAATACGGTTGTAATTTGTATTACAGCCATGGTGTATTTTTCTAAAACCTCTTTTCTACTTCATTTTTGATCTTCTGAAATTATGGATTATTATATTTTTCTTCTCCATGCAAGCTTAGACATATTTTGGGACCTGGGGTGTAATCCCTATGATTTTTAATGATTAGATACTTTTTATTTCGTCAAGATAATTTTGCATTGATAATTTTACCTATGTGATTATTGTTCTAAGTTTCTCCTTAGTTTACTTTTTGTCATCATGAATAGAGTTCTTGCATTAAGGACCGAAAGGTGACATGCTTGAGAACTGAAACCCTAAAATTGATTAATAGGAACTCACCGTAAGAAATTAGGTTAAGTTCTTATTTCTTTATTTTAGATGACTAATTGCCTTGATGATGATTATGAACCTAGGATTAATTTAGTGTGTCAAACGTGGAGATCTTGTATGAAAGTGAGGATCAGAACGTTGGAGAACCATAGGTATAACTTGTGTTGAGTCTCGGATGCACGAAAGTGATCCTCGAGATTCCGCTCGAGACAATCAACCTAGAATTCGGATGCACGAAAGTGATCTTGAGTTCTTTGATTGATGGTTTACTTATTTACAGCATTGGGATAAATCTTGCGTGAAAGCGAGGATTGGTCCCTGCATGATTGTCTGCACGAAAGTGAGATAATCCTTTTATGAAGTAAATTAAGTCTTTATCATGATAGGATTTGATTGACGACCTTTTATTATATCTAATCATTGAAATTAAGGTGGATGAAACTCTAGTCCCAGTTTATCTCTCTAATTATTTTCCCATGTGTTTATTGTTTATTCGCATCATACTTGGTTTGCTTAGCTAGTGAGAATATAACTATTTGGTAATTAACACGTAGGTCTCTGTGGGATCGATATTTTCTTTATTACTTCGAGTATCCGTGCACTTGCGGACACTACAAGTTTAGGGACAACAAGTTTTTGGAGCCGTATCTGGGGGTCATAGATCCCTGTGTGCCAAACAAGTTTTGGCTACGACTCCTTAAATTAGTCTACCTAATTGTATTTAAAAGTGTGTCCTTGCGGATCACAACAAGTTTTTGGCGCCATTGCCGGGGACCTTAGTTTTGTTAATATCAAAATAGTTGTTAATATTGCTAGACCAAGTTTTATTTGTTTTAGATTTAACTTTGTTTTTTTTTCTTCTTGCAGGTTTTGGATTTTCATAGTTGTGACAAAATTTAGAATTTCTGAAATTTGTGAGTTTACTTGTGTTTTAGATTTTCTATTTTTGTTATAATTCTGAAAAAAAGAAATTTTGATTGATTGGTGTTGGATTATCTCTCTGTTTTTGATAGATTTGATAAATATGTCTTTTCATCACAGTTCATGGGCTTCTGAAAGAGGTAAGGTATAATGCAACAAGGTGAGCCTAAAGATTATTCACAGATGACTCTTGCAGAAATAGCGAAATTACACTCTTATTTTGTTACATGTAATATTTGTAAGTCTTCTGATCATTATACTTCTGTTTGCAAATTTTTAATGCCTAAAAATTCTAATTCTTCATGTTACCTAGATGATCATTATGATTCTAGTTGGAAAAATCAAACTTCATTTTATGATGATTGCTCTGATCATGTTTCTGTGCCATGCTTTGAGGATACTGAAAATATCTAGCTTAGAGACTATGTTAGAAAGATTTATAACTGATCAAGAAAAAATCATGTCAAATCAAAACCAACTCATGACAAATAGAAGTAAAAAATTCGAAGATCTTAAGAAGATGACTAGTCAACTTGCTTCTCAAGAAGAATCTTTGACTGCTAATACTAAATTGCTAGAAACCCAGTTAGCACAACAAGCATGTTTATTTGAGTTTGATTTTGAAGCTGAAAAGATTGATTTAGAAAATTCACCCTGTGATCATGATTGTTCTAAGATTGAGCCTTATGTGAATATTAATGAATCTCCTTTAGATGTTGATTGTTGTGATATTGATTTATCTGATAATTTATTTAAAAAAAAGTTGAGGAAATTGAAATTGAAAAAACCTCTTTTGATGACATTGATGCTTTTGATGATATATCATTCATGGTTAATTCTGATGAGTTTGAAAATTGTGATATTCATGTACATCAATCTGATTTGGGTGAAAATTTTGAAATTGATGAACCCCACTGTGATGTTGGTGATATTGTTGAAATTTATGATAAAACTTTTTAAGCTAACTCTGATTCTATTATAAACATTGATAAATCTTATTTCTCATATGATTCTGATTTTGACTCTTCTGATGATGAATTATTTGTGGAGAAGCATGAGGAAATTAATTTTGAAGAGTCTCATCTTGACTTTAATGATGATTTTGAAATTGATAAATTGTTTGATGAAGTGCATGAAGAACCTGTAGATGATTTGAAAATTGTGAAAATTGATGAATCTCACTATGATGTTTTGCCCATATCAATTGTGGAAAATTTTGATCTATTTGAGAAAGTGTGTTTTATTGAGGACTCTGATGTAGAATACAAAGACTATTATTATCATGATCCAATGCTTGATTATTTTGATGGAAGTACTACTTTTATTGCAATTGAAAAGATAAAGTTGAAGAAAGGACTTATAATTTTGCTTACTGATAAACATAGGAAGATCATTGAAAATTTTGATTTTAATTTCTGCATAATTATAAAAGCCACATCAATTGTGATTTATATGAAATTTTGGATATTTAGATTTGTGGCTAAGCTTTTTGGACAAAGAAAATGTAAAAAATTGTTTGCTCTTTATTTTGGTACTGATTCACCTGCTTCACCATGATATTGATTTTTGGTCAAGCTAATGACCTAAAAATTAGTGCTTCTTGGGAGGCAACCCAAGCACTCTATCTTAGCTTAGTTGCTTTTATTTTAGTTTATTTTTAGAATTAATTTTTCTTTTTATTTTGCAGGGAAAATAAAATTTTGTGCAAAATACGGGACTGCCGTAATCTACTTTACGGTACCGTATTTTTGATCTGATTTCCACCCGAGAGTTTTTGGTATTTTACAGCACTGCCGTAATATTGTTCACGGTACCATATTTTTGAGTAGTTTTTAACCCGAGAGTTCTTTGTAAATTACGGCACTGCCGTAAAGCATTTCACAGTACCGTATTTTAAAGCTGCTTTCTGCTTATTGAGTAGGTGTTTTCTCGCTGTGATTTTAAGAAACTGGGTTGCAAAAATTTTTGATCTTTGAAACAGAATGGAAGTACTCATCTTTGCCTATCATCTGGATATTTTTTCAAAATTTTAAAGTCCATGGATCATTCTGAAACACATAGCAACTTTTCGATTCTGATTAATTTCTGCAGTAGTTTTTTCTGACTGTTCTGACTAGCACTTTTGCTGCAACATTTTTAAGATGTTTCGGTTACTTGAAACCCAGATTTTTCACTTGGAATTGAAAGAACATGTGTCGTTCTATCTTATGGAATAGTTATTTTCATGAAAATATTTTCTGATCATTCTAGGACACATGGTAACTTTTCAAATTTGATTAACTTTTGTGCAGTTTTTGCTGTTTTGTAATATGAGTAGCCTTCTTTCTATGGATACCCTAAATTCCTGACAGATTTTGATCCTTTAATTTTCATACATCTGAAAAGAACATATGTTATTCTACAACTTGATTCTGTCCATTTTCTATTTGGATCATTAAATTTTATTCTAGGGTATGGCTACTTTTAATAAAAAATTCAAAAACTGCACAGTTTGCTTTATACCAGTTATTGCTTATTTTGCATCCAGATTCAGAAATCTTCAAGAGCAACTGTCTTCCACCTCTAGCCACCACTGCATCTGCCTCTGACATCACTATATCCAGCCGTCGACACTGGATTATACCATCTGCATATTCTTACTTCTTTTGCTGCCTCTTATTCCATTTATTTTATTTATGCAGTAGAATATTCATTAGTGACTGATTTTCTATTCTTGCAGAGCTATCTCTCACACCCACCGGCCGACGATCTCACCTCCAGGACTGTGATCTCTAGTAGGCCACTAGAGATTACTCACTCTACTATCGGCATCATCATTGACTGTAGCTTTTCAGCTAGCCTCTGTTCACCCTCTACTTCTTGCCTGCTCGACTCTTTCCACCGGCATCCTCTTCAGACCTCCGGTGACATCTCTGATTCTTCTTTGAGAAAATTATTTTTATCATTATTATTTTTAGAGACTATTTTCAGACTGAGCCTTATGTATCCTAAATTGTGCAGGTACAATTTTCAAAAGGCACATCTTTGGACCCAGCAGCATCTGCCCCGACACTATTTTTGATCTGAGCCTTATGTGTATTCGGTCTGAGCCTGCTATATAGTCTTGTGAGTATTGTTTACACTCCCTTGTTTTCATGATCATTTTATATGATTTGCATCTTTGATTTTCTTTAGATGTACATGAGATTTCTATTCTATAGGGTTGCTTAATTCTATCACTTTACACCCTTTGCATTGTTTGAGCCTTATGTGATTATACGAATATATCACTTTACATCTCATGATTGTTGAGTTTGATGCTTCTACACCTCTGTGACTGCTGCCACTGCTAGTCTATTTCACATGCTTATTTTTTTTTTCAATGAGGTTTTGTGGTGATGATGAGTATATTCTTGTTTTATATTGTTGAGGACTTGATAGAATGATGATGAATGAGTTCATGACAGTGATTAGAAAGAAACCTATCATGTTAGATTTATTTCTTCAATACATATCTATCTTTTAAAATTTGACATTGGTTGATGCATAAAATTTTGGGTAGATGTATTATTTGACGAATAAAATCTAAAGGTGAAACTACTCCTTTGAATAAAATAAGTATATGAGTATGATTTGTGAATTGATATCAATTGATCAGCCTAGTAGATGTTTAGTCTATTTTGCTATTTGTTGGGAAATAAGAATCCAAGATCCATAAAAATAGTGAGAGACTCCCCTGCTTGGCACTATGTAAAATTGATAGTGGTACCAAAGACATGGGTTGAAGTCTATGCATGAAAAATAATGAGAGTGAAAAATAATAAGACCCATCTACTTGGCGCTGTCTAAAATTGACAGTGGTACCAAAGAAAGAGTTGAAGTCAAAATAAAAAGTGTGTATCTATGTGGGTATATGTCATCTTTACAAAAACAAACAAAATACATAAAAAAATAAATAAATAAATAAAATGTGTGGAAAAAGATCTTGGAAACCTAATTCCTATAAACAAAAGCATGATAGATTTGAACTGAAAACTAGGTAAAATCATGAGATTGAAAATTCTATTTATTATACAAGTTGCAAAGTTTTATTTGATTGAGTTGTGGATCTCAAGGATTGAATTCTTAGAATGATATGTTTATTTGAAGTTTTGTGAAACAATTGATAGAATTTTTCATTGATGATTGTATTTTAGAAATTTATTGAGCATGAAAAGGTTATTCTTTTAATCAAGTTTTGATTTTTGCTTGAGGACTAGCAAAGTGAGCCTTATGTATTTGATGACACCAAAATATATAGTATATTTTGTATCATTTTCTATACCTTTTCATGCTAAATTGAAGATCTTTTGCTTATTTTCATGTTGAATTTATTAAATATTGCAAAGTCTACTTCTATTTTGGTTTTTCATGGTTTTCAGGTAAAAAGGCACTATTTCAAGGCGTTTTCAAGCAAAATCAAACATATAAAAGAGTTACCATCATCAAGAGGAGGTCACCTAAGAAATTTCACGTAAAACGGAGCAACTCAGCAAAATACAGCGGTGCCGTAATCCATTTTACGGTACCGTAATTTCAGACAGTACTGTAAAATCAGAACACTACTGTAATTTGGAGGATTTCCCGAACATAAAGTTTTTGTGATTTTACCGCACTACCGTAAAGAATTACATTGCCGTATTTTTCAGCGCTTTCAGAACAGAAACCTTTGCTGATTTTACGGCACGGCCGTAAACTATTCTACGGTACAGTATTTCCCAGGCGATCCAAACTAGAGAACTCGTCCGATTTTACGGCACCAACAAGAAATATTTTACGGGCCATAATTTTGACTTTCGATGCACAGAATGAAAATACGGCACGACCGTAAAATATTACACGGCCGTAATTTCCATTCAAAATCGTGAGTTTTCCGCGGCTGAAACTTGTTCGGGCCATAACTTTTGATCCAGAGCTCCAAATTGGAATCCAAAAGTTGCGGCCCCTTCGTCTTTAAGAGGAGAAGACACACGCACTGAAAAGGGGAACTTTTATTCAGAATCGAGGGAGAAATCGTCAGGGAGGCGGCTAGGGTTTGGCCTCGAGTCGAGAGGCATAGAGGGCACCTCAGGTCGTGATTTTCACGCTGAAGCTTTGCCTGGAGGAGAAGACAACATTCCATAAGTTTTAGATCAAAAGGAGATCGATCGGAGGAGGAATCAATGAAAGAAGCTCTTGGGCATTGTTCACAGCGAGTTTCCTTGCAAAATACGGCTGTAATTTGTATTACAGCCGTGGTGTATTTTTCTAAAACCTCCTTTCTAGTTGATTTTCAGTCTTCTGAAATTATGGATTATTGTATTTTCTTCTCCATGCAAGCTTAGACATATTTTGGGACATGGGGTGTAATCCCTTTGATTTTTAATGATTAGATACTTTTTATTTCGTCAAGATAATTTTGCCATGATAATTTTACCTATGTGATTATTGTTCTAAGTTTCTCCTTAGTTTACTTTTTGTCATCATGAATAGAGTTCTTGCATTAAGGACCGAAAGGTCACATGCTAGAGAACAGGAACCCTAAAATTGATTAATAGGAACTCACCGTAAGAAATTAGGTTAAGTTCTTATTTCTTTATTTTAGATGACTAATTGCCTTGATGATAATTATGAACCTAGGATTAATTTAGTGTGTCAAACGTGGAGATCTTGCACGAAAGTGAGGATCAGAACATTGGAGAACCATAGGTATAACTTGTGTTGAGTCTCGGATGCATGAAAGTGATCCTTGAGATTCTGCTCGAGACAATCAACCTAGAATTCGGATGCACGAAAGTGATCTTGAGTTCTTTGATTGATGGTTTATTTATTTACAGCATTGGGATAAATCTTGCGCGAAAGCGAGGATTGGTCCCTGCATGATTGTTTGCACAAAAGTGAGATAATCCTTTTATGAAGTAAATTAAGTCTTTATCATGATAGGATTTGATTGACGACCTTTTATTATATCTAATCATTGAAATTAAGGTGGATGAAACCCTAGTCCCAATTTATCTCTCTGATTATTTGTTGGGGTATGCCCTTTAGGCTATGTTGGGGTATGCCCTTAAGGCTAATGTTTGAGGCCTTGGGATTCTTTCAATATCATGTATAAACTCTTATGTTTATAAAGGCAATGGTTGTTATTCAGTTTGTTACATTGTCTGCTGCAATAAGTGTGCTTCTGAATAATGTCTCAATGCTGTTCAGCTTGGCTGACATGTTGTAATGTCCTTAGTCGAGATATCTTGGTGAACATGAGACAGCCTTGATATGATTGAGACTAATATGTGTTCTAATCTTATAGGATGCTTCGAGCATGGAATAAGATGTAGACTCATGGGTACATTGGATGTACTGGACAGACCCTACTAGGATATTCAATTGCTTGTCACAATGTGAATAATCCTTGTTTGCAACAAGTGGCACATGTCCTCTGACTTGAGATCACTTGTGTTTCTAAAATGATGATTGTCATTGTTTTGAGGTAGTTCAATATCATTTGAAACATAATGGTTATAGACTATCTTGGATAATGATCATGAATCAGGTTAGGACACTAGTGATAGATATAGGATTGCCGTCTCCTTGATTGGAGTGTGATGTTCTAAAGGGGGCCCCCCTGGATGAGATGATTGAGAAAGTGTATGGCCATACCCAGGTGACTATGTTCATCTGATCTAATCATGCTCATCATATTGGAGCTACAGGCTTGACACGCTTGTCCAATAAGAACATCCAGTGGCAAAGGAAACATGTATGCCTCGTGAAGTGGATTCACACTTGTGCTGTGGTTTGGGTGTAGTCTTGGAAGACTCTTTCCTTTATATCGGGAGACAGTGATGTGTTGCTAGATACCCCTCACTGATTGTGATAACGTAAGTTATCATTACCGACATTTAAAGGAAACCCTTAGGGTCGCACAATTTGATGATATGGCTTACTTAAGTCAGATCGTGTGGACTGAATTGTTTCGGTTCAGTTTAAAGGGATTTAAACTCTGATTGTAAGTGAGATTTGGTCTGATCATGTTTGATTGATTAGGGCTTGAGATCGGTAAGCTTCGATCGAGAGAAGTGATGCTAGATCGGTGAGATCAAAAGCATTGAGAGATCAACGGTTAGATCTTGAACCTTTTTGGTTCAATGAGATCTAGACCATTGCTTGGGCTGGTTTGGTTTGACCATTGAACCATATACATGTGAACCGGCTCATGTGTGAGCGCATGGTTCATATGGAGTGGGATAAGCGTTTGGTTCACTTGAAGTGAACGCATAACGCATGAACGTTTTCGTTTGCTATTTTTGGAAGTTCCAAAATAGAAACGCCTCCACGTTCGGTTGGCTTCACGCTCCATTCAACCCTTTGCTCCTTGCTCTCGACGACACTCTCGTGTGGAGAAAAAGACGTCTTGGAGAAAGTTCGGCCAACAGGAGAGTTCATCTCTCATTTCCTTTTATTCGATCAAGATACCTTGGTGCCTTGCTAGCACAAGAAGCAACAAGGGAGTAGGCAACATCTCATTGTGTGCGCATCTTTTGGAGGAGATCAGATTTGATCCCTACTGGAAAGGGAGAAGTTTGCTGGGCCAAACTTTTCAGACTGGTACGGACACCTTAAGATTGTTCTTAAGGCTGAGAGGAAACTGTATGTCCTCGAGACGGCTATACCGCCTCAACCCGCTCCGAACGCCGCAAGGGCGGTTCGGGAAGCCTATGAAAAGCATGTCAATGATAGCATTGATGTCGCTTGCCTGATGCTAGCCTCTATGACACCACAGCTGCAGCGTCAGCATGAGGATATGTCTGCCATAGAAATTATAGCAAACCTCAAGATGCTGTATGCTGCACAGGTGAGGACTGAACGCTATAATTTGACCAAGCTTTTCTTTCAGAGCAAACTGGCTGAAGGGAGTCCAGTGGGAGCTCATGTGCTCAAGATGATTGGGCACAAAGAGGCTCTAGAGAAACTGGGGCATACCATCAATCAGGAGCTTGCTGTAGACATTATTCTGCAGTCCCTTCCGGCCTCTTTCGATCCGTTCATTATTAATTTTAATATGAACAAGATCGACTGTACTCCGGCAGAGTTGCTGAATATGCTCTTGACTACAGAGGAGACTCTAAAGGGAAAGCCTTCAACCTCTGTCTTGATGTTTCCTTCCAGGAACAAGAAGAAGGGGAAGAAGGGCAAAGCCCTGTCAAGAACTACAACAAGGCTCTGAAACAAAAGGTTAAGCGGTCGAAGGAATACAGATGTTTCCATTGTGGCCAGCTGGGTCACTGGAAAAAGGACTGTAAAGCGCTCCAAGGAGACAAGAAGGGAAGCATCGCTTCTGGCTCAGGTATTTTTGTGACTGAAGTCATGATATCCTCTTCTTCTATATCATGGGTGTTGGACACTGCATGTGGAGTTCACATTTGTTCAAATGTACAGGAACTCAAGAGAAGAAGACAGGTGGGACAGCATGAGGTGGACCTACGAGTAGGAAACGGGGCACGGGTTGCTGCTGTTACTGTAGGAGAATATCACATCTCATTACCATCTGGACTTGTATTAGAACTGAACAATTGTTATTTTGTACCTAGCATTACCAAGAATATTATCTCTATTCCTGCTCTTGTCAGGAAAGGGTTTTCCTTTGAATGCAAGACTTCAAAGTGTTATCTTTCTCTTGATAATATTATTTATGCTACTGGGTCAATTAACAATGGGTTATTCATGTTGGACATGGAATGTTCTATACAAAATATTGATAATAAGAAAGCCAAGTATGCTGATGACAGCACCTTGCTATGGCATAGTCGTTTAGGCCATATTAACAAGAAGCGCATTAAGCGGTTGCATGACCATGGACTGCTGGGATCATACTCCTATGAGGAGATTGATACATGCAAAGCTTGTTTATTGGGCAAAATGACGAAGTCTCCTTTTCCTAACAAAGGTCAAAGGGCTTCAGGTTTACTTGACCTTATACACAGTGATGTGTGTGGGCCATTTAGTAAACATGCCAGAGGTGGCTATTCATACTTCATTACCTTTACTGATGATTTCAGTAGATATGGGTATGTCTATCTAATGAGACATAAGAGTGAATCTTTTGACAAGTTCAAAGTGTTCAAAAATGAAGTACAGAATCAGCTAGGCCGAAATATCAAGGCACTTCGCTCAGATCGAGGTGGAGAATACCTAAGTCGAGAGTTTACTGACTATCTGAAGGAGTGTGGGATTATCTCACAGCTCACTCCACCAGGAACACCGCAATGGAATGGTGTGTCCGAGAGGAGGAACAGAACCTTACTGGATATGGTTCGTTCTATGATGAGTCAGGCTACTCTACCTTACTCCTTTTGGGGATTTGCACTGGAAACAGCTGCAAAGGTACTAAACCGAGTGCCATCCAAGGCAGTTTCAAAGACTCCATATGAGTTATGGTATGGGAAACAGCCGAGCTTGACATTTATTAAGATCTGGGGTTGCGATGCTTATGTCAAAAAGCTCGCCACTAGGAAACTAGAGAGCAGATCTAAGAAATGCATCTTTGTCGGTTACCCTAAGGAAACTATGTTGGGGTATGCCCTTAAGGCTAATGTTTGAGGCCTTGGGATTGTAATAGTATCATGTATAAACTATTATGTTTATAAAGGCAATGGTTGTTATTCAGTTTGTTATATTATCTGCTGCAATACATATACTTCTGAATAATGTCTCAATGCTGTTCAGCTGGGCTGACATGCAGTAAAGTCCTTAGTCGATATATCTTGGTGAACATGAGACAGCCTTGATATGATTGAGACTAATATGTGTTCTAGTCTTATAGGATGCTTCGAGCATGGAATAAGATGTAGACTCATGGGTGCATTGGATGTACTGGACAGACCCTACTAGGATATTCAATTGCTTGTCACAATGTGAATAATCCTTGTTTGCATCAAGTGGCACATGTCCTCTAACTTGAGATCACTTGTGTTTCTAAATGATGATTGTCATTGTTTTGAGGTGGTTCAATATCATTTGAAACATAATGGTTATAGACTATCTTGGATGGTGAGCTTGAGTCATGTTAGGGCACTAGTGATAGATATAGGATTGCCGTCTCCTTAATTGGAGTGTGATGTTCTAAAGGGGCCCCCTGGATGAGATGATTGAGAAAGTGTATGGCCATACCCAGGTGACAATGTTCATCTGATCTAATCATTCTCATCATATTGGAGTTACAGGCTTGACACGCTTGTCCAATAAGAACATCCAGTGGCAAGGAATCATGTATGCCTAGTGAGTTGATTCACACTTGTGCTGTGGTTTGGGTGTAGTCTTGGAAGACTCTTTCCTTTATATCGGGAGACAGTGATGTGTTGCTAGATACCCCTCACTGATCGTGATAACGTAAGTTATCGTTACCGACATTTAAAGGAAACCCTTAGGGTCGCACAATTTGATGATATGGCTTACTTAAGTCAGATCGTATGGACTGAATTGTCTGGGTTCAGTTTAAAGGGATTTAATCTCTGATTGTAAGTGAGATCTGGTCTGATCATGTTTGATTGATTAGGGCTTGAGATCGGTAAGCTTCGATCGAGAGAATGGATGCTAGATCAGTGAGATCAGCAGCATCAAGAGATCAACGGTCAGATCAAGAACCTTAGGGTTTAATGTGATCTGGACTAATGGCTTGGGTTAATTGGTTTTTGAACCAAACCAAATTGAACCAGCTCATTGAGTGAGCGCATGGTTCAAGAGAAGATGAGTTTGCGCATGGGGTGAACCCATGGTCGCATGAACGTTTGGGTTTTACTATGTTTAGAAGCCATGACTTCTAAACGTGGGAGCGCCTCACGTTCACGCCTAAGACGCTCTAATCTCTCGCCTCTCCTTTCTCGGGTCGCCAACAACAGCTCTCTCTCATGTGTGGTGAAGAGGTTGACGAAAAGGAGAAGGAAGAAATCGCCAAGCAAAGGATTCTCTTCTCTTCCATACGACAAGGACTCCTTAGAACCTTGCTAGCACAAGGAGCACTAAGGGAGTAGGCGATCACATCTTGTGTGCGTCTTCTCTGGAGGGGAGCGACTTCACTCTCTGCTTCCAAGTCGCCATCCATACAATGGCATCGGTATGATTTCTTCTCTGATATTTGAAATCGATTTTGTTGATCATATTACATGCATAGATCCTAGAAACCCCTTCCGCTGCATCAAAGCCTTCATATGCGCCTATTAGGGTTTCGCCCTCCCCTTGTTTAGGGGACTTTCAATTGGTATCAGAGCCGGTTCTTGCATGTTTTTATGATTGCTTAAGGCTTTGTGATCCTTGTTTGTGAATGACTGCTTAGATCTCTAACATGCGAAAATTACATGTTAAGTTGTTGCATATGCACAAACTTGATTCTTGTTTACTTGGCGCATGTTTGTGGGCGCATAGTTGTTTTTCTCAAACACTTCATGACTTGCGTGCCTTCATTAGATCTAAGAGCGCCTACTATAAACCCTTAGACGGGTTGATAGGGTTGAAGTCACAGTCTAGGAAAGATCCAACCAGTCTGATCAGACCATCTGACAGCCTAGATGGGTCGACCAGATGGCACCTGTGCGCAAGCACGAGGTGGCTATAGGTCGACTGCAGACAGGTGTGTAGCGAGGTCTGGTTGAGACAACTAGTGAACACGCATGAGTTAGGCCCGGGGTCACACCCGCTTGCCAAAACTCATGTAGGTTGTTCAGCCCTAGCGCATGCATGGTTGACCATTGGGTCAACTCAAGTCAGTTAGGACTTGGTGCATGCAAGGGCAGTGGATCTGACTAGCTGATGAGTGGATCCCTATTAATGGACCGTTGTAAGGTAGTAGGGCACATAAGAAAAATAAAATGGATTTCAATGGGGTTTTGAAAAAATTTTATTTTATCTATGGATCACATGTTGATTGATGCCATCTGCTTGTCTATTTCATCTTATGTGGGACGCCTAATTAATGTGTGCTGTGCTGGGGCCTGCGTGCCTGTCTTAAAGATGTAAATTAATTAATGTGATCTGCGCATCACATGTTATTTAATTTATTAAATGTAATTGACCTGCGAGTCAATCTTGTCTAGATAGATTATTTTGTAATTTAATCAGACAAGAGCACAGAGCACACTTGGCAGAGGCGCATGCAGCAGTGGCTTGACCAGGTGGGAGGTCCAGGGTTCGACTCTGGGACCAGGCGCATTTACCTGGTGGGCGCACCTGAGCTGCAGTGGGCGCTTGGGCCCTGGGTTGGGCCAGATAAGGAGCAAAAGACCCATGAAGAAAAGCAAGTGAAGACTTAAGTTTAATTTAAGGTCTAACTTAGGCTTAATGGGCTTTTACCACATAAGATCAGCATGCTTTCCTATTATTGATTTTATAATTAGAATTGCATGAGTTTATCTTCTGCTATCACCATAGGAATTGCATGATAGTGAAGAAGATAAAAGACCGTTAAAATCCAACGATAAAATATCAAGCTCGTAAGCCTTCTAACGCGAAACCTCACTGTTCTGATTATCGTTGGAGCCGTGTTGTACCCACTCAGTGGGCACGTCCATCTATCTTCAGACGGTGCGCGATT
The DNA here is from genome assembly GCA_027563935.2 of Costus lasius. Lineage (NCBI taxonomy): Eukaryota > Viridiplantae > Streptophyta > Magnoliopsida > Zingiberales > Costaceae > Costus > Costus lasius. The sequence goes on along the minus strand of CM050450.1, from coordinate 90,760,601 downwards.
ACACCTGCGTGTTACAGAGAAGGGATTTATCGCTTCTCGTTGCTCAGCATAGCACGTGGTGGTCCAGGGAGTAGGTCGGGTTAGCTTGACCATGTAGGCTACATATGTGGCGCATATGGTAGCACATGGAGGCAGCCATCTGTGGGGTCAGAGATTGTGTTGTACCAACTCAGTTGGCACAGTCTGCTGGATTGCCCAGATGAAGGGGAATCGCACGGGTTGGCGATTGGCAGGGACTGCCTACCAGAAATTAGTGCTTGTACTCTCTGTGCATCTTATCTCGCCTGAGCGGGACGCGGAGACCAAGTATGAAATCTGGATCCCATCTCACTAAAAGAGTTCTACTCTTTCGGGCTGTTTTTGCTGGATTTTTCAGCCAGATAAAATAGTGAGAAAAGAATCTTTCTTAAGTCCTGGATTGATTCTGAACATTGATACTGACCTTGTTGTTCTTGCCTTGTTGTAGATACCTGCAGCAACGAACACCATGAGCTTCAATGTGCGATCCCTACTGGAGAGGGAGAAGTTTGCTGGGCCGAACTTCTCAGACTGGTACGGACACCTTAAGATTGTTCTTAAGGCAGAGAGGAAACTGTATGTCCTTGAGACGGCTGTGCCGCCTCAACCCGCTGCGAACGCCGCAAGGGCGGTTCGTGAAGCTTATGAAAAGCACGTCAATGATAGCATTGATGTCGCTTGCCTGATGCTAGCGTCTATGACGCCACCGCTGCAGCGTCAGCATGAGGATATGTCGGCTATACAGATTATAGCGAACCTCAAGATGCTGTATGCTGCACAGGCGAGGACAGAACGCTATAATCTGACCAAGCTTTTCTTTCAGAGCAAACTGGCTGAAGGGAGCCCAGTGGGAGCTCACGTGCTCAAGATGATTGGGCACAAGGAGGCTCTAGAGAAACTGGGGCATACCATCAATCAGGAGCTTGCTGTAGACATTATTCTGCAGTCTCTCCCGCCTTCTTTCGATGCGTTCATCATTAATTTTAATATGAACAAAATCGACTGTACTCCGGCAGAGCTGCTGAATATGCTCTTGACTACTGAGGAGACTCTGAAGGGAAAGCCTTCGACCTCTGTCTTAATCGTTCCTTCTAGGAACAAGAAGAAGGGGAAGAAGGGCAAGGCCCCCGTCAAGAGTTACAGCAAGGCTCTGAAGCAAAAAGTTAAGCGGTCTAAGGAATACAGATGTTTCCACTGTGGCCAGCTAGGTCACTGGAAAAAGGACTGTAAAGCGCTCCAAGGAGACAAGAGGGGAAGCATCGCTTCTGGCTCAGGTATATACGTGACAGAAGTCATGGTTTCATCTTCTTCTATTTCATGGGTGTTGGACACTGCATGTGGAGTTCACATTTGTTCAAATGTACAGGAACTCAAGAGAAGAAGACAGGTGGGACAGCATGAGGTGGACCTACGAGTTGGAAATGGGGCACGGGTTGCTGCTGTTGCTGTAGGAGACTATTTCATCTCTTTGCCATCTGGACTTGTATTAGAACTGAGCAATTGTTACTTTGTTCCCAGCATTACTAAAAATATTATCTCCATTCCTGCTCTTGTCAGGAAGGGGTTTTCCTTTGAATGCAATATTTCAAAGTGTGTTCTTTCTTTAGATAATATTGTTTATGCTACTGGTTCAATTAACAATGGGTTATTCATGTTGGACATGGAATGTTCTATACAAAACATTGATAATAAGAAAGCCAAGTATGCTGATGACAGCACCTTGCTATGGCATAGTCGTTTAGGCCATATTAACAAGAAGCGCATTAAGCGGTTGCATGATTATGGACTGCTGGGATCATTCTCCTATGAGGAGATTGATACATGCAAAGCTTGTTTAATGGGTAAAATGACGAAGTCACCTTTTCCCCACAAAGGTCAAAGGGCTTCAGGTTTACTTGACCTTATACACAATGATGTGTGTGGGCCATTTAGTAAACATGCCAGAGGTGGCTATCAGTACTTCATTACCTTCACTGATGATTTCAGTAGATATGGGTATGTCTATCTTATGAGACACAAGAGTGAATCTTTTGACAAGTTCAAAGAGTTCAAGAATGAAGTACAGAATCAGCTTGGCCGAAATATCAAGGCACTTCGTTCTGATCGAGGTGGAGAATACTTTAGTCATGCGTTTACTGACTATCTGAAGGAGTGTGGGATTATCTCACAGCTCACTCCGCCAGGAACACCGCAATGGAATGGTGTGTCCGAGAGGAGAAATAGAACGTTACTTAATATGGTTCGTTCTATGATGAGTCAGGCTACTCTTCCATATTCCTTTTGGGGATTTGCACTGGAGACAGCTGCAAAGGTACTAAACTGAGTGCCATCCAAGGTAGTTTCTAAGACGCCATATGAGTTATGGTATGGGAAACAGCCGAGCTTGACATTTATCAGGATCTGGGGCTGCGAGGCTTATGTCAAAAAGCTCGCCTCTGGGAAACTAGAGATCAGATCTGACAAATGTATCTTTGTCGGTTACCCTAAGGAAACTAAGGGTTATTATTTCTACGATCCCAAAGAGAACAAAGTATTTGTTGCTCGGACGGCCATATTTCTTGAGAAGGAGTATCTTCTGCAAGAGGCCAGTGGGAGAGAAATAAAGCTGGATGAGAATCCAGAGGAAGGACAAAGTGCTCAAGCACAGTTGGATGAGCCTGAGCCAGTAGAACAGGTTATTGAACAACCTGAGGCTCAGATATCACGGGAACCGCGAAGATCGGGAAGGATCCGTCGACAGCCTGAGCGCTATGACGGAGTCTACATCATTGATAATGATGAACCCCTCACTTATGCGGATGCGGTCAGTGGACCGGAGTCAGCGAGATGGCTTGTAGCTATGCGCGCCGAGATGGACTCCATGTCAGATAACCAAGTATGGGATTTGGTTGATCCGCCTCCGGGAGTTATCCCTATAGGCTGTAAATGGATCTTTAAGAAGAAGATTGACATGGATGGTAACGTGGTTACCTATAAAGGCAGGCTAGTTGCGAAAGGTTTCAAACAAATCTACGGGATAGATTATGATGAAACTTTCTCACCTGTAGCTATGTTTAAGTCTATTCGGATTCTTTTCGCAATAGCAGCATATTATGATTATGAGATCTGGCAAATGGATGTGAAGACAGCTTTCCTTAATGGAAATCTGGATGAGGATGTGTATATGACACAACCAGAAGGTTTCACTAATCCATCAGATCGTCATAAAATATGCAAGTTAAAGAAGTCTATTTATGGACTTAAACAAGCATCGAGAAGCTGGAATATTCGTTTTGATGAATCAATCTCTGAGTTTGGTTTCATCAAGAACGAGGATGACCCATGTGTATATAAGAGGTTTAGTGGGAGCGTGATTACTTTCCTAGTCCTCTACGTCGATGACATCTTGATCATTGGAAATGACATTCCTGAAATGTATGCGGTTAAGGCATGGTTAAGGAAATGTTTCCAGATGAAAGATTTAGGAGAAGCAGCCTATGTATTAGGTGTGAAGATCTACAGGGATAGATCTAAGAGGCTTCTCGGGCTGTGCCAGAGTACTTACATCGATAAGGTCCTGGAGAGATTCCATTTAGAGAATTCTAAAAGAGGATATCTTCCAGTCAGACATGGTCTGAATCTTTCGAAGAGTCAGTGTCCACAAACACAGACTGAGAAAGATGAAATGGACAATACGCCTTATGCTTCGGCTATTGGGTCCATTATGTATGCGATGTTGTGTACTCGCCCAGACGTTGCTTACGGGTTAAGCGTGACCAGTCGGTTCCAAAGTAATCCAGGATTGGCGCACTGGATTGCAGTCAAGAACATTTTAAAATATCTTCGGAGGACCAAAGATATGTTCTTGATATATGGTGGTCAGGAAGAACTCAGTATTGAAGGATATACTGACGCTTCGTTCCAGTCAGACCAGGATGATTTCCGATCGCAATCAGGCTATATTTTTAGCTTGAATGGAGGAGCGGTGGTGTGGAAGAGTTTCAAACAGTCAACTGTTGCTGATTCCACAACAGAAGCCGAGTATGTTGCAGCCTCGGAAGCATCCAAGGAGGCAGTGTGGATTCGTAAGTTTGTGAGAGAACTTGGTGTTGTTCCTTCGAGTGCAGATCCTTTGGTTATCTTTTGTGATAACACTGGAGCAATCGCACAAGCAAAGGAACCACGGTCGCACCAGAAGTCCAAGCACATACAGAGACGGTTTCATTTGATCCGGGAGATCATTGATCATGGCGAGATCAAAGTCTACAAGGTTCATACAGATGACAATCTGGCTGACCCGCTTACCAAGCCTCTGGCGCAGCAGAAGCATGAGAAGCACTGTAATAATATGGGTTTGAGATTTCTCAACCATTAGATTAAGTGCAAGTGGGAGATTGTTGGGGTATGCCCTTAAGGCTAATGTTTGAGGCCTTGGGATTGTAACAGTATCATGTATAAACTCTTATGTTTATAAAGGCAATGGTTGTTATTCAGTTTGTTATATTATCTGCTACAATACATATACTTCTGAATAATGTCTCAATGCTGTTCAGCTGGGCTGACATGCAGTAAAGTCCTTAGTCGATATATCTTGGTGAACATGAGACAGCCTTGATATGATTGAGACTAATATGTGTTCTAGTCTTATAGGATGCTTCGAGCATGGAATAAGATGTAGACTCATGGGTGCATTGGATGTACTGGACAGACCCTACTAGGATATTCAATTGCTTGTCACAATGTGAATAATCCTTGTTTGCATCAAGTGGCACATGTCCTCTGACTTGAGATCACTTGTGTTTCTAAATGATGATTGTCATTGTTTTGAGGTGGTTCAATATCATTTGAAACATAATGGTTATAGACTATCTTGGATGGTGAGCTTGAGTCATGTTAGGGCACTAGTGATAGATATAGGATTGCCGTCTCCTTAATTGGAGTGTGATGTTCTAAAGGGGCCCCCTGGATGAGATGATTGAGAAAGTGTATGGCCATACCCAGGTGACAATGTTCATCTGATCTAATCATCCTCATCATATTGGAGTTACAGGCTTGACACGCTTGTCCAATAAGAACATCCAGTGGCAAAGGAATCATGTATGCCTAGTGAGTTGATTCACACTTGTGCTGTGGTTTGGGTGTAGTCTTGGAAGACTCTTTCCTTTATATCGGGAGATAGTGATGTGTTGCTAGATACCCCTCACTGATCGTGATAACGTAAGTTATCATTACCGACATTTAAAGGAAACCCTTAGGGTCGCACAATTTGATGATATGGCTTACTTAAGTCAGATCGTATGGACTGAATTGTCTGGGTTCAGTTTAAAGGGATTTAATCTCTGATTGTAAGTGAGATCTGGTCTGATCATGTTTGATTGATTAGGGCTTGAGATCGGTAAGCTTCGATCGAGAGAATGGATGCTAGATCAGTGAGATCAGCAGCATCAAGAGATCAACGGTCAGATCAAGAACCTTAGGGTTTAATGTGATCTGGACTAATGGCTTGGGTTAATTGGTTTTTGAACCAAACCAAATTGAACCAGCTCATTGAGTGAGCGCATGGTTCAAGAGAAGATGAGTTTGCGCATGGGGTGAACCCATGGTCGCATGAACGTTTGGGTTTTACTATTTTTAGAAGCCATGACTTCTAAACGTGGGAGCGCCTCACGTTCACGCCTAAGACGCTCTAATCTCTCGCCTCTCCTTTCTCGGGTCGCCAACAAGAGCTCTCTCTCGTGTGTGGTGAAGAGGTTGACGAAAAGGAGAAGGAAGAAATCGCCAAGCAAAGGATTCTCTTCTCTTCCATACGACAAGGACTCCTTAGAACCTTGCTAGCACAAGGAGCACTAAGGGAGTAGGCGATCACATCTTGTGTGCGTCTTCTCTGGAGGGGAGCGACTTCACTCTCTGCTTCCAAGTCGCCATCCATACAATGGCATCGGTATGATTTCTTCTCTGATATTTGAAATCGATTTTGTTGATCATATTACATGCATAGATCCTAGAAACCCCTTCCGCTGCATCAAAGCCTTCATATGCGCCTATTAGGGTTTCGCCCTCCCCTTGTTTAGGGGACTTTCAAACTAAGGGTTATTATTTCTACGATCCCAAAGAGAACAAAGTATTTGTTGCTCGGACGGCAATTTTTCTTGAGAAGGAATTTCTTCTGCAAGAAGCCAGTGGGAGAGAAATAAAACTGGATGAGAATCCAGAGGAAGGACAAAGTAGTCAAGCACAGTTGGATGAGCCTGAGCCAGTAGAACAGGTTATTGAACAACCTGAGGCTCAGATATCACGGAAACCGCGTAGATCGGGAAGGATCCGTCGACAGCCTGAGCGCTATGACGGAGTCTACATCATTGATCATGATGAACCCCTCACTTATGCGGATGCGGTCAGTGGACCGGAGTCAGCGAGATGGCTTGAAGCTATGCGAGCCGAGATGGACTCCATGTCAGATAATCAAGTCTGGGATTTGGTTGATCCGCCTCCGGGAGTAATCCCTATAGGCTGTAAATGGATCTTCAAGAAGAAGATTGACATGGATGGTAACGTAGTTACCTATAAAGGCAGGCTAGTTGCGAAAGGTTTCAAACAAATCTACGGGATAGATTATGATGAAACTTTCTCTCCTGTAGCCATGTTCAAGTCTATTCGGATTATTCTTGCGATAGCAGCATATTCCGATTATGAGATCTGGCAGATGGATGTGAAGACCGCTTTCCTTAATGGAAAACTGGATGAGGATGTGTATATGTCACAACCTGAAGGTTTCACTAATCCATCAGATCGTCATAAAATATGCAAGTTAAAGAAGTCCATTTATGGACTTAAGCAAGCATCTAGAAGCTGGAATATTCGTTTTGATGAATCAATCTGTGAATTTGGTTTCATCAAGAATGAAGATGACCCGTGTGTATATAAGAGGTTTAGTGGGAGCGTGATTACTTTCCTAGTCCTCTACGTCGATGATATCTTAATCATTGGAAACGATATTCCTGAACTGCATGCTGTTAAAGCATGGTTAAGAAAATGTTTCCAGATGAAAGATCTAGGAGAAGCAGCCTATGTATTAGGTGTGAAGATCTATAGAGATAGATCTAAGAGGCTTCTCGGGCTGTGCCAAAGTACTTACATCGATAAAGTCCTGGAGAGATTTTATTTAGAGAATTCTAAAAGAGGATATCTTCCAGTCAGACATGGTCTGAATCTTTCAAAGAGTCAGTGTCCACTAACACAGACTGAGAAAGATGAAATGGACAATACGCCTTATGCTTCGGCTATTGGGTCCATTATGTATGCGATGTTATGTACTCGCCCAGACGTCGCTTACGGGTTAAGCGTGACCAGTCGATTCCAAAGTAATCCAGGTCAGGCGCACTGGATTGCAGTCAAGAACATTTTGAAATATCTTCGGAGGACCAAAGATATGTTCTTGATATATGGAGGTCAGGAAGAACTCAGTATTGAAGGATATACTGACGCTTCGTTCCAATCTGACCAGGATGATTTCCGATCGCAATCAGGCTATATTTTTAGCTTGAATGGTGGAGCAGTGGTGTGGAAAAGTTTCAAACAGTCTATTGTTGCTGATTCCACAACAGAAGCCGAGTATGTTGCAGCCTCGGAAGCATCTAAGGAGGCAGTATGGATTCGCAAGTACGTTTAGGAACTTGGTGTTGTTCCTTCGAGTGCAGATCCTTTGGTTATCTTCTGTGATAACACTGGAGCAATCGCACAAGCAAAGGAACCACGGTCGCACCAGAAGTCCAAGCACATACAGAGACGGTTTCACTTGATCCGGGAGATCATTGATCGTGGTGAGATCAAAATCTGCAAGGTTCATACAGATGACAATCTGGCTGACCCGCTTACCAAGCCTCTAGCGCAGCAGAAGCATGAGAAGCACTGTAATAATATGGGTTTGAGATTTCTCAACCATTAGATTAAGTGCAAGTGGGAGATTGTTGGGGTATGCCCTTAAGGCTAATGTTTGAGGCCTTGGGATTCTTTCAGTATCATGTATAAACTCTTATGTTTATAAAGGCAATGGTTGTTATTCAGTTTGTTACATTGTCTGCTGCAATAAGTGTGCTTCTGAATAATGTCTCAATGCTGTTCAGCTTGGCTGACATGTTGTAATGTCCTTAGTCGAGATATCTTGGTGAACATGAGATATCCTTGATATGATTGAGACTAATATGTGTTCTAATCTTATAGGATGCTTCGAGCATGGAATAAGATGTAGACTCATGGGTACATTGGATGTACTGGACAGACCCTACTAGGATATTCAATTTCTTGTCACAATGTGAATAATCCTTGTTTGCAACAAGTGGCACATGTCCTCTGACTTGAGATCACTTGTGTTTCTAAAATGATGATTGTCATTGTTTTGAGGTAGTTCAATATCATTTGAAACATAATGGTTATAGACTATCTTGGATAATGATCATGAATCAGGTTAGGACACTAGTGATAGATATAGGATTGCCGTCTCCTTGATTGGAGTGTGATGTTCTAAAGGGGGCCCCCCTGGATGAGATGATTGAGAAAGTGTATGGCCATACCCAGGTGACTATGTTCATCTGATCTAATCATGCTCATCATATTGGAGCTACAGGCTTGACACGCTTGTCCAATAAGAACATCCAGTGGCAAAGGAAACATGTATGCCTCGTGAAGTGGATTCACACTTGTGCTGTGGTTTGGGTGTAGTCTTGGAAGACTCTTTCCTTTATATCGGGAGACAGTGATGTGTTGCTAGATACCCCTCACTGATTGTGATAATGTAAGTTATCGTTACCGACATTTAAAGGAAACCCTTAGGGTCGCACAATTTGATGATATGGCTTACTTAAGTCAGATCGTGTGGACTGAATTGTTTCGGTTCAGTTTAAAGGGATTTAAACTCTGATTGTAAGTGAGATCTGGTCTGATCATGTTTGATTGATTAGGGCTTGAGATCGGTAAGCTTCGATCGAGAGAAGTGATGCTAGATCGGTGAGATCAAAAGCATTGAGAGATCAACGGTTAGATCTTGAACCTTTTTGGTTCAATGAGATCTAGACCATTGTTTGGGCTGGTTTGGTTTGACCATTGAACCATATACATGTGAACCGGCTCATGTGTGAGCGCATGGTTCATATGGAGTGGGATAAGCGTTTGGTTCACTTGAAGTGAACGCATAACGCATGAACGTTTTCGTTTGCTATTTTTGGAAGTTCCAAAATAGAAACGCCTCCACATTCGGTTGGCTTCATGCTCCATTCAACCCTTTGCTCCTTGCTCTCGACGACACTCTCGTGTGGAGAAAAAGACGTCTTGGAGAAAGTTCGGCCAAGCAAGAGAGTTCATCTCTCATTTCCTTTTATTCGATCAAGATACCTTGGTGCCTTGCTAGCACAAGAAGCAACAAGGGAGTAGGCAACATCTCATTGTGTGCGCATCTTTTGGAGGAGATCAGATTTGTTCTCTTCTTCCAAGCCGACATCTACACAATGGATATGGTATGATCTATACTAGTTGTTTAACAAGTTAATCATATGTCTATGCAAACGATTCTAAGAAACCCTTGCTTCCGCTAGAAAAATTTATGCGCCTCCTATTTGGGTTTCGCCCCCCCCCCCTTTAGATTAGGGGACTTGCAGGCTAATGTTTGAGGCCTTGGGATTATATCAGTATCATGTATAAACTCTATGTTTATAAAGGCAATGGTTGTTATTCAGGTTGTTACATCATCTGCTGCAATATGTAAACTTCTGAGTAATGTCTCAATGCTGTTCAGCTTGGCTGACATGCAGTTTTGTCCTTAGTCGAGATATCTTGGTGAACATGAGACAGCCTTGATATGATTGAGACTAATATGTGTTCTAATCTTATAGGATGCTTCGAGCATGGAATAAGATGTAGACTCATGGGTACATTGGATGTACTGGACAGACCCTACTTAGGATATTCAATTGCTTGTCACAATGTGAATAATCCTTGTATGCAAACAAGTGGCATATTTCCTCTGACTTGAGATCACTTGTGTTTCTAAATGATGATTGGCATTGTTTTGAGGTAGTTCAATATCATTTGAAACATAATGGTTATAGACTATCTTGGATAGTGAGCATGAGTCATGTTAGGGCACTAGTGATAGATATAGGATTGCCGTCTCCTTGATTGGAGTGTGATGTTCTATAGGGGCCCCCTGGATGAGATGATTGAGAAAGTGTATGGCCATACCCAGATGACTATGTTCATCTGATCTAATCATTCTCATCATATTGGAATTACAGGCTTGACACGCTTGTCCAATAAGAACATCCAGTGGCAAAGGAAACACATATGTCAAGTGACTTGGGTTCACACTTGTGCTGTGGTTTGGGTGTAGTCTTGGAAGACTCTTTCCTTTATATCGGGAGACAGTGATGTGTTGCTAGATACCCCTCACTGATCGTGATAACGTAAGTTATCATTACCGACATTTAAAGGAAACCCTTAGGGTCGCACAATTTGATGATATAGCTTACTTAAGTCAGATCATGTGGACTGAATTGTTTTGGTTCAGTTTAATGGGATTTAAACTCTGATTGTAAGTGAGATCTGGTCTGATCATGTTTGATTGATTAGGGCTTGAGATCGGTAAGCTTCGATCGAGAGATTGGATGCTAGATCGGTGAGATCAAGAGCATCAAGAGATGAATGGTCAGATCTTGAGCCTTTTGGTTTAATGTGATCTGGATCAAGGCTTGGCTTAATTTGGTCCTTGAACCAAATGAAATGAACCGGCTCATCAAGTGAGCGCATGGTTCAAGGGGAGAGGAAATTGCGATCGTTCACTTGGTGTGAACACATGATCGCATGTGGTGGCTTGCTATTTTTAGAAGCCATGATCTCAAAATGAGACCACGCCTCACGTTCGAATAGCTCTCCCTATTCTCGCCTCTCGCCCCCTTGCTCACTACGACTCGCTCTCGTGTGTGAGTGTTGATGACAAGAGAAGGATTTGACCAAGCAAGAAAGATCATCTCTTCTCCCTTCATTCGATCAGGAGATCTTGGATCCTTGCTAGCACAAGGAGCAACAAGAAAGTAGGCGATTTATCACCTTGTGTGCGCACGCTTTGGAGGAGAACCACTTTGTTCTCTGCTTCCAAGACGCCATCCAAGAAATGGCATCGGTATGAATTTTCTTCTGTATACAAGTTTTTAAGAAGTTGATCATATGACATGCATGCGATTCTTTTAGAAACCCTTGCTTCCGCCCATGCAAGTTTTATATGCGCATGTCTAGGGTTTCCCTCCCCCTTAGGGAACTTTCATTATTTTCCCGTGTGTTTATTGTTTATTCGCATCATACTCGATTTGCTTAGCTAGTAAGAATACAACAATTTGGTATTTAACACGTAGGTCTCTGTGGGATTGATATTTTCTTTATTACTTCGAGTATCCGTGCACTTGCGGACACTACAAGTTTAGAGACAACAAGTTTTTGGAGCCGTATCAGGGGGTGACAGATCCCTGTGCACCAAGCAAGTTTTGGCTGCGACTCCTTAAATTAGTCTACCTACTTGTATATAAAAGTGTGTCCTTGCGGATCACAACACTTTGATGAGGTCGGCAGATTTTTGTTGTGGCTGGAGGAGTAATGGCTGAAGTCGGCGGCTGTAGAAATCGGTTTGAAGGTGAGGGCGGCGGAGGCTTCCCACTGAAACTGGAGCTCATTGAAGACGGGCTGCAGCAAATTTGCCAATTGAAAATGTCAGGATTGAAGAGGGCGGTGGCGTGATTGATGTCGTCGTTTTTCCGTTGAAGAAGAAGAAGAGCGGCTGAGTTCGTTGCAGATTAAAGAGGGGTAGCACTGGATTTTGAAGAAGTCGGCGTAGTAAAGCTACAAGGCGATGGCTTGATGGTTGGCTGGGAACGGCGGTTGTGCGGATTGATGATGGGTGGCGCCGGTTTCAGTCCACAGGAGAGGAAGTTGGTCGGTGTGGCTGTTCAATTGAAGGCAGCGACAGATTTTCACTCGGGTTGAAGGAGGTGGCGGTTGACGAGCTTCGACTTGATGAAGATTGATGAAGACTGATGAAGACAGGAAGACGGGAGGGCGGATGATTGAAGCGGAGAGGGCGGCGCTAGATTGGAATGAGATTATAGAAGTCGGCGAAAAAATTTGTTGCTAGAAAAGGACAGCGCCCGTAATCCCTTTGTCGAGTATGGAAATAGATTTCCACGAGTGTGATTTTCCAAACACGGCGTATCCCAGCAGCCACACCTCATGCCCGTAAGTGATAGTACGGGCACACCAATATTTCCCTTTTTTTGTGAACAAACTACTAAACATGAACCTCAATGAATCTGCAACAAACATAAAATAGCACTCATCAGAAATAACAAATAAAATAAAATACTTGAGTTGCCTCCCAAGAAGCGCTTGGTTAACGTCGGTAGCTAGACAGAAAAATCCGTGATCTTGTAAATGGGTCAGAGAGGAGTAAGGAAACTCCCTTTTCAATTGGCGTAGGAAAAAGATAAGGCTTCAGACATTGCCCATTGACTTTGAACGTTCCGAACTGATCACTATAGATGTCAATCGCACCATATGGATAGACTTTCTTTTCCACATACGGACCAGCCCATCTTGATCGCAACTTTCCAGGAAATAATCTGAGCCTCGAATTAAACAGTAGAACCAAATCTCCGACTTCGAATTCCTTCTGCACTATACGCTTGTCGTGAAATCGCTTGGTCCGTTCCTTATTGATTTTTGCATTCTTGTACGCCTCAAGTCGTATCTCATCCAATTCGTTCAAATCCAATTTCCTCTTTTCACTTGCTATCTTGAAGTCATAGTTTAAAGCCCTTATCGCCCAGAATGCCTTATGTTCAAGCACGACTTGAAGTAGACAAGACTTCCCATATATCATCTGAAATGGAGACATTCCTATTGGAGTCTTGAAAGTAGTTCGATAGGCCCAGAGAGCATCGTCCAATTTAAGGGCCCAATCTGTTCTCGCAGTTGAAACAGTGCGTTCTAAAATCCTTTTCAGTTCACGATTTATTACCTCGACTTGTCCGCTGGTTTGTGGGTGATATGGTGTTGCAATTTTGTGATGCACCCCATACTTTTTTAGTAATGCGGCAAATCGCTGTTCAATGAAATGTGACCCTCCATCGCTTATCAGCACCCATGGCACGCCAAATCTTGGAAAGATAGTCTTCTTCAGCATCCATATTATAACTTTAGAGTCATTGGTCGGTGCGACTGAAGCTTCTACCCACTTTGATACGTAGTCGACGGCCACCAAGATGTACTTGTTTCCGCAGGAGGATGGGAATAGTCCCATAAAATCTATTCCCCACACATCAAATAATTCGACTTCTAGAATATTATGTAAGGGGAGTTCATCGCATTTCGAAATGTTGCCACTTCTTTGGCAATTATCACAAGTCAGAATGAAATTTTGAGCATCTTTAAAAATACTGGGCCAGTTTAATCCAGATTGTAGTACCTTGAATGCAGTTTTTGTAGTGCTGGCATGACCTCCGTAAGGGGAAGAATGACAATGCTTAAGAATATCTAGAACCTCATCCTCAGGTACACAACGTCGAAAAAGTCCATCGGCGCATCGCCGAAAAAGATATGGATCATCCCAGTAAAAATGTCGTACGTCGGATAAGAACTTCTTTTTTCATTGAAAAGATAGATCCGATGGAAAAATATCAGATGCCAAGTAGTTAACAAAATCAGCGTACCAGGGTGCATCTTGCATAACAATTTTGAGTAACTTCTCCTCAGGAAATGTACCGTCGATTTCCAAATCATCAGAAACATCTTCTTTGTTCATAAGCAAATGTGACAAATGGTCAACCACCACATTTTCAGCTCCCTTCTTATCTCTTATTTCCAAATCAAATTCTTGAAGGAGAAGTATCCATCGTATCAGTCGTGGCTTTGCATCTTTCTTACTCATCAAATATTTGATTGCTGCATGATCTGTATAAACAATGACTTTGGAATTAATCAAGTAAGAAAGAAATTTGTCAAACGCAAAGACGATGGATAAGAGCTCCTTTTCAGTTGTCGCATAATTGATTTGAGCTTCGTCTAAAGTGCGGTTGGCATAATATATTACATGAAGCTTTTTGTCTCTTCTTTGCCCCAGAACAGCTCTGACGGCAAAGTCGTTTGCATCGCACATTAGCTCAAAGGGTAAGGTCCAATCAGGGGAATGAATAATGGGTGCGAAAATCAAAGCTTTCTTGAGCTTCTCAAATGCCTACAAACAGTCATCATCAAAACAGAATTCAGAATCCTTACAAAGCAGATTAGTTAACGGTCGGGTTATCTTCAAGAAATCTTTAATGAATCTTCTGTAGAATCCGGCGTGTTCGAGGAAACTACGGATTCCTTTTACTGAGGTTGGCGGATTCATTTTCTCGATTACTTGAACTTTAGCTTGATCGACTTCAATCCCATGTTCAGAAATAAGATGTCCTAATACGATCCCTTCTTGTACCATAAAATGGCACTTCTCCCAGTTTAGTACGAGGTTCACTTCCTCGCATCGCTGCAAAACCTTGGATAGATTAGCTAGACATGATTCAAAAGATCGACCATATACCGAGAAGTCGTCCATAAAGATGTCCATAAATCTTCGTTATAGTCGGAGAAGATCGCCATCATGCATCGCTGAAACGTGGCTGAAGCATTGCATAGTCCGAATGGCATCCTCCTGTACGCGAATGTTCCGTATGGACAAGTAAAGGTCATCTTTTCTTGATCCTCTGGGTGAATCAGGATCTGTAGAAAACCATAAAAACCGTCAAGAAAGCAAAAATAAGCATTATGGGCAAGACGCTCAAGCATTTGATCGATAAAGGTTAGAGGAAAGTGGTCCTTTCGCGTCGCCTTGTTGAGCTTCCAGTAGTCTATACACATTCGCCATCTGCTTACAGTGTGGACCGGGACTAGCTCATTCTGCTCATTCCTGTTACCTCGCCCTTTTTGGGTACAACATGGATAGGGCTCACCCATCGGCTGTCCGAAATCGGGTAGATGACTCCCGCGTCTAGCAGTTTCAGGATCTCTTTCTTTATGACCTCCTTCATGCTTGGATTTAGTCGACGTTGAAATTCCATGGAGGGTTTACATTCCTATTCCAAGAGAATCCTATGCATACAGACAGATGGGTCAATTCCTTTGATATCTTCTAAGGAATAGCCTATGACCTTTTTATGAAGTTTAATTTCAGCAAGTAATTGCTCTGTCTGGATTTCAGTCAAGTTTGCATTCACTATCACAGGCAAGGTAGATTCGTCATCCAAAAATTCATACTTCAGATTTTGAGGAAGAGATTTCAACTCAATCTTTCTTACCTCGCTTACCCGTGATGTCGTCTTGTCAAGATGTTCAGCCTTCGTCTTATGGAAGCTCATTTTTTCAGCTGAGTCCATCATCTTTGTGTAAGCCTGGGCTTCATCATTTTCTTCAGCATATGAACTTTCCATGAGACAAACTTCTAGTGGGTCATCTAACATCCCATCAAATACAGGATTTTGATCTTCGACAACTTCATCGATGATATCCAAGCTACAGCATGAACCTGCGAAAGAAGCGTTTTTCAGACTTCGTGCTAAGTCAAATTCGATAGCCTCCTCACCAATGTTTAAGGCTAATTTTTTGTTCTTGACATCAATGACTGCTCCGGCAGTCGCAAGGAATGGTCTTCCTAGAATTATCGGTAGCTTCATATCCTCCTCCATCTCGAGCACGACGAAGTCGATTGGAATGAAGAAATCTCCGACCTTGATCGGGATGTCTTCTAGAATTCTTGCCGGCTTGCGCACTGAGCGATCAGCAAGTTGCAGAGAAATTGGTGTTGCCTTTACATCGCCAATGTCCAGTTTCCTGCATATAGAAAACGGCATTAAACTGACACTGGCGCCCAAATCACACAGCGCGTGTTCAAAAGTCAAATTCCCTATTTTGCATGGTATTGAAAAGCTGCTCGGATCTTTCAATTTCTCTGGAAGCTTATTTTGAATAATGGCACTGCACTCTTCAGTAAGCGCCACTGTGCTAGGTTCCTCTAGCTTCCGTCAGTTTGAAAGAATGTCCTTCAAAAATTTTACATATGTGGGCATCTGCGTTAAAGCTTCAGTAAAGGGGATGTTAATATACAGCTTTTTCAAAATTTCTAAAAATTTCCCGAATTGTTTTTCCAACTTTGCCTTAGCCAGCCTTTGAGGGAATGGAATTGGAGGCTTGTAAGGCGGTGGTGGTACATAAGCTGGTTCACTCTCATGATCATCTTTTTCCTCACTTGATCTCTCGGGTTCGGGTACATGACTGGTAGATGCGTCAAGACTCAGGTTGGAATCAGGTATTCTTGGTTCCTCCAATTACTTACCACTATGAGTAGTAATTGCATTGCAATTCTCTCATGGGTTTTGTTTAGGTTGAGAAGGTAACCTACCTGCGGGTCTAGCTAGACTAGTGGCCAGGTTTGCCAATTGTATATCTACCTGTTTATTGTGGGCTTCAATAGAGTCCAGTCTAGATGACATATGACGCATCATATCATTAACACTTTCATTGGTTTTGGTCTGAGAAGAGATGAAAGTTGAAGTTTGGGAGATAAAGTTTTCCATGATAGCTTCAAGTGAGGTCTTTTGAGGTTGTGGTGCAAATGGTCGAGGTTGGAATCCAAGTGGTGGTCTATAGTTTGATTGTCAAACAGGATAGAGGTTGTTCCTCCAAGAGAAGTTAGGGTGGTTTCTCCAACCAGGATTGTATGTAGTGGAGTAGAGATCATTTTGTGGTGTTGGATTTTGGTTCCCTACAGCGTTAACATATTCTTGTTGGGGTTCAGAGGGTTGAGAAACACCTAACTGGCAATTAGCATGGGTGTGCCCCATAACTCGACAAATCTCACAAATAGAAGAATTAGAACTTGAATCCACATAATTGACATTCATTGAGTCTAGTTTACGAGATAATGAGTCAACCTTGGAAGCTAAAGAACTTAAGGCATCCAATTCATACTTACCTAGCGCAACGGCCCTAGATGATGTACCTCGTTGTTCTCCAGCCCATTGGTTGTGATTTAACGCCATGTCCTCCAACAAATTCATTACATCATCAATCTTTTTATTCATGAGTGCTCCACCAGCGGCTGCATCTACAGTAAGACGCGTATTATAGTTAAGACCGTGGTAAAATGTATGAACAATTACCCAATTTTCCAAGTTGTGGTGTGGGGATAGACGTTGAAGCTCTTTGAATCGCTCCCAAGCTTCATATAGAGATTCCCCATCTTTTTGGGTGAAACCGGTTATCTGGTTTCGTAGTTGGACAGTTTTGCTCGGGGGAAAGTACTTCGAAAGAAACGCCTGAGAAAGTTGCTCCCAAGTTGTAAGCGACTCAGGTTGGAGAGAATATAGCTAGTTTCGAGCTCTATCCCTCAGAGAGAATAGGAAGAGTCGTAGTCGTAGCGCGTCGGTAGAAACTCCATTCATTTTTGTGGTGTCGTAGAACTCCAGGAAAATCGAAAGGTGCATGTTTGTATCTTCAAAAGGTAGGCCTCCGAATTGGTTCTGCTAAACCATCGATAAGAGAGAGGGCTTTATCTCAAAGTTATTAGCCTCCACTAGAGGTCGAGAAATACTTGAGTGAAGACCCTGTGCATTTGGAGCAGCAAAATCTTTCAGAGTTCTATTATCGTTCGCCATCGGTAGATCGATAGGAATAGGTTCAGTAATCCTCGATGCTTCTCTAGCACTTAATTCCTTCAATCATCTTATAAGATGGAACGTCCTTTCAATTTCTTGATCAAGTTCGTACAGATCTTTAAGTCCACCTGATCATAAACCTCTACGCATATAACAGTTAAGCTCAAATAACAAAGATAGAGAGAAAAGCTAAATTACAAAAACAAAGAAACACAAACAAAACAAAGAAACAAGAACAATCAAACAAAAACGAAGAAACAAAAGCAATAGTAAAAGAAACAAAATGTCTAGTCTACCAATTATAAAATCTCTTCGATATTGATTGCTTGTCCCTGACAACGGCGCCAAAACATGATGTGTGTCATACTAACGCACAACTAACCGCAAGCATGACGGTTTTGTCATAGTAGTACTTCAGATGTCGATCCCACAGGGACAGTGATCAAGTATCAAAAGATTATAAACTAGTAGCTAGACATATGGATTAAGTAGTTTGGAATTATCAAAAGTAAAGCAATTACAACTCAAAGTAAACCGAATCTAGCAAGAGAAAGCTTCGAGGGGAAAAACAAGGGTTAGAGATATCAGAACATCGGGCTCATCTCGTTGATAGATCTCAAATTCAAACAAGTCAAAATTATAGCAAAGTAATTTTAAAAATGCTCAAGGAAGTATCAAAAGGTACAGATTACCCTCTTTCGACGGTGTAAACCGGTATCAATCTAGATCGGTGTCCTACTTCCGTGGCTCACCGTACCTAGATTGATCCAATGGGTTCAGAGATACTATGAAATTTCTCATAAAAAACCTGCCCAATTTCTTTCCTTACATCTAACCCTAATTAACCTTCCCCACTTACACTAATTAGCTGCGTTTTGACACCAAGAACGTTCAAAACGGAGCTATAATGAGAGAGTTATGGCTCATTTAAGTTTAGGCTGCGCAAGTGAGATTATGGGTGTAATGAAGATTACGGGCATGGCTAGTAATGTTAGCGTCAATTCTCTTCAACTCCTGAAACGTCCATAAACTTGTGGGCCATTAAAAGCTCTTCGAAATGACATAAAAAACTCCCAAATCGGAGTTGTAACGGAAAAGTTACGACCTATTTATTGCAGCCCTCCAATTCACTTAATGCTACCATTACGGGTGTAATGAGGATTATGGGCATGCCTGTAATTTTGATGGAGAACTCCGTTTCATCTGAAATTTTGTGAGTGAGTTGACCTTTGACTTGACTTGAATTCTGACCATAGTATGGTATCAAAGGTCGCCGGTTTGAAGATTACTGGCAGGGTGAAATTAAGGCTATACCCGTAATGTGTTCTGTCGAAGTTTTTGTCTTCCGAAAGGCTTCTTTTGAGAAAATTGAGAGCATGCCTTTGGAATATAATTATGCTTGAATTAAGATGGATTTCCTGATAATTCAAACTGGAAATTACGGCCATAATGCAGATTATGGTCTCGGCCGTAATTGTGGAAGTTTGCTCCGTTTGAAGTGAAACTTCTCGTCAGGGTTCTTGATTCACTCGGGAACATAAATATACCTCCAAATAGCTCCAAAAGTGAGTGAATTTTCCTGTATTCATCAACATGACAAGAAGTGAAGCTTCTGAAGAAAATTAATGAAATAAGCCGGAAAGAGATGTAAAATTATGAAAATGTGTCTCGATTCACAGTTAAATATGAGTCTAAAAGACTATAAAAATATGAAACATCACCTACATCGGCATTGCTCTTCATTGCTCTGAGGCACTTTCTCCTTACATCGTGTCGACCCCCTCATTTATATCGATTCTCTGGGTTTTTTAGACTAGCCTGTTTCGGGTATTTGCTTTCGCTGTGCATGCAATTAAAATTTTAAAATCCCTGGGGTTTCGCAACAACCTCAAGCGGAGGAGGATGTTAGAACTCAATTTTAACTAATCATCATGGGTCGTTGAGCGAGTCAAAATCAACCCAAATGGGGATTAGGGCTCACAAATGGGATGAGTGGCGGACGGCTTTCGAAGCGGCAACAACATTCGGTGCTGACGTGTCGATCAGTGACTTGGGGCATAGGTATGCTACCAGGCCACACCTCCAGCCAGCGGCGCAATGCCGTGTGTCAACTCCACTGCAACAAAGGGGTTGATGCATAAAGCAAGTAGAGGCGTGGACCTCGGATGAAGCAAGCACATGCATGACCATCGATGATAATATAGGTGGTGAGTGATTGTCAATCTGCAAAGATGATTCTACATGGTGCCAGCACAGCGGATGACACTCTCGGCGACCGCATGACACTGTTGGGAAACCCCGGGGATTTTAAAATTTTACAGACAAGCACAGCGGAAGCAATCCCCGAAACAGGCCAGTCCCAAAAACCCAGAAGATCGAGTCTTGCGAGGAGATCGACACGGTGAGTAGGAGATGATACCTTAATGCAAATTAAGTGATGCGATGCAAGAGCCCAAATGTGCGCCCTCTACAGTCTCGCACACAGCCGAACCTCGAATCCTCTTCTTCCACGCCCGGTGCTAGCCTCGGGAAGAAGATCCACGCCTTTGGGAGACTTCCTCAATCACTTGCGCAAACTCCAAAGGAGATGCCAAGGAGAGGAGGTGGAGCTTCGTCGGAGTCCAACTCTTGAAGCACTCCACCAAGATCCGAACCGGAATCAATCGAAGCCAAAGTCCAACTTTAGAGAGGAGGCCACCAAGGAACTTCCAAAGTTTGAACTCACTAAAGGGAAGATGAGAGGCAATGTGAGAACATCCCTCTCCCTCTTTCCAGGAGTGCCGACAAGGGGGACAAGGGGGCAAGAGTTCAAGAGTTGCGACGAGGAGGGAGGAAGGGGGTTTATATACCCATGAATAGGTGCACCTCTTCACTAGTGAAGAGGCACACCTCTTCATGAAGAGACACACCTCTTCAAGAGGTAAAACCCATTTCGCCCACTCCAAGTTCCATGCGCCCAAGTACATTCACCCACTCCAAGTGAGAAGCTCCAAGCTTCTCACCTTAAGAAGATTTCCAACTTGGATTTGTCCACCTCAAGGAAATGCGCCAAGCTCACTCCAAGTAGCTTGCGCCATTCCATTTGGCCCATTGGCCCAAATGCCTTATTGAGCCCATTTAGCCTATTAGCCCAACTTGGTCTATTGGGCCCATTTGGCCTACTAGGCCCAAAAACAAGTTAGCTCCAAATGATTCCTTTCATCTCATCTAGCACAGTGGTGCTGATGGATTCTCCTAAACAGATCTGAGTTATCCAATAACTCAATCAATAGGCTACCCGATCAATACGAGAACCCGAGTTTCAAGTTGTGCCACCCTATAGGTTCCTCAGACGTTGGCAGTGATGAACGAAGTCATCTCAAGCAGTGATTGGCACCTAGCAGTGCATTGCTGCTACCCAAGTCATCGGAATAGATATCAACATTGACATCCCCATCATCGCAACAAGGTACCGATGCATTACAGTCTCTTTGCTGAACTGATATCCGATTGGACAAAGTGTGTCACCACTTTATTTTCACCCAATCTCATGGTCATGACTAAATCAGGCTTTCACCTGGGTATGGCCATACACTTTCAGTCATGCAACCATAGGGGGAGCCCCGTGTGCAAGACCCCTTTCTAGAGGGGGGGGCGAAACCCAATAAGTGCCGCAAATAAAATTTCATGCGGAATCAAGGGTTTCATAAGATCATTAGCAAGAACACATGATCAACTTCATAAAGATTGGATTCATACCATAGCCATTTCGCTTGGATGGCGATTTGGAAGAAGAGAGAGCGAGAGGATCTCCTCCAAAGGATGTGCACACTAGATGAAGAAGTCGCCTACTCCCTTGGTACTCCTTGTGCTAGCAAGGTTCCAAGAGGTCTCGATCCGTGAGGGAAGATGAGATGAGTTGCTTGGCGAATTCTCCTTGGCCGAATGCTTCTCTATCTCTCGTTGACACAAGCCACACGAGAACAAGAGCGAAGAGGAGCGACGAGAGTAACGTTCACATTGAACGTGGGGCGTGGTTTCTAAAAATAGCAAGCCATAAACTCGCCTTCAACTCTCATGCGACCAAGCGTTTACATCAAGTGAACCGATCGCATACGCCACTCTCTTTGAACCAAGCGTTCACCTAAGTGAACTGGTTCTAATAAGGTTGGTTCAAAGACCAAACCAAAATAGCCCAAGTCATGGTCTAGATCTAATTGGACCCAATGGTTCCAGATCTAACCGCTCATCTCTGATGCTGCTGATCTCACCGATCTAACATCCATTCTCTCGATCAAAGCTTACCGATCTCAAGCCCTAATCAATCAAACATGATCAGACCAGATCTCACTTACAATCAGAGATTAAATCCCTTTTAAACTGAACCCAAACAATTCAGTCCACACGATCTGACTTAAGTAAGCCATATCATCAAATTGTGCGACCCTGAGGGTTTCCTTTAAATGTCGGTAACGATAACTTACGTTATCATGATCAGTGAGGGGTATCTAGCAACACATCACTGTCTCCCAATATAAAGGAAAGAGTCTTCCAAGACTGCACCCAAACCACAGCACAAGTGTGAATCTACTCACAAGGCATACAAGTTTCCTTTGCCACTGGATGTTCTTATTGGACAAGCTAGTCAAGCCTGTAACTCCAATATGATGAACATGATTAGATCAGATGATCACAGTCATCTGGGTATGGCCATACACTTTCTCAATCATCTCATCCAGGGGGGCCCCTTTAGAACATCACACTCCAATCAAGGAGACGGCAATCCTATATCTATCACTAGTGCCCTAACCTGACTCATGATCATTATCCAAGATAGTCTATAACCATTATGTTTCAAATGATATTGAACTACCTCAAAACAATGACAACCATCATTTAGAAACACAAGTGATCTCAAGTCAGAGGAAATGTGCCACTTGTTGCATACAAGGATTATTCACATTGTGACAAGCAATTGAATATCCTAGTAGGGTCTGTCCAGTACAACCAATGTACCCATGAGTCTACATCTTATTCCATGCTCGAAGCATCCTATAAGATTAGAACACATATTAGTCTCAATCATATCAAGGCTGTCTCATGTTCACCAAGATATCTCGACTAAGGACATATAGCATGTCAGCCTAGCTGAACAGCATTGAGACATTATTCAGAAGTATACATATTGCAGCAGATGATGTAACAAACTGAATAACAACCATTGCCTTTATAAACTTAAGAGTTTATACATGATACTGATACAATCCCAAGGCCTCAAACATTAGCCATAAGGGCATACCCCAACAATCTCCCACTTGCACTTAATCTAATGGTTGAGTAACCTCAAACCCATATTATTACAGTGCTTCTCATGCTTCTGCTGCGCCAGAGGCTTGGTAAGCGGGTCAGCCAGATTGTCATCTGTATGAACCTTGCAGACTTTGATCTCGCCACGATCAATGATCTCCCGGATCAAGTGAAACCGTCTCGGTATGTGCTTGGACTTCTGGTGCGACCATGGTTCCTTTGCTTGTGCAATTGCTCCAGTGTTATCACAGAAGATAACCAAAGGATCTGCACTCGAAGGAACAACACCAAGTTCCTGAATGAACTTACGAATCCACACTGCCTCCTTAGATGCTTCTGAGGCTGCAACATACTCGACTTCTGTTGTGGAATCAGCAACGATGGACTGTTTGAAACTTTTCCACACCACAGCACCTCCATTCAAGCTAAACACATAGCCTGATTGCGATCGGAAATCATCCTGGTCAGATTGGAATGAAGCGTCAGTATATCCTTCAATACTGAGTTCTTCCTGACCACCATACACCAAGAACATATCTTTGGTCCTCCGAAGATATTTTAAAATGTTCTTGACTGCAATCCAGTGCGCCTGACCTGGATTACTTTGGAACCGACTAGTCACGCTTAACCCGTAAGCGACGTCTGGGCGAGTACACAACATCGCATACATAATGGACCCAATAGCCGAAGCATAAGGCGTATTGTCCATTTCATCTTTCTCAGTCTGTGTTTGTGGACACTGACTCTTCGAAAGATTCAGACCATGTCTGACTGGAAGATATCCTCTTTTAGAATTCTCTAAATGGAATCTCTCCAGGACTTTATCGATGTAAGTACTCTGGCACAGCCCGAGAAGCCTTTTAGATCTATCTCTGTAGATCTTCACACCTAATACATAGGCTGCTTCTCCTAAATCTTTCATCTAGAAACATTTCCTTAACCATGCCTTAACAGCATGCAGTTCAGGAATATCATTTCCAATGATTAAGATATCATCGACGTAGAGGACCAGGAAAGTAATCACGCTCCCACTAAACCTCTTATATACACACGGGTCATCTTCATTCTTGATGAAACCAAACTCAAAGATTGATTCATCAAAACGAATATTCCAGCTTCTAGATGCTTGCTTAAGTCCATAAATGGACTTCTTTAACTTGCATATTTTATGACGATCTGATGGATTAGTGAAACCTTCAGGTTTTGTCATATACACATCCTCATCCAGTTTTCCATTAAGGAAAGCCGTTTTCACATCCATCTGCCAGATCTCATAATCATAATATGCAGCTATCGTGAAAAGAATCCGAATCGACTTGAACATGGCTACAGGAGAGAAAGTTTCATCATAATCTATCCCGTAGATTTGTTTGAAACCTTTCGCTACTAGCCTGCCTTTATAGGTAACCACGTTACCATCCATGTCAATCTTCTTCTTGAAGATCCATTTACAGCCTATAGGGATTACTCCCGGAGGCGGATCAACCAAATCCCAGACTTGGTTATCTGACATGGAGTCCATTTCGGCTCACATAGCTTCAAGCCATCTAGCTGACTCCGGTCCACTGACCGCATCCGCATAAGTGAGGGGTTCATCATTGTCAATGATGTAGACTCCGTCATAGCGCTCAGGCTATCGACGGATCCTTCCCGATCTTCGCGGTTCCCGTGATATCTGAGCCTCAGGTTGTTCAATAACCTGTTCTACTGGCTCAGGCTCATCCAACTGTGCTTGACTACTTTGTCCTTCCTCTGGATTCTCATCCAGCTTTATTTCTCTCCCACTGGCTTCTTGCAGAAGAAACTCCTTCTCAAGAAATATTGCCGTCCGAGCAACAAATACCTTGTTCTCTTTGGGATCCTAGAAATAATAACCCTTAGTTTCTTTAGGGTAACCGACAAAGATACATTTCTCAGATCTGCTCTCCAGTTTCCCAGAGGCGAGCTTTTTGACATAAGCCTCGCAACCCCAGATCCTGATAAATGTCAAGCTCGGCTGTTTCCCATACCATAATTCATATGGAGTCTTTGAAACTGCCTTGGATGGCACTCGGTTTAGTACCTTTGCAGCTGTTTCCAGTGCAAATCCCCAAAAGGAGTAAGGTAGAGTAGCCTGACTCATCATAGAACGAACCATATCAAGTAACGTTCTATTTCTCCTCTCGGACACACCATTCCATTGCGGTGTTCCTGGCGGAGTGAGCTGTGAGATAATCCCACACTCCTTCAGATAGTCAGTAAACGCATGACTCAAGTATTCTCCACCTCGATCAGAACGAAGTGCCTTGATATTTCGGCCTAGCTGATTCTGTACTTCATTTTTGAATTCTTTGAACTTGTCAAAAGATTCACTCTTATACCTCATCAGATAGACATAACCATATCTACTGAAATCATCAGTAAAGGTAATGAAGTACGAATAGCCACCTCTGGCATGTTTACTAAATGGCCCACACACATCACTGTGTATGAGGTCAAGTAAACCTGAAGCCCTTTGACCTTTGTTAGGAAAAGGAGACTTCGTCATTTTACCCATTAAACAAGCTTTGCATGTATCAATCTCCTCATAGGAGAATGATCCCAGCAGTCCATTGTCATGCAACCGCTTAATGCGTTTCTTGTTAATATGGCCTAAACGACTGTGCCATAGCAAGGTGCTATGATCAGCATACTTGGCTTTCTTATTATCAATAGTTTGTATAGAACATTCCATGTCCAACATGAATAACCCATTGTTAATTGAACCAGTAGCATAAACAATATTATCCAAAGAAATAATACACTTTGAAATATTGCATTCAAAGGAAAACCCTTTCCTGACAAGAGCAGGAATAGAGATAATATTCTTGGTAATGCTAGGAACAAAATAACAATTGTTTAATTCTAATACAAGTCCAGATGGTAATGAGATGTAATATTCCCCTACAGCAACAGCAGCAACCCGTGCCCCGTTTCCAACTCGTAGGTCCACCTCATGCTGCCCCACCTGTCTTCTTCTCTTGAGTTCCTGTACATTTGAACAAATGTGAACTCCACATGCAGTGTCCAACACCCATGACATAGAAGAAGATGATATCATGACTTCAGTCACAAATATACCTGAGCCAGAAGCGATGCTTCCCTTCTTGTCTCCTTGGAGCGCTTTACAGTCCTTTTTCCAGTGACCTAGCTGGCCACAGTGGAAACATCTGTATTCCTTCGACCGCTTAACCTTCTGTTTCAGAGCCTTATTGTAGTTCTTGACTGGGGCTTTGCCCTTCTTCCCCTTCTTCTTGTTCCTAGAAGGAACCATTAAGACAGAGGTTGAAGGCTTTCCCTTCAGAGTCTCCTCAGTAGTCAAGAGCATATTCAGCAACTCTGCCGGGGTACAATCGATTTTGTTCATATTAAAGTTAATAATGAACGCATCGAAAGAGGGCGGGAGAGACTGCAGAATAATGTCTACAGCAAGCTCCTGATTGATGGTATGCCCCAGTTTCTCTAGAGCCTCTTTGTGCCCAATCATCTTGAGCACGTGTGCTCCCACTGGGCTCCCTTCAGCCAGTTTGCTCTGAAAGAAAAGCTTGGTCAAATTATAGCGCTCAGTCCTCGCCTGTGAAGCATACAACATTTTGAGGTTTGCTATAATTTCTATAGCAGAAATATCCTCATGCTGTCGCTGCAGTGGTGGCGTCATAGACGCTAGCATCAGGCAAGCGACATCAATGCTATCATTGACATGCTTTTCATAGGCTTCACGAACCGCCCTTGCGGCGTTCGCTGCGGGTTGAGGCGGTATTGCCGTCTCGAGGACATACAGTTTCCTCTCTGCCTTAAGAACAATCTTAAGGTGTCCGTACCAGTCTGAGAAGTTTGGCCCAGCAAACTTCTCCCTTTCCAGTAGGGATCGCACATTGAAGCTCATGGTGTTCGTTGCTGCAGGAATCTACAACAATGCAAGAACAGCAAGGTCAGTATCAATGTTTAGAATCAATCCAGGACTTAAGAAAGATTCTTTTCTCACTATTTTATCTGACTGAAAAATCCATTAAAACAGTCCGAAAGAGTAACACTCTTTTAGTGAGATGGGATCCAGATTTTATACTTGGTCTCCGCGTCCCGCTCAGGCGAGATAAGATGCACAGAGAGTACAAGCACTAATCTCTGGTAGGCAGTCCCTGCCAATCGCCAACCCGTGCGATTCCCCTTCATCTGGGCAATCCAGCAGACTGTGCCAACTGAGTTGGTACAACACAGTCTCTGATCCCACAGATGGCTGCCTCCATATAGCTAACATATGCCCCATATGTAGCCTACATGGTCAAGCTGACCTGACCTACTCCCTGGACCACCACGTGCTATGCTGAGCAACGAGAAGCGATAAATCCCTTCTCTGTAACACGCAGGTGAAATCACACACCGTCTGAAGATAGATGGGCGTGCCCACTGAGTGGGTACAACACGGCCCCAACGATAGTCAGAACAGTGAGGTTTCGCGCCAGAAGGCATTACGTGCTTGATATTTAGCGTTGGATTTTAACGGTCTTTTATCTTCTTACTATCAGGCAAATCCTATGGCTATAGCAGAAGATAAATAACTCATGCAATTCTAATTATTAAACAATAAAAGAAAGCATGGATCTTATGTGGTAAAAGCCCATTAAGCCTAAGTAAGACCTTAACCTAAATTAAGTCTTCACTTGCTTTCTTCATGGGGCTTTTTCTTCTCATCTGGCCCAACCCAGGGCCCAAGCGCCCACTGCAGCTCAAGGTGCGCCCACCAGGAAAATGCGCCTGTCCTAGGGTCGAACCCTAGACCTCCCACCTGGTCAAGCCACTGCTGCATGCGCCTCTGCCATGTGTGCTTTGTGCTCTTGTCTGATTAAATTACAAATTAATCTATCTAGACAAGATTGACACGCAGGTCAATTACACTTATAAATTAAACACAATGTGATTCGCAGATCACAAATAAATATTAATTTACAATTAACCAGGCTCGCAGGCCCCAGCACAGCACACATTAAAGGGCAACCCACATAAGATGAAATAAACAAGCACATGGCATCCAATCAAACATGTGATCCATTACTAAGAAAATAAAATTTTTTGAAAAACCCATTGTCATCCATTTTAATTTTCTTATCTGCCCTACAACCTTACAACGGTCCATTGATAGGGATCCACTCATCATGTCTAGTTTGATCCACTGCCCTTTCATGCACCAAGTCCTAACTGACTTGAGTTGACCTAATGGTCAACCATGCATGCGCCAAGGGCTGAACAACCATCATGAGTTCTGGCAAGCGGGTGTGACCCCGGGCCTAACTCATGTGCATTCAATGGTTGTCTCAACCAGACCTCGCTACACGCCTGTGATGCAATCGACCAATAGCCACCTCGTGCTTGCGCACAGGTGCCATCTGGTCGATCCATCTAGGCTGTCAGATGGTCTGATCAGACTCTTTGGATCTAACCTAGAGGATGACTTCAACCTCATCAACCCGTCTAAGGGTTTATAGTAGGCGCTTAGATCTAAGTGAGGCGCGCAAGGGATGAAGTTTTTAAGAAAAACTATACATTCAACATGCGCAACAACATAAGCATCATACATGCGCCACAAAGAATAAACATGCGACAATGCATGCATGTAAAATTTTTCGCATGATGATAACCCTAGATCTATTCACCTCAAACATGGATCACATATTAACATGAAGCAATCATATGATCAAGCAATAACATGCGCTCTGATACCAATTGTAAGACCCCTTTCTAGAGGGGGGGCGAAACCCAATAAGTGGCGCAAATAAAATTTCATGCGGAATCAAGGGTTTCATAAGATCATTAGCAAGAACACATGATCAACTTCATAAAGATTGGATCATACCATAGCCATTTCGCTTGGATGGCGATTTGGAAGAAGAGAGAGCGAGAGGATCTCCTCCAAAGGATGTGCACACTAGATGAAGAAGTCGCCTACTCCCTTGGTACTCCTTGTGCTAGCAAGGTTCCAAGAGGTCTCGATCCGTGAGGGAAGATGAGATGAGTTGCTTGGCGAATTCTCCTTGGCCGAATGCTTCTCTATCTCTCGTTGACACAAGCCACACGAGAACAAGAGCGAAGAGGAGCGACGAGAGTAACGTTCACATTGAACGTGGGGCGTGGTTTCTAAAAATAGCAAGCCATAAACTCGCCTTCAACTCTCATGCGACCAAGCGTTTACATCAAGTGAACCGATCGCATACGCCACTCTCTTTGAACCAAGCGTTCACCTAAGTGAACTGGTTCTAATAAGGTTGGTTCAAAGACCAAACCAAAATAGCCCAAGTCATGGTCTAGATCTAATTGGACCCAATGGTTCCAGATCTAACCGCTCATCTCTGATGCTGCTGATCTCACCGATCTAACATCCATTCTCTCGATCAAAGCTTACCGATCTCAAGCCCTAATCAATCAAACATGATCAGACCAGATCTCACTTACAATCAGAGATTAAATCCCTTTTAAACTGAACCCAAACAATTCAGTCCACACGATCTGACTTAAGTAAGCCATATCATCAAATTGTGCGACCCTGAGGGTTTCCTTTAAATGTCGGTAACGATAACTTACGTTATCATGATCAGTGAGGGGTATCTAGCAACACATCACTGTCTCCCGATATAAAGGAAAGAGTCTTCCAAGACTACACCCAAACCACAGCACAAGTGTGAATCTACTCACAAGGCATACAAGTTTCCTTTGCCACTGGATGTTCTTATTGGACAAGCTAGTCAAGCCTGTAACTCCAATATGATGAACATGATTAGATCAGATGATCACAGTCATCTGGGTATGGCCATACACTTTCTCAATCATCTCATCCAGGGGGGCCCCTTTAGAACATCACACTCCAATCAAGGAGACGGCAATCCTATATCTATCACTAGTGCCCTAACCTGACTCATGATCATTATCCAAGATAGTCTATAACCATTATGTTTCAAATGATATTGAACTACCTCAAAACAATGACAACCATCATTTAGAAACACAAGTGATCTCAAGTCAGAGGAAATGTGCCACTTGTTGCATACAAGGATTATTCACATTGTGACAAGCAATTGAATATCCTAGTAGGGTCTGTCCAGTACAACCAATGTACCCATGAGTCTACATCTTATTCCATGCTCGAAGCATCCTATAAGATTAGAACACATATTAGTCTCAATCATATCAAGGCTGTCTCATGTTCACCAAGATATCTCGACTAAGGACATATAGCATGTCAGCCTAGCTGAACAGCATTGAGACATTATTCAGAAGTATACATATTGCAGCAGATGATGTAACAAACTGAATAACAACCATTGCCTTTATAAACTTAAGAGTTTATACATGATACTGATACAATCCCAAGGCCTCAAACATTAGCCTTAAGGGCATACCCCAACACCGTGGATATCAAGCTTCCCGTAGGAAGGGGCAAATTCTATGTCTGTCCATTGATCTTCTCATATGGGTCGTGACATACCCAATGACAACCGTTATGACCTCCTTGCTACGGCGAGTCGTTAGGTTGTATCAAAGTATGCCCCTAACCATATAGAAGAGTCAATGACCTCAAGTCAAGGGATCAATGCATCTTCTGTCACATGTGAGCTTAACTCATGACACCAAGTTAAAGCCTCACAGCGGGTCGGTCCAGTATATCCACCACTGATATACCCATATGCCTGCGTTAGCACCCCGTGCTTAACCAGACCATATACCAGTCTCACATGTACCTGAGTTGTCCCTTATCCACTCAGGTAATCGACCGGGGACACACCATTTGAGCACAGATACAATCTGTCTCCTGGGACATTATTATCCATGTACATAATCACAGATGTAAACATAGCATAATAATGACAATGCTAGAATGATATATTAAATATCAATGTCAAGTAGTACAAGATGAACCAACAACGGGTCCAAGGGCATATACACCAACAGACACAATCTAGCTGGCAATGAGGCGCGGTGCTTTGACAAGAGGAGACAATGCCAAGTGGCGTGAGCTAGCTGGTAGTGATGGTTTGACGCAACAGGACTTATGGAAGGGA
The DNA here is from genome assembly GCA_027563935.2 of Costus lasius. NCBI lineage: Eukaryota > Viridiplantae > Streptophyta > Magnoliopsida > Zingiberales > Costaceae > Costus > Costus lasius. Next base: position 90,729,526 of record CM050450.1, on the reverse strand, counting down.
TGGTCCTTAGTTCAGTACTCTAAGGAGGTGGAGACGATGATGCAGAAAACGTGAGAGGGTCTTGAGATGAGGGAGATGAAAATTCGTCAGAGGGAATCCAGGAAAACCGATGAAAATGATGCCGCGTGGATGCGACTTGAGCAATACCAGCAAGCCGAAAATACCAGCGAACATGATTCTACAATCTCAAACTACTAACCTCACTTGTAGAGCCAATTTTCTTAGCATGAACATGCAGTCGAGACTCCTTCACGATGTAGTGAAGAGAAGGGCGTCCGCTCATCCTAGACGTGGGTGGAGGTTGAACGCGTAGGGCGGCTACCGGAGCCGGAGGAGGAAACAGAATGGCACTTTGATGTAGAAAGTGAAAAGAAATAGGAGCCTAGCACGAGTTGGTGTCGCGCTGGCGCACTTCGATTGAATGGAAGAAGGAATACAAGACGCGAGAGGCACTCACAGCCGAGGCTCTCGGAACTCACTAGACCTATGCCTTCGCGCCGGGGAAGGCGACTACTACAGCAAAATTGAAAATGAACTAGCCCTCAGCCCTCTTTTATAGATCAAGAAGGAGGGGGAAACACATGACAATCACATGAGGGTTGTTGGATAAGCCAACTACCCTCTAACTTCCTAAAAGGGGTCAAGATGCCCTTTAACAAACTAAAAGCAAGGCTACCAACTATGACAGCAGAAGCTTCGGGGGAAAGGCTAGCGCATGGGCTGAGCTTTTGGGCCATTGTCTAGGCCATTGAGGCATGCTAAACCATCTCGGAGCAGGATACCATGAAGCAACAAAACTTACTAATTGTCAGTTGGTTCTTCATGGTGTTAGCCGTCTCCTAGGCGATGTTGAGCACTCGGTTGTGGTAACGTTCTGTTGGTGGATGGTGTGGTGGTGCTTGAGGAAGGGATGACATGTTGAGGGCATGGATGGACTCTATTGAGGCGGAGGATGGGCTCTCAATAACCACAAAGCGGTCTGGAGGATGGGAGGACCATTGTGAGTGTCGAACCTCATGAAGAACTAGACCCATCTGCGTTTTCGAAGCCTTCACGGCCTAGTCGTGTACGCGTTCATGGTCGTGAATGGGACCTGCGGAGTCTATCGAAGCTGTCACGGCCTAGCCATGCATACTGTCACAGTCGTGATCGCTGGTTGCCAATTCTGCCGAGATCTTCACGGGTGGTTCACAGGCAAGCCCTGGGACAATGATTTTCGTCGGGCAAATCATGGCCTGGCCGTGTGTCCGATCATGGGCATGACGGGGTGGGCAAAGTTGCACCGAGTGCGTCACGGTGGGAGGCACGGCTGTGCTTTCTTTCACGCGAGGGGAGTACCGTGTCACAGCCATGATCTCCTTCACAGCCTGGTCATGATTGGTGGTGCAGACGTCCGTTTGGCCTGAAATTTTTGGTGTATCCTCCTCGGACCCTGGGGAGTCTTTCCATGTGTCTTTCAGGGGTGTTTGGTCACACCTAAATGCTTCTATGACTCCGTCATGATTGATGAGTGATGACACCAAAATATATAGTATATTTTGTATCATTTTAGATACCTTTTCATGCTAAATTGAGGATCTTTTACTTGTTTTTATGCTGAATCCATCAAATATTGCAAAGTCTACTTCTATTTTGGTTTTTCATGATTTTCAGGCAAAAAGGCATCATTTTAGGGTGTTTTCGAGCAAAATCAAATACATAGAAGAATTCTCAACATCAAGAAGAGGTCACACAAGAAATTTCACGAAAATTGAGGCTGAGGACCAAAATACGACAGGGCCGTATTTATAATACGGTACCATATTTTTCGCGACTACTGTATTATCGAGAGCACGACCGTATTTTGGTGATTTTCCAAACAGAGAACTTTCCGGATTTTATGGCACCACCGTAAAGAATTACACGGCCGTATTTTGGAGCATTTTCGGAACAGAGACCATTGCTGAAACTACGGCACTGCCGTAAACTATTTCACGGGCCGTATGTTCCAGACGTTTCCGACCAAAGAGTTCAGCCAATTTTACGGCAGTGCCGTGAACCATATTACGGTGTCGTATTTTTCATCACTTTTAGAACAGAACGCTCGATCAATTTTACGGCAGGGCCGTGAACTATTACACTGCCGTATTTCAGTTTCTGAATGTGACTCCTAGGTCAATTTCGATGCCTGATTTTTGCAGAGACAATTGCGAGTGATCCAGACCCTTAAATTCGATGTTGTAAGAAGCAATCAGGGAGGAACGAACGAGAGGAAGATGACGACACAAAAAGCCCTAACTTTCATCCACTCGATAGAGAGAAATCACAATTCATACTGCCGCCTAGGGTTACGCCATCGCGACGAATCCAGACCATCTCAGACAGCGAAATTCATACTGAAGCTTCGCCTGGAGGAGGAGACAACGTACCAGAAGTTTTAGAACGAAAGGAGGTCAATTGGAAGAGAAATCAAAGAAAGAAGAGGCGCCGACACTGTTCATCGTTTCAACTTGCAAAATACGGCTGTGAAATATTTCACAGCCGTGCTGTATTTTCTAAACTCTTCTCTTCCTTTGATTTTTGACTCTCTGAAACCATGGAATATTGTAACTTCTTCACCATGCTAGCTTAAACTCCTCTTGGGACATGGGGGTGTTATTCTCTTGATATTTCAATGACTAGATAACTTTTCTCACATTAATATATCTTTGCTATGGTTATTTTACTCAAGTGATTTATGCCTTCAATCATTTTTAGCATCATGCATTAACATGTTTTAGAGATTTATGCTATGGACTGAGAAGATGATATCATAGAACTTGGAACCCTAGAATTTATTGTAAGAGCTCATCGCAAGAGATTGGTTGTGTTCTTACCTTTAGATTTTAGAAGTTTATTTCTTGTTAATGTTATGACCTAGAATTTATTGTTGTTTCAGACATGATAACAAGCTAGAGATAGATGTTAAATTGTTAGAAAGCCTTGAGTAAAACATGTGAAACTAAGGTACGAGAGTGCTTAGTTTTACTTGAGATCTTGGTATTGAAGTAGAATGCACGAGAGTGATTCTTTATCTCTTTAGCCAAAATTCACTTATATTTAGCATTGAATTGATCTTGCACGAGAGTGAGGATCGTTCTTTGTATACTAATTGCACGAGAGTGAGTTAGTTTGTTTATCAAGTGAATTATATCTTAATCATAACAAAGATAAATTGATGAATCATTAATCATATTTAGTCATGAATATTAAGATGAATGAACCCCTAGTCCCGATTCTCTCATTCTGATTTACTTCGATTACAATTCGATTGCTATTTACACAATCCTCGATTTGCTTAGCTAGTGAAAACTCAATTAGTCAATACTTAATAGCGAAGTTCCTGTGGTTCGATATCTTAAATATTACTTCGAGTATCCGTGCACTTGCGGACACAACAAGTTTTTGGCGTCGTTGTCGGGGACTTCGGTTTTGTTGATATTGATATAGTTGTTATTATCGCTAGACTAAGTTTTTTGTTTTTTGCTACTTTCTGTGACATATTCTGATTTTCTTTTAAGCTCTACAATTTCTGAACTTTTCTGACTTTCTACCTGTTATGCGCAGGAATCTTAGGTCAGGACCATTAGTTCCTTTTGATCCTGAAATTAATAAAACACTTAGACTGTGCAGGAAGTTGAGATTTGCTGAAGTGAGAGAGGAGGAAGAATCCATCATGGCAGAGAGGAGAACGCTTAGAGAATATGCAGCCCCAAATACACAGGGAATTCGTTCCAGCATCACTAGGCCTGCTATAGATGCAAACAACTTTGAGATCAAACCAGTGTTCTTATCGATGATCCAACAGAATCAGTTTGGAGGATCTCCTTTGGAAGATCCAAACTAACACTTATCCCTTTTCCTTGAATTTTGTGACACCATAAAGATTAATGGTGTATCTGACGATGCCCTTAGATTAAGACTATTTCCTTTTTCTCTCAGGGACAGAGCAAAAGCTCGGCTTCATGCACATCCGACTGGGACGTTCACTACTTGGGAGCGGTTGTCAAACGCCTTCTTGCAGAAGTATTTTCCTCCTAGTAAGATGATCCAGTTGAGGAACCAAATCACAGGCTTTGCTCAGAGAGATGGTGAATCAATGAGTGAAGCATGGGAACGCCTCAATGAGCTTCAACATAAGTGCCCCCACCATGGAGTGGAAGACTGGGTTTTAATTCAAACTTTCTATAATGGTTTGCTTTACAACACACGCTTAATTGTTGATGCTGCTACAGGAGGAGCATTGTTGAACAAAACTGTTGATGCAGCCCATGCCTTGATTGAGGAGATAACGCTAAATCACAACCAGTGGGCTTCGGAGAGAGGAGTGCTTTATCGGCCTTCTTAGAGTAAGAACGATGGTGATGGTTGGCGTTCTCTTGCAGAAAAGATAGATTTATTATGCAACCATTTTGATTCTTTCCAAATGCAAACCGCTACTGTATCTTCTGTTGCTTGTGAAGTTTGTGGGAACAATGGGCACTATGCTGAGGAGTGCAATGTTATTGTTGACTAGGAGAGTGAGCAAGTTAATGCAGTGGGGGGTTACAACCAAGGTAGATCTAGTGACCCTTACTCCAATACCTACAATCCTGGCTGGCGGAACCATCCTAACCTGTCTTGGAAAAGTAACAATCAAACTAGTGGGCAAAATGAGAATAGAGGGTATAATCAGAGATAGTCAAACCAGAGCCAACCCCAAAAATCTAGTTTAGAAGAGATGTTTAAGAAATTCATGCGTAAGCAGATGAGCAAAAATGATGAGATTACAGAAACCCTTAAGTAGATAAATTCCAGGTTGGATGGTGTTGTTGCTCATAATAAGATGTTAGAAACTCAAATAGCACAACAGGCTAATACACCTTATAGACCCCTAGGGAAGTTACCTGCAAAACCTGAACTAAACCCTAGGGAACATTGTAACGCCATCACAACTAGGAGTGGGAGACAATTGGAAGATCCAAGGGGACCATTAGAGGATGAAGAGGTTAAGCCTGATGTCATACCTAGTGAGGAACCAGTTTTAAAGCCACAACCCACACAAGTGCAGTCCCTTCCTGATTCTTCTCCTTCTAAGGAGAAGGAGTCTTCATAGAGAAGTGACTTACCTTGTGAAGTTGAGGTACCTAGACCTAGTTCACCACAGCCATATAGGACACCTATCCCTTTCCCCCAGAGGATTGTGCAAGCTAAACTAGATAGGCAGTTTGGGAAATTTTTGGAAGTGTTGAAAAAGTTATACATTAATATTCCTTTTACTGATGCATTATCCCAAATGCCTACTTATGCAAAATTTTTAAAAGAAACTTTATCTAACAAAAGAAAAATTGAGGACTACGGTACTGTGGCACTAACTGAATAATGCAGTGCTCTTATTCAAAACCAGTTGCCACCGAAATTAAAGGATCCAGGTAGTTTCTCTATTCCTTGTTCAATTGGGAATGTTGCTTTCGATCAAGTCTTATGTGACTTGGGTGCTAGTGTGAGTCTGATGCCTTTGTCTATGTGGAGGAAACTGGATATGGGTGTTGGGGTATGCCCTTAAGGCTAATGTTTGAGGCCATGGGATTATATCAGTATCATGTATAAACTCTATGTTTATAAAGGCAATGGTTGTTATTCAGGTTGTTACATTATCTGCTGCAATGTGTATACTTCTGAATAATGTCTCAATGATGTTCAGCTAGGCTGACATGCAGTATAGTCCTTAGTCGAGATATCTTGGTGAACATGAGACAACCTTGATATGATTGAGACTAATATGTGTTCTAATCTTATAGGATGCTTTGAGCATGAAATAAGATGTAGACTCATGGGTACATTGGATGTACTGGACAGACCCTACTAGGTTATTCAATTGCTTGTCACAATGTGAATAATCCTTGTATGCAAACAAGTGGCATACTTCCTCTGACTTGAGATCACTTGTGTTTCTAAATGATGATTGGCATTGTTTTGAGATAGTTCGATATCATTTGAAACATAATGGTTATAGATTATCTTGGATAATGAGCATGAGTCATGTTAGGGCACTAGTGATAGATATAGGATTGCCGTCTCCTAGTTTGGAGTGTGATGTTCTAATGGGGCCCCTCCTGGATGAGATGATTGAGAAAGTGTATGGCCATACCCAGGTGACTATGTTCATCTGATCTAATCATTCTCATCATATTGGATCTACAGGCTTGACACGCTTGTCCAATAAGAACATCCAGTGGCAAAGGAAACATGTATGCCTAGTGAGTTGAATTCACACTTGTGCTATGGTTTGGGTGTAGTCTTGGAAGACTCTTTCCTTTATATCGGGAGACAGTGATGTGTTGCTAGATACCCCTCACTGATCGTGATAACGTGAGTTATCGTTACCGACATTTGAAGGAAACCCTTAGGGTCGCACAATTTGATGATATGGCTTACTTATGTCAGATCGTGTGGACTGAATTGTTTGGGTTCAGTTTAAAGGAGTTTAAACTCTGATTGTAAGTGAGATCTGGTCTGATCATGTTTGATTGATTAGGGCTTGAGATCGGTAAGCTTCGATCGAGAGATTGGATGCTAGATCGGTGAGATCAAGAGCATCAAGAGATGAACGGTTAGATCTTGAACCATTTGGTTTGATGAGATCTGAATCAATGCTGGTTTGATTTGGTCTTTGAACCAAATTGAAAGGAACCGAATTGGTTTGAACTGGTTCACATGTGTGTGGACGCATGGTTCAAGTTGAAGGCGTGTTTTGGTCGGTTATGAGATCATGGGCGCATGGCTTCTATTTTTGGAAAGTCATGAAGGCCACTTCCTCTCAACGCCTAAACGCCTAAAAACGTTTGGCCTCTTCTCTCTCGACTCACGCTCTCGTGTGGTGACTTCTTCACGCTTTGAGAGAATTCCGAAAAAGGAGAAGAGAACAAGGCCTACCATTCGGCAAGCAAGAGATCATCTAAAACTCTCCTTCACGCGACTAGGACACTTGGAGATCCTTGCTAGCACAAGGAGCGACAAGGAGGAAGCCCTCTTCATCTTGTGTGCGCACGCTTTGGAGGAGAGCCACATCACCCTCTTGCTTCCAAGTCGCCATCTAAGACATGGCATTGGTATGATTTCTTCTTAAGATCTATACAATTGTTAAAGTTAATCATATGATCCTGATACATGCGATCCTAGGAAACCCTAGATTCCGCCCATGCAAGTTTCTTATATGCGCATGATTAGGGTTTTCCCCCTTCATAGGGGACTGTCAATGGGAGCTCCCAAGCCAACTATAATTTCTTTGCAGCTCGCCGATCGATCAGTAAAATATCCAGTGGGTATTCTAGAGGATGTTCCTATACAAGTTGGTAAGTACTTCATACCTGCTGATTTTGTGGTACTTGAAATGGAAGAGGATGCCAAGATTTCTATTATTTTGGGTAGACCATTCTTAGCCACTGCTGGAGCCCTTATTGATGTAAAGAATGGTAAACTTACTTTGAGAATTGGCAACGATAAGATTGAGTTTGATTTAAACAATACATTAAAAAAAACCTACATATGATAGTTCTTGTTGCACTATTCATGCTATTGATGACACAGTTTATGATGTTAGTTGTCTGTTTGATGACTCTTCTGTTGATGTTTCTTTTTCTGATTCTTTCTCTGACTCTTTTTCTGATTCCTTGGAAAATTCTTGTGAAAAATTGATAATTCTGGTTTTGAGAATGATTTTGATGATGAAAAACATAATATTTTAGATTGTACTACTTTTGATGATGCACGGCCGTGCATCGGTGCACGGGCACGCCCGTGCACGTCTCAGTCAAGTGCAGGTGCGGAAGCTCGTTACGCATCACGGCCATGCGCGTCATCACGCCCCTGCCCTTGCACGTCTCTGTTTGCACGCGGATGGAATAACCGAGCCGTGCACGGCCGTGCATGGATACACGGGTGCGACCGTGCATGGCTCGGTGGTACCTGAAAATTCCAAAAAAATTTCTATCAGTGTGGTACAGCTTATAGAGCATGAATATGAAAGAAAAACTGAAAAATAACAATGTCTAAATAGCGAAAATAAATAAGAAAGTAAAAAACAATGAACTAGAGGTTGGGTTGCCTCCCAACAAGCGCTTCTTTAGGGTCACTAGCTTGACTAGAATGGTGTTCATGGCGGGTCTGGAGGTGGAGAGGCTAAGTAGGTGGCATGAAGCCTCTGCCTTCGTTGTCTCCCATGAATTGTACCTATTAAAATGATCATGAAGTATAAAAGTTTCTCTCTAACTGTCTTAACAGAACATGGAATAACAAAGTGGCACAAGACATAAGAAGTGCCAAAGTCAATTAAAGTGTCGTTCTCAAACAATTCCAAGGTCTTCTTTTGTAAATCGGCCCTTGTGGCATCTTCAGTATGCGTCTTCATTTTCACCATCTTGTCTCCTTCTAGGCCGATCGAGTCGTTCGGTCTGTCTCCAAAGTGTTCAGGAAAGGCTTGTGGGAAGAGTTCCATCTTGCCTCTCGACTGTGTAGTACTCTCCTTCACCACCTCTCCGTTCTCCCTGGAACCTGAAAAACAGAAATGGTCATCAGTAGCAGGAAAATCAAACGACACATTATTTCCTTCAACGCGAAAGATCATTGTTCTTTGTGAGACATCGATTATAGCTCTGATCGCAGTAAGGAATGGCCTGCCCAATATAAGAGGGAAGAGTGAGTTCTCGGCTATGTCAAGAATCACAAAGTCTACCGGGACAATTATTCCTTTAAATTGCAGTGGTATGTCCTTAGCGATCCCCAGCGGGTGAAGTCTAGAACCATTTCCAAACTGCAGTACTTGAGATGTTGATGTGAGAGTTCCCAAGTTTAGCTTCTTATAGGTTATGGCAGACATTATGCTGACTCCAGAGCCTAAATCCAACAGCGCTCTATCAAATGCAGTGTTCCCAACCTTGCACGGTATATCAAAGCTACCAGGGTCTTCAACTTTAAGAAGTAGCTGCTTGTGTATGGGATCTTTAGAGTTCTCAGTAGACATTATTACCATTTCGGCATTAAACGCGTCAGGAGTCTTATGATGAGGCTCCTCTTCCTAGTCTGCAGATGCTTCCTCTTCATCTTCCACGTTTTGAGCTTCAGATTCCTCCAATTGCTCAACGCCTCTTGCCATGACAGCATTGCACTGATCTCTGGGATTTGCTTCAGGTTGAGCTGGAAGCATCCCTGGGGTTCTCAGTAATGAACTGGTTTGCTAGTCCAGTTCTGTGATTCGGTTCTCCATCATTTTCTGGTGGGTTGCAACAGAGTCTACTTTCATGTTTAGCTGGCGAATCTGTTCACTCATGGTATTCACGAGTGGCTTCCATCGTTTGACTGTTAGAAAAGTTGCCTTCAAGCTTAAACTTTTTCAAATTTCTTCTGACTTGACGAAAAGTGCGCTCGATCTCCGGGTCTCCAGGTACAAGTTTCCCTGTTCGTGCAGTGTTCTTGGGCATAAACAAGTAACTAGACAGAAAAGATTAGTAGCACCGCACCAATAAAAAGAAAAACTATAGCTAAAAATAAAAAGTAAATTAACAAAGTAAAAGGCAAATAAAATCTAACTAAACCTAGTCTATCAATCTTCTGATCGTGTTAATATTGGCAACCTAGTCCCCAGCAACGGCGCCAAAAACTTGATAGGGCCTAAACGGCTGCTACCGCAAGTGCACGGTCTATCATGTAATAAAAAGATCGAACCCATAGGGACTAGGGTCAAGTACTAACTGATCGGTTAATCAAAAGCTAGGTAATCGAAAGGGTGTAGAAGTGTCACTAATCCTAAAGCAAGTAATTAAACTAATGCAGACTAAAAGTAAACAATGCAGAAAACAAGCAAACGGGGTTTTAAGATTATGAGAGAAGATCAGGGTTTTAGGTTTCACCACACCGAAGAACGCATGAAAATTAAAGCTTGAAGTTTTAAATAAAGTTTCACCTAAGTGTAGGATCCCCTAATTATAGGGGAGAAACCCTAATCATGCGATTCTAACAAGCATGGCGGAAAAAGGGTTTCAAGATCGCATATGAATCTATAAGATCAACTTATGTTATGAAAAGGAATCATACCAACGCCATGGATTTGGAAGTCGGTTTGGAAGAAGAGATCAAACTAGGTCTCCTCCACAAGTCCACACACAAGATGAAGATGCTCACTTCCTTGAGATCTCTTGTGCTAGCAAGACCCTCAAGCCTTCTTGTCGAATGGAAGGGGATGATGAATCTCCTTGTTGCCGAGAGCTTCACTTGCCTAGCCTCTCCTTCTCCTCGTCAACCACACCTCAACGAAATTGTCCAAGGCGTTCAAGAGAAGAGCACAAACGCTTATGCGTTTAGGCGTTTTTGTGAAACCGGCCATGATGACTTTCCATAAATGGAAGCTCATCATGCCATGCGCTCAAGCCAACCTCAAACGCATTTGAGCATTGAACCATGCGTTCACAATTGTGAACCGGTTCAAGCTAAACCGTTTCAATCGACTTTGGTTCATGAACCAAACCGAAATGGCTCAAGCCATGTGGTCTAGACCATATTGAACCCCAAGGCTCATGATCTAACCGTTCATCACCTGATGCCCCTGATCTCTTCGATCTAGCATCATCTCTCTCGATCCAAGCTTACCGATCTCAAGCCCTAATCAATCAAACATGATCAGGCTAGATCTCACTTACAATCAGAGATTAAATCCCCTTAAACTGAACCCAAAGAATTCAGTCCACACGATCTGACTCAAGTAAGCCATATCATCATATTGTGCGACCCTGAGGGTTTCCTCTAAATGTCGGTAACGATAACTTACGTCATCACGATCAGTGAGGGGTATCTAGCAACACATCACTGTCTCCCGATATAAAGGAAAGAGTCTTCCAAGACTACTCCCAAACCAAAGCACAAGTGTGACTCTATTCACAAGGCATACATTTATCCTTTGCCACTGGATGTTCTTATTGGACAAGCATGTCAAGCTTGTAACTCCAATACGATGAGCATGATTAGATCAGATGAACATAGTCATCTGGGTATGGCCATACACTTCCTCAATCATCTCATATAAGGGGGGGCCCTTTAGAACATCACACTCCTTAAACAAGGAGACGGCAATCCTTTATCTATCACAAGTGCCCTAACCTGACTCAAGCTCACCATCCAAGATAGTCTATAATCATTATGTTTCAAATGATATTGAACTACCTCAAGACAATGACAATCATCATTTAGAAACACAAGTGATCTCAAGTCAGAGGACATGTGCCACTTGCTGCTTACAAGGATCATTCACATTGTGACAAGCAATGGAATATCCCAGTAGGGTCTGTCCAGTACATCCAATGTACCCATGAGTCTACATCTTATTCCATGCTCGAAGCATCCTATAAGATTAGCACTCATATTAGTCTCAATCATATCAAGGCTGTCTCATGTTCACCAAGATATCTCGACTAAGGACATACAGCCTGTCAGCCTAGCTGAACAGCTTTGAGACATTATTCAGAAGCACACTCATTGCAGCAGACAAGGTAACAACCTGAATAATAACCATGCCTTTATAAACTCAAAAAGTTTATTACATAATACTTTTACAATCCCAAAGGCCTCAAACATTAGCCTTAAGGGCATACCCCAACAATCTCCCACTTGCACTTAATCTAATGGTTGAGAAATCTCAAACCCATATTATTACAGTGCTTCTCATGCTTCTGCTGCGCCAGAGGCTTGGTAAGCGGGTCTGCCAGATTGTCATCTGTATGAACCTTGCAAATCTTGATCTCGCCTCGATCAATGATCTCCCTGATCAAGTGAAACCGTCTCTGTATGTGCTTGGACTTCTGGTGCGACCGCGGTTCCTTTGCTTGTGCTATAGCTCCAGTGTTATCACAAAAGATAACCAAAGGATCTGCACTCGAAGGAACGACACCAAGTTCTCTCACGAACTTACGAATCCACACTGCCTCCTTGGATGCTTCCGAGGCTGCAACATACTCGGCTTCTGTTGTGGAATCAGCAACAGTTGACTGTTTGAAGCTTTTCCACACCACTGCTCCACCATTCAAGCTAAAAACATAGCCTGATTGCGATCGGAAATCATCCTGGTCCGACTGGAACGAAGCGTCAGTATATCCCTCTATACTGAGTTCTTCCTGACCACCATATATCAAGAACATATCTTTGGTCCTCCGCAGATATTTTAAAATGTTCTTGACTGCAATCCAGTGCGCCAAACCTGGATTACTTTGGAATCGACTGGTCACGCTTAACCCGTAAGCGACGTCTGGGCGAGTACACAACATCGCATACATAATGGACCCAATAGCCGAAGCATAAGGCGTATTGTCCATTTCATCTTTCTCAGTCTGTGTTTGTGGACACTGACTCTTCGAAAGATTCAGACCATGTCTGACTGGAAGATATCCACGTTTAGAATTCTCTAAATGGAATCTCTCCAGGACTTTATCGATGTACGTACTCTGGCACAGCCCGAGAAGCCTCTTAGATCTATTTCGGTAGATCTTCACACCTAGTACATAGGCTGCTTCTCCTAGATCTTTCATCTGAAAACATTTTCCTAACCATGCCTTAACAGCATGCAGTTCAGGAATATCATTTCCAATGATTAAGATATCATCGACGTAGAGGATTAGGAATGTAATCACGCTCCCACTAAACCTCTTATATACACACGGGTCATCCTCGTTCTTGATGAAACCAAACTCAGAGATTGATTCATCAAAACGAATATTCCAGCTCCTAGATGCTTGTTTAAGTCCATAAATGGACTTCTTTAACTTGCATATTTTATGACGATCTGCTGGATTAGTGAAACCTTCCGGTTGTGTCATATACACATCCTCATCCAGATTTCCATTAAGGAAAGCTGTCTTCACATCCATCTGCCAGATCTCATAATCGTAATATGCTGCTATCGCGAAAAGAATCCGAATAGACTTAAACATGGCTACAGGTGAGAAAGTTTCATCATAATCTATCCCGTAGATTTGTTTGAAACCTTTCGCAACTAGCCTGCCTTTATAGGTAACCACGTTACCATCCATGTCAATCTTCTTCTTGAAGATCCATTTACAGCCTATAGGGATTACTCCCGGAGGCGGATCAATCAAATCCCAGACTTGATTATCTGACATGGAGTCCATCTCGGCTCGCATAGCTTCAAGCCATCTAGCTGACTCCGGTCCACTGACCGCATCCGCATAAGTTAGGGGTTCATCATTATCAATGATGTAGACTCCGTCATAGCGCTCAGGCTGTCGACGGATCCTTCCCGATCTTCGCGGTTCCCGTGATATCTGAGCCTCAGGTTGTTCAGTAACCTGATCTACCGGCTCAGGCACATCCAACTCTGCTTGACTACTTTGTCCTTCCTCTGGAAGCTCATCCAGCTTTATTTCTCTCCCACTGGCCTCTTGCAGAAGAAACTCCTTCTCAAGAAATATGGCCGTTCGAGCAACAAAAACCTTGTTCTCTTTGGGATCGTAGAAATAATAACCCTTAGTTTCCTTAGGGTAACCGACAAAGATACATTTGTCAGATCTGCTCTCTAGTTTCCCAGAGGTGAGCTTTTTGACATAAGCCTCGCAACCCCAGATCCTGATAAATGTCAAGCTAGGCTGTTTCCCATACCATAACTCATATGGCGTCTTTGAAACTGCCTTGGATGGCACTCGGTTTAGTACCTTTGCAGCTGTTTCCAGTGCAAAACCCCAAAAGGAGTATGGAAGAGTAGCCTGACTCATCATAGAACGAACCATATCAAGTAACGTTCTATTTCTCCTCTCGGACACACCATTCCATTGCGGTGTTCCTGGCGGAGTGAGCTGTGAGATAATCCCACACTCCTTCAGATAGTCAGTAAATGCATGACTCAGGTATTCACCACCTCGATCAGAACGAAGTGCCTTGATATTTCTGCCTAACTGATTTTGTACTTCATTTTTGAACTCTTTGAACTTGTCAAAAGATTCACTTTTATGTCTCATTAAATAGACATACCCATACCTACTGAAATCATCAGTAAAGGTAATGAAGTACTGATAGCCACCTCTGGCATGTTTACTAAAAGGCCCACACACATCACTGTGTATCAGGTCAAGTAAACTTGAAGTCCTTTGACCTTTGTGAGAAAAAGGAGACTTCGTCATTTTACCCATCAAACAAGCTTTGCATGTATCAATCTCCTCATAGGAGAATGATCCCAGCAGTCCATGATCATGCAACCGCTTAATGCGCTTCTCGTTTATATGGCCTAAACGACTATGCCATAGCAAGGTGCTGTCATCAGCATACTTGGCTTTCTTATTATCAATGTTTTGTATAGAATTTTCCATGTCCAACATGTATAACCCATTGTTAATTGAACCAGTTGCATACACAATATTATCACGAGATAAAACACACTTTGAAATCTTGCATTCAAAGGCAAATCCTTTCCTGACAAGAGCAGGAATGGAGATAATATTCTTGGTAATACTGGGTACAAAATAACAATTGTTTAATTCTAATACAATGCCAGATGGTAAAGAAATGAAATAGTCTCCTACAGCAACAGCAGCAACCCGTGCCCCGTTTCCAACTCGTAGGTCTACTTCATGCTGTCCCACCTGCCTTCTTCTCTTGAGTTCCTGCACATTTGAACAAATGTGAACTCCACATGCAGTGTCCAACACCCATGATATAGTAGAAGAAGATAACATGACCTCAGTCACATATATATACCTGAGCCAGAAGCAACGCTTCCCCTCTTATCTCCCTGGAGCGCTTTACAGTCCTTTTTCCAGTGACCCAGCTGGCCACAGTGGAAACACCTGTTGTCCTTCGACCGCTTCACCTTCTGTTTCAGCGCCTTACTGTAGTTCTTGACAGGGGCCTTGCCCTTCTTCCCCTTCTTCTTGTTCCTTGAAGGAACCATCAAGACAGAGGTTGAAGGCTTACCCTTCAGAGTTTCCTCAGTTGTCAAGAGCATATTCAGCAGCTCTGCCGGCGTACAATCGATTTTGTTCATATTAAAGTTAATAATGAACGCATCGAAAGAGGGCGGAAGAGACTGCAGAATAATGTCTACAGCAAGCTCCTGGTTGACGGTATGCCCCAGTTTCTCCAGAGCCTCCTTGTGCCCAATCATCTTGAGCACGTGAGCTCCCACTGGGCTCCCTTCAGCCAGTTTGCTCTGAAAGAAGAGCTTCGTCAGATTATAGCGCTCAGTCCTCGCCTGTGCAGCATACAGCATCTTGAGGTTCGCTATAATTTCTATAGCCGACATGTCCTCATGCTGACGCTGCAGCGGTGGCGTCATAGACGCTAGCATCAGGCAAGCGACATCAATGCTATCATTGACGTGCTTTTCGTAGGCATCCCGAACCGCCCTTGCGGCGTTCGGAGCGGGCTGCGGCGGTATCGCCGTCTCGAGGACATACAGTTTCCTCTCTGCCTTAAGAACAATCTTAAGGTGTCCGAACCAGTCAGAGAAGTTCGGCCCAGCAAACTTCTCCCTTTCCAGTAGGGATCGCACATTGAAGCTCATGGTGTTCGTTGCTGCAGGAATCTACAACAAGCAAGAACAGCAAGGTCAGTATCAATGTTTCAGAATCAATCCAGGACTTAAGAAAGATTCTTTTCTCACTATTTTGTCTGACTGAAAAATCCAGTAAACAGTCCGAAAGAGTAACACTCTTTTAGTGAGATGGGATCCAGATTTCATACTTGGTCTCCGCGTCCCGCTCAGGCGAGATAAGATGCACAGAGATGACAAGCACTAGTTTCTGGTAGGCTGTCCCAGCCAATCGCCAACCCGTGCGATTCCCCTTCATCTTGGCAATCCAGCAGACTGTGCCAACTGAGTTGGTACAACACAGTCTCTGATCCCAGAGATGGCTGCCTCCATGTGCTACCATATGCGCCACATATGTAGCCAACATGGTCAAGCTAACCCGACCTACTCCCTGGACCACCACGTGCTATGCTGAGCAACGAGAGGGGATAAATCCCAACTCTGTAACACGCAGGTGAAATCCAGCACCGTCTGAAGATAGATGGACGTGCCCACTGAGTGGGTTCAACACGGCTCCAACGATAATCAGAAAGGTGAGGTTTCGCGTCAGAAGGCTTACGAGCTTGATATATTAGCGTTGGATTTTAACGGTCTTTTATCTTCTTACTATCAGGCATGTCCTATGGCTATAGCAGAAGATAAACTTAAACATGCAATTCTAATTATTAGCAATAAGCAATAAGTAGAAAGCATGATCTTATGTGGTAAAAGCCCATGAACCCTAGTAAGACCTTAATTTTACTTAAGTCTTCACTTGAGCTCCTTAGCATCCCATCTCGTCAACCACACCTCAACGAAATTGTCCAAGGCGTTCAAGAGAAGAGCACAAACGCTTATGCGTTTAGGCGTTTTTGTGAAACCGGCCATGATGACTTTCCATAAATGGAAGCTCATCATGCCATGCGCTCAAGCCAACCTCAAACGCATTTGAGCATTGAACCATGCGTTCACAATTGTGAACCGGTTCAAGCTAAACCGTTTCAATCGACTTTGGTTCATGAACCAAACCGAAATGGCTCAAGCCATGTGGTCTAGACCATATTGAACCCCAAGGCTCATGATCTAACCGTTCATCACCTGATGCCCCTGATCTCTTCGATCTAGCATCATCTCTCTCGATCCAAGCTTACCGATCTCAAGCCCTAATCAATCAAACATGATCAGGCTAGATCTCACTTACAATCAGAGATTAAATCCCCTTAAACTGAACCCAAAGAATTCAGTCCACACGATCTGACTCAAGTAAGCCATATCATCATATTGTGCGACCCTGAGGGTTTCCTCTAAATGTCGGTAACGATAACTTACGTTATCACGATCAGTGAGGGGTATCTAGCAACACATCACTGTCTCCCGATATAAAGGAAAGAGTCTTCCAAGACTACTCCCAAACCAAAGCACAAGTGTGACTCTATTCACAAGGCATACATTTATCCTTTGCCACTGGATGTTCTTATTGGACAAGCATGTCAAGCTTGTAACTCCAATACGATGAGCATGATTAGATCAGATGAACATAGTCATCTGGGTATGGCCATACACTTCCTCAATCATCTCATATAAGGGGGGGCCCTTTAGAACATCACACTCCTTAAACAAGGAGACGGCAATCCTTTATCTATCACAAGTGCCCTAACCTGACTCAAGCTCACCATCCAAGATAGTCTATAATCATTATGTTTCAAATGATATTGAACTACCTCAAGACAATGACAATCATCATTTAGAAACACAAGTGATCTCAAGTCAGAGGACATGTGCCACTTGCTGCTTACAAGGATCATTCACATTGTGACAAGCAATGGAATATCCCAGTAGGGTCTGTCCAGTACATCCAATGTACCCATGAGTCTACATCTTATTCCATGCTCGAAGCATCCTATAAGATTAGCACTCATATTAGTCTCAATCATATCAAGGCTGTCTCAGGTTCACCAAGATATCTCGACTAAGGACATACAGCCTGTCAGCCTAGCTGAACAGCTTTGAGACATTATTCAGAAGCACACTCATTGCAGCAGACAAGGTAACAACCTGAATAATAACCATGCCTTTATAAACTCAAAAAGTTTATTACATAATACTTTTACAATCCCAAAGGCCTCAAACATTAGCCTTAAGGGCATACCCCAACAATTGTAGGATCCCCTAATTATAGGGGAGAAACCCTAATCATGCGATTCTAACAAGCATGGCGGAAAAAGGGTTTCAAGATCGCATATGAATCTATAAGATCAACTTATGTTATGAAAAGGAATCATACCAACGCCATGGATTTGGAAGTCGGTTTGGAAGAAGAGATCAAACTAGGTCTCCTCCACAAGTCCACACACAAGATGAAGATGCTCACTTCCTTGAGATCTCTTGTGCTAGCAAGACCCTCAAGCCTTCTTGTCGAATGGAAGGGGATGATGAATCTCCTTGTTGCCGAGAGCTTCACTTGCCTAGCCTCTCCTTCTCCTCGTCAACCACACCTCAACGAAATTGTCCAAGGCGTTCAAGAGAAGAGCACAAACGCTTATGCGTTTAGGCGTTTTTGTGAAACCGGCCATGATGACTTTCCATAAATGGAAGCTCATCATGCCATGCGCTCAAGCCAACCTCAAACGCATTTGAGCATTGAACCATGCGTTCACAATTGTGAACCGGTTCAAGCTAAACCGTTTCAATCGACTTTGGTTCATGAACCAAACCGAAATGGCTCAAGCCATGTGGTCTAGACCATATTGAACCCCAAGGCTCATGATCTAACCGTTCATCACCTGATGCCCCTGATCTCTTCGATCTAGCATCATCTCTCTCGATCCAAGCTTACCGATCTCAAGCCCTAATCAATCAAACATGATCAGGCTAGATCTCACTTACAATCAGAGATTAAATCCCCTTAAACTGAACCCAAAGAATTCAGTCCACACGATCTGACTCAAGTAAGCCATATCATCATATTGTGCGACCCTGAGGGTTTCCTCTAAATGTCGGTAACGATAACTTACGTCATCACGATCAGTGAGGGGTATCTAGCAACACATCACTGTCTCCCGATATAAAGGAAAGAGTCTTCCAAGACTACTCCCAAACCAAAGCACAAGTGTGACTCTATTCACAAGGCATACATTTATCCTTTGCCACTGGATGTTCTTATTGGACAAGCATGTCAAGCTTGTAACTCCAATACGATGAGCATGATTAGATCAGATGAACATAGTCATCTGGGTATGGCCATACACTTCCTCAATCATCTCATATAAGGGGGGGCCCTTTAGAACATCACACTCCTTAAACAAGGAGACGGCAATCCTTTATCTATCACAAGTGCCCTAACCTGACTCAAGCTCACCATCCAAGATAGTCTATAATCATTATGTTTCAAATGATATTGAACTACCTCAAGACAATGACAATCATCATTTAGAAACACAAGTGATCTCAAGTCAGAGGACATGTGCCACTTGCTGCTTACAAGGATCATTCACATTGTGACAAGCAATGGAATATCCCAGTAGGGTCTGTCCAGTACATCCAATGTACCCATGAGTCTACATCTTATTCCATGCTCGAAGCATCCTATAAGATTAGCACTCATATTAGTCTCAATCATATCAAGGCTGTCTCATGTTCACCAAGATATCTCGACTAAGGACATACAGCCTGTCAGCCTAGCTGAACAGCTTTGAGACATTATTCAGAAGCACACTCATTGCAGCAGACAAGGTAACAACCTGAATAATAACCATGCCTTTATAAACTCAAAAAGTTTATTACATAATACTTTTACAATCCCAAAGGCCTCAAACATTAGCCTTAAGGGCATACCCCAACACTAAGTTCTCAAGGTAATCCTTCCTAGGGTACAGACGCGCTCCCTCTCAGGACACGGTCCGGTATCCGTCTTAACCCAAGTCTCCTACTCTCGTGGCTTACTAGGGTTAAGGCGGATCCAATGGGATCTGTGAAAGATTAGGGTTCCTCGAGTGATTTCGAGTGCTCTCGCAACACGAAGTCACCAGTCCAGTCTAGGGGTTCCGATAGTCAAGGTTCACCTCTCAGTCCTTCCCTCGACATCAAAAACATGCATACATATGGCCAGTATGTAAAAAATAATTAAAACATCCTAAACATGAATAAGAACAAAGATAAATAGAGGGAAATATAGATCAAGTTATATTATCAAGCATTCTTACAGTGGGCTACGCCCAAACCCCGAAAATAAGATTACGCTATGGTATACATCGTTAAATACATAGAATCTCTCATGAAAATCGAATCAAACCAAGGGGAATGGTAGATCTTTGATAGGAGATGACTCAGTGTGATCCTCCATGTCGGAACGAAGAGAGAAACCTGCCGGAACAGTGTCGCTGATCGGAAAATCGCCCAAAACCCTAAGTTGTCGCCGTTTCACTTCATTCTCCCTCGTTGCTTGCCCAAATCCGATGATTTTCGTCCCAAATCGTTCGTGGCTAAGTTGGGAAGGTTCTCCCCAAATTTCGTCCAAATCTGAGCCCAGAATAGAAAGATATGCCCAAAATACCGGACGCCTATCAATCTGCTTGCGTTGGTACACGGCCGTGTATTGGTGCACGGTCACGCCCGTGCACGGCTCTGTCGCGGGGTCACTTATGGATCATGGCCATGCATGGGTGCACTCCCATGCCATGTACGCCTCGGTGAAGCCTGGAGTAGCAGGATCATGCACGGCCGTGCATGGGTACACACCCACGACCGTGCATCTTGTAGAAAGCTCCGATTGGGTTGAAATTTGGCAGGTAGCTTCGTCTCATCATAAGAAATCGTCACATACTTTCAGATTCTCCAAATTCCATTGATTTTGGGGTTAAATACCTGTATTTCATTAAAATAAAGGAAAAGTGAAGGTTCTGAAGAATATGAAGCATTTGAGTAAATATATGAGACGAAACATGCATTATGCTCTAAAATAAGAATGAAATTAGGTCACGAAATATCATATTTTTACATGTCATCAATGAAACACAGAGGAATTACACCACTACTGAGAAGGAGTTGTTGGCTATAGTTTTTGCATTTGACAAATTCAGATCTTACTTGATAAATTCAAAAGTTGTAGTATATACTGATCATACTGTAGTTAAATATTTGATGCAGAAGAAAGACAGTAAGCACGGTTGTTGAGATGGATTTTGCTTCTGCAAGAATTTGATCTAGAAATCAAAGATAAGAAAGGAACTGAGAATTTAGTTGCAGACCACCTTTCAAGGATGATTGTAGAAGATACAAAAGGTGATATTAATGATTCCCTTCCTGAGGAACAACTGATGAGGATTGAACAAATTAAGGCCCTTTTGTATGCAGATATTGTAAATTATCTAGTTGCTAATATATTTCCTATTGATGTGAGTTACCAAGGCAAGAAAAGATTTTTAGCAAATGTTAAACACTATTTTTCGGATGAGCCTTATGTGTTCAAAAGATGTGCAGATGGAATATTTAGGAGATGTATCCCTGAAGAAGAAATGAAAGACATGTTATCGCAGTGTCATGGATCATCATATGGAGGACATGCTAGTACTGAGAAGACAGTTTTCAAGGTACTACAATCTGGATTTTATTGGCCCACATTATTTAAGGATGCAAGGAATTTTATAATGTCTTGTGATAATTGTCAAAGGATGGGGAACATAAATAGAAGGAATGAGATGCCATTGTCCACCATACTTGAAGTTGAAATTTTTGATATTTGGGGTATTGTTTTCATGGGACCTTTTCCATCATCTGGAGAGAATAATTATATACTCGTGGCGGTAGATTATGTTTCCAAGTGGGTAGAAGCCATGGCTTCTCCCACTAATAATTCTAGGGTTGTGGTGAAACTGTTTAAAAGAGTTATCTTCCCACGCTTTGGAGTACCACGAGTTGTGATTAGTGATGGAGGATCCCACTTTATTGAACACAAATTTTCAGCCTTACTTAGAAAATATGGGGTAAATCATAGAGTTACAACACCTTACCATCCCCAAACAAGTGGACAAGTGGAGATATCTAACAGAGAAATTAAAGGGATATTGGAAAAGACAGTGTCAAGAACAAGGAAGGACTGGGCGCTCAAGCTTGATGATGCACTTTGGGCATACCGGACTACCTTCAAAACACCAATAGGTATGTCACCATTTCTATTGGTTTATGGAAAATCATGTCACCTTCCCGTAGAACTCGAGCATAAAGCATTCTGGGCAATTAGAGCATTAAATTTTGACTTGAAGAGTGCAAGTGAAAAGAGAAAACTGTAATTGAGTGAACTTGATGAAATTAGACTCTCTGCTTATGAAAATGCAAAGATCTACAAGGAGAGAACCAAGAGATGGCATGATCAACACGTACTCAGAAAAGAATTTCAACCAGGTGACTTCGTTCTCTTGTTTAATTCTAGATTGAGACTTTTTCATGGTAAACTTAAGTCTTGATGGTCTGGGCCTTTTCAGGTGAAGAAGACTTATCCGTACGGAGCCGTCGACATATGGAGTGAAGAGAAAGGAGTATTCAAAGTTAATGGACAGAGATTGAAACACTACCATCACGGAAATCAGATTGAAGAAGGGGAGAATTATCTACTTGATGAAATACAAGCGGATCCAAGAGTGAAAGGGTCAAGCTAAGGACCATTAAAATTAGCGCTTCTTGGGAGGCAACCCAAGCTTTCTAACCTCTATTTGTTTCAATTTTTGCTTAGGACTAATTTTTCTTCTATTTTGTAGGAAAATCGTGATTTGATGCAAAATATGGTACTACCATAAAGTCTGTTACGGTACCGTATTTTCGGTTCACTTTCCACCAGAGGGTTGTGACGAAATTACGGCACTACCGTAAACACTTACACGGTACCGTATTTTATTGCACAAATCAACCAGAGAGTCTCCTCTTTTTTACGGCACCGTCATAAGTTGTTGGGGTATGCCCTTAAGGCTAATGTTTGAGGCCTTTGGGATTGTAATAAGTATCATGTAATAAACTCTTGTGTTTATAAAGGCATGGTTATTATTCAGTTTGTTACCTTGTCTGCTGTAATAAGTGTACTTCTGAATAATGTCTCAAAGCTGATCAGCTAGGCTGACAGGCTATATGTCCTTAGTCGAGATATCTTGGTGAACATGAGACAGCCTTGATATGATTGAGACTAATATGTGTGCTAATCTTATAGGATGCTTCGAGCATGGAATAAGATGTAGACTCATGGGTACATTGGATGTACTGGACAGACCCTACTGGGATATTCCATTGCTTGTCACAATGTGAATGATCCTTGTAAGCAGCAAGTGGCACATTTCCTTTGACTTGAGATCACTTGTGTTTCTAAATGATGATTGTCATTGTTTTGAGATAGTTCAATATCATTTGAAACATAATGATTATAGACTATCTTGGATGGTGAGCTTGAGTCAGGTTAGGGCACTTATGATAGATAAAGGATTGCCGTCTCCTTGTTCAAGGAGTGTGATGTTCTAAAGGGCCCCCCTGTATGAGAAGATTGAGATAGTGTATGGCCATACCCAGATGACTGTGTTCATCTGGTCTAATCATGCTCATCGTATTGGAGTTACAGGCTTGACATGCTTGTCCAATAAGAACATCCAGTGGCAAAGGAAACATGCATGCCTCGTGAGTTTGATTCACACTTGTGCCATGGTTTGGGTGTAGTCTTGGAAGACTCTTTCCTTTATATCGGGAGACAGTGATGTGTTGCTAGATACCCCTCACTGATCGTGATAACGAAAGTTATCGTTACCGACATTTAAAGGAAACCCTTAGGGTCGCACAATTTGGTGATATGGCTTGCTTAAGTCAGATCGTGTGAACTGAATTGTTTCGCTTCAGTTTAAAGGGATTTAATCTCTGATTGTAAGTGAGATCTGGTCTGATCATATTTGATTGATTAGGGCTTTAGATCGGTAAGCTTCGATCGAGAGAGATGATGCTAGATCGATGCGATCAGAAGCGTCAGATGATGAATGGTCAGATCTTGGACTTTGGGGTCTAATTTGATCTAGACTTAATGCTTGGGCTGATTTGGTTTCGCTATTGAACCAAGGGTTTTGAACCGGCTCATGGGTTGAGCGCATGGTTCAAGAGGGAGAAGGAGTTGCGTTTGGTTCATGGAGACATGAACGCATGAACGCATACTCTTAATGGTTGCCATTTTTGGAAAGTTCCAAAATGAGAAAAAACGCATATGCGTTCATGGCTTGAAGTCTCCCTAATGTTCTTTCGGTTACACCGCTCTCTTGTTGCTTGGCAAAACGATTTGCTCTCGAGCAAGTGAGGGTGTTGACGAGAAGAGGAGGAACCGGCCAAGCAAAAGGAAGTCTTCATCTCTTCCCTACACTCGATCATTGACATCTTGGCACTTTTGCTAGCACAAGAGGTGCGCAAGTTGGGAGTCTTCATCACCTTTGTGTGTGAACTTTTGGAGGAGATCAAAGTTGCTCTCTTCTTCCAAGCCGACCTCCAATCTATGGCTATGGTATAGATCTAAACTCATAGCTTCAAGTTGATCATATGGTTATCATATGCGATCTTTTAGAAACCCTCTTTCCGTCATGCTTGCTAGATGCGCATGTTTAGGGTTTTTCCCCCTTATCTTAGGGTTTCTTTCATAAGTTAGTTTACGGTACCATATTTTACACAAAAAAAAAATTCGCTCCTTGATTTTTATGGCAGTACCATAAAGATTACACGGTACCGTATTTCTGAGTCGTTTTTTAACATAACACTGCCGAGATTTTACGGTAGTACCGTAAACTATTTTATGGTACCATTTTTCTGATCCAGCTTTAACCCGAGAGCAGTCGTGATTTTACGGCAATGCCGTAAGACATTACACTACCGTATTTCGTTTTCTGACACGCAAACTCTGTGTCGTATTTAGGGTTTTAACCGAACCATTTTTAGGGTTTTTACCCTCGTTCTCACTCGTTTTTGAGCCGTTCTTGGATTTTTGATCATCTCTGATCACCTGGGGACGCCGGCGACCTTTCCCGTTCAGCTTTCGTAGTCGATTAGGTACTCATTTCACCGATTTTACTAATTTGATGAGTTTTTATCAAGTTTCGCCCCTTTCACTCGTTTTCATGCGTTTCTCAACCATTTTGAGTAATTCTTGTTTTCATTTACGCGTTGGAGGATAGGCTATCGATCCTTAGCTGTTTGGAAGAATTTAAACTGATTTCTGTCACCGATTTGAACTGAAGTACGCTGAACTTACTAAAAGTTACTGTTCATTAACGTTTACTCTGTTTTCTTGAGTTTAAGCCTGAGTTCTAAGTTGATTTTCGTTTCCAATCAACTTAATTAACGTTTCTGATGATGTTGAGAGTATGATACAATGTCATATATTTGCTGTATTTGCATTGAATTGAAAATTGCAGCTTGAGTTCATACTCATGGCACCAAGAACAAAGTCTATCTTTCCAAGAAGGAAAGGGAAGGCTCCAGCTGAACCCTCTCAACCTGAGAATCCATATGGAATAATTTTTAGAAACGAGATGCAGGAATTCAGATACAGCAAAATTTTAGAAAAAAAAATCATCAACACTAAGTATGCTGATCGAAGAACATTGGAAGCCTTGGGGCTTTATGAGGACGTGCTTTGGATGTTTGAGAGGATCAAGGCTAAGCAGTTCTTCCAGATGACTCCACACACTTATCTACCACTTGTTCTGGAATTCCTGAGCAGCTTAATAATTGACTTAAAAGGAATTTTCGAATGGACCTGCAGAAGGGGAAATCACTTTCAGATTAGCCAATGAGGAGAGGAAGCTTACATTGCAAGAAGTAAGAGATATCTTTGAGTTGAGCACAGGAGGATATACTGAGATGCCACTTGGATTCATGGAAGGCATTTTCTAGAACCAAATTACAGATGAGAGTCATTTCTATGTCGTTTCCGCTAGAGCTAGCAAGATCAAGAACCCTTGTATTAAGTATGCCCACAGGGTTCTAGCACACACTGTGTTTGGAAGAGGAGATAGCGACGGCATGGTCCATCAACATGAACTCTATTTTCTTTGGGGGATGCTCAATGGATTTGCTGTTGATGTGGCTTTCTTCATGATAAAACACATGGACAAGGTTGCCAGAGCGAGCAAAGGATCTGTGGTGATAGGAGGCTTGGTCACTCCTATAGCTAGATATTTTGGGATAGAGCCCTATGGAACTGAGTTGGCAAAAGGGAATGCAAGACTAGACATTGAGTCTTGCATAGCAATGAAGATGATTATTAGAGAAGGTGACATTTTTTGTTTGGCCCTTGGACCAAATATCCCTTCTCTACCATTACCTCACATAGAGAAGACCATGGTCAGAGAAAGAGCCAACTGGAAGTTATCTCCTAGTGCGGTATACCATCTTTGCAACAATAATCAAATAAAAAAAATATTTTAGGTGTGGAAAAAGATCTTGGAAACCTAACTCCTGTAAACAAAAGCGTGATAGATTTGAATTGAAAACTAGGTGAAATCATGAGATTGAAAATTTTATTTATTGTACAAGTTGCAAAGTTTTATTTGATTGAGTTGTAGATCTAGAGGATTGAATTCTAAGAATGATATGCTTATTTGAAGTATTGTGAAACAATTGATGGAATTTTTCATTGATGAATGTATTTTAGAAATTTATTGAGCATGAAAAGGTTATTCTTTTAATCAAATTTTGATTTTTGCTTGAGGACAAGCAAAGTTTGAGCCTTATGTATTTTGATGACACCAAAATATATAGTATATTTTGTATCATTTTAGAAACCTTTTCATGCTAAATTGAGGATCTTTTACTTGTTTTTATGCAAAATCCATCAAATATTGCAAAGTCTACTTCTATTTTGGTTTTTCATGATTTTCAGGCAAAAAAGCATCATTTTAGGGTGTTTTCGAGCAAAATCAAATACATAGAAGAATTCTCAACATCAAGAAGAGATCACACAAGAAATTTCACACAAATTGAGGCTGAGGACCAAAATACGGCAGGGCCGTATTTATAATACGGTACCATATTTTTCGCGGCTACCGTATTATCGAGAGCACGGACATATTTTGGTGATTTTCCAAACAGAGAACTTCCTAGATTTTACGGCACCACCGTAAAGAATTACACGGCCGTATTTTAGAGCACTTTCGGAACAGAGACCATTGCTGAAATTACGGCACTGCCGTAAACTATTTCACGGGCCGTATTTTCCAGACATTTTCGACCAGAGAGTTCAGCCGATTTTACGGCAGTGCCGTTAACCATATTACGGTTCCGTACTTCCCAGCACTTTCAGAACAAAATGCTCGATCGATTTTACGGCAGGGCCGTGAACTATTACACTATCGTATTTCTGTTTTTGAACGCGACTCTCAGGTCAATTTTGACGCCCGATTTTTGCGGAGACAATTGCGAGTGACCTAGACCCTTAAATTCGATGCTGTAAGAAGCAATCAGGGAGGAACGAACAAGAGGAAGAGGACGACACAAAAGCCCTAACTTTCATCCACTCGATAGAGAGAAATCACAATTCATACTGCCGCCTAGGGTTACGCCATCGCGACGAATCCAGACCATCTTAGACAGCGAAATTCATACTGAAGCTTCGCCTGGAGGAGGAGACAACGTACCAGAAGTTTTAGAACAAAAGGAGGTCAATTGGAAGATAAATCAAAGAAAGAAGAGGCGCCGACACTGTTCATCATTTCAACTTGCAAAATACGGCTGTGAAATATTTCACAGCCGTGCTGTATTTTCTAAACTCTTCTCTTCCTTTGATTTTTGACTCTCTGAAACCATGGAATATTGTAACTTCTTCACCATGCTAGCTTAAACTCCTCTTGGGACATGGGGGTGTTATTCTCTTGATATTTCAATGACTAGATAACTTTTCTCACATCAATATATCTTTGCTATGGTTATTTTACTCAAGTGATTTATGCGTTCAATCATTTTTAGCATCATGCATTAACATGTTTTAGAGTTTTATGCTATGGACTGAGAAGATGATATCATAGAACTTGGAACCCTAGAATTTATTGTAAGAGCTAATCGCAAGAGATTGGTTGTGTTCTTACCTTTAGATTTTAGAAGTTTATTTCTTGTTAATGTTATGACCTAGAATTTATTGTTGTTTCAGACATGATAACAAGCTAGAGATAGATGTTAAATTGTTAGAAAGCCTTGAGTAAAACCTGTGAAACTAAGGTGCGAGAGTGCTTAGTTTTATTTGAGATCTTGGTATTGAGGTAGAATGCACGAGAGTGATTCTTTATCTCTTTAGCCAAAATTCACTTATATTTAGCATTGAATTGATCTTGCACGAGAGTGAGGATCGTTCTTTGTAAACTAACTGCATGAGAGTGAGTTAGTTTGTTTATCAAGTGAATTATATCTTAACCGTAACAAAGATAAATTGATGAATCTTTAATCATATTTAGTCATGAATATTAAGATGAATGAACCCCTAGTCCCGATTCTCTCATTCTGATTTACTTCGATTACAATTCGATTGCTATTTACACAATCCTCGATTTGCTTAGCTAGTGAAAACTCAATTAGTCAGTACTTAACAGCGAAGTCCCTGTGGTTCGATATCTTAAATATTACTTCGAGTATCCGTGCACTTGCGGACACAACAATGAGCTGCTACTGGAGGAGATGACGCCATGTGGCAGGCTTCAGCTAGCAGCAACGCTTGGGCTTCTGAGGTTGCCTAGGCAATCGTGCACATGTGGGATAGTTTGGCAATGTGGTTTCCATGGGAGTGACAGCCATGTGGCTAGTGGCGACAGGGCGGGGACAACTCGTGACACTTCTCTAGCAGGCAGTGCAATGTCGACGCTTAGAAAAATGGCCTGAAGTGGCTAACGACGGTGGGTAGCGATAGGGATGTGGATGCCAGGCTGGCACTGCATGTTCCCTTTTCACTGATGCAGTGCTAGGTGGAAAATGCAGATTCGTCCACGTGACTAGTGAGCTAGCAATGAGAAAGGTGAATAGTCACCTTATAGGGAAGAATTGGCTGGTTGGCTGGCATCTCTCTTCTTCGCTCTGCGCTCTTGCCTTTGCCCCTCTCGCTCGTCTGAATGTTGATCCTACTCTCTCACTCTCTCACCTTGGGATCTGCAGTGACCTGTGATAATCGTCTCCGACAAACTCTCTCCGACAATCGGTGGTGTAGTGTGGGTGATTCATCATTAAGAAGTTCTCCCCCGTTTTCCTTTCTAGTTTGCTATGTAGTGGTGGAACCAACGTGTTCGAGTCTTGCTGATGTAATCCCTCTGTAGGTTTCTGGTTTTTATGACGAGCTTCTCGTCCCTGTTTCTATTTTTTTTTTTGGCGACGTCATGTTCTTTTGCAGTTTCCTACGACATCATGTTCTACTGCATTTTTCTAACGATGTTGTTCCTTGCTATATATTCTAGAAACATCATGCTCTGTTGCTTATGTGTGAGTTTTTGGTCTGACCCTGTGTTTAGGTGTGTGCAGTCGCTCGTTAGTAATCAGTGTGGTGAAACCTAGAAATCCTGATTCTCTTAGAACTTGAACCCTCTAAAAGCTGCTTTTGAATTGTTCATACTTAGAAGTTCATCACCATAGCATACTTGGTTTGCTTAGATTCAAACAAGTCAAGAAGTCAGTACTTAACTACGTAGTCCTCGTTGGGAACGATAATCTTTTTATTACTTCGATAATTTCATGCACTTGCGGAACGCTATCACGTAGGTGTGTACTCCTCGTCATACGTGGAGCAGTTGGACATGGGGCATCGGGCGGACTACCTTGAGACCAATACTTTCCTCTTTGGCACCATGGAATGATCTATTGTGGTGTATGGTGGTGCCGAGGATGAGTTGGGAGCAGATCTAGAGAGGTTGCAAACATCGACGGTGAAAGGAATGAACAACGGTGGAAAAATCCCAAAATCCGAAGAGAAGCCCAAATTGGCTGCGAATACCAGTGATGGAGAGTGCAAACCTTGAGGGAAATCTGAGATGGAGAACTAGAACCCGCCTGGAAGCAATAAGAAGTAAAGAGATCGCTCAATAAGAAAGGATCAAGAGCTCAAGAGGCAGCGGCGCAGATTTAGGGCAAACCCTAGCCGTGTGCGTGGATATATACGAGTGGGTTATATTTGGAAACACGGGTGAACACCAGCGTGTTCACCCAATCATGAAGTCCTCTGTAAGATTTCCGCACTTGTGAAATCACGGGTGAACCCCGATGTGTTCACCCAACTATGAAGGTTTCTGTAGGATTTCTGCATCTTCAGAATCACAGGTGAACTGTGTTCACCTAGTCGTGAAGCATTCTATAAGAATTTGGCCCATTCGTAACCACGGGTAAACCCCGATATGTGCACCCACTCGTGAAGTATTCTGTGGAAAATCTACATCGCTCAAGTACAATAGACTTCGTGGGTGGACCCCAAAATCTTCACCCGGCCGTGAAGTTCTTGGCCACAAATTTGATATCCCAACATAGTATACTTCACACCTGAACACCATCATCTGGCTGTGATCTTCTTTGTGAAAAACCAATTGTTCGCAAGCACCAATAGAGTTCACGGGTGAACCCCGATGTGTGCACCCACTCGTGAAGTTCTCATTTCCGCACAAAAATTTCAGCTTAGATAGCCTGCTCTCCCTGTAATTCCTACATCACAAAAGAAGCTACTTTTAGCAAAAATCCTTAATCAAAACACATTAAAAACAAAGCAAAACTAATTATCCAAAGTGTTCATCTAAAATCAACTAAAAATTAACTCATCATTAAACAAGCAAACAAAAACTTGGGTTGCCTCCCAAGAGTGCTAGCTTAGGGTCAATAGCTCGACCATGAGCAGTTTTTAATTCACCAAGTCCACGGGATCTGAAGGGTAAGAACAACTACTTTCTCAATCCGTTCATCCTCAAAGTAGTGCTTGAGTCTATGCCCATTTACAATAAACTTCCAGTATGTTCCGGCCAAATAGTGATGACACCATAAGGTCGAACATGTTGTTCCACAAAAGGACCAAACCATCTTGTCCATAGCTTCCCTAGAAAAAGCCTCAGTCTCGAATTGAATAGCAACACTTTGTCACCTTCATAGAACTCCTTCTTCAAGATGCACTTATCATGCCAATGTTTGGTCCGTGCTTTGTAAATCTTGGCATTTTCATATGCAAAGAGGCGCATCTCTTCTAGTTCATCAAGTTAGAGCTTCCTCTTCTCACCGGCACTCTTGAAGTCATAGTTGAGTTGCTTGACGGCCCAAAATGCCCTGTGCTTAATTTCAACCGGTAAGTGATAAGACTTCCCATAAATAATTTGGAAAGGAGGCATACCTAGGGGGGTCTTGTATGCGGTCCTATAAGCCCATAGAGCATCAGGTAGCTTCAGTGCCCAATTCGTCTTTGATCTAGATATGGTCTTTTCTAAGATTTGTTTGATCTCTCTATTGGAAACCTCTACCTGACCGCTAGTTTGAGGATGGTAGGGCCTGGCAATTTTATGCTTTGCTTTATACTTCTTTAAGAGTGCTCCAAATTGTTGCTCTATGAAGTGAGAACCTCTATCACTTATCAAATTCATGGAACACTAAATCTAGGGAAGATTGTTTTCTTCATAAGCTTCATAACAACCTTGGAGTCATTAGTAGCCTCTGTAGAAGCCTCAACCCACTTGGACACATAGTCCACAATAACTAGAATGTACCGTTTACCACATGAAGATTGGAAGGGTCCCATCAACTTGATCCCCCATATATCAAATATTTCCACTTTCAAAATATCGCTCAGGGGTAGTTCATCTCTCTTTGAGATATTTCTAGTTCGTTGGTAGTTGTCACATGTTAGAGCAAAATAGCGAGTATCATGAAAAATAGAGGGCCAGAATAAACTTGATTGTAGGACTTTAAAGGCTGTTTTGGCCGCTCCAGCGTGTCCTCCATATGGCAAAGAGTGACAATGTGTCAACACATCAGGTATCTCGGCTTCAAGGATGCATCATCTGTAGAGTCCATCAGCACATCGCTAGTACAGATACGGTTCATCCCAATAGTAGGATTTCACATCATGCAAGAACTTCTTCTTCTTCTAAAAAGTGAGATCGGGGGGAAGAATGTTAGAGACAATATAGTTCACATAATCCGCATACCATGGTACTTGTTGGTCCAAGAGAGCATAAAGATGTTCTTCAAGGAATGTGTCATTGATTTCCAACTCTTCTTCAGAGTCACTTTTGGCATCTCTTTCTAATCTTGAAAGGTGGTTGGCTACCAGATTCTCGCTTCTCTTCTTATCCCTAATCTCAACATCAAATTCTTGCAAAAGAAGAATCCATCTGATAAGTCTTGGCTTGGCATCTTGCTTGTTGATCAGGTATTTGATAGCTGCATAGTCAGTATAAACTATTAATTTCAAATTAACTAAGTATGAACAAAACTTATTGAAAGCAAACACTATAGCAAGTAGCTCCTTTTCTGTGGTGGCATAATTCATCTGTGCTTCATCAAGGGTTTTACTCACATAGTATATTGTATGTAGCTTTTTGTCTTTCCTCTGCCCTAAGACTACCCCCACAGCTTGGTCACTTGCATTACACATGAGTTCAAATGGTAGGGACCAATCTGGAGGTTGGATTACCGGTGGAGTTATCAGGGCTTCCTTGAGCTTCTCGAAAGCTTCTTTATATTCTTGGTCAAAACAAAAAATTGAATCCTTAGCAAGAAGATTATTAAAGGACGAGCTATTTTTGAAAAATCTTTGATAAATCTTCTATAAAACCTGGCATGGCCTAGGAAGCTCCGAATTCCCTTGACTGTTGTAGGCAGCTTCAGATTTTCAATAACCTCAACCTTTGCTCTATCTACCTCAATTCCATACTCAGAGATTAAATGCCCAAGGATTATGTCTTCCCGAATCATGAAGTGGCACTTCTCCCAGTTCAACACCAGGTTCACCTCTTCACATCTCTGTAAAACTTTAAAAATGTTAGATAAACAATGATTGAAAGAAGATCCATACACAGAAAAGTCATCCATGAATATATCCATGAAATCCTCATTATAATCAGTGAAGATTGCCATCATTGCCCATTGAAATGTTGCAGGGGTGTTGCAAAGACCGAAGGGCATTCTCCTATATGCATATGTACCATAGGGACAGGTAAAAGTTATTTTCTCTTGATTATTAGGGTAGATAGATATTTGGAAAAAACCTGAAAATCCATCCAAAAAATAAAAGTAAGAGTTATGTGCTAGTCGGTCTAACATCTGATCAATATATGTTAATGGAAAGTGATATTTTCTTATAGCTGTATTCAATTTCCTATAATATATACACATTCTCTATCCTGTAACTGTGCGTGTAGGTATCAACTCATCAGAATCATTCATGATCACTATAATACCTCCTTTCTTAGGTACATCATGAACTGGGCTCACCCAAGAACTATCAGAGATGGGGTAAATGACCCCTACATCCAAGAGTTTGAGCACTTCCTTCTTCACAACATCCTTCATAGATGGGTTTAGTTGGCATTGGAATTCCACTGAAGGCTTGCTATCAGCTCAAGTAGAATCCTGTGCATGCGAACAGAAGAGTGAATGTCTTTTATATCCTCAAGTAAGTGTCCAATTACCTTTTTTGTGAAGACGAAATTCTCTTAAAAGGAGTTCAGTCTGCTCCTTATTCAGTTCAACATTCATTATCACAAGGTATATAGAGTTATCACCTAGTAATTCATATCTTAATGTGTTGGGTAGACTCTTGAATTCAATTTTCTTTAGCTCAGGTTCCTCTAGATTCTCCTCAGAAGTCACTTCTATTTTCAAAGAATTAGACTCCATGATTGGGCATGAGTCCAGAAGCTCTGAATAGTCTTTAGCTTGCTCATCAATGTCCTGCTCCTCAGCATTTATCAAACACAACTCAAGTGGATCTACCTCTCTCTTATAAGGTTCAATATACTGCACAGCTTTCTCAATGAGAAGGTTTTTTTTTCAAAGAATCAGATAAGTCAAATTGTATAATATTATCACCGATGTTCAAATTCAGTTTCTAATTTTTAACATCAATGACAGCACCGACTATAGCTAGAAAAGGTCTCCCAAGAATGAAAGGAAGTCTGTCATCCTCATCTATTTTTAAAACAACAAAGACAGCTAGTATAAAGTAGTCTCCCACTTTGATTGGTACGTCTTTCAGAATACCCATGGGACGGCGAAATAATTTGTTTGCTAGCAGTAAAGAAATGTTAGTTGCCTTCAAATCTCCTAGGTCTAGCTTTTTGTACAAAGAGAGGGGCATAAGGCTGACTCTCACTCCCAAATCACATAGGGCTTGCTGGAATGTCATATCCCCAATCTAGCATGGTATGGAAAAATTGCTGGGGTCCTTGAGTTTCTGGGGTAGCTTCTTTTGTATGATCGCACTGCACTCCTCAGTTAGTCCAACTGTTCCTTGTTCTTCTAGCTTTCTCTTGTTAGACAAGATGTCCTTTAGAAATTTGGCGCAGGTCAGCATCTGCGAAAGGGCATCAACAAAAGGTATGTTAATATGCAGTTTCTTAAAAACTTCAAGAAACTTACCAAATTGTTTGTCTAGTTTGGCCTTGACTAATCTCTGTGGAAAGGGGATTGAGGGCTTGTAAGTAGGTGGCGCCACATAGGGTCGTTCTTCTTCAATTGGTTCAGGCACTATCGGTGTACTCTCTTGGTTCATCTCTCTTGTTTCTAGTATTGCATCCTGTTGTCTGTCAACACTTGGCATCTTTGGGTCTTCAAGTTGTTTGCCATTCCGAGTGGAGATTGCATTGCAATGTTCCCTCGGGTTCACTTCAGGCTGTGATGGAAGTTTCCCTGATACTCTAGTAGATGAGCTAGCTTGCTGAGCTAGCTGGTTCTCCAGCATCTTGTTGTGGGTTTCTATGGTATCCATCCTTGACATCATATGCTTCATGGCCTCAGTTAATCCTTCAATTTGTTTAGTCTGGTTCACCATAAAGGACTCAAGTAAAGACTCCATATTTGATTTCTATGGTGGATTATAACTCCTAGCTTGGAATCCTGGAGGATGTCTGTAATTTCCTTATGGAGGTTATCCTTGTGGTGGTGCTTGTCTTGGTTGCATTGGTTGGGTAGTCCGGTATACAAAATTTGGATGATTACGCCATCCTAGGTTGTAGGTGTTGGAATAAGGATTATTCATGAGATTGATATTTCCAACAGCATTGATAAGTTCAAGATGACTCTGGGCCAATTAGTCGTTTACCAACTGGCATTCTGCACCTGCATGACCTATGACTCCACATATCTCATAAGATAAAGAATTAGCATCAATAGAATTGACGGATAAAGAATCAATCTTCCTAGAAGGTGTACCTTATTCTGAAGACCATTGATGGTAATTCATTGCCATATCTTCCAAGAGGTTATGGCATCTTCAACTCCTCTGTTCATCAGAGCTCCTCCAATTGCAACATCTACTGTGAGCCTTGTATTATAGTTCAATCCATTGTAGAATGTATGAACCAAAACCCAAGTCTCTATGCCATGGTTTTGGCACATTATCTACAACTCTTTGAATCTATCCCAAGCCTCATACAAAGATTCTCCATCCCTCTGCATGAAACTCGTGATTTGATTTCTCAATTGAATTATTTTGGAAGGAGGAAAGTACTTGAAAAGAAATGCTTGTGACAGTTCTCCCCATGACCTTATGAAAGCTGAAGGTATGGTATGCAGCCATACTCTTGCTCTATCCCTCAAAGAAAAAAAGAACAGTCTCAACCTAATGGCATCAGTAGAAACACCGTTAATTTTTAATGTGTCACAATACTCTAAAAAGATTGCAAGATGTATGTTGGGGTCCTCAAGAGGAGAACCACTAAATTGATGTTGTTGAACCATAGAGAGCAGAGCTGGTTTGATCTCAAAATTGTTGGCTTCCACATTTGGCCTAGCAATGCCTGACTGTAATCCTTGGATGGAGGGAGCAGCATAATCCCTTAGTGTTCGGTTGCTGTTGTTCACAGCTTGGGGTGCTTGACCATTGTCTAGATTCAGCGGAATGTGCTCCATTTGATTTGATCTTCTTTCTCCTACAGCTACTTGAGTATTCTTCTTCTTCTGAATGTCCTTTCTATCTCAAGATCTATCTTAAAAAAGTCACCTACCCACAAGCTTCTTTGCATAAAAAGATGTCAAACACAGTTGTAAAGCTTAAGACAAGTAACAACATATACTAAAACAAATAGTAGTGAAGCAACAGAAATAAAGAAAGCTTAGTCTACTAATTCTCAAAAATGTACTAATATTAACTGTTGGTTCCCCGGTAACGGTGC
Organism: Costus lasius; assembly: GCA_027563935.2. Taxonomy (NCBI): domain Eukaryota; kingdom Viridiplantae; phylum Streptophyta; class Magnoliopsida; order Zingiberales; family Costaceae; genus Costus; species Costus lasius. The sequence continues at coordinate 90,693,625 of CM050450.1, read as the reverse complement.
CAAAAACTTGACACATATCGCAAGTGCACGGTAATGTCCATGTATCGTAAGTGCACGGTAATGTCGCAGTAATATAAAAGATTGTCGATCTCATAGGGAACAAGGTTAATTACTAGAAAAACTAAGTTTCAGAAGCTAATCAGTTCGAAGCATGGTTTTGAAGACAGTAAGCAAACACAAGAAATCGATCACAACTAAACGGAAGATGTCTATGGGAGAAGTATCCGGACTTCGGTATCCACCACGTTGATGAATCTATCTAATTTAAAACTTATCTATAATCTGAGTTCATAATATTGCATAAGGAATCTCTCCATTAGTACAGGTTGCCCCCATGCGGTCGATACAACCTGGTACTTATCTAAAGCGATCTCCTACTCTCGTGGTATATCATTTTAGATAAATCCAATGAGTTCTAAGAAAGACTATATTACCCTCGAGTGAACCCTAACTACTTTCGTGTTTGCTGTTCACAAGCTCTACTTAGGGATCCGCCAACACAATCCTCCTTGTGGTCAAGATCGTGTTCAACACACAATACTACGTGGTCAAGGCAATATCATGAAATAATAACAACTAAGTAAAATATGCTCATATGAACCTCAAAATAATAGAATAAGTTCAAATCATACGATAGAAAACATTAACGGGCTTCAACCGAGTCCCGAATAGGGTTTTACACTACAAGATCCATGAAAACTCGCACAAATCTCTCCAATAGATCACGAAAATTACAAGCAAATGTTTAAGAGGGAAAGGAGAAGAAGAACCGAATGTAATCTCCAGAAATCGTGAAGATCCGTCACCTCAATCTCTCGAAATCACCTCTAAAAGCTCCGTCGCCCATTCTGTTCATCCTAGCTGCTTCGTTCGTCGATTTCTTTCTTTTTTTCGACAACAAGAAAGAGGGATTTTATATCCTTTTGATTCGCCTGCCTCTTAGCTTCCTAAAATGTATTTTCTTACCTTTTTTTGAATTTTTCCTGAGCTCAAAATAGAAAGAAAATAGGATGGAACTCGAAGTCATAATTGCAATCACGGGCGAACCCAATGCGTTCACCCGCCTGTGAAGTTCTGCGAACTAAGAATCACATGTGAACACCTCCATGTTCACTAGGTTGTGAAGTGTTATGTTCATTTCTGCAAAAATTATCTTCGATGGAATCACGACCGAATACTAAAATCTTGGGTTGGCCGTGAAGTGTTCTGTGCAGTCTTAGACTTACATGCAAATCACGGGTGAACCCCAGTGCATTCACTTGGCCATGATTTCAAATGAGCTCTGTTTGAACCCAAATTTGCTCTACAACCTTGTCTCCTCATAAGAAATTACTCTATGACTTAGAATCTCCAAAAGACTCCAAAAATAAGTGATTTTATCTGAAATTGTACAAAGACCAAAAAAAGTGAAGATTTTGAAGCACATAAGTAAATAAGCCTGAGTGGAGCATAGAAAAATCAAAATTAGCCTAAATTTGAGATAAAATAGTACAAGAAATCACTATCAAAATGCAAGGCATCACTTTTCACCCCTCCAGCCTCTTGAAGCTGGAAGCTCATGTATCCTTCCTCCCTTAGCTGTGGAGATTCTTCAGCTCCCAAGTGAAGGAGCTAGCCCAAACCGAAGCTCAAGATGGTGCCGTCTCTATCTTGCCGAGACTAAGAAGGGACCTCCCAAGCTAGCTAAGTTTCTTCACCCCTTTGCTAATGTTTTCTTGATGTTTCTTGGGGCCTTTTCTACACTAATGACTAGGCATTTGCAGATTGTGCAAGGACACAAGCTGAGCACACAAAGAGCTCCTCCCTCCCCCTCTAGCTGGTTAGCCTATTAAGTTTTAGCAAGGGAACTTGGAGAGCTAGTCTCCCCCTTGAATGGTGTTGTAAGAAGGCCTCTTAATATTCTTTCATTCACTCATCCACGCATGTGTGGGAATGCTGTAATGTCATGGATGTAAGCTCATAGGGCCCTACTTCATGCTTGATCCACCATTGGACTAGTGAAGATCGGGATGTACTCCCTTTCTATTCTCAATGGGCGTAAGGTGAGCTTCTCCCTTAGTGTAGATTTATTTTTAGCTCTAGAACAACATGCTTATGGTTTATTTCAGTTTTTAATCTTCAGTTCATGTTTTGGTTTTCCTATAAAAACTTTAAAAAAATAGTTTCCAAATGTGTAACCCGATTTTCATTAGCTATAAGTTATCTACAAAATATTTCTAAAAGCATTGTTTGAATGAGTTGTGGTTAGCCACCCAGCACTTTGACTTTCCCAAAGAGTAAGTAAAAACTAAACATACTCAAAAACATAAAGGTGGGATTAAGAGGGTTAAAAATTAGAAGAAACTCAAGACAATGTGACTACTTATTCTTAAAGGAGATGGGTGAAAAATAATATTATAGATAATATGGAGATTGAGAGGAGAAGATAGACAATAGGAAAGAGCTTGTGTGGTATATAGTAAATGCCATCAAATTTACACCTCATTAATGACTGTTGTCATTCATTAGTTATTAAATGATGTGAAAAACATTAATTGAATAGTAGATGTATGAACATACCATAATTGAATAGATGTTTCAATAGGAGGGGGGTGGTTAGGTCATGGGAATAAATATAAGAAAATAAATGTAATAATCTAATCATCAAATTAAAGAAGCCTCTATGATCAACATTTAAAATAGTTATTTGAAAATAGTAGTAGACATAATAGCAAATGATTAAGAATAGTGAAAACTTGTGCATGTGGTAGCCGATGTTTTTTCTTTCAAGTATGACTCTATTGACAACAATGAGGATAAAGAGAATGCGAATTATCTCATTTTCAATGTTCATTATCAAAATATCCACCATGAGATTTAAATCTACTAATAGTAGCATAAACGGATTAAAAAATAATAAAAGAAGTACTAGTGCTATAAATTGATGCAATAATAAGAATGGAGGGGCTCTAAAAAGCTATGAAAGTTGCTCTTAAAATCCAAAACTACGTCATCAAGCAATAGATTCCTATAAGGAACTTAAGCACAAGAAAATTCAAACTTTGTTTGAAATAATTAGCAAGGTTATTATAGGAAGGTGATAGATTTACAACTCATCCCGCTGTAAGGTTGAAGATTTTATAGTAAAAAGAGTAGAGGGGTCATATTCCACTTACAAAGATAAATCATATTGTAAGCACGCTAAATTTCCATGGAGTAGAGAGACACATAATATATGTGACTCCTATTGTTAAAGAACCAACCAAGGAAAAATAATTAGATTTTGCTTTAAAGAATATGTTCTTTAATAAGAAGAGGCGGAGAGATTACACAATTGTGAACTTTAATACTAGGAAAATGGATTCATCGATTAAGTAGAGATGCTACAAATTGTAAATGAGGAGGTGAGTGATGATAGAGAGGTAAGAAGGAATGATAATCAAAGCTATGGCTTAAGAGAAGAGGAGGAGGAAAAAATAACAAAAATCTATAAAAATGAGTGATATTAAACAACTTAGTGAACCAATTAGACATCCTATATATTAATTAGTACGAGTAATAAAAGATTAAAAAAACTAACATACTGAACAAAGAATAAGATGAGAATTTTATTAAATAATGAGTAACATTTAAAATGTGTTAGCATGGGAGGAAGAGGACGAGCAAAGTGGTAGGGTAGCTCAAGTCATCTCTGGAGGATAAAGAAAAGGGGAAACACTTGGCTTATGCTTATTGTGTGCACAATCACCAACAACAAGGAATTATCCCCAAACAACTTGTGGTCCTCGTCATCACATGCGTGCCTCTTCTTCTCTCCATTGCTACACAATATACAAGAATTTAACTCTTTCATTTGCAACTCAGAAATTGAAATCATTCTTTTTAGTTAATTAGTTGTATTAATTAAGGAAAAATATTGACATACATAAAATAACAAGTGTTATCCCCATAAAATTGATCAAAACTTTGAGCACTCTATCTTAAGTCCTGAACACCTTTTCAGGTTAATCTGCATATGAAAGGAGACAAAATGATCAGAACGATATATAAGATCATTCCTTCACAAAAATACTCCATGATATTGAGATCGAGATTACTACTGAATGTTCTACAAGGATACACAGAGAAAGAGAGAGAGAGAGACTCATGCTTGGCTCCCTGCACGCCACCCACCATAGCAAAGCTTCTAATGGAGCTTGATCTACGTGTGTGGCATACAGGGAGCCAGGCATAACTAACAAAACCCTAGCTAATTTTCATGAGCTCACCTGTGCTTAATTCTGCTCCATTAGCATGATCGATCATCCTTCCCCTCCCAGAAGAGAACCAATTCGAGGATACTGAAACTGATCAGTAAGCATATCTGCAAATATTCAAAGGTCAACCTCAGAGAACAAAATAGACGAGTGCGAAGCGAGAGCCAATTTGTCTTCCTCCTCTTCCAAGAGGAAGACAAATCCCAGTGAGAGAGATCTAGAGAGAAAGAAAGATGGGGGGTGGGTGTATATTGGGGTCCAGAGTCAAGCAGATGATGAGGGTTTACCTGAACTTTATATATAGGCCAACCTCAGCAACGCGAACTCTGTGAAAAAAAGTAATATTTGCCTTATAAAACAAAAGAAATTAATATATATAATTATTTGAGCCTTGGAGTCGAAGTTAAGCAAGCAAACCCTAGATGGATTCAGATTGCTTCTCTTCAAAAATTATAATTACACTTGTATAATTTTTCACATGAATCAATCTGAATCATACTGAGCTGAGTTTGTCTGGAGTACTTGGAAGAACTTGGATTCTTCCTGCCAGCCAGCCCCAGTCCACCACTCACAGACGAGATAGTACTATTCAATGACACACCACCTGATACAAAAAAACATAAGCAACATAAAGAAAATATAGGATCCAGACACCCACATTTATTACATTAATTAATGCCAAATATGTGGTACTATTTCTGCGCGATTCGATGCATCACAGTTGTTGATCCTTGGAGAGCACAGTTTTTTTATGATAAAAATGATTATTTTTTTATCATCATCACATTTTTTTTATAAAACATGGAATGATGAAGTCTGAAAACATCTTCTTACTAAGCATGACGAATGTTTTAATATTTGTAAACTACTTTCAGAATATTTTACCAGTGACGATTTTTTTTTTTATGGTGTTAATTAAGGTGTTCTACCAAGTAAATCATTTTTAAGATTTGTAAAGTAATTTTAATGCCTTACTGCTTTTTTAGGTTGGAAGTGATTTACAAAATTTATTAGAAAGTTTGCTATCTATCTAAACGTGAAGATCACGAAACATGATTAAGCATATATTTGCACCAAGTTAAATTAGGGGAGGATGAACCTTAGACACCCTTGAAATTAAGGAAGGCATTGATGACTCTTGACCCCTTGGGTTTTGTAGCTCCTATGGATGATAAAGCTTGTGGATTTGAAACTTGAGGCTTGAGGAGGAACTTTCAAGGGAGAGAATGAACCTTACAAACTTATTTAGTTGTTGTTTTTACCTTTGTATATTATGACTTGAGAAGTGGAATGAAAGCCCTAGGGCTAGGGGGGAGACTATAGGAAGGGGGAGGAGAGCCTACTCAACGTCATGAAGTGGTGAATAGAAGAAGAAGAACTCTCTTACTCAGAGTGAAGGAAAGAAGCTCATTTCTTTACATGATGGTAGTTTCTAGGGGAAATTCATTCATTCTTTGTCTAAAATATTGTATTGAGTGTAAGAAGGTGGTTGTACACTTGATTAAGTGCATCAACCAATTTAGTCTCTATGCTTAAGGCTTAATAATGAATAATATCTGAAGGACTATATTAGGGTCTGGAACTACTTTACATATGTTAAGGAATATTGCTTGGCCTTGTTAAACTTCTCACTAGAATGCAACATAATGCTCTCTTGACTAAGGGTACCATCACTTCATGCTGATGAAGCATCACATGCTACATTAAATTCCCTAAATATATATCAAGTAATGGAAGGGCAAGCATATATTACACATATTTCTATATTTCTTTAATGGACTCCAAGTAAAACTGCTAAAATAATGCAATTCATAATGGGAGTCATTATGAAATTATGTCCTCGGATAAAAGGATGATAAAAGATGACAATTTTATGAAACTATAGACTTTGATTACAATTTGTTATGGCTCATCTCAAAGGGTCTCAAAGGGCATTGAACTTTTCTAGACATGCAATAATTATGTAAGAGGATGAACCCTAAAATGATAACTTGGTTTCTAAAGAAAGGACAATTTTTCATGTTGACCCATATCTTTTCTTTCTACATAATTTCTAAGGTGACTTAGGTGTTATAAATATTGTTATTATGTCTATTATAAGTCAAAATGTCATCAAATGGGACAAATACGATCTTTCCTAAAAAAAGGCCATAGTATCTAAGTCATTACTCACATGAAATTTGATGAGGCATTGAATAAGCCAAAAAGTCGTATGTCTCTATTGGAGGAAGCTCATCACAGGCAAACAAAAAGTCAAATAAGATTTGAACACATTCGAGACTTATAGGGTTTAGCTCATTTTAGATTTCCTTGATCACCAATGTGTAAACTACTTTGGAGTTTTTCATTTCTAAGAAGAAAGTGTTCTTGGATATAATATTTACAAAGTGAACCTTAGGGCAGCTATTATACCCTTGGAATTGGTAGTTCTAGGTTTCTTAGGTGAGAATGATCGAATTGAATCTCCTATCCCTTACATTCAAAGATATATGTATTTGAACATAATTTAGTTATATTCAATTTGTATAACAAGGAAGTTCCTAATAATATGTGGAATAAATGTATTGTTATTATGTCATACAAATCATTATTATGTTAAGTCGTCATGTGAAGTAGGACCAAACACATATGAGTAACAAGAATGAAATGTTTGTTACGAGTGTGGCTTAGAAGTGAGGGAAATCTTCAAATTCTCAATGGATTTTAGTTAGGTAAGGAAGCATCACATTAAATCATGGGCATAAAGGGAATTTAATTCTTCACTTGATCCTCCTCCTATCCTGGACTCATGAATGTTAATATAGCTTAATTTAGGTTCTATAGCACCTTCTAATGCCTATATAGTAAACCCAAGTATCCATCCATGATAGCATTCATAAAGCAAAGAATATAATGCTAGTTTTAAGAAAAACTCTACCTACTAATCTATCTCTCTCTCTCTCTTTTCACTCTCTCAACAATATTCTCTAGGATCCAACAAACACCTCTATAGCCATTGGATACATTCTTTGAGTTATGTGATTTCTCTTCAATTCTCGCACTCTTCCACATCCTTTGGCCTTCTCTTGATATTTCTATACATCTTTTTGTTGAAGATGAGCCCTTTTATGTGAAAAATCATTTTTAATATTAATTGTTAAAGACTTAAAATTTTAGATGCAAGAATTTCATCATACTCTCATTTTAGAAACAACCAACTTTGAAGGTTGCTATCTGTGATGACTCTACCCATAATCCGATGACTTGTTGATTTGCTATTATTTTTTATCTAAACATACAACCTCATCAAAGAACTATTGTATTAATTTTAGCCACTAATCAAACTTAAGGAGGTAATAATATATTTGCCTAAGACTTTCCTTTCAATTATAATAATATGGGGTGTTGGAATGTCCAAATCTGATACAGTGCACAACAACATAATTTTTTTTATATGTTATCATTTTGCACTTATATTTCGTAAGAAATGAACTAGAGGAGGTGATGGTGGCTAGAAATGGTTATGGTTAACTAAGGTGAAGTGATATCAACTTTGTTGCATTTAGTTGAAAAATAATAGAATTTTGAAGTGACTATGTTGCAACACCAAGGAGGAGCAAAATGTTGAGGGAAATGTTAATAATTATAGAAGAAGGATAGCACAAGAAAGGTTATGGTTAACTAAGGTGAAGAAGAAAAATGGAAAAAGCAAATAGTGCCTACACAATTAAAAAGATTCATTCTAATTCTTGATCTTATCTATCATTGTTGTTTATTGTTTTATTTCGTATTAGAACATTCTCTCTGAATTTACATTCCTTTTATTACACCTACGGTCAATTTTAACACACATACTAATCAAGTTAATCTTTAGTGAGAGGATTTGTATAGCTTGTTCTTGGTCCTCGTACACAACACCTCACCATCTCATGTAAGATGTCCAAGCACAACTTTCTAGTGATTAGTTACTTTACAATGAAATATTGTAGCCATAAGGATTATTAAAAAGTTTTTTTTTTTTCCAACAATTATGAGTACAAATAATAATATATTTTTATTCAAATGAAAAATAAAATAAAATTCTAGTAAAATCCGCATATGATGTAATAGAGTGGTAGGTAGCAACCGCGGCATGAAAATCTACGAGAGATATGGCGTTAGGTGCTGATTAATATGATGTTGTCTCCTTTCCAAATTCCAAAGCGGATCACTTTATTTATTCTAGTTTAGCTGGTCCAACACGATCAAGCGTGGAAACAATAATCGACATACACAGCCTGTGAGAAAGGAAAAATATGTAACATTTGACCATGTCCTCTGACTTGTTGTTGACTTGGGAAACATTTGGTACATTGGGTCAACGGCGAAATCTTGTTCCAATTACCTGTTGGAGCACTGCGAGATACGGTAGGCCCAAGCACTACTCTAACGAGCTCGATCGCGGGCGGCCCGATGGCTTGGCGGTTGTGTTGTCAGGTTAAAGAACGGCGGAGATTAAAGAAAAAGATATCGCATAGAAAAGACTCTCGCGGTTGCACGTGAGGAATGGGCGTCGACCGGGAAGATCTGGTGTGTGGGGGCGGCATCTCTCTTTTTTGACCGAGACAAGAAGACGACAAAACTGAGGAAAATGAAAGATGCATGAACAGCTGATTGTATCGTATGTGTAGGATCTCATCTATATCAGACGAGAAGTTAGATTCGATGAAGAATTCGGATGTGTATTGACTCCGACATAAAAAAAATATATATAAACAATTACTTTGTAAGTAACTTTAAAATGTCAAATAATCGAGTTCAACAAAACAATTATACGCCCAATCTGTTTTTGATCGTCTGCATTTAGTTAGAGGACTCTCGGTTGAATGATTCATATCTGATTAAGGCTACACCAATCTGTTCACCTGGCCCTTGTTCAGCATCTAGATAGTTTTCATTGTTGTAAAAGCTGTAAACTTCTACTCGAGTAATATCATCAATTGAAACTCAACTATTTAAGGTAGCGGTAGCGGTCAGCCCATTTGATGCTAGTTTCAATCATTGTATTATGGTTGCTTCTCTACTTATTTAGTTGCTAAAATCCAAGTTAGGTACAAAAAAGGAAACAAAAATCTGAACAGCTCCAGACACAACAAGTCAGCAACTTGATTTACAAGTTGAACCTAACATTTAACTCAGTTCCTCAGCTTCAAAACCCTGTACATCTTGAAGTTACTACAGCGAATCAAATTTAGCACACAATTTCACTTCAAAGTTCCAGCATAATCATAGAATTATTGATATACGCATTCGTTTCAACATCAACAAAAGCTGCAGCAATGCTGATCCACTGTGGTTTTTCAGCACTGACATTTTCTGAATTTCAACATTGCGTTTCAGTATTAAGTCATTACAGCATCTGAATTTCTGATATAGGTCTGAGAACTCTGTTAATTTTGGGATCGCTTTCTGTTTGGAGCTGGTAGCTAGATCTTTGGTACGATACAGTTAGTTACAACATCAATTTCAGTTCTGAATACCACATCAGTAGTCTTACTACATTTCTGAATCTAGTTTGCATTCCCGGTAGTCAATAAATTAAACCACCATTTCTTACTTCATCTCACTGTTGTTTCATCTATTGACTAATGCGTCTGTACCTCTAAATTTCATGCTTCTGATCATTAGTTAGGCACAAGTCCAGTCTATTTTGTGGCAGCAATTCAGCTTGAATACTTAAAACAGGTTGTTGGTTACACACTTCTACTTATTCCTCATATTATATTTGTTGATGTACAGGCTATAATTTAAAATTTACTACAGCAAAAAAACAAGACCAAACAGAATTCCTTTACGAAAAGGTGGGAGTCAAACAGATGTGCCAGATACCCAAGTGTGTGCTAGGCAAGTATCCACATGCCGGCTTCTTTTTTTCACATTTCATGCTTCTTTTTTTCACGCTTGGTGTTGAAAAAGAATCTATGCCTTGGAAGGAGTTCTTCTTTCTTGAAACTTGTGGTTGCAAGGAGAGGGAGTGATGGCAAGAGAAAGTTTGGGCTACTAGGGTGCGATAATATGCACGGTGCCTCCTCACAAGTGAACCATCCAGGATAGACACCTCTTTTAGGCACCCCTGCCAGGTGAACCACCTGGCATGATGCAAATGCTAGGGTTTGGTGCCTCATGCCGAGCAAGTTACCCAAGCATACCCCAATGTAGGCATCACTGCCATAACACCGTGCCTAGAGGCCTCCTACTTCTTACCCTTTGCCTTAATTGGACCTAAAGCCCATTTATCTAATCTAGATGTCTTACACCAGACACTTTGTGATATATATGTTTTCATCATACTATTTGTAAAGATCAGCATGTAACTCTTATTTTCTTCGATAGCTGATAGAATCAGCTTACATAAATGACAAACATATTTCAAAGTATGCATCCATAAAATTGAAAGTGAGAAAGTTGTATTGAGTGTATGAGAACAAAAAAAAATTATTATAAAGTTGGTAACTAAGGTTTTATAAATTGTATACACCTCTAGCTAATAATACCCACACTAGGAATCATGGGGAATTATGTTAAGATGAAGGGGAAAAATGATAAATTTAACTGTATAATAGAAGACCTTATAAGTAGTAGGGAACTTGAATAAGTTTTGGTGATGTGTATAAAATAAAGAGAAAAAGAAAGAATGCAAGTAAAATGAAAGGAGAGAAAAACACCTCATGCTTGCCTTCAAGCCACCTCAAGCTTGCTTGAGTGACAAAGTGATGACACCTCATGCTAGAGGATTACTATTGGTGGACAAATGAGGTAAATGTAGGAAAAAAATTGTAATTTTAACAAAATCTTGCGTTTGTGTTATGACCCGTGTTTGCCTCTTTCGGCGCATCTAACATGTTCCCCAGTCATAACCAAGCCAGGCCCAGGGGCTCCCCAATCCCGTTCCGCCTCCGTGTTACCCCCACAAATATTACGTCTACAGCTCAGATGGTTGAAGGGTCATGACTCGTGAGAATTATGTCCAGGAGTCGAATCCCGCTGCAGACGTAATATTTCCAGGGGTAACACGGAGCCGGAACGGGATTGGGGAGCCCCTGGGCCTGGTTTGGTTATGACTGGGGAACGTGTTAGATGCGTCGAAAGAGGCAAACACTGGTCATAACAGTTTGGCTTGGAGGACTGGATTGAAGGTGGTAAATTGGAGAAGTAGAGTAAAAGCTGAATTTTTACCATAAAGCAAGTTTCTACTATTTGCCCTATATTTGAGTTTTCAAAAGTATTATAAATTGGAACGAAAATTGAGTTTGTGATTTAGTGACCTAAAGAAGATTCTAGTACTGAAATCAAGTGAGTTTTAGGTGATTATCATATTGTAGACTACTTGCAAGAAATTGATTATAGTATTCTGAATGTTTATATAAAAATCTGACCTATTTGTGGTTTTTGTTATGTAACTTTGTGCAGACCAATGGTTGTTAAATGAAATTTACTTTGGGTAAAAGCTAACTTGAATAGCTTTCCAGCACATCATATATTATATAGTGTAAGCTCTAATAATAGTATCAAACAGGTTGGGAGATTCAGTACATGTTTCCTGGAATATAAGGCTGACCTTCTTGTAGTATTTTTCTTGTAGCCCTTGATCTGTGGATTAATTTTAAATGATATTTGTTCTGACTAAAAGAGGACTCAAATATCTTTCCAGTGAGTCATACATTGCTTATATTTGAGACTATCTATACCATGAAACATACAATAACTTTCAGCTCATTGATTTTGTCAATCTAGAATTGGGCAGTCTGACCTTTTGTCACTTAATCTACTATAACTTTCTATACACTTTGCCAAATTGCACCAAATCAGATTTTCTAGAAACTAGATTCAAATACCATTCCAATGATATCTATTTTGTATGGTTACCCATCGTATGTCCCATTGATTCAATTGAATGCATTTACTGGTCATGTTTATATGTTCTGCTCTTAGTGTTATGACTAATATGACTAATATAGTACAAAGTGTCCTGATCCTTGTGCTCTACTCCATGTTAATGATTATCTCATCTATGTATTTGAGTTTATTATTTGATTCATGCTAATACCATTGTACTTGACATGTGAGCAAAGGATCCTAAAGACTTTGATATGCACCTTTGATACTTTGTACCCATGATCATGTTGTAAGCGCAATTGTATGAAGGCATGCCATTGTGTTACTTTGATTTTGTTATGATATCATTGTTCTTTGGCCCATACATCTTATAGTGGAAAAATGATGTGATCTCATTTATGAGAATTGTGGCTATGGATGTGGAACTAAGTGTTACATAGAGCAAAGTGCCACATTAGAAATAATGGGGGCCACCTCTTGAGTCGATGGGAGCCACCTCTAGAGTCCCTCCATATTTGGTTAGGCCATGGAGAGCCCTTTTCCGGCTTATGTGTGTGTGGGCTTATGATAGGCCCCGCAAGTGTACGGTTTCTATTGAAGTAGTAAAATATCGTCCCAAGGGAGCATGGTGTCAAGTACTAACTTTAAGTGTCATCAATAGCTAGACATATCAAACTTGGAATGAAAGAATTTCTCTAAATCTAATTTATCGAATCAAGAAACAAACGACTAAATAGGAAAGTTACAGTTTTAGAAGTGTTCAGGACTTCAGGTTTCACCTCGTTGAATGAATTAAACGTAAAACATTGAATCAAAACGAATTAATAAACGAATCTCCTTCTCTCGAAGCACAATCCGACAGTAAACAACTTAAGGCGATCACTCCTAGGATACGGATTACCTTCTCTCGAAGCGTAATCCGGTGTCTAACTTAAGCTAATCTCCTACTCTCATAGCAAAACTAACTTAAGAGACCCATTAGGCTCTATGAACGTTCAAGTGTTACGATTCACCTCTCGGTACTTCTCGTAACACTTAATACATACAAAAGTTTGGCCAGAACAATTATACGCAATAAGCACAACTCATTTAAATAAGTCAATTTACTAAAAATAGCACTTAGATTTAATAATTATGTTTCACATGTTCAAAATTGTTCAATGGGCTATGCCCGAGTCCTGAACTAGGGTTTTACACTAGACAATACATCGTATAACAAAGAAAACCCAAGTAAATTAATTCAAAAAGAGGGGAAATTATAAATTAAGGGTAGGAGACGATGAATCTTCAGTCTTCTCTCGAAAGCCCCAAAGAAATCTATCGAAACAAGCCCTCGAACAAGCAAAATCGCCACTTTTCGCCCTAGGTCACGTTCCTCGAAAGTTCCAACCTTGTAACCGCCCAAAATCCTTAATTTTATACTTCAATCGAACCCTTGGGCAGTTAGGAAGGTTAATTGAGCGTTTCCCCCAATTTCTAGGCATCTGGAGCGTCAGATTTGATGAAAAATGGATGAAAGGTCGGGATCTGCGGACGCGAACACGGGAGTGACGGCGAACACGGGCAGACCGTATTCAGTTCGCTGACTTGCAGGAAAGTAAACACGGCCGTGCGTCTGGACATTGATATGCTCATGTAATTATGTTTTGTGTTGTATATAGTGAGTTTAAGCAATTTTGTTAAGGTATCACTCAGTGACATTGTAACTAGATGTATAATGAAAGTTGATATGTAATACATATTTGTTGGTTGGATGAGGTTGGTTGAGTTTGTTACGTGATATTGCTACTCATCTAGAAATGTATTAACATTGTCATTAGGTGGTACAAGCATTTCTTCAATCTGATTTAATTGGTTTGATCTTGGGAAATTATATTGTGTTAAACCGAGACATTATTATTATTCACATGATTATTTCTAGGGGTGTGACACACTTAGCCTTGATCTTGTCATAGATCAAGTGATATGAACTATTAGTTCAATCAATTTTGTTCCTGCTCTAATCTGGATCACAAAAACTCCCAAATGGACTCGAATTATACCATAATTTAATCTAAGGATATCCAATCAATATGAGGTCTTAAATATCTAAATATGCAATTCCATATAATGTTGGCAAAAATGATTATTATAGAGATCATCACAGGTAGTAAAGGATATCTAGCAACACATTACCCTAAGTCATAAGAAATGTGTTGTCAATGATATCCCCTAATAAGTGGCAATGTCTCTCTGCAATATAATCTCTATTCTAGTTGATATGCAAATTGGAAAAAAAAATGTGCATCACACTTTCCAACCAAGCAAGCATGACTTGATTAGATAAATATTTGGGTATGGTCATATACTTTTAAGCATGAAACCATAGGTGGGCCCATAGATATCATATTTTCCAAAGGGGTAGATTCTATTATTAGTCACTACTTCTCTTATGGCTTATGAAAAATACAATGACAATTGTTATGGTCATCTAGTTACAAAGCAACATTAGGCTATATCAAAGTATATCATTCACCAGATAGAAATATTAATGATCTCAAGCCAAAGGTCTAATTCACCTTATTTCGCTTGTGTTAGGGAAAATTATGGGTGAAATAAAATTTATAACAAAAATATACACAATGAAAAAATTACCCAAAACTATTTTTCTCTTCCTAGAGGTTACATGCAAGACAATAAATCAAATAACATGTTTACATCATTACCCTTGTTGCATGCTTCAATCCATCAACTAACAAAGATGGCATTTGGTCTTTAAACCATTATCAAGCTTTTACATGAAGATCAAATATTTATGATAGAACTAGATATAACTCAATATAACCTTTAAGAAATTAGTCTTGGTTCTACTAAACTGAGCAAAAACATCCTAATCCGATAAAGATTGCACTGAACTGATCGTATTACACTAAACCGAACCTTTAAACATGAAATCAAAATCGAGTCAAAGTAGTTCAAAAACCACTGCTCGGTCAAATCTAAAATTGGACTACCCAATCTGTTGAACCTGCTTAAATTAGAAATCTGACTCAAACACCAAAATTAAACCATTCAAATTCTAAAATTTGATTTGCCTGACCTAGTTCAACCACTCGCTGCATTGTCGCTCGAGCTCCATTTCATAGGCTGCTGGAATCGAGGTCCATGATAACTCTAGTGAGGTCCCTGGTGTACGTCAGTGCTTCATGGACCTCCCAACTTTTTTTAGATGAATATTGGTAGGGAATGACAGCTTTGACCTACTCATGGTGAGTTTCTAATGTTGACCAAAAAACTCTAGCAAGAACCAACATGACAAGATGGCAATAATGTCACAGTTGATCTCACAAATCATCATAAAAACCATATAAACATTCAAAAAAGCAAAGGGAAGATGAAAAACTAGGGTGCAATGTTGGGCAGGCATTATTAGTAAAGGGAAGAGCTCTGTCGGGTTCACTAGAAGATGAACCACCAGCTGGTGGCGCTACAACTTTGGCAAACATGCTGTAAAACTCCAATGACACTTCCTTCTGACCTTGATTGATGTAGGAAGGGGGGCCTCATTCAAACTCCCTATCAAACATGGGCCTCGAAATCCAAGACTGGTTATGGTCAACACAAGACATTTTGATAATTTTAACATTTTATTACATTGCATGTTTAATTTTATAGTTATATCCACATAACATATTTGCATTAAGTTAGGCAGCTTAGATTTATTTTATAATATTTTAATTGCATAGATTTATGTAGTAGGTTGCATAATTTTTAGCATTGTATATGTAATTCTACAAGTCATCTCCTCACCCAAAATGATCTCAACAAATACCACCTTAAGGTCGACAACTGTCAAACTCAATAAAGCTCATATCATCTAAAAGTCAACAATTGTCAAAGTCAATAATGCTCACAACACCAAAGGCCTTCATGTGCCAAGTCACCAATTCCATGTCAACCATGCCACATCAACCAAGAAGCAAGCTCATCATGGCACATGGCTCAATGTTTAGGAGAAGAAGAAATGATAGAATGGGTGACAACTTACACCCATCATGAAAGAGTTAACATATCCAACTACCCACCTCCAACATCATCCAATGAGATTATCATGCAAGGCACACAAATCCACCAATAAGGAGCTTTCATACCTAGTCAGTAGTCACCCAAACCAACTAATGTGAGGCTCGCATACAAATTTCTCATCAGCCATGAAGAAAGCGCCAAGCTGAAATCTGAAGGAGAACAAAGATCCAACCATTGAATTCAAAAGGGACTTCATCCAAATCATTGAAGGAAAAATCTCAAACTTTAGAGGCAAAAAGGGACAAATCACACGTAAACAATGAGTGTGAAAGAGGATTAAAGAGGGCGTGTATTTTCATAGCATCATAGTGCATATTCCATGAATTTCTAGAAAATATTGAGTTAGTGTTTGGTAGCTTGTAAATCAAGAGTTCTCTTCTTCTTCCTCTTATCTTCTCTAGCCAACCCCTTCTCTCCCTCTACCTCTTCTTCTTGTCTACAATGTTCCTTAAGAGGGCTTGATCAAATCTTCTTTGATGAAGCCGACTGTTCCTTCCTTCCAAGCTTGTTTGTGGCTCCAAAGGACATCCAAGAGGGATTTGTATTTGTATTTATTCAGCCATCCTTGTTCTAGTATATTGTGTAAACCCCTCCCCCTCGTAGCCTCATCACCAAGATATAGTACAAGCTAGAAGAAGGGATTTCGGCCTGCTTCTTAAAGGGGCCTCAGTAAGATCTTTCTCTTCTTATTTATTTGCTATATTTTCTGTAGCTTGTTACAGTGTTCTTGAGCTACAAACCCTAAAACAATCATAGAACAGCCTTACAGCCCCATAGTCGGGCCGTATGTCATTGGCGACTCACAGAAGGCAAGAGGGACATGAGGAGACAAGGTATAGTTACCATGAACAAAAAACCCACTTGCAGCCATGATTAGAAAATAAGTCCCATGCACTGGAAAAATTTTTACAGCGGGTACCAGTAGGGTACTTATTGTTAGGCCTACGGGCCTGGATTTGGGCGCCCAAAATTTCAGCCCAGCCCACATGCTTTGAACCACTGGCTTTGGCGGGCTAATGAAACGATCGGGCGGCGCCCGAATTCGTTCCGAATGAAACGGGCAAATCGCGCCCAAAGATCACTTGCGTCCAACGTGGCAGGCGGCTTGACGCGATGAACATGATGGGACGCGTTAGGGCTGGTGACCGACTCTCTAAGCGCGGGGTGACCGAGGAGGAAAACGAGAGGGGAAAAGAGACGAGGCCGTCGTCCCAAGGGTGACATGCACGCACGAGCTCCTCTCTCGCTCTCGCGTGCCATCCGCCGGATCCCTCCGCCTGCGCGCGGGTCCTTACCCTCTTCTTGCCTTTCCTGGCCTCACGGTCGTCATTCGCCTGCTGTCCATGTCCCGGCGGTTCCCATGGATTCTTCTGCCTCCGTCTTCCCCTGTTCGCGGTCGAAGAAGTCGTCCAGCTGGGACCGAAGACTTGTCGCCTGCAGCTCCCGCCGGTCGCCAGGACTAGGTCCTGCCTCCGTCGCCTTCTTCTCTGGGCGCAGACGCTCGTCGGGCGTTCTCTCTCTCTCAGTCGTCGCCTCCCCATCTTTTCCCGCACTGTGGATAGAGACGAGTCTAGTTTCCCCTTTGGTTGCTCATCTTGGCTCTCCTTCGGGGCCAATCGTCTCGGTCTCTCCCTGCTCCGGCATGTGACGCTGATGGTTGGATGATCCACCGACGGTAGTCATCGGTCGGTTCGTCAACGTGACGACATGCCGAATCCTCGGTCCGAGTTCCCGACTATATGTTGCGTTTGACTTGGGGTACGAACGCATTATCCATAACGTTCGCGTTGCTGGGATGTTTACGACGTCCTTGACGCTGACATTTCGGTTGACGTGTTCGCACTTGTGGCGGACCCCGTCTGACGTGGTCGGTTCCGGGTGAGTCTATTGGGTTTAGGCGAATCAAGTCCGGCTCATTGACACGGGTCTCCGGTAGTTGACAATCGTTGACCTGAATTCGGTTGGGATGACAGAGATCCTCGCTGAGTCCCTGGTCCGACTGGGGTTCGATTCAAGGAATCATTCCCGCCGGTCACGCCCAACCTTGCGGTGTTGACCGTAGTGCCCTTGCGTGGGCGTGTATGGACTCGAGTCAAGCGTTGACTCACGTGTATTCAGATTAAAAATTTGTTACAGTAAACATGGGCGTGACAGCTTGGTATCAGAGGCCAGGGTCTGCGCGTTCCAACTTGTACAAGTGTTGTGCATCCATATTCCTTATTCTGCTACTTACTTGCAGATGGTGATGACTACAGACAGCAGGCTATCCTCGCTAAAGGACATTGTTGGGGATAGGTCCCTGGCCCCCAGGACCCTTGTGGAGTTAGTCTCCATGCTGCTCGTCTCCAACGAGCGCCTCACAGCTCAGGTGACCCGGCTCACCGGGGAGCTGGAGGCATCTCAGGAGGAGATCGCGCTCCTCAAGCGCCTCACAGCTGCTTCATCGACACCGACTGCGGCCAATCCCGTCTAGGGGACCGTCATGCGATGACGCGTCCCGGAGCCTGCCCCCTTTAAAGGGGTGCGCTGCTCCAAGGAAGTTGAGAACTTCCTCTGGGATATGGAAATGTACTTCTAGAATGCCCAGATCCCCGAAGGGGAGCAGGCCCAGGCCTGTATAGCATATCTCTTCGAAGATGCGAAGTTGTGATGGCGGACTCAGGCCGCACCCAACTTACTCGGGGCTGATCCCACCCGCAAGCTCTCCTGGGAAGAGCTTAAAAATTAGATCAAAGCCCAGTTCCTTCCGGGGAAGTCGACCTGGTCGGCGAGGGACGCCCTCAAGAAGGTCTGACACACTGGGAATATTCACGACTACGTGTAGCAGTTCTCCCAGCTTATGCTGGAGATTGACGATATGTCAGAGGAGGGCCGACTCTATACCTTCATGGACCACCTCCAGGGCTGGGCTCGTGAGGAGCTGCGTCGCCAGGAGGTGAACACCCTGAAGGCCGCCATGCAGGCTGCTAATGCCTTGGTGGACCGCAGGGACCCGAGGGGATAGGCCTCTCATGCTACTACTGCTACCACGGCTGGGGCTTCTACCTCACGGGCGAGAGGCCCATTCGCCGCGAGGGGCAAGAAGCCCTTCACCCAGAAGAACCGGTCTGCCGTGCCAAAGCCCACGAAGTCGGTCAGGGACCGCCCACCCACTTCAGCGCCAAAGAGCACGAGTGCTACTATGGAGTGTTATATATGTAGGGGCCCCCACATGATGAGGGATTGCCGCAAGAGAGAGAGGGTTGCTGCCCTAGTGGCAGCTGATGAGGGCATTGTAAAGGGTGAGGAGGCGCTCCTCAACCCTATTGTACTTGGTACTACTTCTATGTCTACTGATAGACCTACTTTGCTCTATATCGAGTGCCTCATAAACTCTGTGCATGTGAATGCGATGATTGATATAGGTGTGTCGCACCTCTTCATAGGACAATCCACTACCAAGAGGATTGGACTAAAGACGTCCCCAGCACAGGACCGAGTGAGGTCGGTCGGTGCTATAGACCCTGAAGTTGTAGGGGTGGCCTACGACGTGGGCATTGCGATTGGTAGCTGGCATGGCCGTTGCCATGCAAAGATCCTTAATCTCGTGGACTACGAGGCTATCTTTAGCCTTGAGCTGTTGGTCAAGGCGAGGATAGCGGTGATGCCGCATCTGTACGAGATAAAGATATTTGACGAGGAGCCCCCCTGCTTCATCCCTGTATTGGTAGCAAGGAAGCGAAGAAGGGGAAGAAGAGAGACTCTCGTGGGGAGCCTCTATCAGCGAGCGCCTTGGCGACAGGTTTGCGCCAAGGCAATCTAACACTTATGACCGTTTGGGTAGAAGGCCCCTTAGAGAGGAGGGAGACTCCCCTAGCGGTTTGAAGGGTGTTGGAGGAGTACGCGGACGTGATGCCTTCGGAACTACCGAAGCATCTCCCACCCAGGAGAGGGATTGACCACAGGATAGACCTTGTGGTAGGATCCACTCCCCCATCCAAGGTTCCTTATAGGATGCCGTCGGCAAAGTTGGCCGAGCTCCGCAGGCAACTCGATGAGTTGCTGGAAGCTGGGTTTGTGTGGCCAACTGTATCACCATATGGAGCCCCAGTCCTTTTTCAAAAGAAGAAGGATGGGTCCTTAAGGTTCTGTGTAGACTATAGAGCCTTGAACAAAATAACAGTCCGGGACTGTTACCCCATTCCATTGATCCCCGATCTATTGGATAGACTAGGAAAAGCTAGGATATTCTCCAAGCTAGATTTGAGATCAGGGTACTAGCAAGTCCGTATCGCCGAGGGCGATGAACGGAAAACAGTTTGCGTTACCCCGATATGGGTCGTTCGAGTTCTTGGTTATGCCCTTTGGGCTAACCAACGCTCCTGCGACATTTTGTCATCTTATGAACCAGGTGCTGGCACCTTTCTTAGATGACTTTGTAGTCATATATCTGGACGACATTGTAGTATATTCCTCAAGCATTGAGGAACACTTCATTCACTTGAAGAAAGTTTTCCAAGTTTTGAGGGAAAACCAGCTCTTTTTTAAGCTGGAAAAATGCACCTTCATGTCAGAAGAAATTTCCTTCCTAGGACACGTGGTGGGCCACGACCAGGTGCAGATGGACAGAGGCAAGGTCCAGGCCATTGTAGAATGGCCGATTCCATCTAACCAGACCAAGCTGCAGAGCTTTCTCGGTGTGGTGAACTTCTATCGAAAGTTCATCTGGGGTTGCTCGAGAATAACTGCACCCCTTAGTAATTTGCTGAAAAAGGATTCCAACTGGTGTTGGAATGATCGGTGTCAGTCCGCCTTTCAAGACTTGAAAGAGCGCATTGCTTCTGAATCGATCCTTAAGTTACTGGATTTTGGAAAACCTTTCAAGGTTCACACCGACGCTTCAGATCAAGCGATCGGAGGCATCCTAATACAGGATGGACATCCCGTTGCTTTCGAGAGTCGGAAGCTAAACGAGACCCAACAACGGTACTCAGCTCATGAAAAAGAGATGGTGGCGGTGGTTCACTGCCTTCGAACGTGGCGAGTTTACCTCTTGGGGTGTGCCTTTGTGGTAAAGACCGACAATGTGGCGAATACGTATTTCACCACGCAGAAGAAATTGTCGGCAAAACAAGCCAGGTGGCAGGAATTCCTAGCGGAATTCCAGTTCCAGTGGGAACATAAGCCTGGGAAGGCTAATGTAGTGTCGGATGCACTGAGTAGGCTTAACGCCTTGGTCTGCTGTTCAATCTCCAGGGTCGAGGGAGATCTCCTTACGAGGATAAGGGCAACAGCTACTCTCGATGAAACGTATCGGAAGCTAACGCAACAAATCAGGTCAGGTACAATCCGACGATATTATTTGGACGTCGATGACATCATAATGGCCCGTGGAGGGAGACCATTAGTCCCCGCATCGGGTGGATTGCGGTGAGAACTACTTAGGGAGCTCCACGATACCTCGTGGTCGGGTCATCCGGGGGCAGAGGCGCATGCTCGCCTTGTTGTCAAGGTCATGTTATTGGCCTGATATGCGTGCCGACATCGATATGTATGTCCGCACTTGTCTTGTTTGTCAGCAAGACAAGGTCGATCGGAGGTTACCGGTGGGGTTGTTACGACCCTTGCCTATCCCCGAAACCCCTGGATGAGTGTGTCCATGGATTCTATCGGTGGGTTTCCCAAGGTCCAGCGGAAAACATCAATACTCATGATTGTGGATAGATTCTCCAAGTATGGAGTCTTCATTCCAGCCCTCGAGCCTTGCTCTGCTGTAGTGACAGCCGAGCTATTCTTTCAGAATGTGGTAAAGAACTTTGGTATCCCAGAGGATATCGTGAGCGATAGGGATGCCCGGTTCACCGGACGATTTTGGTCGATGCTGTTCGACAAGCTGGGAATGAAGTTAAACTTCTCCACAGCAAACCATCCCCAAATGGATGGACAGACGGAGAGAGTAAATGCCCTCGTGGAGGACTACCACCATCACTTTGTGACTGCGAGTCAAAAAGACTAGCTGAAGTGGATGGATTTGGCAAAATTTGCCTACAACCTCCACAAATCATCGTCTACGGAGCACAGCCCCTTTGAGCTGGTGTTAGGAAGACAGCCCCTAACCCCCGTTGATATTGCGATGAGGGACTCCAGTGGGAGATGTCCTGCCGCACAACGGGAAGCTCGTGAGCGAGTGGAGTCACTTAAGGAAGCGAGGGATAGCCTTGAGTTAGCCGCTCGACGTATGCAACATTATGCGAATCGTCGACGTCAGGACGAAGAATTCGCCGTGGGCGACTTAGTTCTTCTCCGACTTACTCCGCAGATATGGAGGAAAATATTTGCAAAGACGGCCCATCGGGGGCTTATCTAGAGATACGATGGACCCTTTGAGGTGCTGAGTCGAGTCGGCTCAGTAGCGTATCGTCTAAAGCTTCCCGATAGGATGAAATTACATCCAACATTCCACATAAGCTTTCTGAAGAGGTTCCATAGGGATCCAGGGGATCCCACTCGATCCCAATCTCTTTGTGCACCGCCAACGGTCCGAACAAAGTTCGACCAACGGATCGGAGAAATTTTGGATCACCGAATTTTGGGACATAGTAGGATGAACCGACGAACAGAATTTCTAGTTCGATGGGAAGGTTCTCCATTAGAGGAAGCCACGTGTATAAGACGTCCGAACTGTGGTAGTTTGAGGATGAAATCTGACGTTACCTGGAGTCGCTGAGGACGATGACTCACTCCAAAGGGGGAGAATGTTAGGCCGAAGGGGCCTGGATTTGGGCGCGGCCCAAAATTCCAGCCCAGCCCACATACTTTGAACCGCTGGCTTTGGCGGGCTAATGAAACAGATCGGGTGGCACCCGAATCAGTTCCGAATGAAACGGGCAAATCGCGCCCAAAGATCACTTGCGTCCGACGTGGCAAGCGGCGTGACGCGGTGAACATGATGGGATGCGTTAGGGCTGGTGACCGACTCTATGAGCGCGGGGTGACCGAGGCGAAAAATGAGAGGGGAAAAGGGACAAGAGCGTCGTCCCGAGGGTGACATGCACGCACGATCTCCTCTCTCGCTCTCGCTGCTTCGAACCTTCGCCGGCTCTCCCTTCTCCGTCTTTCTTCCCTCCGGCGAGAGTTAGCCCCGTCGGATCTCTCCCTCGAGTTCGCTTCGTCGATCCGGTGGTGAGGGTGGGTGGCTCGGATCGCGACGAACTCCCGCCTCCGTCTGTCGTCTCCTTCGCGTCCAACACCGACGTCGCTGCCGCCCCACTTTCAGACAGCCTTGGAAGGCGCTACATGCATCCACGTCCTCGCCTAGAAGGTGCCAGCATTGATCGCCAAGGTACCTTCCTTCCCTCCTCGATCTCCGTTCCGGTCGAGCACGCCACTCTCGGCGACGTCCTTTTTCTTCTTCCTTCTCGTTGCGGTTTTGCCTATCGTGGCCGTGCTCCTCTGGCAAGCTCTCCTCCTCTCCTCTTTTGGGGTTCCGGCTTGCCTGCGTGTGAGAAGTGCTGGACCCAACTCGCCTACGTGCGAGTTCTACCGGGTCGACGATGGCTATCGCCTGCGCGCGTTTGTGCCATCCGCCGGACCCCTCCGCCTGCGCATGGGTCCTTACCCTCTTCTTGCATGTCCTGGCCTCACGGCCATCGTTCGGCTGCCGTCCGTGTCCCGGCAGTTTCCGTGGAGTCTTCCGCCTTCGTCCTCCCCTGTTCGTGGTTGAAGAAGTCATTCAGCTGGGACTGAAGACTCGTCGCCTGCTGCTCCCGCCGGTCGCCAGCACTAGGTCCCGCCTCCGTCGCCTTCTTCTCTAGGCGCAGACGCTCGTCGGGCGTCCTCCCTCTCTCAGTCGTCGCCTCCCCGTCTTTTCCTGCACTGTGGATAGAGACGAGTCCGGTTTCCCCTTTGGTTGCTCGTCTTGGCTCTCCTTCGGGGCCGAACGTCTCGGTCCCTCCTTGTTCCGGCGTGTGACGCCTATGGTTGGATGATTCACCGACAGTAGTCACCGGTCGGTTCGTCAATGTGATGACATGCCGGATCCTCGGTCCGAGGTTCCCGACTGTATGTTGTGTTTGACTTGGGGTACGAACGCGTTATCCATAGTGTACGCGTTGCTGGGATGTTTACGACGTCCTCGACACTGACGTTTCGGTTGACGTGTTCGCACTTGTGGCGGACCCCGTCTGACGTGGTCGGTTCCGGGCGAGTCTACTGGGTTTGGGCGAATCAGGTCCAGCTCATCGACATGGGTCTCCGGTAGTTGACGAGCGTTGACCTGAATTCAGTTGGGATGGTAGAGATCCTCGCCGAGTCCCTGGTCCGGCTGGGGTTCGATTCGAGGAATCGTTCCTGCCGGTCACGCCCAACCTTGCGGTGTTGACCGTGGTGCCCCTGCGTGGGTGTGTATGGACTCGAGTCAAGTGTTGACTCACGTGTATTCGGATTAAAAATTTGTTACAGTAAACATAGGCGTGACACTTATTTTGTATAACAAGGTTATATTATCCTATAATGTTATACAAATTTTTTTTATTTTATATAAATTATATTTCATATAACACTATTATTTTTCGTATAATACAGCTAGATTTTGTATAAAGATATATGAAAATATATTAATATTATATAAAATATATTTTTTTACATTTTATATAATATTAATATATTTTTATATAAAATCTAACCATATTATACGAAAAAAATTATTATTATATGAAATCTGATTTCGTATAATATAAAAAAAATTCGTATAACATTATACGATAATATAACCTTGTTATACGAAATGAGTACCCTACTGTAAACTTTTCGATAATGCACCCCGCTGCAAAAATTTTTCCCTATGGACTTGGCTCGCAAGAGAACAAGGATGTGGGCGAGGTGCTTGTCGTCTCCACCCAGTTGTACTGCTTCAATAAAAACTTGTCTCATGCTAGTTTGAATTGCACATTTGTCTAGTTGGTTTTTGTGTGGAGCCTGAATTGCTTTGAGTCAACATGTCACAAATTTAGATCCTTGTGGCCGCAACTATATTAGTTTTATTATTATTTATTTATTTATTTATTTATTTTAACTATTATCCTCTATTTAATTATAAAAATTCACAAAATATTCTAAAAATTCTCCAAAAATCACAAAATCTACGAAAATATATCTAATATTAAAAGAGTTATTTTGTTTATTTTTGAAATCAAAATTTATTTTTTTTATATATATTATAGATATAAAAGTTTAATTGGAAGAATAGACCCAAACATGATTTCTACCAAACGATCCTTGTGAGAAAAGTAACTAAATGATTTATTAGAGAGTTATCTTTTAAGCGTGCCTTGCAGAGATGATCTTGCCGTAGGCGCATGCCCTCTACATATATGCACATGCTGACCGCTTGAGATCTCTTCATCGCCACACCTAGTGCTAGCTTCTGGAGAGAGGATCAATGCCTTGGAGGGAGAGAGCAGCTTTCTTGAAGCTTGAGTAAAGGTGATGAAGGAGGCACAAGAGAGGGAGGGAAGAGGAAAGTAGGGTTTCCACTTACACGGCTGATGAATGAAATAAAAAAAAAACCGTCTGCATAATTATAATAAGCAATAAAACAAACATAAAATTGGTCCAGGCACTTAAGTGAACAAGGCCTAGTTCACTAGTGTCGTCAAATGAAGTTGTGCCAATAATGACACCTCTAGGCTAGCTGGTTCACTAGCATTACCAAGATGAAGTTGTGCTTCTCTCCCCTTTACCCTGATTTGGGCCAAGGCCCAAATCTACGATCTAGAAGCTGGAGACCAAGCATTGAGCCCTAATCTTGCAATACATCAGGCACCAAAGCTTGATCTTACCAAGGATCAGATGATGTGAACCCCTAGTTTAACAAATCTTCTTCCATGCTATTATATACCTTCCATTACCAAAGACATTGTATTATTTCTAGCTTGGCAAAGAAAGGATTTAACTTTGAAATGAGAAGTGATATTTGTTCATTTTCATTTCTTGGGATGTTTTATGATAATGGCATATTGAATAATGGGTTGTATCTATTTGACATAGATAACTCTATTTGTAACATTAATACCAAAAGGATCAAATATAATGGTTTTGGAAATGGCTCTCTTTGGCACTGTCTCTTAGGCCATATAAACAAGTGGCACATATAATAGCTATATGCAACTGGTCTATTGGGCTCATCCTCCTTTGATGTCACGCCCCGGCCTAAAGGTACTCTGCATAGGGTTGTCTATTCGGTTCGGATGGAACCGAACCGAACCGATTAAGGGATAAACCGAACCGATTTTATTTCGATGGTAACAACCCGAACCCGAACCGAATTACTCTCAAACCGAAACTGAACCGAACCGATTAACTCGGTTCGGTTCGGTTCAACCCGATTAAAACCGAATAAGCCTTATTTTATAAATTTAATTTTTTTTCTTCATTAGGAACTTAGGACGAAGGCCAAAGCGAATGGCAAAATCGGAATGGAAGATTAAGGTATAGGGGTTACGGATTACTGGATTAGGGACAGGCCGAATCCGAATGTGAGTATTCAGTTAGGGGTTCTTTTTTAATTTTTAAAATGGAGTCAACTCTTATTCAGTTTGAACCAAACCGAACCGAACCGATTAAGGGCAAACCGTAACCGAACCGAATTAAGATCGATTTCACCCATAATGAACCGAACCGATTTAGATTACTCAAAAACTGAACCGAACCGACTTATTCGATTCGGTTTATCGGGTTGAATCGATTAATCGACACCCCTAACTCCACGGACCTCTAGACCGGCATGAAACCCTAGATTTTCGAGCGTGAAATCACCCCCAAATTCACAACCCTAATTGTCGTCCAAAATTTATCCCCAAATCGAAAAGTCAAAACCCTAAATTAGAAATTTACCTTCTCTAGTCAAACCAATTTTGACTTGGTCAACGCTGTCAACGCCCCAATTTTGAAATTTCACCGCGCCACTCAATTTATTCAGATGCTGACATTAGCATGACGTCAGCCCCAAATTTCACCGCATAAGATTGCTGAATTCTTCTGCTGACGTCGCGCCTACGTCAGCGCCAAATCGATTTCGCCGAATTGATTTTGCCCGTTGACCAACTCTTCGTTGACTCCACCTCGAATCAAACGCCGAATTCGTTCGATCGCGGCGTCGTCTTCTCCGTTGAAATGAACACCACCTGTGTTCGTCCAACGGCGCTGCTACTTTGCCAGAGATGTGTGCCGGCAAGGGAAAAGATGCCCTCGTCTTCCCTTCAACCTCGCTGCCGTCTAGAAGCCGTCGTCGTCGGCGAAGATGACGAGAAACAGCGCCGAAAACTTGAAAATAGGGGAAGGAGATAGTGGAGAAGAAAGTCTCATTTTATTCCCAAAAACTTACAGAAATCTCTCCTTAACGTCGTCGACCCCTATCGCTGACACCCCTCTATCCCTCCCTCGCCGACGATCCCCTAATCGTCGGTTACAAGCTCTCAGAATTTTCGCACGGACCTCTCTCATCAACATCTCCCTAGATGCCAGAAAACACTCAAGCAAAGCTTCCCTAAGCTTCGTTCTCGCTGCTATTGCTGGTGGCGGTCGCTCTCTCCCCTTCTCGTCAGCTGTCTGCAGCTTTTATCGACGAAGATTGCTGCCCCTGCAATCTTTCGGTGCCGTCACCCTAAATCAGGGTGACTGCGTCTGAAATCCTCGTGTCGCCGCTCCTCTCCGAGTCGTCTGCACCCTCCGTTGTCATTGTCCAAAGCACGGGCGTCCGATTCGCCCGGTGACGATCCCACGTCCGAGCTCTGCGAAGAAGACGTAGCTAAAGAAGCCACTCCGCTCGATGGGTGGTCAACAACCATAGTTGACCACCGAATTTGGGTTTTGCTTTGTGCATTGTGATATGGGCTTGGGTTTGGGCCACCTTTCGGCCCACGTCGCCTGGCCCAAAGGTCCACGGGCCTGACATTTGAGGAGTATGACACATATGAGCCATATTTATTATCTAAGATGATAAAATCACTCTTCACCAAAGTGGGTGAGAGGGCAAGAGGTTTGTTAGATCTTATACATAATGATGTATGCGAACCCATGAACAAACTAACGAGAGGTGGATATTAGTACTTCATTACCTCTACAATTGATTTTAATAGGTACGGGTATGTGATGTAGCGCCGAGTTACGCGGCGGGAAGATCTCCTAGATAGACTCTAGGAGGACATATAAATAATTTGAAAACTCGTGATCAAACACGCGGACTGAACACAATCGGATACGTATATAAGCAATGGACGATAAAATAGATGCATCAATGCATACAACTATGGAAATTCACTCAAATGAAACTACTAACCATCGATGCAGAATTACAACCGAAGAAGGCGAGGTATCGAGCTCCAACAAGGATCGCACACCTTGCGTTGGACACTCAAGTCATTTCCACAGGCCCCGTTTGGCCTAGCTTTTGTGGCTGCTTATGGTGTTGCGGCTTGCAGAAATCAAGAAGCTGAGGTGTTTGACCCTTCAGTTTCTCTGTTCCAACCCACAAACAGCTGCTTCTCTAAGAAGTAAGGGTGAAGCTGCTTCTCTGGCCCCCCACCTGCTTATGCTCAATGACCCTTATATGTAATAATAATTTTTTAATAGTACAACTTATAATATTTTTAATAAATATTTTAATTATAGTTAGCTATAAATTTAATCATATAATTTTTATCTTAGTAATTTTTTAGTAAAAACTTATTTATTATAAATAGAATAACCTAGTCATAAGCTGTATATCCAAACACCCTCAAACTTCTTCAGCCAGCACTTCTTCAACTAGCACTTCTTCAACCAGCAAAAGCTAGGTCAAACGGGGCCACAATGGAGTCGAGGCACCCACCTTCCAAATTTGCGCTGCATCAACCTCCCCCAGTTGGATGAATTCTCCTTCGGAGAATTAAATTGGTGTGTAGATCCTTGGAAACTTAGATTTTTCTCACAATTTGGTGGCCTAAAGTGCACAATGGTCTCCACTTTGCACCTATAATTGCTCAAAAAGATCCGACACAAAAAATTGACACGCAAACTAACACAAGAGAAAGTAAACACAAAAGGTTGAATTAGGAGGTGTAGGGGACAAGATGAGGGCAGACGCAAACTAGCGTGACCATCATGCTTCTGCTGCGCCAAAGCCTTGGTCAATGGGTCTGCCAGATTGTTCTCTGTGTTTACTCTACTAATCTTGACATCACCTCTATCAATGATCTCTCGGATCAGGTGAAATCTTCTGAGTATGTGTTTGGATCTTTGATGAGACCGTGGTTCCTTGGCTTGTGCAATTGCTCCATTGTTGTCACAGTAGAGTTCAATGGGATCCATTGCACTAGGTACCACTTGAAGATCACATAAGAACTTCCTTATCCAAACAACTTCCTTGGCTGCCTCAGAAGTAGCCACATACTCAGCTTTGGTTGTAGAATCTGCTATGGTGGATTGCTTGAAGCTCTTCCAGCATACATCGCCTCCATTTATCTTGAACACATAGCCGGCCTGCGATCTAAAGTCGTCAGGGTCAGACTGGAACGATGCATCAGTATAGCCCTGCATACTGAGCTCTTCCTATCCCCCATAGACCAAGAACAGATCCTTAGTTCTTCTCAGATACTTTAGGATGTTCTTTACAGCCACCCAGTGCTGCAGACCTGGATTGGATTGGTATCGGCTGGTTATGCTCACAGCATATGCCACATCTGGTCTAGTACATAACATTGCATACATGATCGATCCTACTGCCGAAGCATAAGGAATTCGACTCATGTCATCCCTCTCAGCCTGTGTTGTAGGACACTGGCTCTTTGAGAGAGTAAGGCCATGTCTCACTGGAAGGTATCCTTTCTTGGATTGCTCCATGTAGAACCTCTCCAGTACCTTATCAATGTAAGTACTTTGACTAAGGGCCAGAAGCCTCTTGGATCTATCCCGGTAGATCCTCACGCCTAGAATATAGGCGGCCTCCCCTAAGTCTTTCATCTCGAAACACTTCCCCAACCATGTCTTCACAGCTTGAAGACTAGGGATGTCGTTTCCGATGAGCAGTATGTCATGAACATACAAGACCAGAAAAATCACCAAGCTCCCACTGAATTTTCTGTATACACAGGCGTCATCTTCACTTTTGATAAAGCCATAATCTCTCATAGCCTCATCAAATCGAAGATTCCAACTTCGAGATGCTTGTTTTAATCCATAAATGGATCTCTTCAGCCTGCAGACCTTATTAGCCTCTGTAGGATGGATGAAGCCATCAGGCTGTGTCATATACACATCCTCAGTCAGCTTCCCGTTAAGGAACGCTGTCTTCACATCCATCTGCCATATCTCATAATCATGATATGCAGCTATAGCAAGCAGAATCCGAATGGATTTAATCATGGCAACTGGCGAGAAGGTTTCATCATAGTCCACCCCGTGGACTTGTTTAAATCCTTTAGCCACTAGTCTACCCTTGTAGGTAACTATATTGCCATCCATGTATGTCTTCCTCTTGAAGACCCATTTACACCCTATGGGTTTTACCCCATCAGGCAGCTCAACCAAATCCCAGACTTGGTTAGCCGACATGGAATCCATCTCGGATCGCATGGCGTCAAGCCATTTCTCGGAGTCCGGTCCACTGACCGCCTCATCATAGGTTCTAGGTTCATCCTCAATGATGTAGATCCCATCGTGTTGGGTCGGTAGCGACCCATACCTTTCAGGTGCACGACGAATTCTCCCAGACCTACGCGGGACCTATGTCTGAGCCTCAGGTTGCCTAGCAACCGGTGCAGGTGGCTCAGATTCCATCTCTTTGTCTTGTGCTTGCACTTGGACCTCATCCAAGTCAAACTTCCTCCCACTAACTTCTTTCATAAGAAATTCTTTCTCTAGACAGACAGCACCCCGAGCAACAAAAACTTTGTTCTTGGTTGGGACATAGAAGTAGTATCCTTTAGTTTCCTTAGGATACCCCACAAATACACACTTATCAGATCTAGGTTCTAGCTTGCTAGAATCCTGACATTTGACATAAGCCTCACATCCCCAAATCCTGATAAACGCGAGATTAGGGCGTCTCCCACTCCATATCTCGTATGGTATTTTGGAGACACTCTTAGATGGAACATTATTCAGTATCAGAGAAGCTGTTTCTAGTGCATGCCCTCAGAATGAAGAAGGTAGAGTTGCGTGACTCATCATGGATCGAACCATATCCAATAAAGTTTGATTTCTCCTTTCAGACACACCATTCCATTGAGGTGTTCCAGGAGGAGTGAGTTGGGATATGATCCCACACTCTCTCAGATAGTCAAAGAACTCACCGCTCAGGTATTCTCCACCTCGATTTGATCGAAGTGCTTTAATGGATCTTCCAAGCTGGTTCTCTACTTCATTCTTGAACTCCTTGAATTTCTCAAAGGATTCAGATTTATGTCTCATTAAGTAGACATAGCCATACCTACTGAAGTCATCAGTGAAGGTAATGAAGTAGTTGTACCCTCCTCTGGCCTATTTATTGAAGGGCCCACACACATCAGTATGTATGAGATCCAATAAACCTTCTGCCCTCTCACCAATCTTGGTGAAGGGCGCCTTTGTCATTTTCCCTAATAAACAGGGTTCACAAGTATCAAATTCCTCCAAGGAACTTGAATCTAACAATCCATTTGCATGGAGTTGTTGGATGCGATTCATGTTTATATGGGCTAATCGACAGTGCCATAGGAAAGCACCAACTGAACCACTTAGTTTGGTCCTCTTATTACTTATGTTACAAATAGAACTTTCCATATCCAAGATATATAGACCATTGCACAAAGTACCCTTCCCATAGAACATATTTGCAAATGAAAAAGAACAGGAGTTCTTATTTATTTCAAATTTAAATCCTTTCCTTGCCAAGCAAGGAATGGATACAATGTTCTTTGTAAGTGAAGGTACACAAAAGCAATTATCTAGTTCTAATTGAAGTCCAGAAGGCAAGGAGAGAGTCAAAACACCTACAGCAACAGCAGCAACCTGTGCTCCGTTTCCAACGCGTAGGTCAATCTCTCCAAGCCGCACCGATCTACTTTTCTTGAGCGCCTGCATATTTGTACAAATATGAGCTCCACATGCGGTATCCAATACCCATGACATAGAAGTAGAAAGATTGACTTCTGTAACATAGATACCTGAGCATGAAGACGAAGCCTTGCCTCTCTTCTTCTCATTCTGAAGTCGTACTATGTCATTTATCATGTGAGGTGGTCCTCCACACGAGTAGCACTTATTATTCCTGACTCTTTCCATCTTTGTTTTCAATGTATTAGTTAAGCCTTTGGGCTCAACACACTGAATGTTTACTTTAGGAGGGTTGAGCTCAACCAATGCATCAAAGAGCTGCCTTAGATTAGAAATAATTTCAGAGGCACTCTTAGATTCATATTACCCTCTTAGCTCGGGCGACATGTTGGTTAGCATCAACTGTGCAATCTCCAAAGTATCAGCTTGATGCTTATTATAAGCATCCTTCTCAGCCGCTGAGGCCAAGCATGGAAGTGGCTCAGGAATTGGCTTCTCAAGGACATATAGCTTCCTCTCGAGCTTGAGCACAATTCTCAAGTTCGTATACCAATCCTTTAAGTTCGATCCAACCAACTTATCCCTTTCCAGGGTAGATCGCAGTGACCATCTGCCATTGTTCACAGCCATTGTTCTACAACAACCAAGAAACAGCAGATTAGTACTACTCCGAATCATTTAAACTGGACTTGTTTTAAATGATTACTGCTCTCACTATTTTAAATTCGAATTGACAACCCACAAAGTCAATCGGGAGGTTTAAAACTTCCTAGTGAGATGGGATCCTTATTTCACATGAGGCTTTGCGTCCCACGAGGGTGGGATGAGATGCACAAAGTAACTCATGTTTCCTAAGGTGGGCGCACCGGCCGGTTGCTCCAAGCAACTCCCCTTGTTGAGACAGTCTAGGCATTTCATGTCCAGCGAGGGCTGGATACAACATGAAACCTTTACCTCTCAATGATGCCTCTAGACTTTCACCATGTGCCCAGCACATGTGAATTTCTAGTCAAGTCCATTCCTAACCGTTATGCCCAGGGCCAACGAGTTTCCTTGCAAAGGCACGCCCAGGTTAAAACTGGACTGGGGAAACCATTGCCACCATGCACTTTCTAAAGATAAGTGGGTGTGTCCCACGAGGGTGGGAAACAATTCACAACTCCACTGATCGATAGCTTAGTGAGGGCTACGCGTTAGAAGGCTACCAGACTTGATATTTTAATTGAGGGTTTTTGTTTAAGGTCGCATCATCTCAGTTTTATCTTATGTCTATCATTACAGGCATGCAATCCTATAGTGATAACATAACGGTAAAACATTTCAGGCATGCTTCTGCAGATAATAATAAAAGCAGTAAAGGATGATGTGATCATATCCTATACAAGACATTGAACCAATCCATGCCATGAAATAGGTTCAACTCTTGTCCTAGAACTCAAGCCCCAAAAAAAAAAACTAGACCTAGCCTAGCCGACCTCTAGCTTGAACTTCAAGGTTGGCTCCAAGGTCCTTCTCTCATGGTTTAGCTCTCAAACCCTAGAGGTACACTTTAAAAGTTCCCCATAGGTTCGGCCAATGCCATGGTCTTGCGCCACTAAGCAGGTTTGCGCCTCTTGCTTGTTGCATCACCATCCAAGGTATGCATGCGCTAACCTCCAAACACATGCGCCACCCTAATCTTCTTCTTAGTCAAAAGCAAAAAGAAAAGCGGCACGCAGGCCTCACGAGGATACATCGCCGGCATGCAAAGGGGGCTTGATTAATGATCACAACATCATGCACAATCAAGGTATTTACTCATGCAATTCTACATGCTCATGAAAAACATAAAATCTGAAATTTTACTTTTTCATAAAACTAGTCTCTTTTTCTCATCTTCTTCTCACAAATCTTTTGGTTTATTGCGATTTATTTTTCATGATGATTTCAGAGATCCTTTCGGCTGGCAATTTTGTCAGATCAAGAGACTTGGCCAGTCCGAAGACACAATGCCCGTCCTACTTGACAAAATTACGTGCGCCTTTGATCTTTAAATCAAACAAGAAAAATAGTCCAAATATCCAAAAGAGATTGAGAGGATAATAGAAACAAGAAACCCTAATTTTTCTACTTTTAGAAAAATCGATTGCCATGCATCATGCTATTTACAAAAATAGAGATATGGCATGTGAGCATGGAAGAAAAGCATAAAACATCGTTCGAGTCTTGCAAGTCCCTCTGATACCACTGTTGGGAAACCCCGGGGACATTTTACAATTTTCAAAGTCATGGACATACATTTTTACGCAGCGGAAGAATGTCCCCGAAACAGGCCGGTCCCAAAAACCCAGTGAAGATCGCAAGCAAGGGAGTCGACACGATGAGTTAGGAAATACCTTAAGAGCAATGAAGAGCGATGCCGATGTAGGCGTCCAAGTGTGCGTCCTCTGCAGTCTGGCACACACGGATCTCTTGAGTTCTCTTCTTCCACGCCCGGTGCTAGCCTCGGGAAGAAGATCCAAGCCTTAGGGAGATACTCTACTTCACTTGCGCCACCAAGAGAGATGATGCACCAAGAGAAGAAGGAAGACTATCCAAAACGCCAAGCACTAATGTTCCTTGCGCCAAGAGGAAAGGAGGAATTGGCTTGCGGTTATGGAAGAAGGAAGATGCGCCCTTGCTCCAAGCACTCGCCCCTCTTCTTGTGTTCACGCCTTCAAGGATTGATCACTCACAAGAGGGGGCGACTAGGGTCACATTTATAGGGCAAGAGGCGGTTAGGGTAAGGGCTAGGATCATGACAAGTGTAGGGCTAGGATGAGGAGGTATGAGACAAGGAAAGTCTCCAAGACATTTCCATAATCCTCATTCAACCATTCCTTATTTTCCCCATGCCTTTCCTTGTGCACCAAGGCCTTGCCTTGCGCCCCAAGCAATGCCATAGAGGCATGCATTCCATCCTAGGAAGATAGGGGAGGTGCCCTTTACTTCCATAATGAAGCAAAGGCGCCAACATGACCCCATTATGCCCCTAGGCGCTTAATGGTTCATGTTTCTCCCCATTATACCCTTTTAGCCTCTCATCTCCTCATGAGAACTTGTTATTGGGCCTCATTGGATAATGAGCTAGCCCAAACTTCACTACATGGGTTGATTAAGCACTTGGATCCAATCCAATGCAACCCTAATCCAAATGTGACCAACCATGGTCAAATACGGGTCAACCTGCCAAAAATGAAGTTTGGCTCTAATAACTCGATCATAAGGCTTCTCGATCAATACGAGAACTCAAGTATCAAGGTGTGCAACCCTGTAGGTTCCTCTGACGCTGGCAGTGCTGACCAAAGGTCATCACAAGCAGTGAGTGGCACCTAGCAGTGCATCGCTGCTACCCAGGTCATTGGAATGGATATCGACATCGACATCCCCATCATCGCAACTAGATACAGATGCATTACAGTCTCTTTGCCGAACTGATATCCGATTGGACAAGTGTGTCACCACTTACTTTCATCCAATCTCATGGCTATGACTAAAACAGGTTCTCACCTGGGTATGGCCATACACTCTCAGTCATAGAACCATAAAGGAGCTCCATGGATATCATACTTCCCTAGGGAAGGGGCAAATCCTATGTCTGTCCATTGATCTTCTCATATGGGTCGTGACATGCTCAATAACAACCGTTATGACCTCCCATCTATGGCAAGGTGTTAGGTTGTATCAAAGCAAGTCCCTAACCACATAGAATGATCAATGACCTCAAGTCAAGGGATCAATGCATCTCCTGTCACTTATGAGGATAACTCATGACACCAAGTCATAGCCTCATAGCGGGTTTATCCAGTATATCCTCCAATGATATACCCATGTGTCTGCGTTAGCACCACGTGCCTAACCAGCCCACATACCAGTCTCTCAAGTACCAGAGCTGTCCCATATCCACTCAGGTACATCGACTGGGGACAATTATTTGAGCACAGATCCAATCTGTCTCCAGGAACATTATCATGTAAGTACACAATCGCAGGTGTAGTCAAACAATGATAACGACAATGCCAGAATGATATATAAATATCAATGTCAAGTAGTACATAAGTTGACCAAACTAGGTCCTAGGGCATATACACCAACACGACCTACGTAACCATCTTTGAAGATAGTACCATAGTCGAGGGAGACATGTTGGGGGATGTTTACAAGCCATAGGGTGAGGGGAAAAGTAGGACTTGAGATCCAAATGCAAAAGGGATGCTGGCCCTTAACCTTAGATTCAACCACTACAACATGGTTGTGAAGGGGACATTCGAGCCAATGCGAAGGGACAACGAACTCAAGAAAGGGGACCGAGAACCAA
Source organism: Costus lasius (assembly GCA_027563935.2). NCBI lineage: Eukaryota > Viridiplantae > Streptophyta > Magnoliopsida > Zingiberales > Costaceae > Costus > Costus lasius. Next base: position 90,657,085 of record CM050450.1, on the reverse strand, counting down.
GGCATGTCATTGCACACTTGGGGCGGGTGCTTGGCTACCTCTAAATGGGCATCTAGAGTCTCTACAATCATAGGTCCCACTAGGGACACATCCACCATGGGTGGGTACTCAACCAAGGAGGGGACTAACAGAACCTCCTCAACTTCCAACTTGGGTGGAAGAAGGCCGTGGGAGAGGCAGCGAGCCTCGATGGGCTGGAAAGCCGCCTCAACCCATTGCACGGTGTCACTAAGAAGTGGCACAATCATCTCTAGTGCGTCTGGGCGCACGAACATCATGCCACCAGGTTCAACAATAGCAAACTGGTGCACCATGTCCTCGAGCACGGTTACATGCACATACAAGTGGTCTTCGGTGGCTCGGCGACCACCCGGAACACAAGACAAGGATGAATACAACATTCTTGACAAAAATGCTGTAATCAACAAAATCCGACAGGATGCCAATAATAAGAATTACTGGCAAACCTGCTTTGATACCAAATTGATGTAGCGCCGAGCTACAGGGCAGGAAGATCTCCTAGATTGACTCTAGGAGGACGTACGAATGATTTGAAAACTCACAATCAAACACACAGACTCAACCTAATCGGATACGTATATGAGCAACGGATGGTAAAATAGATGCAGTAATGCATACAACTATACAATGTCACTCAAATGAAACTACTAACCGTCAATACGGAATTACAACCGAAGAAGGCAAAGTATCGGGCTCCAATAAGGATCACACACCTTGCACCGGACACTCAAGCCATTTCCACACAAAAATGGAGTCAAGGCACCCACCTCCCTCCACTTAAGCTCCCTTTTATAAGATAAGGGAGGGTAAGATCACCCACTCACAAGAGGGGTAGTTACAACTAATATTCTAACTACTATCCTGAAAAAGCTGAAAACACGGTACAATTTGACTGGGAATATTCCACACGTCGAGTCAATCTTGGCCATCCATCTTGGTCTTGATGATATCTTCTGATCGGGATGCCTGATCTGAGATCTGAGGGTATGGATGGATGGATCTGGTTTGGCTTAATGGGATCAACACTTGGATCATCCCATAACTCGTCCGATTAGAGCAAATCCAGGAGAAACAATGCCAGCCGTCAGTTGCCCAAGATAATGATCTGACCGTTGGATGAGGGCTGAACGATCTGAGCCGTTGGATGTGAGCAAGCTTCATTGTTCTTCCTTTGTTCCACACGAGGGCGGCGAGCAGGGCACGACGCTGGTCGATGTCCGTGCTCAATCGCCGGAGCTGCTTCAACTGGCGGCACGAGCGGTGGTGAATGTTAGATGGCGAGCTTCCGGCGTCGGATTGTGGCTCGCCGAGTAGGGAACTTGTGGCGGTGGCAGTGATAGGAAAAACTTCTGATTTCGATGATCTACCCGATAAATGGGCGGATAATTTTGGATGGAGGTTCACAGCAACGAGGAGAGGTAGTGGCCGAAATTTGGCATCGATCGGGGCAGCGGATGGGGCGGCGCAGAGGACGAGACACTGGACATGGTGAAGCTCGATTCTGGTGATCCGGCCACCCAATGGCCCGATGCTTTGGACCATGATAGACATCGGTGAGGAGCAACTGTCTGAAAGTCCTCACAAGGTGGCGAAACCCTAGATAGGCGCATGAAAAATTTCTTCTAAAGCAGCGGAGTGGGTTTCTTAGTATCATCGCATGCAATATGATCAACTTAACAACATGAAAAGAATTCATACCGAAGCCATGTGTTGGATGGCGTCTTGGAAAGAGAGAGCAAGAGAGATCTCCTCCAAATGATGCGCACACAAGAATGAGGATGCGCTCACTTCCTTGGTGCTCCTTGTGCTAGCAAGGTTCCAAGAGGTGTCTTTGATCGAATGGAAGGGATGGATGAAGCTTTACTTGCTTTGCCAAATGACTCTCCAAGGCGTCCAAGACTCGTCACACACGAATGCCCTCTCGAGAGTAAGTGGGGAAAGGCGAGAGAGAAGTTCTCTTGGCGTGAACGTGAGATGTGGTCACGTTAGAGAACATGCTATCTAAAAATAGCAATGTCTCAACGTTCATGCGACCATGCATTACCCCAATCGCCAATGCCTCTTTACTTGAACCATGCGCTCACCCAATGAGCTGGTTCAAATCGATTTGGTTCAATAACCAAATAAACCAAGCAACTAGTCCAGATCATAACAAAAACCCCTAAGGCTTAAGATATGACCGTTCATCTCTTGATGCTCCTAATCTCACCGATCTAGCATCCATTCTCTCAATCGAAGCTTACCGATCTCAAGCCCTTATCAATCAAACATGATCAGACTGGATCTCACTTACAATCAGAGATTAAATCCCTTTAAACTGAACCCAAACAATTCAGTCCACACGATCTGACTTAAGTAAGCCATATCATCAAATTGTGCGACCCTAAGGGTTTCCTTTAAATGTCGGTAACGATAACTTACGTTATCACGATCAGTGAGGGGTATCAAGCAACACATCACTGTCTCCCGATATAAAGGAAAGAGTCTTCCAAGACTACACCCAAACCACAGCACAAGTGTGAATCCAATTCACAAGGCATGCAAATTTCCTTTGCCACTGGATGTTCTTATTGGACAAGCGTGTCAAGCCTGTAGCTCCAATATGATGAGCATGATTAGATCAGATGATCACTGTCATCTGGGTATGGCCATACACTTTCTCAATCATCTCATACAGAGGGGGGCCCCTTTAGAACATCATACTCCAATTAAGGAGACGGCAATCCTTTATCTATCACTAGTGCCCTAACCTGACTCAAGCTCACCATCCAAGATAGTCTATAATCATTATGTTTCAAATGATATTGAACTACCTCAAAACAATGACAATCATCATTTAGAAACACAAGTGATCTCAAGTCAGAGGAAATGTGCCACTTGTTGCAATCAAGGATTATTCACATTGTGACAAGCAATTGAATATCCTAGTAGGGTCTGTCCAGTACATCCAATGTACCCATGAGTCTACATCTTATTCCATGCTCGAAGCATCCTATAAGATTAGAACACATATTAGTCTCAATCATATCAAGGCTGTCTCATGTTCACCAAGATATCTTGACTAAGGACATAACTGCATGTCAGCCTAGCTGAACAGCTTTGAGACATTATTCAGAAGTACACTTATTGCAGCAGACAATGTAACAAACTGAATAACAACCATGCCTTTATAAACATAAGAGTTTATTACATGATACTGATACAATCCCAAGGCCTCAAACATTAGCCTTAAGGGCATACCCCAACAATCTCCCACTTGCACTTAATCTAATGGTTGAGAAATTTCAAACCCATATTATTACAGTGCTTCTCATGCTTCTGCTGCGCCAGAGGCTTGGTAAGCGGGTCAGCCAGATTGTCATCTGTATGAACCTTGCAGACTTTGATCTCGCCACGATCAATGATCTCCCCGATCAAATGAAACCGTCTCTGTATGTGCTTGGACTTCTGGTGCGACCGTGGTTCCTTTGCTTGTGCAATTGCTCCAGTGTTATCACAAAAGATAACCAAAGGATCAGCACTCGAAGGAACAACACCAAGTTCCTGAACGAACTTACGAATCCACACTGCCTCCTTGGATGCTTCCGAGGCTGCAACATACTCGGCTTCTGTTGTGGAATCAGCAACAATAGACTGTTTGAAACTCTTCCACACCACCGCTCCTCCATTCAAGCTAAAAACATAGCCTGATTGCGATCGGAAATCATCCTGGTCAGACTGGAATGAAGCGTCAGTATATCCTTCAATACTGAGTTCTTCCTGACCACCATATATCAAGAACATATCTTTGGTCCTCCGCAGATATTTTAAGATGTTCTTGACTGCAATCCAGTGTGCCTGACCTGGATTACTTTGGAACCGACTGGTCACGCTTAATCCGTAAGCGACGTCTGGGCGAGTACACAACATCGCATACATAATGGACCCAATAGCCGAAGCATAAGGCGTATTGTCCATCTCATCTTTCTCAGTCTGTGTTTGTGGACACTGACTCTTCGAAAGATTCAGACCATGTCTGACTGGAAGATATCCTCTTTTAGAATTCTCTAAATGAAATCTCTCCAGGACTTTATCGATGTAAGTACTCTGGCACAGCCCGAGAAGCCTCTTAGATCTATCCCTGTAGATCTTCACACCTAATACATAGGTTGCTTCTCCTAAATCTTTCATCTGAAAACATTTCCTTAACCATGCTTTAACCGCATGCATTTCAGGAATATCATTTCCAATGATCAAGATATCATCGACGTAGAGGACTAGGAAAGTAATCACGCTCCCACTAAACCTCTTATATACACACGGGTCATCCTCGTTCTTGATGAAACCAAATTCAGAGATTGATTCATCAAAACGAATATTCCAGCTTCTCGATGCTTGTTTAAGTCCATAAATAGACTTCTTTAACTTGCATATTTTATGACGATATGATGGATTAGTGAAACCTTCAGGTTGTGTCATATAGACATCCTCGTTCAGATTTCCATTAAGGAAAGCGGTCTTCACATCCATCTGCCAGATCTCATAATCATAATATGCAGCTATCGCGAAAAGAATCCGAATAGACTTAAACATAGCCACAGGTGAGAAAGTTTCATCATAATCTATCCCGTAGATTTGTTTGAAACCTTTCGCAACTAGCCTGCCTTTATAGGTAACCACGTTACCATCCATGTCAATCTTCTTCTTAAAGATCCATTTACAGCCTATAGGGATAACTCCCGGAGGCGGATCAACCAAATCCCAGACTTGGTTATCTGACATGGAGTCCATCTCGGCGCGCATAGCTTCAAGCCATCTCGCTGAGTCCGGTCCACTGACCGCATCCGCATAAGTTAGGGGTTCATCATTATCAATGATGTAGACTCCGTCATAGCGCTCAGGCTGTCGACGGATCCTTCCCGATCTTCGCGGTTCCCGTGATATCTGAGCCTCAGGTTGTTCAGTAACCTGTTCTACCGGCTCAGGCTCATCCAACTGTACTTGAGCACTTTGTCCTTCCTCTGGATTCTCATCCAGCTTTATTTCTCTCCCTATGGCCTCTTGCAGAAGAAACTCCTTCTCAAGAAATATGGCCGTCCGAGCAACAAACACCTTGTTCTCTTTGGGATCGTAGAAATAATAACCCTTAGTTTCCTTAGGGTAACCGACAAAGATACATTTCTCAGATCTGCTCTCTAGTTTCCCAGAGGCGAGCTTTTTGACATAAGCCTCGCAGCCCCAGATCCTGATAAATGTCAAGCTCGGCTGTTTCCCATACCATAACTCATATGGAGTCTTTGAAACTGCCTTGGATGGCACTCGGTTTAGTACCTTTGCAGCTGTTTCCAGTGCAAATCCCCAAAAGGAGTAAGGTAGAGTAACCTGACACATCATAGAACGAACCATATCAAGTAACGTTCTATTTCTCCTCTCGGACACACCATTCCATTGCGGTGTTCCTGGCGGAGTGAGCTGTGAGATAATCCCACACTCCTTCAGATAGTCAGTAAACTCTCGACTTAGGTATTCTCCACCTCGATCAGAACGAAGTGCCTTGATATTTCGGCCTAACTGATTCTGTACTTCATTCTTGAACTCTTTGAACTTGTCAAAAGATTCACTTTTATGTCTCATAAGATAGACATACCCATATCTACTGAAATCATCAGTGAAGGTAATGAAGTACTGATAGCCACCTCTGGCATGTTTACTAAAAGGCCCACACACATCACTGTGTATAAGGTCAAGTAAACCTGAAGTCCTTTGACCTTTATGAGGAAAAGGTGACTTCGTCATTTTGCCCATCAAACAAGCTTTGCATGTATCAATCTCCTCATAGGAGAATGATCCCAGCAGTCCATGATCATGCAACCGTTTAATGCGTTTCTTGTTAATATGGCCTAAACGACTATGCCATAGCAAGGTGCTGTCATCAGCATATTTGGCTTTCTTATTATCAATATTGTGTATAGAACATTCCATGTCCAACATGAATAACCCATTGTTAATTGAACCAGTAGCATAAACAATATTATCTAAAGAAAGAACACACTTTGAAATATTGCATTCAAAAGAAAAACCCTTTCCTGACAAGAGCAGGAATTGAGATAATATTTTTAGTAATGCTTGGAACAAAGTAACAACTGTTTAATTCTAACACAAGTCCAGATGGTAAAGAGATGAAATAGTCTCCTACAGCAACAGCAGCAACCCGTGCCCCGTTTCCAACTCGTAGGTCCACCTCATGCTGTCCCACCTGTCTTCTTCTCTTGAGTTCCTGTACATTTGAACAAATGTGAACTCCACATGCAGTGTCCAACACCCATGAAATAGAAGAAGAAGATATCATGACTTCCGTCACATAAATACCAGAGCCAGAAGCGATGCTTCCCCTCTTGTCTCCCTGGAGCGCTTTACAGTCCTTTTTCCAGTGACCCAACTGGCCACAGTGGAAACATCTGTATTCCTTCGACCGCTTGACCTTTTGCTTCAGAGCCTTGCTGTAGCTTTTGACAGGGGTCTTGCCCTTCTTCCCCTTCTTCTTGTTCCTTGAAGGAAACATCAAGACAGAGGTTGAAGGCTTTCCCTTCAGAGTCTCCTCAGTAGTCAAGAGCATATTGAGCAACTCTGCCGGAGTACAATCGATTTTGTTCATATTAAAGTTAATAATGAACGCATCGAAAGAGGGCGGGAGAGACTGCAGAATAATGTCTACAGCAAGCTCCTGATTGATGGTATGTCCCAGTTTCTCTAGAGCCTCCTTGTGCCCAATCATCTTGAGCACGTGAGCTCCCACTGGACTCCCTTCAGCCAGTTTGCTCTGAAAGAAAAGCTTAGTCAGATTATAGCGTTCTGTCCTCGCCTGTGCAGCATACAGCATTTTGAGGTTCGCTATAATCTCTATAGCCGACATATCCTCATGCTGACGCTGCAGCGGTGGCGTCATAGATGCTAGCATCAGGCAAGCGACATCAATGCTATCATTGACGTGCTTTTCATAAGCTTCCCGAACCGCCCTTGCGGCGTTCGGAGCGGGCTGAGGCGGTATAGCCGTCTCGAGGACATACAGTTTCCTCTCTGCCTTAAGAACAATCTTAAGGTGTCCGTACCAGTCTGAGAAGTTCGGCCCAGCAAACTTCTCCCTTTCCAGTAGGGATCGCACATTGAAGTTCATGGTGTTCGTTGCTGCAGGTATCTACAATAATGCAAGAACAGCAAGGTCAGTATCAATGTTAAGAATCGATCAGGACTTAAGAAAGATTCCTTTTCTCACTATTTTATCTGGCTGAAAAATCCAGCAAAAACAGCCCGAAAGAGTAGAACTCTTTTAGTGAGATGGGATCCAGATTTCATACTTGGTCTCCGCGTCCCGCTCAGGCGAGATAAGATGCACAGAGGGTACAAGTACTAATCTCTGGTAGGCTGTCCCAGCCAATCGCCAACCCGTGCGATTCCCCTTCATCTGGGCAATCCAGCAGACTGTGCCAACTGAGTTGGTACAACACAGTCTCTGACCCCACAGATGGCTGCCTCCATGTGCTACCATATGCGCCACATATGTAGCCTACATGGTCAAGCTGACCCGACCTACTCCCTGGACCACCACGTGCTATGCAGAGCAACGAGAAGCGATAAATCCCTTCCCTGTAACACGCAGGTGTAATCCCGCACCGTCTGAAGATAGATGGACGTGCCCACTGAGTGGGTACAACACGGCTCCAACGATAATCAGAACAGTGAGGTTTCGCGTCAGAAGGCTTACGAGCTTGATATTTTAGCGTTGGATTTTAACGGTCTTTTATCTTCTTATCTATCATGCAATTCCTATGGTGATAGCAGAAGATTTAAATCATGCTATTCTAATTGTAATTAAACAATAAAAGAAAGCAAGCTGATCTTATGTGGTAAAAGCCCATAAGCCTAAGTAAGACCTTAATTTCACTTAAGTCTTCACTTGCTTTTCTTCATGGGTCTTTTGCTGCTCATCTGGCCCAAACCAGGGCCCAAGCGCCTACTGCAGCTCAGGTGCGCCTACCAGGGAAAGTGCGCCTGGTCCCAGAGTCGAACCCTGGACCTCCCACCTGGTCAAGCCACTGCTGCATGCGCCTCTGCCAAGTGTGCTCTGTGCTCTTGTCTAATTAAATTACAATTTAACTATCTAGACAAGATTGACACGCAGGTCAATAACACTTTATAAATTAATGGAAATGTGATGCGCAGATCACAATAAAATAATTTACATTTAATTTCCAGGCACGCAGGCCCCAGCACAGCACACATTAAACGGGCAGCCCACATAAGATAAAATAAACACACATATGGCATCCAAACAGCATGTGATCCAATTAAGAAATTAAAGTTTTGAAAACCCCTTTGGCATCAATTTTAATATTCTTATATGCCCTACAACCTTACAACGGTCCATTAATAGGGATCCACTCATCCAATCTAATCAGATCCAGTGCCCTTGCATGCACCAAGTCCTAACTGACTTGAGTCGACCCAGTGGTCAACTATGCATGCGCCAAGGGCTGAACCACCCCATGAGTTCTGGCAAGCGGGTGTGACCCCGGGCCTAACTCATGTGCGTTCATGGGTTGTCTCAACCAGACATCGCTACATGCCTGTGATGCAGTCGACCTACAGCCACCTCTTGCTTGCGCAAAGGTGCTATCTGGTCGACCCATCTAGGCTGTCAGATGATCTGATCAGACTGGTTGGATCTAACCTAGAGGATGACATCAACCCTACTAACCCGTCTAAGGATTTATAGTAAGACCTTAGATCTAGTGAGGTCGCGCAAGTAATATACGTTTGATAAAACATCAACAATAAAGATGCGCCGACTTTCATACATGCTCAAACATGAAAAACATATGTAATCATTTTCGCATGTAACCTAACCTATAGATCTAAGCATGTTGCGCAAACATGGATCACAAAACATGGTATAGCAATCATAAAACATGCATCAACCAAGGCTCTGATACCAATTGAAAGTCCTCACAAGGTGGCGAAACCCTAGATAGGCGCATGAAAAATTTCTTCTAAAGCAGCGGAGTGGGTTTCTTAGTATCATCGCATGCAATATGATCAACTTAACAACATGAAAAGAATTCATACCGAAGCCATGTGTTGGATGGCGTCTTGGAAAGAGAGAGCAAGAGAGATCTCCTCCAAATGATGCGCACACAAGAATGAGGATGCGCTCACTTCCTTGGGGCTCCTTGTGCTAGCAAGGTTCCAAGAGGTGTCTTTGATCGAATGGAAGGGATGGATGAAGCTTTACTTGCTTTGCCAAATGACTCTCCAAGGTGTCCAAGACTCGTCACACACGAATGCCCTCTGAAAAGACCCCTTCAAGGGGGGAGGCCGAAACCCTAAGTGTGGCGCATATAACATTTTCGCATGGGATGCTAGGGTTTCAACAAAATCGCATGTAATATATTCTTATGATCTACTTCAAATGATTGAATGGATCAAGAGGAAGTTCATACCAACGCCATTAGATTGGATGGTGCCTTGGAAGTAAGATTGCGAAAGGGCTTTCCTCCAAAGGTGGCGCACACAAGAAGATGATGGCTACTCCTTGTGTTCCTTGTGCTAGCAAGGCTTCAAGGCTCTTGTCGTATGAAGGAGATGGAAATACACTTTTCGGCTAGGGCGATGAAGCTCTCCTTCTTGTCGTCGAGACCAACCTCTACCCGAATGGATAGACGACCAAGCAAGAAGACAACATGCGTTGAGGCGTTTTCTTAGATGAGGCGTTACATGATTTCCCAATATGGAAAGTCGTGAAGCTATCGCCCACTCAAAGCAAACCGCCCTAAAACGCTTCCACCTTGAACCAACCGTTCGCACATATGTGAACCGGTTCAATGGAATTCGGTCTAATGCTTTTGGTTCAAAGACTAAACCAAAACAACCCAAGCCATGGTCTAGATCTCTCTCTGAACCAAATGGTTCAAGATCTAACCGTTGATCTCTTGATGCTTCTGATCTCACTGATCTAGCATCACTTCTCTCGATCGAAGCTTACCGATCTCAATCCCTAATCAATCAAATATGATCAGATCAGATCTCACTTACAATCAGAGTTTAAACTCCTTTAAAACTGAACGAAAACAATTCAGTCCACACGATCTGACTTACGTAAGCCATATCACCAAATTGTGCGACCCTAAGGGTTTCCTTTAAATGTCGGTAACGATAACTTACGTTATCACGATCAGTGAGGGGTATCTAGCAACACATCACTGTCTCCCGATATAAAGGAAAAAGTCTTCCAAGACTACACCCAAACCACAGCACAAGTGTGAATCCACTTCACTAGGCATACATGTTTCCTTTGCCACTGGATGTTCTTATTGGACAAGTGTGTCAAGCTTGTTATTCCAATATGATGAGCATGACTAGATCAGATGAACATAGTCATCAGGGTATGGCCATACACTATCTCAATCATCTCATGCAAGGGGGGCCCCTTCAGAACATCACTCTCCAAACAAGGAGACGGCAATCCTATATCTATCACTAGTGCCCTAACCTGACTCATGATCATTATCCAAGATAGTCTATAATCATTATGTTTCAAATGATATTGAACTACCTCAAAACAATGACAATCATCATTTAGAAACACAAGTGATCTCAAGTCAGAGGACATGTGCCACTTGATGCAAACAAGGATTATTCACATTGTGACAAGCAATTGAATATCCTAGTAGGGTCTGTCCAGTACATCCAATGCACCCATGAGTCTACATCTTATTCCATGCTCGAAGCATCCTATAAGATTAGAACACATATTAGTCTCAATCATATCAAGGCTGTCTCATGTTCACCAAGATATCTCGACTAAGGACATTACAGCATGTCAGCCTAGCTGAACAGCATTGAGACATTATTCAGAAGCACACTTATTGCAGCAGACAATGTAACATACTGAATAACAACCATTGCCTTTATAAACATAAGAGTTTATATACATGATGCTGATAGAATCCCAAGGCCTCAAACATTAGCCTTAAGGGCATACCCCAACAATCTCCCACTTGCACTTAATCTAATGGTTGAGAAATCTCAAACCCATATTATTACAGTGCTTCTCATGCTTCTGCTGCGCCAGAGGCTTGGTAAGCGGGTCAGCCAGATTGTCATCTGTATGAACCTTGCAGATTTTGATCTCGCCACGATCAATGATCTCCCGGATCAAGTGAAACCTTCTCTGTATGTGCTTGGACTTCTGGTGCGACCGTGGTTCCTTTGCTTGTGCGATTGCTCCAGTGTTATCACAGAAGATAACCAAAGGATCTGCACTCGAAGGAACAACACCAAGTTCCTGAATGAACTTACGAATCCACACTGCCTCCTTGGATGCTTCCGAGGCTGCAACATACTCGGCTTCTGTTGTGGAATCAGCAACAGTAGATTGTTTGAAACTTTTCCACACCACTGCTCCACCATTCAAGCTAAAAACATAGCCTGATTGCGATCGGAAATCATCCTGGTCCGACTGGAACGAAGCATCAGTATATCCTTCAATACTGAGTTCTTCCTGACCACCATATATCAAGAACATATCTTTGGTCCTCCGCAGATATTTTAAAATGTTCTTGACCGCAATCCAGTGTGCCTGACCTAGATTACTTTGGAATCGACTGGTCACGCTTAACCCGTAAGCGACGTCTGGGCGAGTACACAACATCGCATACATTATGGACCCAATAGCCGAAGCATAAGGCGTATTGTCCATTTCATCTTTCTCAGTCTGTGTTTGTGGACACTGACTCTTTGAAAGATTCAGACCATGTCTGACTGGAAGATGTCCCCTTTTAGAATTCTCTAAATGGAATCTCTCTAGGACTTTATCGATGTAAGTACTCTGGCACAGCCCGAGAAGCCTCTTAGATCTATCCCTGTAGATCTTCACACCTAATACATAGGCTGCTTCTCCTAGATCTTTCATCTGGAAACATTTTCTTAACCATGCTTTAACAGCATGCAGTTCAGGAATATCGTTTCCAATGATTAAGATATCATCGACGTAGAGGACTAGGAAAGTAATCACGCTCCCACTAAACCTCTTATATACACACGGGTCATCTTCGTTCTTGATGAAACCAAACTCAGAGATTGATTCATCAAAACGAATATTCCAGCTTCTAGATGCTTGCTTAAGTCCATAAATGGACTTCTTTAACTTGCATATTTTATGACGATCTGATGGATTAGTGAAACCTTCAGGTTGTGTCATATACACATCCTCATCCAATTTTCCATTAAGGAAAGCGGTCTTCACATCCATCTGCTAGATCTCATAATCGTAATATGCTGCTATCGCGAAAAGAATCCGAATAGACTTAAACATGGCTACAGGAGAGAAAGTTTCATCATAATCTATCCCGTAGATTTGTTTGAAACCTTTCGCAACTAGCCTGCCTTTATAGGTAACCACGTTACCATCCATGTCAATCTTCTTCTTGAAGATCCATTTACAGCCTATAGGAATTACTCCCGGAGGCGGATCAACCAAATCCCAGACTTGGTTATCTGACATGGAGTCCATTTCGGCTCGCATAGCTTCAAGCCATCTAGCTGACTCCGGTCCACTGACCACATCCGCATAAGTGAGGGGTTCATCATTTTCAATGATGTAGACTCCGTCATAGCGCTCAGGCTGTCGACGGATCCTTCCCGATCTTCGCGGTTCCCGTGATATCTGAGCCTCAGGTTGTTCAATAACCTGTTCTACCGGCTCAGGCTCATCCAACTGTGCTTGACTACTTTGTCCTTCCTCTGGATTCTCATCCAGCTTTATTTCTCTCCGACTGGCTTCTTGCAGAAGTAACTCCTTCTTAAGAAAAACTGCCGTCCGAGCAACAAACACTTTGTTCTCTTTGGGATCGTAGAAATAATAACCCTTAGTTTCCTTAGGGTAACCGACAAAGATACATTTCTCAGATCTGCTCTCTAGTTTCCCAGAGGCGAGCTTTTTGACATAAGCCTCGCAACCCCAGATCTTTATAAATGTCAAGCTCGGCTGTTTCCCATACCATAGCTCATATGGTGTCTTTGAAACTGCCTTGGATGGCACTCGGTTTAGTACCTTTGCAGCTGTTTCCAGTGCAAAACCCCAAAAGGAGTAAGGTAGAGTAGCCTGACTCATCATAGAACGAACCATATCCAGTAAGGTTCTGTTCCTCCTCTCGGACACACCATTCCATTGCGGTGTTCCTGGCGGAGTGAGCTGTGAGATAATCCCACACTCTTTTAGATAGTCAGTAAACGCATGACTCAAGTATTCTCCACCTCGATCAGAATGAAGTGCCTTGATATTTCGGCCTAGCTGATTTTGTACTTCATTTTTGAACTCTTTGAACTTGTCAAAAGATTCACTCTTATGTCTCATAAGATAGACATAACCATACCTACTGAAATCATCAGTAAAGGTAATGAAGTACGAATAGCCACCTCTGGCATGTTTACTAAACGGCCCACACACATCAGTGTGTATAAGGTCAAGTAAACCTGAAGCCCTTTGACCTTTATGAGGAAAAGGAGCCTTCGTCATTTTACCCATTAAACAAGCTTTGCATGTATCAATCTCCTCATAGGAGAATGATCCCAGCAGTCCATGATCATGCAACCGCTTAATGCGCTTCTTGTTAATATGGCCTAAATGACTATGTCATAGCAAGGTGCTGTCATCAGCATACTTGGCTTTCTTATTATCAATGTTTTGTATAGAACATTCCATGTCCAACATGAATAACCCATTGTTAATTGAACCAGTAGCATAAACAATATTATCAAGAGTAAGATAACACTTTGAAATCTTGCATTCAAAGGAAAACCCTTTCCTGACAAGAGCAGGAATAGAGATAATATTTTTGGTAATACTGGGTACAAAGTAACAATTGTTTAATTCTAATACAATGCCAGATGGTAATGAGATGTAATAATCCCCTACAGCAACAGCAGCAACCCGTGCCCCGTTTCCAACTCGTAGGTCCACCTCATGCTGCCCCACCTGTCTTCTTCTCTTGAGTTCCTGTACATTTGAACAAATGTGAACTCCACATGCAGTGTCCAACACCCATGAAATAGAAGAAGAAGATATCATGACCTCAGTCACAAATATACCTAAGCCAGAAGCGATGCTTCCCTTCTTGTCTCCTTGGAGCGCTTTACAGTCCTTTTTCCAGTGACCCAGCTGGCCACAATGGAAACACCTGTTGTCCTTCGACCGCTTCACCTTCTGTTTCAGAGCCTTGCTGTAGTTCTTGACAGGGGCCTTGCCCTTCTTCCCCTTCTTCTTGTTCCTGGAGGGGAACATCAAGACAGAGGTTGAAGGCTTTCCCTTCAGAGTTTCCTCCGTGGTCAAGAGTATATTCAGCAACTCTGCCAGAGTACAATCGATTTTGTTCATATTAAAGTTAATAATGAACGCATCGAAAGAAGGCGGGAGAGACTGCAGAATAATGTCTACAGCAAGCTCCTGATTGATGGTATGCCCCAGTTTCTCCAGAGCCTCCTTGTGCCCAATCATCTTGAGCACGTGAGCTCCCACTGGGCTCCCTTCAGCCAGTTTGCTCTGAAAGAAAAGCTTGGTCAAATTATATCGTTCAGTCCTCGCCTGTGCAGCATACAACATCTTGAGGTTTGCTATAATTTCTATAGCAGACATATCCTCATGCTGACGCTGCAGCGGTGGCGTCATAGACGCTAGCATCAGGCAAGCGACATCAATGCTATCATTGACATGCTTTTCATAGGCTTCACGAACCGCCCTTGCGGCGTTCGCAGCGGGTTGAGGCGGCACAGCCGTCTCGAGGACATACAGTTTCCTCTCAGCCTTAAGAACGATCTTAAGGTGTCCGAACCAGTCTGAGAAGTTTGGCCCAGCAAACTTCTCCCTTTCCAGTAGGGATCGCACATTGAAGCTCATGGTGTTCGTTGCTGCAGGAATCTACAACAATGCAAGAACAGCAAGGTCAGTATCAATGTCTAGAATCAATCCAGGACTTAAGAAAGATTCTTTTTTCTCACTATTTTATCTGACTGAAAAATCCATTAAAACAGTCCGAAAGAGTAACACTCTTTTAGTGAGATGGGATCCAGATTTCATACTTGGTCTCCGCGTCCCGCTCAGGCGAGATAAGATGCACAGAGAGTACAAGCACTAATTTCTGGTAGGCAGTCCCTGCCAATCGCCAACCCGTGCGATTCCCCTTCATCTGGGCAATCCAGCAGACTGTGCCAACTGAGTTGGTACAACACAGTCTCTGATCCCACAGATGGCTGCCTCCATATAGCTAACATATGCCCCATATGTAGCCTACCTGGTCAAGCTTACCTGACCTACTCCCTGGACCACCACGTGCTATGCTGAGCAACGAGAAGCGATAAATCCCTTCTCTGTAACACGCAGGTGAAATCACACACCGTCTGAAGATAGATGGACGTGCCCACTGAGTGGGTACAACACGGCTCCAACGATAGTCAGAACAGTGAGGTTTCGCGCCAGAAGGCATTACGTGCTTGATATTTTAGCGTTGGATTTTAACGGTCTTTTATCTTCTTACTATCAGGCAAATCCTATGGCTATAGCAGAAGATAAATAACTCATGCAATTCTAAGTATTTAGAAAATAAAAGAAAGCATGGATCTTATGTGGTAAAAGCCCATAGAGCCTAAGTAAGACCTTAAATCAACTTAAGTCTTCACTTGCTCTTCTTGGGTCTTTTGCATCTCATCTGGTCCAACCCAGGGCCCTAGCGCTCAATGCAGCTCAGGTGCACCCACCAGCTGAATGCGCCTCTGCGATGTGTGCTTTTGTGCTCTTGTCTAATTAAAATACATTTTAATCTATCTAGACAAGCTTGACTCGCAGGTCAATTAACATTTTATAAATTAATTAAACAGTGATTCGCAGATCACAATAAAAATTAATTTACACTTTTATCCAGGCTCGCAGGCCCCAGCACAGCACACATTAAAAGGGCAACCCACATAAGATTAAATAAATAAGCATCATGGCATCATTCAATCAACATGTGATCCATTACAAAGAAAATAAAATTTTGAAAACCCATTGGCATCAATTTTAATTTTCTTATGTGCCCTACAACCTTACAACGGTCCATTGATAGGGATCCACTCATCAATCTAGTTAGATCCATGCCCTTGCATGCACCAAGTCCTAACTAACTCGAGTTGACCTAATGGTCAACCATGCATGCGCCAAGGGCTGAACAGCCAACATGAGTTCTGGCAAGCGGGTGTGACCCCGGGCCTAACTCATGTGTGTTCACTGGTTGTCTCAACCAGACCTCGCTACACGCCTGTGATGCAATCGACCTATAGCCACCTCGTGCTTGCGCACAGGTGCCATCTGGTCGATCCATCTAGGCTGTCAGATGGTCTGATCAGACTAATTTGATCTATACTAGATGATGCTTTCAACCCCATCAACCCGTCTAAGGGTTTATAGTAAGCGCCTCTTAGATCTAGTAAACGCGCAAGTCATCAAGTTTTGTGAAAACATCAAGAACAACATGCGCAACTATGTAAGCATCATACTAGCGCCAACATAAATAAATCTCATACATGCGCAACATGAACATACTATCAACTAGTATAATCGCATGAAGAGAAATCTTAGATCTAAGCATCAAGCATACATGGATCACACAAAGCAATCATAAGAACATATAAGAA
The DNA here is from genome assembly GCA_027563935.2 of Costus lasius. Taxonomy (NCBI): domain Eukaryota; kingdom Viridiplantae; phylum Streptophyta; class Magnoliopsida; order Zingiberales; family Costaceae; genus Costus; species Costus lasius. The sequence continues at coordinate 90,640,363 of CM050450.1, read as the reverse complement.
CCTACCCTCTGATACCAATTGAAAAGACCCCTTCAAGGGGGGAGGCCGAAACCCTAAGTGTGGAGCATATAACATTTTCGCATGGGATGCTAGGGTTTCAACAAAATCGCATGTAATATATTCTTATGATCTACTTCAAATGATTGAATGGATCAAGAGGAAGTTCATACCAACGCCATTAGATTGGATGGTGCCTTGGAAGTAAGATTGCGAAAGGGCTTTCCTCCAAAGGTGGCGCACACAAGAAGATGATGGCTACTCCTTGTGTTCCTTCTGCTAGCAAGGCTTCAAGGCTCTTGTCGTATGAAGGAGATGGAAATACACTTTTCGGCTAGGGCGATGAAGCTCTCCTTCTTGTCGTCGAGACCAACCTCTACCCGAATGGATAGACGACCAAGCAAGAAGACAACATGCGTTGAGGCGTTTTCTTAGATGAGGCGTTACATGATTTCCCAATATGGAAAGTCATGAAGCTATCGCCCACTCAAAGCAAACCGCCCTAAAACGCTTCCACCTTGAACCAACCGTTCGCACATATGTGAACCGGTTCAATGGAATTCGGTCTAATGCTTTTGGTTCAAAGACTAAACCAAAACAACCCAAGCCATGGTCTAGATCTCTCTCTGAACCAAATGGTTCAAGATCTAACCGTTGATCTCTTGATGCTTCTGATCTCACTGATCTAGCATCACTTCTCTCGATCGAAGCTTACCGATCTCAATCCCTAATCAATCAAATATGATCAGATCAAATCTCACTTACAATCAGAGTTTAAACTCCTTTAAAACTGAACCAAAACAATTCAGTCCACACGATCTGACTTACGTAAGCCATATCACCAAATTGTGTGACCCTAAGGGTTTCCTTTAAATGTCGGTAACGATAACTTACGTTATCACGATCAGTGAGGGGTATCTAGCAACACATCACTGTCTCCCGATATAAAGGAAAAAGTCTTCCAAGACTACACCCAAACCACAGCACAAGTGTGAATCCACTTCATTAGGCATACATGTTTCCTTTGCCACTGGATGTTCTTATTGGACAAGTGTGTCAAGCTCGTTATTCCAATATGATGAGCATGACTAGATCAGATGAACATAGTCATCAGGGTATGGCCATACACTATCTCAATCATCTCATGCAAGGGGGGCCCCTTCAGAACATCACTCTCCAAACAAGGAGACGGCAATCCTATATCTATCACTAGTGCCCTAACCTGACTCATGATCATTATCCAAGATAGTCTATAATCATTATGTTTCAAATGATATTGAACTACCTCAAAACAATGACAATCATCATTTAGAAACACAAGTGATCTCAAGTCAGAGGACATGTGCCACTTGATGCAAACAAGGATTATTCACATTGTGACAAGCAATTGAATATCCTAGTAGGGTCTGTCCAGTACATCCAATGCACCCATGAGTCTACATCTTATTCCATGCTCGAAGCATCCTATAAGATTAGAACACATATTAGTCTCAATCATATCAAGGCTGTCTCATGTTCACCAAGATATCTCGACTAAGGACATTACAGCATGTCAGCCTAGCTGAACAGCATTGAGACATTATTCAGAAGCACACTTATTGCAGCAGACAATGTAACATACTGAATAACAACCATTGCCTTTATAAACATAAGAGTTTATATACATGATGCTGATAGAATCCCAAGGCCTCAAACATTAGCCTTAAGGGCATACCCCAACAATCTCCCACTTGCACTTAATCTAATGGTTGAGAAATCTCAAACCCATATTATTACAGTGCTTCTCATGCTTCTGCTGCGCCAGAGGCTTGGTAAGCGGGTCAGCCAGATTGTCATCTGTATGAACCTTGCAGATTTTGATCTCGCCACGATCAATGATCTCCCGGATCAAGTGAAACCTTCTCTGTATGTGCTTGGACTTCTGGTGCGACCGTGGTTCCTTTGCTTGTGCGATTGCTCCAGTGTTATCACAGAAGATAACCAAAGGATCTGCACTCGAAGGAACAACACCAAGTTCCTGAATGAACTTACGAATCCACACTGCCTCCTTGGATGCTTCCGAGGCTGCAACATACTCGGCTTCTGTTGTGGAATCAGCAACAGTAGACTGTTTGAAACTTTTCCACACCACTGCTCCACCATTCAAGCTAAAAACATAGCCTGATTGCGATCGGAAATCATCCTAGTCCGACTGGAACGAAGCATCAGTATATCCTTCAATACTGAGTTCTTCCTGACCACCATATATCAAGAACATATCTTTGGTCCTCCGCAGATATTTTAAAATGTTCTTGATCGCAATCCAGTGTGCCTGACCTGGATTACTTTGGAATCGACTGGTCACGCTTAACCCGTAAGCGACGTCTGGGCGAGTACACAACATCGCATACATTATGGACCCAATAGCCGAAGCATAAGGCGTATTGTCCATTTCATCTTTCTCAGTCTGTGTTTGTGGACACTGACTCTTTGAAAGATTCAGACCATGTCTGACTGGAAGATGTCCCCTTTTAGAATTCTCTAAATGGAATCTCTCCAGGACTTTATCGATGTAAGTACTCTGGCACAGCCCGAGAAGCCTCTTAGATCTATCCCTGTAGATCTTCACACCTAATACATAGGCTGCTTCTCCTAGATCTTTCATCTGGAAACATTTTCTTAACCATGCTTTAACAGCATGCAGTTCAGGAATATCGTTTCCAATGATTAAGATATCATCGACGTAGAGGACTAGGAAAGTAATCACGCTCCCACTAAACCTCTTATATACAAACGGGTCATCTTCGTTCTTGATGAAACCAAACTCAGAGATTGATTCATCAAAACGAATATTCCAGCTTCTAGATGCTTGCTTAAGTCCATAAATGGACTTCTTTAACTTGCATATTTTATGACGATCTGATGGATTAGTGAAACCTTCAGGTTGTGTCATATACACATCCTCATCCAATTTTCCATTAAGGAAAGCGGTCTTCACATCCATCTGCCAGATCTCATAATCGTAATATGCTGCTATCGCGAAAAGAATCCGAATAGACTTAAACATGGCTACAGGAGAGAAAGTTTCATCATAATCTATCCCGTAGATTTGTTTGAAACCTTTCGCAACTAGCCTGCCTTTATAGGTAACCACGTTACCATCCATGTCAATCTTCTTCTTGAAGATCCATTTACAGCCTATAGGAATTACTCCCGGAGGCGGATCAACCAAATCCCAGACTTGGTTATCTGACATGGAGTCCATTTCGGCTCGCATAGCTTCAAGCCATCTAGCTGACTCCGGTCCACTGACCGCATCCGCATAAGTGAGGGGTTCATCATTTTCAATGATGTAGACTCCGTCATAGCGCTCAGGCTGTCGACGGATCCTTCCCGATCTTCGCGGTTCCCGTGATATCTGAGCCTCAGGTTGTTCAATAACCTGTTCTACCGGCTCAGGCTCATCCAACTGTGCTTGACTACTTTGTCCTTCCTCTGGATTCTCATCCAGCTTTATTTCTCTCCCACTGGCTTCTTGCAGAAGTAACTCCTTCTCAAGAAAAACTGTCGTCCGAGCAACAAACACTTTGTTCTCTTTGGGATCGTAGAAATAATAACCCTTAGTTTCCTTAGGGTAACCGACAAAGATACATTTCTCAGATCTGCTCTCTAGTTTCCCAGAGGCGAGCTTTTTGACATAAGCCTCGCAACCCCAGATCTTTATAAATGTCAAGCTCGGCTGTTTCCCATACCATAGCTCATATGGTGTCTTTGAAACTGCCTTGGATGGCACTCGGTTTAGTACCTTTGCAGCTGTTTCCAGTGCAAAACCCCAAAAGGAGTAAGGTAGAGTAGCCTGACTCATCATAGAACGAACCATATCCAGTAAGGTTCTGTTCCTCCTCTCGGACACACCATTCCATTGCGGTGTTCCTGGCGGAGTGAGCTGTGAGATAATCCCACACTCTTTTAGATAGTCAGTAAACGCATGACTCAAGTATTCTCCACCTCGATCAGAATGAAGTGCCTTGATATTTCGGCCTAGCTGATTTTGTACTTCATTTTTGAACTCTTTGAACTTGTCAAAAGATTCACTCTTATGTCTCATAAGATAGACATAACCATACCTACTGAAATCATCAGTAAAGGTAATGAAGTACGAATAGCCACCTCTGGCATGTTTACTAAACGGCCCACACACATCAGTGTGTATAAGGTCAAGTAAACCTGAAGCCCTTTGACCTTTATGAGGAAAAGGAGCCTTCGTCATTTTACCCATTAAACAAGCTTTGCATGTATCAATCTCCTCATAGGAGAATGATCCCAGCAGTCCATGATCATGCAACCGCTTAATGCGCTTCTTGTTAATATGGCCTAAACGACTATGCCATAGCAAGGTGCTGTCATCAGCATACTTGGCTCTTGCTCTCGACGTTAGAGCATTCTCGTGGTTGAAGGGGTTGACGATAAGGAGGTCTCGCCAAGCAAAACTTCTTCTCTTCCCTTTCCATTCGAAAAAGGACTCCTTAGAACCTTGCTAGCACAAGGAGCACTAAGGGAGTAGGCGACATCATCTTGTGTGCGCACCATTTGGAGGAGAAGCGCTTGAGTCTCTTCTTCCTAGACGCCATCCAAGGAATGGCTTCGGTAAGAATCGATTCCTTCATTCTTGTTTCCAATCGGTTTAAAAGTTGATCATATCTCATGCTATCGATCCCTAGAAATCCATTCCGCTGCTTTAAAACCTCCATATGCGCCAGTAGGGTTTCGCCCCCCCTTGTTTAGGGGACTTTCAATTTTTGCCACCCAAACCCCATTATGCCCCTTAGGCGCCAATGGGGTTGGGTCTCTCCCCATTATACCCTTTTAGCCTATTTCCTCTTCATGACAACTTGTTATTGTGCCTCATTGGATAATGAGCTAGCCCAAACTTCATCACATGGGTTGATTAAGCATTTGGATCCAATCCAATGCAACCCTAATCCAAATGTGACCAACCATGGTCAAATACGGGTCAACCTGCCAAAAATGAAGTTTAGCTCCAATAACATTCTTCCATCTCATCGGGCCCATTGGCGCTGATGAAATCTCCCAATTAGATCCGAGTTATCCAATAACTCGATCATAAGGCTTCCTGATCAATATGAGAACTCAAGTATCAAGGTGTGCGACCCTGTAGGTTCCTCTGACGCCGGCAGTGCTGACCAAAGGTCACCACAAGCAGTGAGTGGCACCTAGCAGTGCATTACTGCTACCCAGGTCATTGGAATGGATATCGACATCGACATCCCCATCATCGCAACTAGGTACAAATACATTACAGTCTCTTTGCCGAACTGATATCCGATTGGACAAGTGTGTCACCACTTGTTTTCACCCAATCACATGGCTATGACTAAAACAGGTTCTCACCTGGGTATGGCCATACACTCTCAGTCATAGAACCATAGAGGAGCTCCATGGATATCATGCTTCCCTAAGGAAGGGGCAAATCCTATGTCTGTCCATTGACCTTCTCATATGGGTCGTGACATGCTCAATGACAACCGTTATGACCTCCCAACTACGGCGATGTGTTAGGTTGTATCAAAGCAAATCCCTAACCATATAGAATGGCCAATGACATCAAGTCAAGGGATCAATGCACCTCCTATTACTTGTGAGGATAACTCATGACACCAAGTCATAGCCTCACAGCAGGTCTATCCAGTATATTCTCCAATGATATACCCATGTGTCTGCGTTAGCACCACGTGCCTAACCAGCCCACATACCAGTCTCACAAGTACCATGGCTATCCCATATCCACTAAGGTACATCGACTGGGGACTATAGTTCGAGCACAGATCCAATCTGTCTCCAGAGACATTATCATGTTAGTACATATGCGCAGATGTAAACAAACATAGATAACGACAATGCCAGAATGATATAAATATCAAAGTCAAGTAGTTCATAAGTGGACCAAAACTAGGTCCTAGGGCATATACACCAACAGAAAGTACCTAAGTGCAAAATGCGAAGTGATGTCGAGGTAGGCGCCCAAGTGTGCACCCTCTGTAGTCTCACACACAATGGATCCTTGAGTCCTCTTCTTCTATGCCCGGTGCTAGCCTCGAGAAGAAGATCCAAGCCTTTAGACTCCTTATTCTGTGCTTGCGCCACCTTTAAGGAAGATGCGCCAAGGAGAGGGATGTGTAGGAGAAGATGTCACCAAGTCCAAGTCCTTCTTACGCCAAGAGGAGAAGAGGAAGATGACTTGCGGCTTGAAGATGAAAGAGATTGCGCCTATGTGTTCTTGCTCTCGCCCTTGATTGCTTAGTTCACGCCAAGGAGAAGAGCTCTTGCATATATGATGTGCTAAGGAGCAAGGGGCGGCCACATAAGTGTTATAGGCGCATTCAACAAACAGACATGCGGCTAGGGTTTTGGAGAGAGCAATTAGGGTTTGATATAAGGAAAGACTCCTAGCCTTTACCATAAACATCTTCCCATCAACCATATGCGCTTGCCACTTACCAAATAAGTCCTACAAGCCATATGCGTGATGACATGCATTTATATAGTATTTTTAGTATATTTTTACCATCAAATTATCTCTCTTTTCTATCATGTTTTTACATATTTTGGCTTAAATCTCTTTATTTGCTCGGAATCTTCACCTTTCTTCACTTTTGACATATTTTATGTGAAAACGACTACAAATCGAAAGATTTTGATGAATCCAAGCAATGGATGAATTCTACAAGTCAAGACGAAGCTGCCCATAAAATTTTATGCAAATTGGAGCTTGTTTAGGAAAATATGGCCCCCCCATGAAATATTTCACGGCCATATTTTTTGAATGTACAGAAGAAATTACGGCCCTACCCGTAAATTTCATTGAGGCCATATCAGATATCCTACAGAAAGTTTCATGGCCCGGGTGTGAAATATTTCACGGCCATAAAAAGTTTTATGGCCGGCCATGAAATATTTCGCGGCCGTAATTCTAAAACCGAGAATTGAACAGAAAAAAATATGGCCGCCCGTGAAAATTTTTATGGCCGTAATTTAGTCCGCCAGTTTTAGATTTGACTTCGTTTCTCGTCCGATTCGATCCGTTTTCGAGCCAAATTTTGGATAAACCCTAATTAAGTGATGGAGAACTATTTAAGCGACATAAGGAGCAATTATTGGGGGCTTTTGGCAAGGATTCAAGGTGAAATCGACAAAGGGGTGAAAACTAGGGCAACCGGTGGCGGAAGGCGTTTCTTCACCGGAAAAACTCTATTTTTCCGGCCGATTGGCACCGACCTTCACGAGGGAGCATCATACTGCATCCTCCTTGTTGATTTCTATTTTTATTTGCCAATTTTGTAATCAAAACACTGATTTTTACAACATGAACATGAACACCATGCTAGTGTAACTTTTTCTTCAGGATTAAGGGTGTAACCCTCTTTGTTTTCATGACTTGATTGTTTAATACCATCTTATGAAGTTATTTGCTCTTGTTAGATTCAATTATTATTGTAATAATTACATGATAATTACTGGCCATGATTTTCATGTCTTAGACATCACAAGAAGAACTGAGAAGTGAATTGTGATGTCGGACTTATAATAGTTGGACAAGTTGATTTGAACACGAGAGTAGTTCGAATCGGCTTGAGGGATTTTATTGATTTGTCAAGAACTCATTGGGTTTATCTTGAGTTAATAACCACGAGAGTAGGGGATTAATTCGGATAGACACCGGATTGTACTACTGAGAGGGGGCAATATGTACATGCGGATAAATCCCCTTCAACACAGTAAATCCTTCTTAAGATATTTTAATTATAATAAGTCATGAAACATAGTGTGGTGAACCCGAAGTCCTGATTATCCATAATTTGATTACATTCCATTCGTATTTTCATTTTCTCTTTTACAAAAATTAAACCCTCTTTCAAACAATCTAGCTAATGATCCTAAGATAAGTCGGTACTTGGTCATTGGTCTCTGTGGGATCGATATTTTTATTACTTTGATTTATCCGTGCACTTGCGGATCACATCAATGTGCCCCAAGCTTTGCCTTAGAGGTAAGGTTTCCATCCAAAGATGAAGGGGGAGGCACCAATTGCTTCCTAATAAAGCACCTTGCACCAACTCCTCCCCATTATGCCCTTAGGCGCCAATGGGGTGAGTTTTCTCCCCATTATACCCTTATGTCTTCTAATCTCTTCATGACAACTTATTATTAGGCCTCATTGGATAATGAGCTAGCCCAAACTTTATTACAAAGGTTGATTAAGCTATTGGATCGAATTCAATGCAACTCTAACTCAAACCATGGTCAATTTTGGGTCAACCTGCCAAAAATAAAGTTTGACTCTAATAAGTTTCTTCCATCTCATCAGGCGCATCAGCGCTGATGAAATCTCCCAAATCGATTCAAGTTATCTAATAACTCAATCATAAGGCTTCCCGATTAATACGAGAACTCGAATATCAAAGTGTGTGACCCTGTAGGTTCCTCTAACGTTAGTAGTGATGAGTAAAGGTCATCACAAGCAATGAGTGGCACCTAGCAGTGCATCGTTGCGACCCAAGTCATCGGAATGGATATCGACATCGACTTCCCCATCATCACAACAAGGTACTGATGCATTACAGTCTCTTTGTTAAGCTGATATCCGATTGGACAAGTGTGTCACCACTTGTTTTCACCCAATCTCATGGTCATGACTAAATCAGGTTTCCACTTGGGTATGACCATAAACTTTCAGTCATAGAACCATAGGGGGGCCCCATGGATATCAAGCTTCCCTCAGGAGGGGGCAAATCCTTTATCTGTCCATTGACCTTCTCATATGGGTCGTGACATACCCAATGACAACCGTTATAACCTCCCAACTACGGTGAGGTGTTAGGTTGTATCAAAGCATGTCCCTAGCTATATAGAAGAGTCAATGATCTCAAGTCAAGGGCTCAATACATCTCCTGTCACTTGTGAGGATAACTCATGACATCAAGTCATAGTCTCACCGTGGGTCGATCCAGTATATCCATCACTGATATACCTATATGTCTACGTTAGCACCTCGTGCCTAACCAGCCCATATACCAGTCTCACATGTACCAGAGTTGTCCCATATCCACTAAGGTATATTGACTAGGGACTAGAGTTTGAGCACATATTCAATCTATCTTCAGGGACATTATCATGCAAGTACACAATCGCAGATGTAAATAAAGCATAATAACGACAATGCCATAATGATATATAAAAAATTATCAATGTTAAGTAGTGCAAAAGATAGACCAATAATAGGTCTTAGGGCATAAACACCAACAAACATAATTATGAGTCCTTTGATAAATTCAAAGAATTCAAAAAAGAAGTATAGAATCAATTAGGAAGATCCATTATGACTATATGGTCTAATTAAGGTGGAGAATATATGAGTATAGAGTTTGATGACTATCTAAAAGAGTGTGATTCTTTCACAGCACACCCCTCTAGGAATACCTCAATGGAATAGTGTGTTTTAAAGATGGAATCAAACTCTATCAGGCATAGTTTGATGATGATGAGTCATGCTACACTACCACCTTCATTCTGAGAATTTACACTAGAAACAACTGTTGGGGTATGCCCTTAAGGCTAATGTTTGAGGCCTGTGGGAATGTATCTGTATCATGTAATAAACTGTTATGTTTATAAAGGCATGGTTGTTATTCAGTTAGCTACATTGTCTGCTGCAATATATGTTCTTCTGAATAATGTCTCAAAGCTGTTCAGCTCGGCTGACATGCTATTATGTCCTTAGTCGATATATCTTGGTGAACATGAGACAGCCTTGATATTGTTAAGACTAATATGTGTTCTAATCTTATAGGATGCTTCGAGCATGGAATAAGATGTAGACTCATGGGTACATTGGATGTACTGGACAGACCCTACTAGGATGTTCAATTGTTTGTCACAATGTGAATGTTCCTTGATTAAGACAAGTGGCACATTTCCTCTGACTTGAGATCACTTGTGTTTTCTAAATGATGATTGTCATTGTTTTGAGATGGTTCAATATCATTTGAAACATAATGATTATAGACTATCTTGGATGGTGAGCTTGAGTCAGGTTAGAGCACTAGTGATAGACATAGGATTGCCGTCTCCTTGTTGAAGGAGTCTGATGTTCTAAAGGGGCCCCCTGGATGAGATGATTGAGAAAAGTGTATGGCCATACCCAGGTGACTATGTTCATCTGTTCTGATCATGCTCATCATATTGGAGTTACGAGCTTGACAGGCTTGTCCAATAAGAACATCCAGTGGCAAAGGAAATATGTATGCTTTGTGAAATGATTCACACTTGTGCTGTGGTTTGGGTGTAGTCTTGGAAGACTCTTTCCTTTATATCGGGAGACAGTGATGTGTTGCTAGATACCCCTCACTGATCGTGATAATGTGAATTATCGTTACCGACATTTAAAGGAAACCCTCAGGGTCGCACAATTTGATGATATGGCTTACTTAAGTCAGATCGTGTGGACTGAATTGTTCAGGTTCAGTTTAAAGGGATTTAATCTCTGATTGTGAGTGAGATCTGGTCTGATCATGTTTGATTGATTAGGGCTTGAGATCGGTAAGCTTCGATCGGGAGAATAGATGCCAGATCGGTCAGATCAAGAGCATCGAAGAGATTGACGGTTAGATCTGAAGCCTTAGGGTTTAAGTAAGATCTAGACCATATTGCTTGGGTTAATTGGTCTTGGACCAAACCGATGTGAACTGGCTCATTGGTTGAGCGCATGGTTCAAGTGATGTGGCATTTGCGATTGGGTAAACCCAAGAGCGCACGTTGAGAAGTGGATGCTATTTTTGGATAGCACTTCTACTAATCGTGGCCATGACTCACGATTGCCACACTTCACGCCCCCCTTCTCTTTGTTCGTCGCCAACGCTTGGCTTAGACGAGACAACATCTCGGCTAGAGAAGAGGAGGACGACAAGAGAGAAAAACTCACTCAAGCAAGGCGATCTCTTCTCCCTTCCATTCGACAAAGGCTTCTTGGAACCTTGCTAGCACAAGGAGCACCAAGGAAAGTAGGCGACACCAATTGTGTGCGTCACCTTAGGAGAAGGCTCGCTTGCGCCTTTCCTTCCAAGTTTTCATCCAACGCATATGGCTATGGTATGAATTCAAGTTTACTTAAGTTGATCATATATCATGCAATAGATTCTTTCAAACCCTTAATTCCGCTGCAAAAGTTTTATGCGCCATATGTCTAGGGTTTTTGCTCCCCCTAGAAGGGGACCCCCCTTAGGTTAAGGGGTACTTTCAATTGGTATCAGAGCCAAAGTTGATGCATGCATTTTATGATTGCTTCATGTTGTGTGATCCATGTTTTAGATCTAGAATTATCAACATGCGAATATACATGTTTCATACCGAAACTTGTCTATGTTATTTTGCTTGTTGGCGCTTTCAGGTTTTATCTAAAATCCTTATTACATGCGCGCTCCAAATAGATCTAAGCCCATACTTTAAACCCTTAGACGGGTTACTAGGGTTGAAGTCACCCCCTAGGTTAGATCCAGAATGTCTGATCAGATCATCTGACAACCTGAATGGGTCGATCAGATAGCACCTTGGCGCAAGCCTATGGTGGCTATAGGTCGACTGCAGACAGGTGTGTAGCGATGTCTGATTGAGACAACTAATGAACGCACCTGAGTTAGGCCTGGGGTCACGCCCGTTTGCCAGACCTCAGTGTGGTCGTTCAGCCCTGGCGCATGCATAGTTGACCTTATGGTCGACGCAAGTCAGTTAGGACTTGGTGCGTGCAAGGGCAGTGGATCTGACTAGGTTGGATGAGTGGATCCCTAGTAATGGACCGTTGTAAGGTAGTAAGGGCGAATAAGGAAATTAAAATTGATACCTATGGGTTTTCGAAATTTAATTTTCTTGGTTGGATCACATGTTTGAATGTTGCATATGCTTGTTTATTTCTTCTTATGTGGGCTGCCCATATTAATTGTGTGCTGTGCTGGGGCCTGCGTGCCTGTATTAAAAATTGTAAATTAATTATTGTGATCTGCGCATCACATTGTTTTAATTTATAAAATGTTAGTGACCTGCGTGTCACTCTTGTCTAGATAGTTAAATTTGTAATTTAATTTGACAAGAGCACAGTGCACACTTGGCATAGGCGCATGCAGCAAGTGGCTGGACCAGGTGGGAGGTCTAGGGTTCGACCCTAGGACCTGGCGCATATTCCTGGTGGGCGCACCTGTGCTGCAGATGGTGCTTGGGCCCAGGTTTGGGCCAGATGAGCAGCAAAAGACCCATGAAGAGCAAATGAAGACTTAAGTTAGGTTAAGGTCTTCTAGGGCTATGGGCTTTTACCACATAAGATTCATGCTTTCTTTTATTGCTTAATATTAGAATTGCATGATTAAATTATCTTCTGCTATCACCATAGAAATTGCATGATAGGCAAGAAGATAAAAGACCGTTAAAATCCAACGCTAAAATATCAAGCTCGTAAGCCTTCTGACGCGAAACCTCACTGTTCTGATTATCGTTGGAGCCGTGTTGTACCCACTCAGTGGGCACGTCCATCTATCTTCAGACGGTGCGGGATTACACCTGCGTGTTACAGAGTAGGGATTTATCCCTTCTCGTTGCTCAGCATAGCACGTGGTGGTCCAGGGAGTAGGTCGGGTCAGCTTGACCGTGTAGGCTACATATGTGGCGCATATGGTAGCACATGGAGGCAGCCATCTGTGGGGTCAGAGATTGTGTTGTACCAACTCAGTTGGCACAGTCTGCTGGACTGCCCAGATGAAGGGGAATCGCACGGGTTGGCGATCGGCAGGGACTGCCTACCAGAAACTAGTGCTTGTACTCTCTGTGCATCTTATCTCGCCTAAGCGGGACGCGGAGACCAAGTATGAAATCTGGATCCCATCTCACTAAAAGAGTTCTACTCTTTCGGGCTGTTTTGCTGGATTTTTCACGCCTGATAAAATAGTGAGAAAAAGAATCTTTCTTAAGTCCTGATTGATTCTTATACATTGATACTGACCTTGCTGTTCTTGCATTGTTGTAGATACCTGCAGCAACGAACACCATGAACTTCAATGTGCGATCCCTACTGGAAAGAGAGAAGTTTGCTGGGCCGAACTTCTCTGACTGGTTTGGACACCTTAAGATCGTTCTTAAGGCAGAGAGGAAACTGTATGTCCTCGAGACGGCGATACCGCCGCAGCCCGCTCCGAACGCCGCAAGGGCGGTTCGGGAAGCCTATGAAAAGCACGTCAATGATAGCATTGATGTCGCTTGCCTGATGCTAGCGTCTATGACGCCACCGCTGCAGCGTCAGCATGAGGATATGTCAGCTATACAGATTATAGCAAACCTCAAGATGCTGTATGCTGCACAGGCGAGGACTGAACGCTATAATTTGACTAAGCTCTTCTTTCAGAGCAAACTGGCTGAAGGGAGCCCAGTGGGAGCTCACGTGCTCAAGATGATTGGGCACAAGGAGGCTCTGGAGAAACTGGGGCACACCATCAACCAGGAGCTTGCTGTGGACATTATTCTGCAGTCTCTCCCGCCATCATTCGACGCGTTCATTATTAATTTTAATATGAACAAAATCGATTGTACTCCGGCAGAGCTGCTGAATATGCTCTTGACCACTGAGGAGACTCTGAAGGGTAAGCCTTCGACCTCTGTCTTGATGGTTCCTTCAAGGAACAAGAAGAAGGGGAAGAAGGGCAAGGCCCCGGTCAAGAATTACAGCAAGGCTCTGAAGCAGAAGGTGAAGCGGTCCAAGGAATACAGGTGTTTCCACTGTGGCCAGCTGGGTCACTGGAAAAAGGACTGTAAAGCGCTCCAAGGAGATAAGAGGGGAAGCTTCGCTTCTGGCTCAGGTATATTTGTGACTGAGGTCATGTTATCTTCTTCTATATCATGGGTGTTGGACACTGCATGTGGAGTTCACATTTGTTCAAATGTACAGGAACTCAAGAGAAGAAGACAGGTGGGACAGCATGAGGTGGACCTACGAGTTGGAAACGGGGCACGGGTTGCTGCTGTTGCTGTAGGAGACTACTTTATTTCTTTACCATCTGGACTTGTATTGGAACTAAACAGTTGTTACTTTGTTCCCAGTATAACTAAAAATATTATCTCCATTCCTGCTCTTGTCAGGAAGGGATTTTCCTTTGAATGCAATATTTCAAAGTGTATTTTGTCTTTTGATAATATTGTTTATGCAACTGGTTCAATTAACAATGGGTTATACATGTTGGACATGGAATGTTCGATACAGCAAATTGATATTAAGAAAGCCAAGTATGCTGATGACAGCACCTTGCTATGGCATAGTCGTTTAGGCCATATTAACGAGAAACGCATTAAGCGGTTGCATGATCATGGACTGCTGGGATCATTCTCCTACAAGGAGATTGATACATGCAAAGCTTGTTTAATGGGTAAAATGACGAAGTCACCTTTTCCTCACAAAGGTCAAAGGGCTTCAGGTTTACTTGACCTTATACACAGTGATGTGTGTGGGCCATTTGGTAAACATGCCAGAGGTGGCTATCAGTACTTCATTACCTTTACTGATGATTTCAGTAGGAATGGGTATGTCTATCTGATGAGACATAAGAGTGAATCTTTTGACAAGTTCAAAGAGTTCAAGAATGAAGTACAGAATCAGCTAGGCCGAAATATCAAGGCACTTCGCTCAGATCGAGGTGGTGAATACCTAAGTCATACGTTTACTGACTATCTAAAGGAGTGTGGGATTATCTCACAGCTCACTCCGCCAGGAACACCGCAATGGAATGGTGTGTCCGAGAGGAGAAATAGAACGTTACTTGATATGGTTCGTTCTATGATGAGTCAGGCTACTCTTCCATACTCCTTTTGGGGTTTTGCGCTGGAAACAGCTGCAAAGGTACTAAACCGAGTGCCATCCAAGGCAGTTTCTAAGACACCATATGAGTTATGGTATGGGAAACAGCCGAGCTTGACATTTATCAGGATCTGGGGCTGCGAGGCTTATGTCAAAAAGCTCGCCTCTGGGAAACTAGACAGCAGATCTGACAAATGTATCTTTGTCGGTTACCCTAAGGAAACTAAGGGTTATTATTTCTACGATCCCAAGGAGAACAAGGTTTTTGTTGCTCGGACGGCCATATTTCTTGAGAAGGAGTTTCTTCTGCAAGAGGCCAGTGGGAGAGAAATAATGCTGGATGAGAATCCAGAAGAAGGACAAAGTGACCAAGCACAGTTGGATGAGCCTGAGCCGGTAGAACAGGTTATTGAACAACCTGAGGCTCAGATATCACGGGAACCGCGAAGATCGGGTAGGATCCGTCGACAGCCTGAGCGCTATGACGGAGTCTACATCATTGATAATGATGAACCCCTCACTTATGCGGATGCGGTCAGTGGACCGGAGTCAGCGAGATGGCTTGAAGCTATGCGCGCCGAGATGGACTCCATGTCAGATAACCAAGTTTGGGATTTGGTTGATCCGCCTTCGGGAGTTATCCCTATAGGCTGTAAATGGATCTTCAAGAAGAAGATTGACATGGATGGTAACGTGGTTACCTATAAAGGCAGGCTAGTTGCGAAAGGTTTCAAACAAATCTACGGGATAGATTATGATGAAACTTTCTCACCTGTAGCCATGTTTAAGTCTATTCGGATTCTTTTCGCGATAGCTGCATATTATGATTATGAGATTTGGCAGATGGATGTGAAAACAGCTTTCCTTAATGGAAATCTGGATGAGGATGTGTATATGACACAACCTGAGGGTTTCACTAATCCAGCAGATCGTCATAAGATATGCAAGTTAAAGAAGTCCATTTATGGACTTAAGCAAGCATCTAGAAGCTGGAATATTCGTTTTGATGAATCAGTCACTGAATTTGGTTTCATCAAGAACGAGGATGACCCGTGTGTATATAAGAGGTTTAGTGGGAGCGTGATTACTTTCCTAGTCCTCTACGTCGATGACATCTTGATCATTGGAAATGACATTCCTGAAATGCATGCTGTGAAGGCATGGCTGAGGAAATGTTTCCAGATGAAAGATTTAGGAGAAGCAGCCTATGTGTTAGGTGTGAAGATCTACAGGGATAGATCTAAGAGGCTTCTCGGGCTGTGCCAGAGTACTTACATCGATAAGGTCCTGGAGAGATTTCACTTAGAGAATTCTAAGAAAGGATATCTTCCAGTCAGACATGGTCTGAATCTTTCAAAGAGTCAGTGTCCACAAACACAAACTGAGAAAGATGAAATGAACAATACGCCTTATGCTTCGGCTATTGGTTCCATTATGTATGCGATGTTGTGTACTCGCCCAGACGTCGCTTACGGGTTAAGCGTGACCAGTCGTTACCAAAGTAATCCAGGTATGGCGCACTGGATTGCAGTCAAGAACATCTTAAAATATCTGCGGAGGACCAAAGATATGTTCTTGATATATGGTGGTCAGGAAGAACTCAGTATTGAAGGATATACTGACGCTTCGTTCCAGTCGGACCAGGATGATTTCCGATCGCAATCAGGCTATGTTTTTTAGCTTGAATGGAGGTGCAGTGGTGTGGAAAAGTTTCAAACAGTCAACTGTTGCTGATTCCACAACAGAAGCCGAGTATGTTGCAGCCTCGGAAGCATCCAAGGAGGCAGTGTGGATTCATAAGTTCGTGAGAGAACTTGGTGTTGTTCCTTCGAGTGCAGATCCTTTGGTTATCTTTTGTGATAACACTGGAGCAATCGCACAAGCAAAGGAACCACGGTCGCACCAGAAGTCCAAGCACATACAGAGACGGTTTCATTTGATCAGGGAGATCATAGATCGTGGCGAGATCAAAGTATGCAAGGTTCATACAGATGACAATCTGGCAGACCCGCTTACCAAGCCTCTGGCGCAGCAGAAGCATGAGAAGCACTGTAATAATATGGGTTTGAGATTCCTCAACCATTAGATTAAGTGCAAGTGGGAGATTGTTGGGGTATGCCCTTAAGGCTAATGTTTGAGGCCTGTGGGAATGTATCTGTATCATGTAATAAACTGTTATGTTTATAAAGGCATGGTTGTTATTCAGTTAGCTACATTGTCTGCTGCAATATATGTTCTTCTGAATAATGTCTCAAAGCTGTTCAGCTCGGCTGACATGCTATTATGTCCTTAGTCGATATATCTTGGTGAACATGAGACAGCCTTGATATTGTTAAGACTAATATGTGTTCTAATCTTATAGGATGCTTCGAGCATGGAATAAGATGTAGACTCATGGGTACATTGGATGTACTGGACAGACCCTACTAGGATGTTCAATTGTTTGTCACAATGTGAATGTTCCTTGATTAAGACAAGTGGCACATTTCCTCTGACTTGAGATCACTTGTGTTTTCTAAATGATGATTGTCATTGTTTTGAGATGGTTCAATATCATTTGAAACATAATGATTATAGACTATCTTGGATGGTGAGCTTGAGTCAGGTTAGAGCACTAGTGATAGACATAGGATTGCCGTCTCCTTGTTGAAGGAGTCTGATGTTCTAAAGGGGCCCCCTGGATGAGATGATTGAGAAAAGTGTATGGCCATACCCAGGTGACTATGTTCATCTGTTCTGATCATGCTCATCATATTGGAGTTACGAGCTTGACAGGCTTGTCCAATAAGAACATCCAGTGGCAAAGGAAATATGTATGCTTTGTGAAATGATTCACACTTGTGCTGTGGTTTGGGTGTAGTCTTGGAAGACTCTTTCCTTTATATCGGGAGACAGTGATGTGTTGCTAGATACCCCTCACTGATCGTGATAATGTGAATTATCGTTACCGACATTTAAAGGAAACCCTCAGGGTCGCACAATTTGATGATATGGCTTACTTAAGTCAGATCGTGTGGACTGAATTGTTCAGGTTCAGTTTAAAGGGATTTAATCTCTGATTGTGAGTGAGATCTGGTCTGATCATGTTTGATTGATTAGGGCTTGAGATCGGTAAGCTTCGATCGGGAGAATAGATGCCAGATCGGTCAGATCAAGAGCATCGAAGAGATTGACGGTTAGATCTGAAGCCTTAGGGTTTAAGTAAGATCTAGACCATATTGCTTGGGTTAATTGGTCTTGGACCAAACCGATGTGAACTGGCTCATTGGTTGAGCGCATGGTTCAAGTGATGTGGCATTTGCGATTGGGTAAACCCAAGAGCGCACGTTGAGAAGTGGATGCTATTTTTGGATAGCACTTCTACTAATCGTGGCCATGACTCACGATTGCCACACTTCACGCCCCCCTTCTCTTTGTTCGTCGCCAACGCTTGGCTTAGACGAGACAACATCTCGGCTAGAGAAGAGGAGGACGACAAGAGAGAAAAACTCACTCAAGCAAGGCGATCTCTTCTCCCTTCCATTCGACAAAGGCTTCTTGGAACCTTGCTAGCACAAGGAGCACCAAGGAAAGTAGGCGACACCAATTGTGTGCGTCACCTTAGGAGAAGGCTCGCTTGCGCCTTTCCTTCCAAGTTTTCATCCAACGCATATGGCTATGGTATGAATTCAAGTTTACTTAAGTTGATCATATATCATGCAATAGATTCTTTCAAACCCTTAATTCCGCTGCAAAAGTTTTATGCGCCATATGTCTAGGGTTTTTGCTCCCCCTAGAAGGGGACCCCCCTTAGGTTAAGGGGTACTTTCAACAACTACTTCCACATTGAATAACATTCCACTTAAGAGTGTTTATGAAACACCTTTTGAATTATGGACTCGGAAATAGCCAAACTTATCCTATTTTAGGGTATATGGTTGTGAAGCATTTGACAAACACATGAGTATATTTATGAGGTATCCTAAGGAAACTAAAGAATATTATTTCTATGTCCCAAATGAGAACAAGTGTAATTTTTTGAGAAAAAATTTCTCTTGAAAGAAGCCAATGGGAGTGAGTTTGATTTGGATAAGGTCCAAAGTTAACCACAAAATAGATATACACTAATGGAACCGAAATGTAGTTCATAGATTATTAGCTAACCAGAGGTTCTAGATACATAGGCGCCATGTAGGTATGATAGAATTCATCGCTAACCTAAGAGGTATAGTTCATTGTCATCTCAAGGGGATAGAATTTTCATCATTGAGGATGAACCCAGGACTTATGAGAAAGCGGTCTTTGGATTGAACACCAAGAAATAGCTAAATGCCTTGAGGGCCAAAATGGACTTCATGTATGCTAATTAGGTCTGGAATTTGGTTGAGCTACTTGAAAGGGTAAAACACAAATACTGTAAATAGGTCTTCAAGAAAAAGACTGACATGGAAGGTAACATAGTTACCTATAAATGCAGATTATTTGCTAAAGGTTTCAAGTAGGTTCATGGGTGGAACATCATTAATTTTGTTCACCAATTGCCATGATAAAGTCCATTCAAATCTTTCTTGCAATAGGTACATTCTATGATTATGAGATATAACAAATAGATGTTAAAATTGCATTCCTTAACATGTTTTTCGAAGAGGATGTCTATATAATGCAGACAGAAGGTTTTATCCATCATGCAGATCCTCATAAAGTATACAAACATTAAAGGTCTATTTATGGAATATTAGTTTTGATAAAGTAGTCAAGGACAATGGCTTCATCAAGGATGAAGATGATGCCTATGTATATATGAAAATCAATGAGAGTATCAATATTTTTCTTATTCTATATATGGACAATATTCTTTATTGGGGAAAACTATAGGTGAATAAAAATTTTTAAACAAAAATATGTGCAGCAAAAAAATCACTTGAAATCGATTTTCCCTTCCCCAAAGGATCCATGTGAGAAGTAACTAAGGGTCTGATAGGAAATATACCTTTGAAGTGTGCTTGAGGTTGGTGGTTGACAAGTTTTAGGCACTAAAGTGTTCACCCTCTAACAGTATTCACACGTTAACCCCTTTAATATCTCATTGTCTCGTGCTTGGTGCTAGCCTTGGAACCAAGGATCCAAGCCTTGGAGTTTTCTCCATGATGCTCATACCAAGGAGAAGAGGAAGGAGGGTTGTGGTGCATAAGAGAGAACGGAGGGAGAGGGAGAGAGAGAGAGAGGAGAAAATAGTGCTAATGCATGAAGGCCCTATTTATATAAAGCCAAGTGCTCCCTATTAAGAAACATGAACAAGTCATTAAGGCCATCAAGGTCGAGTATCTATCAAGTTCAATTACTCACATGTCATTAAGGTTAAGTAGCTCAAATCAAAATACTTAAAAGCCACCAAAATAAAGTACACAATTTCAAATTCACATACTCACAGGCTATCAGGGTTGAGTGTGCATCAGATTCAAATACTCAAAGACTGAGTGCTTCAAAATTTAAGTCATGTATCAACATGAAATTTATAAATTATTTTGTTCTCCAATTATCTGATATTGTCTATTTACTTATATAGATCTCTTAATTAAAGGAGTCCTAATTTTATAGGTAATTAACAATGAGTGCTTAATGAATTTAAAGATCTTATATCGAAAAAATGGACGATAATTTAATGAAAATATATTACCAATAAAATTTATGTACATACATCAAAACAAAAAAAAAGTTTTAAAAACTTACCTCAAATATATAGATGTGATATACATAGAATCCTTCCATTACATAATTTGTGAAGGATTATAAGACTATAGGTTATTGTCATCTCACTAATACTTTATTAGATATGCAAAACAAAGCAAGGAAAATGATGATCCTTAAGGGTCTGTATACTAGGAAGGATACAAGAAGGATTTTATGAGGGATAGACGAGTTTTCAAAAAATCCGTTGTATATCAGAATGGACAGAGGCAAGAAGGATTTTAGGAGGGATAGACGAGTTTTAAAAAAATTCGTTGTATACCAAAATGGACAGATCTAAAAGGAAGGAAAGTTGGAGGGATGAATGAGGGCAAAATTCCTCCTTTTTGATCCAACCAAATTGGGCGGATGAATGAAAAATAGCTCGCGATCGCGTGAATGCCTCACCTCACACAGCTGCGCTCGCCGCCAACGAATGTCCTCGCCGCTGCAAGCCTTGCCCAACGAACATCCTTGCCGCCAACAAACGTCCTCGCAGCTGCAAGACTTGCCCAGTGAACGTCCTCGCCACCAAAGCCTTGCCCAGCTGCGCTCGCTGGTCGCCAACGGTCATCCTCACCCAGGTCGCAAACGGGAGCTGCAGACGCCTTTGCCGCTTGAGTTGTTGCTGCCGCCGCTTGCCAACAGACGTCCCCGCCCAGGCCGTGGACGGGAGCTGCCAGCCTCGCCCAGCTGCGCTTGCCTGTCGCCAGTGGACATCCTCGCACCGGTCGCGGACGGGAGTGAGCTGCGAATGAGAGCTTCGTCCACAACGGCGTCGCGTCCGCAAGCTCCGTCTGCGAGCTCCATCCGTGTCTGCAAGCTCTGTCGGCGTTCGCGAGCTCCGTCCTCGCGCCGGTCGCGGACGGGAGCAAGCTGTGAACAAGAGCTACGGACGTCTCTGCCGCTGGAGTTGCTGCCCCGTCGCTCGCCGACCTCGCGGACGTCCTCACAGCCGCTGGAGCTGCTACCCTGCTGCTCGTGGACATGCCCACAGCTGCTGCTCACAGACGTCCTCACCCAGCTCACCCAGCTTGACGCTCATGATCACATGATTTTCACATTGACCGAGATTTCATCCCCTTTCTTTTTCTATCTTTGCTTTAATCCCGTCATTCCTCTTTTCTCATTCGTCCTTTCTCTTTTCCCGTCCCCTCGGGTGGCCATAAAAGAGTGTGAGATGCATATCTTCTGTAGGCTTATATAGGACATGCTCTTAGATGGATACTTGTCGATTAGATTCTTATGAGTGGCTGATTAGATGACATTAGAGTAGATCAAAGTGACAATATAAGTAGCAAATATTCGTCACAATATTAATGCTATAATGGATATCTAATGTTACTTGAGCAATGGCATCCATATTGTTGTTATTATAGTGAAAGGGTGATAATGCCCAATAGTATAGGAAGCACAAAGGATGTTTGAGATATTGTAGTCACTAGGTTGGATCACTCACGTAGTGCCATATGGTCAAGTGCATGGGGTTCAATTATTCATGGATCACTTTAATGATCACTTTAAGTAAAAGGGGGAACACCCAATCTAATGCAATTCGAATAAAATTGGGCAAAATTGAGGTGAGGTATACGGATTTCAAAATCCACCAAAACCCGACCCCTACAAATTTTATTATTCACTTATTATAATCCAACTATAATCTTTACTTTCTCTTTATTTTCATCTTATTTTAATTATATTATTTTAGTTAAGTAATTATTTTTTAAGTTAATGTTACTCTTTCAATTAAAAAAAATAGGTGAGGAAGTTCAGGCTCCCAATAGATATCTAATTCCCTTGGTGAGGTTGAGTTTAAGTAGATTTTTTTTTTTAAAAAAAAAAAAAAAGCCTTGTTGGTTTGAGTTCAAATTCAAGGATGATTTTAGGGAGGTATGTATAGTAGTAAAAGCACTACAATAAACACCACTCATTTGCTAGCATTAAAGGGCACATGGCTTTACTAGGAAGATACTATATCTTCACATGGAGAATATCTTTAACGTATGTTAGACAGAGTTGTTAACTAATAGAAGCTAAGAAAGATTGGACACAAATAGACAAGAAGTCACTAAGATACCATGTGATATATTCATTCAGATGGAAAATTAAATTCTTTACGAGAATGGCAAACTCAATCTTATTAAGAAACATAAAAGGCAAGTTTGTGCATTGCAACAAGCACTAATGACTTCAAAGGGAGGTTTCTAATATTGCAACAAGAAATGATAGGCACTAAAAAATTGGCATGACTATGAAAGCTTTGGCAAAATTATCGTGATCTTTCATAGAGATATAACAATTAACTTAGGAACATAATATAAATTATGAACTAAATGCATGACTATGTCCAAAAAAAATAATAAAAAAAAACTTAGAGATTTATATAGAATATGGCTAGAAAGACGGTTTAAAAGAATCTAGAAGTATGCATTGATCATAGTATTGATTTGGATGACCACAACTTAGTTTTTAATTTAGACTTAATGAGAAGCCTCGATCATATGATTTATCACAATCATCCTAATGTATAGAGTGCAAGTTTTATTTTTTTTTTTAAAACAATCAGTTAAATTAATTTGAGTCAACTAGTTCACTAAACCATTCATATCATGTGTCAGATTATGTCGCATGATTCAGAGTGCATCTAAGGTTGGTGGAGGAAGAAATGGATGGGTGGATAAGAAGCTCGCTCCACAATTCAATATGATCCTCATACCAATGAAATCCATAGCCTTTAAATAATAAATGAATAGTGTATACTCTTATAAAACCCCAAAAATTAATAATGATAATTACAAATAAAACCCTAGGAGTACAATGTAGCTTTCATCTAAAGAAATTTGATACTGCGACCAACCATTGTTGAGGCTGAATGTATGAAAAGATTCACCACCAAGTAAATAGGTATCATTGAGGATCATGTATTTGTTCCGTATTTTGCAATTTTAGGGAGTTGGCGTTGTGAGGTGGGCATCAAAGATAGACCTATATATTAAATTTTGATGTGAGATGATATTGGTGGATAAAACACCTACTTGAAAACTATGCAAAAACGATATTATGCATGTGGGCAGCATTGGGTTATGGGGTGTAAGAAATTGAAGCCCTGATCGCGAACTTGAGTTATATGGAAAACCTAATTGAAGATGGATCCTATTCTTATATGCATTCAATTATTGACCTTAGAGAAAAATGTAATTTTAAATGCATTTTTTGAAATATTTATTTTTTAAAAAATAAATTGCAAAATTGACACAAAAGCTCAAAAAAATTCATAAGTGGCTATGAAGATGGTTGCTATATTTCCAAAGCCAAAGGATAAATATTTTGTCCCACATTGATCATTGTTGTATAACAAATACATATGTTATCCAGGCTAGAGTGGTTAGATGCACCATTTGAGTTACAAAGCAGCACAACTTAGAATATAAGGATTTGGATTTCCATGTTCCAACTTATATCTTCTAGAATGAACATACAGGCTGGATTTGGAGTGTGACTTCTAAGAATCATAAATATAAGTGATGCAGGCATTACCAAGAAGATCTAACAGAATCAAGAAGCGCCCCCGTTCTTTACGGGATGACCACATTAAGACTTTTATTTTGAGAAATAGTTATGTTAATAAACTTGTCTACATTTCTGCTCATCTTTAAATATTTAACTTGCTAAACAATGACTTTTGGTTCAAGCTAGTCTTGATGGTTATGAGACTAGCTGGTGGACAATTTTGTAACTTAGCCCTTGATGATTGTATGTTGTAGTTAGGATGTAGCCTAGGATTTATTTTCAGATCTTGTTTTATTTTGTAGTGAATGTATTAGATTGTTTTAGCCTAGGATTATAGCACCTGTAATTGCACTTACATGGCACCGGAGCTCTCCAATCTTCAAGGCATTCTCACAATCAAGTTGCAATCAACCTCTTCTAGAAACAAAGTCGACACCCGCCAAGGAGTCAACACCAACAAGCAAAGTCAAACATCTTCGGCCAACATTATCACATTCAAGCTGCACCCAATACTCTGCTAGCAACAAATCAAGGTCAACATCTTCAGCAAGCCACTTACAACAAGGTCAACATCATTCCACGTCTACAAGGGAACCACCTACCATTTGATCAAGCCAAAAGAAGTCACGACTGCAAGCCATCAACAGCTATTGCCATGTCAAGACCAATCTCACAAGGAACCCAAGCATGCGCAAGAGAACATTTTCTAGCTTAATATTAACACCATCCACGGCCACCAATCAAAATAGAGCTGAATCCAGAATTCTACAACGAAGAAGAATGCCAAGAGCCACTTGAAAATGTAAACGTTGGGGGGGGGGGGGGCAAAGGTTTTAAGCCCATGTAAATTCTACACTGCACTTTAGTCTGCCATTTCTGGAAAAAAAAAACTTCAAACTGAGTTAGCATTGTGCTGCTTGAGAGGGAGAGCCATTGGCCCCTTGTGCTTGTTGAGGGTGAGCCATTGGCCCCTCTTTCCTGCTACCTTGAGGGTGAGCCGTAGGCCTCTCACCTCTACCTTCTTGCATTCTACCATCTTGCCGAGCTTCCTTGCCTTCCTGGTGGAGCCGGAGCTGCTGAAGCAGGTTGACAACTGGAATCGAAAGGAGCTATGCACCATTCCTGAACCAACTGCTTGAACAAACCAGCCCAAGCTTACTGAATAGTCGAGAAGGGGACTTGGCCCCCTTCCCATAAGGGGGCCTCAGGTGTTTCCATTCCAACTCATCTTATTCTTTGAACTCGCATGCTCAGTCCATAAACCATCTAGAAACCTACTCTTGCACTTTAAAACTGATAACTAAAGAGTTCCATACCTAAGGGGATTCTAGGGCAAAACTCATTTTACATCAGTGGTATCAGAGCAACCCTTAGGTGCTCTATGTTTATTTGCTGTTAGCTTTGGTTTATGTTGAGAACAAATTTTCTGAAACTGTACTTGATATTTTTCTGCACTACAACTGTTTGCTGAATTTCCACTGTTCTGATTTTTGAACTTCTGCTTTCTAGTTTCGGGTTTTCTTGCTGCTGAAATTGTGTTGTGACGTCTACTGATATCAATCTCTAGAATACTGAAATCGTGAGCTGAATCTTTACTAAGTTGGTAGAACTCCACTAGCTGGTTTCTGTTTCTAAAATTTGAACATCTATAGCTTACCATTGCATTCTTTTGATACTTGCTGAATTAGTGTCATATCGTCACTGTGAACTGAATCTTCTGAATCCTGCTGCACTAGCACCTGATTAAAATCACCATTTGTTATTGATGAACTGCAATCTAGCATCAATTTGAGGACTGATATATGTGAAATTTGAAACTTTACATACTGCCGAGAACTTCATTTCCTGTTGTTACTGTAGCTTACCGGCTTGGTTTACCTGTCAATCTGCTGAATACTGTGCTGCGTGATATTTTGATTGATTCACATCTCCTACTTGCCACTAACTTGCACATTTGTTACATTAGTTATATTATTTGCAATACTTGCGCTTATCATTGCCATTAATTCTGAAGAACTACCAGCTTCATTGGTTTCAAGTTAGCTGATACATCTCATTCCATTGTTTGCGTTGAATTTTACTTGCGATTATCAATATCTGCTTTGCTGCTATTTTCCTAGTATTAGAATTTACTTGCCTATCAACATATTGTGTGTGTTCCTAGCCTATCACCATGGTGTGCACTAGTACTCCTTTAGTTGTTGAACCCGAACATGATCCTGCAACCATAGCTGATGTAGTGGCCATGTTAGCTGATATGAAAAAATCATTGGACACCTTAAATCTAAGAGTGGGACATTTAGATGCTGCCTCTAGGCACAATTTAGCCCAGACCGACCCTGAACCTGATTTTCTTATAGAAGAGACTCAGTAGCCACCCATCCCCTCTCTTAGAAGACCAAAAGAACACAATTGGGGGGAGGGAACTAGTAGGTCTAATCAAGGAAATAGAATATCTCAAAGACCCGAGAGAGAAAATAGGACCCATTACCGAACCAACAACCAAAGGAGACCCACACCCATTTTAGATGAACCTCAAGTTGAAGAACCATTCGATAGAGCTCCTACTTACATTAGGGAGGATGATGAGGTATCTAGGACCATTAGACTTAGTCCACCTGTCTTTGAAGGAGGTTTAGATACACAAGAGTTTCTGAATTAGCAAGCTCAAGTTGAGCAATACTTTGAGTGGGGTAAGATACCGGACACTAGGAAAGTACAATGCGTCAAGTTTCTCTTGAGAGGATCTGCTCAAATGTATTGGAACAGTGTAGAGGTCAAACTAGCTAGAAGGGGCATACCACCCATTACTACTTGGGATGATATGAAATGGAAGTTGAGGGAAAAGTATGTCTCCCCTAATTATAGACAAAGGATATATGACCAGCTCTCTAGATTGGTTCAAGAAAATGATTCAGCTGCTAAATATGTGCGAAAATTTGAGGATCTTTTGATTAAATGTGACTTACATGAAGATTAATGGTTGACGTTGAATAGGTTTAAAGGAGGTTTGAGGGCAGACATTAAGCGAGCCTTAATACACCATAGATGTAAGACTTTACAAGTGGCATATCACTTTGCTATGGACATTGAATATGATTTGCAGCAAATGAAGAACACCCAACCTAGGATCAATACCCCTACTATTTCAGCCCCTACCAATCTTGGTCAATCTTCAGCTAAGGCACCCATAGTGGAGAGTATCCTTAGAGATAAGAGACCTTCCAACCCACCTAGCAACAAGGTTACCTGCTACAAGTGTTCCCAGCCGAGCCATATCTCTAAGGACTGCCCAAAGAAAGCTTTACTCATAGAGGAGGTGGAAGAAGTTGAAGCCAAGAGAGTTGAAGTAGAGTCGGTAGCCTATGCTCCTGAATATAACAGTGAAGAAGAGCCCGCTTCTACCATGGCAATTGTGAGGTGTACATATATTAAGAATGTCCCTGTTAAAGATTGGAAGAGAACTAGTCTCTTCTACAACTATACCCAATGCAATGGGAAGGTGTGTAAGATCATTATAGACAGCGGAAGTAGCCTTAATGTCATATCAAAACAAGCTGTAAACAAGTTTGGTTTAGAACAAGAAAAGCACCCTAAACCCTACAGTATCTCTTGGGTTGACAAAACAAGTATCCCTGTTGCATTTAGATGTTTAGTACCCTTAAAACTAGCCACCTACCAAGGGAGTATTTGGTGTGATGTGATGGAGATGGATGTGGCTGATGTCTTACTTGGTCAGCCATGGCTATATGATCTGGATGTCATTCACTATGGGTGGAGTAACACCTATGAATTCATGGTTGATCACAAAAAGATTACACTTATGCCTAGTTTACCCCGAGAACTTAGAGTTTCCCATAGGAAAGGAAAGGTAATTGATGATAAGAAACCTATCACCCTATTAAGGACCCAACCTTTCCTACAAGCCACTAAGGAGACTGGTGTAATCTATACCTTGCTTGTGCAACCCGCCAATCCTGAAATCCAGCAACAACAGCCAGGTATCATTACTGAATTACTCAAGGATTATATGTCCATTACCCCATGTGAATTACCAAAAGAGTTACCACCTGAGAGAAGCGTACAACATGCTATTGATCTAGTACCCGGAGCCACCTTACCTCAACTGCCCCATTACCACATGAGTCCTACTGAACATGCCAAGTTGAAAAGGCAAGTGGATGAGTTGTTGGAGAAGGGACTTATACGTGACTGCCTCAGCCCATGTGCATGTTGGGAAACCTCGGGGATATTTAAAAAAATTTTCATAGAAAACACAACGGAGGAATAACCCCGAAACAGGCCAGTCCCAAAAACCCAGTGAAAATCGTCATGCGAGGGAGTCGACACGATGAGATGAGAAGGTACCTTGAAGCAATTTGAGACGATGTCGATGTAGGCACCCAAGTGTGCACCCTCTACAATCTCACACACACGGATGTTTCGAGTCTTCTTCTTCCATACCCGGTGCTAGCCTCGGGAAGAAGATCCACACCAAGGGAGTTCCTCTTGAACACTTGCGCCAATCACCAAGGTGGGGAAGCACCAAGGGAAGAAGAGGAAGAAGATCTCTTTAGTCTTGATGGAAGAAGAGGAGAAAATCTCTAAGAACCCCAAGCTTTCGCCCCTCCACTTGTCTCCACGCCTCCAAGAGGAATTAGTGCCATGGGAGGGGCAGGCTAGGGTCCACACCTCCACATGATCTCTTTTATAGAGATCATGTGTGGCTTGGAGAGGAATTAGGAGAGCATGATTTTAGGAATTAATTAATTAAATCCTAATCCAATTAGGGCTAGGGTCTCCACAGAAATAGGACTCTAATTAATTAATTAATTAGCCCCTATTTTATCTCAAATGATTAATTCAAAATCAACTTTAAGTAATCACATGATATTAATTAAGGCATAGGCACTAACCCTAGTCTAACTAGGGTTAAATATGCGCTTACCTTTTCTTATCCTTAAGCCCAATTAACTTATTAGTAAGCCCAACTATATAATGGGCCTAACCCAAGGTCCATTATGCATGTTAATCAACCCATTGGATCCAATCCAATTTAACCCAAGGTCAAATGAGGTTAACCATGGTTAATTTGGTCAATATGTCAAAAATAGAAGTTGACCTTAATAAGTTTCTTCCATCTCATTAGGCCCATTGGCGCTGATGAATCTCCCAAATAGATCTGAATTAGCCAATAACTCGATCCAATGGCTATCCGATCAATACGAAAACTCGAGCATCAAGGTGTGCGACCCTATAGGTTCTTTTGACATTGGCAGTGCTGACCTAAGGTCACCACAAGCAGTGAGTGGCACCTAGCAGTGCATCGCTGTTAACCAAGTCATCGGAATGGATATTGACATCGACATCCCCATCATCGCAACTAGGCACTGATGTATTATAGTCCCTTTGTCAAACTGATATATGATTGGACAAGTGTGTCACCACTTGTTTTAACCCAATCACATGGTTATGACTAAATCAGGTTCTCACCTGGGTATGGCCATACACTTTCAGTCATAGAACCATAAGGGGCCCTGTGGATATCAAGCTTCCCTCAGGAAGGGGCAAATCCTCTATCTGTCAATTGATCTTCTCATATGGGTTGTGACATACTCAATGACAACCGTTATGACCTCCCAACTACGGTGAGATGTTAGGTTGTATCAAAGCATATCCCTAACCACATAGAAGAGTTAATGACCTCAAGTCTAGGGATCAACACATCTCCTGTCACTTGTGAGGATAACTCATGACACCAAGTCATTGCCTCACAGCAGGTCGATCCAGTATATCTACCACTGATATACCCATATGTCTGCGTTAGCGTTTCGTACCTAACCAGCCCATATACCAGTCTCTCATGTACCATAGTTGTCTCATATCTACTAAGATACTTGACTGGGGACAAAAAGTTTGAGCACAGATTCAATCTGTCTCCAGGCACATTATCACATAAGTACACATTCGCAGATGTAAACAAATGATAATAACGACAATGCCAGAATGATATATAAATATCAATGTTAAGTAGTACAATAATGGACCAATATTAGGTCGTATGACATATACACCAACAGTGCAATTCCTGCACTTCTTACACCCAAAAAAGATAGAACTTGGAGGATGTGTATAGATTGTAGAGTCATCAACAAGATTACTGTCAAATATAGATTTCTCATTCCACAACTTGATGATCTTTTGGATATGATTGTGGGCTCAGCTTGGTTTACTAAAATTGATCTATGTAGCGGCTACCACCAAGTTAGAATCCAAGGATGGGACGAATAGAAAACAATATTTAAGACTCAAGATAGGTTATATGAGTGGTTGGTTATGCCTTTTGGGCTGACCAATGCCCCCTCCACTTTCATGAGGTTGATGCATCAAGTTTTGAAACCTTACATTGGCAAATTCTTAGTGGTATACTTTGATGACATTTTGATATTTAGTAAAATGAGTGAAGAGCACTTAGAACATGTAAGGGCCACACTTGATCTTTTGAAAAAGGAGCAACTATTGTTGAATACTAAGAAGTGTGTGTTCTCGACACAAGAGGTGGAATTCTTGGGATTTATCATTAATCATCAAGGGCTGAAAACCGCCCCATCAAAAATTGCTACTATTTCAGATTGGCCAGCCCCTACTACCCTAACCGAGGCTAGGAGCTTCCATGGATTAGCCACATTCTATAGGCGCTTCATTCATAACTCTAGTACCTTAGTGGCCCCGATTACAAATTGTTTGCGCCAAGGGAAATTTGAATGGACCCCTGCTGCCGAGAGGGCTTTCCAAGAATTGAAAAGGAGAATTACCACTATCCCTATATTGAGATTACCTTATTTTAGTAAAGTTTTTGTTGTTGATTGTGATGCTTCAGGAGTAGGAATAGGTGGCACCCTTAGTCAAGATGGACATCCAATTGCTTTCTTTAGTGAGAAATTGAATGACACAAGACAAAAATATTCTACCTACGATAAGGAATTATATGCTATTGTGCAAGCATTAAAACATTAGAGACATTACTTGATACACAAGGAGTTTATTCTTAATAGTGATCACCAAGCTTTGGTTTATCTGAATAGTCAAGTTAAATTGAATCCGAGACATGCCAAGTGGATAGAATTTCTGCAGCAATATACCTTTGTTCTCAAACATAAGGTTGGAATCCAAAACAAAGTAGCTGATGCCCTAAGCCAAAAGGTCTTGATCTTACATACTTTGCAGATTTCGGTTGTTGGGTTTGACCGAATCAAAGATGAATATGTTGGTTGTCCTGATTTCAAAGATATCTTTCATAATGTTAAAGAACATGCAATACTGTCTTCTACATACACTATTCATGATGGGTTATTATTCAAGGATGGTAAATTATGTATTCCCCGCACATCTCTAAGGCTATGTTCGGTAGGATGGAATCCACCGTGGAAAGGATGGATTGTTCAATGAATCTAGATGGCTTTCCATCTAGATTCATTGAACAATCCATCCTTTCCACGGTGGATTCCATCCTACCGAACATAGCCTTAGGGACTTCTTAGTTTGGGAGTTACATGGAGGGGGAACCGTAGGTCACCATGGAAGAGACAAGACTCAAGTATTAGTTGAAGACAGGTTCTACTAGCCTTCCATTTACAAAGACGTATCCAAAGTCGTGAGCCATTGCCAAACTTGCCAAATTGTCAAGACCTTAAAACACAATACTGGATCATATATGCCCTTACCTATACCTGAAGGTCCTTGGCAAGATTTAAGCATGGATTTTATGATTGGTTTACCCAAAACTAGTGCTCATCATGATTCCATCTTTGTGGTAGTAGACCGGTTCTCAAAGATGGCACATTTCATCCCTTATAGTAAAACCACATATGTATCCCATGTTGCTAGGTTGTTTTTTAAAGAGGTGGTCCATTTGCATAGTTTACCACGCACCATTGTTTCAGACCATGACCCTAAATTTGTAGGACATTTTTGGGTGACCTTGTGGAAACTCTTAGGGACAAAACTGAACTTCTCCACTGCATATCATCCACAATCTGATAGGCAAACTGAAGTGGTAAATAGGTCATTAGGAAACATTCTACGCTGCCTTGTTGGGGAACATTCGGGAACTTGGGATAAGTTGCTACCCATAGCTGAATTCGCCTTCAATAGTGCCATTAATAGGACTATCGGAGCCAGCCCATACCAAATTAATCTAGGATATTAGCCCTGCAAGCCCATAGATCTCGCACCCTTACCATCTCCCTTTAAGACCAACCAATCTGCACTCTCCTTTGCACAACAAATAGTCAAGATTCACAATGAAGTTAAAGACCATATTGCAAAACATACTCTTAAATATTTAGTTGCTGCTAATACTCATAAACGTTGTGTTTCTTTTAATGAAGGTGACTTGGTAATTTTTAGGAATAGGAAAGAAAGACAACAAGGAGCTAACCACAAACTGCAAGTGAAGGAATGGGGTCTTTCTGCATCGTGAAGAAAATCAATGACAATGCTTACAAGTTGGATCTTCCACCAGCCCTTGGAATTCATCCCACGGTGAATGTGGAGGACCTCACGCTATACAAGGAGCCCCTACCCATCACCGCACCATCTACACTGCCACAAGCATGCAGGATTCCTGAGGAATAGCACCAGCTCACCAGCAATGGAATCTAGCATTATTACCTTATCAAATGGAGCGACCACACCGAGCATTAAGTACCCAAAGAAGAAGCACGTCAACTCTTACCGGAGGAGCTAAAGAGCTTCAGAATTAATTCTCCAGAGGAGAATTCTGCAGCCCTCAGGAAAGCTGATGCAGGGGCATTGCCAAGAAGATCCAAAAGAATCAAGAAGCCCCCGGTTCGTTACGGGATGACCACATGAAGGCTTTTATTTTGAGAAATAGTTATGTTAACAAATTTGTCTGCATTTCTACTCATCTTTAAATATTTAACTTGCTAAACTATGACTTTCGGTCCAAGCTAGTCTTGATGGTTATGAGACTAGCTGGTGGACAATTTTGTAACTTAGCATTTGATGATTGTATGTTGTAGTTAGGATGTAGACTAGGATTTCTTTCCAGATCTTGTTTTATTTTGTAGTGAATGTATTAGATTGTTTTAGCCTAGGATTATAGCACCTGTAATTGCACTTACATGACACCGAAGCTCCCCAAACTTCAAGGCATTCTCATAATCAAGCTGCAATCAACCTCTTCTAGCAACAAAGTCAACACCCACCAAGAAGTCAACACCAACTAGCAAAGTCAAACATCTTCGGCCAACATTATCACATTCAAGCTGCACCCAATACTCTGCTAGCAACAAATCAAGGTCAACATCTTTAGCAAGCCACTTACAACAAGGTCAACATCACTCCACATCTACAAGGGAACCACTTGCCATTTGATCAAGCCAAAAGAAGTCACGATTACAAGCCATCAACAGCTATTGACATGTCAAGACCAATCTCACAAGGAACATAAGCATGTGCAAGAGAACATTTTCTAGTTCAATATTAACACCGTCCACGGCCACTAATCAAAATAGAGCTGAATCCAGAATTCTGCAACGAAGAAGAATGCCAAGAGCCACTTGAAAATGTAAACGTTGGGGGGAGGGGGTGGCAAAGGTTTTAAGCCCATGTAATTTCTACACTGCACTTTAGTCTACCATTTCTAAAAAAAAAAAAAAAACTTCAAACTGAGTTAGCGTTGTGCTGCTTGAGAGGGAGAGCCGTTGGCCCCTTGTGCTTGTTGAGGGTGAGCCGTTGGCCCCTCTTTCCTGCTACCTTGAGGGTGAGCCGTAGGCCCCCTTCCCATAAGGGGGCCTTAGGTGTTTTCATTCCAACTCATCTTATTCTTTGAACTCGCATGCTCAGTCCATAAACCATCTAGAAACCTACTCTTGTACTTTAAAACCGATAGCCTAAAGAGCTCCTCCATACCTAAGGGGATTATAGGGCAAAACTCATTTTACATCAATAAGTCTAAAAACAGAATTATTATTGTGTTTCTGATTGCCTTACATAATTACTTCATGGGAGATTGCTTATAAGAAGCAAATGAAGGTTTTGAAAGTTGACATCTGAATAGGAGGCTTACTTGGGCAGCTAGGATTTGTACTAGGCAACAACCGCAAGAGCATTCAAGACTCCCAATATCGTTGATGTTGGGGTATGCCCTTAAGGCTAATGTTTGAGGCCTTGGGATTGTAACAGTATCATGTAATAAACTTTTATGTTTATAAAGGCATGGTTGTTATTCAGTTTGTTACATTATCTGCTGCAATAAGTGTACTTCTGAATAATGTCTCAAAGCTGTTCAGCTAGGCTGACATGCAGTGAATGTCCTTAGTCGATATATCTTGGTGAACATGAGACAGCCTTGATATGGTTGAGACTAATATGTGTTCTAATCTTATAGGATGCTTCGAGCATGGAATAAGATGTAGACTCATGGGTACATTGGATGTACTGGACAGACCCTACTGGGATATTCAATTGTTTGTCACAATGTGAATAATCCTTGATTGTAACAAGTGGCACATTTCCTCTGACTTGAGATCACTTGTGTTTTCTAAATGATGATTGTCATTGTTTTGAGGTAGTTCAATATCATTTGAAACATAATGGTTATAGACTATCTTGGATGGTGAGCTTGAGTCAGGTTAGGGCACTAGTGATAGACATAGGATTGTCGTCTCCTTGTTTAAGGAGTGTGATGTTCTAAAGGGGCCCCCTGGATGAGATGATTGAGAAAAGTGTATGGCCATACCCAGGTGACTATGTTCATCTGATCTAATCATGCTCATCATATTGGAGTTACAAGCTTGACACGCTTGTCCAATAAGAATATCAAGTGGCAAAGGAAAGATGCATGCCTTGTGAATTGGATTCACACTTGTGCTGTATTTTGGGTGTAGTCTTGGAAGACTCTTTCCTTTCTATCGGGAGACAGTGATGTGTTGCTAGATACCCCTCACTGATCGTGATGACGTGAGTTATCGTTACCGACATTTAAAGGAAACCCTCAGGGTCGCACAATTTGATGATATGGCTTACTTAAGTCAGATCGTGTGGACTGAATTGTTTGGGTTCAGTTTAAAGGGATTTTAATCTCTGATTGTAAGTGAGATCTGGTCTGATCATGTTTGATTGATTAGGGCTTGAGATCGGTAAGCTTCGATTGAGAGAATGGATGCTAGATCGGTGAGATCAAGAGCATCAAGAGATTAACGGTCAGATCTTAAGCCTTAGGGGTTTATTATGATCTGGACTGATTGCTTGGTTTATTTGGTTATTGAACCAAAGTCAAGTGAACCGGCTCAATGGATGAGCGCATGGTTCAAGGGTGAATTGGATTTGCGATTGGGTAAACCCATGATCGCAACTTGAGAAGTGACTTGCTATTTTTAGATAGCACTTCTTCTAATCGTGGCCATGCCTCACGATAGCCTCTATTCACGCCTCTCCTCTTGGTTCGTCGCTCGCTCTAGTTTTTGACGAGAGAACACAATTTCGTGTGGTGAAAAACTGGTGGACGACAAGGAAAAAAGACGCCAAGCAAGAAAGAACTCTCTCTTCCCTTCAAGCGATCAAGACACCTTGGACGATCCTTGCTAGCACAAGGAGCTGAAGGGTCCCCTTCGAGGGGGAGCGCAAGCAGATCAAACCCTAAAGGGGGCGCATGTAAATTCTTTTGGCAGCGGAATTAGGGTTTTATCAAGATCGCATGAATATATGTTCATATGATCAACCTTAAGACGTTGTAAAGATCGAAAGAAGATCTCATACCATAGCCATCGGTTTGATGGAGCCTTGGAAGCAAAGGCGCAAATGAACCTTCTCCAAAGTTGACGCACACAAGAAGATGCCGCCTACTTCCTTTGGCGTTCCTTGTGCTAGCAAGTGCCCAAGGTGTCCTTGACGTATGGAAGGGATGAGATCGCTTGGTGCCTTCACCGAGACCTCCTCTTCGTCAACTACCTCAATCCACGAGAGTATCTTCGTTCACTTCCAAGCGAACGCCTTGACGTTGAGGTGTAGAGGCGTTTTGGGCGTTAAGGCGTTGAGGCCTTCATGACTTTCCATAAATGGAAATCATGCGCCATGATCTCATAACCGATCAAAGAAAACGCTTTCAACCAATGAACCAAGCGTTCACACATGTGAACCGGTTCAAGCAAATTGAATGCATTTCAATTTTGGTTCAAAGATCAATTAACCCAAGCATTGGTTTAGATCACCGTTAAACCCTAAGGCTCCAGATCCAACCGTTCATCTCCTGATGCTTCTGATCTCACCGATCTAGCATCAACTCTCTCGATCAAAGCTTACCGATCTCAAGCCCTAATCAATCAAACATGATTAGACCAGATCTCACTTATAATCAGAGCTTATAATCCCTTTAAACTGAACCCAAATAATTCAGTCCACACGATCTGACTCAAGTAAGCCATATCATCAAATTGTGCGACCCTGAGGGTTTCCTTTAAATGTCGGTAACGATAACTTTCATTATCACGATCAGTGAGGGGTATCTAGCAACACATCACTGTCTCCCGATATAAAGGAAAGAGTCTTCCAAGACTACACCCAAACCATAGCATAAGTGTGAATCAACTTCACAAGGCATGCATATATCCTTTGCCACTGGATGTTCTTATTGGACAAGCAAGTCAAGCTTGTAACTCCAATATTACGAGCATGATTAGATCAGATGAACACTGTCACCTGGGTATGGCCATACACTTTCTCAATCATCTCATTCAAGGGGGGCCCCTTTAGAACATCACACTCCTTAAACAAGGAGACGGCAATCCTGTATCTATCACTAGTGCCCTAACCTGACTCATGATCATTATCCAAGATAGTCTATAACCATTATGTTTCAAATGATATTGAACAACCTCAAAACAATGACAATCATCATTTAGAAACACAAGTGATCTCAAGTCAGAGGACATGTGCCACTTGATGCAAACAAGGATTATTCACATTGTGACAAACAATTGAATATCCTAGTAGGGTCTGTCCAGTACATCCAATATACCCATGAGTCTACATCTTATTCCATGCTCGAAGCATCCTATAAGATTAGAACACATATTAGTCTCAATCATATCAAGGTTGTCTCATGTTCACCAAGATATTTCGACTAAGGACTTTACAGCATGTCAGCCCAGCTGAACAGCTTTGAGACATTATTCAGAAGTACACTTATTACAGCAGACAAGGTAACAAACTGAATAACAACCATGCCTTTATAAACATAAGAGTTTATTACATGATACTGATACAATCCCAAGGCCTCAAACATTAGCCTTAAGGGCATACCCCAACAGGAGCACCAAGGAAGGAGCGCATCTTCATCTTGTGTGCGAGACTTTGGAGAAGAGGCGCTTGCATCTTTTGCTTCCAAGACGCCATCTAGAAATGGCTATGGTATGAATCGTTTTCATTCATGCAGAGTTTTATAAGTTGATCATAACGCATGCAAAGATCGTAGAAACCCCTTTCCGCTGCATCTTAACCTCCATATGCGCCTATAGGGTTTCGCCCCCCTTAGATTTAGGGGACCTTCAATTGGTATCAGAGCGAGGTTAATGCATGTTTTTATGATTGCTTAAACGTTTTATGATCCATGTATGCCATTGTATGCTTAGATCTATAACATGCGAAAATTTACATGTTAAGTTGCTTCTTGCGAAACTTACATATGTATTTCCTTTGCGCATGTTTGTTGGCGCATCTTAGGTTTTTTCCAAAATCTTATATCATGCGCGACTCTCATTAGATCTAAGAGGCGCCTGCTTTAAACCCTTAGACGGGTTATTAGGGTTGAAGTCATCCTCTAGGTTAGATCCAACTGGTCTGATCAGACTATCTGACAGCCTAGATGGGTCGACCAGATAGCACCTGTGCGCAAGCACGAGGTGGCTATAGGTCGACTGCATCAAAGGCGTGTAGCGATGTCTGATTGAGACAACCTATGAACGCACATGAGTTAGGCCCGGGGTCACACCCGCTTGCCAGACCTCATTGTGGTCGTTCAGCCCTTGCGCATGCATGGTTGACCATTAGGTCGACTCAAGTCAGTTAGGACTTGGTGCATGCAAGGGCAGTGGATCTGACTAGGCTGGATGAGTGGATCCCTAGTAATGGACCGTCGTAAGGCAGCAGGGCAAATAGGGAAAAATAAAATTAATCTCAATGGGGTTTTTTCAAAATTTTATTTTTCATGATTGGATCACATGCTGATTGCATACCATATGTATGTTTATTTAATCTTATGTGGGCTGCCCGTTTAATGTGTGCTGTGCTGGGGCCTGCGTGCCTGGAATTTTATTGTAAATTAATTCTTATTTTTGTGATCTGCGAATCACAATTTAATTAATTTATAAAATGTAATTGACCTGCGAGTCAATCTTGTCTAGATAGATTAATTTGTAAATTAGTCAGACAAGAGCACAGAGCACACTTGGCAGAGGCGCTTGCAGCAGAGGCTTGACCAGGTGGGAGGTCCAGGGTTCGACTCAAGGACCAGGCGCATTTTCCCTGGTGGGCGCACCTCAGCTGCAAATGGCGCTTGGACCCTGGTTTGGGCCAGATGAGCAGCAAAAGTCCCATGAAGAAAAACAAGTGAAGACTTAAGTTTGGTTAAGGTCTTACTTAGGCTTATTGGGCTTTTACCACATAAGATCAGCATGCTTTCTTTTATTGCTTATATAATTGGAAATGCATGTGTTTATCTTCTGCTATCACCATAGGAATTGCATGATAGGGAAGAAGATAAAAGACCGTTAAAATCCAACGCTAAAATATCAAGCTCGTAAGCCTTCTAACGCGAAACCTCACTGTTCTGACTATCGTTGGAGCCGTGTTGTACCCACTCAGTGGGCACGTCCTTCTATCTTCAGACGGTGCGGGATTACACCTGCGTGTTACAGAGAAGGGATTTATCGCTTCTCGTTGCTCAGCATAGCACGTGGTGGTCCAGGGAGTAGGTCGGGTCAGCTTGACCATGTAGGCTACATATGTGGCGCATATGGTAGCACATGGAGGCAGCCATCTGTGGGGTCAGAGATTGTGTTGTACCAACTCAGTTGGCACAGTCTGCTGGATTGCCCAGATGAAGGGGAATCGCACGGGTTGGCGATTGGCAGGGACTGCCTACCAGAGATTAGTGCTTGTACTCTCTGTGCATCTTATCTCGCCTGAGCGGGACGCGGAGACCAAGTATGAAATCTGGATCCCATCTCACTAAAAGAGTACTACTCTTTCGGGCTGTTTTGCTGGATTTTTCAGCCAAATAAAATAGTGAGAAAAAGAATCTTTCTTAAGTCCTGATTGATTCTTAACATTGATACTGACCTTGTTGTTCTTGCATTGTTGTAGATACCTGCAGCAACGAACACCATGAGCTTCAATGTGCAATCCCTAGTGGAAAGGGAGAAGTTTGCTGGGCCGAACTTCTCAGACTGGTACGGACACCTTAAGATTGTTCTTAAGGCAGAGAGGAAACTGTATGTCCTCGAGACGGCTATACCGCCTCAACCCGCTCCGAACGCCGCAAGGGCGGTTCGGGAAGCTTATGAAAAGCACGTCAATGATAGCATTGATGTCGCTTGCCTGATGCTAGCGTCTATGACGCCACCGCTGTAGCGTCAGCATGAGGATATGTCAGCTATAGAGATTATAGCGAACCTCAAGATGCTGTATGCTGCACAGGCGAGGACAGAACGCTATAATTTGACAAAGCTGTTCTTTCAGAGCAAACTGGCTGAAGGGAGCCCAGTGGGAGCTCACGTGCTCAAGATGATTGGGCACAAGGAAGCTCTAGAGAAACTGGGGCATACCATCAATCAGGAGCTTGCTGTAGACATTATTCTGCAGTCTCTCCCGCCCTCTTTCGATGCGTTCATCATTAACTTTAATATGAACAAAATCGATTGTACTCCGGCAGAGCTGCTGAACATGCTCTTGACTACTGAGGAGACTCTCAAGGGAAAGCCTTCGACCTCTGTCTTAATGGTTCCTTCTAGGAACAAGAAGAAGGGGAAGAAGGGCAAGGCCCCTGTCAAGAGTTACAGCAAGGCTCTGAAGCAAAAAGTTAAGCGGTCAAAGGAATACAGATGTTTCCACTGTGGCCAGCTGGGTCACTGGAAAAAGGACTGTAAAGCGCTCCAAGGAGATAAGAGGGGAAGCATCGCTTCTGGCTCAGGTATTTACGTGACGGAAGTCATGGTTTCATCTTCTTTTATTTCATGGGTGTTGGACACTGCATGTGGAGTTCACATTTGTTCAAATGTGCAGGAACTCAAGAGAAGAAGGCAGGTGGGACAGCATGAGGTGGACCTACGCGTTGGAAACGGGGCACGGGTTGCTGCTGTTGCTGTAGGAGACTATTTCATCTCTTTGCCATCTGGAATTGTATTAGAACTGAACAATTGTTATTTTGTTCCCAGCATTACTAAAAATATTATCTCCATTCCTGCTCTTGTCAGGAAGGGATTTTCCTTTGAATGCAATATTTCAAAGTGTGTTCTTTCTTTGGATAATATTGTTTATGCTACTGGTTCAATTAACAATGGGTTATACATGTTGGACATGGAATGTTCGATACAGCAAATTGATATTAAGAAAGCCAAGTATGCTGATGACAGCACCTTGCTATGGCATAGTCGTTTAGGCCATATTAACGAGAAACGCATTAAGCGGTTGCATGATCATGGACTGCTGGGATCATTCTCCTACAAGGAGATTGATACATGCAAAGCTTGTTTAATGGGTAAAATGACGAAGTCACCTTTTCCTCACAAAGGTCAAAGGGCTTCAGGTTTACTTGACCTTATACACAGTGATGTGTGTGGGCCATTTGGTAAACATGCCAGAGGTGGCTATCAGTACTTCATTACCTTTACTGATGATTTCAGTAGGAATGGGTATGTCTATCTGATGAGACATAAGAGTGAATCTTTTGACAAGTTCAAAGAGTTCAAGAATGAAGTACAGAATCAGCTAGGCCGAAATATCAAGGCACTTCGCTCAGATCGAGGTGGTGAATACCTAAGTCATACGTTTACTGACTATCTAAAGGAGTGTGGGATTATCTCACAGCTCACTCCGCCAGGAACACCGCAATGGAATGGTGTTGCGAGGCTTATGTCAAAAAGCTCGCCTCTGGGAAACTGGAGAGCAGATCTGAGAAATGTATCTTTGTCGGTTACCCTAAGGAAACTAAGGGTTATTATTTCTACGATCCCAAAGAGAACAAGGTATTTGTTGCTCGGACGGCCATTTTTCATGAGAAGGAGTTTCTTCTGCAAGAGGCCAGTGGGAGAGAAATAAAGTTGGATGAGAATCCAGAGGAAGGACAAAGTGCTCAAGCACAGTTGGATGAGCCTGAGCCGGTAGAACAGGTTACTGAACAACCTGAGGCTCAGATATCACGGGAACCGCGAAGATCGGGAAGGATTCGTCGACAGCCTGAGCGCTATGACGGAGTCTACATCATTGATAATGATGAACCCCTAACTTATGCGGATGCGGTCAGTGGACCGGATTCAGCTAGATGGCTTGAAGCTATGCGAGCCGAGATGGACTCCATGTCTGATAACCAAGTTTGGGATTTGGTTGATCCGCCTCCGGGAGTTATCCCTATAGGCTGTAAATGGATCTTCAAGAAGAAGATTGACATGGATGGTAACGTGGTTACCTATAAAGGCAGGCTAGTTGCGAAAGGTTTCAAACAAATCTACGGGATAGATTATGATGAAACTTTCTCACCTGTAGCCATGTTTAAGTCTATTCGGATTCTTTTCGCGATAGCAGCATATTACGATTATGAGATTTGGCAAATGGATGTGAAAACAGCTTTCCTGAATGGAAATCTGGATGAGGATGTGTATATGACACAACCTGAAGGTTTCACTAATCCATCAGATCGTCATAAGATATGCAAATTAAAGAAGTCTATTTATGGACTTAAACAAGCATCGAGAAGCTGGAATATTCGTTTTGATGAATCAGTCAGTGAATTTGGTTTCATCAAGAACGAGGATGACCCGTGTGTATATAAGAGGTTTAGTGGGAGCGTGATTACATTCCTAGTCCTCTACGTCGATGATATCTTGATCATTGGAAATGACATTCCTGAAATGCATGCGGTTAAGGCATGGTTAAGGAAATGTTTCCAGATGAAAGATCTAGGAGAAGCAGCCTATGTATTAGGTGTGAAGATCTACAGGGATAGATCTAAGAGGCTTCTCGGGCTGTGCCAGAGTACTTACATCGATAAAGTCCTGGAAAGATTTCATTTAGAGAATTCTAAAAGAGGATATCTTCCAGTCAGACATGGTCTGAATCTTTCGAAGAGTCAGTGTCCACAAACACAGACTGAGAAAGATGAAATGGACAATACGCCTTATGCTTCGGCTATTGGGTCCATTATGTATGCGATGTTGTGTACTCGCCCAGACGTCGCTTACGGGTTAAGCGTGACCAGTCGGTTCCAAAGTAATCCAGGTATGGCGCACTGGATTGCAGTCAAGAACATTTTAAAATATCTGCGGAGGACCAAAGATATGTTCTTGATATATGGTGGTCAGGAAGAACTCAGTATTGAAGGATATACTGACGCTTCGTTCCAGTCTGACCAGGATGATTTCCGATCGCAATCAGGCTATGTTTTTAGCTTGAATGGAGGAGCGGTGGTGTGGAATAGTTTCAAACAGTCAACTGTTGCTGATTCCACAACAGAAGTCGAGTATGTTGCAGCCTCGGAAGCATCCAAGGAGGCAGTGTGGATTCGTAAGTTCGTGAGAGAACTTGGTGTCATTCCTTCGAGTGCAGATCCTTTGGTTATCTTTTGTGATAACACTGGAGCAATCGCACAAGCAAATGAACCACGGTCGCACCAGAAGTCCAAGCACATACAGAGACGGTTTCATTTGATCCAGGAGATCATTGATCGTGGCGAGATCAAAGTCTGCAAGGTTCATACAGATGACAATCTGGCAGACCCGCTTACTAAGCCTCTGGCGCAGCAGAAGCATGAGAAGCACTGTAATAATATGGGTTTGAGATTTCTCAACCATTAGATTAAGTGCAAGTGGGAGATTGTTGGGGTATGCCCTTAAGGCTAATGTTTGAGGCCTTGGGATTGTAACAGTATCATGTAATAAACTTTTATGTTTATAAAGGCATGGTTGTTATTCAGTTTGTTACATTATCTGCTGCAATAAGTGTACTTCTGAATAATGTCTCAAAGCTGTTCAGCTAGGCTGACATGCAGTGAATGTCCTTAGTCGATATATCTTGGTGAACATGAGACAGCCTTGATATGGTTGAGACTAATATGTGTTCTAATCTTATAGGATGCTTCGAGCATGGAATAAGATGTAGACTCATGGGTACATTGGATGTACTGGACAGACTCTACTGGGATATTCAATTGCTTGTCACAATGTGAATAATCCTTGATTGTAACAAGTGGCACATTTCCTCTGACTTGAGATCACTTGTGTTTTCTAAATGATGATTGTCATTGTTTTGAGGTAGTTCAATATCATTTGAAACATAATGGTTATAGACTATCTTGGATGGTGAGCTTGAGTCAGGTTAGGGCACTAGTGATAGACATAGGATTGCCGTCTCCTTGTTTAAGGAGTGTGATGTTCTAAAGGGGCCCCTTGGATGAGATGATTGAGAAAAGTGTATGGTCATACCCAGGTGACTATGTTCATCTGATCTAATCATGCTCATCATATTGGAGTTACAAGCTTGACACGCTTGTCCAATAAGAATATCAAGTGGCAAAGGAAAGATGCATGCCTTGTGAATTGGATTCACACTTGTGCTGTATTTTGGGTGTAGTCTTGGAAGACTCTTTCCTTTCTATCGGGAGACAGTGATGTGTTGCTAGATACCCCTCACTGATCGTGATGACGTGAGTTATCGTTACCGACATTTAAAGGAAACCCTCAGGGTCGCACAATTTGATGATATGGCTTACTTAAGTCAGATCGTGTGGACTGAATTGTTTGGGTTCAGTTTAAAGGGATTTTAATCTCTGATTGTAAGTGAGATCTGGTCTGATCATGTTTGATTGATTAGGGCTTGAGATCGGTAAGCTTCGATTGAGAGAATGGATGCTAGATCGGTGAGATCAAGAGCATCAAGAGATTAACGGTCAGATCTTAAGCCTT
This sequence comes from Costus lasius, assembly GCA_027563935.2. NCBI lineage: Eukaryota > Viridiplantae > Streptophyta > Magnoliopsida > Zingiberales > Costaceae > Costus > Costus lasius. The sequence continues at coordinate 90,596,068 of CM050450.1, read as the reverse complement.
AGGGGTTTATTATGATCTGGACTGATTGCTTGGTTTATTTGGTTATTGAACCAAAGTCAAGTGAACCGGCTCAATGGATGAGCGCATGGTTCAAGGGTGAATTGGATTTGCAATTGGGTAAACCCATGATCGCAACTTGAGAAGTGACTTGCTATTTTTAGATAGCACTTCTTCTAATCGTGGCCATGCCTCACGATAGCCTCTATTCACGCCTCTCCTCTTGGTTCGTCGCTCGCTCTAGTTTTTGACGAGAGAACACAATTTCGTGTGGTGAAAAACTGGTGGACGACAAGGAGAAAAGACGCCAAGCAAGAAAGAACTCTCTCTTCCCTTCAAGCGATCAAGACACCTTGGACGATCCTTGCTAGCACAAGGAGCACCAAGGAAGGAGCGCATCTTCATCTTGTGTGCGAGACTTTGGAGAAGAGGCGCTTGCATCTTTTGCTTCCAAGACGCCATCTAGAAATGGCTATGGTATGAATCGTTTTCATTCATGCAGAGTTTTATAAGTTGATCATAACGCATGCAAAGATCGTAGAAACCCCTTTCCGCTGCATCTTAACCTCCATATGCGCCTATAGGGTTTCACCCCCCTTAGATTTAGGGGACCTTCAGTTGAAAACCCTAGCTCGGGATCATGCAAGAGGCGCATGAGGTAAGGATGGGCAACTTAAGTTTCCAAATGAGGAGGATCTCCTATTCCAAATATCTCCATTAAATCTTCTTATTTCTTTTGGGAAATTTTGATTTAATCTTGTATTTAATCTTCCGCTTTTCTTGCTTAGCTGCCAAAGCATTTTGATATTTGGTCTTGGTTATGAATGGATGGTAAGTGATAGATGATGATGCTACAAATGCAAATAAGTGGTTAATGCTAAAAAGAAATATGATTCTTATATGCATGCTTATAACAAGGAATAATTGGGAGGTCAATTGATATGTTGTGCTATTGAAACTAAAATAATATCCATATAACATAAAGAAAGTAGCTTACATTATTAGCACAATAAGAGGAATTAGATACTAGTCATCTACCCTACCTTAGTAATGAGGGTACTAAGCAAGATACTCCTCCAATAATTATAAATTAGTAAGAAAGGATTACCTATGGGATTTTAAGTTGGAAGACATTCTCACCAAAGTAGTTAATCATTTTGGGTTGGTGAATCTTTTTCCTTCATTAACTTAGTATTCCTTTAAGAGACTATTAAGAGTTCACCAATGAGCCCAATAAGGGCTAAGTCATTAGTTGATATGATCATAATGAAGGCATTACATGTCTTTGGGTAGTGAAGATTATCATAGGAGCTGACTTATTCAAAGCTCTCAATAAACATAAGCAAAGTGCTCTTTCAAAGGTCCCACAAGAAAATATATGATTTATGGGATTATAAGAAAAAGAAATCCTATCTAAGTGGTTAATCATTTTGGGTTTGTGAATCTTTTTCCTTTGCCATCATGATATCAAGAGCCTATGAAGGGTTCACCAATAAGCCTGTAAAGGGTTTAAGTTGTGGGTTGAGATGATTGTAACAAAGGCATTGGAGAGTTTTGAGTAGGGAAGAATATCATATGAAGTGACTCATATTAGTCATTCAAGAATTAGGCAAGATGAGCATCCAAAAGTTTCACACTTGAAAAAGAAAGAATAATCCATGAACTCATGAGATAGAGAAAAATTCTATCCAAATGATTAACCCTCTTTTGTTGGTAAGCCTTCATCACAAAAGTTTCACACTTGAAAAAGAAAGAATAATCCATGAACTCATGAGATAGAGAAAAATTCTATCCAAATGATTAACCCTCTTTTGTTGGTAAGCCTTCATCATAAGAGTTCTCACTGATCTAGATGTGGGCGAACAACTCAAACACTTCAACTTGAGTGGACTTGATGAGCTGAAATAATAACGTAACCCAATTTATTAAAATGCTTAAGCCCAAGTTAACAATAGCAAACCGACTAAACTTTATATAGTTTATAATTTTTTATCTCACTTACAATGTGAGAGTAAAGTGGGCTCCACCAACTCCAATAGTCCTTTACTATTATTTACAACCTGCTGCTTAGTGTATAAACTATTCATCAACTTGATGAGCCAAAATAACAACATGATTCAATTTATTAAAATGTTTAAACCTAAGTTAACAATAGTACGCATGCTAAGCCTTATATACCATATAATCTTTTCTACTACTTCTAATGTAGGACTAAACTAAAATATTACAATATTCATCTCCATTTGACAAAAAAAACAAGAAAATATAAATTGTTTAAACATGATTAAATATCTAGGCAACCAAATGAGTGTTTTATAGTATGCAAAGTATACCCCTACTCACTAAAACAACTTTTAACAACTTATTACTTTGGATCATTGTTGAACACTATTCTTAACATATCAATCCCAACAAACATGCCCTTGGGAAATAAAATGCATCATGTTGTTGATAAGAATTGACAAACCATCTAGATTCATTATATTTTCCATCCTTTCTACCGTGAATTCTATTTTTAAAAGTCATATATATTCATTGTACTTGCCAGCCTTTCCACCGTAAATTCTATTCAATAGAACATAGCCTTAATGAAAGCCTAAGCTTATCCTGGCTTGAGTCAACTTAATTCACTCTTGCTAAGGCACACTCAAGGAAGCTCAAGTGAGGCAAACTAATCAATTATATTTGAGCAAATCTCTCTACAAGTCCCTGGACCGACATTGGAGCTTTGTCATTCCTTGTTTAATCTTCGCAAGCACAGAGATCTCAAAGTGGCTGTAACATTGTCAAATACTCAATTAATAATAAGAACAAAAAGGTAACAGCCAATAAATAGACCAACTACCTATGCAAGTATAAATGACTAACCTTTCTAACAGGTCAAGCATTCACCTCTACCACCTCCCTCCCAACACATCAGGCTTTGTTCTGTTGGAAAACCCTAAGACCCAAACGGCATTGGGCAAGACAATAAAAAAGACAGCTTATCACAACCAATGAATTATAAAATTACGAAGAGTTCAGTCAAACTCCAATGACCAAAATTAATCACCATCATTATCAAATTAGATAATAAAATTGATTCCCATCGTAACGTGAAGACTGGGGAGTTAAAGAGTCTTAGACCGGAGTGGCGGATACACCCACCGCCATGTGGGCCGCACATCAAATGCCCGCCGATACAATAGACATGCACTGCATGTTAGCATCATTACCATCACGGCCCACCGACATCGGACAGCCTTCAACATATAGTGCATATATCAAATGGCAAATAGTACACTCTTGCCTAACTCAATGCACACGCAGCAGATAAATTTTTCACTCTACCAGATGCAACAACCAAACAAAATATATATATACAAGACTTTTCACATTCTCAATCCAGGACTTTTTCTTTGGCATTAGTTAATTCGTTGAAATTTCCTATTTGTCATCATTCAACCTTATTTGACAGTAAGATTCCTATTATGTTGTGGTCATTTCATTTCCATACATTTTCAATCTATCCCCCAAAAAAGGAAACCTGCAGTTGTCATTATCTCCGAAAAAAATAAAACAAACCCTGAAGCGCTCAGGGAGGCATGTCAGTGATGAAAGTCCATGGCTGCGGAGCTTGACTTCTAGAAGTTTCGCCACAATGCCCCAAAATGATTTAGCAAACAAAGCAATTGTCAAAATCGAAAAAAAGCCAGCAAGGATTATCTGCATTGTTCCAAGACACGTAACCACTTTAAGAGTAAATTTGATGGAGTGGGCAGATAATAGTGAACAATGCCGCCCAAAATGATAATTTACGCGAAAAATTAATCATACTTACCACCAAAGGCAGGGGAATCCAAGTCAGTCAAATCGAATTACTTTTCATTTCTCTTCTAATCAATCTCAAAACTTCCACCACCTGTTTGAAGGTAGGCATGCATCCACATTAGTCATGGGTTTAGAGAAAAGGAAACATGAAAGACAGTTGAAAAATCCTTACTTTAAAAGAGTTTTCTGGACTTGCCTGCGGTAAAAAATCTTACGAAGGGTACACAAAAGATATTACTTTATTAGAGAACATAAAATTGATCTTATAGATAAATAACATATATGTTTACAGAACATTTTTATTTATATCTTCTGATCGCATTCCTAAGTCTAGATGCAAATCATGATAGCTATTCCAATCTTACAAGCCCTGCTTTAGCATTGCTCACCTTAGACAAATAGAAGACACCATAAAAGTTGTTACTTTCACCCATACGCTTATCACAATGGCGTGCAATTTTATTTTTTGGTGCTACATTTTAAGAATGGCCAGTATGAATTGCTATTAATTTATCCTTCACGAATAATACTGACCAGGTGAACAATCACTATTCTATGAAGAAGTCGAAGCAGAGAAAAGTGCATTGGGAGAGTAAAAAAACTTATCACCCCAATATAAATATTCAACATGCAATAATATGTACATCTCCTCATCATGAACATAGAAGATCAATACATGTGATTGGCACAAGTTAGTAGGTTGTAGGATTGGTAACTTAGTATTGATTAGGCAACATACCTTAACGTAGCATTCGAGATAGAAAGGAAGAAAGCGTTTAAGAGTTTGATAAAATGTACAGATATCTGAATTCCAATAGTACACTTAAGATACCAATCAAGAAGAATTCTATGATTTAGTTGCAACCATATATAAAAAAGATAAGGTCTAGCTCCACTTTAGCTCCTATACATTTATGTTGGTTTCACATTGCACCCCTAGTGTTTCAAAAGTATGACTTTACCTTCTTTGTTGGTTCATTTTACCACCATATCAGCCTAATTACCCTATGTTGTCATGAAACCTAAGCTAAGAAGGGGAAAGTGAATAGAAGTCCCACAGGTCCTAGCATTTTAGTAAGACGGATTTCCCTCTTATGTTATCACCCAAGGCATTCACAGAAAATGCAAAATCATACATCTGAATGTTGTACATGCAAATCATTCTAAAAATGCAACAGCAAGGAAGGTTGCTTGTCTTACCCCAGGATAGTGTTGTAAAACTGGAGAGTAATGTTCAAGTCCTATGTAAATCCTCTCTAGAAGACGCAAGAGAACATCAACCTCGTCACCTAAAAGATCAACCTGTGATCCAAGAAAAATATCAAGTAGATGTCAAAAGAATTGTAAGTTAATGCCAGATTGGCGAACTGACTGATTCGCAAGATATGCTTAGTATTTCCTTAAGTCAGTTAAAAAAAAAGGTCCAACTCTTTCAGTCTTTCTGAGTTAATACCTCAGTCTCAGCCTTCTCAAGGTCAGAACATTTTCTTTCAAATCCTTGCTTATACAAACAAACCTTCCCGTTGAGGAAGTTAGCCTGTTGAAAAAGATCACTGCATTGATGGTTGAGAAATTCTAACCTGCAGAAACAAAAAAAGAAAGAAACACTAAATTTTCATCTCATGAAATAGCATTTAATCATACAAGCAGAATAAGAAAAAAATATTGGGTCTAACTAATAACAAGAGATGATAATATGTGCATTTCTAAGCAACTATGAACGGGGCCACTAAACATACTTAGTTCTTGATTGAATCATATTCGGAAACATAATCAGTTATTAAACAGCAATTTGGAGTGAAAAAAACTAATTAGTTAAATCAAAAAATCCAGGAGAATTTAAAACTTCTGCCTGTTATCAACAGATACATCAGAGATGTAGTTTTATGCCACATCCAATTAGTAAAAATACTAAGACAAGTATATATATAACTAAAAACAATTAGTAAAATCACCTTGACTCATAATACCCAAGCTTGTTTGTCAATTGGCATTCATGCTGCAAAATGTTTTCTGATAATGCTGTTATAGAACTAGTTATAGCTGACAAGAACCTTAGATGCTCTTGTTCTTTTGCAAAAGCTGATGCTAGTTTCATTTGTTTTTCTTCAACAAGGTCATGAAGCAAGTTATTATGTTTCTCTAGTTCCTTCTGGGTATCAGATGCAACTCTATATTTCTGATTGATATTTCTTAACTCAGCTTCATATTCCTGAACTTGTTGCACCATATCAGCCATTTTTTGTTTCATTGAGTCGCTTTCTTTCTTACTTTCAGCAATATGGAGTGATTGATTGGTCAATTGGTATCTCAGCATATTAATCTCATGGCTCATTTTGTTGATGTGCTCCTGCTGCTTGGTTAGCGTTATCTCAGTGTCAAGTAAAAGTTTTTCTTTTTCCTTGACCAATGAATGTAGCATTTCTGATTCATGTCTCAACCCTTTGTTTTCCTCCATCTTCAAAGATAATGCCGCTTCCTTTTCCACAACCACAGCTGCAAAGTTATCTTTCTCTTTGTAATGTTTCTCTATAAAAGGATTAATTCGAGAAATCACATCTGTTTGATACCCTCTAAAGAAAGTGAAACAAATATCTTGTGCTATCTTGCACTCCAAATCCAAACACTCCATGTCAACTTTAAGTTCAGCAACTAAACATTTTAAAACAATACTCTGTATTTTGTCTCTAATAATGATCTCTGATTCATTGTCTTCCATGTCAAATTTGAATGGCCCTCTATGCGCAGAGAAGTCTTCACCTATCTGTGAACATTTTGCTGATTTGTGAAGGATATCTGGACTTTGTGAAGGATTGCAAATGATTAAGTTTCCCTTGTCTACTAACAAACTCTGAAGCTGTTGATTTTCATACAGTAACATATCAATCCTGTGACTCAAGCTGTAGAGCAGATTCTTATGACTTTGAACAATTGATAGCTTCTGATTGTCTAGGAGAATATTATCCAAGATTGATATGAAACCAGTTATCTTCTTTCTTAACAATTCATTGTCCTTGTCTCCCCTAAAATGCAGAGCAATAGATCCTTTTTGGTTAAGATATTCACGTTTGAGGCTGAACAATTCTTCTGTCTTCTGCAGCAATGCTAACTCATGCTGTATCTTCATTTTGTTTATTTCATTTTTTAAATAGACTATCTGGTCATCCTTTGTGATGTTCTTCGATTGTGGGGAGTCAGAAACTGCCTTCTTTTCAACATCTGAAGGATAATGGTGCGAGACTGCTAATTCATTAGTTTTCTGAAGGACTAGGCTATCTGAAGGTTCTATGCTCACTAATGATGACGAAATACCCTCAAGCTCTTGGCGCATGGTTGAGAGGTGATTAATAGTTTTCTGCCAATTGTTGGTGAATGTGTCTAACAGACTCTTTTCCTCACTTATCTTTGCTTCAAAATCATCCTGTTCTTCCCTTACTAGATTCTGGACAACAAAAGTAGTGATTTCTTGCTGAAGTTTATGTTCCCATTCTTGTTCATTTACTAAATTGTTCAACAAAAGGCATGTATCATCAATTTGTTGATGCATCGAGGTCAATACTGTTTCCAATCCATCAGCATAACCATACATGACATTCAACTTTTGGATAAGAATGCTGTTGAAGTCTTTCTCAGCAGGGCAAACTTTTACTCTGCACAAAATATAGTCATCCCTGATACTACTAATCTCCTCCTTGAGCCTTTTTAGCTGATCTTTTGCTACCAACTTTAGTTCAGTAAGAGATTGGTTTCGGTTAAGCTCCACCCTTTCACCAAAAGAATGTTCATAAAAGGCTAGTTTTAGAGATTCCACCACCCTCGGGTGCATTTCTAAGTTCCTCACGTTCTTATCTAACTGGTTATTTTTAGCTATAGCTGTGTCATAGAACCGTAATCTTTTATTCAAAGTCAATATCTCTGCTTGCTTGGAAGAAACTCTCTCTGCTGCCTCTAGTTCTATTGCATTCACTATCCCTTTGATGACAGAATCGCTTACCATTCTCGATACAGTAAGACGGGAGTTTAAGTCGTCCCAATATGATTCCACCTCCTCAAGAAATAACTCCTCACAGAAGGATGTATCATGATCAAGGTTATTGCCCGAAACAAAGTCACACTCTGATGACGACAAACTATTAAATGCATGTCCATTCCCAGGCTCCACAAGCGCTTGACTTTCCATGAAAACTAGCCTAAATTTGAACGGTTTAATGAATCGTGTACATGATAGAAGAAAAAAAAAAAGATGTTAGTTGCAGAATTCAATTATTGCAAGTTAAACGCGTACAAAGATAAATTACCAAAACAATGCATCAAGAAATACAAATTACTGAATTACCAACTCAAACCATTCACAGCACACAAATTGCAAGTTTGTATAGGACAAATACATATCAGAAGAAGAAAAAGAGGAACCATACAAATCGAGAGGAAAAAGGACATAAAAAAAATAAAATTTCCAGAATTAAGTCCAATCAACAATAGGCAGCAACTTGAGAAATGTAAGAGGTTGGAAGAGAAAAACAATATCAACGCATTCATTACACCAGCCAACCGCTGAAGAAAATGACACCCTTCACTCTGAAAATCAATACCTGCGGATCAAAACCCTCGGTAATGGAGCATAATCGAAAAAAAATGAAGAAGAAATAAAATCCTCCAAGGACGAGTGTCTGATAAACATAACTGCAGAAGTCAACAAGAGCAAGAAAGAGCCAAAATACGCAAGTGTAGCTCAAAGCAGAAAAAAAAAAAAAAAAGGCAGGAAAAGTTACACGGATTTGAACCAACCCTTGTGCGACGGCGAAAGAAAAAGGAGGAAACAACAGAGATGAGGTCGACGGCGGGCACTCTAACGTCGGTGAAGCTTGTCGGCCTCGGCGACCAAGCTTTAGGTTAGAGGAGGAGGCTAGAAAGAGCGAGATAAAAAGGAGAAAAAGCTTTCCGAAGGGAAAGAATCGAGTCGGCGACGGCGAGAGCAGGAAAGGAAGCGGGAGTGGTGAACTTTAGAAAAGAGTGCCTTATTTTTTGTTTTACAAATATGCCCTTGAGCTTTAGCAAATGGACACATTTACCTTTTTAATTTGACGTTATACTAACTAACTGAATATAAAAACATAAATTTATTTTTTTATTCTAAAATATTCTATAAAATATAAATTTTATAAATTAAAATAACTATTTTATATTTTAATAATAAAATTTATTTATTATTTGAATCAAACACTAAAATTAGTTTAATTGTCATTCCAGAGTAAGAAAGTAATTTTCTAAGTAGCATTTGTGAGTTTTGAAAGGGTATACGAATGTGAAAAGGAACTTTTGCGGGAGGGAACATGAAAAAAAAAAAAAGGCAAGAGTGGCATTTGCATAAATTCTTAAGAAATGAGATGGGGAAAGTGACAAGCGACCTTGCATTTTGAGTCAAATCAGATTGACCCTTTTCTCTTATTAACTAAAAATCCACCGCATATATGATTAAATTCTTAAGAAATGTAACTATAGTTTTTGTGTATGTATTATTGATAAAGTTAATAAAATTCATAATTAAATTAATAAGTAAATGACAAATAAAAATTTTAACAGTGGATAACAAGGTCTTGGAATTAAGTTTTGCCTTCATTAATTTTATTTATCTATGTTAAAAAAAAATAATCAATAAATTACTTAAAAATAATATGTTGTGCATATAGTCATTAATGATGTAGATAAAATTCTACTATTCATATTATAATTTTATTTTAGTATTAAGCTTAAGTTTTTATATGTTATATCATAATTATGTTTTTAAAAATTATTATTCTCTAGGGCCAAAACAATTACTTAATTTAATTTATTTTTATGTCTTTTTAAACCCATAAATTATATATTTTCTGGTGAGATGCCTCCTGTAGCCATTAAATATTGTAAATAGTAGATTCAACTAGAGAAATAATTGTGATGAGAAAAGATCAATTTTATGTACTAGAAATTAAAAAGCCATTTTCTTTCAATAAATTAGCATAAATTTCAATTTTTGAGAGCACCCTTTTGTCATAGTATATTTTCAACTGTCAATTAATTCCCATCTATTTTAATGCGAGCGAGTCTTCTTTCCACATGTATGATAGATGGGCTTGTGTTATCAAACACCTCCAAAGGAAGCCTCCTCTTTAATTCATTAGCATTGCACCTTCGCCATTGTCTCTTCCTTGGATACACAAACCAAAACTTTATTTTAGTGGTGCATAGGACTTATCCCCATTTCTTATCAAGTGGTTTCACTTACAAAACTTGTGTTTATCAAATAATGATTTCTTAGATTGAATCAAACTATATCACTCAACATCCACAACTTCAAATTATAAAGTGTCCATATGGGCAAAGACCTTCCTAATACTCATGGTTATAGTTTATTGCAAGAATTTAGGCAAATAGAAAATAAATTTATTGTCATAAGTTAATTCTTGTTCACAATCAAAGGACGTTATCTTTCCCCTAAAATCCATAATGATGTGTTTCCTTCGACTGAAACAATGAAGGAAATGAAGTAAAGCAGATAATTCCTTCGTTTTCTACAGTGGACTGAAAATCAATGATGGAAAAGCATGAGGAAAAATATCATCACTTTTCCTTGTTTTAGTATTCTCCCAAATCAGGCGGAAAAGCATCGTGCAAATTTTTCTTGCTATACTCACAATTACCTAACAAGCATAAAGTTGCATAACAATGTGATCTTTCTAGTGGGATGTGGATCCAATACACGAACTCAACTTGCAAATTCATATCCTCTTTCCAAGATTGCATGACGAATGCCCGGCCTGACACTGGTTACCTCCACTGGAGAGAACATTTGCAGCAGGCATCTGCTTCCTAGCCGTTCGATTTAACGCTGCACGAATCTTAACATAGCTTAAAAATTACAATTCTAAATCAAGCGCAGCCGTCCGATCAGTGCGGCACGAATCCTGACACCACTTAAGGTAACGGCTCTCGTTTTTTTCTTCCTGTTTATGATTTTAACCTAGCTCGCAACGGCTCTTTCTCTCTTCCATTCCCCTTTCCGATTTTGCTTCCAACGTTCCCGAATTCGGCGAGATTTCTTCGTTGAATGCTGCTTCCCTGAACTTCGCCGGCGCGATTTCTTCACTGAATGCTGCTTCTTTGAACTTTGCCGGCGCAATTTCTTTGCTGAACACTGCTTTCCTGAACTTCGCCAGCGCTCCCCCTTTCACGGTCGTCTTCGGCAGCCAGCGGCGCAATTTCTGTGTGATTTCTTCCTGAACTTGCCATTGTCGACGGCGCGCTTTCTTCACCCGGATTGCCATAACATTGTAAGTTCCATATACTTGCTGCAGTAACAATTTTATCACGTTAATTCGTGTCTAAAACTACTCCTCATTAGTGTTAATTCATGTCTAAAACTACTCCTCAATAGTCTTAATTCGTTTAGCAAGACTACTCATTAGTTTTAATTTTTGCGCTGATAACTACTAATTACTCATCCAGTTTGAGGGATAAGGTGACCGATGACCACTTTCTTCCCCTTATTGAGATTTAAAGAGTTTGTATGCATATGCTATTCATTGGTAAAGATTGCTATAGGCTCAGCTCTGATGGATATACCTCAAATCCTTATGACCGCAATGTCCTCTACATGCTTGCATTCGCTTTTATCCAATAGGATCAAAATTGTAAGCAACTGTTTCAGTTTGAAGAATCACATTGAATGCATTTTGATATGATCCAAATGGTGCAAACTTGTTAGCATTTGTAGTTGTGGAAATGACCTAATATCTGTGTATGTGGAGTTAAATTTATGATGACATAATTTATATCCAGGTAAGGAAATGGAATTCCCAGTAATTTATCTTTAACTTCACTTAATTGACAGAAGCTTTGTTTCACTAGGAAAATAGAACTATGTTTCATCTTCCTTTACCCATAAATAAGGCAACAAAATTGTTTTGATATCACCTATACTTTGTTCTGTAGTATACATAACTTCAACTGATTTACAAGTCATATTCTCTTTTTGGTGTGCTTGACACCAATGATTCTGATATTAATTTAAGTAGCTGACTAAATAATGCAATTGTTCTTTTGCAGGTGATTAATATTTAAAAATGAGTAATGAAAATAAAAAAAGATTAAGTATGGTAATACCTAGTAGGTGTAGTTTAAGTAGAATGAAAAGCTTTTTTAAAGAACTTAGTAATATATGTAGAATAGAAGAAAACTTTTTGGACAACACACCGTTTGTCCATTTTTAGAATTCTCCTGAAATTAAGTTGGATGCAATTAATTTAGGGTACTTAATAAAAAATTAGGATAGTGAAACCAATAGTTTCCTTATTAACCAAAATTTAATAAAATTCTCTTTAAATGATGTAGCGCTCATCCTTGGATTAAAAGTCCAAGGTGAGCTTATTAATTTAGAAAATGGTTTAGGTCCATCTGTTTTCTTTAATGAAGAATTCCAAGGTAAGCATATAAAACGTTTAATGCTTGAAAAAAAATATTAAAACAGGCTTGTAGTTTACATGAAAACTTTGATAATGATAGGGTAAAGAAAGTAGTAGTATTGTATGTATTTTGTACATTTCTTTTTTGCAAAAAAAGTTATAGTGTACCTAGTAGTCTAGTTAGTTATGTAGATGATATTAATGAACTAAATAAATATAATTGAGTCGAAGCTATATATAGATTTTTGATAACTGAATTGAACAAGTCAAGAAAGGATAGCTCAAGCAGTATCAGGGGATGCGCAATTATATTGAATGTAAGTTCTATTTATGAATTATTATATTTAATTTTGTAAGTGGTATTACATTTATATATTGATGTGATATACTTGTTGATGTTTTAGATTTGGTTTTATGAGCATACATCTAGTACAGATGTTGTTCAAAAGGATGTGTACCCTCGGCTCTTTAGATGGGCCAATGTGAAGTTTTCTAGACATTCTACTTTGAGCAAAACAATAGAAAAAGTAGCTGAACATATGGTACGAGCTAGTTATGTAATAAGGTAGAAAATTTATTTATATATTTTTTTGACCTAAGTTGCTTCATTGCAGATATTAAACGAATTGGTCTCAATTGCTGAAGAGGAGCATTTATTTCTTACGTATAGCATGTCTAGCTCCCCAGAACATTTCTCAACACCAGGTGCTCCATCGCATATTTCCTTAGGTGAAACGGTGAGTATTCAGTTATATATTTAAAAAATACAAGAAATTATTAACCCCTATAATGAAAACCAAGGCTTCTTATTTTTGTGTATAATAGGATGAAAAAGAGACCATTAATAAATTGATAGAAAAGATCGTCACTCTTGAAGCGGAAAATATATTCTTAATAGAAGATATTAAGTTGCTCCAAGAGGAGAAGGTAAACTTTTAATATTGTCAATCTGTACATAGCTTTGTTTCTTCTTCAAATATTATAATTGAAGATACTCAATTTTTTCTCTTTTAATAGGCGGTAGAAAAAAAAGCAGTTGATGGAAAAGATACATGTTCTTGAAGTAGAAAATATTTTGTTAAAAGAAGACAAGAGTCAAGTGAGGTCACAACAGGAACAGGAGGTACCAAAGGAAGAGGATTCTAGTAAAAATGCAGAGTGGAAGCGACAGGAAGATGCTCTCCAACTTGAAAATAGTAACTTGCATGAACACTTACAAATGTGTAATGAAGCATTGTCCATATAATATGGTGGACCACAAAACTCCGAAGAGACACAGGAGACCGCGAAAGAGACTCCCAAAACTTATAGCCACCGGAGGGGTAGAAAACGTGCCCTTGGTAGACAAATTAGAACCCCTTATACACATGCTCATGTTGGAAAAAAAAAAAAGAAAGTGGAGCAGGTAATTTATTATAGTTCACCGTACTTTTAAAATGGAGTCCTGATAATGATGAAGTAATTGTCCTATGTAGGTTATTGAAGTGACCGATACAGCAGTGGATCGTCCAAATGAAAATCCAGTAAGTTGCTTTAGATTTTTTTTAATAAAGTTGGTATATATATGCTAATGTGTGCACCACTTTGTCTCAGTTTTTAAATATACAAGACTATGCTGGTCGATTTCTGATAAGTTCTGAAGAACATAATGATATAGAGATCTTCTTAGCAACCCGTGTTGAAAAAATTAATGTTTGTAGCATGGAACTGTATAAAAGATTTATATATGGGATTCTTTTTGGTGAGAGGCTTGTGGATGATGTAAGTATATTCTATATACTCTATTTAAAAAAATTAGATTCACAGTATCTAACTTGTTTCATTTGCCTACAGGTTATTGACGCATACACAATGCTTATTCATGCAAGAGCATTAGCGAACCCATTTAAATACGTTCAGTTTGTCTATATTTCTCCCAATTTCATGGTATGAATACGTTCAGTTAACATTAATAATTATTTAAATTTTTTACCTTTTTTAAGTTACATATTGTATTGACCTAAGTTTCTTATGTAACAGAATTTATACGGAGGAGGGTTAATTGAATCGGCGTTGCATTATATAGATCATGTGACTGTTGAGTCTGTTGCTAGTTCAACTTTGATCCTGATTCCCGTTAATTGTCCTGATCATTGGTTCTTACTAAGCATTGATTTGATATTGAAAAGTATATCAATATATAATTCCTTGTCGACAAAAGCACGTGATAGAATTGAAGTGAACAAATTGGTATGTTTTTTGTTGATTTGCCTGCAATTTATAAGAAGGAAGAACTTCTATAGTTTATACATGGTTTATTCACTTGTCACAATTTGTTATCTAGTTGTCACTAATTAGAGGTTTATTAAGTGTCCGAGCCCGCGTGGATATCACTTCATGGGGAATCGATTGGAGCGCTTATTGTCCCAAACAATATGCAAGGTAAGCGGCTCCTCAATTTTTTTTAGACCGTTATTATTTAGCGTACATTGACTTATAAGTAACCATTCTATCCTATTTTTTTTCAATGTCGATTGTGGGATTTTTTGTGCAAAGTATATAGATTATTTATCAAGAAATACAGGGTTTACATTTTCTCAAGATGATATGCCTAGATTTAGAGCACTTATGTCTCTTGAGCTTATCAAGGGAAGATTACTTACGTAAGAGTATCATTTTACCATTGCTATAAGACCTAGGTAAGAGTATCAGTAGCTGCTTCCGGTATGAGCCTCCTCCTAATGCTTTTTACTTTGAAGTTTATGAATTTATGATGATCAACTTTTTGTGGTTTAAGGAATGACCCTTTTTTATTTGATTACAATGTTGTTGAAGACTCTCCGACCCTTACCATATTTTGCTTCTGGTAAGAGTATCATTTTACCATGTCTACTTACATGGATATTTACAAATGGAGCTACATTTTGTAATTTAAGTATCATTTTACCATGTCTACTTACATGGATATTTACCATGTCTACTTACATGGATATTTACAAATGTCTACTTACATGATAATACCTAATAGTTAACATGGCTTCATGGCTTCTTTTGTTTACAAATGGATATTTACAAATGAATATTTTCTCGTGTAACAGATCACTTGGCTTCTTTTGTTTTTGTTCAAGTTTTTATGATATTTGACAAAGTTCTCGTGTAACAGATCACATGGCCTTGCTTTTGCTAAACAAGGTCATGGCATTGGAGCTGGGTCCTTTTAGCATTTGTGCAAATACAATTGCGCCTGGATTGTTCTCGTCTGAGATAACATCTGGTAAGGGGTGCAGCAAAGACTTTCTTTCGTGTCACTCCATCTGGTAAGAGGGAGTGGCTTAATAATGTTAAATGATTGATACTTGTGTTTTTTTGTGCCATCAAACAGATCGCATTTACCTGCAGATACATTTTCTCAAGATGACATGCAATCAAATCTCAAGATGATATACCAGGTCTGGTAAGGGGCGCAGCAAAATCGGCAAGATAGTACAGCATACCGGAATTCGCCAAAAAAGGCAGATTTGAATGGCTATGTATTTGCTAGAAGTTCCAGCATAAGTCAGTGTATTTTAAAGAAGACCTTCCAGCATATGGCAATGTAGTTGAAACCTTGTATACATGTCAATGTAAACCACTATGATATTAAGGTAATGTATTTGAAAGCAATGTAGTTGTAATGGGCTTGTTTGAGTAATGGTAAATAAAGCTTTGGGTTGTTTATTTATGATAGGATTATTTAATTAATGGTCAATAAGCTTTATATTATTTACGTACAATAAGATATCGATCATTTATTATAGCTATATCTTGCCAAATTTTTTTCCGGCTCTCACATAAATAAGGTAGACCACTATGATAATAAGGTAGACCACAATGATATTAAGGTAGACCACCATGATATTAAGGTAGATCACTATAATAATAAGGTAGACCCACTATGATAATAAGTTAGACCTCCATGATACTAAAGGTAGACCATAATGATATTAAGGTAGACCACAATGATATTATGGTAGACCACAATGATATTAAAGTAGACCACCATGATATTAAGGTAGACCTCCAAGATAATAAGGTAGACCACCATGATATTAAGGTAGACTATCATGATATTAAGGTAGACCACCATGATAATAAGGTAGACCACCATGATATTAAGATAGACCTCCATGATATTAAGGTAGACCATCATGATATTAAGGTAGACCACCATGATAATAAGGTAGACCTCCAAGATAATAAGGTAGACCACTATGATATTAAGGTAGACCACCATGATAATAAGGTACACCTCCAAGATAATAAGGTAGACCACTATGATATTAAGGTAGACCACTATGATATTAAGGTAAACCACCATGATATTAAGGTAGACCACCATGATATTAAGGTAAACCACTATGATATTAAGGTAGATCATTATGATAATAAGGCAGACCACAATGATAATAAGGTAGACCACTATGATATTAAGGTAGACCACCATGATATTAAGGTAGACCACTATGATAATAAGGTAGACCACTATGATATTAAGGTAGACCACAATGATAATAACGTAGACCACCATGATATTAAGTTAGACCACCATGATATTAAGGTAGACCTCCATGATACTAAGGTAGATCACAATGATATTAAGGTAGACCACTATGATATTAAGGTAGACCACTATAATATTAAAGTAGATCATAATGATATTAAGGTAGACTACCATGATATTAAGGTAGACCACTATGATATTAAGGTGGACCACTATGATATTAAGGTAGACCACCATGATATTAAGGTAGACCACCATGATAATATGGTAGACCACAATGATAATAAGGTAGACCACAATGATATTAAGGTAGACCACTATGATAATAAGGTAGACCACTATGATACTAAGATAGACCACCATGATACTAAGGTAGACCACTATGATACTAAGGTAGACCTCTATGATATTAAGGTAGACCACAATGATAATAAGGTAGACCATTGTATGCTAAAAAAATTGGCGAGATATGACCTTAATAAATGCTCGATATCCTGCTATACATTAACATTTCTTACCAATTTATCATTCACATAGGAAGTCAAATACCAATCATAATACATAAACAACATGTTATGTCCCAAACACCAATTCAAATTCTACCATACAATTAAGTTTACATTGGTTACATTAAATATTTTTAATAGCACAGGCTGCTACTACAACATTGGTTACATACAACAGGATAAATTACACAGGTTGCACTACGACATCCAATCAAAGTCAAGTCTCCTATGATATTAAGGTCGACCACAATGATATTAAGGTAGACCACAATGATAATAAGGTAGACCACCATGATATTAAGGTAGACCACTATGATATTAAGGTAGACCTCTATGATACTAAGGTAGACCACCATGATATTAAGGTAGACCACTATGATATTAAGGTAGACCACTATGATAATAAGGTAGACCACCATGATATTAAGGTAGACCACCATGATATTAAGATAGACCACTATGATATTAAGGTAGACCACTATGATATTAAGGTAGACCACCATGATATTAAGGTAGACCACCATGATATTAAGGTAGACCACCATGATATTAAGGTAGACCACAATGATAATAAGGTAGACTACCATGATATTAAGGTAGACCACCATGATATTAAGGTAGACCACTATGATATTAAGGTAGACCACCATGATAATAAGGTAGACCACTATACCACTATGATATTAAGATAGACCACCATGATACTACAACATTAGTTACATTGGTTACATTAAATATTTTGAATAGCACAAGTTGCTACTACAACATTAGTTACATACAACAAGATAAATTACACAGGTTGCACTACGGCATCCAATCAAAGTCAAGTCTCCTACTAGCAGCAGCCGACCTTTCTTCTAGCTGATGTTGCAAGAAATCAATTGAATTAGTGGTGTCATGCCTATATATAAACAAACATAATTAAGCATTTGCCAAACCATCACATACCTGGTTTAGGGTTGACCTAGAGAGTAGCAATTGCATGAACGATACATCTATCTGGGGATTCATCATGTGAATGTGTGATTCCTACATACAAAGCTACAGTATCAAAGAAGTGAACAATAAACATTGAACAATATGAAACATAAATTAAATCAAGCAATTACCTGTGACTCAACCATCCCATTATTAAGTCCTCCAAGTTCATTTGCTATAACTTCAGGATTACACGGTATTGGTTTTGATTTTGAATTCTTCTTCGGTATCCTTTCAAGCACGCTTTTCTTCCTTTTTCTCCTTAGGTCCCTTTTTAATCGAAGGCGGCCTAATTGTAATGTTAGTCCCGGTGACCACATTATTACTACATATTTCAACATTATCATCCTCGACGTCATTTATAATTGCATGCTCCACCATCGATGTTATATTATCAATTGCACCATCAATCATCTCAAGGCCTTTTCGACAATTCATACTTTTTGTTGATAATGCATATATTTTCTGACAAACACGAGTATACAATGATGATAACCTTTCTTTCCCATTAGAATCTAATTTCTTACCACTTACATTAGAACTGGTCCCACCTTTTGCATATTTCGTCCATCTCTTTAACATATATTGTGTAGGCAAATTGAGATATTATTGTGGGTCAACACTCTTAAACTGTGCGAACACAAATACCATAACATTGCATCATTTTACATTCACAATCAACTGTCAATGAAATGGTGTTAAATACCACAAAATAAGATTGCTCCCTGCGTTTACATGCTAGCTTATAAGTTTCCTCTGAACCGTCACAATTGCATAGTTCACATGTAAATAACAGTTGATTAGAAAATTGTTCAGCAAATTCTGTATATATAACCCTTGTGTAAAGTGTAGCTGTAACATCCCTCAGAACACACCCCACACGCATACAAGTAAAATACGGGGCTAAAAAATTTTTTTTACTCTTCCATTAATACACAAGAAGAAAGCGGCATCGAAGGACATTACTACGGAACTGAAAACCGCACAGAACTGAGTAAGATCGATTTACTAGGAAATAGAAATCCGGAAGTTCAGAAAAATCCGGCAGCAAGTATACTAAACTACTGCTGCACAGACACACATGTAACAACAACAAATGTCCACACTACACATATGTGGAATTTCAGAAATATGCAGAACTGATTATTCAGATACTAAAACAACACAAATTCGGTTACACATCTCAAATCGGACATTTCAAAATAAGAACCAATTCACTAAAAGAATCTAAGACTCGTATCCAATAATTTAAACGAGACAACTATAATATAATATCCTGAAAACAGGCATAAGCCCTCAGGAGATAAAACGTGTCACATAAGTCATAACAAATTAGGCACGCAGGCCTGATAAATTTTTAGAAGAAAATTCTTAGAAATTACATCAAACATTAGCATCATAACAATTAGCTGTAGCGGTTACTGTCTTGATGTCTCACCTGAAAACATTTAAACAACGGAGGTGAGCTAAAAAGCTCAGTGAGTAAAAGACACTAAAAGTCATCCATAGTACACATCAAAAATATCATGCTTAAGTTGAAATTCTTTTATTTAACAGATAAAATAAATCAGCTTAACATGCACACTCATATCAGAAACAAAACACAATCAAATACAGATACTTGTAACAATAGGCTTCAAGCAGGTAGGATATGAATATACCAACCCATACCAACTAACCACACCGCCTAATACATCTAAATACAGATCGAAACAGAACTACAGAAATCAGAACTGACAGACAGAAAATCAGAATTTTCAGAGTCCAAACGGATAGTCTACATCGGAAACAGAAAGGCCACAGAAGGCCTGATGACCACAGAAGGTCTGACCCCACCTCTGCCGAGGACGAGACATGCATGCATATCAGAAACAGAATGGTAGAGGAGGTATCAGTGGGTGGCCCCCGTCTTGTCAGGACGTGGCACTCTGGCCTCCAAAACCCAGAACAGAATGGTAGAGGAGGTATCAGTGGGTGGCCCCCGTCTTGTCAGGACGTGGCACTCTGGTCTCCAATACCCAGAACAGAATGGTAGAGGAGGTATCAGTGGGTGGCCCCCGTCTTGTCAGGACGTGGCACTCTGGCCTCCAATACCCAGAACTGAATGGTAGAGGAGGTATCAGTGGGTGGCCCCCGTCTTGTCAGGACGTGGCACTCTGGCCTCCAATACCCAGAACTGAATGGTAGAGGAGGTATCAGTGGGTGGCCCCCGTCTTGTTAGGACGTGGCACTCTGGCCTCCAATACCTATAACGGAACAGAAATAGTGTCTCAAGGGTCGTAGTAGACTATCAGCACCATTACAGCGCCACAGAAGGAGGGTAAGGACACGGAAGAGTGCTACACTAGGGCATAATTTTACAGAACAGATTATACTGAAACGGAGAAGTAGGATCAACCACTACTTAATTCTTACATTATGCCCAAAGTCTAACAAACCAGAAAATGACACACCCCAATATCCAGTCCTTAAACACAGAACAGAAATTATATGAGTGAATTCCTTACAACTAACCTTAATTCATGTCAAACCATTCTATGTTCTCACAAATGTTTTAACACATTCAAGGTTTTCAGAAACTTCACAACATATAAACAGAACAGGAAATATCCACATAACAAACAATTAAATACAGAACAGAAATTATTCATATAACAAACATTTAAATACAGAACAGAAATTATTCATGAAATAATCTCCTCAAAATTCCTAAAACCGTGAGCTATAAAATTACTGTAAGGGGCGCCACTTTCAGAACCTTAACAGAACGTACAAATTTCATGTAATTAATTTCAGTCCCCCACTACAGATAATTTTAATTACACGTTTGTGAAGAAAATTGACAAAAGCCCCAAAATTGGCTCGAACCATGATTTTCAAAAATTCCTAAGTTCTTAGTTAAATCCCCAATTTTGTTTTCTCTAAAATTTCTCATCAAGCAAATAAATTTTAGAAGAACTACAGACCACAATTTAAGAGATTAAACCATACAGGATAAATTTTTCTCACAAGGAAATTTTCGTCTAACCAAAACATAGCAGATTTATATTGTCAGATTGCAACATATATTTTTGGTCCAATTTCGAACCAAAGCTAGTCAATATTGTATTCAAAATGAAGCTCTCTGAATCTAGTTTCCAATAAAACTGGTTTCACAAGATTTCGAATTGTAGGCAGGAAGATATAAGGGTTCGAACATGGGATGGTCAGAATTTCAGATTTCAAGAAAACAGATTCATATATCAGAATTGCGACATATATTTCAGATCCAATAACTAATCGAAAATAGGCGTTATGGGAGTCAAAATGAAGCTCTTCAAGCCTACGGTCTAATAAAACTGGTTTCACAGGATTTCGAGCTATACCTAGGGAGATAGGATGGTTCGAACACATAAAGGTCGAAATCCAGATTTCCAGAAAACTGATTTTGTACAGCTAGATTGCAATACAGATTGAAATACAAATACAGCTCTGATATGGTCGATATCATATTCAAATTAAAGCCGAATGTGTCTAGTTTCATACAAAATTTGTTTCATACGATTTGGATCTATAGGCCATGAGATATTAGGGTTATAGTACACAAAGGTCAGATTAGAGAATGCAGATTTCAGCAGAACAGGATTTTAAAACCCTATAATTATTTGAATTCGACCATAACGAATTTTAATTGAATGATAATCTAAAATTTAGCGGATTAGACTCCTTAGGATCGAATTACTCACCAGAAAAAAATCGCCCACAGAGAAAACGCCAAAACAGAGGATCAGGGATCTCCAGAAAGTTCATCCACCACCAGTCTGCCACCACCAGCGTCAGAAATTTGCAGGAGGCGACAAGCACAGTGAGGGGCGACAACACAGGCGGCTAGGGCAAGAAACAAACCAAAAATCGTGAGGGAGAGGAGCTCTCACGAATTTTCCCTTTTTTTTTTTTTTTCCACCCCAAACGGATCCAAGATCCAATAACCCAATTAACTTAAGTGGAAATCGGCTTTAATGGGCTTACCTGGGCTTAACCACCATGCGCCACTCCAATAACATCAGAAATATGCGCCATCACGATGGAAGAATTCCAGAAGCAAAGAATCAAGGTTGAGGGTTCAAATCCCCAACCAAAATAATTATTTTTGCCCTGTAGGAAAATTCCTACACTTAGGTAAAAATCCCTAAATTTTAACCGATAAAAATACAGAAACTGAATTTCTAACCTTAAATCATAATTCAGAAAATCAAGGGCGTTACAGTAGCAGCTTCCTCTAACATTGTCATATCACTCATTTTCAAAACTGGACTGCTATTTTTGGACCAAAAATCTTCATATATTTCTTTCTCACGCAAATATGCAACAGCTCTATCATACTGTTCTAAGAATTCAAACATTGTTAATTTTTTCTTAAAAAAATTTTTGAACTTAGAATTTATGCTCTCGCTCCGTTGGGTGGTAGTCAAGTCAGCACAGAATGAATCCACACAGTATACAGAAGCCCATTTCTCTCGAATTTTATAAAAATTTTGAATCCAACTATTCTTATGTAAGTTGTACTTGTTCATCAACTCTTCCCACAACAACTCAAACTTCTGTACACTAGTCGGTTCATAAACACAAGCTTTTAAGTTCGGCAAAAAAGTAGGTGAACCATGAATCAAATTGCTCAAATTAGTTCTGGCATTCATAAAAAATATGTCATAAACATAATCTATGACTAGTGGTAGGAAAAACTTGTTTTATTCCTTTGGAAATAGCAGCAGATTGGTCGGTAAATATTGTCACTGGTTCTTTTCCAGACATTACTGATAAAAAAAGTGTTAAACAACCAAATAAATGAATCTGCACTTTCATCAAAAAGTAATATAGCCCCAAATAAAATGGTCTGCTTGTGAAGGTTAATTCCAAGAATAGGGGCAAATAGCATTTCGTGGCTATTGGTTTAAAATGTCGTGTCAAACGATACAACGTCCCCAAAATAAGCATAATCAATGATGGCTTTACCATCTGCCCAAAATAGATTAGCTACTTCTCCTGTCTCATGCAGTTGAATAGCATAAACAAAAGTAGGATATGATATTTGTCTATTTCTTAAATATTCAAGAAGACCCTGCGCTTCTTTCACTTGTAACTGTTCCCTTTTTTTCCTAACAATCAAATTATTACTGTCTTGTCTAATAAATCCAACATCATGAGAAGTATTAGGTGCAGACTGAAAATAATTAAATATCTGTGTTGCCTTCATTCCAGACATACTCATTTGCTCTATCATGACACGTTGATATGGTAGAATCTTTCTATGTGACCTCAACAAATGAACTTTATTAGGACTTGTCATTTCATGGTTGTGCTTCAACTCTAAACGACTTAACTTCCATACATCATTCACATCTATTTTGAATTCAACACGAGCCAAGCAGTTAGTTCTGTAATTAGATTGAGGTTTCTTCGTAACATGTCTATTATCTATTTGTTTAGTGCCCTGATTACTATTGCAAACAAAACATCGAAACTTTAAAGATCTATCCTTCTGACGCTCGACGTGATATTTCTTAATGCTAAACCCCATTCTTTTTACATATTCATTATAAAATGCATAAGCTTCCTCTTCATTCAAAAACTCCATCCCTATTCTTGGCTTAGTTGAAGGGCTCTCAAATTTTGCCTATTACAAATAATCTAAATTAAGCATTCAACATATACACAAAAACCATATAATATTAAGTAAGCATACTTGTTCTGGTTCAGGAATTTTCTCTATTGTTGGAGAGCCACTTGATGATACAATAATGTTATTTAAATCCATTGTTAACCTAAATATATGTTAGTAGAAAAAATGCATTAACAACTAATTAATATTTATGTCAAATATAAACTGATGTTATCTAGAAGTTCTTCACGTCGATCGTCGGATATGGAGCTGATCTCGCCCAAACAGATGCTTTGGTGCCATTGGCTGGAGACAATAGTAATTCAATGGGTTTCGGCGGGATACGATCGTCGACGGTGCCGTTCCTGAGACATAGGCGTCGCTTGTCGGATGGCAAACGTTGAGTTGAGTGGCGACGTCAAGGGCCGAGCTCAACAATGCCAGCCGGGATTCGAACGTTGAGAGGCGTCTCCGTCGTCAAGGTGTTCATCGAAGGAAGAAATCGCCCGCTGGAAGCTTTCGGGAGAGAAATTGGGGGAAGAAAGAAGAAGCGAGAGCCGTTGCATAAGGCAGACGCTTCGTTTATCTTAAGTGGCGCCACGATTCGTGCTGTAATGATCGGATGGCTGCCGCTTGGTTTAGAGATTTAATCCTTAAGCTGCATCAAGGTTCGTGCAGGGTTAGATCGGACGGCTCGGAAAGCTTCTGCTGGAAATTTTTTTTGACCTCTCCTCCACTGGAGGTGGAAGCTGCACGGCTGCAAGCTCCCTCCGCTGAACGCCACCGCATTCTTGATCATGCTAAGGAGCAAAACTCTAGCCTTCATTGGGGATTATGTTTTCCGTAACCAGATAGAGTCGCTGCTCTACATCCTCTCCATGGTGGAAGAATCGATCATGATCTACCATGACGAGACCTTCCAAACAAAGACGTGGCTCTTCCCCGGGCACAATGCCATGCTGCGCCTGATCTAGGCGTTTTTCCTAGTGGAATCCACGTAGCAAAAGTCAAAGCAGAACATGCAGCTCTACGTCAACGTCCCGGACGCCATGTGGACCGGCGACTTCAGCCAGTTTGACTATGTGCTGTTCTTCGGCAGGCAATGGTTCATCAAGAAGATTGTCATCTAGAAAGGCGGCGAGGTGGTGGGCTGCCACAACTGCCCCGGCAAGAAATTGGACGAGCTTGGCTATGACTACGCCTACCACAAGGCCCTCCGGATGGTGCTGAGCTTCATGGCAACATCGGAGCACAAGCCGTTGGTGATGCTGAGGACGTGGTCGCCGTCGCACTTTGAGTACGGTGAGTGGTTCAACAATGGGATCTGCAACTGGACGCGGTTGCTCGAGAAGGGCAAGTTCATCGCAAAGGAGATTGACGAGACGATGCAGGGGCTAGAGGTGGAGGCAGCGAGCGGCGCGGCGATGGAGCAAGGCAGAGCTGTAGGGTCGATTTGACTAAGGCTTCTCGACACATTCCATATCTCAGCACTGCAGCCAGACATGCATATGGGGTCATACCGGTGGCTGCACCGGGACAGCAAGTGACTGCAAGACTGCCTGCACTCCCTGGTGCCTGCCGGGGACGATCGACACCTGGAATGACATGCCGGTATAGATGCTGATGAGCGAGGAATCGGCAGAAAAGCAGCTCAGCTCAGCTCTGTAATTGCATAATCGAAGTAATTGCTGTCGATGTTTTGGGATTAATTTATGATAATATTGGGATTACTTAATTCTATGTTGAAATTAGTGTGATTTGGAATAATGAGGTGAAGTTCATCAAAGTAATTTTAAAGTTATTATTATTATTTTTATATTGGGATTGCTTAATATTTTTGTTATATTTTTATATTTGTATTAATTTTATAGTATTTAATTAAGATTTATTAAATTTATATTTTATATATTTTTAAATAATTTTATAGTGTTCATGAATAATGGGTGTAAAAAATAAAGTTAGGGGTGCAAATATTAAATGCAAAACTTTCATCCTTCCAAAGGAAATAGGATGAAAGAATTTTTTTCTATCTATGCTATTTTCTTTCCTTGTAAATTTTTCTTTCCTTTTAGTTTTCTTTCCCATAGTGTAAATGTTGAATTAGTGTCTAGTAATACTTCTAACAACTAAATCATTCAAAGGACCATATTACCTTCTCCTAGAATTTTATAGCTTATTTCTTTGGAGAGAAAACAGGAGCGGGAGAGAGAGAAAAATTTTTTTTCTCTCATTTTTTTGGAAAGAATATGATGAAAGGATAGAAAAGATGAGAGAAAAAATTTATCTTTTTCTCTCCAAAGTTTTCTCTCCAAATTGGGGAAAAACCCCGACTGATTCATGAAACCTCTCATCTCATGCTTGCTCTCATTCTCTAGAGCTTTCTCCCTCCTGTCTCTCTCGCTTGCTTGCTCTCGTTTATTCGCCTCCTCCTCTAGCTTTCTCCCATTCTCTTCCTACACTTGTGTATCTTCGCCTCCTCACTCGTGCCAGCCGCCCCTTTGTGGCTGCATTTTTGCGGAGGGGTGCCCCTCCACAAAATTTGCGGAGGAGTGGGTTGAGATTCGAGACACTAATCTTGAAGCCGATTCGCACAAATTTCCAAGCATTATTAAGTAAAGCACGGCGTTATACGATCCCCTCTCCATATTATACGAAATTCTGATATATTTGCAGCCTGTTATAGCAGACCGTTACGAACTAACTAACCAAGGTTAACTCCAAAAATTTTCGCATCCCGCCCAACCCGCCCGACCCAACCCGCCCTTACTCTTTACTCTCCTAATATGTTCCCTAACCCTAACTTTGTTGCTGTGACGATAGTTGTTGCCCGATTGTCACCCGATCTTCTCCGACGACCTTCTACTCTGTGTTTACGACTTCCGAGACCTCCGAGTGCCTGCTCGGGTCGACCCCTAACTTTGTGTTTTTTATGCAGTCGACCTCCGATGACCTTCGACGAAGTGCGACGACCTCCGCAAATGTCCTATTGTTGCTTGATGACCTGCGACGGTATACGACTTGTTCTTGTTTGGGCTAGAGTTTCCTAATCTTCTTTATTTTTTTGTAGGATCTCATGGCCAGCTCCTCCGATGACTCTAATGCTTCTTTAAGATATAATGTCGGAATTTATCTTATTAATACGTGCATTGTTGTATTAATGATCTATTTTTGGTATAACATGTGTGGAAAATTGGTATAACAGCAACCCACTTTGCTGTTATGCCAATTTGTATTGTGCGTGAATCTATTTGGGAAATAGTCTTTAAAAGGAAGCTGTTAATTGCTAATTCTTCTGATAGTATCAATTGTACGCATAACATGCCTGAAACTTAGTATAACAGCACCTCATCATGGTATAACATGCCTCAAACTTGGTATTAAAGCATCCCATTTTGGTAACACATGCCTCAAACATAGTATAACAGCATCCTATTTTTTGGTATACCATGCTTCAAACTTGGTATAATAGCATTCTATTTAGGTATAACATGCTTCACACTTGGTATAACAACATCCCATTTAGGTATAACATGCCTCAAATATAGTATAACACATCCCATTTTGGTATAACATGTCTCTAATTTGGTATAACATGTCTCAAATATAATATAACACATCCCATTTTGGTATAACATGTCTCTAATTTAGTAAAACATGCCTCAAACTTGGTATAACACATCCTATTTTAGTATAACATGTCTCTATTTTGGTATAATAGCTGGTCATTTTGGTATAACATGCCTCAAACATAGTATAACACATCCCATTTTGGTATAACATGACTCAAACTTGTTATAACAGCATCCCATTTAGGTATAACATGTCTCTAACATTGTATAACACATCCCATTTTTGGTATAACAAGTCTCTAATTTGGTATAACATGCTTCAAACTTGGTATAACAACATCTCATTTAGGTATAACATGCCTCTAATTTGGTATAACAACATCTCATTTAGGTATAACATGCTTTTAATTTGGTATAACAGCATCCCATTTAGGTATAACATGCCTCTAATTTCGTATAACAGCATCCCATTTAGGTATACATGCCTCAAACTTGGTATAACTGCATCACATTTTGGTATAATAGCTTCAAGTAACCTTTTCAGTTCTTCATGTTAATTTAGTTATAACATATTTAACAGTAGGTTTTATACAAAGAGGATGAGGGCAACGGATGAAAGCACAGCTAGTACCTCTTCAGATGAAAGGGAATATCATGGCAAGGTCAGCAAACGTCGGCGAGTTCTCAGTAGATGCTCATTAAGCCGGATTCATACGTTTGTGAACACGGAGCAAGGGGGTGAGGCTATTAAAGTACAACTTCTAGAGACCCCCTTTGGACATTTGCTGCAAAGGGCAGCCGTTGCCTTGGATATGATAGCAGTAGAATTTTTGCAGTCCATATGGGAACCTGAAAGGAGGGGATTCAACATAAATGGCAATTTTGTGCCATTCTTGGTTAAGGATGTATCAATCATCCTTGGTCTCCCACGGGTTGGGGAGTTAGTAAGATGGGAAAATAAGCGTCCAAGTACTAGATTCTTCTCTGAAGAATTGAGGGGAAGTTACCTAATAGAAATATAATTGAAGAAAAATTGAGAATCACATGCTCACAAGGCCTTGAAGGAAATGAGGAGAGGATAAGAAGATTAGCCATTTTGTATTTCTTTTGTTGTTTTCTATTCAGCCACCTGACATACAACTTGGATGCGGGGCTTGTATGCTTCGTAGAAGACCTCTCAAGATTGGGTGATTACAATTGGGCAGAAGCTGTGCATAACTTTTTGTGCACGGAATTGACGTCCAGTTCAAAGAAGAAGGGACGTGGATTTGCTGGTTGTGCCATTGTTCTTGGTGTAAGTCTTTTGCATTATTTGAACTTGTATTTCAAATTAATTACGTTAATTACAAGCTAACTGTTTGTATTCTTCTTTGTTGTAGATTTGGTTTTATGAGCATACCACCTTGTATATAGATAGAAAGGTGGAAGGAGTATACCCTCGGTTGTTCCGTTGGGCAAATGTGAATTGTACTCGACGGACAACGTATTTCAAAAAATGTTCTAAATTAAATAAAAATTCGGTAAGTATGTAAATTTGTAGGTGTAGTAAGTTATTTGTCAAATTTGGTTTTCTAATACTATTTAGTTGTTTGTAGATTATTTTTGAACTTGAAGCTGTTGAGGTGGAGCGTGATGTTGTAAATACTCCACCTATATTAGAGACAGCTCTCGAGGAAGAGTTAGATGTGGGCCCATCACACGGTGTATAAGAGTTAGATGTGGGCCCATCACATAGTGTAAGTATGTTTACAAACTGTGCATGTGGTATATCGTAATAACCTAACGGGGTTTTTTGTTAATTTTGTGCATAGAGCCATGAAGATGTTGGCCCGTCACATAGTACACGAGATCCTACACCTAGGACCCTATCAGGTCAACTTGACATTGTAAGTGCTATATAAAATTTTTGCCTTGTTATACCAAAATTTTCAGTGTTATACTAAACTACGTAAGTGTTATACGAAAATTTTTCCTTGTTATACCAAATTTTTCAGTGTTATACTAAACTACATAAGTGTTATACCAAATTATTGCCTTGTTATACCATAATTTTCAGTGTTATACGAAAATTTTTCCTTATTATACCAAATTTTTCAGTGTTATACTAAACTACATAAGTGTTATACCAAATTATTGCCTTGTTATACCATAATTTTTAGTGTTATACTAAACGACATACATAATTTTCAGTATGTATTTGAATGATATTTTGTCGTTTTGATGTAGGTAAATAAAGATGATAATATATCTCAGATAGCTATTCTGAAAATAGAAGTAGAGAAGCTAAGGGAAGAGATAGAAAGCATGCATACACATTACAATAAGCTGCAAATAGATATGTAGAAGGAAATTGAATTTTACAAGAAAGGTATTGAAGAGGAGAAGCTGAAGCTGAAAGAAGCTGAGGATGAGATAAATGAGAAAGAGGAAATGGAGGCAGAATTAAATTTTAATGTTGAAGAATTACAAGGAAGGGTAAATGATCTTACAAATGATGATACAGATATAGCACAGCTCAAAGCTCAAGTACTGAAGATCACTGAAGAGAAGGAAGACATTGTTGAGCGTTACAACAAAAAGGAAACTGATATGAAGAAAGACCTAGATTACTATAGATATGGACTTGTTTCGGAAAATAAGAAACTGAAATCAGCTGTGACTGAACTTTCAGGTAGAGTAGAGAAATTGATCGATGAGAAATATAGCATGTCTACAACATTTCAGAGGCAAATAGATGAGTTACAAGAGATAATTCGCTCCCAAAATGTTGAGAAAGAAAACCAAATAGAAGCTTCAAAATTACTAGTTGAGGAGTATGAAAACAAAATAAAGGAGATGGTAGCTGAAAGGGAGCAGCTATCTGATGAAGATACCGATTGGTCAGATGATGAAGAGGACACAAATGCAGAAGACCCCAATGAAGGTCCCTTAAAGGGGGGCGAAACCCTAAAGTGGCGCAAATAGGAATATGGGCAGCGGATACTAGGGTTTCATAGAATCGGATAGCATGCATTATACGATCAACTATCAAAACTTGAATAGATAAGAAAAGTTCTCACCATTGCCATCGCTTGGACGATGTCTTGAAATCAAAGACCAAAAGAGATCTTCTCCAGAGGATGCGCACACAAGATGAGAATGCGCTCACTTCCTTGGTGCTCCTTGTGCTAGCAAGGTTCCAAAGGCGTCCTTGATCGAATGGAAGGGATGGAGAGTTGCTTGGCGAGAGTCTCCTTCTTTCTTTTCGTCCACCTTCACGCATCCGAGAGTTCTATCTCGAGAGGAAGAGGCGGGGCACAAGAAAGGGAGAGAGCAATGTGGCGACGTGAGGCGTGTGAAAGTGGCTTCTAAAAATAGTAACCACCTCTTCATGCGACCATGAAGTTTTACCCCAATCGCAACTTGTTCTAGATTTGAACCAAGCGCTCATCCATGAGCTGGTTTAATTTGATTCGGTTCAAATACCAAATAACCCAAGCCACTTGGTCTAGATCTCAATTAAACCCTAAGGCTCCAGATCTGACCGTTCATCTCTTTGATGCTTCTGATCTCACCGATCTAGCATCCATTCTCTCGATCGAAGCTTACCGATCTCAAGCCCTAATCAATCAAACATGATCAGACCAGATCTCGCTTACAATCAGAGATTAATTCCCTTTAAACTGAACCTGAACAATTCAGTCCATACGATCTGACTTAAGTAAGTCATATCATCAAATTGTGCGACCCTGAGGGTTTCCTTTAAATGTCGGTAACGATAACTCACGTTATCACGATCAGTGAGGGGTATCTAGCAACACATCACTGTCTCCCGATATAAAGGAAAGAGTCTTCCAAGACTACACCCAAACCACAGCACAAGTGTGAATCAACTTCACAAGGCATACATGTTTCCTTTGCCACTGGACGTTCTTATTGGACAAGCCTGTCAAGCTTGTAACTCCAATATGATGAGCATGATTAGATCAGATGAACAGAGTCACCTGGGTATGGCCATACACTTTCTCAATCATCTCATAGGGGGGCCCCATTAGAACATCACACTCCTTAAACAAGGAGACGGCAATCCTTTATCTATCACTAGTGCCCCTAACCTGACTCAAGCTCACCATCCAAGATAGTCTATAATCATTATGTTTCAAATGATATTGAACTACCTCAAAACAATGACAATCATCATTTAGAAAACACAAGTGATCTCAAGTCAGAGGAAATGTGCCACTTGTTACAATCAAGGATTATTCACATTGTGACAAGCAATTGAATATCCTTGTAGGGTCAGTCCAGTACATCCAATGTACCCATGAGTCTACATCTTATTCCATGCTCGAAGCATCCTATAAGATTAGAACACATATTAGTCTCAATCATATCAAGGCTGTCTCATGTTCACCAAGATATATCGACTAAGGACTTAACTGCATGTCAGCCTAGCTGAACAGCTTTGAGACATTATTCAAAAGAACATATATATATTGCAGCAGACAATGTAGCAACCTGAATAATAACTATGCCTTTATAAACATAAGAGTTTATTACATGATACTGATACAATCCCAAGGCCTCAAACATTAGCCTTAAGGGCATACCCCAACACCCAACACATCTGGTGTAGTGGATATGCAAGGGAAAAGACAGAGAAAGAGAAAATGGGGTCTACTATGCCATTATTCACAAGAGGAATTGAACAAGAAGTACCCAGTTCCTCCCACTCGATTTGATGAGTCCAATATCTATATGAATATTGATGAGGTATCAATTATTATCTACTATACCAATTCTTTATCAACTAGATTATTGTTGATGACTATCCTTTTCAATTATCCTTCATTCATTTGCTGATTTTAGTGATTGACATCTATATGTCCATATTATATTTTCAGTATGTGGATCAGACAGATTATTGTGGATATGGGGCATTGTCTGCTGAAGAAAGAAATGATATGACATTATATATGAAGTTATCAGAGAAGTTTTTGCACATGGGTACCGAATGGAGAGTTGACAAGGTGAAAATAATTCAGCTGATGTTTGGGATGGACGTTAGTGATGATGTATGTATAAATACCTAATTATTTTACTATTTTATACTATTTGTTTAGCAGATGTTTATGCTGACTGTATTAACTGTAGGTTGTAGATGCTTATGCTGGTCTTTTGGTCGCTAGAGGTCAGAATAATCCTAAGAAGACGAAGTTGTTGGCTTTTGATTACATATCTCCAACCTATATGGGTTTGTATTTAGATAATAAATTCGGATTTAGTGCTGCTTGTTTGGAATATATGGTAGCTGAAAACCTTCGTTACACTACAAGAATACTTGCGCCAATTTGCGATAAAAACCATTGGATTTTGATGTATATAATTAGAAGGCAGAGGCAGATTATTTTTTATAATTCATTGGAAGCCCGTAAGAGTGATGTGGAAGTTGCGAATACATATGTGAGTGTTTAGTATATTTGTTATGCATGACTAGTTTTCTTATGTTGAAGTTTTATAATATGTTGTACTATTATTTATGCAGGTAAAACTTTTAGACACTCATTTGAGTGTGCAGACTAAAGGAAAATTTTCTATAGCAGATTATGAACGGATATGGGATGCTGATTGCCCAAAGCAAGATAATCTAGTTGATTGTGGAGTTTTTGTGGTGAAGTTCATGGAATGTCTCGTTTCCAGTAAAAAGTTTAACTTCTCCCAAAAGCAGATCCCAGCTATGAGGGCACAAATTAGTCTGGAGCTATTTAGAGGTTGTTTAATGTCGGAATATGATCGTATGTAGAATGTAAATGACAATCATTTGTTTGTTATACCATGTAAATAGTATTGTCCTATACATTGCGTTATATGTATCTACTTATACCATGTAAATAGTATTTTCCTATACAGTGTGTTATATGTATCTACGTTAAACGATATGTGAGTATCTACCATGTTTGTCGCTTGTTATACGATGTCTATGCCATGTTATACGAATATCAGTTCTTGTTATACCATGTTTGTCGTATGTTATACAATGTTTGCCGCGTGGTATAACAAGAAATGAAAAATGGTATAACAAGACCATAAATTCGTATAACACGGCACAAACACGGTATAACAAGGCCCCAATTTTGGTATAACACGGCACAAACATGGTATAACACGACACAAACATGGTATAACAAGACCTTAAATTCGTATAACAAGGCACAAACATGGTATAACACGGCTCAAACATGGTATAACAAGAACTGAAATTCGTATAACACGGTATAAACATGGTATAACACGGCTCAAACATAGTATAACAAGACCTCAAATTCGTATAACACGGTATAAATATGGTATAACACGGCTCAAACATGGTATAACAAGACCTGAAATTCGTATAACACGGCACAAACATGGTATAACACGGCACAAACATGGTAAAACAAGACCTTAAATTCATATAACAAGGCACAAATACGGTATAACATGGCTCAAACATGGTATAACAAGACCAGAAATTCGTATAACATTGCATATACAAATATACAGGTGTATGTATATATAGTATAACAAATATACACGAGTATCAATATACAAAAAAGTTTGAATTGTAATGTCTTTTAATCAACATCTAGTAACTTTCCTTCAAAGAGTTCCAAACTAATAAGGGCCCTAAATCTTGCCCTAATCTTGTGGTGTGAAACCAAAAGGTACATCTTTAGAGAGGTAGTCCATAAATTTCATCACAAATACCCCACAATCCATATTTTCACCATCTTGTTACGGGCAGACCTCCCATGTCAATGGCCAAGAAGCAATTTCCTTCCTTGAACCAGATTCGAAGGAGAGATGAAACTGCAATAACTCAAGCTATTTAACAGAACAATACACCCTCCATCTTATTATTTATATACATGTTGGTATGCTCATAAAACCAAATCTGCAAAAAAGAATAAAATCTTTTATGATTAAAAATTAATTATTGAAAGACAACTTCATAAATGGAATGCTATTATACCAAAAAAGAAGTAATTTCCTTCCTTGAACCAGATTGGAAGGACA
Source organism: Costus lasius (assembly GCA_027563935.2). Taxonomy (NCBI): domain Eukaryota; kingdom Viridiplantae; phylum Streptophyta; class Magnoliopsida; order Zingiberales; family Costaceae; genus Costus; species Costus lasius. Next base: position 90,561,575 of record CM050450.1, on the reverse strand, counting down.
GATTATTGTGGAATCCAATTATACAAAGTTTGAGGCATGTTATATCAAAATGAGACGCTGTTATACCAAATTAAAGACATGTTATACCAAAATGGGATGTGTTATACTATGTTTGAGGTTTGTTATACCAAAATGACCAGCTGTTATACCAAATTAGAGACATGTTATACCAAAATGGGATGCTGTTATACCAAATTAGAAACATGTTATACCGAATTAGAGGCATGTTATACCAAAATGAAATGTTGTTATACCAAATTAGATACATGTTATACCAAAATTTACAGCTGTTATAGCAAATTAGAGACATTTTATACCAAAATGGGATGCTGTTAAACCAAGTTTGAGGCATATTATACCAAAATGGGACGCTGTTATACCAAATTAGAGACATGTTATACCAAAATCGGTAGTGTTATACTATGTTAGAGGCATGTTATACCAAAATGGGAAGCTGTTATACCAAATTAGATACATGTTATACCAAAATGGAATGCTGTTATACAAAATTAGATACATGTTATACCGAAATGGAATGCTGTTATACCAAATTAGATACATGTTATACCAAATTGAGATGCTGTTATACTAATTTTGAGGCATGTTATACCAAAATGAGATGTTGTTATAACAAGTTTAAGACATGTTATACCACAATGGGACACTGTTATACTATGTTTGAGGCATGTTATACGAAAATGGGATGCTGTTATACTATGTTAAGGGCTGTTATACTAAAATGAGATACTGTATACAACAAATTATGTCATTAATACAACAATGTACGTATTAAGAAGACAAAATGATGACATTATACCCTAAATGACACGTAATATAGGTGAGCAAATATAGGGAGACCAGGGAGACCTTACCTTAACTTTTGGAGACCAGAGAGACCTTACCTTAACTTTTGGAGACTAGGGAGACCTATAATAAGTTGTATAAAGAGAGCTGTATACAACAATGTATCGTAGGCCGTCGGAGGTCGTCGATGGCTGTCGATGGCCATCGGAGGTCGTTGATGGCCGTCGGAGGTTGTCGATGGCCATCGGAGGTTGTCGGAGAGGATCGGGCGACAGAACGTTCGTCACAGCTGATGTTTGGGTTACACAGAACTTTCGTCACAGCAAAGTTAGGGTTACAGAAAATATTAGGGTTATAGAGTAATAGCGGGTCGGGCGGGTAGTGAAAATTTTTCGAGAGTTAACTATGGTTGGTTTGGATGTAATGGGGACGGGCGTTACGGGCGGCATTATATTAGGATTTGGTATAATGCTGCGTTTGAATCGGTGCTATTCGCACTTAAGTAAGGGATACTTGGAAATTCGTGCGAATCGACTTCAAGATTCGTGTCTCGAATCTCAGCCCACTCCTCCGCAAATTTTGCGGAGGGGCACCCCTCCGCAAAAACGCGGCCCCCCTTTGTAGTGTCGTCCATAAGCATCGCCCCTTTGCAATTATGTCCATCAATTATGAATGTATTTGTATCAAATATATATTATATTTTATCAATATATATTTTTATCTATCTTTTTTTAGTAATAAAATTTTATTTTCCATTTTCATTCCCTTTAAATAAAAAGAAGACTTGAAAAAAAAAACTATTTTTTTTTTACTTTTCTCTTTTCTCTATTTTTCTTTTCTTCTTAATTTGCTTCTCTTTCAAAAAAAAAGAGACCATTAAGTTTAAAGGATAAAGAAGGTGAAGTTGCAAAACCTTTTTTTTAATAAAACATGGGAAGACTTACATATTCTCTTTTAGTAGTGTCTCCAATCATTTCACCTACAAAGCACAAATAGCTAGTTTTTGAAGTCATGTAAATTAAAAAGAAAAAAACAGCACTTACTATGAAATCAAATTTACTTTTGGCATCAAAATTCGAATTAATGGTGTTAAAGTATATTTGGTACACCACTGGTATTTTAAGTAAGGAAAAAATTTTTATGGAGCCTCCTGCCTGTTAAAATAGTAAACACGACTAACGCTTCTTAATTTCTAACACTGCCCCCACACACTTGAATCAAAAAGACAAAAAAAAATATTATTCATAAATAAATTTCGGCACATGCATAGCATCACGGCAGTTGCTTTAATCGAAGGACTGACATGTGTTAGATTGAGGATCCAATATTATTAGATAAGATTTCTTAAAATTTTTAGGGCAATTAACTCTTTAAAAAATTACAGTATTTGATCACAAAGTAAAATTTCTTCTTGCCTTGTTGTTCAAGTTTGCATAATAGGCTTAACTCTTGTTCTTCTATGTTATCCTTTCCTACAACTTAATGGCTGCGTTTTCGTAGTGGATACAAATTTTCTACTCATTTCGTATAACGAAATAATATTATCATATAATGTTATACGAAAATTATTTCATATTATACGATTTTTTTTTGTTATACCAAATTTTGTATCCTACCCATTTCGTATAACGAAATAATATTATCATATAATGTTATACGAAAATTATTTCATATTATACGATTTTTTTTTGTTATACGAAATCAAATTTCGTATAACACTAATTTTTTTCATATAATATTTTTTTATTTTATATAAAATATATGAAAATATATTAATATTATATAAAATATATTTTTTTTTATATTTTTTTTCTTGAAGCTGGTGGAAGCTTTAATTTGGAACTCCTCACAGCTTTTGCCTCAGCTATTGTGTATGAGCGGGGCCAAACGAGGCTTTAATGGAGTAAATTGCGTTGTGTTGTGTTGGGACCAGCTCTACTGTTCAGTTGGTTTTCTACTAGTATCCTTCTGTCGAATCTCCAATCAAATCTCCAGTAGGGTACCCTTCCGTCGAACAAGGCTTTTGGCAGAAGGGTACCCTTTTGTCGAATCTCTAATAGGGTACCCTTATCTTAGGTATACAAATCGCAAAGCTTCTTTTTCAAATTTTAAAGTAAAATTGACTTATATAAATATTGGACAATATATATAAAAAATTTAATTATCGTTTAACCCTAATTTAAAAGTCAACTTACACGTAATCAGTCAGCTCATATGATTTTGATCTTTATTAGAATTTTGTATAATAATCATAATATTTTATGTAATTTCGGTTAATTTTCGTATAATCTTACTGTGTTTCGGTATAAGGGTACCCAAAATTTACCTAGTAAATTGCGTTGCGTTGTGCTGGGACCAGCTCTGCTGTGTTCAGCTGGTTTTCTACTTGTGACTCCACTCACCTTCTCATCCCGCTTTAGCCAAAGAGGAAAGAAGAGCCTCCGCAATCTCCAAAATTGAGCTGCACACCACAAACCCGAGCAAAGGCATCAATCCACTTCTTACTTCTATTCGTGCTTCCAGATCCGCGTTGAAGAAGAGCATATTTTCGTTAATCGATTTCGCACTCTAATTCCGCAGATTTAATCTTCAATTTATTACATACACATACATCTGGGCAGGGGCCAGGGAGGAAGAAGAAATGGGGCGGACGCATCGCCATTGGCAACAACACTTGGCTCTCTGTCTGTTCGCGATCTGGATCGCCGGGACAGAGGCCCACGATGTCCGCCCATCGGAGCACGGCCTCGATAACCAGAAAGATCCCGGCGCGGCATCCCCATCCATGGTGACCTTCTTCCGCGGCCAGCCAGGGGTAGCGCTCCCGGAGGCCTGGAATGTCTCGGAACCGGCTTGGGCGGTGGCGCCGCCGGGGCCGCAGCGCAATGACCGCCCGAGGTCGGCACTCCTCGCAGCCGCCGTGGCGTGCGGCGTCGTCGGATCCGCCCTCCTCGCCGCCACGGCTACGGCGATCGTCGTGCACGCCCGCCGGTCCGATTCCGGAATCGGGCAGGGTTGTGGGCTCAGCTCAGCTCGCAGAAGAAGCAGCCCAGAGATCCGGTTGGGAACCCCGTAGAGGACGATGAACTGATCTTGGATCTGAGCACGACTGTCGATGTTTTTTTTTTGTTTGTTTAAAAGCTCATTTATGTTCTTATTTGTTTTGAAGCATGTAATACTCTTATAATTTATTTATTTATCCCACGCACTAGGCAATTTATTGATGGTATGCTGTGGATATTTGCACGTATACGTATATTTTCAATTGTATCATACATACTGTTACGCCCGACGACAAAAAAATTTCTTAAGCACCGGGGCTACCCAAGAATCCTGAGCACAGCCCCTACAATTCGAGAACCGAATATTAAAGCGCCTCAGATTGCACGAATCCCAAAGCCTCTCTGCTTCTGTTAATGCCCCATTACCTAGCGCTATAGCTAACCAGGGTTAATTTCTGGAATGCATCAACCCCTGTCGCCGCTCTCTCTCTCTCCCATGCCACTGTTGACGTGATTTGATTTCTCTCTCACCCATCCTCACAAAAAAATTTTCCCGCCGACGCCGACCTTTCGCCCGACGCTTTGAACCCTAGCCAACCTCTCGCACGACGCTCTGAACCCTAGTCGACCTCTCACCCGATGCCTTGAATCCTAGCCGACCTCTCACTCGACGCCTTGAACCCTAGCCGACTCTCTTGTGCTTAGATACCACAAGGGCACTCTTCTCCGGATCGCATGTTGTCCATCCCGGCGAAATCCTTGTTCTCGTCTAAATCCCTAACCTTAAACTGCTCCGTCCATCCCGTTGATTCAGGTGAGATGTAATTTTCACTTAATATTTCAGCACATTTGGTATTTCCTACTTAATGGTCTGAGTTATTAATGATTGCTGCATTTTCCTCTGCGACGAGGTCCTGCGCAAGTAAATAACAATAAACTAAGAAGGACAAGGTCACTCAGGCAGTCAAGCTCAGTTCATAACATCCTCTGCAAATTTCTTGGTAAGTAAAGTCATTTAAAATTATCGTGGATGCAAATTTAAATTATCGTAGATTTAAAATAAACTATCATGGATACACACTATTAAGTTTGGTATCCTCATCGTGAACAGGGTGTCCATCATCGTGGATACCAGCTATTTAACCCTAATTCTGATGAAATTAGGATTCCCCCTTGGTATCCCCATCATGGACAGGATGTCCATCATCGTGGATACCAGCTATTTAACCCTAATTCTAATGAAATTAGGGCTCCCCCTTAGTATCTCCATCATGGACAGGGTGTCCATCATCGTGGATACCAGTAATTTAACCCTAATTCTGATGAAATTAGGGTTCCCCCTTGGTATCCCCATCATGGACAGGGTGCCCATTATCATGGATACCAGCAATTTAACCCTTATTCTGATGAAATTAGGGTTCCCCCTTGGTATCCCCATCGTGGATAGGGTGTCCATCATCGTGGATACTAGCTATTTAACCCTAATTCTGATGAAATTAGTGTTGGGGAATACCGGGTGTAATTTAAAATTTTGCAGTCCCAGGACGCAACAAAAGAAGCATTACACCCGAAATATATTCCTTTCCCAAGGATCCATGCAAAAGAGAGAACACAAGGATGTGATAGGGATGATACCTCTAATGCTTGTCAAGTCGATGATGCCAAGTTGAAGACGCTCAAGTGCTCGTCCTCTACAAGTATCAACGCGTCGACCTTCTCAACATTACTCCCTTCCACGCTTGGTGCTAGCCTCGGGAAGAGAAGATCACCTCTTGGAATCGCCTTCTTCTTCCTCCTTGCTCTTCACGCCAACTTGTCTCCTTACTTGGAGACTCTCGGCCAAAGACAAGATGAAGAGGAGTGGTGGTGCAACACCAAGGAAAGAGGGCGGCTAGGGCTTCAAGGCTTGCACAACTCCAAGTTGCCTTGCCTCAAGAAGAAATTCTACACTTGTTGATCATCCGAGAGAGGGGCACATACCCCTTCTTTTATAAGCAAGCAAGCCTTACCGCCACCCCTCTTTCCTTAAGTATTCATAGCGCAATTCCTCCAAGGAATTGCCGCAATGCATCAACCACATGCCTCCTTGAATTAGCGCATCATGAAGCTTGGAAAGAATCAAGCTTCTTGCCATATCAAGAGGAGTAATTTGAGTTCAATTATTATTTGGACTTTCCTTATGTGATTGGCGCATACCATACTTGAATTAATCAAGCCTTACACACCTCCACACCAGCCCACACGTCCAAGAGAGTTTGCAATTGAAGAAACTGAATTCCATAAGGATTAATCCATGGCAATTGGCGCAAATTCCATATATGGAATTAAGCCATGCGCCAAGCATGAATCCTACTCCCATTAGGATTCCAATTTGCCTTAATTAGATTAAATCCACAATCCCTAATTGGATTTGGATTTCAACATTAATTAGGCCCATGGAATTAAATCCTTATTGGATTAGGATTTGCGCCCAACATAATGGGCCTTATCCAAATCCAATTCTCATTAGGATTTGAATCCTAGTTGGATTAGGATTTGCGCCCAACCACTATGGGCCTTATCCATAACCAAATTCTTATTAGGATTTGAATCCTAATTGGATTAGGATTCTAACTCCTAGTAGAATTATGATTCCAACTCCTAGTTGGATTAGGATTCCAACTCCTAATTAAATTAGGATTCCAACTCCTAGTTGGATTAGCATTCCGACTCCTAATTAAATTAGGATTCAAATCCAACATGGTTTATAGTCCCAAGTCCAAGTACAACTCCCATACGGAGTACAAACTTGACCAGGATATACATAAACTCATGAATCCCAATTGGACTTAGATTCAACCATGAATCTGTCTTGGACTTAGGATCAAAATGAACTCAAATATATTCCAAGATATCCATATCATAAAACAACGTCAAGAGTCTATTGCGTGTGACCCCGTAGAATCCATATGACGATGGCAATGATGATGAAACATCATAAGTAGTGAGAGGTATCTAGCAACACATCACTACTACCCATGTCACAGGACTTAAGTCATGTGGCAACAACTCCCTGACAAGCAACGAGGATTCCCATGCATTCTAGATCCCTTTGCTGGAACTGATATCCTGCCATTGGATTAGTCTCATATTTATTAATCCAATCTATTGGTCATGACATAAACAGTATGGCCATACATTCCCGTCATGCACCATTGAGGTGGGGCACCCCAAAGTGGATATCATGCTTCCAATTAAGGAAGGGGCAAATCCTACTATTGGTCATCCATATCTCTATATGATTTATGATATGCCCAATGACAGTCATTTTGATCACCCATTTACGGAGAGACGTAAGATTGCATCAAAACATACCCGTCATCATATCTAGACATGAATACCTCAAGTCTAAGAATCAATGCAAACCTCTTGCATGTGAGATTGACCTGTTGAGTAGACAAGTCAATCCACATGGTGGGTCACTCCAGTGCATCCAATGCACCTGTATGTCTGCGTTACTGTGCCCCGCACCTAACCAGCCCATACACCAGTCTCACATGTACCAAAGCTGTCCCATATCGGCTAAGGCACCTTGACTGGGGATTACTTATGAGAATGGTTCCAACCAAACTCCTGGGACATTATTTATGCAATTCAATACATCAACACAGGTAAAGCAATCTGCATAATAACGACCATGTCTTTATCAAGAATATCAATTTTATCAAAGTACATTCAAATAATGTCGGACCATATCCATACATTGGTCTGCAGGGCATAAACACTAACAATTAGGTTCCCCCTTGGTATTCCCATCGTGGACAGGGTATCCATCATCGTGGATACCAATAATTTAACCTAAATTCTGATGAAATTAGGGTTCCCCCTAGTATCCCCATTGTGGACAGGGTATCCATCATCATGGATACAAGCAATGTAACCCTGTTTCTACTTAATGCATAACCTAATACATTATTTTTCATAGTTTTTATATATTTTCAACAATATGAGCTCCCAAAGCACGAGTTCTAATGGAAGTTCAAGTGATGGTAGTGGTAGTAGCACAAGCTCTGATGCACGTGCTGACACAAGTAGATATAGGGTTAAATACAAGACATGTGTTAGAAAGCCAGCTAAGTCCCCAAAGAAGAAAGAAGTACCTCGACCGCGCATGCGTAGGTGCTCAATGCACCGAATGAATAACTTTTTATCCGGATTACCACAAGGGACAAGGATTAAGGACTTACTGTCTACAACTCCCTTTGGCCATTTGGTTCAAGGGCCATCAGTCCAGCTAGATTCTATTGTAGTAGAGTATTTGGTATCCAACTGGGACAAGGATAGGAAGGGATTTAATGTGAATGGTAATTTTGTGGAATTCACAGTTTTAGTTGTCGCAGTCATCCTAGGACTGCCAAGAAGAGGGGAATTGATAGACTTTGATTAGTTTAGTGAGTCCCCCTTTTACAATGAAGATTTTAAAGGGAAGATAATAACGTGTTTGATATTGGAAAATAAGCTGCGGATGGCCTTTGAAGAGGAAGATGAACTAAATAAAGATTACCTTGAAGACAGAGCAGTTGTTCTTGGTCTACTGTATATATGTTGTACATTTTTATTTAGTAGAATAAGTTATAGCTTAGATGGCTTTTTAGTAGACATTATTGAAGACCTATCCAAGGTCGCACAGTATGATTGGGCTAAAGCACTATATCATTATATGACCAACGAGGTGACAAGGTGTAAAGAGAAGGAAAAGCCCAGTAGATTCTTTGGGTGCGCCATTGTGCTATGCGTAAGTTTTCTTCAATTGAAAATATGTAAAATTTATACTAGCAATTTAAAATTTATAATTATATTTAACATAATGTCCCCCTTGCAGGTTTGGTTGTATGAGCACCGTACGTTGTACAATGAGTACAGGGAAGATGGGTTTGAGGGTATATACCCTCGCTTATTCCGATGGTCCAAAATGAAAATGGGCCGAAGGCTGACTTATCATAAACATACTCAGCAAATGAAGTTAACACGGTCTGTTGTTCAATGAGCTAATTTAACGAGATAATTGTCTGTTACTGATAAAAGCTAATCATGGTGTTAATATGCGCATATCATTTTTTATTTGGTTTCCGATGCACATGAGATGGTGGCATATCATTTAGCACCAGTGCACGGGGATGATGTAGATGTGCTTCCATCTCATGCTGAAGAGGCAGAACAACATGCTGAAGAGCAGGAAGCAATCGCGCCATTGTATAGAGACACTGTAAGTCATAGACATGTTAATTTCCTATTCAGGCTCATATTGTAATGTATGGAACTAAACGTGCTTAATGGCCTTATTTGTTAGGTGAATAAGATGGAAGCCAGAATTGATGAGCTTCTTAAAGAGAATGAGATACTAAAAGCAGAATTGCATAGGAATGTAAATGAAAGTCCCCCTTTGTTAAGTTATATTTAATGGTATATTTTTTTTGTCTTATATGTTGAAGGGTCAGAATGATATATTTTGGTTATCTTATTGGTAGGTAAATAACCCTTCTACACATATAGAGGAGCTTATATAGGAGACTAATAGCTTGAAGGCCCGCATTTTTGAGCTGCTTTAGGAAGACCATAATCTGAAGGAGACTGTAAGTTTCTCTATATTCGAGTTATTACATTTAATAACTATGATTGTTACAATGACCAAAGCTTATCCACGATGTTACATTATTAGGTGTATAAGTCAGAGGCACGCATTGCTGAGCAGCTTGCCGAGAATAATAATCTAAAGGAGGCTGCAGAATTGTAGAGTATTGAGTTTGCGGCAAGGCTGCAGAGTCTGAAGGCAGAGAATAAGGGTCTGAAGGATTCTTCAAACCTAGCCAGTTAGCTGACCAAAGCTGACCATGAAACACGAATAACACAACTAATTGAAGAAATAAGTAGTTTGAAAGAGGCTGCAACAATGCAGCATGATGAATTCAATAAAAGAATTATGGAGATAGTCAAAGAGAACAATAAGCTTAAAGCACAGGTGAAAGTTGTCTCAGAGGGGCAGGAGGAGAAGGATGCTGCATTCAGTTGGGAAGAGGATGCAGGCAGTTGGGGCACAAATGATGCTGCACCAGGCCCAGAAATTGAATCTACTAGCCAAGTGCAAACCCAAAGCTAATTGAAAGGGAAGAGACGCAAGAAAACTTCTTGGGTACTATCAAGCCCGTATACACAAGGAAGGAAAAAGCCCAAAGTAACTGCGCCAGTGGTCGTGGACGAGAATACACCTGACCCTAGGCACGAAGATAAGGTAACTCTAAATTGACTTAACCACTTTAATTTTTATTATTTTAGGCGGTTAATAATGTTCACACATATATTTTTTGTCTTCAGTACAAGCACAGAAAAGATTATGCTGGACACGACCTATTAGACCTGACAATGAAAGAAGATATTGAAACTTTCTTGTCATAGGACTTACAGATTTTTAATCAACCAGAGCCTTGGAAAATACAAAAATCGTTTATTTGTCAGGTGTTGTTCAATGAGCTAGTCAGCGATGTGGTAAGTATCATTATGTAAAGCCACAATTTCTAGAACCCATTTGGGGATGAGCTAACCATTAAACTCTCTATTTAGGTTATCGATGCCTATGCAACCCTTCTGATATCCAAGGCTAGTAAGTCAAAGCCTAAAGTTTGAGGCTTTGGTTATATTTCCCCGATGTACTGCAGCTATAAGTCTCAGAAATTGCATGATGCGGCTAGAGCCCAACTGGAGCATTTGAGTGCAGCCCGGATGAGATTCTTCAAGAGATTAATCTGTCTTATCTATAACAAGAAGCATTGGTTCCTAATGTATTATGATTTCGACCAGAAACAGATGTGCTTGTTTAATTCATTAGGCACCACCAATTCTGACAAAGCCTTAGTTTGTAAATATGTAAGAATTCTGCCCTATCTACTTACTGGTAAAATACATTGATCCTCGTGTATTAAATTTTATTCCCTTTTGCAGGCAACCTATTTATCGGATCATTTTTGCGCTGAGACAAAAGGGAAGCTGGACATGCAGCCCTGGGGAGTAGAGTGGCAGCAAGAATGCCCAATCCAGGATCCATATCGCCCTAATTATGCATTGTTTGTGTTAAAGTGTATGGAATGTTTAATATACGATCGTCCCTTTCATTACTCCCAGTCTGAAATGCAAAAAATTAGGGCTTTAGTGAGCCTGGAACTATTTAAGGGGGCTTTACAGGCCAACTGGATATAGGACATGTAAATATTGTATGTGAATTTTATTCAATAAGAAGTTGTATGTTTGGTTTTGCTATGTATGGTATATGTATGTTGTCATTTTAATAGATTGACGCATATCTGGTTGGATTATACATGATATTACAACCTTATCCACGATGTTAGAGGCATATCCACATTATGTATTAGGCAATCCACGATATTGTAGCCTTATCAATTGTCCAGAGAGAAATCAAGGGAGGCGTCCTTAGGGTTCGGCCTCACGCCGAGAGGCATAGAGGCTACCTCAAGTCATGATTTTCATAAGGAAGCTTCGCCTAGAGAAGGAGAGGATCCCCAGAAGTTTCAGAGTGAAAGGAGATCGATCAGAGGAGAAATCAACGAAAGAAGAGGCGCCTGCATAGTTCACGACCAAAATTACGGCTGTAATTTTCATTACAGCCGTGCTGTAAAGTTGTTTTCCCATTCTTTTCAATTTCTGATCAATCTAAACTATAGTTTATTTCATTTCTCATTCCATTCTAGCTTAGACATCTTTTGGGACATGGAAGTGTAATCCCCTTGATTTCTTATGACAAAATAACTTCTATTTTGTCAGAATAGTTTTATTATGATAATTCTACTTATGTGATGATTGCATATAATTCTCCATAGTTTTCTTATTATCATGCATGTTTTAGAGTTTTCGCAATATGGACTGAAAGGTGATTTGCTTTAGAACTTGGAACACTAAAATTGAATTTAGGAACTCATAGTAAGAAATTAGGTTAGTTCTTATTTCTTGATTTTAGAAGAATAGTTGTCAGGTTTGATAATTTGGATCTAGGATTGAGTTATTTTGTTAAACGTAAAGATCTTGTGCGAAAGTGAGGATCGGAGCATTGGAGAACCATAAGTAGAACCTGTGTTGAGACTCGGATGCACGAAAGTGATCCTTGAGATTCCACTTGAGATAATCAACTTAGGATTCGGATGCACGAAAGTGATCCTTGAGTTCTTTGATTGATGATTTACTTATTTTCAGCTTGGGATAGATCTTGCGCGAAAGCGAGGATCGGTCCCTGCATGATTGTCTGCACGAAAGTGATATATATCCTTTTATGAAGTAAATTATATCTTTATTATGATAAAATTAGTCTCACAACCTTTTATTCATATCTGGTCATTGAAATTAAGGTGGATGAAACCCTAGTCCCAGTTTATCTCTCTGATTTATCTTTTCACCCTTTATATCGTTCACTTGCATCATATTCGATTTACTTAGCTAGTAAGAATACAATTATTTGGTACTCAACAATAAGGTCTCTATGGTTCGATATCTTTCTTTATTACTTCGAGCATTCGTGCACTAGCGGAATACAACAATCCACGATATATATTATCCACTCTATTATAGCCTTATCCACGATATTACAGTCGTATCCACGATGTTACAGGCTTATCCACGATGTTAGAGGCTGATGTGATCCGCAAGTGCACGGATAATCGAGGTAATAAAAATATCGATCCCACAAGGACCAATGGCTAAGTACTGATTCTTGCTTAGAATTGCTAGCTAGACAAATCAGAGGAAGAATGATCTTTATCACTACTAAAAATAGAAGGAACAATGAGCAGGCTTTGGTTGTAATCAATTTATGGAAAATCAGGATTTAGGGTTCACCACTTTATGTCTCATGACTTATTAAAATTAAGTTTATCTTAAAAAGGATTTACTATGTTGAAGGGGATTTATCCGCATGTACAGATTGCCCCTTCTCAGTAGCACAATCCATTGTTTATCTGAATTAATTCCCTACTTTCATGGTTATTAATTCAGGATAAACCCAATGAACTCTTGACAAACCTGAAAATCCCTCAAGTTGATTCAAACTACTCTCGTGTTCAAATTGACTTGTCCAAATATTGTAGATCCGATGTCTCAGTTCACTTCTCAGTACTTCTTGAGACATCCAAGACATGAGAATCATGGCCAGTAATTATCATGTGATTAATACAACAATAAGTGAATCTAACAAGAGTAAATAACTTCATAAGATAGTATTTAACGATCAAGTCATAAAAATAAGAGGGCTACGCCCTTCATCCTGAATATAAGTTTATGCTGACATGTTATACATGTTCACGGTATAAAAATCCATGTTTGATTACAAATTGGCTAAAAGAATACGAAAAAGACAAAGAAAGATAAGGATCAATGTTTCCTGATGAAGATCGTCGCCAACAATCCTTGAAATCGAAGCTTTTTCAGTGTGAAATCGTTGGTCGCCGTTCTCAGCCCTAGTTTTCGCCCTTTCTCCAAATTCCACTCAAAAATTGACCAAAAAGTCCTCAAACTTGGCCCAAATCTCCTTTAAATAGTTCCCCATCCTTGTATTAGGGTTTCCCCAAAATTTGGCTCGAAAACGGGTCGAATTGGACGAGAAACGAAGTCAAATCCGAAGTTGGCGGAAAACATTACGGCCGTAATTATTTTCACGGGCGGCCGTGAAACCTTCTGTTGAAAACTAGAATTGTCACCCGATAGAATTACGGCCGTAATTATTTTCATGGGCTTCCGTAAAACTTTCTGTTTAATTCCGTATTTTGCTTGAATAAATTTACGGCTGTAAAATCTTTCACACCCATGGCCGTAAAAATGCTCTGTTGAACAGTGATGAAGCCGTGATGGAAATTACGGCCGTGGCCATTATTCCTTCTATACGTTTGGAAAATACGGCCGTAATTCTTTTCATTGGGGGGGGGGGCGTATTTTCTAAACAACTTCCAATCTCCATGAAATTTCATGGACAGCTTCATCTTGACTTGTAGAGTTCATCCATGTGCTTGGATTCATCAAAATATATCATTTTGTAATCGTTTCTGCCTGAAATTTGAAAAATGAAGAAAGGTGAAGATTCCAAACAAGTAAAGAGATTTAAACCAAAATATGTGAAAATATGATAGATAAGAGGGATAATTGATTGTGAAAATATACTAAAAATATTATATAGATGCATGTCATCAAATCTCCCTAGACCTAAACTTTTGCTTGTCCTCAAGCAAATAAATCAAAGAACAATACCAGATATGAAAAGATGGTCTTGTATATGAAAAGTAAATTTCTAAAATACACCCATTCACAAAAATTTTCCACTTCATAATGCGCAAAGTATTCATGTAAACACATTATCTTCAAAATTTAATTCATGGAATTCATGATTTTAATCAAATAAACTTTTGCAACCTGTACAGAAGGTAGAACTTTTGTCTTAAGAATTCGCCCAAGTTTCCATTTGAATCCATCATGCTTTTGTTTACAGGAATGGGATTTCCAAAACTTCAAGTCTCTCTCTCTCTTTTTATTGTATGTACCCACGTAGATACATACTATTTATTTGGACTTCAACTTTTAACTTTGGTACCACTGCAAATTTTTCACAGTGCCAAGTAAAGGAGTCATTCTCTCTCTCTTTTTTTTTCTTGACTTCAACCCATAACTGCGGTACCACTGCCAATTTTTCGCAGTGCCAAGTAGAGGAGTCATAAATCTGGGTTTTGTATTCCTTCTTCCCAACAAATAACATAATAGTTCAAACTTTTATCAGGCTCATCAATTGACATCATTTCAACTCATGCACTAGTATACTCAATTTACTTGAGAAAAATCACTTCATCCCTAAATTTATTCATCAAATAACATATTCCATAAAACCTCAAGCATCAATTCAATGACAAATAAACATGACATGAGTTGTATTGAAGAAATAAACTTTTCACAAGAGCATGTCTTATTCACAAGTATCTCTATTTGATTGAATCACAAAGCGCCCTAGTAATCTCAAGGGATAAACATTCATCGTCAAGAAGAAATATCACATAAAATCTCAAGTATCAAAATATTCAACGAAATAGTTTGTTTAAGAAAAAACCACATTTTTAACTAAACGACCAGCATAGATCTAGAATATTAAGGTTTATACAATCCAAAGTCTACCATCTTAATGCACCAACATATGGTGCCAAATAACATCTAGATAATATCCACAAGCACTAAAACATGCATTCTTCAACCATGTATCAGAATATCAAGGTACACCCAAATCGAATATTGTTTAAACACACACAAAATATAGATGGGCGTCTGTTGTGTCCGCAAGTGCACGGATACTCGAAGTAATAAAGAAAGATATCGAACCACAGAGACCTTATTGTAAAGTACCAAATAATTGTATTCTCACTAGCTAAGTAAACCGAATATGATGCAAGTGAACGATATAAAGGGTGAAAAGATAAATCAGAGAGATAAACTGGGACTAGGATTTCATCCACCTTGATTCTAATGACTAGACATAAAAGGTCGTCAGTCTAATTTTATCATGATAAAGACTTAATTTACTTCATAAAGGGATCATCTCACTTTCGTGCAGACAATCATGCAGGGACCAATCATCGCTTCCGCGCAAGACTTATCCCAGGCTAATGATAAGTAAATCATCAATCAATGAACTCAAGGATCACTTTCGTGCATCCAAATTCTAGGTTGATAATCTCTAGTGGAATCTCAAGGATCATTTTCGTGCATCCGAGCCTCAACACTAGTTTTACTCATGGATCTCCAACGTTCCGATCCTCACTTTCGTGCAAGATCTCCACATTTGATAATTGGACTCGATCTATAGATTCATGTTATTATCATGGCAATTAATCTACTAGAACTGAACAAATTGGATCTAACCTAAGGAAGGGTTCCTAACATGCAATTCTAGGGTTCTGAATTCTCAAGCAATTACCTTTCAGTCAATAGCGAAAATTCAAAAAACATGATTAGTAATGTGGATCTATAGAGAGTCTAAGCACAAATATCACATGAGCAAAATTATCATGACGAAAAAGAAGATTATCTAATCATTAAAAATCAAGGGGGATTGCACCCCATGTCCCAAAATAAGATTAAGCTTGCATGGAGGAAGAATTACAATAAATCATGTTTTCAAAAAGTTAGAAATCAAAGAAAGGAAGAAGAAAGGTTACAAAACAGGTGCTGTAATGAAATTACAGCACCGTAATTTGTAACAAACTCGATGAATAGTGCTATCACCACCGATTTTGTCGATTTCTCCTCCAATTTGACTCCAAACGCTTTGAAACTTTTGTGATGTCTTCCTTATCCCCAAACAAAGCTTCTGTGTGAAAATCGTGGCCTAAGGTGCCCTCTACGCCTCTCGGCATGAGGCCAAACCCTAACCACCTCTCTGGTGATTGCTCCCTCGATAGTGGATAATTATTCCTCTTTTCAGTGTGCATGTCTTCTCCTCTTAACGATGAGTCTGCATCAACTTTCGGATCTAAATTTGGAGCTCTGGATCAAAAGTTATGGCCCGCGCAAGATTCGGCCGCGGAAAACTCGCGTTTTTGACTGGAAATTACGGCCGTGTTATATTTTACGGCAGTGCCGTATTTTCATTCTGCATGTTCTGGGTCAAAATTACGGCCCGTAAATGCTTCTCGACCGTGCCATAAAATCGGTCGAGTTCTCTGGTCTAAAGTGTATGGAAAATACGACACCGTAATCTGGTTTACGGCACTGCCGTAAAATCGGCTGAACTCTCTGTTCGGAAGTGACTGGAAAATATGGTACCGTAATTTGGTTTACGGTACTGTCGTAAAATCGGAAAACCTTATGTTCGGAAACTCCTCAAAATACGGCAGTGGCTCGGATTTTACGGTAGTGTATGAAAATACAGTACCGTAAAATAGGTTACGGCACTGCCGTAATTTGCTGAGTTGCTCCGTTTTGCGTGTAATTTCTTGGGTGATCTCCTCTTGATGATGGTAACTCTTCTATGTGTTTGATTTTGCTTGAAAACTCCTTGAAATAATGCCTTTTTACCTAAAAATCATGAAAAACCAAAATAAAAGTAGACTTTGCAATATTTGATGAATTTAGCATGAAAACAAGTAAAAGATCCTCAATTTTAGCATGAAAAGATACATAAAATGATACAAAATATACTATATATTTTGGTGTCATCAAATACATAAGGCTCAAACTTTGCTTGTCCTCTAGTAAAAATCAAAAGTTGATTAAAAGATAAACCTTTTCATGCTCAATAAATTTCTAAAATACAATTATCAATGAAAAATTTCATCAATTGATTTATAAAACTTCAAGCAAACATATTATTCTTAGAATTCAACCCTCTAGTTCCACAATTCAATCAAATAAAACTTCGCAACTTGTATAATAAATAGAATTATCAATCTCATGATTTCACCCAGTTTTCAGTTCAAATCTATCATGCTTTTGTTTACAGGAATTAGGTTTCCAAGATCTTTTTCCACACATAATTTTTTTTTATGCATTTTGTTTGTTTTTGTAAAGATGTCATGTACCCACTTAGATACACTCTTTTTATTTTTGACTTCAACCCTTGTCTTCGGTACCACTGTCAATTTTACACAGTGCCAAGTAGAGGAGTCTTATTCTTTTTATCTCTCATTATTTTTCATGCATAGATTTCAACCCATGTCTTAGGTACCACTATCAATTTTACATAGTGCCAAGTAGGGGAGTCTCTCACTATTTTTGTGGATCTTGGATTCTTCTTTCCCAACAAATAGCAAAATAGACTAAACATCTACTAGGTTGATCAATTGATATCAATTCACAAATCATACTCATATACTCATTTTATTCAAAAGAATAGTTTCACCTTAGATCTTATTCCTCAAATAATACATCTACCCAAAATTTCATGCATCAACCAATGTCAAATTTCAAAAATAAATATGCATTGAAGAAATAAATCTAACATGATAGGGTTTTTCTCTAATCACAAGTATAAATACTCACATCATCAAGGAAGATATTTTATCAATAGAAATTTTATCAATAAATCATGCCATCATATAGTAGAAAGTGGATTATATGCTTTCATCAATTTTAACAACAAATTTGAATAATATCATCATCAAAACAATGAGTTCCATATATCCATAAAATCATTTTTCAAGAGAAAACCAATAAGTAGTATAAATATGATAAAGTCAAAGATGCACTATAAGAAATAGTCATTAATAAGAGAGTGCAAGTGATACTCACAAAACTATATAGATCATGCTCCATCATTGTCAGGCCAATGCAGCTGTGTCCAAAGATGTGCCTTTTGAAAATTTTCTGCAAAATTTAGGGTACATAAGGCTCAGATCAAAAACAGTGTCGGGGCAGATGCTGCTAGGTCCAAAGATGTGCCTTCTCAAAATTTTTATCTGCACAATTGAAGATACATAAGGCTCAGTCTGAAAATAGTCTCTAAAAATAATAATGATAAAAATAATTTTTTGAAGGGAGAATCAGAGATGTCGCCGGAGGTCTGAAGAGTGCTGGTGGAAAGAGCTAATGCAGCTGAGAAGTAGAGGTGGAACAGAGGCTGGCTGAAAAGCTACTAGCAATGACGATGGTGGTGTCGACAGTAGAGTGAGTAATCCCTAGTGGCCTGCTAGAGAATACAGTCCTGGAGGTGAGATCGTCGGTTGGTAGTGCTCCGCAATAATGCTGCATAGATAAAAAATCAGTCAGTAATGAAGAGTCTGCTGTATAAATAAATCAAATCAATGGAAATAAGAGGTAGTAGAAGAAGTAAGAATCTGCAGATGGTATAATCCGGTGTCGATGGCTGGAAACAGTGATGTCAGAGGCAGATGCAGTGGTGGCTAGAGGTGGAAGACAGTTGCTCTTGAAGATTTCTGAATCTAGAGTCAAAAGAAGTAATAACAAGTAGAAAGCAAACCAAGCAGTTTTTGAATTTTTTATGAAAAATAGCCATACCCTAGAATAAAATTTAATGATCCAAATAGAAAATGGACAGAACCAAGTTATAGAATAAGATATGTTCTTTTCAGACATATGAAATTTAAAGGATCAAAATCTGTCAGGAATTTAGGGTATCAGCAGAAAGAAGGCTACTCAGATTACAAAACTGCAAAAACTGCACAAAAGTTAATCATTTTCAAAAAGTTGCTATGTGTCCTAGAATGATCAGAATATATTTTCATGAAAATAACTATTCCACGAGATAGAATGACACACGAACTTCATATTCCAAGTGAAAAATCTGGGTTTCAAGTTATTTAAGCATCTTAAAAACTTGCAGCAAAAGTGCTAATCAAATTAGTCAGAAAAAAATTGCTGCAGAAATTAATTAGAATCGAAAAGATGCTATATGTTTTAGAATGATCCATGGACTTTTAAAATTCACCAAAAATATCCAGATGATAGACAAAGATGAGTACTTTAATGTTGTGCCAAAGATCAAAAATTTTTCCAACTCAGTTTCTTAAAATCGCAGCGAGAAAACACCCAGTCAAGTAAGCAGAAAACAGAAAGCAGGTTTCAAATTACGGCACCGTAAAACACATTACGGTACTGCCGTATTTTTCATAAGACTCTCGGGAAGGAAATCACTCAAAATTATGGCACGTGAAAGACGTTACGGCCCTGCCATAAGAATCACAAAACTTTCTGTCGAAAACGGACCGAAAATACAGTACCGTAAAATAGATTACGATAGTGCCGTATTTTGCGCCAAAACTTGTTTTCACCTACAAAAAGAAAAAAAAAATTAGTTCTAAAAATAAACTAAAATAAACGAATCGAAGCTAAGGTAGAGTGCTTGGGTTGCCTCCGAAGAAACGCTAATTTTTAGGTCATTAGCTTGACCAAAAATCAAAATCATGGTGAAGTAGGTGAATCAGTACGAAAGTAAATTGCATGTAATTTTTTGCATTTTCTTTGTCCAAAAAGTTTAGCCACTAATCCAAATATCCAGAATTTCATATAAATCACAATCAAAGTGGCTTTCTTAAATATGCAAAAATTAAAATCAAAATTTTCAATTCCAATCAAAGGATATTCAATGATCTTCCTAAATTTATCAGAGAGTAAAATCATTAGTCCTTTCTTTAAATTTCTATCTTCAATTGCAATAGGACTTAAATCAAAATAATCAAGCATTGGATCATCATAATAGTAGTCTTTATGTTCTACATTAGATTCCTCAATAAAGCACAAATTTTCAAGTATATCAGGAGATTGAACATTAGATATGGGCAAAACATGAGATTGAGATTCATCAATGTTTGTAATTTTTAAATCTTTTTCAATTTCCACATGTTCATCATCAAAGAATTTTTCAATATCAAAATTATCAACAAAATCAAGATGAGACTTTTCAAAATCAATTTCCACATACCTCCCCTCAAATAATTCATCATCAGAAGAGTCAAAATCAGAATCATATGAAAAAGAATTAATAGAATCAGAGTTGACCACAAGAGATTTATCATTAATTTCAAAAATATCACTAAAATCACAGTGGGGTTCATTAATGTCTATAATTTTTGAACCTTCATCATGCTCATCATATTTAACCATAAATAAGTTTTCATCAAAATTAGGATTATCATCAAAAGAAGGTTTTTCAATTTCAATTTTCTCAACCTTTTCCACAAATAAATTAGCAGATGAATCAATTTCACAACAATCAAAATTAGAGTGAGATTCATGAATATTCACATAAGGCTCAATCTCAAAACAATCATAATCAGAGGGGGATTTTTCTAAATCAAGTTTTTCAGCTTCCAAATTAAACTCAAATAAACAATCTTGTTGTGCTAACTGGGTTTCCAAAATTTTAGAATTAGTAGTTAAAGATTCTACCCGAGAAGCGAGTTGATTTATTATTCCCTTAAGATCCTCAATTTTTTTATTTTGACTTGTCATAAATTGGTTTTGATTTGACATGAATTTTTCAAGCATAGTTTCTAACCTAGATTCTTCAGTGTCCTCAAAATAATGTTCAGAAACATGATTAGAGCAATTATCATAAAAAGAAGTTTGGTTTTCCCATCTAGAATACAATTGATCAGATTCTTCCCATGATAAATTAGGATTTAAAAATTGACAATCAGAGGAACAATGATCAAAATATCCACAGATATCACATCTAACAGGAGAATAAGATTTCATAACAGGGTGCATATTAAAAGTGTCTAATTTATGAGCTAAATAATCTAACTTATCTGCAACAGTGCACCATGAATCATCTTCATACCTTCCTTGTGGCATGTATACCTCATCTCTTTCAGTTGCCCATGAGTAGTGATTAAAAGACATCTCTTCAAAACAGAAAGATTATCCAACACCAATCAATCAAAGATTTTTTTTTTCAGAATATATAAAAAAAATAAAAAATATAAAACACAAGCAAATTCACAAATTTTAGAAATCGCAGTTCTGTCACAACTGTGAAAATCAAAAACCTGCAAAAAGAAACAAAAACTAAGTTAAATCTAAAACAAATAAAACTTAGTCTAGCAATACTAACAACTATTTTGATATTAACAAAACTAAGGTCCCAGCAACGGCGCCAAAAACTTGTTGTGTCCGCAAGTGCACGGATACTCGAAGTAATAAAGAAAGATATAAAACCATAGAGACCTTATTGTTAAGTACCAAATAATTGTATTCTTACTAGCTAAGGAAACCGAATATGATGCGAGTGAACGATATAACGGGTGAAAAGATAAATCAGAGAGATAAACTGGGACTAGGGTTTCATCCACCTTGATTCTAATGACCAGACATAAAAGGTCGTCAGTCTAATTTTATCATGATAAATACTTAATTTACTTCATAAAGGGATCATCTCACTTTGGTGCAGACAATCATGCAGGGACCAATCCTCGCTTCCGTGCAAGACTTATCCCAGGCTAATGATAAGTAAATCATCAATCAATGAACTCAAGGATCACTTTCGTGCATCCGAATTCTAGGTTGATAATCTCTAGTGGAATCTCAAGGATCACTTTCGTGCATCCGAGTCTCAACACTAGTTTTACTCATGGATCTCCAACGTTCCGATCCTCACTTTCGTGCAAGATCTCTACGTTTGACAATTAGACTTGATCTGTAGATTCATGTTATTATCATGGCAATTAATCTACTAGAACTGAACAAATTGGATCTAACCTAAGGAAGGGTTCCTAACATGCAATTCTAGGATTCTGAATTATCAAGCAATTACCTTTCAGTCAATAGCGAAAATTCTAAAAACATGATTAGTAACATGGATCTATAGAGAGTCTAAGCACAAATATCACATGAGCAAAATTATCATGGCAAAATTATCATGACGAAAAAGAAGATTATCTAATCATTAAAAATCAAGGGGGATTGCACCCCATGTCCCAAAATAAGATTAAGTTTGCATGGAGGAAGAATTACAATAAAGCATGTTTTCAAAAAGTCAGTAATCAAAGAAAGGAAGAAGAAAGGTTACAAAACAGGTGCTGTAATGAAATTACAGCACCGTAATTTGCAGCAAACTCGATGAACAGTGCTGTCACCACCGATTTAGTCAATTTCTCCTCCAATTTGATTCCAAATGCTTGGAAACTTCTGTGATGTCTTCCTTATCCCCAAGAGAAGCTTTTGTGTGAAAATTGTGGCCTAAGGTGCCCTCTACGCCTCTCGGTGTGAGGCCAAACCCTAACTGCCTCTCTGGCGATTGCTCCCTCGATAGTGGATAATTATTCCTCTTTTCAGTGCACGTGTCTTACCCTCTTAAAGACGAGTCTGCGGCAACTTTCGGATCTAAATTTGGAGCTCTGGATCAAAAGTTATGGCCCGCGCAAGATTCGGTCACGGAAAACTCGCGTTTTTGACTGGAAATTACGGCCGTGTTATATTTTATGGCAGTGCCGTATTTTCATTCTGCGTGTTCTGGGCCAAAATTACGGCCCGTAAAATGCTTCTCGACCATGCTATAAAATTGGTTGAGTTCTCTGGTCTGAAGTGTCTGGAAAATACGGCACTGTAATCTGGTATACGGCACTACCGTAAAATCGGCTGAACTCATTGTTCGGAAGTGACTGGAAAATACAGTACTGTAATCTGGTTTACGGTACTGCCATAAAATCGAAAAACCTTCTGTTCGGAAACTCCTCAAAATACGGCAGTGGCTTAGACTTTACGGTAGCGTATGAAAATACGGAACCGTAAAATAAGTTATGGCACTGCCGTAATTTGCTGAGTTGCTCCGTTTTGCGTGAAATTTCTTGGGTGATCTCCTCTTGATAATGGTAACTCTTCTATGTGTTTGATTTTGCTTGAAAACTCCTTGAAATAATGCCTTTTTACTTGAAAATCATGAAAAACCAAAATAGAAGTAGACTTTGCAATATTTGATGAATTTAGCATGAAAACAAGTAAAAGATCCTCAATTTTAGCATGAAAAGATACATAAAATGATACAAAATATACTATATATTTTGGTGTCATCAGCGTCAATTGCAAAAGGTATAGTCGTACCATCCTTTCCTACAAAAGGACATGTATTATCAATGAAGTATAAAAATATTAGGCATGAATAAGGGCTATTTATACTCACAAAGTATCATTCATCTGCATCTGATTCTGTTTCCTCATTGTCTTATTCTCCCATGGGTTCATCGGGATTGTCATCTTGACCCCCTTCATCATCATCACCGGTACCAAAATGATCCCATATAAAAGTCTTGATGTTCTTGATCTCATTTTGATTCTCACGAACAACATCAAATAATTCTTTCATCAAGCGCCCTTGAGAAAACACTTCTGCCGATAATGCTTGAAAACCTGGATCTTGAGCGGTAGACCAACTCCTTGGAGGGGCAGCACTATGAGAAGAAGCACCAGTCCGGGGTGAAGGTGAGTCATCATCTATCCAACTAAATCCAGCTCCTGTAAAAGATGGTGGTGGTGGTACTTCATTAAGTGGAGTCGGGTTTTCTTTCGTCGCTACATCTGGGGAATCCTCCAATTCAACTGGTTACGGATTGTAATTCTTTCTTTGTTTGGCAAGGGTAGAGCAGGGGAATTTGGGTCAAGTATCAAGGAGAAACAATTACCCTCGTGGACTATCATTCTCATTGCCTGATTCTATATCAATTCTAGGGCTTCCTTTGGCAACTTCAATTCCATATGGGTCTATATTCAGAGCAATGGCCATAGGAGTAATGTAACCTCCTAGAACAATGGCACCTCTCTGTGCATGAGCCACTTTATCAAATTGTTTTACTAAAAAGTATGCAACATCAATCTGAAAACCATGCAACATGCTCCATAGAAAATAGAGCTCGGTCTGGCATATCATTACATCACTCTCGCCTCGTCCGAATACCGTGTATGCAAGAATTCTGTGAACATATCGCAGACACGAGTTAGAGAGACTAGATGCCCATGCTGTCTTTACTGAAAAGTTTGTGTTAAATGCAATTTGATGCCAAAATGCACTTTCCACATATTCTCTTGGTGGGTCTGCAGTTCCTCCACTAGATAATGACAATATGTTCCTCACTTCTCTAAGTGAAAGACTCCTTTCTACATTTGCAAGCCGGAAAGTCAATCGGCCTCTTGGCTCTTGTGTATCCGAATCTTGGAGTTCAACTTCTAAGCTGCTAAAGAATTCCAGAACTAATGAGATAAATGTCTGTGGAGTTAGTTGAAAGAATCTCAATGCATGGATTTGCTCAAACATCCATTCAACGTCTTCATCTAAACCAAGAATTTCCATAGTTCTTTTATCCATATATCTAGTATGAACAATACGTCTAGAGTTCAAGATATTGTATCTAGCTTCCTGTTTCCCATCACGGAAGATGATGCCATAAGGGTTTGGACGAGGTGCTAATGAAGCTGGCTTTTTTTCCTTTGCTAGCAACTCTTTTGATTCTTGGTGCCATTGCAAGTCAGATTAACGCATTAAAGAGCAGCGAATAGCAGGTAAATGCAGATATCAATAAGGTAGAACAGGAATAGAGCAAACAGAGCAAACAGGAACAGAACACAACCACAAATCTGATTTTTCTAGTTGAAGTCGACTAGAGAAGGATCTTCTACCTCTTGTGAAGTTTTCCAGACCAGAGAATAGCGGCGACGGAGTTCTGGCGGAGAGAATTGAACGCCGGCGACTGTATTTGGGATTTTCGCCTCCTGAAGGAAATCGGTGCTCCAGATTGCTAAATAACACTCGAGCGAGGTTGGATTTGAGTTAGGAACGATCGCCGGAAACCTTTGGAGGCTAAGGGAAGCTCGGGTGGAGAGATCGGTGCGGAGGAACGAAAAGCACGGGTGAAAACCCTAAGAATACGGTCGCGCCCCACATATAACGAAATGAAATCACGGCCGTAAAATGTTTCACGGGCGGCCGTGATTTGTTCTGTTCAGAAGAGCTTCAACTTTTACGGCTGTAAAAGATTTTATGGGCATGGCCGTAAAACATTCTGCTCTCAACGCTCCCTTCTGGTTTTACGGCCGTAAAAGCTTGCACGGCTAGCCGTGAAACATTCTGTGTTGTAGAAGAAAAGAGTGAAAATACGGCTGTAAACACATTCACGGCAAGCCGTGAATCTCTCTGTTTCTTCAAGAATACGACCGTAAAAATTTTTACGGCAGGGCCGTATTTTCCTACAAAATTCTCCAGCTTCACATCTTTCCTAGAAATTAAGTTATAAAGCCCCTACACAACAGAAATAACAAGAATTAGTCCTAGAAAATTAATAAAATAAAATAAATAAATGGAAATGAAAATAAAGAACAAGTAGAAAAGCTTGGGTTGCCTCCCAAGAAGCGCTAAGTTTTAAGTCGCTAGCTCGACATAAGTCTTCATCATTATGCATGCGGTAAAGGATCTGAAAGCTTCTGGTTAATACCCTCTTCGATTGGCTCTGCAGTGTAGTAATGTTTCAAGCGTTGGCCATTAACTTTAAAGTTCCCTGTCTTTTCACTCATAATTTCAATTGCACCATAGGGAAAAACCTTAACAACCTTGAAGGGGCCTGACCATCTCGTTCTTAGTTTTCCAGGAAAGAGCCTTAATCTGGAATTGAAAAGCAAAATGAGGTCACCTTCTTGAAAATCCTTAATAATGATATGACGATCATGCCACTTCTTGGTTCTTTCCTTGTAGATTCTAGCATTCTCATATGCATTCATTCTAATCTCTTCGAGCTCATCAATTTGCAATCTCCTCTTCTCCCCAGCGGCCTTTAGATCATAATTTAGAGTTTTGATGGCCCAATAGGCTTTATGTTCCAATTCTACTGGGAAATGACATGATTTTCCATATACAAGCTAATAAGGTGACATACCGATTGGAGTTTTGAATGCAGTTCTGTATGCCCATAGTATGTCATCTAGCTTCATGGACCAATCTTTTCTTGACTTAGAAACTGTTTTCTCCAAAATTTTCTTCAATTCTCTGTTAGAGATTTCAACCTGGCCACTTGTCTGCGAGTGATAAGGAGTAGAAATTTTATGTCTCACCCCATACTTACTCATCAGTGCAGAGAATTTTTGTTTTATAAAATGCGATCATCCATCACTTATAACAACCCTCGGAACTCCAAACCTCGGAAATATTATCATTCTAAACAGTTTGATAACTACTCTAGAGTCATTGGTTGGAGCCGCTACAGCTTCTACCCATTTTGATACATAATCAACTGCTACAAGAATATACTTGTTTCCACATGAGGATGGAAAAGGACCCATGTAGTCAATTCCCCACACATCAAATATTTCTATTTCTAGAAGACTATTCAGTGGCATCTCATCACGTTTTGATATGTTCCCTGTCCTTTGACATTCTTCACAAGAAAGAACAAAATTCCAAGCATCTTTAAAAAGTGTTGGCCAAAAGAGACCCGATTGGAGCACTTTAAAAACTGTTTTCGATGAGCTTGCATGTCCTCCATACGCAGAGCTATGACAATGAAAAAGTACATCCTTAACTTCTTCTTCTGGTATACATCTTCTGTATAGTCCGTCTGCACATCTCTTGAATAAAAAGGGGTCCTCCTAGAAATAATGCCTTACTTCTGACAGGAACCTTTTTCTTCCTTGATAAGTCAAGTTAGCAGGTTGAATGTCAGACACCAAATAATTTACAATATCGGCATACCACGAAGCATCCATCCTTGCAATCGCAAAGAGGTGCTCATCTGGAAAGGTATCATCAATCTCATGTTCAGCGGCTTTTGGCACTCCATCTTCTAGAACAAGGCGCGATAAATGATCAGCAACACAATTTTCCGTGCCCTTCTTATCCTTAATTTCTAAATCAAATTCTTGCAGCAGAAGTACCCATCTGATCAACCTTGGTTTAGAATCCTTCTTATTCATGACATATTTGATGGCAGCATGATCTGTGTAAACAATCACTTTAGAGTCAATAAGATATGATCTAAATTTATTGAATGCAAAAATGATAGCTAAAAACTCCTTCTCTATTGTTGCATAGTTGATCTGCGCATCATCCAATGTCCGGCTCACATAATATATGACGTTCCATTGTCCAAGAGCAGCTCCTATTAGGGGTGTCCATAATTCGGGTGAAACCGATAAATCGAACCGAACCGAACCGAATTAATCGGTTCGGTTCGGTTTTATAATAAATTGGTTCGGTTCGGTTCGGTTTAAAGAGATTAAAATAAAATCGGTTCGGTTTTCGGTTTTCTATTTGCAAAATTAATACGAACCGAACCGAACCGACAAAAAATTAAAATTAAAAAAAATATTATTTCCATTATGCCAACGCCGTAGTTGATTTTTCCGAAGCCTTGTCTCTTCAGTTTACCTCAGCCAGCAGCCGCCATGAATGCGTGATGGACAGCCGGCAATAAATGCCATTGCAGTAGCTGTGAAAAGAAATACGGAGAGCGGGAGAGGTGAAAAGAAAGTTAATAGAAAAGAAGAAGATGTGAAAAGAAAGTTAATAGAAAAGAAGAAGATGTGAAAAGAAATGACATGCAATAAATGTCTGTCTATTCGAACTAAATATGCAGCAGCTGTGAAAAGAAATGATAAAGTTAATGCTGTGAGATGAAAAGAAATTTAATAGGAAAGAAGAAAAGTTTTTGGTGAAAACATAAGCCGCAGGCGCAGCCAGGTCTCGGCAGCTGACGACGAGCGAGGAGAGGAGTCATCGTCTCCACAGGTGGCGGACGAGGTCGCAACTACTCAGACGAGGTCGCAACTACTCATACCCGTATCCTCTCTTTCCCTTGACTGCTGAAGAACCAGCGCCGTGAAGCAAGAGGCTTTTCTTCGGCGCATAACAGCGTAGGCAAAGGCCGCTTCCATTTGAAAATTTTATTGTTGCAGAAAATTGGTATTTTAAACAAGAAAACTCAGTCAAGCAGCTTAATAGTTTTTTTCAGTTTTTATCGGTTTAACCCGAACCGAACCGATATTGTTCGGTTCGGTTTACTTCGGTTCTGTAATATTTCGGTTTGGTTTCGGGTTAGGAAAAATTAGGAAAAACAGTTCGGTTCGGGTCTAATCGGTTCGGTTCGGTTCGGGTTGAACCGATTGGACACCCCTAGCTCCTATCGCATGATCACTAGCATCACACATCAATTCAAACGGAAGTGACCAGTCGAGTGGTTGAATTATGGGTGCTGTGGTAAGAGCTTCCTTGAGTTTCTGAAAAGCAATCATACAATCATTATTAAAAACAAATGGAACTTCTTTGCCAAGCAATAAAGTAAGAGTTCTAGCCACTTTTGAAAAATCCTTAACAAATCGCCTATAAAAACCAGCATGACCAAGAAAACTCCTAATTCCCTTAACAGATGACGGTGGGGGTAGTTTCTCAATCACCTCTACTTTTGCCTTATCCAGTTCAATACCACGATTAGAAATTAAGTGTCCTAAAACAATGCCTTCATTTACCATAAAATGACACTTTTCCCAATTTAAAACCAAATTAAATTCTTCACAACGTTGCAATACTCGTGATAGATTAGATAGGCAAGTATCAAAATTAGACCCATAAACCGAAAAATCATCCATGAACACATCCATGATATCCTCAATCAAATCAGAGAAAATCGCCATCATGCAACGCTGGAATGTTGCTGGTGCATTGCAGAGCCCAAAAGGCATGCGGTGATACGCAAAGGTGCCATAAGGACATGTGAACGTTGTCTTCTCCTGGTCTTCGGGGTGAATGGGAATCTGAAAGAAACCAGAATATCCGTCAAGAAAGCAGAAATATGAATTACATGCTAGACGCTCAAGCATCTGGTCAATGAAAGGAAGGGGGAAATGATCTTTTCGGGTGACAGCATTCAACTTCCGATAGTCAATGCTCATCCGCCACCTTGTTACCATTCTTGTCAGGATAAGAGTGTTATTTTCGTTCTTCACTACGGTAATTCCTCCCTTTTTCGGCATCACACGAACTGGGCTCACCCACTGGCTATCGGAGATGGGATAGATCACCCTTGCATCAAGGAGCTTTAAAACCTCCTTCTTTACTACTTCCTTCATGTTCGGGTTAAGCCTCCTTTGGAACTCGATTGATGACTTGCTTCCTTCTTATAAAAGTATCATGTGCATACAAACAGAAGGGTTAATGCCCTTGATGTCATCAATAGTATAACCAATTACTCTCTTGTGTTGCCGAAGCTCATTTAACAGTCTAATAGTCTGTCTAGAATCAAGATTTGCATTAATGATTACAGGATGAGTTGCATTCTCTACAAGAAATTCATACTTGAGGTTGTTTGGGAGATTTGTAAAATCATACCTTTTTGTATTTTCCTGTTTACCTTCTTACAAACTCAGGTGTCCTTCCTTTTGCTTCTTTGGCTCATATGGTAGTGCAGAATTTAGTAATGCAGAATACAGACTTACTTCCTCCTCTTCCTCGCTGCTATCATCTTCAACGAGACACGCTTCTAGAGGGTCTTTGCTCATCCTGGTACTCATGATCATCAGTGAAGTATCCTCCAAGACTTATATACTGCAACAAGACCCTACAAAAGAAGGTTTCTTTAAATTTTTGTTTAGGTCAAAATCTACAGACTCTTCTCCTATCTTAAAAGTGAGCTTCCCATTCTTGACATCTATCATGGCTCCAGCTTTCGCCAAAAAGGGTCGACCTAATATGATGGGAAGTCTAGAATCTTCCTCCATCTTGAGGACAACAAAATTGGCAGGTACAAAGAATTTACCGACCTTTATGGGCACATCCTCTAAAATACCTACTGGATGCCGGACAGAGCGGTCTACTAGCTGGAGCGAAATAGAGGTGGGCTTGACATCTCCTATGTCCAGCTTTTTGCATACAGAATGTGGCATCAAGCTAACACTAGCCCCTAAATCACACAAAGCATGGTCAATAGACATATCACCAATCAAACAAGGGATGGAAAAACTCTCTGGATCCTTAAGCTTAGGTGGCAGCTTGTTCTGGATTATAGCGTTGCACTCTTCAGTAAGTGCTACCGTCCCATGCTCCTCCAACTTCCTCTTGTTGGATAAAATCTCTTTCAAAAACTTGGCGTAAGAGGGCATTTGTGATAGAGCATCAGTGAAAGGTATATTAATATAAAGTTTCTTAAGAACCTCTAAAAATTTACCAAACTACTTATCAATTTTAGCTTTTGCCAATCTCTGAGGGAAAGGTACTGGTGGTTTGTAGGGAGGTGGTGGTACATAAATTGGCTTCGGCTCCCTTTCTCGCTCGGTTGTTTCTCCTTCCTTTCCTTCCGCCTCTATAGATTTAGAATTCGGCTCCGCTTTCTCTTGTGTAACATCTAGCGCTTTGGGTTCCTCCAACTGTTTTCCACTGCATGTGGTAATGGCATTGCATTGTTCGCATGGGTTTATCTCTGGTTTCCCCGGTAGTCTTCCTGCAGGTCTGCTAGAAGAGCTAGCCTGTTGAGCTATCTGAGTTTCCAACATCCTTTGATGGGTCTTCATAGACTCCATTTCAGAGCTGAGATTCTTGATAGACACATTGACATATCTGAAGTTATCATCCTGCTTCTCAAATTGCTGTATGAACCTTTCATTTTGCTTTGCCTGTGAGGCAATGAAATTTTCCATCATAACCTTCAAGTTAGACTTCTAGGGTGCTAAAGGTTGGTTATACTGTCTTGGCTGAAAATTAGAAGGTTGTCGATTGTTGTTCTGGGGTGCTTGATTTTGATTCTGATTGCTCTTCTAAGAAAGGTTGGGATGGTTCCTCCAGCTAGGGTTGTAGGTACTCGAGTATGGGTCATTTTGAGGTCTCCCGTTATAGTTCCCAATTGCATTTGCTTGTTCTGAGTTGCACTCCCCCTGAGTTGAAATTCTTAACTGACACTCCTCTGCAGTATGTCCTGCATTGCCACAAATCTCACACAAAACAACATTAACAGTTACAGAATTAACATTCAAAGAGTTAATTTTATGGGTCAAAGAGTCAACCTTGGCGGTAAGCAAAGTTATAGCGTCCAGGTCATACTTACCCGATGTTTTGGCAGATGGCCCCCTCTCACTTACGCATTGACAATGGTTCAAAGCCATCTCCTCGAATAGATTAATCGCTTCATCCATAGTTCTTGTTCATGATGGCTCCACCAGCGGCAGCATCGACTGTCATGCGAGTGTTGTAGTTAAGGGCATTATAGAAGGTATGAACCAATACCCACTTCTCAAGGCCGTGATGCGGGCACATCCTCTGAAGCTCTTTAAATCGGTCCCATGCCTCGTACAGTGATTCTCCTTCTCTCTGGGTAAAATTTGTGATCTGGTTCCTTAGATGAGCAGTCTTACTTGGGGGAAAATATTGTGCAAGAAAGGCATTGGAGAGCTCCTCCCAAGTTGTTATGGAACCTGGCGGTTTTGAATGCAGCCAAGCACGAGCCCTGTCCCTGAGAGAAAAGGGAAATAATCTTAATCTTAAGGCATCACTAGAAACACCATTCATTTTCAAGGTATCAAAATATTCAAGAAATATGGAAAGGTGCATATTAGGATCTTCAGAAGGTAGTCCTCCAAATTGGTTCTGCTGAACCATAGAGAGTAGAGAAGGCTTGATTTCGAAGTTATTTGCCTCAATGTTGAGGCGAACAATACTAGAGCAGACTCCTTGATAATTTGGGTTTGCAGAGTCCTTCAGAGTTCTTGGTTGTGGGTTTGCGTCGCCCATCTTGGATTCTTTGATCTCCTTTGTTAATTGTTTTCTGCGCAAGCGAAACGTTCGTTCTGGTTCTGGATCTTCCTCAAATAATTTTTTAGAACACCTGAGCATAAACAATCAACAAATTAAACTAAAAAGAAAAGACAGAGAATGAGTTCAAGAAGGGAAAAACAGAACAGAATTAAGAAGAAAATAAAAGTCTAGTCTATTAATTCTTTTGATTAAATCAATATTAGCACAATTGATCCCCGGCAACGGCGCCAAAAACTTGATGTGATCCGCAAGTGCACGGATAATCGAGGTAATAAAAATATCGATCCCACAAGGACCAATGGCTAAGTACTGATTCTTGCTTAGAATTGCTAGCTAGATAAATCAGAGGAAGAATGATCTTTATCACTACTAAAAACAGAAGGAACAATGAGCAGGCTTTGGTTGTAATCAATTTATAGAAAATCAGGATTTAGGGTTCACCACTCTTTGTCTCATGACTTATTAAAATTAAGTTTATCTTAAAAAGGATTTACTATGTTGAAGGGGATTTATCCGCATGTACAGATTGCCCCTTTTCAGTAGTACAATCCGGTGTTTATCTGAATTAATTCCCTACTCTCGTGGTTATTAATTTAGGATAAACCTAATGAACTCTTGACAAACATGAAAATCCTTCAAGTTGATTCAAACTACTCTCGTGTTCAAATCGACTTGTCCAAATATTATAGATCCGATGTCTCAGTTCACTTCTCAATATTTCTTGAGACATCCAAGACATGAGAATTATGGCCAGTAATTATCATGTGATTAATACAACAATAATTGAATCTAACAAGAGTAAATAACTACATAAGATAGTATTTAACGATCAACTCATAAAAACAAGAGGGCTACGCCCTTCATCTTGAATAAAAGTTTATGCTGACATGTTATACATGTTCACGGTATAAAAATCCATGTTTGATTACAAATTGTCTAAAAGAATACGAAAAAGACAAAGAAAGACAAGGATCAATGTTTCCTGATGAAGATCGTCGCCAACAATCCTTAAAATCAAAGCTTTTTTAGTGTGAAATCGCTGGTCGCCATTCTCTGCCCTAGTTTTCGCCCTTTCTCCAAATTCCACCCAAAAATTGACCAAAAAGTCCTCAAACTTGGCCCAAATCTCCTTTAAATAGTTCCCCATCCTTGTTTTAGGGTTTCCCCAAAATTTGGCTCGAAAACAGGTCGAATTGGACGAGAAACGAAGTCAAATCCGAAGCTGGCGGAAGACATTACGACCATAAATATTTTCACGGGCGGCTATGAAACCTTCTGTTGAAAACTGGAATTGTCACCCGATAGAATTACGACCATAATTATTTTCACGGGCGGCCGTAAAACTTTCTGTTCAATTCCGTATTTTGCTTGAATAAATTTACGGCCGTAAAATCTTTCACGCCCATGGCCGTAAAATGCTCTGTTGAACAGTGATGAAGCCGTGATGGAAAATACGGCCATGGCCATTATTCCTTCTGTACGTTTGGAAAATACGGCCGTAATAGTTTTCATGGGGGGGGGAGCGTATTTTCTAAACAACTTCCAATCTCCATGAAATTTCATGGACAGCTTCATCTTGACTTGTAGAGTTCATCCATGTGCTTGGATTCATTAAAATCTGTCAATTTGTAATCGTTTTCGCCTGAAATATGATAAAATGAAGAAAGGTGAAGATTCCGAACAAGTAAAGAGATTTAAGCCAAAATATGTGAAAATATGATAGATAAGAGGGATAATTGATGGTGAAAATGTACTAAAAATATTATATAGATGCATGTCATCAGAGGCATATCCATGATATATATTATCCATGTTATTACAGCCTTATCTACGATATTACAGCCGTATCCACGATGTTACACGCTTATCCACGCTGTTAGAGGCATATCCAAGATATATATTATCCACGCTATTATAGCCTTATCCACGATATTACAGCCGTATCCATGATGTTACAGGCTTATCCATGATATATATTATCCACACTATTACATCATTATCCACGATATTACAGCCGTATCCACGATGTTACACGCTTATTCACGATGTTAGAGGCATATCCACGATATATATTATCCACACTGTTACAGGCTTATCCACGGTATTGTTGGCTAATGCATTGCTAATAAATATCCCTTATATACACTTTCAAGGAAAATCCTTTACATACAAATATCATACATACAAATGAAAATCCTTTTATATACAACTTTTCATTACAATTACCCTATACAGTTGGGACAAATATACATTACAAACAAATAGTCATATGTACACCTGACTTATCTGTTCCAATTGTCCTCCTTGTTTGCAACATGTGAATATGCATCCAAGCACTGCATCATACAAAGAAATTAGTATTTGTATCCGAGTTATTACAATACAAGATGCTGGTTTAGTTAACACTAACATAAAAGGATGTAGTAGTATCCATCATCATAGTAGTGTACGAGATAACAGGGTGGGCAGGAGCGGTTGGCTGCGAAGGGATCTTGAAAATTACTTAAGAGTCCTACAAGCAAAATTCTACAAAGATAAGTGAAAATAGCCATTAAAAGTGTAATAGAAAAACATACAAACTATTTGATTTCACCTGTGTTGGCATGGACACAGACTCAATAAGAATAGTAGTAGGAGTTGGGTTTTTCCTTTTCACCCTTCTTTCTAGCACACTCTTCTTTCTCTTCTCTTTTGGCTCTTTCTTAGACACAGTATTTTTTATAGTAATATTTTGTGTGAGGAATATATGGTTGCTATCATCTTTGTCCTCTTCAACTTTCACTTCATTCTGCAATATCTCATCAACTTCTAACGTTAGTCCATCCAACACCTGTTCTATCTTTTCAAGTCTTTTTCTGGATAATAAACTCCTATTTCCAATGCTTGAAGCCTTCTGACAGATGCGAGTGTATATGGAGATCAAGCTTTCCTCTCCATCTGCAACTAAATTGGAATGACAGATATTTGAACCATATCCGTCCCGTGCATATTTGGTCCACCTCTTTAATAAATACTCGTCCGGAATATGCATCACATTGTGAGCTGCAAACACTTTCAAAGAATGGATACATAGGATTCCACTGCATTCAAACTTCTTGCATGTGCAAGTAACAACTCCAGTTGATGGACTATATGTGACTACTTCATCTCTGCCTCCAGCTGGACTTATGATGTAATTCATCTCTATCTCATCAACACTTTTTAGCACAATACAATAATCTAATTACGCTAGAAACTCTTTCTCAAACTCTTTGTACATGGTTGTCGTGTATTGTCCACTTGCATGTTTCAGCATACGGAAATTAGAGGCTTGTCCAGCTGGAGTAGTGTTCCTAGACTTAAAATTTGCCTTTGTCTCTTTCTCACGGAAGAAGTTGGTGGCTTTATCATATTGTTCTAAAAAATCAAACAAGGATAATTTTCTCTTAAAAAACTGTTTAAAGTGGCAATTCATGCTCTCACTTCTTTGTGATGTTGTCATATCTGCACAGAAAGTCTCAGTTCGGTAACAAGCAGCCCATTTAAAATGCAATTTATAGAAGTTTACCATCCAAGTATGTTCATGCAAATTATACTTATTCAATAGGTCATGCCATAACCTTTCAAAATTTTCCACACTGCACCGCTCATAAATACAATGTCTGAAATCACGGGCAAATTGTGGAAAATTATGAAGGATATGGGATAGATGTGTGGCGGCATTCTGTAAAATATGCCACACACAGAGTTGATTTGCGCTACTTGGCAAAACAATTTGTATGGCTTTGGTAATAGCAGCAGACTGATCAGTAAAAATAGTTACAGGCTGCTTCCCAGACATTGCTTGTAAAAATGTTGAAAATAACTAAGTAAATGATTCTACTGACTCATCATACAATAGTGCAGCCCCAAAAATAATAGTCTACTTGTGGTGATTCACCCCAACAATGGGAGCAAAGGACATGTCATACTCATTGGTTTGGAATGTGGTATCAAAAATAATAACATCCCCAAAATAGGCATAGTCTGTAATAGCTTTACCATCTGCCCAAAAGAAATTAGCTATTTCTCCGGTTTCCTGAACATCGATCGCATAAAAAAAGGATGGATCAATAGCTCGCTTGTCTTGTAAGAACTTCATAATACCCCGAGCTTCTTTACCATCCAATAATTTTCTTCTATGTTTCTGGATATAGTTAATGCTATCTTCTCTTATAAAAACTACTTCATTATTGCTTATCCCTGACCGAAAAAAATCATAGATATTATGTGTTTTCATCCAGGCATCTGTCATTGTGTCAATTAGAGCTCGTTGAAATGGTAAAATTTTCCTATGAGATCTCAGCATGTGGACCTTATTTGGACTTGTCCTTTGATGATTATGGTTTAACTCAACTCTACTTAATTTCCAAACTTTATGGATGTCAATCTTAAATTCCACTTGGGCCATGCAATTTGTTCTTGTCTCCGGTTGTGATTTTTTATGATATGTCCTTTATGTAGTTTTCTTAACCCCTGCTTACTACAGGTAAACCTTTTTATTTTCAAACTATCATCTTTTCTCCTATCAACCTGAAACTTCTTTATACTAAAACCTACCCTTTTAGCATAGTCATTATAAAATTTGTAGGCATTATCCTCACTACTAAAGGTCATACCAACCATGGGAATTGCAGATGAGCAGGACGGTTGCTCTTTATTAATATCTGATGAACCAAGGTCGTCTTCCACTTGTACAGGTGAAAAATGATTAATTTCCTCTAATTCCTCTTCCACATTCACATCATTTGGATCATGCTCTGGTTCAATTTCATGCTCAAGCTCTTCACTGAAAGCCCACTCAATATCTTCATTGCATGTTTGCCCAGTTGTTGTTTTATCCATGATGTCAAAAGTACTTGTCTATTTTCAATAAAAGTTTGGCAAATATAAGGAAATCTAAAGTCTATCCACGCTCAAATATGGCCTATCTATGTTCAATGAAGACAATAGTGAATAGAATAGACTATAGCAGTAGTCTATCCACGCTAGCTTATCCATGAAGATTTAGCTATGTCCATGATGATGAACAACTTGTCCACGATGGGACGCCAAGGCTGAACCCTAGTTTCCTCATAAACAGGGCTATATTGCCTGTATATATGATGATGGACACCTTGTCCACGATAGGGATACCAAGACTGAACCGTAATTTTTTCAGCAATAGGGCTACATTGCTTGTATCCACGATGATGGACACCTTATCCACGATGGGGATACCAAGGCTGAACCCTATTTCCTCAGAAATAGGACTATATTGCCTATATCCACAATAATAGACACTTTGTCCACGATGGGGATACCAAGGCTGAACCCTAATTTTATCAGCAACAGGGCTACATTGCTTGTATCCACAATGATGGACACCTTGTCCATGATGGGGATACCAAGGCTGAACCTTAGTTTCCTCAGAAACAGACTATATTGCCTGTATCCATGATGATGGACACCTTGTCTACGATGGGGATACTAAGGCTGAACCCTAATTTTATCAGCAACAGGGCTACATTACTTGTATCCTCGATGATGGCACCTTGTCCAAGATGGGGATACCAAGGCTGAACCCTAGTTGACAGAGTCATTGGGCCACCTTGGGATGCTCCTATATCCTCTGAAGACACTTGGGAAGCCCCTACAGGGCCTGAGGAAGACCCCCACAAATTTTTGCCTCAAATGGAGGATTATGTGGATTTTCGGCCTCAAAATATGGCCCATAATGTTCATTACAGCACTACCGTAAAACCGAATGATCACAGCCCCAAAGTTTCTGCCGACTTCTAGCCCGGAATTACGACACGTAAAGGATCTTACAGCCCTGCCGTAAAAGATTCTCTCAGCCCCGAAGTTTCTGACGAAATTTTGCCCGATAATATGGCCCATAAAAGCGGTTACGACCCTGTTGTAAAAGTAGTTCCAAGTCCATAACTCTCTGCTGTCTTTCGGCCCGAAATTATGGCTGAACATGAGGAATATGGCCCTGCCGTCAAAGGCTCTACCAGCCAGTCTCCCCAAATTATGGCACGTAATAATCATTACGGCCCAACCGTAATTTGCTCCAAAGCACAAAAAAGCATCGTTCAACCCACTTTGCGATGTTCACAATAGTCCTCCCACCCTCCGGATCAATATGTGGGGGGTTCTAAGCCCATCTATCGCCTCCACAGAGTCCATCAAACCCATCCCCATGGCCACTCTACCCCGAGGACCTCTACTAGAAGCTACAGCCGACCGCTATCACAACTGGGTCCTCAACATAGCTCAGGAAACCGCCAACAATGTCCAAAACCAGCCCACGATCAACAAGTTTTGCTGCTTCATGGTGGCCTGTTCCGAGATGGTGTAGCGTACAAGTTAGGCTCGGACAACGGCCCGCGAAGGAGGCCCATGCGCCAGCCCTTGAGATTCTATGCAGAAATTAGTTAGCATCTTGCTTTAGTTTGTTAGAGGGCATCTTGACCCTCTTTTAGGAAGTTAAGGGGTTGTTGGCCTCCTCAACCACCCCATGTGTTTGTCATGTGACCCTCAGACACACTATTCCATTAAGTTGTTCCAAGAGGAGTGAGTTAGGATAGAATCCCACGGACCTGGGTGAGACATGGGTTCAGCTCGAGTTGGGTTACCCGCAAAAGGTCCACTAGGGCGACGAACCGGTGCAGAATCTGGTTGACGCGACTGAATCCGAAGGTCAGCCTCTATATTGCGGGCGCGCTGGTATGTGGGATCAAGACCCTCGAATGGTTAAGCACTCAAGGCCCTTCGGATATCAACTCGGAGGCCATTCTTAAAATGCACAAGGGTCAGGGTTGGGCCCTCGATAATGGCACAACGATGGTGTAGGTCATCAAACTGAGTCATAAACGTGTCTACGGTTCCGGACCCTTGGGTCAGCACACAGTATTGATCCAAAAGCCATTGCTTATAGGATGGGGGCACATATTTTTCCTTCATGTGTGCCTTCACCTCGCCCCACCTAATGATAGGGGGGATGTGGGAAACTTGATTTTGGCGCTCAACATTTTCCTAATGCAAGCGGGCTGTGCCCCGCAGCATCATGCGTGCAAATATAACTCAGGTTCGCTCATCCATGCGGACCCACTAAAAGTATCGATCCATGTCGGCAGCCCATTCAAGGAATACCTGGGGGTCATGACTACCCTCAAAATGTTTGGGGGACATGCGGACAAGGCGCCGAATGTCCTCACCATCTTGGTCTCTAGTGTCCCTAAACCTGGGTTGGGGCCTTTCCATGGCCCACTCGGACTCATCACCAAATGGATCAAAAGGGGGCTCAAACTCGTGTCGCTCGACAAGCTCGCAGTCAAGATTACGATCTAACTCACAACCCGACAAAGGTTGGGCCACTCGAGGCGAAGGCCTCATCTCAGGTTGCTCATGGCAAGTCATTGCTTGCTGGGCACGATCTTGTTGGATGTCAACAACGAGTTGCTAGACCAATGACTCCAATGCGGTCATACGCATAGACAACTCATCCCTAGACTCAACTTGGGTCGTTGTCCCTTCTTTCGTCGGGATGGGCACCGTGGTTGGTAAGGGGTTCCTGACCTAGTAGTCATGATGCAAATGATGTGAATGCAGAAAACAAGCTCCGAGAAAACCAAATGAATGCAATACAAGGAAGACCGGTGTGACTAGACAAGAGTTAGTCACAACCAGCCTCTAATATCAAAATTGATGGAGCGTGTTGTAGGTGGGGTGGTCCTTATATGCCATACTCTAAGGTGGCGGAAACTGATGATGCGGAAATCGTGAGAGGGGCATTAGGCGAGGGAAGAGAAATGCGCATGGAGGGAAAACCGTCGAAGAAACATGATGAAAACCAAGCATAATACTATTTGAGCAATACCGGAAGCACCAAGAAACCACGGTTGAACTAAAATAAACTACTAACCTCTCACGCGAGCCAATCTCGAGCAAGCACAGTAGTGAGCAAACACAGTGGAGCAACGGGTCTAGCTTCAACCATCCGTCCTGGGCACATCCACAAGCAAGCAACACCAATGTGAGCACAACAATCGGAAAGGAAAAGGTAGAGTCTACCTCATAACTTTGATTTAAAACACTAAGCGAGGAGGACCCTCGGAGTACAAGTCACTCAGGCAGCCCGGCTGCATTTACAAGCACTCAATCCTCACTCGGAGCTACCACGAGGAACTTAGTAGGCTCCCACTCACTTGGAGGCTACAACTAAGAAGCAAACTGGTAAGCTGAAGAAGCAACTAGTCTCCACTCCATTTTATAGAGCAAGGGAGGGAATATCACACCATACACATGACTAGGAAATATCACACCACAAGTATGACTAGGGAATAACGCACCACAAGCATGACTACCTACTCTAACTAACTAAAAGCAGTCAAGATACTGCTGATGCAAGCATACTGATGTAAGCATTAACTAACTCATATTAACGCAGTCAAGATGCACTAACTAACTCATACTAACTACTACCAACTAAAGTAGATGAGGGAATCTGAAGTTGGCACATGGGCTGGGCCTTCTGGGCTACAACTGGGCCTTCTGGGCTATGACTAGGCCGTCAAACTATCTCGGAGCAAGCGGCGATGAAGCAACAAAACTTGCTGATGGTGGGCTAATTATGGACGGTGTTGGCTGACTCTCGGCTGGTGTTGAGCACCCGGTTGTGGTAGTGGTCATTCATCGGTGCTTGGGCATGCCTCATTGTCAAGTTCATCGGTTGGAGAGGCATTGACATGGTTGATGATGGGGTGATTACCCCCACAAAATGGTCAGGGGGTTGGGAGGAACGTTGAGAGCATCGAACGGGGCGAGGAACAATGTCTTCTTGCACTTTTGGGTTGTTCACGGACATGGCCCATGGGGAGTCTGATGGCATGTTTTCTTGGTCTCCTTGGGCCTCTTGGGCCCCTTGGACTCCTTCAGCTCCGTCAGGTTGCCTCCCAAGAAGCGCTTCTTTAAGGTCAATAGCTCAACCGCAGTGTTATTCAGGGTTCAGAATGTAGGAGTTGGAACCAAGAATTCATACCTTAAATGATCAATCAGTGATTTCGAGTCTAGGTTTATTTCATCAGTTACCTTGGGTGCTTCCTCTTGTAAATTTTCAATTTGTACCTTCCTTAGGTTAACTAGTTCAGTTGAATCAAGGAGTATAGCAAAAGGTTGACCTTTTTCTTTGTCCTTCACCTCCTCTTTAGCAGCAAAACAGATTTATATAGGATCCATAAGCAATTCTCTAATCATAGCTTGGTTAACCACTTCCTCAACAACATCAATATCATGGCAAGACCCTACAAAATAAGATATATCTTCAAGTGGTTTCTCATGTTCTATCTCCTCTTTTGATTGTTCAGGTTGAAATATCTCAGGAGATCTAATCTTAGTGTCATGTGCAGGCATCCTAGACTCCTCAAGTTGTTTCCCACCACATGTGATGATCGCAGTGCAATATTCTCTCAGGGTTATCTCAGGTTGGGATGAGAGTTTACCAAATGCTCTTGTCGAGGTGCTTACTTGATTTGCCAATTGGGTTTCCAACATCTTATTGAAAGCCTCAAGAGCATCCAGTTTAGATGTTAGTTTCCTAGTGGCTTCACAAAATTCTCATATTCCTTGGTTTGTGCAGCCACAAAAGTCTCTAGTAGTGACTCTATATTAGACTTTTGAGGTGGCACAAACTGGCTAAGTTGAAATTCAGGAGGTTGCCTATAGCTAGGTTGGGGAATTGTGTTGGGATTGTTCTCATAAGAAAAATTTTGATAGTTCCACCAACTTGGATCATATGTATTGGAAAATGGGTCTAATTGTGGTCTAGGGTTGAGGTTCCAAAAGGTATTAGCTTTCTCTCCAAAAGGTTCAAGTTGTGAGATTCCTAATTGGCATTAAGTGAAGCTGTGTCCTGAAATTCCACAAAATTCACAATAAGCATTAGTGGCTTAATCGAATTGACAATTAAGGAATCTAACTTTCGTGATAAAGTATCTCTACCTTCGTAGCTAACAAGCTTAATTCATGTAAATCATACTTACTTGGAGTTGCGACTCTATATAAGTTAACTCTCTCACCTAACCATTGACTGTGGTTGAGGGCCATATCCTCCATCATATAGATCATCAGTTATTAAGCTCCTTTGCATAATAATGATCAAACACAATGATAATGCATAAGAAAGGAAATAGCAAAAAAATAAAAATCAAAAATAAGAAAAAAATGCTTAGTCTACTAAATTTCAGAAATTTGTTAATATTGACCTAAGTTCCCCAGCAACAGTGCCAAAAACTTGATACGCACCGTAAGTGCACGGTGTTATCGAAGTAATATAAAAGATGTCAGTCCCATAGGGAACTAAGTCAAGTACCAACTATTTCGATATTTAGAAGCTAGGCAA
The DNA here is from genome assembly GCA_027563935.2 of Costus lasius. Taxonomy (NCBI): domain Eukaryota; kingdom Viridiplantae; phylum Streptophyta; class Magnoliopsida; order Zingiberales; family Costaceae; genus Costus; species Costus lasius. The sequence continues at coordinate 90,519,124 of CM050450.1, read as the reverse complement.
TCAAATTTGGTGTTTTGGGAATAAAGTAAACAAACTCAACTATAAATGAAATAGGAAAAGCAACGATAGAAACAAGAAGGGTGTCTATTTGAGAGATATCAGGACTACAAAATTCACCACATTGACTGATCTATCTGAACTGAAGTTAACTGATGCATGAGTTATTCATATTGCATAAGGAGTTTATCCTGAAGTATAGGTTGCCCCCTTGCGGTTAGTACAACCCAGTTTACTTAAATCGATCTCCTACTTTCGTGGCTTATCGATTTAAGCAAACCCATTAAGTTCTATGAAAAACTATGTTGCCCTCGATTGAACCCTAACTACTTTCGTGAAAGAGATTCAAAAGTTCTATCTAGTGGATCCGACAACACGATTCTCCTTGCGGTCAAAATCGTGTTGTCTAAAATACAAAATTACTTGATCAGGGTAAGATTATGCAAATAACACAACTAGATAAAATATGCCTAGAAATAACTCATAAACATCAGAATAAATTAGTTTATACAGTAGATCAAGTGAAAGGGCTTCATCCGAGCCCCAAATAAAGGGTTAAGCTAGTACAGCCATGAAATTCGGTATAGATCTCTTAAATCGACAAAGAAAACTAGAAACAAAGACTAAGTAGAGGTAGGAGAAGATGATGCAAATGTTTCCTCCCATTTTGTTGAAGATCCATGGCGAAATGGCCCCAAAATCCTCTCCGAAAGCCCTTGTCGCCTGTCTTCTCGCCCTAGCCACATCGTCTATCAATTGCTCCCCAAATATGTCACGAAAAAGAGGGCTTTGTGTCCAAACTCTTTGCCTTCCTCTTAACTATCTAAAACATATTTTTCCAAATTTTTTTGATTTTTTAGAGTTGTCAATCAAGTAAAAAACATAAGGAAGGTCAATAGGCAGCAGCGATCACGGGTGAACCCCAAAATCTTCACATGGTCGTGATTTGTATTGTCAATTTCAGAAAAATGTCTTCGATGGAATCATGGCCAAAGATTAAAATCTTGGGTTGGCCATGATGTGTACTATGGATTTTGAGACCTTTTTGCAAATCACGGGTGAACAACAAAATCTTGGGTAGGCCGTGATTTTCAGAAAAAGTTCTGATTGATCCCAAATTTGTTGTGTAGTCTTGTCTCTTCATAAGAAATTTCTTCATGACTTTAAAATCTTAAGCTTCAAAAATGAGTGATTTTACTTGAAATATCAAAAAGATAAGAAAAAGTGAAGATTCTGAAACAAACAAGTAAATAACCTATATGGGACATAGAAACATCAAAATTAGCCTTCTTTTAAGATAAAATAATACTAAAAATCACTATCAAAATGCAAGGCATCAACACTCATGCAAGATCGTGATTGATGGAGGCAACAGCCTCAATGTCGTGTCAAGGACAGCGGTCACACGCTTCAGCTTCACCATGGAATAGCACCCCAACCCCTATTCGATAGCATGGGTCGATGCCTTGTGTCTCCCCATCACCCACCGCTGCCAGGTCCCCATCTACTTCGAGGACTACATCAACAAGGTGTGGTGCGACATCACCTTGATGGATGTCGCTCATGTCCTCCTTAGCTACCCTTGGCTATACGACTGCGACATTGTCCACTATGGTTATTCCAACACTTGCGTCTTCCGGCACGGGGGGCGTAAGATCTGCTTGACCCTAGCTCCGCACAAGGAGTTGCGAGCTTCCACTTCGAGAATGCTCTCTGTGATCTTGGCGTGAGTGCTAGCCTTATGCCTTCTTCCGTCTGCAAGAAATTGGACATTGGAGATATTAAGCAGACCGCAATATCTTTACAGCTCGCTGACCGATCAATCTGCAAGCCAGTGGGAATCCTGGAAGACATTCCGTTTAAAGTCGGGGACTTCTTCATTCCGGTCAACTTTGTTGTCCTCGAAATGGAGGAGGACACACAACTTCCTATCATTCTAGGAAGACCATTCTTGGCTACCACTAGGGTTGTAATCAATGTTAAGAACGGAAAGCTTTCACTGAATATTGGCAAGGAAGCGATCGAGTTCGATTTGTTTGCTAGTATCAAGAGACCTTCCATTGCCAGTTTATGTTTCAGTATCGATGTCATTGAAGAGCTAGTTACCCATCCCAAGATCAAAGACCCCTTGGAGGTATGCTTGACAAGTGATAAAGAGCCAGAGCCAGAATTAGATATTCTTGTCTATACATGGCTCCTAGAGGCGCTTGCTTCCCCTACTAATGATTCCAGGGTGGTAGTGAAATTATTCAAAAAGATTATCTTCCCACGTTATGAAATGCCAAGAGTGGTGATCAGCGATAGAGGCTTGTATTTTATAGAACAAAAATTCTCAACCTTACTTAAAAAGTATGGTGTAAACCCTAAGGTCACCCCGCCTTATCAACCCCAAACGAGTTGACAAGTTGAAATATCAAATAGGGAAGTAAAAGGTATCATGGAAAAGATAGTTTCACGGACTAGGACGGATTGGGCTTTCAGACTAGACGATGCACTTTGGGCATACATGACCGCTTATAAAACACCGATGGGTATGTTCCCTATTCAATTGATTTATTGGAAATCATGTCATTTACCTATAGAACTCAAACACAAGGCGTTCTGGGCAATCAAAGCATTGAATTATGATTTGAAGAATACGGGAGAAAAGAAAGGACTTCAACTAAACGAGCTCGATGAAATTAGACTCTTCGCTTACGAAAATGCTAGAATTTATAAAGAGAGGACTAAAAGATGCAATGCTAGGCATATACTCAGAAAGGAATTTCAACCAGGTGACTTCGTTCTATTATTTAATTCAGGGTTAAAAGTTTTTCCCAAAAAATGTAAGTCTCGATGGTTTGATCCATTTCAGATACAAAAAGCTTATCCCTATGGAGCTGTGGATATATGGAGTGAGAAGATGGGGTTTTTAAGGTAAACAGATAGAGACTTAAACATTACTATGATGGATAATAGAATGAAGGGAGAATGAACATGTGACTTGTAGATCCATATACTGACTAGAGAAAGTGAAAGTTCCCTAAAGGGGGCGAAACCCTAAACATGCGCATATAAAAACTTGCATGGGCGGAATCATAGGATTTCTTGGATCGCATGTATGAACATAGATCAACTTAAAGATTTGTATAGATCAAGAAGGGAATCATACCAATGCCATTTCTTGGATGGCGTCTTGGAAGAAGAGGGCGAGCGGCTCTCCTCCAAAGGTGACGCACACAAGGTGAAGATGACTACTCCCTTGGCGTTCCTTGTGCTAGCAAAGCTCCAAGGTCTCCTGATCGCGTGAAGGAGATTGAGATAAAATCTCTTGGCTTTGTTCTCTTCTCCTTTGCGTGAAGAACTCCCACACGAGAGAGAGGCGTCGAGAGGAAGAGGCGTCGGGCGAAAAGAGATGCACCCACGAATGTAGAGGCGTGCTCTCTATTTTGGAAACATGACTTCCAAAAATAGCAAGCCACTAACATCATGCGTTCATGCGTTCACTCCAAGTGAACCATCGCATTTTCCTCTCCCATTGAACCATGCGCTCACTATGATGAGCCGGTTCAATTACATTTGGTTCAAAGACCAAATCAAACCAAGCATTGGTCTAGATGAAATTAAACCATAAGGATCAAGATCTAACCATTCATCTCTTGATGCTCTTGATCTCACCGATCTAGCATCAATTCTCTCGATCGAAGCTTACCGATCTCAAGCCCTAATCAATCAAACATGATCAGACCAGATCTCACTTACAATCAGAGTTTAAACTCCTTTAAACTGAACCAAAACAATTCAGTCCACACGATCTGACTTAAGTAAGCCATATCATCAAATTGTGCGACCCTAAGGGTTTCCTTTAAATGTCGGTAACGATAACTTACGTTATCACGATCAGTGAGGGGTATCTAGCAACACATCACTATCTCCCGATATAAAGGAAAGAGTCTTCCAAGACTACACCCAAACCACAGCACAAGTGTGAACCCAAGTCACTTGACATATGTGTTTCCTTTGCCACTGGACGTTCTTATTGGACAAGCGTGTCAAGCCTGTAATTCCAATATGATGAGAATGATTAGATCAGATGAAACATAGTCATCCGGGTATGGCCATACACTTTCTCAATCATCTCATCCAGGGGGCCCCTATAGAACATCACACTCCAAACAAGGAGACGGCAATCCTATATCTATCACTAGTGCCCTAACATGACTCATGTTCATTATCCAAGATAGTCTATAACCATTATGTTTCAAATGATATTGAACTACCTCAAAACAATGCCAATCATCATTTAGAAACACAAGTGATCTCAAGTCAGAGGAAATATACCACTTGTTTGCATATAAGGATTATTCACATTGTGACAAGCAATTGAATATCCTAAGTAGGGTCTATCCAGTACATCCAATGTACCCATGAGTCTACATCTTATTCCATGCTCGAAGCATCCTATAAGATTAGAACACATATTAGTCTCAATCATATCAAGGCTGTCTCATGTTCACCAAGATATCTCGACTAAGGACAATACTGCATGTCAGCCAAGCTGAACAGCATTGAGACATTATTCAGAAGTATACATATTGCAGCAGATGATGTAACAACCTGAATAACAACCATTGCCTTTATAAACATAGAGTTTATACATGATACTGAAATAATCCCAAGGCCTCAAACATTAGCCTTAAGGGCATACCCCAACAATCTCCCACTTGCACTTAATCTAATGGTTGAGAAATCTCAAACCCATATTATTACAGTGCTTCTCATGCTTCTGCTGCGCCAGAGGCTTTGTAAGCGGGTCAGCCAGATTGTCATCTGTATGAACCTTGCAGACTTTGATCTCGCCACGATCAATGATCTCCCGGATCAAGTGAAACCTTCTCTGTATGTGCTTGGACTTCTGGTGCGACCGTGGTTCCTTTGCCTATGCTATTGCTCCAGTGTTATCACAGAAGATAACCAAAGGATCTGCACTCGAAGGAACAACACCAAGTTCCTGAACGAACTTACGAATCCACACTGCCTCCTTGGATGCTTCTGAGGCTGCAACATACTCGTCTTCTGTTGTGGAATCAGCAACAATTGACTGTTTGAAACTTTTCCACACCACTGCTCCTCCATTCAAGCTAAAAACATAGCCTGATTGCGATCGGAAATCATCCTGGTCAGATTGGAACGAAGCGTCAGTATATCCTTCAATACTGAGTTCTTCCTGACCTCCATATATCTAGAACATATCTTTGGTCCTCCGAAGATATTTCAAAATGTTCTTGACCGCAATCCAGTGTGCCTTACCTGGATTACTTTGGAATCGACTGGTCACGCTTAACCCGTAAGCGACGTCTGGGCGAGTACACAACATCGCATACATAATGGACCCAATAGCCGAAGCATAAGGCGTATTGTCCATTTCATCTTTCTCAGTCTGTGTTTGTGGACACTGACTCTTTGAAAGATTCAGACCATGTCTGACTGGAAGATATCCTCTTTTAGAATTTTCTAAATGGAATCTCTCCAGGACTTTATCGATGTAAGTACTCTGGCACAGCCCGAGAAGCCTCTTTGATCTATCTCTATAGATCTTCACACCTAATACATAGGCTGCTTCTCCTAAATCTTTCATCTGGAAACATTTTCTTAACCATGCCTTAACCGCATGTAGTTCAGGAATATTGTTTCCAATGATTAAGATATCATCGACGTAGAGGACTAGGAAAGTAATCACGCTCCCACTAAACCTCTTATATACACACGGGTCATCTTCATTCTTGATGAAACCAAATTCACAGATTGATTCATCAAAACGAATATTCCAGCTTCTTGATGCTTGTTTAAGTCCATAAATGGACTTCTTTAATTTGCATATTTTATGACGATCCGATGGATTAGTGAAACCTTCAGGTTGTGTCATATACACATCCTCTTCTAATTTTCCATTAAGGAAAGCGGTCTTCACATCCATTTGCCAGATCTCATAATCATAATATGCCGCTATTGCAAGAATAATCCGAATAGACTTGAACATGGCTACAGGAGAGAAAGTTTCATCATAATCTATCCCGTAGATTTGTTTGAAACCTTTCGCAACTAGCCTGCCTTTATAGGTAACCACGTTACCATCCATGTCAATCTTCTTCTTGAAGATCCATTTACAGCCTATAGGGATTACTCCCGGAGGCGGATCAACCAAATCCCAAACTTGGTTATCTGACATGGAGTCCATCTCGGCTCGCATAGCTTCAAGCCATCTCGCTGATTCCGGTCCACTGACCGCATCCGCATAAGTGAGGGGTTCATCATCAATGATGTAGACTCCGTCATAGCGTTCAGGCTGTCGACGGATCCTTCCCGATCTTCGCGGTTCCCGTGATATCTGAGCCTCAGGTTGTTCAGTAACCTGATCTACTGGCTCAGGCTCATCCAACTGTGCTTGACTACTTTGTCCTTCTTCTGGATTCTCATCCAGCTTTATTTCTCTCCCACTGGCCTCTTGCAGAAGAAATTCCTTCTCAAGAAAAATAGCCGTGCGAGCAACAAATACTTTGTTCTCTTTGGGATCGTAGAAATAATAACCCTTTGTTTCCTTAGGGTAACCGACAAAGATACATTTCTCAGATCTGCTCTCTAGTTTCCCAGAGGCGAGCTTTTTGACATAAGCCTCGCAACCCCAGATCTTAATCAAAGTCAAGCTCGGCTGTTTCCCATACCATAACTCATATGGAGTCTTTGAAACGGCCTTGGATGGCACTCGGTTTAGTACCTTTGCAGCTGTTTCCAGTGCAAATCCCCAAAAGGAGTAAGGTAGAGTAGCCTGACTCATCATAGAACGAACCATATCCAGTAAGGTTCTATTTCTCCTCTCGGACACACCATTCCATTGCGGTGTCCCTGGCGGAGTGAGCTGTGAGATAATCCCACACTCCTTTAGATAGTCAGTAAACTCTCGACTCAAGTATTCTCCACCTCGATCTGAACGAAGTGCCTTGATATTTCGGCCCAGCTGATTCTGTACTTCATTTTTGAACTCTTTGAACTTGTCAAAAGATTCACTTTTATGTCTCATTAGATAGACATAACCATACCTACTGAAATCATCAGTAAAGGTAATGAAGTATGAATAGCCACCTCTGGCATGTTTACTAAATGGCCCATACACATCACTGTGAATGAGGTCAAGTAAACCTGAAGCCCTTTGACCTTTGTTGGAAAAAGGAGACTTCATCATTTTGCCCATTAAACAAGCTTTGCATGTATCAAGCTCCTCATAGGAGAATGATCCCAGCAGTCCATTATCATGCAACCGCTTAATGCGCTTCTTGTTAATATGGCCTAAACGACTATGCCATAGCAAGGTGCTGTCATCAGCATACTTGGCTTTCTTAATATCAATTTGTTGTATAGAACATTCCATGTCCAACATGAATAACCCATTGTTAATTGACCCGGTAGCATAAACAATATTATCAAAAGAAATATAACACTTTGAAATCTTGCATTCAAAGGAAAACCCTTTCCTGACAAGAGCAGGAATAGAGATAATATTCTTAGTTATGCTCGGTACAAAATAACAATTGTCCAGTTCTAATACAAGACCAGATGGTAAAGAGATGTGATAAACTCCTACAGCAACAGCAGCAACCCGTGCCCCGTTTCCTACACGTAGGTCCACCTCATGCTGTCCCACCTGTCTTCTTCTCTTGAGTTCTTGTACATTTGAACAAATGTGAACTCCACATGCAGTGTCTAACACCCATGAAATAGAAGAAGAAGATACCATGACTTCAGTCACGAAAATACCTGAGCCAGAAGCGAAAGTGTTACTTCCCTTCTTATCTCCTTGGAGCGCTTTACAGTCCTTTTTCCAGTGACCTAGCTGGCCACAATGGAAACATCTGTATTCCTTCGACCGCTTTACCTTTTGTTTCAGAGCCTTGTTGTAGCTCTTGACAGGGGCTTTGCCCTTCTTCCCCTTCTTCTTGTTCCTAGAAGGAACCATTAGGACAGAGGATGAAGGCGTTCCCTTCTCACGAGACTGAGTCTGCTCTGTAGTCAAGAGCATGTTCAGTAACTCTGCCGGCGTACAGTCGATCTTGTTCATATTAAAATTAATAATGAATGGATCGAAAGAAGCCGGGAGAGACTGCAAGATGATATCTACAACAAGCTCCTGATTGATGGTGTGTCCCAGTTTCTCTAGAGCCTCCTTGTACCCAATCATCTTGAGTACGTGAGCTCCCACTGGACTCCCTTCAGTCAGTTTGCTCTGAAAGAAAAGTTTCGTCAAGTTATAGCGTTCAGTCCTTGCCTGTACTGCATACAGCATCTTAAGGTTTGCTATAATTTCTATAGCAGATAAATCCTCATGCTGACGCTGCAGCTGTGGCGTCATAGACGCTAGCATAAGGCAAGCGACTTCAATGCTATCATTGACATGCTTCTCATAAGCTTCCCGAACCGCCCTTGCGGCGTTCGCAGCGGGTTGAGGCGGTATAGCCGTCTCGAGGACATACAGTTTCCTCTCAGCCTTAAGAACAATCTTAAGGTGTCCGTACCAGTCTGAGAAGTTTGGCCCAGCAAACTTCTCCCTTTCCAGTAGGGATCGCACATTGAACGCTGTGGTGTTCGTTGCTGCAGTAATCTACAACAATGCAAGAACAGCAAGGTCAGTATCAATGTTAGAATCAATTCAGGACTTAAGAATGATTCTTTTCTCACTATTTTATCTTACTGAAAAATCCAGTAAAACAGTCCGAAAGAGTAAAACTCTTTTAGTGAGATGGGATCCAGATTTCATACTTGGTCTCCGCGTCCCGCTCAGGCGAGATAAGATGCACAGAGAGTACAAGCACTAATTTCTGGTAGGCAATGCCTGCCAATCGCCAACCCGTGCGATTCCCCTTCATCTGGGCAATCCAGCAGACTGTGCCAACTGAGTTGGTACAACACAGTCTCTGATCCCACAGATGGCTGCCTCCATATAGCTACCATAAGCTCAATATGTAGCCTACATGGTCAAGCTGACCTGACCTACTCCCTGGACCACCACGTGCTATGCTGAGCAACGAGAAGCGATAAATCCCTTCTCTGTAACACGCAGGTGTAATCACACACCATCTGAAGATAGATGGGCGTGCCCACTGAGTGGGTACAGCACGGCCCCAACGATAGTCAGAACAGTGAGGTTTCGCGTCAGAAGGCTATCGTGCTTGATATTTAACGTTGGATTTTAACGGTCCTTTTATCTTCTCACTATCATGCATATCCTATGGCGATAGCAGAAGAATAAATCATGCAGATATTAAATTACTTAAACAGTAAATTAAAAGCATGATGATCTTATGTGGTAAAAACCCATTGAGCCTAAGTAAGACCTTAATTAACTTAAGTCTTCACTTGAGCTCTTCTTGGCTCTCTAGCCTTTCATCTGGCCCAACCCGGGCCCAAGCGCCCACTGCAGCTCAGATGCGCCCACCAGGTAAAATGCGCCTGTCCTAGAGTCGAACCCTAGACCTCCCACTGGTGAAGCCACTTGCTGCATGCGCCTCCACCATGTGTGCTCTGTGCACATGTCTGATTAAATTACAATTTAATCTATCTAGACATGATTGACTCGCAGGTCAATTACACTTTATAAATTAATTAAAATGTGATGCGCAGATCACAATAATAATTTACAATAAACATCCAGGCACGCAGGCCCCAGCACAGCACACATTAAATTTAGGCAGCCCACATAAGATTAAAAAGACAATCATTCATGTTATACAAACATCATGTGATCCAATCAAGAAAATAAAATTTTTCGAAAAACCCATTGGCTTTATTTTATTTTCCTTATGTGCCCTACTACCTTACAACGGTCCATCAATAGGGATCCACTCATCAGACCTAGTCAGACCCAGTGCCCTTGCATGCACCAAGTCATAACCGACTTGAGTCGACCTCATGGTCAACAATGCATGCGTTAAGGGCTGAACGTCCCTCATGAGTTCTGGCAAGCGGGTGTGACCCCGGGCCTTAATCATGAGCGTTCACCGGTTGTCTCAATCAGACATCGCTACACGCCTTTCAGCAGTCGACCAATAGCCACCTCATGCTTGCGCATAGGTGCCATCTGGTCGACCCATCTAGGCTATCAGATAGTCTGATCAGACTGTTGGGTCTAGACTGGATGATGACTTCAACCCTAATAACCCGTCTAAGCTTTTGAAGTAGGCGCTTAGATCTAATGAGGGGCGCGCAAGTAATGTTTTGAAGAAAAACTACAAGCGCCAACTTAGAGACATGCGCCAACATACATCTAATTTCGAAAATAAGCATGTAGTTTCGCATGAAGATAACCATTAGATCTAGTCTTAAGCGCAAATAAGGATCACAAAAAACAAGCAATCATATGATCATGCATCAACTAGCTCTGATACCAATTGAAAGTTCCCTAAAGGGGGCGAAACCCTAAACATGCGCATATAAAAACTTGCATGGGCGGAATCATAGGATTTCTTGGATCGCATGTATGAACATAGATCAACTTAAAGATTTGTATAGATCAAGAAGGGAATCATACCAATGCCATTTCTTGGATGGCATCTTGGAAGAAGAGGGCGAGCGGCTCTCCTCCAAAGGTGACGCACACAAGGTGAAGATGACTACTCCCTTGGCGTTCCTTGTGCTAGCAAAGCTCCAAGGTCTCCTGATCGCGTGAAGGAGATTGAGATAAAATCTCTTGGCTTTGTTCTCTTCTCCTTTGCATGAAGAACTCCCACACGAGAGAGAGGCGTCGAGAGGAAGAGGCGTCGGGCGAAAAGAGATGCACCCACGAATGTAGAGGCGTGCTCTCTATTTTGGAAACATGACTTCCAAAAATAGCAAGCCACTAACATCATGCGTTCATGCGTTCACTCCAAGTGAACCATCGCATTTTCCTCTCCCATTGAACCATGCGCTCACTATGATGAGCCGGTTCAATTACATTTGGTTCAAAGACCAAATCAAACCAAGCATTGGTCTAGATGAAATTAAACCATAAGGATCAAGATCTAACCATTCATCTCTTGATGCTCTTGATCTCACCGATCTAGCATCAATTCTCTCGATCGAAGCTTACCAATCTCAAGCCCTAATCAATCAAACATGATCAGACCAGATCTCACTTACAATCAGAGTTTAAACTCCTTTAAACTGAACCAAAACAATTCAGTCCACACGATCTGACTTAAGTAAGCCATATCATCAAATTGTGCGACCCTAAGGGTTTCCTTTAAATGTCGGTAACGATAACTTACGTTATCACGATCAGTGAGGGGTATCTAGCAACACATCACTGTCTCCCGATATAAAGGAAAGAGTCTTCCAAGACTACACCCAAACCACAGCACAAGTGTGAACCCAAGTCACTTGACATATGTGTTTCCTTTGCCACTGGACGTTCTTATTGGACAAGCGTGTCAAGCCTGTAATTCTAATATGATGAGAATGATTAGATCAGATGAAACATAGTCATCCGGGTATGGCCATACACTTTCTCAATCATCTCATCCAGGGGGCCCCTATAGAACATCACACTCCAAACAAGGAGACGGCAATCCTATATCTATCACTAGTGCCCTAACATGACTCATGTTCATTATCCAAGATAGTCTATAACCATTATGTTTCAAATGATATTGAACTACCTCAAAACAATGCCAATCATCATTTAGAAACACAAGTGATCTCAAGTCAGAGGAAATATCCCACTTGTTTGCATATAAGGATTATTCACATTGTGACAAGCAATTGAATATCCTAAGTAGGGTCTGTCCAGTACATCCAATGTACCCATGAGTCTACATCTTATTCCATGCTCGAAGCATCCTATAAGATTAGAACACATATTAGTCTCAATCATATCAAGGCTGTCTCATGTTCACCAAGATATCTCGACTAAGGACAATACTGCATGTCAGCCAAGCTGAACAGCATTGAGACATTATTCAGAAGTATACATATTGCAGCAGATGATGTAACAACCTGAATAACAACCATTGCCTTTATAAACATAGAGTTTATACATGATACTGAAATAATCCCAAGGCCTCAAATATTAGCCTTAAGGGCATACCCCAACAGAAAGGAAGGGTCAAGCTAAAGACCTTAAAATAACGCTTCTTGGGGGACAACCCAAGCATTTTTATTAATATTTATTTTATTTATTGATGCAGGAGAGAAGGCTTTCTAGTGGCACTCCAGAAGAGAAGACCCTTACAAATTACAAGAACCACCACAGAGCTTCAAAATTAATTCTCCGGAGGAGAATTCTGCACACCCTGGTAAAGCTGATGCAGGAGCATGGGCTCAATCTGATGAACTTGAGCTATTTGATCCATGATGACTCAAGCCTTGCCAAATTTTGATTTTACCTGCGTTTTAACCCGCAAGACATTTTGGAACATTTTAATGTTTAAGCATGTTTAATTCCAGCATTATTTTATCTTATGTTTTAGAATAGGAATAGCCTAGGATTTATTTTCCTTTAAATATGTTTTGTTTTCCTAGATGATGTAGTAGGTTGTTTAGCTTAGGATGTTTAACACCTGTAATGCACATATAAGGCACCCTTGACCCCCTCAACAATCCACCCTCAAATCAAGCTCAACATCAAGCTTCAATCTTCAACCAAGCTCAGCAAGTCAAGTCAACAATCCTCATAACAGCAAGTCTACAGCAAGGTGCGCCAATGTCAAGCCAACCATTCAAGGCTCGGTCAACAATTGAAGAATTCAAGTCAACATGCAAAGCTCCAACCAAATTCAGTAAGTCAACATGCAGAAATCCAGTCAACATGCAAAGCTTAGCCAAATTTCCACTCAACTCCATTCGTTTACATTTCCATCTCTTCAAGATAGCCAATCAAAGAAATGCATGCAACCCAAGCAAATCAATCTTAATCATGCACCCAATCAGCTCCAAGAAAGTGGCCAATCAGATGCAACTCAATCTTACTCTAGCATGCGGATATCTAGTGGCCAATCAGAATCAACTCCATCAAGCATGCGCCTACAATCTTAGCCGAATGCATCCACCAGCACTCCACCAAGCTTACTTGATCCACAAGCAAGAATCCTCTCCAACCAAGAAAGAAGCTTATGTTGGGAAACCCCGGGGACATTTTACAATTTTCAGAGTTATAGACATACATTTTTCGCAGCGGAAGAATGTCCCCGAAACAGGCCGGTCCCAAAAACCCAGTGAAGATCGCAAGCAAGGGAGTCGACACGATGAGTTAGTAAGTACCTTAGGAGCAATGTGGAGTGATGCCGATGTAGGCGTCCAAGTGTGCGCCCTCTGCAGTCTCGCACACACGGATCTCTTGAGTTCTCTTCTTCCACGCCCGGTGCTAGCCTCGGGAAGAAGATCCAAGCCTTAGGAAGATGTTTTACTTCTCTTGCGCCACCTAGAGAAAAGATGCGCCAAGTGAAGAGGGAAAACTACCCAAGCCGCCAAGCCCTAGATCTCTTTGCGCCAAGAGGAAAGGAGGAAGAGGCTTGCAGTTATGGAAGATGCGCCCTTGCTCCAAGCACTCGCCCCTCTCCTTGTGTTCACGCCTTCAAGGATTGATTACTCACAAGAGGGGGCGACTAGGGTCACATTTATAGGGCAATAGGCGGTTAGGGTAATGACTAGGATCATGACAAGTGTAGGGCTAGGATGAGGAGGTTTGAGACAAGGAAAGTCTCCAAGACATTTCCATAATTCTCATTCAACCTTTCCTTTTGTTCCCACGCCTTTCCTTATGCGCCAAGGCCTTGCCTTGCGCCTCAAGCAATGCCATAGAGGCATTCATTCCATCCTAGCAAGAGAGGGGAGGCGCCATTTACTTCCATAATGGAGCAAAGGCGCCAACATGACCCCATTATGCCCCTAGGCGCCTAATGGTTCATCTTTCTCCCCATTATACCCTTTTAGCCTCTCATCACTTCATGAGAACTTGTCATTGGGCCTCATTGGATAATGAGCTAGCCCAAACTTCATTACATGGGTTGATTAAGCACTTGGATCCAATCCAATGCAACCCTAATCCAAATGTGACCAACCATGGTCAAATACGGGTCAACCTGCCAAAAATGAAGTTTGGCTCCAATAACATTCTTCCATCTCATCAGGCCCATTGGCGCTGATGAAATCTCCCAATTAGATCCGAGTTATCCAATAACTCGATTATAAGGCTTCCCGATTAATACGAGAACTCAAGTATCAAGGTGTGCGACCCTGTAGGTTCCTCTGACGCTGGCAGTGCTGACCAGAGGTCATCACAAGCAGTGAGTGGCACCTAGTAGTGCATCGCTGCTACCCAGGTCGTTGGAATGGATATCGACATAGACATCCCCATCATCGCAACTAGGTACAGATGCATTACAGTCTCTTTGCCGTACTGATATCCGATTGGACAAGTGTGTCACCACTTGTTTTCATCCAATCACATGGCTATGACTAAAACAAGTTCTCACCTGGGTATGGCCATACACTCTCAGTCATAGAACCATAAAGGAGCTCCATGGATATCGTACTTCCTTAGAGAAGGGGCAAATCCTATGTCTGTCCATTGATCTTCTCATATGGGTCGTGACATGCTCAATAACAACCGTTATGACCTCCCAGCTACGGCAAGGTGTTAGGTTGTATCAAAGCAAGTCCCTAACCATATAGAATGATCAATGACCTCAAGTCAAGGGATCAATGCATCTCCTGTCACTTATGAGGATAACTCATGACACCAAGTCATAGCCTCATAGCGGGTCTATCCAGTATATCCTCCAATGATATACCCATGTGTCTGCGTTAGCACCACGTGCCTAACCAGCCCACATACCAGTCTCTCAAGTACCAGAGCTGTCCCATATCCATTCAGGTACATCGACTGGGGACAATTATTTGAGCACAGATCTAATCTGTCTCCAGGGACATTATCATGTAAGTACATAATCGCAGGTGTAGTCAAACAATGATAACGACAATGCCAGAATGATATATAAATATCAATGTCAAGTAGTACATAAGTTGACCAAAACTAGGTCCTAGGGCATATACACTAACAATCTCCCACTTGCACTAAGACCTAGAAGTTGAGGAATCTCAACCCCATATCTCTAGCGTGACCATCATGCTTCTGCTGCGCCAAAGCCTTGGTCAATGGGTCTGCCAGATTGTTCTCTGTGTCTACTCTGCTAATCTTGACATCACCTCTGTCAATGATCTCTCTGATCAGGTGAAATCTTCTGAGTATGTGTTTGGATCTTTGATGAGACCGTGGTTCCTTGGCTTGTGCAATTGCTCCATTGTTGTCACAGTAGAGTTCAATGGGATCCATTGCACTAGGTACCACTTGAAGATCACATAAGAACTTCCTTATCCAAACAGCTTCCTTGGCTGCCTCAGAAGCAGCCACATACTCAGCTTCGGTTGTAGAATCTGCTTTGGTGGATTGCTTGAAGCTCTTCCAACATACAACGCCTCCATTTATCTTGAACACATAGCCGGCCTGCGATCTAAAGTCATCAGGGTCAGACTAGAACGATGCGTCAGTATAGCCCTGCATACTGAGCTCTTCCTGTCCCCCATAGACCAAGAACAAATCCTTAGTTCTTCTCAGATACTTTAGGATGTTCTTTACAGCCACCCAGTGCTGTAGACCTGGATTGAATTGGTATCGGCTGGTTATGCTTACAGCATATGCTACATCTGGTTTAGTACATAAGTTCTTCTCAGATACTTTAGGATGTTCTTTACAGCCACCCAGTGCTGTAGACCTGGATTGAATTGGTATCGGCTGGTTATGCTTACAGCATATGCTACATCTGGTTTAGTACATAACATTGCATACATGATCGATCCTACTGCCGAAGCATAAGGAATTCGACTCATGTCATCCCTCTCAGCCTGTGTTGTAGGACACTGGCTCTTTGAGAGAGTAAGGCCATGTCTCACTGAAAGGTATCCTTTCTTGGATTGCTCCATGTAGAACCTCTCTAGTACCTTATCAATGTAAGTACTTTGACTAAGGGCCAGAAGCCTCTTGGATCTATCCCGGTAGATCCTCATGCCTAGAATATAGGCGGCCTCCCCTAAGTCTTTCATCTCGAAACACTTCCCCAACCATGTCTTCACAGCTTGAAGACTAGGGATGTCGTTTCCGATGAGCAGTATGTCATCAACATACAAGACCAGAAAAATCACCAAGCTCCCACTGAATTTTCTGTATATACAGGCGTCATCTTCGCTTTTGATAAAGCCATAATCTCTCACGGCCTCATCAAATCGAAGATTCCAACTTCGAGATGCTTGTTTTAATCCATAAATGGACCTCTTTAGCCTGCAGACCTTATTAGCCTCTGCAGGATGGATGAAGCCATCAGGTTGTGACATATACACATCCTCAGTCAGCTTTCCGTTAAGGAACGCTGTCTTCACATCCATCTGCCATATCTCATAGTCATGATATGCAGCTATAGCAAGCAGAATCCGAATGGATTTAATCATGGCAACTGTCGAGAAGGTTTCATCATAGTCCACCCCGTGGACTTGTTTAAATCCTTTAGCCACTAGTCTACCCTTATAGGTAACTATTTTGTCATCCATGTCTGTCTTCTTCTTGAAGACCCATTTACACCCTATGGGTTTTACCCCATCAGGCAGCTCAACCAAATCCCAGACTTGGTTAGCCGACATGGAATCCATCTCGGATCGCATGGCGTCAAGCCATTTCTCGGAGTCCGGTCCACTGACCGCCTCATCATAGGTTCTAGGTTCATCCTCAATGATGAAGATCCCATCGTGTTGGGTTGGTAGCGACCCATACCTTTCAGGTGCACGACGAATTCTCCCAGACCTACGCGGAACCTGTGTCTGAGCCTCAGGTTGCCTAGCAATCGGTGCAGGTGGCTCAGATTCCATCTCTTTGTCTTGTGCTTGCACTTGGACCTCATCCAAGTCAAACTTCCTCCCACTAACTTCTTTCATAAGAAATTCTTTCTCTAGAAAGACAGCACAAACTTTGTTCTCGGTTGGGACATAGAAGTAGTATCCTTTAGTTTCCTTAGGATACCCCACAAACACACACTTATCAGATCTAGGTTCTAGCTTGCTAGAATTCTGACGTTTGACATAAGCCTCACATCCCCAGATCCTGATAAACGTGAGATTAGGGCGTCTCCCACTCCACACCTCGTATGGTATTTTGGAGACACTCTTAGATGGAACATTATTCAGTATCAGAGAAGCTGTTTCTAGTGCATGCCCCCAGAATGATGAAGGTAGAGTTGCATGACTCATCATGGATCGAACCATATCTAATAAAGTTCGATTTCTCCTTTCAGACACACTATTCCATTGAGGTGTTCCAGGAGGAGTGAGTTGGGATATGATCCCACACTCTCTCAGATAGTCAAAGAACTCACCACTCAGGTATTCTCCACCTCGATCTGATCGAAGAGCTTTAATGGATCTTCCAAGCTGGTTCTCTACTTCATTCTTGAACTCCTTGAATTTCTCAAAGGATTCAGATTTATGTCTCATTAAGTAGACATAACCATACCTACTGAAGTCATCAGTGAAGGTAATGAAGTAGTTGTACCCTCCTCTGGCTTGTTTATTGAAGGGCCCACATACATCAGTATGTATGAGATCTAATAAACCTTCTGCCCTCTCACCAATCTTGGTGAAGGGCGCCTTTGTCATCTTCCCTAACAAACAAGGTTCACAAGTATCAAATTCCTCCAAGGAACTTGAATCTAACAATCCATTTGCATGGAGTTGTTGGATGCGATTCTTGTTTATATGGGCTAATCGACAGTGCCATAGGAAAGCACCAACTGAACCACTCAGTTTGGTCCTTTTATTGCTTATGTTACAAACAGAACTTTCCATATCCAAGATATACAGACCATTGCATAAAGTACCCTTCCCATAGAACATATTTGCAAATGAAAAAGAACAGGAGTTCTTATTTATTTCAAATTTAAATCCTTTCCTTGCCAAGCAAGGAATGGATACAATGTTCTTTATTAACGAAGGTACACAAAAGCAATTATCCAGTTCTAATTGAAGTCCAGAAGGCAAGGAGAGAGTCAAAACGCCTACAGCAACAGCAGCAACCTGTGCCCCGTTTCCAACGTGTAGGTCAATCTCTCCAAGCCGCACCAATCTACTTTTCTTGAGCCCCTGCATATTTGTACAAATATGAGCTCCACATGCGGTATCCAATACCCATGACATAGAAGTAGAAAGATTGACTTCTGTAACATAGATACCTGAGCTAGAAGTTAAGGCCAAGCCTTTCTTCTCCTCATTCTGAAGCTGCTTGCAGTCCCTTCTCCAGTGGCCCTGCTCACCACAGTGAAAACACCTCTGTTCCTTTGACTTCTTCGCCTTTTTCTTTAGTGCTTTGGTAGGACCTCTGGCACTGCTCTTAGCACGTGCCTTACCCTTCTTCTTTATCTTCTTGGTCGCAGGGACCAAAAGAATAGAATTGGGTTTGGTCTTACCCATCTCTCGCTCAGCTGTTTGGAGCATATTCATCAATTCCTCTCGTGTGCACTCAATCCGGTTCATATTGAAGTTAATGATAAACGGACTGAAGCTAGGGGGCAGGGAATGAAGAATAAGATCCACAACCAGCTCGTTGTCTATGGTGTGTCCCAGTCTCCTGAGATGATCCACATTCCCAATGAGTTTGAGAACATGGGGTCTCACTGGTGCACCTTCAGACAACTTGCACCGAAAGACTGCTTTGGCTGTGTCAAATCTCTCAGTTCTAGCTTGAGCCTCGAACATCTGTTTCAGACGAGTAATCATCTGAAAAGCGTTCTGCTCCTCATATTGCACCTGAAGTTCAGGTGCCATACTGGCTAGCATAAGACATGCAACCTCCAAAGAGTCATCCTGATGCTTTCTATAAGCATCTCTGTCTGCCGTTCGGGCATTAGGCGGAGGAGCCGCAGGAAGAGGCTGTTCAAGGACATACAGCTTCTTCTCGAGCTTGAGGACTATCCACAAATTCCGATGCCAGTCCATAAAGTTAGTTCCAACTAACTTATCCTTATCAAGGAGTGATCGCAGTGATAATCCGCCAGTGTTCGTAGCCATTGTTCTACAACACCCAAGAAGAACAGATTAGTACTACTTCGAATCATTTAAACTGGACTTGTTTTAAATGATTTCTGCTCTCACTATTTTAAATTCGCATTGACAACCCACAAAGTCAATCGGGAAGTTTAAGACTTCCTAGTGAGATGGGATCCTTATTTCACATGAGGCTTCGCGTCCCACGAGGGTGGGATGAGATGCACAAAGTAACCCATGTTTCCTAAGGTGGGCGCGTCGGCTGATTGCTCCAAGCAACTCCCCTTGTTGAGACAGTCTGGGCATTTCATGTCCAGCGAGGGCTGGATACAACATGAAACCTTTACCTCTCAACGATGCCTCTAGACTTTCACCATGTGCCCAGCACATGTGAACTTCTAGTCCTAACCGTTATGCCCAGGGCCAACGAGTTTCCTTGCGAAGGCACGCCCAGGTTAAAACTGGACTGGGGAAACCTTTGCCACCACGCACTTTCTAAAGATAAGTGGGTGTGTCCCACGAGGGTGGGAAACAATTCACAACTCCACTGATCGATAGCTTAGTGAGGGCTACGCGTTAGAAGGCTACCAGACTTGATATTTTAATTGAGGGTTTTGTTTAAGGTCTCATCATCTCAGTTTTATCTTATGTCTATCATTACAGGCATGCAATCCTATAGTGATAACATAACGGTAAAACATTTTAGGCATGCTTCTGCAGATAATAATAAAAGCAGTAAAGGATGATGTGATCATATCCTATACAAGACATTGAACCAATCCATGCCATGAAATAGGTTCAACTCTTGTCCTAGAACTCAAGCCCCAAAAACTAGACCTAGCCTAGCCGACCTCTAGCTTGAACTTCAAGGTTGGCTCCAAGGTCCTTCTCTCATGGTTTAGCTCTTAAACCGTAGAGGAATACTTTCGAAGTTCCCATAGGTTCGGCCAATGCCATGGTCTTGCGCCAATGAGGATGCACCACAATTCAAGAAGCCAAGTTAGCTAGCTCTCAAACCCAAGGGTTCGGCCAAGCCTAACTTGCGCCACTAAGCATGCTTGCGCCTCTTTCTTTGATGTTTGTTGCGCCACTATCCAAGTACATGCGCCACCCTAGTCTTCTTCTTAGTCAAAAGCAAAAAAGAAAAGTGGCACGCAGGCCTCACGAGGATACATCGCAGGCATGCAAGGGGGGGCTTGACTAATGATCACAACATCATGCACAATCAAGGTATTTACTCATGCAATTCTACATGCTCATGAAAAACATAAAATCTGAAATTTTACTTTTTCATAAAACCAGTTTCTTTTTCTCATCTTCTTCTCACAAATCCTTTGGTTTATTGCGATTTATTTTTCATGATGATTTCAGAGATCCTTTCGGCTGGCAATTTTCTCAGATCAAGAGACTTGGCCAGTCCGAAGACACAATGCCCGTCCTACTTGACAAAATTACGTGCGCCTTTGATCTTTAAATCAAACAAGAAAAATAGTCCAAAAATCCAAAAGAGATTGAGAGGATGATAGAAACAAGAAACCCTAATTTTTCTACTTTTAGAAAAATCGTTTGCCATGCATCATGCTATTTACGAAAATAGAGATATGGCATGTGAGCATGGAAGAAAAGCATAAAACATCGTTCGAGTCTTGCAAGTCGCTCTGATACCACTGTTGGGAAACCCTGGGGATATTTTACAATTTTCAGAGTTATAGACATACATTTTTCGCAGCGGAAGAATGTCCCCGAAATAGGCCGGTCCCAAAAACCCAGTGAAGATCGCAAGCAAGGGAGTCGACACGATGAGTTAGTAAGTACCTTAGGAGCAATGTGGAGCGATGCCGATGTAGGCGTCCAAGTGTGCGCCCTCTGCAGTCTCGCACACACGGATCTCTTGAGTTCTCTTCTTCCACGCCCGGTGCTAGCCTCGGGAAGAAGATCCAAGCCTTAGGAAGATGTTTTACATCTCTTGTGCCACCTAGAGAAAAGATGCGCCAAGTGAAGAGGGAAAACTACCCAAGCCGCCAAGCCCTAGATCTCTTTGCGCCAAGAGGAAAGGAGGAAGAGGCTTGCAGTTATGGAAGATGCGCCCTTGCTCCAAGCACTCGCCCCTCTCCTTGTGTTCACGCCTTCAAGGATTGATTACTCACAAGAGGGGGCGACTAGGGTCACATTTATAGGGCAATAGGCGGTTAGGGTAATGGCTAGGATCATGACAAGTGTAGGGCTAGGATGAGGAGGTTTGAGACAAGGAAAGTCTCCAAGACATTTCCATAATTCTCATTCAACCTTTCCTTTTGTTCCCACGCCTTTCCTTATGCGCCAAGGCCTTGCCTTGCGCCTCAAGCAATGCCATAGAGGCATTCATTCCATCCTAGCAAGAGAGGGGAGGCGCCATTTACTTCCATAATGGAGCAAAGGCGCCAACATGACCCCATTATGCCCCTAGGCGCCTAATGGTTCATCTTTCTCCCCATTATACCCTTTTAGCCTCTCATCACTTCATGAGAACTTGTCATTGGGCCTCATTGGATAATGAGCTAGCCCAAACTTCATTACATGGGTTGATTAAGCACTTGGATCCAATCCAATGCAACCCTAATCCAAATGTGACCAACCATGGTCAAATACGGGTCAACCTGCCAAAAATGAAGTTTGGCTCCAATAACATTCTTCCATCTCATCAGGCCCATTGGTGCTGATGAAATCTCCCAATTAGATCCGAGTTATCCAATAACTCGATTATAAGGCTTCCCGATCAATACGAGAACTCAAGTATCAAGGTGTGCGACCCTGTAGGTTCCTCTGACGCTGGCAGTGCTGACCAGAGGTCATCACAAGCAGTGAGTGGCACCTAGCAGTGCATCGCTGCTACCCAGGTCGTTGGAATGGATATCGACATCGACATCCCCATCATCGCAACTAGGTATAGATGCATTACAGTCTCTTTGCCGTACTGATATCCGATTGGACAAGTGTGTCACCACTTGTTTTCATCCAATCACATGGCTATGACTAAAATAGGTTCTCACCTGGGTATGGCCATACACTCTCAGTCATAGAACCATAAAGGAGCTCCATGGATATCATACTTCCTTAGAGAAGGGGCAAATCCTATGTCTGTCCATTGATCTTCTCATATGGGTCGTGACATGCTCAATAACAACCGTTATGACCTCCCAGCTATGGCAAGGTATTAGGTTGTATCAAAGCAAGTCCCTAACTATATAGAATGATCAATGACCTCAAGTCAAGGGATCAATGCATCTCCTGTCACTTATGAGGATAACTCATGACACCAAGTCATAGCCTCATAGCGGGTCTATCCAGTATATCCTCCAATGATATACTCATGTGTCTGCGTTAGCACCACGTGCCTAACCAGCCCACATACCAGTCTCTCAAGTACCAGAGCTGTCCCATATCCATTCAGGTATATCGACTGGGGACAATTATTTGAGCACAGATCCAATCTGTCTCCAGGGACATTATCATGTAAGTACACAATCGCAGGTGTAGTCAAACAATGATAACGACAATGCCAGAATGATATATAAATATCAATGTTAAGTAGTACATAAGTTGACCAAAACTAGGTCCTAGGGCATATACACTAACAGCTTAACGGACATTTCTATCTCCACCACTCAATTCAAATGGAGGGTTGAGATTCATAGATTAGCCTTGAGAAATTATATTCGTTAAGGGTGAATGGGGTTTAAAGCCCTTGTAATTTGATACTTGCACTTAGTCTACCTTTAATGAAAAATTAAACTTGTTGTGTGTGTGTGCTTTGGTGTCGAATCTCTTGCCCTTCCCACCTCCTCCTTTCTCCACCGAGACCTCTTCCTTCCCCTTCCAATAGAACAGTGAGTTGCCTTTGAGTGCTACTGGTTGAAGGCTGGACGTGAAGGTCCCTTGGAGTACAGGACCTTAGTGGAATCCCTTAAAGCCCTTGGCTAGGATTTTGAAGGCTTGATCAAGAACCATCGAAGGACTATTGTTAGGTTAAGGTGTTTGGAGATTGTATTCCTATCCAACATCTCTTGCTCCATTTGAATTGATTGTAGATCACTTAATTAAACCCCATTCTTAGCCTCATCGCCAAGATACGAGAGCAGGGAGAGTCAAAGAAAGGGGTTTCGGCCCCCTTCCCTAAAGGGGGGCCTCAGGTAATCTCAATCCGAGTAGGGTAATCTCTCTAGGTTGTATGCTAGAACGTTCCCTTTCTTCTCTGTTAAAACCAATCTGCGCATGCTTAAAACCCCTGCTAAAGTAGTTGCTGCTTGTTGTTATTCCAATTGCTTGCGTATGCTTCATTATTCCATAGAGCTACATACTTTAGGTAGAATCCTTGGGTTCAGTCCTACTTCAATTATTTTTGTTTTTTGAAAAAAAAAACCGCATAATTTGAAGGTAATTTGGTGAAAAAAACTATGTTTTTGCAGGCAAAACGATGAAGGGAGCAAAAGAAAATTTTTATGATCACACCCCTATGACAATTCGTCATAAGGGTGTGATTATGATTCGAAGAGGCAAAAACAAAAGGGGTGCAACGACTGGGTTTCTATGCAAACCCAAGCCATCACACCCCTGTGAAACACGAGAAGAATCCCATATGCTACCGCTCACCCTTCATCCAATCTCGCTGGCCTTCCAACTAGCGTCGATGGTCATCTACTACTTCACCGCTCACCTTTCAACCTTCATCAGCTTCTTGAGGTCTCAAATCGAGAAGGGGCGACGACAATCTAGTTCGGGAGCTCTCAATCTGCCTCTCATTGGAGCCATTCGACGCCAGGCTTTCAAAGCTCTAACAACCAAAATTTTTGCCGTATCTTCTTCGGATCTTCGTCAGAGGCGAGTTCCAGTTGTCGCCAATCTCTTACTGAGCCTCTAGGTAGCTTGCCGAGCCAGAGTTCTTTGATCTGCTAGAGCTTTTTGATGTTACCGACCTCTACGCTCCACCAATAGCTTCTTCTTCCAAAAGCTCTAAAGCTCCTATAACTCCTAGCACCGACCTTCTCTTAGCAAACTAGGCTGTACACCACTAATGTTGCCGCTTGCCAGAAAAGTTTATCGGAGCGCGGCTTGTTCTTTCTCTTGGCAAGAAGATGAGTCCAAAAAGGAAGTTTATGGTCAGCTAATGCCATCCCTATGACCCATCATGCTACCTAATATCATGCATATATATATATGATATATTGTAGCTTAATTCTACTATTATTTTGGAGTAAAATACATGCTTTGTCTTATTTATTTACTTAAATGCTTCCTATTCTTCAGAATCTTCACTTCTCCTTGGTTTTATTGAAATGTAGGGATTTTGCCCTAAAATTGGTAGAATTTGGAAGATTTGAAGATATGGGATGACTCATCATAATGAGATGAAGCTACATGTCAAATTTTAGATCAAACAAAGCTTTCCACACTCTTCATGGGCATGACCGTGCATCCATGCATGGTCGTGTATGACCCTGCTTTCCCAGACTGCGTCGAGCTCTTCACAGGCATGCCCGTGCATCCATGCATGGCCGTGAAGGACTCGGCCGAACTTTTTAGAATTTGACGAGCCATTCATGGGCACACCTGTGAATGCATACATGGTCGTGAATGTTATAACCTGGATTTTTGGAAAATAATATTTTATATTCGGGAATTTATTCTGATTTTTCTAGAATTTTTAGAAGAGAAAATAATTAGTTTTTATTAAAAAAACCTTAAGATGCATTCGCGGGGGCTCAAACCCGTGACGCAGCTTTAGCTTTGGTTCAGCCGAACTATCAGGCTAAGTCTCGGTGACTGAGTCACCGCCGCCTCGTTTCTATTTCCGGATGTGTCTCACGTCTATTTGTGGGGGCTTGTGTTTGCCCTGAGGAGTCGTCAGACCTAGAGTTTCCTCGAGTTGCATCGCGCCGTCAGGAGGAAGAACACGGAGCTAGAGAAGTTCGCCAGAATCTATGCCGCTTAAGTTTCCAGAGCAGCCAGTGAGGTCGATTCCTTCACCCAAGGCTACGATACAACATCGTAGCAAGGTAAGTTTGCTTCTTTTAAGTTTTGGTGAAGTTCTGTTTCGGTTTAGATAGGTTTGGGTGTGTCGACGGCGGCGGCGCCACCATCGATAACTGCGGCTGCTGCGAGTGCTTCGAACGTGCGTTGAAAGCTCGCCGCAGCTGGCTAAGGAGCTTCCCGGCGACGGTAGAAGTCTTCTAGTGGAATTAGGCGGCGAACAAATGCTCGACACGCCCTCAGGAGCTCGCCGGCGCAAGCGGCGGATGCAAGTTCAGCCGCCTTGCACGGCGTCAAAAGGGCGACGTGGGCGAGCAGCCGGTTTGGTTCGATTTCAGGATTTGGGTTTGGTTTATTTGAAATAAACCTGGCCGCTGAGTTTTGATGAATGCTACTGATAAAATATCCTAATTATTTATTTATTTTTTTTTCTTATTTTCAGAGATAGTGATTTAAATTAGGAAACAACAAGAAAATCGAGGGCTACAAAAATTAATCATTTAAGAAAAGTAACCATGTACCGGAGAAAGATCCAATGAACCAATATTCGAACCAACTAAACCAAATTATAATATGAAAGTTGTTCTTTTCAATCGTTCAAAATATAGAGAATTAAGATCTATCAGGCAAGTAGAATATCTGCAACAATATAGCTATTCAGATTGGTAAGTTAAAACTGCATAGAAATGCTTCAGATTGCAAATTTTGCAATGCCTCCTAGGTTGAACTGTTGAATCTGGGTTCAGCTAAAGTTGCCCAAATGATAGAACAAGATGTGTGTTTCCTACTCGTGCAAACTTTATAAACTTTTGCTTCACCGAATGCTTAAAATACCTGCAAGAAGAGAGCTAATTAGAATAACTGATCAAACAGTTGCAGGAGTAAATCAAGTATCAAAAGTTGAGGTATCTCGTAGGTTGATCTGATCAATTTGGGTTTGGCATGACTTGTCCACACGATACAACAAAATGTGTTCTTAGTAATCGCAACAAAGTTCTGGACTTTTGTTCTCCCGAATGCTTAAAGTACTTGCGAAAATAAGGGTAATCAAATTAGTTTTAGGAGCAAAACCAGAAATTTGGAAACAGGAACAGAGTGGAAAACTGGAAGCAGGGCATGAGCCGATCAACGGCGCCGGACCTTGGGTTGCTCGTGGGCGGCGTCAGAGATAAAGGATGGACGATGTGGCGTTGATGTCGTCGGAACACCGAGAGATGGTGGAGGAGCGAGGATGGCGTCGGAGTGTTGGCAGAGGCGGAGACGCGACTGTCCTGTAGGAACAGGGGACGTGCGGGCGTGGAGCAGGGGCGGCCGCCGTTCGGCCGGTGATGCACGGACGCCAAACCTATTACAATTGGGAGTTGCTGTGATGATGGAAAGGAGGTGGCCGGAGTTTCCGTTCGAGCGGTGGCCGGTTGGAGGAGGACGACGATGAAGGGTGGAACTGGGCGGAAGGCTGGGCGAGAATAGGGTATTGAAATGGGAGTTTGATTCTGGTGATCGGACGGTTGGATGATCTGATGCCAGCGGCTGTGGCTTCGTATTAGGGAGGAGGAGGGATGGCCGAAGTTTCGTGAGAATTCGACCGGTGGATCGTCAGTGGCGAGCTCTCAAATTTTTGGGATTCTGGAAACAGGGAACCGTGACTGGTTGGCTTGATTTCTGGAGGAAGGAGAGGGTAGAGATAGAGGAAGAGAGGATGAGAGGAGGGCTCGGCCCTAGAAGGAGAAGAAGGAGGAGAGCATCCAATAGAAGAGGAACTATACTAAGAAAACTACTTCATAGATTCAAATTCATCAAAAACGTTATTCGTTACAATCATTTTTGCAAGCGATACATATAGCAGAAGCTTTGCAGGCAAACGTTGGAATTTCCTTCTTTGAGCAGTTGCAGAGATGGCGTTGAAGCTTCCTCCGATTGCTGTAGAGAGACGTTGCACTTTCCTTCTTGGTGCGAAGGAGAGACGTTGAGGAGTTTGGGTTGAGCGAAGGTGGCTACACGTTGAGCTTTCCATGTTGATTGCTAAGTGAACGTTGCAAGTTTCCATTCTTTGCAGCGTGCGCTTGATGAACTCTTTGATGGTTTGCTTTGACGCTGGACGTTGGATGAGATCTGATGCTGATTTGGAGTGGGCGCAATTGCAAGTTCAGATTTGTGCGTTGCAGCAACTTCTTCTTTGTTGAGCTTGAGTTTCTTCATGGGGTTGAAGTAGTTATTTTTCAATTATTTTGCTAGCTTTTATGAGTGGCCTTGCTAGCTTATTGGAGAGCTTGTGGGCCCTTGACAAAGGTACTCGTAGACACCACTTATGCCTTCGTAGCCTGGGGTTCCTGCCTCCATCAAGTTTGGAATTGATTTGAACCGGTTCAACAGTTTGGGCAGCTCAATTTCAATTTCAGCCCAGTTCTAGTTTTTGGACCAGTTCAACCCTAATTCGGTCGAATCTGGGCCAGTTCAAGTAGCCGTCGGAAATCTTATGAAAATGTCTATCCAATGGTATCCTGTTTGTCCTTAGGTGACTTGTATAATTTGTGTAATTTAGGTTTTAAGTGTCAGTTTGGCTTGGTTTAGGTTGAATCTGACTGGTTCACTGCAATCCTGTGCGGTTCAGTGGGTTTTGTGTCCGGTTCACTAGATCTAAGGTTGGTTCCCTAGGTTTTGTGATGTTTTATATTTGTTGGTGATCTCTATTTTTAAGTTTGAATCTTATTTGATAGAGTTTATGTACAAATTTATGTTATAGAGTGATTGATCCATTGCTCGGCTTGCATCGTTTGATAAACAATTTTATTGGCTTTCCAAAGGTAAGACTTCAAACCAGATTTCTGTAAATAAGTTTTGATAATCTTTATTCCAATTGACTCAATTAGTGTAGTATTCTGCACATCGGTTTACAAACAGTTGTATTTTTGTCATTGAGCACATACCCAGTTCCCTTCAGGGTCAGTATCCACTCTGTGGACAGATCGGGGTCCCAAGTTAGCATACATCAGGATTCGTGACACATGGTAGCATGTGTGTTCACCATGTAAGGTGTATAATTCACCACCTTGTTGAAAGTCCCTTTAACAAGGGGGAGGTGTCGAAACCCTAATGGCGCATATGATAAAACCTTTTTGCAGCGGAAAGGGTTTCTGGATCGATGCATGCAGTATGATCAACTTTAACTTGCATACAAGAAAATCGATTCTTACCAGTGCCATTGCTTGGATGGCGTCTAGGAAGCAGAGAGTCAAGCGCTTCTCCTCCAAATGGTGCGCACACAAGATGGATGTTGGCTTCTCCTTGTCGAACCTTGTGCTAGCAAGGATCTCCAAGTGTCCTTGTCGAATGGAAGGGAAGTTGAGATGATGTCTCGCTTGAGCAAAAACTCTCTCCAAGGCGTGAACAACAACTTCCACACGAGAGCAAGCGACGAGAATAGGAGAGGGGCGACAAGAGATGCGTTCCACTCAAAACGTGGAGGCGTGGCTACTAAAAATAGCTAGCCTTACTCTCTTATGCGATCATGCGTTCATGTACCCACGAACCAATCGCATTTTTCTCTCCTCATTGAACCATGCGCTCACATAATAAGTTGGTTCATTTTTGGGTTGGTTCAAACCCAAGCGATTTGGTCTAGATCATATTAACCCTAAGGTTCAAGATCTAACCGTTCATCTCTTGATGCTTCTGATCTCACCGATCTAGCATCCATTCTCTCGATCGAAGCTTACCGATCTCAAGCCCTAATCAATCAAACATGATCAGACCAGATCTCACTTACAATCAGAGTTTAAACTCCTTTAAACTGAACCAAAACAATTCAGTCCACACGATCTGACTTAAGTAAGCCATATCATCAAATTGTGCGACCCTAAGGGTTTCCTTTAAATTTCGGTAACGATAACTTACGTTATCACGATCAGTGAGGGGTATCTAGCAACACATCACTATCTCCCGATATAAAGGAAAGAGTCTTCCAAGACTACACCCAAACCACAGCACAAGTGTGAATCCACTTCACAAGGCATACATGATTCCTTTGCCACTGGATGTTCTTTATTGGACAAGCGTGTCAAGCCTGTAACTCCAATATGATGAGAATGATCAGATCAGATGAACATAGTCATCTGGGTATGGCCATACACTTTCTCAATCATCTCATCCAGGGGGCCCCTTTAGAACATCACACTCCAAACAAGGAGACGGCAATCCTATGTCTATCACTAGCACCCTAACATGACTCATGCTCATCATCCAAGATAGTCTATAACCATTATGTTTCAAATGATATTGAACTACCTCAAAACAATGACAATCATCATTTAGAAACACAAGTGATCTCAAGTCAGAGGACATATGCTACTTGTTTGCATACAAGGATTATTCACATTGTGACAAGCAATTGAATATCCTAGTAGGGTCTGTCCAGTACATCCAATGTACCCATGAGTCTACATCTTATTCCATGCTCGAAGCATCCTATAAGATTAGAACACATATTAGTCTCAATCATATCAAGGTTGTCTCATGTTCACCAAGATATCTCGACTAAGGACTATACTGCATGTCAGCCAAGCTGAACATCATTGAGACATTATTCAGAAGTATACATATTGCAGCAGATGATGTAACAACCTGAATAACAACCATTGCCTTTATAAACATTAGAGTTTATACATGATACTGATACAATCCCGAGGCCTCAAACATTAGCCTTAAGGGCATACCCCAACACTTGTCATGCGTATTCGGGGGTGACGACCCCACAAGCCAATAGGTATTGCTCATAAATGTTTTCATGTGTGATGTCAGTTTCTGTATTTTTCTTCAGTATGGATTTTATCCACAGTTAACGCAGTTAAACCAGATTATACAGTTGCATTATGACTTTCATTTACAGTTTTCAGTTCATAATTGTTACCCTTTGATATCCAGTTTTAATACATCTTTTTATTCCTATTCATGCTTGTTGCTAGTTTTCCCTCCTTTGGATCTAAGGGACTACCCTTTCTTCTGGGGAGAGGCTTGCTTAGCATTTATTTGCTAACCCATGAGGGATATTGTGCAGTTGTAGTCCAGGAGGAGTCAGATTGTCCGGCAAATCCCTGCAAGCGCAGTTACGTTTGAAGTAATTCAGGTGGCAAGAGAATCCATGAGATAGTTGTTAGAGTTTAGTTGTTAGTTACTTTTGTTATTTAGTTATTCTTTAAAAGCTAAAGTGTTAGCTAGTTGAGACAGTTGTACACCTTTTTTATATTAGTTTTTGTCACTCTTAAATTTGATTAACAAAAAGATATGTTTTGTTCCGCACTTCTTGGATTTAGATTATTTGTCTTTAATTGCTTAAGGAGGTGTAACATTTTGGTATCAGAGGAAAATTATTAGGAAACGTAAGGTCCTTTGTTTAAACTTATGGTTTAGGATTAGGACTATGAAGAAATTGTTTTTGGATGTCTAAAAGAACTATGTTTTAATTTTTAGATCATGGATTCTCGTCAAGGAAGAAGACCTGCCGAAGCTGCAGCCAGTACAGAGCAGTTAGCCACAGTGATAGCCCAAGCCATTCATGGATCAGCAGCTAATGCTAAGTTGACTGAATTGCAAAAGTTTTGTCCAGAACCTTATAGGGGTGAGTCTGGGGAAGCAGAGGCCAAGGAGTGGCTAAGATTGGTTGAAAAGGCCTTTGAGCTTGTGCAATGCACTAATCAGGATAAAGTACGATATGTTGCCTTTATGCTTCAAGGAGAGACGGATGCTTGGTGGAGAACCCCAGAGGGCAACTTTGGCTAATGGTGATGCTGTGACAGTTAGGCCCAATTTGTGGAATTTTTATCTTTGGAGCAGGGTAAAATGTCTGTCAAAGAATATGATAGAAAATTTATTAGCCTTAGTCGTTTTGCTCCTATGATGGTAGCCACTCAGGTTCAAAAGGTTGCTCTGTTTATTAAAGGATTGAACCCAGAGTTAAGAACTTGGTTAGCCATGTTTGAACTTAACACTTATGCTGAAGTTGTAAGTAAAGCCCTATTAGCTGAGAATGCGATGATTGAGTTTGGTCGAGTACCTAATGATTCTATGTCTTCAAGTGGTTCCAAGCCTTCTGATAGGGAGCATGTGTCTGCTAAGAGGTTTAAGAATACTTTAGGAAGAGTTAGACCACCTCAAGCAACCTCTAGGACTTCTGATTCTTCTAGTCTTATGTTTTGCAAGTTTTGTGGTGACAATAGCCATCTTTCTATTAAGTGTCCAAAGGGACAATATGTTTGTTTTTATTGTAAGCAACCGAGTCACCGCATAAGTGATTGCCCAAAGAAGAGAAAACAAGTATTTGTTGTATCCCAACAAGAAGCTCAAGATCCTGAAGTGGTTGTTCCAGGTAAATTCAAATTTTATTTTATTTCTTATCTTGTTAAGATTTTTGTGATGCTATTACTATTTGTGCAAACTAAAGTTATTGATAAATTTGGAGGACCAAATTTCCTTTAAGAGGGATAGTATTGTTATAACCCAAATTTTTGGAAAATAATATTTTATATTCTGGAATTTATTCTGATTTTTCTAGAATTTTTGAGAATTTTTAGAAGAGAAAATAATTAGTTTTTATTAAAAAAAACCTTAAGTTGCGTTCGCGAGGGCTCGAACCCGCAACATAACTTTAACTTTGGTTTAGCCGAACCATTAGGCTAAGTCACAGTTTGGAATTAAACCTCTTTCATTTTATTTTATGTCGGTTTTAGTTTATTTTAGGGCGACGAGTGAACTCATCGTCTTCCCTGATCTTCATGGTGACTGAGCCGCCGCCGCCTCATTTCTATTTCTGGACGTCTCTCGCGTCTATTTGTGGGGGCTTGTGTTCGTCCTGAGGAGTCGTCAGACCTAGAGTTTCCTCGAGTTGCATCGCGCCGTCAAGAGGAAGAACACGGAGCTAGAGAAGTTCACCGGAATCTGTGCCGCTTAAGTTTCTAGAGCAGCTGGCGAGGTCGATTCCTTCACCCAAGGCTACGATACAGCGTCGTAGCAAGGTAAGTTTGCTTCTTTTAAGTTTTGGTGAAGTTCTGTTTCGGTTTAGATAGGTTTGGGTGTGTCGACAGCGGCGGCGCCACCGTCGATACCTATGGTTGCTGCGAGTGCTTCGAACGTGCGTTGAAAGCTCGCTGCAGCTAGCTGAGGAGTTTCCCAGCGACGACAGAAGTCTTCTAGTGGAATCTGGCAGCGAACGGACGCTCGACGCACCCTCAGGAGCTCACCGACGCAAGCGGCAGATGCAAGTCCGGCCGCCTTGCACGGCGTCAAAAGGGTGGCGCGGGCGAGCGGCCGGTTCGGTTCGATTCCAGGATTTGGTTTTGGTTTACTTGAAATAAACCCGGCCCGCTGAGTTTGGAATGGATTTGAACCAGTTCAACAGTTTGCACAGTTCAATTTCAATTTCGGCCCAGTTCTAGTTTTTGGACTAGTTCGACCCTAATTCGGTTGAATATGGGCCGGTTCAGGTAGCCGTTGGAAAGCTTATGAAAATGCCTATCCAATGGTATCCTGTTTGTCCTTAGGTGACTTATATAATTTGTGTAATTTAGGTTTTAAGTGTCAGTTTGACTTGGTTTAGGTTGAATCTGATTGGTTCACTGCGATCCAGTGCGGTTCAGTGGGTTCTGTGTCCGGTTCACTAGATCTAAGGTTGGTTCCCTAGGTTTTGGGATGTTTTCTATCTGTTGGTGATCTCTATTTTTAAGTTTGAGTCTTATTTGATAGAGTTTATGTACAAATTTATGTTATAGAGTGATTGATCCATTGCTCGGCTTGCATCGTTTGATAAACAATTTTATTGGCTTTTCAAAGGTAAGACCTCAAACCAGATTTCTGTAAATAAGTTCTAATAATCTTTATTCCAATTGACTCAATTAGTGTAGTATTCTGCACATCGGTTTACAAATAGTTGTATTTTTGTCATTGAGCACATACCCAGTTCCCTTCGGGGTCAGTATCCATTCTGTGGACAGATCGGGGTCCCAAGTTAACATACATCGGGATTCGTGACACATGGTAGTATGTGTGTTCACCATGTAAGGTGTGTGATTCACCACCTTGTCATGCGTATTCGGGGGTGACGACCCCACAACCCAGTAGGTATTGCTCATAGAGGTTTTCATGTGTGATGTTAGTTTCTGTATTTTTCTTCAGTATGGATTTTATCCACAGTTAACTCAGTTAAACCAGATTATACAATTGCATTATGACTTTCATTTACAGTTTTTAGTTCATAATTGTTACCTTTTAATATCCAGTTTTGATACATCTTTTTATTCCTATTCATGCTTGTTGCTAGTTTTCCCTCCTTTGGATCTAAGGGACTACCCTTTCTTTTGGGGAGAGGCTTGCTTAGCATTTATTTGCTAACCTGTGAGGAATGTTGTGCAATTGTAGTCCAGGAGGAGTCAGATTGTCCGGCAAATCCCCGCAAGCGCAGTTACGTTTGAAGTGATTCAGGTGGCAAGAGAATCCATGAGATAGTTGTTAGAGTTTAGTTGTTAGTTACTTTTGTTATTTAGTTATTCTTTAAAAGCTAAAGTGTTAGCTAGTTGAGACAGTTGTACACCTTTTTTATATTAGTTTTTGTCACTCTTAAATTTGATTAATAAAAAGATATGTTTTGTTCCGCACTTCTTGGATTTAGATTATTTATCTTTAATTGCTTAAGGAGGTGTAACAGTGAAGTGTTAGTTTTCCAGAAATATTTCTTCGCCGAGCTCTTCACGGGCATGGTCGTGCATAGTTCTGCCTGTTCAACACCTGTTCGGTTTTTCATCTGTTTCTTACTATTCTTGGAGCAGAATTTACTAAAATTTTATGGAGACCTTCCTAACTGGGATATGGAGATTTTGGGATAGGAATCATGCAATTTTGTGGAGCAGTTGAGGGAGAACGAAGGTGAATGGCGACAATTAGGGTTTTGGGCAAAAATCTTGACGGTGACACTGTTCCGGTGTGATTTCTTCTCGTTTTAACATTAAAGATCGTGCTCTACCCTCTCCCATCACGGATCTAGTCTTCTCTCTGGTTTGATTTGATTTATTTGAGAGATTTGATGAATTTCATGATGAATATTGTAGTGTAACTTATTTTCATGGTTTGGGCATAGCCCGCTGTAAGAATGTTGACTGTTAATGCTTGATCTATACATTGCTTAAGTTTATTCTTGTTCTTATTCATTTCTGAGATGTTTGAATCCATATTTGTGTACTAGCCATGCGTATAGATGTCTTAGACATTATGGGAAGGACTGAGAGGTGAACCACATCGTCAGATCCCCTTAAATTGAACTAGTAATTTCAACCACGAAAGTATGTCGAAATTACTCGAGGAGACAATAATTCTTCACATAACCCAATGAATCTGCTTAACCTAGTAAGCCACGAGAGTAGGAGACTTGGGTTAAGTTAGATACCGAACCGTAGCCTGAGAAGGAACGAGTCTGTACCTTAGGAAGAATTACCTTAGGAACTTAGGTTAAACAATTTTGAACATTTGCATTATCTTTCTTTCATAGTTCAGTGTGGTGAAACCTAAAACCCCTATCCTCGCTCAAGATCTTCACATCCCGTTTGTTTTTTGTTTTGCACTTTGACTTGCTTTGATTTACTTTCCTGCATTAGGACATTAGTAACCCTCTTCATTTGATCACCTAGATATTAATTGACTAATTAGTTAGTACTTGACCCCTAGTCCCTGTTGGATCGATACTTATTTTGTTACGCGATAGAACCGTGCACTTGCGGACAACCTATCAAGTTTTTGGCGTTGTTGCCAGGGACTAGGTTTGCCAATATTAACACAATCAGGAGATTAATAGACTAGGTTTAGCTAGATTTCTACTTGTTTTTATTTTGTTTATTTACTATTTAGTTACTTTTTGTTTTAGTTGTAACTTTTATTTGGTGTTATTGCTGCTAACCTCTTCTGTTAAGGTACCTATTTATGCCCAGGAACACTCTTCGAATAGGGAAACTTGTACCATAGGACTTAGAGATAAAGCAAACCTTTCGTCTGATTCACAAAAATTTAAAGAGATTAAAGCTTGAAGGAGAGTTTTCTAACAATTAGACCATGGAAGCTAACCGCTCTCTTAAGGACTTTGCAGCACCTACCATCTCTAGTGTGCACTCGAGCATCTCACAACCAGCTATAGAAGCTACCGAAGACCCTAACCTTCATCTTTCTATATTTTTAGAATGCTATGACACTTTGAAGATTAATGGTGCTCCCCCTGATGCTATAAAACTGAAACTTTCCCTTTTTCTCTCAAGGACCGAGCCAGAGCATGGCTTCAATCTTTACCCCAGGGCTCCATCACGACGTGGGATCAATTATCATAGGCTTTTCTGTCAAAGTACTTCCTACCGAGCAAAATAGCCCAGTTGAGAAATCAATTTATAAACTTCACTCAGCGAGATGGAAGCATGGGACCGGTTCAAGGAGCTACTAAGGATGTGCTCGCATCATGGTCTATAGAAATGGGTAATCATACATACATTTTATAGTGGCTTATTGTATCAAACAAGGCTTTCTGTAGATGCTACTGCTGGTGGGGCACTTATGAACAAAAATTATGATGATACTATGGAATTAATTGAGGACATGGTCCTCAACAATTACCAGTGGTCAGGAGAGAGGAGCCAGCCAATACGAAACTCAAGGAAATATATGATTTGAACATTATTAATTCCTTAGTAGCAAAAAT
Source organism: Costus lasius (assembly GCA_027563935.2). Lineage (NCBI taxonomy): Eukaryota > Viridiplantae > Streptophyta > Magnoliopsida > Zingiberales > Costaceae > Costus > Costus lasius. The sequence continues at coordinate 90,483,312 of CM050450.1, read as the reverse complement.
AGACTCACTTTTATCAAAAATTGTTTCTATGAATGTTTCTACTTCTAACTCTATGACTTGTGATGTTTGTGGAGTGTCAGGACATGTTGCTGATGACTGCCACATTTTGAGCACTCCATCTGAACAAGTCAATGCTATCGGGAACTTCAGAAATCAAAATGATCCCTATGCGAGCACATACAACCCAGGATGGAGAAATCACTCGAATTTCTCCTACAGGCTTAACCAAGGGCAAGTCTCTCCTACAAAATTCTCTAATCCAAATTCTTCTTCTAATTTCAGGCCTCCTCCCGGGATACAACATCCATATACCAATCAAAGACAGCCAGACCCACCTCATAGGTTGAGATTGGAATTGATATTCGAGAATTTTATGGCGACTCAGATGAAGCAAAACAACAGCATGAATGAGCATATTCGCCAGCTAAATTTGAAGGTGGACTCTATGTCCACACATTCAAATATGCTGAAGACTCACAGTTAGCCCAGTAGACCAATTCATCTTCAAGAGCCACGAGCATGCTTCCAGCTCAACCAGAAGCAAATCCGAGGGACTACTGCAATGCCATCATGATAGATGGTGATGAACAATTAGAGGACTCCGGGGTTGAGAAAATTTATAATGAAGAGGAGGAGTGTGACAGTCAAAAGGAAAAAATCTCATCCAAAGACTCCAGACAACATTACGACAGGAGTGATGAATGAAGACTTTACATCTTGCATGCAAAATCAGCCATCTCTTAAACTCAAAGACCCCAGCAGTTTCAACATACCATGCATGATTGGCAGTGTTACATTTGACAAGGCACTCTTGGACTTGGGTGCTAGTGTCAACATCATGCCGCTCTCCACCTTCAAGAATTTGAACTTGGGAAGTCTTAGATCAACATCCAAAGTTCTTCAACTTGCCAATAGTTCTAGACTTCAATCACTTGGTGTCCTAGTAGATTTTATGGTTTTAGACATGACAGAGAATTGATAGATGTCCAACACATAATGATGACCTTTAGCATTGACAAAAATATTTTATCATTTAATCTTTCTGGTGCTAATAAAGAACTATCTTTTTTAGGTTCTAGTTGCAGCAAAGAAGTGACGGATGAAAATACTACATGGTCAAGTGGCAAGATAGAACTCTTCCCAAATACTTTCCCAGAGCATTTCCAAGATAGGTCTGACAACTCTGCTAGTTTAGAAGAGGATGGAGTGATGGTTGTAACCATTTCGACTAAGAGATATCAGGAGGAGAGAAGAACAGTAGGATCGCTTGAATATGAAGATGTGATAGATATCAAGAAGGCCCATGAATTTCACCACCCTACTGTTTCATGTCATGAGAAAATAATTGTAGTTAGACTTTTATATTATGTGCTTATTTTAATAGGTACATTCCTTGGACGATGAAGAAAGCAGAGGCTCCATGCCATCTACTTCGCCTCTACTACATCTGAAACACCATGATACTCTACTATGGTCAAGCTAGTGACCTTAAAGAAGTGCTTCTTGGGAGGCAACCCAACCTCTTGTTTAGACTTTTAGTTTCTTATTTATTTCTGTTACTTAGTCTTCGTAGTTTTTCAATTTTCTTTCATATTTATGCTTTGTAGATAGTACTGAGCTGATGGTAATTTTTTTTGGATTTTCTATCTACCTGCAAGCCGTTCACGGTTGCACCCGTGCATCCTTGCACGGCCGTGAATGGCTTGCCATTCTTTTTCTGCGAAGCGCACCGAGACATTCACGGGCAGGGGTGTGCAGAGACACACAGCCGTGATGGACATTTGCAGTTTGCGCTGAGGCATGCACGGGCATACCCGTGCATCGGTTCCTGACCGTGATAAGTAAGTGAAAATCTGGAATTTTTCCACGGTGAGGCTTTCACGAGCGAGACTGTGCACGTCTTCACGGTTGTGCATGCCTCTTCTATAAAAGTCACCGCATGCACACCCTTGATGACACAAAAATTAATAGTAAATTTTGTATCATTTGATAGGTCTTTTATGTCATATTCATGCTCTTTTGCTTATTTTTATGCCTTATTTATCAAATATTGTAGAATCTACACCTTTTCTGGTTTTTTATAATTTTCAGGTAAAAAGGCACCATTTTAAGGCATTTTCAAGTAAATTCAGATGCATAGATGAATCCCCATCATCAAGAAGAGATTACATGTCAATTTTTATGAAGAATTGAAGCCTCAAACCAAATTATGGCAGGGCCATAATTAATATTACGGTACCATGGTTTCACTGAACCTATAGAAAAAACCACGGCAGTACCATAATTTTGGAACACTGTCGTAATTTGAGGTGAATTTTGAACATAAAGTTTTGCAGATATTACGGTACTGCCGTAATCCATATTATGGGTCATAATTTCAGTCCAATTCTGACCCAAAAGATTTTTGAGAATTACGGCACTGCTATAATGGATATCATGGGCCATAATCCTGATCGATTTTTGTACAGAAAATTTTACAGAAATTATGGCACTACCGTAATCAAAACCACGGCCATAATTATGACCTGGACTTGCGATTTTCACGAGTATTTTGAAGCCCAATTCTTGCATGGATGATTGCGGACGATCCAAACCATCAATTTCAAATCCGTAAAAAGAGAAAGACTGGAGAGATAGAGGAGAGGAGACACACACGAAAAGCCCTAATTTTCATCCACAATCAAGAGAGAAATCGAGATTTTCGGCGTCGCCCTAGGTTTTGCTTGCGGGAAGCATACAATGGATCTCTGCCCGTGAAATTTGATGGGAAGCTGCGCCTAGAGGGAGAGAACATACTTCAGAAGTTTCAGAGCAAAAGGGGATCGATCGGAGGAGAAATCGACAAAGGAAGCGTCGCCAGCACTGTTCATCGCGCCTTCTAGAGTAAAATTACGGCTGTAATTTTCATTACAGCCGTGCTGTTATTTGATTTCCTCTCTCCTTTTGATTTCTAATCCTTTGAAATAATGGTTTATTGTAATTCTTCAACTATGCTAGCTTAAACACTTCATGGGACATGGGGTATAATCCCCTTAATTTCTTATGACTAGATGACTTTTATTTCGTCAAGATAATTTTAATATGATAATTCTACTTATGTGACGTTTGCCTTTAATTCTCCTTAGATTCATTTTACCAGCATGATTTAGAGTTTTTGTGATATGGACTAAAAAGTTATTTGCGAAAACTTGGAACCCTAAAATTGAATGTTAGAAACTTATCGTAAGAAATTAGGTTTGTTCTTATTTCTTAATTTTAGAAGTATAATGCCATGTTGATAATGTGAATCTAGGATTGAGTTATTGAAATAAACATGATGATACTGTGAGAAACCAAGTATCGGATCGTTGGAGAACCTTAAGTAGAACTTGTGAAAACTAAAGTATGAAAATATCTAGTTTTCACTTGAGATAATTGACTTAGAATTTGGATACACGAAAGTGATCTTTCAGTTCTTTGTCAATGATTTACTTATCTTTAGCATTGAATAAATCCTGTGTGAAAGCGAGGATTGGTTCTTTGTAAATTGTCTGCGCGAAAGCGAGATGATTTCTTTATAAAGTAAATTATATCTTTATCATAATAAAATTAGACTGACGACCACTTATTTTGATCTAGTCATTGAAATTAAGGTGGATGAAACCCTAGTCCCAGTTTCTCTCTCTAACATTTTCGTGTAGTTTCTGATAGTTTGCTTTCATCATTTTTGATTGCCTAGCTAGTGAGAAATCGATTGTTCGATACTTAACAAACGTGGTCTCTGTGGTTCGATATCTTAATTATTACTTCGAGTATCCGTGCACTTGTGGACACAACAAGTTTTTGGCGCCGTTGCCGGGGACCTTAGTTTTTGTCAATATTGAAGATATTGAAAGTATTGCTAGACTAGGTTTTGTTTATTTTATGTTTTTTTGCTTATATTGAGTTTATTTGATCCATCTACTTTGCATGCGTAGGAATCTTAGATTAGGACCTCTAGTTCCTTTAGACCCTGAGATTAACAAAACTCTTAGACTGCGTAGAAAACTCAGATTTGAAGGAAGACAAGAAGAAGAAGTAGTCATGGCAGAAATAAAATCACTTAGGGACTATGCAGCCCCTAATCCATAAGAGATACATTCTAGTATAGCTAGACCAGTTATTGAGGCTAACAATTTTGAAATCAAGCCTGCTTTCTTGTCTATGATCCAGCAAAATCAGTTTGGAGGATCTCCTCTTAAAGATCCTAATCAACACCTTGCTTTATTTCTTGAATTATGTGATACAATTAAGATTAATGGTGTTTCTTATGATGCACTGAAATTGAGATTGTTTCCTTTTTTTCTTAGGGACTGAGCGCGTTCTTGGCTTCAAACTCAACCTACCGGTACCTTTACCACATGGGAATAATTATCAAATGTTTTCTTGATGAAGTTCTTTCCACCCAGCAAGACTATCTAGTTGAGAAACTAGATTACAAGCTTTACACAGAAGGATGGCAAGTCTTTTAGCAAGGCATGAGAGCATTTTAATGATTTACAACGGAAGTGTCCGCACCATGGCCTTGAAAATTGGGTTTTAATACATACTTTTTACAATGGATTGCTTTATAATACCAGACTAACTATTGATGCTGCTGTAGGAGGAGGCATTGAAGATGCTTTTAAGTTGCTGGAGGAGATGGCTTTGAATCATAACCAGTGGATTACTGAGAGAGGAGTGCTTTATTGACCTTCTCAAGGTAAGAATGAAAGTGATAATTGGTGCATCTTGGCAGAAAAGGTAGATTCTTTATGCAACAGATTTGATTCTTTTCAAATGCAAACTACTGTAGTTTCATCTTCTGTTATGTGTGATATTTGTGGTAATAATGGTCATTATTCTGAAGAGTGTAAAGTCATTGCTAATCCGATTACTGAACAAGTTAATGCTTTGGGGGGTTATAATCAAAGTAGAAACAATGACCCTTATTCTAATACCTACAACCCTGGTTGGAGAAACCATCCTAACTTATCTTGGAAGAGTAACAATCATGCTAGTGGACAGAATGAAAATAGAGGGTACCAGTAGAGATAACAAAATCAGAATCAACCCCAAAAATCTAGCTCAGAAGACATGTTTGAAAAATTCATGAGTGCCCATATGAGACAAAATGAAGAGTTTACAGAGAGCCTTAAGCAAATTAACTCTAGATTAGATGGTGTTATTGCTCACAATAAAATATTAGAGAATCAGATAGCCCAACAAGCAAACACATCTTACACACCCCTAGGGAAATTGCCTGCTAAACCTGAACAAACCCTAGGGAGCATTGTAATGCTATCATTACTAGGAGTGGGAAGCAATTGGATGAACCAAAGGGTAGATTAGATGATAATGAAAAAGAGCCTGAGATTGAACATGACAATGAATTAGACTTGAAAAAATCTCCTGTGCATGAGCAGTCCCAAACTAGTTTGCCACCTCATAAGGGTGATGAACCATGTTAGTCAGATATTTCTAAATATAGTTCACCTGCACCATATAGGCCACCTATACCCTTTCCCCAGAGATTAGTGCAAGCAAAGTTAGATAAGCAGTTTGGAAAATTTCTCGATGTTTTAAAGAAGCATTACATTAATATTCCATTCACTGAAGCTTTGTCTCAAATTCCTTCATATGCTAAATTTTTGAAAGAAATTTTGTCTTATAAGACAAAGATAGAGGACTATGGTACTGTGGCTTTAACTGAAGAATGTAGTACTATTATCCAGAATAAGTTGCCACCGAAATTAATGGATCCAAGTAGTTTCTCTATACCTTGTTCAATTGGAAGTGTGGCTTTTGACCGAGCTTTATGTGATTTTGGTGCTAGTGTAAGTCTACTGCCATTATCTATTTGCAGGAAATTGGATATGGGAGAGCTTAAACCAACTTCAATATCTTTGCAACTCGCTGATTCATCGGTAAAGTATCTAGTTGGTATTTTAGAAAATGTTCTAGTTCAAACAGGTAAGTATTTTATTCCAGTAGATTTTGTGGTTCTTGAAATAGAAGAAAGTTCCAAAAATCCAATCATCCTTGGTAGACCGTTTTTGGCCATAGCAGGAGCAGTCATAGATGTTAGAAAAGGAAAACTCACATTTGACATTTGTCAAAATATAATTGAGTTTGATTTAACAGATTCATTAAAAAAGCATCATATTTAGGATCATGTTGTAGTATCGATATAATAGATGATGTTGTTAGTGACATGCATAATTTATTTGATGAGCCCTCTAATATTGAAACTGACACTTTTTCTGAGTGTATGAATAGAGGATTTCAGAAGAAAACTGATTCAATTTCTGAAAAGAGAAAGAAGAAGAGACAAAGAAGAAAAAGAAAATCAAAATTGCTTGATAAAGGAAAAAGGTTCTTGGGTAAAGTTAAACTTTGTTTCTTGAATGAGCTTTATGTACCTAGAAGTGGAGAACAAAACAAAGAGAAGTCAGAATGGCCACCGAAGGCACCATCACGATCAAATCCGAGTGCAGAACGGTCAAGCTAATGACCTTTAAATTAGCGCTTCTTGGGAGGCAACCCAAGCACTCTTACTTAGCTTAGTTTCTTTTATTTTAGTTTATTTTTAGAGTTAATTTTTCTTCTCTTTTTGCAGGAAAAATCGAGTTTGGTACAAAAATACAGCACTACCGTAATTCAAATTATGGGCCGTATTTTCAGTCCTTTTCAAACAGAAGGTTTTGATGCCATTACGGCACTGCCGTAAGTATTTTTACATCCTGTATTTTTACGCCAAAATTAACTTGCTTTTACGGCACTACCGTAAGCTTTTTCACGGGCCGTATTTTCGTAAAATTCTTCACCCGAGGGTCTTCATGATTTGTCCCGTATTACAGTAGTACCGTAAATACTTTTACGGGCCGTATTTTTTTTGTAATTGATTTTTATTAAAAAAAATCTCTTTTTCGATATTACGGTACCACCGTAACATTTTTCATGGTACCATATTTCCGAACGCTTCTTCGACCAAGAGTTTTGATCATTTTACGGCGGTACCATGATCATTTATATGGTACAGTAATTCAAGCAGTTTTTCAACCCGAGAGTTTGAGGCATTTTACGGTACTGCCGTATAGACATTATGGCCCGTGTTTTTCGAATCCACCACATTACGGCACCGCCGTAATAGAAATTACGGTCGTAATTCTGTTGGCCCACACGATTTACTCTACCGTTTTTAGAGTTTCTATACCGTGTTTTAGGGTTTTTCTCCACTCTCTTGCGCCGACCTCGAGCTCCCGACCTTCAGAGCTCGCCGGCGACCCTTCCCGTCTAGCTCCAGCTGCCAATCTGGTATTTTCTTGCCCTATTTTTCTGTTTTCGCAAGTTGTGTGAGATTTCCGCCCCTTTCCTTGTTTCTTTCCATTTCTTGATCGATTTCCAAAATTTCTGTTCTCATTTACTCCTTAGATGATAGGCGCCTCTTCGTAGTTCATTTCTGGAAAATTTTGACTGATTTTGGAGTGATTTTGACCTTTAAATGAGATAAATCAGCTGTATTCTTCAAGTTACTGTTTCGCCCCATCTTTTCTAGTTAAAATTTTAGGTTTAAGCTTAGATTTCACTTATTCTTGCTCTTATGATGCTTGTTGAGTGAAAATGTTCATTTCTGAAGAGGTTGAAAGTGTGATTTCTATTAGAACTGGATTCTTGCTATATTGTGTTCAAGTTTCTGTTTTACAGCTTATTTCAGCAAGTGATAACTGGAATTCATCAGATGCACCTAAGACTAAGACCGTAGTTTCCAAGAGAAGAGGAAAAGCCCCTGCTGAGTCCGCAACTCCCCCAAACCCCTATGGAATCATTTTTAGGGATGAAATCCAAGAGGCCAGATACAACCAATTGGTGGCTAAGAGAGTTGTGAATACCAAGTATGCGGATCGATGCATGTTGGAGGCATTAGGCCTTTATGATGATGTCTTTTGGCTAAGGGCAAAACCATTTTTCCAAATGACACCGCCCACGTACCTTCCCTTGGTTTTGGAGTTTTTCAGTAGTCTGGATATGGGGCTTGATGAGTTCACTAACCGACATGCTGATGGAGAAATTACTTTCAGATTAGCCAACATTGAAAGGAAACTTACTTTGAGAGACATCCGGACCATCTTTCACTTATCATCAGGAGGATACACCCAAGTACGAGTGGGTTTCATAGAGAATGTTTTCTGGAACCAAATCACTAGTGAAAATCACTTTTCTGCAGTCTCAGCTCGTGCTTCGAAGATTTTGAATCCTTGTATCAAATATGTACATAGAGTTTTGGCCCACACAGTTTTTGGGAGGAGATAGTGACGGCATGGTCCATCAATCTGAGTTATATTTCTTATGGGGGATGTTACATGGATATCCAGTTGATGTTGCTTTCTTTCTTATCAAGCACATGGATAAGGTTGCCCGAGCTAAGAAAGGGGCAATTGTGATAGGGGGGTTGATCACTCCTATAGCCCTTCATTTGAATATAGAGCCCTATGGAGTTGAAGTGGCTAAAGGGAATGCAAGATTAGATATTGAGTCTTGCATAACTATGAGGATGATTGTTAGAGAGGGCGATACATTTTGTTTGGTTCTAGGACCTGGAGCACCTACTCTACCCCTACCCCACGTTGAGAAGACTACAGTTAAGAATCAAGAAGATTGGAAGCTTTCACCGAGCGATGCAGAGGCCGCTTTCGCACCACCTTTGGACACCGTACCACCGCCACCCACCTGGGGTGGTAGAGATGACCCATTTGGGATGGGTATGGATCCACCGTCTTAGGGAGCTGCATAGTCACCCTCACACCGAGCTTCAGGCTCTTCACACCGTGCTACTGAGAGAGGATGGGCCAGTGCATTCGACCCCGGTTTCTAGTCTCTCTCTGCAGAGATGTACCGTTAGGGAAATAGCATGGAGAGGATGCTTGATACCATGGGGAAGATGTCTGACTCCATGTATCATCTACACCACGATGTTGAAGAGCTAGGAAACTACATGGAGGAGATGGGAAATTTCTTATATGACCGTTTTAGTTTTGAGGACACAAGGAGAGGTGGAGTCTACGGTGGAGATCAGGGAGTGCAGCAGGATGATCCCATGGACGCGGCTGCTGAGGACACCGAGGAGATTAGATCAGATGATGATGAGTAGAGTTTTGTGAGTATTCCTTTTTCCTTACTTATTGCATTTCATCTTCTTTATCTTATTGATGTTTCACGCTCTTATAGGGAAGGATGACTCTTCCAAACTCGTTGTGTCCGCCCACGCTATTTTGCCTTATTCCTACTTAAATGCTTCATCATTCGATTGGGTTGTATGATATTCAGATATTGATATTGATTTGATTGGGTTGTACTAATATATTCTGAGTTTGAATTTTTGATATTGATGCAATTGAGTTGTATGATATTTGATGATATGATTGAGATTGAGCACCTTGTTTAGGTGTATTCTGATGCATAATTGAATGTATAGTTTTACTGTTGAATGTATGTGATTCCCTCTTGTTATGATTATCTTGTGGTGTAATCTGTTTTTGAGAAACTTCTATTGATAAAATAATTCTCTTGATGATGAATGAGTTTATGCCTGTGATTAGGACTAAACCTATTGTGTTGAATTTATTTCTCTTATATATCTGCCTTTTGGAATTTTTCATTAATTGACGAAAAAAATTTTGGGTGAACATGTTATTTGATGAATTTGGTTTAAAAAGTGAAGCTACTTCTTTGAATAAAATTAGCATATGAGTATGATTTTTTGAATTGATATTGATTGATTAATTTAGTTGATCTTCATCCTATCTACTATTTGTTGGGAAGAAAGATTTCATGATCCAATTAAAGAAAGTGATGACTCCCTTACTTGGCACTACACAAAATTGGCAGTGGTACCAAAGGCTTGGGTTGAAGTCAAAATGAGAGAAAAAGAAAAAAATCATGAGAATGACTCCTCGTCTTGGCACTATGTCGATTTGCGGTGGTACCTAAGTTAAGAGTTAAAGTCCAAAGACAAAAAAAAGCATGTATCTATGTGGGTACATACCATGAGAGAAATCGTTTCACATTAACTCCGCTATCTTTGGATATAAGTTCTATTACATTGATTATGTGATCAATGCACTCTAACTTCATCACTAGAAAAAAAAAAGTGGTAATTGAATTAGAGAGTGTGAACGATACATAAAAAGAGAGGAACTAAAAGAATTTTGAGTGGAAAAAGATCTTAGAAATCCTATTCCTGTAACAAAAGTATGATAGGTTTGAACTGAAACTGAGTGAAATCTTGAAATAAAAATTCTATTAATTTTACAAGTTGTGAAGTTTTATTTGATCAAGTTGTGGATCTTGAGGATTGAATTCAAAGGATGATATGTTTATTTGCAATTTTATGAAGCAATTGGTGAAAGTTTTCATTGGTGATTGTATTTTAGAAATTTATTCTTCATAAGAAAGTCTTTTCCTTTGATCAATTTTTTATTTTGCTTAAGGACAAGCAAAGTTTGAGACTTATGTGTTTGATGACACGAAAATTCATAGTAAATTTTGTGTCATTTGATAGGTCTTTTATGTCATATTCATGCTCTTTTGCTTATTTTTATGCCTTATTTATCAAATATTGCAGAATCTACACCTTTTCTGGTTTTTGATGATTTTTCAGGTAAAAAGGCACCATTTTAAGGCATTTTCAAGCAAATTCAGATGCATAGATGAATCCCCATCATCAAGAAGAGATTACATGTTAATTTTCATAGAGAATTGAAGCCTCAAACCAAATTACGGAAGGGCCATAATTAATATTACGGTACCGTAGTTTCACTGAACCTATAGAAAAAACCACGGCACTACCGTAATTTTGGAGCACTGCCGTAATTTGGGGTGAATTTTGAACATAAAGTTTTGCAGATATTACGGCACTACCGTAATCCATATTACGGGCCATAAGTTCAGTCCAATTCTGAGCCGAAAGATTTTCAAGAACTACGGCACTGCCGTAATGGATATCATGGGTCGTAATCCTAGTCAATTTTTGTACAGAAAACTTTGCAGAAATTACATCACTGCCGTAATCAAAACCACGGCCGTAATTATGACCTGGACTTGCGATTTTCACAGGTATTTTTGAAGCCCGATTCTTGCGCGGATGATTGCGGACGATCCAGACCATCAATTTCAAATCCATACAAAGAGAAAGACTGAAGAGATAGAGGAGAGGAGACACACATGAAAAGCCCTAATTTTCATCCACGATCAAGAGAAAAATCGAGATTTTTGTCGTCGCCCTAGGTTTCGCCATTAGGAAGCGTACAGTGCATCTCCGACCGTGAAATTTGAAGGGAAGCTGCGCCTAGAGGGAGAGAACATACTTCAAAAGTTTTAGAGTAAAAGGGGATCGATCGGAGGAGAAATCGACAAAGGAAGCGTCCCCAGCACTGTTCATCGGGCCTTCTAGAGTAAAATTACGGCTGTAATTTTCATTACAGCCGTGCTGTTATTTGATTTCCTCTTTCCTTTTGATTTCTAATCCTTTGAAACAATGGTTTATTATAATTCTTCAACTATGCTAGCTTAAACACTTCATGGGACATCGGGTATAATCCCCTTAATTTCTTATGACTAGATGACTTTTATTTCGTCAAGATAATTTTAATATGATAATTCTACTTATGTGACGTTTGCCTTTAATTCTCCTTAGATTCATTTTACCAGCATGATTTAGAATTTTTGTGATATAGACTGAAAAGTTTTTTGCGAAAACTTGGAACCCTAAAATTGAATGCGAGGAACTTATCGTAAGAAATTAGGTTTGTTCTTATTTCTTGATTTTAGAAGTATAATGCCATGTTGATAATGTGAATCTATGATTTAGTTAATGAAATAAACATGATGATACTGTGAGAAATCAAGTATCGCATCGTTGGAGAACCTTAAGTAGAACCTGTGAAAACTAAAGTATGAAAATATTTAGTTTTCACTTAAGATGATTGACTTAGAATTTGGATGCATGAAAGTGATCTTTGAGTTCTTTGTCAATGATTTACTTATCTTTAGCATTGAATAAATCCTGTGCGAAAGTGAGGATTGGTTCTTTGTAAATTGTCTGCGCGAAAGTGAGATGATTTCTTTATAAAGTAAATTATATCTTTATCATAATAAATTTAGACTGACGACCACTTATTTAGATCTAGTCATTAAAATTAAGGTGGATGAAACCCTAGTCCCAGTTTCTCTCTCTGACATTTTCGTGTAGTTTTTGATAGTTTGATTTCATCATTTTCGATTGCCTAGCTAGTGAGAAATTGATTATTCGGTACTTGACAAACGAGGTCTCTGTGGTTCGATGTCTTAATTATTACTTTGAGTATCCGTGCACTTGCGGACACAACAACCCTCTGTACACACCCATGCAAGAAACCCTAGCCACGCTGCAGGCGCTCCAGTCCCCCACCTCCGGTGCTCGATCGACCTCCGACAAGCCTCTATCCTCTCCGCTAGGTGATCCTTCCCCACTGATTTCCAGCATCGATTAGAGCTTCTCGCCGCCGCACCGCCACTTCCACGATTCAGGCCACCACTTGCAGATCCTTCACCACCGACCTCGCTTCTTCGTTGCCGACATCTCTGATGACACACACCACTTCTGGTCATCTCCCATCCGCCTTGAAGCCGTCGAGATGCCTCCACACAAGCAAGCGACCTCCAAGCGCCGAGCTTCCTCTTCTGGCACTGCAGCCGAGCACCCAACACCGTTGCGTCGCCCATGCCATACGGTATCCTTTGCCGCAATCCAGAGCAGATGGCCAAGCTGAATGCCTTGATGCGCCGGCAGATCATCACCACATGCTATCTCAATCATTCAACTCTCAACACTCTTGGCTTTCACGACGACGCCTAGTGGCTATTCCAGCGCGTGGGGTGAGATTTATTCTTCGCCATCTCCTACCCTACATACATCCCCATCGTGCTGGAATTCTTATGTTCTATAGAGTTTCATGCCAACATCCACACCAACGATGATGATGGGAGTCTATCCTTTTGGCTCAACAACACAGAAGATTCCTTATTTCATTTCATCTCTATGTTCTGAATAATTTAATTGCTTGATGACAAGCAAAATTTTAAGTCCGATGTATTTTGATATCATGCATATATATGATATATTGTGGCTTAATTCTACTATTATTTTGGAGTAAAATGCATGCTTTGTCTCATTTATTTTCTTAAATGATTCATATTTTTCAGAATCTTCACTTCTCCTTGGTTTTATTGAAATGTAGGGATTTCGCCCTAAAATTGGTGGAATTTGGAAGATTTGAAGATATGAGATGACTCCTCATGATGAGACGAAGCTACATGTCAAATTTCAGATCAAACAGAGCTTTCCACACTCTTCACGAGTATGGCTATGCATCAATGCACGGCCGTGTATGACCCTACTTGCCCAAACTGCGCTAAGTTCTTCATAGGCGTGCCCGTGCATCCATGCACGGCTGTGAAGGACTCGGCCGAACTTTTCAGAATCCGATGAGCCATTCACGGGCACACCCATGAATGCATACATGGTTGTGAAGAGTTAGTTTTCCATAAATATTTCTTCGTTGAGATCTTCACGGGTATGGTCGTGCATCCATGCACGGCCGTGCATGGTTATACCTGTTCGATACACATTCAGTTTTTCATCCGTTTCTTACTATTCTTGGAGGGGAATTTGCTAAAATTTTGTGAAGACCTTCCTAACTGGGATACGGAGATTTTGGGATAGGAATCACGCAATTTCATGGAGTGGTTGGGGAGAACGAAGGCGAACGGTGACAACTAGGGTTTTGGGCAAAAATCTTGACGGCGACGTTGTTCCGGCGCGATTTCTTCCTCACTTTGATGCTGAAGATTGTGCTCTACCTCTCCCATCACGGATCTAGTCTTCTCTCTAGTTTGATTTGATTTATTTGAGAGATTTGATGAATTTCATGATGAATATTGTAGCGTAACTTATTTTCGGGGTTTGGGCATAGCCCGCTGTAAGAATGTTGATTGTTAAAGCTTGATTTATACATTGCTTAAGTTTATTCTTGTTCTTATTCAATTCTAAGATGTTTGAATCCATATTTGTATACTGGTCATGTATATATATGTCTTAGATGTTGTGGGAATGACTGAGAGGTGAACCACATCGTCGAATCCCCTTAAATTGAACTAGTAATTTTGACCACGAAAGTAGGTTGAAATTACTCGAAGAGACAATAATTCTTCATAGAACCCAATGGATCTGCTAAACCTAGTAAGCCACGAGAGGAGGAGACTTGGGTTAAGTTAGATACCGAACCGTGGTCTGAGAGGGAACAAGTTTGTACCTTAGGAAAAATTACCTTAAGAACTTAGGTTAAACAATTTTGAACATTTGTATTATCTTTCTTTCATACTTCGGTGTGGTGAAACCTAAAACCCCAATCCTCTCTCAAGATATTCACACCTCGTTTGTTCTTTATTTTGCACTTAACTTGCTTTGATATACTTTCCTGCATTAGGACATTAGTAACCCTCTTCATTATTTGATCACCTAGCTATTAATTGACTGATTAGTTAGTTCTTGACCCCTAGTCCCTGTGGGATCAATAGTTATTTTATTACGCGATAGAACCGTGCACTTGCGGACAACCTATCACTACCCACCACCACCCCGAAAGGACTCGTATGAGATCGTTTTTCCACATGAGAAGCAATGACGACAGCATGAGATCCTTTTTAGCCAGCCCTTGATCGCTACACAATATGCCTATATCACTACACTCTTATAGCTAGGGTTTGTTGAAGATGTCCAGTAGTTATTTTATTAGATTGGTGGGGTGCTCTTTTATTAGACTTAGTCACGACCTATGATTAGCTACACTTTAGAATTCTTGTCCTCTTTGGTGGTCCAAGTCTCCAACACTATTGATACAAATCTAGGGTGTATTTCTTTCAGGCTCCGGAACCACGAGTTCACACTCACTCTTAACCAATTGAATTAGATTTATGGCTTTCTAGTGGATGGGACTCGATGTGTATCGGAGACATACGACGAGAATATATTTTGGAGCGAGATTACTGGTGACAGGGAGTTTGTCCCTAGGACAGTCAGAGAGAGTAGTATTATGAGCTCGGTGTTTCGCTATATGCACCATGTCCTTGCCAACACCATGTTTGGCAGGGGGAGAGAGTCACAACACAGTATGCTAAACTGAACTTTTTATTTTATGGGCGATGACTAACTCATTCAGGATCGACTCTACTTTCTACTTGGTGAAGCAACTCATTAAAGTAGCAAAAGCTGCAAAAGGAGATATCGTCATCAAGGGTCTGATTACCCCTATTGACGATGCATTGGGCGTTGATTATTCTAGACTACCCCTCGCTTGGGGGCATGGTCTACTTGACATGGAGGTATGCTTAGCCATGCGCCTGGTAGATCATAATGCTAATGGGTACTGCATGGTTTTCAAAAATAGCGATTTCACCTTCCTTCTCCCAAACCAGAGACGCACCCTCATCTAGGGGTAGGAATAATTGGATACTTATACCACTTCCAAAAGCCATGGATGATGCTTCAGCATCCAGCAATCATCTCTTCTACTTGTCGAGCTTCTGCTTCCTCCTCATCTTCTAGATCCATGATGGACATCTTGTAGTCCATCCACACTGATATAAAAGAAATGAAGCTATGATGGGCTCGCCGCAAGTGCACAGCCTATTGAAGTAATATATAAATATCGTCCCACAGAGACCAATGGCTAAGTACCGACTTATCTTGGGATTATTAGCTAGATGAGTGAAAAATAGAGATGAGTTATAGACTAATTAAACTAAGCTACTAAAGTAACTAATAGAATGCAACGGGTGTTTGTAATCAAGTTATGAAAAATCAGAACTTTGGGTTTTACCACTCTGTGTCATATAACTTCACTAACAAAATGCATCTTAAGAAGGGTTTTTTTATCATGCTGAAGGGGATTTATCCGAATATATAGAATGCCCCCTTTCAGTAGTACAACCTAGTGTCTACTTGAGTTAATCCTCTACTTTTGTGGTTATTAACTTGAAATAAACCCAATGGGTTCTTAACAAATCATATAAACCCTCAAATCAATTCAATCTACTTTTGTGATCAAATTGATATGTCCAAATATTGTAGATCCAACGTTGCAATTCACCTTTTAGTACTTCTTGTAACGTATAATAACATGTAAATCATGGCCAATAATTAACACATAACAAGCACAACAATAATTAAATCAAGCATAAGTAAATTACTTCAAAAGATGAAAATCACTAATCAAATCATAGATAACACGGAGGGCTATGATGAGTTGCATTTACATCATATTTTTCACCATATTTTACATGCTTATTTGAGCTTAATTATAGAATTTTATACTATTTTATGATGATTTTCTCTCATATTGTATAGAATCTTTACATTTCTTAGTTTTCATGCAAATGAAGATAATATCACTAAAACAAATGATGAATTTAATGAGTTTTGACTTCATAAGGCAATTAAAATGAAAAGACGAGGTCGTACATCAAATTTGGAGAAAAACAAAGATCAAACGAAAAATTCATGGTCACGGTCGTGTGTCCATTCACGGGCCGTGAGTATCGTGCTGCACAATCAGATAGCTCTACGCCAAAACTAGGTTTTGCACAGAAACTTTTATGGCCACACCCATGAATCATTCATGGGCCATGAATGACTCGGCGCACAGCAACCAGAAGCTGATTTCTTCATAGAAACTTTCACGGCTACAGCCGTAACGCATTATAGCCCGTGAAGACGTCTGCCCAACTCGATTTTCTCTTCAATTCAACCTCAAATCAAGTTGAAACTTAGCCAAACTTTAGAAAAACATTCCAAGAAGGGTCCCACACAGATAAAACTATAGAAAAACCTCAACTTAGTTATGCAAAATTCTTTAGACGAAATTGGACAGAGGCGGCAGCTAGGGCAGAAAACATGCGGCTAGGTAAAATTCCAACGAGAAGATCACGAAAAGGAGGAATTTTGCTACTCAATCTTTATCTACTGATCGAAGAGAAGGGTTTCATCATTTCTCCTAGTATTTCCTTGTATTAAAATTAAGTTTCCATGTTGAATTCATCATTTATATGAGGTTTACTATGAACATGACCGCTTAAACTTCCTTTTTTGGGATTTGGGGCATAACCTGTTGACATCTTATGAATTAATATTTGTATTAAATTTTTGTTAAGATTTCTATTGAGTTGATTTGATTAGAATTATGCATATTTTATTTTATTGCTCTGGCCAAGTTTTATTGTGTTTGAGATGTAGTGAGAAGGACCGAGAGGTGAATCGCGACGTTGGACCTATTCTTTTCAAACCTGTGAATTCAATCACAAGAGTAGTTTGAATTCACTTGAAGGATTTTATGATTTGTCACAGAACTTAAGAGGCCTAATTATGATAATTGTCATGACAGTAGGGAATTACCGTGATTAGGTACCGGATTACACTTCGAGAAAAGGTAATCTGTACAAATGGACAAATCCCTTTTAATACTTTAATTTTCTGAACATAGATTTATTTTATTAAATTTTGATTTGTCAACGTGGTACAACCTCAGCCCCGATTCTCTCCACATAAGTTTTCTACTTAAAATGCTCGCTTTTGCTCTCATGCACATTGAAGTTTCTAACCAAAATGCTCTTTGAATCGTCTAGCTATAGATCTACCATGTAATCGGTAATTGACCGCTAGATCCTCATTGGGAATGATCTTTTATTTATTATTTCAATAAAGTCATGTACTTGCAGTCGTATCAAGTATTTGGCACCATTACCAGGGTTCAGACTTGCCAATATTGATTTAATCGTGATATTTATATACTAGACTTTTTTTCTCACTTTGCGTTAGTTTTCCTTATAGTTAGATTTCTATTATTTTTATCTTTTTGGATTAACATGTTTTATGCCCAAGACTTATAAAATAGGAGAACTCATACCAAAAATCACTAGACTATATATTTTAAGCTTTGTTTTGCCTTTCCTATTTTGCATTTTGTATTTCTAAATTTTATTGCATAAATTGAAAACATAACATTCAACCAATATCAATAGTCAAATGAGAGGTATGTACCATCGATAGTAACAAGAGAATATGACACGGATACATTACAATCGCTTACAACAAAGTTAGACTCCTTAGCTCAACGAATTGGTTATTTAAGCATGCTATCTTTTATGCTAAATTTCATTACTTGCGATATTTGTGGACATCATAGGCATCATTATACTCAATGTCAATTAGGGATTCCTTCATCCTTTGACTCATGCCTTAGTACCTATAATCCAAGTTGGGAGAATCATCAAAACTTACTTTATCAGAATGACCTAGCCTTTATCCACAATCAAACTTTAGTCAACCTCAAGAATCCAATCTGGAAACGATGCTTGAAAACTCTATAGCTGATATTAACAAACAAGGTGAGAAACTTCATATTATAATTTATGGCACTGATAAAAATGACATAAAGGAAGCAATCTGTGATGAATCTGAGAATTTTTCAGAGTTGGAACGCTCATTGGTCGTGACTCTAGTCACGGATTATGATTTTCCTTATTTAAATTTCAACATTTAAAAAATTTTAAATACCCCATTAACCCTTCCTCGGCACTTTACCAGCCATCCATTCCCCTCTCACATAACATAGTGCCTTGCATCACAATTACTTTGGACATATTTAAAGAAAAAAATTAAACTTTTGGAGACTTGTGAGAAGAAGGTTGAGTAATTTAAGGAGTCTCAAGTAAGAAGTAGCGAGATAGATAGGGGTGAATTTGATACTGTTAGGATGGAGTATCCCATTGAAGAGAAAGAAATTGAGGAGAAAAATGAGGAAGAGGATCATGTGTATATTCCACCACCACCACCACCATAAGAACCATTAATTCCTTTTCTACAAAAAAATCCATTAGGAATTTGCATGATAGATGATGAAGGAGATGATTATAAGGATAATGATGATGAGGTGGCTGAACTATTATTTGATTCAAATCCAACCACAGATGGCTAGAAGATAATAACACATGAGATTCTTTATCACATTGACATTGAGGTAAGTGAAAAAACCCAATGTAAAATTTGAAAACTTCTTGAGCAGTCCAAGGTATGAATTTTTAGATCTTAATTCCAATCCTCCTCCAATTGTTGATATAAATCTAAAGGAAGAACACATGATATTACTCTTGGATAAATACAGAAAAATTATTGCGTATTCTTTGTATGACTTTAACTTTTATTTTTGTATGCATGTAATGGTCACTACAACATTGGTCTACCTATTTAACTGGATATATACTTTGGTGGGAACACTCTTGAGATGAAGGAAAGACAGAAGATTATATACTCTCTACTATGACACTGATTCACCAACTCCACCATGACATGAAGCATTGGTCGAGCTAATGACCTTAAACAAATGCTTATTGGGAGGCAACTCATGGCTCTAACTTTAGTAGTTCTTGAATTTTGTTTTTCGGTTTTAATAGTTTTTATAGAATAATTTCTTGGTTTAGATGATGAAAAATCTTATTATAAGTTATTCTAGATGCAGTGAAGCAAGGAGGAACAAAGAAATAAAATTACAGGAAGCTATCGCAACATTCACGGGCGTAACCATGAATGCATTCATGGACCATGAATGCTGCGCCTAAAGGAAGCAAGAGGGAAAGAAGTTATCGTGACTTTTACGACTGTGACTATGAGTCTATTCATAGGCCGTGAAGTGTGATTCTGAAGGACGATGCATATTTTTCTTTCTAGGTTGATGTGTATTTGCTACTTGTATTTGTCGATGTTATCTGATGATGCATGTTTGGTTTTTATTGATAATTGTAGAGTAAATGATGTGTAGTATGCAATAGTTTAAGTGTAGGGGCTTATAGGTATATTGTTTTTATCCAAATTTTATCAAACTATATTTTGAATGTTTATGATTTTTGTGGCATGAGTTGGTTTTATACTTGACAATGTATTTAGAAAACATTTTAAGCAATTGATTTGATAGCTTAGAAACTTTTAGAATTGCATGCCAGATAAGATTCTTGAGTAAACACAGTTTTGGTATGGATAAAATGTGTATATGAAATATTGTGCACCTTTATGATGCGAGTTGAGTAAAAGCTACTTAAGTTTAATTTTTCTATTTTTGCTTGATAGAGAATTTTCATGTAAAGAAAATTGGTGATACTTGTATTAGGAGACTTGCTTCAACTCCTCTAGTCTAAAGATCTGAAGTCATGAGTTATATTATACCATGAGTTGGTATACTTTAAATCTATTTCGATCAAGTAACAAGGGGAAATTTATAAAAAAAAAACTATTTAACCCTCATGCAAAAAGATCAATAACGATTTAGTACCATGCCCTTGACTAGCTTTCTCCAAAATGAAAAAAATGAATGAAAAAAATGAAAAGAATAAAAAAAGAGAAAAAGAGGGAGTTGGAGGTCAAGTGTACAACTCCACTGACGTTTCATGATTGTGGCCATGAGTTCTATTATACTACTATGTAGTATACTTTAAACAATGTTACAGTGCTAACAGGAAAGGGCATATAACCATTTAAAGATTAGTCTGCTCTAAAAGTCTCTACTGAGAATTACCACCAAAGATCTATAAATGAGAATTTCACTGGAAAGGTAAATTTAGATTTATTAAAGTGAAAGTACAAACTCTTCAGTAAGTTAAATTTGGATGCAACAATAAGGATTATGTAATTTTATTTATCTTAGACTGTAAAATCTTGAGAATCTATTTCTGACGTGTTATTTCTTAAGTTTCATAAGTTTTGAAAAATTGTTGCACAAATTATGGACTAAATACATCTCAGGCTAAGAATGAAACGTCAGTTCCTTATCTTTACATTCTCTTTACATATGATGATATTGCTTGAGGATAAGCAAATTTTTAAGTCTAGGGTATTTTGATGAGTTGCATTTACATCGTATTTTCTACCATATTTTACATGCTTATTTAAGCTTAATTATAGGATTTTATACTTTTTTATGATGATTTTCTCTCATATTGTATAGAATCTTCACTTTTCATGGTTTTCATTTAAAATATAGATAATATCACTTAAAAATGATGGATTTAATGAGTTTTGACGTCACGGGGAGATTGATGAAAAGACAAGGCTGTACGTCAAATTTAGAACAAAACAGAGGTCAGACAAAATATTTACGATCACAGTTGTGAGTCCATTCACGGGCCATGAGTATCGTGCTGCACAATCAAATAGCTCTGTGCAAAAACTAGGTTTTGCATAGAGATTTTCACGGCCACACTTGTGAATCATTCATGGGCCATGAATGACTCAGTGCACAGCGACCAGAAGTTGATTTCTTCATAGAAACTTGCAAGACTACAGCCATGAACGCATTATGGCCCTTGAAGACGTCTGCCCAACTGAATTATCTCTTCGATTCAACCTCAAATCAAGTCAAAACTTAGCAAAACTTTGGAAAAACCTTCCCAGAAGGGTCCCACATTGATTAAAATATCAAAGAGAAGATTTTAGAAGGGATTAAGGGATCTTCTTTGGACAAAATTGGATAGAGGTGGCGGCTAGGGCAGAAAACAAGTGGCTGGGTAAAATTTCGATGAGGAGATAACGAAAAGGAGGAATTTTGCTGCTCAATCTTCCTCTCCTGATCGAAGAGAAGGGTTTCATTGTTTCTCCTAGTGTTTTCCTTGTATTTAGATTGAGTTTTCATGTTGAATTCATCATATTATATGTTGTTTACTATGAACATGATTGCTTAAACTTTCTTTTTCAGGATTTGGGGCGTAGCCCGTTGACATCTTATGAATTACTCTATGTATTAAATCTTTGTTAATATTTCTATTGAGTTGATTTGATTAGAATTATGCTTATTTTGCTTTATTGCTTTGGCCAAGTTTTATTGCGTTTGAGACATCGCGAGAAGGACCGAGAGGTGAATCGCAATGTCGAATCTATTCTTTTCAAACTTGTGAATTCAATCATGAGAGTAATTTGAGTTAACTTAAAGGATTTAATGATTTATCATAGAACTTAAGAGGCATAATTACAATAATTATCATGAAAGTAGGGAATTATTGTGATTAAGTACCATATTACGCTTCGAGAGAAGGTAATCTGTACACATAGACAAATCCCTTTTAACACTTTAAGTTTCTGAACTTAGATTTATTTTATTAGATTTTGATTTGTCAATGTAGTGAAACCCCAACCCCGATTCTCTCCGCATAAGTTTTCTACTTAAAATGCTCGCTTTTGCTCTCACGCACATTGAAGTTTCTAACCAAAATAGTCTTTGAAACATCTAGCTATAGATATATCATATAATCGGTAATTGACCACTAGATCCTTGTTCGGAACTATTTTTTATTTATTACTTTGATAAAGTCGTGCACTTACTATCGCATCAGGCTATGCCCTAGTCCTGAAATAGAATTTATGCTAACATATTCATTGTTTAAACACTAAAAATATCCATAGTCCCGATTGCATAAAATTTCATGGGTGACTTCGTTTCTACATCTAGAATCCATCTGTGTGCTCGGATCTTTTAAAATCCATCAAAATTGGTCATTTTCCCCTGAAATATGATAAATGCAAATAGAGGTGAAGATTCCGAACACTAACAAGAATTTAAGTCAAAATAAGTAAAAATATGATAGAAAAGGGGATATTTTGCAGTAAAAGCATACTAAAAATACTATATAAATGCAAGACATCAAGCTTGACATAAAGGAAGTCAAGCAAGACATAGGGAGGATTAGATGAATACAAGGCATAGGATGGCCTACATGTGCGATCGTATGGACTCGATACAACAACATCTACCTAGGCGCCATACCCTAGACGATGATGATGATAGCGATTGAGATCATTATATGACGATTGGGTGAGCATGACTAATTTCTCTTTTTGATATATATTTGTGTCATTTGCTCATTACTCTTATATTTCGATAGGGTTGTATAACTTATATACTATTTCATTATGTGGAACTTGTTTTCTTTTATGCATGACTTGGTTTATTTTGATGAGATATGTGTAACTTGAATGTCTATGATCTTATTGGCATAAGTTTATTCGCTCTAATGATGTGTTTAGTAAGTAATATATGTAATTGATTTAGTGGTTTAGGAATTTTTGGGATTACCAATAGGATAAAATTTGTAAGTAAATAAATTTAGTTCTGGTATAGATAAAATTTGTATGAGAAGTGCTATGCATTCTTGTGATACAGGTTGAATGATGGTTATTTGATTTTAATTTTTAAAACCTTGATAGAAAAATTTTTCATGAAAAAGAAACTATGTGGTATCTGTAAGAGGCTTGCTCCAACTCCTCTAGCCTAATGAATTAAAGTCATGAGTTATATTATACCATGAACAAATATACCTTAAATTTGTTTCGATCAGATAACAAGGGAAAATTTATAAGAAAAATATTTATCCCTCATGCAAAAGATCGGTAACGATTTAAGTGTTATGCCCTTAGCCGGTTCTCTCTAAAAAGAAAAAAAATGGGAAAAAAAGAATAGATGAGAAAAAAGAAGAGAAAGTTGTAGGTCAAGTGGATAACTCCGCTAACATCTTATGATTATGGCCTTGAGTTCTATTATATTACTTTGTAGTATACTTTAAATAATGTTATTGTGCTAATAGAAAAAATGTCAATAATTGTTTAAAGACCAATTTGCTCTAAAATGTCTCCCTATGCAGATTATCACCTAGGATCTATAAGTGAAGATTTTACCGGAAGGTAAATTTAGATCTATTAAATGAAAGTATGAAATTGTTTGGCAAGTTGATCCTAAATGTTATATTACATGATTTATAAATATTTTATTTATCTTGGACTATAACCTCTTGAAGATTTCTTCCTGATAGGATGTTTCTTAAATTCCATATTCCTAAAAATCGTTGCATATAGTATGGATTAATTACATGTTGGGGTAGAACAAGCAAAAGTCATTTAATCCTTACATTCTCTTTAGACGTTTCAATTTACATTTTTACTTGCTTGAGGACAAACAAAGGTTTGAACCTTATGTATTTTGATGACTCAAAAAATCACAATAATTTTATATATTTAATTTGTATTTTTGGGTCATCTTTATCGTACTTTTGATTATTTTTGAATTAAATTTGATCAATTGGTTCGGAATCTACACCTTCTCTTTTTTTAAAAAAAAATTTAGGTAAAATATGGTTATTTTCATAGATTTCTGAGGATAAATAGACCAAAGGCTAAACCAGAGAGAAATTTTGAGCTCAAGGAGCAATTTTGCAAAAAAAAAAAGTTACGATCACACCCTAGTGACGAAATGAACTGCGGGTGTCACACCTCTATAATTCCAATATTTGGGGGAAATTTTTGTGAACAACCGAGTCTTCCACCGCTTGCATAACCTGAAGAAGACTCGACTAACAGCTTATTGAAGACCTAGGTGGTGCCCTGAGGATCTGGAGCAGTGGACTTTGGTGCACTCAAGGCTCGACTGATGGCTTGGAGGCATGTGCTAGCGCTTGGAGCCTTAGAGTTGCATAGGCAATTCTAGGTCTAGGGGCTTGATACCTATGGTCAATCATTAATTCATTATAGGGCTTGCGATGAATCAGTGTGTCGATAGGGCTATAACCATGTCATCTGTTTATTTTCTACTCTTTTATTTTTTTGTGAAAAAGCATGATTGTTGTTTTATTTTATGTTAATCATTATAGGAATGCATATCTGTAATGTTAGACATAAGATAAAACTAAGTGGTAGTGAGACCACAAAAACCCTTATCAAATTATATCAAGTCTCTTGATAGCCTTCCAATGCATAGCCCTCCTCAAAGTATCGATTAATGGTGTTCTGCATTGTTTCCCACCCTAGTGGGACACACCCATTTATCTTTAGGAGGCATGAGGTGACAATGGTTTCCCTAGTCCGGTTAAAAATCTAGGCACACGTTCACATGGAAACTCATTGGCCCTAGGCTTAATAGTCATGTCAAGCTTGACTAGTCTGTTCGTATGTAGATAGACCACATGATGAAATTCTAGAGGTAGGAGGTTAGAGCTTTGTGTTCTTTCTAGCCCTAGTTGGACACAAAGTGCTTGAATTGTCTTAAGATGGAGAGTTGTCTAGTTACAATTGGCCGATGGGCCCACCCTAGTGGGACACAAGGCCCTATGTGAAATAAGGATCTCATCTCATTAAGGAGATTTTTTTGAGTTCCCAATCGACTTTTGAGGGTTGTCGATTCGAATAAAATAATAAAAAATAGTCATTTATATAAGTCCAGAATAAATGATTGGAATATGGTGCTAATCTGCATGTCTTTTGTTGTAGATGACTACAAACAATAGCAAATTGAGACTGTGAGCTGTCCTCAAAGAGGGTACATTGGACTGGTATCAAAACTTGAGGAGTGACCTCAAGCTCGAGAGTTGTATGCAACTACAGAATGAGGAGAAGAGAAGTAATCCTTCATCTTTTGGCTTGAGTATTTGCGTGATTGAAGTCAATTTGTCTACTTCTAACACATGGGTACTTGATACCGCATGTGGAGCACATATTTGTACAAGTATGCAGGGCTCAAAAGAAGTAGAGCAATTCGACTAGGAGAGATTGACCTACGAGTCAGAAATGGAGAACAAGTTGCTGTTATGACTATAGGAGATTATACTCTCTCGCTACCATCGGGACTTCAATCAGAACTAGATCATTGCTACTATGTACCATTGATAACCAAAAATATAATATCCATTCCTACCTTGGCGAGGAAAGGATTTCGTTTTGTAATTAAATAGAACACCTGTTCTTTTTCATTGGCAAATGTGTTTTACGATTCTATTAAAGATATACACAGTCGACACAGAGAACAATCTAGCATACCCACTAACCAAGGCTTTGACACGGCAGAAGCATGATGGTCATACTAGAGACATGGGGTTGAGATTTCTCAATAACTAGGCCTTAGTGCAAGTGAGAGACTTATTAGTGTTATGCCCTAGGACCTATTGTTCTTCCAAACATTTGTACTACATTCATCTTTTTGATATTTATATCATTGGCATTGTCATTGTCATATTTTTGATGTTTGTGATTGTGCATGTTTGTATGATAATATCCCTGGAGATAGATTATATCTAGTCTCAAAGCTTGTCCCTAGTTAAGTGTCATAATGGATAAGAGACAGCTATGACGCATGTGAGATTAGTATATGCACTAATTGAGCATGAGTTGCTAACACAAACATATGAGTATATCAAGGTAGATATACTGGACCGACCCGCCATGAGGTTTTAACTTGGTGTCTTAAGTTAAAACTCCTAGTGATAGAGAAGCATTTGTCCTTTGACTTGAGGGAGTTTGTGTCTCTATATGATGAGTGGTATGTTTTGATACAACATAATACCTCACCGTAATAGGGAGGTCATAATGTTGTTATTGGGTATATCATAAGCCATGTGAGAGATACAACTTTCCAAGAGAGGATTTGCCCCTTCCTTAATTTGAAGCTTGATGTCCTTGCACCCCCCCCTATTTGGATACATGACTGAAAATGTGTAGCCACACGTAGTTAAGCTTAATTTAGTCATGACCATTTGATTGGGTTAAACAAGTGTGACACACTTGTCCAATCTAGACATCAGCTTGGCAAAGGGACTAGAATGCATAGGTATTTTGTTGTGGTTTAGGGGTTGTCGATGATGACATCCATTCCGACGACTTGGGTAGCAATGATGTATTGTTAGATACCTTTCACTACTTGTGATGACTGTCATATCATCATTGCCATTGTCATATGAACCTATATGGTTGTACACCTAGACATTCGAGATCCCGTAATAATTGGGTAGTCTTAGATTAATCATTAAATGATTCAGATCTGTTTGGGAGTCTATTGCATCACGAATGCATCTATTGAGATGGAGAATGTTATATAGAGCCAAATGATATTCTAAGATCTGTTAACCTCCTGTTGACCTTTGAGTGACCACGTTTGACCTTGGTTGACTAGGTCTTAGTTAACAAGTCAAATATTAAGGTTAGCACCGAAATGATTAAGTGGCTTAATGACTTGATCTAGATGGGCCCAAAAGCCCAGGCGCAAATTTGAATATTTTATATTCAAATAAATTAATAAATTTATTAATGACTTAGGTTATGAGACTCACTTCTTAAACTCTATATAATGGGGCTAGGGGAGCATATGTGTGTGTCTTGCCTTGGAGAAACCCTAGCAGTCTAGAACATCTCTCCCCTCTCTAACCTAGCCACCTCTCTCTTCCTTGGCAATGCCTAGTGCATGAAGTTATTGCCCCCTCCTCTTGTGGCGACAAGCTTCCTCCCTTAGAGGCTCAAGAAGAGCTTGAGGGGCTACCTCCTTCTTCCTTGGCGCATCCTCTTGGAGGCTTGGCCCAAGTTCTTGAAGAACGTGACTTCATCGCACCTTGGAGCATCTTTGGTGGTGGCGCAAGCAAGGTGGTGATAACTCTCAAAGGTATGGATCTCTGCTTCCATGGCTAGCACTGAGTGTGGAGGTAGAGGGATCTCAAGGACCCTGTGTGTGCATGAGTATAGAGGACGCTCCCTTGCACGTCTCAACATCGTCACCAATTGCTCCTAAATTGCAAATAAAAGTATTTACTCTATCACATTTGGTGGCTCCCTCATAAGATGATTCTTATTGTTTTTTGGTAAACTTGTTTCGGGCCTCCACTTCCACTCGTTAAAATTTTATTTTAGCCTAGGGTTTTCCAACAATTATCAACTTGGCTTGGAAAGGCTTGAGATTTTAGGATTGACTTCTTCTCTCCTTAGGAAGTAGGATTCTCACTTTACTTTTTTGCAAAATCCATCATCGTCCTGGATTCATCGCCGATAACTTTCATTTAACTTTGGACTCCAAATCTTCAGTGAAGGTCCCTTTTTATACTTTGAATATAATTCTGATGAAATCTCTTCATTTTGCTTCAATTTAGGCTCTTTTTACCTAAAAAGTAAAAAGTATGGAGAGAAGAAGTTTTTCTGCAAAATCTTTTGAATTCATGCAATAAAAATATGCAATTAGAGGGAAAGATGATACAAATTTGAAATAATATGTATGTAAAACAAAATAAAAATTTGTGTCATCACTCGATACCTAGATCGGGGCTGATCAAGCTCCCAATCCGGATCATCCTCAATGGGTTCCTTAAAACATGAGGGCCACTGGGTAAACGATGTCCAAGCCCATCTCTAAAAGGATTATCCAAATGGTTCCTAGGTAGATAATCTCCCAACATCCATGTCATGGCATAGGAGGGGGTTCCCCTAGATGCAGGACCCATCTCGAGTTGCTCAATTCGAGTTTCCATTAGTTGGAATGCGATATTTATTACGTCTATGCATAAGGACAATTTTTCAATCAAGTCTATTAGGATTTTAGTCCCTTCCTCAGTTGGGGTAGGCTCTTGAGGGTTAGGTTTGTGAGAATCGACTTCTAATCTACTTGTCATGTTCAGAGAGATGCAAGATGCAAGACTGTTGATGCTGAAAATACGATAAACCGAATGTAGTTTAGGGGATTTGTGTGAGTATACAAGAGATACTCACCAGACTCCTCTGATACCAACTTCACGTAGTGGTTATGTGGGAGGAAAATTCTTAAAATCGACTCTAGATTTGAGAAACTAATGCACAATTTGAAAATCATAGAGGGTCTGTGGATGAGGGAAATTAAAAGCACACATGATAGAAATTCCTTAAAGAAAATATGTAGAAATCACAATTGAGATGTGTATTTGAGCAACAAAAGGATAAGTACACGAACCACGACAACCAACTATAGCAAATCAAACTACTAACCGAGTGGAAGGGCTAATTTTTCGTTAAGCACAACACTTAGGCGTTCCACGAAGTAGCGAAAGACCAACACTTCTGCAGTCCTAAAATGATAACCAAAGATAAACAATCCCTTGTTTATCTAAAAAAAGGAGCGTGGATAACAAAACTCAAAGAAGCGTAAATGGAAGGGAAAGAGCATGAATAACACAACTCTAAAAAAAGGAGGAGAATAACTACGTTACCAAGAAAGACTAGTGTGTCTTTAATTCATACATAAGCTGCAATTCCCACATAAGGAATTGCAGGCAAGCTATAATTTTGGTCATGGCCGTAATCTTGAAACGCGATTTCTTCAAATAGGATCATGGGGCGGGCCATGATTTTGGTCATGGCTATAATCTTAGAATTTGGTCGTTTTGTCTGCATCACTGGGGATACTTTTGAGAATGATATAAGTCTATCTTCAAAAATATTATTATGTAATCTTATACAACATGCAAGTATAACAAGAACATAATAATAACAATATCTTTATTAGAATATATCATAATACTTTATATATGTTGAAGACCAAATTAATCGATCATTAGGGTATATACATTAATAATTCATCTCTCAACGCTAGCACTAAAGAAGAGGAAGAGATTCCCATTGATTCCATATGGATACCACAAAGGAAAGGTGTTGACGCTCAAGAGATTTGATCTAAAATGTATATTTTTCTAATAACTGATTGGATCTTATTTGTAAATATCCGTCATGCCCAAATTCCGCTAAGCCTCCATGTCAGCCCTTACCGCGCTCGCTCTAAAATTTTCGTAGCCGCACAACCAAATTCGATTTTGACTGAGTCAAAATCGAATTCGCCGCCTCGCGAATTTGGCCAATGCTCTTTCTATTCTGATGTTGACTGCGCTGATTGCGCCTCGGATTGAATGCCCACGCGTTCGATCTCTGCCGCCATCATCTTCATGTGAATGAGAGCCACGCTCGTTCGCTCGTTGTTGCCGGTGAAGAGGGCGGTGGAGGTGAACATGCAGGCAGGGAGACTCCTCCTCCCCTCAGCCCTCGTCGCTGCAACCGGAAGCGCCGCCACCCCCTTATATCGTCGTCGGTGATGGTGATGCAGAAGAGAAGAACCACACAGGAGAAGAAGATCGGATGGAAGGGAAACTACTCTTATTTCTCTCTTAAATACACAGTACAAAACCCTCCCTCACCCTCTTGCTCTCATGTCAACGGCCGCCTCTCGCCGTCGATGGTACAATCTCTCAAAGCTTGCTCTACTCTCTTTAATCTCACCTCGCAAGTCGCTGCTCGCCTCTTGCTGATCTCTCTCTCAGATCTCGCCTCCACTCGATCTTGGATCTTTGTCCCTTTTATAGGGAAGAGGCATCGCCGTTGGACTCGATTCCTGCCGGAATCGATCGCCACGTCGACCAATGCTGCTCGAGTGCCACGCTTCCAATGGAGATGTGCACCGCTTCCGCAGTGTTCGCCACCCTGCTTTCAAGCCGCCAGCGTCTGAGATTCCTAACAAAGATGTTATTGCTGGAGACAAGGCGCTCGTCTCCCCTCTTGTCAAGTTCTTCTGCCGAGGAAGCCGCCTTGTCGACTCCATTACAGACGTCGTCGAAGACTTCGAGCTTGCTTCCGCGATTCGTTCGCACCTGAAGACTCGAAGCCACCGCTTCTTCCGATTTGGGTGTTGACCCAAATCGTTGACACTCCGCAATCTTTGTCTCGGACGTGGGCTTGGGCTGCCGCCCAGCCCGACTCCCTTGGTTTCGGCCCGCCAGGTATCAGGTATCACACTTATCGTGTTCCCCAATAAAATAAAGCTTAGTTAGTTGGGTACATGACCAAACCTAATCTAACGCATTTATAATAGGATTGGGCACCCATTATCTGATTAGTATGCTTTCAAAATTTGATAAGTCAAGTTCAAGTCAAATTTGGGTCTTAAGGTATGGGTATGGGTATTTAATCAAAAATACAAATAAAAAAAATAATTTTACCTATATTCCACTTAGGGTTGAGCATTCGGTAAATACCAATTTATCGATTACCGATTTTACCGAATTTTTTTTCTTTACCATTACCGTTATTGATTGTGAAATTACCGATATTTACTTGTTTTCTTTTTGTCCTCTATGTGATATGCCGCCAGGTCCCAATTGTAAAATAATTCCTAATATTTATTTGTTTTCTACTTTAAAAATAAATACTTATGTTGTATATGTGAGGAAATCGATGATCAAATTAAATTCGGTAAAAGTGAGTTTGATCGGTAAGTTGGTAAAATAAAAAAATCTATAAGTTTTCGATAAATTGGTAAATTTATCGAATCAAAAATATTTTATCAAACTGATTTTCAATTACTGATTACCGATTTACTAAACTGATTTTACCTTTACCTTCGGTAAAATCGATAAAATTCGATAATTACCGATGAATGCTTAGCCCTAACTCCAGCAATAAATCATAACAATAATTAATTTATAAATACATAAAATTTTAATTTATAGAAGAATTAAAAATAAAAAAGGAAAAAAGTTAAAGATTCTTTTATAGAATTAGGCATTTGTGGGTACCAATTTTAAAT
This sequence comes from Costus lasius, assembly GCA_027563935.2. NCBI lineage: Eukaryota > Viridiplantae > Streptophyta > Magnoliopsida > Zingiberales > Costaceae > Costus > Costus lasius. Next base: position 90,451,834 of record CM050450.1, on the reverse strand, counting down.
ACACGAGGTTCATATTATATGATATTAGGTGCATGTAATTGGATAAGTTAGGAGCTTTGAATAAAGCCATGAGCTAAAAAGATATCAGGAAAAAACCTTAAGGGTATGTTCGGTAGAGTGGATTCCACCGTGGAAAGGATGGAAACATCAATGAATCTAGATGGCTTTCCAACTAGATTCATTGATGTTTCCATCCTTTCCACGGTGGAATCCACTCTACCGAACATACCCCTAACAGCCTGTTTTCAGAGGAGGGATATCTAGAGGGAAAGGAAAGATTTCTACATTTTCTCTTGTTTCAGTAAAAAAAAAAGAAAAGAAAGGATAGAAAAGTAAAGGGAAATTTTGGACACTTTTCCCTTGAAACCAATCCCTCCAAAAAAGAGGGAAATCACTTTTCCTTCCCTTTCATGCCTCGACTCTCGTGCACACGACCTCACACCTCACTCACCCCTCTCGCCTCTCGCCTTCGCCCTCTCGCCACTCACGCCTCTTCCCTCGCCGACGCTTGGCCACCACTCACCGCTCGGGGCTTGCCGTTGAAGCCCTCACCGCCGAAGCCCTCGCCTCCCTCTCCCGTTCCCCGTCCCCCACTTCTCCCATCCGCCAAAGCCCTCGCTTCCCTCGGATCATTATTGTGGCTGTCGCTGCAGGAAGGGAACGAGACGGTGTCCTCCTCCGCCAGGCTGTCGGCCTCCTCCGCCAGGAAGGGAACGAGGCTTGCTCCTCCGCTTCGCATTTGCCTCTGGCGTCATTTTTGTGGATTCCGGGCCCTCGGATCATTATTGCGGCTGTCGCTGTAGGAAGGGAACGAGACGGTGTCCCTGTTCCCACTTCTCCCATCCGCTAGGCCGTCGGCCTCCTCCTCCGCAAGGAAGGGAATGAGACGTTGAGGAGCTCGTTGGCCTCCTCCTCCGCCAGGCCGCCCTAGATGCTAAGGAGCTCGTCTGACCAGAGGTTGCTGTAGCGGGGTGAGCAGGAGGAGGAGGAGGGTCGACTCGATTAATTCAGCTAGTGGCGCTAGCGCTGTGGGGGAAGGAGGAGGGTCGAAGCTCACTCCCTGTTAGAGCTTGACAGGGAACAACTTCTTCTCTTTTCTGTTTTCCTCCTTAACCTTGAAACAAGGGAAAAGTATTTCTATTCCTTCTTATTTTCTGTCCCTCCTCTGAAACAGGCTGTAAGGGTATGTTCAATTAGAGAGATTCCACAGTGGAATGGATGAAAGTTGCTATGAATCTAGATGCATAGCTTATGTTCTGTTGAAAGAAATTTACAGTGGAAATGAAAAAAATTGTTATAGACCTCGTTGAAAGAATGTATCAAGGGGAAATTGATAGTGTAGGGTGATTCTTCTTAGCATCGTTCGTACCAATATCCTCCGTAACACAAATATAAAAATAACTAAAATTTTTCCGTACAGCAATTTGTATATTCTCACCCTTTGATTCGTTGCGCATTTAGCCATTCGCTTCCTAACCCTTTGATTCGTTGCGCATTTAGCCATTCGCTTTAGGAAGACAAGCTGGAGCGCGTGAATGTATCAATTAAAAGGCGTGCATTTATCTTCTCCTCGGTCGGCTCCTAAGTGAGGGTTTAAACCCTAACCCTAAGTGCGAGATCCACCTTGAGATCCCGCTCCGGGGGTTCGATGGATGACCTCGATGGAACCCTCAGCTTCGACTTCGAGGGCGGCCTCGATGCCGCCGCTCCCGCTGCCGTCGCCCCGGCAGCCACCACCACTGGCCCACTCCAGCCGCCAGACCCCACTGCTGCCGCTGCGAGTGCAGGAGTCGCTCCGCCATCGGGATCAGCCGATCATATAGCCGGCGCGGCCGTCAACGTCCCCGGTAGGCGGAGCTTCCGTCAGACGGTATGCCGTCACTGGCTCCGTGGCCTCTGTATGAAGGGCGAGGCCTGCGGCTTTCTACACCAGTATGACAAGGAGCGGATGCCGGTCTGCCGCTTCTTCCGCCTCTACGGAGAGTGCCGCGAGCAGGACTGCGTGTATAAGCATACCAATGAGGACATCAAAGAGTGCAACATGTAGGTACCAAGAACAGCATATTATTTCGTTTATCCTGATTCTGTTACCTAGTTTCTTTTCTTTTTCTGGCTGCCCGGTCACTTCATGATACAATTAATATCTCGTAGTATGATCTTCAATTAGGCTCTTTCTTCACTTCATGATACAATTAATACCTCGTAGTATGATCTTCAATTAGGCTCTCCCTTTGATTTTCTTGATTCGAATAATTTTCTGATCGACTGCGTGCTACTTTTTTCCTTTGTTTCTTTTACTAAGCAAATACGATAGTTGGTTTTCAGGGAGAAGTTTTCCAGTAAACGCCCCTATAACTTTTATACAAACCAATCTACCCCTTCATGATACAATTGACCTCTACTTGTATCACCTTCAAGTACTCTCTCCTATGATTTTCTTTCATTCGAAATCTCTCACTTATTGATATGCTATATTTTTCCTTGTTTCCTTCTGTTAATCAAGAACGGGAATGGTTTCAACCAGTTAGAAGGTTTTTCAACAAGGTTTAATACTGCCAGATCCCTTGTCCTTGCCTTCTCCAGATATAGTGCCTTAGACCTTTTTTTGCTTGTATTGGGCAATTTTTGAACAAAATCCATTAACCTGCAAAACATATTAAGTTTACTATCACTTCGGATGAAATAATAGTTCATTTGAAAAGAAATTTACGATATCCTACAGCTGCATTACATTGAGACTTAGTCAATGTTACATCTAAAAAGCCTACATGTGGCATTGGTATATTGATTGCCACATGCTTAAACATGGTGGTTCGATGACTTAAAGTAGATTGGATGGTACAAGAACATGCACAACAACTTGCAGTTACAAAGAGTCATGGGATACCTTCAGCCCATAACCTTCTTAGCTTGGTAGTTATTGCAAGAAAGGAGTGTTTGAATTCCTTTGTGGCTTATGAGGTGCTAGGTATTGTTTCATTTTCATAGCCTGTTCCATCCTTGGGAGTATTTTCTTTAATATTTTCTAATATTAATTTATGACCATCATGATCTTCATCTTCAATGGTATTAATGATTTGACCTTCACATATCCATGCCTTATTGTTTTATTAAGTCAAGGGTACAACTCCCCCTTTAAGTAGCTCAATCGGCACAACATTTGTGCTTGCTATTATTATCTCCTGAATTATTGTGGACACATGAAGAAGTGGAGTAGTGGAGTAGGAGATGGTCTTGTCATTTGTAACCTCCTCCTTTTACATAGAAGATATACAATTTCTCTTTTTTTTTATCCTAGGCAAGAGGAGCATATTTCTTTCCACAAACATTCTTCTTTGTTCTTGTGGCTAGCTTATTTGCACCACCCTTTTGCCTAGAGTTAATGCACTAGATGGGATCGTGTGTTTGGCAAGGTATTGGTATTGTAGTTGGATATGTCTAAGGATGATTAATACTTTTATCTATATCTTAGTATTTTCATCTTCATTATCTTATGTTTGTTGTGTTAATTAGCCAGTTAAATCTACGTTAAGATAATTAATTGGCTTAGAAATATATTGGGATATACATGATGGAGCTCTTGGCCCACCCATCATCGAATGTTTTGCTTCAACTATAAATTACTATTTCGTTGTAAGGTTTTCCTCTTCCTCAACAAGTGATATGTCTTTGTTTTACTTGCTCCTACCTTTATTGCATAATTTGCAACCTTAGTTTTATGTTGTAGTTGATGTAGACTAATTTTCCTATGTGATGGTGAGAAGGCTTATTGTAGATCTTTATGTCCGAGAAATGTAAAGCTGGACCTATTTTGCTACCAACAACTTGATAATGTTATTTATATTAGGATATCAACAATAATTTTTTTTTAGTTTGGAATTTTTATCTCAAATCACAATCACCTCTCCCTTGCATATTCAAAATGAATACAAGGAAGTACTCTAAATCAAGGTTTTAACTACTTGTCCATATTTATGTGTTGGTGTACATTGTCGGACTAATATGTACTAGTCTGTATTGATGTATGTACCAATAGAATCATTTGGTATATAAATATACAAATACATACATGTATATATATGTATGTGTATGTATATATACATGTGTATACATATATATATATATATATATGTATATATATGTATATATGTATATATACATATACATATACATATGTATATATACATATACATATACATATGTATATGTATATGTATATGTATATGTATACATATACATATACATATGTATATGTATATGTATACATATACATATACATATACATATGTATACATATGCATATACATATATGTATACATATACATATGTATATGTATACATATGTATATGCATATGTATACATATACATATGTATATGTATATATACATATACATATGTATATACATATGTATGTGTATACATATACATATACATATGTATACATATACATATACATATGTATATGTATACATATATGTATATATATACATATACATATGTATATGTATATGCATATGTATGTGTATACACATACATATGCATATGTATGTGTATACACATACATATGCATATGTATGTGTATACACATACATATGCATATGTATGTGTATACACATACATATGCATATGTATATATATACATATGCATATGTATGTGTATACATATACATATACATATATATACATATGTGTATACATATACATATACATATGTATATGTATATGCATATGTATATGTATACACATACATATGCATATGTATGTGTATACACATACATATGCATATGTATGTGTATACACATACATATGCATATACATATACATATGTATATGTATATGTATACATATATATATGCATATGTATAATGTATATGTATACATATACATATGTATATGTATACATATACATATATAATATATATATGTATATGTATACATATACATATATATATGTATACATATATATACATATATATATGTATATGTATATATGTATATGTATATATATATATACATATATACATATACATATATATATGTATATGTATATATATACATACATTCTACAAAGTTTTATGAATAACAACTTTCAAGATTTATGTTATATCCTAAATTGATTACTAGTGTACAACCACTTAGAATGTCATTCTCCAATTCCTAATGTCATGACATTAGGATCGCCCTTTATATTAAGTATCATGTTCTAGAGCGTTTGGAGCAAGTTTGTGTACTCATTAGTCTATAGTATTGATATACAAAATTTAGGTAAATGTCATTAGTCGAAAATCTAAATTATTAACTATAAAATTAAATGATAATTAAATATAAAAAAAAATCTTAATAAGCATGTGAATTTGTTGGTTGATTTCTGCATTCAACATATTCTTTGTGCTTTGAAAGGCCTATCAAGATTCATGATTTTCTTATTAAGCTTATTGCATGATATGACATGAAAATTCTATGACATTATGGAATCATTTATAATGTTCCAAAATCAGCTGATCAAAATAATCCACTCTTACCACTTTTTTATTCTTGAGGAGGTATATCACAAGTCACCATTCTTGGCTCATAAACATTATCTTTATTGAGATTTCTTAGTAAGTATATACTTTAAGGTAATAAAATGAGTTGCAAACATTATAGCCCTTGATCAATAGACCCTCCTCTTTATGAAAAGTGGTATATGTGCATGCATTAAATGCCAATTTTAGATGAGTTGCATAATTTTGTGCTCTCTCTCCTATTTCATTGGGCTTCATCACCATGTGATATGGCATATGCAAGGTCCATAACAAGTGGAGTAATTTAGCTAGATGAGCTGGTAGGCTCTCTTGAAGTTGATATTATTACCATCACAATTATTTGCAATTTGAAGGGGCCAATTTTGTATACCATCTCCATAGGATAACAATTGTACATTGGATCATGGTACTAAGTTGAAGTACAATTTAAGACAAGGTTTAAAATACTGATCCAAGCTACTGTATTGGTTTAGGCTTGAACTCGTACTAGTCCATACTAAACGAAATTGGATGAACCAAGTGAGCAAGCCTATGGAAGAAGCTCATAATTGGAGTAGCGGAGAAGAGGAGGTGGCAGTTGAAGTGTGGAGGCATGTGGGAAGGCAAGCAGACACCACCCAACGCCTCTTACACGTGTGCAGGAAGGCAAGAAGACGCATGCTGCAGGCGTCTGCATTCCTTCTCACCTATCACCTTCTTCCACCTCCTTCCTCTTTTCGCTCCACTATGTTGACTCTATTGCACTCCGTGTACTAGTCCCTACCCGCACCACTACAAACGAGCCAATTGGGCGGCATGGACTAGTTTTTAAAACATTGGTTTAAGGTACCACTTTATATTACTTGTTAGGGTAATATGTATATATAAAATTATACATGGACTTGAGTTAATACTTATCCAAAATTGTATGTATATATAAAATTATAGATAATATAGATATTAGGCGGTGACATGTATCATATGCCTATTTGTATAAGTGCGTACCATCGGGTCGATTGGTACATTGGAAAGGACTAAGATTTAAAACCTTTGGTTGAAGTATCCATTGACTTATGAAATAGGTTATTAATTTCCACTCATTCTTTAACTTCATTGCCAAGATAACGTTTAACCATATAATAGGTTGTTGATGATTGATCCTAAATTCCTGTTATTCAATATTGCACATATTGTGTAGTAGTTGGTGTCACCTGCCATATGAGGAATCTTGCAATCGAGGTGAAACCATTTGATACTATCAAACCAACATCATTCTCTTCATCTTTATGTAGGACTCTTCAATATGTATTTGCTTGCTTGCTTGGGAAGAGTCTTGCATGAAGATCTATAATGCATGGGTTGCCCTATGCAAAGAAGCCTAAGATCTCATTCCCTCCCTATGAAAGAGCACTTTAACTTGTTTGGACTTTATGCAAGCTAGCACAACTGCCTATTGTATTATGTGATTGAGATGAACCCTGGATCACGTCAGTTGTGATCTAGTTGTGCCATTGTTGTTGGTGAGGTCATTTAGCATATCACATTGAAGAGGCTCACTAGTTTTCCTTGGAGATGTATTGAGCCATTGAAGATTGCATATCCTCCAACTCATGGTGCTCCATGATAACATGTCCATAGTCATTATGTTGTCATATGTGGGTTGCTTTACGACAAGATGATTGTACTCTATTTCTCGACTAGACATTGCTTACTGATTTTGTATGTGTCTAGTTGGTATTTGGTTAATTAGCTGATTAAGTTACAAACAAAAACACCTATAACAAATTTTTTTCTTAATTCAGGGGTTCTAGGATCGTCCCTCAGAGAGCAGGAGGGAGCAGGTTATCCAGAACAAAAACAAAACCTCACACTCTCCCTAAGCTCTAGCCAACGATAGTGCACTCCACCAAACCACCACTTTGAATAAATTCGCCTTTTTGTTTTCTTTTTTCTCAAGTTACAACCTTCACACAAATGACACAAGCCTTTCTTCTTTCTTCCCTTTTTAAGCGTCTAAGGATAGCCTCAGGGAAGTTAGGGGGTATTCAAGTACCCGCGCAAGCAATTGCCAACTTGGCTAGACAATCAACACCACAAGACATTCATTCACAACAATCAACTATCACACCACAAGCATAATTCAGCAATGTGACTGGCCATCACAAATAATAGAAATCAGGGAAGAACCCATGAAGATCGTAAGAGAACCAAGGCACGACCTGCCAAAACTATCAACAAAGATCGAGGCTCAACCTGTCCAAAACTCAATAGAAGAAAACAAGGCATGACTTGGCCATAACATGCACGTTAGGGCATGACCTGGCCCAAATATAGTAGCATGCATCCACTAAGCAAGATAAGGGAGATCAGCTCCCAAAACCCAACAACATCAATTAGCTATAAGTTGGAATCAACGCATGCAAGAGGACCACCAACTCAGCCACTCTCGGCTGAGAAGTGAACAAAGCAGGGGACTATCCAAATCTAGGTCAAGACAGAAACTCTCGACCAAATAGAAACCCAAGGGGATAATACCCATGAACATCCAATTTTTAGCCAACCAAAAACTGGAACAGACCTCACCGAGAATCCCAGGTAAAGCAAGTGACTCTTTGCAGAATAGGGGAGGTAAAATCTCACGTCAACACAAGAATGAAAACCAGCCACAATTAAGTCCAGAAGTCCAGAAAACCGAGTGGGGAAGAAATATACCTAGCCCAAAGGGGCTGCTTTGTCCACGAACACAGCAAAGAAGAAAACTCAATTCCTTGAGCAAGGAGCAATCAGCTAGCTCACGGCAGTAACCCAAGTAAAAGGAACCCACATAAATGACATACCAGAGGCAAGAACTGCTACTTGTATAAGCAAGGAGTTAACCTGCTCTGGAGAACCCGCGAGAGATAGGGAATCAAGGAGCGTCACCCGCCCCACTGAGCTCCTCGAGCTCTGCTTCTCCAGCCACGCCTGGAAGCGTATGGCTGCTGGAGCTCTCGTCGCTAGCAAGGAGAAGACTAGCCAAGCACAAGCAGACCTTGTAGATGGATCGATGCTTCTTCCAGGTCAGGGACCTAGACACAAGCTGAAGGAGAGGAGAGCTACGGTGGTATCTATGGAGGAGAACTCAGCTGACTAGGAGATCATGCCATATGGAAGAACTTGTTGCCAGGGAAAATCGCCAAAAGGAAAACACAGCTGAGAGCCAGGTGAGAACCAACACACAAGCAACCTTTGCTTTCTCAAAATCTCCTCTATAGGTATTGAGGTAGGATTGTGTCCTACTTTGGCACATCATCGACCACAAAGACACCAATGTGTTTGCAAAAAGAAGCACTATATCATCTGCTATGACTATAGGTATGCAGCCGAAGACCACTACTTTTACCAATTGGGGACATGGAGCCCATCCCAACGGGCACAAGAAAAATACTGCTTTCCACATATCTTCATAGTAAGTAGTAGGGTGTTTGGTAGAGATGTCAAAAAGTGGATTGTTCTTGAAGTTCTCCCATTCTAATGCCCTTGTGTCTTTAAAATGAGAGAAAGATATGACATTAAACACAATCAAGGGCCAGCTAAGTGATGAAGTTACATATAAAATAATCCATGTGAGAGAGTTAGCTCAACATCATAAAATAGACCTTGAAAATAAACAAAGATTGATTGAGGAGTGTTTGGTGGAATCAAGTGAGCCTGCATTTTTTGTGGAGGGGCATATGGAGGGATGACAATGGAACCATCCTTTTATGCAAACATGATTTCTTTGTCCAAAGGTTTGAACCAAGGTAACACGATTAAGCAAGTGCAAGATTCCTCGTACAATTGCTTTTTCTTCTTGAACCATCAGGAAAATAGGTAAGTGGGAAAGTAATCAAAAGAAGTAGATAAGTCGTGGCAAAGGGAATGGCGACAACGAGAGGCGATGGCGACAACGACGACGAGAAGAGTCAGTGAAGAGGCCGTGACGATGACGACGAGAGGTGGTGAGAGATGCGCACAAGAGGGAGAGGGCACTAGAGGGAGAGAGGGTGAGTTTAGGTTGCGTTAATGCCAGATCCAACTTTCCGTCAGATTTGGGAGGAAAACAAATAAGTGATTTTTCTCTCACTTTCCCTTAATTTTCTATCCTTCCCACTAAACACATATAAAAAGCTTTCCTTCCAACTTTTCTTCCATTCACTCTTGTTTTCCTTCCTACTAAACACAATGTAATGTTTAGTAAATATTCAGAGAAATGATTAGTTACACTTCAAAATATATTCTAAACAGTTAGAAAACTAATCAATAGAGCCACATTGATTGATACATAGTGGTATACCAGTTAGTATTTACTGGCCTACTAGTCATCAATTCTTGTTTGAAATGACCTTGCACGACATCTCACTCCCCATTAGACCTAAATGTATTAGGTGTACTGCTGGTTCTTCAAACCTTGTTTATTAGTAAACTTCCCAAATATTCTTTTTGCTAACCAATAGAGTAAGCTTTAGAGTAACAAAATTGTGATGTCGTATGATGTAAACACTAGAGAAATGGAGTATAATTGAGAAAAGATGAGAAATGTCTAAGCTATTCTGCATCTGCCGCAATAAAGAAAGTGAACAATACTAAAGAACACATAGGAAAGAGAGAATAAGTAGGCTGAGGGTATTTTTGATCGACCTATTCACACATTAAAAATTGTACAGCTATGGCAGCCGTCTTCTAGCAATAGTACTTTGTTTCAAGCAAGTGGTCTGGAATGACTTTGCCATGTCTAATTAAATATTTATCAATGGAGTCTCCCATTCTAATAGGTGTTTTATTACAAGATTTCACAAGCATAAAAGTAACCATTTTCATTTCTTTATGAATTTAAAAATCAGTCACTATTGCTTGTGGGACATACTAGTTTGACATTATATTGCTATTGGTACAAGCCTACAGGGTTGGTATCATATATATAATTTAATATTTATATAATATATATTATTAGTACCAATTTGTACTACTGAACCTTGTGCCTATATGGACCTTATATGCATGGGTCAATGGTGGATAGGTACACCGGTATAGAGCAGCATTTAAAACCTAACTTTCTTCCTGTAGTACCTTGTGAATCTTGAACAACCTATATATCACTTGTCTTTTAAGTTCTTAAAAATGAAACATAGAAAGCCTGATTTGTGGAAGAATACAACATTTTATTTATACTTCATACTATTCTTGTGTTGTAATCAAACTTTGTACTGATCCAAAATGAACTTGATTGTTGTTTGAGTCTTTGTTTTGTGTCAATACATCTCTTTCTTCGTCTCTTGCAAACTCTATTCGGATGGTTTTACTTCATTGCAATTTGCAACACATTCTTGGAATTATTCTCTCTAAAACATCAGTTTCTTGTGAGCTTAATATTTATTTCTTTAACACTTTCACCACTTGTCAAGTTTGGTTAAACTTGGAACCTAAATTGAAACCCTTTCAGGCGCTTCCTGCATATGCAAAATTGTGGAATGCACTGAAAAAATAATGCAGCGACGAGTTTGTGTTCAGGATGAGGCAATGCTAGTATTCTAGTAGTGTTTACACGGTTTGTTTCTGGCAATGTCTTGAGCACAGATGTGGAGTAGATGTGGAAAAATTTAATAAACGGCATTTAATTTGGATTATTTTTTTTTAAATTTTTTTTGGAATGTTGCATTTGGGAAAACAGTTGTCTCATCCCCCGTTGCTTGCTCTTTTACGAGCAATTTGTTTTTCTTCTTATGTAGAAGGAAAAAGAAATGAATGATTGGCAAAAAAATCTCAATCTGGTGAACAATCAAGATTCTGCAAAGGAAAAAAATAGAAGTTCAATTTGTGCTTATTTTGGTTAATTTCTTCAAGAATAGGGCATCTTAGCAATACGAAGAAATTTTTTATTACTTTATGGTCTTCCAACATTTTCTTTGGTTTTCAGTTTGCAATCTAGTGCACTATATTAACTTGTCTGATTTTCTACGCTCTGTAGGTATAAACTTGGTTTCTGCCCCAATGGACCTGATTGTCGATACCGGCATGCAAAGCTACCTGGGCCCCCTCCACCCATTGAAGAAGTTTTCCAGAAGACGCAGCAACAGAGTTCTCATGGTTATGGATCTTCTAACAGATTTTATCAGCACAGAAACAATAACTTTAACCAGCAATCAGATAAAAATCAATTATCAACAACTTCTGGGTTATCCAATCATAATGCAATACTTAAGCCAACGCCTTCATTGGAACAATCAGATGTAAAGCCACTGCAGCCGCCAGTGCAACAATCTCAACAGCAGCCACAACAGCAACAGCAGCAGGTACAGCCATTACAACAGCAGTTGCCACCACCACCACCACCACCACCGGTACCAGCAGAGAATCAAGTCCCTAGTATTGCAAATGGCGTGTCTAATCAAGCTATGAGAACTGCATCTCCACTCCCTCAGGGGCAATCTAGGTGTGTCTGAAGTTTCTAGGTTTGTCTGACTTGTGAAAATTTGTAGTCTATTGGTGACATGATTTTCAATGGTTCAGGAGAAGTTTGTATTTAGTTTAAAAATGACATTACAACATTTACTCCATTTTGGACTTGCGAACTTTGTCAAAGATATTTATTACCTATTATTGTGCTTGAGAATTGGTATTTTGTGGCTTATTTCCCTTCTTAGTTGGTTGTGAACAAGATACAGAGGGAACCAGAAGTAATCAATCAATCAAGTCTACTATTTTCGATACATTTTGATCTCCTTTCTAAAGTGTAGAGTAGCTGCCTCATCAAAATTTTGATCTTGATCATCTATTGAAGTTATCTTGTATTCTTGGTTTTCATATCTGTACTTGATGGAAGCATCTATTAATTCACTATACTTAAAAGGAAAATTATTAGAGCACGTTTATAAATTTTGCTGCTTATTTCCCTTTTTATGCAACTAATTGTATAGACTGAGCCCCTTAAATAAGTTTAGTTAAGATATCTTAGCAACTTAAGTGTACACTCCTTTTTGTCATTTCAAATGTAGATTTCTGTTGGTGGTTTAACTGACTTACTTGCTTTTTGGTCACCGAATGTGCAAAACATTTTTGAATACTTCTACACTTACATCTGTTCTCAACTTAGAAAAGTGCACATTGGTAATGCTTAATACAACAATTCTATTCATCTCCTTGTATATGAATCTATATTTTGGAATACTTTTTAATGAATTCATGTTATTTAACATAGAAGGTTTTTCAACTTTTACAATTGCTCAAGTTAGGTCATGCACATAGCTCATCTAATTTAGTTAAGAGTATTTATAATTTTTTTTAATGAGTATCACTTTGACAGTTCTTTAGCATATATTTGCTAATGCTGTCACTCTGTTAGGCTTAAAAAATGTTTCCGTTCTACTTTATTCTTCCTGGCATTTTTTTTGGAAGCTTGGTATCATGTAATATCGAGGATGATTGTAAGCATATTTTTCCTAAAATTAAATCAATGAAGTTGCCAGACGTGAACAAAGCATGCTACAAATGTGGATTTTGGAGTCTAAGATGACAATTCTACTCTTCTTGCTATGCAACGTGAAGCATTCAGGAATTTGGTTTTGATTTGTGCCTTTCCACTGTCATAATTCTGCATCATAATGGGACAAATGCTACAAATAGTATTATAGAACATAATAAATTTGGTAAACTATTTCATGCTTAGGTATGATTCATTTGTATGGAAAATTTCTTTCATCAATTTTAAAACTAGCAAATTGATGTGCTTCTTTGTTTCATTCGAATTTTACACTTTGTAGTGATTGGTAAAATGCAATCAATATCCTATATTTTTTCTTAATAACATTTATATTGTTCATAGTTTTGATATCCTTTTGTGGATTTTGCTAGATAAAGTATCGCTGTTCTGATTATGTTTTTAATTGAAAATAGGTACTTTATTGTGAAAAGTTGCAATCGGGAAAATTTAGAAATATCTGTTCAGCAGGGTGTTTGGGCAACTCAAAGAAGTAATGAGGCTAAACTTAATGAAGCATTTGAATCCACAGAGAACGTTATTTTGATATTCTCAATCAACAAAACTCGCCATTTCCAGGTATTGCAATATATATTTTTTTAAGTCTTACTTGTTACTAAAGGTAAATGTTGCTAACCGACTTTGTATATTAAATAGTTTGTTGCTGAAACATTGAATGTTTGCCAACGATTTATTAGGGATGTGCTAAGATGACCTCTAGGATTGGTGGTTTTATTGGTGGTGGGAATTGGAAATATTCTCATGGAACCGCACATTATGGTCGTAACTTTTCAGTTAAATGGCTAAAGGTATGACTATTATTAGATTCTTAGTTCTCATGCAAATTTTATAAGATTGATTTTTATTTTCATTTTAATCTAATTTTCTTTATAGCGTTCACGAAACTTTGTTAAAACTTCACTACGAAGTGTGCCTTTGCTTAGCTTGTAATGATTTATTAATGCGGAATTATATATTTTTGCAATTTTTTGGATGCTTTTGTAGTCAATTTCTTGAAGATCTATCTATGGATATTGACCATCATGAGCTAGTATTCTCTTTGATTGCTATTAGTTAATGTTGAGCACAAGACGTTGGTTGCAAAGTGTTTGGTGAAAGTGAAAATGTAGACTGTGGAAGTGATGACCTTTTTCTTAAAGGCTGAAACTAGTTCATCGGTTCTTTCAGATTACCATGCCACAGTTTTGGCTGATGCCGTCACTAAATTACCTCGTATCTTTTTCTTTCATTGATCTGATTTCTCATGACTTGCTTGATGTCATCCTTGGTAGGTTTCCCATGTCTCTATCAGTTAAGGAATTTGCTTTATGGTTTTAGATGTTATACTATCAATTTGGATCATGGATTAAAAAATAGGTCCGGGCCATACAATCGATTTGTACCAAGCTCGGACCAGTACATGGGCCTTGTTGGTACCGGACTGGGACTGTGGAGTCATCAAAGCTGCTCACGAAGTCGCCTTCAACGGAAGCTGCTCGTGGAGTCATCTTTTTGTCTTCGACAAAAGCTGCATGGGGTGCAGAGTTGTTCGAATCTTCAGAAGTTGCAAGCGGTGAGTGGAAGCTTGACATAAGCTCCTCATGGTGCTTCTGTTTGCAGTGGAAGCAGGTGCCTTTGAGTCTTTGACAGAAGTAGATTTTGTTGTGCTTGGCCTTCAACGGAAGCTGCTCGTGGAGTCATCTTCTTGTCTTCGACAGAAGCTGCATGGGTGCAGAGTTGTTCGAATCTTCAGAAGTTGCAACCGGTGAGTGGAAGCTTGACATAAGCACCTCATGTGTTTCTGCTTGCAATGGAAGCAGTTGCCTTTGAGTCTTTGACAAAAGTAGATTTTGTTGTGCTTGGCGTTGCAAGACGCTGCGTTTTTGTCAAGCTTGGACTGAAGCACCGGTTTGGACCGGTTTTTCATTCTTGATTTGGATTTAGTGATAGATGTATACCAATTACTTTAAGCAACACATTTATCTCTTAAATGAGGACAACATTTAGACTTCGATGATATGGAAGCTAATAAGGATTCTGTTCATATCACATAGTTGAAAAATACAGAATTACACGTCCAATGTGCTAAATTCCTTGATTGCACTCAAGTTTAAATTCTTTAGAATGCATAAGAATACAAATGCGGTTTGTGATAAACAAGATCAAAGGTGTGTGCAGATTAGGTGCTACAAAAAATAGTTATATCATCACTATGATGCACAATAAATTTAAAGTTTTTGTTGAGATAATGTTAAAATTTCATGGTAGATTTCCAATTATAAATGTGTACTTTGGATTCTAAAAGAAATGATTAGTTAAGCAAGTGATGAAGGCATTCCTATTGAACGCCCGGAGCAATAGAAAACTTTAATTGCTAAACTATGTACTGAGTAGTTTTATTACACAGTAATAACCTTCCGACTTTGGGGCTTTGACTATGAGTCAGTATGAGCATATTGACAACACACCATTAGTGACTGCTAAAAGTGTCGATAAGTTTTTGCATGGGCTGATGAAATAAAACAATCATATGTTTGTATTTGTTATTTTTCCACTTGAGTTATATTCTACTTGTATCTCAATGAGTGATGATTTACCTTAAAGGCATGAGTATATTTTGTTGACCGATTTACAATGTAAATTCATAGCACGTATGCAAGACCAGCATGTAACCTTTGAATCATCTGGTGGCACAAATCCATAAACATTGTGTTTCATAAAATATGCTTTAACGAGCATAGTAAAAATAACTGTTCCAACTATTCGGGATCAGCTGTATGGTTCCTTGCAAAATATTTTTATCAAAATCAAAGTCACAAACCTCTATTGTTTTGCTTTTGGCAATGTCTTATATTTCTACCTCTCTTTAAGTCATTAGTTAAACCAAGCCCAATATGAACTTGATTAACAAAGCAATATATGGGTTAAATACATTAGCTTGAAGTTAACTTGAACTTGATTTAGATGCCCACGGCTATTTGCAAAACTAGTGCATTTTTTTGGATTTTATACTTGTAAAATTTCTGCCCTGTCACAAATAATTATTTCACTAAGCAGATCTGCTTACCGAGGGTGTGAACTTGATATAAGTGAGTTATATAGACCTGTGTATATTAAAAAAGAGATTCATTGCCTTTTTTAGCATTTTTGTTGACCTTTGATGGTTTTCCTTGATTCAACACCAGACTCGCAACTGCTCCTAATTATTTCAAATGAAGATATTTTTTTTGTTCTCTACTAACCTTGCCCAACTATCATTTCTAGTAACCTACTTGGAAGTCGTCAGTTCTCAACATTTATCTCAAAAAACCACATAAGGCTACAGATTCACGTGTCCCACCACTCAAGCCACTTGGCTTCTAGTCTATGAACAATATTTGAATGTGAAAAATAGATTGAGATATTTTAAAAACTCTTCTTGTAAGAATTTACTTATAAATCCATTTTACCTAGTTCGAATCATGGTTTTTAGAACTTGTATGCACTGTTGTTATTAGTTAAACATCAATTCACTACTGGTGCGTATGGTGTTGGTATTCGGTATTGGTATCATAAAGTTTCAGTTCATCTAATTTGATATATGATTAGTAACGAGCAGGGGCCAAGATTTTAAACCCTAGTTTATAGTTTTATATGTTTCACATATCTGGATTATTTCTAATAATCTAAAATGTTCAGTTTCTAATGATTGTCTCCAAAATCTAAATTTTGAATTAATCTAAAATAAAATTTCACAATGTCCAACATGTATTATATATGACTTGAATAAAACTCCATCTGTTAACTAGTGTGAACTGTGAATTTAATTTTGAAACAAAAAACAAGTTAATTCATTTATTCTCACAATATTTGTTGTTCTCACCCAGTCGACTTAACAATAATGATCACATATTGTTCATGTTTTATGTAGCATCAATATGATTATAGTAGATAATATTTTTTATTGGAGGAATAATGTGTTTCTCTTTCATACAACTTACAAAGAGTTAAACAATGCTACAGATATGAATTTTTAAAGCATATTATGGATATTGGAATATATAAATTACTATGAACTGATTGTGATGCATATTTCATTTTTGTTTGTGACTTTTGAGAATTATCATCCATTTAAGGTCTCTAAGTATGAGAGACATTAAGGATTAGTTTTCTTTACTTGACAGAATGCATCTTCTCTCACTTGGTACAAAACAACAAATGTGAAGGAATATGTACTTGTCACTTTTGAGGATTGCCATCCATTTAGGATCCCAAGTATATGGGTCTTTTAGTGTTCTTCCTGGGTGTTTTTGGCTTCATAACTTGTAGTAATGTAGTCTATCATTTTTTTATCAATGATCAAGAAGGATTAGTTTTCTATGCTTGAGATAATGCATCTTCTCTCACTTGGTATAAAACAACAAATGTGACAGAAGTAGGCACTTGTTTACAAGGATTCGCGATCAAGTCCACTTCCAGTTTCTGAAGATGTATGTCTCTGAAGTCCGAATCATACAAAAGTTGCTAATATTACCTTTTCCATGTTTTTCGTGCTTTTGTTTTTTTTTCTTTTCAATGTGATGATTGCCTTTATCCTCTAAGTCTCTCCTTTGTTATGACTTGATTATATCTTTGCAGCTCTGCGAGTTGTCCTTCAATAAAACTCATCACCTCAGGAATCCATATAATGACAATCTCCCGGTGAAGGTATTCCATCTTGAGTTTGCTGATAGTTTTTTTCTTTTATTCTAATTCCAAGATTGAAATGGTCTTGGTAGGATCAAATGGCTCTAATGCAGTACTTCTGCTAAATCTTATAGAGTATTTGATTGAAATGTACTGTGGTGGAAAGCAATAAATTCTTAGTATTTAGCTATCGCAAAGTCTTTTCTTAGTGTTGCCTTTCCATGTAGGCATAGAATTACTATTAATTTGATCATTTTTGAGAGGAAATGTTTCTTTAAAACAACTCACTCAACCTATAATTATGACCAGAAAGCAGTATGTTGGTACATCTACGTCACCAAAAAAGGGGCCTACTTCCTAAAAGTCTATATTTTCTCCTCGCTTTGAAGTTAGATGCTATAATCTAGTTTCTTATTGTATATCCTCCTTGCTATAATCAGGTATAATTATGTCCAGAAAGCAATGTGGATGTTGATAGAAACCAACATGGCAACTATGGTACCAAGAGTTAGGAATCCTATGAAACAATGCTTTTAATCAGTTCATATTGAGTGCTCTACCTGATCGGGCAAGATATGATCAGTCCGTATCCACTACTCTGCTCGATATGGGCTGGTCAAGATATGATTGGTATATAGAAGAGCTATTTCTTCGGTCAACCTATTACTAGTACATCTATGTTAATGCATGCAGTTTGTGTAGTACATACAATTCGAGTTTAGACCAGATCACCAATACAACTTAAGATTGAAAATCTTGCTATGACTGTATGGGGTTGGGTTCATAACCAGATTTCTCTATGGGCATATAAATTGTTTTCATTAATTGTATTTGGTGCACAATCAAGTTTTAGATACTAATGTTAGTATCTGACTACCAATGAGATGTTCTTGTGAATGAAACAAACAATAGGATATGACAAGGTTTGAAGATCTGGTCCGGCCAGATGTACTAGTCGGCGGTTGGACCAATACATATTGGTCGGAGCGGACGAAAACCCGGTGAAACTAAGTGAAGAAAGAAGAAGTGGAAGAAAGAGAAACCTGCTATCCGCCGCTCGCCCAAAAGAAGAAGAGGAAGAAAAAGAAGAAAAGGAAGAAGGAACCTGTCATCTACCACTCCCACTTGCGTCTGACATGGCAAGTTCTCCTTCTCCTTCTCCCGCTCACTTTACCCTGCCCTGCCCTTTGGTTTTAGTTCATAGCTTCGTCGGAGAAAACACTGGCCCGTTTGGACCAGTTCTTTGAACCTTGGGATATGAAGCTTGGGAAGATTTGTGCATTGGCTGTTACGCCATCAGAACCACCACCTATATGGAGGGTGTATACGCGCCGAACCGGGTCTAAACCCGGTTCACAGAATGGGGCGGGTTAGGAAGGTAAACCAAGTTTGGGGCAGAGGGAGGGAATTGTATTAGGGCAAGGATGGGGGGAAATGAAAGGTTAGGCTGATACTTACTGTTGTTTTGTTAACGCCGTAGGCGTGTTCTTACCGGGATACTCTCCGGTTGAGGTGAACTTGTTTCTTCCTATATTTCCTGTTTTGTGATAGTGTTTTGAGATTGTCGATCGTCTTCTATGGCTGTGCTCTCGTGTCCGCTCGTGTGTTCCTTCGAAGGGTGCTAACATCTTGGTCCGACCTGCCGGATTCGTGAGGTGGCGACACCTGGGAACTCGGATTGGGTTCTTTCGGCGTTGGTCTTCGGGAGGAGCAGTGACGACGCTGTTCGGGAGGTCGAGCGAGCAGCATTTGCTCGTTCGAACGAAGAGAGGCGAGCGGCTGAAGTTCCTGCGGCTCGAGCTGCGGAAACGCGGGTGAGGCGGAAATTGCAGCTCGTGGCTGGTTGCGTGAGGGCAACATCAGATGGCGACCACTCGGAGTGAAGCACGGCTAGATCACTTGGAACAGGCGCTGGGAGCGCTCCAGTCAGCCTTGGCTGGGGTGCAGGCTGGCATCCAAACCGCGGGAGAAGATCGCCGCATTGAAGTACTCGCCTTAGCTGAAGAGCGGCAACAGGCGATGGAGGAACGCCGCCAGCATAAGGAGGAGTTGTCTGAGCTTAATCGGTGGCACGCTGAGATGGACCGTCAACTGGATGCTTTGGATGAGATGCGTCACATGCTGACGGAGATGGCTAAGGAGAGGAGAGCCGAGCATACAATCGTCCACTCTACTGCAGGAGGATCCCGGGGAATGCGAGGTGTGGAAGGAGGGGACATAACGGAAGCTCGAAATGAACCCTATCGATCACCCTGAATGCGCGAGGAGCGCTGGTCCATACCTGAATTGGGCAATGGGCCACCAGCCTCAGACTATTATGTAGAAGCGAGGCGGCAGGGGGCAGTAGAGCAGGGGGAGAGGCTGAACATGTTTCAGTGGGGAACGAGGATCGCCGGTTGTTGCATAGGCGAGTGGACTACCCACCTTCGATGGCAGTGACCCGGTGGGATGGATAGCGCGGGCTAAACAGTATTTTGAGATCCAGGGGACGACGGAGGATCACAAGATACCCTTAACTTTTATCAGTATGGAAGGACCTGCAAATCACTGATTTAGATGGTTGAGAAGAAGGGTCCCCAACATTACGTGGGAAGGATTAAAAGGTGAACTGATGCAGCGCTACAGTGATCACCCAGCCACGAACACTTACGAGCGTCTCGCAGCCTTAGATCAAGGCAACTGGACAGTGACAGAGTATATCACGGCCTATGAAGAGATCGTTTCACATATTCCTAACTTGACGGAGCGACAATACCTGGGTTTTTTCCTGAAGGGGTTGAAATCAAAGATCCGCGAGCGTGTCCGGACATTTTTCCCCAGCACCATATTGCGAGCTATGACTTTAGCCCGTGTCATTGAGAGGGAGCTCACTAGGGGAGGAGAGCAGAAGCCCCACATTATCCCAGGCGCTTACACGAGCAAGATTTATATAGGAAATAGTGGGTTTTCCACCAGCAAATCATTGTGGGTGACTTCAGCCCTCTCGGCCATCTCATACCCCTTGGGGGCAAGTCAGAGCGGGAGTAGCCAAGCAACGGCCCTGGGTGGTCCTAAGGGGGATGGCCTTCGATGCCCTCACGCCACGGAGGGAAGCCACGTTCGCTCTACACCGAGTGGTGGGACACAGGGCGATCGCATGAAGGGAGGGAGAGCCATGTCGTATCAGGGCTACATAAGCAAAAGGGAGAAGGGACTCTGGTTCCAGTGTGATCAGCCCTACCACCCCATGCACCAATGCAGTAACAAGAGCCTCCGTATTACCTTACTAGCAGAAGACGATGATGGGTCAGAGGGGACTGATGACAAGAATGAGGCAGAGATAGTTAGAAGGGAAGGAGACCCAGAGGAGCATACTTGTAACCAGATGGAGCTGTCCTTATATTCAATCGGTGGGATATCAGGTCCTTGCACCATGAAGCTCAAGGGGACCATCAATGGGGTTTCCACCATCATACTCATTGACAGCGGGGCTAGTCATAACTTCATCTCGGTCCGCCTGGTTGAGCAACAGGGGTGGGCAGTTACCCCCACACAAACTTACAAGGTCAGTCTTGGCGACGGGGGAAGAGTCACGGCGCAAGGCAAATGCGAGTAGTTGACTGTCGTGCTTGGCGAATATGACACCCGGTTACCGGCTTACTTATTTAGCCTAGGCGGAGTTGACATGGTGCTAGGCATTGCGTGGCTAGAAACCTTAGGGGAGATCAGAGTGGATTGGCGACAGAAGTACATGAAGATTGCACAAAGAGGGCAGGAGCGCGTCATCCGTGGGGATCCATCCTTAACCCGCTCATCCATCACTTTCAAGAGTCTAAGTGGGAAGCTTGAAGCGGATTTCAGAGCTATTGTGTGGGTGGTTGACAACTTTTCCTTGGAAACGGGGGAATAAGTAACATTGACGCAGCGTCAGCAATCACAATTATTGACCTTGTTAGCCACATTTGAGGACGTCTTCGCATACGTCATGGGTCTGCCCCTAGGGAATTTGACCATGCGATAGTCACTTAGCCGGGCGAGGGACCGGTTAGGGTCAGTGTTGTTAAATAGCCGCAATAGCGGCGCTATAGCGTTTTTCCATAGCGGTTTTTGAGCAATCCGCTATGAAACGCTATAGCGGATAGGACCACGTTATTATGTTTTTAAGTTTGAGAAATTAAAATTATGACTTGAATTGAGTTAGTACTATGTTATCTTTCTTTATATAATTTATTTTATTTTTATGCAGTTTAATTTATTAGGTGTATAACATATATTTCAAACGTTATACATAAATTTATATATATATATAATATATTTTATACGCTATGTGACTTCCGCTATTTGCCTGCAACGCAATCCGCTATATAATATTGCGGATTTTTAGCTTTCCGCTATTTTCCGCGATCCGTTATTGATAACACTGGTTAGGGTACGACCCTACTACTACGCCTATCACCAGAAGGATGAGATGGAACGGTTGGTCCAGCAGATGCTCATTGCAGGCATCATTCAGCCTAGCTCAAGCCCTTATTCGAGCCCAGTGATACTTGTGAGGAAGAAGGAAGATAGTTGGCGTTTATGTGTTGATTACCGAGCACTTAATAGTATCACAGTCGCAGATAAGTATCCAATTTCTGTGATTGAGGAGTTGATTGACGAGCTTTATGAGACTGAGTACTTCTCCAAGATAGATCTGCGCTCTGGTTATCATCAGATAAGGGTCAGACTGGAAGATATCCACAAGACAACCTTTCACACCCATTCTGGCCATTACGAGTTTAAGGTCATGCCTTTTGGCCTAAAGAACGCCCCTGCAACCTTTTCAAACTGTGATGAGGCGTTTCGTTCATATTTGCGCAAGTTTGTCCTAGTATTCTTTGATGACATCTTAGTCTATAGCCGCTCTTGGGAGCAACATCTGAAACATTTGACTCAAGTGCTGGAGATCCTTAGAGCAAATCAGTTGGTAGCCAATAAGGCAAAGTGCAGTTTCGGGCACACGCGCGTTGAGTACTTGGGTCACATTATTCAGCCAGGTGGGGTCACCATGGACCCCAAGAAGATAAGCAATGTGAGCCAGTGGCCAACGCCAATATCCATCAAGCAAGTAAGAGGGTTCCTCGGCCTCACAGGGTATTGCAGGAGGTTCGTGAAGGATTACGGTAAGATAGCCAAGCCACTCACATCATTCCTAAAGAAAGACGGGTTTGGCTGGGGTGACGAAGCATAAGAAGCTTTTGACCAATTAAAGAAGGTAATGACGACTGCTCCTATGCTTGTTTTACTTGATTTCACTGACGAATTCACCGTTGAATGTGATGCTTCGGGGAGAGGGATAGGGGCTGTCCTAATGCAGCGAGGGAAGCCAATAGCCTACTTCAGTAAGGCTCTGTCCGATGGCAATTTGGCAAAGTCCACTTATGAGAAGGAACTCATGACCTTAGTTCTGTCTGTTCAACACTAGACCCTATCTTCTCGGGCGAAAATTTAAGGTTTACACAGATCAGAAGGCTTTACGGCATATAGTGGAACAGCGGATCACCACCCCAGACCAGCAAAATTGGTTAGCCAAGCTCTTAGGCTATGATATGGAGGTTGTATATAAGCCGGGTAGTGATAACCGAGCCGCGGATGCCTTGTCAAGGCTATCGGAGCATGTAGACTTGGCGGCGCTCTCAATTCCTATATGGGCTGACCTAGAACAAATTCAGGATGAGGTGGAGAAGGACTCGGCACTGACTAAGATCATACAGGGCCTAAGGCAGCACCCCACGAAGGCCACCCCGTTTGAATTGCGACAAGGGCGATTACTTTATAAGGGGCTCTTAGTGATACCAGCTAACTTCAATTGGATACAGACTATTTTTCAGGAATGTCATGGCTCACCCACTAGCGGCCATTCGGGTGCGTATCGTACGTATCGGCGGATCGTAGACAATATTTATTGGATTGGCATAAAGAAGGACATCTATCGAGCTGTAGCCACGTGTGCCATTTGTCAGCGGCATAAGTATTAGACCACCTCGCTAGCCGGACTGCTCCAACCCCTCCTGATTCCGAGCAGAGTATGGGAAGACATTGCGATGGATTTCATCACAGGGCTTCCGCGATCCAAGGGAGTTGATGTGATACTGGTCGTGGTGGATCGTTTGTCGAAGTACGGTCATTTCTGTGCGCTCAGGCACCCCTATTCGGCAAGTTCAGTGGCAGACTTATTTATGACCGAGATAGTACGACTCCATGGGATTCCAGGCTCGATTGTGAGTGATCGCGACCCAGTGTTTATCAGTCGATTCTGGTCCGAGCGTTTTCGTCTGCAGGGCACATCATTGAGGATGAGCTCGGCCTACCACCCGGAAACTAATGGACAGTCAGAAGTGTTGAACCGCTGTCTTGAGACCTATCTCCGCTGTTTCGCATCTGAGCAACCAAAGGAATGGGCTGCATGGTTGCCCTAGACAGAATATTGGTATAATACAAGCTTTCATTCGGCAGCTGGAATGACGCCATTTGAGGTTGTATATGGCCGGCCCCCGACCCTGCATCGCTATGTTTTGGGAGAGTCAGCTGTAGATGCTGTTGAGAGAACGTTGTTAGATCGCGACGAGATGCTGAGACAGCTCCATTATAATCTCTCCAGGGCCCAACAACGCATGGTCAAATATGCCAATGTGCATCGGAAGGATGTCAATTGGTTTACATCAAGCTACGGCCTCATCGCCAACACTCAGTGGCACGGCGGATCAACCAGAAATTAGCGGCCCGCTTCTATGGCCCATTTCGCGTCCTTCAGCGAGTTGGTACAGTGGCCTATCGAGTGGATCTACCCTCCCACTCTCGGATTCACCCCGTCTTCCACTCATCACAGCTCAAGCGGGCCATCGGGACCCAGGTGGCCGAAGCCAAGTTACCTTTGGGATTGGAAGCGGAATTGCCTACGCAATACACACCCGAAACTATCCTAGCTATGCAGAATATCAGGAGGGGCGCGGACCCAGTGGATCAATGGCCTATTTGCTGGACATCCAAAACCGATGAGAAAGCGACATGGGAGGATGAGGCCGTCGTGCGCGATCAATTTCCAGAAGCACTCCACAGCCTTGTCCCCAAGGCTGTTCTTCTCGAGGGTGGTATTGTTATGCCATCAAAATCACCACCTATATGGAGGGTGTATACGCGCCGAACCGGGTCTAAACGCAGTTCACAGAATGGGGCGGGTTAGGAAGGTAAACCGAGTTTGGGGCAGAGGGAGGGAATTGTATTAGGGCAAGGATGGGGGGAAATGAAAGGTTAGGCTGATACTTACTGTTGTTTTATTAATGCCGTAGGCGTGTTCTCACCAGGATACTCTCCGGTTGAGGTGAACCTGTTTCTTCCTATATTTCCTGCTTTGTGATAGTGTTTTGAGATTGTCGATCGTCTTCTATGGCTGTGCTCTCGTGTCCGCTCGTGTGTTCCTTCGAAGGGTGCTAACATTGGCCTCTTCCTAATTTTACAACTTTATAAAGCTAGAAGTGTAGCAAATGCTTTTATTTGGAGAAGGAACAAAGTATAAAGATGACAAATTAAGTTGTTTTATCTTGTTATAACTTTTCATTGTGGTTTCTTTATAAACAATCCAATTTCTAATTGGATAAGGTTATGTGGTTATCTTGATCTTAAAACAAGATATGGACTAGCTAGTACATGTGCGAAAATAGGTGGATTTGTATACATCTAATAGGAATGGAGGTACACGGAATGAAATTTGGTAACTTGGTTTCTGAAACATCATTGTTTGAGTGGAATGAATGATCCAAATTGTTGAATACGGATATGAACCTGGATCCACTTGTTATTGGATCCAGGTCTCGATTAACTATAGGCTGTGTATAAATATGTGTACAATGCCCTAATTTTGGGTTGAGCAAATACAAATCTTTCTTTTCACATTTCCACATAGTATCATAGGGAAGGGTCGACGCTTGACGATCACCCGTCTTCCATCCTTGCTCCAATTTTGTTCCCAGAGTTAGCAGAAACTTTGAATGAAGGGTGTCACTGGCATAGATCTTCTTGCTCAACGGATCTTTCAGGCGGAAGGTTGTTTGCCAACGGGAACCTTGTCGTTCTTCTCCTCCGCCAACACCTGAGACCTCCTTTGTCGCCGGAAATAGCCGCCGTCGACCTCTGGAGCCACTCCAGCTCCCGCTAGCCAAATTTCATCTCTTCGCTGTCATTTGCAATTCCGCCTATTCCCTGTAGCCGCCGGAAACGTCTGTCGAACTCGATGTGATGAAGCAGCGCTGCCTGAAGAACTTTCCCTGCAGACTCCCTGCGAAGGTCTTCTACAAACGAAGCTTCTTGCATCCGCTCGCTTCTGGTCTTGACTCCCTCGCATCTCAGCGCTAAGAGATTTTCTTGCTGGTCCATTCTGAAGAAAGGAGTTCGTCCACTCAAATTTCTCCGGCTGGCATTTCTGCAAAGCCCATCATCTCACTGCTGTTGGTACCATTCCTTAATTCTACTGTTCTTGAAGATTAAATCTTCTGTTCTTGTTGAACGTTTCTACCGTTCTTGAAAGTTTTTCGTGCTTCCATGGATTTGACCTTTACTACTACTGAAACTAAGTCTGTGGCCTTTGCCGGCACATCTGTCAAGCTTGATGGGACAAATTATCTTATTTGGGCAAGATTCATGCGATGTATTCTTGGCTCTTATGGGAATGAACAACATATTGCTGGGTTCTCCCCAGCCTCCATAGATCCCCACTATGAAAACTGGCGTCGATCTAACTTAGGCTGTTTTTAATTTGATCTTAACCAGTATTGAACCTGGGATTGCTAACACTATTATGTTCCTTGACACATCCAAGGAACTTTGGGATTCCCTTGCCGCCACTTATGCTCCTCAAGGAAATATTTGTTAGATATATCGCCTGAAGCGATTATTAATATGAAACAGAGAGAAAAATCTCTTCAAGAGTACTATAGTTTGTTGAAAGGAAAATGAGACACTTATGTCAACTTCATCTTGCAATTGCTGACATTGCAGTTATTCTTCGGCAACGTCAAGAATTTCTTAACGCCAAGTTTCTATCTGGCCTAAATGAGAATTATGCCGCTGCTCATGCTCAGCTTCTGATGGATCCTTCCGTTCCTAATATTCAAAATACTTTCTCTCGCTTGTTACGAGTCTCCACATCAAATGCTACAGCTACTGCAGATAGTGCATTAGTTGCACCTCGGTTGGACGATCGCGGGAGAGGATGAAGAGGTACTGGTCGTGGATGAGGACGTAGTCGTGGTTTCTCTCCATGTGAACACTCTGGTCGCAAGAATCACACTTTTGATAAGTGTTGGAAGAAATTTGGAAAGCCCTCTCAAGCTCACAGTGCATTGAGAATCCAACCAGAACCACAACTAGCCCATCTGAAGCCACCATTGTCATCATAGTGTTTGAGTATGAAAGACTGCTGAAGGGAAAAGTCACCAATGAAGCTCCGTCTTCTTCTATGGTTGTCTCGACTAGTCTTAACCCATCTAGTATAGCCACTCTTGCCTCAACAAACTCTTGAGTATTAGATTCAGGTGTCTCCTCTCATATGACAAGTAATAAGTCATTGTTTACATCTTTACATCTTGATACCCAACTTTTACCTGTCTCCATTGCTGATGGATCTCTTATACTTGCTCATGGAATTGGGACTGTTTAGTTAACATCCACTTTGACACTATCTCATGTTCTTTATGTACCTAAATTCTCTATCAATCTTCTATCTATATCTGCCTTAACTACTGGGTTAAACTGTTCAGTAACTTTCTTCTCCTTGCATTATGTCTTTCAGGATCTCAGGACGAAGGCAACGATTGGTGGGGGGTATAAGCAGGGTGGAGTGTATGTCTTCTTCAACTCCACAGCTCATCTCTCATCACAGGACACCACGTATCAGTGGCACTGCTATTTGGGTCATCCTTCCCTGGATAAACTACGTTTGTTTGTCTTTTCTAATTTGAATTCTCAGTTTCATTGTCATGCATGTCAACTTGGAAAACATTTTCGTTCTTCCTTTCAGTCAAAAGATCATGTTTTGAGTCATACCCCATTTGGTCTAGTTCATTCTGATATATGGGGGCCGAGTCCCTTACTTAGTAAGGATGGTCATCGATATTTTGTTACTTTCATTGATGACCATTTTCGTTGTGTTGGGTTTTTTTTTTTGAAAAATGGGTCGGATGTCTTTTCTATCTTTCAAATATTCTATGCTGAAGTAAAAAATCAATTTGGTGCCTCTTTATAGGTTCTTCGTACTGACAATGCTTTGGAATATACTAGCTCTGAGTTCTCTGTTTTTTATGTCTCTCATGGTATTCTACATTAAATGTCATGTTTCTATTCCTCTTAGCAAAATGGGGTAGCTGAACGTAAAACTGCCATCTGCTTGATGTGGCAAGGACCTTGTTATTCCACATGAATATGCCTAAGTACTTCTGGGCAGATGCAGTTCTTACAACTTATTTTCTCATCAATCGAATGCCATCTTCTGTGCTGGGAAATAAGTCTCCCTTCTCCATCCTTTTTCTCTCTCAGAAGGCTTTTCCTTTTAACCCCCGTGATTTTGGATTTCTGTGTTATGTTCACGCCTTTGGTCCGAAACTAGACAAACTCAGTTCTCGTGCGATTAAATGTATTTTTGTTGGTTATTCTCGTACCTAAAAGGGTTATCGGTGTTTTGATTCACATTCTCGCCTTACATTTGTGAGTGCTGATGTTACCTTCTGTGAGTCAGTTCCTTATTATGATGAGCAACATGCCGCATCTCATACATGAAGCCAACAAATGCCAACCACTGCGTTGTCTCTGTCCAGAGATCTACAGATTGACACATCTGATCTTCCTATTGCTCTTCGAAAGGGACGTAAATCTACTACCATTTATCATATTTTTAAGTATGTTTCGTATTCTTGTTTATCTCCATCCTATTTTATTTTTCTTGCTGCTCTTTCATCTACCACCACTCCTAGAAATTTCTTAGTGGCTATTACCATTCTGGAGTGGAAGACGGCCGTGGATGAGGAAATCAAGACCTTATAGGCTTGGGGTACTTGGTCCCTTGTCAAACCATTTTTTGGTGTGAAACCAGTTCAATGCCGATAGGTTTACACGGTTAAACATAATCTTGATAGATCTATACAACGGTACAAGGCTCGATTGGTGGCAAAAGGTTTTACACAGGTCTATGGGATTGATTATCTAGATACATTTTCTCTTTTTTATATGGGGATCTTACCGAAGAAGTTTATATAGAGTAACCTCCGGGGCATGCTCGACAGGGGGGGCTTGTGTGTCATTTACACAAGGCGATCTATGGTCTCAAACAAAGCCCTCGTGCCTGGTTTCAAAAGTTTGCCCAAATAATGAAGGCAGCATATTTTCACCATGTTAAGGCTGACAATTTTGTCTTTCTCAAATACTCAAACTCAGGTGTCATCGTTATGGCCGTTTATGTTGATGATATCCTGCTAACTGGAAGTAATTCTACAGGCATATGTGATACCAAGACCTTTCTATAGTTACACTTTGAGCTCAGAGACTTACGCAGACCTAAATATTTTTTGGGGATTGAAATAGCATACCGTAACTCTACTATATTGTTGTCCCAACGTAAGTATGCTCTTGAGCTTCTACAAGAAACAGACATGCTCGATTGTAAACATGCGATCACTCCTATGGTACCCAATGGGAACCTGAGCTGCCAAACCGAATCTGAAGATGTTGATCCCACTCGGTATCATCGATTGGTGGGAAAACTTATCTACCTCATGGACACTCGTCCTGATATTTCTTATGCTGTTGGGGTCGTTAGTCAATTTATGCAAAGACCTGCCATTGGGAGGCTGCCATGCTTATTCTTTGGTATCTTAAGGGAGCCCCTAGTCTTGGGTTGTTGTATAAAAGGAATGGGCATACCCTAGTTGAGGCCTACACTGATGTAGATTATGCTGGAAATTTTGATGACCGTAAGTCTACCTCAGGGCTGTGCACGTACATTGGGGGAAATTTTGTTACCTGGAAAAGTAAAAAGCAGAGTGGGGTAGCTAGATCTAGTTGTGAGGCGGAATATCGTGTTATAACACACACTATTTGCGAATTGATAGTTTTCTCCAAGAGTTGAATATTATCTGTCAAATCCCCATTACCTTAAATTGTGATAATCAAGCGGTCATATTTATTGCAAATAATCCTATTTTTCATGAACAGACTAAACATATCGAGGTTGACTGTCATTTTATTAGGGAAGCTATTTAGAACAATCAAATCTCTAATCCTCACACCAGGTCGGAAGATTAGATTGCCGATATCTTTACAAAGATTCTTGGTTCTACTAGATTCTATTCTTTGTGTAACAAGTTGGGTTATTCAATCTTTTTGCTCCAACTTGAGGGGGAGTGTTGAATATGGATATGAACCCGGATCTACTTGTTATTGGATCCGGTTCCTGTTAACTATAGACTGTGTATAAATATGAGTACAATATATGAGTACAATGCCCTAATTTTGGGTTGAGCAAATATGAATCTTCCTTTTTCACATTTCTACACAAATAAAGAAGGTGGGGTCTGTGAGAAACACACCACCAGTTGAGTGCACCTACTAGAATTTGGTTGGTAATTATAATTACAACATATCAAATTCATTTATCGTCTACTTTCCACCATTTATTCAAACTGCAGGTATGATTTGACTCTCTTTAATTCCTCCATGTGTTATACATATCAATCAAATCCATTTATCCTTTATCTATTGTCTGAATTTAGACCATTTTGTGTGATTTAATGGATAGCAAATTGAACTGATATCCATCAGTTACATGTACAAAGTTTACTGTATCAAATAAATTTTTACAAAGTTTACTGTATCAAATAAATTTTTATTGTTTGGATTTTGTATATTATATGTACAAATTTGTATGTCAATTTGAAACTATACCTGAACTTTTACTAATATTCAAATATGCTTCTGAATATTTACCTGTCTAGTCAGTGTATAATAACTATATTTCAGCAATACAGTCCATTTAATTTTACTTCCTATGTATGATACCAATTTGCCGCTTTACCTGAACTTTCACTAATATTCAAATATGCCTCTGAATATTTACCTGTGTAGTCAGTGTATAATATACATATATTTCAGCGATGCCGTCCATTTAATTTTACTATACCTGGTATATACCAGACTAATGTTTGACAATTTTGACATTTATTATTAAAGGATTTTAACTTGGATTTGAAGTAGGGAAAGGTACCATCAGCTGTGTGTTATTAGAGTATGCAGTTAGACATCAGGAAAATTTTTTGCAAGGTCATTGTAAGAGTAAAAAAGATTATGCTTTTGTATATGTTAGACTGCTAGAAAACTTCCACACTTTTTAAGTGTTTCTAAGGTGAGAATAGAGAGATTCCAGCGTGACTAGAAGATAAAATGAAAATGTTTACTTTCCTGAATAATTAGGCCCAGTTCTTATAGAGAATAAATGAGGAATATTATCTCCAGTAGAGACGGAGAAATGCTTACGGTAGATTAGGCATGTCAGTTAGAATGATCACTAGTAGTGTTTGCCCATAAAAAGTACTGAAAGACTACAAAGAATATAAAATTATTTGATTGTTGTTAGTTGATCAATCATATCTGGCTTCTCTCTTTTGGCTGTCGATTGCATGCAGTTTGACCGATTTCTTTCGTTCACCTTTTCGGTTTATTTTCATTCCGTTCTCAGATCAGATTAGATACTCAGAACTATTAGTAATACTGTAGGCATACGAGACCTAACTCACAGGATTGCTAGCAGTGATCATACCCGATGCTGTTAACATACACAGATCGAAAAATTGAGATGATTCTTGAGCCTATGCTAACAAGGATGAACATTAAGACTTCTCATTGTTATACGTGAAATATGTTTTAAGGGATTTTTACATGTTTTTGTTATTTTTTGTCATGGAAATAATATACACATTATTGAGACATCTATAGATCTTTTGTCTTCTTATTGCAGATAAGTAGGGACTGCCAAGAGTTAGAGCCTTTTATTGGGGAGCAGTTGGCTTCACTACTGTATCTTGAGCCGGATAGTGAACTCATGGTGTGCTCTTAAACTTTCTGTTGCTGCTGTTATTTATGCTGCATATATTTGATATAGCTGATGAATTTTCTTTGTTAAAATTAACCTTGTACCGTTGCCATACATTTCTTTTTTTTCCACGCATTGCTACCAGATATGAATGAGACAAACCGGTTGGATCACCTGATTTGGACTAGTTTTTGAAACACTAGTATAGTATAGACGACGTGCTTAAATGGAGAAGATTCAAAAGTAATGAATAAAATTACAAAGTTAAAGTGATTTCACGTTTCAAATTTAGGATTTACGTTTTATCTGTTGAGAAAATGATTTCAGCGTCATTGTTTGTTTGGTTCTGTCTATTTTGGAGCAAAACGTACTTCAGGGTTCCTATGCTATGTCAGTTTCTCCCGTAAAAGCTGAAATGTCGCATGGCATACATTTCATGTTAAAATAAATAGGCTTCTTTTCATTTATGGTTAAAGGTCAATGATCCATACTAAAATGGGATTGTAAATTTAAAATTAGCATTGATGGCTAGTATACGTAGTGGCTGGGGAATTAAAAATGTACTTCGGATGATACTTCCAGTTCCAAATATTCTTCAAATTATTGTCATAATTTTGAGAGTTGATCTCAAAGGTGTTTGCTGCGTCAATCAAAACTTGAAATGATTACCCAGGCATCACTTAATGGATTTTCTGAAATTGAAAACAATTAGTCAATTCCTTCACTGAGTTCTTGACCTTGTAAATACCTAAATGTCCGTCTATAACTTGAAATATGCCAACTAATGTTACACAATATCCTAAAATTAGATGGCTTTTCTGGATGCTAATTCAATGTTTTCATGGACAATCTTTGCCTTGAATTACCTCTGTTTCCTGATTCTTCTTTCTGGTGGGTTTCTAAGATTCATATTGTTCTTTTGGTTTTTACAATAAGCATCTAAATTGCCCGTTGCATACTCAGATACTCTGCGTAGTAGTTCTGCTAGATTTTCAACCATTTCATTTTGGGAAAATCTCATAGCCATCTTGATTCATTATTATTTTTCTCAATTTCGTGCCTCAATGTCATTGGCGGATTGTTCAGGCAATGCTGATAGCTGCAGAATCCAAAAGAGAGGAGGAAAAGGCAAAGGGAGTTGGTGCAGATGAGTCTGCAGATAATCCAGATATTGTCCTATTTGAGGACAATGAGGAAGATGAGGAAGAGGAAAGTGAGGAAGATGATGAAAGCACTAGTCAAGCTGCCCAAGGTAGAGGAAGAGGAAGGGGGATGATGTGGCAACCACATGTGCCACTTGTACGCGGGGGAAGGCCTATGCTTGGTGTACGGGGTTTTCCCCCTATGATGATGGGGGCTGATGCATTTGGATATACAGATAGTTTTGCTACGCCTGATATATTTGGTCCCAGGATTTTTCCACCATTTGGTGGCCCAAGATTTTCTGGTGATTTTTCTACCGGGCACATGCCTGGCTTGGTCTTTCCTGCTAGGCCTCCGCAGCCAGGGGCTGTTTTTCCAATGGGCAACCTTGGGATGATGATGGGTCCTGGTCGTGCTCCATTTATGGGCGGCATGCCAATGGCTGGGATGGGTCGACCTAACCGTCCTGTCGGCGTCCCACCTTTTCTACATCAACCCCCACCAAATAATAGGGCTGCAAAGAGGGATCATCGGAGACCAGTTGGTGATAGAACTGAAAGAAATGAAACTGGATCTGACCAGGGCAACCGGGGCCAGGAAATGGCTGGAACCATCAGCGGAGTGGATGATGACGTGGGGCATTGGCAAGGTGAGAAAGTTCTTGAAGACAGCAAATATGGCAGTGGAAAAAGTTTTCAAAATGATGACAGCGAGAGCGAGGATGAGATGGCACCTAGACGATCTAGGCATAGTGATGGAAAGAGAAAGCGTCATGGGTCTGAGGGAGGAGCTGCCTTGGAATAGTTTGACAGTTCTAGATCAACTCATTTTGAAGAACAGAAGGTGCCAACTCGTGCTTTAAGATTCTTTTGAGACATCCACAGATCCTTCTCCAAATCCCCCAACAACGTTTGTAATTTTATACTACAATGCTGCAGTATATATCTAAGAAGGTTGGAACTAAACCTCCTTGGATAGATATCCCAAACATGCTCCAACCCCAGTGTTTTGATGTGACAAATTATTCATGTGTAGACTAGCATAATCAGAATGTTTGCAGGCATGCAGGATAACTGAAACACTTAGTTTTTCTATAGAACCCTGTATAGAATTTATCTTGGAGATTGCATGCAGCCGTTGCAAATTTAAGCTAGTTCTAATAATTCTGGTAATAGTTTTAGAAAATTTTTAAGATTTTGCTCTCCTAAATCCTAATCTTGTATGTAACTTATGGATGCTGTCATTTTAACGAATTTATTGTGAAGTTCCTTTTTCATAAAGTTGATACGTTAATGAGCAATGTATCCGTACTGATTACCGCAATGTCTATTTTCTGGGTTTTCGGTGGGATGGTGGTCATAGGCTGCCTTGCTGTGTGCTGTTGCATTTGATGTGTGAACCAAAACAATATATTTTGAATAGTAATTTGCAATCATCAATCGTGAGTTATATGTCGTTGGGTAAAAGTTATTGTTTGTGGTTAAAGTAATCTTTATTGTATGTGGTAAATTGCATTAATAGACCTAGTTTAGGGATTCTTACTCGAACGGATAAAATTACTTAAATAGTTCTAATTTGTTTTAACAGACTACTTATGCGCCATCGAAGGCCATTTATTAGAATCCCAGGTCAACTTGAAGTCAAGAATTTTTAATGATTGCCCTCTCTTGCCTCTTCGGTGAAATTTCCAAGATGTTGGTACCCATTTCCTCTTCAAGAGTTAAAAGGGAGTGCTCGTAGGAGAGGGCGGTTATCGAATGAACCCAAAGGATTTGCAAAGCTAAAAATTTAAGTTTACGATTTTCTTTAGAAAGATTTTATTAGGGTAAGCATTAACCTTTTTACTGTACCTGCCACTTATACTGAAAAGGAATTAATAAATAATAGTTAAATATAGGTTTCTCATCCAAGTTAGATCTAAGGAGTGACTATTACCAAATGTTATATGGATCCACTAAGTTGTTGGAAGATAGATGTAGAATGACCTATATAAATGGCTTCACTAATTTGTTGTCCACCTTTGTGTGCCTTAAGAAAAAGGAGCACCTTGACCGGTTTAGACTAAATCAATTAAAAGTAATAAATAAATATTATTTGTTTGCCTAGAAAAAGTGCTCATTTGATTCATTATCTTAAGTCAAGGGCTACAAGCTTACCCAAGTTAGACCTTGGCCATCTTGGGTTGCTCACTAAGCTATATGGAGGTGGAAGGAATGAAGAAAACTCAGCGAATGGCTTGGCTTGGTCAAGATCCAATTAATGAAGACTTGCAACATCTTATTTTATATTACAATGCAGATTTAGGAATGAAGTATTGCTCCAAACTACCCCTCATGCATGTTTTCAAAATCAATTAATAAAATAAGACTTGCAACATCTTATTTTATTACATTAATATGTGAAATTAATTAGAAAAATTTTAAAATTTTATCTGAACTCTATGATTTTTCTCTTTCTCTTGTAGGTAGCGACGTCAATGGAAAAAGCTAGTCGAGATTGATCCCTTTTTTTGATAGAAACTAACCCAGCCAACTTAGCAAGATGGATACTCTACGAATGATTATGAATACCAACATTAGTATTACCTAATTTTATTTATTCTCATCAATTATTAAAATAATGT
Source organism: Costus lasius (assembly GCA_027563935.2). NCBI lineage: Eukaryota > Viridiplantae > Streptophyta > Magnoliopsida > Zingiberales > Costaceae > Costus > Costus lasius. The sequence continues at coordinate 90,416,311 of CM050450.1, read as the reverse complement.
GAATTATAGGAATGCATTATTTAGTCAACGTTGAATATTTACAAATAAATAAATATCTTAATTTATGAAAAGTGAGATATCATTTTGTTATTATTAACGAGGGCAGCTACCAAGGGCTTAAAAATATTCAATAAAATATAATTCTCTTTTTAGAAATTATTTAAAGTAAAAGAATGATTAGATATACATGGCATTATAACTTTTTCTATATATATATATATATATATATATATTATGTTGTTGAACCATAAAATTTCACCCACATGCGTGCAGAACAAGGAATGGTCAAAATTAATTTTGACTAGAAAAGGAATCAAAAAACGCATCAACAAAAAGCTAAAAAAATTATATCATAATGTAAAACCATATTTCCTTTTCCAGCATGGCATCATAATTTACTCGCATGACAAGAATTTTAAGCATTCTTCAAAGCTAACATAAATGCAATAATGTAATAATCAATGATACAATGATCCCTACCAACTAAAAATTTTATGGTCATTACAAGGTTACACAGTTTCACGGTGAACCACGAGAAACAAGAAATATTTGATTTCTTAACTGCTGTGGGGAATCTTTGACGGATGTTACTCGACTTGTGATTTTCCTTGCACCTGAAGTTGTATGAAAAAAGTTAAAGACGATAATTCTTTATCACAAACAACGTGGTTACAAATGAACAAATGTGGCAAAGATAGATTCCCTATTACAATTCTTACCAGGAAAATGTTTATCTAGCTTGGAAATGGTTTGAGAAGTAGGATGGTATTAGGTCTTTGCAAAAAAATGGTCAAGATCCAGCACCTGAATTTTCTAATATTTATTTGGAGAGGCCAAAGGTGAATTTTAATGCTTATTGTCAAACTTGTTCTATGTTGATTTGTTCCATTGAGCTGCATGTGCAACTTGGTTGTTGGCTTCAATATAATAAGGGATTGAGATGGATGTGATCAGGTTCTTATTGATGCTATGCACGATGCAAATCATGCTAGCTGAATCTGTCATTCTTGCAAGCCTAATTGTGAAGCAAAGTATGTTGGAGAATTTATAAACATATCTTATCAAGACCAATCACTGATTGCAGAACTAATCGCTGATTACAAAACTCTCAAACTCCTTAAGAATAAAGATTGGCGACATTGAAGTCTGAGAGAGTAAAATTCAGATTCCATATATGTTGAGGCATATGTAACAAGGAATGGTCAAAATCAATTTTGACTACAAATAAAGTCAAGCGTCAATAGGAAGCTAGAAAAGAGAAGGAAAATCTGGCATGCGCTAGTGATTTGAAAAATTAAAAAAGAGATAGAAATAGAGATAGAAATTCAGATTCCCTTATTTGTTGTCTATTTGTTTGTCCATTGCCAGCTGCGATTTCTATTTATTATTATTATTATTATGAATGTTTGCCTTGCTGTAATTGTTTAGCCGAGGCTTCTTCATTGATGATTTTATTTCTGTGTTCTTTCCTTTCCTTTTTAAAGTGGCTAGAAAGGGAAGAAATAGGGGCGCATTTACTGCAGTCGATGGAATTTGTTTAAAAAAGAAAGAGGAGAAGCGCCAAGCAAGGATGGTAGAGAAGGAAATAAAAATGAATTTGATGTCTGGAAGCTTATAAAAAGAGGAGGGGGACAACAACAAAAAGGGCCAATTGGTTGCAAAAAAGAAAAGAGAAGGATACCGTGAGGCTGTGACGAAGGGAAGTGTCAAATTTTCTTTAGGCTTCATAGATGCACTAAACATCCTGACATCACATTGAACACACATGCACCATGTTTATGATTTTTTTTTTCTTTTTAGGCCTAAGATGCACTAAACATCCTGTGGCACCACATTTTTCTTAGGCCTAAGATGCATTAAACATCCTGGCATCACGTTGAACACACGCATTATGTTTATGATTTTTCTTCTTTTTAGGCCTAAGATGCACTAAGCATCCTGTGGCATCACGATTTCGTTTTAGGCCTAAGATGCACTAAGCATCCTGTGGTATCACGATTTCTTTTTAGGCCTAAGATGCACTAAGCATCCTATTGCACCATTTTCTTTTTCGGCCTAAGATGCACTATGCATCCTATGGCACTCACTGAGCGCAAAGAAAACATAAATAAAAAAAAAAAGAAGAGAGAAATACATACAAAAAATAGAAGAAGAAGAAAGGTTGTAGAGAATGGAGCATGAGCAGGATTACTTGGAAAATCTTTTTGCCACCGTTTTGCTCCACCGTCACTTTGTTTCACCTCTATTTGTATAAGAAGAAGAGAGTTTACAAGGGAATTTCACTCTTACTTATGTTGCTGCAAAAAAAAAAAAAAGAAGCAGTCTTACAAAAATTTGTCAAAGAGAAATGCAATGCCATATTGCTATTTGAGAAAACACATTGCTGTGAGAAAGAACTAAGGTCCTACAAAAAATTCCATTAGAGAGAAACATACACTGTTGTATTACTGCATGAAAGAACCAGTAAAAGAAGACAGAATCAGAATTTGATCACCGTTCTATTGCTGCAAAGAGTCTCGTCAGAGGAAATCTGTTACTATATTGCTGAGAAGAAGAAGCAGAGTCTAAAATAAATCCACTACAAGATGTCACTCAGATGCAAAATCAGTAGAAAAAAATTCTTCGTTTCAGTTCACGGTGAAATTCAATCAAAGTAAACAGCCATAAAAAAGAAGGTGCAGCAACTAATATAAACAGAAGATTTATGGTTCAACACAACACTTCATTTAACAAATGAAAATTTATGGATCAACACAAGATTCGTGTACCGAGATCCTGAATTCGCCAAACACAATTCCGAAACTATCAACCCAAAATTGGAATCTCAAATTTCTTTTCAGGAGCAATCAAGAGCGGAAAATAAAGTAAATGTTCGTTGAATTTAGAAATCCGCAAGGAATAAAAATGAGATACTGAAAACAAACCTGAGAATAAACCTGTGAATCAATCACGGATCGGTTAATTGTATTCCACAGACCTTTCTCAAATCTGCTACTCCGCAGCTATGTTCAAGCGACAGAGGCTTTTGTCGACCTTTCCGAACTTCTCCTCACCCCAGGTTTGATCTGTGGACAGGGAATTGAATCGAGTCCATCATTCCTCGTCGAAAGATAAGCTTCTTCCTCATTCCCACTGCAATGCTGGTCTGCCATTCCCAGTCCAGGCTGCGCCAAGATCGGAATCCATTGATCTCAAGGCCAGTTGGAACCTCCTCAGGAGCTTCCAATCTCTTTCTCTCAAGGTGTAGAATCCAAGCTAGTCGAGAGCCCTGACTAATGCAGCAACAGTGAATCCGCACCAAATCAACTCTTCAACGACATCCAATGCCATTTCTTCTGCCAGCGCCCATGGAAAAGCCCCTGATGGATGTTGCCTCCTTGATCTACCTACTCAGCTTCTTTGGCATCATATTCGTCTAGTCTATGGTGTCCTCCCATGACGAAGAAGAAGATTTTCCTCCTTTCCGGTGCCGCTCCACCACCTGTGAAACCTCCTGTTTCGCCATTTGCAATAATGACGAACCCAGCCGCCGCCCGCCACATCGCCAGGATGCTGGGTTGCATCAACACCATGGCCAGGGATGTATCACAGGTTCCTTGCCCATTTTTCCTCGACAAGCTGTTGCCCGCTTCCAACGATGTCGAGCAACTGCAAGAGGGGCAGAAGAAATTCGCCCTCCCTTAAATCGCACCATCTGCATCCTCGTCCGCCTCTACCGAAAGAAAGGCAAAGACCTAAATTCCAACTGCTTCTGGTCACTCTCACTGAAGCTCATGCCCAGTTTCTCCTCCCCTTCAACGGGTTCGGGGAACAGCTCAGAAGCCTCGTCGACTTCTCTACTGAAAGCAGCACCACAGCAAACCTTCGACGCCACTCTCCCTGTTGCCACCTATGGAAGAACTGCCGAGAGCTCAACTGATGCAGCGTTATAGCTACCTTCGACGCCTCCATCAAAGGAGTTAAGGGTCCACATCCCAGCTACTTCCTTCCCTTTTGTTGAAACTCAAATGTGACGATCCCCCCGGGAAGCAGCTTGCGGTCGCCTTTGAAGAAGCTCAGCAACGCAGAAGACACAGCAGCGTCTCTATTCTTGTCGATTTCGACCAGCACGAAGAACTTTACTTTTTCGCAAAACAAGAATTAAAGAAAATAAATAAAATAGAAAAGGGAATAATATATATATATATCTCGTGGGTTCAGTCACTCAGCTACGACTCAAACTGAACTCAAGTCATGTTTGAATATTCATAGTATAGTGTTGAAAACCTCAGTGCATCGCAAAGAAATATTGTTTAAGAGATACGTACGTCGACATTCAACATCGGGCTCACTAAGGCCAAAGTATTCTTCTTAAATTCAAATTATCCAACAAGTTGCGAGGCCGAGTAATTTCCCCCCAAAATTTAAATATCTAACAATCCGCAAGGTTGGATATTTTCCCAAATTCAAATTATCCAACAAGCCGCGAGGCCGGGTAATTTTCACAAATTTAAATATCCAACAAGCTGCAAGGCTGGATATTTTCTAAATTAAATTATCCAACACGCCGCAAGGCCAGATAATTTTTAAAATTAAATTATCCAACACGCCATAAGGCCAGGTAATTTTCCAAATTAAATTATCCAACAAGTTGCAAGGCTAGATATTTTTTTTTCAAATCCAAATTATTCAACAAGCCGCGAGGCCAGGTAATTTTCCTCAAATCTAAATATCTAACAAGCCGCAAGGCCGGATATTTTTTTCAAATCCAAATTATCCAACAAGCCGTGAGGCCAGATAATTTCCCAAATTTAATTACCCAATAAGCCGCATGGTCGGGTAATTTTTCTAAATTTAAATATCTAACAAGCCGCAAGGCCGGATATTTTCCAAATTCAAATTATCCAACAAACCATGAGGCCGGGTAATTTTTCCAAATCTAAATATCCAACACACCATAAGGTCGGGTAATTTTCCAAATGAAATTATCCAACAAGCAGTAAGGCCGGATATTTTCTTTTCAAATCCAAATTATCCAACAAGCCCCGAGGCTAGGTAATTTTCCTCAAATCTAAATATCCAACGAACCACAAGGCCGGATATTTTTTTCAAATCCAAATTATCCAACAAGATGTGATGCCGGATAATTTTCCAAATTTAATTACCCAACAAGCCGTGAGGTCGGTAATTTTCCCAAAATTAAATATCCAACAAGTCGCAAGGCCGGATATTTTCCAAATTCAAATTATCCAACAAGCCGTGATGCCGGGTAATTTTCCCAAATCTAAATATCCAACACGCCATAAGGCCAGATATTTTCCAAACTCAAGTCATCCAACACATCGTTAAGACCGAATAATCTTCCAAATTCAAATATCCAACATGCCTTAATGTATTATGATAGAATATAGTTTGGGAGGTGTGTACATCGATATTTACCATCGGGGCGTAACTCCTTGATATGACATTGTGTTGCCCAGGCCGGATATTACCCAAAGTTCAAACATCTAATAAGTCATCGCAAAGCCAAACATTTGACAAATACAAAACTGTCCAAATTGATAAAGACTCTTCTCTTTCATCGCTCATGTATCATGTCAAGTCATGTATCTTCATAATGCTTATGAATAAAATTATTTAGTCTGGATTTGCATTTTATTTCATAATATAGATCTCTTAATCAAAGGTTCTCTAACTTTAGGGGTAATTAACAATGAGCGTTTGCGCTCATTAGAAGACATAACTCATTTAAATAAAAAACCTTATTTATTATAAGGTGAATTTGAAATGGTCTATTACATTTTTAATGTAACACTTTTTGACTCCATATATGTAAAATAATAGTTTTTAAAAATAATATTATTATAACCTTAGGTTCTATTTCTTTAGAAGAAAGGACAACAAGGGAAATAGAAAGAGGAAGAAAAGTTAGAAGGACAAAAAAGGGCTATATGAATGTCACGTGCCGTAATTGTTGTGTGTCTGCAAGTGCACGGATACTCGAAGTAATAAAAGATATCGAATCATAGGGACCTATGTGTTAAGTACCGAATAGTTATTTTCTTACTAGCTAAGCAAATCGAATACGACGTAAGTGAACGATCGGAAAGTATATGGGTTATCAGAGGGAGAAAGTTGAGACTAGGGTTTTATCCACCTTAATTTCTATGACTGGACAGAGATAAGTGTTCATCAGTTTATTCTTAATATGATAAAGATGAAGTCTGCCTTTTAAAAAAATTGTCTCGCTTTCGCGACAACAATTTACAAAGAACAATCATTGCTCTTGTGACTGATTATTTATTGTTTAAAATAAGAAAACCTTGACAAAAAGATTTAAAATCACTCTCGTGCATAACTCTCAGTATCAATATCTCAAGTGAAACTAAATATTCTCATATCTTAGTTTAACAGGTTTTACTCAAGGGTTTCCAACAATCCAATATTATCTTTCAATGCATATTTCATATCTAACTCAGTGAAATTTCCTAGATCAGATTATCAACAAGAATTATACTTCAAAAATCAAGAATTAAGAACAAACCTAATCTCTTAGCATAAGTTCCTGAATCATAATTTTAGGATTCTAAGTTTTTTAAGTCACTCCTCAGTTCATGTTACAAACTCTAAAGCATGCTGATATTTGAAACTAGCAAAGATCAAAGGCAATAATCACTTAAGTAATAGTATTATATTTATAGAATAACTGACGAAAGAAAAGATTATCCAGTCATTAAGAAATTAAGGGGATTACACCCCTGTCCCAAAAGGTAATTACGATAGCATGATGGAAAAATTACAATCAAATTTCATCTTAGAAAAATCAAAATTCAAAAGGAAGAAAATAAGGTTACTGTATACAGGACTGTAATAAGAATTACAGCCCGCAATCTTCACTGAAAACCCGCTATGAACAGTGCGGTGTCCACGTTTCTGTCAATTTCTCCTCCGATTGAACTCCTTTCTCTCTAAAACTTTATGTGTGTTCTCCTTCCTCAGGCATAACTTCCTTGTAAATTTCATTGCCGATAATGGTCTGTAGACTTCTCAGTGATGAACCCTAGAGCGGTAGTGAAATCGTCGATTTCTCTCTGAATCGTGGATTAAAAAATTGGGGCTTCCAGTTCTGAGATCTTCGCCTCTTATTATAGATCACTCCCCTTCTTTCGATTTTTGAAATCGTGGTCTAAATCTCTCAGAATCGTCGTCATAAAAATCGGCCACAGTAACTCCGGAAGACTCAAGCAAACACGGCTGTCTGGGTTATAATTACGGCCTGTGAAGATAATTACGATAGTGTCGTAATTTCTTCTATGGACAATTTTGGAAGAATTACGGGCTGTAATAAAAACCACGGTAGTGCCGTGTTTTATCCTTCATGCTTCAAAATCTGGTTCGACGAGATTACGGTAGTGATGGAAATTACAGTAGGGCCGTATTTCCCTCTACACAAAAATCTCTTAAAATTACAGCAGAGGAAATAAAATACGGTAGTGCCATAGTTTATTCTGTAAGTCCAGTAAAACCACGGTCCGTAATAAAAATTATGGCCTTGCCGTAATTTAGCTGAAAACTCTGATTGACATGAAATTTGACATGTAATCTCCTCTTGATGATTGTAACTCGTCTATGCTCTCAGATTGCTTGAAAATTCATCAAAATGATGTCTTTTTGCCTGAAATTGATAAAAAAAAAAACTAGAAAAGGTGTAGATTCCAAAATATTTAACAAATAAGATATAAAAATAAGCAAAAGAGTATGAATATGACTCAAAAAGACTAATCAATCAATACAAAATATACTATAAATTTTTGAACCATCATTGTGCTACACATGGCAGGAAGAGGGGAGGGAGGTAGGGCTTCTTTGGTGTAGGAGAGGAGGCCCAATTCACACCTAGTCAAACATAGGCCCCTAAATCTAGAATGAACCAAACCTAAGAATATTTGTCATTCGCATGTTGTACTTTATATAATTGCATCTACATGACCTCTATTGCATGTAGTTAGGTAGCAATATTTTAGTTTCATAGAATTATACATTAGGTTACAATTTATCCTATGTTGCATTATTATTCACATTGTATGTATATTCTGACAAGCTTCCTCACCCGAACAACAGCAATACATACCACCTCTAAATCTACAATGCCACCTCATTAAAGAGTTCACATCAAGTCAACAATACCAGCTCATTAAGAAGTTTGCATTAAGTCAACAATGCCACCTCATCAACAAATCCAAGTCAACAAATGCCACATCATCAAAAAGTCCACATCACTCATGCCATCTCATCATAAACATTTAAGGAAGAAAGGATTAGAGGATGAGTGCCAATTCACACCCCACCAATCATGAGTAAACAAATCCAACCACCCACCTCCGACATCATCCAATGGAATTATCATGAAAGTCACCCAAATTCACCAATAAGGAACTTGTATGCCCAGCCACCCAAGCCAACCAATTTCATGCTATGGAGTAATGGTCTATGGAGAATACACAAACCCTGAATTTGAATCATCCTAGACATCTAATTCAATTTGAGGATCTCATCCAACCATAGAAAGAAGAAGAAGCTAAATGTAATTGATCAAACTTGAGGGGTAAGAGGACAAATTCCACATGTAAATGTTGAGGGGAGGATTTGGTTTTAAAGGCTTGTAGTTCTTTATGTCATCTTAATGAATTGCATAATGAATTATTTTGACAATAGCTTGAGTTGGTGATTTGTGCCTTATAGCCGATATCCTCTTCCCCTTCTCCTTAGCCATTCTTTTCTTCCACCTCTCCTTCCTCTTCTCTTTTTCCACTTCCGCCTACCTCTCCTCTTTCTTGAGTGACCTTCCTCTTGGAGGTCACTTGAAGCTTGAAAAGAGGATGCAATCGACTACAACAAGAAAACTTCATCGAGACCCTTTTGTAAGGATTGTTTGTTTAGTTTAGAGTGTTTAGAGCTTGTATCCTTTTCATTTCTTATTGTTCTCTTTGAAAGCTTTATGTAACGTCCCAGTAGCCTCAATTCCAAGATTTCAACAACTTGAAGGGCTTTCAACCCCTTTCCTGGGGGCACCAGGTGGATACCCTTCCAACTCTCCTCCTTTCTTTATATGCTCTTATTTTTAATTATTTTCTATATTTACATGCTAGCTTCTTACATATTTACTGCATTGTTATGTGCCCCATACCCTAGAGGCAATTAGTTCAACCTTTAAACCAATCCTCCATCTATGGTATTAGAGGAAATCTATGGTTCTCGATTGACTTCCATGCACGTTAGGATTAAACAACATTTAGCTCACATGTTTTTTTAATTTTATTTATCTTTCATGCGCTTAAAACACAAAAAAATTCTTTATCTTGTTGTGTTTTCATCCATAAAGTTTTAAAAAAAGGACTTTCATGCTTGTGTTTGCTTCAAGTTTTCAGCAACTTACTTCTTGTTTGGTTATATTTGTACCATTAGTTTACTATGTAATATGATGTTTTGCTGTGTTTTTGTGTCCAAAATGTCATTTGAACTGTCTATTTTTTTATTAAAAAAAATGTCAAAAAAAATTATTAGGACTACTTGCTAGCATTTCTACAATTTTTCTTTCATTCAGTAGCTCAATTTGCTCCTTGTTGCTTTGTACTTTTGTATTTCTCTCTTATAACCAAAATTTCTATGTTTAGTTGCTGTTTTAATCAGAAAACCCCAAAATATTTTACTGCATTTAATTTTTTTTAAAAAAAGACAAAAGAAATAGGTTTACTTGCTACTTCCCCTAGAGTTTTCAACAAGTAGTTTAATCCTTGCATCTTGTTTTTGCCAACTTGCATCCAAATTTTTTTCTGTTCTTTTTAGTTTTTTCTTGCTGTTTTTCTTTAAAAAAAAACAGATGAATTTCAGCTGAACTTCTATTTGAAAACACAAAAAAATGTTACTTTCTTAATGGTTACTCAAGTTTTAACACCTAGTTTCAAATTTTAGCATTTGTGTTCTTGTCATTTCCTTATACTTGTTTAGTATTGTGTGTCATTTGTACCTTTGGCTTGCTATGTTTTCAAAGATAAATGAGTTTTCAAATAAAAAAGAATTCCAAAAGCAAAGTGACACTGCGATAGAAGAGCCACACTGATCTTATACTTAAACTTATGCCTAAATTTATGCTCAAACTTGTGATCAACCCTATGTTCAATGGTATCCTCAACCATATGATCAATCTTATAGGAGCAATTTGGACCAATTTGGGCAGAAAATAGCTGAAATTCATGAATGGCTAGGCATCACTTTAGGCATAATTGAGGGCAAGATTGGACTAAAGCTTATTACTAAGAATAGGGACAAGGGTATACATCCCGACATCCCCACTTTAAAGGTACCCCATAATCTAGTGGAGCATTAGGAGATGATTATCAACTTAGAAGTTACTCTTATAGAATTCAAGAAGAGGATGGCATTTAAAGAGCCACTAGACTAGAACCTCCAACTTTTGATGGGCCTTTAGACACCCAAATTTTCTTAGATTGGCTAGTGTCCCTAGAACAATAATTTGAGTAGAGAGCAATGCCCAAGCACAGAAAGGTTAGATATGTTTGCTCTCTTCTTCGTGGTTCAGCTTAGCAGTATTAGCAAAGCATTAAAAGACAAATAGATTGGAGTGGAATGCCACTGATCATGACCTAGGAAGAAATGAAGTGGAAGGAAACTAAGGAAAAATTATGTTTCACCTCACTACTAGCAATGTATGCTCAATTAGATAGACCCATCTAAGGGAATGTTATCATAGCTAAGTACATGACTAAATTTAAGGAACTTGTGATTAGGTGAGACTTTATTGAAGATCCTTAGTCAACCCTTAACCGATTTGAGGATGGACTTAGGAATGACATAAGACTTTAAAGTTTCATTCTATTAGGACTATAGAAGATGTCTACCACTTAGCAAGTGAAATTGAATATGAGCTTGAGTAGGCTATGACTTCACCACCTCCACCAAGGACCAAAGTTAACCCATTTGTCTCACTAAATCCTATGATACCAAATAAATAGTCAATCATTTAGGGATCAAGTTTCTCTATCTACAATAAAAAGTCATACTTGTTCTCAACTTAGGTACCTAGCCTAGAACTATCCTAAGCAAGCCTTAACCATGACGAAGGAAAGCACCAAAGAAGATTCTAGAGAAGAACCCCCTAGCTTTGATTTCTATACTCTAGACTACACTAGTGAAGAGGAACTTGAACCATAGGATATGGGAACTAACCGTGAGCAAATTGATAGGACACCTCTTCAATACTTGTCTACAACCATGACCACTATCTTTGATCTTAGAGTGGAATCAAAGGTAGAAGTCCTAGTAATTGACCATGAAAGGTGTTGAATGTAAAACAAGCTAGTGGATTACTCAAGGATTTCATGTGTTACCAACAAAAGCCATTAATTCCACATAGACCGTTTATTTGCCACTAGTATCTTTTAGAACCATCTTTGTTGCCATTACTTTTAGGGTTTGGACCTAAAAACAATAAAGCACCACTTTAGGATTACCCTAGTCTACTCCTAAGCTTGATTTGGTTGAACTTGTTGAAGGTCAAAAAAAAAAAGAATTTTTCTTGGATATGATTCAATGTAGAGGCGAGATATGTGCAACTTTGAATCGCGAGGATAATTTTGATTGAAATTTAATCTTTTTCTCATGAATAAATTATTCATCAAGGTTATAAATAGTAACTTTGATTTGATAAAAATTGATCTACTCAATTGGGTGATGTTGTAAAATTAAATATGATTAGGCTAGTCATGTTTAATTGTTATGAAATTATGGGTCAAATTAAATTTTTTAACTAAGTTGAAATAAATCGCTTGGCTTGCTCGAGTATTTTTTGTCAAAGATAGAATTTTGACTAAATTGTGATTTGATCCCAATTTCTTGAATTTTGGATAAAGGGTCACCAATCCAATTTTTGGAACATGGAAAAGAAAATAAAATAAAATTGTGATGAGGAGTTTGGCTTTAATAGAAGGTCAAAATCGAAATTATGACCAAGTTGGGATTAATTCCAATTTCTATCACATTTCTAATGAAGTTTGGGTCAAAATTGAGATTTTGACCGAATTGAAATTGGATGTTAATATCCATTTTGTTGCGGTGATTGAGATTTATGAATGTTGGGTCAAAGAAGACAATTTTGACCATGGATTGATAAGAAGCGGTTGATTGGAGAGGAATTAAAAATAAATTATTTTATTTTATTTTCAATTGTGAAAAAAGAAAAAAATCGTGGCTTGTGGTTTGAAGAGAAGTTTTTGGAGGAGTTATGGCGTTTCCAAAAATGGAAAGTAGGGAAGCAATAATAAAAAGAAACGAAAAAGAAAAGAGGAAGGGGCGACTATTGTCTAAATTTGGATAAGGAAAAAAAACAACAAGAAACATCGATGCACATACGGTAAGTTTATTTTTTTTTCTCCCTTGTGTCTTCTTCTTCCTCCCTCTTCTCTTAACATCATCAATGGAGAGAAAACTCCAGTCAAATAAATCGCTAACGGAGAAGGAAAACTCTGGTAAAAAAAAAATCTTTCCGTTGATGGAGAGAAAACTTCGGTGCAGCAAATCACTGACGGAGAGAGCAACTCTGGTAAAAAAAAAAAAATCAATTTTTATATTGCCTCCGGCAACTATCACAGAAATTCCTCTACTAGCAATCCTTCTTCAATAATAGAAATTTGATGGGGCCATTGGCAATGATGAAGACTGCAAAGGAGAATTTCTCCATCTGATTCTTCTCCATTGACAAAACAAAAAAAAAACAAAAAGAGAAATCGAAAACCCCTCTTATCCTTCTTCAGCGACTAAGTATGGGAGGGATGAATTTTGGTAAAAAAAAGAAATAAAAAAATGGAAAAAATGAAAGAAGATGCATGAGAAGGAAATTAGAAGAAGAGAAAAAAAAAGAGATGAAGTCTTGGTAGAATTTGATGACATGAGAAGGAAATTAGAAGAAGAGAAAAGAGATAAAGTTTTGGAAGAATTTGAGAAGGAAACGCTACTTCATCCTTCGCATGATCTCGTCGACGAATTTCGTCTCCAATGCCGTCGTCGCAGTCGTGGAGCAAGGAAGGGAGGAAGGAAGCTTTCCTTGGCTTCCTTTGTCCTCGTCATCTCCGACCCGAGAAGATGTCGATAGGAAGGATGCTATCTACCTCTGGACAGAAAAGGGAGGAAGGAAGCTTTCCTTAGCTTCCTTCGTCCTCATCATCCTCAACACGAGAGGACATCACCGGTTGGAAGGATGGCGTACGCCTGTGCGAACATCAGAAGCAACTTCTATTTGTTGATGTTATCGATGGGATTTCTCGTCCCTCGAGAGGGCTAGTGGGCTCTTTGCTCTCTCTGTCTTATTCTCGTTCGTCTGTTGCTCGACGTAGCATTAGAGACGACGGAAGGAGGCATGTCCGCCTTTGGGCAGGAAAGGGAGGAAGGAAGCTTTCCTTGGCTTCCTTCATCCTCGTCATCCTCAACACGAGAAGACATCGGAGACAACAAAAGGAAACACATTCGCCCCTTAGTAGGAAAGGAAGGAAGTTTTTTTTTTTTTGGAAGGATGTTGTCCGCCTTTGCAAACGACGAAAGCAACTTTCTCTTCGTTGTTGTTCGTCGATGAGATCTCACAGCCAGATTTGAAGCTGCCTCGTTTGCAATCAAGTTTGCCAGTGCCAAAATCCACTGAAGAAGTCATCGTCTCTGATTTTGCTGGCTGCCAACTCTTGATTCTGTTCTTGCCGACGGAGCCGCTTGGTTCTTCTACCTCCATCGATACCGCCAATACTGTCCGATGCGTCCACCAAAGATGCCGTCGTCCCTGACTTTACCAGTGACACTGCCCGGCGCATCCGCCAAAGATGCCGCTGCCTCTGATTTTACCGAGGACATCGACATCGTCACTGTTCCGCAGTATTTGGGCTAGTGATAAATTTTTGGGTTGCTTCACGTAGACCTCGCAATTTGAGTCAGCAGGTCATAAATGGATCGTGTCAGCTGTGACCCGTGACCCGATTAAGCCAATATGAATATGACCTGTTTAATTAATTGGGTCAAACTGTCTAACACGAACATATTCGGGTCAACCCGACACGACTCGAATAACCCATTTATCATTCATATTTTAAACATAAATAATAGATTAATAAAAATTCTATTAAAATTAATAAAACTTTGGGCTTATGTGTGGATCAAAATCTAGGTTAAAAGATATTTAATTTTTTTATATTAATATATAATGTAATTGGGTTAAGCGGGTCAACCCGTTTACAACCCGACACGACCTGATTATTTTCGGGTCATAAACGAGTTGACCTATTTATGACCCAAACACGATTATAGTTGACCCAAACAGGCCTAACTTTGTGTCGAGTCGGGATGGGTCAGTGTTGCCAGGTCTAGCTTCACGTGCCCATCTTCACTTAGCCCCATCTGTGTAAGTAGAATTGTAATGGTCTCATCTTACCATTACTACATGGTTAAAATCCTAAGTTCAATCAGATACGACTAAAAGATCAAAATTAATTTTGACCAAAAGTCAAAATTATGTGACAATTAAATCAGGTAGAAGAAACTTGAAACTTTTACTTGAAATCAAAATTTTGATTAGGAGTCTAAAAATAAAAAAAATAAAAATGAAACCTCCTGCAATCTTATGAAAGACTGCTGCAAATTCTGCATCAATTTTGACCAAATTTCAAGTTTCGGCGAACATTCATATCTACGATGAATATAAGCGAAATTAGAAATTTGACTTGAATTGAACGTTATCCAAGGTGTTGGTAAGATGGATTCATACAACTTAAATTTCATGTTGCTATGTCAATTTAAAAGAGTGAAGATGAAAGAAGTAATAGAAAGAAAGAGAAATGATGACTATAGAAGAAACAACTTGGATATTGTGTGCTAGATCTATCTTTAACTTGGGTTTGAATCTGTCTTAACCACATAGTAGTTTTGACTTAGCACAATTGTGATTTAATGGAAACAAAAAGAAAATAATAAGATGGAAAATAAAGAATATTTTGTTACTGTATATTGATAATAATATTGTTTGGGAGGTGCATACGTCGATACTATGTATCGGAGCGTAGTTCCTTAATATTATTATAATAGTGCACGTAGCAATGTATGAAACTTGAAATTAGATAAATATTCATAGAAAGAATATTTATCGAAGAAATGAAAGATGAAAGAAATGATTATAAAAATGAAATAAAATAAGTATTTGCAAAAAGAATATTTATTTATGAAAGATGAAATCAGATAAATATTCATAGAAAGAATATTTATCGAAAGATGAAAGAAGAGATATTGAAAGAATAAATCAGATAATTATTCATAGAAAGAATATTTATCGAAGGAATGAAAAATGAAAGAAATAAATGTGAAAAATTTAAATCAACTAAATATTCACAGAAAGAATATTTATTGAAGGAACGAAAGATAAAGAAAGAAATGTGAAAATTAAAATAAGATAAATATTCACAAAAAGAATATTTATCGAAAGGATGTCATAGCATATTGTCAATAATATTGTTTGGGAGGTATGTACATCGATACTAGGTATCGGGGCGTAGTTCCTTAATATTCTTATAATATCACTTGTAGCAACTTATGTTACTTAAAATCAAATAAATATTCATAGAAAGAATATTTATTAACTGAATGAAAAATGAAAGAAATGATTATGAAATATGAAATAAGATAAATAGTCACAGAAAGAATATTTATCGAAAGAATGAAAGAATGGAAGATGAAATAATGGAAGATGAAAGAATGGAAGATGAAAGATGGAGAATGAAAGATGGAAGAAATTGAAAGAGATATCGAAGAAATGAAGTACAAAATTCAAATATATTTTCTACAAAGAACATTTATCATAAGTTGATTTCAGATAAATATTCATTGAAAGAATATTTATAAAAAAAATGAAGGATAAAAGAAATGAGAAAATGTGAAATGATGAAAAATGAAATTGTAAGCCTTTTATGGCAATTGTTATAAATGATGAATGATATTGATCTTCCAATGAAAGTTTGCATTCATTGGAAGCCAGAATCCGCTTAAATAAAAAGCCTTATATCCATAAGATGAATTTGAAATGGTCGCATGACATTTTAACATGAAATTGAAATATAACCATTTAACCCAACAAAATCAAAAGAAACACAAGAGGAACCCTATAAAGATATGACTCAACCAATTTTAGAACCACCATTGAAAAGATTTTGTACACGCTTGGTCTTAGATACTACCCCAAAGATAGTCTCCATGTGCAATGAGCAATTGACAATTACAAGGATTGTGACTAATGATTGATTCTTTGACTTACTCAGGTACTTGGCATATTACCTTAACTCGTTCATGCACATGCCTCCTTTAACCCTAAGTTTTTCCTTAGACAACATACTTCCTAAGCTTGAGGACTAACCCTTACACACAATCTCATGCTTGGATAATTTTACAATCCCATATTCATTCTTAGGAGAATCTCATGGCATTAGAAGTCTTACCTATTTAGAAGACTCAATCCATGCTTCAATCATACCCTTAATTAGTGAAAGGATTTTGTCATACCAAACTTTCTAGTTAGACCTAGCTGCACCACCTTGATTCATCTTAAATCTATTAGTGGTCCAAATAAACCTATTGTTAGGCCTGACCCTACATAAGGGCCCAACTCAGCAGCCCAGTCAACCAGGCCATTGACTGGGTCAAAATTAGCCTAGGATCGATTACCAAAATGGGAAAATCGGGAATCCGATTAGGGGAATTCCCGCTGGCGGAAGCGATGCATCACTCATCGATTGCAGTCGACGTCGGCGACGTCGCCGGTGGCCAGGGGTCTGGGGGCGACCCGACCGAAAGCAGCGTCGGCCACTGATGCACCGCCCGGCGCCGATCCACAACAGAGAAGGCCACGACGCGAGCTTAATTGGCGAAGAGGCGGATTGCGATAGAGGCGGCGAACCACGGTTGAACAGGACACGGCTGGACGGAGGGACGACGCGGGAAGAGTCATCTCGTTCGACGTCTGGCAGCAACGACTAGTCTGACATCTAGTCCCATCACCAGCAGCCTTGCCGCTAGCCTAGCTGATCATCGCATGAGGCAGACGTGAGCCCCGCACGCGAAGTCAAAGGAAGACGAGGCAACGATGGTTGATCCAATGGGTCGACGGGCGGCGGCACTAAAACCCGGTGTGCCAAAGGGAGCAGCTGAGCGACGGGAAGCGTGCAGGAATGGGCAGGCATGGGCGGAGCTTCTGGCACGGAGTGGCATCACCTGCCGACGAGTCGACGTCGTCTGCGTACAGCTGGTCGAGGAATGGGACGATGGAAGCCCAGTTGCCTATAAAAGGCCGGCGAACTCAAGGGCTGAGGAGAGATCGCAGGCTGGATTGAGGTAAGGAACCACTAATAGGGAGAGGCTCGATTGGGAGGGGAAACTGGCGGAAAGGGGAAAATCGGCGACTGGCGAGGTTGAGAACGAACTTCGGCTAGTCCCCGCCTTCTCTCCCCCTTTCGAGGACGACTCAGCAACTCCGGCGGAGGCGAATGGCAGCCCCGTCCGGCGGCTCCGGTAGTGAGGGTTGGGCAAAACGGAGCTTCGACCATGCCGAGGTCTTCATCGGACTTCCCTCCTCTTCCCTGCTACCGCCTCTCTCTCTTGCAGTCCCGACGAGCCTAAGGCGTCGTCTCTGAGAGAACGACAGGCTCAGGTTGGTCGGCTGGTGCTTGATGAACAAGGGAAGGATGGCTGAGAGACTGGATAGAGGGACGAACGCCTGAATCGGGGAGGATCCACTGACAGTGAGGGAGGGAAGCGGTGACGAGGCAATAGCCGGCAACTGGCAAGGTTGAGAACGAACCTCGGCCAGTCTCCGCCTCTACTTCTCCTTTCGACAGTGAATCGACAACTCCGATGAAGGCACGCAGTAGTCTTCGGTCGGTTGCTCCGGTGGTGTGGGTGGTGAGGAACGGAGCTCCATCGACAACGCCGAGTTCTCCTCTCTAGTCTCCCCGGCTTCCTCCTTCCGCATCTGCGTTCTTTCTCGTTCGACCACGGCGAGCATGAGGCAGTAGCCTCGGTTGGGTGACGAACGGTCGGAGGAGGAAGACGACGAGACCTCCTCGTCCTTTACGAGATCTGAACCTGGCGATGGCAAGCTCGCCGGAAAAGAAACCGACGTCCACGCGCTCGTCGGAGGAGACAATGCAGCGTCTGTAGCGAACGCTGACATGGATGTGGTGTTGACCCGTTGACCCGCGAAACGAACACCGCGGACGAATTTCGAAGACTTCGGGCAAATTCAGCGCCGGAACGAATTTCGGACGCAGACTGGTTTTCAGATGCTGCCGAGACATTGGACCGGATTCGGGTGTGGATCCGAAACCCAATAGCGGTAAAACTCGATTTTAATATTTGATTTTTGAATTGCTGACTTGGTTTTCTCTCTGTTCTCCTTTCCTGGACTGGACGAAGATCAGAACCCTTTGTGAAGGCTGAGGGGCGCACATGACTGCACCCCTGCCAGTCGCGCTGAACCTGGACGAATCAAACCTTTAGCCCTGTGTGGCATTTGAACTTTGTAATAATTAAATTTAAAATTGATTCATGTAATTAGCATAAACCAGAGCGTGACAGTTTTGGTATCAGAGCCAATTTAACACGGCAAGAATAAAATTTTGCTAAAAAGACAGAGAAAAATAAAAGATGTTCCCAGCTTGAGGAAGCAACATGGGGAACCAGAAGCAAGAGGTTGCTTCATGACGCCGAGTGGTGGCAGACGTTGGTACAGATGCATTGGCCGACATTTGGGGGGGGGGGGGATGTAGACGTGCAGCGTCCACCCATTTGTCGGAAGAGAGGACGTGGGGTCTGTTACTCCAACGCGAACGCAATCGTAAATTGGATGCGGTTGTAGCAGGGACTCCCACATTGGGAAACATGCACATACGTACGGGTGCCTAATCTCAAGACATAGATGGGCGTTAGCTGGACCCGAGTGTGGACTTCGAGTTGGCATGCAAGACTCCCAGTAAACCTTGGACACGCGCAGGTGGCTATGAAAGCACTGCTCCAGCGGAGTAAGCGGAGGATGCTCGCGACCATTCGGACGGTTGAGATGAGTAGAGCGACGCAGCTCGACGGAGGAACCTCAACAGCTAACAATGCCGGTTGAAGGATTGTCGTGGCCATCTTTCGTCGCGACGCGAGAACGCTCGATTACGGATGTAACTTCCGCGAGCATAGAGCACGTAGGCCCAACCCACGATCAAATCCACTAATAGATTTGGATAAAATAAAGAGGAAGAGTTAGCATACTCTAAAATTGCTATTTGAGGAAAAATTAGCAGACTTCAAAACTGCTATTTGAGGAAAAGTTAGCAGACTTCAAAACTGCTATTCGAGGAGGAGTTAGCAGACTCTAAAATTGCTATTTGAGGGTAGGTCAAAGTGGACGAGTTAGCATACTCTAAAACTGCTATTTGGGGCAAGAAGAGAGGACGATGTCCAACTAAAACAAAAGAAATCCTTCTTTTTGGTTTGACTGAGCCAACTTCGCATAAGGGGACGCCTTTATGTGAGGGAAGCTTGGGAGGACGACAAGGAAAACCCTTGTAATTAGTCTGAGCTGAGTTTATCGTCATAAGGGGATGCCTTATTGAGGGGAAGACTTAGGGACAAATTATAAATCAGAGCGAGCTAAGTTACTCTCTCATTGGGTGGTATGAGACACTTTCAGAGGAGATGATACTTAAGCGTGACCAAGTTGGATGAGTTGGAGTGAGAATTGGTTAAAAGACAAATGACCGCGTCTAAAAAAAATAGATTCAGAGATACGTGGGTCCGGACCGCACAAGAGTCAAGTAACTCGAGTACAATATCGACCAAACTCTCCAAGAAAGAATACGAATGTTTTCCGATAGAGTTCGAGTCGAACCTTACTATGAGTTCGTCGAGGCGACTCGACCGAAAGCAGCATCGGCCACTGATGCGCCGCCCGGTGCCAATCCATGGTAGAGAAGGCCACAATACGAGCTTAATTGGCGAAAAGCCGGATTGCGACAGAGGCGGCGAACCACGGCTGAATAGGACACGGCTGGAAGAGTCATCCCGTCCGGCGTCTGGCAACAACGACTAGTCTGGCGTCTAGTCCCATCACCAGTAGCCTCGCTGCCAACCTGGCGTATCATCGTGTGAGGTAGACGTGAGCCCCGCATGCGAAGTCAAAGGAAGACGAGGCAACGGTGGTTGATCCAATGGGTCGACGGGCGACGGCTCTAAAACCTGGCGGGCCAAAGGGAGCAGCTGAGCGACGGGAAGCGTGCAGGCATGGGCGGAGCTTCTGGCACGGAGTGGCATCACCTGCCGACGAGTCGACGTCGTCCGCGTACAGCTGGTCGAGGAACGGGATGATGGAAGCCCAGTTGCCTATAAAAGGCCGGTGAACTCAAGAGCGGAGGAGAGATCGTAGGCTGGATTGAGGTAAGGAGCCACTAATAGGGAGAGGCTTGGTTGGGAGGGGAGACTGGCGGAAAGGGGAAAATCGGTGACTGGCGAGGTTGAGAACAAACCTCGGCCAGTCCCTGCCTTCGGTCCTCCTTTCGACGACGACTCGGCAACTCCGGTGGAGGCAAGTGGCAGGCCCATCTGGCGGCTCTGGTGGTGAGGGTTGGGCGGAATGGAGCTTCGACCACGCCGAGGTCTTCATCGTACTTCCCTCCTCTTCCCTGCTATTGCCTCTCTCTCTTGCAGTCCCGGCGAGCCTAAGGCGTCATTTCTGAGAGAACGACAGGCTCGAGCTGGTTGGCTAGTGCTCGACGAACAAGGGAAGGATGGCTGAGAGACTGGACGGAGGGACGAACGCCTGAATCAGGGAGGATCCACTAATAGTGAGGGAGGGAAGCGTCGGCGAGGCAACAGTCGGTGACTGGCGAGGTTGAGAACGAACCTCGGCCAGTCTCTGCCTCCACTCCTTTCGACGGTGACTCGGCGACTCCGACGAAGGCATGAAGTAGTCTTTGGTTGGCTGCTCCGGTGGTGTGGGTGGTGAGGAACGGAGCTCCATCGACGACGCCGAGTTCCCCTCTCTAGTCTCCCTGGCTTCCTCCTTCCGTATCTGTGTTCTTTCCCATTCGACCATGGCGAGCACGAGGCAGCAGCCTTAGTTGGGCGACAAACGGTCAGAGGAGGAAGACGACGAGACCTCCTCGTCCTTTACGAGATCTGAACCTAGAGGCGGCAAGCTCGCCGGAAAAGAAACCAACGTCCGCGTGCTCGTTGGAGGAGACGATGCAACGTCTGTAGTGAATGCTGACATGGACGTGGCATTGACCCGTTGACCCGCGAAGCAGACGAATTTTGGGTGGAGACTGAAATTCAAAGACTTCGGGCGAATTCGGTGCTGGAACAAATTTCGGATGCAGACTGGTTTTCGGACGCTGCCGAGACATTGGATCGGATTCGGGTGTGGATCCGAAACCCAATTGGGGTAAAACTCGATTTTAATATTTGATTTTTAAATAGCTGACTTGGTTTTCTTTCTCTTCTCTTTTCCTTGGGATCGGATGAAGATCAAAACCCTTCATGAAGGTTGAGGAGCCACCCTTGCTAGTCGTGCTAAACCTGGATGAATCAAACTTTTAGCTGTGCGTGACATTTAAACTTTGTAATAATTAAATTTAAAATTGATTTGTGTTATCAACATAAACTAGGGCGTGGCACCTATCAATCATCTTAGTATACCTTCTACTTAAAGAAACAAGTGACACTAGGATACTACACACCCTTCTCATGAAAACATCTTTAGCCCGGTTTCCTAGTAAGGATTTCCCTAACTAAGACATTGACTTAGTTCCACCTAATCCTTGCTTACGATATGATATTGACTTCATTCTTGGACCTACTTGGACACTCATGCCCCATTATCCTAAAGCTACAAATTATTATTAGATGATTTTATAGAAATTAATTGTGGCCAAATTTAACTTCTCAATAGGGTACCAACAAGGAAAACATAGATTTATCTTTCTTACCACTCTTGTTCAAAGCTACTCTATTTGGATTTATATTTACTTATCATATTTTTCAAATCATGTATTGTTGGTGCACATAAGAAAATGATTACTTTAAAAAAGGGTCATTTATTTATTTTCAGGGTAGAACAAAATGACAAAAGATAGCTCATTTTACATGACAAGCTAATGGATTTGGACCACCCAGAATCTCAAAGAAGGCTTAGAACAACTTACACATATTGGGATAACCACTAGAATCACTATATATATTTAAATTTAATTTTTTGGAGAAGAATTTTTCACCCTCCAAGAAAAAATGGTGTAGGAAAACCAGCCTAATTCATACTCCCAATCAAACATAGGCCTCTAGATCCAATATAAATAAAGCCGATCCAATATAAATAAAGCCAAAGAACATTTTGTCATTTTGTTTATCATTGTATACTTTACTTTGTGTAATCGCATCGGCATGACATCTATTGTACCTAGTTAGGTAGCTTAGGTTTATAATATTTTAATTTCATAAAACTATATAGTAGGTTGTAATTTAGGCTAGGTTATATCATAATTTGCATTGCATGAGCAATATGATATGATAAGCCGCCTCTTTACCGGAAACAACTATAACAAATGCCACCTTAGCTGCTGAGTCAACAAGTGCCATATCACTACCTCCAAGTAAACAATGCCACCTTATTAAGGAGTTCACATCAAGTAAGCAATGTCAACTCATCAAGAAGTTTGCATCTAGTCAACAATGCCACCTCATCAAAAAATCCAAGTCAATAATTACCACATCACTCATGCCACTTCATCATAAATGTTTAAGGGAGAAAAGATTAGAGGATGGGTACCAACTCAAATGCCACCATGCATGAGTCAACACATCCAGCCACCCACCCACCTCCAACATCATCCAATAGAATTATCATGCAAACCATCCAAATAAACCAATAAGGAACTTATATGCCCAGGCACCCAAGCCAAGCTTGCATGCTAAGGAGTAAAGGTCTATGGAGAAGGCACCAAAGTAGAATTTCGAAAGGAATCATCCTAGACATCCAATTCAAATTGAGGATCTCATCCAACCGTTGAAAGAAGAAGGAGCTAAATATAATTGATCAAACTTGAGGGGGCAAGAGGACAAATTCCACATGTAAACGTTGAAGGGCGGAAGATTTTAAAGACTTGTCGTTCTTCATGCCATCATAGTGAATGTCTCTTGATGCCTTTAGAGTCTTGAAGCTTGAAAGTAGGAAGCAATTGGCTACAACAAGAAGACTTGATTAAGATCCATTACATTTGTATAGTTTAGAGGGTTTGGAGCTTGTATACTTTCCAACCCTCATTTTCTCTTTGAATGCTTTGTATAATGTCTTAATAATATCAACAACAAGATTAGGGACAATTTAAAAAGGAAGAATTTCAGCCTCCTTCCTAAGTGACACTCTCCTCTCTTTACACTCTCCTCTCTTTGATTTATTTTAAGTATCTTAAAATAAAGATTCATGTAAACACTTATCCTAATGTATCATTGATGGTGGATGGGGACACCACTTCGTGCTATGTCCCGCATTCGAGTTTTTTCCTCCTGAGTTGTTGTACACAGCGGAGGGAAAGAAACAACATTTTTACAAAGGTTTTCTGAATTAATATTAAATTTTGTCGTGTACTTACCAAACAATTTTTTTTACTTAAAAAAACTAAAGCCATACTTTTTCTTTTGCAGCACAATATTAAATATCCAAGCTTTTTCTTTTTAAAAGTAAACAATCAATTTACTTTATTTTTTTAATTTAGTATCATATATAAACAAATAATAATAATAATAATAATAATAATAATAATAATAATAATAATACACGGTTAAATTACAAATTTAAGCATACTAAACCCGGACTCACATTCTTTCCATATATTTTGATTGCCCTCTAACTCCTATACATCAACACACTCTTGATTTTAATTTATTAAACTCCGCTGCAGCTCGCGGCTGCGGCGGCCTTGGCTGTGTCGTAGGACGCGTGCAAGCCAAAGACAAAGTAGTAGATGAGCAACAGAGCCGTCCAAATCCCAAATCTCACAAACGACGGACCGTCAATAGCTCCCAGCAGGAAGATATTAATGGCGATCGACGCCGACGGCAGCCACGGCACCAGCGGCACCCCCCACGTCGTCGGCACCTTTGCCTGCGGCAAGAACCACCACATGTACCCCGTCGCCCCGAACCACACCGCCACAGTCACAACGTATCCGACCCACCCCTTGCCGCCCGTGGCCCACACTATAGCCAGCGCCACCGAAGACAACAGGATGAGAATGACCGATGCGATCAGCTTCTTCTTGTCGGAGTCGGTGGTCACGCCAGTGGCGTAGTAGCGGCGGATGAGGAGGGCGACGGCGACGAGCATGAAGATGAAGAGCGTGGAAATAGAGAGGAGGTTGGAGAGGATGCCAAGGCTGGTGAAGAAGGCGATGACGGCGGTGGTGACGAGCATGACGACAGTGGCGTTCATGGGCGTGCCGGTAGAGCCGTGCACCTGGGCTAGCCATGGGGTCACCATGTGGGTGCGCGCGATATGGGTCAAGTAGCGGGCCTGGCCCACTGCGGAGACAAGCAGCACTGTCGTCATGCCCTTGAGCGCACCGAAGGCCACAATGTACTTGGCCCAATCCATGCCTACGGCCTGGAACGCCACAGAGAAGGGCGCGTCCACATCGATCTGCCAGTAGGGCTGCATCATGCACAGAGTGAGCGCGAGCACACAGTAGCACGCCGTCGTAATGGTCATCGACCCGATCAGCCCAAGCGGAATGTCGCGCGCGGGGTTCTTGGTCTCCTCTGCCATGGTGGAGACGGCATCGAAGCCGATGTAGGCGAAGAAGAGCACCGCGGAGGCGGCAAAGATGCCGCGGGAACCGTAGGGGGCGAAGTCGGAGAGGTTTTTGGGGTTGGCGTGGGAAAGGCCGGCGATGATAATGAACAGGATGACGGCGAGATGGATGATAGACGCGATGTAATTGAAGCGGGAGGTGCCTTTGGTGGAGACCACTGCGGCGATGCAGACCACGGCGATGACGACTACGGCGATGGGGTCCAGCTGGCTGTAGTCGGGGTCGAGGCCGGTGGCGTGGATGCGGAAGTCACTAGGGTGGTGGTTGAGTAGAGTGGCGAAGTAGGAGGTCCAGGCGCGCGCGACTGCGGCGCCGCCGATCACGTACTCGAGGAGGATGTTGCCGGCGGCGATAAAGGCCACGAAATCGCCGAGCTCCACGCGGAGGTAGGCGAAGGATCCGCCTAATCGATGAACACAAGTTAGGGATTCGGCGAGTATAAAAAAATTGATTTGAAAAGAAAGCATATATTTCGGGGCGATCGATCGAACCTGCGACAGGAATCTCGATGGCGAATTCAGTGTAGCAGAAGACAGAGAGCATGGCGGAGATGCCGGAGACGATGTAGGAGATGATGACGGCGGGGCCGGCGGCATCCTTGGCCTCCTGGCCGGTGAGGACGAAGATGCCGGCGCCGATGACGGCGCCAATGCCGAACCAGATGAGGTCCCACCAGGTGAGGGTCTTCTTCATTTCGTAGCCGCTCCGCGCCTTGACCTCGGTGAGCTCGAGCGTGTCGAGCGAGCGCGCGGTGATGCGGTCTTTGAGGCGCGGCCATGTCTCGCTGAGGGCCTTGCCATAGTTGGCCCAGCTCTGGAACGACTCTTCGGGGAGGAAGTCCTCCTTGGTGCAGGTGCACGCCCTCCTCTTCGTTGCCTTCTCTCCACCGGCTTCGGCGACACTTGCCATGGTATGAATCTATCACTCTGTGATTGCTTGCCAAATCGACATTGATCCAGTCAGTGATTCTCTTTTTTTTTTAAAAAAAAAAAAAGAAAAGAAAAGAAAAGAAAAGAAAAGAAAGATGCAGGTTTAGATGATCTCTCTGCTTGTTTCAGATTTACTATGAACAAACGGATTGATTTTCAATTTTTTTTTCCGACAGATGAATGACTTAATAAAACAATGAAAAAGATTCATTCCATTTGCATCTAACAGAAACTTGGATTCACATATAAAAGACATGAGAAAGCATAATTAGAGAGATTAAACTGAATATAGAATACCAGGGGAGGGGAGTAGTAAATTGAACAAGTTCACAGGATGACTGTAGAGAAAGAACAATTAGAACATGGAGCGAGGGATAGCAGAGCTAAATAGCAGAGGAATGTGGAGGGAGTCAAGTAAAACTTGAAGAAGTAGGCAGCACAAGATTGTGGCTCGAGCCGTTTTAGGAGTCTGCTTCTTATGGAATTTGCTGCCTTGTATGACAGCGAGATGCAATTGTTAATTGTTGCTATTTTTTACTCTCCTAATAAACAATCTTTTTTTTCCTAATAATAATAAGCAATCTTTAATAACCATCAATTTAGAATAAATTTCTCCTAAAATATCTTCTGTTTCTATGTGCAACCCCTTTTGTTTTATTGTTGCAGAAATTCAATTATATTGTTGTGCAGTTCATATCTGGGTAAAAGTTCAACGAGAAATTCTTTATAGAATCTGTATGAAAACAATCTCCGTGTTAATATGTTGCTTTAAATAAATCATATTTTTATACACAAATTGCTCAACTGAATGCTAATTTTTTTTTTTACATAGGCAAGGCAATTGAATTCTAAAATTCAACACCCAGAAAACCAACTCAAAATTCTAGGAAGATCCCCTAACTAACCCTTTTGTAAACCCAATTTTAGGCATCAACATGAAGATTAAACGCCACTGTGTTCAATCCCCTCAGACCTATGTTAGAACAAGGGACACAAGTATATTTTCTTCTTACAATAGAACTAGTAGAATCAGGAGCTTATTCTTTAGTGGTCTTCTCTTTAAGTTTAATGCTTATCCTATGATTATTTCATTTATATTGGCTAAGTAGAGATTGTTGCTGTCCACTCAATGTATTAAATTTCAAGTTATTTAGGGCTAAGCTGAGTTTATTTTGTAACTTTTATCTCTCAAGAGATCCTAATTATTATTAGTTATAAACTTGAATTTTATATATTGTATTAAAAACAACTAGGAGGAACAAGTAAATGAAATTAATAACTGATTAATCAAAATAATATAAAAATGAAATCAAAACTTTAAAGAATACCTAATCAGCTTGAGTACTTGTGAACTTTGAATGCGGTATACATTATAAAATGATTACTTATGAGTTTGAACAAATTGAGCTTACGTGTATTCAGAAATGTTTATATTTAAAAATAAAAATAAAATAAGGTGCAAAATATTAAATTGAATTAAACATTTTTATTTAGTATTTGTGAACAAATCATGCTTAAGCGTAATTTAAAAATGGTTGAGACGTTAAAAGAGTAGAAGAGCGCGTTAAGCAGAGTTAATAAACAGTATTAAAAGAGTTTTAAGTAGAGTTAATATAAGAAGAATATTTTGATGTAGAAGAATAGTTAGAGGGTTTATAAAAGTAAATGGGCTTAATTTTATATGTTAAAAAAATAGAATACAAAATTATAACAAAACATAATTTTATTTTCATTTTAGAATTATTTGAACTCTAAAATATATGGTAGAGCTAAACAACTAAAAAAACTATTTAAATCAATATAAAAAATTTAGAAAATTTAAAATTAATTTATAGTGATGTTTGTGATTCAATATCAACTCTAACGAGAGGAGGAAATAAATATTTTATAACATTTATCAGTGATTTTTTCAAGATATTTTTACACTTATTTAATTAAAATTAAAGATAAAATTTTAAATAAATTTAAAATAGTGAAAACTAAAGTTGAAAATCAATAATATAAAAAAAAATCAAAATAATCAAATCAAAATAGAGGAGGTGAATATGTCACATATAAATTTATCTTATTTTTATTAAGAATATGATATAATCCATCAAGCAACACTTCCTTATTCACCTCTATCAAATAGTGTAGTTGGAAAGAAAAAATAGAACTCTTTTAGATAGGGTTAGCCCCATGATGTTATGTTCTAAAGTACCTCAAAATCTTTAGAGAGAAGCATTATTATCTTCATACTTCATTCTTAACATAATTCCTTTTAAAAAATAAAGAGGTCACACCTTATGAACTCTGAAAAGTTATAAGCCAAAGTTTAATTTTCTTCGAATGTGGGGAAAGGGGTGCCTTACTAAGATTAATATATCTAAACCTAAAAAGAGAAAATTAGGTCCTAAAACTATATATGTTATCTTTAGCTAGTGACTCATCATATAGTAACTCGTATAGATTTTTAGTAATTGATTTTAAAATACCTTAAATATCAAATAATATACTAATTGAATCAAGATGCATCATTTTATGAAAATATGTTTCCATTTAAAAAATAAAATTTCTCAAATATTCAATTAACTTTGAATCAATCTTCAACTTCTTCAACACTTTTGGTAACAAATCCTATTCAACCTTTTGAATCTAGAAAGAGTGAAAGAGTTAAAATTGAAAAAAACTTTCATTATAACTTCATAACATATTTAATTGAGAATACAAAGTACTTATCAAGTTGCAATTAATTCTCTCGATGCTCCTTTATGGAAGGAGACAATCCATAAAGAGATGGTATCTATTTTATGTAATCATAATTAGATTCTCATTGATTTACCTCTTGAAAATAAACCTTTAAAATATAAATGGTTATTTAAAAAGAAATTAAGAACTGATAGATCTATAAAAAAGTATAAAACACATTAAGTAGTTCAAAGTTTTGGAAAAAAAGTTAGTATTTACTCTGAAACTTATGCGCTTGTAGCAAGAATAACTACTATAAAAGTTATACTTGCATTTACTTTTCTCTATAATCTATTTGTATGTCAAATAGATGTGAAGCCTGCTTTTGAACACAAAGATCTAGAAGAAGAAATTTACATGAGCCAAACTGAATGATTTATTTTACTTGAGAATGAAACTAAAGTATGCAAACTAGTTAGGTCATTATATGAACTTAAAAAAGCACCTAAATAATGGCATGAAAATTTTGTTAAAGTAATACTTTCATTTGGTTTTTCAAATATATGAATCAGATAATTGTTTATATAATAAGAAGATTGATGAGAATAAATTTATCATCCTTTGTCTTTATGTGAATGATATTCTTATCATATCTTCTAACTTAGATTTAATAACTGAAATTAGATCATCTCTTTTATATAATTTTGATATGAAAGATTTAGGAGGAATAGATGTTATTCTAGGAATAAAAATAATAAAGTCTTCGTACACATTAATTTTATCTTAATCACATTACACAAATAAAATCATTTGAAAATTTGTATTAATGATTGCTCTTCTCTTTTCACTCCTTATGATCTTAGTGTTCCATAGAAAAAAAAAATGGAAACTCTATAAATCACAAAAAATATATTCAATATATATGATCTTAGTGTTTTTCATGCTTTTCTACAATGCTTTAGAATTTTTATAGAATTTTTTAGCATATGTGCCCCATCTAGAAACTTATGTTCTAAGATGTGCTTAAATATCCAAATATTTTTTATTGTTAATTTTTGCCTAAATTTAAATTTTTCCTTATATTAAATTTTTGTTATTCCTAATGATTTAAGGGGTGGTGCCTATGTCTAAATTTTTGGATATGCGCCTCACCTATAAAACCACATGAAGATAGCCAAAATTAATTCAATAAATTACACAAGCATAGCCTCTTGCAATTTAAATTTAAAATTTACATTTTTTGGGTAAGGTAAGGCGCAACCAAATTCTGTCCTTTTAAGGGACAACAATGTTTGTTGGCTTCTTGGGCCATAGCGACCCCTAGATGTGTTGTGATGATGATGCATGCATCCACTTATGTTGATTGCTTATAAAAAAATTAAGTAGCAAAATCTGATTCGATCCAACTTGACACGAAGTTAGGTAGATTCAGGTCATAAACAGGTCAACTTGATTATGATTTGAAAATAATCGGATCGTGTCGAGTTCTAAACGGATTGACCCATTTAACCTAATTACATTATATATTTATATATAAAAAATTTAAATATAGGCTCACCTAACTCTCATTACTAGCCTAGAAGCCAAATATCTTCTAACTATCTTTTAATCTAGATTTTGGTCCACACATAAGCCCAAAATTTTATTAATTTTAATAGAATTTTTATTAATCTATTATTTATATTTAAAATATGAATAATAAATGGGTTATTCAGGTCGTGTTCGTGTTAGACAATTTGACCCAATTAATTAAATGGGTCGTATGCGGATTATCTTAATCAGGTCACAGGTCACAGCTGACACAACCCGTTTATGATCCGCTAACCCGAATTACTAGGTTTATATGGTTAGGGACATGCTTTGATACCACCAAACACCTCACTATAGTTGGGAGGTCATAATGGTTGTCATTGAGTATGCCATAACCCATATGAGAAAATCAATAGACAGACAGAGGATTTGCCCCTTCCTGAGGAATACTTGATATCCATGGGGCCCCCTATAGTTCTATGTCTGAAAGTGTATGGCCATACCCAGGTGAGAACCTAATTTAGTCATGACCATGCGATTAGGTGGAAACAAGTTGTGACACACTTGTCCAATTGGATATCAGTTTGGCAAAGAGACTATAATGCATCAGTACCTTGTTGCGATGATGGGGATGTTAAGGTCGATATCTATTCCAATGACTTGGGTAGCAGTGATGCACTGCTAGATGCCACTCATTGCTTGTGATGACCTTAGTTCATCACTGTTAACGTCAGAGGAACTTATAGGGTCGCACACCTTAATTCTCAAGTTCTCATTTTGATCGAGTAGCCTTATGATCGAGTTATTGGATAACTCGAATCTATTTAGGAGATTTCATCAGCACCAATTGGCCTAATGAGATGGAAGAGACTTATTAGAGCTAAACTTTATTTTTGGCAAGTTGACCCAAAATTGACCATGGTTGGCCACATTTGAGTTTGAGTTGCATTGGATTGGATCCAATGGCTTAATCAACTTGTGTAATGAAGTTTGGGCTTGCCCATTACCCAATGGGGCCCAATAATAAGTTGTCATAAAGAGATAAGAGGGCATAAGGGTATAATGGGGAGAATTCATCCCCATTGGCGCTTAAGGGGCATAATGGGGTGAATGAGGTGCATAAGGTTTCATTATGGTCTTGTAGACTTGTTTGGTAAGTCCTAGGCACATATGGATGATGGGAAGATGTTTATAGAAAAGGTTTGGAGTCTTTCCATAACTCTAACCCTAATTGGCCTCCCCACTCACCCTAGCCGCATGTCTCCTCATGCAATTGCGCCTACATCACTTGTCTTGCTATCCCTTGCTTGATACAACACCTTCACTTGTGAACGTACCTCAATAGTTGGCGAGAGCACGCAACAAGGGCAAGAGCAAGGATAGGTGGTGCATCTCTTCTAGCCGCAAGCTTTCTCTTCTCCCACACCTCCTCCTTGGCGCTTCCTTGCTTGAAGGTTGTGCATCTTGTGTGATGGAGGCAGGGACCACAAGCCACGAAGATACAAGTGGAGTTTACGATTGCCATAGGCAAAGGCTTGGAATTTCGCAAATAAGCTAGCAAGACTCACTCCAAATGCTAGCTCAAAATAATGAAAAGAATAACTTCAACTACTCCAAGTTATGGTCAAGACACATTACAAATAAGAAGTTGCTGCATAACAATCCCACAACCGAGACCTGCATCTAGCACAAGGTGAAGCAAAGGATTTAATCTAATCTTGGATCTCATCCAACGGCCAACACTCATCAAGGGGAAAATCTTCTCCAGCCAAGCATCAAATCCCCAACAACGTGTAGACCCATGAAGGAAACACCAACATTGCAGCTATCCTCAGCTCAGCGCACAATCAAACAAGGAAACTCTCCAACGTCTTTCTACTGCAACCAAAGAAGGAAGGAGCAACGTCTCTCTCGCCAGCAATGTCTCAAGCGCAACGTCTCCCTGCAAACTTCTCCCTATATGTATCACGATGCTTCTTTGTAACAGACAAGTTGTTGAAATTGAATCGTATGAAGTAGTTTTCTAGTATCTTCCTCTTCTATCGGATGTGCTCCTCCTTCTCCTTCTAGGGCCGAGCCCCATCCTCCTCTCTTCCCCTCTCCTCCATTCTCTTCTTCCTCACAAGTTCAATCTTCCAGCCGCAACAGTTCCAGATTTTCAAAATTTTCCGAGTTCGCCGCCGACGATCCACTGGCCGGATCTCCACGAGACTTCGGCCACCACTCCCCCTCCCCAAGACGAAGCCACAGCCACCGGCATCCATCCATCCGACTCTCCGATCACCGGAATCGAACTTCCGTTCGAATCCTCTGTTCTCGCCAGCCTTCCGTCCCACTTCCGCCTTTCATCGTCGTCCGCCTCCGATCGGCCACCGCACGACCCGAAACTCCGGCCACCTGTTTTCCATCACCACATCAACTCCCAACTGTAACAGGTTCGGCGTCCGTGCATCACTGGTCGTCCGGCGAGGAGCCCTGCAATTCGCGCACCAACCCCAGTTTCCGCCTTAGTCCCGCCTTTCACCATCTTCCTCCTCCGACCGGCCACCATCCGCCTTGAAACTCCGGCCATGCCCTGTCATCAATCATATCAACCTCCAGACGTAGTAGTTCTGGCGATCGTGCACTACAGGACGAACGCCGACGATCCCTGCTCCGATCCCGCACTTCCCCTGTTCGGTTGAACATCCGCTTCTCCGCTTCCGCCTGTACTCCGACGCCGTCCTCGCCTCCTCCGCCACCTCTCGTCGGTGCTTCGACGTCTTCAACATCATTCCATCTCGACTCTACGCCGCCGACAGACGATCCAAGTCCCAGCACCGTTGATCGGCGCTTGCCTCCATCCCTCTGTTTTCCAGACTCCCTTATCTCCTGTTTATCTGCTCTGCTTTAAAACTTAACTGATTAAGCTTCTTTTTGCAGGTATTCAACGTGCTTGGACGTGACAGAACCCCTGATCTCTGATACGATCATAAAGAACAGGTTTCACTCTGCAGATCAGATAACTTGGCTCCATTAAAGAACCACCAGATCAACCCCGGAGGCATAGGAACTTTTGATAATCGATTAATTCCTGCACTTGTTTTTTTTTTCAAATCTAATCTGATTAGTATTGTTTGTGCAGGAACTTTAAGAACCTGATGCACTATAAATCTTTAACTTTGGCATGATTAGGAAGCTCTCATATTGTTCTTTCATTTGGACCAGATGATGTGAGCCCAAATTCAACAGATCAACTTAGGAAGCCTAGCAAACATTGATGTCTAATACAATTCCTGCACTGATTTATTGTCTGATCTGATTAACTATTTTTGTTGCAGATATCTTACTCGCATGAAAGATCCGGAATCCCAAATTTTGATTGATTCATAAGAATTAATTTAGTTCTACAATGTGGTTCATTTAGTTTGAATATTGGATAATTGGAACCCATTATTTGATAGGACTACTTTTCTTAACTTATTATTTCTATAGTCCTAGAATTCTGGTTGCTTTATGAAGTTTGATGAATAAATAAATTGATTTTTTAATTAGTAGTATTTTAATTAGTAAAATTTCATGTTCTTAATTAGTAGCATTGTCACACGCTTCCGTCCTATATCATTGTGGAGGAGTCTCCCTAAGGCTTGGATCTTCTTTCCGAGGCTAGCGCTGGGTGTGGAAGAAGAGGACTCAAGGATCCGTTGTGTGTGAGACTACAGAGGGCGCACACTCGGGCGCCTACATCATCATCACTTTTCATTGCCATAAGGTACTCTCTTCTTACATCGTGTCGACTCCCTCGTAAGCATCGATCTTCTGGATTTTTGGGACCGACCTATTTCGGGGATTTCCTTCCGCTATGTCTATGTAAAAATTTTAAAATCCCAAGGGTTTCCCAACAATGGGCCCATTAATCAATTAACAAATGCTCCTACAAATCAATAATATTAGACCAAATATTCCAACATTCTCCCACTTGGTCAACATTAATTGATTTATAATATAAAAATTTTATAAAATAATAGTCATTTGTAATATATATATATTAAAAATAATTTTGAAAGAAGGATGCATTTGTTAATCCTGATAACACCTCATTCAATCCAGTCTAATGCAATTACCAATATTGAATAATGACGAAACATTGTGTTAATATTGAATACAAGTCCTCCATGGTCACAAATATTAGCAAATTACATCAACATGGATCGCAATATGATTGTGTAATAAAATGATGTATACTCAATATCATTTTCTAATAGGTCCTCCTTTTGATTTCTCGAACCAAATGAGAAATCTATTTTATAGTTTCTCTTGATCTGTATGAAAAACCTGACACCAATGTGTTCACATATGTCTTATAAATCTCTCTAAACTGTATGAGAGAATTTCTTTGTGATTTCTCTAAACCAAATAAGAAATCATAAAATTTAAATTAAGACATATATTGTTCGGTAAAACCGCCATGCTTAAGGTTATATTATCCTTAAGATTTTAAGTTATTTAGCAAACTGCCATACTTAAGGTTATAATATCCTTAAGACTTTGAACTTATTTAGCAAACCGCTATGCTTAAGGTTACAATATCCTTAAGACTTTATATTGTACAATTGCAAATATTATGCATATTAAGAGTAGAATGTAAATTAAAAGGAATGACATGAACTCAATATCACATAACATGTATCGATTCAAAATAATATATGTGCACTATAATTGATACAAATAAGAAATGTGAATCAAATAATTGAGTTCAACATTACATTGCATAAAACTCCCACTAACAAAATACATCAAAAGATTCTACAATACCCCATGTTTATAACATGGTTCTCAAATAGTAGATATTGAGCTTTTGATCAATGGATATGCAATGAAAATATTAAAATTAATATATTCAATCACTATGTCTCCTTTCTTAATTAGATCCATGACTGTATGACACTAAACCTCAAGATGTATATTGCACTTTGAACTTCTGGTAAACCACTCAACATATGCATTGAAATTGATCTCTTTAATGCATGTAAACTAATATATTAGATCTCTCCCACTTTGCAAACAGTTCATTTGTTTCTGATGAACTATAAATGGAAGGTTTTGGTGGTTCACTATCTCTAAGGACAAAGTCAATGTCACTCATGCCAAATGCAAATAAAATATCTCCTTTCCATCTTTTAAAGTTTAAGCCAGTCAAGATCTCTATAGTAGCTTGATTACTATTAACGGAGAAGGAAACTGATTGAAATAACAAAACAGTTAACACAGTTTACAACAAAAGTGAAAAACCTATAACTCAGAGTTGATAAAGCATTATAAAAAAAAAAAAATCACATTTTCTCCTTTGGACATAAATATAATAGGTGAACACTTATCTAAATAAAGGAGAAGCGACCATTATGAATATCATCTCATATTATATCAACTAATTGCTCCTTTTGGGCAAGTAAATTAATTAATATAACTGAGATAAAATTCATCATTATTATAAATACTGAAGTATATTATAATTAACTATAAATGAGCCACTTTGGTGGCCAAATATTTATAGCAATTATAATTTTAATTTATTATATAATGAGACTAACATGTCTGTACAAAATTATCCTATATATACTAATTAATTACCCCATTTGGGTAGGTAAATTAATTAATATAACAAAAATAAAAAATGTAACCATTCATAAATATTGAACATATTATAATTAATCATAAATGAGCAATTTTGGTAGCCAAACATTTATAACAATTATAATACAATATATTTATGTAATAACAATGACATGATTATGTATTAAATTTAAATCAATGTTCACAACATTCTCTCTTATGACATGACTATAACAAAATTATCCTATATACACTAGTTAATTACCCCCTTTGGCAGGTAAATTAATTAATATAAATGAGATAAAAAATAATTTTCTTTTATAAACATTTGAAAACATGAAATTATGCTATGAACAAATCACTTTGGTAGCAAATGTTTATGATATAGCATGTCATCAATATCAAGAGTAGAAAACAATTCATTAACATTGTCATAAATTAACAACCATTATGAAAAATGGCCAAAAATTGCATTACCATAAATTTACATATCAACTTAAATTTCAATAATTATGGTAAGACTTACATTTATGATGTACATATAATTCAAAATGAATCTATATTATTGCAAAATATTTATTTAAGAATTATGGATCAAGTTTCTTTTTTTCAATAGAAACACCAACACAATTAACTATGCATAAAAAAGTTTCACAATTCTAATGACATTTATGTACAATTATAGCGATATTTAACATAATACAAAATAAGCAACTTACGCCGAACACCTTACATTAGTATTGCTTCCAAGAAATATTATGAACAATTTCATAACCTTCAAATTTGAATCATATATCCAAATGATATCATATTACAGATACAAGATTAAAAATAGCATAATATGACTAGAATAAGTTGAAACAAAAGTATTTCAGTAAAATCTGAATTTAGAGGAAAGCAGCAAGTAACTTTTGCACACAACACATCAAAACTACAATAAGCCAAGTTAGTCTTTATAGCATTTCAGTGCACATCAGCCTATTTGTATTTACATATAGTTGTTATCTACTTATACCCACAGGAGTCTATCCCAATAGATTTTGCCCAAAAGATAGCCCATAAGCCCAGTTTATTTGAACCAAACTCAATTCATATGAACCATATTGACTGAACCTGTAAGCCCGACTCAGAAGAATTAAAAACCCGATCTAATGATGTTAATTACTAGATGTGTAGATATAATTCGGCCAAATATTAATCTTCTTTTTGGCTGATTAATATCTACATGAATTACATACACAATCGTCTTAACATTATAAAATAAATAAATTAACTTACACAATACGCTACTTTGGTAGTCATATGCTTCAAGTAATCTATTTTATAATACCAGACCATTTTATTATTTAAACAATAATAAAAATAATTATGCCATCACTTGAATTTATTACAGAATTATTTTTTGATTTTTTTAATAAAAAATTATAGTAGGTAGCCATTGCACATCACAGCAAGCCAAGCAACACTTTGCTGCTTCTGCACTCAGTAGAAAATACAACCTATATGATAAGGCCCAAAATAGGCCCAGATAGTAGAAGCAGCACAACAATTCTACTTCTATGCATAGAAGAGCTACTTCTGTGCACAACACAGCAGTTGAGGAAAAAACTAGCTGTGGCCCAGGTCCAAGCCCAGCAAGCCAGCTCAGGCAATAGACCCAGACTGCAGGCCTCAAAATCTGTCTGGATCCAGCCCAACAGCTAGACCCTAAACCTGATAAAACTACATCTGTTAATAAAACAGATTTGAACCCAAATCCGGCCCAGATCCAGTTCACGCATGTGAGAATCGGATCCAAAATTGGATCCAGCCCCAGCCGACCCCACATTTACGTGGCTCGCGCCTGCTAGTCGCACGAATCCATGATCCACCTACAAGCTCGAATTTGCTTACGAGCAGAACACACCTTGAGGTTCATGACGGTAGAGCTCGCTCTGCCCTAAATTCACACCGCACATCGCTTGCCCGCAAGACACAGCCGGTGCCGCACGCGACCCACATTGCGAGTCCGCCAGCGAGCCTAGAAGAAGCGGTGTCATATTGGTGTATATGCCCTGAGACTTAGTATTGGTCCATCTTTTTACTACTTGACTCTGATATTTATTTATATATCATTCTGGCATTGTCGTTATCATTGTTTCTTTACATCTGCAATTGTATACTTACATAATAATATCCCAAGAGATAGATTGAATCTATGCTCAAATGGCTGTCCCCAATCAATGTACCTTAGTGGATATGGGACATCTATGGTACGTGAGAGACTGATATATGGGCTGATTAGGCACAAGGTGCTAACGCAGACATATGGGTATATTAGTGGTAGATATACTAGATCGACCCACTATGAAGCAATGACTTTGTGTCATGAGTTATCATCACAAGTGACAGGAGATATATCGTTCCCTTGACTTGAGGTCATTGACCATTCTATATGGTTAGGGACAAGCTTTGATACAACCTAACACCTCGCCGTAGTTGGGAGTGTTGGTGTATATGCCCTTGGACCCGTTGTTGGTCCATCTTGTACTACTTGACATTGATATTTAATATATCATTCTGGCACTGTTGTTATTATGCTATGTTTACATCTACGATTATGTACATGGATAATAATGTCCCTAGAGACAGATTGTATCTGTGCTCAAATGGTGTGTCCCCAGTCAAGTACCTGAGTGGATAAGGGACAACTTTGATACATGTGAGACTGGTATATGAGCTGGTTAGGCACGGGGTGCTAACACAGGCATATGGGTATATCAGTGGTGGATATACTGGACCGACCCGTTGTGAGGCTCTAACTTGGTGTCATCAGTTAAGCTCACAAGTGACAGGAGATGCATTGATCCATTGACTTGAGGTCATTGACTCTTCTATATGGTTAGAGACATGCTTTGATATAACCTAACACCTCGCCGTAGCAGGGAGGTCATAACGGTTGTCATTGGGTATGTCACGACCCATATGAAAAGATCAATGGACAGACACAGGATTTGCCCCTTCCTGAGGGAAGCTTGATATCCACGGGGCCCCCCATTATGAGACTTTAATTCAAAATTTTAATGAGTCATTATGAGACTTTAATTCAGAGTTTAATTCTATAATTAATTTTGAATTTAATTCTATAATTAATGATGAATTAATTCAGCGATTAATTATAAATTTATTGTGGAATTCTAAAGGTCACATGATTTCTATAAAAGAAGGGGTAGAGAGTTGAGTTTGCGCCTAATGCTTTACTTGATTCTTTGGAAGAATTTCTCCTAGGCGCATCTCCTCTCTTCTTCCCTCTCCTTTGGGCGTCTGCAAGGTTGGACCTTGGCAGCGTTTTTCCATCATTCTATTCCTCTTGGC
This sequence comes from Costus lasius, assembly GCA_027563935.2. Taxonomy (NCBI): domain Eukaryota; kingdom Viridiplantae; phylum Streptophyta; class Magnoliopsida; order Zingiberales; family Costaceae; genus Costus; species Costus lasius. The sequence continues at coordinate 90,377,316 of CM050450.1, read as the reverse complement.
GCATTCTCTATCAAAGGGTGGCGCAAACTCTTGAGGGATTCTCCCAGTGGCATGAATCTTTTTCCTGAGGCTAGCATCGGGCATGGAAAAAGAGAACTCGAGTGTCAGCTGTGTGCGAGACTGCAGAGGGCGAACATTTGGGCGCCTGCATCGCATCCTTTTCTTCGCTACAAGGTATCATCTCCTACTCACCGTGTCGATTCCCGCATGACTCTATCTTTTGGGTTTTTGAGACTGGCCTGTTTCGGGGATTGCTTCCGCTGTGCTTGTTTCTAAACTTTTAAAATCCCCGGGGTTTCCCAACAGTGGTATTAGAACCATCTTGCGAACTCGAATGGTGTTTTATGCTTTGATTGTATGCTCACATGCCATCTGAAATTTTTTCTAAAATTTGCATATGCGCATGAGTTTTTCTAAGTAGGAAAATAGTAAGTTTTTCGTTCCTAACATCTATTCGATTTCTTTGGTTTTTCGTTTTCTTCACATGGTGGGATAGACCCATATGTGAGAGAATTAATTTCTCCCCACGCATGTAGGATAGACCTTCTGTGTGGGACTTGTCGAAGATTATGGGACATGATGATTGTCCTAATCTTGGTAGGTTAAGGAATGCAAGGGTAGGCGGCAAGCGTGCTTGGAGCATGCATGCGCCACTTGTAGATTCCTAAGAGAAACGAAAAATCCTAGATTTGTGAACAGACGTTGAGGTTGAAAGACATGTTTTCTAAGAAACTAAAACTGAAGTTTTATATTTTACGAGCATATAGAAAAGCATGAGATAGATATCTTGATTGTGCATCGTGTTGTGGTCATAGTCAAGCCCCTTGTATGCCTGTGATGTATTCATGTGAGGCCTGCGTGCCGCTTTTTCTTTTTTGTTTTGTAAACTCACAAAGAAGATTAGGGGCGCATCCCTCATGAAGCTTGCATCTTGGCGCATCAACCATGATGGCGCATCTTGCTTGGTGACGCAAGTAAGGGCTTGGCCGAACCATAGGGTTCGTGTGCTATCCCTCTTGGCATAAGCATGATGGCACATCATGCTTGGAGGAGCCACCAAGGTCTTGGCCGAATCCTAGGGTTTATGTGCTATGCCTTGGTGTGGAGGACCTTGGAGCCGCACTTGAAGATAAAGCTTAGTTGCGGCTAGGTTAGGTCTGGTTGGGGCTTGTCACCTAGGTCAAACATTGAACATCCTTTGGCATGTGATGGTTCAATGTGTTGATTAGGCTATGACCACATCGCTTGTTTACTACTTTTGATATTTGCTAAAACATGCCTGGATGTGTTTTATCGTTTTGTTATCACTATAGGATTGCATGCCTGTAATGTTAGACAAAAGATAAAACTAAGAGGATGAGACCTCAAAAACCCTCAAAATAATATCAAGTCTGAAATAGCCTTCTGACGCGTAGCCCTCGTCAAACTATCGATCGATGGTGTTGTGCATTGTTTCCACCCTAGTGGACACACCCATCTATCTTTAGGAGGCATGCGGTGACAATGTTTTCCCTAGTTCAGTTAAAATCCTGGACGTGCCTTTGCAAGGAATTTGTTGGCCGTAGGCATAACAGTTAGGATAGACTTGACTAGTTTTTCATATGTGGTGGCCACATGATGGAACTTTAGAGGCAGCGTCGAGAAGTTTGGGTTTTGTGTTGTTCCAGCCCTAGCTGGGCACAAAATGCTTGAATTGTCTTGAGAAGGGGAATTGCGAAGTTGCAATCGGCCGGCGCACCTACCTTGGGATACATGCGTCACCTCGTGTAGTACATCCTGCCCTAACGGGACGCGAGGCCGTGTGAGGAACAAGGATCCCATCTCACTAGGAAATCTTAGATTTCCCGATTGACTTTGTGGGTTGTTAATTTGATTAAAATAGTGGGAGCCATGATCATTTAATGCAAGTCCAGATTAAATGATCGAAGTAGTACAAAGCTGCTTTCTTGGTTGTTGTAGATCAATGGCTACGAACAATAGCAGAAGGTTACTACGATCTATCCTGGAAAAGGATAAAGTTGGTTGGACTAACCTAATGGACTAGTATCGAAACTTGAGGATCGTCCTCAAAGCTTTAGAGGAAGCTATATGTCCTTGAGCAGCCTATTCCTGAGCCACTTCCATGCTCGGCCTTAGCAGCTGAGAAGATGCTTTTAATAAGCATCAGACAGATGCTTTGGAGGTTGCTAATTTGATGCAAACCAACATATCGTCTAAATTATGAGGGCAATATAATTGGGAGAGTGCTTTTGAGATTATTTATAATCTAAGGCAGCTCTTCGATGAATTGGTGAGGCTCAACCCTCCAAAAGTAGACATTCAATGTGTTGAGCTGAAAGGCTTAACTAAGACATTGAAGATAAAGATGGAAAATGTTAGGAATAATAGGTGCTATTCATGTGGAGTGCCAACTCACATGATTGACATAGTGCAACTTCAAAACGAGGAGAAGATAAGCAATGCTTCGTCTTCTGGCTCAGGTATTTATGTTACCGAAGTCAACCTTTCTACTTCTATGTCATGGGTATTGGATACCGCATGCGGAGCTTATATTTGTACAAATATACATGGGCTCAAGAGAAGTAGATCAGTGTGGCCTGGAGAGATTAACCTACGAGTTGGAAACGGAGTACAGGTTGCTCTGTTGCCGTAGGACTTTTATTGCTCTCCCTGCCTTCTGGACTTCAATTAGAGTTAAATAATTGCTATTATGTATCTTTCCTTACAAAAAACATTGTATCTATTCCTTGTTTGGCAAGGAAAGGATTTAAATTTGAAATAAAAGAGGACTCTTGTTTTTTTTCATTTGCAAATGTGTTTTATGGGAAGGGTACCTTATGCAATGGATTATATGTCTTGGACATGGATAACTCTATATGTAACATAAATCATAAAAGGATCAAAATGAGTGGTTCAGTTGGTGTGTACTGTTAGCATTGTCGATTAGCCCATATAAACAAGAATCACATTCAATAATTCCGTGCAAATGGATTGTTAGATTCAACCTCCTTAGAGGAGTTTGATACTTGTGAGCCTTGTTTGTTAGGGAAAATGACAAAAGCGCCATTCACCAAGATTGGTGAGAGAGTAGGAGGTTTGTTGGATCTCATACATAGTAATGTGTGTGAGCCATTCAGTAAACAAGCCAGAGGAGGGTACAACTACTTCATCACATTTACTGATGACTTCAGTAGATATGGTTATGTCTATTTGATGAGACATAAGTCCGAATCCTTTGAGAAATTTAAGGAGTTCAGACATGAAGTAGAGAACCAGCTTGGTAGATCTATTAAGACTCTTCGATGAGATCGTAGTGGAGAGTACTTGAGCGGTGAGTTCTTTGACTATCTTAGAGAGTGTGAGATTCTATCCCAACTCACTCCTCCTGGAACACCTCAATGGAATGGTATGTCTGAAAGGAGAAATCGAACTTTGTTGGACATGGTTCGATCTATGATGAGTCATGCAACTCTTCCACCCTCGTTTTGGGGTCATGCACTTGACACAGCTTCTCTTATACTGAATAACGTTCCATCTAAGAGTGTCTCCAAGATTCCGTATGAGGTATGGAGTGGGAGACGACCGAATCTCTCTTTTATCAGAGTCTGGGGATGTGAGGCTTATGTCAAACATCAGGATTTTAGGAAGCTAGAACCCAGATCTGATAAATGCGTGTTTGTAGGGTATCCTAAGGAAACTAAAGGTTACTACTTCTATATTCCCACCGAGAACAAAGTCTTTGTTGCTCGGGGTGCTGTCTTTCTAGAGAAAGAATTTCTCATGAAAGAAGTCAGTGGGAGGAAGTTTGACTTGGACGAGGTCCAAGTGCAACCAGAAGACACTGAGATGGAACCTGAGCCACCTGCACTGGTTGCTGGGCAACTGGAGGCTCAGACACAGGCCCCACGTAGGTCTAGGAGGATTCGTCGTGCACCTGAGAGGTATGGGTCGTTGCCGACCTAACACGACGGGATCTTCATCATTGAGGATGAACCCATGACTTATGATGAGGCGGTCGCTAGACCGGACTCCAAGAAATGGCTTGAGGCCATGAGATTCGAGATGGATTCCATGTCGGCTAACCAAGCCTGGGATTTGGTTGAGCTACCTGATGGGGTAAAACCCATAGGGTGTAAATGGGTCTTCAAGAGGAAGATTGACATGGATGGCAACATAGTTACCTATAAGGGTAGACTTGTGGCTAAAGGATTCAAACAAGTCCATGGGGTGGACTATGACGAAACCTTCTTGCCAGTTGCCATGTTCAAATCCATTCGAATCTTGCTTGGTATAGCTGCATACCACGATTATGAGTTATGGCAGATGGATGTGAAGATAACATTCCTAACGGAATGCTAACAGAGGATGTGTATACGACACAACTTGATGGTTTCATCCATATTGCAGAGGCCAATAAGGTCTGCAGGCTAAAGAGATCCATTTATGCATTAAAGCAAGCTTCTCAAAGTTGAATCTTTGATTTGATGTGGCAGTAAGAGATTACGGCTTTATCAAAAGTGAAGATGACGCCTGTGTATACAGAAAATTCAGTAGGAGCTTGGTGACATTTCTGGTCTTGTATGTCGACGACATACTACTTATCGGAAATGACATCCCTAGTCTTCAAGCTATGAAGACATGGTTGGGAAAGTTTTTTGAGATGAAAGACTTAGGGGAGGCCGCCTATATCCTAGGCGTGAGGATCTACCAGGATAGATTCAAGAAGCTCCTGGCCCTTAGTCAGAGTACTTACATTGATATGGTCCTGGAGAAGTTCAACTTAGAGCAATCTAAGAAAGGATACCTTCCAGTGAGACATGACCTTATTCTCTCCAAGAGCCAGTGTCCCACCACACAGGCTGAGAGGGACGACATGAGTCAAGTACCCTATGCTTCGGCAGTAGGTTTGATCATGTATGCGATGTTGTGTACTAGACCAGACGTGGTTTATGCTATGAGCATAACCAGCAGATACCAATCCAATCTAGGTCTACAGCACTGGATAGCTGTAAAGAACATTATGAAGTATCTGAGAAGAACTAAAGATTTGTTCTTGGTCTATAGGGGATAGGAAGAGCCTAGTGTTTAGGGCTACACTGACGCATCGTTCCAGTCTGACCCTGATGACTTCAGATCGTAGGCAAGCTATGTGTTCAGATTTTATGGATGTGCGATGAGCTGAGATAGCTCTAGGCAATCCACAATAGCTAATTCTACAACCGAGGTTGAGTATGTTGCTTCTGAGGCAGCCAAAGAAGCTATTTGGATAAGGAAGTTCATTTATGAACTTCAGGTGGTTTCAACTGCTGTGGATCCGATTGATGTCTATTGTGACAACAATAGAGCGATCACACAGGCAAAGGAACCACGGTCTCATCATACATCCAAACACATTCTCAGTAGATTTCACCTAATCTGGGAGATCATTGACAGAGGTGATGTCAAGATAAGAAGAGTTGACACAGACAATAATCTGGTAGACCCACTTACCATGGCTTTGGTGCAGCAGAAGCGTATTGGTCATACGAGGGACATGGGGTTGAGATTTCTCAACAACTAAGTCTAAGTGCAAGTGGGAGATTGTTGGTGTATATGCCCTTGGACCCGTTGTTGGTCCATCTTGTACTACTTGACAGTGATATTTAATATATCATTCTGGCACTGTCGTTATTATGCTATGTTTACATCTGCGATTATGTACATGGATAATAATCTCTCTGGAGACAGATTGTATCTGTGCTCTAATGGTGTGTCCCCAGTCAAGTACCTGAGTGGATAAGGGACAACTTTGGTACATGTGAGACTGGTATATGAGCTGGTTAGGCACGGGGTGCTAACGCAGGCATATGAGTATATCAGTGGTGGATATACTAGACCGACCCGCTGTGAGGCTCTAACTTGTTGTCATGAGTTAAGCTCACTAGTGACATGAGATGCATTGATCCTTTGACTTGAGGTCATTGACTCTTCTATATGGTTAGGAACATGCTTTGATATAACCTAACACCTCGCCGTAGCAGGGAGGTCATAACAGTTGTCATTGGGTATGTCACAACCCATATGAGAAGATTAATGGATAGACACAGGATTTGCCCCTTCATGAGGGAAGCTTGATATCCACGGGGCCCCCCTATGATTGCATGATTGAAAGTGTATGGCCATACCCAGGTGAAAGCCTGATTTAGTCATGACCATGAGATTGGGTGAAAACAAAGTAGTGATACACTTTGTCCAATCGAATATCAGTCTGGCAAAGGAACTGTAATGCATCGGTATCTTATTACGATGATGGGGATGTTAATGTTGATATCCATTTCGAAGACTTGGGTAGCAGCGATGTATTGTTAGGTGCCACTCACTGCTTGTGATGACCTAAGTTCATCACTGCCAACGTCAGAGGAACCTACAGGGTTACACAACTTGAAACTCGGGTTCTCGTATTGATCGAACAACCTAATGATCGAGTTATTAGATAACTTGGATCTTTTTGGGAGAATCCATCAGCGCCATTGTGCCTGATAAGATGGAAGGGACTTATTGAAGCTAACTTCATTTTTGGGCCAGATGGGCCAAAATGGGCCAAATAAGCCAAATAGGCCAATTGGAGCAATTGGGCCAAATGAAGTCTAGCATGGAGCATGGACCAATGGGCCTCTAAGCCCAATGGGGCGTGAAGCCTAATTGGGGCGTGAGGCCTAATGGGCCATGACAATAAGTTGTCTGGCCCAATAGACATCATGGTGAATTAAATTCTGCATTTAATTATGGGAATTAAATTATGCATTTAATTATGGGAATTAAAGTCTGTATTTAATTCTGTAATTAATTCTGAGATTAATGATGAATTTAATTCTGAATTTGAAAAGTCATGTTATCAATGACCATTATGAGACTTTAATTCAAAGTTTTAATGAGTCATTATGAGACTTTAATTCAGAGTTTAATTCTATAATTAATTCTAAATTTAATTCTATAATTAATGATAAATTAATTCAACGATTAATTATAAATTTATTGTGGAATTCTAAAGGTCACATGATTTCTATAAAAGAAGGGGTAGAGAGTTGAGTTTGCGCCTAATGCTTTACTTGATTCTTTGGAAGAATTTCTCCTAGGCGCATCTCCTCTCTTCTTCCCTCTCCTTTGGGCGTCTGCAAGGTTGGACCTTGGCAGCGTTTTTCCATCATTCTATTCCTCTTGGCGCATTCTCTATCAAAGGGTGGCGCAAACTCTTGAGGGATTCTCCCAGTGGCATGAATCTTTTTCCTGAGGCTAGCATCGGGCATGGAAAAAGAGAACTCGAGTGTCAGCTGTGTGCGAGACTGCAGAGGGCGAACATTTGGGCGCCTGCATCGCATCCTTTTCTTCGCTACAAGGTATCATCTCCTACTCACCGTGTCGATTCCCGCATAACTCGATCTTCTGGGTTTTTGGGACTAGCCTGTTTCGGGGATTGCTTCTGCTGTGCTTGTTTCTAAACTTTTAAAATCCCCGGGTGACGGAGTCATAGACGCCTATGGGGAATGCCACATCCCCAGGAAGATGTTTGGGGAGACTCCCCAGGAATTGACGAAGACCCCCCCCCAAATTTCAGCTGCAGAAGCCCTCTGCCGCCCTGAACATAGCCAGGCCGTGACGGCAAACACGGCCGTGACACGGTCGAAGACAGACGCGAACACCAGCACGGTCTGCTACATAGCCGTGGCACCCGCTGTGTCAGGCTCGGCGGATTTCGGCCCCAACGAACACGGCCGTGATGGAGAACACGGCCAGGCCGTGATGGAGAACACGGCCAGGCCGTGATGAAGAATACGACCCGTAATACCGGTTACGGCCCCGCTGTAAAATCAGCGCAACATTCTGTGGATTTCGGCCCCAGCGAACACGGCCGTGACGCGGAACACGGCCAGGCCGTGACGAGCTCGCATTTCCCCAACACGGCCATACCACCAGCTGTGTTTACCTCAGCGCAGAAATCAGAAGCCGAACATGGCCGTGATGATGGACACGGCCAGGCCGTGTTCAGCCCCAGAAAGCCAAAGACGGTGATTTTCCACCCCGCTCGACGTTCTCAGCGGTCCTCGCACCCTCCGAACCGTTTTGTGGGAGTGATGAGCCCTTCGACAGCCACGACATGCCCCATCAGCTCCGGCCACGTGGCTTCTCCTGCTTCCACGACATCCCTTCACCCGCTACCCCCGCTACCCATCACTTGGGGGCCACCTCGAGACTCGACTGCCGACCGTGACCAGTCCACCGACCGCTACAACAACTGGGTCGTCAACTCGGCCCATGACACCACCAACAACATGCAGAACCAGCCCACCTTTAGCAAGTTTTGCTGCTTTGTGGCTGCTTGCTCGGAGATGGTATAGCGTCACTTGGGTTTGGACGGTGACCACGACTCTTTTGCTCGACGCCTCACATCCCTCGCACGAAGGAATCGCCCCAGGGAATAGTTGCTAGTTTTTTTTTTTTTACTTTTCGGTAGTTAGAGGGCATCTTGACCCTACTTTAGTTTGTTTTGGGTGGTTGGCTTCTCCTACTACCTCACATGTTTAGCTTGTGACCCTCTTTCCCTCTTGATCTATAAAAGAGGACGGAGGGCTGTGTGTTGTTTTCAGTTTTCGTTGTAGTTTGTGCCTTCTCTTGCAAGGCCTTAGGTCTAGCAAAACTCCAAGGAGCTCGCCTAGAGTTCCCTCGCCTCCTCTTTGTACGCTTCTTTTCAGCTTTCAATCGAAACACCCGGTGAACCCCGCTTGGGTGCCGGGTCCTTTGCGTGTTCACCTTGCTGCGTTGTGTCTTGGACGAGTAAGCTTGGTCGATTGCCATAGCATTGTGAAGGGCGTGCGCATGTGCTTGCAAAACAAACATTGGCTCCGCGATCGAGGTGAGTATTTTCCGTTAGAGTTTCGATCCGTGGTTTCTTATCGCCCCGCGTGTTGCTCAAGCTACATCTTGCGCTATTTTCCATCGGTTTTCTCCGCGGGTTTCCATCGATTGCGCATGCTTTCTATTCCCTCGTCTCAAGACCCTCTCCCGGATTTTCACATCATAAGTCTCCCCACCGTAGAGTACTGCTCTAAGGAACCATCCTAACATCCGCTGCGTCACCGGGGTTTCCCAATAGGGAGGTAATAACGATTGTCATTGAGTATGTCACGACCTATTTGAGAAGGTCAATGGATAGATAGAGGATTTGCCCCTTCCTGAGGGAAGCTTGATATCCATAGGGCTCTTTTATGGTTCTATGACTGAAAGTGTATAGCCATACCCAGGTGAGAACTTGATTTAGTCATAATCATGTGATTGGGTAAAAACAAGTAGTGACACACTTGTCCAATCGGATAGCAGTTTGGCAAAGAGACTATAATGCATCTGTGCCTAGTTGCGATGATGAGGATGTCGATGTCGATATCTATTTCGATGACTTGAGTAGTAGCGATGCACTGTTAGGTGCCACTCACTGCTTGTGGTGACCTTACGTCAACACTGCCTACGTCAGAGGAACCTATAGGGTCGCACACCTTGATACTCGAGTTCTCGTATTGATCGGGAAGCCTTATGATCGAGTTATTGGATAACTTGGATCTATTTGGGAGATTTCATCAGCGCCGATGGGCCTGATGAGATGGAAGAGAGTTATTGGAGCCAAACTTTATTTTTGGCAGATTGACCCAAAATTGACCATGGTTGGTCACATTTGACTTTGGGTTGCGTTGGATTGGATCCAATGGCTTGATCAACCTTTGTAATAAAGTTTGGGCTAACTCATTACCAAATGAGGCACAATAACAAGTTGTCATAAAGAGATAATGGGGCTAAAGGGCATAATGGGGTGAAATCATCCCCATTGGCGCCTAAGGGGTATAATGGGGTGAAGTAAGCGCCTAATGCTTCATTAGGAAGCAATTGGAGCCTAGCCCTTCAACCTTCGATGGTATGCTTGCCTTTTAGGCAAGTCTTGGGGCTTGTATGGCATTAGTGCGCATATAGAAAAAAGTTAGGGGTTTATGGAAATTCCTTGGAGACTTTCCTTACCTTAAACCCCAATTGTACCTAAGCCTTAACCCTAACCGAGTTCCTCTTGATAGTTTGCGCCTCCAAACCTCTTGCTTTGCTGCCTCTTGCATCTATATATCTTGATGCATGCGAGAGCCCTAACACACAATCTTCTTGGCGTGAGCAACTAGAGAGAGGCAAGAGCAAAAGTGTTTGGCACATCCATCTCTTCCTTTGGCCGAAAGCTTCCTTCTCTCCTTTCCTCTTGGTGCAAGTTGAAGGAGACCTTGGCGGCTTCATCTCCTCCTCCACCTTCTTGGCGCATCCTTCCGTTAAGGTTGGCGCAAGACGATCTTCACTGGGTTTTTGGGATTAGCCTGTTTCGGGGATATTGTTCCGCTATGCAATTGTAATGATTGATGAAAAAAAATATAAAATATCCCTAGGGTTTCCCAACATGTCGCACGCCCACAAGAAGCAGTTGGCGTCACCTCAAATATACCCTTGTCGCACGTCGCCATGACGACGCCACCGCTAGAACTAGTGGAGGAAACCTAGCCAAGCGTCAAGCGCTATAATGGTTGATGCTGCACACCCCACGTCTCTGGCAGCTATGAGCCACATGTGACCCACGTCTCTACGTTCACCGTTGCCGAAGAGCAAGGAGCCAGCACTTGCCGTCGCCTCGCTTGCCTGCGCTCCCAGTGACCCTCATCGCTTAGCCGAAGCCACCAGATGGCTACATGGAGCTGCTGTCCCCATTCCGTCACCCGTACTTGCCTGAGGCACCGGTCCATCAAATGACGAAATCAATGCAAGAAGTAGATGAGGATTAGAGCAGAAATCAACGTAGTTGCCTTCACCCGTCTTCGCTGGATGCCACAAATCGCGCGTACGCCAACTGAAAATGCTTAGAACCCGATAGGGGCGGCGATCATCCAGCGCCGGCGAAACAAGGTTAGGGTAGAAGCCATAATGGCTGTTGTAATCCGCAAGTGCACGGATACTCGAAGTAATAAAAAGATATTGAACCCATAGAGACCTATGTGTTAAGTACCAAATAATTGTTTTCTCACTAGCTCAGCGAACCGAATTTGATAGAAGTAACTATGCAGAGAATATGCTAAAGAGATAATCAGAGAGAAACATTGGGACTAGGGTTTCATCCTCCTTAATTCCAATGACTAGATTTAAATAAAAGGTCGTCAGTCTAATTTCATCATGATAAAGATGTAATTTACTTGATAAAGGTATTGTCTCACATTTGTGCAGACAATCATGCAGGGACCAATTATCACTTTCGCGCAAGATCTATCCCAACACTGAAAATAAGTAAACCATCAACAAAGAACTCAAGGATCACTTTCCTGCATCTAAATTCTAAGTTGATTATCTCAAGTGGAATCTCAAGGATCACTTTCGTGCATCCGAGTCTCAATACAAGTTCTACTTAAGGTTCTCCGACGACTGGATCCTCACTTTCATGCAAGATCAAATCAAGTCTAACACAATAACTCATCCTAGATTCAATTTATCAACATGGCAATAAAATCACTAAAAATCAGAATTCAAAGAACAAACCTAATTTCTTACGATAAGTTCCAAACTCAATGATTTTTATGGTTCCAAATTTCACAATCAACCTTTCAATCTATTTTGCAAAATTCTAAAACATGAAGATAAAATGAAACTATGGAGAATTAAAGACAAGTCATCACAAAACTAGAATTATCATGATAAAACGATCTTGACGAAGTAAAAGTCTTCTAGTCATATAAAATCAAGGGAAGTTACTCCCCCATTACCCAAAATATGTTTAAGCAAGCATGGAAGAGGAAATACAATAAACCATAGTTTCAAAGTATCAAAAATCAAGGGGAGAGGGAGATAAACTTTACAATACGGCTATAATGGAAATTACAGCCATAATTTGTGACTGTGAACAGTGCCGGCGCCCACTCTTTTGTCAATTTGTCCTCCGATTGATCTCCTTTTTCTCTAAAACTTCTGGTGTATGCTCTCCTACTCCAGGTGAAGCTTCCTTGTGAATTTCGTGGCCGGAGATGCGCTGTATGCTTCCCGCGATGAACCCTAAGGCGAACGCATGGAACTCGATTTCTCTCTGCACGGTGGATGAAAATTAGGGCTTTCGCCCTTGGCGTGTTCTCCTCCTCTGAGGCTCCCTTTCTCCTTCTTATGGCTTCGAATATAAAGGCCTAGATCATCCACAATCAACCGCGCAAAAATCAGACTTTGAATTGACCATGCAAATCGCGTAAAAGGTTATAATTACGGCCGTAAAATCCATCACAGCACTGTCATAATTTCTGCATGAACTCTCGGTGAAGAATTTTTCTGGAATTACGGTACCGTGATCTTCATTACGGTAGTGCCGTAATTTTTGAACAAGTTGCTGTTTGAAAATCACCAAAAATACAGCAGGGCTCCGAAATTACGGTAGTATCCGTAATTACGGTACCGTAATGTAAATTACGGCCCTGCTGTAATTTAGTTTGGAGCTTCTTTTTGCATGCAATTTTGCATGTAATCTTCTCTGGAAGATAGGAATTCTTTTATGTATTTGGATTTGCTTGAAAATGCCTAAAAACCATGCCTTTTTACATGAAAATCACCAAAAACCAAAATAGAAGTAGATTTTGCAATATTTGACTAAAAAGACGTAAAAATAAGCAAAGGAGCATAAATATAACACAAAAAGATATATGAAATGACACAAAATATACTATAAATTTTGGTGTCAACAATGGCGTCTACCAACACAGACACCAACGACAAAACAAAAACATCAGTATTGAGAATGACGTTAGCAACGACGTCAATAGAACAAAACTTGCAACAGATTTCAATCGCAAAATCAAAATCAAAACAAAAAGTATAGTCGTGAATGATGAATTAATTTTGATTTTGTTAAACTTAAGAATTCATAATTCCACCAACGTGAAATCAAATAGAACACAAAATATCTTAATAATTAAATTTATCATGCATTCTAAATCCATACAAAACTTGCTCTGATAGCACATGTTAGATTTAGAACAAAATGGATGAAAAAAATAATTAAGACATACCTGATTGTGCCATCAATTTTATTGTGCTTTAATGTCCATGTCCACTGTCGGACTAGAAATCTTCTAGTGCTATCCTTCTTTGGACGGCTCTATATTTATAATGGAAAAACACTAAGCTCCCCCATAAAGGAGTGTTGGGTTTCAAGTGCAAAATCCATAATCCAATAAGGATTTCTCTCAAACCAAGGGTGCAGAATCCAATATCTAATAGTGATTCCTCTTAAAACCCTCGAGCTACACCACCATAATGGCTCGAACTCACGACCACAAGGTTAAGAGCCTTGTGCTCTACCAACTGAGCTACACATGCCATCTTTTCCATTCAATAATGAGATGTTATGGGCCCATTAATCAATTAACAAATGCTCCTACAAATCAATAATGTTAGACCAAATATTCCAACAGGCTCGTGATAGATCATGCATGTGATGGTTTTAGTTTTATCTTGTCAATAGCTTGTTATTTTATGATTTATATTTTGTTGATTCACTATAGGAAATCATGCATGCTAGAAAAGATAAAATAAATTGGTGAGACTTTAATTGAAATAACACACTCTCATATATCAAGTCTATATGTCTTCAAACTTGTAGCCCTCATCAAACTATTGATCGATGGTGTTGTGCACTATTTTTCACCCGTGTGGGACATGCCCATTTATCTTTAGAAGGCATGTGATTTCAATATGTCAACTTAATCCCCATACGTTTACATCGAGAAAACACAGCTTTCATTGTCAGCTCCCGCCATTCGTCTTTCAGACAGCTCCACCAAATGAAGCTTTTCGCCTAGCTTTTTATTTTGACTGCATTTTGACCACTGTCCAGTGTAAAGAAAAAAAAACTTCTCTTCAAAGTTGGGAAAACGCAACTTTGACTCTATGCTTTTCAGAAAGATCCATCAAATGAAGGCTTAGTCTTTCGCATTGGCCATTAGCGTGAGTCATAGGGCTAAGGGTCGCAAGCGGGTGCGAGGTGTGGGCTCGAGTTAAGGGCGTAGTGTAACATTTTGAAAAAAAAAATACAGTTGATGGGATGAGAAAGCTGGTGTCCCATCCCATTCGGCTCCCCACGCTCACCCCACTCTCCCTTGTCTTCTATAAGCACCGACGAATGCCTTCCCTTCTCCCTTATTTCTTCCCTACTTCTTCACATCACCGAGCATAGCAGCTTTCCTCCTCTCTACGCGTCTCTTCTCCAGCTCCCTCCCTTTGCTCCAGCGGCCATATCTGGCTAACTCCTTTCCCTTTCTTCCACGCGAACATAGTGCTGACGTTGAGATACAGAAACCCTAGATCCAGTGCTAATGTTGTCTCAGGCGACCCTGACGTGCGCTCTCTCACCTCCGGCGAACATTCCTCCCCTTCAAGTGCATTTTCCCCCAGCCTTCTCCTTCGACTCCGGCGATGCATGTGGGTGGTGCCACTGGCATTTCTAGCCTAATTTTTGGCTGTTTGACATGCACTACAAGCTCATGGTGTTATCAAAGTAATATAAAAGATTGTCGATCTCACAGGGAGCTAGGTCAAGTACCAACTATTCTGATTTTTAGAAGCTAAGCAATCCAATTTTTTGTATTTTGGAAATAAAGTAAACTAACTCAACTATAAATAAAATAGGAAAAACAATAATAAAAATATGAAAGGTGTCTAATTGAGAGATATCAGGACTATGGAATTCACCACATTGACTGATATACCTGAACTAGAATTGGGTTGATGCACGAGTTTATCATTTTACATAAGGAATCTTCCCTAAGTTACAGGATGCCCCTCTCGGTGGTACACCCTGGTGCTTATCCGGAACGGTCTCCTACTCTCGCGGTGGATCATTCCAGATAAACCCAATAAGTTCTATGGAAAATTATATTACCCTCGAGCAAAAATTAAGCACTCTCGTGTCATGGATTCACAAGTTTTCCCTAGGTGTTCCACCGCCACGATCCTCCTCTCGGTATGAATCGTGTCGACTAATACACAACATTACTTGATCAAGATAATATTATGAAATAAGTACAACTAAATAAAATATGCTCATATAAGACTCAAAATATCAAGAAAGTTTAGTTCATATAATAGATCAAGTCAAAGGGCTTCATCCAAGCCCCGAATAAAGGTTTAAGCTATAAAAGCCATACAAATCCACACAAATCTCTCAAATCGACAAAGAAAACTAGAAACAAAGACTAAGGAGAGGTAGGAGAAGATGATGCAAACATTTCTTCCAAGTTTTGTGAAGATCCATTGTGAAATCCCCCCAAAATTCTCTTTGGAAAGCCCTTGTCGCCGGTCTACTCGCCCTAGACATCTTCGTCCACCGATTGCTCTCCAAATATGACACACAAAATATCCAAAAGATTCGCTCTCTGTTAGCTTTCCAAAACATATTTTTTCATATTTTTCTGATTTTTATTGGGCCCGAAATCGAAGAAAAACCTAAGGGTGTCGGATTGTACATTTTTGCAAATTGCTTAGAGAGAATCACGGGTGAACCCCGTAGGGTTCACCAGATGGTGAAGTCTTCTGTGAAGTTCTGTCGAGTAAGAATCACTGGTGAACCCCGGGCCGTGAAGTTTTTTGTACGTTTCTGACAAAAAAGTGCCTTCGGTGGAATCACAGACAAACACTAAAATCATGGGTTGGCTGTGAAGCTTGCGAATCACGGGTGAACCCCGCCGGGTTCACCTGGCCATGATTTTCAGGGAGAGCTCCGATTGATCCCAAATTTTACGTGTAGCCTCGTCTCCTCATAAGGAATCACGCCATGACTTTATAATTTCCAAAAAGCTCCAAAATTGGGTGATTCTACCTGAAACTTCACAAGGGCGTGAAAAAGTGAAAATTCTGAAATAAGGAAGTAAATAAGCCTGAAAATTACATAAAAGCACTAGAATATGCCTTGTTTTGAGATAAAATAATATCAGAAAATACTACTAAAATACAAGACATCAAATACTCAAAGACTTAAATCTTTGATTGTCCTCAAGCAATAAAATAAAATGAAACACATAACAGGTATGAAAGAAGTTATTCAAGTTGAAAGCATATAACCAAGTCAGATATTTCTATGAGCTAACCATTATCTAATTTGAGAAATCAAATGATGAGTCTATTAACAACAATTGAATCAAGCAAGTCGTTGTAGTATAGTGGTGAGTATTCCCACCTGCATGCGTGTGACTTGGGTTCGATCCTTGGTAATGATGCCAAAAACATGACACCCACCGCAAGCGCACTGTGTTATCGAAGCAATATAAAAGATTGTCGATCCCACAGGGTGCAAGGTCAAATACCAACTATTCTAATTTTTAGAAGCTAAGAAATCCAATTCTTCATGTTTTGGAAATAAAGTAAACTAACTCAACTATAAATAAAATAAGAAAAGCAACGATAAAAATATGAAAGGTGTCTACTTGAGAGATATCAGGACTACGGAATTCACCACATTGACTGATCTATCTGTACTAGAATCGAGTTGATGCACGAGTTTATCATTTTACGTAAGGAATCTTCCCTAAGTTATAGGATGCCCCCTCTTGGTGGTACACCCTGATGTTTATCCGAAACGGTCTCCTACTCTCGCGGTGGATCGTTCCAGATAAACCCAATAAGTTCTATGGAAAATTATATTACCCTCGAGCGAAAACCAAACACTCTCGTATCATGGATTCACAAGTTTTACCTAGGTATTCCACCACCACGATCCTCCTCTCGGTATGAATCGTGTCGACTAATACTCAACATTACTTGATCAAGGTAATATTATGAAATAAGCACAACTAAATAAAATATGCTCAAATAAGACTCAAAACATCAACAAAGTTTAGTTCATACAAGGACTAAGGAGAGGTAGGAGAAGATGATGCAAATGTTTTCTCCAAGTTTTGTGAAGATCCGTTGCGAAATCGCCCCAAAATCCTCTTCGGAAAGTGCTTGTCGCCGGTCTACTCACCCTAGCCATGTTCGTCCACTGATTGCTCTCCAAATATGGCACGAAAAGAGAGCTTTTATACCCAAAAGATTCGCCTCTCTGTTAGCTTTCCAAAACATATTTTTTCCATATTTTTTGGATTTTTATTGGGCCCGAAATCGAAGAAAAACCAAGTGGGTGTCGGATTGTACATTTTTGTGAATTGCTCAGAGAGAATCACGGGTGAACCCCATGGGGTTCACTAGATGGTGAAGTCTTCTCTAAAGTTCTGTCGAGTAAGAATCACCGGTGAACCCTGTGGGGTTCACTAGGCCGTGAATTTTTCTGTACGTTTCTAACAAAAAGTGCCTTCGTTGGAATCACATCCTAACACCAAAATCATGGGTTGGATGTGAAGCTTGTGAATTACGGGTGAACCCCGCCGGGTTCACATGGCTATGATTTTCAGGGAAAGCTCTGATTTATCCCAAATTTAACGTGTAGCCTCGTCTCCTCATAAAGAATCACGCCATGACTATAGAGTTTCCAAAAAGCTCCAAAATTTGGTAATTCTATATGAAATTTCACAAAGACAAGAAAATTTGAATATTCTGAAATAAGCAAGTAAATAAGCCTGAAAATTACATAAGCACTAGAATATTCCTTGTTTTGAGATAAAATAATAACAGAAAAGACTACCAAAATGCAAGACATCAAATACTCCCAGACTTAAATCTTTGCTTATCCTCAGGCAATAAAATAATATGAAACACATAACAGGTATGAAAGAAGTTATTCAAGTTGAAAGCATATAACCATGTCAGATAATTCTATGAGCTAACCATGATCCAATTTGGGAAATCAGATGATGTGTCTATTAACAACAATTGAATCAAGCAAGTTGTTGTAGTATAGTGGTGAGTATTCCCGCTTGTCACGCAGGTGACTCGGGTTCGATCCCCTAGCAACAGCGCCAAAAACATGACATGCATCGCAAGCGCACGGTGTTATCGAAGTAATATAAAAGATTGTCGATCTCACAGGGAGCTAGGTTAAGTACCAACTATTTTGATTTTTAGAAGCTACACAATCCAATTTTTTGTGTTTTGGAAATAAAGTAAACTAACTCAACTATCAATAAAATAGGAAAAGCAACGATAATAATATGAAAGGTATCTAATTGAGAGATATCAGGACTACGGAATTCACCACATTGACTGATCTATCTGAACTAGAATTGAGTTGATGCACGAGTTTATCATTTTACATAAGGAATCTTCTCTAAGTTACAGGATGCCCCCTCTCGGTGGTACACCCTGGTGCTTAACCGGAACGGTCTCCTACTCTCGCGGTGGATTGTTCCAGATAAACCCAATAAGTTCTATGGAAAATTATATTACCCTCGAGCGAAAACCAAACACTCTCGTATCATGGATTCACAAGTTTTACCTAGGTATTCCATCACCACGATCCTCCTCTTGGTATGAATCGTGTCGACTAATACACAACATTACTTGATCAAGGTAATATTATGAAATAAGCACAACTAAATAAAATATGCTCAAATTAGACTCAAAACATCAAGAAAGTTTAGTTCATACAATAGATCAAGTCAAAGAGCTTCATCTAAGCCCCGAATAATGGTTTAAGCTATAAAAGTCATACAAATCCACACAAATCTCTCAAATTGACAAAGAAAACTATAAACAAAAACTAAGGAGAGGTAGGAGAAGATGATGCAAACGTTTCCTCTAAGTTTTGTGAAGATCCGTTGCGAAATCGCCCCAAAATCCTCTTCAGAAAGCCCTTGTCGCTAGTCTACTCGCCCGTGCCGTGTTCGTCCACAGATTGCTCTACAAATATGGCACGAAAAAGAGGGATTTTATACCCAAAAGATTTGCCTCTTTGTTAGCTTTCCAAAACATATATTTTTTTTCATATTTTACTGATTTTTATTGGGCCCGAAATCGAAGAAAAACCGATGGGTGTCGGACTGTACGTTTTTGCGAATTGCTCAGAGAGAATCACGGGTGAACCCCGTGGGGTTCACCAGACGGTGAAGTCTTCTGTGAAGTTCTGTCGAGTAAGTATCACCGGTGAACCCTATGGGGTTCACAATGCAGTGAAGTTTTCTATACGTTTCTGACAAAAAGTGCCTTCGGTGGAATCACAGCCGAACACCAAAATCATGGGTTGGCTATGAAGCTTGCGAATAACGGGTGAACCCCGCCGGGTGATGGTTCCCCAAAGGGGGCGAAAACCCTATGGTGGCGCAAAAAGGAAAGGGGGGCAGCGGATAAAGGGTTTCATAGGATCAATGAGCATGCATTATATGATCAACTTAACAAAACCGATTGTAAAGAAGTGATTCGATTCATACCATGGCCATTTCAAGATGGCGCCTTGGAAGTAAGAGAACAACGAAGATCTCCTCCAAATTGTCACACACAAGATGAAGATGTGCTTCTTCTTGTCGTCCCTTGTGCTAGCAAGGATCGTCCAAGGCGTCTTGATCGAATGCAAAGGGAAAGGAGAGCTTTACTTCTTGGCGTTTTTCTCTCTTGTCGCCTTAGACTTCCTCTACACCAGAATGCCACTCGAATACAACCCAAGGAGGCGTCAAAGGCGTGAAGAGACAAGAGAGGGGCGACGTGAGATCATGGCCACGTTTGAGAAGTGCTATCCAAAAATAGCATCCCACTTCTCCACATGCGATCTTGGGTTTACCCCAATCGCAAATGCCACATCACCTTTGAACCATGCGCTCATCCATGAGCTGGTTCAAACCGATTTGGTCCACTAACCAAATAAACCAAGAAATAAGTCCAGATCAAAATAAACCCTAAGGCTCTTGATCTGACCGTCAATCTCTCAATGCTCCTGATCTGACTGATCTAGCATTCATTCTCTCAATCGAAGCTTACCGATCTCAAGCCCTAATCAATCAAACATGATCAGACCAGATCTCACTTACAATCAGAGATTAAATCCCTTTAAACTGAACCCGAATAATTCAGTCCACACGATCTGACTCAAGAAAGCCATATCATCAAATTGTGCGACCCTAAGGGTTTCCTTTAAATGTCGGTAACGATAACTTACGTTATCACGATCAGTGAGGGGTATCTAGCAACACATCACTGTCTCCCGATATAAAGGAAAGAGTCTTCCAAGACTACACCCAAAAACAGCGCAAGTGTGAATCAATTCACAAAGCATACAAATTTCCTTTACCACTGGATGTTCTTATTGGACAAGCAAGTCAAGCTTGTAACTCCAATATGATGAGCATGATTAGATCAGATGAACATAGTCATCTGGGTATGGCCATACACTTTCTCAATCATCTCATCCAGGGGGCCCCTTTAGAACATCACACTCCAATTAAGGAGACGGCAATCCTATGTCTATCACTAGTGCCCTAACCTGACTCAAGCTCACCATCCAAGATAGTCTATAATCATTATATTTCAAATGATATTGAACTATCTCAAAATAATGACAATCATCATTTAGAAAACACAAGTGATCTCAAGTCAGAGGAAATGTGCCACTTGTCGCATTCAAGGATTATTCACATTGTGACAAGCAATTGAATATCCAAGTAGGGTCTGTCCAGTACATCCAATGTACCCATGAGTCTACATCTTATTCCATGCTCGAAGCATCCTATAAGATTATAACACATATTAGTCTTAACCATATCAAGGCTGTCTCATGTTCACCAAGATATCTCGACTAAGGACATAACTGCATGTCAGCCTAGCTGAACAGCTTTGAGACATTATTCAGAAGAACATATATTGCAGCAGACAATGTAGCTTACTGAATAACAACCATGCCTTTATAAACATAACAGTTTATTACATGATACTGTTACAATCCCAAGACCTCAAACATTAGTCTTAAGGGCATACCCCAACAATCTCCCACTTGCACTTAATCTAATGGTTGAGAAATCTCAAACCCATATTATTACAGTGCTTTTCATGCTTCTGCTGCGCCAGAGGCTTAGTAAGCGGGTCTGCCAGATTGTCATCTGTATGAACCTTGCAGACTTTGATCTCGCCACGATCTATGATCTCCCTGATCAAATGAAACCGTCTCTGTATGTGCTTGGACTTCTGGTGCGACCGTGGTTCCTTTGCTTGTGCGATTGCTCCAGTGTTATCACAGAAGATAACCAAAGGATCTGCACTCGAAGGAACAACACCAAGTTCTCTCACGAACTTACGAATCCAGACTGCCTCCTTGGATGCTTCCGAGGCTGCAACATACTCGGCTTCTGTTGTGGAATCAGCAACGATTGACTGTTTGAAACTCTTCCACACCACTGCTCCTCCATTCAAGCTAAAAACATAGCCTGATTGCGATCGGAAATCGTCCTGGTCAGACTGGAACGAAGCGTCAGTATATCCTTCAATACTGAGTTCTTCCTGACCACCGTATATCAAGAACATATCTTTGGTTCTCCGAAGATATTTTAAGATGTTCTTGACTGCAATCCAGTGTGCCTGAAAATTACATAAATCTTGTTTTGAGATATACCTTGTTTTGAGATAAGCCTGAAAATTACATAAAAGCACTAGAATATACCTTGTTTTGAGATAAAATAATATTAGAAAATACTACCAAAATACAAGGCATCAAATACTTCATGACATAAATCTTTGCTTGTCCTGAAGCAAAAAAATAATATTAAACACATAATAGGTATGAAAGAAGTTATTCAAATTGAAAGCATATAACCAAGTCAGATATTTCTATGAGCTAACCATGATCCAATTTGAGAAATGAGATGATGAGTCTATTAACAACAATTGAATTAAGCAAGTCGTTGTAGTATAGTGGTGAGTATTCCCGCCTGTCACGCGGGTAACCGGGTTTGATCCCCGGCAACAGCGCTAAAAACTTGACATGCACCGCAAGCGCACTGTGTTATCGAAGTAATATAAAAGATCGTCGATCCCACAGGGAGCTAGGTCAAGTACCAACTATTTTTGATTTTTAGAAGCTAAGCAATCCAATTTTTTGTGTTTTGGAAATAATGTATACTAACTCAACTATAAATAAAATAGGAAAAACAACGATAAAAATATGAAAGGTGTCTAATTGAGAGATATCAGGACTACGGAATTCACCACATTGACTGATCTATCTGAACTAGAATTGAGTTGATGCACGAGTTTATCATTTTACATAAGGAATCTTCCCTAAGTTATATGATGCCCCCTCTTGGTGGTACACCCTGGTGCTTATCCGGAACGGTCTCCTACTCTCGCGGTGGATCGTTCTAGATAAACCCAATAAGTTCTATGGAAAATTATTTTACCCTCGAGCGAAAACCAAGCACTCCCGTGTCATGGATTCACAAGTTTTACCTAGGTGTTCCACTGCCACGATCCTCCTCTCAGCATGAATCGTGTCGACTAATACACAACATTACTTGATCAAGGTAATATTATGAAATAAGCACAACTAAATAAAATATGCTCAAATAAGACTCAAAACATCAAGAAAGTTTAGTTCATACAATAGATTAAGTCAAAGGGCTTCATCCAAGCCCCGAATAAAGGTTTAAGCTATAAAAGCCATACAAATCCCCACAAATCTCTCAAATTGACAAAGAAAACTAGAAACAAAGACTAAGGAAAGGTAGGAGAAGATGATGCAAATATTTTCTCCAAGTTTTGTTAAGATCCGTTGCGAAATCGCACTAAAATCCTCTCCGGAAAGCCCTTGTCGCCGGTCTACTCGCCCTAGCCGTGTTCGTCCACCAATTGCTCTCCAAATATGGCACGAAAAAAGGGATTTTATACCCAAAAGATTTGCCTTTCTGTTAGCTTTCCAAAACATATTTTTTTTTTTCATATTTTTCTAATATTTATTGGGCCCGAAATCAAAGAAAAACCGAGTGGGTGTTGGACAATACGTTTTTGCGAATTGCTCAGAGAGAATCACGGGTGAACTCCGTAGGGTTCAGCAGATGGTGAAGTCTTCTGTGAAGTTTTGTCGAGTAAGAATCACCGGTGAACCCTGTGGGGTTCACCATGCTGTGAAGTTTTCTGTACGTTTCTGACAAAAAGTGCCTTTGGTGGAATCACAGCCAAACAGTAAAATCATCGGTTGGCTGTGAAGCTTACGAATCACGGGTGAACCCCGTCTGGTTCACCTGGCCGTGATTTTCAGGGAAAGCTCCAATTGATCCCAAATTTGACGTGTAGCCTCGTCTCCTCATAAGGAATCACACCATGACTTTAGAATTTCCAAAAAGCTCCAAAATTGGGTGATTTTACCTGAAATTTCACAAAGACGAGAAAAAGTGAAGATTCCGAATCAAGCAAGTAAATAAGCCTGAAAATTACAAAAAAGCACTAGAATATGCCTTGTTTTGAGATAAAATAATATCAGAAAATACTACCAAAATACAAGGCATCAATTACTCCCAGACTTAAATAATCTTTGCTTGTCCTCAAGTAATAAAATAATATGAAATACATAACAGGTATGAAAGAAGTTATTCAAGTTTAAAGCATATAACCAAGTCAGATATTTCTATGAGCTAACCATGATCCAATTTGAGAAATTAGATGATGAGTCTATTAACAATAATTGAATCAAGCAAGTCGTTGTAGTATAGTGGTGAGTATTCCCGCCTGTCACGCGGGTGACCCGGGTTCGATCCCCGGCAACGGCGCTAAAAAACTTGCCACACATTGCAAGCGCATGGTGTTATTGATTTAATATAAAAGATTATCGATCTCATAAGGAGCTAGGGCAAGTACCAACTATTCTAATTTTTAGAAGCTAAGCAATCCAATTTTTTGTGTTTTGGAAATAAAGTAAACTAACTCAACTAAAATAAAATAGGAAAAGCAACCATAAAAATATGAAACGTGTCTAATTGAGAGATATCAAGACTATGGAAGTTCACCAGACGGTGAAGATGCCGCCAAGCCAGACGGTGAAGTCTTCGGTGAAGTTCTATCGAGTAAGAATCACCGGTGAACCCCGTGGGAGAAGATGCCGCCAAGCCCCTTGCTTCACATGCACCAAGAGAGAGGGAAGGAGAGAGGCTTGTGGCTTGGAAGAGGATGCTTGCGATTAGTGTTGTAGTCCGCAAGTGCACGGATACTTCGAAGTAATAAGAAGATATCAAACAACAGAGACCTGCGTGTTAAGTACCAAATAATTGTATTCTCACTAGCTAAGCAATTGATTATACTGGAAGTAAATGATAGAAAGAACAAGAAATCAGAGAGATAAACTGGGACTAGGGTTTCATCCACCTTAATTTCAATGACTAGATATGAATAAAAGGTCGTTAGTCTAATTTTATCATGATAAAGATATAATTTACTTCATAAAGGGATTATCTCACTTTCGTTGAGACAATCATACAAGGGACTGATCCTCGCTTTCGCGCAAGATCTATCCCATGCTGAAAATAAGTAAATCATCAATCAAAGAACTCAAGGATCACATTCGTGCATCCGAATTCTAAGTTGATCATCTCAAATGGAAACTCAAGGATCACTTTTGTACATCCAAATCTCAACACAGGTTCTACTTAAGGTTCTCCAACGTTCTGATCCTCACTTTCATGCAAGATCTTCATGTTTAACAAAATAACTCGATCCTAGATTCAAATAATCAAACACAGCAATTATTCTTCTAAAATCAAGAAATAAGAACTAACCTAATTTCTTACGGTGAGTTCCTATATTCAATTTTAGGGTTCCAAGTTCTTAAGCAAATCTCCATTCAGTCCATATTGCGAAAACTCTAAAAACGTACATGATAATAAGAAAACTATGGAGAGTTATAGACAATCATCACATAAGTAGAATCATCATAACAAAATTATACTGACGAAATAAAAGTTATCTAGTGAAAAAAAATCAAGGGGATTACACCCCATGTCCCAAAAGATATCTAAGCTAACATGGAAGAAGAATTTCAATAATCCATAGTTTAAAACATTCAGAAATTGAAAAGAAGGAGAAATAAACTTTACAGCACGGCTGTAATAGAAATTACAGCCGTAATCTTGCGAGTGAACAGTGCCGGCGCCCGCTCTTTTGTTGATTTCTCCTTCGATCGATCTCCTTTCTCTCTAAAACTTCTGCGGTATCGTCTCCTCCTCCAGGCGAAGCTTCCTTGTAAAAATCGTGACCTGAGGTGGCCTCTACGCCTCTCGGCGCGAGAGCGAACCCTAGGGATGCCTCTCTTGATTTCTCTCTCGATGGTGGATCAAAATTAGGACTTTTGCCCTCAGCGTGTTCTCCTCCTCGGAGGCTCTCCTTTTCCTGCTTATAGCTTTGAATTTAAAGGCTTGGATCGTCCACAATCGATCGCGCAAAAATTGGACTTCAATTTGACCATGGAAGTCGCGTCCAGGGATAAAATTACGGCCGTGATTTCTGTTACGGCACTGCCGTAATTTTAGTCGAACTCTCTGATAGAAACTGTCTGGTAATTACGGCACCATAAAATATGTTACGGTACTGCCGTAATTTCTGGAAATCTTTCGGGTGGAAAATCATCCCAAAATACGACTCGTGATTTTCATTATAGTGGTGCTGTAATTTCTGGAAAACTTTATGTATGAAAATCATCCCAAAATACGGCAGGGCTATGAAATTACGGTAGTGCTCCGAAATTACGGTACCGTAATATAAATTACGGTCCTGCCGTAATTTGGTTTGCAGCTTCAATCTTTCTGGAAATTTACATGAAATCTTTTCTGGATGATGGGAATTCTTCTATGTATCTGAATTTGCTTGAAAACGCCTTAAAATCGAGCCTTTTTACCTGAAAATCATCAAAAACCAAAATAGAAGTAGGTTCTACAATATTTGATAAAAAGGGCATATAAATAAGCAAAGGAGCATAAATATGATACAAAAATACCAATGAAATAACACAATATATACTATAAAATTTGGTGTCTTTAAGCACATAAGGCTCAAACTTTGCTTGTCCTCAAGCAAATAAATAAAGAACAATGCTAAGTATGGAAAATATGCTCTTTTTTGAAAAATAAATTTCTAAAATATAATCACTCATGAAATATTCCACCAAATGCTACATAAAATTTCAAATAAATGTCCTCTGAATTTAATCCTTAAGATTCACAACCTTGATCAAATAAAATTTTTCAACTTGCATAATAAAAAAAATCTCAATCTCATGATTTCACCCAAGTTTCAGCTTAAATCTATCATACCATTGTTTACAGGAATAGGATATCCAAAATCTTTTTCCACTCAAAATCTCTCTTTTCTAAATTTTCTTTTATTGTATTTTTGGTGGTATGTACCTACATTGATACACACTTTTTATTTGGACTTCAACTATTGTCTTCGGTACCACAGTCAATTTTACACAGTACCAAGTAGAGGAGTTATTTTCTTTTTCTTTCTCTCAAATTTTTTTTTCTTTTTAGACTTCAACTCATATGTTCGGTACCACTGCCAATTTTACGTAGTGCCAAGTAGAGGAGTCTCTCACTCTTTTTGTGGATCTTGGATTCTTTCTTCCCAACAAATAGTAAGATAAACTAAACATCAACTAGGTTAATCAATTGAAATCAATTCAAAAATTACACTCATATGCACATTTTATTCAAGAAAGATGTTTCACTTTTAGATTGCATTCATCAAACAACATACCTACCCAAAACTTTATGCATCAATCAATGAAGGATTTCAACAAGTTGATATATATTGAAGAAATAAATTCGGCATAAGAGGTATATCTCCATTCATAGACAGTAACATGCATAATCATAGAAAAATCTATACACCTCTCATCACATAGATTCAAGTTAAAAAATCTTTAAGCATAAAAAATGTTAAATCAATGCAAATGGTGTGAAGCATCAAACTAATAATCTAAGGTGTAAAATGACATATTCAAGCGACCACATCGAATAGAAATCTCAATAAGTGATAAATCCAAAGCAAATAGCAAAACAAATCAAATAGCAACACTATACAATCATACCGAATAAGATCACTAGCAAATGATACTCACAAAACTATATAGCAAGCTCAATCATTGTTAGGCCAGATGCAGCTGGGTCCAAAAATGTGACTTCTGAAAATTTTCCTACACAATTTTCAATACATAAGGCTCGGCTCAAAAATAATATCTTACTTTAACTAAAATAGAAATCAAAGATATCGTTAGTGGTCCAAAGAGGATGCCGGTGGAAAGAGCTGATGCAGGCGAGAAGCAGAGGTGGAACAGATGCTAGCTGAAAAGCTACTAGCGATGATGGTGGCTGGTGGTCAGAAGCGCTGCGAATCTGGAGAAGAAGCTACTGGTGTCTAAGGATAGCAGAGTAGTATACTGATTCAGTTATAAAAAGTAGCTATACCCAAGAATAAGATTTAATGATCCATAAAGAAAATAGACATAACCATGAAGTAGAATAAAACTTGTTCTTTCCGAGCGTATGAAAATTAAAAGATCAAAATCTGTCAGGAATTTATGGTATCAGTAGAAAGAAGGCTACTCAGATTTCTAAATGAAAAACTGCACAGAAGTTAATCAGATATCAAAAATTACCATGCTTCTTAGAATAATCAGAAAATATTTTCATGAAAACAACAAATCCAAGAGATAGAATAAAACATGTTCTCCCTATTCCATGTGAAAGATCAGGGTTACAACTCATTAAAACATCTTAAATACCTGCAGCAAAAGAGCTAATCAGATTAGTCAAAGAAAATCTACTGCAGAAATTAATCAAGTACCAAAAAATGCTATGTGCTATAGGATGATCCATAGACTTAAAAATTCAATAAAAATATCCAAATAATGGATAAAGATGAGTAAATCATGTTTGTGCTAAAAATAAAAAAAATTTCTTAACCCAGTTTCTTAAAATCACTGCGAGAAAACACCTAATCAGATAAGCAGAATGCAGATATTTTCGTAAAAATCCTTACGACTGTGCTGTAATATACACAAAATTCTCGAGTCAGAAATATGATGGAATTACGACACCGTAAAAATGGTTACGGTACTACCGTAAAACTCAAAAAACTTTCGGGTCAAAAATTGGCTAAAATTATAGTACCATGAAAAAGAATACGACACCGCCGTATTTTTCACAAAACTTCAGAAAATGCTCGGGTAAGAATTCATCCAAAATTACGGCACCGTGAAAAAGATTACGGCAGTGCCATATTTTGCGCAAAGTTCAATTTTCCCTACAAAAAGAAAAGAAAAAATAATTCTAAAAATAAACTAAAATAAAAGAAACGGCAGTGCCGTAATTTGGTTTGAAGCTTCAATCTCTTTGGAAATTTACATGAAATTTTTTCTGGATGATGGGAATTCTTCTATGTATCTGAATTTGCTTGAAAACGCCTTAAAATCAGGCTTTTTTACCTGAAAAATCATCAAAAACCAAAATAGAAGTAGGTTCTATAATATTTGATAAAAAAAGGCATAAAAATAAGCAAAGGAGTATAAATATGACACAAAAATACTAATGAAATGACACAAAATATACTATAAATTTTGGTGTCATCACTTAGGATTTCTTGCACTCACCCTTTAATGTTGCTCTTCCATATGAAGATATCATGCCATGCAAGGGGTGGCAAGGAATAGTATATAGGCGCCAAGCATGAAGAGGTATGCGGCTAAGGTTAAGGGGAAAGACCTATTAGGGTTAGAGGTAAGGAAAGACTCCAAGCTTTTACTATAAACATCTACCCATCAACCATATGTGCCTAGAACTTGCCATACAAGTCCATAAAGCCATATGCACCCTAAGCCTTGCCATAGAGGCAAGCTTTCCATCCAAGGATGAGGCATGGGCGGCTAAGGCATTGCCAAATGAAGCATTAGGTGCCAACTTAACCCCATTATGCCCCTTAAGTGCCTATGAGAAGAATTTCTCCCCATTATACCCTTATGCCCTCTTATCTCTTGATGACAACTTATTATAAGGCCCCATTGGATAATAGGTGATAGGGCCCTTGCAAATGCACGAGTCTATCGAAATAGTAAAATATCAATCACACAGGGACTAATGGGAAAGTACTCAGTAATCTCAAATTTACTAGCTAGACAAAATCAAAATTGGTGAGGTTTAAGTGCTGAACAAATTATATGAGCAAGAACGTAGATGGCAGGAATTGTACGAGAGATCTTTGGGTGAAAGATAAATCAGGATATGAGTTTACCTTTTTGACATCTTATGAATGAATAATCGAACACCAAGACTAACTTCCTATCTAGCTCAAGGGAATTTGTACTAAAGGTACAGGTTGCCCCCTCTCAGGTGCACAACCTAGTGTTCGCTCGGAGCGGCCTTTGGAACAGTTTCCTACATTTTGCCTTATGATGCCTTGCATTTTGGTAGTGTTTTCTGATATCATTTTATCTCAAAAGAAGGCATATTCTAGTGCTTTTATGTAATATTCAGGCTTATTTACTTGCTTTATTCGGAATCTTCACTTTTCCTTGTCTTTTTATAATTTCAGGTAAAATCACTCATTTCTAGAGGTTATTTGAAGATTCTAAAGCCATAGAGTGATTTCTAGTAATGAGACAAGGCTACACAGCAAATTTGGGATCAATCGGAGCTATATTTGAGAATCATAGCCAGGTGAACACATCGGGGTTCACCCGTGATTCGCATGGAGGTCTGAAACTTCACAAAATACTTCACAGCCAACCCAAGATTTTGGTGTTCGGCCGTGATTTCATCGAAGACAATTTTTCCAAAATGAATAGAATACTTCATGGCCGGGTGAAGATTTTGGGGTTCACCTGTGTTTAGTACACTTCGTAGCCGGGTGAACACGCTGGGGTTCACCCGTGATTGCGGCTGACTATTTTGGTATTCCTTATGTTTTTCACTCAATTTAAGAGTCAGAAAAATTCCAAAAAAATTAGAAAAAATATATTTTAGGAAGCTAAAAAGGAGGCGAATCTTTAGGACATAAAAGCCATTTTTTTCGTGCCATATGGGGAGAGAAATTGATGGACGAAGCGGCAAGGGCGAGAATACTGGCGACAAGGGCTTCCGGAGTGGATTTTAGGGCAATTTCGCGACGGATCTTCACCAAACCTGGAGGAAACATTTGCATCATCTTCTCCTACCTCTCCTTAGTCTTTGTTTCTAGTTTTCTTTGTCGTTTAGAGAGTTATCGGGGCTCGGATGAAGCCCATTGACTTGATCTTCTGTATGATTTGAACTTATTTGATATTTGAGTTTTATATGAGCATATTTTACTTAGTGGTACTTATTTCATAATATTGCTTTGATCAAGTGCTATTGTTTGTTAGTCAACACGATCCTCCTCTACACGATCCTGACCGAGAGGAGGATCGTGTTGGCAGATTTCCTAAGTAGAACTTGCGAACTTCTAACACGAGAGTAGTTAGGATTCGCTCGAGGGTAACATAATTTTTCATAGAACCCAATGGATTTATCTAAAATGATTTACCACGAGAGTAGTGGGTTGTTTTAGGTAGATATCAGGTTATACCGACCGAAATGGGACGACCTGTACCATAGGAGAGATTTCTTATGCAAAATGATAAAGTCATGCATCAACTAAATTCTAGTTTAGATAGATCAGTCAATGTGGTGAATTCCGTAGTCTTGATATCTCTTAATTAGACACCCTTTATGTTTCTATCATTACTTTTCATATTTTATTTGTAGTTGAGTATAATAACCTTATTTTTAAAATACAAAAATTGGATTACTTAGCTTCTAAATATCAGAATAGTTTGTAGTTGACCTAGTTCCGTATGGGATTGACAATCTTTTATATTACTTCGATAACACTGTGCGCTTGCAATGTGTATCAGCTTACAACCCCAAACGAACCCAATACATACCTAACGAATGTCGCTCCCTCCGATAGACCTCCCCTACACTTGTGGATTGGTTATTGATCTAATCTAATTGGTTCCGGCACACAGATGATCTCTCAGCCCACTCGACGCGTCTAAGGCCCTAACACTTGCACCAGGGGAGTATAGGCTCAAGCGCTCCCTCTCAGGCAATGCAAACAAGGTGTCCGATAAGGATTAGATAAACCCTTAACCCAAATGGTTCCAACGTGCAGATGACCTCTCGGCCCACCTGACGCATCTAAGGCCATAACACTCGCACCGAGGGGGTATAGGCTCAAGCACTTCCTCTCGGGCAACGCAGGCAAGGTGTACAATAAGGGTTAAGCAAGGACTCAAAATACTTAAAGCATGGTCATTTCAAACATAAGATTATCCAAGGGCTTCCCCAAATCTTGATTTAAAGTTTAAGCTACAAGATCCATGTTCATCACACAAGTATACATAAAAGATATGCTCATTTATTCCAAGTTTTTATCTAGAAGGTGTAGAAAATGAGATTGAAGACTCCCCTAAACCGGATTTGGTACTAGAGATGATCAGCCGAGGGTCCTTGGAAGTTCTTCAGATAATCTAGGCGCTACAACAATGTCTTCAATCTTACCCTATGCAAGTTTCCTTCCAAGCGTTCCCCTTCTTCCTTGGCTTCTTTCCTCTCATGAGACTCTTCTTGCCGAATCCCCTCTTGCTGAATCCTCTCCTCCTTTAAATAAGCTGAAGCTTCCCTAAGAACTGATGGTTTCTTCCCTATTGCTGCTAGAAACCAGGTGACTATCCAAATGGTGCTGTTGTTGCTTCTTCCCCAAAACCTGTAAAAAATGTTATCCCTTGCTCCTCACGTAACTCTCACATCAACATAGAAATTTCCATTCAAAACTCCTCTTTAGGGCTCCTGGTAGAGGGGGAGAAGTTACAAGGCTGCCCTCCTTCTTCCCCTTTGATTAGGTAAAGAAAACGATGGTTAAAATCATAGTTTCAAAACTGGTGGGTCCACGATCGTGGGCATGATTCTGGTCATGACCCGCTCAAGATTGCTCAATTTCAGCTTCCAGCGCAAAGGTAGATTACGGTCATGATCCTGATCATGACCCGGTTGTGATTCTTAGCGGAGACTCCAATAGTTCTAAAAATCTCTAAGTGGATCCTTCTTAATGTTGAAAGGCATCCTTTAATCTTGCAGTCCCATAATCTACCTTCTTTTTGGTTGTTTTGACTTGAAAAATATAAAAATGCTAGCAGAGGTGTAGATTCCTTGCAAGTAAGGCAAAAAAAATGCAATCATAGAGTGTAAACCACAGAATGGAGATGATTTTATCAATAAAATCATACATAATATGCTATATAAATATGTGTTAACAAATTCCCCTAGACTTAAATCTTTGCTTGTCCTCAAGCAAAAGGAATGATACGACATGATCAGGACAATAATTTTTCAACTAAGTCATATTTCTTAATGATCTGAAAATGCTAAGACATAACCTAGTCACAAGATGCACAAAGCACTAGAGCTTGTAAATATGTCAAAATGTAAAGCTAGGTATCGAGGTTAAATCTGTTGACAACATTTGTACTATAAGTCGGATATCGATGTCAGAAATTTACCTACCACGTGAGTCAAAATCCACATGAGTACCCAAGTACAGATAAACTTTACAAAGTATCGGTAAAGGTCGACGCTCATAACTTCGGTACCATTGCATTTTTTTTTCTCTTCTCTAGCTTGTTTCTTTTTTTTCTTTCTTTTTGCGTGCAGTGCCAAGTTGGAACTTCGGTACCACTACTTCTTTTCCTTTGTTTTGTTATGCAGTGCTCAGTTACAACTTTGGTACCACTGCTCGTTCCTTTTTTTTCCTTTTGTGGGCAGTGCCAAGTCATAACTTCAGTACCACTGCACTTTTTCTTCTTTTTTTTCTTTTTCCTTCTCTTTGCAATGCTAAGTTAGAGGAGCATAAACGAAAACCAATACCAAAAACTACCAAAAGCTATCAAGAGAAACAAGTATGGTGAGTGATTTGATCTATCTCTATCCAAGTATACAGTACGCATGTAAAGGCACAGATTGTACCCAGATATGAAGCTTATCAAAGTTCGATCATAAAGTGTTCAGTCTATAAGGAATCAAGACACTAGAATATATCGTTCAGCATATTTTAGAGTCATAAGAAAACTGAAGCTTTGTCGACTTTGTGTAATAAATGTGATGTAAATTTTGTTCTTTTAAACTAGCGGGGGTGCATAGAATGTTTTCAATAAAAGATTGTGGTGAGCAAGTAGCAAGAGATAATTCTAACCATGAATGATCAAGTTTAAAGACAGCATATAACATGTTCAAATAGCATAGTTTAAGAAAGCATAAACAACATGCAACAGCAGAGTTTTAAGCATGATGACCATACGATACCAAAACATGTCATGATAATAGCGAAAATATGCAAATCCCTTCCAAGGCTAGAGAATGCATCGTCCTCGATGCACAAAGTATGTATAAAAGGGACAAAAAGAGGGGAAGACTTACAAAGATGCAGCTTTACTTGATTCACTCGTCAGGGTCATTCTCTTCGCGTTGAGGATACTCCGAGAGGTGTGTATGGAGGGGCAGCTCAATGGAGTGGGTCATCCCAACCAGGTGGGCTGGCTACCTCCCCTTGTGCTAGTTGATCTTGGCGGATAAACTACAACATGTCATCGATAGGGGGGCAAGCAGCGGTCTTCAGTTGGGCGCTAGAGGAAGAGCCAGGATCCATGTCAAGTGGTACAGTAGAATCCTCTAGAGCAGTGGGATTTGGGTGCAGACGCCAGTCGGTGCTATCCCGGAATTGAGATCGTGGATGCTTGGGCACTCCGTGGGGAGTAGGAGATCATTGATGATATGCATCTCCAAAAGATGTCTTCGTTCAAGTTGGGAGGTCCGATGCAGGATGCCTGATGTTGATGACCCGACAATTAGAAAGGACTTGGTAATGAGCAGCTTGGAGCTCATCATGCATTTGTATCTCCGTTAGACCTGGGTGTTATGTCTGTGGAGGAGCTAGATTGGAAGCACCGGCCGGTCGCTTACCCATCGACTTCTTTCGAGGCGGCATGGTTGAGGTGGAAGAATCAATCGAAGAAGCCAAAAAGTTGAAGGGATGTTGTTCCTGTGAAGCACCGAAGAGCAGGATATCGGAACAGAGAGTTCAGTGAAATAAAGATGGAAAACCTGGAGTGTAGAGATCGCTGGACGAGGTCGGAGGGGTCGCCGGAAGAGGGAACATCGCCAGAAAAGTGAGTAGTGGCAACTTGGTGGGGCAGAGCAAGTGGGCCTCGCGAGTTTTGCGAAGGAACCAGAACCCTTAGTGAATTTGTTGGGCGGCAATAAGTTTAGAAGCATGACGGGTCGAGCGGCAAATCAACAACCAATAGTAGTTTAAGAATCATGCCCGTGGCTTTTATCATGACCCGATCATTATCCTATTTAGCTGACCTTTGCGCATAGCTGTTACGGTCGTGACCACAGTGACATCCCCTGCCGTGATTCTTTTAGTGAGATTTCTTCATTTAGCTTTGTAAAAATTGTTAGGGAATGCCGGGTGTAATTTAAAATTTTGCAGTCCCAGGACGCAGCGGAATAATCATTACACCCGAAACATATTCCGGTCCCAAGGATCCATGCGAGAGAGAAGACACAAGGATGTGTTAGAGATGTACCTCTTTTGCTTGTCTAGACGTCGAAGCCATGTTGAAGGTGCCCAAGTGTTCGCCCTCTACAAGTATCCACGCGTCGACTCCTTGATCGTTGCTCCCTTCCACGCTTGGTGCTAGCCTCGGGAAGAGAATCGAGCCTTAGGGTTCCTTCACTATTCTTGCGCCACCTCCAAGGTTCATGCGCCAAGTGCAAGGAAGATGCCGCCAACTCCTTATCCTCTTCACTCCAAGAGAAGAGAGAGAAGAAGAGTTTCGGCCTTGAGGAAGATTAAGAGGAAGTTGCGCCACCAAGTCCTTCTCCAAGTCACGCCAAGAGGAGAGGAAGGAGAAGACTTGCGGTCACTTGTTGGAAGAAGGGTTGTGCCACTTTGATGTTGTCGCCCTTTGCCCTTGCTTTCGCCCCTCTATGTCTGTTCACGTCTCTAAGCGTTCGTCAACCTTTAGAGGAGGCGACAATGGGTCCTATAAATAGGACTAGAGGCGGTTTGGGCAAGGGCTAGGATCATCCCAAGTGTATGGCTAGGATGAGGTGTCTTGAAGCAAGGAAAGTCTCCAAGACTTTACCATAAACCTCATTCAACCTATCCATAAATGTCCAAGCACTATATCAGCCCAAGACATGCCTCAATTGCATTCTTACCATCAAAGGAAAAGTGGCTAGGCGCAACATGCATGAGGAGTTTCGGCTAGGGTAAGGGTTTGGGCGCATGTAGGGTTCATAAGGAAAGTCTCCAAGACTTTACCATAAACATCTTCCTACTTCTCATATGCGCCCAAGCTCTTTCCAAAAGAGTCCTCAAGCCATATCAGCCCCAAGACTTGCCTTAGAGGCAAGTATTCCATCCAAGGAAGAAGGGCTAGGCGCTCTTTACTTCCATAATGAAGCAAAGGCGCCTCCCTCACCCCATTATGCCTCTAGGTGCCAATGGGGTGAGATTTCTCCCCATTATACCCTTTTAAGCCAATTCCTCTTCAGGACAACTAATTATTGGGCCTCATTGGATAATGAGCTAGCCCAAACTTCATGGCATGGGTTGATTAAGCCATTGGATCTAATCCAATGCAACCCTAATCCAAATGCGACCAATGTAGGTCAATTTCGGGTCAACCTGCCAAAAATGAAGTTTGGCCCCAATAACTTTCTTCCAACTCATCAGGCCCATTGGCGTTGATGAAATCTTCCAAATGGATCCAAGTTATCCAATAACTTGATCCTAAGGCTTCTGATTAAAGCAACGTCAAGAGTCTATTGCGTGTGACCCCGTAGGTTCCATATGACGATAGCAATGATGTAAACATCATAAGTAGTGAGGGGTATCTAGCAACACATCACTACTACCCATGTCATAGGACTTAAGTCATTATGGCAACAACTCCTAACAACCAACGAGGATTCCCATTGCAGTATAGATCCCTTTGCCTAAGCTGATATCCTGTCATTGGATTAGTCTCAAGTTTATTATCCAATACATTGGTCATGACTCAACAAGTGTGGCCACACTTTCCTGTCATGCACCAATAAGGTGGGGCGCCCCAAGCGGATATCATGCTTCCAATAAGGAAGGGGCAAATCCTACTATTGGTCATCCATATCTCCACATGACTTATGACATGCTCAATGACAGTCGTTTTGATCTCCCAATTACGGAGAGACGTAAGACTGTATTAAAGCATACCCATCATCAAATCTAGACATGAATACCTCAAGTCTAAGGATCAATGCAAACCTCTTGCATGTGAGATTGACTTGTTGACTAGACAAGTCAATCCTCACGGTGGATCACTCCAGTGCATCCAATGCACCTGTATGTCTGCGTTACTGTGCCCCGCACCTAACCAGCCCATACACCAGTCTCACATGTACCAAAGCTGTCCCATATCTGCTAAGGTACCTTGTCTGGGGATAGCTTATGAGAATGGATCCAATCCAAACTCCTGGGACATTATTTATGCAACTCAATACATCAACGCAGGTAGAGAAGTCTGCATAATAACGATCATGCCCACATAAAGAGTAATAGTTCTATCAAAGTACATTCAAACAATGCCTGACCATGTCCATATATTGGTCTTTAGGGCATATACACCAACAATCTCCCACTTGCACTAAGACCAAGGACAACTGGTGTTTAGTCAGTTCCAATGTCTCTAGTATGACCCATTTAGCTTCCGCTGCGCCAGAGGCTAGGTCAGTGGGTTTTTCCAGATTGTTATTTGTGTTTATTTTATCAAATTTGATCATCATCCTTATCCATGATCTCTAAGATCAGATGATATGCTGCAGTACATACTTGAGCATTAAGTTCCTTCTCTCATGCTATGGTCCCAGTAAGAATTATACTGGACCATCAAGCACTATGAACTAGATCAAGTCCAAATGAATGAAGTTGCCTCCTTGGCTGCCACAAGGAGCTGCAATGTACTCAGCCTTATTTGTAGAATCTTGCCACTTTGGTTTGCATAATGCTCTTTCAGCACACAACACCATAATAAGGCAAAGTGCAAATCCTGGCTGTGATCAATAGTCACTAGACTGGAACGAAGTGTCAGTGTACCCCTGTACACAAAATTCTTTCTTGTCTATTATAGACTGGACTCCAATCCTTTATACTTCCCAAGTATATATATAAGGATTCCCTTCACAGCTATCTAGTGTTAAACACTAAAATCTGATTGAAACTTGCTGGCTATGCTCTAAGCATTTGCCACAAATGATCTTGAGTATATTATTGAAAACATGATCCATCCTACATACCATGTATCAGGACTTTAGACCCATGTTATTACTCTCAAGCTGTGTCACAGGACACAACATCTTTGAGAGAGTCAGACCATATCTTCCTGGAAGGTATCAATATTTGCAATCATCCAATATAAACCTCTCCAGAAACTCTTGGATGAACATAGATCGACTAAAGGGCAATGACTTTCTTGGATCTCTATTTATAGATCCTCATGCCTAGGATGTTGGCATCATTCCCTAGATCATTCTTCTCGAAATACATATCAAACCTTTTCTTCACCATGTGAAGAGCTGAGATATCATTCCATGTGAGGAGAATATCGTCAATCATCTAGAACAAGAAATACTATTAAGGTGCTCCCACTGATCTTCTTGTAAACACAGGCTATTTCAAACATGCTTGCATAACACCATGCATATCTTTATGGCCTTGATATGAAAACCTTCTAGCTATTTCCTTATAGATATCTTTTCAGACGTCCATGCAAGAAAGGCAGTTTTCATAACAACATGCCATAATTGATCATGCAATTATAACAAGCAAATCCCTTATGGACTTAAAACTTAGCTATTGGTGAAAATTTCATCATTATCCATCCAGTGGATTTGCCAGAAATTTCTGTTCACCAGCTTGCCTTTTAAAGTAACAATGTTACCTTCCATGTCTATCTTCCTAGAAGATTTATTTATAGCCTGTGGGAATTACCCCTTTGGCAGCTTATCCAAGTCCTAGACTTGATTAGCAGACATGGAGTCCAATATGGTTCTCATGGCCCTTAGCCATTTCTTGGAATCTGGTCCACCGACCGCTTCCATTTCCCTATAAGTCTTAGGTTCATCCATGATAAAATTCGTTATGCCCAGCATATCGAATCGATCCAGACTTATGTTGTTCCTGTGTTACTTGAAGCTCAGGTTGACTTTCATCTGTGTCTAATTATATTATGGTTGATTCTAGACCTTGTCCAAATCAAATCTACTCCCACTAGCTTCTTTCAAAAGAAATACTTTCTCAAGAGAGACAGTAGTTTGAGCAACAAATAGTTTGTTCTCTTCGGGATAGAATGAGCACTCTACAGTGCTCCACATACTTTTGAATCACTGCACATTACATTCCCAATTTCATTGAAGAAATGTGATATTTGCAGTTCGTAACTCAAAAGCTAAATTAGACACTTTCTTATGGAGTGGCAGTACATCTGCTTGCATGGCATCATAGTAGCATATTTGCATGACTATTCAAAGATGGAACCACATCCAATGTGTTCCTTTATCTTTCTTTGAAATTCACCACACAGTGGTGTATTAAGAAAGCTGTGAGATAACTCCACACTTCTTAGGACAGTCATCAAATTTTCCACTAATTATCTTGATCCAATCAAGGTGCTTTAACAGATCCTTCAATTTGACTCAATACTTCATTTGTGAACTTCTTGGATTTTTCCAAAGTTCTTGGGTTGCGTAAGGCATACCCATACCTTATGAAGTATATAACTCCTCTTAGTGCTTGTTTACATGGGTCCACTTACATTACTGAGTAATAGATCCAACAAGTCACTACTCCTTCCATCCTTTACGGTGAAGGCAGCATCTGTCACATTGTTCCTTTGAACTAGGCTCACATGTATCATAGTCCTGTAAGGACAATGATCCCAATAGTCCATGGACCTTTGGATGTGACCATTGTTCTATGGTTCAAGAGACAATGCTATAAGAGGATGTTTATTGAATCATTAGATCTGATCTTGTGTCACATATAGAACCACAAACTATTGTCAACTGTATCACTTCAATAGAACATCTCAGATTAAAGAAAAATATTATTTATTATTTCAAACTGAAGTCCTTTCCAAAAGGAATGATGTTCTAATACATAAGCTGATAATAGCAAAGTTCTATATAAAGTCTTCAAGGCAGTGAGATGATATCAACAGCAGCATCCAATGCTCCGTCCCTGACCCGAGAGTCGATCCCATCAAGCCTCTTCGTCCTACTTCTTTTGAGCTCCTGCACATGTAAAACATATGTGAGCCTCACATACGGTACCCAATACCCATGAATAAGAAGTAGACAAAAGACCTCGGTAACACAATACCTGAAGCGGATGGATTACATCCCTTCTTCTTTGCCATGCTCTCCTTGGCCATTAATCCTCTTTGAAATACCCATTCATTCCCAGTCTTCCGAAGTATTAGCTTCAAAGATACAGAACCATGGTCATTCTCAGATTCAGGCATACACTCTGAAGATCCAACAGAACTCTTCTGATCATTGTCTATAGAGCATGGTGTGAAGAGACCTTTGAGATGTATGATTAGATCATAGATCCCCATCTCATCACATTCAACCTTGACCTCTGGGGTCATGCACTCTAAGACAAGAGCAGTGTACTGTTCGTTATCTTCACAATGTTCAAGATAGACATTCCACTCCCAATCATTAGTGAAATACACACTGGGCTGGGATGGAGGTCTTTCAAGAAGATGCATCTTATTTTCTTGTTTCAGTATCTTGGACAAAATCTTGAACCATTTTGTCCAATTTGTCCCATCCAGTTTATGTTTATAAAGTTTCAATCTCAGATCAGGAGATGCCTTCTACAATAAGCAAATAAGTAAAGTAAGTACAATGATAAAGCATTTAACAAGGACTTTAAATTAAATGCTATGCTCCCACTACTTCCAAAACAAGTTGAGAACTCTCTAACTCAACATGGAAATAGGTGAGTAGGATCCTAATTTCACATAAGGTCTCCGCGACTCACGAGGGTGAGTTGAGATGCACAGAGAGTCTCATGCTTCCTTAGGTAGGCATGCCAGCCAATTGTGCCATGCACAATTCCTCTTAGTTGAGACAGACTAGGTGCCCTGTGTCCAGCGAGGGCTGGATACAACACAAAACCCTATCCTCTCAACAGCTGCCTCTAGTAATTCATTATGTCAATGACATATGAAAAACTAGTCAAGTCTGGTCCTAACCGTTATGCCCAGGGCCAACAAATTTCCTTGCGAAGGCACGCCCAGGTTAAAACTGGACTGGGGAAATCATTGTCACCACACACCTTCTAAAGATAAGTGGGTGTGTCCCACGAGGGTGGGAAACAGTTCACAACACCACCGATCGATAGTTTGATGAGGGCTACGCGTTAGAAGGCTATCGACTTGATATTGTAGTGAGAGTTTTTGCATGTTTGTTTTATTCTTTTCTAGCATGCAGTTTTCCTATGGTCATGGCAGCAAAGGAAAAACATCACAGGCATGCTATGGACAAAATAATAAACCATCACAGGCATGCTAGTTTGGTCGATATGGTCATAGCCCTTTTCATACACATAACTTGTCATGAGCCATGTGACATGTTATCGCTCATCCAAGGGTTGCGAGTCCCTAAAGCAGATCAGCCCATGCCAGAAGCCGAAAGCATATGTTCTTATTTCAGCCGCAAGTCCATCACCATGCTTCCAAAGCTGGCGCCACTTCTGACTCCGATTGAAGAAGACTCCTTGTTGTCAAGATGAAGCCTTAACCTATCATATAATTCTACATCTATTCTAAACAAGATGAAAAATTCTTTACAACAAGATAGGGAGAGAACCACACGCAGGTGGAAAGAGATTTTACAAGCATTCATCACAAGTGGAAACATGCTTCCACATCATAACACAGGAGGGCACTCGCTATGACCATATCAACCCAATCAAGTGGCGCATGTAAAATTTGAAAATCCGGAAAAATCAAATTTTAGCACCTTATGCGCCAATAACATCCAAAGCACTCTCTTAACCAAATTTATGCCAAAATTTAGATCAAGTTCCATGATGATTTCATAGACCCTATCGGCTGGTAGTTTTGTCAGATCAAGAGACCCGGCCAGTCCAAAGACACAATGCCCGTCCTACTTGACAAAACCTACGTGCGCCTTTGGTCTTAAATCATGCATAAACAAAATTCAAGTTTCGGCCATAAAGTTGAGAAGAGAAGATTGGATGAAAAACGCTTTCTAAGTGAAACACGCATGGATAGAAGAAAAATTTTCAAAAAATTTTCACACAAGCAAACGTACACCTTGTGTTTCTCGCAAGTAGCTCTGATACCACTGTTAGGGAATACCGGGTGTAATTTAAAATTTTGCAGTCCTAGGACGCAGCGGAATAATCATTACACCGGAAACATATTCCGGTCCCAAGGATCCATGCGAGAGAGAAGACACAAGGATGTGTTAGAGATGTACCTCTTTTGCTTGTCTAGACGTCGAAGCCATGTTGAAGGCGCCCAAGTGTTCGCCCTCTACAAGTATCCACGCGTCGACTCCTTGATCGTTGCTCCCTTCCACGCTTGGTGCTAGCCTCGGGAAGAGAATCGAGCCTTAGGGTTCCTTCACTATTCTTGCGCCACCTCCAAGGTTCATGCGCCAAGTGCAAGGAAGATGCCGCCAACTCCTTATCCTCTTCACTCCAAGAGAAGAGGGAGAAGAAGAGTTTCAGCCTTGAGGAAG
Organism: Costus lasius; assembly: GCA_027563935.2. Lineage (NCBI taxonomy): Eukaryota > Viridiplantae > Streptophyta > Magnoliopsida > Zingiberales > Costaceae > Costus > Costus lasius. The sequence continues at coordinate 90,335,506 of CM050450.1, read as the reverse complement.
ATTAAGAGGAAGTTGCGCCACCAAGTCCTTCTCCAAGTCACGCCAAGAGGAGAGGAAGGAGAAGACTTGCGGTCACTTGTTGGAAGAAGGGTTGCGCTACTTTGATGTTGTCGCCCTTTGCCCTTGCTTTCGCCCCTCTATGTCTGTTCACGTCTCTAAGCGTTCGTCAACCTTTAGAGGAGGCGACAATGGGTCCTATAAATAGGACTAGAGGCGGTTTGGGCAAGGGCTAGGATCATCCCAAGTGTATGGCTAGGATGAGGTGTCTTGAAGCAAGGAAAGTCTCCAAGACTTTACCATAAACCTCATTCAACCTATCCATAAATGTCCAAGAACTATATCAGCCCAAGACATCCCTCAATTGCATTCTTACCATCTCATTCAACCTATCCATAAATGTCCAAGAACTATATCAGCCCAAGACATCCCTCAATTGCATTCTTACCATCAAAGGAGAAGTGGCTAGGCGCAACATGCATGAGGAGTTTTGGCTAGGGTAAGGGTTTGGGCGAATGTAGGGTTCATAAGGAAAGTCTCCAAGACTTTACCATAAACATCTTCCTACTTCTCATATGCGCCTAAGCTCTTTCAAAAAGAGTCCTCAAGCCATATCAGCCCCAAGACTTGCCTTAGAGGCAGTATTCCATCCAAGAAAGAAGGGCTAGGCGCTCTTTACTTCCATAATGAAGCAAAGGCGCTCTTTAAAGCAACGTCAAGAGTCTATTGCGTGTGACCCCGTAGGATCCATATGACGATGGCAATGATGTAAACATCATAAGTAGTGAGGGGTATCTAGCAACACATCACTACTACCCATGTCATAGGACTTAAGTCATTATGGCAACAACTCCTAACAAGCAACGAGGATTCCCATTGCATTATAGATCCCTTTGCCTAAGCTGATATCCTGCCATTGGATTAGTCTCAAGTTTATTATCCAATGCATTGGTCATGACTCAACAAGTGTGGCCACACTTTCCTGTCATGCACCAATAAGGTGGGGCGCCCCGAGCGGATATCATGCTTCCAATAAGGAAGGGGCAAATCCTACTATTGGTCATCCATATCTCCACATGACTTATGACATGCCCAATGACAGTCGTTTTGATCTCCCAATTACGGAGAGACGTAAGACTGTATTAAAGCATACCCATCATCAAATCTAGACATGAATACCTCAAGTCTAAGGATCAATGCAAACCTCTTGCATGTGAGATTGACTTGTTGACTAGACAAGTCAATCCTCACAGTGGATCACTCCAGTGCATCCAATGCACCTGTATGTCTGCGTTACTGTGCCCCGCACCTAACCAGCCCATACACCAGTCTCACATGTACCAAAGCTGTCCCATATCTGCTAAGGTACCTTGTCTGGGGATAGCTTATGAGAATGGATCCAATCCAAACTCCTGTGACATTATTTATGCAACTCAATACATCAACGCAGGTAGAGAAGTCTGCATAATAACGACTATGCCCACATAAAGAGTAATAGTTCTATCAAAGTACATTCAAACAATGCCTGACCATGTCCATATATTGGTCTTTAGGGCATATACACCAACAAAAATCCCGGTCAAGATTTTCATCATGACCTGGTCGTGATTTCCTCGTAAAAATTTTGCGTCCGCATTTATGGCCATGACTACAATCACAATTCTGCCATGATGTTCTCATTAAAATTTCTGCACAAATGTCACAGTCAAGATTTTCATCGTCACCCAGTCATGATTCTCTCACAAAATTTTTTTGGTGCTGTTTATTACACCTGTGATTTCAGTCATAGGTCGACCGTAATGCTCTCGTAAAAATTTTTGCATTTTGTCTTTGAGAAATCTCGATCAAGATTTTTATCATGACTTGGTCATTATCCCCTCGGTAAAGTTTCTGCACAGACTTTACGGCCGTGACCACAGTCATAGCTCGGCCATAAAGCTCTCAGCGAAATTTCTATGTTGGCTTAGTGATAATCACGATCAAGATATTCATCATGACCCGCCCGTGATTTCTGAACAAAATGACCAAAAATGCCTATTTCCCTTGGATTAGTTGGGGGATATACCTGTATCATTTAAAACAAACAGAAGCATTAGTAACCATACTAAAATAAACAAGAACATATTAAAACCAAAAAGACAAACAATGTAAGTAATAAAAGGGCACAACAAGGCCAATATAACACTCCCAAAAGCAACTACAAACTGGATGTCAATGCTGGGAATAAATAAGTGAGCAAAGGATGAGCTTGGGCTCCCCCCCAAGAGAGCTAATTTAGGGTCATCAGCTTGACCATAGCCTGTGTCATCCTGGTAAGTGAGGGTCAACAAGAGTCATGGTTAGGATCTATCGTGGTAGTCATTGCTTGCTCTTTGATTTAGCCAAAATAGGGCTGTGCATTTAGCATGAAAGGGTTTCTTGTGTTCTTCAAGAACTAAAGATACTGGTCCATTATAGAGTTCTATTATGAGTTGATAGTTGCTGTAGATGGAGAATAGTATTTTGGGATCATGTCGATAGACTGTGGACTGGAAACTTTAACCTGAATGTTTTGATTTGCTACCAAAAGTGTAGAATGGAGGAACTGCATAGCTATAAGGTTATCATCATTATTAGATATCAGAACTTTGAAGCAGAGTAAAGTAGAAACTACAATTAGGAGGAAAGCCAAATCTAGAATAGATAAAAGTAGGGTTTTTTAAAATTGATCAATACTTCCTAGTGTCATTCCGAGATATAACTGAATAATCAGATCAACAAGGATTTCAGACCAATCATGAAGAAGACTCATGAAAACATGTTAATATGACTAAACTACACAAACCATGAAAGCAAATAAGGAAAAATGCTGGAAATAAAATCAACTAGAGTAAGAAGCGCTAATTTAAGGTCTTTAGCTTGACCAATGCTTGAATACCATGGTGTTGCTGGTGGGTCACTAGCATAGTAAAGTGCATATAATCTCCTGCCTTTTTGCCATCCTAAAAGAATTCCCAAGAAAATAAATATCATGTATTTCAAAAGCAAGTTGATCACTATCATGTTAAACATCCTCAGTCTTGGGATAGATTCAAATTCAAATTTCAGATTTTCACTTATCTCAAAGTTGATGTTGTCAAGGGTCTCAGCTCCTCCTTTGTCTGCATTGATAGTTGGATTTAAGTTTTGTAGTTGAGAGTTTACTTGAATATCAATTTTAGTCACCTAATCATCATCATCATCAATCATGTCAATTGCCAATGGGTCTTTGTTGATCTGGGTGACTTGAATTTTCTCAAGTACTTTGTTCAAGATTTCTTCATTGTAGCATAACCCAAATCGCTTATCAGGTTTTACGTCTATCAAAGTTTGGGGAGAAGGAATCAGTGCTTTATATGATGGCGATAAAATGCACATTGGTTCCTCTTCGTCAACATTATGATGCTAGTGTTTGATTCTTTCTCATCTAAATTACTCTCCAATTCACCTTCACCTAACCCACTGATTTTCACTTGAGGCTCCTCTGAGTTTCCTATGGGTTTGGCTAAGGTGATGGCTTGCTGGGCCATTTGGGTTTGCAACCTCCGAGTAGGTAAGACCGTCTCTTTAGATATTTGTTGCAAGATTTCTATAGTTTGCTCAGCTTGAGCAATAAATCTCTCAAGGTTCAATTTTTGGGGTTGATCAAATCGCCATTGTTGGAAATCTAAAGATTCTGTAAAATTCACTTGTAGCATAGGGTTTGGGTCATTCTCGTAAAAGTAGTTTGAGTTGTTCCCTCAGTCCATATCATAGGTGCTAGAGTATGGGTCAATGGCAAATGAGATCCCCAATTGGCATTCATGAGTAGAATGACATGTATGACCACAAATATTACAGGAAGCATAATGTAACATTACAGGATTGATATTTGATGAATCAAGCATCATGCTAGAGTATGGGTCAATGGCAAATGGAACCCCCAATTGGTATTCATGAATAGAATGACTTGTACGTTCACAAATATCACACAAAACATAAGATAACATTGCATGATTGATATTTGATGATTCAAACATCATGCAAATTAACCAAGTGAAAAATCCTTTTTTTTTCTTGGAAATTCAAAAATTCTAGATGAGAAAAATTCAGCCACAAGAAAGAAAAAATTATAAAAAAATAAAAAACTATAAAAGAAAAAGGTCTAGTGGAGAAAATTTCCAATCTTATCAATATTATCGAAATTAGTCCCTGGCAACAATACCAAAAACTTAATTGGACCCTCGGGAGTGCACGGGTCTATCGAAGTAGTAAAATATCGATTCCACATGGACTAATGGGCAAGTACCAAATAATCTCAAATTTACTAACTAGAAAAAATCAAAATTGGTGAGGTTTAAGTGCTGAACTAATTATATGAGCAAGAACGTAGATGACAAGAATTATATGAGAGAAATTTGGGTGAAAGAAAAATTAGGATATGGGTTCTCTTCTTTGACATCATATGAATGAATAATCAAACTCCAAGACTAACTTCCTATCTAGCTCAAGGGAATTCATACTGAAGGTACAGGTTGCCCCCTCTCGGGAGCAAAACCTAGTGTTTGCTCAGAGCGGCCTTCGGAGCAATCTCCTACATTTCGGCTTACAACCCCAAATGAACCCAATGCACACCTGACGAATGTCACTCCGTCCGATAGCCCTCCCCTACTCTCGTGTATTGGTTATCGATCTAATCCAAATGGTTCCGGCACACAGATGACCTCTCGGCCCACCCGACGCGTCTAAGGCCCTAACACTTGCACCAGGGGAGTATAGGCTGCGCTGCCTCTCAGGCAATGCAAGCAAGGTGTTCAATAAGGATCAGATAAACCCTTAACCCAAATGGTTCCAATATGTAGATGACCTCTCGACCCACCTGACGTGTCTAAGGCTCTAACACTCGCACCGATGGAGTATGGACTCAAGCGCTCCCTCTCGGGCAACGCAAGCAAGGTGTGCAATAAGGGTTAAGCAAGGACTCAAAATACTTGGAGCATGGTCATTTTAAATATAAGATTATCCAATGGCTTCCCTAAATCTTGATTTAATGTTTAAGCTACAAGATCCATGTTCATCACACAAGTACACACAAAGATATACTCATTCATTCCAAATCTTTATCTAGAAGGTGTAGAAAATGAGATTAAAGATCCCCTAAATCGGATTTGGTACTGGAGATGATCAACCGAGGGTCCTTGGAAGTTCTTCAAGTAATCCAGGCGCTGCAAGAATATCTTCAATCTTCCTTGCACAAGTTCCCTTCCAAGCATTCCCCTTCTTCCTTGGCTTCTTTCCTCTTGTGAGACTCTTCTTGCTGAATCCCCTCTTGCTGAATCTTCTCCTCCTTTAAATAAGCTGAAGCTTCCCGAAGAATTGATTGTTTCGTCCCTATTGCTACCATAAATAAGGTGATTATCCAAAGGGTGCTGCTGTTGCTTCTTCCCCAAGACTTGTAGAAAATGTTATCCCTTGCTCCTCACATAACCCTCACATCAACATAGAAATTTCCCTCCAAAACTCCTCTTTAGGGCTCCTGGTAGAGGGGGGAGAAAATACAAGGCTGCACTCCTTCTTCCTCTTTGATTAGGTTAAGAAAACCATGGTTAAAATCGTAGTTTCAAAACAGGTGGGTCCGTGATCACGGGCATGATTCTAGTCATGACCCGCTCAAGATTGTTCAGTTTCAGCTTCCAGGCGAAGAGGCTAGTCATGATCCTGATCATGACCCGGTTGTAATTCTTAACGGAGGCTCCAATCATTTTGAAAATCTCTGAGTGGATCCTTCTTAATGTTAAAAGGCCTCCTCTAATCTTGAAGTCCCATAATTATAGAGCGTAAACCACGGAATGGAGATGATCTCGTCAATAAAATCATATATAAAATGGTATATAAATATGTGTTAGTAATGGGCTACCCCAAACTTCATTACACAAGTTGATTAAGCCATTGGATCCAATCCAATGCAACCTAAAGTCAAATATGGCTAACCATAGTCAATTTTGGGTCAACCTGTCAAAAATAAAGTTTGACTCTAATAAGTTTCTTCCATCTCATCAAGCCCATTGGCGATGATGAAATCTCCCAAATAGATCCGAGTTATCCAATAACTAGATCATAAGGCTACACGATCAATACGAGAACTGTAGTATCAAGGTGTGTGACCCTGTAGGTTTCTCTAACGTTTGGAAGTGATGAACTAAGGTCATCACAAGCAGTGAGTGGCACCTAGGAATGCATCGCTGCTATGCAAGTCTTTGGAATGGATATCAACATCGACATCCACATCATCGCAATAAGGTACCAATGCATTATAGTCCCTTTGCCAAACTGATATCCAATTGGACAAGTGTGTCACCACTTGTTTTCACCCAATCTCATGGTCATAACTAAATCAGGCTTTCACCTGTGTATGACCATACACTTTTAGCCATGCATCCATGGGGGGACCGTGGATATCAAGCTTCCCTTAGGAAGGGACAAATTCTATATCTATCCATTGATCTTCTCATATGGGTCGTGACATACTCAATGACAACTATTATAGCCACCCAACTACAGTGAGGTGTTAGGTTGTATCAAAGTATGTCTTTAACCATATAGAATGGTCAATGACCTCAAGTTAGAGGATCAATGCATCTCCTGTCACTTGTGAGGATAACTCATGACACCAATTTAGTGTTGGGAAACCCCGGGGATATTTTACAATTTTTGGCATTACAGATTACAAACGCAGCGGAATAATATCCCCAAAACAGGCCAGTCCCAAAAACCCAATGAAGATCGTCATGCGAGGGGGTCGACACGATGTGATAGAAAGTACCTAGAGCAAGTGGAGGCCGATGTCGAGGTAGGTGCCCAAGCGTTCGCCCTCTGCAGTCTCACACAAATGGATGCCTTGCGCTCTCTTCTTCCACGCCCGGTGCTAGCCTCAGGAAGAAGATCCACGCCTTAGGAGAGCCTCTTGATCACTTGCGCAAACAACCAAGGACAATTGGCGCCAAGGGAAGAAGATGAGGAAGGTGCCGCAACCCTTCTTGCTCCTTTGCACCAAGGAAAGGAAGGAGGAAGGAGGAAGAAGCTTGTTGTGCCCTTGGATGGAAGAAGAAGAGCTTCAAGACTCCAAGCCGTCGCCCCTCTTTTTCTACATGCCTTCAAGAATTTGTACCAAGAGAGGGGGTCGGCTAGGGTCTATTTTATAAGAGCATGAGGCAGTTTGGGAGTATGGCAAGGGTTGGTGATAAGGGCATGATACTAGGAGATTATCGAATCAAATATATTGATGAAATCTCCACTCCCATATGCGCCTAAGCCTTGCCTAAGCAAGCTTTGGCCATATGCAGTCATATCATGCCATATGAGGCATTAATCCCATCCATATGCCTAGACCTAGTCAAGGCAACATGATGGATTACTTAATAAGGCTTGGGCGTAAATCCAAATGAAATTAGGACTCTAATTATGTCAATAATCAGCCCCAACTTGCACATATTAAATCTCAATCAATATCTTAAGTGATTAGATCCAATCCTAATCCAAATCTATCACTTGAAGATACCAAATATGCATTAGGCGCCAATCCTAGTCCAACTAGGATTCTTCCATGCGTCTATGCCATAAATTTCTCCCCATTATAACCTTTTCTCCTCTTATCTCTTCATTACAACTTATTAGTAAGCCCCATTAAGTAATGGGCCTAGCCCAAGGTCCATTATGCATTTTAACCAAGCCATTGGATCCAATCCAACTTAACCCAAGGTCAAATGAGGCTTAACCATGATTAATTTGGTCAATATGCCAAAAATGGAACTTGACCCTAATAAGTTTCTTCCTTCTCATCAGGCCCATTGGCGCTGATGAAATCTCCCAAATAGATCCGAGTTATCAAATAATTCGATCTAAAGGCTACCCGATCAATACGAAAACTCGAGTATCATAGTGTATGACCCTGTAAGTTCCTCTGACATTGGCAGTGATGAACTTAGGTCATCACAAGCAGTGAGTGGCAGCTAGCAGTGCATCGCTGCTACCCAAGTCATCGGAATGGATATCGACATCGACATCCCCATCATCGCAACTAGGTACAGATACATTATAGTCCCTTTGCCAAACTGATATCCGATTGGACAAGTGTGTCATCACTTGTTTTCACCCAATCACATGGTCATGACTAAATCAGGTTCTCACCTGGGTATGGCCATACACTTTCAGTCATGGAACCATAGAGGAGCTCCATGGATACCAAGCTTCCCTTAGGAAAAGGCAAATGCTTTGTCTGTATATTGACCTTCTCATATGGGTCATGACATACTCAATGACAATTGTTATAACCTCTCAACTACGGAGAGGTGTTAGGTTGCATCAAAGTATGTCCCTAACCATAAAGAAGAGTCAATGACCTCAAGTCAAGGGATCAATGCATCTCCTGTCACTTGTGAGGATAACTCATGACACCAAGTCATTGCCTCACAGCGGGTCGGTTCAGTATATCCATCACTAATATACCCATATGTCTGCGCTAGCACCTTGTGCCTAACCAGCCCATATACCAGTCTCTCAAGTACCATAGCTATCCCATATCCACTAAGGTACATTGACTAGGGACAATAGTTTGAGCACAGATCCAATATATCTCCAGGGACATTATCATGTAAGTACACAATCGCAGATGTAGAAAGATAATGATAACGACAATGCCAGAATAATATATAAATATCAGAGTCAAGTAGTACAAAGATGGACCAATACTAGGTCTCAGGGCATATACACCAACAATTAAAGCCTCACAGCGGGTCGGTCTAGTATATCCACGACTGATATACCCATATGTCTGTGTTAGCACTTCGTGCATAACCAGCCTATATACCAGTCTCATATGTAACAGAGCTATCTCATATCCTCTCAGGTACTTAACTGGAGACAAAGTTTGAGCATAGATACAATCTATCTCCAAGGACATTATCATGCATGTATACAATAAATGCAGATATAAACAAAGCACAATAATGACAATACCAGAATGATATATATAAGATATCAATGTCAAGAAGTACAATAGATAGACCAATAACGGGTCCAAGGGCATATACACCAACAATCTCTCACTTGCACTTAGACTTAGTTGTTGATAAATCTCAACCCCATGTCCCTCATATGACCATCATTCTTCTACTATGCCAAAGCCTTGGTCAGTGGGTCTGCTAAATTGTTCTTTGTGTCAACTTTGCTAATCTTGAAACCACCTCGGTCAATGATCTCTCTGATCATGTTAAATCTCCTGAGTATGTGTTTGGACTTTTGATGAGACCATGGTTCCTTTGCCTGTTGATAGATTCCGCAAGTATACAGACTATCGAAGTAATATATATGTATCGATCCCACAGAGACCAAAATACCAAGTACCAACTAATTGAATTATCTCAAGCTAGACAAATCTTAGTTGTTGTAGGTTGATTGCTAAGTTAACACTAAAGAAGAAAGCAAGGAAATTGCACGACGTAAGTCTTAGGATGCATGAAATCAGGGCCAGGGTCCGCCGCCTTGACGCGTTATGCATGGATGATTAGTAATATAAAATATCCCTTTTTAGTCCTAGGGTAATCCTCAAAGGTACAAGTTGTCCTCTCTCAAGGATGTAACGAGGTGCTTACTCGGCTGGACGTCTACTGTCGTAGTACGCTTAGCCGAGCAAACCCGATGAGTGCTAGATTGTGTACACCATCTCATCAATTATACAAGTTGTCCTCTCTCGAGAATGTAACAAGGTATTTACACGGCTAAACGTCTACTGTCATAGTACGCTTAGCCGAATAAACCCAATGAGCGTAAGATGGCATACACTACCCGTAAACAATCAACAACTCTCATATGATAATTGAGATACTCCTGCCTAGGTTATCCAACATCCAAATGTGCCTCTTAGCAATACTAGATATCTGAAATACGAAGAAAATAAGATGGTATTCTCCATTCATAGGGTGCAACTAGGTAAGATAGAACAAACTAGGGTTTATAAAATAAGATTAACAATCCATGTATAAGGCATACAAGGGGCTTTCCCTAGCCCTGAAACAAGATTAGGCTACTACATTCATAGTCCAAGGCAAAGCAAAGAGCAATCTGAATGTGGCATCCATGGATAAACAAGGAGAATGAGATAAATGAGAAGAGGAAGATAGAACTCCCTCAAGGAGGAAGAAGCCGCTTGGTGAGGTCTTCTTCTTCCTCTGATCGGTAGTCTGCCCCCTTCACGCTCTCATGGTGAAAGGTTTCTTCCTTTCTCCTCTGTTCAGTCAGTGGCTCCTATCTCCCGCTTGCCACCTCTCATCGTGCGTATGTGTCCCCTTAGCATGTAACGGGCATTTGCTTTTAGTCCTCCTCCTCTCTGTCGAATTCCCAGTTTGCCCTCACAAACCTTCCTTTCCAGTATAGGGAAAGTGAGGGGTGAAATCTAGAAAATTAGCATCGGGCGACACAGAAGCCACGAGGTGTGATTCTGGTCGCTGGGTAGGTAGTGATTCTTGCTGAGAACACTGATCTAGCTGAAAATGGTTGCGTCCCCTCGCTTCTTCCCCTGAAATGAAGCAAAAACACAAAAGAGTGCATATTCCGAAGACATTGCAATAATTCGAAGTAAAATCAAGTATAATTGCGAGAAGAGTGAAGATATAATGGTAAAGTCACATAAGAATCCCTATATAAAAATGACTTAACACCTGTGCAATCGCTCCATTGTTGTCACAATAGAGCTCAATTGGATCCACAACAGTTGGAACCTCCTAAAGTTCAGAAATGAACTTCCTGATCCAAACGGCCTATTTGGCTGCCTCAGAAGCGGCGACATACTCAACTTCAGTTGTAGAATCTGCTATGGTGGATTGCTTGAAGCTTTTCCACCATATAGCGCCTCCATTCAACTTGAAAACATAGCCTGCCTGCGATCTGAAGTCATCAGGGTCTGACTAGAATGATGCATCTGTATAGCCCTGAACACTGAGCTCTTCCTATCCCCCATAGACCAAGAATAAATTCTTAGTTCTTCTCAAATACTTTAAGATGTTCTCTACAACCACCTAGTGTTGCAGACCTGGATTGGATTAGTATCGACTAATTATGCTCACAGCATAAGCTACATCTGGTCTAGTACACAATATTGCATGCATGATCGAACCTACAACCGAAGCATATGACACTCAACTCATGTCATCCCACTCAGCCTATGTGGTGGGATACTAACTCTTTGAGAGAATAAAGTCATGTCTAATTGGAAGGTATCCCTTCTTGGATTGCTCTAAGTTAAACCTCTCCAGAACCTTATCAATGTAGGTACTTGGACTAGGGGCCAGAAGCCTCTTGGATCTATCCCTATAGATCCTCACACCTAGGATATAGGCGGCCTCCCCTAAGTCCTTTATTTCGAAATACTTCCCCAACCATATCTTCACATGTTGAAGACCAGGAATGTTGTTTCCGATGAGTAGTATGTCATTAACATACAAGACCAGAAAAGTCACCAAGCTCCCACTGCATTTTCTGTACACACAAGCATCATCTTCACTTTTGATAAAGCCGTAATCCCTTACTACCTCATCAAAACAAAGATCTCAACTTTGAGATGCTTGCTTTAATCCATAAATGGAGTTAGTTGGGAAAAGATCCGACACTCTCTTAGATAGTCAAAGAACTCACTGCTCAAGTACTCTTCACCACGATTTGATCGAAGAGTCTTAATAGATCTACCAAGCTAGTTCTCTACTTCATGTCTGAACTCATTAAATTTCTCAAATGATTCAGACTTATGTCTCATCAAATAGACATAACCATATCTTCTGAAGTTATCAGTAAATGTAATGAAGTAGTTGTACCCTCCTCTAGCTTGTTTACTGAATGGCCTACACACATCGCTACGTATGAGATCCAATAAACCTCCTGCCCTCTCACCTATCTTGATTAAGGGCGCCTTTGTTATCTTCCCTAGTAAACAAGGCTCACAAGTTTCAAACTCCTCCAAGGAGGTTGAATCTAACAATCCATTTGCATGGAGTTGTTGAATGTGATTCTTGTTTATATGGGCTAATCGACAATGCCAAAGGAATGCACCAACTGAACCACTCAGTTTGATCCTCTTATGATTTATGTTATATATAGATTTATCCATGTCCAAGACATATAATCCATTGCATAAAGTACCCTTCCCATAAAACACATTTGCAAATGAAAAAGAACAAAAGTTCTCCTTTATTTCAAATTTAAATCCTTTCCTTGCTAAACAAGGAATTGATACAATGTTTTTGGTAAAAGAAGGTACATAATAGCAATTATCTAACTCTAATAGAAGTCCAGAAGGCAGGGAGAATGTCAAAATTCCTACAATAATAGCAGCAACTTGTGCTTCTTTTCCAACTCGTAGGTCAATCTCGCCAGGCTGCACTGATCTATTTTTCTTGAGCCCCTACATATTTGTACAAATATGAGCTCTGCATGCATTATCCAATACCCATGACATAGAAGTAGAAAGGTTCACTTCGGTAAAATAAATACCTGAGCTAGAAGACAAGGCCTTGCCTTTCTTCTTCTCGTTCTGAAGTCGCACCATGTCCTTCATCATATGAGGTGGTCCTCCACATGAATGACACTTGTTATTCTTGATCCTTTCCATCTTTATCTTCAGTTCGTTGGTCAGACCTTTCGGTTCAACACACTGAATGTCTACTTTAGGAGGGTTGAGCCTAACCAATTCATCAAAGAGCTGCTTTAGATTAGAAATAATCTTATAAGTACTCTTCAGTTCATATTGCCCTCATAATTCAAGCGACATGTTGACTAGCTTCAAATTGGCAACCTCCAAAGTATCTGCCTGATGCTTATCTATAGCATTCTTCTCTGCCACTGAGGTTGAGCATGGAAGTGGCTTAGGAATAGGTTGCTCAAGGACATAAAGCTTCCTCTCGAGCTTAAGGACAATCCTCAAGTTCATATATCAATCCTATAAGTTGGTTCCAACCAAATTGTCCTTTTCTGGGACAGATCGCAGTGAGCATCTACTATTGTTCATTGTCATTTGATCTACAATAATCAAGAAAAGCGTATTAGTACTACTTCGAATCATGTAATCTGGATTTGTATTAAATGATCATAGCTCCCACTATTTTAATCGAATTGACAAGCCACAAATTCAATCAAAAAATATGAGATTTCTTAGTGAGATGGGTTCCTTATTTCACATGAGGCTTCGCATCTCACGAGGGTGGGATGAGATGCACAAAGTGACCCATGATTCTTAAGGTGGGCACGCTGGTCGATTGCACTTGACAATTCCCCTTATTGAGACAATCTAGGCATTTCATGTCTAGCGAGGGTTGAAAATAGCATGAAACCCTAACCTCTCAATGATGCCTCTAGAGTTCCATCATGTGGCCACCACTAGTAAAAAACTAGTCAAGTCTATCATAACCGTTATGCCCAGGGCCAATGAGTTTCCTTGCGAAGGCATGACTAGGTTAAAACTGGACTAGGGAAACCATTGTCACCACACGCCTTCTAAAGATAAGTGGGTGTGTCCTACAAGGGTAGGAAACAGTGCACAACACCACTGATCGATAGCTTGACGAGGGCTATGAGTTAGAAGGCTACAGACTTGATATTTTAATTTGAGGGTTTTTGAAGTCTCATCCTCTTAGTTTTATCTTTTGTCTAACATTACAGGCATCCAATCCTATAGTGATAACAAGAAGATAAAACACATCCAAGCATGCTTTAGCAGATAAGGAAAGCAGTAAACAAGTGAACCAACACATGCCAAAGGTGTTCAATGCTTGACCTAGGAGACAAACCCCAACAAGACCTAACCTAGCCGCCCTCTAGCTTGAACTTCAAGAGTGGCTCCAAGGTCCTCTACACCATGGTATAGCTCTCAAACCCTAGAAGCACCCTTATGGAAACCCTAGAAGCGCCCCTAGAGGGTTCGGCCAATGCCATGGTGGCTCCTCCAAGCAAGATGTGCCACCATGCAAGCGCCAGGAGGGTTTGCACACAAACCCATGGGTTCGACCATGCCCTTACTTATGCCTCTATGCATGATGCGCCATCAAGGGTTGAAGCTTTTTCATGCAAGTTGCGCCACCATGCAAGGTGCGCAAGCATGCAAGCTTCAAGGATGTGCCAAAATGCTTCAATGTAATATACGCCCCTAATCTTCTTCATGTGTTAACAAAACTAAAGTAAAAGGCAGCACACATGCCTCACAAGAATACATCACAGGCATACAAGGGGTTTGACATATGACCACAACACCATGCACAAGCAAGATATCTATCTTATGCAATTCTATATGCTCATGAAAAACACAAAATCTGAAATTTTAGTTTTTCATTAAAACATGTTTCTCTTCCTCTACCTCTTATCACAAATCTTTGGTTCTTTGTTTCTCTTAAGAGTCTACAAGTGGCATACATGTTGCCCTTCTTACAATCCTTAACTTGTTAAGATTAGAGCAATCGACCAATCCATGCCCCGCATAATCTCAACAAGTCTCACATGATGGGTCTATCCCACCATGAGAGGAGAATTTTTTTTCTTCCACATATGGGTCTATCCCAATCATGTGAAGAAAGTGAAAAACCAAAGGAGATTAAAGAGAAGTAAGGAACAAGCAACCTATAATTTTTTTACTTTAGAAAACCATACGCCATGAAGAATTTTTGAAAAAATTTTGACGGCATGTGAGCATACAAAAAGCATTAAAACATCGTTCAAGTCTCAGAAGTCACTCTGATACCATTGTTGGGAAACCCCAGAGATTTTAAAATTTTACAAAACATACAACGGGAGCAAATTCCCAAAATAGGCCAGTCCCAAAAACCCAGAAGATCGGTTCATGCGAGGGGCTCGACACGATGTAAGGAGAAAGATATTTCAAAGCAATGAAGGGCGATGTTGATGTAGGCGGCGAAGTATGCACCCTCTGCAGTCTCACACACAGCCGATCCCTCGAGTTCTCTCCTTCCATGCCCGGTGCTAGCCTCGAGAAGAAGATCCACACCTTAGGGAGTCTCCTACACAAGTTGTTGCACCTTCAAGCAAGGATGCGCCAAGGAGGAGGTGTGGGAGAAGATGCCGCTAAGCTCCTTGCTTCACATGCGCCAAGAGAGAGGGAAGGAGAGAGGCTTGCAGCTTAGAAGAGGATGCTTGCACCTAGGATTTCTTACACTCGCCCTTTGATGTTGCTTGCCCATATGAAGGTATCATGCCATGCAAGGGGTGACAAGGAATAGTATATAGGCGCCAAGCATGAAGAGGTATGCTGCTAGGGTTAAGGGGAAAGACCAATTAGGGTTAGAGGTAACGAGAGACTCCAAGCCATTATCATAAACATCTACCCATCATCCATATGTGCCTAGGAATTGTCATACAAGTCCATAAAACCATATGCACCCCAAGCCTTGCCATAGAGGTAAGCTTTCCATCCAAGGATGAGGCATGAGCGGCTCAGGCATTGCCTAATGAAGCATTAGGCACCAACTTAACCACATTGTGGGCTAGTTTGGGGCTGATTCTGCTTTTAGCGTTTGCTGGCTGGAGAATTGCTAGTTGAAAGGTAGCTAGCCGGGAGAAGCAGAAGTTGTTTGGAAAACTATAAGTGCTAGTCAACAGAATAAAAATACTGTGCTGTTTGATTAAATAGAAATTTTTAACATAATTAAGAAATTATGATGTGTTGAATTGAGGAATTATGGCATTAATAGTATTGAAAGAAATATGAGTTAATGGGTTTTAATCCTACTCAATTTTTTAAAAAAAACACAAGACCAAGTATTCGTCCCTCCTCCACAAAAGTTGTTTTTTTTTTAGTACATGCTTTCCTAACTAGAGAAATTGGATAATTTGAAGATCAATGGCTTGCACCAATCAACTAGCAACTGGCACTCAACTACATTATTGTTGTGTCCGTAAGTATACGGATACTCAAAGTAATAAAAGATATCGAACCACAGGGACCTACTTGTTAAGTATCGAATAATTGTTTTCTCACTAGCTAAGAAAATCGAATACAACGTAAGCGAACGATCAGAAAGTGTACGGATTATCAGAGAGAGATAGTTGGGACTAGGGGTTCATCCACCTTAATTTCTATGACTGGACAGAAATTAGTGTTCATCAGTTTATTCTTAATATGATAAAGATGAAGTCCACTTTTAAAGAAATTGTCTCGCTCTCGCGACAATAATTTACAAAGAACAACCCTCGCTCTCGCGATTGATTATTCAGTATTTAAAATAAGTAAACCTTGACAAAGAGATTTAAAATCACTCTCATGCATAACTCTCAGAGTCAATATCTCAAGTGAAACTAAATATTCTCATATCTTAGTTTCACAAGTTTTACTTAAGGGTTTCCAACAATCCAATACCTAATCTCTTAGCATATTTTCATGTCTATCTCAATAATATTTCCTAGATCAGTTTATCAACAAGAATTATACTTCAAAAATCAAGAATTAAGAACAAATCTAATCTCTTAGCGTAAGTTCCTAAATCATAATTTTAGGGTTCCAAGTTTTGCAAATCACTTTTCAGTTATTATTACAAAACTCTAAAACATGTTAAAAATTGAAACTAGCAAAGATCAAAGACAATAATTACTTAAGCAAAATTATCATATCAAGATTATTCCGATGAAATAAAGATTATGCAGTCATTAAGAAATTAAGGGGATTAATTCCCCATGTCCCAAGGAAAAAGTACGCTATCATGGTGGGAGAGTTACAATAAGACATTGTTTTAGAAAAATCAGAAATCGAGAAGAAAATGTGAGTTATTGTATACAGGGCTGTAATAGCCCTGTAATTTTATTACAGCCTGTACTTTTTTCTAAAAACGCGATGAACAGTGGTGGCGTCCACGCTTTTGTTGATTTCTTCTTCCTTTGATTTCCTTTTGCTCTAAAACTTCTAGTGTGTGTTCTCCTTCCTCAGGTGTAGCTTCCTTGAAAATTTCACAGCCGATGATGGTCTATACGTTTCTCAGAGGCGAACCCTAGCGTGGCGGCGAACTTGTCGATTTCTCCCCGAATTGTGGATCAAAATTGGGGCTTTTTGCTTTGAGATCTTCACCTCTTCTTATAAAGCACTCTCCTTCTTTTGGTTTTTGAAATAGTGGTCTAAATTGCCCGGAATCATCATCACAAAAAATCAGCTACAATAACTCTGGAAGAATCCTGCAAACACAGTCGCCTGGGTTAGAATTACGGCCCGTGAGGAGCATTACGGCAGTGCCATAATTTCTTATGTGGAAAAATTTGGAAGAATTACAGGCTGTAATAAAAACCACAGTCGTACCATTGTTTATCCTTCATGCTTCAAAATCTAGCTCGACTAGATTACAACCGTAACAATATTACGATAGTGCCATAATTCCCCCTGGTCAGAAATCTTTAAAAATTATAGTAGAGGAATTTAATCAGGGTGGTGCCGTAGTTTATTCTATAGGTCTCAGTAAAACCATGACCGTAGTTATAATTATGGCCCTGCCATAATTTGGTTGAAAGCTCTGTTTGTCTTGAAATTTGACGGGTAATTTCCTCTGGAAGACTGAAATTCGTTTATGCACTCCATTTGCTTGAATATCCATCAAAATAAAGCCTTTTTGCCTGAAATTGATCAAAAACTAGAAAAGGTGTAGATTCTGAAATATTTGACAACTAAGGCATAAAAATAAGCAAAATAGCATGAATATGACTCAAAAAGATTAATCAATCAATACAAAATATACTATGAATTTTTGAGTCATCAAAATACATAAGGTTTAAACTTTGCTTGTCCTCAAGCAAATAAAGAAATCAACACTAATCAAAGAGAATAAACTTTTTTATGATGAATAAACTTCTAAAATATAATCATCTATGAAAAATTCTATTAAATGCTACATAAACTTCAAATAAATATATCGTCCACCGATTTTAATCTTCAAGATCCACAACTTAGTCAAATAAAATTTTGCAACTTATATAATAAATAGAATTTCAATCTCATGAGTTCACCCAGTTTCAATTGAAATCCATAATACTTTTGTTTACAAGAATAGGATCTCCAAAATTTTTTTCCACTCAAATTTTCTCTCTCTCTCCCCTTTGACATTCTCTAAATTGATTACCACCCTTTTTCCGGTGACGAATTTATAGTACATTGGTCACATAACCAATGTAATAGAACTCATATCTCTTTAGTAGGAAGAATCTTACCAGAGATAGCGGAGTTAATGTCAAACGATTTCTCACCATGGCATGTACCTATATAGATACTTACTTTTTATTTGGACTTTAACTCTTAACTTTGGTATCACCGCAAATTAACACAGTGCCAAGTAGATGAGTCATTCTCTTTTTCTTTTCTCTCTCTCTCTCCCCCCCCCCCTCCTCTTTTTTTTTACTTCAACCCATATCTTCGGTACCACCACCAATTTTAAGTGCCAAGTAGGGGAGTCACTCTCTCTTTATTGGATCTTGGAAATCTTTCTTCCAACAAATAGCAAAATAGATTAAACATCAACTAGGTCAATCAATTGACATCAATTCAAATATCATATTCATATACTCATTTTATTCAAGAAAGTAATTTCACTCTTAGATTGCATTCATCAAACAATATACCGACCCAAAACTTCATGCATCAATCAATGAAAATTTTCAATAGGTAGATATATATTGAAGAAATAAATTTAACATAATAGATCTATCTCCAATCACAGGCACTGACATAGACATTTATCATCAAGAAAATAATCACACTGGCGATAGTAGGAATTTCACAAAAATAGACCACACATAATAGGCATATCATTCAGCAATATATATATATATATATATATATATATATATATATATATATATATATATATATATATATCAAGATTTCGCTAAGTGCAAGCATCACAAGAATCATCATAGGAAAATAGTGCACATATCAAGAACAAGAACAAATTCACCATTCAAATTTATACAATGCCGAATATCAGTGTGCACCTACACACGGTGCTGAATCATATCGTCAACACAAATCATAATATCAAAATACAACCATATCAAATCAGAGGTTAGAATATAAGTATCAAAGCTTCGTGGGACAACCAAATCGAATAAACAAAGAATATCAAAACGAGTATCCACAGGCACCGGACATAAGAAGCATAACCGAGTGATCCTTCGCTATAAAAACATGAGTCATCAATAGGGTATAAAGATGAATGAAACATAGATAGGAGAAGGAATACTCACAAAGCTCTACTCGTCTACATCAGAATCTATCTCCTCGGTAGCTTCATCGGCAGGGGTAGCATCCATGGGATCATCCTAATCACCTCCATCTCCATCTTCACCACCATCTTCCCCACCATCTCTATAACCAAATCTGTCAAAGAGAAAGTTCCCCCATCTCTTCCATATAAGTTCCCAGCTCCTCAACATCTTCATGTAAATGTCCGATGGCGTCAAGCATCTTCTCCATGAGGAGTCCCTAATGGTACACCTCTGCAGAAAGGCCCTGAAAACTAGGGTCATGGGCACTAGACCATCCTCTCTCAGTAGCTCTGCGTGAGGAACCTATAGTTTGTTGTGGTGGTGAATCCACAGCTCTGTGTGATGGTGAATCCATACCCATACCAAATGGGTAATCTCTGCCACCCCAAGTGGGTGGTGGAGGTATGAATCCAAAGGTGTGGGAGTAGCAGCAGTGGCAACACTAAGTGAAAGTTTCCAATTAGCTTGATCTTGAACCGTGGTTTTCTCTGTGTTTGGAAGTGGTAAAGTTGGAGCACCCGGTGCAAGAACCAAGTAATAAGTGTCTCCTTCTCTAACAATCATTTTCATTGCTACACACGACTCAATATCAATCCTATTATTTCCCATAGCCACTTCAATACCATATGGCTCAACATTCAAGGAAAGGGCTATAGGAGTAAGGAAACCTCCTATCACAATAGCACCTTTCTTTGCCCTAGCAATATTATCCAAGTGCTTGACAAAAAAGAAGGCTAAATCTACAGGGTACCCATGAAGCATGCACCAAAGAAAATAGAGTTTGGGCTGACGTACCATACCATCACTATCTCCTCGTCCAAACACTGTATGAGCCAAAACACGGTACACATATTTGATGCAGGGGTTTGAAATCTTGGTAGCCCTAGCTGATAATTCTGAAAAACTGGACTCTGATGTAATCTGGTTCCAAAACACATACTCAATAAAACCAACAGGTACATGAGTATGCCCTCCTCCCGGTAAGTGGAAAATGGATCTGATATCTCTGTGTGTAAGGCTCCTTTCAATATTGGCCATGCGAAAGGTGATCTCACATTCAGCATGTCGATCAATAAACTCATGGAGCTCCATGTCCATACTGTTAAGGAACTCTAAAACCAATGGAAGATAGGTCTGCGATGTTATCTGGAAAAATTTCTATGCCCTGATCTAGTCGAACATCCAAAACACATCCTTGTAGATCCCTAAAACTTCTAAGGTACGCTTGTTAGTGTACTTGGTGTTGACCACACATCGAGTAAGCAGATGATTATACCGTGCCTCCTGAACTTCATCTCTGAATATGATCCCATATGGGTTAGGCGGTAAATCTGAAGAAGACTCAGCTGGAGCTTTGCCCTTCCTCTTTGAAACCACTTGTTTGATCCTTGGCACCATTTGAATGCAGGTAATGTAATATATCTTGAAAAGAAAAACTAGAGAGTGGAGTTTGTCACCTGCACAAACAAAACTGAGCAGGATTTCTGAATGTAGGCTTCAAATCCGAACCTCTTGAGCTGAAATTAGGTTCCTAATGCCTTTAGGAGGGTATTTCTTCTCTGGGAGAAACTCCTGGAAGCAAGAAGTGGGTCAATCGAAGCTCTGGTGAAGGTAAACACAGAGCTCGGTGGAAGCTTGCTGGTTGAGCCCGTTAGAAGCTTCAAAACTCATTAATGTTGCTCGGAAATGGTCAGAAAATATTTGGAAGCAACTGAAGAAGGTCACCAGGAGCTTCAAGAAGCAAGAACAAGCTGGAATCGAAGAAATCAGAAACTTGTTCTTCAGAAAAACGAAAGGGCGGAAATCATGCGAGTGACTGCCAAAACGAACAGATTGGGCTAGAAATCACTGTAATGAAGCTTGGAGACGAATGGGAAAGGTCACTGGAGGGATTTGAGGGCAGGGATAAGCTGAAAACTCAAGGTCGGCGCTGGATCGAGTGAAAACACAAGAGAAAAACCCTAAACCACGGCTGAAAACCCTAGAAATACGGCAGCAGAATCATGTAGGGCCGACATAATTACGATAGTAATTTTTATTATAGCACTACCGTAATTCGTGCTAGTTCAAAATTGAATGAAATTACAGCCTGTGAAAAACATTACGGCACCACCGTAAAATTTTTAGAAAAATCTTCATATAAAATTATGCCTGTGAAATTAATTACGGTATTGCCGTAATTGTTTCTGGAAGACAAGCACTCGAAAACATGGCCTGTTGAAAAACATTACGGCACCACTGTAAAAAAGAATTTTTTCTTTTAGGGTTAAAACTATGAAATAAAACAATTGGCATAGAAAATTTTACACCCCTTACCGTAAAAACCTCTGCAGTAAATTAACACAACATTACGGCCCGTAATATAAATTACGGTAATGCCGTAAAAGGCGTAAAACTTTTTGGGAAGAATCAGAGCAAAATTGCTGACGGTGAAATTAATTACAGCACCGCCGTATAGCACATAAAAATCTCAAAAATTTTCTAGAAAGAAACAACCCAAATTTATGGCACGTAAAAATTATTACGGTACCACCGTAAAGGAGGTAAAAACTTCTAGACAAAAATTACCCAATATTACGGCCCGTAATAAAAATTACGGTAGTACCATAATTCATGAAAAATACCCATTTTTCCTACAAAAAGAAAAATTAAATTAGTACCAAAAATAAACTAGTGTAAAAGAAACTAAACTTAAGTAAGAGTGCTTGGGTTGCCTCCCAAGAAGCGCTAATTTAAGGTCATTAGCTTGACCATTCTGCACTCAAGTTTGATCGAGGTTCTTTGAGTTTCAGTCTTGTTCATTCTTCGTTTTGTTCCTCTTGGAAATAATGCTTTAACCTTTGACCATTAACATTTAATTCCCCTGTTTTGTCACTCCATATGTCCACAGCTCCGTAGGGATAAGCTTTCCGAACCTGAAAAGATCCGGACCATCGAGACTTAAGTTTACTAGGAAAAAGTTTTAATCTAGAATTAAATAAAAGAACAAAATGACCTGGTTGAAATTCCTTATGAGAATATGCCGATCATGCCATCTTTTAGTCCTCTCTTTATAAATCCTTGCGTTTTCGTAAATGGAGAGTCTAATCTCATCTAGCTCGTTCAATTATAACCTTCGTTTTTCCCCCGCGTTCTTCAAGTCAAAATTCAATGCTTTGATTGCCCAGAATGCTTTGTGCTCGAGATCTATAGGTAGATGATATGATTTACCATAAACTAACTAAAAAGGAGACATACCTACTGATGACTTCAAATTTCATAGTGTTTTTCATACTTAATTAGTAGTATTTTGAACCATAAAGTTACTCTTTTGCTTTCTTTTTGTACCTTAATTGCCAAATACTTCGGAATCTACACCACTCTTTGTTTTTGATCATTTTTCAGGCAAAAAAGTATCATTATCACTGGTTTTCGAGCAATATCAATGCATGAATGAGTTCTAAACATCAAGAGGAATCTACACAACAAATTTCAAGTCAAAATGGTGCTTCTAGCTAAAATACGGCACTACCGTATTTTCCAGACGAATTCTCACGGTACCGTATTTCTCAGCGGACATTCTTGGGCGAAATACGGTACTACCGTATTTTCTAGACGATCTTTCACGGTACCATATTTGGCAATGTTTTTGACCAGAAGGTTTCAGTAGAAATACGGCACTGCCGTGGTCGTTTACACGGTGCCATATATTCCAACATTTTTGACCAGAAACTTTTGGAATAATTACGGCAGTACCGTGAGGTTTTCCACGGTGCCGTATTTTGTGTAAATTCTGACCAGAAGGATTTGGCAAAAATACAGCACTATCGTATTTTTAAGAAAAACTCTCACGGCACCGTATTTTGTGCCCAGAACTCACAGAATAAAATACGGCACTGCCGTATGAATCTTCACGGTGCCGTATTTTGGAACTCAGAATTCTAATTTTTCCGCCCGATTCTTGCAAAGACCATATCTTTTGATCCATAGCTCCAAATTGAGATCCGAAAGAGGCGGTGGACTCGTCTTTAAGAGGAGAAAACATAAAAAGTGAAAGGAATGAATTTTATCACGAATCCATGGAGAAATTGAGGGAGAGGCAGAATTGCTAGGGTTCATCGGTTCTCTACCTACAGACCACCTCTGGCCACGAAATTTGACAGAGAGTTTCATCTGGTGAAGGAAAACACGTACCTCAAGTTTCAGAGCTTTTGGAGTTGAATCGAAGGAGAAATCAACGAAACAGCGGTGACAGTGCTGATTCCAAGCAAATACGGTGCTGTAATTTCATTACAACACTGTTTTGTAATATTTCTTCATTCTTTTCAATTCCTATTCACTCTGAGAACATGTTTTATTGTAATCCTTTAATCATGGTAGCTTAATCTTTTTTGGGACAAGGGGGTGTAATCTCTTTATTTCTTAATGGCTAGAAAACCCTAATTTTGTCAAACTGATTTTATTATGATAATTTTACTCTTGTGATTGATTGTTCTTTAATTCTCCTTTGTGTCTTAAATATCAGCATGTTTTAGAATTTTGCGAAATAGACCGAGAGGTTGATTGTTTGAAATTCGGAACCTTAGGAATTATTGAGTTTGGAACTACCGTAAGAGATTAGGTTATTCTTCGAATTCTGATTTTTAGAGAGCTATAATGCCTTGTTGAATTTCTGATACTTTGGATTGAGTTAATGTGTAGACTTGATTTGATATTGCAAGAGATTGAGTATCGAGTCGTTGGAAACCCTTGAGTAAAACTAGTGTTGAGGCTCGGGTGCACGAGAGTGATCTTTGAGTTTCCACTTGAGGTGATCAACCTAGAATTCGGATGCACAAGAGTGATCCTTGAGTTCTTAGCTGATGGTTTACTTATTTTCAGCATTGAATAGATCTTGCGCGAGAGTGGGGATCGGTTCTTTGTATGATTGTCTGCACGAGAGCGAGACAATTTATTTATAAAGTAAATTTTACCTTTACCATAATAGAATTAGATTGACAAATACTTATCTTAATCTAGTCATTAGAAATTAAAATAGATGAACCCCTAGTCCCGATTTCCTCTCTGATATTTTCTCCGTGTTCTTTTCGATAGTTTGATTCACTATTTTCTGATTGCCTAGCTAGTGAGAAATCGATTATTCAGTACTTGACAACAAGGTCTCTGTGGTTCGATATCTATTTTATTACTTCGAGTATCCGTGCACTTGCGGACACAACAAGTTTTTGGCGTCATTGCCGGGGACCTTGGTTTTGTCGATATTGAAGATATCGAGATTATTACTATACTAGGTTTTATTTACTGTTTTTTTTCTATTTATTTTCTATTTTTTTGAAATCACTTGATCTATCTGCTTTGCATGCACAGGAATCATAGGTTAGGACCACTTGTACCTTTTGATCCTGAGATAAACAAGACTTTGAGACTGCGAAAGAGATTGAGATTTGAGGAGACACAAGTTGTAGAAGAAAGAGAAGAAGAATCTATCATGGCTGAAAGAAGTGAAAGAGAACCTAGGTCACAAGTATTATTCCAAAATAAAACTTGTCGCAGCGGAAAATCTAGGATCGCATGAATTGAGCACATGATCAACCTTCTATAACTTGTATAGGACAAGTTAGAGTATTACCTGTGCCATGTTGTGAGAGGCGACTTGGAAGATGAAAGGGGCGAGTGCCTCTTCTCCAAAGATGTCACACACAAGATGAGAAAAGCTTTCTTCCTTGTGTTCCTTGTGCTAGCAAAGACACCAAGGAGTCTTGATCGTCTCTAGGAAAGGAAGATGTGTGTCCCCTTTGGCCGGTCAAGCTTCTCTTCCGTGCGTGAAGATGATCCACACACGAGAGTGAAGAGAGGAGGAGGCGAGAGGGGGAATCGAAAACCGTGTATCACCAAAGGAAAATTCGGCCACCACTTATGGTAAGTACCGAATTTGTAACTCCCTCCATAACTACCTTTAAGTGATCGAAAACTCCCCTTTTAATTGAACCATGCGTTCACAAGTGAACCGGTTCAATTTCAATTTGGTTCAAGCACCAAATCAAACCTGCCCTGGTTATAATCTTCTTTGAACCAAATGGCTCAAGATCTAACCACACATCACATTGAACCCCTGATCTTTACGATCAAGCTTCAATCCTCCAATCAAAGCTTACCGATCACATGTCCTAATCAATCAAACATGATTAGACTAGATCTCACTTTTAATCAGAGCTTAAATTCCTTTAAACTGAACTAGAATAATTCCAGTCCACACGATCTGACATAAGTAAGCCATATCATCAAATTGTGCGACCCTAAGGGTTTCCTTCAATGTCGGTAACCATAACTTACATTATCACGACCAGAGAGAGGTATCTAGCAACACATCACTGTCTTCCAATATGAAGGAAAGAGTCTTCCAAGACTACTCCCAAACCATAGCACAAGTGTGAAACTCATTCACTTGGTATATATGTTTCCCTTTGCCACTGGATGTTCTCGTCGGACAAGCGTGTCAAGCCTGCGATTCCAACATGATGAAAATGGTTAGATTAGATGAACATAGTCGTCTGGGTATGGCCATACACATTCTCAACCATTTCATCCATAGGGCCCCTTTAGAACATCTCACTCCAACCAGGAGAGGCAATCCTATATCTATCACAAGTACCCTAACATGACTCATGCCCACTATCCAAGATAATCCTTAATCATTATCTTTCAAACGATATGGAACTACCTCAAGATAATGCCAATCATCACTTAGAAACACAAGTGATCTCAAGTCAGAGGGAATATACCACTTGCTTGCATACAAGGATTATTCACATTGTGACAAACAATTGAATATCCTAAGAAGGGTCAGTCCAGTACATCCAATGTTATAACCTAAATTTTCATAAATTTAATTTTGGAATTTTTATGATTTTTAGAAAAATTTTTCGGAATTTTAAAAGGGTTAAAAAGTTAAGTTTTTAATTAAAACTTTGATTTTGCGCTCGCGGGGGATCGAACCCGCGTCGCGCGTAAGCAATCGGCTCCGTCTAACCGACGAGCCAATTTGCGTTTCTAATTTAATATCGGATTCGATTGTTTTGACTTAGTTTTAAATTTGATTTTTATAAAAAGGGTTGATTTTGCGCTCGCAGGGGATCGAACCCGCGTCGCGCGCGCGCGATCGACGCCGTCTAACCAACGTGTCGATTTGTGTTTTTAATATAATATCGAATTTGATATTTTTGTATTAGATTTAAATTTTGATTTTGGGGACCGAGTCAACCCGTCGTCTTCCCCGCGGATCTCGGCGATTTTCTCGCCGCCGCGTTCTCGCCGTCTGGAACGAGTTTTCCCTCTATATAATGGGGCTTCTACTCTCGTGGGTTCGATTCAAACCTTGGAACATCTTCACCCCTCGACGCGCCGCCAGGAAGGAGAAATCGCGCTCAAACTCATCGCCGGAGTTCGAGTGGCGCCGCCTCGTGTTCCAGCCAACCAGCGCCTTCATCGACGACGATCTCTGTGTTCTGGGCTATGATACATCGTCGTAGCAAGGTATGTAGGCTTCTGTGAAGTTTTAGTGAAGTTCCGTTTCGGTTTGGGTATGTTTTGTGTATCGACGGCGGCGGCGCCACCGTCGATACCTGCTATCGCTTCGGGTGCTTCGACCGTGGGTCAAAAACTCGCCGTAGCTGGTCGTGGATCCTCGCCTCATCGTCAGAAGTGTGCTGGCGAAGTTTGGTGGCGATCCGATCTTCGACACGCCCTCGGGAGCTCGCCGGCGCAAGCAGCGGACGCAAGTCTGGCGGCCTTGTGCGGCGGCGTTTGGGCGGCGCGAGCGAACTTCGGTTCGGTCCGAAATTTGGGTTTGAGCGGCGGTTTATTTATAAATAAACCGGTCGCTGAGTTTTGAAATTGATTTGAACCGGACCGAGCGGTTCAATTCCAGTTGGGTCAGTTCTTGAATGTTGACCGGTTCGACCCCGATTAGGTCGAATCCGGGCCGGTTCAGGTAGCCGTTGGAAAGATAATTAAATTTCCCATCTAATGGTAGCCTGTATAGCTTTAGATGAGGTTTATATTTTGTGTAATTGAAGTTAGAAGTCTCGGTTTAACTTGGTTCAGGGTGAATTTGATCGGTTCAGTGCAATTCTGTCCGGTTCAGTGGGTTTTAGGTTCGGTTCATATGATCTGAGACTGGTTCTCTAGGTTTAGGGTTATGTTCTACATGTTGGTAGTTTTGGTTTTCAAATTAGAATGTTTAATGATAGAGTTCATGTACAAATTCATGTTTCAGAGTGGTTGGTCCATTAATCGGCTTGCATCGTTTGATAAACAATTATTGACTTTTCAAAAGGATTCAGAATAACAGCACTTGAGGTAGGAATCTTACCCTACTCCTTTTCTTACAGTGTCAATAATAGGATTTGCTACTTAATCCTTTTGTTTGATATATGATGCATATGATAGAATTGATTGACACTGAGATCTGATTGCTTCATCTGCTTGATTTGTTTCTGTAATTCAGTTGACCTCATTTATCTTGTTCCTTGGTCATATTCTATTTCTGTGTGCACGATAAAAGAAACTGTGTTGAGATATCTGATTTATTGGCTTATGAACCTGATTGAACAATTGTGTATCTGAGATATTGACGTATAAGTATGTGGAACCATTGTAAATCTGAGATGATAAAGTCGTGATATATTTCGACCGCTGACCTGGATGATTTATTCTCCAGTGGCCTGTTTATCTGAGTTATAGTTCTGATTATATCAGACTATCTGAGCTACCGGTTAGGGCACCGCCAGTTGTCCTCGGGACAATACTACGGATGTCAGATGTTGGACGCAACATTCACCGGACTGTTTGAGACAGTCGTTCCATTGCATGAGCAACAGTGGAAACACTCTGAAAATGAGTGCGGCTCTTGATTGAGATCTGTTGGCCAGCTTGATGATTTGCACGACATTCCTATATTATTTGTATACCATTGTTTCAATTACTGTGTTATCCTGTTATTTGATTCCCTCACCATGTTTGTTGATTCCTACTTAGCATTTCTGCTAACTCCCTTTGTTTCTCTTCCAGGTACAGAGTTAGCTTCTGGGAGGGATAGAGCAGATAGCAGATACCAGCCGAGTTAAGATAGTTGTCTTTCGTATTTTATTCAGTTGATAATTTGGATAGTTGTATTCAGATATTGTGTTGATATTAAATTGGGATTGTTTATTAAATAAAGGTTATGTGATTATTGTAGTTCTCTGGTTCCTATCAATATTGTTACTCCCCGGGGAACCCTGAGCTAGAAATAGCCGGCTTCCGCCGGGGCGTGACATCCAATGCACCTATGTGTCTAAATCTTATTCCATGCTCGAAGCATCCTATAAGATTAGAACACATATTAGTCTCAATCATACCAAGGCTGTCTCACGTTCACCAAGATATCTCGACTAAGGACAATACTGAATGTCAGCTAAACTGAACATCATCGAGACATTACTCAGAAGTATACATATAACAGCAGATAATGTAACAATCTGAATAACAACAATTGCCTTGGAAACAAATATATTTAGTTTATACATGATACTGACAATAACCCAAGGCCTCAAACATTAGCCTTAAGGGCATACCCTAACAATCTCCCACTTGCACTTAAACTAATGGTTGAGAAATCTCAAACCCATATTTTTACAGTGCTTCTCATGCTTCTGCTGCGTCAGAGGCTTTGTAAGCGGGTCAGCTAGATTGTCATCTGTATGAATCTTGCAGATCTTCATGTCTCCTCGATCAATGATTTCACGGATCAAGTGAAACCTTCTCTGTATGTGCTTGGACTTCTGGTGTGACCGTGGTTCCTTCGCTTGTGCAATCGCTCCGGTGTTATCACAGAAGATAACCAATGGATCTGCACTTGAAGGAACAACACCAAGTTCCTGAATGAACTTGCGAATCCATACTGCCTCCTTTGATGCTTCTGAGGCTGCAACATACTCGGCTTCTGTTGTGGAATCAGCAACAATTGATTGTTTGAAACTCTTCCACACCACTGCTCCTCCATTCAAGCTAAAAACATAGCCTGATTGCGATCGGAAATCGTCTTGGTCAGATTGGAACGAAGCATCAGTATATCCTTCAATACTGAGTTCTCCCTGACCTCCATAAATCAAGAACATATCTTTGGTTCTCCGAAGATATTTTAAAATGTTCTTGACTGCAATCCAGTGTGCCTTCCCTGGATTACCTTGGAACCGACTGGTCACGCTTAACCCATAAGCGACGTCTGGGCGAGTACACAATATCGCATACATGATGGACCCAATAGCCGAAGCATAAGGTGTATTATCCATCTCATCTTTCTCAGACTGTGTTTGAGGACACTAGCCTTTTGAAAGATTCAGACCATGTTTGACTGGAAGATATCCTCTTTTAGAATTTTCTAAATGGAATCTCTCCAGGACCTTATCGATGTAAGTACTTTGGCATAGCCCGAGAAGCCTATTAGATCTATCTCTAAAGATCTTCACACCTAGTATATAGGTCGCTTCTCCTAAATCTTTCATCTGAAAACATTTTCTTAACCATGCTTTGACTGCATGCAGTTCAGGAATATCGTTTCCAATGATTAAAATATCATCCACGTAGAGAACTAGGAAAGTAATCACGCTCCCACTAAACCTTTTATATACACACGGGTCATCTTCATTTTTGATGAAACCAAATTCAGAAACTGATTCATCAAAACGAATATTCCAGCTTCTCGATGTTTGTTTTAGTCCATAAATGGACTTCTTTAATTTGCATATTCTATGACGTTCTGATGGGTTAATGAAACCTTCAGGTTGTGTCATGTACACATCTTCTTCTAATTTTCCGTTAAGGAAAGCGGTTTTCACATCCATTTGTCAGATCTCATAATCATAATATGCTGCTATCGCGAGAATAATTCGAATGGACTTGAACATGGCTACAGGAGAGAAAGTTTCATCATAATCTATCCCATAGATTTGTTTGAAACCTTTCGCAACTAGCCTGCCCTTATAGGTAACTACGTTACCATCCATGTCTTTCTTCTTTCTGAAGATCCACTTACAGCCTATAGGGATTATTCTCGGAGGCGGATCAACCAAATCCCAGACTTGGTTATCTGACATGGAGTCCATCTCGGCTCGCATAGCTTCAAGCCATCTTGCTGACTCCGGTCCACTGACCGCATCCGCATAAGTGAGGGGTTCATCATTAATGATGTAGACTCCGTCATAGCGCTCAGGCTGACGACGAATCCTTCCCGATCTACGCGGTTCCCGTGATGTCTGAGCCTCAGGTTGAACATTAACCTGATCTATTGGCTCAGGCTCATCCAACTGTGCTTGACTACTTTGTCCCTCTTCTGGAATTTCATCCAGCTTTATTTCTCTCCCACTGGCCTCTTGTAGAAGAAACTCCTTCTCAAGAAAAATAGCCGTTCGAGCAACAAATACTTTATTCTCCTTGGGATCGTAGAAATAATAACCCTTAGTTTCTTTAGGGTATCCGACAAATATGCATTTATCAGATCTGCTTTCCAGTTTCCCAGAGGCGAGCTTTTTGACATAAGCCTCGCAACCCCAGATCTTGATAAATGTCAAGCTTGGCTGTTTCCCATACCATAACTCATATGGCGTCTTTGAAACGGCCTTGGATGGCACTCGGTTTAGCACCTTTGCAGCTGTTTCCAGTGCAAATCCCCAAAAGGAGTAAGGTAGAGTAGCTTGACTCATCATAGAACGAACCATATCCAATAAGGTTCGATTCCTCCTCTCGGACACACCATTCCATTGCGGTGTCCCCGGCGGAGTGAGCTGTGAGATGATCCCACACTCCTTCAGATAGTCATTAAACTCATGACTCATGTATTCTCCACCTCGATCTGATCGAAGTGCCTTGATATTTCGGCCTAACTGATTCTGTACTTCATTTTTGAATTCTTTGAACTTGTCAAAAGATTCACTCTTATGTCTCATTAAGTAGACATAACCATACCTACTGAAATCATCAGTAAAAGTTATGAAGTATGAATAGCCACCTCTGGCATGTTTACTAAATGGCCCACACACATCACTGTGAATAAGGTCAAGTAAACCTGAAGCCCTTTTACCTTTATTTGTAAAAGGAGTCTTCGTCATCTTACCCATTAAACAAGCTTTGCATGTATCAAGCTCCTCACAGGAGAATGATCCCAGCAGTCCATAGTCATGCAACCGCTTAATGCGTTTCTTGTTAATATGACCTAGACGACTATGCCATAACAAGGTGCTGTCATCAGCATGCTTGGCTTTCTTATTATCAATTTGTTGTACAGAACATTCCATGTCCAACATGTATAACCCATTGTTAATCGATCTAGTTGCATAAACAATACCATCAAATGAAATACAGCACTGTGAAGTTTAGCATTCAAATGAAAAACCTTTCCTGACAAGAGCAGGAATAGAGATAATATTCTTTGTTATGCTTGGTACAAAGTAACAATTGTCAAGTTCTAATACAAGTCCAGATGGTAAAGAGATGTGATATTCTCCTACAGCAACAGCAGCAACTCGTGCCCCGTTTCCAACTCGTAGGTCCACCTCATGCTGTCCCACCTGTCTTCTTCTCTTGAGTTCCTGCACATTTGAACAAATGTGAACTCCACATGCAGTGTCCAACACCCATGAAATAGAAGAAGCAACCATGACTTCAGTCACGTAAATACCTGAGCCAGAAGTGGAAGGCTTCCTTCCCTTCTTCTCTCCTCGGAGCGCTCTACAGTCCTTCTTCTAGTGACCCAGCTGGCCACAATGGAAGCATCTGTTGTCCTTTGACCGCTTCACCTTTTGTTTCAAAGCCTTGTTGTAGCTCTTGTTAGGGTTTTTGCCCTTCTTCCCCTTCTTCTTATTCCCTAGAGGAACCATCAAGGCAGAGGACGAAGGCTTTCCCTTCTCAAGAGTCTGCTCTGTAGTGCAGAGCATATTCAGTAATTCTGCCGGAGTACAGTCGATTTTGTTCATATTAAAATTAATGATGAACGCATCGAAAGAAGCCGGGAGAGACTGCAAGATGATGTCTACAACAAGTTCTTGATTGATGGTATGTCCCAGTTTCTCTAGAGCTTCTTTGTACCCAATCATCTTGAGTACGTGAGCTCCCACTGGACTCCCTTCAGTCAGCTTGCTATGAAAGAAAAGTTTCGTCAAGTTATAGCATTCTGTCCTTGCCTGTGCAGCATACAGCATTTTCAGATTTGCTATAATATCAATAGCAGATAAATCCTCATGCTGACGCTGGAGCTCGGGCGTCATTGACGCAAGCATAAGGCAAGCGACATCAGTACTATCACTGACGTGCTTCTCATAAGCATCTCGAACCGCCCTTGCGGCGTTCGCAGCGGGTTGAGCCGGCATTGCCTACTCAAGGACGTACAGCTTTCTCTCAGCTTTTCTCAGCTTTGAGGACAATCTTTAGCTGTCTGTACCAGTCTGAGAAGTTTGGCCTAGCAAACTTCTCCTTTTCCAATATGGATCGCAAGTTGAGCCCTGTGGTGTTCGTTACTGCAGGAATCTACAACATAGCAAGAACAACAAGGTCAATATCCATGTTAGAATCATTCCAGGACTTAAGAGTGATTCTTTTCTCACTATTTTATCTGACTGAAAATCCAATAAAACAGCCCGAAAGAGTCAAACTCTTTTAGTGAGATGGGATCCAGATTTCATATTTGATCTCCGCGTCCCGCTCAGGCGAGATAAGATGCACAGAGAGTTCAAGCACTAATCACTAGTAGGCAATCCATGCCAATCGCCAACCCGTGCGATTCCCCTTCATCTAGGCAATCCAGAAGACTGTGCCAACTGAGTTGGTACAACACAGTTTCTGATTCCTCAGATGGCTACCTCCATATAGCTATCATGTGCTCAACTTGTAGCCCATATGGTCAAGCTGACCTGACCTACTTCCTGGACCACCACGTGCTATGCTGAGCAACGAGAAGCGATAAATCCCTTCTCTATAGCATGTAGGTGTAATCGTGCACCGTCTGAAGATAGCTGGGCGTGCCCACTTAGTGGATACAACACGGCCCCAACGATAGTCAGAACAGTGAGGTTTCGCGTCAGAAGGCAATCCTTAGCTTGATATTTACGTTGGATTTTAACGGTCTTTTTATCTTCTTACTATCATGCAAATTCTATAGTGATAGCTGAAGAATAAAACATACATGTGCTACTTACTTAAAACAGTAAATGAAAGCACCATTATCTTATGTGGTAAACGCCCATAAAACTTAAGTAAAACCCTAGGTTAACAAAAGTCTTTACTTGAGCTCTTTATGGGATTCTTGTACCTCATCCGGCCCAGCCCGGGCCCAAACGCCATCTGCAACCCAAATGCGCCCACAAGACAGAATGGGCCTGTTCTAGAGTCGACCTCTAGACCACCCACCTAGTGAAGCCAATTGCTGCAAGCGCTTCTGCCAAATGTGCTGTGTGCTCATGTCTGATCAAATTACATTTTAAAAAACTATCTAGACATGGTTTGACACGCAGGTCAATTATACATTTTAATAATTTCAAATGTGACTCGCAGATCACATCAAATATATTAATTTCCAGGCACGCAGGCCCCAGCACAGCATACAAAATAGGGCAGCCCACATAAGATTAAATAAACACTCAATGTACATAATACAACATGTTAAACATGTACAACATGTGATCCAATCAGAAATAAAATTTTCGAAAAATCCCATGGCATCAATTTTATTTCCTTATGTGCCCTACTACCTTACAACGGTCCATTAACAGATATCCACTCGTCAGACCAAGTCAGACCCACTGCCCTTGCATGCACCCAGTCATAACCGACTTGCGTCGACCCAATGGTCGACTATGCATGCCTTATGGGCTGAACGTCCCACATGATTTCCGGCAAGCGGGTGTGACCCCGGGCCATAATCATGATCGTTCACTAGGCGCCTCAAACAGACATCGCTACACGCCCTTCTGCAGTCGGCTTCTAGCCACCTGTACAGCTTCCACACTGGTGCTATCCAACCGCCCATCCAGGCTGTCAGATAGTCTGATTAGGCTGTTGGGTCCATACTTGACTAACGACTTCAAAACTGTTAACCCGTCTAAGTGTTCGAAGTAGGCTCACAGATAGATCTAGTGAAGTCGCGCATGAAGATAATTTAGTTTGAAAAACAACTATGATACATGCGCAAACTATGTATGTAATGATTCATCTAACATCATATGCGCAAGCTATGTATG
This sequence comes from Costus lasius, assembly GCA_027563935.2. Taxonomy (NCBI): domain Eukaryota; kingdom Viridiplantae; phylum Streptophyta; class Magnoliopsida; order Zingiberales; family Costaceae; genus Costus; species Costus lasius. The sequence continues at coordinate 90,300,974 of CM050450.1, read as the reverse complement.
TAAACTTTGCATCATGTAGTCGCATATGAACATAAACAAGATCTACCCAATAACTCAAACATGGATCACAAGAAGGCAACCATATGCATCAAGTCAGAAAAACCTGCTCTGATACCATTTGAAAGAGAACCTAGGTCACAAGTATTATTCCAAAATAAAACTTGTCGCAGCGGAAAATCTAGGATCGCATGAGTTGAGCACATGATCAACCTTCTATAACTTGTATAGGACAAGTTAGAGTATTACCTGTGCCATGTTGTGAGAGGCGACTTGGAAGATGAAAGGGGCGAGTGCCTCTTCTCCAAAGATGTCACACACAAGATGAGAAAAGCTTTCTTCCTTGTGTTCCTTGTGCTAGCAAAGACACCAAGGAGTCTTGATCGTCTCTAGGAAAGGAAGATGTGTGTCCCCTTTGGCCGGTCAAGCTTCTCTTCCTTGCGTGAAGATGATCCACACACGAGAGTGAAGAGAGGAGGAGGTGAGAGGGGGAATCGAAAACCGTGTATCACCAAAGGAAAATTCGGCCACCACTTATGGTAAGTACCGAATTTGTAACTCCCTCCATAACTACCTTTAAGTGATCGAAAACTCCCCTTTTAATTGAACCATGCGTTCACAAGTGAACCGGTTCAATTTCAATTTGGTTCAAGCACCAAATCAAACCAGCCCTGGTTATAATCTTCTTTGAACCAAATGGCTCAAGATCTAACCACACATCACATTGAACCCCTGATCTTTACGATCAAGCTTCAATCCTCCGATCAAAGCTTACCGATCACATGTCCTAATCAATCAAACATGATTAGACTAGATCTCACTTTTAATCAGAGCTTAAATTCCTTTAAATTGAACTAGAATAATTCCAGTCCACACGATCTGACATAAGTAAGCCATATCATCAAATTGTGAGACCCTAAGGGTTTCCTTCAATGTCGGTAACGATAACTTACATTATCACGACCAGAGAGAGGTATCTAGCAACACATCACTGTCTTCCAATATGAAGGAAAGAGTCTTCCAAGACTACTCCCAAACCACAGCACAAGTGTGAAACTCATTCACTTGGTATATATGTTTCCCTTTGCCACTGGATGTTCTCGTCGGACAAGCGTGTCAAGCCTGTGATTCCAACATGATGAAAATGGTTAGATCAGATGAACATAGTCGTCTGGGTATGGCCATACACATTCTCAACCATTTCATCCATAGGGCCCCTTTAGAACATCTCACTCCAACCAGGAGAGGCAATCCTATATCTATCACAAGTACCCTAACATGACTCATGCCCACTATCCAAGATAATCCTTAATCATTATCTTTCAAACGATATGGAACTACCTCAAGATAATGCCAATCATCACTTAGAAACACAAGTGATCTCAAGTCAGAGGGAATATACCACTTGCTTGCATACAAGGATTATTCACATTGTGACAAACAATTGAATATCCTGAGAAGGGTCAGTCCAGTACATCCAATGCACCTATGTGTCTAAATCTTATTCCATGCTCGAAGCATCCTATAAGATTAGAACACATATTAGTCTCAATCATACCAAGGCTGTCTCACGTTCACCAAGATATCTCGACTAAGGACAATACTGAATGTCAGCTAAACTGAACATCATCGAGACATTACTCAGAAGTATACATATAACAGCAGATAATGTAACAATCTGAATAACAACAATTGCCTTGGAAACAAATATATTTAGTTTATACACGATACTGACAATAACCCAAGGCCTCAAACATTAGCCTTAAGGGCATACCCTAACAAGAAGGACATTGCGTGACTATGCAGCCCCAAATAGACAAGGAATTCATTCCAGCATCCCTAGGCCTGCTATAAATGCGAACAACTTTGAGATCAAGCCAGCGTTCTTATCGATGATTCAACAGAATCAGTTTGGAGGACCTCCTTTGGAAGATCCAAACCAACACTTATCCCTTTTCCTTGAATTATGTGACACCATAAAGATTAATGGTGTATCTGACGATGCCCTCAGACTAAGACTGTTTCCTTTTTCTCTCAGGGACAGAGCAAAAGCCTGGCTTCATGCACATCCAACTGGAACGTTCACTACTTGGGAGCGCTTGTCAAATGCCTTCTTGCAGAAGTACTTTCCTCCCAGTAAAATTATCCAGTTGAGGAACCAAATCACAGGCTTTGCCCAGAGAGACGGAGAATCAATGAGTGAAGCATGGGAGCGCTTTAATGAGCTCCAACGGAAGTTCCCCCACCATGGAGTGGAAGACTAGGTTTTAATTCAGACTTTCTATAATGGTTTGCTTTACAACACACGCTTAACGGTTGATGCTGCTGCAAGGGGAGCTTTGATGAACAAGACTGTTGATGTAGCCCATGCCTTGATTGAGGAGATGGCATTAAACCACAACCAGTGGGCTTCCGAGAGAGGAGTGCTTTATCGGCCTCCTCAGGGTAAGAACGATGGTGATGGTTGGCGCTCTCTTGCAGAAAAGGTAGACTCGTTATGTAACCGTTTTGATTCTTTCCAAATGCAAACCGCTGCTATATCTTCTGTTGTTTGTGAGGTTTGTGGGAACAATGGGCACCATGCTAGAGAGTGTAAAATCATTATTGATAAGGGTGAGGAACAAGTGAATGAAGTAGGGGATTATAATCAAGGTAGATCTAATGACCCTTACTCCAATACCTACAACCCTGGTTGGCGCAACCATCCTAACCTATCTTGGAAAAGTAACAATCAAACTAGTGGGCAAAATGATAATAGGGGGTATAACCAGAGACAGTCAACCCCAAAAATCTAGTTTAGAAGAGATGTTTGAGAGATTCATGGGTAATCAGATGAGCAAAAATGATGAGATTACAGAAACCCTTAAGCAGATAAACTCGAGGTTGGATGGTGTTGTTGCTCATAACAAGATGTTAGAAACTCAGATAGCACAACAGTCTAATACACCATATAGACCCCTAGGGAAATTACCTGCAAAACCAGAACCTAACCCTAGGGAATATTGCAATGCTATCACAACAAGGAGTGGAAAACAATTGGATGATCCTAGAGAGTCTCTTGATGATGATGAGGTAGAGCCCAGACTTGAACTTAGGAGTGAACCAGTTTTGGAATCACAACCTGCACATAAGCAGTCCCAAACCAGTTTGTCACCTCACAAGGGTGATGAACCTAGAGGTTATTTGCCATGTAAGATTGATGATTCTAAAACTAGTTCACCACCACCATATAGCCCACCTATTCCTTTTCCCCAAAGGATTGTGCAAGCTAAGTTAGATAGGCTGTTTGGGAAATTTTTGGAGGTATTGAAAAAGTTGTATATTAATATTCCTCTCACTGATGCTATTTCTCAAATGCCTACATATGCAAAATTTTTAAAAGAAATTTTATCTAACAAGAGAAAAATAGAAGATTGTGGCACTATTGCTTTAACTGAAGAATATAGTGTCATCATTCAAAACAAGCTGCCACCCAAATTGAAAGATCCAGGTAGCTTTTCTGTCCCCTGTTCTATTGGGAGTGTTACGTTCGACCGAGCCTTATGTGATCTCGGTGCTAGTGTTAGTCTAATACCTCTGTCTATGTGTAGGAAACTGAACATTTGAGAGCTCAAACCAACCTCAATGTCTTTGCAACTTGCTAATTCATCAGTAAAGAATCCGGTTGGTATTTTAGAAAATGTTCCTGTTCAAATTGGTAAGTTTTTCATACCTGCTGATTTTATAGTGCTGGATATGGAGGAAAATTCAAAAAACCCTATTATACTTGGTAGACCATTTTTGGCCACAGCTGGAGCTCTCATTGATGTGAAAAAAGGAAAATTGACATTTGATATTTGTGGTGATTTAATTGAATTTGACTTAACTAATTCTTTAAGAAGGGCATCACACTCAGGGACATGTTGTAGCATAGAAATAGTTTATGAGAAGGTTATTTGTGACATGCATATTTTATTTGAAGAACCTTCTGAATTTGATACATTTTCTGGGTGTGCTAATCAAGAACTTCAGGAAAGGGCAGCAAAGAAGAAGAGAAGACGAAGGAGGAAAGGAATATCAAAATTGACTGAAGAAGTAAAAAAGGCTCATAAATAAATTTGGATACTGTTTCAAGTTTGAGCCTTATGTTCTTAAAAGCCATGAACAAGACACTGAGCAATCATTATGGCGACTGAAGACGCGGTCACGATCAATTCCAAGTGTTCAATGGTCAAGCTAATGACTGTTAAATTAGCGCTTCTTGGGAGGCAACCCAAGCACTTTTACTCTAGCTTATTTTTTACTTTATTTTTGTTTTTGTTTTTTACTTAGCACTAATTTTTCTTTTCTTTTTGTAGGTGAAAATTAATTTTTGTCAAAAAAAAAAACTTTAGTGGTGCGAACCCGAAGACACAGAGGATGATTGGGTCTAACACAGACTAATAGACCTTTGTGAGTATTTTCTTCCTACTTATTTGCATTCCATCCTTTTTATTTTTCTGATAATCCATGTGTTCAAATGGAAGATGAATACTTCAAACTTCTTGTGCTCACATGCCACGGATCCTCACCTTTTGATTTTATTGATAGATATTTCGATTTGGTTATGTTGACACAATATGATGATGATGTGTAGAAGGATTTTTCTGAAAATACTACAAACACCATGCCAAAATTTTTAACGAATTATCATGCAAACTGGAAATAGATTTTATATGTTGAATTTATTTCTTTGATATAATCTATTTGTTGGAAATTTTTCATTAATTGATGCATGAAATTCTAGGTAAATGCATTGTTTAGTGAATGCAATCTTGAAGTGAAATAATTCTTTTGAATAAAATGAGCATATTTGCACATGTTATTGAGTTGATATCAACTGATTAATCTAGTTAATCTTTATAATCTTTTATGTTATTTGTTGGGAAAAAGAGATCCAAATCCATGAGAAAGGATGACTCCCCTACTTGGCACTGTAAAAATTTAACAGTGGGACCTAAAGACATGGGTTGAAGTCCACAAAAAGAAAAAGAATAACTCCCCTTCTTGGCATTGTGTTCACAATGGTACCTAAGACAAGAGTTGAAGTTCATTGCAAAAGCGTGTGTCTATGTAGATGCATGCCAAGAGAGAGCTCCTTTGACATTGACTCCTCTGTCTCAAGAAAATTCTTTCTACCTATGAGATATGAGTTCTATTATGTGTGGTTATGTGACCAACATGCTCTAAATTCGTCATTGGAAAAAGGGTGGTAATCGATTTAGAGAATGTCAAGGACAAATAAAAAAAAATGAGTGAAAAAAAAAAGATTTGGAGATCCTATTCCTGTAAACAAAAACATATTGGATGAAAATCTCAAAAACAAGATTAATTCATGAAGTTGAAATTCTATTACCACGCATGTTGCGAACTTTTATTTAATTGAATTATTGGGTCTTAAAGATTAATTTCAGAGGACGATGTATTTACTTGAAAATTTTGTGTGAGATTGATAAAATTTTCTATAAATGATGATATTCTAGAAATTTATTCGTCATATGAAAATTTATGTTCCAATACTCGGTATTGCTTTCTTTATTTTCTTGAGGACAAGCAAAGTTTGAGCCTTATGTGTTTGATGACTCTAAATTTCATAGTATTTTTCATACTTAATTAGTAGTATTTTGAACCATAAAGTTACTCTTTTGCTTTATTTTTGTACCTTAATTGCCAAATACTTCGGAATCTACACCACTCTTTGTTTTTGATCATTTTCAGGCAAAAAGGTATCATTATCACTGGTTTTCGAGCAATATCAATGCATGAACGAGTTCTAAACATCAAGAGGAATCTACACAACAAATTTCAAGTCAAAATGGTGCTTCTAGTTAAAATACGGCACTACCGTATTTTCCAGACGAATTCTCTCGGTACCGTATTTCTTAGCGGACATTCTTGGGCGAAATACGGTATTACCGTATTTTCCAGACGATCTTTCACGGTACCATATTTGGCAATGTTTTTGACCAGAGGGTTTCAGCAGAAATACGGCACTGCCGTGGTCGTTTACACGGTGCCATATATTCCAACATTTTGGACCAGAAACTTTTGGAATAATTACGGCAGTACCGTGAGGTTTTCCACGGTGCCGTATTTTGTGTAAATTCTGACCAGAAGGATTTGGCAAAAATACAGCACTATCGTATTTTTAAGAAAAACTCTCACGGCACCGTATTTTGTGCCCAGAACTCACAGAATAAAATACGGCACTGCCGTATGAATCTTCACGGTGCCGTATTTTGGAACTCAGAATTCTAATTTTTCCGCCCGATTCTTGCAAAGACCATATCTTTTGATCTATACCTCCAAATTGAGATCCGAAAGAGGCGGTGGACTCGTCTTTAAGAGGAGAAAACATAAAAAGTGAAAGGAATGAATTTTATCATGAATCCATGGAGAAATTGAGGGAGAGGCAGAATTGCTAGGGTTCATCGGTTCTCTACCTACAGACCACCTCTGGCCACGAAATTTGACAGAGAGTTTCATCTGGTGAAGGAAAACACGTACCTCAAGTTTCAGAGCGTTTGGAGTTGAATCGAAGGAGAAATCAACGAAACAGCGGTGACAGTGCTGATTCCAGACAAATACGGTGCTGTAATTTCATTACAACACTGTTTTGTAATCTTTCTTCATTCTTTTCGATTCCTATTCACTCTGAGAACATGTTTTATTATAATCCTTTCATCATGGTAGCTTAATCTTTTTTTGGGACAAGGGGGTGTAATCTCTTTGTTTCTTAATGGCTAGAAAACCCTAATTTTGTCAAACTGATTTTATTATGATAATTTTACTCTTGTGATTGATTGTTCTTTAATTCTCCTTTGTGTCTTAAATATCAGCATGTTTTATAATTTTGCGAAATAGACCGAGAGGTTGATTGTTTGAAATTCGGAACCTTAGGAATTATTGAGTTTGGAACTACCGTAAGAGATTAAGTTGTTCTTCGAATTCTGATTTTTAGAGAGCTATAATGCCTTGTTGAATTTTTGATACTTTGGATTGAGTTAATGTGTAGACTTGATTTGATATTGCAAGAGATTGAGTATCGAGTCGTTGGAAACCCTTGAGTAAAACTAGTGTTGAGACTCGGGTGCACGAGAGTGATCTTTGATTTTCCACTTGAGGTGATCAACCTAGAATTCGGATGCACGAGAGTGATCCTTGAGTTCTTAGCTGATGGTTTACTTATTTTCAGCATTGAATAGATCTTGCGCGAGAGTGGGGATCGGTTCTTTGTATGATTGTCTGCGCGAGAGCGAGACAATTTATTTATAAAGTAAATTTTACCTTTACCATAATAGAATTAGATTGACAAATACTTATCTTAATCTAGTCATTAGAAATTAAAATAGATGAACCCCTAGTTCCGATTTCCTCTCTGATATTTTCTCCGTGTTCTTTTCGATAGTTTGATTCACTATTTTTTGATTGCCTAGCTAGTGAGAAATCGATTATTCAGTACTTGACAACAAGGTCTCTGTGGTTCGATATCTATTTTATTACTTCGAGTATCCGTGCACTTGCGGACACAACAAGTTTTTGGCGCCATTGCCGGGGACCTTGGTTTTGTCAATATTGAAGATATCGAGATTATTACTAGACTAGGTTTTATTTACTGTATTTTTCTGTTTATTTTCTATTTTCTTGAAATCACTTGATCTATCTGCTTTGCATGCACAGGAATCATAGGTCAAGTTTAGAAGCCCAATCATTTCTTGTGCGTGATACAGTTTGCCCCAAAATTCACTTTATTTCTCTGTTTGATATTTCAACTTGTCCATTTGTTTGGGGATGATAAGGTGCTACAACTCTATGATTTACTCCATACTTTCTAAGCAAGGCTAAAAATTTATGTTCTTTAAAGTGTGAGCCTCCATCACTAATCATAACTCATGGTGTTCCAAAATGTGAAAAGATGATCTTTTTAAACAGTTTCACAATAACCCTAGAATCGTTAGTAGGGGAAGCAAGAGCCTCAACCTACTTAGAAACATAATCTCTACCACAAGTATGTATTTGTTACCACCAGATGATGGGAATGGTCCCATAAAATCTATCCCCCAAACATCAAATATCTCAACCCCAAGAATAGTGGACAGCGGCATCTCATTCCTTCTATTAATATTCCCTATCTTTTGACATCTATCACAAGATAATATGGAATTTCTAGCATCCTTAACGATTGAGGGTCAATAAAATCCAGAATGTAAAACCTTGAAAACAGTCTTCTGAGTACTAGCATGTCCTCCATAAGATGATCCATGACACTGAAAAAGAATGTTCATGATTTCTTACTCGGGTACACACCTCCTAAATATTCCATTTGCACATCTTCTAAAAACATAAGGCTCATCCCAAAAATAGTGCTTTACCTCGGCTAAGAATTTCTTCTTTCCTTGATAACTCAAATCAAGAGGAAAAATATTAGCAACCTGGTAATTCACTATATCGGCATACCATGGAGCCTTGATTTGTTCAATGGCTAAGAGTTGTTCTTCAGGGAATAATCATTTATTGTATCACCTTTAATAGTATCTACTAATATCCTCGAAAGATGATCTGCAACAAAGTTCTCTAACCCCTTCTTGTCTTTAATCTCCAAATCAAACTCTTGTAATAACAATATCCATCTAAGAAGACGTGGTTTACTATCTTTTTTCTGCATCAAGTATTTCACCGCTGCATGATCTGTGTACACCATAACCTTAAAATTAATCAAGTATGATTTGAATTTGTCAAAAGCAAAACAATGGCCCCAAAATTTCTTTTTCTGTGGTTTTGTAATTCCTTTGTGTCTCATCCAAGGTCCTACTAGCATAATAGATAACATAGGGCTTCTTCTCATTTCTTTGGCCAAGGACTACTCCTACTGCATAATCACTAGCATCACACAAGAGCTCAAACGGCAAACTCTAGTCCAGTGGCTGAATGATGGGCGTTGAAGTCAGAGCTTTTTTCAACTCCTGAAAAGCAAACAAACAACCTTCATCAAAAGAAAATTTAATATCTTTATAAAGTAAATTTGTAAGTAGTCTAGCAAGTTTTGAAAAATCCTTAATAAATTGCTGATAGAATCCTGCATGTCCCAAAAAACTCCTGATCTCCTTGACTGTGGTGGGCAGCTCCAACTTCTCAATCACTTCAACTTTGGCTTTGTTAACCTCTATCCCTCTTTCTGAAATTAGGTGTCTCAAAACTATCCCCTGCCTAACCATGAAATGACATTTTTTCCAGTTAAGCACAAGATTAGTTTCTTCACACCACTACAAAACTCAAGATAAGTTAGCCAAACAATCATCAAAAGAAAAACCATATACAGAAAATTCATCCATAAAAACATCCATAAAATCCTCAATAAAGTCCCAAAATATAGCTGTCATACACCTCTGAAAAGTGGCAGGTGCATTACTAATAGGGCCTAAACTTGATAGGCTGCTACCGCAAGTGCACGGTCTATCATGTAATAAAAAGTATCGATCCCACGAGGACTAGGGGTCAAGTACTAACTAATCAGTTAATCAATAGCTAGGTTAATGATTAATGGAGAAATATCTAATTTCCTAGTGCAACTAAGTAAACTAAAACAATCTAAAAACAAGCAGAGCAGAAAACAAGCAATCGGGGTTTGAGATCTTTGAGAGAAGATTGGGGTTTCGGGTTTCACTGCACTGAAGCATGCATGAAAGTTAATGTTGATATTTTAGATAGGTTTTACCTATGTTCTTAAGGTAATCCTTCATAAGGTATAGACACGCTCCCTCTTAGGACACGGTTTGGTGTTTAACTTAACCCAAGTCTCCTACTCTCGTGGCTTACTAGGTTAAGCTGACCCAATGGGTTCTATGAAGGATTAGGGTTCGTCGGGTGATTTCGACAACTCTCGTGGCCGAAATCACCAGTCCAGTCTAAGGGGGTCCGACAATTGTGGTTCACCTCTCAGTCCTTCCCACAATGTCTAAAGCGTGAACATGTATGGCCAGTACATAAACATGAATGAAAACTTTCTAGACATGAATATGAACAAAGACAAATATGAGAAATATATAAATCAGACATTAAAGATCAACATTCTTACAGTGGGCTACGCCCAAACCCCGAAAAGAGAGTTTACGCTACAAGATTCAACACGAAATACATGAAATCTCTCATACAAATTGATTCAAACTAGAGGGAGGAGTAGATCCTTGATGGAAGAAGGTTCAGCACGATGATCTTCGTCGGAACGAAGAAGAAATCACGCCGGAACAGTGTCGCTGTCAAGAAATCACCCCAAACCCTAGGTTATCGCCCCTTTCACTTGTTCTCCTCAACCGCTTAATCAAATTTGATAATTCCAGTCCCAAAACGTGCATATCCAAGTTAGGAAGGTCTCCATAAAATTTCAGCAAATTCCGCTTCCAAAATAGTAAGTTATCGTCGAAAACTGGACACCTATCGAACTGTGCGGGATGATACACGGCCGTGCATGGATGCACGGCCATGCTCGTGTATGGCTCGGCGACGTTTAATCTTTGGAAAAGTTACTCTTCATGGCCGTGCATAGATTCATGGGTGTGCCCGTGAACATCTCACCAAAAATCTAAAAGTGCAGGTTCATACACGGCCGTGCATGGATACACGGCCATGCCCGTGAAGAGCACAGAGAACTCCGTTTGAGCTGAAATTCGACGTATAGCTTTGTCTCATCATGAGGAATCGTTCCATATATTCATATCTTCCAAATTCCATCGATTTTGGGGTGAAATCACTACATTTCAATAAAACAAAGGAAAAGTAAAGACTCTGAAGAATATGAAGCATTTAAGGAGATAAATAAGACAAAACATGCATTTTACTCAAAAATAATAACAGAAATAAGTCACGATATATCATATATTTGCATGTCATCAATTACACAAACCAAATGACATTCTCCTATAGGCAAAGGTACTATATGGGCAAGTGAAAGTGGTCTTATCTTGGTCATCGGGATGGATGGCAATTTGAAAAAAAATCTAGAATACCCATCTAAGAAACAGAAATAAGAATGATTAGCAAGCCACTCAACCATCTGATCAATAAAGGGTAAGGGAAAATGGCTTTCCTGGTGGCCACATTCAATTTTCTATAATCTATACACATGCACCAACTAGTTACTGTCCTAACAAGAATCAATTCATTATCTTCATTTTTCAAGATAGTTACACCCCCTTTCTTAGGAACACAATGAACAGGACTTACCCATTTACTATCGAAGATAGTATAGATAATACCTGCATCAAGTAATTTCAGAACCTCCTTCTTCACAACTTCTTTCATAGAGGGGTTAAGTCTTCTTTGAAAATCAACATGTGATTTGTGTTCCTCTTCCATAAGAATTCTGTGCATACAAAAAGAAGGATTAATTCCCTTCAAGTCATCAATAGAGTACCCAATTACCTTCCTATGAATCCTCAACTCCCTTAGAAGTAAATCTGTCTCCCTTTCAATAAGCTGTGCATCAACAATAATATGGTAAGTAGAATTTGGTCTAAGAAATTCGTAGTGAAGATTATTAGGTAAAGATTTCAGTTCAATTTTTGGGATTTTCTCTTCCTGATTTTCTTAATCATCACAAACAGTGCAGTCTAGTAAATCATGAATCTCATCATCAAAATTAGAATTAAAATCACAACTAGAATTAAGATCAGAATCAACATCTAAATTAGAATCAGAAGGCTTCTCAAACAAAGCATTAAGATCATAAACATGGTCATCCACAACATGAATACTACAACAAGATACAGTATAAGATGGTTTCTTCATAGATTCATTCAAATCAAACTCAATTTTGTTATCACCAATGTTAAGAGTGAGTTTACCGTTCTTTACATCAATAATAGCTCCTACTATAGCTAAGAACGGTCTACCAAGTATGATAGGAATTTTAGCATCTTCCTCTATCTCTAAAACTTCAAAATCTGCTGGAACAAAATACTTACCAACCTGGAGTGGAACATCCTCAAGAATCCCAACAGGATACTTAACTGAACGATTAGTGTGCTGCAAGGATATAGAAGCTGGTTTCGGCTCTCCCATGTCCAGTTTCCTACAAACAAATAAAGGCATTAGACTCACACTAGCACCAAGATCACATAAGGCTCGGTCAAAAGCCATACTCCCAATCAAGAAAGGAATAAAGAAACTACCTGGATCCTTTAATTTCGGTGGCAATTTGTTTTGAATGATAGCACTACACTCCTTAGTTAATGCTACAGTCCCATAGTCCTCTATTTTTCTTTTATTTGACAAAATTTCTTTCAAAAATTTAGCATAAGTGGGCATTTGAGATAAAGCATCAGTAAATGAAATATTAACGGAAAGCTTTTTCAAAACATCAAGAAATTTCACAAATTGCTTATCTAACTTGGCTTGAACCTGTCTTTAGGGAAAGGGTATAGGAGGCCTATAAGGTGCAGGTGAACTAAGTCTAGGAACATCAAGCTGACATGGCTCATCATCCTTAAGTTCATCACCCTTATGAGGTGGCGAACTAGTATGGGACTGCACATGTACATGTGGTGTTTCTAAGACTAATTCTCTACTAGGTTCAATATTAGGCTCTTCCTCATCATCATCAAGTCTACCCCTTGGTTCATCTAACTGTTTCCCACTTCTAGTAGTTATAGCATTATATTGTTCCCTGCGATTTACTTCAGGTTTAGCAGGCAATTTTCCTGGGGGTCTATAAGAAGTACTAGCTTGTTGTGCTATTTGATTCTCTAGAATTTTATTGTATGCTGTTAAAGATCTAACTTGAGAAGTAAGTTGATTAATTGTATCCATAATTTTCTCAAATTTTTGATGTTGGTTTGATATTAATTGATTTTGATTTGTCATGAACTTTTCAAGCATGGATTCTAAACTAGAGTTCTGGGGCTGATTTTGATTTTGTTGACTCTGTTGGTATCCTCTATTCTCAACCTGTCCTCCTGTATTATTGTTACTCTTCCAAGATAAATTTGGATGATTCCTCCATCTAGGGTTGTATGAACTAGAATAAGGGTCATTATTTCTTCTACCCTGATTATATCCCCCTACAGCATTTACTTGTCTTACTCCCTGATCATCAATGACCTTACACTCCTCAGAATAATGTCCTTGGTTACCACATAAATCATATATAGCAGAAGATGAAAATACAACAGTTTACATTTGAAAAGAATGAAATCTATTACAGAAAGAGTCTACTTTTTCAGCCAAGGTACGACAACTATCATCCTCAGTCTTACCATATGGAGGTCAATATATCACTTCTGTTTCAGTGATCCACTAGTTATGGTTCAGGGCCATCTCATCAATCAAAGTGAAAGCGTCATCAATGGTCTTGTTCATGAGAACTCCTCCTACAGCAGCATCAACTGTGAGACGAGTATTATAAAGTAAACCAATATAGAAAGTATGAATTAAAACCCATTTTTCCAAGCCATGGTGAGGGCACTTCCATTGTAATTCATTGAAACGCTCCCATGCTTCACTCAATGACTCGCCATCCCTTTGTGCAAAGCTAGCGATCTGATTTCTCAATTGGATCGTTTTACTTGGTGGGAAGTATTTCAACAAGAAGACATTTGAAAGTAGATCCCATGTCGTGAATGTTCCAGTTGGTTGAAAGTGTAGCTAGGCACGCGCTCAGTCCCTGAGAGAAAAAGAAAATAATATGAGTTTCAAAGCATCACTGGATACACTATTAAGCTTAATAGTATCACAAAATTCAAGAAAAAGTGCAAGATGTTGATTAGGATCTTCAAGTTGTGATCCTCCAAATTGATTCTGCTAGATCATAGATAGAAAGGCCGGTTTGATTTCAAAATTGTTAGCCTCTATTGCTGGCCTAGCTATGCTAGAGTGTATCCCTTGTGGATTCAGCGCTGCATAATCCTTAAGCAATCTTCTTTCAGCCATGATTAATTTTGCTCCTTTCTTCTCTTCAAATTTGAGTTTCCTACGCAATCTAAGAGTTTTGTTAATCTTAGGATCTAATGGAACTAGGGGTCCTGATCTAAGGGCCCTACGCATACACAAGTAGAGAGATCAAATAAACTCAGAAATTTAGAAAAATAACAGAATACAGAAATAATTCACAGCTTCTGAAGATTCAAAAACTAATGAAAACAAAACTAAAAAGAAAGCTTAGTCTAGCAATACTAGCAATTGCTTCAATATCAACTAAACTAAGGCTCCCGGCAACGGCGCCAAAAACTTGTTGTATCTATAAGTGCACGGATACTCGAAGTAATAAAAGATATCGAACCACAGGGACCTACGTGTTAAGTATCGAATAATTATTTTCTCACTAGTTAAGCAAATCGAATACAACGTAAGCGAACGATCGGAAAGTGTACGGATTATCAGAGAGAGATAGTTGGGACTAGGGATTCATCCACCTTAATTTCTATGACTGGACAGAAATAAGTGTTCATCAGTTTATTCTTAATATGATAAAGATAAAGACTACTTTTAAATAAATTGTCTCGCTCTCGCGACAACAATTTACAAAGAATAACCCTCGCTCTCGCGACTGATTATTTAGTATTTAAAATAAGTAAACCTTGACAAAGAGATTTAAAATCACTCTCGTGCATAACTCTTAGTGTCCATATCTCAAGTGAAACTAAATATTCTCATATCTTAGTTTCACAGGTTTTACTTAAGAGTTTCCAACAATCCAAAACCTAATCTCTTAGCATATTTTCATGTCTATCTCAATAATATTTCCTAGATCAGTTTATCACCAAGAATTATACTTCAAAAATCAAGAATTAAGAACAAACTTAATCTCTTAGCATAAGTTCCTAAATCATAATTTTAGGGTTCAAGTTTTGCAAATCACTTTTCAGTTCATATTACAAAACTCTAAGACATGTTGAAAATTGAAACTAGCAAAGATCAAAGATAATAATTACTTAAGAAAAATTATCATATCAAGATTATTCTGATGAAATAAAGATTATCCCGTCATTAAGAAATTAAGGGGATTAATTCCCCGTATCCTAAGGAAAAATTACGCCATCATGGTGGGAGAATTACAATAAGACATTGTTTCAGAAAAATTAGAAATCGAGAAGAATATGTGAGTTACTGTATACAGGGCTGTAATAAAATTATAGCTTGTAATTTTTTTTTTTCTGAAAACGCGATGAATGGTGGAGGCGTCCACGCTTTTGTTGATTTCTCTTTTTTTTTATTTCCTTTTGCTCTGAAACTTCTGGTGTGTGTTCTCCTTCCTCAAGCGTAGCTTCCTTGTAAATTTCACAGCTGATGATGGTCTGTACACTTCTCAACAATGAACCTAGCGCAGCAGTGAACTTATCAATTTCTCCCTGAATCGTGGATCAAAATTGGGGTTTTTTGTTCTGAGACCTTCGCCTCTTCTTATAGAGCACTCCCCTTCTTTCGGTTTTTGAAATAGTGGTCTAAATTGCTCGGAATCATCATCACAAAAAATCGGCTACAGTAATTCCGGAATAATCGAGCAAACATGGCCACCTGGATTAGAATTACGGCCCGTGAAGAAAATTATGGTAGTGCCATAATTTCTTTTGTGGAAAAATTTGGAAGAATTACAGGCTGTAATAAAAACCACGATGGTACCATGTTTTATCCTTCATGCTTCAAAATCTGGCTCGACTAGATTACGGCCGTAACAATATTACGGTAGTGCCATAATTCCCTCTGGTTAGAAATCTTCAAAAAATTTTGTAGGTCTCAGTAAAACCACGGCCGTAATTTGGTTGAAAGCACTGTTTGTCTTGAAATTTGACGTGTAATTTCCTCTGGATGACTGAAATTCATTTATGCACTCTGTTTGCTTGAAAATCCATCAAAATAAAGCTTTTTTGCCTGAAATTGATCAAAAAATCTAGAAAAGGTGTAGATTCTAAAATATTTGACAAATAAGGCATAAAAATAAGCAAAAGAGCATGAAAATGACTCATAAAGATTAATCAATCAATACAAAATATACTATGAATTTTTGAGTCATCAATTACCTGACCATTGCATTGTACTATGGATGAAAACATACTATAGTATATAATCTACAAACATAGATGTCGAGAGCATCAGCTTATCCATTGCAACATAAATTCATTTGAATCAATTCCTTTAAGACTGTTGGCAATTACCTCCCTCAGTAGCATAGTATTTAATTCAAACTTCAACCTCGCATCATCAAGCCCCCCTACCTTCCTTCTCTGGTAATTCATGTACAGATCCCTATTTCCAAGACAACAATAAGCAACCATGGCAAATACAATTCGAAGCCAGTGACGGGTGAAGCGCATTGTAGATCACGTCCTAGAGCTGCCCTGGTTGGAGCAGGAGCTTGACCTGAGGTGGCTAGAGCAGGGAGAAAGGACTCGGCTGGAGCAAGGAGCAAGTACTTGGCTGCTGGCAGTGAGATGGAGCAGGGATCTGGGAGTGGGCTAGAGCTAGGAGGTGGAAGGATCATCGGTTGGAGGTTCGGTGGAAGGAGATGGAGCTGGGAGGCGGATGGACGAGAAGCTACAGCTGGGAGGTGGAACGAGCATCGGCTAGAGCTAGGAGGTGGAAGGACGATCGACTGGAGGTTCGGTGGAAGGAGATGACAAGGAGCTGGAGCTAGGAGGTGGAAGGAGCATTGGCTAGAGGTTCGGCGGAAGGAGATGGAGCTAGGAGGCGGAAAGAGCGCCGAATAGAGGTTTGGCAGAAGGAGGTGGAGCTAGGAGGAGGAAAGAGCACCGGCTAGAGGTTTAGAGGAAGGAGATGAAGCTGGACGCCTTCGAGCTGAGGCTGGTCTTCTGACGAAGAAGCTTACCAAAGAAGCGTGGACCTAGAGTCGAAGAAGCTCGCCGAAGGAGATAGAGCTAGCACTAGAGGTTGTTGGCGAACCTAGAGCTGAAGAAGCTCATCGAAGAAGTGAGGATAGCTAGCCGGCGGAGGCAGAGGTAGCCGAGGTTGGCAGTCAGTGAAGCGAAGGTCGGCGAGGAGCCGGATCGGCGAGGCATCGCGAGAGGGGTTTACGTGAAGCAGGCGTTGCGAGAGGGGAGAGAGAAAGTGGAATCAGCCCTGCGGGCCGCGAGAAGCTAGTTGAAGGCTAATTCTGCAGGGCAACTAATTTTCGCTGGTGCGCCTAGCGGAATCAGCCCCAAAGGTCTCTATGCTACACTATTCCCACTAGCTGCACCCGCAAAAGTGGGCGGTTAGCAGCCCCTTAGGCGCCTATGAGATGAATTTCTCACCATTATACCCTTATTCCCTCTTATCTCTTCATGACAACTAATTATAAGGCACCATTGGATAATGGGCTAGCTCAAACTTCATTACACAAGTTGATTAAGCTATCGGATGCAATCCAATGCAACCCAAAGTCAAATATGGCTAACCATGATCAATTTTTGGTCAACCTGCCAAAAATAAAGTTTGACTCTAATAAGTTTCTTCCATCTCATTAGGCCCATGGCGCTGATGAAATCTCACAAATAGATCTGAGTTATCCAATAACTCGATCATAAGGCTACCCGATCAATACGAGAACTTGAGTATTAAGGTGTGCGACCCTGTAGGTTTCTCTAACGTTGGTAGTGATGAACTAAGGTCATCACAAGTAGTGAGTGGCACCTAGTAGTGCATCACTGCTACCCAAGTCTTCGGAATAGATATCAACATCGACATCCCCATCATCACAACAGGGTACCAATGCATTATAGTCCCTTTGTCAAACTGATATCCGATTGGACAAGTGTGTCACCACTTGTTTTCACCCAATCTCATGGTCATGACTAAACCAGGTTTCACCTGGGTATGACTATACACTTTTAGTCATGCATCTATAGGGGGGCCGTGGATATCAAGCTTCCTTTAAGAAGGGGTAAATCCTATAACTGTCCATTGATCTTCTCATATGGGTTGTGACATACTCAATGACAAACGTTATAACCTCCCAACTACGGTGAGGTTTTAGGTTATATCAAAGTATGTCCCTAATCATATAGAAGGGTCAATGACCTCAAGTTAGGGGACTAATGCATCTCTTGTCACTTGTGAGGATAACTCATGACACCAAGTTAAATCCTCACAGTGGGTCGGTCTAGTATATCCATAACTGATATACCCATATGTCTGTGTTAGCACCTTGTGCTTAACCAGCCCATATACCAGTCTCACATGCACCATAGCTGTCCTATATCCACTCAGGTACTTGACTGGGGACAAAGTTTGAGCATAGATACAATCTATCTCTAGGGACATTATCATGCAAGTATACAATGAAAGCAGATGTAAACAAAGCACAATAATGACAATGCCAGAATGATATATATAAGATATCAACGTCAAGTAGTACAAAAGATAGACCAACAATGGGTCCAAATGCATAGCTCCGATCCGTGCTGGTGATCACTATTCCGGCGGTGGAGATACTGTTCTGGTGATCGCCACTGGTGAGGTTTTCCAACGAACTCCAACCAGTGTACTCACAACTCAAGTTTGCATGCATGGAGTTATTTCGGATGATTATTTGGTTGGTTCTTAGCGCAAACCTATAGTATTTAGGTAGGGATCTTACCTTCATCCTTTATTTTGGTGCCAAATCACATGTGTAGGTAGTGGCACCTTCTTGTTGCTGGTTTAATTCTGATTATTACCTTTGAATATCCATTGGAACTCTATCACCTACCGTTGGGATATGATAATGCTTGCATGTATTCTGTTTTTGTATTACTAATGCATAATATTGATTTGGTATGGTTTATATGCTGTACATATATTGTTTTAGCTATCTCTATAGTCGGTTTGTGATTTATATTATGTTGGATGGACGGATTGGCCTGACTGGTATATAGTTTGCCTTTCGGGATCCATTGGATTTAGCCACTGGTAATAGTCATGGCATGCTAGGACCATGGACTATAGGCCTCTGGATGGGTCACGGTCGATTGGTCGTATGAGCAACTTCGAAGTGACCTGGGTGTAGGATGCTACACTGGCGGGTTGTCAACGGACAGTTGTTCCCTACTGTTGTCTATTGAGCTAGCGATTGGGAACCACTTTTTGAATGTGCATCCTTTGGGACAATTAGCTTAGATTGGGTGTTGCACTTGCATGCTATTCTTTTCATTATCTATTAGGTGTGTTATATGCTTATATTGTACTTCTGCTTATGTTGATTATTGTTGGATCCTTTTGTACTCTGTTATGCACCATCTTATTTGCTAATCCCTACTTAGCCTCCTGGCTAACCCTCTTTATTTTGCCTCCATATCCGGGCATGGCTCCATCGAGAGCACAGTAGATAGATAGGTAGCCACCCACCTATCTTGGGTCTGTCTTTTCTATCTTATCGCATATATTATTGTTGTTGCTATATTACGTTGGATTGTATTATGTTGGTTGTGTATTCTCGTTGACTTTGACTGCTACGTCGGTTTGCTATGTTATCATATATGCCAGTTTATGTTATTTGATCCTCCATAGTTATTTTTATTGCTTCTTGGATCTGTGATTGGCATGACAGGTCCACCTTTACCGTGTCCTGAGGCCGAGTGTCTCGATGTGGGCCTAGTTGGGGGAAAATACATTGGAAGGAGGGGGGGGGGGGGGGAGGCGAGAGAGCACGCGTCAGAGTCGCCGAAGATAATGTTAGCACCAGATCTAGGGTTTCCGCGTCTAAACATCGCCATTGTGTTCGCGTAGAAGAAAGGGAAAGGAGTTCACCGGATCTGGCCACCGGAGCAAAGGGAGGGAGCTGGAGAAGGGGCGTGTAGAGAGGAGGAAGGCAGCTACGCTTGGTGATGTGAGGAAGCGGGGAAGAAAGAGGAGGAAATAAGGGAGAAGGGGAGACAATGGAGAGTGGAGTGAGCATGGGGAGATGGATGGGATGGGACGCCAGCTATCCCATCCCATCAACTGAATTTTTTTTTTCAAAACGTTACACGTAGTGCGTGAGGGGCTAACATTCATTTAGCGTGTGACAATAGAGATGACAATGAGTAGGGTACTTATTTTTTTGTACTACTTCTACTCGAATCCGAATAACTACCCTATTATCTATACCCGATTATCTACCCAATTTTTTAAAAAACCCCCTACTTGAACCCTACCATAAAAAAAATCAACTACCCGTTAACTATCCAAATCCTATAAATACCCGACTTAAGTAATCAATTTTATTAAATTATATATTATATACTCGATTATCAGAATAAAATCTGACATCTATCATAAGAAATTAAGATATTAAATTATAAATATAAATTATTTATTTATTATTATTATTTTATTTATATATATACTTAATCAATTCAAATAGTATTCATATTACTAATAGTCAAATCAAACTCGATTAATAAGGATATGCATCAAACTCGATTAATAAGTATTTGAATATTTATAATTGAATCTAATTTGATTCAATTATCTCGGGTACTTGTTTAAAATATGCCTCATCCCTATCCCTTTCCTTATTGTCACGCCCCGAACTTAGGGTTCTCCGATGGATCTTCGTACCACACTAAAATCCTAATTTTTGGATGTAAAATCAGCCCCAAATTGATAATCCTAATTATCATCCAAAATTTATTTTCAAATTGAAAAAAACCCAAAAACCCTAATTTTTAAATTTACCTCTCAAACCCTAATTGACCAAGTCAACGCCAGAAATCGCCGCTTCTGAATTTCTACCTTTGCTGACGCTTGCTGACGTCAGCCGCCCAATTCGATGTTCCCCTCACCGAATTGAGCGTTGACCAAGCGCCCCTGTTGAGTCCTCCGCCTCGATGCGAACGCCTCGGCGCGTTCGCGTCTTCGTCTTCGTTGCGCCTTGGACGAGTGCCGCCTGCACTCGTTCGTCGGCAGTCGTTGTTGAAGACTAGGGTTCCAGACGTTCAGAAGATGAAGTTTTTCGCCCTTCTGTTTCTTCGCCTATAGCCGCCAGCTGCTGAAAACGACGAGAATCGTCGTCGTAACCCACCAAATCGGAGGAAAGAGCTTTGATTTCATCGGAAAAAGCTACAACGCTCCCCCTTTACAATCGCTGACGACCCCCGTCGCCGACCCCTCTTCCCCTCCCTCGCCGATGATCCCTCTGATCGTCGGTTACAAATCTCTTACGAACTCACAATTTTTCACACGTCGGCGGCTCCCCAGGTGCCGGAGCTCTCCCAGTTGCTGCCCTTAGCTTCGGCGGTGGTGATGATAGAGGCGTCAATGCTCTGATGTTGTTTCTCGTCCCCGTCGGCTCCTCTTAAAAAGACGAGACGCCACCTCCAAATCTCCGCGCCGACCGCATCTCACGTTGCTAATCTCGATCGAGGAAGCCCCCGCCTCCCCTTTTCTTGCTTGAGCCGTGGTCGCGTCGCCCGCCGAAGTTGCCGCCTCATTCGCAGCTACCAGCATCATCCGAGGAAGAGATCGTCTCCGCGTCCAAGTTCTACGGGGAAGACAATGCCGCGCCGTCTCCCTTGATTTGGGTCAAAATCGAGAGCTTCCCATTTTGATCGAGTAATTTGGAAAGCTCAGGCTCCGCTTTGCTGATTTCAGCATGGGCTTGGGCCTTGGCCCAATGATCGAAGGGCCTAACACCTTTCCTATCGCATAAATGTTTGTCAAGTCAACTGGAGGGGCATCCATGCATGCCTGCCTTTGAATGATAATGGCATTATTGTTTGTGGCTTTGTTGATCGTTTTGGTCAATTGCTTCTCTTTTCATGGCTGCTGGAATCATGAGCCATCATCGTCTTTAATTAACTATCATTCTGGCTCTGTTTTTCTATGCTTCGCTCCTTTTAATGTCGTCCGAAAAGACCAAACACACCATCTTCTCTCTCTCTTTCTCTTTCTAGCATCGCAAGCGGAGTGGACGGGAGGGAAAGAGACAAGTCAAGAAAGAGAGAAGCAATTGACAAGTAGCAGCCGGTGAGCAAACACACCATCTTCTCTCTCTCTGTTTGTTCAACTCTGCTTAGCTTTTAAGCTAAAGCCTCCTGAGGAGTAGTATCTACTATCTAACTGTGCTGTGAAGTAAAGCTTCCTTTGCTTTTTGTTAAATTTTAAGCTGTTTTTGATTATTTAGATCGAGAAATCGAAGCCAAATATACATACATTTTGCCATTCCCCTTCTTCGAGTGGCCGAATGGGATGCACCTACTCCAAGGTGGAGGTGGACGATGTGCTGTGGCGGTGCAAGGAGCGGAGGAGGCTGATGAAGCAACTGCTCAACTGCCGGGCGGAGCTTGCCGCCGCTCATATGGCGTATCTCCAGTCCTTGAGGAACACCGGCGCCACCCTACGCCAGTTGGCTGAAATCGAGACCATGATCCCAGGCGGCACTCCCCCGATTGGTCTTGCATTACCCCCCTCACCGCCCCCGCCCCCACCTCTTCCGCCTTCGCCGCCACCCCCGCCTATCTTTAGTCCCATTGCTACAAAGGAGGTAATGGAGGAGAAGGTTCCTGCCGGTGAGTCAAGCGATACGGATGACGAGCGAAGCTGTCCGACGCCTCCGCCTCCCATCCCTGGTTCGGCCTGGGAACTCTGGGACCCTTTCGGCCCCATTCCTTCCTCCAGCTCTTCGTCTCCGTTGCCTCAAAGGGAAACGAGCGCTTTCATGCAGGCTCCAGTGGAGGAAGAGTATTGGGAAGAGACGAGATCGGAGTTCGGGGAGGAGGAAGAAGAAATGGAAGAAAAAGAGAAACAAGTACAAAAACATGAAGCTTTTGCTACGGTGAGTAGCGACAGGGAGAAATGCCCAGCAAAGGAATTGACCGATGATAACTCGTCATCTGTGAGTTGGTTCACTAAAGATACTGACATGGGAATGGTGGTATGGAGGATGAAGAAGACATTGGCAGGGATTATAAAGGAGGTGGACGATTATTTCCTCAAGGCTGCGGCTGGTGGGATTGATGTTGCCGTTCTTCTTGAGTCGAATCATGGTGATTATCGTCCCTGGGATTCAGAAGGGAGAAAAGGTAATCTTTAACTCACCGGCATCCTGTTGATTTCAACATTTGTGTGCTTTCAAAGAAATCTTATCATAGCTATCGATGTTGTGAACTAATCTCTTTAGAGAAATAACCTGGAAATATTCTGTATGAACTTTCGGGCCACATTAGATGGTTTTTAACATTGTTCACAGTGGAACTTGTAAGGTTTGCGTTGCAATATCTGTTCTTAATGTTATTTTAATACATTTCTATCGATTGGATCTTGAAAAGAAACTGGGCCTTGCTGACCACCAAACTTCTAAGTTGTTGTATCTGCTGAGTCAATACGCTAATTCTGGCAACTGAAACTCAACTTAACAATATCTTGGCTTTTGATAGTTTGGTATCAGCAAAAGCACGAAAAGGCAACCATATCACTAATGTAAATATCTTGTTCCAGTGCTTCATTGTGCTTAGTGAGGTATTATGTAGTATTCCTTTAGAACCTCAATTATGTTCTCTAGATGTTAGAAATCATGTATATTGTTGTGGCAACTTTGAAAGTGTTGACCCCAGAGTTCTCAACTGATGACTGTGGACCACGGTCTCTAACTGAGGTGGAACATAAACTGCCTTCTGTTTGCCATGGCCTACAGAAAAGCCAGGGCGGGGTGTTTCAGTCAGGCACCTCTATTGCTAAAGTCAAATATCATGAAAATGAAAGAGATATGGATATAACTTAGATAATAATATATAGCTACTCTTTTTTTTGGGGTGAGACAACGTATTAATATCCGCGAGGAAGTGGGAGTTAAGCATTTAAAATGTGGTCCACACCTTTCCTTAACTTCTTTGATTGTTAGCTAAAGAAGATATGAGTTCTGTAATTAGGATGTGTGGAATAACCACGCAAGATCCACCTTAGGACTTTTTAACCTTGATCTAGTAACTGCAAATGATCAAGGTGGTTATGTGTTGACATTGTGGTCAAATGACGTATGTTTTGAATTTCTTGGCTGAACTACTCGATCGATCATGTGATAGGGATTTTTTACATTCCAATTTAGACCATATTGGAGGTGAGATGATAATTATAATAGTATTTACGGTTTAATAAACTTAGTGCCATTGATTTTTGCTTAAGGATTTTCAATTGAATTATATTCTCTTGTGTTCTTCAAGTTAAGAGGTAACTATTCTCAGGTTGGTCATAACAAACGATATGAAAGCAAATTTGGTCTTTGCCTGAAATATGAAAGAGTTGTCATGGATGGTTGAGCCATCATGGGACTATTGCCGACTATGGAATTGGATGCTTTCATTGTATAAGTTAGAATTTGAGATTTGGTGAAGATGCCAATTCTTGGTTTTAATATTTTTCAATTAGGACATGCCTTTTTTAGTATTGTTAAGCTAATGAGTTAGTTTTGTTATTAGGAAAATTGTAATAGAGTTAATTATCCTTGTCACACATCATACTGAGGAATCAGGCTATCCATGCATGCTACTGATTGCATTTTAAGCCTTCTGCCATGCTACGTGTTGGTTGTGGGATAGATGGTTGATTATGCCCATATTATACATTCTCTTAACTATTTGATATCGCTACGTTAGAGACAACACTGCTTTCTTATTTTATCCTTCATGTATTACTATTTTCTCTGTACAATTAAAGAGAACTTGTTTCATTGCTACAGGAAGAGTATACGACAAGGTGAGTGCTTCCAAACAGTAACATCAAATATGCCAGGCCTATATCAAAAAAAAAAAAAAAAAAAAAAAAAAGGATGGGAGACCTTATTTCAACCAAGCGCTTATAGCATTCTGTTTACGCATTTTGTTACCAACTTGAAGTATTTGGCCGAACTGACTTCATCACTCGCCTTGCTTTCACATGACTATCTTCATATTAATCCTTCGTTATGTAGGTTTCTTTTTTAAAACATTATAGCACTGTCATTTGACAATTAACAACACATTCGGCAATCCTAGTATACAGAACAAGAGGAGTGTTCTTTCTAGCAGGCAGATTAGCGAAGTTTCTGATAATATGTTTCTGTAATTTATCTACTACATCTCTTTGCCTAGCTTTCTGGTTTTTAACTGGTTGTAGGGAGACATCATTTTCACTATATTTCCAGGGAAGAGCTCCAAGTCTGCCAAGGTCGTTAATGCACTGTCATGGAGTTGGTCATTCAAATCCACTCATTCTAATAGAGATGCTCGAGATGCAAATATTTCTTGTAGGTCGAGTAATCACTGCACGACACTAGAAAGACTTTTTGCTGAAGAGCAGAAGCTCTACAGACAAGTAAAGGTAAACATATCTGAAAGACAAAAATAGTTGTATCTGATATAGAATGACAAGCAATTTATTGCAATTATTTATCTGCTGTCCTTGCTATGGAAAAGCAGCAACACAAATAGTTTGAAAGTACCCCCAACCATATTGTCCAAGTTCAAAATAAATGGAAATTAATATAGTGAATACCACTTAATATGGTCATAAAAAACTCATTCTTACTTAAGGGTGTCTTCTAGTCTATAGCCTTCAACTCAGCAAGAGCACACCTTGTATAGTCACTCCAAGGCTAAATATAGGAGAGAAGGGGCTTGCCTGTACCGTTGCTGCGAGCCTGTGCTGCACTAGATAAGCTCGCTGAGCTTTGAAGAGGTAATTCTCAAACATATAATAAGAAACAATGAGCTTTATTTTTTCTTTGGTAGAATCTCAGGTTATTTTATTTTATTTTTTCATAGCTCTTGAAAACTAAAATTAAACTTATTTTACTTATAGTAAAAAATTGTCTAGCAATAGTAACAAATTGAAAGAAAGAATGCACCTCGAAATCGAACAACTATTAGTTTGGAATATAAAATTGAAGAGGATAATAATCCAAGAAAAAGATAAGTAAAATTTTATGAGAAAATAATTATTGGAGGTATATGTTGTATCATGCATTGTTTAGTTTGCACTTGAAAAGATATTAAGGCACATAAAATTGTGAAACGTTTGGTAAAGAAGGGAATGAGCCTTATTGCACTTGATGCACTTACAAAAATAGCAACATTTTTGCCATTGGAGAGGAAGTTTTTAGAAGAAGAAAGTCAAGAAATAATTGTGAATAAAAATGGAAAAAAATTAGAGTCCCTTATGAAATGACTAAATGTTTTATTAACAACTCAATTGCAACAAATGTTCACATATCACAATAAACATATTCATGAGGGATTTAATACAATAAACATGTTCATGCGGGATTTAAAGACGAAGCTTGTGAACAAATTGTAAGATCCTTTTGCACTAGTGTCATTCATTTCAATTTTGTAAAAGATTCCAAAAGTTGAGTTGGTTGGTTAATATGGATGTGCTTTTAAACCCTTTTTTGTCATAGAAGAGTACAAATTGGATGATATTGTGACAATTGATCTCATTTCCCTTTGAGTTGATTGCAGTACTCTTGAACTGGTCTACCATCTTATTTTCTAATGAAGATTTCTTCATAAAGTCAATATACCTAACAAATATTTTCTTGTTGAACATTAGTGGATGCAGAGAACTTTACAATTTAAGCAATATTAGGCTCAATGCTTTTCAATAAAGATCTGATCATGGCCATATCAGACTGACGCCATAGTTCACATGATGGATTTGAAGAATTCTGGAGAACTATTGAGATGTTGATCCTTCCCATGCGAATCCAGAAAATAGCACATCGATTAATCAGCGCCATCAAGTTTGATAGTGGTTTTGAAAGTTGCTGGGCTTCAGTTTAATGTTTGATGGGGTTGCATTCATGGTTGTAATTTGGGAATCATTCGAAGGTCTTTGCAACTAATTGGCTGTTCTGTCTGTTTAGGGTTTAAATCATAACTCTATTTTGCAAAGTGTCTCTCACTTGTGAGAGGAGAAAGTAGGCTGAACTGCAAGATGAGATAATGGCAAAGCTATAGTTTCCTAAGGCTCTGGCTAACCAATTTGAGGCAATGGGGATTATGAAGTTGGTAGAAACATTGGTAAATGCAGGGAGATGACTAAGTGGACAAGATAGAGGGAAGGGAGGGCTGAAAGTGGAGGATTGGATCTGATGAGGCAATTTTAGGGAGGAAAGAGGGCTGGGTGGTGGCGGCAACTGAAGGAGCCGGTTACCTGCTCTGATAACATGGAGCAGCTCAAAGAGAGCATTCCATTAATGCTTAGCCCTCTAAAGCCGCATTTGGTACAGCTGTCAGGGTAGTGCAGAAGCAGGTACTGTTCCCATGTTTGGCATATTGCTATGCGATGGAATAGTACAACTTTTGGGTAATGTGGCGAGAAGGAAGGTCCCTAGGTTCAATTCCCAGCTACAGTAGCATTTGTTAAGTTGTTATATATATTTATATAAAACTTTAATGCATATACAATGTTATATTAATAATAATAATATATATATATATATATAGACCTGTTTAAGGAAACACGAGTTGCAACAGCACACTTTTTCCCCCTCAAAACTCCTTATCATAAAAATATAAGAATTGATGAGATATGCAGTGTGTAATAACTCCATAGCTATGCTCATCAACATCTGAGAACGATGATTAATTTAGTAGAGACTTGAGATACAAATCTGGAAGAGAGACGCAACTTCTGACCTTTTTGTTGAAGTTATTAAATGTGGCAAATTAGGAAGCACTTCTATATCCTAATAATAGTAGAATTAGGATTACACCCATTAGCCTCTATATATTTGGAGCCTATGTAAATATTCTGTATGGTATACATTAATTTCATGTTTAACTCTAATTGTTAATTTGCTGTTGTTGCTGCTTCTCACTTGATCACTTTCTTGTCCAGGATGAGGAAATTGCCAAATCCCAGCATAAGAAGATTATCCTACTACTACAGAAGTTAGAAGCAGGGGACTCTGATTTCACAAAAACTGAGAAAACTCGCTCAGACATTGAAGAACTGCAATGCAGGATGATTTCTTTGAAGGAATCTATAAATGGAACATGTTTGTCCATATCAAAACTCAGGGATGAAGAGTTATTCCCCAAATTGATCGAATTCTCTGTTGGGTAAGCTAGGGTGAAAACCTTTGTTAACTTAAATCCTGAAAGTCTGACCTTCATGCTTGTACAAATCATCAAATTCTTATCGAACAAAATATTTGTTGGTATCTACTGAACTTGCTATAAAAGGCAAACTAGTTTGATAGTCATCATTTTCTTAGTTGATTTCCTACTTGGACAGGCTCCTGAAGATGTGGAGAACAATGTACGAGTGCCATCAAGTGCAAAATCATGTTTCTCAACAAGCTAATCTTCTCGAGAGCCATCTAGGCAATGATCCAACCACTGATTCTCATCGTCATGCGGTGTCTCAGCTAGAAACTGAAGTGACATCATGGTATTCCTCCTTCTGCAACCTCTTCTGTTATCAGCGTGAATATTTTCGCATTCTGAACCAGTGGGTTAGGCTGACCGATAGACTTCCAGAAAATGATGCCCCAATGGGTTCCACATCCAATATTCGTATTTTTGGTGAAGATCTGCAACGAATTCTTGATAGGCTTCCAGACAAGGTACTAATATTACCTTCACTATTCCCTTTAATTATGCTAGTGTCATGTTTCTATTATTTTCTGATTAAAACTGATTGTGGAGGGGGACGGGCTTGGCTTCATTGCGCTTGTATTAAGTTATAATGTTCAAGCTTGGCCATGCTGATATTCACGTTTTGAATCTTTTGTTCAAGCTTAGCCTAATGTGATTAATTATTATCTGTAGTTGATAATTTCAGTTATTAAGAATGACTAAAACAGTCGTACACATTATTAAGATCAAAGTATCCTTAAATACACAATTGTCCAATTTCATAACCTAGTAATTATATTACAATTGTATCAACCTGTGTTCAAGCACGAGCCAAGTGTACATGCACCATAGAATATAAATTAAAACTAACTAGAAATTAGTTTGAGCTGTTATCTATTCTCTCATATTGATAGTGATCTCATAGGTAGTGAGCTTTCGTTATAAAACTAATTCTAGTTGGTGAAATGAGTATAGTTTATTGCTTGAATAAACCAGCTTTAATTTTTTAAACCAAATGATATAATGGACATACATTTTGTTATTATTATAACCTGTTTTAATTCTTGGATCTAGCATGTTTGCTTCATTCAATTTCTGTTCATTAAACAAAGTGATGAAATGAATATAATCTGTAGATAAGATGGAGTCGGAGGGTAACATTTATAAGTCCTTTACTTAAAAGAATGGGGCACAATATAAAATGTTTCATTTCAAGTTGATAGTAAAGGGCTCAATAGACTTCATAAATCTCCTTGGGCTCTCACTTCATGAGACTAAGCTTGGAGCACTATAATCTTTCCTATTTAAGTCTTACATCCTTCAAATCCTAAGACCTAACTCATTGTCAAGAATCACTATTAGTTGGTAGTATATGAGGTTCAATCCTATGCTAGCTTGACCATCAATGATAAATTCCTTAATAGAACTCTCACTGTGCTTAGGAATAGATCTACTCATTAACTTTATAAATATGAAGTTTTTGGAACATTTCCACCACTGAAACTCATCCTGGCCCTTCAATATGGTCACACCTATGAGGAAACTCATGAACCAGCTAAACCAAACTGAGGTGAGGTGACCAACTTATATGTGAATTTCTAGAGACTAGTTGGATGCTTCCATATGTCTAATAGTGTTGTAAGTGTGAGGGAAGATGTCTCGCAAAGCTATTTGATAAGCCCATGGTTCTACCCAAAAGTTTGACTTTACTCCTACCAATATATCATAAATTAGCTCATATTGTATAGGTTTCCTGTGGACATGTTGAAGAGTTAAGATATCCCTTAAGATCAAAAGATCAAAAATCCAATTTTGAATATTCTCAAGCGGAAAAATGCAAACCAATGATAGGCTTGTTATATTTAGCATTCCGGTGGTCATTTTTGCAGAACATAGGAGGAAAAGGAGCACCTATACATGGTGTACCCAGTCCTAAAAGGTGGGTGAATTACCACAAAAGAGAGGAATACTCAACAAGCCTATCACAATGATAGGCTTGCAGCTTGGTCACCTTGATCCTCCCTTTGCCTTTTCTTTTCTTGGATGTAATTTGTTTTATGTCTCTTGAATGAACTACTAGGATCTTACTTTATTACTAAAAATGAACCATTATAAAATGCTTAAACTTAAATTAATAGTAATAAGTTAAATAGACTGTATAATTCTAATAGTAATACTTTGACTTCGAGATGGCACTATAACCAATATTATGCTATATTATTTAACTTCCCTCTTTCAAACTCTTCAAACTCACAAGTACAAACATCTGCAAGTGAGCACATGCTCAGCAGCTCAGGTAATTTATTTTTTCTGGATAAATGCTGAACAAAGAATTGAATCAGAGTGCAAATACTCGTGGTAAAAAAAAAAATCAAGATTTGCAAGTGAAGCTAACACGTGGAAATGTTCTTTAAATATGTGATATTGGAATGCAATGCGCTTTAGTTCAAGTAAAGTTGCGCAGTTTGTCAAACCTGTGAATCAAACCAAAGTCTGCTTGCCAATCTCTCATTTTTCTGATCTCAACAGGTAGCCGCTGAGGCAATTAAGAGCTTTTTATTGGTCATCCGGTCTATACTTGTGCAACACACCGAAGAGCATCGCCTGCGGAAGAGATCTGACCGACTCCAGAGCAGGTTGGAGAGAGAATTGAACGCCCGTGGGACATTGGAGAAACACAATGAAGACATATTCAAGAGCCAAATCCAAGATCCTCAGGTGAATCACCTATCATCATCAACTAAGCTTGTCAAACTTGAAGCCTTAAAGAAGAGGGTGGAGGAAGTTAAGGTCAAATATCTGGATTCCATTCGCATGAGCCGCGCCATGACTCTGAATAATCTTCAGACCAGTCTTCCAA
The DNA here is from genome assembly GCA_027563935.2 of Costus lasius. NCBI lineage: Eukaryota > Viridiplantae > Streptophyta > Magnoliopsida > Zingiberales > Costaceae > Costus > Costus lasius. The sequence continues at coordinate 90,270,098 of CM050450.1, read as the reverse complement.
ATGTGTTCCAAGCACTGATGGGGTTCTCTAGTGTGTGCGTGCAGGCTTTAGAGGCTATTACTGGTTCAACCCAAGTTGTAGGCTTCTCTGAATGTGTTTCACCTGCACATTCATGAATTTGTTATAATGCAGAATACTGTAAACTTAATTTCAGGTTTTAGGATAATTGCGGAAGCTATCCTGATATCTGTGATGGTGAATAATATGTTGGGTTCTAAACGGTAAAACGCTGTACTCTACAAAAAAATTTGAGCAACTAGTGTTATACAGATGTAGATGCTGCCACTTATATCAATAGTTTTATTTGGAACAAAATTAAAAAAAAAAGTAGTGAAGAATTACTTACATATTGATTTTGAGGTTTGTCTTTAAGATGAAGTTCTAATTGTGCTCTAATTGGCATATGAATGCTATTAATGACATTTGGGCATCCGAAGTTTCTTCGCACCGAGGGTTTTTGTGGAACATCTTTAATGCTGTTTTTAGAGAAAAAGCTATATTGTAGATTCCTATTGCAAAAAATTATATATTATATTATATAAAAATTTTAATAAAACAAAAAATATAACATGACAAGAACTCTATTTACACAAATACATAACACATAAATAGTTAAATATACATTACATAAATATATAAAAATATAGTTCCTACTTTTTAGATTTCATCAAACTAATTGTAATTTGATTATGAATATTATCAATCTCATTATAATTAGCTTGACTTAATTGATATGTTTCATCATCTAACCAATTTTCTACTAACACCACGTTAGGATTAGCTTTAACCTCATGAAAAATTATATCATAGCATGTAGTTCCTCTATTGTAGTTATGCAATATCATTGTAGCAACTACAATTTTTACTTATGTTAGATATTGATAAGATGACATATCACATAATATACCCCACCTCTTCTTCCATACTCTAAATGTTCTTTCAATGCAACTTCTAAGAGAAGAATAAGTTTTATTAAATATTTTTTACAGCTTTTTAGTGGATGACTATGTTATGATATGAATTGTGAATTTTATCTTTATTGGATCGTAAACTTTTGGGAATTTACCTCTATTATGATTTTTTTCTTAAATTACTTGAGTTCTGAAAGATTGATTGCTTAAATTGTACACTAAGGATGTTATGAAGAGGAAAACAAAAGAATGCTCATTATCTTTACATTCTCCATACATATCAGAATATTACTTGAAGACAAGCAAAGTTTTAAGTCTAGGGTATTTTGATCCGTTGCATTTATATCATATTTTTGCCTGTATTTTATATGATATTTAGGCTAAATTATATGATTTTATATCAATTGTAGTGTTTTTACTCCCTTTGGTATGAAATCTTCACTTTTCTTAGTTTTTATAAAAATATAGGTAAAATAACATAAAAATGATGGATTTTGCAGGTTTTAAGGCTATAGCATGGTTCCCGAGGAAATTACGAAGTTGCCCGTCAAATTTGGAGCGAAAATAGTATCAGACGCAACATTCACGGCCGCAGTCGTGAGTTTCACGTTCAACGGGTGATTTCGCGGCTAAGTATAAAAGTTCATAGAAATTTTCACGAGTGACGCCGTGAGTCCTTCACAGGCCATAAGTTTTTTTGTGTACATAGCTTTTATTCACAGAAACTTTCACGATCGAAACCGTGAATTATTTACGAGCCGTGAATTTTTCTGCCTCTTTTAGTTTTTCACTCGATTCAACCCCGAATTGAGTTAGAATCGAACCAAACTCTCTAGAGTTCTTCCTTGAAGGGTTTTAAACCGATTGAACTATAAAAATTCACTTCCAGGGCTAAGGGGACTTTTTTTGACGAGAATAGACACAAGCGGTGGCTAGGGCGAAATTCACTTCCAGGGCAAAATTCCGGTGAGAGATCACGCAAAGGAGAGGATTGAACACTTCATTTTCATCTCCAGATTGAGGGGAAGCGTTTCTAATTACTTTCTTAGTGAATTCTTATACTTTTAATAGGATTCAATGTAATACTCATCTATATTCATGTTGTACACGATGAACATGTCCGCTTAAACTTAACATCGCGTACCACATGATAAAATTCTAGAGGCAGCTTTGGGAGGTTATAGTTTTGTGCTGTATCTAGCCCTCACTGGACACGAAGTGCCTAGACTATCTCAAGAAGGGGAGTTGCCAAGTGCAATTGGCCGGCATGCCCGCCTTAGGAAGCATGAGTCACTCTGTGCATCTCATCCCACCCTCGTGGGATGTGGAGCCTCATGTGAAATAAGGATTTCATCTTACTAGTAAATCTCTGATTTTTCTGGATTGACTTTGTAGGTTATCAATTTGATTAAAATAGTGGGAGCCATGATCATTTAATACAAGTCCAAATTAAATGATTTGAAGTAGTGCTAATCATCTTATCTTAATTGTTGTAGATCAAATGGCTACAAACAATTGCATATTGATGTTGTGATCCATCCTTGAGAAGAATAAGTTAGTCAGCATCAACTTTATGGACTAGCATTGAAACTTGAGGATAGCCCTCAAGCTCGAGAAGAAGCTATATGTCCTTGAGCAGCCTCTTCTTGTGCCTCCATCTGTAGCCTATGTGGTTGACATAAATGCTTTTCGGAAGCATCAAGATGACTCTTTGGAGGTGGCATGTCTCATGTTGGCCACTATGGCACCTGAACTTCAGGTGCAAAATAAGGAACAAAATGCATTTCAGATGATAACTCATTTGAAATAGATGTTCGAGGCTTAAGCTAGAACTAGGAGATATGACACCAACAAATTAGTCTTAGAATGCATTTCAAATGATAACTCATTTGAAATAGATGATCGAGGCTCAGGCTAGAACTGAGAGATACGATACCACCAAGTTAGTCTTTCAGTGCAAACTATATAAGGGTTCTCCTATGGGACCCCACGTACTCAAGATGATTAGGTACGTGGATCATCTCAAGACACTAGACACTTGATAGACTAGGACTTGGGCATGGACCTTATTCTATAGTTTATGCCTTTTTTTACTTTAGTTTGTTTATTATAAATTTCAACATAAACCGAATTGAATGCACAAAGGAGGAATTATTGATATGCTGTAGATGACCGAGTAAGAAATGGTCAAGACCAAACCTCATTCTATTCTTATGGTCCCTGCGGCCATGAAGAATAAAAAGAAGACAAAGGAACAAAGGTGATTTCACTGTGGTGAGTAGGACCACTGGAGGAAGGACTGCAAACAACTTCAGAACGTGGAGAAGAAAGGCAAAACTTCATCTTTTTGCTCAGGTACTTTTATTACCGAACCCAACCTTTTTTACTTCTATGTCATGAGTATTGGATGTTGCATGCAGAGCTCATATTTGTACAAATATGAAGGGGCTCAAGAAAAGTAGATCGGTGCGGCCTAGAGAGATTGACCTACGCATTGTAAATGGGGCACATGTTGATGCTATTGCCGTAGGACATCTGACACTCTCCTTGCATTCTAGACTTCAGTTAGTATTAGAGCATTGCTATTATGTACCTTCCATTACTAAGAACATTGCATTCATTCCTTCTTTAGCAAGGAAAGAGTTTAAATCTAAAATAAAAGAGGACACTTATTCTTTTTTATTTGCAAATATGTTTTATGGGAAGGGTACCTTATACAATAGCCTATATGTCCTTGACATGGATATCTCTATTTGTAGCATAAATAACAAAAGGATCAAACTAAGTAGTTCTATAGGCCCGTACCTTTGGCATTATTGATTGTCCCATATAAACAAGAATCGTATTCAACATCTTCATGCAAATGAGTTGTTAGATTCAACCTCCTTTGAGGAGTTTGATACTTGTGAGCCTTGTTTTTAGAGAAGATGACAAAGGCACCCTTTACCAAGTTAGGTGAGAGGGTAGGAGATTTATTGGATCTTATACAGAGTGATGTGTGTGGGCTATTCAGTAAATAAGCTAGAGGAGGGTACCAATACTTCATCATATTTACTGATGACTTCAGTGGATATGGTTATGTCTACTTGATGAGACATATGTCTGAATCCTTTGAGAAATTTAAGGAGTTCAGATATGAACTAGAGAACCAACTTGGAAAATCTATTAAGGCTCTCCACTCAGATTGAGGTGGAGAGTACTTGACTCGAGAGTTCATTGACTATCTAAGAGAGTGTGAGATTCTATCCCAGCTCACCCCTCCTAAAATACCTCAATAGAACGATGTGTCTAAGAGGAGGAATTGAACCTTGTTGGACATGGTTCAATATATGATGAGTCATGCAACTCTACCTCCTTATTTCTAGGGTCATGCACTAGAGATAGCTTCTCTCATACTGAATAACATTCCATCAAAGAGTGTCTCCAAGATTCCATATGCGGTATCCTAAGGAAACTAAAGAATACTACTTCTATATTCCTACTAAGAACGAAGTCTTTGTTGCTGGTAGTGTTGTCTTTCTAGAGAAGGAATTTCTCTTAAAAGAAGCTAGTGGGAGAAAGTTTGACTTAGAGAAAATCCAAGATCAACCACAAGACACTGAGATAGAACCTGAGCCACCTACGTTAGTTATTATATAACTGGGGCTCCCCATGTAGGTCTAGGAGGATTCATCATGCACCTAAGAGGTATGAGTCACTGTCGACCCAACACGATGGGATCTTCATCATTGAGAATGAACCCAGGACCTATGAGGAGGCAATCACTGGACTAGACTCTAAGAGATGGCTTGAGGCCATGTGATCTGAGATGGATTCCATATCAGCTAACAAAGTCTGGGATTTGGTTGAGCTACCTGTTGGGGTTAAACCCATATAGTGTAAATGGGTCTTCAAAAGGAAGACTAACATATGGCAACATAGTTACCTATAAAGGTAGACTTATCGCTTAGGGTTTTAAACAGATCCACGGGGTGGACTATGATGAAACTTGCTTGCTATTTGCTATGATCAAATTCATTTGGATCTTGCTTGTCATAGCTGCATATTATGACTATGAGATATGACAGATAGATGTTAAGACAATATTCCTTAATGGGAAGCTGTCAAAGGATGTGTATATGACACAAATTGATGGCTTCAGCCATCCTACATATGTTCATAAAGTTTGTAGGCTAAAGAAATCCATCTATAAATTAAAGCATGCCTCTCGAAGTTAGAATCTTCGTTTTGATGAAGCAGTAAGAGATTATGGTTTTATCAAGAGCGAAGATGACACTTGTGTGCATAGAAAATTTAGTAGGAGCTTGGTGACTTTTCTGGTTTTATATGTCAATGACATACTGCTTATCAGAAATGACATGTCTAGTCTTCAAGATATGAAGACATGGTTAGGGAAGTGTTTCAAGATGAAAAACATAGGGGAGGCCACCTATATTCTAGGCGTGAGAATCTACAAGGATAAATCCAAGAAGCTTCTAGCCCTGAGTCAAAGTACTTACATTGATAAGGTCCTAGAGTGGTTCAACATGGAGGAATCCAAAAAAGGATACCTTCTAGTGAGACATGACCTTGCTCTCTCAAAGAGCCAATGTCCCACCACACAGGCTGAGAGGGATGACATGAGTCAAGTGCCCTATGCTTCGGTAGTAGGCTCGATCATGTATGCGATGTTGTGTATTAGACTAGATGTGGCTTATGCTGTGAGCCTAACCAACTTATACCAATCTAATCCAAGTCTTCAGCACTAGATAGCTGTCAAGAACATCCTTAAGTATCTAAGAAGAACTAAGAATTTATTCTTGGTCTATGGGAGGTAGGAAGAGCTAAGTGTTTAGGGCTATACTAATGCATCATTCAAGTCAGACCCTGATGACTTCATATCACAAGTAGACTATTTGTTCAAGATGAATTGAGGTTCTATTTGCTGGAAATGCTTCAAGCAATCCACCATAGTTGATTCTACAATCGAGGCTGAGTATACTGCTATTTTTGAGGTAGCCAAAGAAGCCGTTCGGATAAGGAAGTTCATTTTTGAACTTCAAGTTGTTCCAACTATTGTGGATCTGATTGAACTCTATTGTGATAACAATGGTGTAATTGCACAAGCAAAGGAACTAAGGTCTCATCAAAAATCCAAACATATTATCAGACATTTTCACCTAATCTGAGAGATTATAGACATAGATGATGTCAAGATTAGCAGAGTTGAGACAAACAGCATTCTAGCAGACCCACTAGCCAAGGCTTTAGTGCAGTAGAAGCATAATAGTCATACGATGGACATGAGGTTGAGATTTCTTAATAAATAGGTCCAAGTGCAAATGGGAGATTATTGGTGTTTATGCCCTATAACTTATTGTTGGCCCATCTTTGTACTACTTGACATTGATATGTTATATATATATATATATATATATCTTTTCTAGCATTGTCATTATTATGCTATGTTTACATTTGCGTCTTTGTACATTTGTATGATAATATCCCTGGAGACAAATTTCATCTTATCTCAAACTTTTATCCCTAGTCAAGCACTTGAGTGGATAATGGATAACTCTGGTACATGTGAAACTAGTATATATACTGGTTAGCACATGGTGCTAACATAGGCATATGGGTATATTAGTTGTGGATATACTGGATTGACCCGCCGTAAGGCTCTAGGTTAGTGTCACAAGTTAACCTCACAAGTGATAAAAGATGTAATGATCCTTTGACTTGAGGTTATTGACTCTTCTATGTGGTTAAAAACATACTTTGATACAACATAATGCCTCACTGTAGTTCGGAGTAGGGATGGCAATGGGGCGGGTCGGGGTTGGGTTTTGCCATCCCCGACCCGACCCCAACCTCGACCCCGAACCTAACGGGTTTAGAAAACCCAACCCCACACCCGACTCCGCGAGGAAACCCGACCTCAACTGGCCTAAAAAATAAGTATATATTATAAATAATAATTTTTCATTCTATATTCATAATATATAAATTAAAAATATTTTACATAAACTATACAATCATTTTTATATCAAACTATTATAAATTTAGTACCTAAATTATAACTTAGAAGGGGGTAAATTTGTCATTTTAATGATCGGGGCGGGTACTTGAATTCCCATACCTGACCCCGACCCGACTTTATCCCTTCAGGTTTTCCCCGAACCCGACCAGAGACCTAGTCAACTTGGGTTTTCCCCAATTGACTTTGGGTCGGGTCAGGGCGGGGCGGGGATGGGTTTTCTTGCCATCCCTAGTTGGGAGGTAATAATTGTTGTTATTAGGTATGTCACAACCCATATGAGAAGTTAAACTGACAAATAGAGGATTTGCCCCTTCCTGTAGGAAGCTTGATATCCATAGGCCCTATATAGATGCATGATTGAAAGTGTATGGCCATACCCAAGTGAAAGCCTAATTTAGTCATGACTATGTGATTGGGTTTAAACAAAGTGGTTACACACTTTTGTCCAATCAGGATGTTAGTTTGGAAAAGGGACTATAATCCATGAATACCTTATTGTGGTATAGGGGATGTTGATGTAGACAACCATTCTAAAGACTTGGGTAGCAGTGATGCACTACTAGGTATCACTCACTACTTATGATGACATGGGTTCATCACTGCCAATGTCAAAGGAACCTACAGGGTCACACACCATGATACTTGAGTTCTCGTATTGATCTGGTAGCCTTATATGGAGTTTGTAATATCCCATGTTTTTGAAAAATAATTTTAGAAAATCAGAATTTGCATTTTCAATTTTTAGGGATTTTTCTAGAATTTTTTCTGAATTTTTAAAAGGTTTAAATATTGATTTTTGGAATAAAAACATTTAAACGCGTTCGGTGGGACTCAAACCCGCGACACAGTTGGATTTTGGGATCAACTCGAACTGCTAGGCTAAGTTGTGTTTTTATATTAAAGCTGCATTGATTTTATTTGATTGAGTTTACATTTAATTCCGAGACCGAGTCGACCCGTTGTCTTCCCCATTGTTTTCGGCGACCGAGTTGTCGGTGGCGACTTACTATTCTGGGTCGCATTCCTTGTTATTATTTGAGGGCTTCTTCTCTCGTTGACGAGGCGAGAACCCTAGCAAGTCTTCAAGCTGCGGCACGCCGTCAGGAGGGAGATTTCGAGCTCAAACCAGTCACTGGCGCAGCCTAGTGCTTCAGTTTTCTAGTGCCTCCTTCAGCTCGCGTTTTCTGTTCCAGGGCTACGATACAGCTTCGTAGCAAGGTAAGAGTGCTTTCCAGATGTTTTGGTGAAGTTCTGTGGAGTTTTTGTGTTGTTCTGTGTGTCGACGGCGGCGGCGCCGCTGTTGATAGTTTTGGCGGCTGTGAGAGCTTCGAACGTGCGTCGAAAGCTCACCATAGCTACCTCAGGAGCTTCCCTCTATCATTGAGAGTCTTATGGCAAAGTTTGGAGTCAAACAGATGCTCGACGCGCCCTCAGGAGCTCGTCGGCATAAGCGGCGGACAAAAGTCTAGCGGCCTTGCACGGCGGCGATCGGGCAGCGCGGGCGAGCGGCCGGTTCGGTCTGTTTTTAGGGTTTGGCGGTTTATTTGTTATTTGCAAATAAACCGCCGGCTGAGTTTTGGAATTGATTTGAACTGGCTCAACAGATTGAGCGGTTCAATTTCAATTTCCGCCCAGTTCTAGTGATTGGTCCGGTTGACCCTAATCCGGTCGAATCCTAACTGGTTCGGGTATCTGTTGGAAAGCTTGTAAAATTTCATATCCAATGGTACCTAGTGTGTCCCTAGATGCCTTGTATATTTTGTGTAATTTTGGTTTCAAGTTTCGGTTTGACTTGGTTTAGGGAGAATTTGACTGGTTCACTGTAATTCAGTTCGGTTCAGTGGCTTTTGGGTCCGGTGTTGGGAATCCCCATACCTCAGAAAAACTTTAAACACAGCGGAAGCGGAGGCCCGAAATAGAATTCCAGAAACACTAGGATCCCTTACGAGAGAAAACTGAAGGATGTGAAGAGTAATACCTTATCGAGCAATTCCAGGAGCAGCCAATGATGAAGACAGATAGATATCTGTCCTCTTCAATCGTGCACACACGGACTGTTTCAAGATTCCTATGCTCCACGCACGTGCTAGCTTCGGGAGAGGAGATCCATGCCTCTTTCTCTTCTCTACTTGTGCCAATCATGAAGACCGCCAAGGAGAAGGGGAAGTGTTGGCGACAAGGAGTGGGTAGCACTACCACTTGTCCCAACCCTTGATACAGAAAAACTTTTTATTGTTGTCACCTCCAAGACCCTCACGCCAAAGAGCAGAGGGGAGGCGACAACTAGAGACAAGAGAAGAGTCTGGTGCAAAAATCTCCCAGGTGGGCCTCTCTATTTATAATAGCAGAGCCAAATACACTTTGGAGATTTATCCCACATGGGATAAGTATAGGCGCCTATTCACAATTAACCAGTTCAGCGTCACGGGTTCGAATCCACGCAAATGCAATTAAATGTTTAATTGCAAATTGCGCCTATGCATATTTATTAACCAAGAGAAAAATTCTCTTGTCAATTAATAATTTTATTTTATTCATGTGACTAAAGTGCCAAGTCCTAAACTTGCGCCAAGACCCTTGTTTGACTCATTTTGACAACACCGGTCAACAGAGGTCAAACGTGGTCCACTAGAGTCAACTAGTGGTCAAACATGAACTAAAATAAAATATCATCCCCTCTGTAAAAGTCTCAATGCATCAGTTCCCCAAAATGATCCGAATCATACAATGATTCGATTAGAGGCTACACGATCAATATGGAATCTCTAACGTCTAGGTGTGCGACCCTGTAGGCTCTTCAGACGTTGGCAGTGATGACTAAATCATCACAATCAATGTGATCATTGCTACCCAAGTCATCAGAATGGAGTCATGTTGTGATCCGCAAGTGCACGGATACTCGAAGTAATAAAGAAAGTATCAAATCCACAGGGATCTACGTTGTCGAATACTAAATAGTTGATTTCTTACTATCTAGGCAAATCGAAATCGCGAGAATAGCAATCGAAAACTAAAAAAAAATACGATTATCAGAGAGAAAAGCTGGGACTAGGGTTTCGTTCACTTAAACTTTTATGGCTAGATATGAATAAGGATTTCGTTGATTCAATTCTATCATGATGAAGATATTATCAAACAATGGACTCAAGGATCACTTTCGTGCATCCGAGTTCTAGGAATCTCTAGTGGAGTCTCAAGGATCACTTTCGTGCATCCGAGTCTCGCAACTAGTTTCGCTCAAGGATCTCCAATGTTCCGATCCTTGATTTCGCACAAGATCTCCACGTTTGACAAATAGACTCAATCTATAGATTCATATTATAATCATGGCAATTATTCTAATAGAAAAGATCAAGATGGATTAAACCTAAGGAAGGGTTTGTTGGGAAACCCCGGGGACATTTTACAATTTTCAGAGTCATGGACATACATTTTACGCAGCGGAAGAATGTCCCCGAAACAAGCCGGTCCCAAAAACCCAGTGAAGATCTCTTGCGAGGGGGTCGACACGATGTGATAGTAAGTACCTTTAAGCAATTAGAAGCCGATGTCGATGAAGGCGCCCAAGTGTTCGCCCTCTGCAGTCTCGCACACACGGATTCCTCAAGTTTTCTTCTTCCTCGCCCGGTGCTAGCCTCGGGAAGAAGATCCATGCCTTAGGAGAGTTCTCCAAGCAACTTGCTCCACCACCAAGATGTGATGCGCCAAGGAGATGGAAAGAGAAGGGAACGCCGCAAGCCTTCTTGTTCCTTTGTGCCAAGGAAAGGAAGAGGAGAAGCATGCTTGCGCCCTTGATGGAAGAAGAAGAGCTTCAAGCTCTCCAAGCCGTCGCCCTCTAATGCTTCACGCCTCCAAGGAATTAGCATCATCAAGAGAGGGGGCGGCAAGGGCTTATTTATAGGAGCAAGAGGCAGTTAGGGGAGAAAGGCAAGTGTTGACAATTAGGGCATGATTCTAGGAGATTATTTAATCAAATATACTGATTAAATCTCCACTCCCATATTCGCCTAAGACTTGCCAAAGCAAGTATCAGCCATATGCGCCCATATCATGCCATATGAGGCATTAATCCCATCTATGCGCCTAGACCTAGTCAAGGCAATCTAATGGATTGCCTAATATGGCTTGGGCGCAAGTCCTAATCCAATTAGGACTCTAATTATGTTAATAATCAGCCCACAATTGTCAAACACAATCCAATCAATTATCTTGGGTGATTTATTCAAATCTAATTTGATTTAATCACCTAGGAGATACCAAACAAGGCATAGGCGCAAATTATAGTCCAACTAGAATCCCATATGCGCCTATCCTATTAATTCATCCCCATTATACCCTTCAAGCCTCATAGCCCTTCAATACAACTTATTAGCAAGCCCAACTAAACAATGGGCCAAGCCCAAAGTCCATTATGCATGTTAACCAAGCTATTGGATCCAATCCAATTTAACCCATGGTCAAATGAGGTTAACCATGGTTAATTTGATCAATATGCTAAAAACGGAAGTTGGCTTCAATAAGTTTCTTCCATCTCATCAGGCCCATTGGCGCTGATGAAATCTCCCAAATAGATCCGAGTTATCCAATAACTCGATCTAAAGGCTACCCGATCAATATGAAAACTCGAGTATCAAGGTGTGCGACCCTGTAGGTTCCTCTAACGCTGGCAGTGCTAACCAAAGGTCATCACAAGCAGTGAGTGGCACCTAGCAGTGCATCGTTGCTACCCAGGTCATTGGAATGGATATCGACATCGACATCCCCATCATCGCAACTAGGTACAGATGCATTACAGTCTCTTTGCCGAACTGATATCCGATTGGACAAGTGTGTCACCACTTGTTTTCACCCAATCACATGGCTATGACTAAATCAGGTTCTTACCTGGGTATGGCCATACACTCTCAGTCATAGAACCATAGAGGAGCTCCATGGATATCATACTTCCCTAAGGAAGGGGCAAATCCTGTGTCTGTCCATTGACCTTCTCATATGGGTCGTGACATGCTCAATGACAACTGTTATGACCTCCCAACTACGGCGAGGTGTTAGGTTGTACCAAAGCAAGTCCCTAACCATATAGAATGGTCAATGACCTCAAGTCAAGGGATCAATGCATCTCCTGTCACTTGTGAGGATAACTCATGACACCAAGTCATAGCCTCACAACGGGTCTATCCAGTATATCCTCCAATGATATACCCATGTGTCTGCGTTAGCACCATGTGCCTAACCAGCACACATACCAGTCTCACAAGTACCAGAGCTGTCCCATATCCACTCAAGTACATCGACTAGGGACAATCATTTGAGCACAGATCCAATCTGTCTCCAGGGACATTATCATGTAAGTACACAATCGCAGGTGTAGACAAACAATGATAACGACAATGCCAGAAAGATATATGAATATCAGAGTTAAGTAGTACAAAGATGGACCAAAACTAGGTCCTAGGGCATATACACCAACAGGGTTCCTAACATGCAATTCTAGGGTTCCAAATTTTCAAGCAATTACCTTTCGGTCTCAAGCGAAAATTCTAAGAACATAATTAATAACATGAATTTAAAGAGAGTCAAAGCACAATTATCACATGAGCAAAATCATCATGTTAAGATTAAAAGCAATGAAATATATAAAAATCAGTTATTTAGTCATTAGAAATTAAGTGAATTACTCCCCCATGTCCCAAGAGTAATTTAAGCTAGCATGGTGAAGGAAATACAATATTCCATAATTTCAGAAAATCAAAAATCAACAAAAGGAAGAGTTTTTAGAAAATACGGCGCGGCTGTGAACTATTTCACAGCCGTATTTTACAAAAGAAGGCGTGGACAGTGGTGGCGATCCTTCTTCCTCTGATTTCTCCTCCAATTTGTCTCCTTTTGATCTGAAACTTCTGGCACGTCGTCTCCTTCACCAGGCGATGCTTCAGTAGAAGAATCACGGCGGTGACATGTACTCCGAATTCTCCCTCGACAGTTAACCAAGTTTAGGGCTTTTGGTGTCTCGCTAATCCTCTCCTCCCCCGCTCCTTTTCTCTTCTTATGGTCTTTTGTTTTAAGCTCTGGATCGACCGCCCTCATCTCCGTAAAAATCGGGCGTTGAAATTGACCTGGGAGTCGCGTTCAAAAACAGAAATACGATAGTGTAATATCTTACGACACTGCCGTAAAATCCGTCGATCATTCTGTTCTGAAATTGCTGGAAAATATGACACTGTAATTTGGTTTACGGCAGTGCTGTAAAATCGGCTGAACTCTCTGGTCGAATTCTTCTGGAAAATACGGCCCGTGTAAATGTTTATGGCAGTGCCGTAATTTCAGGCCAACTTTCTGTTCTGAAGACGTCTGGAAAATACGGCCGTCTAAATGCTTATGGCGGTGCCGTATTTTCGCGAAAACCTTCTATTTGGAAAATCACCAAAATACGGCCGTGATCTCGATAATACGATAGCCATGAAAAATACGGTACCGTAAAATCCTTTACGGCCCTGCCATATTTTTGGTTCTTTGCCTCGATTTGCATGAAATTTCTTGGGTGCCTTCTTCTTGATGATGAGAACTCTTCCATGTATTTGATTTTACTTGAAAACGCCTAAAATAGTGTCTTTTTACCTGAAAAATATGAAAAACCAAAACAGAAGTAGACTTTGCAATATTTGATGGGTTTAGCATGGAAACAAGTAAAAGATCCTCAATTTAGCTTGAAAAGGTATCTAAAATGATGCAAAATATGCTATATATTTTGGTGTCATCAAACACATAAGGCTCAAACCTTGCTTGTCCTTAAGCAAAAATCAAATTTTGATTTCAAATTTAAAGAATAACCTTTTCATGCTCAAATAAATTTCTAAAATACAACTTGTCAATGAAAAATTCTATTAATTGATTTACAAAATTTCAAGTAAACATGTCATCCTCAGAACTCAATTTTCTAGATTCACAACTCAATCAAATAAAATTTTGCGACCGTATGATAAATAGAATTTTCAATCTCATGATTTCACCCAGTATCAATTTAAATCTATCATGGCTTTTGTTTACAGGAATTAGGTCTCCAAGATCTTTTTCCATACATAATAATTTTTTTTTATGCATTTTGTTTGTTTTTGTAAAGATGGCATGTACCCACATAGACACATATTTTTTATTTTTGACTTCAACTCTTTCTTCGGTACCGCTGTCAATTTTACACAGTGCCAAGTAGAGGAGTCTTATTCTTTTTCTCTCTCATTATTTTTCATGTATAGACTTCAACCCATGTTCTTAGGTACCACTATCAATTTTACATAGTGCCAAGTAGGGGAGTCTCTCACTATTTTTATGAATCTTGGATTCTTCTTTCCCAACAAATAGCAAAAATAGACTAAGCTTCAACTAGGTTGATCAATTGATCTAAATTCTCAAATCATACTAATATACTCATTTTATTCAAAAGAGAAGTTTCACCTTTAAATCTTACTCTTCAAATAATATATCTACCCAAAATTTTATGCATCAATCAATGTCATATCTCGATAGACAAATATGTATTGAAGAAATAAATTTAACATGACAGGGCTATATCTTCAATCATGCATCGTGGAAGATATTTATCAATGAAAATCTTTTTCAAAAAAAAAAAATAGGATCACACCACAAGATGGTAGAAAGTGGATTGTATGCATCCAATTCTTTTTCAAAAGATCGAGGAAAATAGAATGCAAAGTAGTATGGAAAGTGATACTCACAAAATTTAATTTTTCGCCACCATTGGATTCAACTTTCTTCATAACTCCCTCTTTATTCTATTCTCATAAAAAAAAGGAAATTTTAATTCTAAAAACAACTAAAATAGAAGTGATTAAACTAAGCAAAAGTGCTTGGGTTGCCTCCCAAGAAGCGCTAGTTTAAAAGGTCATTAGCTTGACCGTTCGACACTCGGATTTGATCGTGGCTTATCAAGGTAAAAACTTTCCTTTTCCCCAATCTGCTCTTCCTGATAATAATGCTTCAATCTTTGACCATTAACTTTGAATTCTCCCGTTTCCTCGCTCCATACGTCTACAGCTCCGTAGGGATAGGCTTTCTTTACCTGAAAAGGACCAGACCATCGAGACTTAAACTTTCCTGGAAAAAGTCTCAATCTAGAATTGAATAATAGAACAAAGTCACCTGGTTGGAAGTCTTTTCTGAAAATCTGTCGATCATGCCATCTCTTAGTCCTCTCTTTGTAGATTCTTGCATTCTCATATGCAGAGAGTCTGATCTCATCTAGCTCATTTAATTGCAACCTCTATTTTTCACCCGCATTTTTCAAGTCAAAATTCAGCTTCTTAATTGCCCAGAACGCCTTATGCTCGAGCTCTACGGGAAGGTGACATGATTTTCCATAAATCAATTGAAAGGGGGACATACCTATGGGTGTTTTGAAAGTAGTCCTGTAAGCCCACAATGCATCATCAAGTTTGAATGCCCAGTCTTTTCTAGTGCGCGACACTGTTTTCTCCAGAATTCCTTTGATCTCTCTGTTTAATATCTCAACCTGTCCACTTGTTTAGGGGTGATAGGGTGTTGCAACTTTATGATTAACTCCGTACTTCCTGAGTAAGGCTGAAAACTTATGTTCTATGAAATGCGAGCCTCCATCACTGATCACTACTCGGGGTGTCCCATATCGTGGAAAGATAATCTTCTTGAATAGTTTAATAACAACTCTCGAATCATTGGTTGGTGAAGCAAGAGCTTCAACCCATTTTGAGACATAATCAACTGCTACAAGAATGTACTTGTTACCTCCAGAAGATGGGAAAGGTCCAATGAAGTCAATCCCCCAAACATCAAATATCTCTACTTCAAGAATATTGGACAGTGGCATTTCATGTCTTCTGTTAATATTCCCAGTCTTTTGACATCTATCACAGGATGATACAATGTTTCTAGCATCTTTGAAAATTGTGGGCCAATAAAAACCTGATTGTAGCACCTTAAAAGCAGTTTTTTCTGTTGGGAAACCCCGGGGATATTTTACAATTTTTCAGAGTCATATTCATTACAAACACATTGCACAGTGGAAGAATATCCCCGAAATAGGCCGGTCCCAAAAACCTAGTGAAGATCGCAAGCAAGAGAGTCGACACGATGAGTTAGGAAGTACCTTGAAGCAAGGAGAAGCCGATGTCGTGATAGGCGCCCAAGCGTGCGCCCTCTGCAGTTTCACACACACAGATGTCTCGAGCTTACTTCTTCCTCGCCCGGTGCTAGCCTCAGGAAGAAGATCGTCGCCTTAGGAGAGCCCTCCAAGCAATTAGCGCCACCACCAAGAGGAGATGCGCCAAGGAGAAGGAGGAAGAAGAGGTCCCGCAAGCTATGTTCCTTCTTTGCGCCAAGGAAGGAAGGAAAGGTGGAAGAAGCTTGCTCACGCCCTTTGATGGAAGAAGAAGGCCTCCAAGACTCCAAGCCATCACCCCTCAAGTGCTTCACGCCTCCAAGGAAGTAAGTGCATGTGAGGGGTTTGGCTAGGGGTCTCTTTTATAAGGTGAAGAGGCGGTTTAGAGAAGAGGCGATTAGGGCATTAATATAGGGTCTTAATTAACTTAATATCCTAATTAAATCCCTTAATTACATGTGCCATTGTCTTGCCATAGCAAGCATTCAGCCACATGCACCCATGCCTTTCCTAAAGAGGCAAACTTCTCATCTATGCGCCAAGACCAAGTCTAGGCAAGATAGGAGTTTTCCTAATGTGGATGGGCACAAGTCCTAATCCAATTAGGACTCTTAATTATATCAATAATCAGCCCACTCATGCGCCAATAGCATAGGAAATAATATCTCAATTGATTAGATCAAATTCTAATCAAATTTGATCACTTGAAGATGCCATACAAGTGATATGCGCAAGTCCTAGTCCAACTAGGATTCTTCATGCGCCCTTGAGATATTTCTCTCCCCATTATACCCTTTAAGCCTCTAATCTCTTCATGACAACTTATTAGTGAGCCCAACTAATTAATGGGCCTAGCCCAAAGTCCATTATGCATGTTAACCAAGCTATTGGATCCAATCCAATTTAACCCAAAATCAAATGAGGCTAACCATGGTTAATTTGGTTAATATGCCAAAAATGGAAGTTGGCCCTAATAAGTTTCTTCCATCTCATTAGGCCCATTGGCACTGATGAAATCTCCAAAACAGATCCGAGTTATCCAATAACTCGATCTAAAGGCTATCCGATTAATATGAAAACTCGAGCATCAAGGTGTGCGACGCTGTAGGTTCCTTTGACGCTGGCAGTGCTGACCAAAGTCACCACAAGCAGTGAGTGGCACCTAGCAGTGCATCGCTGCTACCTAGGTCTTTGGAATGGATATCAACATCGACATCCCCATCATTAATAGACTCTTTTTCCTTAAGTTCTCCTAGTTGTCTCCCACTTCTAGTGATAATGGCATTGCAATGTTCCCTAGTGTTTAATCTAGATATTTGTCCTTCTAGAATTTTACTGCAAGTAACTAAGGATTCTACTTGAGAAGCAAGATGATTAACAGTTTTTTCAAGATCTTCGAATTTTTTTGTGTTTTGAATTTCCAATAAATGGATTTGGCTAGCTAAAATTTTTTCTAACATGTGCTCACTAACCTCTTCAGTCAGGGTTTGCTGATCCTCATTCTCATTCTTACAATGTTGATGACAATATGAAATTCCTTGATCTGGAGCCCATTGGCTCTGATTCAAGGACATCTCCTCAAATAACTTGAAAGCATCATCAATTGTTCTACTCATCAAGGCTCCCCCTGCAGCAGCATCAACAATGAGGTGAGTGTGATTAATTAAACCATAATAAAATGTTTCAATTAAGACCCGTCGCTCCAAGCCATGGTGAGGACACTTCCTTTGCAATTCATTGTATCGTTCCCATGCTTCACTAAGAGATTCTCCTTCTTTCTGTTAGAAGTTCATGATTTGATTTCTCAATTGGAAAGTCTTGCTTGGTGGAAAATAAGTCGTCAGAAAAGCTTTTGATAATTGATCCCATGTTGTGAAAGTATTGGGTTGACGAGAATGCAACCAAGTTCGTGCTTGATCCCTGAGAGAAAAAGGGAACAATATCAGTTTTAGTGCATCATTAGAAATTCCATGGATTCTTATGGTATCACAATATTCAAGAAAGGTATATAAATGTGAATAAGGATCTTCGATTGATGATCCTCCAAACTGATTCTGCTGGATCATAGTCACGAAGGCAGGATTAATTTCAAAGTTGGAGGCCTCAATTGTATGTCTAGCAATGCTGAAGTGTATCCCCTGAGGATTAAGGGCAGCATAGTCCCTTAGTGATCTTTGATTAGCCATTAGAAATGAATGTCCTGTGCACACTAGAGCAAACTGATCAAATGATGTAAGTAAATAGAAAAGAATAAAAAGATAAAACATAAATGAAACCTAGTCTAGCAATACTCTCAACGTCTCTAATATCGACAAAACTAAGGTCCCCGGCAATGGCGCCAAAAACTTGTTGTGATCCCCAAGTGCATGGATACTCGAAGTAATAAAGAAAGTATCAAATCCAAAGGGACCTACGTTGTCAAATACTAAATAATTGATTTCTTACTATCTAGGCAAATCGAAATCGTGAGAATAGCAATTGGAAACTAAAAAAAAATAGGATTATTAGAGAGAAAAGTTGGGACTAGGGTTTCGTTCACTTAAACTTTTATGGCTAGATATGAATAAGGATTTCGTTGATTCAATTCTATCATGATGAAGATATTATCAAACAATGGACACAAGGATCACTTTCGTGCATCCGAGTCTGGCAACTAGTTTCGCTCAAGGATCTCCAACGTTCCGATCCTTGCTTTCGCACAAGATCTCCACGTTTGACAAATAGACTCAATCTATAGATTCATATTATAATCATGACAATTATTCTACTAGAAAAGATCAAGATGGATCAAACCTAAGGAAGGGTTCCTAACATGCAAGTCTAGGGTTCCAAATTCTCAAGCAATTACCTTTCGGTCTCAAGTGAAAATTCTAAGAACATAATTAATAACATGAATTTAAAGAGAGTCTAAGCACAACTCTCACATGAGCAAAATCATCATTTTAAGATTAAAAGCAACGAAATATATAAAAATCAGTTATTTAGTATATGGAAATTAAGTGAATTACTCCCCAAGTCCCAAGAGTAATTTAAGCTAGCATGGTGAAGGAAATACAATATTCCATAATTTCAGAAAATCGAAAATCAACAAAAGGAAGAGTTTTTAAAAAATACAGCACGATTGTGAAGTATTTCACAGCCGTATTTTGCAAAAGAAGGCATGGACAATGGTGGCGATCCTTCTTCCTCTGATTTCTCCTCTAATTTGTCTCCTTTCGATCTGAAACTTCTGGCACGTCGTCTCCTTCACCAGGCGATGCTTCAGTAGAAGAATCACGGCCGGAGATCATCTGGATCGAGCGCAGTGGCGAAACCCTAGGCGGTGGCGTGTACTTTGAATTCTCCCTCGACAATTAACCAAGTTTGGGGCTTTTGGTGTCTCACTAATCCTCTCCTCCCCCACTCCTTTTCTCTTCTTACGGTCTTTTGTTTTAAGCTCTGGATCGACCGCCCTCATCTCCGCAAAAATCGGGCGTTGAAATTGACCTGGGAGTCGCGTTCAAAAACAGAAATACGGTAGTGTAATATCTTACGACACTGCCGTAAAATCCGTCGACCATTCTGTTCTGGAATTGCTGGAAAATACGGCACCGTAATTTGGTTTACGGCAGTGCTGTAAAATCGGCTGAACTCTCTGGTCGAATTCGTCTGGAAAATACGGCCCGTGTAAATGTTTACGGTAGTGCCGTAATTTCAGGCCAACTTTCTGTTCTAAAGATGTCTGGAAAATACGGCCGTGTAAATGCTTACGGCGGTGCCGTATTTTTGCGAAAACCTTCTGTTTGGAAAATCACCAAAATACGGCCGTGATCTCGATAATACAGTAGCCGTGAAAAATATGGTACCGTAAAATCCTTTACGGTCCTGCCGTATTTTTGGTTCTTTGCCTCGATTTGCGTGAAATTTCTTGGGTGCCTTCTTCTTGATGATGAGAACTCTTCCATGTATTTGATTTTGCTTGAAAACGCCTAAAATAGCGTCTTTTTGCCTGAAAAACATGAAAAACCAAAACAGAAGTAGACTTTGCTTGATGGGTTTAGCATGGAAACAAGTAAAAGATCCTCAATTTAGCTTGAAAAGGTATCTAAAATGATGCAAAATATACTACATATTTTGGTGTCATCAAGTCATCATCGCCATTCCCTAAAACTGTGACAAAGTA
This sequence comes from Costus lasius, assembly GCA_027563935.2. Taxonomy (NCBI): domain Eukaryota; kingdom Viridiplantae; phylum Streptophyta; class Magnoliopsida; order Zingiberales; family Costaceae; genus Costus; species Costus lasius. The sequence continues at coordinate 90,249,855 of CM050450.1, read as the reverse complement.
CAAGTGCAGCTTTGTCCTTTTACCAACTGATGTCCAGATTGGGCAAGTGTGTCGCACTTGTTAATCTCAATATTATGGTATGACTAAATCAGGTTCTCACCGGGGTATGGCCATACACTTTCAATCATCCATATAGGGGCGCCATGGACAATCAAGCTTCCCCGCAAGGAAGGGGCAAATCCTCTATTGGCATATTGAATCCCTCATACGACTTATGACATACCCAATGACAACCGTTATGACTTCTCTTTTACGGCGAAGCGTTAGGTTGAATCAAAGTGCGTCACTCACTATATAGTGATACCAATGCCCTCAAGTCTAGGACAAGTGCAACTCTGTCACTGTGATATTCATCTCGTGACACCAAGATCAATCCTCATGGCGAGTCGATCCAATATATCTCCCTTGATATTCCCATATGCCTATGTTAGCAACCCATGCTCAACCAGCGCATATACCAGTCTCAAGTGAATCATAGCTGTCCCATCTCCACTATGTTGCTTGACTAGGGATAAACACAAAGACTAGATAAAATCTATCTCTTAGGGACATTGTATATGGAAATGCACATATGCGCAGATGTACAAACCTGCATAACAACGACAATGCCAGGATAACTCATTGATGGAGGGCCTAACACAGCTCCTAGAAGATCCACTAGGGCTCGGAGGAAGCCCATCAGGTATGGCTTCACTTAGAGTCCACTTTCCTTTTCAGTACTTTCCTTATTTGCATTGCATGACATTTTAGGTTAGTTCCACCCCCAAGTCTATCATGTAGTTTACTTTTATGAATGTTGTTGGTAGGTTGTGCATTGTAATGTCATGGTAGGTTAGTGTATGTAGAATGGATACTTATAAATTCAGCTCAAGGGAAAATTAAGCTAGCTCACTCCACTTCAACACGCTAGCTCCCAATTTGGAAAGTCCACTTCAAACTAGTTCAAGAGAAGGCTTCAAACTCAACTCCACTTCAACTCCACTTCCAAGATCACATACCAATTGAAGACATTGCCAACTCATGAAGGAATGTGCACCATCCTCATCCTCAAATCATGCAAGATTCATTCTAGATCCATAAATCAAGGGGCGCTCAATCAAGATCCACCATTCTAGGAGGCGCCTTGTCAAGATCCACAATTAGGGGAGGATCTTCCTTCCTTCTTCTCCTTGCCGCCCAAGCCAACATGGAAGACATTCAAATTCATCCTCTCATGTGCCAACATCTCATGGAAGCCAGCAATTTCGAATAAAGACTTACCAATTCGGTCACCCAAAGAAGGCAACAAAATCAGCCCATTTAATGCCTTGTCTCCATTTCGAATTCTATCCAAACATGTAAGAGGCGCAAGGGGCCAATGACCACCTTGCCCTCACCTTATCCCCATCCCTTAGCTGCCTATATATGTATCCCAATTGCATCATGCACATAGCATTGTTGAATAATATTGTTGAGTATTTTCCTAGCCAAACTATGGGTGCTTGTGTCGCCTAGGGTGCTTGTGTCGCCCACACCTCCTCTTCCCCTCTTGCTTCTCTTAAGAGCCGAGCCTCTCCTCTTCACCTCTTCGCCCTTCCTTCATCAATCAAGGCCGAGGCTAATTTCCATCAAGACAAGAACACAAACTCAAGATGGCGCAAGGATTAGGATATCCCTCTTGGATCTCTTCAAGGCGATTCTACAAGATGAGTATTCTTTCTTCTTGTGTTTTCTGCTATTAAGTTCTAAAGAGCATCTTACTACACATCTTTGGGCCTTTGTAGGAATTGGCGCAAGGAAGCTTGGCACATCCCACCCTCTTCTTCTTCCCTTCTTAGATAGTCCTTTACTTTGTTAGCAAGAGTACTTGGAGGATTTGCCTCCCTCTTGACTTTAAGCATTGTTGAGTTTTAATTTACTTTATAACTCACCCACGCCTGTGTGGGGTTGCTGAATGCCCTGTATGTAACCTGCACCTTCCATCAGAGTAGGACCGGTGAAGAACGGGAAGGACGGTCCTTCTATTCTCAAGGACCGCAAGGTGAGTCTTCTTTAAGTTATTGTCATTTACTTTACAGCAAGTAGCATAAGTCTCGGTTTTCTTATCTATAAAATACAAAAATATTATTTTCCAACTGTTAGGGGATACCGGGTGTAATTTAAAATTTTGCAGTCCCAGGACGCAGCGGAAGAATCATTACACCCGAAACATATTCCGGTCCCAAGGATCCATGCGAGAGAGAAGATACAAGGATGTGTTAGAGATGTACCTCTTTTGCTTGTCTAGACTGTTGGGGTATGCCCTTAAGGCTAATGTTTGAGGCCTTGGGATTCTATTCAGTATCATGTATATAAACTCTTATGTTTATAAAGGCAATGGTTGTTATTCAGTATGTTACATTGTCTGCTGCAATAAGTGTACTTCTGAATAATGTCTCAATGCTGTTCAGCTAGGCTAACATGCTGTAATGTCCTTAGTCGAGATATCTTGGTGAACATGAGACAGCCTTGATATGATTGAGACTAATATGTGTTCTAATCTTATAGGATGCTTCGAGCATGGAATAAGATGTAGACTCATGGGTACATTGGATGTACTGGACAGACCCTACTAGGATATTCAATTGCTTGTCACAATATGAATAATCCTTGTTTGCATCAAGTGGCACATGTCCTCTGACTTGAGATCACTTGTGTTTCTAAATGATGATTGTCATTGTTTTGAGGTAGTTCAATATCATTTGAAACATAATGGTTATAGACTATCTTGGATAATGATCATGAGTCAGGTTAGGACACTAGTGATAGATATAGGATTGCCGTCTCCTTGTTAAAGGAGTGTGATGTTCTAAAGGGGCCCCCCCGAATGAGATGATTGAGAAAGTGTATGGCCATACCCAGGTGACTATGTTCATCTGATCTAATCATGCTCATCATATTGGAGCTACAGGCTTGACACGCTTGTCCAATAAGAACATCCAGTGGCAAAGGAAACATTTGTGCCTAGTGAAGTGGATTCACACTTGTGCTGTAGTTTGGGTGTAGTCTTGGAAGACTCTTTCCTTTATATCGGGAGACAGTGATGTGTTGCTAGATACCCCTCACTGATCGTGATAACGTAAGTTATCATTACCGACATTTAAAGGAAACCCTCAGGGTCGCACAATTTGATGATATGGCTTACTTAAATCAGATCGTGTGGACTGAATTGTTTGGGTTCAGTTTAAAGGGATTTAAACTCTGATTGTAAGTGAGATCTGGTCTAATCATGTTTGATTGGTTAGGACTTGAGATCGGTAAGCTTCGATCGAGAGATTGGATGCTAGATCGGTGAGATCAAGAGCATCTCGAGATGTGCGGTTAGATCTTGAGCCATTTGGTTCATAGAAGATCTAGACCAACGCTTGGCCTACTTTGGTTTTTGAACCAAAGACAATTTAACCCAATAATTGGAACCGGTTCACTAGGTGAACGCTTGGTTCAATGGGAGAAATTTTCGATGGTTCACAACGTGTGAACGCATGCATTGAGGACTTGCCATATTGGGAAGTCGGTTTTCCAAAATGGAAAACGCTTCCACCTTGTAACGTAAATCGCCCATCTTCTCCATTCACTCTTCGTGTGTGGCGAGGTGGTGTTCTTGAATGACAAGGGAGAGGACTTGACAAGTAGCTCTCGGCCAAGAAAGAGACATCTCATCCCTTCCATACGACAAGCTTTGAAGAACCTTGCTAGCACAAGGATCTCAAAGAGTTGCCGACTTCATCTTGTGTGCGCACCGTTTGGAGGAGATCAATTTTGTTCTCTTGATTCCAAGTCGCCACCCACACAATGGCTATGGTATGATCTTTCATTCATACTTGCAATTTTTCGACAAGTTGATCATATGTTTCTTCAAATGATCCCAAGGAAACCCTAGCTTCCGCTATGAGAATCTTGATATGCGCCCCTTTAGGGTTTCAACCCCTTGCGCTCCCCCTTGAAGGGGACTCCTTACAATTGGTATCAGAGCTTGCGGTTATTGCTTGATTCATATGATTACTTCATGTCTTTGTGATCCATGTTTATGTAGATCTAAATTATCATGCGAAACTACATGCAAGTATGTTTATGTTTGCGCATGTATATTGTATGGTGGCGCTTGGATGTTGTTTTTCTTAAAACTTATCAGATCATGCGCGCATCCTCATTAGATCTAAGGTGCACCTACTATAAACCCTTAGACGGGTTGATGGGGTTGAAAGCATCCTCTAGGTTAGATCCAAATAGTCTGATCAGACCATCTGACAGCCTAGATGGGTTGACCAGATAGCACCTGTGCGCAAGCACGAGGTGGCTATAGGTCGACTGCATCAAGGGCGTGTAGCGAGGTCTGGTTGAGACGACTAGTGAACACACATGAGTTAGGCCCGGGGTCACACCCGCTTGCCGAAACTCATGAGGGTTGTTCAGCCCTTTGCGCATGCATGGTTGACCATTAGGTCAACTCAAGTCAGTTAGGACTTGGTGCATGCAAGGGCAGTGGATCTGACTAGATGGATGAGTGGATCCCTATCAATGGACCGTTGTAAGGTTGTAGGGCACATAAGAAAATTAAAATTGATGCCAATGGGTTTTCAAAAATTTTATTTTCTTGTTAAATGGTTCACATGTTGAGTGGATGCCATGATATATGTTTATTTCATCTTATGTGGGTTGCCCTTTTAATGTCTGCTGTGCTGGGGCCTGCGAGCCTGGATTAAAATTGTAAATTAATTTATATTGTGATTTGCGCATCACTTTTATTTAATTTATAATGTGTAATTGACCTGCGAGTCAATCATGTCTAGATAGATTAAATTGTAAATTTAATCAGACATGAGCACAGAGTACAGTTGGCAGAGGCGCATGCAGCAGAGGCTTGACCAGGTGGGAGGTCTAGGGTTTGACCCTATGACAGGCGCATCTACCTGGTGGGTGCACCTGAGCTGCAGAAGGCGCTTAGGCCCTGGTCTGGGCCAGATGAGAGGCAAAAGACCCAAGAAGAACTAAAGTGAAGACTTAAGTTAACTTAAGGTCTTACTTAGGGTTAATGGGATTTTACCACATAAGATCAGCATGCTTTCTACTTATCGTTTAAAATTAGAATTGCATGTTTTATTTATCTTCTGCTATCACCATAGGGTTTGCATGATAGTTAAGAAGATAAAAGACCGTTAAAATCCAACGCTAAAATATCAAGCTCGATAGCCTTCTGACGCGAAACCTCACTGTTCTGACTATCGTTGGAGCCGTGTTGTACCCACTCAGTGGGCACGTCCATCTATCTTCAGACGGTGTGAGATTTCACCTGCGTGTTACAGAGAAGGGATTTATCGCTTCTTGTTGCTCAGCATAGCACGTGGTGGTCCAGGGAGTAGGTCAGGTCAGCTTGACCATGTAGGCTACATATGTGGCGCATATGGTAGCACATGGAGGCAGCCATCTGTGGGATCAGAGACTGTGTTGTACCAACTCAGTTGGCACAGTCGGCTGGATTGCCCAGATGAAGGGGAATCGCACGGGTTGGCGATTGGCAGGGACTGCCTACCAGAAATTAGTGCTTGTACTCTCTGTGCATCTTATCTCACCTGAGCGTGACGCGGAGACCAAGTATGAAATCTGGATCCCATCTCACTAAAAGAGTGTTACTCTTTCGGACTGTTTTAATGGATTTTTCAGTCAGATAAAATAGTGAAAAAAGAATCTTTCTTAAGTCCTGGATTGATTCTAAACATTGATACTGACCTTGCTGTTCTTACATTGTTGTAGATTCCTGCAGCAACGAACACCATGAGCTTCAATGTGCGATCCCTACTAGAAAGGGAGAAGTTTGCTGGGCCAAACTTCTCAGACTGGTACGGACACCTTAAGATTGTTCTTAAGGCTGAGAGGAAACTGTATGTCCTCGAGACGGCTATACCGCCTCAACCCACTGCGAACGCCGCAAGGGCGGTTCACGATGCCTATGAAAAGCATGTCAATGATAGCATTGATGTTGCTTGCCTGATGCTAGCGTCTATGACGCCACCGCTGCAGCGTCAGCATGAGGATATGTCAGCTATAGAAATTATAGCAAACCTCAAGATGCTGTATGCTGCACAGGCGAGAACTGAACGCTATAATCTGACCAAGCTTTTCTTTCAGAGCAAACTGGCTGAAGGGAGTCCAGTGGGAGCTCATGTGCTCAAGATGATTGGGCACAAGGAGGCTCTAGAGAAACTGGGGCATACCATCAACCAGAAGCTTGCTGTAGACATTATTCTGCAGTCTCTCCCGGCCTCCTTCGATGCGTTCATTATTAATTTTAATATGAACAAGATCGATTGTACTCCGGCAGAGTTGCTGAATATGCTCTTGACTACGGAGGAGACTCTGAAGGGAAAGCCTTCAACCTCTGTCTTGATGTTCCCTTCCAGGAACAAGAAGAAGGGGAAGAAGGGCAAAGCCCCTGTCAAGAACTACAGCAAGGCTCTGAAACAAAAGGTGAAGCGGTCGAAGGACAACAGATGTTTCCACTGTGGCCAGCTGGGTCACTGGAAAAAGGACTGTAAAGCGCTCCAAGGAGACAAGAAGGGAAGCATCGCTTCTGGCTCAGGTATATTTGTGACTGAGGTCATGATATCTTCTTCTTCTATTTCATGGGTGTTGGACACTGCATGTGGAGTTCACATTTGTTCAAATGTACAGGAACTCAAGAGAAGAAGACAGGTGGGACAGCATGAGGTGGACCTACGAGTTGGAAACGGGGCACGGGTTGCTGCTGTTGCTGTAGGGGTTTATAACATCTCATTACCATCTGGACTTGTATTAGAACTGGACAATTGTTATTTTGTTCCAAGTATTACTAAAAATATTATCTCTATTCCTGCTCTTGTCAGGAAAGGATTTTCCTTTGAATGCAATATTTCAAAGTGTGTAATTTCTTATGATAATATTGTTTATGCTTCTGGATCAATTAACAATGGGTTATTCATGTTGGACATGGAATGTTCTATACAAAATGTTGATAATAAGAAAGCCAAGTATGCTGATGACAGCACCTTGCTATGGCATAGTCGTTTAGGCCATATTAACGAGAAACGCATTAAGCGGTTGCATGATCATGGACTGCTGGGATCATTCTCCTGTGAGGAGATTGATACATGCAAAGCTTGTTTAATGGGTAAAATGACGAAAGCTCCTTTTCCTCACAAAGGTCAAAGGGCTTCAGGTTTACTTGACCTTATACACAGTGATGTGTGTGGGCCATTTAGTAAACATGCCAGAGGTGGCTATGCGTACTTCATTACCTTTACTGATGATTTCAGTAGATATGGGTATTGAAAGGTCCCCACAAGGGGGCGAAACCCTAACTCATAGGCGCATATGGGAATGAAAGCAGCGGAAAGGGGGTTTCTAGATCTTGCATGCTGTATGATTAACAAAAATGACCCAATTGCAAATAGAGAAGGATCATACCATAGCCATTTCTAGATGGCGCCTTGGAAGCAAAGATCAAACTTGATCTTCTCCAGAGGTGACGCACACAGTTGATGTCGCCTACTCCCTTTGCGATCCTTGTGCTAGCAAGGCCCAAAGATGTCCTTGTCGAGTGGAAGGGAAGAGATGTCTTGGCTTGGCGATTCTTTTCTTCCTCCTCGTCGAGCTCTTCACCACCGTATGTTCTCTCGTCAAGAGCAAGATACAAGGCGACTAACGAAAAGAGGAAAGGCGTGAACGTGAGAGAGGGTCACGTAAGAGAAGTGCTATCTAAAAATAGCATGCCACTTCTCTTCATGCGATCATGGGTTTACCCATTCGCAAACTCCACTTCACCCTTGAACCATGCGCTCATTCATGAGCCGGTTCACTTGAATTTGGTTCAATAACCAAATAAACCAAGCCATAAGTCCAGATCACATTAAAACCCTAAGGTACTTGATCTGACCGTTCATCTCCCGATGCTCCTGATCTCACCGATCCAGCATCCATTCTCTCAATCGAAGCTTACCGATCTCAAGCCCTAATCAATCAAACATGATCAGACTAGATCTCACTTACAATCAGAGATTAAATCCCTTTAAACTGAACCTGAACAATTCAGTCCACACGATCTGACTCAAGTAAGCCATATCATCAAATTGTGCGACCCTGAGGGTTTCCTTTAAATGTCGGTAACGATAACTCACGTTATCACGATCAGTGAGGGGTATCTAGCAACACATCACTGTCTCCCGATATAAAGAAAAGAGTCTTCCAAGACTACACCCAAAAATAGCACAAGTGTGAACCAACTCACAAGGCATGCATAAATCCTTTGCCACTGGATGTTCTTATTGGACAAGCGTGTCAAGCTTGTAACTCCAATATGATGAGCATGATTAGATCAGATGAACATAGTCACCTGGGTATGGCCATACACTATTCTCAATCATCTCATCCAGGGGGCCCCTTTAGAACATCACACTCCAATTAAGGAGACGGCAATCCTTTGTCTATCACTAGTGCCCTAACCTGACTCAAGCTCACCATCCAAGATAGCCTATAATCATTATGTTTCAAATGATATTGAACTAACTCAAAATAATGACAATCATCATTTAGAAAACACAAGTGATCTCAAGTCAGAGGAAATGTGCCACTTGTCGCAATCAAGGATTATTCACATTGTGACAAACAATTGAATATCCTAGTAGGGTCTGTCCAGTACATCCAATGTACCCATGAGTCTACCTCTTATTCCATGCTCGAAGCATCCTATAAGATTAGAACACATATTAGTCTCAATCATATCAAGGCTGTCTCATGTTCACCAAGATATATCGACTAAGGACATTACAGCATGTCAGCCTAGCTGAACAGCTTTGAGACATTATTCAGAAGTACAATTATTGCAGCAGACAATATAACAACCTGAATAACAACCATGCCTTTATAAACATAAGAGTTTATTACATGATACTGATACAATCCCAAGGCCTCAAACATTAGCCTTAAGGGCATACCCCAACAATCTCCCACTTGCACTTAATCTAATGGTTGAGAAATCTCAAACCCATATTATTACAGTGCTTCTCATGCTTCTGCTGCGCCAGAGGCTTGGTAAGCGGGTCTGCCAGATTGTCATCTGTATGTACCTTGCAGACTTTGATCTCGCCACGATCTATGATCTCCCTGATCAAGTGAAACCGTCTCTGTATGTGCTTGGACTTCTGGTGCGACCGTGGTTCCTTTGCTTGTGTGATTGCTCCAGTGTTATCACAGAAGATAACCAAAGGATCTGCACTCGACGGAACAACACCAAGTTCTCTCACGAACTTACGAATCCACACTGCCTCCTTGGATGCTTCCGAGGCTGCAACATACTCGGCTTCTGTTGTGGAATCAGCAACAGTTGACTGTTTGAAACTCTTCCACACCACTGCTCCTCCATTCAAGCTAAAAACATAGCCTGATTGCGATCGGAAATCATCCTGGTCTGACTGGAACGAAGCGTCAGTATATCCTTCAATACTGAGTTCTTCCTGACCACCATATATCAAGAACATATCTTTGGTCCTCCGCAGATATTTTAAAATGTTCTTGACTGCAATCCAGTGCGCCATACCTGGATTACTTTGGAACCGACTGGTCACGCTTAACCCGTAAGCAACGTCTGGGCGAGTACACAACATCGCATACATAATGGATCCAATAGCCGAAGCATAAGGCGTATTGTCCATTTCATCTTTCTCAGTCTGTGTTTGTGGACACTGACTCTTCGAAAGATTCAGACCATGTCTGACTGGAAGATATCCTCTTTTAGAATTCTCTAAATGAAATCTCTCTAGGACTTTATCGATGTAAGTACTCTGGCACAGCCCGAGAAGCCTCTTAGATCTATCCCTGTAGATCTTCACACCTAACACATAGGCTGCTTCTCCTAGATCTTTCATCTGGAAACATTTCCTTAACCATGCCTTTACGGCATGCATTTCAGGAATGTCATTTCCAATGATCAAGATATCATCGACGTAGAGGACTAGGAAAGTAATCACGCTCCCACTAAACCTCTTATATACACACGGGTCATCCTCGTTCTTGATGAAACCAAACTCAGAGATTGATTCATCAAAACGAATATTCCAGCTTCTAGATGCTTGTTTAAGTCCATAAATAGACTTCTTTAACTTGCATATCTTATGACGATCTGATGGATTAGTGAAACCTTCTGGTTGTGTCATATACACATCCTCATCCAGATTTCCATTAAGGAAAGCTGTCTTCACATCCATTTGCCAAATCTCATAATCATAATATGCAGCTATTGCGAAAAGAATCCGAATAGACTTAAACATAGCTACAGGTGAGAAAGTTTCATCATAATCTATCCCGTAGATTTGTTTGAAACCTTTCGCAACTAGCCTGCCTTTATAGGTAACCACGTTACCATCCATGTCAATCTTCTTCTTGAAGATCCATTTACAGCCTATAGGGATAACTCCCGGAGGCGGATCAACCAAATCCCAAACTTGGTTATCTGACATGGAGTCCATCTCGGCGCGCATAGCTTCAAGCCATCTCGCTGACTCCGGTCCACTGACCGCATCCGCATAAGTGAGGGGTTCATCATTATCAATGATGTAGACTCCGTCATAGCGCTCAGGCTGTCGACGGATCCTTCCCGATCTTCGCGGTTCCCGTGATATCTGAGCCTCAGGTTGTTCAATAACCTGTTCTACCAGCTCAGGCTCATCCAACTGTGCTTGCGCACTTTATCCTTCCTCTGGATTCTCATCCAGCTTTATTTCTCTCCCACTGGCCTCTTGCAGAAGAAACTCCTTCTCAAGAAATATAGCCATCCGAGCAACAAATACCTTGTTCTCTTTGGGATCGTAGAAATAATAACCCTTAGTTTCCTTAGGGTAACTGACAAAGATACATTTGTCAGATCTGCTCTCTAGTTTCCCAGAGGCGAGCTTTTTGACATAAGCCTCGCAACCCCAGATCCTGATAAATGTCAAGCTCGGCTGTTTCCCATACCATAACTCATATGGCGTCTTAGAAACTGCCTTGGATGGCACTCAGTTTAGTACCTTTGCAGCTGTTTCTAGTGCAAATCCCCAAAAGGAGTAAGGTAGAGTAGCCTGACTCATCATAGAACGAACCATATCAAGTAACGTTCTATTTCTCCTTTCGGACACACCATTCCATTGCGGTGTTCCTGGCGGAGTGAGCTGTGAGATAATCCCACACTCCTTCAGATAGTCAGTAAATTCTCGACTTAGGTATTCTCCACCTCGATCAGAACGAAGTGCCTTGATATTTCGGCCTAGCTGATTTTGTACTTCATTCTTGAACTCTTTGAACTTGTCAAAAGATTCACTTTTATGTCTCATTAGATAGACATACCCATACCTACTGAAATCATCAGTAAAGGTAATGAAGTACTGATAGCCACCTCTGGCATGTTTACTAAATGGCCCACACACATCACTGTGTATAAGGTCAAGTAAACCTGAAGCCCTTTGACCTTTGTTAGAAAAAGGTGACTTCGTCATTTTACCCATTAAACAAGCCTTGCATGTATCAATCTCCTCATAGGAGAATGATCCCAGCAGTCCATGATCATGCAACCGCTTAATGCGTTTCTTGTTAATATGGCCTAAACGACTATGCCATAGCAAGGTGCTGTCATCAGCATACTTGGCTTTCTTAATATCAATCGCGTGTATAGAACATTCCATGTCCAACATGAATAACCCATTATTAATTGAACCAGTAGCATAAACTATATTATCAAGAGATAAAACACACTTTGAAATATTGCATTCAAAGGAAAACCCTTTCCTGACAAGAGCAGGAATAGAGATAATATTTTTAGTGATACTGGGAACAAAGTAACAACTGTTTAGTTCTAATACAAGCCCAGATGGCAAAGAGATGAAATAGTCTCCTACAGCAACAGCAGCAACCCGTGCCCCGTTTCCAACTCGTAGGTCCACCTCATGCTGTCCCACCTGCCTTCTTCTCTTGAGTTCCTGTACATTTGAACAAATGTGAACTCCACATGCAGTGTCCAACACCCATGATATAGAAGAAGATGAAACCATGACTTCCGTCACGTATATACCTGAGCCAGAAGCAAGGCTTCCCCTCTTGTCTCCTTGGAGCGCTTTACAGTCCTTTTTCCAGTGACCCAGCTGGCCACAGTGGAAACACCTGTATTCCTTGGACCGCTTAACCTTCTGCTTCAGAGCCTTGCTGTAACTCTTGACAGGGGTCTTGCCCTTCTTCCCCTTCTTCTTGTTCCTCGAAGGAACCATCAAGACAGAGGTTGAAGGCTTACCCTTCAGAGTTTCCTCAGTAGTCAAGAGCATATTCAGCAGCTCTGCCGGAGTACAATCGATTTTGTTCATATTAAAGTTAATAATGAACGCATCGAAAGAAGGCGGAAGAGACTACAGAATAATGTCTACAGCAAGCTCCTGGTTGATGGTATGCCCCAGTTTTTCTAGAGCCTCCTTGTGCCCAATCATCTTGAGCACGTGAGCTCCCACTGGGCTCCCTTCAGCCAGTTTGCTCTGAAAGAACAGCTTTGTCAAATTATAGCGTTCTGTCCTCGCCTGTGCAGCATACAGCATCTTGAGGTTTGCTATCATGTCTATGGCAGACATATCCTCACGCTGACGCTGCAGCGGTGGCGTCATAGACGCTAGCATCAGGCAAGCGACATCAATGCTATCATTGACGTGCTTTTCATAGGCTTCCCGAACCGCCCTTGCGGCGTTCGGAGCGGGCTGAGGCGGTATCGCCGTCTCGAGGACATACAGTTTCCTCTCTGCCTTAAGAACTATCTTAAGGTGTCCGAACCAGTCTGAGAAGTTCGGCCCAGCAAACTTCTCTCTTTCCAGTAGGGATCGCACATTGAAGCTCATGGTGTTCGTTGCTGCAGGTATCTACAACAATGCAAGAACAGCAAGGTCAGTATCAATGTTAAGAATCAATCAGGACTTAAGAAAGTTTCTTTTTCTCACTATTTTATCTGGCTGAAAAATCCAGCAAAACAGCCCGAAAGAGTAGTACTCTTTTAGTGAGATGGGATCCAGATTTCATACTTGGTCTCCGCGTCCCGCTCAGGCGAGATAAGATGCACAGAGAGTACAAGCACTAATCTCTGGTAGGCAGTCCCTGCCAATCGCCTACCTGTGCGATTCCCCTTCATCTGGGCAATCCAGCAGACTGTGCCAACTGAGTTGGTACAACACAATCTCTGACCCCACAGATGGCTGCCTCCATGCGCTACCATATGCGCCACATATGTAGTCTACATGGTCAAGCTGACCCGACCTACTCCCTGGACCACCACGTGCTATGCTGAGCAACGAGAAGCGATAAATCCCTTCTCTGTAACACGCAGGTGTAATCCCGCACCATCTGAAGATAGATGGATGTGCCCACTGAGTGGGTACAACACGGCTCCAACGATAATCAGAACAGTGAGGTTTCGCGTCAGAAGGCATACGAGCTTGATATTTTAGCGTTGGATTTTAACGGTCTTTTATCTTCTTCACTATCATGCAATTCCTATGGTGATAGCAGAAGATAAATAAATCATGCTGTTCTACTTATTAAACAATAAAAGAAAGCATGAATCTTATGTGGTAAAAGCCCATAGCCCTAGTAAGACCTTAAGAACTTAAGTCTTCACTTGCTTTTCTTCATGGGGCTTTTGCTGCTCATCTGGCCCAAACCAGGGCCCAAGCGCCATCTGCAGCTCAGGTGCGCCCACCAGGTAAATGCGCCTGGTCCCAGAGTCGAACCCTAGACCTCCCACCTGGTCTAGCCACTGCTGCATGCGCCTCTGCCAAGTGTGCTCTGTGCTCTTGTCTGATTAATTTACAAATTAATCTATCTAGACAAGATTGACTCGCAGGTCAATTACATTTTATAAATTAAATGCAATGTGATGCGCAGATCACAATAAAATTAATTTACAACTTTTAACCAGGCACGCAGGCCCCAGCACAGCACACATTTAACATGGGCAGCCCACATAAGAATAAATAAACATGCATATGGCATCATACATCATTTGATCCAATCATGAAAAATAAAATTTTTGAAAAATCCCATTGAGATCAATTTTATTTTTCCTTATGTGCCCTATAACCTTACAACGGTCCATTACTAGGGATCCACTCATCCAACCTACTCAGATCCACTGCCCTTGCATGCACCAAGTCCTAACTGACTTGAGTCGACCAAAAGGTCAACCATGCATGCGCCAGGGCTGAACAACCACAATGAGGTCTGGCAAACGGGTGTGACCCCGGGCCTAACTCATGTGCGTTCATAGGTTGTCTCAATCAGACATCGCTACACGCCTGTCTGCAGTCGACCTATAGCCACCAGGTGCTTGCGCACAGGTGCTATCTGGTCAACCCATCAAGGCTGTCAGATGGTCTGATCAGACTGTCTGGATCTAACCTAGGGGATGACTTCAACCCTAGTAACCCGTCTAAGGGTTTACAGTAAGGACAGCTTAGATCTAGTGTGAATCGCGCATGTAATATAGTTTTGAGAAAACCAACAACATACAAGCGCCAACAAAAGGTATAACCTTATACATGCGCCAAGGAGAAACAATGCAATGCATTTTCGCCACTTACATATACAAGATGTATCGCATGTAACCTTAGATCTAATCATAAGTTCGCAAACAAGGATCACAAAATGGCATAAGTAATCATAAAACATGCGTTAACCATGCTCTGATACCAATTGAAAGGTCCCCACAAGGGGGCGAAACCCTAACTCATAGGCGCATATGGGAATGAAAGCAGCGGAAAGGGGGTTTCTAGATCTTGCATGCTGTATGATTAACAAAAATGACCCAATTGCAAATAGAGAAGGATCATACCATAGCCATTTCTAGATGGCGCCTTGGAAGCAAAGATCAAACTTGATCTTCTCCAGAGGTGACGCACACAGTTGATGTCGCCTACTCCCTTTGCGATCCTTGTGCTAGCAAGGCCCAAAGATGTCCTTGTCGAGTGGAAGGGAAGAGATGTCTTGGCTTGGCGATTCTTTTCTTCCTCCTCGTCGAGCTCTTCACCACCGTATGTTCTCTCGTCAAGAGCAAGAGACAAGGCGACTAACGAAAAGAGGAAAGGCGTGAACGTGAGAGAGGGTCACGTAAGAGAAGTGCTATCTAAAAATAGCATGCCACTTCTCTTCATGCGATCATGGGTTTACCCATTCGCAAACTCCACTTCACCCTTGAACCATGCGCTCATTCATGAGCCGGTTCACTTGAATTTGGTTCAATAACTAAATAAACCAAGCCATAAGTCCAGATCACATTAAAACCCTAAGGTACTTGATCTGACCGTTCATCTCCCGATGCTCCTGATCTCACCGATCCAGCATCCATTCTCTCAATCGAAGCTTACCGATCTCAAGCCCTAATCAATCAAACATGATCAGACTAGATCTCACTTACAATCAGAGATTAAATCCCTTTAAACTGAACCTGAACAATTCAGTCCACACGATCTGACTCAAGTAAGCCATATCATCAAATTGTGCGACCCTGAGGGTTTCCTTTAAATGTCGGTAACGATAACTCACGTTATCACGATCAGTGAGGGGTATCTAGCAACACATCACTGTCTCCCGATATAAAGAAAAGAGTCTTCCAAGACTACACCCAAAAATAGCACAAGTGTGAACCAACTCACAAGGCATGCATAAATCCTTTGCCACTGGATGTTCTTATTGGACAAGCGTGTCAAGCTTGTAACTCCAATATGATGAGCATGATTAGATCAGATGAACATAGTCACCTGGGTATGGCCATACACTATTCTCAATCATCTCATCCAGGGGGCCCCTTTAGAACATCACACTCCAATTAAGGAGACGGCAATCCTTTGTCTATCACTAGTGCCCTAACCTGACTCAAGCTCACCATCCAAGATAGCCTATAATCATTATGTTTCAAATGATATTGAACTAACTCAAAATAATGACAATCATCATTTAGAAAACACAAGTGATCTCAAGTCAGAGGAAATGTGCCACTTGTCGCAATCAAGGATTATTCACATTGTGACAAACAATTGAATATCCTAGTAGGGTCTGTCCAGTACATCCAATGTACCCATGAGTCTACCTCTTATTCCATGCTCGAAGCATCCTATAAGATTAGAACACATATTAGTCTCAATCATATCAAGGCTGTCTCATGTTCACCAAGATATATCGACTAAGGACATTACAGCATGTCAGCCTAGCTGAACAGCTTTGAGACATTATTCAGAAGTACAATTATTGCAGCAGACAATATAACAACCTGAATAACAACCATGCCTTTATAAACATAAGAGTTTATTACATGATACTGATACAATCCCAAGGCCTCAAACATTAGCCTTAAGGGCATACCCCAACAGGTATGTCTATCTAATGAGACATAAAAGTGAATCTTTTGACAAGTTCAAAGAGTTCAAAAATGAAGTACAAAATCAGCTAGGCCGAAATATCAAGGCACTTCATTCTGATCGAGGTGGAGAATACCTAAGTCGAGAGTTTACTGACTATCTGAAGGAGTGTGGGATTATCTCACAGCTCACTCCACCAGGAACACCACAATGGAATGGTGTGTCCGAGAGGAGAAATAGAACCTTACTGGATATGGTTCGTTCTATGATGAGTCAAGCTACTCTACCTTACTCCTTTTGGGGATTTGCACTGGAAACAGCTGCATGTTGGGAAACCCCGGGGACATTTTATAATTTTTCAGAGACACATACATACATTGCACAGCGGAAGAATGTCCCCGAAATAGGCCGGTCCCAAAAACCAGTGAAGATCGCATGCAAGGGGGTCGACACGATGAGTTAGAAAATACCTCAGAGCAAGATTAGGTCGATGTCGTGATAGGCGCCCAAGTGTGCGCCCTCTGCAGTCTCACACACACGGATGCCTCGAGTCCTCTTCTTCCACGCCCGGTGCTAGCCTCGGGAAGAAGATCCAAGCCTTAGGGAGATGCTCCAACCACCTTGCGCCACCAAGAGAGAAAGATGCGCCAAGTGGTAAGGAAGGAGAAGCTTGCGGCCACTTGATGGAAGAGGAAGAGATTGCGCCAATGCTCCTTGCTCTCGCTCCCTTCTTATGTTCACGCCTCCAAGGATGAATCATAATTGAGGGGGCGGCTAGGGTCACATATATAGGGCAAGAGGCGATTAGGGCAAGGGCTAGGATCATGACAAGTGTAGGGCTAGGATGAGGAGGTTTAATGTAAGGAAAGTCTCCAAGACTTTACCATAAACTTCATTCAACCTTTCCATAATTGCCCAAGTACCATATCAGCCCAAGACATGCCTTAAAGGCATTCATACCATCAAGGGAGAAGGGCTAGGCGCAAATTGCTTCCTTAATGAAGCAATTTTGCCACCCTAACCCCATTATGCCCCTTAGGCGCCAATGGGGTTGGGTTTCTCCCCATTATACCCTTTTATCCTCTCTTCTCTTCATGAGAACTTGTTATTGGGCTTCATTGGATAATGACCTAGCCCAAACTTCATCCTATGGGTTGATTAAGCATTTGGATCCAATCCAATGCAACCCTAATCCAAGTGTGACCAACCATGGTCAAATACGGGTCAACCTGCCAAAAATGAAGTTTGGCTCCAATAACATTCTTCCATCTCATCAGGCCCATTGGTGCTGATGAAATCTCCCAATTAGATCCGAGTTATCCAATAACTCGATCATAAGGCTTCTCGATCAATACGAGAACTCAAGTATCAAGGTGTGCGACCCTGTAGGTTGTTCTGACGCTGGCAGTGCTGACCAAAGGTCACCACAAGCAGTGAGTGGCACCTAGCAGTGCATCGCTGCTACCCAGGTCATTGGAATGGATATCGACATCGACATCCCCATCATCGCAACTAGTTACAGATGCATTACAGTCTCTTTGCCGGACTGATATCCGATTGGACAAGTGTGTCACCACTTGTTTTCACCCAATCACATGGCTATGACTAAAATAGGTTCTTACCTGGGTATGGCCATACACTCTCAGTCATAGAACCATAGAGGAGCTCCATGGATATCATACTTCCCTAAGGAAGGGGCAAAATCCTATGTCTGTCCATTGACCTTCTCATATGGGTCGTGACATGCTCAATGACAACCGTTATGACCTCCCAACTACGGCGAGGTGTTAGGTTGTATCAAAGCAAGTCGCTAACCATATAGAACGATCAATGACATCAAGTCAAGGGATCAATGCATCTCCTGTCACTTGTGAGGATAACTTATGACACCAAGTCATAGCCTCACAGCGGGTCTTTCCAGTATATCCTCCAATGATATACCCATGTGTCTGCGTTAGCACCACGTGCCTAACCAGCTCACAAACCAGTCTCACAAGTACCATAGCTGTCCCATATCCACTAAGGTACATCGACTGGGGACAATAGTTTGAGCACAGATCCAATCTGTCTCCAGGGACATTATCATGTTAGTACATGTGCGCAGATGTAAACAAACATTGACAATAACAATGCCAGAATGATATATATAAATATCAAAGTCAAGTAGTACATAAGTGGACCAAAACTAGGTCCTAGGGCATATACACCAACAATCTCCCACTTGCACTAAGACCTAGAGGTTGAGAAATCTTAACCCCATATCTCTAGTGTGACCATCATGCTTCTGCTGCGCCAAAGCCTTGGTCAATGGGTCTGCCAGATTGTTCTCTGTGTCAACTCTGCTAATCTTGACATCACCTCTTTTAATGATCTCTCTGATCAGGTGAAATCTTCTGAGTATGTGTTTGGATCTTTGATGAGACCGTGGTTCCTTGGCTTGTGCAATTGCTCCATTGTTGTCACAATAGAGTTCAATGGGATCCACTGCACTAGGAACCACCTGAAGATCAGATATGAACTTCCTTATCCAAACGGCTTCCTTGGCTGCCTCAGAAGCGGCCACATACTCTGCCTCGGTTGTAGAATCTGCTATGGTGGATTGCTTGAAGCTCTTCCAGCATACAGCGCCTCCATTTATCTTGAACACATAGCCGGCCTGCGATCTAAAGTCGTCAGGGTCAGACTGGAATGATGCATCAGTATAGCCCTGCACACTGAGCTCTTCCTGTCCCCCATAGACCAAGAACAAATCCTTAGTTCTCCTCAGATACTTTAGGATGTTCTTTACAGCCACCCAGTGCTGCAAACCTGGATTGGATTGGTATCGGCTGGTTATGCTTACAGCATATGCCACGTCTGGTCTAGTACACAACATTGCATACATGATCGATCCTATTGCCGAAGCATAAGGAATTCGACTCATGTTATCCCTCTCAGCCTGTGTTGTAGGACACTGGCTCTTTGAGAGAATAAGGCCATGTCTTACTGGAAGGTATCCTTTCTTGGATTGCTCCATGTTAAACCTCTCCAGGACCTTATCAATGTAGGTACTCTGACTAAGGGCCAGGAGCCTTTTGGATCTATCTCGGTAGATCCTCACGCCTAGAATATAGGCGGCCTCCCCTAAGTCTTTCATCTCAAAACACTTCCCCAACCATGTCTTCACAGCTTGAAGACTAGGGATGTCGTTTTCGATGAGCAGTATGTCATCGACATACAAGACCAGAAAAATCACCAAGCTCCCACTGAATTTTCTATATACACAGGCGTCATCTTCGCTTTTGATAAAGCCATAATCTCTCACAGCTTCATCAAATCGAAGATTCCAACTTCTAGATGCTTGCTTTAATCCATAAATGGATCTCTTTAGCCTGCAGACCTTATTAGCCTCTGCAGGATGGATGAAACCATCAGGTTGTGTCATGTACACATCCTCAGTCAGCTTCCCGTTAAGGAACGCTGTCTTCACATCCATCTGCCATATCTCATAGTCATGATATGCAGCTATAGCAAGCAGAATCCGAATGGACTTGATCATGGCAACTGGCGAGAAGGTTTCATCATAGTCCACCCCGTGGACTTGTTTAAAACCTTTAGCCACTAGTCTACCCTTATAGGTAACTATATTGCCATCCATGTCTGTCTTCTTCTTGAAGACCCATTTACACCCTATGGGTTTTACCCCATCAGGCAGCTCAACCAAATCCCAGACTTGGTTAGCCGACATGGAATCCATCTTGGATCGCATGGCGTCAAGCCATCTCTCGGAGTCCGGTCCACTGACCGCCTCATCATAGGTTCTGGGTTCATCCTCAATGATGAAAATTCCATCGTGTTGAGTTGGCAGCGACCCGTACCTCTCAGGTGCACGACGAATCCTCCCAGACCTACGTGGGACCTGTGTCTGAGCCTCAGGTTGTATAACAACCGGTGCAGATGGCTCAGATTCCATCTCTTTGTCTTGTGGTTGCACTTGGACCTCATCCAAGTCAAACTCCCTCCCACTAACTTCTTTCATAAGAAATTCTTTCTCTAGAAAGACAGCACCCCGAGCAACAAAAACTTTGTTCTCGGTTGGGACATAGAAGTAGTATCCTTTAGTTTCCTTAGGATACCCCACAAATACACACTTATTAGATCTAGGTTCTAGCTTGCTAGAATCCTGACGTTTGACATAAGCCTCACATCCCCAGATCCTGATAAACGTGAGATTAGGGCGTCTCCCACTCCATACCTCGTATGGTATTTTGGAGACACTCTTAGATGGAACATTATTCAGTATCAGAGAAGCTGTCTCAAGTGCATGCCCCCAGAATGAGGGAGGTAGAGTTGCATGACTCATCATAGATCGAACCATATCCAATAAAGTTCGATTTCTCCTTTCAGACACACCATTCCATTGAGGTGTTCCAGGAGGAGTGAGTTGGGATATGATCCCAGACTCTCTCAGATAGTCAAAGAACTCTCCACTCAGGTATTCTCCACCTCGATCAGATCGAAGAGCTTTAATGGATCTTCCAAGCTGGTTCTCTACTTCATTCTTGAACTCTTTGAATTTCTCAAAGGACTCAGATTTATGTCTCATTAGGTAGACATATCCATACCTACTGAAGTCATCAGTGAAGGTAATGAAGTAGTTGTACCCTCCTCTGGCTTGTTTATTGAAAGGCCCACACACATCAGTATGTATGAGATCCAATAAACCTCCTGCCCTCTCACCAATCTTGGTGAAGGGTGCCTTTGTCATTTTCCCTAATAAACAAGGTTCACAGGTATCAAATTCCTCCAAGGAACTTGAATCTAACAATCCATTTGCATGGAGTTGTTGGATGCGATTTTTGTTTATGTGGGCTAATCGACAGTGCCATAGGAAAGCACCAACTGAACCACTCAGTTTGGTCCTTTTATTACTTATGTTACAGATAGAACTTTCCATATCCAAGATATACAGACCATTGCACAAAGTACCCTTCCCATAGAACATATTTGCAAATGAAAAAGAACATGAGTTCTTATTTATTTCAAACTTAAATCCCTTCTTTGCTAACCAAGGAATGGATACAATGTTCTTAGTAAGTGAAGGTACACAAAAGCAATTATCTAGTTCTAATAGAAGTCCAGACGGTAAGGAGAGAGTCAAGACGCCTACAGCAACGGCAGCAACCTGTGCCCCATTTCCAACGCGTAGGTCAATCTCTCCAAGTCGCACCGATCTACTTTTCTTGAGCCCCTGCATATTTGTACAAATATGAGCTCCACATGCGGTATCCAATACCCATGACATAGAAGTAGAAAGATTGACTTCTGTAACATAAATACCTGAGCTAGAAGTTAAGGCCAAGCCCTTCTTCTCCTCATTCTGAAGCTGCTTGCAGTCCCTTCTCCAGTGACCCTGCTCGCCACAGTGAAAACACCTCTGGTCCTTTGACTTCTTTGCCTTTTTCTTCAGTGCCTTGGTAGGACCTTTGGCACTGCCCTTAGCACGTGCCTTACCCTTCTTCTTTATCTTCTTGGTCGCTGGGACCAAAAGAACAGAATTTGGTTTGGTCTTACCCATTTCACGCTCGGCTGTTTGGAGCATATTCATCAATTCCTCCCGTGTGCACTCAATCCGGTTCATGTTGAAGTTAATAATAAACGGACTGAAGCTAGGGGGCAGGGAATGCAGAATAAGATCCACAACCAGCTCGTTGTCTATGGCATGACCCAGTCTCCTGAGATGATCCACATTCCCAATGAGTTTGAGAACATGGGGTCTCACTGGTGCACCCTCAGACAACTTACACCGAAAGACTGCTTTGGCGGTGTCAAATCTTTCAGTTCTAGCCTGAGCCTCAAACATCTGTTTCAGATGAGTGATCATCTGAAAAGCGTTCTGCTCCTCATATTGCACCTACAGTTCAGGTGCCATGCTGGCTAGCATAAGACATGCAACCTCCAAAGAGTCATCCTGATGCTTTCTATAAGCATCTCTATCTGCCGTTCGGGCATTAGGCGCAGGAGCCGCAGGAAGAGCCTATTCAAGGACATACAGCTTCTTCTCGAGCTTGAGGACTATCCTCAAGTTCCGATGCCAGTCCATAAAGTTAGTTCCAACTAACTTATCCTTATCAAGGAGTGATTGCAGTGATAATCCGCCAGTGTTCGTAGCCATTGTTCTACAACACCCAAGAAAAAACAGATTAGTACTACTTCGAATCATTTAAACTGGACTTGTTTTAAATGATTACTGCTCCCACTATTTTAAATTCGAATTGACAACCCACAAAGTCAATCGGGAAGTTTAAGACTTCCTAGTGAGATGGGATCCTTATTTCACATGAGGCTTTGCGTCCCACGAGGGTGGCACAAAGTAACCCATGTTTCCTAAGGTGGGCGCGCCGGCCGGTTGCTCCAAGCAACTCCCCTTGTTGAGACAGTCTTGGGCATTTCATGTCCAGCGAGGGCTGAATCATGAAACCCTAACCTCTCAACGATGCCTCTAGACTTTCACTATGTGCCCAGTACATGTGAATTTCTAGTCAAGTCCATTCCTAACCGTTTATGCCCAGGGCCAATGAGTTTCCTTGCGAAGGCACGCCCAGGTTAAAACTGGACTGGGGAAACCATTGTCACCACACACTTTCTAAAGATAAGTGGGTGTGTCCCACGAGGGTGGGAACCAGTTCACAACTCCACTGATCGATAGCTTAGTGAGGGCTACGCGTTAGAAGGCTTCTAGACTTGATATTTTATGAGGGTTTTTAAGGTCTCATCAGTTTTATCTTATGTCTAACAATACAGGCATGCAATCCTATAGTGATAACATAATGATAAAACATCACAGGCATGCTTTTAGCAGATAAGGAAAGCAGTAAAAGATGATGTGATCAAAGCCCTTTCAAGACATTGAATCAATCCATGCCAAAGGAGGTTCAACTCTTGACATAGGACTCAAGCCCCTAAGAAAGACCTATCCTAGCCGCCCTCTATCTTGGTCTTCATGGTTGGCTCCAAGGTCCTTCCTTCATGGCTTAGCTCTCAAACCTTAAGGGTAGACCTCAAAGGTTCGGCCAATGCCATGGTCTTCCTCCAAGGAGAATGCGCCACAATGAAAGATGCCAAGTTAGCTAGCTCTCAAACCCAAGGGTTCGGCCATGCCTAACTTGTGCCATCAAGCAAGGTTGCGCCTTTTCCTTGATGCTTGTTGCGCCACCATCCAAGGTGCGCCAACTCCATGCATGCGCCAAGCTCCAAGTACATGCGCTACCCTAGTCTTCTTAAAAGCAAAAAGAAAAGCGGCACGCAGGCCTCACGAGGAAACATCACAGGCATGCAAAGGGGGGCTTGACTAATGATCACAACATTATGCACAATCAAGGTATTTACTCATGCAATTCTACATGCTCATGAAAAACATAAAATCTGAAATTTTACTTTTTCATTAAAACTAGTCTCTTTTTCTCCTCTTCTTCTCACAAATCTTTTGGTTAATTGCGATTTATTTTTCAAGGTGATTTCAGAGATCCTTTCGGCTGGCAATTTTGTCAGATCAAGAGACTTGGCCAGTCCGAAGACACAATGCCCGTCCTACTTGACAAAACTACGTGCGCCTTTGATCTTTAAATCAGACAAGAAAAATAGTCCAAAAATCCAAAAGAGATTGAGAGGATGATAGAAACAAGAAACCCTAATTTTTTCCTACTTAGAAAAAATCGTTTGCCATGCATCATGCTATTTTCGAAAATAGAGATATGGCATGTGAGCATGAAAGAAAAGCATAAAACATCGTTCGAGTCTTGCAAGTCCCTCTGATACCACTGTTGGGAAACCCCGGGGACATTTTACAATTTTTCAGAGACACATACATACATTGCACAGCGGAAGAATGTCCCCGAAACAGGCCGGTCCCAAAAACCAGTGAAGATCGCATGCAAGGGGGTCGACACGATGAGTTAGAAAATACCTCAGAGTAAGATGAGGTCGATGTCGTGATAGGCGCCCAAGTGTGCGCCCTCTGCAGTCTCACACACACGGATGCCTCGAGTCCTCTTCTTCCACGCCCGGTGCTAGCCTCGGGAAGAAGATCCAAGCCTTAGGGAGATGCTCCAACCACCTTGCGCCACCAAGAGAGAAAGATGCGCCAAGTGGTAAGGAAGGAGAAGCTTGCGGCCACTTGATGGAAGAGGAAGAGATTGCGCCAATGCTCCTTGCTCTCGCTCCCTTCTTATGTTCACGCCTCCAAGGATGAATCATAATTGAGGGGGCGGCTAGGGTCACATATATAGGGCAAGAGGCGATTAGGGCAAGGGCTAGGATCATGACAAGTGTAGGGCTAGGATGAGGAGGTTTAATGTAAGGAAAGTCTCCAAGACTTTACCATAAACTTCATTCAACCTTTCCATAATTGCCCAAGTACCATATCAGCCCAAGACATGCCTTAAAGGCATTCATACCATCAAGGGAGAAGGGCTAGGCGCAAATTGCTTCCTTAATGAAGCAATTTTGCCACCCTAACCCCATTATGCCCCTTAGGCGCCAATGGGGTTGGGTTTCTCCCCATTATACCCTTTTATCCTCTCTTCTCTTCATGAGAACTTGTTATTGGGCTTCATTGGATAATGACCTAGCCCAAACTTCATCCTATGGGTTGATTAAGCATTTGGATCCAATCCAATGCAACCCTAATCCAAGTGTGACCAACCATGGTCAAATACGGGTCAACCTGCCAAAAATGAAGTTTGGCTCCAATAACATTCTTCCATCTCATCAGGCCCATTGGTGCTGATGAAATCTCCCAATTAGATCCGAGTTATCCAATAACTCGATCATAAGGCTTCTCGATCAATACGAGAACTCAAGTATCAAGGTGTGCGACCCTGTAGGTTCTTCTGACGCTGGCAGTGCTGGCCAAAGGTCACCACAAGCAGTGAGTGGCACCTAGCAGTGCATCGCTGCTACCCAGGTCATTGGAATGGATATCGACATCGACATCCCCATCATCGCAACTAGTTACAGATGCATTACAGTCTCTTTGCCGGACTGATATCCGATTGGACAAGTGTGTCACCACTTGTTTTCACCCAATCACATGGCTATGACTAAAACAGGTTCTTACCTGGGTATGGCCATACACTCTTAGTCATAGAACCATAGAGGAGCTCCATGGATATCATACTTCCCTAAGGAAGGGGCAAAATCCTATGTCTGTCCATTGACCTTCTCATATGGGTCGTGACATGCTCAATGACAACCGTTATGACCTCCCAACTACGGCGAGGTGTTAGGTTGTATCAAAGCAAGTCGCTAACCATATAGAACGATCAATGACATCAAGTCAAGGGATCAATGCATCTCCTGTCACTTGTGAGGATAACTTATGACACCAAGTCATAGCCTCACAGCGGGTCTTTCCAGTATATCCTCCAATGATATACCCATGTGTCTGCGTTAGCACCACGTGCCTAACCAGCTCACAAACCAGTCTCACAAGTACCATAGCTGTCCCATATCCACTAAGGTACATCGACTGGGGACAATAGTTTGAGCACAGATCCAATCTGTCTCCAGGGACATTATCATGTTAGTACATGTGCGCAGATGTAAACAAACATTGACAATGACAATGCCAGAATGATCTATATAAATATCAAAGTCAAGTAGTACATAAGTGGACCAAAACTAGGTCCTAGGGCATATACACCAACACTGCAAAGGTACTAAACCGAGTGCCATCCAAGGCAATTTCAAAGACTCCATATGAATTATGGTATGGGAAACAGCCGAGCTTGACATTTATCAGGATCTGGGTTTGCGAGGCTTATGTCAAAAAGCTCGCCTCTGGGAAACTGGAGAGCAGATCTGAGAAATGTGTCTTTGTCGGATACCCTAAGGAAACTAAGGGTTATTATTTCTACGATCCCAAAGAGAACAAAGTATTTGTTGCTCGGACGGTAATTTTTCTTGAGAAGGAATTTCTTCTGCAAGAAGCCAGTGGGAGAGAAATAAAGCTGGATGAGAATCCAGA
Source organism: Costus lasius (assembly GCA_027563935.2). Lineage (NCBI taxonomy): Eukaryota > Viridiplantae > Streptophyta > Magnoliopsida > Zingiberales > Costaceae > Costus > Costus lasius. The sequence goes on along the minus strand of CM050450.1, from coordinate 90,223,446 downwards.
GGAAGGACAAAGTAGTCAAGCATAGTTGGATGAGCCTGAGCTGGTAGAACAGGTTATTGAACAACCTAAGGCTCAGATATCACGGGAACCGCGAAGATCGGGAAGGATCCGTCGACAGCCTGAGCGCTATGACGGAGTCTACATCATTGATAATGATGAACCCCTCACTTATGCGGATGCGGTCAGTGGACCGGATTCAGCTAGATGGCTTGAAGCTATGCGAGCCGAGATGGACTCCATGTCAGATAACCAGGTCTGGGATTTGGTTGATCCGCCTCCGGGAGTAATCCCTATTGGCTGTAAATGGATCTTCAAGAAGAAGATTGACATGGATGGTAACGTGGTTACCTATAAAGGCAGGCTAGTTGCGAAAGGTTTCAAACAAATCTACGGGATAGATTATGATGAAACTTTCTCTCCTGTAGCCATGTTCAAGTCTATTCGGATTCTTCTCGCAATAGCAGCATATTACGATTATGAGATCTGGCAGATGGATGTGAAGACCGCTTTCCTTAATGGAAAACTGGATGAGGATGTGTATATGACACAACCTGAAGGTTTCACTAGTCCATCAGATCGTCATAAAATATGCAAGTTAAAGAAGTCCATTTATGGACTTAAACAAGCATCTAGAAGCTGGAATATTCGTTTTGATGAATCAATCTGTGAGTTTGGTTTCATCAAGAACGAAGATGACCCGTGTGTATATAAGAGGTTTAGTGGGAGCGTGATTACTTTCCTAGTCCTCTACGTCGATGATATCTTAATCATTGGAAACGATATTCCTGAACTGCATGCTGTTAAAGCATGGTTAGGAAAATGTTTCCAGATGAAAGATTTAGGAGAAGCAGCCTATGTATTAGGTGTGAAGATCTACAGAGATAGATCTAAGAGGCTTCTCGGGCTGTGCCAGAGTACTTACATCGATAAAGTCCTGGAGAGATTCCATTTAGAGAATTCTAAAAGAGGATATCTTCCAGTCAGACATGGTCTGAATCTTTCAAAGAGTCAGTGTCCACAAACACAGACTGAGAAAGATGAAATGGACAATACGCCTTATGCTTCGGCTATTGGGTCCATTATGTATGCGATGTTGTGTACTCGCCCAGACGTCGCTTACGGGTTAAGCGTGACCAGTCGATTCCAAAGTAATCCAGGTCAGGCACACTGGATTGCGGTCAAGAACATTTTAAAATATCTGCGGAGGACCAAAGATATGTTCTTGATATATGGTGGTCAGGAAGAACTCAGTATAGAAGGATATACTGACGCTTCGTTCCAGTCGGACCAGGATGATTTCCGATCGCAATCAGGCTATGTTTTTAGCTTGAATGGAGGAGCAGTGGTGTGGAAAAGTTTCAAACAGTCTATTGTTGCTGACTCCACAACAGAAGCCGAGTATGTTGCAGCCTCAGAAGCATCTAAGGAGGCAGTGTGGATTCGTAAGTTCATTCAGGAACTTGGTGTTGTTCCTTCGAATGCAGATCCTTTGGTTATCTTCTGTGATAACACTGGAGCAATCGCACAAGCAAAGGAACCACGGTCGCACCAGAAGTCCAAGCACATACAGAGACGGTTTCACTTGATCCGGGAGATCATTGATCGTGGCGAGATCAAAATCTGCAAGGTACATACAGATGACAATCTGGCTGACCCGCTTACCAAGCCTCTGGCGCAGCAGAAGCATGAGAAGCACTGTAATAACATGGGTGTGAGATTTCTCAACCATTAGATTAAGTGCAAGTGGGAGATTGTTGGGGTATGCCCTTAAGGCTAATGTTTGAGGCCTTGGGATTCTATTCAGTATCATGTATATAAACTCTTATGTTTATAAAGGCAATGGTTGTTATTCAGTATGTTACATTGTCTGCTGCAATAAGTGTACTTCTGAATAATGTCTCAATGCTGTTCAGCTAGGCTAACATGCTGTAATGTCCTTAGTCGAGATATCTTGGTGAACATGAGACAGCCTTGATATGATTGAGACTAATATGTGTTCTAATCTTATAGGATGCTTCGAGTATGGAATAAGATATAGACTCATGGGTACATTGGATGTACTGGACAGACCCTACTAGGATATTCAATTGCTTGTCACAATATGAATAATCCTTGTTTGCATCAAGTGGCACATGTCCTCTGACTTGAGATCACTTGTGTTTCTAAATGATGATTGTCATTGTTTTGAGGTAGTTCAATATCATTTGAAACATAATGGTTATAGACTATCTTGGATAATGATCATGAGTCAGGTTAGGACACTAGTGATAGATATAGGATTGCCGTCTCCTTGTTAAAGGAGTGTGATGTTCTAAAGGGGCCCCCCCGAATGAGATGATTGAGAAAGTGTATGGCCATACCCAGGTGACTATGTTCATCTGATCTAATCATGCTCATCATATTGGAGCTACAGGCTTGACACGCTTGTCCAATAAGAACATCCAGTGGCAAAGGAAACATTTGTGCCTAGTGAAGTGGATTCACACTTGTGCTGTAGTTTGGGTGTAGTCTTGGAAGACTCTTTCCTTTATATCGGGAGACAGTGATGTGTTGCTAGATACCCCTCACTGATCGTGATAACGTAAGTTATCGTTATCGACATTTAAAGGAAACCCTCAGGGTCGCACAATTTGATGATATGGCTTACTTAAATCAGATCGTGTGGACTGAATTGTTTGGGTTCAGTTTAAAGGGATTTAAACTCTGATTGTAAGTGAGATCTGGTCTGATCATGTTTGATTGGTTAGGACTTGAGATCGGTAAGCTTCGATCGAGAGATTGGATGCTAGATCGGTGAGATCAAGAGCATCTCGAGATGTGCGGTTAGATCTTGAGCCATTTGGTTCATAGAAGATCTAGACCAACGCTTGGCCTAATTTGGTTTTTGAACCAAAGACAATTTAACCCAATAATTGGAACTGGTTCACTAGGTGAACGCTTGGTTCAATGGGAGAAATTTTTGATGGTTCACAACGTGTGAATGCATGCATTGAGGACTTGCCATATTGGGAAGTCGGTTTTCCAAAATGGAAAACGCTTCCACCTTGTAACGTAAATCGCCCATCTTCTCCATTCACTCTTCGTGTGTGGCGAGGTGGTGTTCTTGAACGACAAGGGAGAGGACTTGACAAGTAGCTCTCGGCCAAGAAAGAGACATCTCATCCCTTCCATACGACAAGCTTTGAAGAACCTTGCTAGCACAAGGATCTCAAAGAGTTGCCGACTTCATCTTGTGTGCGCACCGTTTGGAGGAGATCAATTTTGTTCTCTTGATTCCAAGTCGCCACCCACACAATGGCTATGGTATGATCTTTCATTCATACTTGCAATTTTTCGACAAGTTGATCATATGTTTCTTCAAATGATCCCAAGGAAACCCTAGCTTCCGCTATGAGAATCTTGATATGCGCCCCTTTAGGGTTTCAACCCCTTGCGCTCCCCCTTGAAGGGGACTCCTTACATAGACGTCGAAGCCATGTTGAAGGCGCCCAAGTGTTCGCCCTCCACAAGTATCCACACGTCGACTCCTTGATCGTTGCTCCCTTCCACGCTTGGTGCTAGCCTCGGGAAGAGAATCGAGCCTTAGGGTTCCTTCACTCTTCTTGCGCCACCTCCAAGGTTCATGCGCCAAGTGCAAGGAAGATGCTGCCAACTCCTTATCCTCTTCACTCCAAGAGAAGAGGGAGAAGAAGAGCTTCGGCCTTGAGGAAGATTGAGAGGAAGTCACGCCACCAAGTCCTTCTCCAAGTCACGCCAAGAGGAGAGGAAGGAGAAGACTTTCGGCCATTAGTAGGAAGAAGGGTTGCACCACCTTGATGTTGTCCCCCTTTGCCTTGCTCTCGCCCTCTATGTGTGTTCACGTCTCCAAGCATTCATCAACTAGAGAGGGCGACAATGGGTCCTATAAATAGGACTAGAGGGGGTTTGGGCAAGGGCTAGGATCATGCCAAGTGTATGGCTAGGATGAGGTGTCTTGAGGCAAGGAAAGTCTCCAAGACTTTACCATAAACCTCATTCAACCTATCCATAAATGTCCAAGCACTATATCAGCCCAAGACATACCTCAAATGCATTCTTACCATCAAAGGATAAGTGGCTAGGCGCAACATGCATGAAGAATTCGGCTAGGGTGGTGTCTTGGGAAAAACTAGGGTTTGAGGTAAGGTAAGTCTCCAAGACATTACCATATACCTCTTCCCTATATCCATATGCGCCTAGGAACTTCCCATAAAAGTTCTCAAGCCATATCAGCCCCAAGACTTGCCTTAGAGGCAAGTATTCCATCCAAGGAAGAAGGGCTAGGCGCTCTTTACTTCCATAATGAAGCAAAGGCGCCTCCCTCACCCCATTATGCCCCTAGGCGCCAATGGGGTGAGATTTCTTCCCATTATACCCTTATAAGCCAATTCCTTTTCATGACAACTAATTATTGGGCCTCATTGGATAATGAGCTAGCCCAAACTTCATGGCATGGGTTGATTAAGCCATTGGATCTAATCCGATGCAACCCTAATCCAAATGTGACCAATTAAGGTTAATTTCGGGTCAACCTGCCAAAAATGAAGTTTGGCTCCAATAACTTTCTTCCAATTCATCAGGCCCATTGGCGCTGATGAAATCTTTCAAATTGATCCAAGTTATCCAATAACTTGATCATAAGGCTTCTGATTAAAGCAACGTCAAGAGTCTATTGCGTGTGACCCCGTAGGATCCATATGACGATGGTAATGATGTAAACATCATAAGTAGTGAGGGGTATCTAGCAACACATCACTACTACCCATGTCATAGAATTTAAGTCATTATGGCAACAACTCCTAACAAGCAACGAGGATTCCCATTGCATTATAGATCCCTTTGCCTAAACTGATATCCTGCCATTGGATTAGTCTCAAGTTTATTATCCAATGCATTGGTGTGGCCACACTTTCCTATCATGCACCAATAAGGTGGGGCGCCCCGAGTGGATATCATGCTTCCAATAAGGAAGGGGCAAATCCTACTATTGGTCATCCATGTCTCTACATGACTTATGACATGCCCAATGACAGTCGTTTTGATCTCCCAATTACGGAGAGACGTAAGACTGTATTAAAGCATACCCATCATCAAATCTAGACATGAATACCTCAAGTCTAAGAATCAATGCAAACCTCTTGCATGTGAGATTGACTTGTTGACTAGACAAGTCAATCCTCATAGTGGATCACTCCAGTGCATCCAATGCACCTGTATGTCTGCGTTACTGTGCCCCGCACCTAACCAGCCCATACACCAGTCTCACATGTACCAAAACTGTCCCATATCTGCTAAGGTACCTTGTCTGGGGATAGCTTATGAGAATGGATCCAATCCAAACTCCTGGGACATTATTTATGCAACTCAATACATCAACGCAGGTAGAGAAGTCTGCATAATAACGACCATGCCTATATAAAGAGTAATAGTTCTATCAAAGTACATTCAAACAATGCCTGACCATGTCCATACATTGGTCTTTAGGGCATATACACCAACAATCTCCCACTTGCACTAAGACCAAGGACAACTGGTGTTTAGTCAGTTCCAATGTCTCTAGTATGACCCATTTAGCTTCCGCTGCGCCAGAGGCTAGGTCAATGGGTTTTTCCAGATTGCTATCTGTGTTTATTTTAACAAATTTGATCATCATCCTTATCCATGATCTCTAAGATCAGATGATATGCTGCAGTACATACTTGAGCATTAAGTTCCTTCTCCTATGCTATGGTCCCAGTAAGAACTATACTGGACCATCAAGCACTATGAACTAGATCAAGTTCAAATGAATGAAGCTGCCTCCTTGGCTGCCACAAGGAGCTGCAATGTACTCAGCCTTATTTGTAGAATCTTGCCACTTTGGTTTGCATAATGCTCTTTCAGCACACAACACCATAATAAGGCAAAACGCAAATCCTGGCTGTGATCAATAGTCACTAGACTAGAACGAAGTGTCAGTGTACCCCTGTACACAAAATTCTTTCCTGTCTATCATAGACTAGACTCCAATCCTTTATACTTCCCAAGTATATATATAAGGATTGCTTTCACAGCTATCTAGTGTTAAACACTAAGATCTGATTGAAACTTGCTGGCTATGCTCCAAGCATTTGCCACAAATGATCTTGAGTATATTATTCAAAACATGATCCATCCTACATACCATGTATCAGGACTTTAGACCCATGTTATTACTCTCCAGCTGTGTCATAGGACACAACATCTTTGAGAGAGTCAGACCATATCTTCCTGGAAGGTATCAATATTTGGAATCATCCAATATAAACCTCTCCAGAAACTCTTGGATGAACATAGATTGACTAAAGGGCAATGACTTTCTTGGATCTCTATCTATAGATCCTCATGCCTAGGATGTAGGCATCATTCCCTAGATCATTCTTCTCGAAATACATATCTTTCTTTTCTTCACCACGTGAAGAGCTGAAATGTTATTCCATGTGAGGAGAATATCATCAATCATCTAGAACAAGAAATACTATTAAGGTGCTCCCACTGATCTTCTTGTAAACACAGGCTATTTCAACCATGCTTGCATAACATCATGCATATCTATATGGCCTTGATATGAAAACCTTCTGGCTATTTCCTTATAGATATCTTTTCAGATGTCCATGCAAGAAAAGCAGTTATCATAACACGATGCCATAATTGATCATGCAATTATAACAAGCAGATCCCTAATGGACTTAAAGCTCAGCTATTGGTGAAAATTTCATCATTATCCACCTAGTGGATTTGCCTGAAATTATTGTTCACTAGCTTATCTTTTAAGGTAACAATGTTACCTTCCATGTCTATCTTCCTAGAAGATTTATTTATAGCCTGTGGGAATTTCCCCTTTTGGCAGCTCATCCAAGTCCCAGACTTGACTAGCAGACATGGAGTCCATTATGGTTTTCATGGCCCTTAGCCATTTCTTGGAATCTGGTTCACCGACCGCTTCCATTTCCTCATAAGTCTTAGGTTCATGCTTGATGAAAAATTCGTCATGCCCAGCATATCGAATCGATCTAGACTTATGTTATTCCTGTGTTACTTGAACCTCAGGTTGACTTTCAACCTATATGTGAGATTTTGCTCTCCATGTGTGTCTAATTATATTGTGGTTGATTCTGGACCTTGTCCAAATCAAATCTACTCCCAGTAGCTTCTTTCAAAAGAAATACTTTCTCAAGAGAGACAGTAGTTTGAGCAACAAATAGTTTGTTCTCTTCGGGATAGAATGAGCACTCTACAGTGCTCCACAAACACATACTTTTGAATTATTGCACATTACATTCCCAATTTCATTGAAGAAATGGGATATTTGCAGTCCGCAACTCAAAATAAATTAGACACTTTCTTATGGAGTGGCAGTACATCTGTTTGCATGACATCATAGTAGTATATTTGCATGACTATTCAAAGATGGAATCCACATCCAATGTGTTCCTTTTTCTTTCTTTGAAATTCACCACACAGTGGCGTACTAAGTAAGCTGTGAGATAACTCCACACTTCTTAGGACAGCCATCAAATTCTCCACTAATCATCTTGATCCTATCAAGGTGCTTTAACAGATCCTTCAATTTGACTCAATACTTCATTTGTGATCTTCTTGGATATTTCCAAAGTTCTTGGGTTGCGTAAGGCATACCCACACTTAAATGAAGTACATATAACTCCTCTTAGTGCTTGTTTACATGGGTCCACTTACATTTTTGTGTATTAGATCCAACAAGTCACTACTCCTTCCACCCTTTTTGGTGAAGGCAGCATCTGTCACATTGTTCCTTTGAACTAGGCTCACATGTATCATAATCCTGAAAGGACAATGATCCCAATAGTCCTATGGACCTTTGGATGTGACCATTGTTCTATGGTTCAAGAGACAATGCTACATGAGGATGTTTTATTGAATCATTAGATCTGATCTTGTGTCGCATATAGAACCACAAACTATTGTCAATTGTATCACTTCAATAGAACATCTCAGATTAAAGAAAAATATTATTTATTATTTCAAACTGAAGTCCTTTCCAAAAGGAATGATGTTCTAATACATAAGCTGATACATAATAGCAAAGTTCTATATAAGGTCTTCAAGGCAGTGAGATGATATCAACAGCAGCATCCAATGCTCCATCCCTGACCTGAGAGTCGATCCCATCAAGCCTCTTCGTCCTACTTCTTTTGAGCTCCTGCACATGTAAAACATATGTGAGCCTCACATACGGTACCCAGTACCCATGAATAAGAAGTAGACAAAAGACCTCGGTAACACAATACCTGAAGCGGATGGATTACATCCCTTCCTTTTTGCCATGCTCTTCTTGGCCATTAATCCTCTTCGAAATACCCATGCATTCCCAGTCTTCCGAAGTATTAGCTTCGAAGATACAGAACCATGGTCATTCTCAGATTCAGGCATATACTCTGAAGATCCAACAGAACTCTCCTGATCATTGTCTATAGAGCATGGTGTGAAGAGACCTTTGAGATGTATGATCAGATCATAGATCCCCATCTCATCAAATTCAACCTTGAACTCTGGGGTCATGCACTCTAAGACAAGAGCAGTGTACTGTTCGTTATCTTCACAATGTTCAAGATAGACATTCCACTCCCAATCATTAGTGAAATACACACTAGGTTGGGATGGAGGTCTTTCAAGAAGATGCACCTTATTTTCTTGTTCCAGTATCTTGGACAAAATCTTGAACCATTTTGTCCAATTTGTCCCATCCAGTTTATGTTTATAAAGTTTCAATCTTAGATCAGGAGATGCCTTCTACAATAAGCAAATAAGTAAAGTAAGTACAATGATAAAGCATTTAATAAGGACTTTAAATTAAATGCTATGCTCCCACTACTTCCAAAACAAGTTGAGAACTCTCTAACTCAACATGGAAATAGGTGAGTAGGATCCTAATTTCACATAAGGTCTCCGCGACTCACGAGGGTGAGTTGAGATGCACAGAGAGTCTCATGCTTCCTTAGGTAGGCATGCTAGCCAATTGTGCCATGCACAATTCCTCTTAGTTAAGACAGACTAGGCGCCCTGTGTCCAGCGAGGGCTGGATACAACACAAAACCCTATCCTCTCAACAACTGCCTCTAGTAATTCATCATGTCGATGACATATGAAAAACTAGTCAAGTCTGGTCCTAACCGTTATGCCCAGGGCCAACAAATTTCCTTGCGAAGGCACGCCCAGGTTAAAACTGGACTGGGGAAATCATTGTCACCACACACCTTCTAAAGATAAGTGGGTGTATCCCACGAGGGTGGGAAACAGTTAACAACACCACCGATCGATAGTTTGATGAGGGCTACGCGTTAGAAGGCTTATCGACTTGATATTGTATTGAGAGTTTTTGCATGTTTGTTTTATTCTTTTCTAGCATGCAGTTTTCCTATAGTTATGACAGTAAAGGAAAAAACATCACAGGCATGCTATGGACAAAATAATAAACCATCACAGGCATGCTATTTTGGTCGATATGGTCATAGCCCTTTTCATACACATAACTTGTCACGAGCCATGTGACATGTTATCGTGCATCCAAGGGTTGCGAGTCCCTAAAGCAGATCAGCCCATGCCAGAAGCCGAAAGCATGTGTCCTTCCTTCAGCCGCAAGTCCATCACCATGCTTCCAAAGCTGGCGCCACTTCTGACTCCGATTGAAGAAGACTCCTTGTTGTCAAGATGAAGCCTTAACCTATCATATAATTCTTCATCTATTCTAAACAAGATTAAAAATTCTTTATAACAAGATAGGGAGAGAACCACACGCAGGTGGAAAGGGATTTTACAAGCATTCATCACAAGTGGAAACATGCTTCCACATCACAACACAGGAGGGCACTCGCTACGACCATATCAACCCAATCAAGTGGCGCATGTAAAATTTGAAAATCCGGAAAAGTCAAATTTTAGCACCTTATGCGCCAATATCATCCAAAGCACTCTCTTAACCAAATTTATGCCAAAATTTAGATCAAGTTCCATGATGATTTCATAGACCCTATCGGCTGGCAGTTTTCTCAGATCAAGAGACCCGGCCAGTCCGAAGACACAATGCCCGTCCTACTTGACAAAACCTACGTGCGCCTTTGGTCTTAAATCATGCATAAACAAAATTCAAGTTTCTAAGTGAAACGCGCATGGATAGAAGAAAAATTTTCAAAAATTTTTCACACAAGCAAACGTACACCTTGTGTTTCTCGCAAGTACCTCTGATACCACTGTTAGGGAATACCGGGTGTAATTTAAAATTTTGCAGTCCCAGGACACAGCGGAAGAATCATTGCACCCGAAACATATTCCGGTCCCAAGGATCCATGCGAGAGAGAAGACACAAGGATGTGTTAGAGATGTACCTCTTTTGCTTGTCTAGACGTCGAAGCCATGTTGAAGGCGCCCAAGTGTTCGCCCTCCACAAGTATCCACGCGTCGACTCCTTGATCGTTGCTCCCTTCCACGCTTGGTGCTAGCCTCGGGAAGAGAAGAGGGAGAAGAAGAGCTTCGGCATTGAGGAAGATTGAGAGGAAGTCACGCCACCAAGTCCTTCTCCAAGTCACGCCAAGAGGAGAGGAAGGAGAAGACTTTCGGCCACTAGTAGGAAGAAGGGTTGCACCACCTTGATGTTGTCGCCCTTTGCCTTGCTCTCGCCCTCTATGTGTGTTCACGTCTCCAAGCGTTCATCAACTAGAGAGGGCGACAATGGGTCCTATAAATAGGACTAGAGGCGGTTTGGGCAAGGGCTAGGATCATGCCAAGTGTATGGCTAGGATGAGGTGTCTTGAGGCAAGGAAAGTCTCCAAGACTTTACCATAAACCTCATTCAACCTATCCATAAATGTCCAAGCACTATATCAGCCCAAGACATACCTCAAATGCATTCTTACCATCAAAGGATAAGTGGCTAGGCGCAACATGCATGAAGAATTTGGCTAGGGTGGTGTCTTGGGAGAAACTAGGGTTTGAGGTAAGGTAAGTCTCCAAGACATTACCATATACCTCTTCCCTATATCCATATGCGCCTAGGAACTTCCCATAAAAGTTCTCAAGCCATATCAGCCCCAAGACTTGCCTTAGAGGCAAGTATTCCATCCAAAGAAGAAGGGCTAGGCGCTCTTTACTTCCATAATGAAGCAAAGGCGCCTCCCTCACCCCATTATGCCCCTAGGCGCCAATGGGGTGAGATTTCTCCCCATTATACCCTTATAAACCAATTCCTTTTCATGACAACTAATTATTGGGCCTCATTGGATAATGAGCTAGCCCAAACTTCATGGCATGGGTTGATTAAGCCATTGGATCTAATCCGATGCAACCCTAATCCAAATGTGACCAATTAAGGTTAATTTCGGGTCAACCTGCCAAAAATGAATTTTGGCTCCAATAACTTTCTTCCAACTCATCAGGCCCATTGGCGCTGATGAAATCTTTCAAATTGATCCAAGTTATCCAATAACTTGATCATAAGGCTTCTGATTAAAGCAACGTCAAGAGTCTATTGCGTGTGACCCCGTAGGATCCATATGACGATGGCAATGATGTAAACATCATAAGTAGTGAGGGGTATCTAGCAACACATCACTACTACCCATGTCATAGGACTTAAGTCATTATGGCAACAACTCCTAACAAGCAACGAGGATTCCCATTGCATTATAGATCCCTTTGCCTAAACTGATATCCTGCCATTGGATTAGTCTCAAGTTTATTATCCAATGCATTGGTCATGACTCAACAAGTGTGGCCACACTTTTCTGTCATGCACCAATAAGGTGGGGCACCCCGAGGGGATATCATGCTTCCAATAAGGAAGGGGCAAATCCTACTATTGGTCATCCATGTCTCTACATGACTTATGACATGCCCAATGACAGTCGTTTTGATCTCCCAATTACGGAGAGACGTAAGACTGTATTAAAGCATACCCATCATCAAATCTAGACATGAATACCTCAAGTCTAAGAATCAATGCAAACCTCTTGCATGTGAGATTGACTTGTTGACTAGACAAGTCAATCCTCACAGTGGATCACTCCAGTGCATCCAATGCATCTGTATGTGTGCGTTACTGTGCCCCGCACCTAACCAGCCCATACACCAGTCTCACATGTACCAAAGCTGTCCCATATCTGCTAAGGTACCTTGTCTGGGGATAGCTTATGAGAATGGATCCAATCCAAACTCCTGGGACATTATTTATGCAACTCAATACATCAACGCAGGTAGAGAAGTCTGCATAATAACGACCATGCCTATATAAAGAGTAATAGTTCTATCAAAGTACATTCAAACAATGCCTGACCATGTCCATACATTGGTCTTTAGGGCATATACACCAACACCAACTTCGTTAGTCTAATTCGGTTTTCTCTTGTCTATGAAAATACAAAAACTATTTTTGAAATTCGTTGTTTACATGCTTGTGATCTACACCTACATCATCTTTGTATCAGAGCCTAGACCCCTAGATTAGAATTTTAAGCCTTCAAAACTTAATTTTCTAACTTCTAGGCGATTTTGGAACTAGGTTGTTTGAAACAAAGGGATTCTCATAATTGGCTATTATATCTTATCATACTAGTAGCCCTATTTTTATCTATAAATCCTTTCAAAATCAACCATGCAAACCCGATCTAAGGCTCAAAACACCCAACCCATGGATTTAGACACCTTAGCTGAGATGATTGCAACCTTAACTCAAAGGATGGACAACATAGACACAAACCTAAATCAACTCAATAATAAGGTGCAAGAAATAGAAGAGTCCAATAGGAGTAGATCTCCTAGCCGCCCACCTAGTGAACACCACTATAGAGATCCTCTAGAACCTATGCAAAGGCATCAAACCCCAAGGAACACCCCTAGGAACACTCCCCAAAACTTTGATTGGGAAGGACACCATGTCCAAACCCAACATCCTAGACCTAGGGATGACTACATGCAACATGCTGTGAAGCTTAACCCGCCAACTTTTAATGGATCCCTTGATCCTAGAAAATACTTAGATTGGGCAACCAAACTCGAGCAATACTTCGAATGGAGTATGATGCCCGAGCACTCTAAGGTTAGGTTTACCAAATGCCTTCTTGAAGGTTCTGCTAGACTCTATTGGAGCAATGTAGAAAGAAGCCTGCAGAGGTCTAGACAACCCCCCATTACAAGATGGGAAGAGATGAACACTAGACTGAGAGAAAAGTATGTTCCTCTAAACTTTCACAATAAGCTTCTCGACCAAACTAGTAGCCTTACCCAAGGAAACTCAACTGTAGAAGAGTACATGAAAGAGTTTGATGAACTTTTGTTGAGGAGTGAGATGGATGAAGACCCTATGTTTACCTTGAGTAGGTTCAAAAATGGTCTTAGGACAGAAATTAAGAGAGGACTTGCCTATTACCAAATAGACACCATAGAGGAAGCTTACCAAAGAGCCCTTGAGGTACAACACCAACTTAAGATTCGGAAGGAAACCATGACCTCAAAGCCAACCTATAGACCCTCTCCTAGCAGTTCACACCCCAACTCTTCAACCCCTAAACCCAAGCCAATCCAAACTCCGGTTGTCTGCCATAACTGTAAACAACCAGGTCACCTTATAAGGAACTATCCTAAGAAGGTAATGGTTATGACTGAGGAACATGTAGAACCAGAAGCTGAACCTGAGGAAGACTTAGACCAAGATCCTAACTGCTGTAATATTGAGCTAAATGACTGTGATAGTGAAGAGGATTTTTTCCTCAACACTCTGGGAGTAGTCAGGTGCACCCTGATCAATCCCACCCCTACTGAAGACTAGCGTAGAACCAGCATCTTCCACACTTACTCAAAATGCCATGGTCACATGTGCAAGGTAGTAATTGATGGAGGAAGCAGTTTGAATGCCGTCTCTCAGGTTGTAGTCACCAAACTCAATCTAAAGGCAGAACCTCACCCTAAGCCTTATAGCATTTCCTGGATCAACCAGACTAGCGTTCTTGTCTCTCATAGGTGCCTTGTCCCACTCCAGTTTGGTGCCTACCAAGGAGAAATATGGTGTGATGTCATCACAATGGATGTCGCCCAAATTCTCCTAGGTCACCCTTGGATTTTTGACATGGATGTTGTCCACTATGGTAGGACCAACACTTATGTCTTCAATCACAATGGGCAGAAAATTAGGCTTAAGCCCTCCTTACCTAAGGAACTTAGAGCCTCCACTAGCAAAGGTAAGATAAAAGAACCCAAACAACCAAAGCCAACCATCCAACTTATCCAACCCCAAACCTTTGCTAAGGAATGTTTAGAAGACCAACCTCTCTATGCCCTTATCATTAAAGAGGCCACACCTGAGACTGAGACCAAAACCCTTCCTGAGGTAGAAAGCATCCTGGAAGACTATAGTGAGCTTATCCCAGAAGACTTTCCCAATGGCCTACCTCCACTTAGGGATATCCAACATGTTATAGACCTTGTCCCTGGATCCACTTTACCCAACCTTCCTCATTATAGGATGAACCCTACTGAGCACACTGAACTTAAAAGGCAAGTAGATGATCTCTTAGCGAAGGGTTACATTAGGGAATGCCTTAGCCCATGTGCCGTTCCAGCCCACTTGACCCCCAAGAAGGATGGCAGTTGGCGCATGTGTATAGACTGCCGTGCCATAAACAAGATAACTGTGAAGTATAGATTCCCTATCCCAAGGTTAGATGATATGTTAGAGATGCTAGTTGGGTCTAGGTGATTCACCAAACTTGATCTTAGGAGTGGATACCATCAAGTTAGAGTTAGAGAAGGAGATGAATGGAAAACTACTTTCAAAACAAAAGATGGTTTATATGAATGGTTAGTGATGCCCTTTGGCTTAACTAACGCCCCTTCCACTTTTATGAGGCGACACAGGTCCTGAAACCTTATATAGGTAGATTCCTAGTTGTTTACTTTGATGACATCTTAATTTTTAGCAAAACTAAGGAAGCTCACATAGATCATCTCAGAAAAAACCCTTGACCTACTTAGGAAAGAGAAGCTTTACATTAACTTGAAGAAATGTTCTTTTCTCTCCAGTAGTGTTGTCTTTCTAGGGTTTATAGTGTCTGAGCATGGCCTTCAAGCTGACCCAGCTAAGGTCCAAGCTATCCTAGACTGGCCAGAACCCAAAACTCTCACTGAAGTTAGGAGCTTCCATGGCTTAGCTACCTTCTACCAAAGGTTTATTAGAAACTTCAGTACTATTGTTGCCCCTATTACTAGTTGCTTAAAACTAGGAGACTTACTTGGACTAAATCTGCTAGCCGAGCCTTTAGTGAACTCAAAATTAGGATGACCACAGCCCCTGTCCTCAGACTCCTTGACTTCAGCAAAGTCTTTGAGGTTGACTATGATGCCTCTGGGATTGGCATAGGAGGGACGGACCCTCAGTCAGGAAGGTCACCCTGTTTCCTTTTTCAGTGAAAAACTTAGTGAGGCAAAACAGAAGTACTCAACTTATGATAAGGTGTTCTATGCTGTAGTTCAGTCTCTTAGATATTGGAGGCATTACTTGATCCATAATGAGTTTATCCTTAATAGTGACCATCAGGCTTTGTCCTACCTTAGTGCTCAAAAGAAGCTGAACTTTAGGCATGCCAAGTGGGTAGAGTACATCCAGCAATACACCTTTGTCTTAAAACACAAATCAGGAAAGGAAAACAAAGTAGCTGATGGTTTAAGTAGGGTTACTTTACTTATGCAAAAATTACATGTTCAAGTTAGTGGCTTTGAAAATATGAAAACTGCTTATATTGATTGTCCTAACTTTGCTTCTATACATGCAGAGCTTAGTGTTGATCCCCTAAGTCATCTTTTGTACACCCTTAGAGATGGGTTCTTATTTCTTGGACCTATACTGTGTGTCCCTAAGTCCTCAATCCGAGAGTTCCTCATTTGGGAATTGCACGGAGGAGGGTCTGCAGGTCACCATGGTCGGGATAAAACCCAAACATTGGTTGAGGAGAGGTTCTTTTGGCCGAACCTCAACAGAGATGTTGCTAAGGTGGTTAGCCACTGTAGGACATGCCAAGTAACTAAGACCCATAAGCATAGTGCTGGCCTTTACACCCCTCTGCCCATTCCTAAAGCTCCATGGCAAGACCTAAGCATGGATTTTATCCTAGGGCTGCCTAGAACATCTAGCAAACATGATTCCATCTTTGTAGTAGTAGATAGATTCACTAAGATGGCTCATTTCATTCCTTGCTATAAAACCTCTGATACCTCTCACATAGCCAAATTATTTTTTAAGGAGGTTGTTAGGCTACACGGTACCCCATCACCATAGTTTCTGATAGGGACACCCGGTTTGTTAGTTATTTTTGGAAGACTTTGTGGACCTTACTAGGCACCAAACTGAAGTTCTCTACAGCCTATCATCCCCAAACGGATGGTCAGACTGAGGTAGTCAACCAATCATTGGGGAACATCCTTAGGAGCCTTGTAGGTGAACACCCCGGCACTTGGGACAAACTTTTTCCCACCGCCGAATTCTCCTACAATAGTGTTGTAAATAGGACTACAAGTCTCTCCCCCTTTTAGGCCAACTTAGGTTATCAGCCTAAGAAACCCATTGATCTAATTGCCTTACCCAAAAGTTTTAAACCTTCTTTATCAGCTCATGATTATGCTTTCAATATTTCGCAATTGCACCATGAGATTCTTAGCAAAATTTTAGACTCTACTGTTTCATATTGCGAAGCTGCTAACAAGAAACGCCGAGAAAGGTTATTCAATGTAGGTGATCAGGTGATTCTGCGAGTCCGTGAGGAGCGTATCCAAGTACACAGGCGCAAGTTGGATGCAAAGGGTTTGGGACCCTTCACCATAGTGGGCAAGATCAACAACAACGCCTACGTGCTTGATCTGCCTCCAGAATTGGGGATCCCCACCACCGTTAATGTGGAGGATCTCACAGCTTATAAGGAGCCTCTCTCACTCCAGGAACCAGAGGCCCCCTTCGATCCAGAGATAGTGGATATCCTTGAGGACCAGACTCGACTCACCCCTGACGAGGTACAACTATTTTACCGCGTTAAGTTCTCTAATGGTGAGGAGGCATGGCTCCCTGAGGCGGAGTTAGCCCTGGCTGCTCCTGATTTGCTCCAAGGATTTAAGGACAATTCTCTTGAGGAGAATTTTTCCAAACCGGGGAGAAATGATGGAGGGCCTAACATAGCTCCTAGAAGATCCACTAGGGCTCGGAGGAAGCCCATCAGGTATGGCTTCACTTAGAGTCCACTTTCCTTTTTAGTACTTTCCTTATTTGCATTGCATGGCATTTTAGGTTAGTTCCACCCCCAAGTCTATCATGTAGTTTACTTTTATGAATGTTGTTGGTAGGTTGTGCATTGTAATGTCATGGTAGGTTAGTGCATGTAGAATGGATACTTATAAATTCAGCTCAAGGGAAAATTAAGCTAGCTCACTCCACTTCAACAAGCTAGCTCCCAATTTGGAAAGTCCACTTCAAACTAGTTCAAGAGAAGGCTTCAAACTCAACTCCACTTCAACTCCACTTCCAAGATCACATACCAATTGAAGACATTGCCAACTCATGAAGGAATGTGTGCCATCCTCATCCTCAAATCATGCAAGATTCACTCTAGATCCATAAATCAAGGGGCGCTCAATCAAGATCCACTATTCTAGGAGGCGCCTTGTCAAGATCCACAATTAGGGGAGGATCTTCCTTCCTTCTTCTCCTTGCCGCCCAAGCCAACATGGAAGACATTCAAATTCATCCTCTCATGCGCCAACATCTCATGGAAGCCAGCAATTTCGAACAAAGACTTGCCAATTCAGTCACCCAAAGAAGGCAACAAAATCAGCCCATTTAATGCCTTGTCTCCATTTCGAATTCTATCCAAACATGTAAGGGGCGCAAGGGGCCAATGACCACCTTGCCCTCACCTTATCCCCATCCCTTAGCTGCCTATATATGTATCCCCATTGCATCATGCGCATATCATTGTTGAATAATATTGTTGAGTATTTTCCTAGCCAAACTATGGGTGCTTGTGTCGCCCACACCTCCTCTTCCCCTCTTGCTTCTCTTAAGAGCCGAGCCTCTCCTCTTCACCTCTTCGCCCTTCCTTCATCAATCAAGGCCGAGGCTAATTTCCATCAAGACAAGAATACAAACTCAAGATGGCGCAAGGATTAGGATACCCCTCTTGGATCTCTTCAAGGCGATTCTACAAGATGAGTATTCTTTCTTCTTGTGTTTTCTGCTATTAAGTTCTAAAGAGCATCTTACTACACATCTTTGGGCCTTTGTAGGAATTGGTGCAAGGAAGCTTGGCGCATCCCACCCTCTTCTTCTTCCCTTCTTAGATAGTCCTTTACTTTGTTAGCAAGAGAACTTGGAGGATTAGCCTCCCTCTTGACTTTAAGCATTGTTGAGTTTTAATTTACTTTATAACTCACCCACGCCTGTGTGGGGTTGCTGAATGCCCTGTGTGTTACCTGCACCTTCCATCAGAGTAGGACCGGTGAAGAACAGGAAGGATGGTCCTTCTATTCTCAAGGACCGCAAGGTGAGTCTTCTTTAAGTTATTGTCATTTACTTTACAGCAAGTAGCATAAGTTTCGGTTTTCTTATCTATAAAATACAAAAACATTATTTTCCAACTTCGTTAGTCTAATTCGGTTTTCTCTAGTCTATGAAAATACAAAAACTATTTTTGAAATTCGTTGTTTGCATGCTTGTGATCTACCTCTACATCACTCATCTATCAACTAGATGTGATACACATATCCCAATGGACCATCTTGAGGTCCTAGGGCATAAACACTAACAATCTACCACTTGCATTAGGACTTTGCATTGAGCAACCTCAACACTATGTCCTAAGCATGACCTGCCACGCTCCTGCTGTGCCAGAGCATCGGTCTATGGGCCTATCACGATTGTATCAGTGCTCATATCTGCTATATCTTAAGTACCTCTATCCCCAAGACAAGGTATAAGCATCTGAGTACGCCTGTGAAGTTCAACAAAAAACTCCCACTACTTCCCAAAAGCATTTGCATACAATGCTTTCAAGTAGTCTGCTTTGAAGCTTCCAAAGCTTCTAGCACCACTACAGGAACAACTAGATTGTCACTGGTCTGACTGGAACAAGCTGCCAAGTGAATACACTGAGCTTTTCCTGTCATTACTGACCAAGAACCACCCCTTAGTTCTACATAGAACCTAAGTGTGTTATTCACTCCTTATCCAGTGCTGAGCACCTGGACTAGACCTGGTATCTGTTGGTTATGCTCTCGGCACAAACCACATCTGGTCTATAACATACCATCATCGATGTATGTTATCTGACTTAGCACTCAGAGTTTCTTGGACCTATCCAAAAACTCTCACACCTACCCCATAGGTGATGTCCACTATGTTATTCATCATAAGACATTTCCCAATCATCTCTTCACCAAGTGAAGGATCGGGATGTCGTCTCTGATGATCTGAATGTCCCCAACATACAAGACCAGAGATGTCATCAAGCTCCATTGTACTCAGGCATCATAAGATGAAGATTCTCTACATTGAGTTAGGAATTACCCATAAATCAAAACTAGACGAATCTATTCGACCTGTACAGCCTGAGTGTTCTGAGCCTCAGGTTACCCACAACCTATATAACTTGCTCAGATTCCATCTTTGACCAAGTGTGTCAAATGGCTAATCTTGGACTACATCCAAGTCAGACTTCCTCCCACTAGCCTTTTTCAAGAGAAAAACTTTCCCAAGAAAATTTGCACTCTGAGCAGTAATGAAGTTGCTCTCCTGTGGGATCATGGAAGTAGTATTCCCAAAGGATACCCCATACACATATGCATCAGATATGGAACATCTATCAGAGTTCAGGAAAAACTATTCATTTTTGCACAACCTTTAACAAGGAATAACATGACTTAACCTGTATCGAATCATGCCAAGCATGACTTGATTCCTTCCTTTAAATATGATGTGATCAAAGCCCAAAACATAGGTAACAGCCCCTAGACCTAGTCCTAGCCACCTAGCACTACCAAGGGCTCTGAGCCACGGGCTCATGCCAACAAGTCCTTAGCTCATCCCTGAATGCCCTAATGGCTCTGCTCCAAGGCCCCGAGGTGTGCCACCTAGGTCTTCAGCTTCATGGGTCAGCTCGCGATCCCTAAAGGCACCATCCAAAAAACCTTAGATCCCCTTTAGGTTTGGCCGGCCCAAGTCTTCTCCTAAAGCCAGCTCGCAAACCCTAGGCTCCTCCTAGGATTCGGCCAACTCAGATCTCCACCAGGAAGTTAGCTCGCAAATCCTAAGCTCCCCCTAGGATTCGGCCAAACATCCATGTGCCAGCTCTATACTAGGTATCTCACCTCAATGCTTGATAAGAATCATCCCTTGCAAAGTGCACCACCAAGAAGTGCGCCCCCTTTGCTCGGATGTCCCATCAAGCATCCTTGGTGCTCGACCTTCCTCCATCAGCCCATTAACTTAAGAAGCATCCAAAGGACCTTCAAGTTCTTAGCTAATGATGGAAGATCAGCCCCTCTTCAAGCTTGGAGCACCAATCCTCTTTCTCAACCCTAGAACCTTAACATGCGCCACCTAGGAAAACTAGGATGCACCATGGTTCGGCCAAGGAATAGGATCAACCCCCTTAGGTTTCTTTTCCTTAATCATTGGCCCTTGAACCCATGCATGCACCACTAGGAAACCCAGAAGCTGTTGTATCCCAACAAGTAACAAGACAGAAACTTATTTCTGGCGTTGCCGCCAAAAACTTGTTGTGTCCACAAGTGCATGGATACTCGAAGTAATAAAAAAATATCGATCCCACAGAGACCTCATTTGTCAAGTACCGAATAATTGATTTCTTACTATCTAGGCAGTTGAAACTATGCAAGTGAATTATCGAAAGCTAACGAAAATACCAGAGAGAGAAACTAGGACTAGGGTTTCATCCACTTTGATTTCTATGACTAGATATGAATAGAAATTCGTCAGTTCATTCTATCATGATAAAGATACAATTTACTTCATAAAAGGATTATCTCACTTTCATGCAAACAATCATGTAGGGACCGATCCTCGCTTTCGAGCAAGATCTATCCCAAGCTGAAAATAAGTAAATCATCCATCAAAGAACTCAAGGATCACTTTCGTGCATCCGAATTCTAAGTGGATCTTCTCGAGTGGAATCTCAAGGATCAATTTCGTGCATCTGAGTCTCAACACAAGTTCTACTTATGGTTCTCCAACGTTCCGATCCTTACTTTCGCACAAGATCTTCACATTTGATAAATTGACTCAATCCTAGATTTATATTATTAAACATGGCAATTATTCTTCTAAAATCATGAAATAAGAACTAACCTAATTTTTTATAGTAAGTTCCCATCATGCAATTCTGGGGTTCCAAGTTCTCAAGCAAGTCACCTTTCAGTCCTTATTGCGAAAACTCTAAAACATGATTAATAACATAAATCTATAGAGAATCAAAGAACAATTATCACGTAAGTAGAATTATCATGCTAAATTTATACGTGACGAATTAACAAAAAGTTTATCTAGTCATTAAGAAATCAAAGGGAATTAATCCCCCATGTCCCACAAAAGGTTTAAGCTATCATGGAGAAAAGATTACAATAAACCATAGTTTCTAGCGATTAAAAAGAAAGGGGAAGAATGAATAACCACACGGCTATAATGAAAATTACAGCCGTAATATGCGTATGAACAATGCCGGCGCTGGGTTCTTCGTCGATATTCTCTTGCTCTAGGCGAAGCTTCCCTTCAAATTTCACGGCCGGAGATGCGTTGTACACTTCCCGGCAATGATACATAGGTCGGCGGTGTGAAACTCAATTTCTCCTTTGTCAATGGATGAAAATTAGGGCTTTTGGTGTCTCCTCCTTCCTCTCGTCGAAAGCTCCCCTTTTGCTTCTTACAGCTTTGAATTTTATGGCCTGGATCATCCTCAATCCATCCCGCAAAAATCGGACTCAAATTTGACTATGAAAATTGCGTCTCTAGGTTGTAATTATAGCCATATTTTTGGTTACGGCACTGCCGTAATTTCAGTCGAGTTCTCGGATCGAAACCATCTGGCAATTACGGCACCGTAATATCAGTTACGGTAGTGCCGTAATTTCAGCCAAAATTTCTGGTCGAAAAGCGCTCCAAATTACGGCCTGTGAAAATCTTTACGGTAGTGCCTTAATTTTTGAAAATCTTTTTCGATGAAAAATTCCCAAATTACGGCAGTGCTCTGATATTACGGTAGCCGATGAAAATACGGTACCGTAATATAGATTACGGCCTTGCTGTAATTTGGTCTGAAGCTTCAATCTTCATGAAATTTGACGTGTAATCTCCTCTTGATGGTGGGAATTTATTCATGCATCTGCATTGCTTGAAAATGCCTGAAAATCATGCCTTTTTGCTTGAAAATCATCAAAAACCAAAAAGAGTGTAGATTCCGTAGTAATTGATAAAAAAAGGCATAAAAATAAGCAAAGGTTCATGAATTTGACACAAAAATATATTTGAAATGACATGAAATTTACTATAAATTTCGGTGTCATCTAACACATAAGGCTCAAACTTTGTTTGTCCTCAAGCAAAAAATCAAAAATTGATCATAGGCATAGATTTTCTCATGAAGAATAAATTTTTAAAATACAATCACTAATGAAAAATCCACCAATTGATTCATAAAATTTTAAATAGACATATCATCCTTTGAATTCTATACTCAAGATCCATAACTTAATCAAATAAAACTTCGCAACTCGTTTAAAAAGTAGAATTTCAATCTCATGAATTCATCAAATTTTCAGTTCAAATCTATTATACTATTGTTTACAGGAATAGGATATCCAAAGCCTTTTTCCACTCAAAATTTTTTTTCTTCTTTTTATTCTTTTTTATGTTTTTGATGGTATATACCCACATAGATACACACGTTTTATTTGGGACTTCAACTCTTGTCTTAGGTACCATTGTCAATTTTACACAGTGCCAAGTAGATGAGTCATTTTCTTTTTCTTTCTCTCAATTTTTTTTTTCTTTTTAGAATTCAACCCATATCTTCGGTACCATTGTCAATTTTACACAGTGCTAAGTAGGGAGTCACTCACTATTTCTGGATTTTGGATTCTTTCTTCCCAACAAATAGCAAATAGGCTAAACATCAACTAGACTAATCAATTGACATCAATTCAAAAATTATACTCATATGCTAATTTTATTTAACAAGTAGTTTCACTTTTAAATCAAATTCTTCAAACAATATATCCACCTAAAATCTCATTCATTAACCAATGAAAAATTTCAAAAGTAGATTTGTATAAAAGAAATAAATTCGATATGATGTACCTAGACCTAATTGCAAACATGAGTTCATTCACCATCAGTAGAATCATACGAGTCATTAACAATAAATTCCTTAAAAATATAGACCAGGCCATAAATCAATCATATCATCATAAAAATATATTCATCAGTCATGAAAGTAACACAATGTTATATCAACAAGCATGCACCTCCACAGTGTGCTCAAAATATCAAAATATCATCATACAACCATATCGAAATAACCATCCATATCAAAATGTGATAATACAACCCCATCGAAGATCAAAAATCAATATCATTATCATCATACAACCATATCGAAAATAAGAATATAGACATTTAAAGCATAGTGAAGTAGCACGGTGGATACAACATTTATGGAGGGATCATCCTTCCCTATAAAACATGAAATATCAAATAGATAAGTAAAAGAATATGCAAAAAAATAAGGGGAAAGAGATACTCACAAAACTCTATCAATCCTCGCCGTCGGATCCTATCTCCTCGGTGTCCTGAGCCGCTGTGTCCATCGGATCAACATGTGGCTCTCCTTGGTGCCCTCCATAGTCTCCACCTCTCCTCAAATCCTAGAAGTCAAAGCGCTCATATAAGAAGTTGCCCATCTCTTCCATATAGTTGCTGAGATGTTCCACATCATGGTGAAGGTGATGCATCAAGTCCTTCATCTGGCCCATGGTATCCATTATCCTCTCCATACGATGTCCCTAATGATATATCTCAGCGGAGAGTACCTGGAATCCGGGGTCAAGAGCACTAGACCATCCTCTAGTAGGTCTGTGGGAAGAATCAATAGCTGGGGGAGTTGGATCAGCAGGCTGGTGACATGGTGACTCCATACCATAGGGATCATCTCTTCCACCCCAAGTGGGTGGTGGTTGAACTGCACTCAACGGTGGTGTAAAAGCGGCCTCGGCAGTACTCGGTGAAAGCTTCCAATTCGCTCTTTCTTTTACAGTGGTCTTCTCTCAATGGGGTAATGGTAGAGTAGGGGCATTTGGTCCAAGGATCAAACAAAAGACATCCCCTTCTCTAACTATCATTTTCATTGCCATGCAAGACTCAAGATCAAGCCTTGTATTCCCCCTTGTCACTTCTATTCCATATGGCTCAACATTCAGATGCAGGGCTATAAGTGTAATCAGCCCTCCTATCACAATGGCTCCCTTTTTCACCCTAGCCACTTTATCCATATGCTTCATTAGAAAGAATGCAACATCTACTACTACTCCATTAAGCATCCCCCAAAGAAAGTAAAGCTTAGATTGTCTTACCATGCCATCACTATCTCCTCAGCTAAAGACAGTGTGGGCAAGAACTCTGTGAACATATTTTATACAAGGATTTGCAATCTTTGATGCTCTAGTAGAAACAGCAGAAAAGTGAGTCTCGTGGGTAATCTGGTTCCAGAATACATTCTCAATGAACCCAATTGGTATTTGGGTATACCCTCCAGAACCCAAGTGAAAGATAGACCTGACTTCCCTCAAATTTAACTTCCTCTCCACATTTGCTAATCTGAATGTGATATCTCCTTCAGCAGGTCCATTGGAAAACTCCCTTAGATCCACATTCAAGCTACTCAAAAACTCCAAAGCTAGTGGCAAGTAGGTATAGGGCGTCATCTCAAAAAATTTTCTGGCTTTGATCTGTTCAAACATCCAAGATACATCCTCATAAAGCCCAAGTGCTTCTAAAGTCCTTCTATCAACATATTTGGTATTGACAACCCTTCTTTCCACTAATTGCTTGTAAAGCCCAACTACTTGTTTGATCTTGGGTGCCATGAGTGAACTAAAGCTGCAACTTGAATTTCAAGACAATATAGCAAAGTATAGCAACCATTGGACTCAAATAATACTTCCAACATGAAAAACTGAAAGGTCCCCTTCAAGGGGGAGCGAAACCCTATGGTGGCGCATATAAATTCTTTTGCAGCGGAAATGAGGGTTTCTAGGGATCGATTGCATAAAATATGATCAACTATAAAACCCGATTGCATACATCAATGAAGGATCATACCATCGCCATTCTTTGGATGGTGCCTTGGAAGCAAAGATCGAAAGGGATCTTCTCCAAAGTTGACGCACACAAGGTGATGTCGCCTACTCCTTGTTGATCCTTGTGCTAGCAAGGTTCTTCAAGGGTCCTTGTCGTATGGAAGGGAAAATAAGATGATCCTCCTTGCGGCTAGGGCGAAAGCTCTCTCTCTTCTTCTCGTGGAGACGAGACAAAAACCAAAGAGGAACACTTCAAGCGTAAGAGAGGGAATCGTTTTGGCGTTCTCAAAACGTGGGAACGCATATGGCTAAAAATAGAATGTCTTCAAGCCATGCGCCCATGTTTAGTGAACCCACCAAAAACGCCTTCTCCCTTTCGAACCATACGTTCACATAAGTGAACCGGTTCCCTTTTTGGTTCAATTGCATTTGGTTCAACAAATCAAATCAGCCCAAGCCATGGTCTAGATCTCATTGAACCAATAGGTTCCAGATCTAACCGTTCATCTCTTGATGCTCTTGATCTCACCGATCTAGCATCAATTCTCTCGATCGAAGCTTACCGATCTCTAGCCCTAATCAATCAAACATGATCAGACCAGATCTCACTTACAATCAGAGATTAAAAACCCTTTAAACTGAACCAAAACAATTCAGTCCACACGATCTGACTTAAGTAAGCCATATCATCAAATTGTGCGACCCTAAGGGTTTCCTTTAAATGTCGGTAACGACAACTCACGTTATCACGATCAGTGAGGGGTATCTAGCAACACATCACTGTCTCCCGATATAAAGGAAAGAGTCTTCCAAGACTACACCCAAACCACAGCACAAGTGTGAATCTACTTCACAAGGCATACATGTTTCCTTTGCCACTGGATGTTCTTATTGGACAAGCGTGTCAAGCCTGTAACTCCAATATGATGAGAATGATTAGATCAGATGAACATAGTCATCTGGGTATGGCCATACACTTTCTCAATCATCTCATTCAAGGGGGCCCCTTTAGAACATCACACTCCAATCAAGGAGACGGCAATCCTTTATCTATCACTAGTGTCCTAACCTGACTCATGATCATTATCCAAGATAGTCTATAACCATTATGTTTCAAATGATATTGAACTACCTCAAAACAATGACAATCATCATTTAGAAACACAAGTGATCTCAAGTCAGAGGACATGTGCCACTTGTTGCAAACAAGGATTATTCACATTGTGACAAGCAATTGAATATCCTAGTAGGGTCTGTCCAGTACATCCAATGCACCCATGAGTCTACATCTTATTCCATGCTCGAAGCATCCTATAAGATTAGAACACATATTAGTCTCAATCATATCAAGGCTGTCTCATGTTCACCAAGATATCTCGACTAAGGACATTACAGCATGTCAGCCAAGCTGAACAGCATTGAGACATTATTCAGAAGCACACTTATTGCAGCAGACAATGTAACAAACTGAATAACAACCATTGCCTTTATAAACATAAGAGTTTATACATGATACTGAAAGAATCCCAAGGCCTCAAACATTAGCCTTAAGGGCATACCCCAACAATCTCCCACTTGCACTTAATCTAATGGTTGAGAAATCTCAAACCCATATTATTACAGTGCTTCTCATGCTTCTGCTGCGCCAGAGGCTTGGTAAGCGGGTCAGCCAGATTGTCATTTGTATGAACCTTGCAGATTTTGATCTCACCACGATCAATGATCTCCCGGATCAAGTGAAACCGTCTCTGTATGTGCTTGGACTTCTGGTGCCACCGTGGTTCCTTTGCTTGTGCGATTGCTCCAGTGTTATCGCAGAAGATAACCAATGGATCTGCACTCGAAGGAACAACACCAAGTTCTTGAACGAACTTACGAATCCACACTGCCTCCTTAGATGCTTCTGAGGCTGCAACATACTCGGCTTCTGTTGTGGAATCAGCAACGATAGACTGTTTGAAACTTTTCCACACCACTGCTCCTCCATTCAAGCTAAAAACATAGCCTGATTGCGATCGGAAATCATCCTGGTCAGATTGGAACGAAGAGTCAGTATATCCTTCAATACTGAGTTCTTCCTGACCTCCATATATCAAGAACATATCTTTGGTCCTCCGAAGATATTTCAAAATGTTCTTGACCGCAATCCAGTGCGCCTGACCTGGATTACTTTGGAATCGACTGGTCACGCTTAACCCGTAAGCGACGTCTGGGCGAGTACACAACATCGCATACATAATGGACCCAATAGCCGAAGCATAAGGCGTATTGTCCATTTCATCTTTCTCAGTCTGTGTTTGTGGACACTGACTCTTTGAAAGATTCAGACCATGTCTGACTGGAAGATATCCTCTTTTAGAATTCTCTAAATGAAATCTCTCCAGGACTTTATCGATATAAGTACTTTGGCACAGCCCGAGAAGCCTCTTAGATCTATCCCTGTAGATCTTCACACCTAACACATAGGCTGCTTCTCCTAGATCTTTCATCTGGAAACATTTTCTTAACCATGCTTTAACAGCATGCAGTTCAGGAATATCGTTTCCAATGATTAAGATATCATCGACGTAGAGGACTAGGAAAGTAATCACGCTCCCACTAAACCTCTTATATACACACGGGTCATCTTCATTCTTGATGAAACCAAATTCACATATTGATTCATCAAAACGAATATTCCAGCTTCTAGATGCTTGCTTAAGTCCATAAATGGACTTCTTTAACTTGCATATTTTATGACGATCTGATGGATTAGTGAAACCTTCAGGTTGTGTCATATACACATCCTCATCCAGTTTTCCATTAAGGAAAGCGGTCTTCACATCCATTTGCCAGATCTCATAATCGTAATATGCTGCTATCGCAAGAATAATCCGAATTGACTTGAACATGGCTACTGGAGAGAAAGTTTCATCATAATCTATCCCGTAGATTTGTTTGAAACCTTTCGCAACTAGCCTGCCTTTATAGGTAACCATGTTACCATCCATGTCAATCTTCTTCTTGAAGATCCATTTACAGCCTATAGGGATTACTCCCGGAGGCGGATCAACCAAATCCCAGACTTGGTTATCTGACATGGAGTCCATCTCGGCTCGCATAGCTTCAAGCCATCTAGCTGACTGCGGTCCACTGACCGCATCCGCATAAGTAAGGGGTTCATCATTATCAATGATGTAGACTCCGTCATAGTGCTCAGGCTGTCGACGGATCCTTCCCGATCTACGCGGTTCCCGTGATATCTGAGCCTCAGGTTGTTCAATAACCTGTTCTACTGGCTCAGGTTCATCCAACTGTGCTTGACTACTTTGTCCTTCCTCTGGATTCTCATCCAGCTTTATTTCTCTCCCACTGGCCTCTTGCAGAAGGAACTCCTTCTCAAGAAAAATAGCCGTCCGAGCAACAAATACTTTGTTCTCTTTGGGATCGTAGAAATAATAACCCTTAGTTTCCTTAGGGTAACTGACAAAGATGCATTTCTCAGATCTGCTCTCTAGTTTCCCAGAGGCGAGCTTTTTGACATAAGCCTCGCAACCCCAGATCTTAATAAATGTCAAGCTCGGCTGTTTCCCATACCATAACTCATATGGAGTCTTTGAAACTACCTTGGATGGCACTCGGTTTAGTACCTTTGCAGCTGTTTCCAGTGCAAATCCCCAAAAGGAGTAAGGTAGAGTAGCCTGACTCATCATAGAACGAACCATATCCAGTAAGGTTCTGTTCCTCCTCTCAGACACACCATTCCATTGCGGTGTTCCTGGTGGAGTGAGCTGTGAGATAATCCCACACTCCTTCAGATAGTCAGTAAACTCTCGACTTAGGTATTCACCACCTCGATCTGAGCGAAGTGCCTTGATATTTCGGCCTAGCTGATTCTGTACTTCATTTTTGAACTCTTTGAACTTGTCAAAAGATTCACTCTTATGTCTCATCAGATAGACATAACCATATCTACTGAAATCATCAGTAAAGGTAATGAAGTATGAATAGCCACCTCTGGCATGTTTACTAAGTGGCCCACACACATCACTGTGTATAAGGTCAAGTAAACCTGAAACCCTTTGACCTTTATGAGGAAAAGGAGATTTCGTCATTTTGCCCAACAAACAAGCTTTGCATGTATCAATCTCCTCATAGGAGAATGATCCCAGCAGTCCATGATCATGCAACCGCTTAATGCGTTTCTTGTTAATATGGCCTAAACGACTATGCCATAGCAAGGTGCTGTCATCAGCATACTTGGCTTTCTTATTATCAATGTTTTGTATAGAACATTCCATGTCCAACATGAATAACCCATTGTTAATTGACCCAGTAGCATAAACAATATTATCAAGAGAAAGATAACACTTTGAAGTCTTGCATTCAAAGGAAAACCCTTTCCTGACAAGAGCAGGAATAGAGATAATATTTTTCGTAATGCTTGGTACAAAGTAACAATTGTCTAGTTCCAATACAAGTCCAGATGGTAATGAGATGTAATAAACTCCTACAGCAACAGCAGCAACCCGTGCCCCGTTTCCAACTCGTAGGTCCACCTCATGCTGTCCCACCTGTCTTCTTCTCTTGAGTTCCTGTACATTTGAACAAATGTGAACTCCACATGTAGTGTCCAACACCCATGAAATAGAAGAAGAAGATATCATGACTTTAGTCACAAAAATACCTGAGCCAGAAGCGATGCTTCCCTTCTTGTCTCCTTGGAGCGCTTTACAGTCCTTTTTCCAGTGACCCAGCTGGCCACAATGGAAACATATGTATTCCTTCGACCGCTTGACCTTTTGTTTCAGAGCCTTGTTGTAGTTCTTGACAGGGGCTTTGCCCTTCTTCCCCTTCTTCTTGTTCCTGGAAGGGAACATCAAGACAGAGGTTGAAGGCTTTCCCTTTAGAGTCTCCTCCGTAGTCAAGAGCATATTCAGCAACTCTGCCGGAGTACAGTCGATCTTGTTCATATTAAAATTAATAATGAACGGATCGAAAGAGGCCGGGAGAGACTGCAGAATAATGTCTACAGCAAGCTCCTGATTGATGGTATGCCCCAGTTTCTCTAGAGCCTCTTTGTGCCCAATCATCTTGAGCACGTGAGCTCCCACTGGACTCCCTTCAGCCAGTTTGCTCTGAAAGAAAAGCTTGGTCAAATTATAGCGTTCAGTCCTCGCCTGTGCAGCATATAGCATCTTGAGGTTTGCTATAATTTCTATAGCAGACATATCCTCATGCTGACGCTGCAGCTGTGGCGTCATAGACGCTAGCATCAGGCAAGCAACATCAATGCTATCATTGACATGCTTTTCATAGGCATCCCGAACCGCCCTTGCGGCGTTCGGAGCGGGTTGAGGCGGTATAGCCGTCTCGAGGACATACAATTTCCTCTCAGCCTTAAGAACAATCTTAAGGTGTCCGTACCAGTCTGAGAAGTTTGGCCCAGCAAACTTCTCCCTTTCCAGTAGGGATCGCACATTGAAGCTCATGGTGTTCGTTGCTGCAGGAATCTACAACAATGCAAGAACAGCAAGGTCAGTATCAATGTTGAGAATCAATCCAGGACTTAAGAAAGATTCTTTTCTCACTATTTTATCTGACTGAAAAATCCATTAAAATAGTCCGAAAGAGTAAGACTCTTTTAGTGAGATGGGATCCAGATTTCATACTTGGTCTCCGCGTCCCGCTCAGGAGAGATAAGATGCACAGAGAGTACAAGCACTAATTTCTGGTAGGCAGTCCCTGCCAATCGCCAACCCG
Organism: Costus lasius; assembly: GCA_027563935.2. Taxonomy (NCBI): domain Eukaryota; kingdom Viridiplantae; phylum Streptophyta; class Magnoliopsida; order Zingiberales; family Costaceae; genus Costus; species Costus lasius. The sequence goes on along the minus strand of CM050450.1, from coordinate 90,192,294 downwards.
TGCGATTCCCCTTCATCTGGGCAATCCAGCCGACTGTGCCAACTGAGTTGGTACAACACAGTCTCTGATCCCACAGATGGCTGCCTCCATATAGCTAACATATGCCCCATATGTAGCCTACATGGTCAAGCTGACCTGACCTACTCCCTGGACCACCACGTGCTATGCTGAGCAACGAGAAGCGATAAATCCCTTCCCTGTAACACGCAGGTGTAATCTCACACCGTCTGAAGATAGATGGGCGTGCCCACTGAGTGGGTACAACACGGCCCCAACGATAGTCAGAACAGTGAGGTTTCGCGTCAGAAGGCTTACGTGCTTGATATTATAGCGTTGGATTTTAACGGTCTTTTATCTTCTTAACTATCATGCAAACCCTATGGCGATAGCAGAAGATTAAATCATGCAATTCTAATTATAAAAACGATAAGTAGAAAGCATGCTGATCTTATGTGGTAAAAGCCCATTAACCCTAAGTAAGACCTTAATTTTAACTTAAGTCTTCACTTGAGCTCTTCATGGGTCTTTTGCATCTCATCTGGCCCAACCCAGGGCCCTAGCGCCCTTTGCAGCTCAGGTGCGCCCACCAGGTAAATGCACCTGTCCTAGGGTCGAACCCTAGACCTCCCACCTGGTCAAGCCACTGCTGCATGCGCCTCTGCCAAGTGTGCTCTGTGCTCTTGTCTGATTAAAATTACAATTTAATCTATCTAGACAAGATTGACACGCAGGTCAATTACACAATAAATTAATTAAAATGTGATGCGCAGATCACAAAAATAATGATTTATAATTAATCCAGGCTCACAGGCCCAAGCATAGCACACATTAACACGGGCAGCCCACATAAGATTAAATAGACATAAATCATGGTATTCATTCATCATGTGATCCATCAACAAAGAAAATTTTTCAAAATCCCATTGGAATCAATTTTATTTGTCTTATGTGCCCTACTACCTTACAACGGTCCATTAATAGGGATCCACTCATCATGTCTAGTCAGATCCAGTGCCCTTTCATGCACCAAGTCCTAACTGACTTGAGTCAACCCAATGGTCAACCATGCATGCGCCAAGGGCTGAACAACCCTCATAAGTTCTGGCAAGCGGGTGTGACCCCGGGCCTAACTCATGTGTGTTCACTGATTGTCTCAACCAGACCTCGCTACACGCCTGTCTGCAGTCGACCTATAGCCACCTCGTGCTTGCGGACAGGTGCCATCTGGTCGACCCATCTAGGCTGTCAGATGGTCTGATCAGACAGGTTGGATCTTACCTAGAGGATGACTTCAACCCTATCAACCCGTCTAAGGGTTTTAAAGTAGGCGCTACTTAGATCTAATGGTAAGCGCGCAAGTCATTAAGTTTTGAGAAAAACATCAACAACAACATGATAGATGCGCTACCTTCATACATGCGCCAACATGAAAATGCAACATGTAAGTTTTCGCATGTAACCTATAGATCTATGTTATATGGCACAAACATGGATCACAAAAGCAAACATAGCAATCATAGTAACATGCATAAAAACCCCGCCCGCTGATACCAATTGAAAGGTCCCCTTCAAGGGGGAGCGAAACCCTATGGTGGCGCAAATAAATTCTTTTGTAGCGGAAATGAGGGTTTCTAGGGATCGATTGCATAAAATATGATCAACTATAAAACCCGATTGCATACATCAATGAAGGATCATACCATCGCCATTCTTTGGATGGTGCCTTGGAAGCAAAGATCGAAAGGGATCTTCTCCAAAGTTGACGCACACAAGGTGATGTCGCCTACTCCTTGTTGATCCTTGTGCTAGCAAGGTTCTTCAAGGGTCCTTGTCGTATGGAAGGGAAAATAAGATGATCCTCCTTGCGGCTAGGGCGAAAGCTCTCTCTCTTCTTCTCGTGGAGACGAGACAAAAACCAAAGAGGAACACTTCAAGCGTAAGAGAGGGAATCGTTTTGGCGTTCTCAAAACGTGGGAACGCATATGGCTAAAAATAGAATGTCTTCAAGCCATGCGCCCATGTTTAGTGAACCCACCAAAAACGCCTTCTCCCTTTCGAACCATACGTTCACATAAGTGAACCGGTTCCCTTTTTGGTTCAATTGCATTTGGTTCAACAAATCAAATCAGCCCAAGCCATGGTCTAGATCTCATTGAACCAATAGGTTCCAGATCTAACCGTTCATCTCTTGATGCTCTTGATCTCACCGATCTAGCATCAATTCTCTCGATCGAAGCTTACCGATCTCTAGCCCTAATCAATCAAACATGATCAGACCAGATCTCACTTACAATCAGAGATTAAAAACCCTTTAAACTGAACCAAAACAATTCAGTCCACACGATCTGACTTAAGTAAGCCATATCATCAAATTGTGCGACCCTAAGGGTTTCCTTTAAATGTCGGTAACGACAACTCACGTTATCACGATCAGTGAGGGGTATCTAGCAACACATCACTGTCTCCGGATATAAAGGAAAGAGTCTTCCAAGACTACACCCAAACCACAGCACAAGTGTGAATCTACTTCACAAGGCATACATGTTTCCTTTGCCACTGGATGTTCTTATTGGACAAGCGTGTCAAGCCTGTAACTCCAATATGATGAGAATGATTAGATCAGATGAACATAGTCATCTGGGTATGGCCATACACTTTCTCAATCATCTCATTCAAGGGGGCCCCTTTAGAACATCACACTCCAATCAAGGAGACGGCAATCCTTTATCTATCACTAGTGTCCTAACCTGACTCATGATCATTATCCAAGATAGTCTATAACCATTATGTTTCAAATGATATTGAACTACCTCAAAACAATGACAATCATCATTTAGAAACACAAGTGATCTCAAGTCAGAGGACATGTGCCACTTGTTGCAAACAAGGATTATTCACATTGTGACAAGCAATTGAATATCCTAGTAGGGTCTGTCCAGTACATCCAATGCACCCATGAGTCTACATCTTATTCCATGCTCGAAGCATCCTATAAGATTAGAACACATATTAGTCTCAATCATATCAAGGCTGTCTCATGTTCACCAAGATATCTCGACTAAGGACATTACAGCATGTCAGCCAAGCTGAACAGCATTGAGACATTATTCAGAAGCACACTTATTGCAGCAGACAATGTAACAAACTGAATAACAACCATTGCCTTTATAAACATAAGAGTTTATACATGATACTGAAAGAATCCCAAGGCCTCAAACATTAGCCTTAAGGGCATACCCCAACAAAAACAATACTCATTAAGCATTATAGAAGTTAGTAATCAACTAATATGTTTGCTTGAACTCAAAGATTTCAGTGGGAGAAAAAGGGGCGAAACGTGAACAGTGAAAATTCAGCAATCAAGCTCGTTTAAGCTTAAATCTCTTCACATAAATTGGTCAAAAACCCTAGAAACAGACAAGAACTGGTCGCCTATCATCTAAGAAGTAAATGGAAGCAAGAATCCCTAAAAACAACCAAGAATGAAAGACAAACAACGAAAGGGACAAAATATGTGTAAAAACTCACGAAAATTGAGAAATCGGGCGAAAGAGTACCAGATCGGCAGTGAAAATCGGAAAGGAAGGATCGCCGGCGTGCTCTAACGGTCGGAGATGGTCAGAGTTCAAAGGTTGGCACTCGAACGAGTGAGAAAATCCAAAACACGGCCCAAAAAATCCTAAAAAATGGCAGAAGAATCGCATTTAAAAATTGAATTACGGCCATAATATCCATTACGGCAGTGTCGTAATTTGGCAAAATTGAAAAACATGGGCCGTAAAATGATTACGGTAGTACCATAATTTCGTCCTAACTCTCGGGTCCAAAAACCATCCTTAATTACGGTACCGTGAAAAAGCTTACGGTACCGCTGTAATATTCATAAAACTCTCGGGTCAAAAATCAGTAGCAATTATGGTACCACAAAAATGGTTACGGCAGTACTGTATTTTCCTCGATATTCTCTGATGAGAAAACGATCAAAATTATGGTGCCGTTAAATTAAAAACGGTAATGCCGTAAAAATTAAAATTTTAAAAAAAAATTATTTTTTTATATATTTTTGAAGGAAAATAAAATAAATAAATAAATCAATCAACTCAAAAATACAGCACCGTGGAATTCATTACGGCAGTGCCGTAAAAGCAATGAAATTCTCGGGAAGATTTTGTACACAAAATACGGTACCGTGAAAATACTTACGACAGTACCGTTATCTCGTCAAATTTTTCTGTCCGAAATTGACAGGAATTACGGTACCGTAATGTGCATTACGGTAGTGCCGTAATTTGCCCCAAATCTTGCTTACTGATGTCTCGTATTTATATTGTATTTTAGACCTATATTTACCTGCGAATCGAGACATATTTTCATGATTCTACATCTCTTTCTAGATTATTTCATTGATTTTCTTCAAACTTGTCATGTTTGTTGAATACAAGACATTTCACTCACTTCTAGATCTACATGGAAACATATTTGCATCTCTGAGTGAATTATGAATCTTGACAAGAAATTTGGCTTCGAACGGGATTAATTTCCAGAATTATGGCTGAGGCCATAATCTACATCATGACTGTAATCCTCTAATTGGCTACATGATGGACCCGTTTCGATGCAAGCATAGTCATATTTCAAAGACGTGTCCATGGTTTCCTCGACGACAACCTTTCAAATGAAGACGACTTTCACAAAGAGATTACGGGCACGACCATAATTTAGCATAGTCGTAATCTTCTGATTGACAATTTTTGGCAATACTGCTATGGCCACAAATCAAGCCGAAGCCATACTACTCGCCTGCAAATTTCCATTACGAATTGGATTATAGTTAATGCATTTCCGTTATAGTCAAAAATGCAAAATTTATCTGGATCATTTATTAGCCATCAAGAGTCATAATGGAAATTAAGTTAAGAATTTGAAGAGTCATGCAATTAATGGATGAGAATTTAATGCAGAATTTGAAGAGACACGTAATTAAGATTCATTAATAGATGAGAATTTAATGCTGAATTTGAAGAGACGCCTTGAGGTTTATATAAGAGAGCTGGGTTCTCTTCAAGGAGGGAGACGAGTCTTGGTGGGAGGTGAAAGCTTGGGTCGAAAGGCAGAGAAGAGAGAGAGAGATCCTTGTGCGTTCACTCTAGAAGACCTGAAGAAGAAGAATTGCTGCACTTCCTTGAAGCGTATGACATCTTCTACCTTCTATCTTCATTTTGATTTCTTCTTTCCTTAGAGATTTGTATTCAAACGACGCTATGATAGCGTAATCTCTTTGTTGGAACTAAGGGTGTAGTCTCGTTGAATGTATCTTGTTTTCAAACTTGTTATTTCATAGCGAATATAGATTTTATCTCGTGTTTATTCGTTCTATGCTATGTTACTGCTAGATTTGCGTTGGCCATGCAATTTCTTTTCTTGGGCGCCGCAAGAAGGACCGAAAGGTGAATTGCGACGGTAGATCTGCTAGTTTGGACATACTCTGAGGCGTCAAGAAATGGGGTGGGATTTGTATGAGGAATTTTATAGTATCTCTGATCCCAATGGGTCAATGTAGGCACGGTGAGCCACGAAAGTAGGACGCCGGTCTAGATTGACACCAGATTATGTCGTTGAAAGAGGGTAATCTGTACCTCTAGATACTTCCTTGAGCACTTTTTAAATTGCTTGCTATAATCTTAACTTGTTTGAATATAAGATCCATCAACGAGATGAACCCGAAGTTCCAATATCTCTAGCCCTATTTTTTTTTTCACCAAAAACTCTCTCTTGCTTGACTCGGTTTGCTTACTTCGTTCTTCGCAATTTCGAATCATTCAATCAATTGTCTAGCTATCGATTCACAATTACTTGGTACTTGATCACTGTCCCTATGGGATCGACATCTAAAGTACTGCCACGACGAAACCATCACGCTTGTAGTTAGTTGTGCATTGGTAAAGCACACATCACTTACCTACAAAAATAAAAGAAAAAATTAGTTCTAAGGGCAAACTAAGGAAAAAGTAAATAAAATAAAGCAAACTAAAGTTAGAAAGCTTGGGTTGCCTCCCAAGAAGCGCTAATTTAGAGCTCTTTAGCTTGACCCTTTTGCACTCAGATTTGATCTTGAATTTCTCAATTTCCACTCTAATTTTTCTTTGATTTGAGCATCTCTTTCAATCACATAAGGCTCAGCCCTGAAATAGTGTCCAAATTTACTCAAGATCTTCCCTTTATCAATCAATCTAGAGCCTCTTCTTCTTCTCAGAATTTTGATGTCCTTTCTCCTATAATCCTCTATCAATATCCTCAGAAAAATTGTTAGTTCCAAAATTAGAGGATTCATCAAATAAATTACAAACATCATAAACAACATCATCAACCATGTCAACACTATAACACGATCCAGAATATGAAAGTTTATTTAAAGAATCAGCAAGATCAAATTCAATTACTTTTTCACAAATATCAAAAGTGATTTTTCCTTTTTTAACATCTATGTGTGCTCCAGCAGTAGCCAAAAAGGGTCTACCAAGAATTATGAGATTTTTATGATTTTCTTCCATGTCAAGCACTACAAAATCAGCAGGTATAAAAAATTCACCTACCTTGATTGGAACATTCTCTAGAATACTTATAGGATACTTTACCGAGCTATCAGCGAGCTGTAAAGATATGGATGTGGGTTTAAGCTCTCCAATGTCCAGTTTCCTGCAATAGGCTTACACTGGCTCCTAAATCACAGAAGGCTCGGTCAAAAGCCATGCTTCCAATAGAACAAGGTACAGAGAAACTACCTGGATCCTTCAGTTTTGGTGGCAATTTATTTTGAATGATAGCACTGCAATCCTCAGTTAAAGCCACACTACAAGTACCATAGTCCTCAATTTTTCTTTTGTTAGATAAGATTTCTTTCAAAAATTTTGCATATGATGGCATTTGAGATATAGCTTCAATAAAAGGGATATTAATGTAAAGCTTTTTCAACACTTAGAAATTTGCCAAATAGTTTGTCAAGTTTTGCCTACACTAACCTTTGTGGAAAGGGTATAGGTGGCCTATATGGTGGAGGTAAATTAGGTTTAGAATCATCTTTCTCACATGGCACATCCCCTTTTGGTTCATCACACTTTTGAGGTGGCAAACTAGCTTGGGTTTGTTCATGCACAAAAGATTTTTCTAACTCTAATTCATCATCATGATCATCATTAGGCTCTTTTTCATTGTTTACAACTTTCCCTTTGGGTTCTTGTAATTGTCTCCCACTTCTAGTGATAATAGCATTATAGTGCTCCCTAGGGTTCAACTCAGGTTTAGTAGGTAATTTTTCAGAGGGTCTGTAAGAACTACTAGCTTGTTGTGCTATTTGATTTTCCAAGATTTTGTTGTCGGCTACTAAAGATCCTACTTGAGATGCAAGTTGACTAACCATTCCCTTAAGATCTTCAATTTCTTTGCGTTGATTTTGCATGAACTTTTCAAGCATGGACTCAATATTTGAATTCTGATTTTAGTTTTGATTTTGATTTGGCTTTTGTTGGTATCCTCTATTTTCAGTTAGTCCCCACATTGTTGTTGTTTTTCCAAGACGGGTTGGGGTGATTTTTCCATCCAGGGTTGTAGGTACCAGAATAGGGATTATTGTTTCTACTTTGATTATAGTTCCCTAGGGCATTAACTATTGGGAATCCTCGGACCTTAGAAAAACTTTAAACACAACGGAAGTAGAGGTCCGAAACAGAATTCTAGAAAGACCAAGATCACTTACGAGAGAAAACCGAAGGATGTGAAGAGCAATACCTTATCAAGCAACTTTAGGAGCGGTCGATAATGAAGACGCGCAAGGGCCCGTCCTCTACAATCGCACACACGGACTCCTTGAGATCTCTCCAACCTCCACGCGTGGTGCTAGCCTCGGGAGATGAGATCCACGCCTCTTAATCTTCTCGACTTGCGCCAATGCCAAGGAGAAGAGGGACATTAGTGACAAGGAGTGGGTAGCACTACCACTTGTCCCAACCCTTGACGCAAAAAACCTTTTATTATCGTCACCTCCAGGACCCTCATGCCAAGGAGCAGAGGGGAGACGACAACTAGAGACAAGAGAAGAGTCTAGTACAAAACAATCTCCTAGGTGGGCCTCTCTATTTATAATAGCAGAGCCAGACGCACACTGGATATTTTTCCCATGTGGGATAATGAGCATAAGCGCCTACTCACAATTAAGCATAATGGGTTCGAATCCCCGCAGACGCAATTAATTGTAAATTGTGCCCAAGCTTATTAATTAGCCAAGTGAAAAATTCTCTTGTCAATTAATAATTTTATTTTATTCATGTGACTAAAGTGTCAAGCCCAAACTTGCACCAAGACACGTGTTTGACTCATTTTGACAACACAGGTCAACAGAGGTCAAACGTGGTCCACTAGAGTCAACTAGTGGTCAAACATGAATTAAAATAAAATATCATCTCCTTTATAAAAGTCACAATGCATCAGTTCCCCAAAAAGATTCGAATCACACAATGATTCGATCAGAGGCTAAACGATCAATATGAGAACTCGAGTGTCTAGGTGTGCGACCCTGTAGGTTCTTCAGACGTTGGCAGTGATGACTAAATCATCACAAGCAATGAGTGGCACCTAGCAGTACATCATTGCTGCCCTAGTCATCAGAATGGTGTCATCATCGACATCCCCTAAAACTGCGACAAAGTACAAGTTCAGCTTTGTCCTTTTGCCAACTGATGTCCAGATTGGGCAAGTGTGTCACACTTAATCCCAATATTATGACATGACTAAATCAGGTTCTCACCTGGCAATGGTCATACACTTTCAGTCATCCACATAGGGGCGCCATGGACAATCAAGCTTCCCTGTAAGGAAGGGGCAAATCCTCTATTGGCACATTGAATCTCTCATATGGCTTATGACATACCCAATGACAACCATTATGACTTCCTTTTTACGATGAAGTGTTAGGTTGCATCAAAGTACATCAATCACTATATAGAGACACCAATGCCCTCAAGTCTAGGACAAGCGCAACTCTGTCACTGTGATATTCATCTCGTGACACCAAGATGAATCCTCACGGCGGGTTGATCTAGTATATCTCCCTCGATATACCCCTATGCCTACGTTAGCAACCCATGCTCAACCAGCGCATATACTAGTCTCAAGTGAATCATAGCTGTCCCATATCCACTATGATTCTCGACCAGGGATAAACATAGAGACTAGATGAAATCTATCTCTTAGGGACATTGTATATGCAAATGTACATATGCGTAGATGTACAAACTTGCTTAGCAACGACAATGCTAGGATAACTCATCTATCAACTAGATGTGATACAAATATCCCAATGGACCATCCTGAGGTCTTAGGGCATAAACACTAACAATCTCCCACTTGCACTAGGACCCTGCATTGAGCAACATCAACACCATGTCCTAAGCACAACCTGCCACACTCCTGCTGTGCCAGAGCATCGGTCTATGGGCCTATCACGATTGTATCAGTGTTCATATATGCTATATCTTATGTTGTTGGGAAACCCCGGGGACATTTTACAATTTTCAGAGTGATAGACATACATTTTTCGCAGCGGAAGAATGTCCCCGAAACAGGCCGGTCCCAAAAACCCAGTGAAGATCGCAAGCAAGGGAGTCGACACGATGAGTTAGTAAGTACCTTAGGAGCAATATGGAGCGATGCCGATGTAGGCGTCCAAGTGTGCGCCCTCTGTAGTCTCGCACACACGGATCTCTTGAGTTCTCTTCTTCCACGCCCGGTGCTAGCCTCGGGAAGAAGATCCAAGCCTTAGGAAGATGTTTTACTTCTCTTGCGCCACCTAGAGAAAAGATGCACCAAGTGAAGAGGGAAAACTACCCAAGCCGCCAAGCCTAGATCTCTTTGCGCCAAGAGGAAAGGAGGAAGAGGCTTGCGGTTATGGAAGATGTGCCCTTGCTCCAAGCACTCGCCCCTCTCCTTGTGTTCACGTCTTCAAGGATTGATTACCCACAAGAGGGGGCGACTAGGGTCACATTTATAGGGCAAGAGGCGGTTAAGGTAATGGCTAGGATCATGACAAGTGTAGGGCTAGGATGAGGAGGTTTGAGACAAGGAAAGTCTCCAAGACATTTCCATAATTCTCATTCAACCTTTCCTTTTGTTCCCACGCCTTTCCTTGTGCGCCAAGGCCTTGCCTTGCACCTCAAGCAATGCCATAGAGGCATTCATTCCATCCTAGCAAGAGAGGGGAGGCGCCATTTACTTCCATAATGGAGCAAAGGCGCCAACATGACCCCATTATGCCCCTAGGCGCCTAATGGTTCATGTTTCTCCCCATTATACCCTTTTAGCCTCTCATCTCTTCATGAGAACTTGTCATTGGGCCTCATTGGATAATGAACTAGTCCAAACTTCATTACATGGGTTGATTAAGCACTTGGATCCAATCCAATGCAACCCTAATCCAAATGTGACCAACTATGGTCAAATACGGGTCAACCTGCCAAAAATGAAGTTTGGCTCCAATAACATTCTTCCATCTCATCAGGCCCATTAGCGCTGATGAAATCTCCCAATTAGATTCGAGTTATCCAATAACTCGATCATAAGGCTTCCCGATCAATACGAGAACTCAAGTATCAAGGTGTGCGACCCTGTAGGTTCCTCTGACGCTGGCAGTGCTGTCCAGAGGTCATCACAAGCAGTGAGTGGCACCTAGCAGTGCATCACTGCTACCCAGGTCGTTGGAATGGATATCGACATCGACATCCCCATCATCGCAACTAGGTACAGATGCATTACAGTCTCTTTGCCGTACTGATATCCGATTGGACAAGTGTGTCACCACTTGTTTTCATCCAATCACATGGCTATGACTAAAACAGGTTCTCACCTGGGTATGGCCATACACTCTCAGTCATAGAACCATATAGGAGCTCCATGGATATCATACTTCCTTAGGGAAGGGGCAAATCCTATGTCTGTCCATTGATCTTCTCATATGGGTCGTGACATGCTCAATAACAACCGTTATGACCTCCCAGCTACGGCAAGGTGTTAGGTTGTATCAAAGCAAGTCCCTAACCATATAGAATGATCAATGACCTCAAGTCAAGGGATCAATGCATCTCCTGTCACTTATGAGGATAACTCATGACACCAAGTCATAGCCTCATAGCGGGTCTATCCAGTATATCCTTCAATGATATTCCCATGTGTCTGCGTTAGCACCACGTGCCTAACCAGCCCACATACCAGTCTCTCAAGTACCAGAGCTGTCCCATATCCACTCAGGTACATCGACTGGGGACAATTATTTGAGCACAGATCCAATCTGTCTCCAGGGACATTATCATGTAAGTACATAATCGCAGGTGTAGTCAAACAATGATAACGACAATGCCAGAATGATATATAAATATCAATGTTAAGTAGTACATAAGTTGACCAAAACTAGGTCCTAGGGCATATACACTAACAATCTCCCACTTGCACTGAGACCTAGAAGTTGAGGAATCTCAACCCTATATCTCTAGCGTGACCATCATGCTTCTGCTGCGCCAAAGCCTTGGTCAATGGGTCTGCCAGATTGTTCTCTGTGTCTACTCTGCTAATCTTTACATCACCTCTGTCAATGATCTCTCTGATCAGGTGAACTCTTCTGAGTATGTGTTTGGATCTTTGATGAGACCGTGGTTCCTGGGCTTGTGCAATTGCTCCATTGTTGTCACAGTAGAGTTCAATGGGATCCATTGCACTAGGTACCACTTGAAGATCACATAATAACTTCCTTATCCAAACAGCTTCCTTGGCTGCCTCAGAAGCAGCCACATACTCAGCTTCGGTTGTAGAATCTGCTATGGTGGATTGCTTGAAGCTCTTCCAACATACAGCGCCTCCATTTATCTTGAACACATAGCCGGCCTGCGATCTAAAGTCGTCAGGGTCAGACTGGAACGATGCGTCAGTATAGCCCTGCATACTGAGCTCTTCTTGTCCCCCATAGACCAAGAACAAATCCTTAGTTCTTCTCAGATACTTTAGGATGTTCTTTACAGCCACCTAGTGCTGTAGACCTGGATTGGATTGGTATCGGCTGGTTATGCTTACAGCATATGCTACATCTGGTCTAGTACATAACATTGCATACATGATCGATCCTACTGTCGAAGCATAAGGAATTCGACTCATGTCATCCCTCTCAGCCTGTGTTGTAGGACACTGGCTCTTTGAGAGAGTAAGGCCATGTCTCACTGGAAGGTATCCTTTCTTGGATTGATCCATGTAGAACCTCTCCAGTACCTTATCAATGTAAGTACTTTGACTAAGGGCCAGAAGCCTCTTGGATCTATCCCGGTAGATCCTCATGCCTAGAATATATGCGGCCTCCCCTAAGTCTTTCATCTCGAAACACTTCCCCAACCATGTCTTCACAGCTTGAAGACTAGGGATGTCGTTTCCGATGAGTAGTATGTCATCAACATACAAGACCAAAAAAATCACCAAGCTCCCACTGAATTTTCTATATACACAGGCGTCATCTTCGCTTTTGATAAAGCCATAATCTCTCATGGCCTCATCAAATCGAAGATTCCAACTTCGAGATGCTTGCATTAATCCATAAATGGACCTTTATAGCCTGCAGACCTTATTAGCCTCTGCAGGATGGATGAAGCCATCAGGTTGTGACATATACACATCCTCAGTCAGCTTCCCGTTAAGGAACGCTGTCTTCACATCCATCTGCCATATCTCATAGTCATGATATGCAGCTATAGCAAGCAGAATCCGAATGGATTTAATCATGGCAACCGGCGAGAAGGTTTCATCATAGTCCACCCTGTGGACTTGTTTAAATCCTTTAGCCACTAGTCTACCCTTATAGGTAACTATTTTGCCATCCATGTCTGTCTTCTTCTTGAAGACCCATTTACACCCTATGGGTTTTACCCCATCAGGCAGCTCAACCAAATCCCAGACTTGGTTAGCCGACATGGAATCCATCTCGAATCGCATGGCGTCAAGCCATCTCTCGGAGTCCGGTCCACTGACCACCTCATCATAGGTTCTAGGTTCATCCTCAATGATGAAGATCCCATCGTGTTGGGTCGGTAACGACCCATACCTTTCAGGTGCACGACGAATTCTCCCAGACCTATGCGGAACCTGTGTCTGAGCCTCAGGTTGCCTAGCAACCGGTGCAGGTGGCTCAGATTCCATCTCTTTGTCTTGTGCTTGCACTTGGACCTCATCCAAGTCAAACTTCCTCCCACTAACTTCTTTCATAAGAAATTCTTTCTCTAGAAAGACAGTACCTCGAGCAACAAAAACTTTGTTCTCGGTTGGGACATAGAAGTAGTATCCTTTAGTTTCCTTAGGATACCCCACAAACACACACTTATCAGATCTAGGTTCTAGCTTGCTAGAATCCTGACGTTTGACATAAGCCTCACATCCCCAGATCCTGATAAACGTGAGATTAGGGCGTCTCCCACTCCACACCTCATATGGTATTTTAGAGACACTCTTAGATGGAACATTATTCAGTATCAGAGAAGCTGTTTCTAGTGCATGCCCCCAGAATGATGAAGGTAGAGTTGCATGACTCATCATGGATCGAACCATATCCAATAAAGTTCGATTTCTCCTTTCAGACACACCATTCCATTGAGGTGTTCCAGGAGGAGTGAGTTGGGATATGATCCCACACTCTCTCAGATAGTCAAAGAACTCACCACTCAGGTATTCTCCACCTCGATCAGATCGAAGAGCTTTAATGGATCATCCAAGCTGGTTCTCTACTTCATTCTTGAACTCCTTGAATTTCTCAAAGGATTCAGATTTATGTCTCATTAAGTAGACATAACCATACCTACTGAAGTCATTAGTGAAGGTAATGAAGTAGTTGTACCCTCCTCTGGCTTGTTTATTGAAGGGCCCACATACATCAGTATGTATGAGATCCAATAAACCTTCTGCCCTCTCACCAATCTTGGTGAAGGGTGCCTTTGTCATTTTCCCTAATAAACAAGGTTCACAAGTATCAAATTCCTCCAAGGAAGTTGAATCTAATAATCCATTTGCATGGAGTTGTTGGATGCGATTCTTGTTTATATGGGCTAATCGACAGTGCCATAGGAAAGCACCAACTGAACCACTCAGTTTGGTCCTTTTATTGCTTATGTTACAAACAGAACTTTCCATATCCAAGATATACAGACCATTGCATAAAGTACCCTTCCCATAGAACATATTTGCAAATGAAAAAGAACAGGAGTTCTTATTTATTTCAAATTTAAATCCTTTCCTTGCCAAGCAAGGAATGGATACAATGTTCTTTGTTAGCGAAGGTACACAAAAGCAATTGTCTAGTTCTAATTGAAGTCCAGAAGGCAAGGAGAGAGTCAAAACGCCTACAGCAACAGCAGCAACCTGTGCCCCGTTTCCAACACGTAGGTCAATCTCTCCAAGCCGCACCAATCTACTTTTCTTGAGCCCCTGCATATTTGTACAAATATGAGCTCCACATGCGGTATCCAATACCCATGACATAGAAGTAGAAAGATTGACTTCTGTAACATAGATACCTGAGCTAGAAGTTAAGGCCAAGCCTTTCTTCTCCTCATTCTGAAGCTGCTTGCAGTCCCTTCTCCAGTGGCCCTGCTCTCCACAGTGAAAACACCTCTGTTCCTTTGACTTTTTCGCCTTTTTCTTCAGTGCTTTGGTAGGACCTCTGGCACTGCTCTTAGCACGTGCCTTACCCTTCTTCTTTATCTTCTTGGTCGCAGGGACCAAAAGAACAGAATTGGGTTTGGTCTTACCCATCTCTCGCTTGGCTGTTTGGAGCATATTCATCAATTCCTCCCGTGTGCATTCAATCCGGTTCATGTTGAAGTTAATGATAAACGGACTGAAGCTAGGGGGCAGGGAATGAAGAATAAGATCCACAACTAGCTCGTTGTCTATGGTGTGTCCCAGTCTCCTGAGATGATCCACATTCCCAATGAGTTTGAGAACATGGGGTCTCACTGGTGCACCTTCAGACAACTTGCACCGAAAGACTGCTTTGGCTGTGTCAAATCTCTCAGTTCTAGCCTGAGCCTCGAACATCTGTTTCAGATGAGTAATCATCTGAAAAGCATTCTGCTCCTCATATTGCACCTGCAGTTCAGGTGCCATACTGGCTAGCATAAGACATGCAACCTCCAAAGAGTCATCCTGATGCTTTCTATAAGCATCTCTGTCTACCGTTCGGGCATAGGCGGAGGAGCCGCAGGAAGAGGCTGTTCAAGGACATGCAACTTCTTCTCGAGCTTGAGGACTATCCTCAAATTCCGATGCCAGTCCATAAAGTTAGTTCCAACTAACTTATCCTTATCAAGGAGTGATCGCAGTGATAATCCGCCAGTGTTCGTAGCCATTGTTCTACAACACCCAAGAAGAACAGATTAGTACTACTTCGAATCATTTAAACTGGACTTGTTTTAAATGATTTCTGCTCTCACTATTTTAAATTCGCATTGACAACCCACAAAGTCAATCGGGAAGCTTAAAACTTCCTAGTGAGATGGGATCCTTATTTCACATGAGGCTTCGCGTCCCACGAGGGTGGGATGAGATGCACAAAGTAACCCATGTTTCCTAAGGTGGGCGCGCCGGCCGGTTGCTCCAAGCAACTCCCCTTGTTGAGACAGTCTGGGCATTTCATGTCCAGCGAGGGTTGGATACAACATGAAACCTTTACCTCTCAACGATGCCTCTAGACTTTCACCATGTGCCCAGCACTTGTGAACTTCTAGTCAAGTCCATTCCTAACCGTTATGCCCAGGGCCAACGAGTTTCCTTGCGAAGGCACGCCCAGGTTAAAACTGGACTAGGGAAACCATTGCCACCATGCACTTTCTAAAGATAAGTGGGTGTGTCCCACGAGGGTGGGAAACAATTCACAACTCCACTGATCGATAGCTTAGTGAGGGCTACGTGTTAGAAGGCTACCAGACTTGATATTTTAATTGAGGGTTTTGTTTAAGGTCTCATCATCTCAGTTTTATCTTATGTCTATCATTACAGGCATGCAATCCTATAGTGATAACATAACGGTAAAACATTTCAGGCATGCTTCTGCAGATAATAATAAAAGCAGTAAAGGATGATGTGATCATATCCTATACAAGACATTGAATCAATCCATGCCATGAAGTAGGTTCAACTCTTGTCCTAGAACTCAAGCCACAAAAACTAGACCTAGCCTAGCTGACCTCTAGCTTGAACTTCAAGGTTGGCTCCAAGGTCCTTCTCTCATGGTTTAGCTCTCAAACCGTAGAGGAATACTTTTCGAAGTTCCCATAGGTTCGGCCAATGCCATGGTCTTGCGCCACTAAGTAGGTTTGCGCCTCTTGCTTGTTGCATCACCATCCAAGGTATGCATGCGCTAAGCTCCAAGTACATGCGCCACCCTAATCTTCTTCTTAGTCAAAATTAAAAAGAAAAAGCGGCACGAAGGCCTCACGAGGATACATTGCAGGCATGCAAAGGGGGCTTGACTAATGATCACAACATCATGCACAATCAAGGTATTTACTCATGCAATTCTACATGCTCATGAAAAATATAAAATCTAAAATTTTACTTTTTCATAAAACCAGTTTCTTTTTCTCATCTTCTTCTCACAAATCCTTTGGTTTATTGTGATTTATTTTTCATGATGATTTCAGAGATCCTTTCGGCTGGCAATTTTGTCAGATCAAGAGACTTGGCCAGTCCGAAGACACAATGCCCGTCCTACTTGACAAAATTGCATGCGCCTTTGATCTTTAAATCAAACAAGAAAAATAGTCCAAAAATCCAAAAGAGATTGAGAGGATGATAGAAACAAGAAACCCTAATTTTTCTACTTTTAGAAAAATCATTTGCCATGCATCATGCTATTTACGAAAATAGAGATATGGAATGTGAGCATGGAAGAAAAGCATAAAACATTGTTCGAGTCTTGCAAGTCGCTCTGATACCACTGTTGGGAAACCCCGGGGACATTTTACAATTTTCAGAGTGATAGACATACATGTTTCGCAGCGGAAGAATGTCCCCGAAACAGGCCGGTCCCAAAAACCCAGTGAAGATCGCAAGCAAGGGAGTCGACACGATGAGTTAGTAAGTACCTTAGGAGAAATATGGAGCGATGCCGATGTAGGCGTCCAAGTGTGCGCCCTCTGCAGTCTCGTACACACGGATCTCTTGAGTTCTCTTCTTCCACGCCCGGTGCTAGCCTCGGGAAGAAGATCCAAGCCTTAGGAAGATGTTTTACTTCTCTTGCGCCACCTAGAGAAAAGATGCGCCAAGTGAAGAGGGAAAACTACCCAAGCCGCCAAGCCCTAGATCTCTTTGCGCCAAGAGGAAAGGAGCAAGAGGCTTGCGGTTATGGAAGATGTGCCCTTGCTCCAAGCACTCGCCCCTCTCCTTGTGTTCACGCCTTCAAGGATTGATTACCCACAAGAGGGGGCGACTAGGGTCACATTTATAGGGCAAGAGGCGGTTAGGGTAATGGCTAGGATCATGACAAGTGTAGGGCTAGGATGAGGAGGTTTGAGACAAGGAAAGTCTCCAAGACATTTCCATAATTCTCATTCAACCTTTCCTTTTGTTCCCACGCCTTTCCTTGTGCGCCAAGGCCTTTCCTTGCACCTCAAGCAATGCCATAGAGGCATTCATTCCATCCTAGCAAGAGAGGGGAGGCACCATTTACTTCCATAATGGAGCAAAGGCGCCAACATGACCCCATTATGCCCCTAGGCGCCTAATGGTTCATGTTTCTCCCCATTATACCCTTTTAACCTCTCATCTCTTCATGAGAACTTGTCATTGGGCCTCATTGGATAATGAACTAGTCCAAACTTCATTACATGGGTTGATTAAGCACTTGGATCCAATCCAATGCAACCCTAATCCAAATGTGACCAACTATGGTCAAATACGGGTCAACCTGCCAAAAATGAAGTTTGGCTCCAATAACATTCTTCCATCTCATCAGGCCCATTGGCGCTGATGAAATCTCCCAATTAGATCCGAGTTATCCAATAACTCGATCATAAGGCTTCCCGATCAATACGAGAACTCAAGTATCAAGGTGTGCGACCCTGTAGGTTCCTCTGACGCTGGCAGTGCTGACCAGAGGTCATCACAAGCAGTGAGTGGCACCTAGCAGTGCATCGCTACTACCCAGGTCGTTGGAATGGATATCGACATTGACATCCCCATCATCACAACTAGGTACATATGCATTACAGTCTCTTTGCCGTACTGATATCCGATTGGACAAGTGTGTCACCACTTGTTTTCATCCAATCACATGGCTATGACTAAAACAGGTTCTCACCTGGGTATGGCCATACACTCTCAGTCATAGAACCATATAGGAGCTCCATGGATATCATACTTCCTTAGGGAAGGGGCAAATCCTATGTCTGTCCATTGATCTTCTCATATGGGTCGTGACATGCTCAATAACAACCGTTATGACCTCCCAGCTACGGCAAGGTGTTAGGTTGTATCAAAGCAAGTCCCTAATCATATAGAATGATCAATGACCTCAAGTCAAGGGATCAATGCATCTCCTATCACTTATGAGGATAACTCATGACACCAAGTCATAGCCTCATAGCGGGCCTATCCAGTATATCCTTCAATGATATACCCATGTGTCTGCGTTAGCACCACATGCCTAACCAGCCCACATACCAGTCTCTCAAGTACCAGAGCTGTCCCATATCCACTCAGGTACATCGACTGGGGACAATTATTTGAGCACAGATCCAATCTGTCTCCAGGGACATTATCATGTAAGTACACAATCGCAGGTGTAGTCAAACAATGATAACGACAATGCCAGAATGATATATAAATATCAATGTCAAGTAGTACATAAGTTGACCAAAACTAGGTCCTAGGGCATATACACTAACATAAGTACCTCTGTCCCCAAGAGAACGTATAAGCATTTGAGTATGCCTGCGAATTTCAACAAAGAACTCCCACTGCTTCCCAAAAGCATTTGCATACTCTACTTTCAAGTAGTTTGCTCTGAAGCTCCCAAAGCTTCTAGCACCACTACAGGAACAGCTAGACTGTCACTGGTCTGACTAGAACAAGCTGCCAAGTGAATACACTGACCTTTTCTTGTCATTACTGACCAAGAACCACCCCTTAGTTCTACATAGAACCTAAGTGTGTTCTTCACTCCTTATCCAATGCTGAGCACCTGGACTAGATCTGGTATCTTTTGGTTATGCTCTCGGCACAAACCACATCTGGTCTATAACATACCATCATTGATGTATGTTATCTGACTTGGCACTTGGAGTTCTTGGACTTATCCAAAAACTCACACACCTACCCCATAAGTGATGTCCATTAAGTCATTCATCACTAGACATTTCTCAATCATCTATTCACCAAGTGAAGGATCGGGATATTGTATTTGATTTTCTGTATGTCCCCAACATACAAGACTAGAGATGTCATCAAGCTCCCACTGAACTTAAGTACTATAAGGTGAAGATTCTTTGTCCATGTTAAGAGTTACCCATAACACTGACACACATGAATCGATTCAACCTTATTCCCACACTTTCTGAGCCTAGGTCGCCCACAACCTTTATACGAGGCTCAGATTCCATCTTTGATCATCTGTGCTAGGCGGCTGACCTTGGACTGAATCCAAGTCACAATTTCCTCCCACTTGCCACATTCAAGGAAATACATTTCCAAGAAAAACAGCATTAAGAGCAACAATCACTTGTTCTCCTGTGGGTCTATAGAAATTAGTATCCCTAAGTCAATTTAGTATACTCTACTTACACTTATCAGATCTTGATTCTATGTCATTAGATTCAGATGTATAACCCCCAAAGTCTCACATCTATAGATCCTGATAATTAGTCATGTCATCTCCTTTCCTGGAGATACATTTAAGATGAAATAGTTTAGTGTTGAAGAAACTATCAGCATAACCTCAGCAGAGATATGGTTGACTTTCAATTCCTCCCACTGGAACCACCTTCCAAGGTGTTCTCTAGGAGATATGAGCTATGAGCAGACCTCATACTCACTATGATAGTCAACTGTGGCTCAAGTACTCTTCATCCAACCTGGATTGAAGATCACTTATGAATTTTGATAAGCTGGTTCCATAAATATTTTGGTAATATCATGAATTCCTATCTTTTGACCTTTTAGACCACGTCACCGTACTTGGTGAAAAACATTTATCAACAAACCAGTCTTTGCCCATCTATAACATCTCGAAAGAGGTTAAAATAGTCATTCTCCTTGAAGGAGTTTGAATCCAAGAATTCATGTGCATGAAGTCAGTGGTTGCATTACTTGTTTATGATAAAATGTATGGGTCAGAAGATTGACATTCAATTTGAACCACTCATTAAATTCAAGTCATTTTTATTACCTCATTATTTTGCACAATGTAATGACAAAAGATTTTGCAAATGAAAAGAATGTCAAATTCCTTTTATTCCAAAAACTTTACTTCGAAGATGATGGGGGGCCAAGCATGCAACATTCAAACAACGCTTTTTTTGAAAACATTTGCTATTAAGATATAACTATGAAACCCATTTAAACTAACGCTTTGAGAAATTAGGTTTGATAATCTTATAATGAAATCCGAAGCTACATTCAGCAACTAATCTTATCATGCACTTCTAGTAAAGCTTATCATGTGATTCTAAAACCTCAAGTAGACATAGCATGCGGTTCTACAACATTAAAGAAATCTAGCATGCGACTCTACCATAAGAAACTAGGGCTAATCTAAGGGAGGAACTCACCTTGCACCCTTTGAGAATAGAAAGGGTGTCCTTCCCGTTCTTCACCGGTCCAATGGTGGAATCTCACGAAGTAGGGCCCTATGAGCTTACACACATGTCATTGCAGCATCCCACACATGCGTGGGTGAATTTTGAAAATAATATTAAGAGGCCAATACACAAGACAATCAAGGGGGAGGCTAGACTCCAAATTCCCTTGTTAACATAGTTTAGACTATCTAGGCTTAGGGGGAGAGAAGAGGGGATAGCTTGCTTGTCATCCCATGGCCTTGCGCCTCCTGCAGAAAGCAAACATAAGTGCAAAGGGGCTGTCCAACAAGTATCAAGAACCACAACAACAATTAACAAGAACAATGACCCAAAGGGGAAGAAGACTTAGCTAAAGTGGGGGTGGCTTGTTCTCGGCATGGAGTTGATGGCACCTTCTTGAGTCTCGAATGTGTCCAGCTCCTCCTCTTGATTGAAGGCTCTTCAAGGCTTGAGGGAGGAAGTGGCGTGAGCTCCCATCTTCAAGACAAGCGCATATGGAGGAAGAAGGTGGAAGAACAAGAGGGGTGGATAGACACTCTCGGCAATGGTTGGAAGAGGGGAAGGGGGTTAGGTGACACACACCATAAGAAGACACACTTCTGAAATTCGAAAATTCATTCAACACTAAGTGATGGC
Source organism: Costus lasius (assembly GCA_027563935.2). Classification (NCBI taxonomy): domain Eukaryota; kingdom Viridiplantae; phylum Streptophyta; class Magnoliopsida; order Zingiberales; family Costaceae; genus Costus; species Costus lasius. The sequence continues at coordinate 90,170,788 of CM050450.1, read as the reverse complement.
TTTACAAGAATTTACATCATATAGGGGAGTCTCCAACGGTTATCTCCCTTCCTAAGTTCAAAAACAAGTCACACAAGTCAAAGATGATGTAGACAACTCAAGGGCTGGTTTCTTCTTCCAAATGGGCGATTGCTTGGAGGTTGAACTCTGAAGTCTTCAGCAGGTTGGTAAGTTCGAAATCTGAGATGAGAGTGGACTGAAGAGGCTGCTGATGGCTGACATTGCAGGCTGCAAATTGGCATGGGCGGCTGGCACTTGAAGGGACTGAAGTTGTTGCAAAGTGCAGGCTGCTCCTTGACTTTGGGGGCTGGCGCATGATGGACTGAAGTGGGCATTGTTTCAAGCTGCCCCTTGACTTTGATGGCTGGCGCATGTTGAGCTGAAATAGGTCATTGAGCTGGCTGCTCCTTGACTTGATTAGAGATGAAGGTGAACTCCACATGGCTGCCAACTAGGATGGTGGAAGTTGGGGTACTTGTGGTGTTGCTCCATTAGGTTGGGGTGGGCTGATTTCCTCTTGAGTTGGGCTGATGGCCCATGGCATCTCTTGGAGTTGTCTTGACCTGATTTTGACTTGCATTCCAAGATTGGAGTTGACCTATACTATTACATCAATTTCATGCACTAACCTACTATACATAAGTGGCGGATCCTAGGCATGTAACTACATGGTGTAATGGGAGGGTGGATCTAACCTACCATATGATGCACCCTAATCTAAGACAAAATAAGCAACAAAAGGGGGTCCTAAGGAAGCCATATCTAATGGCTAGGATAGCCATACCGAGAGGGCTTCTTTCGGACCCGGGTGGACCTCCGAAGGTCCTGCTTTGGTCCCACATCAGCTCTCCCGGGGTGGGAAAAATTCTCCTCTGGAGAATTATCTTTGTACCCTTGGAGAAGCTCGGGTGCGGACCTAGCAAGCTCAGCCTCGGGAAGCCAGGCCTCCTCACCATCAGTAAATTTGATGCGGTAATAAAGCTGTACCTCATCAGGGGTGAGTCGGGTCTGGTCCTCGAGTATGGCCTCAATCTCTGAGTCGTGGCAAGTGTCTGGTTCTTGTATAGAGAGAGGCGGATGATACAGCGTCAGATCCTCCACATTGATGGTGGAGGATATCCCCAGTTCTGGTGGTAGGTCCAGGAGATAGGCATTATCGTTGACCTTCTTCAGAATAGTGAAGGGCCCAATGCCCTTGGCGTCCAACTTGCGGCCGGGTCCTTGGATGCGCTCCTCGCGGACCCGCAACATTACCTGATCCCCTACAGAAAATACCTTCTCTCGGCGATGTTTATTAGTATCATCACGATATTGATTGACAGAGTCCTGAATTTTACTGAATAGCTCATGATGTAATTGCGAAATATGAAAAGCATAATCTCGGGCCGAAATAGAGGTCTTGCAATGTTTAGGGGCAGAAAATAGGTCAATTGGCTTGTTAGGCTGGTATCCTAGATTTGCCTGGAAAGGAGACAGACCAGTAGTCCTGTTAGGAACACTATTGTAGGAAAACTCAGCTGTAGGTAACAGCTTGTCCCAATCACTGGGGTGTTCTCCTACGAGACTCCTAAGGATGCTCCCGAGTGATCTGTTGATCACTTCGGTCTGCCCATCCGTCTGGGGATGGTAGGCCGTTGAGAACTTCAGTTTTGTGCCTAAAAGAGCCCATAGTGTTCTCCAGAAATGACTAACAAATCTAGTATCTCTATCCGAAACTATAGTGAGAGGGGTACCATGCAACCTAACAATGTCTCTAAAGAAGATTCTAGCCATATGGGAGGCATCGGTAGTTTTAGTACAAGGTATGAAATGAGCCATTTTTGTGAACCGGTCTACCACAACATAAATAGAGTCATGCCTAGCAGCAGTCCTAGGCAATCCTAGAACAAAGTCCATACTAATGTCCTGCCACGGTGCCTGGGGAATAGGCAGAGGGGTGTACAGTCCAAAATTGTGCTTCTGGACTTTAGTGGATTGACAGGTTCCACAGTGCCTAACTACCTTGGCCACATCTCGGTAGAGTTGAGGCCAAAAGAATCTTTCCTCGACCAAGGCACGGGTCTTCTCTCGACCATGGTGCCCAGCAGACCCTCCTCCATGGAGTTCCCAAATTAGGAAATCCCGGATTGAGGACTTAGGCACACAGAGTGTTGGCCCAAGGAAGAGATACCCATCCCTAAGGGTGTACATGGGGTGACTCATAGGATCTCTAGTCATATCATCATAAATAGCAGAAAAGTCAGGGCAATCTAGGTAAGCAGTTTTCATATGTTCAAATCCTACAAGTTCAGCATGCATAGTTTGTAAAATGAAGACTACCCTACTTAGAGCATCAGCAACTTTGTTGTTAGATCCAGATTTGTGTTTTAAGACAAAAGTGTACTGTTGTAAATATTCTACCCATTTAGCATGTCTAGCATTGAGTTTTCTTTGGGCACTAAGGTAAGATAGGGCTTGGTGGTCACTATTTAAAGTAAACTCATGGTGGAGAAGGTAGTGCCGCCAATGCCTTAAAGATTGAACTACGGCATAGAACTCTTTGTCATAGGTTGAGTATTTCTGCTTGGCCTCATTCAGTTTTTCACTGAAGAAGGCAATAGGGTGACCTTCTTGGCTGAGGGTCCCACCTATGCCAATGCCAGAAGCATCACAATCAACCTCAAAGACCTTGCCAAAGTCAGGCAATCTTAAAACAGGGGCAGAGGTCATCCTACTCTTAAGCTCAGTGAAAGCCCTATTGGCAGACTTGGTCCAACTAAAGTCCCCTTGTTTCATGCAATTGGTGATAGGAGCTACTATGGTGCTAAAATTCCGTATGAACCTACGGTAGAAGGTAGCAAGGCCATGAAAGCTCCTAACTTCGGTAAGGGTCTTGGGCTCTGGCCAGTCTAATATGGCTTGGACTTTAGATGGGTCAGCTTGAAGCCCAAGGTCAGAAACAATAAACCCTAGAAAGACAACTCTGGGAGATAGAAAAGAACATTTCTTCAGGTTGACATACAGCTTTTCATCTCTAAGAAGGGTTAGAGTCTGCCTTAAGTGCCCTAGGTGCTCCTTTTGTGACTTACTATAGATAAGTATGTCATCAAAGTATACAACTAGGAACTTCCCTAAATAGGGTCTAAGCACTTGGGTCATAAGTCTCATAAATGTGGAAGGGGCATTGGTTAGCCCGAAAGGCATGACTAACCATTCATATAAGCCGTCTTTGGTTTTGAAGGCGGTCTTCCACTCATCCCCTTCTCTAATCCTAACCTGATGATATCCACTTCTGAGGTCAAGCTTGGAAAACCATTTGGACCCTACTAACATATCTAACATGTCATCTAGCCTAGGTATGGGGAACCTATACTTGATGGTAATCTTGTTGATAGCTCTACAATCTATACACATGCGCCAACTGCCATCCTTCTTTGGGGTAAGAAGGGCTGGGACGGCGCAGGGACTTAGGCTTTCCCTGATGTAACCCTTACACAATAAATCATCTACTTGTCTTTTGAGCTCCTCATGCTCGGTAGGGTTCATCCTATAGTGGGGTAGGTTGGGAAGAGAGGATCCAGGAACTAAGTCTATGGCATGTTGTATGTCCCTAAGAGGTGGCAGTCCTTCAGGGAGGTCCTCTGGAGTGAGCTCACTAAACTCTTGGAGCAAGGATTCTACTTCTGGGGGAGGCTTCTCATCCACTTCAGGGTTGGTTTCTTTGATGACTAAGGTGTAAAGGGGTTGATCTTCTATAATTTCCTTAGTGAAGGTTTGAGGCCTTATAAGTTGAATGGTAGGCTGGTCTTTCTTGGGTTCCTCTATCTTACCCTTACTAGTTGTGGCTCTAAGTTCTTTGGGGAGAGAGGGTTTGAGCCTAATCTTTTGATCTTTATGGGTGAAGACATAGGTATTGGTCCGACCGTAGTGGACAACATCCATGTCATACAACCAGGGGCGTCCTAAGAGGATTTGGGCTACATCCATAGTAAGGACGTCACACCAGATCTTGTCCTCATATGTACCAAACTGGATAGGTACGAGGCACCTATGGGTCACAGGGACACTAGTTTGGTTAACCCAAGAAATATTGTAAGGACTAGGTCGGGGTTCCATCTTGAGGTTCAGTTTGGTGGCAGCTATGTGGGAGACAGCATTGAGGCTGCTTCCACCATCAATGACCACCTTGCACATGTGACCATGGCATTTGGTGTAGGTGTGGAAGATACTGGTTCGGCGCCAGTCCTCAGTGGGGGTCGGTTTGACAAGGGTGCACCTAACTACCCCTAAGGTGTTGAAGATGTCATCACTACTATCATAGTCATTGACTTCAATTTCTTGGTCAGGGTCTTCCTCAAGGGTGGGCTCAGGGTCTATGTCTTCCTCAGCTAGGACCATGACCTTCATAACCTTCTTAGGACACTCTTTTGCAAAATGTCCCTTCTGCCTACAGTTATAACAAGTGGGGATGTCTGTAGTTTGAGCAGTTCTTGGTTTTGGGTTTGAGCTAGAAGGCAAGTGCATAGGAGCTGGCCTATAGATGGGCCGGGGAGGGAGGGTTTCCTTTCTATTCTTAAGTTCTTGTTCAACTTCTAGGGCCCTTTGATAAGCTATCTCTGGGGTATCTAATTGAAAATAGGTCAAGGCCCTCTTAATGTCAGGTCTAAGGCCATTCTTGAATCGACTTAGGATCATACCTTGGTCTTCCTTGGCTTCACACCTAATGAGAAGTTCTTCTAGCTTAGATTGATAGGCTTCTACAGTGGAGGAGCCTTGAGTGTGACTATTAAGTTCATCCTTAAGCTTTTGCATGAAACCAGGTGGGACATACTTTTGCCTAAGTAGGTATTTCATTTCATCCCAAGATTCAACGGGAGGCTTACCATCCCTTTCTATAGTTCTTTCGACATGGGTCCAATAGAGTCTAGCGGATCCTTCTAATAGGCATTTTGTGAACCTAACCTTACTTTCATGGTGCATAAGGCTATATTCAAAGTATTGGTCTAACTTTGTGGCCCAATCTAGGAACTCCTTGGGGTTAAGAGACCCACCAAAAGTAGGGGGGTTGATCTTGATGGCACGTTGCACATCATACTCTCTAGGTCTATGATAGGGGGCTTGTGGGGCATGAGGCCCTTCCCATTCGGTTTGAGCATGATTGACTCTAGGGGTGTGTGAAGGAGATCCTTGAACATTTGGTTCCCTTGGGTGGGATCCACTATTAGGTCGGCTAGTAGTTTGGGGGTCCATCTTAGAGTTAGACTCTAGGGTGTTAAGCCTATTGTCTATGACACCTATGGAATGTTGAAGGGTTGCTAGGGTCTCTCTAAGGGAGGCCATTTCAATTGAGAGGGCACTCACCTCATGGTCAATAGCTTGATTGAGACCATAGGGGGGCACCGGATCTAGTAGCCATTTTCGAAATGAGTAAAGCTTTTTGAAAATAGATCCTAAGGTGATACAAGATAGATATTCAAATTCTTTCAAACACCTAGGTCCAAAATCGCCTTAGTAGTAGGAAAATAAAGTTTTGGTCTTTTAAAATCCTACCCTAAGAGCCTAAGCTCTGATACCAAGATGATGGGGGGCCAAGCATGCAACATTCAAACAACGCTTTTTTTGAAAACATTTGCTATTAAGATATAACTATGAAACCCATTTAAACTAACGCTTTGAGAAATTAGGTTTGATAATCTTATAATGAAATCCGAAGCTACATTCAGCAACTAATCTTATCATGCACTTCTAGTAAAGCTTATCATGTGATTCTAAAACCTCAAGTAGACATAGCATGCGGTTCTACAACATTAAAGAAATCTAGCATGCGACTCTACCATAAGAAACTAGGGCTAATCTAAGGGAGGAACTCACCTTGCACCCTTTGAGAATAGAAAGGGTGTCCTTCCCGTTCTTCACCGGTCCAATGGTGGAATCTCACGAAGTAGGGCCCTATGAGCTTACACACATGTCATTGCAGCATCCCACACATGCGTGGGTGAATTTTGAAAATAATATTAAGAGGCCAATACACAAGACAATCAAGGGGGAGGCTAGACTCCAAATTCCCTTGTTAACATAGTTTAGACTATCTAGGCTTAGGGGGAGAGAAGAGGGGATAGCTTGCTTGTCATCCCATGGCCTTGCGCCTCCTGCAGAAAGCAAACATAAGTGCAAAGGGGCTGTCCAACAAGTATCAAGAACCACAACAACAATTAACAAGAACAATGACCCAAAGGGGAAGAAGACTTAGCTAAAGTGGGGGTGGCTTGTTCTCGGCATGGAGTTGATGGCACCTTCTTGAGTCTCGAATGTGTCCAGCTCCTCCTCTTGATTGAAGGCTCTTCAAGGCTTGAGGGAGGAAGTGGCGTGAGCTCCCATCTTCAAGACAAGCGCATATGGAGGAAGAAGGTGGAAGAACAAGAGGGGTGGATAGACACTCTCGGCAATGGTTGGAAGAGGGGAAGGGGGTTAGGTGACACACACCATAAGAAGACACACTTCTGAAATTCGAAAATTCATTCAACACTAAGTGATGGCTTTACAAGAATTTACATCATATAGGGGAGTCTCCAACGGTTATCTCCCTTCCTAAGTTCAAAAACAAGTCACACAAGTCAAAGATGATGTAGACAACTCAAGGGCTGGTTTCTTCTTCCAAATGGGCGATTGCTTGGAGGTTGAACTCTGAAGTCTTCAGCAGGTTGGTAAGTTCGAAATCTGAGATGAGAGTGGACTGAAGAGGCTGCTGATGGCTGACATTGCAGGCTGCAAATTGGCATGGGCGGCTGGCACTTGAAGGGACTGAAGTTGTTGCAAAGTGCAGGCTGCTCCTTGACTTTGGGGGCTGGCGCATGATGGACTGAAGTGGGCATTGTTTCAAGCTGCCCCTTGACTTTGATGGCTGGCGCATGTTGAGCTGAAATAGGTCATTGAGCTGGCTGCTCCTTGACTTGATTAGAGATGAAGGTGAACTCCACATGGCTGCCAACTAGGATGGTGGAAGTTGGGGTACTTGTGGTGTTGCTCCATTAGGTTGGGGTGGGCTGATTTCCTCTTGAGTTGGGCTGATGGCCCATGGCATCTCTTGGAGTTGTCTTGACCTGATTTTGACTTGCATTCCAAGATTGGAGTTGACCTATACTATTACATCAATTTCATGCACTAACCTACTATACATAAGTGGCGGATCCTAGGCATGTAACTACATGGTGTAATGGGAGGGTGGATCTAACCTACCATATGATGCACCCTAATCTAAGACAAAATAAGCAACAAAAGGGGGTCCTAAGGAAGCCATATCTAATGGCTAGGATAGCCATACCGAGAGGGCTTCTTTCGGACCCGGGTGGACCTCCGAAGGTCCTGCTTTGGTCCCACATCAGAAGGAATAGATACAATGTCAATTACATGTATGCAAAAATAAAACAACCCTATCAATGACAAAAGAAAAATAGCTCGGCAGCATCAATGCTCCAGCAGGATCTTCTTACTATCATCCATGTCCTATTTCTCTGGAGCTCCTGCATATTTTTGCAAATATCAATCTCACCATGCGGTATAGAATACCCATGTATGGAAATAGACAATATAGGATTTGGTAATAAAATTACCTGAGCCTGAAGACGAAGGGTTACTTCTCTTCATCTCTTTCTGAGGATGCTTGCAGTCTTTGCGCCAATGGCCCTCCTGGCCACAGTTGAAGCACTTGTTCTCCCTCACCCTGCCTTTCTTCAGTGCCTTGGCCTTGGACTTGCCCTTACCCCTTTTCCGCTTCTTACTGTCTTTGGAGACTATAAGAACGGCCTTGGGTTTGGACCTGACCATTTCCTTCTCGGTCACTTCCAGCAGCTTTAGCAGCTCCTCACGAGTACAAGCAATTTTGTTCATATTGAAGTTAATGATAAAAGAGCTATAACTCGGAGGTAGCGACTGTAGAATAAGGTCCATAGCCACATCTTGATCCATCGGGTGTCCTGGTCTGGTGAGATGTGACAAGTACCCAAGCAACTTGAGTACATGTGGTCCCACTAGAGCACATTCAGGCATCTTGCACTGAAAAGCAGCCTTGGATGTCTCAAACCTTTATGTTCTAGCCTGCGACTCGAACAGTTGCTTTAGATACGTAATGATCTGAAATGCATTCTGATCCTCATACTGCATCTGCAACTCCGACGACATCATGGTTAACATAAGGCAGCCAACATCCAGGGCATCATCTTGATGCTTGCGAAAAGCATCCCGTTCAGCTGTGCGGGCTGAGGATGACGGGTGAGGAGGAAACACTTGCTCTAAGACATACAGTTTCTTCTCCTGCTTGAGGATTATCCTCAAGTGCCGATACCTATCTACGAAGTTAACTCCAGTCAACTTCTCCCTCTCAAGGAAGGAACGGAAGGACAGTCCGCTGTTGTTATTGCTTGTAGAAGCCATCTACAATACAAACAAGAACAGATCAGTATCACATTTCAATCATTTATTCTGGCCTCTTATAAATGACTGTTTCTCACTATTTTATTCGAATCAATAATCCTCAAAAATCGATCGAGAAGTCGCCTGACTTCCTTAGTGAGATGGGATCCTCATTTCGTACACGGCCTTGCGTCCCACGAAGGTGGGTTATACTGCACAAGGTGACGCATGCTTTCTGAGGTAGGCTCGTCGGCCAATTGCTACTCGGCAATTCCCCTTCTCAAGACCGTTCAGGCACTTTGTGTCCAGTAAGGGCTGGATACAACATAAAGTCCTAACCTCTTGAGGCTGCCTCTAGAAATTTCATCATGTGAACCATCACATATGAAAAATCTAGTCAAGTCCGACCTGACCGTTATACCTAGGGCCAACAATTTCCTTGCGAAAGGCACGTCCAGAGTTTTAACCGGACTAGGAAAATTATTGTCACCACACGCCTCCTGAAGATAGATGGGTGTATCCCACGAGGGTGGGAAATAGTGTACAGCACAATCGATCGACAGTTTGACGAGGGTTACGCGTCAGAAGGCTAAGGAACGGGACTTGATATAATTTAGTGAGGATTTTTGTGGTCTCGGCACCACAGGCTTTTTATCTTATTCTTCCAATAAAGGCATGCAATCCTATGGTGGAATAAAACAAAGCAGTAAAGGCATGATAGAGCAGAAACAGTAAATATGATGTGATCAAAGCCCAAAACATGGATAACAAGCCCCTAAACCTAGTCCTAGCCCCCTAGCACTACCAGGGGCTATGAGGCATGGGGCCATGCCAACAAGTCCTTAGCTCATCCTTGAGTGCCCTAAGGGCTCTACTCCAAGGCCCCGAGATGGGCCACCTAGGTCTTCAGCTCCATGGGTCAGCTCGCAAACCCTAAAGGCACCATTCTGGAAAACCCTAGATCCCCTTTAGGTTCGGCCAGCTTGAATCTTCTCCGTGAGCTAGCTCGCAAATCCTAAGCTCCTTATAGGATTCGGCCAACTCAGATCTCCACCAGGAAGTTAGCTCGCAAACCCTAGGCTCCTCCTAGGGTTCGGCCAAATATCCATGTATGCTAGGTATCTCACCTCAATGCTTGATACGAATCATCCCATGCAAGGTGCACCCCCATTGCTTGGATGTGCCATCAAGCATCTTTGGCGCTCGACCTTTCTCCATCAGCCTGAGAACTTAAGAAGCATCCAATGGACCTTCAAGCTCTTGGCTAATGATAGAAGATCAGCCCCTTTCCTTCATCATCAGCCCTTGAACCCATGTGTGCGCCACTAGGAGACCTAGAAGCCATGAGGGTTCGGTAGAGGATGAAGGTCAGCCCCCTTACTTAACTAGGTTGCGCCATCACCTTATCCACCGTCCTCCCTTAAACCAACTAGGTAACCCTAGAAGCCACTCAAGGTTAGGTCAAATAAGGGGATGCGCCACCTTGGGAGGTGAGGTGTGCCAACCCTAACCCTAGTCGCCACCCCCTTAGATGCGCCCCTAGGTTTAACCCTAGAAGCCACCCTAGGGTTTAGCTAGGTCATGGGTTGTGCCACCTTGAGAGATGCGCTAGGGAGAGAGAGAGAGAAACGCCACAATGTATTCAAAATCTTCAATTTTAAATTACAACATAGAATTGAAAAGTACCGAACAATCAATTTCTTACTATCTAGGCAGTCGAAACTATGCAAGTGAATTATCTTAAGCTAACGAAAATACCAGAGAGAGAAACTGGGACTAGGGTTTCATCCACTTTGATTTCTATGACTAGATATGAATAGAAATTCGTCAGTTCAACTCTATCATGATAAAGATACAATTTACTTCATAAAACGATTATCTCACTTTCTTGTAGACAATCATGTAGGGACCGATCCTCGCTTTCGCGCAAGATCTATCCCAAGCTGCAAATAAGTAAATCATCCATCAAAGAACTCAAGGATCACTTTCGTGCATCCGAATTCTAAGTGGATCTTCTCGAGTGGAATCTCAAGGATCACTTTCGTGCATCCGAGTCTCAATACAAGTTCTGCTTATGGTTCTCCAACGTTCCGATCCTTACTTTTGCACAAGATCTTGACATTTGATAAATTGACTCAATCCTAGATTTATTTTATTAAACATGACAATTATTCTTCTAAAATCATGAAACAAGAACTAACCTAATTTCTTATAATAAGTTCATATCATGCAATTCTAGGGTTCTAAGTTCTCAAGCAAGTCATCTTTCGGTCCTTATTGCGAAAACTCTAAAACATGATTAATAACATAAATTTATGGAGAATCAAAGAACAATTATCACGTAAGTAGAATTATCATGCTAAAATTATACGTGACGAAGTAATGAAAAGTTTATCTAGTCATTAAGAAATCAAAGGGAATTACTCCCCCATGTCCCACAAAAGGTTTAAGCTAGCATGGAGAAAAGATTATAATAAACCATAGTTTCTAGCGATCAGAAATCAAAAAGAAAGGGGAAGAACGAATAACCATACGGCTGTAATGAAAATTGCAAATTACAGCCATAATATGCGTATGAACAGTGTCGGCGCTGGGTTCTTCGTTGATTTCTCCTCCAATCGAGATCCTTTCATGTTGAAACTTCTGGGGTATGTTCTCTTGCTCCAGGCGAAACTTCCCTTCAAATTTCATGACCGGAGATGCGTTGTACGCTTCCCGGCAATGAAACCTAGGTCGGCGGCGTTAAACTTGATTTCTCCTTTGTTAGTGGATGAAATTAGGGCTTTTGGTGTCTCCTCCTTCCTCTCGTCGAAAGATCCCCTTTTGCTTCTTACAGCTTTGAATTTTATGGCCTGGATCGTCCGCAATCGATCCCGCAAAAATCGGACTCAAATTTGACTGTGAAAATCGCATCTCTAGGTTGTAATTACGGCCGTATTTTTGGTTACGACACTGCTGTAATTTCAATCAAGTTCTCGGATCGAAACCATCTGGCAATTACGGCACCGTAATATCAGTTATGGCAATGCCGTAATTTCAGCCAAAATTTCTGGTTGAAAAGCGCTCCAAATTATGGCCCGTGAAAATCTTTACAGTAGTGCCATAATTTTCAAAAATCTTTCTGGATGAAAAATTCCCAAATTATGACAGTGCTCTGATATTACAGTAGCCGATAAAAATACGGTACCGTAATATAGATTACGGCCCTGTGTAATTTGGTCTGAAGCTCCAATCTTCATGAAATTTGACGTGTAATCTCCTCTTGATGGTGGGAATTAATTCATGCATCTGGATTGCTTGAAAACGCTTGAAAATCATGCCTTTTTGCCTGAAAATCATCAAAAACCAAAAAGAGTGTAGATTCCGCAGTAATAGATAAAAAAGGCATAAAAATAAGCAAAGGTTCATGAATTTGACACAAAAAGATATATGAAATTTACTATAAATTTCGGTGTCATCAGAAGCCATGTGGATTCAGTTGAGGATGAAGGTCAGCCCCCTTGCTTGACTAGGTTGCACCATCACCTTATCCAACCCTCGTCCCTTAAGTAAACCATCTAGGTAACACTAGAAGCCACTCAAGGTTAGGTCAAAGAAGGGGATGCCCCACCTTAGGAGGTGAGGTGTGCCAACCCTAACCCTAGTTGCCAACCCCATTGGATGCGCCTTCAAGTAACCCTAAAAACCACCCTAGGGTTTGACTAGGTCATGGGTTGCGCCACCCTGAGAGATGCGCAAAGGAGAGAGAAGAAAACGCCACGATATGTCATCAAAGCATTCGATTCAATTTACAATGTAGAATTGAAATACAAAATTGAAAGTCGGCACGCAGGCCTAACATTGATACATCACAGGCATGGCTATAGGGTTTGACTTTGATCACAACATAAATGCACAAATAGAACTACTCATGCGATTCTACATGCTATGCAAAAACAAAACAGTAATCACTTTTAGTTTTTCATAAACTATTTTCTATATTTTTCAGCGACCCCTCATGACCTATTCTTTGTGTTTTGTCCATCTCAGGAGTCTACAAAGGGTAGCCGCCCCTTGCAATCCTTACCCCATAGAGATTAGGGCAATCACCCAGTCCATGCCCCGCATAATCTCCTATGGGTCTTGTGCCATGGGTCTATCCCATGAGCGCAAGGAGGAAAATTCCTTCCACATTAGGGCCTATCCCATATGTGAAGGAAATCAAAACAAGAAAGACATAGGAGGCGAAAAATTTAGAAATTAATTTTCAACAGAAAATTCATGGCATAAAAATTTTCGAAAATAATTTTCATGACATGGGGCTGCACATGTAGAAAAGACACCTTTAGGCCTCGTAAGATCGCTCTGATACCACTGTTGGGAATCCTCGAACCTTAGAAAAACTTTAAACACAGCAGAAGCGGAGGTCCAAAACAGAATTCCAGAAACACCATGATCCCTTACGAGAGAAAAATGAAGGATGTGAAGAGTAATACCTTATCGAGCAATTCCACGAGCAGCCGATGATGAAGACACACAGGTGTCCGTCCTCTACAATCGTGCACACACAGACTATCTCAAGATTCCTCCGCTCCACGCACGTGCTCACTTCGGGAGAGGAGATCCATGCCTATTTCTCTTCTCTACTTACGCCAATCATGAAGACCACCAAGGAGAAGGGGAAGCGTTGGTGACAAGGAGTGGGTAGCACTACCACTTGTCCCAACCCTTGATGCAGAAAAACTTTTTATTGTCGTCACCTTCAAGACCCTCATGCCAAAGAGCAGAGGGGAGGCGACAACTAGAGACAAGAGAAGAGTCAGGTGCAAAAATCTCTCAAGTGGGCCTCTCTATTTATAATAGAAGAGCCAAATACACTTCGGAGATTTTTCTCATGTGGGATAAGTATAGGCGCCTATTCATATTTAACCAGTTCAGCGCCACGGGTTCGAATCCTCGCAAATGCAATTAAATGTTTAATTGCAAATTGCACCTAAGCATATTAATTAACCAAGAGAAAAATTCTCTTGTCAATTAATAATTTTATTTTATTCATGTGACTACAGTGCCAAGTCCTAAACTTGCACCAAGACCCTTGTTTGATTCATTTTGATAACACAAGTCAACAGAGGTCAAACGTGGTCCACTAGAGTCAACTAGTGGTCAAACATGAACTAAAAGAAAATATCATCCCCTCTGTAAAAGTCTTAATGCATCAGTTCCCCAAAATGATCTAAATTATACATTGATTTGATCAGAGGCTAAACGATCAGTATGGAATCTCTAACGTCTAGGTGTACAACCCTGTAGGTTCTTCAGACGTTGGCAGTGATGACTAAATCATCACAAGCAATGAGTGGCACTTAGCAGTACATCATTGCTACCCAAGTCATCAGAGTGGAGTCATCATCAACATCCCCTAAAACTGCGACAAAGTACAAGTGCAGCTTTGTTCTTTTGCCAACTAATGTCCAGATTGTGCAAGTTTGTCACACTTGTTAATCCCAATATTATGGCATGACTAAATCAGGTTCTCACCTGGGTATGGCCATACACTTTCAGTCATCCATATAGGGGCACCATGGACAATCAAGCTTCCCCGCAAAGAAGGGACAAATCCTCTATTGACACATTGAATCCCTCATACGGCTTATGACACACCCAATGACAACTGTTATGACTTCCCTTTTACGGCAAAGCGTTAGGTTGTATCAAAGTGCATCACTCACTATATAGTGATACCAATGCCCTCAAGTCTAGGACAAGCACAACTCTGTCACTGTGATATTCATCTCGTGACATCAAGATGAATCTTTATGGCGGGTCGATCCAGTATATCTCCCTTGATATACCCATATGCTTGCGTTAGCAACCTATGCTCAACCAGCGCATATACCAGTCTCAAGTGAATCATAGCTGTCCCATATCCACTATGATTCTCGACCAGGGATAAACACAGAGACTAGATAAAATCTATCTCTTAGAGACATTGTACATGCAAATGTACATATGCACAGATGTACAAATCTGCATAACAACAACAATGCCAGGATAACTCATCTATCAACTAGATATGATACACATATCCCAATGAACCATCCTGAGGTCCTAGGGCATAAACACTAACATCCGATTCATTGGATCCAAGGTTGGTTCCCTAGGTTTTGGGATGTTTTGCTTCTGTTGGTGGTCTCTGTTTTCAAGTTTGAATCGTATTTGATGAAGTTCATGTACAAATCTATGTTTCAGAGCGGTTGATCCAGTGTTTGGCTTGCTTCGTTTGATAACTAGTTTTCTTGGCTTTTCAAAGGTAAGACCTCAAACTAGATTTCTGTAGAAGAAGGTTTATTGTCTTTATTTCCGTTGACTCAAATAGTATAGTATCCTGTGCATATCGAAGATTTGTTAGTTTTCTGTTTTGTAAACCAGTCAAGTATGTGTCAAAGCATGTTATTGTTTTCAGTATCCACGTTGTAGACAGCATAACCAGTTTTCTAGTATCCATGTGTGTGGATAGTTACATGTTATATTGAGCACATACCCAGTAGTATCCACTCTATGGATAGATTGAGGTCTCAAGTTAGCATGCACCGGGATTCGTGACGCATGGTAGCGCGTGTGTTCACCATGTAAGGTGTGATACACCTTATCATGCATATTCGGGGTGACGACCCCACAAGCCAGTAGGTATTGCTCACAGTTAATTTATGCATGGTATCAGTTTCCGTATTTGACACAGATGACCCAGTTGAATCAATTTATCTAGTTGCATTACAGTTTTCAGTTACAACTTCTAGTTTCAGTTATAGTTTTCAGTTCCCAGTATTTAGTTTCAGTTTTTAGTTTACAGTTTCAGTTCCAACTTTCAGTTTATAGTTACCAGCTTTCAGTTCACAGTTTTCAGTATTTAGTTTGTTACAATTTTATTGTTCATGCTTCTTGCTAGTTTCCCTCCTTTGAATCTAAGGGACTACCCTTTTTTTCTAGGGAGAGGCTTATTCAGCAATGTTTTGCTGAGTCTAGTTGATATTGCAGGTACTGGTCTGGACTAAGGGAATCAAAGCATGGATGTAAAGTTTAACTTGAGGGATTATTCTTGAAAGATTATGATTCTTGTATTAAAAGTTATTAGCTGAGATCTGAGTGTTGTAAAAGTGTACCCTGATGTGATGTCTTATAAAAAAAATTTTGTAGCAGTCAAACTTATATTATTGTTCCTAGATTCTAAAGTTATAATAGATTGTTTTATTCTAGTCTTGGTACTAGGGTGTAACAGAGTTATTTCATAATTCAGATATATTTGGGAGATTCTATTAGCGCGGATGTGCATGATGAGATGAAGGAAACATATTGGGGCTAAACTTTATTTTTGGCAAGTTAACTTCACGTTAACCATGGTTAACCACATTTGACTAAGGTTGCATTGGATTAGGTCTGATTGCTTGATTATCTTGAATAATGAAGGCTAGCATGGTCATTACTTAGATTCAAGTAATGGGACGTGCCAATAAGTGATGGAGAAGAGACATAGGCACCAAAAGGGTACAATGGGGATAAACATTATGCATAGGGTCCTAAGGGCTTAATGGGGAAGTAATAGGCACCTAATGACAGATTAGGCATGCCCTATGCACCAATAACTTGGTCTATGCACATATGAGGAAGGCTTGCCTCCTCTGGCAAGTCGTGGGCAAGTTTGGCTGCCTCTAGGCTTGTATGACAAGGCCTTGGCGCATATGGAATAAGGTTAGGTGATCAAGGGATTTGATTAGAAATTTTCCTTATACTTTGCACTAATTGCTCAACCTTCTTTCTTCCCTTAGCAGCATGTCCCTTCTTTCTTGTGCTTAGTAAAAGGTGTTGGTACCACCCCCTCTAGTAACACATGAATTATAATATCCTTGAAGTGGTGTGACAACAAGAGGAAAGGCAAGAACAACACGTAGTTGGCACAAGTCTCCTCCAAGCCGCAAGCCCTTCTACTTGGCGACATCATCC
Organism: Costus lasius; assembly: GCA_027563935.2. Lineage (NCBI taxonomy): Eukaryota > Viridiplantae > Streptophyta > Magnoliopsida > Zingiberales > Costaceae > Costus > Costus lasius. Next base: position 90,154,423 of record CM050450.1, on the reverse strand, counting down.
CTTCTATTTCCTCTTGGTGCTTCTCCTCTAGTGGGTGGCTCAAGCAAAGTAGAAGAACCTCTCCCAAAGGTGTGGATCTTCTTCCTGCGGTTAGCACTGGCTGTGGAAGAAGAGGACTCGAGGGATCAATTGTGTGTGAGGCTATAGAGTGTGCACGCATGGGCGCCTATACATCTCCATCACCTAATCACTTCTAAGGTATCTTTCTCTTCTCATTGTGTTAACTCACTCACATGCTTGATCTTCTGGGTTTTTGGGACTGGCCCGTTTCAGAGAATTGTTTCCGCTATACTATAATAAAATTTTAAAAGTCCTAGTGGTTTCCCAGTAATTAATACATCACAGGCACACAAAGGGGCTTGTCTATAGCTATATCACGATGCATTACATAAAGCACCTACTAATGCATTTCTACATGCATATGAAAAACCATCAAATAAATAATTTTTAGTTTTTCATAAAACTTGTCCATCACCCTAATCCAATCATCATGAAGTTTTCTCAAAATTTTAATTCTCTTAGGTCCCCATGAAGGTGGCGCATGCATGCCCTAAGCATGCTTGCTACCTCCTTCAATCAGTCATACCACGTAAAAATTAGGGCAATCACCTAGTCCATCCCTCGTATAAATTTTACATCTTATGCGCAAGGTCTATCCTTGACGCATAAGGAGAGTCAAAATCAGGTGAAAGTTTTGGCATGACAGGCCTACCTTTTTCTAAACAGAAAAACCATGGCAAAAATTTTAAAAATAATTTCATGACATGTGGCATATGTAGAAAATCCAGAAACACCATATGAGTCTCATAAGATGGCTCTGATACCATTATTAGGAAACCCCAGGCCAATATTTAAATTAAAAACATTTGTAGAAACGATTGGCCCGAATCAAGTTTCACCAAAATCGAATAATCACCTTACGAGAGAAACCACTGGATGTGATAGAATGGGTACCTTTTATGCGATGTCAGGAGTGGCCATTGACGATATTGAGATGTGTAAAGGAGCGTCCTCTACACTCGAGCACACACGGGCTCCTCGAGATCTCTTCTTCCATGTCCGGTGCTAGCCTTGGGAAGAAGATCCATGCCTATGGGAGAGCTCCTTGCTCGCGTCAACTCCAAGTTGCATGTGCCAAGGATTAAAGTCTTCTCTTATTGTGCTAATCCTCCAAGGATTTGCCAATCAAGAGAGGAGAGGGAAGTGCCAAGGAGAGAAGTCCAAGACCACTCTACCACCTGCACTAATCAAGAGATGAATGTCCCTTGCTCTTGCCAATGGAAGTTGTCGCCAACCTTGAGGAAAGAAGGGGGCGACGACTAGGGCTAGGAGAGGAGGGCTCTAGGCGGCTAGGGCAAGAAGAGAACAAGCACTAAATTGCATCTATGTACCTAACCCTGCCCCCGTATATATATAGAGTTTAATCGTGGGTCCCACATCTTAAGTAATTTATTTATTTATTTATTTACATATTTGAATAAATATTCAAGGCATGTACCTAAGCTGTGGACCCCTCTCGATTTTGTTGAATTAAGTCGACAAGCCACTAATCTAATCTGGTGTTTTTTATGTCACTTGACCTATTGACTAGGACTAGTCAACCGAGGTCAAATATGGTCATCCAAAGATCAACCAAAGTCAACTGATCTCAAAATGTAATCTAACTCTATATGATAATCTCCAACTTATCAAATGCATCTGTGATGCATAAGACTCCCAATTTGATCCGAATCAACCAAATGACTCGATCATAAGCTACCTGATCAATATAAGATCTCAAGTGTCTAAGTTTGTGACCCTATAGGTTCTTTGGATGTTGGAAGTAATGACCTCATCATCACAAGTAGTGAATGACACATAGTAGTACATTGCTAATACCCAAGTCATTGGAATAGAGTCGTCATTGATATTCTCTAGAACCACAACAAAGTACCTGTGTACTATTATCCCTTGGCCAGGCTAATATATAGATTGGATAAGTGTGTCATACTTGTTTACCCAATCTAATGATCATGACTAAATTAAGCTTTCACCTGAGTATGACCATATATTTTAGTCATGCATTCATATATAGGGCCCATGGATATCATTCTTCTACTTAAGAAAGGGGCAAATCCTATCTTGGCTCATTGAACCTTTCATATGGCTTATGATATACCTAATGACAACCGTTATGGCTCTCCTCCTATAGCAAAATATTATATTGTATCCAAATGTACTATTTACCATATTGAGATGTCAATGATCTCAAGTCAAAGGGCAAGTGTACCTCTGCCACTATGAGATTAACTTGTGATGTTATGTTGAATTCTTACGGCAAGTCAGTCTAGTATATCTACCTTAATATACTCATATGCCTACGTTAACAATGCGTGCTCAACTAACACATACATTAGTTTCTCATGCACCATAGCTATCCCTTATCCACTATGACACTTGATCAGGGATAATCTTTGAGACTAGATATAATCTATTTAAAATATTGTTTATGCAAATATACATTTAATGCAGATGTACCAAATATACAATAATGACAATGCTAAGATATATGAAATATCACATATGAATGTAATACATATATCGGACCAACAATTAGTCTTAGAGCATATACACTAATAACAAAAACATTACTAATTCGTTTATGAATAGAGAGGTGAACACATATATTCAATTTCATAATCCCTTCATTCTTTAACATTTTTCTAGAAGTTAATTGATTTTTAAAAGTATGATTAGTAGAACATCAAAAGAATTATAAATTTCATTATTGTTTAATAGAAATATACATAATTCAAATGTTGTTGGAAATTGAGTCAATGAAGAGTGTTGATGCTCAATGCTGATGAGGGCAAACGAGGGCTGTGTTGGGGAAGAGAATCAACAAGAGCAAGAGCATATTCTTAGTGATGCAATATAGAGGATATGGAGCAAATAAGGCTAGAATTATAGAGCTACTTGAATGAGGCGAAAATGCTAGAGTGAAGCAGTACGACGACGATGAATGTCGGAGTGAACCCGGCGTTCTCGCCAGATTGAAGTATCAACGTTTGGAGAGAATGAACAAAAGATTCTCGATAAAAAGGAAAATGAATGAACAATTCAGCAATCAGAGCATTTATTATCCATTCGAGGTAATTGTGGTAATCCAATTCCAAGAGGAATTGATCCCTGAAAATGAATCCTTAAAAGATGAGATGGAATCAACAAAGGATAAGTCTTGGTTAACAAACTCGAAAGGCAATTAAATTCTATAAAATTGCAAGTCATGGTTGCAATGAGCAAAATTGTAGAAAATAAAAAATTGGAGCAAAGCTCAAAGCTAAAATTCTTCTCATAAATTCATACAAATCAGAAGCATAGCATCTTCAAAAGCTTATGCTTTGGACATACATCTCAAAAGAAAAAAAAAACGAAGAAAAAAAAATCAAAGGGAACATTGACCGAAGACAGCAATTACTACATGATATGTTACATACAAAGGGAACATGATTAAAATTTTACATGTTCCTCTAGCTTCAATCCTTCAAACACGGAGGATTACTGTTTCCAGCAACTTTCGATTCGTTGCAGTTTTACGCCTCAATCTCTCTCTAGCTTTTCCATCTGCCAAAAGAGGAAAGCATTAACCTGATAAATTACTTTGCACCATTGATTCCAAAGAACTGCCAGAAATCTACACAAAGGGAAGATAAGAATCACAGATTTTCCGCTGGACAAATCCTTCCTTTTTTTTTCATATAATAATTGGCAAGGAGACTGTAAAGAAACACGAATCTTGTCCAAAAACAAAAAACACGAATAACACACCCAAAATGCTAGAACAATACCCCGAATTAGATGCCAAAAACAAGGAGTGCAATCAATTTGACTCCGATGAGATTGAAAAATGAGCTGGCTTTCAATTGCACCGCCAGAAAAAAAAATCATCTTCTTGTAGAGTTAGTTTTAAAAAATTAGGGGTTGAACAGTTAATGAAAAAAGGGACAGCATAACTCCAAGAAGACGTTGAAGAAATGGAGAGATCTAATTCAACCTACCTACGATCTAGAGGACGAGCAGGATCTCACTCGAAACGGGCCTCTCCATGAGCGCTTGGAGGAACCAGATCAGGACGCGAAACCATCCACGAAACCAGGCCATCTCACGGCAGCACCGATCTCTCAAAAGTCCTATAATCTAAAAGAGTTAGCAAACAAATTCGAGATTCGAGAATTTAACCCACTTGAAACGCAGCAACACCACTACTGATCCCCGAACGGGGAACTTTTGTGAAAGATGAAGAAAGCAATCCAATAGCAAAGAACAAGCCGTACCATAGTTCAGAAACTGAGCTGGATTTCGTCAGGGACGGGCCTCTCCATGAGAACTCGGAGGAACAAGATCAAGAACTGAATCCATCCACCAAATCGGGCCATCTCGATCAAACGATCAGAGAGGCGAAAACATAGTGGGGGAGGATTTGCGCTACGGACGACGGCCACTATCCAAAACCCACCGGATTATTAAAGGGGGAATGGGATAGTTAATTCGATCGAACGTCTAGTGAACCTGGACGTGTTTGCGGCCGGATGAATGCGAACAACGGACAAGCAAGGGGTAAGCCACGAAACGATGACGCCCGCGTCCCATCACGGATCCTGTGTCTTGATCAGACGCGAAGCACGCAGCACCCTATTCTTAGTGGCTGGAAGAGGAGTCCGTGAAGTGGTGGATGACGGACATGAGCCGTGGCGGCAAACATGGTCCAACTGCCAATGCCAAATTCCTGGTCTGTCTCGCGGAATATTCAGCTGCTCGTGCTGTTACTCAACGTGGCCGATGATCCGGGGGCCATAGTGGAATCTGGCGTGGCAGCACAACATGCCCTTGTGTTAGAGATCGGAGGAGTTTGGATGTAAAAATTATGTTACTCGAGACCCTGACAATGTCATTTTGCCCCGAACTCTAGAGATATGTGGATTCATGTAAAAATTGGGTTTGGCACTGGTGTGCCATGTGTGTTGGTCATTGGGGTAGTGATGCAGTCGGGGATTGTCCCGAGGCATGTACGCGTGAGTGGGAGACTATGTTTTCACAAGTACTCTAGGATGGTGGGCTCATATATGTAAAATTAGCCTACCTAATGATGTAGGGGTAGGTCACAAACATGCAAACAACGAGTTTCGAAAATATTTTTGGTATTATCATAAACTAGAGAAAACCGATTTAATTAACGAAGTTGGAAAATAATGTTTTTGTATTTTTAAATAGGAAAACCGAATATTAGCTACTTGCAAGAAAGAAATGACAATAACTTAAAGAAGACTCACCTCGCGGCCCTTGAGAATAGAAGGACCGTCCTTCCCGTTCTTCACCGGTCCTACTCTGATGGAAGGTGCAGGTTACACATAGGGCATTCAGCAACCCCACACAGGCGTGGGTGAGTTATAAAGCAGATTAAAACTTAACAATGCTTAAAGTCAAGAGGGAGGCTAATCCTCCAAGTCCTTTTGAGACAGTGTTAGGGTGGCAGCCTATGACACCCGTGGATACACTGAATAGGAGTCTAGAGGGGAAATACCAGGCAGCTACTAAATTTGTTGAGGATAGAACCGAACTATGGCAGGAAGCTCGTGATAGCTTACAGGAAGCTAGAAACAGAATGGTACTATATGCAAATAGAGACAGAAGACATCTTGAGTTTGATGTGAGTGACTTGGTGTTACTCAAACTCACCCCACAGATGTGGAGAAAGACTGAAGCCCGCACTTATCATAGAGGTCTTGTGAGAAGGTACGAAGGGCCTTTCAAGATCATCAAGAGGGTTGGAGCTGTTGCTTACAGACTTCAGTTACCACCATGGCTGCAGTTTTATCCTACATTTCATGTCAGTCTATTGAAGAAGTATCATCCTGATAGTAGACATCCAGACCGTGGAGTGGAAAGAAGGCAACCAGCCCAAGGGAAAGTTGAGCATGGTAGGAGACCATTGAAGATTCTAGACCATAGGGTTTATGCATCTAGTGGGCCCAGTGGGCGAAAGACTGAGTTTTTAGTCCAGTGGTTGGACGAGACAGTTGAAGATGCAACTTGGGAAAAAGCCACGGATTTGGAACAATATGAAGGATTGTTGAGGCAATATGAGAGGTACCTAGCATCGAGGGCGAATGCTAATTCAGGTGGGGGAGAATTGTGACGCCAGGGGTACATGGGGTACTACCCCGCCTATCCCATGGACTCATGGATGTTATGAGTAGGGATGAAGAGGGTAAAGTTGGAGAAGACATGAGAAGTAGTGAAGTTAGGTCACTAACCTTGTGTTATGATGTTTTGTAGGTACATGGCAAGGAGCATGCACTTGCAAAAATATAAGGTTCAATGTAGAAGGCTACATGGACCATGGCGCATTATTTGGGCTTGTATAGAGGTGTACAAGCTTGGCAAAAAAATATGTCATGGGCAAGATTTAAACCCAAGACCTATGGAGAGCCAAAGCCTTATGTTGCATGAGAGGACCAACCCGAGCTTGGGTCATTAGCTGAAAGAAAGAGGAGGCGCCATCTTCTTAAAGTCTTCATGAAGCATAAGGGCATTATTGACAAAAGACCACAACAAATTGGGGATCTCACTCAAAAGGGAAATATCGGATTGGATTGGATTAGAGCCGAGAGTAGTGAGGGATTTGGCGACTTTGGAGAGAGGGGCAATTCTTCATCAACCTTCATCTTCCTTGGCCGATTGTTGGGGGAGCTTGGCGAGAGCTTGAGGGAGCTTCATCGCCATCTTCCACTCCATTTTCCCCACGGTTCCATTGGTGGAGGTGAGCTTGAGAGGAGTTCAATCACCGGCCACCTTGCTGTCCATTTTGGAGCTTGGGCGAAAGCTTCTCATTGTTGGCGATTTGTGTGAGCTTGAGGGATCTCACGGTTGCCTCATCCATCCGGTTCATCTTGGAGAGGAGCTCGGCACATTCAGCACCTGGATTGGCCGAGAGCTCCATTGCTTAGCTTGGATCTTCTTGGAGGAAGGAGATCAGCTTTGGGGTGAAGGAAGGAGGCCGGTGGCTATCTCTATGGGAGCACCACCTTCATTCATCTTCATCCACACTTGGGCGGCTGAGGTGCTGTCCATTGGAGTTTGGGCGGCTCTTGGAGGCAAGAGGCGCAAGAAGACATCACTAACCACCTAGGAGGGCAATCCTAGGGTGGAGCCTCAAGCACTTGTGCTTGAGGAGAGCATTTGGAGAAGACCGGCCACATCTAGAGGAGAGGAGGCTGATCTTCATAACTTCATCATTAGCGTTGGAGTGGTATAATCTCTAGTTACTTGTGTTATTGTTTTACACTACATTGTAGAAACATTGTATGAGCCTCATGTTTAGTTGAGTAGTGATTATTGTTGATTGTTAGTATCTCTATCCACATTGGAAGAGATACTCTGCTAATACCTAAGGTTGTGTCCTTGGAGGGGTTGTGATTATATTGTCCGGTGTGTTTAGCTTGTGACTTGTGCAAGCGCCGTGCTTGTGCAAGGAGTTCGCTCGCTGTGTAGTTGTTGATATCTGTATTAGGGTTTTGGGCATATGTCTAGTGCCCTTTTCTTGTGACTGCCAGCGCTTGTGTGTGTGTCAATTTCAGTGCGCTTACGTCTAAGGCCGTCTTTAAGTGTGCATATAGGGTTGAGAAGCAACATGTGCTTGCCACCCGCCACTTACTGACCTAGGTCTAGGGTTAGGAGAAGGCTAGGACTCAGTTCCATCAGATCAGCCTTGGAGCTCAGTTCCATCAGAGCTCAGCCCTGAGAGCGCAGTGGATTCAGAGGAACTTCTATTCGTGCTAGTAGATCTTGGTTAATTCCGCATATAGAGTGTTGGCTGGCAATTTACACAGAGGGTGTGTAGATTGCGTCATCACGCTCAGAATTTTAAGGCAAAAATTTAGCACGAAATTTAGGGTGTGACACCATGCAAGTATAAAATTACAAGGTTGCACACACTTACCCTCTCCACCAAGTCATAGGTCCAGTGTCTACTTAATATTTGCTTAGTGTCACACCCAAAATTTTTCACTAAATATTAGAGCGCAATGGAACAATTTACACACCCCTGTGTAAATTGTCAGCCTACACTCACAATGCGGAAACTGTCAAGATCTAAGTGGGGACTGAACTCTCTCCGAATCCTCTCTGTCAATCTGAGGGAACTGTGCTCCAAGGCTGAGCTCTGATGGAACTAAGCTCCAAGGCTGATCTCCGATGGAACTGAACCTAGCCTTCTCCTAATCCTAGACTTACATCAGTAAGTGGCGGGTGGGTAGCACACGACGCTCCTCAACCACTTTGCACACTTAAAGACAGTCTTAGACTTAGGCGCCCTGTAAGGATCACACACACAATGCTAGCAGTCACAAGATACGGGCACTAGACATATGCCCAAATCCTAAACAGATATCAACCACTACACAGCGAGCGAGCTTCTTGCACAAGCACAGTGCTTGCACAAGTCACAAGCTAAACACACCGATCAAGAAAGCTCTCTCCTCCAAGGGTAACCTCGGGTATGAAGAATAGGCCTCTCTCAATGTGGGTAGAGATACCAAAACTCAACTATAATGAATACACAATATTCATACAATGTAATAACTCAAAACTAGGAAAGTTATAACACTCCAATGCTATGAACAAGGTAATGCAAGTGATCAGCCCACTCCAACAATGCGCCGAACACCTTCAAGGCCTCAAGGGGGATGTCCTTGAGAATAGGACCATAGAGCCGAAACCCTAGGGTGAGTTTTGATGATGATTTGCGCCTCTTGCCTCCAAGAAACGCCCAAACTCCAAATGGACAGCAAGGTCGCCGCCCAAGGTGGATGAAGAAGATGGTGGCGCCACCAAGAATGGATGGCCGCCGGTAGTCTTCCTCTTCCCCCCAAATGCCGCTCCCCTTTCCTCCAAGGAGAACCAAGCCGAGAGCAAGGAGCTCTCGTCCAAGCAAGGTGACTGAATGCGTGAGCTCATCTCAAGCAAGTCGCCACCAATATGAGCCGAGTGAAGGAGAATGGAAGATGGTGGTGTGAGCTCCCTCAAGCTAACCGCCCAAATGCCAAGGTGGAAGAAGATCCGATCATCCCCCTCTCCAAGTCGCCGCCCCCTTTCCCAAAACTCTCGGCTCCCCCTAATGTTAGGGCTCTCTTTCGCTAAGTGCAGCCCCCTTTGCTAAAGTCCCTTGTGCCCCTCCATATGGTGAGTAAAGTCTTTAACAAGGTTGCGCCTCCATTGTCTTCAGTAATCACCCTGATGTTGGGTTATTGTTCCCACACATCATTGGTCTTTGGCACTCCCCTAGGTCTTGGGTTCGAGACTCACCCATGCCCATTTTTTTTGCATAATGTTTGCACACCTCTGTATAAGTATTGGTGATGTGCCATGGCCCACATAGCCTCCTACATGTGCCCTTATATTTTTGCTAGTGAACATGCTCCTTGCCACCTACATGTGCCCTTATATTTTTGCTTGTGAACATGCTCCTTGCCATGTACCTGCAAAACATCCTAACACAAAGATTAGTGACCTAGCTCCGCTACTTCACTTATCTTTTCAAGCTCTACCCCCTTTGTCCCTACTCATAACCTCTATGAGTCCATGGGAAAGGCGGGGTAGTACCCCAAAGTACCCCGGGCGTCACAATTCTCCCCCACCTAAATTAGCATTCGCCCTCGATGCTAGGTACTCATCGTACTGCCTCAACAACCACTCATACTGTTCCAGATCCGTGGCCTTTTCCCAAGTTGCATCTTCTACTATCTCATCCAACCACTGAACCAAAAATTCAGTTTTCCGCCCACTGGGCCCACTAGATGCATAGATTCTATGGTCTAGAATCTTTAATGGTCTCCTGCCATAATCAACTCTCCCTTGGGCTGGTTGTCTTCTCTCTTCTCCATGGTCCGGGTGCTTTCCATCTGGATGGTACTTCTTCAATAAACTGACATGGAATGTAGGATAAAACTGTAGCCATGGTGGTAGCTGAAGTCTGTAAGCAACAGGGCCTACCCTTTTTATAATCTTAAAGGGGCGTTCATACCTCCTCACAAGTCCCCAATGATAAGTGCGGGCTTCAGTTTTTCTCCACATATGTGGGGTGAGTTTGAGTAACACAAGGTCACCCACATCAAACTCAAGAAGTCTTCTATCTCTATTCGCATATTGTACCATCCTGTTTCTAGCTTCCTGCAAGCTATCACGAGCTTCCTGCCATAGCTCGGTTCGATCCTCCACAAACTTGGTAGCTGCTTGGCATTTCCCCTCCAAACTCCTGTTGAGTGTATCCACGAGTGTCATAGGCTACCACCCAAACACTGTCTCAAAAGGACTCTTTCCTATGGTAGAAGAGACCTGAATGTTGTATGCAAACTGAGCTGTATCCAGTAATCTGATCCAATTCTTCTGAGTAGAAGAAACAAAGTGTCTGAGATACCCCTCAAGCAAAGCATTAATCCTCTCTGTCTTACCATCGGTCTGTGGATGGATGCTGTGGACATCTTAAGATCAGTACCCAACTTCTTGAACAATGAAGACCAGAATTTCCCAGTAAACCTAGGATTTCTGTCACTAATAATCTCTCTGGGTAAACCGAAATGTTTCACCACATGTGTCATAAACAAATTTGCAGTCACCTCAGCAGTGCAAGGGTCTGGTGCAGGTGCAAACACAGCATACTTGGAACATCTGTCAACCACCACAAATACAGATGCCATCCCATCCACTCGGGGAAAATGGGTGATGAAATCCATGGATACAGAAACAAACGGTTTCTCAGGAATGGGTAAGGGCTGTAAAAGTCCTGCATCCTTTCTTCTCTCAAACTTGTCTTGCTGGCAGACAAGACAAGTCTTCACATAATGTTCTACATCTTCCTTCATCCCCGGCCAGTACCAAGCTCTACTCAATAAAGCAAACATGCGCCTCCCTCCTGGGTGACTAGCCCAGACAGTATCGTGATACTCGCGCATGAGACCAAATCTGACATTCCCAGAAGAATGAACATACGGTCTATCACCTCGTGCCATGATCAGCCCATCATCACTTAAGTAGAAGTGGCGGGTGACTCCCTCTTTTATCTTCGCCACCAACTTCATATAGGACTGATATGAACCCATGGTATCTTTGATTAATCGAGTCACTTTGCTCACAGCATAAGACATAGCACAACAGTAAGATACGGAGGAGATCCTACTCAATGCATCTGGAACCTAATGAATGCGCCCTGGCTTGTGCTCCCAGCTGAAATCAAACTCAGCTAACTGCTCTTGCCATCTGGCCTGCCTGGCAGACAACTTCTTCTGAGTCTGGAAGAAGGTGTTGGCCACATTATCAGTTTTCACTGTGAACCTGTTCCCCAACAAGTACACCCTCCATAGCTTTAAACAATGTACCACTGCTAGCATTTCCTTCTCGTGAGCCGAATAGTTCATCTCGGCACTCTTCAATTTCCTACTCTCATACGCCATTGGTCTACCATCCTCTACCAACACTCCCCCTAATGCTCTATCAGACGCATATGTGTGTACCTCAAAAGCTAGGAAAAAGTCTGGTAACCTCAGGACTAGTTCTGAAGTCACCTGTAACTTCAGTCTATCAAATGCATTTTGGTGCTTGACCTCCCAAGCCCATGCGACACCCTTCCTCAGAAGGTCAATTAAAGGCGCTACTATCTTGGAGCAATCTTTGATAAATCGCCTATAAAAGTTAGCAAGTCCCAGAAAGGACCTCAAAGTGCTAACCGAAAAAGGTGCAGGCCACTCCTCAATGGCTCTAATCTTGCCTGAATCCATGTAAACCTGCCCTGAACCAACAATATGCCCCAGAAACTCCACTTCATATTTTTCAAGCTTCGAGTACAGTTGATTCTGCCTTAGCACTGTTAAGACCTCTCTCAAGTGCTTTCTGTGTTCCTCCACGTTAGCAGAATAAATGACTATGTCATCCAAATAGACAACAACAAACTTATCCAGGAATGGATGAAGAATGTTATTCATCAAATTGCAGAAGGTAGCAGGTGCATTGGTCAGCCCAAAAGGCATGACCAGAAACTCATAAGATCCATATCTTGTAACACAAGTGGTCTTGGGCTCATCTCCTTCAGCAATTCTCACCTGCCAGTACCCAGATCGAAGGTCCAACTTAGTAAACACCTTGGCATGCACAAGGCGGTCAATCAAGTCCTGGATCAATGGAATAGGATATGCATTCTTCATAGTGACCTTATTCAAAGCTCTGTAATCAATGCACATTCTTAAACTTCCATCCTTCTTTCTTTGAAAGAACACAGGTGCTCCATATGGTGCTTTTGAAGGTTGAATATACCCAGACTCAAGTAATTCGTCTAGCTGCTTCCTCAACTCAGCTAGCTCAGAAGGAAGCATCATGTAAGGAGACTGTGCTAGTGGGACTGCTCCTAGCACTAACTCAATAGCATGGTCGATGTCCCGCCTTGATGGTAACACCTTGGGCATCTCAGGGGGAATCACATCTTTAAACTCCTGTAACAGGCCTCCAATAGGCGTAGGTAACTGATGAATCCATTCACCCAAAGTAAGCTTCGCCGCTCCTATCCCAACTCCATGGACCTCTCGGCTACTAGAACTAGGAAGGGTGATCAAGTCTTCCCTATGTTCCCTCATCTGCATAGGTCTGGAATCAATCTTAGGAAGAGATTCCACCACTCTGACATGTGCCAAATAGGTAGTCTCTCCATGCTGAATCCCCTTTGCTAGGACTGAGGCTACAATCACCTCCTTGCCCTTGTTGCTCTTCTCATCCTTGGCCAAAGAATGGCAAGGGAGAAAGCAAGGTGTCTTCTCATCCATTATCTGCAACCCATTCAAGTGAGGCATGGGGTATTGCTTTGGCACGCCGAAGCAAATCCATCCCTATGATGACATCAAAATCATCCAAAGCTGTCACCATAGTATGTACTCTCCCTGTCCATGGCCCCAACTTCACAGCCATGTCATAAGAAACTCCTGATGCCTTTCTTGGATCTGCATTTACAGTCTTAACACTTGTATCACACTAGCTAGTATGCAGTCTCAACTGATCCTTCACTCTGTCAGAGACAAATACGTGAGTAGCCCCAATGTCTACCATAGCTGCTATAGTTGTACCATTCAGAACCATATCCACATACATCAAGGGTGAAGACCTAGCACTGACATTTGCAATCACAAGAGGATTGACAAAAACTGCCGTGCATCCCTGGTCTTTCTGTCCTTTCTCTCCATCTACTGTCACCATTGAACTAATCATCTTCCTGGTGCGACAGTCACTCATAATGTGGGGTCCAACACAGATAAAGCATTCTATCTTTCTTTTGGTACTAGGTTCAGAAGCTCTCTTCTGCTGAGGCTGATAGTGCTTTTTCTGTGGAGCCTGCTGCTGGTACGCCACTGTTTTAACCTTACTCTTCCAATTTTGCGCATTCTTTTTCTGTGGCTGTTTACTCTGGCCTGATGGCCGATTTTGGGGAGCTGTCATAGTGGGACGAGGAGCTCTCATATCCACTAATCCATCAGTTGCTGCAACCGCCTCCCTGTAGTTGGTCACAGACTGGCGTCTAACCTCTGCAAGTGCCCACAGCTGTAAACCTCCCAGAAAGTCATGGAACTTCTCTTCTTCACTCTTGTTCGGTATCTCAAGCAGTAAAGTGGCAAACTGCTTAACATACTCTCGAACTGTGCTAGTGTGTCTCAAATACCTCAAAGTCATGCGAGCATCATGTAAGGTATTTACGAGTCTAAACTGAGCCCTCATCTCAGTCTTCAGATCGTCCCAGGAAGCAATCTCTGGGTCCTCTCCCTCTGTCCTAGGAGCTATAGAGGTCCTCCACCACAACTTGGCATCCCTACGAAGGTAAGACGCACACACCTCTATCCGATCTGCATCAGCAACTCCTACTGCCAGAAAATAGTGCTCCATATCAAAGATGAAATTATCCAACTTTTTTGCCACTCTCGCTCCAGAAAAAGTGACTGGATCAGGAACATGGCGCCTGGCAGGCTGAACAGGGGGTGGCGCAAGTGGAGTAGGTGGGTGGGAAGCCACCTACGCCACCAACAACCTCAACGCTGTGATCTCTACGGGAGCAGTCTCTAAATCATACGCCAAAGTACCTATCCTCCCATCGGTGTAATCCCTAAACTGATGGAACATATGCATCAAGGCATCTAGGCGCTCAGCAAGAGGCTCTCCCTGCCAGTCTGAATCTACCTCTAGACCCATAGCGCTCTCCAGTCTGGAGAACCGCTCCTCAAACTGCGCCATACTCCTAGTCCTCGGTGCAATGGTGTTCTGCTCTGTGGATCCGCTGGATGGAGCGCTCTCAAAGATATCCAGTACTCGCCCGGCCAGAACTGATCGATTAGAAGGGGTTACCGAGGTATTACGCCCCGGCGCTAAGCATCGACGTACGCAACACCCAAATGATAATCCAACTAACATCTATATCCTGGTGGTCCAGACTCGTACTAAACTAATGCTCTAATACCAGTTGTCACGTCCCAAATTTTTCACTAAATATTTGAGCGCGATGGCACAATTTACACATGCCTGTGTAAATTGTCAGCCTACACTCACAATGCGGAAACTATCAAGATCTAAGTGCGGACTGAACTCTCTCCGAATCCTCTATGTCAATCTAAGGGAACTGCGCTCCAAGGCTGAGCTCTGATGGAACTGAGCTCCAAGGCTGATCTCTGATGGAACTGAACCTAGCCTTCTCCTAATCTTAGACCTACGTTAGTAAGTGGCGGGTGGGTAGCACACGATGCTCCTCAACCACTTTGCATACTTAAAGACCGTCTTAGACTTAGGCGCCTTATAAGGATCACACACACAACGCTGGCAGTCACAAGATACGGGCACTAAACATATGCCTAAATCCTAAACAGATATCAACCACTACACAGCGAGCGAGCTCCTTGCACAAGCACAGTGCTTGCACAAGTCACAAGCTAAGCACACCGATCAAGAAAGCTCTATCCTCCAAGGGTAACCTCGGGTATGAGGAATAGGCCTCTCCCAATGTGGGTAGAGATACCAAAACTCAACTATAATGAATACACAATGTTCATACAATGTAATAACTCAAAACTAGGAAAGTTATACCACTCCAATTCTATGAACAAGGTAATGCAAGTGATCAGCCCACTCCAACAATGCGCCGAACACCTTCAAGGCCTCAAGGGGGATGCCCTTGAGAATAGGACCCTAGAGTCGAAACCCTAGGGTGAGTTTTGATGATGATTTGCGCCTCTTGCCTCCAAGAAACGCCCAAGCTCCAAATGGACGGCAAGGTCGCCGCCCAAGGTGGATGAAGAAGATGGTGGCGCCACCAAGAATGGATGGCCGCTGGTAGTCTTCCTCTTCCCCCCCAAATGCTACTCCCCTTTCCTCCATGGAGAACCAAGCCGAGAGCAAGGAGCTCTCTGATGACACCAAAATATGTAGTATATTTTGTATCATTTTAAATACCTTTTCATGCTAAATTGAGGATCTTTTACTTGTTTTTATGCTGAATCCATCAAATATTGCAAAATCTACTTCTATTTTGGTTTTTCATAATTTTCAAGCAAAAAGGCACTATTTTGGGAGTTTTTATGCAAAATCAAATACATGGAAGAGTTCCCATCATCAAGAAGAAGTCACACAATAAATTTCACGAAAATCGAAGCTAAGAATCAAAGTACAGCAGTGCCGTAAACTATTTTACGGTACCATATTTTCATGGCTACCATATTATCAAGAACATGATCGTATTTTGGTGATTTTCCGAACAGAAAATTTTTGTGATTTTACGGCACTACCGTAAAGAATTACACAGGCCGTATATTCCAGCGTTTCAGACCAGAGTGTTCAACCGATTTTACGGCACCACCGTGAAGAAGTTTACGGTGCCGTATTTTGTGAAGACTTCAGACTAGAGAACTCGACTGAAATTACGGCACTGTCATAAACAATATTATGGTACCGTATTTCCCAGCATCTCCAGAACAGAACACTCAAGCTATTTTACGGTAGTGCCGTAATATATTACACTGCCGTAATTCCCAGTCAAAAACGCGATTTTTACGAGTCCGAATCTTGCGCGGGCCATAACTTTTGATCCAGAGCTCCAAATCAAAATCTGAAAATTGGAGCGGACTCGTCATTAAGAGGAGAAGACGCTTGAAGTGGAAGGAAATTTTTATCCAGTATTGAGAGAGCAATCAACAGAGAGTTGGTTAGGGTTTCTTCTCGCGCCGAGAGGCGTAGAGGGCACCTCAGGCTATGATTTTCATGCAGAAGCTTCGCCTGGAGGAGAGGAAGACACCACAGAAGTTTTAGAGTGTTTGGAGTCCGATCGGACGAGGAATCAACGAAACAGCGGTGATAGCACTGTTCATCGAAGCAAATTACGGCTGTAAAGGATTTTACAGCCGTGTTGTAACGTTGTTTCTCCTTTCTTTTTGTTTTCTGATCACTCTAAGACTATGATTTATTGTATCTTCTCCTTCATGCAAGCTTAATACTGTTTTGGGACATGGGGTGTAATCCCCTTGATTCTTAATGATTAGATAATCTTCTTTCTCGTCATGATAATTTTGCCATGATAATTTTGCTCATGTGATATTTGTGGTTAGACTCTCTATAGATCCACGCTACTAATAATGTTTTTAGAGTTTTCGCTATTGACTGAAAGGTAATTGCTTGAGAACTTGGAACCCTAGAATTACATGTTAGGATCCCTTCCTTAGGTTAGATCTAATTTGATCTGTTCTAGTAGATTAATTGCCATGATAGTAATATGAATCTATGGATCAAGTCTATTTATCAAACGTGGAGATCTTGCACAAAAGTGAGGATTAGAACGTTAGAGATCCATGAGTAAAACTAGTGTTGAGGCTCGGATGCACGAAAGTGATCTTGAGTTCTTTGATTGATGATTTACTTATCTTTAGCATTGGGATAGATCTTGCGCGAAAGCGAGGATTGGTCCCCACATGATTGTCTGCACGAAAGTGAAATAATCCCTTTATGAAGTAAATTAGGTCTTTATTGTAGCAAGATTTGATTGATGAACCTTTATTTATATCTTATCATTGAAATTAAGGTGGATGAAACCCTAGTCCCATGTTTATCTTACGCTCTTTCTATTTACTTTCATCATATTCGGTTTACTTAGCTAGCGAGAAAATAATTATTTGGTAATTAACAATAAGGTCTCTGTGGATCGATATTTTTATTACTTCGATAATTTCGTGCACTTGCGGAATCCTATCAAGTTTTTGGCGCCGTTGCTGGGGACCTTAGTTTTGTTAATATCAAAATAGTTGTTAGTATTGCTAGACTAAGTTTTATTTGTTTTTAGATTTAACTTTGTGTTTTTTGTTTTTGCAGGTTTTGGATATTTTCATAGTTGTGGCAGAACTGTGATATCTGAAAATTTTGAGTTTGCTTGTGTTTATCTTTTTCTATTTTTTTATATATTCTGAAAAAAAAATATTACTTGCTTTTTGATTGATTGGTGTTGGATTATCTGTTTTTGATAGAATTGAAGATATGTCTTTCTATCACAGTACATGGGCAACTAAAACATTTAAGAAATCTTCTTCTCCTGTTAGATGTGATATGTGTGGATATTTTGATCATTATACCTCTGATTGTCCATTTTTAAATCCCAATTTATCAATTAAAGAATCTTATGAATTGTATTCTAGATGGGAAAATCATCAATCTTTGACTGTTAATACTGAATTGCTAGAAACCCAGATTGCACAGCATGACTGTTTATTTTAGTTTGATACTGAAAAACTTGATTTAGAAAACTCCCCCTATGATCATGATTGTTTTGAGATTGAGCCTTATGTGAATATTAATAAATCTCATTCTGATCTTGATAATTTTGATATTGATTTACCTAATAATTTATTTGAGGAAAAGATTGAGAAAATTAAAATTGAAAACCCTTCTTTTGATGATAATTCTGATTTTGATGTAAATTTATATATGGTTGAATCTGATGGGCATGATGAAGGTTTGAAAATTATAGACATTGATGAACCCCACTGTAATTTTGGTGATATTGTTGAAATTAATGATAAGTCTTTTGAGGTTAACTCTGATCCTATTGTAAATATTGATAAATCTTATTTTTCATATGATTCTAATTTTGACTCTTCTGATGATGAATTATTTGTGGGGAGGCATGAGGAAATTGATTTTGTAGAGTCTTATCTTGATTTTGATGATAATTTTGAAATTGACAAATTATTTGATGATGTGCATGAGGAACTTGATGAAGATTTGAATGTTGCAAAAAATGATGAATCTCACCATGATGATACTTTGCCCATATCTATTATTGACTCTTGTGATTTATTTGAAAATTTGTGCTTTATTGAGGAATCTAATGTAGAATGGAAAGACTATTATTATGATGATCCAATGCTTGAATATTTTGATCAAAGTCCTTTTCTCAATGCGATTGAAAATATAAATTTAAAGAAGGGACTTATGATTTTAATTTTTGACAAACATAGGAAGATAATAAAGATCACTTTGACTGGATTTGAAAATTTTAATTTCTGCATACTTAAAGGCAACACTAGCAATCGAAGGCACAAGACGGTGAGTAAAATGCTCACCCCGCCGTTATATATTGATAAAAAAGCAACAATACAAGACAACAATATAGGACACTATGCAAATATTAAGTAGACCCTAGACCTATGACTTGGTGGAGAGGGCAGGTGTGTGGAATCTTGTAATTTTATACTTGCATGAGATCACAAGACTGCATTTAACCAAGCACCACCACCCCTCTCAATACTATCCCAAGCACACAAACTAAGGGGTGTGAGTAGAAGGCTTCACAAGGGTTGGGTAAGCTAATTTTACACATTTGAGCCCCCCATCCTGGAGTACTTGTGAAAACATAGTCCCCCACTCACGCGTACATGCCCCGGGATAGTCCCCCTGAGTGCATCGCTACCCCAATGACCAAAACACATGGCACACATGTGCCATAGCCTATTTTTACATAGGTCTACCTATCTACCAAGTCTTACACCAAATGATAGCGTCAAGGTCGGGTAACAGTGGAATTACACCCAAACTCCTCCGATCCCTGACATACTCCCAAGTTGAATGGTCGATGCCCTCATCGACACAAAACATCCTTGTAGCTGGCCTTCGAGGTTGAAGCTTCATGATCATTGTGCTGCGGTGAAGGAAAACTTCTGCCTTCGTCAGTGTCACAGTTGAAACTCAGAGAGAATGTGACCTTCTTCTCTTTCGTTGGCTTCATGGATGCGGCCTTCTCGGCTACCAAGGCGTGTAATATCTTCTTCTGGGGCAAAACCAGGGTTGGTGTTTTCCTCCGCATATAAAGCAATCTCAGGTCTTTTTGGGTTACCAATTTTGTTGGCTTGGTCGTTGATGACACCAAAATTCATAGTATATTTTGTGTCATTTCATGTGTCTTTTTATGTCATAATTATGCTCTTTTGCTTGTTTTTAAGCCTTAATTGTCAAATATTGCAGAATCTACACCATTTCTTATTTTTGATTATTTTCAGGTTAAAAGTGCCATATTTTGATGGATTTTGGAAGATTTGAGCACACCAATGGATTCCAGACGTCGAAACGAAGCTACCCATCAAATTTCATGAAAATCGGAGCTATTTTGCAAAAATACGGCACAACCGTATTTTTGGGACAAAAGCTCAAGGTACCGTATTTTTGGAGGATTTTATACAGAAAGTTTCTGAATTCTGGGTAAAAATACGGCACTGCCATTTTCACAATATGGTACCGTATTTTATGCCCTGTTTTTTGATTTTTTCGCCCGAATCTTGCGGGGACCATAACTTTTGATCCAGAAGTCCAAATTGAAATCCTAAAGTTGCTGCGAACGCGTCGTTAAGAGGAGAAGACACACGAAGTGAAAGCCCTAATTTTTATCCAGTATTCTGAGAGCAATCTGTAGAGAGATGGTTAGGGTTCGGCCTCTCACCGAGAGGTGTAGTGACCACCTCAGGCCTTTATTTTAATACTGAAGCTTCGTCTGGAGTTGGGGAGCATACACTAGAAGTTTCAAAGCATTTGGAGTCCGATCGAGGGAGAAATCAATGAAACAGTGGGTGCTGCCATTGTTCATCGAGTTTCAAAGCAATTATTGTGCTGTAATTTCGATTACAGCACCATGTTCTGTAATTTCTTCCCTTTTTCTTTGATTTCTGATCATCTGAACTATGGTGTATTGTAATCTTTCCTCCATGCTAGCTTAGACATATTTTGGGACATGGGGAGTAATTTTCCTTGATTTGTAATGACTAGATAACTTTTATTTTGTCAGAATGGTTTTGTTATGATAATTCTACTTCTATGATGTTTGTCTTTAACTCTCCATAGGTTTATATTTTCATGCTTGTTTTAGAATTATGCGAAATAGACTGAGAGGTTGATTGTGAAATTCGGAACCCTAGAAATCATCGAGTTTGGAACTTATCATAAGAGATTAGGTTTGTTCTTTGAATTCTGATTTTTAGTGATTTTATTTCCATGTTGATAATATGAATCTTGGATGAGTTATTGTGTTAGACTTGATTTGACGCTGCAAGAGATTGAGTATCGAGTCGTCGAAGAACCTTAAGTAGAACCTATGTTGAGTTTCAAGATGCACGAGAGTGATCCTTGAGATTCCACTTGAGATGTTTGACTTAGAATTCGGATGCACGAGAGTGATCCTTGAATTCTTTGTTCAATGATTTACTTATTTTCAGCATTGGATAGATCTTGCACGAGAGTGAGGATTGGTCCTTTGTATGATTGTTTGCGCGAGAGCGAGATGATCTTTTTATCAAGTAAATTATATCTTTGTCATATCAAAATTAGACTGACAGCCTTTATTTCCTTTTAGTCATTGGAATTAAGGTAGATGAAACCCTAGTCCCAGTTTTTCCCTCTGATCATCCTTTAGCACACTTTTCTGCATATTTTACTTCATCATATTCGGTTTGCTTAGCTAGTGAGAAAACATCTATTTGGTACTTAACACGTAGGTCTCTGTGGTTCGATATTTTTATTACTTCGAAGTATCCGTGCACTTGCGGACACAACAAGTGTTTGGCACCGTTGCCGGGGACCTTAGTTTTGTTAATATCAAAATAGTTGTTAGTATTGCTAGACTAAGTTTTATTTATTTTAGATTTAACTTTATTTTCTGTTTTTGCAGGTTTTGGATTTTCACAAGTTGTGACAGAGCGTGTATTTCTGAAATTTGTGAATCTGCTTGTGTTTATTATTTTCTATTTTTTTATATATTCTGAAAAAAAAACATAATTTGATTAATTGGTGTTGGATTATCTTTCTGTTCCTGATATATTTGAAGATATGTCTTTTTATCACAACTCCTGGGCAACTGAAAAAGGTGAGGAATATATGCCATAAGGAAGGTTTGAAAATAATTCATTGAGCACATAGAAGATACATTTAACTCTTTTATACACTCTATAAAGAAATCTTCGTCTTCTATTAGATGTGATATTTGTGGATATTTTGATCATTATTCCTCTGATTGCCCATTTTTAAATCCCAATTTATCATGGAAAGAATCTTATCAATTGTATTATAGATGGGAAAATCATCAAACTTCTTTTTCTAATGATTGCTCGAACCATATTTTTGAACCATACTTTGAGGACACTGGAAAATCTAACTTAGAGTTGATGTTTGAAAAATTCATGAAGCAAAATGAAGATTTGAATGAGACCCATAAACATAGGCTTGATGATATATGTGCTTGTGCTGAAATGTTAGAAATCCAGATAGCACAGCAAGATTTTTTATTTGAGTTTGATTTGGAAACTGAAAAACTTGATTTAGAAAAATCCCCCTATGATTATGATTGTTTTGAGATTGAGCCTTATGTGAATATTAATGAATCTCATCTTGATCTTGATTGTAAAATTGATTCTTCTGATGATTTATTTGAGGAAAAGGTTGGGGAAATTGATTTTGAAAAAACTTCTTTTAATGATAATTCTGATTTTGATGAAAACTTATTTATGGTTACATCTGATGAGCATGATGAAGGTTTGAAAATTATAGACATTGATGAACCCCACTGTGATTTTGGTGATATTTTTGAAATTAATGACAAATCTCTTGTGGTTAACATTGATTCTATTGAGAACATTGATAAATCTCATTATGATTTTTCATATGATTCTGATTTTGACTCTTCTGACGATGAATTATTTGTGGAGAGGCATGAGGAAATTGATTTTGAAGAGTCTCATCTTGACTTTAATGATGATTTTGAAATTGCTAAATTATTTGATGATGAACATGAGGAAATTGATAAGGATTTGAATATTGTGAAAATTGATGAATCTCACCATGTTGATGTTTTGCCCATATCTATTGTTGAAAATTTTGATCTATTTGAGAAAGTGTGTTTTATTGAGGATTCTAATGAGAGACATAAAGACCATTATTATGATGATCCAATGCTTAATTATTTTGATAAAAGTCCTATTTCTATTGCAATTGAATATTTAAATTTGAAGAAAGGACTTATGATTTTACTTTTTGATAAACATAGGAAGATAATTGAATATCCTTTGATTGGAGTTGAAAATTTTGATTTTGATTTCCACATATTTGAGAAAGCCATGTCAATCTTGATTTATATAAAATTTTGGATATTTAGATTCGTGGCTATGCTTTTTGGACAATGGAAAAAGAGAAAATTATATGCAATCTACTTTGGTACTGATTCACCTACTTCACCATGATATTGGATTTGGTTAAGCTAATGACCTAAACATTAGCGCTTCTTGGGAGGCAACCCAAGCACTCTTATTTAGTTTGGTTTTTTTATTCTAGTTTATTTTATTTTTAGAATTAATTTTTCTAATTTTTCTTTTTTTTATGCAAAAAAAAGTGCAAAATATGGCACTATCGTATTTTTTTGAAAATCTTTCACGATACCATATTTCTGCCAATTTCTGACCTGAGAGTTTTATGCATATTACGGCACTGCCGTAAAGAATTTCATGGTACCGTATTTGAAATATGCAAATTGCTTATTTGAGTAGGTGTTTTCTCGCTGCGATTTTAAGAATCTGGGTTGCAAAAAATTTTGATCTTTGGCACCATCACGAAGTACTCATCTTTGTCTATTGTTTGGATATTTTTGCTGAATTTTAAAGTCCATAGATCATCTTAAACACATAGCATCTTTTGGTAAATGATTAATTTCTGCAGCAGTTTTCTTATGACTAATTTGATTAGCACTTTTGCTGCAAGTTTTTAAGATGCTTAAATAACTTAAAACCCAGATTTTTCGCATGGAATATGAAGAACATGTGTCATTCTATCTTGTGGATTAATTATTTTCATGATTTTATTTTCTGATCATTTTAGGACAGATGGCAACTTTTTGAATCTGATTTAACTTTTGTGCAGTTTTTGCAGTTTTGTAATCTGAGTAGCCTTCTTTCTGTTGATACCCTAAATTCCTGACAGATTTTGATCCTTTAATTCTCATGCATATGAAAAGAACATATCTTATTCTACAACTTAGTTATGTCCATTTTCTATTTGGATCATTAAATTTTATTCTAGGGTATGGCTATTTTTCATAAAAAATTTAAAAACTGCTTGGTTTGCTTTCTACTTGTTATTGCTTCTTTTGACTCCAGATTCAGAAATCTTCAAGAGCAATTGTTCTCCACCTCTTGCGGAGCATCACCAGCGGCTTCTTGCTTCTTCTTCTGCCTCTATTTCCATTGATTATATTTATTTTATTTATTTATGCAGTAGACTCTTCATTAGTGACTCTGATTTTTTTTTATCTATGCAGCATTATTTCTCACCGCCCACAGGCCAACGATCTCACCTCCAGGACTGTAGTCTCTAGCAGGCCACTAGAGATTACTCACTCTACTGTCGGTACCACCATCATCGCTAGCAGCTCTTCAGCTAGCCTTTGTTCACCCTCTGCTTTTCAGCTGCATCAGTCGTCTCTTCGAACGTTACTCCCCCACTTGAGCATTGCTCGGGTTGATCATCCTAAGTGCGCCTATCCTCGGCGTCTTAGAAGAACAAGTGATTGCGCCTATCCTCAGCGTCTTTGAAGAGGAAGGCTTGCCCGAAATAACGATGGTGCCATCTGAGTCACTTGAACTGGATGATGGCATCGGGGCTTTCCCTTTCCGCTTGTTGTTTTTTAAAGCCTTCTCAACCAACATTGCGTTCAACATCTTCCTCTGTTGGCAATCATGTATGTGGTGGTTGCCACCACAAAGATAACATATGTATGACCGGTTGTGCGGTGGGCTTCTTTGGTTGCCACCATTGTTGGTTGCTGGGGTCTCCGCGGACTGTGCGGTGGACTCCTCCTATATTGACTCCCTTTACTTTGATGGCGTCATTGCGGTGGTGAAGGTCGGCGCCTTTCCACGAGCTTGAAGTCTGTCAGTTGCTCCGCTGTAGCTTGTGTGGATGCAAAATCCTGGACATTCCTCCTTTGCAACTGTTGCTGTGCCCAAGGGTGCAAGCCATTCATGAAGAAAAATAACTTTTCTTCATCTACCATCTTGATGTCGAGGGAAATAGATGCGAACTTCCTAACAAAATCACGGATGTCATTGTTGGTGTTTATGCCCAGCAGACCAATGTTTGGACATGGTCGGGCATTGTTTGAATGTACTTTGATAGAACTATTACTCTTTATATAGGCATGATCGTTATTATGCAGACTTCTCTACCCGCGTTGATGTATAGAGTTGCATGTATAATGTCCCAGGAGTTTGGATTGGATCCATTCTCATAAGCTATCCCCAGACAAGGTACCTTAGCAGATATGGGACAGCTTTGGTACATGTGAGACTGGTGTATGGGCTGGTGTCACGCCCCAATTTTTCGCTGTGTAAATTGAGGTGTGATGGCACGACTTACGCACTGTGTAACCCGAGTTCAAGATTACACAATGGGTAAACCGTCAGCCTACACACACAATGCAATGCGCTATGCGGAAGTCTAGGATCGCTGCGTCCCCAACTCAAAATGCCCGATCCCCAGATGGGATGCTCGTGCCCCGATGCTGCCTCTGTGCTCTGTGGATCACTGTGCTCCCGGGCTGATATCTGATGGTCTGGGCCTAATCTTCTCCTAGCCCTAGACTCTACGTCAATGAGCGGCGGGTGGGCAGCACACGTTGCTCCTCAACCCAATATGCGCGCTCACGACCGTCCTTAATACGTATAGCGCCCTGTGTAAGTACACACACACAAGTCACAGGCAATGCAATAGACGGGCACTAGACATATGCCCCCAAACCTAAGCAGGTATCTACCACTACACTACAAGGAGGGAACGCCCTATCAGTTAGGTGCGCCCGCCCCTAATCACACCGAGGCCTCAGCTGGCCAAGCAAAGTACACAATGATATCAAAAGTGAGGAAAACCCCTCCACTACCCAATGTGGGCTGAGGGATCAAAAACCTCACACTAACACAACTACACAGCAGTTCTTATACAAGATTACAAGCTCTACCTAGAAATCTAGTAAGCAAGTAAAATTATACCTCCAAAGGTCGCCCGACCCTTGGGAGCAATTTGTACAAGATGTCTTGATTTGCACCTCGCCGGAAAGTTCCCTTGTGACTGCCGGAAGGCTCCACCAAGCTGCTGTCCGTGAGCTCCAATCAAGCCGAATGCAAGGGGACTCCTTCCCCAAGCTGCCGGAAGTAGGGGGAACTCCTTCCCCTTGTAGCCGAAGGTGGAAGACCACCCTAAATGCTGCTGCCGAGAAGGGGAACCTCTCCCCTTGTGCTGCCGCCCCTCCAAAGTTGACCAACCAGTAGGTGGTCGTCTCCCCTCAGCTCAAGAACCTCTCAAGGTCGCCGGAAATGAGGATGGAGGTGGTAGGAGCAAGCTGCCGCCAGCTGCTCCCAAGCTGCCGATAGTGGACTGCTTCTCCTCCTTGCGGATCTCTTCCAAGACTCAGCACCACCAGTAGATGCCGCACCCTTTTGTCACCCAAAGGTTCCTCAACCTCACCGGAGAAGAAGAGGATGGAAGATGGCCGGAGATGACCACAATCGCCCACAAATCGCCAAAGGGAAATGAGCAGCCGCAACACAAGTCTCGGATGGAGTTAGGGTTCACGAATGAGTGTTCCCTTGCTTCACTTGCGCCCAAGCTCCATCAGCCCTCCATGGTGCTTTGAGATTGGTGAAGCCAATGAAGAATATAAGAGGATGCACCAATGCTTCATATCACCGAATGACCCAAGCTCGGGTTGGCCATCCCCTTCAACATAAGCATTAGCTCTCCTCTTGGTCATGGGTTCGAGACTCACCCATGCCACATTTTTTTTCTGTGCTTGTACACTCTTGTACAAGGCTAAATTTTTGCTAAGTGTTGCATGCAACATCTTAGCACATTTCTTTGTGGTTTTGCCCCCTTCTACATCAGGCCTCACCCCAAGATGAGGGTCTCTCCCTGCTCATAACCTCTATGAGTATGCAGAGGGGTCTGGGTGTGTACCCCGCACACCCAGGTCGTCACACTCTCCCCTAGCTGACCTAGACCTCGCCCCCGAGGGCTTCCTCATATTTCTTGAACAACCAATGAAATTGTTCAAGGTCAGCCATTCTCTCCCAAGTAGCATCCTCCTCAGCTTCGCCCTGCCACTGTACTAACATCTCAGCCTTCTGTCCTTTGCCTTTCCATCCGTAGACACGGTGATTCAGAATCTTCAAAGGCTTCTTTGCAAATTCTACAGAGCCATGGGCTGGCTTTCTTCTCACTTGCCGTCGCTCAGGATGCAGATCATCTGAGTGAAATTTCTTGAGGAAACTAACATGGAATGTGGAATGCAACTTATAGTGCTTTGGCAGGTTCAACTTGTATGCTACTGTACCCACTCTCTTGATAACTGTAAATGGTCCTTCATATCTGGGTACTATCCCTCTATGATAAGTACCTGCTACTATCTTCCTCCACATCTGTGGGGTGAGTTTGAGGAGTACCAAATCACCTACCTCAAACTCCACATGACGCCTATGTCTGTTCGCATATTTCACCATACGGTTGGAAGCTTTCCTCAAGCTATCCCGAGCCTCTTCCCAGAGCTCTATGCGATCCTGGACATATTGATTCGCAGCCTTATTCTGATTGCTTGCTCCACTTGCTAGATTATCAACCGGGGTAGAAGGTTGATATCCTAAGACCATCTCAAATGGACTCTTTCCCGTAGCTGACGACACTTGTATATTATACGCAAACTGGGCCGTCTCCAGTAAGAATGGCCAGTTTCTCTGAGTAGCAGAAACAAAGTGCCTCAAATATTCTTCTACCATAGCATTGATGCGCTCGGTCTGCCCGTCAGTCTGGGGGTGGAAAGCAGTAGACATCTTCAAGTCTGTTCCCAGCTTCTTAAATAAAGACCCCCAAAATCTACCAGTAAAGCGGGTGTCTCTATCACTGATAATATCCCGTGGTAAGCCAAAGTGCTTCACCACGTGCTGAAAGAACAGATTGGCGGTCACCTCAGCTGAGCACTCCTCAGGAGCCGCCACAAATATCGCATATTTAGAAAATCTGTCTACTATCACCAACACAGAACCGAGTCCATCAAAGACTGGAAAGTGCGTGATAAAGTCCATAGACACTGATATGAATGGTCTAGCTTGTGTGGGCAAAGGCTGGAGAAGACCTGCCTCCAGTCTTCTCTCTATCTTATCCTGTTGGCATACCAAACAGGTCTTCACAAAATGCTCTATGTCTGATTTCATTCCTGGCCAGAACCAACCTCTTTTGAGCAGCGCATACATCCTGTGACCACCTGGATGTCCGGCCCAAACAGTATCATGGAACTCCCTCATTAGGCCAAAACGAATGTCCCCCGAAGCAGGAACATAAGTTCTGCCACCCTGAGCCATGATAAGGCCATCCTCATCTACATAAAACCTGCGCACTACACCATCTCTGATCTGTGCCACAAGCTTCTGGTAGGCTTTATCTGTGCTGGCGGTCTGCTTAAGATACTGAAAGATTTTCCCTTCTGCTCTATAAAGTGCGCATACCATAGCAACACTGCTAATTCTACTGAGGGCATCTGGGACCTGATGACACTTGCCCGGTTTATGCTCCCAACTGAAGTCAAATTCTGCTAGGAGTTCTTGCCAACGGGCCTGCCTGGCTGACAATTTCTTCTGAGTTTGGAAGAAAGTGTTAGCAATGTTATCGGTCTTTACTATAAAGTGACTCCCCAGAAGGTAGATACGCCACAATCTGAGACAGTGGACGACAGCTAGCATCTCCTTCTCATATGCTGAGTAGTTAAGCTCGGCTGCTTTCAGCTTTCTGCTCTCATAGGCCACAGGTCTGCCATCCTGAACTAATACTCCGCCTAGAGCACGGTCTGAAGCATCAGTGTGCACTTCAAACCCTTGTGAAAAATCTGGTAATTTTAGCACTGGCTCTGAAGTTACCAACTTCTTCAGAGTCTCAAAAGCTTCTTGGTGTGTATCCTCCCAACACCAAGTCTTGTCCTTTCTGAGCAAATCTGTCAAAGGTGCCACTACCTTTGAATATCCCATGATGAATCTACGGTAGAAGTTTGCCAGACCCAGAAAAGAACGCAGTTGAGTCACATTGGAAGGACTAGGCCAATCCCAAATGGCCTTGATCTTATCATTGTCCATCCTCACACTGCCTTGGGACACAACATGTCCTAGAAATTGAATTTCAGTCTGGGCAAACTCGCATTTTTCAGCCTTCAGATATAACTGATTATCCCGGAGTACTTGCAGAACTTGCTTCAAATGCTTCTCGTGCTCCTTCAGATCAGATGAATATACCACAATATCATCTAGATAAACCACCACGAACTTATCCAAAAATGGATTTAGGATATTGTTCATGAGGTTACAAAACGTAGCAGGAGCGTTAGTTAGCCCAAAAGGCATCACCATGAACTCAAACGAGCCATACCGCGTGACACAAGTAGTCTTTGGCTCATCCCCCTCGGCAATTCGCACCTGCCAGTATCCTGATCTTAAGTCAAGCTTGCTAAAGATCTTTGCATTTGCTAATCTATCCAGCAAGTCTTGAATCAGAGGAATGGGATAGGCATTGCGCACTGTGACTTTGTTTAATGCTCTATAATCCACACACATGCGCAAGCTCCCATCTTTCTTCTTTTGAAACAGGACAGGCGCTCCATACGGTGCCTTTGAGGGTTGGATATACCTTGACTCTAAGAGCTCATTCAACTGTTTCCTAAGCTCTGCCAATTCTAGCGGTGGCATGCGGTAGGGAGGCTGTGCTGGGGGTACTGCTCCAGGGACTAACTCAATCTGGTGATCTATGTCTCTCCTGGGAGGCAGTACCTTAGGCATCTCAGGTGGGATAACATCTGCATACTCTTTCAACAAAGATCCAATAGCAGGAGGTACTGATGTCATTAAGTCCTCTACTGAAGTTATAGCAGTCTCCACAATGACTTCTTTTCCTTTTCTGCTACAAGAACTGGAGGAAGTGGCCAGTTCCCTCACATCCCTCATAAGCGGTCTAGGATCTGAATCCACCTGGGGATGGTCTTCCACTATTCTGATATGAGCAAGATAGGTGGAAGCACCATGCCTCACTCCATTTGCTAGGGAGGTAGGAGTGAGCTCCTTCTCCTTCGCTTTCTTCTTCTCCTCTTTCATTCCAGTAAAGCAAGGAATGAAACAAGGATTCTTTTCATCTAGTACCAGCAAACTATTGAGATGTGGCATTGGGGTGGCCTTAGCTCTTCTCAGAAGGTCCATGCCCACAATGACATCAAAGACATCTAGTTGAGTAACCAAAACAGTGCATTTCCCACTCCAGGGTCCCATCTTCACCGGGACATCATATGAGATACCCATAGCTTTTCTCGCCTCAGCATTGACTGTCTTAACATGGGTATTACTGGTCGTCGTCTTCAGCTTCAGTTGCTCACGCAACCTATCTGACACAAATAAGTGAGTGGCCCTAGTATCCACCATGGCTGCAATCTCCACTCCATTCAGGCTGATATTTGTGTACATCAGTGGGGAAGATCTCACAGAAACATTAGCAATCACCAATGGGTTCACTGATGCATAACCCTGTGGATCTTCTTTTCCTGCATCCTTCTTCTCTGTAAGGACTGCAGCTATTGCTCTCTTGGTAGGACAATCCCTCATCACGTGAGGGCCATTGCAAACAAAACAAGCCAGTTTCCTCTTGGGACTAGACTCATTTCTCTTTTTCTGTACAACTGGAGGTTTCTGATGAGTCTGAGGAACTATAGCTTTACCCTTTTGCTTGTATTTGGGATGTACTTCTTCTTACCCTTATCTGGCACACGGGTATGGGAAGATGGTGAAGAAGTCACTCCCCCAGCTTGAGGTCTAGTACCTCTCATATCTAACAAGGCATCTGCAGCTACCACTGCATCTCTGTAAGTGGTCACCCCTTGTCTTCTTGAAGACCTCCAAGAAATGAAATAAACTTTTCTTCTTCACTCATGTTGGGGATTTCCAAAAGCAATGTGGCAAATTGCTTAACATAATCTCTTACAGTGCCTGTCTGTCTCAAACTTCTGAATTGCATGCGAGCAGTAAATAGGGTGTTCGCAGGCCTAAATTGAGCTCTCATCTCTAATTTCAAATCCTGCCACGACACAACCTCGGGATGCTCTCCCTCGGTCCTCGGGGCTACAGAAGTACGCCACCAGACTTTGGCATCTCCAGTAAGGAACGATGCACAAACCTCTATTTTGTCCTCTTCTGGCACCCGAGCAGCTTTAAAATAGTGCTCCATGTCAAACAGAAAGTTTTCAAGCTCCTTAGCTACCCTGGCTCCTCCATAGGTAGACGGATCGGGTATATGGCGCTTCACTACCGGCTGTGAAGGCATAACCCCAGCTGTGGGTGTAGGTGGGTTTGAAGCTACCTGGGCTAAGGCTAGCTTCAACATGGCTATCTCGGCTGTGAGAGTCTCTACAGTAGACTCTAGCCTCTGGACTCTGGCATCACTAACATGCTCATGATGCAGAAGGAGTTCCCTGAGCGTCTGCATCCGCTCAGCCAATGGATCTCCATGCCATTCACCCTCCTCAATCCCAACTGCATGCTCTAATCTGGTGAACCTCTCATCCAGATCTAGCAACTCTGGTAACTCTGAAATATCTGTCTCTGCCATCTGGGATTGTGATGGGTGAACTGTGCTGACGGTTGAGAGGACCCCGAAACTGATCGATGAGTTGTGTAACTGAGGAATTACGCCCCGGCGCTAAGCACCGACGTACGCAACTCCCAAACAGCACAACAACACACGTCTATATCTCGGTGTCACAAACAACCACTGCTTGTCAGGTTGAGTTGTTGCAGTTGTTCCGGGTACGCTGTGGAATCTGATATCAATCTATGTCACACGTGGGCTCTGATACCACACTTGTCACGCCCCAATTTTTCGCTGTGTAAATTGAGGTGTGATGGCACGACTTACGCACTGTGTAACCCGAGTTCAAGATTACACAATGGGTAAACCGTCAGCCTACACACACAATGCAATGCGCTATGCGGAAGTCTAGGATCGCTGCGTCCCCAACTCAAAATACCCGATCCCCAGATGGGATGCTCGTGCCCCGATGCTGCCTCTGTGCTCTGTGGATCACTGTGCTCCCGGGCTGATATCTGATGGTCTGGGCCTAATCTTCTCCTAGCCCTAGACTCTACATCAATGAGCGGCGGGTGGGCAGCACACGTTGCTCCTCAACCCAATATGCGCGCTCACGACCGTCCTTAATACGTATAGCGCCCTGTGTAAGTACACACACACAAGTCACAGGCAATGCAATAGACGGGCACTAGACATATGCCCCCAAACCTAAGCAGGTATCTACCACTACACCACAAGGAGGGAACACCCTATCAGTTAGGTGCGCCCGCCCCTAATCACACCGAGGCCTCAGCTGGCCAAGCAAAGTACACAATGATATCAAAAGTGAGGAAAACCCCTCCACTACCCAATGTGGGCTGAGGGATCAAAAACCTCACACTAACACAACTACACAGCAGTTCTTATACAAGATTACAAGCTCTACCTAGAAATCTAGTAAGCAAGTAAAATTATACCTCCAAAGGTCGCCCGACCCTTGGGAGCAATTTGTACAAGATGTCTTGATTTGCACCTCGCCGGAAAGTTCCCTTGTGACCGCCGGAAGGCTCCACCAAGCTGCTGTCCGTGAGCTCCAATCAAGCCGAATGCAAGGGGACTCCTTCCCCAAGCTGCCGGAAGTAGGGGGAACTCCTTCCCCTTGTAGCCGAAGGTGGAAGACCACCCTAAATGCTGCTGCCGAGAAGGGGAACCTCTCCCCTTGTGCTGCCGCCCCTCCAAAGTCGACCAACCAGTAGGTGGTCGTCTCCCCTCAGCTCAAGAACCTCTCAAGGTCGCCGGAAATGAGGATGGAGGTGGTAGGAGCAAGCTGCCGCCAGCTGCTCCCAAGCTGCCGAGAGTGGACTGCTTCTCCTCCTTGCGGATTGATGCGATGCATTTATGCTTGATATTTCCATATACTTTGAAGCATTTTTCTATTAATTTATCGCGTCTGCATCATCATTTTTACTTAAATTCTTCCATATGCGCGGAATCTACACAAGATCTGGTGTTATGTAACTTTTCAGGAAATTTTGAAGGAACAGAGGTTTTCACAGTCGGGTTGGGAACATTTTCCCAACCGGGAAAAGTTCCGCCTGTCACGAATATCTGCTCGACTCTAACTCGCTGGGCCCCAAATCTTAAGGGTACTTTGGTAATTGTTAATCACGACTATAGGGGGATAAAAGGGAAGCTTTGTAACCTTAATCCCTATCAAACCCTAACCAAAGAAAGGAGAAAACGGCTGTGGACGTGACTTTGGCGGCTGGAAGAAGACAAAGACGATTTGAAGGGAAAGAGGAGTCCCTTGAAGCCCCTAGCAAAGATTTCTCCATCTACTCAGAAAGGGGAGTCGAGATTTCTATTATTCCTTCATTTTCATTGTCGTTTCTAGCCTCCAAATGGATTTCTTGAGTGTGAACTTGTTGTCAAACATTCATGATGTTTCTATGGGGATTGTAGCTTAAAGTACTATCGGGGTTAGGGCTTAGCCCTATGCCTAAAACACATTTATTAAGTAGTCTATTATTTTGATATGTTGGTTTGATTTAGTTGACCTAGCATATGTGTTTGTCATTTCTTACAACTCTTATTGCATATTATTGATCTCCGATATCGAGAGAAAAAGCGACAGCCCAATCTCGATATCGGTGTTTGTATGTCTTGGACGTTGGGAGAAAAAGCGACAGCCCAATCCCGACGTCGGATCTCGTATGCTTGGGCGCGTGAAGAAGAGCACGAAAGTAGCTCTTCTCCCACGTGAGAGAACAACTATTCATCCCTCACCCAATGGGCCTATGTAAATTTACAAGCCACGAAAGTAGGAGGTAAATTTGCATACGCACCGAACCGTGCTGCTGAAAGGGGGCGGTTTGTACCATTTGATGGATCTCTTCAACTTACCGAACCTTGCATATCGCGTAGTTACTACTTTCATTTGTGGATTGGCATAGCGGTGAAACCCGACGCCCCGATATTCTTCCATAATAGAAATCCGATCGTTTATTTGTCCGCTTGTTACTTTCCTTGCTTAGCATTTGCATATTAATTGTTAGTTGTTTCAATCGCTTTAAACCGACCCTTGATTTGTCTAGACTGCGACTTAAGGATTTACCGGTACTTGACGAATTGGTCTCTGTGGACGATATAATTTACTACTTCGGTTAGACCGTACACTTGCGGGCTCATCAAGTTTTTGGCGCCGTTGCCGGGGACCAATTTCGCCATTATCGATTAAATCTGATAAATTCGTGGGATTAGACGTTTTATTTTTATTATTTTCTTTCTTTCTTTCTTTTTAACTTTCCTTTCTTCTCTTATCATTGCTCTCTATTTTGATCCATCTTACTGTTGAAATTTGATAATCTATCTTGAAGCTTGTGCATGCGCAGGACTTTGCGGAGTGAACATTTGATCGACGAGGATCCGGAAATCGAAAAAACATTCCGACTCCGACGCAAGCAAGCTCGGGCTAAAGCAAAAGAGAAGCAGAGTTCAACAGAAATGGACCAAAATCGCTCACTTCGAGACTTTGCATCTCCCTCCGTGCAGGGACTTCATTCGAGCATTGCCCGTCCGACTATCGAAGCTAACAACTTCGAAATAAAGCCGGCATTCCTTGCCATGCTACAGAGGGAACAATTCGGGGGAATGCCAAATGAAGATCCTGCACTCCACCTCTCAATGTTCCTGGAATACTGCGATACATTCAAAATGGGAGGGATATCCATCGATGCTCTGAGATTGAGGCTCTTCCCCTTTACCCTAAAGGATCGAGCACGTGCATGGCTTCAATCATTGCCGAATGGAGCGATCACCACCTGGGAAGGGCTATCACACTCGTTTCTCGCCAAGTACTTCCCACCGAGCAAGACAGCTCAATTGAGAGGACAGATTACTGGATTTAAGCAGAGGGACGACGAATCATTATATGAGGCGTGGGATCGTTTCAAGGAGCTTCAACGGATTTGTCCACACCACGGCCTCGAAAAATGGTTATTAGTTTCTTCTTTTTACAATGCTTTAAATTTTAATACTCGAATGACTGTGGATGCAGCATCAGGTGGAGCCTTAATGAACAAACGTGTTGATGATGCCCTAGAACTACTGGAGGATATGGCACTTAACCATCATCAATGGACAAGTGAAAGAAGCATCCACACGAGGGTCACTGGTAAGACCGATACCGATACCATGGATTTTTTGGCAAAGAAGGTAGACTCTTTATCTCAAGAGTTAAATGCACTACGTTTAAATGCTTTTTCATCATCTTCTCAACCTTCTCAATTGTATCAAGTTAATGCACTTGCCTGTGAGATATGTGGTGGTGCAGGTCATAAATCATATGAGTGTCAATTTGTATGTCTCACCCAAAATCAACCGGAGGAGACCATCAATGCAGTGAATCAATTCAACCAAAGGCCTCAAAATAACCCGTTTTCAAGCACGTACAACCCGGGATGGAGAAACCATCCCAACTTCTCCTACCGGACGAATCAACCACAGATTTCCCAGCCCGGTTTTCAACCACAAGTTTCTCAACCGATGCCTCAAGCAAATTACCAGCAACCACCAGGCTTTCAGCAAAAACCCTACCTCCAACCCCAGAAATCGAATTTGGAGGCTATGCTAGAGAATTTGGCTATTGCACAGTCGAAACAAAATGAGATCATCAGTCAAATGAATTCCAAGATAGATGCCTTAGCAGCTCACAACAAAATGCTGGAAACCCAGATTGCCCAGCAAGCTACCGCATCATCCCGACCTCAAGGACAACTGCCCGGTCAACCAGAAGAGAACCCACGTGAGCACTGTAACGCTGTGTCCACGCGCAGTGGCAAACAGTTGGTTGAGCCGGAAATGGACAACAATCATGGAGATGGACAGCAAGGTGGAAATCAAAGGGACCCATCACCGTTGGAAGAGTCTGATCGCACACGTGATGAGCAGCCCGTTTACATTCCACCACCACCATATGTTCCACCTGTACCGTTTCCTCAACGCTTGGCGAAAGCCAAGTTGGACAAACAGTTTGGAAAATTCCTTGAGGTACTAAAAAAATTATACATCAATGTTCCTTTTACTGACGCATTATCGCAGATGCCAACCTACGCAAAATTCCTCAAGGACATCCTATCCAACAAGAGAAAGATTGATGAACAAGGAACGGTGGCGCTAACCGAGGAGTGCAGCGCGATCATTCAAAATAAGCTTCCCCCGAAGCTTAAGGATCCCGGGAGCTTTTCTATACCGTGCTCCGTTGGCGCCATGACTTTCGACCGTGCCTTGTGCGACTTGGGCGCAAGCGTCAGCCTGATGCCCTACTCCATATTTAAGAAGCTAGAACTTGGAGAACTCAAGCCGACTACAATCTCGCTTCAACTCGCCGATCGTTCGGTAAGATATCCGGTGGGCATATTGGAAGATGTGCCCATTCGAGTGGGTAAGTTTTTTGTTCCTGCCGATTTTGTAGTTTTGGAAATGGAGGAGGATCGCCGTCTCCCAATAATTTTAGGGAGACCGTTTTTAGCCACTGCAGGGGCGATCATTGATGTGAAAAATGGACGGCTTACTTTGAAGATAGGTGAGGAAACCATTGAGTTCGATCTTTCGGAAAGTCTAAAGAAACCTTGCCTTGCAGGTTCGTGCTGTAGTATCGATGTGTTGGAAACCATACCGGACGGCTCCGATGTGGTACGAAGTCGAGAAGACCCACTTGAGAGGTGCTTACTCAATGAAGAAAATACTAGCACCGGAGACGAGAAAGAATCATACTCAAGGTTACTCGACTCCACTCCAACAATCGAAGGTAAAAGAGAGAAGTTGGAGTTTCCAAGTGTAGCGAAACCAGAGGTAACCACTGCACAAAAGATTGAACTCAAAGTCCTACCAAATAACCTAAGGTATGAATTCCTTGGTGACGACTCCACCCTTCCGGTTATCGTCGATGCGAACTTAAGTAAGTATCAAACTCAACTTCTTCTTGAAGAGCTCAAACAACGAAAGAAGGTAATTGGATATTCTATTGATGATATCAAGGGTATTAATCCATCTCTTTGTATGCATAGGATCTTCCTAGAAGAGGGGAGTAAGCCCACCGTGGAATGCCAAAGACGCTTGAACCCTAATATGAAGGATGTTGTCAAAAAGGAGATACTTAAACTTTTGGACGCCGGGGTGATCTACCCGATCTCGGACAGCAAATGGGTCAGCCCCGTTCATGTGGTCCCAAAGAAAGGGGGAGTGACAGTGGTCGAAAATGAAAACAATGAGCTAATTCCTACGCGAACGGTAACCGGGTGGCGCATGTGTATAGATTACCGAAAATTGAACACAGCCACCCGAAAAGATCATTTCCCCCTTCCATTCATTGATCAAATGTTAGAACGCTTAGCATGTAACTCACATTTCTGTTTTTTGGATGGTTTTTCAGGATTCTTTCAAATCCCGATACATCCGGACGATCAAGAAAAGACAACGTTCACATGCCCGTACGGGACATTCGCATACCGACGCATGCCATTCGGGTTATGCAATGCACCCGCCACGTTTCAACGGTGCATGATGGCAATTTTTTCCGATCACCTTGAAAAGATTATGGATGTGTTTATGGACGATTTTTCAGTTTATGGATCCTCTTTTGATGCTTGTTTAACGAACTTGTCAAAGATTTTGCAGAGATGCGAGGAGGTGGACTTAGTCCTCAATTGGGAAAAGTGCCACTTTATGGTTAAAGAAGGTATTGTCCTAGGGCACTTGATATCTGAGCGCGGTATCGAGGTGGATAAAGCCAAAGTGGATGTTATTGAGAGGATGCCACCTCCCTCTTCGGTGAAGGGAATCCGTAGCTTCCTTGGACATGCTAGATTTTACCGTCGGTTCATCAAAGACTTTTCCATCATTTCTAAGCCCCTTACTAGTCTCCTTGCTAAAGATGCTCCATTTATTTTTGATCAAGATTGTTTGACTGCTTTTTGCAAACTGAAGGCATCACTAACTTCTGCTCCTATCATGCAGCCCCCAGATTGGTCGCGCCCATTCGAGTTGATGTGCGACGCGAGTGATTTTGCAGTTGGCGCAGTCCTAGGGCAGCGCAAGGATGGGAAGTTGCATGCTATCTACTACGCGAGTAAAACCTTGGATGGAGCGCAAGCCAACTATGCCACCACTGAAAAAGAACTACTAGCGATTGTGTTTGCGTTCGATAAGTTTCGTTCTTATCTAGTCAATTCTAAGGTTATTGTTTTCACTGACCATGCAGCAATCCGATACCTCATCACCAAGAAGGACGCTAAACCGAGACTCATCCGATGGATACTTCTACTTCAAGAATTCGATCTAGAGATCAAAGATAAAAAGGGAACTGAAAACGTAGTCGCGGACCATCTTTCGCGCCTTCGAGAGGAACAATGCACTGAAGATGTTGTGAATCCGCCGATAAATGATATGTTCCCCGACGAACACCTTTTAGCTGTTACTCATGATGGCACACCCTGGTATGCCGATTTTGTGAACTATTTGGTATCTAACATTCTACCCCCAGATCTAACCTTCCAGAAGAAGAAGAAGTTTCTTTCAGATGTGCGGCATTATTATTGGGACGACCCACTTTTATATCGAAGATGTGCAGATGGTATCTACAGAAGATGTATACCGGAGTGGGAAGTTCGGGATGTTCTGTATCAATGCCACGCATCACCATATGGAGGACATGCAAGTACTTCCAAAACCACCTTTAAAGTGTTGCAATCCGGCTTCTATTGGCCAACCTTGTTTAAAGATACCTGGAGTTACGTTCGCTCTTGCGATCAATGCCAACGCACCGGAAACATATCAAGGCGTGACGAAATGCCCATGCACACTATTTTGGAAGTTGAAGTATTTGACGTGTGGGGTATTGACTTCATGGGACCCTTTCCCTCCTCCCACAACAATAGATTCATTCTTGTAGCGGTTGACTACGTGTCAAAGTGGGTAGAGGCAATGGCTTCACCAACTAATGATTCCCGTGTAGTCATGAGAATGTTCAGCAAGATCATTTTCCCGAGATCTGGAACACCAAGGGTGGTTATTAGTGACGGGGGATCTCATTTCATGGAGCGCCAATTCAAAACCCTTATGAAGAAGTATGGAATTCTGCACAAAGTCGCCACACCATATCATCCCCAAACAAGTGGCCAAGTGGAAGTATCAAATAGAGAAATTAAGCGGATTTTGGAGAAAACAGTTTCTCGCTCAAGAACGGATTGGTCACTAAGATTGGATGATGCCTTGTGGGCTTACCGTACCGCATTCAAAACGCCCATCGGTATGTCCCCCTTCCAGCTCGTATATGGTAAATCGTGTCACTTACCCGTGGAAATTCAGCACAAGGCATTTTGGGCTGTCAAGCTGCTGAACTTTGACCTTCAAGACGCTGGGGACAAACGAAAATTGCAAATCAATGAACTAGATGAGTTTCGACGGGAGGCTTACGAGAATGCTAGAATCTTTAAAGAGCGAACAAAGAATTGGCACGATGCTCGCATTACCACGAAAAGTTTCCAAGTTGGCGATCATGTACTGTTGTTCAACTCAAGGTTGAAGCTCTTCCCCGGAAAACTAAGGACGAGATGGTCTGGCCCTTTTGTTATTCAGCATATCTTTCCTCATGGAGCTATTGAAATATGGAGTGAGGGCACTGGTAATTTTAAAGTAAATGGACATCGCCTCAAACATTACTTCCATGGAGATCCGATAGAGAAAGGGATGTCACATACCTTGTCCGACCCTACCTGAACGCCGGCCACGGTCAAGCTAATGACCTAAAACTAGCGCTTCTTGGGAGGCAACCCAAGCTAATGTTGACACTTTTGAGATAATGAAGAAATGTATCCAAGGAGGCTGAATGGACTGAGGAATGAAGAACCTGCTGATAATCAGTTCTGAGAAATAAGGAGATAAGCTGAAATGGTATGGAAGTACTGTTCCTTACCAGATTTGGAAATAGCGAGATGCGCTGGACTCCTTGGTGGAAGGTTTGAGCTACAAGTCTGATGAAGCTGTACTGGAAGACTCTTCAAGCCGGCACGCCACTTATCCATCATCTTACCAGCCACTTATCAAGCCAAGCACTGTCCTTTACCAACTTACCGGATTTGGAGTAGCCTTGAGATGTGGAGCAGCTGCCATTACCGATTGGGTTATATTATCAATTGCCACTTCTCATATTTCCTTGATGGAGTGGTTGAAGCAACAATGCTGCTCTTTACCGGATTTTTCAAACATGGAACTACATTGAAGGAACACTGTTCCTTACCGGTTTCTAACATGAAGCGTGCTGAATTTCTTGCTGCTGTGCTACGATATAAGGGAGTTGAGGTTATTGAGGCCACAGCTCCATTTTCAGAATCTCTTATGCCAAAAGAGGAGTTGGGAGTTACAAACATGCAGGATCACTATTCCTTACCGGCATCACCAACTTGAGTGAATGAGAAGACTTCTCCTTGATGCCTCTAACGAGAATGCATTGGCTTGTTTTTTTTTATACACCTGAACCTTCTCTCTATTCCTAACTTCCTCCTCTCATCCCTATCGGTGCTTGGTGCTCAATTTTAACCATTTGCATTAACTTAGATTCTATATCTACTCATTACACCTCATTTATGTTTGTGTTATCATTGCCTTATTTATCTACATTTAAGACTCTCTCAGAGGTGTTTGTTTTCATGCAGGAGTCACCAGAAATTTTCCCTGAGAATTCCGTGCGACCGAGATTTTCCCAGGCAGCCTAAGAAATTTTCCCGGGTGGGAAGTTCTCAGTCGACTTTGGAGCAGCCGCGACCGAGGTTTTCCCAGGCTACCTAAGAAATTTTCCCGGGTGGGAAGTTCTCAGTCGACTTTGGAGCAGCCGCGACCGAGGTTTTCCCAGGCTACCTAAGAAATTTTCCCGGGTGGGAAGTTCTCAGTCGACTTTGGAGCAGCCGCGACCGAGGTTTTCCCAGGCTACCTAATAAATTTTCCCGGGTGGGAAGTTGTCAGCCTATAAAAATCCGCGAGTGGGATTAGGGTTTTCCCACCCGTTTCCCAGCCGCCTCTAGTTCCCGATCACTGGACTCTTCCGCCCTCCACTCTCCGGCAGCCCTAACTCCTCTTTCCGGCCGGCGCCCTGCCGCTCCGCGCGCTTCACTCCTTCGATCGCTGTTCCCCTCCGAGCTCGACGCCCTGTTCTTCTCCGGCCGTTTACCCCTGCCTCCATCCTTTCGGCGACCTCACACCCGACCTCCTCCCGCAGACCTGGTTTTCACTTCCATCCTTCCAGCTCCAGCCGCGACATTCGATTTCTGCGTGCGCCATCTCCT
The DNA here is from genome assembly GCA_027563935.2 of Costus lasius. Classification (NCBI taxonomy): domain Eukaryota; kingdom Viridiplantae; phylum Streptophyta; class Magnoliopsida; order Zingiberales; family Costaceae; genus Costus; species Costus lasius. The sequence continues at coordinate 90,113,381 of CM050450.1, read as the reverse complement.
CCCCTCTCCAGTCTGCACTCTTCCACCCTCCAGCTCGATGGCGCCCAAACGAGCCGCTAAAGGGAAGCAACCTGCCACATCCAGCACGCCCATGGCACCTTCCACCGAGGCAGACGTCGTCTTCCGCACTGCTGAGCAGCGCCAACGCTTTCAAGCTCTCCAAGGCAGGCGCATTGTTCATACGCGGTATGCAGATTCGTCCGCGCTTCAACGACTTGGACTCCTCGACGACGTCCGGTGGATGTTCCACCGGATTGGGTGGGAGCAATTCTTCGAGAGCTGCTTTCCCACTTTTCCCTTGCTAGTGACCGAGTTCCTCAGCTCCCTCTCCCTGAACGTCAACATTCACGATGAAGACGACCCAGGGTGCTTACAGTTCCGTCTCGGCAACGCGGACCACCGTCTTTCTCTGGAAGAGCTTAACAACATATTCGGGTTCCCCCCCAGTGCTCCCCGGTGTATGCCCGCCGAATTTCACGACTCCACCTTCTGGCGACAAATTACTTCTGAGCGCGCCTATTCCTCCAAGGATGCTCGATCAGCCCCAGTGACCAATCCCTGCCTCAAATATGCCCATCGGGTACTCTCTAACACTATTTTCGGTCGCGGGGAAAGTGAGAGCACCGTCCGGCGTTCCGAACTATTTGTCCTCTGGGCTATGTTGCACGGGCACATCTTCAACTCCGCATTCTTCCTTGTCAAGCAACTTGACAAAGTCGCCCGGGCAAGGAAAGGTGCCATTGTCCTCGGTGGCCTCGTCACGCCCATCGCTCTCGCACTTGGCATGGAACCTTACCGTCTGGAGCGCGCACCCGGCCACAATAAGATCGACATCGAATCTTGCGTTGCTATGCGGATGCTTGCACGAGAAGGTGGAATGCTTCGCCTTATTTTACCTCGCGGTCTCATCTTGTACCTCCCCAACACAGCCCGAACTTCCGTACAAGATCAGCAGAACTGGAACATCACCTCTGTCGTAGACTTTGACGATGGCGAGCAACCACCCCCCTTAGCAACCGAAGCACCAGCGGGTCCCTCCTTCTCTAGCCAGCACCCCCACACTACCACGGACCGTATTATACGCGCCTCTTACTCCGAGATTCTTGAGATTCGGCGCTCGCAAGCACGCATCTTCACAAAGGTCAACCACATTGCCGATTTCCTCCACGACCACTTCAATTATCCGGGCACCGACGAGCCCGGAGCCACCGATGACTCGGATGCCTCGGGCGACACTTAGCTCGGAGAGGAGATCCCACCCCCTGTGAGTCTTCCAAGCCTATTATTTATTTGCATTTCACTTTCATGCATAGGGACTATGCATCATTTAGAGTTGGGGGTGGGATATGCATCGCTACTTTGCTTGTCTTTCGTGTTACTGCATTTACATCATGCTCTTGTTCTTGTTTTTTTTCAGTCTAGTTCCTATTATCTTAGGTTAATATTAGACATTTACATCATAACACCAAATTTACATTTTCTAAGCTCTGATGATCCTTGCCCAAGCAATGTGCATTTCCCAAATTGTGAACTTATAGTTGAGATTGGCTTTATGGTCTTATGATAGTTACTTGTCATTGTCTTTCTGAATTAGGTCTTGTGCTCTGGCCTTAAATAATAATTAACTCATCGGAAGAATGATAATCCTAGGAATCATGCTTTAAGTAAACTAAGTCACATCTCTTATGTTCCCTACTCTTGTTAAAAACATTTGTATTCCATTATTTGCGCAGTGGCCCATGTGTCCATGTAAAACTCTTGGAAAAGCAGTTGAGGAGAGAAAAGTGCTCTCCAAAGAGAGCGAGGAATTATTTTGAAAAAAAAAAAAAAAAAAAAAAAAAAAAAAAGGGGGAGAAAAGAAACAAATGAGAGAAAAGTGCCCTCAAAAGAGGGCGAGGAGCTAAACAAAGAAACATACGAGGAGAGAAAAGTGTCCCAAAAAGGGACGAGGAGGAAATAAGATTCGCATGATTATCTCAAACGCTAATTCTAAATCTTTTCCTTTAATTTGTAATGAAGTTCGTGGACAAACTAGGCATTGCGCAGGTTATGAATACACAGTCAAAGCTTGACAAAGGACATAAGATGAGGGAGCTTAATTCTCTTTTAAGTCATGAAACTTAGGCATTTGAATTTCCAAAGATGAGTAAACTTGAAGTAAAATCTTTATCAGAGCATTGACCTTGTAAGAAGACATGACCGGAGACCAACTCAATAGTCATAAAACCATCTCAATTATAATGTTCATGATCCTAGGAATTACTGCTTGCTTGAGGACAAGCAAGAATTTAAGTGTGGGGATATTTGATGCGATGCATTTATGCTTGATATTTCCATATACTTTGAAGCATTTTTCTATTAATTTATCGCGTCTGCATCATCATTTTTACTTAAATTCTTCCATATGCGCGGAATCTACACAAGATCTGGTGTTATGTAACTTTTCAGGAAATTTTGAAGGAACAGAGGTTTTCACAGTCGGGTTGGGAACATTTTCCCAACCGGGAAAAGTTCCGCCTGTCACGAATATCTGCTCGACTCTAACTCGCTGGGCCCCAAATCTTAAGGGTACTTTGGTAATTGTTAATCACGACTATAGGGGGATAAAAGGGAAGCTTTGTAACCTTAATCCCTATCAAACCCTAACCAAAGAAAGGAGAAAACGGCTGTGGACGTGACTTTGGCGGCTGGAAGAAGACAAAGACGATTTGAAGGGAAAGAGGAGTCCCTTGAAGCCCCTAGCAAAGATTTCTCCATCTACTCAGAAAGGGGAGTCGAGATTTCTATTATTCCTTCATTTTCATTGTCGTTTCTAGCCTCCAAATGGATTTCTTGAGTGTGAACTTGTTGTCAAACATTCATGATGTTTCTATGGGGATTGTAGCTTAAAGTACTATCGGGGTTAGGGCTTAGCCCTATGCCTAAAACACATTTATTAAGTAGTCTATTATTTTGATATGTTGGTTTGATTTAGTTGACCTAGCATATGTGTTTGTCATTTCTTACAACTCTTATTGCATATTATTGATCTCCGATATCGAGAGAAAAAGCGACAGCCCAATCTCGATATCGGTGTTTGTATGTCTTGGACGTTGGGAGAAAAAGCGACAGCCCAATCCCGACGTCGGATCTCGTATGCTTGGGCGCGTGAAGAAGAGCACGAAAGTAGCTCTTCTCCCACGTGAGAGAACAACTATTCATCCCTCACCCAATGGGCCTATGTAAATTTACAAGCCACGAAAGTAGGAGGTAAATTTGCATACGCACCGAACCGTGCTGCTGAAAGGGGGCGGTTTGTACCATTTGATGGATCTCTTCAACTTACCGAACCTTGCATATCGCGTAGTTACTACTTTCATTTGTGGATTGGCATAGCGGTGAAACCCGACGCCCCGATATTCTTCCATAATAGAAATCCGATCGTTTATTTGTCCGCTTGTTACTTTCCTTGCTTAGCATTTGCATATTAATTGTTAGTTGTTTCAATCGCTTTAAACCGACCCTTGATTTGTCTAGACTGCGACTTAAGGATTTACCGGTACTTGACGAATTGGTCTCTGTGGACGATATAATTTACTACTTCGGTTAGACCGTACACTTGCGGGCTCATCACGGATCTCTTCCAAGACTCAGCACCACCAGTAGATGCCGCACCCTTTTGTCACCCAAAGGTTCCTCAACCTCACCGGAGAAGAAGAGGATGGAAGATGGCCGGAGATGACCACAATCGCCCACAAATTGCCAAAGGGAAATGAGCAGCCGCAACACAAGTCTCGGATGGAGTTAGGGTTCACGAATGAGTGTTCCCTTGCTTCACTTGCGCCCAAGCTCCATCAGCCCTCCATGGTGCTTTGAGATTGGTGAAGCCAATGAAGAATATAAGAGGATGCGCCAATGCTTCATATCACCGAATGACCCAAGCTCGGTTTGGCCATCCCCTTCAACATAAGCATTAGCTCTCCTCTTGGTCATGGGTTCGAGACTCACCCATGCCACATTTTTTTTCTGTGCTTGTACACTCTTGTACAAGGCTAAATTTTTGCTAAGTGTTGCATGCAACATCTTAACACATTTCTTTGTGGTTTTGCCCCCTTCTACATCAGGCCTCACCCCAAGATGAGGGTCTCTCCCTGCTCATAACCTCTATGAGTATGCAGAGGGGTCTGGGTGTGTACCCCGCACACCCAGGTCGTCACAGCTGGTTAAGTACGGAGCACAGTAACGCAGGCATACAGGTGCATTGGATGCACTGGAGTGATCCACCGTGAGGATTGACTTGTCTAGTCAACAAGTCTGAAGAGTCCCCTTCAAGGGGGAGCAAAACCCTAAAGTGATTAGCGCATACTATATTCATCTTGCGGAAGCTAGGGTTATAGGATCAACTCGCATATTAAATGATCAACTCGAAAAAGGGGCTAGTAAAGATTAATGAAAAACATTCATACCATCGCAATAGCCTAGATGTTGCCTTGGAAGCAAAGAGTCGATTGCCTCTTCTCCAAAGGGAATCGCACACAAGAGGATGATGGCAAACTCTTTGTCGCTCCTTGTGCTAGCAAGGGTCCAAAGTGTCTTTGATCGAATTGTGAGGGATGAAGACCTTGATCTCTCTTGGCCGAATCCTCCTCTAAACTCCTTGTGCCGCCACACACCACAAGAGACTAGAGAGGAAGAGATGGATAGGCGAGAATAGAAAGCCCTATTCGAACGTGAGAGTGGTCTCCAAGTGGAGATCATGGTTACTAAAAATAGTCACCACTCTCGCTTCAATGTTCACGTCAAGTGAACAATTCGCCAAGCCTTGAACCATGCGCTCATTTCATGAGCCGGTTCACATTGGTTCGGTTTAAGAAACAATCAAGCCAATGATCTAGTCTAGATCTTAAATAAACCCTAAGGTTCCCGATCTAACCGTCGATCTCTTGGTGCTTCTGATCTGTCCGATCTAGCAACCATTCTCTCGATCGAAGCTTACCGATCTCAAGCCCTAATCAATCAAACATGATCAGACTAGATCTCACTCACAATCAGAGATTAAATCCCATTAAACTGAACCCAAACAATTCAGTCCACACGATCTGACTTAAGTAAGCCATATCATCAAATTGTGCGACCCTAAGGGTTTCCTTTAAATGTCGGTAACGATAACTGACGTCATCACGATCAGTGAGGGGTATCTAGCAACACATCACTGTCTCCCGATATAAAGGAAAGAGTCTTCCAAGACTACACCCAAACCATAGCACAAGTGTGAATCAAATCACAAAGCATACATATTTCTTTTGCCACTGGATGTTCTTATTGGACAAGCGTGTCAAGCTTGTAGCTCCAATATGATGAGCATGATTAGATCAGATGAACACTGTCACCTGGGTATGGCCATACTCTTTTCTCAATCATCTCATCCAGGGGGGCCCCTTTTAGAACATCACACTCCTTAAACAAGGAGACGGCAATCCTATGTCTATCACTAGTGCCCTAACCTGATTCAAGTTCACCATCCAAGATAATCTATAATCATTATGTTTCAAATGATATTGAACTATCTCAAAACAATGACAATCATCATTTAGAAAACACAAGTGATCTCAAGTCAGAGGAAATGTGCCACTTGTCATATTCAAGGAATATTCACATTGTGACAAACAATTGAACATCCTAGTAGGGTCTGTCCAGTACATCCAATGTACCCATGAGTCTACATCTTATTCCATGCTCGAAGCATCCTATAAGATTAGAACACATATTAGTCTTAACCATATCAAGGCTGTCTCATGTTCACCAAGATATATCGACTAAGGACATATAGCATGTCAGCCCAGCTGAACAGCTTTGAGACATTATTCAGAAGAACATATATTGCAGCAGACAATGTAAACAACTGAATAATAACCATGCCTTTATAAACATAACAGTTTATTACATGATACAGATACATTCCCACAGGCCTCAAACATTAGCCTTAAGGGCATACCCCAACAATCTCCCACTTGCACTTAATCTAATGGTTGAGAAATCTCAAACCCATATTATTACAGTGCTTCTCATGCTTCTGCTGCGCCAGAGGCTTGGTAAGCGGGTCTGCCAGATTGTCATCTGTATGAACCTTGCAGATTTTGATCTCGCCACGATCTATGATCTCCCTGATCAAATGAAACCGTCTCTGTATGTGCTTGGACTTCTGGTGCGACCGTGGTTCCTTTGCTTGTGCGATTGCTCCAGTGTTATCACAAAAGATAACCAAAGGATCTGCACTCGAAGGAACGACACCAAGTTCTCTCACGAACTTACGAATCCACACTGCCTCCTTGGATGCTTCCGAGGCTGCAACATACTCGGCTTCTGTTGTGGAATCAGCAACAGTTGACTGTTTGAGACTCTTCCACACCACTGCACCTCCATTCAAGCTAAAAACATAGCCTGATTGCGATCGGAAATCATCCTGGTCTGACTGGAACGAAGCGTCAGTATATCCCTCTATACTGAGTTCTTCCTGACCACCATATATCAAGAACATATCTTTGGTTCTCCGCAGATATTTTAAAATGTTCTTGACTGCAATCCAGTGCGCCACACCTGGATTACTTTGGAAACGACTGGTCACGCTTAACCCGTAAGCGACGTCTGGGCGAGTACACAACATCGCATACATAATGGATCCAATAGCCGAAGCATAAGGCGTATTGTCCATTTCATCTTTCTCAGTCTGTGTTTGTGGACACTGACTCTTCGAAAGACTCAGACCATGTCTGACTGGAAGATATCCTCGTTTAGAATTCTCTAAATGAAATCTTTCCAGGACTTTATCGATGTAAGTACTCTGGCACAGCCCGAGAAGCCTCTTAGATCTATCCCTGTAGATCTTCACACCTAACACATAGGCTGCTTCTCCTAGATCTTTCATTTGGAAACATTTCCTCAGCCATGCCTTCACAGCATGCATTTCAGGAATGTCATTTCCAATGATCAAGATATCATCGATGTAGAGGACTAGGAAAGTAATCACGCTCCCACTAAACCTCTTATATACACACGGGTCATCCTCGTTCTTGATGAAACCAAATTCACTGATTGATTCATCAAAACGAATATTCCAGCTTCTTGATGCTTGCTTGAGTCCATAAATGGACTTCTTTAACTTGCATATCTTATGACGATCTGCTGGATTAGTGAAACCCTCAGGTTGTGTCATGTACACATCCTCATCCAGATTTCCATTAAGGAAAGCTGTTTTCACATCCATCTGCCAGATCTCATAATCATAATATGCAGCTATCGCGAAAAGAATCCGAATAGACTTAAACATAGCTACAGGTGAGAAAGTTTCATCATAATCTATCCCGTAGATTTGTTTGAAACCTTTCGCAACTAGCCTGCCTTTATAGGTAACCACGTTACCATCCATGTCAATCTTCTTCTTGAAGATCCACTTACAGCCTATAGGGATAACTCCCGGAGGCGGATCAACCAAATCCCAGACTTGGTTATCTGACATGGAGTCCATCTCGGCGCGCATAGCTTCAAGCCATCTCGCTGACTCCGGTCCATTGACCGCATCCGCATAAGTGAGGGGTTCATCATTATCAATGATGTAGACTCCGTCATAACGCTCAGGTTGTCGACGGATCCTTCCCGATCTTCGCGGTTCCCGTGATATCTGAGCCTCAGGTTGTTCAATAACCTGATCTACCGGCTCAGGCTCATCCAATTCTGCTTGAGCACTTTGTCCTACCTCTGGATTCTCATCCAGCTTTATTTCTCTCCCACTGGCCTCTTGTAGAAGAAACTCCTTCTCAAGAAATATGGCCGTCCGAGCAACAAAAACCTTGTTCTCTTTGGGGTCGTAGAAATAATAACCCTTAGTTTCCTTAGGGTAACCGACAAAGATACATTTGTCAGATCTGCTCTCTAGTTTCCCAGAGGCGAGCTTTTTAACATAAGCCTCGCAGCCCCAGATCCTGATAAATGTTAAGCTTGGCTGTTTCCCATACCATAACTCATATGGCGTCTTTGAAACTGCCTTGGATGGCACTCGGTTTAGTACCTTTGCAGCTGTTTCCAGCGCAAAACCCCAAAAGGAGTATGGAAGAGTAGCCTGACTCATCATAGAACGAACCATATCAAGTAACGTTCTATTTCTCCTTTCGGACACACCATTCCATTGCGGTGTTCCTGGCGGAGTGAGCTGTGAGATAATCCCACACTCCTTCAGATAGTCAGTAAACGCGTGACTTAGGTATTCACCACCTCGATCTGAGCGAAGTGCCTTGATATTTCGGCCTAGCTGATTCTGTACTTCATTTTTGAACTCTTTGAACTTATCAAAAGATTCACTCTTATGTCTCATCAGATAGACATACCCATACCTACTGAAATCATCAGTAAAGGTAATGAAGTACTGATAGCCACCTCTGGCATGTTTACTAAATGGCCCACACACATCACTGTGTATAAGGTCAAGTAAACCTGAAGCCCTTTGACCTTTGTGAGGAAAAGGTGACTTCGTCATTTTACCCATTAAACAAGCCTTGCATGTATCAATCTCCTTGTAGGAGAATGATCCCAGCAGTCCATAATCATGCAACCGCTTAATGCGTTTCTCGTTTATATGGCCTAAACGACTATGCCATAGCAAGGTGCTGTCATCAGCATACTTGGCTTTCTTAATATCAATTTGCTGTATCGAACATTCCATGTCCAACATGTATAACCCATTGCTAATTGAACCAGTTGCATAAACAATATTATCAAAAGACAAAATACACTTTGAAATATTGCATTCAAAGGAAAATCCCTTCCTGACAAGAGCAGGAATGGAGATAATATTTTTAGTAATACTGGGAACAAAATAACAATTGTTTAGTTCCAATACAATTCCAGATGGTAAAGAAATGAAGTAGTCTCCTACAGCAACAGCAGCAACCCGTGCCCCGTTTCCAACGCGTAGGTCCACCTCATGCTGTCCCACCTGCCTTCTTCTCTTGAGTTCCTGTACATTTGAACAAATGTGAACTCCACATGCAGTGTCCAACACCCATGATATAGAAGAAGAAAACATGACCTCAGTCACGAATATACCTGAGCCAGAAGCGAAGCTTCCCCTCTTATCTCCTTGGAGCGCTTTACAGTCCTTTTTCCAGTGACCCAGCTGGCCACAGTGGAAACACCTGTATTCCTTGGACCGCTTCACCTTCTGCTTCAGAGCCTTGCTGTAGCTCTTGACGGGGGCTTTGCCCTTCTTCCCCTTCTTCTTGTTCCTTAAAGGAACCATTAAGACAGAGGTCGAAGGCTTTCCCTTCAGAGTCTCCTCAGTAGTGAGGAGCATATTCAGCAGCTCTGCCGGAGTACAATCGATTTTGTTCATATTAAAGTTAATAATGAACGCGTCGAATGAAGGCGGGAGAGACTGCAGAATAATATCCACAGCAAGCTCCTGGTTGATGGTATGCCCCAGTTTCTCTAGAGCCTCCTTGTGCCCAATCATCTTGAGCACGTGAGCTCCCACTGGGCTCCCTTCAGCCAGTTTGCTCTGAAAGAAGAGCTTCGTCAAATTATAGCGTTCAGTCCTCGCCTGTGCAGCATACAACATCTTGAGGTTTGCTATCATGTCTATAGCAGACATATCCTCATGCTGACGCTGCAGCGGTGGCGTCATAGACGCTAGCATCAGGCAAGCGACATCAATGCTATCATTGACGTGCTTTTCATAGGCTTCCCGAACCGCCCTTGCGGCGTTCGGAGCGGGCTGAGGCGGTATCGCCGTCTCGAGGACATACAGTTTCCTCTCTGCCTTAAGAACGATCTTAAGGTGTCCGAACCAGTCAGAGAAGTTCGGCCCAGCAAACTTCTCCCTTTCCAGTAGGGATCGCACATTGAAGTTCATGGTGTTCGTTGCTGCAGGTATCTACAACAATGCAAGAACAGCAAGGTCAGTATCAATGTAAAGAATCAATCAGGACTTAAGAAAGATTCTTTTTCTCACTATTTTATCTGGCTTGAAAAATCCAACAAAATAGCCCGAAAGAGTAGAACTCTTTTAGTGAGATGGGATCCAGATTTCGTACTTGGTCTCCGCGTCCCGCTCAGGCGAGATAAGATGCACAGAGAGTACAAGCACTAATCTCCGGTAGGCAGTCCCTGCCGATCGCCAACCCGTGCGATTCCCCTTCATCTGGGCAGTCCAGCAGACTGTGCCAACTGAGTTGGTACAACACAGTCTCTGACCCCACAGATGGCTGCCTCCATGCACTACCATATGCGCCACATATGTAGCCTACATGGTCAAGCTGACCCGACCTACTCCCTGGACCACCATGTGCTATGCTGAGCAACGAGAAGGGATAAATCCCTACTCTGTAACACACAGGTGTAATCCCGCACCGTCTGAAGATAGATGGACGTGCCCACTGAGTGGGTACAACACGGCTCCAACGATAATCAGAACAGTGAGGTTTCGCGTCAGAAGGCTTACGAGCTTGATATTTAGCGTTGGATTTTCACGGTCTTTTTATCTTCTTCACTATCATACAATTCCTATGGTGATAGCAGAAGATAAATTAAAACATGCTGTTCTACTTATATAAGCAATAAAAGAAAGCATGGTTCTTATGTGGTAAAAGCCCATAGCCCTAGAAGACCTTAACCTAGTTTAAGTCTTCACTTGCTCTTCATGGGTCTTTTGCTGCTCATCTGGCCCATACCAGGGCCCAAGCGCCAATTGCAGCTCTGGTGCGCCCACCAGGAAAATGCGCCAGGTCCTAGGGTCGAACCCTAGACCTCCCACCTGGTCAAGCCACTGCTGCATGCGCCTCTACCAAGTGTGCTCTGTGCTCTTGTCTAATTAAATTACAAATTTAACTATCTAGACAAGATTGACACGCAGGTCAATAACATTTTATAAATTAAAGCAATGTGATGCGCAGATCACAATAATTAATTTACAACAATTTTAAATCCCAGGCACACAGGCCCCAGCACAGCACACAATTAATATGGGCAGCCCACATAAGACTAAATAGACAAACATATGCATCCAATCAGCAATCATGTGATCCATCATAAAAATTAAAATTTTCGAAAAAACCCCATGGGATCAATTTTAATTTTTCCTTATTTGCCCTACAACCTTACAACGGTCCATTACTAGGGATCCACTCATCCAACCTAGTCAGATCCACTGCCCTTGCATGCACCAAGTCATAACTGACTTGCGTCGACCAAAAGGTCAACCATGCATGCGCCAGGGCTGAACTACGACACTGAGGTCTGGCAAGCGGGTGTGACCCCGGGCCTAACTCAGGTGCGTTCATTAGTCGTCTCAATCAGACATCGCTACACGCCTGTCTGCAGTCGACCTTTAGCCACCTCTGGCTTGCGCCAAGGTGCTATGTGGTCGACCCATCCAGGCTGTCAGATGATCTGATCAAACCTTTTGGATCTAACTTAGGGGTGACTTCAACCCTAATAACCCGTCTAAGGGTTTAATGCAAGGCTTTAGATCTATAGTTAGTCGCGCAAGTATTCAAGTTTTTATAAAAACTAAGATGCGCCAACATACAACATACATGCGCAAATGAAACAAAAACAAGTTTCGGCATGATATAATTTAACATGTGAATTTACGCATGTTATAGATCTAAGCATACATCGGCATTCATGGATCACAAATCAAAGCAATCATTTAAACATGCGTTCAACTGGCTCTGATACCAATTGAAGAGTCCCCTTCAAGGGGGAGCAAAACCCTAAAGTGATTAGCGCATACTATATTCATCTTGCGGAAGCTAGGGTTATAGGATCAACTCGCATATTAAATGATCAACTCGAAAAAGGGGCTAGTAAAGATTAATGAAAAACATTCATACCATCGCAATAGCCTAGATGTTGCCTTGGAAGCAAAGAGTCGATTGCCTCTTCTCCAAAGGGAATCGCACACAAGAGGATGATGGCAAACTCTTTGTCGCTCCTTGTGCTAGCAAGGGTCCAAAGTGTCTTTGATCGAATTGTGAGGGATGAAGACCTTGATCTCTCTTGGCCGAATCCTCCTCTAAACTCCTTGTGCCGCCACACACCACAAGAGACTAGAGAGGAAGAGATGGATAGGCGAGAATAGAAAGCCCTATTCGAACGTGAGAGTGGTCTCCAAGTGGAGATCATGGTTACTAAAAATAGTCACCACTCTCGCTTCAATGTTCACGTCAAGTGAACAATTCGCCAAGCCTTGAACCATGCGCTCATTTCATGAGCCGGTTCACATTGGTTCGGTTTAAGAAACAATCAAGCCAATGATCTAGTCTAGATCTTAAATAAACCCTAAGGTTCCCGATCTAACCGTCGATCTCTTGGTGCTTCTGATCTGTCCGATCTAGCAACCATTCTCTCGATCGAAGCTTACCGATCTCAAGCCCTAATCAATCAAACATGATCAGACTAGATCTCACTCACAATCAGAGATTAAATCCCATTAAACTGAACCCAAACAATTCAGTCCACACGATCTGACTTAAGTAAGCCATATCATCAAATTGTGCGACCCTAAGGGTTTCCTTTAAATGTCGGTAACGATAACTGACGTCATCACGATCAGTGAGGGGTATCTAGCAACACATCACTGTCTCCCGATATAAAGGAAAGAGTCTTCCAAGACTACACCCAAACCATAGCACAAGTGTGAATCAAATCACAAAGCATACATATTTCTTTTGCCACTGGATGTTCTTATTGGACAAGCGTGTCAAGCTTGTAGCTCCAATATGATGAGCATGATTAGATCAGATGAACACTGTCACCTGGGTATGGCCATACTCTTTTCTCAATCATCTCATCCAGGGGGGCCCCTTTTAGAACATCACACTCCTTAAACAAGGAGACGGCAATCCTATGTCTATCACTAGTGCCCTAACCTGATTCAAGTTCACCATCCAAGATAATCTATAATCATTATGTTTCAAATGATATTGAACTATCTCAAAACAATGACAATCATCATTTAGAAAACACAAGTGATCTCAAGTCAGAGGAAATGTGCCACTTGTCATATTCAAGGAATATTCACATTGTGACAAACAATTGAACATCCTAGTAGGGTCTGTCCAGTACATCCAATGTACCCATGAGTCTACATCTTATTCCATGCTCGAAGCATCCTATAAGATTAGAACACATATTAGTCTTAACCATATCAAGGCTGTCTCATGTTCACCAAGATATATCGACTAAGGACATATAGCATGTCAGCCCAGCTGAACAGCTTTGAGACATTATTCAGAAGAACATATATTGCAGCAGACAATGTAAACAACTGAATAATAACCATGCCTTTATAAACATAACAGTTTATTACATGATACAGATACATTCCCACAGGCCTCAAACATTAGCCTTAAGGGCATACCCCAACAAAGTCAATCTCACATGCAAGAGGTTTGCATTGATCCTTAGACTTGAGGTATTCATGTCTAGATTTTATGATGGGTATGCTTTGATACAGTCTTACGTCTCTCCGTAATTGGGAGACCAAAACGACTGACATTGGGCATGTCATAAGTCATGTAGAGACATGGATGACCAATAGTAGGATTTGCCCCTTCCTTATTGGAAGCATGATATCCACTCGGGGGCGCCCCACCTTATTGGTGCATGACAGGAATGTGTGGCCACACTTGTTGAGTCATGACCAATGCATTGGATTGATAAACTTGAGACTAATCCAATGGCAGGATATCAGTTTAGGCAAAGGGATCTATAATGCAATGGGAATCCTCATTGCTTGTTAGGGAGTTGTTGCCATAATGACTTAAGTCCTATGACATGGGTTGTAGTGATGTGTTGCTAGATACCCCTCACTACTTATGATGTTTACATCATTGCCATCGTCATATGGATCCTACGGGGTCACACGCAATAGACTCTTGACGTTGCTTTAATCAGAAGCCTTATGATCAAGTTATTGGATAACTTGGATCAATTTGAAAGATTTCATCAGCGCCAATGGGCCTGATGAGTTGGAAGAAAGTTATTGGAGCCAAACTTCATTTTTTGGCAGGTTGACCCGAAATTGACCTAGATTGGTCACATTTGGATTAGGGTTGCATTGGATTGGATCCAATGACTTAATCAACCCATACCATGAAGTTTGGGCAAGCTCATTAATCCAATGAGGCCCAATAACTAGTTGTCAAGAAGAGGTATAAGCAAATAAGGGTATAATGGGGAAGAGTTTCACCCCATTGGCGCCAAGGGCATAATGGGGTGGAGTGGGCGCATGTTGCTTCATAAGGAAGCATTAGGCGCCTCCCCCTTTGTTCCTTGGATGGAAAGAATGCCTCTAAGGCATGTCTCGGGCTGATATGGCTATTAGGCAAATAAGGATAGGTTGAATGAGGTTTATGGCAAAGTCTTGGAGACTTTCCTTACCACAAACCCCTCTCATCCTAGCCGCCCACTTGGCATGATCTTGGCCCTCCCTAAACCGCCTCTTGGCTTATAAAAGGGACCCTAGCTGCCCCCTCTTAATGGTTCGATTCCTTGGAGGCGTGAACATACATAGAGAGGCGTGAGCAAGGGCAAAGGGCGACAACATCAAGGTGGCGCAAGCCTTCTTCCTCCTTGAAGCCGCAAGCCTTCTTCTCCTTCTTCACCTCTTGGCGTAACTTGGAGAAGGGCTTGGTGGTGACATCTCCTGGAGAGAATTGGAAACTTAGGGTGGCGACAACTTGAGAGCTTGGAGCTCTCCTTCTTCATCAAGGAGCGCAACCTTCTTCCTTCTTGTAACCGCAAGTTCTTCTTCTTCTCTATCTCTTCTTGGCGCAAGGAGTCTTTGTACTTGGTGGCGTTTTCTTGCCACAAGCCCTCTTCGTTCCTTGGCCATAGGCGCACCTTGGAGATGGCGCAAGCAAAGAAGAAGAAGGAAGTACTTGGCACATCATCCTCTTCCTCATCTCTTATTGGCGTTTCTACCTTGGAGGTGGCGCAAGATTTGAAGAGAGTGATAAGGCTTGATTCTCTTCCCGAGGCTAGCACCAAGCGTGGAAGGGAGCAACGATCAAGGAGTCGACGCATGGATACTTGTAGAGGGCGAACACTTGGATGCCTTCAACATGGCTTCGGCAACTAGACAAGCAAAAGAGGTACATCTCTAACACATCCTTGTGTCTTCTCTCTCGCATGGATCCTTGGGACCGGAATATGTTTCGGGTGTAATGATTCTTCCGCTGCGTCCTGGGACTGCAAAATTTTAAATTACACCCAGTATTCCCTAACAGTCATCTGTGTGATGGAGGTTCGACAGCTTTTTCCTAACCATCAATCCATGTTCTCTGGACGGAACTGGGTCTTTAGTGCCTGTTTCAGTTCCTCCCAACTCTTCATGGTGTCGGTGCCATCTTGCACCCTGGTGCGCCACCATAGCTTTGCGTCACCAGTTAGATACCATGTTGTCATGGCAATCTTGATCCCCTCTGAATCAGGTTGGGTGACAAGGAAATACTTATCCATGTCAAACAAGAAGTTCTCGAGTTCCTTTGTGTCTCGAGTGCCATTAAAACTTTGGGGTTCAGGAACCCTCATTTGTGCATGTTGGGGTTGCACATTTCCCCCTCCTACGTGTAATGCTATGGTGAGGACGACTATCTGAGCCTTCAATTCCTCAATTTGAGCCCTCAGAAATTTGACGGACTCAGGAGTATTGTCTTTATGTCCCTCCATTTCTATTGACAAGCCAACATGTTTCGCATTGACCAAATCTAGTTGGCCCTCAATATCAGTGAAACGCACTTCCTGGAGTTCACAGTGCCTTCTTCGCCTTTCCTCCCTATCCAGCTCGGGAGCATTACCCATAAGTGTTTCCACATCGGTTCCCTCGTGTGAGACCCTGGGTATCCTGGGGCTATACCCCGCCTTTCCCATGGACTCATAGAGGTTATGAGTAGGGATGAAGGGGGTAAAGTTGATGGAGAATACACTTGCAAAAATATAAGGTTCAATATAGAAGGTTACATGAACCTTAGTGCATTATTTGAGCTTGTATAGAGGTGTACAAGCATGTGTAAAAAAAATATGTCATGGGTGAGATTTGAACCCAAGACCTATGAGAGAGCTAAGCCTTATGTTACATGAGAGGACCAACCCGAGCTTGGGTCATTAGCTGAAAGAAATAGGAGCGCCATCCACTTAAAGTCTTCTTAATGCACAAGGGCAAAATTGACAAAAGAGCAATCTAATTTGGGGATCTCGATTGGATGAGATTTCATTCGGCCATTTTGGAAGAACCGAAGCTTGAGGAAGACGATTTGGTGGAGGAGCTCTCGGCTTGGAGGGTTCTTGGCGATCTTCTTCTACCTTCTTCCTTGGCAAGTTCCCTTGAGGTGAGGGAACCTCTCTTGGTGAGTCATCATCACGCTCAAGGCTTGAGGCGAGCTCTTGAGGCGTGTTCTTGAGCTGTTCTTGGAGAGTTCTTCCTAGAGGCGAGGAAGAACCCTAGAAGAGGGAGACATTCATCTTTGGCGAGTCCTTGGAGGAGAGGATCACCACCAGCAGTCTTTCCCTCTTCATCATTATCACCGGCAGCATCTTGGGTAGGGCGGCACCTTGCTGTCCACCTAGTGTTTGGCGTGTTCTTGCTCTTGGAGTGGGCGAGACCTTGCTGATCTTGGAGCTTGAGGGAGCTCTCGGTTCATACCTTGCAGCCCTTGTGTTTGACGCATTGCCTCTTTGAGGAAAGGGTGCTGATTTGTGGGGAAGAAGGGGCTGAGTTGAACATCATCCACCGGCCACACTTGGGGGCGGCACTTGCTGTCCATTTGGAGTATTGGTGCTCCTTGGAGGCTAAGGGGCACGGCTTGCATCTAAACCACCTAGAGGGGTGACTCTAGGGTGGTGCCTCAAGTGCTTGCACTTGAGGAGTGTCTTGGAGAGCTTGGAGGAGAAGACCGGCCACCTTGGAGGAGAGGAGGCTGATTTCCACCCTCACATTGCATTGCGTAGGAGTGGTATATTCTCTAGCACTACTTGTGTTATTTAGCTTGCAATAGCATTGTAGAACTTGTATGAACATTATGCTATCTTGAGTAGTTGATAGGGTGTTTGCTTTTATCGTTCGGTGTGATTCTCGCTGTGTAGTTGTGGATACTTGTATTAGGGTTTGGGCATATGTCGAGTGCCCTTATTCTGTGAACTGCCAGCGATTGTGTGGATTGTCATTTACAGGGCGCTTAGGTTTAAGACTGTTGGTAAGTGTGCATATGGGGTTGAGAAGCAACATGTGCTTGCCACCCGCCACTTACTGACCTAGGTCTAGGGCTAGGAGAAGGCTAGGACTCAGTTCCATCAGCACAGCCTTGGAGCTCAGTTCCATCAGAGCCCAGCCCTGAGAGCGCAGAGGATCAGAGAGGTGCAGATTGTGCTTGGGAGACGATATTGGCTAATTTCCGCATAGAGGGTAGGCTGACAATCTACACAGAGGGTGTGTAGATTGTGCCATCACGCTCGAGAATTTACGCAAAAATTTAGCACGAAATTTGGGGCGTGACAACTGGTATCAGAGGCCACTTCCAGCACAGATCAGCAGGAATTTACTGGGATTTTCTGAGTTGGGACGAGTGAGTCAGGGATATCGACGTTAGTTTAGTTACTGTTTGGGGGTTGCGTACGTCGGAGCCTAGTGCCCGGGGCGTAATTCCTCAGTAACTTGCTAATCGGTCAGTTCTGACCATTCTGAGACTATCCCCAGTATTTCCTTCAGTTCCACAGTTCACACCGAGATCCAGAGATAGCGCCATTTACGAGGAGTATGGCAGCTCAGGCACAGCTCGAGGAGAGGTTCTCGAGGCTAGAGGCAGCTGTAGAGAGGATACAGCACACCATTGGATTAGAGGATGATGAGTTACACGGAGATCCACTTGGTGAGCGTATAGCAGCACTGCATGGCATTATTCATCATGTCCAGCAGGAGACTAAAGCTCATGTTGCTGAGATGACTCATGCTTTTGAGAGTCAGATGGCGGAGATGTCCCAGGGGATGGAGAATCTCATGGTAGACCTGAACCTGGTGAAGCTAGGATTGGCGCATGTGACGGCTCACCCACCTACACCCACAGCGCCAGCACCAGTTCAGACTACCAGACGCCATGTTCCAGAGCCCACTACCTTTGCGGGGGCGCGGGTAGCGAAGGAAGTGGAGAACTTCTTGTTCGATATGGAACACTATTTCAGAGCAGCATGTATCACTGCAGAGGAGCGGATAGAGGTTTGCGCGGCCTATCTCAGAGGCGACGCAAAGTTGTGGTGGAGAACACACATAGCCCCACGGACTGAGGGGGACGCTCCTGAGATCCCAGACTGGGATGCTCTAAAGGCTGAAATGAGGGCACATTTCAGACCTGCAGATACTTTGCACAGTGCGCGGATGGCACTGAGGTATTTGAAGCACACTGGCAACATCAGAGAATATGTGAAGCAGTTTGGCATTCTACTGCTAGAGGTGCCAAACAAGAATGAAGAGGAGAAATTTCATGATTTCATTGGTGGCTTACAGGATTGGGCATATAGAGAGCTCCAGAGGAAGGGAGTTTCTACCTATAGAGAGGCAGTAGCAGCTACAGATGCATTAGTAGATATGGGAGGATCCACGTTTACTGCTACTAAGACCACTTCTTCACCACCTAGGAGGCCTACAGGGCAGAGTCAGACAAAGAAGTGGGTGCCCAACTGGAAAAAGGGAAAGGGTGTGGCACATCAACCACAGGCTCAACAGAGAAAGCCACAGCCAAAGCCACAGCCAGTGCAACATAGACCCCAACCACAGCAGGGGAAAGCTTCTACATCTGGCGCTAGTACTAGCAGAACTAGGCCAGGATGCTATATCTGCAACGGTCCTCACATGATGAGAGACTGTCCTAGGAAGCAGACGGTTGCTTCCTTAGCACTTGGAGGTACACAGGAGGGCAAGGACGACCTTGGATGTGCGGGTGCATCTGTTAACCCGATGGTCATTGCAAATGTTAGTGTGAGGTCTAGTCCCCTGATGTATGTTGACATAACCCTCAACGATGTTCAGATTACTGCTATGGTAGACACGGGCGCCACTCATCTGTTTGTGTCATATAGAGTGAAGGACAAATTGAGGTTGAAGACTATGCCGTGTACCAATAATGTCAAGACTGTGAATGCAGACCCGAGGAAAGCATCCGGAGTATCATATGACGTGCCAGTTAGACTTGGTTCTTGGTCAGGGCGTGTACATGCTATGGTGACAGCCCAAGATGATTTTGATGTGATAGTGGGTATGGACTTGCTTCGGCGCGCGAAGGCAGTCCCAATGCCTCACTTGAACGGATTGCAGATAGTGGATGAGCGATCACCTTGTTTTCTTCCTTGCCACACTGCGGCAAAGGTTAAAAGTAATAACAAGGGCAAAGAGGTGGTGGCACATCTATTGTAGCCAAAGGTCTTCGACGTGGAGAGACCACTTACCTAGCGCATGTCAGGGTAGTGGAGGATCTTCCTCAGAGAGTTTCGACACTTGAGCAGCCGAGAGGACACAGGGGAGGTCCGGCCAGCCTTCCTAGTTCTAGTAGGAGCCGAGGAGTTGAGACCAGTATGGGAGCGGCGGAGATGACTTTGGATGATCATATCAGACAGTTACCTGCACCTATAGGGGGTTTGTTACAGGAGTACCAGGATGTAGTACCGCCAGAGATGCCGAAGGTGTTACCACCTAGGCGTGACATTGACCATACCATTGAGTTGATTCCAGGGGCTGTTCCACCACCCCAGGCACCTTACAGGATGCCTCCTGCTGAGTTAGAGGAACTCAGGAAACAGTTGGATGAGTTGCTAGAGTCTGGGTACATCCAACCTTCAAAAGCACCTTATGGAGCACCTGTATTATTCCAGAGGAAGAAGGATGGATCGATGAGAATGTGTGTGGATTATCGAGCTCTAAACAAAGTGATTGTTAAGAACTCATATCCAATCCCTTTGATCCAAGATTTGATAGACCGGTTGGTGCATGCCAAGGTCTTTAGTAAACTAGACCTTCGTTCCGGATATTGGCAGGTCAGAATAGCAGAAGGAGATGAATCCAAGACCACTTGTGTGACAAGATATGGGTCTTATGAGTTTTTGGTTATGCCATTTGGGCTAACCAACGCTCCAGCT
Organism: Costus lasius; assembly: GCA_027563935.2. Taxonomy (NCBI): domain Eukaryota; kingdom Viridiplantae; phylum Streptophyta; class Magnoliopsida; order Zingiberales; family Costaceae; genus Costus; species Costus lasius. The sequence continues at coordinate 90,093,224 of CM050450.1, read as the reverse complement.
ACATTTTGCAATCTGATGAACAACATCCTACATCCTTTTCTGGATAAGTTTGTAGTGGTGTACTTGGATGACATTGTGATTTACTCTGATAGCTTGGAGGAGCACACAGAGCACCTGAGGTAGGTGTTGTCAGTCTTGAGGCAGAACCAATTATATTTGAAACTGGAGAAGTGTGAATTTGCCCAGAAGGAGGTAGAATTTCTAGGGCACATTGTTGGAGGGGGCCAAGTGCGCATGGATGAGAGTAAGGTGGCGGCCATTGTGGATTGGCCGGCCCCTACTTCTGTTAGCACCCTGAGATCTTTTCTAGGGTTGGCTAATTTTTACAGGCGGTTCATAAAGGACTATTCTAAGGTTGTAGCTCCTTTGACCGACCTATTGAGGAAAGATGTTTCCTGGTGTTGGGAGAGAGACACCAGAGGGCATTTTATGATCTGAATGAGAGGGTTACTTCAGAGCCGATATTGAGACTTCCTGATTTTGCTTTACCCTTCGAGGTTCATACAGATGCATCGGATAGGGCTTTGGGTGGAGTCCTAGTCTAGGAGGGTAGACCTATTGCTTATGAGAGCAGGAAGCTTAAGAGTGCTGAAATGAATTACTCTGCACACGAGAAGGAGATGCTTGCTGTTGTGCATTGCTTGAGAACATGGAGAGTGTACTTGCTGGGGAGCAAGTTCACTGTTAAAACTAATAATGTAGCCAACACATTTTTCTAGACCCAAAAGAAGTTATCAGCGAGACAGGCTAGGTGGCAGGAGCAGCTAGCCGAGTTTGATTTTGGGTGGGAACATAAACCGGGGCGCATTCATCAGGTGCCTGATGCACTCAGCCGGATTGCAGTGGTGACTTTTTGTTGTGCAGTGTCCTATGCCCAGAGTAAGATAATTGGACTCATTAGAGATTCAGCACTAGCGGATCAGACCTATGAGAAGCTGTTATCTCAGATTAGGATGGGGGTCATCCAGAGATATTACATTAGTGATGAAGGTCTGATCATGGCTAAAGGAGACTGACCATATGTCCCTTCCTCAGGGAATATTAGGTTCGGCTTGATGAGAGAATATCATGACACCGTGTGGGCGGGTCATCCAGGAGGCAAGAGGATGTATGCCTTGATCAGCAGAGCATGGTATTGGCCGGGGATGAAGGAGGATATCGAGCACTATACAAAGACTTGTCATGTGTGTCAGCAGGACAAGGTAGAAAGGAGGAAAGAAGCAGGGCTTTTACAGCCATTACCTATTCCTGATAGACCTTTCTCATCTATATCCATGGATTTCATCACCCACTTCCCCAAAGTAGAAGGGATGGCATTTGTCTTTGTGGTAGTAGACAGATGTAGCAAGTATGCTGTATTTGCTGCTGCACCTGAGGTTTGCACAGCTGAGGTTACTGCTAACCTCTTTCTGACAAATGTAGTGAAGCATTTTGGGTTACCCAAGGAGATTATCAGTGATAGGGATCCTAGATTCACAGGGAGATTCTGGACTTCCCTATTCAAAAGATTGGGTACTGATTTGAAGATGTCAACAGCATACCATCCCCAGACTGATGGTCAAACTGAAAGAATTAATGCATTACTGGAGGAGTATTTGAGACACTTTGTTTCTTCTACACAGAAGAACTGGTTGAATTTATTAGACACTGCTCAGTTTGCATATAATATCCAGACATCATCTGCTACAGAGAAGAGCCCGTTCGAACATGTGTTAGGGTGGCAACCTTTAACACCCATGGATACACTGAACAGGGGCACAGGGGGAGAATGTCAGGCGGCAGTTGACTTTGTAGAGGATAGGTTCGAGCTGTGGGATGAAGCTCGTGACAGCCTGAATGAGGCCAGGAACCGAATGAAGCTCTATGCTGATAGGGACAGGCGACATGTGGAGTTTACAGTTGGAGAGTTGGTCCTTCTGAAACTCACACCTCAGATGTGGAGGAAGACTGAGGTAAAGAGATATCATAGAGGCCTGATTAGGAGATATGAGGGTCCTTTCAGGATTATCAAAAGGGTAGGCCCAGTAGCATACAAGGTGGACTTACCACGATGGCTTCAGTTTTACCCTACTTTTCATGTCAGCCTATTGAAGAAATATCATGAGGATGATAGGCATCCAGACCGTGGACAGGTGAGAAGACAACCTGCGAGGGGCAGAGTTGAATTTGCTAAGAAGCCCGTGAAATTTTTAGACCATAGAGTCTATGGTTCGGGACCACCTGGAGGTCGAAAGATGGAATTCCTAGTTCAGTGGGAGAATGAACTAGAAGAGGATGCAACCTGGGAGAAGATGGAGGACATCACCCAGTTTGAGGAGTTAGCCAGGGGATATGACCAGCTGTTGGCCTCAAGGGTGAGCGCCAATTCAGTTGGGGGAGAATTGTGAGACCCTGGGTATCCTGGGGCTATACCCCGCCTTTCCCATGGACTCATAGAGGTTATGAGTAGGGATGAAGGGGGTAAAGTTGATGGAGAATACACTTGCAAAAATATAAGGTTCAATATAGAAGGTTACATGAACCTTAGTGCATTATTTGAGCTTGTATAGAGGTGTACAAGCATGTGTAAAAAAAATATGTCATGGGTGAGATTTGAACCCAAGACCTATGAGAGAGCTAAGCCTTATGTTGCATGAGAGGACCAACCCGAGCTTGGGTCATTAGCTGAAAGAAAGAGGAGCGCCATCCACTTAAAGTCTTCTTAATGCACAAGGGCAAAATTGACAAAAGAGCAATCTAATTTGGGGATCTCGATTGGATGAGATTTCATTCGGCCATTTTGGAAGAACCGAAGCTTGAGGAAGACGATTTGGTGGAGGAGCTCTCGGCTTGGAGGGTTCTTGGCGATCTTCTTCTACCTTCTTCCTTGGCGAGTTCCCTTGAGGTGAGGGAACCTCTCTTGGCGAGTCATCATCACGCTCAAGGCTTGAGGCGAGCTCTTGAGGCGTGTTCTTGAGCTGTTCTTGGAGAGTTCTTCCTAGAGGCGAGGAAGAACCCTAGAAGAGGGAGACATTCATCTTTGGCGAGTCCTTGGAGGAGAGGATCACCACCAGCGGTCTTTCCCTCTTCATCATTATCACCGGCAGCATCTTTGGTAGGGCGGCACCTTGCTGTCCACCTAGTGTTTGGCGTGTTCTTGCTCTTGGAGTGGGCGAGACCTTGCTGATCTTGGAGCTTGAGGGAGCTCTCGGTTCATACCTTGCAGCCCTTGTGTTTGACGCATTGCCTCTTTGAGGAAAGGGGGCTGATTTGTGGGGAAGAAGGGGCTGAGTTGAACATCATCCACCGGCCACACTTGGGGGCGGCACTTGCTGTCCATTTGGAGTATTGGTGCTCCTTGGAGGCTAAGGGGCACGGCTTGCATCTAAACCACCTTGAGGGGCGACTCTAGGGTGGTGCCTCAAGTGCTTGCACTTGAGGAGTGTCTTGGAGAGCTTGGAGGAGAAGACCGGCCACCTTGGAGGAGAGGAGGCTGATTTCCACCCTCACATTGCATTGCGTAGGAGTGGTATATTCTCTAGCACTACTTGTGTTATTTAGCTTGCAATAGCATTGTAGAACTTGTATGAACATTATGCTATCTTGAGTAGTTGATAGGGTGTTTGCTTTTATCGTTCGGTGTGATTCTCGCTGTGTAGTTGTGGATACTTGTATTAGGGTTTGGGCATATGTCTAGTGCCCTTATTCTGTGAACTGCCAGCGATTGTGTGGATTGTCATTTACAGGGCGCTTAGGTTTAAGACTGTTGGTAAGTGTGCATATGGGGTTGAGAAGCAACATGTGCTTGCCACCCGCCACTTACTGACCTAGGTCTAGGGCTAGGAGAAGGCTAGGACTCAGTTCCATCAGCACAGCCTTGGAGCTCAGTTCCATCAGAGCCCAGCCCTGAGAGCGCAGAGGATCAGAGAGGTGCAGATTGTGCTTGGGAGACGATCTTGGCTAATTTTCGCATAGAGGGTAGGCTGACAATCTACACAGAGGGTGTGTAGATTGTGCCATCACGCTCGAGAATTTACGCAAAAATTTAGCACGAAATTTGGGGCGTGACACCTCGAAAGCAGACATTCTTGAGAGCCTGATCTATAGATCGTTGGCCTCTGATACCACTTGTCACATACGCACTTTCCTTAGTGCCTGATGTCCGCGCGGCAGACTACTTGGAGTAGTTTCAGCCTTAATCCTGTGTGCACGTACGCACTGAATTCGGAAGCGTCATTATAAAACCGAGACAACGATGTAGTTCGAGGGCAACACTAGCAATCGAAGGCTCAAGAGATTTGCACAGGACGGCGAGTAAAATGCTCACCCGCCGTTATATATTGATAAAAAGGCAACAATACAAGATAACAATACAGGACACTAAGCAAAGATTAAGTAGACCCTAGACCTATGACTTGGTGGAGAGGGTAGGTGTGTGGAACCTTGCAATTTTATATTTGCATGGGATCACAAGACTGCATTTAACCAAGCACTACTACCCCTCTCAATACTATCCCAAGCACACAAACTAAGGGGTGTGAGTAGAAGGCTTCATAAGCGTTGGGTAGGCTAATTTTACACATTTGAGCCCCCCATCCTGGAGTACTTGTGAAAGCACAAACCCCCACTCACGCGTACATGCCCCGGGATAGTCCCCCGAGTGCATCGCTACCCCAATGACCAAAACACATGACACACATGTGCCAAAGCCTATTTTTACATAGGTCTACCTATCTACCAAGTCTTACACCAAAAGATAGCGTCAGGGTCGGGTAACAGTGGAATTATACCCAAACTCCTCCGATCCCTGATAGCACGGACTTCAGGCACTAAGGAAAGTGCGTCCGTCACAAGTGGTATCAGAACTCAACGATCCATAGATCAGGCTCTCAAGACAAGAATGTCTGCTTACGAGGGAACTGTTGTGCCCACAAGTGTACGGATACTTGAAGTAATATTTAAGATCTTGAACCACAGGGACTTCGCTGTTAAATACTAACTAATTGAGTTTTCACTAGCTAAGCAAATCGAGGATTGTGTAAATAGCAATCGAACTGTAATCGAAGTAAATCAGAATGAGAGAAACGGGGCTAGGGGTTCATTCATCTTAATATTCATGACTAAATATGATTAAAGATTCATCAATTTATCATTGTTACGGTTAAGATATAATTCACTTGATAAACAAACTAACTCACTCTCATGCAGTTAGTTTACAAAGAACGATCCTCACTCTCGTGCAAGATCAATTCAATGCTAAATATAAGAGAATTTTGGCTAAAGAGATAAAGAATCACTCTCGTGCATTCTACCTCAATGTTGGGGTATGCCCTTAAGGCTAATGTTTGAGGCCTTGGGTTATTATCAGTATCATGTACAAACTATGTATATGTTTTATAAAGGCAATTGTTGTTATTCAGATTGTTACATTATCTGCTGCTGTATGTATACATCTGAGTAATGTCTCAATGATGTTCAGCTTAGCTGACATTCAGTATTGTCCTTAGTCGAGATATCTCGGTGAACATGAGACAGCCTTGATATGATTGAGACTAATATGTGTTCTAATCTTATAGGATGCTTCGAGCGTGGAATAAGATTTAGACACATAGGTGCATTGGATGTACTGGACTGACCCTACTTAGGATATTCAATTGTTTGTCACAATGTGAAAAAATCCTTATATGCAAGCAAGTGGCATATTCCCTCTGACTTGAGATCACTTATGTCTCTAAATGATGATTGGCATTATCTTGAGGTAGTTCAATATCATTTGAAAGATAATGGTTAAAGATTATCTTGGATAGTGAGCATGAGTCATGTTAGGGCACTAGTGATAGATATAGGATTGCCTCTCCTAGTTGGAGTGTGATGTTCTAAAGGGCCCCCTGGATAAAATGGTTGAGAATGTGTATGGCCATACCCAGATGACTATGATCATCTGATCTAACCATTTTCATCGTGTTGGAATCACAGGCTTGACACGCTTGTCTAACGGGAACATCCAGTGGCAAAGGGAAACATGTATGCCAAGTGAATTAGATTCACACTTGTGCTATGGTTTGGGAGTAGTCTTGGAAGACTCTTTCCTTCATATCGGGAGCCAGTGATGTGTTGCTAGATACCCCTCTCTGATCGTGATAACGTAAGTTATCGTTACCGACAATGAAGGAAACCCTTAGGGTCGCACAATTTGATGATATGGCTTCCTTATGTCAGATCGTGTGGACTGAATTATTCTAGTTCAGTTTAAAGGAATTGAAACTCTGATCGGAAGTGAGATCTAGTCTAATCATGTTTGATTGATTAGGGCATATGATCGGTAAGCTTCGATCGGGAGGATTGATGCTTGATCGTAAAGATCAAGGGTGCAATGTGATGTGTGGTTAGATCTTGAACCATTTGGTTCAAAGAGATTATAACCAGGGCTGGTTCGATTTGGTGCTTGAACCAAATTGTAGTTGAACCGGTTCACTTGTGAACACATGGTTCGATTCAAGAGGAGTTACGATGGCTTCATGGGGAGTTAAGGAGGGAGTTATGCATTCGGTTATTACTATATTTGGTAGCCGAATTTTGCTTTTGGGATATCCCCTCACGTTTTCGAACGCCGCTCGCCCCTTTCTCCTCTTGTGTGGTTCATCTTCATGCAAGGAAGAAGGCCAACCAGCAAAGACACATTTTTCCTTTGAAGGAGACGATCAAAGACTTCTTGGTGACTTGCTAGCACAAGGAAAGCAAGGAAGGAGGCCTATCTCATCCTGTGTGCGATTCCTTTGGAGAAGAGGCACTCGCCCCTTTTTCTTCTTCCAAGCCGCCACTCAAACAATGGCAATGGTAATGCTTTAATTCTCCTTTCATGGTTGATCATATTACCAAGTCATGCGATCATATTAAAACCTAGTATTTTCCCCACTGCAAAATTTTCGATTATGCATGTGACCTAGGTTTGCTTTCAGTGGTATCAGAGCGCTGGTTTTTGGCTTGATATATATGATTGCCATCTTGTGTTCCATGTTTGGTTTTATGCTTTGGATAGATCTTCATGATGCGCATGCTTTTGTTGTCATGCGAAAATACATGCCATATGTTAGATGTATTTTGTTTACTTTTAAGCTTGCGCATATGATGTTTCATGTTTGCGCTTTTCATAAAAGTTTTCAATTAAAACTTATTATCATGCGCGACCCTCACTAGATCTATCTAAGCGCCTGCTTCAAACACTTAGACGGGTTAACAGTGTTGAAGTCGTTAGTCAAGTCTGGACCCAACAGCCTAATCAGACCATCTGACAGCCTGGATGGGGCGGCCGGATAGCACCTGTGCGCAAGCTATACAGGTGGCTATAGGACGACTGCAGAAGGGCGTGTAGCGATGTCTGATTGAGGCGCCTGGTGAACGATCATGATTTGGCCCGGGGTTACACCCGCTTGCCAGAAATCATGTGGGACGTTCAGCTCTTAAGGCATGCATAGTTGACCATGAGGTCGACGCAAGTCAGTTATGACTGGGTGCATGCAAGGGCAGTGGGTCTGATTTGGTCTAATGAGTGGATACCTGTAAATGGACCGTTGTAAGGTAGTAGGGCACATAAGGAAATAAAATTGATGCCATGGGGTTTTATAAAATTTTATTTCTGTTTTGGATCACATGTATGCATGTTTAACATATTGATTGGGTGTTTATTTAATCTTATGTGGGCTGCCCTTATTTTGTATGCTGTGCTGGGGCCTGCATGCCTAGAATTAAATATCAATTTTGCTGTGATCTGTGAATCACATTTTCATTTATGAAAAATGTATAATTGACCTGCGTGTCAAACCATGTCTAGATAGTTTCAAAAATGTATTTTGAGATGACATGAGTACACAGTGAAGGGAACCCCTTCTAAAGGGGTAGAAACCCATATGGTGGCGCAACAAAATTTCGCATGGGATATTAGGGTTTCAAAAGATCTATATATGTCATATAACTAGCTTTCGAATATTTGAATGGATGAAGAAAAACTCATACCATTGCCATCGGTTTGATGAAGCTTTGGAAGGAAAGACGCAAGCGAGCCTTCTCCTAAGTTTCACACACAAGATGATCAATGCGCCTACCCTTGGTGCTCTTTGTGCTAGCAAAGTTCCAAGGTGTCCTTGATCGAAAAGGAAGGGAGAGAGCAACTCCTTGCTTGGTCGAAACTTCCTCTCTTCTTCACGTTGTCGCCTCACGCAAAAACGTCTAGAGGAAAAAATCAGATGGCGAGAATAGAGGAATATGGTCTCTTCGAACATGATCCTCATCCAAGTGGAGATCATGGTTACTAAAAATAGTAACCACCACTCGCCCCAACGTTCACGCCAAGTGAACATGTCGCCAAGCCTTGAACCATGCGCTCATTACATGAGCCGGTTCAACTTGGTCTGGTTCAAAGACCATTCGACCTAAGCCATCAGTCCAGATCACATTGAACCCTAAAGCTCTGGATCCGACCGTTGATCTCTAGATGCTTCTGATCTCACCGATCTGGCATCCATTCTCTCAATCGAAGCTTACCGATCTGTAGCCCTAGTCAATCAGACATGATCAGACTTGATCTCACTTACAATCAGAGATTAAATCCCTTTAAACTGAACCCAAACAATTCAGTCCTCACGATCTGACTTAAGTAAGCCATATCATCAAATTGTGCGACCCTGAGGGTTTCCTTAAATGTCGGTAACGATAATTTACATTATCACGATCAGTGAGGGGTATCTAGCAACACATCACTGTCTCCCGATATAAAGGAAAGAGTCTTCCAAGACTACACCCAAACCACAGCACAAGTGTGAATCAACTCACAAAGCATACATATTTCCTTTGCCACTGGATGTTCTTATTGGACAAGCGTGTCAAGCTTGTAGCTCCAATATGATGAGCATGATTAGATCAGATGAACATAGTCACCTGGGTATGGCCATACACTTTCTCAATCATCTCATCCAGGGGGCCCTTTTAGAACATCACACTCCTTAAACAAGGAGACGGCAATCCTATGTCTATCACTAGTGCCCTAACATGACTCAAGCTCACCATCCAAGATAGTCTATAATCATTATGTTTCAAATGATATTGAACTAACTCAAAACAATGACAATCATCATTTAGAAAACACAAGTGATCTCAAGTCAGAGGAAATGTGCCACTTGTCATACTCAAGGAATATTCACATTGTGACAAGCAATTGAATATCCTAGTAGGGTCTGTCCAGTACATCCAATGTACCCATGAGTCTACATCTTATTCCATGCTCGAAGCATCCTATAAGATTAGAACACATATTAGTCTTAACCATATCAAGGCTGTCTCATGTTCACCAAGATATATCGACTAAGGACACAACAGCATGTCAGCCCAGCTGAACAGCTTTGAGACATTATTCAGAAGAACATATATTGCAGCAGACAATGTAACAACCTGAATAATAACCATGCCTTTATAAACATAAAAGTTTATTACATGATACTGATACAATCCCAAGGCCTCAAACATTAGGCTAAGGGCATACCCCAACAATCTCCCACTTGCACTTAATCTAATGGTTGAGAAATCTCAAACCCATATTATTACAGTGCTTCTCATGCTTCTGCTGCGCCAGAGGCTTGGTAAGCGGGTCTGCCAGATTGTCATCTGTATGTACCTTGCAAACTTTGATCTCGCCACGATCAATGATCTCCCTGATCAAATGAAACCGTCTTTGTATGTGCTTGGACTTCTGGTGCGACCGTGGTTCCTTTGCTTGTGCGATTGCTCCAGTGTTATCACAGAAGATAACCAAAGGATCTGCACTCGAAGGAACAACACCAAGTTCTCTCACGAACTTACGAATCCACACTGCCTCCTTGGATGCTTCCGAGGCTGCAACATACTCGGCTTCTGTTGTGGAATCAGCAACAGTTGACTGTTTGAAACTCTTCCACACCACTGCTCCTCCATTCAAGCTAAAAACATAGCCTGATTGCGATCGGAAATCATCCTGGTCCGACTGGAACGAAGCGTCAGTATATCCTTCTATACTGAGTTCTTCCTGACCACCATATATCAAGAACATATCTTTGGTCCTCCGCAGATATTTTAAGATGTTCTTGACTGCAATCCAGTGCGCCATACCTGGATTACTTTGGAAACGACTGGTCACGCTTAACCCGTAAGCGACGTCTGGGCGAGTACACAACATCGCATACATAATGGATCCAATAGCCGAAGCATAAGGCGTATTGTCCATTTCATCTTTCTCAGTCTGTGTTTGTGGACACTGACTCTTCGAAAGATTCAGACCATGTCTGACTGGAAGATATCCTCGTTTAGAATTCTCTAAATGAAATCTCTCCAGGACTTTATCGATGTAAGTACTCTGGCACAGCCCGAGAAGCCTCTTAGATCTATCCCTGTAGATCTTCACACCTAATACATAGGCTGCTTCTCCTAAATCTTTCATCTGGAAACATTTCCTCAGCCATGCCTTCACAGCATGCATTTCAGGAATGTCATTTCCAATGATCAAGATATCATCGACGTAGAGGACTAGGAAAGTAATCACGCTCCCACTAAACCTCTTATATACACACGGGTCATCCTCGTTCTTGATGAAACCCAATTCAGTGACTGATTCATCAAAACGAATATTCCAGCTTCTCGATGCTTGCTTAAGTCCATAAATGGACTTCTTTAACTTGCATATCTTATGACGATCTGATGGATTAGTGAAACCCTCAGGTTGTGTCATGTACACATCCTCATCCAGATTTCCATTAAGGAAAGCTGTTTTCACATCCATCTGCCAGATCTCATAATCATAATATGCAGCTATCGCGAAAAGAATCCGAATAGACTTAAACATAGCTACAGGTGAGAAAGTTTCATCATAATCTATCCCGTAGATTTGTTTGAAACCTTTCGCAACTAGCCTGCCTTTATAGGTAACCACGTTACCATCCATGTCAATCTTCTTCTTGAAGATCCATTTACAGCCTATAGGGATTACTCCCGGAGGCGGATCAACCAAATCCCAAACTTGGTTATCTGACATGGAGTCCATCTCGGCGCGCATAGCTTCAAGCCATCTCGCTGACTCCGGTCCATTGACCGCATCTGCATAAGTGAGGGGTTCATCATTATCAATGATGTAGACTCCGTCATAGCGCTCAGGCTGTCGACGAATCCTTCCCGATCTTCGCAGTTCCCGTGATATCTGAGCCTCAGGATGTTCAATAACCTGATCTACCGGCTCAGGCTCATCCAACTGTGCTTGAGCACTTTGTCCTTCCTCTGGATTCTCATCCAGCTTTATTTCTCTCCCACTGGCCTCTTGCAGAAGAAACTCCTTCTCAAGAAATATGGCCGTCCGAGCAACAAAAACCTTGTTCTCCTTGGGATCGAAGAAATAATAACCCTTAGTTTCCTTAGGGTAACCGACAAAGATACATTTGTCAGATCTGCTCTCTAGTTTCCCAGAGGCGAGCTTTTTGACATAAGCCTCGCAACCCCAGATCCTGATAAATGTTAAGCTCGGCTGTTTTCCATACCATAACTCATATGGCGTCTTTGAAACGGCCTTGGATGGCACTCGGTTTAGTACCTTTACAGCTGTTTCCAGTGCAAAACCCCAAAAGGAGTTGGGTAAAGAAGCCTGACTCATCATAGAACGAACCATATCAAGTAACGTTCTATTTCTCCTCTCGGACACACCATTCCATTGCGGTGTTCTTGGCGGAGTGAGCTGTGAGATAATCCCACACTCCTTCAGATAGTCAGTAAACGCATGACTCAAGTATTCTCCACCTCGATCTGAGCGAAGTGCCTTGATATTTCGGCCTAGCTGATTCTGTACTTCATTCTTGAACTCTTTGAACTTGTCAAAAGATTCACTCTTATGTCTCATTAAGAAGACATAGCCATACCTACTGAAATCATCAGTAAAGGTAATGAAGTACTGATAGCCACCTCTGGCATGTTTACTAAATGGCCCACACACATCACTGTGTATAAGGTCAAGTAAACCTGAAGCCCTTTGACCTTTGTGAGGAAAAGGTGACTTCGTCATTTTGCCCATCAAACAAGCTTTGCATGTATCAATCTCCTTGTAGGAGAATGACCCCAGCAGTCCATAATCATGCAACCGCTTAATGCGTTTCTCGTTTATATGGCCTAAACGACTATGCCATAGCAAGGTGCTGTCATCAGCATACTTGGCTTTCTTAATATCAATATTTTGTATAGAACGCTCCATGTCCAACATGAATAACCCATTGCTAATTGAACCAGTTGCATAAACAATATTATCATAAGATAAAACACACTTTGAAATATTGCATTCAAAGGAAAATCCCTTCCTGACAAGAGCAGGAATGGAGATAATATTTTTAGTAATACTGGGAACAAAATAACAACTGTTTAGTTCCAATACAAGTCCAGATGGTAAAGAAATGAAATAGTCTCCTACAGCAACAGCAGCAACCCGTGCCCCGTTTCCAACGCGTAGGTCCACCTCATGCTGTCCCACCTGCCTTCTTCTCTTGAGTTCCTGTACATTTGAACAAATGTGAACTCCACATGCAGTGTCCAACACCCATGATATAGAAGAAGATGAAAACATGACCTCAGTCACGAATATACCTGAGCCAGAAGCGATGCTTCCCCTCTTATCTCCTTGGAGCGCTTTACAGTCCTTTTTCCAGTGACCCAGCTGGCCACAGTGGAAACATCTGTATTCCTTGGACCGCTTGACCTTTTGCTTCAAAGCCTTGCTGTAGCTCTTGACAGGGGTCTTGCCCTTCTTCCCCTTCTTCTTGTTCCTAGAAGGAACCATTAAGACAGAGGTCGAAGGCTTACCCTTCAGAGTCTCCTCAGTGGTCAAGAGCATATTGAGCAGCTCTGCCGGAGTACAATCGATTTTGTTCATATTAAAATTAATAATGAACGCGTCGAATGAAGGCGGGAGAGACTGCAGAATAATATCCACAGCAAGCTCCTAGTTGATGGTATGCCCCAGTTTCTCTAGAGCCTCCTTGTGCTCAATCATCTTGAGCACGTGAGCTCCCACTGGGCTCCCTTCAGCCAGTTTGCTCTGAAAGAAAAGCTTCGTCAAGTTATAGCGTTCTGTCCTCGCCTGTGCAGCATACAGCATCTTGAGGTTCGCTATCATGTCTATAGCAGACATATCCTCATGCTGACGCTGCAGCGGTGGCGTCATAGACGCTAGCATCAGGCAAGCGACATCAATGCTATCATTGACGTGCTTTTCATAGGCTTCCCGAACCGCCCTTGCGGCGTTCGGAGCGGGCTGAGGCGGTATCGCCGTCTCGAGGACATACAGTTTCCTCTCTGCCTTAAGTACGATCTTAAGGTGTCCAAACCAGTCAGAGAAGTTCGGCCCAGCAAACTTCTCCCTTTCCAGTAGGGATCGCACATTGAAGTTCATGGTGTTCGTTGCTGCAGGTATCTACAACAATGCAAGAACAGCAAGGTCAGTATCAATGTATAAGAATCAATCAGGACTTAAGAAAGATTCTTTTTCTCACTATTTTATCTGGCTTGAAAAATCCAACAAAACAGCCCGAAAGAGTAGAACTCTTTTAGTGAGATGGGATCCAGATTTCATACTTGGTCTCCGCGTCCCGCTCAGGCGAGATAAGATGCACAGAGAGTACAAGCACTAATCTCTGGTAGGCAGTCCCTGCCAATCGCCAACCCGTGCGATTCCCCTTCATCTGGGTAGTCCAGCAGACTGTGCCAACTGAGTTGGTACAACACAGTCTCTGACCCCACAGATGGCTGCCTCCATGTGCTACCATATGCGCCACATATGTAGCCTACACGGTCAAGCTGACCCGACCTACTCCCTGGACCACCATGTGCTATGCTGAGCAACGAGAAGGGATAAATCCCTACTCTGTAACACACAGGTGTAATCCCGCACCGTCTGAAGATAGATGGACGTGCCCACTGAGTGGGTACAACACGGCTCCAACGATAATCAGAACAGTGAGGTTTCGCGTCAGAAGGCTTACGAGCTTGATATTTTAGCGTTGGATTTTAACGGTCTTTTATCTTCTTCACTATCATGCAATTCCTATGGTGATAGCAGAAGATAAACTTAATCATGCAATTCTAATATTTAAACAATAAAATAAAAGAAAGCATGAATCTTATGTGGTAAAAGCCCATTGAGCCTAAGTAAGACCTTAACCTAACTTAAGTCTTCACAAGAGCTCTTCATGGGTCTTTAGCTGCTCATCTGGCCCAAACCAGGGCCCAAGCGCCATCTGCAACTCAGGTGCGCCTACCAGGAATTTGCGCCTGGTCCCAGAGTCGAACCCTGGACCTCCCACCTGGTCAAGCCTCTGCTGCAAGCGCCTCTGCCAAGTGTGCTTTGTGCTCTTGTCTAATTAAATTACAAATTTAACTATCTAGACAAGATTGACACGCAGGTCAATCTCACATTATAAATTAATTGAACTGTGATACGCAGATCACAAAATTAAAAATTAATTTACAATTAATTCCCAGGCACGCAGGCCCCAGCACAGCACACATTAAAACACGGGCAGCCCACATAAGAATAAATAAACATACATATGCATCAATCAACAATCATGTGATCCATCATAAAATTAAAATTTTTGAAAACCCCATGGGATCAATTTTAATTTTCCTTATTTGCCCTACAACCTTACAATGGTCCATTACTAGGGATCCACTCATCAGACCTAGTCAGATCCACTGCCCTTGCATGCACCAAGTCCTAACTGACTTGAGTTGACCAAAAGGCCAACCATGCATGCGCCAAGGGCTGAACGACCACACTGAGGTCTGGCAAGCGGGTGTGACCCCGGGCCTAACTCAGGTGCGTTCATGGGTCGTCTCAATCAGACATCGCTACACGCCTGTCTGCAGTCGACCTATAGCCACCTCAAGCTTGCGCCAAGGTGCTATCTGGTCGACCCATCAAGGCTGTCAGATAGTCTGATCAGACTGGTTGGATCTTGACTAGACTGAGATTTCAACCCTAATAACCCATCTAAGGATTTATAGCATGGCCTTAGATCTAATGTTAATCGCGCATGTGATATTTCCTTTTGAGAAAACATAAGCCACAATATGCGCCAACATAGATGCGCAAAAAGAAAAGCATAAACAAGTTTCGCACATATAAGATCTAAGCATATTTGGATCACAATCAAAGCAATCATATGAACATATAACCCTAGCTCTGATACCAATTGAAGGGAACCCCTTCTAAAGGGGTAGAAACCCATATGGTGGCGCAACAAAATTTCGCATGGGATATTAGGGTTTCAAAAGATCTATATATGTCATATAACTAGCTTTCGAATATTTGAATGGATGAAGAAAAACTCATACCATTGCCATCGGTTTGATGAAGCTTTGGAAGGAAAGACGCAAGCGAGCCTTCTCCTAAGTTTCACACACAAGATGATCAATGCGCCTACCCTTGGTGCTCTTTGTGCTAGCAAAGTTCCAAGGTGTCCTTGATCGAAAAGGAAGGGAGAGAGCAACTCCTTGCTTGGTCGAAACTTCCTCTCTTCTTCACGTTGTCGCCTCACGCAAAAACGTCTAGAGGAAAAAATCAGATGGCGAGAATAGAGGAATATGGTCTCTTCGAACATGATCCTCATCCAAGTGGAGATCATGGTTACTAAAAATAGTAACCACCACTCGCCCCAACGTTCACGCCAAGTGAACATGTCGCCAAGCCTTGAACCATGCGCTCATTACATGAGCCGGTTCAACTTGGTCTGGTTCAAAGACCATTCGACCCAAGCCATCAGTCCAGATCACATTGAACCCTAAAGCTCTGGATCCGACCGTTGATCTCTAGATGCTTCTGATCTCACCGATCTGGCATCCATTCTCTCAATCGAAGCTTACCGATCTATAGCCCTAGTCAATCAGACATGATCAGACTTGATCTCACTTACAATCAGAGATTAAATCCCTTTAAACTGAACCCAAACAATTCAGTCCTCACGATCTGACTTAAGTAAGCCATATCATCAAATTGTGCGACCCTGAGGGTTTCCTTTAAATGTCGGTAACGATAATTTACATTATCACGATCAATGAGGGGTATCTAGCAACACATCACTGTCTCCCGATATAAAGGAAAGAGTCTTCCAAGACTACACCCAAACCACAGCACAAGTGTGAATCAACTCACAAAGCATACATATTTCCTTTGCCACTGGATGTTCTTATTGGACAAGCGTGTCAAGCTTGTAGCTCCAATATGATGAGCATGATTAGATCAGATGAACATAGTCACCTGGGTATGGCCATACACTTTCTCAATCATCTCATCCAGGGGGCCCTTTTAGAACATCACACTCCTTAAACAAGGAGACGGCAATCCTATGTCTATCACTAGTGCCCTAACATGACTCAAGCTCACCATCCAAGATAGTCTATAATCATTATGTTTCAAATGATATTGAACTAACTCAAAACAATGACAATCATCATTTAGAAAACACAAGTGATCTCAAGTCAGAGGAAATGTGCCACTTGTCATACTCAAGGAATATTCACATTGTGACAAGCAATTGAATATCCTAGTAGGGTCTGTCCAGTACATCCAATGTACCCATGAGTCTACATCTTATTCCATGCTCGAAGCATCCTATAAGATTAGAACACATATTAGTCTTAACCATATCAAGGCTATCTCATGTTCACCAAGATATATCGACTAAGGACACAACAGCATGTCAGCCCAGCTGAACAGCTTTGAGACATTATTCAGAAGAACATATATTGCAGCAGACAATGTAACAACCTGAATAATAACCATGCCTTTATAAACATAAAAGTTTATTACATGATACTGATACAATCCCAAGGCCTCAAACATTAGGCTAAGGGCATACCCCAACACACAGCACAAATGGCAAATGCACATACTGCCTGGTGGGCACTTTTGAGCTGCAGAGGGCGCTTGGGCCCGGGCTGAGCCAGATGAAGTACAAGAGTCCCATAAAGAGCTCAAGTGAAGACTTTTTGTAAAACTAAGGTTTTACTTAGGCTTTTATGGGCGTTTACCACATAAGATGTTTTGGTGCTTTCATTTACTGTTTTAAGTAATATTAGCACGTGCATGCTTGAATCTTCTGCTATCACTATAGAATTAGCATGATAGTAAGAAGATAAAAAGGACCGTTAAAATCCAACGTCAATATCAAGCTCGATTGCCTTCTGACGCGAAACCTCACTGTTCTGACTATCGTTGGGGCCGTGTTGTACCCACTCAGTGGGCACGCCCAGCTATCTTCAGACGGTGCGCGATTACACCTACATGCTACAGAGAAGGGATTTATCGCTTCTCATTGCTCAGCATAGCACGTGGTGGTCCAGGGAGTAGGTCAGGTCAGCTTGACCATATATATGCTACATATTGAGCATATGATAGCTAGATGGAGGCAGCCATCTGAGGAATCAGAGACTGTGTTGTACCAACTCAGTTGGCATAGTCTTCTGGATTGCCTAGATGAAGGGGAATCGCACGGGTTGGCGATTGGCATGGATAGCCTACCGGTGATTAGTGCTTGAACTCTCTGTGTATCTTATCTCGCCTGAGCGGGACGCGGAGATCAAATATGAAAACTGGATCCCATCTCACTAAAAGAGTTTCACTCTTTCGGGCTGTTTTATTGGATTTTCAGTCAGATAAAATAGTGAGAAAAGAATCATTCTTAAGTCCTGGATTGATTCTAGCATGCATACTGACCTTGTTGTTCTTGCTATGTTGTAGATTCCTGCAGCAACGAACACCACAAGGCTCAATTTGCGATCCATATTGGAAAGAGAGAAGTTTGCTGGGCCAAACTTCTCAGACTGGTACAGACAGCTTAAGATTGTTCTCAAAGCTGAGAGGGAGCTGTATGTCCTTGAGTCAGCAATACCGGCTCAACCCGCTGCGAACGCCGCAAGGGCGGTTCGAGATGCTTATGAAAAGCACGTCAGTGATAGTACTGATGTCGCTTGCCTTATGCTTGCGTCAATGACGCCTGAGCTCCAGCGTCAGCATGAGGATTTGTCAGCTATTGATATTATAGCAAATCTCAAAATGCTGTATGCTGCACAGGCAAGGATAGAATGCTATAACTTGACAAAACTTTTCTTTCATATCAAACTGACTGAAGGGAGTCTAGTGGGAGCTCACGTACTCAAGATGATTGGGTACAAGGAGGCTCTAGAGAAACTGGGACATACCATCAATCAAGAACTTGTTGTAGACATTATTTTGCAGTCTCTCCCGGCTTCTTTCGATCCGTTCATCATTAATTTTAATATGAACAAAATCGACTGTACTCCGGCAGAGTTACTGAACATGCTCTGCACCACAGAGCAGACTCTTGAGAAGGGAAAGCCTTCATCCTCTGTCTTAATGGTTCCTTCAAGGAATAAGAAGAAGGGGAAGAAGGGAAAAACCCCTATCAAGAGCTATAACAAGGCTTTGAAACAAAAGGTGAAGCGGTCAAAGGACAACAGATGTTTCCATTGTGGCCAGCTGGGTCACTGGAAGAAGGACTGTAGAGCGCTCCAAGGAGAGAAGAAGGGAAGCAAACCTTTCACTTCTAGCTCAGGTATTTACGTGACTGAAGTCATGGTTGCTTCTTCTATTTCATGGGTGTTGGACACTGCATGTGGAGTTCACATTTGTTCAAATGTGCAGGAACTCAAGAGAAGAAGACAGGTGGGACAACATGAGGTGGACCTACGAGTTGGAAATGGGGCACGGGTTACTGCTGTTGCTGTAGGAGAATATAACATCTCTTTACCATCTGGACTTGTATTAGAACTTGACAATTGTTATTTTGTACCAAGCATAACTAAGAATATTATCTCTATTCCTGCTCTTGTCAGGAAAGGCTTTTCTTTTGAATGCAAAACTTCACAGTGTTGTATTTCATATGATAATATTGTTTATGCAACTAGATTGATTAACAATGGGTTATACATGTTGGACATGGAATGTTCTGTACAACAAATTGATAACAAAAGGGCCAAGTATGCTGATGACAGCACCTTACTATGGCATAGTCGTTTAGGCCATATTAACAAGAAGCGCATTAAGCGGTTGCATGATCATGGACTGCTGGGATCATTCTCCTATGAGGAGCTTGATACATGCAAAGCTTGTTTAATGGGTAAAATGACGAAGAATCCTTTTACTAATAAAGGTGAAAGGGCTTCAGGTTTACTTGACCTTATTCACAGTGATGTGTGTGGGCCGTTTAGTAAACATGCCAGAGGTGGCTATTCATACTTCATTACTTTTACTGATGATTTCAGTAGGTATGGTTATGTCTATCTAATGAGACATAAGAGTGAATCTTTTGACAAGTTCAAAGAATTCAAAAATGAAGTACAGAATCAGTTAGGCCGAAATATCAAGGCACTTCGTTCAGATCGAGGTGGAGAAAACTTGAGTCGTGAGTTTACTGACTATCTGAAGGAGTGTGGGATTATCTCACAGCTCACTCCGCTAGGAACACCACAATGGAATGGTGTGTCCGAGAGGAGAAATAGAACCTTATTGGATATGGTTCGATCTATGATGAGTCAGGCTACTCTACCTTATTCCTTTTGGGGATTTGCACTGGAAACAGCTGCAAAGGTGCTAAACCGAGTGCCATCCAAGGCTGTTTCAAAGACACCATATGAGTTGTGGTATGGAAAACAGCCGAGCTTGACATTTATCAAAATCTGGGGTTGCGAGGCTTATGTCAAAAAGCTCGCCTCTAGGAAACTGGAGAGCAGATCAGATAAATGTATATTTGTCGGTTACCCTAAAGAAACTAAGGGTTATTATTTCTACGATCCCAAAGAGAATAAAGTATTTGTTGCTCGAACGGCTATTTTTCTTGAGAAGGAATTTCTTCTGCAAGAGGCCAGTGGGAGAGAAATAAAGCTGGATGAAATTCCAGAAGAGGCACAAAGTATTCAAGCTCAGTTGGATGAGCCTGAGCCAATAGATCAGGTTAATGTTCAACCTGAGGCTCAGATATCACGGGAACCGCGTAGATCGGGAAGGATTCGTCGTCAGCCTGAGCGCTATGACGGAGTCTACATCATTAATGATGAACCCCTCACTTATGCGGATGCGGTCAGTGGACCGGAATCAGCAAGATGGCTTGAAGCTATGCGAGCCGAGATGGACTCCATGTCAGAAAACCAAGTCTGGGATTTGGTTGATCCGCCTCCGGGAGTAATCCCTATAGGCTGTAAGTGGATCTTCAAAAAGAAGAAAGACATGGATGGTAACGTGGTTACCTATAAGGGCAGGCTAGTTGCGAAAGGTTTCAAACAAATCTACGGGATAGATTATGATGAAACTTTCTCTCCTGTAGCCATGTTCAAGTCCATTCGAATTATTATCGCGATAGCAGCATATTATGATTATGAGATCTGGCAAATGGATGTAAAGACCGCTTTCCTTAATGGAAAACTAGAAGAGGATGTGTATATGACACAGCCTGAAGGTTTCATTAATCCATCAGAACGTCATAAAATATGCAAATTAAAGAGGTCCATTTATGGACTAAAACAAGCATCGAGAAGCTGGAATATTCGTTTTGATGAATCAGTTTGTGAATTTGGTTTCATCAAAAATGAAGATGACCCGTGTGTATATAAAAGGTTTAGTGGGAGCGTGATTACTTTCCTAGTCCTCTACGTCGATGATATTTTAATCATTGGAAACGATATTCCTAAACTGCATGCAGTCAAGGCATGGTTAAGAAAAATGTTTCCAGATGAAAGATTTGTGAGAAGCAGCCTATGTATTAGGTGTGGAGATCTACAGAGATAGATCTAATAGGCTTCTCGGGCTGTGCCAGAGTACTTACATCGATAAGTTCCTGGAGAGATTCCATTTAGAAAATTCTAAAAGAGGATATCTTCCAGTCAGACATGGTCTGAATCTTTCAAAGAGCCTGTGTCCTCAAACACAGTCAGAGAAAGATGAGATGGACAATACGCCTTATGCTTCGGCTATTGGGTCCATCATGTATGCGATGTTATGTACTCGCCCAGACGTCGCTTACGTGTTAAGCGTGACCAGTCGGTTCCAAAGTAATCCAGGAAAGGCACACTGGATTGCAGTCAAGAATATTTTGAAATATCTTCGGAGAACCAAAGATATGTTCTTGATTTATGGAGGTGAGGAAGAACTCAGTATTGAAGGATATACTGACGCTTCGTTCCAATCTGACCAAGACGATTTCCGATCGCAATCAGGCTATGTTTTTAGCTTGAATGGAGGAGCAGTGGTGTGGAAGAGTTTCAAACAGTCAATTGTTGCTGATTCCACAACAGAAGCTGAGTATGTTGCAGCCTCAGAAGCATCAAAGGAGGTAGTATGGATTCGTAACTTCGTTCAGGAACTTGGTGTTGTTTCTTCGAGTACAGATCCATTGGTTATCTTCTGTGATAACACTGGAGCAATTGCACAAGCAAAGGAACCACGGTCACACCAGAAGTCCAAGCACATACAAAGAAGGTTTCATTTGATCCGTGAGATCATAGATCGAGGAGAGATCAAGATCTGCAAGGTTCATACAGATGACAATCTAGCTGACCCACTTACAAAGCCTCTGGCGCAGCAGAAGCATGAGAAGCACTGTAATAATATGGGTTTGAGATTTCTCAACCATTAGTTTAAGTGCAAGTGGGAGATTGTTGGGGTATGCCCTTAAGGCTAATGTTTGAGGCCTTGGGTTATTATCAGTATCATGTACAAAATATGTATATGTTTTATAAAGCCAATTGTTGTTATTCAGATTGTTACATTATCTGCTGCTGTATGTATACATCTGAGTAATGTCTCAATGATGTTCAGCTTAGCTGACATTCAGTATTGTTCTTAGTCGAGATATCTCGGTGAACATGAGACAGCCTTGATATGATTGAGACTAATATGTGTTCTAATCTTATAGGATGCTTCGAGCGTGGAATAAGATTTAGACACATAGGTGCATTGGATGTACTGGACTGACCCTACTTAGGATATTCAATTGTTTGTCACAATGTGAATAAATCCTTATATGCAAGCAAGTGGCATATTCCCTCTGACTTGAGATCACTTATGTCTCTAAATGATGATTGGCATTATCTTGAGGTAGTTCAATATCATTTGAAAGATAATGGTTAAAGATTATCTTGGATAGTGAGCATGAGTCATGTTAGGGCACTAGTGATAGATATAAGATTGCCTCTCCTAGTTGGAGTGTGATGTTCTAAAGGGCCCCCTAGATAAAATGGTTGAGAATGTGTATGGCCATACCCAGATGACTATGATCATCTGATCTAACCATTTTCATCGTGTTGGAATCACAGGCTTGACACGCTTGTCCAACGGGAACATCCAGTGGCAAAGGGAAACATGTATGCCGAGTGAATTAGATTCACACTTGTGCTATGGTTTGGGAGTAGTCTTGGAAGACTCTTTCCTTCATATCGGGAGACAGTGATGTGTTGCTAGATACCCCTCTCTGATCGTGATAACGTAAGTTATCGTTACCGACAATGAAGGAAACCCTTAGGGTCGCACAATTTGATGATATGGCTTCCTTATGTCAGATCGTGTGGACTGAATTATTCTAGTTCAGTTTAAAGGAATTGAAACTCTGATCGGAAGTGAGATCTAGTCTAATCATGTTTGATTGATTAGGGCATATGATCGGTAAGCTTCGATCGGGAGGATTGATGCTTGATCGTAAAGATCAAGGGTGCAATGTGATGTGTGGTTAGATCTTGAACCATTTGGTTCAAAGAGATTATAACCAGGGCTGGTTCGATTTGGTGCTTGAACCAAATTGGAGTTGAACCGGTTCACTTGTGAACACATGGTTCGATTCAAGAGGAGTTACGATGGCTTCATGGGGAGTTAAGGAGGGAGTTATGCATTCGGTTATTACTATATTTGGTAGCCGAATTTTCCTTTTGGGATATCCCCTCACGTTTTCGAACGACGCTCGCCCCTTTCTCCTCTCGTGTGGTTCATCTTCATGCAAGGAAGAAGGCCAACCAGCAAAGACACATTTTTCCTTTGAAGGAGACGATCAAAGACTTCTTGGTGACTTGCTAGCACAAGGAAAGCAAGGAAGGAGGCCTATCTCATCCTGTGTGCGATTCCTTTGGAGAAGAGGCACTCGCCCCTTTTTCTTCTTCCAAGCCGCCACTCAAACAATGGCAATGGTAATGCTTTAATTCTCCTTTCATGGTTGATCATATTACCAAGTCATGCGATCATATTGAAACCTAGTATTTTCCCCACTGCAAAATTTTCGATTATGCATGAGACCTAGGTTTGCTTTCACTCAATACCAAGATCTCAAGCAAAACTAAGTACTCTCGCACCTTAGTTTCACAGGTTTTACTCAAGGCTTTCTAACAATCTAACATCTATCTCTAGCATGTTATCACGTCTGAAACAACAATAAATTCTAGGTCATAACATTAACAAGAAATAAGCTTTTAAAATCTATGGGTAAGAACACAACCAATCTCTTGTGATGAGCTCTTACAATAAATTCTAGGGTTCCAAGTTCTATGATATCATCTTCTCGGTCCATAGCATAAAACTCTAAAACATGTTAATGCATGATGCTAAAAACGATTGAAGGCATAAATCACTTGAGTAAAATAACCATAGCAAAGATATATTGATGTGAGAAAAGTTATCTAGTCATTGAAATATCAAGAGAATAACACCCCCATGTCCCAAGAGGCGTTTAAGCTAGCATGGTGAAGAAGTTACAATATTCTATGGTTTTAGAGAGTCAAAAATCAAAGGAAGATAAGAGTTTAGAAATTACAGCACGGCTGTGAAATATTTCACAGCTGTATTTTGCAAGTTGAAACGATGAATAGTGTCGGCACCTCTTCTTTCTTTGATTTCTCTTCCAATTGACCTCCTTTCGTTCTAAAACTTCTGGTACGTTGCCTCCTCCTCCAGGCGAAGATTCAGTATGAATTTCACTATCTGAGATGGTCTGGATTCGTCGCGATGGCGTAACCCTAGGCGGCAGTATGAATTGTGATTTCTCTCTGTCGAGTGGATGAAAATTAGGGCTTTTTGTGTCGTCCTCTTCCTCTCGTTGGTTGCCTTCTGATTGCTTCTTACAGCATCAAATTTAAGGGTTTGGATCACTCGCAATCGTCTCGGTAAAAAACGGGCGTCGAAATTGACATGGGAGTCGCGTTCAAAAATAGAAATACGGTAGTATAATAGTTCACGGCCCTGTCGTAAAATCGGTTGAACTCTCTGGTCAGAAACGTCTAGAAAATACGGCCCGTAAAATACTTTACGACAGTGCCATAATTTCAGCAATGGTCTCTGTTCCGAAAGTGCTCCAAAATATGGCCGTGTAATTCTTTACAGTGGTGCCGTAAAATCCGGGAAGTTCTCTATTTGGAAAATTACCAAAATACGGCCGTGCTCTCGATAATACATTAGCCGCGAAAAATACGGTACCGTATTATAAATACGGCCCTGCCGTATTTTGGTCCTCAGCCTCGATTTGCATGAAATTTCTTGTGTGACCTCTTCTTGATGTTGAGAATTCTTCTATGTATTTGATTTTGCTCGAAAATACCCTAAAATGATGCCTTTTCGCCTGAAAATCATGAAAAACCAAAATAGAAGTAGACTTTGCAATATTTGATGGATTCAGCATAAAAACAAGTAAAAGATCCTCAATTTAGCATGAAAAGGTATATAAAATGATACAAAATATACTATATATTTTGGTGTCATCAAAATACATAAGGCTCAAACTTTGCTTGTCCTCAAGCAAAAAATCAAAATTTGATTAAAAGAATAACCTTTTCATTCTCAATAAATTTCTAAAATACAATCCATCAATGAAAAATTTCATCAATTGTTTTACAAAACTTCAAATAAACATATCATTCTTAGAACTCAACCCTCTATATCCACAACTCAATCAAATAAAACTTTGCAACTTGTATAATAAGAGAATTTTCAATCTCATGATTTCACCCAGTTTTCAGTTCAAATCTATCATACTTTTGTTTACAGGAATTAGGTTTCCAAGATCTTTTTCCACACATAATTTTTTTTTTCTTTTTTTTTTATGCATTTTGTTTGTTTTTGTAAAAATGGCATGTACCCACTTAGAAACACACTTTTTATTTTTGACTTCAACTCTTATCTTCAGTACCACTATCAATTTTGTATAGTGCCAAGTAGAGGAGTGTTATTCTTTTTATCTCTCATTATTTTTCATGCATAGACTTCAACCCATGTCTTAGGTACCACTATCAATTTTACATAGTGCCAAGTAGGGGAGTCTCTCACTATTTTTATGGATCTTGGATTCTTATTTCCCAACAAATAGCAAAATAGACTAAACATCTACTAGGTGTTCAATTGACATCAATTCACAAATCATACTTATATGCTCATCTTATTTAAAGGAGTAGTTTCACCTTTAGATTTTTTTCTTCAAATAATACATCTACCTAAAATCTTATGCATCAATCAACGTCATATTTCAATAGACAAATATGTATTAAAGAAATAAATTTAACATGAATAGGGTTATATAAAAAAGAATAACTTAAAATATATATATAAAAAAGGTTAATATTATCAAAATTATAATGGTTAAATATAAATATAATATAAAAAAAAATAAATATATGCAAAGTAAATCACATGCATCCAACAATCTCGAGAAAAATAATATCATCATCGCAAGGTACAACCATATCGAAAAGTAATCATCAGTGTAATCATTATTATTGTACAACCACATCGAAAATATAAGCATGTCAAGAGTAGTAGTGGGGGCGGTCGTAGAGCATCATCCTTCCCTTCATCATATGAAACAACAATAAGATATAGAAAAATATAGCATAGCAAAGAAATAAAGGTTGATAATACTCACAAAGCATCTACTCATCGCCATCTGATCGTGTGTCCTCAGAGTCCCTTGCGGCAGTCTCGATGGGATCATAGTATGGTGTCCCTACTTGATCACCTTCATATCCATAGTCTCTGTGATCTACATAACCAAAATGGTCATAAAGCAAGTTGCCCATGTCTTCCATATGATTACAAAATCTCTCCATATCCCTGTGGATGTATCCCAAAGTCTCTTGCATCCCATCCAGGTGGCATCCTTGGTTGTACATCTGTGCTGTGAGCGCCTGAAAACCTAGATCGTGATGGCTAGCAAAACCACCCTTCATCCCATGTGAGGAAGTACTAGTGGGCTGCGAAGAATCATGATAAGGTGACTCCATCCCATAGGGATCACTCCTTCCACCCCAGGTGGGTGGCAGTGGAACTGTATCTAGCGGTGGAGTAAAAGCTGCCTCAGCCGCACTAGGAGATAACTTCCAGTTGGCTCTTTCTCTGACCGTGGTCTTCTCGATGTGAGGTAAGGGTAGAGGAGGGATATTTGGTCCAAGGACCAAACAAAAAATGTCACCTTCTCAAATAATCATCTTCATTGCTATGCAAGACTCAATGTCTAGTCTTGCATTCCCTTTTGCCAACTCAGTTCCATAGGGCTCTATCCCAAAATATCTAGATATAAGAGTGACCAAGCCTCCTATCACCACATATCCTCTACTCGCTCTGGCAACCTTGTCCATGTGTTTTATCATGAAGAAAGCCACATCAATAGCAAATCCATTGAGCATCCCCCAAAGAAAACAGAGTTCACGTTGACGGACCATGCCGTCGCTATCTCCTCTTCCAAACACAGTGTGTGCTAGAACCCTGTGGGCATACTTAATACAAGAGTTCTTGATCTTGCTAGCTCTAGCAAAAACGGCGTAGAAATGACTCTCATCTGTAATTTGGTTCCAGAAAATGCCTTCCATGAATCCAAGAGGTATGTCAGTATATCCTCCTGTGCTCAACTCAAAGATATCTCTTACTTCTTGCAATGTAAGCTTCCTCTCTTCATTAGCTAATCTAAAAGTGATTTCCCCTTCTGCAGGTCCATTCTAAAATTCCTTTAAGTCAATTATTAACCTGCTCAAGAACTCCAGAACAAGTGGTAGATAAGTGTGCGGAGTCATCTGGAAGAATTGCTTAGCCTTGATCCTCTCAAACATCCAAAGCACGTCCTCATAAAGCCCCAAGGCTTCCAATGTTCTTCGATTAGCATACTTAGTGTTGATGATTTTTCTTTCTAAAATTTTGTTGTATCTGGATTCCTGCATTTCATTTCTGAAGATTATTCCATGGGGGTTCTGTGGTTGAGATGATTCAGCAGGGGCTTTCCCTTTTCTTCTTGGACAAATTGACTTTGTTCTTGATGCAATGAGTATGAACTCAAGCTGCAATTTTCAATTTAATGCAAATACAACAAATATATGACATTGTATCATACTCTCAACATCATCAGAAATGTTAATCAAGTTCATTGGAAACGAAAATCAACTTAGAACTTGGGCTTAAACTCAAGAAAACATAGTAAACATCAATGAACAGTAACTTCGAGTAAGTTCAGCGTACTTCAGTTCAAATCAGTGATGGAAATCTGTTTAAATTCTTCCAAATAGCAAATGATCGATAGCCTATCCTCTAACGGGTGAAAGAAAACAAGAATCACTCAAAATGGTTGAGGAACGCGTGAAAACGAGTGGAAGGGGCGAAACTTGATAAAAACTCATCAAATCTGTAGAATCGGTGAAATGAGTACCTAATCGATGACGAAAGCTGAACGGGAAAGGTCGCCAGCGTCCCCAGGTGGTCGGAGATGATCAGAAATCCAAGAACGGCTCAAAAACGAGTGAGAACGAGGGTAAAAATCCTAAAAACGGTCCGGTCAAAACCCTAAATACGACACAGAGTTCGCGTGTCAGAAAACGAAATACGACAGTGTAATGTCTTACGACACTGCCGTAAAATTACGACTGCTCTCGGGTTAAAGATGGATCAGAAATATGGTACCGTAAAGCAGTTTACGGTACTGCCATAAAATCTCGGTAGTGTTCTGTTTAAAAACGACTCAGAAATACGGTGCCGTGTAATCCGTTATGGTACTGCCGTAAAAATCAAGGAGCGAATTTTTGTGTGTGTGTAAAATACAGTACCGTAAAATAACTTATGACGGTGCCGTAAAAACGAGGAGATTCTCTGGTTGATTTGTGCAACAAAATACAGTACCGTGTAAGTGTTTACGGTAGTGCCGTAATTTCATCACAACCCTCTGGTGGAAAGTGAACCAAAAATACGGTACCGTAACAGACTTTATGGTAGTACCATATTTTTCATCAAATCATGATTTTCCTACAGAAATAAAAGAAAAATTAGTTCTAAGCAAAAATTGAAACAAATAGATGTTAGAAAGCTTGGGTTGCCTCCCAAGAAGAGCTAATTTTAATGGTCCTTAGCTTGACCCTTTCACTCTTGGATCCGCTTGAATTTCATCAAGTAGATAATTCTCCCCTTCTTCAATCTGATTTCCGTGATAGTAGTGTTTCAATCTCTGTCCATTAACTTTGAATACTCCTTTCTCTTCACTCCATATGTCGACGGCTCCGTACGGATAAGTCTTCTTCACCTGAAAAGGCCCAGACCATCGAGACTTAAGTTTACCAGGAAAAAATCTCAATCTAGAATTAAACAAGAGAACAAAGTCACCTGGTTGAAATTCTTTTCTGAGTACGTGTTGATCATGCCATCTCTTGGTTCTCTCTTTGTAGATCTTTGCATTTTCATAAGCAGAGAGTCTAATTTCATCAAGTCCACTCAATTGCAGTTTCCTCTTTTCACTTGCACTCTTCAAGTCAAAATTTAATGCTCTGATTGCCCAGAATGCTTTATGCTCGAGTTCTACAGGAAGGTGACATGATTTGCCATAAACCAATTGAAATGGTGACATACCTATTGGTGTTTTGAAAGTAGTCCGGTATGCCCAAAGTGCATCATCAAGCTTGAGCGCCCAGTCCTTCCTTGCTCTTGACACTGTCTTTTCCAATATCCCTTTAATTTCTTTATTAGATATCTCCACTTGTCCACTTGTTTGGGGATGGTAAGGTGTTGCAACTCTATGATTTACCCCATATTTTCTAAGTAAGGCTGAAAATTTATATTCAATAAAATGGGATCCTCCATCACTAATCACAACTCTGTTGGTGTATATGCCCTAAAGACCAATGTATGGACATGGTCAGGCATTGTTTGAATGTACTTTGATAGAACTATTACTCTTTATATAGGGATGGTCGTTATTAAGCAGACTTCTCTACTTGCGTTGATGTATTGAGTTGCATAAATAATGTCCCAGGAGTTTGGATTGGATCCATTCTCATAAGCTATCCCCAGACAAGGTACCTTAGCAGATATGGGACAGCTTTGGTACATGTGAGACTGGTGTATGGACTGGTTAGGTGCCGGGAATAGTAACGCAGACATACAGGTGCATTGGATGCACTGGAGTGATCCACTGTGAGGATTGACTTGTCTAGTCAACAAGTCAATCTCACATGCAAGAGGTTTGCATTGATTCTTAGACTTGAGGTATTCATGTCTAGATTTGATGATGGGTATGCTTTAATACAGTCTTACGTCTCTCCGTAATTGGGAGATCAAAACAACTGTCATTGGGCATGTCATAAGTCATGTAGAGACATGGATGACCAATAGTAGGATTTGCCCCTTCCTTATTGGAAGCATGATATCCACTCGGGGCGCCCCACCTTATTGGTGCATGACAGGAAAGTGTGGCCACACTTGTTGAGTCATGACCAATGCATTGGATAATAAACTTGAGACTAATCCAATGGCAGAATATCAGTTTAGGCAAAGGGATCTATAATGCAATGGGAATCCTCGTTGCTTGTTAGGAGTTGTTGCCATAATGACTTAAGTCCTATGACATGGGTAGTAGTGATGTGTTGCTAGATACCCCTCACTACTTATGATGTTTACATCATTGCCATCGTCATATGGATCCTACGGGGTCACACGCAATAAACTCTTGACGTTGCTTTAATCAGAAGCCTTATGATCAAGTTATTGGATAACTTGGATCAATTTGGAAGATTTCATCAGCGCCAATGGGCCTGATGAGTTGGAAGAAAGTTATTGGAGCCAAACTTCATTTTTGGCAGGTTGACCCGAAATTAACCTTAATTGGTCACATTTGGATTAGGGTTGCATCGGATTAGATCCAATGGCTGAATCAACCCATGCCATGAAGTTTGGGCTAGCTCATTATCCAATGAGGCCCAATAATTAGTTGTCATGAAAAGGAATTGGCTTATAAGGGTATAATGGGGAGAAATCTCACCCCATTGGCGCCTAGGGGCATAATGGGGTGAGGGAGGCGCCTTTGCTTCATTATGGAAGTAAAGAGCGCCTAGCCCTTCTTCCTTGGATGGAATACTTGCCTCTAAGGCAAGTCTTGGGGCTGATATGGCTTGAGAACTTTTATGGGAAGTTCCTAGGCGCATATGGATATAGGGAAGAGGTATATGGTAATGTCTTGGAGACTTACCTTACCTCAAACCCTAGTTTCTCCCAAGACACCACCCTAGCCGAATTCTTCATGCATGTTGCGCCTAGCCACTTATCCTTTGATGGTAAGAATGCATTTGAGGTATGTCTTGGGCTGATATAGTGCTTGGACATTTATGGATAGGTTGAATGAGGTTTATGGTAAAGTCTTGGAGACTTTCCTTGCCTTAAGACACCTCATCCTAGCCATACACTTGGCATGATCCTAGCCCTTGCCCAAACCGCCTCTAGTCCTATTTATAGGACCCATTGTCACCCTCTCTAGTTGATGAACGCTTGGAGACGTGAACACACATAGAGGGGCGAGAGCAAGGCAAAGGGCGACAACATCAAGGTGGTGCAACCCTTCTTCCTACTAAGTGGCCGAAAGTCTTCTCCTTCCTCTCCTCTTGGCATGACTTGGAGAAGGACTTGGTGGCGTGACTTCCTCTCAATCTTCCTCAAGGCCGAAGCTCTTCTTCTCCCTCTTCTCTTGGAGTGAAGAGGATAAGGAGTTGGCGGCATCTTCCTTGCACTTGGCGCATGAACCTTGGAGCTGGCGCAAGAAGAGTGAAGGAACCCTAAGGCTCGATTCTCTTCCCAAGGCTAGCACCAAGTGTGGAAGGGAGCAACGATCAAGGAGTCGACGTGTGGATACTTGTGGAGGGCGAACACTTGGGCACCTTCAACATGGCTTCGACGTCTAGACAAGCAAAAGAGGTACATCTCTAACACATCCTTGTGTCTTCTCTCTCGCATGGATCCTTGGGACCGGAATATGTTTCGGGTGTAATGATTCTTCCGCTGCGTCCTGGGACTACAAAATTTTAAATTACACCCGGTATTCCCTAACAAACTCGTGGTACTTCAAAGCGTAGGAAAATAACTCTTTTAAACAGTTTTACCACAACCCTAGAATCATTAGTGGGAGAAGCAATGCCTTCTACCCACTTGGAAACATAATCTACCGCCATTAGTATATAATTATTCCCTCCAGATGATGGAAAAGGTCCCATGAAATCAATACCCCAAACATCAAATATTTCAACTTCAAGTATTGTGGACAATGGCATCTCATTCCTTCTATTTATGTTCCCCATCCTTTGACAATTATCACAAGGTATTATAAAATTTCTTGCATCTTTAAATAATGTGGGCCAATATAATCCAAATTGTAGTACCTTGAAAACTATCTTCTCAGTACTAGCATGTCCTCCATATGATGATCTATGACACTGCGATAATATGTCTTTCATTTCTTCTTCAGGGATACATTTCCTAAATATTCCATGTGCACATCTTTTGAACACATAAGGCTCATCCCAAAAATAGTGTTTAACATCTGCTAAAAATCTTTTCTTGCCTTGGTAACTCAAATCAATAGGAAATATATTAGCAACTAGATAATTTACAATATCTGCATAGCAAGGGGCCTTAATTTGTTCAATCCTCATCAGTTGTTCCTCATGAAAGGAATCATTAATATCACCTTTTGTATCTTTTACAATCATCCTTGAAAGGTGGTCTGCAACTAAATTCTCAGTTCCTTTCTTATCTTTGATTTCCAGATCAAATTCTTGCAAAAGCAAAATCCATCTCAACAACCGTGGCTTACTGTCCTTCTTCTGTATCAAATATTTAACTGCAGCATGATCAGTATATACTACAACTTTTGAATTTATCAAGTAAGATCTGAATTTGTCAAATGCAAAAACTATAGCCAACAACTCCTTCTCAATAGTGGTGTAATTCCTCTGTGTTTCATCTAAAGCTTTACTGGCATAAGAGATCACATAAGGCTTCTTTTCCTTTCCTTGCCCTAGAACTGCTCCCACTGCAAAATCATTGGCATCACACATAAGCTCGAAGGGTAACTCCCAGTCAGGTGGTTGCATAATCGATGCTGATGTCAAGGCTTTCTTTAGTTCCTGAAAAGCAAACAGACATTTCTCATCAAAGTAGAATTTTGCATCTTTACAAAGTAAATCAGTCAGAGGTTTAGCAAGTTTAGAGAAGTCCCTGATGAATCTCCTATAAAACCCTACATGTCCCAAAAAGCTCCTGATCTCCTTGACAGTGGTGGGTGGTGCCAACTTCTCAATCACTTCTATCTTGGCCTTATCCACTTCAATCCCTCTCTCTGAAACAAGATGACCCAAAACTATCCCCTGTCTAACCATAAAGTGACACTTTTCCCAATTCAAGACAAGGTTAGTCTCTTCGCATCTCTGTAAAACTCTAGAGAGATTAGCCAAGCAGTCATCAAAAGAAAAACCGTAGACAGAGAAATCATCCATAAAAACATCCATGAAATCTTCAATAAACTCAGAAAAAATTGCCATCATACACCTTTGAAAAGTAGCAGGTGCATTGCATAAACCAAAGGCCATTCTTCTATAAGCCAAATTACCATATGGATATGTAAAGGTGGTCTTATCCTGATCATCAGGATGAATAGGAATCTGAGAAAATCTGGAATACCCATCGAGAAAACAAAAGTAAGAGTGTTTAGCAAGTCTCTCAACCACTTGATCAATGGAAGGCAAGGGAAAATGATCCTTCCTAGTGGCAGCATTTAATTTTCTATAATCAATACACATACGCCAACTAGTGACTGTTCTAACAGGTATCAACTCATTATCCTTATTTTTCATTACAGTGACACCTCCCTTTTTTGGAACATAGCGTACAGGACTTACCCACTTACTATCTAAGATAGGGTAGATAATACCTACATCTAGCAATTTTAGTACTTCCTTCTTCTCCACATCCTTCATAGACGGATTGAGCCTTCTCCGAAAAGTAAGAGTGTTTAGCAAGTCTCTCAACCATTTGATCAATGAAAGGCAAGGGAAAATGATCCTTCCTAGTGGCAGCATTTAATTTTCTATAATCAATACACATACGCCAACTAGTGACTGTTCTAACAGGTATCAACTCATTATCCTTATTTTTTATTACAGTGACACCTCCCTTTTTTAGAACACAGTGTACAGGACTTACCCACTTACTATCTGAGATAGGGTAGATAACACCTGCATCTAGCAATTTTAGTACTTCCTTCTTCACCACATCCTTCATAGACAGATTGAGCCTTCTCTGAAAATCTACATGCGGCTTGTGCTCATCCTCCATGTGAATCCTGTGCATACAAAAAGAAGGATTAATCCCCTTCAAGTCATCAATGGTGTACCCAATTACCTTTCTATGAACTCTTAGCTCCTTCAAGAGTAGATCTGTTTCCCTGGCATCTAATTTAGCATCCACAATCATAGGGTAGGTGGAGTTAGGACCAAGAAATTCATATCCAAGGTTATCATGTAAAACTTTCAACTCAATTTTAGGAATTTTTTCACTTTCATCATCAAAAGTAGCACAATCTAAAATATTATGTTTGTCATCATCAAAATCATTCTCAAAACCAGAATTATCAAATTTTTCAGAAGAATTTTCCAAGGAATCAGAAAAAGAGTCAGAGAAAGAATCAGAAAAAGAAACACCAACAAAAGAATCATCAAACAGACAACTAACATCATAAACTGTGTCATCAATAGCATGAATAGTGCAACAAGAACTAGCATATGCAGGTTTTTTCAATGAATTATTTAAATCAAACTCAATCTTATCGTTGCCAATTCTCAAAGTAAGTTTACCATTCCTTACATCAATAAGGGCACCAGCAGTGGCTAAGAACGGTCTACCCAAAATAATAGGAATCTTAGCATCCTCTTCTATTTCAAGTACCACAAAGTCAGCAGGTATGAAGTACTTACCAACTTGTATAGGAACATCCTCTAGAATACCTACTAGATATTTTACTGATCGATCGGCGAGCTACAAAGAAATTGTAGTTGGCTTGGGAGCTCCCATATCCAGTTTCCTGCACACAGACAAAGGCATCAGACTCACACTAGCTCCCAAGTCACATAAGGCTTGATCGAAAGCAACATTCCCAATTGAACAAGGAATAGAGAAACTACCTGGATCCTTTAATTTCGGTGGCAACTTGTTTTGAATAAGAGCACTGCATTCTTCAGTTAGTGCCACAGTACCATAGTCCTCAATTTTTCTTTTGTTAGATAAAATTTCTTTTAAAAATTTTGCATAAGTAGGCATTTGGGATAATTCATCTGTAAAAGGAATAGTAATGTATAACTTTTTCAACACTTCCAAAAATTTCCCAAACTGCCTATCTAGCTTAGCTTGCACAATCCTCTCGGGAAAAGGGATAGGTGTCCTATATGGCTGTGGTGAACTAGGTCTAGGTTCCTCAACTTCACAAGGTAAGTCACTTCTCTGTGAAGACTCCTTCTCCTTAGAAGGAGAAGAATTAGGAAGGGACTGCCCCTGTGTGGGCTGTGGTTCCAAAACTGGTTCCTCACTAGATATGACATCAGGCTAAACCTCTTCATCATCTAATGGTCCCCTTGGATCTTCCAATTGTCTCCCACTCCTAGTTATGATGGCATTACAATGTTCCCTGGGGTTTGGTTCAGGTTTTGCAGGTAACTTCCCTGGGGGTCTATAAGGTGTATTAGCCTGTTGTGCTATCTGAGTTTCTATCATCTTAATATGAGCAACAACACCATCTAACCTAGAATTTATCTGCTTAAGGGTTTCTGTAATCTCATCATTTTTGCTCATCTGCTTACCCATGAATTTCTCAAACATCTCTTCTAAACTAGATTTTTGGGGTTGGCTCTGGTTTGACTGTCTCTGATTATACCCTCTATTCTCATTTCGCCCACTAGTTTGATTATTACTCTTCCAAGACAGGTTAGGATGGTTCCGCCAGCCAGGATTGTAGGTATTGGAGTAAGGGTCATTGGATCTACCTTGGTTGCAACCCCCCACTACATTAACTTGCTCACTCTCCTGGTCAACAATAACCTTGCACTCCTTAGCATAGTGCCCATTGTTCCCACAAACTTCACAAACAACAAAAGATACAGCAGCGGTTTGCATTTGGAAAGAATCAAAACGGTTGCATAATGAATCTACTTTTTCTTCAAGAGAACACCAACCATCACCATCATTCTTACCCTGACAAGGCCGATAAAGCACTCCTCTCTCCGAAGCCCACTGGTTGTGATTTAGCGTTATCTCCTCAATCAAGGCATGGGCTGCATCAACAGTCTTGTTCATCAATGCTCCTCCTTCAGCAGCATCAACAGTTAAACGTGTGTTGTAAAGCAAACTATTATAGAAAGTTTAAATTAAAACCTAGTCTTCCACTCCATGGTGGGGGCACTTCCGTTGAAGCTCATTGAAGCATTCCCATGCTTCACTCATTGATTCACCATCTCTCTGAGCAAAGCCTGTGATTTGGTTCCTCAACTGGATCATCTTACTAGGAGGAAAATACTTCTGCAAGAAGGCGTTTGACAACCGTCCCAAGTAGTGAACGTCCCAGTCGGATGTGCATGAAGCTAAGCTTTTGCTCTGTCCCTGAGAGAAAAAGGGAACAGTCTTAGTCTAAGGGCATTGTCAGATACACCATTAATTTTTATGGTGTCACAAAATTCAAGGAAAAGGGATAAGTGTTGGTTTGGATCTTCCAAAGGAGATCCTCCAAACTGATTCTGTTGGATCATCGATAAGAACGCTGGTTTGACATCTTGCTCTAAGGTATTTCCTAACTCATCGTGTCGACTCTCTTGCTTGCGATCTTCACAGGGTTTTTGGGACCGGCCTATTTCGGGGACATTCTTCCGCTGTGCAATGTATGTATGTATGCTTATAACTCTGAAAAATTGTAAAATGTCCCCGGGGTTTCCCAACAGTGGTATCAGAGCGACTTGCAAGACTCGAACGATGTTTTACGCTTTTCTTTCATGCTCACATGCCATATCTCTATTTTCGTCAATAGCATGATGCATGGCAAACGATTTTTCTAAGTAGGAAAAATTAGGGTTTCTTTTTTCTACCATCCTCTCAATCTCTTTTGGATTTTTGGACTATTTTTCTTGTCTGATTTAAAGATCAAAGGCGCACGTAATTTTGTCAAGTAGGACGGGCATTGTGTCTTCGGACTAGCCAAGTCTCTTGATCTAATAAAATTGTCAGCCGAAAGGATCTCTGAAATCATCATGAAAAATAAATCGCAATTAACCAAAAGATTTGTGAGAAGAAGATGAGAAAAGGAGACTAGTTTTATGAAAAAGTAAAATTTCAGATTTTATGTTTTTCATGAGCATGTAGAATTGCATGAGTAAATACCTTGATTGTGCATGATGTTGTGATCATTAGTCAAGCCCCCCTTTGCATGCCTGTGATGTATCCTTGTGAGGCCTGCGTGCCATTTTTTTCTTTCTTTTAACTAAGAAGAATATTAGGGTGGCGCACGTACTTGGAACTTGGCGCATGCATACCTTGGATGGTGGCGCAACAAGCATCAAAGGAAGAGGTGCAAGCTTGCTTAGTGGCACAAGTTAGGCATGGCCGAACCCTTGGGTTTGAGTGCTAGCTAACTTGGCTTCTTGCATTGTGGCGCATCCTCATTGGAGGAAGACCATGGCATTGGCCGAACCCTTGGGGTCTACCCTTAAGGTTTGAGAGCTAAACCATGTGAGAAGGACCTTGGAGCCAACCTTGAAGACCAAGATAGAGGGCGGCTAGGCTAGGTCTATTTTAGGGGCTTGAGTCCTATGTCAAGAGTTGAATCTCCTTTTGGCATGGGTTGGTTCAATGTCTTGAAAGGGCTTTGATCACATCATCTTTTACTGATTTCCTTATCTGCTAAAAGCATGCCTGTAATGTTTTATCTTCATGCTGTCACTATAGGATTGAATGCCTGTATTGCTAGACATAAGATAAAATTGATGAGACCTCAAAAACCCTCATAATAAAATATCAAGTCTAGTAGCCTTCTAACGCGTAGCCCTCACTAAGCTATCGATCAGTGGAGTTGTGAACTGGTTCCCACCCTCGTGGGACACACCCACTTATCTTTAGAAAGTGTGAGGTGACAATAGTTTCCCCAGTCTAGTTTTAACCTGGGTGTGCCTTCGCAAGGAAACTCGTTGGCCCTGGGCATAACGGTTAGGAATGGACTTGACTAGAAGTTCACATGTGCTGGGCACATGGTGAAAGTCTAGAGGCATCGTTGAGAGGTTAGGATTTCATGTTGTATCCAGCCCTCGCTGGACATAAAATGCCTAGACTGTCTCAACGAGGGGAGTTGCTTGGAGCAACCGGGCGGCGCGCCCACCTTAGGAAACATGGGTTACTTTGTGCATCTCATCCCACCCTCATGGGACCCGAAGCCTCATGTGGAATAAGGATCCCATCTCATTAGGAAGTCTTAAACTTCCCGATTGACTTTTTGGGTTGTCAATTCGAATTTAAAATAGTGGGAGCAGTAATCATTTAAAACAAGTCCAGTTTAAATGATTCGAAGTAGTACTAATCTGTTTTTCTTGGGTGTTGTAGAACAATGGCTACGAACACTGGCGGATTATCACTGCGATCACTCCTTGATAAGGATAAGTTGGTTGGATCTTGTTGGTGTATATGCCCTAGGATCTAGTTTTGGTCATCTTATGTACTACTTGACACTGATATTTATATATCATTCTGGCATTGTCGTTATCATTGTTTGACTACACCTGCGATTGTGTACTTACATGATAATGTCCCTGCAGACAGATTGGATCTGTGCTCGAATTATAATCCCCAGTCGATGTACCTTAGTGGATATGGGACAGCTATGGTACTTGAGAGACTGGTATGTGGGCTGGTTAGGCACGTGGGGCTAACGCAGACACATGGGTATATCATTGGGGATATACTGGATAGACCCTCTATGAGGCTATGACTTGGTGTCATGAGTTATCCTCATAAGTGACAGGAGATGCATTGATCCCTTGACTTGAGGTCATTGATCATTCTATATGGTTAGGGACTTGCTTTGATACAACCTAACACCTTGCCGTAGCTGGGAGGTCATAACGGTTGTTATTGAGCATGTCACGACCCATATGAGAAGATCAATGGACAGACATAGGATTTGCCCCTTCCCTAAGGAAGTATGATATCCATGGAGCTCCTTTATGGTTCTATGACTGAGAGTGTATGGCCATACCCAGGTGAGAACCTGTTTTAGTCATAGCCATGTGATTGGATGAAAACAAGTGGTGACACACTTGTCCAATCGGATATCAGTACGGCAAAGAGACTGTAATGCATCTGTACCTAGTTGCGATGATGGGGATGTCGATGTCGATATCCATTCCAACGACCTGGGTAGCAGTGATGCACTGCTAGGTGCCACTCACTGCTTGTGATGACCTTTGGTCAGCACTGCCAACGTCAGAGGAACCTACAGGGTCGCACACCTTGATACTTGAGTTCTCGTATTGATCGGGAAGCCTTATGATCGAGTTATTGGATAACTCGGATCTAATTGGGAGATTTCATCAGTGCCAATGGGCCTGATGAGATGGAAGAATGTTATTGGAGCCAAACTTCATTTTTGGCAGGTTGACCCGTATTTGACCATGGTTGGTCACATTTGGATTAGGGTTGCATTGGATTGGATCCAAGTGCTTAATCAACCTATGCAATGATGTTTGGGCTAGCTCATTATCCAATGAGGCCCAATAACAAGTTCTCATGAAGAGATGAGAGGCTAAAAGGGTATAATGGGGAGAAACATGAACCATTAGGCGCCTAGGGGCATAATGGGGTCATGTTGGCGCCTTTGCTTCATTATGGAAGTAAAGGGCGCCTCACCCTCTCTTCCTAGGATGTAATATATGCCTCTATGGCATTGCTTGAGGCGCAAGGCATGGCCTTGGCGCACAAGGAAAGGCGTGGGAACAAAAGGTAAGGTTGAATGAGAATTATGGAAATGTCTTGGAGACTTTCCTTATCTCAAACCTCCTCATCCTAGCCCTACACTTGTCATGATCCTAGCCATTACCCTAACCGCCTCTTGCCCTATAAATATGACCCTAGTCGCCCCCTCTTGTGTGTAATTAATCCTTGAAGGCGTGAACACAAGGAGAGGGGCGAGTGCTTGGAGCAAGGGCGCATTTTCCATAACCGCAACCCTCTTCCTCCTTTCTTCTTGGCGCAAGGAGATCTAGGGCTTGGCGGCTTGGGCGGTTTTCCCTCTTCACTTGGCGCATCTTTTCTCTGAGTGGCGCAAGAGAAGTAAAACATCTCCCTAAAGGCTTGGATCTTCTTCCCGAGGCTAGCACCGGGCGTGGAAGAAGAGAACTCAAGAGATCCGTGTGTGCGGGACTGCAGAGGGCGCACACTTGGACGCCTACATCGGCATCGCTCCATATTGCTCTTAAGGTATTTTCTAACTCATCGTGTCGACTCCCTTGCTTGCGATCTTCACTGGGTTTTTGGGACTGGCCTGTTTCGGGGACATTCTTCCGCTGCGAAAAATGTATGTCCATAACTCTGAAAATTGTAAAATGTCCCCGGGGTTTCCCAACAGTGGTATCAGAGGGACTTGCAAGACTCGAACGATGTTTTGTGCTTTTCTTCCATGCTCACATGCCATATCTCTGTTTTCGTAAATAGCATGATGCATGGCAATCGATTTTTCTAAAAGTAGAAAAATTAGGGTTTCTTGTTTCTATCATCCTCTCAATCTCTTTTGGAATTTTTGGACTATTTTTCTTGTTTGATTTAAAGATCAAAGGCGCACGTAATTTTGTCAAGTAGGACGGGCATTGTGTCTTCGGACTGGCCAAGTCTCTTGATCTGACAAAATTGCCAGCCGAAAGGATCTCTAAAATCATCATGAAAAATAAATCGCAATAAACCAAAAGACTTGTGAGAAGATGATGAGAAAAAGAAACTGGTTTTATGAAAAAGTAAAATTTCAGATTTTATGTTTTTCATGAGCATGTAGAATTGCATGAGTAAATACCTTGATTGTGCATAATGTTGTGATCATGAGTCAAGCCCCTCTTGCATGCTTGTGATGTATCCTTGTGCGGCCTGCGTGCCATCTTTTTATTATTAAGAGGAAGATTAAGGGCTAGGCGCATCCTTCTTGGACCTTGATGCTCGCATCTTGCTTGATGGCGCAAGCATGCAAGGTGATGCATGCAAGCTGGTGCTTGGTTGCTTGGTGGCGCAAGAAATCTTGGCCCCTTGCATGGTGGCGCACCTTCCTTGGAGGAAGACCATGGCATTGGCCGAACCTATGGGGAACTTTTAAAGTGTACCTCTAGGGTTTGAGAGCTAAACCATGAGAGAAGGACCTTGGAGCCAACCTTGAAGTTCAAGCTAGAGGTCGGCTAGGTTAGGTCTAGTTTTTGGGGCTTGAGTTCTAGGACAAGAGTTGAACCTATTTCATGGCATGGATTGGTTCAATGTCTTGTATAGGATATGATCACATCATCCTTTACTGCTTTTATTATTATCTGCAGAAGCATGCCTGAAATGTTTTACCGTTATGTTATCACTATAGGATTGCATGCCTGTAATGATAGACATAAGATAAAACTGAGATGATGAGACCTTAAACAAAAACCCTCAATTAAAATATCATGTCTGGTAGCCTTCTAACGCGTAGCCCTCACTAAGCTATCGATCAGTGGAGTTGTGAATTGTTTCCCACCCTCGTGGGACACACCCACTTATCTTTAGAAAGTGCGTGGTGACAATGGTTTCCCCAGTCCAGTTTTAACCAGGGCGTGTCTTCGCAAGGAAACTTGTTGGCCCTGGGCATAACGGTTAGGAATGGACTTGACTGGAAGTTCACATGTGCTGGGCACATGGTGAAAGTCTAGAGGCATCGTCGAGAGGTAAAGGTTTCATGTTGTATCCAGCCCTCGCTGGACATGAAATGCCCAGACTGTCTCGACAAGGGGAGTTGCTTGGAGCAACCAGCCGGCGTGCCCACCTTAGGAAGCATGGGTTTCTTTGTGCATCTCATCCCACCCTCGTGGGACGCAAAGCCTCATGTGAAATAA
The DNA here is from genome assembly GCA_027563935.2 of Costus lasius. Classification (NCBI taxonomy): domain Eukaryota; kingdom Viridiplantae; phylum Streptophyta; class Magnoliopsida; order Zingiberales; family Costaceae; genus Costus; species Costus lasius. Next base: position 90,051,773 of record CM050450.1, on the reverse strand, counting down.
GGATCCCATCTCACTATGAAGTTTTAAACTTCTCGATTGACTTTGTGGGTTGTCAATTCGAATATAAAATAGTGGGAGCCATGGTCATTTAAAACAAGTCCAGTTTAAATGACTCGAAGTAGTACTAATCTGCTGTTTCTTAGTTGTTGTAGAACAATGGCTGTGAACAATGGCAGATGGTCACTGCGATCTACCCTGGAAAGGGATAAGTTGGTTGGATCCAACTTAAAGGATTGGTATATGAATTTGAGAATTGTGCTCAAGCTCGAGAGGAAGCTATATGTCCTTGAGAAGCCAATTCCTGAACCACTTCCATGCTTGGCCTCGGCGGCTGAGAAGGATGCTTATGATAAGCATCAAACTGATACTTCGGAGGTTGCACAATTGATGCTAACCAACATGTCACCCGAGCTTAGAGGGCAATATGAATCTAAGAGTGCCTCTGAAATTATTTCTAATCTAAGGCAGCTCTTTGATGCATTGGTTGAGCTCAACCCTCCCAAAGTAAACATTCAGTGCATTGAGCCCAAAGGCTTAACTAATACATTGAAAACAAAGATGGAAAGAGTCAGGAATAATAAGTGCTACTCATGTGGAGAACCACCTCACATGATAAAGGACATAGTACGACTTCAGAATGAGAAGAAGAGAGGCAAGGCTTCGTCTTCATGCTCAGGTATTTATGTTACAGAAGTCAACCTTTCTACTTCTATGTCATGGGTATTGGATACCGCATGTGGAGCTCATATTTGTACAAATATGCAGGGGCTCAAGAAAAGTAGATCGGTGCGGCTTGGAGAGATTGACCTACGCGTTGGAAACGGGGCACAGGTTGCTGCTGTTGCTGTAGGCATTTTGACTCTCTCCTTGCCTTCTGGACTTCAATTAGAACTAGATAATTGCTTTTGTGTACCTTCGTTAACAAAGAACATTGTATCCATTCCTTGCTTGGCAAGGAAAGGATTTAAATTTGAAATAAATAAGAACTCCTGTTCTTTTTCATTTGCAAATATGTTCTATGGGAAGGGTACTTTATGCAATGGTCTGTATATCTTGGATATGGAAAGTTCTGTTTGTAACATAAGCAATAAAAGGACCAAACTGAGTGGTTCAGTTGGTGCTTTCCTATGGCACTGTCGATTAGCCCATATAAACAAGAATCGCATCCAACAACTCCATGCAAATGGATTGTTAGATTCAAGTTCCTTGGAGGAATTTGATACTTGTGAACCTTGTTTATTAGGGAAGATGACAAAGGTGCCCTTCACCAAGATTAGTGAGAGGGCAGAAGGTTTATTGGATCTCATACATACTGATGTGTGTGGGCCCTTCAATAAACAAGCCAGAGGAGGGTACAACTACTTCATTACCTTCACTGATGACTTCAGTAGGTATGGTTATGTCTACTTAATGAGACATAAATCTGAATCCTTTGAGAAATTCAAGGAGTTCAAGAATGAAGTAGAGAACCAGCTTGGAAGATCCATTAAAGCTCTTCGATCAGATTGAGGTGGAGAATACCTGAGTGGTGAGTTCTTTGACTATCTGAGAGAGTGTGGGATCATATCCCAACTCACTCCTCCTGGAACACCTCAATGGAATGGTGTGTCTGAAAGGAGAAATCGAACTTTATTGGATATGGTTCGATCCATGATGAGTCATGCAACTCTACCTTCATCATTCTGGGGGCATGCACTAGAAACAGCTTCTCTAATACTGAATAATGTTCCATCTAAGAGTGTCTCCAAAATACCATACGAGGTGTGGAGTGGGAGACGCCCTAATCTCACGTTTATCAGGATCTGGGGATGTGAGGCTTATGTCAAACGTCAGGTTTCTAGCAAGCTAGAACCTAGATCTGATAAGTGTGTGTTTGTGGGGGTATCCTAAGGAAACTAAAGGATACTACTTCTATGTCCCAACCGAGAACAAAGTTTTTGTTGCTCGGGGTGCTGTCTTTCTAGAGAAAGAATTTCTTATGAAAGAAGTTAGTGGGAGGAAGTTTGACTTGGATGAGGTCCAAGTGCAAGCACAAGACAAAGAGATGGAATCTGAGCCACCTGCACCGGTTGCTAGGCAACCTGAGGCTCAGACACAGGTCCCGCGTAGGTCTGGGAGAATTCGTCGTGCACCTGAAAGGTATGGGTCGCTACCGACCCAGCACGATGGGATCTTCATCATTGAGGATGAACCTAGAACCTATGATGAGGCGGTCGGTGGACCGGACTCCGAGAAATGGCTTGACGCCATGAGATCTGAGATGGATTCCATGTCGGCTAACCAAGTCTGGGATTTGGTTGAGCTGCCTGATGGGGTAAAACCCATAGGGTGTAAATGGGTCTTCAAGAAGAAGGCAGACATGGATGGCAAAATAGTTACCTATAAGGGTAGACTAGTGGCTAAAGGATTTAAACAAGTCCACGGGGTGGACTATGATGAAACCTTCTCGCCAGTTGCCATGATTAAATCCATTCGGATTCTGCTTGCTATAGCTGCATATCATGACTATGAGATATGGCAGATGGATGTGAAAACAGCGTTCCTTAACGGGAAGCTGACTGAGGATGTGTATGTGACACAACCTGATGGCTTCATCCATCCTGCAAAGGCTAATAAGGTCTGCAGGCTAAAGAGGTCCATTTATGGATTAAAGCAAGCATCTCGAAGTTGGAATCTTCGATTTGATGAGGCCGTGAGAGATTATGGCTTTATCAAAAGCGAAGATGACGCCTGTGTATACAGAAAATTCAGTGGGAGCTTGGTAATTTTTCTGGTCTTGTATGTTGATGACATACTGCTCATCGGAAACGACATCCCTAGTCTTCAAGCTGTGAAGCCATGGTTGGGGAAGTGTTTCGAGATGAAAGACTTAGGGGAGGCCGCCTATATTCTAGGCGTAAGGATCTACCGGGATAGATCCAAGAGGCTCTTGGCCCTTAGTCAAAGTACTTACTTTGATAAGGTACTGGAGAGGTTCTACATGGAGCAATCCAAGAAAGGATACCTTCCAGTGAGACATGGCCTTACTCTCTCAAAGAGCCAGTGTCCTACAACACAGGCTGAGAGGGATGACATGAGTCGAATTCCTTATGCTTCGGCAATAGGATCGATCTTGTATGCAATGTTATGTACTAGACCAGAAGTGGCATATGCTGTGAGCATTACCAGCCGATACCAATCCAATCCAGGTCTACAGCACTGGGTGGCTGTAAAGAACATCCTAAAGTATCTGAGAAGAACTAAGGATTTATTCTTGGTCTATGGGGGACAGGAAGAGCTCAGTATGCAGGGCTATACTGACGCATCGTTCCAGTCTGACCCTGACGACTTTAGATCGCAGGCCGGCTATGTGTTCAAGATAAATGGAGGCGCTGTATGTTGGAAGAGCTTCAAGCAATCCACCATAGCAGATTAAACAACCGAAGCTGAGTATGTGGCTGCTTCTGAGGCAGCCAAGGAAGCTGTTTGGATAAGGAAATTCTTATGTGATCTTCAAGTGGTACCTAGTGCAATGGATCCCATTGAACTCTATTGTGACAACAATGGAGCAATTGCACAAGCCAAGGAACCACGGTCTCATCAAAGATCCAAACACATACTCAGAAGATTTCACCTGATCAGAGAGATCATTGACAGAGGTGATGTCAAGATTAGCAGAGTAGACACAGAGAACAATCTGGCAGACCCATTGACCAAGGCTTTGGCGCAACAGAAGCATGATGGTCACGCTAGAGATATGGGGTTGAGATTCCTCAACTTCTAGGTCTTAGTGCAAGTGGGAGATTGTTGGTGTATATGCCCTAGGACCTAGTTTTGGTCATCTTATGTACTACGTGACACTGATATTTATATATCATTCTAGCATTGTCGTTATCATTGTTTGACTACACTTGCGATTGTGTACTTACATGATAATGTCCCTGCAGACAGATTGGATCTGTGCTCGAATTATAATCCCCAGTCGATGTACCTTAGTGGATATGGGACAGCTATGGTACTTGAGAGACTGGTATGTGGGCTGGTTAGGCACGTGGGGCTAACGCAGACACATGGGTATATCATTGGGGATATACTGGATAGACCCGCTATGAGGCTATGACTTGGTGTCATGAGTTATCCTCATAAGTAACAGGAGATGCATTGATCCCTTGACTTGAGGTCATTGATCATTCTATATGGTTAGGGACTTGCTTTGATACAACCTAACACCTTGCCGTAGCTGGGAGGTCATAACGGTTGTTATTGAGCATGTCACGACCCATATGAGAAGATCAATGGACAGACATAGGATTTGCCCCTTCCCTAAGGAAGTATGATATCCATGGAGCTCCTTTATGGTTCTATGACTGAGAGTGTATGGCCATACCCAGGTGAGAACCTGTTTTAGTCATAGCCATGTGATTGGATGAAAACAAGTGGTGACACACTTATCCAATCAAATATCAGTATGGCAAAGAGACTGTAATGCATCTGTACCTAGTTGCGATGATGGGGATGTCGATGTCGATATCCACTCCAATGACCTGGGTAGCAGCGATGCACTGCTAGGTGCCACTCACTGCTTGTGATGACCTTTGGTCAGCACTGCCAGCGTCAGAGGAACCTACAGGGTCGCACACCTTGATACTTGAGTTCTCGTATTGATCGGGAAGCCTTATGATCGAGTTATTGGATAACTCGGATCTAATTGGGAGATTTCATCAGCGCCAATGGGCCTGATGAGATGGAAGAATGTTATTTGAGCCAAACTTCATTTTTGGCAGGTTGACCCGTATTTGACCATGGTTGGTCACATTTGGATTAGGGTAGCATTGGATTGGATCCAAGTGCTTAATCAACCTATGCAATGATGTTTGGGCTAGCTCATTATCCAATGAGGCCCAATAACAAGTTCTCGTGAAGAGATGAGAGGCTAAAAGGGTATAATGGGGAGAAACATGAACCATTAGGCGCCTAGGGGCATAATGGGGTCATGTTGGCGCCTTTGCTTCATTATGGAAGTAAAGGGTGCCTCACCCTCTCTTCCTAGGATGGAATGCATGCCTCTATGGCATTGCTTGAGGCGCAAGGCAAGGCCTTGGCGCACAAGGAAAGGTGTGGGAACAAAAGGTAAGGTTGAATGAGAATTATGGAAATGTCTTGGAGACTTTCCTTATCTCAAACCTCCTCATCCTAGCCCTACACTTGTCATGATCCTAGCCATTACCCTAACCGCCTCTTGCCCTATAAATATGACCCTAGTTGCCCCCTCTTGTGTGTAATTAATCCTTGAAGGCGTGAACAGAAGGAGAGGGGCGAGTGCTTGGAGCAAGGGCGCATTTTCCATAACCGCAACCCTCTTCCTCCTTTCCTCTTGGCGCAAGGAGATCTAGGGCTTGACGGCTTGGGCGGTTTTCCCTCTTCACTTGGCACATCTTTTCTCTGAGTGGCGGAAGAGAAGTAAAACATCTCCCTAAATGCTTGGATCTTCTTCCCGAGGCTAGCACCGGGCGTGGAAGAAGAGAACTCAAGAGATCCGTGTGTGCGAGACTGCAGAGGGCGCACACTTGGACGCCTACATCGGCATCGCTCCATATTGCTCTTAAGGTATTTCCTAACTCATCGTGTCGACTCCCTTGCTTGCGATCTTCACTGGGTTTTTGGGACTGGCCTATTTCGGGGACATTCTTCCGCTGTGAAAAATGTATGTCCATAACTCTGAAAATTGTAAAATGTCCCCGGGGTTTCCCAACAGATCTAACTTTATGGACTAGGATCGGAACTTGAGGATAGTCCTCAAGCTCGAGAAGAATCTGTATGTCCTTGAACAGGCTCTTCCTGTGGCTCCTCCTCCTAATGTCCGAACGGCAGACAGAGATGCTTATAGAAAGCATTAGGATGACTCTTTGGAGGTTGCATGTCTTATGCTAGCTAGCATGGCACCTGAACTGCAGGTGCAATATGAGGAGCAAAACGCTTTTCAGATGATCACTCATCTGAAACAGATGTTCGAGGCTCAGGCTAGAACTGAGAGATTTGACACCGCCAAAGCAGTCTTTCGGTGTAAGTTGTCTGAGGGTGCACCAGTGAGACCCCATGTTCTCAAACTCATTGGGAATGTGGATCATCTTAGGAGACTAGGACATGCCATAGACAACGAGCTAGTTGTGGATCTTATTCTGCATTCCCTGCCCCCTAGCTTCAGTCTGTTTATTATTAATTTCAACATGAACCGGATTGAGTGCACACGGGAGGAATTAATGAATATGCTCCAAACAGCCGAGCGTGAGATGGGTAAGACCAAACCCAATTCTGTTCTTTTGGTCCCTGCGACCAAGAAGATAAAGAAGAAGGGTAAGGCACGTGCTAAGAGCAGTGCCAAAGGTCCTACCAAGGCACTGAAGAAAAAGGCGAAGAAGTCAAAGGACCAGAGGTGTTTTCACTATGGCGAGCAGGGTCATTGGAGAAGGGACTGCAAGCAGCTTCAGAATGAGGAGAAGAAAGGCTTGGCCTTAACTTCTAGCTCAGGTATCTATGTTACAGAAGTCAATCTTTCTACTTCTTTGTCATGGGTATTGGATACCGCATGTGGGGCTCATATTTGTACAAATATGCAGGGGCTCAAGAAAAGTAGATCGGTGCGACCTGGAGAGATTGACCTACGCGTTGGAAACGGGGCACAGGTTGCTGCAGTTGCTGTAGGCGTTTTGACTCTCTCCTTGCCTTCTGGAGTTCAATTAGAACTAGATAATTGCTTTTGTGTACCTTCACTTACTAAGAACATTGTATCCATTCCTTCCTTAGCAAAGAAGGGATTTAAGTTTGAAATAAATAAGAACTCTTGTTCTTTTTCATTTGCAAATATGTTCTATGGGAAGGGTACTTTGTGTAATGGTCTATATATCTTGGATATGGAAAGTTCTATTTGTAACATAAGTAATAAAAGGACCAAACTGAGTGGTTCAGTTGGTGCTTTCCTTTGGCACTGTCGATTAGCCCATATAAACAAGAATCGCATCCAACAACTCCATGCAAATGGATTGTTAGATTCAAGTTCTTTGGAGGAATTTGATACTTGTGAACCTTGTTTATTAGGGAAAATGACAAAGGTGCCCTTCACCAAGATTGGTGAGAGGGCAGGAGGTTTATTGGATCTCATACATACTAATGTGTGTGGGCCTTTCAATAAACAAGACAGAGGAGGGTACAACTACTTCATTACCTTCACTGATGACTTCAGTAGGTATGGTTATGTCTACTTAATGAGAAATAAATCTAAGTCCTTTGAGAAATTTAAGGAGTTCAAGAATGAAGTAGAGAACCAGCTTGGAAGATCCATTAAAGCTCTTCGATCAGATCGAGGTGGAGAGTACCTGAGTGGTGAGTTCTTTGACTATTTGAGAGAGTCTGGGATCATATCCCAACTCACTCCTCCTGGAACACCTCAATGGAATGGTGTGTCTAAAAGGAGAAATCGAACTTTATTGGATATGGTTCGATCTATGATGAGTCATGCAACTCTACCTCCCTCATTCTGGGGACATGCACTAGAGACAGCTTCTCTAATACTGAATAACGTTCCAACTAAGAGTGTCTCCAAAATACCATACGAGATGTGGAGTGGGAGACGCCCAAATCTCACTTTTATCAAGATCTGGGGATGTGAGGCTTATGTCAAACGTCAGGATTCTAGCAAGCTAGAACCTAGATCTGATAAATGCGTGTTTGTGGGGTATCCTAAGGAAACTAAAGGATACTACTTCTATGTCCCAATCGAGAACAAAGTTTTTGTTGCTCGGGGTGCTGTCTTTCTAGAGAAAGAATTTCTCATAAAAGAAGTTAGTGGGAGGAAGTTTGACTTGGATGAGGTCCAAGTGCAAGCACAAGACAAAGAGATGGAATCTAAGCCACCTGCACTGGTTGCTAGGCAACCTGAGGCTCAGACACAGGTCCCGCGTAGGTCTGGGAGAATTCATCGTGCACTTGAACCCAGAACCTATGATGAGGCGGTCAGTGGACCAGACTCCGAGAGATGGCTTGAAGCCATGAGATCCGAGATGGATTCCATGTCAGCCAACCAAGTCTGGGATTTGGTTGAACTGCCTGATGGGGTAAAACCCATAGGGTGTAAATGGGTCTTCAAGAGAAAAGCTGATATGGATGGCAATATAGTTACCTATAAGGGTAGACTAGTGGTTAATGCATTCAAACAAGTCCACGGGGTGGACTATGATGAAACCTTCTCGCCAGTTGCCATGATCAAATCCATTCGGATTCTGCTTGCTATAGTTGCATATCATGACTATGAGATATGGCACATGGATGTGAAGACAACGTTCCTTAACGGGAAGCTGACTGAGGATGTGTATATGTCACAACCTGATGGCTTCATCCATCCTGCAGAGGCTAGTAAGGTATGCAGGCTAAAGAGATCCATTTATAGATTAAAGCAAGCATCTCGAAGTTGGAATCTTCGATTTGATGAAGCCGTGAGAGATTATGGCTTTATCAAAAGCGAAGATGACGCCTGTGTATACAGAAAATTCAGTGGGAGCTTGGTGATTTTTTTGGTCTTGTATGTCGATGACATACTGCTCATCGGAAATGACATCCCTAGTCTTCAAGCTGTGAAGACATGGTTGGGGAAGTGTTTCGAGATGAAAGACTTAGGAGAGGCTGCCTATATTCTAGGCATAAGGATCTACCGGGATAGATCCAAGAGGCTCCTGGCCCTTAGTCAGAGTACCTACATTGATAAGGTCCTGGAGAGGTTCAACTTGGAGCAATCCAATAAAGGATACCTTCCAGTAAGACATGGCCTTACTCTCTCAAAAGGCCAGTGTCCTACAACACAGGCTGAGAGGGATGACATGAGTCGAATTCCTTATGCTTCGGTAGTGGGATCGATCATGTATGCAATGTTGTGTACTAGACTAGATGTGGCATATGCTGTAAGCATAACCAGCCGATACCAATCCAATCCAGGTCTGCAGCACTGGGTGGCTGTAAAGAACATCCTAAAGTATTTGAGAAGAACTAAGGATTTGTTCTTGGTCTATGGAGGACAGGAAGAGCTCAGTATGCAGGGCTATACTGATGCATCGTTCCAGTCTGACCCTGATGACTTTAGATCGCAGGTCGGCTATGTGTTCAAGATAAATGGAGGCGTTGTATGCTGGAAGAGCTTCAAGCAATCCACCATAGCAGATTCTACAACTGAGGCTGAGTATGTGGCCGCTTCTGAAGCAGCCAAGGAAGCCGTTTGGATAAGGAAGTTCTTATGTGATCTTCAGGTGGTCCCTAGTGTAATGGATCCCATTGAACTCTACTGTGACAACAATGGAGCAATTGCACAAGCCAAGGAACCACGGTCTCATGAAAGATCCAAACACATACTCAGAAGATTTCACCTGATCAGAGAGATCATTGACAGAGGTGATTGTTGGGGTATGCCCTTAAGGCTAATGTTTGAGGCCTTGGGATTGTATAAGTATCATGTAATAAACTCTTAAGTTTATAAAAGGCATGGTTATTATTCAGGTTGTTATCTTGTCTGCTGTAATAAGTGTACTTCTGAATAATGTCTCAAAGCTGTTCAGCTAGGCTGACAGGCTCTATGTCCTTAGTCGAGATATCTTGGTGAACATGAGACAGCCTTGATATGATTGAGACTAATATGAATGCTAATCTTATAGGATGCTTCGAGCATGGAATAAGATGTAGACTCATGAGTACATTGGATGTACTGGACAGACCCTACTCGGATATTCCATTGCTTGTCACAATGTGAATGATCCTTGTAAGCACTAAGTGGCACATGTCCTTTGACTTGAGATCACTTGTGTTTCTAAATGATGATTGTCATTGTTTTGAGGTAGTTCAATATCATTTGAAACATAATGATTATAGACTATCTTGGATGGTGAGCTTGAGTCAGGTTAGGGCACTTGTGATAGATAAAGGATTGCCGTCTCCTTGTTTAAGGAGTGTGATGTTCTAGAGGGCCCCCCTATATGAGATGATTGAGGAAGTGTATGGCCATACCCAGATGACTATGTTCATCTGATCTAATCATGCTCATCGTATTGGAGTTACAGGCTTGACATGCTTGTCCAATAAGAACATCCAGTGGCAAAGGAATCATGTATGCCAAGTGAGTTGATTCACACTTATGCTATGGTTTGGGTGGAGTCTTGGAAGACTCTTTCCTTTATATCGGGAGACAGTGATGTGTTGCTAGATACCCCTCACTGATCGTGATAACGTAAGTTATCGTTACCGACGTTTAAAGGAAACCCTCAGGGTCACACAATTTGGTGATATGGCTTTCTTTGAGTCAGATCGTGTGGACTGAATTATTTGGGTTCAGTTTAAAGGGATATAGACTCTGATTGTAAGTGAGATCTAGCTTAATCATGTTTGATTGATTAGGGCTTGAGATCGGTAAGCTTCGATCGAGAGTATTGATGCTAGATCGGTGAGATCAAGAGCATCATAAGATGAACGGTTGGATTGGAAACCTTAGGGTTTGGTTGATCTAGACCGATTGCTTTGGTTTGGACCAATTTGGATTGAACCGGTTTACATGGGTGAACCCATGGTTCGATCCATAAGCGTTTTGGGCGGTTTGCTTGAAGAGGAGAACGCATGGCTTAATGGGGTTTCCAAATTTGGAAAGTCATTGAGCGCATGGCTCCTTGAAACGCCAAAACGGCTTGAGCTCATTCATCCCTTGTCTCCTTGCGTTTTGCTTTTGCTCGGCGAGACTTGAGAGAAGCTTGGAGTGGACGACAAGAGTAGAACCGGAAAAAGCATCATCTTCATCCCTATCACTCGAGAAGGACAACTTGGCATTTTGCTAGCACAAAGTTGCGCAAGTTGGAAGCCTTCATCACTTGGTGTGTGTATTCTTTGGAGGAGATCTCGCTTGCTCTCTCTCATTCCAAGCCGCCATCCAATCCATGGCATTGGTAAGATCAAAACTTAATCTTAAGTTGAATTAAGTTAACATATAGTTCATATGCGATCTACTTGAAGCCCTCTTTCCGCTATGCATGCTAGATGCGCATGTTTAGGGTTTCTTCCCCCTTAGATTAGGGGTTCCATCAATTGGTATCAGAGCTAGGCTCTCCATATGATCTATATGATTGCTTTACGATTTTGTGATCCGTGTTGGTTGCGCTTACTTTGGTTACATGTTGGTTGCGCTTACTTTGGTTACATGATGGTTGCGCTTGTATCATGATTGCATGAAGGTTGCGCTTGTATCATATGTTGACATGTAGTTTGCGCTCCCCCTTGAAGGGGACCCCCTAAAGTATGCGCTCCCCCTTGAAGGGGACCCCCTTAGATCTAAGGGTTATCAAGCATGTTGTTTGTTTATTTGCGCACGTTCTAAAAGTTTTCTAAAACTTACATCTTGCGCGCTTGATTAGATCTAAGGTGCCACTACATTAAACCCTTAGATGGGTTGATGGGGTTGAAGTCACCACTAGGTTAGATCCAAGTCTGATCAGACCATCTGACAGCTCAGATGGGTTAACCAGATAGCACCTATGCGCAAGCACAAGGTGGCTATAGGTTGACTGCATCTAGGGCGTGTAGCGAGGTCTGGTTGAGACACTACTGAACACACTTGAGTTAGGCCCGGGGTCACACCCGCTTGCCAAAACTCATGAGGGTAGTTCAGCCCTTGGCGCATGCATGGTTGACCATTAGGTCAACTCGGGTCAGTTAGGACTCGGTGCATGCAAGGGCAATGGATCTAACTAGATGGTTGAGTGGATCCCTATCAATGGACCATTGTAAGGTTGTAGGGCTCATAAGGAAATTAAAATTGATGCCATGGGGTTTTCAAAACTTTTAATTTCAAGATGATTGGATCACATGTTGATTGAACCATATGCTTGTTTATTTAGTCTTATGTGGGTTGCCCATATTGTGTGCTGTGCTGGGGCCTGCGTGCCTGGTAAATTATAAGTTAATTTTTGTGATCTGCGAATCACATTGTTTTAATTTATGAAATGTAGTTGACCTGCGAGTCAACCTTGTCTAGATAGATCAAATGTACTTTGATTAGACAAGAGTACAAAGGCACACATCCAAGAGGGGCATTCACCTGGTGGTGCACCTGAGGTGCTCTTGGCGCTAGGGCACTGGGTTGGACCAGATGAGATGCAATGAAGCTCAAGTGAAGACTTAAGTAACATTAAGGTCTTACTAGGGTTCATGGGCTTTTACCACATAAGATCATGCTTTCTACTTATTGCTAATAATTAGAATTGCATGTTTATGTTTATCTTCTGCTATAGCCATAGGCATGCCTGATAGTAAGAAGATAAAAGACCGTTAAAATCCAACGCTATTATATCAAGCTCGTAAGCCTTCTGACGCGAAACCTCACCTTTCTGATTATCGTTGGAGCCGTGTTGAACCCACTCAGTGGGCACGTCCATCTATCTTCAGACGGTGCTGGATTTCACCTGTGTGTTACAGAGTTGGGATTTATCCCCTCTCGTTGCTCAGCATAGCACGTGGTGGTCCAGGGAATAGGTCAGGTCAGCTTGACCATGTAGACTACATATGTGGCGCATATGGTAGCACATGGAGGCAGCCATCTCTGGGATCACAGACTGTGTTGTACCAACTCAGTTGGCACAGTCTGCTGGATTGCCAAGATGAAGGGGAATCGCACGGGTTGGCGATTGGCTGGGACAGCCTACCAGAAATTAGTGCTTGTCATCTCTGTGTATCTTATCTCGCCTGAGCGGGACGCGGAGACCAAGTATGAAATCTGGATCCCATCTCACTAAAAGAGTGTTTACTCTTTCGGACTGTTTACTGGATTTTTCAGTCAGACAAAATAGTGAGAAAAGAATCTTTCTTAAGTCCTGGATTGATTCTGAAACATTGATACTGACCTTGCTGTTCTTGCTTGTTGTAGATTCCTGCAGCAACGAACACCATGAGCTTCAATGTGCGATCCCTACTGGAAAGGGAGAAGTTTGCTGGGCCGAACTTCTCTGACTGGTTCGGACACCTTAAGATTGTTCTTAAGGCAGAGAGGAAACTGTATGTCCTCGAGACGGCGATACCGCCGCAGCCCGCTCCGAACGCCGCAAGGGCGGTTCGGGATGCCTACGAAAAGCACGTCAATGATAGCATTGATGTCGCTTGCCTGATGCTAGCGTCTATGACGCCACCGCTGCAGCGTCAGCATGAGGATATGTCGGCTATAGAAATTATAGCGAACCTCAAGATGCTGTATGCTGCACAGGCGAGGACTGAGCGCTATAATCTGACGAAGCTCTTCTTTCAGAGCAAACTGGCTGAGGGGAGCCCAGTGGGAGCTCACGTGCTCAAGATGATTGGGCACAAGGAGGCTCTGGAGAAACTGGGGCATACCATCAACCAGGAGCTTGCTGTGGATATTATTCTGCAGTCTCTCCCGCCTTCTTTCGATGCGTTCATTATTAATTTTAATATGAACAAGATCGATTGTACGCCGGCAGAGCTGTTGAATATGCTCTTGACTACTGAGGAAACTCTGAAGGGTAAGCCTTCAACCTCTGTCTTGATGGTTCCTTCAAGGAACAAGAAGAAGGGGAAGAAGGGCAAGGCCCCTGTCAAGAATTACAGCAAGGCCCTGAAACAGAAGGTCAAGCGGTCGAAGGACAACAGGTGTTTCCACTGTGGCCAGCTGGGTCACTGGAAAAAGGACTGTAAAGCGCTCCAAGGAGATAAGAGGGGAAGCATCGCTTCTGGCTCAGGTATATATGTGACTGAGGTCATGTTATCTTCTTCTTCTATTTCATGGGTGTTGGACACTGCATGTGGAGTTCACATTTGTTCAAATGTGCAGGAACTCAAGAGAAGAAGGCAGGTGGGACAGCATGAGGTAGACCTACGAGTTGGAAACGGGGCACGGGTTGCTGCTGTTGCTGTAGGAGACTATTTCATTTCTTTACCATCTGGCATTGTATTAGAATTGAACAATTGTTATTTTGTACCCAGTATTACCAAGAATATTATCTCTATTCCTGCTCTTGTCAGGAAAGGATTTGCCTTTGAATGCAAGATTTCAAAGTGTGTTTTATCTCATGATAATATTGTGTATGCAACTGGTTCAATTAACAATGGGTTATACATGTTGGACATGGAAAATTCTATACAAAACATTGATAATAAGAAAGCCAAGTATGCTGATGACAGCACCTTGCTATGGCATAGTCGTTTAGGCCATATAAACGAGAAGCGCATTAAGCGGTTGCATGAACATGGACTGCTGGGATCATTCTCCTATGAGGAGATTGATACATGCAAAGCTTGTTTGATGGGTAAAATGACGAAGTCTCCTTTTCTTAACAAAGGTCAAAGGACTTCAGGTTTACTTGACCTTATACACAGTGATGTGTGTGGGCCTTTCAGTAAACATGCCAGAGGTGGCTATCAGTACTTCATTACCTTTACTGATGATTTCAGTAGGTATGGATATGTCTATTTAATGAGACATAAAAGTGAATCTTTTGACAAGTTCAAAGAGTTCAAAAATGAAGTACAAAATCAGTTAGGCCGAAATATCAAGGCACTTCGTTCTGATCGAGGTGGTGAATACCTGAGTCATACGTTTACTGACTATCTGAAGGAGTGTGGGATTATCTCACAGCTCACTCCGCCAGGAACACCGCAGTGGAATGGTGTGTCCGAGAGGAGAAATAGAACGTTACTTGATATGGTTCGTTCTATGATGAGTCAGGCTACTCTTCCATATTCCTTTTGGGGTTTTGCACTGGAAACAGCTGCAAAGGTACTAAACCGAGTGCCATCCAAGGCAGTTTTAAAGACGCCATATGAGTTATGGTATGGGAAACAGCCTAGCTTGACATTTATCAGGATCTGGGGTTGCGAGGCTTATGTCAAAAAGCTCGCCTCTGGGAAACTAGAGAGCAGATCTGAGAAATGTGTCTTTGTCGGTTACCCTAAGGAAACTAAGGGTTATTATTTCTACGATCCCAAAGAGAACAAGGTTTTTTGTTGCTCGGACGGCCATATTTCTTGAGAAGGAGTTTCTTCTGCAAGAGGCTAGTGGGAGAGAAATAAAGCTGGATGAGAATCCAGAGGAAGGACAAAGTAGTCAAGCACAGTTGGATGAGCCTGAGCCGGTAGATCAGGTTATTGAGCAACCTGAGGCTCAAATATCACGGGAACCGCGAAGATCGGGTAGGATCCGTCGTCAGCCTGAGCGCTATGACGGAGTCTACATCATTGATAATGATGAACCCCTCACTTATGCGGATGCGGTCAGTGGACCGGAGTCAGCTAGATGGCTTGAAGCTATGCGAGCCGAGATGGACTCCATGTCAGATAATCAAGTCTGGGATTTGATTGATCCGCCTCCGGGAGTAATCCCTATAGGCTGTAAATGGATCTTCAAGAAGAAGATTGACATGGATGGTAACGTGGTTACCTATAAAGGCAGGCTAGTTGCGAAAGGTTTCAAACAAATCTACGGGTTAGATTATGATGAAACTTTCTCACCTGTAGCCATGTTTAAGTCTATTCGGATTCTTTTCGCGATAGCAGCATATTACGACTATGAGATCTGGCAGATGGATGTGAAAACAGCTTTCCTTAATGGAAATCTGGATGAGGATGTGTATATGACACAACCTGAGGGTTTCACTAATCCATCAGATCGTCATAAAATATGCAAGTTAAAGAAGTCCATTTATGGACTGAAACAAGCATCAAGAAGCTGGAACATTCGTTTTGATGAATCTATCTCTGAGTTTGGTTTCATCAAGAACGAGGATGACCCGTGTGTATATAAGAGGTTTAGTGGGAGCGTGATTACATTCCTAATCCTCTACGTCGATGATATCTTAATCATTGGAAATAATATTCCTGAACTGCATGCTGTTAAGGCATGGTTAGGAAAATGTTTCCAGATGAAAGATTTAGGAGAAGCAGCCTATGTACTAGGTGTGAAGATCTACCGGGATAGATCTAAGAGGCTTCTCGGGCTGTGCCAGAGTACTTACATCGATAAAGTCCTGGAGAGATTCCATTTAGAGAATTCTAAACGTGGATATCTTCCAGTCAGACATGGTCTGAATCTTTCGAAGAGTCAGTGTCCACAAACACAGACTGAGAAAGATGAAATGGACAATACGCCTTATGCTTCGGCTATTGGATCCATTATGTATGCGATGTTGTGTACTCGCCCAGACGTCGCTTACGGGTTAAGCGTAACCAGTCGATTCCAAAGTAATCCAGGTTTGGCGCACTGGATTGCGGTCAAGAACATTTTAAAATATCTGCGGAGGACCAAAGATATGTTCTTGATATATGGTGGTCAGGAAGAACTCAGTATAGAGGGATATACTGACGCTTCGTTCCAGTCGGACCAGGATGATTTCCGATCGCAATCAGGCTATGTTTTTAGCTTGAATGGTGGAGCAGTGGTGTGGAAAAGTTTCAAACAGTCAACTGTTGCTGATTCCACAACAGAAGCCGAGTATGTTGCAGCCTCGGAAGCATCCAAGGAGGCAGTGTGGATTCGTAAGTTCGTGAGAGAACTTGGTGTCGTTCCTTCAAGTGCAGATCCTTTGGTTATCTTCTGTGATAACACTGGAGCCATCGCACAAGCAAAGGAACCGCGGTCGCACCAGAAGTCCAAGCACATACGGAGACGGTTTCACTTGATCCGGGAGATCATTGATCGTGGCGAGATCAAGATTTGCAAGGTTCATACAGATGACAATCTGGCAGACCCGCTTACCAAGCCTCTGGCGCAGCAGAAGCATGAGAAGCACTGTAATAATATGGGTTTGAGATTTCTCAACCATTAGATTAAGTGCAAGTGAGAGATTGTTGGGGTATGCCCTTAAGGCTAATGTTTGAGGCCTTGGGATTGTATAAGTATCATGTAATAAACTCTTAAGTTTATAAAAGGCATGGTTATTATTCAGGTTGTTATCTTGTCTGCTGTAATAAGTGTACTTCTGAATAATGTCTCAAAGCTGTTCAGCTAGGCTGACAGGCTCTATGTCCTTAGTCGAGATATCTTGGTGAACATGAGACAGCCTTGATATGATTGAGACTAATATGAATGCTAATCTTATAGGATGCTTCGAGCATGGAATAAGATGTAGACTCATGAGTACATTGGATGTACTGGACAGACCCTACTCGGATATTCCATTGCTTGTCACAATGTGAATGATCCTTGTAAGCACTAAGTGGCACATGTCCTTTGACTTGAGATCACTTGTGTTTCTAAATGATGATTGTCATTGTTTTGAGGTAGTTCAATATCATTTGAAACATAATGATTATAGACTATCTTGGATGGTGAGCTTGAGTCAGGTTAGGGCACTTGTGATAGATAAAGGATTGCCGTCTCCTTGTTTAAGGAGTGTGATGTTCTAGAGGGCCCCCCTATATGAGATGATTGAGGAAGTGTATGGCCATACCCAGATGACTATGTTCATCTGATCTAATCATGCTCATCGTATTGGAGTTACAGGCTTGACATGCTTGTCCAATAAGAACATCCAGTGGCAAAGGAATCATGTATGCCAAGTGAGTTGATTCACACTTATGCTATGGTTTGGGTGGAGTCTTGGAAGACTCTTTCCTTTATATCGGGAGACAGTGATGTGTTGCTAGATACCCCTCACTGATCGTGATAACGTAAGTTATCGTTACCGACGTTTAAAGGAAACCCTCAGGGTCACACAATTTGGTGATATGGCTTTCTTTGAGTCAGATCGTGTGGACTGAATTATTTGGGTTCAGTTTAAAGGGATATAGACTCTGATTGTAAGTGAGATCTAGCTTAATCATGTTTGATTGATTAGGGCTTGAGATCGGTAAGCTTCGATCGAGAGTATTGATGCTAGATCGGTGAGATCAAGAGCATCATAAGATGAACGGTTGGATTGGAAACCTTAGGGTTTGGTTGATCTAGACCGATTGCTTTGGTTTGGACCAATTTGGATTGAACCGGTTTACATGGGTGAACCCATGGTTCGATCCATAAGCATTTTGGGCGGTTTGCTTGAAGAGGAGAACGCATGGCTTAATGGGGTTTCCAAATTTGGAAAGTCATTGAGCGCATGGCTCCTTGAAACGCCAAAACGGCTTGAGCTCATTCATCCCTTGTCTCCTTGCGTTTTGCTTTTGCTCGGCGAGACTTGAGAGAAGCTTGGAGTGGACGACAAGAGTAGAACCGGAAAAAGCATCATCTTCATCCCTATCACTCGAGAAGGACAACTTGGCATTTTGCTAGCACAAAGTTGCGCAAGTTGGAAGCCTTCATCACTTGGTGTGTGTATTCTTTGGAGGAGATCTCGCTTGCTCTCTCTCATTCCAAGCCGCCATCCAATCCATGGCATTGGTAAGATCAAAACTTAATCTTAAGTTGAAATAAGTTAACATATAGTTCATATGCGATCTACTTGAAGCCCTCTTTCCGCTATGCATGCTAGATGCGCATGTTTAGGGTTTCTTCCCCCTTAGATTAGGGGTTCCATCAGTGATGTCAAGATTAGCAGAGTTGACACAGAGAACAATCTAGCAGACCCATTGACCAAGGCTTTGGCGCAGCAGAAGCAGGATGGTCACGCTAGAGATATGGGGCTGAAATTCCTCAACTTCTAGGTCTTAGTGCAAGTGGGAGATTGTTGGTGTATATACCCTAGGACCTAGTTTTGGTCCACTTATGTACTACTTGACTTTGATATTTATATCATTCTGGCATTGTCGTTATCTATGTTTGTTTACATATGCGCATATGTACTAACATGATAATGTCCCTGGAGATAGATTGGATTTGTGCCCGAACTATAATCGCCAGTCGATGTACCTTAGTGGATATGGGATAGCTATGGTACTTGTGAGACTGGTATGTGGGCTGGTTAGGCACGTGGTGCTAACGCAGACACATGGGTATATCATTGGAGGATATACTGGATAGACCCGCTATGAGGCTATGACTTGGTGTCATGAGTTATCCTCACAAGTAATAGGAGATGCATTGATCCCTTGACTTGATGTCATTGGCCATTCTATATGGTTAGGGATTTTCTTTGATACAACCTAAGACCTCGCCGTAGTTGGGAGGTCATAACGGTTGTCATTGAGCATGTCACGACCCATATGAGAAGGTCAATGAACAGACATAGGATTTGCCCCTTCCTTAGGGAAGTATGATATCCATGGAGCTCCTCTATGGTTCTATGACTGAGAGTGTATGGCCATACCCAGGTGAGAACTTGTTTTAGTCATAGCCATGTGATTGGGTGAAAACAAGTGGTGCCACACTTGTCCAATCGGATATCAGTTCAGCAAAGAGACTGTAATGCATCTGTACCTAGTTGCGATGATGGGGATGTCGATGTCGATATCCATTCCAATGACTTGGGTAGCAGCGATGCACTGCTAGGTGCCACTCACTACTTGTGGTGACCTTTGCTCAGCACTGCCAGCTTCAGAGGAACCTACAGGGTCGCACACCTTGATACTTGAGTTCTCGTATTGATCGGGAAGCCTTATGATCGAGTTATTGGATAACTCGGATCTAATTGGGAGATTTCATCAGCGCCAATGGGCCTGATGAGATGGAAGAATGTTATTGGAGCCAAACTTCAATTTTGGCAGGTTGACCCGTATTTGACCATGGTTGGTCACATTTGGATTAGGGTTGCATTGGATTGGATCCAAATGCTTAATCAACCCATGTGATGAAGTTTGGGCTAGCTCATTATCCAATAAAGCCCAATAACAAGTTCTCATGAAGAGAAAAGAGGCTAAAAGGGTATAATGGGGAGAAGCCCAACCCCATTGGCGCCTAAGGGGCATAATGGGGTTAGGGTGGTAAAATTGCTTCATTAAGGAAGCAATTGGCGCCTAGCCCTTCTCCCTTGATGGTATGTATTCCTTTAAGGCATGTCTTGGGCTGATATGGTGCTTGGGCAATTATGAATAGGTTGAATGAAGTTTATGGTAAAGTCTTGGAGACTTTCCTTGCATCAAACCTCCTCATCTTAGCCCTACACTTGTCATGATCCTAGCCCTTACCCTAACCGCCACTTGCCCTATATATGTGACCCTAGCCGCCCCCTCTTGCAAGTATTCATCCTTGGAAGCGTGGACACAACAAGAGGGGCGAGAGCAAGGAACAAAGGTGGTGGTGCAAGGTGATTAGGACATCTCCCTAAGGCTTGGATCTTCTTCCCGAGGCTAGCACCGGGCGTGGAAGAAGAGGAATCGAGGCATTCGTGTGTGTGAGACTGCAGAGGGCGCACGCTTGGGCGCCTATCACGACATCGACCTCATCTTGCTCTAAGGTATTTCCTAACTCATCGTGTCGACTCTCTTGCTTGCGATCTTCACTGGGTTTTTGGGACCGGCCTGTTTCGGGGACATTCTTCCGCTGTGCAATGTATGTATGTATGCTTATAACTCTGGAAAATTGTAAAATGTCCCCGGGGTTTCCCAACGGTGGTATCAGAGAGACTTGCAAAACTCGAACGATGTTTTACGCTTTTGTTCCTACCTTGACTGGAACATTCTCTAATATACCTACAGGATACAATGAATCAGCAAGCTGTAAAGATATAGATGTTGGATTAAGCTCTCCAATGTCCGGTTTCTTGCAAATAGATAGAGGCATTAGACTCATGCTGGAACCTAAATCACATAAGGCTCGGCCAAAAGCCATAGTTCCAATAGAACAAGGTATAGAAAAGCCACCTGGATCCTTCAGTTTTGGTGGCAATTTGTTCTGTATAATGGCACTACAATCCTCAGTTAAAGTTATAGTGCAAGTACCATAGTCATCCAAGTTTCTTTTGTTAGACAATATCTCTTTCAAAAATTTTGCATAAGATGACATTTGAGAAATAGCTTCAGTAAAAAGAATGTTAATGTAAAGCTTTTTCAAAATTTCAAGAAATTTGCCAAATTGTTTATCTAACTTATTTTGAACTAACCTTTGTGGAAAAGGTATTGGTGGCCTATAGGATGGAGGTAAAGTAGATTTAGAATTATCTTCCTTACATGGCACATCCCCTTTTGGTTCATCACCTTTTTGAGGTGGCAAACTAGTTTGGGTTTGTTCATGTTCAGGAGATTTTTCTAATTCTAACTCATCATCATGATCATCAATAGGCTCCTTTTGTTTCCCACTTCTAGTGATAATAGCATTATAGTGCTCCCTAGGGTTTATCTCTGGTTTTGCAAGCAATTTTCCAGGGGTTTAGTAAGAACTACTAGCTTGTTGGGCAATTTGATTTTCATGAATTTTGCTGTGGGCTGTTAGAGATCCTACTTGTGAAGCCAATTGACTAACCATTTCTTTAATATCTTCAATTTCCTTAGTTTTATTTTGCATTAATTGATTTTGATTAGCCACCATCTTTTCAAGCATGGATTCTATGATTGAATTCTGATTTAGAGTTTGATTTGAGTTTTGGTTTGGATTTTGACTTGGCTTTTGATATCCTTTCTTCTCATTTTGTCCCCCAACATAGTTATTATTTTTCCAAGAACGATTGGGGTGATTTCTCCATCCAGGGTTATAAGTACTAGTATAGGGATCATTAGTTATACCATGATTATAGTTCCCTAAAGCATTCACTTGTTCATTACCCTGATTAGATATGACTTTACAATTCTTAGGAATATGACCATCATTACCACAAATATCACAAACAATAGAAGAAACAGCAGCAGTTTGCATTTTTAAAGAGTCGAACCTATTGCACAATGAATCTACCTTCTTTGCCAAGGTGCGCCATCCATCATTCTCGTTCTTACCTTGAGGAGGTCTATAAAGTACTCCTCTCTCAGTAGTCCACTGATTATGGTTTAAGGCCATCTCCTCAAGCAATTCAAAAGCATCATCAATTGTTTTGCTCATGAGAGCTCCTCCTGCAGCAGCATCAACAGTTAGTTTGGTATTATAAAGCAAACCATTATAAAAAAGTATGAATTAAGACCCAGTTTTCGAGGCCATGGTGAGGACACTTCCTTTGTAAATCGTTGAATCGTTCCCATGCCTCGCTGAATGATTCTCCATCCTTCTATTGAAAGCTTGTGATTTGATTCCTCAATTGGATGGTCTTACTTGGTGGAAAATACTTCATCAGAAACATATTTGATAAATGATCCCAAGTTGTAAAGGTACTGGTTAGTTGTGCTTGAAGCCATGAACGTGCTCGGTCCCTAAGAGAAAAAGGAAATAATCTTAGTTTCAAAGCATCATTGGAAACTCCATTGACTTTGATAGTATCACAAAGTTCTAAAAATAAAGCAAGGTGTTGGTTTGGATCTTCAAGAGGAGATCCTCCAAACTGGTTCTGTTGAATCATAGAGAGAAAAGCAGGCTTAATTTCATAGTTGTTAGCCACAATGATAGGTCTAACAATGCTAGAGTGAATTTCTTATGGATTAGGGGCGGCGTATGTTGGGGAATGCCGGGTGTAATTTAAAAATTTGCAGTCCCAGGACACAGCGGAAGAAGCATTACACCCGAAACACATTCCTTTCCCAAGGATCCATGTGAGAGAGAGAACACAAGGATGTGTTAGGGTTAGTACCTCTATTGCTTGTTAGGATGAAGGTGCCAAGTTGAAGACGCTCACGTGCTCGTCCTCTACAAGTAGCCACGCGTCGACCTTCTCAACGTTGCTCCCTTCCACGCTCGGTGCTAGCCTCAGGAAGAGAAGATCACCTCTCGGAATCTCCTTCTCCTTCCTCCTTGCTCTTCACGCCAACTTGTCTCCTTGCTTGGAGACTCTCGGCCAAAGACAAGAGGAAGAGAAGAGAGGGTGGCGCTCCACAAGAAGAAGAGGGCGGCTTGAATTCTAGGGCTTGCACAACTCCAAGTTGCCTTTTCCTCATGAAGAATTCTGCACTTGATGTTCATCCAATGATCATTCCAAGAGGGGGCGCATACCCCTTCTTTTATAACCAGCCAAGCCAAACCGCCACCTCTCTTTCCTTCTATGCTCTTGGCGCAATTTCTCCAAGGAATTGCCATAAGAGTTCAGCCACATCCTCTCTTGAATTGGCGCAACATGAAGCATGGAAAGAATCTAGCTTCTTGCCTTATCAAGAGAGGTAATTTGAGTTCCAATTCAATTAGGACTTTCCATATATGATTGGCCAAATCATTGCTTGAATAAATCAAGCCATACTTGCCAATATATCAGCCCCACACGTCCAAGATAGTTTCCAATTGAGGAAACAACTTTCCAAAAGGATTCATACACCCCAATTGGCGCAAATTCCATATATGGAATTATCCCATGCGCCAAGTGTATTTCCAACTCCTATTAGGATTCAAAATTGCCTCAATTAGAATTAATCCACAATCCCTAATTGGATTTGGATCTCAACACTAATTAGGCCCATGGAAATAAATCCTTATTGGATTAGGATTTGCGCCCAACACAATTAGCCTTATCCAAATCCAATTCTCTTTAGGATTTGAATCCTAGTTGGATTAGGATTCTCATTTCTAGTAGAATTAGAATTCCAACTCCTAATTGAATTAGGATTCCAACTCCTAGTTGGAATAGGACTCTATTTCCCAATAGGGTTAGGATTCTAACTCCTAATTAAATTAGGATTCCAACTCCTAGTTGGATTAGGATTCCAATTCCTAATAGGGTTAGGATTCCAACTCCTAATTAGATTAGGATTCGAATCCAACATGGTATATAATCCCTTGTTCAAGTCCAACTTGACTAGGATACATATACAAACTCATGAATCCCAATTGGACTCAGATTCAACCATGAATCTGTCTTGGACTCAGAATTATAAACTTAAATATATTCCAAGATTTCCAGATCATAAAACAATGTCAAGAGTCTATTGCGTGTGACCCGGTAGGATCCTAATGACGATAGCAATGATGATTGAATATTATCATAAGTAGTGAGAGGTATCTAGCAACACATCACTACTACCCATGTCATAGGACTTAAGTCATCTGGCAACAACTCCCTAACAAGCAACGAGGATTCCATGCATTCTAGATCCCTTTGCCTAAACTGATATCCCGCCATTGGATTAGTCCATATTTATTAATCCAAACTATTGGTCATGACTCAATTAGTGTGGCCACACATTCCTGTCATGCACCAATGAGGTGGGGTGCCCCAAAGTGGATATCATACTTCCAGTTAAGGAAGGGGCAAATCCTACTATTGGTCATCCATATCTCTACATGACTTATGATATGTCCAATGATAGTCGTTTTGATCACCCATTTACGGAGATACTTAAGACTGTATCAAAACATACCCATCATCATATCTAGACATGAATACCTCAAGTCTAAGGATCAATGCAAACCTCTTGCATGTGAGATTGACTTGTTTGACTAGACAAGTCAATCCTCACAGTGGATCACTCCAGTGCATCCAATGCACCTGTATGTCTCCGTTACTGTGCCCCGCACCTAACAAGCCCATACACCAGTCTCACATGCACCAAAGCTGTCCCATATCGGCTAAGGCACCTTGACCGGGGATTACTTATGAGAATGGATCCAATCCAAACTCCTGGGACATTATCTATGCAATTCAATACATCAACGCAGGTAAAGCAATCTGCATAATAATGACCATGCCTTTATTGATTATATCAATTTCATTAATTCTATCGAAGTACATTCAAACAATGCCTGACCATGTCCATACATTGGTCTGCAGGGCATATACACCAACAATCTCCCACTTGCACTAAGAGCAAGGGCAACTGAATTCATTCAGTCCCATGTCTCTAGTATGACATATTTAGCTTCCGCTGCGCCAGAGGCTATGTCAGTGGGTTTTTCCAGATTGCTATCTGTGTTTATTTTAACAAGTTTGAATCATCATCTTTATCCATGATCTCTAAGATCAGATGAAATCGCTGCAGTACATACTTGAGTGCTAAGTTCCTTTACACATGCTTACGGCCCCAATAAGAACTATACTGGACCATCAAGCACCAGGGACTAAATCAAGTTCAAATGAATGAAGCTGCTTCCTTGGCTGCCACAAGAAGCTGCAATGTACTCAGCCTTATTGTAGAATTTGCCACTGCAGTTTGCATAAAGCTCTTTCAGCCAACAACACCACATTAAGGCAAAAAGCAAATCCTGACTATGAACGATAGTCATTAGACCGGAACGAAGTGTCAGTGTACCCAGTACACAAAGTTCTTCCTATCTATCACAGACTAAAATTCAATCCTTTATACTTCCCAAGTATTAAGGATTGCTTTCACAGCTATCCAGTGTTTGAACACTAGGATCTGATTGAAACTTACTGGCCATGCTCCAAGCATTCGCCACACATAGTCTTGTGCTTAGTTGCACAAAACATGATCTATCCTATACCCAATGTATTAGGACTATAGATTCATGTTATCTCTCTCCTACTGTGTCAAAAGACATTGCATCATGCAGAGAATCAGACCATGTCTCTCTGGAAGGTATCATCCTTTGGAATGATCCAACATGAACCTCTCCAGAATCTCTTGGATGAACATAGATTGACTAAAGGGCAATGACTTTCTTGGGTCCCAGTTGATCCACATGCCTAGGATGTAGGCTGCATTCCCTAGGTCATTCTTCTCGAAATACATTCCAAGCCTATACTTCACCGTGTGAAGAGCTGGGATGTCATTTCATGTGAGGAGAATATCGTCAATCAATTAGAACAAGAAACATTATGATGCTCCCACTGATCTTCTTGTAAACACAGGATACTTGTATAATACCATACATATCTTTATGGCGACTGTATGAAAATATTTTGGCTATTTCCATCTAGACATCCTCTTCCGGACGTCCATTAAGAAAAGCAATTTTCATAACAACACGCTATAACAGAACATGCAATTATAACAAGTAGACCTAATGGACTCAAACAAAGCTATCGGTGAAAAATTTCATCACTATCCACTCAGTGGACTTATCCGAAATTTCATTCACTAGCTTGTCATCATAGGTAACAATGTTACCTTTCATGTCTATCTTCCAAGAAGATCCACATACAGCCTCTGGGTGTTACCCCTTTGGCGGCTCAATCAAGTCCCACACTTGATTAGCAGACATGGAGTCCATTATGGTTCTTATGGCGCTCAGCCATTTCTTGGAATCTGGTCCACTAACCGCTTCCATTTCCTCATAAGTCTTTAGGTTCATCCTAGATGAAAAATTTGTCATGCCCACAACCTGTGAGAGTATTTCGAATCCATTCAGACTCATGTGGTTCCTGTGTTACTTGAACCTCAGGTTGACTTTTCAACCTACATGTGTGAATCTACTCTCCATTTGTGTCTAACTGTATTGTGGTTGATTTTTGGACCTTGTCCTAATCAAATCTACTCCCACCATCTTCTTTCAAAAAGATATCTCCTCAAAAAAGACAGCAGTTTGAGCAACAAATATTTTTGTTCTCATCGGGATAGAAGTAGCACTCTCAGTGCCCCACAAATACACAAAGTGGACTGTCAAAACAGTTGCTTGCATGGCCTCTAAAGGAAGTAAATTTGTATGACTATTCAAAGATGAAACCACATCTAATGTGTTCCCTTTTCTTTCTTTGAATTTCACCACACAGTTGTGGTGTTCCAAGTAAGCTGTGAGACAACCCCACACTCCTCAAGATAGTCATCACATTTTTCACTTCCCACTTTGATCCAATCAAAGGGTTTTAATATATTCTCCAATTCGATTCTATACTTCATTTCTTAACTTCTTGGATTTCTCCAAAGTTACGTGTTGGATATGACATATCCCAACTTAATGAAGTATACCACTTGGTGCTTGTCTCCATGGGTCTACACACATTGTTGTGTACTAGATCCAACAAGCATCTAACCTCTCTCTCCTTCCTAAATGAAGGTAGCATCTATTATCATGTCCATTAGACAAGGCTCACATATATCATAACCCTGAAAGGATAATGATCCCAATAGTCCATGGACCTTTGGATGTGACTTTTGTCTTATGGCCCAAGAGACAATGCAAAGAGATGGTATTGATTGAATCAATGGATTTGATCTATTCAGTGTTACACACAGAACTACAAGCTATTATCAATTGTACCACTACTATAGAACATTCCAGATTTAAAGAAATACCAACTTATTTCAAACTGAAAATCCATTCAAAATAATGGACATAATGTTCTAATACAAAAGCTAGTACATAATAGCAAAGTTCTAGTTGAAGTCTTTGAAGGTAGTGAGATGACATCAATAGCAGCATCCAATGCTCCGTCCCTGACTCGAATGTCGACCCCACCAAGCCTCATTGTCCTACTTCTTGTGAGCCCCTGCATATGAAAAACATATGTAAGCTCCACATGCGGTACCCAGTACCCATGAATAAGAAGTAGACATAAAGACCTCATTAACACAATACCTGAAGCAGATGGATAACATCCCTTCTTTTGTGCCATGCTCTTCCTGGGCCTTAATCCATCCTGAAACTTCCATGCATTCCCAGTCTTCCGAAGTTTTAGCTTCGAAGATACGGAACCATAGTCCTTCCTGGATTCAGGCAAACACCCAGAAGATCCAACAACACTCTCTTGATCACTATTTGAAGTGCCTGGTGTGAAGAGACGTCGAAGATGTATGATCATATCATAAATCCCCATCTCATCACACTCAACCTGGACCTCAGGGGTCAAGCACCTCAAAATAAGAGCAGTGTAATGTTCACTATCCACACAATGTTCAAGATAGACATTCCACTCCCACTCTATACAAAAATATATACAGGGCTGGGTTGGAGGTCTTTCAAGAAGATATACCATATTCTCGTGTTCTAGAAGTTTGGACAAAAGTCTGAACCATCTTGTCCAATTTGTTCCATCCAGTTTATTTTTAAGAAGTTTCAATCTAGGTTCAGGAGATGGAATCATCTACAATAAGCAAACAAGCAAAATAAGTACTATGATAAAGCATTTAACAAGGACTTTAAATTAAATGCTATACTCCCACTATTTCCTTAACAAGTTGATAACTCTCAAAACTCAACTTGGAAATACATGAGTAGGATCCTAATTTCACGCGAGGTCTCCGCGACTCACGAGGGTGAGTTGAGATGCACAGAGAGTCCCATGCTTCCTTAGGTAGGCATGCCAGCCAATTATGCCGCGCACAATTCCTCTTAGTTAAGACAGACTAGGCGCCCTGTGTCCAGCGAGGGCTGGATACAACACAGAACTCTATCCTCTCAACAGCTGCCTCTAGTGATTCATCATGTCAGTGACATATGAAAAACTAGTCAAGTCTGGTCCTAACCATTATGCCCAGGGCCAACGAATTTCCTTGCGAAGGCACGCCCAGGTTAAAACTGGACTGGGGAAATCATTGTCACCACACACCTCCTAAAGATAAGTGGGTGTGTCCCACGAGGGTGGGAAATAGTTCACAACACCATCGATCGATAGTTTGATGAGGGCTACGCGTTAGAAGGCTATTGACTTGATATTGTATTGAGAGTTTTTGCATGTTTATTTTATTCTTTTCTAGCATGCAGTTTTCCTATAGTTATGGCAGCAAAAGGAAAAACATCACAGGCATGCTATGGACAGAATAATAAACCATCACAGGCATGCTATTTTGGTCGATATGGTCATAGCCCTTTTCATACACATAACTTGTCACGAGCCATGTGACATGTTATTGTGCATCCAAGGGTTGCGAGTCCCTGAAGCAAATCAGCCCATGCCAGAAGCCGAAAGCAAGTGTCCTTCCTTCAGCCGCAAGTCCATCACCACGCTTCCAAAGCTGGCGCCACTCTGATATCGGTTGAAGAAGACACCTTGTTGTCTTTGATGAACCTTAACCTATCTCATGTAAACAATTCTACATCTATTCTAAGGAAAGATGAAAATTTTTACATCAAGAAGGGGGAGAACCACACGCAGGTGGTAGAAAGATTTTACAAGCATTCATCACAGGTGGAAACATGCTTCCACATCACAACACAGGAGGGCACTCGCTATGACCATATCAACCCATGGAAGAGACAAGTGGCGCATATATAAAATTCGAAAAACCGGAATAATCAAATTTTATCCCCTTATGCGCCAACTTCATCCAAAGCACTCTCTCAATCAAATTTATGTTAAAATTGGGATCAAGTTTCATGATGATTTCATGGACCATATCGGCTGGCAATTTTGTCAGATCAAGAGACTTAGCCAGTCCGAAGACACAATGCCCGTCCTACTTGACAAAACTACGTGCGCCTTTGGTCTTAAATCCATCATAAACACAATCCAAATTTCGGCCCAAAAAATTGATAAAAGAAGTTTGGATGAAAGCGCCTTCTAGGTGAAACGCGCATGGATGAACGAAAAATTTTCCAAAAATTTTTCACACAAGCAAACGTACACCTTGTGTTTCTCGCAAGTAGCTCTGATACCACTGTTGGGGAATGCCGGGTGTAATTTAAAAATTTGCAGTCCCAGGACGCAGCGGAAGAAGCATTACACCCGAAACACATTCCTTTCCTTAGGATCCATGCGAGAGAGAGAACACAAGGATGTGTTAGGGTTAGTACCTCTATTGCTTGTTAGGATGAAGGTGCCAAGTTGAAGACGCTCACGTGCTCGTCCTCTACAAGTATCCACACGTCGACCTTCTCAACGTTGCTCCCTTCCACGCTCGGTGCTAGCCTCGGGAAGAGAAGAACACCTCTCGGAATCTCCTCCTCCTTCCTCCTTGCTCTTCACGCCAACTTGTCTCCTTGCTTGGAGACTCTCGGCCAAAGACAAGAGGAAGAGAAGAGAGGGTGGCGCTCCACAAGAAGAAGAGGGCGGCTTAAATTCTAGGGCTTGCGCAACTCCAAGTTGCCTTTTCCTCAAGAAGAATTCTGCACTTGATGTTCATCCAATGATCATTCCAAGAGGGGGCGCATACCCCTTCTTTTATAACCAACCAAGCCAAACCGCCACCTCTCTTTCCTTCTATGCTCTTGGCGCAATTCCTCCAAGGAATTGCCATAAGAGTTCAGCCACATCCTCTCTTGAATTGGCGCAACATGAAGCATGGAAAGAATCTAGCTTCTTGCCTTATCAAGAGAGGTAATTTGAGTTCCAATTCAATTAGGACTTTCCATATATGATTGGCCAAATCATTGCTTGAATAAATCAAGCCATACTTGCCAATATATCAGCCCCACACGTCCAAGATAGTTTCCAATTGAGGAAACAACTTTCCAAAAGGATTCATACACCCCAATTGGCGCAAATTCCATATATGGAATTATCCCATGCGCCAAGTGTATTTCCAACTCCTATTAGGATTCAAAATTGCCTCAATTAGAATTAATCCACAATCCCTAATTGGATTTGGATCTCAACACTAATTAGGCCCATGGAAATAAATCCTTATTGGATTAGGATTTGCGCCCAACACATTTAGCCTTATCCAAATCCAATTCTCTTTAAGATTTGAATCCTAGTTGGATTAGGATTTGTGCCCAACCACTATGGGCCTTATCCAAATCTAATTCTCATTAGGATTTGAATCCTAATTAGATTAGGATTCTCATTTCTAGTAGAATTAGAATTCCAACTCCTAATTGAATTAGGATTCCAACTCCTAGTTGGAATAGGACTCTATTTCCCAATAGGGTTAGGATTCTAACTCCTAATTAAATTAGGATTCCAACTCCTAGTTGGATTAGGATTCCAATTCCTAATAGGGTTAGGATTCCAACTCCTAATTAGATTAGGATTCGAATCCAACATGGTATATAATCCCTTGTTCAAGTCCAACTTGACTAGGATACATATACAAACTCATGAATCCCAATTGGACTCAGATTCAACCATGAATCTGTCTTGGACTCAGAATTATGAACTTAAATATATTCCAAGATTTCCAGATCATAAAACAACGTCAAGAGTCTATTGCATGTGACCCGGTAGGATCCTAATGACGATAGCAATGATGATTGAATATCATCATAAGTAGTGAGAGGTATCTAGCAACACATCACTACTACCCATGTCATAGGACTTAAGTCATCTGGCAACAACTCCCTAACAAGCAACGAGGATTCCATGCATTCTAGATCCATTTGCCTAAACTGATATCCCGCCATTGGATTAGTCCATATTTATTAATCCAATCTATTGGTCATGACTCAATCAGTGTGGCCACACATTCCTGTCATGCACCAATGAGGTGGGGCGCCCCAAAGTGGATATCATACTTCCAGTTAAGGAAGGGGCAAATCCTACTATTGGTCATCCATATCTCTACATGACTTATGATATGTCCAATGACAGTCGTTTTGATCACCCATTTACGGAGAGACTTAAGACTGTATCAAAACATACCCATCATCATATCTAGACATGAATACCTCAAGTCTAAGGATCAATGCAAACCTCTTGCATGTGAGATTGACTTCTTTGACTAGACAAGTCAATCCTCACGGTGGATCACTCCAGTGCATCCATTGCACCTGTATGTCTGCGTTACTGTGCCCCGCACCTAACCAGCCCATACACCAGTCTCACATGCACCAAAGCTGTCCCATATCGGCTAAGGCACCTTTACCGGGGATTACTTATGAGAATGGATCCAATCCAAACTCCTGGGACATTATCTATGCAATTCAATACATCAACGCAGGTAAAGCAATCTGCATAATAACGACCATGCCTTTATTGATTATATCAATTTCATTAATTCTATCGAAGTACATTCAAACAATGCCTGACCATGTCCATACATTGGTCTGCAGGGCATATACACCAACAATCTCCCACTTGCACTAAGAGCAAGGGCAACTGAATTCATTCAGTCCCATGTCTCTAGTATGACATATTTAGCTTCCGCTGCGCCAGAGGCTATGTCAATGGGTTTTTCCAGATTGCTATCTGTGTTTATTTTAACAAGTTTGAATCATCATCTTTATCCATGATCTCTAAGATCAGATGATATCGCTGCAGTACATACTTGAGTGCTAAGTTCCTTTACACATGCTTACGGCCCCAATAAGAACTATACTGGACCATCAAGCACCAGGGACTAAATCAAGTTCAAATGAATGAAGCTGCTTCCTTGGCTGCCACAAGAAGCTGCAATGTACTCAGCCTTATTGTAGAATTTGCCACTGCAGTTTGCATAAAGCTCTTTCAGCCAACAACACCACATTAAGGCAAAAAGCAAATCCTGACTATGAACGATAGTCATTAGACCGGAACGAAGTGTCAGTGTACCCAGTACACAAAGTTCTTCCTATCTATCACAGACTAAAATTCAATCCTTTATACTTCCCAAGTATTAAGGATTGCTTTCACAGCTATCCAGTGTTTGAACACTAGGATCTGATTGAAACTTACTGGCCATGCTCCAAGCATTCGCCACACATAGTCTTGTGCTTAGTTGCACAAAACATGATCTATCCTATACCCAATGTATTAGGACTATAGATTCATGTTATCTCTCTCCTACTGTGTCAAAAGACATTGCATCATGCAGAGAATCAGACCATGTCTCTCTGGAAGGTATCATCCTTTGGAATGATCCAACATGAACCTCTCCAGAATCTCTTGGATGAACATAGATTGACTAAAGGGCAATGACTTTCTTGGGTCCCAGTTGATCCACATGCCTAGGATGTAGGCTGCATTCCCTAGGTCATTCTTCTCGAAATACATTCCAAGCCTATACTTCACCGTGTGAAGAGCTGGGATGTCATTTCATGTGAGGAGAATATCGTCAATCAATTAGAACAAGAAACATTATGATGCTCCCACTGATCTTCTTGTAAACACAGGATACTTGTATAATACCATACATATCTTTATGGCAACTGTATGAAAATATTTTGGCTATTTCCATCTAGACATCCTCTTCTAGACGTCCATTAAGAAAAGCAATTTTCATAACAACACGCTATAACAGAACATGCAATTATAACAAGTAGACCTAATGGACTCAAACAATGCTATCGGTGAAAAATTTCATCACTATCCACTCAGTGGACTTATCCGAAATTTCATTCACTAGCTTGTCATCATAGGTAACAATGTTACCTTTCATGTCTATCTTCCAAGAAGATCCACATACAGCCTCTGGGTGTTACCCCTTTGGCGGCTCAATCAAGTCCCACACTTGATTAGCAGACATGGAGTCCATTATGGTTCTTATGGCGCTCAGCCATTTCTTGGAATCTGGTCCACTGACCGCTTCCATTTCCTCATAAGTCTTTAGGTTCATCCTAGATGAAAAATTTGTCATGCCCACAACCTGTGAGAGTATTTCGAATCCATTCAGACTCATGTGGTTCCTGTGTTACTTGAACCTCAGGTTGACTTTTCAACCTACATGTGTGAATCTACTCTCCATTTGTGTCTAACTGTATTGTGGTTGATTTTTGGACCTTGTCCTAATCAAATCTACTCCCACCAGCTTCTTTCAAAAAGATATCTCCTCAAGAAAGACAGCAGTTTGAGCAACAAATATTTTTGTTCTCATCGGGATAGAAGTAGCACTCTCAGTGCCCCACAAATACACAAAGTGGAGTGTCAAAACAGTTGCTTGCATGGCCTCTAAAGGAAGTAAATTTGTATGACTATTCAAAGATGGAACCACATCTAATGTGTTCCCTTTTCTTTCTTTGAATTTCACCACACAGTTGTGGTGTTCCAAGTAAGCTGTGAGACAACCCCACACTCCTCAAGATAGTCATCACATTTTTCACTTCCTACTTTGATCCAATCAAAGGGTTTTAATAGATTCTCCAATTCGATTCTATACTCCATTTCTTAACTTCTTGGATTTCTCCAAAGTTACGTGTTGGATATGACATATCCCAACTTAATGAAGTATACCACTTGGTGCTTGTCTCCATGGGTCTACACACATTGTTCTGTACTAGATCCAACAAGCATCTAACCTCTCTCTCCTTGCTAAATGAAGGTAGCATCTATTATCATGTCCATTAGACAAGGCTCACATATATCATAACCCTGAAAGGATAATGATCCCAATAGTCCATGGACCTTTGGATGTGACTTTTGTCTTATGGCCCAAGAGACAATGCAAAGAGATGGTATTGATTGAATCAATGGATTTGATCTATTCAGTGTTACACACAGAACTACAAGCTATTATCAATTGTACCACTACTATAGAACATTCCAGATTTAAAGAAATACCAACTTATTTCAAACTGAAAATCCATTCAAAATAATGGACATAATGTTCTAATACAAAAGCTAGTACATAATAGCAAAGTTCTAGTTGAAGTCTTTGAAGGTAGTGAGATGACATCAATAGCAGCATCCAATGCTCCGTCCCTGACTCGAATGTCGACCCCACCAAGCCTCATTGTCCTACTTCTTGTGAGCCCCTGCATATGAAAAACATATGTAAGCTCCACATGCGGTACCCAGTACCCATGAATAAGAAGTAGACATAAAGACCTCATTAACACAATACCTGAAGCAGATGGATAACATCCCTTCTTTTGTGCCATGCTCTTCCTGGGCCTTAATCCATCCTGAAACTTCCATGCATTCCCAGTCTTCCGAAGTTTTAGCTTCGAAGATACGGAACCATAGTCCTTCCTGGATTCAGGCAAACACCCAGAAGATCCAACAACACTCTCTTGATCACTATTTGAAGTGCCTGGTGTGAAGAGACGTCGAAGATGTATGATCATATCATAAATCCCCATCTCATCACACTCAACCTAGACCTCAGGGGTCAAGCACCTCAAAATAAGAGCAGTGTAATGTTCACTATCCACACAATGTTCAAGATAGACATTCCACTCCCACTCTGTACAAAAATATATACAGGGCTGGGTTGGAGGTCTTTCAAGAAGATATACCATATTCTCGTGTTCTAGAAGTTTGGACAAAAGTCTGAACCATCTTGTCCAATTTGTTCCATCCAGTTTATTTTTAAGAAGTTTCAATCTAGGTTCAGGAGATGGAATCATCTACAATAAGCAAACAAGCAAAATAAGTACTATGATAAAGCATTTAACAAGGACTTTAAATTAAATGCTATACTCCCACTATTTCCTTAACAAGTTGATAACTCTCAAAACTCAACTTGGAAATACATGAGTAGGATCCTAATTTCACGCGAGGTCTCCGCGACTCACGAGGGTGAGTTGAGATACACAGAGAGTCCCATGCTTCCTTAGGTAGGCATGCCAGCCAATTGTGCCGCGCACAATTCCTCTTAGTTAAGACAGACTAGGCGCCCTGTGTCCAGCGAGGGCTGGATACAACACAGAACTCTATCCTCTCAACAGCTGCCTCTAGTGATTCATCATGTCAGTGACATATGAAAAACTAGTCAAGTCTGGTCCTAACCATTATGCCCAGGGCCAACAAATTTCCTTGCGAAGGCACGCCCAGGTTAAAACTGGACTGAGGAAATCATTGTCACCTGGCCCAGGGCCAACGGTCTTTTATCTTCTTAACTATCATACAAACCCTATGGTGATAGCAGAAGATAAACATCATGCAATTCTAATTATAAAAACAATAAGTAGAAAGCATGCTGATCTTATGTGGTAAAAGCCCATTAACCCTAAGTACGACCTTAATTAACTTAAGTCTTCACTTGAGCTCTTCATGGGTCTTTGCTCCTCATCTGGCCCAAACCAGGGCCCAAGCGCCCACTGCAGCTCAGGTGCGCCCACCAGGTAAATGCGCCTGTCCTAGGGTCGAACCCTAGACCTCCCACCTGGTTAAACCTCAAGCTGCATGCGCCTCTGCCATGTGTTCTATGTGCTCTTGTCTGATCAAATTACAAATTAATCTATCTAGACAAGATTGACACGCAGGTCAATTACACTTTATAAATTAAATAACATGTGATTCGCAGATCACAATAAAAAATTAATTTACAAGTTAATTCCAGGCACGCAGGCCCCAGCACAGCACACATTAATCGGGCAGCCCACATAAGAGTAAATAAACAGGCATATGGTATTCAACCAACATGTGATCCATTTAAGAAAATAAAATATTTCGAAAACCCATTGGCATCTATTTTATTTTCCTTATGTGCCCTACTACCTTACAACGGTCCATTACTAGGGATCCACTCATCAGACCTAGTCAGATCCACTGCCCTTGCATACACCAAGTCCTAACTGACTTGAGTCGACCAAATAGTCAACTATGCATGCGTCAAGGGCTGAACGACCACAATGAGGTCTGGCAAGCGGGTGTGACCCCGGGCCTAACCCATGTGCGTTCATCGATTGTCTCAATCAGACATCGCTACACGCCTGTCCGCAGTCGACCAATAGCAACCTTGTGCTTGCGCACAGGTGCTATCTGGTCAACTCATCTAGGCTGTCAGATAGTCTGATAGACTGGTTGGATCTAGACTCGACTGTGACTTCAACCCTAATAACCCGTCTAAGGGTTTAAAGCAGGCGCCACTTAGATCTAATGGTAAGCGCGCAAGTTATTTTGTTTTACCGAAAAACATTGAACAACATGATGAAGCATGCGCCACCATGAAAATACAACATGTAAGTTTCGCATGTGACATATAGATCTATCTAAGTTGCGCTAACAGGGATCACACAAGCATCAAGCAACCATAAAAACATGCATAAACCGGCTCTGATACCAATTGTAAGTCCCCACGCAAGGGGGGGCGAAACCCTAATGGCGCATATAAGAGGTTTTGAAAGCAACGGAAGCTAGGGTTTCTAAACAAAATCTCATGCATATCATATGATTAACTTGTAAAGATTAGACGACTCATACCAGTGCCATTTCTCTGATGGCGTCTTGGAAGCAGAAACCGAAAAAGCTTTCCTCCAAAGGTGCGCACACAAGATGAAGATCGCCTACCCTTGTCGCTCCTTGTGCTAGCAAGGATCTCCAAGTGTCTTGATCGAATGGAAGGGAGTGAGATGACTTCCTTTTTCTTTTTGAATCCTCTCCAAGGCTTCAACCTTTCACCACGCGAGAGAGAGCGTAGCCGTTCAGAGAGATGGGCGAGAGAGAGAGACATGAATAGAATAATTCTATTCCTACATGAGGCGTGATCTCATTTGAGATCATGGTTTCTAAAAATAGAAACCCACACTCGCTCATGTGTTCACGCCAAGTGAACAAGTCGCAACCTCCTTTCCCCTTGAACCATGCGCTCACTCAATGAGCGGTTCATTTTGGTTTGGTTCAAAGACCAATTAACCCAAACGATTTGGTCTAGATCATATTAAACCCTAAAGGTTCAAGATCTAACCGTTCATCTCATGATGCTCCTGATCTCACTGATCTAGCATCCATTCTCTCGATCGAAGCTTACCGATCTCAAGCCCTAATCAATCAAACATGATTAGACCAGATCTCACTCACAATCAGAGATTAAATCCCCTTAAACTGAACCCAAACAATTCAGTCCACACGATCTGACTTAAGTAAGCCATATCATCAAATTGTGCGACCCTAAGGGTTTCCTTTAACTGTCGGTAACGATAACTTACGTCATCACGATCAGTGAGGGGTATCTAGCAACACATCACTGTCTCCCGATATAAAGGAAAGAGTCTTCCAAGACTACACCCAAAACACAGCACAAGTGTGAATCCATTTCACAAGGCATACATATTTCCTTTGCCACTGGATGTTCTTATTAGACAAGCGTGTCAAGCCTGTAGCTCCAATATGATGAGCATGATTAGATCAGATGAACATAGTCACCTGGGTATGGCCATACACTTTCTCAATCATCTCATCCAGGGGGGGCCTTTTAGAACATCACACTCCTTAAACAAGGAGACGGCAATCCTATATCTATCACTAGTGTCCTAACCTGACTCATGATCATTATCCAAGATAGTCTATAACCATTATGTTTCAAATGATATTGAACTATCTCAAAACAATGACAATCATCATTTAGAAACACAAGTGATCTCAAGTCAGAGGACATGTGCCACTTGTTGCAATCAAGGATTATTCACATTGTGACAAGCAATTGAATATCCTAGTAGGGTCTGTCCAGTACATCCAATGTACCCATGAGTCTACATCTTATTCCATGCTCGAAGCATCATATAAGATTAGAACACATATTAGTCTCAATCATATCAAGGCTGTCTCATGTTCACCAAGATATTTCGACTAAGGACAAAACAGCATGTCAGCCAAGCTGAACAGCTTTGAGACATTATTCAGAAGCACACTTATTGCAGCAGACAATGTAAACAACTGAATAACAACCATTGCCTTTATAAACATAAGAGTTTATACATGATACTGTTACAATCCCAAGGCCTCAAACATTAGCCTTAAGGGCATACCCCAACAGGCTATTGACTTGATATTGTATTGAGAGTTTTTGCATGTTTATTTTATTCTTTTCTAGCATGCAGTTTTCCTATAGTTATGGCAGCAAAAGGAAAAACATCACAGGCATGCTATGGACAGAATAATAAACCATCACAGGCATGCTATTTTGGTCGATATGGTCATAGCCCTTTTCATACACATAACTTGTCATGAGCCATGTGACATGTTATTATGCATCCAAGGGTTGCGAGTCCCTGAAGCAAATCAGCCCATGCCAGAAGCCGAAAGCAAGTGTCCTTCCTTCAGCCGCAAGTCCATCACCACGCTTCCAAAGCTGGCGCCACTCTGATATCAGTTGAAGAAGACACCTTGTTGTCTTTGATGAACCTTA
Organism: Costus lasius; assembly: GCA_027563935.2. NCBI lineage: Eukaryota > Viridiplantae > Streptophyta > Magnoliopsida > Zingiberales > Costaceae > Costus > Costus lasius. The sequence continues at coordinate 90,013,079 of CM050450.1, read as the reverse complement.
ACCTATCTCATGTAAACAATTCTACATCTATTCTAAGGAAAGATGAAAATTTTTACATCAAGAAGGGGGAGAACCACACGCAGGTGGTAGAAAGATTTTACAAGCATTCATCACAGGTGGAAACATGCTTCCACATCACAACACAGGAGGGCACTCGCTATGACCATATCAACCCATGGAAGAGACAAGTGGCGCATATATAAAATTTGAAAAACCGGAATAATCAAATTTTATCCCCTTATGCGCCAACTTCATCCAAAGCACTCTCTCAATCAAATTTATGTTAAAATTGGGATCAAGTTTCATGATGATTTCATGGACCCTATCGGCTGGCAATTTTGTCAGATCAAGAGACTTGGCCAGTCCAAAGACACAATGCCCGTCCTACTTGACAAAACTACGTGCACCTTTGGTCTTAAATCCATCATAAACACAATCCAAATTTCGGCCCAAAAAATTGATAAAAGAAGTTTGGATGAAAGCGCCTTCTAGGTGAAACGCGCATGGATGAACGAAAAATTTTCCAAAAATTTTTCACACAAGCAAACGTACACCTTGTGTTTCTCGCAAGTAGCTCTGATACCACTGTTGGGGAATGCCGGGTGTAATTTAAAAATTTGCAGTCCCAGGACGCAGCGGAAGAAGCATTACACCCGAAACACATTCCTTCCCAAGGATCCATGCGAGAGAGAGAACACAAGGATGTGTTAGGGTTAGTACCTCTATTGCTTGTTAGGATGAAGGTGCCAAGTTGAAGACGCTCACGTGCTCGTCATCTACAAGTATCCACACGTCGACCTTCTCAACGTTGCTCCCTTCCACGCTCGGTGCTAGCCTCGGGAAGAGAAGATCACCTCTCGGAATCTCCTTCTCCTTCCTCCTTGCTCTTCACGCCAACTTGTCTCCTTGCTTGGAGACTCTAGGCCAAAGACAAGAGGAAGAGAAGAGAGGGTGGCACTCCACAAGAAGAAGAGGGCGGCTTAAATTCTAGGGCTTGCGCAACTCCAAGTTGCCTTTTCCTCAAGAAGAATTCTGCACTTGATGTTCATCCAATGATCATTCCAAGAGGGGGCGCATACCCCTTCTTTTATAACCAACCAAGCCAAACCGCCACCTCTCTTTCCTTCTATGATCTTGGCGCAATTCCTCCAAGGAATTGCCATAAGAGTTCAGCCACATCCTCTCTTGAATTGGCGCAACATGAAGCATGGAAAGAATCTAGCTTCTTGCCTTATCAAGAGAGGTAATTTGAGTTCCAATTCAATTAGGACTTTCCATATATGATTGGCCAAATCATTGCTTGAATAAATCAAGCCATACTTGCCAATATATCAGCCCCACACGTCCAAGATAGTTTCCAATTGAGGAAACAACTTTCCAAAAGGATTCATACACCCCAATTGGCGCAAATTCCATATATGGAATTATCCCATGCGCCAAGTGTATTTCCAACTCCTATTAGGATTCAAAATTGCCTCAATTAGAATTAATCCACAATCCCTAATTGGATTTGGATCTCAACACTAATTAGGCCCATGGAAATAAATCCTTATTGGATTAGGATTTGCGCCCAACACAGTTAGCCTTATCCAAATCCAATTCTCTTTAGGATTTGAATCCTAGTTGGATTAGGATTTGTGCCCAACCACTATGGGCCTTATCCAAATCTAATTCTCATTAGGATTTGAATCCTAATTAGATTAGGATTCTCATTTCTAGTAGAATTAGAATTCCAACTCCTAATTGAATTAGGATTCCAACTCCTAGTTGGAATAGGACTCTATTTCCCAATAGGGTTAGGATTCTAACTCCTAATTAAATTAGGATTCCAACTCCTAGTTGGATTAGGATTCCAATTCCTAATAGGGTTAGGATTCCAACTCCTAATTAGATTAGGATTCGAATCCAACATGGTATATAATCCCTTGTTCAAGTCCAACTTGACTAGGATACATATACAAACTCATGAATCCCAATTGGACTCAGATTCAACCATGAATCTGTCTTGGACTCAGAATTATGAACTTAAATATATTCCAAGATTTCCAGATCATAAAACAACGTCAAGAGTCTATTGCATGTGACCCGGTAGGATCCTAATGACGATAGCAATGATGATTGAATATCATCATAAGTAGTGAGAGGTATCTAGCAACACATCACTACTACCCATGTCATAGGACTTAAGTCATCTGGCAACAACTCCCTAACAAGCAACGAGGATTCCATGCATTCTAGATCCATTTGCCTAAACTGATATCCCGCCATTGGATTAGTCCATATTTATTAATCCAATCTATTGGTCATGACTCAATCAGTGTGGCCACACATTCCTGTCATGCACCAATGAGGTGGGGCGCCCCAAAGTGGATATCATACTTCCAGTTAAGGAAGGGGCAAATCCTACTATTGGTCATCCATATCTCTACATGACTTATGATATGTCCAATGACAGTCGTTTTGATCACCCATTTACGGAGAGACTTAAGACTGTATCAAAACATACCCATCATCATATCTAGACATGAATACCTCAAGTCTAAGGATCAATGCAAACCTCTTGCATGTGAGATTGACTTCTTTGACTAGACAAGTCAATCCTCACGGTGGATCACTCCAGTGCATCCATTGCACCTGTATGTCTGCGTTACTGTGCCCCGCACCTAACCAGCCCATACACCAGTCTCACATGCACCAAAGCTGTCCCATATCGGCTAAGGCACCTTTACCGGGGATTACTTATGAGAATGGATCCAATCCAAACTCCTGGGACATTATCTATGCAATTCAATACATCAACGCAGGTAAAGCAATCTGCATAATAACGACCATGCCTTTATTGATTATATCAATTTCATTAATTCTATCGAAGTACATTCAAACAATGCCTGACCATGTCCATACATTGGTCTGCAGGGCATATACACCAACAGCGTAGTCCCTAAGTGATCTTCTTTCTGCCATATCAACTATTTCTTCTGTTTCTTCCTCTTGTGTTTCTTGTTGATTCTCTTCAAATCTAAGTGTTTTGTTAATTTCAGGATCAAAAGGTACAAGGGGTCCTGATCTAAGGTTCCTGCGCATGCAAGCAGATATGTCAAATAGAAAATAAAACCTAATCTAGCAATACTCTCAATATCTCCAATATCAACAAAGACCAAGGTCCCCAGCAACGGCGCCAAAAACTTGTTGTATCCCAACAAGTAGGTAGACAAAAACTTATTTCTCGTGTCGCCGCCAAACTCGTTGTTGGGCGTACAGGGACTTTTTCACTCCCTGACACGGCTCCAAAAACTTGTTATGTCACCAAGCTTGTTGTGTCCGCAAGTGCACGGATACTCGAAGTAATAAAATAGATATCGAACCCACAGAGACCTTGTTTGCTGAGTAATGAATAATTGATTTCTTGTTATCTAGGTGAATCGAAAGTATGCAAGTGAGTAATAGAAGACTAAAACGAAAGTACCAGAGAGAGAAAACTGGGACTAGGGTTTCATTCACTTTAAATTCTATAACTAGACGTAAATAGAGATTTGTCAGTTTAATTTTATCATGGTAAAGACATAATTTACTTCATAAAAGGATTATCTCACCTTCGTGCAGACAATCATGCAGGGATCAATCCTCGCTTTCGCGCAAGATCTATACCAACAATGAGAATAAGTAAACCATCAAACAAAGTACTCAAGGATCACTTTCGTGCATCCGAATTCTAAGTTGATTATCACAAGTGGAATCTCAAGGATCACTTCGTGAATCCGAGTCTCTACACAAGTTTTACTCATGGTTCTCCAACGTTCCTATCTTTGCTTTCGCACAAGATCTCCACGTTTGACAACTCGACTCCATCCTAGATTCATATTATTATCATGGCAATTTGACTACTAAAGTCAAACAACGAGAACTAACCTAATTTCTTAAAGAAAGTTCCTAACACGCAATTCTAGGATTCCAAGTTCTCAAGCAAGTCACCTTTTGGTCCTTATTGCGAGAACTCTAAAACATGAATAATAGTATGAATCTATGGAGAATCAAAAGTGCAATTATCACATGAGTAAAATTATCATGCTAAAATTATACGTGACGAAATAGTGGAAAAAGAATAATCTAGTCATTAAGAATTAAAGGGAATTACTCCCCCATGTCCCATAAAAGTTTAAGCTAGCATAGTGCAGGAGTTACAATAATCCATGATTTCAAAAGATTGAAAATCAAAAAGAAAAGAGAGTTTAAGAAAACACACCACGACTGTAATATAAATTACAGCCGTAATTTGCATAAGGGGGCGCTATGAATAGTGTCAGTGTCTCCTCTTTCATCGATTTCTCCTCCAATTGATTTCCTTTCACTTTCAAACTTCTGGAGCACCTTCTCCTCCTTTGTGTGTAACTTCCACTCAAATTTCACGGCCGGAGATGCGCTGTACGCTTCCCGGTGGTGAAACCCTTGGCGGCAGCATGAAACTTGATTTCTCCCTCTATGGTGGACAAAAATTAGGGCTTTTGGTCTCCTCCTCTTTGTCTCGGCGAAAGCTCCCTTCCTTATTCTTATAGCTTCCAATTTAAAGGTCTCGATCGTCGGCAATCTTCTCTGCAAAAATCGGGCTTCAAATTTGACCGTGGAATCGCGTTTAAGATTAGAATTACGGTAGTGTAATATGTTATGGTACTGCAATAAAATCGGTTGCGTTCTCTGATTCAAAATCTCTAGAAAATATGGCACCATAATATAGGTTATGGTGGTGCTGTAAAATTGGCTGAACTCTCTAGTCGAAAGTGTCTGGAAATTACGGCCCGTAAAATGGTTTACGGTAGTGCCATAATTTCAGTGAATGTCTCTGTTCTGAAGGCGCTCTAGATTATGGCCCGTGTAAATTCTTACGGCAATGCCATAATTTTTAGGAAACTTTCTGATGAAAAACTCCTCAAATTACAGCAGTGCTCTGATATTACGGTGGCGTATGAAAATACGGTACCGTAATATAAATTACGGCTCTGCCGTATTTTGGTTCGTGGCTCCAATTCTCTTGAAATTTGATGTGTGATCTCCTCCTAATGTTGTAAATTCATTCATGCATTCGGATTGCTTGAAATTGACTGAAAATCATGCCTTTTTGCCTGAAAATTATTAAAAACCTAAAAGAGTATAGATTCTGCAAATATCGATAAAAAAGGCATAAATATAAGCAAAGTCTATGAATATGACACAAGAACACCAACGAAATGGCACTAAATTTACTATAAATTTTCGTGTCATCACCTAACTAGGCCATATACCAGTCTCACATGGACTAGAGCTGTCCCATATCCACTCAGGTACATTGACTGGGGGACTAGAGTTTGAGCACAGATCCAATCTATCTCATGTAGGAACATAATCGCAGATGTAAACTATGTATGATAATAACAATGCCAGAATGATATATATATGAAATATCAGTATCAGGTAGTACAAAGGCAGACCAAAACTAGGTCTCAGGGCATAAATACCAACAGATGATGCAATGGATGCTGCCCCTGCCGATGAAGCAACCGAGGAGATAGATTCTGATGTAGATGATTAGAGCTTTGTGAGTATTTCTTCTCCTATCTATGTTTCATTCATCTTTACGCCCTATTGATGATTAATGTTTTTATAGGGAAGGATGACTCAGTCATACTTCTTATGTCTGGTGCCTGTGGATCCTCGTTTTGATGTTTTGTGTTAATTCGATTTGGTTGTATTGCGATATTATGATATTTGTGTTTTTGATTCAATATGGTTGTATTTAGATATTATGATTTCCGTTGATGATATGATTTGGCACCATGTGTAGGTGCATTCTGATATTTGGCATTGTATAACTTTGAATGATGAATTTGTTCTTGATATGTGCACTGTTTTACTATGATGATACCTGTGATGCTTGCGCTTTGCGAAATCTTGATTGATATATATTGCTGAAATGATATGCCTATGATGTGTGGTCTATTTTTGTGAAATTCCTACTATTGCCATTGTGATTATTTTCTTGATGATGAATGTCTATGTCAATGCCTATGATTGGAAATAGACCTATTATGTTGAATTTATTTCTTCAATATATATCAACCTATTGAAATTTTTCATTGATTGATGCATGAAGTTTTGGGTCGGTATATTGTATGATTAATGCAATCTAAGAGTGAAATTACTTTCTTGAATAAAATGAGCATATGAGTATGATTTTTGAATTGATGTCAATTGGTTAACCTAGTTGATGTTTAATCTATTTTGCTATTTGTTGGGAAGAAAGATTTCCAAGATCCAATAAAGAGAGAGTGACTCCACTACTTGGCACTATATTAATTTGTGGTGGTACCGAAGATATGGGTTGAAGTCAAGATAAAAAAAGAGAGAGAGAGAGAGAAAAGAAAAAGAGAATGACTCCTCTACTTGGCACTGTATTAATTTGTGGTGGTACCGAAGTTAAGAGTTGAAGTGCAAATAAAAAGTATGTATCTATGTGGATGCATGCCATGGAAAGATCATTTGACATTAACTCCACTGTCTTAGGGCTAGATTTTTCCTGCCAAAAAGATATGAATTCTATTACATCAACTATGTGGTCAGTGTACTCTAAATTTGTCACCAGAAAAAAAAAAGGTGGTAATCAATTTAGAGAATGTCAAAGATAATAAAAAAAGAGAGAGAAAATTCAAGTGAAAAGAGATTCTTGGAGATCCTATTCCTATAAACAAAAGTATTATGGATCCGAACTAAAACTGGGTAAACTCACGCGATTGAAATTGTGTTTATTATACAAGTTGCGAAATTTTATTTGACTAAGTTGTGGATCTTGAGATTAAAATCGGAGGACGATATATTTATTTAAACTTTTATGTAGCATTTGGTGAAATTTTTCATAGGTGACTATATTTTAGAAGTTTATTTTTCATAATAAAGTTTATTCTTCATAATCAACATTGATTACTTTGTTTGCTTGAGGACAAGCAAAGTTTAAGCCTTACGTAGTCTGATGACTCAAAAATCTATAGTATATTTTAAATTAATTAATTAGTCTTTTTGAGTCATATTCATGCTCTTTTGCTTATTTTTATGCCTTATTTGTCAAATATTTCAGAATCTACACTTTTTCTAGTTTTTGATCAATTTCAAGCAAAAAGGCATCATTTTGATGGATTTTCAAGCAATCTGAGTGCATAGACGAATCCTAATCATCAAGAGGAGATTACACGACAAATTTCAAGCCAATCAGAGTATTTCGTAAAATTATGGCAAGGCTGTAATTTTAATTACGGGCCATGGTTTTACTGGACTTATAGAATTAACCACGGCAGTATCATTATTAATTTCTTCTATCGTAATTTTTGAAGATTTTTATCCAGAGGTAATTACGGCACTACCGTAATATTATTACGACCGTAATCTTGTCGAACCAGATTTGAAGTATAAAGGATAAAACATGGCACTACCATGGTTTTTATTACAGCCCGTAATTCTTCCAAATTTTTTCACAGAAGAAATTATGGCACTGCCGTAAGTTTCTTCACGGGCCGTAATTCTAACCCAGGCGGCCGTGTTTGCCCAATTCTTTCGGAGTTACTGTAGCCAATTTTTGCAATGATAATTCTGGTCAATTTAGACCACTATTTCAAAAATTGAAAGAAGGGGAGTGCTCTATAAGAAGAGGCGAAGATCTCAAAACAGGAAGCCCTAATTTTGATCCATGATTCGGAGAGAAATTGACAAATTCGCTGCCGCACTAGGATTCATCGCTGAGAAGCGTATAGACTATCATCGGCTGTGACATTTGCCAGGAAGCTATGCCTGAGGAAGGAGAACACACACAGAATGTCTCAGAGCAAAAGGAGTTCAATCGGAGGAGAAATCAATAAAAACGTGGACGCCGCCACTATTCATATTGCGGTTCCAGTAAAATTATGGGGTGTAATTCTTTTACAGCCCTGTAACAGTAATCTATTTCCTTCCCTATTGAATTCTATTATCCTGAGATGTATTTTTATCATAATTTTTCCATCATGCTAGCGTAAATACCTTTTTGGGATAGGGGGTGTAATCCCCTTAATTTCTAAATGGCTGGATAATTTTTATTCTCGTTAGTTGATCAATAATATGATAATTTTACTTAAGTGATTATTGTCCTTGATCTTTGCTAGATTCAATTTTTGACATGTTTTAGAGTTTTGTAATATGTACTGAAAAGTGTTTTGCAAAACTTGGAACCCTAAAATTATGATTTAGGAACATATGCTAAGAGATTAGGTTTGTTCTTAAATTTTTAATTTTTGAGGTATAATTCTTCTTGGTAAACTGATCTACGAAATATTATTGAGATAGACATAAAAAATATGCTAAGATATTAGGTATTGGATTGTTGGAAACCCATAAGTAAAACTTGTGAAACTAAGATATGAGAATATTTAGTTTCACTTGAGATATTGACACTGAGAGTGATGCATGAGAGTGATTTTAAATCTCTCTGTCAAGGTTTACTTATTTTTAGCATTGAATAATCAGTCGCGTGAGCGAGAGTTATTCTTTGTAAATTGTTGTCGCAAGAGCAAGACAATTTCTTTGTAAGTACATTTCATCTTTATAATGTTATGAATAGACTAACGAACACTTATTACTATATAGTCCTTGAAATTAAGGTGGATGAAACCCTAGTCCCAACTTTTCCTCTCTGATAATTAGTACACTTTTCGATCGTTCTCTTACGTCGTATTTGATTTGCTTAGCTAGTAAGAAAACAATTATTTGGTACTTAATACGTAGGTCCCTGTGGTTCGATATCTTTTATTACTTACGGACACAACAAGTTTTTGGCACCATTGCTGGGGACCTTAGTTTTGTTAATATCTAAGCGTAATCCGATAGTAAAATATTTAAGGCGATTAATCCTATTGTACATCCAATGTCTACCTAAGCTAATCTCCTACTCTCGTGGCTCATTAGCTTAGGGAATACCCAATGGGCTCTATGATAATCGTCGATCTTCAAGTGAGATTGAACAACTCTCGTAATTCAAGTCACAAGCTCAAGTTGGACAGTTGGGTGTTACGATTCACCTCTCGGTACTTCTCGTAACACTTAACACATATAAAATGTTCAGCCAAAACATATATATGCAATAAGCACATCCAAATTAAATAAACAATTTACTAGAAGATGTCATTAAGATTCATAAAAGTGTTTTACATATAGAGATTTGTTCAACGGGCTACGCTCAAGTCTCAAAATAGGGTTTACTCTAAAACATACATCGTTTCAACTATAAAAACCCAAGAAATCGAATTCGAATGTAAGGAAAATTACAAATCAAGGGTAGGAGATGATGAATCTTTGGTCTTCTCTCGATAGCCCTGAAGAAATCTTTCAAATCAAGCCCTTGAACGCAAGTTTTTGCCCATCTTTCGCCCAAGTCACCTCCTTCAAAGAATCGAACTTTGTAACCCACCGGAACTAGGTGTTAAGTACCGACATATCATGTTATTGTTAGCTAGACAATTGAAAATGCATAAAGAAATCTAAACTAAATTAGAATAAAACCTCTGTGTCTAAAACGGAAAATGGCAATTTAGAAAATATCAGGACATCAAGTTTCACCACGTTGATAAACTACATATAAAATGTTTAATAATCCAAGTTCAAAAACTTAAACTACTTAGGGCGATCAATCCACTTGTACAGATTACCTTCTTTCGAAGCATAATCCAGTGTCTACCTAAGCCAATCTCCTACTCACGTGGCTTACTGACTTAGGGTAGACCCAATGGGCTCTATGAAAGATTGTTAATTCTCGAGTGACTTTAAACAACTCTCGTTGTTCAAGTCACAAGTTCAAAATAAGTGGGTCGAGTGTTACGATTCACCTCTCAGTTCATCTCGTAATACCTAACATGCGTAGAAAGCCCAGCCAAAGCAATCACATGAAATATGCACAACAAAGATGGAATAAGCAAGTTTCATTATATTTCACTTAGATTTAGAAAGCATTCAAGACATGAATTTGTTCAACGGGCTATACCCGAGTCCCGAAATAGAGTTTACTCTATGAAATACATCGTGTAACACATAAAAACTCTAGAAAATACAATCGAAAGGTGGGGAAATTACATATCTTAGGTAGAAGATGATAAATCTTCGGTCTTCTCTCGATAGCCCCAAAGAAGTTCGTCCAAATGAGCCCTCGAACGCAAGTTTCGCCCTAGTCCACGCCAATGAAAAGTTCGACCCCCATAACTAGCCAAAAATCCTCTTTTTATGGCTCAATCTCTTCCTTAGGCAGTTAGGAAAGTTCCCTAACATTTTAGCAAATTCTGACTTCAGAATCATCCAAATCGGGCGAAAAACTGTCAAAAGGTCTAATCTGGCGGAAGCTGTCACGGCCGTGATCATGTCGTTGCACAGATTTTTACCTCTTCACAACCGTGAATATGATCACACCCTAACCGTGACTATCCCGCAGAATGCTGCAGTGTTCTGCCGAGAAGATCATGGCCATGATCATGATCATGGTCTGCCCGTGTTATCTAAAGAAAGCTCCAATTTGCCTGAAATTTGACCCGTGATCTCCTAGCATTGTGAGGAATCTTCTCATGACTTCAAATATCCAAAATCTTTATAAAAAATGAGAAATTTTTCTACATTTCACAAACAATTGAAAATAGTGAAGATTCTGCACAATGTAAGAAAATAAGTCAAAATAGTATAGGAAATAAGAATTTAGTCTGCGAAACATGTAAGAATAAGACTTTAAATTTAATGAAAGTATGACACATCAAAATATCACAGACTTAAAATCTTGCTTGTTCTCAAGCAATCAAACTATCTAGAAGCCAAGTGGTATTGAAAGAAGAATGTTCTAAAGTTAAAGCATTTGCTGAGATGAAAACCATTACACTTAACCTTCGCCCTTAAAATAAAATTGAGATACAGTCAATACTGAAAGCAGAAATCTTTTCAAAAGATTATACCTCAAAATCTAAAAAAGGATTAAGCACTATTCATGCTAAGACTATGCATTATCATCAATTCTTTCTAAAATAGCCAAACTAATCAGATCTCACCAGGACTGATCTTTTCAATATTACAAATAAAAAATCATGAATTATAATCGGTTGGCTCAAGCTACTTCCCTGAATTTGCCTTTAACCTTGTTACACGAAGGACAAACATTTGTGATGAATGCACCCCTGGTACTTAGTTGAAAAACAGATTCAAAGAATGTACAACACATAATGCACACAAACTCATTTCTTCAGACTAAGTCAAAATGCAAAAATTGCAAACTCAAGGTTAGAAGAAAGTGGAGTTGTTCACTTTTACCAAACCCCTTCTTTTTCTCATGATCCTTTGTTTTTGATTTATCATTTTTTTCTTCTTTTTTGACAGTGCCAAGTTAGATGAATATTTGGATTCATCGTCACTTCGGTACCACTGCCCCTTTTTTTTCATTCAAACTCTTTTTTTGTTTTGTTTTGTTTTTTTTTTTGACTTCCTTGGTATCTCCAAATCAGATGGCTAAGTGAATAGAATATAATAGACAAAAGCTAATCATAGCATGAAATTGTGCTCCAAAACTAAGTCAAAAGAAAAGGCCACCTATTGAACATCATTCAAGCCATAATAAAATCATACTCAATAATAATCTGAAAGCTTAGGTTACTATGTAAAAGTAGACATGATAAGAAGTACTTTAACCAAAGAATAAATACAATTTCACTCTGCAGTGGTAACACTAAATAGCTTAATTACCCAGACAAATAAAGATAGCTGACAAAAAACCATCACAGACTTATAATTTTGCACTATCATCAAAATCACTATCATCAAATTAGCATATTAGAACAAAATCAGATATCACCGTAAGCATGAAAAGCAACTAAAGGCAAAAATTCATAAGGGCACACACGACCAACTAAAAAGTAAGCAAGTCTCATAAGTACAAAACAAAATGAAATAAAGGAGGGAACAGACACCCTCCTATCCACAACAAAGAACTGCATAGTCTCCTCTCCTATGCAGCATCAAATAAAAGCAATGGTTGAAGAGAACCCAAAACTAATAAAATCAGTCGTCATGGCAAGACAAATTCTCAGAAGCACGGGCGTGAAGGAGTTCACAGCTTGGCCGTGACAATCTCACCAAAATTCTGGTCAGCCATCATCACGGATGTACAAGCGTACATGGCTGACCGTGATCTCTTCGGCAATTGGCAAAAATTTTCCTAAAAAATACCAGAGATAGCCATAGTAAACTTGATGCTATTCAGTGAATAAAATATAAGATAAACTTGATATGACACACCACTAAAATAATAACAAAAAACAACAACAACAAACAACAAATAAAACAGTTTAAATAAATACAACACAAGATAAATGTCCTTGGGGTGCCTCCCAAGAAGCGCTCATTTAAGGTCAATAGCTTGACCTATGGCCGTGTATCAAGGTACTTCTAGTGGATCAGAGGCGTAAGAAATGACATGTAGGTGCCCCTTTTTTCATCACCTAAAAGCAACACCTATAGATATGAGCAGCAAAAATAATAGGTGTACAACATAAATGTCCTCAAACAACGTGGAATATAGAGAGATGTAAAATCAAAGTCATTCTTCCCTAAGCCCGGTAAGTGTTTATCTTCAAGCCTATCTTGCAATAGCCCCTTATAAGCAATGTTGGGGTTTGCGTCGAACAAGTCTATAGGGGTGGTCACTTCCTCCCTCATCTATTTGGCACATTCTTCCAGATCAGTGAAAAGGTAGGATGCTAAAAGATTCCGCTTGGCCCGTGAACAATCGGCAAGCTCTAGTACTACTTCCACGCTGCAACATGAGCCTAAAAAAGATAAATTTGGTATATCAACAGAAAGGTTAAATTCTAAAATAATATCACCGATGTTTAGGGATAGCTTCCCATTCTTGACATCTAAGACTGCTCCAGTGGTAGCAAGAAAAGGGTGGCCCAATATAAGCAGTAATCTTGAATTCTCTATGATATCCAAGACTACAAACTCCACAGGGATAAAGAGTTCCCTGACTTTAATTGGCACACCCTCTACTATTCCCACTAGGTGATATATAGAGCCATTCGCGAGCTGAAGGGCTATGTTTGTTGGTTCCAGGCCTCCTAAGTTCAACCTTTTGAAAAGGGAGAGAGGCATGATACTAACACTAGCCCCCAAATCACATAGTGCTCTCTTGATGGAAAAATTGCTGATACTACAAGAGATAGAAAAATTGCTAGGATCTTGAAGCTTCGCAGGCATGAATGTTGTATTCCGCAAGTGCATGGATAATCGAAGTAATAAAGAAAGATGTCAAACCACAGGGACCTTATTGTTAAGTACCAAATAATTGTATTCTTACTAGCTAAGCAATCGATTATAATGCAAATAAATGATAGGAAGAGTATAAAGATAAACAGAGAGATAAACTGGGACTAGAGTTTCATCCACCTTAATTTCAATGACTATATATGAATAAAAGATCATCAGTCTAATTTTATCATGATAAAGATATAATTTACTTTATAAAGGTATTGTCTCACTTTCGTGGAGACAATCATGCAGGGACCGATCCTCGCTTTCGCGCAAGATCTATCCCAACGCTGAAAACAAGTAAATAATCAAACAAAGAACTCAAGGATCACTTTCGTGCATCTGAATTCTAAGTTGATTATCTCAAGTAGAATCTCAAGGATCACTTTCGTGCATCCGAGTCTCAACACAAGTTCTACTTATGGTTCTCTAATGTTCCGATCCTCACTTTCATGCAAGATCTCCACGTTTGACATAATAACTCAATCCTAGATTCCAATTATCTAACATTACAATTAAACTACTAAAATCAAAAAATAAGAATTTAACCTAATTTCTTACGGTGAGTTCCTATTGTTCAATTTTAGGGTTCCAAGTTCTCAAGCAAATCACTTTTCCGTCCGTATTGCGAAAACTCTATAATCATGCATGATACTAAGAAAACTAAGGAGAATTAAAGGCAATTCATCACACAAGTAGAATTATCATAGCAAAATTATCTTGACGATATAAAAGTTATCTAATCATATAAAATCAAAAGGATTACACCCCATGTCCCAAAATAAGATTAAGCTTGCATGGAAAAAAAATACAATAAACCATAGTATCAAAGTGTCAAAAATCAAAGAAAGAGGGAGAATTAATGTTACGATATGGCTGTAATAGAAATTACAGCCGTAAATTGCTTGTAAACCCACGGTGAATAGTGCCGGCGTCGCGCCTTTGTCGATTTCTCCTCCGTCTGAGATCCTTTGGCTTTGAAACTTTTGTGGAATCCTCTCCTCCTCTAGACGAAGCTTCAGTGTAAAAATTGCGGCCTGAGCTGACCTCCATGCCTCTCGGTGTGAGGCCATATCCTAAGGACCTCTCTGTCGATTGCTCCCTCGATAGATCCTAAAATTTAGGGATTTTGGTCCCATTATCTTCTCCTCATTGAGACGAGTCTGTAGCTTCTTTCGGATCTCAATTTGGATGTCTAGATCTCAAGATATGGTCCGCGCAAGAATCGGGCCCGAAAAACTCACGTGTCCAGGTTAAAATTACGGCCGTAATTTAAATTACGGAAGTACCGTAATTTGGTTCTGTAAACCTTGAGTCAAAATTATGGCCCATGAAAAATATTACGACAGTGCTGCAATTTTCGTAAAACTTTCTAGTTGAAAATGTCTGGAAATTACGGCCCGTAAAATGGTTTACGATAGTGCCGTAATTTTAGTGAATATCTCTGGTTTGAAAGCGCTTCAGATTACGGCCCGTGTAAATTCTTACGGCAGTGCCATAATTTTTGTAAAATCTTCTGATGAAAAATTAGCCAAAATACGGCAGTGCTCTGATATTATGACAGCGTACGAAAATACGGTACCATAATATATATTACGGCCCTGCCGTATTTTGGTTCGTGGCTCCATTTTGCTTGAAATTTGTCATGTATCCTCTTTTTGATGATGGTAACTCTTGCATGTATTTGATTTTGCTTGAAAATGCCTAAAAATAGTGCCTTTTTACTTGAAAATCATCAAAAACCAAAATAGAAGTAGATTTTACAATATTTGATAAATTTGGCACAAAAATAAGCAAAAGAGCTTCAATTTAGCATGAATATATATATAAAATGATAAAAAAAATATACTATATATTTTGGTGTCATCAATGAATGAGCTGTACTGTCCTGTCAATGCTTTGGCCAACTTATGAGAACAGGAGACAGGTGGCGTGTGAGGTGGTGAAGGAATAAAGTCCGGCTCTTGCTTGACCTCTGACTCCATAGGTATTTCCTCTGCATACTGGGCATCTACGCTCTCTTTATCTGACTCTCCAACAATATAATCTCTAGGTGACATCTGGGGATCTTCTTTCTAGGTGTTACCAGATATCAAAATCGCGTTGTAGTGTTCCCTTGGATTTGCCCTGGGTTGAGAAGAAGCTTCCCTAATGGCCTAGAGGATGAACTAGCTTGTTGAGCAATCTGGTTCTCAAGTATCTTAGAATGGGACATCAAGGCATCCACTTTTAAGTTCAACTCCCGAATGGATTCGTCTACACTCTCATTTTGCTTTGATTGAGTGGTAACAAAATTTTCCAGCAATAGTTCAAGGTTGGACTTATATGGTTGAGTAAACTATCGTTGTTGAAGTCCATGTGGTACCTTGAAGGATGCCTGGGGGAACTGATTGCTAAAATTACCTTGTGGAGCCTGATTGTTGAAGTTCCGTGGTATCACCTGATTCTGATTATTCTAATACGAGAAGTTAGGATGATTTCTCCACTCCGGATTATAGGTATTGGAAAATGGATCATTCTGCTGCCTCTGATTGAAATTCCCTATTGTGTTAACCTGGTCTACATACACATCAGATGAATAAATAGGTGCCATTATTTAGCAGTTAGTAGTATTATGTCCGAAATTACCACAGACTTCAAAAGAAATTGAATGTACAGACGATGAATGAAAGTTCATTGAATTCAGTTGATGCGACAAAGAATCAACCTTCATCGCCAACGAATTCAACATATCTAAGTCATGCTTACCTCCTCCGCTTACTGGGACATTTCTCTCACTCGTCCACTGGTAGTGATTAAGAGTCATGTCTTCGATTAAGTTCATCGTGTCATCCATATTCTTATTCATCAGGGCTCCTCCCATGGCTGCATCTACAGATAAATGTGTATAATATAGGAGACCATTATAAAGGGTATGGACTAATACACAGTTTTCTAGCCCATGATTTGGGCACATTCTCAGCAGCTCCTTATAGCGGTCCCAAGCCTCGTAGAGCGACTCCACTTCTCTCTGGCTAAAATTTGTTATCTGGCTCCTCAATTGAGCAGTCTTGCTCGGTGGAAAGTACTTGGAGAGGAACACATGGGAAAGCTGATCCCATGTGGTGATGGAGCCTTGAGGGAGGGACTGTAGTTATACCCGGGCGCGGACCCTGAGTCAAAAAGGAAAGAGTCGTAAGTGTATCGCATCAGATGGTATCCCATTAATTTTCAAGGTATCACAGTATTCTAGAAAAATGAACAAATGTAAATTTGGGTCATCGTGAGGTGATCCGCTGAATTGGTTTTGTTGAACCATATGCACCAGGGCTGGCTTTATCTCGAAGTTATTCGGTTCGACTGCTGGTTGAGTAACGCTAGAGTGTAGCCCTGTACGTTCGGTGTAGCAAAGTCTTTCAGCAAACGGTTCTGGTCCATTGTAGAATGATTGGGATTGGCCTCCTCAAGCTATTGATCCTGGATTTTCCTTTGAGCTTGAAGGGTCCTTTCGATTTCTGGATCTTTTGGCACTAAGCTTCCTGTTCTAATTGTTCTTGGCATACACACGATTAGCAAACTAGATAATAATACAAGCTTGAAGAAAGAAAGAAAACAAGAAATATTAACAAATGAACTAAAAGAAAAACAAAAAGCAAACTAAATTAAAAAGTATCTAGTCTATCAAGTCAACAGTTTAGTTGATATTGACTACGCCTTGCTCCCCAGCAACGGCACCAAAAACTTGATAGGCGTACCACAAGTGTACGGTTTCTATCGAAGTAGTAAAAGTTATCGATCCCACAGGGACTAGGTGTCAAGTACTGACATATGGTGTTATTGTTAGCTAGACAATTGAAAATAAATTAAGAAATCTAAACTAAATTAAAACAACTAAATCAAAGATTCAGTGGCTAAAACGGGAAATTACAATTTAGAAAATATCAGAACATCAAGTTTCACCATGTTGATAAACTACATATAAAATGTTAAATAATCCAAGTTCAAAAACTTAAACTGCTTAAGGCGATCAATCCACTTATACAAACTACCTTCTCTCGAAGCATAATCCGGTGTCTACCTAAGCCAATCTCCTACTCTCATGGCTTGTTGACTTAGGGTAGACCCAATGGGCTCTATGAAAGATCGTTAATCCTCGAGTGACTTTAAACGACTCTCGTTGTTCAAGTCACAAGTTCAAAATAAGTGGGTCAAGCGTTACGATTCACCTCTCAGTTCATCTCGTAACACCTAACACATGTAGAAAGCCCAGCCAAAGCAATCACATGATATATGCGCAACAAAGATGGAATAAGCAAGTTTAATTATATTTCACTTAGATTTAGAAAGCATTCAAGACATGAATTTGTTCAACAGGCTATGCCCGAGCCCCGAAATAGAGTTTACTCGACGAAATACATCGTGTAACACATAAAAACTCTAGAAAATACAATTGAAAGGTGGGGAAATTACAGATCTTAGGTAGGAGATGATAAATCTTCGGTCTTGTCTCGATAGCCCTGAAGAAATCCCTCCAAACGAGCCCTCGAACGCAAATTTCGCCCAACTTTCTCCCTAGTCCATGCCAATGAAAAGTTTGACCCCCATAATTGCCCAAAAATCCTCTTTTTATGCTTCAATCTCTTCCTTAAGCAATTAGGAAGGTTCCCCTAAAATTTCAGCAAATTCTGACTTTAGAATC
This sequence comes from Costus lasius, assembly GCA_027563935.2. Classification (NCBI taxonomy): domain Eukaryota; kingdom Viridiplantae; phylum Streptophyta; class Magnoliopsida; order Zingiberales; family Costaceae; genus Costus; species Costus lasius. Next base: position 89,995,078 of record CM050450.1, on the reverse strand, counting down.
ATTCAAATCGGGCAAAAAACCGTCGAAAGGTCGAATCTGGCGGAAGCTGTCACGGTCGTGATCATGATCACACCCTGGCTATGATCATCTCGTCGCACAGATTTTACCTCTTCACGGCCGTGAATATGATCACACCTTGGTCGTGACTATCTCGCAGAATGCTACAGAGTTCTACCGAGAAGATCATGGCCGTGATCATGATCATGGTCTGCTCGTGTTCTCTATAGAAAGCTCTGATTTGCCTAAAATTTGACCCATGACCTCCTAGCATTGTGAGGAATCTTCTCATGGCTTCAAATCTCCAAAATCTTCATGAAAAATGGGAAATTTTTCTACATTTCACAAATAATTGAAAATAGTGAAGATTCTGCACAATGTAAGAAAATAAGTCAAAATAGTGTAGAAAATAAGAATTTAGTCTGCAAAATATGTAAGAATAAGACTTTAAATCTAATAAAAGTAAGACACATAAGGGAACATGATAACTTGTTTTGGATGGAAGGAGGGAGAATCACTCTACGACGCTTGGGATCGCTTCAAAGAACTCTAGCACATGTGTCTGCATCATGGGCTTGAGCGATTGTTCTTTATCTATATTTTCTACAATGGATTGGACTATATCACAAAGCTCATGGTGGATGCTGTAGCTGGGGGTGCTATCATGAGCAAGAACATTGAAGATGTGATGACTTTGCTTGAGGACATGGTTATGAATCACAATCATTGGTGCAATGAGTGAGGTACTACATCAGCAGTTACAGGTAAGTATAGCAATGATTCGTTAACATCCCTCGCTGCAAAGGTTGATTCTTTGTCCCATAAACTAGATTCTTTTGCTTTTCCTTCTACTTCAGCTAACTCCATTTCTTGTGAGGTTTGTGGCATTGCAGGTCTTGTTTCTACTGACTGTCAGCTTTTAGCCCCGCCACAAGATGAATCTTGTCAGGTGCAAGTGAACACTTTAGTCAACTATAACTAGTGACGGGTGAATGATCCATACTCGTCGACCTTTAACCCAGGCTGGAGGAACCACCCTAATCTATCCTACAAGAATAATCAAGGGCAAGTTCTTTAGCAATACAATCAACAAAACAATAGGCCACCACTAGATTTCCAGCCCAGGCAATATAATCAGTCTCAGAAGTCTAACCTGGAGTCCCTCTTGGAAAACTTCGTTGTTGCTTAGAAAAAGCACAACAAAGATATCTCTAATGCTATTAAGCATCTAACATCTCGAGTGGATGCTTTGGCGACCCATAATAAGATATTAGAGAGCCAAATAGGTCAACAGACAAGCGCTTCCAATAGGCCTATGGGTAAGCTTCCAGGGCAACCAGAGATGAATCCTAGGGAGCACTGTAACACAATACCCATTATAAATGATGAACAATTAGAGCTTAGGATGCTTGATGAGGAACCTACACCTAAAGCTAGTGAGGAGCCACCTAAGGTGTTCTTACCTAACGAAGAGATACCAGTGGAGAAGGAGAAGGAGCAGGCTTATGTAGGTCCTCCTAAATATGTTCCACCTATTTCTTTTCCCTAGAGGCTAACAAAACCAAAGTTCGATGAGCAGTCAAACAAACCTCCTGAGCACAATATCAAAGAAAATGACATTGTGACACTAATAGATCAAGTCAGAATAATTCGAAAGCTGAAGGATCCTAGGAGCTTCTCAATTCCTTACTAGATTGGTGACATGTTTTTTGAAAGAGCATTATGTGACTTGGGTGCAAGCATGAGCTTGATGCCTTTGTCGATTTGCGAAAAGATCAACATCAGGGACATGAAGCTAACCAATATCCTGCTCCAGCTTGCTAACCATTCTGTCCAATGTCCTATGGGAATTTTGGAAGATGCCCCCAATTAAAGTCGGTAACTTATTCATTCTAACTGACTTTATAGTTTTGGACATGGAAGAAGATGAGAGACTACCCATCATTTTGGGTAGGCCATTTTTAGCTACTGCGGGCACTATTATTGACATGAAGAACGAGAAGTTAACATTAAACATTAGTGAGAATAAGATAGAATTTGATATTCTGCGAATCTAAAGAAATTTTCTTTTGCAGAATCTTGTTATTACATTGAGGTCAAGGATAATGCAGCAAATGATAGCCACATCACCGAACATGATAAGGATCCCATAAAAAGATATCTTATGAACAAAAAGCACAAGAATAGGAAGGATTACACATGACATAGTTACAAATGATAGACCCTTGCCCATATGTCAACTCAAAAAGGAGCAAGGACAACAAATTGCATACTGTTTACTATGTCTTGGATCCTCATGAACATTTATGATTGCAGCTATGGTCGAGCAAATGACCTTGAACAAGCGCTTTTTGGGAGGCAACCTAAATTTTTGATTTTGAAGATTTTTTAGTATTAGCTTTTGATTTTCTTTAGATTTTTAGGAATTTTTGCAGCATGATTAGATGAAATTTTATTGATGAAAAACCTCTAAATTAGTTGTTTTGTATGCAGGAATTTTTGGAAAATTTTTATTTGAAGTACAGGCGTCATACGAGATATTCACGAGCATGGCCATGAGTCCATCACGGGCCATGAGTTTTATTTTGCTAAGAAGGGTTAAGGCATAGAAAGAACCATGGCCGCAGCCGTGAATGACTCACGGACCGTGAAGACCTGGTTTTAAACTTAATGGGTGAGAGTTAGGGTTCACGCCTATGCTCATATATCCCAAACTATCACCAATTCCGTCCACCTCAGCCGACAAATCCCACTTCCCGACCTTCCTCCATCATCACTGGTCCTTTCCAGCAATCTTCTAGCTGGATTTCGTGAAGAAACACTGGATGCCCTAAAGAAAATTTTGAATAGAAAATTTTGATCGTAAAAGGAACTTTTCCTAATGTACGGATTACCTCCTCCCAGAGTGTAAACCGGTGTCTAACTACGTTAACTCCCTACTCTCGTGACAGTTAACATAACTAAACCCCTTAAGTTTTATGAAAACCTTACTAAATCCTTGAGATGAATCCAAACTACTCCCGTGATTGGATTCGTAGGTTTGATTAAAATAGATCCAACGTTGCGATTCACCTCCCGGTACTTCTCACAACGTCTACTACGCAATTTTACGTGGCCAGTGTAAACTACGAATCAAACACAATTTCAATCAAATCATGATAACATAATCATATAAAAAGAGCAAGAATATAGATTTACTCGTAAATGTTAGTGGGCTAAGCCCTTAATCCCGCAATAGGGTTTACTTGCTCATGTTCTTAAGAGATAGCATGTTTATATGATGAACAAGCATAGATCTTCTAAAAATCGCAAGAAATTTACTATGACAACAATTAAACTAGCTTCCCCTCGATCTGATGATGAAGAAGAACCGATTAAACTTGTCTTTTGTGTGGAATCTTGCCGGAATCTACTCAGAAAATGATTTTCACTCCTTACGTCGTCGCCGATTGTCTTCGTCCGAAAAAGTCCCCCGAAACCCTCAAAAAATCCAATCTTTTATAGCTTGACTGGTCCTAAACCAATGAAGGAACGTTTCTGTAAAGTTTGGTTCGAATCCGGTTCGATTTGGTGACGAATCGAGTGAAAAACTCGAAGGAGCGGATGTTTCCACGGTCCATAATGAGTTTATGGCCAAGGCTGTAAATGCTTCTGTGTGTACAGCTCTTTGTACATAGAAAGTTTCACAGTCCGTAATGAGTTTACGGCTTCACCTGTGAAAGTTTCTGTGCATTTCCATACTTAGCCGTTTTTCGCCCTTTGCTCGAACTTCAAAATTACGGCCAACATCAGAATTACGGCCAAGGCCGTAATTATTGCGTTCTTCACTATTTTGACTCCAAATTTGACGTGTAAGCTCGTGATCTCTTCAGGAATCATGTTATGGCTTTAAAAATCATGAAATCCATTATTTCGTGCCTTTTTATCTACATTTTTAATAAAACCAAGAAAAGTCAAGATTTTGTGCCAAGTGAAGTAAAAATACCAAAATTAGCATAAAATCTTGCAATTAAGCCTAAAATATAGTATAAAATATAGATAAAAATGTGGTGTAAATACAATGCATCAAAATACCCTAGACTTAGAATTTGGCTTGTCCTCAAGCCATACATCGATATGCATAAAGAATGTAAAGATAAGGGACACTCAATTGCTCTTTCATCAATAAAGTACATAGTCCATTTCAAGCAAGCAACTTTTCAGGTCTTAAATAATTTAAGAGAGTTCACAGTAAAAATAAATCATCAAGAATTTACAATGAAAGAAAGATAATATTCACAATTCATATCATAATGTTCATTTAACACGTATCAAGCATCAAATACTTTCGGGCTTAATAAATCTTCTTTAATCAATAGATAGATATTTACTTCAATTCATCTGGTGAAATTATGGATAAAAGATTTTTAATATAATTTGGTCTTTAAACTGTTATGTGCCATAACATTGTTTAAAGTATACCGCAGAGCAGTATAAGTTAACTCATAGTCTAAATCTTAAAGTGAGTGAAATTATCCACTTATCCTATAGCTTTCTCTTTTTCTCTTTTTTTTATATCAATTATACTTCAACTCATGTCTTTGTTACCACTACAAATTTTTCGCAGTGCCAAGTAGAGGAGTCTTCTCTTCTCCAATTTTTTTTTTCAAATACAATTTGGAGAAAGCCAACCAGTGATAACTCATAACCTCAGATTATACGACTAGAGGAGTTGGAGCATCTCAAATTAAATATATGTATCACCAAATTTCTGTCCATAAAAACTTTCTATCAGCCAAAGGAAGATAAATTAAACTTAAAGTACAAAAACACCATGCAATCTGGATTGTTGCATGCCAAAAAGCTTTCTAAGTCCAAAATCGAAGATAAAAACAATCTGGTGTACCATTAAAAATCATAAACATTCAGAATCCACATCTATAAAGCTTTAAAGGAATAGAAAAATATGAAAAACACCCTAGACATAGATTGTTGCATGTGTATGAACATTAAATCAATGAATGAAGGATTTTAGAAAAATTTTTGCAAGAGTACCCTTTGTAATGTTGGCAAAACCTTGTACAATTATATCAAAAGAATGAAACATGACTCAGAAAAATCCAAAAAATATATCAAATCCAAGATATTCAAATTTCACACGGTAAACAAGGCTCAAATATCAAATACTGTCATGTTTCACTATCAAAATTAGAGTTTACCACTTCACAGTTACTATTCACTTCTACTATCAAAGCATACATTAAAATCAATCTAAAATGCATAAACTCGTCAACTCAGCATCAAAAACCAACATAGAGTATCCCAGACACATGATGAATATCAAATATGTATAAAACAGCACCATCCCTACTATGTTCAGCATTCTAAGGTCCCATATCATCATCTATATACAATGCCAGCTTTAGTATCAAATATAAAAATAAAACTCTAAGAATGAATCACATAGTATCGAGATACAACTCACACACACTAAGAAAACATAAAAGAGTTGTGTGTGGTTGTATCAGTGTCAGATCTACTAAATCCTGCTTGCAAATAAGATAGATGTGAGATATCATAAATAATATCAAAGAATAATATTAAATGAATAAGAATGAAATAGAAATACTCACAAAGTCTATCAGTCTATCTCCGTGTGCTCGGAATTGTCCTCCTCATCTCTAGTATGTCGTGTTGATGAAGACGGGAGACGCTGCCACAACAGCTCCTCAATCGCGCATAAGGACTTGAGTGTCCTCGACTGTCCTTGCTCATGCCGCGATATATCATCGCGCATCCTCTGCTGCTCGGCTCATATCTGCTCTAGGGAAGGGTCTGGCAGTGCTGAAGTAGACGGTCCAGCATATGTCAGTGGCCTAACAGTGGTGGACGGCTCAATTGGAGGTATAAGCTCTGACATCATCGGCGGTATGGGAGGTGAAGCTGCCTCTCTAGAACCTCCCCCACGCGTGGGATCCACGATCCAATTCTGCTGAACACGAACCGTAGTACGGTTCTTGTTCAGTTGTCTCATGGTAATATCAGTAGCCCTGAACATCAGATGATATGAGCTCCCAAGCCTCGTGATCATCTTAATAGCAACACAGGCATCCATATCTAATCTAGGATTACCCTTAGCCTCATCCAACCCTGAGGGGTCAAAACCGAGGGCAAGGGCAATGGTAGTAATCATGCCTCCCATAACCAAAACTCCTCTCCGTGCCCTAGCTACCTTATGAATCTGCTTCACGAGGTAGAACGGGGTGTTGGTGCGGAATCCTGTCAACATGGTCCATAACTAAAATAGCTCAGATGATCTGACCATGCCATCGCTCTCTGCCCTCCCAAAAATGGTGTCCGCAAGTATCTGGTGTACATATTTGAATATTGGACTGGATAATCGTGTGGCTCTGGCGGTCCTCGGATCAAATCCTCCCTCACAAGATATATCTCTCCAGAAAGTCCTATCGACGTACTCGCGTGGGTGATATCTAGTACAGTCCGAGGGGAACCCAAATATATGACCAACCTGGTCAAGTGTAAGCATGTGGTCTCGGTTCCCCAACCGGAACGACATCCTCCCAGGATCACTGTCATCATAGTTGCGCAATGTAATCTGGACAGAGCTAAAAAACTCTAACATCAACTGCACATATATAGGATTCTTCTGATAGTAAAAATCCTACCACCCTATGTTCATGAACATCCACTGGATGTCATCGAACAATCCTAGGGACTACAGTGTCTGGTCATCCCAATATCTGGTGCTAAGTACTCCTCTAGTAGTCATAGCACGGTATCTCCTCTCATGCTCTCTACTGCGGTATCTGATCTGTCGTGGGTAAGGAGTAAGAACAAGGGTTGGTGATCGCGCTCGTCTCCTCTCTTGTAGCTCGGGCTCTGGAGCTACAGGAGACGTCTGTAGTGATGATGGCTCTAAAGATGCAGCTTGTGAATGCTCTGAAGATGGCTCAGGTGAAGGAAAATGAATCTTAGGTGAAGGTGCTGGTGGTACAGGAATTGGCACCTCAGGAATGTGTGGTACCTCAGATGTTGTAGGTGCAACTGATGGTGAACAGTGTAACTCTGGTATGTCCACTGAGATCTCTGGTAAATATGCAAATATCTCAGGAGATCCCTCCTCAATATCTAGCAATACTGGTGTAGCAGCCTCAGGGATAGGTACGTCTCCCCGTAATGAAGATGGTGATGGAATCTCAAGAGTCTGAACTGTATCATGTGGAGTATCCACCTCCATAGTCTAAGTGTCAGTAAGGACTGCAGACACTGGTAAATTAGTAGGAAGCTCTGGAGTGGTATACTCTTCCATATCCATAGGAGTAGCATCAGTATGTGACTCAACTGCATGCTCCATCACAACTGCTGCAGGTGGTGGCGCTGGGGGTGCTACGGGTGTCTCTGTAATCTCTAGAACTAGTGATAATGGCCTAGTGGCTCTCCTCCCCCAAGTAGTAGTGGCTCGACCGGTACGCTTCCTAGCGTACCGTCTAGCAATCCTCTGGTCACGGCTCTCTAGCCTAACAGCAAGCCTCTTTGATATGATCTCCAACTCTGGAGAACTAACTGGCTCGGGCATTGCTGCCTGTGAAGTACTTGGAGCTGAGGGCATCCTCTCAGTATCAACCTCGTCTGAAACACGTGGATACTCCCATGGTGTATCAGAAGGAGCATACAAATCGAATGGGATCGGAGACTCCACGGCTGACATCTGTGCTAGCTCGAATCTATGCGGGAGCACTCCAAGAACCATCCTATATCTAGGATATATCGGAGGATACGGTCCAGGTACACTCTCCTTCCTAACTACCCCATAGGGCCTTGTCCTTACTAATCTCCTCGGAGCCATAATATCAATCAAACCAAACTCTAATATGCAATTTTGTCAAAATTTCGTGAATGCTACAGTAGCTTCAAAAACCGCCCATGAAAACCAAGTGAGAATCGATCTAGAAATCCAATCTAAAAGCTCCAAATCGATGCTATAAGAATGTAAATCTAGTGTAGAGATAGAAAAACAGGTCTTTGGGAAGGTTTGATCATGAATCTATGCAGAAATCGGGTCAGAATCGATCACAAACAGCTTCTGGGCGCGCTAGTGGACGAGTGGCGCTTCTCCACTAAATCCAGTAGAAATCCGATGGAAGATCACCGAAAATCAGTTGCTGGAAGTAGAGGAAGGTCAGTAGAACTGTTTCATCGCTCCTCGCAGAAGGAATCGTCGAAAATCGGTGATTTACGAGCGTGGGCATAAACCCTAACTCGCCTGTTAAGTTTAAACCATAAGAACTTATGGTTCGTAAATGCTTCACGGCTTCGACCTAATTCCTCTTTTGTGTATAGTCCCAGTTGTAAATAAAATAATGGCTGCGCGATATTTACAGGTCTGGCCGTAAAACTCGCGTTTTGACTTCATTTTTCTCTAGAAAATTCCCCGAAATTCTTGCATGCAAAACAACAACTTTAGAATGTTTTTCTTATAGACAAGTTCATCACAACATGCAAATAAAGTCCTCTAAAAATTCTAAGAAAATAGATTAAAGAAAGAAAAATCAAAACTAAAAAAAATGCTAGAATGAATAAAGATCAAAGCCTCTGGGTTGCCTCCCAGGAAGCGCTTGTTTAAGGTCATTAGCTTGACCAACACAGTGTTTATTGTCCTTCAGATGGATCAGAGGTGTAGTGAATAATGGGTAGTTGTTCATCTCCCCGCCTTTGCACATCATCGCGTGGGTTTAACTTTTAAGTTTGAGTTAATGCCCATGCTCTATCCTTCTTCTCCTTATCTTTTTTGTGTTTCAAAAAATTTTCTAAGGGCCCTTCATCAACTTACAAGATATTTCCATCAATGGATTTGTTTCCCTTCACTTTAGAGGATTCATGAGAACCTACAACATAACGTCTTTTAGCTTTCAAAGAAAAATCATAAATCAATTTATTCTCACAAAAATTCAGTGTTAATCTCTCATTTAACATATCTATAATTGCCCTTGTACTAGCCAAAAATGGTTTGCCTAAAATAACAGGTGACTGAATATCTTCTTTCATATCAACAATCATAAAATCAATCAAAATGGAAAAATTATCAACTTTAATATACACATTCTCCAAATTTCCAATAGGCTGTTGAACAAAACCATTAGCAAATTGAAGAGAAATTTTAGTAGGTTTTATTTTTCCGCTGTCTACTTTCTCAATCATATATGAGGGCATCAAACTTACACTCGCTCCCAAGTCACATAAAACATGTTTAATAAAGATCTTACCAACTTGGCAAGGAATCGAAATGTCTCCAGGATCCTTTACCTTTGCTATTTCCACGAGATCACTTATCTGACTGCTTTTTACTTCAGTTTTACGATTGTTAAATTTTTGCTGATCAGCTCTCAATAGCCTCTGGGGGAAAGGAACTGGTGGAACATATATAGGCGGACCTACATATTTTTCCTATTCCTCCTTCTCCTTGAATTTCTCTACTTCAGGGAAAGCCTCCTCAGGTTTGTCCTCAAGATCTTCAATAGGCTCTTCAGGCACATCAATGCTTCTGCCATTCACAACAGTGATGGCGTTGCAGTGTTCCTTGGGTTTCATCTCTAGTTATCCCGGAAGTTTCCCTATGGGCCTGTTAGAAGTACCTGCCTGCTGAGCTATTTGGCTCTCCAACATTTTATTGTGGGTAGCCAAAGCATCCATGTTGTAGTCCGTAAGTGCACGGATACTCGAAGTAATATTTAAGATATCGAACCACAGAGACCTCGTTGTTAAGTACCGACAAATTGAGTTCTCACTAGCTAAATGAATCAAGAATGATGAAAATAAACGATCGAACGGTATACAGAAAATCAGAGAGAGAGAGAATTGGGACTAGGGATTCATCCACTTTAATATTTATGACTAGATATAATTAAATGTTCATCAATCTATTTTCGCTATGGTAAAGATATGGCTTACTTAGTAAAGAAATTAACTTGCTCTCGCGTAGTCAATTTACAAAGAACGATCCTGACTCTCGTGCAAGATCTATTCAATGTTTAATATAAGTAACTTCAACAAAGAGATTAAGAATCACTCTTGTGCATTCCATCTCAATGTCAAGATCTCAAGCAAAACTAAGTATTCTCATACCTTAGTTTCACAGGTTTTACTTAAGATTTTCAAACAATCCAATATCTATCTCTAGCATATTTTCATATCTAAAACAATAATAATTTCTAAATCAAAACATCAACAAGTCAATAAGCTTCTAAAATCTAAAGATAAGAACACAACTAATCTCTTACGATGAGCTCCTACCATAAATTCCAGGGTTCCAAGTTTTGCGTATCATCTTCTCAGTCCATATCACAAAACTCTAACACATGTTAATGAATGAAACTAGAAAAGATTAAAGACATTAATCTCTTAAGTAAAATTACCATACCAAAAATATCTTGATGGAATAAAGATCATCTAGTCATTGAAATATCAAGGGGATTAAACCCCTATGTCCCAAAAGAAAGTATAAGATAGCATGATGGAAGAATTACAGCAAAACATGGTTTTAGAATGATTAGAAATCGAAAGGGAGGAGTAAAAGTGACAAAACAGGGCTGCAATCAAAATTACAGCCCGTAATTTGTTGTAGAGTCACGATGAACAGTGCATGTGACCACGTTTTTATTGATTTCTCCCTTGATCGGCCTCCTTTTACTCTAAAACTTCTGTGGTGTGTTCTCCTTCCTCAGGCGAAGCTTCTTGTCATATTTTGTGGCCGGAGGTGGTCTGTACGATCAACGGCGACGAACCCTAGCGCGGCGGCGATTCTCTGAAATTCTCCGTGAATCGTGAATGAAAATTGTTCCTTTTGCTTCTTGCTAATGCTGAGTGTTCCCCTTTTTTTGGATTTTCAATTGGTACCCTAAATCTCGAGAAATCATCTTTTTAAGTTTTCGGTGGAAGAATTGGGCAACTGGGGGCAGAATTATGGTACCGTGATGAACGTTACGGTACTGCCGTAATGGCTTCGGAAGTATCTATAAGGAAATGGCCCAAAATTACGGTACCATAAAATTCACCACGGTAGTGCCATAATCTTCTCGTTTGTCTCTGAAAGTTTCTGAATGAATTTTGCCCAAAATTACGGTGCCATGAAAATAATTACGGTAGTGCCGTAATTCTGCCAAGATCCTCTGAAGTCTCTGCCTGATTCTAGGCGGAAATCACAGCACCGTAAAATTCATTACGGTAGTGCTATAATTTCCAAAAAAAAAAAACTTCTACAGGTTGCAGCCGTGAAATTAATTATGGTAGTGCCATATTCCCAAATTACGGCTGTAATATTAATTACGGCATTACCGTAATTTCACAGGAAAATCTGGTTTGACTTGAAATTTTGTGTGCAAACTCCTCTTGATGATTAGAATTCGTCCACGCATCGAAATTGATTGAAAACACATGATAATGATGCCTTTATACCTGAAATTGGTCAAAAACTAAGAAAGGTGTAGATTCTGAAATATTTGATAAATAAGGCATAAAAATAAGCAATAGAGCATGATTATAACTTAAAAATGCAGTGGATTTAGCAAGAAATATGCTATGAAATTTAGAGTCATCAAAATACATAAGGCTCAAACGTTGCTTGTGTCACACCCTGACAGGAAGCCGGCTATCCCTAGCTCTGGGTTCCCCAAGGAGATGACAATATTAATAGGACCTAAGAACTTACAATAATCACATATCCTTTATTAATTGAATAATCCAAATTTAACATCTACAATTTTATAACACAAACTCTAAAACATACTACTCAAGATGTACATAAATCAACTGAAATAAAACTAAAATTTCTATCTCAACTCGGGCTGGTATCTGCTATCTACTCTATCCCTCCCAGATGCTAACTCTGTACCTGGAAGAGAAACAAAGGGAATTAGCAGAATTCCTAAGTAGGAATCAACAAATATGGTGGGGGAACCAAATAACATGATAATGCAATAACTAAAGCAACGATATACAAATAATACAAGAATGTCGTGCAAATCATCAAGCTGGCCAACAGATCTCACTTAAGAGCCGCATTCATTTTTAGAGTGTTTCCACTGTTGCTCACGCAATAGAATGATTATCTTAAACAGCCCGGTAGGTTGCGTCCAACCCTGACATCCGTAGTATTGTCCCGAGGACAATTGGCGGTGCCCTAACCGACAAACGGATAGTCTGATACACGTCAGAACTATAACATACACACGGTGGCCACTGGAGAATAAATCATCCAATCCAGAGGTCAATATATATATATCACGACTTTAACATCACAGATACTCCACGGTTTCCACAAACTCACATGTCAATATCATAGATATGAAATTGTTCAACCTTGCTCATATGCTAATATATCAGATATCTCAATACAATTTTGTGAATCATGCATACAGAAATAGAATATGACTAATGAATAAGATAATTGAAGTCAATTGAATTTCAGAAACAAGACAAGCAGACGAGTCAAATAGATATCAGTATCAATCAATCCTAACATATGCATCATATATCAAACCAAAGGATTAAGCAACAAGTCCTATAATTTTTGACACTGTAAGAAAGGAGTAGGGTAAGATTCTACCTCAATTGCTGTTATCCTGAATTCTTTTGAAAAGCCAATAACTTGTTTATCAAACGGTGCAAGCCAACTAGTGGATCAATCACTCTGAAACTTGAATTTGTACATAAACTCTATCAATAAATATCCTAACTTGAAAATCAAGACTACCAACATGTAGAACATAACCCTAAACCTATAGAACCAATCTTAGATCAGGTGAACCGGACCAAAAACTTACTGAACCGGACAGAATTGCAGTGAACCAATCAATTTCACCCTGGACCAAGTTAAACCGAGACTTGTAACTTAAAGTACACAAAATATACAAGTCATCCAAAGACACACAGATTACCATTAGATAGGAAATTTTATAAGCTTTCCAACGTCTACCTGAACCGGCCCAGATTCGACTGAATTAGGGTCGAACCAGTCCAAATTCAAGCACTGGACCGAAATTGGAATTGAACTATTTTGATCCAGTTCAAATCAATTTCAAAATACGGAGACTGGTTTATTTCTAAATAAACCACTCAAAACCCTAAACTCGAACCGAACCGCCCTTCGCCTGCGCTGCCCGATCGCCGCCTCACAAGGCCACCGGACCTGCATCCGCAACTTACTCCGGCGAGCTCCCGAGGGCGCGTTGAATGTCCGTTTGCCGCCAAACTTCTCCAGTCCGTTCGAAACAACGAAACGAGGCTACACGACCAGCTGCGGCGAGCTTTCGACCCTCGGTCGAAGCACCCGAAGGTATCAACAGTGGCGCCGCCGCCGTCGATACACAAAACTTAACCAAACCTATCTATACCCGAATGAAATTTTACCAAAACTTCACAGAAGCCTACATACCTTGCTACGAAGCTATATCGTAGCCTAAAATAGCGAAATCGCTATCGATGGAGGTGCTGGAAGGCTAGAACAGAAGGCGGCGCCGCTCGAACTCCAGCAACTGGTTTGAACTCGATTTCTCCCTCCTGGCGGTGCTTCGATGGGTGAAAATGCTCAAGGGTTCGCGTCTCATCAACAAGAGCAGAAGCCCCCTTATATAGTGGCAAAACGGGGAAGACGACGAGTTCGCTCGTCGTCCTGATTTAAATGAAAATCCAAATAAAAGATACCGATGCGATTTAATATTAAATCACAAATTTAGCACGATGGTTAGGTAGTGCTGACTGCTTATGCGCGACGCGAGTTCGAGCCCCCATGAGCGCAAATCAAAATCAAATTTTAAAACCTTTTAAAAATTCAGAAAAATTTCCAGAAAATCATAAAAATTCTAAAATATAATTTTTGAATTTCCAAAAAAAGAAATTTTTATTTATTTATTATTTTTTTATAAAATCAAGGTTATAACATTATTCACCCCTTTAAAAAGAATTTGGTCCTCCAAATTCAGAGTATACAAAAAAAATATTATCATAACTAAATAACTATGAAAGACAAAATAAAATAAAAATTACACCAAGTCTAGAGTCTACTGAGTTTCCTATTGAGTCACTGCATAGACTCTTGCTGGAGCTATAGATTGCTGCTGAGATCCTCTCTATGGTATCTGATTAACCTGACTAGCTCTCTCCTGATAAGTCCTCGGTCTAGAGCTCTGCTGATAGCTTTGTTGCTGTGATATGGTTCTCTTGTTAGGACACTCATTCTTTTAATGACCCCATTCATTGCAATAGTAACATTGAATTCCATTGATTCTGCACTCTTTAGCTATGTGTCCCATCTTATTACAATTGAAACATCTTCTAGGTGTCTCTTCTGAATGAGGGTTTGACACATGGGAAGATGGTACTGGCCTATGGTGGCTATTGAATACTACTCTAGATCTTTTTCCTCTATTATCATAGGTTCTTTCCTCTTCTAATCTAACTGTCTGGCTTACTTTTCTCCGTTTTGCTAATTCTTGTACCTCCTCAATTTGTTTTTCTTTAGCCACATCTATTAGAGAAGCCTCTATCCTGAATGCTGTATTAACCACTGATTGAAAACTATCTAATGGAATAGTGTTCATCTGTTCCTTTATTGTATGATGTAATCACTTGATAAAGAGTTGGCACTTTTTCCTTTCAGTGGTTACTAATTATGGGAATAAATCAAATAATCTCTCAAAATCAGTTACATAAATATTTACTGTCCTTTTCCTTCTTTTAAATTTCGGAACTCTTGCATCTGGCTATCCTGAAAAGACTCAGGAAAATATTTATCAAAGAATGCTCCTCTAAAATCAATCCAGGAGATAGGATCATTTCCAAAAGTAACTCTCATACCAGACCACCATGTCCCAGCTCTATCAGATAAGAAATATGTGGCCAATTCCACTTTCTACTCATCTGGACATCCTAATGCCCTAAAGGTCTGCTCTACTTTTAATAACCAATCTCTAGCAGCCCAAGGGTCAGTAGTTCCTGCAAAATCACCAAATCGATCTTTCCCTAACTGTGAGAACCGCATCAACACGTTAGCTAACCTAACTGGCTGATTTACTACTAGTTGTGGTACCAATGATGGAGAGGAAGATTCACCCTCATTCCTTACTACTGTTGTTGCTACTATAGGAGGAGCAGATGGTGCTGCTTCTAAGGGTACTGAGGCTTCATACCCACTTCTTCTTCTTGTAGGGGCTCTAGGTAAGTTTTGAGGTAACTGTACCTCAGCTTCAGGAGAATTTCTAGCTTCCCAATGCTATGAGCACTTACCCTGCGACTTCCACCTCCACGGCCTCTACTTCCTTGACTTGGGATTTCTCTGGCTCTAGTTCTTGGTGCCATCCTGCCAACAAAATAATATGTTAGAAAATAAATATTTAATTATTCATTTATTTTAACCTTAACCCAAACCCAGTCCTGTGGTTCCTATATCCTTAGGCTTTCTTACTGAACCTATAGCTCTGATACCAATAAAATTGTCACGCCTCGTCGGGAAGCCGGCTATCCCTAGCTCAGGGTTCCCCAAGGAGATGACAATATTAATAGGAACTAAAGAACTTACAATAATCACATATCCTTTATTAATTGAATAATCCAAATTTAACATCTACAGTTTTATAACACAAACTCTAAAACATACTATTCAAGATGTACAATAATCAACTGAAATAAAACTAAAACTTCTATCTCAACTCGGGCTGGTATCTGCTATCTACTCTATCCCTCCCAGACGCTAACTCTATACCTGGAAGAGAAACAAAGGGAGTTAGCAGAATTCCTAAGTAGGAATCAACAAATATGGTGGGGGAACCAAATAACATGATAATGCAATAACTGAAGCAACGATATACAAATAATACAAGAATATCATGCAAATCATCAAGCTGGCCAACAGATCTCACTTAAGAGCCGCACTCATTTTTAGAGTATTTCCACTGTTGCTCACGTAGTAGAACGACTGTCTTAAACAGCTCGGTAGGTTGCGTCCAACCCTGACATCTGTAGTATTGTCCCGAGGACAATTGGCGATGCCCTAACCGGCAAATAGATAGTCTGATACGCGTCAGAACTATAACTTACACACGGTGGCCACTAGAGAATAAATCATCCAGTCTAGAGGTCAATATATATATCACGACTTTAACATCACAGATATTCCACGGTTTCCACAAACTCACATGTAAATATCACAGATACGAAATTGTCCAACCATGCTCATATGCCAAAATATCAGATATCTCAATACAGTTTTGTGAATCATGCATACAGAAATAAAATATGACCAATGAATAAGATAATTGAAGTCAACTGAATTTCTGAAACAAGACAAGCAGACGAGTTAAATAGATATCAGTGTCAATCAATCCTAACATATGCATCATATATCAAACCAAAGGATTAAGCAGCAAGTCCTATAATTCTTGACACTGTAAGAAAGGAGTAGGGTAAGATTCCTACCTCAATTGCTGATATCCCGAATTCTTTTGAAAAGCCAATAACTTGTTTATCAAACGGTGCAAGCCAACTAGTGGATCAATCACTCTGAAACATGAATTTGTACATAAACTCTATCAATAAATATCCTAACTTGAAAACCAAGTCTACCAACATGTAGAACATAACCCTAAACCTATAGAACCAATCTTAGAGCAGGTGAACTACACCTAAAACTTACTGAACGGGACAGAATTACAGTGAACCAATCAATTTCACCCTGGACTAAGTTAAACCAAGACTTGTAACTTAAAGTACACAAAATATACAAGTCATCTAAAGACACACAAATTACCATTAGATAGGAAATTTTATAAGCTTTCCAACAACGACCTGAACCGGCCCAGATTCGACCGAATTAGGGTTGAATGGGTCCAAATTCAAGCACTGGACCGAAATTGGAATTAAACCGCTTTGATCCGGTTCAAATCAATTTCAAAACATAGAGACCGGTTTATTTCTAAATAAACCACTCAAAACCCTAAAATCGAACCGAACCGCCCTTCGCCCGCGCCGCTTGATCGCCGCCGTACATGGCCACCGGACCTGCGCCCACAACTTACTCCAGCGAGCTCCCGAGGGCGCGTTGAACGTCTGTTTGCCGCCAAACTTCTCCAGTCCGTTCGGACTGACGAAATGAGGCTACACGACCGGCTGCAGCAAGCTTTCAACCCTCGGTCGAAGCACCCGAAGGTATCGACGGTGGCCCCGCCGCCGTCGATACACAAAACTTAACCAAACCTTTCTATACCCAAATGAAACTTTACCAAAACTTCACAGAAGCCTACATACCTTGCTACGAAGCCGTATCGTAGCCTAAAACAGAGAAATCTCCATCGATGGAGGTGCTGGAAGGCTGGAACAGAAGGCAGCGCCGCTCGAACTCCGGCAACTGCTTTGAACTCGATTTCTCCCTCCTGGCGGCGCTTCGATGGGTGAAAATGCTCAAGGGTTCGCGTCTCATCAACGAGAGCAGAAGCCCCCTTATATAGAGGCAAAACGTGTTCGCGAACGGCGAGAACCCGGCGGTGACTCGATCGCCACAAAGATCGGGGAAGACGACGAGTTCGCTCGTCGGCCTAATTTAAATGAAAACCCAAATAAAAGATACCGATGCGATTTAATATTAAATCACGAATTTAGCCTGATGGTTAGGCGGTGCTGACTGCTTATGCACGATGCGGGTTCAAGCCCCTGCGAGCGCAAATGAAAATCAAATTTTAAAACCTTTTAAAAATTCAAAAAAATTTCCAGAAAATCATAAAAATTCTAAAATATATTTTCTGAATTTCCAAAAAAAGAAAACTTTATTTATTTATTATTTTTTTTATAAAATCAAGGTTATAACAACTTGTCCTCAAGCAAATAAAGAAAACAACACTGATTATGAAAATAAATCTTCAGGTGATGAATAAATTTCTAGGATACAATTACATATGAAAAATTCACATCAAATAAATACTCAAAATTTCAAATAAATATATCGTCCTCCGAATTCAATCCTTAAGATCCATGACTCAATCAAATAAAATTTCGCAATGTGCATAGATAGAACTTCAATCTCATGAGTTCGCCTAGTTTTTGTTCTCAGTCCAATGTGTCTTTGTTTACAAGAATAGGAATCACAAAATCTTTTTCCACTCAAATTTTTCTCTCTCTCTTTTTTATGCATCCTTGACATTTTCTAAAATGAATACCACCTTTCTTCTGGTGACATATTTAGAATATATTGGTCACATAACCAACATAATAGAACTCATATCTCTTTAAGTAGAAAGAATTCTTCTTGAGATAGCGGAGTTAATGTCAAAGAATTTCTCTCATGGCATGCACCCGCATAGATACATTTTTTTTTATTTTATCTTAGGTACCATTGCAAATACAATGCCAAGAAGAGGAGTTATTCTTGTCAGACTTCAAACCATAACTTTAGGTACCACTGCCAATTTTTTGCAGTGCCAAATAGGGAAGTTACTTTTCTTTTTGTATTTTGGATTCTTTCTTCCCAACAAATAACAAGATGGACTTTAATGATCTGCTAGGTTTAATCAATTGATATCAATCCAAAAATCACACAACATATGCTCATTTTATTCAAAAGGATTACTTCACTTTCAAATCTCATTCATTAAACAATATATTCACCTAAAACTTCATGTATAAATCAATGGAAAATTTCAACATATTATATCAAAGAAATAAACTCATCATTTTAGATTTGTTCCCAATTCTTCAAGCATTGTAATGAACAATATTTCATCATCAAGAAGAATTTCAGCATGATAACGACAGCATTTTCATGATTAAACAAACAACACAGACATATATCACATCTTTACCTAATCATAACAAAAATTATCTCTACCAAACGACATATCATACCAGCACAGAATATCAATCCCAAATATCAAAATACCATGTACATCCATATCGAATCACTAATAAATCAAGTATCATAAGAATCTCAGTACAACCATATCGAAGAAAATTCAGCTGTTATCAAATCATCTTATACAACCAAATCGAAAGTATGTAGCAGTGAAAACTAATCGAGGATCAGAAGCAGCAGACACAAGAAGCATGACAGAGTCATCCTTCCCTACAAGAGTATAAAGTCATGATTAATCAATAAAGCACAAGTAAGTAAAAGGTAAGGAAAATTGATACTCACAAAGGTCTACTCATCATAATCTGCCTCCTCGTCGTCTCCCTCAGCCTGAGTGGCGTCCATGGGATCCCGAGAACCTCCCTCTCCTGCGTCGCCATAAATACCACCCCTCCTAGTATCTTTGAAGCCAAAGCGATCGTACAGAAAGTTTCCCATCTCTTCCATGTAGTTCCCCAACGCCTCGACATCTTGGTGAATGTGGCTCACGGCGTCGGACATCCTCCCCACGGAACCCATGATCTTCTCCATGCGCTGCTCCTGTCAATACATCTGCGCGGAGAGAGCCTAGAATCCGGAGTCCTGATAAGTATGCCATCCACCCTGATCAGGAGTTGCGCGATATGAAGATGATCCAGCCGCTCCATGCGGTGGTGGATCGGCGGCTCTAGGAGGTGAGGAATTCATACCCATCCCGAATGGGTCATCACCCCAAGCAGGAGGTGGTGGTGCAACTAAGGTCTCTGGCGCAGGAGTGGCATAAGAAATGCAGCTCGGTGACTACTTCCAATTTTCCAGATTTTGCACTGTGGTCTTTCCAGGGTTTGGCAATGGCAAGGTAGGAAGCCTAGGCTGAAGAATCAAGCAATATGTGTTGCCATCCCTTACAATCATCTTCAAGGCAACGCAGGATTCAATGTTGATCCTTGCATTGCCCCTAGCTACCTCGATCCCATAGGGCTCAATCCCCAAGTATAGTGCTATAGGAGTAAGAAATCCTCCTATCACAATTGTGCCTTTCTTAGCCCTAGCCACTTTATCCAAATGTTTCATAAAGAAGAAAGCCATATCTACAAGATATCCATTAAGCATACACAAAAGGAAAAACAACTCAGTATGACGGACCATACCGTCGCTATCTCCTCGCCCAAAAATGGTGTGTCTGATGACACCAAAATATATCGTATTTTTTGTATCATTTTAGATATCTTTTCATGCTAAATTGAGGATCTTTTACTTATTTTTATGCTGAATTCATCAAATATTGCAAAGTCTACTTCTATTTTGGTTTTTCATGATTTTCAGGTAAAAAGGCGCTATTTTGAAGCGTTTTCAAGCAAAATCAAAGACATAGAAGAGTTACCATCATCAAGAGGATATCACATGACAAATTTTACACAAAACAAAGCAACAAACCAAAATACGGCAGGGCCGTAATCTATATTACGGTACCGTATTTTCGTACGCTACCATAATATCAAAGCACCTGCCGTAATTTGGGGAGTTTTCCAAACTGAAGGTTTTCACGATTTTATGGCACCGCCATAAAAAATTACACTGCCATAATTTGGAGCACTTCAGAACAGAGACACTTGCCGAAATTATAGCACTGCCGTAAACTATTTCATGGTGCCGTATTTTCCAAACAATTCAAACCAGAGGACTCGTCCGATTTTATGGCATGGCCATAAACTATTTTATGGTACCATATTTTGAGCAATTTTTTACCAGAAAGTTACCCAGAAAATATGGCACTACCGTAATATATTTTACGGTACCATAATTAAACTCAAAAACGCGATTTTTACTGGTCCGAAACTTGCGCGAACCATAAATTTTGATCCAGAGTTCCAAATTGAGATCAGAAAGTTGCTGCGGACTCATCTTTAAGAGGAGAACACAGCAAAGTGAAAGGAGGAATTTTCATCCAGTATCGAGGGAGCAATTGAGAGAGAGGCGTCTAGGGTTTGGCCTCATGCCGAGAGGCATAGAGGGCACCTCAGGCCTTGGTTTTCATGTAAACGCTTCGCCTAGAGGAGAGAAAGACACCACAGAAGTTCAAATCAAAAGGAGTTTGGGTGGAGGAGAAATCAATGAAACAGCGGTGACAGCACTGTTCCTCACAGAAAATATGGCTGTAATTTATATTACAGCCGTGTTGTGAAGCTGTTTTCTTCTTCTTCTTCAATTTCTTCCACTTTGAAACTATGGTTGATTGTATTTCTTTGTCCATGCTAGCTTAATACTCTTTTGGGACATGGGGAAGTAGTTCTCCTTGATTTTTAATAATTAGATAATCTTCTTTTTCGTCATGATAATTTTGCCATGATAATTTTGCTCATGTGATATTTGTGCTTAGACTCACTGTAGATCCATGTTACTAATCATGTTTTTAGAATTTTTGCTATTGACTGAAAGGTAATCGCTTGAGAATTCAGAACCCTAGAATTGCATGTTAGGAAGCCTTCCTTAGGTTAGATCCAATTTGTTCAGTTCAAGTAGATTAACTGCCATGATAATAACATGAATCTATAGATCGAGTCTAATTGTCAAACATGGAGATCTTGCACGAAAGTGAGGATCGAAACGTTGGAGATCCATGAGTAAAACTAGTGTTGAGGCTCGGATGCACGAAAGTGATCCTTGAGATTCCACTAGAGACAATCAACTTAGAACACGGATGCGCGAAAGTGATCTTTGAGTTTTTTGATTGATGATTTACTTATCTTTAGCGTTGGGATAGATCTTGCGTGAAAGCGAGGATTGATCCATGCATGATTGTCTGCACGAAAGTGAGATGATCCCTTTATGAAGTAAATTAAGTCTTTATCATGATAAAATTAGTTTGATGACCTTTTATTTATGTCTAGTCATTGAAATTAAGGTGGATGAAACCCTAGTCCCAGTTTTCTCTCTGTGATTATCTCTTTAGCATATTCTTTGCATAGTTATTTCTATCATATTCAGCTTGCTTAGCTAGTGAGAAAATATCTATTTGGTACTTAACAATAAGGTCTCTGTGGTTCGATATCTTTCTTTATTACTTCGAGTATCTGTGCACTTGCGGACATGACAAATTTTTGGCGCCGTTGCCGGGGATTAGTCCTAGGTACACGCCCAACAACTTGGGATACAACAAGTTTTTGGCGCCATTGCCGGGGACCTTAGTTTTGTTAATATCAAAATAGTTGTTAGTATTACTAGACGAAGTTTTATTTGTTTTAGATTTAACTTTGTTTTTTTCTTTTTTCAGGTTTTGGATTTTCACAGTTGTGACAGAACTGCGATTTCTAAAATTTGTGAATTTGCTTTTTTTTTTAAATATTCTGAAAAAAAAAACTTTATTTGATTGGTGTTGGATTATCTTTCTGTTCTTGATAGATTTGGTAAATATGTCTTTTCATCACAATTCATGGGCATCAGACAGAGGCAAGGTATACATGCCACAAGGTGAGCATAAAGATTATTCACAGCTTACTCTTGCAGAAATAGCGAAATTACACTCTTATTTTGTTACATGTAATATTTGTAAGTCTTCAGATCATAATACTTCTGATTGCAAATTTTTAATGTCTCAAAATTCTAATTCATCATGTTATCAAGATGATTCATGGTGCACTGTTGTAGATAAGTTAGATTATTTGGCTCATAAATTAGACACTTTTAATATGCACCCGGTTATGAAATCTTGTTCTCCTATTAGATGTGATATCTATGGATATTTTGATCATTGTTCCTCTGATTGCCCATTTTTAAATCCCAATTTATCATGGAACGAATCTGATCAATTATATTCTAGATGGGAAAACCAAACTTCTTTTTATGATAATTGCTCTAATCATGTTTCTGAACCTTATTTTGAGGACACTGAAGAATCTAGGTTAGAAACTATGCTTGAAAAATTCATGTCAAATCAAAACCAATTTATGACAAGTCAAAATAAAAAAATTGAGCATCTTAAGGGAATAATAAGTCAACTTGCTTCTCGGGTAGAATCTTTAACTACTAATTCTGAAATTTTGGAAACCCAGTTAGCACAACAAGCATGTTTATTTGAGTTTGAAACTGAAGAACTTGATTTAGAAAAATCCCCCTTTGATTATGATTGTTTTGAGATTAAGCCTTATGTGAATATTCATGAATCTCACTCTAATTTTGATTGTTGTGAAATTGATTCATCTACTTATTTATTTGTGGAAAAGGTTGAGAAAATTGAAATTAAAAAACCTTCTTTTGATGATAATTCTGATTTTGATAAAAACTTATTTATGGTTAAATCTGATGAGCATGATGAAGGTTCAAAAATTATAGACATTAATGAACCCCACTGTGATTTTGGTGATATTGTTGAAATTTATGATAAAACTTTTGAGGTTAACTCTGATCCTATTGTAAACATTGATAAATCTTATTTCTCATATGATTCTGATTTTGACTCTTCTAATGATGAATTATTTGTGGGGAAGCATGAGGAAATTGATTTTGAAGAGTCTCATCTTGATTTTGATAATGATTTTGATATTGATAAACTATTTGATTGTGAGCATGAGGAACCTGAAGATGATTTGAAAATTACAAATAGCAATGAATCTCACCTTGATGTTTTGCCCATAGCTATTGTTGAAAATTTTGATCTAT
This sequence comes from Costus lasius, assembly GCA_027563935.2. Lineage (NCBI taxonomy): Eukaryota > Viridiplantae > Streptophyta > Magnoliopsida > Zingiberales > Costaceae > Costus > Costus lasius. Next base: position 89,971,554 of record CM050450.1, on the reverse strand, counting down.
TTGAAAATTTGTGCTTTATTGAGGAATCTAATGTAGAATAGAAAGACTATTATTATGATGATCCAATGCTTGATTATTTTGATGGAAGTCCTACTTTTTTTGCAATTGAAAAGATAAAGTTGAAGAAAGGACTTATGATTTTGCTTACTGACAAATATAGGAAGATCATTGAAAATTTTGATTTTAATTTTTGCATAATTATGAAAGCCACATCAATTGTGATTTATATGAAATTCTGGATATATAGATTTGTGGCTAAGCTTTTTGGACGAAGAAAATGCAGAAAATTGTTTGCTCTTTATTTTGGTACTGATTCACTTGCTTCACGATGATATTGATTTTTGGTCAAGCTAATGACCTAAAAATTAGCGCTTCTTGGGAGGCAACCCAAGCACTCTATCTTAGCTTAGTTGCTTTTATTTTAGTTTATTTTTAGAATTAATTTTTATTTTTATTTTGTAGGGAAAATAAAATTTTGTGCAAAATACGGCACTGCCGTAATGTACTTTATGGTACCGTAATTTTGATCTGATTTCCACCCGAGAGTTTTTGGTATTTTATGGCACTGCCGTAATACTGTTCACGGTATAGTATTTATGAGTAGTTTTTAACCCGAGAGTTCTTTGTAAATTACGGCACTGCCGTAAGGAGTTTAACGGTACCGTATTTTAAGACTGCATTATGATTATTTGAGTAGGTGTTTTCTCACAGCGATTTTAAGAAACTGGGTTGGGAAAATTTTTGATCTTTGGCACCATCACAAAGTACTCATCTTTGTCTATCATTTGGATATTTTTGCTGAATTTTAAAGTCCATGGATCATTCTAAAACACATAGCAACTTTTCAATTTTGATTAATTTCTGCAGCAATTTTCTTCTGACTAATCTGATTAGCACTTTTGCTACAGCTTTTTAAGATGCTTAAATAACTTGAAACCCAGATTTTTCACTTGGAATTGGAAGTTCGTGTGTCATTCTACCTTGTGGATTAATTATTTTCATGAAAATATTTTCTGATCATTCTAGGACACATAGCAACTTTTTGAATTTGATTAATTTTTGTGTAGTTTTTGCAGTTTTGTAATCTGAGTAGCCTTCTTTCTGTTCATACCCTAAATTCCTGACAGATTTTGATCCTTTAGTTTTCATAAGTCTGAAAAGAACATATCTTATTCTACAACTTGGTTCTGTCCATTTTCTATTTGGATCATTAAATTTTATTCTAGGGGATGGCTACTTTTTATAAAAAATTCAAAAACTGCTTTGTTTGTTTTCTACCTGTGTTGCTTCTTTTTGCTCCAGATTTAGAAATCTTCAAGAGCAACTGTCTTCCACCTCTAGCCACCATTGCATCTGCCTCTGACATCACTGTATCCAACCGTCGACACTGGATTATACCATCTGTAGATTCTTACTTCTTTTGCTGCCTCTTATTTCATTTATTTTATTTATGCAACAAACTCTTCATTAGTGACTGAATTTTTTCCTATGCAGTGCTATCTCTCGCACCCACCGGCCGACGATCTCACTTCCAGTACTGTATTCTCTAATAGGCCACTAGAGATTACTCACTCTACTGTCAGCACCACTACCATCATTGCCAGTAGCTTTTCAGATAGCCTCTGTTACCTATGTTTCTTGCCTGCTTGACTCTTTCCACCGGCATCCTCTTCAGACCTCCGACGACATCTCTAATTTTCCCTTCAAAAAATTATTTTTATCATTATTATTTTTAGAGACTATTTTCAGACTAAGCCTTATGTATCTTCAATTGTGCAGGTAAAAATTTTGAGAAGGCATATCTTTGGACCCAGCTGCATTTGCCTGACAATGATTGAGCATGGTCTATATAGTTTTGTGAGTATCACTTGCACTCTCTTATTAATGACTATTTCTTATAGTGCATCTTTGACTTTATCGTATTTATACTACTTAGTGGTTTTCTCTTGAAAAATGATTTTATGGATATATGGAACTCATTGTTTTGATGATGATATTATTCAAATTTGTTGTTAAAATTGATGAAAGCATATGATCCACTTTCTACTATATGATGGCATGATTTATTGATAAAATTTCTATTGATAAAATGTCTTCCTTGATGATGTGAGTATTTATACTTGTGATTAGAGAAAAACCCTATCATGTTAGATTTATTTTTTCAATGCATATCTATTTTTGAAATTTGACATTGGTTGATGCATGAAATTTTGGGTAGATGTGTTATTTGAAGAATAAGATCTAATGGTGAAACTACTCCTTTAAATAAAATGAGCATATGAGTATGATTTGTGAATTGATATCAATTGATCAACCTAGTAGATGTTTACTCTATTTTGTTATTTGTTGGGAAAGAAGAATCCAAGATCCATAAAAATAGTGAGAGACTCCCCTACTTGGCACTATGTAAAATTGATAGTGGTACCTAATGTAACATCCCTCAGAATCACACCCCACACGCATACAAGTAAAATACGGGGTTTCAAAAATTTTTTTACTCTTCCATTAAAACACAAGAAGAAAGCGGCATCGAAGGACATTACTACGGAACAGAAAACCGCACAGAACTGAATAGGATCGATTACTAGGAAATAGAAATCCGGCAGCAAGTATTCTAAACTACTGCTGCACAGACACACATATCTTGTAACAACAACAAACGTCCACACTACACATATGTGGAATTTCAGAAATATACAGAACTGATTATTCAGATACTAAAATAAACAACACAAATTCGGTTACACATCTCAAATCGGACATTTCAAAATAAGAACCAATTCAATAAAAGAATCCAAGACTTGTATCCAATAATTTAAACGAAACAACTATAATATAATATCCTGAAAACAGGCATAAGCCCTCAGGAGATAAAACATGTCATATAGGTCATAATAAATTAGGCACGCAGGCCTGATAAATCTTTAGAAGACTATTCTTAGAAATGACATCAAACATTAGCGTCATATTAGCTGTAGCAATTACTGTCTTGATGTCTCACCTGAAAACATTTAAACAACGGAGGTGAGCTAAAAAGCTCAGTGAGTAAAAGACACTAAAAGTCATCCATAGTACACATCAAAAATATCATACTTAAGTTGAAATTCTTTTTATTTAACAGATAAGATAAATCAACTTAACATGCATGCTCATATCAGAAACAAACACAATCAAATACAGATACTTGTAACAATAGGCATCAAACAGGTAGGATATGAATATACCAACCCATACCAACTAACCACACCGCCTAATACATCTAAATACAGATCGAAACAGAACTACAGAAATCAGAACTGACAGACAGAAAATCAGAATTTTCAGAGTCCAAACGGATAGTCTACATCGGAAACAGAAAGGCCACAGAAGGCCTGATGACCACAGAAGGTCTGACCCCACCTCTGCCGAGGACGAGACAATGCATGCATATCAGAAACAGAATGGTAAAGGAGATATCAGTGGGTGGCCCCCGTCTTGTCAGGACGTGGCACTCTGGTCTCCAATACCCAGAACAGAATGGTAGAGGAGGTATCAGTGGGTGGCCCCCGTCTTGTTAGGACGTGGCACTCTGGCCTCCAAAACCCAGAACTGAATGGTAGGGGAGGTATCAGTGGGTGGCCCCCGTCTTGTTAGGACGTGGCACTCTGGCCTCCAAAACCCAGAACTGAATGGTAGAGGAGGTATCAGTGGGTGGCCCCCGTCTTGTTAGGACGTGGCACTCTGGCCTCCAAAACCCAGAACTGAATGGTAGAGGAGGTATCAGTGGGTGGCCCCCGTCTTGTTAGGACGTGGCACTCTGGCCTCCAATACCCAGAACAGAAATAGTGTCTCAAGGGTCGTAGTAGACTATCAGCACCATTACAGCGCCACAGAAGGAGGGTAAGGACACGGAAGAGTGCTACACTAGGGCATAATTTTACAGAACAGATTATACTGAAACGGAGAAGTAGGATCAACCACTACTTAATTCTTACATTATGCCCAAAGTCTAACAAACCAGAAAATGACACACCCTAATATCCAGTCCTTAAACACAGAACAGAATTTATATGAGTGAATTCCTTACAACTAACCTTAATTCATGTCAAACCATTCTATGTTCTCACAAATGTTTTAACACATTCAAGGTTTTCAGAAACTTCACAACATATAAACAGAACAGGAAATATCCACATAACAAACAATTAAATACAGAACAGAAATTATTCATATAACAAACATTTAAACACAGAACAGAAATTATTCATGAAATAATCTCCTCAAAATTTCTAAAACCGTGAGCTATAAAATTACTGTAAGGGGCGCCACTTTCAGAACCTTAACAGAATGTACAAATTTCATGTAATTAATTTCAGTCCCCCACTACAGATAATTTTAATTACACGTTTGTGAAGAAAATTGACAAAAGCCCCAAAATTGGCTCGAACCATGATTTTCAAAAATTCCTAAGTTCTTAGTTAAATCCCCAATTTTGTTTTCTCTAAAATTTCTCATCAAGCAAATAAATTTTAGAAGAACTACAGACCACAATTTAAGAGATTAAACCATACAGGATAAATTTTTCTCACAAGGGAATTTTCGTCTAACCAAAACATAGCAGATTTATATTGTCAGATTGCAACATATATTTTCGGTCCAATTTCGAACCAAAGATAGTCAATATTGTATTCAAGATGAAGCTCTCTGAATCTAGTTTCCAATAAAACTGGTTTCACAAGATTTCGAATTGTAGACAGGAAGATATAAGGGTTCGAACATAGGAAGGTCAGAATTTCAGATTTCAAGAAAACAGATTCATATATCAGAATTGCGACATTTATTTCAGATCCAATAACTAATCGAAAATAGGCGTTATGGGAGTCAAAATAAAGCTCTTCGAGCCTACGGTCTAATAAAACTGATTTGACAAGATTTCGAGCTATACCTAGGGAGATATGATGGTTCGAACACATAAAGGTCGAAATCCAGAATTTCAGAAAACTGATTTTGTACTGCTGGATTGCAATACAGATTGAAATACGAATACCGCTCGGATATAGTCGATATCATATTCAAATTAAAGCCAAACATATCTAGTTTCATACAAAATTTATCTCGTGCGATTTGGATCTATAGGCCATGAGATATTGGGGTTATAGTACACAAAGGTCAGATTAACGAATGCAGATTTCAGCAGAACAGGATTTTAAAACCCTATAATTATTTGAATTCAACCCCATACGAATAATCATGGCAAATAACGAATTTTAATTCGGATTAGACTCCTTAGGATCGAATTACTCACCGAAAATCGCCCACAGAGAAAACGCCAAAACAGGGGATCAGGGGTCTCCAGAAAGTTCGTCCACCACCAGTCTGCCACCACCAGCGTCAGAAATTTTGCAGGAGCGCCAAGCACAGTGAGGGGCGACAACACAAGCGGCTAGGGCAAGAGACAAACCAAAAATCGTGAGGGAGAGGAGCTCTCACGAATTTTCCCCTTTTTTTTTTTTTTCCACCCCAAACGGATCCAAGATCCAATAACCCAATTAACTTAAGTGAAAATCGGCTTTAATGGGCTTACCTGGGCTTAACCACCATGCGCCACTCCAATAACACAGAAATATGCGCCACCATGGTGGAAGAATTCCAGGAGCAAATAGTCAAGGTTGAGGGTTCGAAGCCCCAACAAAATAATTATTTTTGCCCTGTAGGGAAAAGTCCTACAATTAGGCAAAAATCCCAAAATTTTAACCGATAAAAATACAGAAACTGAATTTCTAACCTTAAATCATAATTCAGAAAATCAAGGGCGTTACATCCTCCCCCCCTTATAGAGCTTTAGTCCTCTAAAGCTGACCAAGCCCATCACTGAACAGGTGAGGATGCTCCTTTCTCATCTCTACTTCAACCTCCCAAGAGGCTTCTTCAACAGACTGATTTCCCCAGATGACTTTCACAAGTGGAATAACCTTATTCCTCAGCACTTTCTCTTTTCTATCTTCAATTCTGAGAGGTTTCACCACAAAAGTCATGTTCTCTTCAAGCTGGAGAGGTTCCAACTCCAGAACATGAGAAGGATCAGAACAATATTTTCTGAGTGCAGAAACATGGAACACATTATGGAGGTGTTCCAGTGATGGGGGCAGAGCAAGTCGATATGCCACAGGTCCAATCCTCTCAATGATATCAAAGGGACCAATGTACCTGGGACTCAATTTTCCCTTCTTCCCAAATCTCATCACCCCTTTCATAGGTGAGACCTTTAGGAAAACATGCTCTCCCACCAAAAACTCAGGAGGACGCCGCCTCACATCAGCATAACTCTTCTGTCTATCCTGAGCAATCTTCATCTTTTTCTGAATTTCTCTGATCTTCTCAGTGGCTTCCTGCACAGCATCAGACCTTAGCACTGTTCTGTCCCCAGTTTCCTCCCAGCATATAGGTGTTCTGCATTTCCTCCCATATAGGGCCTCATACGGAGCCATCTGTATGCTAGAGTGGAAGCTATTGTTGTAGGTGAACTCTATCAGTGATAAGTCCAGATCCCACTCAACAGACCAGTCAATCACATAAGATCTCAGAAGATCCTCAAGTGTCTGAATAGTTCTCTCTGTCTGACCATCAGATTGAGGATGATATGCAGTGCTGAAACTCAGATTAGTTCCCAAATCTTCCTGTAATTTCTTCCAAAACCTGGATAGAAATCGAGGATCACGATCAGAGACAATGTCCAAGGGAACTCCATGTAATCTGACAATCTCATCGATGTACAGTTTTGCTAACCGATCCAAACTGTAAGTCATTTTGATCGGTAAGAAGTGAGCTGACTTCGTGAGTCTGTCCACAATCACCCATACGGCATCATGATTCCTTCTGGTATTGGGCAGTCCACACACAAAGTCCATACTGATATGCTCCCACTTCCACTGAGGAATAGGGAGAGACTGCATCAAACCGCCCGGCCTCTGATGCTCAGCCTTCACGGTTTGGCAAGTCAAACATCTGGACACAAACAAATGCACATCCTTCTTCATACCGTGCCACCAGAAAGTCTTTTTCAGATCCTGATACATCTTGGTACTACCAGGATGAACGGTATACTTAGTGCAATGACTTTCCTTAAGAATTTCATTTCTCAACTCAGGGTCCTCAGGGACACAGACCCTTCCACGAAATCTGAGGAGACCATCGTCCGACATACTGAAATTCTCATCCTAGTCTTGCTCAGACCTCTCTTTCCACCGTAGAATATCCTGATCTGACTGCTGCCCTGATCTCAGTCTCTGCAGTAAGTCTGACTGAACCCTGAGAGAAGCCAGAAGACCGCCTCTCTCACCCGGAGTCACACTCAGATGCATGTCACTGAACTCCTGCAATAGTCGCCACTCCTGGACTCGTAGTGCAGCTATCTGAGTCACAGGATACCGACTAAGAGCATCAGCCACCACATTGGCTTTACCAGACTGATATTGGATGGTGAAGTCATAATCCTTTATCAATTCAAGCCATCGCCTCTGTCTCATATTCAGCTCTTTCTGAGTGAAGATATACTTCAAGCTCTGGTGATCTGTAAACAATTCAAATGTCTGTCCAAACAGATAGTGCCTCCAGATTTTCAAGGCAAAAACTACAGCTGCCAACTCCAGATCATGAGTGGGGTAGTTTACTTCGTAATCTTTGAGTTGCCTTGAAGCATAAGCGACTACTTTTCCTTGCTGCATCAGTACAGCACCCAGACCCTTACCAGAGGCATCAGTGTAAACAATGAACTTCTCTCCATCACAGGGAATGATGAGGATAGGAGCACTGGTCAGTCTCTTTTTCAGTTCCTGAAAACTAGACTCACAATCATCAGACCACTCAAACTTCAGATTCTTTCTAGTTAGCTTAGTCAGAGGACCTGCCAGCTTGGAAAAACCCTCCACAAAGCGGCGGTAGTATCCAGCTAAGCCCAGAAAACTTCTGACCTCAGGTCAATTTTAGAGAATACAGTAGCACCCTGCAACTGATCAAAGAGATCATCAATACGGGGTAATGGGTACTTATTCTTAACAGTCACTTGATTGAGTTGACGGTAATCGATGCACATGCGCAAAGTACCATCCTTCTTCTTCACAAATAACACAGGTGCTCCCCATGGAGAAACACTGGGCCGAATATACCCCTTCTCTAATAGTTCTTCCAGTTGCTTCTTCAGCTCTGTCAGTTCTGAAGTTGCCATCCTGTAAGGAGCTTTAGATATCGGTGCTGTGCCTGGCAACAACTCGATACCAAACTCAACTTCTCTGTTGGGTGGTAACCCAGATAAATCAGAGAAGATGTCAGCAAACTCTCTTACCACAGGAATTTTAGCCAGATCCAAATCAGGCTCAGTCTGCACCTTGACATGCGCCAGATACCCCTTGCAGCCCTGGGCTAAAAGCTTCCTGGCCTGCAGATGAGATATCACCAAAGGCTCTTGTTCTGAAATCCGGCCTTGGATAACCAGTTGCTGTCCATCACTTAGATGCAGAGTAATTAGCTTTTCAAAACAATCTAAAGTAGCATGATAGGCAGACAGCCAATCCATGCCCAGAATGATGTCATAGTCTTTCATAGAAAGACTAATCAAGTCAATAGGTAAATCATATCCTTCTACCTTAATCAAACAGTCAGGGTATGTTATATCTGTAGATACGGCCTCACCCATAGGTGTATGAACAGAAATACAGAAATCAAGTATCCTAGGCAACACAGGCAGACATGATGCAAAACATGTAGACACAAAGGATAAATTGGCACCAGGATCAAAAAGAATGCGTGCCAAATAACTAAACACATAAAGTGTACCTTCCACCACGGACTTCGAAGCCGAAGCATCCCTCTCCGCGATGGCATACACGCGAGTCTGCACAGTAGGCTTCTCACCCTGACCCTGTCCTCTAGCATCCGGCATAGGACAGTCCCTAATCATATGCCCCGCCTTACCACATCTGAAGCAAGCGCCAGTCTTCCTGTAGCACTCATTATCCTGATGTTTAGTGCTCCCACAGTGGAGACACTTCTTGCCATTCTGAGAAACTGTGCTGGCTGGCTTCTGATAAGGTTGGTATCTGCCCTTATTGTCTTTCTTCCTCTTGAAATTCTTCTTATCCTTACCACCCAGAGTGGGTGCGTAAGTCACAGAAGTAGGGGCGGGTGCAGTGACTGGAATAATATCTGCAGCCATCTCCGCAATGCACCTCTCAGCAGTGCGAGCCCTGTCTACCACTTCAGCATAAGTTTCCAAGTGTAGCATAGCTACCCTTGTCCTGATATCTTTCCTCAAACCCCGCTGAAACTTCTTGGCTCTTCTTTCCTCGGTGTTGACTAAGTGAGGAGCATACCCCGACAACCGAGCGAATGTGGCTTCATACTGATCCACCGTCAGGTCGCCCTGCTCAAGATGAATAAACTCCACCTCGCGCTCCTCAGATAAGCTAGAGGGGAAAAACTTGGCATTGAACTTCATCATGAAGTACTGCCAATCAACATCTCTGGATTCAGTTGCCGCCAGTCTGACGACTCCCTTCCACCAGTCTTCAGCATCTCCACGCAACATAAAGACAGACAAACATAGCTTGTCTGCATCATCACAGCGCAAAACCTGGAAAATCTTTTCCAGTGTCAAAAGCCAATCCTCAGCAGCTCTAGGCCCCGGACTACCATAAAATGCAGTCGGGTTCAGGTGCTGAAACTCTCGAACCAACCGAGCATATCGTTGATGTGCGCCATCACCCAGAGGAGAACCAGCCGGTTGTGCCTGTGACTGAGACTGTGTCTGCGACAGCCGCTGCAATAACTGTTGCTGAACCTCCATGTGCTGCGCCTGCTGCTGCTGCATCATCTGAGTTTGCTGCTGAATGAATGCGTTCTGTTGTTGCATCATAGCAGTCATAGCCTCCATGGTCTGCCTCAGATCAGGCTGTTGATCACCGTTGCTACTGCTAGCTCTTGGTCGCACCATTTTTACCTGCATCACATAACACAGTAGAATAACAACCAATATTCAATCACAAATCAGATCCTAACTTGGTTTCTAGCAATACACAAACAAAGTTTTCCTTCCCCGGAGTTTCTAATTGCTAGTAATATTGCTCTGATACCATCTGTAACATCCCTCAGAATCACACCCCACACGCATACAAGTAAAATACGGGGTTTCAAAAATTTTTTTACTCTTCCATTAAAACACAAGAAGAAAGCGGCATCGAAGGACATTACTACGGAACAGAAAACCGCACAGAACTGAATAGGATCGATTACTAGGAAATAGAAATCCGGCAGCAAGTATTCTAAACTACTGCTGCACAGACACACATATCTTGTAACAACAACAAACGTCCACACTACACATATGTGGAATTTCAGAAATATACAGAACTGATTATTCAGATACTAAAATAAACAACACAAATTCGGTTACACATCTCAAATCGGACATTTCAAAATAAGAACCAATTCAATAAAAGAATCCAAGACTTGTATCCAATAATTTAAACGAAACAACTATAATATAATATCCTGAAAACAGGCATAAGCCCTCAGGAGATAAAACATGTCATATAGGTCATAATAAATTAGGCACGCAGGCCTGATAAATCTTTAGAAGACTATTCTTAGAAATGACATCAAACATTAGCGTCATATTAGCTGTAGCAATTACTGTCTTGATGTCTCACCTGAAAACATTTAAACAACGGAGGTGAGCTAAAAAGCTCAGTGAGTAAAAGACACTAAAAGTCATCCATAGTACACATCAAAAATATCATACTTAAGTTGAAATTCTTTTTATTTAACAGATAAGATAAATCAACTTAACATGCATGCTCATATCAGAAACAAACACAATCAAATACAGATACTTGTAACAATAGGCATCAAACAGGTAGGATATGAATATACCAACCCATACCAACTAACCACACCGCCTAATACATCTAAATACAGATCGAAACAGAACTACAGAAATCAGAACTGACAGACAGAAAATCAGAATTTTCAGAGTCCAAACGGATAGTCTACATCGGAAACAGAAAGGCCACAGAAGGCCTGATGACCACAGAAGGTCTGACCCCACCTCTGCCGAGGACGAGACAATGCATGCATATCAGAAACAGAATGGTAAAGGAGATATCAGTGGGTGGCCCCCGTCTTGTCAGGACGTGGCACTCTGGTCTCCAATACCCAGAACAGAATGGTAGAGGAGGTATCAGTGGGTGGCCCCCGTCTTGTTAGGACGTGGCACTCTGGCCTCCAAAACCCAGAACTGAATGGTAGGGGAGGTATCAGTGGGTGGCCCCCGTCTTGTTAGGACGTGGCACTCTGGCCTCCAAAACCCAGAACTGAATGGTAGAGGAGGTATCAGTGGGTGGCCCCCGTCTTGTTAGGACGTGGCACTCTGGCCTCCAAAACCCAGAACTGAATGGTAGAGGAGGTATCAGTGGGTGGCCCCCGTCTTGTTAGGACGTGGCACTCTGGCCTCCAATACCCAGAACAGAAATAGTGTCTCAAGGGTCGTAGTAGACTATCAGCACCATTACAGCGCCACAGAAGGAGGGTAAGGACACGGAAGAGTGCTACACTAGGGCATAATTTTACAGAACAGATTATACTGAAACGGAGAAGTAGGATCAACCACTACTTAATTCTTACATTATGCCCAAAGTCTAACAAACCAGAAAATGACACACCCTAATATCCAGTCCTTAAACACAGAACAGAATTTATATGAGTGAATTCCTTACAACTAACCTTAATTCATGTCAAACCATTCTATGTTCTCACAAATGTTTTAACACATTCAAGGTTTTCAGAAACTTCACAACATATAAACAGAACAGGAAATATCCACATAACAAACAATTAAATACAGAACAGAAATTATTCATATAACAAACATTTAAACACAGAACAGAAATTATTCATGAAATAATCTCCTCAAAATTTCTAAAACCGTGAGCTATAAAATTACTGTAAGGGGCGCCACTTTCAGAACCTTAACAGAATGTACAAATTTCATGTAATTAATTTCAGTCCCCCACTACAGATAATTTTAATTACACGTTTGTGAAGAAAATTGACAAAAGCCCCAAAATTGGCTCGAACCATGATTTTCAAAAATTCCTAAGTTCTTAGTTAAATCCCCAATTTTGTTTTCTCTAAAATTTCTCATCAAGCAAATAAATTTTAGAAGAACTACAGACCACAATTTAAGAGATTAAACCATACAGGATAAATTTTTCTCACAAGGGAATTTTCGTCTAACCAAAACATAGCAGATTTATATTGTCAGATTGCAACATATATTTTCGGTCCAATTTCGAACCAAAGATAGTCAATATTGTATTCAAGATGAAGCTCTCTGAATCTAGTTTCCAATAAAACTGGTTTCACAAGATTTCGAATTGTAGACAGGAAGATATAAGGGTTCGAACATAGGAAGGTCAGAATTTCAGATTTCAAGAAAACAGATTCATATATCAGAATTGCGACATTTATTTCAGATCCAATAACTAATCGAAAATAGGCGTTATGGGAGTCAAAATAAAGCTCTTCGAGCCTACGGTCTAATAAAACTGATTTGACAAGATTTCGAGCTATACCTAGGGAGATATGATGGTTCGAACACATAAAGGTCGAAATCCAGAATTTCAGAAAACTGATTTTGTACTGCTGGATTGCAATACAGATTGAAATACGAATACCGCTCGGATATAGTCGATATCATATTCAAATTAAAGCCAAACATATCTAGTTTCATACAAAATTTATCTCGTGCGATTTGGATCTATAGGCCATGAGATATTGGGGTTATAGTACACAAAGGTCAGATTAACGAATGCAGATTTCAGCAGAACAGGATTTTAAAACCCTATAATTATTTGAATTCAACCCCATACGAATAATCATGGCAAATAACGAATTTTAATTCGGATTAGACTCCTTAGGATCGAATTACTCACCGAAAATCGCCCACAGAGAAAACGCCAAAACAGGGGATCAGGGGTCTCCAGAAAGTTCGTCCACCACCAGTCTGCCACCACCAGCGTCAGAAATTTTGCAGGAGCGCCAAGCACAGTGAGGGGCGACAACACAAGCGGCTAGGGCAAGAGACAAACCAAAAATCGTGAGGGAGAGGAGCTCTCACGAATTTTCCCCTTTTTTTTTTTTTTTCCACCCCAAACGGATCCAAGATCCAATAACCCAATTAACTTAAGTGAAAATCGGCTTTAATGGGCTTACCTGGGCTTAACCACCATGCGCCACTCCAATAACACAGAAATATGCGCCACCATGGTGGAAGAATTCCAGGAGCAAATAGTCAAGGTTGAGGGTTCGAAGCCCCAACAAAATAATTATTTTTGCCCTGTAGGGAAAAGTCCTACAATTAGGCAAAAATCCCAAAATTTTAACCGATAAAAATACAGAAACTGAATTTCTAACCTTAAATCATAATTCAGAAAATCAAGGGCGTTACATCCTCCCCCCCTTATAGAGCTTTAGTCCTCTAAAGCTGACCAAGCCCATCACTGAACAGGTGAGGATGCTCCTTTCTCATCTCTACTTCAACCTCCCAAGAGGCTTCTTCAACAGACTGATTTCCCCAGATGACTTTCACAAGTGGAATAACCTTATTCCTCAGCACTTTCTCTTTTCTATCTTCAATTCTGAGAGGTTTCACCACAAAAGTCATGTTCTCTTCAAGCTGGAGAGGTTCCAACTCCAGAACATGAGAAGGATCAGAACAATATTTTCTGAGTGCAGAAACATGGAACACATTATGGAGGTGTTCCAGTGATGGGGGCAGAGCAAGTCGATATGCCACAGGTCCAATCCTCTCAATGATAATGTAGCTAGGCAATCCAATCCATCTATGCAAAGCCCGTGATCTGATTTCTCAACTAAATCATCTTACTAGGTGGAAAGATTTCAGTAGGAAAGCCTTTGACAATTGCTCCCAAGTGGTGAATGTCCCAGTCGGATGAGAATGTAGCTAGGCTTTTGCTCGGTCCCTGAGGGAGAAAGGAAACAATCTCAGTCTAAGAGCATCATCAGATACACCATTAATTTTTATGGTATCACAAAATTCAAGAAAAAGAGATAAGTGTTGATTAAGATCTTCGAGAGGAGATCCTCCAAACTGATTCTGTTGGATCATTGACAAGAAGGCTAGTTTAATCTCAAAATTATTTGCATCAATTGCAGGCCTAGTTATACTAGAACGAATTCCCTGTATAATCGGGGCTGCATAATCTCTAAGTGTTTTTCTCTCAGCTATGATGGATTCTTCTTCTCTCTCCTCTGCAAACTTCAATTTCCTGTGCAATCTAAGAGTTTTGTTAATTTCAGGATCAAAAGGAACTAATGGTCCTGACCTAAGAGTCTTGCGCATAAACAAGTAGAAGATCAAATAAGCTCAGAATTTGAGAAAATAGTAGAAAACTAGAATCTATCACAGAAAAATTAAAAAAAAACAAAAAGGTTAGTCTAGCAATACTATCAATTATATCAATATTGACAAAACCAAGGTCCCCGGCAATGGCGCCAAAAACTTGTTGTAGTCCGTAAGTGCACGGATACTCGAAGTAATATTTAAGATATCGAACCACAGAAACCTCGTTGTTAAGTACCGACGAATTGAGTTCTCACTAGCTAAACGAATCGAGAATGATGAAAATAAATGATCGAATGGTATACGGAAAATCAGAGAAAGAGAATGGGGACTAGGGGTTCATCCACTTTAATATTTATGACTAGATATAATTAAATGTTCATCAATCTATTTCGTTATGGTAAATATATGGCTTACTTAGTAAAGAAATTAACTCGCTCTCACGCAGTCAATTTACAAAGAACGATCCTCACTCTCATGCAAGACCTATTCAATGTTTAAAATAAGTAAACTTCAACAGAGAGATTAAGAATCACTCTCGTGCATTTCATCTCAATGTCGAGATCTCAAACAAAACTAAGTATTCTCATACCTAAGTTTCACAGGTTTTACTTAAGGTTTTCAAATAATCCAATATCTATCTCTAGCATATTTTCATGTCTAAAACAATAATAATTTCTAAATTAAAACATCAACAAGTCAATAAGCTTCTAAAATCTAAAGATAAAAACACAACTAATCTCTTACGATGAGCTCCTACCATAAATTCTAGGGTTCTAAGTTTTGCGTATCATCTTCTCAGTCCATATCACAAAACTCTAACACATGTTAATGAATGAAACTAGAAAAGATTAAAGACATTAATCTCTTAAGTAAAATTACCATGCAAAAAATATCTTGATGGAATAAAGATCATCTAGTCATTGAAATATCAAGGGGATTACACCCCCCATGTCCCAAAAGAAAGTTTAAGCTAGCATGATGGAAGAATTACAGCAAAACATGGTTTTAGAATGATTAGAAATCGAAAGGGAGGAGTAAAAGTTACAAAACAGGGCTGCAATCAAAATTACAGCCTGTAATTTGTTGTAGAGTCACGATGAACAGTGCACGTGACCACGTTTTTATTAATTTCTCCCTTGACCGGCCTCCTTTTAATCTGAAACTTCTGTGGTGTGTTCTCCTTCCTCAGGCGAAGCTTTCTATCAAATTTTGTGGCTAGAGGTGGTCTGTATGATGAACAGCGATGAACCTTAGTGCGGCGGCGATTCACTGAAATTCTTCATGAATCATGAATGAAAATTGTTCCTTTTGCTTCGAAAATCTTCCCTTGCTAATGCTGAGTGTTCCCCTTTTTTCAGATCTTTAATTTGTGCCCTAAATCTCGAGAAATCATCTTTTTAAGTTTTCGGCGAAAGAATCGGGCAACTGGGCGCAGAATTACGGTATCGTGATGAACGTTGCGGTACTGCCGCAATGGCTTCGGAAGTTTCTGTAAGGAAACTGCCCAAAATTACGGTACCATAAAATTCACCATGGTAGTGCCGTAATCTTCTCGTTTGTCTCTGAAAGTTTCTATATGAATTTTGCCCAAAATTACGGTACCATAAAAATAATTACGGTAGTGTCGTAATTCTGCCCGAAATCCACTGAAGTCTTTGCTTGATTCTGGACTGAAATCACGGCACCATAAAATTCATTACGGCAGTGCCGTAATTACCAAAAAAAACTTCTGCGGGTTGCGGCCGTGAAATTAATTACAGTAGTGTCATATCCCCAAATTACGGCCATAATATTAATACGTCATCATTATATTTCTTTGGTTGTACAACAAACCCTTCTAAGAGAGTTTCCAAGTTAGACTTCTGGGGCTGTCCAAATTGCCTGGATTGAAAACTCGGTGGTAGCCTGTTATTCTGCTGATTATACTGTGGAGGAATTTGCCCTTGATTGCTCTTGTAAGATAAGTTGGGGTGGTTCCTCCATCCTGGATTATAGGTTGCAGAATACGGGTCATTCACTGGTCTTTGGTTAAAGTTTCCCAAGGCATTGACCTGCTCCTGACTAGAGTCTTCTTGGGATGAAGTTATGAGTTGACAATCAGATGAATTATGTCCTGTTGTACCACACACCTCACAAGAAACAACATTAATGGCAATTGAGGAAAAAGTGAAAGAATCTAATTTCTGCGCTAAAGAATCTGCCTTTGCCGCTAGAGATGTTAAGGAATCATTACTATACTTACCAAGTTCTGTGGAAGTAGTTCCTCGCTCATTGGACCACTGGTTATAGTTCATAGCCATATTCTCAACCAAAGTAGTTGCCTCTTCCACTCCCTTGCTCATATAGCCCCTCTAGCAGCAGCGTCCACTATCAACTTTGTATTGTAGTCCAATCCATTGTAGAAAATATGGATTAGAACCCATTTCTCAAGTCTATGGTGTGGACACATACGCTGGAGCTCCTTGAAGCGATCCCATGCCTCATAAAGAGATTCTCCCTCACGTTGTACAAAATTAGTAATCATGTTGCGCAATTAGACTGTCTTGCTAGGTGGGAAGTACTTGTTCAAAAAGGCTCTGGAAAGCTCGTCCCAGGTGGTAATCGATCCTGCTGGTAGTGAATATAACCAAACTCTCGCACGGTCCCTAAGAGAAAACGGAAACAGTCTCAGTCTTATCGCGTCAGAAGAAACACCATTAACTTTAACAGTATCACAGTATTCTAAAAACACAACTAGATGGAGATTAGGGTCCTGATTTGGGGAACCCACAAACTGATTTTGTTGGACCATCGTCATTAACGCTGGCTTGAGCTCAAAGTTGTTCGCCTCTACATTGGTTCGAACTATGCTTGAATTGAAATCCTGTATATTCGGTACTGCAAAATCTCTCAAAGACTAGTTGTTTGCCGCCATTATGCCTTCTTGAGAGGTCTTTTGAGTCTGAAATTGTAATCTTCTTCGAAGGCGAAATGTGCATTCAATCTCCGGGTCTTCAGGAAATAAGGTACCCTGCACGTGAAACTCTGGCATGCAACGTGTAAGCCAAGATGAAAACAAAATAGCACAAAAAAAAAGAAAAGAAAAAAAATGCTAAATCAACAGAAAGAAAAATGTCTAGTCTCCAAACTTATCAATTAAGTCGATACTAACTAGCCGTAATTCTCGGCAACGGCGCCAAAAAATTGATACGTTCGCAAGTGCACGGATTTATAGAAGTAATACAATTAAGTTATCATTCCCAACGAGGATTAGGCGGTTAAGTACCAACTTTTCAACTCATTTGAATCTAAGCAAAATCAAGTAATGGGTTGTGTTGAACTCTAAGTACGAGCGAATTCGGAAACAGCGTGAAGAGAGATTCAAATTCTAGAAGATCGGGATATTAGTATTTCACCACACTGACAAGTACGAATCATATAAAGATAACTCTTTGAATAGAAAATTTTAATCATGAAATGAACTTTTTCTAATGTACGGATTACCTCCTCCCGGAGTGTAAACCGGTGTCTAACTACATTAACTCCCTACTCTTGTGACAGTTAACATAACTAAACCCCTTAAGTTCTATGAAAAGCTTACTAAATCCTTCAGACGAATCCAAACTACTCCCGTGATTAAATTCGTAAGTTTGATTAAAATAGATCCGACGTTGTGATTTACCTCCCGGTACTTCTCATAACGTCTACTACACAATTTTATGTGGCTAGTGTAAACTACAAATCAAACACAATTTTAATCAATTCATGATAACATAATCATATAAAAAGAGCAAGAATACAGATTTACTCGTAAATGTCAGCAGCCTAAGCCCTTAATCCTGAAATAGGGTTTACTCGCTCATGTTCTTAAGAGATAGTATGTTTATATGATGAACAAGCATATATCTTCTAAAAATCACAAGAAATTCACTAAGACAACAATTAAACTAGCTTCTCCTCGATCTGATGATGAAGAAGAGCCGATCAAACTTGTCTTTTGCATGGAATCTCGCCGGAATCTGCTCAGAAATTGATTTTTGCTCCTTACGCCACCGCCGATCATCTTCGTCCAAAAAAGTTCCCCTGAACCCTTAAAAAATCTAATCTTTTATAGCTTGACCGGTCCTGAACCCATGAAGGAACGTTTTGGAAAGTTTGGTTCGAATCCGGTTCGATTTGGTGACGAATCAAGTGAAAAAATCGAAGGGGCGGACGTTTTCACTGTCCGTAATGAGTTTACGGCCAAGGCAGTAAATGCTTCTGTGTGTATGATAGGTTTCCGCAAGTGCACAGAATTATTGAAGTAATAAAAAGATTATCGTTCCTAACGAGGACTACGTAGTTAAGTACTGACTTCTTGACTTGTTTGAATCTAAGCAAACTGATGAACTTCTAAGTACGAACAATTCAAAAGCTGCTTTTAGAGGGTTCAAGTTCTAAGAGAATCGGGATTTCTGGGTTTCACCACACTGGCTATTATGAATCTTATAAAGATTACTCAATCAATAGAAAATATCTATCATGAAATGAACTTTTCCTAGTGTACATATTACCTCCTCTCGGAGAGTAATACGATGTTTAATTAAGTTAACTCCCTACTCTCATGACAGTTAACCTAACTAAACCCATTAAGTTCTTTGAAAAGCTGTTAAATCCTTCAGACGAATCCTACTCTCGTGATTGCATTCGAAGGTTCAACTGGAATAGATCGGACGTTGCGATTCACCTCTCGGTCCTTCTCGCAGCGTCTAAGACGCAATTATACGTGGCGAAGGTATATTACGAAATAAACACAATCGCAGTGAAATCATGATAATAATTTCATATAAAAAGAGTATGAATAAAGATTAATTCACAAAAGTCAGCGGGCTAAGCCCTAAATCCCGAAACAATGATCTACTCACTCATGTTTTTAAGGAAATACATGTTTGTACAATCAACAAGTATAGATCTAGTAAAAATCATAAAGAATTCACTAAGACAACAATAAAATCGGCTTCCTCTCGATCTAGAGATGAAGAAGAGTCGATCAATTGTCCCTTTTGCGTGAAATCTCGTCAGAATTTTGCTCGGAAATTAACTTTCGCCCTTATCGCCGCCGCCCTTGTGTTCGTCCGAAAAAGCTCTTCTTTTTCCTTGAAAAATCGGATCTTTTTATAGTTGGACTGGTTTGGAACCCTCAACGAATGTTTCTGCAAAGTCTGGTTCAAATCCGGTTCGAATCAGTGGAGAATTGAGTGAAAAACTCATCGGGACTCAGGCAGACGTTTTTATGGTCCGTAATGTGTTCATGGCCATGGCCGTGATTCTTTCTGTGAGTATAGCCCTTATGTCACATAAACATTCACGGCCCGTAATGGATTTACGGCTTCTCCCATGAAAGATTCTGTGCATATCTATACTTAGCCATTTTTCGCCCATTGCTCGAATTGGAAATTACGTCCAACCCAGTAATTCTTGCGTTCTTCACTATTTCAACTCCAAATTCTACGTGTAAGCTCATGATCTCCTCAAGAATCATGCTTTGGCTTCAAAACTCGTGAAATCCTTCATTTTTGGGTGATTTTACCTACATTTTCATAAAAACTAAGAAAAGTGAATATTTTGTACAAAGTGAAGTAAAAATACCGAAATAAGCATAAAATCATGCAAATAAGCTCAAAATATGATCTAAAATATAGGCAAAAATGTGGTGTAAAAACAACACATCAGTGTACAGCTCTTTGTATACATAAAGTTTCACGGTCCGTAATGAGTTTACGGCTTCACCCATGAAAGTTTCGATGCATTTCCATACTTAGCCGTTTTTCGCCCTTTGCTCGAACGTCAAAATTACAGCCGACATTAGAATTATGGCCAAGGCCGTAATTATCGCGTTCTTCACTATTTTGACTCCAAATTTGACGTGTAAGCTCGTGAACTGCATCAGATCTCAAAATCATTCTGTCACCAGTTTCCTCCCAACACAAGGGAGTCCTACACCTTCTCCCATACAAAGCTTCATAAGGAGCCATCTGAATACTGGAGTGGAAACTATTATTATAAGTGAACTCTATCAAAGATAGATCCCGGTTCCACTCAGAACTCCAATCAACCACATAGGCTCTCAACAAATCTTCTAGAGTCTGTATAGTACGCTCCGTCTGGCCATCAGACTGAGGATGGTATGCTGTACTAAAACTCAACTTAGTACCCAAACCCTCCTGTAAACTCTTCCAAAATCTGGACAAAAACCGAGAGTCCCTATCAGACACAATATCAACAGGCACTCCATGCAGTCTGACTATCTCATCAATGTATAATCTAGCCAGCCTCTCTAAAGAATAAGTCATCTTAATCGGAAGAAAATGGGCTGATTTAGTGAGTCTATCAACGATCACCCAAATAGCATCATGACCCAATCTGGTTCTGGGCAAACCACACACAAAATCCATACTGATGCATTCCCACTTCCACTCAGGAATAGGAAGGGGCTGCAACAAACCACCAGGCTTCTGGTGTTCAGCCTTTACAGTCTGACAGGTTAAACACCTAGAGACAAAATCATATACCTCTTTCTTCATGCCTGGCCACCAAAAACTCTTCTTGAGGTCCTGATACATCTTAGTCACGCCAGGATGTAGAGAATATTTGGAGTTATGGCTGTCCTCCAATATTTCTTTCCTCAAGCTCGGTTCCTCAGGGACACATACCCTTCCACGAAACCGAAGAATACCATCATCAGACAGGCTAAAATCCTGAACTGCGCCATCAACCAGACTATCCCTGATCTGAACTAATTTCGGATCCACAGACTGCTGATCTCTGATCTTCTGCAACAAAGCAGACTGTACTCTGAGAAAAGCCACATAACCAGTCTGAACTCTAGGAGAAACGCTGATCCTGAGATCTCTGAACTCCTGCAGTAACTGCCACTCACTGACCCGCAGTGCAGCTACAGAAGTAACTGGATGTCTGCTCAGCGCATCCGCCACTACATTGGCCTTTCCAGCCTGATACTGAATGGAGAAGTCATAGTCTTTGATCAACTCCAACCATCTTCTCTGTCTCATGTTCAACTCCTTCTGAGTGAAGATATACTTGAGACTCTGGTGATCAGTGAACAGATCAAACTCCTGGCCCAGTAAATAGTGACGCCATATCTTCAAAGCAAAGACTACGGCCGCCAACTCTAAGTCATGAGTAGGGTAGTTCAATTCATACTCCTTCAGTTGTCTCGAAGCATAGGCTACTACAGAACCCTTCTGCATCAAGACACAACCCAACCCTTTGCCAGAAGCATCTGTATAAACAGTAAACCTTTCCCCATCACTAGGTATAATGAGGATCGGTGTACTAGTCAACCTTCTCTTCAGCTCTTGGAAGCTCTCTTCACACTTGTCATCCCAAATAAACTTAGCTTCCTTTCTGGTCAACTTAGTTAAAGGACCCGCCAGCTTGGAGAATCCCTCAACAAATCTCCGGTAGTAACCTGCTAAACCCAGGAAACTCCTGATCTCAGTAGCACTAGTCGGTCTTCCCCAATTGAGAATGGCTTGCACTTTAACTGGATCTACAGACACCCCCTGACCAGAAATCACATGTCCAAGGAAACTGATCTTCTCTAGCCAGAACTCACACTTACTAGCCTTGGCATATAATCGGTTCTTCCTCAGAACCTCCTGCACTCTGCGCAAGTCACTGACATGATCTGAAGTAGTCCGTGAGTATACCAAAATATCGTCTATAAAGACTACCACACAAGAGTCAAGCAATTCATGGAATACCCTGTTCATCAAATCCATGAAGACAGCAGGTGCATTCGTCAGTCCAAAAGGCATAACTAAAAATTCGAAATGCCCATACCTGGTCCTGAAAGCAGTCTTAAATATATCCTCATCCTTGACTCTAAGCTGATAATATCCTGATCTCAGATCAATCTTAGAGAACACTGTCGCTCCCTGTAATTGATCAAATAGATCATCAATTCTGGGAAGAGGATACTTATTCTTGATAGTCACTTGGTTCAGTTGCCTGTAGTCTATACACATCCTCAGGGTTCCATCTTTCTTCTTCACAAATAACACTGGCGCTCCCCAGGGAGAAGCACTAGGCCGAATATACCCTTTCTCTAGCAATTCCTCCAGTTGTTTCTTAAGCTCGGCCAACTCTGAAGTAGCCATACGATAAGGAGCTCTGGAGATAGGTGCCGTACCTGGCGCCAACTCAATGCCAAATTCTACTTCTCTTATTGGTGGCAAGCCTGAAAATTCCTCAGAGAACACATCAGGAAATTCTTTCACCACCTCCATCTGAGTCAGATCAGAAGTAGAATCATCCTGCACCTTAACATGCGCAAGATAACCCTTGCACCCATTAGCAAGTAATTTCCTGGCCTGCAGGAAAGATATCACATGCGGTCCTTGGTCTGACACTAGACCTCTCACAAACAGTCGATTCCCATCTAACAAATTCAAAGTGATTACTTTCTCAAAGCAATCCACAGAGGCATGATGGGAAGACAACCAATCCATTCCTAAGATGATATCATAATCTTGCATGTCTAAGAGGATTAGATCTACCATAAACTCATAACCCTCTACATGTACTACACAGTCAGCACAAACAGTATCTGTAGATAACGATTTTCCTAAGGGAGTACTCACAGACACAGCATAATTCATCACCTTAGGTAACACAGGTAAACATGCAGCAAACTTAACAGATACAAAAGATAAATTTTCACCAGGGTCAAATAATATGCGGGCTAACTGATCAAATACGAATAAAGTACCTTCCACGACGGATCGGGAAGCTCGTGTATCCTTCTCAGCCACAGCATACACTCTAGTCTGGACTGTAGGCTTATCTGCGCCTCTAGGTTGCATCTCAGGCTCTTTGCAATCCCTGGCCATGTGCCCAGGTTTCTTACACTTGAAGCATACACCATTCTTCCTATGGCAGTCTTTCACTAGATGTCCCTTGAGCCCACAATAACTACAAGTGATACCGTTTCTTACATCCCTGGCATCTCTGAACTGCTGCGGTGTATCCCTGGACTGCTGCGGTGCCTTGTAGGAGTAAGGCTTATACCTGCTCTTCTTGTAGTCTTTATGCTTAGGGT
The DNA here is from genome assembly GCA_027563935.2 of Costus lasius. NCBI lineage: Eukaryota > Viridiplantae > Streptophyta > Magnoliopsida > Zingiberales > Costaceae > Costus > Costus lasius. The sequence continues at coordinate 89,948,074 of CM050450.1, read as the reverse complement.
ACTTCTTACCCTTGCCGCCACTACCATACTGAGGAACCGCCGCCTCAGCTGCAGGAACCACTGCCACGGCAACATGAGAACTCCTCTCAGATATATACCTCTCAATGGTGCGTGCTCGCCCAACAGTCTCAACATAGGTCTCCAAATGTTGAGCACCAACCTGCTCTCTAATGTCCCATCTGAGACCTCTGAGAAACTTGGTAGCTCTCCTCTTTTCAGTGTTTATCAGATGAGGAGCATACTTTCCCAATTTCGTGAACTGTAATTCATACTGGTCCACAGTCATATCACCCTGCTCCAGGTGAATAAATGCCACCTCTCGGTCCTCTACCAAACTATCTGGGAAGTACTTCTCGTTAAATCGAGACAAGAAGTAAGGCCAATCTACAGTCTCATGTCTTTCTTCGGCAAGTCTCACCACGCCTTTCCACCACTCATCTGCGTCAGCACGCATCATATAGGTGGTCAAACATAACTTATCTTCGTCCGAGCAACGCATAACTTGGAAAATCTTTTCCAAGCATAACTGCCAGTTCTCGGCATTACTGGATTCTGAGCCCCCATAAAAAGAGCTAGGACCCAGTTTCTGGAATTCACTCACAACCACAGTAAGGAAATCAAACATAAACCTATCAGGTGTCTAGCAATACACAAACATGTTTTCCCCCGAACTAAGTTTTAGCTAGCCAACTGCTCTGATACCATTCTGTAACATCCCACATTCTTAACCCCAAACAAATGGCACAATTCACAAATGATACAGGATGTTTCATATAAGATCGATCATATGCTAGGTAAAACCGAGTTCAAGAAAACACGATCTGAAAAATTTTCATAAATTCATACATACAAATTCACAAAACTCAAATCTCATAAATCTCATAAGGGTACCTGCCACCACGCAATCCTTGCACTAGACATATGCAAGGCAACAGTTATATCAAATCCACAGCTATATTAAATCCGTATCAAAACCATAAAATCCAAAAAGGTACCTGCCACCAGGCAATACTTGCACTAGACATATGCAAGTTACAGATATATCAAAACCGATTACAAAGAATACACCATAAACCGAAATTCACAACAAAATCACAAAATCGATTTTATAAACTCATATCAAACACCGAAACCAGGCTGAAGCCCGTGGTGACACAAAAATCAAACTCATAAGACTGCCATAACCGGCAACATAATTCACATAGTTCACATAGTCTCATGATTCTCATAGCTCATATAATTTATGTTAAGGCCACAACCGGCCCCAAGAATTAAGCATAAAAATTCTTAAAACAGCAAACAGCATAATTATCCACGCCAAAGCACTCAAGACATGCGCCCCTGCTCTATGCCTGAAAATAGTGAGGGGTGAGCTACACAGCCCAGTGAGTGGATAGTCTAAATCGACCATCCAGAACATACATTCAAAAATATAGGCAGATTATTTTAAAAATCTTTAACAGGAACATTATGTCAACATATAACAAAATAAAGAAACAGAAGTCATATAGACAGTTAAATGTACACACTAGCATATTACAAATTCAGGTTCTAGAGTTTTACTCTAACCCAATTAAACACATATATTCTAAACCAACTAAACACACCATACTTAATTAACCTAGTTGTCCAGCATATTCAGTAGTGACCAATATGGTCTAACCCGGCTCTGGCCTAAGCACTGGGAGCTGCAAAATCTCGTGCAACACATAAACATGGACAGTGAGTAGAATCAAGAGGTGGCCCCCGCCAGGTCACGACGTGGCACTTTGCTCTATCACCCCATAAACACATCGATGGATTGTGTGTAGATTCAAGAGGTGGCCCCCGCCGAGTCACGGCGTGGCACTTTGCTCCACACACCCAACATCATAAACCGAGTGATGACATCAAGAGGTGGCCCCTGTCTGATCAAGACATGGCACTTTGCGTCTTATATCACCCCAACACATAAAAGAGTAATGACATCAAGAGGTGGCCCCTGTCCGACCAAGACATGGCACTTTGCGTCAAAACCCGTTCTCCCAAAAGGTTCCTACTGGACAACAGACACATCTTATTTCATATTTCACATAGGTGAACATATTTCACAAAGGTGGACTCCTAAGTGTCAACTAGACTCTAGGATAGTCATCACAAAAATCATATCGGGCAGGCTGAACATCAACCCCCATCACAATAATCATAATAGGCAGGCTGAACATCAACCTCCTCACATATCACAATACAGGGCTGAAATTCAAACCCTTAACATAACACATAAGGACTATCCCCTTGAGTTCATAGTTACACCTAGCCTTAGTCCTAACCATCACATAATCACATAATTTTCCAAATTTACATAACCCATAATTTTCCAAATTCACATAATCACACATATTGTTCAAAATTCACATAACATAACACATAATATTTTATATTCGAATATCACCGAATATAGTGTAGTCCTTAAATTTCATGCTGATTAGTTTAATCAAATTTTGCTATGTTATCACCCAAATTTTCTCAAACAAAATACATGACCATAAACATATAATATGTTACACACATAAAGAAATAACCAAGGTAGCGTTAACAGCATTTATAAAGCATCCATAAAATCAACATAAATTGTAAAACATGTATTCTTATAAATCACTTTACAAATTACCACAAATTACCACATGTAAACATGTTAACTACAACTATAAAAATTTCGGTTTAACTACAATTATAAAGGTATCGGTTTTCATACATGCTATAAAAATCATTGATCTAATGTTACCAAAATTCCCTATAAAATACCTAGTTAACAAGAATTTCATGCTCAAAATTCAATGATCTAAAGCTACCAAAAATCCCTATAAAAATACCTTAAATTTCATGCCACAATTTTCGGTTTTCATGAGATACATACCTTTTACAAAATTTCGGTTTTCATGAAAATACAAGAAGATCTTAAATTCGGTTTCATGAATAATAAGGATATATAAATATTCGGTTTCCATGACAATTATACCATTATAACTTTCGGTTATCACAAGAAGAAGTCTTGAATTTTCGGTTTTTAACATTGCAAATCTCTAATCAATCTCATGCATCAATAACACAACCCAATTGTTAGGAATCAATTAAGACAACCCACTCACCTTGAAACTTAGGTTAAAAATCTCCCCAATAAAAATCGTCCAAAGCCTTTGAAGTCACCCAAAGGATCTCCAAGAAATCGCCAAGAATGTTTCACCTCAAGGGAAATTCGCCAAGGGAAGAAGATGGAGAAAAATCGCCTCAAAACTCTTCAATAATCGCCACTTCTTCAAGCCGCCACCCTAATTTTTCTCAAGACTCCAAAAATCGCCAATAATCTCACCCTAGTCGATATTACCACTTAAACTTTGGGTTTTTAAATTTTAAACCCATTAACCAATTAATTCCAATAGGGTTTAACCCATATAATTCATAATTTCGAATTTTCAAACCCAATAACCCATAGTTAACCAATTAATTTAATTAACTTACAAATAACCAATCACTTAACCGAAATCCAATAAGGATTTAATTAATATCCAATAAGGATTTAATTAACCAATAAGGTCTAATTAATTAACCAATAAGGTCTAATTAATTAACCAACAAACTGTAATTAATTAACTTACAATTTACAACCCATAAATCCTAATTAATTTATTATGAACAACCAATAATAATTCATCATAAATTAACAGCCAATAATCAAATAAATAATCTCTAATTAATTTACAATAAATTAACAACCAAATAAACTCAAATCTTATAATTACAAATTAACAATCAATAAGCCAGTTAATTAGCATCCAATAATTTTATTTAAATCATAATAAAATATCACAGCTAATGATTTTATTTAAATCCAAATAATGCTTACCAGGACTTAAGATCCTTGGATCTTACAATGGGCAGGGAGAGTACATGCTATGGTGACAGCCTTAGATGATTTTGATGTCATCATAGGGATGGATTTGCTTAGGAGGGCCAAAGCAATTCCCATGCCTCACTTGAATGGGTTGCAGATATTAGATGAGAAGGCACCTTGCTTTCTTCCTTGTCATTCTATGGTAAAGGCAGAGAAGAGCAACAAGGGCAAGGAGGTGATTGCAGCCTCAGTCCTTGCAAAGGGGATACGACGTGGAGAGACTACTTATTTGGCACATGTCCGAGTAGTAGAATCTATTCCTGAGATTGATTCCAGAACTAGACAGACGAGGGGACATATGGGAGACTTGATCAACCTTCCTAGTTCTAGTAGCCGACAGGTTCATGGACTTGAGATCGGGGCGGCGGAACTCACTTTGGGTGATCGGATTAGTCAGCTACCTGCACCGATTGGGGGCCTGTTACATGAATTCAGAGATGTGATTCCCCCTGAGATGCCTAAGGTGTTACCACCTAGGAGGGACATCGACCATGCTATAGAGTTAGTGCCAGGGGCAGTCCCACCAGCACAGTCACCTTATAGAATGCCACCTGCAGAACTAGCTGAGTTAAGGAAGCAGCTAGATGAATTACTTGAGTCGGGGTTTATTCAGCCTTCGAAAGCACCTTATGGAGCACCTGTGCTATTCCAGGAAAAGAAGGATGGAAGTTTGAGAATTTGCATTGACTATAGAGCTTTGAACAAAGTAACGGTGAAGAATGCATATCCTATTCCATTGATCCAGGACTTGATAGACCGTCTTGTGCATGCAAAGGTGTTTACAAAATTGGACCTTCGATCTGGGTATTGGCAGGTGAGAATTGCTGAAGGAGATGAGTCTAAGACTACCTGCGTAACTAGATATGGATCTTATGAGTTTATGGTTATGCCATTTGGGCTGACCAATGCACCTACTACATTTTGCAGCTTGATGAATAACATTCTTCATCCCTTCCTGGATGAGTTTGTTGTTGTTTATCTAGATGACAGAGTCATTTATTCTGCCAACATGGAGGAACATAGAGAGCACTTAAGGAAGGTCTTAACAGTGCTAAGGCAGAATCAACTGTACCTGAAGCTGGAGAAGTGTGAATTTGCGCACAGTGAAGTGGAATTTCTAGGGCATGTTGTTGGATCAGGTCAGGTTCACATGGACTCAGGCAAGATTAGAGCCATTGAGGAGTGGCCTGCACCTACTTCAGTTAGCACATTAAGGTCATTTTTGGGACTAGCTAACTTTTATAGGCGATTTATCAAGGATTATTCCAAGATAGCAGCGCCTTTGATTGACCTTCTGAGGAAGGATGTCACTTGGGCTTGGGAGGCCAAGCACCAAACTGCATTTGATAGACTGAAGTTACAGGTGACTTCAGAACCAGTCCTGAGGTTACCAGACTTTTCCTTAGCTTTTGAGGTACACACAGATGCATCTGATAGAGCATTGGGAGGAGTGTTGGTACAGGATGGTAGACCAGTAGCTTACGAGAGCAGAAAGCTGAAAAGTGCGGAGATGAACTATTCTGCTCATGAGAAAGAAATGCTAGCAGTAGTACATTGTCTGAAGCTATGGAGGGTATATTTGATGGGGAACAAATTTACGGTGAAGACTGATAATGTTGCCAATACATTTTTCCAAACTCAGAAGAAATTGTCTACCAGACAGGCCAGATGGCAAGAACAACTAGCTGAGTTTGATTTCTGTTGGGAGCACAAGCCAGGGCACATTCATCAGGTACCAGATGCTTTGAGTAGGATTTCCTCCATATCTTATGTTTGTGCTATTTCATATGCTGCGAGCAAAGTAATTCAGTTGATTAGAGACACCATGAGTGCAGATCAGTCTTATATGAAGTTAGTGGCGAAGATAAAACAGGGAACTACTCGACGCTTCTACTTAAGTGATGATGGACTGATCATGGCACGAGGTGGTAGGCCTTATGTACATTCATCTGGGGATGTCAGATTTGGCCTCATGCGTGAGTATCACGATACAGTCTGGGCTAGTCACCCAGGAGGGAATCGCATGTTTGCACTATTGAGTAGAGCTTGGTACTGGCCGGGGATGAAAGAGGATGTAGAACACTATGTGAGGACTTATCTTGTCTGCCGGCAAGACAAGGTTGAGAGGAAAAAGGAGGCAGGACTGTTACAGCCTTTGCCTATTCCAGAGAAACCGTTTGATTCTGTGTCCATGGATTTCATCACCCATTTTCCCCGTGTGGAAGGAATGGCATCTGTGTTCGTGGTAGTTGACAGATGTTCAAAATATGCTGTGTTTGCACCTGCACCGGAGCCATGTACTGCAGAGGTGACGGCTAATCTGTTTATGACACATGTGGTTAAACATTTTGGTTTACCCAGGGAGATCATTAGTGACAGAGATCCTAGGTTCACTGGGAGATTCTGGTCTTCGTTGTTCAAGAAATTGGGTACTGATTTGAAAATGTCAACAGCATACCATCCACAGACTGATGGTCAGACAGAGAGGATCAATGCTTTGCTTGAGGGGTATCTCAGACATTTTGTTTCTTCGACTCAGAAGAATTGGATTAAACTGTTGGATACAGCCCAGTTTGCATACAATATCCAAGTCTCTTCTGCCACAGGGAAGAGTCCTTTTGAGACAGTGTTAGGGTGGCAGCCTATGACACCCGTGGATACACTGAATAGGAGTCTAGAGGGGAAATGCCAAGCAGCTACTAAATTTGTTGAAGATAGAACCGAGCTATGGCAGGAAGCTCGTGATAGCTTGCAAGAAGCTAGAAACAGAATGGTACTATATGCAAACAGAGACAGAAGACATCTTGAGTTTGATGTGGGTGACTTGGTGTTACTCAAACTCACCCCACAGATGTGGAGAAAGACTGAAGCCCGCACTTATCATAGAGGTCTTGTGAGAAGGTATGAAGGGCCTTTCAAGATCATCAAGAGGGTTGGAGCTGTTGCTTACAGACTTCAGTTACCACCATGGCTGCAGTTTTATCCTACATTTCATGTTAGTCTATTGAAGAAGTATCATCCTGATAGTAGGCATCCAGACCGTGGAGTGGAAAGAAGGCAACCAGCCCAAGGGAAAGTTAAGTATGGCAGGAGACCATTGAAGATTTTAGACCATAGGGTCTATGCATCTAGTGGACCCAGTGGGCGAAAGACTGAATTTTTAATCCAGTGGTTGGACGAGACAGTTGAAGATGCGACTTGGGAAAAGGCCACGGATTTGGAACAGTATGAAGGATTGTTGAGGCAATACGAGAAGTACCTAGCATCGAGGGCGAATGCGAATTCAGGTGGGGGAGAATTGTGACACCCGGGGTACTTTGGGGTACTACCCCGCCTTTCCCATGGACTCATGGAGGTTATGAGTAGGGATGAAGGGGGTAAAGCTGGAGAAGAGCATGAGAAGTAGTGAAGTTAGGACACTAATCTTGTGTTATGATGTTTTGTAGGTACATGGCAAGGAGCATGCACTTGCAAAAATATAAGGGTCAATGTAGGAGGCTACATGGACCATGGCGCATTATTTGGGCTTGTATAGAGGTGTACAAGCATTGGCAAAAAAATATGTCATGGGCAAAATTTGAACCCAAGACCTATGGAGAGCCAAAGACTTATGTTGCATGAGAGGACCAACCTGAGCTTGAGTCATTAGCTGAAAGAAAGAGGAGGCGCCATCTTCTTAAAGTCTTCATTAAGCATAAGGGCATAATTGACAAAAGACCAAACAAATTGGGGATCTCGATTGGGAAAGAAGCAATCAGATTGGAGAACCGAAATTGATTTGGGAGAGGCGACATTGGAGAGGAGGGAGACATCATCTTCCTTCTTCTTCCTTTGGCCGATTGTGGAGGAGACTTTGGAGGCTAGCTTGGGGAAGCTCACGCCATCATCCTCCCTTCCATTCCCATCCTGTTCCATTGGTGGAGGCGAGTGCTTGAGAGGAGCTCACATTCGGCCACCATTGTTGGGGAGAGTTTGAGGAAGCTCTCGGCCTTGATTCTACTTGGAGGAGGAGCCCACGGTTCATCCATCCAATCGGTTTGCTTGAGAGGAGCTCAAGCATCTATCCATCCACCTTGCTGATTTGGGGCGCAAGCTTAAGGGAGCTTTCGGTTCACCACCATTTCAGCTTGTTCTTGGCGTGGGATCTCCTTGGAGTGAAGGGGATCCGATTTGGGAAGAAGGGGCTGACCGGCCATCACTTGATCTTCATCTACCTTGGGCGGCTGAGGTGCTGTCCATTTGGGGCTGAACACTTCTTGGAGCTAAGGAGTGTGAAGCTTGCATCATAACCACCTAGGAGGGCGATCCTAGGGTGGAACCCTCAAGGGCTTGCGCTTGAGGGGCTTTTGGAGGAAGACCGGCTACATCTAGAGGAGAGGAGGCTGATCTTCATCCTCACTTTGCTTATTGCTTAGGAGTGGTATATTACTACCCTTACTTTGAGTTATTGCTTACATTGCATTGTATAAACATTGTGAGAACATTGTGTAGTTCTTATTATTGCTTATTGGTATCTCTACCCATATTGGGAGAGGCCTACTGCTCATACCCGAGGTTGTGTCCTTGGAGGAGTTGGTTTTATCATTCGATGTGTTTAGCTTGTGACTTGTGCAAGCGCCGTGCTTGTGCAAGGAGCTCGCTCGCTGTGTAGTAGTCGATATCTGCATTAGAGTTTTGGGCATATGTCTAGTGCCCTTTACTTGTGACTGCCAGCGCTTGTGTGTGTGTGTCAATTATAGGGCACTTAAGTCTAAGGCCGTCTTTAAGTGTGCATATGGGGTTGAGAAGCAACATGTGCTTGCCACCCGCCACTTATTGACCTAGGTCTAGGGTTAGGAGAAGGCTAGGACTCAGTTCCACCTGATCAGCCTTGGAGCTCAGTTCCATCAGAGCTCAGCCCTTGGAGCGCAGTGCTTTCAGAGTTGCACAGGGATCAGAGAGGTTTAGCTTGCACTAGAGATCTTGGAAATTCCGCATATAGAGTGTTGGCTGGCAATTTACACAGAGGGTGTGTAGATTGCGCCATCACGCTCAGAATTTTAAGGCAAAAATTTAGCATGAAATTTAGGGCGTGACATCTAGCATCTTCACTAGCTTCCCCATCATCACTAGAGTCTTCTCCTCCTCTACCTGAGTTTTCAAGAGTTGAGAGGAGGAGAGCACATTCTCCACCCCCTGTCTCTGTTCCATTCCCACGATAGATCAGATATAGGAACAGGGACCAGGAGAAAAGATATAGAGCTATGACGACTAGGGAAGTCATCAGTACCACATACTGGGACGACCAGACTTTGCTGACCCTATGATTGTTCGATGACATCTAGTGGATGTTCTCAAACATAGGGTGGTAGGACTTCTACCACCAGAGGCATCCCACTTATGTCCAGCTTACTTTGGAGTTTTTTAGCTCTGTCTAGGTTACTATGCATAACTATGATGATAGAGATCCAGGACGTATGTCATTCCGATTGGGGAACCGGGATCATGTTCTTACTTTAGACCAGCTCAGTCATATATTTGGTTTCCTAGCAGATGTGACATGCCGCCGCCCATTCGAGTATACGGATCGTACTTTCTGGCAACAGATTTCAAGAGAGATTGGTTTCGACCCTAGGACCTCCAAAGCTACTTATTTGTCCTACCTACCTCTTCGGTATACTCACCGCATTCTTGCACACACCATTTTTGGGTACGCGGAGAGCAACAGGATGGTCAAAACCTCAGAGCTATTATTTTTATGACCTATGCGTACCGGATTTCATGTCAGCACTGTTGGTGTATATGCCCTAGGACCTACTTTTGGTCAACTTATGTACTACTTGACATTGATATTTATATATCATTCTGGCATTGTCGTTATCATTGTTTGTCTACACCTGGGATTGTGTACTTACATGATAATGTCCCTAGAGACAGATTGGATCTGTGCTCAAATAATTGTCCCCAGTCGATGTACCTGAGTGGATATGGGACAGCTCTGGTACTTGTGAGACTGGTATGTGGGCTGGTTAGGCACGTGGTGCTAACGCAGACACATGGGTATATCATTGGAGAATATACTGGATAGACCCGCTATGAGGCTATGACTTGGTGTCATGAGTTATCCTCATAACTGACAGGAGATGCATTGATCCCTTGACTTGAGGTCATTGATCATTCTATATGGTTAAGGACTTGCTTTGATACAACCTAACACCTTGTCGTAGTTGGGAGGTCATAACGGTTGTTATTAAGCATGTCACGACCCATATGAGAAGATCAATGGACAGACATAGGATTTGCCCCTTCCCTAGGGAAGTATGATATCCATGGAGCTCCTTTATGGTTCTATGACTGAGAGTGTATGGCCATACCCAGGTGAGAACCTGTTTTAGTCATAGCCATGTGATTGGATGAAAACAAGTGGTGACACACTTGTCCAATCGGATTTTAGTTCGGCAAAGAGACTGTAATGCATCTGTACCTAGTTGCGATGATGGGGATGTCGATGTCGATATCCATTCCAATGACCTGGGTAGCAGCGATGCACTGCTAGGTGCCACTCACTGCTTGTGATGACCTTTGGTCAGCACTGCCAACGTCAGAGGAACCTACAGGGTCGCACACCTTGATACTTGAGTTCTCGTATTGATCGGGAAGCCTTATGATCGAGTTATTGGATAATTCGGATCTAATTGGGAGATTTCATCAGCGCCAATGGGGCCTGATGAGATGGAAGAACATTATTGGAGCCAAACTTCATTTTTGGCAGGTTGACCCGTATTTGACCATGGTTGGTCACATTTGAATTAGGGTTGCATTGGATTGGATCCAAGTGCTTAATCAACCCATGTAATGGAGTTTGGGCTAGCTCATTATCCAATGAGGCCCAATAATAAGTTGTCATGAAGAGAAGAAAGGCTAAAAGGGTATAATGGGGACAAATCTTCTCCCCTAGGCGCCTATGGGCATAATGGGAAGAAGTGGCGCAATTTGCTTCATAAGGAAGCAATTGGCGCCTCCCCCTTGATCCCTTATGGTATGAATGCCAATATGGCATTGCTTGGGGCGCAAGGCAAGGCCTTGGCGCACAAAGAAAGACATGGGCTTTAAAAGGAATGGTTGAATGAGAATTATGGAAATGTCTTGGAGACTTTCCTTATCTCAAACCTTCTCATCCTAGCCGCCCACTTGTCTTAATCCTAGCCTTTCATAAATCGCTTCTTGCCCTATAAAAGAGCACCTAGCCGAGCCCTCTTTAGAGTGATCAATCCTTGAAGGCGTGAACACAAGAAGAGGGGCGAGTGACAGGAGCAAGGGCGCATCTTCCTTCTTCCATAACCGCAAGCCTCTTCCTCCTTTCCTCTTGGCGCAAGGAACTTTAGTGCTTGGCGGTTTGGGTAGTCTTCCTTCTTCTCTTGGTGGCGCAAGTGAAGTAGAGCATCTCCCTAAGGCTTGGATCTTCTTCCCGAGGCTAGCACCGGTTGCTAGGCAACCTGAGGCTCAGACACAGGTCCCGCGTAGGTCTGTGAGAATTCGTCGTGCACCTGAAAGGTATGGGTCGCTACCGACCCAACACGATGGGATCTTCATCATTGAGGATGAACCCAGAACCTATGATGAGGTGGTCAGTGGACCGGACTCCGAGAAATGGCTTGACGCCATGCGATACGAAATGGATTCTATGTCGGCTAACCAAGTCTGGGATTTGGTTGAGCTGCCTGATGGGATAAAACCCATAGGATGTAAATGGGTCTTCAAGAGGAAGACAGACATGGATGGCAAAATAGTTACCTGTAAGGGTAGACTAGTGGCTAAAGGATTTAAACAAGTCCACGGGGTGGACTATGATGAAACCTTCTCGCCAGTTGCCATGATTAAATCCATTCGAATTCTGCTTGCTATAGCTGCATATCATGACTATGAGATATGGCAGATGGATGTGAAGACAGCGTTCCTTAACGGGAAGCTGACTGAGGATGTGTATATGTCACAACCTGATGGCTTCATCCATTCTGCAGAGGCTAATAAGGTCTGCAGGCTAAAGAGGTCCATTTACGGATTGAAGCAAACATCTCGAAGTTGGAATCTTTGATTTGATGAAGCCGTGAGAGATTATGGCTTTATCAAAAGAGAAGATGACGCCTGTGTATACAGAAAATTCAGTGGGAGCTTGGTGATTTTTCTGGTCTTGTATGTTGATGACATACTGCTCATCGGAAACGACATCCCTAGTCTTCAAGCTGTGAAGACATGGTTGGGGAAGTGTTTCGAGATGAAAGACTTAGGGGAAGCCGCCTATATTATAGGCGTAAGGATCTACCGAGATAGATCCAAGAGGCTTCTAGCCCTTAGTCAGAGTACTTACATTGATAAGGTACTGGAGAGGTTCTACATGGAGCAATCTAAGAAAGGATACCTTCCAGTGAGACAAGGTCTTACTCTCTCAAAGAGCCAGTGTCCTACAACACAGGCTGAGAGGGATGATATGAGTCGAATTCCTTATGCTTCGGCAGAAGGATCGATCATGTATGCAATGTTGTGTACTAGACCAGATGTGGCATATGCTGTGAGCATAACCAGCCGATGCCAATCCAATCCAGGTCTACAGCACTGGGTGGCTGCAAAGAACATCCTAAAGTATCTGAGAAGAACTAAGGATCTGTTCTTGGTCTATGGGGGACAGGAAGAGCTCAGTATGTAGGGCTATACTGACGCATCGTTCCAGTCTAACCCTGACGACTTTAGATCGCAGGCCGGCTATGTGTTCAAGATAAATGGACGCGTTGTATGTTGGAAGAGCTTCAAGCAATCCACCATAGCAGATTCTACAACCGAAGCTGATTATGTGGCTGCTTCTGAGGCAGCTATTTGGATAAGGAAGTTCGTATGTGATCTTCAGGTGGTACCTAGTGCAATGGATCCCATTGAACTCTATTGTGACAACAATGGAGCAATTGCACAAGCCAAGGAACCACGGTCTCATCAAAGATCCAAACACATACTCAGAAGATTTCACCTGATCAGAGAGATCATTGACATAGGTGATGTCAAGATTAGCAGAGTAGACACAGAGAACAATCTGGCAGACCCATTGACCAAGGCTTTGGCACAGCAGAAGCATGATGGTCACGCTAGAGATATGGGGTTGAGATTCCTCAACTTCTAGGTCTTAGTGCAAGTGGGAGATTGTTGGTGTATATGCCCTAGGACCTAGTTTTGGTCAACTTATGTACTACTTGACATTGATATTTATATATCATTCTGGCATTGTCGTTATCATTGTTTGTCTACACCTGCGATTATGTACTTACATGATAATGTCCCTGCAGACAGATTGGATCTGTGCTCGAATTATAATCCCCAGTCGATGTACCTTAGTGGATATGGGACAGCTATGGTACTTGAGAGACTGGTATGTGGGCTGGTTAGGCACGTGGGGCTAACGCAGACACATGGGTATATCATTAGAGGATATACTGGATAAACCCGCTATGAGGCTATGACTTGGTGTCATGAGTTATCCTCATAAGTGACAGGAGATGCATTGATCCCTTGACTTGAGGTCATTGATCATTCTAAATGGTTAAGGACTTGCTTTGATACAACCTAACACCTTAACATAGTTGGGAGGTCATAACGGTTGTTATTGAGCATGTCACGACCCATATGAGAAGATCAATGGACAGACATAGGATTTGCCCCTTCCCTAGGGAAGTATGATATCCATGGAGCTCCTTTATGGTTTTATGACTGAGAGTGTTTGGCCATACCCAGGTGAGAACCTGTTTTAGTCATAGCCATGTGATTGGATGAAAACAAGTGGTGACACACTTGTCCAATCGGATTTCAGTTCGGCAAAGAGACTGTAATGCATCTGTACCTAGTTGCGATGATGGGGATGTCGATGTCGATATCCATTCCAATGACCTGGGTAGCAGCGATGCACTGCTAGGTGCCACTCACTGCTTGTGATGACCTTTGGTCAGCACTGCCAGCGTCAGAGGAACCTACAGGGTCGCACACCTTGAAACTTGAGTTCTCGTGTTGATCGGGAAGCCTTATGATCGAGTTATTGGATAATTCGGATCTAATTGGGAGATTTCATCAACGCTAATGGGCCTGATGAGATGGAAGAACATAATTGGAGCCAAACTTCATTTTTGGCAGGTTGACCCGTATTTGACCATAGTTGGTCACATTTGAATTAGGGTTGCATTGGATTGGATCCAAGTGCTTAATCAACCCATGTAATGGAGTTTGGGCTAGCTCATTATCCAATGAGGCCCAATAATAAGTTGTCATGAAGAGAAGAAAGGCTAAAAGGGTATAATGGGGACAAATCTTCTCCCCTAGGTGCCTATGGGCATAATGGGAAGAAGTGGCGCAATTTGCTTCATAAGGAAGCAATTGGCGCCTCCCCCTTGATCCCTTATGGTATGAATGCCAATATGGCATTGCTTGGGGCGCAAGGCAAGGCCTTGGCGCACAAAGAAAGACATGGGCTTTAAAAGGAATGGTTGAATGAGAATTATGGAAATGTCTTGGAGACTTTCCTTATCTCAAACCTTCTCATCCTAGCCGCCCACTTGTCTTAATCCTAGCCTTTCATAAATCGCCTCTTGCCCTATAAAAGAGCACCTAGCCGAGCCCTCTTTAGAGTGATCAATCCTTGAAGGCGTGAACACAAAAAGAGGGGCGAGTGCTAGGAGCAAGGACGCATCTTCCTTCTTCCATAACCGCAAGCCTCTTCCTCCTTTCCTCTTGGCGCAAGGAACTTTAGTGCTTGGCGGTTTGGGTAGTCTTCCTTCTTCTCTTGGCGCATCATCTCTCTTGGTGGCGCAAGTGAAGTAGAGCATCTCCCTAAGGCTTGGATCTTCTTCCCGAGGCTAGCACCGGGCGTGGAAGAAGAGAACTCAAGAGATCCATGTGTGTGAGACTGCAGAGGGCGCACACTTGGGCGCCTACATCGGCATCGCTCTACATTGCTCTTAAGGTATTTCCTAACTCATCGTGTCAACTCCCTTGCTTGCGATCTTCACTGGGATTTTGGGACCGGCCTGTTTCGGGGACATTCTTCCGCTGCGTAAAATGTATGTCCATGACTCTAAAAATTGTAAAATGTCCCCGGGGTTTCTCAACAAGCACCTCGTTCCAGCTTGTGAAGCAGATTCAAAAGGTGGCGAAGGCACGAAAGGGAGTCCTAGTGATGGGTGGCTTGGTTACCACGATTGCCTTAGCCCTTGGGATTAACCCTTCGAGATTGAACGAGGCTAAGGGCAACTCTATATTAGATCTGGATGCCTGTAATACGATTAAGATGATTACAAGGATTAGTAGCTCGTATCATCTCATCTTTAGGCATTCAGAGGCCACCATGAGGCTACCGAACATGAACCGTACCATGGTTCGTGTTTAGCATAATTGGATCATGGATCCCACACAGGGTGGGGGAGGTCCTAAAGAGGCAGCCACTCCTCCATCGTCACTGCTGAGAGCTTCAGAGTATATTCTTCCTATCATGCCATTGACTACTACAGGACCGTCTACATCAGTCGGACCATCTACTTTAGCTATGATGGACACTTCTTATTATCAGATTCGGGCTGAGCAGCGGAGGATGCGTGGCGACATATCGCGCTTAGAGTAGGGTCAGACGAGGGCATTAGAGTCACTTCGTGCGATTGAGGAGCTTTTGTGGCAGCATCTCCCAGACCTATCGACGCATCATGTTGGAGATGATGTGGAGGAGGAGGACTTTGAGGACACAAAGACTGATTGATATCCTCTGTGAGTATCTTTACTATTTTATTTCTATACATTGAAATGGATGCTTACTTATCTTCATTGTATCTCATATGCATCTTCTCCTTGATCAAGAGCTGATAGTAGTCGACTTTGGATGTAGTGCACACATTCGATTTCTTTTATGCTTTGTTGTGTGTGTGTGTTGTATTTTATACTTGTGATTTGGTACTTTGTGATGATATTGGATTTTCACATGTTATTTGATAATTTGGGATGGTATTGTACATATGACGCGGTATTAGGATTTTGGATATGGTACATGACATATTTGATGTGGTACTGTGTGTATCTGTTGTTTGTGATGGTATTATGGTGATATAGATGGTATTTAGATGTTTTTGATATATTGTGATGAATAGTGATATTTGAAATGGTAAAAGTGACTTGAATGTTGAAACGTGACGGTATTTGATATTTGAAACTTGTATACATTGTAAAATGATGTCATCTATGATGTGATGTAGTTTTTGGATTTTCTGAGATGTGGATTGATGTTTTGATATAATTGCACAGGGAATCGCTTATATTTTAAGGGAAACTCTTGCAAAAATTTTTCTAAAATTTGTCATAACTTGATTTAATGTTTAAGTAGATGCAACAATTTAAGTCTAGGGTGTTTTCACGTATTTTGATTTTCTTCAAGCTTTATAGATATGTATCTTGAATATCTATAATTTTTAAGGATAAACGAGTTTGTTTTATTCTTGATTTTAGAATTAGAAAGCATTTTGAGTGATTAATTTGATGACTTAGAGATTTTTGAATTTTCATACAGAATAAATTTTTGAGTAAATTCAATCTTAGTATGGATAAAATACATATATGAACTGTTGTACATTCTTGTGACACATGCTTTGTAGAAATTACTTAAAGTTTAATTTATCTATCTATGCTTGATGAAAAATTTTTCATGAATAGAAAATTGGTGCCAATATTTTAAAAGAGACTTGCTCCAACTCCTCTGGTTAAAGAATTAGAAGTCATGAGTTATATTATACAATGTCAAATTTGGAGCAAAACGAATGTCAAACGCAACATTCACGGTCGCAGCCGTGAGTCCATGGGTCGTGAATATCGCGTGCTTTAGGGAGTGTTTCTATGCCTAAGTCATTTTTTTCACAAAACTTTCACGGCCACGGCCATGAATGCCTCGGTGCTAAGTCATTTTTTCACATAAACTTTCACGGCCACAGCCGTGAACGACTCACGGGCCGTGAGTACTTCCATCCAACTCGGTTTTTTTGCTGGATTTAACCTTGAATCGAGTCAAAACTTAACCAAACTCTGCAGAAACCTTCCTAGAGGGGTTCCAAACCGATTAAGGTATAAAAGAAAGGATTTTTGGAGGTTAAGAGAGCTTTTATGAATGAACAAGAACAAGCAACGGCTAGGGTGAAAACTAAATTCTGGGCGAAATTCTGAAAGGAAGATCACGCAAAGAAAGATTTTGATGCTCTATCTTCGTCTCTAGATAGAGGATAAGGGTTTCCAATTACTTTCCTAGTGTCTTCTTGTTATTTTACTATGTTTTCATATTGATTTCATCAATATACATGCTGTTTACTATGAACATGAATGCTTAAAACTTTTTTCGGGATTAGGGGTATAGCCCACTCATCATTTATGGATTAAACATATCATTTTAAATCTTTGTCATGAATTTTATAGAGTTGATTTGATCATAATTATGTTAATTTTGTAAATTTACTCTAGCCAAGTAATTATACGTGTTAATCAAATCAATAATTATATATTGATGTGATCCTTGTTGTGTAGCGAAAGCAATTCTTGATGGGCTTCATATTAATTGTCACGCCCACAATTATAGTAACAAATTTTTTTTAAGATAACAGGCCAGATGCAGCAGAGACGAGTCACGCAGGACTCAAAAGACGAATAGATATCCCACGCAGGGGACCACAACCAGCAGAGGCGGGGAAGCAAGTCATTGAGTCTAGCCGAAAAGCGCGACCGGCAGGTGGAGGAAACACCACCTCAGCCTACACGAACTCACCAAAAGCAAAAAAAAAACTCTGCTCGCAGGCAGAGAAGGAAAGCGCACCGAAAGAGGGACACAGCTGAAATAGAGGATACTGTACACAGACAGTAACAGGGGAAACACTCAAGTTCACACGCAGGTGAACGAAGTATACAACTCGAAAACGATGAAGGAAAATAACCGCACACACATGGCCAACACCAGAAACACTACGTTCGCACGCAGGCGGAGAACAAACACAACAAGGAGGGGAGATGCCGAAACCAAACGCCGAGAGGGAGGGGAGACGTCAGGCGGAAATGGGTAACGCCGGAGTAGGAGAAAGGAACAATGGAAAACTCACGCACGAAAACCGAAAACTAAAATCGATGGAAGATGTTACCTCCAACAAACAAGCTCACCGTCGTAGGAGAAACGACGAGGAAGGGAGCAGGAAAGTAGAGCACCTTCGACGTCGCACCGCCACGCAACCGCCCACTGGACCCCGGAAGGTTGGCCGGAGTTCACCGCCGAACACCGAGCCGAGAGGGGGAAGAGAAGGCGGGAGCAAGTCGCCAGAAATCGCCGAGCGTTTGAGATGTCTCTGAGCAGGGAAGTTAAGGGAACGTTTTTTTTTTTTGAAACCCTCGCGAGCGTCGCCTCAATGGCGTCGCTTCGTCTCCCGCTGCCAGGCTGGACGCCAGGTGGACGAACGCAAATCCGCCCTCAAGATCTACGCGAGCAAGTGAGTCAGATGTGGTGCTAAGTTGGCAGCCGAGTCGACCACCACCGCTTCTTTTGCCCATCGTGATCCACCACACGGCCGCCGCCCCTGTGTCACGGACGCACTTAGCTCGGCGCCTAATGTCCGTGCGGCACACTACTTGGAGTAGTGCTAAGCCTTAATCCTGTGTGCACGTACGCACAATATGCAGAAGCATCAATATAAAACCCGAGGCAACAATGTGTAATTCGAGGGCAACACCAGAATTCGAGAGGCACAATAGATTTACACAGAACGGTGAGTAAAATGCTCGGTGAAATAAGCCACCCGAACACCCCACCGGTATATATTGATAAAAAGCCAGCAATACAAGAAAACAATACAGGACACTAAGTGTCACGCCCTAAATTTCGTGCTAAATTTTTGCCTTAAAATTCTGAGCGTGATGGCGCAATCTACACACCCTCTGTGTAAATTGCCAGCCAACACTCTATATGCGGAATAACCAAGATCTCTAGTGCAAGCTGAACCTCACTGATCCCTGTGCAACTCAGATAGCACTGCGCTCCAAGGGCTGAGCTCTGATGGAACTGAGTCCTAGCCTTCTCCTAACCCTAGACCTAGGTCAGTAAGTGGTGGGTGGCAAGCACATGTTGCTTCTCAACCCCATATGCACACTTAAAGACGGCCTTAGACGTAAGCGCCCTGAAATCGACACACACATAAGCGCTGGCAGTCACAAGTAAAGGGCACTAGACATATGCCCAAAACCCTAATACAGATATCCACAACTACACAGCGAGCGAGCTCCTTGCACAAGCAC
This sequence comes from Costus lasius, assembly GCA_027563935.2. Lineage (NCBI taxonomy): Eukaryota > Viridiplantae > Streptophyta > Magnoliopsida > Zingiberales > Costaceae > Costus > Costus lasius. Next base: position 89,928,831 of record CM050450.1, on the reverse strand, counting down.
GGCGCTTGCACAAGTCACAAGCTAAACACACCGGACAATAAAAACACTGACCCCTCCAAGGACACAACCTCGAGTATGAGCAGAATATCTCTTCCAATGTGGATAGAGATACTAACAAACAATAATAACACTACTCAATGTTCATACAATGTTTCTACAATGTAGTGCAAAGCAATAACACAAGTAAGGGTAGTAATATACCACTCCAACGCTATGCTATGTGATGGAAGAGTTCAGCCCCCTCCTCTAGATGTGGCCGAATCTTCCTCCAAGCTCTCCTCAAGCACAAGTACTTGAGGCTCCATCCTAGGATCGCCCTCCTAGGTGGTTAGTGATGTCTTCTTGCGCCTCTTGCCTCCAAGAGCCGCCCAAACTCCAATGGACAGCACCTCAGCCGCCCAAGTGTGGATGAAGATGAATGAAGGTGGTGCTCCCAAAGAGATAGCCGTTGGCCTCCTTCCTTCACACCAAAGCCGATCTCCTTCCTCCAAGAAGATCCAAGCCAAGCAATGGAGCTCTCGGCTAAGCAAGGTGCTGAATGTGCCGAGCTCCTCTCCAAGATAAACCGGATGGATGAGGCAACCGTGAGCTCCCTCAAGCTCACACAAATCGCCAACAATGAGAAGCTTTCGCCCAAGCTCCAAAATGGACAGCAAGGTGTCCGGTGATTGACCTCCTCTCAAGCTCACCTCCACCAATGGAACCGTGGGGAAAATGGAGTGGAAGATGGCGATGAAGCTCCCTCAAGCTCTCGCCAAGCTCCCCCAACAATCGGCCAAGGAAGATGAAGGTTGATGAAGAATCGCCCCTCTCTCCAAAGTCGCCAAATCCCTCCCTACTCTCGGCTCCAATCCAATCCAATCCGATTTTTCCCCCTTTGAGTGAGATCCCCAATTTGTTGTGGTCTTTTGTCAATAATGCCCTTATGCTTCATCAAGACTTTAAGAAGATGGCGCCTCCTCTTTCTTTCAGCTAATGACCCAAGCTCGGGTTGGTCCTCTCATTCAACATAAGTCTTTGGCTCTCCATAGGTCTTGGGTTCAAATCTTGCACATGACATATTTTTTGCCAATGCTTGTACACCTTCATACAAGCCTTTGATGATGCATCATGGTCCATGTAGCCTCCTACATTGAACCATACATTTTTGCAAGTGCACGCTCCTTGCCATGTACCTACAAAACATCATAACACAAGAATTAGCATCCTAACTTCACTACTTCTCATGCTCTTTTCCAACTTTATCCCCTTCATCCCTACTCATAACTTCCATGAGTCCATGGGAAAGGCGGGGTAGTACCCCAAAGTACCCCGGGCGTCACAATTCTCCCCCACCTGAATTAGCATTCGCCCTCGATGCTAGGTACCTCTCGTACTGCCTCAACAATCCTTCATACTGTTCCAAATCCGTGGCTTTTTCCCACGTTGCATCTTCAACTGTCTCGTCCAACCACTGGACTAAAAATTCAGTCTTTTGCCCACTAGGCCCACTAGATGCATAGACTCTATGGTCTAGAATCTTCAATGGCCTCCTACCATACTCAACTTTCCCTTGGGATGGTTGCCTTCTTTCTTCTCCACGGTCTGGATGTCTACTATCAGGATGATACTTCTTCAATAGACTGACATGAAATGTAGGATAAAACTGCAGCCATGGTGGTAACTGAAGTCTGTAAGCAACAGCTCCAACCCTCTTGATGATCTTGAAAGGTCCTTCATACCTTCTCACAAGACCTCTATGATAAGTGCGGGCTTCAGTCTTTATCCACATCTGTGGGGTGAGTTTGAGTAACACCAAGTCATCCACATCAAACTCAAGATGTCTTCTGTCTCTATTTGCATATAGTACCATTCTGTTTCTAGCTTCCTGTAAGCTATCACGAGCTTCCTGCCATAGCTCGATTCTATCCTCAACAAATTTAGTAGCTGCTTGGCATTTCCCCTCTAGACTCCTATTCAGTGTATCCACGGGTGTCATAGGCTGCCACCCTAACACTGTCTCAAAAGGGCTCTTTCCTGTGGCAGAAGAGACTTGGATATTGTATGCAAACTGGGCTGTATCCAACAGTCTAATCCAATTCTTCTGAGTCAAAGAAACAAAATGTCTGAGATACCCCTCAAGCAAAGCATTGATCCTCTCTGTCTGACCATCAGTCTGTGGATGGTATGCTATTGACATTTTCAAATCAGTACCCAATTTCTTGAACAACGAAGACCAGAATCTCCAAGTAAACCTGTTGGGAAACCCCGGGGACATTTTACAATTTTCAGAGTTATGGACATACATTTTTCGCAGCGGAAGAATGTCCCCGAAACAGGCCAGTCCCAAAAACCCAGTGAAGATCGCAAGCAAGGGAGTCGACACGATGAGTTAGGAAATACCTTAAGAGCAATATGGAGCGATGTCGATGAAGGCACCCAAGTGTTCGCCCTCTGCAGTCTCGCACACACGGATCTCTTGAGTTCTCTTCTTCCACGCCCGGTGCTAGCCTCGGGAAGAAGATCCAAGCCTTAGGGAGATATTCTACTTCACTTGCGCCACCAAGAGAGATGATGCGCCAAGAGAAGAAGGAAGACTATCCAAAAACGCCAAGCACTAATGTTCCTTGCGCCAAGTGTAACATCCCACATTCTTAACCCCAAACAATTGGCACAATTCACAAATGATACAGGATGTTTCATATAAGATCGATCATATGCTAGGTAAAACCGAGTTCAAGAAAATACGATCTGAAAAATTTCCATAAATTCATACATACAAATTCACAAAACTCAAATCTCATAAATCTCATAAGGGTACCTGCCACCACGCAATCCTTGCACTAGACATATGCAAGGCAACAGTTATATCAAATCCACAGCTATATTAAATCCGTATCAAAACCATAAAATCCAAAAAGGTACCTGCCACCAGGCAATACTTGCACTAGACATATGCAAGTTACAGATATATCAAAACCGATTACAAAGAATACACCATAAACCGAAATTCACAACAAAATCACAAAATCGATTTTATAAACTCATATCAAACACCGAAACCAGGCTGAAGCCCGCGATGACACAAAAATCAAACTCATAAGACTGCCATAACCGGCAACATAATTCACATAGTTCACATAGTCTCATGATTCACATAGTTCATATAATTTATGTTAAGGCCACAACCGGCCCCAAGAATTAAGCATAAAAATTCTTAAAACAGCAAACAGCATAATTATCCACGCCAAAGCACTCAAGACATGCGCCCCTGCTCTATGCCTGAAAATAGTGAGGGGTGAGCTACACAGCCCAGTGAGTGGATAGTCTAAATCGACCATCCAGAACATACATTCAAAAATATAGGCAGATTATTTTAAAAATCTTTAACAGGAACATTATGTCAACATATAACAAAATAAAGAAACAGAAGTCATATAGACAGTTAAATGTACACACTAGCATATTACAAATTCAGGTTCTAGAGTTTTACTCTAACCCAATTAAACACATATATTCTAAACCAACTAAACACACCATACTTAATTAACCTAGTTGTCCAGCATATTCAGTAGTGACCAATATGGTCTAACCCGGCTTTGGCCTAAGCACTGGGAGCTGCAAAATCTCGTGCAACACATAAACATGGACAGTGAGTAGAATCAAGAGGTGGCCCCCGCCAGGTCACGACGTGGCACTTTGCTCTAAAACACCCCATAAACACATCGATGGATTGTGTGTAGATTCAAGAGGTGGCCCCCGCCGAGTCACGGCGTGGCACTTTGCTCCACACACCCAACATCATAAACCGAGTGATGACATCAAGAGGTGGCCCCTGTCTGATCAAGACATGGCACTTTGCGTCTTATATCACCCCAACACATAAAAGAGTAATGACATCAAGAGGTGGCCCCTGTCCGACCAAGACATGGCACTTTGCGTCAAAACCCGTTCTCCCAAAAGGTTCCTACTGGACAACAGACACATCTTATTTCATATTTCACATAGGTGAACATATTTCACAAAGGTGGACTCCTAAGTGTCAACTAGACTCTAGGATAGTCATCACAAAAATCATATCGGGCAGGCATCAACCCCCATCACAATAATCATAATAGGCAGGCTGAACATCAACCTCCTCACATATCACAATACAGGGCTGAAATTCAAACCCTTAACATAACACATAAGGACTATCCCCTTGAGTTCATAGTTACACCTAGCCTTAGTCCTAACCATCACATAATCACATAATTTTCCAAATTTACATAACCCATAATTTTCCAAATTCACATAATCACACATATTGTTCAAAATTCACATAACATAACACATAATATTTTATATTCGAATATCACCGAATATAGTGTAGTCCTTAAATTTCATGCTGATTAGTTTAATCAAATTTTGCTATGTTATCACCCAAATTTTCTCAAACAAAATACATGACCATAAACATATAATATGTTACACACATAAAGAAATAACCAAGGTAGCGTTAACAGCATTTATAAAGCATCCATAAAATCAACATAAATTGTAAAACATGTATTCTTATAAATCACTTTACAAATTACCACAAATTACCACATGTAAACATGTTAACTACAACTATAAAAATTTCGGTTTAACTACAATTATAAAGGTATCGGTTTTCTTACATGCTATAAAAATCATTGATCTAATGTTACCAAAATTCCCTATAAAATACCTAGTTAACAAGAATTTCATGCTCAAAATTCAATGATCTAAAGCTACCAAAAATCCCTATAAAAATACCTTAAATTTCATGCCACAATTTTCGGTTTTCATGAGATACATACCTTTTACAAAATTTCGGTTTTCATGAAAATACAAGAAGATCTTAAATTCGGTTTCATGAATAATAAGGATATATAAATATTCGGTTTCCATGACAATTATACCATTATAACTTTCGGTTATCACAAGAAGAAGTCTTGAATTTTCGGTTTTTAACATTGCAAATCTCTAATCAATCTCATGCATCAATAACACAACCCAATTGTTAGGAATCAATTAAGACAACCCACTCACCTTGAAACTTAGGTTAAAAATCTCCCCAACAAAAATCGTCCAAAGCCTTTGAAGTCACCCAAAGGATCTCCAAGAAATCACCAAGAATGTTTCACCTCAAGGGAAATTCGCCAAGGGAAGAAGATGGAGAAAAATCGCCTCAAAACTCTTCAATAATCGCCACTTCTTCAAGCCGCCACCCTAATTTTTCTCAAGACTCCAAAAATCGCCAATAATCTCACCCTAGTCGATATTACCACTTAAACTTTGGGTTTTTAAATTTTAAACCCATTAACCAATTAATTCCAATAGGGTTTAACCCATATAATTCATAATTTCGAATTTTCAAACCCAATAACCCATAGTTAACCAATTAATTTAATTAACTTACAAATAACCAATCACTTAACCGAAATCCAATAAGGATTTAATTAATATCCAATAAGGATTTAATTAACCAATAAGGTCTAATTAATTAACCAATAAGGTCTAATTAATTAACCAACAAACTGTAATTAATTAACTTACAATTTACAACCCATAAATCCTAATTAATTTATTATGAACAACCAATAATAATTCATCATAAATTAACAGCCAATAATCAAATAAATAATCTCTAATTAATTTACAATAAATTAACAACCAAATAAACTCAAATCAAATAATTACAAATTAACAATCAATAAGCCAGTTAATTAGCATCCAATAATTTTATTTAAATCATAATAAAATATCACAGCTAATGATTTTATTTAAATCCAAATAATGCTTACCAGGACTTAAGATCCTTGGATCTTACACCAAGAGGAAAGGAGGAAGTGGCTTGCGGTTATGGAAGAAGGAAGATGCGCCCTTGCTCCAAGCACTCGCCCCTCTTCTTGTGTTCACGCCTTCAAGGATTAATTACACACAAGAGGGGGCGACTAGGGTCATATTTATAGGGCAAGAGGCGGTTAGGGTAATGGCTAGGATCATGACAAGTGTAGGGCTAGGATGAGGAGGTTTGAGATAAGGAAAGTCTCCAAGACATTTCCATAATTCTCATTCAACCTTACCTTTTGTTCCCACGCCTTTCCTTGTGCGCCAAGGCCTTGCCTTGCGCCTCAAGCAATGCCATAGAGGCATGCATTCCATCCTAGGAAGAGAGGGGGAGGCGCCCTTTACTTCCATAATGAAGCAAAGGCGCCAACATGACCCCATTATGCCCCTAGGCGCCTAATGGTTCATGTTTCTCCCCATTATACCCTTTTAGCCTCTCATCTCTTCATGAGAACTTGTTATTGGGCCTCATTGGATAATGAGCTAGCCCAAACATCATTGCATAGGTTGATTAAGCACTTGGATCCAATCCAATGCAACCCTAATCCAAATGTGACCAACCATGGTCAAATACGGGTCAACCTACCAAAAATGAAGTTTGGCTCCAATAACATTCTTCCATCTCATCAGGCCCATTGGCGCTGATGAAATCTCCCAATTAGATCCGAGTTATCCAATAACTCGATCATAAGGCTTCCCGATCAATACGAGAACTCAAGTATCAAGGTGTGCGACCCTGTAGGTTCCTCTGACACTGGCAGTGCTGACCAAAGGTCATCACAAGCAGTGAGTGGCACCTAGCAGTGCATCGCTGCTACCCAGGTCGTTGGAATGGATATCGTCATCGACATCCCCATCATCGTGTTGGGGTATGCCCTTAAGGCTAATGTTTGAGGCCTTGGGATTATATCAGTATCATGTATAAACTCTATGTTTATAAAGGCAATGGTTGTTATTCAGGTTGTTATATTATCTGCTGCAATATATATACTTCTGAATAATGTCTCAATGCTGTTCAGCTTGGCTGACATGCACTTTTGTCCTTAGTCGAGATATCTTGGTGAACATGAGACAGCCTTGATATGATTGAGACTAATATGTGTTCTAATCTTATAGGATGCTTCGAGCATGGAATAAGATGTAGACTCATGGGTACATTGGATGTACTGGACAGACCCTACTAGGATATTCAATTGCTTGTCACAATGTGAATAATCCTTGTATGCAAACAAGTGGCATACTTCCTCTGACTTGAGATCACTTGTGTTTCTAAATGATGATTGGCATTGTTTTGAGGTAGTTCAATATCATTTGAAACATAATGGTTATAGACTATCTTGGATGATGAGCATGAATCATGTTAGGGTGCTAGTGATAGATAAAGGATTGCCGTCTCCTAGTTTGGAGTGTGATGTTCTATAGGGGCCCCCTGGATGAGATGATTGAGAAAGTGTATGGCCATACCCAGGTGACTATGTTCATCTGATCTAATCATTCTCATCATATTGGAGCTACAGGCTTGACACGCTTGTCCAATAAGAACATCCAGTGGCAAAGGAAACATGTATGCCTAGTGAAGTGGATTCACACTTGTGCTGTGGTTTGGGTGTAGTCTTGGAAGATTCTTTCCTTTATATCGGGAGACAGTGATGTGTTGCTAGATACCCCTCACTGATCGTGATAACGTGAGTTGTCGTTACCGACATTTAAAGGAAACCCTTAGGGTCGCACAATTTGATGATATGGCTTACTTAAGTCAGATCGTGTGGACTGAATTGTTTGGGTTCAGTTTAAAGGGATTTAAACTCTGATTGTAAGTGAGATCTGGTCTGATCATGTTTGATTGATTAGGGCTTGAGATCGGTAAGCTTTGATCGAGAGAATGGGTGCTAGATCAGTGAGATCAGTAGCATCAAGAGATGAACGGTTAGATCTGGAGCCTTAGGGTTTATTGTGATATAGACCAAATTGCTTGGGTTAATTGGTCTTTGAACCAGACCAAATTGAACCGGCTCATCAAGTGAGCGCATGGTTCAAGAGGAGAGGAATTTGCGATTGGGGTAAACCCATGGTCGCATCACAAGTTGAGATTTTTCTATGTTTAGAAAACATGTCTCTAAACGTGGGCACGCCTCACGTTCTCTTTTTCACGCCTCTTGTCGCCTCTTTGGCTTGGTCTCTACACACATTCTCGAGAGGAGAAGTTGAGACGACAAGGGAGAGGTTTCGCCAAGCAAAGTTGTCTTCTCTTCCCTTCCATACGACAAGGACCTTTGGAGAACCTTGCTAGCACAAGGATCAAAAAGGAGTAGGCGACATCACCTTGTGTGCACACCATTTGGAGGAGAAGCATTCGACTCTCTTCTTCCTAGACGCCATCCAAGAAATGGCATTGGTAAGAATCGATCCTCATGTATATGAAAATTTAAAGTTGATCATACTGCATGCATCGATCTAGAAACCTATTCCGCTGCGTTAAATCCTCTACATGCGCCTATTAGGGTTTCGCCCCCATGTTAGGGGACTTTCAATTGGTATCAGAGGCAGGTTTATGCATGTTTTTATGATTGCTTGATGCTTTTGTGATCCATGTTTGTGCAACATAGATAGATCTATATGTTACATGCGAAAAATTACATGTTGTATATTCATGTTGGCGCATGTATGAAGGTGGCGCATGTTTCATATTGTGGTTGACTGTTTTTCGTTAAAACAAAATCATCTGCGCGCTTACCATTAGATCTAAGCGGCGCCTGCTATAAAACCTTAGACGGGTTATTAGGGTTGAAGTCATCATCTAGTTAAGATCCAAACAGTCTGATCAGACTATCTGACAGCCTAGATGGGTCGACCAGATGGCACCTGTGCGCAAGCACGAGGTGGCTATAGGTCGACTGCAGACAGGCGTGTAGCGATGTCTGGTTGAGACAACCTGTGAACGCGCATGAGTTAGGCCCGGGGTCACACCCGCTTGCCAGAACTCATGAGGTCGTTCAGCCCTTGGCCCATGCATGGTTGACCATTTGGTCGACTCAAGTCAATTAGGACTTGGTGCATGTAAGGGCAGTGGATCTAACTAGGACTGATGAGTGGATCCCTAGTAATGGACCGTTGTAAGGTAGTAGGGCACATAAGGAAAATAAAATTGATGCCAATGGGGTTTTCAAAAATTTTATTTTCATGTTTGGATCACATGTTGATTGTATACATGATGAATGTTTATTTAATCTTATGTGGGCTGCCTGTTTTAATGTGTGCTGTGCTGGGGCCTGCGTGCCTGGTTAATAAATGTAAATTATTTACTGTGATATGCACATCACATTTTATTTAATTTATAAAGTGTAATTGACCTGCGTGTCAATCATGTCTAGATAGATTAAAGTGTAATTTTAATAAGACATGAGCACAGAGCACACTTGGCAGAGGCGCATGCAGCAGAGGCTTGACCAGGTGGGAGGTCTAGGGTTCGACTCTAGGACAGGCGCATTTACCTGGTGGGCGCACCTGAGCTGCAGTGAGCGCTTGGGCCCTGATTTGGGCCGGAAGAATGCAAAAGACCCATGAACAGCTCATGTGAAGACTTAAGTTAAATTAAGGTCTTACCTAGGCTTGTTGGGCTTTTACCACATAAGATCAGCATGCTTTCTATTTATTGTTTAAATAATTAGAACTGCATGATTTAATCTTCTGCTATCACCATAGGGTTTGTATGATAGTTGAGAAGATAAAAGGACCGTTAAAATCCAACGCTAAAATATCAAGCTCGTAAGCCTTCTGACGCGAAACCTCACTGTTCTGACTATCGTTGGGGCCGTGTTGTACCCACTCAGTGGGCACGCCCATCTATCTTCAGACGGTGCGGGATTACACCTGCGTGTTACAGGGAAGGGATTTATCGCTTCTCGTTGCTCAGCATAGCACGTGGTGGTCCAGGGAGTAGGTTGGGTCAGCTTGACCATGTAGGCTACATATGGCGCATATGTTAGCTATATGGAGGCAGCCATCTGTGGGGTCAGAGATTGTGTTGTACCAACTCAGTTAGCACAGTCGGCTGGATCGCCCAGATGAAGGGGAATCGCATGGGTTGACGATTGGCTGGGATTGCCTACCAGAAATTAGTGCTTGTACTCTCTATGCAACTTATCTCGCCTGAGCGGGACGCGGAGACCAAGTATGAAATCTGGATCCCATCTCACTAAAAGAGATTTACTCTTTCGGGCTGTTTTGCTGGATTTTTCAGCCAGATAAAATAGTGAGAAAAGAATCTTCCTTAAGTCCTGGATTGATTCTAACATTGATACTGACCTTGCTGTTCTTGCATTGTTGTAGATACCTGCAGCAACGAACACCACGAATTTCAATGTGCGATCCCTACTGGAAAGGGAGAAGTTTGCTGGGCCAAACTTCTCCGACTGGTACGGACACCTTAAGATTGTTCTTAAAGCTGAGAGGAAACTGTATGTCCTCGAGACGGCTATACCACCTCAACCCGCTCCGAACGCCGCAAGGGCGGTTCGCGAAGCTTATGAGAAGCATGTCAATGATAGCATTGATGTTGCTTGCCTGATGCTTGCGTCTATGACGCCACACCTGCAGCGTCAGCATGACGATCTCTCTACTATAGAAATTATAGCAAACCTCAAGTTGCTGTATGCTGCACAGGCGAGGACTGAACGCTACAATTTGACTAAACTTTTCTTTCAGAGCAAACTGGCTGAAGGGAGTCCAGTGGGAGCTCATGTGCTCAAGATGATTGGGCACAAAGAGGCTTTAGAGAAACTGGGACACACCATCAATCAGGAGCTTGCTGTAGATATTATTTTGCAGTCTCTCCCGGCTTCTTTCGATCCGTTCATCATTAATTTTAATATGAACAAGATCGACTGTACGCCGGCAGAGTTGCTGAATATGCTCTTGACTACAGAGGAGACTCTAAAGGGAAAGCCTTCATCCTCTGTCTTGATGATTCCTGCAAGGAACAAAAGGAAGGGGAAGAAGGGCAAAGCCCCTGTCAAGAACTACAACAAGGCTCTGAAGCAAAAGGTTAAGCGGTCGAAGGAATACAGATGTTTCCACTGTGGCCAGCTCGGTCACTGGAAAAAGGACTGTAAAGCGCTCCAAGGAGATAAGAAGGGAAGCAATTCTTCCGCTTCTGGCTCAGGTATTTTTGTGACTGAGGTCATGTTTTCTTCTTCTATATCATGGGTGTTGGACACTGCATGTGGAGTTCACATTTTTTCAAATGTACAGGAACTCAAGAGAAGAAGACAGGTGGGACAGCATGAGGTGGACCTACGAGTTGGAAACGGAGCACGGGTTGTTGCTGTTGCTGTAGGAGTTTATTACATCTCTTTACCATCTGGACTTGTATTAGAACTGGACAATTGTTATTTTGTTCCGAGTATTACGAAAAATATTATCTCTATTCCTGCTCTTGTCAGGAAAGGATTTTCCTTTGAATGCAATATTTCAAAGTGTGTTATTTCTTTTGATAATATTGTTTATGCTACTGGGTCAATTAACAATGGGTTATTCATGTTGGACATGGAATGTTCTATACAACAAATTGATAATAAGAAAGCCAAGTATGCTGATAACAGCACCTTGTTATGGCATAGTCGTTTAGGCCATATAAACAAGAAGCGCATTAAGCGGTTGCATGATCATGGACTGCTGGGATCATTCTCCTGTGAGGAGCTTGATACATGCAAAGCTTGTTTAATGGGCAAAATGACAAAAGCTCCTTTTTCTAATAAAGGTCAAAGGGCTTCAGATTTACTTGACCTTATACACAGTGATGTGTGTGGGCCATTTAGTAAACATGCCAGAGGTGGCTATCTATACTTCATTACCTTTACTGATGATTTCAGTAGATACGGGTATGTCTATTTAATGAGACATAAAAGTGAATCTTTTGACAAGTTCAAAGAGTTCAAGAATGAAGTACAGAATCAGTTAGGCCGAAATATCAAGGCACTTCGCTCAGATCGAGGTGGAGAATACTTGAGTCATGAGTTTAATGACTATCTGAAGGAGTGTGGGATTATCTCACAGCTCACTCCGCCAGGAACACCGCAATGGAATGGTGTGTCCGAGAGGAGAAATAGAACCTTATTGGATATGGTTCGTTCTATGATGAGTCAGGCTACTCTACCTTACTCCTTTTGGGGATTTGCACTGGAAACAGCTGCAAAGGTACTAAACCGAGTGCCATCCAAGGCAGTTTCAAAGACGCCATATGAGTTATGGTATGGGGAACAGCCGAGCTTGACATTTATTAAGATCTGGGGTTGCGAGGCTTATGTCAAAAAGCTCGCCTCTGGGAAACTAGAGAGCAGATCTGAGAAATGTATCTTTGTTGGTTACCCTAAGGAAACTAAGGGTTATTATTTCTACGATCCCAAAGAGAACAAAGTGTTTGTTGCTCGGACGGCTATTTTTCTTGAGAAGGAATTTCTTCTGCAAGAGGCCAGTGGGAGAGAAATAAAGCTGGATGAGAATCCAGAAGAAGGACAAAGTAGTCAAGCACAGTTGGATGAGCCTGAGCCAGTAGATCAGGTTACTGAACAACCTGAGGCTCAGATATCACGGGAACCGCGTAGATCGGGAAGGATCCGTCGACAGCCTGAGCGCTATGACGGAGTCTACATCATTGATGATGAACCCCTCACTTATGCGGATGCTGTCAATGGACCGGAATCAGCGAGATGGCTTGAAGCTATGCGCGCCGAGATGGACTCCATGTCAGATAACCAAGTTTGGGATTTGGTTGATCCGCCTCCGGGAGTAATCCCTATAGGGTGTAAGTGGATCTTCAAGAAGAAGATTGACATGGATGGTAACGTGATTACCTATAAAGGCAGGCTAGTTGCGAAAGGTTTCAAACAAATCTACGGGATAGATTATGATGAAACTTTCTCTCCTGTAGCTATGTTCAAGTCTATTCGGATTATTCTTGCGATAGCAGCATATTATGATTATGAGATCTGGCAGATGGATGTGAAGACCGCTTTCCTTAATGGAAAACTGGATGAGGATGTGTATATGACACAACCTGAAGGTTTCACAAATCCATCAGATCGTCATAAAATATGTAAATTAAAGAAGTCCATTTATGGACTGAAACAAGCATCAAGAAGCTGGAATATTCGTTTTGATGAATCAATCAGTGAATTTGGTTTCATCAAGAATGAAGATGACCCGTGTGTATATAAGAGGTTTAGTGGGAGCGTAATTACTTTCCTAGTCCTCTACGTCGATGACATCTTGATCATTGGAAACGACATTCCTGAACTGCATGCTGTCAAGGCATGGTTAAGAAAATGTTTCCAGATGAAAGATTTAGGAGAAGCAGCCTATGTATTAGGTGTGAAGATCTACAGGGATAGATCTAAGAGGCTTCTCGGGCTGTGCCAGAGTACTTACATCGATAAAGTCCTGGAGAGATTCCATTTAGAGAATTCTAAAAGAGGATATCTTCCAGTCAGACATGGTCTGAATCTTTCAAAGAGTCAGTGTCCACAAACACAGAATGAGAAAGATGAAATGGATAATACGCCTTATGCTTCGGCTATTGGGTCCATTATGTATGCGATGTTGTGTACTCGCCCAGACGTTGCTTACGGGTTAAGCGTGACCAGTCGATTCCAAAGTAGTCCAGGTAAGGCACACTGGATTGCAGTCAAGAACATTTTAAAATATCTGCGGAGGACCAAAGATATGTTCTTGGTGTATGGTGGTCAGGAAGAACTCAGTATTGAAGGATATACTGACGCTTCGTTCCAATCTGACCAGGATGATTTCCGATCGCAATCAGGCTATGTTTTTAGCTTGAATGGAGGAGCAGTGGTGTGGAAAAGTTTCAAACAGTCTATTGTTGTTGATTCCACAACAGAAGCCGAGTATGTTGCAGCCTCAGAAGCATCCAAGGAGGCAGTGTGGATTCGTAAGTTCGTTCAGGAACTTGGTGTTGTTCCTTCGAGTGCTGATCCATTGGTTATCTTCTGTGATAACACTGGAGCAATCGCACAAGCAAAGGAACCACGGTCGCACCAGAAGTCCAAGCACATACAGAGACGGTTTCATTTGATCCGGGAGATCATTGATCGTGGCGAGATCAAAGTCTGCAAGGTTCATACAGACGACATTCTGGCTGACCCGCTTACAAAGCCTCTGGCGCAGCAGAAGCATGAGAAGCACTGTAATAATATGGGTTTGAGATTTCTCAACCATTAGATTAAGTGCAAGTGGGAGATTGTTGGGGTATGCCCTTAAGGCTAATGTTTGAGGCCTTGGGATTATATCAGTATCATGTATAAACTCTATGTTTATAAAGGCAATGGTTGTTATTCAGGTTGTTATATTATCTGCTGCAATATATATACTTCTGAATAATATCTCAATGCTGTTCAGCTTGGCTGACATGCACTTTTGTCCTTAGTCGAGATATCTTGGTGAACATGAGACAGCCTTGATATGATTGAGACTAATATGTGTTCTAATCTTATAGGATGCTTCGAGCATGGAATAAGATGTAGACTCATGGGTACATTGGATGTACTGGACAGACCCTACTAGGATATTCAATTGCTTGTCACAATGTGAATAATCCTTGTATGCAAACAAGTGGCATACTTCCTCTGACTTGAGATCACTTGTGTTTCTAAATGATGATTGGCATTGTTTTGAGGTAGTTCAATATCATTTGAAACATAATGGTTATAGACTATCTTGGATGATGAGCATGAATCATGTTAGGGTGCTAGTGATAGATAAAGGATTGTCATCTCCTAGTTTGGAGTGTGATGTTCTATAGGGGCCCCCTAGATGAGATGATTGAGAAAGTGTATGGCCATACCCAGGTGACTATGTTCATCTGATCTAATCATTCTCATCATATTGGAGCTACAGGCTTGACACGCTTGTCCAATAAGAACATCCAGTGGCAAAGGAAACATGTATGCCTAGTGAAGTGGATTCACACTTGTGCTGTGGTTTGGGTGTAGTCTTGGAAGACTCTTTCCTTTATATCGGGAGACAGTGATGTGTTGCTAGATACCCCTCACTGATCGTGATAACGTGAGTTGTCGTTACCGACATTTAAAGGAAACCCTTAGGGTCGCACAATTTGATGATATGGCTTACTTAAGTCAGATCGTGTGGACTGAATTATTTGGGTTCAGTTTAAAGGGATTTAAACTCTGATTGTAAGTGAGATCTGGTCTGATCATGTTTGATTGATTAGGGCTTGAGATCGGTAAGTTTTGATCGAGAGAATGGGTGCTAGATCAGTGAGATCAGTAGCATCAAGAGATGAACGGTTAGATCTGGAGCCTTAGGGTTTATTGTGATCTAGACCAAATTGCTTGGGTTAATTGGTCTTTGAACAGGACCAAATTGAACCGGCTCATCAAGTGAGTGCATGGTTCAAGAGGAGAGGAATTTGCGATTGGGGTAAACCCATGGTCGCATCACAAGTTGAGATTTTTCTATTTTTAGAAAACATGTCTCTAAACGTGGGCACGCCTCACGTTCTCTTTTTCACGCCTCTTTTCGCCTCTTTGGCTTGGTCTCTACACACATTCTCGAGAGGAGAAGTTGAGACGACAAGGGAGAGGTTTCGCCAAGCAAAGTTGTCTTCTCTTCCCTTCCATATGACAAGGACCTTTGGAGAACCTTGCTAGCACAAGGATCAAAAAGGAGTAGGCGACATCACCTTGTGTGCGCACCATTTGGAGGAGAAGCATTCGACTCTCTTCTTCCTAGACGCCATCCAAGAAATGGCATTGGTAAGAATCGATCCTCATGTATATGAAAATTTAAAGTTGATCATACTGCATGCATCGATCTAGAAACCTATTCCGCTACGTTAAATCCTCTACATGCGCCTATTAGGGTTTCGCCCCCATGTTAGGGGACTTTCACATCGCAACTAGGTACAGATGCATTACAGTCTCTTTGCCATACTGATATCCGATTGGACAAGTGTGTCACCACTTGTTTTCATCCAATCACATGGCTATGACTAAAACAGGTTCTTACCTGGGTATGGCCATACACTCTCAGTCATAGAACCATAAAGGAGCTCCATGGATATCATACTTCCTTAGGGAAGGGGCAAATCCTATGTCTGTCCATTGATCTTCTCATATGGGTCGTGACATGCTCAATAACAACCGTTATGACCTCCCAGCTACGGCAAGGTGTTAGGTTGTATCAAAGCAAGTCCCTAACCATATAGAATGATTAATGACCTCAAGTCAAGGGATCAATGCATCTCCTGTCACTTATGAGGATAACTCATGACACCAAGTCATAGCCTCATAGCGGGTCTATCCAGTATATCCCCAATGATATACCCATGTGTCTGCGTTAGCACCACGTGCCTAACCAGCCCACATACCAGTCTCACAAGTACCATAGCTGTCCCATATCCACTAAGGTACATCGACTGGGGATTATAATTCGAGCACAGATCCAATCTGTCTCCAGGGACATTATCATGTAAGTACACAATCGCAGGTGTAGTCAAACAATGATAACGACAATGCTAGAATGATATATAAATATCAGTGTCAAGTAGTACATAAGTTGACCAAAACTAGGTCCTAGGGCATATACAGCAACAGAACCTAGGATCTCTGTCACTAATGATCTCCCTGGGTAAACCAAAATGTTTAACCACATGTGTCATAAACAGATTAGCCGTCACCTCCGCGGTGCATGGCTCCGGTGCAGGTGCAAACACAGCATATTTTGAACATCTGTCAACTACCACGAACACAGATGCCATTCCTTCCACACGGGGAAAATGGGTGATGAAATCCATGGACACAGAATCAAACGGTTTCTCTGGAATAGGCAAAGGCTGTAACAGTTCTGCCTCCTTTTTCCTCTCAACCTTGTCTTGTTGGCAGACAAGACAAGTTCTCACATAATGCTCTACGTCCTCCTTCATCCCCGGCCAGTACCAAGCTCTACTAAGCAAAGCAAACATGCGCTTCCCTCCTGGGTGACCAGCCCAGACTGTATCGTGATACTCACGCATGAGGCCAAATCTGACATCCCCAGATGAATGTACATAAGGCCTCCCACCTCGTGCCATGATCAGTCCATCATCACTTAAGTAGAAACGTCGAGTAGTTCCCTCTTTTATCTTCGCCACTAACTTCATATAAGACTGATCTGCACTCATGGTGTCTCTAATCAACTGAATTACTTTGCTCGCAGCATACGACATAGCACAAACATACGATATGGAGGAAATCCTACTCAAAGCATCTGGTACCTGATGAATGCGCCCTGGCTTGTGCTCCCAACAGAAATCAAACTCAGGTAGCTGTTCTTGCCATCTGGCCTGTCTGGCAGACAATTTCTTCTGAGTTTGGAAAAATGTATTGGAAACATTATCAGTCTTCACCGTAAATTTGTTCCCCAACAAATATACCCTCCATAGCTTCAGACAATGTACTACTGCTAGCATTTCTTTCTCATGAGCAGAAAAGTTCATCTCCGCACTTTTCAGTTTTCTGCTCTCATAAGCTACTGGTCTACCATCCTGTACCAACACTCCTCCCAATGCTCTATCAGATACATCTGTGTGAACCTCAAAAGCTAAGGAAAAGTCTGGTAACCTCAGGACTGGTTCTGAAGTCACCTGTAACTTCAGTCTATCAAATGCGGTTTGGTTTGTTTTGGGTAGCTGGTCTAGCTCCCTGAGCTGTCATAGTGGGACTTGAACCTCTCATGTCCACTAATCCATCAGCTGCTGCGACTGCCTCCCTATAGGTAGTCACCGACTAGCGTCTGACCTCTGCAAGTGCCCACGGCTATAAACCTCCCAGAAAGTCGTGGAACTTCTCCTCTTCAGTCTTGTTAGGAATCTCAAGCAGTAAGGTAGCAAACTGCTTAACATAGTCTCTAACTGAGCCAGTCTGTCTCAAGTATCTCAATGTCATGCGAGCATCATGTAGGGTATTCACGGGTCTAAACTGAGCCCTCATCTCAGTTTTCAGATCTTCCCAAGTAGCAATCTCTGGGTTATCTCCCTCTGTCCTGGGAGCTATAGAGGTCCTCCACCATAATTTGGCATCTCCACGTAGGTAGGATGCACAAACCTCTATCCGATCTGCATCAGCAACTCCTGCTGCCCGAAAGTAATGCTCCATGTCAAATATAAAGTTGTCTAACTCTTTTGCCACTCTAGCCCCTGCAAAAGTGACCGGATCTGGAATGTGGCGTCTGGCAGGCTGAATAAATTGTGGTGCAGGTGGAGTAGATGGGTGGGAAGCCACCTGTGCCACCAACAATCTCAGTGCAGTGACCTCTGTAGTAGCTATCGCTAAATCCTGCACCAGAGTGCTAATCCTCCCATCAGTGTAATCTCTATACTGATGGAACATCTCCATCAATGCCTCTAGGCGCTCAGAAAGAGGCTCTCCCTGCCACTCAGAATCTGTCTCTAAGCCAATAGCGTCCTCCAGTCTGGAGAACCGCTCCTCGAACTGCGCCATACTCCTAGTCCTGGGTGCAATGGTGTGCTGCTCTGTGGTGCCCTGCGGATCAGCTGAATGAATGGAACGCTTTTGTACTTGCTTGGCCAGAACTGATCGATTAGAAGGAGTTACTGAGGTCTTACGCCCCGACGCTAAGCACCGACGTACGCAACACCCAAACAGCAATCCAACTAACGTCTATATCCTGGTGGTCCAAGCTAGCATTAACGTACGCTCTGATACCACTTTGTCACGCCCTAAATTTCGTGCTAAATTTTTGCCTTAAAATTCTGAGCGTGATGGCACAATCTACACACCCTCTGTGTAAATTGCCAGCCAACACTCTATATGCGGAATAACCAAGATCTCTAGTGCAAGCTGAACCTCTCTGATCCCTGTGCAACTCTGATAGCACTGCGCTCCAAGGGCTGAGCTCTGATGGAACTGAGTCCTAGCCTTCTCCTAACCCTAGACCTAGGTCAGTAAGTGGCGGGTGGCAAGCACATGTTGCTTCTCAACCCCATATGCACACTTAAAGACGGCCTTAGACGTAAGCGCCCTGAAATCGACACACACATAAGCGCTGGCAGTCACAAGTAAAGGGCACTAGACATATGCCCAAAACCCTAATACAGATATCCACAACTACACAGCGAGCGAGCTCCTTGCACAAGCACAGCGCTTGCACAAGTCACAAGCTAAACACACTGGACAATAAAAACACTGACCCCTCCAAGGACACAACCTCGAGTATGAGCAGAATATCTCTTCCAATGTGGATAGAGATACTAACAAACAATAATAACACTACTCAATGTTCATACAATGTTTCTACAATGTAGTGCAAAGCAATAACACAAGTAAGGGTAGTAATATACCACTCCAACGCTATGCTATGTGATGGAAGAGTTCAGCCCCCTCCTCTTGATGTGGCTGAATCTTCCTCGAAGCTCTCCTCAAGCACAAGTACTTGAGGCTCCACCCTAGGATCGCCCTCCTAGGTGGTTAGTGATGTCTTCTTGCGCCTCTTGCCTCCAAGAGCCGCCCAAACTCCAATGGACAGCACCTCAACCGCCCAAGTGTGGATGAAGATGAATGAAGGTGGTGCTCCCAAAGAGATAGCCGCCGGCCTCCTTCCTTCAACCCAAAGCCGATCTCCTTCCTCCAAGAAGATCCAAGCCAAGCAATGGAGCTCTCGGCCAAGCAAGGTGCTGAATGTGCCGAGCTCCTCTCCAAGATGAACCGGATGGATGAGGCAACCGTGAGCTCCCTCAAGCTCACACAAATCGCCAACAATGAGAAGCTTTCGCCCAAGCTCCAAAATGGACAGCAAGGTGGCCGGTGATTGACCTCCTCTCAAGCTCACCTCCACCAATGGAACCGTGGGGAAAATGGAGTGGAAGATGGCGATGAAGCTCCCTCAAGCTCTCGCCAAGCTCCCCCAACAATCGGCCAAGGAAGATGAAGGTTGATGAAGAATCGCCCCTCTCTCCAAAGTCGCCAAATCCCTCCCTACTCTCGGCTCCAATCCAATCCAATCCGATTTTTCCCCCTTTGAGTGAGATCCCCAATTTGTTGTGGTCCTTTGTCAATAATGCCCTTATGCTTCATGAAGACTTTAAGAAGATGGCGCCTCCTCTTTCTTTTAGCTAATGACCCAAGCTCGGGTTGGTCCTCTCATGCAACATAAGTCTTTGGCTCTCCATAGGTCTTGGGTTCAAATCTTGCCCATGACATATTTTTTGCCAATCCTTGTACACCTCCATACAAGCCTTTGATGATGCATCATGGTCCATGTAGCCTCCTACATTGAACCATACATTTTTGCAAGTGCATGCTCCTTGCCATGTACCTACAAAACATCATAACACAAGAATTAGCATCCTAACTTCACAACTTCTCATGCTCTTTTCTAACTTTATCCCCTTCATCCCTACTCATAACCTCCATGAGTCCATGGGAAAGGCGGGGTAGTACCCCGGGTGTGATGCCCTGGGTATACTGGGGTTATACCCCAGCCCATCCCATGGACTCAGTGGGATCTGAGTAGGGATTGGGGGAGCTTGGCGGGGAGCTAGGCTGGTGTTGCAGGGAGCCTACTAGAGGAGCTAGGTTACTGACACTGTGTTAATATGTTTTGTAGGTACATAGTGAGGAGCATGCACTTGCAAAAATATAAGGTCCAATGTAGGAGGCCACATGGACCATGGCGCATGATATTGGCTTGTATAGAGGTGTACAAGCATGTGTAAAAAAATATGTCATGGGTGAGATTTGAACCCAAAACCTATGGGAGAGCCAAAGCCTTATGTTGCATGAGAAGACCAACCCGAGCTTGGGTCATTAGCTGAAAGAAAGAGGAGGCGCCATCTCTTAAAGTCTTCATAATGCAAAAGGGCAAAATTGACAAAAGACACAACTAATTGGGGATCTCGATGGGGAAGAGATTCATTTGGCCATTGGAGGAAACCGAAGCTTGAGGAAGGCGACATTGTTGGAGGAGCTCGGCTTGGAGGTCTTGGCGATCTTCTTCCATCATCCTCTTGTTGGCGAGTTCTCTTGGAGGGAGAGGACTTCATCCTCTTGGCTTGGATGCTGATCTTGGAGGCGAGATCATCATCTTGAGGGCAGCAACTTGCTGTTCTTGGCGAGTTCTTCCTAGAGGCAAGGAAGAACATTGAAGGGAGGCGGCTTCACCTTTGGGCGAGTTCTTGGAGGCAAGAACTATCACCGGCGGCCTTCTTCCCTTTCATCTTCATCACCGGCAGCAACTTTGGGTGGCGGCACCTTGCTGTCCACCTAGAGTTCTTGGTGGGTCTTGTGCTTGGAGGCGAGCACAAGAGGAGGACATCATCTACAACTACCTAGAGAGGCGACCCTAGGGTTGGAGCTCTTCATCACCTTGGTGGAGAGCATCTTGGTGGGCGGCTTCTTGAGGGAGAGGGGCTGTTCTCATCATCATCCATTGTTCATACGCGTGGAGCCTCAAGTACTTGTACTTGAGGAGCTTTAGAGCTTGAAAGAGAAAGTTTGGCCACCTCGAGGAGGAGTGAGCCGAACACTTCATCACCACTAGCGTTGGAGTGGTATACATTACTTACATTGTGTTATTTACTTTGCATAGCTTTGTATGAACATTGTATGAACACATGTCTTGTTGAGTAGTGGATAGCTCATTGTTAGTATCTCTATCCATATTGGAAGAGATACTCTGCTCATACCCGAGGTTGTATCCTTGGAGGGGTTGTGATTTTATTGACCGGGGTGTTTAGCTTGTGACTTGTGCAAGCGCCGTGCTTGTGCAAGGAGCTCGCTCGCTGTGTAGTTGTTGATATCTGTATTAGGGTTTGGGCATATGTCTAGTGCCCTTATCTCGTGAACTGTCAGCGTTGTGTGTGGTCAATTACAGGGCGCTTAGGTCTAAGGCCATCATTAAATGTGCATATGGGGTTGAGAAGCAACATGTGCTTGCCACCCGCCACTTATTGACCTAGGTCTAGGGCTAGGAGAAGGCTAGGACTCAGTTCCATCAGAGCCCAGCCCCGAGAGCGCAGTGGATCAGAGAGGTTCAGATTGTGCTAGGAGATCTTGGCTAGTTTCCGTATATAGAGTGTTGGCTGGCAATTTACATAGAGGGTGTGTAGATTGCTCCATCACGCTCGAGATTTTAAGGCAAAAATTTAGCACAAAATTTAGGGCGTGACACCGGGCGTCACACTAAGCAAATATTGAGTAGACCCTAGACCTATAACTTGGTGGAGAGGGCAGGTGTGTGGAATCTTACAATTTTATATTTGCATGGGATCACAAGACTGCATTTAACCAAGGCACTACCACCCTCTCAATACTATCCCAAGTACACAATCTAAGGGGTGTGAGTAGAAGGCTTCACAAGGGATGGGTAGACTAATTTTACACATTTGAGCCCCCATCCTGGAGTACTTGTGAAAACACAGTCCCCCACTCACATGTACATGCCCCGGGACAGTCCCCCCCGAGTGCATCACAACCCCAAAGACCAAAACACATGGCACACATGTGCCAAACCCTGTTTTTACATGGATCTACACATCCCATGTTTTACACAAAAAGATAGTGTCAGGGTCGGGTAACAGTGGAATTACACACAAACTCCTCCGATCCCTGACACCTGGGTTGCCCGTTGCCGCCTGTTCGCACGCGTGCTCGGGAATCATCAACATCGCCAGCCCTGCCTGACCACGCGGACGACGACACTATGGATGAATCCCTCGCGCAGCACGCAGGTTTGCTCCCGAGGATGATGGCCCGCCGCTCGAGCCGCCGTCTGCCGCGCCCACATCACGCGAAGCCCTCAACCAACGTCTGGACTCCACGCATCGTCGCCACGCCACTCGAGGTCGCCGCCGACCTCGTTCCTCTTCACTGGACGTGCGCGTTGCCTAAATCGAGCCGCTCGCTGCTCGATTCATACGCACGCGAGATCTCATCGGATCTCGACCCTCTTCGCGTGCTCCATGCGTTGAGCTCCCCACCGACCCGCCAACCGCCTGACGTCGACCGCCGTGAAGCTTGAAGACGAGCGGGCGCAGCTAACGGATGCCGCCGTCGCCTGTTTTGTCCAAATACAGCCGCGAGCCCTAATTTCGATGGGCTGGATTTCGGGGCCGATTTTGACCTGGTCAACGGCCCAGTTGACTGGTCAAAATCGGACCCTAATCTTTGGGCCTAACATTAATTATGATGTAGCATGCTTTGATCCAAACTTAATTAAATCAATAATTATATATTGTGATCTGATTGGAGAATGCATGAAGTCTTAATCATTTTATACTAAACCAATTAGTACAACTTAATAAAAAAAAATTACTTTACATTACTAATTTTCTTACTAAATATATATATTATTAAAATATACAATTTTATAGTTGTTTATGATGAATGGATGGATGTGTATAATATGAATCATGGTAAGGATACGAATGTTCCATATAAAATACTTAGTCACTTGCATTTGGACTTTTTTAGCTATTCTTTTCCTCCATCTCCACTTTGGATTGATTGTTGTTCTCCTCAAGTTGAGCTCTTGATTGGGTTCAATCAAAATCAGTCAGCGTCGCTATGTTGTACGTTGTGAATCCACATACATATCAATCTTGTCTCTATTCTTTTGGATTTCTTTGCCACTTCAGGATTCCTTGTCTATCATTTATATTAAATATTGCATGTATTTTTTTTCACAAAAAAATATACTATAATTTGAATGTAATTTTTTTTGAAAATTAAATTAAACTATACTAATTAATTAATTTTTAACTCCCATTTATTTAGTCTTATATAAAAAGTTTATTATTAATAATTAAATATTTTAAATTACATACAATTTATTATATTAATATAATAATTTTTGTCGTAGAAAAATAAAATAAAATAAGGTTCTAGGTCTTAGTATCAAGAAGGAACATCCTTGCAAGCAGCAAATTCCTAGTTTATAAAAAGCATCATTTACCTGAGAGCAGTCAAAACGGTGGAAGAGAAAGTGAATTAGGTGGCGTGAGGGCAGTCCCAAATGATTAATGATTGTGCTTCACATTTACTTGCTCTACTCGTTGATACGGAAATCAGAATCCTGCTACTTGATCATCAAAGAGGGGCACTGTTGACATTATTGTCTGTGTTGGGCTGCAAGGAAAAGGCAGAGGAAAACGTGGTGGCCATGGAAAAAGGCAGAAAACGGCTCCATCATGCTATGTCTCCCTCCAGGTGGGCACCCTTTCTTTCTTAATTACTTCACTCTCTTGTTTTTACTTGCCTCCTTGGGTAAAACACAAACATGTGGACAGTTCACAGGGAAATTAAAGCAGAAATTCTGCCATCCATGGTGATCGGAGGTGATTCGTTGCTCACAGAAAAGCACGAGATGGAAGATGCACGCAACAGCACGATTCGGTGTTTTGCGCTGGGCCTGACCAGTAATCACAGACTATGCGCGGGGCCCTGGCCAGTGTAGTGAGCGGTGCACTATCTGCTGTTGGGAACAAGCCAGCAATTATTTCCTGTTGTCGTCCTTTTGTTCTCCCGCATAAATAGTTAAATACCGCGCACGGAGCTCAGTGCTTCAGTATGGACGAATCGTGGCGCGTGTCCATTGGCTCCGTGCTCCCCCGCCGGCGCTCCACCGAGGAGTCGCGGGGCCGGCGGGGACGGTGGGAGGAACCTGGCGGCGCCCCTCTCTGCCCGGACGACTTCCGCGATGTCTTCGGCGGCCCACCGCGCTCCATCCTCCTCCGCCGCTTCTCCGGCGAGCTACACGACCCCGCGGATCCCCGGCGTGGGTCTCTCCTCGATGAGATCTTCCGGTCGGTGGAGAGGCCGCGGGGGATTCCGCGGGCGGCGGCGGACGGGCGGGGGCAGCCGGCGTTGGGGGCTCGGCAGAGGGCGAGGATGGTGAGGACAGAGGAAGGATTCTACGACGACATATTTGGTTCGGAGGGCGGCGGCGGCGGCAGAGAACGGAGGTCCAGGTCGAAGTCGAAATCGTCGTCGTCGGTGCTGAGCTCGGAGGACGTGAGCCCTCCGATCCGGGCGGCATCGTCGATGGCGGAGGACTCGATGCTTTCATCCTTCGTTTCAAAGCTCAGGTATTATTGAATCTCAACTTTATGATTGTGAACGAAAAAAAAAAAAAAATCGAACTACCCTGCCAGTTTATTTACCCTAATTTATGTTCGATCTGTTAGACGATTTCTTTAATATTTCTTCTCTTGTTCACACCGAATTGTTTCAGAAATATATTAGTGTCATCAAAATCGTAAATTGTTTTATTTTTTTTCTTTTGTTCTATAGCAAGGCTAAACTGACCAAAGACTTTCTAGGGTTTAGGGTTAATTGTTAATAAATTATAAGATATTATTGTCTCTTTTTTTTTTTCAAAGTCTGCATTTAGTAATGTATATATTTCTGAAATATAAGATATTATCCACCGTTCCATCTTCGAAAATGATCATCGATATTCACACAATACAAAAATATAAAAAAGGAAAAAGTGGTTATTTTTTACTGATCATAGGGATGATTTCACAAGGGTTTCTGCACTCGTTGTATTAAAGGTTTCTTCTTCCAGCTTTTGATTAACTACTAATCATGTGTGCTGCTGCTCTACACCAAAATGTCAATGCACATTGTGCCTCCCAGTATTGTCATGTTAGAGTCGACAACTTTATCAAAAAGAGTGTCACGGTTGCACTGATTAGCATTTTAGCAATGATGGTGTGCACCAGATCTCTCTGTCTTTGTTGTTAAAGTGAAGCTCACCTAATAAACATTATCATGCACAGCCACAAGGCTGTTGCATTCTATTTACATACTTTTGAGATGAAATGCCTTGATAATTTTGCACGCCTAATGATGATATCGAAAGCTGCAAGCAAGCAGTGATTGTGTTTCGCTTGTGCATCTGCTTCTCTGCCATATGTGGTGTTCAATGTATTCTTTTTTCATCTAATCAATTACAAAATTTGGTACATGCATTTTTTTTTTTTATATTCATTCTGTTGTGCTTCAGGCCAATCACAATTCCATCGAAACGATATTTGTCTTCCCCGTCAACAATGTCCAGGGATGAGTGGAACAGCCAAAGGACTCTCAGCACTGATCCCTATCATTCAGAATCCTACTTCCTGGAACCCAAAGACTGGAAGAGCAAAGGCCACGGCTCAAGTGAACTGCTTCGACAAAGGTCACATCTTGGATTCTCCTGCTGCTTCTCGCCACCAGAGACGATTAGCCTTGAATCCAGCTTCCGGCGGTACCATGATGTACCAGCTGGGTGTGATAATTCCGATGTGGATTCCCCATCCTCTGTAATATCTGTCCTCCTTGATCCCATGTTGACGATGTCAGAAAGAGATGGTGGATATGTGATACAAGAAACACAAGGGCAGAGAAAAGTAGCTGGAAGCTCTTACATGATGGAAGTCAGCAGCCATGGCATGGAAGATAAAGAAGGAGCTGCTGCCATAGACGAAGCAATCGCATGGGCCAAGCACAAGTCCTGGAACCCCAAAGGAGTTGATGTTAAAGATGAGCAACTCCACTCCAAGGATGAGATCAAAGAGTAAGAATTTACTAGCCATTTGCAGAGGAATACTGGAATTGTTCTCTAAAAATACTTAGTCCAGGGGCACAAAGGACGATGAGCAGAGCGAAAAAAAACACAAGAAATTGAGAGCAAGACTCGCATGGATGTTTGTTACGACTTAAAAGATTGTTGTATATAAAGCATAGGCTTTTTGATGCCTTTGCCGTGAGTGCTTACCAAATCCGAACTCTACCTGAAATCTGCTTGTATTTCCAAATCTGTTGATTTCTTTCCTTGATGGGGTTTGTTCAATTATCTAGTTCCAGTTTCAGAATCATGAATGAAATTTGAGTAATAAACTAACAATAAAGCAGGCAATTTTATAAACTAACACTCAAAAAGTAATTCATCCAAGTTGGAAAGTGCCAACAAAGTTTGCAATTTTGATTAATCTAATCAAGAAAATTAAAATTGTCACTAGCCTCATTCGCCCATATATAGACCTACGTCTCTTTTGTACTTATATTTCTATACGCATACTTTATTTTATCTTCCCTTTCACATCAATTGGTACGATATTACTCCCTCTTCGATCTTTTGAGTTATATTTGGGTGCTTTAGCCGCCATCAAATCAACTTGAGTCAGTTGAATTCTCCTTGTATAATTATTTTGTTGATATTGTACTAGTCGATCGTTCACTACAATCACTATTTTATAATCTCTCCCTTGGAACATATATGGCCAATTATGCATATTCTTTCTTGCCTTATATAGTTTTTTTATTTTTTAAGAGATCTTATGCTTAATTTTGTTGTAAAATA
This sequence comes from Costus lasius, assembly GCA_027563935.2. Classification (NCBI taxonomy): domain Eukaryota; kingdom Viridiplantae; phylum Streptophyta; class Magnoliopsida; order Zingiberales; family Costaceae; genus Costus; species Costus lasius. Next base: position 89,901,621 of record CM050450.1, on the reverse strand, counting down.
TGAAAATTAACCTAACCACCATGAAGATTAATCTACAATCACACAGCCTTAGATTTCGTTCAGAATCTCCTAATGTGTTCCCACAAAAGAATCACAAGTAATTTTGCATTTCATCTCATTATACAATTGCAGCTATAATAAAATATGCAAAAGGAGGTACCATAGATACAAAATTCTGAGCATAAAATACATAGCCATATTCTAAAAATTGAATTCGATCAATGTCAAACATTAAATTTGACGCAAAATATTAAATTTCAATAAACAAATCAACAAACAAAAAAAATTAGTTTAGTTAAAAATAGTTTTAAAATAACAATGTCAATTAATTTAATTGATAAGAATCTTAGTTATTGATAACAAGATCTTTGCGTCAAATTCTACTTTTATCATTTATTTGCCTCTTAGTAGTATTAATATTCCATACCAAGTACGAGATTAGTCTAATGAGATGTTTGGTTGTCAAGGTAGGGAGATTAGTTATAGATAAGGTTGAGCTCTATTACAAATAGGTAAGGAAGCATAGGGCAATTCTTGTCTAAGCCCTTGTGTACCTTAAAAAAATCCAACATCTCTCCCCTTGAGGTTTAAGGATTATGTGGGTGAAGAGATACAAGTTTTGATCACTTCAATCATTAGTTTAGGGAATTTGTAAGCCTTTAGTAAGCTTATAATAAAATCTTATCTTACTAAGTCATAGGCTCTTTTAATCAATCTTTACACATATATTTGGCCTGCCTTTGTTTTTGTGATGGTCCACAAGTAAATTTTGGCATAATAATATATTTTTCTAGATGAGACAACCTTTGATAAATGAATGTTGATTCTGACCAATCAAATTAGATAGAATCCTTTTTAATCAATTTGCCTTTAATCAATTTGCCAAAACCTTGGCAATGAATCAATAAATCAATTTACAAACAAAGATCGGTCTAAATTTAGCAAAGGACCCAAGATTTGAAAATTTTGGGAGTAGAGTAATAGAAGTAATGTTAACCTGCTTTAGGAGTTTGCCAATATCAAAGAAATCCATAATCATTGATAAAATATTTCTCCGGATAATGCCCCAACATATCCTAAAAAAATTATCATTGAAGCCATCCACTCTAAGAGCTTTGTCAATGTTTGCAGATAGAATAACATAATCATTGATAAAATATTCCTCCGGATAATGTACCTTAAAAAAAAAAGAAAAGAAAAGAAGAAGATTGAGAATGGGCTCACTAATGTTTTATATTTTTTTGTAGATAAAGAATTTTTATTGTATATCGAGGGTTCCATATGAGTTGGTATCTCTAGACCAAGTGCCTCATTAAAATATTTAATGGCTTCTTGATATAGTTGCTCCCTTGCACGTATTTGCCTTTGAGTTTTAGATGGTCAGTAAAGAGTTTTTATGCCTTTTGGATTTTACAGTACTAAGAAAGAACTTTCTTTTGCAATCTCCTAATGATATTCGTAGGTCCAAGATTTCTAACATTGGGATACTTCCGCCTATTGATTAAAATGGAATATCTGAGCTTTTCTTTGTCTTCCAACATGGAATCTACCCAAATTCTGGGGTTCAATGTGCATATCCCTCTAAACTGCTCCTAGCTGGAACAATAAGTTGTTTATAGCTGCTTGTTTTTATCAGGCATATGACTTGTCCATAATTTTAACGCACATTTAACTTTATATAATTTTTGGATAAGGATAAACATTGCATCCCTTTACAACAAGTAGCCTACCATGTGTTTTAAACTAGAAAGAATATAGAATCAAATTGCGGCCCGTAGTTAAAAAAAAATAAAATTGAGATCCCGTGTGATTAAGTCACTGCCAATTAGTAATACTATCATAGAATGATTTGATATGGATGGAGGTAGGTTCATAACCTCAATATGCATAAAAGTGTGAATACATTTTCTATTCGCTAAAATTCTGTCTAGCTTATACCAAATACACTTATCCTTTGGCTGAAAATTTGTTCAGTATAAGTTGGTCCTTTCTATTTAATATCCAACAATTCTAATTCACATAACATATCTAACACTATACATCAATTGAGAGGAAAAACCAGATTGGCCTCCCAATTTGTCGTGCAAGGAGAAAATCATATTAAAATCTCCCAAAAGCTAACATGGTTGATTTGCATCATATGATTTGAGATGTTTCTATATTTTAAAATCCTTAGGCATAATGTAGAGGCAATAAATGACTAATTATCTAAATAAAAACCACCCACTCATATCATATAGAATTCCTATAATAACCTATTATAATATATCTATAACTTAGACACTAAAATAATTTGAATTCTACAGCCACTACTGTTAGTGTGTGCGCCCTTAAAACCAATGGTATCATGTTCATTCATACATTTAAATTATGAAGGTATTATCATTATCCTTGATCTCTATGCTTGCATTAATGTATAAGATAATATAATGATGTCCTTGAAGATTGATTTTATTCAATCTCATAACTTAGGCCCCAATCAAAGTATCATAGTGGATTAGAGATAGTTTTGGTGCATATGAGACTATTATGTGGCTAGTTGGATGCTCGGCATCAATATAGAGACATAGGTACGTCAAGTGATGAATGTATTGGACCAACTCACCGTAAAACTATGACTTGGCTATCATAAGTTAAGTTCACAAGTGATAGAAAGTGCATTGGTACATAAACATGAGGTTATTATCACTCACATATGATGAATGATATACTTTGACATAGCTTAATAGGGGTGAGAAAATGGTTTGGTATTTTGGTTTTTACTGATTTACTGATCAATTTGGTAAATTCAGTTCAGTAAAAAAACATCGATTTCAGTATCGGTAATAAATTTTCTAAAATTCAATTTTCGGTTTCGATATTGGTTTTTTATTTTTCGATTCGATAAAAATCGAATTTACCGATACTAAGTATTATTCAGTTTAGTAAATTATCAAATTTACAGATATAAACATGAAATTATTAAATTTTATTTGATAAATATATAAAAATAAAAATATTATTATATATATATGGATAAGATAATTTAAATTAGTAAATCATTAATTTACCGAATTTACCAAAAAAATTTTGGTAAATTCGGTTCGATAAGAGATTGGTTTTTTTTAATTCCGTTCAGTTTCGATTTTATAAAAGTCAGTGAAAATTAAAATGCTAAATTCGGTTTTGGTTTTACTGATACTCACCCCTACAGTTTACTACTTCTATGTAACTAGAGAGTCATAATGGTTGTCATTGGGTATACTATAAGTTATATGTGAAGTTCAAATTATCGAAAGCGGATTTGCAGCTTCCTTCTAAAAAACGTATGATAATCCAAAGGCCCCTCTTGTAGGTGTATGACTGAGAGTGTATGATCATACCCAAGAGACGGTGTTCTTTTGTTCGAGTCACTTCCACACTATTGGAATATCAAGTGTGGCACAATTGTATAGCTTAGAGTTATCAACATACAAAGGGATTAAATTGCATATAATAAATTTTATTGCTAGCTAAGGGTTGTCTACTGACAATATTTTTCTATGGCTACTCAATGGTTCAAGCCTTGAAATTTACCTATTGCTTGAGGTAAATTTTGAGCTTTACAACTTTTACCACAAAACAAATGCCATGTAGATTGTAACCAGCAAATCAATTTGGAAACTAAGAGTAAATATTCAGATGTAAATATTCAGTAATTTGTCTATAAACTCAAACTAGTATTTAGCTTTAGACTCTTTTTGTTTTGTTTATAAAAGGCAATGACATAGAGTAGTCATTTGAATAGAAGCCAACTATCCAAGTTCAGTGGTAAGCAACAATACTAAACTGAACTTAATAGATAGATGTTTGTAGATAACTTTTTTTCAAGGAAGGATAGACTTACTTGAAGTCTACCTATTAGATGAGGTAGCCTCCCAAGTCTGTTGCTATTTGTTAATATTAGTCTTTACTAAATATAGACTAGGATAGTTATATATATATATATATATATGTGTGTGTGTGTGTGTGTGTATGTGTGTACCTTGTAAACATTATAGAATCAAGTTAATTAATAAAGATTTTCTCTTATGTTAATATGGTATCTGTGATGCCTAAAATCCCTTTGGACTAGGTTGGGCTGGGCAGAGGCCCAAGCCCACGCCATATGTCCAAATTAGATTCACAGGAGGACTCAGGATTTGGGTCAAACGCCAAATCGGATGACGAGCGGAAGGCTAAAAGAGAATAAACAGGCGATTTTCCCCCATAGTGAGCTCCCCTGTCTCTTCTACCCTTTTCTTCTCCGGCAGCTTTCTCCTTTTGTTCAGCTTCATCGGAGACGATCTAGGCAGCAGTGCTTCCGGCCGCAGCGACGAGGGCTAGGGGTGAGGTGCGAGCTCCTCCCCTGCCAGCACGCCCTTTCGGCTCCCTTCTTCGGCGTCGTTCTCGCGAAGGGACGAAGGAGCGGCGTCGTTCGATTCGAGACATTGGAAATTAATTTTGACTTCGGTAAAAATCAATTTTTTATATAATTGGAATTGGCATCGACGTAATTTCGCACTCGGCACACATTCTGAGGTAGGAGGTGCTAACATGGAGGCTGATTGGATTTAGGGCATGACAAACCGGTATCAAAGCCAAACTTTAACAACATGGTGATGCAAGGAGAGCATTTGGCGTAAGTAGAGCAAGTGCTCGGCCTAACAGGAGATGGGGAAGACGCTATTGTTCCCCAAGTGGAGAACTTGCAGCGCACGATGGAGCAATAGGGGTTGCAAATTCTTGCCCTCCAACAAACTTTGGTAGAAATGGCTGTACTCCAACAAAGTTTGGAAGGGATGGCAGTGCTATAGAAGCAAGTAGCAGGCTTCGCTGCAGCACAATAGCAGGTATAGGTGGATCTCGTAGTAATGCACATGGCATTAGCATAGGCACAAGGTGGTGTGCCCATAGCAGCAACGATGGAGCAGGTGGCTCTTAGACTGAAGGTTTGCATCCCAGAATCTGCGATGTTCAGAGGAGCCCGATCATCCAAAGAGTTGGGTAACTTTCTTTGGGACATGGAGCAGTTCTTCGTTGTCAATCATGTCTCATACCAGGAATGAGTCTGAGTGTGTACTGCATACCTCACAGATGATGTAAAACATTGGTGGAGAACCAAAGTTAATTCGACACCAGGAGCTGCTGATTGGACATGGGAGGTGTTCCGAGAGGAACTATGGCAGCAGTTTCTTCCCGAGAACTCGGTGGATCAGGCATGCGATGCGGTGAATCAGCTCAGGCACAATGGCCCAATCTAGGAGTATGTCCGGGCTTATTTAGTACTCATGTTGGAGATATTGAACATGTCAGAAACCGACACACGGTACATCTTTCTTTGGAATCTTCAACCATGGGCGGAGGCTGAAGTCCGATGACATGCACCGCAGGATTGGAGGATGGCCGCAGCAATAGCTGAATCCCTCATGGATATGAGAGCTTCAGGTATGACTTCCTCGAGAGCATCAGAGAAACCCTCGAAGCATCACTCTCCGGCTAGGGTGAGAGCACTAGAAAGAGAGAGACCCTTTCCCCGGTGAGGCGGAGGCCAGCCGGCACGATAGGAGCATAATCGACCTGCAGAGAGGGCTTAGGATAGGTCAAGACTGATGAGTTGCTTCTTGTGCAAAAGATCACATCGGATGCGCGATTACCCAACCCGAGAGCGGATTGTAGTAATTGTACAGCAAGAGCTCGCAGAGAAGGAGGTGGTTGATAACAACCCTGTGGTGACATGCATAGGAGGGATGACATTGAACACGATCACGGCAATGTCAGCCTCAGGAGAGTCATGATTGATATATGTTCCGATGCAGATACATGGGGACGAGGTGGAGGCAATGGTCGACATTGGTGCGGCTCATCTATTCGTATCGGAATTCATGGCGGCATAGCTGGGCTTGCGTACTTTGCCTAGGATGGGTCGGATGAAGACCGTCAACTCCACAGAGTAGCCGATGTTGGAAATTTCCTATGACGTCCCAGTAAAGCTTGGGAATTGGATGGGACGACATCACATCCGAGTGGTGAAGATGGACGATTACGACGTCATCCTCAGCATTGAACTACTTCGAAGAGCGAAGGTTTCTATCATTCCACACTTGGAAGGAGTCCAGGTGGTTCATGAGGAAGCACCAGGGTGGCTCCCTAGTATTTAGCAAGGTAATTCGACGGCCTCAACTACGAGAACGCAGGGGACACGTAGAGTGACGGATCCTGCATAAGCATGAGGTGCACATATCACAGCAGTGGTTGCGACAGAGACACCCGTAGCGGACATCGAGGGCGATGTCCAGGTTGGGCAAGGGAGAATTGTGATGCCTAAAATCCCTTTGGACCAGGCTGGGTTGGGCTGGGCAGAGGCCCAAGCCCATGCCGTATGTCCAAATTAGATTTGCAGGAGGACTCAGGATTTGGGTCAAATGCTAAATCGAATGATGGGCGGACGGCTACATCTTTAGCACAAAACAAGTAGAGGCCATGGACTTTGTCTTTAGCGGCACTAGCTTTGAAAACCCTAGCACTTCAGCGACTCTAGTGAATTGGGTGGCTGGTGTAGCACCGAGCTATGGGATGGGAAAGATCTCCTAGACCGACTATAGGAGGGTGTAAGAACGGTTCGAAAACTCGCGATCAAACACGCGGATTCAAAAACATCGGATACGTAATAGAGCAACGGATGACAAAATAGATAACCAAGACATTCAACTACGAAATAGCACTCAAATGAAGCTACTAACCAATACAATCGAAGAAGACGAGGTATCGAGACGCGGCCAAGGGTCGTACACCTTGCCACCAACCTCACTCTACTTCCACACGCTACGTGGAGTCGAGGCACCGACCACTACTCCGGAGTTACAAGACCCCTCGCAGCCCCTTGAGGACATGTAAGATTGTAAAAACTAACTAAAACACTAGGCCCTATCTCCCTTTTATAAGCTAAGGGAGGGCAAACCCACACCACTCACATGAGGGGTGGTTACAACAAATGTTCTAACAACTATTCTGAAAAAGCTGAAAAACAAGGTACATTTGACTGAAAATATTCCAGCAACCAAGTGTGTTTGAGAAGCTTCAGGTTGTATTGAATGTGAGCCGTTCGTTTAAGTATTGTTGATATCTTCTGATCTGGACGTCTGATCCGAGATCTGATGGCATGGATGGATAGATATGGTTCTGATAAGTGGGGATCGACACCTGGATCACCCAAAAACTCGTCCGAATGAAGTAGATCTCGCTGAAATAATTCCAGCCGTTGGTTTTCTTAGATGTAGATCTTGCTGTGGTATGAAGCTGGACTGATCTGGGCCGTTGGATGGCCCATGACCTTTCTCTTCGTTCCCACGAGGATGCGGACGGCGAATAGGGCACGCCGCCGGTCGCCTTTCCGGCTTCGATCACTGGTGATAGTCTGGCTGGAGCTGCGTGTGCCGGTTGCGGGCGGATGGGAAACTTCTGGCGTCCGATCGTGGTGCGCCAGTCCGGGAATGGAGCAGAACGCGGTGATGGTTGGGGAATCGAGAAAGTTCCCAATTCTGGCGATCCACCGGCCGGATGGCCGATTCCTTCCAGCTGTGAGTCACGGGCAGGCCGTGCTCGACTTTGTGGATTTTGACAATGCCAAGCACGGGCGTGATTCCAAGCATGGGCAGGCCGTGCTCGACTCTGTGGATTTCGACAACGCCAAGCACGGGTGTGATTCCAAGCACGGGCAGGCCGTGCTCGACTCTATGGATTTCGACAACGCCAAGCACGGGCGTGATCCCAAGCATGGGCAGGCCGTGCTCGATTTTGTGGATCGCGTCGACTCTGAACACGGCTGTGATCACTATCACGGCCAGGCCGTGTTCGACCCTGAAGGCACTTTGCAGCCCCGACGACCCCACTTCGATGTGCACCGCCCCCCTACCATGTTGCTCCACCCCATGATGACCCAAAAGAGCCCAACAAGGTGGAAATCCGGCGATCCCAATGCCAAAGTAAGCCCCTGGACCGTTTCTTGGGCATCATTAGCCCTCTTTCCATCCATACCGAAGTGGCGATTCCCAAGGGCACTACGAGCCGACCCCCAGAAGATCCAACCCCAAGTGGGCCGCGTAATCTGATTTGCAACACGGTCCAAGAACGAGCTGCAACGGTGGTGACACAGCCCACAACATCGAAGTTCTACTGTTTTGTTGTCGTATGCTCGGAGCGCGTCTAAACCGCCCCCGTACAAGGACGCAGAATCACGTGACCAGCTTCGGAGAATATTAGGTAGTTGTTATTCCTTGTCTTGTAGTTGCAGCTTGACCACTTTTGTGGCCTGCAAGAGTTGGTAGGTGGTTAGGGTTGAGTGTCTCTTGTGTATTTTGTTTGTTCCCTCCCCTCTTATTCTATAAAAGAGGAGGTAGGGCTAAGTGTTAAGTAGTTCTCATTGGTGTTTGAGAGATCTCCTGGTGAGCTGAGAGTCGCTAGCGGTTGTGAAGACAAGCCGGAGTCTTGCCTTCGTCGTGTTCGGGTCGAAGATGTCTCTTCGATTCCAAGTTATCCCACTTTCAGTTTGAAGTAAATCTCACCTTTCCGGTGGGTCAGGTTCGCCTGTTTGTCATTCTCTTGCACGTTTCTTTGCTGCGATTTTTCTCCTTTCTCCTTCACCCACGGCTGTCCGTCCATCGGAGGCATGGCATCTCTTGTCTTGGTTTGTTTCAGCTGCGTGGCATCTCTTGTCTGATTTTGATAATTGTAAAATTGATCATTTTCATAATTTATTTGTGGAAAAGTTTGAGGGAATTGATTTTGTTAAATCTCCTTTTGATTCTAGTGATAATTATGAAATTTATTCTTTTGATGATATATTATTTGTGGTTAAATCTGATGAAGGATATGAGGGGACTGATTTAGAAAAATCTTACTATAATTTTGTTAGTAATTTTGAAATTGATGAAGTGCATGAGAAATTTGAAAAAGGATTTGAATATTATGAATATTGATGAATCTCACTTTGATGTTTTGCCCATGTCTACTATTCAATCTTCTGATTTATTTGACAAATTATGCTTTATTGAGGAATCTAATGTGAGACACAAATTATTTTGATGATCCAATACTTGAATCTTTTGATCAAAGTCCTATCGCAATTGAAGATATAATTTTGAAGAAAGGACTAATGATTTTGCTTACTGATAAATATAGGAAGATCATTGAATATCCTTTGAGTGGAATTGAAAATTTTGATTTCTGCATATTTGAGAAGGCCATGTTGATCTTGATTTATATGAAATTTTGGATGTTTGGATTAGTGGCTAAACTTTTAGTACAACGGAAAAGCAGAAAATTGTATGTTATTTACTATGGTACTAATTCACCTACTTCACCATGATATTTGAGTATCGGTCAAGCTATGGACCTAAAAATTAGCACTTCTTGGGAGGCAACCCAAGCATTTTTTAGTTAGTTTCTTTTATTTTATTTTATTTTTAGAACTAATTTTTTCTTTTTTTTTCAGGGAAAATTGAATTTTGCGCAAAATACGTCACTGCCGTAATCTGTTTCACGGTGCCGTAATTTCGGCTGAGTTTTGACCTGACAGTTTTTCATCTTTTACGGTACTACCGTAATCATTTTCATGGTATCGTATTTTTGGTTCGTTTTGACCAGAAGGTTTTGTTACTTTTGCGGCAGGGCCGTAATCATTTTTACGTGCCATATTTTTGGGTGATTTTTGATCCGAGAGTTTTCTGAAGTTTGTGAAAAATACGGCAGTACCGTAATTCATATTACGGTACCATAATTTCATGATATTTTTGACCCAAGAATTTTGTGCAAATTACGGCACTACCGTAAGGAATTTTACGCCCGTAATGTTTTTCTGCAATCTGCTTATTTGATTTGGTGTTTTCTTGCTGTGATTTTAAGAAATTGGTTTGGGAAAATTTTTGATCTTTGATACAAACATGAACTACTCATCTTTGTCTATTATTTGAATATTTTTGTTGAATTTTAAAGTTCATGGATCAACCTAAAACACAGCATCTTTTGGTAACTGATTAATTTCTGGAGCAGTTTTTCTTGACTAATCTGATTAGCGTTTTTGCTACAGATTTTTAAGATACTTATATGAGTTGAAATCCCGATCTTTCACTTGAAATTTGAAGTACATGTTTCATTCTATCTCTTGGATTTGTTGTTTTCATGAAAATATTTTCTGATCATTCTAGGAAGCATGGCAACTTGTCGAATCTGATTAACTTCTGTGCAGTTTTTAATTTTGTAATCCTAGTAGCACTCTTTCTGTTAATACCCTAATTCCTGACAGATTTTGATCCTTTAATTTTCATACACCTAGAAAGAACAAGTTTTATTCTACTTCGTGGCTTTGTCTATTTTCTTTATGGATCATTAAATCTTATTCTTGGGTATAGCTACTTTTTGTAATTGAATCAGTAGGCTGCTCTGCTATCCTTGGACACCTGCAGCTTCTTCTCCAGATTTGTAGCACCTCTAGCCAGCCCAACCACCACCTCTCCAGCTGCCTCTGACACTACTGATTCCAGTCGTCGACACTGGATTCTACCACTAGCAGCTTCTTATTTCTTCTGCTGCCTTTATTTCCATTGATTTTATTTTTTTTTGCAGCAGAATTTTCATTAGTGACTGATTTTTTTGCAGTGCTATCTCTCGCAGCTCACCGGCCGACGACTTCGCCACCACAACTATAGGCTCTAGCAGGCCACTGGAGACTACTTATCATCACTCTACTGTCAGCATCATCATCTTCAATGCTAGCAGCTCCTCCATCGGCATCTACTCCACATCAGCTCTTTCCACCGGCACCTTCTTTGGACCACTGATAACATCTCTTTCTTTCCTTTGAGAAAAATATTTTCTATCATTTCATTTTAAAGCAAGAGACTATTTTTGATTTGAGCCTTATGTACCTTAAATTGTGTAGGTAAAATTTTCAAAAGACACATTTTTGGACCTAGCAGTACCTGCCTTGACGCTACACCCCGGACGATGATTGAGCTTACTATATAGTTTTGTGAGTATTGTTTGCACTTTCTAGTGCTCTTATTCGGTATGATTGTATGGTATTGCTACCTGATTTCTTTTGCTATTTGCTACTGAGATTAATATTCGATGTGGGTTTATTGAATCTATCATTTTACACTTTCGATTATGATTGTATGAGTTTCATGCTTCACACCTTTTGCATTGATTTTGACATTTTTTATCTTTAAAAATTTTTATGACTTGAATCCATGTGGTGAGAGGTGTGTGGATTTTTCTATGATGATGAATGTTTATGCATATGCCTGTGATGGAGATATACCTATTATGTTAAATTTATTTCTTCAATATATATCTACTTGTTGAAATTCTTCATTGATTGATGTATATGGTTTTGTGTAAGTATGTTATTTGATGAATGCAATCTAAGAGTGTAACATCTTTCTTGAATAAAATGAGCATATGAGTGTAATTTTTGAATTGATGTCAATTGATTAACCTAGTTGATGTTTAGTTTATCTTACTATTTGTTGGGAAGAAAGAATCCAAGATCCAAAAAGCGAGAGAGAGAGACTCCCCTACTTGGCACTATGTAAAATTGATAGTGGTACCAAAGACATGGGTTGAAGTATGTAAAAAAAGGAAAGAGATAAAAAGAAAAATAACTCCCCTACTTGGCACTGTGTAAAATTGGTAGTGGTACCGAAGACAAGGGTTGAAGTCCAAATAAAAAGTGTGTATCTATGTGGGTACATACCATCAAAAATACAAAAAAAAAAATTTTTGATTGATTGGTGTTGGATAATATTTTTATGCTTGATAGATTTGAAGATATGTCTTTTAATCACTACTCGTGGGCAACTGAAAGAGGTGAGGTATACATGCCACAAGGTAAGTTTGAAGATGATTCATTATGCACTCTTGCAGATAAATTGAAATTACATTATTATATGCATCCTTCTAAGACATCTTATTCTTCTATTAGATGTGATATTTGTGGATGTTTTGATCATTATACTTCTGATTGCCAATTTTTAACTCCTCCAAATTATGTTTCTGAACCATACTTTGAGGATACAAAAAAATATAGGTTAAAATCCATGCTTGAAAAATTCACGAAAAATCAAAATCAATTCATGCAAAATCAAGACAAAGAAATTGAGGATCTTAAGGGAATGGTTAGTCAACTTGCATCTCAAGTGGAATCTTTAACAGCTTGTAACAAAATTTTGGAAACCTAGATAGCACAACAAGCTTGTTCATTTGAGTTTGATTTGGAAAATGAAGAAATTGATTTAGAAAATTCCCCCTCTGATTATGATTGTTTTGAAATTGAGCCTTATGTGAACATTAATGAATTTCACTCTGATTTTGATAATTGTAAAATTGATTCATCTGATAATTTATTTGTGGAAAAGTTTAAGGAAACTGATTTTGTTAAATCTCCTTTCGATTTTTGTGATAGTTATGAAATTGATTCTTTTGATGATATATTATTTGTGGTTAAATCCGATGAAGGATATGAGGGGATTGATTTAGAAAAATTTTACTCTGATTTTGTTGGTAATTTTAAAATTGATAAATTATTTGATGATGAGCATGAAGAACTTGAAAAGGATTTGAAAATTATGAATATTGATGAATCTCACTCTGATACTTTGCCCATGTTTACTGATTTATTTGAAAAATTATGCTTTATTGAAGAACTTAATGTGAGACAGAAAAATTATTTTGATATTCCAATACTTGAATCTTTTGATGAAAGTCCTATTGCAATTGAAGATATAAATTTGAAGAAAGGACTGATGATTTTACTTTTTGACAAATATAAGAAGATCATTGAATATCTTTTGAGTGGAACTGAAAATTTTGATTTTGATTTCTGCATATTTAAGAAAGCCACATCAATTGTGATTTATATGAAATTTTGGATGTTTGGATTAGTGGCTAAATTTTTTGGACAACAAAAATGCAGAAAATTGTATGCTATTTACTATGGTACTAATCCACCTGCTTCGCCATGAAATTTGATTTTTGGTCAAGCTATGGACCTAAAAATTAGTGTTTATTGGGAGGCAACACAAGCACTTTTACTTTGCTTAGTTTCTTTTATTTTAGTTTATTTTTAGAATTAATTTTTCTTTTCTTTTTGCAGGGAAAATCAAATTTTGCGCAAAATATTGCACTGTCATAATCTTTTTCACGGACCGTAATTTGGGTTGATTTCTTTCCCGAGAGTTCATTGATTTTTACGGCACTACTATAAGCAATTTTATGGTCCTGTAATTTCTGACCGTTTTCAATTTCATGTGCCATAATTTTGAGTGTTTTCTTATCCGAAAGTTTTATGGCTTTTACGGCGGTACCGTAATCATTTTCACGGTACCGTATTTTTGGTTTGTTTTGACCAGAAGGTTTGGTGACTTTTACGGCTGTGCCGTAACCATTTTTACGGTGCCGTAATTCCATCATATTTCTGACTTGAGAGTTTTGTGTACATTACGGCACTGCCGTAAGGAATTTTACGCCCGTAATGTTTTTCTGCAATCTGCTTATTTGATTTGGTGATTTCTCCCTGTGATTTTAAGAAATTGGTTTGAGAAAATTTTTGATCTTTCGCACAAACATGAACTATTCATCTTTTTCTTTTATTTGGATATTTTTATTGAATTTTAAAGTTCATGGATCAACCCAAAACACATAGCATCTTTTGGTAACTGATTAATTTCTGCAGCAGTTTTTTTTTTTTTACTAATATGATTAGCTCTTTTGCTGTAGATTTTCAAGATGCTTTGATGAGTTGAAACCCTGATCTTTCACTTGAAATTGGAAGTACATATTTCATTATATCTCTTGGATTTGTTGTTTTCATGAAAATATTTTCTGATCATTCTAGAAAGCATGGCAACTTTTGATGTCTGATTAACTTCTGTTCAGTTTTTGATCTAGTAATCTGATTAGCCTAGCCCTCTTTCTCTTGATACCCTAAATTCCTAGTAGATTTTGATCCTTTGATTTTCATATGCCTAGAAAGAACAAGTTTTATTCTACCTTTTGGCTTTGGCTATTTTCTTTTTGGATCATTAAATCTTATTCTTGGGTATAGCTACTTTTTGAATCTAAATCAATAAGCTGCACTGCTTTCCATCGATATTATCAGCTCCTTGTCTTCAGATTTTCACCAGAAACTGCAGCCCAGCCGCCACCACTGTATCTGCCTCCGACACCACTGTTTCCAGCTGTTGACACTGGATTCTACCACTAGCAGACTCTTACTTCTTCTACTGCCTCTATTTCTATTGATTTTATTTATTGTAGTAGAAACTTCATTATTGACTCTGATTTTTTTTTCTATGCAGCATCATCTCTCACTGCCCACCGGCTGACATCTTCACTTCCAGGACTATAGTCTCTAGCAGGCCACTAGAGACTACTCATCATCACTCTACTGTCGGCACCATCATCATTGCTAGCAGCTCTTCAGCTAACATTTGTTCCACCTCTGCTTCTTGCCTGCATCAGCTCTTTCTACCGGCACCCTCTTTGGACCACTGACGATATGTCTGATTTCTATTTTAGTTAAAGTAAGATATTGTTTTTGAGCTGAGCCTTATGTATTTGAAAATTGTGTAGGAAAATTTTTAGAAGGCACATCTTTGGACCCAACTGCATCTGGCCTGACGATGATTGAGCTTGCTACATAGTTTTGTGAGTATTGTTTGCACTTTCTAGTGATCTTATTCGATATGATTGTATGGTGTTGCTACTTGATTTGTTCTGCTATTTGCTATGATTTTATCACTTACTGAGATTTCTATTCGATGTCATTGCTTGAATCTATCATTTTACACTTTTGACTATGAGTTTCATGTTTCACACCTCTTGCATTGATTTTGATATTTTTGATGTTTAAAAATTTTTATGACTTGAATCCATGTGATGAGAGGTGTGTGGATTTTTCTATAATGATGAATGTTTATACATGGAAATATACCTATTATGTTGAATTTATTTCTTCAATATATATCTACTTGTTGAAATTCTTCATTGATTGATGCATAAGGTTTTGGGTAAGTATGTTGTTTGATGAATGCAATCTAAGAGTGAAACATCTTTCTTGAATAAAATGAGCATATGAGTGTAATTTTTGAATTGATGTGAATTGATTAACCTAGTTGATGTTTAGTTTATCTTACTATTTGTTGGAAACAAAGAATCCAAGATCCAAAAAGAGAGAGAGAGACTCCCCTACTTGGCACTGTGTAAAATTGACAGTGGTACCAAAGATATGGGTTGAAGTCTGTAAAAAAGGAAAAGAGAGAAAAAGAAAAATAACTCCCCTACTTGGCACTGTGTAAAATTGATAGTGGTACTGAAGACAAGGGTTGAAGTCCAAATAAAAAATGTGTATCTATGTGGGTACATACCACCAAAAATGCAATAAAAGAAAATTTAGAAAAGAAAGATTTTGATGTGGAAAAAGATTTTGGTTATCCTATTCCTGTAAACAAAAGTATGATAGATTTAAACTGAAACTTGGGTGAGTTCATGAGACTAAGATTCTTTTTATTATAAAAGTTGTGAAATTCTATTTGATGAAAGTTGTGAATCTTAAAAATTAAATTTAGAGGACGATGTATTTATTTGAAATTTTGTGTAGCACTTGCTGGAATATTTCATGAGTAATTATATTTTAGAAATTTATTTTTCATAAAAAAAGCATATTTTCCATACTTAGCATTGTTCTTTATTTTATTTGCTTGAGGACAAGCAAAGTTTGAGTCTTATGTGTTTGATGGCACCAAAATTTATAGTAAATTTTGTGTCATTTCATTACTCTTTTTGTGTCATATTTATACTACTTTACTTATTTTCATGCCCTTTTTATCAACTAGTGCGGAATCTACTTCTTTTCTGGGTTCTCATGATTTTCATATAAAAATGACCTATTTTTGATGGATTTTGGAAGATTTGAGCACACCAATGGATTCCAGACATCAAGACAAAATTGCCAGTCAATTTTCATGCAAATCAGAGCTTTAGACGAAATTACAGTAGTGCCGTAATTCATATTACGGTACTGTAATTTCGTGTACTGTCGTAATAATGGACCACTGCTGTAATTTGGGTCAGTTTTCATATAGAAAGTTTTGCAAAAATTACGGCACTGCCGTAATCATTTCCACGGTACCGTAATTTCGTGTACTACCGTAATAACGGACCACTACTGTAATAACGGACCACTACCGTAATTTGTGTCAGTTTTCATACAGAAAGTTTTGCACAAATTACGGCATTGTCGTAATCATTTCTAAGGTACCTCCGACCCGTGAGATTTGGAGAAAATATGGTACTGCCGTAACGAATTCATAGTCGTTGTAGTATAGTGGTCAGTATTTCCGGCTGTCACGTGGACGACCCGAGTTCGATCCCCGGCAACGGTGCCAAAAACTTGTTGTAGTCCGCAAGTGCATGGATACTTCGAAGTAATAAAAAGATATCGAACCACAGAGACCTACATGTTAAGTACCAAATAATTGTATTCTCACTAGCTAAGCAATCGATTATACTGGAAGAAAGAACATGAAATCAGAGAGATAAACTGGGATTAGGCATGCACGGATCGATCTTCGCTTTCACGCAAGATCTATCCCAAGCTGAAAATAAGTAAATCATCAATCAAGAAACTCAAGGATCACTTTCGTGCATCCGAGTCTTAACAAAGGTTCTACTTAAAGTTCTCCAATGTTCTGATCCTCACTTTCGCACAAGATCATCACGTTTAACAAAATAACTTGATCCTAGATTCAAATTATCAAACATGGCAATTATTCTTCTAAAATCAAGAAATAAGAACTAACCTAATTTCTTACGGTGAGTTCCTAATGTTCAATTTTAGGGTTCCAAGTTCTCAAGCAAATCACCTTTCAGTCCATATTGCAAAAACTCTAAAATCATGTATGATAATAAGAAAACTATGGAGAATTATAGGCAATCGTCACATAAGTAAAATTATCACAACAAAATTATACTGACGAAATAATGGAAAAATCATCTAGTCATTAAGAAATCAAAATGAATTACTCCCCCATGTCCTATAAAAGGTTTAAGCTAGCATGAAAAAAGAGTTACAATAAAACATAATTTTAGGAGATCAGAAATCGAAGAGAAAAGAGGAAAACAACTTTATAGCACGGCTGTAATAGAAATTATAGCCGTAATTTGCTCCATGACTCGTGGTGAATAGTGCCGACGCCCACTCTTTCGTTGATTTCTCCTCCTATTGAGATCCTTTCTCTCTAAAACTTCTGGGGTATCGTCTCCTCCTCCAAGCGAAGCTTCCCCTCTAATTTCACGGCTGGAGATGCGCTGTATGCTTCCCGGTGGCGAAACCTAGGGCTTTGGTGAAAAACTCAATTTCTCCCTCGATAGTGGATGAAAATTAGGGCTTTCACCCTCGGCGTGTTCTCCTCCTTGGCGGCTCTCCTTTTCCTTCTGACGGTTTTGAATATAAAAGCCTGGATCATCCGCAATCGATCGCACAAAAATCGGACTTCAATTTGACCATGAAAATCGCGTTCTAGGGTTAGAATTACGGCCGTGAAATTCTTTACGGCAGTGCCATATTTTCCTTAAAGTCTTCTGTATAGCATTCGACCAGAATTATAGTACCGTGGAATTCATTACGGTAGTACCATATTTTCTCCAAATCTCTCAGGTCGGAAATCGCCTCAAAATACGGTACCGTGGAAATGATTATGGCAGTGCTGTAATTTGTGCAAAACTTTCTGTATGAAAACTGACCCAAATTATGACAGAGGTCCGTTATTACGGCAGTAATCAAAATTACGATACTGTAATTTGAATTACGGCCCTACCGTGATTTCGTCTAAAACTCTGATTTGCATGAAAATTGACTAGCAGCTTTGTCTCTACGTCTGGAATCCATTGGTGTGCTCAAATCTTCCAAAATCCATTAAGAATAGGTCCTTTTTACTAGAAAATTATGAAAAACCAGAAAAGAAGTAGATTTCGCAATATTTGATAAAAAAGGGCATGAAAATAAGCAAAGTAGTATAAATATGACACAAAAAGAGCAATGAAATGACACAAAATATACTACAAATTTTGGTGTCATCAAATACATAAGGCTCAAACTTTGCTTGTGCTCAAACAAATAAAATAAAGAACAATGCTAAGTATGGAAAATATGCTCCTTTATGAAAAATAAATTTCTAAACTATAATCACTCATGAAATATTCCACCAACTATTGCACATAGTTTCAGATAAATACATCTTCCTTTGAAATTAATCTTTAAGATTCACAACTTTGATCAAATAAAATTTCACAACTTGTATAATAAAAAGAATCTCAGTTTCATGAACTCACCCAAGTTTCAGTTTAAATCTATCATACTTTTGTTTACAGGAATAGGATATCCAAAATCTTTTTCTAATCAAAATCTCTTTATTTTTTTGTATTTTTGATGGTATGTACCCACATAGATACACATTTTTTATTTGGACTTCAACACTTGTCTTCGGTACCACAGCCAATTTTACACAATGCCAAGTAGGGGAGTTATTTTTCTTTTTCTCTCTTTCCTTTTTTTTACAGACTTCAACCCATGTCTTCGGTACCACTGCCAATTTTACGCAGTGCCAAATAGGGGAGTCTCTCTCTCTTTTTGAATATTGGATTCTTTCTTCCCAACAAATATTAAGATAAACTAAACATCAACTAGGTTAATCAATTGACATCAATTCAAAAATTACACTACTGTATTTCTGCTTTTGAACGCGACTCCGAGGTCAATTTTAAAGCCCGATTTTTGCAGAGAATATTGCGGACGATCCAAGGCCTTAAACTCAAAACCGTAAAAAGGAAAGGAGGAGCTTCCGACGAGAGGATCACAAAGACACCAAAAGCCCCAATTTTCATCAATTGTACAGGGAGAAATCGAGTTACACGCTGCCGCCTAGGGTTCCGCCGCCGCGACAAATCTAGAGTATCTCTGGCTCTGAAATTCATACTGAAGCTTCGCCTAGAAAAGGAGACAACGTACCAAAAGTTTCAGAATGAAAGGAGATCAATTTGAGGAGAAATCAAAGGAAAAGGGGGCGCCACTACTGTTCATCGCCCTCCTTTGCAAATTATGGCTGTGTTTAATTTCACAGCCGTGGTGTATTTTCCTAAAACCTCTTTTCCTTTGATTCTTGATCTTCTGAAACAATGGAATATTGTATTTTCTTCACCATGCTAGCTTAATCACTCTTTGGGACATGGGGGAGTAATTCCCTTTGATTTTCTTAATGACTAGATACTTTTTGCTTTCATCAAGATTATTTTACTTTGATAATTTTACCTATGCGATTATTGCACTAAGATTCTCCTTAGTTTACTTTTTGTCATCGTAATTTAGAGTTTTCGCAATAAGGACCGAAAGGTGATTTGCTTGAGAACTTAGAACGCTAAAATTGATTAATAGGAACTCACCGTAAGAAATTAGGTTAAGTTCTTATTTCTTTATTTTAGTAGTTTAAATTGCCATGATGATAATTATGAACCTAGGATTGAGTTATTATGTCAAACGTGGAGATTTTGCACAAAAGTGAGGATCGGAACGTTGGAGAACCATAGGTAGAACTTGTGTTGAGACTCGGATGCATGAAAGTGATCCTTGAGTATCCACTCGCCTTATCCACTCGAGGCGATCAACTTATAACTCGGATGGACGAAAGTAATCCTCGAGTTCTTTGTATGGTGATTTACTTATCATTAGCTTGGGATAAATCTTACGCAAAAGCGAGGATTGGTCTCTGCATGGTTATCTGCACGAAAGTGAGTTAATCTCTTTACAAAGTAAATTATGCCTTTATCATAATAGAATTTGATTGATGAATATCCTTATTTATCCAGTCATGAAAATTAAAGTGAACAAAACCCTAGTCCCAGTTTCTCTCTGATAGTAATTTCCCGTGTGTTTTCGATCTTTACTTTGCTTTTATTCGATTGCCTAGATATGAAGAAATCAATTATTTGGTACTTGACAACATAGGTCTCTGTGGGTTCGATATTTTCTTTATTACTTCGAGTATCCATGCACTTGCGGAGATAACAACAACTGTGGTAACTCAACAAGTTTTTGGAGTCGTATCAGGGGGTGACAAGTCCCTGTGCACCATACAATAAGTTTTGGTTGTGACTTCAGAAATAAGTTTTGTTTACCTACTTATTGGGATACAACAAGTTTTTGGCGCCGTTGCCGGGGATCTTAGTTTTGTCAATATTGAAGATATTGAAAGTATTACTAGACTAGACTTTATTTATGTTCTATCTTTCTGTTCTTATTTATTTACTTGGGTTACTTAATCTGTCTGCTTAAGACTGTACAGGAATTTTAAATCCAATGGCAGGATAGAGATTACTTAGAGACTATGCTGTCCCTAAGCCACAAGAGGTACACTTTAGCATTGTCAAACCCATCATTGAAGCCGATAATTTCGAGATTAATCCTGCCTTCTTGAGCATGATCCAGCAGAATCAATTTGGAGGAGATCCAAATGAAGATCCCTATCAACACTTATATCTTTTTCTTGAATATTGTGATACTATTAAAATTAATGGAGTCTCTGATGATGCACTAAAACTAAGATTATTTCCTTTTTTCTCTCAGGGACCAAGCACGATCTTGGCTACATTCTCGACGAGCTGGTGCTTTCACTACATGGGAACAACTGTCAAATGTCTTCCTGATGAAGTACTTTCCACCCAGCAAAACCATTCAACTAAGGAACCAAATTACAAGCTTCACACAGAAAGATGACGAATCCTTTAGCAAGGCATGGGAGCGTTTCATTGATTTACAACGGAAGTGTCCTCACCATGGCCTCGAAAATTGGGTTTTGATTCATACATTTTATAATGGTCTACTCCCTAATACCCATCTAATTGTTGATGCTGCCGCAGGGGGAGTTATCTTGAGCAAGACCATTGAAGATGCCTTTACCATAGTTGAAGAAATGTCATTGAACCATAACCAATGGAATCCTGAAGAAGGAATGCTATATTGTCATCACCATGGTAAGAATGAGAGTGAGGAATTGCAAGCCCCAACTGAAGAGGTAAATTCTTTTGGTATAGAATCTTTACTTGACAAGATTATGGCTAATCAAACTCAATTCATGCAAAATCAAAACAAAGAAATTGAAGATCTTAAAGGAATGGTTAGTCAACTTGCCTCTCAAGTAGAATCTTTAACTGCTCATAAAAAATTTCTAGAAGATCAAATGCCTAATGAACATTGTAATGTTATTGTCACTAGAAGTGGAAAGAAATTTGAAGAGCCAAAAGGGAGAATTGAAAACAATAGAAAAGAGCTTAATAGTGAACATGACCAAGAATTAGGGTTAGAAAAATCTTATGAGCATGAGCAATCCCAAACTAGTTTATCACCTCATAAGGATGATGAACCTAGAGGTGATATGCCATATCAGAAAGATATTTCTAAACCTAATTTTCCTACACCATATAAGCCATCTATACCCTTTCCTCAATGGTTAGTACAAGAAAAACTAGACAAACAATTTGGGAGATTTTTAGATGTTCTGAAAAAGCTTTACATTAACATTCCATTTACCGAAGCTTTATCTCAAATGCCCACATATGCTAAATTTTTGAAAGAAATTTTGTCTAATAAGAGGAAAATAGAAGACTATGGTACTGTAGCTTTAACTGAAAAATATAGTGTCATCATTCAAAACAAGTTGCCACCTAAATTGAAGGATCCAGGTAGTTTCTCTATTCCATGTTTTATTGGAAGTATGCCTTATGTGATTTGGGAGCTAGTGTGAGTCTAATGCCATTAACTATTTGCAGGAAGTTGGACATGGGAGAGCTTAAACCAACTTCAATATTTTTACAGCTCGCCGATCATTCAATTAAATATCCTGTGGGGATTCTTGAAGATGTACCTATTCAAATAGGTAAGTATTTCATTCTAGCAGATTTTGTAGTTCTTGAGATGGAAGAAGATGCAAAAATCCCTATCATACTTGGTAGACTGTTTTTAGCTACAGCAGGAGCACTATTGATGTAAAAAAATGGTAAGCTCTCTCTTAACAATGGGGATGAAAGAATTGACTATGACTTGCATGAAGCCATGAAAAACCCTTCAAATTCTGAGTATTGTTGTAGTATACATGATGTAGATGACATTATCTATGATCTTAATGATTTGTTTGTTGAAACTTTTGAGTATGATTCTAATTTTATTCTTAAGGATGGAACCAATTCTGAAATTAATGAATTTCTAGACTACAACACTTGTGATGAAAAAGAAAAGACTCCAAAAATAGAACTTAAGGCTCTACCTGATAACCTTCATTATGAGTTTCTTGGTTCTAATTCTACTTATCCTATGATTGTTGATGCACAGCTTGGGAAACGAGAAACGGAGTTGCTTCTCAAAGAATTAAGGATTCATAGAAAGGTAATTGGGTACTCAATTGATGACTTGAAAGGAATTAACCCTTCTTTTTGTATGCACAGGATCTTGATGGAAGAAGAGCACAAGCCACATGTAGATTTCCAAACAAGACTAAACCCCTCCATGAAAGAAGTTGTAAAAAAGGAAGTTATGAAATTACTTGATGCAGGTATTATCTATCGTATCTCTGATAGCAAATGGGTAAGTCCTGTACATTGTGTTCCTAAGAAAGGAGGGGTAACTGTCATGAAAAACAAAGACAATGAATTAATTCCTGTTAGAACTGTTACTAGTTGGCGCATGTGCATAGACTATAGAAAATTGAATGCTGCCACTAGGAAAGACCATTTTCATTTACCTTTTATTGATCAGATGGTTGAAAGGCTAGCAAAACCATTCCCACTTTTGCTTCTTAGATGGATATTCTGGTTTTTTTCCAAATTCCTATACATCCTAATGATCAAGAGAAAACCACGTTCACTTGCCCCTATGGAACTTTTGCATATAGGAGAATGCCTTTTGGTTTATGTAATGCACCTGCTACTTTTTAGAGATGCATGATGGCTATTTTTTTTTATTTTATTGAAGACTTTATGGATGTATTTACAGATGATTTCTCAGTATATGGTTCCTCCTTTGATAATTGTTTGGCTAACTTATCTCGGGTTTACAGAGGTGTGAAGAAACTAACCTTGTGCTTAATTGGGAAAAATGTCATTTCATGGTTAAGCAAGAGATAGTTTTGGGACACTTAATTTCAGAAAGAGGAATTGAAGTGGACAAAGCCAAAGTTGAGGTGATAGACAAATTGGAGCCGCCCACCACAGTGAAGGAGGTCCGAAGCTTTCTAAGACATGCAGAGTTCTACCGGTGATTCATCAAGGACTTCTCTAAACTTGCTAGACCTCTCACACATTTACTTTGTAAAGATGTTAAATTTTCTTTTAATGAGGATTGCTTATCTGCTTTTTAGGAATTGAAGAAAGCTTTGGTTTCAGCACCCATCATTCAGCCCCCGGATTGGGACTTGCCCTTTGAGCTCATGTGTGATGTCAGTGATTATGCAGTATGAGCAGTCTTGTGATAGAGAAAAGATAAAAAAAACTTTATGTTATTCACTATGCCAGTAGGACTTTGGATGAGACACAGAAGAATTACACTACCACTGAAAAGGAATTATTGGCTACAGTATTTGCTTTTGATAAATTTAGATCATATTTGATTAACTCCAAAGTGGTAGTGTATACTGATCATGCAGCTGTAAGATACTTAATGCAGAAAAAGGATACTAAACCGCGTTTGCTCAGATGGATTCTGCTTTTACAAGAATTTGATTTGGAAATTAAAGACAAAAAAGGATCAGAGAATTTTGTTGCAGAGAATTTGGAAATTAAAGACAAAAAAGGATCAGAGAATTTGATCATGCCCTTTGAACTAAGAGATGGATTCTGCTTTTACAAGAATTTGATTTGGATTCTGTTTTCAAGGATTATGGTGAACACTGAAGAAAATGATGTAATTAATGACTCCTTCCATGAAGAACAACTAATGACCATCGAACAAATCAGAGCCCCTTGGTATGCTGATGTTGTGAATTACCTTGTAGGTAATGTTTTTCTTCCTGATTTGAGTTACCAAAGAAGGAAGAGATTCTTGGCTGAGGTAAAACACTATTTTTGGGATGAGCCTTATGTGTTTAGAAGAGGTGCAAATGGTATTTTTAGGAGATGTGTGCCTGAGGAGGAGATTACATATATATTGTTTCAATGCCATGGATCTTCTTATGATGGGCATGCCGGTGCTGAGAAAACTGCCTTCAAAGTGTTGCAATCAGGATTTTATTGATCGACAATTTTTAAAGATGCTAGAAACTTTATTTTATCTTGTGATAGATGTCAGAGGACAGGGAACATTAACATAAGACATGAGATGTCACTATCCAATATTCTTGAGGTTGAGATATTTGATGTTTGGGGAATTGACTTCATGGGACCTTTTCCATCTTCTGGAGGCAACAAATATATTCTTGTAGCAGTAGATTATGTTTCGAAATGGGTTGAAGCTATTGCATCCCCAACCAATGATTCCAGATTTGTTGTCAAATTATTCAAAAAAATTATCATTCCAAGGTTTGGGACACCACGAGTTGTAATTAGTGATGGAGGCTCACACTTCATAGAACACAAGTTCTTAGCTTTACTTAGAAAGTATGGAGTAATCATAGAGTAGTTACACCTTATCATCCTCAAACAAGTGGACAAGTTGAGATATCAAATAGAGAAATAAAAGGGATTTTGGAAAAGACAGTTTCACACACAAGGAAAGATTGGGCATTCAAACTTGATGATGCACTGTGGGCATACCGGACAACTTTCAAAACACCAATTGGTATGTCTCCTTTTCAATTAGTTTATGATAAGTCTTGCCATCTACCTGTAGAACTCGAGCAAAAGGTGTTATGGGCAATCAAGGCATTAAACATTGACTTAAAGAACGCGGATGAAAAACGCAGGTTACAATCGAATGAACTAGATGAGATTAGACTCTCGGCCTATGAAAATGCAAGAATTTACAAGGAGAGAAGTAAGAGACGGCATGATCGGCATATTTTTAGAAAAAATTTCCAACCAGGTGACTTTGTTCTTTTATTCAATTCTAGATTAAGACTTTTTCCTGGTAAACTCAAGTCTCATTGGTTTGGGCCTTTTCATGTGAAGAAAATTTATCCCTACGGAGCTGTGGGCATATGGAGTGAAGATACGGGAGAATTTAAAATTAATGGTCAAAGTTTGAAACACTACTATCAAGAAGAACTGATTTAGAAAAGGAGAGCTTTTACTTGGATGAACCAAGATCAAATCTGAGTGCAGAACAGTCAAGCTGATGACCTTTAAATTAGCACTTCTTGGGAGGCAACTGATGACACCAAAATATATAGTATATTTTTTTTATCATTTTATGTATCTTTTCATGCTAAAATTGAGGATCTTTTACTTGTTTTCATGCTAAATTCTTCAAATATTGCAAAATCTAATTCTATTTTGGTTTTTCAGGATTTTCAGGTAAAAATGCAATATTTTAAGGAGTTTTCAAGCAAAATCAAACACATAGAAGAGTTACCATCATCAAGAGGAGATCACCCAAGAAATTTCACGCAAAACGGAGCAACTCAACAAATTACGGCAGTGTCATAACCTATTTTACGATACAGTATTTTCATACGCTACTGTAAAATCCGAGCCACTGCCGTATTTTGAGGAGTTTCCGAACAAAAGGTTTTTCGGATTTTACGGCAGTACTGTAAACCAGATTACGGTACCGTATTTTGGAGTGCTTCAGAACAGAACTTTGCTGATTTTACGGCACCACCGTAAAGGATTACACAGGCCGTATTTTCCAGTCACTTTCGAACAGAGAGTTTAGCCGATTTTACGGCAGTGTCGTAAACCAGATTACGGTGCCGTATTTTCCAGACACTTCAGACCAGAGAACTCAACCAATTTTATGGCACGGTCGAGAAACATTTTACGGGCCGTAATTTTGACCCAGAACACGCAGAATGAAACTACGGCACTGCCGTAAAATATAACACGGTCGTAATTTCTAGTCAAAAACACGAGTTTTCCGCGGCAGAATCTTGCGCGGGCCATAACTTTTGATCCAGAGCTCCAAATTTAGATCCGAAAGTTGCTGTGGACTAATCTTTAAGAGGAGAAGACACATGCACAAAAAAGGGGAACTTTTATTCAGAATCGAGGGAGCAATCGACAGAGAGGCATCTAGGGTTTGGCCTCACGACGAGAGGCGTAGAGGGCACCTCAGGCCATGATTTTCATGCAAAAGCTTCGCCTGGAGGAGAAGACAACATCCCAAAAGTGTCAGAGGAAAAGGAATTCAATCGGAGGAGGAATCAACAAAAAAAAGCTCTCGGGCACTGTTCACAGCGAGTTTCCTTGCAAAATACGGCTGTAATTTGTATTACAGCCGTGGTGTATTTTTCTAAAACCTACTTTCTAATTGATTTTCAATCTTCTGAAATTATGGATTATTGTATTTTCTTCTCCATGCAAGCTTAGACATATTTTGGGACATGGGGTCTAATCCCTTTGATTTTTAATGATTAGATACTTTTTATTTCGTCAAGATAATTTTGCCATGATAATTTTACCTATGTGATTATTGTTCTAAGTTTCTCCTTAGTTTACTTTTTGTCATCATGAATAGAGTTCTTGCATTAAGGACCGAAAGGTGACATGTTTGAGAACTGGAACCCTAAAATTGATTAATAGGAACTCACCGTAAGAAATTAGGTTAAGTTCTTATTTCTTTATTTTAGATGACTAATTGCCTTGATGATGATTATGAACCTAGGATTAATTTAGTGTTTCAAACGTGGAGATCTTGCACGAAAGTGATCATTAGAACGTTAGAGAACCATAGGTATAACTTGTGTTGAGTCTCGGATGCACGAAAGTGATCCTCGAGATTCCGCTCGAGACAATCAACTTAGAATTCGGATGCACAAAAGTGATCTTTGAATTCTCTGATTGATGATTTACTTATCTTTAGCTTGGGATAAATCTTGCACGAAAGCGAGGATTGGTCCCTGCATGATTGTCTGCACGAAAGTGAGATAATCTCTTTATGAAGTAAATTAAGTCTTTATCATAACTAGATTTGATTGACAAACCTTTTATTTATATCTAATCATTGAAATCAAGGTGGATGAAACCCTAGTCCCAGTTTATCTCTCTGATTATCTTTCGTGTTCTCTCTATATCGTTCACTTGCATCATATTCGGTTTACTTAGCTAGCAAGAATACGATTATTTGGTACTTAACAATAAGGTCTCTGTGGGATCGATATTTTTCTTTATTACTTCGAGTATCCGTGCACTTGCGGACACTACAAGTTTAGGGACAACAAGTTTTTGGAGCCGTATCAAGGGGTGATAGTTCCCTGTACGCCAAACAAGTTTTAGCTGCGACTTCTTAAATTAGTCTACCTACTAGTTTTTAAAAGTGTGTCCTTTCGGATCACTTCAAGTTTTTGGCGCCGTTGCCGGGGACCTTAGTTTTGTTAATATCAAAATAGTTGTTAGTATTGCTAGACTAGGTTTTCTTTGTTTTAGATTTAACTTTGTTTTTTTTATTTTTGCAGGTTTTGGATTTTCACAATTGTGACAGAACTGCGATTTCTAAAATTTGTGAATTTGCTTGTGTTTTATATTTTCTATTTTTTTATATATTCTGAAAAAAAAATTATTGATTGGTATTGGATTATCTTTCTGTTCTTGATATATTTGGTAAATATCTCTTTTCATCATAATTCATGGGCTTCTAAAAGAGGTAAGGTATACATGCAACAAGGTGAGCATAAAGATTATTCACAGATGACTCTTGTAGAAATAGCGAAATTACACTCTTATTTTGTTACATGTAATATTTGTAAGTCTTCTGATCATAATACTTCTGATTGCAAATTTTTAATGCCTCAAAATTCTAATTCATCATGTTATTAAGATGATCATTATTATCATAGTTGGGGAAATCAAACTTCTTTTTATGATGATTGCTCTGATCATGATTCTGTGCCATGCTTTGAGGATACTAGAAAATCTAGGTTAGAATCCATGCTTAAAAAATTCATGTCAAATCAAAACCAACTCATGACAAATAGAAGTAAAAAAAATTGAAGATCTTAAGGGGATGATTAGTCAACTTGCTTCTCAAGTAGAATCTTTAACTGCTAATTCTAAAAGTTTGGAAACCCAGAGAAC
This sequence comes from Costus lasius, assembly GCA_027563935.2. Taxonomy (NCBI): domain Eukaryota; kingdom Viridiplantae; phylum Streptophyta; class Magnoliopsida; order Zingiberales; family Costaceae; genus Costus; species Costus lasius. Next base: position 89,873,355 of record CM050450.1, on the reverse strand, counting down.
ATAACAAGATTGTTTATTTGAGTTTGAAGCTGAAGAACTTGATTTAGAAAATTCTCCCTCTGATTATGATTGTTTTGAGCTTGAGCCTTATGTGAATATTCATGAATCTCACTCTAATTTTGATTATTGTGAAATTGATCCATCTACTAATTTATTTGTTGAAAAGGTTGAGAAAATTGAAATTGAAAAACCTTCTTTTGATGATAATCCTGATTTTGATAATAACCTATTTATGGTTAAATCTGATGAGCATGATGAAGGTTCAAAAATTATAGACATTAATGAATCCCACTGTGATTTTAGTGATATTTTTGAAATTAATGATAAATCTCTTGTGGTCAACTCTGATTCTATCAATTCTTTTTCATATGATTCTGATTTTGACTCTTCTGATGATGAATTATTTGAGGGGAGGTATGAGGAAATTGATTTTGAAGAGTCTTATCTTGATTTTATTGATAATTTTGATATTGAAAAATTGTTTGATGATGAACATGAGGAAATTGAAAAAGATTTGAAAATTACAAACACTGATGAATCTCACTCTGATGTTTTGCCCATATCTTTTGTTGAATCTTTTGATGAATTTGAAAAATTATACTTTATTGAGGAATCTAATGAAAGACATAAAACTTATTTTGATGATCCAATGCTTATATCTTTTGATCAAAGTCCTATTGCAATTGAAGACATGAATTTGAAGAAAGGACCTATGATTTTGCCTACTGACAAATTTAGGAAGATTATCGAATATCCTTTGAGTAGAGTTGAAAATTTTAATTTCTGCATGTTTAAGAAAGCCACTTTGATTTTGATGAAATTCTGGATATTTGGATTAGTGGCTAAACTTTTAGGACAAAGGAAATGCAAAAAATTATTTGCTCTTTACTTTGGTACTGATTCACCTGCTTCACCATGATGTTTGATTTTCGGTCAAGCTATGGACCTAAAATTAGCGCTTCTTGGGAGGCAACCCAAGCATTATCACTTAGCTTAGTTTCTTTTATTTTAGTTTATTTTTAGAATTAATTTTCTATTCGTTTTACAAAGAAAATAAAGTTTTGGCGCATAATACGGCACAGTTGTAATTGGTTTTACGGTACCGTATTTTCGGTCCGTTTTTGACAGAAAGTTTTGTAAATTTTATGGCAGGTCCGTAACGTCTTTCACGTGCCATAATTTTGAATGATTTCTTTCCTGAGAGTTCTTTGAATAATACGGCAGTACCGTAATGTGTAATACGGTGCCGTAATTTGAAACCTGCTTTCTGCATTCTGCTTACTTGACTGGGTGTTTTCTCGCTGCGATTTTAAGAAACTGGGATGGCAAAAATTTTAATCTTTGGCACGACATGGAAGTACTCATCTTTGTCTATCATCTGGATATTTTTTCTGAATTTTAAAGTCCATGGATCATTCTAAAACCCATAGCAACTTTTCGATTTTAATTAATTTCTGCACTAGTTTTCTTCTGACTAATCTGATTAGCACTTTTGCTACAGCTTTTTAAGATGCTTAAATAACTCGAAACCCGGATTTTTCACTTGGAATTGGAAGTTCGTGTGTCATTCTACCTTGTAGATTAATTATTTTCATGAAAATATTTTCTGATCATTCTAGGACACATAGCAACTTTTTGAATCTGATTAACTTTTGTATAGTTTGTGCAGTTTTTAATCTGAGTAGCCTTCTTTCTGTTGATGTCCTAAATTTCTGATAGATTTTGATCCTTTAATTTTCATACGTTTGAAAAGAACATATCTCATTCTATTACATGGTTCTGTCCATTTTCTATTTGGATCATTAAATTTTATTCTAGGGTATGACTATTTTTTCATAAAAAATTCAAAAACTGCACAGTTTGCTTTCTACTTGTTATTGCTTCTTTTGACTCCAGATCCAGAAATCTTCAAGAACAATTGTCTTCCACCTCTAGCCACCACTACATCTGCCTCTGACATCACTGTTTCCAACCGTCGACACTGGATTATACCATCTACAGACTCTTACTTCTTCTACGGCCTCTTATTCTATTGATTTTATTTATTTATGTAGTAGAATATTTATTAGTGACTGATTTTTTATTTTTGCAGTGCTATCTCTTGCACCACCGGCCGACGATCTCACCTCCAAGACTGTATTTTCTAGTAGGCCACTAGAGATTACTCACTCTACTGTCGGCACCATGACCATCATTACTAACAGCTTTTCAGCTAGCCTCTGTTCACCTCTGCTTCTTGCCTGCTTGACTCTTTCCACTAGCATCCTCTTCAGACCTCCGGCGACATCTCTGATTCTCCCTTTAGAAATTTATTTTTATCATTATTATTTTTAGATACTATTTTCAGACTGAGCCTTATGTATCTTCAATTGTGCAGAAAATTTTCAAAAGACACATCTTTGGACCCAGCTGCATTGGCCTGACAATGATTGAGCATGATCTTTATAGTTTTGTGAGTATCACTTGCACTCTCTTATTAATGACTATTTCTTATAGTGCATCTTTGACTTTATCATATTTATACTACTTATTGATTTTCTCTTGAAAAATGATTTTATGGATATATGGAACTCATTGTTTTGATGATGATATTATTCAAATTTGTTGTTAAAATTGATGATAGCATATGATCCACTTTCTACTATATGATGGCATGATTTATTGATAAAATTTCTATTGATAAAATATCTTCCTTGATGATGTGAGTATTTATACTTGTGATTAGAGAAAAACCCTATCATGTTAGATTTATTTCTTCAATGCATATCTATTTTTGAAATTTGACATTGGTTGATGCATGAAATTTTAGGTAGATGTGTTATTTGAAGAATAAGATCTAAAGGTGAAACTACTCCTTTAAATAAAATGAGCATATGAGTATGATTTGTGAATTGATGTCAATTGATCAACCTAGTAGATATTTAGTCTATTTTGCTATTTGTTGGGAAAAAAGAATCCAAGATCCACAAAAATAGTGAGAGACTCCCCTACTTGGCACTATGTAAAATTGATAGTGGTACCTAAGACATGGGTTGAAGTCTATGCATGAAAAATAATGAGAGATAGAAAGAATAAGACTCCTCTACTTGGCACTGTGTAAAATTGACAGTGGTACCGAAGACAAGGGTTGAAGTCAAAAATAAAAAGAGTGTATTTTTAGAATTTACAAGGAGAGAAGTAAGAGATGGCATGATCGGCATATTTTTAGAAAAAATTTCCAACTAGGTGACTTTGTTCTTTTATTCAATTCTAGATTAAGACTTTTTCCTGGTAAACTCAAGTCTCGTTGGTTTGGGCCTTTTCATGTGAAGAAAATTTATCCCTACGGAGCTGTGGACATATGGAGTGAAGATACGGGAAAATTTAAAATTAATGGTCAAAGATTGAAACACTACTATCAAGAAGAACTGATTGAAGAAAAGGAGAGCTTTTACTTGGATGAACCAAGATCAAATCTGAGTGCAGAACGGTCAAGCTGATGACCTTTAAATTAGCGCTTCTTGGGAGGCAACTGATGACACCAAAATATATAGTATATTTTGTATCATTTTATGTATCTTTTCATGCTAAAATTGATGATCTTTCACTTGTTTTCATCCTAAATTCATCAAATATTGCAAAGTCTACTTCTATTTTGGTTTTTCATGATTTTTAGGTAAAAAGGCATTATTTCAAGGAGTTTTCAAGCAAAATCAAACACATAGAAGAGTTACCATCATCAAGAGGAGATCACCCAAGAAATTTCATGCAAAACGGAGCAACTCAGCAAATTACGGCAGTGTCGTAACCTATTTTACGATATCGTATTTTCATACGCTATCGTAAAATCCGAGCCACTACCGTATTTTGAGGAGTTTCTGAATAGAAGGTTTTTCGGATTTTATGGCAGTACCGTAAACCAGATTACTGTACCATATTTTGGAGCGCTTCAGAACAGAGCTTTGCTGATTTTATGGCACCACCGTAAAGGATTACACAGGCCGTATTTTCCAGTCACTTCCGAATAGAGAGTTCAGCCGATTTTACGGCAGTGCCGTAAACCAGATTACGGTGTCGTATTTTCCAGACACTTCAGACCAGAGAACTCGACCAATTTTATGGCACGGTCGAGAAGCATTTTACGGGTCGTAATTTTGACCCAGAACACGCAGAATGAAAATACGGCACTGCCATAAAATATAACACGGCCGTAATTTCGAGTTAAAAATGCGAGTTTTCCGCGGCCGAATCTTGCGCGGGCCATAACTTTTTATCCAGAGATCCAAATTTAGATCCGAAAGTTGGTACGGACTCGTCTTTAAGAGGATAAGACACACGCACTGAAAAGGGGAACTTTATTCAGAATCAAGGGAGCAATTGACAGAGAGGCGTCTAGGATTTGGCCTCGTCCCGAGAGGCGTAGAGGGCACCTCAGGCTGTGATTTTCACGTAGAAGCTTCACCTGGAGGAGAAGACAATATCCTAGAAGTTTCATAGGAAAACGAGTTCAATCGGAGGAGGAATCAATGAAAGAAGCTCTCGGGCACTGTTCACAACGAGTTTCCTTGCAAAATACGGCTGTAATTTATATTACAGCCATGGTGTATTTTTCTAAAACCTCCTTTCTAATTGATTTTCGATCTTCTGAAATTATGGATTATTGTATTTTCTTCTCCATGCAAGCTTAGACATATTTTGGGACATGGGGTGTAATCCCTTTGATTTTTAAAGATTATATACTTTTTATTTCGTCAAGATAATTTTGCCATGATAATTTTACCTATGTGATTATTGTTCTAAGTTTCTCCTTAGTTTACTTTTTGTCATCATGAATAGAGTTCTTGCATTAAGGACAGAAAGGTGACATGCTTGAGAACTGGAACCCTAAAATTGATTAATAGGAACTCACCGTAAGAAATTAGGTTAAGTTCTTATTTCTTTATTTTAGATGACTAATTGCCTTGATGATGATTATGAACCTAGGATTAATTTAGTGTGTCAAACGTGGAGATCTTGCACGAAAGTGAGGATCAGAACGTTGGAGAACCATAGGTATAACTTGTGTTGAGTCTCGGATACACGAAAGTGATCCTCGATATTCCGCTCGAGACAATCAACTTAGAATTCGGATGCACGAAAGTGATCTTTGAATTCTCTGATTGATGATTTACTTATCTTTAGCTTAGGATAAATCTTGCGCGAAAGCGAGGATTGGTCCCTGCATGATTGTCTGCACGAAAGTGAGATAATCTCTTTACGAAGTAAATTAAGTCTTTATCATAACAAGATTTGATTGACAAAACTTTTATTTATATATAATCATTGAAATCAAGGTGGATGAAACCCTAGTCCCAGTTTATCTCTCTGATTATCTTTCGTGTTCTCTCTATATTGTTCACTTGCATCATATTCGGTTTACTTAGCTAGCAAGAATACGATTATTTGGTACTTAACAATAAGGTCTCTGTGGGATCGATATTTTTCTTTATTACTTCAAATATCCGTGCACTTGCAGACACTACAAGTTTAGGGACAACAAGTTTTTGGAGCCGTATCAGGGGGTGACAGTTCCCTATACACCAGACAAGTTTTGGCTGTGACAACTTAAATTAGTCTACCTACTTGTATTTAAAAGTGTGTCCTCTCGGATCACATCAGCAATCCAAACTTTCTAACCTTTATCTATTTCCTTTTATTTAATTTTTGCTTAGGACTATTTTTTTTCTTTTATTTTTTGTAGGTAAAACAAGAATTTGGTGCAAAATACGGCACTGCCGTAAAAAATATTACGGCACCGTAATTGTCGCCCTCTTTCGACCAGAGAGTTGTGAAAAAATTACGGCATTGCCGTAAGTGATTATACGGTACCGTATTTTGTGGCAAAAATTGACCCGAGTGCTTCATCGTTTCTACGACACCCCCGTAACATTTTACACAGCCATATTTTCGTGAGACTTTCCAATGAAAGCTTCCAAAACTTACCCGAAATTACGGTAGCGCCGTAATATATTTTACGGTACCGTATTATTCAAATATATATATATATTTCGAGAAAGAGAAGAAAAAGAGAGTGCATTGATGCTGACAACTCTCATGGGAGTACAGAAGATATCAGACAAACGATGACGAAGAGAGTCTTGTGAGTACCCACCCCCTTGCTCCTTTACATGAAAAATTCATAAAAATGAATGACTCTATAAACTATTGTGTCCTCTAGTGCTATACTTTAATTGAATGTATATATTAGTTCATATGAGGAATTATTGAATACATATTATTCACTTTATATCATGGTGTGATTTTGTCCTTAAAGAATTTCATTGATGAATATTTTCCTTGATGATGAGTAAATCAATATTCATGATTAAAGAAAAACCCTATCATGTTAGATTTATTTCTTCAATGCATATCTATTTTTGAAATTTGACATTGGTTGATGCATGAAATTTTAGGTAGATATATTATTTGAAGAATGAAATCTAAAAGTGAAACTATCCTTTTGAATAAAATGAGTATATGAGTATGATTTGAGAATTGAGATCAATTGATCAACCTAGTAGATGTTTAGTCTATTTCTGCTATTTATTGGGAAATGAGAATCCAAGATTCATAAAAATAGTGAGAGACTCCCCTACTTGGAACTATGTAAAATTGATAGTGGTACCTAAGACATGGGTTAAAGTCTATGCATGAAAGATAATGAAAGATAAAAAGAATAAGACTCCTCTACTTGGCACCATGTAAAATTGATAGTGGTACCGAAGAAAAGAGTTGAAGTCAAAATAAAAAGTGTGTATTTAAGTGGGTACATGCCATCTATGTAAAAACAACAAAATACATGAAAAAAAAAATTATGTGTGGAAAAAAATCTTGGAAACCTAATTCCTGTAAACAAAAGCATAATAGATTTGAACTGAAATTGGGTGAAGTCATGAGATTGAAAGTTCTATTTATTATACAAGTTGCAAAGTTTTATTTGATTGAGATGTAGATCTAGAGGGTTGAGTTCTAAGAATGAAATATTTATTTGAAGTTTTGTTAAACAATTGATGGAATTTTTCAATGATGATTGTATTTTAGAAATTTATTGAGCATGAAAACGTTATTCTTTTAATCAATTTTTGATTTTTTCTTGAGGACAAGCAAAGTTTGAGTTTTACGTATTTTGATGACACCAAATTATATAGTATATTTTGTATCATTTTATATATCTTTTCATGCCAAATTGAAGATCTTTTGCTTGTTTTTATGCTAAATTTATCAAATATTGCAAAATCTACTTCTATTTTGGTTTTTCATGATTTTCAAGTTAAAAAGGCACTATTTTAAGGCATTTTCAAGCAAAATCAAAGACATGGAAGAGTTACCATCATCAAGAGGAGATCACTTGACAAATTTCACGCAAATCGGAGCAACCAACCAAAATACGGTAGTGCCGAATTCTATATTACGGTACCGTATTTCCAGAGCATATCCGGCCATGAAATTCATACTGAAGCTTCGCCTGGAGGAGGAGACAACGTACCAGAAGTTTTAGAACAAAAGGAGATCAATTTGAGGAGAAATCAAAGAAAAAGGAGGCGCCGCTACTGTTCATTGCCCTCCTTTGCAAATTACGGCTGTGCTTAATTTCACAGCCGTGGTGTATTTTCCTAAAACCTCTTTTCCTTTGATTTTTGATCTTCTGAAACAATGTAATATTGTATTTTCTTCACCATGCCAGCTTCAACACTCTTTGGGACATAGGGGAGTAATTCCCTTTGATTTTCTTAATGACTAGATACTTTTTGCTTTCATCATGATTATTCTACTTTGATAATTTTACCTATGTGATTATTGCTCTAAGATTCTCCTTAGTTTACTTTTTGTCATCATAATTTAGAGTTTTTGCAATAAGGACTGAAAGGTGATTTGCTTGAGAACTTGGAACCCTAAAATTGATTAATAGGAACTCACCGTAAGAAATTTGGTTAAGTTCTTATTTCTTTATTTTAGTAGTTTAAATTGCCATGATGATAATTATGAACCTAGGATTGAGTTATTGTGTCAAACGTGGAGATCTTGCACCATGAAAGTGATCCTTGAGTATCCACTTGAGGCGATCAACTTAGAACTCGGATGCATGAAAGCGATCCTCGAGTTCTTTGTATGGTGATTTACTTATCATTAGCTTGGGATAAATCTTACGCGAAAGCGAGGATTGGTCTCTGCATGGTTATCTGCACGAAAGTGAGTTAATCTCTTTACAAAGTAAATTATGCCTTTATCATAATACAATTTGATTGATGAATATCCTTATTTATCTAGTGTTGAAAATTAAAGTGAACGAAACCCTAGTCCCAGTTTCTCTCTGATAGTAATTTCCCGTGTGTTTTCGATCTTTACTTTGCTTTTATTCGATTGCCTAGATAGGAAGAAATCAATTATTTGGTACTTGACAACATAGGTCTCTGTGGGTTCGATATCTTTCTTTATTACTTCGAGTATCCGTGCACTTGCAGAGATAACAACAAGTGTGGTAACTCAACAAGTTTTTGGAGTCGTATTAGGGGGTGGCAAGTCCCTATGCGCCATACAATAAGTTTTGGCTGTGACTTCAGAAATAAGTTTTGTTTACCTACTTGTTGGGATACAGCATCTGTTTACAGCATCCTTAGTTTGAGAGGGGGGGTGTTAATATTTGTCTTTACTAAATATAGACTAGGATAGTTTTATATATATGTATGTACCTTGTAAACATTATAGAATCAAGTTAATTAATAGAGATTTTCTCTTATGTTAACACTATTCTCCCTTAGCACACTATAGACACTCAGTCGTAGCTTCAAGATCACAGTGCAAGTCAAAACTAGTGAACTCTGAAATTAGCCAAGCAACAAATGTAACTAGCACCTTAAAGGTAGAGATCTTACTATTAGTTTGATGGAAAAGATGCTAGCTGGCCACAGTAAGCTAAAAAATTTTCTTCCAAATACATGGTATTTCAATTTTGAAAAACAAAACCCAAACTTAGGAATGAGTAGAAAATCTAGCAAGAGATTCATAAGAACACAGGAGAAAAATCAGGAAAAGTTTTCAGCAAAATGAAACTCTCTCTCTCTCTCTTTTTTTTGCAAGACTAAATGGAAGGTTTTTTTGTACGATGAAAAATTAGTAAAGTAATCAATATATGTAAAAATTTAATTCTAATGCACTAATCCTAACCAAGCACCTTAGGGATGCTCTGATACCACTGATGAAGCCCAAAGGACCAGCCTAAGGAATGAAGTTCGGAATTAATAATTCACAATAGGAAATCACAAGCAAATTATGCATACAAGAAGAGGGAGACGAAAAGAAGTCACCTATGGCCCCTTTAAGGAAGGGGCCAATCCCATTTCTTTGTGTGGCCCTAATGCTTCAAGCTCCGAGATTCCAAGTGGCATCCAAGGTTGAAGAAGACACCAAGGATGTTGTGATATTGCACTCAAGAGAAGAGAAGAAGAAGAAGAGATAGTGAAGAAAAGAAGAAGCTGGAAGGAGAATAGAAGGGAAGAAGAGGGATGAAGGTAGCTCTCGGTTCACACTAGCACTTTGAATCTTTCAAAAATTTTATCAACTATGCATCATGAGGAATGAGCAAAATACAAGCACTTTTAAACCCACCAACCCTCAACGTTAATATGGTAAGAAAATAACCTCATTGCCCATTATTTGTATGGCTTAGATCTTCTTCTTTCAAAGGATTTTGAGTGGATGGTAGAGATATCGTTGCATTTGATTTGGATGGTGGATGTCTCTCTTGCATGTGCACCCCCATCAAGAGCTGGTTCTTTCTTGCTTCATGTGGCTGGTTTATATTCATGCATTGGCTCAAGTGGGCAACAACTCTTATTTGTTAGTGTATATGCCCTAGGACCAGTTGTTGGTCTGACCTATATATTACATTCAAACTTGATATTCTATATAGCCTGGTATTGTCATAACATCCTGGTATTGTCATTGTTATGCTTTTAATATGTCTGTGATTGTGTATATCTGCATAATAATGTCCCTGGAGATAGATTCTTTTTAGTCTCAAAGTTTATCTCTAATCGAGTGCCATAGTGGATAAGAGACAGCTATAGTGCACGTGAGACTAGTATATGTGCTGGTTATGCATGGGTTGTTAACACAAGTATATGGGTATATTAGGATAGATATACTAGACTGACTCACCATGAGGATTCAACTTATTAACTCATGTTAATCTGACAATGACAGAGGTGTACTTGTCCTTTGACTTGAGGTAGTTGACATCTTTATATGGTAAGTGGTATGCTTTGATACAACCTAATGTCTCACTATAGTAGTGAGATCATAATGGTTGTCATTGGGTGTATCATAAGTTATATGAGAGGTTTAACTGACCAAGAGAGGATTTGCCCCTTCCTTAAATGGAAGTTTGATATCCATGGGCCCCCCTATATGGATGCATGACTGAAAGTGTATGGTCATACCCAGGTGAAAGCCTAATTTAGTCATGACTATTAGATTAGATTAAACAAGTACAACACACTTGTCCAATTATGATGTCAGCTTGGTAAAGGGACTATAGTGCACAGGCACTTTGATGTGGTTTAGGGGATGTCAATGATGACAACCATTCCGATGACTTGGGTAGCAGCAATGTGTTGCTAGATACCCTTCACTGCTTGTAATGATTGTTAGGTCATCATTGCCAACGTTAGAGGAACCTATAGGGTTGCACAGCTAGACACTCGAGATCTCATATTGATCAAATAGCCTTAGATCGAATCATTGGATGATTTATATCTATTCAGAAGTTTGATGCATCTCATCTGATGAGATGGAGAACTTCATTATTAAGCTAGATTTCATTTTGACATTAGTTGACCTATGGGTGATCACATTTGACCCCAGTTGACTAGGTCCTAATTGATAGGTCAAGTGATAGAGTATGCACTGATTTGATTTGGTGGCTTGTAGGCTTGATTTAGTGAAATCTAGTATGGGATAGTGATGACACCAAAATATATAGTATATTTTGCATCATTTTGGATATCATTTCATGTTAAAATTGAGGATCTTTTACTTGTTTTCATGCTAAATTCATCGAATATTGCAAAGTCTGCTTTTGTTTTCATTTTTCATGATTTTCAGGTAAAAATGTACTTTTTCAAGGAGTTTTCAAGCAAAATCAAACACATAGAAGAGTTCCCATGATCAAGAGGAGATCACCCAAGAAATTTCACGCAAAACGGAGCAAGTCTGCAAATTACGGCAGTGTCGTAATCCATTTTACGGTACCGTAATTTCAGGCAGTACCGTAAAATCTGAGCACTGCCATATTTTGAGAAGTTTCCGAACAGAAAGATTTTTGGATTTTACGGCACCTGCCGTAAGTAATATTACGGTACCATATTTTGGAGAGCTTCAGAACAGAAACTTCACTCAATTTTACGGCACTACCGTAAGGGATTTCACGGGCCGTATTTCCCAGTCACTTCCGAATAGAGAGTTCAGCCGATTTTACGGCACCGGCCGTAAACCACATTACGGTACCGTAATGCCAAGATGATATCAGATCAGAAACCTCGACCGATTTTACGGTACCGCCGTAAGATATTACACGGCTGTAATTTCCAATCAAATTCACGATTCTTCCGCTCCGAAACTTGCGAAGGCCATAACTTTTGATCCAGAGCTCCAAATTTAGATCTGAAAGATGCTGTGGCTTCGTCTTTAAGAGGGGAAGGCGTACGAAGTGAAAAGAGGAACTTTTATCTAGTATCGAGGGAGAAATTGCCAGAGAGGCGGCTAGGGTTTGGCCTCATGCCGAGAGGCGTAGAGGGTACCTCAGGCGTGATTTTCACGTAGAAGCTTCGCCTGGAGTAGGAGAGCACACCTAGAAGTTTTAGAGCATTTGGAGTCCGATCGAGGGAGAAATCATCAAAATAGTGGTGACAGCACGTTCATACGCGAAATTACGGGTTGTATTTCAATTACAACCCTGTTTTGTAACTTTTCTTCACCTTTTTCGCTTTCTAATACTCTAAAATTATGGTTTGTTGTAATCCCTTCTCCATGCAAGCTTAATCTTTGTTTGGGACATGGGGTGTAACCCCTTTGATTTTTAATGATTAGATATTTTTTATTCCGTCAAGATAATTTTGCCATGATAATTCTACTTTGGTGATGAATTGTCTTTAATTTTTCATAGATCTATGTTATTATCCATGTTTTAGAGTTTTCGCAATGAGACTAAAAGGTGATTTGCTTGAGAGCTTGGACCCCTAGAATTGCATGTTAGGATCCCTTCTTTAGGTTAGATCCAACTTGATCTGTTCTAGTAGATAAATTGTCATGTTTGATAATATTGATCTAGGATTTAATTAATGTTATAAACGTTGATAGATGTTGCATGAAAGTGAAGGCCGGTCTGTTGGAAAACCCTAGGTAGAACTAGTGTTGAGTCTCGGATGCACAAAAGTGATCCTTGAGATTCCACTTGAGACTATCAATCAAATTAGAATTCGGATGCACGAAAGTGATCCTTGAGTTCTTTGATTGATGATTTACTTATCTACAGCATTGAAAATAGATCTTGCACGAAAGTGAGGATCGATTATCTGCATGATTGTCTGCACGAAAGTGAGGCAATACCCTTATCAAGTGAATTATGTCATTATCATGATAGAATTAGACTGACGACCCTTTATTTATGTCTAATCATTAGAATCAAGGTGGATGAAACCCTAGTCCCAGTTCTCTCTCTCATTATCTTTTAGCGTACTTTTCTTGCATAGTTTACTTCTGTTATATTCGGTTTGCTTAGCTAGTGAGAAACCAATTATTTGGTACTTAACAATAAGGTCCCTGTGAATTCGATACTTTTCTCTATTACTTCGATAGTTCCGTGCACTTGCGGAAACCTATCAAGTTTTTGGCGCCGTTGCCGGGGACCTTAGTTTTGTTAATATCAAAATAGTTGTTAGTATTGCTAGACTAAGTATTTTTTGTTTTAGATTTAACTTTGTTTTTTCTTTTTGCAGGTTTTGGATTTTCACAATTGTGACAGAACTGTGATATCTGAAGATTTGTGAATTTTCTTGTGTTTTAGATTTTCTATTTTTTTTCTATATTCTGAAAAAAAAAAGAGAAAAGAAAAATTTGATTGATTGGTGTTGGATTATCTTTCTATTCTTGATAGATTTGAAAACATGTCTTTTAATCACAACTCTGGGGCAACTGAAAGAGGTGAGGTATACATGCCAAAAGGTAATTCTCTTATAGATCAATTTAACTCTTATATGCAATCTTGTTCTTCTGAATATTGCATTATTTGTGGATATCCTGATCATTGTTCCTCTGATTGTCCATTTTTAAAACCAAATTTATCATGGCAAGAACAAGATCAATCGTATTCTAGATGGGAAAACCGAACTTCTTTATATGATGATTGCTATGATCATGTTTTTGAACCACAATTTGAATTTGATACTGAGGAACTTGAACTAGAAAAATCCCCCTGTGATTATGATTATTTTGAGATTGAGCCTTATGTGAACTTTAATGAATCTCACTATGTTGTTGATAATTTTGATATTGATTTATCTGATAGTTTATTTGAGGAAAAGATTGAGAAAATTGAAATTGAAAAACCTTATTTTTATGATAATTCTGATTTTGATAATATCTTATTTATGGTTAAATCTGATAAGCATGATGAAGGTTCAAAAATTATAGACATTAATGAGCCCCACTGTGATTTTGGTGATATTTTTGAAATTAATGATAAATCTCTTGTGGTCAACTCTGATTCTATTAATTCTTTTTCATATGATTCTGATTTTGACTCTTCTGATGATGAATTATTTGTGGGGAAGCATGAGGAAATTAATTTTGAAGAGTCTCATCTTGATTTTGTTGATAATTTTGATATTGAAAAATTGTTTGATGATGAACATGAGGAAGTTGAAAAAGATTTGAATGTTACAAACACTGATGAATCTCACTCTGATGTTTTGCCCTTATCTTTTGTTGAATCTTTTGATGAATTTGAAAATTTGATTTTTATTGAGGAGCCTAATGAAAGACATAAACATTATTATGATGATCCAATACTTGACTATTTTGATCAAAGTCCTTTTGTTATTGCCATGAAAATATTAATTTGAAGAAAGGACTTATGATTTTGCTTTTTGATAAACATAGAAAGATCATAAAGATTACTTTGACTGGATTTGAAAATTCTGATTATAATTTCTGCATATTCTAGAAAGCCACATTGATCATGATTTGTCTTGAATTCTGGATATTTGGATTAGTGGCTAAACTGTTGGGAAAAAGAAAATGCAGAAAATTATATGCTTTATACTTTGGAACTGATTCACCAGCTTCACCATGATATTGATTTTTGGTCAAGCTATGGACCTAAAAATTAGCGCTTCTTGGGAGGCAACCCAAGCACTTTTGTCTTAGTTTAGTTTCTTTTATTTTAGTCTATTTTTAGAATTAATTTTTCTTTTATTTTTCAGGGAAAATTAAATTTTGCGCCAAATACGGCACTGCCGTAATCTATTTTACGTAATCTGTGTTGATTTCTTCTCCCGAGAGTTTTCTGTATTTTTCGGCGGTACCGTATTTCTTTTACGGTACCGTTTTTTACTTCACACGCCGTAATTTCGACTGCTTTCGATCTGAAAATTTTTTATTTTTACGGCAGTACCGTAAACAATTCCACGGTACCGTATTTCCTGATTATTTCTTACCCGAGAGTTCTTTGTAAAATACGGCACTGTCGTAAAGAATATTACAGTACCGTATTTCAAAACAGCTTTCTGCTTATTGAGTAGGTGTTTTCTCGCTGCAATTTTAAGAAACTAGGTTGAGAAAAAATTTAATCTTTGGCACGACATGGAAGTACTCATCTTTGTCTATTATTTGGATATTTTACTGAATTTTAAAGTCCATGGATTGTCCTAGAACACATAGCAACTTTTTGATTCTGATTAGATTTTGTGCAGTTTTTCATTTTGTAATCTAAGTAGCCTTCTTTCTGCTGATACCCTAAATTCATGGTAGATTTTGACCCTTTATTTTTCACATGCCTGGAAAGACCAAGTTTTATTCTATTTCATGGTTTTGTCTATTTTCTTTTTGGATCATTAAATCTTATTTTTTTGGGTATGGCTACTTTTCATAAAAAATTCAAAAACTGCTTGATTTGCTTTCTACCTATCATAGCTTCTTCTCTAGATTTGCAGCACCTCTAGCTACCACTGCATCTGCCTCTGACATCACTGTTTCCAGCCGTCGACACTGGATCATACCACCGGCAGATTCTTATTTCTTTTACTGCCTCTTATTCCATGATATGATTTTATTTTTTTTGCAGCGGAATCTTTATTATTGACTCTGATATTTTTCATCTATGCAGGATTATCTTCCATAGCCTGACGATCTCACCTCCAGTACTGTGATCTCTAGTAGGCCACTAGAGATTACTCACTCTACTGTCGGCACCACCACCATCATTGCTAGTAGCTTTTCAGCCAGCCGCTGTTCCATTTCTACTTCTTGCTTGCATCTACTGCTTCACCAGCACACTTTTGGGACCACTGATGATATCTATTATTATTATTATTATTATTTAAGACTGTTTTTGATCTGAGCCTTATGTGAGCCTTATGTACCTTAAATTTTGCAGAAAATTTTCAAAAGGCACATCTTTGGACCCAGCTGCATTGGCCTGACAATAATTGAGCATGATCTATATGGTTTTGTGAGTATCACTTGCACTCTCTTATTAATGACTATTCCTTATAGTGCATCTTTGACTTTATCATATTTATACTACTCATTGGTTTTCTCTTGAAAAATGATTTTATGGATATATGGAACTCACTATTTTGATGATGATATTATTCAAATTTATTGTTAAGATTGATGAAAGCATATGATCCACTTTCTACTATATGATGTCATGGTTTATTGATAAAATATCTTCCTTGATGATGTGAGTATTTATACAAGTGAATAGAGAAAAACTGTCATGTTAGATTTATTTCTTCAATGCATATCTATTTTTGAAATTTGACATTGGTTGATGCATGAAATTTTGGGTAGATGTGTTATTTGAGGAATAAGATCTAAAGGTGAAACTATTATTTTGAATAAAATGAGTATATGAGTATGATTATTGAATTGATGTCAATTGATCAACCTAGTAGATGTTTAGTCTATTTTGCTATTTGTTGGGAAATAAGAAGCCAAGATCCATAAAAATAGTGAGAGACTCCCCTACTTGGCACTGTGTAAAATTGACAGTGGTACCTAAGAGATGGGTTGAAGTCTATGCATGAAAATAATGAGAGTAAAAAATAATAAGACTCCTCTACTTGGCACTGTGTAAAATTGATAGTGGTACCGAAGACAAGAGTTGAAGTTAAAAATAAAAAGTGTGTATCCAATTGGGTACATGCCATCTTCACAAAAACAAACAAAATACATAAAAAAAAAAAAGAAGAAAAAAAAATCATGTGTCGAAAAAGATCTTGGAAACCTAATTCCTGTAAACAGAAGCATGATAGATTTGAACTGAAAACTAGGTGAAATCATGAGATTGAAAATTCTAGTTATTATACAAGTTGCAAAATTTTATTTGATTGAGCTGTGGATCTAGAGGGTTGAGTTCTAAGGATGATATGTTTACTTGAAGTTTTATAAAGCAATTGATGGAATTTTTCATTGATGAGTTGTATTTTAGAAATATATTGAGCATGAAAAGGATTATTCTTTTAATCAAGTTTTGATTTTTGCTTGAGGACAAGCAAAGTTTGAGCCTTATGTATTTTGATGACACCAAAATATATAGTATATTTTGCATCATTTTGGATATCTTTTCATATTAAAATTGAGGATCTTTTACTTGTTTTCATGCTAAATTTATCGAATATTGCAAAGTCTGCTTCTGTTTGGTTTTTCATGATTTTCAGGTAAAAATGTACTATTTCAGTGAGTTTTCAACCAAAATCAAACACATAGAAGAGTTCCCATCATCAAGAGGAGATCACCCAAGAAATTTTACGTAAAACGGAGCAAGTCTGCAAATTACGGCAGTGCCGTAATCCATTTTACAGTACCATAATTTCATACGGTTCCGTAAAATCCGAGCACTGCCGTATTTTGAGAAGTTTCCGAACAGAAAGATTTTTGGATTTTACGGCACCTGCCGTAAGTAATATTATGGTACCGTATTTCGGAGAGCTTCAGAACAAAAACTTCACCCGATTTTACGGCACTACCGTAAGGGATTTCATGGGCCGTATTTTCTAGTCACTTCCAAACAGAGAGTTCAGCCGATTTTACGGCACTGGCCATAAACCACATTACGGTACCGTAATGCCAAGATGATAACAGATCAGAAACCTCGACCGATTTTACGGTACCCGCCGTAAGATATTACACGGCCGTAATTTCCAGTCAAATTCGTGATTCTTCCGCTCGGAAACTTGCAAAGGCCATAACTTTTGATCCAGAGCTCCAAATTTAGATCCAAAAGTTGCTGCGGATTCCGCTTTAAGAGGGGAAGGCGTACGAAGTGAAAAGAGGAACTTTTATCCAGTATCAAGGGAGAAATCGCCAAAGAGGTGGCTAGGGTTTGGCCTCACACCGAGAGGCGTAGAGGGTACCTCAGGCAGTGATTTTTATGCAGAAGCTTCTTCTAGAGTAGGAGAGCACGTCCCAAAAGTTTCAGAGTGTTTGGAGTCCGATCGAGGGAGAAATCATCAAAACAGTGGTGACAGCACTGTTCATACACGAAATTACGGGTTGTATTTCAATTGCAACCTTGTTTTGTAACTTTTCTTCCCCTTTTTCGCTTTCTAATACTCTAGAATTATGGTTTGTTGTAATCCCTTCTCCATGCAAGCTTAATCTTTATTTGGGACATAGGGTGTAATCCCTTTGATTTTTAATGATTAGATACTTTTTATTCCGTCAAGATAATTTTGTCATGATAATTCTACTTTGGTGATGAATTGTCTTTAATTTTCCATAGATTTATGTTATTATCCATGTTTTAGAGTTTTCGCAATGAGACTGAAAGGTGATTTGCTTGAGAGCTTGGACCCCTAGAATTGCATTTTGGATCCCTTCCTTAGGTTAGATCCAACTTGATCTGTTCTAGTAGATAAATTGTCATGTTTGATAATATTGATCTAGGATTTAATTAATGTTATAAACGTTGATAGATCTTGCATGAAAGTGAAGGTCGGTCTGTTGGAAAACCCTAGGTAGAACCAGTGTTGAGTCTCGGATGCACGAAAGTGATCCTTGAGATTCCACTTGAGACTATCAATCAAATTAGAATTCGGATGCACGAAAGTGATCCTTGAGTTCTTTGATTGATGATTTACTTATCTACAGCATTGAAAATAGATCTTGCACGAAAGTGAGGATCGATTATCTGCATGATTGTCTGCACGAAAGTGAGACAATACCCTTATCAAGTAAATTATGTCTTTATCATGATAGAATTAGACTGACGACCCTTTATTTATGTCTAATCATTAGAATCAAGGTGGATGAAACCCTAGTCCCAATTCTCTCTCTGATTATCTTTTAGAGTACTTTTCTTGCATAGTTTACTTCCTTTATATTCGGTTTGCTTAGCTAGTGAGAAACCAATTATTTGGTACTTAACAATAAGGTCCATGTGGATTTGATACTTTTCTCTATTACTTTGATAGTTCCGTGCACTTGCGGAAACCTATCAGATAGGCACATATTTGAATATATTTATATTCAAATATTGAATTAATTAATTAATTAATTCATACCATAAGTGATGGGACCCACCTCTATATCTCTCTTTATAGGGGGCTAGCGGGCACATGCATGCATGTTTCTCTGGTTTTAACCCTAGCCGCCCAAGAGAGTTCTTCCATCCATAGCCGCCACCTCTTCTTGCTCTTGGTGTCACCACCATCAAGCTCTAGCGCCCTTTGCTTAAGATTGATGATGAGAAGAGGAGTTCCTCTTGGTGGCTTGCTTCCTCCTTAGCGCATCTTCCTTGAAGATTGGCGCAAGTTGAAGAAGTCGACAACATCATCTCCTTGGCGGAATTCTCTGAATTGGCGCAAGCAAGGTGTCTTCTTCCATAGGCATGGATCTTTGCTCCCGAGGCTTCCATCAGGTGTGGAGGCAGAGGGATCTCGAGGAGCACATATGTGTACAATTATAGAGGACTCTCTCTTGCGCATGTCAGAGTCATCATCACCACTTCCTAAGCACGTAATAAAGGTTAATATCTCTATTACATCCAGTGGCTCCCTCGCATGATTACAATTCGTCGGTTGGTTTTGGAAATCTATTTCAGGCTATTGCTCCTACTATCATTATTGTGAAATTTTAAAATAGCCTAGGGCTTCCCAACAGTGGTATTATAGCCAACTTGCGAGACCCATTTAGTGAACTTAGTTTTTTGCATTTGCCCATGTCATAAAAATCATTTTAAAATTTTTATGCCATGATTTTTTTTATTAGAAAAAGGTATGTCTATCTTTGCCAAACTTCATGTGTGAATTTTTATGGTTTTCAATTTCTCCTTACACATCAAGGATAGACCTTGTGTGCAAGCTATGTAAAAATTCTATAGAGTATAGACTAAGTGATTACTCTAATTTTTACATGGTGTGGCTAATTATGGGAGGCAGCAAGCATGCTAAGAGCATGTATGCCCCACATGTGCTGAAGCCTAAGAGGGTCGAAAGTCCAAGAAAAATTTATGATGAGTTGTTGTGGAATGATAGATAGAATTTAAATGAAAACTAAAATTGATTGTTTTATGTTTTCATTAGCATGTAGAAAAGCATGAGTAGGTGCTTTGATTGTGCATTGTGATATGGTTATAGACAAGCCCCATAATATGCCTGTGATGTATGTGCTGTGAGGCCTGCATGCTAACCTTTCTTTTTCAACATCAAAATTTTGTAAATTTAGAAGAAATTAGTGCGTTGAAGACTTGAAGTAGAAGGAGCTACATCCCTAGAGGATTGATGGCGCATGCATGGTGGCGTACCATGCTTCAGTTGGCGGCACATTTTGGTTGGCCGAACCCTAGGTGATGCACCTAGGTTTTATGTGCTAATAGCTTGGAGCAGAAGACCTAGGCGGTATACCTAGCGCTTGGAGCAGAGGCCCTTGATTCACTCAGGGCTTGGCTGACAGCTTGATGGCTTGAGCTGACGACTTGGAGCTTTGGAATAGTAGGGTGGCTAGTCTAGGTCTAGGGGGCTTGTTACTCTAGTCAATTATTAGTTCATCAGAGGGCTTGTGATGAATCAATATGTCAATAGGGTTACAACCAAATCATTGCTTTACTTTCTGCTCATTTATTACTGTTGAAACCATGCCTGTAATGTTTTATCTTTTTTGCTAATCACTATAGGATGCACTCCTGTAATGTTAGATAAAAGATAAAACTATGTGGTGAGACCACAAAAACCCTCATGAAATCATATCAACTCTAATAAGCCTTCTAATGCGTAGCCTTTGTCAAACTATTGATCAATGGTATTGTGCACTATTTCCCACCCTCATGGGACATATCCATTTATCTTTAGGAAGCATGTGGTGATAATGGTTTCCCCAATCCACTTAGAAATGTGGGTGTACCTTCGCAAGGAAGCTCGTTGGCTCTAGGCATAATTGTTAGATTAGACTTGACTAGTCTTTTCATATGTGGAACTAGACCATATGATGAAAATTCTAGTGGCAGCTTCAAGAGATTAGGGCTTTATGTTGTATCTAGCCCTCATTGGACACGAAGTGTCTAAACTGTCATAAAAAGGGGAATTGCCCAATTGTGATCAACCGAAATGCCCACCGTAGGAAACATAAGTTACCTTGTGTAGTACATCCCACCCTTGTGGGATGCAAGGCCCTATTGAAATAAAAATACCATCTCACTAGGAAATCTCTAATTTCTTAATCGCCTTGTGAGGGTTGTTGATTCGAGTAAAATAATGGGAGCACAATCATTTATACAAGTTCAATTTAAATGATTGGAATGTATAGCTAATCTGCATCTCTTTTGTTGTAGATCAAATGGCTACAAACAATAGTGGATTAACTCTATGATTACTCCTTGAAAAGAAGAAGTTGGTTGGAACCAACTTCGCAGTTACCTGCCAATATTGCTCTCTGAAGCCAACCAGAGATGGCCCCATTTGGCGCTTCGTCGCTTCCTGTGGCGAGCTGATGGGCGACTGTGGTGGCATTTTTTTACCGTTTGCATAATTACTTATGGGGTGGAACAGTACCCCATTTGCTACTATAGTCGAAAGCTAGATTTTCCAGCTTTCGCAACTGCCGAGTGCTGTAGCGTTATGCTACAGTATTAATATATAATATTGATTAATCTAATAAATATTAATTGTAATTAATTTTTTTAAATATAAAATTGAACATTAAATTTTATATTATAAAAATAATTATTTGATCTTATAAAAATTAATAATTTTCATAAAATAATTTATTAGATTTAATATATTTAATTTTAATAATCTAAATAATTTTAATAAAATTAATTATTTGATCCTCTAAAATTTAATAATCTAAATTTTATATTAAAATTAATTATTTGATCCTCTAAAATTTAATAATTTTATTAAAATAATTATTTTAAATTTTAAAAATAATTTTTATTTTATTATAAAAATATATATTTTTAATTTTAATATATTTTATTAAATTAATATTAATTTATTTATTAACAACACCAACAACATAATAAATCTATCAAATAACTTTAATAATAATTGCTACAGTGACAGCACAGTTGAATTCACCAAACACCCTTAATAGCATGTGCTACAGTAATAGTGTAGCTATCATAGCGCAGCTACGACAGCGCAGCGGAACCAAACTAGCCCTTCATGGGCTGGTATTGGAACTTGAGGATTCTCCTCAAGCAACAGAAGTTGTATGTCATAGAGTAGCCTATTCATTCTCCTCTATCATCCATAGCCCGCACGGTTGAAAGAGAAGCATTTTGGAAGTATCAGGATGTTGCTTTGGACATGGGATGTCTTATCATAGAGTAGCCTATTCATTCTCCGACGCCACCCTCACTCCTCCACCATCTCTCGGTGCTCCAACGACATCAACACCACCTCGTCCTTCCCAATGTCGCCGACGAACACCCAAGCTCCCACATCACTGATCGGCGCAAGCCTCGCTTGCCTGTTTCCACAACCCTGTTTGCTGCTTCCAAGTTTCCTGTTTGGTTCAATATTAATCTGACTATGCTATTTGTTCCAGGTACCTTAAGCATTCGGTGGAGTAAAAGTCCATAACTTTGGCACGATTAGAAAGAACACATCCTATTCTATCAGTTGGACCAGTCAAGCTGAACCCAGGCTCAACAGATCAACCAAGGATACCTAGCAATTTTTGATATCTGATTAAATCCTGCATTTGTTTTAAAAACTAATCTGATTAGCTCTCTTCTTGCAAGTGTTTTAAACATTCGGTGAAGCAAAAGTTTATAAAGTTTGCACAAGTAGGAAGCACACATCTTATTCTACCTCTCGGAATAGTTGGCTCCATGAAAGAATGAATGGTTTATCCTAGGAAGCATAGCAAAATTTGCATTCTGATAAAATTCTGTACTGCTTTAATGTGCATATCTAATTAACCATTTTGTTGAAGATGTTTTTACATGCCTGACAGTTCGACTCCCTCTATTGTTGCCACGTTTGAAAAAAACTCATTTAGTTCTATAATGAGGTTTTATTAGTTTGAATTTTTTTGATCATTGGATCCTTCTCCGAGACATGGCTACTTCTCTTAACTGATTAATTCCTGATAGCTATTTTCTGACTGCATTCTGAATTTTGAATTTTTTTGAAAACTCCCAAAAATAAATAATTGAATTTTAAATTAACAGCTTTCTTCACACGCTTCCGTCCTACATTAGTGCAGCCTCTGGATTGGATGCTCCCGTACAAATTGATGTGTGATGCAAGCGACCAAGCAGTTATTGCAGTCCTAGGGCACCACAAGGATAACAAACTTCAAGCTATTTTTTATGCCAGCAAAACCTTAGACGATGCACAGATTAATTATGTGACTATGGAGAAGGAGATATTAGCCATTGATTTTGTTGTTAACAAATTTCGCTCCTATATTATTAATTCTAAAGTCATTTTTTTAGACCATGCGGTAATAAAATTTTTAGTGAACAAGACAGACGTGAAACCCAGTTTGATTCGTTGGATCCTACTCCTTCAAGAATTCGATATAGAGATAAAAGACAAGAAAGGAGCTAAGAACTTGGTAGCGGATCATCTATCCCAATTGGTTAAAGAAAAAGACATAGTGGAGGATGTGGAAATTAATGACTCCTTTCCAAAGGCGCATCTTTTTTCTATTACAGGACAAGAGACACCATGGTATGCAGATATTGCTAATTTTCTTGTGTCTAATATTATGCCTCCTAATTTGACATCTCAAGGGAAGAAGAAATTCCTTTCGGACATTGAACATTTTTTCTTGGACGAGCCTTACTTGTTTCGAAGATGCACTGATAGTCTGTTTAGAAGATGCCTACTAGAGGAAGAAGTGCCCGATGTACTCTCTCACTACCATTTATCTCCATATCGAGGACAAGCTAGTGTGTCAAAAACTGCGTTCAAAGTTCTCTAGTCAATATTCTGTTGGGGTATGCCCTTAAGGCTAATGTTTGAGGCCTGTGGGAATGTAACAAGTATCATGTAATAAACTATTATGTTTATAAAGGCATGGTTGTTATTCAGTTAGTTACATTGTCTGCTGCAATATATGTTCTTCTGAATAATGTCTCAAAGCTGTTCAGCTGGGCTGACATGCTGTTATGTCCTTAGTCGATGTATCTTGGTGAACATGAGACAACCTTGATATGGTTAAGACTAATATGTGTTCTGATCTTATAGGATGCTTCGAGCATGGAATAAGATGTAGACTCATGGGTACATGGGATGTACTGGACAGACCCTACTAGGATGTTCAGTTGTTTGTCACAACGTGAATATTCCTTGTATAAGACAAGTGGCACATTTCCTCTGACTTGAGATCACTTGTGTTTTCTAAATGATGATTGTCATTATTTTGAGTTAGTTCAATATCATTTGAAACATAATGATTATAGACTATCTTGGATGGTGAGCTTGAGTCAGGTTAGGGCACTAGTGATAGACATAGGATTGCCGTCTCCTTGTTTAAGGAGTGTGATGTTCTAAAGGGGCCCCCTGGATGAGATGATTGAGAGAGTGTATGGCCATACCCAGGTGACAGTGTTCATCTGATCTAATCATGCTCATCATATTGGAGTTACAAGTTTGACAGACTTGTCCAATAAGAACATCCAGTGGCAAAGGAAATATGTATGCTTTGTGAAATGATTCACACTTGTGCTATGGTTTGGGTGTAGTCTTGGAAGACTCTTTCCTTTATATCGGGAGACAGTGATGTGTTGCTAGATACCCCTCACTGATCGTGATAATGTGAATTATCGTTACCGACATTTAAAGGAAACCCTTAGGGTCGCACAATTTGATGATATGGCTTACTTAAGTCAGATCGTGTGGACTGAATTGTTTGGGTTCAGTTTTAAGGGATTTAATCTCTGATTGTAAGTGAGATCTGGTCTGATCATGTTTGATTGATTAGGGCTTGAGATCGGTAAGCTTCGATTGAGAGAATGGATGCCAGATCGGTCAGATCAGGGGCATTAAAGAGATCGACGGTTAGATCTAAAGCCTTAGGGTTTATTTGATCTAGGCCTTGTCGCTTGGCTTGGTTGGTTCTTAAACCGAACCAATTGAACCAGCTCACTAAAAGAGCGCTTGGTTCATAGGGAGAGGAGTGGGCGACGAGTTCACATAGCGTGAACGTTGGGATGAGGAGAGGTTACTATTTTTAGTAACCATGATCTCCATGTCGAGTGGGCACTCATCCGAAATAGAGTATTCTCTATTTTCGCCAATTCACTTATTCCTCTCGCAAGTTTTTTTTTTCCTCTCGACTTGGTGTGCGGCGACGCTTGAAGGTTGAGGAGGATTCGGCCAAGGAGAAAGACATCTCTTTTCCCTTCACTCGACAAGGACCTCTTGGAACCTTGCTAGCACAAGGAGCACCAAGAGAGATAGCAACATCATCTTGTGTGTGACGACAAGGAGAAGATCTACTTTGATCTTTGCTTCCAAGGAAACATCTTTCCATGGCGATGGTATGAATGTTTTCTTATTGTTATCAAGTTGATCTTTTGCATGCGTATCGATCTTATAACCCTAATTCCGCAAGAGAACAATTTTATGCGCCATATGCTCTAAGGGTTATGCTCCCCCATGAAGGGGACCCCCCTTATCTAAGGGGTTCTTTCAACTGGTATCAGAGCGAGGTTGAATGCATGTTATCTTGATTGCTTGATGATTTGCGTGATCCATATATGCGAATGTATGCTTAGATCTTCAACATGCGAAAGTTACATGATGAAAATCTTGTCTATATGTTTATCTTGCGCATGTTAGTTGGCGCTTCTAAGTTGTAGTTTTCTTTTCAAAACTTATACACTTGCGCGACTAATGCTAGATCTAAAGACCTTACTGTAAACCCTTAGACGGGTTACTGGGGTTGATGTCACCCCCTAGGTTAGATCCAATCATGTCTGATCAGATCATCTGACAGCCTGAAAGGGTCGACCAGATAGCACCTTGGCGCAAGCCTATGGTGGCTATAGGTCGACTGCAGACAGGTGTGTAGCGATGTCTGATTGTGACGATTAATGAACGCACCTGAGTTAGGCCCGGGGTCACTCCCGTTTGCCAGACCTCAGTGTGGTCGTTCAGCCCTAGCGCATGCATAGTTGACCTTTTGGTCGACTCGAGTCAGTTAGGACTTGGTGCATGCAAGGGCAGTGGATCTGACTAGGTTGGATGAGTGGATCCCTAGTAATGGACCGTTGTAAGGTTGTAGGGCAAATAAGGAAAAATTAAAATTAATCCCATGGGGTTTTCGAAAATTTTAATTTTTATCATGGATCACATGTTTGCTGATTTGATACATATGTTTGTCTATTTAGTCATATGTGGGCTGCCCATATTAATTGTGTGCTGTGCTGGGGCCTGCGTGCCTGTATTAAAATTGTAAATTAATTATTGTGATCTGCGAATCACTGGGTTTTAATTTATAAATGTAAGTGACCTGCGTGTCACTCTTGTCTAGATAGTTAAATTTGTAATTTAATTAGACAAGAGCACTGAGCACACTTGGCACAGGCGCATGCAGCAATGGCTGGACCAGGTGGGAGGTCTAGGGTTCGACCCTAGGACCTGGCGCATTTCCTGGTGGGCGCACCAGAGCTGCAGATGGCGCTTGGGTCCAGGTTTGGGCCAAATGAGCAGCAAAAGACCCATGAAAAGCAAGTGCAGTCTTAAGTTAGGTTAAGGTCTCACTAGGGCTATGGGCTTTTACCACATATGACACATGCTTTCTTTTATTGCATAAATATTAGAAATGCATGATAGATTTATCTTTTGCTATCACCATAGGGATTGAATGATAGTAATAAAGATAAAAGACCGTTAAAATCCAACGCTAAAAATATCAAGCTCGTAAGCCTTCTGACGCGAAACCTCACTGTTCTGATTATCGTTGGAGCCGTGTTGTACCCACTCAGTGGGCACGTCCATCTATCTTCAGACGGTGCGGGATTACACCTGTGTGTTACAGAGCAGGGATTTATCCCTTCTCGTTGCTCAGCATAGCACATGGTGGTCCAGGGAGTAGGTCGGGTCAGCTTGACCGTGTAGTCTACATATGTGGCGCATATGGTAGCACATGGAGGCAGCCGTCTGTTGGGGTCAGAGATTGTGTTGTACCAACTCAGTTGGCACAGTCTGCTGGACTGCCCAGATGAAGGGGAATCGCACGGGTTGGCGATCGGCAGGGACTGCCTACCAGAAACTAGTGCTTGTACTCTCTGTGCATCTTATCTCGCCTGAGCGGGACGCGGAGACCAAGTATGAAATCTGGATCCCATCTCACTAAAAGAGTTCTACTCTTTCGGGCTGTTTTGCTGGATTTTTCACGCCTGATAAAATAGTGAGAAAAAGAATCTTTCTTAAGTCCTGATTGATTCTTATACATTGATACTGACCTTGCTGTTCTTGCATTGTTGTAGATACCTGCAGCAACGAACACCATGAACTTCAATGTGCGATCCCTACTGGAAAGGGAGAAGTTTGCTGGGCCGAACTTCTCTGACTGGTTTGGACACCTTAAGATCGTTCTTAAGGCAGAGAGGAAACTGTATGTCCTCGAGACGGCGATTCCGCCGCAGCCCGCTCCGAACGCCGCAAGGGCGGTTCGGGAAGCCTATGAAAAGCACGTCAATGATAGCATTGATGTCGCTTGCCTGATGCTAGCGTCTATGACGCCACCGCTGCAGCGTCAGCATGAGGATATGTCTGCTATAGACATGATAGCGAACCTCAAGATGCTGTATGCTGCACAGGCGAGGACTGAGCGCTATAATTTGACAAAGCTCTTCTTTCAGAGCAAACTGGCTGAAGGGAGCCCAGTGGGAGCTCACGTGCTCAAGATGATTGGGCACAAGGAGGCTCTAGAGAAACTGGGGCATACCATCAACCAGGAGCTTGCTGTGGACATTATTCTACAGTCTCTCCCGCCTTCATTCGACGCGTTCATTATTAATTTTAATATGAACAAAATCGATTGTACTCCGGCAGAGCTGCTGAATATGCTCTTGACCACTGAGGAGACTCTGAAGGGTAAGCCTTCAACCTCTGTCTTGATGGTTCCTTCAAGGAACAAGAAGAAGGGGAAGAAGGGCAAGGCCCCGGTCAAGAATTACAGCAAGGCTCTGAAGCAGAAGGTGAAGCGGTCCAAGGAATACAGGTGTTTCCACTGTGGCCAGCTGGGTCACTGGAAAAAGGACTGTAAAGCGCTCCAAGGAGATAAGAGGGGAAGCTTTGCTTCTGGCTCAGGTATATTCGTGACTGAGGTCATGTTTTCTTCTTCTGTATCATGGGTGTTGGACACTGCATGTGGAGTTCACATTTGTTCAAATGTACAGGAACTCAAGAGAAGAAGGCAGGTGGGACAGCATGAGGTGGACCTACGCGTTGGAAACGGGGCACGGGTTGCTGCTGTTGCTGTAGGAGACTACTTTATTTCTTTACCATCTGGACTTGTATTGGAACTGAACAGTTGTTACTTTGTTCCCAGTATAACTAAAAATATTATCTCCATTCCTGCTCTTGTCAGGAAGGGATTTTCCTTTGAATGCAATATTTCAAAGTGTGTTTTATCATTTGATAATATTGTTTATGCAACTGGTTCAATTAATAATGGGTTATTCATGTTGGACATGGAAAGTTCCATACATAATGTTGATATTAAGAAAGCCAAGTATGCTGATGACAGCACCTTGCTATGGCATAGTCGTTTAGGCCATATAAACGAGAAACGCATTAAGCGGTTGCATGATCATGGACTGCTGGGATCATTCTCCTATAAGGAGATTGATACATGCAAAGCTTGTTTGATGGGTAAAATGACGAAGTCTCCTTTTCCTCACAAAGGTCAAAGGGCTTCAGGTTTACTTGACCTTATACACAGCGATGTGTGTGGGCCTTTTAGTAAACATGCCAGAGGTGGCTATCAGTACTTCATTACCTTTACTGATGATTTCAGTAGATATGGGTATGTCTATCTGATGAGACATAAGAGTGAATCTTTTGACAAGTTCATAGAGTTCAAGAATGAAGTACAAAATCAGCTAGGCCGTAATATCAAAACACTTCGCTCAGATCGAGGTGGTGAATACCTAAGTCATGCATTTACTGACTATCTAAAAGAGTGTGGGATTATCTCACAGCTCACTCCGCCAGGAACACCACAATGGAATGGTGTGTCCGAAAGGAGAAATAGAACATTACTAGATATGGTTCGTTCTATGATGAGTCAGGCTACTCTTCCATACTCCTTTTGGGGTTTTGCGCTGGAAACAGCTGCAAAGGTACTAAACCGAGTGCCATCCAAGGCAGTTTCAAAGACGCCATATGAGTTATGGTATGGGAAACAGCCAAGCTTGACATTTATCAGGATCTGGGGCTGCGAGGCTTATGTCAAAAAGCTCGCCTCTGGGAAACTAGAGAGCAGATCTGACAAATGTATCTTTGTCGGTTACCCTAAGGAAACTAAGGGTTATTATTTCTACGACCCCAAAGAGAACAAGGTTTTTGTT
This sequence comes from Costus lasius, assembly GCA_027563935.2. Lineage (NCBI taxonomy): Eukaryota > Viridiplantae > Streptophyta > Magnoliopsida > Zingiberales > Costaceae > Costus > Costus lasius. Next base: position 89,844,080 of record CM050450.1, on the reverse strand, counting down.
GCTCGGACGGCCATATTTCTTGAGAAGGAATTTCTTCTGCAAGAGGCCAGTGGGAGAGAAATAAAGCTGGATGAGAATCCAGAAGAAGGACAAAGTGACCAAGCACAGTTGGATGAGCCTGAGCCGGTAGAACAGGTTATTGAACAACCTGAGGCTCAGATATCACGGGAACCGCGAAGATCGGGTAGGATCCGTCGACAGCCTGAGCGCTATGACGGAGTCTACATCATTGACAATGATGAACCCCTTACTTATGCGGATGCGGTCAGTGGACCGGAGTCAGCGAGATGGCTTGAAGCTATGCGCGCCGAGATGGACTCCATGTCAGATAACCAAGTTTGGGATTTGGTTGATCCGCCTCCGGGAATTATCCCTATAGGCTGTAAATGGATCTTCAAGAAGAAGATTGACATGGATGGTAACGTGGTTACCTATAAAAGCAGGCTAGTTGCGAAAGGTTTCAAACAAATCTACGGGATAGATTATGATGAAACTTTCTCACCTGTAGCCATGTTTAAGTCTATTCGGATTCTTTTCGCGATAGCTGCATATTATGATTATGAGATTTGCAGATGGATGTGAAAACAGCTTTCCTTAATGGAAATCTGGATGAGGATGTGTATATGACACAACCAGAAGGTTTCACTAATCCAGCAGATCGTCATAAGATATGCAAGTTAAAGAAGTCTATTTATGGACTTAAACAAGCATCGAGAAGCTGGAACATTCGTTTTGATGAATCAGTCACTGAATTTGGTTTCATCAAGAACGAGGATGACCCGTGCGTATATAAGAGGTTTAGTGGGAGCGTGATTATTTTCCTAGTCCTCTACGTCGATGACATCTTGATCATTGGAAATGACATTCCTGAAATGCATGCTGTTAAAGCATGGCTGAGGAAATGTTTCCAGATGAAAGATCTAGGAGAAGCAGCCTATGTGTTAGGTGTGAAGATCTACAGGGATAGATCTAAGAGGCTTCTCGGGCTGTGCCAAAGTACTTACATCGATAAGGTCCTGGAGAGATTTCGCTTAGAGAATTCTAAGAAAGGATATCTTCCAGTCAGACATGGTCTGAATCTTTCGAAGAGTCAGTGTCCACAAACACAGACTGAGAAAGATGAAATGAACAATACGCCTTATGCTTCGGCTATTGGTTCTATAATGTATGCGATGTTGTGTACTCGCCCAGACGTCGCTTACGGGTTAAGCGTGACCAGTCGTTACCAGAGTAATCCAGGTTTGGCGCACTGGATTGCAGTCAAGAACATCCTAAAATATCTGCGGAGGACCAAAGATATGTTCTTGATATATGGTGGTCAGGAAGAACTCAGTATTGAAGGATATACTGACGCTTCGTTCCAGTCTGACCAGGATGATTTCCGATCGCAATCAGGCTATGTTTTTAGCTTGAATGGAGGTGCAGTGGTGTGGAAAAGTTTCAAACAGTCAACTGTTGCTGATTCCACAACAGAAGCCGAGTATGTCGCAGCCTCGGAAGCATCCAAGGAGGCAGTGTGGATTCGTAAGTTCGTGAGAGAACTTGGTGTTGTTCCTTCGTGTGCAGATCCTTTGGTTATCTTTTGTGATAACACTGGAGCAATCGCACAAGCAAAGGAACCACGGTCGCACCAGAAGTCCAAGCACATACAGAGACGGTTTCATTTGATCAGGGAGATCATTGATCGTGGCGAGATCAAAGTATGCAAGGTTCATACAGACGACAATCTGGCAGACCCGCTTACCAAGCCTCTGGCGCAGCAGAAGCATGAGAAGCACTGTAATAATATGGGTTTGAAGTTTTTCAACCATTAGATTAAGTGCAAGTGGGAGATTGTTGGGGTATGCCCTTAAGGCTAATGTTTGAGGCCTGTGGGAATGTAACAAGTATCATGTAATAAACTATTATGTTTATAAAGGCATGGTTGTTATTCAGTTAGTTACATTGTCTGCTGCAATATATGTTCTTCTGAATAATGTCTCAAAGCTGTTCAGCTGGGCTGACATGCTGTTATGTCCTTAGTCGATGTATCTTGGTGAACATGAGACAACCTTGATATGGTTAAGACTAATATGTGTTCTGATCTTATAGGATGCTTCGAGCATGGAATAAGATGTAGACTCATGGGTACATGGGATGTACTGGACAGACCCTACTAGGATGTTCAGTTGTTTGTCACAACGTGAATATTCCTTGTATAAGACAAGTGGCACATTTCCTCTGACTTGAGATCACTTGTGTTTTCTAAATGATGATTGTCATTATTTTGAGTTAGTTCAATATCATTTGAAACATAATGATTATAGACTATCTTGGATGGTGAGCTTGAGTCAGGTTAGGGCACTAGTGATAGACATAGGATTGTCGTCTCCTTGTTTAAGGAGTGTGATGTTCTAAAGGGGCCCCCTGGATGAGATGATTGAGAGAGTGTATGGCCATACCCAGGTGACAGTGTTCATCTGATCTAATCATGCTCATCATATTGGAGTTACAAGTTTGACAGACTTGTCCAATAAGAACATCCAGTGGCAAAGGAAATATGTATGCTTTGTGAAATGATTCACACTTGTGCTATGGTTTGGGTGTAGTCTTGGAAGACTCTTTCCTTTATATCGGGAGACAGTGATGTGTTGCTAGATACCCCTCACTGATCGTGATAATGTGAATTATCGTTACCGACATTTAAAGGAAACCCTTAGGGTCGCACAATTTGATGATATGGCTTACTTAAGTCAGATCGTGTGGACTGAATTGTTTGGGTTCAGTTTTAAGGGATTTAATCTCTGATTGTAAGTGAGATCTGGTCTGATCATGTTTGATTGATTAGGGCTTGAGATCGGTAAGCTTCGATTGAGAGAATGGATGCCAGATCGGTCAGATCAGGGGCATTAAAGAGATCGACGGTTAGATCTAAAGCCTTAGGGTTTATTTGATCTAGGCCTTGTCGCTTGGCTTGGTTGGTTCTTAAACCGAACCAATTGAACCAGCTCACTAAAAGAGCGCTTGGTTCATAGGGAGAGGAGTGGGCGACGAGTTCACATAGCGTGAACGTTGGGATGAGGAGAGGTTACTATTTTTAGTAACCATGATCTCCATGTCGAGTGGGCACTCATCCGAAATAGAGTATTCTCTATTTTCGCCAATTCACTTATTCCTCTCGCAAGTTTTTTTTTTCCTCTCGACTTGGTGTGCGGCGACGCTTGAAGGTTGAGGAGGATTCGGCCAAGGAGAAAGACATCTCTTTTCCCTTCACTCGACAAGGACCTCTTGGAACCTTGCTAGCACAAGGAGCACCAAGAGAGATAGCAACATCATCTTGTGTGTGACGACAAGGAGAAGATCTACTTTGATCTTTGCTTCCAAGGAAACATCTTTCCATGGCGATGGTATGAATGTTTTCTTATTGTTATCAAGTTGATCTTTTGCATGCGTATCGATCTTATAACCCTAATTCCGCAAGAGAACAATTTTATGCGCCATATGCTCTAAGGGTTATGCTCCCCCATGAAGGGGACCCCCCTTATCTAAGGGGTTCTTTCATATTCTATTGGCCGATTATATTCCGAGATGCTAAGAAGTTTATTCAATCTTGTGACAAATACCAAAGATCTGGTATATCTCTAGGAGGGATGAACTACCTCAACATTGTATTTTAGAGATTGAAATTTTTTATGTTTGGTGAATAGATTTTATGGGTCTTTTCCCTACTTCTTGTGGAAAGAAATATATACTTCTCTGTGTTGATTATGTCTCTAAATGGGTATAGGCATCTGCCGAAGCCACTAATAATTCTCGTGTTGTAGCCAGGATGTTCAAGAGGATGATTTTTCTAAGATTTGGTATGCTGAGAGTTTTGATTAGCGATGGCAACACTCACGGCCCACGAAGGACTCATGGCCACCCATGAAAGTTTTTGTGCACTTTTTTTACTTAGCCGCAAAACTGCTCTCTGAAGCACAACAGTCACGGTCGGTGAAGGACTCATGGCCGTGACCGTGAATCTTGCTTCTGGCTTCTGTTTCGCTCTAAATTTGACGTATAGCTTTTGTCTTTTCCTCGGGAATTGTGTCATGGCTTCAAAACTCATGAAATTCATCATTTTTATGTGATTTTACTTGCATTTTCATGAAAACCAAGAAAAGTGAAGATTTCATACCAAAGGAAGTAAAAACACTAAAAATTAATATGAAATCATACAATTAAGCCTAAAAGACCATACAAAACATAGACAAAAATATGATGTAAAATGTAACTCAATAAAATACCATAGACTTGAAGTTTTGCTTGTCCTCAAGTAATATTATGATATGTAAAAAGAATGTAAAGATAAGGAATACATGTTCATTCTTTCCTTGATAATATCATTAGTCTATAAATTAAGGAATCAATTTTTCAGAACTCAAGAAATGTAAGAAAAATCATGATAGAAATAAACTCTCAAGATTTATTGATCCAAGATAGATAAAAGTCATAATTCATGTTGTGTCAATCAATCTTCACATACTATGTATCAACTACTCTTACCTTAATAAATCTACTTTACTTAATAGATGAATTTCTTAATTCAGGAATTTTGATGTTGTTTAAGATATAAAGATTTTTAAGGCAATTAACTCTTTAGACGGTTATATGCCCTTTCCTGTTAGTATCATAACATTGTCTAAAGTATACCGCATAACGGTATAATATAACTCATAGTCTTAATCATGAAAAGTCAGCGGAGTTGTCCACTTGACCTACAGCTCTTTCTTTTCCTTCATTTCTCTTTCTCATTTTTTTTATTTCTCTTTTCTTTATTTCTCTTTTCTTTATTTCTCTTTTTTTTTCTTTCAAGAGAGAGCCGATCAAGGCATGGTACTTAAATCGTTGTCAATCTTTCCGCATGAGGGATAAATATTTATTCTTAAAGTTTTCCCTCTGTTACTTGATCGCAACAATTTTAAAGTGTACAAATCGTGGTACAATATAACTCATGACTTCAGATCCTTCAACTAGAGGGGTTGGAGCAAGTCTTATCTAAAATATTATAACCAATTTCTATTCATGAAAAGTTCACCATCAAGCAAAAATAGACAAATTAAACTTTGAGTAAGTTTCACTAAGCATTTGTTGTTGGTGTGTATGCCCTGAGACCTAGTTTCGGTCCATCTTTTGTACTACTTGACTATGATATTTATATCATTCTGGCATTGTCATTATCAATGTTTGTCTACATCTGCGATTATGTACTTACATGATAATGTCCCTGGAGACAGATTGGATCTGTGCTCAAATGGTTGTCCCCAGTCGATGTACCTGAGTGGATATGGGACAACTCTGGTACTTGTGAGACTGGTATATGGGCTGGTTAGGCACGAGGTGCTAACGCAGACATATGGGTATATCAGTGGTAGATATACTAGACCGACCCTCTGTGAAGCTATGACTTGGTGTCATGAGTTATCCTCACAAGTGACAGGAGATGCATTGATCCCTTGACTTGAGGTCATTAACCGTTCTATATGGTTAGGGACTTGCTTTGATACAACCTAACACTTCACCATAGTTAGGAGGTAATAACGATTGTCATTGAGCATGTCACGACCCATGTGAGAAGGTCAATGGATAGACAGAGGATTTGCCCCTTCCTGAGGGAAGCTTGATATCCATGGAGCTCCTCTATGGTTCTATGACTGAAAGTGTATAGACATACCCAGTTAACAACCTGATTTAGTGATAACCATGTGATTGAGTGAAAACAAGTGATGACACACTTGTGCAATCGGATATCAGTTTGGCAAAGGGACTATAATGTGTTTGTACCTAGTTGCGATGATGGGGATATCGATGTCGATACCCATTCCAATGACTTGGGTAGCAGCGATGCACTACTAGGTGCCACTCACTGCTTGTGATGACCATAGGTCAGCACTACCAACGTCAGAGGAATCTATAGGGTCGCACACCTTGATACTCGAGTTATCGTATTGATCGGGAAGCCTTATGATCGAGTTATTTGATAACTCGGATCTATTTGGGCGATTTCATCAGCGCTAATGGGCCTGATGAGATGGAAGAATGTTATTGGCGCCAAACTTCATTTTTGGCAGGTTGACCCGAAATTGACCGTGGTTGGTCACATTTGGATTAGGGTTGCATTGGATTGGATCCAATAGCTGAATCAACCCATGTAATGAAGTTTGGGCTAGCTCATTACCCAATGAGTCCCAATAACAAGTTGTCATGAAGAGATAATGGGCTAAAAGGGTATAATGGGGAGAAAACTTATCCCATTGGCGCTTAGGGGCTTAATGGGGATAAGTTGGCACAATTTGCTTCATTATGAAGCATTATGCGCCTCTCCCCTTTACCTTTGATGGTATGCATGCCTCTATGGCAAGTCTTGGGGCTGATATGGCTTGAAGGACTTCTTAGCAAGGTCTTGGGCGCATATGGCTAAGTGGAAGGGATTTATGGAAAACTCTTGGAGACTTTCCAAAGCCCTAAACCCTAATTGCCACCCCTCTCATACCCTAGCCGCATACATCCTCATGAGTTGCGCCTATCCTCTATTGCCTTGCCGCCACTTGCATCTATATATCTAAATGCATGCGAGAGCCCCTTCAAGCAATAGAAAATTTGCATGAGCTTTCAAGGGCGAGAGCAAGGCAATCAAATTGGTTCAAGCAAATTCTTCCACAAGGCCGCAAGCTAGTCTTCTTCTCCTCCTCTTCTTGGCGCAAGGACTTCTCCTTGGCAGCTTCTTCATCTCCTTTTCTTCTTCAATTGGCACATCTACCTTGGAGGTGGTGCATGCTTTGAAGAAGGTAAACTAAGGCTTGGATCTTCTTCCCGAGACTAGCACCGGGTGTGGAAGAAGAGAGCTCAAGGAATCTGTGTATGCGAGACTGCAGAGGGCGAACACTTGGGCGCCTACCTCGACATCGGCCTCATCTTGCTTCTAAGGTATTTTCTATCTCATCGTGTCGATCCCCTCGCAAGATGATCTTCACTGGGTTTTTGGGACCGGCTTGTTTCGGGGATATTATTCTGCTGTGTTTGTAATGTATTCTCTGTGAAAAATTATAAAATATCCCCAGAGTGTCCCAACATGTGTCGCATGAATGTACAACAATTCACATATGCATTTTACCCATACCAGAATTGAATTTACTCAAAAATTCATTCTACATGAAATTTCAAAAGTTTTTAAGTCATCAAATCAATTACTCAAAATGTTTCCTAAGTCTTAAAATTAAGGATAAAACAAACTCATATATCCTTAAAAATCATAAATATTCAAAATACATACCTATAAAGCTTTAAGAAAGTCAAAAATACATGGAAATACCCTAGACTTAAGTTATTGCATATACTTAAGCATTAAACCAATTTATGACAAATTTTAGAAAAAACTTTTGCAAGAATTCCCTTTAAAATATGAGCGAATCCCTGTGCAATTATATCAAAATAATCAACTGTGACTCAGAAAAATCCAAAAACTATATCAAACCATAAATATCATCATTTTACATTGTAAACAAGTCTCAAATATCAAATACCATCATGTTTCATTAATTAAACAACATTTACCATTTTGAAAAGAACTATTCATCACAATATCGAATCACATGTCAAAATCATCCAAAAATTATCCAAATCATCACCACAGCATCACAAATCATCACAGAGCAGCACAGATACATGGTAAGCAACAAATATACACAATACCACATATAAAAAACCATGTACCATATCCTAACTATCAATACCGTGATGCATATCTACAATGCCAACTCAGAATATCAAATACAACTAAAAATGTACAGTATCACATCACAGGGTAATAAAATACAATGCACATACATAAATAAAGCGTAAAAGAACATGTGTGCACTGCATCTAAAGTCAATCATGTCATAGCAACTCCTGATTAATGGGAAGACGCATGTGAGATATCATAAGAGAGCTAGAAACATCATACTTAATGCATAAAAACAAAATAAGATAATAAAAATACTCACAAAAAATACCAATCGGTCTCCGTGTCCTTGGAGTCCTCCTCCTCCTCATCTCATCTAAATAAAATAAAAATTCATCAAATCATGCTACAAAAATTCCTACAAATCTAAAGAAAATCAAAATCCAAAACTTAAAAAATATAAGAGCCAGAAATTGTCTCCCAAAAAAGCGCTTGTTTAAGGTCATTAGCTTGACCATAACTGCAATCATAAATGTTCAGGTGGATAAGAGAGAATCAAATGAACATCTTCTTCAATTTGTTTATGCTCAAAGTAATGTTTCAATCGATGTCTATTCCCTTTAAATATTTCATGCCCTTCTTTTGAAATTTCAACTGCTCCATAAGGAAATACTTTTTTCACAATAAAGGGACCTGACCAACGACTCTTCAATTTGCCTGAAAATAATCTGAGATGTCAATTGAACAACAAAACTTTTGTCTCCTTCCATAAATTCTATCTTAGTGATGCTACGTTCTTTGTATATTCGAGCACTCTCATAAGCAGAATTTCGAATCTCATCGAGCTCGTTCAGCTGGAATTTTCTCTTTTCACTAGCGCTCTTCGTATCATAATTTAAGGTTAATGGTCAGAGGTTGAAGCATTATCTCCAGGAGGAACAGAATGAAGAAAGGACAAAATTTCAACTCAAGGAACCTTGATCAAATATGAGTGCAGAACAGTCAAGCTGTTGGCCTAAAAATTAGCGCTTCTTGGGAGGCAACCCAAGTACTCTTACTTAGCTTGGTTTTTTATTTTAATTATTTTTAGTACAAATTTTTCTTTTCTTTTTGTAGGAGAATCTGAGATTTTTCGTAAATTACGGTAGGGCCGTAATTAATTCTATTGGTCATAATTTTGAGTTGATTTCAACCAGAAACTTTTACCGCACTACCAACTCGCCAGTGAGCTTCTCCGATCGTCTCCAACCTGTTTCGACAAGTTTCCGACTGACATTCTAGCAATCTGAAGCTCGATCAAGCTCAGTCAGCGTACGCCCGCTGAACTTCCGCCAAGCCTTATTTTCCATCATCAAGGCTTCGATCGAGCTACTGTTCGTTTCCAAAGTTTCCACCAAAAGTGGAGGGACTTTCCTGAAGACATTTGGAGGACTTATACCAACCTACAAGCTCGAATCTAAGAGCTTCATTCAAAATCAGCTCAACACCCTGTTTGGTAACACACTCTTTCTTCAAAAGTCCTATTTCCAAATTTTCTTTTACATTGCTTGCATGAAATGGCACCCAAGAAGACAGTTGTCTCTAAGAGAAAAGGGAAAGCTCCAGCTGAGTCTTCTACAGATTCACCTCCAAATCCCTATGGGATTGTGTTCAGAGATGAGATACAGGAGGCTAGATACAACCAGCTGCTTACTAGACGCATAGTGAACATTAAGTATGCAGATAGGCACACTTTGGAAATTTTAGGGCTCTATGATGATCTATTTTGGATGTTTGACCAAATAAGAGCCAAGAAGTTCTTTGAGATTACACCTCAGACATACCTCCCCTTGGTTTTAGAGTTTCTTAGTAGTATGGATATGGAATTACATGAGTATTTTGATCAACATGCTAAAGGTGAGATTACTTTTTGCATGGCTAATGAAGAGAGGAGCCTTACACTCAGAGACACAGCTGGTTGTATCTTGCCCCTTCATGAGGGAAACTTGATATCCATGGGGCCCCCCTATAGTTCTATGACTGAAAGTATATGGTCATACCTAAGTGATAACCTGATTTAGTCATGACCATATGATTGGGTGAAAATAAATGGTGACACACTTGTCCAATCGGATATCAGTTTGACAAAGAAATTGTAATGCATCTGTACCTAGCTGCGATGATGGGTATGTCGATGTTGATATCCATTCCAATGACTTGGGTAGCAGCGATACACTTATAGGTGCCATTCGCTGCTTGTGGAGACCTTAGGTCAGCACTGCCAATGTCAGAAGAACCTACAGTGTCACACACCTTGATACTCGAGTTCTCGTATTGATCGGGAAGCCTTATGATCAAATTATTGGATATCTACCGAAAAGCATGAGGATCAACCCCGTCTTCGACGTTGTGGATCTTCTTCTCTTCTATGGTCATGGCCCGCTTGAGGAGCCCCTCGCCACTAATGAGGATCCTCTTAGTTCTCCTTGGGAGAAAACTCTTCAAACAAGGGGGGATTGATGCTAGAGGATCCAGTGCTGAAGAGGGTGAAATTTCAGGAGAAAACTCACCGATAAAATTTTTTGGCTGAGACATTCACCGGCATGAAGAAGAACACGGGCAGGCCATGTTCTCCTCGATGACTTCGGAAAAAAATGCAAATTGTGGAGCGAACAAAGACATAGGTGTGATCATACACACGAGCAGGTCGTATTATCCTCGGCAGATCCAGAAGTAGAAAAGCACGATCGTGCATCAAAACATGAGCAAGGCATGTTCTCCTTGGTGAATCTTGAAAAAATCAGTGATTTTAGATGTGAACGAAATCATGGGCATCAACATGGAAACTGGAAACGGCTAATCACAACCATGAAGACAAACACGGGCGGGCTGTGTTTTCCCCCAAAAGCTCTAGAATCGCCCCGACGACCACATTTTGAAGTGGACTTCCCTCTGGACCATGTTCTTCTACCCCTAAGGAGTTCAAGGGGGGTCCGATACTACTACAATCCAGTGATCCCTATGCACAAACCAACCCCGGGATCGGTATATGGGCATTATCAACCCACTATTAGTCTAGACGGTGATACTTTGACCCATGTGCCTAACGACCTAACAACCAGAAGGCCCGGTCCATGATTGATATCATAATCAATTGACCAATACAGTCCAAGAGAAAGAAAGCACGGTGATGAACTAGCCCACAATCAGCAAATTCTGTTATTTTGTCACTGCATGCTTTGAGATGGTTTGAGGGCCCAGTCATAGCCCAGGAAGTCTAGTACATGCGCTAGCTTCAGAGTCGTTTATGCTTTAGTAGGTAGCAGTAGCAGGAGTTAGTTTTATGTAGTTGTTTGACTGGTTTTTCGCTGCTAGAGTAGGTAGTGTTGGCAAGGTAGTGATGTTGTCTCATTCCCCTCCCTTATCTTATAAAAGGGGGCTAAGACTTAGCTTCTTCTTCAGCTTTCTTGTGTGATAGAAGCTCATAGTGAGGAGGTGTGAGAGTGGAGCAAGGTGTGTGATCCTTTGCTCATCCCGATACCTTTTGTAGTCATAGTTGTGAGGATTGAATGTGGAGCTAGGTGTGTGATCCTTGGCTCAGCCCCCATACCTCTTGTAATCATTCTCCACTTTCAAGAAGTAAATCGCACCACCGATGTGTCAGGTTCGCCTATTTTGATATCATCTTGTTTGTTCTTGCTTGAGTTTCCTTACCCACGGGCATCTATACACCGAAGACATGAAATGTTCCTTTGCTTTTGGTGTGACCGTAGGTTCATAGGCACACGTGCTGAATCGTCGCTCTCATCCACTGTCCTAGTTTCGTGCTACGCTTAAAGTCACTCGCTAAGAGGTTAGTGAGTTCATTTATGTAGATTGGGTGTCGTTGGCTCCTTCTTCATCTGTGTTGCCCTGAAAACGTATTCGTCGCTGTCTTCCACATTGTTTTCTCGTTGGTTTCCCACTGCTTACTTTTCGACATTTTTACTTCCCTCACCTCCAAACCCTCTCACATTTTCCGAGCATCATCTCATAAACCAAGTAGGAGAACTATATCTCCTAGGTATGGCCATATATTCTCAGTCATGCACTCACAGAGGGGTTCCCTGGATAATCATTCTTCCTTTAAAGGAAAGAAGGAAGAGGAAAATCCTCTATTGATGACTTGTAATACATAGGACTTATTGTTGTGTCCGCAAGTGCACGGATACTTGAAGTAATAATTAAGATATCGAACCACGGATACCTCGTTTGCTAAGTACCAAAGAATTGATTTCTTATTAGTTAGGCAATCGAAATTGATGTAAGTAAAATTCGGAAAGAACACGAAATCAGAGAGAGAAACTAGGACTAGGGGTTCATCCACCTTAATTCTATGACTAGATGGAAATAAGCACATCGTCAGTCCACTCTTATTATGATAAAGATCTAATTTACTTCATAAAGAAATTATCTCGCTTTCACGTAGATAATTTACAAAGAATCAATCATCACTTTCGCACAAGATTGATTCAATGTTAAAGATAAGTAAATCATTGACAAAGAAATCAAAGATCACTTTCATACATCCAATCTCTATGTCAATTATCTTAAGTGAAAACTAAATACTTTCATACTTTAGTTTCACAGGTTCTACTTAAGGTTCTCCAATGATCTGATACTTAATTTCTTACAATATCTTCATGTTTAATTCAATAATTATTCCTAGATCAGATTATCAACAAGGCAATAAACTTCTAAAATCTAGAAACAAGAACAAACCTAATTTCTTACGATGAGTTCCTAAATAATAATTATAGGGTTCCAAGTTCTCGCAAGTCACTTTTTAGTCTATATCACAAAAACTCCAAAACATGCTGATAATATGAAACTAAAAAGAATTAAAGGCAATCATCACTTAAGTAGAATTATCATAACAAGAGTTCCCTAACGAAATAGAAATTATCTAGTCATTCAAAATTAAGGGGATTACACCCCCCATGTCCCAAAAAGTGTTTAAGCTAGCATGGTTAAAGAATTACAATAATCCATAATCTCGAAGGATCAGAAATCGAAAAAAAGAGGAACTTCTATGAACAACACGGCTGTAATGAAAATTACAGCCGTAATTTTGCTCCAAAACTCGCTATGAACAGTAGCGGCGATGCTTCTTTCATTGATTTCTCCTCCAATCGATCTCCTTTCGCTCTGAAACTTCTGGAGTATGCTCTCCTATTCTAGATGTAGTTTCCCTTCAAATTTCACGGACGGAGATGCTCTGTACACTTCGCAGCGGCAAAACCTAGAACGGCGGTCAAGATATCAATTTCTCCCTCAATGATGGATAAAAATTGGGGCTTTTGGTGTGTTCGTCTTCCCCTCGTTCTCTAGAGTATTTCCCCCTTTACAGATCTCAATTTGGTTGTCTAAATCATCCGCAATCATCCGTGCAAAAATTGGGCTTCAATTTGACCGGGAAAATCGGCTGCCTAGGTTGTAATTATGGCCGTGATTTCGATTGCGGTAGTGCCGTATTTTATTCTGTGAAGAATCTGGAAAGAAACACGGGCCGTGAAAATAACCACGGCAGTGTCGTGATCGTGCAAAACATTATGTAAGCAAATCTCCTGAAATTACAACCCGTAATATGGTTTACAGTAGTATCATAAAATCTGTGAGATTCTCTGGTCGGAAATCAACCCAATTTACGGCCCGCAATATGGTTTACGGTAGTGTCGTAAAATCTACAAAACTTTTTGTACAAAAATCCACTCAAAATACGGCAGTGCTCAGAAATTACGGCAGTGCCATGGTTTATTCTGTAGGTTCAGTAAAACCACGGTACCGTAATATAGATTACGGCGCTGCCGTATTTTTGGTCTGAAGCTCCGATCTTCGTGAAATTTGACATGTAATCTTCTCTTGATGATGGGAATTCATCTGTGCATCTGAATTGCTTAAAAATGCTTTAAAATAATGCCTTTTTAACCTGAAAATGATCAAAAACATAAAAAGGTGTAGATTCCGCAATATTTTATAAATAAGACATAAAAATAAGCAAAAGAGCATAGATATGACACGAAAAGACCTATAAAATGACACAAAATATGCTATGAATTTTCGTGTTATCAAATACATAAGGCTCAAACTTCGCTTGTCCTTAAGCAAAATCAAAAATTGATCAAAGGAATAAACTTTCTTATGAGGAATAAATTTCTAAAATAAAATCCCCAATGGAAAATTTCACCAATTGCTTCATAAAATTTCAAATAAACATATCATCTTCTGAATTCAATCTTCAAGATTCAATCGATATCAATTCAAAAATTACACTCATATGCTTGTTTTATTTAAAGAAGTAACTTCACCTTTAGATTAAATTCATCAAACAATATATCTACCCAAAATCTCATGCATCAACCAATGAAAAAATTCCAATAAGCGGATATATATTAAAGAAATAAATTCAACACAATAGGTGTATCCCTAATCATAGGCATTTGACAAATTTATCATCAAGAAAATTATACTATCAACAGAATTTTCAGAAATAGACCATACTATAACATTACAACATAAAACCATAACAAGAGAAAATTTTGCATATATCCATTCAGAAACAAAATTATACAATCCATCATGCATCAGTATGCACCCACAAGGTGCTCAATATCAACATAATATCAATTATTATACAACCCAATCGAATCAATATCAGAAATTCAAAGTCAGAGTATATCAATACAACCCAATCCAATCAATATCAGAACAAATCCAGAATTATAGCGATACAACCCAATCGAATCATGAGAGAGTCAAACAAAAACAAGGTAAGATATCATCAGCGGACACAAGAAGTTTGGAGTAGTTATCCTTCCCTATAAACACATGAATCATCAGCAGAATTTAAAAGATGAAATGCAAATAAGTAGGAAAAGGATACTCACAGAGCTCTACTCGTCTACGTCAGATCCAATCTCTTCCGTGTCCTCAGGGGCTGCATCCATAGGATCATCGTGCTGTCCCCCCTGGACTCCACCATGGTCACCACCATAAACTCCACCTCACCTGCTATCCTCGAATCCATACCGGTCATAGAGGAACTTCCCATCTCCTCCATGTAGTTTCCAAGTTCCTCCACATCATGGTGAATATGCTCCATGGAGGTAGACATTCTTCCCATTGAATCCAGCATTCTTTCCATGAGGCGACCCTAACGGTACACCTCAGCAGAAAGAGACTGGAAACCGGGGTCGAAGGCACTAGCCCATCCTCTCTCTGTAGCATGGCGTGAGGAGCCTGAAGCTTTGTGTGAAGGTGACTCTGCAGCTCCATGAGACGGTGGATCCATACCCATACCGAATGGGTCATTTCTACCACCCTAGGTGGGTGGTGCTGGTACGGTCTCCAAAGGTGGTGGCATAGCATAATCAGCATCACTAGGAGTCAGCTTCCACTGGCTACCAATTGGTTGTATCTAGCCTCTTGGATTTCATCCCTAAAAATGATACCATAGGGATTTGGGGGTGTTGAGGATTCAGCTAGTGCCTTTCCCTTCTTCTTTGAGACCACTGATTTGACTCTTGGTGCCATTCTGAATATAAGTGATAGTGGAAATTTTGAAAGTTGGAAATAGAACTCAGAGTTTCACCGAATGAGCAGAGTTGTGTAGATTCTGAATGGGGCTTCCAAATCTGAACTTCTATTCTGGAATCAAGGCTTCAAATGTCTTAGGATGGTTCCTCTACACCTGGCAAGAACCTAGGAAGCAAACAATAGGTCTAACGAAGCTTAAATCGGCAAAAATCGAGAAGGGGCAAAAGCTGGGCGGAACAGACGGCACAAGCGGCGGCTGGAACTCATTCAAGGCTCAAAATCATTTCAAAACTAGTCAAAATTGTCGAAAATTACTCTAGGAAGGTTTGCTGGTGATCAAGGAAGCAAATGCAAGCAAAAATTTCAAAAAAATCGACTGAGAAATGGGAGAAAACGAGAAAGGGGCGGAAACTCACTAAATTGAGCAAATCGGTGTAAAGAGTACCAAATCGACTGCTAAAGTTGGACGGGAAGGGTCGCCGGCGAGCTCTGAAGTCAAGGGAAGGTTGGAAACCGAAGGTTGGCACAAGAGCAAGTGAATTCGAGAGCAAAAACCAAAAACACGGCCTGAAAAACCCTAAAAACGGCATAAAAATCGTGTGGGCCAAATAGAATTATGGCCGTAATAATTCTTACGGTAGTGCCGTAATGTGCTCAGTTCAAAAAACATGGGCCGTAATATCTATACGGCAGTGCGTAAATGTCTGAAAACTCTCGGGTCAAAAATCAGCCATAATTACGGCACCATAAAATCGGTTACGGTAATACCATAAAAACGAGTAGATTTTTTTTTTTGAAAAATAAAATAAAATAAAAAAATCACAAAATTATGGCACGTGAACATGTTTACGGTACTACCATAATATGAGCCAAATCTCAGAAACTTTCTACATGAAAATTACATGAAATTACGGCCCTTGAAAATCATTACAGTAGTGCCGTAAAAACGATAAAACTTTCTGGTTGAAAACGAACTGAAATTACGGCCCATAATTTGAATTACGGTGGTGCTGTATTTTGCACCAAACTCGATTTTACCTACAAAAAGAAAAGAAAAAATTAATTCTAAAAATAAACTAAAATAAAAGAAACTAAACTAAGTAAGAATGCTTGGGTTGCCTCCCAAGAAGCGCTAATTTAAAGGTCATTAGCTTGACCGTTCTACACTCAGATTTGATCGTGGTGATGCTTGGAGTCGCCATTCTAATTTTTCTTTGTTTTGTTCACTACTATCAAATACATAAGGCTCATTCAAGAAACAATGTCCAGCTTTACTCAGGAACTTTTTTCCTTTCTTAAGCAGTTTCAATCTTTCTCTTCTTTTCTGTCTCCTCTTTCTTTTCTTTTCAGCTTTTAAATCAGCTTTCTCCTGAAATCCTTCATTCACACACTCAAGAGAGATGTTTCTTTCAAAATTAGAGGGTTCATCATATAAGTTGTGCACATCACTAACAACATTATCTATTACATCAATATTACAACATGATCCTGCATATCAAATGTGAGTTTTCCTTTCCTAACATCAATGACTGCTCCGGCTGTGACTAAAAATGGTCTAACAAGAATAATTGGATGTTTAGAACTTTCCTCCATTTCTAACACTACAAAATCTACTAGTATGAAATACTTACCTATTTGAACTAGAACATTTTCTAAAATACCAACTGCATATCTTACCGATGAATCAGCGAGCTACAAAGATATTGAAGGTGGTTTAAGTTCTCCCATGTCCAATTTCCTGCAAATAGATAAAGGTATTAGGCTTATATTAGCATCAAGATCACATAAGGCTCAGTCAAAAGTCATACTCCCAATTGAACAAGGTATAGAGAAACTACCTAGATCTTTTAATTTTAGTGGAAACTTATTTTGGATGATAGCACTACACTCCTCAGTTAATGCCACAGTTCTATAGTCGTCTATCTTTCTTTTATTTGACAATATTTCTTTTAAAAACTTAGCATATGTGGGCATTTGAGATAAAGCTTCAGTAAATGGAATGTTAATATAAAGCTTTTTCAAGACATCAAGAAAATTTTCAAATTGTTTATCTAGCTTGGCTTGAACTAATCTTTGAGGAAAGGGTATAGGTGGTCTATAAGGTGCAAGTGAACTAGGCCTAGGAATATTTGACTGACATGTCTCATCACCTTTAGGTTCATCACCCTTATGAGGTGGCGAACTAGCATGGGACTGCACATGAGCAGGTTATGTTTCTAACCCCGGTTCACTATTATGTTCTGTGTTGGGCTCTTCCTCCTTATCATGTAATCTACCCCTTGGTTCATCCAATTGTTTTCCACTTCTAGTTGTGATAGCATTACAATGCTCCCTAGGGTTTGGTTCAGGTTTAGTAGGTAATTTCCTTGGGGGTCTATAAGATGTGCTAGCTTGTTGTGCTATCTAGTTCTCTAGAATTTTATTATGTGCAGTCAAAGATCCTACTTGAGAAGTAAACTGATTAACTATTCCCTTAAGATGCTCAATTTCCTTACTCTGATTTGTCATGAGCTAATTTTGATTGGCCAAAACTTGTTCAAGCATGGATTCTACACTAGAGTTCTGGGGCTGACTTTGATTTTGATTTCTCTGTTGGTATCATCTTTCCTCATTCTGTCCCCTTACATTATTACTACCTTTCCAAGATAAATTTGGGTGATTCCTCCATCCAGGGTTATATGTACTAGAAGAGGGGTCATTATTTCTACTTTGATTATATCCCCCTATAGCATTCACATGTTCTCTACCCTGATCAGCAATAACTTTACACTCCTCAAAATAATGGCCATGATTACCACAAATTTCACAGATAACAGTAGATGAAATTATAGCAGTTTGCATTTGAAAAGAATCAAACCTATCACACAAAGAATCTACCTTTTCAACTAAAGTGCGCAAGTTATCATTTTTATTCTTACCATTGAGGAGGCCGATATATCACTCCTCTCTCTATAGTCCACTGGTTGTGGTTCAGCGTCATCTCCTCAAGCAAGGTGAAAGCATCATCAATGGTTTTGTTCATGAGGGCTCCTCCTACAGCAGCATCAACAGTCAGGCGGGTATTATAAAGTAAACCATTATAAAATGTATGAATTAAAACCCATTTTTCAAGGCCATGGTGAGAACACTTCCGCTGTAACTCATTGCAACGCTCTCATGCCTCGTTAAAACACTCACCATCCCGCTGTGCAAACCTTGTAATCGGGTTCCTTAATAGGATCGTCTTGCTAGGTGGGAAGTACTTCATCAAGAAAGCATTAGACAATTGATCCCATGTGGTGAAGGTACCGGTAGGTTGAGATTGAAGCCAAGAGCGTGCTCGGTCCCTGAGAGAAAAGAGAAACAATCTAAGCTTTAATACATCACTGGAAACTCCATTAATTTTAATAGTATCACATAATTCAAGAAATAAAGCAAGATGTTGATTAGGATCTTCAAGTGGAGTTCCTCTAAACTGATTTTGCTAGATCACAGATAGGAAAGCAAGCTTGATTTCAAAGTTATTAGCCTCTATCGCTGGTTTAGCAATGCTAGAATGTATCTCCTAGGGATTAGGGGCTGCATGGTCCTTAAGTGATCTCCTGTCTGCCATGACTACTTCTTCTTCCTGCCTTTCTTCAAATTTGAGCTTCCTGCACAGTCTAAGAGTTTTGTTAATCTCAGGGTCTAAGGGAACTAGAGGTCCTGATTAAGATTCCTGCGCATGCACAAGTAGATAGATCAAATAACTCAAAATATGCAGAAAAGAACAAAAAGAACAGAATTAATCTCAGCTTCTGAAGACTCCTAAAAAATAAAAACAAAAAATAAAATAAAACCTAGTATAGTAATACTCTCAATATCTTCAATATTCACAAAAGCCAAGGTCCCTAACAACGGCGCCAAAAACTTGTTGTGTCTGCAAGTGCACGGATACTCGAAGTAATAATTAAGATATCGAACCACAGATACCTCGTTTGTTAAGTACCAAAGAATTGATTTCTTATTAGCTAGGCAATCGAAAATGATGTAAGTAAAATTTGAAAAGAACACGAAATCAGAGAGAGAAACTAGGATTAGGGGTTCATCCACCTTAATTTCTATAACTAGATGGAAATAAACACATTGTCAGTCCACTCTTATTATGATAAAGATCTAATTTACTTCATAAAGAAATCATCTCACTTTCGCGCAGATAATTTACAAAGAATCAATCCTCACTTTCGCACAAGATTGATTCAATGTTAAAGATAAGTAAATCATTGACAAAGAAATCAAAGATCACTTTCATACATCCAATCTCTATGTCAATTATCTCAAGTGAAAACTAAATGCTTTCATACTTTAGTTTCATAGGTTCTACATAAGGTTCTCCAACGATCCGATACTTAATTTCTTACAATATCTTCATGTTTAATTCAATAATTCTTCCTAGATCAGATTATCAACAAGGCAATAAACTTTAAAAATTTAGAATCAATAACAAACCTAATTTCTTACAATGAGTTCCTATATCATGATTCTAGGGTTCCAAGTTCTCGCAAGTCACTTTTCAGTCTATATCGCAAAAACTCCAAAATATATTGATAATATGAAACTAAAAAGAATTAAATGCAATCATCGCTTAAGCAGAATTATCATAACAAGAGTTCCCTAACGAAATAGAAATTATCTAGTCATTCGAAATTAAGGGGATTAGACCCCCCATGTCCCAAAAAGTGTTTAAGCTAGCATGGTTGAAGAATTACAATAATCCATAATTTCAAAAGATCAGAAATTGAAGAGAAAGAGGAAGTTCTACTAACAACACGGCTATAATTCATTACAGCCGTAATTTTGCTCCAAAACTCGCTATAAATAGTAGTAGCGACGCTTCTTTCATTGATTTCTCCTCCAATCGATCTCCTTTCGCTCTGAAACTTCTGGAGTATGCTCTCCTCTTCCAGACGTAGCTTCCCTTCAAATTTCAAGGCCGGAGATGCTTTGTACACTTCGCGGCGGCAAAACCTAGGGTGGCAGTCAAGATATCGATTTATCCCTCAGTGATGGATCAAAATTGTGGCTTTCGGTGTGTTCGTCTTCCCCTCGTTCTCTGGAGTATTCCCTCCTTTACGGATCTCAATTTGATGGTCTAAATCGTCCACAATCATCCGTAAAAAAATCAGGCTTCAATTTGACAGAAAAAATTGGCTGCCTAGGTTGTAATTACGGCCGTGATTTTGATTATGGCAATGTCGTATTTTATTCTGTGAAGAATCTGGAAAGAAACACGGGTCGTGAAAACAACCACGGCAGTGTTGTGATCGTGCAAAATATTCTGTAAGAAAATCTCCTAAAATTACGGCCCGTAATATGGTTTACGGCAGTACCGTAAAATCTGCAAGATTCTCTGGTCGGAAATCAACACAAATTATGGCCCGTAATATGGTTTACGGTAGTGCCATAAAATCTGCAAAACTTTCTGTACAGAAATCGACCCAAAATACGGCAGTGCTCGGAAATTACGGTAGTGCCATAGTTTATTCTTTAGGTTCAATAAAACCACGGTACCGTAATATAGATTATGGCGCTGCCGTATTTTTAGTCTGAAGCTTCGATCTTCATGAAATTTGACATGTAATCTTCTCTTGATGATGGAAATTCATCTGTGCATCTGAATTGCTTGAAAACGTTTAAAATAATGCCTTTTTAACCTGAAAATGATCAAATACACAAAAAGGTGTAGATTCCGTAATATTTGATAAATAAGGTATAAAAATAAGCAAAAGAGCATGGATATGACACGAAAAGACCCATAAAATGACACAAAATATGCTATGAATTTTCGTGTCATCACTTATGATACACCCAATGAGAGCCATTATGACTCTCAGTTACATAGAAGTCTTAGGATATATGAAATTATGTCATTTATCACATATGAGTGTCGATGACCTCAAGTCTAAGGACCAATGAACCTTCTATCACTTGTGAACTTGACTTGTGACACCCAAGTCATAGCTTCATGGTGGATCAGTCTAGTACATCTATTACTTAATGCATCTATGTGTCTACATTGATACCTTATATCTAACTAGCCCACATACACGTCTCACATGCACTAAGGCTATCTCTTATCCACCAAGACACTTTAATTAGGACTAAAATATAAGATCAAACAATATTAATCTTTAGAGACATCATCATGTTATCCTACTCATCAATGCAAGCATAGTGATCAACAAGATAATGATAATTGCCTTTATTATTCAATATATGAATTTATATAGTATAATTGGTCTTTAGGGCATATACACTAACAACAACATGTAGGGGGACATTAGATCACTATATTGGACTAGATCAAATGAGGTTGATAGAAGCACTTATAGGTGCTTAACCCTTGCGATGGCAAGGCCCGAGTTCACACCCCCTATAAGGAAGTGGCATCAATGGGGGTTGGCATGAGCGGCAAAGGTAGGGGTGCATGCACCCTACAAGGTAGTCAACCACATGATATTGGGACCAAAAGGAGTAGAGAATTCCATTAGAATTACCTACAATGGGAAAACTCTTTCCCTTTTCCTATTTACGCCTAGTCTTGGCACAATTAATCATAGAGGGGGCAGTCTATGTTGCTTAATATGGAGAAGCACCAACTTGTATAAATAAGTAGGCAAAAGGTTAGCCAACACACACACATCCATTCCTCTCCTCTCTGGCCGATGCCTTCTCTCTCCCTTGCTCTCCTTGTGTCATCATCACCTCCTCCTTTCTTCTTGTGATCATGAGCTCTAGGGAGAATTTCCAAGGCATTGATCATTGCTCTTGAGGCTAGCACCAAACACTGAGTAAGATAATTTTTAAGCAGTCATTGTATGGATACTAGCAGAAGGCGAACACTAGTAAGCCTATAATTTGTCAGCCACCAACGTCAGACACGTGTCAAGGGTATAATTCCTATCCTTTAGGAAGGAAAATCGATTTCAGGTAAATTTTCTACTGTGTTTATCATTGTTAAAATTTTATTTGTCTATAGTTTTTTCCAACATATGTGCCTCCCAGAAATAGCATTATAATTGAAGCAAGAATTCCTACTAGGAGCTAAGGAGAGACTCATATAAGTGGAATTTTTCTCATGAACTCTAGTTACCAAAAGACTGATCATTTGGGTGGCAAAAATGCTTTTGTAGATCCTTTATTTCTTTTTTGAATTTCAGAGGAGTTCAATCCCCTTATATTCTAACATAGGATTGAAGACATTACATGATTTGGGAAGAGGAGGGATCGAAGCTCCTAGAATCCCTATCTTCCTTAGCAGTTTTACAAATCTTGCTTAAGTGAGTTGTTAGGAGGATTGGCTAGTATAACCATTTTACCCTTCCTACCTTTCCTCTTTTTGCCATTTTGCATAGGGTTATCCTCAACTAAATCTTTATCAATATTTTGAATAGTGGCAATGTCTTGATTAGCCACATGAATAGGAAGGGAGTTTGGCTAGATCAGTGATACCCTATGCAATGACAGTGATACCGGCGGCACCACAACCCTCACGCATGTCTCCGCAAGTGCACAGATGTATCAAAGTAATAAAAGTATTGATCCCACAAAGACTCTAGAATTAAGTACTAATTAAATCATATTCATGTAATCTAGGCAAATCGATTAGTTAAAAGCATATTAGAAAGCACAATTGACAGAAGAAGGCTATAAAATATGAGGGAAGCTCTGGCATGGGGTTTCACCATAATAATTTCTTCAAGTAATTTATATCAGTATGCATCAAATATTTAAAATTGTTAAAAGAAAATCTATCATAAGAATATATAGAATGTCTCCTTTTAGTAGCTCATCCTCATGTTTAAACTGTCATATACCCATTTGACACTCTAAGTACCAACCTTAGTTAACTTTATTAAGCACACTGTAGTTTTTACGTTCTCCAATATAACTAAGCCACTTTTGTAGGTCATTAGCTATGTAGGTTTCTAAAACTAAGAGTCACCTTTCAATCATTGTCTTAGTTTCTAAAGTAAATTAATTAACAGATCTAAGTTACTACATGTGAAATTATTCCCACTAACCAAATTCTATAACCCTAGCTACTTTCATAGTCTAGACCTCATAGGTTTAATTAGTGATTTCCAAGATTAGGAGCCATCTTTCAATCCTTGTTCCAACCCCCAAGACATGCAATAAGTTAAGAACTATGAACTAAAAACGTCATGAATCATCAACAATCAACTTTAACAAAATTAAATAAAATCAACATGCATGATAGTCGTAACAAAGATAAACTTAAGGGGTTACTCCCCATAGCCCCAAAACAAATTTAAGCTATAGACATATTCATAAAAATAAACTTAAACTCCAAGTTTTAATATACACAATCAGTTTAGAAAAAGTAAAATAATTAAAATTTAATAACTCCCAAATGAAAATTATTGAATTCCTAATTTTCTCTCTCCTTGTTGTGATTGTAATCACGGTCTTGATTGTGCTAATGAGTTTAGCTTCTTCCCTACGCATGACTGCTTTTGTTTCTGCTCTAATCTCCTTTGATTTTGGACAGAATTTGATGAAGTTTGAATTAGAAGCTCTTCTTGCACTTCTCTCTTCCCTCTGGATGAGTCTTGTCTTTTAATTTCACGTAACCTCATGGCTACACTCTTCGAAAGATAAATAATTTGTCGAAGTGTTGCCCTCTGAGTGCTCTACCCAAGCCCTAAGATTGGAGAAGTTTTTATAGA
Source organism: Costus lasius (assembly GCA_027563935.2). Lineage (NCBI taxonomy): Eukaryota > Viridiplantae > Streptophyta > Magnoliopsida > Zingiberales > Costaceae > Costus > Costus lasius. The sequence continues at coordinate 89,820,137 of CM050450.1, read as the reverse complement.
GTTTTAGAGAAGAAATCGAACAAGAACTGGGTCTGAGTCATCCACCGGAATCGGTGCTATGTTCTGCTGTGGTTGTAGTCACAGGCCATGATTATAAGACTGCCTCAAAACAGCTTGAAATTTGTGTATTGGCTTCTTTTCTCTTTTGGATGTATTATTCTGAATTCACTTTTTGTAAAATCTATCATTGTCCTAGAAGCACCACCGATAACTTATGTTCAACTTTGGGCTCTAGATCTTTAGTGAAGGCCCCTCTTTATGTAGATTGATCAAATCTATTCATTTTGCTTCGATTTTAGAGCATTTTTACTTGAAAAATCAAAATCATAGAGAGAAAAGGTTTTATGCAAAATATAGGAAATTCATGTACTAAACTATGCAATTAGATGGAAAGATGATACACATTTAAGATAAAATATGCATGTAAAATACTATATGTGTCATCAATCAAGTTTTTATCTTTATTGGAGGAGATATCATTAGCAACAAATAATTCTTTTTCCCATGGGTTTTGATTAATGGAACCATTTGAAGGTTTAACTTCAAATAAAGTTGCTAGGAGGTCCAGCTTGGGGATTTGTGGATGAGTGTTTGTTGTAGTCCGCAAGTGCACAGATACTTCGAAGTAATAAAATAGATATCGAACCACAGAGACCTACGTGTTAAGTACCAAATATATGTTTTCTCACTAGCTAAGCAAACCGAATAGTGTTAAACAATCGATCGAAAGGAACGCGGAAAAGTATATCAGAGAGAAACTAGGACTAGGGGTTCATCCATCTTAATTCTAATGACTAGAAAGAAATAAAGACTGTTAGTCAAATTTCATTACGATAAAGATTTAATTTACTTTATAAAAGGATCATCTCGCTCTCGCGCAGACAATCATACAAAGGACCAATCCTCACTCTCGTGCAAAATCTCTTCGATGCTGAAAATAAGTAAATCATTGAACAAAGAACTCAAGGATCACTCTCGTGCATCCGAATTCTAAGTCAAACATCTCATGCGGAAACTCAAGGATCACTCTCGTGCATCCTGAATCTCATCACAAGTTCTACTTACGGTTCTCCGACGATCAAAAATTTAATCTCTTACAATTTTGAATCATGTCTAACACATTAACTCAATCCAAAGAATCAGAAAATCAACATGGCAATAAAATCAATAAAAATCAGAATTCAAAGAACAAATCTAATCTCTTACGATAAGCTCCAAACTCAATGATTTTTAGGGTTCCAAATTTCACAATCAACCTCTCAGTCTATTTCACAAAATTCTAAAACATGTTGATATTTATAAAACTAAGGAGAATTAAAGGAAAGTCATCACATAAGCAAAATTATCATAACAAAATTATCATGACAAAAATAATCAATGTCTAGTCATTAAGAAATTAAGGGAATTACACCCCCCATGTCCCATAAGAAAATTAAGTTAGCATGGAAGAAGAAATATAGTAATCTATAGTTTAAAACGATTAGAAATTGATAGGGAAGAGGAAAAGTTACAAAACAGGGCTGTAATGAAAATTACAACCCGTAATTTCGCGTGTGAACAGTGCCGACGCCCGCTCTTTTGTTGATTTCTCCTCCGATCAATCTCCTTTCATTCTGAAACTTCTGGAGTATCCTCTCCTCTTCCAGGCGAAGCTTCCTTGTAAAAATTGCGGCTTGAGGTGTTTCTACACCTCTCGGTGTGAGGCCGAACCCTAAGGATGCCTCCCTCAATTACTCTCTGGATAGTTTCTAAAAATTGGGGCTTTTAGTTCCTTTATCTTCTCCTCATTGAGACAACTCCACCGCTTCTTTCGGATCTCAATTTCGTGTCCGAAATCTTAAGATATTATCTTTTTAAGTTTTCGGCGGAATAATCAGAAAACTGGGCAGTACCGTAAAAATAATTACGGCACTGCCGTAATTTCCTCAAAAATCAGAAACTTTCTGGTCAAAATCACCCGAAAATATGATACAGTAAAATTCTAGACCAAAATTATGGTAGTGCCCTAATTTCTCAAACTTGCTTTGATTTGTATGAAATTTAACAAGCAGCTTCGTCTCGACGTCTGGAATCCATTGGTGTGTTCAGATCTTTCAAAATCCATCAAAATATGGCACTTTTTACCTAAAAATTATCAAAAACAAGATGTGGTGTAGATTCTGCAATATTTGACAAATAAGGCTTAAGAACAAGCAAAAGAGCATAAATATGACTCAAAAAGACACATCAAATGCACAAAATCTACTATGAATTTTGGTGTCATCAAACACATAAGGCTCAAACTTTGCTTGTCCTCAAGTAACTAAATAAGAATAATGCTAAGTATGAAAAATATGATCTTCTGTGAAAAATAAATTTCTAAAATATAAACACTCATGAAATATTCCACCAACTTTTTGCACAAAATTTCAGATAAATACACTGTCCTCTGAATTTAATCTTTAAGATTCACAACTTTGATCAAATAAAATTTCGCAACTCGCATAATAAAAAGAATCTCAATCTCATGATTTCACCCAAGTTTTAGTTTAAATCTATTACACTTTTGTTTACAGGAATAGGATATCCAAAATCTTTTTCCACTCAAAATTTTCTTTTTTTTATTATTTTTTTTATGGCATGTACCCAGATAGATACACACTTTTTATTTGGACTTCAACTCTTATCTTCTGTACCACTGTCAATTTTACACAGTGCCAAGTAGAGGAGTCATTTTCTTTTTCTCTCACTCTTTTTTTTTACATACTTCAACCCATATCTTAGGTACCACTGTCAATTTTACATAGTGCTAAGTATGGGAGTCTCTCACTCTTTTTGGATCTTGGATTCTTTCTTCCCAACAAATAATAAAATAGACTAAACATCAACTAGGTAATCAATTGACATCAATTCAAAAATTACACTCATATGCTCATTTTATTCAAGAAAGATGCTTCACTCTTAGATTGCATTCACCAAACAACATACCTACCCAAAACCTTATGCATCAATCAATGAAGGATTTCAACAAGTAGATATATATTGAAGAAATAAATTCAGCATAATAGTTATATCTCCATTCATAGGCATTGACATGCATAAACATTCATAATCAATATTTAATCTACACATCTCTTATCACATGGATTCAAGTCATAAAAATTTTTAAACATCAAAAATGTAAAAATTAATGCAAAAGGTGTGAAGCATCAAACTCATACAATCATAGTCAAAAGTATAACATGATATATTCAAGAAACCACAAAGAATAGAAATCCTAGTGAGTGATACAATCATAGAAAATAGCAAAAGAAATCAAGTAGCAATGCCATGCAACCATATCAAATAAGATCACTAGAAAATGCAAACAATACTCATAAAACTATATAGCAAGCTCAATCATCGTCCGGGGTGTACTGTCAGGCTAGATGCGGCTAGGTCCAAAGATGCGCCTTTTGAAAATTTACCTGCACAATTTTAAATACATAAGGCCTAGATCAAAAAATAGTCTCTTACTTTAAAAAGAAATGATAGAAAATATTTTTTTCTCAAAGGAAAATCAGAGATGTTATCAGTGGTCCAAAGAAGATGCCGGTGGAGGAGCAGAGGTGGAACATATGCTAGCTGAAGAGCTGCTAGCGATAAAGATGATGGTGCCGACATTAGAGTGATGATGAGTAGTCTCCAATGGCCTGCTAGTGACTACAGTCCTGGTGGTGAAAATGTTGGCCGATGGTGCGAGAGATAACACTGCATAAAAAAATCAGTCACTAATGAAGAGTCTGCTGCATAAATAAATAAAATCAATGGAAACAGTGGCAGCAGAAGAAGTAAGAGGCTGCTGGTGGTGCTGTAGATGATGACTGGTGCTGGCTAGAGGTGGAAGACAATTGCTCTGAAAATTTCTGGATCTAGAGGCAAAAGAAGCAATAACAGGTTGAAAGCAAACAAAGCAGCCAGTGAATTTTTTATGAAAAGTAGCTATACCCAAGAATAAGATTTAATGATCCAAAAGGAAAACAGACAAAACTATGTGGTAGAATAAAACTTGTTCTTTCCAGATGTATGAAAATTAGAGGATCAAAATCTGTAAGGAATTTAGGGTATCAATAGAAAAAGGGCTAATCAGATTACTAGAATCAAAAACTGCACAAAAGTTAATCAGATTCGAAAAGTTGTCATGCTTCCTAGAATTGCAAGAAAATATTTTCATGAAAACAACAAATCCTCAAGATAGGACGAAACATGTTCTTCATATTCCATGTGAAAGATCAGGATTACAACTCGTTAAAGCATCTTAAAAACCTGCAGCAAAAACACTAATCAGATTAGTCAAAAAAACTACTGTAGAAATTAATCATTTACCAAAAGATGCTATGTGTTATTGGACGATCCATGGACTTTAAAATTCAATAAAAATATCCAAATAATAGACAAAGATGAGTAGTTCATGTTTGTGCCAAAGATCAAAAATTTTACTACTCCAGTTTCTTAAAATCAGTGCGAGAAAACACCTAATCAAATAAGCAAAAAATAGATTTTAAATTATGGTACCGTTAAAATAATTACGGTACTGCCGTAGTTTTCAAAGAACTCAGAAAACTCTCGGGTAAGAAATTGACCAAAATTACGGCACCGTGAAAAAGATTACGGCAGTGCCGTAAAAACCATAAAATTTTCTGTTCAAAAATTGCCCAAAATTACAACACGTAAAATTTCTTACGATAGTACCATAAAACGATCAAAAGTGTCTGGTCGAAAATGGACTGAAATTACAATACCGTGATTGTAATTACGGTAGTGCCGTATTTTGCACAAAATTTGATTTTTCTACAAAAAGAAAAGAAAAATTAATTCTAAAAATAAACTAAAATAAAAGAAACTAAGCTAAGTAAGAGTGCTTGGGTTGCCTCCTAAGAAGCGCTAATTTTTAGGTCCATAGCTTGACCAAAAATCAAATATCATGGTGAAGCAGGTGGATCAGTACCATAGTAAATAGCATGTAATTTTCTGCATTTCCATTGTCCAAAAAGCTTAGCCACTAATCGAAACATCCAGAATTTCATGTAAATCAAGATTGACATGGATTTCTCAAATATGCAGAAATCAAAATCAAAATTTTCAATTCTACTCAAAGGATATTCAATTATCTTCCTATATTTGTCAGAAAGTAAAATCATCAGTCCTTTCTTCAAATTTATATCTTCAATTGCAATAGGACTTTCATCAAAAGATTTAGGTATTGGATCATGAAAACAGTCTTTCTGTTTCACTTTAGATTCCTCAACAAAGCATAATTTTTCAAGTAAATCAGAAGATATGGGCAAAGCATCAGCGTGAGATTCATCAATGTTTGTAATATTCAAATCTTTTTCAAGTTCCTCATGCACTTCATCAATTTCAAAATTACTAACAAAATCAGAGTAAGATTTTTCTAAATCAGTCCCCTCATATCCTTCATTAGATTTAATCACAAATAATATATCATCAAGAGTATCAATTTCATTACTATGACTAGAATCAAGAGGGGATTTTTCAAAATCAATTTCCTCATACTTTTCCACAAATAAATTATCAAAAGAATTAATTTTACAATTATCAAAATCAAAGTGAGATTCATTAATGTTCACATATGGCTCAATTTCAAAACAATCATAGTTAGAGGGGGACTTTTCTAAATCAATTTCCTTAGTTTCCAAATCAAACTCAAATAAACAATCTTGTTGTGCTATCTGGGTTGTTAACATTTCAGTATGAGCACGCATATCATCCATCCTATGTTTATAGGTCTCATGTGCCTCCTCACTTTGTTTCATGAATTTTTCAAACATAATCTCTAAGCTAGATTTTTCAGTATCCTCAAAGCATGGTTCAGAAATATGATTTGAGCAATCATCATAAAAAGAAGTTTGATTTTCTCGTCTAGAATAATATTGATCATCTTGGTACCATGGTGAATTGGGATTTTCATAAATTAAAATTTGGCAATCAAAAGTATAATGATCAAAACATCCACAAATATCACATCTAATAGAAGAATAAGATTTCATAACAGGGTGCATATTAAAAGTGTCTAATTTATGAGCCAAATAATATAACTTATCTGCAATAGTGCACCATGAATCATCTTCATACCTTCTTTGTGGCATGTATACCTCACCTCTTTCAATTGCCCAGGAGTTGTGATTAAAAGACATATCTTCAAATCGAAGCTTCTCTACACAACTAAAAAAAAATTGTTATCTCAGAATTCACAAGAAATAAAATCTATCAAGAACAGAAAGATTATCCAACACCAATCAATTAGAAAAAAAAAATGTTTTTTTCAAAATATGTAAAAAAAACACAAAACACAAGCAAATACAAAATTTTCAGATATCACAGTTTTGTCACAACTGTGAAGATCCAAAACCTGCAAAAACAAAAAAAAACAAAGTTAAATTTAAAACAAATAAAACTTAGTCTAGCAATACTAACAACTATTTTGATATTAACAAAACTAAGATCCCCGACAACAACGCCAAAAACTTATTGTAGTCCGCAAGTGCACGGATACTTCGAAGTAATAAAATAGATATCGAACCGCAGAGACCTACGTGTTAAGTACCAAATAGATATTTTCTCACTAGCTAAGCAAACCGAATAGTGTTAAACAATCGATCGAAAAGAACGCGGAAAAGTATATCAGAGAGAAACTGGAACTAGGGGTTCATCCATCTTAATTCTAAGGAAGTAAAGGTTGTCAGTCAAATTTCATTACGATAAAGATTTAATTTACTTCATAAAAGGATCATCTCGCTCTCGTACAAACAATCATACAAAGGACCAATCCTCACTCTCGTGCAAGATCTATCCGATGCTGAAAATAAATAAATCATTGAACAAAGAACTCAAGGATCACTCTTGTGCATCCGAATTCTAAGTCAAACATCTCATGTGGAAACTCAAGGATCACTCTCGTGCATCCTGAAACTCATCACAAGTTCTACTTAAGGTTCTCCGACGATCAGAAATTTAATCTCTTACAATTTCGAATCAAGTCTAACACATCAACTCAATCCAAAGAATCAAAAAATCAACATGGCAATAAAATCACTAAAAATCATAATTCAAAGAACAAATCTAATCTCTTACGATAAGTTCCAAACTCAATGATTTTTAGGGTTCCAAATTTCACAATCAACCTCTCAGTCTATTTTGTAAAATTCTAAAACATGCTGATATTTATAAAACTAAGGAGAATTAAAGAAATGTCATCACATAAGCAGAATTATCATAACAAAATTATCATGACAAAAATAATCAATGTCTAGTCATTAAGAAATTATGGGAATTACACCCCCCCCCCATGTCCCATAAGAAAATTAAGATAGCATGGAAGAAGAAATATAGTAAATCATAGTTTAAAATGATCAGAAATTGAAAGGGAAGAGGAAAAGTTCAAAACAGGGCTGTAATTTTCATTACAGCCCGTAATTTCGCATGTGAATAGTGCCGGCGCCCACTCTTTTGTTGATTTCTCCTCCGATCAATCTCCTTTCGTTCTAAAACTTCTGAGGTATCCTCTCCTCCTCCAGGCGAAGCTTCCTTGTAAAAATCGCGGCCTGAGGTGGTCTCTACACCTCTCGGCGTGAGGCCGAACCCTAAGGACGCCTCCCTTGATTACTCTCTGGATAGTTTCCAAAAATTGGGGGTTTCAGTTCCTTTATCCTCTCCTCGTTGAAACGAGTCTGCGCTTCTTTCGGATCTCAATTTGGTGCCCGAAATCTCGAGATATCATCTTTTTAAGTTTTTGGTAGAAAAATCAAAAAATTAGGTGCAAATTATGGTATCGTAAAAATAATTACGGCACTGCCATAATTTCCTCAAAAACTCAGAAACTTTCTGGTCAAAATCGCCCAAAAATACGGTACCGTAAAATTTTGGACCAAAGTTACGGTAGTGCCCTAATTTCTCAAACTTACTCCGATTTGCATGAAATTTGGCAGGCAGCTTTGTCTCGACATCTAGAATCCATTGGTGTATTCAGATCTTTCAAAATTCATCAAAATATGGCACTTTTATCTGAAAATGATCAAAAATAAGAAGTGGTGTAGATTCTGCAATACTTGACAAATAAGGCTTAAAAACAAGCAAAAGAGCATAAATATGATAAAAAAAGACACATCAAATGACACAAAATATACTATGAATTTTGATATCATCAGTGTTGACTCCTGTGCTAGAAACAATTTTAGGGGCTAGGATTGATTTGTGTTGCTGTATGTACAATTATCTCCTTTGTGGCCAAAGACACCACATATAGACAATCAAAAGGATGTCATTCATGTTCAATGTAAAGGAAAATAACAACTCCATCATTTAGTGAGATAAGAATTTCGGACATAAATTCAACCTTTCCATTCATCTCAAGGCATACACTAGCTTACAAGAGTCTACTTCTAGAAGCTATAGTCTAATCCATATAAAGCGGTTAGCCAAGGGCACTTGTAATTTGACCAATGATTCCTTTAGACTATCACTTTAATGGGAGATTATATAGGTGAAAGTATATCAGGAGTATTGAGAATTCCATTTTCATTGATACTAAATTTGGTTCTCATTGTTTCAAAATCGGTATTATGCCGAAGAAGCATCAGGGGCACAAGGGTTTCAATTTATCCACTTCATTATGAAATTTAAAAATAAGAAAACCTACAAGGAGAGAAAACATTTCCATCTCAATTTATAATATCCACAATTTAACCCTTCTATTTAATAGTTTGAAATGATCGTCTAGCTCCAACAAAATATCCTGTAAGGGAAATATTTTCTTCAAATATTTGGACATTTTGAGTTAGTAACTCATCTTGGGGGCACTAATTTTAATTACACCGTTCTCAACAAAAAAAGTGGCAGGAGGACAATTATTAGGAAGCAACGATCTCCATGATACTTGTATAGCACTATCTCCTTTATCTCCTTGAGCAGCTGTATTAATTGGTTTATTCTTGGCCTGATCCTCTTGAATTTGAGAACTACCACTCTTCCCAGGTTTACCAAACATTGTTTGGGGCTGTAGGCAACTTTAGGGTCAATTTCCTTCGCGAGAAAAGAGAAAAGTTTTTTCTTTGTTTCCTTCGAAGGAAAGAAAGCAGCAGGAAAAATTAGCACAACTTTCTCTCAAAATCAATTCTGCTCGAAATCAATTTCGATGGAAAGGAGCAAAGTAAGCATGCAAACACGCTTCTCACTCTCGTCGCCCCCGCCTCCTCCCCGTGCAGTGCTGATCTCTCCCTCACTACCCCTCCTCCCTTGACGTTGAGCTCCGAGCTCCCCCTCATTGCCTTTCCTTCTCCGGCACCAAGCTCCCTGCGTCGCCCCCGCTCCTTAGCGCCTCCACTATGTCGTCCCATCTGTCCGTCCGCCACCCCCTCCCCTCGCATCTACCCAATGCCACCCTCGATGTTGCTTTGCAGCTTCCCGCACGCCCGGCCACTGGCGAAGCATCCCCAGAACCACTCGAACTTGTCCGTACGCGAGCATGCCGTCACCACCGGAGCAGCTCTTCCCTGCTTTGCCTCCATGCCGTGGAGCAGCACAAATCATGTCCATGAGCAGCATATCAGATGGATTTCACGTTAATGATTCTCTATTCCTCCTATTTCCGTTCCTTCTCCCCAAGGAATAGTGTTAGAGATCAAATAGTACTAGTACAAATGACCAGGGGGAGCGAACCAGAAAATTCATTACAACAAAAGGGAGAACAGATTCATCATCAAATTGAATTTGACGTACAGTTCGTGTGGATAAGAAATCCAAAATTTGTCCGTAAGGAAGTCTTAAAGGCATACCATTGAGGACGCTAGTATTGAAGTTTGCACGTTAAGACTCGCCAGATAAGATGGAAGAGAGGAGATCAAAGGTCCCAATTTCACCCTAGAAGGATTTTTGATCGACCACAGAACTGTACCCTAGCTCCAGAATTAAGCAAACAAATGGGAGCCTATATAGCCAAACCCCATCCTTGATTCGTAGAAATATGTGAGATTCACTGTGACTCACACTCAAGATCTACTCAATTTATCAATTATGATGATCTACTCAATTTATTAATTATTTACTTTTTCATATGAGAATGTTTAATAATGAAATTTGCCGAAATCTCATATAGGCACATATTTAGGGATTATAACATGGTGGCGACTGGAATTGCTAAAATTTTTTACATAATTCTATAAATTTTGTTTGAGTTAATGTTTGGCCAAATCCCTTAAGTCAGAGTGTCTGCTTCTAATATGTTTCATCTATGAAAGCTTTATCCTTTTGCGAGCCTGCTTGTACTTTTTGCTTCAAGTGAAATATGCTGTGAAGTAATGCAACGAATATGCTGTGAAGTCATAAATAAGCTTTATTTATGAGCACAAGGTATATTTGCAATATTTCCACAGGCCAAGTTTGATATTGTTCATACTCAACTTACATAGAAATAACCTAAAATTATATTAGAAAATTAAGTCGAACACAATCGAACTTTTATCAAATCAAACACAAGACTACCAAAAAACAATATATGAATACGATTGTAAGGTAAAAGTATGGCAAGCTGTGTAACAGTCATGATTCTAATCAATGCGCACCAATTTACTGACCAGTACAAACATAAGATATAATATATTATATGAAAAAAAACAATTAATTATGATATTAACTATTATATTTAAACATTCTTTTTGATAAAGATACTGCCAAATGACTATCGATAGGCACAAAAAGATTTTATCCAATAGAAATGGAATAAAAACTTTGTACCTAATCAAATACATGAAATTTGAATCACCTGCTCAGCTAGAAAAGTTTTACAATCATAATGTGGAGGCAAAACTCTAGGTTGCTTGCCTGCCTCAACCAGGATCCTCCAGGAACAGTACAACCATAACATAAGAGTGTGTCAAAATGCAAAATCTGTCTCTTCCTGACGCTCTTTTACGGTCCCGTATGGTCGATAATGTCATTCCATCGACAACTTATAGCATCATTGAAATGTAGTTCTTGACGACCATAACCTCAAGAATATCTAATTGAAATTGTCTTGCTTTACAGTCAAACAATCATTTCCATTCCGAGAGGGATTAAATGATGAAGCAGTCGTGATACATATATCTGATTTCTAGCCTCACCTAAAAATCTGGGAGTGACCTTCACGCATTTTCTTTTGGAGGAATCAAAGCTACCTGATCATCTTGAGATCTTTCTTGACCATCGGTATAGGAACTAACCTCTGGTTTTAGTTGTGTTGCTTCTTTTTTCAACTTGTGGTTGTTATACGCCACTACACCAGAAATTGCTGCAAAGGCCAATATGATTATGTTATAGACTTGCTTATTGTTGGAAACAACGAAAAAAGGGCAGAGCAACTCCTACTTCGTGAGGCAAACCATAAGATATTTACCCGCCTTTGATTTCAACGTGAGAAATAATATCAAATGCAGAAGGAAAACCATAAGATAAAAAAGAGTTGAAGCGCTCCAATATCAGGCTATGAATTACACATTGATTAAAAAAAGTAAATTCATATATTGATTTTGGACCATATATAACCTGATGTGATTAAAAGAAGCATCAACCGATTCTTTCGATTCTAGACAAAAGGAAAATTGTAGGAAGAATAATTAGAAGAAGCTTACTGCTTACCTATACCATAACCAATTAGGTTGATAAATGTCAACTTTGAATCAGAAAATATTAAAGCTGAAAGCAGAACTACAATCCAATCCCTGACAACACTAGCAACACGAATGGTCAATGCACTTGTTCGCGAAATCACCAAGAAAACTGACAGATTGAGTGCAAATGTACAGAGACAATTAAGGGCCAATATGATTGGAGGGAAGTTCCAAAGTCCGCTGGAATCCATCTTTGGTTTCTCCAAAAAAATCCACGGAACAAGGAGGCACAAAGCACTGTAAAAAACACAAACATCATAACTCACCAGTTGCACCAAGGAACAAAGGCCTTTACACCAGTAATCTGGCATTGAAAAACGAAGTATTACCTGCAAGGACTAACATAGTACATCATTGAGATTGAGTTCAGCCTAACACCTTTTTTCTTCACAAAAATTTCCATGAAAATAAGTCTTGACGCCTCACCAACTACGCCACCCATCTGATAAACCACACCAACCCAACTGATGTTGATCTCCCCATACGATGCTATAACAACTCCAACACTAATTGCAGACATGATCGTAAACATTTTGCAACTCATTGCTTCGAGGCCTACTGCAGCTCCAAGAAAAAATACAGCAACAGGCACTGCAAACTCAAAAAAGGTCGTTGTTGGCGCTCATTATTTATTAATGAACAATAAACCAATTTAAACACAATTAAGAGAGAAAAAGTTCAGAGCTTACTAGTAGCTTTCAACATTTGAGCAAATGCAACAGATATGTAGAGGTAAGCGCTATTTCCCAACCAAAGAGTCATGGCAAACATGGCACCAATTGGTATGACTGATGTGATATATCTGAGAGTCCATCATACATTAAGTCATACGAGATTGCATTGTAGTTTGTAATTGGAGAAAACTCATAAATAAATATTCAAGGAAGTCCATGGTATTAAATCTACGTACAAAAATTCAAAGCAAAATAGTACCTACAAGCCTTCTAAAAGATAGTGGCTGGATGTCGTCCATAAAGAAAAATGTTTTAAGATTAACATGACTAAACATCACTAATGAAGTTAGTGTTGTTAATGGGTATCTTTACTATTATTATGGATATCATTTGTTTATTTGCTAAGTCAAGTAGGTAGCTTTAGTTTTAAATAGAGCTTTTTGTAATTCTAATGGAAATACTGGTCGTATGTCAGTCACCATCATTGTCATTTCATTATCGGCCATTGGGATTGATAGAAGAGGAATAACATGACCCCATAAGCCAAACAAGTCACAAAGTCTTGTACACTTAATAGGAAGACAAAAGAAAAGAGAAGATGAAATTGGTTGCATGGTGCAACACAGAAAACAAAAAAAAATAAAAAAAGACAATAGTTAAAAATTGAAAAAAGGAAATATAGAAAAAATCCTCATCTTCCTTAGGCAACTTCATGATTGGCATGTATACCATAATTTAAAGGGAAATGCATGTGCAAATTTCAACATGGAGAAAGTGCTTGTGCCAGCTCAGTGAATATCTTTCCTCTTTTGGGAAATTGGCTTTATTATGTATTTGTTGGTTTTTCATATTTCTTCTAATATTAGTGACTTTCATTTTCAATCACATCACTGCACATTTTGTTTGCATAGTACTGCATTTTCTTATTTTTTGTTTCATGTTGTACCATTTTATTTTTTTATTGCTTTGCATTTTGATTATATCAGCTGAAAATTTGTGAGTTCTAATATGATTTTGAGAGTTCTTGAAATCTTGAAAATCCTACACAATAGAATTGAAACCCTAGAAAATTAACTTCCACTTGGTCAAAACAATTATATTACCAACTTAAGAAATGTTAATATCATCATGACAAGAATGGACCCTTGTAGGAAACCATTGACGATTTAAGCTGTGATAATTAGCCAACATTATTCATAAAGCCCCACAACTGAAAAGGATCTTGCTATTCTAGTAGCATTAAACCACGATTGTTGAATCTAACTGAAAAATCTTACCTAACCATAGGGATGAACATGAGACTGAAGAGACTAAGAGATTGACCAACATCTAGGATTTGACTAATTGGCTAGATGATACTACAAAGTTAGGGATGATTTAGGAGACATTAATAGATTTCAGACAGAAACTTATAGTTTTAATAGCTAATTAAATTGTAATAATTTTCTTGATTGGTAAGCATACATAAAAGATTACTTTGATTAATATTACAACAACAAACTTTAACGTATCTGCTTTTCCAAAACAAAGCTTGCAGATGCAAGTAATAAGCATTTTCATAGGTTCATGCTAATTTAAAGTGTCTAAATTATCCACATAATAACCACTGGCCTAAAAGGTAGTTTAAGCTCACAGAAACTTATATTCCAACATAATTTAAGGATTAACTTTATACACAGGTGGACAACATTGAAACAATATGATATTATTTATGTTGCTTTGAGGAGTCATAAATTCATTATGAAGCTTCATAAGGAACCTATTATACAAGCGAACTAGTTATGAATGGCTTTGGATTAGACATTCAAAGATAAGTAAATTGCATTCATTCAAATTCTAGAAGAAGTTTATCACAAGACAATTGAAATTGAAAAAAAACAAATACTCTGCATTCTCGATTTTTAGACATGGCATCCTGAGATAATAGATATTTTACCCACCTATTGGAAATCAAGTGGTTAATACAGTAATACCCATCTAGGATTAGTCATCCAATAGAAACCATATCCTTACACCTTTAGTCATAATACTTAAAGACAATAAGCCTCAAAATCTCAAGCTATGTTTAGCTGAGTTTTGCTATTGCAGCTATGTTGTTGCTGTTATATTGTTGTTGAGAAAGAAGTGTTTGACATACTACTATGATGTTGCTATTGTATTGGTGCTATTCGTGTTATTTTAAGTTTTAAAAATTATAATTAAGTTGCAAAAATTTCTCTCTTAAAACTGTAGAAATTTATGTATTAAAACAATATAAAAATCTAATAGTATAAATATTTCACATATAAAGTCTCAACTAATTTTTTATAATGTCATCAAATAAAACAAATTTTATTACAAAGCCTACCTATCTCCATTGAATTTATTGAACTATCCTCCAATGATTTTTTTTTTTTTTTGCTTCAACCAAATACATGACCTTCAAGAGTAGCGGTAAGGATGATGATGACAAAGTGGCATGTAAGATTCTATCATACATTTTCATGGTTTGAAACTGTAATAACCCAGTTTAATCCCATATTGAGAGTGGGAGAAAAGATTATATAGTATATAAGGCTTAGTGAGCTTGCTATTGTTAACTTGGGTTTAAACATTTTAATAAATTGGGTCACGTTGCAAATCGGCTCACCAAATTAATGAATAGTTTGCTTACTAAGTGGGTCATAACAAATAGTTCGCCGAGGATGGTGGAGCTGCCATTGGGCCGACCTCACATGCTGCCGACTAAGGGATGGTGAGCTTGACGAAGACGTCAAGTCTTAAGTGGGGGAGATTGTAATACCCCAGCTTTAGTCCCACATTGAGAGTGGGAGAAAAGATTACATGATATATAGGGCTTAGTGGACTTGCTATTGTTAACTTGGGCTTAAGTATTTGATAGAGCCCTAAGCCATCACCGGCGAACATTCGTCCAAAGCGCGCCCTAACGAAACAATAATCAAATACTTGACACTCTAACTCTAACCCTAAGCCCTTATTTATAGAACTTCATTAATTAGCGAACCGGGTATGACATACCAACTCGGATCCGCTTTATTAATAACCTACTAACAATATTGGGCCCGTAACAATTGCCCCCCTCTCTAACTAGCCTTGTCCTCAAGGCTATAAACTTTATCTTGAGCTTTTTCTAGGATCCCAAATTGCTCGATAAGTTGTTGAATCAGAAACACCAAACATTGCAGCCTCAAGTATGACAGCTTCATCATGCTCTTCAGAAGATATCCCACCTCACTCATTTGTTTGAAAAACATTACTATTAAGCTGAGATTGTCCGTTTATATCATATTGTGAAGGACTTGAGGCATTAAAGCTTAAGTATCTAGGATCAGCTGGTTTTGCATTTAAAGGTTGTTCTTCCTCCATATCTTTTGGTTCTTCTAAGACAACTGTTGTCTCGAGAGACAACGAAATTGCCCATGCAAGATCAGCATCATCTGGTGCAGGCGACCTTAGATGACCCTGCAAGCCATTTTCCTCATCTTCTCTCTTAGAAGCTTCAATAGTAATTCTGATCAATTCCTCTTCTTGATCAACATGATTTATACTGTCATCTTCATAGTAGCTTTGATCAAGAGTTTTACTAATCTTTGTATCATCTCTGGCTTCAATCCTTCCCAAGAAATATTAGAAATATGTCGTTTCAGCCCTCGGATCCAATCGCCTGCCTGCCCCTCCATACAAACAAACGCTATAGGAAATTTATAGTTGTCTGGCATGCCTTTAATATTGAAATAATATTCAGCTTGTGTAATCCATCCTTCTGGATCAGTTCCATCAAATCCTTGTAATTCCACGCAACTACGAATCTGCCTTCTATCCTCTATGGTATTTAGGCTCTGTAATTTAGTCTTCAGGACCTTGCTTGAGGTTGGATAAGTCTGCCCATCAACAATCACATTCACACTCTCTCGTATTTTCTTCTCTCTAACCAACTCCCTCAACATTGTTTTCATCTCATCTAAAACGTCAAGACGACGATTCATCTCCACATAATGTTGAGCAACCTCATTTCTCGTCATCTCCTCTCAAATTTTTTTTTACTCTTTTTTTTTACCTAAGCTACAAAAACTTCACTACTTAAAAACTTCACTACTTAGCGAACCGGGTATGACATACCAACCGTTAATAAATAGTATTTTAATACATTGGGCCACGTTGTAAATCGGCACACTAAGTTAATAAATAGTTTGCTTACTAAGTGGGTTGTAACAGAAACACTGGTCCATTTCGGGTGATACGGCCGATTTGTATCAGACCGAGGAAGGACCAGTCCATAGACTTATAGTGAAGTAGAAGAAAATAAGAGAAGATAAGGAAGAAAGGAGAGAAAGAAGAAGAGGGGAAGGAAGAAAGCTCATTTGCTTCTTGCCTTTGCTCATTGCTTGTCCACCCCTACTCACCGCTCGTTACCTGTCCATCTCTGCTTGATGCTCGTCACTCCTTCGTTTATTGCTTTATCCATGTCCGTTTGTGGAAGTAGCTCTTGTAGATGAAGCTAACACCTTTACTCGATGACAAAGTGATAAAAACAACTCTCCCGAACCTTTGCTCATGAGTGGATGAAGAGGCAAAAGCACGAAGCAACTCTCACATCGGATTTCGTCCAATATGGACCCGTATCTATTGGTTCGAGGAGCTTAGGATCAGACCACCTGGCATTTGAAACCTTACATATTTCTTATAAATAAAAATTTAATTTTTTAATTTTAAAACAAATAGTTTTTAATTACTTTATATATTAACAAATATATTAATTAAACATAAAGTTTTAATGCATATAATATTAATAAATCTATTTAAATTAAATTTATATATAATTACTTACATATTTAAAATTTAAATTATATTATATTATTTTAATGTAGGATTTATGGCTAGGATTGAACCCAACCCTTCCCCATGTCTGGCCGCCCACCTGCCTTTGTAACTATAGAGGCAGAGGAGACCATTCTCACTACCATGCTAGAAGCAGTATTGCTCTACTACGAAGCATACATGCCAAACATGTGAGCAATGCCCGCTTCTATTGTCCCCAACCACATAGCTGCGTCGAACCATAGCTGAGCCAAATGGGGCATTAATCCCTAAGTGGCCAACTTCATTATTAAGCATTTTCATTGCAATAGTCAAGGACAAATTGCATCTCGATTCCTTATTGTACTTTCACTATGGATCAACACAAAATAGAGAACCTTGACACTATTGAAGTTGAATAGGATATCAACCATTAGGTGAACCATCTAGGAAAGATGATAGAGGATTTGAATGATATTATAGGGAAAGTGTTGTACTTGATTAGCTCCTTCACTAGAAGATGCTTGAAAGTACACCAGCATTTTTTGCACCTTTATGAAATATGAAGAAAGGGTATGTTTATGGGAGGGTTACATTATTTGCTTCCTACTTTATGAAATATGAAGAAAGGGTATGTTTATGGGAGGTTTACATTATTTGCTTCCTACTTTTGCTCTTAGTACAATAAAATTTGCACCAGAACACACCTCATTATTCAAGTTACTTATGTCAATAAGATTTCTTTATTTGTAAAAAGAAAGGCATTTGTACTTATTCAAAAGTGAGATTACTTTGATAGAGTGTGGTGCTGTCAACCATGATTGTTACTTTTATCATCCGTGGGAGACCTTAGCTATATGATGTATTTAAGTCAATCATGTGCAAAAGGACACTTACCTTTAAGCACAATAGTAAAGTTAATTGACTCAACCCTACCTAACATACTAACATCACAATTGTTTAAGGAATACCTTCACCTTTTAATCAATCACAATTTGAGAAAGAAAAGGGAAGTCTTTAGAATCATATTGGTTTTATTGTCCTAAAATGTATTTGTTGGAACTCTATATATTCAGAAAACAATTTGAGATTTAGAAATTTTTTACTTGACTTTGCAGAAGTAGTTCTCGATGATTTGTTTGATGATTTATCACCATTGAGGAAAATTTAATTTATCTTATCTCGAGTTCACCCACACTATAAAATGAATCCCAATAATTGAACTGAGTAAACAAGTTGAACATTAATGCTTGAAAAAGCTTAAGCCCTAATGTGATTCCAACTTTTTACTTGAGGACTATGTATTTACAGTTAGGTAACTTATAAATTTTACTAAAAGTGTATATTTCCCATACTTTGATGTTCGCATGCTTATTGTGGTGGTTGGTTAACATTGGTACTCTATGATTTGACTGGTGATGTAGATTTCAAGTTATGTCTTTTAGGTGGCTAAATGTGCCTGGTATTTCTCTAAGAATGATGACCCAAGTTTTAAGTGCTTTTATTAGCAAGTTTAGTCTACTTTGACAAGATCCTAACATACAAACAAAATAAAGGTGCTTCAAGTTGAAAAGTTATATGTCAATCTAAAAAGTGTTCTTTAACAAACTCACATCCATCTTTTCCCTCGGGTTCTAATTTATGCTTAGAACATATTGATACCCAGACAAAATTAAAATAAATTAGAGAGTTCCTAGAATCAGGCTCTATTCATGATAAAAGAGTATCCTTTTTTTGCTACCTTCCACACGAGATTTATTAAGAATTTCAATATTATCATAGCTCATATCATCACAGATCCAATTACTACCTTAAAAAAGAAAATTTTATTTGACTTTTCATAATCTAAAGCTTTCTAGGAAATCAAGCAAAAGATGATGATCAAGGCTCCTATTCTTATTCACCTTACTATCTCTAAGACTTTTGAGGTCTTATGTGACATCTTAAGAATAGGAATAAGTGGCATTTTCAATTGAGAGGATCATCACCCAATAGCTTCCTTTTGCTAAAAACTCAATTAATTTAATTTTATGCTATTGTTCAAACTTTAAGGCATTAAAGGTATTATTTATTATCAAATAAATTCATTCTATACACACACCCATAAGACATTAAATATTACTCATCCCAAAAAAGAAATTTAAGTTCCAAGCATGTTAGGTTGCTAGAATTTCTTCAACAATACAATTTTATCTAAGTACTATCTTAATAATGATTAAACATGATGATCCGTTGAGTATAGTTGTCATCATTTTGCACGTAATGAAAGATCAGATTTTGGGATTTGATTACTAAAAGTTGAATATAACAGTAGTAATGGTATTGCACAAAGATGGATCCAAACATGATTTTGCCAACGTTGTGATTTGTGACTGTTATCTATCTAAGGACATCAAACTCTGCATTTCTTAAAACTTCAGTTTATAAGTTTCTAATTTTGGAATTACATGTTGAAGGTCTTGAAGACCTAAGGTTTTCAAAACCAATATGTACTACTTCATATGAGGAAAATGTACTGCTTTAAGACACAAACGGGTACATCACATATCATATATAAGTATGACTTATACCAGTGTAATATAATCACAGTACATATGGTTTGAGGATTGATTGGTATACCATATGGATTGAGATTGAAAATCTTGGGAAGGCCACTTTGTAGGAATAAGACCGTTGCCCTAATTATTAATTAATGTTTCTAATCATCAATAAAATAAGAAATTAACATACTTATTTATGAATGCACAGTTGTCAATTAACCAAGACTATCAACATAATACCAATATATATACAATCATTTCCTGTCCCACCTAAGCCATGAAAAGCGCTTAGTATGGGCTGTGTTAAGATTATGAAAAACTAACATTGGGTATGACTCTAACTTAGTAGTAGTTGATAGGTTTTTCAAAATAATGCATTTCATCCCATGCAACCAATTATGTATTTCACGTGGCTGATTTATTTCATATTAATGATTTACTACCTCGCCAAGGGACATTTCTGTTTTCTTCATAACGTATTGGTTTTTTCATATTATATCCCTTCTACAACTTACCACAATTATTGAGTACATTGCTAGAAATAATTGATATCCAAACAATCAAATCACCACGAAAAACATTTCAGTGTTATCTTGTTCATTGGAGTGGACAATCAATTTCATGATGCATAGATTTTAGAAGAAGAGCTATATGATCTATCATATGATAAGTAGCTTGAAATTTAGCAATGAAAACAACAATCAAAGACATCTTATTTTGCATTGAACCCACGTGAAGTTGATTGTTATCTTCGCTCTTATGTTCCTTCCCAATGTTCAAATCAAGAACAAATTTAACCTGATAAAGCCAAGTTATTTTCAATGAGATAGAATGATATAATTAGTATTATATCAATGCATTTGTATTATTATTCTGGATGTCATTTATTTATTTACTAAGTGAAATATGTAATAATTAGAATGATATCAATATTTTACTTAGGATTGAGTTTAAAGCATATAAATAGGGTTTATGATTATTGTTAAAGGATGATTATATTAGACAAGAGTCTAATTATCTCCCTTTCATTACCTTCCTTGTGTCTCTCTAATCTCTCTATACCGACTCCTACACCAATCACTTGTGCATAGGGCATAGAAGCCGATAGGTTCAAGACCTCAAATCTGCATGTATCCTTGGATTATTTAAAGAACATGAAACATTGGAAGATGAAGCTTGTTGGCCACTTTATGTTTGAAAGACTAAGTCCATATAAAACTCCAATGTACAAATTCTCCACCAGAAGTATATGTTTGTATTCTTAACATATACATGGATAGTCATGCTAGTCAACAATGATGGTCAATGCATAGATTCCCTAGTGCTCACATGGATCAAGTGTCTATTAATATCAAACTCCACGAAGGTGTATCAAATGATACAGTGTGTTACGTATCCATCCATTGGCACTATGATCCTTTATCCTGGATTCTCCCCCGTAAAGATGCCCAACCATTTTGCAAAAATGTATCCTTCAAAATTCCCCTCGATTTCATCCTAAAAAATATTAATTTTCTCCATATATTTTGCATGGATTTTATGCAAACATTCATCAACGTATACCAAGGAACTCAGATCATGTTATAATACCTTCAAAGAAGTTGAGAATTCTAAAAGATACTAACAGGTTATCAGGTACACTAATAAAATTGCTATCACATAACATTAAATTTGATAGGAAACTGAAACCCTCTATATAATACATAAAAATGCTAATGATTAACAAGGGGAAACTAATGCAGCAGCAGGATTTATTATTCTAAGCTGATAAATCATATTAATAGAATGAGACAGAACTTTGAAAGAGAAGAGAAATACATGCTAGAAATAAAAATAAATGGGGGCATAAAGTCCTCACATATCTAATGTCATTCCTCCTTCAATCTTTATAACCTGATAAGGAAAGAAAATAATATTTTCTAAGTTTCTAACACTAGAATAAGCAGTAAATATTATTATCAGATGGTCAATCAAAATCATAATAACATATTCCAGGAAATGTTTTTTTCCCTAAATATATATGAACATCATTCAACTGAGAACATACCTTGAAGACTTTGGTGAGTATAAAACATACGACAGAAGAGAAAAGCATGTGCAGTAAAGTCAACGCAACCGGATAAGGGAAGTTGATTTCTTTAGAGGACAAAACCCACTGTAGCAATATAAATCAAGTTAGCCATTTGAAATAAAAATATTTTTGAAAGTTGCAGTACACAAGCATTCCCATATCAACAAAATAAACCTTGAAGATACAGGGAAGAATAGCATTAAGGTTTTGGATTTAGTTCTTCAAAGATAAAAACATCCATCGAATGAGTGAAGGGTGAAACTTGCAGTCTTACTAAGATAAAGTTCTTCACCAATTGACTGATCAGGGTTAGATCACTTTGTGCTGTGGTGTTATATTTATATGTTTAGTAAAACAGAAGCAACTATCATTTTTGACTCATCATATTTTAAATAGGCACTCAATCACTCATATTTAACAGCTCATTATGTCAAATTATCATCCAGACAAAATCTTATGATTGATCAAGATGTCTACTTTATGGATTTCTGTATGTACAACATATACAATTTACATAAAATAACATAAATCAACTTTAGAGATTATGCGATGCTGACTAGTAGGATTAGAGAAGAGTAAGAGACAAAAAGTTGCTTGCAAGGTGTTAGAAGGGAGACCAAGAACTCCTAAGTAATAATCACTTCACTGATTACAACCTATAGATTACAACAATTTATATAGGCTACAACATATTAACACACCACTAATTACCCTACTAACCCACAAGCACATGATCTAATTATAATTATAATCAATATTCCTAATTATTAAAACCACATCATAATTACTATGAGAAACCTCAATTATGTCCTCTTTAAAGGAATAATATACAAAAGTCAAAAGAGCTGACCTGATGGTCTTATCTATAAAGAAAAGTATTTATATTTTGTTACTACAACTCTCCAATAAGCACAATGATTTTCTTACTTGGGGCCCTAACCATTACGAAAACAAAATCAACAAAAAATTAACAACTTGTACACTTCTTTTTGTGTATTTGGTGCCTCGTACTACTAGATCTACTGCAATTCGTATAGGAGAATCTTTCTGGATGATGTCATTTGCATAGCTAAGTATAAAATATAAAAAATCAATATCTACTCGTCCTAATTTCAAGTGCATATTAAAGGAATTACATGTTGACTTTTTTAAAAAAAAGAAAATAAAGGCCAGCATGATATCTTTGGAGAACAGATACGATTTGCAGTATGCATGGATCTGTTGCTGTTTTGACAAGTTGAATAATTCGGCATATTTATCTTCTAACTTTGAAATATAGGATGCATCTTTACCATGTCTGGAAAGAAATTAGTGGATCCAGCAGAAACCAACTTAAGTTTAAAAATATCACTGGATCGAAGAGCTGTTTTGTACAAGGAGACTCAGTATCTGCCCCTCCAGCATGTTATTTTATTCAATATCCCAGAATTGGAGAAAAAACTGGAACAATTTGATCAAGATCTCTGACCAAACATTCAAAGATGGATCTACACAGTGCTCTAGTTGAATTTAGATAGTATAGTTGTCAATTCAACCATAAATGGAGACTTAGGCGAATACTCTGTCGGAGAAGCAGAAAGATTGATGTTCTACAAAGACATATTACCAAGAATCTAAGACGTCCAACTCCAGCACCATCATATCATATAAAAAATTATGAAAATTTGCAAACCTAGGGGCATAATTACTCGAGACAGAAGCAAGGAGCAGAAAAGTGACCTTGTTGAAGAAGATCTGGCCGCTGGACAAGGCAATGTAAAGAAGAATGTACAAGTAGGTGATGCCGCCTTCCCCGCAGCTCCGGATCCAATCCATCACGGCAGTCACTGCCGTCGCCTTCTCTCCCCGGGCGCGGACGGGGCGATCGAATCTATCCATCTCGCCTCTCGGCGACCAAGCGGAGGGAGAGGGCGAGGGAAGATTTGTTATTGGGAGTAGCGACAAAATAACGACTTCTCCCGCAGTGGTAGGGAGGAAATTGACTGGGAGCAGAGAGAGTAGAGAGGTGCGGAGTATGGTGATCGACCGACTCAAAGGCGCCAAGCAAGCATCGACGACTCGAGGGTGCGGCGACACCGACAATCTGATCGCTACTGTGCTCGTTATCGCCTTCTGTACCTTGAACGCGATCCTTTTTCTTTTTTTCTTTTCTTGTTATGGTTTAATAAAAAATATATATACTATTTTATATTTATCCTCATTTACAAATATTTTTAATAATATTTTATAGTCATATTAATTAAACATTGTAATATAAACCCAATGATTGAATTTTTTGAATCATGGTTCATTTGACAGCTCAAACTCAACCCAATTTTTTGAATTATGGTTTCTCATATGGAGAGTACAGGAGAACTTGTGCAAATTTTCTTTTTTGAAAAATCTTCTAAGACCTCTTAACTATATCTGAAACTTCAATTATGTATTCTTTTCCCTCATTCCTTGTGCTTGAGGAGTTCAATATGTGTAGGAGGCTTGTCATGGAAGAGCTTGGCAGCTTTAAGCCTTCAACGAGTGCTTGAAGGGAAGAACTATTGTTGGAAGAAGGCTTGTGCTTGAAGAGTCAAAGTACTTGACAGTGAAGTAGTTTAAGAGGAGGGAAGAAGGCTTTAGGCTTGGTCATGGTTGAGGAAGAGGAAAAGAGAAAAAAAAAAAAAAAAAAGAAAGAGAGAGAATATAGACAATTTTTTCACATAAGCATCATAGTTCTAAAAATTGTCATTCAATATTAAATTTTATTATTGTTAATAATAAGCTTTTAAAACCTCATTCCTTGTTGTCATTTGGTGCGTCATGTGAATATTTGAGAGTGTCTTTCATTTTTAAGTAAAAAAAGACAAGGTCAAAAAAAAAAAAAAAGGAAAAGGAGAAGGTCCTTTGAGTGTTTGCTTGAAATATGCAAGTAATTGGTATAGATGGGATTTAAGTCAAAGATTTTTATTATCAAAAATTTAAAAGTTAGTATGCTTGAAGTGATCTAAGAGCTAGACTCAAGTTTTGATCATGAATATAGGGAGAGTGTGAGTTCAAACTCCACTTCTCACAATTACTCTTTGTGAATATTTAAGAGTGTCTTTCATCCTCAGTAAGGAGACAATTGCCTTTTAGGGTCTTTAAAGCCCTTATAACTTCTAAAGTTCTCACTTGAAATAGGCAAGTAAATAATATAAGTAGGATTTAACCCTAAGAACTTATTAGTAATAACTAAAAAGTAGGATTATTGAGTGGTCCAAGGTACTAAACTTATGTTTTGGTCCTCGCACTTTTGATATCAAATAAAGCATTTGCTTGCCCCCATTACAAGTTGAAAATAATTAAGGTATTCCATTACCACCACTTTGTTGGAAGGTCTACTTTGTCATATTGTCATTTATGAGGTGGTGACATTTCAAACCTTGGAGTTGTGTACGTCCAACTTTTGTAAGGTTTTGTTCCCACCATTTGGAAAGTTTCTATGTAACTTTTGCTCACATTATAAGCAACTTATGGTGATGGCTGTTTTGGCACCTCCACCATTTGGGAAAGTTGCCTTACTTTTGGTAATGTAAGTCAAGATAGTTCAAACCACTGTAAGTCCCTTAGGAAGTTTTGGTAAGTCAAGATAGTTCAAACCACTGTTAAGTCCCTTAGGAAGTTTCCACAAGTGTTTCCCCATTTCTTGAGTTCAAAAAGGAGCCAAAACAGGCATGAAATCAAGAAGTCATGACTAGCGGAAGGAATCACAACTATGATTATTTTCACAAGAAGTCATGACTAGCGGAAGGAATCACAACTATGATTATTTTCACAAGTAGATCATAATTCTTTTCATGAGTTTCTACACAAACAATCCAATAGAATCATGCTTGTTACGGTGGTAAGCCATGATTCTTACTATAAACTTTCCACAACTTTTGGTCAAAGGACATCATGAACATGAAAGTTGTAATGATAGCCATGATTCTTTTTGCTCTTCTAAAGATTATGGCCATGAAGGATTTCACAAGCAGGGTGTAATTTCCTTAGGATCTAAAAAATTTATGAAATTTGCTATATAAGTTCATCTTGACATCAAGAATAGTCCCGTAACATCAATCTTTTTAAATTCTTCAAGATTGGGTATTTTTTCCGTATATTTTTATGAAAACACGAAAAAGTAAAGATTCTAAACAAAATAAGTAATTAAGTATAAATAAATATGAAACGGATAAATTAAAGTGAGATTTGTCAATAATTTGCTAAAAGCTCTATATAAATGCAAGAAATTAAATCCCCCTAGACTTAAGTTCTTACTTGTCCTCAAGTAAAAAAATCTTCAAAAGTTTTATGCAGAATATGGAAAAGTAAATCTCCAAAGAATATCCTCATAGAATAAGGTTATCAACTTGTACGATATACTGAATCTTTATTTTGTGAGTTCACCTCATATGCATTTCATTAACACCATATCTTTGTTTACATGAATAGGAACTACAAAATTCTCTTTTTTTTTCTCTCTCTGTTTTTTCAATCATAGCTAATTTGCTAACACTTTTAAAAGTTATGTGGGTTCAAATCCCACTCATGACATCAAATAAAGTATACTTGCGATGCCACCTGGTTGTATACATAGACCTTCTACGTAAATTTTGCTTGCCTCATAAGCAATTTTTAGGGATGACACCTTTTTAAAAATAAGTTAGGATGTCCAAAGTGGTTTAAGGCACTAGACTCAAGTTTTGGTCCTTAAGATAGGGCATCTGTTCAAATCCTGCTTCTAACATCAAAAAAAGTGTAATTGCTTAAGATTTTTCAAACTTGAAAGTAAATTAAGGTGTGCCTTGACCACCTTGTTGTGTATAGAGGTAAATCTTCTGTGTAAATTTTGCTTGCCTCATAATTAATTTTTTGAGATGGATCCTTTTGATTTAAATGTGAGTCAACATGGCTGAGTGGTTTAAGGCACTAAACTCAAGTTCTGGTTCTTAATAGTGGGTGTGAGTTTAAATTTAACTTTTGACATTAATCAAAGTATAATTCTTTGACACTTTTTAAAGTAGTGTTGGTTCAAATCCCACACCAAACATCAAATAAAATATAATTGTGGGTTCAAATCTCGGTCTTTACATTAAACAAAGTATAATTGCTTAATACGTTTCAAAGTTTAAGGTAATTAAGGTGTGCCTTCACCACCTTGTTGTAGAGGTAAATTTTTTTTGTAAATTTTGCTTGCCTCACAAGTAATTTTTAGAGATAGCTCCTTTTTTATTAAATGTAAGTCAAGATAGCTTAGTGAAGTTGTTAGACCTAGGTTCTAGTCCGAGAGAGAGGGGGGGGGGGTTTATTAAATGTAAGTCAAGATAGCTTAGTGAAGTTGTTAGACCTAGGTTCTAGTCCGAGAGAGAGAGAGAGGGGGGGGGGGGTTAAATCCCAATTCTAACATTGAAATAAATTATAATTGTTTTACACTTTTCAAAGCCGTGTGGGTTAAAATCCCACTCCTAACATTAAATAAATTATAATTATTTTACACTTTTTAAAGTTGCGTGGCTACAAATCTGTCTCCTGACATAAACTTATTAAAGTTGTGTGGGTACAAATCCCACTCCTAACATAAACTTTTTTCGAACGGTCATGTGTTCAATTTTTGGTGATCGTTCCTTTTCTAATAAATGTAAGTCAGGATGGCTGTCTGATTTACGGCGCTACAATGAAATTTTGGTCCTCAAGAGTGTAATTGCTTGATACTTTTCAAAATGGCAGTGCTTGACACAAATTCTCGATGTTGAGAGAGGGTACGGGTTCAAATCCCACTTCTGATATCAAATATAGTACAAATTGATTAACACTTTTCAAATTGTTCTGGGTTCAAATCTCACTTGTGACATCAAATAAAGTATAATTGCATAACACTTTTCAAAGTTGAATGTAATTGTGTAAATTTTGCTGACTCACAAGCAATTTTCAAGCAATTTTTAGAGATAGTTTTTTTTTTCTAAAAATGTAAGTTTGGATGACTGAGTGATCTAAGGTGCTAGACTCACGTTTTGATCCTCGAGAGAGGGTATGGGTTCAAATCTCACATCTGACATCAAATTATATATTACTTGATACTTTTCAATGTGCTTTGGGTTGAAATCCTACTCATGATATCAAATAACATATAATTGCTTGACACTTTTAAATCTGGTGCAGGTTTAAATCACACAACACTATTTAAATTTTGCTTGCCTCATAAGCAATTTTTAGTGATGGCTCATTTTTTAAAAATGATAAGTCAGGATAGTCGGGTGGTCTAAGGGCGAGACTCAAGTTCTTATCCTCAAGAGAGGGAGTGGATTTAAATCCCATTGACATCAAATAAAATATAATTGCTTGATACTTTCCAATGTAGTGTGGGTTCAAATGCCACTCCTGACATCAAGTGTAATTGCCTAACACTTTTCGAAGTGGTAGCACCTTACTCAAATTTTGGTCTTCGAGGCAGGGTATATGGGTTCAAGCCCCAATTCTGACATCAAATATAGTATAATTGCTTAACGCTTTTCATATTGGTGCAAGTTGAAATCCCATTGGTGACATCAAATAAAGTATAATTTATTGACACCTTTTAAATTGGTGTGGGCTAAAATCCCACTTATGACAACAAATAAAGCATAAATACTTGACACTTTTAAAAGTTGCATGGGTTTAAATCCCACTTATGACATCAAATAAAGTATAAATACTTGACACTTTTTAAAGTTGCATGGGTTCAAATCTCACTCATGACATCAAACAAAGTATAATTGTTTAAAACTTTTCAAAGTTGAATGTAATTAAATAAATTTTGCTTCTCTCACAAGCGATTTTTAGAGATGGCTTCTTTTCTAAAAATGTTTGTATGGATTGTCGAGTGATCTAAGGTGCTAGACTCAAGTTATGGTCCTCAAGAGAGGGCATGAGTTTAAATCCCACTACTGACATTAAATAAAGTATAAATTGCTTAACACTTTTAAAAGTGGCATGAGTTCAAATCCCTCGGATGACATCAAATAAAGTATAATTGCTTAACATTCTTTCTAAGTTGAAAGTATTTAAGGTGCAGCTTGACCATCTACTTGTATAGGTAAACCATCTTTGTAAATTTTGCATGTCTCACAAGCAATTTTTGGAGTTGGCTCTTTTTTCTAATAAATATAAGTTAGAATAGTTGAGTGGTCTATGGTGTCACACTCAAGTTTTGGTTCTCGAGCCACTTTTGACTTCAAATAAAATATAATTGCTTGACACTTTCCACCACCAAACTTTCATGAGCAAACTTTCATGAGCAACTATTGGCAGAGAAACACAATCAATGACAGCCTCACAACATGCTTTTGACATTGTATCAAAGTCCTTGTCATGAGCTAATGCATACCAATGGAAACTAATGGCGACTCTATCATCATCAACAATAAAACATGACACAACACTCAAAAAATTCTAAAAGCAAATGCTAGGAAGGTCAGTCTACTTGGATGTGACATTAGGTAGATATCATCGGTGAAGAATAAACCTTCCTTGGCTTAAAAATAGGGAACTAACACTCCATCTTCCTCGAGGTTAACTCAATTGGTTTGATCACTCTGCTTCTTCCTTTCGTACTCCATGAGTTCCAAAATACGTTAAGGGTCAATTGGGAGATGTGACAAGGGTTTTGACCTCATTTAAAGCTCACGTTTTTCCCTAAATGGAATGGACAGATGCGGTTGCATGAAGACAAGGGGGGTGAGGGAAAAACATTTGCCACTACTACCCTTGGATCTAGGGTTTAACACGATTCTACCCACTCCAATATTATAATTGAACTCTTGATTTGTACGCTTGTAGTGAAGGGTGCTTGTATCCCACTTTTTCAAAATTGAGTAAATTAAATTAGTCATAAAATAATAAACATGGCAAAGGCATGTTTGGAAGGCATCTAAGGCCACTAATAGTTTGGGCGTGACAGATTGCGTTGTGTATGAGTGTGTTTAAATAAGAAATTGGTGGATGCTCTCGTAAAGCTAAGATCAAGAGATCGGAAAAAGGACACAAGAGAGATGATGATGATTCTTAGTTTCTCATTAATGGCAGAGCTCAAAAGAGTAGTGCACCAATAGAATACTGTAGAACCAAAAGTATCAAAGGGTACAAATTTATTGTTACGTTTCCCCTACGCTAGTTAGTCTACTAGTGTATGCACACTACGTGTCATAGCTTCCCTACAATGCAACCATCTCCATGTTCTTCGTGGCCACTGAATTGTATGAATGAGTGAATGTCATCCCGTCGCTCGGCATATCAACTACATCCATCTCCGGTTGTGTCATGCTCTTGATGAATTCATTGAACAATGGCCAATGATCTTGAGAGAAGAACTCAGCACCCATCCTTTGATAAGTAAATGACTCCAACCTAGATTGATCAGCTAAAATCTTGTGCTTGATTGCACTAAAATCTCCCACGAGAGAAGAATTCTCGCCAGAGATGCACACGCCGTGCTTCTCGCACGCCTGCATGATCTGAGATAGCAATCCCTCTGGGTTAGATTGAGCAACAGCACAAGGTTGAACTCTATCTGAGAGGTCCATGCCTGGGATGATCATGGTGAAAGAATTTTTAGCAAAAATTTCTGCCACTGCCTCGAACCCATCTCTTCCGTCGACGTTGTAGAAACCAGCTGTAAGCTGAGCTGGCCTTGACCGGCTGTTGTGCCAGGAATGCAAAAGCGGAACCTTGGCCGAGAGCCCGAGAGGCAATTCACCGAACACCTTATGTGCTACCGATAGCAAGCGATCACAATGAGACAACAGCTTCTTGGAGTACCAAGAGAGAAAGAAATGGCCGTACGGCGTTTCCCAGGAGCCGCCAGACTCCTTGAAAAAGCTGCCAGAGTTGAGCGAGTTATTGTACTCAGGGGCATCATGGGGGCCGGAGAGTCCCCACAAGGGGTTGCCAGCCTGCTGGGCATGACGTTTGAGATCGGCAAGCATGTACTTGTCGTAACATTGGAATTCTCCGACACCGGTGAAAGAAACGTTGCCAGTATCTGGGAATGATGGGTAGCAGAGCTCGCCGTTGGGTCCGAGACCGACGGTGACGTGCTGCAAAATACATATTTATTAGTAGTTGCGCAAGGAAAGTGAAGATAAGGGAAAAGAGAGGGAGCTATCCCGACCGTGATGGTGGAGCCAATAAAGTCAGCGAAGGCGAGGCGGAAGCTGTGGAAGAATTCCTCGTACGCCTCCATGGGGGTCTTGCCATCAAGGACGGGAAGATCGTCGACGGCAAAGGATAGGCAATCCGAGCGGCGCCGGCCAGATCGATCGCTGAAGAGGAGGTCAGGGTCAGCGGCGACAGCACGAAGGACCGACTTGGGAAGAGGGAGGGATGGGTGTGCGTGGAGGTTGAGGGAAATGCGGATCCGGAGGCCAGCTTCGCGGGCCATGGTAGCGATAGCAATGTAAGAGGACCAATCGTGCGAGTCGGAGGCAACGCCCCAAGAGATTGGTAGGTCGACGCCATGTATGCCGAGGAGCGAAAGGGCACGGAGGCCGGCAGCAATGGCCTTGGCATGGTTGACGGTGTTGGCGTCTGAGACGACGTCCAAGGGCAAAGCTACGAAAAGCGGAACGGGTTCCGGCTGGAGCAAAATCAAGCAACGCATGATTTGGATATATGTGCCTTTAAAAAAGGATAAGAAATGAAGAATAACCTTATGGTTGATTGCCGGTGAGGCGTTGTCTTTCACCACCACCTCCGACCGGATGGCTCTGGCTCTAACGGAGAGCTTCCTCCATGCAAGCTTTGGCGGTGGGTTGAACACGACTCTGCTCAAAGTCAGCGCGGACTTTTTAATTCCCAGACCTCGTGTTGGGAACGCACACGGCTGGGCAATCCCTGCCTTATTCACCATCAAACTCAACTCCATCTTCCTCAATTTATTATTGGCTATAAAGCCAATAAAGCCAAAGGAGGAAGACGGAGAAAGATCGACGCGTAAACAAAGCAAGGGAAATGTGAGAAGCTACGAGGAGAAACGAATGGATTGTTTATTGGAAAAGGGCAAGGTATATAAAGAGAAAAATTGGACTAAAAAACGAATGAATTTCATGCCTCGCTTTCTCTTGTCCACAAATTCTATTCATCCTCGGTCAAATCATGTTCATGCTCTTCATTACTTGAGAATATTCTTAAATATTTGCATACACAACATTGTGTTACATATGGCATGTTTCCAAACCAACTATTTTGTGTTTGTTTGTTTTTTTTTAATTATATCATTTGGAATAAATATATATTTTTTTATTCTTATATAATTTGTTTGATTATACATCTTACTATATTTTTAATTATATCATTTGGAATAAATATATATATTTTTATTCTTCTATTCAACTAAATTTGTTTGGTATTTTCGACTAACTGGGATGTTCTAAATACCGTGTTCGTATTTTGATTGATCAAATTTAATATGATCTTTTTTATTGGCTAGTTTTAGTTTCAATATAAATGTAAATATGTATTAATTGTGTACTAACTCATTTGAGATTGTTTCATGTTCCATTAAGTCAAAAGTTCATGAATAAGATACATGTGATAATTAGAGTTTGACTTTTATAACCAATGTTCACATTTGATACTACGTAATAAAGAAAAATATTTGCTTTTAAGCTATTATTACAAAGTAACAATTGATTTAGTATTTTTTTTTTCATTTGAAGACCATAGGATGTTGTTATAAACTAATCAGAACTAGATATTATTATTATATTAAGCCTATATTCTAGATAATTGCAATATATTGCTAGATTGTCTTACTACTTATGATCATCATTGCCTAACTTCATATAAAACTTACAATGTCGAGCATGTAGATACTTGAGATCACATGAGGAACAGAGATATGACTCAATTGACTTGGAACATACTAGATGAGATGAAAGGAATCATTTGGAGCTAACTTGTTTTTGGGCCTAGTAGGCCAAATGGGCCCAATAGACCAAGTTGGGCTAATAGACCAAATGGGCTCAATAAGCCATTTGGGCCAATGGGCCAAATGGAATGGCGTAAGCTACTTGGAGTGAGCTTAGCGCATTTTCTTGAGGTGGACAAATCCAAGTTGGACATCTTCTTAAGGTGAGAAGCTTAGAGCTTCTCACTTGGAGTGGTGAATGTACTTGGGCGCATGGCACTTGGAGTGGGCGAAATGGGTTTTACCTCTTGAAGAAGTGTGTCTCTTCATGAAGAGGTGTGCCTCTTCACTAGTGAAGAGGTGCACCTATTCATGGGTATATAAACCCCTTTCCTCCCTCCTCGTCGTAACTCTTGAGCTCTTGCCCCCTTGTCCCCCTTGTCGCCACTCCTGGAAATAGGGAGAGGGATGTTTGCCCATTGCCTCTCCTCTTCCCTTTAGTGAGTTCGAAACTTTGGAAGTTAAAGTTGGACTTTGGCTTCGGTTTATTCCGGTTCAGATCTTGGTGGAGTGCTTCAAGACTTGGACTCTGACGAAGCTCCACCTCCTCTCCTTGGCATCTCCTCTGGAGTTGGCGCAAGTGATTGAGGAAGTCTCCCAAAGGCGTGGATCTTCTTCCCGAGGCTAGCATCGGGCGTGGAAGAAGAGGATTCGAGGTTCGGCTGTGTGCGAGACTGCAGAGTGCGCACATTTGGGCGCCTGCATCTCATCACTTAATTTGTATTAAGGTATCATCTCCTACTCACCATGTCGATCTCCTCGCAAGACTCGATCTTCTGGGTTTTTGGGACTGGTCTGTTTCGGGGATTGCTTCCGCTGTGCTTGTCTGTAAAATTTTAAAATCCCCGGGGTTTCCCAACAGTGGTATCAGAGCCATCTTGCGAACTCGAACAGTGTTTTATGCTTTGATTGTATGCTCACATGCCATCTGAAATTTTTCAAAAATTTGCATATGCACATGGATTTTTCTAAGTAAGAAAAATTGTAAGTTTTTCGTTCCTAACATCTATTTGATCTCTTTGGTTTTTCGCTTTCTTCACATGGTAGGGTTAGACCCATATGTGAGAGAATTAATTTCTCCCCATGCATGTAGGATAGTCCTACTGTGTGGGACTTGTCGAAGATTATGGGTATATGGTTGTCCTAATCTTGGCAGGTTAAGGATTGCAAGGGTAGACGGCAAGCGTGCTTGGAGCATCATGCATCACTTGTAGACTCCTGTGAGAAACGAAAAATCCTAGATTTGCGAACGGATGTTGAGGTTGAAAGACATGGTTTCTAAGAAACTAAAACTGAAGTTTTATGTTTTCTTGAGCATATAAAAAAGCATGAGATGATTGTGCATCGTGTTGTGGTCATAGTCAAGCCCCTTGTATGCCTGTGATGTATTATTGTGAGGCCTGCGTGCCGCCTTTTCTTTTTGTTTTGTAAACGCACAAAGAAGATTAAGGGCTCATCCCTCCTGGAGATTACATCTTGGCGCATCAACCATGATGGCGCATCTTGCTTGGTGGCGCAAGTAAGGGCTTGGCCGAACCGTAGGGTTCGTGGGCTATCCCTCTTGGCACAAACATGATGGCGCATCATGCATGGAGGAGCCATCAAGGTCTTGGCCGAACTTTAGGGTTTGTGTGCTATGCCTTGGTGTGGAGGACCTTGGAGCCGCACTTGAAGATAAAGCTTGGTGGCGGTTAGGTTAGGTCTTGTTGGGGCTTGTCACCTAGGTCAAGCATTGAACATCCTTTGGCATGTGATGGTTCAATGTGTTGATTAGGCTATGACCACATCGCTTGTTTACTGTTTTATTTGCTTTGGACTGTGAATTATGAAAGTTGCAAACTTTATTTGTTTTGGACTATGAATCTTAAGGATTAAGTTCTAAGAATAATTTATTTCTCTAGAATCTTTTGTGACATGAGTTAGAGGTTTTTAATGGGTGATTATATTTTGGAAATTTATTTTTCATTAGTGAGTTGTTTTTTCCATGCTCAGCATTATTCTTTGGTCTATTTATTTTCTTGAGGACAAGCAAAAGTTTAAGTCTAGGGATATTTGATGACATGCATTTATATAGTATTTTTAATATGTGCTTTTACCATCAATTATCACTCTTTTCTATTATATTTTTACTCATTTTGGCTTAAATTCTTGTTATTGTTCAAAATCTTTACCTTTTTCAAGGAAAAATGACCAAATTTTGATGGATTTTGAAAGATCCGAGTGCACGAATGGATTCCAAATGTCGAGACGCAGTCACACACTAAATTTCATGCGAATCGACGCTAGTTTGAAAATAACACCCCACTCATAATTTTATCAAAGCCATAATTCTTTCTAGTCATTTCAACGAACTTCACAGAATAAATTACAGGCCTACCCATGATTTTTATCACGGCCATAATTTTTTGTCGTGATTTTTATCACGGCTATAATTTTTCTAGATTCTTGCGATAATATTCATAGAAAGAATTACGGCAAGATTGTGATTTTTTTACGATCGTAATTATTTCCACCTATTTCGAATTTGACTCGGTTTCTTGCCCGATTTGGCTCATTTTTGAACCAAAATTTGGGGAAAACCTAATTGGAAGGTGGGGAACTATATAAGCTAGCAAAGGAGTGATTATTAGGGGCTTTTGGTAAGGATTTAATGCGAATCCGATGAAGGGGTGAAACCTAGGGCAACTTGCGGTGATCTTCATTTTCTCACTAGAAAAGCTTCATTTTTTTCTAGTCAGCTGGTGTCGATCTTCATCAGGGAGCCTTAAATTTCATCTTCCTTGTCGATTCTATCACTATTTTGCCAACTGTAATCAAAAACATGGATTTTTATTGTTATACATCTAAGAACATGTTAGAAAAATATTATTTTGGATTAGGGCGTAGCCCTCTGCGATTTATGGTTTAATTAATGATTTTTGTCTACTGAAGCTTTACTCGTGCTTGATCTGATTATTACTATGTTTATTACTGGTCACAATTTACATGTTTTAGACATTGCATGAAGTACTGAAAGATGAAGTGCGACGTCAGATCTGTAGTTTTCAGACAGGTCGATTCGATCACAAAAGTCGCTCGAATGGATCCGAGGGATTTTATAGATTTATCAAGTACACATTAGGTCTATTTCGAGTTAATAACCACAAAAGTAGGGGATTAACTCGGGTAGACACCGGGTTGTACCACTGAAAGGGGATAATCTGTACATTCGGATAGATCCCCTTCAACACGGTAAAACCCTTCTTTAGATGAAATTTGATAGTATAATTATTTAATCAAGAGTGGTGAAACCCGAAATCCCGAATTCTCATAACTTGATTACAACCCTATTGTGTTTTACTTTTTCTATAACAAAGTTAAGATTAAATTTAACTCTTTTTGGATTCACCTAGCTAATAATCCTACGATAAGTTGGTACTTGGTCATTGGTCTCTATAGAATCGATATATTTATTACTTCAATTGGCCGTGCACTTACAGCTGTGAAAATATTCACGGGTAGGTCATAATTCTTTTTGTGGATAATCTTTGATGAAATCACAGCCGTGAAAATATTCACGGGCAGGCCGTGATTCTTTCTATGGATTTTAAAATTTTGTACCAAGGAAATTATGGCCGTGAAAAATATCACAGGCATACTGTAATTCATTATGTGCCCTTCTTAGAAATTACGGTCGTGATGGAAATCACGGGTGGGCTGTAATTTCCAAACAAGCTCTGAATTGCATGAAATTTGATGGACAGCTTCATCTTGACTTGTAGAATTCATCTGTGCACTTAGATTCTTCAAAGTCTATCAAAACATGGCCGGTTTGCCCTAAAATGCAACAAAAATGAAAAGAGGTGAAGATTCCAAACAAGCAAAAGAATTTAAGTCAAAATACATGAAAACATGATTAAAAATAAGAGAGATTATGTATAAAAAATATAGTAAAAATACTATATAAATTCAAGACATCAATTAGAGGCCATGAGGTACCACCACCTAAATGACCAAGTGAGAATACAAAACTTGAGAAACAACATGAAGATACCAAGCATGCTTATATCCCTCCTCTGCCTTATAAGTCACTTATTCTATTCCTACAAAGATTGGCAATGGCGATGCTGGACAAGTAGTTTGGTTAATTTTTAGAAATACTGAATAGGTTGAATATTAACATTCTATTTATTAATGCACTTTCGCATATGCCTAGTTATGCTAAATTTTTGAAGGATATTTTCTCCAACAGAAGGAAACTAGAATAACATGGAACTGTTGCACTCACTAAGGAGTGCAATGCTATCATCCAAAATAAGCTTTCTTAGAAACTGAAGGATCTAAGCAGTTTTTCTACTCTCTGCAAGATAGGGGATATGTTCTTTGAGAATGCTCTCTATGATCTAGGTGCTAGCATTAGTCTGATGTCATCTTCCATTTGCGGGAAATTATACATTGGAGACATCAAGCAAATGACTATCTCTTTACAACTTGCCGATCGGTCTATTCGAAAGCTTGTTGGTATCTTACAGGATGTTCTAATCAATGTATAAGAATTCTTCATACCAGTTGACTTTGTTGTGTTAGAAATGGAGGAAGATGACAAGATACTCATTAATTTGGGTAGACCTATCTTAGCTACCGTAGGGGTGGTAATTGATGTCAAGAATAGAAAACTATCATTGAACATCAGTAAGAAAGTTATTGATTTTGACTTATCTAGTAGTATGAAAACACCTTGTTTTGTAGGGTCTTGCTATAGTATAGATGTTATTGAACATATAGTAAATCAAGTTGACACTGAAGGACTAACTAGAGACCCGTTAGAAATCTGTCTTACAACTAAGAAGGAAGTGGAAGAGAATGTTGAATCCAAATCCTTAGTACAACTACTTGATTCTTCTCAACCAATAATTTTGAAAAAAGGTAAAATCTGAAAGTCTCTAAGAAGAGGCACCCAAGGTAATCAATGAACGAAAACTTGGCTTGAAATCTTTAACTACTAATCAGAGGTATAGATACCTAGGTGCTGATTCTACGTTACCTATTATCGTGAATGCTCATTTAACAACTGAACAAATTGAACTTTTACTTTCTAAGTTGAGATTACACAGAAGAGTTATTGGATATTCTTTAGAAAATATTAAAAAGAATTGATCCTTCTGTCTGTATGCACGGAATTTTTTTAGAATCCGATAGCAAACCTTCTATGGAGTTTCAATGATGTCTCAATCTAAACATGAAGGAAGTGGTCAAGAAAGAGATTCTGAAGCTTCTAAATGCAGGAGCGATATACCCGATCTCTGATAGCCAATGAGTTAGCCCAATACATCTGGTTCCCAAGAAGGGAGGTGTGACTGTGGAGAAAATAGAGAAAATGATCTCATACCTATGCGAACAATGAATGTTTGGAGAATGTGTATAGATTATAGGAAGCTGAACAAAACTACTCAAAAGAGTCATTTTCCTTTACCTTTCATTAATCAGATGCTTGAATGTTTAGCTCACGATTCTTACTATTGCTTTCTTAATGGAATTTCTAGAATTTTGCACATTCCTATTCATCCTAAAGATCAGGAAAAGGCCACATTTACTTGTCCATATAGGACCTTTGCTTGCAAGAGAATGCCATTTGGGCTATGCAATGCCCCAGTTACATTTCAACGATGCATGATGGTTATATTCTCTAACTTCAATAAATATTTTATAGATATTTTTATGGATGACTTTTCTATATGTGGCCATTCTTTTGAAGCTTGATTATCAAATCTATTAAAAGCTTTGCAACGCTGTGAAGAGGTGAACCTTATGAGAAATTAGGAGAAATATCATTTTATGGTACAAGAATGAATAGTCCTAGAACATATTATCTCTAAATGAGCGATTAAAGTGGACCGTGCGAAAGTTCAAGTGATTGAAAATATGGATCCACCAACCACTGTAAAAGGAATTCAGAGTTTCCTAGGGCATGCTGGGTTTTACAGATGTTTCATAAAGGACTTTTTCAAAATTGAATGACCTCTTATGAACTTACTTGCTAAGGATATTAAATTTTCTTTTGATCAAGATTGTATAATGGAATTTGAGAAACTTAAGGAAGCTTTGATATTTGCACCGATCATGAAACCACCTACCTAGAGCTTGCCATTCGAATTGATGTGCGATGCAAGCAATTATGTTGTTGGCCTTAACATGATTTACATATTAGTTACATTTACATCTAGCATGGTTTACTTTTATCTTATTATGATTGAGCATACCCAATTATCCCTATAGGCTTAGTATCCACATTGACGACAATCTAGGGTCCTAGATTAACATGTATTTGAATTCGTGACATATAGTAGCACATATGACCACCATGTAAGATGTGTGATCCACCGCTTTATAACATGTATTGAGGATGATGACCTCATTGCTTATATCTATATTTATGTATTGTACCTATTTCTAACTTTAGTATTAGTATAGGTTTTTTCATGAATAGTATAATTAAACTAGTTAATCCAATTATAGGTTCCAATTGCAGTTTTCAGTTTAAGCGTTAGTAGAGTTTTACAATTTAGTTAAAGTTCAGTTGTGATACATAGTATTATCTGTTCATCTTGCTAGTTCTTCTTTCCTTTTGACCTAAGAGACTACTTGTTTTGGGTATTTTAGGTATTGGTCTAGCCTAAAGCAATCAAGGTAAGGATAAGAAGATATACTATGGATTCATCTTGTTAGATATTAAGCCAATGTTACTGAAAGTATAACATACTAGTAAAGGTCATGCATTTGTTACAAAAGTTTAGTTGAAAGTATTATAAATTAAAAGAATTTCTACAGCCGTTATATATACTTTAGCTGTAGTATGAAAGGTGTAATAAATTTAGCTATGTGAAAAGCCAACAATCATAACAAGAGTAATGTGCTTCATCCCTTCCTGCGAGATCTGGTTCTACTTTGTCAAATAGTTCAACAACCTAGTTTCAGGTTCTCTTCATCCGCGCGTGAATACTCAGGAGAACTCAAACCCAGAAGACGTTCGCTTGAACTTCTCCCGGAAACCTTAATTCAGTTGCATTTGATTTGGTAAGGTTGTGGTTCCATATCGGTGGTATCAAGAACATGGTTTCTACTGGATTCAA
This sequence comes from Costus lasius, assembly GCA_027563935.2. Taxonomy (NCBI): domain Eukaryota; kingdom Viridiplantae; phylum Streptophyta; class Magnoliopsida; order Zingiberales; family Costaceae; genus Costus; species Costus lasius. The sequence continues at coordinate 89,780,326 of CM050450.1, read as the reverse complement.
GTACAGCCAGCAGCACATTCACAAACAGATTCCAGTCAGCAATGCAAAATTATTATAGACGTGAGACTTGCTTAAAACTTGCATTCTTATAGAAGGAAATCAAGGTTTCAGCTATCGATTAGCTACTCAGAAACAGTAGAGAATGGCGCGCTCAACGATCTAAGACGGCTTGTAGTACTTGGTTGGAACGAAAGGCATCTTAGTGACGACTCCGTCATTGGACTTCCCACGAATGATGATCTTGACTTCAGTTCCTGGCTTGTGGAAACCAGATTTCACGTACCCCATTGCTATGTTCTTCTTCAAGCAGGGACTGAACCCACCGCTCGTCACCTCGCCAATCTTTTCCCCGTTGCTGCTCAAAATCTCGCTGTGACCCCGGGCAGGCGGCCCTGTCGAGAAGAAACCAACACGCCTTATCGATGGGCCGTCCTGTAGTTGCTTTAGGATCACTTCGGCGCCCAAGAAGCCCCCTTCCGCTCGCCTTCTCTTACCGATTGCCCATGAAAGGCCGGCTTCAACTGGTGTAATGTGCTGCTCCATATCATTACCGTACAGGCATAGGCCCGCTTCCAGGCGGAGGCTGTCACGAGCACCTAACCCTGTCAGCCTCACTTTTCCTTGGGATTTCTCCAGAATTGCCTTCGCGAGATCTACGGCATTTTCAGACGGGACGGAGATCTCAAAGCCATCTTCACCTGTATAGCTGAAATTTTCACGAGGATGAGAAATTTAACCAGTTCAATGAAAGAGGCAGCAAAACAATACTAGCTTTGGCCAATGTCAAGTATTATTTTCTTTTCATTATTGACTTATATTCAAGTAGTTCATTGAAGGGGGAGGTGGATAATGACTAGTATGAAATTGGAAAAATCATAAGTACATTGAAGGGAATAACAAAATTAGTGAACTGAAAAACAAGTAATTGGCTGAACAAAAGACGTATTTGTGAAATCCATAAACAAAATATCTTCACGATGGAAGATGCAGAAAATTAACAGATCAAATCCCATTGTATTCATTTTCATGTTTAGTAGAAACTAGCAACTACTGCACAAAATGGCCAATGCTCTATAGTCAGTCCAATATATTCCCTGGTTTCCACAATACTAATCTAGAGGTCGATGGAACACTCAAGCCGCAGTCAGAAAATTTAAGATAGCAGAAATATATTGATTAGAATATTTGATTATACTTTTGGAAAACAATACACCTAATAGCTATGGTAGAAGAAAATGAATCAAATACTTGCGATAGGATGAAGATAAGGTCCAACAAAGGAACTTCACACCATCACCAGATAGATTTCTTGAAGCGGAATCTAAATCCAAGTATTTGATAATTCATGAAAGCAATTAGACACTAGACCAACAAAATAAACATAAGCTTATCCAACGATGAAACACATATAGTTAGAGAAGTTCAATGGACTTGCATGCTTCTAGCAACATTTCAGAATTACAAGCATTTCCCAAGCTACAAGAGGCTGTAGAACATCATTGATATTCATAAGATGATACTGAGAGGGCATCTAATCGCATTTTACTACTCCGATAAGGACAGTATTCACATTGATTAGTACACAAAAAATTAACTATTTATCTATGTTGTTATCCATCAATTTAACAGTTTGACCAAAACACACTCTAACAAGCTTGTCATGTATAGTTGCTATGTATAAGTTTGTTAACAGATAATCTTAAATTTTACAACCAAGGCTTTAAACAGTTTATTTACTACAAGGCTGAGAACAAGAAAACACTGCCTGTTTAAGATAAATAAAGCTAGTGTATAAATCAAGATTGATAATGTTGAATATTTATAGCAATCAATGTTTTAAATAGCCGCTATAATAGCACTATAGCGCTATAAAATACTAGCGCAGATAAAACCACCACTATTATGTTTTAAAGTTTGAGAAATTAAACTTATCACTTAAGTTGAGTTAGTAATATATCATCTTTCTTTATTCTAATTGTTTTATTTTTATACAACTTATTTTTTTAGGTATACAACATATTTCAACTGTTAGTGGATTTTTAGCTTTTCGTTATTTTTCACGATAACACTAGTACTAATTCTAAAGAAAAAAAAGCAGCTTATGTAGACTAAAAACAAATAAAGTTAAATTTCAAAATAAAGAGGGTAAAATATACCCAGTTCTTGTGAGGAAGCAATGGTATCCATTGATGTCCAATATGCAAAATTCACTGAAATAAAATTTGCTTAGATCCTCTTTTGTCAGCATCTGAAGAACTGGTGCAGCCAGAGGACCCTGGATTTGTTTATACACAATGAAAACCATTTTGAATGCATTGACTCAGAGGAAAGTATTCAAGATATTGAAGTAACTGCTGCATGAATACAATGAAATTCTGCTCACATTTATAGCTAAATGCAAATAATTTCATATTAAAATGATGATATGTTAGTGCAGATGCAGAAAATCATGTGTCAAATCAGAGCAGGTTAAGGATTAAGAATAAACATAGCCAGATCAGTTTATCTGGACCAAAAATTTCTATGCATGAATTGATTCCAGATAAATCACGAAATTGTAAACGAATCAAAACATTTATGATTAATTTGCTTATACTAAAATATACACAAATGCAATTCTCTAAACTCCTTCCAGTAAGCATTGTACAGACATTTTTATAGTACAGGGTATACTGTATCTCAATGATACATTTGAAAGGGAAAAAAGGTCAAATGTCATATCAAATCTAAAGAGAAAAAAACATAGCTCCTACTACATTGAGCTTTGAATATCTGTGGTCCTACCTATGCTGTGTTGAAGAACAACATTCATCGTATGAACCAGACGAGTACAAGTAAAAGAAAATTATGAATATCCATTCAATCTAAAGCTATGCTATATTTTATTTCAGATAGGATTTGCAGTTCCATTAATATTGTAACTAGTAATTGATCACAAAATCCACCAGTCTGTATATACATTGAATAAAAAACCAATATATTCAAGATGGATCCAGGAGTAGGTAACTGTTAGTTTCAAATCCCAATGGTTTCTCATTCCCGGGACGTAACGGAACAAGCATACAACAAATATCTATGAAGAACAAACAAATCTTTATCGAAAACAGTAGTTGACATGAATTGGATATGAACAAAAATGAAAGAAACCTCGACAAAAGGAAATCACCAAAAACTAGGAGTATATTTTACAAGACTAATAATCAGTGTTATATTTGATGAGCTACATTGATTATATCAGGTGGAAGATAAGACACTTGTTCTTCTAATCAATAAATACAATGACGAGGTACTATATGAATGACCAAATCAGAAAGGAAAACTAAAAGATCTAGACATCCAAACAAATATGTGCACGTCTCACATACCTGAAGTGCAAGCAGCGATCTCTCGTCGTGAATGTGCCAATCCACTGCTCCTCCCTTTGCCTTGAAAGCATCCATGTGCGCGCCGATGTGCGCCAGATCCTTGTCCCTGCAGCCGGCGTTCACCACCAGGTAGATGTGATCGTCCTTCACTTTGGTCACTACGGAGTCATCAATCGTGCCGCCTTTCTCGTTGGTGAACACGGTGAGTGTCCCAGTGCCGGGGCGGAGGCCAACGAGATCAGCGACGACGAGAGTCTCCAGAAAGGGGATGCAGTCGCGACCGCGGAGGCTGAGGCCGCACATGTGGGAGACATCGAAGAGGCTTCCGGCGGCCCGGCAGTTGAGGGTGGAGTCCATGATGGAATCCTTGTACTGAAGGGGCATGCTCCAGCCGGCAAAAGGCACCATCTTGCCGCCATGGTCAACGTGGAAATCGTAGAGGGCGGTTTTCTTGAGCTCCGCCGGCTCAGCGGCGGGGGCGGCAGCGAAGTGGCGGGGCTTGGGGGCGGCGGGCTTGGATTGGGCGAGGCGGCGGGAGAGGCATTGGCCGAGCTGCCAGAGGCCGCCTCCTCGCATCTTGGATTTGGTATGGATTGGATCGGAAGGAGGAGAGGAGATGAGAAGAGATGCGTTTCGAGAGAGTTGGTGGAAGAAGAAAAAGAAAAGGAGAGAAATTTATAGCGGAAGGGAAAGATAGGAGAGGTTGGGAGTGGGTGGAGGAGGATTCCTTAATCCATTGCTGTGCAGAGGAAGGGATGGGCTGCGAGTGGCAACCATTCTGCACTCTCGCTTCACAGACCCCAATTCTTGTTTTTGTTTTTGTTTTCTGTTTTCTGTTTTCTGTTTTTTGTTTTATGTTTTTTTTTCCCGCATTTAAAATTGTAGAGTGTGGATGACATCTATCTATTCTCTGCGTATATTCTCTGCTTACAAAGAAAATAAGAAGATTCTGGAATCATTATGAATCTATGTTTAAAACAAAAAATTATGCGTATGTTTCTCTGCTAAAAAAAAAAAAGATTATGCGTATATTGATATTGAATCCCAAAGGAGTAGAAACTATATTATAGTTATCCATCTTAAAATTTTTCACTAGATCCTTTCTATATTTGTCTTGAGAGATAAAGATCCCCTTCTAATCTCAAGTTATTTTTATTCTAGGAAAATGACCCAAGTTGGTGTGTTAATCATGTCTTCTTCAAACAATTTAAGTAGGCTCTCACTCTCCCTTGTATGTGATCATTTGTATATAAGAAAAATATGAAAGTTTTATTGTTACTTGGGCTTTGATGTAAAGTGTTGATTCACTTTTACTCCTCTTTAATTTTTGATGTATGAAGTGTTCATCTACTCTTTGGTACTATATTTGTAGTGCCTGTTTTAATTGCTAAAGTGTTTTTTTTTTTAATTTTAACATTTTATTTTCTAATTTGAACCCTTGTGATTGTTGTCCATATATGAGTAATCTATGTTTTGGAAGCCTAACTTCATTTCTACTTGATAAAACTTTTATTTTGAAGACACTAAGCAATTGATGCTCTTATAATACCATGTTGCGTCATTAGAGCAAATATTTTATTGTAGTCAATACAAGGCACTTATAAATTTCCTTTAGTTCCAATTTTGGCTTTATATTTTTGTACTAAACCATCGCTTTGTCTGATATAGCCATTTAACTCTAATATCTTTTTTTTCCTCTTAGCTTTTCTATCATGTCTCATGTATCATTTTTCTCGATCATTTCTGTTTTCTCTTCAATAGATTGTATCCAAAATCCCTACTTATAGCTACTTCAAAATTTTCTAGTTTCAAAGCCACACAAGTGCATCACTCGTATCTTACCATTCTTAGTAGTGATTCTAGATAGGAAGTTTCTTGAACAAAGTTTTAGTTTCTAAAGTAGATAGATTACTTGGATGTGTACCTCTGGAGATCGATAAAACTTTTGGATTTTATTAACTAAAGAGATACGACTTTGAGCTATGGTTACCTCAGCTTGAATCAAGAATCCCCATGGGATTCCAAGAATTTTTGGTGTACTTTCGTTCCAACCTTCAACTCTCCTTTCAAGGTTCACTGATATTGAATCAATTGAACGTACTTCCAAGATTTGTTCCACTTTTGGAAGCCCTTGTGTTATGTCACCAAATCTCGATTTTTCATAAACAAATGTAACTAGTGTATCTCCTGTAGTGTTTAAGCCTTAGGACCTACAGTTGGTCCGGTGTGATGTGTATCACATCTTTGTTTGATAATTGACATATCCTAGCACGGTCGTTATTATGCACCTTGTACATCTGCCGCATATGTATATTTGCATAGATAATATCTCTAAGGAGATAAATTTCATCTTGTCTCAGTTTTTATCTTCAGTCGAGTATCATGGTGGATATGAGACAGTTATGATACATTTGAGACTGGTATATGCGTTGGTTGAGTACAGGTTATTAACGCAGGCATATGAGTATATCAAGGGAGATATACTAGACCAATCCACCGTAATTATTCATCTTAGTGTCACAAGATGAATATCACAGTGACAGAGGTATGCTTGTCCTTAACTTGAGGACATTGATATCTCTATATAGTGAGTGATATACTTTGATATAACCTAACACTTTGCCGTAGCAAGGAAGTCATAACAGTTGTCATTGGGTATATCATAAGCCATAGGAGAGATTCAATGTGCCAAGAGAGGATTTACCCCTTCCTTGCGAGGAAGCTTGATGTCCATGGCGCCCCTATATAGATGCATGACTGAAAGTGTATGGTCATACCCAGGTGAGAACTTAATTTATTCATGACCATTTGATTGAGTTAAACAAGTGTGACACACTTGTCCAATCTGGACATCAGCTTAACAAAAGGATATACGCATTCTTGTACTTTGTCGCAGTTTTAGGGGATGTTGATAATAACTCCATTCTGAAGACTTAGGTAGCAATGATGTACTGCTAGGTGCCACTCATTGCTTGTGATAATCTGTGGTTATCACTGCCAATGTTTAAAGAACCTACAGGGTCGCACACCTAGACACTCGAGTTCTCATACTGATCGAATAGCCTAGATCGAGTCATTTGGTTGATTCAAATCTAAGTGGGAATCTGATGCATCTCGGATGCGTCTGATGAGACTGAGGAGATCACATAGAGATTAGTTGTGTTTTGACCATGGTTGACCTTCGGGTGACCATGGTTGACCTCTAGGTGACCATGGTTGACCTCTAGGTGACCTCAATAGACTGGGTCTAGTCGATGAGTCAAAAGTTGTATTTGAGCTCTAGATTGTTCGAAGGCTCTTATGACTTAAAACATAACTCATGGGGACCCACAGCTTATGTGCAGCTTAGTACATATTTGTTGTCACAAATTCTTTTCATTTTCTTTCTATATGACTCAAGTTACTCCAATATAGAATGTACAACAAGGATATCACAACTGCTAATACGTATAACTTTTTATTCTCATGCATGATTAGTTTGCAAATCATAATAACACTTTTTTTAGGGTATTATATCCCCTCTCCTTGGCGCATAGTTCCTTCCTCCTCCTTATCAAGTGGTGCAAGTGGGAGTGCTGCCCACTCCTTATGGCCATAGAAGAAGCTTGTTGGCACCTCCCTCCTTGGTGATTGGTGCAACTTTCAAGTAACCTCCATTAGGTGTGGATCTCATTTCCCAAGGCTAGCACCCAGCGTGGAGATTCGAGAGGACTCAAGGAGCCCATGTGTGTGAGACTACAGAGGACACTCTCTTGCGTGTCTATATCATCTTTATCGGCCGCCCCTAGGGTTTGCGTGATAAGGTACTATTTTTCACATCCTTAGGTTTTCACTCATAAGGGATCCTGGCGCGCTCTAAGAATTCTGTTTCGGGCCATCGCTTCTGCTGTAATTAAAATTTTAATTTGGTCCGGGGATTCCCAACATCTCCTTGGTAAAATATTTTTCCATAATGACAATGAACCGTTGATCTTAGAGTGGCTAAATAGAGCTTAGCGATCTTATAACTAAGGAGTCAGTATGAACAATTAGAATTTGACCTAATTAATATCTCATTATTATATGTATAATTTAGTATGAGACTCATCAGATTCTTATGACATTAGTAGTGATATTACAATTCTACTGTAATATTATAAATAATAAACAATGTTTAGTAGCACATCACTACGGCCTTAATTATAAGAATATTGAGATATGATGTTTAGTAGCACATCACTACGGCCTTAATTATAAGAATATTGAGATATGATAAAAACCTTTTTTGATAATGTTCAGTGAAGTTAGGTAGACAAATATATATATATATATATATAGAGAGAGAGAGAGGGGGAGAGGGAGAGAGGGGAGAGAATTTTTAGGTAGACAAATATAATAAATATAATTGATATCTCATATTAATTTGTTTGAGTATAATCATGCATTTTTAATCTCATCCAATCAAAGGCCCTAAGATATCAATACTCCTGTTGTATAGAAGACATAAATTCTATCTTGATTACTCATATTTCTCTCTATAGTTTGCGATATATCTAAGTATAACCTTTATAATCACCTAGTTACAGGTCATGTTAGACTATATTAAATTATACAACTAGTCATATATGAATCTTTGGTGATATTAAGTCAATGGATTCATGCACAATTATCACTATGAAAATACTTATTATAGTCATATAATAATCCATGTAGTAGTGTTATGACAAGTCTATCTAGTATATATTCTCTAATATGTCTCATCTATTGACTTGATATCATATTATGAAAACTTTTTGTTATCAATCACTACACATACTAGTCTCAACATATTATTATTGTACTAATCCACAATAATACTTGACTAGAGATATTTAAGAATAATCATACTATTCTAAGGGTATTTTTATAATTACTCATTCTATGTATATATTAAGTAAGTATAATAATAATAATCATAATCATAATCTCTTTATAAAAATAAAATGTGCATATGATAAAATATATGATAAATTCATGGTCCAGTGATTAGTTTTTAGGGCATACTCTAACATAAAACTTATGCATCCAAAAATTCTAAGATATATTGTTGGTAGCTTTCTTGTGCTCAGAGCCTCCACAAGAGTCCTATCATGAATGGCTATAGTTGCACATTGGTTCAGTAAATAGGTTGTTGTATGTATTACTTTTAACCAAAATGTATTTGAAAGTTTTTTTTTTCTTTCAACATTAATTAGGCCATTCATCATAGAATTTATTGAACTCTCTTGAAGTTTTTATTGTTTTCTTATGATCAATCTTCAGTGTACTTATATGATATCAATCTTGTTTTTTAACTAGTTGCTTGAACTTTTTGAAGTAGCTTGAGGACTTTTAACTTTTCTTTTATGAAGCATATATCCAAGTCGTTCTTTATAATCATCGATAAAAAGAATAAAATATCTAATTTGTAGTGTTGTCATTGGACCCAAATATCAATGTATGTTAGCTCCAGTACTTTCTTTGTCCTCCATGATTATCTAAATAGAAATGATTGTCAATGTCGTTTCCCAAGTATTAGTCATTTGCTTGGGCTTTCAATGTTGTGTTATAACTCTTCTGTACATGAAAGTTGTCACAATTTTTTTTTTTGTTTTTTTTGTTTTGCACCTGAGCTATGATAAGATTATTGTACAACTTGTCATAAATTGTGCATTTGTCTCTTTCAAAGTATAGTTCATAACCTCATTCTATCATTTGTCAAACAGAAGGTTTTGTACTAAGTATAAGACTAGTATAATATTATGAATATGTCTCACACCCTTTCTTATTTCCACAGTCAATTCATTTGCTTATTTCAAACCTATTCATTCCCTAATCTGCCTTTTGACTAAGAGGTTGTCAAATTTGGAGAACTCATCATTGTATGGTTTCTTGAAACCATGTATTATAAGCCTTTTCTGATGAGCTTTGGCTAGTAAAGAATAAGTTTGCACATCTTTCTTCCATAATATTTGCTTAATGAATATCTCTAGCACAATATTTGTTCTCCGCATAACTAAATCTCTTGCAACTACTGCATTGTAGTTTCATTGTAGCACAAAATAAAAATTTTCTTACAAATTTTTTTCTTTTCGGTACTTTTATAATTTTAATAATTTTTTGGTGATGTTAATAATTTAATCTATTTCTATAAATTCTCTAAAAATTTCTCATACTAGAGTGAAATCACGATCATACCCATGAACACAATCTCGTCCATGATCAAAAAGGGAGAAAAGGGAATATGCAATGCATAAAAAACATAGGTAACAACATGATTCCCTATGTAAGTACCACTCCCTAACCTTCGTATTTTATTTTTATCTCTACCATTATTATGTAAAAATTCAAGTCATTAGTGATTGATATGATGATAAATATAGTTTCTTTTTTATATGATAGGTTATTCAAAAAATGCAATAGAGTTGTAATCTTAAACTTGTTTTAACTGTGTGATAAAATATCAATTTATTTTGAATATTCTATTTTTTTTAGATAAACTCTTTTTATACTTTAAAATTTGTTTTTGAAAAGTGATGTATAAAATAGTTTTAATTACTTGGAATATAGAATTTTTTTTATGGAAAAAAGATTTTTGGGTAATTTTAGTTCTCGTGTGATTAAAATTTTATCTAAAATGTTGAGTATTAGGAAGAATGCTTAGAAATATGTGTTATTGAGTTTAATTTTCTTTTTATACTAACTGAATGGTGAAAATCTCATGAAGTAACAACAGGTGATAATAAAGTTTCAAAAGTGAGGATTGCTCCAACTTTGCTAGTTTTATGCATAATAGTTATGAGTATCATTGTACTTATTATAGTACACTTTAAATTTATTTTTTATTATGTAATCGGGAGCATTCATCACAAATGTTTAACCCACATGTTAAAAGATTGATAACAAATTTAAAACTATTACCTTGGTTGGCTCCTTTCAAAAAATTAAAGAGAGAGAGAGAAAAAAAAGGAGCTAGAAGTCAAGTTTATATCTCTAATGACTATCGAGCATTAAGACTATGAGTTACATCACACTAAACAAAGTTTAGCACATTTTAGACTAAATTATTAATAAAATAAAAAGGTTAATAGTGGTTTGAAAACCAAATTGCTTTAAAAATCCCCTACTATCTCTAAACTAAATAAAAATCCCTGAAATTATGTAATGAAATTCAAACTTGAAAGTTGATCATGGGAGAATTAAACAAAAGTAAAATACTAACTAATAAATGAAATTTGAATATATATCATGGATCTTTAAATTTTAGTTGCCTTAGACTTTGATATCTCTAAAATTTTGCTCATAAAAATTCTTTCTTATTTTTGATTACAAGCTTGCCCTAAATTACTTTCTATACATTGCTTCTTGATTATATAATTGCCAAGATTATGCAATCACAATTAAATTGGTACTTAATTTGAAAGTCTTTGTGGGATTGATATTTTTATTACTACGACGAACCATGCACTTGCAGTATGTGTTTCCTATTTTGTGTCATCATTTTGGTGATGTTATAAAAGTAGATTTTCAACCAAGTACAGGAACATCATCACTTACTAATATTCTAATTAAGCAAGCATGTCACACTTGTTCACCCAATCTATGGACATGACATGATCAAGTTATACACCTGGGTATGTCATACACTTTCAGTCATACACTAACAAGTGGGGTCCCATGGATATTATACTTCACTAAGAAAGGGGCAAATCATCCATTAGATATAAAGCTTTTGCTATGCTAGAGACTTTATCAATGGGTCTGTCAATTGTTGTTTGGGTCTATCTTTCATATTTGCATATCACCTCTTTCAATGATCTCCCTTATTAGGTTAGATCACTGTAGCACATGTTTGGACTATTGGTAAGACCTTGATTCCTTTGCTTGTGTGATGGCTCTATCATTGTCACAAAATAATTGTATTGATCCCAAAGGACTAGGGACCACTTTAAGTTCACTGATGAACTTATTGATCCCAATGGCTTCTTTAGCTACCTTAGAAGATGCTATGTACTCAACTTCTATTGTAGAGTCTACCATAGTGGATTGCTTGAAGCTCTCTTAGCTAATAGCTTCTTCGTTCAGGTAGAAGACATACACTGACTTTGATCGATAGTCATCAAGGCCAAACTAGAATGAAGCATTAGTGAAGCGCTAAACACTGAGTTCTTCCTATCCCCCATAAACTAAAAATAAATCCTTAGTCCTTCTCAGGTATTTTAGGATTTCTTTTACCGTCATCTAGTGATGCACACTTGGATCTAACTAGAACTATTAGCTATGCACAAAGCAAACACCACACTAGTATAGTGCATAAAACAGCATGCATGATTAATCCTACCACCAAGGAATAGGGAACTTAACTCATGCTCTCTCTCAACTTGTGTTTTAGGACACTAACTCTTAGAGAGAACTAGATCATGTCTCAGTGGAAGATATACTTTCTTTAATTTATTCAAGCTAAACTTTTCTAGTACTTTATGTACATAGGTACCTTGACTGAGGGCAATGAGCTTCTAGATCTATCGCTATATATCCTCATGCCTAGGATATAGGTGGCATCCCCAAGATCTTTCATTTTGAAATATTTTCCAAGCCACAACTTCGCCACATGAAGAGCTAAGATATCATTTCCTATGAGAAGGATATAACTTTTATAAACATAGGCATCATCTTCGTTCTTGATAAACTCATACTCTTTGACAATCTTATTATAATAAATATTCTAGCGTCGAGAAGCTTACTTAAGTCCATAAGTGGACCTCTTAAGCTTACATATTTTATAAGCATCTACAAGATGTATAAAATCTTCTAGATGTGTCAAATAGACATCCTTCTCCAGAACCCCATTAAGGAGCGCAATTTTTACATCTATCTACTAGATCTCATAATCAAAATATGTAGTAATAGTAAGCAAGATCCGAATGAACTTGAACATGGATGTTTCATCATAATTCCCATCGTGGACCTATTTGAATTCTTTTACAACTAGTCAGCCCTTGTAGATAACTATGTTACCTTTCATATATATCTTCTTCTTCTTGAAGACTCATTTACAGCCTATGGGTTGAACCGCTATGGGTTTTACCCCTTCCAGTAGTTCAACCAAATCTCAGACTTGATTAGCATATATGAAGTCCATTTTAGCCCTCATGCATCTAGCCATTTCTTGAAGTCTAGTCCAAAGACCGCTTCCTCATAGGTTTGGGGCTCAACTTGAATAATGAAGATTCCATTGTTTGGAGATGGTAATGACCCATACCTCTCAAGTTGGTGACGAATCCGACTCAACCTACATGGAGACTATGTAACTTGAGCTTCAAGTTGCTATAACCTATGGCAAAGGTTCCTGTTCCAAGTGTGTATATGTGCTTTGTGGTTGATCTTGGAGCTCATCCAAATAAAACTCACTTCCACTAGCTTCTTTTGTGAGAAGTTCCTTCTAAAGGAAGATAGCTTCGTGAACAACAAAATCCTTATTCCCGCCAAGGACATAGAAGTAATATTTACTATTTTAACAATGCATCAAATCCTAAAATCCTGAAGAAGGATAGGTTGGGATGTCTCTCAAATACTCATAAGATGTCTTAGATATACTCTTAGATATAATATTGTTCAGTGTTAGAGCAACTGTTTCTAATGCACAAGCTTAGAATGAGGGTGACAGTGTTGCATAACTCATCATAGATTAAACCATAGCAAGCGAGGTTCAATTCCTCCTTTTAAACATCATTCCATTAAGGTATTCTAGGAGGGGTAAGCTATGAGAGTATCCCACACACTTCTAGGTAGTTATCAAACTCCACACTCATGTATTCACTACCTTGGTATGACCAAAGGGTTTTAATGGACCTTCCCAATTGGTTCTTTCTATATTTTATTTCTAAATTCTTTGAATTTATCAAAAGAATCAGACCTATATCTCATTAAATATATATATAACTATATCTACTAAAGTCATCAGTAAAGGTAATGAAGTATTAATATCCACCCCTAGCTAGCTTGTTCATAGGTCCACATGCATCATTGTGTATGAGATCTTGTAAGCCACCAACCCTCTCACTTTATTTTGGTAAGGGTGCCCTTCTCCTCTTACCCAAAAACAAGGTTTGCATGCATCAAACTTCTCAAAGAAGGATGATATCAATAGTCTATTTTCATGAAGCTGTTGTTTGTGTTATTTGTTTATATGGCCTAAGTGATAATGCCATAGGTAGGTATCGTCAGAACCATTGAGTTCAATCCTTTTAGTATTAACATTATAGATAGAAGTATCTAAATCAAATAGATATAACCTATTATATAATGCATCACTTCCATAGAACACACCAAAAAAAGAGAAAGAACATATGTTATATCTAATTTCAAAGGTAAATCCCCTATGTTCCAATGTAGAGATGGATATAATACTATTTGTAATAGCTGGTACAAAAAAATAGGGGTTCAGTTCTAATTGAAATCTAGAGGGTAGTGAGATATAGTAGACTTCTACAACTACAGTGGCAACTTGTGCCCTATTTCTAACTCGTAGGTCAATCTTGTTGAGCCTCATAGTCCTACTACTTTTGAGCCCCTATATTTTTCATACATAGATGAGCTCTATATGTAGTATCAAGTACCTATGAATCAAAAGTAGACATATTTCTTCATTAACAAAAATACCTGAATCGAAAGCAAAGTTGTGAGCTCCCTTCCATTCAATCTACAGTGCCTTGCATTTCCTCCTCTAGTGGCCTAAAATGCCACAACTCTAGTACTATCATCTTTCTACCTCTTAAAACTTTTCATTAGTGCCATATGATAAGCCTTTACTTTCCTATCCTACAAATCAGAGAGATCACAAGCAAAGGGCAAGACTGAGCCTCCACCAACATAGGCCACTCACTAGATCCAACAGAAGTTTTAGGTCTACCTGATGGCAAGTCATGTTCCTATAAGAGTTGTCTCAAGCAAACAACTATGTCATAGGCCTCTAACTCATCTCATTGCTCTTGCAGTTTAGGAAACATATTTCCCAGCATTAGACATGAAATATCAAACGAATGCTCACAATGCTTTATACAAGCATTCCACTCTCATTGAGTAGTCCAATTTAAAAGAGGTAAAGATGGAGGTCGCTCTAAGAGATACAACTTATCCTCTTATCCTAAAAGGTTTTGAAAGTTAACCACCTATGCTAGTTGGTTCCATCTAACTTTTCATTTGACAAGATAGATCGCAGTCTAAATACATATGCATTTGAGGTCATTATCTATAATAATAAAAAAAAATGCAAAATAAGTACTATGATCAAGTCATATAATTAGAACTTTAATTCAATGACTATCCTTCCCCTATTCCTTATTTAAATTGATAACCCTCCAAGCCAATTTTGAAATTGTAAGAGTAGGATCCTAACTCTAAATGGGGCTTTGTGTTCCTCAAGGGAGGGATGGGCTACACAAAGCTATCCAATGTTTTGTCAGGTAGGCATGAGCCAATTGCATTCAGTGCAACTCTTCTTAGTCGAGGCTATCTAGCCATCACATGTCTAACTAGGGCTGGATATGACACGAGATCCTAACCTCTTGATGCATTGTATTTTTATAGTACTTTTCAATATGTTTTTATCCTAAATCAAGGCTATTTTTGATGTTTTTATATCTCATTTAGACTTATTTACTTGCTTCATTCGGAATCTTCACCTTTTCTTATATTTGTGGAAATATAGATGAAATCACTCAATTTCTAGAGCTTTTTTATTATTATGAAGCCATTGAGTGATTCCTGGTGAAGATATGAGGCTACATAGCAAATTTGGTATAAAATAGAACTTCCTATATCAATCACGGCTAGGCCCTAAATACTGTCTTAGGCCGTGATCATCTCGCAATAGCAGCAGACATACTTGTTTAAATCATGGCAAGACTCTGATGAATTTCTTAGGCTGTGATTGTCTCGTCAAATTCAGAAGACAACTTTCATCTCAATCACGGCTAGGCCCTAATTACTATCTCAGGCCGTGATCACCTTGCAACTCTAGCAGAAATCCACAGTACTGATCATGGCCAGGCCGTGATTATAATCATGGGTCGTGATCACTTCCAGCCTAGCCGTGATTAGTACTATGGATTCCGAGTCGACTTCCATCATGACCCGTGATTAGAATCATGGTCTAGCCATGATTGATACTGTGGATTTATGTTGGAGTTGTGAGGTGATCACGGCCTGAGACAGTAATCAGGGCCTGGTCATAGCCTAAGAAATTCATTAGGGCCTTGCCATGATTTAAAAAGGTATGTCTGCTGCTATTGCAAGATGATCACAGCCTAAGACAGTATTCAGGGCCTGGCCGTGATTGATATAGGAAGTTCTATTTTGCACCAAATTTGTTATATAGCCTCATATCTTCACCAAGAATCACTCAATGGCTTCATAATCATAAAAAAGCTCTAGAAATTGAGTGATTTAATCTATATTTTCACAAATACAAAAAAATGTGAAAATACTGAATCAAGCAAGTAAATAAGTCTAAATGGGATATAAAAACATCAGAAATAGCCTTGATTTAGGATAGAAACATACTGAACTGTACTATAAAAATATAAGACATCAAATACTCCTAGACTAGACTTAAATCTTTATTTTTCCTCAAGTAATAAAATAAGATGAAACACAAGCTAGGTATGAAAGAGATAATCTAAAGCTACAAACACATCACCAAGTCAAAACTTAACATGAGAAAGTGTAATCAAATTTCAGAATTCAAAATAAGAGGCCTATCATCAAGAATCAAATAAAAAAGGTCTCAGAATTCTTAGTTGATGAGACTTTCGACAAGTAAAATACAATAATTTCTATTTCATAAACAAAGCTCATTTACAATTCAATTCATCCAAAATCAAGTGCTGGGGTCAAATTTAGATGTATTGCTTTTGAACATTATTTCTCTTTTCTTCTCTCAATTTATTTTGATTTTTACAAGCAAGACAAGCTCTCTAAATTGTTGGTATTTTTTGATGCGGAGCACCACCATGGGTGGATTGCCACCCTGGTAACTCAATCGACAACACATTTAGAGCTTACCTAACTTCCTCTAGCCTACTAACACGAAGCACAACCATGGGTTGATTGCCACCCTGGTTACTCAACTAGGATCTATTAAGTGTGCAAAATGAACTCAGGACCATTGATGCACGTTTGGAACGAAACACAAACATGGGTCAAATGCTGCCCGGCTACTTTGTGCATTACTAGGTAAGTAGAGTTACAAGTCTAGCTAGAGAGATAACTTTTGTTATGTTTTTTTTAAAATTTTTGCATGCAATTATCATTTAACATATAATAAGGAAAATCAAACAACTAAATGAAACTGTTTAATCAATAGAATATCAAAAGTATAACACTAGCTTACAAGTCTCAAATAATGTCAGAAATGTGTCACCTTTCAATTCAAAAATTTTCAAACAGACTACTCATAAGAATTCATAAACTTGATATTGCATGATTACATCATGATAGAGTCTTGACAAGGTGATAAATTTTTGCATTCTCATTATCAAATCCATATCATGAGGTGAAATCATCAGAATTCATTCAAAGCTTTCAAATAAAATTGAGTAAAAGCATCATTGTCCAAAGATTTTCATTAAAATATCTTCACAAGCATCAGCAAAATATTATGTCTCATTTACATCAGAATCAACAAGAATATCAAAATAATACTTTATCAGAGAAAGAAGTATTATTAGGATAAATCATAAGATAATCTAGAATCAAAATAAATCACATATATTATTAGGATAAATCAGCAGAGTGAAATCATCAAGTTTAATAGACAATCACTAGATCATTTTCAATCACAAACACTGAATACATGTATCGATATAGAAAAAAAAGTATCGCAACAGAGATTACCAAATCATCAGCAGAGTAGCATATCCATATCATCAAATTTTCACCACATCCACACATCGCAGAATCATAGTAGATATGTAGGAATCATCAGCAAAAAATCCTCAAAATATCATGATAGCACAATATCGTCACAGCATCATCATAGAATCAGAGTCAAATAAGAGTATATTCATCATCACAATATAGTCAAAATGTCACAGTCATGTATCACAGATACAACAAAAGTCATAGTAAGTCAAAAATATAATACCAAATGAATAGTTAGAAGACTAAGCCGTACAAGGAACAAGTATTAAAATCACCTCTCAATAGATGCTTCTAGAATTTCATCATGTGCAAGACATATAAAATATCTATTCAAATCTAACCTAACCATATTATGCTTAGGGCCAATGTGTGTCTTGCGAGGGCATCTACACATAGGCAGACAAAGTCCACACATTATCACTGCATGTCTCCTAAAGATGAATAGGCATGTCTCATCTATTGATACTTTGATGAAGCCTATGCATTAGAAGACATTATAGACTCGATATTAGAAAGAGGGTATAGTATTTCAAAATAGGGTCTCACCTTTTCTTTCCATCTTTTTCTAGAATGCAAGATTTATTATGGTGATGTACAAAATCATAAATCATCACAAGCATTTGGACAATGATAAAATAAGGACCAAGACAGGCATGCATTTTTTTCGATATGGTCATATACCTCTTCACATACATGACCAATCACGAGCCAAGTGACATCATGCATATGCAAGGGTAACAAGCCCCTTTTCCACTAGATCACCACATGCCATGAAGCTGACTCCATCATATCAAAAGCCAAGTCGCAATCCCAATAAGGATCTTCTAACTTCCATTGAAGTCAAAAACCCTTTAGGTCATTGCTAGGTGTCACCATCATGGGTGGTTGCAATGATGATATGCTAAAACTTAAATCTAATTAATATCATTTAAAAGTTTATCTAACATATTCTAAAATTACACGATGTAAAAGAAGAATACATAGAAAATTTTACAACAAGAATAATATATAAAGTATATCATACAGGCTACTTAACTTTTGCAAGCAATCAACATTAAGTGGACATATGCATCTACATCACAACACATTAGGGCGTGCCGCTATGACCATATTGAACCAGGGAATCAAATTAGGGTAACAAATGATTCTACATGTTTAGGTTTATTCAATATGAGCACTTGATTTTAACTTGGTAATAAAAGAGTTAGGATTCACAATGGTGAGTTATAGTCATTAAAGTATTGAAGAATTCTCAAGTAAATGTTCATTTGTAAGCTTGTTTACTCATTTCCCTACAAGTGGATAGCAAACACATTAAATAAATATTGAAGAGCAAGTATGCGCATTAGGTATTTGTTGGTGTTGAAATGCTAAACCATGATAATTTTGTTTTTTTTGCTAATAAATCCAAATAAAAAATTTTGCATGATAAATAAATATGAAATAAAGTTAGGAATATAACTCAAATACTATAAGAATGTCTTAATTGAGAAAAAAAATTAGACATTGCATGTGTTAAATTCAATCTTTCATCTCACAATACAATTAACGATGATTTTCCTATCATTGGTTTGGTTGAAAAACTTGTCACAGCATCTTTCAATATTAATCACAAACATGAAATGGGAGAAAAATAAAAGGATATGAGAAATTTGAGCTGTAAAAGGCCTTCCAATGCAGGAGCCAACCCCCTTTCTTCTAAAGGGAGTTACCCCTTCATGGTGCCTTGAAACCTGATTTTAAAAACAAAACAAAACTCAAATGGATACAAGAAACTAAAACCAACTAGACATATCCCTTAATCCATTAGACCAAAATAATAAATGTATATTTAAAATTAAGGCCTGTCTCACACTTATACTAATGCTTGCAATTATACCCAAGCCAAAGCCTAACCAAAATTAACTCTTGGTGCATATATAATTAATACTAACTTTAATGTAGTTCCCATAGATATTTCCCAATTGGTGTTGGGCATGTAAATCATGTAGGAGGTATAGGTAATGTGTATACTTCTAAATTCATTATACTTTGTGGGGTGCAAAGTATCATGTGAGATCTCTGTACTCGGGGACTTTTCAGTGATACACAAAATTACCTCACCTTAGTATGACTAATAAAACATCGATTATGTTATATTAGGTGTCATGTGAACAAACAATGGGTGACTATTCACATGTTAAGACCATCTTTAGATGACAAAGGGGCTTTGGAGAGTTTATAATGGGGATACCATTAGAAAAGCCAAAAAACTTAGCTTTAGACTGAGAGGTTTATCACAATAGTAGATTGGTGCCTACAAATATATTACCACTTTACAATTAAGTGCTTCATTGAATTCCTAAAGGCTTGGGTTTGCAAACTAAGAAAAGCTAACATCAATGCGAAATCTTTAAGTTAAAGAGCAAAGATGGTAAGTTTATGTCAGGATGGTATCAATAGCAATAAGAGACGACAACAAATTCTACCTAGGTGAGCCCTCAACTTTATCATTCTAAGGATTTGGGTTTATCCTTATAATGATATTCAATTTGTAGATTCAATTCAAAACTGGGAAATTTTATTTTTCACAAAAATTAAAATAGAACATAACTCACTTAATTTATTATTCATAACAAAAAATATTTAATTTAACTTTAAATTAAAATTATAAAATTATATAAATAAAATATTACAAGGCTGAGGAAGAGGAGATGAGTCGAGTCCCTTATGCTTCTGTAGTGGGATAGATCATATATGCGATGTTATGTACCAGACCAAATGTGGCTTATGCTGTGAGTATAACCAGTCGATATCAATCCAACCCAGGTGTCCAATATTGGATAGCCGTGAAAAATATCTTAAAGTATCTGAGGAAGACTAAAGACCTATTCTTAGTCTATGGTGGACAAGAAGAGCTCAGTGTCTGTTGTGTCCACAAGTGCACGGATACTCGAAGTAATAAAATAGATATCGAACCACAGAGACCTTGTTGTCAAGTATTGAATAATCGATTTCTCACTAGCTAGGCAATCGGAAAATAGTGAATCAAACTATCGAAAAGAACACGGAGAAAATATCAGAGAGGAAATCGGGACTAGGGGTTCATCTACTTTAATTTCTAATGACTAGATTAAGATAAGTATTTGTCAATATAATTCTATTATGGTAAAGGTAAAATTTATTTTATAAATAAATTGTCTCGCTCTCGCGTAGACAATCATACAAAGAACCGATCCCCACTCTCGCGCAAGATCTATTCAATGCTGAAAATAAGTAAACCATCAGCTAAGAACTCAAGGATCACTCTCGTGCATCCGAATTCTAGGTTGATCACCTCAAGTGGAAACTCAAAGATGACTCTCGTGCATCCGAGTCTCAACACTAGTTTTACTTAAGGGTTTCCAACGACTTGATACTCAATCTCTTGCAATATAAAATCAAGTCTACACATTAACTCAATCCAAAGTATCAGAATTTCAACAAGACATTATAGCTCTCTAAAAATCAGAATTCGAAGAACAACCTAATCTCTTACGGTAGTTCCAAATTCAATAATTCCTAGGGTTCCGAATTTCAAACAATCAACCTCTCGGTCTATTTCGCAAAATTCTAAAACATGCTGATATTTAAGACACAAAGGAAAATTAAAGAACAATCAATCACAAGAGTAAAATTATCATAATAAAATCAGTTTGACAAAATTAGGGTTTTCTAGCCATTAAGAAACAAAGAGATTACACCTCCATGTCCCATAAAAAGATTAAGCTACCATGATGAAAGGATTACAATAAAACATGTTCTCAGAGTGAATAGGAATCGAAAAGAAGGAAGAAAGATTACAAAACAGTGCTGTAATGAAATTACAGCACCGTATTTGCTTGGAATCAGCACTGTTACCGTTGTTTCATTGATTTCTCCTTCGATTCAACTCCAAACACTCTGAAACTTGAGGTACATGTTCTCCTTCACCAGATGAAGCTCTCTGTCAAATTTCGTGGCCGGAGGTGGTCTGTAGGTGGAAATCCAATGAACCCTAGCAATTCCACCTCTCTCTGAAATTCACCGTGGATGGATCATAAAATTCGTTGCTTTTACTTTTTGTATTTTCTCCTCTTAAATACAAGTCCACCGCCTCTTTCGGATCTCAATTTGGAGGTCTGGATCAAAAGATATAGTCTTTGCAAGAATCGGGCGGAAAAATCAGAATTCTGAGTTCCAAAATACGGCACCGTGACGATTCATACGGCAGTGCCGTATTTCATTCTGTGAGTTCCGGACAAAAATTACGGTGCCGTGAGAGTTTTTCTCCAAAATATGGTAGTGTCGTATTTCATTCTGTGAGTTCTGGGCAACAAATACGGTACCGTGGAAAACCTCATGGTACTGCCGTAATTCTTCCAAAAGTTTCTGGTCAAAAACGTCAGAATATACGGCACCGTGTAAACGACCACGGCAGTGCCGTATTTCCATTGAAACCTTCTAGTCAAAAACATTGCAAAATACGGTACCGTGAAAGATTCTCTGGCAAATACGGTAGTGCCGTATTTCGCCCAGGAATGTCCGCTGAGAAATACAGTACCGTGAGCATTCGTCTGGAAATACGGAAGTGCCGTATTTTAGCTAGATGGTGTATTTTGGCTTGAAATTTGTTGTGTAGACTCCTCTTGATGATAAGAACTCATTCATGCATTGATATTGCTCGAAAACCAGTGATAATAATGTCTTTTTACCTGAAATTGATCAAAAACCAAAGATCGTGTAGATTCCGAAGTATTTGGTAAAAAAGGGTATAAAAGCAAAGTAAAAGAGTAAGACTGTGGCTCAAAAGACTACCAAATAAGTATCAAAAACACTATGAAATTTAGAGTCATCAGTGTCCAAGAGTATCTTGATGCTTCTTTCCAATCAGACTCAGATGATTTTAAATCGCAGTTCGGCTATGTGTTCATGCTAAATAGAGGTGTTGTATGCTAGAAAAGCTTTAAGTAGTCCACTATAGCAGATTCTACAACAGAGGTAGAGCAAGTAGCAGCTTCTGAGGCAGCTAAAGAAGTAGTTTCAATCAGGAAGTTCATCACTGAACTTCAAGTGGTTCTCAGTGCTGTAGATCCTATTGAGCTCCTTTGTGATAATAATAGAGCAATAGCACAAGCCAAGGAAGCAAAGTATCTTTAAAGATCCAAGCACATACTCAGGAGCTTTCACTAGATCCGGGAGATCATCGACAGAGGTATTGTGAAGATATGTAAAGTCGACACAGAGAATAATTTGACAGACCAATTTACCAAGGCTTTGGTGCAGCAAAAGCATGATGGTCATACTAGAGATATGTGGTTGAGATTCCTCAATAACTAGGTCTTAGTGCAAGTGGGAGATTGTTAGTGTGTATGCCCAAGGACCTATTGTAGGCCAAGATATTTATACTACATTTATGGTTTTTAATATTTATACATATCCTGGCATTGTCGTTATCATAGTTTTTTGATACATCTGCATATATGTATGTTTACATGATGATGTCCCTAGAGATAGTTCATATCTCAAATGTTATATCCCTAGTCGAGTGCCATAGTGGATAGGGGACAACTATGGTGCATGTGAGACTAGTTTATGTGTTGGTTAAGCATGAGGTACTAAACATGGGCATATGGGTATATCGAAGTTGATATACTGGACCGACCCACCGTGAAATTTTAACTTGGTGTCTCAAGTTAAAATTCACAGTGACAGAGGTGCATTAGTCCTTCGACTTGAGGGAGATTGTGTCTCTATATGATGAAGGGTATGCTTTGATACAACATAACGTCTTACCGTAGCAGACAGGTTATAACGGTTGTCATTAAGCACATCAAAAGTCATATGAGAGATACATCTTGCCAATAGAAGATTTACCCCTTCCTTAAGTGGAAGCCTAACATCCTTGGGCCCCCATATGGATACATGACTGAAAGTGTGTGGCTACACCCAGATTTATCCTGATTTAGTCATGACTATTTGATTGAATTAAACAAGTGTGACATACTTATCCAATCTGGATGTCAGCCTAGCAGTGGGACTAGAATGCATAAGTACTTTGTTACGATTTAGGGTTTATCGGTGATGACATCCATTCATGTGACTTGGGTGATAGCGATGTACTACTAGGTGCCACTCACTGCTTGTGATAATGAGGTCATTACTACCAACGTCAGAGGAACCTACAGGGTTGCACACCTAGACACTCGAAATCTCGTACTAATCGGATAGCCTCATATTGAATATATTGATGATTCTGATCTATTTGGGAATCTTATGCATCGCGGATGCATGTTTTGAGTTAGGATAAGTCTGATAGACTTTAGTGTCATTTTGTGATCAAGTTGACCCTAGTTGATCTTTAGGTGACCATATTTGACTTTGATTGACTATGTCTTGGTCGACGAGTCAAAACTCAGGTTAGCACCAAAATATTTTGGTGGCTTAATAAATTGATCCGGATGGGCCCACAGCTCTAGTCACATATATAATATTATTTAGATAAAAGGAATTAATTGAATAAATTAATTCGTGACTTAAGTTATGGGGGCCACAGCTAAACTCTATAAATGTAGGGGCTAAAGGGTGCATACATGTATGCTTGCTCATTGTCAACCCTAGACACCTAGGTCTCTTCCCTCCTCACTCACCCCTAGCTGCTAAGCCCTCCTTGCCGCCGCCCCTTCAAGCTTGTTGCCCCCTTCTCTAGTGGTGACAAGGCTTCTTCCTTGGTGGCGCAAAGAAGCTTGAAGGCTTCCCACTTCACAGTTGGTGTATCCCTTGGTGGTGGCACAACTTGGTGAAGGAGATTCTTCTTTGTTGGCGCAACTCTAGTAGTGGCGCATATTAGAAGAAAAAGACTTCCTTTTCAACCCCTTGGCGCAACTTCAAAGGAGCTGGCGCAAGCAAGGTGGTGAAACCTAGAGGCGTGGATTTCTTCTCCGGAGGCTAGCACTGAGCGTGGAGAAAGAGGGATCTCAAGGAGCCCATATGTTCATGAGTATAGAGAACGCTCCCTTGCGCATCTCAACGTCGTCACTGATCACTTCTAAACCGATTACAAAGGTACATGTTCTTTGACATTCGATGGTTCCATCATATGACTGGTCCTTGTTGAATTAGGAAACTTGTTTTGGGCTTGCTTCCACTGTGTTTTAAATTTTAAATTGCCCGGGGTTTCCCAACAATTTCAATGTTGAGTAGCAAAACAAAACAAAAAAAAAGAAAAGCTCAAGCCGCACGTGGGCTCAAATTTTAGTCGGATTAAATCCAACAATAGAAATGTTCACATTAATTGCTAATGTTTAATCAACTAGTTAAATTTTAAATATGATAGTTTAATAATTAGGCTTAATAAAATAATTAAATAAAATTAAGTTACTGCATTGCCTATGTCATACGGTTAGTAAAGTACACTTAAAGGCATGATTTTTACTTCGTGAAAATATTTTTATTTGAAGGAAAAATAATGAACTAATCATGAACTACTTTCTTTTGTCCTAGACTTCAACAAATATACATACAGTATAAGGGTTAGCCAATCATGGGTTTGCATATTTTTTGTTGTATAGGTATATCATTAATGAGAACTTTTAAAAGTTGTTTATATCCTCAACCACAATTGTATATAAACTCTTTCATATAGAAAGTCCCTAATAAGAGATGAGGGTAGAGGCTCATCTCATGGTAATTAACTATTTCAAAAAAAAAAATTCCTCTATAATAAGAAGCACAAAAACTATCTTTAAGAATAAAAGTGTAGAATATTAACTATATCATATAAAATTTTATACACTATAATATTTTATAATTTTGAAAAAACAATCAATCAGCTAGTTATTGTCACATTAAACTTCCTTCAAGGAAACTCCTGTCATAGAAGTTGAGTTTCTACTGAGAGGCATATTTCATTCTTCTTGATACTTCTAGAATAATAGTTCTAGATAAGCCGTTGGTCAAGTCAATGACTTTATTGCAATCAATCTTTATAAAAGAAAAAAAATAATTATAACTTTTTAATAGTACAGCTATTATATATATATATATATATATATATATATATAACTTCTAATTGCTCTTATCTAAGAGTAAATCCAATTCTATTAAATCTTTTAGGTTTGAAGTTATTTTCCAAAGATATTTTAATTTTGAGAGAAATAATTTTTGTATTATTTATATAAATAATTTTCTCTTTATGAGAATTATAATAAATATTATTAATGCACATCATGTTTATTATGATCAATGTGTTCATTATGTAAATTAATTGTCTTGGATGTGTATTATTATGCTGTCCATTATGACAGATTATGAGAGTTGTATGCCTTATGTGCATTGAATTTAGGAAGCACATCAAGTTTATTATGCAGTATGTACATTGTGTTCATTATATACATTGTTTTTATTATGTATATGTACATTACATTGATGTGCTTGACATCTTTTAAATATTGTTAAAATAATTAAATTACATATTATACATATCAAGTTTCTCATTTTTATTTTTTTTGTCAACATAATGCTTAATCAGTGTAAATTCTGTGAAATGTAATTTAACAAAAAATTTCTAAGCAATAAAAGAAATCCTAATTAAGGAATTATTTATGTAAACGAAAAATATTAGCACTTAGATTTTTATCTAAGATGGTTATTCTAAAATTTCATTTAGACTTTCATTTAAACAGAAGTAAATACACAAATTATAACAGCTAAATAATATGTGAATTATAAATAAAAGAAGATTTAGAAATATAAAACCCGAAAGCACATTGAAATCTGCTTTTAGAGAAAACTTGAGCTCTCGTACTAGCTTAATTTGGACGGAACATTTAGATATGATGCTTCTCCTATGGGAGATGGACCGTGATAATGTTGAATGAATTTCCTCTCCATATTGAGCAACAAAAAACCCAAAAAAAAGGATAAAAATAAAAAGGAAAAATCACAAGCTGCGTAGGGGATTTAGAGCTTTATAAAGGCCAAAATATCGACTGGTTAAAGCTGATAAACGTTTGCTTTTAATGCTGACATGCTTTTTTTTATAATTTTATTCTAACATATGTTTCTGTATTTCTATTTATATACACAACCAGTTAAGTCTTATGTTGAAATTCTATATATGTATAGTGAAGTGACTTTTATTATATGGTTATATGTGAATGAATCATAAAATGTTAGTTTTTACTTAGTTTGTTCAAATTTTATTTATCTAAAATCAAACGATTTCAATTACATAGGGTTTTTAAATTGAATTATGAGTTATGTTATTGTGGTTTATTCGTTATAATTATATTTTTGTGCATATTTTATTGAGTTACTTGTACACTGTCACAATCTAAATTGTGGGTGGTAGTGAGCATAATGCATTCGTTGTATACTAATATTTTCTTCAGATGGAACAAGCCTACAAACCAGTAGGTGTTATTTTATTCTGATTTTAACTAATTTCCTCGCTTGGTTTAATTAAAAGAGTGGCAAATAGCAGCTGCAAAATAACAGCGGTAACAAGTGAAATAATTACCTCCGCATTTTGAAGAACACTTGCAATTTTTTATTAGTAACATTACCCATATGCATTAACGTGCCATACTACTTGGTGACAATTTGAGAGGTCAATGACATGCGTCTGTAATCTCATAAATCGGATATGATCTGGTGGTCTTAGGTGTGACAGGACTCTGAAACCCTTCGATTGTGACACATGATGAAAAATTAAACATAACATTTTGAGAAGATGTATATTCAAAAAAATGCCAAAAAAAAAATTAATTGATGGTGTTGGAGCAATCTGATTGATGTATCTTCAAACCTCATACACACAAATCACAAGTCCACCAACACTTAAACCATGTGGAAGGGGCACATTGCACAGCTGCCATCTCCTTGACAGTTGGAAACACATTATGAACAGCCAGACTGCCAATTTTCAACTTCACCGATGACAACTTGTCAACAAGCGTCGCAAAGAAAATATATTATTCCACTCTTCAACGACGTTACTGAAGATTTGGTAGTCCAGACATCATATACAACAGAATACAAGCTCAACCAAAGCGGGACTATAGTTGCTTAATCAGATATCAAGACTTAATACTAGAAGTGAAGGGTAAAGCTACAAAAGGATAAACTGATCCAAAAGACAAGGAATATCCACCATCTCAGGAGAGCAAACCCAACAAGCTTCCCCAACGAAGGAATCATTCCTCACTTGATGGCTAAAAATGTAACCCTTCTCAGATTCTCTTTCAACAAACAGGCTAAAATTTCTGTTCAAGGACGTGACGAAGCTGAATCTTTTGACTGTCCGTCCTTGCCTCTATCAGCTTTGCCTTTAAGCTATACTTGTGATTGCCTCGCGGCCATTCAATACACCCTTTCATACCTCGAGCAATATGAGGATTCAGAGAGTCAGGAGAGCTCCAGTGTCCTAAGCTCCCAGGGTTTAGACCCACCTTGGCCGACCCAATATCAGGAGATAATGTTCCATTGGAGGTCCCCCCATTTGATAACCTCCCATTCACAGGCTCCACTGAATGTTTCTTGTACTCTTTGCAATTATTTGAAGCAAGGGTTCCATTAGAAATCCTTCCATCTGACAATCTCCCAGGTTTCATCTCAACTGATGTTTTCTTGAGGTCTTCATCATTGTAATGTGTTGATGATCTCCAAAGCCTACGTATTGAAGACACCTTTTTTCTTGACTTTGCATATGTAGAAGAAACCTCTATGATTTCATTATGTTTGATTTCCCCACTTCCCTTCCTGTCTCCTTCACTCATCGAAGCATTACTCTCTTTACTGTAGCCATTGACAGATGGCTCGCTTCCATCAAGAGTATTGCTGGAGCCGTGTTCCTCAGCATGACTCACTGTTTCCCAGTCACTATCATCGTCTGCATCATCATTGCTATCTTGCAAGTCATGTGTATACTGCTTCCTAGGACGTTCTAGAAATACATCAGTCTCAGGACTCGCTGTGTTAATCTTGGAGGCATGGCTTCTGGGGCTGTGGCCACAGCAAGGTTGGATTTCTCTC
This sequence comes from Costus lasius, assembly GCA_027563935.2. NCBI lineage: Eukaryota > Viridiplantae > Streptophyta > Magnoliopsida > Zingiberales > Costaceae > Costus > Costus lasius. The sequence goes on along the minus strand of CM050450.1, from coordinate 89,752,010 downwards.
TCATTATTGTCTTGCCTTGGCCGGAGTTGTTCAAAGACAGCATAGATGTCTTCTGAAGCAGGTGGTGGCTGGTAAGAGAACTCTTTTATGCCTTCAATATTGACTGAGTTTGCTTTCTCTTTAAGCAACTCAGCTCCTCTCATTGATGCAACATCTAGGTCTACAGATGTCCTTGCAGCTAAAAATGCTTCCAACTCTGAGTTTAACTCCCTAAGCTGTGAATACTTGTCTTCAAGAGTTAGCTTTGCATCAATTAACTTCATCTGAACCCTTTCTTCACGCCATACTTGTGCCATCTGCAGCATCTTCTTCTCCTCTTCGACGTCTTCCCTTATATTCAAGGCTTCTACCTTCAATGCTTCAATTTCGGCTTTATCTTCACCAATCTCTTTCGCAAGCTCATCACAAACCTCCTCAACAAGCTCACGAGCTTTATGTTCTTTCTCATAATCCTGTAAGAGCTGCTTTGCGGTTAATTTGGCCTCAGAAAGCTCATTAACCAACTTGTTCTGGATAATCTCTAATCTTTGCCGCTTCTTCCTCTCTCTATCAAGGTCACCCTTCATTGCCTCAATAATAGCCCGGATCTTCTCATGCTCTCTACTCCGCCATGATGCCTTCTCCTCAGAGAGTCTTTTCAAAAACTGATTGCCAACTACCTGAGCCCCTTGAGGAAACAAGAAGCAATGGACATCTTTCCCCTGTTGCGAAGACATGTTGAAGATATTAAGCTTCTAATCTAGATGGTTTTGAAATAAGCAAATCAAGAAAAAAAATTCGTTTCCGACACATATGCTTTCACAATACCAACTTTTCAAGCGAGAAAAGACCAGGATCAAGTGGAGAAAAGAAACCCTAGAAGAGATTCTAAAAGGATGGGGATCTTGGTACAGACGTACCTCGAGACCTATAGGAGCTCGCCGGCATTCTTCGCCGACACTCACCTCCTGAGGCCGCAGTCGCCAGATCCCAGCTGCGAGCTTCCTCGCCGAAACCCTCGGCACCCGCGGAGGCGGCGGCGCCTCACTCACACCGACTTCCTCGACCTTGTTGCCGGTCTGCGGCGGGGGTTTCTCATTGAACTGCCACCGATGCAGGGGGGGTGGCAGGGCCACTCCTCTTCCCGCGGGAAGAGGCGCGTTCCTTTCTCGACCTAGCTCCGGAAGCCGCGTTGGGGAATGCGTGGCTCCGGATCCGGCGGCGGGGGTGTGCCTTACGTGCAGTTTGGAATTCAGAGTCGGTTGGCAGCGCCAGGTTCTTGAAGGAGAGGATCCCGGGGCGGACGCCGCCAGAGGCGGTGGCGGAGGTCGGCATTGGCTCCATCGTCACTCCGACAGCATCCGAGAGAGGGGAGGGGACAGCGATCGCTTATAAAAGAAGAGTGTGTTGCTTAAATACCTTGAAATTACTTCATTGCCCATGAAAATTAAGTTCAAAAAGGAAAATATCATTTTTTTTTTCTTGTATAAGTAAGAAATAAATTTACTAGATAATCGATTTTGTTTGATTCACTTGGCTTTTAGCCTTTTACAATGAACCTTGAATCTAGTTAGCTTTAAAAAAATTCATAATTTTTTCTTGTCTATATTTGATGTCTTTTTCTTGTTATGTAACTTTGAAAAAGACTTTAGAAAGGCTGAGAGTCAAAGGCTAGTGGTTGTGATAGTAATGCTAATTAATGTTATATATGATTGTCATCTCTTCTTTTACTATTTATTAATAGTGTTAGTTATAATAATAATTGATTTTAGGAAAAATAATAGATTTTTTTTCATGTTTTATTATTTTAACAATTGTAATACACATGAATGTTCTTAGTTCTTAGGGCGTTGCTACTTTTTTTTTTCTTTTTTTTAAAAAAAATCTTAGAATTTATCAATTCTAAGAGGATACCAATGGCATGTGAAGTCATCTCATCCTCCATGTGATTAAGGTTGTGCAATTGTTGACTACGAGATCAATATTCTCATTTAATTATTTTATTTGTAAAATTTTATCCGGCGTTGTGATTTGAATAAAGAAAATAAATAAATGACACAATGCAGGGTCTACGGTGCACGATCGAGGGCCATACGGATCATGCAATTGTTCGCGGTTTCTGATTGACCGTCTGTAAGGTACAGAACAGGAAACATTCTGGGAGAATTATTCCAGCACAGAAATTATGGACGTGTTGGCTCTGGTATGGCATCAGCGTGCGAAAAGCTGTTATGAGGTGGACTCTGGTTTAGAATCGCGTCGGAGAGCGGGAAAGGTATCCGAGGGCGTGGGCGGGAGTGTGACGGTGGATGCGAGCTCAGACAGGGTGCAGGAACTACTAGCTCGCTAGTCGAACCCCGTCCCGCCACGTCTCGTGTGAATTTTCGACCACGCGACGAGGTATGGCCGCGGGCCCCGTGATTGGTGGGTGACGTTTGCAGCCAGATAACACAGTTGACTTCCATTCTTGGATTAAGAATCAATCACTCGATTCACTCCTCCAGTTAAAAGTCAATCTCAAGGTGAGTGACGTGGAAAGATTACTATTTTATAGTATTTTTAGAAGATTGTTTTTTTTTTGGACCGTCTACTGTAGGCGGATCGGGTTCAGATTGCCCGATGCTCGCCAGTCAATCTGGCTAATCTATCGTACGCACAATTATCAGTTTGACTATGTTTCGTTAATTCACAATGAAAAAATAGATAAAATGTTTTAATTATTATTTTGTTAAAGTATATTTTTCTTCTTATTGCTATGGATTTTTTCTAAAAAAACACAGGCTTTAAACTTGTGATACCATTTGGTAATAGTAATATTTAAAATAACATACACCATTTGGTAAGAGTGTGACTAAATCCATGGTATCCCCAAGTGAGAAGATCACGTACACCATTATTACTATAAGAATATTTATAACAATTAAATAACAACAACATTCTCATGGTGAATTAATCTAATACACTATTCTCTACCATATACTTATGTGTGTGACTTGATATATAACGACTCCTTCATCCTTAGTTATAATATATACTAGTCTCGACATATTATTATTGTCTCTATCTATAATAATATTTGATTAAAAATATTTAAGAATAATTATATTATTCTTAGGATATTATAATTACTTATTATGTAGTTACCAAATAAATATAATAACCATAATGCCTTTGTATATATGTGAACATAATAAATATATGCTGAAAACTAATATCCAATTATTAGTCTTTAAGGGCATACACTAGCAACCTCCCATTTGAATTTAACCAAATTTTCATATATCTCATTGATGATACCAAAATTTATAATATATTTTGTATCATTTCATTGGTCTTTGTTATCATATTTATGCTCTTTTACTTGTTTTTAAGTTCTATTTGTCAAATATTACGGAATCTACACCATTTCTTATTTTTGATGATTTTTAAGTAAAAAGTACCATATTTTGATGGATTTTGAAATATTTAAACACCAATGGATGCGAGACGTCGAGACGAAGCCGCATATCAATTTTCATGTAAATCGGAGCAAGTTTAAATAATTACACCCTCGGGTGTAATAAATATTATGGCATCGTAATTTCTACCCTAGAAAGCACATAAGCAAAATTACGGTAGTGCCGTAATAAATATTACACTACCATAATTTCCACCCAGAAATATACAGAAGAAATTATGGCACTATCGTAATATATTTCACGGTACCGTAATTTTGGGCTTAGTTTCCCGATTCTTCCGCTGGAAACTTAAAAAGATGATTTCTTGAGTTATAGACCACCAAATTGAGATCCAAAAGAAGCTATAAACTCGTCTTAACAAGGAGAAGATGGAGAGAGCAAAAGCCCTAATTTTATCCACTGTCTAGAGAGAAATCAAGGGAGGCGTCTCTAGGTTTCGGCCTCACGCCGAGAGGCGTAGAGACCACCTCAGGTCGCGATTTTCATAAGGAAGCTTCGCCTGGAGGAGGAGACAATACCCCAGAAGTTTCAGAGTGAAAGGAGATCGATCGAAGGAGAAATCAAAGAAATTGCGGACGCCTAAACTGTTCACACGAAAATTATGGCTGTAATTTTCATTACAGCCGTGCTGTTAGTTGTTTTTCCCTCTTTTCTTCGATTTCTGATCATTCTAACTATGGTTTATTATAATTCTCCATCTATGCTAGCTTAGACATCTTTTGGGACATGGGGTGTAATCCCTTTGATTTTATATGACTAGATAATTTTTATTTCGTCGTGATAATTTTACTATGATAATTTTACTTATGTGATGAACGTCTTTAATTCTTCGAAGATTCATATTGTTAGCATGTTTTAAAGTTTTCGCGATATGGACCGAGAGGTGATTTGCTTGAGAACTTGGAACCCTAAAATTGAATATTAGGAACTCATCGTAAGAAATTAGGTTTGTTCTTATTTCTCAATTTTAGAAGTACAATGTCATGTTAATAATCTGAATTTAGGATCGAGTTAATGTGATAAACATGATGATACTGTGAGAGATCAAGTATCAGATCGTTGGAGAACCATAAATAGAACCTGTGTGGAGATTCGGATGCACGAAAGTGATCCTTGAGTTTCCACTTGAGATGATTGACTTAGAATTCGGATGCACGAGAGTGATCCTTGAGTTCTTTGTCAATGATTTACTTATATCTAACATTAAATAAATCTTGCATGAGAGTGAGAATTAGTTCTTTGTAAATTGTCTGTGCGAGAGTGAGATGATTTATTTATGAAGTAAATTATATCTTTATCATAATAAGATTTGACTAACGAACATCTATTTATATCTAGTCATGAAAATTAAGGTGGATGAAACCCTAGTCCTAGTTTCTCTCTTAGATATTTCGTGCATTTTCCTATCGTTTACTTGCATCATATTCGATTTGCTTAGCTAGTGAGAAAATAACTATTTTGTACTTAACACGTAAGTCTTTGTGGTTCGATATCTTTTTATTTTTTCGAAGTATCCGTGCACTTACGGACTACAATACTCATACACATTAAATTAATGTGACAAATATGCCTACTGTGTTAGAGACTTTGTTTGTAGGTAGCCTAAATTATGATTAGTTGGTACTTTGCATATTTTCATCTATAATTAAATTAGATAAAAATACTAAATTATATATTAGGTTCATTGGTGAGATTTTGTCTTCCATAGCTTGTGTAATAGTTTGATTTCCATCATAATAAAGCTCAATAGAATCCACAAAACTAGGAATCACCCTTAATTCTAAGTTGAACTTCTTTATCTAAAACACCTCAATGGATACTATACTAGCAATATTCTTGGTCTTTCTTGTTGAACTGACCATGGAATATCTAGCACATTTCTATTATTTGTCATCTTATGTCAATTTATGATGACATGTCTCACATGCTATGGCTATAGAGGTCTGGTTGTTGAGAGTTCCTTTCAATCCTCCCCTAATAGGTACATGTAATGTCTTGGGCAACATCTAAAGTCTTCTCATTCTCGTGGTGCATATCCTATATACTATGGCTATGGTAAACTCCATCATTATCACTTTTTTTTAATAACTCTTTGTCACAAAGAATGGCCACACTAGGTTCAAACCTAGGACCAAGCTATCGCTTGTTGATCTCATCACTATTGATCCATTAGGTTTTTATGATTTCTTCAGGTGACTTAATTGTGATCATGAGTTATTTTAGTTAGTTTAAAAGCTAGCATTTGTGTAACTATTTATATAGAGCTCTTCTGAATAAAAAATTAAATTTATAATTCTTCTCAAGTAATTAAGAATATTCTTAATTACCATTTAGTGACCTTCACTTGCATAGTGACAACGGTGGAGAATATACATCCAATAGGCGTATGAAATATTTGTCTAGGTGTGGAACTAGACATTGAGTATTCCATTAACTCTATAACTAAACTAGAGTTTTTTTTTTCTAAACAAAGGTAAACAATACAGTAGAGTACATTGTAACTACTAAAGCTTGAAATGATATTACTGAAAAAGTTTTCTAAGTTAAATATGAGTCAAGACAAATATATGATTTATTGTGATAGTTAGAACGTTGTGGATCTTAGCAAGAATGTAACATATCATTCTAGAATTAAGTATATTGATATAAGATTTTATTAAATCAAGGATGTTATAGACAAAAAGATTGATGAGTCTCACTAAAATCCACATTGGTAAGAACCCATCTCATATGATAACCAAGGTAGTGAGTGATAAAGAAGAAGATTGAATTCTATAAGAAGATGAGATGCTTGGTCATGTATTCAACATCATGAAGGAGAAGAGATTGTTATACGGATCCTACTTCATGCAAGGATCCATTTGTAAATGAGGAAAAACAATGGACACTTTTTTTTTTTTTTTTTCAAAAGATAGGGTTTTACATTGTTTTATATTACTGTTAAGTGAAGAGTAATAGTGCAAACAAAAGTCATGTGGAGTGGTCGTAATAGAGAGAGAGAAAACCAAGAAAAAAAATATTTTTCCTTGAGGTTTAAATTTGTTTATGCATAATCCAGAAGTTCTTTACTGTCTAATTGATGCAAAATTTCGCGAAAGCTACTGTTGGGATATAGTTCTACATAATTACCATATCTTTTTGCAGAGATGAAAGGAGAAAATGATGAAGTGTGATGTTACTGAATAGAAAATTGAAAAGTGATTACCATATTTTTTTTTTTTTGCAGAGATGATGCCTAGTAAGAGCAACTATCCATACTCGAAGAGTTTGTAGTAAGGTTATAAAACATTCAAAATCATTGTAAACTTTAAAAATTAGAAATAATTCCTTAGTATAAATATAAAAAAACAACTGATCACAGTAAATTTCCAAAATCATGTTTACATATCATCAGAATCATGATCATTCTTGCTCTTTCATCAGTTTCTTTTCATGTTTGCTCAGCGTTAGAATGTCTCTAAGTTCCTTGATCACTGCGGCATAAGAGATGGGGATCATCTCTTGGTAAGCATACATCATTCAAGAAAGGGGAAGTCAACACTCGTAAAACCTGGGCAACCTACTACAAGATATTAATGGCTTGACTCAAAAAGAATGTAATAAATTTAGTTACAAATACTTATCATAAGGCCACCAGAAGCTACAGATTGAATCGCTAAACTTTTCATGACAGACTCTGTTGACTGCATATGAATCACAAATCGACTACATCCTTCAAGGAAGGAATATCTTGATCAAACACGGACAAAACATTCAGCAATTTCCTACAGGGAATTGATTTGAAGAAACTGATTCGCAGATCAACAAGGCATCAACTAAACATAACAGCTGAAGAAGAAGATCAAGAAACATACAATTAGATGCACTATCGAATGGGATGATATTGACCAGAGACTCTTCTTTGAGGGAGCTTCCGCAAAATGTAGAGAACGAGTGCCGAGGGAAGTATCTCTACCAACTGGGTATCAATTTCAATGTTTCAGAACCAGTGGTTAGTGTTTCATTAAGCACAAAAATAAAATCAAGCAGGTTACCAAATAATAAATGAGGTCAAGAATCGGGTGATAGAATACATCAAGTGTGTCTTCAGAATCTGTGGCTGATAAACAATCCTGCAGACAGTTGGCGAGGTAAATAAAAGGATCATTTGTTTTCAAAAGCCAAAAAGTTGCCAAAACTAAAGCTGTTTATGTCAGATCAGACATCCATTTTCAGGTAGTTAACTCTGATTCTTGAAAATTTTAGATTTCAAGGCTCAAAGCCCGTAGAAGAGAAGACTCAAGAATTATAAAATGGAAACCAACATAATTGATATGAAGCCAACACTCACCACAATGCATCTTATGATAAAACAGGTGAAACATATCACTGTAACAGATCCAACCTGCATGAAATCAACATTAATGGTTTAATTTGTTTGTAATAGTAAGTGTTTTATACACATAGAAGAGAGTAAATGGGTCGTACACAAAAAGAACAGATTCTGACAATTGCAGTCCTATCAAAGTTTGAGACTATGAGTCCTCAGAAACATCACATGGCAAAGGTTCAAATGCATAGTTTTGTTAACATGAAAACTTACAATATTTTAGGATTCTCAGATGAAATAAATGGAGAGGAAATACTTTAGGAACACACAGGGTATCAAAAGAAGATGCATGGGCATCACTACAACTTGTCTAATTTACTTCACTAGAACTATGGTGAGATATATCTTAGTTCAACAAGTTAGATTAATGAAGGCATCTAGTTCTTATGCATGCTTTCAGGATGCATGGATATATCCAGTCTTCATATAATGAGAAAAACCTCTTGAAGCTTCTTCTGCCGCCCTGTCGATTCTATAGGGAATCGCCTCAGCATGCAAAATAGCCTATTAGACATTCGAGTGTTAGTGAGTATATGGAAGAGTCTTGAGGTGCAAACTAGTAAGTAGTCTAAAGAAAAAGAAAGATGTTTCAGTTGAATGCTCAAACCATTACCTTCCTCCATAAAACAAGAAACCAGCTGCAGCTATAATGGATATTACTAAGAAGAAATAAGAAGAATTGTTTAGTGACAAGTTATGAATGAGGTAAGAAATTAAGCAATCAAAAATCTACCTGCTATAAAGATATTCCCAACTGATTCAACAATTCGATTGTCATTTATCCAGATATAGATCCATATAATAACCTAACCAAGGGTTACACACATCAGCGAGAAAAAAGAAGTACAAATACAAGGAAAATAACCTTTCATTCAAGAACGATAATGTGTATCTTGAAGTTCATTTAAGCTTCCTCTAATATAAACAAAAACACAAAAGGATTGGCCTGTACAAATGTTAAGCTCTTTATTCTTTATTATTATTATTATTATTATTTTGCAAAGCACGCCTAAATATAAATTAAAAGCTCAGTTTTATTGGGATTTCAAAGATTGAGACAAGATAGATACCTGAATCGCATATATCACACAATTAACAATGATGTATATGATCCTCAGCTTGTCTGAAGGGAGACTTCTTGCCTTCCTCATCAGTACCATGTAAAATGTGAATTAAAAACATCAAGTGAGTTACTTTGAGAATCAAACATTAGCACTGTGACATAGCTGAGTAAGAAAGAGAAGACAAAAGAGTGTTGTCATATTCATACTAACCTGATGATATATTTCAGCCCAGAAAAGCACAAGCAGTGTGTAGGTAGAGAAGAACAATATTCCGGGGAGATCCAACAACACTAGGGTGATAACCTAGTTGAGTCAAAGACATGATGATCATCAAATTTTTATGCCAAATCATACACTGGAATGGGTCAAAATTCGCTCCATACACTAAGGTGCTAAAATCCATAAACTAAATTTCAGATTAAACTGTATATTATGGTGCCAAGATCCAAATAAGGACTAAAATCAACATGATTGATGGCCATGGCTGGGAAATCAATGGCATAAAAAACCATCCTTTTTGTCTATATCCTCAAGCAGAAACACACAGTAACAAATCCATCTTAAGTATTTCACTTACTCTTGGCCTTAGAAGAAAAACAGTGCGGTGGAATCCAAAAACCACAGCACGCACTGCAACACAGATGCACAAAACAGCAATCATGGATCTAAAATTGAGAAATGGAGACAAAAAAAGAAGCCAAAATCACCTCCGTCGACAACAAAATTCATGAAATGGAAAACCTTCTGCGTGGTCCAACCATACTCAGGGACTCGAAGGTGAATCCTCACGACTTGAATCTGCAGAAAGCTTTGAGAAATGGAGTGCACATACAACAAAAAGAAAGCTTTCTTTTCTCAGGAGAAATAAAAACCGAACGGATTATGGCAGGTCCATGAGAAAAGAGCAGCAGATCGGATAAGAAGAAGCTCAAACCACAGCAACTGCAAGAGGAGGGGGAAGGGAATACCAAAGCATAAGCGGCAACGAGGGCGTATGCGGCGCAGAGAAAGTAGAAGACACCGTCCTGCCATTCTTGGGACTGGTTGATCTCAGTCCACCAGTTGCTGACAGTGGCGAGCGACCAACTCATCGCTGTCTCTCCTCTTGAGCCTTTGAGCTAGAGAAGAGGGATTTGGCACAAGAAGAGATGATCGAATATTCCCATGGAAAGAGGGGATGACAAAACTGGAGCTTGTGACAGCGGGAGAGAAGAAAGGAAGGAAGAGCAACCAACCAACCGGTCTACTCTTCCTTTCCAGGCTCCCTGCCACTCACCACTCACCAAACCAATGCTTCTTCCTAAATGCTTTTATTGCTCTATCAGCCTAACTGCGCTGCACACATTTTTTTAATTATATTAATCATCATCAATTGAACAATAGGTAAAATGATAATTTTAAGTAATAAATCATACAACAAATATATTATCTGAATTTTTATTTTTATTTTGCTAATTTCATTTGATACTATGATTTCTAAATTATATCTAATTTATCGTTTATAACTTAAAAGACTTATGTTGCCTATGCAAATTAGGAATTAACATAGAAAAATTAGACACATTATAAACATACACTTTAGCATATCATGCAACATTAGTTTTTCATATTCTTTCTAAATGATGTATAATAGAAATACAATGTTGTGCAATAGTAACTGATGTATAATAGAAATAGCAAACATAAACATGATTCAATGATGGCCTAAGAGATGAGCAAAATATTTTTTTACTAATCAATGAAACAAAACTGAATGATAAGGTGCCACTATTATACTCATACAATTGGCACCAAGTATAAAGGACAAAAATACATCCCTACTTAATACGGGCAGTGAGTCAAGTCTATCGACTAAATGGGGTTTAACTGAATCTTGAGTGTCCAAATCTCCTGATCTTACAATGCAACTCATAACATCAAATTATATAGTGAATTTTTTATTATTTAACAGTTAAATTAAGTTATAATTCATCATTTTATATTATTTTTAGCTTAAATATTTTTATTTATTCAAAATCTAAATGTTTTAGTGTTTTAATGAATTTTAGAAAAAAAAATGATTAAAATTGATGAATTTTATAAAGATTAAAGTGAAAATATGACTTTACTCAACGAGAAGAATTTTCCCATGGTCAGGATTCTAGACTATATTGTGTCTCAAGGTAGAAGAGTCACGATCGTGCCCCGGTACAGAGCAATGTCTGCCAGCACAATTTTTGTATCACTTTGACTCAGATTTTTGATGCTAGGAGGCATGTGCATAGAGGTTGAAATTCAAATGAGACAACGACTAATTTGTAAGCTGAGCTGGACTAAGCAAGCACCATAATCCAGAGAAAAACGAAAAACGGTACCAACCAAGTAGCTCAATTTTGAGAAATTGTGCTGCTTCTGAATTTTTTTTTCGTAAAATTTTCCAACCAAGCAGCGTCCTGGTTGGAAAAACGGGTCCTTTTGTTTTTTCGTAAATTTTTTTTTTATTTTATTAAAAATAATATATAATTTGTAAACTATCTGATATTAATATTAGAGTATTTTAGATTACGTGTATATATATAAAATATACTAATTAATATTAAATTTTTTTATAAAATAAATAATATTTTTTGTCTTATATGTGATATTAATTAGGGTATTTTTTATGTATACGTAATTTAAAATACCTTAATATTAATACCATTAGATAGCTTTATCTCATTTTAAAAAAAATGAAAAAAAATATTTTTAGATAAAAAACGGAGAGACGGGTTAAGCACCCCCAGGCGCTTAGAAATAGAATCTATGAGGAGTTCTAAAAATCCGCTCTGCGGCGTTGAGAAGCGAGCGGAGGCTGTGTGACATTGAACGACGTTGGTAGGCTAAGTTGTGAGAAGAATCAGCGCTCAAAGCACGTCCAAACGAGAGGGAAAATTTCAAGCAAGGAAGAAGGGAAGCAAAAAAATTCCAACACAATCACAACTGCGATCGCGATTCGTTAACAATAAAGTGCAAAAGAGCTGCATCAATTTATTTATTTATTGTTTTTGTTTATGAATTATAAAGAGCTTGTTATTAGGCTTTTGTAGTTTAAATTTAATTTTGGAACATGATGAGTAACTCATAGTCTTATATCATGAACTAATTAATAATCTTTATTTTATTATTAGGCTATTATTAATTTAGTTATAGAAGATTTATTTCACATACTTTTATGAGAGCAAAATAAATTCATAATTTAGACACAAGATAAGTGATGTAGAGCGGCAACCCCAACTTGCATCACACAAGGGGGCACCCACGCCTGCTTGCATCGCACAAGCCAGGACGTGCCCTCGCCACCCTACAACACTAAGGACCAGCGGAGCTCCACCGATCCCCTCGAATTAGGCGGCTACCACCTAACTCGCAAGGACTAGAGTGTCGAATCCCGGCACAGCTAACCCCACGTCTGGGCTGTGCATATTTCGCCTGCAACAGGATTATAACCCTAGACTTGGCCTTTTCAAGCCAAGTTCCTTCACCACTTATAAATATCAGATCATACGAGTGACTAAGAGTCATTTAATTTAATTGTGGTAGATAATTTATATAATTTTATTATTGTTCAAAATAATTATATGGTTTTAGATTCTATAAAATAAGAGGTAATTCAATCATTTTATAAAACATATAACTAAACATGTACGCTAAGTTCACTAGAGTGGGGTGTGTTTTCTAAGCGGAGAGGGTCGCTTAGTTGCATCCGAGCGAACCCCTCTGAATGCTTGACACGTGACGGAGAGAATTTTCCAACGACTGATAAAAAGATAAGTCGTTCGCCCGAATTAACACGTCACTCACCCTCGTTTTCGACCCATCTCGATTCTTGCCCTAACTCAACGTCATCGCCTCACCTCGCCGAATTCATCCCTTTCGACGCCTTCCGACGCCAGCCCTCGCCCTCATCCGCCAGCCATCGTCCTCGGATTAGGGCAACGACGACGCCAGCCATCGCCGATGCCAGCGCTCGCCCAGCGACCCCCTCCACTAAGTTCATCGCCTCACCTTGCCGACAACCCTTCCGACGCCAGCGCCTCGTCACCCCTCACCCAGCGCCTTGCCAACACTTGCAGCTCGCGAGCCATCGCCCCGCCGACGCCATCCCTCTTTGGCTGATCCTCACCGACGCCGATTTGGCCAGAATGCCCAGCGTCTCAAAATCTATTGTTTATTAGTGCAGTTTCTGAAGATGAACCAAGTGGAATGCTACACAGTGAGAAGACCGAAATAGATTTGAAATTTTGAAGGGCCATCATAAAGATGAAAATCAAGACTTGTATTTTTGGATGACATGGCTGTTTTGTAATATGGGATGGGAGAGGGCTGATTGTCCCAAATGAGATTTGAAATTTCATTTTGAAATATATGTTGTGTTAATTCACATTGGTGCTGTACTCGAGCTCAAATGGTGCAGATTTAGTATGTTATTTGAACGGGTTTGTGTGCTGAATATTTGACGCTAGAATATGTTGGAATGTATGTTATTTGACGCCAGAATATCTGTGCAGTGGTATGAGATAGTGACACAAATTTCTCTACAAATAGGTAATCTTGATTTCAGTTCAGAATCAGATATGATAAGAAAGTTTCGTGCTGGTCTTGCTTTGCAACCTGTGGGTACTATACTCGGCTATGCATAAAGTGGCTATTTAACTTCTGATATGTTCTTTTACCATATAGCAACAGCAATATTTGCAAATTCACCTTTCACTGAAGGAAAGCCAAATGGCTTTCTGAGCATGAGAAGGTTCCTGTTAACATTATGAATCTTCTGCTTTGTATTTTGATTTTTTGATCTCTTATCCATTTCTTGATTATCTTGATTAATCATCATCATTGGTGTATTTCGGACTGACACAGACAATAATCAAACTGGCATGTTGCATAAGTTCATTGTTTTCTTCTTTTCTCTGCATACTTGTTGGACGAACTTTCCAACTAAATAGCAATGTGCAAACTGGGAACGTCAGATTGAGTTCAAATTTTAACTTAAAGTTTGTCAAAGAAGAGTACATTTAAATTTTGGTCTCAAAACTGCTAGAACATATGATACAATTTTGAGTGTGGAATCACAAGATCTGATAACATATATTTACAAGAATATATAGGTTTATGAAATAAATAAGCGCAGTGGTACATCTGCGAATAAACCAAGTAAAACTGCACAAGCAGGAGCTCAAATGGTGCAGATTGTTATTGGAACGAGTTCTCAACAACTGAGTGATACATTTACATGCTTTTGGTCTTCTCACTGTGTAGCATTCCACTTGGTTCATCTTCAGAAACTGCACTCATAAACAACAGATTCTGAGACGCTGGGCGTTCTGGCCAAATCGGCATCGGTGAAGATCAGTGAGAGAGGGATGGCGTCAGCGAGGCGATGGCTCAGGAGCGGCTGGCATCGGCAAGGCGCTGGGTGAGGGGTGATGAGGCGTTGGCATCGGAAGGGTTGTCGATGAGGTGAGGCGATGAACTCGGCGGAGGGGGTCGTGATAACAATCCGCAAGTGCACGAATTTATCGAAGTAATAAAAAGATTATCGTTCCCAACGAGGATTAGGCGGTCAAGTACCGATTGCACGATTGATCTATATCTAGACGATTCGAAGTGTGGTTTTTATTTTGGAAACTTCTAAGTACAAATTAAAAGAAACAGAGGTAGTGTTTTTGACAAAAATCAATTCAGATAAAAATCAAGACTCATGGTTACACCACGTTGACGATTATAAATTTAATAAAAATAAATCTTTGATTAGAAAATTATAGTTTTGAAAGGGATTTTTCCTAAGGTATAGATTACCTCCTCTCGAAGTGTAATCCGGTATCTATTTACATTAATTCCCTACTCTCGTGACAATTAACATAAATAGACTCATTAAGTTATGTGAAAAACCATGGAATCCTTTAAACAAATCTAAACTACTCTCGTGATTGGATTCATATGTTTGAAAAGAATAGATCTGACGTTGCGATTCACCTCTCGGTCCTTCTCACAACGTCTAAGACGTAAAATTACGTGGCCAAGGTAAATTATGGAATAACACAATTCTAATCAAATCAAATCTATAAATTCATGTAAAAGATTTAAAACAATGTATTTAATCCATAAATCGTCAATGGGCTATTCCCCAAATCCCAAAATTAAGGTTTACACATTCATGTTCAAAGCAAACAGCATGTTTATCGATGAATTAGACATGTAATCTCTCTAAAATAATGCAAAGAGGCACTAGGAAAGCAATTAGAACTCTTCCCCTTGATCTGGTGATGAAGATGAAGTGATCAAACCCCTCCTTTGTGTGATCTCTCGCCGGATTTCTGCCCTAGAATTGAATCTCGCCGTCGCCGCCGCCTCCCTTTGTTCCCAGAAACCCTTCCAAAACCCTTCCTTTTATAGTCTAATCAGTATATAACCCATATAGGAAGGTTTCTAGAGAGTTTGGTTCAATTCTAGTTCAATTTGGAGTCGAATCAAGTGAGAAACCCGAAGGGGCGGACATTTTCACCGCCCGTGATGAGTTTACGACCAAGGCCATAATTCTATCTGTGAATAAGCCCTTTTGTACACAGAAAGTTTCACGATCCGTGATGGATTCACGGCCTCACCCGTGAAAGTTTCTGTGTATATTTTAACTTAGCCGTTTTTTCACCCTTCGAACACTAGATTTACGGTCGGCCCCAAAATTACGTCCAAGGCCGTAAAAGTCGCGATCTTCACTATTTTCGCTCCAAATTTGATGTGTAAACTCGTGATTTCTTCGGGAACCGTGCTATGACCTCAAAACTCTTGAAATCCATCATTTTTACACCATTTTACCTATATTTTCAATAAAACCAAGAAAAGTGAAGAATCTATGCAAAGTGAAGTAAAAACACCAAAATTTGCATAAAATCATTCAATTAAGCCCAAAATATGATGTAAAATATAGGCAAAAATATGATGTAAATGCAACTCATCAAAATACCCTAGACTTAAAATTTTGTTTGTCCTCAAGCAATACCTTGATATGCATAAAGAATGTAAAGATAAGGAACACTCATTTGTTTTTGCCCTTAATAAAGTTCTTAGTCTACATTTCAAGCAATCAACTTTTCAGAGCTTAAGTAATTTAAGAAAAATCATAATAGAGATAAATTTTCAAGAGGTTACAATCTAAGAAAAAAATAAAATTCATAATTCATGTCATAATATTCATTCTTCACACACTAAATATCACATACTTTTAACTTAATAAATCTATTTTACTTAATAGACAAAAATTTATTTCAAGAATCTCGGTGATGTTAAAGATAAGAGATTTTTAAAGCAATTTGGTCTTTAAATAGTTATATGCCCTTTCCTGTTAGCATCATAACATTGTTTAAAGTATACCACATAGCAGTGTAATTTAACTCATAGTCTCAATCATAAAAGTCAGCGGAGTTGTCCATATAACCTACAGCTTTCTCTTTTTCTCCATTTTTTTTCTCTCTCTTTTTTTTCTTCATTTTTTTCATTTTTATTCTCTCTCTTTTTTTTTATTTCTGGAGAAAGCTGGTCAATGGCATGGTATTTAAATCATTGTTGATCTTTCTGCAGGAGGGTTAAATATTTGTTTTAAAAATTCTCCCTTTATTACTTGATCACAACAGATTTAAAGTATGCCAAACGATGGTATAATTTAACTCATGACTCAAGATTTCTTAACTAGAGGGGTTGAAGCAAATCTCAGTTTAAAGAAATATCACCAAATTTTATTCATAAAAATTTTCCATCAAGCAGACATAAATAAATAAAATTTCAAGTATAAAGATACTATGCATGTGTCCTATGAGCATATAATAATTCACATATGCATTTTATCAATATCAGAATTGAATTTACTCAATAATTTAAGTCCACATGAAATTTTAAAAGTTTCCTAAGTCATCAAATTAATCACTCAAAATGTTTCCTAAGTCTAAAATTAAGGATAAAACAAATTTGATTATCCTTAACAATCATAAACATTCAAAATTCATATGTATAAAGCTTTGAAGAAAAAGCAAAATATATAAGGACACCATAGACTTAAATTGTTGCATATACATAGACATTAAAATCAATAAATCATAGATTTCAAAAAAAATGTTGCAAGAGTTCCCTTTAAAATATATAATGATTCCCTATGCAATTATATCAAAATATGGAAACATGAACCAGAAAGATCTAGAAACTATATCACATTAAAGATATTAGCAGTTTACATGGTAAACAAGTTTCAAACATTAAATATCATCATACTTCACTATCAAAATCATTTTTACAAAATTCACAAAGAAAATGTCATCATCACGGTTAGTATATGATTCACGGCTGCACCCGTGAACATCTCGTTGAACACTTTTCCTTCAAGCAAAAATTTCCCAAAAATTTTTGGATATAAAACAACTTATTAAAAGATTTTCCATGAATAAAAATTCATCAAATCATGCTGTCAAAATTTTATTTCAAAGCAAAGCAAAGATAAAATAAAACAAAAGAAATAATAAAAGTTAGAAGTTTGGGTTGCTTCCCAAAAAGCGCTTGTTTAAGGTTATTAGCTTGACCAATGCTTCATATCATGGAGGAGTTGGTGAATCTGTGCCATAATAGAGAGCATATAATCTTCTATTTTTCCTTCGTCTCATTAGTGTGTCCACCAAATATATCCAGTTAAGCAGGTGGATCCATGTTGTAGTGTCCAGTACATGCATACAAAAACAAAAGTTAAAGTCATGAAAAGAATAATCAATAATTTTCCTATATTTATCCAAGAGTAAAATCATCCATTCTTCCTTTAGATTTACATTAGCAATGGGAAGAAGATTAGAATTAAAATTAAAGAATTCATACCCTGAATTGATCAAGAAGCCTTCAAATTTTATTTTTGGTTTTTCAGTTACCTCAATGCCAATGTGATCAAGAATCTCACGTGTTATCATCTTTTTGGTACCTGTGGTAGCATTTGAGTCAAATAATAGTTCGTCTACCTCATCATCATTATCCTTTCCATCATCTATAATGCAAATCCCTAATGATTTTTCTTGAAGAAAAGGAATTGATAGTTCATATGGTGGTAGTGGTACAATATGCTTAGGATCCTCTTCATTATATTTTTCCTCAATTTCTTTCTCTTCAATGGTGGCGGTGTAATACGAAAATGAAGGGAGGTATTCCATCCTAACACTATCAAATTCATCCCCATCAATTTGGTTATTTCTTATTTGTGGCTCCTCAAATTCTTCATCCTTCTTTTTACAAGACTCCAAAAGTTTAAATTTTTCTTCATATATGTCCCAAGTATTTGTGTTGCAAGACACTTCATTATGTGAGAGGGGATTAGATGGTTGGTAAAGTGTAGAAGAAGGTAAATCACAATCATCAAAATTTTTAAAATCATAAAAATTTGAAGAAGGGAAATCATAATCAGGAGTCAAGCTAATGATTGTTCCAACTCTACAAAATTCTCAGATTTATCCTGGATTCCATCCTCTATGTCATTTTTATCAGTGCCATAAAGCATTCTATGAATTTCCTCATTTTGTTTTGTCACAGCAGCTAGAGTCTTTTCAAGCAATGCTTCTAGGTTGGATTCTTCAAGTTGACTAAAGTCTGATTGTGGAATAAATGTTGGGTTATTCTGATAAAATAAGTTTTCATGGTTCTCCCAACTTTGATTATAGGTACTAGGGCAAAGGTTAAAACATGGAGGAATCCCTAATTAACATTTAGTAAAATCATGCCCATGACAACCACAAATATCGCAAATAACATGTTTCAACTTAGAATATTACATGCTTAAATAATCAATGTGTTGAGAGAAAGAATCTACCTTTGCTGCAAGTGATTGAAATGCATCTGTACCATATTCTCTTGTCTCCATCGATGGCACATACCTTTGATTTGACCATTGACATTGGTTAAACATTATTTTTCAGTTTAAGCAATAAAATTCAAAAATACAAAATGTAAAACAGGAAATATAAAATATGTAGACAAGTGATTTTTGAATTATCCTGTTCATACAACGTGTTAATCCAAAAAAATAAAATAAACTGGCAATATAAAAAAAATACAAAAAATAAATAAAACAAGAAAAATGAAAAAAAAATAAAATAAAATAAAAAAACAAAAACAAAAATAAATAAATAAATAAAATATCTAGTCTATAAATCTCACGATTAAATAAATATTGACTGGCCTAATCCCTGGCAATGGTGCCAAAAACTTGATAGCGATCCGCAAGTGCACGTATTTATCGAAGTAATAAAAAGATTATCTTTCCCAACGAGGATCAGACGGTCAAGTACCGATTACACGATTGATCTATCTAAACGATTCAAAGTATGGTTTTTGTTTTGGAAACTTCTAAGTACAAATTAGGAGAAACAGAGGTAGTGTTTTTGGCAAAAATCAATTCAGATAAAAATCAGGACTCAGGGTTTCACCACGTTGACGATTATGAATTTAATAAAAATAAATCTTTGATAAGAAAATTATAGTTTTGAAAGGGATTTTTCCTAAGGTACAGATTACCTCCTCTAGAAGCGTAATTCGGTATCTATTTACATTAATTCCCTACTCTCATGACAATTAACATAAATAGACTCATTAAATTCTGTGAAAAACCATGGAATCCTTCAAACAAATCGAAACTACTCTCGTGATTGGATTCGTAGGTTTGAAAAGAATAGATCTGATATTGCGATTCACCTCTCGGTCCTTCTCGCAACGTCCAAGACGTAAAATTATGTGGCCAAGGTAAATTACGGAATAACACAATTCTAATCAAATCAAATCTATAAATTCATGTAAAAGATTTAAAACAATGTATTTAATCCATAAATGGTCAACGGGCTATTCCTCAAATCTCATAATTAAGGTTTACACATTCATGTTCAAAGCAAACAACATGTTTATCGATGAATTAAACATGTAATCTCTCTAAAATAATGCAAATAGGCACTAGGAAAGCAATTAGAACTCTTCCCCTTAATCTGGTGATGAAGATGAAGTGATCAAACCCCTCCTTTGCGTGATCTCTCGCCGAATTTCTGCACTAGAATTGAATCTCGCTGTCGCCGCCACCCTCCCTATGTTTTCGTGCGTATAATCCCCCAGAAACCCTTCCAAAACCCTTCCTTTTATAGTTTAATCAGTATGTAACCCATCTATGAAGGTTTCTGGAGAGTTTGGTTAAATTCTGGTTCAATTTGGAGTAGAATCGAGTGAGAAACCCGAAGGGGCAGACATTTTCACCGCCCGTGATGAGTTTACAGCCAAGGCCATAATTCTGTCTGTGAATAAGCCCTTTTGTACATAGAAAGTTTCACGGTCCGTGATGGATTCACAGCCTCACCCGTGAAAGTTTATGTGTATATTTTAACTTAGCCGTTTTTTCGCCCTTTGAACACCAGATTTACGGCCAGCCCCAAAATTACGTCCAAGGCCGTAAAAGTTGCGATCTTCACTATCTTCGCTCCAAAATTGATGTGTAAACTCGTGATTTCCTCGGGAACCGTGCTATGGCCTCAAAACTCTCAAAATCCATCATTTTTACGCCATTTTACCTACATTTTCAATAAAACTAAGAAAAGTGAAGATTCTGTGCAAAGTGAAGTAAAAAACACCAAAATTTGCATAAAATCATTCAATTAAGCCCAAAATGTGATGTAAAATATAGGCAAAAACATGATGTAAATGCAACTCATTAGGCCGTTGGGCGAGCGCTGGCGTCGATGATGGCTGGCGTTGGCGTTGCCCTAATCCAAGGACGATGGCTGGTGAATGAGGGCAAGGGTTGTCGTCGGCGAGGCGCTGGCATCGGAAGGCGTGAACTCGGCGAGGCAAGGCGATGGCGTCGAGTTAGGGCAAGAATCGAGATGGGTCGAAAACGAGGGCGAGCGACGTGTTAATTCGGGCGAACGGCTTATCTTTCCATCAGCCGTTGGAAAATTCTCTCCACCACGTGTCAAGCATTCAGAGAGGTTCTCTCGAATGCAACTAAGCGACCCCCTCCGCTTAGAAAACGCGCCCACTAGAGTGACTCAAAATTATCATAGAACTTAATTTAACTTAATAAGCCTATGAGTGTCTATTGGTTAATATCAAGTTGGTAGTATCTTAGAGGGACAACCTATATCTTTAGATAATTTCCTTTTAACTCATTGGATTAATTTAATAGAGAAATTTAACTTAATTAGATATTAAAATCTATGTGTTGAAATATGTGCTTTTCAGTAATTGTTATCTCATTTGGATTTATGTTCCACCTTTTTATTTAAAAATCATTCGAATTTATTTGCCTAGCTAATAAGATAAAAATTAGTTGTTGCTTAATATCTAAATTCTCATGGGATTGATAATCTTAATTATTACTTCAGTATAATCATGCATTTGCGACTATATCAAGTTTTTGGCTCTATTGCTAAGGATCTAGCATTGTTAATATCAATAAAATTTTAAGATTACTAGACTAGGCATTTTTTTTGTTTATTTTAGAGTTTTTCTTTTTCTATTAATTTAAATTTTATATTTTTTTATTAAAAAAATTTAGGTTTTTGTGTTTTCACATATGATGAACGCAATCACCACTATTGAATCAAAAAATAGCAAACTTGATTTTTTTTGTTGTTTTAAAATTCTAAGAAATACAAAAATTTTCAACTTTCTAGTTTATCTGCATAATGATCTTTTTTAGATTTTCTAGATTTTATTCTATATTTTCACAAAAAGTCAATGTTAGTGAATATTTTCACTATCAGTGACTTTGTGAAATTTTGCTATCAAATTTCTTCTACTATGCTGAGTTATTTCTTGGTGTATAAATCTATGTATTTGCTTGTTTAGAATTATTTTAGTAACGTTTTGATTTTTCTAGAATTTTTTTGAATATTCACATAAAGTCATGGCCCATGAATATTTTTATAGACCATTACTATGTAAAATTTTTTCTAATCTGTATTAAAATAATTCTAATTTATGTGATTATTTTTTGGATATTATTTTAGCACAAATTAACTTAGTTTATGTGCGGGACTAGGGAATCCCCTTCTAATAGCGTTGATTGGAAACATGACATTACACCACAACCAATGGTTAAATAAAAGGTATATGCCATCAAGGATGATAAGTATGACATCAATGTTTTGCAATCACTTAGTGAAGTCAAGGTAGATTCCTTGACTCAAAAATTTGATTCCTTAAGCCAACAAGAGATCCCTTAAATTCATCTTTATGTCACTATTACAATCACTTATGATATTTGTGGATGTTTGGGTCACTATTACACTAAATGCCAATAAGAGATCCCTTAAATTCATCTTTAGGGCATGCGATATGTATATACAAGTGATAACTTCAACTCATGGCCCCAAGATGACCAATACTTTAGTACCTACGAGTTGAACTGGCCGAATTATTCAAATTTCTTTTATGAGAATAATCTAAGCTTTATCCCACAACTCGACTTTGAGTAACCCCAAGAATCCAATATTGAAGCCTTACTTGAAATCCTCATAGTTGCTCAAACCATGCAAAATGAAGAGTTTCACAAAGATATTAGACAACTTACCTCAAGATTAGACACATTAGCTAGTCATATCATAATGTTAGAAACCTAGCAAGCCCAACAAGCTTTCACTTCCGTGATACACATGGGAGAACTAGAGGAGCCTCAAGTAAATAGCAATGGATTAGATGAGGGTGAATTAAAGAATAATTTGGATGAGGAAGAAATAAACACTAGTAGAACAAAAAACTTCATTGAAAAATTTGATAAACAAAAAACTTCATGCCAGTGACCGTCTTGGTGATTTTGAAGTGGAACAGGAATTGGTGTACATCCCACCACCATCCTATAAATCACCAATTCCTTTTCCTAGAGGTTAATAAAAATGTAACTTGACATGCAATTTGAGTTATGCTACAATATGGATACCTTGAATAAAGCAGTTAAGAAAAACAATGTCACTCAAACCGGTAGAGATTATTTGAAAATTTGCATAATAGATGATGATGAGATGATCAAACCTAACGCCAAGACATGCTCCCAATTACCTGATTCAAATCCAACCCTAGATACCTAGAAGGTAAAACTAGAGACACTTAATGAAAATGATACTGAGGTAAGTGAAAAGCCTAATGTTGAACTTAAACCTCTTAGAAGCAATCCAAGGTATGAATTTCTAGACCCTAATCGCAACCTTCTTACAATTATTAGTATAGATTTAAAGGAAGGAAAAATAATTTTACTTTTGGATAAATATAGAAAAATTATATAGCACTCTTTATATAATATTAACTTTTATCTTTACATGCATAGGGTGATTACTGTGATATTCTCGAATTATTAGAATTTGTAGTAAAATAAGTTCTTAGTTATTCAACTTAGATTAAATAGTAATAGTTATGTTCATTGGTATACTAGGAAATTGGAATGGGTAGCGTAAAAATAGGAGGTTATATGTTATTTATTATGCTACTGTTCCATAGACTTCACTATGATATTTTAGTAACGGTCAAGCTAATGATCTTAAACAAGAACTTATTGGGAGGCAACCTAAGCATTCTTTTCTTTCCTTTTCATGCAATTGTCTTTCACACATTATATTAGTTAATAGATTAGTGCACATAGTGAATTAAGTTATAAAGTTATTCTTGAGTATGAACTCTTATCTAGACTTAAATTGTTGATTAAAAATGTTTAATTATTATGTAAGAAAAAATAGAGGAATTTGAGGCGAAATTGTGGATTGTAGTCATGGGCTATGTTGGGTCATTTTTGGTCATTTGATTAATATGTTTGACCTTTTCAAATTCACCTTATAAAAATAAGGTTTTTTTTATTTAAATGGTTTTGGCTTCCAATGAACACAAGTATTCATTGTTAATTACCCCTGAAAATCAGGATACCTTTGATTGAGAGATCTATGTTATGAAATAAAATAATAATAATAAAAAATGTGATATCAAATGATGCATCAAAAGTGTATGCCATCAAACATAGGTGGACAAGTAGTAGAGCGTCTTACAACATGTGAAGATGATGCATCAAAGTAGTCATAAATAACTATAGGAAAAATAGTTAAGTTTAAACATATCAACCAACCTCTGATACCAAATGAAAAGAAATTAACACACAAGAGGGCTTCAACAAGATTTCTATGCTTCAAGATCTTCAAGAGAGTTTATCATTGAGATTTCAAGAGAAAAGAAAGCTCTTTAGGGCACAAATGGTTTAGAAGATCATCTAAAAAGGTTCTAGTGCTTTTGAGAATATTTTTATATGGTTTTTTGACGCTACAAATGGCTAGATTTGAAGAAATAGCTGTTGGAGGTCGAAAAAGCTCGGTTTGTGCTTATTGGGCCAATTCAGGCCAGTTCGATTCAGGCTGGTTTGGACTGCATATTTGGTTCAAATTGATTTAGCTCGTTTGAAGCTCATTTGAAGTGCGAATTGATTATCGTTTAAATCGTTGGAAAGCTTAGGAAGTCAGCGCGTGCATGGCTACACTCTTTTTCACAAGGATCTATAACAAATTGGGAGCAACTATCAAATGATTTTTATCAAAGTACTTTCCCTCAAGTAAGACTGCGCAACTTTGAAACCAAATAATGAGTTTTGCCCAGAGAGATGGTGAATCTTTGTACGAGGCATGAGATGGATTTAAAGAGCTCCATAGTATGTGCCCACATCATGGCCTTGAGAAATGGGTAATCGTCTATACCTTCTATAACACACTTAATTACAACATGCATATGATAGTTGATGTTGCCGCCGATGGCACAATAATGAATAAAAGTATTGATGATGTGTTGACTTTAATTGAGGACATGACTTTAAATCATTATCAATGGACAAATGAGAGAGGGTCATCTTCTAAAGCATTTGGTAAATTTGAATTAGATGCCATCAGTTCAATTATAGTCCATCATGAGACAACATAAATTATATACATCCATTTATAGATTAACAATGTCTATGTGCTGAGTTATTTGAACTAGGGGTGAGTATTCGGTAAAAACCGAATTATCGAATACCGAAATGTTAAAAACTGATCCCGAACCGAATAAGGGATTTATCGATCGGTAAATCGATAAATTACCGAATAAACCAATTTACCGATTACAAAAATATTAATATATTTCCTAATTAATTTAATTAATTTTTATGGAGGAGGTTTTAAATAAAAGAAAAAAAAATACTTGTTATATAAGAATGACAATGATAGTCTCTTGATGGTCACTTGATTTTTAAGTTTATTCAATTGTTTGGTATTTTTTTTCATGCTTCAAATATCTAACTTTTCTTTAATTTATATTAATATATATGCATATCGGTAAATCGGTAAATTACCGAACCGAAAACCGACACCGAATTTACCGAACCGATTTACTGATCGGTAAATTCTGTAAAAACCGAATTATGTTCACCCCTAATTTGAACTAATGGTGGATAGAGGCTAATTCCCAACTCAACATGACTATGTCATCCAGCTATGAGCATTGTAAGCATAACTCTAAGTTACCTAAGAAATCTTTATGTAATTCAGCTAATGATGTCTATTCACTAAGGCTTCAATATTGATTAAATCACTAAATCCTAAATCTATATTGTTTTTCCTTAACCAATATTAACTACACGATGAATACTTGGACTCGATGATATTTCTTAGGATCTCAATCCTAATCATCTACAAGTAATTATATACACAAATTCTTTCATGTCCTAGATTGTTTGAAATAACTAAATGCCTGAGTGATTGCATGACCTATATCGATCAAAATGGCTACATGTTCAAGTGACTACATGCTTAAATAATTGTGTAGCCTAGATAAATCAAACATGGCTATGTACTTGAGGAAACTACATCACCTATATCACCATTTCTAATAGTGAAGAGTATATAGTTTGTTCCTCATATTTAGTGAAGTGGCCCTAGAACACCCATATTTCAAACCAATTGAATAAGCTCTCTCTCCTAAACAAAGCATCTAAAAAATTCCCTTTGTTTGATGGAGATCAAAGCAATGCGATCAAGCCATAAAGTTCAAAATACTATTGTTATTTACTAGATCATTTATGTATATAAATCCTATGTAAATAAAGTCAAAAATGTCACCACAAGTTTTGACTAGAGTCATTATTATAGACTATTTATTTAATAAATTTAATTTAATAGTATCAAATTATTAATGTCTTATTATTAATAGATATAAATTAGGGGGTGTAGGATGAGCTGAAGATTGCAACTAGAAAAAAAATTTCATATTCCACCCATCCTTTTGCATTTTCCTATACCATGGGAAGTGAAAGTTAATACTAAACTCAACTTATCATACAATTTTATTGTAATTTATTTTTTATAAGAATAATATATTTCTAATCCTATAATATTATATATTTTAATATGAATTAGATTTGCATAGTGTAAGCTAAAACTTGAAAGTGATCAGGTTTCCCTTTTAACTTAGATGAATTTATCATTTGCTGTTTCCGTGATTAGATGGTGTTATATAGATGAAGTTTTGGTTGTTGAGGGAGTGTTTAAATCTAAGGAATGGTCTACTTAATAGATGTGGGTTGCTAGTCATATTATTATTGTGTAAGAAATAAGCTACTAATGCGACTTATACAATGGAAATTGTTAGATAACAATAATCACTTGATTATTAATTGAGTGGTATGAAAAAAGAATATTGAGATAGTACATGGTGGGCTCATGGCACACTTTGCTTAAGTGTTAGTTTGCTTTTGAATAGATTGCCCAATGCGTTTGAATTTTGCTCATATCATTAGCCCCTACGTGGGAGTTGCCAAAAAAGGGGAATATGGATCTAATGAATTCCTAGAGAAGATTGTTATATACTTCAAATTTTAAATCTCTTATTTGAGAGGGATGTTGATATTTCTTGGTCATGTAGTACTAAAATATATTACCTAATGCAAATAAAGCCCATGCCTTGGTCATGTTATTGAAGTGTTTAGAGATTTGAGAACACAACCATTATTGTAAGGAATGGTGTATATGTGTCTTAGAGCATACAACAACTGTTGCATGAGAGCATTAGTTGAATTGTTTAGACATTGTCATCCACTATAATAGTGTAATTTATAAGAACCGAACCAAATAGTTCAGTTTGGTTTAGCTCAAATCGATTAAACCAAATAGTGTAATTTTAAGACTTTAATTCACCTTTTTGTTATATAAAATCAATTAATAAGAAAATACATTAGTATAAAATGTCCAATTTTACTATTTTCCTATATAAAGTCTTTAGGCTTTTAGGGCCTTTTTAATTTTAATTATTATTAATTGGTTCAGTTCAGTTTATATAGATTTTGAAAATAAAAAATCGAAACCAAACCGATTTAATCTCACTTCGTTGAACCTAAATCGACTCGAACCGAATTACTATAAAATATAATTGGATGTCGAGATTCTAATTAAATCTTATTGTGTGATCCATTATAATATTATAAACAATAAGCAATATCTAGTCATACATTATTATTACCTAAATCACAAAAATATTGAGATTCAATATAACCTTTTTAAATAATATTTTTATGTGATTTAATATCTTTTTCCTTGCACTTGATCAAAGAGGCCTATGATACCAACACTCTCCTTATATACAATAGACAAATCCTATAATCACTCACATTATTTTTCATAATTAATGATATACATAATTATAACTTTTATGATCACTAATTTGTATTTGATTGTATTAAGTTACATGACTAGTCATGTAAGAATGTATTATAACCTTTAAGTCAACAAATTATATATACTATTATCATTATTATAATACTTAAGGTACTCATATAACAATCTATATATATAGTATTCTCATGATATAATTCTATATACTTATGTCTTTGATTCAACATCGCACTACTCATTGATATTAATCACAACACATATTATTCTTAATATATTATTATTATCTTAAACCATTATAAATCTATAATATTTGACTAAAAATATTTTATATTATTTTAAAGATATTATTATAATTACTTAACCGACAAGCAAAACGCTGGCAAAAATTGATCTGACCCGCCGACCCGACACGAAGTTAGGCGGGTTCGGGTTGGGTCTAATCGTGTTCGGATCATAAATGGGTTAACCCGTTTATGACCCAAAATTAAACAAGTCGTGTCGAGTTATAATCGGGTTGACCCGCTTAACCTGATTATATTATATAATTATATATATATATATATATATATATATATATATATATCATTTCGGGTTGAGTCGTGTTGTGTCGAGTTAATCGGGTTAATATTTTTACATTTATATAATTATATATATTTTTTTATAAATATTTATTTAAATTATTTAATATTAAACAGATTAATCGAGTCATGTCGGGTTGATCCGAATATATATAGGTCGTATTTGAATTAGATCATCTGGCCCAATTAATTAAACGGATCATATTTAAATTAAGCTAATCGAATTATGGCTCATAAATGGATCAATTCGATCTTGACCTGCTGACCTATTTTGCCATGTCTAAAAACGCCAATCTCGTTTATACGATAAATAGGTACTGCGGCTTTACTCACCCGTTTAAGGTCTTAATTTTTCTTCTGCTCGCCCCCTCCTTCTAGGGTTTCCGCAACGCCATTCTCTAAGATCCCGTAATCTTTTATCCGGAATGGCAACAGAAACCAAACCGGCGGCCGCCGAGGACCCTAAAGTTGACCTATTCGACGATGATGATGAGTTCGAGGAATTCGAGATCGGACAAGGTATTTTTAGTTGATTGTGCCCTTTATTATGATTATTTTTAATCTTTTTGTTTGGCTAGCACAATTTGTATCATTGGCTTCGAGGTTTTAATCAAACCTATCGGCAAATTTGGTTAATCCCAGATTGAGTTTTTTTCCCCTCAAGATTGTCATATGTGATCATGTACTGGGAAAAGTTGAACCCTGTCCTTATTTATGACCAAATTTATGCCTTCTCGTTCAGAAGGTAGTTAAGATCTAGCTTTATGATATATAACATGAGCTAAAAAAATCATCCTAGCTAGTGCTTGTGTGTAAAGGAATATTTTGACTAATTTACCTATTGATCTCTGTTTATGTTTTTCTTCATTGTGTGGATTTAGCTAATAAATCATATGATGCGCGATCATTCTCAAGCATATTGACGTTCCTTTGGAGTTATTACTTCTGCATAGAGGCAAGGAAACAAGGGAAAACTAATAAGCTATTACTTCTTGGATAGGTAAGATGTTTGTGAGAAAATTGTGATGAGATTTAATCAGGTAAAAGGAGTAAAAAAAAAAAAATAGAGTATTGGTCTGCCAGGGTAATGAATCACTAGATGCATCATAGTTAGGGGAGGTGTAAGTATCTTGTGAGCATGTTTCTTCAAACTTATCGCAGCTCCCACACTTTGCTGGCATTAATGTCAAATTTTGACATGCAGGGAAATTCATGTTAGTTGCCAAGGTCACCCTATGTGATTCATTGCATCCAGAATTTTTTTTTTTTTTTTCAAAACTTGACTTGCAAAGTCACTGCATTCGCAACTACCACACAATGAGATTATTGTTCACCAATACGACTACCATCCAATCTTGCATGCTACATGGCAATTTGTTAAGTTCAATTATGAAATTTTGAGTATTCACAGGAGAGGCAGAGACACTGTACATGAAATTTATTGGCAGATGTGAGATGACTAAGGAATTAATCTCATGTCTTTTAAGAGTTGCAAGGCTAGGGTTAAGGCCAACCATTAAAAGGTGCACTTTTCTAAACTGACCATTCTTGCATCAGAAACTTCTCGTGTGTATCAAGCCTTTACATTCTGAAACCAACCAGCGGTAGAAAGTGCTGTACTTGAATTAGCCTCGGCTGTTATAATTATCCGTAACCCATGGAAATATTTATATCACAATAATACTTGTTTACAGTAATTAGTTGCTTGTCCTATAACAGACAACAGAAACGAGTGAACCTATTTCTGCCCTTGGCATTTCCCTTGATAGGCTGTTACGAGTAGCCTTATCATCTTGTTATTTATCATGAGCGTATGGATTTGGAGAAAATGATGTCTGTTTTTTTTTGCATTTATGTCTGCCTTAACAATCTGGAACCAACCAAAGGGGAAATGCTGTAAACCTCAGCTGTTGTGGTTATCATTAATGGAAATATATATATATATATATATATATATATATAGATGTACATACATATATAGATGTACATACATACATATATTGCTATATGCAATAATACGCATCCGATTCATTCCACTGCTCCATGTCATGTCGCCCTCAATAGATTGTAAGAAGCATCCTTATCATTCTGTTATCTATTATGATTATATGGATTTGGAGAAAAGAATGACCTTATGTGTCTTTTACATTTATATGCCCTGTTGGATAAACATTAGTCATTTTTCTTATTGAATTTTTCCTGTATCTTCTAGAATGGGATGATAAGGAAGAAGGTAAAGATAACATTCAACAATGGGAAGATGATTGGGATGACGACGATGTCAATGACGACTTCTCACAACAACTCAAGAAGGAGCTTGAAAGCAACTCGGATAAAAAATAAGATTAGAATTTGCTAATTGCTTTGTGATGTGCAACATTTGCTTGACTCTGATGCTCCAAACGTTACGATTGTAGCTTAGTTATGGGATGTGCGATGTTTATTTGATTCTCTTGCATGCATTCCAGATCTTGTATGTTAACGCACCTGTTATTTTGCCATTTTCATTTCTGATCACAGTAAGGAGTTTGCTCTTGTGGTCAATTTAAGTTGAGAATGTGCTCGATACTTTATTATTTCACTCATGCATTTGCGCTGGACGTTAAGCGGCAATGGTCGGGTTTGAAGAAATTAGCTTTTGGCTCCTACCTAAGTTACACCAGCCTAATTCAAGGGGTAGGTGTAAATAGAATTTATTCTGTTATGAGCTTGGAAGAAACCAGTAACTTTTAAGGCTACAAATATGCTAGCAGCCGCATGAAATCCTTAATTATTTTATAGATGTGACCAGTTCTTTACAGTAATAAGCTGCCCGTAAGAAGTGGTAAGTAGGCCACATTGCAACCTTATGATAATTCTGGAAGCGTTCCTCCTCCTAGGCATACTTGCATTTGTCATAGCCTGCGTCCACACGAAAAGATACTGTAAGAACAATAATAATATCTACAGAGGAGATCTATGCGAGGACTGGCAAAGAAATTGATAATTCTTAATCATTTATGTGCTCACTTGGATCAGTCACGGCCGTAAGGCCAGAGTTGGCGAAGTAGCAGTTCCAGGGGTTCTCCCCTTTTGCCTGGTAGTAAAGGTTCATCACCACAGAAGCATGGTTGATGAGGGTGTCAGGTTTGAAGCAAAGATTGCCTGGCCTAATAATAATACAGTCGACATGTTCACAGGCGTAGAGGATGTTGTCCCTCAGATCTGCATCACTGGTTGAAGGCTTCGCCACGCACCATTTTTTCTGCAACGGAGTGAGTATATTTATCATTAATATCTACATTATTCGAGTTCATGATTGAATTTGCTTTTAACAAGCAAGTTTTGCAGGCAAGTAAAATGAAGCACCTGGGCATCGACAAACTTCATTGTTCCCCCTGCGAGAAAACAGTCGAGCTTGTGTCAGTCAATCTAAACGCAGGTAAGTATCAAAGCAGTCTAAACATCTATCTACACTACTATAATTTGGATAGAACTCGAGAACTTTTTTTTTTGGGAACCCATCAATCTCCTCTCCAAACTATTTTTTAGGATAAGAATATCAGTCAAGACACAGCCATTTATCAGATAATACCAGAGCCGAGGGAGAGCAGAAGCAGCAGCAGCACAAGACAGAGGTTTGGGAGTTGCATGAGAACTCTGGCCATCTTGGAGTCACCCTTAGCTACTCTGGTAATGCTGCTTTTGATTCAGTTGTTAAGGTTGTAGTGTCTTTATATAAGAATGTTCTGGCCTTGTGACGTGCTGTCTTGTGTTGATTTCATACCAGCTACTTTGGCTGGTTACGTGTGAAAGAGGTAGGACAAAGGTCTTGAGGAACAAAGACAGTATGTTTAGCACAGAAGCATTTCTGAAAGAGGTCATGGTATCAGCGGTGTAGTCAGAAAGATGTTTTCTTAAGCAAATTACCATGTGGAGCTTGGCATCGTCTTCCATATGTGTTTTTAGGTGCCATTACTGATCTACCTATCCGTGTAGGTCTGTTGAAACTTTGGAGATCGAATCTTCTCTAAAAGGGGCTAGTAATCAAAATTTCTTATTTCATTAGAAAGGCCAGAATGCATGCACTTCCTTTTTTTTCTTTTATCCCTTCAGATTACAGCCTCATGAAGCAGCACTACATTACCTCAGTAAGTAATCAAAATTTCTTGTTTCACCAGAATGCATGCACTTCCTTTTTTTTTTTGCTTTTATCCCTTCAGATTACAGCCCCATGAAGCAGCACTACATTACCTCAGTAAGGGGTTAAGGGTAACTCCAACACGCTTTAGATCAATGGTCGACATATTCTTGTGATAATTTATAATGTATTATTACTATCAGTTCATCTTATGGCTGTGATTTAACTTCTTTGTTTTGTCATTCAAAGAACATTATGATAAGGTGCAATAAATGATATTACATCTGCACTTTTAGATTTTTTTTTTCTTTTGCATATGACACATCTTGTGAAAGCATCTAGGGTTATACCTCTTCAATGAGGGAAGTGGAAGGACTTCCCCACACATTGCCTTCATGTGATAACCGATTAGCATTTACCTCGGAAGGCACCTTATGTTCCACGTCCTCTTACGGTGATTCCCCTGCTTTTTCTCTTTTCCTTAAATCTCATCTACTGTGGATATTTTGACTATTGTATCTATATTTACTCAAGTGACACATAAACACCTCACGAACCTATTTTGGGCTCAGATTACTGATAATAGTAAGGATTCACGTGATGAAATTTTAAGCTTTTAACTTTGGACTATATTAATCTTGATGAAAACTACATTAACTGAACTTAATAAATCATGGGCTTTAAGTTTGAATAGATATTTTTTGTGGTTTGCATTCATTGAGCTTCTTGAGGAGCTGAGCTTCTTAACTCTAGGCTGATTACTTCAATTTTTTAGTTTAATATGGAAACCGAGTATTTGTCACTTGACATTTTCTTAGAAGGCGATCAGTGTTGACATTTTTACAGGTAGTCTTCAATTCATTCATTACTCGCCAGTCTTTGAGGCTAAATTTTTAGCCTCTGCATGAATGTTTTTCTTCCTCCATGCCTAAAGAATACAAATTCATGGTCTCCCCTTCAGTTATTTTTAACCTGCTAATGTGTGTTGGCCAACGCCTAAAATAGGTTATCATGATTTTGATCTTGAGCCTAGTAGGTATGCTTATGTTGGTGTTAAAACTAATTTATTTCAACACTGATTGAGAAATTCACTACTAGTGTTTTTTTAGCCCCTCCTTTTTCTGCCACAGTAGTTGGTAGCCATTCTTCCTAATGTCTTTGAACTATTGCACTGCCTGCCCAATCACTACTCATTTAAGTTGAATGCTGGCAATGTCACCTATTGATGCATGCTTTTAGGTGGAACCCTAGTCTCTAAGTAGAGATCATCTCTCTTCTTGTATATGGACAGTATCAATTTCGAGAGTTCAGCCAAGCTGCAACAGACAGTGGATGGATGATATAATCTTCCACTGTGCCCAAGGACTTACAACCTCTTAAAATTTCAGAATGCTTCCAGCCTCTGCTAAGCATAATTTTGAACTACCCACATCACAAATTTTATTTTAATGCATCATTTTCCGTCATGCTGCCGCACTCCTCTTTCGATTACAGGTAACCTCTCTGACTAACCAACGCCCATTCCGATGCATGGTAAGTCCTCTTTGCTTCTGAATAACCTAAATAGTACCTATCAATATAATTTCCTCATGTTATACTTCATTGATCTTCTAATCCCCTGAAGATAATTTTACAGCCCCGGCTATGGATCTCTTCACAGGTTTTACCCTATTTGAATAGCTCTTTAAGTCCAAAGAAGCTTCCACGAAATCTAAAAAGACCTTCCTTCATTCCATATCCACTTGGTTAGTGATACGTGCTTAGCACGTCAAAGTAGACAAAGTAAATATTCTGGACAAGACTCAATCTTAACCTTAGGCCCTTATTTATAGACTTTTCTTACTTAGCGGACTGGGTATGACAAGCCAACCCGAATCCACTTATTAATAACCTACTAACACTAATGGGCCCGTAATAATTGCCCCCCTCTTGAACTAGCCTTATCCTCAAGGCTGAAAACTTCCTCTTGTGTCGTCTCCAGGGTCCCACGGCACGCGATCCTCTCCCTCTAGATCTTCATCTTCAGCTAGCAACATCACCCTGAATTGCTTGTTTGTGCATCGGTGCATTGGATGATATGGTTGATCACACTGGAAGTATAATCCTTTATCTCTCTTATTGATGTACTCCTGGTGGGACATAGCTCGACTCCTTCTGGACCGATCATAGGTGCTTGACGATGTGCGTTGACCTCCTACCTCCTTGGAACCATTTTGGGATGGCACACCTCCTTTTCCCTCACCAGGCAGTCTAATACTAGAATTTACACTAATGCTTCTCCTCGGTTGCTGGACACTGTAGGCCGAAACCACTTGGGATGGTGAATCTGACATATCCACTTATTAATAACCTACTAATACTAATGGGCCCATAACAATTGCCCCCCTCTTGAACTAGCCTTGTCCTCAAGGCTGAAAATTTCCTCTTGTGTCGTCTCCAGGGTCCCACGGCACGCGATCCTCTCCCTCCAGATCTTCATCTTCAGCTAGCAACATCACCCTGAATTGCTTGTTTGCGCATCGGTGCATTGGATGAAATGGTTGATCACTCTGAAAGCATAATCCTTTCTCTCTCTTATTGATGTACTCCTGGTGGGACATAGCTCGACTCCTTCTGGACCGGTCATAGGTGCTTGATGATGTGCGTTGACCTCCTACCTCCTTGGAACCATTTTGGGATGACACACCTCCTTTTCCCTCAGCAGGCAGTCTAATACTAGAATTTACACTAATGCTTCTCCTCGGTTGCTGGACACTGTAGGCCGAAACCACTTGGGATGGTGAATCTGACATAGTTGGATTAGGAGGAATGCTTCCTCCCCAAGAGTAGTTCCCACTGCCTATCTGACTTTTGCTTACCACCCCTTCTGTCCCTATTCGCCCTTGTGATGTGGTCCCCCCCCATCAGCTCCCTCTCGATGACTCGAGCAAGAATCATGGCACGCATAACATCTGTGGGTAAGAAGACATGCACCTTCTCTCTGATAGTACTGTTTAGGTTCTTTAAGAAGAAACCCACGTATTGCTCCTCAGACAGGTCAGGTAGCTGTGAAACAATCTCATCAAAAACTCCAATGTGCTCGGTCACAGTCAGGAGACCCTGTTCTAAGGCTGCCAGACGCTCATAGGCTGAAGTGGCTGGGAACTCACTATAGTGCTGTAGCATTTCTTCTTTCAGCCTCCCCCATGTCAGATTGGGAGTCCTTCGCCTCAACCACCGAAACCAATGTCTTGCTGAGCCTTCCATGCTCACAAAAGACATCGGGACCTTGTATTCATTTGTCGTCCCCTGGATATCAAATTACTGCTTCGCCCGTGCAATCCATCCTACGGGATCAGTCCCATCAAATCCTGGCAGCTCTATGCGCTTATGGATCCACCGCATATTCTCCTCCGAAGTCATTCCCCTATTTGTTTCTCCTCCCTAATGCACTCCACCTCCTAGTCTGTCTTCATCAATGATTTCTATTCTATTCGGCCTCATGTTTGCCTCTGGTGGGGGCCAATGCTCTCGTGAAGGGGGTGGGCGATATGGCTCCTTGCATGGGCGATGATAAGGACTCAATGAACCCTCCCTTTGCTCGTCCCGCCTGCCTGTTAATGTCGCAACCAAGTTCCTCATCTTGCTCATCAACGCATCAATAACCCCCCAGTGACGATCCATCTCATCCTGTCGCTTAGTAAGTGCAGCTACTTCCTCTCGATATTGACTCCGCTCTTCTTCGGCTGTCAGCACTTCAATCCTCCTTTTCTCTCCTGTAGACTGAAGTTCCTCTCGTATAATCGCAAGAGAACTATGTACTTCTCTTACTGTTTTCTCCAAAGCCTCCAACCGAGCCTCACTTCTTGTTGTCATCCTTCTAATTTTTTTTTGATTTTTCGGTGCTACAGTAACTTGCTACAGTAAGCTACAATACCCGATTTTTTACTCTCTCTGATTTTTTTTTTTGAAAAAAAAAACCTAATCTACAGTAGTTCATGTGTCCGCTCGAAAACCACCGTCACCCACTTCCACGCGTGCCGTCGCTTGCGTAGCCGGACAGCAGATCCAGCCGGCTAGGGTTCCGGCACTTGCTTCCTCGCCGCCGGCTAGGGTTCCGGCTTCCGCTCTGATCAGCAAGGGGTCTGAGAGGAGAGAAGATGCATGCCGCTACCACCTGGGAGCTCGCTTGGATCCGCTGCTTCGTTGGATCTGACGCACGCCTTCTGCCAGTCGCTTCTAGCCAACTAGGGTTCCGGCCAGAAGTGGGAGGTGGAAAAGGAGCGTTGGATTCGAAGAAGGCTTGGCGTCGGCGTCGGAAAGAACTTGGCGTAGCTGCAGCCGTGCGAACTCGCCTGGGAAGAAGGAAGATCCGTCACTCGCCCGGATCCGTCTCGCCTGGGAAGATGCCACCAGAATCTGCACCGGTGCGCCAGGAAGAAGGAGATGCCGTGTGGGTGGACGCTGCGGATGCTGTTGACGCTGAGTCTTCGAAACCGCAGGACGCCGAAGAGAAGGACTCACGGACGATGGCGTAGATGTCGCCGACTGTGCAAAACCCTCCACCTAGAGTTTCCAGACTCCTCCCTTAGGGTTTTTTTTTTTGGTTGGCTTGATGAACGATACTAGATCCGCCGTATAGATCTAATACCGACAACGGAAACTCCTTCCGACTTTATCCATCACCGGACCATCGGTTCCCCGGCGATCGATCCGGCAGGTCGGACCAATTGATACGAACTATCGTGCTAAGCACGCCAAAGTGGACAAAGCAAATATTCTAGACAAGACTCAACCCTAACCCTAGGCCCTTATTTATAGACTTTTCCTACTTAGCAGACCAGATATGACAAGTCAATCCGGAGCCACTTATTAATAACCTACTAACACTAATGGCCTGTAACAGTTAGTTACCATGATGCTACTAACTTCAGGTAAGTTACTCCCTTGTCAAGACATCAACAAGCTTAAGATGAAGCAAAAAGTATTTGCTCCTTATGATACAACAAAAGTCAAATAGCCTATTGTTGTTGGTAATTTTTCCAGCAATAGTTAATTACGAGAGATATTTTCTAGATTTTAATCAGATTTGGTTGATAGTGCATACTAAAACAGTGATATTTTCTGGATTTGGTATTTACATCCTATTAAAAAGTTGTATTCATCTATACAAATGGGCATTTTAGAGAGATTGTCTCTACTAATACTTTTTTATGTGCTTTTAATTAAATTGGGGAAAAATGAGTATCCAACCTCTTTGATTGAAAATTTTGTTATATAATTAGTGCTCCAAGGTGTGTATTTGGTTGTTCTTCTACAAGTTACTTTACATAGACCTACATTCAGATTATATTATTTGCTCTTTTTTGACCTAAGCCAACTTATCTTTGAGACCATTAATATTCTTGATCTACGCATTATTACTAGATAAATTTTATGTTGTAGCTTACTTGGACACAATTAATACTACAACACATTTATCTCATTGACTTGATATATTAGTCCCACTCCAATTTTTTTTAATTATCTAGATAAAATATTACATAGACCTCTAAACATTATCTTATATGAGACTATAGTAGATAACAGTGTAGATACTCAACTTTGTGTAGGGGAGCATGTGTTTTAGTAAGATTTACTCAAGAATTTCTGATCTTGGAGCTAAGTAAGTGTCTATTATCGAGCTCTATCTCAAATAATAATACAAATTATGGTGAGTAGAGATATTATTCAAGTTTTGATTGGACCCATTATCAAAGGAGGATGAGATCAAACTTAACAATGACTAACCATAGTTGCAAAAGTTTTATATTAAGAACAATATTTTTTTATATTGTACGTACTTATTTAAATTTTATTGAGCTTTTGGATCTTATTCTAAAAATGTAAGTGTTTGATTTCTTAAAAATGATGTTAAAACTCTAGGAATGGAAAATTGGAAGAAAAAAAAAATCAGTAAATTATGTTATTGCGCACCTCTTCTTTTTCATTAGGGAGATGACACCATGGAATGTTCGGCAACAATCTCTGTTGTATAATTGTGTGGCATTCTCATCAACCGCGACTTCCATGTGATCCAATTGTACGAAAAAATAGAACGCGATGATGTTGATCAAAATGTCCGAGCAAAACCAAAGTTAGGGTACATCTCCTTCGCATTAGTGATTTCTAGCTCACTGGAACTGATCATTAGCGTTCCTAATCACAAAAATAAAGTTTTTGGCTTAAAGGCTTTTCGTTTATCCTAGTGATTCCTATTGGGCCCAAAACTACATGTGTGAACTCTCCATTATAATCCTACCTTCATTTTCAACTGCTATCCAATTTTCTTCCACTCAATTAAAGTTAACGCAAACTTGGTTGATTTTTTTTTTCAATTAATAACTCTATTAGATTGAACTAGATTTGATATTAATAATTTTGGATTTTCTAGTGATTTGAATGGTTTATATTTAATATTGTAATTTTGGCTAATAGAAAGTGAACATCTCACTCTGACCATCCATTTGACAAGTTTAAATTCTCTCCTTTCAAATTTAATGTTTTATGTATATCTAATATTTCTATGACCTAGACCAAATCAAATTCAATTAGTACTCCACATTTGATTAGGCTGTTGGGCCCGGCAGGCTGGTCATGTCTAGCCTGTCATCTGGGCTAGGCTTTGGTTAGTCAAGGTTAGGGCTATGGGATGGAGTAGCTGAGGTGGCGTATATTGAGCCAGCTACAAGATGGAGTCTAGGTTGAGTTCTGGACCGGCTAAGCTGGGAAGCTACATCGAGGTGTGTAAACTAGTTGCTATCAATCCCCCTCTCCTCCTAAATTAGGGCTTGTTTCCGGGAAAGAAAATAAAAAAGAAAAAAATAAATAAGAACAGGAAAAATTAAGATGAATAGAAAAGTATGAAGATTTTCTTTCTCTGTATTCTAGATAGAAAGAAAACTTGAAGGATGGATCGCATTTGATATGCGCACTCTATTTTTATACTTTTACACCTAAGTATTAACAAAAATATTATTTAGTACTATAAAAATTTTACTCAAATTATTGAATTATCGAATAACTATAAAATATTATAAAATTACAAAAAAATATAAATAATCTATACAAATTTACAAATAAAATAGTAAAAAATTATACAATTACTATAAATTATTATAAAATTTAATTAATCATATAAAATTTATGTGCCTCAAGCTTCACCTTACCCCTTATAAAAATACACATATTGTGAAACACTGATAAGCGTTTTCTTGTGGCAGATAATACATGATAGCAGGATCCAAACGGAGAGAACATAAGTCATCCCTAATGCCACTTTATTTGGAACTCCAAACAGATAGCAGGACTCAATTCTCTCTGCTTTCTTTCGAAACCGTACAGTCAATTTTAGGGGTGGCAATTTCACCTTAATCTGACGGGTACTTGACCCAACTCATTTATAGCGGGTTCAGATACCCGATTAGCTAAACGGGTCGAGTTCAAGTTTAGAGGCATGGGTATCTAGTACCTAATACCTGACTTTCAAAAAAAAATATAAATATTAATTTTTATTATTAGAGTATAAATAATAATAAAATAACTATTATATAAATATTATTACTATTAAAAATATAAAATAATAATAAATAATTATTATATAGATATATTTAATTTAATTTTAATTTTTTAAAAATATTTTATATAATAAATAATTTAATTTTTTAATTAATCGGGTACCCGTACCCGCGGGTACCCGTTTAAATATCCGACCCGGGTTTAGGTCGAGTTCCGGTGACAGGTCGAGTTTAGATTTAGGGTAAAATCCCAAAATATGATCAAAGTGTACACAGAAGAAAACACCACATACCATATGCGCAATTGTGTCATTATCTTGCCACAATTATTCTGACCAGCAGATGAATTCAAATCCCTTTTCTATCCTGACTCTTGCATCAAAGTCAACATGAGCAAGATGGCAGTACCTGGAGATCAAGAAGAAAGGTTGTAGTGCTGCTATCTCAACCATGAAAGATCCAAAAGAAGAGCCACTTTATAGCATTCCTGGGACGAAACACTTTAATCCTTATAAACTCTATAAGGCAAATATCAAAGTGGAAGGATCTTCAGTCCCTTGAGCTAGTACAATTCAATTGGTACAAAAGAAAGAGTAAGAAGCAAACATAGCCTCGTTACCACTTATGCAAAGAAGACATTATTAAACACGAAGGAAATATGGTTCTTGCTCATTTTATAATAATTTGTTGTTGAACACGAAGGAAAGAGTTACATATGAAAAAAAATCAAATGTTTGGCGACAACAAAACCCGATAACAACAAAACCCTAATTCCATATTATAAAAAATCCCAAATTTAAATCCTAGATTACTTGATCCAACAAAGACATAGTGCTAATAAGTAATCAGAGTAGTGAAAGGAGAGGTGACAACAACCAAAAAGAAAGTCGGCGACGACTATTTGTTGAAGAACAGAAAACAACAAGAAGTTTGTAAGAAATCGGTGGAAAAAAAAAACAAGGGGAAAAAAACCCTAGCGATTAACATGAGTAGTTGAACCTTGATGGGAGCACTAGCGGTGAGCAACGAGCGCCAGTGGTGATGAACAGCAAGCGCTAGTGATGTGCAGTCCTAGGGATCACATGGAAGAAGAGGGAAGAAATGTCCAACTCTAATAACAATGGTATCGCATGGAAGAAGAGGGAAGAAAAGGGTTTTCGGATGAAAATAGATGGACGAGGCGTTGAACGCGTTTTCCACCCGATTTTGGGGGACACAAATTTGACAGAATATAACGCCTTTTTCCTTCACCTTTTCTTTTCCTTCTTTTCTATCCTTCCAAGGAAACGAGGGAAAGCACATATTTCCATTCTTTCCTTACTTGTTGCTCTCCAAGGAAACAATACCTTAAAGAAAAGCTCTCTAGAAAATGAGGGGAGAGGCTCGGATGAAGCATTAGAGGAATAGCTGAAGGTCGAGTGATCCACATGTCATTATTGGGATCAAGGGCATTCCCTATAATCATATAGGTCCATGCATTGCTCATGTACTTTCAGTTGGCTCTAGGCACTAGTCTCTTGGGTTATATCTTAACAACACTCATATTTTTTATTCATAGGAAAATATTTCTTATGAGGCAAAATGGCAAGGGTGGTGGTGGTTAAGCATGCAGGGTGGAAGACCCTAGCTTTTGAGATTGTCAAAATGGCAATGAGGCAAAAGCATAGGGGTCGCTACCAAGATCCTGTTGGGGGTAGGTAGTGAGTTATGATCTAGGGGGTGGACAAATCCACTATCTAACACTACTACCAGGTCTAAATTTGGGTCCTTAATAAATATAGACTTATAGAGATCTAACTCGGGGTTAATAGGTAAGTCTAATTGAGGCTGTTCTATCTTATGAGTAGAGATAAAAAAGGTCATCACTATCTAGGCTCAACCCATTATCAAGGCCAATAGACTAACTCAAGTCTATATTGATGCTAGAGACAATTGGATCTAATGTGGGCTGTGTCATAACCTATAGAGTCTATACCTAGGTTTGATGACAAATTAGAGAGTCCCTCGAGTGAGGTTAACCTACTCTTATGGTTAATAACACAAGCATGAACTTGATAGATCTGACATCACGATTCACTTCTTGGTTCTTCTTGTGATATCCCAAATGCATAAAAACTTAACCAAGGAGTTTACACTTAAATAACATAATCGAGTTCATACCAACAATAATAAATCACTTTGTAGATGTAAATCAAAGAGTTTAGTCACAAAATATCAATGGGTTAAAACCCCTAGTCCTGAAAAGAAGATCTACTCCAAAGTTTCAATCAAGCACATCTTTGAGTGCTCTTAAGAATCACTTTACAAGACCAAGAAAGAAGTAAAGAAACAAGAAGAGGACGAAAGTCGGTGTCTCCCCTTTCTCAAGGATGAAGAACTGCTAGTCTCTAGCTTCTTCTTTGCTTCCCAAGCTTCAAATGTTTATCTCTAGGTCGCTTTTGCCCTAGCAGTTGCCTCAGCTCTTGTTCTAGGTTTTTTCTCTCTCTTTTAAGTCCTAAGTCTTCCCTTTTATACTTAAACTAACCCTAGACTCTTTTAGGAAGTCATCCCATACACTTTCCCTCACTTTTGACACAAGACATCATAAAAAATGATTAAAAAAATGTGTGCAGGTGAGTCTATTGGACAAGATTAGGAATGGGGAGATTTTTAGGACCCCATTTGGAAAGTTTCTGTGGAAAACTGGCAGTTGCGCTACAGAGACTTCTGGGCTATGAAGATTTTTAGGAAATCGTCCTGAAAGTTTATGTGGAAAGCTACAATTGTATTGTAGAGATTTCAGGACTGTGAAGACATTCAAGACTCGGTCCTGGATCTTTCTATGGACATTTGTTTCTCATCTTTGCATCATGAATCATCTTAGGACTTTGAACATCTCCAAAAATCCTTCGGTATTGAGTTATATTTATTGCAATCTAGCAAAGACGAGTGGAAGTGATGATTCTAAAATAAGATGATAAAATGAGCTAAAAAGGGTTACAGAAACAAGCAATTTGGCTTAGATTCATGGTCAATACATCTTACAAATTGCTATAAAATATCATCACTACTAGTGCCATATGGAACCTATGAGGTTGCATATGTAGACACTTTGGTGATGTAGTTTGATTAGATAGTATAGAATTATGTTAATAATTCGAGTCTGTATGGAGTAGATGGATCCAAATCAGGCCTAAATCATATTTATATGAATTAACAATTTATATGTAATGATCTGACACACAGATGGGGATTTGGGCCTAATAAGGCTTGATGGAGAATAGTCAAGTGGCTATCATGCATTTATAAGTAATTATCATCGTGGGTATTCGACCTAGACTAACTACTTGATGTATGCGCTTGGTTACAATTAAAGTAGATAAATAAGAGATGCGGGGGCTCGATCCCATGGTATCTCCCTCCCTACTTTGGTGCCTACAAGCCAGATGCCAAGTCTAGTCAAATGGCTTAGTCTATGGCTAAATAAGGAGGAAGAGGGGGCACTCTAGCATGTGGACACATGGCAAGATTATATATTTACGATTGTGCCTCTCCTTATTATAAATAGGGAGGCATAGCCTCAAGCTACAAACACACACATACACATAGTATTGTATGTGCCTGGAGCATCCACCAGAGTAGAACCACCGCCCCTCTCCCTCCCTTAGTCGCCACCTCCATAGACTTTGCAATTTAAGTCAGCAGGTCGTAAACGGGTTGTGTCAGCTGTGACCTATGATTCGATTAAGCCAACCCAAATATGATTCAATTTAGTACTTGGGTCATTTA
Source organism: Costus lasius (assembly GCA_027563935.2). Taxonomy (NCBI): domain Eukaryota; kingdom Viridiplantae; phylum Streptophyta; class Magnoliopsida; order Zingiberales; family Costaceae; genus Costus; species Costus lasius. The sequence goes on along the minus strand of CM050450.1, from coordinate 89,708,450 downwards.
TTTTTCCGATCTGCTTGACCCAACACGACCCGATTATAAATTCATCATTTTTATTTTATACATAAATAATAATTTGATAAAAATTCTATTAAAATTTAATAAAAATTTAGGCTTGTGGGCTTGTGGTGTGGACCAAAATCTGGGTTAAAAGAGAGTTGGAAGAGATTTGGGCTTACGGGTTGGCACTAGGAGTTAAGCATGCTTATATTTAAAATTTTTATATATAAATATATAATGTAGTTGGGATAAGCAAGTTAACCCATTTACAACTGGATACAACCCGATTATTTTTTGAGTCATAAACAGGTTAACCTATTTATGAACTGAACCCATCTAAATTTGTGTTGAGTCAGGTCGGGTTAGCGGGTCTTGTCAGGTTTTCTCTAGGTCTAACCCTCCATTGTCTTCTTGATTTCTTATTGCATAGCCTTTGTGGAAAGAAGATAGCTTCTAAGGTGAGGTCCCTTCTCCTGAGGCTAGCACTAGGCGTAGACGAGGGCATCATTGAAGGGGGTCGATGTGTAGATACTGCAGAGTGTGGATAATTTTGAGTCTACACCTCATTTGCTCTAACTCTTGATTAAAAAAACAAGGTAATACATCCTTATAGTTCTATTTGTATACTCCCTTTCATGGATCCTTCGAGTGGAAATGGTGTTAGGGAATGATAGGTCAATATTAAAAATTTGGGCGCAAGTGCATAGCGGAAGACTCTACCCAAACATCATTCTCACTCGGAGGATTTATGTTCAGGAGTATTCAAACAAGTTTGAAAGGATGTGTTATCTTATTTTCTAGATCAGGAGTTAACGATAGATGAGGTGTAGGCACACAATTATCTGCCCTTTGTAGGTATTTATACAACAACTTTAGTGATGCCCTTGTCCACGCTTGGTGCTAGCCTTGGGAGTAGGGACCTGTCCCCCATAGACCAAGAATAAATCCTTAGTTCTTTCTAGATATTTTAGGATGTTCTTTACAGCCACCCAGTGCTATAGACCTGGATTGGATTGGTATCAGCTAGTTATGCTCGCAGCATAAGCCACGTCTGGCCTAGTACACAATATTGCATACATGATCGATCCCACTGCCGAAGCATAGGGCACTCGACTCATGTCATCTCTCTCAGCCTGTCTCATGGGACACTGGCTCTTTGAGAGAGTAAGTCCATGTCTCACTGGAAGGTATCCATTTTTGGATTGCTCCAAGTTGAACCTCTCTAGGACCTTATTAATGTAGGTTCTTTGACTAAGGGCCAGGAGCCTCTTGGATCTATCCCGGTAGATCCTCACACCTAGGATATAGGCGGCCTCCCATAAGTCCTTCATCTCGAAACACTTTCCTAACCATGTCTTCACAGACCGAAGACGAGGGATGTCATTTCCGATGAGCAGTATGTCATCGACATACAAAACCAGAAAAGTCACCAAACTCCCACTGAATTTTCTGTATACACAGGCATCATTTTCACTTTTGATAAAGCCATAATCTCTTACAGCTCCATCAAACCGAAGATTCCAACTTCGAGATGCTTGCTTTAATCCATAAATGGATTTCTTGAGCCTGCAGACCTTATTGGCATCTGCAGGATGGATGAAACCATCAGGTTGTGTCATATACACGTCCTCTGTCAGCTTTCCGTTAAGGAATACTGTCTTAACATCCATCTGCCATATCTCATAGTCATGATACGTAGCTATAGCAAGTAGTATCCGAATAGACTTGATCATGGCAACTAGCGAGAAAGTTTCATCATTGTCCACCTCATGGACTTGTTTGAATCCTTTAGCCATAAGTCTACCCTTAATGGTAACTATGGCTTTATCAAGCCCGATTCTTCCGACGTAAAATTAGAGAGATCCAGGGCACCAATTCAAAATCTGAAAGAACCAGGCTCTTCTATAAATTGAGGAGAAGATTTGAGGACAGGGAGAATCCAATTTTATCACCAATCGAGGAAGAAATCGAGAAGGGTGTCCCTAGGGCTCGGCTTCTCGCCGAGAGGTGTAGAGGCCACCTTAGGCGGCGAAATTTTCAAGAGAGCTCCAAGGGAGGAGAGGATACACCGAAAATTTCAGATAAAAAAGAGTTCAAACGAGGGCGAAATTAGCATTACAAATCTCAGCCAAGAGGAAATCGTGAATCACTGTAGTAGGTTACTGTTCACGGTACTGTAGTAGTACTATAGCAATCCGAAAAATTCCAAAAACACAGGCTGTGAAATTTTTCACACCTCTGTGATTGCAGTAAACCCTTATTCTCTCGTTTTAGCTCAATTTTTTTTTATGAATTTTTATTTTATTTTTAACTCCATGGTAGCGTAACTTTCTTGGGACATGGGGGGTGTAATCTCCTTAATTTCATAATGACTAGATGATCCTTATTTCGTCAAGATTTTTTTGTTATGATAATTCTACTTAAGTGACGATTGTCTTTAATCTTTTCTAGTTTCAATTGTCAACATGTGTTAGAGTTTTGTGATATGGACTGAAAAGTGATTCGCAAAACTTAGAACCCTAAAATTGAGATTTAGGAACTCATCGTAAGAAATTAAGTTTGTTCTTATTTCTAGATTTTAGAAGTTTATCTTCTTGTTGATAATCTGATCTAGGAAATATTAATGAGTTAAACATGAAAATATCGTAAGAAATTAGGTATTGGATCATTGGAAGCCCTTAAGTAGAACCTGTGAATCTAAAGTATGAAAATATTTAGTATTCACTTGAGATATTGACATTGAGATTGAATGCACGAAAGTGATTCTAAATCTCTTTGACAAGGTTTACTTATCTTTAGCACTAAATAGTCCTGTGCAAAAGCTAGGGTTATTCTTTGAAAATTGTCTGCGAAAGCAAGATAATTTCTTTATCAAGTAAATTACATCTTTATCATAACAAAGATAAACTGATGAATACTTATTTATATCTAGTCATTGAAATTAAGGTGGATGAAACCCTAGTCCCAGCTTTTTTTCTCTAATATTTCGTAAATTCCGATCGTTAGCTACATCGCATTTGATTTGCTTAGCCAGTAAAAAATCAACTCTTTGGTACTTAACAATGAGGTCTCTGTGGTTCGATATCTTTTTATTACTTCGAATATTTTTGTACTTGTAGACACAACAAGTTTTTGGCGCCGTTGCCGGAGACCTTAGTTTTGTTAATATCAAAATAGTTGTTAGTATTGCTAGACTAAGTTTTATTTGTTTTAGATTTAACTTTGTTATTTATTTTTACAGATTTTGGATTTTCACAAGTTGTGACAAAACTGTGATTTCTGAAATTTTTTAATTCGCTTGTGTTTGTGTTTTTTATTTTTTTATATATTTTGGAAAGAATTTTTTAAAAAAATTCTAATTGATTGGTCTTGGATAATCTTTTTTGTTTCTATTCTTAAAATTCTAAGTTTGCATGATTCTTCTATTTGTTTACACATAGGACTCTTAGATCTTGAATCTTGATAGATTTTATTTCCTGTGAACTCTGAGATCATAAATTTTTTTTAGTTGTGTAGAAAAGCTTTGATTTGAAGATATGTCTTTTAATCACAACTCATAGGCAACTGAAAGAGGTGAGGTATACATGCCACAAGGTAAGTATGAAGATGATTCATGGTGCACTCTTGAAGACAAGTTAGATTATTTGGCTTATAAATTAGTCTCTTATATGCACCATGTTATGACATCTTATTCCACTATTAGATGTGATATTTGCGGATGTTTTGATCATTATACTTTTGATTGCTAATTTTTAATTCCTCCAAATCCCAATTCACCATGGTACTAAGATGATCAATATTATTCTAGATGGGAAAATTACCAAACTTCTTTTTATGAGGATTGCTCAAACAATAATTCAGAACCATACTTTGAGGATACTGAAGAATCTAGGCTAAAATTCATGTTAGAAAAATTTATGGCACACTAAGGGCATGTTTTATTAGGGTGAAAGAAGAGAAAAATAGAAAGAAAAATTTTCTTTCTCTTGATTTATTGAAAAGGTTGATTTGGAGGAAAAGAAAAGGGGACCACTTCTTTCCCCTTTTTCGTTCTCTCCAAAGAAGAGAGAAAACATTTCTCTCCAAAAGGGACCACTTTTCTTCCAACTTATTTTTCTTTCTTTCTTCTTTACTCTTCTCTCTTTTTTTCTTGCCCCCCCAATAAAACAGACCCTAAAAAAATTTTATGAAGGAATTTGAAGAACTTAGAGGGGAGATTGAACAACAAAAGGATAGAATTAGATAGCTTACTTCTCAAGTAGAATCTATATATGCTAATACTGAAATGTTAGAAACCCAGGTAGCACAACAAGGTTGTTTATTTGAGTTTGATTTGGAAACTGAGGAAATTGATTTAGAAAAGTCCCCCTTTGATTTTGATAATTTTGAAATTGATTCTTTTGTGAACATTAATGAATCTCACTCTTATTTTGATAATTTTGAAATTGATTCATTTGATAAATTATTTGTGGAATGGTTTGAGGAAATTGATTTTGAAAAATTCCCTTTTGATTCTAGTGATAGTTATGAAATTGATTCTTTTGATGATATATTATTTGTGGTTAAATCTGATGAAGGATATGAGGGAACTGATTTAGAAAAGTCTCACTCTGAATTTGATTGTAATTTTGAAATTAATAAATTATTTGATGAAGTGCATGAGGAGCTTGAAAGGGATTTGAATATTACAAATATTAATGAATCTCACTATAATGTTTTGCCCATATCTATTATTCACCCTTCTGATTCATTGTTTGAAATATTTACAGGGAAACTAGATAAATTATGCTTTATTGAGGAACTTAAGATGAGACAGAAAAATTTTCTTGATGATCCAATACATGAATCTTTTAATCGAAGTCCTAATCTTATTGCAATTGGAAATATAAATTTGAAGAAAGGACTAATGATTTTGCCTACTGACAAATATAGGAAGATTATTGAATACCCTTTGAATGGAATTGAAAATATTGATTTTGATTTTTGCATATTTGAGAAAGCCATTTCAATCGTGATTTACAAGAAATTTTGGATGTTTGGATTAGTAGCTAAACTTTTAGGACAACGAAAATGCAGAAAATTATATGCTATTTACTATGGTACTGATCCACCTGCTTCGCCATGATATTTGGGTTTCGGTCAAGCTAGTGTCCTAAAAATTAGCGCTTCTTGGGAGGCAACCCAAGCACTCTTGCTTTAGTTTTCTATTTTATTTAATAATTTTTTACTAATTTTTCTTTTTCTTCTTTGTAGGTGAATCTGAAATTTTTTTTAGGATGAACCGGTGATTTTTGAAGTTTATGGAAAAAAATACGGCAGGGCCATAATTTTTATTACGACCATAATTTTGTGTTATTTCTAGCCAGAATATTTTACAGCACTACCGTAATTTATTTTATACCCGTAATTTTATTCTGTCAAAAAAACAAAAAATCTGCATTCTGCTTCCTGCACTCTGACTTTTGCTTATCTGATTAGGTGTGTTCTCGCAGTGATTTTAAGAAACTGGAGTGGCAAAATTTTTAGTCTTTTGGCACAAACATGAACAACTCATCTTTTCCTATTATTTGGATAATTTTATGAAATTTTAAAGTCCATAGATCATCCTATCACATATAGCATCTTTTGATAACTGATTAACTTCTGCAGCAGTTTTATTTACTAATATGATTAGCATTTTTGCTGCAAGTATTTAAGGTGCTTTACTGAGTTGTATCCCTGATCTTTCACACGTATAGGAAAAACATGTTTTGTTCTATCTCGTGGGTTTGTTGGTTTTATTGAAATATTTTCAGTTCATCCTAGGAGGTATTGCAACTTTTCATGTCTAATAAATTTCTGTACAGTTTTAATTTAGTGATCTGATTAGCCCTCTTGCTGTTAATACCCTAAATTCCTGACAGATACTGATCCTTTATTTTTCATATGTCTGAAAAGAACAAATTTTATTCTACAATTTGGTTTTGTTAGTTTTCTTTGTAGATCATTAAATCCTACTATGTGGCATAACTACTTTTCGTAAATGGATTAGTAGGCTGTTCTGCTTTCCATCGACATTAGCAGCTCCTTGTCTTCATATTGCCACCAGAAGCAGCCCAACTACCACCTCTGCTTCCACCATTAGATTAGTTACTGCGTCGCTTGTTTTTAGTCGCTAACTCAATTTTCTTCTGGAGTCTTCATCAGGCAACTATTTTCTTCGCTGCTGTGCAGCATCTGCCACCAACCAAGCAGCTTCTTCTCCAAATCGATGGTTGCTCTGCTGACAGCACTTCATTGCAAGCAGCTGCAAATTTTTTCTACCAGTTTCAGTCTCCAGCCTGCATCATCATCATCAGATTCTGTCGCTGCATCTGTTTCCACCGCTGAAGCTTGTTCTTCTAACTAGTTACATAGCTGACAGATTCATCTTCCACTGACCTTCTCTCTAGCAGCAGCCGGAGTTCTCGGTGCCCATAACCAGCCGCCCTCTTTTTCCTTATCAGATCCAGACCTGCCGCTGCTAACTCTGATTTCAACCATCAGCAGTACCGCCATCTTCATCCGACTAGATTCCTGCCAGCCACTACTTCTGCCACCAGACAATAGATCACACCTCTTCTACAGCCGCCTGCTCTTTTGTTCCAACTAGCGACATCTCCACCATTGGCAATGTGATCCAGCGGGAAGCTTCATCTTCCAGCCATTTGATAGGGAGCATCTTCAGCCAGCAACAGGAATTTTCAGCGACAACTTACCTCGGCCGTTCACCTCCCTATTTTCTTCACTGGCAACTCTTCTAATCTGTAATTGCTACTAGCTTCTTCTTCTCCGGCAGACCAGCAGTCGACGCCTTCTATTCCCACCGCCAGCAGCTGCATCCAGGCGGCAATAATCTCCAACATCTTTGTTTCTAGCCGCCCTCTAGCTTCCTAGGCGATAGAAATTTTTCAACTTCAGCAATCTGTTGCTATGTTTGACATCTTCAACAGCAGTCGGCAGCTTCCACCTCTAATCTTTCTCAGCTGGTAGAATCTACCTTCAGCCAACAATGTCACCGCTGTTCCTAGCTACTGGCATCTTTATTTCACCATCAAGCTGCATTTTTATTTTTTATTATTTATTTATTTATTTTCAGCAGCAGAATCTTTATTAGCGACTCTGATTTTTTTCAGCTGTGCAACATCACTTTTGCAACTGGAGACTACTCATCATCACTTTTGCCGTCGGCGACTCTTCATCTTCACCGCTAGTAGCTCTTCCACCGGCATCTATTCCACATTAGCTCTTCCACCGGCACCCTCCTTGGACCACCGATGATATCACAGATTACTATTTTTTTATTGTTAAAGTAAGATACTATTTTTGGGCTGAGCCTTATGTATCTAAAAATTACGTAAGAAAATTTTCAGAAGGCGCATCTTTGGACCCAGCCGCATCTGGCCTGATGCTACACCCTGGACGATGATTGAGTTTGCTAAAGTATTATTGGGTGAGTATTGTTTGCACTTTCTAGTGATCTTTTTCGATATGATTGTATGGTATTGCTACTTAATTTGTTTTGCTATTTGCTATGATTTCTATTCGATATGGTTGCTTGAATCTATCATTTTACACTTTTGACTATGATTGTGTGAGTTTGATGCTTCACACCTTTTGCATTGATATTGACATTTTTTATGTTTAAAATTTTTTATGACTTGAATCCATGTGATGAGAGGTGTGGATTAAATATTGATGATAAATGTTTATGCATGTCAATGCCTGTGAATGGAGATATACTTATTATGCTGAATTTATTTCTTCAATATATATCTACTTGTTGAAATCCTTCATTGATTGATGTATAAGGTTTTGGGTAGGTATATTGTTTGATGAATGCAATCTAAGAGTGAAATATCTTTCTTGAATAAAATGAGCATATGAGTGTAATTTAATGTCAATTGATTAACCTAGTTGATGTTTAGTCTATTTTACTATTTGTTGAGAAGAAAGAATCCAAGATCCAAAAAGAGAGAGAGAGACTCCTCTACTTGGCACTGCGTAAAGTTTGCAGTGGTACCGAAGATATGGGTTGAAGTCTGTAAAAAGGAGAGAGAAAAAGAAAATGACTCTTCTACTTGGCACTGCATAAAATTGGCAGTGGTACCGAAGATAAGAGTTGAAGTCCAAATGAAAAATGTGTATCTATGTGGGTACATGCTATCAAAAACAAAAAAAAAGAGATTTTGAGTGGAAAAAGATTTTGGATATCCTATTCCTGTAAACAAAAGTATTATGGATTTAAACTGAAACTTGGGTAAATTCATGAGATTGAGATTCTGATTATTATGAGAGTTGTGAAATTTTATTTGATTAAGTTGTCAATCTTAAAGTTTAATTTCAGAGGACAATATATTTATCTAAAATTTTATGTAACAGTTAGTGGAATATTTTATGAGTGATTATATTTTAGAAATTTATTTTTCATAAAAGAGCATATTTACCATACTTAGTATTGTTCTTTATTCTATTCATTTGCTTGAGGACAAGCAAAGTTTGAGCCTTATGTATTTTGATGACACAAAAATTCGTAGTAAATTTTATATCAATTGTATAGTATTTTTGAGTCATATTTATGCACTTTTGCTTGTTTTTAAGTCTTATTTGTCAAATATTGTGGAATCTACACCTTTTCTCATTTTTGATCATTTTCAGATAAAAAGGGCCTAATTTTGATAGATTTTGAAAGATTTGAGCGCACGAATGGATTCCAGACGTTGAGACGAAGCTACCTGTCAATTTTCATGCAAATCAGAGATAGTCAGAAAATTACACCCCTACCGTAATTAATTTTATGGGTGTAATTTTCTGCCCAGATTAAACCACTGCCATGATAATTTTTACGAGCTGTAATTTCTTGGAGATTCTATACAGAAGAAATTACGGCACTGCCATAATTATTTTTACAGACCATAATTTTCTACCTAGAATTCATAGAACAAAATTACGGCACTGCCGTAATTAAAATTATGGGCCGTAATTCTAAAAGTCACTATTACCCTAATCTTTCGCCGCCGCCTCTCAAGCTCGATTCTTCCGATGCAAAATTAGAGAGATCCAGGGCACCAATTCAAAATATGAAAGAACCGGGCTCTTCTATAAATCGAGGAGAAGATTTGGGGATAGGGAAGATCCAATTTCATTACCAATCGAGGGAAAAATCGAGAAGGTTGTCTCTAGGGCTCGGCTTTTAGCCGAGAGGCGTAGAGGCCACCTTAGGCAGTGAAATTTTCAGGAGAGCTTTGCCCAAGGGAGGAGAGGATGCACAAAAAATTTCAGATCAAAAAGAGTTCAAACGAGGGAGAAATCAGCATCACAAATCTCAGCCGAAAAGGAAATCATGAATCACTATTCATGATCACTGTTCATGGTACTGTAGTAGTACTGTAGCAACCCACAAAATTCCAAAATCACAGGCTGTGAAATTTTTCACACCCCTGTGATTACAATAAACCCTTGTTCTCTCTTTTTATCTCAATTTTGATTTTTTATAAATTTTTATTATATTTTTAACTCCATGGTAGCGTAACTTTCTTAGGATATGGGGGTGTAATCTCCTTAATTTCATAATGACCAGATGATCCTTATTTCGTCAAGATATTTTTGTTATGATAATTCTACTTAAGTGACGATTCTTTTCTAGTTTCAATTGTCAACATGTGCTAGAGTTTTGTGATATGGACTGAAAAGTGATTCGCAAAACTTGGAACCCTAAAATTGAGATTTAGGAACTTATCGTAAGAAATTAAGTTTGCCCTTATTTCTAGATTTTAGAAGTTTATCTTTTTGTTGATAATCTGATCTAGGAAATATTAATGAGTTAAACATGAAAATATCATAAGAAATTAGGTATTGGGTAGTTGGAAACCCTTAAGTAGAACCTGTTAATCTAAAGTATGAAAATATTTAGTATTCACTTGAGATATTGACATTGAGATTGAATGCACGAAAGTGATTCTAAATCTCTTTGACAAGGTTGACTTATCTTTAGCACTGAATAGTCCTGCGCGAAAGCGAGGGTTATTCTTTAAAAATTGTTTATGCGAAAGCGAGATAATTTCTTTATCAAGTAAATTACATCTTTATCATAATAAAGATAAACTGATGAACACTTATTTATATCTAGTCATTGAAATTAAGGTGGATGAAATCCTAGTCCCAGCTTTTCTCTCTGATATTTCGTAAATTCCGATCGTTAGCTATATCACATTCAATTTGCTTAGCTAATAAGAAATCAAATATTTGGTACTTAACAATAAGGTCTCTGTGGTTCAATATCTTTTTATTACTTCGAGTATCCATGCACTTGTGGACACAACATGGGTGTGTCCCACGATGGTGAGAAACAGTACACAACACCACTGATTGATAGCTTGATGAGGGCTACGAGTTAGAAGGCTACTAGACTTGATATTTTTGATCGAGGATTTTTGAGGTCTCATCCTCTTAGTTTTATCTTATGTCTAACATTACAGGAATGCAATCCTATAGTAATAACATAAAGATAAAACATCACAGGCATGCTTTGCTTTAGCAAATAAGGAAAGCAGTAAAAGGATGATGTGATCATAGCCCATTCAAGACATTGAACCAAACCATGCCAAAAGGAGTTCAACTCTTGTCCTAGGACACAAGCCCCTAATGTTGGTGTATATGCCTTTGGACCCGTTGTTGGTCCATCTTGTACTACTTGACATTGATATTTAATATATATCATTCTGGCATTGTCGTTATTATGCTGTGTTTACATCTGCGATTATGTACATAGATAATAATGTCCCTGGAGACAGATTATATCTGTGCTCAAACAGTGTGTCCCCAGTCGAGTACCTGAGTGGATAAGGGACAGCTCTGATACATGTGAGACTGGTATATGGGCTGGTTACGCACGGGGTACTAACGCAGGCATATGGGTATATCAGTGGTGGATATACTGGACCGACCCGCTGTGAGGCTCTAACTTGGTGTCATGAGTTAAGCTCACAAGTGATAGGAGATGCATTGATCTCTCGACTTGAGGTCATTGACTCTTCTATATGGTTAGAGACATGATTTGATACAACCTAACGCCTCGCCGTAGTAGGGAGGTCATAACGGTTGTCATTGGGTATGTCATGACCCATATGAGAAGATCAATGGACAGACATAGGATTTGCCCCTTCCTGCGGGAAGCTTGATATCCACGGGGCCCCCCTATGGTTGCATGAATGAGTGTGTATGGTCATACCCAGGTGAAAGCCTGATCTAGTCATGACCATAAGATTGGGTGAAAACAAAGTGGTGACGCACTTTGTCCAATCGGATATCAGTCTGGCAAAAAGACTGTAATGCATCGGTACCTTGTTGCGATGATGGGGATGTCGATGTCGATGTTGATATCCATTCCGATGACTTGGGTAGCAGCGATGCACTGCTAGGTACCAATCACTGCTTGTGATGACTCGGTTCATCACTACCATCGTCTGAGGAACCTATAGGGTCGCACAACTTGAAACTCGGGTTCTCGTATTGATCGGGTAGCCTATTGATTGAGTTATTGGATAACTCAGATCTGTTTGGGAGAATCCATTAGCACCACTGTGCTAGATAAGATGAAAGGAATCATTTGGAGCTAACTTGTTTTTGGGTCTAGTAAGCCAAATGGGCCCAATGGGCCATTTGGGCCAAATGGGCCCAATAGACCAAGTTGGGCTAATAGGCCAAATGGGCTCAATAAGCCATTTGGGCCAATGGGCCAAATGGAATGGCGCAAGCTACTTGGAGTGAGCTTGGCGCATTTCCTTGAGGTGGACAAATCCAAGTTGGACATCTTCTTAAGGTGAGAAGCTTGGAGCTTCTCACTTGGAGTGGGTGAATGTACTTGGGCGCATGGCACTTGGAGTGGGCGAAATGGGTTTTACCTCTTGAAGAGGTGTGTCTCTTCATGAAGAGGTGTGCCTCTTCACTAGTGAAGAGGTGCACCTATTCATGGGTATATAAACCCCCTTCCTCCCTCCTCGTCGCAACTCTTGAACTCTTGCCCCCTTGTCCCCCTTGTCGCCACTCCTGGAAAGAGGGCGAGGGATGTTCGCCCATTGCCTCTCCTCTTCCCTTTAGTGAGTTCGGAACTTTGGAAGTTCATTGGCGCCCTCCTCTCCAAAGTTGGACTTTGCCTTCGGTTGATTCCGGTTCGGATCTTGGTGGAGTGCTTCAAGAGTTAGACTCCGACGAAGCTCCACCTCCTCTACTTAGCGTCTCTTCAGGAGTTGGCGCAAGTGATTGAGGAAGTCTCCCAAAGGCGTGGATCTTCTTCCTGAGGCTAGCACCGGGCGTGGATCTTCTTCCCGAGGCTAGCACCGGACGTGGAAGAAGAGGATTCGAGGTTTGGCTATGTGCGAGACTGCAGAGGGCGCACATTTGGGTGCCTGCATCGCATCACTTAATTTGCATCAAGGTATCATCTCCTACTCACCGTGTCGATCTCCTCGCAAGACTCGATCTTCTAGGTTTTTCGGACTGGCCTGTTTCGGGGATTGCTTCCACTGTGCTTGTTTGTAAAATTTTAAAATCCCCGGGGTTTCCCAACACCTAAAACTTGACCTAGCCTAGCTGACCTCTAGCTTGATCTTCAAGGTTGGTTCCAAGGTCCACCACACTATGGTTTGGCTCTCAAACCCTAGAGATAGTTATAGGGAAACCCTAGAAGCACACCTCATGGTTCGGCCAATGCCATGGGTCTTCTTCCAAGCAAGGTGCGTCACCTTGCAAGCCACAAGAGGGATAACACACAAGCACAAGGCTCGGCCAAACCCTAACTTGCGCCCTTATGCAAGGATGTGTCACCTATGTTGAAGTTTATTGCGCCACCAAGCAAGGTGCGCAAGCATCAAGCATGCGTCAAGAAACATGTAGGATGCAAGGATGCGTCACCTATGTTGAAGTTTATTGCGCCACCAAGCAAGGTGCGCAAGCATCAAGCATGCGTCAAGAAACATGTAGGATGCGCCCCCTAATCTTCATCTTAAATTTTACAAAATAGAAGAAAAAAGGAAGCCGGCACGCAGGCCTCACAAGAATACAACACAGGCATGCTAAGGGGCTTGACTAATGATCATAACATCATGCATAAACAAGGTACTTATTTATGCAATTCTATATGCTCATGAAAAACATAAAATCTGAAATTTTTAGTTTCTCATATAACAAGTTTCTTTTCCTTATCTTCTTATCTCAAATCTTTTGATTATTTGAGATTAAGTTTCATGATGATTTCATAGACCAAATCGGGTGGTAATTTTGTCGGATCAAGAGACCCGGCCAATCCAAGGACACAATGCTTGTTCTACTTGATAAAATTACGTGCGCCTTATGATCTTAAATTGATCAGAAAAATTATCCAAAAATCCAAAAGAAATAGAATAGAGGATAGGAACAAGAAACCTACCATTTTTCTTTCTTAAGAAAAACATGCGCCACATATATATGCAATTTGCGAAAATTGAAATATGACATGTGAGCATAGAGAAAAGCATAGAAACATCATTCGAGGCTCGTAAGTCGCTCTGATACCACTGTTGGAAAACCCCGGGGATATTTTATAAATTTTTCATCAAACAATATAATTGCACAGCGGAAGAATATCCCCGAAACAAGGCCGGTCCCAAAAACCTAGTGAAGATCATCTTGCGAGGGGGTCGACATGATGAGATAGAAAATACCTAGAGCAAGAAGAGACTGATGTCGAGGTAGACGCCCACGCGTGCGCCCTCTGCAGTCTCACACACATGGATGCCTCGAGCTCTCTTCTTCCATGCCGATGCTAGCTTCGGGAAGAAGATCCATGCCTTTGGTCACCTTCTTCTATACTTGCGCTACCTTCAAGGAAGATGCGCCAATGGTAGAAGATGGATGGAGATGATGCCGCCAACTTCAAGTCCTTCTTACACCAAGAGAAGAAGGAGACGAAGATGATAACTTGCGGCCACTTGATGGAAGACTTGCGCCTCTTGATTTTTCCTCTCGCCCTTTGTTGCTTGCTCATGCCAATTCCTTATTTTTCATAAAGGGCTCTCGCATGCATGCTATTATATATATGCAAGAGAGGGGCAGCAACATAAAGGGTGTGAGCGCAACATATGAAGAAGGGGGCGGCTAGGGTAAAGGGTAGGGAGTAATTAGGGTTTGGGTTATAGTAAGTCTCCAAGAATTTTCTATAAACCTTTCCTAATTAACTATATGCGCCAAGGACATACCAAAGATGTCCTCCAAGCCTTATCAGCCCCAAGACTTGCCATAGAGGCAAGCATACTATCCAAGGATGAAGGGCTAGGTGCCAATACCTTCTAAAGATGCAATAGGCGCCCACTCGTCCCCATTATCCCCTTAGGCGCCAATGGGAGGAGATTTTTCCCCATTATACTCTTTTAGCTCATTATCTCTTTATGACAACTTATTATTGGGCCTCATTGGGTAATGAGCTAGCCTAAACTTCATTACAAAGGTTGATTAAGCCATTGGATCCATTCCAATGCAACCCAAAGTCAAATGTGACCAACCATGGTTAATTTTGGGTCAACCTGCCAAAAATGAAGTTTGGCTCCAATATCTCTCTTCCATCTCATCTGGCCCATTGGCGCTGATGAAATCTCCCACAAAGATCTGAGCTATCCAAAAACTCGATCACAAGGCTTACCGATCAATACGAGAACTCGAGTATCAAGGTGTGCGATTCTGTAGGTTCCTCTGACATTGGTAGTGCTGACCTAAGGTCACCACAAGCAGTGAGTGGCACTTAGTAGTGCATTGCTGCTACCCAAGTCATCGGAATGGATATCGACATCGTTATCCCCATCATCGCAACTAGGTACAGATGCATTACAGTCTCTTTGCCAAACTGATATCCAATTGGACAAGTGTGTCACCACTTGTTTTAACCCAATCTCATGGTCGTGACTAAATCAGATTCTCACCTGGCTATGGCCATACACTTTCAGTCATAGAACCATAGGCCGGCCCCATGGATATCATACTTTCTTCGAGAATGGGCAAATCCTCTGTCTATATATTGATCTTCTCATATGGGTCGTTGTATGCTCAATGACACCCGTTATGACCTCCTAACTACGGTGAGGTGTTAGGTTGTATCAAAGCATATTTCTAACCATATAAAAGAGTCAATAACCTCAAGTCAAGGGATCATGCATCTCCTGTCACTTGTGAGGATAACTCATGACACCAAGTCATTGCCTCACAGCGGGTCGGTCTAGTATATCTACCACTGATATACCCATTTGTCTGCGTTAGCATCTCGTGCCTAACCAGCCCATATACTAGTCTCATATGCACCAGAGCTGTCCCATATCCACTCAGTTACATCGACTGGGGACAAGAGTTTGAGCACAGATCCAATCTGTCTCCAGGGACATTATCATGTAGGAACATAATTGCAGATGTAAACTAAGCATGATAACGACAATGCCAGCATGATATATAAGAAATATCAGTATCAAGTAGTACAAAGGCAGACCAAAACTAGGTCTCAGGGCATAAACACCAACAGAAAGCACTCCCACTTGTCCCAACCTTAATGCAAAAACTTCTATGTGTTATCACCTTCAAGACCCTCATGCTAAGGAGGAGAGGAGAGACGACAACTAGAGTTGAGAGAAGAGGAATTAGACAATTATCATCCAAGAAAGCTTCTCTATTTATAATAGATCAATGAGCTATTCTTGGTAATTATTTTTATTAAATTTAATAGATAAATATATTAAATATAATGAAGTTTGTGTCTATGCCAAATTATGATTAAATATATTAGATATATTTAGCTAAATTGGTCAAACATAAAAAAATATTTGATTAAATTTGTTTAAACATAAAATAGCAAATATATTAATTATTTTAATCATGTAGGCACCTATTAATATTTTAGCATTAGATATATTAATATATTTAATGTAAAATATGCTTAGGCCTATTAATTAGCCAAGAGAAAAATTCTCTTGCCAATTAATAATTTTATTTATTTATGTGACTTAAGTGCAAAGTCTAAACTTGCACTAAGACCCTTGTTTGACTTATTTTGACAACACAGGTCAAACAGGTCAAACATGATTCACTAGATGTCGACTAGTGGTCAAACACGAACAAAATAAAATCTCATCTTCATTGAAGTAATCTCAAAGCATTAGTTTCCCAAAATGATCCGAATCATACAATGATTTGATCTGAGACTATTCGATCAGTATGAGATTTTGAGTGTTTAGGTGTGTGACCCTATAGATTCTTCCGACGTTAGTAGTGATAACCTCAAGTCATAACAAGCAATAAGTAGCACCTAGCACTACATCATTGCTACCCAAGTCATCAGAATAGAGTCATCATCGATATCCCATAAAGTTGTGACAAAGTATAGATACACTTTTGTCTTTTTGCTAGGCTAATATCTAGATTAGACAAGTGTGTCACACTTGTTTAACCCAATATAATGGTCATGACTAAATCAGATTCTCACTTGAGTATGATCATATACTTTCAGTCATGCATCCATCTATGGGTGCCTATAGATATCAAATTTCTATTTAAGGAAGGGGCAAATCCTCTCATTGAAAAAATCGGAATCACTAATGAGGAAAGAAAAATAAAATAAAATGCAGAGTCCGATAGCGATTGCAGAGGTGATGAAATAAAGGTGCCAGCTAGTTGGGAACAGCGGTGACGCTGCTGGCTGGCTGGAAGACTGCAGATCTGTAGACGAAGTGCTTCGTTGGTGTGGCAGATGAAGCTGCTGCTGTACAGCACAGGATGATGAAGCTGGCAGTGGTGAGAGAGGCTGCCGGCTGAAAGCAGAGAGAGACTTCCCCCGGTTGGAAGCTGCTGATGGTGGTTGCTAGAAACAAGGAGCTGCTAATTAGTGGAAAAAGAGGTGGCAGCTTGGAGATGACCATGGTGCTGCCGTAGAAGATGGAGAAGATGTCGCCAATGGTTGGTTGGCGGAAACAGAGGCGATGCCGGCTGGAGATGCTAGTGGTGGTGGTAAGATGGTACTGCAGCTGAAGTAGAAAGCAGAGTCGGCAGCTGTAAATTAGAGGAACTACCGGTTGAGTCGACAGCTGCTGAGGTAGATGCCGATTGGTGGCATAATAGGGACATCAGCCGGCTGAAGGTGAAGCTGAAGATGGGAATGCTGGTGCTACCGGCTGGTTGGAGAGAAGTTGCAACTGGCTGGCAAACTCGTTGTCGCCTGGAACAGAGATGGCGACGCCTGAAATAGAAGCTGCCGGCTAGATGGGGTTGCTAGTCTACTAGAGAAGCCAGGGAAGCTTGGCTTTGAAATGGGGAGATAGCTAGCACTGGCTACTGCTATCGGCTGAAACAGAATAGCTGGAAGAGGTTCCACCGGTTGCTGTTTGGATGAAGATGGAGAAGATGCTGGCGGCTGCAACAAAGGCAGTGGCAGCTTGCTGAGATGGCGGCGGTCGATCAGAGCTCAGGACACGTCGATGAAGATGAAGATGATCCTTCCAAGGCAACTGGAGGCTTCGGCTGGAAGGGGGCAGTGCTGATGTTGACGATATCGCCGATTGGAAAATTTTCTAGCAGCAGCTGCAATTGGAGATCCCGCACTTAATTGAAGAGGCGGTGACGGCTGGTCTGGACATGGAAGGTGCCGGCTAGAAAGGCTGTTGGTGGTGTAGCATGCTGAAGACAAGTATGCGCTGCTGGTGATGAAGGTTGGCGACTAGAAACAAATTGCCAGCTGGAAGAAGAAACAGAAACAGAGATGGTGGCTGGGGAGACTGGCATCTGCTGGCTGGAAGAAAGCTGGTGGCGACTGGAGACAGAAGGCATCGACTGCTGGTCTGCCGGAAAAGATGGTGGAATCCATCGCTGAAGCGGTGGAGTAGGTGGTGGAAGTTTGCTGGAGAAGCAAACACAGGCTGCTGCTGGAGACTGTGGAAGATGCTGCTGCTGATGACGGAAGTAGGGATGGTGGTGGCTAAAAACAGAGGCGGTAGCAGTAGATCAACGGAAATAGAGGCAGCTGAAGAAGGAAGAGGCTACTGGTGGCTACGGAAGACGCTGTTGCCGACGCGACAATGTTCCTTCTGCTGGATCAAAACGCTGATGGTAAAAATTGCCAGATACGCGGAAGAGACAAGCGGCGCTGGCAGTTGATGGTGGCTGAGAAAAAGGTGGTAGCTACTAGAATCAGAGGTAGAGATGTTGCCAGCTGGATCAAACAAGGAGGTGGATGGTTGATCTGAACACGGAAAAGGGTTGTTGTGGTTGAAGATAGTGCTTGCTTGCTGCTGGAGATGTCGGAGAAGAAGAGGCTGGAAAGTGGTTCACGGGGGTGTGATTGCTGAGTAGCTGTCACGCTTTCCACTTCTTCTTTTTGCTTATTTTTTTATGTTTGGGTTTCTTTTTTTTTCTTTTTTGTTTTCTTTTTTTTTAAAAGAAATAATAATAAAAATAAAAAATTTCTTTGCTCCCCTTCAATTTCTTCCCTACAAAAGTAAAATCCTTCATCAGATATTTTTTTCATATTAAGTAATTTTTTTTTACAAAATAAGAATGTAAATCAATAAAAGATAAAAAAAACAAACGCATAACAAAAATAGTATTTGGATTGCCTACCAAGAAGCGCTACTTTTTATGTCACTAGCTTGACCAATAACAGAGCATTCCTTATCATATATGGAGTATCACTTGTTGGGGTATGCCCTTAAGCCTAATGTTTGAGGCCTTGGGATTGTAACAGTATCGTGTAATAAACGTTTATGTTTATAAAGGCATGGTTATTATTCAGTTAGCTACATTGTCTGCTGCAATATATGTTCTTCTGAATAATGTCTCAATGCTGTTCAGCTGGGCTGACATGCAGTTAAGTCCTTAGTCGATGTATCTTGGTGAACATGAGACAGCCTTGATATGGTTAAGACTAATATGTGTTCTAGTCTTATAGGATGCTTCGAGCATGGAATAAGATGTAGACTCATGGGTACATTGGATGTACTGGACAGACCCTACTAGGATATTCAATTGTTTGTCACAATGTGAATAATCCTTGAATATGACAAGTGGCACATTTCCTCTGACTTGAGATCACTTGTGTTTTCTAAATGATGATTGTCATTGTTTTGAGGTAGTTCAATATCATTTGAAACATAATGATTATAGACTATCTTGGATAATGAGCTTGAGTCAGGTTAGGGCACTAGTGATAGACATAGAATTGCCGTCTCCTTGTTTAAGGAGTGTGATGTTCTAAAGGGGCCCCCTGGATGAGATGATTGAGAAAAGAGTATGGCCATACCCAGGTGACTGTGATCATCTGATCTAATCATGCTCATCATATTGGAGCTACAAGCTTGACACGCTTGTCCAATAAGAACATCCAGTGGCAAAGGAAACATGTATGCCTAGTGATGTGGATTCACACTTGTGCTATGGTTTGGGTGTAGTCTTGGAAGACTATTTCCTTTATATCGGGAGACAGTGATGTGTTGCTAGATACCCCTCACTGATCGTGATAAACGTGAGTTATCGTTACCGACATTTAAAGGAAACCCTCAGGGTCGCACAATTTGATGATATGGCTTACTTAAGTCAGATCGTGTGAACTGAATTGTTCGGGTTCAGTTTAAAGGGATTTAATCTCTGATTGTGAGTGAGATCTGGTCTGATCATGTTTGATTGATTAGGGCTTGAGATCGGTAAGCTTCGATTGAGAGAATGGATGCTAGATTGGTCAGATCAGAAGCATCAAGAGATCGACGGTCAGATTAAGAGCCTTAAGGTTTTATTATGGTCTGGATTGATTGCTTGGTTTATTTGGTTATTGAACCAAATGGATTTGAACCAGCTCATTGGTTGAGCGCATGGTTCAAGTGATAAGAGGCATTGGCGATTGGGGTGATACATGGTCGCAAGTGAAGAAATGGGATGCTATTTTTAGATAGCACATCTCTTAACGTGACCACATCTCACGTTCACGCCAAGAGAATACTATTCTCGTCTCTTGCTCTCTTGACGCCGTTTGAGCATTCGTCTCTTGCACTCTCGTGGGTGAAGGAGTGGACGACAAGAGGAAACATTCGACCAAGCAAGGATCTCTCTTTTCCTTTCCATTCGGCAAGACAACCTTGGAACCTTGCTAGCACAAGGAGCACCAAGGAAGAAGCGCATTGATCATCTTGTGTGCGAGACTTAGGAGAAGGTTCGCTTGCGCCTTTGCCTCCAAGACACCATCCAAGTGATGGCAATGGTGAGTATCGCTTCTCATTGAAAGTTGATCATATTATATGCTATGCGATCTATTAGAAACCCTAGATTCCGCTAGAAGTTTTTGTTGCGCCTCCTATTAGGGTTTCGCCCCCTTGTCTAGGGGACCTTCATCACTGTCGAATAACATTCTTTTTTTCACTAAAGAAGGTAACCCGGTGGCCTTCTTGGCTCAAAGTTCCTCCAATCCCAGTACCGAAGGCATCGCATGTGACTTCAATGAATTTGGAAAAGTTTGGAAGTTGAAGAACAGGGGTTGTAGTAAGGGCATCCTTAAGGGCTTCAAAGGCACGCTGAGTGGCCGGTGTCCACTCGAAGTCATCTTTCGATAGACGCTGGGTTAATGTGATAGCAATGGTGCTAAACCTACAGATGAATTGATGATAGAACCCAACAAGACCTAAGAAATTATGGACCTTGGGAACAGTGCGAGGCTCGGGCCAATGCCGAATTGCATCAATCTTGGTGGGGTCAACAGAGAGACCCTGGTCAGACACTATGTACCTAGAAAGTGGACTTGGGTGGCCATCAAGGTGCACTTCTTCGTGTTAAGGAAGAGGCACTGCTTATGGAGAATCTCAAAGGTAGAGCGAAGATGCTCTAAGTGCTCCTCGAGTGCGGCTGAAGATCAAAATATTATCAAAGTAGACGACTAGGAATTTGCCCATGTAGGGCTTGTGGACATGATTCATCAGCCTCCTGAATGTGGAGGGGGCGTTTGTCAAGCCAAAGGGCTTGACTAACCACTCATACAGACCATCCTTGGTCTTGAACGTAGTCTTCCATTCGTCACCCTCGCCGATGCAAACTTGATGATATCCGCTCCGGAGGTCCAACTTGGTAAACCATGACAAACCCGAAACCAAATCAAGCATGTCATCAAGACGGGGTATGGGGAACCGGTACTTGACGGTGATCCTATTAATGTCTTGACTATCTATGCACATGCGGCACGATTCATCCTTCTTGGGCATGAGCAGGGCGGGGACAACGCATGGGCTAAGGCTCTCACAGATGTACCCCTTGGTCAGGAGTTCATCCACTTGACGCTGCAACTCGGCATGTTCAATGGGGTTGAGTCTATGGTGAGGCAAGTTTGGGAGAGGGGCTCCCAGCACCAAGTCTATCATGTGTTGGATCTCCCTTTTTCGGGGGGAGTCCATGAGATAAATCCTCGGGTGAGATGTCGCTAAACTCAAACAAGAGGGGGGTGATGTCGGCTAGAGGGTCTGATTTCTCCTGGGGTGATGGGTCCACCGCCTCACGCAACATTAGGGCATAGACCACCCTAGTCTCACTAGCTTCACGGATTAGCACTGGGGGTGCACATTAAGGACACAACTGCAGTAGATTTCGGGGGGCATAATCAAGCCCTTAGATGTTGACGCACGTAACTCTTTGGGCAGGGCTAGGTTGAGTCAGATTTTCTAATCATTGTGGTCGAAGACATAAGTGTTCCATTGGCCATAGTGGACCACATCACGGTCATATAGCCAAGGGCGACCTAATAGCACATGGGCAACATCTATAGTTGCCACGTCGCACCAAACTTTCTCCCTATAGTCCCCAAAACTAATGGGAACCTGACAACGGTGGGTGACCGGTAGACTCGATGTGTCGACCCAAGCGATGAGTGCAAGATTGAATCAGGTGATTATGGTGCGTGACACCATATTCAAGTTACTACCCCCATCAATAACGATCTTACATGAATTCCCATTGCATTTGATGTAAGTCATGAAAATGTTGATGCACCTCCAATCCTTGGAGGGAGGGGTTTGCACTAGAGTGCACCGGACAACCGCAAGTGTGGGTTGACTCGACTCATCCTCACTAGTATAGTACTTAGGCTCAATGTCATGCTTAGTGCACTCACGGGTCATAGCAGCCAATCGAGGTTGACTCTTGCCAACATGGGTAGGACGTTTAGGGCAATCCTTCAAATAATGGCCGGGTTGGAGATATCCTTCAAATAATGGCCGGGTTGGAGATAGTTGAAACAACTCACACGGTTAGTGGACCCATGAGCTGGGGCCTTGCCCTTATAATCCCATGAAAGGCGAGGAGGAGGGGCATCGGGTGTGGGATGCCTGGGGGGGGGGGGGGGGGGGGTCACGAATAGTTGGAGCATGATGAGGTTCCGAATATGCCTCGTGGACAGCTAGAGCATATCGGGGCTCCGCGTACTCGGTTCTAGGATGACCAAATGGGGGACCTACAGCTGGGAGTCGTCTAGAAGGTGCCAACTCGCTACTCCTAGCAGCAACGCGCAAGTCTTGCTCGATATCTCGAGCTCGCTGGAATGTCTGGTCCAAACTCTTTGAGTTATAGGCAGGTAGGGCTCTTCAAATCTCTGATCAAAGTCCGTTCTTGAATCTAGACAGGATAAACTCGGGGTCCTCTTGCAGGTTGCACCTAAGTGCTAATCTGTCAAAGGCTAGCCTATACTCATCGACGGTACCAGATCCCTGATGTATGCTACTGTATTGGTCCAAGAGGCACTACCTATAGGAGGGGAGAATTTACCGCTCATGGAGGCAGTACTTCATTTCATCTCATCGCGTAATGGGTGGGAGGGCTTGATTCTCTAGTTGTTGTTCCACATTTGCCCAATGCAGACGGGCTGAACCCTCTAGCAGGAGGCGCACAAAGTTGACGCGCAGGTGTTGGGGCTTGGTGCACCACTCAAAATAGTTGTCAACCGATGCGGCCCAATCAAGGAACCGTATGGGATCGAGGCTACAATCAAAGGGTGCGAGTGAGGTATGCACAATGCAACGAAAATCATTGTCCATCCGGTTTCAACTATAATGGGGTTGGGCTTGGGGCCTTTGTGTGGCCCACACATCATCCTCATCAAATGGTTCATCCTCGGGAACTGGTTCTTCCTCATAGAGCCTATGCCTAACGGGTTGGATTAACGGTAGTAGCTCCCTAGTCGGACCCCGGTAGGTTGGCGGGGAGGGATTGGTCGGAACTCCGGTTCTATGCTGTAAAGACTCGAGGAGATTACTCATGCACTTGAGATAAGCCATGAGTTAATCCATGGACTGCATGAGTAGTTGGCTAAGTTGTTGACAAAAGTCTTCCATTTTGTCCACTTGAGATGACAAGGCGTCATTCGAACCGACTTGGTCCTTAGACCTTTCCGTGGGTAGGACAGACTCTTGGGAAACAGGGAACTAGGACGTGGTTTGTGACCTCGTAGTCACCATGCAGAAACAGGATATGAATGCAAATATAGAAAACTCAAAGAAATATGTAATGCAATGGAGTGAGATCGTGCGTACAATAAGAAGTGAACGTGCAACCTCCTCTGATACCAAATTTTATGCAGCTACTATAGGTGGGTTGGTCCTTAGCTCCATACTCTAGAGGGTTATGGGACAATGATCGGAAAATGTGAGAGGGTCTTGAGACGAGGGAAGTAAAAAGCATGTCAAAAAATGAGCAATGGGAAAACTAGCAAGAAACAATGCGAAAGACGACGACGAATACGTTTCGGGGTAACACAGATGACGAAGAAACCAATGACACCCAACTACGCAAATAAAACTCACTAACCTCTCTTAGCAAGTGATTTAAGCACTGCATGGCTACAAGGGCAGCGGACTTAGCGGCGACTCAACTCGCGCGCCTATGAACCTGCGATCGCACCAAAGCAAAGGAACGTTCCACGTCTCTGTCGTACGGATGCCCGTGGATAAGAAAATCAAACAAGAACAACACAGTGAAATCCAAAAAAAATGAACCTAACACACCAACGGTGCGATTTACTTCTTTGAAATGAAAGATGAGTACAACCGATAGGCGAGGAGTCGAGACCGAGCAAGGTGCACACACCTTGCTCCATACTCTAACCTCTCAAAAGTGAGCTCCTATCACACCAGAAAGCTAAGGAACAAGCTAAACTCTAGCTCCTTTTTATAGAGTAAGGGAGGGAATATCACACCACTGGTATGACTAGGGAATATCACACCACAAGTATAACTAGGAAATAACACACCACAAGCATGATTACCTACTCTAACTAACTAAAAGCAGTCAAGATACTGCTGATGCAAGCATTAACCAACTCCTACTAACTACTACCAACTAAAGTAGATAAGAGAATCTAAAGCTGGGCGCATGGGCTGGACCTTCTGGGCTGCAACTGGGCCGTCAAACCATCTCGGAGTACACGACAATGAAACAACAGAATTTGCTAATGGTGGGCTGATTCATCACTATGCTTACGTGTTCCTGGGCCGTGTTGGTCAACTGGTTGTGGTAACGATCGTTGACCGAGTCTTTAGGTGGCCGGGGTGCCAAGCACATGGGTCACAACACCTCTGTGTGGGCTGATTATGGACTGATGACGCCCATGTACTGATCTGGTGGTTGACTTGAATGTTGAGATTGCCTTATCGTGGTTGTGTTGGCCCCCTTTGAACTTTTTAAGGGAGGTGAAACCTTGTCTAGAGGGAAGTCTAAAGAATGGCCGTGTTTCTCTGGTTCTGGAGCTACTAAGGAGGGTCCTCCTACATCAATCCCTTAGTTGGCAGCATGTGAGGTCAGCC
Organism: Costus lasius; assembly: GCA_027563935.2. Taxonomy (NCBI): domain Eukaryota; kingdom Viridiplantae; phylum Streptophyta; class Magnoliopsida; order Zingiberales; family Costaceae; genus Costus; species Costus lasius. The sequence continues at coordinate 89,683,605 of CM050450.1, read as the reverse complement.
TAATGGCGGCTCCACCATCCTCGGCAGCTCTTTCTTATTGGTTTCTCACTATGTTTAAAACTAAATTTTTCTATAATACCATTTGTTATGAGCCACTTAACAAGCAAACTATTCATCAACTTGATGAGTCAAAATGACAACGTGACCCAATTTATTTAAATACTTAAACCCATGTTGATGGTATTAAACCCACTAAGCCCTATATACTACACTATCTTTTATTCTACATAAAATGTGAGACTAAACCGGATATTACAATTTTAAACCTAGTATGGTTTATCAATATCGAAGGAATCAACCTACACAAATTCATTCTGAGTCTGATCATATATTACCTATTGATGCACTAAATCCCTTGGTTCTTCGAAGATTCTCTTGTATCATAAAACCTTCTTATAGGTATGGTTTTTCAATTATGTTAGCTAATAGTATTGCACCAACTTCTTATTCTCAAGTATCCACACAAGCATGTTGGGTTAAAGCTGTGCATGGAGAACTTCAAGCTGTTTAGGATAATCATACTTGGGTTATCATTTCTTTTCTTGAGAACCAATTGGATGCAAATGAGTCTATTCCATCAGGCTACAATCTAATGGTTCATTTGATAGATATAAAGCAAACTGATAACACTTGGAGATAATAAATTAAAAGGAGACATTTGCATATGTAGCAAAGATTACAATAGTGAGCCTTACTCTAGGCATTGTTGCATCTAAAGGCTATGTACTATGATAGATAAATGTTAAGAATGTCTTTCTACATGAAGATATTAAACAAGAAATCTATATAACTCCACCTTCTATATTATTCTCTATACCTTTTTTGGATGTTTATAGGTTAAAAAGGGCCCTTTATGGCTTGAAACAAGCTCTTTGTGCTTTGTTTAAAATGTTTCATTCCATACTTTTTAGCTTTTTAGTTGTTCAGAGTCACTATGACTCCTCTTTATTTCTTTGCAACTCATATAAGGGAATTGGTATGTTTCTAGTATATGTTGATGATATGTTATTATTGGGTTAGATTCTGAATTAATTTCTTAGCTTCAAGATCACCTTCAACAATGTTTTTATATGAAAGATTTGAGCTCTTTGTAGTATTTCTTAGGTCTAGAAGTTTACACTATCTTAGCTTGTATTTTCTTGCATCAATATAAATATATTGAGGGTTTTATTGCTTTAGTTGGACAAAAGATGGACGTTTAGTTGACACTTATTCAGAAGTAATTATCAAATATTATAAAAATGAGTATAATTTTCTCTCAAACCCTTCTTTATATCGATAACTAGTTGGCAATTTGAATTATTTAATCATATTTCATTTGTTGTTTAACAAGTTAGTCAATTTATATATGTGCCTACCCATCTTGATATGGATGCATTCTTCACTACTTGAAAGACACTTATTCTAGAAACCTCTATGTTTCTGCAAATCTCCTTATTGAACTAATATCTTATCGTGATTCGACTAGTTGTCCTAACAAAAGGCGGTCTGTTATTTATTGCTATATGTTTATTGGTAATTCTCTAATTTTTTTTTTTTGGAAAAGTCAAAAACAATATCATGTGTCTAAATCTTCCACTGAATCTAAGTATCAAACCATGTCTTTTGTGTTCTAAGATAATTTAGCTCCATAGTTTGTTAGGTGAGTGTAGTTTTCTTAAATTGGTCCTACTATACTTCATGCATCTTACACTAGTGTCATTCACATTGTTGCTAACCCGGTATTTCATGAGCGTACTACACATAAATTTCTCTTTCCTATATTACCACTGATCTTTAGATAGTTGATATTTTGACTAAACTTTTTTTAAAAAATAATTATTATTTTCTAGTTAACAAATTGATATGTAGATCACTCCACATCAATTTGAGGGAGGATGTTAGTGGCAAATAATGTGTATATATATATATATATTTATTGGTGTAAATAATTTAAATAATTAGATTAGCTTATATAAAGCAGGTTATACCCATATTGACTTGTATAGTAGGTACCTATTTGTAATTTATCTTTTGATATTAATGAAAGAGGATGACTATGAGGTAACCTAATTTTAGGTTATAAAATTCTGTATATAAAAGCTTCGAACCAAAGATTTTGATTTAAACACAATTCTGAGTTTCAGCTTATGAAGTGCAGGCCCTTTGTGGTTCTCCTTATTCCCTATAAATTTCCTAATGGGCTTATTAAGCTTCTCTTGACTGGGATTTATGGCTAGGGATGGAGTAGGGAACGCTGGTAGCTAGAGTGATTCTAGCCGCTCAGGATAGAGGTCTGCCCTGCCGGCCTAGAGCCTACTCTGAACACAGTCCATGCTCTTCTTGAAAGATTGAGCCAAATTATTGATAGGGCTGATGTTTATGCCCAGGTAATTGAAGAGGAAATTGCCTTGCTCAATCCCAGAATTTCTCTTGTGGGATTATGGATTAGAGCAGTTGTTGGGGGAAAAGAATTTGGATTTAACAGGGTGGACTTTTTGCGCTGTGATCTGGTTCCTCGTGGTTTTGGTCCAAAATTTTCTTGATGTTGACACAGAATTTTCTAGCTAGTTATAGCAATTTACTTTTAAATTATCAAACGTTCTGTTCAATGCTGAACGTGATGTGACAAACTCTAAAAAACGGGTCTCTCTCTTTCTTTTTTTTTCTTCTTTTCAGGTTTACTTGTTTGCAGCTACAGTCGAGAGGATTCCCTGAAGATCGATGCATTTGATCAAAAAGATGAATCTAATACCCCAAAGAAAAGAACACATGCACCATGTTCATGCATGACTCAACCAAAGGGAAGCTATTCCAAAAGGTAATCAATTTCCACAAGATCATCACAGTTTACTCTTTCCCTTTTTCAGTAGATGAGCATCAATCACCACATGCTCTTTTGATAATGCAGGACGCAAACCAACCGTGCAACTAAAGTAATAGCCTTTGTCAATCAGCAAGCAAAGCATTTTAGCTTCTGCATGCCAATAAAAATTGCACTACCAATTGGAACCAAATGCGCTTACTGCTTGAGCATCTATAATTATTCTACACATTTAAAAGAAGAATCATTCTTTGTTTACTATGCTTTGCTTTACTCTTTTGTTTTCTTCCATATCCGTAAGCAAGGAACAAGGAATACAACCTTTAATGCCCTGCAAATTATTAGCTATGTTTAACAAATAGTGTGCAGATGCCAGCATAATTTTATTGCAGCAGGAGAGTGAATTAAGGACTATAAAGTTTCTTCAACTTTGACATGCATTAGACCTGGGGAACGTAGGTTTGATCAAGAAATCTCGCTTAATAGGAAGATGAGATTTCAAGGATGTACTATGATTTTGGCAATTATTTTAGCTGCGTTCAGCGGTGCGCAGGCGGATTTGGAGCAGGGTTTCTATGGCAGTAGTTGCCCACAGGCAGAACGCTTCATCTTTCACTTTGTTAGTGAGCACATCTCATACGCACCATCGCTGGCTGCATCGCTTCTTAGGATGCACTTCCATGACTGCTTTGTCAGGGTATTAATCCATCCTTTCCTCCACCAAAATCTTTGTTTCCATTGTGGTTATTGTCTATCGTGTCACAGGGCTGTGACGCCTCCATTCTCATCAATTCAACCAGCACGAACGAAGCTGAGAAGGACGCCATTCCGAACAGAACCCTTCGAGGATTCGACTTCATCGATCGACTCAAGCGCTTGATTGAGGAACAGTGCCCTGGCATCGTCTCATGCGCGGACATCCTCGCCTTGGCTGCACGAGATGCCATTGCAGCTACTGTATGTAATTCATTTCAATCGTTAATTTCGCCTGAGAACAAACTAGAAACCACAGTGTGTGTGGAATAATTAAACAGGGAGGCCCGTTCTGGAGAGTTGCCACTGGCCGCCGCGATGGTTTGGTGTCCAAGTCATCAGAAGCGTTGTCGCAGATTCCATCCCCTAAATTTAACTTCACTTCGCTGCGGGCTTCCTTTGCTAGCAAGGGGCTCGACGTCACAGACCTTGTTATATTATCTGGTGAGTGTTGCGACAGTTGATCGATTAGTTACTATTTGGTTGTTTAATTTCACAGAATCTTCATTGTTTTCAGGTGCCCACACAATTGGAGTTGCGCACTGCGAAGACTTCAGCGATCGTCTGTACAACTTCACCGGACAACTGGATCAAGATCCTTCTCTGGACAGTTTGTACGCGGCAAACTTGAAGCAGAACAAGTGCAGATCCTCGAGCGACAACGCCACCATCGTGGAAATGGACCCAGGAAGTTTCAGGACTTTCGATCTGGGCTACTACAGGAATCTGCTCAAGAGACGAGGCCTCTTCCAGTCGGATGCGGCTCTGATGACGGATGAGGCCGTGGCGGCGGCGATTGCGAGCCTGGTTGATGGCCCCCTGGATACCTTCTTCAGCTTGTTTGCGTTGTCCATGGAGAAGCTGGGCACCATCGAAGTGATCACTGCTGCTTCTGCAGGCGAAATCAGGAAGAACTGTGCTCTCGTAAACAACAGTTAGCCAATAGAATCCAAATTAAAAAAAAAAAAAAAAACATCAACATCGCAAGCTTATCCTTACTGGAGCCAACATTCATTAGTGAAAATTGTTTCGATTAGCACTGCCTTCATTGTCTCCAACAACATATTTCTAACCAAGTTTCAATGCTAGATTGCTCAGGGATTATGATTCTTGGTGCCTTCTCTCTCCAAAAAGGCAAATCACTTAGCAAGCACATGTTCTGAATAAAGAAGCAGCATTTATGCACCTAGAGGAAGAACATGTGATGTAGGTGATTTGACTACCTACTCGAGCCAAAGGGTGTTTTAAGAAGCAATTTCATACTGGCCTAAAAGTATGAAATATATAAGCATGTAAGGATAAATTTTTATGAGTTTACAAACCCATGGATGCTGAATATTCAATTAGAAATGACTCATTAACTAACTTAGAAAATGATCGACTAAGTAGAAAATGGGAGGCTCGCCGTGCACCTGGCAGATAAAAAATGGTGACTTCTAGTACCAATAATAGGCTTACAAGAGTCTCTATTCTAAATTATGATGCCAAGGAGCATACCAAAGTATCAAAATTACCCTACAATTAAAAAATAAAATCTCCTAATGCTCGATCATGCTTAGGCAGCAATGAAACTTGTGTTCCTGCATATGTGTCACGCCCCGGTCGAATCGGCCTAAAAACAGCGCTTATCCGCTATCTCAGGGTCGTCTGGCGGAACACCGAAACGTGAACACTATAGGATTTCCGACCCAAAATTTGAAACCCTAACTCCCCAAATAATATTTTATCCCCAAATTATAAGTCACTCCGAGAAAACCCTAACCCTAATTTACAAAAGTCAAACCCTAAATCAGATTATTACCAAGTCAACGATTTTGACCATAGTCAAAATCATCCGCCACCCTCAGAATCGCCGCTTCGTCGCTCGAAATCATGCCCTTGCTGACGTAAGCCCTACGTAAGCGATCCCGATCGAATTCGAATTCGTTCCGTTGACTCACTCCAATTTTGACTTCCTCGTTTCGAACGCCAGCCCGCGTTCGAAACTCTCGCGTCGTCATTTTCGTTTGCCGCCTGGTACGAACGTCGACCGCGTTTGCTTCGCCGGAGTAAGGGCGATCAGCAGGGGGAGTACGCCGCCTGCGCCTCGCCCTTCACCGTCTGCCGTCGACAACCGCAGCTGCCGGGAACCTCACCGAAGAAGATGAGAAGTAGCGCCGCAAACTCAGAAACAGGGGAGAGGAGCTTTGAGAGAAATCGAAGCTTTATTCCGTCGTTTGAAGCTTACAAAACTCTCCTGGATCCGACGACCCCTACTGCCGCCCGGTCTCCCTCTTCCCTCCCTCGCCGACGATCCCTATCGTCGGCTACAATTCTCTCTCTCTCAACTCACAGCGCTCGCCGGTAGAGTCGATGATGATCGCTCAAGCTTCCTCAAGCTTGATTCCCTCTCTCGATCACTGGTGGCTGATCCCTTGATTCCGCTCGGTGGTGGCTCCCTAATCTTCCTCCCGTTGGCGATTTATAGAGAGAAGCCGCCCCGTCTCCAAGCTCCGCCTAAGTCGCTCGCAAACGCGTCTCCTTCCCAAATCGGGAAGGCGGTGCTGAAGCTTTCTTTGTATCACCCATGTCCCCGCATCCGTTTCCTCCGCGTCCGGGTCGTCCGCTAGCTTCACCGTCCGAGCTTATCGGAGAAGACGCAGCTGAATCAGCCGCTCCGCGCGATGCGTGGTCAACGCATTCTGTTGACCGGCCGAATCTGCCTCCGCTTACTTCTTTACCGCGTGGGCTTGGGCCGTCTCTTGGCCCAACGGTGTTAGGCCCCGGTTCAACCGGTTCAGCCCGAAGCCCGGCGAGCCAAGAACTAGCCCAATCCAAGCCCATGGTGCGGAAGCCAAACGAAGCCCGGTCAATGTAAGCGGTTGACCAACCCAAACGAAGCGGAGGCTTCGTCTCATCTGCGCGCTTCAGATGCTGATGCGAATTCGGCGGGCGACGGCGTCCATGCGGCTGGCGAAGCGCGAGGATCGGGCGCGGAGCTCGGACACGGCAGCAGCGAGGAAGTCGGCGAAGCGTGTGGTGTAGTTCGGATTTAGGGCTGGAGATGCGGTTTGAGGAAGAAAACGCGGATGGCGTCCAAGCAAGCAGCTTGGCGTCGCCTTCTCTGGAGGTCGCGGACGAAGCTCCAGCAGAGGACTCGGAACGTGCGGCGGACGCTCGAAATAGGTGATGGACACAGTCGCGGGGCGCGACATCTTCGGACGCGACCTTCGCGGAGCCGACGACGAGCGCAAACATGGTCGACACCCGCGAAGGATCCGGACACGAGGGCAGCGACTTTCCCCTTTATAACTCGAAGCAGGGGCGACGAGGGAGGGGGGCGCAGAGGCGACACCACACCACAGAGACGGCGAGGGAGCTGTCGCACCTTCCAGAGCAGGGCTCTGATGCCAACGCCGGCGGGCGTTGATGCCGACACCAGGGGGTGTCGATGCCGGCGTCAGGGGACGTCGAAGGATCGGGGAGATAGAGCTTGTAGTCGGCGATGACCGGCGAGGGAGGGATGGGGGCACCGACGGGGGTCGGTGGCGCTTGTAAGCTTTTGTTGAGGTGAATAAAAGCTTCTTCCACAACTCCACTCCCTTCCCCGTTTCTCTGTGTTCGGTGACTACAACCGAAGAGCGCGAGCGGTGCTCGAACCCGGCGGCGGACAAAGCAGCAGCCGAGCTTTGGTCGTGCCGAGGAAGACGAAGAACAGCGCCTTCCGATTTTGACTGGGTCAAAATCAAAAGCCGGGCGAAGACAGAATTCGATTTCGACATCGAATTCGGGACGCTGACGTCAGGCGGACGTCAGCGTGCAAAATCGAATCGAAAGTCAAAATTGGCAGCGGAGGTTTGCAAATCGAAATCGGCGGATTTCGAATTCGTGCTGACGTCGGCGTGACGTCATCCAGGCAGATTTAATCGGCGATTGGGAATTTTGACCTTGGTCAAAATTGACGATTGGAGGTATTAATTAGGGTTTTCCGGTCTTTCCTGATTTGGGGAAAGAAATTGGCCGAAAACCCTAGGGAGTTCACACATCTGGTATTCCGCCGGATGGCTCTAAAAAGCGGATAAACACTATTTTTAGGCCGATCCGATCGGGGCGTGACACTTAGTGTAATGCTCAAATTTCCTACCGATTAGGCTAGGCTGGCAGGCGGCCCAAAAAACGTCATTGCGGATGGCAGCCGGCCCTAAATCATGGCTGTGTCAAATTTTGGCAATGCCGAAACAGACGCGAGAGCGGCGGCCTTGAGCGGGATCAGCGGAAGAAGACAAAGCTGAAGGCTTCGTCAAACCCTGCAAGCGCGAGGCGAATGAAGATCGCATGCTTTGGCTCCGAGTTCTTCGGACGCGACTTCTCCAGCGGAGATCCGGACGCACGACGAAGACGCGGCACGCGTGCGCCCGATTGGGAAGAACGCGGACAATGCAAGGTGAGGCGGCTTCGCTTTCCCCAGCAGAAGATGCGGTCTCCAACAGAGAAGTTAGAGGCGGCGCCGACACAACTGCAGCCAAGCTCCAGCAGTTCGGACGCGGACGTTGGCTCATTCCCTTTACAGAGCGTAGCGGAGGCGGAAGTAGCGAACGCGGTCCACGCGCGGGGGATGCAGGTGACTGAGTCTTGCAGAAGAGGCGAGCGACACCTCTTCCCTATAAGAGTCCGGAAGAGAGACCGGCGAAGGAGGATTGGAGAGAGAGGGCCTGCGAGCCGAAAGCTTGAGAGGGAGCGTGTTTTGAGAGCAGTCGGTGCCGCTGACGTTAGAGAGAATCCGACGAGCGGATTCAAGGTAGAGAGAGGGGTTTTTACTCGTGTATTTCGGATTTGTGAGGAATAAAGGAGTTTTCCCCTCTACCATTCGTCTTCTTCGGTCAAGAACTCCATCTTCTCTGGCGTAGCTCTCCTCTGCTTCGATTTTCAGAGACAGCGAGCTTCTTCTCCTTCTCACCGCCATCAACGATGATCCGAGGTGGCTTCCGGCGACAGGGGCTGAGGGCGAGGACGCGAGGGTTCCTCCCCTGCCACACGCCGAGTTCCTCTTCGCTCCTCCTTCCCCAGTGATGAGCGTTCGAACACAGGCGGCGGTCGACGGTGCGCGAGGCGGACGAAGGAAACAGAATGTAATTTTGACGTTCGTTTCGAAACAATTTTGACCGAGTCAAAATTGATTTCGTGAGATTTCGAAATCAGCAATTCGGCAATTTTGGGTAGAATTTTGAATTTCGGGCGCACTGTCCCGGGTTGGTGATGTGGGCTGAAATCATAAAATATGCAAACAACGATTTTTTTTAAGATTTTATAATAATAATATTATGAAAACCGAAGTTACTTTAACAGATTTAAAAATAGATATTTTTGTAATTTTATAATAGGTATGAAAATCGAATTACTCTACTTGCTGGAATAAAATGCAGAATTAAATTACTGAATCTTAAAGGAGACTTACAGTGGACCCCTTGAGAATAGAAGGGGTCACCTTCCCATTCTTCACCGGTCCTACTCTGATGGAAGGTGTCGGTTACACATAGACATTCCAGCAATGGAAGGTGTCGGTTACACATAGACATTCCAGCAATCCCACACAGGTGTGGGTGAGTTAAGCAATAGTTATGAGGCTTTACAAAGACAAAGTGCAAGAGGGAGGTTAAGCCTCTAAGTTCTCTTGCCTAGACAATAAGTAGGACTAACTAAAATATGGAGGGGTGGAGAAGAGAGGGCTTACGCCCCAAAGGGACCTTCAAACTCCAAGCGTCTTCTTTCCTACAAGAGTCAAACAAAGTGTAGATCTATAAACTTGTAAAGAAGGAAGAAACAAAGTCGCAAGAGGGAGAACACTTATCTTAGAAAAGCTCCTTCAAAGAGGTGGCCTCAACATCCAGGGCTCCTTCAAGTTGGGTCTCGGCCACAAGGAAGTTCTCCATCACTTGTTGCTTGAAAGGGAAGCCTTAGTTTGCAACTTGGAAGGGATGAAGGTCTCGGCTAGGTGAGGAGATGGTGGATGCGAATAGAGGAGAAGAGAAAACTTGGTGACACAAGCACCGAGAGTTGATTTGCTAGACAACTAATAGACAAATTTTCATTCAAAATCAAGATGCAAGTAATGCCGTGAAGGCAACAATATATAGGGCAAGGCAAGCTAGGGTTACATAAGACATTTTCCCCTAGGCGCAAAGGCAAAATTAAGAGAGAATAATTCAGCATTAAACACAAAGGAGAACAAGGAAGGGGCGCAAATGCTCTTGGTTGGACTTCCATCTTTGGCCGACTTCTTCATGGTAAGTTTTTGAAATTCTTGGCTCCAACGGGCTGGCGCAAATGTTGAGAGGAGGAAGCAATCGGTTGTGATTTGATAAGGCTTCCATGTGTGGTTGAATTTCGAATTTACTTCTTCAAATGTTAGGCGCCAACTTGATGATTGCATGATTGGTGGATGATTGATTGACTCCTTGAATTGTGGATCTTGACTTGGCCGAATTGATTGTTGATGTGGTCGCCCAAGGCTTGATTTGGCAAGGGAGTTGATGATTTTTGAAGCCCCTTTAACTCAAGTCTTCAAGTGGAAGGAGTTGAACTATGTTGAAGCTAACTTTCTTTCTTTGGAGCTCACTAGGTGAGTGAGTAGTGAGCTGAATTTTCTGAGTTGTCTTGAGCCGCTTCTTCACCTGCAGGGTTAGTTGCCCAACAAATATGCTACCCTACATGCACTAGGAATGACATGGCATTTTTATTGAAAGCAAATTGCAGATATGCATATAAGGAAAGTAGATGTGCAAATAAGGAAAGTGCTTATGCTTCTAACCGATCATGATGCTATGCAATGCAAGAAGAAAGTAGGACCCTAGGAAGAGAACCCATACCTGAGGGGTTTCTTTCGAACCCTAGTGGATCTCCTCAGAGCTGGTCTTGGCCCCCCATCATTTCTCCCCGGGTGAAAAAAATTCTCCTCTGGAGAATTGTCCTTGTACCCTTGGAGTAACTCAGGGTTGGCTTGGACAAGCTCAGCCTCAGGAAGCCAAACCTCCTCACCAGATGTGTAACGGACTCGGTAAAAGATTTGTACCTCGTCATGTGTGAGGCGAGTCTGATCTTACAGGATGGCGTCAATGGCTGGCTCGTGGGCATCAGCAGGCTTCGGGGTGGGAAGTGGCTCATGGTAGAGTGTTAGATCCTCTACGTTGACAGTGACTGGGATCCCCAGATCAGGTGGCAGATCCAGTATGTAGGCATTGTTGTTGATCTTGCCCGTAATGGTGAAGGGTCCGATTCCCTTCGCATCCAGCTTGTGTCCATGCCCTTGGATGCGCTCCTCACGGACTCGTAGTATAACCTGGTCACCTACAGAAAATGCCCTTTCTCGGCGTGTCTTGTTAGCATCATCACGATAACGATTAATAGAGTCTAACATAGTGCTATATAACTCATAATGAAGCTGAGAAATATGAAGGACTAAGTCTTTAGCTGATATAGAAACATGGAAATGCCTTGGTGCAGGGAAAAGGTCAATGGGTTTATTCGGCTGGTACCCTAAGTTGGCTTGAAAGGGTGAAAGGCCAGTGGTTCGGTTAGGCACACTATTGTAAGAGAACTCGACTGTGGGTAGCAGTTTGTCCTAATTGCCGGGGTGCTTGATGTGTACTTTACTGCACAACTAACCGCAAGCGTGACGATTTTATCGTGTAGTACTTCAGATGTCGATCCCACAGGGACAGTGATCAAGTACCGAGAGATTATGAACTAGTAGCTAGACAATTGGATTAAGTAGTTTGGAATTAAGTAGCTTCAAGGAGAAAATAAGGGTTAGAGATATTGGAATGTCGGGTTCGTCTCGTTGATGGATCTCAAATTTAAACAAGTAAAAATTATAACAAAGCAAACTTTAAAAGTGCTCAAGGAAGTATCAAAAGGTACATATTACCCCCTTTCGACGGCGTAATCCGGTATCAATCTAAATCGGCGTCCTACTTTCATGGCTCACCGTACCTAGATTGACCTAATGGGTTCAGAGATACTATGAAATTCCTCATACAAATCCTACCCAATTTCTTGATAGGTCAGAGTATGTTCGAACTAGCAGATCTAGCATCGCAATTCACCTTTCGGTCCTTCTTGCGATGCCCGAGAAAAGATATTACGTGATCAAGGTAATTCTAGCGATAAAACGGCATAAAACGAATAAACAAAAAGTAAAATTTGTAATTGTCTTGAAATATCAAGTTTGAGAATGAGATACATACAACGAGACTACACCCTTAGTTCTGACAAAAGATTTATGCTATCATAGCGTCGTTTAAGTACAAATCTCTACAAGAAGATCGAAATAAAGGAAAGAATTGAAGATAGGAGATCACAAACTCTACAAAAGGGGTTGAAACTCTCCTCCTCCAAGCCTCCACGAATTGAAGCACAAGGTATCTTCTTCTCCCAAAACTTTCACCAAGGACTTCACCTCTAGCTAAGACCCATCGTCTTTTCCAAGCTAGATTTTTCCCTTTTTATCATTTCAGAGGTGACCTTTGATATGCCAGCCTTAAAGCCCTTTTAATTAGCTACGTTTTTACACCTTAAACGTCAAAAACGGAGCAATAATGACAAAGTTATGACACATTTAAGTTTGGGCCGCGCAAGAGAGATTGTGGGTGTGATGAAGATCACGGCCATGGCTGTAATGTCGGCATCGATTCTCTTCAGCTCCTGAATCATCTATACACTTTTGGGCCATTAAATTCTCATCGTTTTGACACAAAAAACGCCCTAATCGGAGTTGTAACGGAAAAGTTACGCCCTATTTATTGCAGCCCTCCGATGTACTTAATGCTCTCAACACCGTTACGGGTGTAATGAAGATTATGGCCACGCCCATAATTTTGGTAGAAGACTCCGTTTTGTCTGAAATTTTGCGGGCGTGTAGACCTTTGACTTGTCTTTGATTCCGGCCATAGTTTGACGTCAAAAGTTGCCGGTGGGAATATTATGGGCAAGCAGAAATTACGGCCATAGCCGTAATGTTGTCTGCTGAAGATTTCTTCGTCCGAATGACTTCCGATGAGAAAATCGAAGGCTCGTCTTTGGAGTATGATTAAGCTTGAGTGAAAACGGGCTTCTTGAGAATTCAAATAGGAAATTATGGCCATAATACAGATTATGGCCTCGGCCGTAATTCTTGAAATCAGCTCCGTTTGAAGCGAAACTTCTCGTCAAGGTTCTTGATTCACTCGGGAACATAAATATACTTCCAAATAGCTCCAAAAGTGAGTGAATTGTCCTGTATTTATCAACATGACAAGAAGTGAAGCTTCTGAAGAAAATCAATGAAATAAACTGATAAGAGACATAAAAGCATAAAAATATGTCTCGATTCACAAGTAAAATGGGTTTAAAACACTATAAAAATACGAGACATCAAAATCTCCCAGACTTAAATCATTGCTTGTCCTCAAGCATGTAAAAAGATAAGAGTGGAGTCAGAAAAAGATGAAATCCATCAAGCTTATAAAATATTGTGTCCAAGAGAAATATCATTATGAATAAATCTCAGTAGGTCAAGGCATTTAAGATAATCATCTATCGTCAGGAATAAATGTGTGAAGATCCAGAATTCAAAATCAGATAAGACTTACCTCCGCAAGATGCAGTAATCTCCTGTGTGGTATATGTACTCATTTCGAACCTGATTCATCTAAAGGCACAGAGTTGGAAAAACATCAATACACTCTTATTTGTATTTTCATCCCCTCAATTTTTTTTTCTATTGACTTCAACTCATGTCTTAGGTACCACTGCCAATTTTACGCAGTGCCAAGTAGAGGAGTCTGTTTATTTGCTCTTTTTTTTTGTAATTTGAGGAGATTATAATCATAGACAAGTGCATTGATTATTTCCAACATCAAGCAAGGAGAATCAAATTGATAGAGTTGTATACTTCTACAAAAAAGATCATAAGCATATCGTAAAAGGAAATATCTTAATCGAAAAGTGGATCTATCACTTCACTACCCTTATCCATCAAATAAAATAATCAAATGAAATCCTAACATAGGACTAAGATTCAAAATAGAATGATGTCCATGGAAAATATGAAGCTATCATGATTTCCGTTGAAAATCAGAACGGTATCAGTATGTGAAAGTAATCGCAAAGTGTAATCCAATATCGAAAAGCAAGGGTGCATCTAGCATCAAAACAAAACACAAAGTGCAGTAATTATTTAAAAGTTTTAAAACAAGTGAACCCTCTATCTCCCAGACTTGAAATATGCATAGTCCCTATGCATAGCATGTAAAGATCAAAATTTGGAGATAAGGGTGGTGGTACTCACAAGACTAGTAGGAGTCATTTTTGATGCTCATCTCAGTGTATTCCTCTTGAGGGTCATCCTCATCATCGTCATGTGAATTTTGAAGGTGTTGCACATGCAAAATCCAAATATAGCATGCAGCCTCAGTGTAGCGTCCGACGAAGAGGGTAGAATGGCAAAAGGAGTAGACTGGTGGAACGCGCATAGCAAGTCGATGCTGGAATCGTGAGTATCTGGCAGTGGGAGAAAAAAAAAGCGTCGAGAGAAGCCTTCATGTTTGTCAGCAAGAATGGCGAAGTAGAGTGGTTCAACGGCTGACGAGTTGATGTAGCAGTGCCAAGAGAAGTTGATGCCCACACCAATTGTCGAGAGCTCTGGAGATAGAAATCAGAGAGGTGGAAGCACGTCTCTGTGAAGAACGCCGGTAGCAGAGTAGATACGTAGATGAAATCAGGATAGAAGTAAGCAGGAATCTTCTTTCTTTTCTAGAGCTGCAGGCGGTCGCGATGAATTCAGCAGAGGAACATGGTGGTCGATGTCAATGAAGATCGCAACAGTTGTCGAAAGGGAAGATATCTACGGCAAAGAAGAAATTTCACACGACACTTCCTTTAAATATACCAGCGGCTTGATTTTGGAACGGAAGACCGCGGCAATGAGCGCTGAAGGCATTGAAGGTAGGTTAATGTCGCCGATTTTGTGACTACAGGAGGAAGGAACGGCGATCGTCTTCGTGAAGGCTGTGGATGTTCCATTTCAGTACAGAACTAGAAAAGTGGCACCGCTTTGACGATTTGAGAAGCAAGGCATCGTTTTCCGTTGAATCTGGAGGAAAGGCAGAGGAAATCGGAAGCCGCAAAGAATGGATTGAAGGCAAGGGCGGCGGAAGTTTTCCGTTGAAGCTGCCGCCAAGTTGAGGTCGGATTAAAGGAGGCGGCTACGATTTGAGGTTGTGGATTGAAGTGGGATTGAAGAGGAAGCGTCGAGAGAATGATGGAGAGTGGCGGCAGTTTCAGTCGGTGGTTGGTGTAGCTGTTGGCGGTTTCCGTTCCGGCTGGAGGTGAAGTGGCAGAGGAAGATGGCCGGGCTGAAGCTTGAAGTCAGCTGCAGTCGAAGAGGATGGCGGCGTCGTTTCAAGGGAGCTGTGACGCGTTGAGTGAAGCGAGGCAGAAAGAAGGCCGCCCATGATTTTTGCATCCAACGAACTAGGGCAATTTCACGATTGTTCTAGTTTTCCATCTTTCTTATGGCCATCATAGAAATTATGGCCATACTTGGGTTGCCTTCCAAGAAGCGCTTGTTTAACGTCGATAGCTTGACGGAGAAATCTGCGGTCAAGTAGAACAATCAGAGAGGAGTAAGGAAACTCCCTTTTCAATGGGTGTCGGAAAAAGATAAGGCTTCAGACGTTGCCCGTTGACTTTAAAGGTTCCGGACTGATCACTGTAAATATCAATCACTGTTGGGGTATGCCCTTAAGGCTAATGTTTGAGGCCTTGGGATTGTATCAGTATCATGTAATAAACTCTTATGTTTATAAGGGCATGGTTATTATTCAGGTTGCTACATTGTCTGCTGCAATATATATATGTTCTTCTGAATAATGTCTCAAAGCTGTTCAGCTAGGCTGACATGCAGTTAAATCCTTAGTCGATATATCTTGGTGAACATGAGACAGCCTTGATATGATTGAGACTAATATGTGTTCTAATCTTATAGGATGCTTCGAGCATGGAATAAGATGTAGACTCATGGGTACATTGGATGTACTGGACTGACCCTACTAGGATATTCAATTGCTTGTCACAATGTGAATAATCCTTGATTGTAACAAGTGGCACATTTCCTCTGACTTGAGATCACTTGTGTTTTCTAAATGATGATTGTCATTGTTTTGAGGTAGTTCAATATCATTTGAAACATAATGATTATAGACTATCTTGGATGGTGAGCTTGAGTCAGGTTAGGGCACTAGTGATAGATATAGGATTGCCGTCTCCTTGTTTAAGGAGTGTGATGTTCTAAAGGGGCCCCCCTGGATGAGATGATTGAGAAAGTGTATGGCCATACCCAGGTGACTCTGTTCATCTGATCTAATCATGCTCATCATATTGGAGTTACAAGCTTGACAGGCTTGTCCAATAAGAACATCCAGTGGCAAAGGAAACATGTATGCCTTGTGAAGTTGATTCACACTTGTGCTGTGGTTTGGGTGTAGTCTTGGAAGACTCTTTCCTTTATATCGGGAGACAGTGATGTGTTGCTAGATACCCCTCACTGATCGTGATAACGTGAGTTATCGTTACCGACATTTAAAGGAAACCCTCAGGGTCGCACAATTTGATGATATGACTTACTTAAGTCAGATCGTGTGGACTGAATTGTTCAGGTTCAGTTTAAAGGGAATTAATCTCTGATTGTAAGCGAGATCTGGTCTGATCATGTTTGATTGATTAGGGCTTGAGATCGGTAAGCTTCGATCGAGAGAATGGATGCTAGATCGGTGAGATCAGGAGCATCAAAGAGATGAACGGTCAGATCTGGAGCCTTAGGGTTTAATTGAGATCTAGACCAAGTGGCTTGGGTTATTTGGTATTTGAACCGAATCAAATTAAACCAGCTCATGGATGAGCGCTTGGTTCAAATCTAGAACAAGTTGCGATTGGGGTAAAACTTCATGGTCGCATGAAGAGGTGGTTTACTATATTTAGAAGCCACTTTCACACGCCTCACGTCGCCACATTGCTCTCTCTCCTTTCTTGTGCCCCGCCTCTTCCTCTCGAGATAGAACTCTTGTATGTGTGAAGGTGGACAAGAAAAGAAAGAAGGAGACTCTCGCCAAGCAACTCTCCATCCCTTCCATTCGATCAAGGACGCCTTTGGAACCTTGCTAGCACAAGGAGCACCAAGGAAGTGAGCGCATTCTCATCTTGTGTGCGCATCCTCTGGAGAAGATCTCTTTTGGTCTTTGATTTCAAGACATCGTCCAAGCGATGGCAATGGTGAGAACTTTTCTTATCTATTCAAGTTTTGATAGTTGATCGTATAATGCATGCTATCCGATTCTATGAAACCCTAGTATCCGCTGCCCATATTCATATTTGCGCCACTTTAGGGTTTCGCCCCCTTTATGCAACCTTCAATTGGTATCAGAGCGAAGGTTAACGCATGATTTATATGATTGCTATATGTTTTGTGATCCTTGATTGCAATGATGCTTAAATCTATGACATGCGAAAGTTACATATTGTATATTCATCTTTGCGCATGTATGAAGGTGGCGCTTAATTCTTATTGTTGTTGTTTTTCTCAAAAAACTTAACGACTTGCGCGCTTCCATTAGATTTAATTGCGCCTGCTGTAAACCCTTAGACGGGTTATTAGGGTTGAAGTCATCCCCTAGGTTAGATCCAAATAAGTCTAATCAGACTATCTGACAGCCTTGATGGGTCGACCAGATAGCATCTGTGCGCAAGCACAAGATGGCTATAGGTCGACTGCAGACAGGCGTGTAGCGATATCTGATTGAGACAACCAATGAACGCGCATGAGTTAGGCCCGGGGTCACACCCGCTTGCCAGACTTCATTGTGGTTGTTCAGCCCTGGCGCATGCATAGTTGACCACTGGGTCGACTCAAGTCAGTTAGGACTTGGTGCATGCAAGGGCAGTGGATCTGACTGGGTCTGATGAGTGGATCCCTAATGATGGACCGTTGTAAGGTAGTAGGGCATATAAGGAAATTAAAATGATCCCATGGGGTTTTCAAAAGTTTTAATTTCTTGTTTGGATCACATGCTGATTGATGCCATTTGCTTGTTTATTTAATCTTATTTGGGCTGCCCGTTTTTAATGTGTGCTGTGCTGGGGCCTGCGTGCCTGGTTAATTTTGTAAATTATTTTTATATTGTGATCTGCGCATCACATTGCATTTAATTTATAAAATGTAATTGACCTGCGAGTCAATCTTGTCTAGATAGATTAATTTGTACATTAATCAGACAAGAGCACAGAGCACACTTGGCAGAGGCGCATGCAGCTTGTGGCTTGACCAGGTGGGAGGTCTAGGGTTCGACCCTAGGACCTGGCGCATTTTCTTGGTGGGCGCACCAGAGCTGCAGATGGCGCTTGGGCCCTGGGTTGGGCCAGATGAGAAGCAAAAGCCCCATGACGAAAAGCAAGTGAAGACTTAAGTTAGGTTAAGGTCTTACTTAGGCTTTATGGGCTTTTACCACATAAGATTCATGCTTTCTTTTATTGTTTCAATAAGTAGAACAGCATGATTTATTTATCTTCTGCTATCACCATAGGAATTGCATGATAGTGAAGAAGATAAAAGACCGTTAAAATCCAACGCTAAAATATCAAGCTCGTAAGCCTTCTGACGCGAAACCTCACTGTTCTGACTATCGTTGGAGCCGTGTTGTACCCACTCAGTGGGCACGTCCATCTATCTTCAGACGGTGCTGGATTACACCTGCGTGTTACAGAGTAGGGATTTATCCCTTCTCGTTGCTCAGCATAGCACGTGGTGGTCCAGGGAGTAGGTCGGGTCAGCTTGACCATGTAGGCTACATATGTGGCGCATATGGTAGCACATGGAGGCAGCCATCTGTGGGATCAGAGACTGTGTTGTACCAACTCAGTTGGCACAGTCTGCTGGATTGCCCAGATGAAGGGGAATCGCACGGGTTGGCGATTGGCAGGGACTGCCTACCAGAAATTAGTGCTTGTACTCTCTGTGCATCTTATCTCGCCTGAGCGGGACGCGGAGACCAAGTATGAAATCTGGATCCCATCTCACTAAAAGAGTTCTACTCTTTCGGGCTGTTTTGCTGGATTTTTCAGCCAGATAAAATAGTGAGAAAAAGAATCTTTCTTAAGTCCTGATTGATTCTTAACATTGATACTGACCTTGCTGTTCTTGCATTGTTGTAGATACCTGCAGCAACGAACACCATGAGCTTCAATGTGCGATCCCTACTGGAAAGTGAGAAGTTTGCTGGGCCGAACTTCTCAGACTGGTTCGGACACCTTAAGATTGTTCTTAAGGCAGAGAGGAAACTGTATGTCCTCGAGACAGCTATACCGCCTCAACCCGCTCCGAACGCCGCAAGGGCGGTTCGGGAAGCTTATGAAAAGCACGTCAATGATAGCATTGATGTCGCTTGCCTGATGCTAGCGTCTATGACGCCACCGCTGCAGCGTCAGCATGAGGATATGTCTGCTATAGACATGATAGCGAACCTCAAGATGCTGTATGCTGCACAGGCGAGGACAGAACGCTATAATCTGACAAAGCTGTTCTTTCAGAGCAAACTGGCTGAAGGGAGCCCAGTGGGAGCTCACGTGCTCAAGATGATTGGGCACAAGGAGGCTCTGGAGAAACTGGGGCATACCATCAATCAGGAGCTTGCTGTAGACATCATTCTGTAGTCTCTCCCGCCCTCTTTCGATGCGTTCATTATTAACTATAATATGAACAAAATCGACTGTACTCTGGCAGAGCTGCTGAATATGCTCTTGACTACTGAGGAAACTCTGAAGGGAAAGCCTTCAACCTCTGTCTTAATGGTTCCTTCTAGGAACAAGAAGAAGGGGAAGAAGGGCAAGGCCCCTGTCAAGAGCTACAGCAAGGCTCTGAAGCAGAAGGTTAAGCGGTCCAAGGAATACAGGTGTTTCCACTGTGGCCAGCTGGGTCACTGGAAAAAGGACTGTAAAGTGCTCCAAGGAGATAAGAGGGGAAGCATCGCTTCTGGCTCAGGTATTTAGGTGACTGAAGTCATGTTTTCATCTTCTTCTATATCATGGGTGTTGGACACTGCATGTGGAGTTCACATTTGTTCAAATGTGCAGGAACTCAAGAGAAGAAGGCAGGTGGGACAGCATGAGGTGGACCTACGAGTAGGAAACGGGGCACGGGTTGCTGCTGTTGCTGTAGGAGACTATTTCATCTCATTACCATCTGGAATTGTATTAGAATTAAACAGTTGTTACTTTGTTCTCAGTATTACTAAAAATATTATCTCCATTCCTGCTCTTGTCAGGAAGGGGTTTTTCTTTGAATGCAATATTTCAAAGTGTGTTCTTTCTCTTGATAATATTGTTTATGCAACTGGTTCAATTAACAATGGGTTATTCATGTTGGACATGGAAAGTTCTATACAAAATATTGATAATAAGAAAGCCAAGTATGCTGATGACAGCACCTTGCTATGGCATAGTCGTTTAGGCCATATTAACGAGAAACGCATTAAGCGGTTGCATGATCATGGACTGCTGGGATCATTCTCCTATGAGGAGATTGATACATGCAAGGCTTGTTTAATGGGCAAAATGACGAAGTCACCTTTTCCTAACAAAGGACAAAGGGCTTCAGGTTTACTTGACCTTATACACAGTGATGTGTGTGGGCCATTTAGTAAACATGCTAGAGGTGGCTATCAGTACTTCATTACCTTTACTGATGATTTCAGTAGATATGGGTATGTCTATTTAATGAGACATAAAAGTGAATCTTTTGACAAGTTCAAAGAGTTCAAAAATGAAGTACAGAATCAGCTAGGCCGAAATATCAAGGCACTTCGTTCTGATCGAGGTGGAGAATACCTAAGTCATGCGTTTACTGACTATCTGAAGGAGTGTGGGATTATCTCACAGCTCACTCCGCCAGGAACACCGCAATGGAATGGTGTGTCCGAGAGGAGAAATAGAACGTTACTTGATATGGTTCGTTCTATGATGAGTCAGGCTACTCTTCCATATTCCTTTTGGGGTTTTGCACTGGAAACAGCTGCAAAGGTACTAAACCGAGTGCCATCCAAGGCAGTTTCTAAGACTCCATATGAGTTATGGTATGGGAAACAGCCGAGCTTGACATTTATCAGGATCTGGGGCTGCGAGGCTTATGTCAAAAAGCTCGCCTCTGGGAAACTAGAGAGCAGATCTGAGAAATGTATCTTTGTCGGTTACCCTAAGGAAACTAAGGGTTATTATTTCTACGATCCCAAAGAGAACAAGGTATTTGTTGCTCGGACGGCCATATTTCTTGAGAAGGAGTTTCTTCTGCAAGAGGCCAGTGGGAGAGAAATTAAACTGGATGAGAATCCAGAAGAAGGACAAAGTAGTCAAGCACAGTTGGATGAGCCTGAGCCGGTAGATCAGGTTATTGAACAACCTGAGGCTCAGATATCACGGGAACCGCGAAGATCGGGAAGGATCCGTCGACAGCCTGAGCGCTATGACGGAGTCTACATCATTGAAAATGATGAACCCCTCACTTATGCGGATGCGGTCAGTGGACCGGAGTCAGCAAGATGGCTTGAAGCTATGCGAGCCGAGATGGACTCCATGTCAGATAACCAAGTCTGGGATTTGGTTGATCCGCCTCCGGGAGTTATCCCTATAGGCTGTAAATGGATCTTCAAGAAGAAGATTGACATGGATGGTAACGTGGTTACCTATAAAGGCAGGCTAGTTGCGAAAGGTTTCAAACAAATCTACGGGATAGATTATGATGAAACTTTCTCACCTGTAGCCATGTTTAAGTCTATTCGGATTCTTTTCGCGATAGCTGCATATTATGATTATGAGATCTGGCAGATGGATGTGAAAACAGCTTTCCTGAATGGAAATCTGGATGAGGATGTGTACATGACACAACCTGAGGGTTTCACTAATCCATCAGATCGTCATAAGATATGCAAGTTAAAGAAGTCCATTTATGGACTTAAGCAAGCATCAAGAAGCTGGAATATTCGTTTTGATGAATCAGTCACTGAATTTGGTTTCATCAAGAACGAAGATGACCCGTGTGTATATAAGAGGTTTAGTGGGAGCGTGATTACTTTCCTAGTCCTCTACGTCGATGATATCTTGATCATTGGAAACGATATTCCTGAAATGCATGCGGTTAAGGCATGGTTAAGGAAATGTTTCCAGATGAAAGATCTAGGAGAAGCAGCCTATGTATTAGGTGTGAAGATCTACAGGGATAGATCTAAGAGGCTTCTCGGGCTGTGCCAGAGTACTTACATCGATAAAGTCCTGGAGAGATTCCACTTAGAGAATTCTAAGAGAGGATATCTTCCAGTCAGACATGGTCTGAATCTTTCGAAGAGTCAGTGTCCACAAACACAGACTGAGAAAGATGAAATGGACAATACGCCTTATGCTTCGGCTATTGGGTCCATAATGTATGCGATGTTGTGTACTCGCCCAGACGTTGCTTACGGGTTAAGTGTGACCAGTCGGTTCCAAAGTAATCCAGGTCAGGCACACTGGATTGCAGTCAAGAACATCTTAAAATATCTGCGGAGGACCAAAGATATGTTCTTGATATATGGTGGTCAGGAAGAACTCAGTATTGAGGGATATACTGACGCTTTGTTCCAGTCTGACCAGGATGATTTCCGATCGCAATCAGGCTATGTTTTTAGCTTGAATGGAGGAGCAGTGGTGTGGAAGAGTTTCAAACAGTCAACTGTTGCTGATTCCACAACAGAAGCCGAGTATGTTGCAGCCTCGGAAGCATCCAAGGAGGCAGTGTGGATTCGTAAGTTCGTGAGAGAACTTGGTGTTGTTCCTTCGAGTGCAGATCCTTTGGTTATCTTCTGTGATAACACTGGAGCAATCGCACAAGCAAAGGAACCACGGTCGCACCAGAAGTCCAAGCACATACAGAGACGGTTTCATTTGATCAGGGAGATCATTGATCGTGGCGAGATCAAAGTCTGCAAGGTTCATACAGATGACAATCTGGCAGACCCACTTACTAAGCCTCTGGCGCAGCAGAAGCATGAGAAGCACTGTAATAATATGGGTTTGAGATTTCTCAACCATTAGATTAAGTGCAAGTGGGAGATTGTTGGGGTATGCCCTTAAGGCTAATGTTTGAGGCCTTGGGATTGTATCAGTATCATGTAATAAACTCTTATGTTTATAAGGGCATGGTTATTATTCAGGTTGCTACATTGTCTGCTGCAATATATATATGTTCTTCTGAATAATGTCTCAAAGCTGTTCAGCTAGGCTGACATGCAGTTAAGTCCTTAGTCGATATATCTTGGTGAACATGAGACAGCCTTGATATGATTGAGACTAATATGTGTTCTAATCTTATAGGATGCTTCGAGCATGGAATAAGATGTAGACTCATGGGTACATTGGATGTACTGGACTGACCCTACTAGGATATTCAATTGCTTGTCACAATGTGAATAATCCTTGATTGTAACAAGTGGCACATTTCCTCTGACTTGAGATCACTTGTGTTTTCTAAATGATGATTGTCATTGTTTTGAGGTAGTTCAATATCATTTGAAACATAATGATTATAGACTATCTTGGATGGTGAGCTTGAGTCAGGTTAGGGCACTAGTGATAGATATAGGATTGCCGTCTCCTTGTTTAAGGAGTGTGATGTTCTAAAGGGGCCCCCCTGGATGAGATGATTGAGAAAGTGTATGGCCATACCCAGGTGACTCTGTTCATCTGATCTAATCATGCTCATCATATTGGAGTTACAAGCTTGACAGGCTTGTCCAATAAGAACATCCAGTGGCAAAGGAAACATGTATGCCTTGTGAAGTTGATTCACACTTGTGCTGTGGTTTGGGTGTAGTCTTGGAAGACTCTTTCCTTTATATCGGGAGACAGTGATGTGTTGCTAGATACCCCTCACTGATCGTGATAACGTGAGTTATCGTTACCGACATTTAAAGGAAACCCTCAGGGTCGCACAATTTGATGATATGACTTACTTAAGTCAGATCGTGTGGACTGAATTGTTCAGGTTCAGTTTAAAGGGAATTAATCTCTGATTGTAAGCGAGATCTGGTCTGATCATGTTTGATTGATTAGGGCTTGAGATCGGTAAGCTTCGATCGAGAGAATGGATGCTAGATCGGTGAGATCAGGAGCATCAAAGAGATGAACGGTCAGATCTGGAGCCTTAGGGTTTAATTGAGATCTAGACCAAGTGGCTTGGGTTATTTGGTATTTGAACCGAATCAAATTAAACTAGCTCATGGATGAGCGCTTGGTTCAAATCTAGAACAAGTTGCGATTGGGGTAAAACTTCATGGTCGCATGAAGAGGTGGTTTACTATTTTTAGAAGCCACTTTCACACGCCTCACGTCGCCACATTGCTCTCTCTCCTTTCTTGTGCCCCGCCTCTTCCTCTCGAGATAGAACTCTTGTATGTGTGAAGGTGGACAAGAAAAGAAAGAAGGAGACTCTCGCCAAGCAACTCTCCATCCCTTCCATTCGATCAAGGACGCCTTTGGAACCTTGCTAGCACAAGGAGCACCAAGGAAGTGAGCGCATTCTCATCTTGTGTGCGCATCCTCTGGAGAAGATCTCTTTTGGTCTTTGATTTCAAGACATCGTCCAAGCGATGGCAATGGTGAGAACTTTTCTTATCTATTCAAGTTTTGATAGTTGATCGTATAATGCATGCTATCCGATTCTATGAAACCCTAGTATCCGCTGCCCATATTCATATTTGCGCCACTTTAGGGTTTCGCCCCCTTTATGCAACCTTCAATCACGCCGTATGGATAGACTTTCTTAACAACGTAGGGACCAGTCCATCGTGAACGTAATTTCCCAGGAAATAATCTAAGCCTCGTATTAAAGAGTAGAACCAAATCTCTGACTTCGAATTTCTTCTACACTATACGCTTATCGTGAAACCGCTTGGTCCGTTCTTTATAAATGTTTGCATTCTCATACGCCTCAAGTCGTATCTCATCTAATTCATTCAGATCCAATTTTCTCTTCTCACCTGCTGTCTTGTAATCATAGTTTAAAGCTCTTATCGCCCAGAATGCCTTATGTTCCAACTCGACTGGAAGGTGACAAGACTTCCCATATATCATTTGAAATGGAGACATTCCTATAGGAGTCTTGAAAGCAGTTCGATAGGCCCAGAGAGCATCATCCAACTTAAGGGCCCAATCCGTTCTCGCGGTTGAAACAGTGCACTCTAGAATTCTTTTCAGTTCGCGATTTGTAACCTCGACTTGTCCGCTAGTCTGCGGGTGATATGGTGTTGCAATTTTGTGATGCACCCCATACTTTTTTAGTAGCGCAGCAAATCGCTGTTCGACGAAATGCGACCCTCCATCGCTTATCAGTACTCGTGGCACACCGAATCTAGGAAAGATAGTCTTCTTTAGCATCCGTATCACAACTTTAGAGACTTTGGTCGGTGCGGCTGAAGCTTCTACCCACTTTGATACGTAGTCGACGGCCACCAAGATGTACTTGTTTCCGCAAGAAGATGGGAATGGTCCCATAAAAGCTATTCCTCACACATCAAATAATTCAACTTCTAAAATATTATGTAAGGGGAGTTCATCGCGTTTCGAAATGTTGCCACTTCTTTGGCAACTATCACAAGTCAGAATGAAATTTCGAGCATATTTAAAAATATTAGGCCAGTATAATCCAGATTGTAGTACCTTGAATGCAGTTTTCGTAGCACTGGCATGACCTTAGTAAGGGGAAGAATGACAGTGGTCAAGAATATCTGGAACTTCATCCTCAGGCACACAACGTCGAAAAAGTCCATCGGCGCATCGCCGAAAAAGATATGGATCATCCCAATAAAAATGTCGCACGTCGAATAAGAACTTCTTTTTTCTTTGAAATGACAGATTAGATGGAAAAATATCAGATACCAAATAGTTAACAAAATCGGCGTACCAGGGTGCATCTTGCACAGCAATCTTGAATAACTTCTCTTCAGGAAATGTATCATCAATTTCCAAATCATCAGAAACATCATTTTCTTTGTCCAGAAGAAAACGTGACAAATGGTCAGCTACCACATTCTCGGCTCCCTTCTTATCTCTTATTTCCAGGTCAAATTCTTGAAGGAGAAGTATCCATCGTATCAGTCGGGGCTTTGCGTCCTTCTTACTCATCAAGTACTTGATTGCTGCGTGGTCTGTGTAAACAATCACTTTCGAGTCAATCAAGTAAGAACGAAATTTATCAAATGCAAAGACGATGGATAAGAGCTCCTTTTCAGTTGTCGCATAATTGATTTGAGCTTCGTCTAAAGTGCGGCTGGCATAGTATATAGCGTGAAGCTTTTTATTTCTTCTTTGCCCCAGAACAGCTCCGACAGCAAAGTCGCTTGCATCGCACATTAGTTCGAAGGGTAAGGTCCAGTCAGGGGGTTGAATAATGGGTGCAGAAATCAAAGCATTTTTGAGCTTGTCGAACGCCTGCAAACAGTTATCGTCAAAACAAAATTCAGAATCCTTACAGAGCAGATTGGTTAATGGTCGGGCTATCTTCGAGAAATCTTTAATGAATCTTTTGTAAAATCCGACGTGTCCGAGGAAACTACGGATCCCTTTGACTGAGGTCGGCAGATTCATTTTCTCGATCACTTGCACTTTAGCCTGATCGACCTCTATCCCACGTTCTGAAATAAGTTGTCCTAATACGATCCCTTCTTGTACCATAAAATGACAGTTCTCCCAGTTTAGAACGAGGTTCACTTCCTCGCATCGCTGCAAAACCTTGGACAAATTAGCTAAACAGGATTCGAAAGATCGACCATATACAGAGAAATCGTCCATAAAGATGTCCATAAAATCTTCGTTATAGTCGGAGAAGATCGCCATCAAGCATCGCTGAAATGTGGCTGGAGCGTTGCATAGTCCGAATGGCATCCTTCTGTACGCGAATGTTCCGTATGGACAAGTAAAGGTCGTCTTTTCTTGATCCTTTGGGTGAATCGGGATCTGTAGGAAACCAGAAAATCCGTCAAGAAAGCAAAAGTAAGCATTATGGGCAAGACGCTCAAGCATTTGATCGATAAAGGGTAGAGGAAAGTGGTCCTTTCGCGTCGCTTTGTAGAGTTTCCGGTAATCTATACACATTCGCCATCCGCTTACAGTACGGACCGGAACTAGCTCATTCTGCTCATTCTTGACAACGGTTACCCCACCCTTTTTGGGTACAACGTGGATAGGGCTCACCCATCGGCTATCCGATATCGGGTAGATGACTCCTGCATCTAGAAGTTTCAGGATCTCTTTCTTTACAACCTCCTTCATACTTGGATTTAGTCAACGTTGAAACTCAACGGAGGGTTTGCTTTCCTGTTCTAAGAGAATCCTATCCATACAGATAGACGGGTTAATTTCTTTGATATCTTCTAAGGAATAGCCTATGACCTTTTGATGCAGGAGCATTTTTGCCATGATATTTGACTTAGTCAAATTTTGTATAATCATCATTGTAAACCTTGATTGAACATAGACTTAGTCAATGTTTATGTCTAAATTTTAAATGTAATTCTAAGTTATAATGAGTCACTAATCCTTATTGTTTTGTTTGCTATGTGATTAATATGAGACCAAGTCAAATTGGGTGCACACATCAACGTCTAGCTCAAAGCTCAAGCTACTAAAAGTCAGCCGAAGTTCAGCTTGAGTTTAAACACAACCCAACTAGCTAAGGAAGAGGATTTAGAGCTACACTCATGGCCAGCCCAACAAAGAACAGCAGCCCAAATATTTGGCAAGCCCAAGTCAGAAGATCACGCAGAAGAAAGCTGCAGATTTTGGTGAAACAACAAAGCTTACGTAAGGGAGATGCCATTGGAAGGAAACGACCGTTGCAGCTTGCGTGAAGATGAAGAATACAGTAGCAACGGGTAGAAATCCAGCCTATTTGAGCATGTAATCTCCCTGTAGAAGTTTTTAGTGAAGATTAATGGAAATAGTGTTTGTTTGATTCGATCGGATGTCTCCTTCTTCCCCTCCGGCGCTTGAGTCACCACTGCCTTCCTCTTCTCCTCCTTCTAGGGCTGAGCCCCTCCCTCTTCCTTTCTTCTCTAATCTCTCCTTCTTCCCCTAATTCTCCTGCTCCGCTGCCAACATCGCACACCCAGCAAACCTGCAGACTTCCGTCATTTTGTGATCTCGCCGCCGGCGATCCAGCCGTCGGATCCTCACAAGACTTCGGCCACCACTTCTCCTTTCCCTGAAGAAGCTTCAGCCGCCGGGATCTACCCATCCACCTCTCCGATCGCCGGAATCGGAAGATTTCCAGTGACGCCTCAGCTCACGCCCCTGCTTCCGCCCTTCACCACTGATCGCCGTCGATTTCCTCCTCCGACCAACCACCGTCCGCGCCCAAACTCCGGCCAGATCTCCACAACACTTTGGCCATCGCCGTTCCTACCCTTGTGCAATCTCCAGCTGACAGGATCTGTCCATCTGCCACTCAGATCAGCGGAATCGAAACTTCCTGTCGATCCCCTGCTCTCGCCTTGATTCCGCCCAACATCCGCCTTCCGACGTCGTCCTCCTCCGACCGGCCACCAAT
Source organism: Costus lasius (assembly GCA_027563935.2). Taxonomy (NCBI): domain Eukaryota; kingdom Viridiplantae; phylum Streptophyta; class Magnoliopsida; order Zingiberales; family Costaceae; genus Costus; species Costus lasius. The sequence goes on along the minus strand of CM050450.1, from coordinate 89,655,415 downwards.
CAACTCCAAACTCTGTCCACGATGCCACAGCAAACCCAACGACCTCCAGTTATAGCAGGTTCTGGGTTCGTGCTCTACCGGCCGAACACCGACCATCCCTGTTATGTTCGCCAGCCTCCCCTGTTCTGCTCGAACAGCCGCCTCCTTTTGCAGCTTCCCCAGTTCCACCTGAACAGTCGTTTCTCCGCCTCTGCCAGTGCTCCGATGCCGCATCACCTTCTCCACCACCTGATGTATCAGAGTCGCCGACGACCGCTGGCTCCGGCATCATCGAATGGCGCAAACCATGCTTGCCTGTTTCCATATCTCTTTCCTGCTAGGTTCTGTTTACTAAATATCTAGTCTAATTAAGCTTCTTGTTGCAGGTTTCTAACACGCTCGGAAAGACCTCTATGTCTAATATTTGGATCCATCAGAAAGACCAAATCTTTGTCCACAAGCCAGATAAGTTTATTCAACCTAGATGACAAAGGATCAACCTGCAAGATATGTCAACATTTGCAATCTGATAAAATTCCTGTACTATTTTCACAGAATAATCTGAATAGCTATATTGCTGTAGTTATTATATTGCTGCAGTGATCTCTTTCCTGTTAGATCTTTATATCATTTTTTGGTTTGCACAACACGTGTCTTCACCCCACATCAGCTTGGTATCAGAGGAGGTTAAGTGGTCAACTCTTGTCTGTCCACATCGATCCTTAACTTTGCTCTTTGTTTTAAAAGTTCCTATATTTCTGATTTTCTGATCATTGAACTTAATATTCTGATATTTTTGTGGGGACAAATCAGCATCTCTAATTTGAAAATTTGTTGCTTTCACTTGTTGAATGGTTGGAACAACAAAGTTAATTGCTGCACAGCCCATGACTGAATTTACAAGTAAACTCTGAACTTCTGTGCTTGATGTTTTAGTGAAACTTTTCTGATTTTAGCAGTGCAGAATTTCATTATTGTGCCAATTCAAACATGGCCACAATTGATGAAAGTTTATCAAATTCAGTTCAGGACAGCATACTTAATTGCCACACCTAACTGCGCTTGCAACCAAAATTCTGCAAACCATATTCTGCAAGCAATCTGATTTTGATCACCTTGACATTCTCATTGATTTTCAGCCACTCCAGCAACACAGATCCTTGTAAACCTTAGTTTAGGACAGCAAACCAAATTGCTGCATCTTCCCTCACTGAGTTAGCAAAGTTTCTCATCAACGCAGCAAACTACTGCACTTGTTTGCTCAAGTTCTGATCATCCATTCCATAATCTGCACAAAACTGCGTCTGAACTTCTGAATTTTCAGTACCAACAGATTTTGAACATTTCCTCCTTCTTGCTGCACTTAACCTGCATCAAATTGCAGCCACTACCTAAATTAGTTTTCAACACCTACATGTGCTGCAGTTTTCTTGAAATTGCCTCTGAGTTACTGCTTTCTACGCTGAATTCTGCACTTAATTTCTGTCAAACTGCAGCTTGGATAACACCAACATATTTCTGTTTACAACATCCATAAGTGCTGCATTGATTATAACTATAAATTCTGCACTTGAATGCTGAATCTTCCAACCTGTTTTCAGCCTAGTTTCTGTTCTTAATCAAATTTCAATCTTCAACGAGCATACTTTCTGCACATCCATATGCTGAAATTGATTTGAATTGACGCTGATATACTATTTTCTACCTGCTGAAATAGTATTCCTGCACTGCACTTAAACAATAGTCATTTCTAGCATTAATTTTCTTGTTTATCATCATGCGTTATTTTACTCAACAGGAAGTTATAGCTAGAACAGAACTAATAACTGTTAGGGAACGAAAGGCTCTTACACTTAGTTTTACAACATTTAAATATAGGGTTCTTACTCATAGGCCTAGTTGTTTCACAACATACACTTTGTGCAATGGTTTAAAATGTAAAACTATTATTGATCATTTTGTCAAGTACAATATCATATCTCCTAGATCCCTTGAAAAATTTGGCCTTACCATAGAAAAAAAATCCTAACCCTTATTGCATAACTTGGGCTGATTTGACTACAACTTTAGTTGACTTTCAATGCTTAGTTCCTATTCAATTAGGCAATATGAAAACTGAAATTTGGTGTGATGTAATGAGTTTAGAAGGATTTGACATCTTATTAGGGAATGAATTCATGCATGATTATCAAGGACATTATTTTCACAACCCTTGGAGTTATAGTTTTATTCATAAAGGGATGCCACACATAATTCACCCTTATGATGAGTTAAGGGAGCAAACTAAAAAGTTGCAACATGAGTTCAAGGAGCAAATGAAAAAGTTGCAACAATCAATGGAGAAATTAAGAAAGCCCCACTTACAAGTTAAACAAGAGAGTCCTAATCCTCCAGAGTTCAACCAAACCTTAGAGCCTACTTTAGAACCTAAACCATGTCTTGATGAAACCATTAAATTTGAAGAAATAAATCATGAAGTACCTTTACCTTCAATTTTAGGGCCCATACCCATAGGTTCTTTAGAAAACATGCCTCAACTTGAGTCTACCACATTTATTCCAACTAAGGAACCCATTATTAATTTATGTGAGAATCAATTGCCCATAGAGACTCCATTAGGCATAACACAACTTAAGTTTGGAACATTTATCATTGATGACTTGGCGAGCCAAATTGAACACAAGTCCATAGATCTTTATGAACCACACTTTACACCTAAGTTAGCTCTTTTTGAAATTGACTTGGACCCTCATTCTAAACCATTAGGAGAAACCTTAGAATTTGAAGATCCTATGAGCCTTGAGTCTTGTATCTTAAACCCTTCTACCCACACATTTAAGGCACACATAGAAACCACTCAACTTGAACATTTTGACTTTGTGATGCCTAAATCTTTAGAGCCAATTGAGTTTGTGATTGCCCCTCCCATGAACCATGACATGCAATATTTTAATTTTATGGGTATTAATTTCTCTCCAACACAACTCCCATTGAATGCATATGATTTTGTTATTCTTTCCTCTCTTCTATTTGGATGCTATAAAAGAAAACATGAGCATGCCAATATGAATTTTCTATCACCCTGCTTATTGAATGTGAGAAGTACATTAGGGGTTAGAACAAAACAACCCACTAAATCCATGTATGAACAGCTTCTCTTCCTATCTATCCTCAAAGATGAATACATTGATAGGCCCCCACCTGAGAGTGATAAAGTTATCAGTCTTCATTCTAGTAGTTTAATTGTTGTTAGTTTTTTTAATTACCCTAAGTTTCTCCAGGAGTAGAAACACTTGAACCAAGGGTGTCTGATGCAGGAGCATTTTTGCCATGATATTTGACTTAGTCAAATTTTGTATAATCATTGTAAACCTTGATTGAACATAGACTTAGTCAATGTTTATGTCTAAATTTTAAATGCAATCCTAAGTTATAATGAGTCACTAATCCTTATTGTTTTGTTTGCTATGTGATTAATATGAGACCAAGTCAAACTGGGTGCACACATCAACGTCTAGCTCAAAGCTCAAGCTACTAAATGTCAGCCGAAGTTCAGCTTGAGTTTAAACACAACCCAACTAGCTAAGGAAGAGGATTTAGAGCTACACTCATGGCCAGCCCAACAAAGAACAGCAGCCCAAATATTTGGCAAGCCCAAGTCAGAAGATCACGCAGAAGAAAGCTGCAGATTTTGGTGAAACAACAAAGCTTACGTAAGGGAGATGCCATTGGAAGGAAACGACCGTTGCAACTTGCGTGAAGATGAAGAATACAGTAGCAACGGGTAGAAATCCAGCCTATTTGAGCATGTAATCTCCCTGTAGAAGTTTTTAGTGAAGATTAATGGAAATAGTGTTTGTTTGATTCGATCGGATGTCTCCTTCTTCCCCTCCGGCGCTTGAGTCGCCACTGCCTTCCTCTTCTCCTCCTTGTAGGGCTGAGCCCCTCCCTCTTCCTTTCTTCTCTAATCTCTCCTTCTTCCCCTAATTCTCCTGCTCCGCTGCCAACATCGCACACCCAGCAAACCTGCAGACTTCCGTCATTTTGTGATCTCGCCGCCGGCGATCCAGCCGTCGGATCCTCACAAGACTTTGGCCACCACTTCTCCTTTCCCTGAAGAAGCTTCAGCCGCAGGGATCTGCCCATCCACCTCTCCGATCGCCGGAATCGGAAGATTTCCGGTGACGCCTCAGCTCACGCCCCTGCTTCCGCCCTTCACCACTGATCGCCGTCGATTTCCTCCTCCGACCAACCACCGTCCGCGCCCAAACTCCGGCCAGATCTCCACAACACTTTGGCCATCACCGTTCCTACCCTTGTGCAATCTCCAGCCGACAGGATCTGTCCATCTGCCACTCAGATCAGCAGAATCGAAACTTCCTGTCGATCCCCTGCTCTCACCTTGATTCCGCCCAACATCCGCCTTCCGACGTCGTCCTCCTCCGACCGGCCACCAATCAACTCCAAACTCCGTCCACGATGCCACAGCAAACCCAACGACCTCCAGTTATAGCAGGTTCTGGGTTCGTGCTCTACTGGCCGAACACCGACCATCCCTGTTATGTTCGCCAGCCTCCCCTGTTCTGCTCGAACAGCCGCCTCCTTTTGCAGCTTCCCCAGTTCCACATGAACAGTCGTTTCTCCGCCTCTGCCAGTGCTCCGATGCCGCATCACCTTCTCCACCACCTGATGTATCAGAGTCGCCGACGACCCCTGGCTCCAGCATCATCGAATGGCGCAAACCATGCTTGCATGTTTCCATATCTCTTTCCTGCTAGGTTCTGTTTACTAAATATCTAGTCTAATTAAGCTTCTTGTTGCAGGTTTCTAACACGCTCGGAAAGACCTCTATGTCTAATATTTGGATCCATCAGAAAGACCAAATCTTTGTCCACAAGCCAGATAAGTTTATTCAACCTAGATGACAAAGGATCAACCTGCAAGATATGTCAACATTTGCAATCTGATAAAATTCCTGTACTATTTTCACAGAATAATCTGAATAACTATATTGCTGTAGTTATTATATTGCTGCAGTGATCTCTTTCCTGTTAGATCTTTATATCATTTTCTGGTTTGCACAACACGTGTCTTCACCCCACATCACCTTTTTGTGGAGTTTAATTTTAGCAAGTAATTGCTCTGTCTGAACTTCGGTCAAGTTTGCATTCACTATCACAGGCAAGGTAGATTCATCATCCAAAAATTCATACTTCAAATTTTGAGGAAGGGATTTTAACTCGATTTTTCTTACCTCGCTTACCTGTGATGACGTCTGGTCGAGATGCTCAGCCTTCGTCTTATGGGGGCTTAATTTTTCTGCTGAGTCTATCATCTTTGTGTAAGCCTAGGCTTCTTTATTTTCCTCAGCATTTGGACTCTCCAAAAGGAAGACTTCCAGTGGGTCTTTATGAGTTCCTTCAGATATGGGATTTTCTTGATCAACAGCATTCTCAACAACGTCCAAGCTACAACAGGAACCTGCGATAGAAGGGTGTTTCAGGCTTTGTGCCAAATCAAATTCGATAGCCTCCTTACCGATGTTTAATGTAACATCCCACATTCTTAACCCCAAACAAAGAACACAATCACAAAGGGAATAGGATGTTTCATATAAGATCGATCAAATGCTAGGTAAAACCGAGTTCAAGAAAACACGATCTGAAAATTTTCAAAACTCCAAACACATAAAATCTTCGAATCACAAATCATAAATCTCATAAAGGTACCTGCCACCACGCAATACGTGCACTAGACATATGCACGTTACAGTTGTATCAAAACCGATTGCAAAAATACACATCAACTCCAATTTCAAAACAAATCCACAAAATCGATTTTATAAACTAATACCAAACACCGAAACCAGGCTGAAGCCCGCGGTGACACAAGAATCAACATCATTTAACTGCCACAGTCTGGCAACACAATTTTTCATAGTTCACATGGTTCACATCACATGGTTCACATAAATCATAAAATTCATATTCGGCCACAGCCAGCCTCAAATTAATTAAGCATAAACATGGGGCCACAACCGGCATCATAAGCATAAATCACAACATCAATATCATGCTAACTGCGCTCCTGCTCTATACCTGAAAATAGTGAGGGGTGAGCTACACAGCCCAGTGAGTGGATAGTCTAATTGACCATCCATAACATACACTCAAAAATATAGGCAGATTGTTTTAAAAATCTTTAACAGGAACATAATGTCAACATATCACCAGATTAAATATACAGAAGTCACATAAACAGTCAGATGTACACACTAACATAATCAACTCAGGTTCTAAACAAACTCAGGTTCTAGAGTTATACTCTAAACCAACTAAACACACATATTCTAAACCAACTAAACACACCAACACATTTTTAACCTAGTTGTCCAGCATATTCAGTAGTGACCAATATGGTCTAACCCGGCTTGGCCAAAGCACTGGGAGCTGCAAAATCTCGTGCAACACATAAACATGGACAGTGAATAGAATCAGGAGGTGGCCCCCGTCAGGTCACGACGTGGCACGCTGGTCTATCACGCCATAACATAAAACGAGAATAGAATCAGGAGGTGGCCCCCGTCAGGTCACGACGTGGCACGCTGGTCTATCACGCCATAACATAAAACGAGAATGATGACATCAAGAGGTGGCCCCTGTCTGATCAGGACATGGCACTTTGGGTCTTATATCATTCCCAACACAAAACGAGAATGGTGACATCAAGAGGTGGCCCCTGTCTGACCAAGACATGGCACTTTGGGTCTTATACCATTCCCAACACATAAAAGAGTAATGACATCAAGAGGTGGCCCCTGTCTGACCAAGACATGGCACTTTGGGTCAAAACCCGTTCTCCCAAAAGGTTCCTACTGGACAACACACATATCTTATTTCACATTTCACAAAGGTGGACTCCTAAGTGTCAACTAGACTCTAGGATAGCCATCACAAAATCACATCGGCAGGCTGAACATCAACCCCCATCACAATAATCACAATAGGCAGGCTGAACATCAACCTCCTCACATATCACAATACAGGGCTGAAATTCAAACCCTTAACATATCACATAACAGGGCTATCCCCTTGAGTTCATAGTTACACCTAGCCTTAGTCCTAACCATCACATAATCACAACACATAATATTCGAACCTCATAACCACATAATTTTCGAATTTCACATAACCACATAATATTCACATATTCAAAGATCACTTAACATGCCAAAAATCACAAATCACAATATTTAAAAATCACATAACATAGTGTAGTCCTTAAATTTCAGGCTGGTCAGTTCAGTGTAATTTTGCTAAGTTATCAACCAATGTTCTCTATCAATATTTCATGTCATTACTTTCTACATACACCATTCAATTAAAAATACATAATAATACAGAAAATTCACCAAATTTCGTTCACAATTAACATAAATGTAGAATATCACAACTTCATAGTTTTCTACTAGTTCTGATAACAAAAGACTGAAATACCCCTAGTTCAAAGTTTAAGTCATGCAGGAAAAGTTATCCAAAAATTTCGTAAAAATATTCATTACATCCCTCATGATCCCTAGATTCGAGATTTCAAGTTTTCCCCAATTTTAACTAGAAAATTTACCGAATTACCCCTAGGTCAATGTCAGTCAACAGAAACTTTTATTTCTAAAAATTCTCAAAAAATTACAGTAGAGTCCTCATATACCTAATTTCATGAATATCAAGTTTTCCCCAAATTTTACCCATGCATTTGGGCGTAACTTCATGAAGAAGGGTCGAAATTCTCATTCAAGCCCTAAACTTCATGCAATTGAAAAACTAAAGCTACATACATGCTTAAACAAGGTCTAATTGATGATTAGAAGCCTTAAAAATGAAAAGCCCTAATTCTCATACAATCTAGGGTTTTCGAAATTTTAGGGAAAACATAGAAACATGTACAAAAATTGAAATTAAGGGTTCATGCCATGTTTCTAAGCAATAATCTCAAGCATACATGGATTAAGTGGAAGAGAAAATCCACTCACCTCTTAAACCGAAAATTTTCCACAAAAGAAATCGTTCAAAGCCTTTGATGTCACCACCAAACACCAAGGAAATTTCTTCACTTCAAGGAAAAATCGCCAAGGGGAAGAAGATGAAGAAAATCACCTCAACAACTCCAAGAATCGCCTTCTTCTTTGCCCTAGCCGCCCCAAGATTTCCTCAAGCCAAAAAAAACGCCCACAATCTCACCCTAGTCGATATTACCACTTAAACTTTGGGTTTTTAAATTTTAAACCCATTAACCAATTAATTCCAATAGGGTTTAACCCATTTAACTCATAATTTCGAATTTTTCAAACCCAATAACCCATAGTTAACCAATTAATTTAATTAACTTAACCATTAACCATTCACTTAACCGAAATCCAATAAGGACTTAATTAATATCCAATAAGGATTTAATTAACCAATAAGGTCTAATTAATTAACTTACAATTTACAACCCATAAATCCTAATTAATTTATCATGGACAACCAATAATAATTTATCATAAATTAACAGCCAATAATCAAATCAATAATCTCTAATTAATTTACAATAAATTAACAACCAAATAAACTCAAATCCATTAATTACAAATTAACAATCAATAAATCAGTTAATTAACAACAAAATCTCTAGTTAATTTATCATAAATTAACAATCAATACTCAGGAATAATAACTCAGTCAATAATTTTATTTACATCAATAATTTATCATAATTTATCATAGAAAATAATGCTTACCAGAACTTAAGATCCTTGGATCTTACATTCCTCCCTCCTTATAAAGCTTTAGTCCTCTAAAGCTCAGCATCCATATCATCAAAGAGGTAAGCATAATTTTTCCTCATATCAGCTTCAGTCTCCCAAGTCGCTTCTTCAACTGATTGATTTCCCCAGATAACCTTCACCAAAGGTATAGTCTTGTTCCTCAGAACTTTATCTTTTCTATCCACAATCCGGAGAGGTCTTTCCTCAAAAGTCAAGTCACTCTGAATCTGAAGAGGTTCCAACTCCAACACATGAGATGGATCAGGATGATATTTCCTCAAAGCAGAGACATGGAATACATTATGCACATGATCCATAGCAGGAGGTAAAGCCAATCGGTAAGCCACTGGACCAACTCTCTCAATAATATCAAAAGGGCCTACAAACCTAGGGCTCAACTTGCCCTTTTTGCCAAATCTCATAACACCCTTAGTAGGTGACACCTTCAAGAACACATGATCCCCTACCATAAACTCCAAGGAACGACGACGGTCATCAGCATAACTCTTCTGTCTGTCCCGAGCAATTTTCAATTTATCCTGAATCTCTCTGACCTTATCAGTAGTCTCCTGAACTGCATCAGATCTCAAAATCATTCTGTCACCAGTTTCTTCCCAACACAAGGGAGTCCTACACCTTCTTCCATACAAAGCCTCATAAGGAGCCATCTGAATACTGGAGTGGAAACTATTATTATAAGTGAACTCTATCAAAGATAGATCCCGGTTCCACTCAGAACTCCAATCAACCACATAGGCTCTCAACAGATCTTCTAGAGTCTATATAGTACGCTCCGTCTGGCCATCAGACTGAGGATGGTATGCTGTACTAAAACTCAACTTAGTACCCAAACCCTCCTGTAAGCTCTTCCAAAATCTGGACAAAAATCGAGAGTCCCTATCAGACACAATATCAACAGGCACTCCATGCAGTCTGACTATCTCATCAATGTATAATCTAGCCAGCCTCTCTAAAGGATAAGTCATCTTAATCGGGAGAAAATGGGCTGATTTAGTGAGTCTATCAACAATCACCCAAATAGCATCATGACCCAATCTGGTTCTGGGCAAACCACACACAAAATCCATACTGATGCATTCCCACTTCCACTCAGGAATAGGAAGGGGCTGCAACAAACCACCAGGCTTCTGGTGTTCAGCCTTTACAGTCTGACAGGTTAAACACCTAGAGACAAAATCATATACCTCTTTCTTCATACCCGGCCACCAAAAACTTTTCTTGAGGTCTTGATACATTTTAGTCACACCAGGATGTAGAGAATATTTGGAGTTATGGCTGTCCTCCAATATTTCTTTCCTCAAGCTCGGTTCCTCAGGGACACATACCCTTCCACGAAACCGAAGAATACCATCATCAGACAGGCTAAAATCCTGAACTGCGCCATCAACCAGACTATCCCTGATCTGAACTAATTTCGGATCCACAGACTGCTGATCTCTGATCTTCTGCAACAAAGCAGACTGTACTCTGAGAAAAGCTACATAACCAGTCTGAACTCTAGGAGAAACACTGATCCTGAGATCGCTGAACTCCTGCAGTAACCGCCACTCACTGACTCGTAAAGCAGCTACTGAAGTAACTGGATGTCTGCTCAGTGCATCCGCCACTACATTGGCCTTTCCAGCCTGATACTGAATAGAGAAGTCATAGTCTTTGATCAACTCCATCCATCTTCTCTGTCTCATGTTCAACTCCTTCTGAGTGAAGATATACTTGAGACTCTGGTGATCAGTGAACAGATCAAACTCCTGACCCAACAAATAGTGACGCCATATCTTCAAAGCAAAGACTACGGCCGCCAACTCTAAATCATGAGTAGGGTAGTTCAATTCATACTCCTTCAGTTGTCTCGAAGCATAGGCTACTACAGAACCCTTCTGCATCAAGACACAACCCAACCCTTTGCCAGAAGCATCCGTATAAACAGTAAACCTTTCCCCATCACTAGGAATAATGAGAATCGGTGTACTAGTCAACCTTCTCTTCAGCTCCTGAAAGCTCTCTTCACACGTATCATCCCAAATAAACTTGGCTTCTTTTCTGGTCAATTTAGTTAAAGGACCCGCCAACTTGGAGAATCCCTCAACAAATCTCCGGTAATAACCTGCCAAACCCAGAAAACTCCTGATCTCAGTAGCACTAGTCGGTCTTCCCCAATCAAGAATGGCTTGCACTTTAACTGGATCCACAGACACACCCTGACCAGAAATCACATGTCCCAGAAAACTGATCTTCTCTAGCCAGAACTCACACTTACTAGCCTTGGCATATAACCGGTTCTTCCTCAGAACCTCCAGTACCTTGCGCAAATCACTGACATGATCTGAAGTAGTCTGAGAGTACACCAAGATATCATCTATGAAGACTACTACACAAGAATCAAGCAATTCATGGAATACCCTGTTCATCAAATCCATGAAGACAGCAGGTGCATTTGTCAGTCCAAAAGGCATAACTAAAAATTCGAAATGCCCATACCTGGTCCTGAAAGCAGTCTTGAATATATCCTCATCCTTGACTCTAAGCTGATAATACCCTGATCTCAGATCAATTTTAGAGAACACTGTAGCTCCCTGTAATTGATCAAATAGATCATCAATTTTGGGAAGAGGATACTTATTCTTGATAGTCACTTGGTTCAATTGCCTGTAGTCTATACACATTCTCAGGGTTCCATCTTTCTTCTTTACAAATAGCACTGGCGCTCCCCAAGGTGAAGTACTAGGCCGAATGTACCCTTTCTCTAACAATTCCTCCAGTTGTTTCTTAAGCTCGGCCAACTCTGAAGTAGCCATACGGTAAGGAGCTCTGGAGATAGGTGCCGTACCTGGCGCCAACTCAATGCCAAACTCCACTTCTCTAACTGGTGGCAAACCTGAAAATTCTTCAGAGAACACATCAGGAAATTCTTTCACCACCGCCATCTGAGTCAGATCAGAAGTAGAATCATCCTGCACCTTAACATGTGCAAGATAACCCTTGCAACCACTGGCAAGTAACTTCCTGGCCTGCAGGAAAGATATCACATGTGGTCCTTGGTCTGACACTAGACCTCTCACAAAGATCCGGTTCCCATCAAGCATATTCAAAGTGATCACTTTCTCAAAGCAATCCACAGAGGCATGATGCGAAGACAACCAGTCCATTCCTAAGATGACATCATAATCTTGCATGTCTAAGAGGATTAGATCCACTAGAAACTCATAACCCTCTACATGTACCATACAGTCAGCACACACAGTGTCTGTAGATAACGATTTTCCTAAAGGAGTACTAACAGACACAGCATAATCTAGCATCTTAGGTACAACAGGTAAACATGCAGCAAACTTAACAGAGACAAGAGACAAATTTGCACCAGGGTCAAATAAAATGCGAGCTAACTGATCAAATACAAATAATGTACCTTCCACAACGGATCGGGAAGCTCGTGTATCCTTTTCAGCCACAGCATAGACTCTAGTCTGGACAGTAGGCTTATCTGCGCCTCTAGGCTGCATCTCAGGCTCTTTGCAGTCCCTAGCCATGTGCCCAGGTTTCTTACACTTGAAGCACACGCCATTCTTCCTATGACAATCTTTCACCAGATGTCCTCTGAGCCCACAATAACTACAAGTCCCGTTCTCAGTGTTGCTATTTCTTACATCCCTGATATCTCTGAACTGCTGCGGTGCATCCCTGTAAGAGTAAGGCTTATACCGGCTCTTCTTGAAATCCTTGTGCCTAGGGTACTTCTTACCCTTGCCGCCACTGCCAAACTGAGGAACCGCCGCCTCAGCTGCAGGAACCACTGCCACCGTAGCATGAGAACTCCTCTCAGATATATACCTCTCTATAGTGCGTGCTCGCCCAACTGTCTCAACATAGGTCTCCAAGTGTTGAGCACCAACCTGCTCTCGAATATCCCATCTGAGACCTCTCAGAAACTTGGTAGCTCTCCTCTTTTCAGTGTTTATCAGGTGAGGAGCATATTTTCCCAATTTCGTGAACTGTACTTCATACTGGTCCACTGTCATATTACCCTGCTCCAGGTGAATAAATGCTACCTCTCGGTCCTCTACCAAGCTATCTGGAAAATACTTCTCATTAAATCGAGACAAGAAGTAAGGCCAATCTACAGTCTCATGTCTTTCTTCGGCAAGTCTCACCACGCCCTTCCACCATTCATCTGCGTCAGCACGCATCATATAGGTGGTCAGACATAACTTGTCTTCGTCCGAGCAACGCATAACTTGGAAAATCTTTTCCAAGCACAACTGCCAGTTCTCGGCAGTACTGGATTCTGAGCCCCCATAAAAAGAGCTAGGACCCAGTTTCTGGAATTCACTCACAAGTGAGGCATAGCGCCATCTTAAATTCCTACACACACATTCCATAGTAAGGAAATCAAACATAAACCTATCAGGTGTCTAGCAATACACAAACATGTTTTCCCCCAAACTAAGTTTTAGCTAGCCAACTCCTCTGATACCATTCTGTAACATCCCACATTCTTAACCCCAAACAAAGAACACAATCACAAAGGGAATAGGATGTTTCATATAAGATCGATCAAATGCTAGGTAAAACCGAGTTCAAGAAAACACGATCTGAAAATTTTCAAAACTCCAAACACATAAAATCTTCGAATCACAAATCATAAATCTCATAAAGGTACCTGCCACCACGCAATACGTGCACTAGACATATGCACGTTACAGTTGTATCAAAACCGATTGCAAAAATACACATCAACTCCAATTTCAAAACAAATCCACAAAATCGATTTTATAAACTAATACCAAACACCGAAACCAGGCTGAAGCCCGCGGTGACACAAGAATCAACATCATTTAACTGCCACAGTCTGGCAACACAATTTTTCATAGTTCACATGGTTCACATCACATGGTTCACATAAATCATAAAATTCATATTCGGCCACAGCCAGCCTCAAATTAATTAAGCATAAACATGGGGCCACAACCGGCATCATAAGCATAAATCACAACATCAATATCATGCTAACTGCGCTCCTGCTCTATACCTGAAAATAGTGAGGGGTGAGCTACACAGCCCAGTGAGTGGATAGTCTAATTGACCATCCATAACATACACTCAAAAATATAGGCAGATTGTTTTAAAAATCTTTAACAGGAACATAATGTCAACATATCACCAGATTAAATATACAGAAGTCACATAAACAGTCAGATGTACACACTAACATAATCAACTCAGGTTCTAAACAAACTCAGGTTCTAGAGTTATACTCTAAACCAACTAAACACACATATTCTAAACCAACTAAACACACCAACACATTTTTAACCTAGTTGTCCAGCATATTCAGTAGTGACCAATATGGTCTAACCCGGCTTGGCCAAAGCACTGGGAGCTGCAAAATCTCGTGCAACACATAAACATGGACAGTGAATAGAATCAGGAGGTGGCCCCCGTCAGGTCACGACGTGGCACGCTGGTCTATCACGCCATAACATAAAACGAGAATAGAATCAGGAGGTGGCCCCCGTCAGGTCACGACGTGGCACGCTGGTCTATCACGCCATAACATAAAACGAGAATGATGACATCAAGAGGTGGCCCCTGTCTGATCAGGACATGGCACTTTGGGTCTTATATCATTCCCAACACAAAACGAGAATGGTGACATCAAGAGGTGGCCCCTGTCTGACCAAGACATGGCACTTTGGGTCTTATACCATTCCCAACACATAAAAGAGTAATGACATCAAGAGGTGGCCCCTGTCTGACCAAGACATGGCACTTTGGGTCAAAACCCGTTCTCCCAAAAGGTTCCTACTGGACAACACACATATCTTATTTCACATTTCACAAAGGTGGACTCCTAAGTGTCAACTAGACTCTAGGATAGCCATCACAAAATCACATCGGCAGGCTGAACATCAACCCCCATCACAATAATCACAATAGGCAGGCTGAACATCAACCTCCTCACATATCACAATACAGGGCTGAAATTCAAACCCTTAACATATCACATAACAGGGCTATCCCCTTGAGTTCATAGTTACACCTAGCCTTAGTCCTAACCATCACATAATCACAACACATAATATTCGAACCTCATAACCACATAATTTTCGAATTTCACATAACCACATAATATTCACATATTCAAAGATCACTTAACATGCCAAAAATCACAAATCACAATATTTAAAAATCACATAACATAGTGTAGTCCTTAAATTTCAGGCTGGTCAGTTCAGTGTAATTTTGCTAAGTTATCAACCAATGTTCTCTATCAATATTTCATGTCATTACTTTCTACATACACCATTCAATTAAAAATACATAATAATACAGAAAATTCACCAAATTTCGTTCACAATTAACATAAATGTAGAATATCACAACTTCATAGTTTTCTACTAGTTCTGATAACAAAAGACTGAAATACCCCTAGTTCAAAGTTTAAGTCATGCAGGAAAAGTTATCCAAAAATTTCGTAAAAATATTCATTACATCCCTCATGATCCCTAGATTCGAGATTTCAAGTTTTCCCCAATTTTAACTAGAAAATTTACCGAATTACCCCTAGGTCAATGTCAGTCAACAGAAACTTTTATTTCTAAAAATTCTCAAAAAATTACAGTAGAGTCCTCATATACCTAATTTCATGAATATCAAGTTTTCCCCAAATTTTACCCATGCATTTGGGCGTAACTTCATGAAGAAGGGTCGAAATTCTCATTCAAGCCCTAAACTTCATGCAATTGAAAAACTAAAGCTACATACATGCTTAAACAAGGTCTAATTGATGATTAGAAGCCTTAAAAATGAAAAGCCCTAATTCTCATACAATCTAGGGTTTTCGAAATTTTAGGGAAAACATAGAAACATGTACAAAAATTGAAATTAAGGGTTCATGCCATGTTTCTAAGCAATAATCTCAAGCATACATGGATTAAGTGGAAGAGAAAATCCACTCACCTCTTAAACCGAAAATTTTCCACAAAAGAAATCGTTCAAAGCCTTTGATGTCACCACCAAACACCAAGGAAATTTCTTCACTTCAAGGAAAAATCGCCAAGGGGAAGAAGATGAAGAAAATCACCTCAACAACTCCAAGAATCGCCTTCTTCTTTGCCCTAGCCGCCCCAAGATTTCCTCAAGCCAAAAAAAACGCCCACAATCTCACCCTAGTCGATATTACCACTTAAACTTTGGGTTTTTAAATTTTAAACCCATTAACCAATTAATTCCAATAGGGTTTAACCCATTTAACTCATAATTTCGAATTTTTCAAACCCAATAACCCATAGTTAACCAATTAATTTAATTAACTTAACCATTAACCATTCACTTAACCGAAATCCAATAAGGACTTAATTAATATCCAATAAGGATTTAATTAACCAATAAGGTCTAATTAATTAACTTACAATTTACAACCCATAAATCCTAATTAATTTATCATGGACAACCAATAATAATTTATCATAAATTAACAGCCAATAATCAAATCAATAATCTCTAATTAATTTACAATAAATTAACAACCAAATAAACTCAAATCCATTAATTACAAATTAACAATCAATAAATCAGTTAATTAACAACAAAATCTCTAGTTAATTTATCATAAATTAACAATCAATACTCAGGAATAATAACTCAGTCAATAATTTTATTTACATCAATAATTTATCATAATTTATCATAGAAAATAATGCTTACCAGAACTTAAGATCCTTGGATCTTACATTTCCTTGGATCTTACATTTAAGGCTAATTTTCCATTCTTCACATTGATGACTGCTCCGGCAGTCGCTAGAAATGGCCTTCCAAGAATTATCGGTAATTTTGCGTCCTCCTCCATCTCAAGTACGACAAAGTCGACTGGAATGAAGAAATCTCCGACCTTGATCGGGACATCTTCCAGTATTCCTACCGGCTTGCGTACTGAGCGGTCAACTAGTTGCAGAGAGATTGGTGTTGCTTTTACGTCGCCAATGTCTAGTTTCCTACAGATTGAAAAAGGCATTAAACTGACACTGGCGCCCAGATCACATAATGCGTGATCAAAAGTCAGATCCCCAATTTTGCACGGAATTGAAAAGCTGCCCGGATCTTTCAATTTCTCTGGAAGTTTGTTTTGAATAATGGCGCTGCACTCTTCAGTAAGCGCCACTGTACCAGGTTCTTCTAACTTTTGCCGGTTTGAAAGAATGTCCTTCAAAAATTTTGTGTATGTGGGCATTTGCGTCAGTGCTTCTGTAAAGGGGATGTTGATGTATAATTTTTTTAAAATTTCTAAAATTTTTTTGAATTGTTTATCCAGCTTCGCCTTTGCAAGTCTTTGTGGGAATGGAATGGGTGGCTTATAAGGCGGTGGTGGAACATAAGCTGGTTCTTTCTCATGATCATCTTTTTCCTCCTCACTTGATCTCTCGGGTTCGGGTACATGACTGGTAGATGTGTCAAGGCTCAGGTTGGAATCAGGTACTCTCGGTTCCTCCGGTTGCTTACCACTACAAGTAGTGATTGCACTGCAATTCTCTCGTGGGTTCTGTTCGGGTTGGGAAGTAACCTACCTGTGGGTCTAGCCAGACTAGTGGCTAAGTTTGCCAATTGGATATCAACCTGTTTGTTGTGGGTCTCAATGGAGTCCAGTCTAGATGACATATGACGCATCATCTCATTAACACTATCATTGGTTTTGGTCTGAGAAGAGATAAAAGTCGAGGTTTGGGAGATAAAGTTTTCCATGATAGATTCAAGTGAGGTTTTTTGAGGTTGTGGTGCAAATGGTCGAGGTTGGAATCCAGGTGGTGGTTTGTAGTTCGATTGTGGAGCAGGATTTTGTTCCTGTAAGAGAAGTTAGGGTGGTTTCTCCAACCAGGATTGTATGTAGTGGAGTAGGGATCATTTTGTGGTCTTGGATTTTGGTTCCCTACAACATTAACATATTCTTGTTGGGGTTCAGAGGGTTGAGAAATGACTAACTGACAATTAGCATGGTTGTGCCCTGTAATTCCACATATCTCACATATAGAAGAAGTAGAGCTAGAGTCGACAGAATTGACATGCATGGAATCAAGTTTACGAGATAATGAATCAACCTTGGCTGCTAGAGAACTTAAGGCATCGAGTTCATACTTACCTGGCGCAGCATCCCTAGATGATGTACTTCGTTGTTCTCTAGCCCATTGGTTGTGATTCAATGCCATGTCCTCCAACAGATTCATTGCATCATCAATCCTTTTATTCATGAGTGCTCCTCCAGCGCCTGCATCTACAGTAAGACACGTATTATAGTTAAGACCATGGTAAAATGTATGAACAATTACCCATTTTTCCAAGCCGTGGTGTGGGCATAGTCGTTGAAGCTCTTTGAATCGCTCCCAAGCTTCATACAGAGATTCCCCATCTTTTGAGTGAAACTAGTGATCTGGTTTCGTAGTTGGACAGTTTTTCTCGGGGGAAAGTACTTTGAAAGAAACGCCTGGGAAAGTTGTTCCCAAGTTGTAAGCGATTCAGGTTGGAGAGAATATAGCCAGTTTCGAGCTCTATCCCGCAGAGAGAATGGGAAGAGTCGTAGTCATAGCGCGTCGGCAGAAACTCCATTCATTTTTGTCGTGTCGCATAACTCCAGGAAAATTGATAGGTGCATGTTTGGGGTCTTCAGATGGTAGGCCTCCAAACTGGTTCTGCTGAACCATCGATAGGAGGGAGGGCTTTATCTCAAAATTATTAACCACTGGAGGTCGAGAAATACTTGAGTGAAGACCCTACACATTTGGAGCAGCAAAATCCTTCAGAGTTCTATTGTCGTTCGCCATTGGTAGATTGATAGGAATAGGTTCAGTAATCCTTGTTGATTCTCTAGCACTTAATTCCTTCAATCATCTTCTGAGATGGAATGTCCTTTCAATTTCTTGATCAAGTTCGTATAGATCTTCAAGTCCACCTGATCGTAAACCTCTACGCATATAACAGTTCAGCGCAAATAATAGAAATAGAGAGAAAAACTAAATCACGTAAACAAAGAAACAAACTAAACAAGGAAATGAGAACAAATAAACAAAAACAAAGAAATTAAAGCAATAACAAAAGAAACAAAATGTCTAGTCTACCAATTGTTAAATCACTTCAATATTGATTGCCTGTCCCCGGCAACGGCGCCAAAACTTGATGTGTACTTTACTGCACAACTAACCGCAAGCGTGACGGTTTTGTCGTGTAGTACTTCAGATGTCGATCCCATAGGGACAGTGATCAAGTACCGAGAGATTATGAACTAGTAGCTAGACAATTGGATTAAGTAGTTTGGAATTATGAAAAGTAAAGCAATTACAACTAAAAGTAAACCGAATCTGGCAAGAGAAAGCTTCAAGGAGAAAACAAGGGTTAGAGATATCGGAACGTCTGGTTCGTCTCGTTGATGGATCTCAAATTCAAACAAGTAAAAATTATAACAAAGTAAACTTTAAAAGTGCTCAAGGAAGTATCAAAAGGTACAGGTTACCCTCTTTCGACGGCGTAATTCGGTATCAATCTAAATCGGCGTCCTACTTTCATGGCTCACAGTACCTAGATTGACCCAATGAGTTCAGAGATACTATGAAATTCCTCTACAAATCCTACCCAATTTCTTGATAGGTCAGAGTATGTTCGAACTAGCAGATCTAGCGTCGTAATTCACCTTTCGGTCCTTCTTGCGACGCCCGAGAAAAGATATTACGTGATCAAGGTAATTCTAGCGATAAAACGGTATAGAATGAATAAACACAAAGTAAAATTTGTAATTGTCTTGAAATATCAAGTTTGAGAATGAGATACATACAACGAGACTACACCCTTAGTTCCGACAAAAGATTTACGCTATCATAGCGTCGTTTAAGTACAAATCTCTACAAGAAGATCGAAATAAAGGAAAGAATTGAAGATAGGAGATCACAAACTCTACAAAAGGGGTTGAAACTCTCCTCCTCCAAGCCTCCACGAATTGAAGCACAAGGTATCTTCTTCTCCCAAAACTTTCACCAAGGACTTCACCTCTAGCCAAGACCCGTCGCCTCTTCCAAGACAGATTTCGCCCTTTTTATCATTTCATAGGTGACCTTTGATATTCCAGCCTTAAAGCCCTTTTAATTAGCTACGTTTTGACACCTTAAACGTCAAAAACGTCTATACACTTTTGGGCCATTTAAGTTATGACACATTTAAGTTTGGGTTGCGCAAGAGAGATTATGGGTGTGATGAAGATCACGGCCATGGCTGTAATGTCGGAATCGATTCTCTTCGGCTCCTGAAACGTCTATACACTTTTGGGCCACTAAATGCTCATCGTTTTGACACCAAAAACGCCCCAATCGGAGTTGTAACGGAAAAGTTACGCCCTATTTATTGCAGCCCTCCGATGTACTTAATGCTCTCAACACCGTTACGGGTGTAATGAAGATTATGGCCACGCCCATAATTTTGGTAGAAAACTCTGTTTCGTCTGAAATTTTGCGGGCGTGTAGACCTTTCACTTGTCTTTGATTCTGGCCATAGTTTGACATCAAAAGTTGCCAGTGGGAATATTATGGGCAGGCAGAAATTACGGCCATAGCCATAATGTTGTCTGCTGAAGATTTCTTCGTCCGAATGACTTCCGATGAGAAAATCAAAGGCACGTCTTTGGAGTATGATTAAGCTTGAGTGAAAACGGGCTTCTTGAGAATTCAAACAGGAAATTATGGCCATAATACATATTATGGCATCGGCCGTAATTCTAGAAATCAGCTCCGTTTGAAGCGAAACTTCTCGTCAAGGTTCTTGATTCACTCGGGAACATAAATATACTTCCAAATAGCTCCAAAAGTGAGTGAATTGTCCTGTATTTATAAACATGACAAGAAGTGAAGCTTCTGAAGAAAATCAATGAAATAAGCTGGTAAGAGACGTAAAAGCATGAAAATATGTCTCGATTCACAAGTAAATATGGGTTTAAAAGACTATAAAAATACGAGACATCAGTGCTCTCCAACTAGGCTCCTAAGTATACTCCCAAGTGATCTGTTGACTACTTCTATCTGACCGTCCGTCTGGGGATGATAAGCAGTGGAGAATTTTAAGTTTGTGCCTAAAAGTTTCCACAGGGTTCTCCAAAAGTGGCTAACAAACCTAGTATCCCTGTCAGACACAATAGTAAGAGGGTGTTGGGGTATGCCCTTAAGGCTAATGTTTGAGGCCTATGGGAATGTATCAGTATCATGTAATAAACTGTTATGTTTATAAAGGCATGGTTGTTATTCAGTTAGCTACATTGTCTGCTGCAATATATGTTCTTCTGAATAATGTCTCAAAGCTGTTCAGCTAGGCTGACATGCAGTTAAGTCCTTAGTCGATATATCTTGGTGAACATGAGACAGCCTTGATATGGTCAAGACTAATATGTGTTCTAATCTTATAGGATGCTTTGAGCATGGAATAAGATGTAGACTCATGGGTACATTGGATGTACTGGACAGACCCTACTAGGATGTTCAATTGTTTGTCACAATGTGAATATTCCTTGAATATGACAAGTGGCACATTTCCTCTGACTTGAGATCGCTTGTGTTTTCTAAATGATGATTGTCATTGTTTTGAGGTAGTTCAATATCATTTGAAACATAATGATTATAGACTATCTTGGATGGTGAGCTTGAATCAGGTTAGGGCACTAGTGATAGACATAGGATTGCCGTCTCCTTGTTTAAGGAGTGTGATGTTCTAAAGGGGCCCCCTGGATGAGATGATTGAGAAAGTGTATGGCCATACCCAGGTGACTGTGTTCATCTGATCTAATCATGCTCATCATATTGGAGTTACAAGCTTGACAGGCTTGTCCAATAAGAACATCCAGTGGCAAAGGAAATATGCATGCCTTGTGACTTGATTCACACTTGTGCTATGGTTTGGGTGTAGTCTTGGAAGACTTTTTCCTTTATATCGGGAGACAGTGATGTGTTGCTAGATACCCCTCACTGATCGTGATAATGAGAATTATCGTTACCGACATTTAGAGGAAACCCTCAGGGTCGCACAATTTGATGATATGGCTTACTTAAGTCAGATCGTGTGGACTGAATTGTTCGGGTTCAGTTTAAAGGGATTTAATCTCTGATTGTAAGTGAGATCTGGTCTAATTATGTTTGATTGATTATGGCTTGAGATCGGTAAGCTTTGATAGAGAGATTGGATGCTAGATCGGTCAGATCAACAGCATCAAGAGATCGACGGTCAGATCAAGAGCCTTAGGGTTTATTGTGGTCTGGACTGATTGCTTGGTTTATTTGGTTATTGAACCAAATGGATTTGAACCAGCTCATTTGGTTGAGCGCATGGTTCAAACTTAGAGGGATTTGCGCATGGGGTAAACCCATGATCGCAAGTGAGTGAGTGGCTTTCTATTTTTAGAAAGCATGATCACATACGTGACCATGACTCACGCCCACGCCTAAGGCGCCCTCATCTCTCGTTTTCTCCTTCTCTCGTCGCCAACTTGAGCATTCGTCTCTTGCTCTCTCGTGGATGAAAGAGTGGACGACAAGAGAGAACATTTGAACAAGCAAAGATCTCTCCTTTCCTTTCCATTCGGCAAGACATCCTTGAAGCCTTGCTAGCACAAGGAGCATCAAGGGAGTAGGCGCATTGATCATCTTGTGTGCGCCACCTAAGGAGGAGATCCATTTCGCTCTCTATTCTTCCAAATCGCCATCCAACGCAAATGGCCATGGTATGAATTCAAGTTTACTTAAAGTTGATCATATGAACATGTGATAGATCCTTTGAAACCCTTAATACCGCTGCCAAAAATTTATGCGCCACCTGATCAGGGTTTTCGCTCCCCCTAGAAGGGGACCCCCCCTTATCTTAAGGGGTACTTTCAATTGGTATCAGAGGCAGCGTTATAGCATGCTTATATGATTGCTTCATGTTTTCGTGATCCATGTTTTAAATCGTTAGATCTAGAGTTAACAACATGCGAATTTACATGTTATCTTGTTTCATGCCGAAACTTGTTTTTGTTATTTTGCTTGTTGGCGCATCTTGGATTTATTACAAATCTTCACTACATGCGCGCTCACTATAGATCTAAGGCCCTGCTATAAACCCTTAGACGGGTTATTAGGGTTGAAGTCACCCCCTAGGTTAGATCCAAACAGTCTGATCAGATTATCTGACAGCCTGAATGGGTCGACCAGATAGCACCTTGGCGCAAGCCTGGGGTGGCTATAGGTCGACTGCAGACAGGTGTGTAGCGATGTCTGATTGAGACAACCCATGAACACACATGAGTTAGGCCCGGGGTCACACCCGCTTGCCAGACCTCATTGTGGTTGTTCAGCCCTGGCGCATGCATGGTTGACCTTATGGTCGACTCAAGTCAGTTAGGACTTGGTGCATGCAAGGGCAGTGGATCTGACTAGGTTGGATGAGTGGATCCCTAGTAATGGACCGTTGTAAGGTAGTAAGGGCGAATAAGGAAATTAAAATTGATACCTATGGGGTTTTCGAAATTTAATTTTCTTGGTTGGATCACATGTTTGAATGTTGCATATGCTTGTTTATTTTTCTTATGTGGGCTGCCCGTTATTAATGTGTGCTGTGCTGGGGCCTGCGTGCCTGGGAGTTAATTGTAAATTAATTTTTATTTTTGTGATATGCGAATCACAGTTTAATTAATTTATAATGTGAAATTGACCTGCATGTCAATCTTGTCTAGATAGTTAAATTTGTAATTTAATTAGACAAGAGCACAGAGCACACTTGGCAGAGGCGCATGCAGCAGTGGCTGGACCAGGTGGGAGGTCTAGGGTTCGACCCTAGGACCAGGCGCATATTCCTGGTGGGCGCACCTATGCTGCAGATGGCGCTTGGGCCCTGGTTTGGGCCAGATGAGCAGCTAAAGACCCATGAAGAGCAAGTGAAGACTTAATTTAGGTTAAGGTCTCACTAGGGCTATGGGCTTTTACCACATAAGATTCATGCTTTCTTTTATTGTTTAAATATTAGAATTGCATGATTAGTTTATCTTCTGCTATCACCATAGGAATTGCATGATAGTGAAGAAGATAAAAGACCGTTAAAATCCAACGATCAAATATCAAGCTCGTAAGCCTTCTGACGCGAAACCTCACTGTTCTGATTATCGTTGGAGCCGTGTTGTACCCACTCAGTGGGCACGTCCATCTATCTTCAGACGGTGCGGGATTACACCTGTGTGTTACAGAGTAGGGATTTATCCCTTCTCGTTGCTCAGCATAGCACATGGTGGTCCAGGGAGTAGGTCGGGTCAGCTTGACCGTGTAGGCTACATATGTGGCGCATATGGTAGCACATGGAGGCAGCCATCTGTGGGGTCAGAGACTGTGTTGTACCAACTCAGTTGGCACAGTCTGCTGGATTGCCCAGATGAAGGGGAATCGCACGGGTTGGCGATTGGCTGGGACAGCCTACCAGAGATTAGTGCTTGTACTCTCTGTGCATCTTATCTCGCCTGAGCGGGACGCGGAGACCAAGTATGAAATCTGGATCCCATCTCACTAAAAGAGTTCTACTCTTTCGGGCTGTTTTGCTGGATTTTTCAGCCAGATAAAATAGTGAGAAAAAGAATCTTTCTTAAGTCCTGATCGATTCTTATACATTGATACTGACCTTGCTGTTCTTGCATTGTTGTAGATACCTGCAGCAACGAACACCATGAACTTCAATGTGCGATCCCTACTGGAAAGGGAGAAGTTTGCTGGGCCGAACTTCTCTGACTGGTTTGGACACCTTAAGATCGTTCTTAAGGCAGAGAGGAAACTGTATGTCCTCGAGACGGCGATACCGCCGCAGCCCGCTCCGAATGCCGCAAGGGCGGTTCGGGAAGCCTATGAAAAGCACGTCAATGATAGCATTGATGTGGCTTGCCTGATGCTAGCGTCTATGACGCCACCGCTGCAGCGTCAGCATGAGGACATGTCGGCTATAGAGATTATAGCGAACCTCAAGATGCTGTATGCTGCACAGGCGAGGACAGAGCGCTACAATTTGACGAAGCTCTTCTTTCAGAGCAAACTGGCTGAAGGGAGCCCAGTGGGAGCTCACGTGCTCAAGATGATTGGGCACAAGGAGGCTCTAGAGAAACTGGGGCATACCATCAACCAGGAGCTTGCTGTGGACATTATTCTGCAGTCTCTCCCGCCTTCATTCGACGCGTTCATTATTAATTTTAATATGAACAAAATCGATTGTACTCCGGCTGAGCTGCTGAATATGCTCTTGACCACTGAGGAGACTCTGAAGGGTAAGCCTTCGACCTCTGTCTTAATGGTTCCTTCCAGGAACAAGAAGAAGGGGAAGAAGGGCAAGGCCACTGTCAAGAGCTACAGCAAGGCTCTGAAGCAGAAGGTGAAGCGGTCCAAGGAATACAGGTGTTTCCACTGTGGCCAGCTGGGTCACTGGAAAAAGGACTGTAAAGCGCTCCAAGGAGATAAGAGGGGAAGCATCGCTTCTGGCTCAGGTATATTCGTGACTGAGGTCATGTTTTCTTCTTCTATATCATGGGTGTTGGACACTGCATGTGGAGTTCACATTTGTTCAAATGTACAGGAACTCAAGAGAAGAAGACAGGTGGGACAGCATGAGGTGGACCTACGCGTTGGAAACGGAGCACGGGTTGCTGCTGTTGCTGTAGGAGACTACTTCATTTCTTTACCATCTGGAATTGTATTGGAACTAAACAATTGTTACTTTGTTCCCAGTATTACTAAAAATATTATCTCCATTCCTGCTCTTGTCAGGAAGGGATTTTCCTTTGAATGCAATATTTCAAAGTGTGTTTTATCTTTAGATAATATTGTTTATGCAACTGGTTCAATTAGCAATGGGTTATTCATGTTGGACATGGAATGTTCAATACAGCAAATTGATAATAAGAAAGCCAAGTATGCTGATGACAGCACCTTGCTATGGCATAGTCGTTTAGGCCATATAAACGAGAAGCGCATTAAGCGGTTGCATGATCATGGACTGCTGGGATCATTCTCCTATGAGGAGATTGATACATGCAAAGCTTGTTTGTTGGGTAAAATGACGAAGTCACCTTTTCCTCGCAAAGGTCAAAGGGCTTCAGGTTTACTTGACCTTATACACAGTGATGTGTGTGGGCCATTTAGTAAACATGCCAGAGGTGGCTATCAGTACTTCATTACCTTTACTGATGATTTCAGTAGATATGGGTATGTCTATTTGATGAGACATAAAAGTGAATCTTTTGACAAGTTCAAAGAGTTCAAGAATGAAGTACAGAATCAGCTAGGCCGAAATATCAAGGCACTTCGCTCAGATCGAGGTGGTGAATACTTGAGTCATACGTTTACTGACTATCTAAAGGAGTGTGGGATTATCTCACAGCTCACTCCGCCAGGAACACCGCAATGGAATGGTGTGTCCGAAAGGAGAAATAGAACGTTACTTGATATGGTTCGTTCTATGATGAGTCAGGCTTCTTTACCCAACTCCTTTTGGGGTTTTGCACTGGAAACAGCTGCAAAAGTACTAAACCGAGTGCCATCCAAGGCCGTTTCAAAGACCCCATATGAATTATGGTATGGGAAACAGCCAAGCTTGACATTTATCAGGATCTGGGGTTGCGAGGCTTATGTCAAAAAGCTCGCCTCTGGGAAACTAGAGAGCAGATCTGACAAATGTATCTTTGTCGGTTACCCTAAGGAAACTAAGGGTTATTATTTCTACGATCCCAAAGAGAACAAGGTTTTTGTTGCTCGGACGGCCATATTTCTTGAGAAGGAGTTTCTTCTGCAAGAGGCCAGTGGGAGAGAAATAAAGCTGGATGAGAATCCAGAAGAAGGACAAAGTGACCAAGCAGAGTTGGATGAGCCTGAGCCGGTAGAACGGGTTATTGAACAACCTGAGGCTCAGATATCACGGGAACCGCGAAGATCGGGTAGGATTCGTCGACAGCCTGAGCGCTATGACGGAGTCTACATCATTGATAATGATGAACCCCTCACTTATGCGGATGCGGTCAGTGGACCGGAGTCAGCGAGATGGCTTGAAGCTATGCGCGCCGAGATGGACTCCATGTCAGATAACCAAGTTTGGGATTTGGTTGATCCGCCTCCGGGAGTTATCCCTATAGGCTGTAAATGGATCTTCAAGAAGAAGATTGACATGGATGGTAACGTGGTTACCTATAAAGGCAGGCTAGTTGCGAAAGGTTTCAAACAAATCTACGGGATAGATTATGATGAAACTTTCTCACCTGTAGCCATGTTTAAGTCTATTCGGATTCTTTTCGCGATAGCTGCATACTATGATTATGAGATCTGGCAGATGGATGTGAAAACAGCTTTCCTTAATGGAAATCTGGATGAGGATGTGTACATGACACAACCAGAAGGTTTCACTAATCCAGCAGATCGTCATAAGATATGCAAGTTAAAGAAGTCTATTTATGGACTTAAGCAAGCATCAAGAAGCTGGAATATTCGTTTTGATGAATCAGTCACCGAATTTGGTTTCATCAAGAACGAGGATGACCCGTGTGTATATAAGAGGTTTAGTGGGAGCGTAATTACTTTTCTAGTCCTCTACGTCGATGACATCTTGATCATTGGAAATGATATTCCTGAAATGCATGCTGTTAAAGCATGGCTGAGGAAATGTTTCCAGATGAAAGATTTAGGAGAAGCAGCCTATGTGTTAGGTGTGAAGATCTACAGGGATAGATCTAAGAGGCTTCTCGGGCTGTGCCAGAGTACTTACATCGATAAGGTCCTGGAGAGATTTCATTTAGAGAATTCTAAACGAGGATATCTTCCAGTCAGACATGGTCTGAATCTTTCAAAGAGTCAGTGTCCACAAACACAGACTGAGAAAGATGAAATGGACAATACGCCTTATGCTTCGGCTATTGGATCCATTATGTATGCGATGTTGTGTACTCGCCCAGACGTTGCTTACGGGTTAAGCGTAACCAGTCGTTTCCAAGGTAATCCAGGTATGGCGCACTGGATTGCAGTCAAGAACATTTTAAAATATCTGCGGAGGACCAAAGATATGTTCTTGATATATGGTGGTCAGGAAGAACTCAGTATTGAAGGATATACTGACGCTTCGTTCCAGTCTGACCAGGATGATTTCCGATCGCAATCAGGCTATGTTTTTAGCTTGAATGGAGGTGCAGTGGTGTGGAAGAGTTTCAAACAGTCAACTGTTGCTGATTCCACAACAGAAGCCGAGTATGTTGCAGCCTCGGAAGCATCCAAGGAGGCAGTGTGGATTCGTAAGTTCGTGAGAGAACTTGGTGTCATTCCTTCGAGTGCAGATCCTTTGGTTATCTTCTGTGATAACACTGGAGCAATTGCACAAGCAAAGGAACCACGGTCGCACCAGAGTCCAAGCACATACAGAGACGGTTTCATTTGATCAGGGAGATCATAGATCGTGGCGAGATCAAAATCTGCAAGGTTCATACAGATGATAATCTGGCAGACCCGCTTACCAAGCCTCTGGCGCAGCAGAAGCATGAGAAGCACTGTAATAATATGGGTTTGAGATTTCTCAACCATTAGATTAAGTGCAAGTGGGAGATTGTTGGGGTATGCCCTTAAGGCTAATGTTTGAGGCCTATGGGAATGTATCAGTATCATGTAATAAACTGTTATGTTTATAAAGGCATGGTTGTTATTCAGTTAGCTACATTGTCTGCTGCAATATATGTTCTTCTGAATAATGTCTCAAAGCTGTTCAGCTAGGCTGACATGCAGTTAAGTCCTTAGTCGATATATCTTGGTGAACATGAGACAGCCTTGATATGGTCAAGACTAATATGTGTTCTAATCTTATAGGATGCTTTGAGCATGGAATAAGATGTAGACTCATGGGTACATTGGATGTACTGGACAGACCCTACTAGGATGTTCAATTGTTTGTCACAATGTGAATATTCCTTGAATATGACAAGTGGCACATTTCCTCTGACTTGAGATCGCTTGTGTTTTCTAAATGATGATTGTCATTGTTTTGAGGTAGTTCAATATCATTTGAAACATAATGATTATAGACTATCTTGGATGGTGAGCTTGAATCAGGTTAGGGCACTAGTGATAGACATAGGATTGCCGTCTCCTTGTTTAAGGAGTGTGATGTTCTAAAGGGGCCCCCTGGATGAGATGATTGAGAAAGTGTATGGCCATACCCAGGTGACTGTGTTCATCTGATCTAATCATGCTCATCATATTGGAGTTACAAGCTTGACAGGCTTGTCCAATAAGAACATCCAGTGGCAAAGGAAATATGCATGCCTTGTGACTTGATTCACACTTGTGCTATGGTTTGGGTGTAGTCTTGGAAGACTTTTTCCTTTATATCGGGAGACAGTGATGTGTTGCTAGATACCCCTCACTGATCGTGATAATGAGAATTATCGTTACCGACATTTAGAGGAAACCCTCAGGGTCGCACAATTTGATGATATGGCTTACTTAAGTCAGATCGTGTGGACTGAATTGTTCGGGTTCAGTTTAAAGGGATTTAATCTCTGATTGTAAGTGAGATCTGGTCTAATCATGTTTGATTGATTAGGGCTTGAGATCGGTAAGCTTTGATCGAGAGATTGGATGCTAGATCGGTCAGATCAACAGCATCAAGAGATCGACGGTCAGATCAAGAGCCTTAGGGTTTATTGTGGTCTGGACTGATTGCTTGGTTTATTTGGTTATTGAACCAAATGGATTTGAACCAGCTCATTTGGTTGAGCGCATGGTTCAAACTTAGAGGGATTTGCGCATGGGGTAAACCCATGATCGCAAGTGAGTGAGTGGCTTTCTATTTTTAGAAAGCATGATCACATACGTGACCATGACTCACGCCCACGCCTAAGGCGCCCTCATCTCTCGTTTTCTCCTTCTCTCGTCGCCAACTTGAGCATTCGTCTCTTGCTCTCTCGTGGATGAAAGAGTGGACGACAAGAGAGAACATTTGAACAAGCAAAGATCTCTCCTTTCCTTTCCATTCGGCAAGACATCCTTGAAGCCTTGCTAGCACAAGGAGCATCAAGGGAGTAGGCGCATTGATCATCTTGTGTGCGCCACCTAAGGAGGAGATCCATTTCGCTCTCTATTCTTCCAAATCGCCATCCAACGCAAATGGCCATGGTATGAATTCAAGTTTACTTAAAGTTGATCATATGAACATGTGATAGATCCTTTGAAACCCTTAATACCGCTGCCAAAAATTTATGCGCCACCTGATCAGGGTTTTCGCTCCCCCTAGAAGGGGACCCCCCCTTATCTTAAGGGGTACTTTCAGAGGGGTACCATGAAGTCTAACTACTTCCTTAAAGAATAGGCGGGCTATATAGGAAGCATCTGAAGTTTTCCTACAGGGTAGGAAATGGGCCATCTTGGTAAACCTATCTACAACCACAAAGATAGAGTCATACTTGGAGGGTGTTCTAGGTAAACCTAAGATGAAGTCCATACTTAGATCTTGCCATGGGGCTCTAGGGATAGGAAGGGGTGTGTAAAGCCCAAAGTTATGTTTCTGAACCTTAGTGGTTTGGCAAGTCTTGCAGTGTCTAACTACCTTGGCCACATCTTTACAGAGGTTCGGCCAATAAAACCGTTCCTCTACCAAGGCTAGGGTTTTCTTTCGTCCGTGGTGCCCAGCAAACCCGCCTCCATGGATTTCCCAAACTAGGAAGTCCCGGATAGAAGTCTTGGGTACACAAAGTGTCGGACCAAGAAATAGGTATCCTTCCCTAAGGGTATACAGAGAATGGCTATGGACATCTAAACTCAAATCATGATATACAACAGAAAAATCAGGACAATCAATATAAGCAGATTTCATGCGATCAAAGCCAATAAGTTCAACATGCAGTTTATTAATAAGCAAAGTAACTCTACTCAAGGCATCAACTACTTTATTATCAGTTCCAGATTTGTGTTTAAGCACAAAGGTAAATTGTTGAAGATATTCTACCCACTTAGCATGCCTAAAGTTGAGTTTCTTTTGAGCACTTAAATAAGAGAGGGCTTGGTGATCACTATGAAGGGTGAACTCATTATGGATAAGATAGTGTCTAAAGTGTCTAAGGGTCTGGACTACAGCATAGAACTCTTTATCGTAAGTCGAGTATTTCTGCCTGGCCTCATTCAGCTTTTCACTGAAGAAGGCAATAGGATGACCTTCTTGGTTGAGGGTCCCACCTATGCCTATGCCAGAGGCATCACAATCGACCTCAAAGACTTTGCTGAAGTCTAGGAGCCTAAGAACTGGGGCAGAAGTCATCCTGGACTTGAGTTCAACAAAAGCTTTACTAGCAGATTTGGTGCAGGCAAAATCACCTTGTTTCATGCAACTGGTGATTGGGGCAACTATAGAGCTGAAGTTCTTGATGAACCTACAGTAGAAAGTAGCTAGGCCATGGAAATAGGGCATGACAAATAGATATCAGAGGAAAACTTTAACGACATAGTGACTCAAGCAGAGCATTTGGTGTGAGTAGAGCAAGTGCTCGGCCTAACAGGAGACGGGGAAGACTCTATTGTTCCCCAAGTGGAGAACTTGCAGCGCACGGTGGAGCAACAGAGGTTGTAAATTCTCACCCTCCAACAAACTTTGGCAGAAATAGCTACGCTTCAACAAAGTTTCGAAGGAGTGGTGGCGCTATAGGAGCAAGTAGTAGGCTATTCAGTAGCACAATAGCTGGTACAGGCGGATCTCGTGGTAATGCGCATGGCATTAGCGCAGGCACAAGGGAGTGTGTCCATAGCACCAACGATGGAGCAGGAGGCACTTTGACTGAAGGTTTGCATCCCAGAACCTGCGATGTTCGGAGGAGCCCGATCATCCAACGAGTTGGAAAATTTCCTTTAGGATATGGAGTAATACTTCATCGCCAATCATGTCCCAGACCAGAAACGAGTGTGGGTGTGTATTGCATACCTCGTGGATAATGCAAAACCTTGGTGGAGAACCAAAGTTGATTTAATATCAGGAGCAGCTGGTTGGACATGGGAGGTGTACCGAGAGGAACTGTGGCAGCAGTTTCTTCCTGGTAACTCGGTAAACCAGGCATGCGATGTGATAAATCGGCTTAGACATACTGGCTCAATCCTGGAGTATGTCTGGGCTTATTCAACACTCATGCTGGAGATATCAGACATGTTATAAATAGACAGATGATATACCTTCCTCCATAATCTTCAACCATGGGTGGAGGCTGAAGTCTGACAACATGCACCGCAGGACTCGAGAACGGCCGCAGCAATAGCCAAATCTCTCGAAGATGTGAGAGCTTCAGGGTACGACTTCTTTGAGAGCATTGAAGTTGTTAGTGTAATGCCCTAAGACCTATGTTTTGGTCTAGACAAATGTACTACATACTTTGATATTCATATATATCCTGGCATTGTTGTTGTCATGGTTTATTATACATTTGTGCATATGTATGTTTATATGATGATGTCCCTCGAGATATTACTATCTCAGTTTTCTTATGTCCCGAGTCGAGTACCATAGTGGATAGGGGACAGCTATGGTGCGGGTGAGACTCGTTTATGCGTTGGTTAGCACGGGTTGCTTAACGCAGGCATAAGGGTATGTCAAGGGAGATATACTGGAACGACCCACCGTGAGAGTTCTTCGTGGTGTCTCAAGAAGAATCTCACAATGATAGAGTTGTATCTGTCCTTTGACTTGAGGGAGATTGTATCTCTGTGTTATAAGGGATATGCTTTGATACAACCTAACACCTCGCCGTAACAGGGAGGCCATAATGGTTGTTATTGGGTATATCTTAAGCAATGTGAGAGGTGCATCTTGCCGACAGAGGATTTGCCCCTTCCCTATGTGGAAGCTTGATGTCCATGGGCCCCTAGATGGTGCATGACTGAAAGTGTGTGGCCACACCCAGGTTTAGCCTGATTTAGTTATGACCATCGTAGTTGGAATATACAAGTGTGACACGCTTGTCCAACTTGGACGATCAGCCTGGCAAAGGGACACGGATACTCTTATTCCTTATCACAGTTTGAGGTTGTCGATGGCGACATTTATTCCGATGACTTGGGTAGCGGCGATGTACTGCTAGGTGCCACTCACCGCTTGTGATGAATGGGTCATCACTGCCAACGTCAGAGGGACCTACAGGGTCGCACACCTAGACGCTAGAGACTCCGTATTGATCGGTTAGCCTCTGATCGAATCGTTGTATGATTCGGATCATTTTGGGAAGATGATGCTATGGTTTTTCTTATGAGGAGATGAGACTTTATTTTGTTCATGTTTGACCACTAGTTGACTCTAGTGGACCACGTTTGACCTCTGTTGACCTGAGGTGTCAAAATATGTCAAACAAGGGTCTTAGTGCAAGGTTGGGCTTAGCACTTTAGTCACATGAATAAAATAAAACTATTAATTGGCAAGAGAATTCTTCTCATGGCTAATTAATAAGTTTGAGCGCAATTTACAATTAATTGTGTCTGCGGGGATTCGAACCCATGACGCTTAATTGTGAGTAGGCGCCTATGCTTGGGCGCAATTTACAATTAATTGTGTATGCGGGGATTCGAAACCATGACGCTTAATTGTGAGTAGGTGCCTATGTACATAGTCCCAGCACGCGTGCGCCCGATTGGGAAGAACGCGGATGATGCGGGGTGAGGCAACTTCACTTTTCCCAGCAGAAGAAGTTGGAGGCGGTGTCGACACAACTGCAGCCAAGCTCTAGCGGCTTCAACGAAATCTTCAGATGCGGACGTTGGCTCAACCCATTCAGAGAGTGTAGCAGAGGTGGAAGCAGTGAACGCAGTCCATGCGCGGGGGACGCAGGCGATTGAGTCTTGTGGAAGAGCCGAGCGATGCCTCTTCCCTATAAGAGTCTAGAAGAGAGACCAGCGAAGGAGGATCGGAGAGAGAGAGCCTATGAGCTGAAAGCTTGAGAGGGAGCGTGTTTTGAGAGCAGTTGGGACTGCCGATGTTAGAGAGAATCCGACGAGCGAATTCAAGGTAGAGAGAGGGTTTTTACTCGTGTATTTTGGATTTGTGAGGAATAAAAGACTTTTCCCCTCTACCATTCATCTTCTCCGGTTAAGAACTCCTTCTTCTCTGGCAAAGCACTCCTCTGCCTTGATTTTCAGAGGCGGCAAGCTTCTTCTCCTTCTCACCGCCGTCGACGATGATCCGAGGTGGCTTCCGGCGACAGGGGCTGAGGGTGAGGATGCGAGGGTTCCTCCCCTGCCGCACACCATGTTTCCCTCCACTCGTCCTTCCCCGGGAATGAGCGTTCGAATGCAGGTGGCGTTTGACGTGACAACGGTATGCGAGGCGGATGAAGGAAACGGAATGCAATTTTGGTGTTCGTTTCAAAACAATTTTGACTAAGTCAAAATTGATTTCATGAGATTTTGAAATCAGCGATTCAGTAATTTTGGGTAGAGTTTTGGATTTCGGGCGCACTGTCCCGGCTCGGTTGCTGACGTGGAGGGGAACTGGAAATATGGCGCGACACTTAACGACCAGTGGTCCTAAGTATACCATGTTATAATAATATAAAGACATTACCATCATTGTAATTTTGTCATAGTTGCATTATATGTGGGACTACACAATGATATCTTTAGAGATTAATTTTAATCATTCTAAAAGCGTCCCCCTGAGTACCTTAGTAGATAAGACAACTTTAGTATATTAGAGACTGATATGCATGGGTGTGTAGCACCAATACAAATACATGGGTACATCAGTAACGGATGTACTAGACCAACCTCGTGAGATTTAACTTGGGTGTCACAAGTTGATCTCACTTGTGACAAAAGTGCATTAGTCTTTTAACTTAAGATAATTGGCACATTTATATGGTAAGTGTGATATACTTTGATATAGCCTAACATTTTATTGTAAATAAAAGGTTATAATGACTATCATTGGATATATCATTGGCCATATGAGAAGTATGAGTATCTAATAGAGGATTTGTCTATTCCTTAGGGAAGTGTAATATTCAAGGACCCCTTATGTGGGAGCATGACTGAGAGTATATAGTCATACCTAAGAGACTATGTTCTCTTATCTAAGTATTTCCCACCTGATTGAAATAGCAAGTATAACACACTTGTTTAATTTGAATATTAGTAGACATAGAAATTATATTGCATAGAAACTTTGCCACATACTAGGGGATGTCAATTAATGATATAACTCTTGTGACTTGGATAGTAGTGATATGTTGCTAGTGATGATCTCTAAAATGAGCATTACTATCAACATCATGTAGAGTCTACAAGTTCACACATGTAGACATTTGAAATTATAAATTTGATCAAATAGCTTTGGATTGAATTAAGTAATAATTAGAGCCCATTTAGTGAGTTAGATGGCACTAGATTGGAGCAAGATCAAGATCAATTGAACCAAGAGTTCATACCAATTGATCTACAATGAGATCAGGGCTAGGCGTCTAATATAGATTGTTTGTATCGCATCAATGGGCTTTGGGCCCATCAAAACAGAGAAGAAGGAAGCAAAGGTGCCTAGGAGTTTGACCCTAGGATGTGCCTTGCACTCTGGGCATCCAGTTCACATTGTCTAAAGGTGCCTCTGGGTGCCCAGATCAAGTGGGCATGGATTCACTTAAGTTAATGAACTATGGGTTGGTTTACTACTTATAAATAAGTAGGCATGGTTTTTGTGTCGCATGACAACTTTTCTAAAATTTGTATTATGGCATGCGCACTTGGATGCATCTTGATCTAGTCTAAACAATTTATGATAATTTTTCCATGATTTTTAGCCCGTCTGTAATGTATGTTTTGTGCCATGTGCCACCTTGAGGCATGAGGCCGATGACACTAATCCATTTGTGTTGGGGCTTACTGTAACACCGGGGAACTAAGCCAAGTTTCCCCCCTTCTCACTTAATTATTTGACGAGATGGCTCGGGGCATGTACACACTCACATTGGTGAGGCCTAAAGTAGGAAGGCTTATCTAGAGGGGATAGGAGCAAAAATACTAACCCTTATGTTAGGATGTGTATGCAGGTTGTCTACTGAGGTGCAGGCCTCAGCGTAAGTTTTTGGAGCACATCATGGCATAGTGCACAGGCGGTGCATTGAGCATAACCCCAGGCAAGTGTATAGTGTGTGCATTGTGGGTCCGTGCACACTTTGGCATGCAGCATAGGTACTTCGGGGGAGTATTGCTCAACACCTGAAGAGGAATTGAGTGCAGCAGGAGCATGTGTGCTAGAGCATGGGATATGTTGAAGAATGGGGCACGGGCAAGCCTCGAACCCAAGACCCAATGGAGTACTAGACACCTATATGTTCATGGGTAATGTTGAAGTCTAGAGGAGGTGCAAGCTTGGTAAAGCTCCTTGATGTCTCGTATTTATATAGTCCTTTTAACTACTATTTCCTATTAAATCAAGACATATTTTCATGCTTCTACAGCTCTTTCCAGCTTATTTCACTAACTTTCTTCAGAAGCTTCACTACTTGTCATATTTGTTAAATACAGGACAATTCACTCGTTTCTAGAGCTATACGGATGCACAATCACATACCCGAGTGAATCCAAATTCATGACAAGAAATTTAACTCCAGACGAGAGCTAGAATTCACCCGCATTCAACATTTACTGCCAGCTAAAGGGAACACATGCCACCAACATTCATGAACAAGCATTAATGAGGAGACGTTCATGAATGAGCATTGATTAAACATATTCATGAATATTGATTTATTAAAGGATGTTCATGAATGGCGCCATATTAAATGATCTTCATGAATGGCGCCACCTTGAGGAGGCACCTTGAGGAGGCACCATGAAAAGGCACCATGAGGAGGCACCATGAAAAGGCACCATGAAGAGGTACCTTGAAGAGGCACATTGAAGAGGCGCCTTGGAGACTATAAGAGAGATGAGTTCTCTCTTGAAGAGGGGGGAAGTCGGAGGCAAGGAGAGGATTGCACTAAAAGCTCAAGGATTGGTTCCAAGGCGAGAGAACAACATTACAAGGAGAGAAAGGCGACATCAAAGGAGGAAGAGGAGGAGTTTGTCTTAAGTTCTTTTCTCTTCTCTACTTTGTTCTGTTTCCTTTACTTCTTAATCATAAGTCTTGTACTTGTTGTAACCATGTGTGTATTAGCGTACAACCTCTATCGGGATTCGGGCGTAGCCCGTCTTTTTGATTTACAAGTATTAATGTTAAGAATTGCTTTTCGATATATCTTTTGAGGCCATTTGATCGAGATCTATTTCATTCGTGTTTATCGATTTTCGGCCGGATTGATTTTCACCTTTGTTGATTGTGGTAACAACTGAGCAGTGAATCACAATCAACACATTCTCCTTGATCAATCTTGTGTGCTCTATTACGAGAGTCGTAGAGTCCACTTGGGGAATCTTAGTGTCCTGTTTCACACGATCTACCTCTGCTTAGTCCACCGCGAGAGTAGGAGACTAACTAAGTAGATTGTGAAGTTGTCCACCGTGAGAGTAGGAGACTAACTTAGTTGTTGAGTCGCACACCCGAGAGGGGCATGGCTCAAGAGGACACATCCTTGGTTTTCTAAAGATTATCAAAGCAATACTTCTCATTACGCTTATAAGTTCAAAGACGAGGTGAAACCCGATATCCCGATCTCTCTCTCATCATTCGACTTTCGTTTTACTGCATTTTTAGTTTGAATTGCTGCATAAACTGACACCTTTAATTGCTTAGCTATCAAGGATCAGAAGATTCAGTACTTGACATTCCATCCCTGTGGAAACGATATCTTACGTACTACACCGGCAAGCCATGCGCTTGCGGATACTGTGCAACACTCCTCCATCCTTACTACTTGGCGCACCATGGAGTCAAGTAGTGGGCGGTACAAGACTTGGCCGAAAATAGCAAAGGAACAAAAGAAGGAGTTTCGGCCAAGAAAAGGTTATGCAAGATATCACATGACTTCATCTACTTCCTTCAGTGAGAGGCAATCTTGAAGACGACTTGATGTACGACGACGCGGTGGGGGGGGGGGGAGTGCTAATCCTAGGTTCAACTAAAGAGAGAGGGGGAGAAGGGAGAAGAGGGGGTGCGCCCCTCCTTGATCCACTCCTTGCACAAACTACAAATTTAAACAACCAAAGATCAGTGTAGGGGAGAGTTCTTAAAACAAAGTGAAGAGACTTAGCCGAATGTAGTGAGAACTTCATGATGGCGAGAGTTGAGGTGTTCCTTTTCTTACTCCAAACCGAGGATGAAGAAGGGGGCTCTTGTTGCTGTGTACATGAAATGTTGGGAAACCCCAGGGATATTTTATAATTTTTCACATAGATTACATTTGCACAGCGGAAGAATATCCCTGAAACAGGCCGGTCCTAAAAACCCAGTGAAGATTGTCTTGAGAGGGAGTTGACAAGATGAGATAGAAAGTACCTTAGGAGCAAGATGAGGCTGATGTCAAGGTAGGCGCCCAAGTGTGCGCCCTCTGCAGTCTCACACACACGGATGCCTTGAGCTCTCTTCTTCCTTGCCCAGTGCTAGCCTCGGGAAGAAGATCCAAGCCTTATGTCACCTTCAACACCACTTGCGCCACCTTCTAGGGAAGATGTGCCAAGGTGAAGAGGAAGGGGAGATGATGTTGCCAAGCCTTCCTCCAATTTTGCGCCAAGAGGAGGAGATGGAGAAGACTTGCAGCTGGGAAGAAGAAGCCACCAACTTCAAGTCTCCTTGCACCAAGAAGAGATGAAGAAGAAGATGACTTGAGGTCCTCAAGTGGAAGAGGAAGATTGCGCCAACTCCTTCTTGCCCTTGCCCCTCAATTCTTGCTCACGCCAACTAGAATTCTCATTCAAGCCTCTCGCATATCCTTTTGATATATATAGAGGCAAAAGGGCGGCAAGAACAAGGTATGGGCTCAACTCATGAAGGCATAAGCGGCTAGGGTATGAAGGGAGGCCAATTAGGGTTTAGGGTCAAGGAAAAATTCCAAGAGTTTTCCATAAACCCTTTCCTATTAACCATATGCGCCAAAGACCTTCCTTAGAAGTTCTTCTAGACATATCAGCCCCAAAACTTGCCTTAGAGGCAAGACCTCCATCCAAGGAATAAGGGGGGAGGCGCCAATTGCTTCCTTATGAAGCAAATTGCACAACTTATCCCCATTGAGCCCCTAGGCGCCAATGGGATAAGATTTATCCCCATTATACCTTTTTAGCTCATTGTTGCTTCATGACAACTTGTTATTGGGCCTCATTGGATAATGAGCTAGCCCAAACTCCATTACATAGGTTGATTAAGCTATTGGATCTAATCCAATGCAACCCTAATACAAATGTGATCAACCATGGTCAATTTTGGGTCAACTTGCCAAAAATGTAGTTTGGCTTCAATAACATTCTTCCATCTCATCAGGCCCATTGGCGCTGATGAAATCTCCCAAATAGATCCAAGTTATCTAATAACTCAATCATAAGGTTCCCGATCAATATGAGAACTCGAGTATCGAGGTGTGCAACCATGTAGGTTCCTCTGACGTTGGCAGTGCTGACCTAAGGTCACCACAAGCAGTGAGTGGCACCTAGCAGTGCATCGCTGCTACCCAAGTCATCGGAATGGATATCGACATCGACATCCGCATCATCGCAACTAGGTACAGATACACTATAGTCCCTTTGCCAAACTGATATCCGATTGGACAAGTGTGTCATCATGTGTTTTTACCCAATCACATGGTCATGACTAAATCAGGTTCTCACCTGGGTATGGCCATACACTTTCAGTCATAGAACCATAGAGGAGCTCCATGGATATCAAGCTTCCCTCGGGAAAGGGCAAATCCTCTGTCTGTCTATTGACCTTCTCATATGGGTCATGACATGCTCAATGACAACCGTTATTACCTCCCAACTATAGCGATGTGTTAGGTTGTATCAAAGCATGTCCCTAACTATATAGAATGATCAATGACCTTAAGTCAAGGGATCAATGCATCTCCTGTCACTTGTGAGGATAACTCATAACACCAAGTCATAGCCTCACAGCGGGTCGGTCCATATACCCACCACTGATATACCCATATGTCTGCGTTAGCACTTCGTGCCTAACTAGCCTATATACCAGTCTCACAAGTACTAGACTTGTCCCATATCCACTCAGGTACATCGACTGGGGACTACCATTTGAGCATAGATCCAATCTGTCTCCAGGGACATTATCATGTAAGTACACATTCGCAGATGTAGATAAACATTGATAATGACAATGCCAAAATGATATATATATATATATATATATATATATATATCTATGTCAAGTAGTACAAAAGATGGACCGGTACTAGGTCTCAAGGCATACACACCAACATGAAAGAGGGGGAATCCATCTTAGAGCTTTGGTGGAGGAGTTGGGAGAAGAATAAGGGCTCGGCCCTTAGAAGAACTTCTACAACTAAATGCGATAGAAGTAATTAACGTTGCAATCTAGTAGACAAATATTATTTCATCAAAAGCTTGTGAATACATGTGAGAAGGGCTACATTTATAGGTGAGGAAAGAGCTACATTTTGAACTCAAGAGGAGGTTGACGCAAATCCTCTTCAAAAACTTCCTATCTTAGTGGTCTTCTTTTGGCAATTCTTTGAATGCAATGGGCTGGCAATTAGGTGTCTTCTTTTACTCCTTGAGTTGGCGAGATGCTCTTGCCATTGCTGACTATGGGCGCAAGGTTGAGGGGATCGAATTTTGAATTCCTTCCATAAAAGCTTGGGCGGCAACAATGATGGAGGGCCTAACACAGCTCCTAGAAGATCCACTAGGGCTCGGAGGAAGCCCATCAGGTATGGCTTCACTTAGAGTCCACTTTCCTTTTCAGCACTTTCCTTATTTGCATTGCATGGCATCATAGGTTAGTCCACCCCCAAGTCTATCATGTAGTTTACTTTTATGAATGTTGTTGGTAGGTTGTGCATTGTAATGTCATGGTAGGTTAGTGCATGTAGTTTGTGTTGGGAATCCCCGGGCTATAAGAAAACGAAAACAGCGGAAGCGAGCCCGAAACGAGATTCCTAATTCAACAAGGACCGACTTACGAAGAATACAAGGGATGTGATAGGGGCAGTACGTTATCTAGCAACTTTTAGAAACGACCGATGATGAAGACGCGCAAGGGCCCGTCCTCTACAATCGCGCACACACGAACTCCTCGAATCCTCTCCAATCTCCGCGCTGGGTGCTAGCCCCGGAAGATGAGATCCACGCCTCTAGCCTTCTCGACTTGCACCACTGCCAAGGAGAAGAAGGGATGTTGGCAACAAGGAGTGGGTAGCACTGCCACTTGTCCTAACCTTTGATGCCGAAAAACTTTTACTATCGTCACCTCCTAGACCCTCACGCCAAGGAGTAGAGGGGAGGCGACAACTAGAGACAAGAGAAGAGTCTGGTACAAAAGAATCTCCCAGGTGGGCCTCTCTATTTATAATAGCAGAGCCAGACGCACACTGGAGATACTTCCCATGTGGGATAAAGAGCATAGGCGCCTACTCACAATTAAGCGTCATGGGTTCAAATCCCCGCATACGCAATTAATTGTAAATGTGCCTAAGCATAGGCGTCTACTCACAATTAAGCATCATGGGATCGAATCCCCGCAGACACAATTAATTATAAATTGCGCCCAAACTTATTAATTAGCCAAGAGAAAAAGTTTCTTGCCAATTAATAATTTTATTTTATTCATGTGACTAAAGTGTCAAGCCCAAACTTGCACCAAGACCCTTGTTTGACTCATTTTGACAACATAGGTCAACAGAGGTCAAACGCGGTACACTAGAGTCAACTAGTGGTCAAACATGAACTAAAATAAAATATCATCCTCTCTATAAAAGTCTCAATGCATCAGTTCCCCCAAGAGATTCGAATCACACAATGATTCAATCAGAGGCTAAACGATCAGTACGAGAACTCGAGTGTCAAGGTGTGCGACCCTGTAGGTTCTTCAGACATTGGCAGTGATGACTAAATCATCACAAGCAATGAGTGGCACCTAGCAGTACATCATTGCTACCCAAGTCATCAGAATGGTGTCATCATCGACATCCCCTAAAACTGCGACAAAGTACAAGTGCAGCCTTGTCCTTTTGCTAACTGATGTCCAGATTGGGCAAGTGTGTCACACTTGTTAATCCCAATAATATGGCATGACTAAATCAGGTTCTCACTTGGGTATGGCCATACACTTTCAGTCATCCATATGGGGGCGCTATGGACAATCAAGCTTCCCCATAAGGAAGGGGCAAATCCTCTATTGGCACATTGAATCTCTCATACGGCTTATGACATACCCGATGACAACCGTTATGACTTCCCTTTTACGGCGAAGCGTTAGGTTGCATCAAAGTACATCAATCACTATATAAAGATACCAATGCCCTCAAGTCTAGGACAAGCGCAACTCTGTCACTATGATATTCATCTCGTGACACGGAGATGAATCCTCACGACAGGTCGATCCAGTATATCTCCCTTGATATACCCATATGTCTGCGTTAGCAACCCATGCTCAACCAGCGCATATACCGGTCTCAAGTGAATCATAGCTGTCCCATATCCACTATGATTCTCGACAAGGGATAAACACAGAGACTAGATAAAATCTATCTCTTACGGACATTGTATATGCAAATGTACATATGCGCACATGTACAAACTTGCATGACAACGACAATGCCAGGATAATTCATCTATCAACTAGATGTGATACACATATCCCAATGGACCATCCTGAGGTCCTAGGGCATAAACACTAACAATCTCCCACTTGCACTAGGACCTTGCATTGAGCAACCTCAACACCGTGTCCTAAGCACGACCTGCCACGCTCCTGCTGCGCCAGAGCATCGGTCTATGAGCCTATCACAATTGTATTAGTGTTCATATCTTCTATATATCAAGTGCCTCTGTCCCCAAGACAAGGTATAAGCATCTGAGTACGCCTGCGAGGTTCAATAAAGAACTCCCACTACTTCCCAAAAGCACTTGCATACTCTGCTTTCAAGTAGCCTCCTCTGAAGCTCCCAAAGCTTATAGCACCACTACAAAAATAGCTAGACTGTCATTGGTCCGACTGGAACAAGCTGCCAAGTGAATCCACTGAGCTTTTCCTATCATTATTGACCAAGAACCACCTTTTAGTTCTACATAGAACCAAAGTGTGTTCTTCATTCCTTATCCAGTGCCATGCACCTAGATTGAACCTAGTATCGATTGGTTATGCTCTCGGCACAAACCACATCTGGTCTATAACATACCATCATCGATGTATGTTATCTGACTAAGCACTTAGAGTTTCTTGGACTTATCCAAAAACTCTCACACATACCCCATAGGTGATTTTCACTAAGTCATTCATCACAAGACATTTCCCAATCACTGTTAGGGAATACCGGGTGTAATTTAAAATTTTGCAGTCCTAGGACGCAGCGGAAGCATTACACCCAAAACATATTCCAGTCCCAAGGA
Organism: Costus lasius; assembly: GCA_027563935.2. Taxonomy (NCBI): domain Eukaryota; kingdom Viridiplantae; phylum Streptophyta; class Magnoliopsida; order Zingiberales; family Costaceae; genus Costus; species Costus lasius. Next base: position 89,612,086 of record CM050450.1, on the reverse strand, counting down.
TCCATGCGAGAGAGAAGACACAAGGATGTGTTAGAGATGTACCTCTTTTGCTTGTCTAGTTGCCGAAGCCATGTTGAAGGCGCCCAAGTGTTCGCCCTCTACAAGTATCCACGCGTAGACTCCTTGATCGTTGCTCCCTTCCACACTTGGTGCTAGCCTCGGGAAGAGAATCAAGCCTTCACCTCACTTGCGCCACCTTCAAGAGAACTTGTGCCAAGGAGGGGATAGGGAAGATGCCGCCAAGGACTTCCCTCTTCTTCTTTGCTTGCGCCACCTCCAAGGTGCGCCTATGGCCAAGGAACAATGAGGGCTTGTGGCAAGAAGACGCCACCAAGCACAAAGAATCCTTGGGCCAAAGAAGAGAGGAAGAGGAAGAACTTTCGGCTCCAAGGAAGAAGATTGCACCAAGCCTATGTTGCTCTCGCCCCTTGCACTCCAAGTCTCTCCAAGAGATATGTCACCCCTCCAAGATGTTGTCCACTCGAACAACAACTACAAGAGGGGCGGCAAGGGGTCCTATAAATAGGACAAGAGGCGGTTTGGGCAAGGGCTAGGATCATGCCAGGTGTATGGCTAGGATGAAAAAGGGTTTGTGGCAAGGAAAGTCTCCAAGACATTTCCTTAAACCCATTCAACCCTTCCTTATGCACCAAGACCTTGTCTTGCGCCCCAAGCAATACATCAGCCCAAGATATGCCACAAAAGCATTCTTACCATTAAAGGAGAAAGGGCTAGGCGCAATATGTAAGAGGAATTCGGCTAGGGTAAGACATTGGGTGCATGTAGGGTTTATGAGGTAAGGAAAGTCTCCAAGACCTTGCCATAATCCTCATTCAACCTAACCATATGCGCCCAAGGACTTTCCTAAAAGTTCTCAAGCCATATCAGCCCCAACACATACCATAGAGGCAAGATACCATCAAAGGATGAAGGGGGAGGCGCCACTTCCTTCCAAAGGAAGCAATTTATGCCACCCACACCCCATTATGCCCCTAGGCGCCAATGGGGTTGGGTTTCTCCCCATTATACCCTTTTAAGCCAATTCTCTTTTCATGATAACTTATTATTGGGCCTCATTGGATAATGAGCTAGCCCAAACTTCATGTCATGGGTTGATTAAGCCATTGGATCTAATCCAATACAACCCTAATCCAAATGTGACCAATCTAGGTCAATATCGGGTCAACCTACCAAAATTGAAGTTTGGCTCCAATAACTTTCTTCCAACTCATCAGACCCATTGGCGCTGATAAAATCTTCCAAATGGATCCAAGTTATCCAATAACTTGATCCAGTGGCTTCTGATTAAAGCAACGTCAAGAGTCTATTACATGTGACCTCGTAGGATCCATATGACGATGGCAATGATGTAAACATCATAAGTAGTGAGGGGTATCTAGCAACACATCACTACTACCCATGTCATAGGACTTAAGTCATTTTGGCAACAACTCCTAACAAGCAACGAGGATTCCCATTGCATTATAGATCCCTTTGCCTAAACTGATATCCTGCCATTGGATTAGTCTCAAGTTTATCAATCCAATGCATTGGTCATGACTCAACAAGTGTGGCCACACATTCCTGTCATGCACCAATAAGGTGGGGCGCCCCGAGTGGATATCATGCTTCCAATAAGGAAGGGGCAAATCCTACTATTGGTCATCCATGTCTCTACATGACTTATGACATGCCCAATGTCAGTCGTTTTGGTCTCCCAATTACGGAGAGACATAAGACTATATCAAAGCATACCCATCATCAAATCTAGACATGAATACCTCAAGTCTAAGGATCAATGCAAACCTCTTGCATGTGAGATTGACTTGTTGACTAGAGAAGTCAATCCTCACGGTGGATCACTCCAGTGCATCCAATGCACCTGTATGCCTGCGTTACTGTGCCCCGCACTTAACCAGCCCATACACCAGTCTCACATGTACCAAAGCTGTCCCATATCTGCTATGGTACCTTGTCTGGGGATAGCTTATGAGAATGGATCCAATCCAAACTCCTGGGACATTATTTATGCAACTCAATACATCAACGCAGGTAGAGAAGTCTGCATAATAACGACCATGCCTATATAAAGGGTAATAGTTCTATCAAAGTACATTCAAACAATGTCTGACCATGTCCATACATTGGTCTTCAGGGCATATACACTAACAATCTTCCACTTGCACTAAGACCAAGGGCAACTGATGTTTAGTCAGTTCCAATGTTTCTAGTATGACCCATTTAGCTTCCGCTGCGCTAGAGGCTATGTCAGTGGGTTTTTCCAGATTGCTATCTGTGTTTATTTTAACAAATTTGATCATCATCCTTATCCATGATCTCTAAGATCAGATGATATGCTGCAGTACATACTTGAGCACTAAGTTCCTTCACTTATGCTATGGCCTCAGTAAGAACTATACTGGACCATCAAGCACCAGGAACTAAATCAAGTTCAAATGAATGAAGCTGCTTCCTTGGCTGCCACAAGAAGCTGCAATGTACTCGGCCTTATTTGTAGAATTTTGCCACTATGGTTTGCATAATGCTCTTTCAGCACACAACACCACAACAAGGCAAAGCGCAAATCCTGGCTGTGGTCATAAGACTGGAACGAAGTATCAGTGTACCCTTGTACACAAAATTCTTTCCTGTCTATCATAGACTAGACTTCAATCCTTTATACTTCCCAAGTATATATAAGGATTGCTTTCACAACTATCTAGTGTTAAACACTAAGATTTGATTGAAACTTGCTGGCTATGCTCCAAGCATTTGCCACAAATGGTCTTGTGTATATTACTCAAAACATGATCCATCCTATACACCATGTATCAGGATTTTAGACCCATGTTATTACTCTCCAGCTATGTCATAGGACACAACATCCTCATGAGAGTCAAACCATATCTCTCTGGAAGGTATCAATATTTGGAATTATCCAATATAAACCTTTCCAGAAACTCTTGGATGAACATAGATTGACTAAAGGGCAATGACTTTCTTGGATCTCTATCTATAGATCCTCATGCCTAGGATGTAGGCATCATTCCCTAGATCATTCTTCTCGAAATACATCTCAAGCCTTTTCTTCACCATGTGAAGAGCTGAGATGTCGTTCCATGTGAGGAGAATATCATCAATCTTCTAGAACAAGAAATACTATTAAGGTGCTCCCACTGATCTTCTTGTAAACACAGGCTCTTTTAAACATGCTTGCATAACACCATGCATATCTTTATGGCCTTGATATGAAAACCTTCTGGCTATTTCCTTATAGATATCTTTTCAGACGTCCATGCAAGAAAGACAGTTTTCATAACAACATGCCATAACTGATCATGCAATTATAACATGCAGATCCCTAATGGACTTAAAACTCAGCTATTGGTGAAAAATTTCATCATTATCCACCTAGTGGATTTGCCTGAAATTTCTGTTCACTAGCTTGCCTTTTCAAGGTAACAATGTTACCTTCCATGTCTATCTTCCTAGAAGATTTATTTACAGCCTGTGCGAATTACCCCTTTGGCAGCTCATTCAAGTCCCAGACTTGATTAGCAGACATGGAGTCCATTATGGTTCTCATGGCCCTTAGCCATTTCTTGGAATCTGGTCCACCGACCGCTTTCCTCATAAGTCTTAGGTTCATCCTTGATGAAAAATTCGTCATGCCCAGCATATTGAATCGATCCAGACTTATGTGGTTCCTGTGTTACTTGAACCTCAGGTTGACTTTCAACCTGTATGTGAGATTTTGCTCTCCATCTATGTCTAATTATATTGTGGTTGATTCTGGACCTTGTCCTAATCAAATCTACTCCCACTAGCTTCTTTTAAAAGAAATACTTTCTCAAGAGAGACAGCAGTTTGAGCAACAAATATTTTGTTCTCTTTGGGATAGAATTAACACTCTACAGTGCACCACAAACACATACTTTTGAATCACTACACATTACATTCCCAATTCCATTGAAGAAATGGGATATTTGCAGTTCGCAACTCAAAAGCTAATTTAGACACTTTCTTATGGAGTGGCAATGCATCTGTTTGCATGGCATCATAGTAGTATATTTGCATGACTATTCAAAGATGGAACAACATCCAATGTGTTCCTTTTTCTTTCTTTGAAATTCACCACACAGTGGTGTACTAAGTAAGCTGTGAGATAACTCCACACTTCTTTGGACAGTCATCAAATTCTCCACTAATCACCTTAATCCAATCAAAGTGCTTTAATAGATCCTCCAATTTGACTCAATACTTCATTTGTGAACTTCTTGGATTTCTCCAAAGTTCTTAGGTTGGATAAGGCATACCCACACCTGATGAAGTATATAACACCTCTTAGTGCTTGTTTACATGGGTCCACATACATTGCTGTGTAATAGATCCAACAAGCCAATAGTCCTTCCACCCTTTATGGTGAAGGCAGCATCTGTCACATTATTCCTTTGAACTAGGCTCACATGTATCATAATCCTGAAAGGATAATGATCCCAATAGTCCATGGACCTTTGGATGTGACCATTGTTCTATGGTTTAAGAGACAATGCTATAAGAGGGTGTTTATTGAATCATTGGATCTGATCTTGTGTTACATATAGAACCACAAACTATTATCAACTGTATCACTTCAATAGAACATCTCAGATTAAAAAAATATTATTTATTATTTCAAACTGAAATCCTTTCCAAAAGGAATGATGTTCTAATACATAAGCTGATACATAATAGCAAAGTTCTAAATAAAGTCTTCAAGGCAGTGAGATGATATCAACAGCAGCATCCAATGCTCCGTCCCTGACCCGAGAGTCGATCCCACCAAGCCTAATCGTTCTACTTCTTCTGAGCTCCTGCACATGTAAAACATATGTGAGCCTCACATGCGGTACCCAGTACCCATGAATAAGAAGTAGACATAAAGACCTCGGTAATACAATACTTGAAGCAGATGGATTTCATCCCTTCTTCTTTGCCTTGCTCTTCTTGGCCATCAATCCTCTTCGAAATACCCATGCATTCCCAGTCTTCCGAAATATTAGCTTCAAAGATACAGAACCATGGTCATTCTCAGATTTAGGCATACACTCTGAAGATCTAACAGAACTCTCCTGATCTTTGTCTATAAAGCATGGTGTGAAGAGACCTTTGAGATGTATGATAAGATCATAAATTACCATCTCATCACACTCAACTTTGACCTCTGGGGTCATGCACTCTAAGACAAGAGCAGTGTACTGTTCGTTATCTTCACAATGTTCAAGATAGACATTCCACTCCCACTCAGTAGTGAAATAAACACTGGGCTGGGATGGAGGTCTTTCAAGAAGATGCACCTTATTTTCTTGTTCGAGTATCTTGGACAAAATCTTGAACCACTTTGTCCAATTTGTCCCATCCAATTTGTTTTTATAGAGTTTCAATCTTAGATCAGGAGATGCCTTCTACAGTAAGCAAATAAGTAAAATAAGTACAATGATAAAGCATTTAACAAGGACTTTAAATTAAATGCTATGCTCCCACTACTTCCTAAACAAGTTGAGAACTCTCAAACTTAACATGGAAATAAGTGAGTAGGATCCTAATTTCACATGAGGTCTCCGCGACTCACGAGGGTGAGTTGGGATGCACAGAGTGTCTCATGCTTCCTTAGGTAGGCATGCCAGCCAATTGTGCCGTGCACAACTCCTCTTAGTTAAGACAGACTAGGCGCCCTATGTCCAGCGAGGGCTGGATACAACACAGAACCCTATCCTCTCAACAGCTACCTCTAGTAATTCATCATGTCAGTGACATATGAAAAACTAGTCAAGTCTAGTCCTAACCGTTATGCCCAGAGCCAACGAATTTCCTTGCGAAGGCACGCCCAGGTTAAAACTGGACTGGGGAAATCATTGTCACCACACACCTTCTAAAGATAAGTGGGTGTGTCCCACGAGGGTGGGAAACAGTTCACAATACCACCAATCGATAGTTTGATGAGGGCTACGCGTTAGAAGGCTATTGACTTGATATTTCAATGAGAGTCTTTGCATGTTTATTTTATTCTTTTCTAGCATGCAGTTTTCCTATGGTTATGGCTGCAAAGGAAAAACATCACAGGCATGCTATGGACAAAATAATAAACCATCACAGGCATGCTAGTTTGGTCGATATGGTCATAGCCCTTTTCATACACATAACTTGTCACGAGCCATGTGATATGTTATCGTGCATCCAAGGGTTGCGAGTCCCTAAAGCAGATCAGCCCATGCCAGAAGCCGAAAGCATGTGTCCTTCCTTCAGCCGCAAGTCCATCACCACGCTTCCAAAGCTGGCGCCACTTCTGACTCCGATTGAAGAAGACTCCTTGTTGTCAAGATGAAGCCTTAACCTATCCTATAATTCTACATCTATTCTAAACAAGATGAAAAATTCTTTACAACAAGATAGGGAGAGAACCACATGCAGGTGGAAAGAGATTTTACAAGCATTCATCACAAGTGGAAACATGCTTCCACATCACAACACAGGAGGGCACTCGCTATGACCATATCAACCCAATCAAGTGGCACATGTAAAATTTGAAAATCCGGAAAAATCAAATTTTAGCACCTTATGCGCCAACATCATCCAAAGCACTCTCTTAACCAAATTTATGCCAAAATTTAGATCAAGTTCCATGATGATTTCATAGACCCTATCGGCTGGCAGTTTTGTCAGATCAAGAGACCCGGCTAGTCCGAAGACACAATGTCCGTCCTACTTGACAAAACTACGTGCGCCTTCGGTCTTAAATCAAACATAAAACAAAATCAAATTTTAGCCATAAATTGAAAAGAGAGGTTTAGATTAAAAACGCTTTCTACGTGAAACGCGCATGGATAGAAGAAAAATTTTCCAAAAATTTTTCATACAAGCAAACATACACCTTGTGTTTCTCGCAAGTAGCTCTGATACCACTGTTAGGGAATACCGGGTGTAATTTAAAATTTTGCAGTCCCAGGACGCAGCGGAAGCATTACACCCGAAACATATTCCGGTCCCAAGGATCCATGCGAGAGAGAAGACACAAGGATGTGTTAGAGATGTACCTCTTTTGCTTGTCTAGTTGCCGAAGCCATGTTGAAGGCGCCCAAGTGTTTGCCCTCTACAAGTATCCACGCGTCGACTCCTTGATCGTTGCTCCCTTCCACGCTTGGTGCTAGCATCGGGAAGAGAATCAAGCCTTCACCTCACTTGCGCCACCTTTAAGAGAACTTGCACCAAGGAGGGGATAGGGAAGATGTCACCAACGACTTCCCTCTTCTTCTTTGCTTGCGCCACCTCCAAGGTGCGCCTATGGCCAAGGAACGATGAGGGCTTGTGGCAAGAAGACGCCACCAAGCACAAAGAATCCTTGCGCCAAAGAAGAGAGGAAGAGGAAGAACTTTCGGCTCCAAGGAAGAAGATTGCACCAAGCCTATGTTGCTCTCGCCCCTTGCACTCCAAGTCTCTCCAAGAGATATGTCACCCCTCCAAGATGTTGTCCACTCGAACAACAACCACAAGAAGGGCGGCAAGGGGTCCTATAAATAGGACAAGAGGCGGTTTGGGCAAGGGCTAGGATCATGCCAAGTGTATGGCTAGGATGAAAAGGGTTTGTGGCAAGGAAAGTCTCCAAGACATTTCCTTAAACCCATTCAACCCTTCCTTATGCGCCAAGACCTTGTCTTGCGCCCCAAGCAATACATCCGCCCAAGATATGCCACAAAATCATTCTTACCATTAAAGGAGAAAGGGCTAGGCGCAATATGTAAGAGGAATTCGGCTAGGGTAAGACATTGGGTGCATGTAGGGTTTATGAGCTAAGGAAAGTCTCCAAGACCTTGCCATAATCCTCATTCAACCTAACCATTTGCGCCCAAGGACTTTCCTAAAAGTTCTCATGCCATATCAGCCCCAACACTTACCATAGAGGCAAGATACCATCAAAGGATGAAGGGGGAGGTGCCACTTCCTTCCAAAGGAAGCAATTTATGCCACTCACACCCCATTATGCCCCTAGGCGCCAATGGGGTTGGGTTTCTCCCCATTATACCCTTTTAAGCCAATTCTCTTTTCATGATAACTTATTATTGGGCCTCATTGGATAATGAGCTAGCCCAAACTTCATGGCATGGGTTGATTAAGCCATTGGATCTAATCCAATACAACCCTAATCCAAATGTGACCAATCTAGGTCAATATCGAGTCAACCTGCCAAAATTGAAGTTTGGCTTCAATTGCTTTCTTCCAACTCATCAGGCGCATTGGCGCTGATGAAATCTTCCAAATGGATCCAAGATATCCAATAACTTGATCCAGAGGCTTCTGATTAAAGCAACGTCAAGAGTCTATTGCGTGTGACCCCATAGGATCCATATGATGATGGCAATGATGTAAACATCATAAGTAGTGAGGGGTATCTAGCAACACATCACTACTACCCATGTCATAGGACTTAAGTCATTATGGCAACAACTCCTAACAAGCAATGAGGATTCCCATTGCATTATAGATCCCTTTGCCTAAACTGATATCCTGCCATTGGATTAGTCTCAAGTTTATTAATCTAATGCATTGGTCATGACTCAACAAGTGTGGCCACACATTCCTGTCATGCACCAATAAGGTGGGGCGCCCCGAGTGGATATCATGCTTCCAATAAGGAAGGGGCAAATCCTACTATTGGTCATCCATGTCTCTACATGACTTATGACATGCCCAATGTCAGTCGTTTTGGTCTCCCAATTATGGAGAGACGTAAGACTGTATCAAAGCATACCCATCATCAAATCTAGACATGAATACCTCAAGTCTAAGGATCAATGCAAACCTCTTGCATGTGAGATTGACTTGTTGACTAGACAAGTCAATCCTCACGGTGGATCACTCTAGTGCATCCAATGCACCTGTATGCCTGCGTTACTGTGCCCCGCACTTAACCAGCCCATACACCAGTCTCACATGTACCAAAGCTGTCCCATATCTGCTATGGTACCTTGTCTGGGGATAGCTTATGAGAATGGATCCAATCCAAACTCCTGGGATATTATTTATGCAACTCAATACATGAACGCAGGTAGAGAAGTCTGCATAATAACGACCATGCCTATATAAAGATTAATAGTTCTATCAAAGTACATTCAAACAATGCCTGACCATGTCCATACATTGGTCTTCAGGGCATATACACCAACAATCACCTATTCACCAAGTGAAGGATCAGGATATCGTCTTTGATGATCTGTATGTCCCCAACATACAAGACCAGAGAGATGTCATCAAGCTCCCACTGAACTCAGGTACTATAAGGTGAAGATTCTTTGTCCAAGTTAGGAGTTACCCATAACAGTGGCACACATGAATCGATTCAGCCTTTTTCCCATACTTTTTGAACCTAGGTTGCCCCATAACCTATATACGAGGCTCAGATTTCAACTTTGACCATCTATGCTAGGTGGCTGACCTTGGACTGAATCCAAGTCACAATTTCCTCCCACTTGCCATTTTCAAGGAAATACATTTCCAAGAAAGCTAGCTTCAAGAGCAACAATCGCTTGTTCTCCTGTGGGTCTATGGAAATTAGTATCCCTAAGTCATCTTAGGATACTTCACCTACACTTATCAGATCTTGATTCTATATCACTAGGTTCAGATGTATGACCCCCAAAGTCTCACATCTATAGATCCTGATAGTTAGTCATGTCATCTCCTTACTTGGAGATACATTTAAGATGAAATAGTTCAATGTTGAAGAAACTATCAGCATAACCTTAGTAGAGATATGGATGACTTTCAATTCCTCCCACTAGAACCACCTGCCAAGGTGTTCTTCAGGAGTTATGAGCTATGAGCAAACCTCATACTCACTATGATAGTCACCTGTGGCTCAAGTACTCTTCATCCAACCTAGACTGAAGATCACTTATGAATTTTGATAAGCTGGTTCCATAAATATTTTGGTAATCAAGAATTCTTATCTTTTGACCTTTTAGTCTACTTCACCTCACTTGGTGAAAAATATTTATCAGCAAACTAGTCTTTTGCCCATCTACAACATCTCGAAAGAGGTTAAGATAATCAATCTCCAAGAAGGAGTTCGAATCCAAGAATTCATGTGCATGAAGTCAGTGGATGCATTACTTGTTTATGATAAAATGTCTGGGTCAGAAGATTGGCATTCAATTTGAACCACTTATTTAATTCAAGTTATTTTATTACCTCATTATTTTTGCATAATGTAATGACAAAAGATTTGCAAATGAAAAGAATAATAAATTCCTTTATTCCAAATATCTCTATTCCCAAGGAATAGATACAATGTCAATTACATGTTTGCAAAAATAAAACAATCCTATCAATGACAAAAGAAAAAATAGCTCGACAGCATCAATGCTCCAGCAAGATCTTCTTACTGTCATCCATGTCCTATTTCTCTGGAGCTCCTGCATATTTTTGCAAATATCAGTCTCACCATGCGGTATAAAATACCCATGTACGGAAATAGACAATATAGGATTTGGTAATAAAATTACCTGAGCCTGAAGACGAAGGTTTACTTCTCTTCAGCTCTTTCTAAGGATGCTTGTAGTCTTTGCACCAATGGCCCTCCTGGCCATAGTTGAAGCACTTGTTTTCCCTCACCCTGCCTTTCTTCAGTGCCTTGGCCTTGGACTTGCCCTTACCCCTTTTCCACTTCTTACTGTCCTTGGAGACTATAAGAACGGACTTGGGTTTGGACCTGACCATTTCCTTCTCGGTCGATTCCAGCAGTTTAAGCAACTCCTCATGAGTACAAGTAATTTAGTTCATATTGAAGTTAATGATAAAAGAGCTATAACTCGGAGGCAGCGACTGCAGGATAAGGTTCGTAGCCACATCCTGATCCATCGGGTATCCTAGCCTAGTGAGATGCGACAAGTACCCAAGCAACTTGAGTACATGTGGTTCCACTGGAGCACCTTCAGGCATCTTGCACTGAAAAACAGCCTTGGATGTCTCAAACCTTTCTGTTCTAGCCTGCGACTCGAACAGTTGCTTTAGATGTGTGATGATCTGAAATTCATTCTGATCCTCATACTGCATCTGCAACTTGGACCACATCATGGCCAACATAAGGCAGCCAACATCTAGGGCGTCATCCTGATGCTTGCGAAAAGCATCCCGTTTAGCCGTGCGGGCTGTGGATCACGGTTGAGGAGGAAGCGCTTGCTCTAAGACATACAACTTCTTCTCCTGCTTGAGGATTATCCTCAAGTGCTGGTACCAGTCCATGAAGTTAACTCCAGTCAACTTCTCCCTCTCAAGGAAGGAACGGAATGACAGTCCGCTGTTGTTATTGCTTGTAGGAGCCATCAACAATACAAACAAGAGCAGATCAGTATCACATTTCAATCATTTATTCTGGCCTTTTATAAATGACTGTTTGTCATTATTTTATTCAAATCGATAATCCTCAAAAATCAATCGAGAAGTCGCCCGACTTCCTTAGTGAGATGGGATCCTCATTTCGTTCACGGCCTTACGTCCCACGCAGGTGGGATGTACTGCACAAAGTGACGCATGCTTCCTGAGGTAGGCCCTGGCTAATTGCAACTCGGCAATTCCCCTTCTCAAGACCGTTCAGGCACTTTGTGTCCAGCGAGGGCTAGATACCGCACAAAGTCCTAACCTCTTGAGGCTGCCTCTAGAAATTTCATCATGTGAACCACCACATATGAAAAATCGTAGTCAAGTCCGACCTGACCGTTATACCCAGGGCCTACAATTTCCTTGCGAAAGGCGCGTCCAGAGTTTTAACCGGACTGGGGAAATTATTGTCACCACACGCCTCCTGAAGATAGATGGGTGTGTCCCACGAGGGTGGGAAACAGTGCACAGCACCATCGATTGATAGTTTGATAAGGGTTACGCGTCAGAAGGCTAAGTAACGGGACTTGATATAATTTATCGAGGATTTTTGTGGTGGCGGCACCACGGCTTTTTATCTTATTCTACCAAGACAGGCATGCAATACTATGGTGGAATAAAACAAAGTAGTAAAGGCATGCTGGAACAGAAATAGTAAATATGATGTGATCAAAGTCCAAAACATGGGTAACAAGCCCCTAAACCTAGTCCTAGCCACCTAGCACTACCAAGGGCTATGAGCCATGGGCCCATGCCAACAAGTCCTTAGCTCATCCCTAAGTGCCCTAAGGGCTCTGCTCCAAGGCCCCACGGTGCACCACCTAGGTCTTCCGCTCCATGGGTCAGCTCACGAACCCTAAAGGCACCATCCAGGAAAACCCTAGATCCCCTTTAGGTTCGGCCAGCCCGAGTCTTCTCCGTGAACTAGCTCACAAATCCTAGGCTCCTCCTAGGATTCGGCCAACTCAGATCTCTTCCTGGAGGATAGCTCGCAAGCCCTAGGCTCCTCCTAGGGTTCGGCCAAACATCCATGTGCCATCTCTATGCCAGGTATCTCACCTCAATGCTTGATACGAATCATCCTTTGCAAGGTGCGCCACCTAGAGGTGCGCCCCCTTTGCTTGGATGTGCCATCAAGCATCATTGGCGCTCGACCTTCCTCCATCAGCCCATGAACTTAAGAAGTGTCCAATGGACCTTCAAGCTCTTGGCTAATGATAGAAGACCAGCCCTTTGCAAGCTTGGAGCGCCAATCCTCTTCCTCAACCCTTGAACCTCAATATGCGCCACTAGGAGACCTAGAAGGCATCAAGGTTCGGTCAAAGAGTTAGATCAGCCCCTTTAGGTGGCTTTTCCTTTATCATCAGCCCTTGAACCCATGCATGCACCACTAGGAAGCCTAGAAGCCATGTGGATTTGGTTGAGGATGAAGGTCAGCCCCCTTTGCTTGCTTGACTAGGTTGCACCACCTCCTTATCCAACCATCATCCCTTAAGTGAACCAACTAGGTTACCCTAGAAGTTACTTCAAGGTTAGGTCAAACAAGGGGATGCGCCACCTAGGGAGGTGAGGTGTGCCAACCCTAACCCTAGCCGCCACCCCCTTAGATGCGCCCCTAGGTTTAACCCTAGAAGCCACCCTAGGGTTCGGCTAGGTGAGAGTTGCGCCACCTTGAGAGATGCGCAAGAGAGAGAGAGAGGAAAACGCCATAGAATGTCATCAAAGCTTTCTATTTGATTTACAATGTATAATTGAAAACACAAGATTGAAAGTCGGCACGCAAGCCTCACATTGATACATCACAGGCATGGCAATAGGGCTTGTCTTTGATCATATCAAATGCATAAGGAAAAACACTTAAGACATGGTCTTCTATATGCAATGAAAAACTACAAAACCACATTTTAGATTTTCATTAGAAAACATGTTCGTTAAATCTCTGCGATCTTATCGAAAATTCAGATCTTTCATTTTCTCTCAGGAGTCTACAAGTGGCCATATATGCCCCGATTATCGATGCCACTTGCAATCCCTAACTTGTACGGATTAGGGCAATCACCTAGTCCATGCCCCGAAATCTAGATACAAGTCTCACATCGTGGGTCTATTCCATGAATATGAGGAGAAATAAATTCTCACACATAGGGTCTATCCCCATGTGTAGAAACCGAAAATCATGAATTTCATAAGAGCGAGAAATAACAAACTTACTATTTTTTTACAAATAAAAGATGGCATAAAGATTTTAAAAATTTCTATGATATGCGCATACTAGAAAAAACCCATACACCGATGTATCTCGTAAGTTGCCTCTGATACCACTGTTGGGAATCCCCGGGCTATAAGAAAATGAAAACAGTGGAAGCGAACCCGAAACGAGATTCCTAATTCAACAAGGACCGACTTACGAAGAATACAAGGGATGTGATAGGGGCAGTACCTTATCTAGCAACTTTTAGAAGCGGCCAATGTTGAAGACGCGCAAGGGCCCGTCCTCTGCAATCATGCACACACGGACTCCTCAAATCCTCTCCAATCTCCGCGCTGGGTGCTAGCCCCGGAAGATGAGATCCACGCCTCTAGCCTTCTCGACTTGCGCCACTGCCAAGGAGAAGAAGGGATGTTGGCGACAAGGAGTGGGTAGCACTGCCACTTGTCCCAACATTTGATGCCGAAAAACTTTTACTGTCGTCACCTCCTAGACCCTCACGCCAAGGAGCAGAGGGGAGGCGACAACTAGAGACAAGAGAAGGGGGGACGAAACAAGTTATATCAAACATGCGCCAACATCTAATGACTAGCATGTTCTCATGGTGACGATAGATCTACATTATGGCACAAACAAACATCACTCAAAGCAATCATATGATTCATACATCAACCATCCTCTGATACCAATTGTAAGTCCCGATAAAGGGGGGACGAAAACCCTAAAACTTGCGCATATAAACTTTTCTAGGGTTTTAACAAGATCGCTTGCATGAATATATATGATCAACTTTGATTATGATGCAAAGATCAAGTTAAGATCTTTTACCGTAGCCATGATGAAGGAGGCGACTTGGAAGCAAGAGGGCGAATTGGCTCTCCTCCTAAGAAGACGCACACTAGATGAGAGATGGCTACCTCTTTGGACGTTCCTTGTGCTAGCAAGGATCTCCAAATTTCCTTGTCGTGTGAAGAAGATGAGATGAATCCTCTTGATGGCCTATCCTCTTTTTCCTTTCGTCAAGGAAGAAGACACCACGATGATAGCTTCACCACTCGAGAAAGGGGCGAACACGTTACAACATGGAGACGTTTTTCTTTTTTTTTTTGAAAACCGAACTCCAAAAATAGCAAGTCTTCAAAGCTTCATGCGTTCACCTCAAGTGAACCATCGAAACTCCCCTCCTCATTGAACCATACGTTCACATAGGTGAATGGGTTCAATTGCAATCGGTTCAAAAGGATTTGGTACAAAGACCAAATCAAACCAAGCCAAGCCATGGTCTAAATCTATATGAACCATGAAGGTTCAAGATCTGACCGTTCATCTCTAGATGTACTTGATCTCACCGATCTAGCATCACTACTCTCGATCGAAGCTTACCGATCTCAAGCCCTAATCAATCAAACATGATCAGACCAGATCTCACTTACAATCAGAGTTTAAACTCCTTTAAACTGAACCAAAACAATTCAGTGCACACGATCT
The DNA here is from genome assembly GCA_027563935.2 of Costus lasius. Taxonomy (NCBI): domain Eukaryota; kingdom Viridiplantae; phylum Streptophyta; class Magnoliopsida; order Zingiberales; family Costaceae; genus Costus; species Costus lasius. The sequence continues at coordinate 89,596,977 of CM050450.1, read as the reverse complement.
GACTTAAGTAAGCCATATCATCAAATTGTGCGACCCTGAGGGTTTCCCTTAAATGTCGGTAACGATAACTTACGTTATCACGATCAGTGAGGGGTATCTAGCGTCACATCACTGTCTCCCGATATAAAGGAAAGAGTCTTCCAAGACTACACCCAAACCATAGAACAAGTGTGAATCCACTTCACTAGACATATATGTTTCCTTTGCCACTGGATGTTCTTATTGGACAAGCGTGTCAAGCTTGTAACTCCAATATGATGAGCATGATTAGATCAGATGAACATAGTCATCTGGGTATGGCCATACACTTTCTCAATCATCTCATCCAGGGGGCCCCTTTAGAACATCACTCTCCTAAACACGGAGACGGCAATCCTTTATCTATCACTAGTGTCCTAACCTGACTCATGATCATTATCCAAGATAGTCTATAACCATTATGTTTCAAATGATATTGAACTACCTCAAAACAATGACAATCATCATTTAGAAACACAAGTGATCTCAAGTCAGAGGAAGTATGCCACTTGTTCACATACAAGGATTATTCACATTGTGACAAGCAATTGAACATCCTAGTAGGGTCTGTCCAGTACATGCAATGTACCTATGAGTCTACATCTTATTCCATGCTCGAAGCATCCTATAAGATTAGAACACATATTAGTCTCAATCATATCAAGGCTGTCTCATGTTCACCAAGATATCTCGACTAAGGACAATACTGCATGTCAGCCAAGCTGAACAGCATTGAGACATTATTCAGAAGTGTACATATTGCAGCAGATGATGTAACAAACTGAATAACAACCATTGCCTTTATAAATATAAGAGTTTATACATGATACTGAAAGAATCCCTAGGCCTCAAACATTAGCCTTAAGGGCATACCCCAACAATCTCCCACTTGCACTTAATCTAATGGTTGAGAAATCTCAAACCCATATTATTACAGTGCTTCTCATGCTTCTGCTGCGCCAGAGGCTTTGTAAGCGGGTCAGCCAGATTGTCATCTGTATGAACCTTGCAGACCTTGATCTCTCCTCGATCAATGATCTCCCGGATCAAGTGAAACCGTCTCTGTATGTGCTTGGACTTCTGGTGCGACCGTGGTTCCTTTGCTTGTGCTATTGCTCCAGTGTTATCACAAAAGATAACCAAAGGATCTGCACTCGAAGGAACAACACCAAGTTCCTGAATGAACTTACGAATCCACACTGCCTCCTTAGATGCTTCTGAGGCTGCAACATACTCGGCTTCTGTTGTAGAATCAGCAACAATAGATTGTTTGAAACTTTTCCACACCACCACACCTCCATTCAAGCTAAAAACATAGCCTGATTGCGATCGGAAATCATCCTGGTCAGATTGGAACGAAGCGTCAGTATATCCTTCAATACTGAGTTCTTCCTGACCACCATACACCAAGAACATATCTTTGGTCCTCCGCAGATATTTTAAAATGTTCTTGACTGCAATCCAGTGTGCCTGACCTGGATTACTTTGGAATCGACTGGTCACGCTTAACCCGTAAGCGACGTCTGGGCGAGTACACAACATCGCATACATAATGGACCCAATAGCCGAAGCATAAGGCGTTTTGTCCATTTCGTCTTTCTCAGTCTGTGTTTGCGGACACTGACTCTTTGAAAGATTCAGACCAAGTCTGACTGGAAGATATCCTCTTTTAGAATTCTCTAAATGAAATCTCTCCAGGACTTTATCGATGTAAGTACTCTGGCACAGCCCGAGAAGCCTCTTAGATCTATCTCTGTAGATCTTCACACCTAATACATAGGCTGCTTCTCCTAAATCTTTCATCTGGAAACATTTCCTTAACCATGCTTTAACGGCATGTAGTTCAGGAATATCGTTTCCAATGATCAAGATATCATCGACATAGAGGACTAGGAAAGTAATCACGCTCCCACTAAACCTCTTATACACACACGGGTCATCTTCATTCTTGATGAAACCAAATTCACAGATTGATTCATCAAAACGAATATTCCAGCTTCTAGATGCTTGCTTAAGTCCATAAATGGACTTCTTTAACTTGCATATTTTATGATGATCTGATGGATAAGTGAAACCTTCAGGTTGTGTCATATACACAACCTCATCCAGATTTCCATTAAGGAAAGCGGTCTTCACATCCATCTGCCAGATCTCATAATCGTAATATGCTGCTATCGCAAGAATAATCCGAATAGACTTGAACATGGCTACAGGAGAGAAAGTTTCATCATAATCTATCCCGTAGATTTGTTTGAAACCTTTCGCAACTAGCCTGCCTTTATAGGTAACCACGTTACCATCCATGTCAATCTTCTTCTTGAAGATCCATTTACAGCCTATAAGGATTACTCCCGGAGGCGGATCAACCAAATCCCAGACTTGGTTATCTGACATGGAGTCCATCTCGGCGCGCATAGCTTCAAGCCATCTCGCTGATTCCGGTCCACTGACCGCATCCGCATAAGTGAGGGGTTCATCATGATCAATGATGTAGACTCCGTCATAGCGCTCAGGCTGTCGACGGATCCTTCCCGATCTTCGCGGTTCCCGTGATATCTGAGCCTCAGGTTGTTCAATAACCTGTTCTACTGGCTCATGCTCATCCAACTGTGCTTGACTACTTTGTCCTTCCTCTGGATTCTCATCCAGCTTTATTTCTCTCCCACTGGCCTCTTGCAGAAGAAATTCCTTCTCAAGAAAAATGGCCGTCCGAGCAACAAATACCTTGTTCTCTTTGGGATCGTAGAAATAATAACCCTTAGTTTCCTTAGGGTAACCGACAAAGATACATTTCTCAGATCTGCTCTCTAGTTTCCCAGAGGCGAGCTTTTTGACATAAGCCTTGCAACCCCAGATCTTAATAAATGTCAAGCTCGGCTGTTTCCCATACCATAACTCATATGGAGTCTTTGAAACTGCCTTGGATGGCACTCGGTTTAGTACCTTTGCAGCTGTTTCCAGTGCAAATCCCCAAAAGGAGTAAGGTAGAGTAGCCTGACTCATCATTGAACGAACCATATCCAATAAGGTTCTGTTTCTCCTCTCGGACACACCATTCCATTGTGGTGTTCCTGGCGGAGTGAGCTGTGAGATAATCCCACACTCCTTCAGATAGTCAGTAAACTCTCGACTTAGGTATTCTCCACCTCGATCTGAGCGAAGTGCCTTGATATTTCGGCCTAGCTGATTCTGTACTTCATTTTTGAATTCTTTGAACTTGTCAAAAGATTCACTTTTATGTCTAATTAGATAGACATATCCATACCTACTGAAATCATCAGTAAAGGTAATGAAGTATGAATAGCCACCTCTGGCATGTTTACTAAATGGCCCACACACATCACTGTGTATAAGGTCAAGTAAACCTGAAGCCCTTTGACCTTTGTTAGGAAAAGGAGCCTTCGTTATTTTACCCATTAAACAAGCTTTGCATGTATCAATCTCCTCATAGGAGAATGATCCCAGCAGTCCATGGTCATGCAACCGCTTAATGCGTTTCTTGTTAATATGGCCTAAACGACTATGCCATAGCAAGGTGCTATTATCAGCATACTTGGCTTTCTTATTATCAATATTTTGTATAGAACATTCCATGTCCAACATGAATAATCCATTGTTAATTGATCCAGTAGCATAAACAATATTATCTAAAGAAATAACACACTTTGAAATATTGCATTCAAAGGAAAACCCTTTCCTGACAAGAGCAGGAATAGAGATAATATTTTTCGTTATGCTAGGTACAAAGTAACAATTGTTCAGTTCTAATACAAGTCCAGATGGTAATGAGATGTGATATTCTCCTACAGCAACAGCAGCAACCCGTGCCCCGTTTCCAACTCGTAGGTCCACCTCATGCTGTCCCACCTGCCTTCTTCTCTTGAGTTCCTGTACATTTGAACAAATGTGAACTCCACATGCAGTGTCCAACACCCATGAAATAGAAGAAGAAAACATGACCTCAGTCACAAAAATACCTGAGCCAGAAGCGATGCTTCCCTTCTTGTCTCCTTGGAGTGCTTTACAGTCCTTTTTCCAGTGACCCAGCTGGCCACAATGGAAACATCTGTATTCCTTAGACCGCTTAACCTTTTGTTTCAGAGCCTTGTTGTAGCTCTTGACAGGGGCTTTGCCCTTCTTCCCCTTCTTCTTGTTCCTGGAAGGAACCATCAAGACAGAGGTTGAAGGCTTTCCCTTTAGAGTCAACTCTGTAGTCAAGAGCATGTTCAGTAACTCTGCCGGGGTACAGTCGATCTTGTTCATATTGAAATTAATAATGAACGGATCGAAAGAGGCCGGGAGAGACTGAAGAATGATGTCTACAGCAAGCTCCTGATTGACGGTGTGTCCCAGTTTCTCTAGAGCCTCCTTGTACCCAATCATCTTGAGTACGTGAGCTCCCACTGGACTCCCTTCAGTCAGTTTGCTCTGAAAGAAAAGCTTAGTCAAATTGTAGCGTTCAGTTCTAGCCTGTGCAGCATACAGCAACTTGAGGTTTGCTATAATTTCTATAGCAGATAGATCCTCATGTTGACGTTGCAGCTCTGGCGTCATAGACGCAAGCATCAGGCAAGCGACATCAATGCTATCATTGACATGCTTTTCTTAGGCTTCCCGAACCGCCCTTGCGGCGTTCGGAGCGGGTTGAGGCGGTATAGCCGTCTCGAGGACATACAATTTCCTCTCTGCCTTAAGAACAATCTTAAGGTGTCCGTACCAGTCTGAGAAGTTTGGCCCAGCAAACTTCTCCCTTTCCAGTAGGGATCGCACATTGAAATTCGTGGTGTTCATTGCTGCAGTAATCTACAACAATGCAAGAACAGCAAGGTCAGTATCAATGTTTAGAATCAATCCAGGACTTAAGAAAGATTCTTTTCTCACTATTTTATCTGGCTGAAAAATCCAGCAAAACAGCCCGAAAGAGTAAAACTCTTTTAGTGAGATGGGATCCAGATTTCATACTTGGTCTCCGCGTCCCGCTCAGGCGAGATAAGATGCACAGAGAGTACAAGCACTAATTTCTGGTAGGCAGTCCCTGCCAATCGCCAACCCGTGCGATTCCCCTTCATCTGGGCAATCCAGCAGACTGTGCCAATTGAGTTGGTACAACACAGTCTCTGATCCCACAGATGGCTGCCTCCATATAGCTCACATATGCTCAGTATGTAGCCTACATGGTCAAGCTGACCTGACCTACTCCCTGGACCACCACGTGCTATGCTGAGCAATGAGAAGCGATAAATCCCTTCTCTGTAGCACGCAGGTGTAATCACACACCGTCTGAAGATAGATGGGCGTGCCCACTGAGTGGGTACAACACGGCCCCAACGATAGTCAGAACAGTGAGGTTTCGCGCCAGAAGGCTTACGTGCTTGATATTTTAACGTTGGATTTTAACGGTCTTTTATCTTCTTACTATCATTCAAATCCTATGGTGATAGCAGAAGAAAAATCATGCAGTTCTAATTATATAAACAATAAGTAGAAAGCATGCTGATCTTATGTGGTAAAAGCCCATTAAGCCTAGGTTAGACCTTAAGTTAACTTAAGTCTTCACTTGAGCTCTTCTTGGGTTTTTGGCCCAGTCCAGGGCCCTAGCGCCCCACTGCAGCTCAGGTGCGCTCACCAGGTAAATGCACCTGTCCTAGGGTCAAACCCTAGAGCTCCCACCTGGTCAAGCCACTGCTGCATGCGCCTCTGCCATGTGTGCTCTGTGCTCTTGTCTGATTAAAATTACAATTTAATCTATCTAGACAAGATTGACACGCAGGTCAATAACACAATTAATTAAAATGTGATGCGCAGATCACAATAATAATAATTTACAATTAAATCCAGGCTCGCAGGCCCCAGCACAGCACACATTAAAAGGGCAACCCACATAAGATGAAATAGACACTCATCATGGTATTCAACCAACATGTGATCCAATAACAAAATAAAATTTTTGAAAATCCCATTGGAATCAATTTTATTTTTCTTATGTGCCCTACTACCTTACAACGGTCCATTAATAGGGATCCACTCATCATATCTAGTCAGATCCACTGCCCTTGCATGCACCAAGTCCTAACTGACTTGAGTTGACCCAATGGTCAACGATGCATGCCTTGGGCTGAACGACCCTCATGAGTTCTGGCAAGCGGGTGTGACCCCGGGCCTAACTCATGCGCGTTCACCGGTTGTCTCAACCAGACATCGCTACACGCCTGTCTGCAGTCGACCTATAGCCACCTCGTGCTTTCGCACAGGTGCCATCTGGTCGACCCATCTAGGCTGTCAGATGGTCTGATCAGACTATTTGGATCTTAACTAGACTATGACTTCAACCCTAATAACCCGTCTAAGGGTTTACAGCAGGCACATATGTAGATCTAGGTGATAGGCGCGCAAGATGTAATGAGTTTTGATAAATACATTCAACAAGCGCCAACATGAAACAATCATACATGCGCAAACAACTAAATCATGTAGTTTCGCATGTTAACATTAGATCTATGCATTAGCGCAAACAAGTTATATCAAACATGCGCCAACATCTAATGACTAGCATGTTCTCATGGTGACGATAGATCTACATTATGGCACAAACAAACATCACTCAAAGCAATCATATGATTCATACATCAACCATCCTCTGATACCAATTGTAAGTCCCGATAAAGGGGGGACGAAAACCCTAAAACTTGCGCATATAAACTTTTCTAGGGTTTTAACAAGATCGCTTGCATGAATATATATGATCAACTTTGATTATGATGCAAAGGTCAAGTTAAGATCTTTTACCGTAGCCATGATGAAGGAGGCGACTTGGAAGCAAGAGGGCGAATTGGCTCTCCTCCTAAGAAGACGCACACTAGATGAGAGATGGCTACCTCTTTGGACGTTCCTTGTGCTAGCAAGGATCTCCAAATTTCCTTGTCGTGTGAAGAAGATGAGATGAATCCTCTTGATGGCCTATCCTCTTTTTCCTTTCGTCAAGGAAGAAGACACCACGATGATAGCTTCACCACTCGAGAAAGGGGCGAACACGTTACAACATGGAGACGTTTTTCTTTTTTTTTTGAAAACCGAACTCCAAAAATAGCAAGTCTTCAAAGCTTCATGCGTTCACCTCAAGTGAACCATCGAAACTCCCCTCCTCATTGAACCATACGTTCACATAGGTGAATGGGTTCAATTGCAATCGGTTCAAAAGGATTTGGTACAAAGACCAAATCAAACCAAGCCAAGCCATGGTCTAAATCTATATGAACCATGAAGGTTCAAGATCTAACCGTTCTTCTCTAGATGCAATTGATCTCACCGATCTAGCATCACTACTCTCGATCGAAGCTTACCGATCTCAAGCCCTAATCAATCAAACATGATCAGACCAGATCTCACTTACAATCAGAGTTTAAACTCCTTTAAACTGAACCAAAACAATTCAGTCCACACGATCTGACTTAAGTAAGCCATATCATCAAATTGTGCGACCCTGAGGGTTTCCCTTAAATGTCGGTAACGATAACTTACGTTATCATGATCAGTGAGGGGTATCTAGCAACACATCACTGTCTCCCGATATAAAGGAAAGAGTCTTCCAAGACTACACCCAAACCATAGCACAAGTGTGAATCCACTTCACTAGACATACATGTTTCCTTTGCCACTGGATGTTCTTATTGGACAAGCGTGTCAAGCTTGTAACTCCAATATGATGAGCATGATTAGATCCGATGAACATAGTCATCTGGGTATGGCCATACACTTTCTCAATCATCTCATCCAGGGGGCCCCTTTAGAACATCACTCTCCTAAACAAGGAGACGGCAATCCTTTATCTATCACTAGTGTCCTAACCTGACTCATGATCATTATCCAAGATAGTCTATAACCATTATGTTTCAAATGATATTGAACTACCTCAAAACAATGACAATCATCATTTAGAAACACAAGTGATCTCAAGTCAGAGGAAGTATGCCACTTGTTCACATACAAGGATTATTCACATTGTGACAAGCAATTGAACATCCTAGTAGGGTCTGTCCAGTACATGCAATGTACCTATGAGTCTACATCTTATTCCATGCTCGAAGCATCCTATAAGATTAGAACACATATTAGTCTCAATCATATCAAGGCTGTCTCATGTTCACTAAGATATCTCGACTAAGGACAATACTGCATGTCAGCCAAGCTGAACAGCATTGAGACATTATTCAGAAGTGTACATATTGCAGCAGATGATGTAACAAACTGAATAACAACCATTGCCTTTATAAACATAAGAGTTTATACTTGATACTGAAAGAATCCCTAGGCCTCAAACATTAGCCTTAAGGGCATACCCCAACAGTGTCATCATCGACATCCCCTAAAACTGTGACAAAGTACAAGTGCAGCCTTGTCCTTTTGCCAACTGATCTCCAGATTGGGCAAGTGTGTCACACTTCTTAATTCCAATAATATGACATGACTAAATTAGGTTCTCACCTGGGTATGGCCATATACTTTCAGTCATCCATATAGGGGCGCCATGGACAATCAATCTTCCTCGTAAGGAAGGGGCAAATCCTCTATTGGCACATTGAATCTCTCATACGGCTTATGACATACCCAATGACAACCGTTATGACTTCCCTTTTACGGCGAAGCTTTAGGTTGCATCAAAGTACATCAATCACTATATAGAGATACCAATGCCCTCAAGTCTAGGACAAACGCAACTCTGTCACTGTGATATTCATCTTGTGACACGGAGATGAATCCTCATGGCGGGTCGATCCAGTATATCTCCCTTGATATACCCATATGCCTGAGTTAGCAACCCATGCTCAACCAGCGCATATACCAGTCTCAAGTGAATCATTGCTGTCCCATATCCGCTATGATTCTCGACCAGGGATAAAGACAGAGACTAGATAAATCTATCTCTTAGGGACATTGTATATGCAAATGTACATTTGCGTAGATGTACAAACTTGCATGACAACGACAGTGCTAGGATAACTCATCTATCAATTAGATGTGATACACATATCCCAATGGACCATCCTGAGGTCCTAGGGCATAAACACTAACAGTTTGGATGCATGTAATATTTAGCTCAAGGGATGCAAATATGCTAGTTCACTCCACTCCAAGACACTAGCTCCCATTTTGGAAGGTTCACTTCAAACTAGCTCAAAGGGGATCTCCAACTCAACTCCACTTCAAAGTCCCTCTTCAAGATCCTTTCCAATTGAAGAAACATCAGCCCCATGGAGTTATGCGCCAACCTCATCCTCAAAATCAAGCAAGGATCGGTTTAGATCCACAATTCAAGGGGCGCCCAATCTAGATCCACAAATCAAGGAATGCGCCATCAAGATCCACATTTAGGGGGAATACTTCTTTCCTTCTTCTCATTGCCGCCCAAGCCAACAAGGAAGGTTTTCAAAGTTCAAATTCTCCCTCGCCAGCACCTCAAGGAAGCCAGCCATTCAAATTCAAGACTTGCCAATTCAGCCATCCAAAGAAGGCAACAAGATCATCCCACTTAATGCCTTGTCTCCATTTCGAATTGTCTACAAATATATAAGGGGCGCAAGGGGCCAATGACCACCTTGCCCTCACCTTATCCTCATCCCTAAGTTGCCTATTTATGTATCCCCATTGCATCATGTGCATAGCATTGTGGAATAATATTGTTGACTTGTTTCCTAGCCAAATGAAGGGTGCTTGTGTCGCCCAAACTTTCCTTCTTCCCTCTTCTTCCATCAAGAGCCTCTCCTCTCCTCTTATCCCCTCGCCTCTCCCTTTCAACTGTTAGGGAATGCCGGGTGTAATTTAAAATTTTGCAGTCCCAGGACGCAGCGGAAGAAGCATTACACCCGAAACACATTCCTTTCCCAAGGATCCATGCGAGTGAGTATACACAAGGATGTGATAGAGATGTACCTCTTTTGCTTGTCTAGATGTCAAAGCCATGTTGAAGGCGCCCATGTGTTCGCCCTCTACAAGTATCCACGCGTCGACTCCTTGATCGTTGCTCCCTTCCACGCTTGGTGCTAGCCTCGGGAAGAGAATCAAGCCTTATGGTATCTTTACTTCTCTTGCGCCACCTCCAAGATGAAAGCGCCAAGAGGAGATGAGGAGGAAGATGATGCCGCCAAGTTGCTTCCTTTCTTCTTCTTTGCTTGCGCCACCTTCAAGCAAGGTGCGCCTATGGCCAAGGAAGGGAGAGAGCTTGTGGCAAGGAGATGCCACCAAGCACTAAGTGTCCTTGCGCCAAGAAGAGAGGGGGAGGAAGAACTTGCGGCTCCAAGGAAGAAGTTTGCGCCAAGCCTTATTTACTTTCGCCCCTTGCACTCCAAGTCTCTCCAAGAGATATGTCACCCCTCCTTGATATTGTCCACACGAATCAATCTCTTAGTGGGGCGACAAGGGTCCTATTAATAGGACAAGGGGCGGTTATTGCAATGGGTAGGATTATGCCAAGTGGGCGGCTAGGATAAAGGAGTCTTGAGCTAAGGAAAGTCTCCAAGACTTTACCATAAACCTCATTCAACCTATCCTAATTTGCCCAATGGCCATATCAGCCCAAGACATGCCTTAGGGGCATGCATTCCATCTAAGGAGAAGGGCTAGGCGCAACAAGCATGAGGAATTCGACTAGGGTGGTGTCTTGGGAGAAATTAGGGTTTGAGGTAAGGTAAGTCTCCAAGACATTACCATATACCTTTCCCCACTATCCATATGCGCCCAAGCTCTTTCCAAAAGAGCCATCAAGCCATATCCGCCCCAAGACTTGCTTTAGAGGCAAGATACCATCAAAGGATGAAGGGGGAGGCGCCACTTCCTTCCAAAGGAAGCAATTTATGCCACCCATACCCCATTATGTCCCTAGGCGCCAATGGGGTTGGGTTTCTCCCCATTATACCCTTTAAGCCAATTCCCTCTTCATGACAACTTATTATTGGGCCTCATTGGATAATGAGGTAGCCCAAACTTCATGATATGGGTTGATTAAGCCATTGGATCCAATCCAATGCAACCCTTATCCAAATGTGACCAATCTAGGTCAATTTCGGGTCAACCTGCCAAAAATGAAGTTTGGCTCCAATAACTTTCTTCCAACTCATCAGGCCCATTGGCGCTGATGAAATCTTCCAAATTGATCCAAGTTATCCAATAACTTGATCATAAGGCTTCTGATTAAAGCAACGTCAAGAGTCTATTGCGTGTGACCCCGTAGGATCCATATGACGATGGCAATGATGTAAACATCATAAGTAGTGAGGGGTATCTAGCAACACATCACTACTACCCATGTCATAGGACTTAAGTCATTATGGCAACAACTCCTAACAAGCAACGAGGATTCCTATTGCATTATAGATCCTTTTGCCTAAACTGATATCCTGCCATTGGATTAGTCTCAAGTTTATTATCCAATGCATTGGTCATGACTCAACAAGTGTGGCCACACTCTCCTGTCATGCACCAATAAGGTGGGGCGCCCCGAGGTGGATATCATGCTTCCTCAGAAGGAAGGGGCAAATCCTACTATTGGTCATCCATGTCTCTACGTGACTTATGACATGCCCAATGACAGTCGTTTTGGTCTCCCAGTTACGGAGAGACGTAAGACAGTATTAAAGCATACCCATCATCAAATCTAGACATGAATACCTCGAGTCTAAGGATCAATGCAAAACCTCTTGCATGTGAGTTTGACTTGTTGACTAGACAAGTCAATCCTCACGGTGGATCACTCCAGTGCATCCAATGCACCTGTATGTCTCCGTTACTATGCCCCGCACCTAACCAGCCCATACACCAGTCTCACATGTACCAAAGCTGTCCCATATATGCTAAGGTACCTTGTCTGGGGATAGCTTATGAGAATGGATCCAATCCAAACTCCTGGGACATTATTTATGCAACTCAATACATCAACGCAGGTAGAGAAGTCTGCATAATAACGACCATGCCTATATAAAGAGTAATAGTTCTATCAAAGTACATTCAAACAATGCCTGACCATGTCCATACATTGGTCTTTAGGGCATATACACCAACAATCTCCCACTTGCACTAAGACCAAGGACAACTGATGTTTAGTCAGTTCCAATGTCTCTAGTATGACCCATTTAGCTTCCGCTGCGCCAGAGGCTGGATCAGTGGGTTTTTCTAGATTGCTATCTGTGTTTATTTTAGCTAATTTGAATCATCATCTTTATCCATGATCTCTAAGATCAGATGATATCGCTGCAGTACATACTTGAGTGCTAAGTTCCTTTACACATGCTTACGGCCCCAGTAAGAACTATACTGGACCATCAAGCCCCAGGAACTAAATCAAGTTCAAATGAATGAAGCTGCTTCCTTGGCTGCCACAAGAAGCTGCAATGTACTCAGCCTTATTTGTAGAATTTTGCCACTATGGTTTGCATAATGCTCTTTCAGCACACAACACCACATCAAGGCAAAGCGCAAATCCTGGCTGTGAACGATAGTCATTAGACTGGAACGAAGTGTCAGTGTACCCCTGTACACAAAGTTCTTCCTGTCTATGACAGACTAAAATTCAATCCTTTATACTTCCCAAGTACGAAGGGTTGCTTTCACAGCTATCCAGTGTATGAACACTAGGATTAGATTGAAACTTGCTGGCATTGCTCCAAGCATTCGCCACACATAGTCTTGTACCAGTTGCACAAAACATGATCTATCCTATACCCAATGTACTAGGATTATAGATTCATGTTATCTCTCTCCTGCTGTGTCAAAAACATTGCATCATGGAGAGAATCAGACTATGTCTCTCTGGAAGGTATCATCCTTTGGAATGATCCAATATGAACCTCTCCAGAATCTCTTGGATGAACGTAGATTGACTAAAGGGCAATGATTTTCTTGGATCCCTTTTGATCCACATGCCTAGAATGTAGGATGCATTCCCTAGGTCATTCTTCTCGAAATACATACCAAGCCTGTACTTCACCGCGTGAAGAGCTGGGATGTCATTTCATGTGAGGAGAATATCGTCAATCAATTAGAACAAGAAACATTATGATACTCCCACTGATCTTCTTGTAAACACAGGATACTTGTATAATACCATACATATCTTTATGGCGACTGTATGAAAATATTTTGGCTATTTCCATCTAGACATCCTCTTCCAGACGTCCATTAAGAAAAGCAATTTTCATAACAACACGCTATAACAGAACATGCAATTATAACAAGTAGATACCTAATGGACTCAAACAAAGCTATCGGTGAAAAATTTCATCACTATCCACCTAGTGGACTTATCCGAAATTTCATTCACTAGCTTGTCATCATAGGTAACAATGTTACCTTTCATGTCTATCTTCCAAGAAGATCCACATACAGCCTCTGGGTATTACCCCTTTGGCGGCTCAATCAAGTCCCACACTTGATTAGCAGACATGGAGTCCATTATGGTTCTTATGGCGCTCAGCCATTTCTTGGAATCTGGTCCACTGACTGCTTCCATTTCCTCATAAGTCTTTAGGTTCATCCTAGATGAAAAATTCGTCATGCCCACAACCTGTGAGAGTATTTCGAATCCATTCAGACTCATGTGGTTCCTGTGTTATTTGAACCTCAGGTTGACTTTCAACCTGCATGTGTGAATCTACTCTCCATTTGTGTCTAACTGTATTGTGGTTGATTTTTGGACCTTGTCCTAATCAAATCTACTCCCACTAGCTTCTTTCAAAAAGATATCTCCTTAAGAAAGATAGCAGTTTGAGCAACAAATATTTTGTTCTCATCGGGATAGGAGTAGCACTCTCAGTGCCCCACAAGTACACACTATGGAGTGTCAGATCAGTTGCTTGCATGGCGTCTAGAGGAAGTAAATTTGCATGACTATTCAAAGGTGGAACCACATCCAATGTGTTCCCTTTTCTTTCTTTGAATTTCACCACACAGTTGTGGTGTTCCAAGTAAGCTGTGAGACAACCCCACACTCCTTAAGATAGTCATCAAATTCTTTACTTCCCATTTTGATCCAATCAAAAGAGTTTAATAGATTCTCCAATTCGATTCTATACTTCATTTCTTACCCTTTTGGATTTCTCCAAAGTTACGTGTTGGATATGACATATCCCAACTTAATGAAGTATTCCACTTGGTGCTTGTCTCCATGGGTCTACACACATTGCTGTGTACTAGATCCAACAAGCATCTAACCTCTCTCTCCTTCCTTAATGAAGGTAGCATCTGTCATTTTGTCCATTAGACAAGGCTCACATATATCATAACCTTGAAAGGATAATAATCCCAATAGTCCATGGACTTTTGGATGTGACTTTTTGTCTTATGGCCCAAGAGACAATGCAAAGAGATGGTATTGATTGAATCATTGGATTTGATCTATTCAGTGTTACACACAGAACTACAAGCTATTATCAATTGTACCACTACTATAGAACATTCCAGATTTAAGGAAATACCAATTTATTTCAAACTGAAAATCCAATAATGGACATAATGTTCTAATACAAAAGCTAGTACATAATAGCAAAGTTCTAGTTGAAGTCTTTGAAGGTAGTGAGATGACATCAATAGCAGCATCCAATGCTCCGTCCCTGACTCGAAAGTCGGTCCCACCAAGCCTTATTGTCCTACTTCTTTTGAGCCCCTGCATATGACAAACATATGTAAGCTCCTCATGCGGTACCCAGTACCCATGAATGAGAAGTAGACATAAAGACCTCAGTAACACAATACCTGAAGCAGATGGATAACATCCCTTCTTTTGTGCCATACTCTTCCTGGGCCTTAATCCATCCTGAAATTTCCATGCATTCCCAGTCTTCCGAAGTTTTAGCTTCGAAGATACGGAACCATAGTCATTCCTAGATTCAGGCAAACACCTAGAAGATCCAACAACACTCTCTAGATCACTATTTGAAGTGCCTGGTGTGAAGAGACGTCGAAGATGTATGATCATATCATAGATCCCCATCTCATCACACTCAACCTGGACCTCAGGGGTCAAGCACCTCAAAACAAGAGCAGTGTAATGTTCACTATCCACACAATGTTCAAGATAGACATTCCACTCCCACTCTGTACAAAAATATATACAGGGTTGGGTTGGAGGTCTTTCAAGAAGATAGACCATATTCTCATGTTCTAGAAGTTTGGACAAAAGTCTGAACCATCTTGTCCAATTTGTTCCATCCAATTTATTTTTAAGAAGTTTCAATCTAGGTTCAGGAGATGGAATCATCTACAATAAGCAAACAAGCAAAATAAGTACTATGATAAAGCATTTAACAAGGACTTTAAATTAAATGCTATACTCCCACTATTTCCTTAACAAGTTGATAACTCTCAAAACTCAACTTGGAAATACATGAGTAGGATCCTAATTTCACGCGAGGTTTCCGCGACTCACGAGGGTGAGTTGAGATGCACAGAGAGTCCCATGCTTCCTTAGGTAGGCATGCCAGCCAATTGTGCCGCGCACAATTCCTCTTAGTTAAGATAGACTAGGCGCCCTGTGTCCAGCGAGGGCTGGATACAACACAGAACCCTATCCTCTCAACAGCTGCCTCTAGTGATTCATCATGTCAGTGACATATGAAAAACTAGTCAAGTCTGGTCCTAACCGTTATGCCCAGGGCCAACGAATTTCCTTGCGAAGGCACGCCCAGGTTAAAACTGGACTGGGGAAATCATTGTCACCACACACCTCCTAAAGATAAGTGGGTGTGTCCCACGAGGGTGGGAAACAGTTCACAACACCACCGATCGATAGTTTGATGAGGGCTACGCGTTAGAAGGCTATCGACTTGATATTGTATTGAGAGTTTTTGCATGTTTATTTTATTCTTTTCTAGCATGCAGTTTTCCTATAGTTATGGCAGCAAAAGGAAAAACATCACAGGCATGCTATGGACAGAATAATAAACCATCACAGGCATGCTATTTTGGTCGATATGGTCATAGCCCTTTTCATACACATAACTTGTCACGAGCCATGTGACATGTTATTGTGCATCCAAGGGTTGCGAGTCCCTGAAGCAAATCAGCCCATGCCAGAAGCTGAAAGCAAGTGTCCTTCCTTCAGCCGTAAGTCCATCACCACGCTTCCAAAGCTGGCGCCACTCTAATATCGGTTGAAGAAGACACCTTGTTGTCTTTGATGAACCTTAACCTATCTCATGTAAACAATTCTACATCTATTCTAAGGAAAGATGAAAATTTTTACATCAAGAAGGGGAGAACCACACGCAGGTGGTAGAAAGATTTTACAAGCATTCGTCACAGGTGGAAACATGCTTCCACATCACAACACAGGAGAGCACTCGCTATGACCATATCAACCCATGGAAGAGATAAGTGGCGCATATATAAAATTTGAAAAACCGTAATAATCAAATTTTATCTCCTTATGCGCCAACTCCATCCAAAGCACTCTCTTTATCAAATTTATGCTAAAATTGGGATCAAGTTTCATGATGATTTCATGGACCCTATCGGCTGGCAATTTTGTCAGATCAAGAGACCTGGCCAGTCCGAAGACACAATGCCCGTCCTACTTGACAAAACTACGTGCGCCTTTGGTCTTAAATCCATCATAAACACAATCCAAATTTCGGCCATAAAAATTGATGAAAGAAGTTTGGATGAAAGCGCCTTCTAGGTTAAAAGCGCATGGATGAACGAAAAATTTTCCAAAAATTTTTCACACAAGCAAATGTACACCTTGTGTTTCTCGCAAGTAGCTCTGATACCACTGTTAGGGAATGCCGGGTGTAATTTAAAATTTTGCAGTCCCAGGACGCAGCGGAAGAAGCATTACACCCGAAACACATTCCTTTCCCAAGGATCCATGCGAGTGAGTATACACAAGGATGTGATAGAGATGTACCTCTTTTGCTTGTCTAGATGTCGAAGCCATGTTGAAGGCGCCCATGTGTTCGCCCTCTACAAGTATCCACGCATCGACTCCTTGATCGTTGCTCCCTTCCACGCTTGGTGCTAGCCTCGGGAAGAGAATCAAGCCCTATGGTATCTTTACTTCTCTTGCGCCACCTCCAAGATGAAAGCGCCAAGAGGAGATGAGGAGGAAGATGATGCCGCCAAGTTGCTTCCTTTCTTCTTCTTTGCTTGCGCCACCTTCAAGCAAGGTGCGCCTATGGCCAAGGAAGGGAGAGAGCTTGTGGCAAGGAGATGCCACCAAGCACTAAGAGTCCTTGCGCCAAGAAGAGAGGGGGAGGAAGAACTTGCGGCTCCAAGGAAGAAGTTTGCGCCAAGCCTTATTTACTTTCGCCCCTTGCACTCCAAGTCTCTCCAAGAGATATGTCACCCCTCCTTGATATTGTCCACACGAATCAATCTCTTAGTGGGGTGACAAGGGTCCTATTAATAGGACAAGGGGCGGTTATTGCAATGGCTAGGATTATGCCAAGTGGGCGGCTAGGATAAAGGAGTCTTGAGCTAAGGAAAGTCTCCAAGACTTTACCATAAATCTCATTCAACCTATCCTAATTTGCCCAATGGCCATATCAGCCCAAGACATGCCTTAGGGGCATGTATTCCATCTAAGGAGAAGGGCTAGGCGCAACAAGCATGAGGAATTCGACTAGGGTGGTGTCTTGGGAGAAATTAGGGTTTGAGGTAAGGTAAGTCTCCAAGACATTACCATATACCTTTCCCTACTATCCATATGCGCCCAAGCTCTTTCCAAAAGAGCCATCAAGCCATATCCGCCCCAAGACTTGCCTTAGAGGCAAGATACCATCAAAGGATGAAGGGGGAGGCGCCACTTCCTTCCAAAGGAAGCAATTTATGCCACCCATACCCCATTATGTCCCTAGGCGCCAATGGGGTTGGGTTTCTCCCCATTATACCCTTTAAGCCAATTCCCTCTTCATGACAACTTATTATTGGGCCTCATTGGATAATGAGGTAGCCCAAACTTCATGATATGGGTTGATTAAGCCATTGGATCCAATCCAATGCAACCCTTATCCAAATGTGACCAATCTAGGTCAATTTCGGGTCAACCTGCCAAAAATAAAGTTTGGCTCCAATAACTTTCTTCCAACTCATCAGGGCCATTGGCGCTGATGAAATCTTCCAAATTGATCCAAGTTATCCAATAACTTGATCATAAGGCTTCTGATTAAAGCAATGTCAAGAGTCTATTGCGTGTGACCCCGTAGGATCCATATGACGATGGCAATGATGTAAACATCATAAGTAGTGAGGGGTATCTAGCAACACATCACTACTACCCATGTCATAGGACTTAAGTCATTATGGCAACAACTCCTAACAAGCAACGAGGATTCCTATTGCATTATAGATCCTTTTGCCTAAACTGATATCCTGCCATTAGATTAGTCTCAAGTTTATTATCCAATGCATTGGTCATGACTCAACAAGTGTGGCCACACTCTCCTATCATGCACCAATAAGGTGGGGCGCCCCGAGGTGGATATCATGCTTCCTCAGAAGGAAGGGGCAAATCCTACTATTGGTCATCCATGTCTCTACGTGACTTATGACATGCCCAATGACAGTCGTTTTGGTCTCCCAGTTACGGAGAGATGTAAGACTGTATTAAAGCATACCCATCATCAAATCTAGACATGAATACCTCAAGTCTAAGGATCAATGCAAAACCTCTTGCATGTGAGTTTGACTTGTTGACTAGACAAGTCAATCCTCACGGTGGATCACTCCAGTGCATCCAATGCACCTGTATGTCTGCGTTACTGTGCCCCGCACCTAACCAGCCCATACACCAGTCTCACATGTACCAAAGCTGTCCCATATCTGCTAAGGTACCTTGTCTGGGGATAGCTTATGAGAATGGATCCAATCCAAACTCCTGGGACATTATTTATGCAACTCAATACATCAACGCAAGTAGAGAAGTCTGCATAATAACGACCATGCCTATATAAAGAGTAATAGTTCTATCAAAGTACATTCAAACAATGCCTGACCATGTCCATACATTGGTCTTTAGGGCATATACACCAACATCAACAAGCAAGGCCGAGACTCATCTCCATCAAGGCAAGAACATCAAAGAGATCTAGAACTCAAGATGGCACAAAGAACATGGAAGCATCTCTTGGTCTTCTTCAAGGCGATTCTCTAAGTTGAGTATTCCAACCTCTTGTGCTTTCACTTCCTACACTTTAAGAACATCTTACTACACATATTTGGATCTTTGTAGGGATTGACGCAAGGTGAAGGAAGCTTGGCGCTTCACCCCCCTCCCTCTCTCCCCCTTTAGATAGTCTATTTCTTTGTTAGCAAGAGAACTTGGAGGACTAGCCTCCCTCTTGACCCTTTAGCATTGTTGGTGTTTAATTAACTTTATAACTCACCCACGCCTGTGTGGGGTTGCTGGATGCCCTATGTGTAACCTGCACCTTCCATTAGAGTAGGACCAGTGAAGAACGGGAAGGACGGTCCTTCTATTCTCAAGGACCGCAAGGTGAGTCTTCTTTAACATATCGTCATTTACTTTAAAGCAAGTAGTGTAAGTTTTATTTTCAAGCAAGTAGTATAATTTTCAGTTTTCTTTTCTAAAATTACAAAAAAACTATTTTCCAACTTCGTTAGTATAATTCGGTTTTCTCTAGTTTATGATATTAACAAAAATAATATTTTCAAAACTTGTTGTTTGCATGCTTGTGATCTACCTCTACATCAACAAGAGATGGAAACTTTCATTGATTGCTCCTCTTTGATTGTGGATCTTGAATGGTGATCGAATTCGTTGATGCCTTGGGCTGGCGCATATCTTGAGTGGATGAGGGCTGAGGTGACTGGATACTTCCATGAAGAGGCACCCAATAAATGAGGAAGCTGAGTTGGTAAGTGAGCTCATCAAAACTTGAGTTGAACTTGGAGTTTGAAGCCTCCCTTCCTTCTTGGACTGAACATGTTGAGTGGAGCTTGAGCTGATCTTTGAGTGAAGCTTGAGCTGATCCTTAGCTTAGGTAACCTGCCAAAATGTAACCTATGCATGTATGCACTATCCTATCATGTTGTAAGAGTACATAGGATGACATACAATGCACAACCTACTACAATTGGACTTGCCATAAATGACTACATGATGCATGGCTTATTTGAAAATTAAAACTTCCCTAAATGCAATGCAAGAAAGGGGACTCTAAGGGAACCCATATTGAAGGGGTTTCCTTTGAGCCCGAGCAGATCTCTTCAAAGCAGGGCTACTGCCTCCATCAGTTCCCCCGGGGTTGAAAGAATTCTCCTCTAGAGAATTTTCATTATACCCTTGGAGTAACTCAGGGGCAGCCATAGCAAGCTCCATCTTAGGAAGCCATACCTCCTCACCATTAATGAGTCTAACTCAATAAAACAATTGTGCCTCGTCAGCAGTGAGTTTGGTTTGATCCTCGAGGATAGCCTCAATCTCTAGCTCGTGGTCATCATCTGGCTCTGGTATGTAGAGGGGCTCTTGATAGAGGGTGAGATCCTCCATGTTGACGGTGGTGGGGATCTCCAGTTCAGGTGGCAAGTCAAGGACATAGGCATTGTCATTGATTTTGCCTATGATGGTGAAGGGGCCTAGTCCTTTTGCATCCAGAACGCACACTCGTAGAATCACTTTATCACCTGTGGAAAATAACCTTTCTCGGCGACATTTGTTAGTAGCTTCATGGTATTGATTAAGAGATTCTAGCAGTTTAGAAAGTATCTCAGTATGCATTTGCGAAGTATGTAAAGCAAAGTCATGAGCAGGTAAGGAAGTCCTGAAGTGTCTGGGTAGAGGGAAGAGACCTATGGGTTTGTTGGATTGATACCCAAGGTTGGCTTGGGAAGGGGAGAGCCCTATGGTCTTATTGACTGTGCTGTTGTAGGAGAATTCGGCAGTGGGTAAGAGTTTATCCCAGTTGCCAAGGTGTTCACTTACCAAACTCCTAAGGATACTCCCAAGTAATCGGTTGATCACTTCAGTCTAACCATCCATCTCGGGATGGTAGGCTGTTGAGAACTTGAGTTTTGTTCCTTGAAGGGTCCATAGGGTTTTCCAAAAATAGCTCACAAACCTAGGGTCTCTATCTTACACTATAGTCAAGGGTGTCCCATGGAGCCTCACAACTTCCCTAAAGAAGAGTCTAGCCACATGAGAGGCATCAGTGGTCTTGGTGTAGGCTATGAAATGGGCCATCTTAGAAAATCTATCAACTACCACAAATATAGAGTCATGCTTAGCTGGGGTCCGAGGTAGTCTAGAATGAAATTTATACTAAGGTCCTGCCAAGGGGCTTGGGGAAGGGGTAAGGGAGTGTATAGGCCAGGGCTGTGCTTATGAACTTTGGTGAGCTGACAAGTCCTACAGTGTCTCACAACCTTAGCTTCATCCCGGTAAAGGTTTGGCCAATAGAACCATTCCTCTACAAGGGCTTGGGTATTATCTCGATCTTGGTGCCCAGTAGACCCACCTCCGTGTAATTTCCATATAAGGAACTCTCGGATGGATGTGTTGGGCACACAGAGTGTTGGTCCAAGAAAGAGATACCCATCCCTAAGGGTATTGAGAGGGTGACTTAATGGGTCTAGACTAAGGTTAGCATATAAGGCAGAAAAATCAGGACAATAAGAATAAGCATTTTTCATGGAATAAAAGCAAGTAACTTCAACATGCAGTTTGTTCAAAAGTAAAGTTACTCTACTAAGGGCATCTGCTACTTTATTTTTAGATCCTGATTTATGTCTGAGAACAAAAGTATATTGTTGCAAAAATTCAACCCATTTAGCATGCCTTGAGTTCAACTTCTTCTGAGCACTTAGATAAGAGAGGGCCTGGTGATCACTATTAAGAGTAAACACCCAATGAATTAGGTAATGTCTCCAATACCTTAGAGCTTGGACTGCAGCATAAAACTCTTTGTCATAGGTAGAATATTTTTGTTTTGCCTCATTGAGTTTTTCACTGAAGAAGGCTATGGGATGACCTTCTTGGCTTAGGGTTCCTATTGTAGTCCACAAGTGCACGGATACTCGAAGTAATAAAAAGATATTGAACCACAGAGACCTACGTGTTAAGTACTAAATAGTTATTTTCTCACTAGCTAAGCAAATTGAATATATGAAGCAAACTATCGAAAGCTACACGAAAATATCGGAGAGAGAAATTAGGACTAGGGTTTCATCCTCCTTAATTTCAATGACTATATATGAATAGATGTTCGTCAATCAAATTTTATCATGATAAAGATATAATTTACTTCATAAAGAAATCATCTCGCTTTCGCGCAGACAATTTACAAAGAATCGATTCTCACTTTCATGCAGGATCTATTAAATGCTGAAGATAAATAAATCATTGATAAAGAACTCAAGGATCACTTTTGTGCCTTTGAATTCTAAATCAATCATCTCAAGTGGAAACTTAAGGATCACTTTCGTGCATCCGAATCTCAACACAGGTTCTAATTAAGGTTCTCCAATGATCTGATACTCAATTTCTTGTAGTATCATCATGTTTATCATAGTAACTCAATCCTAAATTCAGATTATCAACATGGTAATATACTTCTAAAATTGAGAATTAAGAACAAACCTAATTTCTTACGATGAGTTCCTAACATTCAATTTTAGGGTTCCAAGTTCTCAAGCAAATCACCTTTCAGTTAATATCGCGAAAACTCTAAAACATTCTAACAATATGAATCTTCGGAGAATTAAATGCGTTCATCACATAAGTAAAATTATCATAATAAAGTTATCATGACGAAATAAAAATTATCTAGTCATATAAAATCAAGGCGATTACACCCCATGTCCCATAAGTGAAGCAACCCCTAATCTAAGGGGGAGAAACCCTAAACTTGCGATTCTAACAAGCTTTGCGGAAAAAGGGTTTCAAATCAAGATCGGATATGAAAACATATGATCAACTTGAAGCTAGAAATCATACCAATGCCATGGACTTGGAATTCGGCTTGGAAGAAGAGATCAAGTTAGGTCTCCTCCAAAGTGTGCCACACACAAGAAGAAGTTGGCTCACTCCTTGGCGTCGCTTGTGCTAGCAAGTCACCCAAGGAATCTATTCGAATGGAAAGGGATGAAGAAGGATCAAGCTTGGCCGAGAGCTCCTCTTGCGCAACACTCCTTTTCGTCGTCCACACCACACTCCCACGAAAGTCCAAGAATGCGTTGAGAAGAAAGGAGCAAACGCATATGCGTTTTTGGCATTGAAAGTGAAACCGGCCCTTGATGACATTCCATAAATGGAAGCTCATCAAGTCCATGCGCTCAACTCAACCCAAACGCATTTTAGCATTGAACCATGCGTTCACAATTGTGAACCGGTTCAATCTAAAACGTTCCAATCAATTCGGTTCAATAAACCAAACCGAAAGAGCTCAAGCCAATAGGTCTAGACCAAATTGAACCCCAAGGCTCATGATCTAACCATTCATCTCCTGATGCCCCCTGATCTCTCCGATCTGGCATCATCTCTCTCGATCGAAGCTTACCGATCTCAAGTCCTAATCAATCAAACATGATCAGACCAGATCTCACTTACAATCAGAGATTAAAACCCCTTTAAACTGAACCCAAAGAATTCAGTCCACACGATCTGACTCAAGTAAGCCATATCATCATATTGTGCGACCCTAAGGGTTTCCTTCAAATGTCGGTAACGATAACTTACGTTATCACGATCAGTGAGGGGTATCTAGCAACACATCACTGTCTCCCGATATAAAGGAAAGAGTCTTCCAAGACTACACCCAAACCATAGCACAAGTGTGAATCAAACTCACAAGGCACACAAATGTCTTTTGCCACTGGATGTTCTTATTGGACAAGCATGTCAAGCCTGTAACTCCAATATGATGAGCATGATTAGATCAGATGATCATAGTCATCTGGGTATGGCCATACACTTCCTCAATCATCTCATATAGGGGGGGGGCCTATAGAACATCACACTCCTTAAACAAGGAGACGGCAATCCTCTATCTATCACAAGTGCCCTAACCTGATTCAAGCTCACCATCCAAGATAGTCTATAATCATTATGTTTCAAATGATATTGAACTACCTCAAGACAATGACAATCATCATTTAGAAACACAAGTGATCTCAAGTCAAAGGACATGTGCCACTTGCTGCATACAAGGATCATTCACATTGTGACAAGCAATGGAATATCCCAGTAGGGTCTGTCCAGTACATCCAATGTACCCATGAGTCTATATCTTATTCCATGCTCGAAGCATCCTATAAGATTAGCACCCATATTAGTCTCAATCATATCAAGGCTGTCTCATGTTCACCAAGATATCTCGACTAAGGACATAGAGCCTGTCAGCCTAGCTGAACAGCTTTGAGACATTATTCAGAAGTACACTTATTACAGCAGATAAGGTAACAACCTGAATAACAACCATGCCTTTATTAACATAAAAGTTTATTACATGATACTTTTACAATCCCAAGGCCTCAAACATTAGCCTTAAGGGCATACCCCAACAATCTCCCACTTGCACTTAATCTAATGGTTGAGAAATCTCAAACCCATATTATTACAGTGCTTCTCATGCTTCTGCTGCGCCAGAGGCTTGGTAAGCGGGTCTGCCAGATTGTCATCTGTATGAACCTTGCAAATCTTGATCTCGCCACGATCAATGATCTCCCGGATCAAGTGAAACCGTCTCTGTATGTGCTTGGACTTCTGGTGCGACCGTGGTTCCTTTGCTTGTGCAATTGCTCCAGTGTTATCACAGAAGATAACCAAAGGATCTGCAGTCGAAGGAACGACACCAAGTTCTCTCACGAACTTACGAATCCACACTGCCTCCTTGGATGCTTCCGAGGCTGCAACATACTCGGCTTCTGTTGTGGAATCAGCAACAGTTGACTGTTTGAAGCTTTTCCACACCACTGCTCCACCATTCAAGCTAAAAACATAGCCTGACTGCGATCGGAAATCATCCTGGTCCGACTGGAACGAAGCGTCAGTATATCCCTCTATACTGAGTTCTTCCTGACCACCATATATCAAGA
Source organism: Costus lasius (assembly GCA_027563935.2). Lineage (NCBI taxonomy): Eukaryota > Viridiplantae > Streptophyta > Magnoliopsida > Zingiberales > Costaceae > Costus > Costus lasius. The sequence goes on along the minus strand of CM050450.1, from coordinate 89,571,924 downwards.
ACATATCTTTGGTCCTCCGCAGATATTTTAAGATGTTCTTGACCGCAATCCAGTGCGCCAAACCTGGATTACTTTGGAATCGACTGGTCACGCTTAACCCGTAAGCGACGTCTGGGCGAGTACACAACATCGCATACATAATGGACCCAATAGCCGAAGCATAAGGCGTATTGTCCATTTCATCTTTCTCAGTCTGTGTTTGTGGACACTGACTCTTCGAAAGATTCAGACCATGTCTGACTGGAAGATATCCACGTTTAGAATTCTCTAAATGGAATCTCTCCAGGACCTTATCGATGTAAGTACTCTGGCACAACCCGAGAAGCCTCTTAGATCTATCCCGGTAGATCTTCACACCTAATACATAGGCTGCTTCTCCTAGATCTTTCATCTGAAAACATTTTCCTAACCATGCTTTAACAGCATGCAGTTCAGGAATATCGTTTCCAATGATCAAGATATCATCGACGTAGAGGACTAGGAATGTAATCACGCTCCCACTAAACCTCTTATACACACACGGGTCATCCTCGTTCTTGATGAAACCAAACTCAGAGATTGATTCATCAAAACGAATATTCCAGCTTCTTGATGCTTGTTTAAGTCCATAAATGGACTTCTTTAACTTGCATATTTTATGACGATCTGATGGATTAGTGAAACCCTCAGGTTGTGTCATATACACATCCTCATCCAGATTTCCATTAAGGAAAGCTGTTTTCACATCCATTTGCCAGATCTCATAGTCGTAATATGCTGCTATCGCGAAAAGAATCCGAATAGACTTAAACATGGCTACAGGTGAGAAAGTTTCATCATAATCTAACCCGTAGATTTGTTTGAAACCTTTCGCAACTAGCCTGCCTTTATAGGTAACCACGTTACCATCCATGTCAATCTTCTTCTTGAAGATCCATTTACAGCCTATAGGGATTACTCCCGGAGGCGGATCAACCAAATCCCAGACCTGGTTATCTGACATGGAGTCCATTTCGGCTCGCATAGCATCAAGCCACCTAGCTGACTCCGGTCCACTGACCGCATCCGCATAAGTTAGGGGTTCATCATTATCAATGATGTAGACTCCGTCATAGCGCTCAGGCTGTCGACGGATCCTACCCGATCTTCGCGGTTCCCGTGATATTTGAGCCTCAGGTTGTTCAATAACGTGATCTTCTGGCTCAGGCACATCCAACTGTGCTTGACTACTTTGTCCTTCTTCTGGATTTTCATCCAGCTTTATTTCTCTCCCACTGGCCTCTTGCAGAAGAAATTCCTTCTCAAGAAATATGGCCGTCCGAGCAACAAAAACTTTGTTCTCTTTGGGATCGTAGAAATAATAACCCTTAGTTTCCTTAGGGTAACCGACAAAGATGCATTTGTCAGATCTGCTCTCTAGTTTCCCAGAGGCGAGCTTTTTGACATAAGCCTCGCAACCCCAGATCCTGATAAATGTCAAGCTCGGCTGTTTCCCATACCATAACTCATATGGCGTCTTTGAAACTGCCTTGGATGGCACTCGGTTTAGTACCTTTGCAGCTGTTTCCAGTGCAAAACCCCAAAAGGAGTATGGAAGAGTAGCCTGACTCATCATAGAACGAACCATATCAAGTAACGTTCTGTTTCTCCTCTCGGACACACCATTCCATTGCGGTGTTCCTGGCGGAGTGAGCTGTGAGATAATCCCACACTCCTTCAGATAGTCAGTAAATGCATGACTCAGGTATTCACCACCTCGATCAGAACGAAGTGCCTTGATATTTCGGCCTAGCTGATTTTGTACTTCATTTTTGAACTCTTTGAACTTGTCAAAAGATTCACTTTTATGTCTCATCAGATAGACATATCCATACCTACTGAAATCATCAGTAAAGGTAATGAAGTACTGATAGCCACCTCTGGCATGTTTACTAAACGGCCCACACACATCACTGTGTATAAGGTCAAGTAAACCTGAAGTCCTCTGACCTTTGTGAGGAAAAGGAGACTTCGTCATTTTACCCATTAAACAAGCTTTGCATGTATCAATCTCCTCACAGGAGAATGATCCCAGCAGTCCATGATCATGCAACCGCTTAATGCGCTTCTCGTTTATATGGCCTAAACGACTATGCCATAGCAAGGTGCTGTCATCAGCATACTTGGCTTTCTTATTATCAATGTTTTGTATAGAATTTTCCATGTCCAACATGTATAACCCATTGTTAATTGAACCAGTTGCATACACAATATTATCATAAGTCAAAACACACTTTGAAATCTTGCATTCAAAGGCAAATCCTTTCCTGACAAGAGCAGGAATAGAGATAATATTCTTGGTAATACTTGGTACAAAATAACAATTGTTTAATTCTAATACAATGCCAGATGGTAAAGAAATGAAATAGTCCCCTACAGCAACAGCAGCAACCCGTGCCCCGTTTCCAACGCGTAGGTCTACCTCATGCTGTCCCACCTGCCTTCTTCTCTTGAGTTCCTGTACATTTGAACAAATGTGAACTCCACATGCAGTGTCCAACACCCATGATATAGAAGAAGATGAAACCATGACTTCCGTCACGTATATACCTGAGCCAGAAGCAACGCTTCCCCTCTTATCTCCTTGGAGCGCTTTACAGTCCTTTTTCCAGTGACCCAGCTGGCCACAGTGGAAACACCTGTTGTCCTTGGACCGCTTCACCTTTTGTTTCAGGGCCTTGCTGTAATTCTTGACAGGGGCCTTGCCCTTCTTCCCCTTCTTCTTGTTCCTTGAAGGAACCATTAAGACAGAGGTTGAAGGCTTGCCCTTCAGAGTTTCCTCAGTAGTCAAGAGCATATTCAGCAGCTCTGCCGGCGTACAATCGATCTTGTTCATATTAAAATTAATGATGAACGCATCGAAAGAGGGCGGAAGAGACTGCAGAATAATATCTACAGCAAGCTCCTGGTTGACGGTATGCCCCAGTTTCTCCAGAGCTTCCTTGTGCCCAATCATCTTGAGCACGTGAGCTCCCACTGGGCTCCCCTCAGCCAGTTTGCTCTGAAAGAAGAGCTTCGTCAGATTATAGCGCTCGGTCCTCGCCTGTGCAGCATACAGCATCTTGAGGTTCGCTATAATCTCTATAGCCGACATATCCTCATGCTGACGCTGCAGCGGTGGCGTCATAGACGCTAGCATCAGGCAAGCGACATCAATGCTATCATTGACATGCTTATCATAGGCATCACGAACCGCCCTTGCGGCGTTCGCAGCGGGCTGCGGCGGTATCGCCGTCTCGAGGACATACAGTTTCCTCTCTGCCTTAAGAACGATCTTAAGGTGTCCAAACCAGTCAGAGAAGTTCGGCCCAGCAAACTTCTCCCTTTCCAGTAGGGATCGCACATTGAAGCTCATGATGTTCGTTGCTGCAGGAATCTACAACAAGCAAGAACAGCAAGGTCAGTATCAATGTTTCAGAATCAATCCAGGACTTAAGAAAGATTCTTTTCTCACTATTTTGTCTGACTGAAAAATCCAGTAAACAGTCCGAAAGAGTAACACTCTTTTAGTGAGATGGGATCCAGATTTCATACTTGGTCTCCGCGTCCCGCTCAGGCGAGATAAGATGCACAGAGATGACAAGCATTAATTTCTGGTAGGCTGTCCCAGCCAATCGCCAACCCGTGCGATTCCCCTTCATCTTGGCAATCCAGCAGACTGTGCCAACTGAGTTGGTACAACACAGTCTCTGATCCCAGAGATGGCTGCCTCCATGTGCTACCATATGCGCCACATATGTAGCCTACATGGTCAAGCTGACCCGACCTACTCCCTGGACCACCACGTGCTATGCTGAGCAACGAGAGGGGATAAATCCCAACTCTGTAACACGCAGGTGAAATCCAGCACCGTCTGAAGATAGATGGACGTGCCCACTGAGTGGGTTCAACACGGCTCCAACGATAGTCAGAAAGGTGAGGTTTCGCGTCAGAAGGCTTATCGAGCTTGATATGTTAGCGTTTGGATTTTAACGGTCTTTTATCTTCTTACTATCAGGCAATCCTATGGCTATAGCAGAAGATAAACTTAAACATGCAATTCTAATTATTAGCAATAAGTAGAAAGTATGATCTTATGTGGTAAAAGCCCATGAACCCTAGTAAGACCTTAATTTTACTTAAGTCTTCACTTGAGCTCCATGGCATCTCATCTGGTCCAACCTAGGGCCCTAGCGCCAAGAGCACCTCAGGTGCGCCACCAGCTGAATGCCCCTTTGGGATGTGTGCATTTGTACTCTTGTCTAATCAAAGTACATTTGATCTATCTAGACAAGGTTTGACTCACAGGTCAATTACACATTATAAATTAAATACAAATGTGATTCGCAGATCACAAATTAATTTACAAGTTTAAACCCAGGCACGCAGGCCCCAGCACAGCACACAATAGGGCAACCCACATAAGACTAAATAAACAAGCATATGGTTCAATCAACATGTGATCCATTCAAGAAATTAAATTTTTGAAAATCCCCATGGCATCAATTTAATTTCCTTATGAGTCCTACAACCTTACAATGGTCCATTGATGGGGATCCACTCATCCATCTAGTTAGATCTTTTGCCCTTGCATGCACCGAGTCCTAACTGACCCGAGTTGACCTAATGGTCAACCATGCATGCCCCAAGGGCTGAACCACCCTCATGAGTTTTGGCAAGCGGGTGTGACCCCGGGCCTAACTCATGTGTGTTCAGTAGATGTCTCAACCAGACCTCGCTACACGCCGTTGATGCAGTCAACCTATAGCCACCTCGTGCTTGCGCACAGGTGCTATCTGGTCGACCCATCTAGGCTGTCAGATGGTCTGATCAGACTAGCTTGATCTATACTAGATGATGCCTTCAACCCCATCAACCCATCTAAGGATTTAATGTAGTGGCACCTTAGATCTAATCAAGCGCGCAAGATGTAAGTTTTAGAAAACCTTTTGAACATGCGCATATAAACAAACAACATGCTTGATAACCCTTAGATCTAAGGGGGTCCCCTTCAAGGGGGAGCGCATACTTTAGGGGGTCCCCTTCAAGGGGGAGCGCATACTTCATCTAAGCATGATACAAGCGCCAACTTCATGAACATATGATACAAGCGCCAACTTCATGAACATATGATACAAGCGCAACTTCATGAACATATGATACAAGCGCAACTTCATGAAAACAAAGCATGCCTCGAGAAAAAGTAAGCGCAACATGTATGGATCACCAATACTTAAAGCAATCATATCGATCATATCATGAGCCTAGCTCTGATACCAATTGAAGCAACCCCTAATCTAAGGGGGAGAAACCCTAAACTTGCGATTCTAACAAGCTTTGCGGAAAAAGGGTTTCAAATCAAGATCGGATATGAAAACATATGATCAACTTGAAGCTAGAAATCATACCAATGCCATGGACTTGGAATTCGGCTTGGAAGAAGAGATCAAGTTAGGTCTCCTCCAAAGTGTGCCACACACAAGAAGAAGTTGGCTCACTCCTTGGCGTCGCTTGTGCTAGCAAGTCACCCAAGGAATCTATTCGAATGGAAAGGGATGAAGAAGGATCAAGCTTGGCCGAGAGCTCCTCTTGCGCAACACTCCTTTTCGTCGTCCACACCACACTCCCACGAAAGTCCAAGAATGCGTTGAGAAGAAAGGAGCAAACGCATATGCGTTTTTGGCATTGAAAGTGAAACCGGCCCTTGATGACATTCCATAAATGGAAGCTCATCAAGTCCATGCGCTCAACTCAACCCAAACGCATTTTAGCATTGAACCATGCGTTCACAATTGTGAACCGGTTCAATCTAAAACGTTCCAATCAATTCGGTTCAATAAACCAAACCGAAAGAGCTCAAGCCAATAGGTCTAGACCAAATTGAACCCCAAGGCTCATGATCTAACCATTCATCTCCTGATGCCCCCTGATCTCTCCGATCTGGCATCATCTCTCTCGATCGAAGCTTACCGATCTCAAGTCCTAATCAATCAAACATGATCAGACCAGATCTCACTTACAATCAGAGATTAAAACCCCTTTAAACTGAACCCAAAGAATTCAGTCCACACGATCTGACTCAAGTAAGCCATATCATCATATTGTGCGACCCTAAGGGTTTCCTTCAAATGTCGGTAACGATAACTTACGTTATCACGATCAGTGAGGGGTATCTAGCAACACATCACTGTCTCCCGATATAAAGGAAAGAGTCTTCCAAGACTACACCCAAACCATAGCACAAGTGTGAATCAAACTCACAAGGCACACAAATGTCTTTTGCCACTGGATGTTCTTATTGGACAAGCATGTCAAGCCTGTAACTCCAATATGATGAGCATGATTAGATCAGATGATCATAGTCATCTGGGTATGGCCATACACTTCCTCAATCATCTCATATAGGGGGGGGGGGCCTATAGAACATCACACTCCTTAAACAAGGAGACGGCAATCCTCTATCTATCACAAGTGCCCTAACCTGATTCAAGCTCACCATCCAAGATAGTCTATAATCATTATGTTTCAAATGATATTGAACTACCTCAAGACAATGACAATCATCATTTAGAAACACAAGTGATCTCAAGTCAAAGGACATGTGCCACTTGCTGCATACAAGGATCATTCACATTGTGACAAGCAATGGAATATCCCAGTAGGGTCTGTCCAGTACATCCAATGTACCCATGAGTCTATATCTTATTCCATGCTCGAAGCATCCTATAAGATTAGCACCCATATTAGTCTCAATCATATCAAGGCTGTCTCATGTTCACCAAGATATCTCGACTAAGGACATAGAGCCTGTCAGCCTAGCTGAACAGCTTTGAGACATTATTCAGAAGTACACTTATTACAGCAGATAAGGTAACAACCTGAATAACAACCATGCCTTTATTAACATAAAAGTTTATTACATGATACTTTTACAATCCCAAGGCCTCAAACATTAGCCTTAAGGGCATACCCCAACAATAAGATGTCTAAGCTAGCATGGTAGAGGAATTACAATAAATCATAGATTAGAATAATCAAAAATAGAAAAGAAGGGGAAAATCAACTTTACAGCACGGCTGTAATGAAAATTACAGCCGTAATTTCTGTGATAAATAGTGCAGGCGCCCGCAGTTTTTTTAATTTCTCCTCCGATCGATCTCCTTTTGCTCTAAAACTTCTAGGGTATCCTCTCCTCCTCCAGGCAAAGCTTTCTTGTGAAAATCGCGACTTGCGGTGGCCTCTACGCCTCTCGGCGCGAGGCCGTGCCCTAGGGATGCCTACCTTGATTTCTCTTTGCATAGTGGATAAAATTAGGGATTTTGCTCCCCTCTGTCTTCTCCTCATTGAGACGAGTTTATAGCTTCTTTCGGATCTCAATTTGGTGGTCTATAGCTCGAGAAATCGTCTGCGCAATATTCGGGCTTCAAAAAGTCTCGAAGAATCGCGTACCAGGAATAGAATTACGGCCGTAATTTTGGTTATGGCCAGGCCGTAATTTGGTTCTGTGAATTCTGGGCAAAAATATGGTATCGTGAAAAATATTACGGCACTAGCATAATTTTTTCAGTGTAATTCTTGACAAAAATACGATACCGTAATTTTCATTACGGCAGGGGTATAATCTGGGTAGAAAATTATAGCCCGTAATAAATATTACACATGGGGTGTAATTTTTAAACTTGCTCTGATTTGCATGAAAATTGACAGGCGGCTTTGTCTCGACGTTTGGAATTCATTCGTGCACTCAAATCTTTCAAAATTCATCAAAATATGGCCCTTTTACCTAAAAATCATCAAAAAGAAGAAAATGTGTAGATTCTGCAATATTTGATAAAAGCGGCATAAAAACAAGCAAAATAACATAAATATGATACAAAACAGGCTATCAAATGGCACAAAATTTATTATATATTTGGTGTCATCAAACACATAAGGCTCAAACTTTGCTTGTCCTCAAGCAAATAAATAAATAACAATGCTAAGTATGGAAAATATGCTCTTTTATGAAAAATAAATTTCTAAAATATAATCACTCATGAAATATTCCACCAATTTCTTACACAAAATTTCAGATAAATACTTCGTCCTTTGAAATCAATCTTTAAGATCCACAACTTTGATCAAATAAAACTTTGCAACTCGCATAATAAAAAGAATCTCAATCTCATGAATTCACCCAAGTTTCCGTTTAAATCTACCATACTTTTGTTTACAGGAATAGGATATCCAAAATCTTTTTCCACATCAAAATCTTTCTTTCTAAATTTTCTTTTATTGTATTTTTGATGGTATGTACCCACAAAGATATACACTTTCTTTTTGGACTTCAACCCTTGTCTTCGGTACCACTGTCAATTATACACAGTGCCAAGTAGAGGAGTCATTTTCTTTTTTCTTCACTCTTTTTTATAGACTTCAACCCATATCTTCGGTACCACTATCAATTTTACGCTGTGCCAAGTAGGGGAGTCTCCCTCTTTTATTGTTTTTGGATCTTGGACTCTTTCTTCCCAACAAATAGTAAGATAAACTAAACATCAACTAGGTTAATCAATTGACATCAATTCAAAAATTACACTCATAAGCTCATTTTATTCAAGAAAGATGTTTCACTTTTAAATTTCATTCATCAAACAACATACCTACCCAAAACCTTATGCATCAATCAATGAAGGATTTCAACAAGTAGATATATATTGAAGAAATAAATTCAACATAATAGGTATATTTTCATGTATAAACATTCATCATTATAGAAAAATCCACACACCTCTTATCACATGGATACAAGTCATAAAAATTTTTAAACATTAAAAATGTCAAAATCAATGCAAAAGGTGTGAAACATGAAACTCATAGAATCATAGTCATAAGTGTAAAATGATAGATTCAAGCAACCACATCGGATAGAAATCTCGGTGAGTGATATAATCATAGCAAATATCAAAAACAAATCAAGTAGGAATACCATACAACCATATCGAATAAGATCACTAGAAAGTGCAAACAATACTCCCAAAACTATATATCAAGCTCAATCATCGTCCGGGGTGTAGCGTCAAGCCAGATGCGGCTGGTTCCAAAGATGTGCCTTCTGAAAATTTACTTGCATAATTTTTAAATATATAAGGCTCAGATCAAAAATAGTCTCTTACTTTAAAAAAAATAGAAATCAGAGATATCGCTGGAGGTCTGAAGAGGGTGCCGGTGGAAAGAGCTGATGCAGGCGAGAAGTAGAGGTGGAACAGATGCTAGCTGAAAAGCTGCTAGCGATGATGGTGATGGTGCTAGTGCCGATAGTAGAGTGATGATGAGTAGTCTCTAGTGGCCTGTTAGAGCCTACAGTCGTGGTGGTGAAGTCATCGGCCGGTGGGGGCGAGAAATAATGCTGCATAGCTAAAAAGAAATCAAAGTCAATAATGAAGATTCTACTGCAAAAATAAATAAAATCAATGGAAATAGAGGCAGTAGAAGAAGTAAGAGGCTGCTGGTGGTGCTCCGGCAAATCTGGAGAAGAAGCTGTAGACAGCTGATAATGCAAAGACTGGAACAGAGACTGATGGCGGCTGGAAGCAAAAAGTGCTAGCTGGATGAAATCAGAGTGCTAGCGACAAGGGTGAAGACTGAGTCAGCTGGGAAGAGATGCTGCAAAAATAAATAGAATAAAATAATAAAATTAAGAATAATAAAGTAAAATAAAAAAATGCAGCTGGCAGGGAATAGCAGTGTGGTGGCTGAACTGCAGCTTCTGGTGGCAATTTGAAGACAAGGAGCTGCTGATGTCGATGGAAAGCAGTGCAGCCTACTAATTCAGTTAAGAAAAATTGCTATACCCAAGAATAAAATTTAATGATCCAAAAAGAAAATAGACAAAGCCAAAAGGTAGAATAAAACTTGTTCTTTCTAGGCATATGAAAAATTAAAGGATCAATATCTGTTAGGAATTTAGGGTATTAATAGAAAGAAGGCTAATTAGATTACTAAATTAAAAACTGCACAGAAGTTAATCAGATATTAAAAATTGCCATGCTTCCTAGAATGATTCAAAAATATTTTTATGAAACCAACAAATCCAAGAGATAGAATGAAACATGTTCTTCCAATTCCATGTGAAAGATCAAGGGTTCCAACTTATCAAAGCATCTTAAGAATCTGCAGCAAATAAAAATATCCAAATAATAGACAAAGATGAGTAGTTCCATGCTCATGCCAAAGATCAAAAAATTTTACCACCCTAGTTTCTTAAAATCACAGCGGGAAAACACCTAATTAGATAAGCAAAATGCAGGTTTCAAATTATGGGCGTGAAATTCCTTATGGCAATATCGTAATTTATACAAAATTCTCGGGTTAGAAATATGATGAAATTACGGCACCGTAAAATTGTTACGGCATTGCCGTATTTTGCACAAAAATCTCAAAACACTCGGGTCAAAAATCACTCAAAAATACGACACATGAAAATTATTACTGCCCTGCCGTAAAAGTTTAAGAACTTTCGGGTCAAAAATTAGCCAAAATTACAGTACCATGAAAAAGATTACGGAACTGCCGTATTTTTTAGAAAACTTTAGAAAAGTCTCGGGTAAGAAATCGGCCGAAATTACGGCACTGTGAAAAATATTATGGCAGTGCCATATTTTGCGCAAAGTTTGATTTTCCCAGCAAAAAGAAAAGAAAAATTAATTCTAAAAATAAACTAAAATAAAAGAAACTAAGCAATGTAAGAGTACTTGGGTTACCTCCCAAGAAGCGCTAATTTTTAGGTCTATAGCTTGACCAAAACTCAAACATCATGGCGAAGCAGGTGGATCAGTACCATAGTAAATAGAATACAATTTTCTGCATTTTCCTTGTCCCAAAGGTTTAGCCACTAATCCAAACATCCAAAATTTCATGTAAATAACAATCACCGTGGCTTTCTTAAATATGTAGAAATCAAAGTTTTTAATTCCACACAAAGGATATTCAATAATCTTCCAAAATTTGTCAGTAAGCAAAATCATTAGTCCTTTCTTCAAAATTATATTTTTAATTGCAATAGGACTTTCATTAAAAGATTCAAGTATTAGATCATCAAAATAATTTTTCTGTCTCACATTAGATTCTTCAACAAAGCATAAATTTTCAAATAAATCAAAAGAGTGAATAGTAGATATGGGCAAAACATCAGAGTAAGATTCATCAAAGTTTGAAATATTCAAATCCTTTTCAAGTTCCTCATGTTCATCATCAAATAATTTATCAATTTCAAAATTACCAATAAAATCAGAGTGAGACTTTTCAAAATCAATTTCCTCAGGTCTTTCTGAAGAATCAAAAGAATCAATCTTAGAATTACAAGAATCAGATTTAACCATAAATAATATATCATCAAAAGAATCAATTTCATCACTATCACTAAAATCAAGAGGGGATTTTTTAGTATCAATTTCCTCAAACTTTTCCACAAATAAATTATCAAATGAATCAAATTTACAATCATCAAAATCAGAGTGAGATTCATTAATGTTCACAAAAGAATCAACTTCGAAATAATCAAAATCAGAGGGGGAATTTTCTAAATCAATTTTCTTAATTTCCAAATCAAACTTAAGTAAACAATTTTGTTGTGCTAACTGGGTTTCCAATATTTTCTTATGAGCTGTTAAAGATCCTACTTGAAAAGCAAGCTAACTAATTATCCCTTTAAGATCTTCATTTTCCTTACTTCGATTTGTCATGATTTGAATTTGATTTGTCATGAATTTTTCAAGCATGGGTTTTAACCTAGATTTCTTAGTATCCTCAAAGTATGGTTTAGAAACATGATTTGGAGGAGTTAAAAATTGGCAATCAGAAGTATAATGATCAAAACTTCCACAAATATCACATCTAATAGAAGAATAAGATGTCCTAGAAGGATGCATACAAGAGTATAATTTCAATTTGTCTACAAGAGTGCACAATGAATCATCTTTATACTTACCTTGTGGCATGTATACCTCACCTCTTTCAGTTGCCCATGAGTTGTGAATAAAAGACATATCTTAAAATCTATCAAGAACAGAAAGATTATCCAACACCAATCAATCAAAATATATATATATTTTTAATTTCTGTCAGAACAAAAATAATATGAAACACAAGCAAATTAAAAAAAAAATCCAGAAATCACAGTTCTGTCACAACTTGTGAAAATCCAAAACTTGCAAAAACAGAAAACAAAGTTAAAGCTAAAAACAAATAAAACTTAGTCTAGTAAAACTAACAACTATTTTGATATTAACAAAACTAAGGTCCCTAACAACGATGCTAAAAACTTTTTGTAGTCCGCAAGTGCACGGATACTCGAAGTAATAAAAAGATATCGAACCACAGAGACCTACGTGTTAAGTACCAAATAGTTATTTTCTCACTAGCTAAGCAAATCGAATATATGAAGCAAACTATCAAAAGCTACACGAAAATATCAGAGAGAGAAACTGGGACTAGTGTTTCATTCTCCTTAATTTCAATGACTAGATATGAATAGATGTTCGTCAATCAAATTTTATCATGATAAAGATATAATTTACTTCATAAAGAAATCATCTCGCTTTCACACAGACAATTTATAAAGAATCGATCCTCACTTTCATGCAGGATCTATTCAATGCTGATGATAAGTAAATCATTGATAAAGAACTCAAGGATCACTTTCGTGCATCCAAATTCTAAATCAATCATCTCAAGTGGAAACTCAAGGTTCACTTTCGTGCATCCGAATCTTAACATAGGTTCTACTTAAGGTTCTCCAACGATCCGATACTCAATTTCTTGTAGTATCATCTTGTTTATCACAGTAACTCAATCCTAAATTCAGATTATCAACATGGTAATATACTTCTAAAATCGAGAATTAAGAACAAACCTAATTTCTTACGATGAGTTCCTAACGTTCAATTTTAGGGTTCCAAGTTCTCAAGCAAATCACCTTTCGATCCATATCGCGAAAACTCTAAAACATGCTAACAATATGAATCTTTAGAGAATTAAAGACGTTCATCACATAAGTAAAATTATCATAGTAAAGTTATCATGACGAAATAAAAATTATCTAGTCATATAAAATCAAGGCGATTACACCCCATGTCCCATAAGATGTCTAAGCTTGTATGGTAGAGGAATTACAATAAATCATAGATTAGAATGATCAGAAATTGAAAAGAAGGGAAAAATCAACTTTACAGCACGGCTGTAATGAAAATTACAGCCATAATTTCTGTGATGAACAGTGCAGACACCCACAATTTCTTTGATTTCTCCTTCGATCGATCTCCTTTCGCTCTGAAACTTCTAGAGTATCCTCTTCTCCTGTAGGCGAAGCTGTCTTGTGAAAATCGCAGCCTGCGGTGGCCTCTACATCTCCCGGCATGGGGCCGTGCCCTAGGGACTCCTCCCTTGATTTCTCCCTGTACAGTGGATAATAATTAGGGCTTTTGCTCCCTCTGTCTTTTCCTCATTGAGATGAGTTTATAGCTTCCTTCGGATCTCAATTTGGTGGTCTATAGCTCAAGAAATCATCTGCGCAAGACTCAGACTTCAAAAAGTCCGGAAGAATCGCGTGCCAGGAATTGAATTACGGTCGTAATTTTGGTTACGGCAGGGCCGTAATTTGGTTCTATGAATTCTGGGCAAAAATATGGTACCATGAAAAATATTACGGCACTGCCGAATTTCTTCTGTGTATTTACGGGCAAAAATATAGTTCCGTAATTTTCATTATGGTAGGGGTGTAATCTGTGTAGAAAATTATAGCCTGTAATAAATATTACAACCGGAGTGTAATTTTTGAACTTGCTCTGATTTGTATGAAAATTGACGGGCGGCTTCGTCTCGACATCTAAAATTCATTCGTGCGCTCAAATCTTTCAAAATCCATCAAAATATGGCCTTTTTTGCCTGAAAATCATCAAAAATAAGAAAATGTTTAGATTTCATAATATTTGATAAAAGAGGCATAAAACAAGCAAAATAGCATAAATATGACACAAAAAGTCTATCAAATGGCACAAAATTTACTATATATTTTGGTGTCATCAAACACATAAGACTCAAACTTTGCTTGTCCTCAAGCAAATAAATAAAGAACAGTGCTAAGTATGGAAAATATCCTCTTTTATGAAAAATAAATTTCAAAATCATAATCACTCATGAAATATTCCACCAATTTCTTGCACAAAATTTCAGATAAATACTTTGTCCTTTGAAATCAATCTTTTATGATCCACAACTTTGATCAAATAAAATTTTGCAACTCGCATAATAAACAAAATCTCAATCTCATGAATTCACCCAAGTTTCCGTTTAAATCTACCATACTTTTGTTTACAGGAATAGGATATCCAAAATCTTTTTCCACATCAAAATCTTTCTTTTCTAAATTTTATTTTATTGTATTTTTGGTGGTACGTACCCACGTAGATACACACGTTTTTTTTGGACTTCAAACCTTGTCTTCGGTACCATTGTCAATTTTACACAGTGCCAAGTAGAGGAGTCATTTTCTTTTTCCTTCACACTTTTTTATAGACTTCAACTCATATCTTCGGTACCACTACCAATTTTATGTAGTGCCAAGTAGGGGAGTCTTATAACACCCTTAAAAAAAAAGAAAAAAAAAGAAAAGAAAAAAACAATGGTCATTTGTGCTTGTTGTGGAAATTGTATGTAATATGATCTTCTTGTTGTAGTACTTTTCTAATTTCTAATTAAAATGGAAGAGCTTTAAGAAGTTAAGTGGAGAGTAAGAGGTGAAGAAATTCTACTTATGATGGTAGGATAAAATTGAAAATATAGAAAAATGGTATAAGGGAAATTGAACTCAACTAAAAGGGCCTGAAGGGAAATAACTTTGCCACCTCATGCTATTGGAAGTGCCTTCTTGCGTACACCTCATCTCCTCATGGTTGAGGAGATAAGTATTGAGAATTTTTGTTAAGCCTCCCTTGTGCTTCGTTCCAGCCTTGGGGGAGAAGAAATCTTACAAAAGGGAAGAGGAAGAAAAAAGGGTGAAATCCACTAGAAAGTGATTTTGGGCATCTTAGGCAAGTTCTTCTTCTTCCTTTGTACTATTTTGCCTATTGCTTCAAATTTTTGAGAAATCATCTTTCATGATACTTGTGATTTCAATTTGCTTGTAATGTCCATGATTTGGTTCAATTCGGTTCTTGGAAGAATGATAAATGCTAGGTTAAAAGACCATGAATGCTTATGAGAAGTAAACCTAACCTTTCTTCACTCAAATTAGCATAACTTTGGATTCCCTGACCCAAATCGTATGAAATTAGACTCATTAGAAATAAGACTCAATTATCCTTCGTTTGAGTCAGAGTTTGAATACTTTCGAATAGGTTATCGACCCTGTTACGTCAAATCATTCTGACCCTGTAAATCTGTTTTCACTGTTTTGACCTTTGTCTATTTGTTGATTTAGGTTCTCATTATGTGACTGTAAATATGCGAAGTGAGTATTTGGATATCAAGCTCTCTCTATTAACTTTACGTAGAGACTTTATTTGTATGAATTGGATCATAAATGAATTTATAATCAAATTTCTACCGAACCCTAGAAATCCTGAAATTCTCTTGTCAAGATTTTGACCTATTGTTACTTCATAAATCAGAACTTCTTGTCTTGAACTCCGTTTGAAGTAAAATTTATTTTCCTGAAAACTAGATTCAAAATCCTTTGTATTGACATAAAGATCGTACAAAAATGATTTCATATGATGGATTGGAAGTCCATGGAATTCAAGCTCCAAATTTGCTAAATTTTGGGTTTCTTGACCTTACATGTGTATATGTGAAATCTATTGATACATATGTCTCTATACAACCATTTGTCACATGTATTTATATTATGATTATGATTCACCTCTTTGAGGATTTGATACCTATGTCAATGAACCCATTTCACCATTTATGTATGAATGCTAGTGGGAATATCATTATGAGCCTAGAAACGGGAATAGATTGATAGTTGAGGAACAAAGTGCTACATGGAACAAAGTGCCACATTAGAAATAATGGGGGTCACCTCTTGAGTCCATGGGAGCCACCTCTTGAATCCCACTATCTCTAATATGAGGAGTCATGACAGCTCCAGCCGGCATATGTTTGACTATGCGCCTAGAAATGGGAAGAGATTGATAATTGTGGAGCAAAGTGCTACATGGAACAAATTGCCACATTAGAAATAATGGGGGCGACCTCTTGAGTCCATGGAAGCCACCTCTTGAATCCCACTATCTCTGATATGAGGAGCCATGACAACTCCAGCTGGCATATGTTTTGGTTTCACCCTAACGAGGGTGGAATATGCTTCTAGACATGGAAGATTATGTTATTTGTGATTTCCCACTATGCTGACTATGCTTACCATGTGACTCTATGTATCTTTGGGTTGATTCTTCTTTGTGTTCTTTATGCTTACCATGTAACTATATGCCTCTTGGGGTTTGCTACTTTTGATATGCTTACCATGACATTTGCTCATTATTTCACTATTGTTTATCATACCACTATTACTTACTATGTCACTATTGCTTACCATTATTATGTTTGTTTCCATTTGATATTATTTATGGAACCCTGTGGAGACCCATTGTGAATAACTTGGTATGACCTATCTTGTTTTTGGCATTTGAATTACTTGTTGAGCATTCTGCTCAATCCTTGCCTTCTAACCTCTTTACAGGTTAGTGTTGGGCTGCAAGTTTATGTGGAAGGTTGCAAAGGATATAATGAGTTGTGTTTTGTGTTTTGCATATGTACACATTTGTTACTAATGTATAAAAGTTGTTTTTGGTGCTTGTTAGATAAGTTGGAGAAGATCCATGACTTGTATGTGATGATATATACTTTGGGTTTGACATATTGAGTATGTAAACTTGATGACTCATGTATGATATTGTTTTTAGTGTTTGTAAATACTATGGTTTTGGAATAGAATGTATGGTTTGATCTAATGGATTATGATTATTAGGATGAAATTTTGAATTGTTATATTGAGTGGTTTGAGTTGTTGTTACCTCCTAAAAGATGACAAAAAGTATATTTTTGAGTCATGTTAAGCAGGTTATCGAATATTGATCTTGGGTGTATATAGCAACATTTTTTTTACGATATGAATTTCTTACCATCTTCTAGGGGTGTGACAATTATGTTATTAGAGGAAATGTTTTTGGATTTTTAGGGATCTATCATTTGATCAACCTAGTGATTAACAATGTTTCATTTGATGATTGTTTAGGTAGGTAAGCAAGATGTCAAGGTCATCCCAATCTCCTAAGGATTCTCCAAATCAAATGGCAAGTGTGATAAAAGCTTTGGAGACAATGTCTAGTTTGATGCAACAACAAATGGCAAGAAGTGAAAATCAAACTAATTCTGTTGCCTCAAGTCAACAAAATAATGATCATATGGGGTTAGAGAAGTTTAAGAAGTTGAATCCTCCTTCATTTTGTGGTGATCCAATTCCAAATAAGGCGGAAAAGTGGATTATGCAAATGGAGAAATTATTTTCAGTTACCAGCTACTCAGATAGTCAAAAGGTATTACTAGCAACATTTATGTTTGAAGGAGAAGCAGAGCATTGGTGGAGAATGGTCAAAAGAGTAGCTGTATCAAGGGAGGAAACTATCACTTGGAATTCTTTTATCGAAAAATTCTTTGAAAAGTACTTTCCAGAAAATATTAGAGATCAAAAGGAAATGGAATTCTTACAGCTAATTCAAGGAAACAGTTCTGTGGCACAATATGATGCTAAGTTCATAGAGTTATTCAGATTTGCCCCACACATGGTTGATACTGAGATAAAGAAATCAAAGAGGTTTGAGACCAAGTATAAGAACAAGAATTTCAGCTTTAAAACTTAGAGATTATGGTGAATTAGTGGATCGAGCAACAATTGTTGAAAGAGATGTTGAAGAAATGCAAGATATGAGAAACAAGAAGGGTAAAGCAAGAGAAATGGACAATAAGAGAAAGAGAGGAATTGAAGCAGGTATGAATTATAGGAAATTGAGACCAGCAACAAGTAACAATTAAAGGCCACCACAAAGGCCTCTTTCTTGTGCTAATTGTGGAGGGAAGCATGAGACCAAAGAATGCTATAGAATTATTGGTGCATGTTTTGCTTGTGGTAAGCATGGACATCTAGCAAGAGACTGTTCACTGAATAGAATGAAAGATTTACCATCCACAAAGCCAATAGCCCATGCTAAAGTGTATGCTATTGCTAAACCAGATGCTAAGGCTTTAAAGTTAGTGGTTGAAGGTATTATTCATTTTCCAAATAAAGTTGTAAAGGTTTTATTTGATTCTAGCTCAAATCTATCATTTGTTTCCCTTCATTTTGCATCTCACTTGGGAAAAGAACCTAAACAACATGATTTCTTGTTGAGTGTCTCTACACCAGTTGGTGAGTCTTTGACTGCAGATTTTGTTTATCCTTCTTGTTTAATCCCAATGGGAGAATATGAACTTCCAGCAAATTTGATCCTTTTAAATGTTCAAGATTATGATATTATTGATAGCCCGAAAGGGAACACAACAAATCTGGCACGCGTGTACCTTGGACTAATCCTTGGTAATGGCACCAAAAACTTGTTGTTAGACCGCAACTGCACGGGTATACGAAGTAATAAAAAAAGTATCGAATCCACAGGGACCTACGTTGTCAAATACTAAATAGTTAATTTCTTACTAACTAGGCAAAACGAGATCGTGAGAATAACAATCGGTAACTAAAAGCGGGATTATCAGAGAGAAAAGCTGGGACTAGGGTTTCGTTCACTTAAACTTTTATGACTAGACATGAATAAGGATTTCGTTGATTCAATTTCATCATGAAGAAGATATTATCAAACAATGAACTCAAGGATCACTTTCGTGCATCCGAGTTCTAGGAATCTCTAGTGGAGTCTCAAGGATCACTTTCGTGCATCCGAGTCTCGCAACTAGTTTTGCTCGAGGATCTCCAACGTTCTGATCCTTGCTTTCGCACAAGATCTCCACGTTTGACAAATGGACTCGATCTATAGATTCATATTATAATCATGGCAATTATTTTACTAGAAAAGATCAAGATGAATCTAACCTAAGAAAGGGATCCTAACATGCAATTCTAGGGTTCCAAATTCTCAAGCAATTACCTTTCGGTCTCAAGCGAAAATTCTAAGAACAAAATTAATAACATGAATTTAAAGAGAGTCTAAGCATAAATATCACATGAGCAAAATCATCATGTTAAGATCAAACTCAACGAAATATTGAAAAAGAGTTATCTAGTCATTGGAAGTTAAGTAAATTACTTCCCCATGTCCCAAAAATAGTTTAAGCTATCATCATGAGGGAATTACAACAAATCATGGTTTCAGAGGATCGAAAATTGAAAGACAAGAGGAGTTTTAGAAAATACAGCACGGCTGTGAAGTATTTCACAGCCGTAATTTGTAAATAGCTTCGGTGAACTGTGTCGGTGATGCTTTGCTCTTCGATTCCTCCTCCAATCGATCTCTTTACGGTCTGAAACTTTTAGTGTGTTGTCTCCTCCCTCTGACGAAGCTTCAGTATGAAAATCGCGGCTGGAGATCGTCTGGATCGAACACGGCGGCGAAACCCTCGGCGACGGCGTGGACCAAGATTTCTCCCTCGACGGTGTACGAAATTTAGGGCTTTTTGTCTCCCTCTAATCCTCCCGTCCAAAGCTCCCCTTTTGCTTCTTACGACATCGAATATATGCTTCTGGATCATCCGCAATCATCTCCGCAAGGATCGGGCGTGGACATTGACCTGGGAATCGCGTTCAAACACCGGAATACAATAGTGTAATATCTTACGACACTGCCGTAAAATCGGCTGAACTCTCTGGTCGAATTCGTCTGGAAAATACGGCCCGTAAACTGGTTTACGGAAGTGCCGTAATTTTAGGGCAACTTTCTGTTCTGAAGATGTTTGGAAAATACGGCCCGTAAGCTGGTTTACGGCAGTGCCGTAATTTCAGCGAAGGTCTCTGTTCCGAAAGCGCCCCAAAATACGGCCGTGTAAATTCTTATGGTGGTGCCGTAATTTCGCGAAAGCCTTCTATTCGGTAAATCACCAAAATACGGCTGTGATCTCGATAATACGGTAGCCGTGTAAAATACAGTATCGTAAAATCCTTTACCGCACTACCATATTTTGGGTTCTTTGCCTCTATTTGCATGAAAATTCTTGGGTGACTTCTTCTTGATGATGAGAACTCTTCCATGTATTTGATTTTTGCTTGAAAACGCCTAAAATAGTGCCTTTTTGCCTGAAAAACATGAAAAACCAAAATAGAAGTAGACTTTGCAATATTTAATGGATTCAGTATAAAAATAAGTAAAAAGATCCTCAATTTAGCGTGAAAAGGTATCTAAAATGATACAAAATATACTACATATTTTGGTGTCATTAAACACATAAGGCTCAAACCTTGCTTGTCCTCAAGCAAAAATCAAAATTTGAAATCAAAATTTGATTAAAAGAATAACCTTTTCATGCTCAATAAATTTCTAAAATACAACTTGTCAATGAAAAATTCTATTAATTGATTTACAAAATTTCAAGTAAAGATATCATCCTCAGAGCTCAATTTTCTAGATTCACAACTCAATCAAATTTAAGTTCGCAACTTGTACAATAGATAGAATTTTCAATCTCATGATTTCACCCAGTATCAATTTAAATCTATCATGCTTTTGTTTACAGGAATTAGGTCTCCAAGATCTTTTTCCACACATAAATTTTTTTTCTTTTTGTTTCTTTTTTCATTGTATTTGCATAGACGGCATGTATCCACATAGACACATACTTTTTATTTTTGACTTCAACTCTTTCTTCGGTACCACTGTCAATTTTACATAGTGCCAAGTAGAGGAGTCTTATTCTTTTCACCACTCATTATTTTTCATGCATAGACTTCAACCCATGTCTTAGGTACCTCTATTAATTTTACATAGTGCCAAGTAGGGGAGTCTCTCACTATTTTTTATGGATCTCGGATTCTTATTTCCCAACAAATAGCAAAAATAGACTAAACCTCAACTAGGTTGATCAATTGATCTAAATTCACAAATCATACTAATATACTCATTTTATTCAAAAGAGAAGTTTCACTTTTAAATTTCATTATTCAAATAATATATCTCCCCAAAATTTTATGCATCAATCAATGTCATATCTCAATAGACAAATATGTATTGAAGAAATAAATTTGACATGATGGAGTTATGTTTTCAATCATGAATTTGAGATCATCAATCATTCAAGTCATCAACAGTATAAATTAAGAGTGAACTCATCATCACCATCAATTATCACAATATTATATCAACAAAAATATATCATCATGTATATCATATCAAACATCAGAATATCAAAATATCATACAACCCCATCGAATCAGTAAAGATCAATATCATCATCATCATACAACCATATCGAAATAAGAATAATAGACATGTTAAACAGAATGCAGTGGCGGCAGTCATGGAAGCACCATCCTTCCCTTCATCATATAAAATAACAGTGAGATAAAGAAAATCATAGTACAGCAAAAAGGTAAGGGAAGATAATACTCACAAAGCCTCTACTCATCATTGTCAGATCGCGTAGCCTCCGAGTCTCTCGCAGCAGTCTCCTCAAGATCAAAGTATGGGGTTCCTCCCTAATCACCATGATAGCCATAGTCTCTGTGATCAGCATAACCAAAACGGTCATAGAGGAAGTTACCCATGTCTTCCATATGGTTGCATAGCCTCTCCATATCTCTGTGGATGTATCCCAGAGTCTCATCCATTTTATCCAAGCGGCGTTCCCGACTGAACATCTGTGCTGTGAGTGCCTGGAAGCCAGCGTCATGGTGGCTAGCATATCTGTCCCTAGGTGTGTGTGAGGAGGTACCAGCTGGCTGTGAAAAGTCCTGAGGGGGTGTCTCCATCCCATAAGGATCACTCCTAGTACCCCCGGTGGGTGGTGGTGGAACTGTATCAGGTGATGGAATAAAGGCTCCCTCAGTTTCATTAAGACATAGCTTCTAATTGGCCCTTTCTCTAACTATGGTCTTCTCAATGTAGGGCAAGGGTAGAGGAGAGATGTTTGGTCCAAGGACCAAACAGAAAGTGTCTCCCTCTTTAACTATCATCTTCATCGCTATGCAAGACTCAATGTCGAGTCTTGCATTCCCTCTTGCCGTGTCAGCTCCATAGGGCTCCATCCCAAAGTATCTGGCTATAGGAGTAACCAAACCTCCTATCACCACCAATCCTCTGCTAGCTCTAGCCACCTTATCCATATGCTTGATCATAAAGTAAGCCACATCCACTGCGAATCCATTGAGCATGCCCCATAGAAAATAAAGCTCGTGTTGACCGACCATGCCGTCACTATCTCCTCTCCCAAATACTGTGTGTGCTAGAACCCTATGTGCATATCTGATGCATGGGTTTACTATCTTTGAGGCTCTGGCAGACACAGCATAAAAGTGGCTCTCATTAGTGATTTAGTTCCAGAATATATTCTCCATAAATCCAAGGGGTATGTCAGTGTAACCCCCAGTGCTCAATCCAAAGATGTCCCTGATTTCCTGCAGTGTAAGCTCTCTCTCATCATTCGCCAATCTGAAAGTAATT
The DNA here is from genome assembly GCA_027563935.2 of Costus lasius. Taxonomy (NCBI): domain Eukaryota; kingdom Viridiplantae; phylum Streptophyta; class Magnoliopsida; order Zingiberales; family Costaceae; genus Costus; species Costus lasius. Next base: position 89,549,248 of record CM050450.1, on the reverse strand, counting down.
TTTCTATTAGCAAGGCCATGGGAATACTCTTTCAGCTCTATGACCAGACTGCTCAAAAACTCCAAGGCAAGTGGTAAGTAGGTATGAGGAGTCATCTGGAAGAACTCCTTGGCCTTAATTCTATCAAACATCCATAACAAATCTTCATGAAATCCCAAAGCCTCTAGGGTACTTCTGTCAGCATATTTTGTGTTGATGATCTTTCTTTCCAAAATTTTGTTGTACCTAGCCTCTTGCATCTCATTTCTGAAAAGGATCCCGTGAGGGTTCTGGGGTTGTGATGGTTTAGCAGGGGCTTTCCCCTTTCCCCTTGGTGCAATCGATTTTGTTCTTGGTGCCATGGACTCAAGCTGCAAACTTATCATTCAAAGCATACAAATAATGATATAGCAGTGTAAATGGCATCCTATGTGTCATCAACCGAAAACAGGGTGAAAAATAATAAAGGAAAATCATGCATGTAATCTCACTTTAAACATGTTATGGCAAGTAAATACTACACTCTGAAATCATCACAAACATCTATCAAGTAAGTTGGAAACAAAAATTCCATTTAACTTTCATGCTCTAACTCAAGGCGTTGGTGAATAGTAACTTAGATTCGTGCATGTTGCGTTTCAGCTCAGATAGTTACGTAAATTGTTTCAAATTCTTCTCAAACAGCACAGGTTCGATAGCTTATCCTCTAACGAGTGTATAGAAACAAAAATCACTTGAAACAGTTAAGAATCGAGCGAGAACAAGAGAAAGGGGCGAAAGTTCATCAATACTCGCTAAAACAATGAAATCGGAAAAATGGGTACCTAATCGATGATGAAGATTGAACGGAAAGGGTCGCCGGCGTCTTCAGGTGGTCGGAGAATGTCGGAGATCCAAAATCGGCACAAGAACGAGCCAGATCGAGGGTAAAAACCCCAAAAATGGTTCGGTTGTAACCCTAAATACGGTACAAACTCGCGTGCCAGAAAGCTATTTACGGCAGTGTAATACTTTATGGCCGGTGCCGTAATTTCGAAACAACTCTCTGTTCAAAACAGATTCCTGATTACGGCACCGTAAAATTGTTTACGGTAGATGCCGTAAAATATCGAAAACCTTCTGTTCAAAATCGACGCAGAATTACGGTACCGTAAAGCATTTACGGTACCGCCGTAAAATCTCAGCAACGTTCTGTTTGGAATGACATCAAAAATATGGTACCATAAAATGCTTTACGGTACCGCCGTAATATTCAAACAGTAAAGATTTTTTTTTTTTGAAAAAAAGAAAAGCAAAAATTTCAAAATAAATACGGCACATAAACTACCTTACGATAGTGCCGTAAAAATGAAAGAACTCTCGGGTTGATTTTGGATCAGAAATATGGTACTGTGAAATCCTTTACGGCGGTACCGTAATTTCGTCGTAGCTTTCTGTTCGTAAGCAGACTGAAATACGGTACCGTAAAATGCTTTACGGTACTGCCGTATTTTGCTCCAAATCACGAAAAACCTACAAAAATAAAATAAAAATTAGTCCTAAGCAAAAATTAAGTCAAAGAAAACAAAAATAAGGGTTAGAAAGCTTCGGTTGCCTCCCAAGAAGCGCTAATTTAAAGGTCATTAGCTTGACCCTTTAACACTCGGGTTTGATCGTGAATTTCTAGATCTCAACTCTGATCTTACAAAATAAGGCTCGATCTTGAAACAGTATCCAAATCTGCTCAGAATTCTTTCTATTTTCTCAATCATCCTAGAGCATTCTCTTCTTCTCTTCCTCTTTGGCTTTTTCTTCTTATGCAATTTCTCATCAATACCCTCAAAAAGATTGTTAGATTCATTATTTGGGGTTTCATCAAACAAACTTGAAACATCATAAATTTGTTCATTAAATATTTCAACACTACAACAAGATCCTGAGTATGAAAGTTTGTTTGTTGAATCATTAAGACTAAATTCGATCTTGTCACATATATCAAAGGTAATTTTTCCTGATTCCACATCAATTTTTGCTTTAGTTGTGACCAATAGTGGTCTACCCAGAATGATAGGATTTCTACAATTTTCCTCCATGTCCAATATTACAAAATCTACAGGTATGAGAAACTCACCTATCTTTATTGGAATATTCTCTAACATACCTACAGGATACTTCACTGATGAGTCTGCGAGCTGCAAAGATATTGATGTAGGCTTTAGCTCTCCCAAATTCAGTTTCCTGTAAGTAGAAAGAGGCATTAAACTTACACTCGCACCTAAGTCACATAAGGCTCGGTCAAAAGATAGGGTGCCAATTGAACAGGGTACAGAAAAGCTACCTGGATCCTTCAATTTAGGTGGCAATTTATTCTGTATGACCACACTACAATCTTCTGTTAGTGTAACCATGCAAGTACCATGATCATCCAATTTTCTTTTACTAGACAATATCTCTTTTAAAAACTTGGCATAAGATGACATTTTAATAATAGCTTCAAGAATTGGAACATGAATATAAAGCTTTTTAAAAACTTCAAGAAACTTGCCAAACTTTTTGTCTAGTTTATGTTGAACTAACCTTTGAGGAAAAGGTATATGTGTTTGGAAAGGATTAGGTAAATCAGATTTAGGATTATCTTTCTCACATGATTCCTCCCCTTTTGGTTCATCACCCTTTTGAGGTGATAAACAAATTTGGGGTTTCTCATGTGAAGAAGATTCTCCTATCTCCAATTTCCTTTTATTATCATTAAGCTTTTCTTCAGTGTTTTCAAACCTCCCTCTAGGTTCTCCCAGTTGTTTCCCACTTCTAGTCATGATGGCATTACAGTGCTCCCTAGGGTTTATCTCAGGTTTTGCAGGTAATTTCCCAGGGGGTCTGTAAGGAACACTAGCATGCTGAGCAATTTGGTTTTCAAGAATTTTGTTGTGGGCTTCTACTCTATCCAGTCTAGAGTTGATTTGATGAAAATTTTCCTTAAATTCCTCATTTTGCTTGTTTTGATTTGACATGTATTCTTTTATATCAGACATGAACTAATTTTGGTTGGCCAAAAGTTTTTCAAGTATGGATCCCTCATTAGAATTTTGATTTATGTTTTGGTTCATATTTTGCTTTTGGAATCCTTTGTTTTCAGTGTTCCCCCCTACATTGTTATTGTTTTTCCATGAAAGGTTGGGGTGATTTCTCCATCCAGGGTTGTATGTATTAGAATAGGGATCATTAGGTCTACTTTGGCTATAATTCCCTATGGCGTTCACATGCTCATTACCCTGATCGACAATTCTACAATATTCAGCAGTATGACCATCATTACCATAGTTTTCACAAGTGATAGCAGAAACAGAAGCAGTTTGCATGGAATTTAACTGACTACACAAAAATTTTACCTTCTCTTCTAAGGAGCGTATTTCATCACTTCCACTCTTACCTTGAGAAGGCTTGTACAGTACTCCCCTTTCGGTAGTCCATTGATTATGGTTTTCTGCCATCTCCTCTAGCAGTCTGAAGGCTTCATCTGGTGTTTTGCTCATAAGAGCTCCTCCTTGAGCGGCATCCACAATCATTTTAGTCTGATCAGATAATGTAATATAAAAAGTTTGCATTAAAGTTTGAAGTTCTAATCCATGGTGAGTACACTTCCGCTGTAGTTCATTAAATCTCTCCCAGGCTTCACTGAGCGACTCCCCACTTCTTTGTTGGAAGTTTGTAATTTGGTTCCTCAATTCAAGTGTCTTCCTTGGGGGAAAGTATTTGTTCAAGAAGGAATTTGACAGTTGGTTCCAAGTGGTGAAGGTACCAACTGGGTGTGAATTAAGCCATGTCTTTGCCCGGTCCCTAAAAGAAAAAGGAAAAAGTCTTAGTCTAAATGAATCGTTAGAAACACCATTCATCTTAATAGTATCGCATAAGTCAAGAAATAAGGCCAAGTGTTGGTTGGGATCCTCCAGTGGAGATCCTCCAAACTGATCTTGGTGAAACATTGCAATGAGTTGAAGTTTAATCTCGAAATTGTTGGCCTCAATTGCTGGCCTAGCAATACTAGAACGAATTTCATGATGATTAGGGGCTGCAAAGTCCCTAAGTGTTCTCTGATGGTTCTGATTGTCTCTCATCACTAAAATTTCTTCTTGTAACTCTGGTTGGGATTGTTCTTGCCGTTCTTCTTGTGATGATTCTTCTAACCTCAACTTTCTGCGCGCTCTTAATATCTTATTGATTTCAGGATCCAATGGTACAGGTGGTCCTGACCTAAGGCTCCTGCGCATGCAAAGTAAACATATCAAGTGATTTCAAGAAATAGAAAATAAGCAGTAAATAAAAAAAACAGTAAATAAAAACCTAATCTAGCAATAATCTCAACGTCTCTAATATCGACAAAACTAAGGTCCCCGGCAACGGCGCCAAAAACTTGATAGCCCGAAAGGGAACACAACAAATCTGGCACGCGTGTACCTTGGACTAATCCTTGGTAACAGCACCAAAAACTTATTGTTAAACCGCAAGTGCACGGGTATACGAAATAATAAAAAAAGTATCGAATCCACAGGGACCTACGTTGTCGAATACTAAATAGTTGATTTCTTACTAACTAGGCAAAACGAGATCATGAGAATAGCAATCGGTAACTAAAAGCGGGATTATCAGAGAGAAAAGCTGGGACTAGGGTTTCGTTCACTTAAACTTTTATGACTAGACATGAATAAGGATTTCGTTGATTCAATTTCATCATGAAGAAGATATTATCAAACAATGAACTCAAGGATCACTTTCGTGCATCCGAGTTCTAGGAAACTCTAGTGGAGTCTCAAGGATCACTTTCGTTCATCCGAGTCTCGCAACTAGTTTTGCTCGAGGATCTCCAACGTTCTGATCCTTGCTTTCGCACAAGATCTCCACGTTTGACAAATAGACTCGATCTATAGATTCATATTATAATCATGACAATTATTTTACTAGAAAAGATCAAGATGAATCTAACCTAAGGAAGGGATCCTAACATGCAATTCTAGGGTTCCAAATTCTCAAGCAATTACCTTTCAGTCTCAAGCGAAAATTCTAAGAACAAAATTAATAACAAGAATTTAAAGAGAGTCTAAGCACAAATATCACATAAGCAAAATCATCATGTTAAGATCAAACTCAATGAAATATTGAAAAAGAGTTATCTAGTCATTGGAAGTTAAGTAAATTACTTCCCCATGTCCCAAAAATAGTTTAAGCTATCATCATGAGGGAATTACAACAAATCATGGTTTCAGAGGATTGAAAATTGAAAGACAAGAGGAGTTTTAGAAAATACAGCACGGCTGTGAAGTATTTCACAGCCATAATTTGCAAATAGCTTCGATGAATAGTGTCAGCGATGCTTTGCTCTTCGATTCCTCCTCCAATCGATCTTTACGGTATGAAACTTTTGGTGTGTTGTCTCCTCCCTCTGATGAAGCTTCAGTATGAAAATCGCCGCTGGAGATCGTCTGGATCGAACGCGGCGGCGAAACCCTCGGCGACGGCATGGATTCAGATTTCTCCCTCGACGGTGTACGAAATTTAGGGCTTTTTGTCTCCCTTTAATCCTCTCGTCCAAAGCTCCCCTTTTGCTTCTTACGGCATCGAATATAAACTTCTGGATCGTCCGCAATCATCTCCGCAAGGATCGTGCGTGGACATTGACCTGGGAATCGCGTTCAAACATTGGAATACGGTAGTGTAATATCTTACGACAGTGTCGTAAAATCGGCTGAACTCTCTGGTCGAATTCATCTGGAAAGTACGGCCCGTAAATTGGTTTACAGAAGTGCTGTAATTTCAGGACAACTTTCTGTTCTGAAGATGTCTGGAAAATACGGCCCGTAAACTAGTTTACGGCAGTGCCGTAATTTCAGTGAAGGTCTCTGTTTCGAAAGCGCCCCAAAATACGGCCGTGTAAATTCTTACGGTAGTGCCGTAATTTCGCGAAAGCCTTATGTTCGGTAAATCACCAAAATACGGCTGTGATCTCGATAATACGGTAGCCGTGTAAAATACGGTACCGTAAAATCCTTTACGGCACTACCGTATTTTAGGTTCTTTCCCTCGATTTGCGTGAAAATTCTTGGGTGACTTCTTCTTGATGATGAGAACTCTTCCATGTATTTGATTTTTGCTTGAAAATGCCAAAAATAGTGCCTTTTTGCCTGAAAAATATGAAAAACCAAAATAGAAGTAGACTTTACAATATTTAATGGATTCAGCATAAAAACAAGTAAAAAGATCCTCAATTTAGCATGAAAAGGTATCTAAAATGATACAAAATATACTACATATTTTGGTGTCATCAATTATCGTTGGTATGGATTGGCTTTCTTCATATCATGCTACTGTTGACTATTATGGGAAAATAGTCACTTTGAATTTTCCTAATGGGATCCAATTGCAAATCAAGGGTGTTGAACTTGATTCTAGTCTATCTCTCATTTCATTTATGCATGCTTCTAAACTAATCCAAAATGGGTGTGAATGTTATTTAGCTCATGTGAAAGAATGCGAAGAACCTACACTTGATTTAGAGTTGATACCCATTGCTAGAGAATTTCCAGATGTATTTACTGAATTACCTGGTTTACCTCCTGATAGAGAGGTTGAGTTTAGTATTGATCTCATTCCTAGTACCATGCCCATATCTAAGACTCCATACAGGATGGCACCAACAGAATTAGTAGAATTGAAAAAAAGCAATTACAAGAGTTGTTGGATAATGGGTTCATCCAACCTAGTGTCTCACCTTGGGGTGCACAGTTTTGTTTGTTAAAAAGAAGGATGGTACTTTAAGGCATTATATTGATTACAGACAATTGAATCAGACAACAATCAAGAACAAGTATCCATTATCTAGAATTGATGATTTGTTTGACCAGTTACAAAGGGGCACAAGTATTTTCAAAAATTGATTTGAGATCTGGTTATTATCAATTAAAGATTAAGAATGAGGACATTTCAAAAACAGCATTCATAACCAGATATGGCCATTATGAATTCCTAGTTATGCCCTTTGGTTTAACTAATGCTCCTGCAATATTTATGGATCTAATGAATCGGGTATTTCACTCACTTTTAGATAAATGCGTGATTGTTTTCATTGATGATATCTTGGTATACTCAAAAAGTGATCAAGAGCATGAAGAGCATTTAAGATTTGTGCTAGAAATATTGAGGGAGAAGAAGTTGTTTGCTAAATTGAGTAAATGTGAGTTTTGGTTAAAGGCAATTAATTTTCTAGGTCATGTCTGTTGGGGTATGCCCTTAAGGCTAATGTTTGAGGCCTTGGGATTCTTTCAGTATCATGTATAAACTCTTAAGTTTGTAAAGGCAATGGTTGTTATTCAGTTTGTTACATTGTCTGCTGCAATAAGTGTGCTTCTGAATAATGTCTCAATGCTGTTCAGCTAGGCTGACATGCTCTATGTCCTTAGTCGAGATATCATGTATAAACTCAATAAGTGTGCTTCAGAACATGAGACAGCCTTGATATGATGGAGACTAATATGTGTTCTAATCTTATAGGATGCTTCGAGCATGGAATAAGATGTAGACTCATGGGTACATTGGATGTACTGGACAGACCCTACTAGGATATTCAATTGCTTGTCACAATGTGAATAATCCTTGTTTGCAACAAGTGGCACATATCCTCTGACTTGAGATCACTTGTGTTTCTAAATGATGATTGTCATTGTTTTGAGGTAGTTCAATATCATTTGAAACATAATGGTTATAGACTATCTTGGATAATGATCATGAGTCAGGTTAGGACACTAGTGATAGATATAGGATTGTCGTCTCCTTGTTTAAGGAGTGTGATGTTCTAAAGGGGCCCCCCTGGATGAGATGATTGAGAAAGTGTATGGCCATACCCAGGTGACTATGTTCATCTGATCTAATCATGCTCATCACATTGGAGCTACAAGCTTGACACGCTTGTCCAATAAGAACATCCAGTGGCAAAGGAATCATGTATGCCTTGTGAAGTGGATTCACACTTGTGCTGTGGTTTGGGTGTAGTCTTGGAAGACTCTTTCTTTTATATCGGGAGACAGTGATGTGTTGCTAGATACCCCTCACTGATCATGATAACGTAAGTTATCGTTACCGACATTTAAAGGAAACCCTTAGGGTCGCACAATTTGATGATATGGCTTACTTAAGTCAGATCGTGTGGACTGAATTGTTTGGGTTCAGTTTAAAGGGATTTAAACTCTGATTGTAAGTGAGATCTGGTCTGATCATGTTTGATTGATTAGGGCTTGAGATCGGTAAGCTTCGATCGAGAGATTGGATGCTAGATCGGTGAGATCAGGAGCATCAAAAGATGAACGGTTAGATCTTGAACCTTTAGGGTTTATTGTGATCTAGACCATATGGCTTGGGTTAATTGGTCTTTGAACCAAACCGACATTGAACCAGCTCATTGAGTGAGCGCATGGTTCAAGGGAGAGAGCAAAATGCGTTGGGATAAACCCATGAACGCATGAGCGCATGAACGTTAGGCGGTTACTATTTTTGGTTTTCCAAAATAAGGCAACGCACTACACGTTTGAGAGTGGAACGCCCTCTCTCGTCTCTTGACCTCTCGTCGCCTCTTCTCTCGTGGAAGTTCTTCTTTGACGACAAGGGAGAGATCTCGCCAAGCAAGAAAGTCTTCTCTTCCCTTTCATACGACAAGGACCTTTGAAGAACCTTGCTAGCACAAGGATCAACAAAGAGTAGGCTGCATCACCTTGTGTGCGCACCATTTGGAGGAGAAGCGCTTGAGTCTCTTCTTCCTAGACGCCATCCAAGCAATGGCTTTGGTGAGAATCGATTCCTTGATTCTTATTTGCAATCATTTTTAAGTTGATCATATGGCTATACCACATGCGATCTTATGAAACCCTAAAAATCTTTGCTTCCGCTATCAAAGTTTATATGCGCCTCCTATTAGGGTTTTCGCCCCCCTCATGAAAGGGGTACTTACAATTGGTATCAGAGCTAATGGTTTTGGTATGATGCATATGATTGCTTAATGTTTTGTGATCCATGTTTGATCTAAGTTTTCTCTTCATGCGAAAATGCTAGTTGAATATAGTTTATTTTGGCGCATGTATGAGGTTAACTTATGTTGGCGCATCTTTGATGCTTATATGTTGGCGCATCTTTGATGCTTACATGTTGGCGCATGTTAAATGTTGTAGTTTTTCTTAAAAACTTAATCACTTGCGCGCCTCACTTAGATCTAAGCGCTTACTATAAACCCTTAGACGGGTTAGTGGGGTTGAAGTCATCATCTAGGTAAGATCCAACCAGTCTGATCAGACCATCTGACAGCCTAGATGGGTCGACCAGATGGCACCTGTGCGCAAGCACGAGGTGGCTATAGGTCGACTGTAGAGAGGCGTGTAGCGAGGTCTGGTTGAGACAACCAATGAACACTCTTGAGTTAGGCCTGGGGTCACACCCGCTTGCCAGAACTCATGAAGGTTGTTCAGCCCTTTGCGCATGAATGGTTGACCATTAGGTCGACTCAAGTCAGTTAGGACTTGGTGCTTGCAAGGGCAGTGGATCTGACTAGGTCGGATGAGTGGATCCCTATTAATGGACCGTTGTAAGGTAGTAGGGCACAATAAGGAAAATAAAAATTGATGCCAATGGGTTTTCAAAACCAATTTTATTTCCTGTTTTGGATCACATGTTGATTGGATGCCATCTGCTTGTTTATTTAATCTTATGTGGGTTGCCCTTTTAATGTGTGCTGTGCTGGGGCCTGCGAGCCTGGATTAATTATAAATTATTATTTTTGTGATCTGCGCATCACATTTCATTTAATTTATAAAGTGTAATTGACCTGCGAGTCAAACTTGTCTAGATAGATTAAATTGTAATTTAATCAGACAAGAGCACAGAGCACACATGGCAGAGGCGCATGCAGCAGTGGCTTGACCAGGTGGGAGGTCCAGGGTTCGACTCTGGGACAGGCGCATTTACCTGGTGGGCGCACCTGAGCTGCAGTGGGCGCTTGGGCCCTGGGTTGGGCCAGATGAGATGCAAAAGACCCATGGAGAGCTCAAGTGAAGACTTAAGTTAAATTAAGGTCTTACTTAGGGTTAATGGGCTTTTACCACATAAGATCATCATGCTTTCTTTTATTGCTTAAATAATTAGACTTGCATGATTTATTTATCTTCTACTATCACCATAGGGTTTGCATGATAGTTAAGAAGATAAAAGACCGTTAAAATCCAACGCTTAATATCAAGCACGTAAGCCTTCTGACGCGAAACCTCACTGTTCTGACTATCGTTGGGGCCGTGTTGTACCCACTCAGTGGGCACGCCCATCTATCTTCAGACGGTGTGCGATTACACCTGCGTGTTACAGGGAAGGGATTTATCGCTTCTCGTTGCTCAGCATAGCACGTGGTGGTCCAGGGAGTAGGTCAGGTCAGCTTGACCATGTAGGCTACATATGGGGCATATGTTAGCTATATGGAGGCAGCCATCTGTGGGATCAGAGACTGTGTTGTACCAACTCAGTTGGCACAGTCTGCTGGATTGCCCAGATGAAGGGGAATCGCACGGGTTGGCGATTGGCAGGGACTGCCTACCAGAAATTAGTGCTTGTACTCTCTATGCAACTTATCTCGCCTGAACGGGACGCGGAGACCAAGTATGAAATCTGGATCCCATCTCACTAAAAGAGTCTTTCTCTTTCGGACTGTTTTAATGGATTTTTCAGTCAGATAAAATAGTGAGAAAAGAATCTTTCTTAAGTCCTGGATTGATTCTAAACATTGATACTGACCTTGCTGTTCTTGCATTGTTGTAGATTCTTGCAGCAACGAACACCATGAGCTTCAATGTGCGATCCCTACTGGAAAGGGAGAAGTATGCTGGGCCAAACTTCTCAGACTGGTACGGACACCTTAAGATTGTTCTTAAGGCAGAGAGGAAACTGTATGTCCTCGAGACGGCTACACCGCCTCAACCCACTCCGAACGCCGCAAGGGCGGTTCGGGAAGCCCATGAAAAGCATGTCAATGATAGCATTGATGTCGCTTGCCTGATGCTAGCGTCTATGACGCCACAGCTGCAGCGTCAGCATGAGGATATGTCTGCTATAGAAATGATAGCAAACCTCAAGATGCTATATGCTGCACAGGCGAGGACTGAGCGCGATAATTTGACCAAGCTTTTCTTTCAGAGCAAACTGGCTGAAGGGAGTCCAGTGGGAGCTCATGTGCTCAAGATGATTGGGCACAAAGAGGCTCTAGAGAAACTGGGGCATACCATCAATCAGGAGCTTGCTGTAGACATTATTCTGCAGTCTCTCCCGGCCTCTTTCGATCCGTTCATTATTAATTTTAATATGAACAAGATTGATTGTACTCCGGCAGAGTTGCTGAATATGCTCTTGACTACAGAGGAAACTCTAAAGGGAAAGCCTTCAACCTCTGTCTTGATGTTCCTTCCAGGAACAAGAAGAAGGGGAAGAAGGGCAAAGCCCGTGTCAAGAATTACAACAAGGCTCTGAAACAAAAGGTTAAGCGGTCGAAGGAATACAGGTGTTTCCATTGTGGCCAGCTGGGTCACTGGAAAAAGGACTGTAAAGCGCTCCAAGGAGACAAGAAGGGAAGCATTGCTTCTAGCTCAGGTATTTTCGTGACTGAAGTCATGATATCCTCTTCTTCTATTTCATGGGTGTTGGACACTGCATGTGGAGTTCACATTTGTTCAAATGTACAGGAACTCAAGAGAAGAAGACAGGTGGGACAGCATGAGGTGGACCTACGAGTTGGAAACGGGGCACGGGTTGCTGCTGTTGCTGTAGGAGAATATTACATCTCATTACCATCTGGACTTGTATTAGAACTGAACAATTGTTATTTTGTTCCGAGTATTACGAAAAATATTATCTCCATTCCTGCTCTTGTCAGGAAAGGATTTTCCTTTGAATGCAATATTTCAAAGTGTGTTCTTTCTAATGATAATATTGTTTATGCTACTGGATCAATTAACAATGGATTATTCATGTTGGACATGGAATGTTCTATACAAAACATTGATAATAAGAAAGCCAAGTATGCTGATGACAGCACCTTGCTATGGCATAGTCGTTTAGGCCATATTAACAAGAAGCGCATTAAGTGGTTGCATGATCATGGACTGCTGGGATCATTCTCCTATGAGGAGATTGATACATGCAAAGCTTGTTTAATGGGTAAAATGACGAAGTCTCCTTTTCCTCACAAAGGTCAAAGGGCTTCAGGTTTACTTGACCTTATACACAGTGATGTGTGTGGGCCATTTAGTAAACATGCCAGAGGTGGCTATTCGTACTTCATTACCTTTACTGATGATTTCAGTAGATACGGGTATGTCTATCTAATGAGACATAAAAGTGAATCTTTTGACAAGTTCAAAGAGTTCAAAAATGAAGTACAGAATCAGCTAGGCCGAAATATCAAGGCACTTCACTCAGATCGAGGTGGAGAATACCTAAGTCGAGAGTTTATTGACTATCTGAAGGAGTGTGGGATTATCTCACAGCTCACTCCGCCAGGAACACCGCAATGGAATTGTGTGTCCGAGAGGAGGAACAGAACATTACTGGATATGGTTCATTCTATGATGAGTCAGGCTACTCTACCTTACTCCTTTTGGGGATTTGCGCTGGAAACAGCTGCAAAGGTACTAAACCGAGTGCCATCAAAGGCAGTTTCAAAGACTCCATATGAGTTATGGTATGGGAAACCGCCTAGCTTGACATTTATTAAGATCTGGGGTTGCGAGGCTTATGTCAAAAAGTTCACCTCTGGGAAACTAGAGAGCAGATCTGAGAAATACATCTTTGTCGGTTACCCTAAGGAAACTAAGGGTTATTATTTCTACGATCCCAAAGAGAACAAGGTATTTGTTGCTCGGACGGCCATTTTTCTTGAGAAGGAGTTTCTTCTGCAAGAGGCCAGTGGGAGAGAAATAAAGCTGGATGAGAATCCAGAGGAAGGACAAAGTAGTCAAGCACAGTTGGATGTGCATGAGCCAGTAGAACAGGTTAGTGAACAACCTGAGGCTCAGATATCACGGGAACTGCGAAGATCGGGAAGGATTCGTCGACAGCCTGAGCGCTATGACGGAGTCTACATCATTGATAATGATGAACCCCTTACTTATGCGGATGCGGTCAGTGGACCGGAATCAGCTAGATGGCTTGAAGCTATGCGAGCCGAGATGGACTCCATGTCAGATAACCAAGTCTGAGATTTGGTTGATCCGCCTCCGGGAGTAATCCCTATAGGCTGTAAATGGATCTTTAAGAAGAAGATTGACATGGATGGTAACGTAGTTACCTATAAAGGCAGGCTAGTTGCGAAAGGTTTCAAACAAATCTACGGGATAGATTATGATGAAACTTTCTCTCCTGTAGCCATGTTCAAGTCTATTCGGATTATTCTCGCGATAGCAGCATATTACGATTATGAGATCTGGCAGATGGATGTGAAGACCGCTTTCCTTAATGGAAAACTGGATGAGGATGTGTATATGACACAACCTGAAGGTTTCACTAATCCATCAGATCGTCATAAAATATGCAAGTTAAAGAAGTCCATTTATGGACTTAAACAAGCATCTAGGAGCTGGAATATTCGTTTTGATGAATCAATCTCTGAGTTTGGTTTCATCAAGAATGAAGATGACCCGTGTGTATATAAGAGGTTTAGTGGGAGCGTGATTACTTTCCTAGTCCTCTACGTCGATGATATCTTAATCATTGGAAACGATATTCCTGAACTGCATGCTGTTAAAGCATGGTTAAGAAAATGTTTCCAGATGAAAGATCTAGGAGAAGCAGCCTATGTGTTAGGTGTGAAGATCTACAGGGATAGATCTAAGAGGCTTCTCGGGCTGTGCCAGAGTACTTACATCGATAAAGTCCTGGAGAGATTTCATTTAGAGAATTCTAAAAGAGGATATCTTCCAGTCAGACATGGTCTGAATCTTTCAAAGAGTCAGTGTCCACAAACACAGACTGAGAAAGATGAAATGGACAATACGCCTTATGCTTCGGCTATTGGGTCCATTATGTATGCGATGTTGTGTACTCGCCCAGACGTCGCTTACGGGTTAAGCGTGACCAGTCGATTCCAAAGTAATCCAGGTCAGGCGCACTGGATTGCGGTCAAGAACATTTTAAAATATCTGCGGAGGACCAAAGATATGTTCTTGATATATGGTGGTCAGGAAGAACTCAGTGTAGAAGGATATACTGACGCTTCGTTCCAATCGGACCAGGATGATTTCCGATCGCAATCAGGCTATGTTTTTAGCTTGAATGGAGGAGCAGTGGTGTGGAAAAGTTTCAAACAGTCTATTGTTGCTGATTCCACAACAGAAGCCGAGTATGTTGCAGCCTCAGAAGCATCTAAGGAGGCAGTGTGGATTCGTAAGTTCGTTCAGGAACTTGGTGTTATTCCTTCGAGTGCAGATCCTTTGGTTATCTTCTATGATAACACTGGAGCAATCGCACAAGCAAAGGAACCACGGTCGCACCAGAAGTCCAAGCACATACAGAGACGGTTTCACTTGATCCGGGAGATCATTGATCGTGGCGAGATCAAAGTCTGCAAGGTTCATACAGATGACAATCTGGCAGACCCGCTTACCAAGCCTCTGGCGCAGCAGAAGCATGAGAAGCACTGTAATAATATGGGTTTGAGATTTCTCAACCATTAGATTAAGTGCAAGTGGGAGATTGTTGGGGTATACCCTTAAGGCTAATGTTTGAGGCCTTGGGATTCTTTCAGTATCATGTATAAACTCTTAAGTTTATAAAGGCAATGGTTGTTATTCAGTTTGTTACATTGTCTGCTGCAATAAGTGTGCTTCTGAATAATGTCTCAATGCTGTTCAGCTAGGCTGACATGCTCTATGTCCTTAGTCGAGATATCTTGGTGAACATGAGACAGCCTTGATATGATGGAGACTAATATGTGTTCTAATCTTATAGGATGCTTCGAGCATGGAATAAGATGTAGACTCATGGGTACATTGGATGTACTGGACAGACCCTACTAGGATATTCAATTGCTTGTCACAATGTGAATAATCCTTGTTTGCAACAAGTGGCACATATCCTCTGACTTGAGATCACTTGTGTTTCTAAATGATGATTGTCATTGTTTTGAGGTAGTTCAATATCATTTGAAACATAATGGTTATAGACTATCTTCGATAATGATCATGAGTCAGGTTAGGACACTAGTGATAGATATAGGATTGCCGTCTCCTTGTTTAAGGAGTGTGATGTTCTAAAGGGGCCCCCCTGGATGAGATGATTGAGAAAGTGTATGGCCATACCCAAGTGACTATGTTCATCTGATCTAATCATGCTCATCATATTGGAGCTACAGGCTTGACACGCTTGTCCAATAAGAACATCCAGTGGCAAAGGAATCATGTATGCCTTGTGAAGTGGATTCACACTTGTGCTGTGGTTTGGGTGTAGTCTTGGAAGACTCTTTCTTTTATATCGGGAGACAGTGATGTCTTGCTAGATACCCCTCACTGATCATGATAACGTAAGTTATCGTTACCGACATTTAAAGGAAACCCTTAGGGTCGCACAATTTGAGGATATGGCTTACTTAAGTCAGATCATGTGGACTGAATTGTTTGGGTTCAGTTTAAAGGGATTTAAACTCTGATTGTAAGTGAGATCTGGTCTGATCATGTTTGATTGATTAGGGCTTGAGATTGGTAAGCTTCGATCGAGAGATTGGATGCTAGATCGGTGAGATCAGGAGCATCAAAAGATGAACGGTTAGATCTTGAACCTTTAGGGTTTATTGTGATCTAGACCATATGGCTTGGGTTAATTGGTCTTTGAACCAAACCGACATTGAACCAGCTCATTGAGTGAGCGCATGGTTCAAGGGAGAGAGCAAAATGCGTTGGGATAAACCCATGAACGCATGAGCGCATGAACGTTAGGCGGTTACTATTTTTGGTTTTCCAAAATAAGGCAACGCACTACACGTTCGAGAGTGGAACGCCCTCTCTCGTCTCTTGACCTCTCGTCGCCTCTTCTCTCGTGGAAGTTCTTCTTTGACGACAAGGGAGAGATCTCGCCAAGCAAGAAAGTCTTCTCTTCCCTTTCATACGACAAGGACCTTTGAAGAACCTTGCTAGCACAAGGATCAACAAAGAGTAGGCTGCATCACCTTGTGTGCGCACCATTTGGAGGAGAAGCGCTTGAGTCTCTTCTTCCTAGACGCCATCCAAGCAATGGCTTTGGTGAGAATCGATTCCTTGATTCTTATTTGCAATCGTTTTTAAGTTGATCATATGGCTATACCACATGCGATCTTATGAAACCCTAAAAATCTTTGCTTCCGCTATCAAAGTTTATATGCGCCTCCTATTAGGGTTTTCGCCCCCCTCATGAAAGGGGTACTTACAATGTCATTTTAGGAGAAGGGATATCAGTTGATCCTAAAAAGGTAGAAGTAGTGGTAAAGTGGGAAAGGCCAACAAATGTAGCTGAGATGAGAAGTTTCCTCGGTATGGCAGGGTATTATAGACGGTTTGTAGCAGGTTTTTCACAAATTGCAAGCCCTCTCACTAAATTGATTAGAAAGAATGTAAAGTTTGTTTGGAATGACGAATGTGAAGAAAGTTTCCAAGAGTTAAAAAGAAGACTAACTAGTGCACCAATCCTCACAATCCTCAGGGTAATGATGGATTTTTAGTTTACACTGATGCCTGAAGAAAGGGCTTGGTTGTCTTTTCATGCAGGACGACCATGTCATTGCTTATGCTTCTCGGCAATTGAAAGTGTATGAGCAAAACTATCCAACACATGACTTGGAATTAGCTGCTATCATTTTTGCCTTGAAGATATGGAGACATTATTTATATGGCCAGACATTTGAAATCTACACTGATCACAAAAGCTTGAAATATATCTTCACTCAGAAAGAATTGAATATGAGACAAAGGAGATGGATAGAATTATTGAAAGATTATGATTGTACTATTCATTACTAATCTGGTAAAGCAAATGTGGTAGCTGATGCACTTAGTAGAAAATCTTCAAACTTGATGGCAAGCTTAATGGTAAAGTAGTGACAATTATTTGAAGAATTTTGTGCTTTGGATCTCAAGATAGTAACTCAATAGCCAAAAGTACTAATTGCATCTCTCAAAGTTCAATCTGATTTTCTTCAACAAATAAAAGAAAAACAACTGCAAGATGTACAACTAAAGAGCTTTAGAGATGAAGTTGGTAAAGGTTGGGGACAAGATTTTCATATTAGAAATGATGGCCTATTAATGTTTAGGGAGAGAATTTGTATTCCCAGTGGTTCAGAAAGTAAGGAAAAGATATTGGAAGAGGGACACAAGTCCAAATACTCCATACACCCAGGTAGCACCAAGATGTATAATGATTTAAAGAAAAGTTTTTGGTGGGATGGTATGAAGAAAGATATTGCTCAGTATGTTTCCAAATGTTTAACATGTTAATTGATCAAAGCTTAACACCAAAAGCCAGGAGGACTATTGCAACCTTTAGAGGTACCTGAATGGAAGTGGGAAAGCATTGCTATGGATTTTGTTTCTGGTTTTCCATTGACATCTAGGAAACATGATGCCATTTGGGTGATTGTGGATAGGTTGACAAAAGTTGCACATTTCTTGCCAATTCGAATGACATATTCTCTTGATAGACTCACAATTTTATATATTGATAAAATAGTAAAACTTCATGGTGTTCCAGTTGAGATTATATCTGATAGAGACCCAAGATTTCTTTCAAGATTTTGGCAAAGATTACATGAAGCTTTGGGGACCAAGCTAAAGTTTAGTACAGCTTATCATCCTCAAACCGATGGGCAATCTAAAAGAACCATACAAACACTTGAAGACTTGCTTAGGGCTTATGTTATGGAGTGGAAAGGTGAATGGGATAATGATCTTGCTCTCATTGAATTCACCTATAATAATAGTTATCACTCAAGTATTCAAATGGCACCATATGAAGCTTTACATGGAAGGAAGTGTAGAACACCTTTATGTTGGGAGGAGGTTGGTGATAGAAAGATCTTAAACCCCGACAAAGTGCAAGAAACAACAGATAAGATACATGTGATAAAAGACAAATTAAAAGTTGCTCAAAGTCGCCAAAAAAGTTATGCTGATCAGCAAAGAAAGGATATGGAATTTCAAGTTGGAGACTATGTGTTCTTAAAGATTTCTCCTTCTAGAGGTGTAATACGATTTGGAAAGAAAGGCAAATTACGTCCAAGATTCATTGGTCCTTTTGAAATTCTTGAAAAGATTGGTTCTATTGCTTATAAGATTGCTTTACCACCATCCCTAGCCAAGGTTCATATTGTATTTCATATTTATATGTTGAGAAAGTACCATCATGATCCATATCACATACTTCATTATGAGCCCATTCAGATTTATCAAGACTTATCCTACCTCGAAAGGCCTATAAAGATTGTGGATAGAAAAGAGAAGATCTTAAGGAATCAAGCCATACCATTAGTGAAAGTTCTTTGGCAACATCATGCATTTGAGGAACCAACATGGGAGTTAGAGGAAGAAATGAGAAAGGCTCACCCTCATCTTTTTGCTACTCAAGGTATGACAACTTCAGAGGACTAAAGTTTTGTTTTAAGGGAGGAGGAATATAACACCCTTAAAAAAAAAAGAAAAGAAAAGAAAAGAAAAAAAGAATGGTCATTTGTGCTTGTTGTGGAAATGGTATGTAATATGATCTTCTTGTTGTAGTACTTTTCTAATTTCTAATTAAAATGGAAGAGCTTTAAGAAGTTAAGTGGAGAGTAAGAGGTAAGAAATTCTACTTATGATGGTAGGAGAAAATTGAAAATATAGCAAAAGGGTATAAGGGAAATTGAACTCAACTAAGAGGGCATAAAGGGAAATAACTTTGCCACCTGATGCTATTGGAAGTGCCTTCTTGCGTACACCTCATCTCCTCATGCTTGAGGAGATAAGTGAGAATTTTTGTCAAGCCTCCCTTGTGCTTCGTTCCAGCCTTGGGCGAGAAGAAATCTTACAAAAGGGAAGAGGAAGAAAAAAGGGAGAAATCCAC
The DNA here is from genome assembly GCA_027563935.2 of Costus lasius. Lineage (NCBI taxonomy): Eukaryota > Viridiplantae > Streptophyta > Magnoliopsida > Zingiberales > Costaceae > Costus > Costus lasius. The sequence continues at coordinate 89,530,156 of CM050450.1, read as the reverse complement.
TAGAAAGTGATTTTGGGCATATTAGGCAAGTTCTTCTTCTTCCTTTGTACTATTTTGCCTATTGCTTCAAATTTATGAGAAATCATCTTTCATGATACTTGTGATTTCAATTTGCTTCTAATGTCCATGATTTGGTTCAATTCGGTTCTTGGAAGAATGATAAATGCTAGGTTAAAAGACCATGAATGCTTATGAGAAGTAAACCTAACCTTTCTTCACTCAAATTAGCATAACTTTGGATTCCCTGACCCAAATCGTATGAAATCAGACTCATTAGAAATAAGACTCAATTATCTTTCGTTTGAGTCAGAGTTTGAATACTTTCTAATAGGTTATCGACCCTGTTACGTCAAATCATTCTGACCATGTAAATCTGTTTTCACTATTTTGACCTTTGTCTATTTGTTGATTTAGGTTCTCATTATGTGACCGTAAATATGAAAAGTGAGTATTTTGATATCACGCTATCTCCATAACCTTCATGTAGAGACTTTATTTGTATGAATTGGATTATAAATGAATTTATAATCAAATTTCTACCGAATCCTAGAAATCCTGAAATTCTCTTGTCAAGATTCTGACCTATTGTTACTTCATAAATCAGAACTTCTTGTCTTGAACTCCGTTTGAAGTAAAATTTATTTTCCTGAAAACTAGATTCAAAATCCTTTGTATTGACATAAATATCGTACAAAAATGAATTTCATATGATGGATTGGAAGTCCATGGAAGTCAAGCTCAAAATTTGCTAAATTTTGGGTCTCTTGACCTTACATGTGTATATGTGAAATCTATTGATACATATGTCTCTATACAACCATTTGTCACATGTATCTATGTTATGATTATGATTCACCTCTTTGAGGATTTGATACCTATGTAAATGTGTTGGTCCCTTTCATGAGGGAGCGAATCCCTAATAGGTCCCCTTCAAGGGGGAGCGCAAAGAGGGTGAAACCCTAAAGGGGCGCATATCACCCTTTCATAGCGGAAGCAAGGGTTTCCATGGATCGTTTGAAGAATCATATGATCAACATGTTAACGATATGCAAGTATGAATGGAAGATCATACCATAGCCATTGTGTGAGACGTATCTTGGAGTCAAGAGAACAAAAGAGGTCTCCTCCTTGTCGTCGCACACAAGATGATCAACGGCCACTTCTTTGAGATCCTTGTGCTAGCAAGGTTCTTCAAAGCACTTGTCGTATGGAAGGGATGATGAACCTCCTTTTTGGCCGAGAGCTCTTCCTGCCCAACCTCTCCTTCTCGTCGTCTACCACACCTCAACGAAAGTCCAAGGCGTTGAAGAGAAGAGAGCAAACGCATATACGTTTAGGCGTTGAAGTGAAACCGGCCTTGATGACTTTCCATAAATGGAAGCTCATCAAGCCATGCGCTCAAGCCAACCCAAACGCATTTTAGCATTGAACCATGCGTTCACAATTGTGAACCGGTTCAAGCTAAAAACATTCCAATCGACTTTGGTTCATGAACCAAACCGAAAGAGCTCAAGCCATGTGGTCTAGACCATATCAAACCCTAGGGTTTCAGATCTGACCGTTCATCTCACGATGCTCTTGATCTCACCGATCTAGCATCCATACTCTCGATCGTAGCTTACCGATCTAAGGTCTTCACCAATCAAACATGATCAGACCAGATCTCACATACGATCAGAGTTCAAAACCCCTTAAACTGAACTCAAAGAATTCAGTTCACACGATCTGACTTAAGTAAGCCATATCATCAAATTGTGCGACCCTAAGGGTTTCCTTTAAATGTCGGTAACGATAACTTACGTTATCACGATCAGTGAGGGGTATCTAGCAACACATCACTGTCTCCCGATATAAAGGAAAGAGTCTTCCAAGACTACTCCCAAACCATAGCACAAGTGTGAATCATTTCACAAGGCATGCATGTTTCCTTTGCCACTGGATGTTCTTATTGGACTAGCATGTCAAGCCTGTAACTCCAATACGATGAGCATGATTAGATCAGATGAACACAGTCATCTGGGTATGGCCATACACTATCTCAATCATCTCATATAGGGGGCCCTTCAGAACATCACACTCCTTGAACAAGGAGACGGCAATCCTTTATCTATCACTAGTGCCCTAACCTGACTCATGCTCACCATCCAAGATAGTCTATAATCATTATATTTCAAATGATATTGAACTACCTCAAAACAATGACAATCATCATTTAGACACACAAGTGATCTCAAGTCAAAGGAAATGTGCCACTTGCTGCTTACAAGGATTATTCACATTGTGACAAGCAATGTAATATCCCAGTAGGGTCTGTCCAGTACATCCAATGTACCCATGAGTCTACATCTTATTCCATGCTCGAAGCATCCTATAAGATTAGCACTCATATTAGTCTCAATCATATCAAGGCTGTCTCATGTTCACCAAGATATCTCGACTAAGGACATAGAGCATGTCAGCCAAGCTGAACAGCTTTGAGACATTATTCAGTAGTACACTTATTACAGCAGACAAGGTAACAACCTGAATAATAACCATGCCTATATAAACACAAAAGTTTATTACATGATACTTATACAATCCCAAGGCCTCAAACATTAGCCTTAAGGGCATACCCTAACAATCTCCCACTTGCACTTAATCTAATGGTTGAGAAACCTCAAACCCATATTATTACAGTGCTTCTCATGCTTCTGCTGCGCCAGAGGCTTGGTAAGTGGGTCTGCCAGATTGTCATCTGTATGAACCTTGCAAATTTTGATCTCCCCTCGATCAATGATCTCCCGGATCAAGTGAAACCGTCTCTGTATGTGCTTGGACTTCTGGTGCGACCGTGGTTCCTTTGCTTGTGCGATGGCTCCAGTGTTATCACAGAAGATAACCAAAGGATCAGCACTCGAAGGAACGACACCAAGTTCTCTCACGAACTTACGAATCCACACTGCCTCCTTGGATGCTTCCGAGGCTGCAACATACTCGGCTTCTGTTGTGGAATCAGCAACAGTTGACTGTTTGAAACTCTTCCACACCACTGCTCCACCATTCAAGCTAAAAACATAGCCTGATTGCGATCGGAAATCATCCTGGTCCGACTGGAACGAAGCGTCAGTATATCCCTCTATACTGAGTTCTTCCTGACCACCATATATCAAGAACATATCTTTGGTCCTCCGCAGATATTTTAAGATGTTCTTGACCGCAATCCAGTGCGCCACACCTGGATTACTTTGGAATCGACTGGTCACGCTTAACCCGTAAGCGACGTCTGGGCGAGTACACAACATCGCATACATAATGGACCCAATAGCCGAAGCATAAGGCCTATTGTCCATTTCATCTTTCTCAGTCTGTGTTTGTGGACACTGACTCTTTGAAAGACTCAGACCATGTCTGACTGGAAGATATCCACGTTTAGAATTCTCTAAATGGAATCTCTCCAGGACCTTATCGATGTAAGTACTCTGGCATAGCCCGAGAAGCCTCTTAGATCTATCCCGGTAGATCTTCACACCTAACACATAGGCTGCTTCTCCTAGATCTTTCATCTGGAAACATTTTCCTAACCATGCTTTAACCGCATGTAGTTCAGGAATATCATTTCCAATGATCAAGATATCATCGACGTAGAGGATTAGGAATGTAATCACGCTCCCACTAAACCTCTTATATACACACGGGTCATCCTCGTTCTTGATGAAACCAAACTCAGAGATTGATTCATCAAAACGAATATTCCAGCTTCTTGATGCTTGCTTAAGTCCATAAATGGACTTCTTTAACTTGCATATCTTATGACGATCTGATGGATTAGTGAAACCCTCAGGTTGTGTCATATACACATCCTCATCCAGATTTCCATTAAGGAAAGCTGTCTTCACATCCATCTGCCAGATCTCATAATCGTAATATGCAGCTATCGCGAAAAGAATCCGAATAGACTTAAACATGGCTACAGGAGAGAAAGTTTCATCATAATCTATCCCGTAGATTTGTTTGAAACCTTTCGCAACTAGCCTGCCTTTATAGGTAACCACGTTACCATCCATGTCAATCTTCTTCTTGAAGATCCATTTACAGCCTATAGGGATTACTCCCGGAGGCGGATCAACCAGATCCCAGACTTGGTTATCTGACATGGAGTCCATCTCGGCTCGCATAGCTTCAAGCCATCTAGCTGACTCCGGTCCACTGACCGCATCCGCATAAGTAAGGGGTTCATCATTGTTAATGATGTAGATTCCGTCATAGCGCTCAGGCTGTCGACGGATCCTTCCCGATCTTCGCGGTTCCCGTGATATCTGAGCCTCAGGTTGTTCAATAACCGGCTCTGGCACATCCAACTGCGCTTGACTACTTTGTCCTTCCTCTGGATTCTCATCCAGCTTTATTTCTCTCCCACTGGCCTCTTGCAGAAGAAACTCCTTCTCAAGAAATATGGCCGTCCGAGCAACAAATACCTTGTTCTCTTTGGGATCGTAGAAATAATAACCCTTAGTTTCCTTAGGGTAACCGACAAAGATACATTTCTCAGATCTGCTCTCCAGTTTCCCAGAGGCGAGCTTTTTGACATAAGCCTCGCAACCCCAGATCCTGATAAATGTCAAGCTAGGCTGTTTCCCATACCATAACTCATATGGCGTCTTTGAAACTGCCTTGGATGGCACTCGGTTTAGTACCTTTGCAGCTGTTTCCAGTGCAAAACCCCAAAAGGAATATGGAAGAGTAGCCTGACTCATCATAGAACGAACCATATCAAGTAACGTTCTATTTCTCCTCTCGGACACACCATTCCATTGCGGTGTTCCTGGCGGAGTGAGCTGTGAGATAATCCCATACTCCTTTAGATAGTCAGTAAATTCTCGACTTAGGTATTCACCACCTCGATCAGAACGAAGTGCCTTGATATTTCGGCCTAGCTGATTTTGTACTTCATTTTTGAACTCTTTGAACTTGTCAAAAGATTCACTTTTATGTCTCATTAGATAGACATACCCATACCTACTGAAATCATCAGTAAAGGTAATGAAGTACAGATAGCCACCTCTGGCATGTTTACTAAATGGCTCACACACATCACTGTGTATAAGGTCAAGTAAACCTGAAGCCCTTTGACCTTTGTTAGGAAAAGGAGACTTCGTCATTTTACCCATCAAACAAGCTTTGCATGTATCAATCTCCTCATAGGAGAATGATCCCAGCAGTCCATGATCATGCAACCGCTTAATGCGCTTCTCGTTTATATGGCCTAAACGACTATGCCATAACAAGGTGCTGTCATCAGCATACTTGGCTTTCTTATTATCAATGTTTTGTACAGAACTTTCCATGTCCAACATGAATAACCCATTGTTAATTGAACCAGTTGCATACACAATATTATCATAAGATAAAACACACTTTGAAGTCTTGCATTCAAAGGCAAATCCTTTCCTGACAAGAGCAGGAATAGAGATAATATTCTTGGTAATACTGGGTACAAAATAACAATTGTTTAATTCTAATACAATGCCAGATGGTAAAGAAATGAAATAGTCTCCTACAGCAACAGCAGCAACCCGTGCCCCGTTTCCAACGCGTAGGTCTACCTCATGCTGTCCCACCTGCCTTCTTCTCTTGAGTTCCTGCACATTTGAACAAATGTGAACTCCACATGCGGTGTCCAACACCCATGAAATGGTAGAAGAAGATAACATGACCTCAGTCACATATATACCTGAGCCAGAAGCGATGCTTCCCCTCTTATCTCCTTGGAGCGCTTTACAGTCCTTTTTCCAGTGACCTAGCTGGCCACAGTGGAAACACCTGTTATCCTTCGACCGCTTCACCTTCTGTTTCAGCGCCTTACTGTAGTTCTTGACAGGGGCCTTGCCCTTCTTCCCCTTCTTCTTGTTCCTGGAAGGAACCATTAAGACAGAGGTTGAAGGCTTTCCCTTCAAAGTTTCCTCAGTAGTCAAGAGCATATTCAGCAGCTCTGCCGGCGTACAATCGATTTTGTTCATATTAAAGTTAATGATGAACGCATCGAAAGAAGGCGGAAGAGACTGCAGAATAATATCTACAGCAAGCTCCTGGTTGACGGTATGCCCCAGTTTCTCTAGAGCCTCCTTGTGCCCAATCATCTTGAGCACGTGAGCTCCCACTGGGCTCCCCTCAGCCAGTTTGCTCTGAAAGAAGAGCTTCGTCAGATTATAGCGTTCTGTCCTCGCCTGCGCAGCATACAGCATCTTGAGGTTCGCTATAATTTCTATAGCCGACATATCCTCATGCTGACGCTGCAGCGGTGGCGTCATAGACGCTAGCATCAGGCAAGCGACATCAATGCTATCATTGACGTGCTTTTCGTAGGCATCCCGAACCGCCCTTGCGGCGTTCGGAGCGGGCTGCGGCGGTATCGCCGTCTCGAGGACATACAGTTTCCTCTCTGCCTTAAGAACGATCTTAAGGTGTCCGAACCAGTCAGAGAAGTTCGGCCCAGCAAACTTCTCCCTTTCCAGTAGGGATCGCACATTGAAGCTCATGGTGTTCGTTGCTGCAGGAATCTACAACAATACAAGAACAGCAAGGTCAGTATCAATGTTTAGAATCAATCCAGGACTTAAGAAAGATTCTTTTTCTCACTATTTTGTCTGACTGAAAAATCCAGTAAACAGTCCGAAAGAGTAACACTCTTTTAGTGAGATGGGATCCAGATTTCATACTTGGTCTCCGCGTCCCGCTCAGGCGAGATAAGATGCACAGAGATGACAAGCATTAATTTCTGGTAGGCTGTCCCAGCCAATCGCCAACCCGTGCGATTCCCCTTCATCTTGGCAATCTAGCAGACTGTGCCAACTGAGTTGGTACAACACAGTCTCTGATCCCAGAGATGGCTGCCTCCATGTGCTACCATATGCGCCACATATGTAGCCTACATGGTCAAGCTGACCCGACCTACTCCCTGGACCACCACGTGCTATGCTGAGCAACGAGAAGGGATAAATCCCTACTCTGTAACACGCAGGTGAAATCCAGCACCGTCTGAAGATAGATGGACGTGCCCACTGAGTGGGTACAACACGGCTCCAACGATAATCAGAAAGGTGAGGTTTCGCGTCAGAAGGCTTTACGAGCTTGATATTTTAGCGTTGGATTTTAACGGCCTTTTTATCTTCTTGACTATCATGCAAGTCCTATGGTGATAGCAGAAGATAAACACATGCAATTCTACTTATATAAGCAATAAAAGAAAGCATGCTCTTATGTGGTAAAAGCCCATGAACCCTAGTAAGACCTTAACTTTACTTAAGTCTTCACTTGAGCTCTTTGGCATCTCATCTGGTCCAACCCAGGGCCCTAGCGCCAAAAGCACCTCAGGTGCGCCACCAGATGAATGCCCCTCTTGGATGTGTGCCTTTATGCTCTTGTCTAATCAAAATACATTTTGATCTATCTAGACAAGGTTTGACTCGCAGGTCAATTATACAATAAATTAATGAAAAAGTGATACGCAGATCACAATAATATTAACTTATAATTAACCAGGCACGCAGGCCCCAGCACAGCACACAATAGGGCAACCCACATAAGATTAAATAGACAAGCATCATGGCATCAATTATCATGTGATCCAATCATGAAATTAAAATTTTGAAAACCCCATGGCATCAATTTTAATTTCCTTATGTGCCCTATAACCTTACAATGGTCCATTGATAGGGATCCACTCATCCATCTGGTCAGATCCTGTGCCCTTGCATGCACCGAGTCCTAACTGACCCGAGTTGACCTAATGGTCAACCATGCATGCGCCAAGGGCTGAACAACCCCAGGAGTTTTGGCAAGCGGGTGTGACCCCGGGCCTAACCCATGTGTGTTCACTGGTTGTCTCAACCAGACCTCGCTACACGCCTAAGATGCAATCGACCTATGGCCACCTCGTGCTTGCGCACAGGTGCCATCTGGTCGATCCAGCTAGGCTGTCAGATGGTCTGATCAGACTAATGGATCTACACTAGAGGTGATTTCAACCCCATCAACCCATCTAAGGGTTTATTATAGGCGGCACTTTAGATCTAGTTAGGCGCGCAAGTCCTTTTGATTTGTAGAAAAACTACACAAGCGCCAACACATGCGCAACAAGGAAACGTGCATGAAAACCATAGCAAGCGCCAACACATGCGCAAAGGAGACATACATCAAGTTTCGGATATGCAAACTTAATATGTAACTCTCGCATGTAGTTTAGATCTAAGCATATCATACAAACAAGGATCACAAACAAGCAATCATGTGAATCAAGCAATTCCTGCTCTGATACCAATTGTTGGTCCCTTTCATGAGGGAGCGAATCCCTAATAGGTCCCCTTCAAGGGGGAGCGCAAAGAGGGTGAAACCCTAAAGGGGCGCATATCACCCTTTCATAGCGGAAGCAAGGGTTTCCATGGATCGTTTGAAGAATCATATGATCAACATGTTAACGATATGCAAGTATGAATGGAAGATCATACCATAGCCATTGTGTGAGACGTATCTTGGAGTCAAGAGAACAAAAGAGGTCTCCTCCTTGTCGTCGCACACAAGATGATCAACGGCCACTTCTTTGAGATCCTTGTGCTAGCAAGGTTCTTCAAAGCACTTGTCGTATGGAAGGGATGATGAACCTCCTTTTTGGCCGAGAGCTCTTCCTGCCCAACCTCTCCTTCTCGTCGTCTACCACACCTCAACGAAAGTCCAAGGCGTTGAAGAGAAGAGAGCAAACGCATATACGTTTAGGCGTTGAAGTGAAACCGGCCTTGATGACTTTCCATAAATGGAAGCTCATCAAGCCATGCGCTCAAGCCAACCCAAACGCATTTTAGCATTGAACCATGCGTTCACAATTGTGAACCGGTTCAAGCTAAAAACATTCCAATCGACTTTGGTTCATGAACCAAACCGAAAGAGCTCAAGCCATGTGGTCTAGACCATATCAAACCCTAGGGTTTCAGATCTGACCGTTCATCTCACGATGCTCTTGATCTCACCGATCTAGCATCCATACTCTCGATCGTAGCTTACCGATCTAAGGTCTTCACCAATCAAACATGATCAGACCAGATCTCACATACGATCAGAGTTCAAAACCCCTTAAACTGAACTCAAAGAATTCAGTTCACACGATCTAACTTAAGTAAGCCATATCATCAAATTGTGCGACCCTAAGGGTTTCCTTTAAATGTCGGTAACGATAACTTACGTTATCACGATCAGTGAGGGGTATCTAGCAACACATCACTGTCTCCCGATATAAAGGAAAGAGTCTTCCAAGACTACTCCCAAACCATAGCACAAGTGTGAATCATTTCACAAGGCATGCATGTTTCCTTTGCCACTGGATGTTCTTATTGGACTAGCATGTCAAGCCTGTAACTCCAATACGATGAGCATGATTAGATCAGATGAACACAGTCATCTGGGTATGGCCATACACTATCTCAATCATCTCATATAGGGGGCCCTTCAGAACATCACACTCCTTGAACAAGGAGACGGCAATCCTTTATCTATCACTAGTGCCCTAACCTGACTCATGCTCACCATCCAAGATAGTCTATAATCATTATATTTCAAATGATATTGAACTACCTCAAAACAATGACAATCATCATTTAGACACACAAGTGATCTCAAGTCAAAGGAAATGTGCCACTTGCTGCTTACAAGGATTATTCACATTGTGACAAGCAATGTAATATCCCAGTAGGGTCTGTCCAGTACATCCAATGTACCCATGAGTCTACATCTTATTCCATGCTCGAAGCATCCTATAAGATTAGCACTCATATTAGTCTCAATCATATCAAGGCTGTCTCATGTTCACCAAGATATCTCGACTAAGGACATAGAGCATGTCAGCCAAGCTGAACAGCTTTGAGACATTATTCAGTAGTACACTTATTACAGCAGACAAGGTAACAACCTGAATAATAACCATGCCTATATAAACACAAAAGTTTATTACATGATACTTATACAATCCCAAGGCCTCAAACATTAGCCTTAAGGGCATACCCTAACAAAATGAACCCATTTCACCATTTATGTATGAATTCCACTGGGAATATCATTATGAGCCCAGAAATGGGAAGAGATTGATAGTTGAGGAACAAAGTGCTACATGGAACAAAGTGCCACATTTGAAATAATGGGGGCCACCTCTTGAGTCCATGGGATCCACCTCTTGAATCCCACTATCTCTGATATGAGGAGCCATGACAGCTCCAGCTGGCATATGTTTGACTATGCGCCCATAAATGGGAAGAGATTGATAGTTGTTGAGCAAAGTGCTACATGGAACAAAGTGCCACATTAGAAATAATGGGGGCCACCTCTTGAGTCCATGGAAGCCACCTCTTGAATCCCACTATCTCTGATATGAGGAGCCATGACAGCTCCAGTTGGCATATGTTTTGGTTTCACCCTGACGAGGGTGGAATATGCTTCTAGACGTGGAAGATTATGTTATTTGTGATTTCCCACTATGCTGACTATGCTTACCATGTGACTATATGTATCTTTGGGTTGATTCTTTTTTGTGTTCTTTATGCTTACCATGTAACTATGTGCCTCTTCGGGTTTGCTACTTTTGATATGCTTACCATGACATTATGCTCATTATTTCACTATTGTTTACCATACCACTATTACTTACCATGTCACTATTGCTTACCATTATTATGTTTGTTTACATTTGATATTACTTATGGAACCATGTGGAGACCCATTGTGAATAACTTGGTATGACCTATCTTGTTTTTGGCATTTGAATTACTTGTTGAGCATTCTGCTCAATCCTTGCCTTCTAACCTCTTTATAGGTTAGCGTTGGGCTGCAAGTTTATGTGGAAGGTTGCAAAGGATATAATGAGTTGTGTTTTGTGTTTTGCAAATGTACACATTTGTTACTAATGTATAAAAGTTGTTTTTGGTGCTTGTTAGATAAGTTGGAGAAGATCCATGACTTGTATGTCATGATATATACTTAGGGTTTGACATAGGGAGTATGTAAACTTGATGACTCATGTATGATATTGTTTTTAGTGTTTGTAAATACTATGGTTTTTGAGTAGAATGTATGGTTTGATCTAATGGATTATGATTATTAGGATGAAATTTTGAATTGTTATACTGAGTGGTTTGAGTTGTTGTTACCTCCTAAAAGATGACAAAAAGTATATTTTTGAGTGATGTTAAAACAGGTTATCGAATATTGATCTTGGGTGTATATAGCAACATTTTTTTTTATGATATGAATTTCTTACCATCCTCTAGGGGTGTGAACAGATGCTAGCTGAAAAGCTGCTAGCAATGATGGTGATGGTGCTAGTGCATACAGTAGAGTGATGATGAGTAGTCTCCAGTGGCCGGCTAGAGCCTACAGTCGTCGTGGTGAAGTTGTCGGCCGGTGGGGGCGAGAAATAATATTGCATAGCTAAAAATAAATCAGAGTCAATAATGAAGATCCTGCTGCAAAAATAAATAAAATCTATGGAAACAGAGGCAGTAGAAGAAGTAAGAGGTTGCTGGTGGTGCTCCGGCAAATCTGGAGAAGAAGCTGTAGACAGCTGATATTGTAGAGACTGGAATAGAGACTGATGGCGGCTGGAAGCAGAAAGTGCTAGCTAGATGAAATCAGAGTGCTAGCGGCAGGGGTGAAGACTGAGTCAGCTCGGAAGAGATGCTGCAAAAATAAATAGAATAAAATAATAATAAAAAAAATAAAGTAAAATAAAAATGCATCTGGCAGGGAATAACAGTGTGGTGGCTGAACTGTAGCTTCTTGTGGCAATTTTAAGACAAGGAGCTGCTGATGTCGATGGAAAGCAGTGCAGCCTACTGATTCAGTTACGAAAAGTAGCTATACCCAAGAATAAGAATTAATGATCCAAAAAGAAAATAGACAAAGCCAAAAGGTAGAATAAAACTTGTTCTTTCTGGGCGTATGGAAATTAAAGGATCAATATTTGTCAGGAATTTAGGGTATTAATAGATGAAGGCTAATCAGATTACTAAATTAAAAACTACATAGAAGTTAATCAGATATTAAAAATTGCCATGCTTCCTATAATGATTCAAAAATATTTTTATGAAACCAACAAATCCAAGAGATAGAATGAAACATGTTCTTCCAATTGCATGTGAAAGATCAGGGTTCCAACTCATCAAAGCATCTTAAGAATCTGCAGCAAAAACACCAATAAGATCAGCAAAAAAAAATGCTGTAGAAATTAATCAAGTACTAAAAGATGCTATGTGTTATAGGATGATCCATGGACTTTAAAATTCAATAAAAATATCCAAATAATAGGCAAAGATGAGTAGTTTGCCAAAGATCAAAAAAATTTACCAACCCAGTTTCTTAAAATCACGGCGGGAAACACCTAATCAGATAAGCACAATGCAGGTTTCAAATTACAGGCGTGAAATTCCTTATGGCAGTGCCGTAATTTACAAAAAATTCTCAAGTCAGAAATATGATGAAATTACGGCACCGTAAAATTGGTTACGGCACTGCCGTATTTTGCACAAAAATCTCTAAACTCTCAGGTCAAAAATCACTCAAAAATATGGCACATGAAAATTATTACTGCCCTGCCATAAAAGTCAAAGAAGTTTTGGGTCAAAAAGTAGCCAAAATTACGGTACCGCAATATTTTTCAGAAAACTTCAGAAAAGTCTCGGGTAAGAAATCGGCCGAAATTATGGCACCGTGAAAAATATTACGGCAGTGCCGTATTTTGCGCAAAGTTTGATTTTCCCTGCAAAAAGAAAAGAAAAATTAATTCTAAAAATAAACTAAAATAAAAGAAACTAAGCAAAGTAAGAGTGCTTGGGTTGCCTCTCAAGAAGCGCTAATTTTTAGGTCTATAGCTTGACCAAAACTCAAACATCATGGCGAAGCAGGTGGATCAGTACCATAGTAAATAGAATATAATTTTCTGCATTTTCGTTGTCCTAAAAGTTTAGCCACTAATCCAAACGTCCAAAAATTCATATAAATCACAATCACCATGGCTTTCTTAAATGTGCAAAAATCAAAATTTTCAATTCCACAGAAAGGATATTGAATAATCTTCCTAAATTTGTCAGTAAGCAAAATCATTAGTCCTTTCTTCAAAATTATATCTTCAATTGCAATAGGACTTTCATTAAAAGATTCAAGTATTAGATCATCAAAATAATTTTTCTGTCTCACATTAGATTCTTCAACAAAGCATAATTTTTCAAATAAATCAAAAGAGTGAATAGTAGATATGGGCAAAACATCAGAGTAAGATTCATCAATGTTTGAAATATTCAAATCCTTTTCAAGTTCCTCATGTTCATCATCAAATAATTTATCAATTTCAAAATTACCAATAAAATCAGAGTGAGACTTTTCAAAATCAATTTCCTCAGGTCTTTCTGAAGAATCAAAAGAATCAATCTTAGAATTACAAGAATCAGATTTAACCATAAATAATATATCATCAAAAGAATCAATTTCATCACTATCACTAAAATCAAGAGGGGATTTTTCAGAATCAATTTCCTCAAACTTTTTGCACAAATAAATTATCAAATGAATCAAATTTACAATCATCAAAATCAGAGTGAGATTCATTAATGTTCACAAAAGAATCAACTTCGAAATAATCAAAATCAGAGGGGGAATTTTCTAAATCAATTTTCTTAGTTTCCAAATCAAACTTAAGTAAACAATCTTGTTGTGCTAATTGGGTTTCCAATATTTTCTTATGAGTTGTTAAAGATCCTACTTGAAAAGCAAGCTAACTAATTATCCCTTTAAGATCTTCATTTTCCTTACTTCGATTTGTCATGATTTGAATTTGATTTGTCATGAATTTTTCAAGCATGAGTTTTAACCTAGATTTCTTAGTATCCTCAAAGTATGGTTTAGAAACATGATTTGGAGGAGTTAAAAATTGGCAATCAGAAGTATAATGAACAAAACTTCTACAAATATCACATCTAATAGAAGAATAAGATGTCCTAGAAGGATGCATACAAGAGTGTAATTTCAATTTGTCTGCAAGAATGCACAATGAATCATCTTTATACTTACCTTGTGGCATGTATACCTCACCTCTTTCAGTTGTCCATGATTTGTGATTAAAAGACATATCTTCAAATCTATCAAGAACAGAAAGATTATCCAACACCAATCAATCAAAAAATATATATTTTTTCAAATTTTCTCAGAATAGAAAATAATATACAACACAATCAAATTAAAAAAAAAAATTCAGAAATCACAATTCGGTCACAACTTGTGAAAATCCAAAACCTGCAAAATCAGAAAACAAAGTTAAAACTAAAAACAAATAAAACTTAGTCTAGCAATACTAACAACTATTTTGATATTAACAAAACTAAGGTCCTCGGCAATGGCGCCAAAAACTTGTTGTAGTCCGCATGTGCACGGATACTCGAAGTAATAAAAAGATATCGAACCACAAAGACCTACGTGTTAAGTACCAAATAGTTGTTTTCTCACTAGCTAAGCAAATCGAATATATGAAGCAAACTATCAAAAGCTACACGAAAATATCAGAGAGAGAAACTGGGACTTGTGTTTCATCCTCCTTAATTTCAATGACTAGATATGAATAGATGTTCGTCAATCAAATTTTATCATGATAAAGATATAATTTACTTCATAAAGAAACCATCTCGCTTTCGTGCAGACAAATTACAAAGAACCGATCCTCACTTTCATGCAGGATCTATTCAATGCTGATAATAAGTAAATCATTGATAAAGAACTCAAGGATCACTTTCATGCATCCGAATTCTAAATCAATCATCTCAAGTGGAAACTCAAGGATCACTTTCGTGCATCCGAATCTCAACATAGGTTCTACTTAAGGTTCTCCAATGACCTGATACTCAATTTCTTGCAGTATCATCATGTTTATCACAGTAACTCAATGCTAAATTCAGATTATCAACATGGTAATATACTTCTAAAATTGAGAATTAAGAACAAACCTAATTTCTTACGATGAGTTCCTAACGTTCAATTTTAGGGTTCCAAGTTCTCAAGCAAATCACCTTTCGGTTCATATCGCGAAAACTCTAAAACATGCTAACAATATGAATCTTCAGAGAATTAAAGGCGTTCATCACATAAGTAAAATTATCATAGTAAAGTTATCATGACGAAATAAAAATTATCTAGTTATATAAAATCAAGGTGATTACACCCCATGTCCCATAAGATGTCTAAGCTAGCAAGGTTGAGGAATTCTAATAAATAATAGATTAGAATGATCAAAAATCGAAAAGAAGGGGAAAATCAACTTTACAGCACGTTTGTAATGAAAGTTACAGCTGTAATTTCCGTGATGAATAGTGCAGGTGCCACCAATTTCTTTGATTTCTCCTCCGATCGATCTCCTTTCACTCTAAAACTTATAGGGTATCCTCTTCTCCTCCAGGCGAAGCTTTCTTGTGAAAATCGCGGCCAGCGGTGGCCTCTACATCTCTCGATGTGAGGCCGTGCCCTAGGGACTCCTCCCTTGATTTCTCTCTATACAGTGGATAAAAATTAGGGCTTTTGCTCCCCCTGTCTTCTCCTCATTGAGATGAGTTTATAGCTCCTTTCGGATCTCAATTTGGTGGTCTATTGCTCAAGAAATTGTCTGCGCAAGATTCGGGCTTCAAAATGTCTAGAAGAATCGCATGCCAAGAATAGAATTACGGCCGTAATTTTGGTTACGGTAGGGCCGTAATTTGGTTCTGTGAATTATGGGCAAAAATACGGTACCATAAAAAATATTACGGTACTGCCGTAATTTCTTCTGTGTAATTATGGGCAAAAATACGGTACCGTAATTTTCATTATGGTAGGTGTCACGGGCAATTTTTCTTTTAACTAGAAAACTTGCACCAAGACCGGCAGAACTTCTTTCGAAGCCCCCAAGCCCTAATCAAGAGTGAAGTGTCCAGTTAAGGACACTTAAGCGGAAGCACAAGGACACTCACTCACTCGCGTCCAAGAGGGGTTCGGTGACTCACCGCCCCTACAAGTACACTCACAGAAGTCACACCACTAAATCTCTCAGCCCACACTCCTCACTCGTCGTAATACCCAAATTGGGCCGACAGATAATTAATTGGACCTGTGTGCAAGAGCAAGCAAGGCCGACCATTCGAGGGGCTGGGCCGAATAATAGCAGTTATTAAGCAGCTAGCCCTATATGGGCTCACATATTAATCAGAGGAGGCCGGTCGAGCAGAAAGCCCAGAAAGAGCTCGACCAACGATGCAGGTACGACGGTAAATTTCTAAGTCTAAGGAGGTTAGATATTACCCTTGTTGCGTGCCTCGCTCCTCGTGCCTCGGATGGTCAAAGATGATGTGTCGTAAGGACCCAAAGATCCCCAATAGCAGCCACGCACGTGGAAGGAAATCACGCGTGACTCTAGCACGCAACTTTTCCCCACTTTCTTCACGCGTCCGCCTCCTCTGCCCACGCTCACCACCCAGCGTTCGCCGCCGGCCACTGCTGATCGCCCAGCCGACGCCGACGGGTTCGCCGGAACCCTAGCACTGCATCGCTGCCTCGATCGGAACCCTAATCGGGTCGCCGAGCCGCTGCCACGAACGCCGCCGCCTGATGTCACCTCGCGTCAGGAAGAATGGGAGACGCCTGGGAGAAGTCGCACCGCCGCCGGATGTCAACGACCGGCCGCCTGAGAGTGTCCGCCGGTGAGGACGAAGTCGCCGACGCCAAGGACGAGCCGCATGCTCGTTGGCGTCACCGGGTCAGATGGACATGCCTGGACATCACGAACAGCGCCGAGCGTACTCCGTACGCCGCCTGGCCTCGCCGTCGGCCGCTCGGACGTCGCTTGAGGAAGCCGCCTAGCGAGAGAGCACTGCCTGAGGAAGGGGCCGCCTCCCCTGTTGTCACCAGGAACAATCGACGCCGCTTCTTCCTCTGTTGCGTCAATGTTCATACGCATGCTCACGAATGCCACCTCTTCTCGCTATGTACAACACCTCGATGGCACATATGTGTGTGGAACCGGAGAAACGCACCGCGCTTCCCTCTCCCTCATCTAGGTCTCTAGCCGTAAGCTCAGTTGGCTATGGGAAAACCTAGACTCGTCAATAGTTGATGCCACCCCACGGCCCCTAAGGTTTATTTATAACCAAGGGCGCCGCCCACACACATACCACGTGTCGCCATGTGTGTGCCACCAGGGCCTGACATAAGTCGGACCATGGGCTCACCAACGGTTCAATATGAACGTTGGGTCCAGACCCATATTACGTGCACACCCTTCACACATGTTAGGGCAAGCATCCACGTCACTATTATTCGTCCTTCGCTCAAACCCCCAATTTAGGGTGAACAATCGGATCTTGGTGGACTCGAGCTCAGGCAATCTCAATGCCTGTCCACCGTGCCAGATGACCCGGGTTCAATATCATCCGCCGTGCTTAATGTGCTTGTGAAGAGTCCCCTTCAAGGGGGAGCGCAAGGGGGTGAAACCCTAAGGGTGGCGCATATTTCATTTACGCATGAAGATGCTAGGGTTTCAACAAAATCGCATGTAATACATTCTTATGATCAACTTCAAATGATTGAATGGATCAAGAGGAAGTTCATACCATAGCCATGAGTGGATGCGGCTTGGAAGCAAAGACCAAGAGAGATCTTCTCCACAAGTGACGCACACAAGAAGAGAGATGGCTTCCTCTTGTTGATCTTTTTGCTAGCAAAGATCTTCAAGTGTCCTTGCCGTATGGAAGGGAAGAGAACTTCTTGCTTGGCGAGACTTCCTTCACTTGTTTTCGTCAAAAAACCTCTCCACCGAAAAGGGGGAAGCCTTCACAAGAGAGGATCCGTCGAGAGAGTGAGTAACCTCTCACACTAATGTGGAGGCGTTACATACATTCCATTTGGAAACCGAATTCCCAAAATGGAAAGTAGTCAAGGCTCATGCGTTCACCCTTAAGTGAACCAAGCGCTTATCTCATCTCCCATGAACCATGCGCTCATTCATGAGCCGGTTCAATGTCGGTTTGGTCCAAGACCAATTAACCCAAGACATATGGTCTAGATCACAATAAACCCTAAAGGTTCAAGATCTAACCGTTCATTTCTTGATGCCCCTGATCTCACCGATCTAGCATCAACTCTCTCGATCAAAGCTTACCGATCTTAAGCCCTAATCAATCAAACATGATCAGACCAGATCTCACTTATAATCAGAGATTAAATCCCTTCAAACTGAACCCAAACAATTCAGTCCACACGATCTGACTTAAGCAAGCCATATCTTCAAATTGTGCGACCCTGAGGGTTTCCTTTAAATGTCGGTAACGATAACTTACGTTATCACGATCAGTGAGGGGTATCTAGCAACACATCACTGTCTCCCGATATAAAGGAAAGAGTCTTCCAAGACTACTCCCAAATCACAGCACAAGTGTGAAGTTACTTCACGAGGCATACATGTTTCCTTTGCCACTGGATGTTCTTATTGGACAAGCGTGTCAAGCCTGTAGCTCCAATATGATGAGCATGATTAGACCAGATGAACATAGTCACCTGGGTATGGCCATACACTTTCTCAATCATCTCATTTAGGGGGGCCCCTTTAGAACATCACACTCCTTAAACAAGGAGACGGCAATCCTATATCCATCACTAGTGTCCTAACCTGACTCATGATCATTATCCAAGACAGTCTATAACCATTATGTTTCAAATGATATTGAACTACCTCAAAACAATGACAATCATCATTTAGAAACACAAGTGATCTCAAGTCAGAGGACATGTGCCACTTGATGCATACAAGGATTATTCACATTGTGACAAGCAATTGAATATCCTAGTAGGGTCTGACTGGAATGAAGCGTCAGTATATCCTTCAATACTGAGTTCTTCCTGACCACCATATATCAAGAACATATCTTTGGTCCTCCGCAGATATTTTAAAATGTTCTTGACTGCAATCCAGTGTGCCTGACCTGGATTACTTTGGAATCGACTAGTCACGCTTAACCCGTAAGCAACGTCTGGGCGAGTACACAACATCGCATACATAATGGACCCAATAGCCGAAGCATAAGGCGTATTGTCCATTTCCTCTTTCTCAGTCTGTGTTTGCGGACACTGACTCTTTGAAAGATTCAGACCATGTCTGACTGGAAGATGTCCTCTTTTAGAATTTTCTAAATGAAATCTCTCCAGGACTTTATCGATGTAAGTACTCTGGCACAGCCCGAGAAGCCTCTTAGATCTATCTCTGTAGATCTTCACACCTAATACATAGGCTGCTTCTCCTAGATCTTTCATCTAGAAACATTTCCTTAGCCATGCTTTAACGGCATGCATTTCAGGAATATCGTTTCCAATGATTAAGATATCATCGACGTAGAGGACTAGGAAAGTAATCACGCTCCCACTAAACCTTTTATATACACACGGGTCATCTTCATTCTTGATGAAACCAAACTCAGAGATTGATTCATCAAAACGAATATTCCTGCTTCTAGATGCTTGTTTAAGTCCATAAATGGACTTCTTTAACTTGCATATTTTATGACGATCTGATGGATTTGTGAAACCTTCAGGTTGTGTCATATACACATCCTCATCCAGTTTTCCATTAAGGAAAGCGGTCTTCACATCCATCTGCCAGATCTCATAATCGTAATATGCTGCTATCGCGAAAAGAATCCGAATAGACTTGAACATGGCTTCAGGAGAGAAAGTTTCATCATAATCTATCCCGTAGATTTGTTTGAAACCTTTCGCAACTAGCCTGCCTTTATAGGTAACCACGTTACCATCCATGTCAATCTTCTTCTTGAAGATCCATTTACAGCCTATAGGGATTACAACCGGAGGCGGATCAACCAAATCCCAGACTTGGTTATCTGACATGGAGTCCATCTCGGCGCGCATAGCTTCAAGCCATCTCGCTGACTCCAGTCCACTGACCGCATCCGCATAAGTGAGGGGTTCATCATTATCAATGATGTAGACTCCGTCATAGCGCTCAGGCTGTCGACGGATCCTTCCCGATCTACGCGGTTCCCGTGATATCTGAGCCTCAGGTTGTTCAATAACCTGATCCACTGGCTCATGCACATCCAACTGTGCTTGACTACTTTGTCCTTCCTCTGGATTCTCATCCAGCTTTATTTCTCTCCCACTGGCTTCTTGCAGAAGAAACTCCTTCTCAAGAAAAATTGCCGTCCTAGCAACAAATACCTTGTTCTCCTTGGGATCGTAGAAATAATAACCCTTAGTTTCCTTAGGGTAACCGACAAAGACACATTTCTCAGATCTGCTCTCTAGTTTCCCAGAGGCGAGCTTTTTAACATAAGCCTCGCAACCCCAGATCCTGATAAATGTCAAGCTAGGCTGTTTCCCATACCATAATTCATATGGAGTCTTTGAAACTGCCTTAGATGGCACTCGGTTTAGTACCTTTGCAGCTGTTTCCAGTGCAAATCCCCAAAAGGAGTAAGGTAGAGTAGCCTGACTCATCATAGAACGAACCATGTCTAGTAACGTTCTATTTCTCCTCTCGGACACACCATTCCATTGCGGTGTTCCTGGCGGAGTGAGCTGTGAGATAATCCCACACTCTTTTAGATAGTCAGTAAACGCATGACTCAAGTATTCTCCACCTCGATCAGAACGAAGTGCCTTGATATTTCGGCCTAGCTGATTCTGTACTTCATTCTTGAACTCTTTGAACTTGTCAAAAGATTCACTCTTATGTCTCATAAGATAGACATAACCATATCTACTGAAATCATCAGTAAAGGTAATGAAGTACTGATAGCCACCTCTGGCCTGTTTACTAAATGGCCCACACACATCACTGTGTATAAGGTCAAGTAAACCTGAAGCCCTTTGACCTTTGTTAGGAAAAGGTGACTTCGTCATTTTACCCATTAAACAAGCTTTGCATGTATCAATCTCCTCATAGGATAATGATCCCAGCAGTCCATGATCATGCAACTGCTTAATGCACTTCTTGTTAATATGGCCTAAACGACTATGCCATAGCAAGGTGCTGTCATCAGCATACTTGGCTTTCTTATTATCAATGTTTTGTATAGAATATTCCATGTCCAACATGAATAACCCATTGTTAATTGAACCAGTAGCATAAACAATATTATCAAGAGTAAGATAACACTTTGAAATCTTGCATTCAAAGGAAAACCCTTTCCTGACAAGAGCAGGAATAGAGATAATATTTTTGGTAATACTGGGTACAAAGTAACAATTGTTTAATTCTAATACAATGCCAGATGGTAATGAGATGTAATAATCCCCTACAGCAACAGCAGCTACCCGTGCCCCGTTTCCAACGCGTAGGTCCACCTCATGCTGTCCCACCTGTCTTCTTCTCTTGAGTTCCTGTACATTTGAACAAATGTGAACTCCACATGCAGTGTCCAACACCCATGAAATAGAAGAAGAGGATATCATGACTTCAGTCACAAATATACCTGAGCCAGAAGCGATGCTTCCCTTCTTGTCTCCTTGGAGCGCTTTACAGTCCTTTTTCCAGTGACCCAGCTGGCCACAGTGGAAACACCTGTTGTCCTTCGACCGCTTCACCTTTTGTTTCAGAGCCTTACTGTAGTTCTTGACAGGGGCTTTGCCCTTCTTCCCCTTCTTCTTGTTCCTGGAAGGAACCATTAAGACAGAGGTTGAAGGCTTTCCCTTCAGAGTCTCCTCAGTAGTCAAGAGCATATTCAGCAGCTCTGCCGGAGTACAGTCGATTTTGTTCATATTAAAGTTAATAATGAACGCATCGAAAGAAGGTGGGAGAGACTGCAGAATAATGTCTACAGCAAGCTCCTGATTGATGGTATGCCCCAGTTTCTCCAGAGCCTCTTTGTGCCCAATCATCTTGAGCACGTGAGCTCCCACTGGGCTCCCTTCAGCCAGTTTGCTCTGAAAGAAAAGCTTTGTCAGATTATAGCGTTCTGTCCTCGCCTGTGCAGCATACAGCATCTTGAGGTTTGCTATAATTTCTATAGCAAACATATCCTCATGCTGACGCTGCAGCGGTGGCGTCATAGATGCTAGCATCAGGCAAGCGACATCAATGCTATCATTGACGTGCTTTTCATAGGCATCACGAACCGCCCTTGTGGCGTTCGCAGCGGGTTGAGGCGGCACAGCCGTCTCGAGGACATACAGTTTCCTCTCTGCCTTAAGAACGATCTTAAGGTGTCCATACCAGTCTGAGAAGTTTGGCCCAGCAAACTTCTCCCTTTCCAGTAGGGATCGCACATTGAAGCTCATGGTGTTCGTTGCTGCAGGAATCTACAACAATGCAAGAACAGCAAGGTCAGTATCAATGTTTAGAATCAATCCAGGACTTAAGAAAGATTCTTTTCTCACTATTTTGTCTGACTGAAAAATCCATTAAACAGTCCGAAAGAGTAACACTCTTTTAGTGAGATGGGATCCAGATTTCATACTTGGTCTCCGCGTCCCGCTCAGGCGAGATAAGATGCACAGAGAGTACAAGCACTAATTTCTGGTAGGCAGTCCCTGCCAATCGCCAACCCGTGCGATTCCCCTTCATCTGGGCAATCCAGCAGACTGTGCCAACTGAGTTGGTACAACACAGTCTCTGATCCCACAGATGGCTGCCTCCATGTGCTACCATATGCGCCACATATGTAGCCTACATGGTCAAGCTGACCCGACTTACTCCCTGGACCACCACGTGCTATGCTGAGCAACGAGAAGCGATAAATCCCTTCTCTGTAACACGCAGGTGAAATCCCGCACCGTCTGAAGATAGATGGACGTGCCCACTGAGTGGGTACAACACGGCTCCAACGATAGTCAGAACAGTGAGGTTTCGCGTCAGAAGGCTATCGTGCTTGAAATTTTAGCGTTGGATTTTAACGGTCTTTTATCTTCTTTACTATCATGCAAATCCTATGGTGATAGCAGAAGATAAATAAATCATGCATTTCTAATTATTTAGAAAATAAAAGAAAGCATGGATCTTATGTGGTAAAAGCCCATAGAGCCTAAGTAAGACCTTAAATCAACTTAAGTCTTCACTTGAGCTCTTTTGCATCTCATCTGGTCCAACCCAGGGCCCTAGCGCTCAATGCAGCTCAGGTGCGCCCACCAGCTGAATGCTACTCTGCGATGTGTGCTTTTGTGCTCTTGTCTAATTAAAATACATTTTAATCTATCTAGACAAGTTTGACTCGCAGGTCAATTATACAATAAAGTAATTAAAAATGTGATTCGCAGATCACAAAAATAATAATTTACCAGGCTCGCAGGCCCCAGCACAGCACACATTAAAAGGGCAACCCACATAAGATTAAATAAACAAGCATCATGGCATCATTCAACATGTGATCCTTTTACAAGAAAATAATTTTGAAAACCCCATAGGCATCAATTTTATTTTTCTTATGTGCCCTACAACCTTACAACGGTCCATTGATAGGGATCCACTCATCCATCTAGTCAGATCCACTGCCCTTGCATGCACCAAGTCCTAACTGACTTGCGTTGACCTAATAGTCAACCATGCATGCGCAAAGGGCTGAACGACCCCATGAGTTCTAGCAAGCGGGTGTGACCCCGGGCCTAACTCATGTGTGTTCACAGGTTGTCTCAACCAGACCTCGCTACACACCCTTGATGCAGTCGACCTATAGCCACCTCGTGCTTGCGCACAGGTGCCATCTGGTCGATCCATCTAGGCTGTCAGATGGTCTGATCAGACTGATTGGATCTATTCAAGATGATGCTTTCAACCCTATCAACCCGTCTAAGGGTTTATAGTAGGCGCTTATTAGATCTAATGAAGGGCGCGCAAGTTCTTTTGATTTGAGAAAACAAAGCATGCGCCAATACATGCGCAACAATCAACTAGCGCCAACATAACTCTCATACATGCGCAACATGAACATACTATCAACTAGTATAATCGCATGAAGAGAAAACATAGATCTAAGCATCAAGCATATATGGATCACACAAAGCAATAATAAGAACATATAAGAACCTATGCTCTGATACCAATTGAAGAGTCCCCTTCAAGGGGGAGCGCAAGGGGGTGAAACCCTAAGGGTGGCGCATATTTCATTTACGCATGAAGATGCTAGGGTTTCAACAAAATCGCATGTAATACATTCTTATGATCAACTTCAAATGATTGAATGGATCAAGAGGAAGTTCATACCATAGCCATGAGTGGATGCGGCTTGGAAGCAAAGACCAAGAGAGATCTTCTCCACAAGTAACGCACACAAGAAGAGAGATGGCTTCCTCTTGTTGATCTTTTTGCTAGCAAAGATCTTCAAGTGTCCTTGCTGTATCGAAGGGAAGAGAACTTCTTGCTTGGCGAGACTTCCTTCACTTGTTTTCGTCAAAAAACCTCTCCACCGAAAAGGGGGAAGCCTTCACAAGAGAGGATCCATCGAGATAGTGAGTAACCTCTCACACTAATGTGGAGGCGTTACATACATTCCATTTGGAAACCGAATTCCCAAAATGGAAAGTAGTCAAGGCTCATGCGTTCACCCTTAAGTGAACCAAGCGCTTATCTCATCTCCCATGAACCATGCGCTCATTCATGAGCCGGTTCAATGTCGGTTTGGTCCAAGACCAATTAACCCAAGCCATATGGTCTAGATCACAATAAACCCTAAAGGTTCAAGATCTAACCGTTCATTTCTTGATGCCCCTGATCTCACCGATCTAGCATCAACTCTCTCGATCAAAGCTTACCGATCTTAAGCCCTAATCAATCAAACATGATCAGACCAGATCTCACTTATAATCAGAGATTAAATCCCTTCAAACTGAACCCAAACAATTCAGTCCACACGATCTGACTTAAGCAAGCCAT
This sequence comes from Costus lasius, assembly GCA_027563935.2. NCBI lineage: Eukaryota > Viridiplantae > Streptophyta > Magnoliopsida > Zingiberales > Costaceae > Costus > Costus lasius. The sequence continues at coordinate 89,505,252 of CM050450.1, read as the reverse complement.
ATCTTCAAATTGTGCGACCCTGAGGGTTTCCTTTAAATGTCGGTAACGATAACTTACATTATCACGATCAGTGAGGGGTATCTAGCAACACATCACTGTCTCCCGATATAAAGGAAAGAGTCTTCCAAGACTACTCCCAAATCACAGCACAAGTGTGAAGTTACTTCACGAGGCATACATGTTTCCTTTGCCACTGGATGTTCTTATTGAACAAGCGTGTCAAGCCTGTAGCTCCAATATGATGAGCATGATTAGACCAGATGAACATAGTCACCTGGGTATGGCCATACACTTTCTCAATCATCTCATTTAGGGGGGCCCCTTTAGAACATCACACTCCTTAAACAAGGAGACGGCAATCCTATATCCATCACTAGTGTCCTAACCTGACTCATGATCATTATCCAAGACAGTCTATAACCATTATGTTTCAAATGATATTGAACTACCTCAAAACAATGACAATCATCATTTAGAAACACAAGTGATCTCAAGTCAGAGGACATGTGCCACTTGATGCATACAAGGATTATTCACATTGTGACAAGCAATTGAATATCCTAGTAGGGTCTGTCCAGTACATCCAATGTACCCATGAGTCTACATCTTATTCCATGCTCGAAGCATCCTATAGGATTAGAGCACATATTAGTCTCAATCATATCAAGGCTGTCTCATGTTCACCAAGATATCTCGACTAAGGACATTACAGCATGACAGCCTAGCTGAACAGCATTGAGACATTATTCAGAAGCACACTTATTGCAGCAGACAATGTAACATACTGAATAACAACCATTGCCTTAATAAACATAAGAGTTTATATACATGATACTGATGTAATCCCAAGGCCTCAAACATTAGCCTTAAGGGCATACCCCAACAGCTTGGGGATTCGTGCTAAATCCCGGGGGCATCACATTCTTCCCCACTTGTGTTCGTCGTCGCCCTTGACGACAGGCCATCCATATAATCTTTTATCTGCTCCTGAAACTGCCATAGGTTAGAAGCTTTTTCCCATCGTGCTTCTTCCTCAGGTGTGCCTTCCCATTGGATGAGAAACTCCATTCTTCGATTTTTGCTTGTGTAATCAAGTGTTTTATGATTTAAAATTTTTTCTATTTTTTTGTCAAATTCTACTCTGACACTTGGTGGAGCCCAATGCCCCTGAGCTCTACTAGGTTCTCCTTCATCTATATGAAATTTCTTTAGAAAACTCATGTGGAACGTCGGATGTAGCTTCAAACGATCTGGGAGTTTCAATCTGTAAGCCACTACACCAATCCGCTGTAAGACCTTGAAAGGTCCATCATATCTCTGTATCAAACTCTTGTGCGCCAATTTAGCATATATATTCTTCCACATTTGAGGTGTTAGTTTCAACAAAACTAGATCCCCAACGTCAAAACTTTCATCTCTTCGGCTTTGATTGGCGTAGTGCTGCATCCTTCTTGCAACATGCTTAAAGCTATCATGAGCTTCCTGGAGCACCTCGGCATGCTCCTTAGCCACCCGAAACGCTGCTGGGCACTCGCCCTCTGTCTGCTGAATTATGTCCACTGGTGTAAGGGTCTGCTGTCGTAAGACAATCTCAAAGGGGGTCTTCCTTGTGGATGAAGACCGCTGCAAGTTATAAGCAAACTGCGCTCTGTCGAGGAGAGATACCCAATTGCGCTGGCTTGTTGTAACGAAATGTCAAAGATACTCTTCTAGCAACGCATTCACCCTCTCTATCTGACCATCAGTCTGAGGATGATTTTCTATTGAAAACTTCATCTCCGAGCCAAGTGTTTTGAACAATGATGTCCAAAAGTTCCCTGTGAATCTGGTGTCTCTGTCGGAGATCATGTCAAGTGGAAGCCCAAATTGCTTCACCACATACTTGAAGAAGAGTTCAGCTGTGTCCTTGGTTGAACAAGGCTCTGGTCCTACGATGAACACTAAATATTTTGAAAATCTGTCCACCACCACTAACACTGAGGCTTTACCTTCGACTTTCGGCAATCCTATGATAAAGTCCATGGAAACTAAAGTCCATGCGCATTCCGGTACTGGTAGAGGCTGAAGTAGTCCTACTTCACACCGTCTGTCAACTTTATCCTACTGGCAGATCAAGCAGGTGCGGACGTAATGATCAATATCGGCTCGCATGGAGGGCCAATAGCATGATCTGGACATAAGCGCCAACATCCTACGCTGTCCTGGATGACCACTCCATGTAGTGTCGTGGAGCTCCCTCATAAACTCGCGATGTAGTCCGCCGGTTGCCGGAACAAAAGGCCAACCACCTTCGGCCATAAGTAGGCCTCCGCCTTCAACAAAGAACATGCGGACCTAGCCTTCTTTCGCATCAGCTAACAACCGCTGATATTTGGCGTCGTGTCCTGCGGCTTGCCAAATACGCTCGAGGAGATATGCCACTTCTTCTGGTACAGCTTCTTGACTCTCAACTTGGGTCATCACCCAAGTGGCCAGATAAGTCAACTCGCCCTAGCATACACCTGTCTCCAGGGTGGCTACAGAAATAGCGCCACCCTACACTCCTCCTCTACTCGATCGAGTCTGTGTCTGTGTTCCCTCCAAATGAAGACATCTCACCAAGCACGGATGTCTCTCATCTAATATCAGGACACCATCCAGATGAGGTGTCACTGCCGCCTTCATCTTCCTCAAAAGATCAAGTCCGATGATCACGTCGAAATCATCCAGAGTAACTACTCGAACGTGATGTTGACCACTCCAATCGCAGAAAATAATGGGAGTATCATAAGATATTCTGACGATCTGTCGCTCTTCTGCGTTAACCGTCTTCACTCGGTCTTGCGCTGGGGACAAGCGCAAGCCTAACCGAGGTGCTATCCGCTCAGACACAAAAACATGTGGAGCTCCACTGTCTACCATGGCATAAACTCAATGTGAGTTCATGCTCATCTCCACGTACAGGAGCTTCTTGTTCATCACCGTCGTCATAGCAATGGCGTTAATCACTAGTGGATTAACAGTGGTCATAGGATCATCAGATTTCTGGTGAGACTCTCTTTCAACAATAGCTACTAGAGTGTCTCCTCTTGGGCAATTACACATGTTGTGGGCTCCTTGCAAAGGAAGCATCTGATCTGTCTTCCTATGTCTCTAGGCGGAGATCTGGGAACATGTGGCCGTGGAGGTCCAGCACATGAATTATTCCTCTCCATCCAAGTCTTCTTTTGACCCTATCCTGCTTTACTCGGCTTAGGCCGAGAGGTACAGGCTGGTCGCTTCCCCCTAGTCCTGTGACTTGGATGTGCTAGTAGGAGCAGGGGCGGGTGCTGCCCTACTCCGTAAATCCACAAGTCCATCTGCAATAGTCATAGCCTCTTTTAGGTTCCTGGGCGAGTGTCGCCTGACCTCAATCTCTGCCCATGTCTACAATCGATCTAGGAACCAATACATTCTGTCCTTCTCGGACATATCCAGAATCTCCAGCATCACCGCCGAATAGGCCTTGATGTATTTGCGGATAGTCCCTGTATGCCTGATGCGCTGAAGAGCGTCGCGTCCTCCCTTCGTCAGATCAGTAGACCAGAACTGAGTCTTGAGTTCTGCCTTTAATTCTTCCCAAGAAATATCTCGTGGTACCTCTTCTCCTGTATGTGCCACTAGGGTGCGCCACCACAGCTTGGCGTCACCAGTGAGATAGGCAGCACACACTTGTGCATGCTCGGCATCAGCAACCTGAGTAGATCTGAAATACTGCTCGATGTCCCAAAGGAAGTTTTCCAACTCCTTTGCACTGCGTGTCCCACTGAAAGGTGTGGGCTCGGGTATCTTCAAACAAACCGTGGATGATTGGGTCTCCCCTGCGCCTGTGGCCGATGAAGAGGAAGGTAGAATTACTCTTAAGATCGGTCACCTCCAATGCAACTGCTCCAAGTGCTGAGGAGAGACGTGCCAACTCACTGTCAAAGCGGGTCCCTAAGGACTCTATCATCCTGTGGAGATCCTCAAGACGTTCCACCAATGTGGAATCTCCACCATGATTCCCGATCATAGCTTCAAGACAGGAGATGCGGTCAGCTGCAGAAACCATAGCTATTCTGTGCTCTAAAGGTCTGAGAGGTGGTATGTGATTTGAAGGTCTGACCTCTAAGTGCACTGAGAAAGAGCGAAGTAAGCACTCGATCTGGGCTGAAACTGATCGATTAGTGAAGAGGCAGAGGGATTATGCCCCGGCGTTAGGCACCGACGTACGCAACCCCCAAACGGTATCCACTAACGTCTATATCTTGGGGATCCAAACTCTGCGCAAACATGGCTTTGATACCGGTTTGTCACTGGCAATTTTTTTCTTTTAACTAGAAAACTTGCATCGAGACCGGTAGAACTTCTTTCGAAGCCCCCAAGTCCTAATCAAGAGTGAAGTGTCCGGTTATGGACACTTAAGCGGAAGCACAAGGACACTCACTCACCCACGTCCAAGAGGGGTTCGGTGACTCACTGCCCCTACAAGTACGCTCACAGAAGTCACACCACTAAATCTCGCAGCCCGCACTCCACACTCGTCATAATACCCAAATTGGGCCGACGGATAATTAACTAGACCTTTGCGCAAGAGCAAGCAAGGCCGACCCTTCGAGGGGCCGGGCCGAATAATAGCAGTTATTAAGCAGCTAGCCCTATATGGGCTCACACAATAATCAGAAGAGGCCGGTCGAGTAGAAAGTCCAGAAAGAGCTCGACCGACGATGCAGGTATGACAGTTAATTTCTAAGTCCGAGGAGGTTAGATATTACCCTTCTAGCGTGCCTCGCTCCTCGTGCCTTGGACGGTCAAAGATGACGTGTCGTAAGGACCCAAAGATCTCCAATAGCAACCACGCACGTGAGAGTCATGCACATGGAAAGAAATCATGTGTGACTCTCGCACGCAGCTTTCCCCCCTTTCTTCACGCGTCCGCCTCCTCTGCCCACGCTCACCGCCCAGCGTTCACCGCCGGCCAATGCTGGTCACCCAGCCGACGCCGACGGGTTCACCGGAACCGTAGCGCCGCACCGCCGCCTCGATCGGAACCCTAATCGGGTCGCCGAGTTGCCGCCACGAACGCCGCCGCCTGATGTCACCTCGCGTTAGGAAGAACGGGAGACGCTTGGGAGAAGTCGCTGAAGGGTCCCCTTCAAGGGGGAGCGCAAGCGGTTAAAAACCCCTTTCAAGAGGGGGGGGGGGCCGAAAACCCTAAACAAGGGGGCGCATGCATTTTGCTAGGGTTTCAAGAATTCAATCGCTTATGTGCTCATATGATCAACTATAATATTTCATTAGATCAAGAATGTGATCATACCAATGCCATAGATCGGATGTCGGTTTGGAAGCAAAGTTCAAAGAGAACTTCTCCAAAGGAATCGCACACAAGAAGAAGAAGGCCTACACCTTGAACGTCCCTTGTGCTAGCAAGGCTCCAAAGTATCCCTTGTCGCGTGAAGGAGATTTGGAGATCAAGCTTGGCGAGAGCAACCTTCCTCCTCTTCTCGTCCGAATGCCCTCACCTCCAAGGATGAACGTTGAGAAGAGAGGAGTGAAGTCGAGCGTTCAAAACGCTTTGGCGTTAAGGTGAAGTCGCCTTCAATACTTTCCATAAATGGAAGAGATGAAGCTATGCGCCCATTACCGAACCAAAACGCCTAACCCCTTGAACCAAGCGTTCACCCTTGTGAACCGGTTCAAGCCACTTCAATCCATTTCAATTTGGTTCAAGAACCAAATTAAACCAGCCCAAGCCATGGTCTAGATCTCATTGAACCAATGGTTCAATATCTAACCGTTGATCTCGTGATACTCTTGATCTCACCGATCTAGCATCAATACTCTCGATCGAAGCTTACCGATCTCAAGTCCCAATCAATCAAACATGATCAGACCAGATCTCACTTACAATCAGAGCCTCTATCCCTTTAAACTGAACCCAAACAATTCAGTCCACACGATCTGACTTAAGTAAGCCATATCATCAAATTGTGCGACCCTGAGGGTTTCCTTTAAATGTCGGTAACGATAACTTTCGTTATCACGATCAGTGAGGGGTATCTAGCAACACATCACTGTCTCCCGATATAAAGGAAAGAGTCTTCCAAGACTTCACCCAAACCACAGCACAAGTGTGAATCAACTTCACTAGGCATACATGTGTCCTTTGCCACTGGATGTTCTTATTGGACAAGCGGGTCAAGCTTGTAACTCCAATACGATGAGCATGATTAGATCAGATGAACATAGTCATCTGGGTATGGCCATACACTATCTCAATCATCTCATATAGGGGGGGCCCCTTTAGAACATCACACTCCTTAAACAAGGAGACGGCAATCCTATGTCTATCACTAGTGCCCTAACCTGATTCAAGCTCACCATCCAAGATAGTCTATAATCATTATGTTTCAAATGATATTGAACTACCTCAAGACAATGACAATCATCATTTAGAAACACAAGTGATCTCAAGTCAGAGGACATGTGCCACTTGGTGCTTACAAGGATCATTCACATTGTGACAAGTAATTGAATATCCTAGTAGGGTCTGTCCAGTACATCCAATGTACCCATGAGTCTACATCTTATTCCATGCTCGAAGCATCCTATAAGATTAGAACACATATTAGTCTCAATCATATCAAGGCTGTCTCATGTTCACCAAGATATCTCGACTAAGGACATATGCATGTCAGCCTAGCTGAACAGCTTTGAGACATTATTCAAAAGTACACTTATTACAGCAGACAAGGTAGCAACCTGAATAATAACCATGCCTTTATAAACATAAGAGTTTATTACATGATACTTATACAATCCCAAGGCCTCAAACATTAGCCTTAAGGGCATACCCCAACAATCTCCCACTTGCACTTAATCTAATGGTTGAGAAATCTCAAACCCATATTATTACAGTGCTTCTCATGCTTCTGCTGCGCCAGAGGCTTGGTAAGCGGGTCTGCAGATTGTCATCTGTATGAACCTTGCATATTTTGATCTCGCCACGATCAATGATCTCCCGGATCAAGTGAAACCGTCTCTGTATGTGCTTGGACTTCTGGTGCGACCGTGGTTCCTTTGCTTGTGCGATTGCTCCAGTGTTATCACAGAAGATAACCAAAGGATCTGCACTCGAAGGAACAACACCAAGTTCTCTCACGAACTTACGAATCCACACTGCCTCCTTGGATGCTTCCAAGGCTGCAACATACTCAGCTTCTGTTGTGGAATCAGCAACAGTTGACTGTTTGAAACTCTTCCACACCACTGCTCCACCATTCAAGCTAAAAACATAGCCTGATTGCGATCGGAAATCATCCTGGTCTGACTGGAACGAAGCGTCAGTATATCCTTCTATACTGAGTTCTTCCTGACCACCATATATCAAGAACATATCTTTGGTCCTCCGCAGATATTTTAAAATGTTCTTGACTGCAATCCAGTGCGCCATACCTGGATTGCTTTGGAATCGACTGGTCACGCTTAACCCGTAAGCGACGTCTGGGCGAGTACACAACATCGCATACATAATGGACCCAATAGCCGAAGCATAAGGCGTATTGTCCATTTCATCTTTCTCAGTCTGTGTTTGTGGACACTGACTCTTCGAAAGATTCAGACCATGTCTGACTGGAAGATATCCTCGTTTAGAATTCTCTAAATGAAATCTCTCCAGGACTTTATCGATGTAAGTACTCTGGCACAGCCCGAGAAGCCTCTTAGATCTATCCCTGTAGATCTTCACACCTAATACATAGGCTGCTTCTCCTAGATCTTTCATCTGGAAACATTTCCTTAACCATGCTTTAACAGCATGCATTTCAGGAATATCATTTCCAATGATCAAGATATCATCGACGTAGAGGATTAGGAATGTAATTACGCTCCCACTAAACCTCTTATATACACACGGGTCATCTTCGTTCTTGATGAAGCCAAACTCAGAGATTGATTCATCAAAACGAATATTCCAGCTTCTTGATGCTTGCTTAAGTCCATAAATGGACTTCTTTAACTTGCATATTTTATGACGATCTGATGGATTAGTGAAACCTTCAGGTTGTGTCATATACACATCCTCATCCAGATTTCCATTAAGGAAAGCTGTCTTCACATCCATCTGCCAGATCTCATAATCATAATATGCTGCTATCGCGAAAAGAATCCGAATAGACTTAAACATGGCTACAGGAGAGAAAGTTTCATCATAATCTAACCCGTAGATTTGTTTGAAACCTTTCGCAACTAGCCTGCCTTTATAGGTAACAACGTTACCATCCATGTCAATCTTCTTCTTGAAGATCCATTTACAGCCTATAGGGATTACTCCCGGAGGCGGATCAACCAAATCCCAGACCTGGTTATCTGACATGGAGTCCATCTCGGCTCGCATAGCTTCAAGCCATCTAGCTGACTCCGGTCCACTGACCGCATCCGCATAAGTGAGGGGTTCATCATTATCAATGATGTAGACTCCGTCATAGCGCTCAGGCTGACGACGGATCCTTCCCGATCTTCGCGGTTCCCGTGTTATTTGAGCCTCAGGTTGTTCAATAACCTGATCTACCGGCTCAGGCACATCCAACTGTGCTTGACTACTTTGTCCTTCCTCTGGAATCTCATCCAGCTTTATTTCTCTCCCACTGGCCTCTTGCAGAAGAAATTCCTTCTCAAGAAATATGGCCGTCCGAGCAACAAAAACTTTGTTCTCTTTGGGATCGTAGAAATAATGACCCTTAGTTTCCTTAGGGTAACCGACAAAGATACATTTCTCAGATCTGCTCTCCAGTTTCCCAGAGGCGAGCTTTTTGACATAAGCCTCGCAACCCCAGATCCTGATAAATGTCAAGCTCGGCTGTTTCCCATACCATAACTCATATGGCGTCTTTGAAACTGCCTTGGATGGCACTCGGTTTAGTACCTTTGCAGCTGTTTCCAGTGCAAAACCCCAAAAGGAGTATGGAAGAGTAGCCTGACTCATCATAGAACGAACCATATCAAGTAACGTTCTATTTCTCCTCTCGGACACACCATTCCATTGCGGTGTTCCTGGCGGAGTGAGCTGTGAGATAATCCCACACTCCTTTAGATAGTCAGTAAACGCATGACTCAAGTATTCTCCACCTCGATCTGAGCGAAGTGCCTTGATATTTCGGCCTAGCTGATTCTGTACTTCATTTTTGAACTCTTTGAACTTGTCAAAAGATTCACTCTTATGTCTCATCAAATAGACATACCCATACCTACTGAAATCGTCAGTAAAGGTAATGAAGTACTGATAGCCACCTCTGGCATGTTTACTAAATGGCCCACACACATCACTGTGTATAAGGTCAAGTAAACCTGAAGCCCTTTGACCTTTATTAGAAAAAGGTGACTTCATCATTTTACCCATTAAACAAGCTTTGCATGTATCAATCTCCTCATAGGAGAATGATCCCAGCAGTCCATGATCATGCAACCGCTTAATGCGCTTCTCGTTAATATGGCCTAAACGACTATGCCATAGCAAGGCGCTGTCATCAGCATACTTGGCTTTCTTATTATCAATGTTTTGTATAGAATTTTCCATGTCCAACATGAACAACCCATTGTTAATTGAACCAGTTGCATACACAATATTATCACAAGATAAAACACACATTGAAATATTGCATTCAAAGGCAAATCCTTTCCTGACAAGAGCAGGAATAGAGATAATATTCTTGGTAATACTGGGTACAAAATAACAATTGTTTAATTCCAATACAATGCCAGATGGTAAAGAAATGAAATAGTCTCCTACAGCAACAGCAGCAACCCGTGCCCCGTTTCCAACGCGTAGGTCTACCTCATGCTGTCCCACCTGCCTTCTTCTCTTGAGTTCCTGTACATTTGAACAAATGTGAACTCCACATGCAGTGTCCAACACCCATGATATGGTAGAAGAAGATAACATGACCTCAGTCACATATATACCTGAGCCAGAAGCGATGCTTCCCCTCTTATCTCCTTGGAGCGCTTTACAGTCCTTTTTCCAGTGACCCAGCTGGCCATAGTGGAAACACCTGTTGTCCTTCGACCGCTTTACCTTCTGTTTCAGAGCCTTACTGTAGTTCTTGACAAGGGCCTTGCCCTTCTTCCCCTTCTTCTTGTTCCTTGAGGGAACCAATAAGACAGAGGTTGAAGGCTTTCCCTTCAGAGTTTCCTCAGTAGTCAAGAGCATATTCAACAGCTCTGCCGGAGTACAATCGATTTTGTTCATATTAAAGTTAATGATGAACGCATCGAAAGAAGGCGGAAGAGACTGTAGAATTATGTCTACAGCAAGCTCCTGGTTGATGGTATGCCCCAGTTTCTCCAGAGCCTCCTTGTGCCCAATCATCTTGAGCACGTGAGCTCCCACTGGGCTCCCTTCAGCCAGTTTGCTCTGAAAGAAGAGCTTCGTCAGATTATAGCGTTCTGTCCTCGCCTGTGCAGCATATAGCATCTTGAGGTTCGCTATAATTTCTATAGCCGACATATCCTCATGCTGACGCTGCAGCGGTGGCGTCATAGACGCTAGCATCAGGCAAGCGACATCAATGATATCATTGACGTGCTTTTCATAGGCATCCCGAACCGCCCTTGCGGCGTTCGGAGCGGGCTGCGGCGGTATCGCCGTCTCGAGGACATACAGTTTCCTCTCTGCCTTAAGAACGATCTTAAGGTGTCCGAACCAGTCAGAGAAGTTCGGCCCAGCAAACTTCTCCCTTTCCAGTAGGGATCGCACATTGAAGCTCATGGTGTTCGTTGCTGCAGGAATCTACAACAATGCAAGAACAGCAAGGTCAGTATCAATGTTAAGAATCAATCAGGACTTAAGAATGATTCCTTTTCTCACTATTTTAGCTGACTGTAAAATCCAGTAAAACAGTCCGAAAGAGTAACACTCTTTTAGTGAGATGGGATCCAGATTTCATACTTGGTCTCCGCGTCCCGCTCAGGCGAGATAAGATGCACAGAGATGACAAGCACTAATTTCTGGTAGGCTGTCCCAGCCAATCGCCAACCCGTGCGATTCCCCTTCACCTGGGCAATCCAGCAGACTGTGCCAACTGAGTTGGTACAACACAGTCTCTGATCCCTCAGATGGCTGCCTCCATGTGCTACCATATGCGCCACATATGTAGTCTACATGGTCAAGCTGACCCGACCTACTCCCTGGACCACCACGTGCTATGCTGAGCAACGAGAAGCGATAAATCCCTTCTCTGTAACACGCAGGTGAAATCCAGCACCGTCTGAAGATAGATGGACGTGCCCACTGAGTGGGTACAACACGGCTCCAACGATAATCAGAACAGTGAGGTTTCGCGTCAGAAGGCTTACGAGCTTGATATGTTAGCGTTTGGATTTTAACGGTCTTTTATCTTCTTCACTATCATGCAAGTCCTATGGTGATAGCAGAAGATAAACTCATGCAGTTCTAATTATATAAGCAATAAAAAGAAAGCATGCATCTTATGTGGTAAAAGCCCAAAGCCTAAGTAAGACCTTAAGAAACTTAAGTCTTCACTTGCTCTTCTTGGGACTTTTGCATCTCATCTGGTCCAACCCAGGGCCCTAGCGCCAAGAGCACCTCAGGTGCGCCACCAGCTGAAAGCCCCTCTTGGATGTGTGCCTTTGTGCTCTTGTCTAATCAAATACAATTTGATCTATCTAGACAAGTTTGACTCACAGGTCAATTATACATTATAAATTAAGTACAAATGTGATTCGCAGATCACAAATTAATTTACAAGTTTAATTCCAGGCACGCAGGCCCCAGCACAGCACACATTAGGGCAACCCACATAAGATTAAATAAACAAACATCATGGCATCAATCAACATGTGATCCAATCATGAAATTAAATTTTTGAAAACCCCATGGCATCAATTTTAATTTCCTTATGTGCCCCTACAACCTTACAATGGTACATTGATAGGGATCCACTCATCCATCTAATCAGATCCTCTGCCCTTGCATGCACCGAGTCCTAACTGACCCGTGTTGACCTAATGGTCAACCATGCATGCGCCAAGGGCTGAACAACCCTCATGAGTTCTGGCAAGCGGGTGTGACCCCGGGCCTAGCTCATGTGTGTTCACTGGTTGTCTCAACCAGACCTCGCTACACGCCTAAGGTGCGATCAACCTATGGCCACCTCATGCTTGCGCACAGGTGCCATCTGGTCGATCCATCTAGGCTGTCAGATGGTCTGATCAGACTATTGGATCTAATCTAGAGGTGACTTCAACCCCATCAACCCATCTAAGGGTTTATTGTAGGTGCGGCTTAGATCTAATATGCAAGGCGCGCATGTCATTTAGGGTTTTTAAGAAAAACAACTACAACAACATGAAAGAAGCGCAATCATCATACATGCGCCATACAACTAGCGCCAACACAACATAACTCTCATACATGCGCAACATGAACATACTATCCACTTGTATAATCGCATGAAGAGAAAACATAGATCTAAGCATCAAACATATATGGATCACAAAACATACATAGCAATCATATGAATCATATAAGATCCTAAGCTCTGATACCAATTGAAGGGTCCCCTTCAAGGGGGAGCGCAAGCGGTTAAAAACCCCTTTCAAGAGGGGGGGGGGGGGCCGAAAACCCTAAACAAGGGGGCGCATGCATTTTGCTAGGGTTTCAAGAATTCAATCGCTTATGTGCTCATATGATCAACTATAATATTTCATTAGATCAAGAATGTGATCATACCAATGCCATAGATCGGATGTCGGTTTGGAAGCAAAGTTCAAAGAGAACTTCTCCAAAGGAATCGCACACAAGAAGAAGAAGGCCTACACCTTGAACGTCCCTTGTGCTAGCAAGGCTCCAAAGTATCCCTTGTCGCGTGAAGGAGATTTGGAGATCAAGCTTGGCGAGAGCAACCTTCCTCCTCTTCTCGTCCGAATGCCCTCACCTCCAAGGATGAACGTTGAGAAGAGAGGAGTGAAGTCGAGCGTTCAAAACGCTTTGGCGTTAAGGTGAAGTCGCCTTCAATACTTTCCATAAATGGAAGAGATGAAGCTATGCGCCCATTACCGAACCAAAATGCCTAACCCCTTGAACCAAGCGTTCACCCTTGTGAACCGGTTCAAGCCACTTCAATCCATTTCAATTTGGTTCAAGAACCAAATTAAACCAGCCCAAGCCATGGTCTAGATCTCATTGAACCAATGGTTCAATATCTAACCGTTGATCTCGTGATACTCTTGATCTCACCGATCTAGCATCAATACTCTCGATCGAAGCTTACCGATCTCAAGTCCCAATCAATCAAACATGATCAGACCAGATCTCACTTACAATCAGAGCCTCTATCCCTTTAAACTGAACCCAAACAATTCAGTCCACACGATCTGACTTAAGTAAGCCATATCATCAAATTGTGCGACCCTGAGGGTTTCCTTTAAATGTCGGTAACGATAACTTTCGTTATCACGATCAGTGAGGGGTATCTAGCAACACATCACTGTCTCCCGATATAAAGGAAAGAGTCTTCCAAGACTTCACCCAAACCACAGCACAAGTGTGAATCAACTTCACTAGGCATACATGTGTCCTTTGCCACTGGATGTTCTTATTGGACAAGCGGGTCAAGCTTGTAACTCCAATACGATGAGCATGATTAGATCAGATGAACATAGTCATCTGGGTATGGCCATACACTATCTCAATCATCTCATATAGGGGGGGCCCCTTTAGAACATCACACTCCTTAAACAAGGAGACGGCAATCCTATGTCTATCACTAGTGCCCTAACCTGATTCAAGCTCACCATCCAAGATAGTCTATAATCATTATGTTTCAAATGATATTGAACTACCTCAAGACAATGACAATCATCATTTAGAAACACAAGTGATCTCAAGTCAGAGGACATGTGCCACTTGGTGCTTACAAGGATCATTCACATTGTGACAAGTAATTGAATATCCTAGTAGGGTCTGTCCAGTACATCCAATGTACCCATGAGTCTACATCTTATTCCATGCTCGAAGCATCCTATAAGATTAGAACACATATTAGTCTCAATCATATCAAGGCTGTCTCATGTTCACCAAGATATCTCGACTAAGGACATATGCATGTCAGCCTAGCTGAACAGCTTTGAGACATTATTCAGAAGTACACTTATTACAGCAGACAAGGTAGCAACCTGAATAATAACCATGCCTTTATAAACATAAGAGTTTATTACATGATACTTATACAATCCCAAGGCCTCAAACATTAGCCTTAAGGGCATACCCCAACAGTCGCATCGCCGCAGGATGTCAACGACGGGCCACCTGAGAGCGTCCGCCGGTGAGGACAAAGTCGCCGACGCCAAGGACGAGCCGCATGCTCGTTGGCATCACTGGGTCAGATGGACATGCCTGGACGTCACGAACAGCGCCGTGCGTACTCCGTACGCCGCCTGGCCTTGCCGTCGGCCGCTCGGACGTCGCTTGAGGAAGCCGCTTGGCGAGAGAGCACTGCCTGAGGAAGGGGCCGCCGCCCCTGTTGTCACCAGGAACAATCGACGCCGCTTCTTCCTCTGTTGCGTCAACGTTCGTACGCATGCACACGAATGCCGCCTCTTCTCGCTACGTACGACACCTCGATGGCACGTATGTGTGTGGAACCAGAGAAACACACCGCACTTCCCTCTCCCTCATCTAGGTCTCTAGCTGTAAGCACAGTTCGCTTTGGGAAAACCTAGACTCGTCAATAGTTGATGCCACCCCGCGGCCCCTAAGGTTTATTTATAACCAAGGGTGCCGCCCACACACACACACCACGTGTCGCCATGTGTGTGCCACCAGGGCCTGACATAAGTCGGACCATGGGCTCACCAACGGTTCAATATGAACGTTGGGTCCAGACCCATATTACGTGCACACCCTTCACACATGTTAGGGCAAGCATCCACGTCACTATTACGCATCCTTCGCTCAAACCCCCAATTTAGGGTGACCAATTGGGTCGACCCTTGGTGGACTCGAGCTCAGGCAATCTCAATGCCTGTCCACCGCGCCAGATGACTTGGGGTCAATGTCATCCACTGCGCTCAATGTGCTTCAGGATTCATTCTAAATCCTAGGGGCATCGCAGTAGGGGTGTAATCTGGGTAGAAAATTACAGCTCGTTATAAATATTACACCCGGGGTGTAATTTTCGAACTTGCTCTAATTTGCATTAAAATTGATAGGCGGCTTCGTCTCGACGTCTGGAATTCATTCGTGCACTCAAATCTTTCAAAATCCATCAAAATATGGCCCTTTTTGCCTGAAAATCATAAAAAAAAAAAAGAAAATGTATAGAATCCGCAATATTTGATAAAAGAGGCATAAAAACAAGCAAAATAGCATAAATATGACACAAAAAGTCTACCAAATGGCATAAAATTTACTATATATTTTGGTGTCATCAGCTCCCCTATGCCAATTGCAGAGACATCATAATCTACCTCAAAGACTTTATTGAAGTCAAGAAGCCTAAGGACTGGGGCAGTGGTCATCTTGGTCTTAAGTTCATTAATGGCCTTGCTAGCAGAATTGGTCTAGGAGAACTCACCTTGTTTTAGGCAACTAGTGATAGGGGCCACTATAGAGCTAAAGTTCCTTATGAATCTCCTATAGAAGGTAGCTGAGCCATAGAAGCTTCTAACCTCAGTGAGGGTCTTAGGTTCAGGCCAGTCTATGATGGCTTGGATTTTGGCTGGGTCAGCTTGGAGGCCATGCTTAGACACTATGAATCCTAGGAAAATCACACTATGGGACATAAAGGAGCACTTCTTAAGATTGATGTAAAGTTGCTCTTCCTTAAGAAGGTTAAGGGTCTTCCTAAGGTGCTCTAGGTGTTCCTCTTTAGTCTTACTATAGATGAGGATATCATAAAAGTAGACTACAAGGAATCTTCTAATGAAAGGCTTTAAAACTTGGGTCATGATTCTCATGAATGTGGAGGGAGCATTAGCCAAGCCAAAATGCATGATTGATCTTTCATAGAGACCATCCTTGGTCTTGAAAGTTGTCTTCCATTCATCACCTAGCCTTATCCTGAGCTAGTGGTATCCACTTCTTAAGTCATGCTTGCTAAACCATTTAGAGCCAACTAACACGTTTAGCATATCATCAAGCCTAGGAATAGGAAACCTATACTTGACAGTGATTTTGTTTATAGATCTACAGTCTATACACATGCGCCAGCTCCCATCCTTTTTAGGGGTGAGCAAAGTAGGGATGGTGCATGAGCTAAGGCTTTCTCTTATGTGTCCTTTCTCTAAAAGCACATCTACTTGCCTCTTAAGTTCTTGATGCTCGGTGGGTTTCACCCTATAGTGGGGCAGATGGGGTAGGGTTGAACCTAGGACAAGGTCTATTGCATGTTGGATGTTCCTAAGGGGTGGAAGTCCTTTGGGTTGTTCTTCAATGGTAAGCTCACTAGAATGTTCTAAGAGGGTTTCTATCTCAGGTGGCGGCTTACATTCTTCCTCTAGGTTGGCTTCCTTAAAGACTAAGGTAAACACGGGTTGATCTGGTTTAAAGTCCTTAGGTCTCATAAGCTGAAGGGTTGGTTGAGTGGGTTTTGTCTCTTCTATTTTTCCCTTATTGGTTGAGGCCTTAAGCTCTCTAGGCATAGAAGGTTTCAGCTTGATCTTCTGACCTGAATGACTAAAGACATAGGTGTTAGTCCAACCACAGTGGACTACATCCACGTCATATAGCCATGGCCTGCCTAGAAGGACTTGGGCGACATCCATAGTGATGACATCACACCAAATTTGCCCTTCATAGGTACCAAACTGTAAGGGAACTAGGCTCCTATGGGTTACAGGTACACTTGACTAGTTTACCCAAGAGATGTTATAAGGAGTTGGGTGAGTCTCTACCTTAAGTTTGAACTTAGTAACAGTAGAGTGGGAGACGGCGTTGAGGCTACTATCCCCATCTATCACAACTTTGCACATGTTTCCATTGCATTTCGTGTAAGTATGGAAGATACTAGTTCTTCACCAATCATCAGTGGGTGAGGGTTTGATCAAGGTAAACCTAACAACTCCTAAGGTGTCTTGGGCAGTTTCCTCACTACTATCATACTCTAGTTCTTCTTGGATTAGGCAATCTGAGTCAGGGTCATTGATGTCTTCAATTCTAGGGGCTTGATTTTCTTCACTTAAGTACAAGACCCTTTTAAGACAGTCTTTCATAAAGTGTCCAAGTTGTTGGCAGGCATGGCATCTGACCCTAGATGGTTCTTGGTAGCTAGAGGGTTTGGGTTTATGAGTGCTAGAGCTTGGAGGATTGGTGGGTCTAGGACTTGGTCTAGGGCTACTAAACTCTTTCCTAAAGGCAATCTTAAGTTCTTGCTCTATCTGCTTGGTCTAAGATGGGCAACCTCTATGAAGTCTATTTGGTAGTAGGTAAGGCCCTTTCTAATCTCAGATCTGAGGCCATTCTTATACCTACTAAGGGAGAATGGGGATCTTCACCCATGTTTCCTCTAATGAGAAACTCCTCAAAAATAGTAGTGTATTGGTCTACGGTCATGGATCCTTGGGTTAAGCTACTAGTTTGATCAAACAGCTTAGCTTGAAAATATGAGGGGACATATTTCAATTTAAGTTGTCGCATTTCTACCCAAGTGTCTATGGGAGGTTGGTTGGATCTTTCTAGGTTGTTTTCTGTTGGGGTATGCCCTTAAGGCTAATGTTTGAGGCCTATGGGAATGTATTTGTATCATGTAATAAACTGTTATGTTTATAAAGGCATGGTTGTTATTCAGTTAGCTACATTGTCTGCTGCAATATATGTTCTTCTGAATAATGTCTCAAAGCTGTTCAGCTCGGCTGACATGCTATTATGTCCTTAGTCGATATATCTTGGTGAACATGAGACAGCCTTGATATGATTGAGACTAATATGTGTTCTAATCTTATAGGATGCTTCGAGCATGGAATAAGATGTAGACTCATGGGTACATTGGATGTACTGGACAGACCCTACTAGGATGTTCAATTGTTTGTCACAATGTGAATATTCCTTGATTAAGACAAGTGGCACATTTCCTCTGACTTGAGATCACTTGTGTTTTCTGAATGATGATTGTCATTGTTTTGAGATGGTTCAATATCATTTGAAACATAATGATTATAGACTATCTTGGATGGTGAGCTTGAGTCAGGTTAGAGCACTAGTGATAGACATAGGATTGCCGTCTCCTTGTTTAAGGAGTGTGATGTTCTAAAGGGGCCCCCTGGATGAGATGATTGAGAAAGTGTATGGCCATACCCAGGTGACAGTGATCATCTGTTCTAATCATGCTCATCATATTGGAGTTACAAGCTTGACAGGATTGTCCAATAAGAACATCCAGTGGCAAAGGAAATATGTATGCTTTGTGATTTGATTCACACTTGTGCTGTTTTTGGGTGTAGTCTTGGAAGACTCATTTCTTTATATCGGGAGATAGTGATGTGTTGCTAGATACCCCTCACTGATCGTGATAATGAGAATTATCGTTACCGACATTTAAAGGAAACCCTTAGGGTCGCACAATTTGATGATATGGCTTACTTAAGTCAGATCGTGTGGACTGAATTGTTTGGGTTCAGTTTAAAGGGAATTAGTCTCTGATTGTAAGTGAGATCTGGTCTGATCATGTTTGATTGATTAGGGCTTAAGATCGGTAAGCTTCGATCGAGAGAATAGATGCCAGATCGGTCAGATCAGGGGCATCGAGGAGATCGACGGTTAGATCGGGAACCTTAGGGTTTATTTAAGATCTAGACTAGATCATTGGCTTGATTGGTTCTTAAACCGAACCAAAGTGAACCGGCTCACTTGATGAGCGCATGGTTCAAGGGGAGAGGAGTTGGCGACAAGTTCACTTGGCGTGAACGTTGGGGTGAGGAGTGGTTACTATTTTTAGTAACCATGATCTCCACTTGGTGGGTGCTCTCGTCCGAATAGAGTATTCTCTATTTTCGCCACTTCAACTAATTTTTCCTCTCGCCCATATTCCTCTCGAGATTATTGTGTGAGTGTGGCGACGCTCGACGCTTGACGCTTGAGGAGGATTCGGCCAAGAAAGATTGACATCTCATTTTCCCTTCACTCGTCAAAGGACCTCTTGGAACCTTGCTAGCACAAGGAGCACCAAGAGAGATAGCGACATCATCTTGTGTGTGACGACAAGGAGAAGATCTCGTTTGATCTTTGCTTCCAAGCCGCCATCTAGAAATGGCAATGGTATGGATCGAATCACCTCTTATGCATTCGGGTTTTCTTTAAGTTGATTATATAAGGTGCATGCGATTCTTAGAGACCCTATCCGCTGCTTGAAATCTGAATATGCGCCATGCTGGGTTTCGCCCCCCTCTAGAAAGGGGTTCCAACAACTGGTATCAGAGCAGTTTTCTATGCATCTTTGTATGATTGCTTAAGCTTATGTGATCCATGTTTGCGTGTACAAGCTTAGATCTAGTTAACATGCGTTTTTTCTTTAAGTTTTTGTACATGCGAAACTTGAAGTATGTTATCATTGGCGCATGTTGTTCTTGGCGCATGCTTAGTGTTTTTCTTAAAAACCCTAATTAACATGCGCGACTCACTCTAGATCTAAGGCTCTACTATAAACCCTTAAACGGGTTATTAGGGTTGAAGTCACCCCTAGTTTAGATCCAACAGTCTGATCAGACTATCTGACAGCCTGAATGGGTCGACCAGATAGCACCTTGGCGCAAGCCTATGGTGGCTATAGGTCGACTGCAGACAGGTGTGTAGCGAAGTCTGATTGAGACGATTAATGAACGCACCTGAGTTAGGCCCGGGGTCACGCCCGCTTGCCAGACCTCAGTGTGGTCGTTCAGCCCTGACGCATGCATGGTTGACCTTATGGTCGACTCAAGTCAGTTAGGACTTGGTGCATGCAAGGGCAGTGGATCTGACTAGGTTGGATGAGTGGATCCCTAGTAATGGATCGTTGTAAGGTTGTAGGGCAAATAAGGAAAAATTAAAATTGATCCCAAGGGGTTTTCGAAAATTTTAATTTTTATGATGGATCACTTGATTGCTGATTGGATGCATGTGTTTGTCTATTTAGTCTTATGTGGGCTGCCCATGTTAAATCTGTGCTGTGCTGGGGCCTGCGTGCCTGGATTTAAAAATTGTAAATTAATTATTGTGATCTGCGCATCACATTGTTTTAATTTATAAAATGTAAGTGACCTGCGTGTCACTCTTGTCTAGATAGTTAAATTTGTAATTTAATTTGACAAGAGCACAGTGCACACTTGGCAGAGGCGCATGCAGCAAGTGGCTGGACCAGGTGGGAGGTCTAGGGTTCGACCCTAGGACCTGGCGCATATTCCTGGTGGGCGCACCTGTGCTGCAGATGGCGCTTGGGCCCAGGTTTGGGCCAGATGAGCAGCAAAAGACCCATGAAGAGCAAATGAAGACTTAAGTTAGGTTAAGGTCTTCTAGGGCTATGGGCTTTTACCACATAAGATACATGCTTTCTTTTATTGTATAATATTAGAATTGCATGTTTAAGTTTATCTTCTGCTATCACCATAGGAATTGCATGATAGTGAAGAAGATAAAAGACCGTTAAAATCCAAGGCTAAAATATCAAGCTCGTAAGCCTTCTGACGCGAAACCTCACTGTTCTGATTATCATTGGAGCCGTGTTGTACCCACTCAGTGGGCACGTCCATCTATCTTCAGACGGTGCGGGATTACACCTGCGTGTTACAGAGTAGGGATTTATCCCTTCTCGTTGCTCAGCATAGCACGTGGTGGTCCAGGGAGTAGGTCGGGTCAGCTTGACCGTGTAGGCTACATATGTGGCGCATATGGTAGCACATGGAGGCAGCCATCTGTGGGATCAGAGACTGTGTTGTACCAACTCAGTTGGCACAGTCTGCTGGATTGCCCAGATGAAGGGGAATCGCACGGGTTGGCGATTGGCTGGGATGCCTACCAGAAATTAGTGCTTGTACTCTCTGTGCATCTTATCTCGCCTGAGCGGGACGCGGAGACCAAGTATGAAATCTGGATCCCATCTCACTAAAAGAGTGCTACTCTTTCGGGCTGTTTTGCTGGATTTTTCAGCCAGATAAAATAGTGAGAAAAAGAATCTTTCTTAAGTCCTGATCGATTCTTATACATTGATACTGACCTTGCTGTTCTTGCATTGTTGTAGATACCTGCAGCAACGAACACCATGAACTTCAATGTGCGATCCCTACTAGAAAGGGAGAAGTTTGCTGGGCCGAACTTCTCTGACTGGTTTGGACACCTTAAGATCATTCTTAAGGCAGAGAGGAAACTGTATGTCCTCGAGACGGCGATACCGCCGCAGCCCGCTCCGAACGCCGCAAGGGCGGTTCGGGAAGCCTATGAAAAGCACGTCAATGATAGCATTGATGTCGCTTGCCTGATGCTAGCGTCTATGACGCCACCGCTGCAGCGTCAGCATGAGGACATGTCGGCTATAGACATGATTACAAACCTCAAGATGTTGTATGCTGCACAGGCGAGGACAGAACGCTATAATCTGACAAAGCTCTTCTTTCAGAGCAAACTGGCTGAAGGGAGCCCAGTGGGAGCTCACGTGCTCAAGATGATTGGGCACAAGGAGGCTCTAGAGAAACTGGGGCATACCATTAACCAGGAGCTTGCTGTGGACATTATTCTGCAGTCTCTCCCGCCTTCATTCGACGCGTTCATTATTAATTTTAATATGAACAAAATCGATTGTACTCCGGCAGAGCTGCTGAATATGCTCTTGACCACTGAGGAAACTCTGAAGGGTAAGCCTTCAACCTCTGTCTTAATGGTTCCTTCCAGGAACAAGAAGAAGGGGAAGAAGGGCAAGGCCCCAGTCAAGAACTACAGCAAGGCTCTGAAGCAAAAGGTCAAGCGGTCCAAGGAATACAGGTGTTTCCACTGTGGCCAGCTGGGTCACTGGAAAAAGGACTGCAAAGCGCTCCAAGGAGATAAGAGGGGAAGCTTCGCTTCTGGCTCAGGTATATTCGTGACTGAGGTCATGTTTTCTTCTTCTATATCATGGGTGTTGGACACTGCATGTGGAGTTCACATTTGTTCAAATGTACAGGAACTCAAGAGAAGAAGGCAGGTGGGACAGCATGAGGTGGACCTACGAGTTGGAAACGGGGCACGGGTTGCTGCTGTTGCTGTAGGAGACTACTTCATTCCTTTACCATCTGGCATTGTATTGGAACTAGACAATTGTTATTTTGTTCCCAGTATAACTAAAAATATTATCTCCATTCCTGCTCTTGTCAGGAAGGGGTTTTCCTTTGAATGCAATATTTCAAAGTGTATTTTGTCTTATGATAATATTGTTTATGCAACTGGTTCAATTAACAATGGGTTATTCATGTTGGACATGGAAAGTTCTATACAAAATGTTGATATTAAGAAAGCCAAGTATGCTGATGACAGCACCTTGCTGTGGCATAGTCGTTTAGGCCATATAAACGAGAAACGCATTAAGCGGTTGCATGATCATGGACTGCTGGGATCATTCTCCTATAAGGAGATTGATATATGCAAAGCTTGTTTGATGGGTAAAATGACGAAGTCACCTTTTCCTCACAAAGGTCAAAGGGCTTCAGGTTTACTTGACCTTATACACAGTGATGTGTGTGGGCCATTTAGTAAACATGCCAGAGGTGGCTATCAGTACTTCATTACCTTTACTGATGATTTCAGTAGATACGGGTATGTCTATCTGATGAGACATAAAAGTGAATCTTTTGACAAGTTCAAAGAGTTCAAGAATGAAGTACAAAATCAGCTAGGCCGAAATATCAAGGCACTTCGCTCAGATCGAGGTGGTGAATACCTAAGTCATACGTTTACTGACTATCTAAAGGAGTGTGGGATTATCTCACAGCTCACTCCGCCAGGAACACCGCAATGGAATGGTGTGTCCGAGAGGAGAAATAGAACGCTACTTGATATGGTTCGTTCTATGATGAGTCAGGCTACTCTTCCATACTCCTTTTGGGGTTTTGCGCTGGAAACAGCTGCAAAGGTACTAAACCGAGTGCCATCCAAAGCAGTTTCTAAAACTTCATATGAGTTATAGTATGGGAAACAGCCAAGCTTGACATTTATCAGGATCTGGGGCTGCGAGGCTTATGTCAAAAAGCTCGCCTCTGGGAAACTAGAGAGCAGATCTGACAAATGTATCTTTGTCGGTTACCCTAAGGAAACTAAGGGTTATTATTTCTATGATCCCAAAGAGAACAAGGTTTTTGTTGCTCGGACGGCCAT
The DNA here is from genome assembly GCA_027563935.2 of Costus lasius. Taxonomy (NCBI): domain Eukaryota; kingdom Viridiplantae; phylum Streptophyta; class Magnoliopsida; order Zingiberales; family Costaceae; genus Costus; species Costus lasius. The sequence goes on along the minus strand of CM050450.1, from coordinate 89,481,926 downwards.
ATTTCTTGAGAAGGAGTTTCTTCTGCAAGAGGCCAGTGGGAGAGAAATAAAGCTGGATGAGAATCCAGTCGAAGGACAAAGTAGTCAAGCACAGTTGGATGAGCCTGAGCCGGTAGAACAGGTTATTGAACAACCTGAGGCTCAAATATCACGGGAACCGCGAAGATCGGGTAGGATCCGTCGACAGCCTGAGCGCTATGACGGAGTCTACATCATTGACAATGATGAACCCCTCACTTATGCGGATGCGGTCAGTGGACCGGAGTCAGCGAGATGGCTTGAGGCTATGCGCGCCGAGATGGACTCCATGTCAGATAACCAAGTCTGGGATTTGGTTGATCCGCCTTCGGGAGTTATCCCTATAGGCTGTAAATGGATCTTCAAGAAGAAGATTGACATGGATGGTAACGTGGTTACCTATAAAGGCAGGCTAGTTGCGAAAGGTTTCAAACAAATCTACGGGATAGATTATGATGAAACTTTCTCACCTGTAGCCATGTTTAAGTCTATTCGGATTCTTTTCGCGATAGCTGCATATTATGATTATGAGATTTGGCAGATGGATGTGAAAACAGCTTTCCTTAATGGAAATCTGGATGAGGATTTGTATATGACACAACCTGAGGGTTTCACTAATCCATCAGATCGTCATAAGATATGCAAGTTAAAGAAGTCCATTTATGGACTTAAGCAAGCATCTAGAAGCTGGAATATTCGTTTTGATGAATCAGTCACTGAATTTGGTTTCATCAAGAACGAGGATGACCCGTGTGTATATAAGAGGTTTAGTGGGAGCGTGATTACTTTCCTAGTCCTCTACGTCGATGACATCTTGATCATTGGAAATGACATTCCTGAAATGCATGCTGTTAAAGCATGGCTGAGGAAGTGTTTCCAGATGAAAGATCTAGGAGAAGCAGCATATGTGTTAGGTGTGAAGATCTACAGGGATAGATCTAAGAGGCTTCTCGGGCTGTGCCAGAGTACTTACATCGATAAGGTCCTGGAGAGATTTCATTTAGAGAATTCTAAACGTGGATATCTTCCAGTCAGACATGGTCTGAGTCTTTCGAAGAGTCAGTGTCCACAAACACAGACTGAGAAAGATGAAATGGACAATACGCCTTATGATTCGGCTATTGGTTCCATTATGTATGCGATGTTGTGTACTCGCCCAGACGTCGCTTACGGGTTAAGCGTAACCAGTCGTTTCCAAAGTAATCCAGGTATGGCGCACTGGATTGCAGTCAAGAACATTTTAAAATATCTGCGGAGGACCAAAGATATGTTCTTGATATATGGTGGTCAGGAAGAACTCAGTATAGAGGGATATACTGACGCTTCATTCCAGTCGGACCAGGATGATTTCCGATCGCAATCAGGCTATGTTTTTAGCTTGAATGGAGGTGCAGTGGTGTGGAAGAGTTTCAAACAGTCAACTGTTGCTGATTCCACAACAGAAGCCGAGTATGTTGCAGCCTCGGAAGCATCCAAGGAGGCAGTCTGGATTCGTAAGTTCGTGAGAGAACTTGGTGTTGTTCCTTCGAGTGTCGATCCTTTGGTTATCTTCTGTGATAACACTGGAGCAATCGCACAAGCAAAGGAACCACGGTCGCACCAGAAGTCCAAGCACATACTGAGATGGTTTCATTTGATCAGGGAGATCATAGATCGTGGCGAGATCAAAATCTGCAAGGTTCATACAGATGACAATCTAGCAGACCCGCTTACTAAGCCTCTGGCGCAGCAGAAGCATGAGAAGCACTGTAATAATATGGGTTTGAGATTTCTCAACCATTAGATTAAGTGCAAGTGGGAGATTGTTGGGGTATGCCCTTAAGGCTAATGTTTGAGGCCTATGGGAATGTATTTGTATCATGTAATAAACTGTTATGTTTATAAAGGCATGGTTGTTATTCAGTTAGCTACATTGTCTGCTGCAATATATGTTCTTCTGAATAATGTCTCAAAGCTGTTCAGCTCGGCTGACATGCTATTATGTCCTTAGTCGATATATCTTGGTGAACATGAGACAGCCTTGATATGATTGAGACTAATATGTGTTCTAATCTTATAGGATGCTTCGAGCATGGAATAAGATGTAGACTCATGGGTACATTGGATGTACTGGACAGACCCTACTAGGATGTTCAATTGTTTGTCACAATGTGAATATTCCTTGATTAAGACAAGTGGCACATTTCCTCTGACTTGAGATCACTTGTGTTTTCTGAATGATGATTGTCATTGTTTTGAGATGGTTCAATATCATTTGAAACATAATGATTATAGACTATCTTGGATGGTGAGCTTGAGTCAGGTTAGAGCACTAGTGATAGACATAGGATTGCCGTCTCCTTGTTTAAGGAGTGTGATGTTCTAAAGGGGCCCCCTGGATGAGATGATTGAGAAAGTGTATGGCCATACCCAGGTGACAGTGATCATCTGTTCTAATCATGCTCATCATATTGGAGTTACAAGCTTGACAGGCTTGTCCAATAAGAACATCCAGTGGCAAAGGAAATATGTATGCTTTGTGATTTGATTCACACTTGTGCTGTTTTTGGGTGTAGTCTTGGAAGACTCATTTCTTTATATCGGGAGATAGTGATGTGTTGCTAGATACCCCTCACTGATCGTGATAATGAGAATTATCGTTACCGACATTTAAAGGAAACCCTTAGGGTCGCACAATTTGATGATATGGCTTACTTAAGTCAGATCGTGTGGACTGAATTGTTTGGGTTCAGTTTAAAGGGAATTAGTCTCTGATTGTAAGTGAGATCTGGTCTGATCATGTTTGATTGATTAGGGCTTAAGATCGGTAAGCTTCGATCGAGAGAATAGATGCCAGATCGGTCAGATCAGGGGCATCGAGGAGATCGACGGTTAGATCGGGAACCTTAGGGTTTATTTAAGATCTAGACTAGATCATTGGCTTGATTGGTTCTTAAACCGAACCAAAGTGAACCGGCTCACTTGATGAGCGCATGGTTCAAGGGGAGAGGAGTTGGCGACAAGTTCACTTGGCGTGAACGTTGGGGTGAGGAGTGGTTACTATTTTTAGTAACCATGATCTCCACTTGGTGGGTGCTCTCGTCCGAATAGAGTATTCTCTATTTTCGCCACTTCAACTGATTTTTCCTCTCGCCCATATTCCTCTCGAGATTATTGTGTGAGTGTGGCGACGCTCGACGCTTGACGCTTGAGGAGGATTCGGCCAAGAAAGATTGACATCTCATTTTCCCTTCACTCGTCAAAGGACCTCTTGGAACCTTGCTAGCACAAGGAGCACCAAGAGAGATAGCGACATCATCTTGTGTGTGACGACAAGGAGAAGATCTCGTTTGATCTTTGCTTCCAAGCCGCCATCTAGAAATGGCAATGGTATGGATCGAATCACCTCTTATGCATTCGGGTTTTCTTTAAGTTGATTATATAAGGTGCATGCGATTCTTAGAGACCCTATCCGCTGCTTGAAATCTGAATATGCGCCATGCTGGGTTTCGCCCCCCTCTAGAAAGGGGTTCCAACAACTGGTATCAGAGCAGTTTTCTATGCATCTTTGTATGATTGCTTAAGCTTATGTGATCCATGTTTGCGTGTACAAGCTTAGATCTAGTTAACATGCGTTTTTTCTTTAAGTTTTTGTACATGCGAAACTTGAAGTATGTTATCATTGGCGCATGTTGTTCTTGGCGCATGCTTAGTGTTTTTCTTAAAAACCCTAATTAACATGCGCGACTCACTCTAGATCTAAGGCTCTACTATAAACCCTTAAACGGGTTATTAGGGTTGAAGTCACCCCTAGTTTAGATCCAACAGTCTGATCAGACTATCTGACAGCCTGAATGGGTCGACCAGATAGCACCTTGGCGCAAGCCTATGGTGGCTATAGGTCGACTGCAGACAGGTGTGTAGCGAAGTCTGATTGAGACGATTAATGAACGCACCTGAGTTAGGCCCGAGGTCACGCCCGCTTGCCAGACCTCAGTGTGGTCGTTCAGCCCTGACGCATGCATGGTTGACCTTATGGTCGACTCAAGTCAGTTAGGACTTGGTGCATGCTTGAGGAGGATTCGGCCAAGAAAGATTGACATCTCATTTTCCCTTCACTCGTCAAAGGACCTCTTGGAACCTTGCTAGCACAAGGAGCACCAAGAGAGATAGCGACATCATCTTGTGTGTGACGACAAGGAGAAGATCTCGTTTGATCTTTGCTTCCAAGCCGCCATCTAGAAATGGCAATGGTATGGATCGAATCACCTCTTATGCATTCGGGTTTTCTTTAAGTTGATTATATAAGGTGCATGCGATTCTTAGAGACCCTATCCGCTGCTTGAAATCTGAATATGCGCCATGCTGGGTTTCGCCCCCCTCTAGAAAGGGGTTCCAACATTTTCCACATTCATCAGTACAACCTAGCATTTCCTTCAAGAAGGCACTTTGCAAATTGGACTTTGCTGTGCTCGGGAACCATGCTCCACTCAAAGTACTGTTCGAGCTTGGTTGACCAATCAAGTCACGGGGATCTAAGGACCCACTGAAGGTAGGGGGTTGAGTTTGATGGCGCGGTGCACGTCATCCTCCCTAAATCTGGGTTGAGGTGGAGTTGGAGCCGGGTGACCATTCCACATAGGTGGTTGGTGGATTCCTCCATGGTTTGGATTGGGATATCCATTCCATACAGGGGGCTGGTTGGTTCCTGTTATGTCCGAAAGTGTACGGATACTCGAAGTAATAAAGAAAGATATCGAACCATATAGACCTTATTGTTAAGTACCAAATAATTGTATTCTTACTAGCTAAGTAATCGATTATAATGTAAGTAAATGATAGAAAGAACACGAAATTAGAGAGAAACTGGGACTAGGGTTTCATCCACCTTAATTTCTATGTCTAGATATGAATAAAAGGTTGTCAATCTAATTTTATCATGATAAAGATATAATTTACTTCATAAAGGGATTATCTCACTTTCGTGCAGACAATCATGTAGGGACCGATCCTCGCTTTCGCGCAAGATCTATCCCAAGCTGAAAATAAGTAAATCATCAAATAAAGAACTCAAGGATCACTTTCATGCATTTGAATTCTAAGTTGATTATCTCAAGTGGAATCTCAAGGATCACTTTCGTGCATTCGAGTCTCAACACAGGTTCTACTTATGGTTTTCCAACGCTCTGATCCTCACTTTCGCACAAGATCTTTACATTTAACATAATAACTCAATCCTAGATTCAAATTATCAAACATGGCAATAAAATCACTAAAAATCAGAATTCAAAGAACTAACCTAATCTCTTACGATAAGTTCCAAACTCAATGATTTTTAGGGTTCCAAATTTCACAATCAACCTCTCAGTCTATTTTGCAAAACTCTAAAACATGCTAATACTTACAAAACTAAGGAGAATTAAAGGAAAGTCATCACATAAGCAGAATTATTATAACAAATTTATCATGACAAAGTAAAAGTTATCTAGTCATATAAAATCAAGATGAATTACTCCCCCATGTCCCAAAATATGTCTAAGCTAGCATGGTAAGAGAATTACAATAAACCATAGTTTCAAGGGATCAAAAATCAAGGGGAAAGGGAAAACAACTTTACAGCATGGCTGTAATAGAAATTACAACCATAATTTGCTTGCGTGAAAAGTGCCGGCGTTTGCAATTTCGTCAATTTCTCCTCCGATTGATCTTCTTTCACTCTGGAGATGCGCTGTATGCTTCCCGGCGGCAAAACCTATGGCGGCGGCGTGTAACTCAATTTCTCTCCCGACAGTGGATGAAAATTAGGGCTTTCACCCTCGGCATGCTCTCCTCGTTGGAGGCTCCTTCTTTCCTTCTTACAGCTTTGAATTTAAGGGCCTGGATCATCCGCAATCGATCGCGCAAAAATTAGACTTCAATTTGACCGTGAAAATCGTGTTCTAGGGATAGAATTACGGCCGTGGAATCTGTTACAGCACTAGAATTACGGTACTGTGGAAATGATTATGGCAGTGCCATAATTTCTTGAAATCTCTCGAGTTGGAAGTCACTTCAAAATACGGCACCGTGATTTTAGTTACAGTAGTGCCATAACTTCGGTGAAAGTTTCTGTACAAAAGATAGGTCCACGGGGTGGACTATGATGAAACCTTTTCACTAGTTGATATGATCAAGTCCATTCGGATTTTGCTTGCTATAGCTCCATATCATGACTGTGAGATATGACAAGATGGATGTTAAGACAGCATTCCTTAAGGAGAGCTGACAGAGGATATGTATATGACACAACCTGATGGCTTCATCCATCCTGTAGATGCTAATAAGGTCTGCAGGCTAAAGAAATCCATTTACGGATTAAAGCAAGCATCTTGAAGTTGGAATCTTCGTTTTGATGAAGCTGTGAGAGATTGTGGCTTTAATAAAGTGAAGATGATGCCTGTGTATACAGAAAATTCAGTAGGAGCTTGGTGACTTTTCTGGTCTTGTATGTCGATGACATACTACTCATCGGAAATGACATTCCTGGTCTTTAGTCTGTGAAGACATGGTTGGGAAAGTGTTTTGAGATGAAGGACTTTGGGGAGGTCGCCTATATCCAAGGCGTGAGGATCTACCGGGATAGATTCAAGAGGCTCCTGGCCCTTAGTTAGAGTACCTACATTGATAAGGTCCTTGAGAGGTTTAACTTGGAGCAATCCAAGAAGGGGTACCTTCCAGTGAGACATGGCCTTACTCTCTCAAAGAGCCAGTGATGCAGGAGTAAATGGGCCCATGAACACACTTGAGGGCGGCCCAATCCCTCCAAAAGACACTTGGGGAGACTCCCCAGGACCCTAGGAATTTTCCCCAGAATTTTCACCTCAGTCATAGTTCCCCAGACCCCGACACGGCCAGGCCATGCGTCCCGTCACGGTCGTGACACGATCGCCCAAAGAGGCGAACACCGAACACGGGCGTGCTCCCAATCACGGGCAAGCCGTACCCGGCTCTGTGGATTTCGGCCACACAGAAAGAATTGATGTAGCAACTAATGGGTGAGGGGATCCTTAAGCCGTACTCTAGGATTGTACACAATGCTCGATAAAACGGGAGAGGGTCGTGAGACGAGGGAAGAGAAAACCCGTCGGAAAAGTGCAGAGAATCCGGTAGAAAGCACGACGAAACAGCGACGAGTTCAATTAGGGCAACACAAATGTGAATGAAAGGAACGGCTCCCAACTAAGTAATACAACGCACTAACCTCGTAGCAAATTTAGCAAATTCTTCCAGCTCTTCTAGCGCGTTTTAAGCTTAGCTTGCATTGGGGACTGCGGCTTTGCGGGGTTCAGCTCGCGCGCCTATACAGCTGAAACAAACCAAGAACAAGAGATACCACGCCTCCGATGAACGGACAACCGTGGGTAAAGAAGAAAGGAGAAAGCCAACTCGGTATCAAAGCAAGATAATAGAAAAACAGGCGAACCTGACCCACCAGAGGGTGGGATTTACTTCTTATAAAGCTGAAAACCAAGCCGAGTCGAGACGCCGGTCGCCGACTCTTACAACTCCAAAGGTGAAGCAACCTCACCTTCCACACAAGCTGGAAGCTCACTCTAGCTCACTAGGAGATCCCTATCACCAAGAGAACTACTCAACACTTAGCCCTACCTCCTCTTTTATAGAATAAGAGGGGAGGGAACAAACAAAATACACAAGAGACATTCTACTCTAACCACCTACCAACTCTTACAGGCCACAAAAGTTGTCAAGGTGCAACTACAAGACACGGAATAACAACTACCTAATATTCTCTGAAGCTGTTTGTGTTATCCTACATCCTTATACGGGGGCGGTTTAGACACGCTCCGAGCACACGGTGATAAAACAGCAGAACTTCGATGTTGTGGGCTGGGTCACCACCGTCGTGGCTCGTTCTTGGGGTGGACATGGCCAGAATCGGGCATGGCCTGCCCGTGACCAGGAGCATGCCGGTTTTCAGTGTGGCCGAAATCCACAGAGCTAGGCACGGCTTGCCCGTGATTAGGAGCACGCCCGTGTTCGGTGTGGCCGAAATCCACAGAGCCGGGCATGGCTTGCCCGTGATCAGGAGCACGCTGGTGTTTGGTATGGCCGAAATCCACAGAGCCGGGCACGGCTTGCCCGTGATTAGGAGCACGCCCGTGTTTGGTGTTCGCGTCTTCGGGCGATCGTGTCACAGCCGTGATGGGGTGCATGGCCTGGCCGTGTCGGGGTCTGGGGAACTTTGACAGAGGTGAAAATTCCAGGGAAAATTCCTGGGGTCCTGGGGAGTCTCCCCAAGTGTCTTTTGGAGGGATTGGGCCGCCCTCAAGTGTGTTCATGGGCCCGTTTGCTCCTGTATCAGCTTCCGCTGCATGATCTGATGAGTTCTCCTCCGGAGAACTAGGGGGCAGCGGGTTGATGTGATCCGAAAGGATACACTTTTAAATACAAGTAGGTAGACTCGTTTCAGGTGTCGCGGCCAAAGGTATTGGCGTATAGGGCTATCGTCACTCCCTAGCACGGCTCCAAAAACTTGTTGTCCCTAACTTGTAGTGTCCGCAAGTGCACGGATACTCGAAGTAATAAAGTAAATATCGATCCCCAGAGAGACCTATGCTGTCAAGTACCGTATAATTGATTTCTTCCTATCTAGGCAATCGAAAAAGAGAAAGGCAAGCAGAGAGCGAAAACACGCGGGAGAATAATATCAGAGAGAAATTGAGACTAAGGTTTCATTCTCTTGGATTTCCACAACTAGATATATAAAGATGTTCATCAATCGAATTCTAACATGATAAAGACTCAATTTACTTCAAAAAGGGATTATCTCACTTTCGTACAGATAACCATGCAGAGATAAATCTTCACTTTCGCGCAAGATTCATCCCAAGATGAAGATAAGTAAATCATCAATCAAAGAACTCAAAGATCACTTTCGTGCATCAGAGTTCTAAGTTCATTGCCTCGAGTGGAATCTCGAGGATCATTTTCGTGCATCCGAGACTCAACACACTTTTTACCTATGGTTCTCCAACGTACCGATCCTCCCTTTCGTGCAAGATCTCCAGGTTTGACACAATAACTCAATCCTAAGTTCATTAATATCATCATGGCAATTTAACTAACTAAAATAAAGAAATAAGAACTTAACCTAGTTTCCTACGGTGAGTTCCGATTAATCAATTTTAGGGTTCCAAGTTCTCAAGCAAATCACCTTTCGGTCCTTATTGCGAAAACTCTAAATCATGATGACAAAAAGCAAACTAAGGAGAATCTTAGAGCAATAATCGCATAGGTAAAATTATCAAAGTAGAATAATCATGATGAAAGTAAAAGATTATCTAGTCATTAAGAAAATCAAAGGGAATTACTCCCCCATGTCCCAAAATAAGTTTAAGCAAGCATGGTGAAGGAATTACAAAATACCATAATTTCAGAAGATAAAAAATCAACAAGAAAGGAGTTTTAGGAAAATACTGCACAGCTGTGAAATATTTCACAGCCGTAATTCGCAATGAAAGTGGTGAATAGTGGCGGCGCTTCTTCTTCCTTTGATTTCTCCTCAAATTGATCTCCTTTCGTTCTGAAACTTCTAGCACGTTGTCTCCTTCTCCAGGAGAAGCTTCAGTATGAAAATCACGGCCGGAGGTGCTCTGGATTGGTTGCGGCGGCGGAACCCTAAACGGCGGCTTGTACCGTGATTTCTCCCTCGATAGTGGATGCAATTTGGGGCTTTTAGTGTCTACGTGATCCTCTCGTCGTCAGCTCCCTTCCTTCTTCTTATGGCATCCAATTTAAAGCTCTGGATCACTCAGAATATTCTCCGCAAAAATCGGGCGTCGAAATTGACCTGGGAGTCGCATTCAAAAACATAAATACGGTAGTGTAATAGTTCACGGCACTGCCGTAAAATCGCTCGAGTGTTCTGTTCTGAAAGTGCTGGGAAATACGGCACCGTAAAATGGTTCACGGCACTACCATAAAATCGGTTAAACTCTCTGGTCGGAAATGTCTGGAAAATATGGCCCGTGAAATAGTTTACGGTAGTGCCATAATTTTAGCAATGGTCTCTGTTCCGAAAGTGCTACAAAATACGGCCGTGTAAAATCTTACGGCAGTGCCGTATTTTTCGCACAATCTTCTGATCTAAAGTTTCCCAAATTATCGTTGGAAATACGGTATCGTAATATAGATTATAACACTACCGTATTTTGGTGAGTTGCTCCGTTTTGTGTGAAATTTGTCATGTATCTTCTTCTTGATGATGAGAATTCTTCTATGTGTTTGATTTTGCTCGAAAACACCCTAAAATGATGCCTTTTTGCCTGAAAATCATGAAAAACCAAAATAGAAGTAGACTTTGTAATATTTGATGGATTCAGCATAAAAACAAGTAAAAGATCCTCAATTTAGCATGAAAAGGTATTTAAAATGATACAAAATATACTATATATTTTAGTGTCATCAAAATACATAAGGCTCAAACTTTGCTTGTCCTCAAGCAAAAATCAAAATTTGAAATCAAAATTTTGATTAAAAGGATAACTTTTTCATACTCAATAAATTTCTAAAATACAACCTATGGATGAAAAGTTCTATCAATTGATTTACAAAAATTTAAATAAACATATCATTCTTAGAACTCAATCCTCTAGATCTAAAACTCAAACAAATAAAATTTCGCAACCGTATAATAAATAGAATTTTCAATCTCATAACTTCACCTAATTTCAGTTCAAATCTGTTATGCTTTTGTTTACAGGAAGCAGGTTTCCAAGATCTTTTTCCACACATTTTTTTTATGTATTTTGTCATTTTTGCATAGATGGCATATACCCGCATAGACACATACTTTTTATTTTTGACTTCAACTCTTTTCTTCGGTACCACTGTCAATTTTACACAGTGCCAAGTAGAGGAGTCTTATTATCATTTTCTCTCATTATCTTTTTGTCATAGACTTCAACCCATGTCTTTGGTACCACTATCAATTTTACATAGTGCCAAGTAGGGGAGTCTCTCACTATTTTTATGGATCTTGGATTCTCATTTCCCAACAAAGAGCAAAATAGACTAAACATCTACTAGGTTGATCAATTGATCTCAATTCACAAATCATACTAATATACTCATTTTATTCAAAAGAGAAGTTTCATCTTTAAATTTTATTCTTCAAATAATACATCTACCTAAAATCTTATGCATCAATCAATGTCATATTTTAATAGACAAATATGTATTGAAGAAATAAATTTAACATGATAGGGTTATATCTTCAATCATGAATTTGAGTTCATTTATCATCAATCAAATCATCAAGAAAATACTTATCATCATCATCAATGAAAATCTTTCAAGATAGAAGCAACAAGCAAAGTAAATCACATGCATCAAACAATCTCAAGAAAAATAATATCATCATCACATGGTACAACCATATCGAAAAGTATATCATCAGTGTAATCATTATTATTATACAACCACATCGAAAATATAAGCATGTCAAGAATAGCAGTGGTGGTCGTCGTAAAGCATCATCCTTCCCTTTATCATATGAAACGACAGTAAGATATAGAAAAATATAGTATAGCAAAGAAATAAAGGAAGGTAATACTCACAAAGCATCTACTCATCGCCATCTGATGTGGCCTCAGAGTCCCTTGCAGCAGTCTCCATGGGATCATAGTATGGCATTCCTCCTTGATCACCTTGATATCCATAATCTTTGTGATCTGCATAACCAAAACGGTCATAAAGGAAGTTGCCCATGTCTTCCATATGATTACACAATCTCTCCATATCCCTATGGATGTATCCCAGAGTCTCTTCCATCCCATCCAGGTGGCGTTCTTGGTTGTCCATCTGTGCTGTGAGCGCCTGAAAACCTGGATCGTGATAGCTAGCAAAACCACCCCTCGTCCCATGTGAGGAAGTACCAGTGGGCTGTGAAGAATCATGAGGAGGTGACTCCATCCCATAGGGATCACTCCTTCCACCCCAGGTGGGTGGCGGTGGAACTGTATCAAGCGGTGGAGTAAAAGCTGCCTCAGCTGCACTAGGCGATAATTTCCAGTTGGCTCTTTCTCTGACCGTGGTCTTCTCAATATGAGGTAAGGGTAGAGGAGGGATATTTAGTCCAAGGACCAAACAAAAAATGTCACCTTCTCTAATAATCATCTTCATTGCTATGCAAGACTCAATGTTTAGTCTTGCATTCCCTTTTGCCAACTCAATTCCATAGGGCTCTATCCCAAAATATCTAGCTATAGGAGTAATCAAACCTCCTATTACCACAGATCCTCTGCTTGCTCTGGCAACCTTGTCTTTGTGTTTGATCATGAAATAAGCAACATCAACAGCAAATCCATTGAGCATCCCCCAAAGAAAATAGAGCTCATGTTGACGGACCATGCCGTCACTGTCTCCTCTCCCAAACACAGTGTGTGCTAGAACCCTATGAGCATACTTAATACAAGGGTTCTTGATCTTGCTAGTTCTAGCAGAAATAGCATAGAAATGACTCTCATCTGTAATTTGGTTCCAGAAGATGCCTTCCATGAATCCAAGAGGCATTTCAGTATACCCTCCTGTGCTCAACTCAAAGATATCTCTGACTTCTTGCAATGTAAGCTTCCTCTCATTGGCTAATCTGAAAGTGATTTCCCCCTCTACAGGTCCATTCAAAAATTCCTTCAAGTCAATTATTAAGTTGTTCAAGAACTCCAGAACAAGTGGTAGATAAGTCTGCGGAGTCATCTGGAAGAACTGCTTAGCCTTGATCCTCTCAAACATCCAAAGCACGTCCTTATAAAGCCCCAAGGCTTCCAATGTTCTTCGATCAGCATACTTGATGTTGATGATTTTTATTTTTAAAATTTTGTTGTATCTGGATTCCTGCATTTCATTTCTGAAGATGATCCCATGGGGTTTCCATGGTTGAGATGATTCAGCAGGGGCTTTCCCCTTTCTTCTTAGACAAATTGACTTTGTTCTCGGTGCCATGAGTATGAACTCAAGCTACAAACTCATAATTCAATGCATAACAATATAACAGTTTAAATCTAGTCATTGGCATCCTATCAACATGTTCTACAAGTATTATTAGCTAAAAACAGAGTGAAAAACAGAGTAAATGTCGATGAACAGTGATTTCAAATTCGTTCAACATGTTTTGGCTCAAATTGGTGACGGAAATTGGTCTGAATCCAGCAAAGGATCAATAGTGTGTCCTCTAATGAGTAAATGAAAACAAGAATCACTCAAAATGGTTGAGAAATGAGTGAAAATGAGTGAAAGGGGCAAAACTTGATAAAAACTTCATCAAATGAGTAAAATGGGTGAAATGAGTACCTAATCGATGACGAAAGCTGAACGGGAAAGGTCGCCGGCGTCCCCAGGTGGTCGGAGATGATCAAAAATCCAAGAATGGCTCAAAAACGAGTGAGAACGAGGGTAAAAACCCTAAAAATGGTCCGGTCAAAACCCTAAATACGGCACAGAGCTCGCGTGTCAAAAAACAAAATACGGCAGTGTAATGTCTTACGGCACTAGCGTAAAATTACGACTGCTCTCGGGTCAAAACTGGATTAGAAATACGGTACCGTAATATAACTTACGGTACTGTCGTAAAATCTTGGGACCCCTCTACATGAAAATGACTCAAAAATACGGTACCGTGAAGCAGTTTACGATACCGACGTAAAAATCAAGCAGCGATTTTTTTTTGATGAAAAAATAAAAAAAAAATTCATGAAAATACAGCACCGTAAAACAACTTACGGTGGTGCCATAAAAACGAAGAGACTCTCGGGTTGATTTTGGCAACAAAATACGATACCGTGTAAGTATTTACGGCAGTGCCGTAATTTCATCACAACTCTCTGCTGGAAAGTGGACCGAAAATACGGTACCGTAACATACCTTACGGTAGTGTCGTAATTTGCATCAAATCACGATTTACCTACAAAAATAAAAGAAAAATTCGTATTAAGCAAAATAAAACAAATAAAGGTTAGAAAGCTTGGGTTGCCTCCTAAGAAGCGCTAATTTAAAGGTCATTAGCTTGACCCTTTTGCACTCGGGTGTGATCGTGAATTCCTCGATTGCCCTTCTGATCTTTCTTTGGGTTGGGCATCACATTGAACCACATAAGGCTCAGACTTGAAACAATCTCCAAATTTGCCCCAAATTTTCTTTCCTTTGTCAAACAATCTAGATCTTCTTCTTCTTTTTCTCCTTCTTCTTGAAATTTTGTCTTTCTTTTCCTGTAACACATTATCAACTTCCTCAGAAGATTTGTCAGTTTCAATATTTGAGGATTCATCAAATAAATTGCAAACATCATAAACAATATCATCAATCACCTCAACACTACAACATGATCCTGAGTAAGAAAGTTTATTCAAATAGTCATTAAGATTAAATTCAATAATGTTTTCACATATATCAAAAGTGATCTTTCCTTCTTTCACATCTATGTTTGCTTTAGCAGTGGCTAACAGTGGTCTACCTAGAATTATAGGATTTTTGCAATTTTCTTCCATGTCCAAAACTACAAAATCTGCAGGTATGAAAAACTCACCTATCTTGATTGGAACATTCTCTAAGATACCTACAGGATACTTTACCGTTGAATCCGCGAGCTGTAAAGATATGGATGTAGGTTTCAGCTCTCCAATATTCAGTTTCCTGTAAATAGAAAGAGGCATTAGACTTACACTTGCACCTAAATCACATAAGGCCCGGTCAAAAGCCATAGCGCCAATTGAACAAGGTATAGAAAAACTACCTGGATCTTTCAGTTTTGGTGGCAGTTTATTTTGAATGACCGCACTACAATCTTCAGTCAATGTTACAGTGCAAGTACCATAATCATCTAACTTTCTCTTACTAGACAATATTTCTTTCAAGAACTTTGCATATGAAGGCATTTGAGAAATAGCTTCAGTAAAAAGGAATATTAATGTAAAGCTTTTTCAAGATTTCAAGGACTTTGGCAAATTGTTTGTCTAGTTTGTTTTGAACTAGCCTTTGAGGAAAAGGTATTGGTGGTCTGTAGGGTGGAGGCAAATCAGACTTAGAATTATCTTCTTTACATGGCACATCCCCTTTTAGTTTATCACCCTTTTGAGGTGTTAAACTAGGTAGGGTTTGTTTATGTTTAGAGGATTTTTCTAATTCTAATTCCTCATCATGATTATAATATGACTCTTTTTCCTTAAATTCAACCTTCCCTTTAGGCTCTCCTAGTTGTTTCCCCCTTCTAGTCATGATGGCATTACAATACTCCCTAGGGTTTATCTCAGGTTTAGCAGGCAATTTCCCAGAGGGTTTATAAGAAGTGCTGGCTTGTTGTGCAATTTGGTTTTCTAAAATCTTATTGTGTGGCTCTACTCTTTCCAATCTGGAGTTGATTTGATTAAGACTTTCCTTAAATTCTTCAATTTGTCTACTTTGATTTGTCATGATTTGGCTTTGATTAGACATAAACTGATTTTGATTTGCCACAATTTTTTCAAACATGGATTCTACACTAGAATTCTGATTTATGTTTTGGTTTTGGTTCGGATTTGGCCTTTGGAATCCTCTATTCTCAATTTGTCCTTTTTCATTGTTATTGTTTCTCCATGAAACGTTGGGGTGGTTTTTCCATCCAGGGTTATAAGTACTAGAGTAGGGATCATTGGTTTTACTTTGATTATAAGTCCCTAAAGCATTGACATGTTCATCCCCTTGATCTACAACAACTCCATAGTTTTCAGATGAGTGACCGATGTTACCACAAATTTCGCAAGTGGTAGAGGAAACAGCAGCAGCTTGCATTTTGAAAGAATCGAATCTACTGCATAAAGAATCTACCTTTTCTGCTAAGGATCGCCATCCATCATTCTCACTCTTTCCTTGAGATGGTTTGTAGAATACTCCTCTCTCAGAAGTCCATTGATTGTGATTGAGAACCATCTCCTCCAACAGTTTAAAGGCAGCATCCACAGTTTTGCTCATAAGAGCTCCTCCTACAGCAGCATCCACAGTTAGTCTGGTGTTATAGAGTAATCCATTATAAAAAGTATGCAATAAAACCCAATCTTTAATGCCATGGTGAGGACACTTCCGTTGTAATTTATTAAATCTCTCCCATGCCTCACTGAAAGATTCTCCATCTTTTTGTTGGAAACTTGTGATTTGATTTCTCAGCTAAATTGTCTTGCTTGGAGGGAAGTATTTCATCAAGAAGGAATTTGACAGTTGATCCCAAGTTGTGAAGGTTCCGGTTGGTTGAGCTTGAAGCCATATTCTTGCCCGGTCCCTAAGCGAAAAAGGAAATAATCTTAGTCTAAGTGCATCATTGGAAACTCCATTAATCTTGATGGTATCACATAGTTCTAAAAATAAAGCCAAGTGTTGGTTTGGATCTTCCAGTGGAGATCCTCCAAACTGATTTTGTTGAATCATGGAATAAAAGCAGGCTTAATCTCGAAGTTGTTAGCCTCTATCACTGGTCTAGTAATGCTTGAGTGAATTTCTTATGGATTAGGGGCTGCATAGTCCCTCAATGTCCTCTGATTATTTGCCATCTCTACAATTTCTTCTTGTATCTCCTCTGATTGTTTGCCATCTCTAAGTGTTTTATTGATTTCATCATGCTAGCTTAATTTTCTTATGGGACATGGGGGTGTTATCCCCTTAACTTCTTAATGACTAGACATTGTTAATTTCGTCAGGATGATTTTGTTATGATAATTCTACTTATGTGATGATTGCTTATAATTCTTCTTAGTCTCTTATTTTCAGCATGTTTTAGAATTTTGTGAAATAGACTGAGAAGCTGATTGCAAAATTTGGAACCCTAGAATCATTGAGTTTAGAACTTATCGTAAGAGATTAGGTATTGTTCTTAATTCTGATTTTTAGTAGTTTTATTGCCATGTTGATTTTCTGATCTTTGGATTGAGTTATTTTGTTAGACTTGATTTGATATTGTAAGAGATTAAATATCTGATCGTCGAAGAGCCTTAACTAGAACCTGAGAAATTATGGTATGAGAATACATAGTTTCTCTTGAGATGTTTGACTTAGAATTCGAATGCACGAGAGTGATTTCTTGGATAACTTTGTGGTTGTTTGTTTGGACGACATTGTAGTTTATTCAAGCAATATGCGAGAGCATGCAAATCATCTAAGACAGGTGCTTGAGGTGTTGAGGAAACATCTGCTGTATCTGAAGCCTGAAAAATGTGATTTTGTTAGGCAAGAGATCCAGTTCCTTGGACATGTAGTGACACACGACACAATGAAGATGGATTCTAATAAAGTAAGAGCAATCCAGGATTGGCCTGCTCCATCAGTAGTGAGTACACTCAGATCATTCTTGGGGTTGGCAAATTACTACAAGAGGTTTATTAAGTGGTATTCAAAGATAGTAGCCCCCTTATCTGACATGTTGAAGAAAGACTAGAGTTGGTCTTGGTGTTCAATCCATCAGCTCGCATTTGGAAGACTAAAAGAGAAGGTTTCTTTAGAGCCAGTACTAAAGTTACCAAACTTTGCCCTGTCGTTTGAGGTACACATCGATGTATCAAATAGAGCTATTGGGGGTGTATTAGTGAAGAGTGGCCAACCAGTAGCATATGAGAGCCGAAAGTTGAAGGCTGCATAGTTGAACTATTCAGCTCATGAAAAGGAGATGCTCACTATAATTCATTGGTTGAAGATCTAGAGGGTTAATCTGTTGGGAAACAAGTTTGTGGTTCGCACTGATAATGTTACCAATACCTTTTTCTTCATCCAGAAGAAGCTAGCTTCCAAACAGGCAAGATGGCTGGAGATGTTGGCAAAGTATGATTTCACATGGGAGCATAAACTGAAGGTTTCATCAGGTAGTCGATGCACTGAGTAGGATTTCTTTCATTACTTATTATTGGAGTCTTACTTAGGTTCACGGTGACTTACTACACATGATCAAGGAGGTGGCTCTTTCAGATGACAAGTATGTTGATGCGACCGCAAGTGCATGGTTGTATCAAAGTAATAAAATAAAGATCATTCCCAATGAGGATCTGGCAGTCAAGTACTAATTACATGACTCGTTTATATCTAGGCGGATCAATTTGTGGTTTCGTGCGAACTCTAACAATTATGAATTTAATAAAAATAATTCCTTGAACAGAATATTATAATATTGAAAGGAATTTTTCCTGAGGTATAGATTACCTCCTCCCGAAGCGTAATCCAGTACCTAGCTATGCTAATTCCCTACTCTTGTGACAATCAATGCAACTCGGCCCATTAAGTTCTGTGAAAAACCTTGAAATCCTTCAAATAAACCCTAACTACTCTCGTGATTAGATTCGTAGGTTCGAAAAGAATAGTTCCGACATAACGATTCACCTCTCGATCCTTCTCGCAATGTCTAAGATGTTTACATACTTGGCTAGAGTAAATCATGTAAATAACACACTTCTAATCAAATCAATACTATAAAATATCTTAACAAGAATGAAAGTATAGATTTTAATCCATAAACGTCAGTGGGCTACATCCCTAATCCCGAATTTAAGTTCAAGCGAACATGTTCATCATGTATAGCATGAATATAGATGAATATTGCATTGAATCCTATTAAAGGTATAAGAAATCACTAGGAAAGTAATTAGAAATGCTTTCCCTCGATCTGGATATGAAGATGAAGTGTTCAATCCTCTCCTTTGCATTATCTCGCGCCGAAATTTCACCCTGGAAGTGAATTTCCCTCTAGCCACTACCTGTGTCTATTCTCATTCGAAAAAGGTCTCTTTAACCCTCCAAAAATTCTTCTTTTTATAGTTCAATTGGTTTAGAACCCTTCAAGGAAGAATTATGGAGAGTTTGGTTTGATTCTGACTCGATTCGGGGTCAAATCAAATGAAAAACCGAAAGAGGCGGAAAAACTCACGGCTCGTAAACTGTTCACGACTATGATAGGGTCATACCGCAAGTGCACGGTCTATCGCATAATAAAAAATATCGATCCCATGAGGATTAGGGGTCAAATACTAACTGATCAGTTAACTAATAGCTAGGCGATCAAACAAGTGTAGGTGTATCACTAAATCCTAATACAAGTAAGTAAACTAAAGTAGGTTAAAAACATACAGAAATGCAAACAGGTTGTGAAGATCTTGAGAGATAATCGGGGTTTTGGGTTTCATCACACTGAAGTATGAAAGGAAGATAATATTGATATTTTAAACATGTTTTACCTATGTTCTTAAGGTAATCCTTCCTAAGGTACAGATGTGCTCCCTCTCTGGAAACAATCTAGTATCTAACTTAACCCAAGTCTCCTACTCTCGTGGCCTACCGGGTTAAGCAGACACAATGGGTTCTGTGAAGAATTAGGGTTCCTCGGGTGATTTCGACAGCTCTTGTGGCCAAAATCACCAGTCCAGTCTAAGTGGATCCGACGATTGTGGTTTACCTCTCAGTCCTTCACACAACATCTAAAACACAAATATGTATGGCCAGTACATAATCATGAATTAAAATTTCCTAGACATGAATAAGAATAAAGATAAATTTAAGCAAAATATGAATCAAGCATTATAGATCAACATTCTTATAGTGGGCTACGCCTAAACCCCGAAAAGAAGTTTACGCTACAAGATACATCGTTAAACACATGAAATCTCTCATATAAATCAAATCAAACTAGGGGAAAAGCTAGATCCGTGATGGGAGAGGGTAGAGCAAGATCCTCAGCATCGAAACGAGGGAGAAATTGAGCCCAAACAGTCCTGCCATTCAGAAAATCACCACAAAACCCTAGTTGTCGCCCTCTTCGTCCATTCTCCACAACCGCTACACCAAATCACGTGATTCTAGTCCCGAATTGTCGCTTTCCAAGTTAGGAAGGTCTCCATAAAATTTCAGCAAATTCTACTCCAAAAATAGTAAGATATGAGTGAAAAACCGAACACCTATCGAAACTGGGCGGAACCGTTCATGGCCGTGTATCGGTGCATGGCCATGCCCGGGAACGGTTCGGCAAACTTTTGATTCTAAAGAACTTACTCTTCGTCGAATTTTGGAAAAGTCAGCCGACCCTTTCACGGCCGTGCAAGGATGCACAGGCATGCCTATGAACGGCTCGGCACAGTCTTAGAAAATAAGGTTATACTCGGCCATGCCAGTGAAGAGTGTGGAAGTTTCTGTTTGAGCTAAAATTTCACATGTGGCTCCGTCTCATCATGAGGAATCGTCTCTTATCTTCATATCTCCCAAATTCCACCAATTTGTGGGTGAAGTTCCTACATTTCATTGAAATCAAGGGAAAGTGAAGATTCTGAATAATATAAAGCATTTGGGCAAATAAATGACACAAAGCATGCATTTTACTCTAAAATAATAATGGAAATAAGTCACAATATATCATATATATGCATGTCATAAAAATACATTGGACTTAAAGTTTTGCTTGTCCTCAAGCAATTGAATTGTCTAGAACAATGTGATGAAATGAAATGGGGAATCTCAAATAACTTAAATAAGTCTAGCAAGGCTATAGTTTAACCACAACAAGCCTCAAGTTATAAGGCAGTATCAAAAGCAAATTAGGTCAAATATTACTGATATAATCCATTAGAGTATGCAAAGTTGACAGTACCAAAACCTTTACAGCACATCTCACATAAATGATGTAATTGATCAAGGATTCACAAAGCAAATAATTGTACATCAGGTCATGGGAAAATAGCATCTGTACCACATAGTCCCTATGTGGTGCCTTTTTTTTAATGAACAATGTCATGCTAGAGGAATGAGAACATCCAGGCTTCGGTACCACTACTGTTATTTTAACTCTGGGGATAGTGCCAAGCTTGATAGACAATGAACATAGGTACCACTATCCCTTTCGCTATTGTAATGCTATGAATAGTGCCAAGTGGGAGTACAATGTGCAATGTAGAAGTACACTTCGGTACCACTATTATTATTTTTGATTCCTATGACAAGATGTACAAATAAGTATGGAATTATGAAGCAAGATGCAATTAATCAGTATACGTGAGATGTATGTCAAGGTTAAGGTAAAATAACAAACACACTTTTCAGGATTATAAAAATAATGAATTGAGTTAATTACATCATTCAACTGCATTAAACCCAAGAATCACATGTGTTAACCACAACCCATAAAGATTTGTAAAAACATTCAAGATTCCCATCCAATTCATGTTAGTATTCATAGAGCAACGCAATTCCAGAGACAAAGCAAGAAGTGGATATAACTAAGGTTTCATGAAAAATAACAAAGAGAAGGGGTGGCAAGACACCTAAGATGTTGAAACTAATAGAGTGGTAAAGGCAAGCATAAAGTGAAATGACTATATGATAAAAGAAGACTAACAAAAGCTAATGAAAGAAAAACAAACAACTAAAGCTACTGGTAACAGAATAGCTGACCAAGTGATGGTGAAACCAGAGTGCTCATCCCTAGCGCCGACGCAGTCACTGCTGATGGTCATGAATAGACTCCATGATGGAAGATTGGAACCGTCCTTGGCATCCTACTTCAGCCTCAAGGTTGTGAAGCCAATCAAGCCATTCATCGACGGTAAGG
This sequence comes from Costus lasius, assembly GCA_027563935.2. NCBI lineage: Eukaryota > Viridiplantae > Streptophyta > Magnoliopsida > Zingiberales > Costaceae > Costus > Costus lasius. The sequence goes on along the minus strand of CM050450.1, from coordinate 89,460,331 downwards.
TGGGTTCTTGTTGGCAGGATTGGAAGAGGACGCGCGACGCTTGGAGGTGACTTGCTTGCATTTAGACATACTGGCAGTGTAGAAGGCTGATGGGAAATGACCAGAGGGTGTGGGTGAGTCATCGAAGACGTTGGCAGTGAAGAGATGAGGCCGGTGGCGACGGATCAGCAGGCGGCGGTGGAAATCATGGAAGCGGCGAATCGGCGTCGGGAAGCACGAATCGGTGGTGGGGAACAATCGCCAGAGGTTAGAGAAGATGGTGGAGGGTCGCCAGAGGTCGATCAGGTGTCGAAGGTGGCGGATCGGAACGGCGGCGGCGTGGCTCAGGTTTCCTACATGGGTGTGAATGCAGGTGTGTATGCGGTGCTCTTTTATAACAAAAGCGAGCACGGCCGTGCGTCGATGCATGGGCCAACCTGTGTAAGCTTTGGCGCTAATTGGACACAAACGCCACTTACACGTCACGGCCGTGCGTCAATGCATGGGCACGCTCGTGCATGCCTCGGTGCAACCTGTAGATTCCCATCACAGTCGTGCATCCCTTCATGCCCCTGCTCGTCAAAGCTTCAGCGCGTCGACAACGAAATATTACAAGTTGTTCACAGCCGTGCATGGATGCATGGGTGCGACCGTGAACGGCTCGCAAGTACCTAAAAAATTGCAGAAAAATTACCATCAGTAGGGTACAACCTAGAAAGCATAAAGATGAAAGAGAATTGAAAACTACAAAGTCTAAGCAAAACAAATAAATAAAGAAATAAGATTTGAGACAAGAGATTGGGTTGCCTCCCAACAAGTGCTTCTTTAAGGTCACTAGCTTGACCATAGAAAGATGTCATGGTATGATAGGAGGGGGGTCGGAGATCTGCAAAGAAACCCCCTTTTCAATCATGTCATTCTCAAAATTGAGTTTCAGTCATTGGCCTTTCACTTTCCTGGAATGAGTTTCAAGTGGGAATTAAAAAGAAGAAATCATTCTCAAAATAGAGATCTGCAAAGAAACCCCCTGTTCGCTGGCTCCAGATTTTAACAGCTCCATGTGGGAAAATCTTCTTTACAATGAATGGTCCGGACCATCATGTACTTAATTTTCCTGGAATGAGTTTCAAGTGGGAATTAAAAAGAAGAACTTGGTCTCCCACTTAGAAACTCTTAGGTACAATATGCTTATCGTGCCATCGCTTTGTTCGCTCCTTATAGATTCTTGCATTTTCATAGGCAGACAGGAGGATTTCATCAAGTTTGTTGAGCTAAAGCTTCCTATTGTTACCAGCACTTTAGAGGTCATAATTCAGCTTCCTAACTGCCCAATAAGCTCTGTGTTCAACTTCAACTGGTAGATGGCATGACTTGTCGTACACTAGTTCATAGAGAGACATTCCTAGTGGGGTTTTAAAGGCTGTCCTATAAGCCCAAAGTGCATCATTGTTGTGTCCGCAAGTGCACGGATACTCGAAGTAATAAAAAGATATCGAACCATAGAGACCTCATTTGTTAAGTACCGAATAATTAATTTTTCACTAGCTAGGCAATCGATTATGACGCAAGTAAGTGATCGAAAAGTACACAAGAAGTCAGTAAGAAAAACTAGGCAATCGATCATGTCCTTAATTTCAATGACTAGTTGGAAATAAGTGCTCGTCAGTTCAATCTTATTATGATAAAGATATAATTTACTTTATAAAGAAATCATCTCGTTTTCAAACAGACAATTTACAAAGAATCAATCCTCACTTTCGCACTGGATTTATTCTTTGCTAAAGATAAGTAAATCTTTGGCAAGAAGATTTAAGATCACTTTCATGCATCCAATCTCTATGTCAATCATCTCAAGAGAAAACTAAATACCTTCACACTTTAGTTTCATAGATTATACTTAAGGGTTTCCAACAATCTAATACCTAATTTCTTACGATATCTTCATGTATAATTCATTAATTTCTAGATCTAGAAATAGGAACAAACTTAATTTCTTACGATGAGTTCCTAAATCTCAATTTTAGGGTTCCAAGTTTTGTAAGTCACTTTTCAGTCCATATCACAAAAACTCCAATACATGTTGACAATATGAAACTAGAAAGGATTAAAGACGATCATCACTTAAGCAGAATTATCATAATAAAAATCTCCTAACGAAATAAAGATCATCAAGTCATTATGAAATTAAGGGGATTACACCCCAGTCCCAAAAAGTGCATGGTAGAAGAATTACAGAAAGGCATAGTTTAGAATGATCAAAAATCAAAGAGAAAGAGGAATTTTACTAAACACAGGGCAGTAATGAAAATTACAGCCCATGATTTTGCTCCAGAATTCGCGACGAACAATGCGGCGTCCCTTCTTTCATTGATTTCTCCTCCGATCGATCTCCTTTCACTCTGAAACTTCTGGGTATGTTCTCCTCTTCTAGGCGTAGCTTTCCCTCAAATTTCACGGCAAGTGATGCTCTGTGCACTTCGCGGTGCTCAACCCTAGGGCGGCGGTGAAGAACTCGATTTCTCCCTGAAACGTCAATCAAAATTGGGGCTTTTTGTTTGATGATGTTCACTTCTTCCCCGGAGTATTCCCCTTTTTACGATTCTTGAATTGGTGGTCTAAATCCTCCGCAATCATCAGCGCAAAAATCGGGCTACAGTAATACGAAGAAAATCAGCTGTCTAGATCATAATCATGGCCGTAATTTCCATTACATCAGTGTCATAATATCTTCTAAAAAGAAGTACGGGTCATAATGTAAACCATGGTAGTGCCGTATAAGTGCAAATCTTTATGGAAAGAAATCTCTTGAAATTATGGCCCATAATATAAATTACGGCAGTGCCGTATTCTTCTCTAGACAGAAGTCGACCGAAATTACAGCAAGTCGAATAGATTACGGCAGTGCCATGGTTTATTCTGTAGGTTCAGTAAAACCACGGTACCATAATATTCATTAAGGCCCTGCCGTAATTTCATCTGAAGCTCCGATCTACGTGAAATTTGATATGTAATCTTCTATTGATGATGGGATTTTGTCTATGCACTTGAATTGCTCGAAAATGCCTTAAAATGATGCCTTTTACCTGAAAATGATCACAAACCAGAAAAGGTGTAGATTCCACAATATTTGATAAATAGAGCATAAAAATAAGTAAAGGGGCATAAATATGACATAAAAGGACCTATTAAATGACATAAAATATACTATGAATTTTTGTGTCATCAATCATCGAGCTTCAATGGCCAATCAGTCCGCGAAAAGTTAACTGTCTTCTGTAAGATGTTCTTTATCTCTCTGTTGGAGATTTCAACTTGCCCGTTGTTCTGTGGGTGATAAGGAGTCGCAACTTTGTGATTTACCCCATACTTCTTTAATAAGGAAGGTAGCTTATGATTCAGAAAGTGGGAACCTCTATCGCTAATCAATGCCCGTGGTACACCAAATCTAGGGAAGATGGTGCGCTTGAGCATCTTGGTTACTGCTCTGGCGTTCGATGTATGTTAAACTGAGGCCTCCACCAATTTGGAGATGTAATCTACAGCAACTAGTATAAAGCGATGTCCACAAGATGATGGAAATAGCCCCATGAAGTCAACTACCCATGCATCAAAGATTTCCATCTCCAGGATGTTATTTAACGGTAGTTCATCTCGTTTGGAAATATTTCCCGACCGCTGGCACTGAACACAATGGGTGATAAATCGCCAGGCATCCTGAAAATTAGTAGGACAGTGGAGTCCGGATTGTAGTACTTTGAAGGCTGTCTTCGAAGCACTAGCATGGCCCCTGAAGGGAGACAGATGGCAGTGATGTAGAACACCTTGGACTTCCTCTTCGGGTATGCAGCGTCGGAATAGACCGTCAGCACATAGTCGAAATAACAAAGGGTCATCCCAACAATAATGTTTGACGTCATGCAGAAATCTTTTCTTTTGCTGCCACGAAAGATCAAAAGGAAGCATATCAGATACCAAATAATTGACGAAGTTGGCATACCAGGGTGCTTTTAATTCCGTCAGAGCGAAAAGCTGTTCATCTGGGAAATAGTCATTAAAGTCCAAGTGGCGATCTTTTTCTTCTTTTTCATCATGTGGTAATCGCGATAAATGATCTGCCACTGAGTTCTCTGAGCCTTTCTTGTCACGGATTTCTAGATCAAATTCCTAAAGTAAGAGGATCCAGCGAATTAATCATGGCTTTGAGTCTTTTTTGACTAGAAGGTACCGGATAGTAGCGTGATTAGTGTAAATAATTATTTTTGAATCAATGACATAAGATCTAAATTTATCAAAGGCAAAGATAATAGCGAGAAGCTCTTTTCAATAGTAGCATAGTTGATCTGAGCGTCATTCAAGGTTCGACTAGCGCAGTAGATTGCATGCAACTTGTTGTCCATCCATTGTCCAAGAATAGCGTCGACTGCGAAATCACTGGCGTCACACATAAGCTCGAACAGAAGAGACCAATATGGCGGCTGCATGACAGGGGCCGAAATCAAAGCCTCCTTCAATTTTTCAAAAGATTCCATGCAATCCAAATCAAAAGAGAAAGAAACATCTTTAGCGATCAAATTAGTCAAAGGTCTAGCAATCTTAGAGAAGTATTTTACAAAACGGAGATAAAACCCGGCATGTCCAAGGAAGCTTCGAACTTCCTTTTCAGAGGAAGCAGGAGTCATCTTTTCAATGGCGTCCACTTTAGATTTGTCAACTTCAATACCTCGCTCTGAAATCAAATGCCCTAGCACTATCCGTTCGCGAACCATGAAATGGAACTTTTCCCAGTTTATGATTAGGTTAACCTCCTCACATCTCTACAGCACCTTAGACAGATTAGCAAGACAGATATCAAACGAAGTTCCATAGACTGAAAAATCATCCATGAAGATATCCATTATATTTTCTATCAAGTCAGAGAAAATTGAAACCATGCATCTTTGAAAAGTGGCTGGGGCGTTACAAAGCCCGAATGGCATTCGGCGGTAGGCAAATGTCCCATAAGGACAGGTGAAGGTGGTCTTTTCCTGATTCTCAGGATGAATAGGGATCTAGAAAAATCCAGAGAAGCCGTCAACGAAACAAAAGTGAGAGTTCTTGGCTAGCCGCTCTAGCATTTGGTCGATGAAGGGAAGCGGGTAGTGATCCTTGCGCGTGGATTTGTTTATCTTCCTGTAGTCGATGCACATGCGCCATCCAGTTACGGTACAGGTTGGAATAAGCTTGTTGTTCTCGTTCTTGACCACAGTAACTCCACCCTTTTTCGGCACAACATGCACCGGACTTACCCATTCACTGTCTGATACTGGGTAAATGATTCCCGCGTCAAGTAGTTTCAATATCTCCTTCTTGACCACATCATTCATATTCGGATTCAAGCGGCGCTGGAACTCCACAGACGCTTTACTGTCGTTCTCCAAAAAGATCCTGTGCATACAGAACAAAGGATTAATTCCCTTAATATCTTCTAACGAATATCCAATTACCTGTTTATGGAGGCGCAGTTCATTTAGTAGCTTCTCAGTTTCGTCTGCATCTAAGTCAGCACTAATTATCACAGGACGAGTAGAGTTAGCATCAAGAAATTCATACTTAAGATTATTAGGTAGGGGTTTGAATTCTAGTTCCTTTTTCTCAGAAGGGCCAGACTTAACCTCACTTAGACTCTCGAATTGCATTTTTCTGAACTTTTCAATAGAAGCGGCATCTAAAATTTTTACGTGGTCCTCTGATTCAGCAGAGCATTCCTCGTTCCCATCACTCGAAAAGCAAACCTCCGGATGATCTTCAACAGTCATCAATACAGGTTCAATATCATCCTCCATTACGTCTATACTGCAACAGGATCCTGCAAAAGATGGTTTTTTTAGTGTGGAGGAAAACTCAAATTCTAACTTTTCTTCCCCAATGTTCAGTTCCAATTTTCCATTCTTCACATCGATCACGGCACCGACGGTTGTAAGAAAGGGACGTCTAAGGATAAGGGGTAGGCGATTGTCCTCCTCCATCTCCAGGACCACGAAGTCTGTTGGAATGAATAAGTCTCCCACCTTTATCGGCACATTCTCGATGATTCCAACTGGTCGGCGCACTGATCGGTCAGCCAACTGAAGTGATATAGAGGTAGGCTTCAATTCACCCATATTCAACTTCCTACAAATAGACAATGGAATTAGGCTAACACTAGCTCCTAAATCACAGAGAGCTTTATCAAAAGGTATATTTCCAATTTGACATGGAATGGAAAAACTCCCTCGGTCTTTTAGTTTGGTTGGAAGCTTATTCTAGATGATGGTGTTGCATTCTTCTGTGAGAGCAACTGTTTCTTGTTCCTCAATCTTTCGCTTGTTTGATATGATATCCTTTAAGAACTTGACATACGCTGGCATCTGCGAAAGAGCATCAGTAAAGAGAATATTGATGTAGAGCTTTTTCAATACCTCCAAGAAGTTTCCAAACTGCCGGTCTAGTTTAGCCTTAGCAAGGCACTGAGGGAAAGGGATGGGCGGTTTGTAAGGTGGAGGTGGAAAGTAGACTTGCTCCGTTGGTGCGCTGGAGTTTTGCTGCTCTGGCTCTAGGTCGACAGGTAAGTTCTCTTTAAGTGAAAGTTCTTCGTGTGAAGCTTGCACTGTTCTTTCCTTAGGTTCGGGTATTTTTAGATCTTCTAATTGGATTCCGCTCCTCGTTGTGATCGCATTACAGTGCTCATTTGGGTTCACCTCATCTTGAGCCCTTGAGGATGCATCGACTCGTCGAGTAAGTTGAATAATTCGATCTTCGAGGGTCTTAGAATGTGTGGACATGTAGTCTACTTTTAGGTCCAGCCGGCGCATATACTCATTGGCATCATTTTGTTGCTTAACCTGCATAGCAAGGAACTTTTCCAACATCAATTCTAGACTCGATCTATGAGGTGGCTCTGGCTCTCTCTGATTGACAAATGGGTGTTGCATTCCATGAGGAGGCCTAAAATTAGAAGAAGAATTTGGATTAGCAAAATTTGTAGGAGGGACTTGCCCTTGATTCAACCTGTAGTAGAAATTCGGGTGGTTTCTCCATCCTAGATTGTTTGTGTTCGAATAGGGATCGTTCTGGTTTCAAAAATTCCCAATAGCATTGACCTGCTCGGATGGGGCACTCAAGATATGGCAGTCATAAGAAGAATGCCCTGTCACTCCACAAACATCACAAGTTATAGAGTTAGAAGTAGAAACATTCATAGTATCAAGCTTAGATGAAAGTGAATCTACTTTTGCTACTAGGGAATTAATCATGTTCATGTCAAACTTCCCTAAATTTTGAACTAGCTGACTCCTCTCTCCCGACCACTGATAATGGTTGAGGGCCATGTCTTCAATTAATTCCATGTCTTCATTAGCGCCCCACTAGCAGTAGCATCTATAGAAAGTCTAGTCTGATACAATAAACCATTGTAAAAGTATATATGATCACCTATTTCTGTAGACCATGGTGCGGGCACATCCTCAGTAGTTCCTTGAACCTGTCTCATGCTTCATATAGGGACTCTCCATCTCGCTGAGCAAAGTTGGTGATTTGATTTTTGAGCTGGGCAGTTTTGCTCGGTGGGAAATATTTTGACAGAAAAGCCTGTGATAACTAGTCCCACATCATGATAGAGCCCAGCAGTAGAGACTGTAACCATGCTCTGGCTCGATCCCTGAGAGAAAAAGGGAAAAGCCTAATTTTAATAACATCAGGGGGAACACCGTTAATCTTAAGAGTGTCGCAACATTCTAAGAAAATAGAGAGATGAAGGTTGGGATCCTCAGTAGCTGCTCCACTGAATTTATTATGTTGCACCATTTGAACGAGAGATGGCTTTATCTCAAAGTTGTTAGCTTCGATAGCTGGTCGCGATATGCTCGAGTGCACACCAGAGATGGTGGGTGATACAAAGTCTTTCAAAGAGCGATTAGCTTCCATTATCTGGTTCTTAGAAAATTCTCCTTCAAGCTTAAGTCTCTTAAGATTCCTTCGAACCAAATGAAAGGTATGCTCTATCTCCGGGTCAATGGGTACAAGTTTCCCTATTTGAATAGTATTCCTAGGCATAAACAAGTACCTTGACAAAAGAGATTAGTAGCACCAGCACCAAATAAAAAAAACTACAACTAAAAATAAAAATCAAATAAAATCTAACTAAACCTAGTCTACCAATTTCCTGATCATGTTAATATTGGAAACCTAGTCCCCGGCAACGGCGCCAAGAACTTGATAGGGTCGTACTACATGTGCACGGTCTATACTGTAATAAAAAGTATCGATACCACGTGGACTAGGGGTTAAGTACTAACTAATCAGTTAACTAATAGCTAGGTGATCAAACAAGTGTAGGAGTGTCACTAAATCCTAATGCAAGTAAGTAAACTAAAGCAGGTTAAAAATAGACAGAAATGCAAACAGGTTGTGAAGATCTTGAGAGAGAATCGGGGTTTTGGGTTTCACCACACTGAAGCATGAAAGAAAGATAATGTTGATATTTTAAACATGTTTTACCTATGTTCTTAAGGTAATCCTTCCTAAGGTATAGACACGCTCTCTCTCAGGACACGGTCCGGTATCTAACTTAACCCAAGTCTCCTACTCTCGTGGCTTACCGGGTTAAGCAGATCCTATGGGTTCTGTGAAGAATTAGTATTCCTCGGGTGATTTTGACAACTCTCATGGCCGAAATCACTAGTCTAGTCTAAGGGGATCCGACGATTGTGTTCACCTCTCAATCCTTCCCACAACATCTAAAACACAAATATATATGACCAGTACATAATCATGAATTAAAATTTCCTAGACATGAATAATAATAAAGATAAATTTAAGCAAAATATGAATCAAGCATTAAAGACCAATATTCTTACTGTGGGCTACGCCCAAACTCCAAAAAGAAGTTTACGCTACAAGATACATTGTTAAACACATGAAATCTCTCATACAAGTCAAATCAAACCAGGGGGAAAGCTAGATCCTTGATGGGAGAGGGTAGAGCAAGATCCTTAGCGTTGAAATGAGGGAGAAATCGAGCCCAAACAGTCCCGCCATCAAGAAAATCACCCCAAAACCCTAGTTGTCACCCTCTTCATCCATTCTCCACAATCGCTACACTAATCATGTGATTCTAGTCCCAAATTGTCGGTTACCAAGTTAGGAAGGTCTTTGTAAAATTTTAGCAAATTCCACTCCAAAAATAATAAGATATGGGTGAAAACTCGAACACCATTCAAAACTGGGCAGCCCGTGAACTGTTCGGAGAACTTTTGATTCTGAAGAACTTACTCTTCACGGTCATGTATGGGTTCATGGGCACGCCCATGAATGTCTCATCGAATTCTAGAAAAGTCGGCCAACCCTTTCACAGCCGTGCAAAGATGCATGGGCATGCTTGTGAATGGCTCGGCGCAGTCTTGGAAAATTGGGTTATACACGGCTGTGCATGGATGCACGGCCATGCCCGTGAAGGGCGTGGAAGGTTCTATTTGAGCTAAAATTTCACATGTGGCTTCATCTCATAATGAGGAATCATCCCATATCTTCAGATCTCCAAATTCTACCAATTTGTGGGCGAAATTCCTACATTTCAATGAAACCAAGGGAAAGTGAAGATTCTGAATAATATAAAGCATTTGGGCAAATAAATGAGACAAAGCATGCATTTTACTCCAAAATAATAATGGAAATAAGTTACAATATATCATATATATGCATGTCATCAGGCTGTGGCCATGAAAGTTTCTATGAATAAAAGTAGTGTACTCAGAAAAACTCACGGCCCGTGAAGGATTCACGGGCCATGAAGGATTCACAGCCTCACCCATTTTTTAAAGTTTTTGTGAACTTTTATATTGATGAGGAGGGTCTGTTGACTGCATCAGGACAGAGAGTGTATGTCCCAGCTATTGCTACCATTAGGCAGAGGTTGTTGCATGAGTATCATGATGCAGAATGGTCAGGTCATCCAGGGCAACAGCGGATGCATGCTTTGATCAGCATGACTTGGTATTGACCCAGTATGTGCACTAACATAGAGCATTATGTTAGGACTTGTTTGGTTTGCCAGCTGGATAAGCTGGAAAGAAGAGGAGAGGAAGACTACTCCAGCCCCTACCTATTCTTAAGAGACCTTGGGTTTCGGTCTTTATGGACTTCATTGTGGGATTACCTAAGGTGGATGGTATGTCTAACATTTTAGTAGTAGTAGATAGATTCCCTAAATATGCAGTATTCATCCCAGCACCAGATGGCTGCTCAGTAGAGGTTACTACAAACCTCTTCATGTCATATATGGTTAAATATTTTGGGATTCCAGCACATAGAGTCAGTGATAGAGATGGTCTGTTCACTGGAAATTTCTAGAGATCTTTGTTCAAGAGGATGGGTACTACTCTGAAGTTCTCTACTGCTAATCATCCCCAGATAGATGTTCAGACTAAGATAATCAACGCCCTTTTGGAAGAGTACATGTGACACTGTGTCTTAGCTTCTCTAAGAAATTGGGTAACCTTACTGACACTACTCAGTTTTCCTATAATTATCACAAATCTTCTTCCACATGAAAGAGTCCCTTTGAGCTTGTTTTAGGGCATCAGCCTATGTCGTCTGTGGAAGCAATCACTCAAAGTACAAGGGGTGCATGTCCAGCTAGAAATAGGTTTATGCAAGAGAGAGTAGAGATATGGAATGAAGCTTTGGATAACTTGAGGAAAGTGTTAGTATCTATGCCCTTGGACCTCCAGGATGGTCCAATGAGATATGTGTATCACATCTGTTCGATAGATGAGATATCCTGGCATGGTCGTTGTTATACAAATATGTACATCTGCGCACGTGTACAGTTGCATGTACGATGTCCCTAAGAGATAGATGTTTGTCTTATCTCAGTTTTGTCCCCGGTTAAGTATCATGGTGGATATGGGACAGCTATGATTCACTTGAGACTGGTATATGCACTAGTTGAGCACGGATTGCTAACGCAGGCATATAGGCATATCAAATGAGATATACTGGACCGACCCGCCATGAGGATTCATCTTAGTGTCACAAGATGAATATCACAATGACAGAGTTATGATTGTCTTAGACTTGAGGGCATTGGCATCCCTATATGGTGAATAAGGTACTTTGATATAACCTAACGCTTTACCATAAAAGGGAAGTCATCACAGTTGTCATTGGGTGCATCATGAGCCATTTGAGAGATTCAATGTGCGAAGACATGATTTTTCCCTTCCTTGCGGGGAATCTTAATGTCCATGGTGAACCTATGTGGATGACTGAAAGTATATAGTCATACCCAGATGAAAACCTGATTTAGTCATGCCATAATATTAGGATCAACAAGTATGACACACTTGCCTAATCTGGACATCAATCTGGCGAAAGAACAATTTTGTACTTTCACTTTGTCGCAATTTTAGAGGTTGTCGATAGTGACATTTATTTTGATGACTCGGGTAGCAATGATGTACTGCTAGATGTCACTCATTTCTTGTGATGATTTACTCATCACTGCCAACGTCTGAAGAACCAACGGGTCGCACACCTAGATACTAGAGACTCTGTACTGATCGGTTAGCCTCAGATTGAATCATTGTATGATTCGGATCATTTAGGGAAACTAATGCTTTGAGATTTTTTCTGTGGAGATGACATTTTATTTAGTTCATATTTGACCACTAGTTGACCTCTGGTGGACCATGTTTGACCTTTGTTGACCTGTGTTGTCAAAATGAGTCAAACAAGGGTCTTAGTGCAAGTTTGCACTTGGCACTTTAGTCACACGAATAAAATTAAATTATTAATTAGCAAGAGAATTTTTATCTTGGCTAAATAATTAGGGTAGGCACATTTTACATTAAATATATTGATATATTTAATTGTAAAATCAAGTAGACACCTAAACAATGTCGCATATGGATAAATATCTCCAATAATAGCCGGTTCATCTATTATAAATAGAGAGGCTCTCTTGGGAGATTGACACACTAATTCTTTTCTCTCATCTCTTGTTGTCGCCTCCCCTTTCCTCCTTGGCGTGAAGGTCTTGAAGGTGATAACACATAAAAGTTTTTGCATCAAGGTTGGGACAAGTGGTAGTGCTACTCACTCCTTGTTGCCAACATTTCCTCTTCTCCTTTGTGCATGGTGTTGGTGATTAGCGCAAGTAGAGAAGACATTAGAGGCATGGATCTCTTCTCCCAAAGCTAGCATGTGCATGGACCGGAGGAGTCTCGAGGCCGTCCGTGTGTGCATGACTGCAGAGGACGAGCACTTGATCGTCTACATCACCAGCAACACTCAAAGGATTGTGCAAGTAAGGTATATCGCTCTTCACATCCCATGGTTTCTCTCGTAAGAAGTTCATGGCATTTTTGGAGGGCATTCTATTTCGGTCCGTCATTTCATTGTGCTTAAATTTTATACGGTCCAGGGATTCTCAATAGTGGTATCAGAGGGATCTTACAAGGCCCGTGGGTATCCTTTCTACATGCGTATACCCCATGACATGGAAACGATTTTGAAAATTTTTTTATACCATGATTTTTCTATTGAAAAATAATTTCTGTTAGTTTTTGCCTCTTAATCATCTTCTAGTTTTCGTTTTCTTCACATCTGGGATAGCCCCTATGTGGAAGAATTTACTCCTCCTTGTGCTCATGGGATAGACCCATGGCACAAGACTCATAGGAGATTATTGGGGCAGAGTGATTATCCTAATTTCTATGGGGTAAGGATTGCAAGGGGTGGCTACCCTTTCTAGACTCCTGAGAGGGGTGAAACAATATAGAAGGATGATATAGAGTCACTAAAAATTAATTGATAGGGTTTTATGAAAAATTAAAAGTGATTACTTGTTGATTTTTCATAGCATGTACAATCATATGAGTAGATGAATCATGTTTCGTGATGTGATCTTAGACAAACCCTGTAATTGTCATACCTGTGATGTATCATTGTGAGGCCTACGTGCTGACTTTCAATTTTGTATTATAGATTAAATTAAAGATTTTGAAGATATCGTGGTGTTTCTCTCTCTCTCACTTGCGCATCTCTCAAGGTGGCACAACCCATGACCTAGCCAAACCCTAGGGTGGCTTCTAGGGTTACCTAGAGGCGCATCCAAAGGGGTTGGTGGGTAGGGTTAGGGTTAGCGCACCTCACCCTAAAGGTGACTGATGCGTTGCATTTACATAATGTTTTTTCCTGTGTTTTATATGATATTTAAGCTTAATTTCATGATTTTTCTTGGTTTTTGTGAAAATGTAGGTAGAATGGCATAAAATTCATGGATTTTATGAGTTTTGAAGCCATAGCATGATTCCCAAGGAAATTATGAAGTCGTATGTCAAATTAGGGGTGAAAACAGTGACAGACGTGACTTTCACAGTCTCAACCGTGAGTTTTTCGGCCGGACGTGCTTTTCGCGTTCGAATGGTGAAAACGCGACTAAGTTAAAAAGTTCACAAAAACCTTCACGAGTGAGGCCGTGAATCCTTCACGGGCCGTGAATCTTTCTGTGTACATAGAACTTTATTCATAGAAACATTTACGGCTCAGCTGTAAATTGTTTACGAGCTGTGAATTTTTTCGCCCTTTTGAGTTTTTTACTCGATTTGACTCCAAATCGAACCAGAATTGAACCTAACTCTCCAGAATTCTTCCTTGGTGGGTTCTAAACTGATTAAACTATAAAAGGAGGAAATTTTGGAGGGTAAAGGGGACTTTTATGCACAAACACGAACAGAGGCGGCGGCTAGGGTGAAAACTCAGTTCTAGGGCAAAATTCCAGCAAAAGATCACGCAAGGGAGGGATTTGGATGCTTCTTCATCATCTCCAAATCGAGGTGAAGAGTTCTTATTACTATTCTAGTGTCTTTCTCCATCTATTTTGAGAGATCATGTTGAGTTCATTGATATACATGCTGTTTTCTTCAGACATGAATGCTTAAACTCTTTTTCGGGATTAGGGATATAGCCCCCTAGAAATTATGAATTAAAACTTATATTTTTATTTTTTTTAAGCATGATCATTATAGCATTGATTTGACTAGAATTGAGTTTATTTTGTAATCTACTTTGGCCAAGTATAATTGCGTTTAAGACATTGCGAGAAAAACCGGGAGGTGAATCGCAACGTCGGAACTATTGTATTCAAACCAATGAATCCAATCACGGGTGTAGTTTGGATTCGTTTGAAGGATTATCATGGTTTTTCATAGAACTTAATAGGCTTAGTTACATTAATTGTCACGAGAGTAGAGAATTAGTGTAACTAAGTACCGGATTACGCTTCGGGAGAAGGTAATCTGTACGTTAGGAAAAACTCCTTTCATGACAATAATTCTCCATTTAAGGAATTATCTTTATTGAGTTCAAAATTGTCAGTGTGGTGAAACCCCGAGTCCCGACCTACAAAACCTGATTTTTCCCAGATCGTCACCTCTGCTACTTTTCGTACTTAGGAGCTCACACAAAAATCACAATTTGATTAGCCTAGATTTAAACAAGTCGAATAGTTGGTACTTGACCGCCAGATCCTCGTTGGGAACGATCTTATTTTATTACTTCGATAAATCCGTGCACTTGCGGATGCATCAGTGGTGCATCCCTTCTTTGACCTAACCTTGAGTGGCTCCTAAGGTTACCTAGATGGTATACTTAAGGGATGATGGTTGGATAGGTGATGGTGCAACCTAACCAATTTAGGGGGCAGACCCTTATCCTTAGCCGAACCATGAGGCCGCCTTCTAGGGTTTCCTAGTTGTGCATCAAGGGTTCAAGGGCTAATGATGAAGATGGCTCACCCTAAGGGGCTGACCTACATCAATAGCCGAACCATGTTGACTTCTGGGGTCACCTAGTAGTCTAACAATGGGTTCACAAGCTAATGGTGAAGGTTGAGCATCCTAAGGGGCTAATCAACTTGACTAGCCGAACCATGATGCTTACTAGGGCTGCCTAGTGGCGCATCTAAGGGTTCATAGTCTGATCAAGATGGTTAGCACCCCTAACCTTGGTAAGGGGCTGTTTTCTCTATTAGTCATGAATGAGAAGGCTCTTAGGGGCACTTCATGCATTCAAGGGCTGAACAAGAGAAGAACAGCACCTATACTTGCATGATGACACCTCCATGCATAGGGGCGCACCTCATGGGTAGTGCACCTAGCAAGGTAAGTGGCACATCTAGCAAACAAGATGAGACACATGGAGAGGATAGCACATGGATGTTTGGCCGAACCCTGAAAGGAGTCTAGGGTTTGTGAGCTATCTTCTATAAGGAGATCTGAGTTGGTCGAATCCTAGGAGGAGCCTAGGATTTGTGAGTTGGCTTACGGAGGAGACTAGGGCTGGCTGAACCTAAAGGGGATCTAGGATTTTCCTGGATGGTGCCTTTGGGGTTCACAAGCTGACCCATGGAGATGAAGTCCTAGGTGGCACACCACAAGGCCTGGAAGCAGGGCCCTTAGGGCACTCAGGGGTGAGCTAAGGACTTGTTGACATGAGCCCATGGCTCATAGCCCTTGGTAGTGCTAGGTGGCTAACACTAGGTCTAGGGGCTTGTTACCCTATGTTATAGGCTTTGATCACATCACATATTTACTATTTTTTGCTTTAGCTTGCCTTTACTGCTTTTGGTTTTATTCCACCATAGAATTGCATGTCTGTATTGGTAGAATAAGATAAAAGCTTGTGGTGCTAAGACTACAAAAATCCTCACTAAATCTTATCAAGTCACGTTCCTTAGCCTTCTGATGCGTAACCCTTGTCAAACTGTCGATCGTTGGTGTTGTGCACTATTTTCCACCCCCGTGGGACACACCCATCTATCTTTAGGAGACATGTGGTGACAATGATTTCCCAGTCTGGTTAAAACTCTGGACGTGCCTTCTACAAGAAAATCGTTGGTCCTGGGTATAACGGTCAGGTCAGACTTGACTAGATTTTCATATGTGTTGGTTCACATGATGAGATTTCTAGAGGCATCCTCAAGAAGTTAAGGCATTGTGTTGTATCCAGCCTCCATTGGACACAAAGTGCTTGAACTGTCTTGAGAAGGGGAATGGCCAAGTTGTAATTGGCTGGGGCCTACCTTAGGAAGCATGTGTCACCTTGTGCAGTACATCCCACCCCCATGGGACGCAAGGCCGTATACGAAATGAGGATCCCATCTCACTAAGGAAGTCGGGCGACTTCTTGATCGATTTTTGAGGATTATCGATTCGAATAAAATAGTGAGAAATAATCATTTATAGAAGGCCATAATAAATGGTTGAAAATGTGATACTGATCTGCTCTTGTCCTTGTTGTAGATGGCTTCTAACAACAATAATAACAACAGATTGTCACTCCATTCCATCCTGAACAGGGAGAAGTTGACTGAGGCGGATGCTGGATGCTGATCGCGAGCGAGGGGGAGGAGGCGGATGCTGGATGCTGATCGCGAGCGAGGGAGAGGGGGTGGACGCGCGATGCGAGCTTTGCGGAAGTCGGTGCTCGCGTCGCCGGACTAGGAGCTCGTTGGAGGCGGCGGATGGCTGGCTGGAGGCACCGGCTATGGGTCGCAAGCGAGGGGGAGGAGGCAGACACTGGATGCTGGTCGCGAGCGAGGGCAAACAGGCAGACACGTCGCTGGACCAAGAGCTCATCGGCCGAGGAAGGAGGTGGACTAGGAGCTCGACGCCGGACCACCAGCTTGTTGGCCTGGAGTCGGGAGGCGGCGGACGGCCGAGGAGGAGACGCCGGCGGAAGGTCGAGCAAACTCGATTTTTTTTTTCGGAAAACCAAAAGCGGTACGCTGCTTTCCTGGAGAAGCAAGGTTTTCACAGCTTCCCAGCTGCAGTAGGATTCCGCTGGCGCCAGGCGCAGTAGCAGCCCCAAACCGTTGGATTCCATCAGCTTCTGCTGCCTACCTCAGCAAAAGCAGTGCGAGCAGCAACCCCAAACGGGCCCTGTATGTCTTAGAATAAGCACTTCCTCCTCCACCGCCATCCACAACCCATGTGGCTGATCGGGAAGCTTTTCGTAAGCACCAGGATGATGCCCTGGATGTTGCCTACCTTATGTTGTCCATGATGTCGTTTGCATTGCAGATGCAGCATGAGGATGAGAACACGTTTCAGATCATCACGCATCTAAAGCAATTGTTCAAATTGTAGGCAATAACAGAAAGGTTTGAAACATTCAAGGCTGTCTATCAGTGCAAGCTGCCTGAAGGTGCTCCAGTGGGATAGCAAGTGCTCAAGTTGCTTAGGTACTTGTCACATCTCAATAGACTAGGACACCCAATGGATCAAGATTTGGCTACGGATCTGATCCTGCAGTCGCTGCCTCCAAGTTACAGTGCATTCATCATTAATTTTAATATGAAATAAAATTGAATGTACTCATGAGGAGCTACTAAAACTGCTGGAAACGACCGAGAAGGAAATGGCCAAAACCAAACCCAAGTCTGTTTTTATGGTCTCTCGAGACAGTAAGAAGCGGAAAAGGGGTAAGGGTAATTCCAAGACCAAAGCACTGAAAAAGGCCAAGGTGAGGAGGAATGAGTTCTTCAACTATGGCCAGGAGGGCCATTGGCACAAAGACTGCAAGCATCCTCAAAGAGAGATGAAGAGAAGTGACCCTTTGTCTTCAGGCTCAGGTAATTTTATTACCAAATCCTATATTGTCTATTTCTATACATGGGTATTTTATACCGCATGGTGAGACTGATATTTGCAAAAATATGCAGGTGCTCCACAAAAATAGGACATGCATGACAATAAGAAGACTTAGCTGGAGCACTAATGCTGCCAAGCCATTCTTTTATTTGTCATAGATATGATTGATTCATTATTTGCAATAAATGTAGTTGACATTATATCTATTCCTTAGGAATAAAATATTTTGGAATAAAAGAAATTTGTTATTCTTTTCATTTGCAAATCTCTTGTCATTACATTATGCAAAGTAATAAGGTAACAAAATAACTAAAGTGAATTTAATGAGTGGTTCATAGTGAATACCAATCTTAAGACATAGCTATCTTTTATCATAAACAATAGTGCATCCAATGACTTTATGCAAATGAACTCTTGGAATCAATTCCTTCTAGGAGATTGGCTACCTTATCCTCTTTTGAGACATCAAAATAGGCAGACATTTGTTTATTGATGAAAAATAAATGTCCTTCACCAAGTAAGGAGAAGTAGACTAAAAGATCAAAAGAAATGAATTCATAATTTTTAAAAAAATATATAGAACCAGCTTATAGAAATTCATGAGTAATCTTCAATCCAGGAAGGATGAAGAATACTTGAGCCATAGATGACTATCATTATCAGTATGAGGTCAGCTCATAGCCTATACCTCCTAAAGAATACCTTGGTAGGTGATTAAAGTAGGAGAATTGAAAGTCATATCTATCTCTTCTGAGGTGATGCTAAAAGCTTCTTCCACATTGAACTTAATTTCATCTTGATCTGATAAAGTGTAAGTGGTGTATCCTAAGTTCACTTAGGGATATAAATTTCCATAGACCCACAGGAGAACAAGTAATTGTTGCTCATAGTGGGAGGAAGTTGTGACTAGTGGGAGGAAGTTGTGACTAGGATTCAATCCAAGGTCAACCACTTTACACAGGTAGTCAAGGATGGAATCTGAACCATGTATACAGGTTGTGGGCAACCTATGGTTTAGAAAATATGGGAATAAGGGTTGAATCGATTCATATGTGCCTATGTTATAGGTAACTGATGACACCAAAATATATAGTATATTTTGTATCATTTTAGATATCTTTTCATGCTAAATTGAGGATCTTTTACTTGTTTTTATGCTGAATTCATTAAATATTGCAAAATCTACTTCTATCTTGGTTTTTCTTGATTTTCAGGTAAAAAGGCACTATTTTGAGGCATTTTCAAGCAAAATCGAAGACATAGAAGAGTTACCATCATCAAGAGAAGATCCCCCGACAAATTTCACGCAAATCAGAGCAACTAACCAAAATACGGTAGTGCCGTAATATATATTACGGTACCGTATTTCCATACGCTACCGTAATATCGAGCCACTGCCGTAATTTGGAGAAATTCCGAACAGAAGATTTTGTGATTTTACGGCACTACCGTAAAGAATTACACGGGCTGTATTTTCCGGACACTTCAGACCAGAGAACGCAAGCGATTTTACAGCACTGCCGTGAAATATTACACTGTCGTATGTTGGAGCGCATTCAAAATAGAATAAATTGCTAAAATTATGACACGGCCATAAAATATTTTATGGTACCATATTTTGGGCAATTTTTGACCAGAAAACTGCAAAGAAAATACGGTACTACCGTATTTTAAATTACGGTACCGTATTTTATACGTGGGCGCGCGAGTTTTTCGGGCTGAAACTTGCATGGATCATAACTTTTGATCCAGAGCTCCAAATTGAGATCTGAAAGTTTCTATGGATGCGTCGTTAAGAGGAGAATACACACGAAGTGAAATCCCTAATTTGTATTGAGTATTGAGGAAGAAATTGACAGAGAGGCGTTTAGGGTTCGGCCTCACGCCGAGAGGCGTAGAGACCACCTCAGGCCGTGAAATTTACACCGACGCTTTGTCTAACGTAGGAGAGCACACACTAGAAGTTTCTGAGTGTTTGGAGTCTGATCGGAGGAGAAATCAACAAAACAGCGGTGACAGCGCTGTTCAAAGGCAATTACGGTGCTGTAATTTCATTACAACACCTATTTTGTAACTTCTCTTTTTTTTTTCGATTTCTAATCCTCTGAAATTATGGTTTATTGTAATCCTTTCACCATGCAAGCTTAGATCTTTTTATGGGACATGGGGTGTAATCCCCTTGGGTTGTTAATGACTAGAAAACATTAATTTTTGTCATGATAATTTTATTATGATAATTTTACTTTTGTGATTGATTGTTCTTTGATTCTCCTTACTTTTATAAATATCAGCATATTTTAGAATTTTGTGAAATAGACCGACCGGTTGATTATGGAATTTGGAACCCTAAGAATTGTTGAGTTTGGAACTATCGTAAGAGATTAGGTAGTTCTTCGAATTCTGATTTTTAGTGATTTTATTGCCATGTTGATTTTCTGATTGTTTGTATTGAGTTAATGTGTTAGACGTGAAGATCCTGCACCTGAGTGAGGATCGGAACGTTGCAAAACCTTAAATATAACCTGTTTGGAGATTCGGATGCACGAGAGTGATCCTTGAGTTTTCACTTGAGATTTTTGACTTAGAATTCGGATGCACGAGAGTGATCCTTGTGTTCTTTGTTCAATGATTTACTTATTTTCAGCATTGGATAGATCTTGCACGAGAGTGAGGATTGGTCCTTTGTACGATTGACTGCGCGAGAGCGAATTGATCCTTTTATGAAGAAAATTACATCTTTATTATAATGAAATTTTATTGACGGCCTTTATTTCTTTCTAGTCATTAGAATCAAGGTGGATGAACCCCAAGTCCCAGTTTTCTTCTCTGATATTTTCCCATGCACTTTTCGATAGTTTGATTCACTATTTTTCGATTGCTTAGCTAGCGAGAAAATGACTATTTGGTACTTAACACGTAGGTCTCTGTGGTTCGATATCTTAAATATTATTTTGAGTATCCGTGCACTTGCGGATCACAACAAGTTTTTGGCGTCGTTGCTAGGGACCTTAGTTTTGTTAATATCAAATATAATTGTTAGTATTGCTAGACTATGTTTTATTTGTTTTAGATTTAACTTTGTTTTTTCTTTTTGCAAGTTTTGGATTTTCACAGTTGTGACAGAACTGAGAATTTCTGAAATTTGTGAATTTACTTGTGTTTTAGATTTTCTATTTTTGCTATATAAAAAAAAAACTCATATTGATTGGTGTTGGATAATCTTTCTGTACTTGATAGATTTGAAAATATGTCTTTTAATCACAACTCGTGGGCAACTGGAATAGGTGAGGTATACATGCAACAACGTAAGTATGAAAATAATTCATTGAGCACACTTGAAGATACGTTTAACTCTTATATGCACTCTCTTTCTTCTCCTGTTAGATGTGATATTTGTGGATATTTTGATCATTGTTCCTCTGATTGCCCAATTTTAATTTCTCCATATTCCAATTCACCATGGCATCAAGATAATCAATATGATTCTAGATCTTTTTATGGCTCAAACTATATTTCTGAACCATGCTTTGAGGATATTGAAAAATCTAGCTTAGAGATAATGTTTGAAAAGTTCATGAGTCCCCAAGCGAAACAAAATGAAGATTTGAATGAGACCTTCAAACAAATCAATTCTAGGTTGGATGACATTGTTGCACACAATGAAATTTTAGAAACCCAATTAGCACAACAAGCTTGTTTATTTGAATTTGATTTGGAAACTAAAGGAATTGATTCAGTAAATTTCCCCACTGATTATGATTATTTTGAGATTGAGCCTTATGTGAACATTAATGTATCTCACTCTGATTTTGATAATTCTGAAATTGATTCCTTTGATAATGTATTATTGGAAAATGTTGAGAAAATTGATTTTGAAAAACCCTCTTTTGATGAAATTGATTCTTTTAATGTTGTATCATTTATGGTTAAATCTGATGAGTTTGATAAAGAGTTAAAAATTATAGACATTGATGAGCCCCACTTTGATTTTGGTGATATTGCTGAGATTAATGATAAGTCTTTTGTGATTGACTCTGATTCTATTGATTCTGAAAAATCTCATTATGATTTTTTGTATGATTCTGATTTTGATTCTTCTGATGATGAATTATTTGTGGAAAGACATAAGGAATTTGATTTTGAACAATCTCACTTTGATTTTGATGATAATTTTGAAATTTATAAGTTATTTGATGTTAGACCAGAGGATCTTGATAAGGATTTGAATGAATCTCACTTTGATACTTTGCCCATATCTACTGTTGAATCTTGTGATTTATTTGAAAAATTATGCTTTGTTGAGAAATCTAATTTGAGACCGAAAGTTTATTTTGATGATCCAATGCTTTTATCTTTTTATCAAAGTCCTATTGAAATTGAAGATAAAAATTTGAAGAAAGGACTAATGATTTTACTTTCTGACAAACATAGGAAGATCATTGAAAATTTTGATTTTGATTTCTGCATATTTAAGAAAGCCACTTTGATTGTGATTTATATGCAATTCTGGATTTTTTGATTAGTGTCTAAAATTTTTTGACAAAGGAAATGCAGAAAATTGTTTACTCTTTACTTTGGTACTGATTCACCTACTTCACCATGAGATTTGATTTTTGGTCAAGCTAATGACCTAAAAATTAGCGCTTCTTGGGAGGCAATCCAAGCACTTTTGCTTAGCTTATTGTCTTTTATCTTGGTTTATTTTTAGAATTATTTTTTCTCTTCTTTTTGAAAAAAAAAAAATTTGCGCAAAATACGGCACTGCCGTAATCATCTTCATGTACCATATTTCTGCCGATTTCTGACCCGAGAATTTTATGCATATTACGACAATGTCGTAAGGAAATGCACGGTACCGTATTTGAAATCTACAAATTGTTTATTTGAGTAGGTATTTTCTCGCTATGATTTTAAGAAACTAGGTTGAAAAAATTTTTAATCTTCGGCACCATTATGAAGTACTCATCTTGGTCTACCATCTGGATATTTTTTTCTAAATTTTAAAGTCCATGGATCATTCTAAAACACACAGCAACTTTTCGATTCTGATTAATTTCTACAGCAGTTTTCTTTTGACTATTTTGATTAGCGTTTTTGTTGCAAATGTTTGAGATGCTTCATTGACTTGAAATCCTAATTTTTCACACATAATTGGAAGAACATGTTTCATTCTATCTTCTGGACTAGTTATTTTCATGAAAATATTTTCTAATCATTCTAGGGAGCATGACAACTTTTCGAATCTGATTAACTTTTGTGCAGTTTTTGCAGTTTTATAATCTGATTAGTCCTCTTTCTGTTGATACCCTAAATTTTTGACAGATTTTGATTCTTTGATTTTCATACGTCTGAAAAGAACAAATCTTATTATACAACTTTGTTTCATCTATTTTCTTTTTGGATCAATAAATTTATTCTTAGGCATAGCAACTTTTTGTAAAAAATTGAGTAGCTACTCTGATTCTGTTCGTTGCTGCTAGCATATCTGTTTATGCAAGATTTCTTCCAGCACCTATGAAAGCTTCCGTTATCAGCCACCACGAGCGACAACATCTCACACCAACATCAACTATATTCCCGCAGCCTCTTCACCAGATCCAGACCAGCAATACCTTTGTTTCAGTCTCTGTTTTCGCAAGAACATCTTCTTCAGCATCGATTCCAGCATCTCCACTTCCTCTCAGTGCCAGTAAAGTCTTCTCCGATCGTTCCAGATTTGCAGCCGGCGTCTTCTTCTTCTGCTACCAGCAATTTCTTCCATTTTTTGCTGACCATCTTCCCCAAGATCTGGAACCTGTGAGACAAAAAGAGGCGGAAACTTCTAGATCCGCTTCTTCAGCGATTCGTTCCAACAAAGTGTTCTGCTGTGTTTTGAGAAGTACTGTCGCAGCAGATCTCGTCTCCACCCATGTCCTCTACGATGAAGTTTTCTAGCCAGCACTGGCAGCATTTCATCAGCTTCAATAATCTGGCAACTCCTCTAAATTGCAGCCACTACTTTTGTTTTCCCAGCAATTATGGCCGTAAAGTTCTGATCTGCTAGATTTCTCCCGCTGCCCTACTTCCGCACAGCCATCAGATCCGACGACCACTCTATTCCTTCCGCCGCTGATCTCATCTCCAGCAAGTTATTTCCAGCTAGAAGAATTGTCCGCACCAGCGTCTGTTCCAATCTCCAGCAGTTGAGTCCACACCTAGCCAACTCTGTTTTTTGTCTGCACCATCTCCTGTTGCCATCTACCTCCCCTAGCGACAAAGCTCTTCTAGTCGACGCGTTACGCAAATAGCGTCTTCTTCATGCAACCAAGCAGCTTCTTCTCCAAACAGGCAGCTACACTGCAGACTCTGATTTCTTCTCCAGATTCTTTCGCTGCCTCTGTTTGCGCTGCCATCACCAAAAATGCTAACTCCACAACCAGACCTGCCGATCCTGATTTCTCCAGCAACTTCTGCCAGCGCCGCTTCCACTTCCAGAACCGACCAACCTCCCAAATCCACTACTGGCGATCCTCTGAATCCAACTTCAGCTTCACCTCTGGCACCTTCCGCCTTCAGCATCCGAAGTCTTCTACTACCCACGGATTCGACCAGGTCGGAAGAACGCCGCAGCATCTTCAGCTCCTTCTACGTCTGCTCGACCAAAGTTCTTCAAAGCTATTGAATCCTGTTGATCTGGCCGCGGACTCTTATTCAATAAAATCTTCCGATTCCAGATCCGCTAGCTACCATCAACCTCTGTTTCCGGGAGCCCTTGCCGCAGCTAGCTTCGTCACCGCTATGCAGCATCTACTATTACCTCTTTGCAATTTATTCGGAACCTACATTTTTCTTATTATTTTATTTATTTATATTTCACAGCAAAATCTTCATTATTGATTTTGATTTCTTTTCAGCTATGCAGCATTATTTCTCGCCGCCCACCGGCCGACGATCTCACCTCTAGGACTGTAGTCTCTAGTAGGCCACTAGAGATTACTCACTCTACTGTCGGCACTATCATTCCTAGCAGCTCTTCAGCTAGCCTCTGTTCACCTCTACTTCTTACCTGCTCGACTCTTTCCACCGGCATCCTCTTCAGACCTCCGGCAACATCTCTGATTCTCCCTTCATAAAATTATTTTTATCATTATTATTTTTAGAGACTATTTTTAGACTGAGCCTTATGTACCTTAAATTTACAGGTAAAATTTTCGAAAGGCACATACTTGGACCTAGCAGCATCTGCCCCGATACTATTTTTGGACTGAGCCTTATGAATTTTTGGTTAGAGCTTGCTATATAGTTTTGTGAGTATCATCTTCCCTTACTTCTTTGCTATACTTTATTTTTTTATATCTTATTAATGTTTCATGTGTCGAAGGGAAGGATGATGCTTATACACCTCTATGACCACCGCCACTGCTATTCTATTTCACATGCTTATTTTTCATTTCGACGTGGTTGTATGATGATGATGAGTATACTCTTCATTTATATTGTTGATGACTTGATTGATTGATGATGAATAAATTTAAATTCATAATTAGAGACAAACCCTATCATGTTAGATTTATTTCTTCAATGCATATCTATCTCTGAAATTTGACATTGGTTGATGCATGAAATTTTGGGTAGATGTATTATTTGAGGAATAAGATCTAAGGTGAAACTACTCCTTTAAATAAAATGAGCATATGAGTATGATTTGAGAATTGAGATCAACTAATCAACCTAGTAGATGTTTAGTCTATTTTGTTATTTGTTAGGAAATAAGAATCCAAGATCCATAAAAATAGTGAGAGACTCCCCTACTTGGCACTATGTAAAATTGATAGTGGTACCTAAGATATGGGTTGAAGTCTATGAATGAAAAATAATGAGAGATAAAAAGAATAAGACTCCTCTACTTGGCACTATGCAAAATTGATAGTGGTACCGAAGATAAGAGTTGAAGTCAAAAATAAAAAGTGTGTATCTAAGTGGATGCATACCATCTTTGCAAAAATAATCAAAATACATAAAAAAGGAAAAAAAATTATGTGTGGAAAAAGATCTTGGAAACATAATGCCTATAAACAAAAGCATGATAGATTTGAACTGAAAACTGGGTGAAATCATGAGATTAAAAATTCTATTTATTAAACAAGTTGTAAAGTTTTATTTGATTGAGTTGTGGATCTAGAGGGTTGAGTTCTAAGAATGATATGTTTATTTGATGTTTTGTAAAACAATTGATGAAATTTTTCATTGATGGATTGTATTTTAGAAATTTATTGAGCATGAAAAGGTTATTCTTTTAATCAATTTTTGATTTTTGCTTGAGGACAAGCAAAGTTTGAGCCTTATGTTTTTTATTACACCAAAATATATAGTATATTTTGTATCATTTTAGATATCTTTTCATGCTAAATTGAGGATCTTTTACTTGTTTTTATACCGAATTCCTTAAATATTGCAAAATCTACTTCTATCTTGGTTTTTCTTGATTTTCAGGTAAAAAGGCACTATTTTGAGGCATTTTCAAGCAAAATCGAAGACATAGAAAAGTTACCATCATCAAGAGGAAATCACCCGACAAATTTCATGCAAATCGAAGCAACTGACCAAAATACGATAGTGTCGTAATATATATTACGGTACCGTATTTCCATACGCTACCGTAATATCGAGCCACTGCCGTAATTTGGAGAAATTCTGAACAGAAGATTTTGTGATTTTATGGCATTGCTGTGGGGTCATTTTGGTTACATTGAGAATGTATTATGACCGTTTCAAATCCACCTTAAATTAATAAGGTTTTTGTTTAATGGGTTTTGGCTTCCAATGAGCGCAAGCGCTCATTGTTAATTACCCCTAAAATTAGGGAACCTTTGATTAAGAGATCTATAATACGCAACAAAATGAGAGAGATAGAGTCAAATGATATCATTCATTAATTTGATTTGACGTGATACATAAGATGATAAAGGAAAAGAGCTTTCATTCAACATAGACGATTTGTGTTCGTCAAACTTTGGTCTTGTGATGGCGTACTGGGTAATGTCCGATCCAGGCAGTACAACGTTATATCGAGGAGCTGCGCCCCGATGGTAAACATCGACGTACGCACCTCCCAAACGATATTCCATCGTAATGCATTAAGACACGTTGGATATCGGATTTTGGGAATCTATTCTACCTTGACGGCGTGTTGGATAGCTCGAATTTGAATGGAATTACTCGGCCTCACGGCGTGTTGAGTAACTTAGATTTGGGAATTATCTGGCCTGGCGGCGTGTTGGATAGTTTGATTTGGAAATTTATCCGGCCTTGACGGCGTGTCGGAAAATTTGATTTGGAATTCATCCGGCCTTACGGAGTGTTGGATAATTTGATATGGAATTTATCCGGCCTTGTAGTGTGTTGGATAATTTGATTTGGATTTATCCGGCCTTGCGTCATGGTGGATAATTTGATTTGGAATTTTATCCGGCCTTGCGGCGTGATGGATAATTTGATTTGGAAATATATCCGGCCTTGTAGCGTGATGGATAATTTGATTTGGAATTCATCCGGCCTTACGGCGTGATGGATAATTTGATATGAGAATTATATCCGGCCTTGCGGCGTGATGGATAATTTGATTTGGAATTTTATCCGGCCTTGCGGCGTGATAGATAATTTGATATGAGAATTATATCCGGCCTTGCGGCGTGATGGATAATTTGATTTGGAATTCATCCGGCCTTACGGCGTGATGGATAATTTGATATGAGAATTATATCCGGCCTTGCGGCGTGATGGATAATTTGATTTGGAATTTTATCCGGCCTTGCGGCGTGATGGATAATTTGATATGAGAATTATATCCGGCCTTGCGGCGTGATAGATAATTTGATTTGGAATTTTATCCGGCCTTGCGGCGTGATGGATAATTTGATTTGGAAATATATCCGGCCTTGCGGTGTGATGGATAATTTGATTTGGAATTTTATCCAGCCTTGCGGCGTGATGGATAATTTGATATGAGAATTATATCCGGCCTTGCGGCGTGATGGATAATTTGATTTGGAATTTTATCCAGCCTTGCGGCGTGATGGATAATTTGATTTGGAAATATATCCGGCCTTGCGGCGTGATGGATAATTTGATTTGGAATTTTATCCAGCCTTGCGGCGTGATGGATAATTTGATATGAGAATTATATCCGGCCTTGCGGCGTGATGGATAATTTGATTTAGAATTTTATCCAGCCTTGCGGCGTGATGGATAATTTGATTTGGAAATATATCCGGCCTTACGGCGTGATGGATAATTTGATTTGGAATTTTATCCGTCCTTGCGGCGTGATGGATAATTTGATTTGGAATTTTATCCGGCAAGGTTGTCGGATAATTTAGACATTTATTTATCTTTTCTTCCTCATTTTATTGCGGCAGCCAACTGAATGAAGCCCGGACCCGCTTTATGATACTTGGTCGCGGAATAAAGATCACTTGACCGCTTCGACCGGCGGATGAAGTTTGGCAACTTCTTTGGGTAGCAGCCACAAATTGGAAATAAATATGGATAGTCGTGTGAAGGGATCTATTATTTAGTCAGGGATAACATGCAGTTTCATCATTGGTTCTAAGGTCTCAATCCCGTTGCTAATTTAATCCCGTCATTAGACCGAAGCTCGAGGAGGCATGGTTAATAACGTTTGGTCAAAGGGTAAAGTTATCCCTATTGACCACTCAACCGACGAAGGGATTCGCTTCATTGTTTAGTTGGCGAACTAAACCCGAATAACCCATCTGGGCGGCGACAGGCCGGAGGGTTACTGAACGAAGCCCTAGAGATTGATGACGGCGGTGACCTTTGCTGGGAGACGGTGAGGGCTGATGAAGTTGCGGCGATACTGAGCTATTTGTCGGAAATACAAGCGGGGGGTGTTGGTTCAAAAAGGTGAGGCGATGGCCTCTGTTGAGAGGTGACAAAAGAGATGGTTCTGCTAAGCTTCCAGTGGGGGGGGGGGTCCCAAACTTCGATTCAAAAAAATAAGAGAATGCTGTACTCGGCTTGTCGCTTAGCTCCGAAAGAGATCGAAGAAAGCAGCACAGGCTTTAAACAGGCATTTGCCCTATTTGTTCTTCGCATGTTTTCTGGTTTACAGATTCCCCCGATTCGATTTTTTTTTTTCTTCAGGCGAGTAATCATTTCTCCTCGACGATCTGAACCCGTCAATCTCAGGTCAGCAGATTGAGTTAAGTGATCAACATTTTTTTGTCGTTTGTCTCCCTTAACTCAGTTTCTTGTTTTAATCTGAGTTAGAAGCTCCGGCGACATTTGCATCAAGGGGCTCGAATAGAGGGATTTCTTTTCTGCATTGCCTGGTTTGATACCCGGCTTTGGAGGAGACGAGAAGATGGCCTAAACAGGTACTCTTTATTTTTTACTCATGTCCTTTTCCGCCTATGGATTCTTCTATTTTTTTTCTTTTATCTGTTTATTCTTTCTCTCTTTTTTTTGTTCCCTTTTTGTGATTTCAGCGCCAGATCTTCATCCTTCTCTCCTTCTGGAAATCCGGCGTCTCCTCTCCCTTTCTGTTTTCAGGCACTCCCACCAGCATAGCGCTTCCCTTCTCCTTTTAGCCGTTCCGGCATTTTTACATCGCACTTCTCATTATTTTTGACAACTTTTTTTTATCTTCCGGAGCTTTTATTCATCTCTTTCCCGATCTCCACCCTCACGTCTTTATTCTTCATCTTCTCAACCTCTCTGTATTTTGGGCTTTTATTCTCGTCTTCTACCCGATGATGACTTTCTTCTGTTCTTCTCCCTTCTTCTTTTGTCTTCTTCTTCTATACTGCAAGGGTCCCCTTCAAGGGGGAGCGAAACCCTAGATAGGCGCATAACAAAAATTTTGAGCGGAAGCAAGGGTTTCTCATGATCTTTTGCATGTCATATGATCAACTTTCATGAACTAGTATAGATCAGAAGAGATTCATACCATGGCCATCGCTTTGATGGAGCTTTGGAAGAAGATCGCAAAAGGGCTCTCCTCCGAAGGTACCGCACACAAGAAGATAGATGGCGCCTCCTTGTTGATCCTTGTGCTAGCAAAGATCTTCAAGTCTCCTTGTCGAATGGAAAGGAAGAGGAGATGTTTTCTTGGCCGAAAGCTCCTTGTCGTCAACCCCTTCGATCACACGAGAGTGTATGCGTCAAGAGGAATGGGCGACCAATTTTAGCGAAGAGAAGTGAACGTGAGGCGTTGAGAGGCTATTTTGGAAACCGCCACTTCCAAAAATAGCAAGCCTTGACTTCATGCGTTGATGCGTTCACCCAAGTGAACCGAACGCACATTCTTCTCCCCTTTGAACCATGCGCTCACGTATGAGCCGGTTTATATTGGTTTGGTTCAAAAACCAATCAAGCCAAGCCTTTAGTCCAGATCAAATTAAACCCTAAGGTTCCAGATCTGACCGTTCATCTCTTAATGTTCCTGATCTCACCGATCTAGAATCATCTCTCTCGATCGAAGCTTACCGATCTCAAGTCCTAATCAATCAAACATGATCAGACCAGATCTCACTTACAATCAGAGTTTAAATCCCTTTAAACTGAACCAAAACAATTCAGTCCACACGATCTGACATGAGTAAGCCATATCATCAAATTGTGCGACCCTAAGGGTTTCCTTTAAATGTCGGTAACGATAACTTACGTTATCACGATCAGTGAGGGGTATCTAGCAACACATCACTGTCTCCCGATATAAAGGAAAGAGTCTTCCAAGACTACACCCAAACCACAGCACAAGTGTGAATCCACTTCACGAGGCATACATGTTTCCTTTGCCACTGGATGTTCTTATTGGACAAGCGTGTCAAGGCTGTAGCTCCAATATGATGAGCATGATTAGATCAGATGATCATAGTCACCTGGGTATGGCCATACACTTTCTCAATCATCTCATTCGAGGGGGCCCCTTTAGAACATCACACTCCAATCAAGGAGACGGCAATCCTATATCTATCACTAGTGCCCTAACCTGACTCATGATCATTATCCAAGATAGTCTATAACCATTATGTTTCAAATGATATTGAACTACCTCAAAACAATGACAATCATCATTTAGAAACACAAGTGATCTCAAGTCAGAGGACATGTGCCACTTGTTGCAAACAAGGATTATTCACATTGTGATAAGCAATTGAATATCCTAGTAGGGTCTGTCCAGTACATCCAATGTACCCATGAGTCTACATCTTATTCCATGCTCGAAGCATCCTATAAGATTAGAACACATATTAGTCTCAATCATATCAAGGCTGTCTCATGTTCACCAAGATATCTCGACTAAGGACATAGAGCATGTCAGCCTAGCTGAACAGCATTGAGACATTATTCAGAAGCACACTTATTGCAGCAGACAATGTAACAAACTGAATAACAACCATCGCCTTTATAAACATAAGAGTTTATACATGATACTGAAAGAATCCCAAGGCCTCAAACATTAGCCTTAAGGGCATACCCCAACAATCTCCCACTTGCACTTAATCTAATGGTTGAGAAATCTCAAACCCATATTATTACAGTGTTTCTCATGCTTCTGCTGCGCCAGAGGCTTGGTAAGCGGGTCTGCCAGATTGTCATCAGTATATACCTTGCAGATTTTGATCTCACCATGATCAATGATCTCCCGGATCAAGTGAAACTGTCTCCGTATGTGCTTGGACTTCTGGTGCGACCGTGGTTCCTTTGCTTGTACGATTGCTCCAGTGTTATCACAGAAGATAACCAAAGGATCTGCACACGATGGAACAACACCAAGTTCCTGAACGAACTTACGAATCCATACTGCCTCCTTAGATGCTTCTGAGGCTGCAACATACTCGGCTTCTGTTGTGGAATCAGCAACGATAGACTGTTTGAAACTTTTCCACACCACAGCTCCTCCATTCAAGCTAAAAACATAGCCTGATTGCGATCGGAAATCATCCTGGTCAGATTGGAACGAAGCGTCAGTATATCCTTCTATACTGAGTTCTTCCTGACCTCCATAAATCAAGAACATATCTTTGGTCCTCCGCAGATATTTTAAAATGTTCTTGACCGCAATCCAGTGCGCCTGACCTGGATTACTTTGGAATCGACTGGTCACGCTTAACCCGTAAGCGACGTCTGGGCGAGTACACAACATCGCATACATAATGGACCCAATAGCCGAAGCATAAGGCGTATTGTCCATTTCATCTTTCTCAGTCTGTGTTTGTGGACACTGACTCTTTGAAAGATTCAGACCATGTCTGACTGGAAGATATCCTCTTTTAGAATTCTCTAAATGGAATCTCTCCAGGACTTTATCGATGTAAGTACTCTGGCACAGCCCGAGAAGCCTCTTAGATCTATCTCTGTAGATCTTCACACCTAATACATAGGCTGCTTCTCCTAGATCTTTCATCTGGAAACATTTTCTCAACCATGCCTTAACAGCATGCAGTTCAGGAATATCGTTTCCAATGATTAAGATATCATCGACGTAGAGGACTAGGAAAGTAATCACGCTCCCACTAAACCTCTTATATACACACGGGTCGTCTTCATTCTTGATGAAACCAAACTCACTGATTGATTCATCAAAACGAATATTCCAGCTTCTTGATGCTTGTTTAAGTCCATAAATGGACTTCTTTAACTTGCATATTTTATGACGATCTGATGGATTAGTGAAACCTTCAGGTTGTGTCATATACACATCCTCATCCAGTTTTCCATTAAGGAAAGCGGTCTTCACATCCATTTGCCAGATCTCATAATCGTAATATGCTGCTATCGCGAGAATAATCCGAATTGACTTGAACATGGCTACAGGAGAGAAAGTTTCATCATAATCTATCCCGTAGATTTGTTTGAAACCTTTCGCAACTAGCCTGCCTTTATAGGTAACCACGTTACCATCCATGTCAATCTTCTTCTTGAAGATCCATTTACAGCCTATAGGGATTACTCCCGGAGGCGGATCAACCAAATCCCAGACTTGGTTATCTGACATAGAGTCCATCTCGGCTCGCATAGCTTCAAGCCATCTAGCTGACTCCGGTCCACTGACCGCATCCGCATAAGTAAGGGGTTCATCATTATCAATGATGTAGACTCCGTCATAGCGCTCAGGCTGTCGACGGATCCTTCCCGATCTTCGCGGTTCCCGTGATATCTGACCCTCAGGTTGTTCAATAACCTGTTCTACTGGCTCAGGCTCATCCAACTGTGCTTGACTACTTTGTCCTTCTTCTGGATTCTCATCCAGCTTTATTTCTCTCCCACTGGCCTCTTGCAGAAGAAATTCCTTCTCAAGAAAAATAGCCGTCCGAGCAACAAATACCTTGTTCTCTTTGGGATCGTAGAAATAATAACCCTTAGGTTCCTTAGGGTAACCGACAAAGATGCATTTCTCAGATCTGCTCTCTAGTTTCCCAGAGGCGAGCTTTTTGACATAAGCCTCGCAACCCCAGATCTTAATAAATGTCAAGCTCGGCTGTTTCCCATACCATAACTCATATGGAGTCTTTGAAACTGCTTTGGATGGCACTCGGTTTAGTACCTTTGCAGCTGTTTCCAGTGCAAATCCCCAAAAGGAGTAAGGTAGAGTAGCCTGACTCATCATAGAATGAACCATATCCAGTAAGGCTCTGTTCCTCCTCTCGGATACACCATTCCATTGCGGTGTTCCTGGCGGAGTGAGCTGTGAGATAATCCCACACTCCTTCAGATAGTCAGTAAATTCTCGACTTAGGTATTCACCACCTCGATCTGAGCGAAGTGCCTTGATATTTCGGCCTAGCTGATTCTGTACTTTATTTTTGAACTCTTTGAACTTGTCAAAAGATTCACTCTTATGTCTCATCAGATAGACATAACCATATCTACTGAAATCATCAGTAAAGGTAATGAAGTATGAATAGCCACCTCTGGCATGTTTACTAAATGGCCCACACACATCACTATGTATAAGGTCAAGTAAACCTGAAGCCCTTTGACCTTTATGAGGAAAAGGAGACTTCGTCATTTTGCCCAATAAACAAGCTTTGCATGTATCAATCTCCTCATAGGAGAATGATCCCAGCAGTCCATGATCATGCAACCGCTTAATGCGCTTCTTGTTAATATGGCCTAAACGACTATGCCATAGCAAGGTGCTGTCATCAGCATACTTGGCTTTCTTATTATCAATGTTTTGTATAGAACATTCCATGTCCAACATGAATAACCCATTGTTAATTGATCCAGTAGCATAAACAATATTATCTAAAGAAAGAACACACTTTGAAATATTGCATTCAAAGGAAAATCCTTTCCTGACAAGAGCAGGAATAGAGATAATATTCTTGGTAATGCTAGGTACAAAATAACAATTGTTTAGTTCCAATACAAGTCCAGATGGTAATGAGATGTAATATTCTCCTACAGCAACAGCAGCAACCCGTGCCCCGTTTCCAACTCGTAGGTCCACCTCATGCTGTCCCACCTGTCTTCTTCTCTTGAGTTCCTGTACATTTGAACAAATGTGAACTCCACATGCAGTGTCCAACACCCATGAAATAGAAGAAGAAGATATCATGACTTCAGTCACAAAAATACCTGAGCCAGAAGCAATGCTTCCCTTCTTGTCTCCTTGGAGCGCTTTACAGTCCTTTTTCTAGTGACCCAGCTGGCCACAATGGAAACACCTGTATTCCTTCGACCGCTTAACCTTTTGTTTCAGAGCCTTGTTGTAACTCTTGATAGGGGCTTTGCCCTTCTTCCCCTTCTTCTTGTTCCTGGAAGGAAACATCAAGACAGAGGTTGAAGGCTTTCCCTTTAGAGTCTCCTCTGTAGTCAAGAGCATATTCATCAACTCTGCCGGAGTACAATCAATCTTGTTCATATTAAAATTAATAATGAACGGATCGAAAGAGGCCGGGAGAGACTGCAGAATAATGTCTACAGCAAGCTCCTGATTGATGGTATGCCCCAGTTTCTCTAGAGCCTCTTTGTGCCCAATCATCTTGAGCACATGAGCTCCCACTGGACTCCCTTCAGCCAGTTTGCTCTGAAAAAAAAGCTTGGTCAAATTATAGCGCTCAGTCCTCACCTGTGCAGCATATAGCATCTTGAGGTTTGCTATCATTTCTATAGCAGACATATCCTCATGCTGACGCTGCAGCTGTGGCGTCATAGACGCTAGCATCAGGCAAGCGACATCAATGCTATCATTGACATGCTTTTCATAGGATTCCCGAACCGCCCTTGCGGCGTTCGGAGCGGGTTGAGGCGGTATAGCCGTCTCGAGGACATACAGTTTCCTCTCAGCCTTAAGAACGATCTTAAGGTGTCCGTACCAGTCTGAGAAGTTTGGCCCAGCAAACTTCTCCCTTTCCAGTAGGGATCGCACATTGAAGCTCATGGTGTTCGTTGCTGCAGGAATCTACAACAATGCAAGAACAGCAAGGTCAGTATCAATGTTTAGAATCAATCCAGGACATAAGAAAGATTCTTTTCTCACTATTTTATCTGACTGAAAAATCCATTAAAACAGTCCAAAAGAGTAAGACTCTTTTAGTGAGATGGGATCCAGATTTCATACTTGGTCTCCGCGTCCCGCTCAGGCGAGATAAGATGCACAGAGAGTACAAGCACTAATTTCTGGTAGGCAGTCCCTGCCAATCGCCAACCCGTGCGATTCCCCTTCATCTGGGCAATCCAGCCGACTGTGCCAACTGAGTTGGTACAACACAGTCTCTGATCCCACAGATGGCTGCCTCCATATAGCTCACATATGCTCAGTATGTAGCCTACATGGTCAAGCTGACCCGACCTACTCCCTGGACCACCACGTGCTATGCTGAGCAACGAGAAGCGATAAATCCCTTCTCTGTAACACGCAGGTGAAATCACACACCGTCTGAAGATAGATGGACGTGCCCACTGAGTGGGTACAACACGGCTCCAACGATAGTCAGAACAGTGAGGTTTCACGTCAGAAGGCTATCGAGCTTGATATTTTAGCGTTGGATTTTAATGGTCTTTTATCTTCTTAACTATCATGCAAACCCTATGGTGATAGCAGAAGATTAAATCATGCAATTCTAATTAAACAATAAAAGAAAGCATGATGATCTTATGTGGTAAACGCCCATTAAGCCTAGGTAAGACCTTAAGTTAACTTAAGTCTTCACTTGAGCTCTTCTTGGGTCTTTTGCCTCTCATCTGGCCCAGCCCAGGGCCATAGCGCCCAGTGCAGCTCAGGTGCGCCCACCAGGTAAATGGCGCCTATCATAGGGTCGAACCCTAGACCTCCCACTTGGTCGAGCCACTGCTGCATGCGCCTCTGCCATGTGTGCTCTGTGCTCTTGTCTGATTAAAATACAATTTAATCTATCTAGACAAGATTGACTCGCAGGTCAATTACACTTTATAAATTAAATGACATGTGATGCGCAGATCACAATAAATATTAATTTACAATTTAATCCAGGCACGCAGGCCCCAGCACAGCACACATTAATTGGGCAACCCACATAAGATGAAATAAACAAGCATCATGGCATCCATTCAACATGTGATCCATCAACCAAATAAAATTTTTCAAAATCCCATTGGAATCAATTTTATTTTTCTTATGTGCCCTACTACCTTACAACGGTCCATTAATAGGGATCCACTCATCATGTCTAGTCAGATCCACTGCCCTTGCATGCACCAAGTCCTAACTGACTTGAGTCGACCCAATGGTCAACCATGCATGCGCCAAGGGCTGAACAACCCTCATGAGTTCTGGCAAGCGGGTGTGACCCCGGGCCTAACTCGTGAGTGCTCACTGGTCGTCTCAACCAGACCTCGCTACACGCCTGTCTGCAGTCGACCCATAGCCACCTCGTGCTTGCGCACAGGTGCTATCTGGTCGACCCATCTAGGCTGTCAGATGGTCTGATCAGACTATTTGGATCTAGACTCGACTGTGACTTCAACCCTACTAACCCGTCTAAGGGTTTACAGCAGGCGCTTATAAATCTAGATGGAGCGCGCAAGATATATATGTTTTGGTAAAAACAACATTAACAAGCGCCAACATAAAACATGCGCCAACATGAGTAAAAACATACAAGCATGTATTTTCGCATGTTAACTCTAGATCTATTCATAAGCGCATTCATGGATCAAACATGAAGATCAAGCAATCATATGAACAAGCAATAACTGCATGCTCTGATACCAATTGTAAGGGTCCCCTTCAAGGGGGAGCGAAACCCTAGATAGGCGCATAACAAAAATTTTGAGCGGAAGCAAGGGTTTCTCATGATCTTTTGCATGTCATATGATCAACTTTCATGAACTAGTATAGATCAGAAGAGATTCATACCATGGCCATCGCTTTGATGGAGCTTTGGAAGAAGATCGCAAAAGGGCTCTCCTCCGAAGGTACCGCACATAAGAAGATAGATGGCGCCTCCTTGTTGATCCTTGTGCTAGCAAAGATCTTCAAGTCTCCTTGTCGAATGGAAGGGAAGAGGAGATGTTTTCTTCGCCGAAAGCTCCTTGTCGTCAACCCCTTCGATCACACGAGAGTGTATGCGTCAAGAGGAATGGGCGACCAATTTTAGCGAAGAGAAGTGAACGTGAGGCGTTGAGAGGCTATTTTGGAAACCGCCACTTCCAAAAATAGCAAGCCTTCACTTCATGCGTTGATGCGTTCACCCAAGTGAACCGAACGCACATTCTTCTCCCCTTTGAACCATGCGCTCACGTATGAGCCGGTTCATATTGGTTTGGTTCAAAAACCAATCAAGCCAAGCCTTTAGTCCAGATCAAATTAAACCCTAAGGTTCTAGATCTGACCGTTCATCTCTTAATGTTCCTGATCTCATCGATCTAGAATCATCTCTCTCGATCGAAGCTTACCGATCTCAAGTCCTAATCAATCAAACATGATCAGACCAGATCTCACTTACAATCAGAGTTTAAATCCCTTTAAACTGAACCAAAATAATTCAGTCCACACGATCTGACATGAGTAAGCCATATCTTCAAATTGTGCGACCCTAAGGGTTTCCTTTAAATGTCGGTAACGATAACTTACGTTATCACGATCAGTGAGGGGTATCTAGCAACACATCACTGTCTCCCGATATAAAGGAAAGAGTCTTCCAAGACTACACCCAAACCACAGCACAAGTGTGAATCCACTTCACGAGGCATACATGTTTCCTTTGCCACTGGATGTTCTTATTGGACAAGCGTGTCAAGGCTGTAGCTCCAATATGATGAGCATGATTAGATCAGATGATCATAGTCACCTGGGTATGGCCATACACTTTCTCAATCATCTCATTCGAGGGGGCCCCTTTAGAACATCACACTCCAATCAAGGAGACGGCAATCCTATATCTATCACTAGTGCCCTAACCTGACTCATGATCATTATCCAAGATAGTCTATAACCATTATGTTTCAAATGATATTGAACTACCTCAAAACAATGACAATCATCATTTAGAAACACAAGTGATCTCAAGTCAGAGGACATGTGCCACTTGTTGCAAACAAGGATTATTCACATTGTAACAAGCAATTGAATATCCTAGTAGGGTCTGTCCAGTACATCCAATGTACCCATGAGTCTACATCTTATTCCATGCTCGAAGCATCCTATAAGATTAGAACACATATTAGTCTCAATCATATCAAGGCTGTCTCATGTTCACCAAGATATCTCGACTAAGGACATAGAGCATGTCAGCCTAGCTGAACAGCATTGAGACATTATTCAGAAGCACACTTATTGCAGCAGACAATGTAACAAACTGAATAACAACCATCGCCTTTATAAACATAAGAGTTTATACATGATACTGAAAGAATCCCAAGGCCTCAAACATTAGCCTTAAGGGCATACCCCAACATATACATCTTTTAGTTTTTTTTTTTATTCTCCGATCCGCACACCTTCATTACCCATGACCCATCTTTCATTTCTTTTTTTTTTTTACTTTCTACTCAGCATGTAACGCAGAGTGTCCAGCGTGCTTAGAGATTGAGGAAGTAGAGAAAAGAAAAGAAAAAACGGTGCGTGTGTGGTCTTTGTGATGCCAGGTTGCTTAGTGCAACCATGAAGCCTAGAAAAAATTCGAGCGATCCGAGGAAGAAAGAAAGAAAAAATGATGTGTGTGCTTTTGTGATGCCAGGTTGCTTAGGGCAACCATGAGGCCTAAGAGATCCGGATAGAGGCAATCTTTTGTATTCTTACCTTCTTCCACTTTTGTCTCCTCCTTCTTCCCCTTGCTTCTTACCGTCTTCTTCCCCCCTTGCGATGTCCAAAGAAAACTCCCTTCTGTCCCTTTTGTCTCAGCGTCTTCTCTGTCGCAGCGTTTCCTCTGTCTCCTTCTTCTTGTTGTACTCATATTTTTTTCTCTTCCCCTCCTCTTCTCTTTCTCTGCCGAACCCCTCCTTATATAGGCAACCAGCCCCATGAGCCGACCAAATCTTACAGCAATTTTCCCTCGTCTTTTTCCCTTCGCGCTATTTCTTTTCTTATTTTTGGCAGACTAGCATGGGCGCTTTTCTTCGGTCCTTACTTCCCATGCTCACCCCTTCCCTTGGCTTTTCTGATTTATGAGGACTTGTCCCATCTGCTTAGCTGCCTGCGTTCCATCTACCCTATTCATGCGTGCTAGAATTCTTCTTATTATATGTTTCCTTATCTTTGGAACACCGACACCTGCCAGATTTCGGTTGTGTCCTGAACACGTTCTCGGCTTGGTCTAGACTCAGTGTTAATTTTGACTTGATGATTTGGTCTGCAGCAAGTCCCTCTATTCTATATGAAACCGGATTAATTGGAAATTGTTTGGTACCTTTAATACAGTCTCTTCTTGGATCGTTGTCTCTATATTTTTTTTATTTTGGTTGCGTATGTTTTGCAGTGGCTTGTGCCTTTTTGAATCTTTGTCTAATAAATCCCAACTGTGGCTTTTGCCTCCTTTATTTGGAGTTTCAAAAATATTTGATATATGCCCTGCCAGGTGCTCACACTATGTTATTTCTTTTGCAGGTAGGTACTTTAGCTTTCTCCAACAATTTCTGCTGGTGGCCTCCTTGTAAGCATGACCCACCGTCCTCCCTTTCAGTGATTCCCTTGTTTGTAGAATTTTCTTTCTATGTTATGAAGTTTCATGGTTCACACACATGATCTTAAATTACACGGGGGAGCTATGGATATAAGGTGGATTATATTTCCATTTTTTTCTTTTATATTCTCCAGGTTTCTCTACCACGTATTTTTTCTGAAATGTATTGAACGATAGCGACTTCATAGTTAAACTTTTTTTATTTGGTGCTCAGCATCAACAAGAGCTGCATCCCTTGTATTGATCTCTTTCTCATGTTCCCTGCTAAGGTTGCTGCAAGCTCTATTTAAGCTTTTTTTTTTTCATAGCTGGTTCAAGAGACTTAAGCAGTTCCGAGTTCTTGGCTTCAAGCATCCTTCTTCTGCAGAAGTGCATGTGCATGGACTTTACGTGCAGGGAGGTCAGTTTCTTTTCCATACAAATTGTTTAGCTCCAAATAAGACAGACCAATTAAATCTGATATTTGAATAAACAATCCTTATGAACCAGATTTGAGGAAGCAAAGCATCATGAACACTCAAAAGGGCCTCTGTCTCGTCTTCACCGAGAAGATGGATAGATGAAACTAATCAAGCCATTTGGTCCCAACGGCATCATTTGGCATTCAGTACCATTTTGCTTTTGCATCTGTATTTGGCATTTGATGCTTTTTTTTTTAACTTAGTAGAATGTCTTTCATACTCTTCCACTTCTTTATTTCCCTTAGAGCCATTCATAAATTCTGCTTGTTTTGTGTCCATCGTGACTAAAAAAATATGGCCAGACACTGCGATCCTTTTCCTTAATTTTCTTTCAATGTGCTTGTTGATTTAATTTGTAGTCAAAATCAATATAGACTCTATCCCTTTTGTACACATATTTAGATGAAAATTTATGGTTGAACAAATGCCCCCCAACGGATTTTGTACAAACGAAAAGTGCGTACAAATCCGTTGGAAAATATGTTTCTACGCTGTTCTTATTTGCTCTCATTGCTATGCTAACAGTCTATGCATTGGGAAGAATGTTGCCTCGGTATCCGAAGACAGTCGAAAGATGAATTCATTGTTAACTGTGGAGTCTGAGGCCCAACTAACTTCATTAAGGACATGGCGCGAGGCTAAGGAGGTTGAATGTGGTAAATTCGCCTCTTTTCCTGAAGAACAAAGACTCACTCTCCATGAGATCGTCGAGAAGCTTTGATAGATTCTCCTTTTTGTGCCCTGTGTTTGGGCCCCCAAGCCTTTTTATTTTTTGTTTATTACTCACTGATTGTAACTTGCACATTGTCTGTGTCTCACTTAGCTGAGAATGTTTTTTTTTCATTGATTGTGACTCACATTGTAATTGGTATGATGATTTTGTGCCAGACTACTATAACATGCAGTATTGACGGGTATATATATTTTTTGTGAAATTTCGTTGCATACAATTTAAAGTTGACTCCAAAGCATCCATTCAAGTCCTTTTCTTGCTATTGTCTTTGCCATTTTCGTCATGCTAAATGCTATATTTGGGGGGGGGGGGGGGGGGGGCGGAATCATCTGGCGCTTCGCTTTTCCTATTTTGATATTTCTGCTCCCTTGATCATTATTATTAGCCATATAGGATTTGAGTAGCCAACTCTTGAAGACCCTGTAGAAGCAAAAGATCCCGGTGCAGAGCAAGCTCGGTGCATGTAGCCCATGTTCTAGCGGATGCTATCTACTTCTTTGTAACGTTGGAAACAACCGAACAGCATCATACGTTTCCTTGTACCATCTGGGACAATTGGATTTTATGCATGCCCAAGGTT
The DNA here is from genome assembly GCA_027563935.2 of Costus lasius. Classification (NCBI taxonomy): domain Eukaryota; kingdom Viridiplantae; phylum Streptophyta; class Magnoliopsida; order Zingiberales; family Costaceae; genus Costus; species Costus lasius. Next base: position 89,418,794 of record CM050450.1, on the reverse strand, counting down.
TGTTTGCAAGATATATTCATGTTTGTATTTTCCTTCTGCTTGATTTGCAACAGCACCTTTGCTTAGCATTTTTCCTGTTTTGGGCATAGGGTAAAATTGTGTTGCAGGCTCAATAAATTATATAAAAATTCAATTTTCTCTTGATCAAGCTTGGACACGACAGGCTTCTTTTCCTTTTGAGCGAGCTCACATTCCTTGTGATGGCTACGTCAAGGTCAAGAACTAGGGATGTCATCCCTCCACATCGAGCAAACAAAGTTGATTAGTATGCAATTCGGCTATACCAAATTTTGTTTTCATCAGCGCCAAATTTTGCTCTCATCAACGACGCATGGCATTTTGGTCTATACATGGCATTCGTATATGGCATGCAACGTGCACAAAGTCTGACGATATATGATATTCACATCCTCATTCCGACCATGGGACACTCATTCATTTGCATTGAGGTTTGTATTCACATGCCCTTCTTGAGTCATAAATCTTTACTATGAGATTTGCTAGTCTGCTTGTGTCACTTAGAAATATTTATCTTTCTTTGCCATCTATACATGACGTGAGGTAAAGAGACTGGCTTTTGTATATGCACCTTCCCATGCGGATTGCTTATTTAGAAGCTGTTTATGTATGATGGTGCTGCAAACCTATCACTCTTGAGTTGTTTCCCATGTATTGGAGAGGATAGATAGTGACCATATGCACACGTAGTACTTGTTCTGAGTATGCTTTGATGAAAACATGATTTGGAAATTTGTATGCCCCTAGGATAAGAGTTCACACGCGTGGGTCCAATGAACGAGCATCCCTTTAAAGTCAAGCTAACTAACATCCTCATATAGATCATGCTAGATAAGCGCATTGTATCTTAGGCTCGAAAGGAAAGCATGTGAACTTGTCATCGAAGATCCCTAGCCCTCTTCTTGAATTTTGCAAGCTTCACCACCAAGGAGAATTTTGAGTGCTTAACGCTCATATTTTCGGATGAAGCATATGTCTAAGAGGAGGTCTAAGCTTGAGAGGATAAGATCGCTCGTTGACCTGGGGATTTCTTCCTCTTTCTTTCTTACTTATCTTCGATTGTCTTGTCATTTGGAATTTGTGACTCGAAGAATGTCCTATATATTGCATGTCTTCATGTTGGATACAATACTTGTGATAGAGAGCCTCAAAGCATCATACATGTGATCTCCATGGCTATCTCATCATTGGTATGACTTATTTGCGTATGGTCGCATTACCATATATGTCATGTGTGACCAAATTCTCACGGTGGTTCAACATAATTTCTTGCATTGGTAAATGCCACTATTTCTTTTGGCTTTAAATGCTTCGACAAGAATTTAGAAGTGATGATTGAAGATTGCCCCAGAGCAACGAGTTAGGTACTCAAGAAAGATTAGGGCTAGACATGAGCCTTCTGCCTCCATGGACATTCAAGTAAGATGCTAATCTTCGATCATTGTTAGTCTGGCTAATCATCCATTCGACAACATCTCTAAGGTTTTATTCATTTATATTTTTTTTGAAATAGACGCCCTCATTGAGTCGTTGATGAGGATGGCATACTTATGATTGAGCTATTTTGAGTTGAGGAGGGTGGGCGGGTCCTCTGTGCTATAAATTTGATTGATGATAATGCAACCACTAGTGTTTCATCAAGCAATCAAAGACTTTGTGGTTGTGCCGATTTGTCTCTTTCATCCTTGTCTTGGTATGAGCAAATTTGCCAAAGTAATGATGCCCCAATGTGATTCTGCATCTATAGTGACAATTTTGTTTTCCCCCGTAATCCATCTCATTTATCTTTGATCTTCCATAGTTATGAATCTCTTAGTTTGGACTTGAGCTTGAGCTTGTCTCGAGGGCTTTGGCATAATGGACCTTGTGTAGTTGTGGGCAAGTGTACATTCATGAAGGATCGAACGTGGTTTTGTTTGAATTCCCTCTAACAATATGAACAGCTTTACAGGCAACAATAAGTCGTCATTGTGAAGCTGAGAGAGTTAAGATGGGTGTATGAGTCCGTTGAGGCTTAAGCATTTGAAATGCATGAACAGGCCTTTGGGCCAAACGTTCGAGTTTGAATGGGCAGGTCATAAGACCAAATGTTCAAAATGTGAGCGAACGGGTCGTGGGACCAAATGTTCGAGTTTGGGGTGAACGGGTCATGGGACCAACCAAACGCTTAAATTTGAGGTGAACGGGTCGTGGGACCAAGATAATGATATCGCTTGAGTCAACTCCTCTTTATTGGTTCTTGTCACAAAGAGTATGGTTGCATCTCGGTTCCACGTTATGTTGATCTTCTCGATTATGGTATAACAGCCCTTTATAAAATAGAAGCCATCTGCGCTATCTGGGGTGCCCCCATCTTGAGGTGATCCATCCTTGAGCCAAGTACTTGTTGTGTTTGCAGTTGTTAGGTTGTAAACAATGACCCAACCTCTGCTCGATGACTTATAGGCTTCTAGGTGTGGAAGAAATTAGAGCCCCAACCATGGAACCAAAGCATATGCTCTTTGCCCCATTCGTAGTTGACAAATCAAGGGATGAAAACCTAAGTGTTCCTCTAACTGAATTGAGATTTTTCATTGCTATCATGAGAGCAAGAAAGGTCACATAATATAGATCCCAAAGATGAAAGGAGAAGCCAGGTCCCACCGGGCGTGCCAGAATTTGTGGGGTCATTTGGTTACATTGAGAATGTATTATGACCGTTTCAAATCCACCTTAAATTAATAAGGTTTTTGTTTAATGGGTTTTGGCTTCCAATGAGCGCAAGCGCTCATTGTTAATTACCCCTAAAATTAGGGAACCTTTGATTAAGAGATCTATAATACGCAACAAAATGAGAGAGATAGAGTCAAATGATATCATTCATTAATTTGATTTGACGTGATACATAAGATGATAAAGGAAAAGAGCTTTCATTCAACATAGACGATTTGTGTTCGTCAAACTTTGGTCTTGTGATGGCGTACTGGGTAATGTCCGATCCAGGCAGTACAACGTTATATCGAGGAGCTGCGCCCCGATGGTAAACATCGACGTACGCACCTCCCAAACGATATTCCATCGTAATGCATTAAGGCACGTTGGATATCGGATTTTGGGAATCTATTCTGCCTTGACGGCGTGTTGGATAGCTCGAATTTGAATGGAATTACTCGGCCTCACGGCGTGTTGAGTAACTTAGATTTGGGAATTATCTGGCCTGGCGGCGTGTTGGATAGTTTGATTTGGAAATTTATCCGGCCTTGACGGCGTGTCGGAAAATTTGATTTGGAATTCATCCGGCCTTACGGAGTGTTAGATAATTTGATATGGAATTTATCCGGTCTTGTAGTGTGTTGGATAATTTGATTTGGATTTATCCGGCCTTGTGGCGTGGTGGATAATTTGATTTTGAATTTTATCCGGCCTTGCGGCGTGATGGATAATTTGATTTGGAAATATATCCGGCCTTGTAGCGTGATGGATAATTTGATTTGGAATTCATCCGGCCTTACGGCGTGATGGATAATTTGATATGAGAATTATATCCGGCCTTGCGGCGTGATGGATAATTTGATTTGGAATTTTATCCGGCCTTGCGGCGTGATGGATAATTTGATATGAGAATTATATCCGGCCTTGCGGCATGATGGATAATTTGATTTGGAATTCATTCGGCCTTACGGCGTGATGGATAATTTGATATGAGAATTATATCCGGCCTTGCGGCGTGATGGATAATTTGATTTGGAATTTTATCCGGCCTTGCGGCGTGATGGATAATTTGATATGAGAATTATATCCGGCCTTGCAGCGTGATGGATAATTTGATTTGGAATTTTATCCGGCCTTGCGGCGTGATGGATAATTTGATTTGGAAATATATCCGGCCTTGCGGCGTGATGGATAATTTTATTTGGAATTTTATCCAGCCTTGCGGCGTGATGGATAATTTGATATGAGAATTATATCCGGCCTTGCGGCGTGATGGATAATTTGATTTGGAATTTTATCCAGCCTTGCGGCGTGATGGATAATTTGATTTGGAAATATATCCGGCCTTGCGGCGTGATGGATAATTTCATTTGGAATTTTATCCAGCCTTGCGGCGTGATGGATAATTTGATATGAGAATTATATCCGGCCTTGCGGCGTGATGGATAATTTGATTTAGAATTTTATCCAGCCTTGCGGCGTGATGGATAATTTGATTTGGAAATATATCCGGCCTTACGGCGTGATGGATAATTTGATTTGGAATTTTATCCGTCCTTGCGGCGTGATGGATAATTTGATTTGGAATTTTATCCGGCAAGGTTGTCGGATAATTTAGACATTTATTTATCTTTTCTTCCTCATTTTATTGCGGCAGTCAACTGAATGAAGCCCGGACCCGCTTTATGATACTTGGTCGCGGAATAAATATCACTTGACCGCTTCGACCGGCGGATGAAGTTTGGCAACTTCTTTGGGTAGCAGCCACAAATTGGAAATAAATCTGGATAGTCGTATGAAGGGATCTATTATTTAGTCAGGGATAGCATGCAGTTTCATCATTGGTTCTAAGGTCTCAATCCCGTTGCTAATTTAATCCCGTCATTAGACCGAAGCTCGAGGAGGCATGGTTAATAACGTTTGGTCAAAGGGTAAAGTTATCCCTATTGACCACTCAACCGACGAAGGGATTCGCTTCATCGTTTAGTTGGCGAACTAAACCCGAATAACCCATCTGGGCGGCGACAGGCCGGAGGGTTACTGAACGAAGCCCTAGAGATTGATGACGGCGGTGACCTTTGCTGGGAGACGGTGAGGGCTGATGAAGTTGCGGCGATCCTGAGCTATTTGTCGGAAATACAAGCAGGGGGTGTTGGTTCAAAAAGGTGAGGCGATGGCCTCTGTTGAGAGGTGACGAAAGAGATGGTTCTGCTAAGCTTCCAGTGGGGGGGGGGGGGGGTCCCAAACTTCGATTCAAAAAAATAAGAGAATGCTGTACTCGGCTTGTCGCTTAGCTCCGAAAGAGATCGAAGAAAGCAGCACAGGCTTTAAACAGGCATTTGCCCTATTTGTTCTTCGCATGTTTTCTGGTTTACAGATTCCCCCGATTCGATTTTTTTTTTTTCTTCAGGCGAGTAATCATTTCTCCTCGACGATTTGAACCCATCAATCTCAGGTCAGCAGATTGAGTTAAGTTATCAACATTTTTTTGTCGTTTGTCTCCCTTAACTCAGTTTCTTGTTTTAATCTGAGTTAGAAGCTCCGGCGACGTTTGCATCAAGGGGCTCGAATAGAGGGATTTCTTTTCTGCGTTGCCTGGTTTGATACCCGGCTTTGGAGGAGACGAAAAGATGGCCTAAACAGGTACTCTTTATTTTTTACTCATGTCCTTTTCCGCCTATGGATTCTTCTGTTTTTTTTCTTTTATCTGTTTATTCTTTCTCTCTTTTTTTTGTTCCCTTTTTGTGATTTCAGCGCCAGATCTTCATCCTTCTCTCCTTCTAGAAATCCGGCGTCTCCTCTCCCTTTCTGTTTTCAGGCACTCCCACCAGCATAGCGCTTCCCTTCTCCTTTTAGCCGTTCCGGCATTTTTACATCGCACTTCTCATTATTTTTGACAACTTTTTTTTATCTTCCGGAGCTTTTATTCATCTCTTTCCCGATCTCCACCCTCACGTCTTTATTCTTCATCTTCTCAACCTCTCTGTATTTTGGGCTTTTATTCTCGTCTTCTACCCGATGATGACTTTCTTCTGTTCTTCTCCCTTCTTCTTTTGTCTTCTTCTTCTATACATCTTTTAGTTTTTTTTTATTCTCCGATCCGCACACCTTCATTACCCATGACCCATCTTTCATTTCTTTTTTTTTTTACTTTCTACTCAGCATGTAACGCAGAGTGTCCAGCGTGCTTAGAGATTGAGGAAGTAGAGAAAAGAAAAGAAAAAACGGTGCGTGTGTGGTCTTTGTGATGCCAGGTTGCTTAGTGCAACCATGAAGCCTAAAAAAAATTCGAGCGATCCGAGGAAGAAAGAAAGAAAAAATGATGTGTGTGCTTTTGTGATGCCAGGTTGCTTAGGGCAACCATGAGGCCTAAGAGATCCGGATAGAGGCAATCTTTTGTATTCTTACCTTCTTCCACTTTTGTCTCCTCCTTCTTCCCCTTGCTTATTACCATCTTCTTCCCCCCTTGCGATGTCCAAAGAAAACTCCCTTCTGTCCCTTTTGTCTCAGCGTCTTCTCTGTCGCAGCGTTTCCTCTGTCTCCTTCTTCTTGTTGTACTCAGATTTTTTTTCTCTTCCCCTCCTCTTCTCTTTCTCTGCCGAACCCCTCCTTATATAGGCAACCAGCCCCATGAGCCGACCAAATCTTACAGCAATTTTCCCTCGTCTTTTTCCCTTCGCGCTATTTCTTTTCTTATTTTTGGCAGACTGGCATGGGCGCTTTTCTTCGGTCCTTACTTCCCATGCTCACCCCTTCCCTTGGCTTTTCTTATTTATGAGGACTTGTCCCATCTGCTTAGCTGCCTGCGTTCCATCTACCCTATTCATGCGTGCTAGACTTCTTCTTATTATACGTTTCCTTATCTTTGGAACACCGACACCTGCCAGATTTCGGTTGTGTCCTGAACACGTTCTCGGCTTGGTCTAGACTCAATGTTAATTTTGACTTGATGATTTGGTCTGCAGCAAGTCCCTCTATTCTATATGAAACCGGATTAATTGGAAATTGTTTGGTACCTTTAATACAGTCTCTTCTTGGATCGTTGTCTCTATATTTTTTTATTTTGGTTGCGTATGTTTTGCAGTGGCTTGTGCCTTTTTGAATCTTTGTCTAATAAATCCCAACTGTGGCTTTTGCCTCCTTTATTTGGAGTTTCAAAAATATTTGATATATGCCCTGCCAGGTGCTCACACTATGTTATTTCTTTTGCAGGTAGGTACTTTAGCTTTCTCCAACAATTTCTGCTGGTGGCCTCCTTGTAAGCATGACCCACCGTCCTCCCTTTCAGTGATTCCCTTGTTTGTAGAATTTTCTTTCTATGTTATGAAGTTTCATGGTTCACACACATGATCTTAAATTACACGGGGGAGCTATGGATATAAGGTGGATTATATTTCCATTTTTTTCTTTTATATTCTCCAGGTTTCTCTACCACGTATTTTTTCTGAAATGTATTGAACGATAGCGACTTCATAGTTAAACTTTTTTTATTTGGTGCTCAGCATCAACAAGAGCTGCATCCCTTGTATTGATCTCTTTCTCATGTTCCCTGCTAAGGTTGCTGCAAGCTCTATTTAAGCTTTTTTTTTTTCATAGCTGGTTCAAGAGACTTAAGCAGTTCCGAGTTCTTGGCTTCAAGCATCCTTCTTCTGCAGAAGTGCATGTGCATGGACTTTACGTGCAGGGAGGTCAGTTTCTTTTCCATACAAATTGTTTAGCTCCAAATAAGACAGACCAATTAAATCTGATATTTGAATAAACAATCCTTATGAACCAGATTTGAGGAAGCAAAGCATCATGAACACTCAAAAGGGCCTCTGTCTCGTCTTCACCGAGAAGATGGATAGATGAAACTAATCAAGCCATTTGGTCCCAACGGCATCATTTGGCATTCAGTACCATTTTGCTTTTGCATCTGTATTTGGCATTTGATGCTTTTTTTTTTAACTTAGTAGAATGTCTTTCATACTCTTCCACTTCTTTATTTCCCTTAGAGCCATTCATAAATTCTGCTTGTTTTGTGTCCATCGTGACTAAAAAAATCTGGCCAGCCACTGCGATCCTTTTCCTTAATTTTCTTTCAATGTGCTTGTTGATTTAATTTGTAGTCAAAATCAATATAGACTCTATCCCTTTTGTACACATATTTAGATGAAAATTTATGGTTGAACAATTGCCGTAAAGAATTACCCGGACTGTATTTTCCGGACACTTCAGACCAGAGAACGTAAGCAATTTTACGGTACTACCGTGAAATATTACGCTGTCGTATGTTGGAGTGCATTCAGAATAGAATAAATTACTAAAATTATGTCACAGCCGTAAAATATTTTATGGTACCATATTTTATGCAATTTTTGACCAGAAAATTGCAAAGAAAATACTGGTACCGTATTTCATACGTGGACGCGCGAGTTTTTCGGGCTGAAACTTGCGTGGACCATAACTTTTGATCCAGAGCTCCAAATTGAGATCTGAAAGTTGCTACGGACTCGTCATTAAGAGGAGAACACACGCGAAGTAAAATCCCTAATTTTTATCAAGTATTGAGGGAGAAATTGACAGAGAGGCACTTTGGGTTCGTCCTCATGCTGAGAGGTGTAGAGACCACCTCAGGCCGTGTAATTTAGACCGAAGCTTTGTCTGGAGTAGGCGAGCACACACCAGAAGTTTTAGAGCGTTTGGAGTCTGATCGGAGGAGAAATCATTAAAATAGCGGTGACAGCGCTATTCAAAGGCAATTACGGTGCTGTAATTTCATTACAACACCTATTTTGTAACTTTTCTTCTTTTTTTTATTTATAATCCTAAATTATGGTTTATTGTAATCCTTTCACCATACAAGCTTAGATGTTTTTATGGGACATGGGGTGTAATCCCCTTGGTTTGTTAATGACTAGAAAACATTAATTTTTGTCATGATAATTTTATTATGATAATTTTACTTTTGTGATTGATTGTTCTTTGATTCTCCTTACTTTTATAAATATCAGCATGTTTTAGAATTTTGTGAAATAGACCGAGAGGTTGATTGTGGAATTTGGAACCCTAAGAATTGTTGAGTTTGGAACTATTGTAAGAGATTAGGTAGTTCTTCGAATTCTGATTTTTAGTGATTTTATTGCCATGTTGAGTTTCTGATTGTTTGGATTGAGTTAATGTGTTAGACGTGAAGATCCTGCACGAGAGTGAGGATCGGAACGTTGGAAAACCTTAAGTAGAACATGTGTTGAGATTCGGATGCACGAGAGTGATCCTTGAGTTTCCACTTGAGATTTTTGACTTAGAATTTGGATGCACGAGAATGATCCTTGAGTTCTTTGTTCAATGATTTACTTATTTTCAACATTGGATAGATCTTGCACGAGAGTGAGGATTGGTCTTTTGTATGATTGACTGTGCGAGAGCGAGTTGATCCTTTTATGAAGTAAATTACATCTTTATTATAATGAAATTTGATTGACAGCCTTTATTTCTTTCTAATCATTAGAATCAAGGTGGATGAACCCCTAGTCCCAGTTTTCTTCTCTGATATTTTCCCGTGCACTTTTCGATAGTTTGATTCACTATTTTTCGATTGCTTAGCTAGCGAGAAAATGACTATTTTGATATTGACATAGTGGGCCAATTGACCGATGCTCTGGCATAGCAGGAGCATGGCAGGTCGAGCCTGGGAGATGTCGTTGAGGTCATGGTCCTAGTGGAAGTGGGAGATTGTTAATGTTTATGCCCTAGGACCTTTGGGATGGTCCAATGGGATATGTGTATGACATCTGTTTGATAGAAGAGATATCCTGGCATGGTCGCTATTATGCAAACATATACATCTGTGCACATGTACAGTTGCATGTACAATGTCCCTAAGAGATAGATGTTTGTCTTATCTCAGTTTTGTCCCCAGTTAAGAATCATAGTGGATATGAGACAGCTATGATTCATTTGAGACTGGTATATGCGCTGGTTGAGAACGGGTTGCTAACGCAGGCATATAGGTATATCAAGGGAGCTATATTGGGCCGACCCGCCGTGAGGATTCATGTTGGTGTCACAAGATGAAGATCACAGTGACACAATTATGATTGTCTTAGACTTGAGGGCATTGGCATCTCTATATGGTGAATGAGGCACTTTGATACAATCTAACGCTTCACCATAAAAGGGAAGTCATAATGGTTGTCATTGGGTGCATCATGAGCCATATGAGAGATTTAATGTGCCAAGAGAGGATTCGCCCCTTCCTTGTGGGGAAACTTGATGTTCATGGCGCCCCTATGTGGATGACTAAAAGTGTATGGTCATCCCAGATAAGAACCTAATTTAGTCATGCCATAATATTGGGATCAACAAGTGTGACACGTTTGCCCAATCTGGACATCAGTATAGCGAAAGGACAATTCTATACTTTCACTTTATCGCAGTTTTAGAGGTTGTCAATGGTGACATTTATTCTGATGACTTGGGTAGCAATGATGTACCGCAAGGTGCCACTCATTGCTTGTGATGATTTAGTCATCACTGCGAATGTCTGAAGAACATACAGGGTCACATATCTAGATGCTAGAGACTCCATATTGATCAGTTAGCCTCAGATCGATTCATTGTATGATTCGGATCATTTTGGAAATCTAATGCTTTGAGATTTTTTCTGTGGAAATGAGATTTTATTTTGTTCATGTTTGACCACTAGTTGACCTCTAATGGACCACGTTTAACCTCTGTTGACCTGTGTTGTCAAAATGAGTCAAATAAGGGTCTTACTGCAAGTTTAGACTTGGCACTTTAGTCACATCAATAAAATAAAATTATTAATTAGCAAGAGAATTTGTATCATGCCTAATTAATTGGGCTAGCCACATTTTACATTAAATATAATGATATATTTAATGGTAAAATCAAGTAGGCACCTAAACAATGTCCCATACGGATAAATATCTCTAAGAATAGCTGGTTCATCTATTATAAATAGAGAGGCTCTCTTGGGAGATTGACACACCAATTCTTTTCTCTCATCTCTTGTTGTCACCTCCCCTCTCCTCCTTGGCGTGAGGGTCTTAAAGGTGATAACACATAAAAGTTTTTGCATCAAGGTTGGGACAAGTGGGAGTGCTACTCACTTCTTGTCGCCAACATTTCCCCTTCTCCTTGGCGCATGGTCTTGGTGATTAGCGCAAATAGAGAAGACATTAGAGGTATAGATCTCTTCTCCCAAAGCTAGCACGTGCGTAGAGCGGAGGAGTCTTGAGGACGTCCATGTGTGCGTGACTGCAGAGGACGAGCACTTGATCATCTACATCACTGGCAACACTCAAAAGGATTGCACAAGTAAGGTATATCGCTCTTCACATCCTACGGTTTCTCTCATAAAAAGTTCTTGGCGTTTTTGGAGGGAATTCTGTTTTGGACCATCGTTCCGCTGCGTTATAAATTTTATATGGTCTGGGGATTCCCAATAGAAAGTTATGGTGAGGATAGAGAAATATACCAACCAAGGAAGGAGGCATGTCGAGTTCCAGGTTGGGGAAATTGTGTTGCTGAAATTGACCCCACATATGTGGTAAAAGATATCTGCTAAAGCTATTCTCAGAAGTTTATTGCCAAGATATGAAGGACCATTCGGGATGATACAGAGAATCGACACTGTTGCTTATAAGTTGAAGCTTCCATAAAGGTTGAAGTTACATCCCACATTCCATGTCTGCTTGTTGAAGAAGTTTCACTCAGATGACATGAATGCCGAGAGGGTCCAGAGATAGAGAGCGCCACCTCAGGTGAGAAAGGAGTTTCCAAAGAGGGTTCAGAAAATCCTTGATTATAGAGTATATGGCACAAATGTTAAAGGACAGAGGACTGAGTTTCTGGTACAGTGGGTAGGAGAATCTCCAGAGGATGCAACTTGAGAGAAAGTTATAGATTTATGGCAGTATGATGAAGAGATTGCGGCTTACTATAGAGAGTGCTCATCGAGGACGATGTCCAACTCAAATGGGGGAGAATTATTACACCGGGGAACTGAGCCAAGTTTCCCCCCTTCTTACTTAGTCATTTGAGCAGATGGCTCGGGCATGTACACACTCACATTGGTGAGGCCTAAAGTAGGAAGGCCTATCTAGAGGAGATAGGAGCAAAAATACTAACCCTTGTGTTAGGATGTCTATGCAGGTTGTCTACTGAGGTGCAGTAGGCCTCGGTGTGTTGTGTATCTTCGGGTTAGGCCCAGGGGTTTGTGGAGGACATCATGGCATTGTGCACAGGCAGTACATTGAGCAAAACACCAAGCGGGGGTATGGTGTATGCATTTTGGGTGCATGCTCAATTTGGCATGAGATATGTTGAAGACAGAGGCACGGGTGAGCCTCGAACTTGAGACCTAGTGAAGTGCTAGAGACCTGTATATTCATGGGGACCGATCCAGCATGCAGGTAATGCTAAACTCTAGAGGAGGCGCAAGCTTGGTAAAGCTCCTCTATCCTCACTACTTGGTGCACCATGGAGTCAAGTAGTGGGCGGTTACAACACAAGGTCGAAAATAGCAAAGGAACAAAAGAAGGAGTTTCAGCCAAGAGAAGGTTGCACAAGACATCACATGAGTTCATCTCCTTTCTTGAGTGAGAGGCAATCTTGAGGACAACTTGCAGACCTTCTTCATCTCCTTCCATCCCCGGCGAGAGCACATCACCGGCAACCACTTGTGAGGAACAAGTTAAGGCTGTTCGGCTAGAAGGTAGCCAAAGGTTGAAGAAGGCTAGCATTGGCTTGGTGAGGGATCAAGCTTACTTCCGGTGATCTACATCTTCTCCGGTGAGTTGTGAATTAATTTTTGAATTCATAGGTACACTTTTATTGTATTATAGATACTTGTGTCACTCGGATGCTAGAAGTTGGCGTGTGGCCAACTAGAGGTTTTTTGTTATCACTTATTTGTTGAGTAGTTGATAACTTTCCTCTACGTGTGATTCTTTGTCGTGGTTTCTCATGTTCTTAGTGATCGGCACATGCAATTTGTGAGTGTGGCCAAATATGGTATTGTCTTGTGTTTGCTAGAGTGTATGGTGCATATGTCTAGTGCATCATTGTTTAGGCTTTCCGCATATGTCTAGTGTGCCTAGAACTGTTTAGGAGTTTTGTGTGTGTGATACCTTCCATAAGTCTAGTGCAAGGGTTGTTTTGCTCAGGGTGGATACTGTGAGTGTACAAAGAGGTTGGGGGCATGCTAAACCCAATCTACCACTCAAGTAATATAGCAACGCATAAGTGACGAGTGTTTTCCACGCACCTAGGTGAAAGGGAACGAGGAAAGCATTAGTCCGCGGAAGGTGGAGCATCATAGCACACAGTCTGCTCAGTGGGGGCGCACATTCTAATCAGAGGGCACAGAGGGGACAGTGGTCTTTGTCAAGGCACGAGCACAGTGAGTGAAAAGTTAAGTAAAGTAAGAACAAGTTCCGTGGTGTGCTATGGTTCACGCCATTATACTCTAAGATTTCATAAAGTGAAAAATTGGGTGTGACACTTACCACCCTAGTGTTAGTGTGTATGCCCTAAAGACCATATCATGTTTGATTATTCATTTGAATAATAAAGGCATGTCATTGTTAATACACTGATGTTGATGTGTATAATAACATAGTAATGTCCATAGATATTTATTTATCCAATCTCATAATTGAGTCCTCAATCAAAGTACTGTAGTAGATAAAAGACAACTTTAGCACATGCTATACTAGTATATTGGCTCCTTGAGTGCATCGTATCAATGCAAACATGGGTACAGTAGTGGGTGTATTGTACCGACCTGTCGTGAATCTATGGCTTGAGTGTTACAATCCAAGTTCACAAGAGACAAAGGTGTATTGGTCCATAGACATGAGGTCATCATCACTTCCACATGACGAGTGAATTACTTTGATATAACCTATTGCTTCTTCATTACTAGCAAGTCATAACTATTGTCATTGAGTATGCTACAAACCATATGAGAACTACGAGTGATCAACAAGAGATTTGTCCCTTCCTTAATAGAAGCTTATTAATCCAAGTGCCCCTCTAGTGGGAGTATGATTGAAAGTGTATTGTCATAACCAAGGGACTATGTTCTCTTATTCGAGTCATTTCCACATGATTAGAATAACAAGTGTGACACTTATGACACCAAAATATATAGTAAATTTTGTACCATTTGATAGAACTTTTTGTGTCATATTTATGCTATTTTGCTTATTTTCAAGCCTTATTTGTCAAATATTGTAAATCTACTCCATTTCTTGTTTTAGTTGATTTTCAGGTAAAAAAAGTGCCATATTTTGGTGGAATTTGAAAGATTTGAGCACACCAATGAATTCCAGATGTCGAGACGAAGCCACCCGTCAATTTTCATGCAAATCGGAGCAAGTTTGAAAAATACACCCCGGGTGTAATCTTTATTATGGCTGTAATTTTCTGCCCAGAATTACGGCAGTGCTGTAATATTTTTTATGGTACTGTATTTTTGACCCAAAATTCATAGAAAACTTTGCTGAAATTACGGCACTGCCGTAATGAAAAACACAGCCATAATTATGTCTAGACACATGATTCTTCTGGACTTTCTGAAGCCCGAATCTTGCACGGACGATTTCTAGAGCTATAGACCACCAAATTGAGATCTGAAAGATACTATGAACTCGTCTCAATGAGGAGAAGATAAAAAGAGTGAAAGCCATAATTTTTATCCACTGTGCAGAGAGAAATTGAGAGAGGTGTCTTCAGGGATTGGCCTCGCACCGAGAGGCATAGAGGCCACCTCAGGCCATGATTTTTACAAGGAAGCTTCGCCTAGAGGAGGAGAGGATACTCCAGAAGTTTTAGAGCGAAAGGAGATCAATCGGAGGAGAAATCATTGAAAGAAGAGGCGCCTGCACTGTTCATGACCAAAATTACAACTGTAATTTTCATTACAACCATGCTATAAAGTTGATTTTCCCTTCTTTTCGATTTCTAATCATTCTAAACTATGATTTATTGTAATTTTTCTTCCATGTTAGCTTAGATATCTTTTGGGACATGGGGTGTAATCCCCTTGATTTTTTTATGACTAGATAACTTTTATTTCGTCAGTATAATTTTGTTATGATGATTCTACTTATGTGATGGTTGCCTATAACTAGAAGAATAATTGTCATGTTCGATAATTTGAATATAGGATTGAGTTATTTTGTTAAACGTAAAGATCTTGTGCGAAAGTGAGGATCGGAGCGTTGGAGAACCATAAGTAGAACCTGTGTTGAAACTCGGATGCACGAAAGTGATCCTTGAGATTCCACTTGAGATAATCAACTTAGGATTCGGATGCACGAAAGTGATCCTTGAGTTCTTTAATTGATGATTTACTTATTTTCAGCTTGGGATAGATCTTGCGCAAAAGCGAGGATCAGTCCCTGCATGATTGTCTACACAAAAGTGAGATAATCCTTTTATGAAGTAAATTATATCTTTATCATGATAAAATTAGACTGACAACCTTTTATTCATATCTAGACATGGAAATAAAGGTGGATGAAACCCTAGTCCTAGTTTCTCTCTGATTATCTGCATTCTATTTGATCATTTATTTTCATCATATTCGATTTGCTTAGCTAGTAAGAATACAACTATTTGGTACTTAACAATAAAGTCTCTGTGGTTTGATATCTTTCTTTATTACTTCGAATATCCGTGCACTTGTGGACACAACAGACACACTTTGTCTAGTTTGGATATCACTAGGCAAATGGATTATATTGTATCAAAAAAAACTTTGTTGTTGGCTAGGAGTTGTCGACTAATGATATGTTTCCTATGGCTTGGGTAGTAGAGATGTCTTACCAGATACCTCTTACTGCTTGTGATCATATATTTGGTTCATCATTGTCAACATCATATGGAACCTATAGGGTCACACATACTTGAAGATCACATTTTGATCAAGTAACCTTGGATCAAAGTATGAGTTAATTCAAATCCATTTGGGATATTGGAGAGTCCAAATTAAGGAACGATCAAAGTTGATTGAATGGGTGATTCTTATCAATTGATTTACAACAAGAATGGGGCTAGACGCCTACTTTATGTGATTTAGATTAGCTAATTGCGATTTAGCTCTAATGGGAGCAACTAATGGTGAAAGATCCCCTAAAGGGGAGGGAGAAACCCTAAGCATGCGTAAATTGAAAAATTTGCATGGGCGGAATTAGGGTTTCCTAGGATCGCATGTAATATGAACATATGATCAACATTATTTCTTTGTATAGATCAAGATAGGATCTTACCAAGGCCATTGATTCGAATGGAGTCTTGGAAGCAAGAGGGCGAATTGGCTCTCCTCCAAAGAAGACGCACACAAAGGTGATGATGACTACTCCCTTGGCGTCCTTGTGCTAGCAAAGCTTCAAGGTGTCCTAATCGTATGGAGGAGATGAGATGATCCTCTTGGTGGCGGCCGAAAGCTCTCTTCTCCAATGCGTGAAAAATTGATCACACCACATGGCCGAGACCCATGAAGAGAAGAGGCGTTTGTAAGCGTTTAGGCGTTACATGATTTCCATAAATGGAAAGTCATGAAGCCATGCGTTCATGTCTTGTGAACGAACCAAAGCGCCAACTCAATTGAACCAAGCGTTCATGTCTTGTGAGCGGGTTCAATTTAATTTGGTTCAATTGCATTGGTCCAAAGACCAAATCGAACCAAGCCAAGCCATGGTCTAAATCTTATATGAACCATGAAGGTTCAAGATCCAACCGTTCATCTCTTGATGCTCTTGATCTCACCGATCAAGCATCAATCCTCTCGATCGAAGCTTACCGATCTCAAGCCCTAATCAATCAAACATGATCAGACCAGATCTCACTTACAACCAAAGTTTAAACTCCTTTAAACTGAACCAAAACAATTCAGTCCACACGATCTGACATAAGTAAGCCATATCATCAAATTGTGCGACCCTAAGGGTTTCCTTTAAATGTCGGTAACGATAACTTACGTTATCACGACCAGTGAGGGGTATCTAGCAACACATCACTGTCTCCCGATATAAAGGAAAGAGTCTTCCAAGACTACACCCAAACCACAGCACAAGTGTGAATTCAATTCACTAGACATACATGTTTCCTTTGCCACTGGATGTTCTTATTGGACAAGCGTGTCAAGCTTGTAATTCCAATATGATGAGAATGATTAGATCAGATGAACATAGTCATCTGGGTATGGCCATACACTTTCTCAATCATCTCATCCAGGGGGCCCCTATAGAACATCACACTCCAAACAAGGAGACGGCAATCCTATATCTATCACTAGTGCCCTAACATGACTCATGCTCATTATCCAAGATAGTTTATAACCATTATATTTCAAATGATATTGAACTATCTCAAAACAATGCCAATCATCATTTAGAAACACAAGTGATCTCAAGTCAGAGGAAATATGCCACTTGCTTACATACAAGGATTATTCACATTGTGACAAGCAATTGAATATCCTTGCAGGGTCTGTCCAGTACATCCAATGTACCTATGAGTCTACATCTTATTCCATGCTCGAAGCATCCTATAAGATTAGAACACATATTAGTCTCAATCATATCAAGGCTGTCTCATGTTCACCAAGATATCTTGACTAAGGACTATACAGCATGTCAGCCAGGCTGAACAGTATTGAGACATTATTCAGAAGTATATATATATATATTGTTACAACCTGAATAACAACCATTGCCTTTATAAACATTGAGTTTATACATGATACTGATACAATCCCAAGGCCTCAAACATTAGCCTTAAGGGCATACCCCAACAATCTCCCACTTGCACTTAATCTAATGGTTGAGAAATCTCAAACCCATATTATTACAGTGCTTCTCATGCTTCTGCTGCGCCAGAGGCTTAGTAAGCAGGTCAGCCAGATTGTCATCTGTATGAACCTTGCAGATTTTGATCTCACCACGATCAATGATCTCTCGGATCAAATGAAACCTTCTTTGTATGTGCTTGGACTTCTGGTGCGACCGTGGTTCCTTTGCTTGTGCTATTGCTCCAGTGTTATCACAGAAGATAACCAATGGATCTGCACTCGAAGGAACAACACCAAGTTCCTGAATGAACTTACGAATCCACACTGCCTCCTTGGATGCTTCCGAGGCTGCAACATACTCGGCTTCTGTTGTGGAATCAGCAACAATAGACTGTTAGAAACTTTTCCACACCACTGCTCCTCCATTCAAGCTAAAAACATAGCCTGATTGCGATTGGAAATCATCCTGGTCAGATTGGAACGAAGCGTCAGTATATCCTTCAATACTGAGTTCTTCCTGACCTCCATATACCAAGAACATATCTTTGGTCCTCCGAAGATATTTCAAAATGTTCTTGACCGCAATCCAGTGCGCCTTACCTGGATTACTTTGGAATCGACTGGTCACGCTTAACCCGTAAGCGACGTCTGGGCGAGTACACAACATCGCATACATAATGGACCCAATAGCCGAAGCATAAGGCGTATTGTCCATTTCATCTTTCTCAGTCTGTGTTTGTGGACACTGACTCTTTGAAAGATTCAGACCATGTCTGACTGGAAGATATCCTCTTTTAGAATTCTCTAAATGGAATCTCTCCAGGACTTTATCGATGTAAGTACCCTGGCACAACCCGAGAAGCCTCTTAGATCTATCTCTGTAGATCTTCACACCTAATACATAGGCTGCTTCTCCTAGATCTGTCATCTGGAAACATTTTCTTAACCATGCCTTGACGGCATGTAGTTCAGGAATGTCGTTTCCAATGATCAAGATATCATCGACGTAGAGGACTAGGAAAGTAATCACGCTCCCACTAAACCTCTTATATACACACGGGTCATCTTCATTCTTGATGAAACCAAATTCACAGATTGATTCATCAAAACGAATATTCCAGCTTCTTGATGCTTGTTTAAGTCCATAAATGGACTTCTTTAACTTGCATATTTTATGACGATCTGATGGATTGGTGAAACCTTCAGGTTGTGTCATATACACATCCTCCTGCAGATTTCCATTAAGGAAAGCAGTCTTCACATCCATTTGCCAGATCTCATAATCATAATATGCTGCTATCGCGAGAATAATCCGAATAGACTTGAACATGGCTACAGGAGAGAAAGTTTCATCATAATCTATCCCGTAGATTTGTTTGAAACCTTTCGCAACCAGCCTGCCTTTATAGGTAACTACGTTACCATCCATGTCAATCTTCTTCTTGAAGATCCATTTACAGCCTATAGGGATTACTCCCGGAGGCGGATCAACCAAATCCCAGACTTGGTTATCTGACATGGAGTCCATCTCGGCTCGCATAGCTTCAAGCCATCTTGCTGAATCCGGTCCACTGACCGCATCCGCATAAGTGAGGGGTTCATCATTATCAATGATGTAGACTCCGTCATAGCGCTCAGGCTGTCGACGGATCCTTCCCGATCTTCGTGGTTCCCGTGATATCTGAGCCTCAGGTTGTTCGATAACCTGATCTATTGGCTCAGGCTCATCCAACTGTGCTTGACTACTTTGTCCTTCCTCTGGATTCTCATCCAGCTTTATTTCTCTCCCACTGGCCTCTTGCAGAAGAAATTCCTTCTCAAGAAAAATAGCCGTTCGAGCAACAAATACTTTGTTCTCTTTGGGATCGTAGAAATAATAACCCTTAGTTTCTTTAGGGTAACCGACAAAGATACATTTCTCAGATCTGCTCTCCAGTTTCCCAGAGGCGAGCTTTTTGACATAAGCCTCGCAACCCCAGATCTTAATAAATGTCAAGCTCGGCTGTTTCCCACACCATAACTCATATGGAGTCTTTGAAACTGCCTTGGATGGCACTCGGTTTAGTACCTTTGCAGCTGTTTCCAGTGCAAATCCCCAAAAAGAGTAAGGTAGAGTAGCCTGACTCATCATTGAACGAACCATATCCAATAAGGTTCTGTTTCTCCTCTCGGACACACCATTCCATTGCGGTGTTCCTGGCGGAGTGAGCTGTGAGATAATCCCACACTCCTTCAGATAGTCAGTAAACTCTCGACTCAAGTATTCTCCACCTCGATCTGAACGAAGTGCCTTGATATTTCGGCCTAGCTGATTTTGTACTTCATTTTTGAACTCTTTGAACTTGTCAAAAGATTCACTCTTATGTCTCATAAGATAGACATAACCATACCTACTGAAATCATCAGTAAAGGTAATGAAGTATGAATAGCCACCTCTGGCATGTTTACTAAATGGCCCACACACATCACTGTGAATGAGATCAAGTAAACCTGAAGCCCTTTGACCTTTATTAGAAAAAGGAGCTTTCGTCATTTTACCCATTAAACAAGCTTTGCATGTATCAAGCTCCTCATAGGAGAATGATCCCAGCAGTCCATGGTCATGCAACCGCTTAATGCGCTTCTTGTTAATATGGCCTAAACGACTATGCCATAGCAAGGTGCTATTATCAGCATACTTGGCTTTCTTAATATCAATTTGTTGTATAGAACATTCCATGTCCAACATGAATAACCCATTGTTAATTGATCCAGTAGCATAAACTACATTATCAAAAGTAATAACACACTTTGAAATATTACATTCAAAGGAAAACCCTTTCCTGACAAGAGCAGGAATAGAGATAATATTTTTGGTTATGCTTGGTACAAAATAACAATTGTCCAGTTCCAATACAAGACCAGATGGTAATGAGATGTGATATTCTCCTACAGCAACAGCAGCAACCCGTGCCCCATTTCCAACTCGTAGGTCCACCTCATGCTGTCCCACCTGTCTTCTTCTCCTGAGTTCCTGTACATTTGAACAAATGTGAACTCCACATGCAGTGTCCAACACCCATGAAATAGAAGAAGAAGATATCATGACTTCAGTCACAAAAATACCTGAGCCAGAAGCAAAAGGCTTGCTTCCCTTCTTGTCTCCTTGGAGCGCTTTACAGTCCTTCTTCCAGTGACCCAGCTGGCCACAATGGAAACATCTGTATTCCTTCGACCGCTTAACCTTTTGTTTCAGAGCCTTGCTGTAGCTCTTGACAGGGGCTTTGCCCTTCTTCCCTTTCTTCTTGTTCCTTGGAGGAACTAGCAAGACAGAGGATGAAGGCTTCCCTTTTAGAGTCAGCTCTGTAGTCAAGAGCATATTCAGTAACTCTGCCGGCGTACAGTCGATCTTGTTCATATTAAAGTTAATAATGAATGGATCAAAAGAGGTCGGGAGAGACTGCAATATGATGTCTACAGCAAGCTCCTGATTGATGGTATGTCCCAGTTTCTCTAGAGCCTCCTTGTACCCAATCATCTTGAGTACGTGAGCTCCCACTGGACTTCCTTCAGTCAGTTTGCTCTGAAAGAAAAGTTTAGTCAAATTATAGCATTCAGTCCTCACCTGTGCAGCATACAGCAACTTGAGGTTCGCTATAATTTCTATAGCAGATAGATCCTCATGCTGACGCTGCAGCTCTGGCGTCATAGACGCAAGCATCAGGCAAGCGACATCAATGCTGTCATTGACATGCTTCTCATAAGCATCGCGAACCGCCCTTGCGGCATTCGCAGCGGGTTGAGGCGGTATTGCCGTCTCGAGGACATACAGTTTCCTCTCAGCCTTAAGAACAATCTTAAGGTGTCCATACCAGTCTGAGAAGTTTGGCCCAGCAAACTTCTCCCTTTCCAGTAGGGATCGCACATTGAAATTCGTGGTGTTCGTTGTTGCAGGAATCTACAACATTGCAAGAACAGCAAGGTCAGTATCAATGTGAGAATCAATCCAGGACTTAAGAATGATTCTTTTTCTCACTATTTTATCTGACTGAAAAATCCAGCAAAACAGTCCGAAAGAGTGACACTCTTTTAGTGAGATGGGATCCAGATTTCGTACTTGGTCTCCGCGTCCCGCTCAGGCGAGATAAGATGCACAGAGAGTACAAGCACTAATCTCTGGTAGGCTATCCCTGCCAATCGCCAACCCGTGCGATTCCCCTTCATCTGGGCGATCCAGCCGACTGCGCCAACTGAGTTGGTACAACACAGTCTCTGATCCCACAGATGGCTGCCTCCATATAGCTAACATATGCTCTGTATGTAGCCTACATGGTCAAGCTGACCCGACCTACTCCCTGGACCACCACATGCTATGCTGAGCAACGAGAAGCGATAAATCCCTTCTCTGTAACATGCAGGTGAAATCACACACCGTCTGAAGATAGATGGGCGTGCCCACTGAGTGGGTACAACACGGCCCCAACGATAGTCAGAACAGTGAGGTTTCGCGTCAGAAGGCTATCGTGCTTGATATTTAACGTTTGGATTTTAACGGTCTTTTATCTTCTTAACTATCATGCAAACCCTATGGTGATAGCAGAAGATTAAATCATGCAATTCTAATTATATAAACAATAAATGAAAGCATGATGATCTTATATGGTAAACGCCCATTAAGCCTAAGTAAGACCTTAATTAACTTAAGTCTTCACTTGAGCTCTTCATTGGTCTTTTGCATCTCATCTGGCCCATCCCAGGGTCCAAGCGCCCACCAGGTAAATGCCCCTGTCCTAGAGTCGAACTCTAGACCTCCCACTGGTGAAGCAACTTGCTGCATGCTCCTCTGCCATGTGTGCTCTGTGCTCATGTCTAATCAAATATATTTTAATCTATCTAGACATGATTGACACGCAGGTCAATTATACATTATAAATTAATTAAAATGTGATGCGCAGATCACAATTATAATAATTCACAATAATCCAGGCACGCAGGCCCCAGCACAGCACACATTAAAATTGGGCAGCCCACATAAGATGAAATAGACATTGATTCATGTTTATACAATCAACATGTGATCCAAACAAGAAAATAAAATTTTCGAAAACCCATGGGCATCAATTTTATTTTCCTTATGTGCCCTACTACCTTACAACGGTCCATTAATAGGGATCCACTCATCTGATCTAGTCAGACCCACTGCCCTAGCATGCACCAAGTCCTTACTGACTTGAGTCGACCCAGTGGTCAACAATGCATGCGTTGGACTAAACGACCCTCATGAGTTCTGGCAAGTGGGTGTGACCCCGGGCTTAACTCAAGAGCGTTCACTGGTTGTCTCAACCAGACATCGCTACACGCCTGTCTGCAGTCGACCTAGAGCCACCTCGTGCTTGCGCACAGGTGCCATCTGGTCGACCCATATAGGCTGTCAGATGGTCTGATCAGACTGTTGGGTCCAGACAAGACTGATGATTTCAACCCTATCAACCCGTCTAAGGGTTTAAAGTAGGTGCAAATATAGATCTAGGTTAGGCGCGCAAGTTAACAGGTTTTGACAAAAACATCTATAACAAGCGCCAACTAATAAACATCATACATGCGCCAATGAGTAAAAACATACATCATGTATTTTTACAAACTAACATGTAGATGCGCAAAGTGATAAACCTTAGATCTATACATAAGCGCAAACATCTTGTAACAATGATACATGCGCAAACAACTTGTAACAATGCATCAAGTAAGCGCATGTAAACATAGCATCAAGTATGGATCACAATCATATCAAAGCAATCATATGATTCATACAAAAACCTTCCTCTGATACCAATTGAAAGATCCCCTAAAGGGGAGGGAGAAACCCTAAGCATGCGTAAATTGAAAAATTTGCATGGGCGGAATTAGGGTTTCCTAGGATCGCATGTAATATGAACATATGATCAACATTATTTCTTTGTATAGATCAAGATAGGATCTTACCAAGGCCATTGATTCGAATGGAGTCTTGGAAGCAAGAGGGCGAATTGGCTCTCCTCCAAAGAAGACGCACACAAAGGTGATGATGACTACTCCCTTGGCGTCCTTGTGCTAGCAAAGCTTCAAGGTGTCCTAATCGTATGGAGGAGATGAGATGATCCTCTTGGTGGCGGCCGAAAGCTCTCTTCTCCAATGCGTGAAAAATTGATCACACCACATGGCCGAGACCCATGAAGAGAAGAGGCGTTTGTAAGCGTTTAGGCGTTACATGATTTCCATAAATGGAAAGTCATGAAGCCATGCGTTCATGTCTTGTGAACGAACCAAAACGCCAACTCAATTGAACCAAGCGTTCATGTCTTGTGAGCGGGTTCAATTTAATTTGGTTCAATTGCATTGGTCCAAAGACCAAATCGAACCAAGCCAAGCCATGGTCTAAATCTTATATGAACCATGAAGGTTCAAGATCCAACCGTTCATCTCTTGATGCTCTTGATCTCACCGATCAAGCATCAATCCTCTCGATCGAAGCTTACCGATCTCAAGCCCTAATCAATCAAACATGATCAGACCAGATCTCACTTACAACCAGAGTTTAAACTCCTTTAAACTGAACCAAAACAATTCAGTCCACACGATCTGACATAAGTAAGCCATATCATCAAATTGTGCGACCCTAAGGGTTTCCTTTAAATGTCGGTAACAATAACTTACGTTATCACGACCAGTGAGGGGTATCTAGCAACACATCACTGTCTCCCGATATAAAGGAAAGAGTCTTCCAAGACTACACCCAAACCACAGCACAAGTGTGAATTCAATTCACTAGACATACATATTTCCTTTGCCACTGGATGTTCTTATTGGACAAGCGTGTCAAGCTTGTAATTCCAATATGATGAGAATGATTAGATCAGATGAACATAGTCATCTGGGTATGGCCATACACTTTCTCAATCATCTCATCCAGGGGGCCCCTATAGAACATCACACTCCAAACAAGGAGACGGCAATCCTATATCTATCACTAGTGCCCTAACATGACTCATGCTCATTATCCAAGATAGTCTATAACCATTATATTTCAAATGATATTGAACTACCTCAAAACAATGCCAATCATCATTTAGAAACACAAGTGATCTCAAGTCAGAGGAAATATGCCACTTGCTTACATACAAGGATTATTCACATTGTGACAAGCAATTGAATATCCTTGCAGGGTCTGTCTAGTACATCCAATGTACCTATGAGTCTACATCTTATTCCATGCTCGAATCATCCTATAAGATTAGAACACATATTACTCTCAATCATATCAAGGCTGTCTCATGTTCACCAAGATATCTCGACTAAGGACTATACTGCATGTCAGCCAGGCTGAACAGTATTGAGACATTATTCAGAAGTATATATATATATATATATATATATATATATATATATATATATATATATATATATATATATATTGTTACAACCTGAATAACAACCATTGCCTTTATAAACATTGAGTTTATACATGATACTGATACAATCCCAAGGCCTCAAACATTAGCCTGAAGGGCATACCCCAACAAATAGCCCCTAAAATATGGTGCCTAGATTCTAATTCTCCGAAAAGGATTCATTGGACCCCCTAATTGATGTAGGACGGGAGCGTGTGACAATGTTACTAATTAAGAACATGAAATTTTACTAATTAAAAAATACTACTAATTAAAAATCAATTTATTTATTCATCAAAACTTCATAAAGCAACCAGAATTCCAGGACTATAGAAATAATAAGTTAAGAAAAGTAGTCCCGTCAAATAAGGGGTTCCAATTATCCAATATTCAAACTAAATGAACCACATTGTAGAACTAAATTAATTCTTATGAGTCAATCAAAATTTGGGATTCCGGATCTTTCATGCGAGTAAGATATCTGCAACAAAGATAGTTAATCAGATCAGACAGTAAATCAGTGCAGGAATTGTATTAGACATCAATGTTTGCTATGCCTCCGGGGTTGATCTGGTGGTTCTTTGATGGAGCCAAGTTATCTGATATGTAGAGTGAAACCTGTTCTTTATGATCGTATCAGAGATCAGGGGTTCTGTCACGTCCAAGCACGTTGAATACCTGCAAGAAGAAGCTTAATCAGTTAAGTTTTAAAGCAGAGCAGATAAACAGGAGATAAGGAAGTCTGGAAAATAGAAGGATGGAGGCAAGCGCCGATCAACGGCGCTGGGACTTGGATCGTCTGTCGGCGGCGTAGAGTCGAGATGGAATGATGTTGAAGACATCGGAGCACGACGAGAGGTGGTGGAGGAGGCAAGGACGGCGTCGGAGTACAGGCAGAAGCGGAGAAGTGGATGTTCAACCGAACAGGGGAAGTGCAGGATCGGAGCAGGGATCGTCGGCGTTCGTCCTGCGGTGCACGATCGTCGGAACTTCTACGTCTGGGAGTCACTGTGATGATGACGATGAGGTGGCCGGAGTTTGGTGACGGGCGGTGGCTGGTCGGAGGAGCATGATGCGGAAGGGCGGAGCTAGGTCGCGAGCAGGGCAGAAGCAGGGGAGGTCGCGCTGGAGAAGGATTTGTTGCCGGCCGGCCAGTGGTTGACCAAATCAAAAACTGCTACTACTGGAGGTTGGTATGGTCGTGGTGACAACGTGGCCGGAGTTTCGGGGCGGACGGTGGCCGGTCGGAGGCGGACGACGGTGAAAGGCGGAAGTGGGACGGAAGGCTGGCGAGAACAGAGGATTCGAACGGAAGTTCGATTCCGGTGATCAGAGAGTCGGATGGATGGATGCCGGTGGCTGTGGCTTCGTCTTGGGTAGGGTGAGTGGTGGCCGAAGTATCGTGGAGATCCAGCCGGTGGATCGTCGGCGACGAACTCGGAAAATTCCGAAAATCTGGAACTGTTGCGGCTGGAAGATTGACTTGTGAGGAAGAAGAGAATGGAGGGGAGGGGAAGAGAGGGGGAAGGGGCTCGGCCCTAGAAGGAGAAGGAGGAGCACATCCGATAGAAGAAGAAGATACAAGAAAACTACTTCATACGATTCAATTTCAACAACTTTTTGTCTGTTCGTAACAAGGCTGTAAACATGATACAAATAGGGTGAAGCTTGGAAACAAACGTTGTTGGGTGAACGTTGCAATTTCCTTCTTCATCAGCAAAGAGACGTTGGAGGAGTTTCCTTGTGGGCTGAGCGAAGGTGGCTGGAGACGTTGGTGTTTCCATTCTTTGGAGCGTTGAAGTCTAGCGTTGATTTGGCTGCAAGGAGATCCTAAATTGGCTGATTTGAACGTTATTGCTTGCTTTGTTTCCTTTGGCGTGGATGCATGTCACGACTGGAGTATGCAGCAACCTGTTATTTGGAAAGTGTCTTGAGCTTCACTTGAAGTATTTGATGGTAGTTCTTTCCCCATTATTGTGCTAGCATTAGGATTGAGCTTGCTAGCTTATTTGAGAGCCTCCGAGCCTTTGATTAGGGTACTCGTAGGCTCCACTTGTATCTTCGAGGCCTGTGATCCCTGCCTCCATCAGTTCTCCCCTGGTGAAAAAAATTCTTCCCCGAAGAATTGTCCTTGCGTAGGTGGGGGAGTTCAACAGTCAATATCCATAGTCTAAGCTGCAAGTCAGGGACACCTGTAGAAAATTCCCTTTCTCGGCCATACTCATTAGTAAGTTTGTCATAGAAAATCATAGGACTTAGAAAAGAACAAGGAATGATGAAATCAATATACTCAATTTCAATAAGAGCATAGTGCAAAGCATGTTTGAGTTCATTATGTTTTGTTGATACTAATGGTGGCTTAAGGGTGTGGGTTGAAGGACCTAAAAGACAAGATTCAAGGATCATAGGGTCCTGAGAGAAATTTTCTAAGCTTATGGGTGTTCCTAAGGGTTGACATTTAGGGTTCAAGTCAAGCTCAAAAGGCTCTAACTTAGGTTCAAAATATGGTTCAAGAGGACCTATGGGTTTGGGTTCAGTTTTAGGTTCTCTAATAGTAGTGCAAATTTGGGTTTGGGAACCTGTGGGTATGGGCCCTAAAATTGAAGGTAATTGAGAAGGTTCTACTTCACTTTTACCTTGAGACAAGTCTACAACAGTCTCTATGGGCAACTTAGGGGTAGTTTGACTCTCAGACAAGTCAACTATGAGTTCCTTAGCTGGAATGCTAGACTCATCTTGAGGACCTGTGGGTATGGGCCCTAAAATTGAAGGTTGAGGTATGGGTTCTACCTCATGGTTTGCCTGTTGAGTTTCACATGTGTTACCTGAGCTTGTTTTTGTTCCCATGGTAGACTCTAAGGTTGGTATATTCTCTTGAGAGTTTGAGGGAGTAGGTACCTTAGAGGTTTTAGGTTTGGACCTCTTGATCTTAATCTTTGGGTTTTGGCATCTTAAGACATATGAATCATCTTGCCTTTGGTAATACCCATTGACATCATATAACCAAAGTGCTCCTAGGTGGACATGGTATGTACCTTCTAAGGGTAAGACATAACACCAAACTTCTAGTAGAAGGGTACCTAACAAAATAGGAACTAAGCACATATGGTTCACTAAGGTTTTGGTTCCATCATCCCTACTAATGGTGTAAGGGTCTGGGATAGGCTCACTGGTAAGGCCAAATCTATCAATGGCACTAGGGGTTATGAAGTTGAAGCCTATGGACTCATCTATGGCTACCTTACACATCTTATCTTTCATTTTGATGTAGGTATGGAAAAAATCATTCCTAAGGGTGACACTATAAGTTGGAAGTTTCTCTAGATATTGCTTGTGTAGAGTTTGTCTCATGTCTTCTATATAGTTGTGACAGGTTTTGAGATTGTTTTCCATGGACTTGAGGTTGTCATAAAATTTGAGCATTTGTTCTTGATTGATACTAGTGGCCATGAGGTGTTTTGAAAACACAATATAATATTTTGAAAATAGAGCTCCCTAAGATGATATGGGCTAGGATGAAAAGTTAAATCTGAGATAAATCAAACTAGCATGCAAAAGCAATAAAGATCTAAATATGAAAACACATAATAAGTTTTTTTTTTTTTCTAGCATGCAAAAGGAAATAAACGTGAGAGCATCTAGATTTTTTTTTTTATGCAAACAAACTATTAAGAACAACTAAGCATGAAAACACAAGTTGAGAATGATTTTTTTTTTTTTTTGGCAAATAAACAGCAAATTACTTAACTAACATGCAATCAATTTCAGCATATGGATGTGCAGAAAGTATGCTCATTGAAGATTGCAATTTGATTAAGAACAGAAACTAGGCTGAAAACAGGTTGGAAAATTCAGCATTCAAGTGCAGAATTTATAGTTATAATCAATGCAGCACTTATGGATGTTGTAAACAGAAATATGTTGGTGTTATCCAAGCTGCAGTTTGACAGAAATTAAGTGCAGCAAGCAGGTTGAAAACTTCAAATTCGGTAGGCTGAAAACCAGATTTAAAACTCATAAGTCAAGTGCAGAATTCAGCAAATTGAAAACTCAGTTATAGTGCTTTCAACAGTATGTAGTCTGATTAAATCATGTGCAGCAAGAGGTTGAAAACAAATCAGGAATCTAAACAATTTAATGGTCCAGATGCTGCAGAATTTATAAAACCGAGTGGAGTATCAAGGGAAAACACATGCAGAATTTGACCAACAACTAAGCAACAACATGCAAATAACCTAAAATATGCAAACTAAATAACAAGAAAATAACTAAGCATGAAAGCAAATAATTTTTTTTATTATTATTATTTTTATGCAATGAACAAAGCAAGGATCGTGCGGGCAGACAAGAGTTGCTCACAAACTTGCTCTGAAACCAAACTGATGTAGGACGGGAGCGTGTGACAATGTTACTAATTAAGAACATGAAATTTTACTAATTAAAAAATACTACTAATTAAAAATCAATTTATTTATTCATCAAAACTTCATAAAGCAACCAGAATTCCAGGACTATAGAAATAATAAGTTAAGAAAAGTAGTCCCGTCAAATAAGGGGTTCCAATTATCCAATATTCAAACTAAATGAACCACATTGTAGAACTAAATTAATTCTTATGAATCAATCAAAATTTGGGATTCCGGATCTTTCATGCGAGTAAGATATCTGCAACAAAGATAGTTAATCAGATCAGACAGTAAATCAGTGCAGGAATTGTATTAGACATCAATGTTTGCTATGCCTCCGGGGTTGATCTGGTGGTTCTTTGATGGAGCCAAGTTATCTGATATGTAGAGTGAAACCTGTTCTTTATGATCGTATCAGAGATCAGGGGTTCTGTCACGTCCAAGCACGTTGAATACCTGCAAGAAGAAGCTTAATCAATTAAGTTTTAAAGCAGAGCAGATAAACAGGAGATAAGGAAGTCTGGAAAATAGAAGGATGGAGGCAAGCGCCGATCAACGGCGCTGGGACTTGGATCGTCTGTCGGCGGCGTAGAGTCGAGATGGAATGATGTTGAAGACGTCGGAGCACGATGAGAGGTGGCGGAGGAGGCGAGGACGGCGTCGGAGTACAGGCAGAAGCGGAGAAGTGGATGTTCAACCGAACAGGGGAAGTGCGGGATCGGAGCAGGGATCGTCGGCGTTCGTCCTGCGGTGCACGATCGCCGGAACTTCTACGTCTGGGAGTCACTGTGATGATGACGATGAGGTGGCCGGAGTTTGGTGACGGGCGGTGGCTGGTCGGAGGAGCATGATGCGGAAGGGCGGAGCTAGGTCGCGGGCAGGGCAGAAGCAGGGGAGGTCGCGCTGGAGAAGGATTTGTTGCTGGCCGGCCAGTGGTTGACCAAATCAAAAACTGCTACTACTGGAGGTTGGTATGGTCGTGGTGACGACGTGGCCGGAGTTTCGGGGCGGATAGTGGCCGGTCGGAGGCGGACGACGGTGAAAGGCGGAAGTGGGACGGAAGGCTGGCGAGAACAGAGGATTCGAACGGAAGTTCGATTCCGGTGATCGGAGAGTCGGATGGATGGATGCCGGTGGCTGTGGCTTCGTCTTGGGTAGGGTGAGTGGTGGCCAAAGTATCGTGGAGATCCGGCCGGTGGATCGTCGGCGACGAACTCGAAAAATTCTGAAAATCTGGAACTGTTGCGGCTGGAAGATTGACTTGTGAGGAAGAAGAGAATGGAGGGGAGGGGAAGAGAGGGGGAAGGGGCTCGGCCCTAGAAGGAGAAGGAGGAGCACATCCGATAGAAGAAGAAGATACAAGAAAACTACTTCATACGATTCAATTTCAACAACTTTTTGTCTGTTCGTAACAAGGCTGTAAACATGATACAAATAGGGTGAAGCTTGGAAACGAACGTTGCTGGGTGAACGTTGCAATTTCCTTCTTCGTCAGCAAAGAGACGTTGGAGGAGTTTCCTTGTGGGCTGAGCGAAGGTGGCTGGAGACGTTGGTGTTTCCATTCTTTGGAGCGTTGAAGTCTAGCGTTGATTTGGCTGCAAGGAGATCCTAAATTGGCTGATTTGAACGTTATTGCTTGCTTTGTTTCCTTTGGCGTGGATGCATGTCACGACTGGAGTATGCAGCAACCTGTTATTTGGAAAGTGTCTTGAGCTTCACTTGAAGTATTTGATGGTAGTTCTTTCCCCATTATTGTGCTAGCATTAGGATTGAGCTTGCTAGCTTATTTGAGAGCCTCCGAGCCTTTGATTAGGGTACTCGTAGGCTCCACTTGTATCTTCGAGGCCTGTGATCCCTCCCTCCATCACTAATTATTTCTACAAGACCAACATATCTTCATGGAGAACTAATAAATATTTTTGCCACAAAGAAGGTTTGTGATAAGAAGTGCACAATCATGCTCTTGCTATAGTTAAATGATCTTCCTCGGATAATTCGTACTTGACAAGAATGGGTCTAAAATATTTATATCAATTAATCTACAGTAAAAATGGAGCTAGATATCTATTCTAAGTGATTTAGATAAACTAATTGGGCTTTAGGCCTAATGGGGAGAAAGCAATTGTTGGTGTATATGCCCTGAGACCTAGTATTGGTCCATCTTTGTACTACTTCACTTAGATATTTATATATCATTCTGGCATTGTCGTTATCATTGTTTGCTACATCTGCGATTATGTACTTACATGATAACGTCCCTGGAGACGGATTGGATCTGTGCTCAAATGATTGTCCCCAGTCGATGTACCTGAGTGGATATGGGACAGCTCTGGTACTTGTGAGACTGGTATATGAGCTGGTTAGGCACGAGGTGCTAACGCAGACATATGGGTATATCAGTGGTGGATATACTGGACCGACCCGCTATGAGGCAATGACTTGGTGTCATGAGTTATCCTCACAAGTGATAGGAGATGCATTGATCCTTAGACTTGAGGTCATTGACTCTTCCATATGGTTAGGGACATGCTTTGATGCAACCTAACACCTCGCCGTAGTTGGGAGGTTATAATAGTTGTCCTTGAGTATGTCACGACCCATATGAGAAGGTCAATTGACAGACAGAGGATTTGCCCCTTCCGGAGGGAAGCTTGATATCCATGGAGCTCCTCTATGGTTCTATGACTGAAAGTGTATGGTCATACCTAGGTGAGAACCTGATTTAGTCATAACCATGTGATTGGGTGAAAACAAGTGATGACACACTTGTCTAATCGGATATCAGTTCGACAAAGGGACTATAATGTACCTATACCTAGCTGCGATGATGGGGATGTCGATGTCGATATCCATTCCGATGACTTGGGTAGCGGCGATGCACTGCTAGGTGCCACTCACTACTTGTGGTGACCTTAGGTCATCACTGCCAACGTCAGAGGAACCTACAGGGTTGTACACCTTGATACTCGAGTTCTCGTATTGATCGAGTAGCCTTTAGATCGAGTTATTGGATAACTCAGATCTATTTGAGAGATTTCATCAACACCAATGGGCCTGATGAGATGGAAGAAACTTATTGGGGTCAACTTCCATTTTTGGCATATTGACCAAATTAACCATGGTTAGCCTCATTTGACTTTGGGTTAATTTGGATTGGATCCAATGGCTTGGTCAACATGCATAATGGTCTTTGGGCTAGGCCTGCTAAGTTGGACTCACTAATAAGTTGTCATGAAGAGATTAGAGGCAAAAAAGGTAAAATGGGGATGAAACTTATCCCATTGGCGCCTAGGGGCTTAATGGGCATAAGTTGGCGCCTTTGCTTCATTATGGAAGTAAAGGGCGCCTTCCCCTTCATCCTTGGATGGCAACCTTGCACCTATGGCAAGGGTTGGGGCGTTTTTGGCTTGGAGGACATCTTTGGTATGTCCTTGACGCATGGGGCTGATTAATTACTTAATGAGAATCCTATTTGGAATAGGATTTGCGCCCAAGCCAAATTAAGAAGACATTCATGATGGCTTCACCTAGTCTTGACGCATGCATGGGTGTTATGCCTCTTTAGGTAACCTTTGGGCGCATATGACTCTATGCTTGCTTAGGCAAGGCTTGGGCGCATATGGATGAAGGGATTTAGTCAACTTAATTGATTGAATAAATCCCTAGAATCATGCCCTAATTACCTACACTTGCCATCTCCCCAAACCGCCTCTAAGTTCTATAAAAGAAACCCCTTGCTGCCCCCTCTTTAGGGATTAATCTCTTGGAGGCGTGGAGGCAAAGAGGGACGACAACTTGAGAGCTTGGAACTCTCCTTCTTCCATCAAAGGGCGCAACAAGCTTCTTCCTCCTTCCTCCTTTCCTTACCATGGCGCAAAGGAACAAGAAGGCTTGCGGCTACTTCCTCTTCTTCTTCCCTTGGCGCCACTTCTTCTTGGTGGTTGGCGCAAGTGATCAAGAGGCTCTCCTAAGGCGTGGATCTTCTTCCCGAGGCTAGCACCGGGTGTGGAAGAAGAGAGCTCGGGGCATCCGTGTGTGCGAGACTGCAGAGGGTGAACACTTGGGCGCCTACCTCGACATCGATCCTCAAGCTTGCTAAAGGTACTTACTATCACATCATGTCGATCCCCTTGCAAGATAATCTTCATTGGGTTTTTGGGACCGGCCTGTTTATCTTCTGCTGTGCAATGTCATCTATAATGTCTATCTCTGAAAAATTGTAAAATATCCCCGGGGTTTCCCAACAGTGGTATCAAAGCCAGGTTGCGAGCCTCGAACGATGTTCTTTCATGCATTTTCATGCTCACATGCCATATTTCAATTTTCGCAAATTGCATATAAGTATAGCGCATGTTTTTCTTAAGAATCAAAATTGTTGGTTTATTGTTCCTATCCTCTACGTCAATTTCTTTTGGAATTTTGGGTTATTTTTCTTGATTGATTTAAGATCAAAGGCGCACATAGTTTTGTCAAGTAGGACAGGCATTGTGTCTTCGGACTGGCCGGGTCTCTTGATCTGACAAAATTGCCAGTCGAAAGGGTCTATAAAATCATCATAAAAAATTAATCACAAATAACCAAAAGATTTGTGATAAGAAGATGAGGAAAAGAAACTTGTTTTATTAAAAAGTAAAATTTCAAATTTTATGTTTTTCATGAGCATGTAGAATTGCATGAGTAAGTGCCTTGATTGTGCATGATGTTGTGGTCATTAGTCAAGCCCCTTTGCATGCCTGTCTGCTTTTCTTTTTGCTTTTAATTAAGAAGAAGATTAGGGTGGCGCATATCACTTGGAGCATTGGTGCATGCATCTCCCTTGATGGCGCATGCATGCTAAGTGGCGCAAGTTGGTATGGCTGAACCCTTTGGGTTTGAGAGATAGCTATCTTGGCCCCTTGCATGGTGGCGCATCTTCCTTGGAGGAAGCCCATGGCATCGGCCGACCCCATGATGGTGCTCCTTAAGGGAACATCTAGGGTTTGAGAGCTAAACCATGGTGAGGAAGACCTTGGAGCCAACCTTGAACATCAAGCTAGAGGTCGGCTAGGTTAGGTCTTGTTTTGGGGCTTGAATCCTACGTCAAGAGTTGAACCCCTTTTGGCATGGGTCGGTTCAATGTCTTGAATAGACTATGATCACATCATCCCTTTACTGCTTTCATTATTTTCTAAAGCTAAAAGCATGCCTGTGATGTTTTATCGTTATGTTATCACTATAGAAATTTATGCCTGTAATGTTAGACATAAGATAAAACTGAGATGATGAGACCTCAAAAACCCTCAATCAAAATATCAAGTCTAGTAGCCTTCTAATGCGTAGCCCTCATCAAACTATCGATCAGTGGTGTTGTGAACTGTTTTCCACCCTCGTGGGACACACCCACTTATCTTTAGACGGTGTGTGGTGACAATGGTTTCCCCAGTCCGTTTTAACCGGGCGTGCCTTCGTAAGGAAACTCGTTGGCCCTGGGCATAACGATTAGGAATGGACTTGACTAGATTTTGATATGTGCTGGGCACATGATGAAACTCTAGAGGCATCATTGAGAGGTCAGGATTTCATGCTTTATCTAGCCCTCGCTGGACATGAAATGCCTAGACTGTCTCAATAAGGGGAATTGCTTGGAGCAATCGGTCGGCGTGCCCTCCTTAAGAAGCATGGGTCACTTTGTGCATCTCATCCCACCCTCATGGGACGTGAAGCCTCATGTGGAATAAGGATCTCATCTCACTAGGAAATCTTAAATTTTCTGATTCACTTTGTGGGTTGTCAATTCGATTAAAATAGTGGGAGCCATGATCATTTAAAACAAGTCCAGTTCAAATGATTCGAAGTAGTACTAATCTGTTGATTCTTGGTTGTTGTAGAACAATGGCTGCGAACAATGGCAGATGGTCACTGCAATCCACCCTGGAAAGGGATAAGTTGGTTGGATCCAACTTACTAGATTGATATATGAACTTGAGAAATGTGCTCAAGCTCGAGAGGAAGCTCTATATCCTTAAGTAGCCTATTCCTGAGCCACTTCCATGCTCGGCCTCAGCGGCTGAGAAGGATGCTTATAATAAGCATCAGGCTGATACCTTAGAGGTTACTGATTTGATGCTAACCAACATGTCACCTGAATTAAGAGGGCAATATGAATCTAAGAGTGCCTCTGAGATTATTTCTAACCTAAGGCAGCTCTTTGATGAATTGGTTGAGGTCAACCCTCCTAAAGTAGACATTCAATGTGTTGAGCCGAGAGGCTTAACTAAAACATTGAAGATAAAGATGGAAAGAGTCAGGACTAACAAGTGCTACTCATGTAGAGGGCCACCTCACATGATAAAGGATATAGTGTGAATTCAGAATGAGAAGAAGAGAGGCAAGGCTTCGTCTTCATGCTCAGGTATTTATATTACTGAAGTCAACCTTTCTATTTCTATGTCATGGGTATTGGATACCGCATGTGGAGACTCAAGAAAAGTAGATCGGTACGGCCTGGAGAGATTGACATATGAGTTGGAAACGGAACACTGATTACTGCTGTTGCTGTAGGAGTTTTGACTCTCTCCTTGCCTTTTGGACTTCAGTTAGAGCTAGATAATTGCTATTATGTACTTTTGCTTACCAAAAACATTATATCCATTCCCTGCTTTGCAAGGAAAGGATTTAAATTTGAAATAAAGGAGAACGTTTG
Source organism: Costus lasius (assembly GCA_027563935.2). NCBI lineage: Eukaryota > Viridiplantae > Streptophyta > Magnoliopsida > Zingiberales > Costaceae > Costus > Costus lasius. The sequence goes on along the minus strand of CM050450.1, from coordinate 89,382,785 downwards.
TTCTTTTTCATTAGCAAATATGTTTTATGGGAAGGGTACATTATGCAATGGTTTATATGTCCTGGACATGAATAGCTCTATTTGTAACATAAATAACAAAAGGACCAAACTGAGTGGTTTAGTTAGTGCTTTCCTATGGCATTGTCGGTTAGCCCATATAAACAAGAATCGCATTCAACAACTCCATGCACATGGGTTGTTAGATTCAAGTTCCTTGGAGGAATTTGATACTTGTGAGCCTTGTTTATTAGGGAAAATGATAAAGGCGCCCTTCACCAAAACTGGTGAGAGGGTAGAAGATTTATTGGATCTCATACATACTGATGTGTGTGGGCTGTTCAATAAGCAAGCCAGAGGAGGGCATAGCTACTTCATCACATTTACTGATGACTTCAGTAGATATGGTTATGTCTACTTGATGAGACATAAATCTAAATCCTTTGAGAAATTCAAGGAGTTCAAAATTGAAGTAGAGAACCAGCTTGGTAGATCCATTAAAGCTCTTCGATCAGATCGTGGTGGAGAGTACTTGAGTAGTGAGTTCTTCGACTATCTGAAGGAGTGTGGGATTATATCCCAACTCACTCCTCCTGGAACACCTCAATGGAATGGTGTGTCTGAGAGGAGAAATCGAACTTTGTTGACATGGTTCGGTCTATGATGAGTCATGCAACTCTGCCACCCTCATTTTGGAGTCATGCACTTGAGACAGCTTCTCTGATACTAAATAATGTTTCATCTAAGAGTGTCTCCAAGATACCATACGAGGTATGGAGTGAGAGACGCCCTAATATGTCTTTTATCAGGATCTGGGGATGCGAGGCTTATGTCAAACGTTAGGATTCTAGCAAGCTAGAACCTAGATCTGATAAATGTGTGTTTGTGGAGTACCCTAAGGAAACTAAGGGTTACTACGTCTATATTCCCACCGAGAACAAAGTTTTTTGTTGCTCGGGGTGCTGTCTTTCTAGAAAAAGAATTTCTCATGAAAGAAGTCAGTGGGAGGAAGTTTGACTTGGACGAGGTCCAAGTGCAACCACAAGACATAGAGATGGAACCAGAGCCACCTACGCCGGCTGCTAGGCAACCTGAGGCCTAGACACAGGTCCCACGTAGGTCTGGGAGGATTCATCGTGCACCTGAGAGGTATGGGTCGCTGCCGACCCAACACGACGGGATCTTCATCATTGAGGATGACCCCAGGACTTATGATGAGGCAGTCAGTGGACCGAACTCTAAGAGATGGCTTGAGGCCATGCGATCCGAGATGGAATCCATGTCAGCTAACCAAGTCTAGGATTTGGTTGAGCTGCCTGATGGGGTAATACCCATAGGGTATAAATGGGTCTTCAAAAGGAAGACCGACATGGATGGCAACATAGTTACCTATAAGGGTAGACTAGTGGCTAAAGGATTCAGACAGGTCCACGGGGTGGACTATGATGAAACCTTTTCACCAGTTACCATGATCAAATCCATTTGGATTTTGCTTGCTATAGCTGCATATCATTATTATGAGATATGGCAGATGGATGTTAAGACAGCATTCCATAATGGAAAGCTGATAGAGGATGTGTATATGACACAACCTGATGGTTTCATCCATCCTACAGATGCCAATAAGGTCTGCAGGCTAAAGAAATCCATTTATGGATTAAAGCAAGCATCTCAAAGTTGGAATCTTTGATTTGATGAAGCTATGAGAGATTATGGCTTTATCAAAAGTGAAGATGACGCCTGTGTATACAGAAAATTTAGTGGAGCTTGATGACTTTTCTGGTCTTGTATGTCAATGACATACTTCTCATTGGAAATGACATCCCTAGTCTTCAGTCTGTGAAGATACGGTTGGGGAAGTATTTCGAGATGAAAGACTTAGGGGAGGCCGCCTATATCCTAGGCATGAAGATATACCGAGATAGATCCAAGAGGCTCCTTTCCCTTAGTCAGAGTACCTACATTGATAAGGTCCTAGAGAGGTTCAACTTGGAGCAATCCAAGAAGGGGTACCTTCCAGTGAGACATAGCCTTACTCTCTCAAAGAGCTAGTGTCCCATCACACAGGCTAAGAGGGATGACATGAATCGAGTGCCTTATGCTTTGGCAGTGGACTCGATCATGTATGCAATGTTGTGTACTAGACCAGATGTGGCTTATGCTGTGAGCATAATGATGACACCGAAATTTATAGTAAATTTCATGCCATTTTATATATCTTTTCGTGTCAAATTCATACCACTTTGCCTATTTTTATGCCTTTTTTTATCAAATATTGCAAAATCTATTTCTATTTTGGTTTTTCATGATTTTCATATTAAAAGGCATGATTTTAAGGCATTTTTGAGCAAAATCAAACACATAGAAGAATACTCATCATCAAGAATAAGATACATGACAAATTTCAAACAAAATGGAGCCACAAACCAAAATACGGCAGGGCCGTAATCTATATTATGGTACCGTATTTTCGTACAGTACCGTAATATCATAGCACTACCATAATTTGGGGAGTTCTTCACCAGAGAATTTTCTTGATTTTACGGCACTGCCGTAAACAAATTACACGGTGCCGTATTTTGGAGCGCTTTTAAACCAGAGATATTCACTGAAATTACGGCACTATCATAAGTGATGCATGGCATTTTGGTAGTGATTTTCATAGTTATTTCATGTCAAATCTAGGCTTATTTCGGCATTTTTATACTCATTATAGGCTTATTTCCTTCATATCTTCGGAATCTTCACTTTTTGGCACTTTTATGGAATTTCAGGTAAAAACACCCTTTTTTTCAACATATTTTGAAGATTCTGAGGCCATGGGACGATTTCTCATGCGAAAACGAAGCCACCTGTCAAATTTGGGCTTGTTTGGAGTTAGCCTGATAATCACGGCCAGGTGAACCCCACGGGGTTCACCATCCCAGTCGCCAGCCTGCGAAACTCACAGAGAGCATCACGGCCGGGTGAACCCCAGCGGGGTTCACCAGAATTCGATTTGGCCGAAAACTTACCAGAACATATCATGGCCAGGTGAACCCGGCGGGGTTCACTGTGCTTCTTTCTGCCGAAATCACAAAATGAATCACGGCCAGGTGAACCTGGCTGGGTTCACCGTGATTCTAACCCAGGTTCGCGAGCGGCCCGACCCACACTCGGTTCTCCTTCGATTTCTCACCCGTTCGGAAGCAAAATTCGGGAAGTAAGGTGTCTGTGGAAAGCTCTTTCAGAGGCGAATGTAAAGGACATAAAAGCCCCAATTTTCTTGCCCTAATTATCGAGCATTCACGTGAAGAAACAGTGTAGGCGGAAGAACACGGCGATAGAGGCAATTTTTGGAGATTTTCGGAGATTGAGATACACGATCCTCATGATTTCTACAGGATTCCTTTAGTTCATCGTCTCCTTCCCCTTAGCTTCGTTTTCTTATACTTTTCATTTCATTAAAAGAGAGATTTTGAGCGTTTCAATGACGATTGTAGTGTAAACCCTATTTCGAGGCTTGGTGGAAACCCTTTGATGATTTTAATTGCAAACTTTGTATCTATTTATGTTATTTGGTATGAATTATGAGCATATTTTACTTTGATGTATTTATTTCATGGTTTTACCTTGGCTGAGTAATATCGCATGTTAGCCGTTACGATTCATATCGAGAGAAGGATCGTAAGGGTCGAACCTCTGAGTAAAACTTGCGAGACCTCGACACGAGAGTGCTTGGTCTTCGCTCGAGGATTTCATAGTCTGCCATAGAGCTCATTGGGTTCGTCTTAGAATGATCCACCGCGAGAGTAGGAGGTCGGTCTAAAACGAACACCGTGGTGTATCACTCAAGAGAGGGCATCTTGTACCCTAGGGTTAGACTCCTTGTGCAAAACCAATAAACCAAATAACTAATATCTTTCTTGTGCAATTAAGATTATCATCATGGTGGAAGCCGTAGCCCTGAATTCTCTCTTATATCTTTTCTCTACCGAATTAGTTGCACTTGTTTGTTTTCGATTTTCGTCTTCAAAAACCCACGTTTGATATTCGCCTAGCTATTAGGACTCGGACTTTCTAATACTCAATCTTGCTCCCTATGGGATTCGACATCTTTTATATTACTTCGACATATCCATGCACTTGCAGATCGTGTCAAGTTTTTCGCGCCGTTGCCGGCGAGCAACGTTTGATATTACTATACTTCAGAGAATTGGTAAACTAGGCCTTAGGTTAGATTTTTCTTACTGCACTGCTATTTTCTTTTTCTTTTTATTTACTTGCTGTCTTAGGACTTTATAATTTTGACTGACCATTTTATGCGAAGAAGTTCTAGGGTAGGTAAATTCTTTGAAATTGATCCGGAGATCGAGCGCACCTTCCGAACATGAAGGAAGCAAAATCAAATTCTGAAGAAAGAAATCATGAACCATCCAGGAGAAGACAATCAGATGGAACACATTCAACTTGATGTGAACAATGACCGAGCACAACAACCAATGGGGAACAACTATAACAACAGGACATTGAAAGATTACTTGACACCTTACACTTACGATTTTCAATCAGGAATTGCTAGGCCCGCTGTTGAGGCCAATAACTTTGAAATAAAACCTGCTCTTCTTTCTATGGTTCAACAAAACCAATTTGGTGGTTCTCCACTTGAGGACCCCAACATGCACCTTTCTATTGTTTTAGAATATTGCGATATGTTGAAAATTAATGGAGTGTCTGCTGATGCTATCAGGTTGCGACTATTCCCCTTCTCTCTAAGGGACAGGGCGAGAGCTTGGCTGCACACATTACCTGCTGCTTCGATAAGAACATGGGCAGAGCTTTCTCAAGCCTTTCTCTCCAAGTACTTCCCTCCATAAAAAACAATCCAATTTTGAAATCAGATAACAAGCTTCATGCAAAAAGATGGAGAATCCCTATACGAAGCATGGGAGAGGTTTAAGGAGCTCCAAAGGATGTGTCCACATCATGGTGTTGAGACTTAGGTTTTGATCCAAACGTTCTATGGCGGTCTGGATTACAACACGAGGCTTACAGTGGATGCTGCAGTAGGAGGCGCTTTGATGAATAGGAGAGTTGAGGATGCAATGAACCTTCTCGAGGACATGGCGATTAACCATCACCAATGGACATCTGAGAGAGGTACTTCTACCAAGAAGTCAGGTAAGTATGACTTAGACTCTCTTACTGCTCTCACGGCTAAGGTGGATAATTTGACTAGAAAGCTTGATTCTTGGTCTGCTAATTCTGTGGATATTAATGCTATTTCTTGTGAGGTCTGTGGAGTTGTAGGTCATGCAGGAGTAGATTGCCAGGTAGGAGATGGACAGATGGCTGCAGTTCATCCTGAGCAATTGAATGCAGTTGGAAATTTCAACCAGAACAACAACCCATATTCCAACTACTACAATCCAGGATGGCGCAACCACCCTAATTTCTCTTACCGGACAACTCAGCCGATTCAGCTTGGACAAGTTCCACCACAGCAGACCTAGCCCCCGCAAGGAAATTACAGGCAACCTCAACAGAGCAACTTCAAACCACCAGGATTCCAAGCCAGAAATTACAATGCACCGCCACCACAACCACCACAACCAAGGCCGAACAATGATTCAAATCTGACCAAGCAACTTGAAGGACTTACAGATATGATGAAGATGATGATGACCAAGATGGACTCCCTGGAGACACACAATAAGATGCTAGAGAGTCAGCTAGCCCAGCAAGCTAGCTCATCTTCTAGAGCACCGGGGAAGCTACCATCCCAACCAGAAGTAAACCCGAGGGAGCATTGCAATGCAATCTCCACTCGGAGCGGCAAGCAATTGGAAGACCCGAAGATGCCGACAGATGACAGGATAGAAGAGACAATACCAGAACCTATGGAACCGCATACTGATGTGACACCGGTGGCACCTGAGCCAGTTGAATAGGAGCGACCCTATGTAGGACCGCCTGCATATAAGCCACTGATTCCCTTTCCATAGAGGCTTGTCAAGGCTAAATTAGATAAGCAGTTTGGTAAGTTTTTAGAGGTTTTAAAGAAACTTTATATTAACATCCCTTTCGTTGATGCTCTTTCGCAGATGCCGACTTATGCGAAATTTCTGAAAGATATCTTATCAAACAAGAGGAAGCTAGAAGATCAAGGGACCGTTGCACTTACTGAAGAGTGCAGCGCCATCATTCAGAACAAGCTCCCTCAGAAGCTTAAGGACCCAGGCAGTTTCTCCTTACCCTGCCAAATTGGGGAGATGTCTTTTCAGAGGGCTCTGTGCGACTTAGGAGCGAGCGTTAGCCTCATGCCACTTTCACTTTGTAAAAGGCTAGACTTAGGTGATTTGCAGCCCACTAACATTTCTATACAACTTGCAAACCGATCTGTGCATCACCCAGTTGGTATTTTAGAGGACGTACCTGTTAAAGTGGGAGATTACTTTATTCCTACTAACTTTTATTGTTTTGAAAATTGATGAGGTTGATAGGCTCCCTATCATTTTGGGGAGACCTTTTCTTGCCACTACTGGCACTGTCATGGATGTCAAGAATGGGAAACTGACCTTGAACATCTGTGGCAATGCCATTCAATTTGATCTTATTGATACTCTGAAAAAACCTTCTCTTGCAGGTACGTGCTGCAGCGTGGACATTGTGGAGAGAGCCACGCAGGATGTTGAGCTGCCTAGAAGAGAAGTGGATCCATTGGAACTTACCTTGACAATCCCCACCAAGAATGCCAAGAGCTACAAAGCACACACCAAATTTTGGCACGACAAGCGCATAACAAAGAAAGAATTTCATGAGGGGGACAAAGTACTTCTATTTAATTCAAGACTTCGACTGTTTCTAGGAAAGCTTCGCACAAGGTGGTCCGGTCCTTTCAAAATTCAGAAAGTTCAACCATATTGTGCCATCACAATTTGGACAGAACGAACTGGGAGCTTCACAGTAAACGGGCACCGCCTCAAGCATTACTTTGAAGATGAGCGGGTTGAGAGAGAGGAAGTTTTAGCTCTCTCAGACCCCCCGGATTTGAAACTTTGAAAACTCTCATGGTCGAGCTACCGACCTAAACCTAGCGCTCTTGGGAGGCAACCCAAGTTTTTGCTTAAATTTAGTTTTTATGCATAGTTTCTCCATGTCGATTAATTAGTGTTTTGATCATTGTTTTGTTTTTCTTTTATTTTCGCTTTTCTAGAGGGGATTGCTACTAAATTGATGTCTCTATATGTTGTAGGAAGAAGTTGGAGCACATGGGAATTTTTCTAGAATTTTTCCAGATTTTTTTGAGCATACAGTGAACATCACGGCCTGGTGAACCCCATGGGGTTCACCGTGATGTCTACTGTGCAGTGCACCCAGGCTTTACAACTAGAGGACTTCACGGGCAGGTGAACCCCATGGGGTTCACCAGTATTCTTTATGCGCAGAATCCAACCAGTGAGCTTCACAGGCAGGTGAACCCCACGGGGTTCACCACATTTCCGAAGACCAAAAAATTTTCCAGATAGCTTCATGGGTCGGTGAACCCCAGCAGGTTCACCCGTGTTTCAGTTGCTTCAGCCTAACCACAGTAAACATCACGGGCGAGTGAACCCGGGCGGGTTCACTGGAATTTCAAGTTTTGTTCGCCCGAAACTAGGGCACACACTCGAAAGCTTCCGCCGCCACCTTCCTCTTTCGCCAAGATCCCACTGATTTCGGAATTCTTCCTTCTTTCCAAACACGAAGAAAGATCTCTCCAGGTCGGATCCGAGTTTCCTTGCAAGTGGATTGAGTTCTATCTCAACTTCAAGCCTGATTTTTAGCGTCGCAAGATTTTGTGTATCTCTGCCGCCGCCACCCCGATTTTGACGAAACCGACTGGATCGCAGCACTTTCTTTCCATCTCCACACTCAAAGGAGATCTCTCAGGTTCTGATTAACGATTCCTTGCAGTTCGATCAAGCTCTTCTCGCCGGTTTCCCATCGGATTCTTGTCACCTGTTTTCACCGAGTCTTTGCTGATCCGCCACCACTTCCGTTCTGCGAGCACCACCGCCCTGATTTCCTCACCGACCTCTTTCTGACACTTACCAGCCATCTCCCGATCATCCGAGCAATCATGCCTCCAAGGACGAAGGCCATGGCCAGCAAGAGAACCGCACGCCCTCAACAGGCGTTGTCAGATTCGTCCGCTACAGACGATGAGGAGTACGAGCCGACGCCTATACCTCCTTCCTACCGGCCTTCTTCGGCTCTACCCGGCTCTTCTTCATCTCGCCATGGTCGCACGCCTGCCAGCCGACCGCAGACTTACGTATCTCCCCCGAACGAGTTCGGGATTACATTCCGGAACGCTGCACAAGAGGCACGGTATCAGATTCTGCGACAACGCTGTGTGCTCAATACGCGGTATCTTGATCAAACCACCTTACAGATGCTAGGGATGCTTGGAGACTTTGACTTGATGTATGCATCCATAGGGTGGGAGCAATTTTAGCAGCTATTCTCACCCACCTACATCGGTACCACGCTAGAATTTCTGAGTTCATTGGAAATTAAAGCTGATCCTATACTTGAGGATGATCCAGGCCGTCTGTCCTTCCGCCTGGGTAACATTGAACACATCCTATCTCTTTCACAGTTCCGCGGTATTTACGATTTTCCAGAGCCTAGTGCACGCAGAGTCCCTACTGAGTATAGTGAGCAGAGCTTCTGGGGCGCTGTCACTAACGAGCACATCTACTCCACTCGCACAGCTCGCGCATCCAGTCTGTGCAACCCAGTGATCAAGTATGTTCACCGCGTATTGGCCCACACTCTCTTTGGCCGCAGTGAAAGTGACGGTATGGTTCAACAGACTGAGTTATTTTATATCTGGTGCATGCTCCACAGTTTTAGAGTAGATTCAGGATATTATTTGGCAAAGCATTTCAGCCGCGTCGCCCGTTCTTTGAGGGGGGCGATAGTGATTGGCGGCATGATCACACCTCTGGCAGTTTCCCTCGGCATTATTCCCTACGGCACATTGGAGACTACCGGCAACAAGCTCGACATCGAGTCTTGCGTTGCCATGAAACTGATTATACACAAGGGAGATTCTTATTGTATAACATTCAAGGGAAACCCCTTCTGCTTGCCTTTTCCAAACCCGGAGCGCACATCTATCAGAGTTCGTGGAAACTGGCGCATCCAGCCAGTTGAGGACGCACAGCCCGATCCAGTCGACACAGCACCACCAACATCAGGAGCATTCTCTTTTGGTGGTACCTCTTCTCACAATTCCATGATATCTGTGTTGCAGGAAATCAAGGAGGAACAGCTCCATCAAAGAGAGTTGATCGATCACATGGACACCACTATCTCTCACATGCAGGAGGACTACGTCGCTAGATGGGAATCAAATGAAGCCGGTATGCAACGCCAACATACTATGTTGAGCTCTATTTGGGGGAAGCTATCCGCGATAGATGAACGCCTCACTTTCATATCTGAGGAGCACAGGGCTCAGATGGACATCTCCTCCGATAGCATTTTTCCTTAAGATGAGGAGGTTGAGCCGGATTATAGTGCGCGTGGGAAGAAGGAGAGCTCGAGCTCGAGAGCTTCTGGCTCTCGCTCGCACAAAAAGAAGTAGCTGCCCCCAGATATCTATTTCAGCACTCACTTCTCTCACATCATGGTATTGCATAGAGGACTATGCAAACTTTTAGAGTGGGTGAGCTTTCTTTACTCCGGTCTCTGCTTTTCCTTTCTTCATGTAGCTGTGATTTGTTGTGATGTTGGGAATTGATATTTTTCATTCTGAGATGGTTGGATATTATGTGGCATTGTATCTTATATGTCATTATATTCATGGGCCTGGTCCACATCCTCAGGCCCCACTCTATGACAGTTATGTATGACACTTTGCACTTTACTTTCATGCTTATATCAGTACTTTGCTATGATGATTGTGATTTCATGTTGTGAAAATCTTGAATGATGTTATGATGCTTATTATTCATGAATTCATGTGTCTATCATGAGACTTGTCCTATGAAAGCTATTTCAAAATTTTGAGTTGAATACTTGATTGGTTAAGAATAATCAAAGAAGTAAGTCTGGAGTATACCTCCTTGTTAGAAATAATGTTTGATCATATCTGTATGTTCTATGATTTAGAAATTTTGTGATTTGGATTGATTTTGAGTAGTCCATTAGTGGGTCAAACATTTCTATGATTGTTTAATCAACTCAAGCTTGCAACTTACATGAGAATCATATTAAGTTATATATTCTCTTAGTTATTCCTTGATTTCCCTTCTATTGTTGAGGATGTTGGTGTATATGCCCTAGGACCTAGTTTTGGTCCACTTATGTACTACTTGACTTTGATATTTATATATATCATTCTGGCATTGTCATTGTCAATGTTTGTTTACATCTGCGCACATGTACTAACATGATAATGTCCCTGGAGACAGATTGGATCTGTGCTCAAACTATTGTCCCCAGTCGATGTACCTTAGTGGATATGGGACAGCTATGGTACTTGAGAGACTGGTATGTGAGCTGGTTAGGTACGTGGTGCTAACGCAGACACATGGGTATATCATTGGAGGATATACTGGAAAGACCCGCTGTGAGGCTATAACTTGGTGTCATAAGTTATCCTCACAAGTGACAGGAGATGCATTGATCCCTTGACTTGAGGTCATTGATCGTTCTATATGGTTAGCGACTTGCTTTGATACAACCTAACACCTCGCCGTAGTTGGGAGGTCATAACGGTTGTCATTGAGCATATCACGACCCATATGAGAAGGTCAATGGACAGACATAGGATTTGCCCCTTCCTTAGGGAAGTATGATATCCATGGAGCTCCTCTATGGTTCTATGACTGAGAGTGTATGGCCATACCCAGGTAAGAACCTGTTTTAGTCATAGCCATGTGATTGGGTGAAAACAAGTGGTGACACACTTGTCCAATCGGATATCAGTCCGGCAAAGAGACTATAATGCATCTGTACCTAGTTGCGATGATGGGGATGTCGATGTCGATATCCATTCCAATGACCTGGGTAGCAGCGATGCACTGCTAGGTGCCACTCACTGCTTGTGGTGACCTTTGGTCAGCACTGCCAGCGTCAGAAGAACCTACAGGGTCGCACACCTTGATACTTGAGTTCTCGTATTGATCGAGAAGCCTTATGATCAAGTTATTGGATAACTCGGATCTAATTGGGAGATTTCATCAGCACCAATGGGCCTGATGAGATGGAAGAATGTTATTGGAACCAAACTTCATTTTTGGCAGGTTGACCCGTATTTGACCATGGTTGGTCACACTTGGATTAGGGTTGCATTGGATTGGATCCAAATGCTTAATCAACCCATAGGATGAAGTTAGGGCTAGCTCATTATCCAATGAAGCCCAATAACAAGTTCTCATGAAGAGAAGAGAGGCTAAAAGGGTATAATGGGGAGAAACCCAACCCCATTGGCGCCTAAGGGGCATAATGGGGTTAGGGTGGCAAAATTGCTTCATTAAGGAAGCAATTTGCGCCTAGCCCTTCTCCCTTGATGGTATGAATGCGTTTAAGGCATGTCTTGGGCTGATATGGTACTTGGGCAATTATGGAAAGGTTGAATGAAGTTTATGGTAAAGTCTTGGAGACTTTCCTTGCATCAAACCTCCTCATCCTAGCCCTACACTTGTCATGATCCTAGCCCTTGCCCTAATCGCCTCTTGCCCTATATACGTGACCCTAGCCGCCCCCTCTTATATGATTCGTCCTTGGAGGCGTGAACATAAGAAGGGAGCGAGAGCAAGGAGCAAGGGCGCAATCTCTTCCTCTTCCATCAAGTGGCCGCAAGCTTCTCCTTCCTTACCACTTGGCGCATCTTTCTCTCTTGGTGGCGCAAGGTGGTTGGAGCATCTCCCTAAGGCTTGGATCTTCTTCCCGAGGCTAGCACCGGGCGTGGAAGAAGAGGACTCGAGGCATCCGTGTGTGTGAGACTGCAGAGGGCGCACACTTGGGCGTCTATCACGACATCGACCTCATCTTGCTCTGAGGTATTTTCTAACTCATCGTGTCGACCCCCTTGCATGCTATCTTCACTGGGTTTTTGGGACCGACCTGTTTCGGGGACATTCTTCCGCTGTACAATGTATGTATGTATGTGTCTCTAAAAAATTGTAAAATGTCCCCGGGGTTTCCCAACAGAGGAGACACTACATGTGTTCAAAAAGGATGTGTTATCAACTGCTGGTATAAAAAATATATATATATCTCAACCTAAGATTCCTCTACTTGGCACTGCGCAAAATTGGCAGTGGTACCGAAGGACATGAGTTGAAATCTAAAGGATGTGAAATTGAAAACAATAAAATGACTCCTCTACTTGGCATTGCGAAAAATTGGCAATGGTACCTAAGGTTATGAGTTGAAGTCCAGTGCAATAATCAGTATATCGTATCCTGAATAAAACATTTGAGTTAACCCCAACGATTTGACTAGGAAGGATTGGAATTGCATGAATGTTTTATGTAAGCTTAATTGAATCCTATGTTCGCTGCTTACTAAGTTGTTTGGCATCTAGTTATTGTGGGATCAAACTGTTGAACACTTGAGACAACCATTTACTTAATTTCTCCTGATTAGATCTTGGATTGTTATTAAATGTTTTTTCTAACTTGGATGTATATCTTGACACGAAAGATTGCTCTTTTACCAATCATGTATCTAATCTTATTTTATTGCTTGAGGACAAGCAAAGATTTAAGTCTAGAGTATTTTGATGCATGGCATTTTGGTAGTGATTTTCATAGTTATTTCATGTCAAATCTAGGCTTATTTCGGCATTTTTATACTCATTATAGGCTTATTTCCTTCATATCTTCGGAATCTTCACTTTTTGACACTTTTATGGAATTTCAAGTAAAAACACCCTTTTTTCAACATATTTTGAAGATTCTGAGGCCATGGGATAATTTCTCATGCGAAAACGAAGCCGCCTGTAAAATTTGGGCTTGTTTGGAGTTAGCCTGACAATCACGGCTAGGTGAACCCAACGGGGTTCACCATCCCAGTCGCCAGTCTGTGAAACTCACAGAGAGCATCACGACCGAGTGAATCCCAGCGGGGTTCACCAAAATTCCATTTGGCCGAAAACTGTCCAGAACATATCACGGCCCAGAACATATCACGGCCAAGTGAACTCGGCGGGGTTCACCGCGCTTCTTTCTGCCGAAATCACAGAATGAATCACGGCCAGGTGAACCCGGCGGGGTTCACCGTGATTGTAACCCAGGTTCGCGAGCGGCCCGACCCACACTCGGTTCTCCTTCGATTTCTCACCCGTTCAAAGGCCAAATTCGGCAAGTAAGGTGTCTATGGAAAGCTCTTTTTGAGGTGACGCATAGGACATAAAAGCCCCAATTTTCTTACCCTAATTATCGAGCATTCATGCGAAGAAGCAGCGTGGCGGAAGAACACGGCGACAGAGGCAACTTTTGGAGATTTTCTGAGATTGAGACACACGATCATCACGATTTCTTCAGGATTCCTTCGGTTCATCGTCTCCTTCCCCTTAGCGTCATTTTCTTATACTTTTCATTTCATTAAAAGAGAGATTTTGAGCGTTTCAATGACGATTGTAGTGTAAACCAATTTCGGGGTTTGGTGGAAACCCTTTGATGATTTTAATTGCAAACTTTGTATCTATTTATGTTATTTGGTATGAATTGTGAGCATATTTTACTTTGATGTATTTATTTCATGGTTTTACCTTGGCCGAGTAATATCGCATGTTAGTCGTTACGATTCATATCGAGAGAAAGATCGTAAGGGTTGAACCTCTGAGTAAAACTTGCGAGACCTCGACACAAGAGTGCTTGGTCTTCGCTCGAGGATTTCATAGTCTGCCATAGAGCTCATTGGGTTCGTCTTAGAACGATCCACCGCGAGAGTAGGAGGTCGGTCTAAAACGAACACCGGGGTGTATCACTCGAGAGAGGACATCTTGTACCCTAGGGTTAGACTCCTTGTTCAAAACCAATAAACCAAATAACTAATATCTTTCTTGTGCAATTAAGATTATCATCGTGGTGGAAGCCGTAACCCTGAATTCTCTCTTATATCTTTTCTCTACCGAATTAGTTGCACTTGTTTGTTTTCGATTTCCGTCTTCAAAAACCCACGTTTGATATTTGCCTAGCTATTAGGACTCGGACTTTCTAATACTCAACCATGCTCCCTGTGGGATTCGACATCTTTTATATTACTTCGACATATCTGTGCACTTGCGGATCGTGTCAATAAGCCATTTCACGGGCCATAATTTCAAGACAATTCCGACCAATGAGTTCAGTTCATTTTAAGGCACTGTCATAATACATTTTATGGGCCATAATTTTGACCCATAACACACATAACCAAAATACGGTACTACCGTAAAATAAAACACGGCCGTAATGTTTTCTTGGACACACGAGTTTTTCAGGCCCGATTCTTGCGCGGACCATATCTTGAGATCCATACACCCAAATCGAGATCCGAAAGATGCTTCTGACTCGTCTCAACGAGGAGAAGATAAAGGGACTGAAAGCCCCAATGTTTATGAAGAATCGAGGGAGCAATCAATAGAGATGCACTTAGGGTTTGGCTTCAAGCCGAGAGGCATGGAGACCACCTCAGGCCATGATTTTTACATAGAGGCTTTGCCTGGAGGAGGAGAGGATACCCCAGAAGTTTTAGAGCGAAAGGAGATCAATTGGAGGAGGAATCAACGAAAGAAGGGCTCGGGCACTGTTCACAATGAGTTTTCGAAGCAAATTACGACTGTAATTTCTATTACAGTCGTGTTGTAACGTTATTTCTCCTTTCTCTTAGTTTTATGATCACTCTGAGACTACGATTCATTGTATTTCTTCTTCCATGCTTGCTTAAACATCTTTTGGGACATAGGGTGTAATCCCTTTGATTTTTAATGACTAGATGACTTTTATTTCGTCAAGATAGTTTTTTCATGATAATTGTGCTTTTGTGATGACTTATCTTTAATTCTTCATAGTTCATATTATCATGCATTTTTAGAATTTTACAAAATAGACTAAAAGGTTGATTGTGAAATTCGGAACCCTAGAAATCATTGAGTTTCGAACTCATCGTAAGAAATTAGATTTTTTCTTTGAATTCTGATTTTTAGTGATCTTATTGCCATGTTTAATAATTTGAATCTAGGATGAATTATTGTGTTAGACTTTATTTGATCTTGCATGAAAGTGAGGATCGAGTCGTTGGAGAACCATAAGTAGAACTTGTGTTAAGACTCGGATGCACGAAAGCAATCCTCGAGATTCCACTTGAGATAATCAACTTAGAATTCGGATGCATGAAAGTGATCCTTGAGTTCTTTGATTGATGATTTACTTATTTTTAGCGTTGGGATAGATCTTGCACGAAAGTGAGGATTGGTCCCTGCATGATTGTCTGCACGAAAGTGAGACAATACCTTTATAAAGTAAATTATATCTTTATCATGATAAAATTAGACTGACGGCCTTTTATTCATATCTAGTCAATGAAATTAAGGTGGATGAAACCCCAGTCCCAGTTTCTCTCTATTTATCTTTATACTCTTCCTATCATTTATTTGCACTATAATCGATTGCTTAGCTAGTAAGAATACAATTATTTGGTACTTAATAATAAGGTCTCTGTGGTTTGATATCTTTCTTTATTACTTCGAGTATCCGAGCACTTGCGGAATACAACAAGTTTTTGGCGCCATTGCCGGGGCACTTAGTTTGGTTAATATCAAAATAGTTATTAGTATTGCTAGACTAAGTTTTATTTGTCTTAGATTTAACTTTGTTTTCTGTTTTTGCAGGTTTTGGATTTTTCACAAGTTGTGACAGAACTGTGATTTCTGAAATTTGTGAATTTGCTTGTGTTTTATATTTTTTTCTATATTTTTTATATATTTTGAAAAAAAATAATTTGATTGATTGGTGTTAGATTATCTTTTTGTTCTTGATAAATTTGAAGGTATGTCTTTTTATCACAACTCCTGAGCAACTGAAAGAGGTGAGGAATACATGCCACAAGGAAGGTATGAAGATGATTCATTGTGCACACTTCAAGATAAGTTTAAATCTTGTATGCACGCTGTTAGATATGATATTTGTGGTTGTTTTGATCATTGTACTTCTGATTGCCATATTTTAATGCCTCAAAATTCTAATTTATCATGGTATCAAGATGATCATTATGATTCTAGATGGGAAAATCCAACTTCTTTTTATGAGGATTGCTCAAATCATGTTTCTGAACCATACTTTAAGGATACTGAGAAATCTAGGTTAACATCATTGCTTGAAAAATTCATGTCAAATCAAAACCAAATCATGACAAATCAAAGTAAGAATATTGAAGATCTTAAAGGGATAGTTAGTCAGCTTGCATCTCAAGTAAAATCTTTAACTGCTAATTCTGAAATTTTAGAAGCCCAGTTAGCACAACAAGATTGTTTATTTGAGTTTGAAACTGAAGAAATTGATTTAGAAAATTCCCCCTCTGATTATAATTGTTTTGAGATTGAGCCTTATGTGAACATTAATGATCTCACTCTGATTTTGATAATTGTGAAATTGATTCCTTTGATAATTTATTTGTGGAAAAGTTTGAGGAAATTGAAATTGAAAAACCCTCTTTTGATGATATATTATTTGTGGTTAATTCTGATGAAAGATATGAGGGGACTAATCTAGAAAAATCTTACTCTGATTTTGTTGATAACTTTGAAATCAATGAATTGTTTGATTGTAAGCATGAGGAACTTGAAAATGATTTGAAAATTACAAACATTGTTGAATCTCAATCTGATGCTTTACCCATATCTATTGTTCAATCTTCTGATTTCATTGAAAATTTATGTTTTATTGAGGAATCTAATTTGAGACAGAAAGTTTATTTTGATGATCCAATACTTGAATCTTTTAATGAAAGTTCTATTGCAATTGAATATTTAAATTTGAAGAAAGGACTAATGATTTTACTCTCTAATAAATTTAGGAAGATCATTGAATATCCTTTATGTGAAGTTGAAAATTTTGATTTTAATTTCTGCATATTTGAGAGAGCCACGGTAATTGTGATTTATATGAAATTTTGGATATTTGAATTAGTGGCTAAACGTTTTGGACAGCGGAAAAGAAAGAAATTACATGCTATTTACTTTGCAACTGATTCACCTGCTTCACCATGATATTTGATTTTTGGTCAAGCTATAGACCTAAAATTAGCATTTCTTGGGAGGCAACCCAAGCATTATCACTTAGCTTAGTTTCTTTTATTTTAGTTTATCTTTAGAATTAATTTTTATTTTTCTTTTTGCAGGAAAATAAAATTTTGTGCAAAATACGGCACTGCCGTAATATGCTTTACGGTGCCATAATGTTGGTCCGATTTCATCCCAAGAGTTTTTGGTATTTTACGGCACTACCGTAATTTTTTTTACGGTACCGTAATTTTGAGTTTTTCTTACCCGAGAGTTTTGTGTAAATTACGGCACTGCCGTAAAGGATATTACGCCCGTAATTTCAACTCTGCAGTCTGCTTATCTAATTAGGTGTTTTCTCGCTACGATTTTAAGAAACTAGGTTAGGAAAAATTTTGATCTTTGGTGCCATCACAAAGTACTCATCTTTGTCTATCATCTGGATATTTTTGCTGAATTTTAAAGTCCATGGATCATTCTAAAACACATAGCATCTTTTCGATTCTGATTAATTTCTGCAGTAGTTTTCTTTTGACTAATATGATTAGCGTTTTTGCTGCAAGTTTTTAAGATGCTTTAATGACTTGAAACCCTGATTTTTCACTTAGAATATGAAGAACACATGTCATTCTATCTTGAGGATTAGTTATTTTCATGAAAATACTTTCTGATCATTCTAGGACACATAGCAACTTTTCGAATCTGATTAACTTCTGTGCAGTTTTTAATCTTGTAATCTGAGTAGCCTTCTTTCTATTGATACCCTAAATTCCTAATAGATTTTGATCCTTTGATTTTTATACATCTGAAAAGAACGAGTTTTATTTTATTACATGGTTCTACCCATTTTCTTTTTGGATCATTAAATCTTATTTTTGGGTATGGCTACTTTTCATAAAAAATTCACTCGCTGCTCTACTTGCTTTTCTACGTGTTATAGCTTCTTTTGCCTCCAGATTTAGAAATCTTCAAGAGCAACTGTCTTCCACCTCTAGCTACCACTGCATCTGCCTCTGACATCACTGTTTCCAGTCGTCGACACTGGATTATACCATCAGCAGACTCTTACTTCTTCTACTGCCTCTATTTCCATTTATTTAATTTATTTATGCAGCAGACTCTTAATTAGTGACTGATTTTTTTTATCTATGCAGCATTATTTCTGGCACCCACCTACCAATGATCTCACCTCTAGGACTATATTCTCTAGCAGGCCACTAGAGATTACTCACTCTACTGTCGACACCGTCACCATCATTGCTAGCAGCTTTTCAGCCAGCCTCTGTTCCACCTCTGCTTCTCGCCTGCATCAGCTCTTTCCACTAGGACTCTTCTGGACCATCGATGATATATCTGATTCTCCCTTGAGAAAATTATTTTTTTTTTAGAGACTATTTTTAGACTGAGCCTTATGTATCTTAAATTGTGCAGGAAAAAATTTCAAAAGGCACATCTATGGACCTAGCAGCATATGCTCCGACACTATTTTTGGTTTGAGCCTTATGTATTTTTGGTCAGAGTTTGCTATATAGTTTTGTGAGTATCGTTTGCACTCTGTTGTATTCATGATTATTTCATATGGTTGCATCTTTTATTTACTTTAGATGTATCACTCACTAATATTTCTTCGATATGGTTGTATGATGATATGATTGTTCATGATCCACTTTCGACTATCTTGTGGTGTGATTCTATTTTTAAAAGATTTTCATTGATAAATATCTTCCTTGATGATGAATAAACTTGTATTCATGATTAGAAAGAAACCTATCATGTTAGATTTATTTCTTCAATGCATATCTATCTTTTGAAATTTGACATTGGTTGATGCATGAAATTTTGGGTAGATGTGTAATTTGAGGAATAAGATCTAAAGGTGAAACTACTCCTTTAAATAAAATGACCATATGAGTATGATTACTAAATTGATATCAATTGATCAACCTAGTAGATGTTTAGTCTATTTTGCTATTTGTTGGGAAGAAAGAATCTAAGATCCATAAAAATAGTGCGAGACTCCCCTACTTGGCACTATGTAAAATTGATAGTGGTACCTAAGACATAGGTTGAAGTCTATGTCCAAAAGATAATGAGAGAGAAAAAAGAATAAGACTCCTCTACTTGGCACTATGCAAAATTGATAGTGGTACCGAAGATAAGAGTTGAAGTCAAAATAAAAAGTGTGTATCTAAGTGGGTACATGCCATCTGTTCAAAAATAACAAAATACATGAAAAAGAAAAAAAATGAATAAAATAATATGTGTGGAAAAAGATCTTGGAAACCTAATACCTATAAACAAAAGTATTTGAACTGAAAATTGGGTGAAATCATGAGATTGAAAATTCTATTTATTATACAAGTTGCAGAGTTTTATTTGATTGAGATGTAGATCTAGAAGGTTGAGTTCTATAAATGATATGTTTATTTGAAGTTTTGTGACACAATTGATGGAATTTTTCATTGATGATTGTATTTTAGAAATTTATTGAGCGTGAAAAAGTTTATCTTTTAATCAATTTTTGATTTTTACTTGAGGACAAGCAAAGTTTGAGCATTATGTGTTTGATGACACTGAAATTTATAGTAAATTTCATGCCATTTTATATATCTTTTCATGTCAAATTCATACCACTTTGCCTATTTTTATGTCTTTTTATCAAATATTGCAAAATATACTTCTTTTTTCTATTTTCATGATTTTCAGGCAAAAGGACACGATTTTCAGGCAAAAGGACACGATTTTCAGTCGATTTCGAGCAATCCAGATGCATAACTGAATTCACAGCATCAACAGGAGATCGCATGTCAAATTTCAGAAGAATCGGAGCTTTAGAGAAAATTACGGCACCCCCATTATGGATATTACGGTACCGTAATTTAACTGCACTCGCAGATCAAAATAACGGTACTGCCGTAATCCCCGAGAGGTGCGATAATTCGAAGTTTTTCAGACCAGAGATTTCTTGACGATTACGGCACTGCTGTAAAATTCTTTACGGGCCGTAATATGGGCGTAATTCTGGGCAGAGACTTGATGAAGTTTACGGTACTGCCGTAATGGAATTTACGGTACCGTAATTCGGGATGGTTTTCCACCCGAAAGATTACTGACATTACGGCACTGC
The DNA here is from genome assembly GCA_027563935.2 of Costus lasius. NCBI lineage: Eukaryota > Viridiplantae > Streptophyta > Magnoliopsida > Zingiberales > Costaceae > Costus > Costus lasius. The sequence continues at coordinate 89,362,416 of CM050450.1, read as the reverse complement.
TGTAAAGAATTTCACGGTACCGTAATTCCGGAACACTTTCACTCGAGAGCTCGCTATCTAAATTATGGCACTGCAGTAACATCCGTTACGGTCATAATTACAACGCAGATCGCGATTTTCCCGGTCAACTCTGAAGTCCGATTTTTGTGGAGATGATTTCAATCGATCCAGGCCACCAAATACGATGATGTAAGAAGAAAAAAGGGAGCTTTTTCTGAAACGAAGAGAAGGAGACCAAAAGCCCTAATTTTCATCCACTAGAGAGAGAAATCTTCTCACACGCCGCCGCCCTAGGTTTCACCGCCGGGAAGCATACAGCACATCTCCAGCCGTGAAATTTGAGTGGAAGCTACGCATAGAGGAGGAGAAGGTGTCACAGAAGTTTCAGCGTAATTAGAGATAAGATGGAGGAGAATCAACAAAAGATCAACCGCCGCCGCCGTTCGCCCAGATTACGGCCGTAATCTTCATTACGGTCGTACTGTAATTCTTCCTTTCACTCTGTTTCGATTTCCAACACTATGAATTATTGTAATCTTCCCTCTATGATAGCTTAAATTCACTTTGGGACATGGGGGAGTATTTCACTTGATTTTTAATGACTAGATGACTATTTTTTTCATTATTTCGTCACATTTAATCGTAGCATGATGATTTTACTCATGTGATAATTGTTCTAAGATTCTCTTAGATCTATATTATTATTCATATTTTAGAGTTTTCGCCATTGACTGAAAAGTAATTGGTTGAGAAATTGGAACCCTAGAATTGCATGTTAGGAACTTTCTTAGGTTAGTTCTTATTTGTTTGATTTTAGGAGATTAATTGCCATGAATATAATATGAATCTAGGATTGAGTCTAAGTTGTCAAACGTGGAGATGCTGTGCAAAAGCAAGGATCGGAATGTTGGAGAACCATGAGTAAAACTAGTGTCGAGACTTGGATGCATGAAGGTGATCCTTGAGATTCCACTAGAGATTATCAACCTGGAATTCAGATGCACGAAAGTGATCCTTGAGTTCTTAGTTTGATGATTTACTTATCTTCAGCTTGGGATAAATCTTGCGCGAAAGCGAGGGTTGATCTCTGCATGATTGTCTGCACGAAAGTGAGATAATCCTTTTATTAAGTAAATTCCATCTTTATCATATTAAAGTTAAATTGACGAAATATTTATTCATGTCTAGTCATAGAAATTAAAGTGAATGAAACCCTAGTCCCATCTTCTCTCTCTGATAATTCTGTTTTAGTTTTCGATTTGCTCGCTTGCATAATTTTGATTGCCTAGATAGTATGAAATCAATATTTCGGAACTTGACAACACAAATCTCTGTGGGATCGATACTTTTCTTTATTACTTCAAGTATCCGTGCACTTGCGGGCACTACAAGTTTATGGACAACAAGTTTTTGGAGCCGTGTCAGGGAGTGAAAAAAGTCCCTGTACGCTAACACTTAGGTTTTGGCCGCGACACCTGAAATAAGTCTACCCTACTTGTATTCAATGATGCCTACAATCTAATCGAAGAAATGGCGCTCAACCACTACCAATGGTCGAGCGAGAGAGGTACTTCATTATGACAAGCCAGTAAGTATGTACTTAACACTCTTAGTTCTTTCGCTGCAAAAGTAGATTCATTATCCCATAAGCATGACTCTATGAACATGCATCCCACAGCTTCTAACTCTGCTTTGTGTGAAATTTGTGGGGTGGAAGGCCATATACTTGTCAATTAGGGATCTTAGTATCCCAAACCACCCCCCCCCCCCCGCTTTTGTGAACGCTGTAGGTAACTTTAACCCAATAGTTCAAAATAATCCTTTTTCTAACACCTACAACCCTGGGTGCAAGAATCATCTCAACCTTTCCTATAGAAACAACAATGCAGCCCAACCATCAAACTATAGGCAACCACCCGAATTTCATCCACCTAATGCCGGGTATCAACCTAAGCAATTCGACCAACCACCACAACCGAGTACCAACACAATACCGTAGGAGCAAACCTTAGAGTCGCACTTTGACAACTTTGTGTCAACACAAAGAAAGGCAATCGAAGGTATCTTAGAGGCAATCAAGGGCTTAACCACGCACCAAAAGATACTAGAAAACCAGATAGCCCAGCAGGCCAACACATCTACAAGACCATCGGGAAGATTGTCTGGACAACCAGAAACAAATCCTAGAGAACATTGCAATGCCATTACCACATGTACCACACGTAGTAGTAAACAGCTTGAAGAACTAGAAATGCCTAAGGATGACCATTGCAAGAGTGAGACCAAAACTCTAGAATCTGAGGAACCCATTGTTGAGAGTGAACCACAAATGAAAGAGAGCGAACCTGTCTATGTTCCACCACCACCTTACAAACCACCTATTCCATTTCCCCATAGATTGGCAAAAGTGAAAATTGATTGGCATTTTGGTAAATTCTTGGAAGTTTTGAAGCAATTGTATATTAATATCCCATTTACCGATGTTTTATCACAAATGCCATCGTATGCTAAGTTTTTGAAGGAAATCTTATCTAATAAAAGAAAAATAAAGGAACACAGCACAGTGGCGCTGACTGAGGAATGCAGCGCAATCATCCAAAATAAATTACCGCCAAAGTTGAAGGACCCGGGCAGCTTTACCATTTAGTGTCTGATTGGGAACACCCCTTTCAACCATGCATTATGTGACTGATGCCACTCTCTCTTTGCAAGAAACTTGATATCGGAGACCTCAAACCGACAAACATCTCTTTGTAATTGGTCGACTGTTCCGTATGACAACCGGTAGGAATCCTAGAGGATGTACCAATAAAGGCCGGTAAGTTTTTATTCCAGCTAATTTCATTGTACTTGAGATGGAGGAAAACTCCAAGCTTCCTATAATACTGGGCAAACCATTTTTGGCCACTGCCGGTGCTGTAGTCGATGTTAAAAATGGGAAGTTGACACTGCGCATAGGTGAGGACACGGTTGAATTTGATATAACTGAAAGTCTGAAGAAGCCTCTTTTTGCATATTCCTACTATAATATTAAAATCCTTGATGATGAGCATGACTTACCTCATATTCCTCAGACAGACATCGACCCCCTTAAGGTTTGCTTGATGGATGAAAATGATGAGGACCAGGAGAAGGATGTTCGAGCTTATACCTAGATTCTTGATTCAAGTGCTGAAACTGACCCAAGCAAGGAAAGATTGGAAGAGTTACCAATGCCAAAATCTGAGGTAGGTGAACAAATGGACTTAGAGCTCAAATCCACCGAGCAACCTCAGGTATGAATTTTTGGGTGAGAATTCTACTTACCCCATTATTGTAGTTGCCCACCTTCATTCAGAGCAGACAAACCTTCTCCTCAATAAACTTTGGAAACATAAGAAGGTAATTGGCTACACTTTGGAAGATATAAAAGGTATTAACTCTTCTTTTTGCATGCATAGGATATACCTTGAAGATGGTAGCAAACCAACAATTGAATACCAGAGATGACTAAACCCGAACCTAAAAGAGGTAGTTAAAAAGGAAATTCTAAAACTATTGGACACAGGGTTATTTACCCTATTTCGGATAGCCAATGGGTAAGTCCGGTACATGTGATACCAAAGAAAGGAGGAGTAATGGTAGTAAAGAACAAAGATAACGAGTTGATCCCGACAAGAACCGTTACCGGGGGGGGCGCATGTGTATCAACTATCGAAAATGAAACAAGGCCACCCGCAAGGATCATTTTCCTCTCCCATTTATTGATCGAATGCTTGAGAGATTAGCCACTAACTCTTATTTTTGTTTATTGGATGGTTACTCAGGTTTCTTCCAAATACCGATACATCCCGAGGATCAAGAGAAAATCACATTTACATGTCCCTTTGGCACTTTCGCTTATCGGCGGATGCCCTTTGGCCTTTGTAATGTGCCAGCTACATTCCAGCGATGCATGATGGCAATCTTCTCAGATTTCATTGAAGACATCATGGATGACTTTTCGGTATATGGGTCAACCTTCAATTCTTGTTTATCTAATCTGACCCGTGTTTTGCGGCATTTTGAAGAAACAAACTTGGTGCTTAACTGGGAGAAATGCCATTTTATGGTAAAAGAGGGAATCATCCTAGGTCATTTGATATTGGAATGCGGTATCGAAGTCGACAAGGCGAAAATTGATGTGATGGAGAGAATGCCACCCCCAAATTCTGTTAGTGCGATCAGAAGTTTCCTAGGACACGCAGGCTTCTACAAATGTTTCATTGAGCATTTCTCTTAAATTGCTAGGCCATTAACATCTCTACTTGCTAAAGATGTTCCATTTATTTTTGATCAGGATTGCATGACCGCTTTCAGAAATTGAAGAAAGCATTGATTTCTGCTCCCATAATGAAACCCCCGGATTGGTCGCTACCTTTCGAAGATATATGCGATGCCAGCGACTATGCTGTGGGAGCTGTTTTGGGGTAGAGAAAGAATAACCGGACACATGTCATTTACTATGCTAGCTGAACGCTTGATGGAGCACAGAGCAATTACACCACGATCGAAAAAGAGCTGCTAGCTGTAGTTTTTGCCTTTGATAAATTTTGATCCTATTTAATTGATTCACGTGTTAATTTTTTCACGTGTTTGGGGTGTCGAATTTATGGGTCCATTTCCATCCTCATGCGGTAACAGATTCATTTTAGTTAGAGTAGATTATGTCTCCAAGTGGGCCAAAGCATTGGCCGCGCCAACAAATAATTCAAAGGTAGTTATCAGATTTTTCAGGAAATTGATATTTCCACGATTTAGAGTACCTTGCATTGTGATAAGCGACGGCGGATCCCACTTCATCGAGCAAAAATTTGAATTACTTCTTAAAAAAGTATGGAGTAGCACACAAGATGGCCACTACTTACCACCCTCAAACTAGCGGCCAAGTGGAGATATCAAACGGGGAAATAAAGCACATTCTGGAGAAAACCGTATCGCGCTCTCACACGGACTGGTCACTCAAACTCGACAAAGCTCTATGGGCATACCGTACAGCATTCAAAACCCCAATTGGTATGTCTCCATTCCAGTTGATATATGGTAAGTCATGTCACTTGCCCGTAGAGCCTGAACACAAAGCTTTTCGTGCAATACGACAACTAAATTTTGACTGGAAGCAAGCGGGCAACACCAGAAAACTTCATCTCAATGAACTCGATGAGTTTTGGCAAGAAGCCTATGAGAACGCTAAGGTTTATAAGGAGCGAACTAAAAGATGGCACGACCAGTGCATAATAAGAAGGGAATTTTGTGAAGGAGACATGGTACTCCTGTTCAATTCCTGGATTAGGCTTTTTCCTGGTAAATTGCTAATGCCTTGCATTTTGGTAGTATTTTCTAATATCATTTTATCTTAAAACAAGGCATATTCTGGTGCTTTTATGTAATATTCAGGCTTATTTACTTGCTTTCTTCGGAATCTTCACTTTGCCTTGTCTTTTTGCAATTTCAGGTAAAATCACTCATTTCTAGAGGTTATTTGAATATTCTAAAACCATAGAGTGATTTATAGTAATGAGACACGGCTACACAGCAAATTTGAGATCAATTAGAGCTTTCTCTGAAAATCATGGCCAGGTGAACCCGGCGGGGTTCACCCGTGATTTACAAACTTCACAGCCTACCCATGATCCTAGTGTTCAGCTGTGATTCTCTCGAAGATAACTTTTCCTAGGAACGACCAATACACTTCACAGCCTGGTGAACCCCGCGGGGTTCACTAGTGATTCTTACTCCACAGAATAGCACAGAAGACTTCACAGGCAGGTGAACCCGGCGGGTTCACTCGTGATCGCAGCTGACTGTTTTGGTATCCTTCTGTTTTTCACTTGATTTAAGCACCAAAAATATTCCAAAAAATCAAGAAAAATATGTTTTGGAAAGCTATGAGAGAGACGAATCTTTTGGGTATAAAGCCCTCTTTTTCATACCATATTTGGAGAGCAATCGTGGGATGAAGTGGCTAGGGCAAGTGGACCGGTGACAAGGGCTTTCCGGAGAGGATTTTGGGGCGATTTCACAACGGATCTTCACCAAACTTGGAGGAAACATTTGCATCATCTTCTCCTACCTCTCCTTAGTCTTTGTTTCTAGTTTTCTTTACCGATTTGAGAGATTTGTGTGGATTTGTATGGCTTTTATAGCGTAAATCTTTATTTGGGGCTTGGATGAAGCCCTTAGACTTGATCTATTGTATGAACTAAACTTTCTTGATGTTTTAAGTCTTATCTAAGCATATTTTATTTAGTTGTGCTTATTTCATAATATTACCTTGATCAAGTAATGATGTGTGTTAGCCGACGCGATTCATACCAAGAGGAGGATCATAGCGGTGAAACCCCTAGGTAAAACTTGTGAATCCATGACACGAGAGTGCTAGGTTTTCGCTCGAGGGCAACATAATTTTCCATAGAACTCATTGGGTTTATCTGGAATGATCCACCGCGAGAGTAGGAGACCGTTCCAGATAAGCACCAGGGTATACCACCGAGAGGGGGCATCTTGTAACTTAGGAAAGATTCCTTATGTAAAATGATAAAGTCATGCATCAAATAAATTCCAGTTCAGATAGATCAGTCAATGTGGTGAATTCCATAGTCCTGATATCTTTCAATCAGACACCCTTCATATTTTTATCGTTGTTTTTCCTATTTTATTTATAGTTGAGTTAGTTTACTTTATTTTCAAAACACAAAAAATCGGATTGCTTAGCTTCTAAATATCAAAATAGTTGGTACTTGACCTAGCTCCCTATGGGATAGACAATCTTTTATATTACTTCAATAACACCGTGCACTTGCGGTGCGTATCAAGTTTTTGGCACCGTTGCTGGGGAGCTTCGGTCAATATTAGCAAATTTCTAAAATTTAGTAGACTAAGTATTTTCCTTTTCTTACTTTTTATTTTTATTTTTCTTTATTTCTACTATTTTCTTTCTTAAGTTTTATCATTGTGTCTAATCAATATTTTTTTTTGCAAAGGAGCTTAAGAATAGGTGATCTGTATGACCTAGATCTTGAAGCCTTTATCTTTGAATCTGGAGAATGCCCGAGTACCTTTGGCTACTAGAAATATGAACAACAAGACTTTAAGAGATTATGCTGCTCCATCTATACAACACTTACAATTGGGCATTGTTCGCCCGAATGTAGAAGCCAACAATTTTGAGATAAAGCCTTCACTACTGTCGATGGTTCAACAGAACCAATTTGGAGGCGCTCCCTAAGAAGACCCTTATATGCTCTTGGCCATATTTTTGGAATATTGTGGTACTTTTAAGATTAATGGTGTTTCTTCTGATGCAATTAAGCTAAGACTATTTCCTTTCTCTCTCAGGGATCAGGCTAGACTGTGGTTGCACACTATGACATCTGCTTCAATTAGAACATGGGAAGAGCTTTCACAAGCTTTCTTGTCTAAATACTTCCCTCATAGTAAGACAATTCAGTTGTTGATTCAGATTACAAGTTTCACACAGAAAGACGGGGAATCACTCTATGAAGTACGGGACAGATTTAAAGAACTTCAAACAATATACCCACATCATGGACTTCAAAAATGGGTAACTGTTCACACTTTTTATAATGGTCTAAATTATAACATGAGGCATATTGTTGATGCAACTGCTGGTGGGGCTTTGATGAACAAGACTGTGGATGATGCTATGAACCTGCTGGAGGATATGGCCCTCAATCATAGTCAATGGTCAGGTGAGAGAGTTAACTCATATGGAGCTATAACTCCAAGTATGTATGATTTGCATGAATTGAGCTTGTTAGCTACAAAGGTAGATACTTTATCACGAAAGTTTCATTGTCAATTCAGTTGAAGCCACTAATGCTTATTGTGAATTTTGTGGAATTTTAGGACACAACTTCGCTGAATGCCAATTAGGAATCTCACAACCTGAACCTTTTGGAGAGCAAGCCAACACCTTTTGGAATCTCAACCCTAGACCACAATTGGACCAATATTATACTACATACAATCCAAGTGGGTGGAACAATCAAAAATTTTTCTATGAGAACAATCCCAACCCAGTTCCCCAACCTAGCTACAGGGGCCCTACATCAAAAAAATTTTCCCCTATACGTGCCTCTTGTAGCTTTATTGGACTCAAGGCCCAATGTAATGACCTAATGCTCTCTCTCCATGTAGCCACCCAGCCAGGCAGAACTGGTACCCCAGACCTGGCGCCTTGAGCGGTAGCATCATTGCCTTCTCCTCATTGGGCCTAAAGATCAATAAGCTAATCCAAATCACTTAGAACAAACACCTATCCTCATTCTTGCTACATATCGATTGATATGAATTGTCCATCTAATCTTTCCTTGATCTAGCATCACCAATATCCCTAATGTAACCAAATTAATCTATAATTCAACCCAAGGCTACCTGATCAAAATGTGATCCTAAAGTATCGACATGTGCGACTATGTAGGTCTAATATGATATTCATAGTGATGAATCGGATAAATGCACAAGCAATGAGAGATATCTAGCAATAAATCACTACAAGCCAAGCCATAGAAAAGTATTATTAGTTAACAACTCCTAGCCAGCAACAAAGTTTTCATATATGCAATATAATCCCTTTGCCTACTAATAACGCTACACTGGACAAGTGTACCATACTTGTGATTCCATTCATATGGGAATGACTTGATCAAGGAAACACGATCGCCTAGGTATGGTTATACACTCTTGGTCATACTCTCATAGGTAGAGGAAAACCATCTATTGATCACTTGTACTTCACATATGACTTATGACATACCTAATGATAGGTGTTATGGCTTCTCAGTTATGTAGAAGCATTAGGCTATACCAAAGTACATTATTCATCATATGTAAGTCTCAATGATCTCAAGTTTAAGGACCAATTCATCTTCTATCACTTGTGAACTTGACTTGTGATACCCAACTCATATCTTCATGGCGAGTGGGTGTAGTACATCCACTACATGATATACCTATGTATCTACATTAATGTCAAGCACTCAATCAGCCCACATACTAGTCTCACATGCACCAAGCTACCCTTTATCCACTTTGGTACTTTGATTGGGTATAATTTTATGAGATTAATGTTGGGAAACCCCGGGGACATTTTACAATTTTTAGAGTCATAGACATACATACATACATTGCACAGCGGAAGAATGTCCCCGAAACAGGCCGGTCCCAAAAACCCAGTGAAGATCGCAAGCAAGAGAGTCGACACGATGAGTTAGGAAATACCTTAAGAGCGATTTGTAGTGATGCCGATGCAGGCGCCCAAGTGTGCGCCCTCTGCAGTCTCACACACACGGATCTCTTGAGTCCTCTTCTTCCACGCCCGGTGCTATCCTCGGGAAGAAGATCCAAGCCTTAGGGAGATGCTCCACTTCACTTGCGCCACCATGAGGAAAGGATGCGCCAAGAGAAGAAGGAAACAAGTCAAGACGCCAAGCACCAAAGCTCCTTGTGCCAAGAGGAAAGGAGGGAGAAGCTTACGGCTATGGAAGAAGGAAGAGGAAATTGCCCCCTTGCTCCTAGCTCTCGCCCCTCTTCTTGTGTTCACGCCTCCAAGAATCAATCATCATAAGAGGAGGCGGCTAGGGTCACATATATAGGGCAAGAGGAGGTTAAGGGAAGGGCCAAGATCATGACAAGTGTAGGGCTAGGATGAGGAGGTTTGAGACAAGGAAAGTCTCCAAGACTTTACCATAAAATCCATTCAACCTATCCATAATTGCCCAAGTACCATATCAGCCTAAGACATACCTTAGAGGCACTCATACCATCAAGGGAGAAGGGCTAGGCGCCAATTGCTTCCTTAATGAAGCAATTTTGCCACCCAAACCCCATTATACCCCTTAGGCGCCAATGAGGTTGGGCTTCTCCCCATTATACCCTTTTAGCCTTTTATCTCTTCATGAGAACTTGTTATTGGGCCTCATTGGATAATGAGCTAGCCCAAACTCCATTACATGGGTTGATTAAGTACTTAGATCCAATCCAATGCAACCCTAATCCACATGTGACCAATCATGGTCAAATACGGGTCAACCTGCCAAAAAATGAAGTTTGGCTCCAATAACATTCTTCCATCTCATCAGGCCCATTGGCGCTGATGAAATCTCCCAATTAGATCCGAGTTATCCAATAACTCGATCATAAGGCTTCCCGATCAATACGAGAACTCAAGTATCAAGGTGTGCGACCCTGTAGGTTCCTCTGATGCTGGCAATGTTGACCAAAGGTCACCACAAGCAGTGAGTGGCACCTAGCAGTGCATCGCTGCTACACAGGTCATTGGAATGGATATCGACATCGACATCCCCATCATCGTAACTAGGCACAGATGCATTACAATTTCTTTGCCGAACTGATATCCGATTGGACAAGTATGTCACCACTTGTTTTCACCCAATCACATGGCTATGACTAAAACAGGTTCTCACCTGGGTATGGCCATACACTCTCAGTCATAGAACCATAGAGGAGCTCCATGGATATCATACTTCCCTAAGGGGCAAATCCTTTGTCTGTCCATTGACCTTCTCATATGGGTCGTGACATGCTCAACGACAACCGTTATGACCTCCCAACTACGGCGAGGTGTTAGGTTGTATCAAAGCAAGTCCCTAACCATATAGAATGATCAATGACCTCAAGTCAAGGGATCAATGCATCTCCTGTCACTTGTGAGGATAACTCATGACACCAAGTCATAGCCTCACAGCGGGTCTATCCAGTATATCCTCCAATGATATACCCATGTGTCTGTGTCCTAACCAGCCCACATACCAGTCTCACAAGTACCATATGTTGGGGTATGCCCTTAAGGCTAATGTTTGAGGCCTTGGGATTATTTCAGTATCATGTATAAACTCTATGTTTATAAAGGCAATGGTTGTTATTCAGGTTGTTACATCATCTGCTGCAATATGTATACTTCTGAATAATGTCTCAATGCTGTTCAGCTTGGCTGACATGCAGTATTGTCCTTAGTCGAGATATCTTGGTGAACATGAGACAGCCTTGATATGATTGAGACTAATATGTGTTCTAGTCTTATAGGATGCTTCGAGCATGGAATAAGATGTAGACTCATGGGTACATTGGATGTACTGGACAGACCCTACTTAGGATATTCAATTGCTTGTCACAATGTGAATAATCCTTATATGCGAACAAGTGGCATATTTCCTCTGACTTGAGATCACTTGTGTTTCTAAATGATGATTGGTATTGTTTTGAGGTAGTTCAATATCATTTGAAACATAATGGTTATAGACTATCTTGGATAATGAACATGAGTCATGTTAGGGCACTAGTGATAGATATAGGATTGCCGTCTCCTTAATTGGAGTGTGATGTTCTATAGGGGCCCCCTGGATGAGATGATTGAGAAAGTGTATGGCCATACCCAGATGACTATGTTTCATCTGATCTAATCATTCTCATTGTATTGGAATTACAGGCTTGACACGCTTGTCCAATAAGAACATCCAGTGGCAAAGGAAACACATATGTCAAGTGACTTGGGTTCACACTTGTGCTGTGGTTTGGGTGTAGTCTTGGAAGACTCTTTCCTTTATATCGGGAGACAATGATGTGTTGATAGATACCCCTCACTGATCGTGATAACGTGAGTTATCGTTACCGACATTTAAAGGAAACCCTTAGGGTCGCACAATTTGATGATATAGCTTACTTAAGTCAGATCGTGTGGACTGAATTGTTTTGGTTCAGTTTAAAGGAGTTTAAACTCTGATTGTAAGTGAGATCTGGTCTGATCATGTTTGATTGATTAGGGCTTGAGATCGGTAAGCTTCGATCGAGAGAATTGATGCTAGATCGGAGAGATCAAGAGCATCAAGAGATGAATGGTCAGATCTTAAGCCTTTTGGTTTAATGTGATCGGGATCAAGGCTTGGCTTAATTTGGTCCTTGAACCAAATGAAATGAACCGGCTCATCATAGTGAGCGCATGGTTCAAGGGGAGAGGAAATTGCGATTGTTCACTTGGTGTGAACACATGATCGCATGTGGTGGCTTGCTATTTTTAGAAGCCATGATCTCAAAATGAGACCACGCCTCACGTTCGAAGAGGTCTCCCTATTCTCGCCTCTCGCCCCCTTTGCTCACGACGACTCTCTCTCGTGTGTGAGTGTTGACGACAAGAGAAGGATTCGACCAAGCAAAAGAGATCATCTCTTCTCCCTTCACGCGATCAGGAGACCTTGGAGCCTTGCTAGCACAAGGATCGACAAGGAGTAGGCGATCACCCATCTTGTGTGCGCCACCTTTGGAGGAGAGCCACATCGCCCTCTTCTTCCAAGACGCCATCCAAGAAATGGCACTGGTATGATCTCTCTGTTGATCTATACAAACTCTTAAGTTGATCATATGACATTCATGCGATCCTAGGAAACCCTAGATTCCGCCCATGCAAATTTTTTATATGCGCATGCTTTAGGGTTTCGCCCCTTTAGGGAACTTTCAATTGGTATCAGAGCTAGTTCCTTGTATGTTTCATATGATTGCTTATTGTGATCCATGTTTGCGCCTAATAGTAGATCTAAAAGAGCATGCGTAAATTTCATGTATGTTTTACATTGGCGATTGCATGCAAGTTGGCGCTTGTTGTAGTTTTCTCAAAACTTACTTGCGCGCCCCTCACTAGATCTATAAGCGCCTGCTGTAAAAACTTAGACGGGTTATTAGGGTTGAAGTCATCGTCCAGTCTAGACCCGACAGTCTGATCAGACCATCTGACAGCCTAGATGGGTCGACCAGATGGCACCTATGCGCAAGCATGAGGTGGCTATAGGTCGACTGCTGAAAGGCATGTAGCGATGTCTGATTGAGACAACCAGATGAACGCCCATGATTAAGGCCCGGGGTCACACCCGCTTGCCTAAACTCATGAGGGATGTTCAGCCCTTCACGCATGCATTGTTGACCATGAGGTCGACTCAAGTCGGTTATGACTTGGTGCATGCAAGGGCAGTGGGTCTGACTAGGTCTGATGAGTGGATCCCTATTAATGGACCGTTGTAAGGTAGTAGGGCATATAAGGAAATAAAATGAAGCCAATGGGTTTTTCAAAAATTTTATTTTCTTGATTGGATCACATGATGTTTGTATAATGTGATGATTGTCTATTTAATCTTATGTGGGCTGCCTAATTTTAATGTGTGCTGTGTTGGGGCCTGCGTGCCTGGAGTATTATTTGTAAATTATTATTGTGATCTGCGCATCACATTTTAATTAATTTATAAAGTGTAATTGACCTGCGTGTCAATCATGTCTAGATAGATTAAATTGTAATTTAATCAGACATGAGCACAGAGCACACTTGGCAGAGGCGCATGCAGCAAGTGGCTTCACCAGTGGGAGGTCTAGGGTTCGAATCTAGGATAGGCGCATTTTACCTGGTGGGCGCACCTAAGCTGCAGTGGGCGCTTGGGCCCGGGTTGGGCCAGAGGAAATGCAAAAGACCCAAGAAGAGCTCAAGTGAAGACTTAAGTTAATTAAGGTCTTACTTAGGCTTAATGGGCTTTTACCACATAAGATCATCATGCTTTTAATTTACTGTTTAAGTAATTTAATAACTGCATGATTTATTCTTCTGCTATCACCATAGGGTTTGAATGATAGTAAGAAGATAAAAGGACCGTTAAAATCCAAAGTTAAATATCAAGCACGTAAGCCTTCTGACGCGAAACCTCACTGTTCTGACTATCGTTGGGGCCGTGTTGTACCCACTCAGTGGGCACGCCCATCTATCTTCAGACGGTGTGTGATTACACCTGCGTGTTACAGAGAAGGGATTTATCGCTTCTCGTTGCTCAGCATAGCACGTGGTGGTCCAGGGAGTAGGTCGGGTCAGCTTGACCATGTAGGCTACATATTGAGCATATGGTAGCCATATGGAGGCAGCCATCTGAGGGATCAGAGACTGTGTTTTACCAACTCAGTTGGCACAGTCTGCTGGATTGCCCAGATGAAGGGGAATCGCACGGGTTGGCGATTGGCAGGGATTGCCTACCAGAAATTAGTGCTTGTACTCTCTGTGCATCTTATCTCGCCTGAGCGGGACGCGGAGACCAAGTATGAAATCTAGATCCCATCTCACTAAAAGAGTTTTACTCTTTCGGGCTGTTTTGCTGGATTTTTTAGCCAGATAAAATAGTGAGAAAAGAATCATTCTTAAGTCCTGAATTGATTCTAACATTGATACTGACCTTGCTGTTCTTGCATTGTTGTAGATTACTGCAGCAACGAACACCACAGCGTTCAATGTGCGATCCCTACTGGAAAGGGAGAAGTTTGCTGGGCCAAACTTCTCAGACTGGTACGGACACCTTAAGATTGTTCTTAAGGCTGAGAGGAAATTGTATGTCCTCGAGACGGCTATACCGCCTCAACCCGTTGCGAACGCCGCAAGGGCGGTTCGGGAAGCTTATGAAAAGCATGTCAATGATAGCATTGACGTCGCTTGCCTTATGCTAGCGTCTATGACGCCACAGCTGCAGCGTCAGCATGAGGATTTGTCAGCTATAGAAATTATAGCAAACCTCAAGCTGCTGTATGCTGCACAGGCAAGGACTGAACGCTATAATTTGACGAAACTTTTCTTTCAGAGCAAACTGACTGAAGGGAGTCCAGTGGGAGCTCACGTGCTCAAGATGATTGGGTACAAGGAGGCTCTAGAGAAACTGGGACATACCATCAATCAGGAGCTTGTTGTAGACATCATCCTGTAGTCTCTCCCGGCCTCTTTCTATCCATTCATCATTAATTTTAATATGAACAAGATCGACTGTACGCCTGCAAAGTTACTGAACATGCTCTTGACTACTGAGCAAACTCAGTCTCGTGAGAAGGGAACGCCTTCATCCTCTGTCCTAATGGTTCCTTCAAGGAACAAGAAGAAGGGGAAGAAGGGCGAAGCCCCTATCAAGAGCTACAATAAGGCTCTGAAACAAAAGGTCAAGCGGTCAAAGGAATACAGATGTTTCCATTGTGGCTAGCTAGGTCACTAGAAAAAGGACTGTAAAGCGCTCCAAGGAGAGAAGAAGGGAAGCAACTCTTTCACTTCTGGCTCAGGTATTTACGTGACTGAAGTCATGTTATCTTCTTCTATTTCATGGGTGTTAGACACTGCATGTGGAGTTCACATTTGTTCAAATGTACAGGAACTCAAGAGAAGAAGACAGGTGGGACAGCATGAGGTGGACCTACGAGTAGGAAACGGGGCACGGGTTGCTGCTGTTGCTGTAGGGGTTTATCACATCTCTTTACCATCTGGTCTTGTATTAGAACTGGACAATTGTTATTTTGTACCGAGCATAACTAAGAATATTATCTCTATTCCTGCTCTTGTCAGGAAAGGGTTTTCCTTTGAATGCAAGATTTCAAAGTGTTATATTTCTTTTGATAATATTGTTTATGCTACTGGGTCGATTAACAATGGGTTATTCATGTTGGACATGGAATGTTCTATACAACAAATTGATATTAAGAAAGCCAAGTATGCTGATGACAGCACCTTGCTATGGCATAGTCGTTTAGGCCATATTAACAAGAAGCGCATTAAGCGGTTGCATGACCATGGACTACTGGGATCATTCTCCTATGAGGAGCTTGATACATGCAAAGCTTGTTTAATGGGTAAAATGATGAAGTCTCCTTTTTCCAATAAAGGTCAAAGGGCTTCAGGTTTACTTGATCTCATTCACAGTGATGTGTGTGGGCCATTTAGTAAACATGCCAGAGGTGGCTATTCATACTTCATTAC
This sequence comes from Costus lasius, assembly GCA_027563935.2. NCBI lineage: Eukaryota > Viridiplantae > Streptophyta > Magnoliopsida > Zingiberales > Costaceae > Costus > Costus lasius. The sequence continues at coordinate 89,346,602 of CM050450.1, read as the reverse complement.
CTTTACTGATAATTTCAGTAGGTATGGTTATGTCTATCTAATGAGACATAAGAGTGAATCTTTTGACAAGTTCAAAGAGTTCAAAAATGAAGTACAAAATCAGCTAGGCCGAAATATCAAGGCACTTCGTTCAGATCGAGGTGGAGAATACTTGAGTCATGAGTTTACTGACTATCTGAAGGAGTGTGGGATTATCTCACAGCTCTCCGCCAGGAACACCGCAATGGAATGGTGTGTCCGAGAGGAGAAATAGAACTTTACTGGATATGGTTCGTTCTATGATGAGTCAGGCTACTCTACCTTACTCCTTTTGGGGATTTGCACTGGAAACAGCTGCAAAGGTACTAAACCGAGTGCCATCCAAGGCCGTTTCAAAGACTCCATATGAGTTATGGTATGGGAAACAGCCGAGCTTGACATTTATTAAGATCTGGGGTTGCGAGGCTTATGTCAAAAAGCTCGCCTCTAGGAAACTAGAGAGCAGATCAGAGAAATGTATCTTTGTCGGTTACCCTAAGGAAACTAAGGGTTATTATTTCTACGATCCCAAAGAGAACAAAGTATTTGTTGCTCGGACGGCTATTTTTCTTGAGAAGGAATTTCTTCTGCAAGAGGCCAGTGGGAGAGAAATAAAGCTGGATGAGAATCCAGAAGAAGGACAAAGTAGTCAAGTACAGTTGGATGAGCCTGAGCCAGTAGATCAGGTTACTGAACAACCTGCGGCTCAGATATCACGGGAACCGCGAAGATCGGGAAGGATCCGTCGACAGCCTGAGCGCTATGATGGAGTCTACATCATTGATGATGAACCCCTCACTTATGCGGATGCGGTCAGTGGACCGGAATCAGCGAGATGGCTTGAAGCTATGCGAGCCGAGATGGACTCCATGTCAGATAACCAAGTTTGGAATTTGGTTGATCCGCCTCCGGGAGTAATCCCTATAGGCTGTAAGTGGATCTTCAAGAAGAAGATAGACATGGATGGTAACGTGGTTACCTATAAAGGCAGGCTAGTTGCGAAAGGTTTCAAACAAATCTACGGGATAGATTATGATGAAACTTTCTCTCCTGTAGCTATGTTCAAGTCTATTCGGATTATTCTTGCGATAGCGGCATATTATGATTATGAGATCTGGCAGATGGATGTGAAGACCGCTTTCCTTAATGGAAAACTAGAAGAGGATGTGTATATGACACAACCTGAAGGTTTCACTAATCCATCAGATCGTCATAAAATATGCAAATTAAAGAAGTCCATTTATGGACTTAAACAAGCATCAAGAAGCTGGAATATTCGTTTTGATGAATCAATCCGTGAATTTGGTTTCATCAAGAATGAAGATGACCCGTGTGTATATAAGAGGTTTAGTGGGAGCGTGATTACTTTCCTAGTCCTCTACGTCGATGATATCTTAATCATTGGAAACGATATTCCTGAACTATATGCGGTTAAAGCATGGTTAAGAAAATGTTTCCAGATGAAAGATTTAGGAGAAGCAGCCTATGTGTTAGGTGTGAAGATCTACAGAGATAGATCTAAGAGGCTTCTCGGGCTGTGCCAGAGTACTTACATCGATAAAGTCCTGGAGAGATTCCATTTAGAAAATTCTAAAAGAGGATATCTTCCAGTCAGACATGGTCTGAATCTTTCAAAGAGTCAGTGTCCACAAACACAGACTAAGAAAGATGAAATGGACAATACGCCTTATGCTTCGGCTATTGGGTCCATTATGTATGCGATGTTGTGTACTCACCCAGACGTTGCTTACGGGTTAAGCGTGAGCAGTCGATTCCAAAGTAATCTAGGGCAGGCACACTGGATTGCGGTCAAGAACATTTTGAAATATCTTCGGAGGACCAAAGATATGTTCTTGATATATGGAGGTCAGGAAGAACTCAGTATTGAAGGATATACTGACGCTTCGTTCCAATCTGACCAGGATGATTTCCGATCGCAATCAGGCTATGTTTTTAGCTTGAATGGAGGTGCAGTGGTGTGGAAAAGTTTCAAACAGTCAATTGTTGCTGATTCCACAACATAAGCCGAGTATGTTGCAGCCTCAGAAGCATCCAAGGAGGCAGTGTGGATTCGTAAGTTCGTTCAGGAACTTGGTGTTGTTCCTTCGAGTGCAGATCCTTTGGTTATCTTCTGTGATAACACTGGAGCAATAGCACAAGCAAAGGAACCACGGTCGCACCAGAAGTCCAAGCACATACAGAGAAGGTTTCACTTGATCCGGGAGATCATTGATCGTGGCGAGATCAAAGTCTGCAAGGTTCATACAGATGACAATCTAGCTGACTCGCTTACAAAGCCTCTGGCGCAGCAGAAGCATGAGAAGCACTGTAATAATATCGGTTTGAGATTTCTCAACCATTAGATTAAGTGCAAGTGGGAGATTGTTGGGGTATGCCCTTAAGGCTAATGTTTGAGGCCTTGGGATTATTTCAGTATCATGTATAAACTCTATGTTTATAAAGGCAATGGTTGTTATTCAGGTTGTTACATCATCTGCTGCAATATGTATACTTCTGAATAATGTCTCAATGCTGTTCAGCTTGGCTGACATGCAGTATTGTCCTTAGTCGAGATATCTTGGTGAACATGAGACAGCCTTGATATGATTGAGACTAATATGTGTTCTAGTCTTATAGGATGCTTCGAGCATGAAATAAGATGTAGACTCATGGGTACATTGGATGTACTGGACAGACCCTACTTAGGATATTCAATTGCTTGTCACAATGTGAATAATCCTTATATGCGAACAAGTGGCATATTTCCTCTGACTTGAGATCACTTGTGTTTCTAAATGATGATTGGCATTGTTTTGAGGTAGTTCAATATCATTTGAAACATAATGGTTATAGACTATCTTGGATAATGAACATGAGTCATGTTAGGGCACTAGTGATAGATATAGGATTGCCGTCTCCTTGATTGGAGTGTGATGTTCTATAGGGGCCCCCTGGATGAGATGATTGAGAAAGTGTATGGCCATACCCAGATGACTATGTTTCATCTGATCTAATCATTCTCATTGTATTGGAATTACAGGCTTGACACGCTTGTCCAATAAGAACATCCAGTGGCAAAGGAAACACATATGTCAAGTGACTTGGGTTCACACTTGTGCTGTGCTTTGGGTGTAGTCTTGGAAGACTCTTTCCTTTATATCGGGAGACAGTGATGTGTTGCTAGATACCCCTCACTGATCGTGATAACGTGAGTTATCGTTACCGACATTTAAAGGAAACCCTTAGGGTCGCACAATTTGATGATATAGCTTACTTAAGTCAGATCGTGTGGACTGAATTGTTTTGGTTCAGTTTAAAGGAGTTTAAACTCTGATTGTAAGTGAGATCTGGTCTGATCATGTTTGATTGATTAGGGCTTGAGATCGGTAAGCTTCGATCGAGAGAATTGATGCTAGATCGGAGAGATCAAGAGCATCAAGAGATGAATGGTCAGATCTTAAGCCTTTTGGTTTAATGTGATCGGGATCAAGGCTTGGCTTAATTTGGTCCTTGAACCAAATGAAATGAACCGGCTCATCATAGTGAGCGCATGGTTCAAGGGGAGAGGAAATTGCGATTGTTCACTTGGTGTGAACACATGATCGCATGTGGTGGCTTGCTATTTTTAGAAGCCATGATCTCAAAATGAGACCACGCCTCACGTTCGAAGAGGTCTCCCTATTCTCGCCTCTCGCCCCCTTTGCTCACGACGACTCTCTCTCGTGTGTGAGTGTTGACGACAAGAGAAGGATTCGACCAAGGAAAAGAGATCATCTCTTCTCCCTTCACGCGATCAGGAGACCTTGGAGCCTTGCTAGCACAAGGATCGACAAGGAGTAGGCGATCACCCATCTTGTGTGCGCCACCTTTGGAGGAGAGCCACATCGCCCTCTTCTTCCAAGACGCCATCCAAGAAATGGCACTGGTATGATCTCTCTGTTGATCTATACAAACTCTTAAGTTGATCATATGACATGCATGCGATCCTAGGAAACCCTAGATTCCGCCCATGCAAATTTTTTATATGCGCATGCTTTAGGGTTTCGCCCCTTTAGGGAACTTTCACCATAGCTGTCCCATATCCACTAAGGTACATCGACTGGGGACTATAGTTCGAGCACAGATCCAATCTGTCTCCAGGGACATTATCATGTTAGTACATATGCACAGATGTAAACAAACATAGATAACGACAATGCCAGAATGATATATAAATATCAAAGTCAAGTAGTACATAAGTGGACCAAAACTAGGTCCTAGGGCATATACACCAACAATCTCCCACTTGCACTAAGACCTAGAAGTTGAGGAATCTCAACCCCATATCTCTAGCGTGACCATCATGCTTCTGCTGCGCCAAAGCCTTGGTCAATGGGTCTGCCAGATTGCTCTCTGTGTCAACTCTGCTAATCTTGACATCACCTCTATCGATGATCTCTCTGATCAGGTGAAATCTTCTGAGTATGTGTTTGGATCTTTGATGAGACCGTGGTTCCTTTGCTTGTACAATTGCTCCATTGTTGTCACAATAGAGTTCAATGGGATCCATTGCACTAGGGACCACCTGAAGATCACATAAGAACTTCCTTATCCAAATGGCTTCCTTGGCTGCCTCAGAAGCAGCCACATACTCTGCCTCGGTTGTAGAATCTGCTATGGTGGATTGCTTGAAGCTCTTCCAGCATACAGCGCCTCCATTTATCTTGAACACATAGCCGGCCTGCGATCTAAAGTCGTTAGGGTCAGACTGGAACGATGCATCAGTATAGCCCTGCATACTGAGCTCTTCTTGTCCCCCATAGACCAAGAACAAATCCTTAGTTCTTCTCAGATACTTTAGGATGTTCTTTACAGCCACCCAGTGTTGCAGACCTGGATTGGATTGGTATCGGCTGGTTATGCTTACAACATATGCCACATCTGGTCTAGTACACAACATTGCATACATGATCGATCCTACTGCCGAAGCATAAGGAATTCGACTCATGTCATCCCTCTCAGCCTGTGTTGTAGGACACTGGCTCTTTGAGAGAGTAAGGCCATGTCTTACTGGAAGGTATCCTTTCTTGGATTGCTCCAAGTTGAACCTCTCAAGGACCTTATCAATGTAGGTACTCTGACTAAGGGCCAGGAGCCTCTTGGATCTATCCCGGTAGATCCTTACGCCTAGAATATAGGCGGCCTCCCCTAAGTCTTTCATCTCAAAACACTTCCCTAACCATGTCTTCACAGCTTGAAGACTAGGGATGTCGTTTTCGATGAGCAGTATGTCATCAACATACAAGACCAGAAAAATCACCAAGCTCCCACTGAATTTTCTGTATACACAGGCGTCATCTTCGCTTTTGATAAAGCCATAGTCTCTCACGGCTTCATCAAATCAAAGATTCCAACTTCGAGATGCTTGCTTTAATCCATAAATGGATCTCTTTAGTCTGCAGACCTTATTAGCCTCTGCAGGATGGATGAAGCCATCAGGTTGTGACATATACACATCCTCAGTCAGCTTCCCGTTAAGGAACGCTGTCTTCACATCCATCTGTCATATCTCATAGTCATGATATGCAGCTATAGCAAGCAGAATCCGAATGGATTTGATCATGGCAACTGGCGATAAGGTTTCATCATAGTCCACCCCGTGGACTTGTTTAAATCCTTTAGCCACTAGTCTACCCTTATAGGTAACTATATTGCCATCCATGTTTGTCTTCCTCTTGAAGACCCATTTACACCCTATGGGTTTTACCCCATCAGGCAGCTCAACCAAATCCCAGACTTGGTTAGCCGACATGGAATCCATCTCGGATCGCATGGCATCAAGCCATCTCTCGGAGTTCGGTCCACTGACCGCCTCATCATAGGTTCTGGGTTCATCCTCAATGATGAAGATCCCATCGTGTTGGGTCGGCAGTGACCCGTACCTTTCAGGTGCATGACGAATTCTCCAAGACCTACGCGGGACCTGTGTTTGAGCCTCAGGTTGGCTAGCAACCGGTGCAGGTGGCTCATATTCCATCTCTTTGTCTTGTGCTTGCACTTGGACCTCATTCAAGTCAAACTTCCTCCCACTAATTTCTTTCATGAGAAATTCTTTCTCTAGAAAGACAGCACCCCGAGCAACAAAAATTTTGTTCTCTGTTGGGACATAGAAGTAGTATCCTTTAGTTTCCTTAGGATACCCCACAAACATACATTTATCAGATCTAGGTTCTAGCTTGCTAGAATCCTGATGTTTGACATAAGCCTCACATCCTCAGATCTTGATAAAAGTGAGATTAGGGCGTCTCCCACTCCACATCTCATATGGTATTTTGGAGACACTCTTAGATGGAACGTTATTCAGTATTAGAGAAATTGTCTCTAGTGCATGCCCCCAGAATGATGGAGGTAGAGTTGCATGACTCATCATGGATCGAACCATATCCAATAAAGTTCAATTTCTCCTTTCAGACACTCCATTCCATTGAGGTGTTCCAGGAGGAGTGAGTTGGGATATGATCCCACACTCTCTCAGATAGTCAAAGAACTCACCGCTCAGGTACTCTCCACCTCGATCTGATCGAAGAGCTTTAATGGATCTTCCAAGCTGGTTCTCTACTTCATTCTTGAACTCCTTGAATTTCTCAAATGATTCAGATTTATGTCTCATTAAGTAGACATAGCCATACCTACTGAAGTCATCAGTGAAGGTAATGAAGTAGTTGTACCTTCCTCTGGCTTGTTTATTGAAAGGCCCACATACATCAGTATGTATGAGATCCAATAAACCTCCTGCCCTCTCACCAATCTTAGTGAAGGGTGCTTTTGTCATTTTCCCTAATAAACAAGGTTCACAAGTATCAAATTCCTCCAAGGAACTTGAATCTAACAGTCCATTTGCATGGAGTTGTTGGATGCGATTCTTGTTTATATGGGCTAATCGATAGTGCCATAGGAAAGCACTAACTGAACCACTTAGTTTGGTCCTTTTATTACTTATGTTACAAATAGAACTTTCCATATCCAAGATATATAGACCATTGCACAAAGTACCCTTCCCATATAACATATTTGCAAATGAAAAAGAACAAGAGTTCTTATTTATTTCAAACTTAAATCCCTTCTTTGCTAAGCAAGGAATGGATACAATGTTCTTAGTAAGTGAAGGTACAAAAAAGCAATTATCTAGTTCTAATTGAAGTCCAGAAGGCAAGGAGAGAGTCAAAACGCCTACAGCAACAACAGCAACCTGTGCCCCGTTTCCAACGCGTAGGTCAATCTCTCCAGGCCGCACCGATCTACTTTTCTTGAGCCCCTGCATATTTGTACAAATATGAGCCCCACATGCGGTATCCAATACCCATGACATAGAAGTAGAAAGATTGACTTCTGTAACATAGATACCTGAGCTAGAAGTAAAGGCCAAGCCTTTCTTCTCCTCATTCTGAAGCTGCTTGCAGTCCCTTCTCCAGTGACTCTGCTCGCCACAGTGAAAACACCTCTGGTCCTTTGACTTCTTTGCCTTTTTCTTCAGTGCCTTGGTAGGACCTCTGGCATTGCTCTTAGCACGTGCCTTACCCTTCTTCTTTATCTTCTTGGTCGCAGGGACCAAAAGAACAGAATTGGGTTTGGTCTTACCCATCTCACGCTCGGCTGTTTGGAGCATATTCATTAATTCCTCCCGTGTGCACTCAATCCGGTTCATGTTGAAATTAATAATAAACAGACTGAAGCTAGGGGGCAAGGAATGCAGAATAAGATCCACAACCAGCTCGTTGTCTATGGCATGTCCCAGTCTCCTGAGATGATCCACATTCCCAATGAGTTTGAGAACATGGGGTCTCACTGGTGCACACTCAGACAACTTACACCGAAAGACTGCTTTGGCGGTGTCAAATCTCTCAGTTCTAGCCTGAGCCTCGAACATCTGTTTCAGATGAGTGATCATCTGAAAAGCGTTCTACTCCTCATATTGCACCTGCAGTTCAGGTGCCATGCTGGCTAACATAAGACATGCAACCTCCAAAGAGTCATCCTGATGCTTTCTATAAGCATCTCTGTCTGCCGTTCGGGCATTAGGCGGAGGAGCCGCAGGAAGAGCCTGTTCAAGGACATACAGCTTCTTCTCAAGCTTGAGGACAATCCTCAAGTTCCGATGCCAGTCCATAAAGTTAGTTCCAACTAACTTATCCTTATCAAGGAGTGATCGCAGTGATAATCTGCCAGTGTTCATAGCCATTATTCTACAACACCCAAGAAAAACAGATTAGTACTACTTCGAATCATTTAAACTGGACTTGTTTTAAATGATTACTGCTCCCACTATTTTAAATTCGAATTGACAACCCACAAAGTCAATCGGGAAGTTTAAGACTTCCTAGTGAGATGGGATCCTTATTTCTCATGAGGCTTCGCGTCCCACGAGGGTGGGATGAGATGCACAAAGTAACCTATGTTTCCTAAGGTGGGCGCGCCAGCCGGTTGCTCCAAGCAACTCCCCTTGTTGAGACAGTCTGGGCATTTCATGTCCAGCGAGGGCTGGATACAACATGAAACACTAACCTCTCAACGATGCCTCTAGACTTTCACCATGTGCCCAGTACATGTGAACTTCTAGTCAAGTCCATTCCTAACCGTTATACCCAGGGCCAATGAGTTTCCTTGCGAAGGCACGCCCAGGTTAAAACTAGACTGGGGAAACCATTGTCACCACACACTTCCTAAAGATAAGTGGGTGTGTCCCACGAGGGTGGGAACCAGTTCAGAACTCCACTGATCGATAGCTTAGTGAGGGCTACGCGTTAGAAGACTACTAGACTTGATATTTTATTATGAGGGTTTTTAAGGTCTCATCAGTTTTAACTTATGTCTAACAATACAGGCATGCAATCCTATAGTGATAACATAACGATAAAACATTACAGGCATGCTTTTAGCAGATAAGGAAAGCAGTAAAAGACGATGTGATCAAAGCCCTTTCAAGACATTGAACCAACCCATGCCAAAAGGAGGTTCAACTCTTGACATAGGACTCAAGCCCCTAAGATAGACCTATCCTAGCCGCCCTCTATCTTGGTCTTCAAGGTTGGCTCCAAGGTCCTTCTCACATGGTTTAGCTCTCAAACCTTAAGGGTGGACCCCCAAGGGTTCGGCCAATGCCATGGTCTTCCTCCAATGAGGATGCGCCACAATGCAAGAAGCCAAGTTAGCTAGCTCTCAAACCCAAGGGTTCGGCCATGCCTAACTTGCGCCACTAAGCAGGTTTGCACCTCTTTCTTTGATGCTTGTTGCGCCACCATCCAAGGTATGCATGCGCCAAGTTCCAAGTACATGCGCCACCCTAATCTTCTTCTTAGTTAAAAGCAAAAAGAAAAGTGGCACGCAGGCCTCATGAGGATACATCACAGGCATGCAAAGGGGGGCTTGACTAATGATCACAACTGTTGGTGTATATGCCCTAGGACCTAGTTTTGGTCAACTTATGTACTACTTGACATTGATATTTTTATATATCATTCTGGCATTGTCGTTATCATTGTTTTGACTACACCTGCAATTGTGTACTAACATGATAATGTCCCTGGAGACAGATTGGATCTGTGCTCGAATTATAATCCCCAGTCGATGTACCTTAGTGGATATGGGACAGCTATGGTACTTGTGAGACTGGTATGTGGGCTGGTTAGGCACGTGGTGCTAACGCAGACACATGGGTATATCATTGGGGATATACTGGATAGACCCGCTATGAGGCTATGACTTGGTGTCATGAGTTATCCTCATAAGTGACAGGAGATGCATTGATCCCTTGACTTGAGGTCATTGATCATTCTATATGGTTAGGTGATGAGTCCCCTTCAAGGGGGAGCATAACCCTAAAGTGATGGCGCATATAAAACTTTGTCTTGCGGAAATTAGGGTTATAGGATCAACTTGCATGTTAAATGATCAACTCGATAAAAGGCTAATAAAGATTAATGAAAACGATCATACCATCGCCATAGCCTAGATGTTGCCTTGGAAGCAAAGAGTCAATTGCTTCTTCTCCAAAGGGATTCGCACACAAGAGGATGATGGCAAACTCTTTGTCGCTCCTTGTGCTAGCAAGGCTCCAAAGTGTCCTTGATCGAATGGAAAGGGATGAAAACTTCTTGGCAAATTTTTTCTTTTCCTTCTTCGTCCACCTTCTTCACGACACAAGAGAAAACTTGTTTCGACTAGTGGAGAGGCGAGGCGAGAAGAGGCGTCAAGAAGAGAAGCGTGGAGCGTGGTCACGTTTAGAGAGTTGCTATCTAAAAATAGCATACCACCTCTTCACGTTCACATGCGCACACCAAGTCGCAAATCTCTCTTCACCCTTTTGAACCATGCGCTCATTCGAGCTGGTTCACTTTGGTTCGGTTCACAAACCAAATAAGCCAAGCAACTAGTCCAAATCATAATTAAACCACAAGGTTCTTGATCTGACCGTTGATCTCTTAATGCTTCTGATCTGACCGATCTAGCATCCAATCTCTCAATCGAAGCTTACCGATCTGAAGCCCTAATCAATCAAACATGATCAGACCAGATCTCACTTACAATTAGAGATTAAATCCCTTCAAACTGAACTCAAACAATTCAGTCCACACGATCTGACTTAAGTAAGCCATATCATCAAATTGTGCGACCCTGAGGGTTTCCTTTAAATGTCGGTAACGATAACTCACATTATCACGATCAGTGAGGGGTATCTAGCAACACATCACTGTCTCCCGATATAAAGGAAAGAGTCTTCCAAGACTACACCCATACCACAGCACAAGTGTGAATCAAATCACAAGGCATGCATATTTCCTTTACCACTGGACGTTCTTATTGGACAAGCGTGTCAAGCTTGTAACTCCAATATGATGAGCATGATTAGATCAGATGAACATAGTCACCTGGGTATGGCCATACTCTTTTCTCAATCATCTCATCCAGGGGGCCCCTTTAGAACATCACACTCCTTAAACAAGGAGACGGCAATCCTATGTCTATCACTAGTGCCCTAACCTGACTCAAGCTCATCATCCAAGATAGTCTATAATCATTATGTTTCAAATGATATTGAACTACCTCAAAACAATGACAATCATCATTTAGAAAACACAAGTGATCTCAAGTCAGAGGAAATGTGCCACTTGTCTCATTCAAGGAATATTCACATTGTGACAAACAATTTGAACATCCCAGTAGGGTCTGTCCAGTACATCCAATGTACCCATGAGTCTACATCTTATTCCATGCTCGAAGCATCCTATAAGATTAGAACACATATTAGTCTCAATCATATCAAGGCTGTCTCATGTTCACCAAGATATATCGACTAAGGACTTTATAGCCTGTCAGCCTAGCTGAACAGCTTTGAGACATTATTCAAAAGAACATATATTGCAGCAGACAATGTAGCTAACTGAATAACAACCATGCCTTTATAAACATAATAGTTTATTACATGATACTGATACAATCCCAAAGGCCTCAAACATTAGGCTTAAGGGCATACCCCAACAATCTCCCACTTGCACTTAATCTAATGGTTGAGAAATCTCAAACCCATATTATTACAGTGCTTCTCATGCTTCTGCTGCGCCAGAGGCTTGGTAAGCGGGTCTGCCAGATTGTCATCTGTATGTACCTTGCAAACTTTGATCTCGCCACGATCAATGATCTCCCTGATCAAATGAAACCGTCTCTGTATGTGCTTGGACTTCTGGTGCGACCGTGGTTCCTTTGCTTGTGTGATTGCTCCAGTGTTATCACAGAAGATAACCAAAGGATCTGCACTCGAAGGAACGACACCAAGTTCTCTCACGAACTTACGAATCCAAACTGCCTCCTTGGATGCTTCCGAGGCTGCAACATACTCGGCTTCTGTTGTGGAATCAGCAACAGTTGACTGTTTGAAACTCTTCCACACCACTGCTCCTCCATTCAAGCTAAAAACATAGCCTGATTGCGATCGGAAATCATCCTGGTCTGACTGGAACGAAGCGTCAGTATATCCTTCAATACTGAGTTCTTCCTGACCACCATATATCAAGAACATATCTTTGGTCCTCCGCAGATATTTTAAGATGTTCTTGACTGCAATCCAGTGCGCCACACCTGGATTACTTTGGAAACGACTGGTCACGCTTAACCCGTAAGCGACGTCTGGGCGAGTACACAACATCGCATACATAATGGATCCAATAGCCGAAGCATAAGGCGTATTGTCCATTTCATCTTTCTCAGTCTGTGTTTGTGGACACTGACTCTTCGAAAGATTCAGACCATGTCTGACTGGAAGATATCCTCGTTTAGAATTTTCTAAATGAAATCTCTCCAGGACCTTTTCGATGTAAGTACTCTGGCACAGCCCGAGAAGCCTCTTAGATCTATCCCTGTAGATCTTCACACCTAATACATAGGCTGCTTCTCCTAAATCTTTCATCTGGAAACATTTCCTTAACCATGCCTTCACAGCATGCATTTCAGGAATGTCATTTCCAATGATCAAGATATCATCGACGTAGAGGACTAGGAAAGTAATTACGCTCCCACTAAACCTCTTATATACACACGGGTCATCCTCGTTCTTGATGAAACCAAATTCAGTGACTGATTCATCAAAACGAATATTCCAGCTTCTTGATGCTTGCTTAAGTCCATAAATGGACTTCTTTAACTTGCATATCTTATGACGATCTGATGGATTAGTGAAACCCTCAGGTTGTGTCATATACACATCCTCATCCAGATTTCCATTAAGGAAAGCTGTTTTCACATCCATCTGCCAGATCTCATAATCATAATATGCTGCTATCGCGAAAAGAATCCGAATAGACTTAAACATAGCTACAGGTGAGAAAGTTTCATCATAATCTATCCCGTAGATTTGTTTGAAACCTTTCGCAACTAGCCTGCCTTTATTGGTAACCACGTTACCATCCATGTCAATCTTCTTCTTGAAGATCCATTTACAGCCTATAGGGATAACTCCCAGAGGCGGATCAACCAAATCCCAGACTTGGTTATCTGACATGGAGTCCATCTCGGCGCGCATAGCTTCAAGCCATCTCGCTGATTCCGGTCCACTGACCGCTTCCGCATAAGTGAGGGGTTCATCATTATCAATGATGTAGACTCCGTCATAGCGCTCAGGCTGTCGACGAATCCTTCCCGATCTTCGCGGTTCCCGTGATATCTGAGCCTCAGGTTGTTCAATAACCTGATCTACTGGCTCAGGCTCATCCAACTGTGCTTGAGCACTTTGTCCTTCCTCTGGATTCTCATCCAGCTTTATTTCTCTCCCACTGGCCTCTTGCAGAAGAAACTCCTTCTCAAGAAATATGGCCGTCCGAGCAACAAATACCTTGTTCTCTTTGGGATCGTAGAAATAATAACCCTTAGTTTCCTTAGGGTAACCGACAAAGATACATTTGTCAGATCTGCTCTCTAGTTTCCCAGAGGCGAGCTTTTTGACATAAGCCTCGCAGCCCCAGATCCTGATAAATGTCAAGCTCGGCTGTTTCCCATACCATAACTCATATGGCGTCTTTGAAACGGCCTTGGATGGCACTCGGTTTAGTACCTTTGCAGCTGTTTCCAGTGCAAAACCCCAAAAGGAGTTGGGTAAAGAAGCCTGACTCATCATAGAACGAACCATATCAAGTAACGTTCTATTTCTCCTCTCGGACACACCATTCCATTGCGGTGTTCCTGGTGGAGTGAGCTGTGAGATGATCCCACACTCCTTTAGATAGTCAGTAAACGCATGACTTAGGTATTCACCACCTCGATCTGAGCGAAGTGCCTTGATATTTCGGCCTAGCTGATTCTGTACTTCATTTTTGAACTCTTTGAACTTGTCAAAAGATTCACTCTTATGTCTCATCAGATAGACATACCCATACCTACTGAAATCATCAGTAAAGGTAATGAAGTACTGATAGCCACCTCTGGCATGTTTACTAAATGGCCCACACACATCACTGTGTATAAGGTCAAGTAAACCTGAAGCCCTTTGACCTTTGTGAGGAAAAGGTGACTTCGTCATTTTACCCATTAAACAAGCCTTGCATGTATCAATCTCCTTGTAGGAGAATGATCCCAGCAGTCCATGATCATGCAACCGCTTAATGCGTTTCTCGTTAATATGTCCTAAACGACTATGCCATAGCAAGGTGCTGTCATCAGCATACTTGGCTTTCTTAATATCAATATTTTGTATCGAACTTTCCATGTCCAACACGAATAACCCATTGTTAATTGAACCAGTTGCATAAACAATATTATCAAAAGACAAAATACACTTTGAAATATTGCATTCAAAGGAAAATCCCTTCCTGACAAGAGCAGGAATGGAGATAATATTTTTAGTAATACTGGGAACAAAATAACAATTGTTTAGTTCCAATACAATTCCAGATGGTAAAGAAATGAAGTAGTCTCCTACAGCAACAGCAGCAACCCGTGCCCCGTTTCCAACACGTAGGTCCACCTCATGCTGTCCCACCTGCCTTCTTCTCTTGAGTTCCTGTACATTTGAACAAATGTGAACTCCACATGCAGTGTCCAACACCCATGATATAGAAGAAAAAAACATGACCTCAGTCACGAATATACCTGAGCCAGAAGCGAAGCTTCCCCTCTTATCTCCTTGGAGCGCTTTACAGTCCTTTTTCCAGTGACCCAGCTGGCCACAGTGGAAACACCTGTATTCCTTGGACCGCTTCACCTTCTGCTTCAGAGCCTTGCTGTAGCTCTTGACAGGGGTCTTGCCCTTCTTCCCCTTCTTCTTGTTCCTGGAAGGAACCATTAAGACAGAGGTCGAAGGCTTTCCCTTCAGAGTCTCCTCAGTAGTGAGGAGCATATTCAGCAGCTCTGCCGGAGTACAATCGATTTTGTTCATATTAAAGTTAATAATGAACGCGTCGAATGAAGGCGGGAGAGACTGCAGAATAATATCCACAGCAAGCTCCTGGTTGATGGTATGCCCCAGTTTCTCTAGAGCCTCCTTGTGCCCAATCATCTTGAGCACATGAGCTCCCACTGGGCTCCCTTCAGCCAGTTTGCTCTGAAAGAAGAGCTTCGTCAAATTATAGCGTTCAGTCCTCGCCTGTGCAGCATACAGCATCTTGAGGTTCGCTATCATGTCTATAGCAGACATATCCTCATGCTGACGCTGCAGCGGTGGCGTCATAGACGCTAACATCAGGCAAGCGACATCAATGCTATCATTGACGTGCTTTTCATAGGCTTCCCGAACCGCCCTTGCCGCGTTCGGAGCGGGCTGCGGCGGTATCGCCGTCTCGAGGACATACAGTTTCCTCTCTGCCTTAAGAACGATCTTAAGGTGTCCAAACCAGTCAGAGAAGTTCGGCCCAGCAAACTTCTCCCTTTCCAGTAGGGATCGCACATTGAAGTTCATGGTGTTCGTTGCTGCAGGTATCTACAACAATGCAAGAACAGCAAGGTCAGTATCAATGTATAAGAATCGATCAGGACTTAAGAAAGATTCCTTTTTCTCACTATTTTATCTGGCTTGAAAAATCCAACAAAACAGCCCGAAAGAGTAGACACTCTTTTAGTGAGATGGGATCCGGATTTCATACTTGGTCTCCGCGTCCCGCTCAGGCGAGATAAGATGCACAGAGAGTACAAGCACTAATCTCCGGTAGGCAGTCCCTGCCGATCGCCAACCCGTGCGATTCCCCTTCATCTGGGCAATCCAGCAGACTGTGCCAACTGAGTTGGTACAACACAGTCTCTGATCCCACAGATGGCTGCCTCCATGTGCTACCATATGCGCCACATATGTAGCCTACATGGTCAAGCTAACCCGACCTACTCCCTGGACCACCATGTGCTATGCTGAGCAACGAGAAGGGATAAATCCCTACTCTGTAACACACAGGTGTAATCCCGCACCGTCTGAAGATAGATGGACGTGCCCACTGAGTGGGTACAACACGGCTCCAACGATAATCAGAACAGTGAGGTTTCGCGTCAGAAGGCTTACGAGCTTGATATTTTAGCGTTGGATTTTAATGGTCTTTTATCTTCTTTACTATCATACAATTCCTATGGTGATAGCAGAAGATAAACTTAATCATGCAATTCTAATATTCAAACATTAAAAGAAAGCATGGATCTTATGTGGTAAAAGCCCATAGCCCTAGTAAGACCTTAACCTAAATTAAGTCTTTACTTGCTCTTCATGGGTCTTTTGCTGCTCATCTGGCCCAAACCTGGGCCCAAGCGCCATCTGCAGCTCTGGTGCGCCCACCAGGAATTTGCGCCAGGTCCTAGGGTCGAACCCTAGACCTCCCACCTGGTCCAGCCACTGCTGCAAGCGCCTCTGCCAAGTGTGCTCTGTGCTCTTGTCTAATTAAATTACAAATTTAACTATCTAGACAAGATTGACACGCAGGTCAATAACATTTTATAAATTAAAAACAATGTGATGCGCAGATCACAGTAATTAATTTACAACAATAAATCCAGGCTCGCAGGCCCCAGCACAGCACACAGTTAATATGGGCAGCCCACATAAGATTAAATAAACATACATATGCATCAATCAACAATCATGTGATCCAAAATTAAAATTTTTGAAAACCCCATGGGATCAATTTTAATTTTCCTTATTTGCCCTACAACCTTACAACGGTCCATTACTAGGGATCCACTCATCCATCCTAGTCAGATCCACTGCCCTTGCATGCACCAAGTCCTAACTGACTTGAGTCGACCATAAGGTCAACCATGCATGCACTAGGGCTGAACAACCACAATGAGGTCTGGCAAGCGGGTGTGACCCCGGGCCTAACTCATGTGCGTTCACTAGTTGCCTCAATCAGACATCGCTACACGCCTGTCTGCAGTCGACCTGTAGCCACCAGGTGCTAGCGCACAGGTGCTACCTGGTCAACCCATCAAGGCTGTCAGATGATCTGATCAGACTTTTGGATCCAACCTAGGGGGTGACTTCAACCCTAATAACCCGTCTAAGGGTTTACTGTAAGGCCTTGATCTAATGATATACGCGCAAGTGTTTAAGTTTTAAAGAAACAAAACTATTACAAGCGCATACTATGTACATGCGTCAAAATACAACAAATGTTCTACAACAAGTATGTAGTTACGCATGTCATGAAAACATTAGATCTATTGACTAGCACATTTATGGATCACGTAAAGCATCAAGCAATCAACATAACATACATTAAGAACCTGCTCTGATACCAATTGATGAGTCCCCTTCAAGGGGGAGCATAACCCTAAAGTGATGGCGCATATAAAACTTTGTCTTGCGGAAATTAGGGTTATAGGATCAACTTGCATGTTAAATGATCAACTCGATAAAAGGCTAATAAAGATTAATGAAAACGATCATACCATCGCCATAGCCTAGATGTTGCCTTGGAAGCAAAGAGTCAATTGCTTCTTCTCCAAAGGGATTCGCACACAAGAGGATGATGGCAAACTCTTTGTCGCTCCTTGTGCTAGCAAGGCTCCAAAGTGTCCTTGATCGAATGGAAAGGGATGAAAACTTCTTGGCAAATTTTTTCTTTTCCTTCTTCGTCCACCTTCTTCACGACACAAGAGAAAACTTGTTTCGACTAGTGGAGAGGCGAGGCGAGAAGAGGCGTCAAGAAGAGAAGCGTGGAGCGTGGTCACGTTTAGAGAGTTGCTATCTAAAAATAGCATACCACCTCTTCACGTTCACATGCGCACACCAAGTCGCAAATCTCTCTTCACCCTTTTGAACCATGCGCTCATTCGAGCTGGTTCACTTTGGTTCGGTTCACAAACCAAATAAGCCAAGCAACTAGTCCAAATCATAATTAAACCACAAGGTTCTTGATCTGACCGTTGATCTCTTAATGCTTCTGATCTGACCGATCTAGCATCCAATCTCTCAATCGAAGCTTACCGATCTGAAGCCCTAATCAATCAAACATGATCAGACCAGATCTCACTTACAATTAGAGATTAAATCCCTTCAAACTGAACTCAAACAATTCAGTCCACACGATCTGACTTAAGTAAGCCATATCATCAAATTGTGCGACCCTGAGGGTTTCCTTTAAATGTCGGTAACGATAACTCACATTATCACGATCAGTGAGGGGTATCTAGCAACACATCACTGTCTCCCGATATAAAGGAAAGAGTCTTCCAAGACTACACCCATACCACAGCACAAGTGTGAATCAAATCACAAGGCATGCATATTTCCTTTACCACTGGACGTTCTTATTGGACAAGCGTGTCAAGCTTGTAACTCCAATATGATGAGCATGATTAGATCAGATGAACATAGTCACCTGGGTATGGCCATACTCTTTTCTCAATCATCTCATCCAGGGGGCCCCTTTAGAACATCACACTCCTTAAACAAGGAGACGGCAATCCTATGTCTATCACTAGTGCCCTAACCTGACTCAAGCTCATCATCCAAGATAGTCTATAATCATTATGTTTCAAATGATATTGAACTACCTCAAAACAATGACAATCATCATTTAGAAAACACAAGTGATCTCAAGTCAGAGGAAATGTGCCACTTGTCTCATTCAAGGAATATTCACATTGTGACAAACAATTTGAACATCCCAGTAGGGTCTGTCCAGTACATCCAATGTACCCATGAGTCTACATCTTATTCCATGCTCGAAGCATCCTATAAGATTAGAACACATATTAGTCTCAATCATATCAAGGCTGTCTCATGTTCACCAAGATATATCGACTAAGGACTTTATAGCCTGTCAGCCTAGCTGAACAGCTTTGAGACATTATTCAAAAGAACATATATTGCAGCAGACAATGTAGCTAACTGAATAACAACCATGCCTTTATAAACATAATAGTTTATTACATGATACTGATACAATCCCAAAGGCCTCAAACATTAGGCTTAAGGGCATACCCCAACATTAGGGACTTGCTTTGATACAACCTAACACCTTGCCGTAGCTGGGAGGTCATAACGGTTGTTATTGAGCATGTCACGACCCATATGAGAAGATCAATGGACAGACATAGGATTTGCCCCTTCCCTAAGGAAGTATGATATCCATGGAGCTCCTTTATGGTTCTATGACTGAGAGTGTATGGCCATACCCAGGTGAGAACCTGTTTTAGTCATAGCCATGTGATTAGATGAAAACAAGTGGTGACACACTTGTCCAATCGGATATCAGTACGGCAAAGAGACTGTAATGCATCTGTACCTAGTTGCGATGATGGGGATGTCGATGTCGATATCCATTCCAATGACCTGGGTAGCAGCGATGCACTGCTAGGTGCCACTCACTGCTTGTGATGACCTTTGGTTAGCACTGCCAGCGTCAGAGGAACCTACAGGGTCGCACACCTTGATACTTGAGTTCTCGTATTGATCGGGAAGCCTTATGATTGAGTTATTGGATAACTCGGATCTAATTGGGAGATTTCATCAGCGCCAATGGACTTGATGAGATGGAAGAATGTTATTGGAGCCAAACTTCATTTTTGGCAGGTTGACCCGTATTTGACCATGGTTGGTCACATTTGGATTAGGGTTGCATTGGATTGGATCCAAGTGCTTAATCAACCTATGCAATGATGTTTGGGCTAGCTCATTATCCAATGAGGCCCAATAACAAGTTCTCATGAAGAGATGAGAGGCTAAAAGGGTATAATGGGGAGAAACATGAACCATTAGGCGCCTAGGGGCATAATGGGGTCATGTTGGCGCCTTTGCTTCATTATGGAAGTAAAGGGCGCCTCCCCCTCTCTTCCTAGGATGGAATGCATGCCTCTATGGCATTGCTTGAGGCGCAAGGCAAGGCCTTGGCGCACAAGGAAAGGCGTGGGAACAAAAGGTAAGGTTGAATGAGAATTATGGAAATGTCTTGGAGACTTTCCTTATCTCAAACCTCCTCATCCTAGCCCTACACTTGTCATGATCCTAGCCATTACCCTAACCGCCTCTTGCCCTATAAATATGACCCTAGTCGCCCCCTCTTGTGTGTAATTAATCCTTGAAGGCGTGAACACAAGGAGAGGGGCGAGTGCTTGGAGCAAGGGCGCATCTTCCATAACCGCAACCCTCTTCCTCCTTTCCTCTTGGCGCAAGGAGATCTAGGGCTTGGCGGCTTGGGCGGTTTTCCCTCTTCACTTGGCGCATCTTTTCTCTGAGTGGCGCAAGAGAAGTAAAACATCTCCCTAAGGCTTGGATCTTCTTCCCGAGGCTAGCACCGGGCGTGAAAGAAGAGAACTCAAGAGATCCGTGTGTGCGAGACTGTAGAGGGCGTACACTTGGACGCCTACATCGGCATCGCTCCATATTGCTCTTAAGGTATTCCCTAACTCATCGTGTCGACTCCCTTGCTTGCGATCTTCACTGGGTTTTTGGGACCGGCCTGTTTCGGGGACATTCTTCCGCTGCGAAAAATGTATGTCTATAACTCTGAAAATTGTAAAATGTCCCCGAGGTTTCCCAACAGTGGTATCAGAGGGACTTGCAAGACTCGAACGATGTTTTATGCTTTTCTTCCATGCTCACATGTCATATCTCTATTTTCGTAAATAGCATGATGCATGGCAATCAATTTTTCTAAAAGTAGAAAAATTAGGGTTTCTTGTTTCTATCATCCTCTCAATCTCTTTTGGAATTTTTAGACTATTTTTCTTGTTTGATTTAAAGATCAAAGGCGCACGTAATTTTGTCAAGTAGGACGGGCATTGTGTCTTCAGACTGGCCAAGTCTCTTGATCTGACAAAATTGCCAGCCGAAAGGATCTCTGAAATCATCATGAAAAATAAATCGCAATAAACCAAAAGACTTGTGAGAAGAAGATGAGAAAAAGAAACTGGTTTTATGAAAAAGTAAAATTTCAGATTTTATGTTTTTCATGAGCATATAGAATTGCATGAGTAAATACCTTGATTGTGCATAATGTTGTGATCATGAGTCAAGCCCCTCTTGCATGCCTGTGATGTATCCTCGTGCGGCCTGCGTGCCATCTTTTTCATTATTTTTATAAAAATTAAGAGGAAGATTAAGGGCTAGGCGCATCCTTCTTGGACCTTGATGCTCGCATCTTGCTTGATAGCGCAAGCATGCAAGGTGGTGCATGCAAGCTGGTGCTTGGTTGCTTGGTGGCGCAAGAAAGCTTGGCCAAACCTCTTTTGGTTTGGGAGCTAGCTATCTTGGCCCTTTGCATGGTGGCGCACCTTCCTTGGAGGAAGACCATGGCATTGGCCGAACCTATGGGGAACTTTTAAAGTGTACCTCTAGGGTTTGAGAGCTAAACCATGAGAGAAGGACCTTGGAGCCAACCTTGAAGTTCAAGCTAGAGGTCGGCAAGGCTAGGTCTAGTTTTTGAGGCTTGAGTTCTAGGACAAGAGTTGAACCTCTTTCATGGCATGGATTGGTTCAATGTCTTGAATAGGATATGATCACATCATTCTTTACTGCCTTTTTATTATCTGCAGAAGCATGCCTGAAATGTTTTACCGTTATGTTATCTGTCACATCCCGTTATCTTAACCCAAACAAGCAACACAAGTCATAGAGGAACAGGATGTTATCACACAGGATCGATGCACACGCTAAGTAAAACCAAGTTCAGGAAAAGTCGATCTGAAAATTTTCGAGAATCCACACATTGAATCTCCACGAAACACAATTTCACAAATGTACCTGCCACCACGCAATCCTTGCACTAGACATATGCAAGGCAACAGTATATCAAAGCCATATAAAATCCGTAAAATCCATAAATCACATAAGGGTACCTGCCACCAGGCAATACTTGCACTAGACATATGCAAGTTCACATTTATATCAAATCTGATCGCAAATACAATTCGACTCGAAATTCGAAGCAAAACCACAATATCGATTCTATAATTTCATAAAACTAACGTCAATGATATCAAACACCGAAACCAGGCCCAAGCCCTCGGTGACACAAAAATCAAAATCTCAAAAGTGCCATAACCGGCGACACGAGTTCACAAAGTTTGGCCATAACCGGCCCCAGTTAACTAAGCACAAAAATCTTGTACATCAAACCAGCATAGTTGTAGGGAAAATCACAACATCCATATCAAACATTAACTCAGGCAGTGGGCTCCTGCTCTACACCTGTAAACAGTAAGGGGTGAGCTACACAGCCCAGTGAGTGGATAGTCTTAATCGACCATCCATAATATACACTTAAAGATACATGCAGATTATTTTAAAAACCTTTAACAGAACATCATGCCAACATATAACAAAAGCAAAGAAAGGAAATCATATAAACAATCAGATGAACACTGCTAAGGCATCACGCAATTGTCACCACAGAGTAACCAAGGATCTAGAGCCATACTCTAAACCAACTAAACACACCAACCACTTAGTTGTCCAGCATAAATCAAGAGTGACCCCTAGGGTCCAACCCGGCTCTGGCCTAAGCACTGGGAGAAGCCTGCAAATCACATGCAACACAAACATGGACGGTGTGTAGACTCAAGAGGTGATCCCCATCCGGTCAAGATGTGATACCTTGATCTACACCACCCCATAACACAAGAATCTAAAAGTCTAAGAGTGATGAAATCAATGGGTGGCCCCTGTCCGACCAAGACATGGCACTTTGCATCAATCACTCGTTCTCCCAAAGGGTTCTTTACTGAACAACCACTAGACACACCTTACATCTTATTTCACAAAAGTGGACTCCTAAGTGTCAACCAGACTCTAGGATAGTCACTTCCACCACAATATCACAACAGACAGGGCTGAAACATCAACCCCTCACATATCACAAACACAGGGCTGAAATCTCCAACCCCTAATCTATCACATATAGACTATCCCCTTGAGTACACAGTTACACTTAGCCTTAGTCCTATCCATCCCATAACGGGTACACAGACCACAACACATAAAATACATAAAATTCGAAACCACATAACCACATAATGTAGTGTAGAGTCCTTAGGTTTCATGCTGATCGGTTCAGTATAACCTTGCTAAGTTATCACCCAAGTTTCTCAATCAAGAATACATGGCCATAGATATATAAACATGCTGCTCATAGAGAAACGATCATGGATCCTATAACACTATTAGCATTTATCAGGGCATCCATAAAATCAACACAGGATTAAAATTTGTATTCTTACAATCTACTTTACATAATACCACATGTAACCCACGGTTTCTACAATTACTAGCAAATTATCCACTTAAAATTTAAACCCTAGTTAATAAGAATTTCATGCTCAAGAATCACTGATTTAAAGCTACCTAAATTCCATATAAGAAATATCTTAAATTTCATGTTGCAAGATTTCGGTTTTCATGATAGATACACCTTGAGTTTCGTTTTTTTTTTTTAGCATGGTGAAATTTTCAAGCAATCAAACTTATCATCTAGCACAACCAAATGGATATAATTCGAATAAGACACCCCACTCACCTCTTATCTTGAACCGTGAACACCAAGGTGAAAATCTCTCCACAAAACTCGTCTAAGGGTCTTAAAGTTCCACCAATGCTCTTAGGTAGACGCCACCAAAGGAAGAGAAAACGCCACCAAGCACCAAGGAACTCCGGCCAAGGGAAAAAGGAAGAAGAAGAATTTCGTCCAAGCCTCCAAGGAATCGCCAAGGTTCGTCCAAGCCTTCAAACCGCCGCCCCTAAGGTTTTTTTTTCTTTTCGCCCCAAGTACCCAAACAAGGAATTAAGATTCTTGGATCTTACATTATCACTATAGGATTGCATGCCTGTAATGATAGACATAAGATAAAACTGAGATGATGAGACCTTAAACAAAAACCCTCAATTAAAATATCAAGTTTGGTAGCCTTCTAACGCGTAGCCCTCACTAAGCTATCGATCAGTGGAGTTGTGAATTGTTTCCCACCCTCGTGGGACACACCCACTTATCTTTAGAAAGTGCGTGGTGGCAATGGTTTCCCCAGTCCAGTTTTAACCTGGGCGTGCCTTCGCAAGGAAACTAGTTGGCCCTGGGCATAACGGTTAGGAATGGACTTGACTGGAAGTTCACATGTGCTGGGCACATGATGAAAGTCTAGAGGCATCGTCGAGAGGTAAAGGTTTCATGTTGTATCCAGCCCTCGCTGGACATGAAATGCCCAGACTGTCTCGACAAGGGGAGTTGCTTGGAGCAACCGGCCGGCGCGCCCACCTTAGGAAACATGGGTTACTTTGTGCATCTCATCCCACCCTCGTGGGACGCAAAGCCTCATGTGAAATAAGGATCCCATCTCACTAGGAAGCTTTAAACTTCCCGATTGACTTTGTGGGTTGTCAATTCGAATATAAAATAGTGGGAGCCATGTGTTGGGGTATGCCCTTAAGGCTAATGTTTGAGGCCTTGGGATTATTTCAGTATCATGTATAAACTCTATGTTTATAAAGGCAATGGTTGTTATTCAGGTTGTTACATCATCTGCTGCAATATGTATACTTCTGAATAATGTCTCAATGCTGTTCAGCTTGGCTGACATGCAGTATTGTCCTTAGTCGAGATATCTTGGTGAACATGAGACAGCCTTGATATGATTGAGACTAATATGTGTTCTAGTCTTATAGGATGCTTCGAGCATGGAATAAGATGTAGACTCATGGGTACATTGGATGTACTGGACAGACCCTACTTAGGATATTCAATTGCTTGTCACAATGTGAATAATCCTTATATGCGAACAAGTGGCATATTTCCTCTGACTTGAGATCACTTGTGTTTCTAAATGATGATTGGCATTGTTTTGAGGTAGTTCAATATCATTTGAAACATAATGGTTATAGACTATCTTGGATAATGAACATGAGTCATGTTAGGGCACTAGTGATAGATATAGGATTGCCGTCTCCTTAATTGGAGTGTGATGTTCTATAGGGGCCCCCTGGATGAGATGATTGAGAAAGTGTATGGCCATACCCAGATGACTATGTTTCATCTGATCTAATCATTCTCATTGTATTGGAATTACAGGCTTGACACGCTTGTCCAATAAGAACATCCAGTGGCAAAGGAAACACATATGTCAAGTGACTTGGGTTCACACTTGTGTTGTGGTTTGGGTGTAGTCTTGGAAGACTCTTTCCTTTATATCGGGAGACAGTGATGTGTTGCTAGATACCCCTCACTGATCGTGATAACGTAAGTTATCGTTACCGACATTTAAAGGAAACCCTTAGGGTCGCACAATTTGATGATATGGCTTACGTAAGTCAGATCGTGTGGACTGAATTGTTTTGGTTCAGTTTAAAGGGATTTAATCTCTGATTGTAAGTGAGATCTGGTCTGATCATGTTTGATTGATTAGGGCTTGAGATCGGTAAGCTTCGATCGAGAGAATTGTTGCTAGATCGGTGAGATCAGGAGCATCAAGAGATGAATGGTTAGATCTTGAACCATTTGGTTCAATGTGATCTAGATCATGGCTTGGGCTGATTTGGTTTCGACTTTGAACCAAATGCAATTGGATTGAATTGGCTTGAACCGGTTCACATGAGTGAACGCTTGGTTCAAAGCATGTAAGCGTTTTGGCGGTTTCATTGAGTGGGCGCATGACTTCATGTATTTCTATTTTTAGAAAGCATGTAACGCCACTTCTTGTTGAACGCCTCAACGCCTTAAGCCGAAGTTCCTCTCTCTCGTCGCCCGCTCTCTCGTGTGGCAAAGAGACTTCACGCCTTGGAGAAATTTCGACAAGCAAAGTCTCATCTCAATTTCCCTTCAAACGATCAAGGATACTTTGAAGAACTTTGCTAGCACAAAGGACTCAAAGGAGCAAGCCATCTCTCTTCTTGTGTGCGGCTACCTTTGGAGAAGACCCCTTTCGATCTTTGCTTCCAAGGCACCATCCAAGCGATGGCAATGGTATGATCTTTCTTCTAGATCTATCTACATTGCAAGGTATTGAAAGTTGATCATATGACATATAAATCGATCTAGGAAACCCTTGCTTCCGCTCGAAAATTTTTCTATGCGCCTACTATTAGGGTTTCGCCCCCTTGTTTTAGGGGACTTACACCATGGTCATTTAAAACAAGTCCAGTTTAAATGACTCGAAGTAGTACTAATTTGCTGTTTCTTGGTTGTTGTAGAACAATGGCTGTGAACAATGGCAGATGGTCACTGCGATCTACCCTAGAAAGGGATAAGTTGGTTGGATCCAACTTAAAGGATTGGTATATGAATTTGAGAATTGTGCTCAAGCTCGAGAGGAAGCTATATGTCCTTGAGAAGCCAATTCCTGAACCACTTCCATGCTTGGCCTCGGCGGCTGAGAAGGATGCTTATGATAAGCATCAAGCTGATACTTCGGAGGTTGCACAATTGATGCTAACCAACATGTCGCCCGAGCTTAGAGGGCAATATGAATAGTGCCTCTGAAATTATTTCTAATCTAAGGCAGCTCTTTGATGCATTGGTTGAGCTCAACCCTCCCAAAGTAAACATTCAGTGCGTTGAGCCCAAAGGCTTAACTAATACATTGAAAACAAAGATGGAAAGAGTCAGGAATAATAAGTGCTACTCATGTGGAGGACCACCTCACATGATAAAGGACATAGTACGACTTCAGAATGAGAAGAAGAGAGGCAAGGCTTCGTCTTCATGCTCAGGTATTTATGTTACAGAAGTCAACCTTTCTACTTCTATGTCATGGGTATTGGATACCGCATGTGGAGCTCATATTTGTACAAATATGCAGGGGCTCAAGAAAAGTAGATCGGTGCGGCTTGGAGAGATTGACCTACGCGTTGGAAACAGGGCACAGGTTGCTGCTGTTGCTGTAGGTATTTTGACTCTCTCCTTGCCTTCTGGACTTCAATTAGAACTAGATAATTGCTTTTGTGTACCTTCGTTAACAAAGAACATTGTATCCATTCCTTGCTTGGCAAGGAAAGGATTTAAATTTGAAATAAATAAGAACTCCTGTTCTTTTTCATTTGCAAATATGTTCTATGGGAAGGGTACTTTATGCAATGGTCTGTATATCTTGGATATGGAAAGTTCTGAGTGGTTCAGTTGGTGCTTTCCTATGGCACTGTCGATTAGCCCATATAAACAAGAATCGCATCCAACAACTCCATGCAAATGGATTGTTAGATTCAAGTTCCTTGGAGGAATTTGATACTTGTGAACCTTGTTTATTAGGGAAGATGACAAAGGTGCCCTTCACCAAGATTGGTGAGAGGGCAGAAGGTTTATTGGATCTCATACATACTGATGTGTGTGGGCCCTTCAATAAACAAGCCAAAGGAGGGTACAACTACTTCATTACCTTCACTGATGACTTCAGTAGGTATGGTTATGTCTACTTAGTGAGACATAAATCTGAATCCTTTGAGAAATTCAAGGAGTTCAAGAATGAAGTAGAGAACCAGCTTGGAAGATCCATTAAAGCTCTTCGATCAGATCGAGGTGGAAAATACCTGAGTGGTGAGTTCTTTGACTATCTGAGAGAGTGTGGGATCATATCCCAACTCACTCCTCCTGGAACACCTCAATGGAATGGTGTGTCTGAAAGGAGAAATCGAACTTTATTGGATATGGTTCGATCCATGATGAGTCATGCAACTCTACCTTCATCATTCTGGGGGCATGCACTAGAAACAGCTTCTCTGATACTGAATAATGTTCCATCTAAGAGTGTCTCCAAAATACCATACGAGGTGTGGAGTGGGAGACGCCCTAATCTCACGTTTATCAGGATCTGGGGATGTGAGGCTTATGTCAAACGTCAAGATTCTAGCAAGCTAGAACCTAGATCTGATAAGTGTGTGTTTGTGGGGTATCCTAAAGAAACTAAAGGATACTACTTCTATGTCCCAACCGAGAACAAAGTTTTTGTTGCTCGGGGTGCTGTCTTTCTAGAGAAAGAATTTCTTATGAAAGAAGTTAGTGGAAGGAAGTTTGACTTGGATGAGGTCCAAGTGCAAGCACAAGACAAAGAGATGGAATCTGAGCCACTTGCACCGGTTGCTAGGCAACCTGAGGCTCAGACACAGGTCCCGCGTAGGTCTGGGAGAATTCGTCGTGCACCTGAAAGGTATGGGTCACTACCGACCCAACACGATGGGATCTTCATCATTGAGGATGAACCTAGAACCTATGATGAGGCGGTCAGTGGACCGGACTCCGAGAAATGGCTTGACGCCATGAGATCTGAGATGGATTCCATGTCGGCTAACCAAGTCTGGGATTTGGTTGAGCTGCCTGATGGGAACCCATAGGGTGTAAATGGGTCTTCAAGAAGAAGACAGACATGGATGGCAAAATAGTTACCTATAAGGGTAGACTAGTAGCTAAAGGATTTAAACAAGTCCACGGGGTGGACTATGATGAAACCTTCTCGCCAGTTGCCATGATTAAATCCATTCGGATTCTGCTTGCTATAGCTGCATATCATGACTATGAGATATGGCAGATGGATGTGAAAACAGCGTTCCTTAACGGGAAGCTGACTAAGGATGTGTATATGACACAACCTGATGGCTTCATCCATCCTGCAGAGGCTAATAAGGTCTGCAGGCTAAAGAGGTCCATTTATGGATTAAAGCAAGCATCTCGAAGTTGGAATCTTCGATTTGATGAGGCCGTGAGAGATTATGGCTTTATCAAAAGCGAAGATGACGCCTGTGTATACAGAAAATTCAGTGGGAGCTTGGTAATTTTTCTGGTCTTGTATGTTGATGACATACTGCTCATCGGAAACGACATCCCTAGTCTTCAAGCTGTGAAGACATGGTTGAGGAAGTGTTTCGAGATGAAAGACTTAGGGGAGGCCGCCTATATTCTAGGCGTGAGGATCTACCGGGATAGATCCAAGAGGCTCTTGGCCCTTAGTCAAAGTACTTACATTGATAAGGTAC
The DNA here is from genome assembly GCA_027563935.2 of Costus lasius. Classification (NCBI taxonomy): domain Eukaryota; kingdom Viridiplantae; phylum Streptophyta; class Magnoliopsida; order Zingiberales; family Costaceae; genus Costus; species Costus lasius. The sequence goes on along the minus strand of CM050450.1, from coordinate 89,317,696 downwards.
TGGAGAGGTTCTACATGGAGCAATCCAAGAAAGGATACCTTCCAGTGAGACATGGCCTTACTCTCTCAAAGAGCCAGTGTCCTACAACACAGGCTGAGAGGGATAACATGAGTCGAATTCCTTATGCTTCGGCAGTAGGATCGATCATGTATGCAATGTTATGTACTAGACCAGATGTGGCATATGCTATGAGCATAACCAGCCGATACCAATCCAATCCAGGTCTACAGCACTGGGTGGCTGTAAAGAACATCCTAAAGTATCTGAGAAGAACTAAGGATTTGTTCTTGGTCTATGGGGGACAGGAAGAGCTCAGTATGCAGGGCTATACTGACGCATCGTTCCAGTCTGACCCTGACGACTTTAGATCGCAGGCCGGCTATGTGTTCAAGATAAATGGAGGCGCTGTATGTTGGAAGAGCTTCAAGCAATCCACCATAGCAGATTCTACAACCGAAGCTGAGTATGTGGCTGCTTCTGAGGCAGCCAAGGAAGCTGTTTGGATAAGGAAGTTCTTATGTGATCTTCAAGTGGTACCTAGTGCAATAGATCCCATTGAACTCTATTGTGACAACAATGGAGCAATTGCACAAGCCAAGGAACCACGGTCTCATCAAAGATCCAAACACATACTCAGAAGATTTCACCTGATCAGAGAGATCATTGACAGAGGTGATGTCAAGATTAGCAGAGTAGACACAGAGAACAATCTGGCAGACCCATTGACCAAGGCTTTGGCGCAGCAGAAGCATGTGGTCACGCTAGAGATATGGGGTTGAGATTCCTCAACTTCTAGGTCTTAGTGCAAGTGGGAGATTGTTGGTGTATATGCCCTAGGACCTAGTTTTGGTCAACTTATGTACTACTTGACATTGATATTTTTATATATCATTCTGGCATTGTCGTTATCATTGTTTTGACTACACCTGCGATTGTGTACTTACATGATAATGTCCCTGGAGACAGATTGGATCTGTGCTCGAATTATAATCCCCAGTCGATGTACCTTAGTGGATATGGGACAGCTATGGTACTTGTGAGACTGGTATGTGGGCTGGTTAGGCACGTGGTGCTAACGCAGACACATGGGTATATCATTGGGGATATACTGGATAGACCCGCTATGAGGCTATGACTTGGTGTCATGAGTTATCCTCATAAGTGACAGGAGATGCATTGATCCCTTGACTTGAGGTCATTGATCATTCTATATGGTTAGGGACTTGCTTTGATACAACCTAACACCTTGCCGTAGCTGGGAGGTCATAACGGTTGTTATTGAGCATGTCACGACCCATATGAGAAGATCAGTGGACAAACATAGGATTTGCCCCTTCCCTAAGGAAGTATGATATCCATGGAGCTCCTTTATGGTTCTATGACTGAGAGTGTATAGCCATACCCAGGTGAGAACCTGTTTTAGTCATAGCCATGTGATTGGATGAAAACAAGTGGTGACACACTTGTCCAATCGGATATCAGTACGGCAAAGAGACTGTAATGCATCTGTACCTAGTTGCGATGATGGGGATGTCGATGTCGATATACATTCCAACGACCTGGGTAGCAGCGATGCACTGCTAGGTGCCACTCACTGCTTGTGATGACCTTTGGTCAGCACTGCCAGCGTCAGAGGAACCTACAGGGTCGCACACCTTGATACTTGAGTTCTCGTATTGATCGGGAAGCCTTATGATCGAGTTATTGGATAACTCGGATCTAATTGGGAGATTTCATCAGCGCCAATGGGCCTGATGAGATGGAAGAATGTTATTGGAGCCAAACTTCATTTTTGGCAGGTTGACCCGTATTTGACCATGGTTGGTCACATTTGGATTAGGTGTTGGAGTATGCCCTTAAGGCTAATGTTTGAGGCCTTGGGTTATTATCAGTATCATATATAAACTATGTTTATAAAGGCAATGGTTGTTATTCAGGTTGTTGCATTATCTGCTGCTATATGTATACTTCTGAATAATGTCTCAATGGTGTTCAGCTTGGCTGACATGCAGTATAGTCCTTAGTCGAGATATCTTGGTAAACATGAGACAGCCTTGATATGATTGAGACTAATATGTGTTCTAATCTTATAGGATGCTTCAAGCATGGAATAAGATGTAGACTCATAGGTGCATTGGATGTACTGGACAGACCCTACTAAGGATGTTCGATTGTTTGTTGTAATGTGAATAATCCTTATATGCAAACAAGTGGCATATTTCCTCTGACTTGAGATCACTTGTGTTTCTAAATGATGATTGGCATTGTCTTGAGGTAGTTCAATATCATTTGAAATATAATGGTTATAGATTATCTTGGATAATGGGCATGAGTCATGTTAGGGCATTAGTGATAGATATAGGATTGCCTCTCCTAGTTGGAGTGTGATGTTCTAAAGGGGCCCCCTGTATGAGATGGTTGAGAAAGTGTATGGCCATACCCAGATGACTATGTTCATCTGATCTAACCGCTCTCATCATGTTGGAGTTACAGGCTTGACACGCTTGTCCAACGAGAACATCCAGTGGCAAAGGAAACACATATCTCAAGTGACTTAGGTTCACACTTGTGCTATGGTTTGGGAGTAGTCTTGGAAGACTCTTTCCTTTATATCGGGAGACAGTGATGTGTTGCTAGATACCCCTCTCTGATCGTGATAACGTAAGTTATCGTTACCGACATTTAAAGGAAACCCTTAGGGTCGCACAATTTGATGATATGGCTTACTTATGTCAGATCGTGTGGACTGAATTGTTTTGGTTCAGTTTAAAGGAATTTAAACTCTGATTGGAAGTGAGATCTGGTCTGATCATGTTTGATTGATTAGGGCTTGAGATCGGTAAGCTTCGATCGAGAGAATTGATGCTAGATCGATGAGATCAAGAGCATCAAGAGATGTGTGGTTAGATCTTGAGCCTTTCGGTTTAATAAGGTCTAGACCAAGGCTTGGTTTGATTTGGTCTTTGAACCAAATTCAATTGAACCGGTTCATCATATGAGCGCATGGTTCAAAGGGAGAAGGAGTTGCGAACGGTTCACTTGGAGTGAACGCTTGAACGCATGAGCGCTTACTATATTTGGAAATCGGTTTTCCAAATTGAAGACGCCTCCACGTTCGAAGACTCTCGCCTCTCTCTTGCTCTTCCTCTCGTGTGACTCGCCTCCACGAGTGTTGAAGGAGGGATTCGGCCAGCCAAGGAAAGAAATCATCTCATCTCCTTCACTCATCAAGGACACCTTGAAGAGCTTTGCTAGCACAAGGTTCACGCCAAGGGAGGAAGCCATCGCCATCTTGTGTGCGTCCACTTTGGAGGAGAGCCGCATCGCCCTCTTGCTTCCAAGTCGCCTTCCGACCAATGGCAATGGTAAGATCACAACTTGATCTTTGCAGACATTAAGTTGATCATATGTTCATGCCACATGCGATCTTCATGAAATCCTTATTTCCGCCCATACAAAATTTTAGAAGTGCATGCGTTTAGGGTTTCACCCCTTTTCATTAGGGTTGCATTGGATTGGATCCAAGTGCTTAATCAACCTATGCAATGATGTTTGGGCTAGCTCATTATCCAATGAGGCCCAATAACAAGTTCTCATGAAGAGATGAGAGGCTAAAAGGGTATAATGGGGAGAAACATGAACCATTAGGCGCCTAGGGGCATAATGGGGTCATGTTGGCGCCTTTGCTTCATTATGGAAGTAAAGGGCGCCTCCCCCTCTCTTCCTAGGATGGAATGCATGCCTCTATGGCATTGCTTGAGGCGCAAGGCAAGGCCTTGGCGCACAAGGAAAGGCGTGGGAACAAAAGGTAAGGTTGAATGAGAATTATGGAAATGTCTTGGAGACTTTCCTTATCTCAAACCTCCTCATCCTAGCCCTACACTTGTCATGATCCTAGCCATTACCCTAACCGCCTCTTGCCCTATAAATATGACCCTAGTCACCCCCTCTTGTGTGTAATTAATCCTTGAAGGCGTGAACACAAGGAGAGGGGCGAGTGCTTGGAGCAAGGGCGCATCTTCCATAACCGCAACCCTCTTCCTCCTTTCCTCTTGGCGCAAGGAGATCTAGGGCTTGGCGGCTTGGGCGGTTTTCCCTCTTCACTTGGCGCATCTTTTCTCTGAGTGGCGCAAGAGAAGTAAAACATCTCCCTAAGGCTTGGATCTTCTTCCCGAGTCTAGCACCGGGCGTGGAAGAAGAGAACTCAAGAGATCCGTGTGTGCGAGACTGTAGAGGGCGCACACTTGGACGCCTACATCGGCATAGCTCCATATTGCTCTTAAGGTATTCCCTAACTCATCGTGTCGACTCCCTTGCTTGCGATCTTCACTGGGTTTTTGGGACTGGCCTGTTTCGGGGACATTCTTCCGCTCCGAAAAATGTATGTCCATAACTCTGAAAATTGTAAAATGTCCCCGGGGTTTCCCAACACACAACATCATGCACAATCAAGGTATTTACTCATGCAATTCTACATGCTCATGAAAAACATAAAATCTGAAATTTTACTTTTTCATAAAACTAGTCTCTTTTTCTTATCTTCTTCTCACAAATCTTTTGGTTAATTGCGATTTATTTTTCATGATGATTTCAGAGATCCTTTCGGCTGGCAATTTTGTCAGATCAAGAGACTTGGCCAGTCTGAAGACACAATGCCCGTCCTACTTGACAAAATTACGTGCGCCTTTAATCTTTAAATCAGACAAGAAAAATAGTCCAAAAATCCAAAAGAGATTGAGAGGATGATAGAAACAAGAAACCCTAATTTTTCCTACTTAGAAAAAATCATTTGCCATGCATCATGCTATTTACGAAAATAGAGATATGGCATGTGAGCATGAAAGAAAAGCATAAAACATCATTCGAGTCTTGCAAGTCCCTCTGATACCACTGTTGGGAAACCCCGGGGACATTTTACAATTTTTAGAGTCATAGACATACATACATACATTGCACAGTGGAAGAATGTCCCCGAAACAGGCCGGTCCCAAAAACCCAGTGAAGATCGCAAGCAAGAGAGTTGACACGATGAGTTAGGAAATACCTTAAGAGCGATTTGGAGTGATGCCGATGCAGGCGCCCAAGTGTGCGCCCTCTGCAGTCTCACACACACGGATCTCTTGAGTCCTCTTCTTCCACGCCCGGTGCTAGCCTCGGGAAGAAGATCCAAGCCTTAGGGAGATGCTCCACTTCACTTGCGCCACCATAAGGAAAGGATGCGCCAAGAGAAGAAGGAAACAAGTCAAGACGCCAAGCACCAAAGCTCCTTGCGCCAAGAGGAAAGGAGGGAGAAGCTTGCGGCTATGGAAGAAGGAAGAGGAAATTGCCCCCTTGCTCCTAGCTCTCGCCCCTCTTCTTGTGTTCACGCCTCCAAGAATCAATCATCATAAGAGGAGGCGGCTAGGGTCACATATATAGGGCAAGAGGCGGTTAAGGGAAGGGCCAAGATCATGACAAGTGTAGGACTAGGATGAGGAGGTTTGAGACAAGGAAAGTCTCCAAGACTTTACCATAAACTCCATTCAACCTATCCATAATTGCCCAAGTACCATATCAGCCCAAGACATACCTTAGAGGCATTCATACCATCAAGGGAGAAGGGCTAGGCGCCAATTGCTTCCTTAATGAAGCAATTTTGCCACCCAAACCCCATTATACCCCTTAGGCGCCAATGAGGTTGGGCTTCTCCCCATTATACCCTTTTAGCCTCTTATCTCTTCATGAGAACTTGTTATTGGGCCTCATTGGATAATGAGCTAGCCCAAACTCCATTACATGGGTTGAGTAAGCACTTGGATCCAATCCAATGCAACTCTAATCCACATGTGACCAATCATGGTCAAATACGGGTCAACCTGCCAAAAAATGAAGTTTGGCTCCAATAACATTCTTCCATCTCATCAGGCCCATTGGCGCTGATGAAATCTCCCAATTAGATCTGAGTTATCCAATAACTTGATCATAAGGCTTCCCGATCAATACGAGAACTCAAGTATCAAGGTGTGCGACCCTGTAGGTTCCTCTGACGCTGGCAGTGTTGACCAAAGGTCACCACAATCAGTGAATGGCACCTAGCAGTGCATCGCTGCTACCCAGGTCATTGGAATGGATATCGACATCGACATCCCCATCATCGTAACTAGGCACAGATGCATTACAGTTTCTTTGCCGAACTGATATCCGATTGGACAAGTGTGTCACCACTTGTTTTCACCCAATCACATGGCTATGACTAAAACAGGTTCTCACCTGGGTATGGCCATGCACTCTCAGTCATAGAACCATAGAGGAGCTCCATGGATATCATACTTCCCTAAGAAAGGGGCAAATCCTTTGTCTGTCCATTGACCTTCTCATATGGGTTGTGACATGCTCAATGACAACCATTATGACCTCCCAACTACGGCGAGGTGTTAGGTTGTATCAAAGCAAGTCCCTAACCATATAGAATGATCAATGACCTCAAGTCAAGGGATCAATGCATCTCCTATCACTTGTGAGGATAACTCATGACACCAAGTCATAGCCTCACAGCGGGTCTATCCAGTATATCCTCCAATGATATACCCATGTGTCTGTGTCCTAACTAGCCCACATACCAGTCTCACAAGTACCATAGCTGTCCCATATCCACTAAGGTACATCGACTGGGGACTATAGTTCGAGCACAGATCCAATCTGTCTCCAGGGACATTATCATGTTAGTACATATGCGCAGATGTAAACAAACATAGATAACGACAATGCCAGAATGATATATAAATATCAAAGTCAAGTAGTACATAAGTGGACCAAAACTAGATCCTAGGGCATATACACCAACAATTAAATAATATCAATCTCTAAGGACATTATTATGTTATCCTATACACCACCAGCATAGGTGTAGCAATCAATATGCCTTTATTATTTAATAAAGAATGAATATGGTACATGATATTAGTGTTTAGGGCATATATACTAATAATTTTACATTTGCACTAGGACTAATTAATAATGTCTAAATAAGTTAATAAAAAGTGTTAAACATACTTTATCAAAAGAAGTTCAAAGGTAATAATGTCTAAATAAGTTAATAAAAAGTGTTAAACATACTTTATCAAAAGAAGTTCAAAGGGTTATGCCCCATAACCCAAAAAGATATTTAAGCTATAATATTTATACATTTAATCAACTTAAACATAAATAAATGAATACAATTTGGTAGAAAATAGGAAAATGACAATTGAATAACTCCCTTGTGAAAGTTTTTTTATCAAATAAATTTTCTCCCATTGAAATCCTTCTTCCCTATGCATCACCCAAATTTTCTCTTAATTCTCCCCTAAGAATTCAGTGAGGATCTAAACTAGAACTATACTTTTCGTTCCTAGCCTTCCTCTGATGTATTTACGAGCATCCATTGCTTTGTTCCTCTCGGTTCCAAGCGGTGAAACATGCCAGTTCTGCACATGCACTTACCTTCACTTCTCGGCTTTGATTTGGTGCGAGTAGGTGGTAGAACTCACTCAAAATTTAAGGATTTTGTTGCCCTATGAGTGCTCTATTTTTTTAAGGTTTCAGCTCTTAAAATAGATTGATGGAGGCGAAATCGGGGGAGGAAGCATCACTGGTCATTCAAAAGAATTGGTCTCCACCTTTGTAATCATGATTCTAATTGCAATCACGGGTCCAAAAAAATTTCCTGAGCAGCCAATTTTGAAGCACAGTTATATCAAAGCGTTAAAAACGCTTTGAGATTCGTGCTTTACACCTCATAATTTGTGTCTATCATCTATGTAAAGAAATTTTTTCTCACGGTCCATGATTACTTTTATACATTTGAACATTGAATCACAACCATGATTGTAATCATAGCCTCAACCATCATTCTATGGAAAGCTCCAAATTGCATGAAATTGATCCTGTAGCCTTGTTTCTCTTTAGAAAATATTATTTTAACTTAAAAATCTTTAAATCTTTTTGTTTAATGTAGGAGGGATCACTAATATGCAAACAACACTAGTGTGAAGCTGTATTTAATTCTTACTAATAGGGAAACGAAACTATCTAACGGGTTTCAAAATTAGATTTTTTTTTTTTTTTCATATAACGAAATTTTATAGTAGTGAAAACCAAACTAAGCTAATCTATGAACTAAGCATGGAGATTACTAGGAGGATAATCACCTTGCACCTATTAAGAATTGAAAGGGTGTCCTTCCTATTCTTCACTGAATGATGGAAGTTATCTAAGTAAGGCCCTATGAGTAGTACATCTATGAAAATTCAGTATCTCATATATGCATGGGTGAGTTATGAATAATATTAAGGGGCCGATTATAACAATAGTCAAGGGGGAGGTTAGTGTTCCAAATTTCTTTGCTAATAAAACAAAGTCTAGATACAGAGGAAGAAGGGAAAAGGTGTGAGTGTGAGGGGACTACATTCTTTGGCGCCAATGTTGGGGTCTTTCACGCGTCGATGCTCCTATCAATGTACATACGAGTGATTAGTGAAGAGTGATGTTCAACCAAAGGAAACTAAGTCGAATATGGAAGGGGACTTAGCTGCATAACCAAATTGGGCATACCAAATGAGGTATCGACAAAGATGCAGCCAGGGTCCAACTCGTGTGTTTGTAAGGCTAGGTTCGTTGAGTGACAAGACTACGTGGCAATTGGCAGTTCTAGTAGCAGTGTGGAGACATTCAATCCCTATTTTGCTCAGTTTTTGTTTCTCGCTTTTGCTGGTTGAAGAAGTGCTGGTTGAAAAGATACTGGCTAAAGAAATTTAAGAGTGTTTGGATGCATATCTTATGATTAGGTTATTCTATTTATAATAAATAATTTTTTATTAAAAAAATAATTAAAATAAAAATTATATGATTAAATTTGTAATTAACTATAATTAAAATATTTATTAAAAATATTATGAGTTATACTACTAAAAAATTATTATTACATATGGATTATTGAACATAAGTATGTGGGGGGTGGGGGGTAGAGAAGCAGCTTCACTCTTGTTTCTCAAAGAAGTAGCTAATTTATGGGTTGGAACAGAGAAGTTAAGTGTCAAACGCCTCAGCTTCTTGATTTATGTTGATCAGAAAATCATAAGCAGACCCAAAAGCTAGGCCAAATGGGGTCTCAGTTGGGCGCAAAGTGAACGTGTCTGACACAGGCAACAAAAGGGGCGGGTGTATGGGTGGGGGCGCAAGCCAATGTTTGGTCGAGACACCGAAGAGTCAAATGACACAACGTTACTCTATTTCAAGCGAAAAACATGGGTCAGCTCGTCTTCGGTTCAGGAACAGCGATCAAATGAAATTGATGACCAAGGAGGAACGGGAGTTTCTCAGATTCATTCCCTCGCTATGGATTAGAGCTGGGCAGTGGATGGGGAAAGGGCAGCCGGTGGAAGTGTGGGATGGCTGTAAGTGGCAATTAAAAGCACCATCCAAGGGATGCTTGACTTGGTCAAGGCGCCATATGAAAGTTTGACATGGGTCAAAATTTAAATAATGGCATGTGATTTCTATAATTGATTCGTATCAATTAAGCCACCAATCAAGAGAATTAAAATATTTTCTCAACCTTGATTAAGCCTCTTTTCCTAGTCCTTTCAAAAGGGACTTGCGGGTTTTTTCCTTCTAAACACCAATAGCCCGGCCACTCTCAACTTGAAGATTTGATCAAGACCATAGCTAAGGACCATTTTGTTTTAGTTTAGAGGGAGCTTAGGGCTTGTATTCTCCCATCCCTCATCCCTCATTATTCTTATTATTGTATAACAAGATATCATAGCCTCAATGCTAAGATCCGAGACAAGGAGGAGGACAATCAACCCCTTCCTTCCTAGAAGGGGCCCTCAATGAGATCCTTCCAATCCCTCTCTTTTCATTACATGCTCTTGTTCATATTTAGCTTCTTATATTTGCATCCTTATTTGTGCTTGTGTTAATTCTTTATTTGTGAGTTCCATACCCCAGAAACAATCTTAGAACAGTAGGGATGGCAAAAAATACTCGACTCAATGGGTACTCTATTTAATAGTTTTATATATATATATATATATATATATATATATATATATATATATATATATATATATATATATATATAACACTATTAATATATATAATAATATAATAATAATTTATAAAATTATATTTTATTTAATCACATACCTATGAGTAACTATTTAAATACCCGAGTTGAGTTTGGGTTGCATAATAGAGATACTGAGTTGGGTTAAGTCGGGTTCGGGTAGTGGGCAAAGAGTAGGGTATTTGACTCAGTTGCCATTGCTATACAACACCTTTATAAATCCACCCTTCATCAATGGTATAAGAGTAAATTTAGGATGCTCAGTAGACTTGCATGTGTGCTAGTTTTACAACCCTTAGCTCACTGTTTTTAAAATTTTTTTCCACTATTTTCTAATCTCAAAAACAGCAAAAACATCATCTTATCTTTCTGTGTTTCCAAGGAAAAAAACAACAAAAAAATTTTGGGCTGCATGTTAGTGTTTTCCTCAACTATTTACTCACTAGTTTAAATTTCTACATCTTGTTTGTTTTTCGTGGCACTTAAAAGTTTTGTTTTGTTAGTATTGTGTTTGCTGTGTTTTCTGACCAAGAGAAACATCTATTTTCTGAGTTCTTTGTTTGTTAATGGCTGCTGTTTAATTTTCTGCTTTGGTTGCATTTTTCTGTCCAAGACAAAACATTTGTTGTATTTTAAGTTTAAAGGTAAAAAAAAAGTGTCTACAAGCGTCCAGACATTAAGTTAAACTTGCATCCTGTGTTTCTTTGTGTTTTCTTAGGATCAAATTTTTTTTTTTTTTTTTTTACAAAGTTTAGATGTTGTCTTTATGAGAAAACTTTAAAAAAATATTTGTTGCATTTCTGTTTTCTTTTTTAAAAAATCATGTAACTTGCTTAGTGATTTCTCAAGTTTCAATACCTAGTTTCAAAATTCAGTTGTGTTCTTGTTATTTCCTTATACTTGTTTAGTGTTTTGTGTCATTGGCACCTTTAGCTTCTTGCTGCCCATTCTTGATTAAGAAAAAAAATTTTCAAATCAAAATAAGGTGCACTAGAAATAACATGGGGATAAAATGACCAAACTGACCCTATGCTCAACCTTATGATCAACCCTATAGGAGGAATTTGGCACCAAATTGGGGAGAAGACCATAATTGAAATACTCAAGGGGCTAAGCATCACATTTGTTTTAATCCTTTATGAGTATTTTATTATTAAGTTTTCAACTTTCAATTTTCAACTTTTTTTTTCAATTTTACTTGTTTTGTATAATAATAATAATAAATTATTTTAATTTGTTTCTAGATAGTTGTTAGTGTTATAAATAGAAAAATATAGTTACATCACTCTAAGGTAGATTGAACCTTAGTAAAGTATTATTAATGATTAATTAAGTGTCTATTTTAAATTCTTTTTTTATAATAAGCGACTTTAAAGTATTTATATGTTTTAAGATTTTTATATCCAAAATATGTGATACACATGTAAGATATTTTAAGTCGGTGTGTTAGTTACACTTGTGTTAAAAAAAAATTTATTTTGTTACTAAAAACAGGAAAAATGTTAAGGACGGAGCACCGGCCCCATCCACCTTTGATGCTAGATTGGGATTCGAACTTTTACGCATCTCAAAATAACTTTTTTTGACTATGGTGGATGAGCCCCGCTTACAACTTTAATTCCTAAAAACACCTTATTGCAGTTATTTATAGTTTTCTTAGATTACACTAAAATTGTTATAAAATAAGCAGTAAATAGCATATTAAGTCTCAAAATCTACACATAATGAAATACAATATTAAGATAGCATGCATTGGTAGATATAATCATTTACTTTATTTCCATTATGATACTATCTTTATATATATATATTATGCTAGTAAGGGCAAACATATATTTTTTAGTTAGGCTTTTATAATATATGTACTAGGTGTCAAGCCCCCACTTAATTTCTCTGCCCACATCCGGAACATAATTTGACCTACAATTTTTCTCTTTTTATTTTTTTTTTGAGCTGAGAATGCCCGCGCGCCCGTACTCCTATGAACGTCGCCCATTCCTGACGTAGACGTGCACATCGCTGGAGCAAAAGGAGCACTTGATGCCGCCGTGTGCAAGCGTGGACCAGGGAAAAAGAGCTCGCTGCAGGGGAGGGACCACTCACACCCTCGCCCTTAGCCTTCATTGATGCACACTTCTAGATGCCTGAGTTCGCCAGCTGGAGGTGAAGAAGATAATCGATGCAAGAGCAAGAATTTAAAGAGAAAAATTTTGTCGTTTATTCCTCTATAAATGGGTACAGAAAAACCCTCTCACCTCTCTCTCTAAACACAATCTACCAACTCGCTTCCTCGCCCACTTGACGAAAAAATTTTCGCCAGAGGGACCCTTCAGCGCGTCATCGCAGAAGGGTCCCTTAAGTGTGCAGGCACGTATCTTAATGCAGGCTCTATTACATGATTTCAAGTCAAACTTACACAATTTTAAGTTACTTGAAATTTTATCAAACGGCTGGTCAACGTTGCTATCTGTCAAAAGTTAGGGTAAATATTTGAGTTAACTCTTGGCCCGCTCTTTCCATCAGGCGAAAAATTTCTCCCGCCCGCTCTCGTTCGCGCAGGATCGAGGCGATTTCCGGTGATCAAAACACCCTCGCCCTCGCCCTCTCCCTCTCCGTCTCCGGCGATCAAAACGCCCTCGCCCTCGCACTCTCCCTCTCCATCTCCATCGTCAACCGGTCACAGAGCAAGGGATTCCTCCACGTTGTCCACTCCGGCAAGATCGAGAGGGAAATAGTAGAAACCTTGAGCTTCTGCGCCGTGGAGGTGGCTGGCGGTGCCTGGATCTCCGGCTGCTAGAGGAGGAGAAGGAAGCTTTTTTGTGAGGTTATTTTGGAAATATTTTTTAATTAGCTTGTTAAGTTATTCTCACTATTACATGTGCCTTATTTTAAAGTTTTATTTTATTTTGCAATGATCATATAAGATGAAGATTGGTTAGTTTGATTTTGGGAAGAGTATGGCCTAACAGTTAAATGAAAATTGTACTTAAACAATGGTTTGCAAGTTTCAGCATATTTAGGGTATTTTATAAATAATGTTTGCTTTGGTTTTGTTGAGTTGTGTTCAAGGCTTAATGTGTTTGCTTTGTTTTTGTTTAGGGTTGCATGCTAAGAAAATAGTGTAAATTAGAATTGATGTTTTTGTTTAGGCTTAATCGTGTAATCTCTATATATCTTACATCTAGATCCGCATGGAGAAGGGCAAAAATAAGGTGACAAGTGTTCGTGAGATATTTGGGTGGTCATCATCTAGTGATGAAAAATACATATCAGCATCAGATAGTGAGCATCATATATCATCAGAACCAACTAAGCTACCTGAATATGACCCCAAAAATATAAAACTAGAAGTTCCTGAAATGAAAGCATATACATTTATGAAAAGTGAGGAATCTGAAAATTTGTTTGCATCTATGAAAAGTGAGGAACATGAAAGTGTGCATGCATCTCCAATTCCAACTGTTGGTATGACTTTTAATGATGAAGAAAAAACTTATGAGTTTTATAACGAGTATGCTAGAAAAATGGGATTTAGTATTAAAAAGTATCATGTAGAACGTAGAAAGGATGGTACGTTGAAATTTCACAAGTTATGTTGTAACAAGCAAGGGGTTAAAGAACCTCGCAAAGGTTATGTTGCTAAGAATCCACATGCAGAGACCTGAACAAACTGTATGGCTCGGGTCGAATTTAAAATTGATCAGAATAATGTGTGCACAATATCGAAAGTAGAACTAGTGCATAACCATCCCATGACAAGTCCGAATAAAAGGCACATGCTGAGATCACATAGGAAAATTGCACCCCACCAACGTGCTTTGATAGATCAGATGACAAATTCTGGTATTAAAGCCCATCATGTATTCAATTATTTCAACTCTGGTGCAGCTGACAATGAAGTTGGTTTTACAAGGGATGATAGTACTAATTACATTCAAAGACGTAGAAGAAAAATATTGAATGGGAAGGAAACCCGAGGTATTCTTAGATATTTAAAAGATAGGCGAGCAGAAGATCCCTCATTTTTTTATGCTATTGAAGCCGTTGAATCAGAAGAGATTACTCATTTTTTTTGGGCTGATGGAAGATCGATTATAGATTTTCAATATTTCGGGGATGTTATATGTTTTGACACTACGTTTCAAACAAATTAGTATGACATGCCATTTGCACCAATTGTTAGTCTAAATCATCATAACAGACTATTATATTTGGTGCGGCATTACTTGCCGATGAGTCTGCTGAATCTTTTGTTTGGCTTTTTGAGACCTTTTTGCAAGCGATGTCCAGCCGTCATCCTGTTACAACTTTTACAGATCAATCGGCTGCAATTGCTAAAGCAATACAGACGGTAATGCCTAATATTGCTCATCACTTATGTTTATGGCATATTTTTAACAATGCTACAACACATCTTGCCCATGTTATTCATGAAAGTACTTCTTTCAAGTCAGATCTAAGGCATTGCATATATGAGCATTCTAGTGTGGCTACTTTTGAGAAAATGTGGATTGATCTATTAGATAAGTACCAATTGCATGAACATCAATGGATGATTAATTTTTATAAAATACGGGAAAAGTGGGCTGCCTGCTATAGAATGGAAACTTTTTGTTTTTTCTTTTCTTCGCTAAATGGGCTGACTATTGCCCATGATGCTTTAATATGTTTTTTCCTTTTTCGTTTGATCCCTATGTCAGGGAGTGCTTCAAAGTCACTACCTTAAGCTTCCTCCTTTGAAATTTCCTTTAGCAAATCATCAATTTGTGCCTTCAGCTTGCGATTTTCAATCTTCAATAGCTCTATTTCTTCTTTCAGTTTAATATTTTCTTCAGTAGTCTACAAAAATTGCCCATGTGTTAGTTTATGAACACAAACTCTAAAATGTGCAATACTCACGTGGGTGTCTCCTGGGTCTTCATTAATCTATGCTATGGCCTCAACAGGTTCAGGTGGTGGTGCTGACTGCTATACAAAAACCATCCACATGTTAGTTTATAAACACTACAATACAAAATAAAATACTCACGTAGGTGTCTCCTGGGTCTTCATTAATCTATGTCATGGATTCAATGGGTTCAGGTGGTGGTGGTGCTGCCTGCTATACAAAAAACCTTACATATGTTAGATTATAAACACTACAATACAAAATAAAATACTCACATTCTCTTCTCCCAAATCGGCCTCAGCCTCATCCACTTGAAGATTAAAAATAACCTGCCACGTAATATTATAAGACAAATTTATAAATTAACAATTTTAGATTATAATGATTGCATACCATAGATCCATCTAACTTCAAAAGATTCTTGAAATAAGCACTTCGTCGTGGAATCTTGACTCTGACCCAACGGAAGAGCCGTGGGTAAATAGTAGCAATAGAATATTGAGCATACATAAGTGTAGAGGTGGCCAACGGGCCGGGCCGGCCCGCGGCCCGCATGGCCCGGCACGACACGGGCCGGGCACGGCACGGCCCGTTGACCAAGTCAACGGGCTGCGGGCGGCCCGTGGCCCGGCTCGGGTCGTGCTGGGCCGAGGCTTCGCGGCCCGTGGGCCGTGCCCGGCACGGCCCGCAGGCGTGCCGGGCCAGGCACGGCACGGACCCGGGCCAGGCACGGCACGGACCCGGGCCAGGCACGGCACGCGGGCCGGGCCGGGCCAAGCACGGCACGGACCCGGGCCAAGCACGGCACGCGGGCCGGCACGGGCACGGCACGCCGGGCCGGGCCAGGCACGACACGTCAATTCTTCTACATTTTTACCTAAATGCCCTCATAATAGTTATAAAAATTTTAAAAGTTAGGGATATAATTGTCTTTATGGTATAAAATTACCATTTTAGCCCCTTTTAATAATTAAAAATAGGGTATAAATATGTAATTATACACCCAATTCATCCCTATAAATTGACCCCCCAACCCTCTCATTTCTTCACACAAATTTCCAACTATCTTTGGAATAATTTCTCATTCTCTCTTAATACTCTCTTAATCTCTTTTCTAAGTCTTGAGTTACAATTAGTTTCTTAATTGAACTCAAACTTAAGCTTTTTTTTAGCCATCAAGAATTCAATGCTCTCTCGGTCTAGACTAGTCATTTTTTTCTATGTCTCGTGCTCACTACGTGACTAGACGTGGAGAAGATCAAGTAAGTATTAAATTAATTTACTTTTATAATATAATTATCACGTGGTGAGCACAAGCACGAGGCATAGAGAAAAATGACAGATAATAGAAGAGTGAAGATAATTATCATTATGTCAAATTCTCAACGTTCAATCTTCCTTACATCTACCTTAAATTTCTTCAATGCTGATCAATGGAGAAATACCATTTTAAGTATTATCGAACGTGTTAGTCAAATTATACGAATTGATGTATTCAGGTTTGAAGAACACTTTATCCACTTATCTGATCATGCAAGACAAGAATTTTTGGCTTCTCCCTCTCCTTCTCGGGTTGAGATTGAGATAGAGGTTGAGGACTTTGAAATAAGTGATAGTGAGGAGGATAGTGATAATATCAACGATGAGCCGGAGCAATATATCGAAACAAACCAAGCACAAGAGTCACTTGAGTTTTTTATTATTGAAGAAGGAGGTAGAGCTGAAAACATGGAGTGCGCAATATGCATAGAGAAGATGGAGCACGGAGCGCAAGTATGCTTAACACAATGCTCGCATATCTTCCATAGTAGCTGCTTGCGTAGTTGGCTACGGGTCAATTGTGTATGCCCATTATGTCGACAATTGATTTAAGCTTAAATGTATAATTTATTAATATGAAATTTAATCGAGTTGGTTTTAGCTTTAGTCATGTGTTGTTAGTATTGTTAATTAATTTAATAAAATATATTAAAATTAAAATTATATATGTTTAAAATAAAATAATTAATAAAATAATAATTAAATATTTTTTAAAAAAAATTATGCAAAATATATAATTCTCAATTTCTTATTTTAATAATTAATTAAATTTGGCACGTGGGCCGACTTTGGCCCACGTGCCACAATCGGCCCGTGGGCCAACTTTGGCCCATGGGCCACAATCGGGCCGGGCCAAACACGGCCCAAGTCCCCTCATTTGGCCCGTTGGGCCGTATTCGGCCCGCGTGCCGAAGTCAGCCCGCGGGCCGCGCCTGGCCCGCGTGCCGGATCTGTGCTCACGCTGCAACCGAACCGTGCCTGGGCCGGCACGGTTAATTGGGCCGCGGGCCGTGCCGGGCCCAGCGGTTCTCCTGTCGTGCCGTGCCGGGCACGGCACGATTTGAAACGGGCTGTGCCAGGCACGGCCCGCCTAGAACCGGGCCGAGGCGGGCACGGCCCATGGCCACCTCTACATAAGTGTATGCTCATATAGCCAAACCTATACATACATCATCACGAAAATCTTAAATCAGATATATATACAATGCACAACAATATATTAAAGTAATTTACCCAAGCACACTAAGGATAGAGGAGTTTACACATAATAGTATGGCACATCCGCCAAAAGCACATATCTTCTTCTTTGCAACACTTTTAGTGAGCTCAATACACAAGAAGTGGTGAACTGCCTCTACCCAATTGTATGAACCCAATCTTCTAACATCCTCAATAAAAATCAAAATACCGGCATCCAAATGGAAACTAGCATGGCTGAACAAAAAACAGCAAAACATATACAGTGTTGCCAACTTTACAAATCTCTCTTCCTCTTCCTCTTCTATATGCCCACTTGTGCACATATCTCTTAATTTTTTCTCTATTACATTTTGATTTATGGGGAGCCCGGTAAATTCTGAGAGAACAAATGGAGTGCTGGGTCGATTATGGCTAAATCGAACCAACTCTCCTACTTGGTGAAAACCAAGAATGATAAATACATCATTAACAGAAAATGGGATAAAATGCCCATTAATATCAAACCCTCTCCTCTCACCATCCCACCGAGACTGTAGATACTCTATAGCTAACATATCTAGTGGGATGGAAGGCCCCTCCAACAAATGCCCAAATGGCGTCCTTAGTAAATGTTCCTTTACTGCACCTCCCCCTTCTACTTCACTCATAAATTTGTGAAGTTTATTCAAGGAACATCTACTAAAAACCGGCCTATGATCTTCAATTTTCTTTTTCTTTTGTACTTGCGCCTACTTCTTTATTACAAACTGAGGGACAACATCATAATCGCTACTAGAATCGGTACTAAATGTTGAACTACTCATTGTATCAAAATAATCTGTTAAACACAATTAAAAAAGCCTCATAAGCCCAAAAATATCAATTTTCTGGAGAAAGTTAAATTGTTATGTACAACCAAAAATAAGATGCAAACAATAATTTAATTGGTTGAAACAATTCTGTAATTTTAATTGTACAAACAATAGCTACAATTGTAGAAAAATTGGCCACCTAAACATGCACATATGGCTCAATTTTTTCAACTTTGTGTTGCACTATGGACCTGGTAATGTTGGAGATATTTAGGTTGTGAAAACTAGAGAAGTATATATATAGAGAGTATTGTCATCATTTGTTCAACTTACCCTACAATATATTTTACTTTCACGTTATAAACATGTGAATTTGTTCAATGTTTTTCTTCTTTCCAACACTCATCAATTCATAAGAGTTGGGGATGTTTAATTTTATGATGTACTAAAAGGCAATGATTCTTTGACATTAATTAAAAGAAGCTGTTCAAACAGAGAAGGCGCCAGCAGCTTTGGGACCATATTCTCAAGCTATTAAAGCCAACAACCTTGTTTTTGTTTCTGGTGTTCTAGGTCTTGTTCCTGAGGTTTAGTATTAAAATATCTTTTTGCACCTTATTTGTCTTACTGATTCATTTTTCAGTTTTCCACTTATCCATATAGCAATTATACAATCTTTTGATTCAGACAGGAAAGTTTGTCTCGGATAGTGTTGAGGATCAAATAGAGCAGGAATGTAATGTTAGACTAATTTCAGAAACTTGCTGAATTCTAAGTCCCTTTAGTTTGTCATTCAAAAAGATCAGGTATTCTACATAATATATTTCACTTTCAGTTTTACTAGACATAAATTCTTCTCCTGTCAAATCCAGGAGAAGTCAGAAGTAGAATGAAGAGTGTAAAGAACATTCAAAAAATTACATACCTAGATTGTTTCTAGCGAAGTTGACGGAGACAGAGAGTGCCTGGAGACGGAGACGGAGAGGGATTGTCGGAGACAGAGAGGGCCTGGAGACGGAGAGGGCTTTTCAACCGCCGGAAATTGCCTCGCCGATGAGGGAACGGGAGCGGGAGAAGATCGGCGGAAATCTCCTCAAACGGGAGCGGACCGAGATGGAGGGATTGTCAGAGATGGAGTGGGCCTGGAGACAGAGATGGAGAGGGAATGTTGGAGATGGAGAGGGCTTTTCCACCACCGGAAATCGCCTCGCCTAGAACGAGAGCGGGAGAAGATCGGCAGTAAAAATATTTTCACCGTGGCACTAATGGGCGGGCAAATTTTTTTTACCCTAACTTTTGACAGACGACAAAGTTGACCAGCCGTTAGACAAAATTTCAAGTAACTTAAAATCGTGTAAGTTTGACTTGAAATCGTGTAATAGAACTTGCATTAAGATACGTGCCTGCACGCTTAAGGGACCCTTCTGCGATGACGCGCCGAAGGGTCCCTCCGGCAAAATTTTTTTCCCACTTGACTGATCTTGTCGTTGCCTCTTGTCATATGGAAATTGCCGAGGATGTGGCTAAAGGTTATCACCTGGAGGGAGAGGTTGTTCGCCTCTGCGAATGCTGGAGAGGAGGAATGAAAGCTCATTGCCGCTCATCATTCCTTCCTTCCTCTAGTCAAAGCCCATTGTCTTCTACCCTCTTCATTCGCCCGCCCGACGTCTTAAGGATGAAGGACTCAGCTCGCCAGCTAGTGCCCGATCTCCATTCCATCTTTGATATGCCCACGAATCACACCTCCACACATGATTTGCTCGCCTATCGCCGCTTCTTCCACAAGCCATGTCTCGCCTCCTTCTGCGCCAATGATCGAGCCAGCGAATCATGCCTCCACTCATGATTCCACCAGGTCGTTGCAGATTGCGTTCACCATCATATCCACCAGAACAGAAGACAACGGCAGTGCCAGAGACGACTGCCCCGTCTACGCAATCATCAAAGTAGCCTCTACTTGATTTGGGCCTCCATCCGTGTCAGCGACGAGGGGTTGGGCCTGTGCACAAACCCGTCTACCTCCTGCCTAGTCCAAGAGCTTTCCGGCATCACACTAGGTGTCAAGTCTGGGTCAGGCCGGTTCGGCCCAAGGCCCAGTGGGCCAAGATCAAACCCAAACCCAGGCGAAATAGCCAAAAGCAGAGGACTGTCATGGTCAACATCCAATATTGACTTTCCCCAATCTGGCGAAAGGCGCGTCGAGCTCCGAAGAAATAGTGTCGTCTTCCCCAAAGAAACCGGACATGGTCTCAGGCGACGGAAGCGGACACTCGGACGGAGTCTCCGGAGGAAGACTTGGACGCAGAGGAAGGATAGCGGCGGATGCGTGCGGATCGGAAGGGAGCTTCGTTCCTATAAATCCGTCCGAGGAGCGGACGAGGGGGGGTGTGCGTGGAGGCGACACCACAGAGAGCAACGGCGAGTGCTGGGAGCGGCACCACTACCGGCGGCGGAGAGAGCGTCGTCGCCTTGCCAGAGCAGAGGCTCTGATGCCGCCGGAGGGCGAATGCTCCGGTGCCAGAGGGCGTCGACGAGCGTGAGTGAGTGAGAGCATGTAACCGGCGTTCGAGGACGACCGGCGAGGGAGGGACGGGGGCGATGGTCGGAGGACCCCCGCCAAGAAACCGTGTAACCATTCATAGGAATAAAAGTACAGTTTCTTCCCATCTCCTCTTTCCTCTATTATTCACCGTGGTGGCGGTGTTTCTGGGTGTTTCCGGCGGCGGACGGCTGTCCAGACGCCGACGAGGTAGAAGGGAGGCAGGCGGCCTTCCCCTTCCCTACCTTTTCCGGTGAGTTCACGAGCGCACCGGCACTCGGCGGAGGCGGCGCCGCGTGCGAAGGAGACGAACGTTTCAAACGTTCGGGCGTGGCTGGCGTGGCGACGTGGGTCAACGGACGAAACGCGGTCAACGAGAAATCGAGTCGGCTGAATTCAATTTCGTTGGCTGACGCAGTGACGACGTCAGCAGAGGTGAGTGGCGAGGTGCGAGGCGAGTTTCAGTGGCTGACGTCAGCAATTGAAATTAAATCGGCGAGATTGCAGTCAATGGGCACTGTTCAGAGTTGACTGGTCAAAGTAGCGTTGACCAGAGAGGTAATTTGGGGTTCCGATTGAGTTTTCTTGAAATTAGGGTTAGGGTTTCTGAGCGACCTTGTAATTTGGGGACAAAACTTGTTCGGGGAAATTAGGGTTTTCGATTTGGGGCCGGAAACCCTAGAGAGCGTTTCGTTCCGATGTTCCGCCGGACGGTCCTAAGACAACGGATAAGCGCTGTTTTTAGGCAAATCCGACCGGGGCGTGACAACAGGTATCAGAGGAGGTTTTGAACGAGCATAGAGATGCAAGGTTCAGCTGAGTTCAGCTGAGACGGTGCAGCAAGATTATTGTGGGCCCATGACCCACGGGTCTGAAATTATCCTTGACAAAGTTTGTTGATGCAAGTTACTGTAAACATGATGACTCAGTGCGTTAGACCATGAACTCAACAAACGCAGGTTGAGTGGAGCATCTGGGGAGATGCGTTATGGACGTGATCCTGCTCGTATTGAGTTGGGCGGAGCACTATGGCATGAGATGGCTGGGACACAGGAGGTCAGGCAGATTACCAGGGGGTGCGATAGTATGCGGCCTGGTTGTGTCAAGTCAAGGGAGTGCCAATTCCATGCAACGTGGTGCAGCAAACATTCATCATCAGACTGGAGACAGGAGATGGAGGACATGAATATTGGAGAGCCAGTGTTCAACCCATATCGAACATCGAGGGCGATGTTCAAATCAGGTGGGGGAGAATTGTCAAGCCTGGGTCAGGCCGGTTCGGCCCAAGTCGCAGTGGGCCAAGATCAAACCCAAACCCAGGCGAAATAGCCAAAAGCAGAGGACTGTCGTGGTCAACATCCAATGTTGACTTTCCCCAATCTGGCAAAAGGCGCGTCGAGCTCCGAAGAAATAGTGCCGTCTTCCCCAAAGAAACCGGACATGGTCTCAGGCGACGGAAGCGGACACTCAGACGGAGTCTCCGGAGGAAGACTCGGACGCGGAGGAAGGATAGCGGTGGATGCGTGCGGATCGGAAGGGAGCTTCGTTCCTATAAATCCGTCCAAGGAGGGGACGAGGGGGGGTGTGCGCGGAGGCGACACCACAGAGAGCAACGGCGAGTGCTGGGAGCGGCACCACTACCGGTGGCGGAGAGAGCGTCGTCGCCTTGCCAGAGCAGAGGCTCTGATGCCGCCAGAGGGCGAATGCTCCGGTGCCAGAGGGCATCGACGAACATGAGTGAGTGAGAGCATGTAACCGGCGTTCGAGGACGACCGGCGAGGGTGGGATGGGGGCGACGGTCGGAGGACCCCCGCCAAGAAACCGTGTAACCATTCAGAGGAATAAAAGTGCAGTTTCTTCCCATCTCCTCCTTCCTCTGTTATTCACCGCGGCGGCGGTGTTTCTGGGTGCTTCCGGTGGCGGGCGGCTGTCCAGACGCCGACGAGGTAGAAGGGAGGCAGGCGGCCTTCCCCTTCCCTACCTTTTCCGGCGAGTTCACGAACGCACCGGCGCTCAGCAGGGGCAGCGGCGCCGCGTGCGAAGGAGATGAACCTTTTGAACATTTGGGCATTTGAAATGAGGGCGTGGCTGGCGTGGCGACGCGGGTCAACGGACGAAACGCGGTCAATGAGAAATCGAGTCGGCTGAATTCGATTTCGTTGGCTGACGCAGTGATGACGTCAGTAGAGGTGAGTGGCGAGGTGCGAGGCGAGTTTCAGTGGTTGACGTCAGCAATTGAAATTAAATCGGCGAGATTGCAGTTAACGGGCACTGTTCAGAGTTGACTGGTCAAAGTAGCGTTGACCAGAGAGGTAATTTGGGGTTCCGATTGAGTTTTCCTGAAATTAGGGTTAGGGTTTCTGAGCGACCTTGTAATTTGGGGACAAAACTTGTTCGGGGAAATTAGGGTTTTCGATTTGAGGCCAGAAACCCTAGAGAGCGTTGCGTTCCGGTGTTCCGCCGGACGGTCCTAAGACAACAGATAAGCGCTGTTTTTAGGCAAATCCGACTGGGGCATGACAACAGGTATCAGAGGAGGTTTTGACCGAGCATAGAGATGCGAGGTTCAGCTAAGTTCAGCTGAGACGGTGCAGCAAGATTATTGTGGGCCCATGACCCACGGGTCTGAAATTATCCTTGACAAAGTTTATTGATGCAAGTTACTGTAAACATGATGACTCAGTGCGGACCATGAACTCAACAAACGCAGGTTGAGTGGAGCATCTAGGGAGATGCGTTATGGACGTGACCCTGCTCGTATTGAGTTGGGCGGAGCACTATGGTGTGAGATGGCTGGGACACAGGAGGTCAGGCAGAGTACCAGGGGTGCGATAGTATGCGGCCTGGTTGTGTCAAGTCAAGGGAGTGCCAATTCCATGCAACGTGGTGCAGCAAACATTCATCATCAGACTGGAAACAGGAGACAAGAGATGGAGGACATGAATATTGGAGAGCCAGTGTTCAACCCATATCGAACATCGAGGGCGATGTTCAAATCAGGTGGGGGAGAATTGTCAAGCCTGGGTCAAGCCGGTTCGGCCCAAGGCCCAGTGGGCCAAGATCAAACCCAAACCTAGGCGAAATAGCCAAAAGCAAAGGATTGTCGTGGTCAACATCCAATGTTGACTTTCCCCAATCTGGCGAAAGGCGCGTCGAGCTCCGAAGAAATAGTGTCGTCTTCCCCAAAGAAACCGGACATGGTCTCAGGCGACGGAAGCGGACACTCAGATGGAGTCTCCGGAGGAAGACTCGGACGCGGAGGAAGGATAGCGGCGGATGCGTGCGGATCGGAAGGGAGCTTCATTCCTATAAATCCGTCTGAGGAGCGGACGAGGGGGGGTGTGCACGGAGGCGACACCACAGAGAGCAACGGCGAGTGCTGAGAGCAGCACCACTACCGGCGGCGGCGAGAGCTTCGTCGCCTTGCCAGAGTAGACGCTCTGATGTCGCCGGAGGGCGAAGGCTCTGGCGCCAGAGGGCGTCGACGAGCGTGAGTGAGTGAGAGCATGTAACCGGCATTGGAAGACGACCGGCGAGGGAGGGACGGGGGCGACGGTCGGAGGACCACCGCCATGAAACCGTGTAACAATTTAGAGGAATAAAAGTACAGTTTCTTCCCATCTCCTCCTTCCTCTGTTATTCACCGTGGCGGCGGTGTTTCTGGGTGTTTCCGGCGGCGGGCGGTTGTCCGGACGCCGACGAGGTCGAAGGGAGGCAGGCGGCCTTCCCCTTCCCTACCTTTTCCGACGAGTTCACGAGCGCAGCGGCGCTCGGCGGAGGCAGCGACGTGGGCGGCGCCGCGTGCGAAGGAGACGAACGTTTCAAACGTTCGGGCGTTCAAAACGAGGGCGTGGCTGGCATGGCGACGCGGGTCAACGAGAAATCGAGTCGGCTGAATTCGATTTCGTTGGCTGACGCAGTGACGACATCAGCAGAGGCGAGTGGCGCGGCGTGAGGCGAGTTTCAGTGGCTGACGTCAAGCGTGACATCAGCGATTGAAATTAAATCGGCGAGATTGCAGTCAACGGGCACTGTTCAGAGTTGACTGGTTAATGTAGCGTTGACCAGAGGGGTAATTTGCGGTTCCGATTGAGTTTTCCTAAAATTAGGGTTAGGGTTTCTGTGCGACCTTGTAATTTGGGGACAAAACTTGTTCGGGGAAATTAGGGTTTTCGATTTGGGGCCGGAAACCCTAGAGAGCGTTGCGTTCCGGTGTTCCGCCGGACGGTCCTAAGACAACGGATAAGTGCTGTTTTTAGGCAAATCCGACCGGAGCGTAACACTAGGTGTCTTTTTGTAAGATGAATATAATTCATCACCTTATAATTCATAAATCTATGTGGGGAGTAATTGTCAACGGCAATATAGATCCGACTCTATGCTTAGCATAAAAACTATTTTCTAACAAAGTAGTCTGTCAAATTTTTTTTTAAACAACAAATACCACATTTTATTAACATCAAGTACAACGCCTAAAGAATAAATACTACCAAAATACTAAAAAAATGTCAAAGATATTAAACCTCGAGTAGATTTAAAATCTAGCACATACCTAAATGCTATATCATAATAATTTAAATTCACTGGACATATGTTGGTGTGATGGCTACATATTATTTTAAGATTCTGACATATAAATAATCTTTATTAAAATTTTAAAACTTGCACCGAACAGATATAATATTAGAATAGCTAAAATAATCAATAGGCACAAGTCTATTGCATTTGCCTCACATAAATTGCCTAAGTGTTAAAACTTGTATCATAAAACTAAATAATTTGTGAAGAATTTTTAAACTAAACAATTTGTATATTATTAAATCATTATGCCAGAATATCCGACATCAAAAACTATTTTGCAGGAGACAAGGGAAGTTTAAGAAAGAGACACATTGACTAGAGAGATATTTGAGGACTGTGATGAGGGACTGATCAAAAATTTATAGATAATAATATGCTTAATAGAAAAAAAAAATAAAAACAAGAAACCTATTAGGCAATCACACGATATATAATAAATTTATCGTTTTGTTTCGTTAAATGAATTGGTTGTCATTCTATAGGTACCGAAACTAGCCTATTATAAATTCATCATCTTCCAGAATTTGACTTCGACTTGTACGACAACCCTGATCACATGCTTGTTACAGCAAACAAGAACAGAGTTCGACTACATGCAGAAATATTCAAATTATTGTGCACTTGAGAGCTGCCAGCCTCAAGCAAAAATAGAATTTATGTGCATGATTGAGATACAATTCAAGAGAGTTTCAAATAATCATTGAGCAATTTCAAGTATGCATAACACGGGAGCCATTACTAATCTTGCCTCATAAAACTCAACAACCTTACAAGAATGGTATAATTGAATCATATCATATGGATTTTTTTTTTTTTTTGCACAGAACAACTAATTATATATAATTGCCTCCATCAAAGGCCAAAATACATTTTAGTTCCTAAAGCCAAACATCATCCCAGGAATTAAACATTTAGAATAAACTGCAAAGTTAGCTAACCAGTCAACCGCTTGGTTAGCCTCACATCTTACAAAACAAATGGCATTAACATTCCAATTTGACAACATAAACTTAATTTCCCTAACTAGTTGTTGGATATCTTCTTGGATACAATCATTTCTCAGCACTGCAATAGCATTCTTGCAATCTGTCTCAAATATTATCTTGTTCCCCATCTAATATTGCTTGGAATAAGCAAAGCTAACCGCCGACTAAATCGCTAACAACTCCATTTCCAAAGAGTCTTTTGCTTGAGCATGAGCAGAAACAGCAAAAGAATATTTGCCAATGTGATCTCGAATGAAGTATCCAATACTTCCCTCATTTGACCTCCCCTTCCAAGAGCCATCTTTGTTAATCTTTAACCATCCTGGTGGGGACATATCATATGGATTTACAAATTCCCTGATAACCAAACTCTTAGATGCCAGACCATCTGTTGTTTATTTCAAGCCAGTATACCCTTGGACGTAATTTCGACCTTATATACATAAAGAATAAGTAATTACGATCCTGAACAGAATTTTTACCCTGACTAGTGACTAGAACAAAATTACAACAGGATGGCCAAGTTAAACAAGAGTTCTTAACCGAGTCAGTAGATTTTGCATACTCTCAAGCTTGTCTGTGAGGTATTGTACATCCGAAATGTGTCCGGAGTCACCTGAGCTACTTAAATCAGAAATAAGTGTAGAACATCTAGACTGTAGATCCAAAATTTCAACTTCTACCGATGTAATGGTTGACTCAACGCTATCATTTAGCATGAGACTACAAGTTGGAGTCCTCGGGGTGTTACCGATGCTGCCAAAACTACTTCGCCTGCTCAGTCTTCCTGGAGTCAAAATTTTGTGCATGCTGCCACTTCCTGCAAGAAAATCAAGAAACAAAGATGAAACTTGTGGCAAATGAAATGACATAGGGATTTTCCAGATTGTGCAATGAAAGAAATCATAAACAATTACCAATATACAAGATATGGTCATAGCAAAGAAAATAGAGAGAAACAAAGGTTGCTTGATAAATGAAGCCTAGATAGCAGTAGGATATATTTTTTTACAACAAAATTTATAAGCTTCATGCCTTGAATAGGGAGTGCTATTCCTCCAGAAACTTTACCTCAATAATTTTTATTAAGAAAAACAAACCAAAAGCAACTACAAATGTTAGTAGCATACCGAGGTTTGAAAGCTGATCTATTGCACCCTGACCAAGTGACTTATCAAGCTTAAGTAAGCGCAGCATTCCAGCAGCAATTCTACCTATGGAATCAACTTCAGATCTGCAAAGAGATGCAAGGTGCTCCAATTCCTCCTTTGTAGCTACTGCTTCAATCTGCAAAAAATAAAGTTATGCACATCTCAAATTCCAACCCACAGTAATACAAGTAAAAACATAGGAGACTTTTTCTTTTTTTTTTTCTTTTTTTTTCCGCAAAATAGGAAACATATGTTAACTAAATGGTTCTGTTAGAAAATAGGAGAGTTATCTCTTACCGGCTGCTTCACTGAAAACTTTACATTCTCCACATTCCACTTCGACTCATTCTCGCTATCATCTTCTGAAGCAACAAAGAAGACTTCAATATCTACACCATTACTAGTGATGTTTCCATTTGTCAACTCTCTCTCAACTACGTTAATGTCCCTTGTACTTGGCTTCAATGCTTGCAGACCTTCTATACCTACCTGCAATAATCAGAAGACAAGAATCCAAAAACGTAACAATGAGAAATGAGAAAAAGCGTCATAGATAAGTTTTACAAGAAAGTAATATATAGTTAATATATCTTAAGATGCTCATAACAAAATTTTACCAGCTATTACAATAATCCATGCTTCAGGTTATCCTATTAGTCAATCAATAAGTTATTTCTCACACAATGAAGAAGGCGGTGGATTTAGCTAATGTCATTCCAAAGAAAAGCACTTTCTTATTAAGGATATTCAAGAACATGAAGTGCATCGCTACAGATCATGCAGTCATCCTTAAGTCCACAACTCTCAACTGATGCTAATGAAAAGTCCATGATAAAACATGAAGTGCATCGCTACAGATCATGCAGTTATCCTAAGTCCACAACTCTCAACTGATGCTAATGAAAAGTCCATGATGGTGATAGGAAAAAGTCCATCTGCTGTTTCTAATTAACTTAGGACATGACTTCTAAGCACAGGACTTCAACAAGTAACTCCTCAACATATGAATTGATCCTATCATCATCATGGACTTCAACAAGTAACTCATCATGGATGTCCGATCTACAATTATGTGGTTCATTGAATGACCCATTTGAAGGTGGTAGTGCGAATGATGAGTAGAAGTGCAATAGGAATTTGCATTTATTGTGTAAGTAAGAAGATATTAATCTCTTGAACTCTACTCTACTATTTTTTTCTACTCCAACATAGTATCAGAGCGAGTGTTCAATCTAGCTGCCTCATTCCTCTTTGCTTCCGAATGTAAGTCCCATCTTAACTGAAGCTGCTAACAGGTGCCTGATGCCTGTGGTTGGTGTGCCATCCTGGAGCACTTTCCGTCATGCTTCATGCAAAAACTGCCTTATTTTCTTTTGTTTGGGTGTGATGCCTGATGCCACCACCCATATCTTTGCTTGCAACACCTTTCTACTTTGGATCACGGAACCTTACACTTGCGTTCGTCGCTCTTGCAATCCCTTACACCACTCCTCTTTCTTACGGCTCTTTACACCACTCATGACTCATCTCTCTCACGATGCCTTACGCTGCTTCTCTGTGCCTTACACCGCTCCTCTCTCGGCACTCTAGCAATGCCTAGTGCCATGTTCAACTTCCCCTGTCATCATCTACTTTGTTCAGGATCTTCCTGACTTTCATTTGACCTTCCACCTCTCGCCAACAACAACAAGATACTTCTACTGTCGTTCCTCTGTCCAAAACTTCTCCGCTGCACTGCTCTCTAGTGACCCTGAATCACGCACCTACTACAATTCCATCCACTCTGCAGTATCTGAGTTTGCTCTGAAGGAGTTCTAGCGAAAGTCCATTCCATGTGCCGCTAGTCCATCCTCCTCCATAATGATATTCCAACTGATCGATCTCCGTCAAATCTCTTTGCCTAATTGGCACCTCACTGAAGATCAACGCATTGGAAAAATGATATTCCACGTGAAGCCAAATACAGAAGTGACTCCCCTAGTAATTGAAGAAGGTTGGTTGCGTTAAGAGGGTAAAATGGCATTTGGAGATCCAATTCCTTTAAATTTGTAATACAAGATTGATTAAAATATTTAATTTTGTTTTGTTATTTAAATTTACTCTTGAATTTATAAATATCAATAGTCTAACTATAGTATTGAATGTAATTGAGCAACTTTCTATAGTGGACTCTTTTAATAGTTTATTTATTCAAGACATGGTAACCAAGAATGCACCTCCACTGCCACGAAATAAAGGAAAGGGGAAAGTTCTAGTAAACCTATCACATACCATCTACTGTTAATGAGCAAGAACATCATTAACATCAAAAGTTCAAATAATACATCTCTCCATCATGAAGTCCAAAATGACATAAGATACATATATAACAATGCAAGTACAAATGATGAAGCTAGAGGAAATGGCAATGCTAGTGGTGGTGGCGAGTCGCTAGTGCTGATGATGTGACACAAGAATGCACCTATGTGGCAAGCAACATATATGTCACACAACGAGCAAACCTATAGGTGATATGCTATACAAATATTAGAGGAGAGGTAAATGTTCAATTCCAACCTTACAAAGAACCCAGCTAAATAGGACTATGAAGAAGTAAGATCCATCTACTATTAGAATTAGAGAGTGACTCATCATCATCTTAGTCAAGCTACAAAAGCTATGGTTCAAAAAAGTTCATGTATTTGTATCCAATCCCATTACCGTGCTCATCCTAGTCTTTGTTGGAATGAAATCTATCTTAGTAGGTATCACCCTCTCAAGTTTACAGAACAAGTTGATTCCAAGCATACCACATTTCTTGGGAGGATTTTAAGATATAGACATTGAAAAGCTCTATAATAGATATAAGTCACATATAACAGTTCATGTGTGCTAAGATAGTCATCATTCCTCCTAGATGTAGTACGAGCCCTTACTAGGTGACTTCAGAAAAAAAGCTACTACTAACAAGTATTATACCATAATTCAATTTTTTGATATTTATAGTTTTAATTTAACAGTTCAAAATCAAGCCAAAAGATTCTTGCATGCAAGGTACTCAATGTATAAGTATTTTTAATTCCAAATTCAATCAAACATATCTTAATAATCTCTAATTCTATTCTTTAAGTTTCTAAGATAAGTGGGAGCAAACCAAAAGGGTGAGGCTAGTTGAAAAGCAAGGTCATTAGGCTCTTTTTCCTATGATAAAATATCACAATCGATTTTAGTGATAGTCTGATCATGTAAATCAAACCAACTAGTAATTATGCTGATACTCAGTACACAGACCATATGCCATAAAATCTTTTTTCATTTTCTAGAGATTTGTTTTGATTGTATTTACTGGACCAAAGTCTTAAACCTTGCTTGAGATCTATATATAGGAAAAAAAGATGTTAAGAAATGCAATTGAAATTTTAATATGGTTAAATGCTTACCGTGATGAATTCCACAGGAAACTTATGTTTCATGTTGAATATCCCCTTATTTTGAGAATTCGGTTCAGGGTTATTCTTTGCTTTTACATGCAGACTTTGGAAGGTTGTATGCCAACATCTTTCTTCTCTGCAAAGATTATCACCTGCGTTCTGCAAGCATCCCCCTCCCAACTCCTGTATTCCATCTAGAGCGAACAACCAATTGTTGAATGTTAAAGAGACATCAATAACATCTGGCATTCGCACATCCAAAAGTCCATAATCCTCTTTGAAAGTTTCATCTGATATGAAAAATGACAATAACCATCAAATGACTGAAAAATTATCCCAAAAAAAAAAGAAGTTAAAGGATAACAAAATGTATCAAAGGCTAATTCTGCATACGAGGATCTCGAGTCTACACTACTGAAGATGTCAGTTCACTTATTTCACATCATTTGCTCCTTACAACAAGTATATATGGATCTAGAAATGTTCATGATTACCTAATTAATTACCAGTTCACACAAGCAATACAAATGCCTCTAAAGTTGTTGTTTACACTAAGAGACTAGGAGAGAGGCAGGGAAGGGTTTACCTTTTCCTTAGGTGAGTTCATAGGTGGGGGAAGGCAAAGGAAAGATAGAATTTCTCCTCCCTCCATTTCCTTCCATTGAATGTTATTTTACATATTCACAGAATTTCTACAGATAAGTAGTTTAACATAAAATGAGGATTAGGACAATAAAAGGTTTTCCTTTCAACCTTTCGCTATATATATTCTTCATCAAGGTTTTCTACTCGATCCATTTTGATCCCACACAAAGTATAGTTGGTAATGCCTGAGTAAAAAATTTATATTAATATATATAAATATATGCGTACGTATATGTGTATATATACATATATTGGACCATTACTGATGTGTTGGTAAAGGAGTGGCCCGCTGCATGCTGCATACTGCCTACAGGTGACTATACTAAAATGGCTCCTTTCTCACTACCTTCCTATCATTTCCTTTCTTCTACTCCTCTCCCTCAACATAAATTGGCAAACAATCCCTTATGTACACGGACACCACTGTTCCATGGTTATTAAGTTATGTCAATGTTCTTATCGTTGCTATAATTTAGCATAAACAAAACAAAACTAAAGGTTGCAATGAAGCTGCACTAATCCAAATTGGCTAGTTTCTCCGCGACATGAAAGTTATTATTTCTAGAGAAAATGCGCAGGTGTATATTCTAAAAGAAGAAATTGTCAACCTTTCTAATCTTACCAGCTTTAATGGGAGGTGATGCTCTGAGAAGTTCTGCTAGTGGCCCTGATGATAAATGCTTCAGACCTTCCAATAATCCCTCTCCTGGACCACCATCTGGCCCAAGAATTCCAAATTGATGCAGCAAAGACTCAGTATGCGTCATCCCTCCACCAAGACGTACACCATTAACCTTAACAGAAGCATTCAGGCTATGAGACTCTGTATCTTGGAGATCATAAGGTATCACATGTGTGACGGTTATGTCAAGAAATGGAACTATTTTCTTTTGATGCTTGCTTTTGTTGTCAACCCATAAAATTGCTCTCATTTGAGGATATCTATTGCCGCTAACAAGGCTTTCATGTGCATTAGACATCCCTATAGCATTGTCATAAGCTAATGTCTCCACTCCATTCAAGCAGTATACAGACACAGTCTCCCAGTGCAAGCTAGTAGACACTGCAAAAGCACCACCTAGAGTCTGATGAGAAACTTTTAGGAATAAATCCTGCCCATCAAACTGAACTAGAGGCATGCCATGAATACCATTGGATGAAGATTCCAAAAATTTGAGGCGGAGATTATTTACGGCTATGCTTACAGCAGTATCACTAGGCATCTTTTTCAATATCTTAACTCCAATCTTCTCTTTACTACCTTTGCTAGCTTTTGTTATTTTTTCAGTAACACCACCAAAATAGGTATACAGATCTAAAACATAGAACAGCTGTTCAACTGAAGCATTGGAAATATATTGCTGGCAGGCAACACCAATTCTGACTACACCTTGAGGAGGAGGTACTTCTATCAAAGGGCAACCATCTGCAGTAGCCATAGCAGCCTCGAAACATACGTCATGAAACTCAACACATCGCCATAAATCTGCATACCAGTCAGCAGAACTTGCTTGTTTTGGAAATGTATTGCAGGTCTCAAGTGAAACACTGAGATGTGAAACTCGAGTAGTCCACTTCTTCTGACTTGCATCAATCGGTTGGTATTCCCAGAGACTAAAGCATGCAGGATCTGTCTCTAACTTTAGTAAAGTGCATTTTATGGATGGTGATTGAGCAAAATACAGGTCCTCAACATGAAGTCTTGCTCCAGAAAAGCTTGAATGATAAGAATGATCAAAGTTTCTGGACAAATTGCTCTTGTTTTGCATATCTAGAGGCACAGCAAGGTCAAATTCTTTCAGGATAAATTCAAGAGAGTTCACTGAAAAATCAGGCAACACGACACCAGGGCTGACCACAATTCCATCAGCTAAGAAAGAGGAAATCCTTAAACAAGATTCTTCCTGAAGAGTAATCTGAAAAGAGAAGGAAGGTCGTATTTCAGTAGAAGAAAAGAAGGTAGAATTAAAAAAAAAATAACTTCCAACTGCTGAAACACAATAGTTAATAATCTATGTACCATAAGCGGCTGGCAAGTAATAACTGTTCGTGAAGCAAACTTTGGAGGGCTGGGGGATGGATTTATTTGAAGAGAATGAAGAGAAATCAAAGGAACACCCGTATTAAATTTCATGTGCTGATCTTCTATAGGATAGATTGGAGGACAAAAATTCCGACCTGGCAAACATATTATAAAAATGATCAGTTTCAAATTAAATTTCAGTCGAACTAAAAAAGTCTACAACAGTTGGTTAAGGAAGTAATAAATAGTAATAGTGGAATCCAGTTACCGACCAAAGTCTGGTACATGTAGAAGTTCCTTGTCAGTAGCCCTCAGAGACGGTTGTATCAAGGTGCATGGAGGGTGTGAAAAAGTGTCCCTACAAATGAATAAATAGTTTCCATGTTTAGCTCAACAACACATTTTGTAAAAATCAAAGAAAATTTTGCAAACTTTGGGGACAACAGAGTGGCGCGTGGTATGAAAAGAAGTTCCCGTGACGTGGTGCATATGATGTGCTACAGGTTAGGATACACAATCTGCCGACTAACACTACGCAAGAAAGGGATGGACTTCTTTTCAGCATGCAATATCAGCAATTGCTTGCCCATGTGCAATGATGTACCAAGGCATACGCAATTGCTACTAAATTATAAATATACTAATTAGTATTATATTCATATGCTTTTTATACAAATTTGTAGACTCATATTACATAGGATCCAAAAGAAGAATATATTATTTTTCATAATTGAGTAATTACGAGGTTTTATACAGAGAAAAAAATAGTAAAAGGTAAATACATAGGATAGTAACACTCACCCTTAAGGTGAAGTGTATATATCAATCATATCTAGCTTGGTAAAAGAATAAGAAAATGACTAGAAGTAAGCACTTTAATGGTCTGTTTACTTGGACGGAAGGAAATGGACGGAAGGAAAAAGGAAGGGAAAAAGATAAGGATGGAAATAGGATCACGTGTCTTACACATGACCCTGTTTTCTATGAAGGAGAAGAGAGGCTACTACTCTATGCGACGACGAGTAGCGTAGCCGGCAAGCGGTCGAGGGCGAGCTTGGCGGCCGATCTTGCAGCCAGCGAGCATTTGTGTGGTGACGAACTTGGCAGGCAAGCATCTATGCGACGATAAGCTTGACGGGCGAGCTTGGCGAGCGGCTGCGGAGAGCTTGGCGAGTGGCTGCGAAGAGCTTGGCAAGCTCGCAACTGGGAAGGATATGTGCGGAGAGCTGCGGCGGAAAGCTTGGTGAGCTCGCAGCCTACGAGGATCTATGCGACAACATGCTTGGCAGGCGATCTTGCAACCGGCGAGTTTTTGTGCGGCAACGAGCTTGGCGAGCGAGCTCACAGTTGGCGAGCTTGGCGAGCATATGAGCGGCGACGAACTAGGCGGGCAAGCTTGGCGAGCGGCGGCGGAGAGCTTGGCGAGGTCGTAGCCAATGAGGATATGTGCGGAGAGCTGCGGTGAAGCGCTTGGCAGGTGGAGAGGATCTGTGCGGCAAGCGTAGCAAGCATCTGTGCAGCCGGCAACGAGTGCAACCGGCGAGCATTTGAGCAGTGGAGAGCTTGGAGAGCGGCGACGAGCTTGACAAGCGGAGAGGATCTGTGCGGCGAGCGTATGTGCAGCGACGAGTGCACTCCAACGAAGCGAGCAGCTAGCAATCTACATGATTTGGGTGGATTGAGAAACGATCCCTATTTTCCTTCCCATTTTCCTTCGTCAATTTTCCGTCTGCCCAAGTAAACGAGGGAAAAAGGTATAATCCATCTTTTCCCTCCTTTTCCTCCAAGTAAACAAGGTGTAAGGGATATACCCAGTGCCACATTATACCTAGTGGGGGCAAATGCCCCCACTCAATTTTTCAAATCAATAAAACATATATATGTATATGTTATGTTACATGTATAAAAATTATTAATTGCCCCCACTAAAAAACTTTAATCTTTATAATTTTTGTCCTCATATATGTGTTGCCCCCATATACCTTCGGGTCATAGATCCGCCACTGGATATACCAGTCAATTAGTTTTTTGAAATAATGAATTGGGCGCAAATTATTCTAGACATCCTTGCATCCTCACAAAATGATAATCAACTTTTTTGTGCTTTGACCACGTGAAAGACAAGACCTACTTGCAATACTGATGGTTTCCTAATTAACAAAAATACATAGTCAATTGCTTTGCATAAGTTATACCAAAATCCTCTAGGAAAGTTTAAAGCTACATCATTTCACTAGTGGTATGGATTATAGCTCGAAATCCAGGTTCAACACTAGAGAGGGCATTCACATTTTATTTCTTGCATTTCCATATTACAAAATTCGGGCAACACAGTGTAGTGGCACTAGTGCACCTTCTATCATATGCATACTCAGCATAATCAACATAAGAGTAAGGCAATCTAAAGATCCTTGCGTGTTTTGTTGAGTAAACTTTTACTAGGACACTTTTGAGAGTTAGGATTCTCATAATAAAGATCCTTGCGTGTTTTGTTGAGTAAACTTTTACTAGAACACTTTTGAGAGTTAGGATTCTCATAATGCTTTCCAATGACTTTGTTTACTGTCCTGCATAAACTAACTTATAAATGTGGTGACGGTAAGACTAACTTTCGAATCGAAGGTATTACGATCGACACCTAAGAATCATCATTTGCTCTTATTTATAGCACAATAAGAGAGAAGTATTAGTACACTTACAACCAAGCAGATAAGGTTCTTTAGGAAGACCATAAAACACTTCTCTAATACAAATATACACTGGACATTGTAGCTAAACATAATACCAAAAAATTAGCACAACTTCTTATTATCTTCGATTATATACTATTCTTTGAGATGCTTCTGTACTTCAACTCAGTGTTTGAAAAACCGAATCAAAATTTTTGATTTGTACTATTCCGAAACGAGACTGGTTTAACTATAGCATATATGTCAATACACATGAAATTACTGTAACACAATATTGGTATGCACTGTTCATAACGGTCTCGCAACTAACTGGACCAAGCTACTG
Organism: Costus lasius; assembly: GCA_027563935.2. Taxonomy (NCBI): domain Eukaryota; kingdom Viridiplantae; phylum Streptophyta; class Magnoliopsida; order Zingiberales; family Costaceae; genus Costus; species Costus lasius. The sequence goes on along the minus strand of CM050450.1, from coordinate 89,281,060 downwards.
GACTGGATTGCTTCAAACTATATATTGTGTATCACTCTCAATCAAAATAATGTCATACCTAAGTAGTTGTGTTAAATAAAGATGGAGTTATTTGTCTTCTTGTTGCAAATCCTAATACTAGTAAACACATGTGAGAATTTATTAAATCATGCTCTAGGGATTTGTTCGAGTCCATAGATGACTTTCTTGTGCTTATATTCTTACATCTTCCACTAAGTAGCATACATGTTCCTGCATGCAAACATACTCAAAAAGGTAACCATATAAGAAAATGTTTTGGACACTCATTTGAACCATCAATCACTCTCAGTCGACCACTAACTTGAATAGAACAAAATTTGAGTTAACCCCTAAAAAACGACCAAGGTAATCAAACCATATATTTATGTAAAATCTTTTGCAACAACTAGGACATGGTGCTCATCCATAGAGCCATATGAGCTATATTATACAATGAATCCCCAATAATACACAACGTATCAAATTTTAGATGGTGTGACACACTCATGAGTTCCTCGAGAGAGGAGTCATTCTATTTTTAATATCCATTGCTTTTGCCAATGTGGATTTAATATGACTTCTCAAGAAATCATACAGGTAAGGACTCAAAACGTATGAAAACTAGAAGATGAACAATCAAAAGAATCATAGTGAGAAATGGGATAAGTAGTAAAAGATTGTTTGCCTTTGCAAACATAATGAGACTATAATATGTAGGCATGTGATGGAGGATCTAGTCTGAAGATGATAATGGTGCAAGAAAGATCAATAGTTGTTAAGGTCATCTTCTAAAAACCCATAAAGGGGAGAAAGATAGCAATAGATGTGATTCTGAAGTAATATAAGAAATTGAAGTAGCATGTGTTAGTAGTAGTAGGAAGTGATATACTGATAGATAGTGAAACTAAAGGTAAGGGTGACACATTTAAGAACTGTGTGGCACTTAAAACAGAAGGGGCAGACTTGAAGGTGGCATCAACAAAAACAAAGTGATAATAAATAATAGGATCATGACAACAATAATCCTTCCGTACTAAGGAAGGTACTAAGGCAGATACACCAAATAGAGTAGAGGCACATATATAGATCATATTACATTTTAGATCCTACATTCATTCCAAAACGGTTTGCCTAATTTGAGTCGATCGAAAAATCCTTAGACCCGGAATGCATTTTTGACAACATTGGGTACAAGGGAAGGCATGAGGGCCAAAGCAAATAAACAAGGATAAAGAGAGAAAAAGGAACTCCAATCATGAAGAAAGGACAAAACATGGTTAATGAGATATAGAGTCCAAGGAAAGCGACAACCTAATATGATGTACTAACATGCATATGAAGCATCATATCATGAGCTACAACCAAGAAATGATGATTCTTATGCTTAATTGGCCTATTTTTTCAATGTGTAAAAACAAATGATTTGATGGAGAATGACAAGTGACTAACAAAAGGATATAAAAGCACACTACATATACTCAACAACATTATGTGTGCATAAAATATTAATAGTTTTGATAAGCTATGCCCTTCATTTCTTAAGAAGAAAATATTGAACACACTAAAACTCAAACTAGCTCTTTAGAAGATAGATTCAAGTCATACAAAAATAATCTCAATAAATATGGTAAAAATAATGAAGGCAAATAGAAGCAAATATGGGTCACGAATGTCAAATATCATAATGTATTAATTCAAATTCAAAGGGAAAGACAAGTTTTTTTTTATATTAGATGGAATGACACATGGTATTGCTTGCCTAGTTGGCAAACTTCACAGCCGACTGAATAAAGACTCTAAAGGCAATAGCTACTTTGCTTTACATTAGATGGAATGACACATGGTATTGCTTGCCTAGTTGGCAAACTTCACAGCCGAATGAATAAAGACTCTAAAGGCAATAGCTACTCTGCTTTACGTAGAGAAGGATAACCCGTCGAAGGATGCCATTAGTAAGGTGACAAGGAAATAGAAGAAATAGCAAAAAGTGTAGCGAGTGGGCGATCAAAAAGGATGTTGACAACATCAAACTCATACCCCCACAAATTGTCACCTTAGATTGTAAACTCTGAAAGAACTAATGAGAAGGAAAAAAAAGTCCCACAACAAAATTGAGTGAGAGTACTAATAAACAAAATTATTAAGAAGGTTGGGGACACTTAATATATATATATATATAAACAACTCTTAGAAGGAGGGCAGAAAAAGTATGTATACTGGAACCATCTAGAATAAAGAATAAAATAAAATAAAATGATACCACGAGTACATGCAAGAGAGTAAGGCCCCCAAAATCAACTATCCACAGGGTAGTAGAAGAAACCTTAAAAGTTATACTAGAATTTGCTGAGGTAAAAGCAATTAAAGAGAAACTGGGGGCAATAAGTATTGATGGAGACGTTCATAATTAGCAACTAGAAGTGATCAAAGTCGTTGCATACAAGAACTCTGAGAAGAGGAAACAACTAAGAACTATGATTAAGTGCCTACAGTACACATATAGAGGATATGTGCCTTCATCACGATTATGTTCATACTAGAATGACCACCACTACGAGATTTGAACCTGCTTATGGCAAGGCCAAAAGGATCAGTAGTGGTGATAGGAGCACCAATGATTAACCAAAGGCCAATAAAAGCTTGCAAAAAAAGCGTTCTTAAGATTGAGGATGATGACAACATTGCAAAGGTGACTTCAAGTAATAGCATAAGAGTTGTTAGGACTTAAGACTACAGAAAAACTTGGCAATGAGGAAGTATTTGCATTGCAGACAAGTGAGTTTGTCAATCAGAGGATGATAGAACTATAACTCAGTCTACTTATTTCATATTAAAAAGCTTTACTATAGAATGTATAAACACAAACCACATTGCATTCTACGGAGTCGGTTCCATGAAAGGCATCATATATTTCTTTAGCAGTGGAGAGGAACATAATGGACACAGACTGGGGTTGTGTTATTAAGAGCCAGATGAGAATAACATAATCAAATATTTGTTTAGTGGTGTAACATTAGCATTAGGAGAAAAGGGGGGAGGTGTTTGGAACAACTAGGAGTTTAAAAGACTCATTCTGATGCCTAGTAAAGGGAAAAGGAGTTAGCCATGTGAAACTAATAAAACAAAACTAAAAACCAAAGTTTTAATCTTAATCCAACCATTGAATTGGTTTACCACTAAACTAGCACATATTGGCTTCCCGACAGTAAATGTCTCAAATGTACCAACATACCAACACTAGTGTGCTGGATATAGAAAACCTAACAGACCAACATGTCTTGCCTGTAGCCTTAGAATAGAATGAGATTTTTATTCTTTGTAAATGCAAAAACTCTAATATATTATAATACTTTGGTACGGTATACTCTTAACAGGAATCCAATCTATAGAGAGTTGTTGGAGAATTATGCTCATATTGTCTATTCTGAAGCAACCCTTGAAAATTTTAAACAAGTGAAACATGTTATTTAGGAGCAATACATTGCAAGCAAAAGGATAAAATTGGTGTAACATTAGCATTAGGAGAAAAGGGGGGAGGTGTTGGAACAACTAGGAGTTTAAAAGACTCATTCTGAAACATGTTATTTAGGAGCAATACATTGCAAGCAAAAGGATAAAATTGGTGTAACATTAGCATTAGGAGAAAAGGGGGGAGGTGTTTGGAACAACTAGGAGTTTAAAAGACTCATTCTGATGCCTAGTAAAGGGAAAAGGAGTTAGCCATGTGAAACTAATAAAACAAAACTAAAAACCAAAGTTTTAATCTTAATCCAACCATTGAATTGGTTTACCACTAAACTAGCACATATTGGCTTCCCGACAGTAAATGTCTCAAATGTACCAACATTCCAACACTAGTGTGCTGGATATAGAAAACCTAACAGACCAACATGTCTTGCCTGTAGCCTTAGAATAGAACGAGATTTTTATTCTTTGTAAATGCAAAAACTCTAATATATTATAATACTTTGGTACGGTATACTCTTAACAGGAATCCAATCTATAGAGAGTTGTTGGAGAATTATGCTCATATTGTCTATTCTGAAGCAACCCTTGAAAATTTTAAACAAGTGAAACATGTTATTTAGGAGCAATACATTGCAAGCAAAAGGATAAAATTACACTTTCATGTGGTCTCAAGTATTTTAGCAAATGAGTTACGAGTATGCTTCACTTGCTACAAAAGGCAAGACATTGCATAAATTGGTTCAATGGCCTATAATCACCTTATATTATCATGTGATAGAAGTCCAATAAAAGTTGAAAAGAAGATAAATCCCAAACCACTACTACAGGCATGCTTCCTATCAGTTTTATACTATGTTGTTGACAAATCCAAAGACAAGTAATCTTGCTATCCTTTAAAACTGTCAACCAAGCCATTATATTATCCTTTATGGACTTAGTGTCACTTTAGCCATATTCTCTTCTTAAAATTTAAGTCAAACCTGTTAAATTCTAGTAAAAATATCTTCTCTATTGATCAATTGCCAAGTTTTGAAACTATCCAAGAATAAAAAAAAAATTGTCCTTATAAACTAATGTTCGCAAATCTTCAATATCTCCTTCCAGATTCTATTAGTAAGAGACTCATTTTCCATGTTTGAAATCATGATTGTAAAATTAGTGCTCAACTGCTCATCGACCAATCAAGCAAAAAAGATCCACTATAGTTATTGTCCACTAAGCAAATTAGTAAAATAGGTTCACCCAACCTCCCGCTCATGTTGTGCCAGTATGCAACTTTTTCACTATTGTGGAATCAAGAATGACTATGATCCACCAGTCATACGGCTTCCCAAGAATAATTGACAGCCCATTGTCTTGAACATGTATTCAATTTTTAAATAAGATAGAGCATACAAATTAGATACTAATTGTGTAAGAACTTTCAGGAAACAGTGACATTGAAATTACCTCAGAAATAGTCCACCAAGCATAATACGAGATAAATTCTTCGTGCTCCCTCCGTCAGATAGACTAGCCTATCAGACAAAATCACAAAATAGTTCCAAATGAATCAGCAAAGAAACATCAAGTGTTCATAACATAGGTAACTATTATTACAAGAAAAATATTGTTATCAACATATTAGCAGCTTGCTGTTGAATTCATAATATCATCATATTCTTTTCTTTTTATACATGTACCGTACCTACCAACCTACCTAACTATCTATATATATGTACAAATATACATATACACAAACACAATCACACATTCACATAATATATATATATATATATATATATATATATATATATATATTGAAAATCTTGATTCATTTCTACCATGGAAAATATGTACCTAGCTACTAAAATATGGTTACTTCCATATTTGATATTTGTAATTTCTGCACAACTTATATGTTTTATTTTTAAACTAGTTCATTATGGGCTTACCATATATTGTACTTGTATTGGCTTGGTATGGTAAGCCTAGAATGGACTGGTTTATATATATATCATATAAGTTGTTCAGAAATTACAAATATCAAATATGGAAGTAACCATATTTTAGTAGCTAGGTACATATTTTCCATGGTAGAAATAAATCAAGATTTTTAATTTCAATCTATACTAGTCAATCTATTGTCAAACTGATGTGTACTAACATACGACACCAATTGGTACCATCCGGGCACACATATATAAATACATATATACATATATATGCTATTACATCAGTGTCAAACCCACACCATGTACCAGTAGAGAGTTGGACTAACACAAACCGAGTGCTTCAATCATGAAATGAACTATATATGTTTGATAGATGACAGACAACAACTGCAAGGATAAATTTTTCCTTCCTATGGTATCAAGGTTGGACAAGAGAATATTCCACATTAGTACGCAAAATAAGAAGATTATTACCCGTGAGAAAAAGAATGACTGCATCAAAAGTTCAAGTTGAAAATCTGAAAAGAAAAAGACAATTTATGTTTCTCTATAACAAAATAAATCCTAGAATGAAAGAACAAAAGATATTTATCAAGAAGAATTATTTGATCTCACCAGCATCTTTTATGCAGAGAAAGATATGATCAACGATAACTGAAACCAGTGAACATCCTGCTGCTTCAGTATAACGCTGCTCCAAAGTCAGATGATTGCAATCAGAATTCTTAATCTATTCTATATTCTCTTGAGAAAATTTTCAGACCACAAGATAAAAGAAATTGTTAAGCTAGCAGAAAAGAACCTGTTGATTATTCAGATCGACATCTCCCCTATTCAAGCAAACATACACACCAGTCATGAAACGGAGAAGAGCTCGCAAGCCTGCTCAAATATTTGTGTCAGAAAAATATGCACAAAATCACGCCATATTGAGATAATGAATTCATCACCTGGTTCGCTTAAAGCAGGACAAACAGCTTCAGGAATATGCAACTGAACTTCAAGCCCAAGTGGACTATTCTGTTCTGTCCTTTGCACTGTGATCTGAAGTTAAATGAACAATTAAGAACTTAAGATTGACAGTTATAATGCATAACATGATATTAACAGTGATTTTGTTAGAAAATGATGATGCATTACATAAGCTTCCCCAGAAATTCCTTCCAGGAACCTTTCACCCCCAAAAAATAGTCTCTTTGCACCATCATCATCCCTCTTGTTCCCTTGATTGCTCAAAGATGCCAAGCGGGAATCCATGAACATATCTGGATGAGGTAGTAGATCGATTGACAGTGACTCCCATTCCAGCTTCTGTGCATAAGAACTATAATTTCAGTGAAAGTCCAGAATATTCTCCGACTTAAATGTGCATAAAAACATATAAAACTATAGAAAAGCAAAAGCAATAGTGAAAACCTTGAAAACATATATGAATTTCTTGTCGTTGGAAAAGTCCCGTGCTTCCTTGAGGTTGACTACCTGTTACCAGAATATATAAAATGAAATGTTTCAGAATCCATTTTGAAGTCTTAGATTCAAAGGGGTTCTATATCATGTAAGGCTGAATTAGTACCTGCCAGTTTTCATTTGTTGTATACAGCAAAAGGTTGCGGATAGTAACAGATCCTAGTGGAGACGACCTGACCAAAGAGGGAGTGTGAAGTACATCATAAGTATCACAGAAGCAAATTGTAGCATAAAGTTCACTGGGAATATACTGAAGTAGCTTGCATTAGAACCACTAAAACCAATGCTTAATGAAGCCAATTATGGATGTAAAGCCTGTAGAAAGTGAGCATGCAAAGCGTTTCAGGTGATTAATGTTATTAACAGCAATCCAGACTAAAGGAAAGACAACATAATAAACTACACAAATGGCCATTGATTTTCTGCTAAAGTTATAAATTCTTTGTTTGTCTCTAACATTTCTCTATACTGTGTAACAGTATCCATTGTGCGAAGATGAAATATGACTGTTAATGTGAATTTATGATAGTACATAGCATAAGATGTGACAAAGTTGACCTAAGTCGCATAATGAGTTGGACTCACACTAAAATCTATGAAATACTATGGTTTGTATTGCTTAGATTACTCTAAGGTGACTTCTTGATTGCCCCTAGAATTATTGTCTCTTCTTCCGCCTTGCGTTAGTTGATTTCTAAATCACCATTCCCCTCTATTGCACTTACTTTCTCTTGGCATTCATCTTGTCTTCCTTGCCCATGAGAAAGGTTCCATGGTGTTCCTAGCCCCTCAGATACACAAGTCAAGCTATATTGTTGCAGGACAAAATCTTAGTGAGAAGCACGGTTTAAAATACAAGTCTCTACTAAACCGAAAGCCTACTACACACTAGTCCAACCTAAATTCATTACACAAACCCAATATTGGGTTAGACTGGTATACCATGTGTAGAACCAACAACCATGTATGGTACATGCATGGTTTTAAGTAAGCCTATGCTTTATTATGTTCTTATGTACCATCCTTTGCAAACAAACTTCAAATAGATGTAATGTGAATATTTATGTTCGTTATCTTAGATGGAGTAGCCTACTATTTGTCCTTTTATTTCTTGGATCTTAAGAGCAGCAAACAAATTTATTAGGATCACATAAGAGCAAGGTTCAAAGGTACTAATCTTTAAAGCTCAATATGGACAGTACATACTAATCTGCCAATAGATCGGCACATGAACCAAATTCAAATAAGCTCCATGTGGGTACTGGCACAGATTAGTTGATACCAACACTAACATTGACAACCCGCTTCCAATAGCTAGAAATCTAGGGGCTGTTTGGCCAACAGCCGCTTTTAAGCAGCTTTTGCACAGGAAGCTGATAAAAAATCTGTTTGGTAATCAGAATCTGAAGTAGAAAAAAGCTGGATAAAAGTAGAAGTTCAGCTAGAAATTAATGCTTTTTCAGCTTCTGCTTTTCAACAGAGGTTGCAGCTTTCATCCAGTCGCATCTGCCCAGTTTTGCTTCGACGCTGCCATCTGACCCATGTCACATCTACCCTCTTTCATTTTTCCCCAACTCTTCGGACTTAGCTTCTCGTTCCCTGAGTTTTCTGCCCTGGCTTCTCATTCCCCTCTAAGGTATGCTTTCATTTTTAAGAAGCTGGTGATTTTTTTGTGTGTATTTGAAGTATGCATTACCCTTCTTGTCATCTCATGGAAGTGTCCCTACGAGTCTTCCATCAAACCTACTTTTCTGCATGTTTATGCATCTAGCTTTGCTTGTGTATTTTTTTTTTTTTTTGTTCAATACAAACTTCTTGCGTTATCAACTTCTGAGGTATTAATTTTGTAGAGTATTGCTCTTCCTTCTTTTCCTTTGAAGATTAGTAAATCTATTACCTTACCATGCTTTCTTACCATAATCATCATTAGCTGATCTCTAGAAGTCTTCTGGGGTACTTTTCTCAAACATTTTTAGTTGTTTGTGTTATAAGGAAATGTATTTCATATTCTTTTTCTATGATAATCACCAATGTTTGCCTAGTTTTCACTAGAATTATTGATTGTTTTTGACAATAACTTCAGCAGCTATGTTTAACTTAAGCTCGGGTATATATGTGTCTGTTGGCAGACCTTGAATATTTATCGCTCCTTGAATTTTAACTAATTGGCAAATGTGAAAATTTAAGTATTTTCACTAATTGGCCATTGGAGTGTGTCGCCCCTTTCTTTAGTTTAGTTCTGTAGATATAACTATATTTTCTTTGCTTTAAGTTGTTTATAGTTGTATATTATTATATTGTCTATTTCTTATTGCCTGGGAGTTTTCTCTTGCTACTTTGTTTTGTTTAATTCACAAATTAATGTACTTATGCGAGGACTTATTCTTTTGTGTTTGCTTACCATCATAGTCTTCTACAATGGCACACTGCATTCTCAACTAAGATGATAGCTTATTTTATTTGTATTTGTGTGGTATACCCATAAGTTATATTTAAAACTTTTCTCATTCAATGTTCTATGCAGTACATTTGTTCTATGGTTTAATGTAAAATAAACTCTTATTTTCATTGTTCTTTGAAAGTTATTAGGTGGAAATCCAAAGCATCAGGAATTGTAGCCACAAAGTGTCAAAGGGGAAACTAGGAAAAAAAATAACACTTTATATATTTTTTTTGACATATGCATTAAAGCAATTCATAGTGGGCCTAGTCCTCACTTTAATATTTGAGGTTGGAAATTTTTAATGTCCGAATTTAAAAGGAGAACGAACTATAAGTATGAGAATAAGTGGAATCAATTGAAGAATACATGAAAAAAAATAGAGACAATCGATTGAAAAAGAGACTAAACTATAATGGAATCCATATATGGGAACAATTGAGGCGGACAAAGTATAGTGGGCACAAAAAATCAAGGTACTATTTGTACATCTATGGATTCATTTTCATTATTATTTTTTCTATAAAGTTGCTTAATTACTTGCTACTTTATTCTCGGTTGATTCTAGTTTTACCAAGTTCAAAAAGGGAAAGAATCGAACCTGAATTAGCCATGGCTTTAATACTGACACCATACTACAGTAAAATCGTGTGTACCACAATGTTGTCAAAAATACGTTCCGGGTCTTAGGATCTTCCAACGACCCAAATTAGGTAAATCGTTCCAGAACGAATGTAGGATCTGAAATATAGTAGAATCTTACGATCCCACGATCCCGGTCTGAGGATCAGGTAGGATCTTACAAACCCACCAATCCTACTCGATTATAAGTTAATAGGTAAAATAAGTTCATATTATATTAAAAATCAATAATCTATTATGTTAAAAGCTTTTAACTAATGTGATGTAATTTTTCGTCTTTAATCATCACCATTCGCTCCTTCTTTGACCAACATTCATCAAATTAAGCTTATTATCATCTACAACTATATTTGTCTACTTCAACTATTTATTAGAATAAATTAATCTTTATCATTGTCATTTTTATTATCATTACAATGTATACCTTTATCTTCATCATTTTTTATACTTTTATTTATTGTCTTCATTTCACTACATGCATTTGTTATTTCTAGTTTCATCGTCCACCTTTGTAATCATCTTCTATTAACTTGTCTCCATCATCATCACCTCACAAATATTCAATTTCATTATTTTATAATTAATACATATAAATAATAAAATATATATAATACTAGATAGATATATATTTATTATTTTATTACTTATTACTTATTAGAATATTTTTAATACTCTTAAGTCTAATTAGATAAATATATTTTAAAAAATTACATGTTTTAAGTGATTTGGTAGGATCTTACGATCTTCCGACCAGATCTTACGTTCCGATCCTACAAAGCCTTTATCGTTCCTAGGCAGAATCTTGATTCCGACAACCTTAGCGTACCAACATATGCTACAGTGAAATTGGTCTCATCTCGGACCGGTACAAACCGAAAATTTCGGTCCAATTTTTCAAATACTGGAATTAACTTCCAAAAATTTCAAATAATATTTAAAGATATTTTGACTACCGGAGATTATGCTTGGGCACTTCCCATAATAATGTGCAAAAAAACCTCTCTAGCAATTTTATTCTATTCAATGTTGACTCAATTAATTTAGAGTCAATTGGGGATTCAAATTATGAAAAACTAAATAAGACTTTAGATCATATATTTATAAACCGATCCTCTACAAACTATCAATATCATCTAGTGTCAGTATGAGCAGTACGTATCAGTTCGAGCCAGGACCACTACACCGGTATAGATCAAGAATTCAAACCTTGCTTTATATAATATACTTAGTGGCGGCCCCAAGAAGATGTGTTTCTAGGAAAGAAAAATAAAGAATATGTGACGATACTCCTTTTTTGGGAAAAATTGCAGCCGAAAGTGCTTTTGAGGCTAAAGTGTTCAGAATAGGACCAATGTGACTTCAAGACAAGTTGATGTAGGAGCTATCTTCGGGGTTTTATTTTGCTATGATTTCTTTCCCTTATCTTGTATTAGAGTAGGGGTAGCCTAGGATTTATTTTTCTTTTAAGTGTTTTTAATTTCCTAATTGATGTAATAGGTTGCTTTAGCCTAGGGCTCACTACACCTGTAACTCACTACAAGGCACTCTTGACCCCTCAACACTCAAACCTCAAAGTCAAAGTCAACATCAAATCCTCAAAGTCAAATCAATAGTCAAAGTCAACATCAAATCCTCAATCAAATCAATAGCCACCTCATCAAGCTAAGTCAATAATCAAAAGCAAAGACAAGTCACATGCAAGTCAAGTCAACACCTTTATGTCAAAGCTTCCCATCAAGCAAAGTCAACATGCAAAGAGAGCAAGACACATTCGGTCACAAGCTATTCAAATGAAGCACCTCTTCACAAGTGACCAATGCATGATAAGAACGCCTCCTCCACAATCAATGCATGCTAAAGCTCCACCTCTTCTCAAAGCCTTGGTCCCCACCTCTTAACGAGAACACCAACCCTTCCCGATGCTTTGGTCCCCACCTCCTCAACCACCAAAGACATGTGCTATTAGTCCCCACCTCTTCAACAAGAGCCTCCAAGGACAACACCTTCGGCTGCAAGCAAGAATTAATAACGCATGCAACAAAGAACCAATCAAGCTTCACCATTCCCTACATGCACCAATAAATGGTATAGCCTTCACCTCTTCAACAACAACACCAAGCATGGTATCTCTCGACTGCAAGCTACCATAAATCCACATGCAAACTGCCACTCTCAACCAATGGAATCACTTCAAGAAATAACTCATCTCCACTATCCATTTCAAAGGAGAAAAGTTGACCTTTAGATCCAGGACTTGAGGAAAAGTAACGTTGAGGTTTAAGGGGTTTAAAGCCCTTGTATTTTTCACTTGGCACTTAGTTGACATCTTTTGGAAAAATATCATGTGAGCGTATGCTTGTTGGTGACTTGGTTTGGTGGACTCCAAATGCATATCCTTCTCTTCCCCTTCTCTTCCTCTAGTGTAACCGTGAGTGTCTTCTTCCTTCTCTTTTCTTCTTCTTCTCCACTAAAGTTACCCTCCTTTCCTTGAAGCTCGCTTGAGTATTGACGTCATCTACAACCTGATCTCATCCATCTTCAACACCAAGCAAAGGGGAGTAATATGGAAGCCTTGATCAAGAACAACCCCTTGAGGACTATTCTTGTTATAATTGAAGGGGAGTTTGGGGACACATGTATTTCGTCCTCCCCTAGTTCTTAAGATTTGTAGGACATTTAAATACCCTCTTCTAAGCCTCATCGCCAAGATTCGGAGCGAGGACAAAGAAAGCGGTTTAGGCCCCTTCCCTGATAGGGGTCACAAGGTGATTTCTCTCCTTCTTTTCTTGTGTTCTTTATTACTTGCTATTTCTCCTAGAATCGCATGCTTAGGGTTTACCATGTTTTGAGCCTCATACCTAGAGACGATCTTGAATCTATAACCCTAAAATCACGTCCTACTTCACTAGTGGATCCACCTTATTGTACCATCGGAAAAGTTGTGGCATTCCATAGCTAAAGGTTGATAGACAATTAATTATATTTGTTTGCTATTGATTATATTATGAGCCACTTAGTGACCAAACTGACCCATTGACCCATTAACTTGGTAGGTCGGAATAGCAATATGGACCGATTTAAAATGCTTAAGCCCTAGTTGTTAATAGTAAGCTCACTAAGCCCTATATATTATACTATCTTATCTTCCACTTCTAATGATGAACTAAACCAGGATATTACAATCTCTCCCACTTATGACTTGACATCCTTATCAAGCCAAAGTTCTAACACATATCCCTCAGTAGCCCTTTTCTATTAGCCTCTCACCATACTTAGGACTAAGATTTACTCTAATATCATTTATTATATCCTTTACTCTAATATCATTTATTATATCCTGCTTAGTGAGCAAACTGACCTTATTAACTTGGTGAGCGAAAATGGAAATGTGATCTAGTTTAAAAAGCTTAAGCTTAAGTTGATAGTAGTAAGTCCACTAAACCGTATTACAAACTTGAGGAGAAGATCAAAAGACATGCATATGTGGCACTTAAAACTATGAAAGAGAAGATAGAATGGCTTAAACATAAATTTAATAAGGTCAATCAATTTGCATAATGAACTAGTAGTATATTTGTTTTAAGACAATCTAGTTTATGGATGTTTTTAAACACTTCATATATATTATGTACAATGAATTTGGATGTCTAAAGACAATTTGCTAGTAGTATATTTGCTGGCTATTGTCGATATTTTAAGACAATTTGTTTAGTGTTGTAATGTATTTAGATGTTTTAAGACAATTTGCTTTGTGTTGTAATGTTTTAAGACAATTTGCTTTGTACTGTCTAAATTTGGATATTTTAAATTACTTCATTTATGTTATTTACAATAATGTACTGAATTTAAATATTTCAAGATATGGTTTATTACTAGGTTGTTGTTTTCTATTTTGATTGATAATTTATCTTTTTATTAGACATTGAATTAGCTATTAAAGATGAAGAAGACTTTACTCTAGAAATATCAAATGTGGTTGTTTGTATTGTTGAATATTACCTCAATATTTGCATAAAAAATTTTGCTATATAAGTTTCAAATAGAATTTCAATAGCTACATGACATACTAAATGAATATGAACAAAAGTGTTTAAATATGTTTAGGATGTCAGCTAGTTTTTAAGTTTACGTGCTAAGATGCAAAATAAATATGAACTAGAACCATCAAATAGAATGTCTATAGTTGAGAAAGTAGCATTGTTTATATATATTATTGCCTTTAGATGCATCATTTAGGAATGCAAGTAACAATTTTCAACATGCACTTAAAACTATAGTAGATGTTTTGCTAAAGTGTTACAAAAAATGAAAGAAAGATTTATCGTGGATATGATAAAACCTATTTATCTTGAATTTAAACCGATCTTAACTGACAATCAATATATGTCTTACTTTTAAGTAAAACTTCATTGAAATTCTCTATAGAATACACTATACTCATCTATTGTTACTATTTATATTTGTTTATTACTAATATTTGATAAACTATTTCTATCATATTAGGATTGCACTAGAGCATTAGATGGCACTCACATGCATGCATATATATCACCGACCAAATAAAGTTTATTGAGAAGAAAATAGTGTCAACCCAAAATATATTGTTGGCTTATAGTTTTGATATGCAATTTACTTTCGCACTTAGCTAGATATGAAGCTACTATACACAATTCAGATATATTGACTTATACTATCACTCATCCCGATATGAATTTTCCAAAACCATCACCAGATAATTGAATTTATTTGTTACATATTTTGAATTTAAGTTAAATATTTTAGTCATATATGTGATTGACATTATTAGTTACAATGCATATTTATATACAAATATTATTTAGTTGATGTTGGTTATCTTCTAAGTAAAAAGATATATCGTGTCATATAAGAGAGGAGCACGATATCAGCTTCCTGATTTTCATCACGGTGGACCACCAGTAGATATGCAAGAGCATTTTAACTGGGCACATTCGTTGCTTTGAGTAGTATTGGTATTTGAAAAACAAGGTTTAAAATCTTCTGTAACATGTCATTATTATCATTTGAGAAGCATAGAGATATTGTTATTATAACTATTCCATTGCATAATTTTTTATGAAGATCGCAGCCCAATCCTATATTTTATATTTGTATTTGTATTGTTATGAGACAACCCTAATTATATTCCTGCATATATTTTAATTCATATAGAAAACTATCAAGCAAATGAGGGCTTTGCGAGAAGTGGTTTAAGAGAGATAATGAATTATGAAATGAAGTTACTCATGCTTTAATCGAAAGGGGAAAGGAATGATGTATGTAATAGCATATAAGAGATTAGGGACCAATAAGACATTATTTTTTATTTTGTGAATGTATTCTGATACTCACTTTACATTTAAAATTTGCTTTAATGGAATTCTCCTGCAATTTTATTCGAAATTTGCTTTAATAGAAATATTATTTATTTATAATATTACACTAAAATGAGCTTATAAAATTATAAATATATTCTTTTCAATATTATATATATTTATATATATATATATATATATATATATATATATATAATGTATGTACAATTTGGTCATTTTGATACTGGACAGCACTAACAACTAGTTTTTCAAACAGCTTCAAATTATGTCATTAAGTAAAAGCAATTAAAAAGTTATTTACTAAATAGCTTATAAATTATCATTAGCACAATTACAAAAGTTATAACATTTAACCACTTTTGGCCATTTGCAAATGGCTATATGCCTAGCTCTAGCCTTTAGTTAATATCAAGGCTCAACACTATTTTTTACTTACATTGATAATCCATTTCCAAATTCAAGAATCAAAAAACTGGTACGTATCGGGCAATATGGCCGGCTTCTACCAATCCAATAGGGGACCGATACTTAGATACAAGTGGAACCGAGTAGGAGTAGCAAAAAAGGAGTAGCAAAAGAGAAGGGAGAAGGAGAAAGAAAAAAAAAACTAGAGTGAAGTAGCAGAAGCGAGCAGAGCAACGCAAGCAAGCAAAGCAACAAAGGCTGATGCGAATGCGGATGCGACCAGATGCAGTTCCTCTAGAGAGAAGCAAGCAAAGCATCAAAGGTAAATGCGGATGCAACTAAAAGCAGCTCCTCTAGAGTGAAGTAGCAGAAGCGAGCAACGTAGCAAAAGCAAGCAAAGCAGCAAAGGCATATGTGGATGCAACCAGCTCTTCTTCTCACTCAAAGTGCACGCATGGAGGCCTAGTTTATTAACCAAATAGATGTTAACATACTAGTATCATGTGTTGTGGGAAGACTTCAAAATGTGAGTATTCTAAAACTACAGGACTGACCTAAGGCAAGTGTAACCCATCTTTTATTTCATGAGTCTCCTCCCATTTTTGATATAGTAAAAAACTCCTACTAAGTGACTTTAGTAGAGAAGCTTCTACTAGCAAGATCATAATTCAATAATAGCTACTTTTGTTAAAACTCAATCTATATAGCTACCAGTTTCTCCTAAATAGGGTTATTCTAAGCCCTTATTTATTATACATCAATCATAACATTTGAAAGATTTAGACATTTCTAACAAGATATTCCTTCTTTCACTAACAAACTAGATAATCATTTCTACAGCAATTGGGTCCCTTCAAGATGCAGAAATGTTACATGGTAGAACCAAGTTTGATTATCGATATTTTGAATAGCAATTTTTTTTCTGAAGTGGAAAAATGAAAGAGTACAGAAAAAAGAATGCATTCTAGAGTTACTAGACTAGCCATTGGCAGCAAAATGGATGCTGTCTGAAACAAAATGACAAAAAGATAATATTCCCTAAATAGCTCAATGATCAGTAGTTTGGTTGATGATAATTAATTGGGGCATTATGGTATGGTATTAGAACTTAGATCCCCATGATCTTTGCAAATATTGGCATGAATTGATCATGAAAATTATTCTTCCAAAATGTAAATTTGCAACTGATAATTACACAAGTTCATAGAACATAATTTACCAAATTGCACCTTCCTGCTGCCTAGCACCACCATGCGTTTCTATCATAAGATTAACAGTGCCAACTTCTAGAGTCATCCCATCTGCAATCTAAGAAATCAATGAAACGTCACATCAACAAAAAGTAAAATAATCACCACAAAGTTGATCATCCCATACCGACATTGAAATTTTCATTTTAAATTTTATTAGATAGAGACTAAAACTAGCAAAAGCAATAACACAGTAACTTGTATATCACATCATGAAAACACAATATATTAGAAAAACGAATCATATACCAGAAGTTATTTCCAGCTTAGAATTTCTATCCTATAGTTCAACGGTACAAAAACATTGCATCTAATTGTGTTGCACGTAGAGTAATTCAACCGGTCAATTGGACTTAATTTACCATAACAATTGTTTCAACAAAAAAAAGCACAACACTAATCTAGCTTTAGTTCTTGGTGATTCACATCATATGTTTTAAGCCAAGGTTTTAAAAACTAATTTGCAATTAGTGGCCAAAAATAAACCCCCTCAATACTAACTGTCAAATCTCCGTTGGTATTGTGTCCAATGGCTAGAGTCCTAGCTGTTAGATCTTCTTCAGCGATGGCAAATGGGTAGATCCCACTATGGTTGTTTGCAACTTGAATTTTGAGGGAAGGAAGGATTTTGTCTATATATAAACTCCCATAATCTTCATTTTTCAATCACAATATTCTCAAACCTTCTCAACTCTCAAACTCTATCAAATTTCTCATCTTATAACTAAAGTCGCTAGAATCACCATTCTATGGCACCTAAAGGAATACTAATCTCACAAGCATCATGCACAAAAATGCCAAAGAATGACCTCCATTAGCAATGTACTCATTGCATTATTATTTTTAAGGGGAGGTACGTGAGCAGTTAAAGTCAATAAGCCCACCACATTTGATTAGTACTATGGGCATGATAAACCGATGAGGGTGTCATGGTAGAGGTTATTCAAGCTTCCAAGGCTTAATAGGCCTTTAAGAAGGATGTCCAAATCCCCTCAATGTGGTTTGCTAAATAACTGAAGTTTGAGGTCATAGTGGCAGTGGCAATAGCATCAATAATGGAAGTACAATAGGATCAACATTACTAGTGAATCAAATGAGTTATAGCGCTAATATGGGTAGAGGCACTAACTATGCAGCTTTAGGAGGTGGATAATGCAACATAAAAAGCTTTTTTGAATTCTATTGAAGAACATGTGGGCCGAGCACCATCATCAATTGACCTTAGAACCTTTTTATTGCAAGCGAGTAAGTAAAGTTGAATTAATAATACCTACGCAAAGATAAAAAAAAAGCTAGTGATAGACTAGGCTATTTCAAAAGTATTTCAATTCAATTATATTCATGTAACAAGTACAAGCTCAAAGATCCTAGGGTCAAACCCTCGGAATTCAGCTACCTACATCATATCTGATTGTTAGATGGTATGTTGATGATGCAATAGAGAAACACATGTATGAAAAGCATGAGGGGGACAAGAAAGGATTTCAACATCACTCTCACATGGGATAATTAGATGGGCTCATCAAAATAAATATAATTAACTTTTATACATGTTGCAATTGAAAAGTCATATTCCATGGATCAATATATGTGTTGGCTTAGTATCATGATGTAATGAGGCTTCTAAAGGCTATCATAAATAAGATTAGACCAAAGTATACAATTCAGCCAATGGGAGTAACTCTAGGACAGCAAGCAAGATAATCCAAAATGATTGCCTACACATCTTGTAGATCCCTTGCATCACACATTCCATCAACCTAATGATAAAAAATGTCAAAATTACAACCAAACATATGCAAACTCTTTATAGAAAAATTACCACAATATCTACAATTATACTATCATGATTTCTACCATATATCTACTTCCTTGTTATGTTTATCAACCAATATATGAGCATAGACCATATTATGTATTCGCATTATACTATTGGCTTTATATAGGTCATCCTCGCATCTCAAAGTAATATAATTTCTCTTTTCTTATTTCAACTTCCTATCAAATCCATACCAGCCTTCACTTTGCTGGCAACCACTCAGCCCTCCTGATTAGAAGCTACCCTTCTCGTCATTTGTTATTTTTTAACTAATGAATTCTTTTTCTTCTCTCACAAAGATAAGGTATATAAATACCTTTAATCCCTAATCTCTGAGGCTTTTTATCCTTAACTGAGGATGTAGTGTCAAAACAACTAGCATAATTAGCATAAGCTAGATTGGAGAATTTGCTAGAAAATAGAGCATTCTAGAGAATTTGCTAGAAAATAGAGCATTCTAGAGAATTTGCTAGAAAATAGAGCATTCTAGTAGAAGTGCATTTCAAATAGCAAAGAATATGTTTTATTGTTATCCTACGAAGGTGCTTGTATAAATTGACTAACTTGTTGAACAATAAATTAAATATCAGTCCCTCAATATTCTTATACTACTTGACACTTACTTCAAAAGGAGTATCCATCTTGAATACCAGCTAAAATAATTAAATCCTCAATCTATTTATTTTGACGCAAGAAAATATCAACTAAGGTAGAGTAAACTTAAAGACCTAAGAAATATTGCAAAGAGTGAAACTTTCATACAAAAATATTGTTGAAAGTGATCTTGAAACTGGGAGATTAATTTAGAATCTAACCTTAATATATCATCAACATATATCATAAGCATAACAATTCCTCTATATGAGTTGTAAAGAAATAAAGAGGAGTCATATTGCTAAGAAGTGTAGAACAAAACTTGTCAAATTAGGCACGAGAAATTTATTTTAACCATAAAATGATTGTTTCAACCTACAAACATATGAAGAAAAAGTAAAGAATAATCCCCAAGGTTGAGCCATACAGATCTTTTCTTTAAGTTTTCAATGCAAAAAGACATTTTTAACATTCATCCATTGTAGTACTTAACCCTTAGATGCAACAATAGTTAGAGTAAGGCGAGCCATTGTCATCTTTGCAACATGCGCAAATATCTCCTCATAATTTATACAAAGACATTCTTATCATCCATCTATAGTAGTACTTAACCCTTAGACACAACAATAGCTAGAGTAAAGCACACCATTGGTACAAATATCTCCTGGTAATTTATATTATATTCTTGTTTATTTCAAAATGCTACCAATCTTGTTTTATATCTATCAAGTGAACCATCAAATCATAGCTTGATAGAATATACCCACTTGATATTGGTTATGAATCTTCATCAAAACTAGGAAGCATAACATAAGGAGAAAAAGGAATATACTGCTGAATATAGTACTAATGCTCAAAGAAAATAACATTTCAAAAAATACGCATACCCTTAGCATTAGCACCATAGCATATAAATTCTTTCGGACTAATACAATAACCTAAATGTACTTAATACAAATTGAGTAGCCAATCTTTGTTCTTCCCTTAATAGTTCACCAACGCACATCTATAGGAGGAACTGGACTTTTATTCACCAATCCATCCCTAACAATTTCAAACTCAAATCTTAATTTCATTAAAAACTGCATAGTTACCTCATTGACTTTTTGAAGACTAGATAAAACTTTGCAGGTACAATAGATAATGCTACTAGAGTAGTCACTCCAAATATTAAGAAACTAGAATAATATTGCTCAATATAGAGATTACCTTGACTGCATTTACTAATCTCAAGTTCAAGCCATGGTTTACAAAGCCGGTCCGGTGACTCGGTCCGGCGAGCCACCGGACCGGTACGGTACCGGTGTACCGAGCAAGAACCGGTGGCGAGGTAAGTTTTAGAGTTTAAGGGAGAACAGCGGCGGCAGCGACAGTTCAAAGATTCCAGTGCCGGCGGAAGCGTCGATCGAAGCTTCCAGTGCCTTCGTTCGCCCGCTGCCGCTTCTCGCCCGCCGCCGCCGCTCGCCCGCTGCCTGCCTCCACTGTCTGCCTCGGAGCCGTGCTCCGACGGCAGTTCCGGGACCTGTGGCTCACCGGACCGGTACGGTACGGTTTTTTAAACCATGGTTTAAGCTAAAACCATCCAGCATTATTATCTTGATCATATATTCACCATTTAAGGTTCAATTAATGCTAAAATCTAAGAGATAATGTGTGTATCATCTGTGTCCCATTTACCAAATTATTTCTCATATTCAAAACAAGTAGACAAGCTATCTATATGGCTCCAAAGCTCCTTTCCTTTCAAAAATATTATAAATTGGAATTCCTATGTCAAATAAGTTTTTCCTATAAATCTCATACAACTACTTTTTTATAGATGATCTACCAAAAGAACTCTTCATTGTCTATAAATAACAAAATAATCTAAAATTTAACCACTAGATAAAAGCACTAGGGAACGACTCTCCAATAAAAGGTATTGTCGTACGCAACCCTCAAATAGTGCTCTCCTACAAGTTAAAAAATTCAAATAGAATGAAGCCCAAGAACATAAAAAATTACCAAGGGCAAAACAGCAGCCACTTCCTCCTGCACTACACCAAACACCGAATCAACCCTCCTCCTGCACCAAATTAGCAAGCACAATGATTGAGCTCTAGTTTGAATCTTGTTGCTTTCAAATCCTATGCGTAATCACTTTGAGCATTGGTTCTAATGCGGATTGGGGGAGAGTTCACATGTTATCTATGTCGACAGCTACCAGCAAAAAAACAGGGCACTAGAGCACCTCCGATTGTCCACTAAAGTCAAAGAACTGACGAAAATCAAGAGAAAATCCGCCATCAACCAGCCCTAGATGTCAACAATGAAGATCAAGGGAAAATTCATCACTAAGAAGCCCTAAAGGGCAAGAAACTTTGTTACCATGACCGAATTTTACAATGCAAAACTAGGTCACCTCATGGTGATTCTCTTTCATTAATATCAAAAGATAATTTCAAATGGGTGCAACCCGTTTTACAAGTTAATACAAGTATACCTTGCTTTATATAACCTAATATGTTTACTTAAATTAGTTACACAAATAAGACAAAGCCAAGTTCTCTTTTCAAAGTGTCACTACCAAATTTAATAGCATCAATTATATTCAATAAGAACAAATACTTTGATTCTCCATTTAAGTCAAATGGAAACTTATGGCATCTCAACTTTGCTCATCTAACTTGGATTATCACCCAGCGACTAATCAAGATTTTGAATACTAGTATGTAATGGTGTACCAATCTTGAATCAAATTAGTATATACCAATATATTGATATACCAACACATGATATGATAGGACCACCCAAGGGCATCTCTAGCATGATTTTGAATTGGCCCATTGCCTTATAAGACTTGCAGAAAATAAATTAAACAATTTAAAGGAGTTTAAGATTTTAATTTAACTAAAAGTAGACTTATATATGAGGAATCCCATTACTTTATT
This sequence comes from Costus lasius, assembly GCA_027563935.2. NCBI lineage: Eukaryota > Viridiplantae > Streptophyta > Magnoliopsida > Zingiberales > Costaceae > Costus > Costus lasius. Next base: position 89,258,757 of record CM050450.1, on the reverse strand, counting down.
GAATTATGTTATCTTAACTTACTAGTACAAATTCTCAACTAAAGTAACTAATATGAGGTTAGAAGTCCTTTTGAGCTTGATTTAATAATGGAATCACCCTTCTGATTTGATCCTATATGTCCTTTAAATTGCAAAAATTGTAATTGTTCAGCATTGTAGTGTTTATATATTAAATTTGAATGAAATACAATTATAGTCAATTGTAGGAGCTTCACTAATAAAACTACTTTATAGTACTATAGCCAAAGTGAGTGGCACCCGTTGGAATAGGAAATTGGTTACACTCGATTTAAGTCATTTCTATAGTTTTGCAATGTCCGCATTTGGAAATCTTCCAATTACATGTGGTATTAGTTTGCCATTTGCATGCTTAGTAAATTGGTATGGTGAATTACTTCTTATGGGATTGGTATTACAATTGGGATAAGCACAAGTAGTATAACTAGATAAGGATATATATAAATCAATAGCGTTATATACTTTACAACTTGGAACAATTGTGAAATATGATAATCCACTCTTAAACTTTGATGTCACAGTGGATCTATCCCCTCATAGTCCTCCAAGAGATGTCTTCTTTGGGTCTGCTGGAGTGTCCAGCATGATCTTCATCTTGTTTTGCATGTGTATACCCAGGTTCACAGGTCAAAAGATCATGTTGTTGTGTTGATGAAACATAAATCTCACCACTGAAACTCGTGGCATGGATATATATCAACATAAGAGGTCTCATCTCTAAGTCTCGGTGTTTATGTTCATTAATTAGCAGATAAGGAGTCAACTAGAGCTTCCCCTTCCAATGCCATGTCTAAATAAATTTATGTTCTTTGTTACTAGGGTCATCACTATTGTTACTTGCATTGGTGGTAGAAGTTGTAGCTGAGCTTTTCAACTAGATGGTTGTTCAATGTGATTGAGAAGAGTGGCATTGCATATGTGTTTCACTTTGGCAAAGTATCATTTCTCACTCCAAACTATAATTTTTGACATTGTCCTTCTCTTGCAATTGAGAATGTTGATCTAATTTATTTGTATTCCCCCTCTCAATTAGTTTACATTATTTTGAGAAGATTGAGGTGGACTGTCGTGCTTATCCATAATAGGGTCTGCATATGGAGTACCAACTTTATAATGTCGTGAGCAAATCTTATCACCTGTCTAAGCTAAAAGATAAAAAATCAAAATTAATAAACTTTCAGATACGTAACAAATTAAATTAATTACAGATATTGACGTAGAGAATTGATTTAGTTGGGTTGTCAATTACATTCATAATTTGTCATTGAACCTCTTAAATCATATGATACGATTATCATATCATGAGCTTTTTCTCTGCATCGACTTTTAAGGATTACAATATAAGAGACTTAACCACAAGATAAAATTTCAAAACACCATCACAAAAGCATGTGTTTAGTACAATTTTTCTCCAGTAAACATCATCTTAACTACAGCCTTCTTATTAAGTAAAGACTTTAGTGAAATAAAATGCATCGCAAATCTTATGGGTCAAAATGTAGGCTCTCCCCTTCATTAAATTTTGCATCTCTATGCAAGCAAATGTGATTGTATATATATTTCATGATAGATGAGCATACTTTATTATATCTCTGTATATAACCTTAATACCCTTCATCATCAAGCTGGTGCCCTAAACTCCATATAATGTTTGAAAAATATGAGGATAACCATGTTGGATTAACTCACCAACTCCTTTAAAGTTGTTGTTGTTGTCTGTCATAATTTGTACAATATAATTTTGTTTGATCTCAATCATAATCTTCATAAACTAGCATATGTAAGTTACATCACAATACCAAGCTCATGCATCTATTAACATGTGGAAAATTACTTTGCAACTATAATAAACAAGAAAAGTGATAATGCTAGTTCTAGTTGGCCTCATCCAAGCATTAGAGAGACACACAAAGTCCTCCCCTTGGCTCTTCATACCCTTTATCCATGTGTGACATTCTTTAACTTTATCAACAATATAGTATTTGGCAATGGGTGTCGGCAACTAAATCGAGAGTCATATTCTTGCATCTTAATGCTATAATGCAATTATAAATGTCACTTACGGCATGAGTGGAAGCACTTTGAAATTGTTCAGTCGATGTCTAGCTTTTTTGTCTATATGTATGCATTGTCAATTCGTGTTTGCTTATCAATGGTATTCGGTCTACTATTTCTCCATTCAAACCCAAAAACACTCCCTTGTTGCATCAACAGCAAGTGAGGGTTATTTCTAGAGCCTCTACGCATACTGGTGCTCCAACTCATAAATTCCATAATTGATGTCAATTGTGTTGTCGTTCCACTACCATTGTCTAACCTTAAAATGAGGTTGTTTAACAAATAGCATATCGCATGTCCACTTCAAAGGCATATTCAAATCCTTCAAACTCAATATCATATGCAGACTTCATCTCCATAGTTTTGATACAAATCATAAGTAGCTAGCTTCAATACATGTTGGTTAAAGTCTTCACACTCCTCCACAATATGTTGCTTGTTAATCCATACATTGTTTCCAGAATGCAAACTCGATCTCTTGCGAAGCCACATACAAGGTGTTGTTTGCCTTAAGTGATGCCTCCCACTTGAAAAAAAGTACTCTAATAAATGTATACTAATGATAATAATTATCTAACATTCTTCGAAGATGTTGTCATTTGGGATTACTATTTTATTCTAACTATGCAACACAGAGAGAGTGTGTTCGGAAGAAAAAAAAAGAGAGAATTTTAGAGTTTAGCAGGAGCTCGGGTGAGTTAAGGGAACTTGTGAGTAAAAAATGAGAAGTTTTAGAGGGGGGTTATATAGGCTCCAAACCCCCACCCCCAAGTTACAAATGGCTAGATCGATGAATTTAGTTGATTGCAACATTACATGGTGCAAAAAAATCCACCAATGGCTAAAAACCTAGCCCTTACATGGTGGAGCTAATACATGTCAATCATATGATTACACTGAGACATGGTATCCATCATTTGGTTAGTACTGCCAGGTATACCACCCGGTACTAACCAAAACACACTAACCCTAGTATACATAGGGTTCATGATCCTAACTTACATATAAGTTTTTAATTTTAAGTAGGAGAACCAATCCCTCCAAGAGTATTATTTGCTTTGGGATGCCAACTAGGATAAGTTGCAAATCGATCATCCTCTAACAAACAAGTTTGCATGTCTTGTTGAGTAGCTTTAAGATTTTTTTACAACCTAATTCCTTTCTAGCCTACACAAATTCTTATATTATATTACAAGTAATCTTCACATTGATGTAACAGTTCTAAACCTACGAGATTTCTTCTATAAGCTTCTTAAGTTTCTACTAGCCCCTTTTAGGACCAATAATATTCTTGTTAACCTCTCTACTCTTGCTACACTTGAAGGTTCAAGCTTTCATTGTGGTCAATCTTGCGATAGATGTGGTGGAGACCATAGCTACTCTTATGTGGGTACTATGGTTGCTCCAATCACCCACAAATACTAGCAAAATTTTATGCGTCCTCAAGCATTGGCAATTGCTGGCATAGTTATTTTGCACCACTTCCTACATCAAAACCTTAGTTTGTTATAACTTCTCTAATTTCTTCTTCTATCTTGTAGATTTTTTGTTCCGTGGTTTCATTACATACAATAGATGATCATAGACTTTTTTTTACTAATTTTGATGTTTCACAAACTATTGCTCCATTTTGGTTGTTGATAGAACCTCCACATGTTTGCATAACTTTGGCTTTGCATTTGCTTCTTGCATTCTTTTATGGTGTGTTTTATGTTTCCTTATTTATATGAATATTTTATCTATTAGTAAACTACGTAGATCATTAGTAACATCCTTTCCTACTCATTCATCTTTCATGCTTTGTGGTTAAAGGCAACATTTGGTGGAGCATATGAATCTAATGGTGTGTATTTCCTTACATATCATCCTTCACGTGCTCTCTCTACCATCTCTTCCTCATCCATATCTCCCTATTAGTGGTTCCATTGTTTAGGTGTTCCTTCTCCCTTTGAAATAAAATAATTGTTGTCCCTTGAGTCACTTCTATTTTTTTATGAGACTTGTCAGATAGACAAACATCACTTGTTTCTTTTCCTAATAATATAAAAAAAGAATCTACTTCTTTTATGTTGGTGGATTATGACAGTTAGGTCTAAGCTTACATGTATTACTTCTAGTTATATTTTAGTTATATTTATTTTATTATTGGTTACTCTTGTATATCTCAACTATATAATGGGAATCAATCTCATGCATTGAACATATTAAAAACCTTTCATAAAACAAAGAAATGGTTTGGTTTACCCTATCAAGGTTTTACACATGATAATGCTAAAGAATACATATTGGGTTCTTTCTCTATATTTTTGTCAATCCCAAGGCCTTATGCATCAAAATATATGCTCTTATACCTTCCAACAAAATAGGATAGCAAAATGTAATAATTATCATCTCCTAGGTATAGTACATATACATGTTCCCAAAACTCAACGTGTGGCATTATTCTGATTATCTCTAACCTTAATAATTGTATGCCCTTGTCTATTTTAGAGAGGCATAACCCTTCTATTGTCTTTATCTAGGTGTTTTTGCTTTTTGTGTTTCATCTTAGGCTTTTAGGATTGTGTTTTGCTCATGTAGTTATATCAAGTCATAATAAACTTAGCTCTCATACACTATAGTGTATCTTTTCTAAATGCTCACATATATAAAACATGGTTCAAGGAACCAATCCGACCAGCCGGTTCAGTTGGCGGTCGGACCAGTACGTACCAGCCTAACTGAGCGAAAATTCGATGAAACCGAGCCCGCCGCTGCCCGTGTCCGCCGCCGCTTCTCGCCCCCGCCACTGCCAGAGAAAGCTTCGAACAAAGCTTCCGCCATGGTCACCGCTGCCAACGGAAGCTTTGAACAGCAAGAGGAACGAAGCTTCCTCCGGTTTCCGCCGCTCCAACATGTGCTCCGGTCCCTCGCCGAACCGGTACAAACCAGAGGAACCGGCCCCTCAATCCATGATATAAAGGGGGAATTGCTATTTGTTTATGTGAAATTATGTTTTTTTTGCTAGTATCAATTTTTAGTCAGTAACCTATAATTATAATCCCCCTAAGCCTATTTTGGCATCTCTTTTACCTTTAATGCAACTATCTACTCCATGCATTATACACTCAACCCACTACTTTACAATACTATTGTTATTATCACTAGTACATTTTCATCTCGGTCTCCTCCCAAAACCTCTCCCTTTTGTGGTTTTATAATAAACAACCATGTCAAACACTAAAACAACCTCCATTAATACTACCTTCATTGTAGGTCTACCACTACCATCACCTAGAGATCTTGACCTACCCATTGCATTTTGCAAAGATAAACAATCTACTGTTGCACATCTCCTTTCTGTTATTTGTATTATCATTTTCTATCCATGCATTTTGTTCCATTCATTATCCATGTTTGTTATCTCTACTCCTAAGACTCTGCGGAACCTATGCCTAGTCCTAATATAAAAGGGCAATAGATAATGAGATAGATACATTGATTTATAGTGGCACTTAGAATATTGTTCCACTTCCTCGAGGGTCAAATTTGTTGTTTGTTGATAGGTCTACATTATAAAGTATAAATCCTAATGGTTTTAAAATGTTCTCCAATTCATTGTTAATGAAAAAATAATTTTTTTAGTAGAGTTTAACCTAGCCCTAAGAGAGGCCTAAAAGTAATCAAACTCCATAAATTAGCATAAATCTTTTTGCAAATATCTTCTTACATGATAACATTATTGTGGAAGTATACATGGAGCAACCTCTAGGTATGTCTCTAAGGGAGAGAAACAAGTATGTAAAGTCAAAAAAATAAAAATAAAAATACTTATAGATTGAATTGCTCACAATGCAACAAAGTTGTTCACTATATCTTCATTTGACAAAACATCTCTAGTAATGTTTTGTCGTAGTAGATAGCTTTGATAATTAGGTTTATGAGGCAATCTTGTAACTAGGTCTAGTGGTGAAATTGAATATAATGTTATGGTCATAGAATAAAAAATCAATTGGTAGTATGGGCAGTAAATACCGGTCTGACCTCGTATTGATACAAGTGCAATAGGTTGAGGTAGATAGAGAGTCTATAGCCAAACATACTAATATTGATCAGCCATGTGGTCGCACAATACTGTGATCACGCATGGGAGCTACCATTAACATTGGAATCAATATGATTCCAAATAATACAAAATATTTAAAAGTTAGAGGCTAATTTTTACCCAATGTTAAGGTCATAGATATTGGATTCCTTGATGCAATTCCCTGAGTTCAAACATGTAAGGAGCCAGGGCAACCATAGCATACAGTAGATTTAATTTTATTTCTACAACCTCAATTTGGAAAATGGAGAAGTGTAGAATTTTGTCCTGGCGAATTTTTCTGATACATAGATATTTGAACTATTAGAATTCCCTCTTTAGGAAAGTAGCAGTCTCCCTATAAAAGGACACCAAGGCTACCCCTTCATATTTGAGTGTTTGGTGACTTTAGTTAACCATAAAGAATTGTACTTAATTACTAAATCTATTTTATTTATCCGCTTATTTAATCAGGTTCTAATTATGGTGTCACTAGTTTTTCTTTTGCATTGCCTAGGTCTGTCCTAAGACAAACGAAAGAAATGAATCATCTACACTAACAAATGGAATCGGTGAATTGGCTCCAAAACAGCATGACAAAGTGACAGTATATTGTCCTCCAAGAATAATAACGCCTACAGAACATCACGCCGTATCACTTAAAAATAGCAAGCAGATCTGATCAAATAATGACAATACTAAAACATATTGAAACCAATAATTAGTCATTACCTTATCTGCAAATCCATATCCACTGCCTTTGTTCGAGCTGGTTGACACTGGAGCACTTCCAGAAAGATAAGGGACATGAAATTTCAGCCAAATAAAATGTCAACCGCGAAGTGAAGATCTCAAACGAATAAAAAAAGTCACCTGCTTGGATTTTGCACATTATCAATATCCACATTTTCCTCCAGAACTAAATCAAGTCTATCAATCTGAACTAGAATTGGCTCATATTGCACATTCGAAACAGACGGCAGCTGGACAGAAAAAAAAAAAAAAACCATAAATAACAATTCAGCAAAATCACTCAACTTCAGACATCAAATTGAGACGGCCCGATCTTGATCACCGTGATCTGGAGCTTGCCAACTCTGGCGGTCGTTACACTCAAAGCCGGCGGAAACCCGACGCTTGCGTGCAGGGCATCTCCATTGATATCTGAAACCATAAGAGGCCACGTCAACTAACCGGATCGACGAAGAAATCAATTCGACAGGGTTGCATGATCCAATTGCTTAGAGAGACAGAGCGCGACAGAGAGTGTTTATGTGGGTTAGGAGCAGGGGTTGAACCGAGATTGGAGAGCTGCGCAGTGCGGCCTTGGAGCTTGAACTGGTCGCGTGTGAAGGACTTGAGCCAGTATTTAAGCGTGTACTCCAGAGCCCGCGCCAGGATGGACTCCATCGCCGCAGCCGACGAGCACCCGCCGGAGCCGAAGCTTGAAGAAGACTCTGGAGCCTCCCAGATCTGAAGCGAACACGGAGGAGGAAAATGGAGCAGTACGAATTTTTGAACCGGGAGGAATAGAAGGGAAAGCAGCAGAAAAGGGGGTAGGAATAAGAAGAAAGAAATACACACCCCCTCATTTCACGCTCCACTGGCAAGTAAGAACAAAAAAGAGGCACTTCTTACATTTAACCCTTCATCATTATTTTAATTTTGTAGACAAAGCATAGAAGTTTATATGAAGACCTTAAGATCCACCGTTAATTGGTTGATGCCTATGCTACTATAATATATCTTACCAAATAAAGTGGTACATTCAAGTGGTTATATAAATATATTATCACCCTTTTTTTAGAAAAAAAAAAGATGAAAAATAATAGGGAATTTGAATATTTCAGTAATTTTAATTTTTGGGAATGGCAGGCAAAGAGTGTGCGCCTCCCACGTGGTGACGGCTGCTGGTTTCTTAAATATTTTCCAATAGTGGTCGGTGATTGTGGCGTACTTGTTCCTTGGGATGGAAAAAGAATACCACCGCTTCATAGATAGATCCAATGCTGAGTGCAGTGAATTCCTTCAACTGAGAAACTAAGATTTTTTTGTTTTTTTTCATCCACCGACACAAATTTGCAGGATTGTTCACAGAATTCAAATCAGATGGATTTGACCTTTTAATTACAACATGTAATAACCATGAATTGAGTTTTTCAAAATCAATAATATTAAATTTATCGCACTCAAATTTCTCCCCTAATTGAAGTCTAATAATATTAAATTTTCAAATTAGTATAACCATGAATTGAGTTTTTCAAAATCAATAATTGAACATTATCAAAGACTAACTATGGATGAAACAAGGTCCCCAGTGTAGATTGATAAGTTCTCAATAGTAGTTATTAGCACTCAAAAAGTAGTCATTAGTATTGCAAAAAAAGAGAATATTGTGTATAATTCAAACCAATACTTATTGATGCTTAATTATCATTATCACTAGTCATTAGATAATTATTTTATCTAATTATGCAACCCATTAGGTGATTGTTACGTTAGTAGTAATATTCTAATCACATTATAATATCGTAAGTAGTAAATAATGTCTAGCACCACATTACTGGAGTAGCAAGTCACAAAAATATTAAGATATGTAGGTTAAAATACAAGTCATGGAATTTGTCATACTTGTATAATTCACCTTACGGATTTTTTTAAAAAAATTTCAACTATACTAATATAACAATGTAATATATATTTCATATTAATTTATTTGAATATAATCATACATTTTTAGTCTCAATCAAAAGTCTAAGATACCAATACTCCTATTATTTAGGAGAGAAAAATTATATATTGATCAATCATATTCCACTCTATGATTTATAGTACGTAATTATAGTCTTTATGATCCAGTAATTACCTATGACATTTGATTATATCAAAGTATATGACTAGTTATATAGGAATCCATGATGACCTTAACAATCTGTTTCCATAGAAGAATGTAAAAATAGGAGGAACAAATTAATAATTCCCAAGGAATGGATTAATAATCCACAGCAACGGATCACGTGACTCTCACGTGAAACGTCCGCCTTCATGGAAAATCGGCGGTGGCCCTTTGCTCTGTCCTCATCAGCGCTCATCGCTGGCAAGATGTAGCGGTGCTAGAGCTCCGCCCCTTCTCGTCGGCTGCTGGTGAATCGTCGTTAGGGAGAAGGGCTTTTGCTAGGAGAGGGCGAGGAGGGAGGGCGAGCGGCTGGGAGGGAAGCGGAATGGAGGTGAGGAGGGTGAGCGGCTGGGAGAGGGCGAGGAGGGAGGATGAGAGGCTGAGAGGGAAGCGGAACGGAGGCGAGGAGGGCGAGCAGTTGGGAGAAGGTGAGCGGCTGGGAGGGAAGTGAAACGGAGGCGAGGAGGGCGAGCGGGTGGGAGATGGCGAGCGGCGAGGAGGGCGAGCAGTTTGCGCGGAGGCGAGGAGGGAGAGCGACTGAGGCTGCGGCTAACAAGAGAGGAGGGAGGGCGAGCGGCTGGAGCAGTTGGGAGAGGGAGGGCGAGTGGCTGGATCGGCAAGGAGGGCGAGCGTCGGGCGCGGCGAGTTGCTAGGAGAGGGCGGCTAGAGCGGCTGGATCGGCGAGGGCGAGCGTCGGGTGTGGCGAGCGACTGGGAGAGTGTGAGGAGGGAGGGCGATTGGAGCGGCGAGGAGGCGAGTGTCGGGCACAGCGAGGGACTAGGAAAGGGCAAGGAGGGAGGGCGGCTGGATCGGCGAGGAGGGCGAGCATCGGGTGCAACGAGCGGCTAGGAGAGGGCGAGGAGGGAAGGCGGCTAGAGCAGTTGGAAGATGGAGGGCAAGCGGCTGGATCGATGAGGAGGGAGAGCGTCGGGCACGCCTGGAGTTTGTCCCTCTACTTTTCCCCCCGATTTGGGGGGACGAGCAAACGAGGGATAAATTAGCTTTTTGCCCCCTCCAATTTTCCCCACTTCTATATACACTTTCATGGAAACAAGAGATCAAATGCTAATTCTGTCAATCCTTCCATATATCCTTTCAAAGAAACATTATGTAAGTCTAAGAATTATATATACTATCAATGAGAATACTTATGACATGCATATAACATTTCTATAGTGTGTTTGTCTATCTCATATCATGATAACTCATTGTCATCCGTCACTCATATACTACCTCAACATATTATTATTATTATCTCAACCAATAATAATATTTGACTAGGTATGTTTAAGAATAATTAAATTATTCTAGAGACAACATTTTAATTACTTATATTAGATATCAAGTAAATATAATAATGATTTTGATTTTCCTAGAATATAAATATAATTATATTAAAATATATATTAAAATTATTATCTAATAAAATTAATAGCATGAAATTGGTCTTTAAGACATATATCAAAGCACCACAAAAGTAATAGAATGAAACCAATAAAATTAGGCTTTTTAATATAATTTTAACTTTGTCAATTGCTTATCATGAATTTGATTTTGAAATTCATAGCCTTAGATTATGAACTAAGGCCATGATATAATTGCTATCATGATTTGATAGTTTATCATCACTCAAATTCTAATCAAGTTTAATTTATTATATTGTCATGTCATTAATTAGAGTCCAAGTCATTGCCTACATGCCAAAAACAAATACACGATAACTTAGCAACCCATCAAACACTTAGAGCTTGTTTGGCATAACTAGTCAATGACTTATGCTGGTCAGCACAACAGAAAATAAGAAGCTGGCCTATTTGGTAGATAGCTTCTAGGTTTCAAACCCAAAAGTTAATCCAATTGCAAGAAACTAAAAAATATATGCTTCTTTGAATCCACTGCTCATACATAGGGAAAAATCCTTCCATCCTAAAAAAACTCATCACCACTCCTGCTCTTGTTGCTCTGGAACCATGTTGTCGATCTCTCCTCGCTATCAAAAGCCTCCTTCCTCACCGAGCACTCCCTATTGCACACCTCCTTCTTCCTCCCGTTGATCTTCCTCTCGCTGTCGAACCCTACCTCCTCCAGTTGATCTTCCTCTCACTACTGAAAGCCTCCTTCCTCGCCAAGCACTCCCTGTTCTATGCCTTCTTCCTCTTCCTATCAATCATCTTTTCATAGTTGAACCCTGCCTCCTCCCACCGATATTCCTCTCTTTGTCACACATTGTCTCTTGCAGCGAAATCCAACTGAGGGAAAATTTGGCCCTAATTTTGCACATAATTCAAGATAAGCTACAGTGTGATAAAAAGTTAAAAGCTGTTGGAAGTTCTAATTTGGAGCTTCTCACATATTCTGCTCCGAAATATGTGCAAAAGTAGGGCCAACACAGGCCTTGAGTTACATGACACCGAGTTACATCATTCCAACACTTGTGTTAAAAGAGTTCTCCTTCCTCTATAAGTCTCAAGACCAAGGAATCAGTGAAGCCAACCAATTCATTGCTTCATGCGGCTCAAAGCAAACCATGAAGACTTTTTTCAATGTTTAAAATATTTGGGGAAAAAAACCCTATAAGCATGTAAACATAAGCAAAAGAAGTTTTGGATGAAATTGAATGAGATGAATGACTCCCTTTGGAGCATGTGTTGCTTTTCTTTTTCCTAATCTTTCACTCTCTCCTTTCTACCTTTGCCCGTTTTCCCCTTCTCTTCCTCATCTCTCAAACATTTGAGTTATCTCCTTCTCCTTCTTGTTGTTGAAAGAAAATTTAAAATTATCCTAATTAATTTTTTATGTTAATGTTCTCGGCGTTACAATCATCACATATTAATATATGACTATTATGAATCATCAAACATTAACACATATCAGCAGTTACGAGTCTAATGTGATATGAAAATGATTTCCATAATGATCTTGAACCTAATCATGATGCGCTATGAATAAAATGAGTAACAATTTTATTGTGATGTGATTTATATCAATGTGCCTTGTGTCCTCTGAGAATGGCTTTACTATGAAATTTAAGTATAACTCAATATAGAAGATCCAATGCGTACGTATTTGTACAAAAAGAGAAAAATATTGGCTTACACCACTAGCTCTCTAAAAGAAATTATAACCTCGTTGCAAAAAGAGTCATAAATAAAGATTGTAATAAATCAATATTATACATTCTATGACCCAAAATTTTTCTAGAGGAACCTAAATATTCTAACATCCTATTTACCATGTCATTAAGAATTCATTGAGGAGCCAAACCATGAACTTCCTTAGCTAGTCCAAAGAGTTGCTAGTTGATTTCACATACATTACCCTTTTGAAGGTTACCCGAGGAACCACCTCCAATGAGAAACATCCAACATGCCATTGGTTTACTTCTTGGTTTAATCCTACCTAATTTACCTTACTATAGAATTAGTCCTATAAAACACATGGAAATTAAAACATCTCCTTAGAAAATGCTTTATACAAAAGAATTTAAGTTCAAGTGCACCTCTGCACTCTTAATTCCAATATATATATATATATATAGTTGTTAGTGAATGTGTATAGATTATCCTGCAACGAGTAGAAGACATATTGAATACCTAGTTCTAACTATAGATTAGATGATATTTTAGACTTTTGATAGGATCTAAGTGATTTATGAAGCTTGACTTTTGAAATGGATATTGTCAAATTTATATCCAAGTGGGGGATGAATAATACAAAAGATGAGTTACATGGGTGGTTACTCATGCCTTCCAGGATTACAAGTGTCTTTCACTTTTTATGAGGGTTATTGTCACGCTCTTAATTATGATAATAATTTTTTTTTAATAAGCAGACCAAAAAACACAAAATGAGTCACACAGGGCCCAACTACTGCTATATCCCACATAGGAGACGAAACCAAACAAGGCAACAAAAGCGGAAGATGGTTAAGCAATAGCTTTTTGGATGAAGGACGCGATCGGTACATGAGGGATGCTGATACGATCCGAAGAATCGGATCGTCCCTCAAGCCACAAACGACGAGTTATGGAGGCGAATTAGAGAGAATTTTATTGAACAAAAGACAAGATCCACATAAGACTCCTGACTACTCCACGAACACGAACAAGACACAAAAAGAACACTCACAACCTCAACCGGCGGTCTTCCGGCGAGAACAAGCCCTAACACTCAAAGAAGATAACTCCGCATGTCCACTCTCTTCCTCCCTTTCCCCTTAAATACCTATCCGCCTCTTCATCTCTTTGAACCATCCGCCTCTTCATCTCCCGCCTCCTCATCTCCCTGAACCATCCGCCTCCTCATCTCCCGCCTCCTCGTCTCCCTGAACCGCTTTGAATAAACCCGCCACATGGGCGGTACACTAACAATACCGCCCTCTCGAAGAACAGCCTTATCCCTGAAAACTTCATTTTGCCCGGATCCCAAAGCGCTCAGAAGGTTGTAGAAGCCGGTGCACCAAATATTGCGGCCTCAAGCATGTTACCGGGATCCCATGTGGCTCTATAATTTGTTTCATCAGGAACACCTAAGATGATCGCCTCAAGCTTGACCGCTTCTTGGGCTTGAACATCTACTTGTGCGTCAAGTATTACATCTTATGCATTTTTGCCATTCCTCTCAAATTTCAGTAATTTCTTGAACTGCTTTGCCACATCCTTCAACAGCTTATCAAAATTATTAGATGCAATTTTAGGTTTCTCAGTAATTTCCCATTTCCTCCTAACTCGCGTAGAATCACCCTCCTGTAGGGCTGTTCATGGCCGGTTAACCGAACCGTTGACCATAGTCAATCGGTTAACCGAACCGAATGGAAGGGAAAAACTACGAACCGTTCCCGAACCGTTCGACCGGTTAACCGGTCAAACGGTTAACCAGTCAAACGGTTAACTGATTCGGTTAACCACGGTTAACCGATTATAATTTATTTATTAAAATTTATTTTAAAAAATTAACTTTGACTATTAAATATTATTATTTAATAATTAAATATTTTAAAAAATTAATTTTTAAATTGATTTTACTTATTAAATATTATTATATGATAATTATATATGTAAAATAATTAGTTTTTAAGTTGTAGTGAATGAGTTTCGAACTCATGACCTACTAACTCGCAAAACAACCTTCAACCATTGCACTAGATAAACAATCTAAATATAATTTTGAGATATACATATATATACCGATCGGTTCGGTTAACCGGTCAAAATTTTTTCTCCGAACCGTAACCGAACCGAACCGAACCATTATACTCAAAAAACCGACCGTGAATCGAACCGATCCATTCGGTTAACCGCCCGTTCGGTTCGGTTCGGTCGGTTTTTTCGGTTCGGTTCAATTTTTCGGTTTTTTTGAATAGCCCTACCCTCCTGGATCATAGTTTGGTGAAGGGTAGTCCAAGTTACTGGGTTGCCAGTAGGAGCATGCACAAAGCTATCGGCATATGATGATACTACATGCACACACGACTGAGAAGCATGAATAATGTTTGAGCTGCATAGCTGAAAACTTTCTTCTGGTAACTTATTCTCACTAGCAGCAGTAGCCAATCTATTGTCTTCTTCACCTGCATATTTCAAGATTTCATGCTTCTCAGATTTGGCATCACAGATTTGGCTCCTCCTTGCCTTCATCTGCGCCCAACTTTCCTCAAACATGTTCTCCAACATCTCCGTCTCCCGTCTCTTCCATCCCCTCTCCGCACTCAGCTTCGCGTCTCTCTTCTCCGCATACCTACAGTACGCCCTCCCTTTCCGGATCTCCGCCTCCCTCAGATTCATTTGGTTCTCCGGGACATCCACCATCCGAACCAGCGATTCGCCTTCAAGACTCTTCTCCGATAACCTAATCTTAAAGTGCGCTGAGTACAGCCTTTCCAGCTCCTCTACTTTGACCTGCAACTCGCGATTCTTCGACCGCCGGAGGTCGCCGCTCCTCAGCGGCTGATTTCCCTGGTCGGGGACCGCATCGAACCGGAAGCTTTCCATGGAGGGTCTGACCTCGGGATGCTCGATCTTCGCGCCCAACCTCATTCTATCTCCACTGCCGCCGCCTCGAGTCGAAGAAGAATAAGACGCCCCCGCCGGAAGTTCAAGTGCTGAACCCTCCTTCTCACGCGCCGCTGGAGAGAAAGTCGCCTTCACACGTACTCTCTGATTTCCCTCCTACGGTTCGATAGAACATGGACTGATAGATTCCACTTAGGGTTTTGATTACTTCCCCTAGGGTTTTTCTTCGGCTTGATGAATGATACTAGACCCGCCGATTAGATCTACTACCGACAATGGAATCTCTTCCGCCTTTATCCATCGCTGGACCACCGGTTCCCCGGCGAATCGATCCGGCAGGTCGGACCAATTGATATGATTCGAAGATCGGATCGTCCCTCAAGCCACAAACGACGAGTTATGGAGGCGAATTAGAGATAATTTTATTGAACAAAAGACAAGATCCACATAAGACTCCTGACTACTCCATGAACACGAACAAGACACAAAAGAACACTCACAACCTCAACCGGCAGTCTTCCGGCGAGAACAAGCCCTAACACTCAAAGAAGATAACTCCGCATGCCCACTCTCTTCCTCCCTTTCCCCTTAAATACCTATCCACCTCCACCTATCCGCCTCTTCATCTCCCTGAACCATCCGCCTCTACATCTCCCGCCTCCTCATCTCCCTGAACCATCCGCCTCCTCATCTCCCGCCTCCTCGTCTCCCTGAACCGCTTTGAATAAACCTGCCACATGGGCGGTACACTAACAGATGCCTCACTTCATCCAATAGAAAACTCAGTGAACAGACACTGTAAATAGGCAGCAAAACGACGAACTTGCACGCAGGCAAGTGAATGGACATAGAAGAAACAGAAGAAGGCGCACGCAGGCGGAGAGAAAACTAACAATAAAGAGAGACGCCGAAAGGACGAAGGTCAAATAGAAACAGAGGGCTCACTGCAGACGTTCATTGAACTCGCGACGAAGAGGGGGAAGGAGTCGATGAAGAACCCACTGAAGCTAAATACCAGAAAGTCCCACATGCGAATGTCGGAGGAGGCTGGGAGGGAGAGGAGAACAAAAACACGAATCTGGTGAGAGCAGAGGAGAGGGAGGCGGAGGAGCCAAGCGTCGGAACTGAAAGCGAACGACAAAAACGACGCGAATGAAACGATGCCGAGAAAACGAAGTTACCTCAGTGGACGCACTCATCAATGTCGCCTTAGCAATGTTGCACCACCCCAACCTCCCACTAGACGTCGAAAGAGAGGCCTGAGGTTGCCGCCGACTGCCGGACCGAGAGGGGAAGGGAAGCTGGAGCTGAACACTGGAAATCGCTGGGAGGACGTTGTGAGTAAAGCTGAGTCGAAAGCTTGGAAGAGAGAGGGCGTGAATAGCCGAAGCCAACTCCAACGTAGCCTATACATCATCGCTTCCACTTCCCTCACCAGCTCGGAAGCCAGGTGGCACGAACCCACGCTCGCCACTTGGTTCCACGCAGGTAAGTGGGTTGGACGCGGTGCCAGCCTGGTAGCCGCATCGATCGTCACCAGCCGCATTATGCCATGTGGCCGGAGATCTCTGTGTCGCCCGTTGATGCGAGCTTGCACACTCGTTCGAGAGGTGTCGCCGTCGCCAACCATGCCTCGCCACGAGGTTGTTGACGCCCCATCCCAAACTCCTCGCGCCGCCCACTCACCCGCCCCAAAGACGACGCATCATCGTTTGACAGTGTTGCAGCCGCGCTTGCACCACTCGGAGCACCCGCCCGCTACCGAAGCTCCACGCGTTGACACTACACTGCTCGAGGTCGCCGCCAACCTTGCTTCCCTCATGGATGTGTGTATTGCCAGAATCGAGTTGCCCGCCGCTCGACCCACACGCACGCGAGATCGCCGGATCTCATCCCTCTCCGTGTTCTCCACACATCGAGCCCACCGCTGATCACCAGCTACATGTCGTTGGCCACTGTGGATAGCCGGAGAAGACGCCAAGGGCAGCGAACACCACCGCCAGCCGCGAAGACACCGACGCCATCGCCTAATCTCACACTTGTGCCCTAATCTCCTTGGGCTTGGACGCTAGGCCAATTTTGACCCAGTCAATGGCCTAGTTGATTGGTCAAAATCGGGCCCTAATCTTTGGGCCTAACATCCTCCCCCGCCTGAGGTGGCCGCCATCCTTGGTGACTCAAGGTAGCTCCTCAGCTCACCCTCGAACTACCATAGTTCTAAAACCTTGCGCTAGGTTGCTTCCCCTATGGAGGATCCATCCCATCGGATAAGAAACTCTGTACATTGGTTTTTCTTACTTTGCCCCAAAACTCGGTGATCTAGAATACTACTAATCCTCTGGTGGAACTCCGTCCTAACCGTCGGTGGGGCTCGGTAAGACTGTGACCGAGAAGGATCGTCCGGATCCGACTGAAACTTCCTCAAGAAGCTCACATGGAATGTAGGGTGCATCTACATTCTCCTAGGGAGTTTCAAATGGTATGCTACTGAGCTCACTCGACTCAATAACTCAAACGGACTGTCATATCTACGGATAAGACCTCGGTGAGCCTCCCTCGCCGAGATTTTACGCCAGATCTGTAGGGTAAGTCAGAGAAGAACTAAGTCACCCATGGCGAATTCTTCATCCCAATGTCGATGGTTGGCATACCTTTGCATCCGTTGTGCAGCCAACTCCAAGCTATCTCTAGCCTCTCAGAGTGAGTTGATTCATTCCCGAGCTTCCCAATGAGCCGCATGGCAATTCCCCTCGGAATCCCTTTGCACCACGTCAACAGGGGTTAGGGGCTGTCTCCTAACACTAGCGCAAATGGGTTGTGACCAGTGGAGGATGACTTCTGCAAGTTATAGGTATACTGTGTCATATCCATCCGCTTCACCCAGTCCCTCTGATAGGCTATCACAAAGTGACGGAGGTAATCTTTCACAAGAGCATTGACTCGCTCTATTTGCCCATCCATTTGAGAATGATTGGCTGTGGAGAAGTTTAGCTTGGACCCCAACTTGTTGAACAATGTTGTCCAAAAGCGTCTAGTAAACTGGGCATCCCTATCGCTCATGATATCCACTGGGATGCCAAAATGCTTCACCATATTTTGGAAGAATAATTATGCAATAACTCTTGCTGTACAGGGCTCAGGGGCTGGGATAAAGACTCCATACTTGGAGAACCTATCGACCACCACTAACACTGAGCTCTTCCTGTCAACTTTTGGGAACCCACCAATAAAGTCCATGGACACACTTGTTCAGGACGTCTTGCGAATAGGTAGCGGTTGTAACAACACTACCTCTAGTCTCCGATCGATTTTGTCTTGCTGGTAAATAAGACAAGTGCAGATATACATTTCAATGTCTATGCACATATCGGGCCAATAGCACGACCGTGCTAATAAGGCAAACATCCTACGTTGCCCTGGATGCCCAGCCCAAGGTGTATCATGGAGCTCCCTTAGTAGCTCTCGGTGTAGTCCGCCCGTCGATGGGACTAATGGCCTACCGCCTCTAGCCATGATAATGTCATCTGGACCTAAATAGTAACGTCGGATCGTGCCCGACCTAATCTGCTAACTAGTGATGCCTTGCATTTTAGTAGTATTTTTCCTTTGCATTTCATGATAAATCTAGGCTTATTTTGATGGTTTCATGATCTTTATAGACTTATTTACATAAAAGCTTCGGAATCTTCACTTTTTCGTGCTTTTGTAAAATTTCAGGTAAAATCACCTATTTTCGAGCTCTTTTGAAGATTCTAAGGCCATGGGGTGATTTCTCATAAGAAGTCGAAGCTACACGTCAAATTTGGGCCCAATCGGAGTTAGCCTGAAAAATACGGCCAGGTGAACCCCACGGGATTCACCAGCTTTTGCTTCTCTCGGTCAGAATACATCACGGCCTGGTGAACCCGGCGGGGTTCATCCGTGATTCCAACCCAGGCAACGCGAGTTCGACCCTCTCTCGGATTTTTAATGATTTCCAACCCGTTTGGCATCCAAATTTGGCAAGTAAAGACTATATGGAAAGCTGCTTCGAAGGAGAATGCGTAGAATATAAAAGCCCCAATTTTCATAACCTAAAGGTAGAGAAATCAAAGGACGAAGGGGCAGAAGGCGGAAGAACACGGCGACGAGGTAATTTTCTGGGATTTTCAGAGATTGAGACGTCAGATCATCACGATTTCTTCTGGATACTTTCGGTTTATCATTTCCTTCCTCTTAGAATTGTTTTCTTATAGTTTTCTTTCCATTAAAAGAGAGATTTTGAGCGTTTCAATGATGATTGTAGCGTAAACCCTATTTTGGGGCTCGGTTGAAGCCCGTTGAAGATTTTGATTGCAAACCCTATTTTAATTCTTTTATTCGGATTGTATTGTGAGCATATTTTACTTTAATGTGCATATATCATGATTGTACCTTGCCCGAGTATTTTCATGTTTAAGCCA
Source organism: Costus lasius (assembly GCA_027563935.2). Lineage (NCBI taxonomy): Eukaryota > Viridiplantae > Streptophyta > Magnoliopsida > Zingiberales > Costaceae > Costus > Costus lasius. The sequence goes on along the minus strand of CM050450.1, from coordinate 89,239,269 downwards.
TTACGATTCATACCAAGAGGAGGATCGTAAGGGTGGAATCTCTAAGTAAAACTTGCAAGACCTCGACACGAGAGTGCTTGGTCTTCGTTCGAGGGTTTCATAATCTGCCATAGAACTCATTGGGTTCGTCTAAAATGAACCACCGCGAGAGTAGGAGATCATCTTAGTTGAACATCGGGGTGTACACTCGAGAGAGAGCACCTTGTACCCTAGGGATAGATTCCTTGTGCAAAATCAATAATCCAGATAACTAATAATTCTAAGTGCAATTAAGATCATCATTGTGGTGTAAACCGTAGCCCTAATATCTCTCTCATATTTACTTTCTACCGTTGTAGCCTTGATCTTCTTATTTTCGATTATTTAAGTTTTCAACACATCGTTTTGATTCGCCTAGCTATTAAAACTTGGACTTTCTGGTACTCAGCCTTGTTCCCTGTGGGATTCGACATCTTTTATATTACTTCGACATAACCGTGCACTTGTAGGATGTGTCAAGTTTTTGGCGCCGTTGCCGGGGAACAACGGTTGATATTAGTATATTTCTGAGAATTGGTAGACTAGGTTTTAGTTAATTTGGTGGTTTTCAATCAGGAATTGGGAGGCCCACTATTGAGGCCAACAATTTTGAAATAAAATATGCTCTTCTTTCTATGGTGCAACAAAACCAATTTGGTGGTTCTCCTCTTGAGGACCCCAACATGCACCTCTCTATTTTTCTAGAATATTGTGATATGCTAAAAATTAACGATGTGTCTGCTGATACTATCAGGTTGCGATTATTTCCCTTCTCTTTGAGGGGCAGAGCGAGGGCTTGGCTGCACTCGCTACCTTCTGCTTCGATAAGAACATGGGCGGAGCTTTCTCAAGCCTTTCTCTCCAAGTACTTCCCTCCATCCAAAACAATTCAGTTGCAGAATCAGATAACGAGTTTCATGCAAGGGATAGAGAATCCTTATGTGAGGCTTGGGAGAGATTTAAAGAGCTCCAAATAATGTGTCAACATCACGGAATCGAGACTTGGGTTTTAATCCAGACGTTCTACAGCGGGTTGGATTACAACACAAGACTTACAGTGGACGCAATAGCAGGTAGCGCTCTGATGAATAGAAGAGTGGAAGATGCAATGAACCTCCTCGAGGACATGGCGATCAACCATCACCAATGGACATCTGAGAGAAGTACATCGACTAAGAAGTTAGGTAAGTATGATCTTGACTCTCTGACTGCTCTTACAGCAAAGGTGGACAATTTGACTAGAAAGATTGATTCTTGGTCTGTTAATTCAATGGATGTTAACGCAATTTCTTGTGAGATCTGTGGAGTTGCAGGTCATGCGGGGGTAGATTGTCAGGCAGGAGATGGATAAATGGCTGCGAACCACTCTGAGCAATTGAATGCTGTTGAAAACTTCAATCCCAACAATAATCCATATTCCAGCGTATACAATCCAGGATGGCGCAACCACCCGAACTTCTCATATCGAACAATTCAACCAATGCAACCTGGACAAGTACCTTCACAGCAAGCCCAGCCCTCTCAAGGAAATTTCAAGCAGCACCAACAAAACAATTTCAGACCACCAGGATTTCAGGCTAGAAACTACAATGCGCCACCACCATAGCCGAAGCCAAATAATGTTCACAGCTGAGCAAACAGCTTGAAGGACTGACAACCATGATGAAGCTTATGATGACAAGGATAGACTCCCTAGAGACACATAACAAGATGCTAGAGAGTCAGCTACCCCAGCAAGCTAGTTCATCCTCTAGAGCACTTGGCAAGCTTCCATCCCAACTAGAGGTAAACCCGAGGGAGCATTGCAATGCAATCTCCACTCGGAGCGGTAAGCAACTTGAAGACCCAAAAATGCCGACCGATGACAGGATAGATGAGTTGACTACTGAGCCTGTGGAACCGCATTCAGATGCAACACCGGTGGCACCTGAACCAGCCGAAGAGGAGCTGCCCTACGTGGGACCGCCTGCATATAAGCCACTGATTCCTTTTCCACAGAGGATTGTCAAGGCTAAATTGGACAAGCAGTTCGGTAAGTTTTTAGAAGTATTGAAGAAACTTTATACTAACATCCCTTTCGTTGATGCTCTTTCGTAAATGCCGACTTATGCAAAATTCCTGAAAGACATCTTATATAATAAGAGGAAGTTGGAAGATCAAGGGACTGTTGCACTTACTGAGGAGTGTATCGCCATCATTCAGAACAAGCTCCCTCAGAAGCTTAAGGACCCAGGCAGTTTCTCTATACCCTGCCAGATTGGGGAGATGTCCTTTCGGAGAGCTTTGTGCGATCTAGGAGCAAGCATTAGCCTCATGCTATTGTCACTTTGTAAAAGGCTAGACTTAGGATTTGCAACCAACTAACATTTCTATATAGCTCGCAAACAAATCAGTGCGTCAAATAGTTGGTATTTTAGAGGACTGATGACACCAAAATATATAATATATTTTGTATCATTTCAGACATCTTTTCATGCTAAATTGAGGATCTTTTGCTTGTTTTCATGATAAATTCATCGAATATTGGAAAGTCTACTTCTGTTTTGGTTTTTCTCAATTTTCAGGTAAAAAGGCACTATTTCAGAGAGTTTTCAAGCAAAATCAAATACATAGAAGAATTGCCATCATCAAGAGGAAATCACCCAAGAAATTTCATGTAAAACGGAGCAAGTTAGCATATTACGGTAGTGCCGTAATCCATTTTACAGTACCGTAATTTCAGACAGTACCGTAAAATCCGAGCCCTGCTGTATTTTGAGGAGTTTGTAAAAAGAGAGTTCTTCGAATTTTACGGCACCGCCGTAAACAATATTACGGTACCGTATTTCAGAGCGCTTCAGAACAGAACCTTCGCCCGATTTTACGGCACCACCGTAAAGGATTACACGGGCCGTATTTTCTGATCACTTCTAAACAGAAAGTTTCCTCGATTTTACAGCAGCACCGTAAACCAGATGCCGTAATTCCCAGATGACATCAGAACAAAAGACTCGAGCGATTTTACGGCAGTGCCGTAAACTATTCCACTGTCGTAATTCCTATTCTGAACGCGACGCCCAAGTCAACTTCGACGCCCGATTTTTGCGGAGAGGATTGCGGGCGATCCAGAACTTTAAATTGGATATCGTAAGAAGCAAAAAGAGAGCTTTGGATGGGAGAATTACGCACACACCGGAAGCCCCAATTTTCATCCACTATCGAGTGAGAAATTGTGATTCACGCCGCCGCCTAGGGTTTCACCGCCGCGCTCGATCCAGACGATCTCCGGCTGTGATTTTTCTAGTGAAGCTTCGTCTGAAGGAGGAGACAACACACCAGAAGTTTCAGATCGAAAGGAGATCAATTGGAAGAGAAATCGAAGAAAAAAGAGTCGCCGACCCTGTTCATCGACATTCTTTGCAGATTACGGCTGTGAAATACTTCACAGCCGCGCTGTATTTTCTAAACTTCTCTTTTCCCTTTGATTTTCAATCTTCTGAAACCATGACTCATTGTAATTCCTTCACGATGATAGCTTAAACTACTTTTGGGACATGGGGGAGTAATTCACTTAATTTCCAATGACTAGATGACTACTTTTTCAATATTTCGTTGCGTTTAATCTTAGCATGATGATTTTGCTCATGTGATAATTGTGCTTAGACTCTCTATAAGTCCATGTTACTAATTATGTTCTTAGAATTTTCGCTGTTGACTGAAAGGTAATTGCTTGAGAATTTGGAACCCTAGAATTGCATGTTAGGAACCCTTCCTTAGGTTAGATCCAACTTGATCTATTCTATTAGAATAATTGCCATGATTATAACATGAATCTATAGATCGATGTCTATTTGTCAAACGTGGAGATCTTGTGCGAAAGCAAGGATCGGAACATTGGAGATCCATGAGTAAAACTAGTGTCGAGACTCGGATGCACGAAAGTGATCCTTGAGACTCCACTAGAGGTTATCAACCTAGAATTCGGATGCACGAAAGTGATCCTTGAGTTCATTATTTGATGATTTACTTATCTTCAGCGTTGGGATGAATCTTGCGCGAAAGCGAAGATAAATCCCTGTGCGGTTGTTTGAACGAAAGTGAAACAATCCTTTTATTAAGTAAATTACATCTTCTTCATGATAAAATTGAATTGACGAAATCCTTATTCATATCTAGTCATAAAAGTTAAAGTGAACGAAACCCTAGTCCCAGCTTTTCTCTCTAATAATTCTGTTTTAGTTTCCGATTGCTATTTTTCACTACTTCGAATTGCCTAGATAGTAAGAAATCAACTATTTGGTATTCGACAACATAGGTCTCTATGGGTTCGATATCTTAATTATTACTTCGAGTATCCGTGCACTTGCGGAGATAACAACAAGTGTGGTAACCAAACAAGTTTTTAGAGCCGTTTCAGGGGGTGACAAGTCCCTGTGCGCCAATACTTAGGTTTTGGCTGCGACTTTAAGAATAAGTTTAATTTACCTACTTGTTGGGATACAACAAGGACGTACCTGTTAAAGTAGGAGATTACTTTATTCCTGCCGATTTTATTGTTTTGGAGATCGATGAGGATGACAGGCTCCCTATCATTCTGGGGAGACCTTTTCTGGCTACTGCTGGCCTTTCATGGATGTTAAAAATGGGAAACTGTCCTTGAACATCTGTGGCAATATTATACAATTTGATCTGACTGACACCTTGAAAAAACCTTCTCTTGCAAGAACATGCTGTAGCATGGACTTAGTGGAAAAAGCTTAACAGTATGTTGAATCTCTTAGGAAAGAAGTGGACCCATTGGAATTTACCCTGACAAACCTCACCGAAGACACAGAAAAAAGGAGTAAGCCACAACCCTACGAAAATGCCAAGAGCTACAAAAACACGCACCAAGTTTTGGCACGACAAGTGCATAGTAAAGAAAGAATTTCGTGAAGGGGATAAAGTACTACTATTTAATTCAAGACTTCAGTTATTCTCAGAAAAGCTCCGCACGAGATGGTCTGGTCCTTTTATAGTTCAGATAGTTCAACCATATGGTGCCATCACAATTTGGACAGAATGAACTAGGAGTTTCACAGTTAACGAGCACCGTCTGAAGCACTATTTTGAAGATGAGCGGGTCGAAAAAGAGGAAGCTCTTGCTCTTTCAGACCCCATAGATTTGACACTCTGATGATTCTTATGGTCGAGCTACCGACCTTAAACTAGCGCTCTTGGGAGGCAACCCATTTTTTTACTTGTTTTTAGCTTTCATGCATTGATTTAGACATTGTTTTAGGGTGTTAATTTCTTTCTCATTTAATCTTTATTTTTTTAAAGGGGATCGCTGCTAATTTTATGTCTCTTTGTGTTGTAGGATGACGATAGAGCGCATGGAATTTTTCCAGAATTTTTTGGGGATATCAGTGCACATCACGGCCAGGTGAACCCCATGGGGTTCACCCGTGAAGTGCACTGTACCAGCACACCTAGGAACTTCACAGCAAGCTTCATAGGCAGGTGAACCCCACGGGAAGGTGAACCCCGCCGGGTTCACCTGTGCTTCTATAGCAACAGCCTGACCATAGTAAACTTCACGGGCTGGTGAACCCGGGCGGGTTCACCCGTATTTCATCACATCCTCGCCCGAAATTAGGGCATCGCATGCAAGTTCCGCCGTCGCTCCCAAATTTTGCTTAGATTCCGCCGATCGCGCCACCTTCTCTCCTTCTTAACACTCGAAGGAGGTTTTCAAGGGTTTGATCCAGGTTTCCCCTTCTTCTAGACAAGTCTCTTCTCCGATTGATTCCGGATTTCCGTCTCGCCTATTCTTCAAGTTTTTCAGCCGATCCGCAACCACCTTCGTTTTTCCTTGCATCTCCGCCGGATCTTCTCAACTCAAAGCTCACCGGCATCCTTCCGATCTTCTCTAGCCATCATGCCTCCGCGAATAAAGGCCATGGATTCCAAGAGGACCGCACGACCTACGCAGGCATTCTTAGACTCGTCCGCCACCGATGACGACGAGTATGAGCCATCACCGACTCCCCCATCTTTCCAGCCACCACCAGCGACTCTAGGTTCCTCCTCATCCCGGCACAGACGCATGCCTACTAGCCGACAGACGCCTTACATCTCTCCCCCGAATGAGTTCGGGATTATCTTCCGCAACGCCGGGCAAGAGGAGCATTATCAGACGTTGCGTCAACGCCGAGTGCTCAACACGAGGTATCTAGACCGAGGCACACTGCAACTACTTGGGCTGCGAGAAGATGTCGACATGATGTACGCTGCAGTCGGTTGGGAGCAGTTCCAGCAGCTATTTTCTCCTACTTACGTTGGTATTACGCTGGAATTTTTGAGCTCTTTAGAAGTGAAGGCAGATCCGATTCTCGAAGATGATCCCGGTAGCCTGAGATTCCGTTTGGGTAACATCGATCACACCCTCACTCTTTCTGAGTTACGCAGCATTTATGATTTTCCAGAACCTTGTGTCCGCAAGGTCCCCACAGAGTACAGTGAGCAGGGCTTCTGGAGTGCGATTACCAATTAGCATTCTTACTCCGCTCGCGTGGCCCGTGCATCCAGCCTTTGCAACTCAGTGATTAAGTATGTTCACCGAGTGTTGGCCCATACCCTCTTTGGCCTCGGTGAGAGTGACGGCATGGTCTGTCAGACTGAGTTATTCTATCTCTGGTGTATGCTTCATAGCTTCCGGGTGGATTCTGGGTACTATTTGGCAAAATAGTTCAACCGCGTCGCCCGTTCTTTGAAGGGGGCGATAGTGATTGGCGGCCTCATCACCCCTTTGGCAGTTTCATTAGGTATTGTCCCATATGGCACATTGGAAGCTACTGGCAACAATACGTTCCTGTTTGAGTCTTGCGTCGCCATGAAGCTGATTATTCGCAGGGGCAACTCCTACTGCATGACATTCAAAGGGAGTTCATTCTGTTTGCCATTATCGAACCCCGAGCGCACCACTGTGAGAGTGCGAACTGGCGCATTCAGCCAATCGTTGATCCAGAGCCTGACCCAGTCAACACCGCACCACCACCACCTAGTGCATTTTCCTTCGGTGGCACTTCACACTCTGATTCTATGATGTCTCTCTTGCAGGAAATTAGGGAAGAACAGCTCCACCAACGAGAAGTGATCGACCACCTGGACACCACCGCTTCCTATATTCAGTAGGACCATTCCTCTCGATGGGAGTCGATGGAGGCACAAATGCAGAGGCAACACAAGATGATGGGTTCTGTGTGGGAAAAGATATCCAGTATGGATGAGCGACTTTCCTTTCTCTCTGAGGAGAACATGGCTCGCATGGACATTTCTTCTGATGAGGAAGCCGAGCTAGATTATAACACACGCGGGAAGAGCAAGAGCTCACGGGCTTCTGGCTCTCGCTCACGCAAGCGGAGGTAGCTTCTCAGAGCATTGGCATTGATATCCACTCCTCTCACATCATGGTATTGCATAGAGGACTATGCAATCTTTTAGAGTGGGTGAGCTTTCTATACTTCGGTTTCTTTTGTCCTTCTTCATGTGGCTGTCTAACTCTATTGCTTGACTAACTGTGTTTTTGGATTGATACTTTTATTCTGGGATGGATGATATTGTGGCATTGTACCTTATATGCCATTATATTTGTGGGCCTGGTCCACATCTTCAGGCCCCACTATGTGACAATGTTGTATGACATTACTTTCTTGCTTGTGTCCGTACTCTATTATTATGATGTGCTTTTCATATATGCTATGTGAAATTTTTCCATGAGTTTGCATGTGTATGAGTCTTGTCCTATGAAAGCCATTTCAAAATTTTGAGTTGAATGCATAATTGGTTATGAATAATCAATGATTGTTGATAATATCTCCTTGTTAGAAATACTCTTTGATCATGTCCATATATTCTATGATTTTGAAATCTTGTGATTTGGGTTGACTTTGAGTTGTTCATTAGTGGGTCAAACTTCTTTATGACTGTTTAATCAATTCAAGCTTGCAACTCACATGTGAATCGTATTGAGATGCATATTCACTTTGTCATTCTTTGAATTCCTTTCTGTTGTTGGGGAGACACTGCAATTGTTAAAAAGGTTACGTCATCAACTGCTAAGCATTTAAAAAAAAAAATTACCCTTAGATTCCTCTATTTGGCACTACGAAAAATTGGCAGTGGTACCGAAGGACATGAGTTGAAATCTAAGAGTTGTGAAATGAAATCAATAAAAAGACTCCTCTACTTGGCATTGCGAAAAAATTGGCAATGGTACCTAAGGATATGAGTTGAAGTCCAATGCAATAATCAGTGTATCGTACTCTAAATAAAACATTTGAGTTAACCCAATGATTTTATTAGGAAGGATCAGAATTGCATGAGTGTTATGTGTATGCTTGATTGAATCCTATGTTTGCTGCTTACTAGGTTGATTGACATCTAGAGATTATGGGATCAAACTGTTGAACACTTGAAACAACCGTTTACTTGATTTCTCCTAATTAGATTTTGGATTGTTGTTAAATGTTTTTCTAACTTGGATGTATACCTCAGCACAAAAGATCGCTCTTATAACCATCTTGTGTTTCATCCTATTTTATTGCTTGAGGACAAGCAAAGATTTAAGTCTGGAGTATTTTGATGCCTTGCACTTTAGTAGTATTTTTCCTTTGCATTTCATGATAAATCTAGGCTTATTTTGATAGTTTATGCTCTTTATATACTTATTTACATAAAAGCTTCGGAATCTTCACTTTTTCGTGCTTTTGTGGAATTTCAGGTAAAATCACCTATTTTCGACCTCTTTTGAAGATTCTAAGGCCATGGGGTGATTTCTCATAAGAAGATGAAGCTACACGTTAAATTTGGGCCCAATCGGAGTTAGCCTGAAAAATACGGCCAGGTGAACCCCACAGGGTTCACCAGCTTTTTCGCCAACTAGCAAATTTCTTCACATAGAGCTTCACGGGCAGGTGAACCCGGCGGGGTTCACCCGTGCTTCTCTCTGATGCACAGTGCTTAGAACCAGTCAGAATACATCACGGCCTGGTGAACCTGATGGGGTTCACCCGTGATTCCAACCCAGGCGACACGAGTTCGACCCTCTCTTGGATTTTTAATGATTTCCAACCCGTTTGGCATTCAAATTTGGCAAGTAAAGACTCTATGGAAAGCTGCTTCGAAGGAGAATGCGTAGAATATAAAAGCTCCAATTTTTGTGACCTAAAGGGAGAGAAATCAAAGGATAAAGGGGTGGAAGGCGGAAGAACATGGCGACGAGGTGATTTTCGGGGATTTTCAGAGATTGAGATGTCAGATCATCACGATTTCTTCTGGATACTTTTGGTTTATCATCTCCTTCCTCTTAGAATCATTTCCTTGTAGTTTTCTTTCCATTAAAAGAGAGATTTTGAGCGTTTTAATGATGATTATAGCGTAAACCCTATTTTGGGACTCGGTTGAAGCCCGTTGACGATTTTGATTGCAAACCCTATTTTAATTCGTTTATTCGGATTATATTGTGAGCATATTTTACTTTGATGCGCATATATCATGATTGTACCTTGGCCGAGTATTTTCATGTTTAAGCCGTTACGATTCATACCGAGAGGAAGATCGTAAGAGTGGAATCTCTAAGTAAAACTTGCGAGACCTCGACACGAGAGTGCTTGGTCTTCGCTAGAGGGTTTCATAATCTGCCATATAACTCATTGGGTTCATCTAAAATGATCCACCGTGAGAATAGGAGATCGTCTTAGTTGAATACCTAGGTGTACACTCGAGAGAGGGCACCTTGTACCCTAGGGATAGATTCCTTGTGCAAAATCAATAATCCGGATAACTGATAATTCTAAGTGCAATTAAGATCATCATTGTGGTGGAAACCGTAGCCCTGATATCTCTCTCATATTTACTTTCTACCGTCGTAGCCTTGATCTTCTTGTTTTTGATTATTTAAGTTTTTAAAACACCGTTTCGATTTGCCTAGCTATTAAAACTTGGACTTTCTGGTACTCGGCCTTGTTCCCTGTGGGATTCGACATCTTTTATATTACTTCGATATAACCGTGCACTTGCGGGATGTGTCAACTAGCTTTTGATACTTTCCATCAAAAGCTGAGGCTGCTTTTATTCTGACTAGCACATCCTCTTCCACTCTGGATAGGGTGCAGCACATAAGGGCGTTAAGCCTACTGAGCGCGTCAGACACAACGTTGGCTTTACCCGGTTTATTTTTCCACTAGAACTAGAATTCAGCCAAGAATTCCTACCAACGTGCCTATTTTGCCGATAACTTCTTTTGCGTGGTGAAATAGGAATTCGTCACATTGTCGGTCTTTACCACAAAGGCACACCCGAGAAGGTAGACTCTCCAGGTCCGGAGGTAGTGCACCATTGCCACCATTTCTTTTTTGTGAGATGAGTATCGCTGCTCAGTCTCGTTTAGCTTTTGACTATTGAAAGCTATATGATGTCCATCTTGCAATAAGACACCACTGATAGCTTAGTCCAAAGCATCGGTGTGAACCTCGAAAGGCATACAAAAGTCGGATAACTTCAGGATCGGTTCAGAGGTGATGCAGTCCTTCAACTCCTGGAAGGCCGACTGACACCGATTATGCCATTCCTATTTCGAGTTCTTCTTTAGCAGATTACTGAGGGGTGCGGTTATTCTCGAACAGCCGATGATGAACTTACAATAGAAGTTCACCACACTGAGGAAACTCCGTAACTCAGTTTGGTTTGAGGGGGCGCGCCATTCCGCAATGCCTTGGACCTTCGCCTCATCTATGCGCACTTGTCCATGGCCCACCATGTGTCCAAGGAATGTAATCTCATCCATCACGAATGAGCATTTATCCAACTCCAAGTAAAGTTGGGTATCCCTCAAAGTCTGTAACACTTGTCTTAGATGACCCAGGTGTTCCTCAACGCTTGAGGAGTAGATGATGATATCATCTAGATACATGACTACGAACTCATCTAAGAACGGAGCCAACACTTAGTTCATTAGATGACAGAATGTAGCGGGTGCATTTGTGAGTCCAAAGGGCATCACTAGGAACTCAAATGACCCGTATCGTGTCACACATGCAGTTTTCTTTTCGCCTCCCTCAGCGATACGAACCTGCCAATAACCTGATCTCAAGTCTAGCTTAGTGAAAACCTTCGCTTTCCTAAGTCAATCTATCAGATTGGGGATAAGCGGAATAGGATAACAGTCCCTTACTGTTATCTTATTCAAGGCTCTGTAGTCAACACAGAACCTTAGTGAGCCACCCTTCTTCTTTTGGAAGAGGACTAGGGCTCCATAAGGCGAAACCATAGGCCGAACAAACCCTACTTCTAGCAATTCGTCCAATTGCTTACGAAGCTCGGCTAACTCCATCGGAGCCATACGGTATGGAGCCTTAGAGGGAGAGTGGACTCCGCCACAAGCTCAATCTTGTGGTCGATCCCTCTCCTTGGGGGAAGGTGTTTGGGAAGCTCTGAAGGCATCACATCGGAGTATTCTTCCAATAAACCCTTCACTATTGAGGGGACTTCTTCTTTGCAAGGAGAGTTGTCAGCCCAAATAGCCATTAAGGTTGTGTCACCATGATGTAACCCTGCTGCTAAGGCATTGGCTGATAAGGGAATCTTTCTCGAATCCCTCTTCTTTCTCTTCATCGTTGACGTGCTCCCAATGCACGACACGAAGCCAGGGGATTGCTCGTCATAAATCTGTATCTCATACAGATGTGGCATAACGCCTATCTTAGCTTTTCTCAAAAGCTCAAGTCTAAATAAAGCCTCATAATTGGCTAACTTCATAATCTTTGCGTGGCAACGGCCACGCCAATTGCCTACCGCAATATCAACGTCGTAAGATATCCCTAAGACTTGTGGGTCTATCGCACTGATCAACCTAACTCAGTCCTCCGCGGAGGACATCTTAAGGTTGATTCTAGCAACTGTAGCTTGCCCTATAAACAAGTGCGAAGCACTTGTATCGACCATAGCATTCACATGTTGTGCATTCAAAAGATAGTCAACATAAAGCAAAGTCGGCCTTTCATTCATAGTTGAAGAAGTTGCAAGTACAAGAGGGTTAAGTAGACCCTCAGGCTCCTTTAAAAAATCTTCTGCCAAGAAGGCAGCTAAGCAGTCCCTCTTGGGGGCAATTTTTCATTATGTGTGGACCTCCACAGATATAGCAGGCCATGCTGGTGCTCGTCGTCTTCTGCCCTGGGGTAGGTGGTTGGTTCTTCACCAACTTGTACTCCTTTGGTGCCGGGCGGCTCTTCCTCACGAAGTGTTCTTCGAGTTCTGAGAGAAAGTCAACTTTATTTAAAATTGGAAAAGTGCACATTCATATCGGAAGAGATTTCCTTCCTCGGACATGTGGTAGGCCATGGCCAGGTGCAAATGGATAGGAGTAAGGTTTAAGCCAATATGGAATGACAAACTCCCTCAAATCCAACCGAGTTATGAAGTTTTCTCAGTGTGGTGAACTTTTATCGAAAGTTCATCTGGGGTTGTACGAGAGTAACTGCACCCCTTAGCAATTTGCTGAAAAAGAATACCAACTGGTATTGGGACGATCAGTGTGAGTCGGCCTTTCAAGACTTGAAAGAGCGCATTGCTTCTGAACCGATCCTAAAATTACCAAATTTTGGAAAATCTTTTGAGGTTCACACTGACACTTTGGATCAAGCGATCGGTGGTGCTTTGATACAGGACGGACATCCTGTAGCTTTTGAGAGTTGAAAGCTAAATAAGATAGAGTAGAGGTACTCGACGCATGAGAAGGAGATGGTAGTAGTGGTTCACTGCCTCCAGATATGAAGAGTATACCTCTTGGGTTGTGCCTTTTGGTAAAGACCGACAATGTGGCGAATATTTATTTCACCATGTAGAAGAAATTATTAGTAAAACAGGCCAGATGGCAAGAATTTATAGCAAAATTCCAGTTCCAGTGCGAACATAAGCCTGGAAGGGCTAATGTGGTGTCTGATGCACTGAGTAGGCTTGACGCCTTAGTCTACTGCCTCAGCTCCATAGTAGAGGGAGATCTCCTTGTGAGGATAAAAGCAACAGCCGCTCTCGATGAGGTATATCAAAAGCTAATTCAACAAATCAAGTTGGGCATGATCCAACGACATTACTTAGACATTGATGATGTCATCATGCCTCGTGGAGGGAGGCCATTAGTCCCCGAATCCGGGGGGTTACGATGAGTGCTGCTTAGAGAGCTCCACGATACCCTATGGTCTGGTCATCTGGGACAAAGGCACATGCTCGCCTTGTTGTCCAGGTCATGTTATTGGCCAGACATGCGTGCCGACATTGAGATGTATGTCCGCACATGCCTTGTTTGTCCACAAGACAAAGTCAATCGGAGGTTACCGGCTAGGTTGTTGTAACCCTTGACTATACTCGAGACCCTCTAGACAAGTGTGTCTATAAATTTTATCGGTGGGTTTCCCAAGGTCGAGGGGAACACATTGATATTCATGGTTGTGGATAGATTCTCCAAGTATGGAGTTTTCATTCTAGCACCCGAGCCTTGCTCAGCTGTGGTGGGCGCTGAGTTATTCTTTCAGAACGTGGTGAAGAATATTGGGATCCTAGAGGATATCGTGAGCGATAGGGATGCCTAGTTCACCAGACGTTTTTGGTCGACATTGTTCGACAAGCTAGGAACGAAGTTAAACTTCTCCACAGCAAACCATCCACAGATAGATGGACAAACAGAGCAGGTGAATGCCCTTGTGGAGGACTACCTCCATCACTTTGTGACTGCGAATCAAAAGGACTGGGTGAAGTGGATAGATTCAACACAATTCTCCTACAACCTCCATAGATCATTGTCCACAAGGCATTGCCCCTTTGAGATTGTGTTAGGGAGACAACCCCTAACCCCCGTTAATATCACCATGAGGAACTCCAAGGGGAGGTGTCCTACAGCTTAACAGGAAGCTCGCGAGCGAGTGGAGTCACTCCGAGAGGAGAGGGGCAGCCTTGAGCTAGCCACTAGATGAATGCAGCACTATGCGAATCGTCGACGTCGAGATAAAGAATTCACCGTAGGTGACTTAGTTCTTCTCTGACTTACTCGGCAGATATGGAGGAAGATATCTGCAAAGGCGGCACATCGGGGTCTCATTCAAAGATATGATGGACCTTTCAAGGTACTGAGTCGAGTTGGCATAGTAGCATATCGTCTGAAGTTCCACGATACGATGAAATTACATCCAACCTTCCATGTGAGCTTTCTAAAGAGGTTCCATAGGGATCCGGGGGATCCCGCTCAATCTCAGTCGCTTCGCATGCCTCTGATGGCTCAAACGGAGTTCGACCAAAGGATTGGAGAGATCTTGAATCACTGAGTTTTGGGACACAGTAAGATGAACCAACGAATAGAGTTTCTTATCCTGTGGGAAGGTTTTCTGATAGCATGCAAATATATGATATATCACGACGTATTTCTGCTATTATTTTGGAGTAAAATGCACACTTTGTCTCATTTATTTGCCTAAATGCTTTACATTATTCAGAATCTTCACTTTTCCTTATTTTCATTGAAATGTAGGGATTTCGCCCTAAAATTGGTGGAATTTGGAAGATCTAAAGCTATGAGACGATTCCTTATGATGAGATGAAGCTACACATAAAATTTTAGCTCAAACGGACTTTTTTACGCTCTTCATGGGCATGGCCGTGTATCAATGCACTACCATGTATGAGCATGCATTACCAAATTGCACCAAGCCATTCACGGGCATGGCCGTGCATCCATCACGGCCGTGAAAGGATCGGCCAACTTTTCTAGAACTCGATGAAACGTTCACGGGCACACCCGTGAACACACACATGGCCGTGAAGAATAAGTTTTTCCAGAAAGTAACCCTCGACGAGCCGTTCATGGGCATGACTGTGCATCCATGCACGGCCATGAACGGTTCCGCCCAGTTTCGATAAGCGTTCAGTTTTTCAGCCATATCTTGCTATTTTTGAAACGGAATTTAATGAAAGTTTACGAAGACCTTCCTAACTTACTGACGGATGTTTTGGGGCTGGAATCATGCAATTTGGGCAAGCGGTTGAGGAGAACGAAGCAAGACGGAGAGACCTAGGGTTTGGAGGCAATTTTCTAGCGACAAAAGGTTATTCCGGCTCGATTTCTTCCTCGTTTCTACGCTGAGGAACATGCTCCACCCTCTCCCATCAAGGATCTACTCCTCCCTCTGGTTTGAATCAATTTGTATGAGAGATTTCATGTTTTTAACGATGTATCTTGTAGCGTAACTTCTTTTTGGGGTTTGGGCGTAGCCCACTGTAAGAATGCTGATTGTTAATGTTTGATCTACACTTTATCTAAACTTATCTTTGTTCTTATTCATGTCTAGAAAGTTTTAATTCATGATTATGTACTGGCCATGCATATTTATGTTTTAGATGTTGTGGGAAGGACTGTGAGGTGAACCACAATCATCGGATCCCCTTAGACTGGATTGGTGATTTCGGCCATGAGAGTTGTTGAAATCACCTGAGGAACCCTAATCCTTCACAGAACCCTTTGGGTCCGCTTAACCCGGTAAGCCACGAGAGTAAGAGACTTGGGTTAAGTTGGATACCGGACCGTGTCTTGAGAGGGAGCGTGTCTATACCTTAGGAAGGATTACCTTGAGAACATAGGTAAAAACTTATTTAAAATATCAACATTAACTTTCTTGCATGCTTCAGTGTGGTGAAACCTGAAACCCCAATCTTCTCTCAAAGATCTCAAACCCCGATTGTTTGCTTTCTATTCTGTTTGCTCTAGATTAGCATTAGTTTACTTTCTTGCATTAGGATTTAGTGACACTCCTAAGCTTATTTGATTGCCTAGCTATAAGTAAACTGATAAGTTAGTACTTGACCCCTAGTCCTCATGGGATCGATACTTTTTATTACGCGATAGATCGTGCACTTGCGGTACGCACCTATCAAGTTTTTAGCGCCGTTGCTGGGGACTAGGTTGCCAATATTAACATGATCAGGAAATTGGTAGACTAAGTTTAGTTAGATTTTTCTCTTATTTTTATTATATTTATTTACTTTTATTTATTTTCTTTTTATTTAAGTTGTAGTTTTTATTTGGTGCTGGTGCTACTAATATCTTTTGTCAAGGTACTTGTTTATGCCCATGAATACTGTTCGAACAGGGGAACTTGTACCTGAAGACCCGGAGATAGAGCGTACCTTCCATTTGGTCAGAAGAAATCTAAAAAGGTTGAAGCTTGAAGGACAATTCTCTGACAACCAAACAATGGAAGCTAACCGCTCTTTGAAGGACTTTGCAGCACCCACCATCTCTAGTGTGCACTCGAGCATATCACGACCGGCTATCGAAGCTAACAACTTCAAAATTAAGTCGTCCCTTGTACAAATGGTGCAACAGAATCAATTTATTGGAGCAGCCACTGATGACCCCAACCTTCACTTATCTATTTTTCTAGAATGTTGTGACACTCTGAAAATTAATGGTGGATGCTATCAAATTAAAACTTTTTCCTTTTTCTCTTAGGGATCGTGCTAGGGCTTGGTTACAATCTTTACCGCAGGGCTCTATCACGACGTGGGACCAACTATCTCAAGCTTTCTTGTCAAAATATTTCCCGCCGACTACCCAACTCAGAAATCAAATCACCAACTTCGCCAAATGAGAAGGAGACTCCCTTTATGAAGCATGAGATCGGTTCAAGGAATTACTGAGGATGTGCCCACACCATGGTTTACAGAAATGGGTAATCATTCATACCTTTTACAGTGGATTATTATATCAGACCAGACTTTCTATAGATGCTGCTGCTGGTGGGGCACTAATGAACAAAAACTATGATGATGTGATGGAGTTAATTGAGGACATGGTCCTCAATCATTATCAGTGGTCAGAAGAGAGGAGCCAACCAGTTTAAAATTCAAGGAAGTTTGATATGAGCATGATTAATTCCCTAGTAGCAAAAGGAGATTCACTTTCTTCTAAACTTGATTCTATTAATGTTTCTACTTCTAACTCTATGACTTGTGATGTCTGTGGAGTGACAGGACATTCTTCTGATGACTGCCACATCTTGAGCACCCCTTCTGAACAAGTCAATGCTATTGGGAACTTCAGGAATCATAATGACCCCTACTCGAACACATATAATCTAGGATGGAGAAATTATCCAAATTTCTCCTATAGGTTGAATCAAGGGCAAATCCCTCTTGTAAATTTTGCTAATCCAAATTCTTCTTCTAATTTCAAGCCTCCTCCTAGAATACAACATCCATCTGCTAATCAAAGACAGCTAGATCCTCCTCAAAAATCTAGATTAGAGTCGATGCTAGAGAGTTTCATGGCAAATCAGATAAAGCACAGTGATAATATAAATGAGCAGATTTGCCAGCTAAATATGAAAGTGGACTCGGTATCCACACACTCGAAAATGATGGAGAACCGAATCACACAATTGGACCAGCGAACCAGTTCATCCTCTAGAACCCTAGGAATGCTTCCAGCTCAACCTGAAGCAAATCCTAGAGACTAATGCAATGCCATCATAACAAGTGATCATGAGCAATTAAAGGACTCTGAAGCTGAGAATATTGAGAATGAAAAAGAAGAGTCTGAAAGCCAAAAAGAGAAGCCTCATCCAGAAATTCCTGAAACACCAAATGTCGAAAAGATAATGGCTGTTACTGAAAACTCTACATATTGCATGAGTAAACAACCACCTCTCAAATTCGAAGACCCTGGTAGTTTTGATATACCTTGCATGATTGGCACTTGAGTAAACAACCACCTCTCAAACTCTACATATTGCATGAGTAAACAACCACCTCTCAATTACTTCAACAAGGTTGTGTAGGTCACTTAGCTTATATCAAGGATTGTCAACCTAAAGAACTGAATATGAATGAAATACTAGTGGTACAAGAGTTTCCTAATGTTTTTCCGAATGATTTACCTAGGTTGCCACTTGAGAGTGATGGATGTGGAGCTAAGTGCTACATGGAGTAAAGTGCCACATTAGAACTAATGGGGGCCACCTCTTGAGTCCATGGGAGCCACCTCTAGAGTCCCTCCATTCACATTTGATTGGGCCATGGTGAGCCTTTGCCGGCTTTTATTTTGTGGGCTTTCCCAGACGTGGGTTAGTCTTGCTTCCAGTCCCGGAGGACTTTGTTTTGCTTTGTTCCCACTACTCTGTCTATGATACTTTGATATGCATGAGTTAATAATGCTATCACTAGTTCCTTTGTGACATTTTGATACTCATGGGATGAGTACATCTTTTGTGTCCATAATGATTTTGGGTTTTTCATATCATCCTTAAGCTCTATGTGTAGGTTGTCATTATAGTATGAGTTTTAAATATTCATTTGATAAATTCCATATTGATGCTTCTCTTTTGCATATGATATGACTTGTTTAAACTGTAATAAAAAATGTATTTTGTTGCATGGGCAAAGTAGATCTTGTTGAGTTTTATAGCTCACTCTTTTGGCTTTATATACTACAGGTTAGCTTTGGTTGCTTTTCCTTGGGGGCAAATGAAGGAGGAGTTGAGAGGAAAGTTTGCTAATATGCTCTTGTTTAGTTGATGTACTAATGTGACGTATAGCACGAGATGCTCATGTATATATATATATATATATATATATATATATATATATATTGTGTTAGCAGATGTTTGAGCAATTTGGGATATAATATCACATTGTACTTATGACCTAGTTATATAAATGAAATTTCATGTTGACTCTATCTTTGTGGTTGGTTAATGATTAATGATTTGATTTGATTACATGAATTGTCCTTCACCTAGGATTATGTTCACAAAGTTGTTCTCAAATTTTGTTTAATGTGATTTTGGATCTTGGGAATTTCGTGTGAAATAGAAAAGATATTAAATATTATTCCTAGGGGTGTGACATGAAAGCTCCTTGAGAGAGGCCAGGGATCTGATCAAAGCCGGGCAACTCGTGAGTGTTACTTCTTTGTCATTTCTTTGGAACTTCAGATATAGGTGATCCCAGTCCACCCTGACTTCTCCTAAGGTATGCAACCAATCAACACCTAGGATGAGGTCAACTCCTCCCAACCCAACTAAGTAAGCATTCATGACCTCGATGTGCTCGCCGAAACCCACTCTCAACCTCATATAGCAACATTGCGAAGTAACCTTGGCGCCATCTCCTAACTGAACACCAAAAGTTGGCTCAACCGGCAACCCCAAGTCTCTTACCAACTGATCCGAGATAAAATTGTGAATAGCTCCACTATCTATCATTACAACAATACTCTCCCTTTGTAGAGTTCCCAATAACTTTAAGGTGTGAGGACTCGATATTCCACCAATTGAGTGGAGGGATATTTCCGTACTCGTGTTACTAATATTTTTTTCCAGCTCTACCTCTTGGTCCCCCAGCCCACTCCTCGGACCATCCTCCTCTTCTAGGACACCACCATCTCCATCCTCTGCATGTATCATGAGCCTTATACTCTTGTTGGCGCAACGATGCATAGGATGATAGGGCTGGTCACATCGAAAGCATAAAGCACTTTTCCTGTTTGGACTTAAAGTCTTGGTAGGAAAGAAATTTGTTCCCTCTAGCTCGACCATCAGACTTACTGCTCTTATTGGATTTTTGAGTTGTGTCAACCTCTGGTTGAGTATGTGTGTGATTACTTCCTACCCCACTGTTCGTCGACATTCCACCTCCCCACGTTTTATTTTTATTGGCGTTACCACCCAAGTCCGCTTGAACTATCTCTTGTCTACTTCTGCCCACCGAAGGTATGGCCTGACGACTTGTATGGACTGTGGAAGCCCAACTTCCAAACTCGGCTGCTCTATTCTACCGAGGTAGGAGCTCCCTCCCCATGAGTACTGCCTCAAAGTTCCGAGCCAGCTGTATAGCCTTCTTAACCGTGGGTGGAGAAAAAGTGCGAACCCAGCTTCGGATGTCCTGTCGTAGACCACTAAGGAAGTACCCCATGTACTGAGATTGTGGCAATCTAGGAACTCTCGCCACCAATCCTTCAAACATCTCAATGAATTCATCAATAGTCTTGGATCCCTACTCTAAGGATGCTAGCATTTCGAAGGGATTGGCTACATTGCATTCACTAAATCGCTCCACTAGTTCTTCCTTTAGAGAGTCCTACATAAGGTTGGGCTCCATCCTTCGTAACCAGCTAAACCAGTGCACTGTTGTTCCCTCCATGCTCATAAAAGCCCAAGGAATCCACTGGCGAGGTGCTGTCCCTTGTAGATTGAAGTACTCTTTAGCGCGAATGATCCATCCCGAAGGGTTCGTGCCATCAAAAATTGGAAGTTCAACCTTTCTACACAACAATCACCGTTCCTCTTGGTTATGTATTTCCCATTCCACAGAGTCATTCATACCTTCTTCCCCCTATGTTCTTGGATATGTCTCATGTCTTCTACGCCCTGTTTCTCCCAACGAGGGATACTAGCAGTTGTTTCCTCCTCCTGCTCCAATTCCGATGTGGGGTTCTCGTGGTGGTCACCACATATCCTCTTCCGACACACGGATGGGCTCATCATGCAAGTCCCCTACCCGAGTTCCTCCATCCTCTGGATGAGTCATGGGTCTAGCTAGATCCCTAGAGGGCTGTGAAGGCTCCCCACTCCCTTCCACTGCCTTTCCCTTTGACATCATGGCTATCATCTGTTTTAAGTCATTTATGTCCTCTCTCATCCTCCTTCGTTCCTCGTCAACTGCTTGGAGACGTTCCGTGTTGGCTGCCATCTCCACCCACTGTTTTTCTTCGTTCGTCAGAATTTCTGCCATGGCTTTCTCTAGGTTCTCAAAATAGTTTTCCAAGTGTGTAGAATTCGTCATCTCCACTTCTCAGTTTAGCAACTGAATCTCTGCGCCGACCCAAGCTCGCGCCTACTAGGTGAACCGAGCGTCGATTCACTTGGCCGCCTATCATGAGATCTTCGTCGTTCTACCTTGGACTTACGCCGCACTTCCCTTTTGGATTTCCGCTACGCTTCCCTTTGTCTTCACAGTATCTGTCTCCTACACCCGAACATGAAGGTCGTGTAACAACCACTTCTCTTGGACAATGAGATCTTGCGATGCGATCACTTCCTTCAACACTCGATTCGCTTAATCAATGCCTTCCTTCTTACGCTCGATTCGCCTGGAGCTCTCCCCGTTGCCGGACTCAACAAACCTCAACGGTGATCAAGGTTGGTTTCCCTATGCTCGAAGACGTCCTCTGCCTTCGCCCTTAGTGGATTCGACAGGTCGGATCATTGTTACGACTATCACCAGCCATCCCTCAAACCATATAGTAACGGCGAGCAAGCTTCCCACAATTCGAAGAGCCAGATTGATGATCCCCTTACTTGCCCTTCTCCTCAACCTAATCCCTCCCTGGCTCATGGGCTTGGGCCACTGCTGTTAGTGGTAGACATGTAAATATTAGTTAGGTTGTAATTAGCTATAAATATATTTTTACTGTTTTACCCTTGTGTATTAAACACATACCCGTTTAGGGTTTTCTATAAATTGAAAGGAAAGCTGCTGTGAGAGGCAGACTTTCAGATTTCATAATTCTGACATGGTATCAGAGCTTGGTTTATAAATTTTGGACGATTCTTCTTCGACATATTCTCTCTTGTGACTTTCTAGAGGCGGCTTGTCCTTCCATCGAAAAGTGTTTGGGTGTACATCGAGATTTTGGCGCTGCACCAATGCTTATTCGGCATCAACAGACGTGGAATTTTGATGTGATCAAAATTCAGTGAATGCAAATTTGAGATTTTAGTGATTTTTTAGTGTGCGGCGAGGGATTTCGACAGATTCGTCGATTTTGATTTTGGCAGACGTCATCTTCGTCTAAGATTTTGGTGAGGACGAGTTGTTTTAGCTCTTCTTCTCTGGGATTTCTGCGTCGATCATCGGGTCCAGCAGCGGCGGCAGCGGATCTTCCCTCCAGCGACGCGTGCGGCGAACAAAAGCTTCTTCTTTGACAGAATTTTGGTGAAGCTTTCGCGGATTTTCTCTTCGACAGCGAGGAGGCGAGCGATTTTTTGGCAGCAGTGAATTTGGCGTTTAGTGGTATTCGGCCGATTGAGATTTTGAGTGAAATCGGCTAACGTTGGCGTGTGTTTATTAAGCGGCGAACGACGAGAAATTGAGAGCATCAATTGTTTGAAGGCAGCGGATTTGAGGACTGCAGTGTGAACTTTAATTTGAAGCCATGTCAACAGAAACTTTGTCTATTAGATTTATAGGTAAAAATTATGTTGTATGGGAATTTCGATTTAGGATGTTTTTAAAAGGAAAAAAGTTATGGGATCACATAGATGGGTCATCTTCTAGTCCTAAAAATGATATTGAATCTAGTAAATGGGAAGTGAATGAAGCTAGAATTATTTCTTGAATCCTGGCATCAATTGAACCTCATATGGTAAATAATCTTTGATCCTTTAGTACGACCAAAGAGATGTGGGATTATTTAAAACGCATATTATCATCAGGACAATACAGCAAGATGATTTCAGTTAGAACTTGAAATTAGTAAATTCACTCATGGCAAAATGTCTGTTCAGAAATTTTATTCAGGTTTTATAAATTTTTGGAGTGAATATACTAGTATTATTTATTCTGGTGTTCCTAAAGAAGCATTGGCAAATCTACAACAGGTTCATGAAGTCAGTATGCGTGATCAATTTTTAATGAAATTGAGACCTGAATTTGAGGTGGTTCGAGGTGGACTACTTAATAGATATCCTATTCCGTCTTTAGATATTTGCCTTAGTGAGCTTCTGTGTGAAGAGCAACGTCTAGCCACTCAATCAATCATTGGTGAGACTCATGGGACCTCAGAGGTTGTCAATGTGGCTTATGCAGCACAAGGTAAAAATCAGGGCAAAGGACAGATGCAATGTTATAGTTGTAAGGAATTTGGTCATTTGGCTAGAAATTGTAGTAAGAAATTCTGTAATTATTGTAAACAAAAAGGACATATTATCAAGGATTGCCCAACACGTCCAGAAAATAGAAGGGCAAAGGCTTACATGGCAGCGCATGCTACTATACCAGATTCCACTATTTCTGCGACTATTTCTGAGGCTACTTCTATTACTGCTGGTCAAAATCAAGTGGTTATGACTCCTGAGATGGTTCAGCAGATGATTCTTTCCGCTTTCTCTGCTCTTCGTCTTCAAGGTAGTGGTAAGCAAACTTCATCTACTTGGTTTGTTGATTCTGGTGCATCCAATCATATGACTGGCTTTCCGGATTTCTTACAAAATTTACATCCTTATACTGGTCGGCAACATATTCAAATAGCCAATGGTAGTAGCCTTCCGATTACTGCTGTTGGTGACATTGGTCATACTTTTAGCCATGTTTTTATTGCTCCAAACTTATCAACTAATTTGATATCTGTTGGTTAGCTTGTGGAGAATCACTGTGATGTTCATTTTTCTCGTGCTGGCTATGTTGTACAGGATCAGGTCTCAGGGAAGGTGATCGCGAAGGGGCCTAGAGTGGGCAGATTGTTTCCGTTGCATTTTTCCATTCATAGATCTTTAGCCTTATCTTCTGTTATCATTGATAATCAAGTTGAACTTTGGCATAAACGTTTAGGCCATCCGAATCATGTAATTTTGTCTAATTTAATACAACGTGGTTTTGTTGGCAACAAATTGAATTTTGCTTTGACATTTAATTGTGCTACATGTAAACTTGGAAAGAGTAAAACTTTGCCTTTTTCTAATTCTGGTAGTCGTGCAAATGCATGCTTTGAAGTTATACATAGTGATGTTTGGGGTATTACTCCTGTTGTCTCTCATAGTCACCATCGTTATTTTGTAACATTTATTGATAATTATAGTCGATTCACTTGGATATATTTTCTGCACACTAAATCTGAGGTCTTTCGGGTATTTCAAAGCTTTGTTGCACTTATTGAGAATTAGTTTTCTATGCGCATTAAGATTTTGCGCACTGATAATGGTGGCAAATACATGTCGCGTGAATTTCAGACTTATTTGCAAGAAAAATGCATTATCTCACAGAGGTCATGCCCTTATACTCCTCAGCAAAGTGGGATGGCCGAATACAAAAATCGTCATTTGTTGGACATGGTTCGTACTCTCCTCTTACAGTCCTCCGTACCATCCAAATTTTGGGTTGAAGCATTGACTACTGCTATGTACTTGATTAATCGTTTACCATCTCAACACTTAGGATTTGATTCTCTATTTTATCTTCTTTTTGGCATTTATCCTGATTATCATATGCTCGACACATTTGGATGATCCTACTATTAATCGTATGCGTATCCCTAGGAATGTTATTTTCTTTGAGGAAGAATATTATTTTCAGCAGTAAGTATTCTCTACTTCACCGATTCATCTTCCTAATTTTGAGGAAACATCACAGTCTACTGGGCGGTTTATACCTGGTATGGTCTATCAGCGACGATGAACTGTATCTCCTCATGCTATTCTTGAAAGTGATCCAGAGGTTCAAATTCATACTGAGCCTGATATTGTGCATCTTAGGCGTTCCTCTCGCACTATTAAGCCTCCTGATAGGTATGGTTTTTCAGCTACTTTATCTAATATAGTCATACCCACCTCTTATTCTCAGGCTTCTACACAAGCATGTTGGGTAAATGCTATGCATGAGGAACTTTAAGCTCTTCAGGAGAATCATACTTGGGACATTATTCCTTGTCCAAGTGATGTTAAACCGATTGGCTGTAAGTGGATATATTCTATTAAGTTGAAGGCAGATGGTTCTCTTGATCGGTATAAAGCTCGCTTGGTGGCTCTTGGTAATAGGCAGGAATATGACATTAATTATGAGGAGACTTTTGCCCCTGTTGCTAAAATAACAACTGTTCGTCTGGTACTTGCTTTTGCTGGATCTCAAGGGTGGCCTTTACATCAGATGGATGTTAAAAATGCATTCTTACATGGTGATTTAAAGGAGGAGATATATATGACTCCTCCTGTTGCACAAAATTGATAGGTGTTATTTTTATAGGATTTAGAGTCATATTTATATCGTCATTATAGGCTTAAGTTCTATTTTATGTCACATTTTGATATCTTTTCTTGTAAAGTATGGAATCTTCACTCTTTTTCATTTATTTGTGAAATGCAGGTCACTTTACCATATTTTCGTGAAGATTTTGATTATTTGATGTCATGAGAACATTCCTCACAGTGCTAGGAGGTCACAGGTCAAATTTGAGGCAAATCGGAGCTTTCTACAGAGAACACGGCCAGACCATGTTCACCGTCACGGCCATGTTCATCTCGGCAGAACTCTGCAGCACTCTGCGAGCCAGACACGGCCTGGCCGTGCTTACCATCACGGCCGTGCTTACTTCATCGCAGGCTGTCGAACTGAACACGGCCTGGCCGTGCTTATCATCACACCCGTGATAGCTTTCGCGCAGTTCGACCTTTCCACGGTTTTTCGCCTGATTTGAATGATTCCGAAGTCGGAATTTGTTGAAAATTGAAGGGGAACTTCCTAACTGCCTAAGGAAGAGATAGAGCCATAAAATAGGATTTTTGCAGTGGTTTTGGGGGTCGAACGTTTGAAGGAGGTGACATGGGCGAAAAGAGGGTGATTTCTGCATTCTTGGGCTTGATTCGAAAGATTTCTTTGGGGCTATCAAGAGAACACCAAAGATCTATCATCTCCTACCCTAGATTTGTGATTTACCTTCTTTTTGAATTCATTTGCTTGGGTTTTTATTGTTAAACGATGTATTTTCTAGAGTAAAACCCTAGTTCGGAACTCGGGCGTAGCCCGTTGAACATATTTCCTCATGTAAAACATTTCTAATGAATCTCAGTGTATTTATTAAGTAATTTGACTTATTTAAATGAGTTGCATTTATTGCGTATAATTGTTGTGTACAGACATTTATATGTGTTAATTGTTACGAGAAGTACCGAGAGGTGAATCGTAACACTCGATCGTTCTCATTTAAACTTGTGACTAGAATTACGAGAGTCGTTCGACGTCACTCGAGGATTTACGATCATCATAGAGCCTATTGGGTCTTTCTTAAGTTAATTTTGCTACGAGAGTAGGAAATTAGCTTAAGTAGGCACCGGATTGCGCTTCGAGAGAAGGTAATCTGTACAATAGGAAAGATCACCTTAAGTTATTTACTGTCGGATTGAGCTTCGAGAGAAGGAGATCCATTTGTTTTAATTTAATTAGATTCAATGTTTTGCGTTTAATTAATTCAACGCGGTGAAATCTAGAGTTCCGAACGCTATTTAAACTGTAGTCTTCCCTTAAAGTCGTTGATTTCTTGGTTCGATAATTTAGATAATTTAGTTTTAGAGTAATTCTTTTATTTCGAGTCTGAACCATCTAGCTTTCAATGACACTAAAGGTCGGTACTTGACACCTGCTCCCTGTGGGAACGATATTATTTACTACTTCGATAGACCGTGCACTTGCGGGACCTATCAAAAATCCGCAAGCGCACGGCTTACCGATGTAGTACTTAAGATATCGTTCCCACAGGGATGGATTATCAAGTACCAAATCTTCCAATCTTTGATAGCTAAGCGATTGAAAATCTCAGTTGATGATACAAACTAAGCTAAAAGTGCAATAAAATAAAGGTCCTACAGATATGAGAGAAATCGGAAAATCGGGGTTCACCACGTTAATCAACCTACAAGCGAAATTAAAAGTACTGCTTAGAAAATCTTTCGGAAATCAAGGACATGTCCCCTAGAGCCGTACCCCTCTCGGGTGCACAACTCAGCAACTTAGTTAGTCTCCTACTCTCGCGGTGGACAACTACACGATCTACTTAGTTAGTCTCCTACTCTCGCGGTGGACTAAGCATAAATAGATCGTGTTGAAATAGGACAAGAAGATTCCCCAAGTGGTGTCTACAACTCTCGTTGATATCAAGTCTTCAAGTAGTAGAGCACACAGGAATGATCTAGGAGGATCCATTGATTGCAATTCACCTCTCAGTTGTTACCACAATCAACTAAAGTGAAAACCAATTTGGCCAAAATCGATAAACACGAATGAAACAAACCAAGATCAAATAGCCTCGAAAGATACATCCAAAAGCAATTCTTAACATTAAGACTTGTAAATCAAAAAGACGGGCTACGCCCAAATCCCGATTGAGGTTTTTACTCTATTACATACATGGTTACGACAAGTACAAGCCTTTCGATTAGCACTTAAAGAAGACTAAACGAAGTAAAGATGAGAAAAGAATTAAACAAACTCCTTTCTCTCCTCCTTTGAAGTCGCCTTCTTCTTCTTGAAATGACTCGTGTTCTTCGTCGCCACCGAACTCTGAGCTCTCGAGCGTAATCCTCCTCTCTACCCCTAGAGCCCTAACTGGGCGCTCCCCAGGCCTCTGGGCACCTCCGGCCGCTCCCCCCTGGCTTCTCTTCCTTAGGTCCTTTTATAGATATCAGGTGCCTCTTCATATTCCGAATTAAATTTGGAATTAAATCATAGAATTAAACTCTGGATTAAATCCCCATTATGGCTCTTGATGGCGTGTCTCTTCGTATTCTGCATTAAATCCTCATCTATTAATTGCATGACTCTTCAAATTCTCAACTTAATTCTCATCCATTAATGGATGTCTCTTCGAATTCCACATTAATTCTCATCCATTAATGAATGTCTCTTCAAATTCCAATAAATGATCCAAATAAATTCCGCCTTTATAATTGTAATAGGAATGCATTAATTGCAGCCTATTTAATTCTTGTAACTGTCAGATAATTGATGCTCATTTAATCTTTGATGGCTGGTAATAAATTCTGGCGGCTGTGGATAAGCTCTTACTCCCGTCTGAAGCCAAACTTCTTGTCATGAATCCTGATTCACTCAGATGTGTAAATGTACGTTCATGTAGCCCTAAAAGTGAGTGAATTGACCTGTATTCAAGCAAACACGACAAGTAGTGAAGCTTCTGAAGAAAGTTAATGAAATAAGCTGGAAAGAGATGTAAAAGCATGAAAATAGGTCTCGATTCACAGGTAAATATAGGTCTAAAAGACGATATAATTTCGAGACATCACCTCCCTCAGGACTATTTTCTACATCTTCTTCTGATGTTTGTAAGATGAAACGATCTCTCTATGGATTGAAATAAGCACCCCGTGCATGGTTTGATAAGTTTCGATTCACTCTTCTTGACTTCTCATTTGATTCACTCTTCTTGACTTCTCATTTACTCAAAGTCAATATGATTCATCTTTATTTCTTTGCAAGACTTCTATTGGTATTGTTCTTCTTTTGATATATGTTGATGATATTGTTATCACTGGATCTGACTTATCCTTAATATCCAAACTTCAAGATCATCTTCTGCAATATTTTCATATGAAGGACTTGGGATCTCTGCACTATTTTTTGGGTCTCGAAGTTTTTCGTGCCTCAAATGGTCTTTTTCTACATCAACATAAATATATTGAGGACTTACTCACTCTTGTTGGCCTTCCAAAGGGTCGATCAGTGGATACTCCATTAGAGGTGAATGTTAAATATTGTCAGAACGATGGGACGTTTCTTTCTGATCCTTCGTTGTATCGACAACTTGTAGGCAGCCTGAATTATCTTACTATCACTCGGCCAGATATTTCTTTTGATGTTCAACAAGTGAGTCAATTCATGCAGGCCCCTACACATATCCATTTAGCTGTGGTTCGTCGTATTCTGTGTTACTTAAAAGGGACTTCTACCACGGGTCTTCACTTTCCAGCTAATTCTTCGCTTCGCTTGGTCACTTATAGTGATGCTGGTTGGGCCGGTTGTTCTGATACACCACGTTCTATTACTGGTTTGTGTATGTTTTTAGGTGATTCTCTTATTTCTTAGAAAAGTAAGAAGCAAGATCGGGTGTCGAAGTCCTCTACCGAGCATGAATATAGAGCTATGTCTTCCGCTTGTTCTGAAATTATTTGGCTACGTGGATTGTTAGGGGAGCTTGGGTTTCCTCAACTCGAGCCTACCTCTTTGCATGCTGATAATACTAGTGTCATTCAAATTGCTGTGAATCCCGTATATCATGAGCGTACCAAACATATTGAAGTTGATTGTTACTACATTCGTGAGGCTTACGATTCTCATCTTCTTACTCTTCCACACATTACCACAGAACTTCAAATTGCTGATATCTTTACTAAAGCTCTTCCCAAGCCTCGTCATCAGTTCTTAGTTAACAAATTGATGCTTATTAATCATGCCGCATCAATTTGAGGGGGGATGTTACTGGTATACATGTAAAAATTAGACTTGTAAATATTAGTTAGGTTGTAATTAGCTGTAAATATATTTTATTGTTTTACCCTTGTGTATTAAACTCATACCCGTTTAGGGTTTTCTATAAATTGAAAGGAAAGCTGCTGTGAGAGGCAGACTTTCAGATTTTATAATTCTGACAATTGCTCCCCTCTCTTGCTTTTTGGGCCCCTGTCTAGAGTAGACCTTCCATTGATGTTGTTTAGGTGGATTTGCTTGTGCTCGGTCCATAACAGTAGCATCCTGTTTGGTTGACTTTTGCATTTGGTTGATCTCTGTAATCTAATTTGAATAAGTGGGAGCTTAATTATTCTCTTTCTCCTTGATGGCAACACATATATGTTACTTGAATTCAATTTTATAGCATAGTAATGACATGGTAACATAACAAAATCCAAGTTGAATTAGAATTAGTTAATGATAATTAATTAAAAATTGGCCCTAATGATATAAAATCAAAATCAATCTCATGATAAAAAAATTGACCAACTAAAAAATTGAATTAAAGTGTAATTTATTTATATCATGCTCTTGTATAAAAAAAATGTAGGATCTATATTTGATGATTAAGCCAAGATTATTGAAAACAGTTATAAGACCAAATAATTATCATGATTTGAGTATACTACCTATAATTATTCTAAAAAGCATAATAATGGAGCATTTTAGATAGCTTCTCCCAAGAACCAAAAGACCAATTAAGTCTATATAGGATTTTACTAGAGACTTTCATTGGATTGGGTTTAATGGGACCCGTAAACTCTAAATTGATAAATCTAATAACAAAGACATGTTGATACATGATAATTTAGAAATGGATAGGTGAAAGGATCACCACCTCTTTGTCTTCCTTCCTTGTAATATGCAAATCAAATTACCACTTATTAGCTAGGGGGTTATGATAAATTAACTAAGAGAATATCATGCCACGTGTATTTCTAACATTGGGATTAGTACTAGAATAAAAAAAACAAGAGGACCCAAGATGCAAATATACCACATTGCATATAAATGTAAATTTCTTGGTGATTGATTGATATTACCATTTGTTTCTATTAGATAATGCGTCCAAGCTTGAAGAGTACCTTTTGAGTTAGTGAGATTCTAGCTTTTGCAGAGTTTATTTGGATCTTTGCTCCTTCCTCATTTGGATAGATTTTCTAAAAGCAAACATATTGAGATGATTTTGGACCATACGTTGTTAACCTAGTAACACCATACCTAAGAGTAGCCTATTTGATGCCTCTTAAACCTTTATCAACTTTGAGATGGCCAAAGCATAGGCAAGAAGAACAACCTTGGGGACCATAGGGAGATGGTTATCCTAGTTGAGTAGTGGAAAATTTTGGGTAAGAGTTGTAGTTTAAAGGTAGTTAACAAGAGCAAAGCTAAGGATAGGTGTGATACAACTATAACTAGAGTCTACATTTGACATTATAGTAGGGTCACTAATACAACCCATAAAATGACTATTGCGTTTTTTTAAACAAGCGAGGACTTAGATTCCATGATAAATAATCATTTGAAGTAAAGTTATTGAACTAATTATTCTCACCTAAAAAAATCAAAATTAATTTTGACAACGAAATATGTAAAGTGAAGAATTATTTCATCAGCCATACAAGTATTATCTCCACTGATTAACTGTGATGAATTGCAATTAATATTGATAATTTTCAAGTGATGGAAATTTGCAGAAAATACTTGATGCTATAGGAAGAACGAAATGCTGAAAAACCTTAGACACTCAAACACGATCGAAAGGATAAAAAATCGGACAATACATAGAATCCATGATAACCTAAAGATCAAACTCAATGCAGATGGAGAACACTACTACTGATTTGAACAAGGAAATAAGTTAGGATATCAGACACACGGCAACATCTGCTCTGCTCAATTGAAGTAATTGATTGACAGGAGAAACTTAACAGGTTTACAACATTTGGATGGACATAATTTAGCATTGGAAAAGGCCATAAACTACAACTGTCTACTTGCAACAATAAAATCAAAGTCAAAATTGTATAAAAAATGGTAGTCCCACTTCTTCTCCCCATCGCCACTGCTGCTCATCTTCTCCTCTCCCCTCACTAGTTTCTTGCCATAGGTAGCATCAGTTGATGTCGAGGTGGTGTACAGAGGAGATGGTGCACAAAGTCAGAAGAGTAACATTGGTTTAAAAAAACAGTAACTAAATAAATAATAATAAAATGTGGTGTACGCTGGTGTTCTGAAGTAGCCACTCGCCAGATTTGCAATGTGAACATCCACCCATGTCTAAAGACTCCAATGTGAGAATTCTTGATATTGAATTATTTTGAACCACAAAGCCAATATATTTCTTTAACAAAATTGCTAAAAGCCTTGGTGCGCTACAATGAAATATTATTTATGAGTCGCATACGATGATGTGTAGCATCAGAGCATAACTCCTCACTATAACATCGCATTCATTCAGGTTGAATTTTTTTCTTTCTTAAAAAATTCTAAAAATCCAAAATATTCAGCAAGTTGTCAAGGCCGGATATTTTTCCAATATAAATATCCAATATGCTAGTAAGGCTGAATATTTTCCCAATTCAAAATATCTAACAAGCTATCGAGGTCGGATATTTTCCAAATTACAGTATCCATTATGCCACTAAGGCTGGATATTCTCCAAAGTATAAATATCCAATGCACTATTAAGGTCATATATGTTCCAAATTAAATATCTAATAAGTCATCAAGGCCGGATATTTTCTTTAATATATAAATATCGAGCAGGCCATCAAGTCTGGATATTTTTTCATATTAAAATATCTAATACGCCATTAAGACTTATATTTTCCAAATTAAATATCCTATAGTCCATCGAGGCCCAATATTTTCTCTAAAATATAAATATCCAATAAGTTATCATGGACAGATATTTTCTTTATAAATATTCAATGTGCTGTCAAGGCCAGATATTTTTCCAAAATAAATATCCAATTAGCCATCGTAAGATATTTTCTTTAAAATATAAATATCCAATACACCGCTAGGGCCGGATATTTTTCCAAATTAAATATCTAATAAGCCTTTGAGGCTTCTTTAAAATATAAATATCTAGTAAGCTGTCAAGGCCAGATATTTTTCTAAATTAAATATCTACTAAGCCATCGAGGCCAAATATTCTCTTTATAATATAAATATCCAATAAGCTATCGAGTCTAGATGTTTTCCAAATTAAATATCCAATAAGTCGTTAAGGTTGAATATTTTCTTATGTCGTTGAGGCCAGATACTAAGGTGTTGCTAATTTAGCCACCTAACTAGACATGCAATAAACATATGCCCATATCTCAAAGATCTTAAAATTTTTTTTACTAAAAGCCTTGGTGCACCATGATGAAATATTGTTTGGGAGGTGTGTATGTCGATGTTACCATCAGGGTGTAACTCCTCAATCTAACATTGTGTTTAATAAGGCTGATGTAATCCTAAAATTAAAATATCCAACAAGAGATCTGTCACACCCCTAGATTGTAATCAATTATTCAAAATTGATATCATATAAAAAAAATTTGGCATGATGTATCCAGGATTCATAAGTGATAACCTATTCAACCATCATTTATAGAGGAGGTAATAATAACTCATACAACTTAAATCACAATTCAAACTTCAAATTCCATTCTAGTAAGCACAATACTTAGAGATCAAGAAACCATACATCTTAGATCATAAAAGCCATGCATTCATTTATCCAAAACCATAATTTCATTCCATACATGTCATTCCATTACAAGCACTAAACACAATATCATATATGAGTCTTTAAAACACAAAGTATCTTTGTCCTATACAAGTCATGGATCTTCTCATACTCAGCTTACAAACACTTCAACTACATGGATCACACATGTGTACAAGTGCAAAACACAACACGATAACTCATGTGTTTCAGTGAAACCTTCTACATAGCTTGCAGCCCAAGCTAACCTGTCAAGAGGTTAGAAATGCAAGAATTGAGCAAGAATGCCCAGCAAGTAAAGAAGATGCCAAATAAAGTAAGTGCATACTAGGTTTCCACAACGCTCCAAATGGAAGTATAATGATATGGTAAGCATGTTATGGTAATCAAAGTATAATGATATGGTAAGCAATAGTGATAATGGCATGGTATGCATTAGTGCCATTGTATGCACATCATGAAGTAGCAACCCAAAGAAACATAGTTACATGGTAAACATAAACAAAAGTAACAAGAATTACATGGTAAGGTAAGCAAAAGATTTCAAAGCAGAATAATCCCAAAAGATAAATGACATACATAGCATAGCATAGTGGTCACACGAATCAATCCAAAGAAACATAGAGGTACATGGCACATCGCATAGTGGGAAATCACATATAACATAATCTTCCACGTCTGGAAGCATATTCCACCCCCGTCAGGGTGAAACCCAAACATAGGCCAGCTGGAGCGATCATGGCTCCTCAAATCAGAGATAGTGGGATTCAGGAGGTGGCTCCCATGGATTCAAGAGGTGGCCCCCATTAATTCTAATGTGGCACTTTGTTCCATGTAGCACTTTGTTCCACAACTATCAATCTCTTCCTATTTCTGGGCTCATAGTCATATTAGAGATAGTGCGATTCAAGAGGTGGCTCCCATGGATTCAAGAGGTGGCCCCCATTATTTCTAATGTGGCACTTTGTTCCATGTAGCACTTTGTTCCACAACTATCAATCTCTTCCCATTTCTGGACTCATAATAGCTTTCCCACTAGCATGCACATACATAAACCAAAGAAGGCATACCAAAAGGGTTTATAGTATCAAACCCTCAAAGATGTGACCCATAAGTTCAGACTTCATACCAGGGCTGACATGCTCAATTCCACATGGAAGAGACATATAGAGCAGTATAGGTCACCTACCAAACCATTTAGGCAAAGTATACATAGATATGGACATGACACCCAAAATCAAAAATCTGAAGCTTGTTTACCATATGAACTTTTCAT
Source organism: Costus lasius (assembly GCA_027563935.2). Taxonomy (NCBI): domain Eukaryota; kingdom Viridiplantae; phylum Streptophyta; class Magnoliopsida; order Zingiberales; family Costaceae; genus Costus; species Costus lasius. Next base: position 89,204,962 of record CM050450.1, on the reverse strand, counting down.
TCTTCATAAAATACCATTTGGTGTGATATCGATGCCAAAACAAAGGTTTTTTAGTCTACTTTATAGAGCAACAAATGTGACTCAAATTGGAGCTCAATACAAAAAGTTATGAGCTATAGAGTAGCAATAGGTCAAAATCTAGACAAGTAGATTTCAGGATTTTTTATGGTTTGGTAGAAATTCGTTTATAAATTCATTTATGAGCCAAATCATGCAAATAAAGGCTCCAGGTGTAGGATAAACAAGATTCGTAGTCAAAGATTCACCAACCGGTGTAGAGACATGCAACACGCAATCAAGTTGTTTAGGTTCCTTTCCCAAATGAGATGCAAAATGAGGGGAAACAAATGATAAGTTTGAGCCAGGATCAAATAAGACCTTTGCAACTTTATTTGGAAAATGAATCATACCTTCAACTATTGATTTTGAAGCCTTAGCATCTGGTTCAGCAATAGCATACACTTTAGCATGGGCTACTGGCTTTGTAGATGGTACCTTTCTCATTCTATTATGTGGACAATCTCTTGCTAAATGTCCATGCTTACCACAAGCAAAACATGCACCAGTAAGTCTATAACATTGTTTGGTCTCATGTTTCCCTCCACAATTAGCACATGAAAGAAGTCTTGGTGGTGGCCTTGTCATATTACTTGTCATTGGTCTCATTTTCTTATAATTGGCACTAGCTTCATTTACTCTCTTTCTCTTATTGATCCCCATATGATCATTATTTTGTTGACTTGATGCAGCAGAATTTGTTTGATTCTCACTTCTCGCCATTTGATGTTGCATCAAACTTGACATTGTCTCTAATGCTTTTATAACACTAGCCATTTGATTTGGAGACTCACTAGGAGATTGGGATGACCTTGTCATCTTGATTACCTAAACAATCATCAAAAGACACATTGTTAAACACTAAGTGTCACCATGATCAAATGATAGATCCCTAGAAAATCCAAACAAACTTTTGCTCTGATACCATAATTGTCACACCCCTAGATGGTAATCAATTATTCAAAATTGATATGACATAAAAAAAAATTTGGCATGATGTATCCAGGATTCATAAGTGATAACCTGTTCAACCATCATTTATATAGGAGGTAACAACAACTCATACAACTTAAATCACAATTCAAACTTCAAATTCCATTCTAGTAAGCACAATACTCAGAGATCAAGAAACCATACATCTTAGATCATAAAAGCCATGCATTCATTTATCCAAAACCATAATTTCATTCCATACATATCATTCCATTACAAGCACTAAACACAATATCATATATGAGTCTTTAAAACACAAAGTATCTTTTTCCTATACAAGTCATGGATCTTCTCATACTCAGCTTACAAACACTTCAACTACATGGATCACACAGGTGTATAAGTGCAAAACACAAAACGATAACTCATGTGTTTCAGTGAACCTTCTACATAGCTCGTAGCCCAAGCTAACCTGTCAAGAGGTTAGAAATGCAAGAATTGAGCAAGAATGCCCAGCAAGTAAAGAAGATGCCAAACAAAGTAAGTGCATACTAGGTTTCCACAACGCTCCAAATGGAAGTATAATGATATGGTAAGCATATTATGGTAATCAAATTATAATGACATGGTAAGCAATAGTGATAATGGCATGGTATGCATTAGTGCCATTGCATGCACATCATGAAGTAGCAACCCAAAGAAACATAGTTACATGGTAAACATAAACAAAAGTAACAAGAATTACATGGTAAGGTAAGCAAAAGATTTCAAAGCAGAATAATCCCAAAAGATAAATGACATACATAGCATAGCGTAGTGGTCACACGAATCAAGCCAAAGAAACATAGAGGTACATGGCACATAGCATAGTGGGAAATCACATATAACATAATCTTCCACGTCTGGAAGCATATTCCACCCCCGTCAGGGTGAAACCCAAACATAGGCCGGCTGGAGCGATCATGGCTCCTCAAATCAAAGATAGTGGGATTCAAGAGGTGGCTCCCGTGGATTCAAGAGGTGGCCCCCATTAATTCTAATGTGGCACTTTGTTCCATGTAGCACTTTGTTCCACAACTATCAATCTCTTCCCATTTCTGGGCTCATAGTCATATCAGAGATAGTGGGATTCAAGAGGTGGCTCCCATGGATTCAAGAGGTGGCCCCCATTATTTCTAAAGTGGCACTTTGTTCCATGTAGCACTTTGTTCCACAACTATCAATCTCTTCTCATTTCTGGGCTCATAATAGCTTTCCCACTAGTATGCACATACATAAACCAAAGAAGGCATACCAAAAGGGTTTATAGTATCAAACCCTCAAAGATGTGACCCATAAGTTCAGACTTCATACCAGGGCTGACATGCTCAATTCCACATGGAAGAGACATATAGAGCAGTATAGGTCACCTACCAAACCATTTAGGCAAAGTATACATAGATATGGACATGACACCCAAAATCAGAAATCTAAAGCTTGTTTACCATATGAACTTATCATTCTTCATAAAATACCATTTGGTGTGATATCGATTCCAAAATAAAGGTTTTTGAGTCTACTTTATAGAGCAACAAATGTGACTCAAATTGGAGCTCAATACAAAAAGTTATGAGCTATAGAGTAGCAATAGGTCAAAATCTAGACAAGTAGATTTCAGGATTTTTTATGGTTAGGTAGAAATTCGTTTATAAATTCATTTATGAGCCAAATCATGCAAATAAAGGCTCCAGGTGTAGGTTATGATGTTTACTTGATATACAATGAATAAAATGATACCATTACTATCACAAAAGTTGGACATAGATATCACTCACTAGCTAAAGGTCCAAACTGTAAACCCAGATTTATTGGATCAGATTAGGCTGAGGGAACAAGGTCGATAAACTCATCTACACTACTCAATTTCTGTCCCAAAAGCAAGATAATTAAGTCTTCTTTACAATGGATCTGATTTCAGGTGGTTTGGTTCAGTGAGTCGAAAGTTCTGCTAATTTGAATGCAGAAAGGTCGGAGTGACTTCACATATGGATTCATAGTCAAGGAACATAGAATCTATTCCTTTTCCAAAAACTGACTTTACCATAATTCATAGAAATCAGAACCAAACTGAAGTCATTCATGAAGAGCAAGATCATGTCACATAAAATTGAAGTCAAAGGCAAGCAAGTACAAAGGAAGAATAAGAACTTGCCTTATATGCCCAAATTTCACTTTCTCTTTGAATTATCCCCTTTTCTATACTTTTTTTCTCTCCCAAACTTGGAACGAAGAAAAAGGAAGGAATGGCAAAATTTTCTATCTTTATCTCCTCATGCATGAGGAGATGAGGTGGAGGCGTAAGGCAAAGTCAAAGTTAATGAGGTGGCAAGGTGATTTCCTTTATGCCCTCATAGTTTCCTTTATGCCCTTTTGTTCTATTTTCATATTTTCCTACCATCACAAGTAGAATTCCCTTAAGTCCTATTCTTCACTTAACTTCTTAAAACTCTTCCATGTTAATCAACAATTTAGAAAGCACTACAACAAGAAGATCTTACATGACATTTGCTACCAAAAAGCATAATGACCATTGTAGATTTGCTTTTGTTTTGAGGGTATTATAAGATCGAGGCCAGATATTTTCCAAATCAAGTAGCCGTCAAGGATGGATATTCTTTATATAAATATCTAATACGCCGCTATGGTTGGATATTTTCTTTAAATTATAAATATTCGACAAGCCATCAAGACTAGATATTTTTTTTAAATTAAAATATCGAATACACTGCAAGGGTCAAATTTTTTCCAAAATCAAATATCCAATAAGTTGTTGCAAGGCTAGGTATTTGACAAACACAAGTCATACAAATTAGCGAAGACTATTTTCCTCCATCATTTTCTATATTGTGCTAAATCATGTATTTCATAATGGTTATGAATCATATTTGTTGAAAGTAAAAAGATATTTTTAATTCTTGGATATGATTCGATACAGAGACGAGATATGTGCAATTTGGAATCGTGAGGATAATTTTGACTGAAATTAAATCATTTTTCCATGAATAATTATTCATCAAGGTTAGAAATATTGACCTTGATTGGATAAAAATTGAAGCATTCAATCAAGTGATGTTGAAATAAATCGCTTAGCTTGCTGGAGAATTTTTGTCAAAGATGGAATTTTGTCAAAATTGAGATTTGATCCCAATTTCTTGAATTTTGGATAAAGGGTCACCAATCCAATTTTTGGTCAAAATTATAATTTTGACCATCGTAATTTGTGAAACATGAAAAAGAAAAGAAAATAAAGTTATGATGAGGAGTTTCGATTTAATAGAAGGTCAAAATTCAAATTGTGACCAAGTTAGGATTAATTCTAATTTCTTTTAACTTAGAACAAAAAGATCATATTTCTAACGAAGTTTGGGTCAAAATTAAGGTTTTGACCGAATTCAGACACTTTCTCTAGTAGAAGCCACGAGGACTCAGAAATAGGATAAGAAACATCGGCAAAAGTTAAGTTTCCTTTTCTCCCCCTTGTGGCTTTCTTGACACTTCTCTTGACACTATCAGGAACTTAATGGAGAGAACAACTCCGGCCAAATAAATCATCTAACGGAGAAAAAAAACTCCGATAAAAAAAAACTATTGCCGAAGAAGAAAAACTCTAGTTAACAAAAACCATCTTAAGGAGAAGGAAAACTTCGGTTAACAAAAACCATCTATTCTTCAGCGGAGAAGGAAAACTCCGATCAACAAAAACCATATGACAGAGAGAAAACTCCGGTTACCAAAAATCATCTGATAGAAAATGAAAACTTCGGTTAACAAAAACCATCTAATAGAGAGAAAACTTCGGTTAAAAAAATCCTCTCACTTTTCCTTGAGTTTTGTCGTCGCTCATCGCGGAAGATGAAACCAAATTGATTAACAAATTGTTATAGCCAATGATTTGGTAAGGGTCATGAGCCTCGTCGCCCAATATTCGTTGTTCCTTCTCTCTCGCTAAAGACTGTGGATGGATCCAGTCTTCGTTGATGCAACTTACCATACTTTGTTTATGATACAAGTGAAGATAAAAAAAGAGAGTAGAGCGCCTCTTCTGGATGATGTCGCCGCCTTCCTCTCATCATCGCCATCGTCGAGCTTTTCATTGTTTCAAATGAGGATGATGGTTTGAGGTGTCGGAAGCATTGGCTCTATTTGGGATTACGGTGTAGTTGGTGCTGGTGTTGGTTGAAAAATGTTGTGTTGAAAGATTAAAAGCAGTACTATTACTGTGAAAATACTCTAGATTGCTATTGAAAAAAGCAATGTAAATAATTATTATTTTATAAAGTTATTTATTATTTATTATTTTATAATTTTAGTTTATAAATTTATTATATTATTTTATAAATTGATTCTTATATAAATGTATTATTTTATAAATATATTATTTTATAACTTGATTCTTATATAAACATATTATTTTATAAATTTATTATTTTTTAAATTGATTCTTATATAAAGTTATTATTTTATAAATATATTATTTTATAAATTGATTCTTATATAAAGTTATTATTTTATAATTTTTTTATAAATTTATTCTTATATAAACATATTATTTAATAAATTTATTGTTTTATAAATTGATTCTTATATAAAGTTCTTATTTTATTAATTTTTTATAAATTGATTCTTATATAAACATATTATTTTATAAATTGATTCTTATATAAATCTATTATTTTATAAATTGATTCTTATATAAAGTTATTATTTTATAATTCTTGATTCTTATATAAATGTATTATTTTATAAACTTATTATATTTTTTATAAATGTATTATTTTATAAATTGATTCCTTTATAAAGTTATTATTTTATAATTCTTGATTCTTATATAAATGTATTATTTTATAAACTTATTATATATTTTTTATAAATGTATTATTTTATAAATTGATTCTTATATAAAGTTATTATTTTATAATTCTTGATTCATTTGTAAAGTTATAAAGATACTATTATATATACATATATTAACAAATTAATTGATGCATCAAAGTTTAGAGGAGAAGAATTGGAAAAAAAATTATTTAGCAACTGGGAGGGATTCGAAGCTATGCTCTTTTGGATTTCTAGACGCGTGCGTTCAACGCCTTGACCCCAATCAACACGGCAAAACAATACCACAGATCTTTCAAATTAAAAATTATTCCTTCCTCATTAATCTTTTGTCCTCACCGCTAGACTTGGCAAAACCTAACCCGACCCGATTCGACACGAAGTTAGGCAGGTTCGGGTCAGCCATAATCGTGTTCGGGTCATAAATAAGTCAACCTGTTTATGACCCAAAAATAATCGGGTTGTAAACGGGTTAACCCGCTTAACTCGATTACATTATATAGCTCACCTAACTCCTATTGCTAGCTTATAAGCTTAAATATCTTCTAACTATTTTTTAACCCAGATTTTGGCCCACATATAAGCTCAAAATTTTATTATTTTTAATAAAATTTTTATTAATTTATTAATTATATTTAAAATATAAATGATAAACGAGTTATTCAGATCGTGTCGGGTTGACCCGATTATATTTGAGTCGTGTTCGTGTTAGACAGTTTGACCCAATTAATTAAACGAGTCGTGTTCGGGTTGGTTTAATTAGATCACAAGTCACAACTGACACGGCTCGTTTATGACTCGTTGACCCAAATTGCCAGGTCTACACAACTACTATTCCAAAAACAAGAGACGCAGTTGTCATTAAAAAGTTTGTTGCTCATTGTCCCCTCCGATGAACACAGTATCCACATGTCAGATCAAATTGAAACTTTGAGGAAATCTTCTTCTCCCGCATGCGAACTACAGGTTAGAAGGATCTGGCCATCTTACGGCCGGATCACCAAAATCAAAAGATTTTCCGGCCATCTCTATTTTTTTTTCTCAACCATGAACACCTGACATTCATTCTTGTCGAACTCAACATCCGTCCATCCGATCATGTTGAGATTTTGACCACATCTTCTCCTCGAGCCTGCGAACCCATGGGCAAAAGGATCAGGCCATCCAACAACTGGTTCGCTAGAACCGAATGATTTTTCGCGATCTTCCTTTCTCGCCTATTTCAAATATTTTTGAAGTTCTTCTTGATGAACTGAGATCCAGCCATCTGATCATGCTAAACATTTGACCACACCTTCTCGAGCATGCGAACCAATGACTACAAGGATCTGGCCATTCAATATTCGGATCACCAGAAACCAGTGATTTTTTTGGCAACCCTACTTTATCACTATTTTTGATGAACTTTCCCTGTTCGAGAGTCATAAGACGTTAACTCAATCACGGCCGGTTCCAAATTCTAGGCCTTAGTCCATTTTGGAATAATTCCAGTAATCAAACAATTGTAATTGTTAGTGGCCAGTTTGTCCGTTTTTGATGCAGGCGATGATAAAAAGAAGCAAAGTGGACGATCTCGCTCTTGCTAGCTCTTCATGCTATAAGCAGCATTTGCTATCTTTTCACCAAATTGCCGCCATATTTGCTACAACAAATCATCTGGGCTGATCATTATTAGTCTTGCTAATCTCTTCTTGTCATCCATTTGTGCCATGATGATCATTAACCTGCTATTAACATTACTAGTTGGGCTGTCCAATCGGTTCAACCCAAATCGAACCGAACCGATTGGACCCCAAACTGAAAATTTTTTTCCTAATATTTACAAACTGAAACTGAACCGAATAATTTAAAAACCGATTTGAACCGAACCAAAAATATCGGGTTTGGTTCGGTTTAAACCGATTAAAATCAAAAAAAGAGAAAAAATCATTTAGGACTTCGCCGCCGTTCAAGAAAAAAATGGGAAGAGTCATCACCGAGGGACTCCTCTCATCGAGGACTCATTGCTTGTCGTTGGCTGCCAAGACGTGGGCTGTGGCTGACAACAAATCTTATTATACTTTCACCGGATCTCTTTTTCTCTCTAATAAATCTTATTATATTTTCACGAAATCATTTCTTCTCTCTAATAAATTTCTTTTCACCGCATTAAATTTAACGAGTACAGATAGGGGCAGCTACTGCTGCATGCACAAGAGTCCAGACATTTATTTCGAATAGACAGAAGATTAGAGAAGTAGAGAAGAGAAGAATGGTTTGTGTATTTATTGTATGTTATGCTGCATGTCAGGCATTTATTGCAGCTCAGGGGACTGTTGTGATCCCAAGTGCATGGATACTCGAAGTAATAAAGAAAGATATCGAACCACGGAGACCTTATTGTTAAGTACCAAATAGATATTTTCTCACTAGCTAAGCAAGCCGAATATGATAGAAATAACTATGCACAGAGGGTATTCATAGCCGTGAAAGTTTCTGTTTACTGCACAGAGGGTATTCATAGCCCGTGAATATATTCACGGCCACAGCCATGAAAGTTGCGTTTGACCTCCGTTTTGCTCCTAATTTAACATATGGCCTCATCTTTTCATCACAAATTATCCCATGACATCAAAACTCGTAAAATCTATCGTTTTGAGTGATATTCACAGCGCATGAAAAATTTATGAGTGCAACCGTGAATATTGCATCTGGTCTCTATTTCACTCCAAATTTGATATGCAACCTTGTAATTTCCTCGGGAATTGTGTTGTAGCCTTAAAACTCGTAAAATCCATTATTTTTACGCTATTTTACCTGCATTTTCATTAAAAACCAAGAAAAATGAATATCCCATACCAAGTGAAGTAAAAACACTTAAATTGGTATAAAATCATAAAATAAGACCAAAATATCATATAAAATACAGGCAAAAATACGATGTAAATGCAACTCATCAAAATACCATTGACTTAAAGTTTTGCTTATCCTCAAGCAATATTCTGATATGTATGGAGAATGTAAAGATAAGGGGCACTCATTTTTTCCCCCTTAATAATATCCTTAGTCCACAATTTAAGTAATTAATCTTTCATAACTCATGTAATTTAAGAAAAATCAAAATAGAAATTAATTCTCAAGAGTTCTCAATCCAAGAAGGATAAAATTCATGATTCATATCATAATATTCAATCTTCACTTACTAAGTATCAAATACTCTCATCTTAATAAATCCACTTCACTTAACAGATAAAATTTCTACTTCAAGAATTTTAGTGATGTTAAAGATAAGAAACTTTAATGCAATTTGGTCTTTAAATAATTGTGCGCCCTTTCCTATTAGCATCATAACATTGTTTAATGTATACCACAAAATAGTATAATTTAACTCATAGTCTCAATCTTAAAGTCAGCAGAGTTGTCCACTTGACCTACAACTCCCTCTTTTTGTATGCTTTTTATTCTTTTCTTTTTTTTATTTTATTCATTTTTTTATTTTTGGACAGAGCTGGTCAAGGGCATAGTACTTAAATCGTTATCGATCTTTTTACATGAGATATAAATATTTACTTTTAAGATTTTCCCTCTGTTACTTGATTGCAACAAACTTAAAGTATACCAATTCATGGTATAATATAATTCATGACTTTAGATTCCTCAACCAGAGGAGTTGGAGCAATCTCAGTTAAAGAAATATCACTATTTTTTTATTCGTAAAAAGTTCTCCATCAAGCAAAGTTAGATAAATTAAACTTCAAGTAAACTCTTCTATGCATGTGTTCTCATGAATGTATAACAATTCACATATGTATTTTATTAATACTAAAATTGAATTTACTCAACAATTTAAGTCTACATGAAATTTTAAAAATTCCTTAAGTTATCAAATCAAATACTCAAAATGTTTCATAAGTTCAGAATTAAGAATAAAATAAATTTGATTATCCTTAACAATCATGAACATTCAAAATATATACATATAAAATTTGAAGAAAAGCAAAATACATGGGGATACCCTAGACTTAAATTGTTGCATATGTATAAACATTAAAATCAATACATGGCAATTTTCAGAAAAATTTTGCAAGAGTTCCCTTTAAAATATATAGTGATTCCCTATGCAATTATATCAATACATCAATCTACTTATGAGAAAAGACCAAAAAAACTATTCTACATCCTAAATATTATTAATGATTTTGCAACAAATTGAACCAAGATAGTTTTCTTATCTAAAATCTGAATGAACAGTAACCGCAAGAAGGAACTCGTCCAAAAGTGGGAAGAAATCTAGTAAATCAATGAAATCCAGTTTCAAAATTGACACAAAAGCCTGACAATCTGATAGAGAAGCAAACGACTAGAGCATAGCAAAGATTTCTCACAAATCGTGAAGAAATCCGGTTGGAATTGAGCGGCGGCGACAAAGTTGTGTTCCTGAGGGGGTCTGACATTTCTTCACCAAGTCCGGCTGGAAGAGCGCCGGAAAGATCCGCCGGAGGTGGAGGAAGGTCGGAAATAAGGATTGGTCGCTTGAGGTGGAAGAAATCGGGTGGAAACTCGGATTCACGAATGAAAGCGTGAACCCTAACTTCTACCTGTAACTTTCAAAATTTGGGTCTTTACGGTCCATGAGTTGTTCACGGCTACGGCTGTAAATGTTTCTGTGACATAAGTCCCTTTGCAAAATGAAATCACGGCCATGACCGTGAAAGTTTCTATGGACTTTTGGCCTTCTCGCGTTTCCTTCAAACACAACATTCACGGCTCGTGAGGGACTCACGGCCACACCTGTGAATGTCTCGTTTGGCACATGTTCTTCAAGTAAAAATTTTTCAAAAATTCCTGCATATAAAATAACTTATTAAAAGATTTTCTGTCAATTAAAATTCATCAAATCATGCTGCAAAAATTTTTAAAAATTTAAAGAAAATTAAAAACTAAAACTAAGAGTAGTAAAAGTTAAAAATTTGGGTTGCCTCCTAAAAAACGCTTGTTTAAGGTCATTAGCTTGACCATAACTTTATGTCATGGCGGAGTTGGTGAATCAGTGGCATAGTAGAGAGCATATAATCTTATGCTTTTCCTTCGTCTCAAGAGTGTGCCTACCAAAGTATATATCCAGTTAAACAGGTGGATCCATGTTGTAGTGGTCAGTACATGCATACAAAAACAAAAGTCAAAGTCATGAAAATAATATTTAATAATTTTTCTGCATTTATCGAAGAGTAATATCATGCGTTCTTCTTTTAAATTTGTATCAACAATTAGAAGAAAACTGAAATTAAGATCAAAAAAATTCATGCCTTAGATTGCTCAAGAAGTTTTCAAATTTCACGTTGGATTTGGTTGGATTTGAATCAAATAATATTTCAGCTACCTCAGCATCATTATCCGTATAATCATCTCTTTCATCATCTATCATGCAAATTGATGGTTCATATGGTAGTGGTGGTAGAATATGCACATGATCCTCTTTCTTATTTTTCTCCTCAATTTCTTTCTCTTCAATGGGGTACTCCATCCTAACACTATCAAATTCACCCCCATCTATCTCGCTACTTCTTATTTGAGGATCCTTAAATTCCTCATCCTTCTTCTCACAAGACTCTAAAAGTTTAAATTTTTATTCAAATATATCCCAAGTATTTGTGTTGCAATGCACTATGTTATGTGAGAGGGGACTAGATGGCTGGTAAAGTGCTGAGGAAGGGTTAATGGGGTATTTAGAATTTTTAAAATCATCAAAATTTGAAGAAGGGAGATCATAATCAGGAGTCATGACTAATGATCGTTCTAACTCTATAAAATTCTCAGATTCATCATGGATTCCTTCCTCTATGTCAGTTTTATTAGTGCCACAAATCATACTATGAAATTCCTCACTTTGTTTAGTCATATCCGCTATAGAGTTTTTAAGCATGGCTTCTAAGTTGGATTTTTGAGGTTTACTAAAGTTTGGCTGTGAAATAAATGTTGGGTCATTCTGATAAAGCAAGTTTTGATGGTTCTCCCAACTTGGATTGTAGGTACTAGGGTATGAGTTAAAGCATGAAGGAATCCCTAATTGACATTCTATTTAATGTTGCCCATGATATCCACAAATATCGCAAGTTATAGATTTCAACTTAGAATATTGCATGCTTAAATAATCAGTTTGTTGAGTAAAAGAATTTATGTTTGCTGAAAGTGATTCTAATGCATCTGTGTCATATTCTCTTGTCATTATCGGTGGCATATACCTCTGCTTTGGCATGAGTTTTTCAGTTCATACAACGTGTTAATCCAAAAAGAGAAAAATAACCTAAACTTACTTTAAAGAAAAAGAATGCGAAAAATAAACAAAATAAAAATAAAAATAAAAAAAATGTTTAGTCTATAAATCTCATGATTAAATCGATATTGGTTAACCTGATCCCCGGCAATGGCACCAAAAACTTGATGCGTCCGCAAGTGCACAGATTTATCGAAGTAATAAAAAGATTATCGTTACCAACGAGGATTTGGCGGTCAAGTACCAATTACAAGGTTGATCTATAGCTAGATGATTCAAATGATGTCTTTGTTTGGAAGCCTCTAGTACGAGAAAACAATAAGGTAGTTTTTAGGGTTTAAATCAATATGTAAAAGGTCGAGACTCGGGGTTTCACCACACTAACAATTATGAATTATTGCAAAATAAATTCTTTTAACAGAAAATTATAGTGTTAAAAGAGATTTTTCCTAAGGTACAGATTACCTCCTCCCAAAGCATAATCCGGTATCTATTCCTATCAATCCCCTACTCTCGTGACAATTAATATGAATAAGAATAGCTCCGACGTTGCGATTCGTAGGTTTGAAAGAATAGTTCCGACGTTGCGATTCATCTCCCGGTCCTTCTCGCAACGTCTAAGATGTAAACATACTTGATCAAAGTAAATTACGGAATACACACAATTCTAATCAAATCAACTCTATAAAAATCATATCAAAGAATTAAAAAATAAGTTTAATCCATAAATCATCAATAGGCTACACCCCTAATCCTGAAAATACGTTTACACGCTCATGTTCAAAGCAAATAGCATATTCATCGATGAAAATTGCATGAAAACTCAATAAGATTACTTAAAAACACTAGAAAGGTAATTGGAAATCCTTATCCTCGATCTGGAGATGAAGATAGAATGTCCAATTCCTCCTTTGCGTGATCTTCCTGCTCGAATTTTGCCCAGAAAGTTAATTTTTACCCTAGCCACCGCCTCTGTTCGTGTTCATGCATAAAAGCCCCCCTTAAACCCTCCAAAATCCTTCTTTTTATTGTTTAATCAGTGTAGAATTCATCTAGGAAGGCTTTTACAAAGTTTGGTTAAGTTTCGACTCGATTCGGGGTCGAATCGAGTGAAAAACTGAAAGGGGCAGAAAAACTCACGACCCGTAAACTGTTCACAGCTGCGGCCGTGAAAGTTTCTGTTTAATGCATAGAGTATATACACAGCCCGTAAATATGTTCACGGCCACGACCATGAAAGTTGCGTTTGAACTCCGTTTTGCTCCAAATTTGACGTACGGCCTCGCCTTTTCATCACGAATTATCCCGCAGCATCAAAACTCATAAAATCCATCGTTTTGAGTGATATTCATGGCCCATGAAAGATTCATGGGTGCAACCGTAAATATTACGTTCGGCCTCCGTTTCACTCCAAATTTGATGTGTGACCTTGTAATTTTCTCGGGAATCATGCTATGGCCTTAAAACTCGTAAAATCTATCATTTTTATGCCATTTTACCTGGATTTTCATGAAAACTAAGAAAAGTGAATATTCCATATCACGTAACGTAAAAACACTAAAAATTGGTATAAAATCATAAAATACAGGCAAAAATACGATGTAAATACAACTCATCAATAGGATTACTGTCGGCGCAACATGATCATCTTTCTCCTTATCCTGAAAAGAAGAGAGGGTAAAATAAGTTAATTAGTCTTTAATATAGCAAAATACAAAATAATGCAATGGCATTATGTTGTATCCCAACAAGTAGGTAAACAGAACTAATTTTTGATGTCGCGGCCAAAACCTTGTTTGGTGCACAGGGACATTGTTACTCCCTGACACGGGTCCAAAAACTTGTTGTGTCACCAGGTTTGTTGTTATCTCCGCAAGTGCACGGATACACGAAGTAATAAAATAGATATCGAACCCACAGAGACCTATGTTGTTGAGTACCGAATAGTTGATTTCTTACTATCTAGGCGATCAAAATAGCAAAAATGGGCAATCAAAAACTAGAACGAAAATATCAGAGAGAGAAGCTGGGACTAGGGTTTCATTCACTTTAATTTCTATGACTAGACATGAATAGAGATATCATCAGTTTAATTTTATCATGATAAAGATATAATTTACTTGATAAAAGGATTATCTCACTTTCGTGCAAACAATCATGTAGGACTAATCTTCGCTTTCGCGTAAGATTCGTCCCAACGCTGAGGGTAAATAAATCATCAATCAAAGAATTCAAATATCACTTTTGTGCATCCGAATTCTAGGTTGATAATCTCTTGTGGAGTTCCAAGGATCACTTTCGTGCATCTGTGTCTCGACACTAGTTTTACTCATGGCTCTCTAACGTTCCGATCTTTGCTTTTGCACAAGATCTCCACGTTTGATAACTTAGACTCGATCTTTAGATTTATATCATTATCATGGCAATTAATCTACTAGAATCAAACAAGTAAGAACTAATCTAAAAAAGTTCCTAACATGCAATTCTAGGGTTCTTAGTTCTCAAGCAAATTACCTTTCAGTCTATTGCGAAAACCCTAAAATATGAATAATAACATGGATCTAAGGAGAGTCTAAGATCAATTATCACACGAGTAAAATCATCATGCTAAGATTAAACGTGATGAAATAATAAAAAATAGTCATCTAGTCATTAAAAATCAAGTGAATTACTCCCCCATGTCCTAAAATAAGTTTAAGCTATCATAGAGGGAAGATTACAATAATCCATGTTGAAGAAAATCTAAAGGGAGAAGAAAGAGAAATTACGGTACGGCCGTAAAGAAGTTTACGGCCGTAATCTAGGGTGAACAGCGGCAGCACTCGGTTTTCTCTAGATTTCTCCTCCGTCTGGTCTCCTTTCACGCTGAAACCTCTGGGACACCTTCTCTTCCTCTATGCGTAGCTTCCACTCAAGTTTCACAGCCGGAGATAGCTTGTACACTTCCCGGCGGCGAACCCTAGGGTGGATGCGTGAAACTCGATTTCTCTCTGTGTGGTCCACAAAAATTAGGGTTTTCGGTCTCTTTGTCTTTGTCTCGGCCAAAGTTTCTCTATTGCTTCTTACAGCAAGGTGTTTAATGGCCTGGATCGATTACAATCTTCTCCGCAAGAATCGGTTTCGGAGTTGACCGGGAAAATCGCAAGCAACTTTGTAATTACGGCCGTAATGAAGTTTACGGCAGTGCCGTAATCTGGACAGCGAGCTCTCGGGTCAAAATCTTCTGGAATTACGGTACCGTGAAGAGCTTTATGGTAGTGCCGTAATGTGAACAATGTCTTCGGGTGAAAAATCGACCCGAATTACAGTGCCGTAATTGAGTTTACGGCAGTGCCGTAATCTTCATCCAATCTCTGCCCGAAAACGCATCGAAATATGGCACCGTAAAGATATTTACAGTGGTGCCGTAATTACATAAACTTCTCTGCCTGGAAAAATCCCAAATTACGGCACCGTAAAGGTTATTACAATAGTGCCGTAATTTTGTTCTGCGAGTGCAGTCAAATTACGGTACCGTAAAAAGCATAATGGGGGTGCCGTAATTTCCTCTGAAGATCCAATTCTTTTGAAATTTGCTGTGTGATCTCTTCTTTATGTTGTGAATTCAATTATACATCTGGATTGTTCGAAATCGACTGAAAAACAAGCCTTTTTACCTGAAAATCATCAAAAACAGAAAAGAGTGTAGATTCCGCAAATATTGATAAAAAAGGCATAAAAATAAGCAAAGTCTATGAATATGACACAAAAATACTAATGAAATGGAATGAAATTTTCTATAAATTTCGGTGTCATCAAATTACCTTGTATAAGCCATTCAGCTTTGCTCTTGAATTTGACTGATGCAAAATGAATTTTAATGATGTTCTAAAATTCAGTTTAAAGTCCTAGATCACCTAAGGTAAGTAGCTCTTTCAAACAGATTAACAACACATGCGCAAGTAATAAACAACAACAACAAGTTAAGAAGAAAAGGGTAGAAGTTACCTAAGACCCCCTTTAGGGAAGGGCAAGACCCCTTCTTTGTCCATGCTCCTGGATCTTGGCAATGAGGCTAGGATATGGGAGATTAAATGGCCTACAATAGTTTAAACAGCAAGGTTGGGTGAATACAAGCCCCAAGCACCTTGTAAACTAACAAAGGGTACGTAGGGATGGTTCTTGTTCAGATCTTCCTTTGGATTCCCCTTCACAAGCCTCGATTATGCTTTGTATAGGCGTTGAAGACCAGCTCTTGCACTTGGTAAGGACAAAGAACTAGCAAGGAGCAGAGAAGGAGAAGAGGAAGCTTAAGGAAGGAGATGGCCACAGCATAGTCTCGGTAAGAAGTGAACAGTACCAAAATAATTTCTCAAAGATTTTTCAAAAAATGACAAAGATGAGATTCATGACAAAATACAAGCTCTTTTATCCTCTCAAAACCCTCCACGGTTACTTGACATTTCTCTCATTTTTACCCCTCTTAATGGATGGCTATGATGAAGTGATTTTTGAATGGTGGGTGGGGATGAATTGTAATTGTGTCCCCTTTTGAACTTTATTTGAATCCTATCCATGCATTGGTCCCTTAATTGGCAGCTTCTAAGTGGTGCTTGGAGATCTTTCTCCCATTGGTTAGTCTTGGTGGCAAATCCTCTTCCATTGGCTAATTTGTGACGTGAGTAAATGAAGCTTCATAGTGGAGATTAGTTGTCATCCACTTCTTCCTGTGCTCTAGGCGCCCCCTTTGACTTGGAATGGCTGAATATTGATCTTTAACTCCTTGAAGGAAATTCTTTGACTTGGTGAGATCTTTAGTTGACTTTGACTCTGATGTTGACTTTTGGTTTGACTTCTTGAGAAAATTTTGGTCATTTGTCTCGGGTTAAGAGGTAGCTTGTATAATTACATTATACAACGCACCCTAAACTAAATTACAACCTACTACAAGTTCTAGGAAATTAAAATTATATTTAAGAAAATAAAAATCCTTGACTACCTAACTACATCCAATGCAAAAATGCTGCTATTACATAATTTCAAACATGCAAAAAATAACTAAAATATCAAAATGTCATGGGTTGACCATGATTGACCCTGATTGACCCTAGATTTTGGAGGCCCATATTTGAAGGAGTATTTGGGTAGGGCTCCTCCTACATCTGTTTTCCGGGGTTTGAAGAATTCGCCTTCGGAAAATTAAATTTGAAACTTCTACAATGATTATGGTGGCCATCCCAATGTGTGTAAGTTGTCTGGAGCCTTATGTGACATTCTGGGTGGTCCAAACCCAATAGCTTTAAGTGTGAGATCAACTTTTTTATATTACTTCCTTTTGTCCTTAAAAATAAGTAGATGACCCCTTTTGAAAGTAATTGTTTTAGCATGTATGTTACCGTAGGTGATTTGAAAACATGTAAGAAAATGTTGACTAAAAGCTTCAAAAGACAATGGTAAAAGTCGACATGTGTTTTTCCCTAGTTGATATCCTATAGAAAAGTTAAATGTAGTCCCCATTAATTTCCATAAAATCATTCAATAATTACTAACAAATTTGGGGTAATGTGGTAGATACTGCCATAGAGACCTAGGGGTTAAACTAATGGCATCTTGTAGGTTATGGTAAGGAAAGATTAAGCCAATGTCATGTTCATGGGATCTAGGAACTAAGGCATGTTGTATGTTATGAAAAGATAGAACTAAGCCAAAGTCATGTTCAAGAAAAATTTTACTATGCAACTTTTCATGTGAAGCTAAAGATGATTTCATGTATAGTGTATGTATTGTCATCAATTTATTAGAGAAAGACTGTTGAATTATAAAACCATCTAGGCAGTAGGTTTTGTATAGCAAGGGATAGTCCTTAATCCTAGGAAGTGTGTCTACTAAGGAAGGGCTTAGGGCTCGGTGCATGGGTGGCTCAAGGTAGACTACTAAGACTTTAAGTGGGTCAATGAATCTTTCACTAATCTCAATCCTTAGAAGGGTTGTTTGTTCATTACACATGGAAAATATCTTAAAGAATGGACTCCTTGGGGTGGTACCTAAGACCAAATGTGTACATGTAGCTTTAGGTCGTGGTTCAAGAATGAGGTCTTGATGGGGTTCCTTTTGTGTGACTTGATGTTTAATCAATTCAAGCTTAAGAATGGATTGGGGTAACCCTATAGATGGTGCTTTCTTGTTTTCAGTTTTAGGGCCTAGAAGTGAAGGTAATAAAGATGATTCTAGAAGATACCGATGGTAGATAAATATCTTTTGTGTAGCCAAATCCATGAGTGGTTTACTAGCTTTAGTTAAATTATGGACATGGACATGGTCAATTACTAGTCCTTCTATTCTTGATTCCAATCTAGACATAGTGATGTAGGACGGAAGCATGAGCTTTATTCTACTAATTAAAAATATTCAATTATTTATTTTTTGGGATTTTCATAAAAGTCAAAATTCAGAAATCAGCCAAAATTCCAAGGCAATAAAGATATTCAGTTACGATAAGTTACTATGCCTTGTTGTAAAATCCATAGATCCAAACTAATTAAACTGTGATGTAGAACAAAAATAGTTCTTTTGAATTGTATATAAATTAGAGAGTAAAGATCTTCCAGGCAAATAGAACGCCTGCAACAAAATAGCTAGTTAGATCAATAAATTAAACAACACAGAAATTTATCAGATTGCAAATGTTGCCATATGTCATAGGTCGATCTGCTGATGCTTCAGTGGATCCAACTGAACCGAGAGGTAGAATAATGTTTGTTCTTCATGATTATCTCAAAGATCAGGTGTTATGTTGTGTCCAAGCATGCTAACAACCTACAAAAAGAAGTCCAGTCAGATTATGGAATGAAACAAGTGCAGAAGTTGTTCAGTCTTCAAATAGTGCTATGGTTTGCACGCTGATCTGATGAATCCTGATTCGAGCCAACTGATCTGGATGAGGGAATAATGTTTGATCTTTCCAGTCATGCATAAATTGAAGACTTTTGTTTGCTCGATTTCTTAAAATACCTGCAACAAAAACACTAGTCAAATTAGAACATAAGAACAATTGCAGAGTTATCCAGATAACAAAAGTTGCTAGGTCTCTTTGATTGATCTGTTGAGTCTGGAATTGGCTAGACTGGTGCAAATGATAGAAGAAGCTGTGTTCTTCCTAGTCGTGCCAAAGATCTATACTTTCGCTGCACCGATTGCTTAAAATACCTGCATGAACAAGCGTAATCACATTAAGTTTTAAAGAAGAGCAATTAAACAAAAGACACAAAAGTCTGGGGAAACAGAGGGATGGAATCGAGCGTTGATCAATGACGCTGGGATTTGGATCGTTTGTCGACGGCGTGGAGTCGAGAAGAAATGGTGTGGAAGATGTCGGAGCACCGAGAGATGGTGGAGGAGCGAGGATGGCATCGGAGTGTTGGCGGAGTCGAAGACACGACTGTTCTATAGGAACAGGGGACGTGCGCGTGCGGAGCAGGGGCGGCCGCCGTTCAGCCGGCGATGCACGGATGCCAAACCTGCTACAGTTGGGAGTTGCTGTGATGATGGCGAGGAGATGGCCAGAGTTTGAAGACGGGCGGTGGCTGGTCGGAGGAGAATGGTGATGAAGAGCGGAACTAGGTTGCGATGCAGGGCGGAAATAGGGGATCGAAGTTGGCGTTTCGATTCCGGCGATCGGCGAGGTGGATGGGCAGATGCTGGCGGCGGAAGCTTCTTCAGGGGAAGGAGGAGTGGTGACCGAAGTATCGTGGAGATCCGGTCGGTGGATCGTCGGCAGCAAGGGTTCAAAGTCTCGAGAATCTGGAACAGGGAACTGTGACTGGTGGGTTTGATTTCTGGAGAAAGGAGAGGGTAGAGAATAGAGGAAGGGAAGAGGAGAGGAGGGCTCGGCCCTAGAAGGAGAACAGGAAGGAGAGCATCCGATAGAAGAGGAAGAATACCAAAACTACTTCATTCGATTCAAATTCAATTCAACGTGTTACAATGATGCGTGAAAGAGATACATATAGTGAGAACATAGAGCCGTTGCTGCCGAACGTTGCCCTTTCCATCTTGAGCAGTAGCTAGCTTATTTGCAAACTTCCAGGTCTTTAACTAGGGTACTCGTATACTCTATTTGTACCTTTTTAGTCCGAGGTCCCTGCCTCCATCACATAGAGATAGCAGTCATAGTTGTTGGCAAGGTTTGGAGAGGTGTCTCCCTAACTTGCTCACGGCCAATTTCCTTATGTGGTGCCTCTATATCCAGTGGTTTAAGCTCCTCTTCTAATTGATCTTTAGTAGGTTAAGGTTGGGTTTCCATCTTAGGGCTTTTTCAAGCCTTTCAAACATCTTCTCTATCTCTTCCTTAGTGGGTAAGGACTAATTGGTTGACATTTTGGTTCAGAGTAGAGTTGCGCATAAACTTCTTGCTCTTCATTCCTAGAATAATAGGGATCTCTAAATTGATTATCATCATCAGGTGTTTGAGTTTGTGTCCTACATGTAGATGATCTCCTATGCTCATAATCTTGATGGTACCCACTTGATATATAGTGATCATGTCATGTTTGTTTAGAGAATTTGATCATGTCATGGTTTGTTAAAGATGATCTCTTATAGTCATGTGTTCCATTTTGATAAGTGTGATCCCAACTTGGAGCATAGCTATAGTTTTTATAGTATATGGAATCATTTTAGTGTGAGGGTTTTCTACGTTGATAATAGTTGACCCCGTGTTCCCACTTAGAATTTTGTAACCCACATTGTTTCCCTTTATGATATTGATCCCTATAAGAATATTGGTTTGGGTTGCTCTCCCAACTTGGTTCAAATTCTCTCATAGGGTGCTGCTCATATTGATGATGATATGTTCTAGCATTAGATTGCCTAATAGGTAGGTTTTTAACGTTGGATTCCATGGAATCTTCTTAACCCGAGCATCCAATTCTTTCAAGATGTAACAATTTCGGCCAACTCACTCTTATGTTTTGGGGGCATCCTTTTGAGTTAACTGAGGTTCCCCTATAATAGGTTGTTCCTATTGCATGCCATTTTGTAAAAAAAAAATTCAAAAGATAAGTTTATACACAATTATTCCAATCACAAAAACAAGATGTAGGTGAAATCACAACATGCAGCAAGGCTTAGTTTAATCCTTATTTGATTAAGGATCCACCAAAGAATTCAGACCTGAGACTAGTCTTCAGATTGTGAAGACTTCCAAACAGATGCACAAGGTTGTTTCCTTGACCAGAGAACCCAGTCACTTGCAAAGACTGAGTTCAGCTGGTAATGAACAGTGCAGAATTCTATGATTTTCACAATAGAATTCGCAGCAGCTTGCCTCCTACTGTGTGTTCAGAATTTGCGCAAATTAATAGGGTCCTAGAAGGCCAACCTATTAGATAAGATGGCTCCTTTGTCCCTTGGTTGATGAAGTAACAAAGTTCTGAAATTTCAGCTAACAGCAAGGTAAGTGACTATAGCTGAATTTTCAGATTCATTAAAGAAAACTCTTCAATCAAACTGAGATGATTCAGATCAGTTGTGCACAACTTGTAAAACTTGGAGATCCTATCTATTAATTGAGATAAACTCCAGGTCCTCTAATCAGAGAACCAATTGGCAGAAAGAAGAAAGTTCATATTGCAGCCAAAGAAGAGATAAGCTACAGTAAAATCAGCAAAACTTAGTATGAACTTTTAAGCTTTTAGTGAACCTTTGCGATGGCACTTGCTAGGCTCACAACTTGTTCAAGTCAGAAGATTCTGCAGTCTATCTGAAATTTTAAGATAACCTCCAGAAGCTTTCATGCAAATTCAGAAGGGGTCAACACAGTAAGCAACAGTAAATTTAGAAAATTTCAGCCTTTCCTTTCAAGCCTTTCGACAATCAACAGCAATCAAAAGCAATGGATTTGCTATGATCAGATTCAATAGAGCTAGAGGGAGCCTTGAAAACTATCTTTCCGTTGAGAAAGCTTTGAAGGTCCCTTGGATCACGAACAACCGAAATTCCAGATGTTCCGACAAACAAAATTCAGCAAGTTTAAAATAGACCAACTTATGGGTTGAGGGGTTTGTCTCAACCAAAACTTGTTAAAAATGGGAGTACTCTTCAAAAATCAGAAAAACACAGCACACGGAAATTTCCAACACTATTAGTGGCTACGCTTTTGAACCCTTACGCTCTCTAGTTATACCTTTTTAACCACCAAACGCGACACTCCTTAATCTATCTATATATATATAT
This sequence comes from Costus lasius, assembly GCA_027563935.2. Lineage (NCBI taxonomy): Eukaryota > Viridiplantae > Streptophyta > Magnoliopsida > Zingiberales > Costaceae > Costus > Costus lasius. The sequence goes on along the minus strand of CM050450.1, from coordinate 89,182,635 downwards.
ATATATATATATATATATATATATATATATATATATATATATATATATATATATATATATATTAGTTTGGTAAAACTCTTATTATTGTGTCTTAAAGTGTGTCGTAATTTGTTAATTCCTAGTAAAAATATTAAATTAATTTGTATAAATGCTGTGAAAGAATAAACTAAATTACAAGGGAAGATTAAATAAAATTAAGTATTTGGCCCAAAAATTCGGAGTCGGATTCCAAATTCTAATTCCGACTTCGAATCGGAATCCTGGGCGGCGATCTTATAAAATGTAAGGGGAGCGCAAACGATCTCCATCTCTGATTTCCTTCTCCCGACAATGGCTCATACTCTTCCTCGTCCTCCTCGCCACCAGCAGCACGGACAGCAAGTGGTGGTTCGCCAGGTATGGGCCTGGAATTTGCGATTCGAGTTCTCCATCATCGCCTCCGTCCTCCCCCTCTTCCACTCTGTGGCCATCGACACGGCGTTCCCAGGCTGCATCTTTCGCTCCGCCACGCCGTACTACCAGCAATCCGCAGACACCCGTTACTACGTATTCAAGTCCAACGTGGACAGCCTCAAATTGATTCAGTTTGGCCTCAGTTTGTTCGACGCCGACGGCAATCTCCCTTACTCCATCGACCTCACCACCGGCGCGAAAATACATTTCGTGTGGGAGTTTAACTTTCGAGATTTCGACGTTCGCCGCGACCCCCACAGCCCCGACTCCATCGCCCTGCTCCGCTCCAGCGGCATCGATTTCGACCGCCTCCGCCTCCACGGCATACATTCAGCCGACTTTGCGGCCCTCTGCTTTGAAGTCGGCCTCGTCTCCGATTGCCGTTTTTGGCGCCGCCTCTCCACCGACTGGGTCGCCTTCAGTTGCTGCTACGACTTTGGGTATCTCGTTAAGGTGCTCACAGGTTGCTCTCTGCCCAGCAGCAAAGAACAATTCATGTATTTGGTAACAACCATTTTTGGCAAGGTGATCGACGTCAAGAACCTGATGCACTCCTGCGATGGCCTCTACGGCGGACTGGAGAATGTGGCAAAAAGCCTCGGAGTATCTCGTGAAGCCGGAAGAGCACATCAGGCGGGCTCCGACGTGCTCCTCACCTACAGAGTATTTCACAAGATCAAACAGCACTATTTTCATGACAAGAAGGAAACGCTGAATGACCTGCTAGGAATACCTTTTTAATCGATTCATAGTAACGTTTGTTCTGAAAAAAATTGATAGCATTTTGTTAGGAATACCTTTTTAATCGATTCATAGTAACGTTTGTTCTGAAAAAAATTGATATCATTTTGTCTTTATGTTTTAAAAACCATTGATCGATTCATTGTAATGTTTGTTCTGAAAAAAAAATAGATAATATTTTTTTCTCTTTTTATTAAAAACCATGGTCAATTTCTCTATAGATTGCTGTAACTTATTTCATTTTTAAAAAAATGAAATTAGCATTAATTAAATTATTAATTAAATTAAATTAATGAAATTATCTAAACCTAAAAATCAATTAGAAAATATACAATTTCTATTGCCTGGAACACACGGGAGTAATTAATGCAGAGCAAAATATGATATGAAAAAATAAGGATCAATAGAAAAGGAAACAAGTTTCAAACAATTTTTTAAAACCAACAAGAAATATGGACCAACCGATGTAAAAATTAACTAGGATGTAAACCTATAGTTTTATTTGCTTGTTATTTAATAACAAGATGGGGTAGAGAGAATTAAAGGGATTTCCCACAAAAAAAACATATTAGATTTTGTCACCACCTGCTTTCTATGTTAAGCTTTATCTTAATTCACTAAGGTTATGTTTAACAGAGCAGATGGAAAATAGGAGGGAAGGGGTTCCAGAAGGGAATAGAAAGAAGAGGGGATGGAAAGAGAATGCGCGTGACTTGCACGTGCCCAATTTTCCCTCTCTCTCCCGTCGAGCGCTAGAACTCTCGTCCCCGTCGAGCCGTCGCCGTCCCTCTCTCCTGTTGAGATGTCGCCCTAGCTCTCTCCCATCCCCGTTGAGCCATTGCCAGCCCTCTCTCTCATCCCCATCGAGCCATCACCAGCCCTCTCTCCCATCAGCGTTTAGCGCCCGCATTGAGCCTGCCCAAGAACTCCCTACCCCTTGCTGCCGTTTTCAGCGAGCTCTCTAGTGAATGTGTCATCGTCAAGCTACCTCTCTCCCGTCCACGTTGAGCCGTCACCGTCCCTCTCTCCTGATGAGCCGTTGCCCTAGCTCTCTCCCGTTTGCATCGACCCGCCGCCCTACCTCTCTCCCGTCGAGCATCGCCCTACCTCTCTCCCGTTTAGCATCAAGCGTCACCAGCAACACCGTCGACCATTGTCCGTCGCCAGCAGCAACGTCAACCGTCGACCGTTGACCGTCGCTAGCAGCAGCATCGACCGTCGCCAGCAGCAGCGTCGACCGTCGACCGTCGCCAGCAGCAGCGTCGACCGTCGACCATCGCCAGCAGCAGCGTCGACCGTCGACCGTCGCCAGCAGCAGCGTCGACCGTCGACCGTCGCCAGCAGCAACGTTGACCATCAACCGTCGCCAGTAGCAGCATCGATCGTCGACCGTCGCCATCAGCAATGTAGCCAATAGCAGCGTCGACCATCGCCATTAGCAAGGTAGCTAATAGCAGCATCGACTGTTGCCATCAGCAACGTAGCCAATAGCAGCATCGACCGTTGCCATCAGCAACATAGCCAATAGCAGCGTCGACTGTCACCAGCAGCAGAATCAAGCCTTTAGCATCGCCAGCAGCAACAGCGTCGCCATCAACGTTCCGCCCGATTTGGGCGGATCACATTCGGGCGAAAAATTGCTACTGTTGTATCAGCTCTACTTTGCATCCATCCTATTAAATAATGAAAAATATTCTTCCTTTCTACTTTCCATCTCTTCCATCTTCCTTTCTTCCCTATTAAACACAGTCTTAAAGCATAGAATTGAGGAGCAATCTAATTGATTGAGCAGTATCCTTCTTGAAGTTGCCCCTTGACCCATGCTCAAAACCATATATGCATCCTCCATCCTTCTTTAGATGATATAATAAACATCCTTATGGAAATTTGGGATAAGAATTTCATCTTTTGTGATGATAATTTGTTAGAAGACGAATATATAACCCTTGTATAGTTTTTCTCTTATCTTTGCCTTAAGATAGAACTAGAGATGTAAGTTGTGTTTGAGGCTACTATGCCATTACAACTATGCTAGTTGGAATAGTTGGAAAAGTGCTGTTTAGAAACCATTGTTTGGAAAAATTATAAGTTGTTGGGTAAAATATTTTGTTATGCTACAAATTAGAAGTGTTGTGCTATGCTTTTAAGTAGAATTTGTATATTATATTTAAAATTTTATTGATTCATAATAAAATAAATATTTTTATAATAAACCATATATAAAATTAAGATTGATATGAGACAATAATAAATGATATTTCATATCGATAAAAAAGTATTTTGGTTATACATGTGATGTAATCAACTTTAAAAGAAATTCTGATTGTAGAGCATCTATATTTCTCAATAGAATTTAGTTGATACTTGCCGAAAGCTCATTTAATTTAGAATATTGAACAAATCTTTTCAGGAATACAATTAGGATCAAAATCAAATTTTCATAAATGAGTTATAGGCTACATTTTTTAGTTCATAATTTATGATCCCTTTAAGATACATACCCTATTATTTCAATTTATGATGTATATTATTTCAATATAGGTCACTAGATTAGTATTGTATCTACTATATTTAGAAATTAAGAGTAAGGAATCACTTGCTTTAGACTATAGTTCTTGTTGTATAGGCCAACCATAATTTTTAACAAGATGGATGGAAGGTATCATTAGAAGTGCTACAAAGTGGAGAAGTTATATGAACAAATTTTTTGTATTTTAATAGTATAATGAGATAATGAGGTAGGATTTTATTATATTTTTTTAAGAATTTCATACCTAATATTATATTAATGTCCCCATTTGAGCAATCCAATTCATGTCATGACAATGAATTAAAATATCATTCACATATACACAAACAGTAAGCAATTAAACTATATAAATATTGAGTGAGATTTAGATAACATCAATTTGATTTTTGCTCACATCCCTGTAGGGAGGTAGAAAGCACTACACCAATAAATGATGTTACCATAACAAGTCAATCCAATGAGCTCAATTAGCCTGGCATAAGACAATGATTTCCTCCGAAATCCATTGATTCTATTAGGCTCGATAGTGATATCACGTTCAGCTCCATGATTTAATATTGAAAATTCCAGTTAAGAGGATGCATTTCTTTTTGGAACAAAATTGTGTTATCTTCTATTTTCTAGTGACGCGGTGAACTTCTATTCAACCAATCTAATGCCTTCAATCTTCTTGGCAGCTTCATCTTCCCGTTTCTTGAGAAGCATGGTGTAAGGTAACTAGAAGCTTTCTTTGGGATTCTTATTACAACTATGGCAATCACATTTGCTGTAATGTTTGGCCAAACCAAACCTAGCAAGAAAGCACTACACCGATAAATGATATTACCATAGCAAGTCCATCCAATGAGCTCAATTCGCCTAGCATAAGACAATGATTTCTATTTTGCACATAGTGAGATGCTTTGTCAATCTATTAGTGGCAAGTAGTCTACGGTGGATGGTTTTTTGCTAGTAACCGAGATACCCAAAGATCATAATGGTAGAGATTCCATACTAGTGCCCAGCAGAGGGACATTTTTTTCCTTGATGTGTGCCTCGCAATCGGAGAAGAAAACTTGAGATTTGTGCTTACTTGATATGCAACTCAGTCTTATCTGCAAATTGGGATAGTACTCACTTGATCTCCAGGGTAGATTCTTCCGTTACCTTGCAAAAGATAATTACAATATCCACAAACTACAGGTTAGTGATAATTGGATGCTTGCATTTGAAACGTAGCTTCAAGTTACCTCGCCTGAATTCTTGATGCAGTGGGTGGCAACGTGTTAAAACTAAGCAAAAGTCTAAAAACAATTTTATAATTAAGAAAACTATGGTCAATAAAATACAATGGTTGATGTTAGGTACATAGAGAATGGCAAAGCCAAGCAAAATCTACACAACCATGGAGTTTAAATTGCAATTTAGAGGGGAGGTTATTCTCCAAATTCCTCTACTAATACTTAACTAAAGAGAGAGGGAAGAAGGGAAATGTTGTGCTAGCTCTAAGAAGAGGAAGGAGACCTGTTGCACCGCATGGAGAAGAGACGGAGGGCTTCGGGCAATTTCTATTGTCACCAAACCCTTCATGGTAATAAATTTTGTAAGCTGTAAAAACAGTAAATGCAAAACACTAACAACGAATAAGAAAGAAACAAAAAAATTGAACAAATAGAAAAAATAGGAGAAAGCTTAGAGAAAGAAGGGCTCCGGAATGGAAAAGGGTGCTGGAGCTTGGTTGCTTCTCGCGTCGCCTGGCCAGATTAAGGGGAAGAAGAACACAAGCCATTGCTGAGGATTCGATAGTGTAAGGAGGAGTATACATTTCTTTTTATAAAAACATTGTTAGATTTATTATCTCAATTTATGGAAATTGAATAATTGGTTGTACAATAGAAGGAGAGAGAAAAGAAAAGATACCTTTAGGCCATTCATATTAAAAGAAAGATTGAGAGAAATTAGTTCACCTTCCAATCTATTTGTAGCAACTATAATTTATTCAGTGGATTACCAAGATTAACATCCCTCTCCAACATAACTAAAGCTATACATAGAGTTAATATAATGAGAGTCAAGTGTTCAATTTGTGACACCTTTAAGATGCATACCCTATTATTTCAATTTATGACCTATATTATTTCAATATAGGTCACTAGATTAGTATTGTATCTACTAAATTTTGAAATTAAATATATTATAAAATATTTTCTATTAGCAAGAAAGAGTAAGGAATCGATTGCTATAGAATATAGTTCTTATTTTATAGGCCAACCATAATTTTTAACAACATGGATGGAAGGTGTCATAAGAAGTGCTACAAAGTGGAGAAGTTATATATCAGCAATACAATTAATGTCACGATAATGAATTAAAATATTATTCACATAGACACAAACAGTAAGCAATTATACTTGAGTCTTCTTTTTTATATAATAAAGACATTTTATTTGAATTGTTAGATACATTCTATATTTGATATTTATTTTTATTGCACTTAGGTAATTGATGATGGCTTTGAGAATATATTTGGAAATTGCAATATTGAAGCTAATAAAAGGGTCATCCGTTTGTGTTAGAGAAAGTAGGTAGTACAAACTTTATCATACAAATATTGAGGTTGTCAAATGGCAAATCAATACTATATTAGAACCTACTTCAAATTTATGGCACAGGAGACATGGTATGAAAATTTTATCAACAATGGACATTCTTCTTAACTGCATGAATACAGGTCTTTATGATTATTGCTTATTTGGTAAGCGCCATAGAATTTCTTAGATAAACATGATAGAAAAAGATGTCATGTTACTTGATTATTTATTTATTTATTTTAGCAAGGGCAAGTAAAAGGTTCATTAATAATCAGATAAAAATACAACATTGAGTACATACATTGTGTGGATGACTTCAAAGAAATAGGAGTCAGTGCCTAGACCATGTACGGGTAAATCCCTACATCACAACACCAACTCATGATTTATCACATTTTTCCAAAACACAATAACACATCCCATTAATCTTCATCAACATATAAGACATTTACATTGGTTGTATTTGGGATATCACTGGCCGGATTTGCTGGGCTAATATGATGTTAAGGGCTCCAGTCACTTTGAATTGCATGGGATCAATATCCACAAGTTCCAAACTTGAATTTAATAGAGCTTCCTTTTTGCCAAGCTATGTATTATTATTCTCTCAAGAAAATAACCACATGATCGCGACAGATAGAAATAATGTACCGTTGTGCATAAATCAGTATCGATTGTTCAAGTGGGTGAAGGATCCCAAGAATTTATAAAGGCCTCCACAGATGATTGTTGATCGGATTTAAGCTATTTCATCTTGTATCTGACATCAAGTAATAGGTTTCGTTGTATCTTGTCATTATCCCATTGTATGTTCGAGAAGAATTTTCTAATTCCTCCTCTCCATATCTAGTAGATAGCACTTGTGAGTAACAAATTCTTCCTCTCCCATTGGTTAATCTTGGTGGCAAATCCTCTTTCATTGGCTAATTTGTGACTTGTGAGTAAATGAAGCTTTATAGTAGAGTTTAGTTGTCATCCACTTCTTCGTTGCTCTAGGCGTCCCCTTTGACTTGGAATGACTGAATATTGATCTTTGACTCTTTGAAGGAAATTCTTTGACTTGGTGAGATCCTCAGTTGACTTTGACTCTGAAGTTGACTTTTAGTTTGACTTCTTGAGGGTATTTTGGTCATTTGTCTCGGGTTAAGAGGTGCTTGCAATGCACCCTAAACTAAATTACAACCTACTACAAATTCTAGGAAATTAAGATTACATTTAAGAAAATAAAAATCCTAAACTACCTAACTACATCCAATGCAAAAATATCGCTCTTACATAATTTCAAACATGCAAAAGATAACTAAAATATTAAAATATTAAAATGTCATGGGTTGACCATGATTGACCCTAGATTTTGGAGGCCTATATTTGAAAGAGTATTTGGGTAGGCCTATATTTTAAAATTATTATTTTTTATACTATTCTTCAGCTTCTCTTCGTTTAATATTTTAAATAAGTTGATTTATAATGTTGTGCATAACATTATGTATTATTTTTTATTCGTATCAAATTTGCTACTAATGTTACTTGTTAATGTTAAATACTGTTTTACACTGTTACATATTGACCCCGTACTATTACAGCCATGAATTGATTTCATTGCCGAAATTTACAATAACTTCTTTCAACATTCTTTATTTAATGTGTGGTTTAATTTAATTAAATAATAATAATGGATTAGACTGATCGATTTCCACTCAACTTTCTTAGATATATTTCAACGTGACTGGACAATATTGGATTTTATTTCAAGCAATGTAACATATTTGATTTATTATGTTACTATTTAAATATTGTCATTGTTACATTATTGTTTTAAAATTATAGTTTCTATTTATACAAAGAAACTATATCTTATGTTGTTTCAATTAATAATTAAAACTCTCAGCTTGCATTAAAAATTGTAGCCGATGCAAGAAGTAACTCTTCTGATAATAAGAAGGAAAAGTTCCCAAATTCCTGCATCTATTTACTTATATATCTTGAATGGGTTAACTGTTATAATATTGCTTTATTTAGTTTCCTGCAATATCTTAATTAATTTGTTAACTGCTATAATATTTATTGTTTATTTAATTATTTTGCAAGCAAGTAAAATTGCATGAGTAGAAATGTAGTTTATTTTTATAAATAATCATGCAAAATTTATGGGATAATATTTTGAACATATTGGATAAATAATAATGTCATTTATAAATTAGGCTAATGATCCTAAATGTGGGGGCTGGCCTAGTTTATAGTATAACTTATAATTGTATCAGATTTGATCATTTGATTCAATATAATTTGGCTTGGGCCATATTAGAATGAACATAATGTGTAATCTAAATATTTAAACTAATAGACATTATGCAAAATATAAACATAATATAACATGCAATTGGTGATCATGATATTCATAATATAAATAATAATCATAGTATGCTTAATGGAAATAATGTCCATATTTGTCAAAATGAACCTCATGAAAACTATGTTCATAAGGAATTAAATATATATGAGGATTATAATTAAAATAATTCTCATAGAGGAAAATTATTTTAATAAAAAATAATTTCCTTAAAATTAAAATGGCTTTGAAAAATTATTTAAGCTAGGAAAAAAATTCTTAGAATTGGTTTCACTTTATGATAAGAGCAACTAAAAGCCTATTTAAATAATTAGGTCTAATTGCTGCATTAAAAAAAATCCTTTCTTTCTCTAAATTCAAAAATAATATATTTGAACTAAAAGTAAATGATTCAAAGTTAAAATAAAATAATTAAAATTCTAAAGCAGCAATAGACCTACATAAAAAAAAAATAGAGTAGCCATATTAAAATTAGATATAAGTCTATAAATGGCTTGACTCATAAAAAGTCGCAGCTCTTTCTTTTATAAAGATTGAGCACAACAAAGCTATTGGCATGACCAAAGCTTCCCCAAGATTATAATCTTGGAAGTATCGATAGGAATGAGATTAGTCTGAAAATAGGCTTTTCAGCGGTGGGAACCCAACCTCTGTGATAGGAGATCTCTTGAAGGAGGTTCAATGTGGTAATAACAAGCTGATTGATTGACCGGGAAGCACTTTGAAAAATAAAAATTATAAAACACTACGGTGTATAAAAATATTTATGTGATAGAGTTGATACTCTACACTCCCATTCCTGAGGATACATTTTTGTGCTTCTTATTGTAGAGGTAAGGAAAACTTCCCGAAGTGGTTAATTACCATGAGATGAGTCTCTACACTCATCCCTTGTAGGAAACTTCCTATATGAGAGAGTCTGTATACGGCCGCGGCTGAGAACATGGACAATCCTCAGAAGCTCTCATGAAGATACATGCGCATGGCCAATAATGTGCAACCTTGCGATTGGATAAACCTTATATTATGTGTGGATTTGTTGAAGTCTGAGTCAAAGGAAAGTAGTTCAAGACTAGTTCACTATCTTTCCTTCAGATGGAAATATTTTTACTAAGTAAAGGTTATGCCTTTAAGTGCACTTTACTGACCGCATAATATAAGCATGAGCAGCAATTTAAATTCATTTAATCATCTTATTAAGTTTAATTATATTCATATTTTATTTTAATTTTGTGGGGGATTGTTGGAATAAAATTAAAATAAAATCTCCCAAACGTTGGCATTTATTGTCAACATTACTAATTATTTAATGTTAGCATTAACGTGCTAACATGTGGCGTTGTATCAAAGCCAATGAAGGCTTGATAAAATGCGCCGAGAGGATGGAATGTGGAATTCCATTCTCTATTGGTTTTTTCCTCTTCCCCTTTTTCTTTCTTCTTCTTTTCATTTTTATCTTCTTGGGTTTTTCTATTTTAGCTACTCATCGCTGAAAGGACGTCTGATTAACCTCTCCACGGTCATGCCCGTAGAAGAGGAGTACCGGTTGTATCCTGGGTGTTCAGTCCGGATTTAACTCGCACGAGAGCCCGGATTTTCACCTAAGGACAGCGTATTGCGCCTCCGGGTTTTATCATTCTAACTTTTTTTAATTATCTTTTATAAGTTTATTATCTTATAATTCATGTTTATATTTTCTATTTAAATAAAAAGGTCTAGATAAAATTTTAGACCAAGAACCTGTGTTTTCCCCTAGTTGATATCCTATAGAAAAGTTAAATGTGGTCCCCATTAATTGCCATAAAATCATCCAATAATTACTAACAAATTTGGGGTAATGTTGTAGATATTGCCATAGAGACCTAGGAGTTAAGCTAATGGCATCTTGTAGGTTATGGTAAGGAAAGATTAAGCCAATGTCATGTTCATCGGATCTAGGAACTAAGGCATGTTGTATGTTATGAAAAGACAGAACTAAGCCAAAGTCATGTTCAAGATAAATCAACTTTTCATGTAAAGCTAAAGATGATTTCATGTGTAATGTGTGTGTTGTCATGGATTTATCAAAGAAATACTGTTGAATTATAAAATCATCTAGGCAGTAGGTTTTGTATAGCAAAGGATAGTCCTTAATCCTAGGAAGTGTGTCTACTAAGGAAGGGCTTAGGGTTCAGTGCATGGGTGGCTCAAGGTAGAGTGCTAAGACTTTATGTGGGTCAAGGAATCTTTCACTAATCTCAATCCTTAGAAGGGTCGTTTGTTCATTACACATGGAAAATATCTTGAAGAATGGACTCCTTGGGGTGGTACCTAAGACTAAATGTGTACATGAAGATTTAGGCCGTGGTTCAAGAATGAGGTCTTGATGGGGTTTGTTTTGTGTGGCTTGATGTTTAATCAAATCAAGCTTAGGAATGGACTAGGGTAACCCTATAGATGGTGCTTTCTTGTTTTTAGTTTTAGGGCTTAGAAGTGAAGGTAATAAAGATGGTCCTAGAAGATACCGATGGCAGATAAATATCTTTTGTGTAGCCAAATCCATGAGAGGTTTACAAGCTTGAGTTAAATTAGGGACATGGATATGGTAAATTACTAGTCCTTCTATTCTTGATTCCAATCTAGGCATAGAGATAGCAATAATAGTTGTTGGCAAGGTTTGGAGAGGTATCTCCCTAATTTGCTCATGGCCTATTTCCTTATGTGGGGCCTCTATATCCTGTGGTTCAGGTTCCTCTTCTAATTGATCATTAGTAGGTTGAGGTTTGGGTTTCCATCTTAGGGCTTTTTCAAGCCTTTCAAACATCTTCTCTATCTCTTCCTTAGTGGGTAAAGGACTAATTGGTTGACACTATGGTTCGAGTAGGCTTGCCTTTAAACTTTTTGCTCTTCAGTCCTAGAATAATAAGGATCTCTAAATTGATTATCATCATAGAGTGTTTGAGTCTTTGTCCTACATGTAGATGATCTCCTATGCTCATAATCTTGATGGTACCCACTTGACATATGGGTTGCTCTCCCAACTTGGCTCAAAGTCTCTCCTAGGGGGCTGCTCATGTTGATGATGACTTGTTCTAGCATTAGATTGCCTAATAGTAGGTTTTAAACGTTGGATTCCATGGAATCTTCTTAAGCCGAGCATCCAATTCTTTCAAGGATGTAACAATTTCGGCCAAGTCACTATTATGTTTTGGGGCATCCTTTTGAGTTAACTGAGGTTCTCCTACAATAGGGTTTTCCTAGTGCATGCCATTTTGTAAAAAAAAAAACTTCAGAAGATAAGTTTACACACAATTATTCCAATCACAAAAACAACAAGCTGTAGGTGAAATCATAGCAAGCAGCAAGGCTTAGTTTTATCCTTATTTGATTAAGGATCCACCTGAGAATTCAGAACTGAGACTAGTCTTCAGGTTGTGAAGACTTCCAAAGAGATACACAAGGTTGTTTCCTTGACGAAAGAAGCCAGTCACTTGCAAAGACTGAGTTCGGCTGGTAATGAACAGTGCAGAATTCCAGGATTTTCACAATGGAATTCACAGCAGCTTGCCTCCTACTGTGTGTTCAGAATTTGCACAAATTAATAGGTTCCTAAAAGGCCAACCTATTAGATAAGATGTCTCCTTGGTCCCTTGGTTTATGAAGTAACAAAGTTTTGAAATTTCGGCTAATTGCAGAGTGACTGTAGCTGAATTTCCAGATTCATCAAAGAGAAGAACTCTTCAATCAAGCTAAGATAATTCAGATCACATGTGCACAACTTGTAGAACTTGGAGATCCTATCTATTAATTGAGATAACCTCCAGGTGCTCTAATCAGAGAATCAATCGGCAAAAAAAAGAAAATTCAGATTGCAGCCAAAGAAATGGTAACCTACAGTAAAATCAGCAGAACTTAGTATGAACTTTCAAGCTTTTAGTGAACCTTTGCAATGGCACTTTCTAGGCTCACAACTTTAGAAGTTTTAAGATATCCTCCAGAAGCTTTCATACAAATTCAGAAGGGTCAACAAAAGATTCGGCTGTTAAGCAACAATAAATTCAGAAAATTTCAGTCTTTCCTTCTAAGCCGTCGACAATCAACAGCAATGGACTTGCTGTGATCAGATTCAATAGGACTTGCTGTGATCAAATTCAATACAGCGCCTTGAAAACTATCTTTCAGTTGAGAAAGCTTTGAAGGTCCCCTTCGATTAGGAACAATGGAAATTTCAGATGTTTGGGCAAACAAAATTCAGCAAGTTTAAAATAGACCATCATATGGGTTGAGGGGTTTGTCCTCAACCAAAACTTGGTAAAAATAGGAGTACTCTTAACCATAACTATATGAGTTATAGTGCTGCTTGGATCCAGAGTTAGACAGCACTTTATCACTGGAAAATTAGAAAAACACAGCACACAATGGTGCTACTATATAACCCTTGTATAGTTTTTCTCTTATCTTTGCCTTAAGATAGAACTAGAGATGTGACTTGTGTTTGAGGCTACTATGCCATTACAATGGTGCTAGTTGGAAAAGTGCTCTTTAGAAACCATTATTTGGAAAAACAATTATATGTTGTTTAGGTAAATTATTTTGTTATGCTACAAATTGGAAGTGTTGTGCTATATGCTTTTAAGTAGAATTTGTATCTTATATTTAAAATTTTATTGATTCATAATAAAATAAATATTTTAATAATATACCATATATAAAATTAAGATTTATCTGAGACAATAATAAATATTATTTCATATCGATAAAAAAGTATTTTGGTTATAGATGTGATGTAATCAACTTAAAAAAAATCATATTGTAGAGCGTCTATATATCTCAATGGAATTTAGTTGATTCTTGCCCAAAAGCTCATTTACTTTAGAATATTGAACACATCTCTTCAGGAATACAATTAGGATCAATATCAAATTTTCATAAATGAGTAATAGGCTACATTTTTTTCTTCAATAATTAGTAACACAAACATAAAAAAATATTAGTCTTATTAGGGTAGAGCTAACCCCACCTTTATAATTAGTTGTGCCCTTTAGGTTTAACCTAATTCTAAAATAATAAAAGAAACATGAATGATGAAAAATGAATAGGTATGTACGTTGACATGAAACTAGTAAAGAAAACTTAATGTTAAGTTGAAATGCAAAAGAGATTTTAAATTTAAGGCATACACCTAAATCTGATCAAACATAGCTTAATTAATCACATACTTTTGTATATATATGATTGACTTGAGCTTAATCAAGTATGAGCTATATAATGAAGTCAGCTAAATGTGCTTAGCACCAATAGGTTAGCCTCGTACCACTAGATATAACCCATTCAAATTCCTTTTTAACTCTCACATATACAACTAAAATATAAGGTCACTTTTGTGTTTCGCTGTAAGAAGCACCAACATTCTCACACAAAGCATAGAAGTTCTAATTAATTAATAAAATAAACCAAAAATGCTACTTAATACTTATATTACCTAAATAGGAAAAAAGTATTACTCAACACATTTAGTAAATAAATATACATTTAAAAAAGTATAGTAAATTAGATCTTAAACTATATACTCTATTTCAATTATAGCCATCTGTGTGTTTTCTTGAATGTCCTATTCCTAGCCTAGGATAAGTATATGTAGTGGAAACTATATAAGGATGTACATAGCTATTCATTGGTGTACCATTTGAGTCTCCTTTAATGTTCGAACACTAGAGTGTAAAAATCGCTTTGGGAATGAGGAAATTAATATTTTAATAATCTATGATACACAAAATACTTTATAATATATTTTGGATACTCCATTGGGCAATCGCTCAATACTTATTACCTATTAAACCTATTTTCTAGAATTTGTTGTCATAGAGAATTGGTTAACATCATAGGAAAGTTTATTACATATAGTTCCTCATTCCTTTTGATGAAATCAACACTTTGGTCTAATTTAAACCTTATTGTGGGAAGCAAAAAGAGTGTCATCTAAATGACAGCGAAATAATACCATAAGTAGATACTATTTATAATTTTAGTTGCATGTTAACTCTATTTTATGTTTATACATTTCTTTTTATAAAAACATTGGTAGATTTATTGTCTCAATTTATGGAAATTGAATAGTTGGTTGTACAGAAGGAGAAAAAAAAAAGATACTTTTAGGCAATTCATATTAAAAGAAAGATTGAGAGAAATTAGTTCACCTTTCAATCTATTTGTAGCAACTATAATTTGTTCAGTGGATTACCAAGATTAACATCTGATGACACGAAAATTCATAGTATATTTTGTATTATTTGATAGGTCTTTTGTGTCATATTCATGCTCCTTTGCTTATTTTCATGCCTTATTTATCAAATATTGCGGAATCTACACCTTTTTGTGTTTTTGATCATTTTCAGGTAAAAGGGCATTATTTTAAGGCGTTTTTAAGTAATTCAAGTGCATGGACAAATTCCCATCATGAAGAGAAAATTACCTGTCAAATTTCACGCAAATCAGAGCTTCAGACCAAAATACGATAGGGCCGTAATCAATATTACGGTACCGTGGTTTTACTGAACCAACAGAATAAACCATGGCACTACCGTAATCTGCTTGATCTGCCGTATTTCTTGTCGATTTCTATCCAAAAAAATTTCTAGATATTACGGCACTACCGTAACGAATATTACGGGTCGTAATTTCGGGTGATTTTTTTCCAAAAAGTTTGGCGTGATCATGGTACTACCATGGATATTTTTACAGCACGTGTTTATTCCAGAATTTTGACCTGAACACATTACGGCACTGCCGTAAGGGAAATTACGACCGTAATTATATCCTAGACAGCCAATTTTCTCATTCTTAATGAAGCCTGATTTTTACGCGGATGATTGCGGACGATTTAGACCACCAATTTGAGATCTGTAAAAAGGGGAATACTTGGTAGAACAAGGGGAAGAGGAGCGCACCAAAAGTCCTAATTTTGATTAGCATTTCAGGGAGAAATCGCCATTTTTACCGCCACCCTAAGTTTCACTACCGGGAAGCGTACAGAGTTTCCCCGCCACCAATTTGAAGGGAAGCTGCGCTTGAGGGAGAAGAACATACACCAGAAGTTTCAGAGCGAAAGGAGACTGATTGAAGGAGAAATCAATGAAAGAGGCGCCGCCAACACTGTTCACGAGAGAAATCACAGGCTTTAATTTCGATTACAGCTCTGTGTTTAGTAAAATTTCCCTTCTTTTTGATTTCTGATCGTTCTAAACTATGGCATATTGTAATTTCTTCACCATGCTAGCTTAAACACTTTTTTAGGATAGGGGGTGTAATACCTTTAATTTCATAATGACTAGATTATCTTTATTTCGTCAGTATACTCTTGTTATGATAATTCTACTTATGTGACGATTGTCTTTAATCTCTTCTAGTTTCATGTTGTCAATATGTATTGGAGTTTTTATGATATGGACCGAAAGGTGACTTGCAAAACTTGGAACCATAGAATCGTGATTTAGGAACTCATCGTAAGAAATTAGGTTTGTTCTTATTTTTAGATTTTAGAAGTTTAATGACTTGTTGATAATTTGACCTAGGAGACATTAATGAGTTAAACATGAAGGTATTGTAAGAAATTAAGTATCAGATCATTGGAGAACCTTAAGTAGAACCTGTGAATCTAAAGTATGAAAGTATTTAGTTTTCACTTGAGATGATTGACATAAGGATTCGATGCATGAAAGTGATCTTGAATTTTCTTGTCAATGATTTACTTATCTTTAGCATTGAAAAAAATCTTGTGCGAAAGTGAGAATTTGTTCTTTGTAAATTATCTGCGCGAAAGCGAGATGATTTCTTTATCAAGTAAATTATATCTTTATCATATTAAAAGAGTAAACTGACAATCATTCAATTATATCTAGTTGTTGAAATTAAGGTAGATGAAACCGTAGTCCCAGCTTTTCTCTCTGATATTTCGTGTGATTTCCGTTTGCTGCTTACATCGTATTCGATTGCCTAGCTAATATGAAATTAATTCTTTGGTACTTAACAAACGAGATCTCTATGGTTCAATATCTTTTTATTACTTTGAGTATCCGTGCACTTGTAGACACAACAAGTTTTTGGTGCCGTTGTCGGGGACCTTGGTTTTTGTTAATATTGAAGTAATTGATAATATTACTAGACTAGGCTTTTTTTTATTTTCTATTTTTGCTATTTTCTTTAGAAATTTTCTGAAGCTGAGATTAATTTTGCTTTATGTACTTTTCTGCATATTTGAGTTTATTTAATCTATTTACTTGTGCATGCACAGGAATCTTAGATCAGGACCTCTAGTTCCCCTAGACCTTGAGATTAACAAAACTCTTAGACTACGTAGGAAACTCAAATTTGAAGGGTGGCAGGAAAAAGAAATAGTCATGGTAGACAGAAGATCATTTAGGGACTACGCAATCCTAATCCACAAGAGATACACTCTAGCATTGCTAGACCAGTTATAGAGGCTAATAACTTTGAAATCAAGCCTGCTTTCCTATCTATGATCCAGCAAAATCAGTTTGGAGGAACCCCACTAGAAGATCCTAATCAACATCTTGCTTTATTTCTTGAATTATGCGATACTATTAAAATTAATGGTGTTTCTAGTGATGCATTAAAGCTTAGATTGTTTCCTTTTTCTCTCAGGGACCGAACACGTTCTTGGCTTCAATCTCAACCTATCGGTACCTTCACTACATGAGATCAATTGTCTAATGCTTTCTTGATGAAGTATTTCCCACCCAGTAAGATAATTCAGTTGAGGAACCAGATTACTAGCTTTGCACAGCGGGATGGCGAGTCTTTGAGCGAGGCATGGGAGCGTATCAACGAGTTGTAACGAAAGTGTCCTCACCATGGCCTTGAAAAATGGGTTTTAATATATACTTTTTATAATGGTTTACTTTATAATACCCGTCTGACTATTGATGCTGCTGCAGGAGGAGCCCTCATGAGCAAGACTATTGAAGATGCTTTCACTCTGCTTGAAGAGATGACTTTGAATCACAATCAGTGGAGTACAAAGAGAGGAGTGATATAACGACCTCCTCATGGTAAGAACGAAAATGATAACTGGTGCACCTTGGCTAAAAAGGTAGATTCTTTAAGCAATAGATTTAATTCTTTTCAAATGCAAATTGCTGTAGTTTCTTCTTCTGTTATCTGTGATATTTGTGGCAATCATGGGCATTATTCTAAGGAGTATAAAATAATTGCTGATCAAGGTGTAAAATAAGTTAATGCAGTAGGGAATTACAACCAAAGTAGAAATAATGATCCCTATTCTAATACTTATAACCCTGGATGGAGGAACCACTCCAATTTATCTTAGAAAAGTAATAATAATATAGAAGGACAAGTTGAGAATAGAGGATATCAACAGAGACAAAATCAAAATCAAAACCAGCCCCAAAATTCTAGTGTAGAGTCCATGCTTGATAAATTTATGGCTAGTCAAAATCAATTCATGACAAATCAAAGCCAAATCATGACAAATCAAAATAGGGAAATTGAAGATCTTAAAGGAATGGTTAGTCAACTTACTTCTCAAGTAGGATCTTTAGCAGCTCATAATAAAATTCTTGAAAACCAAATAGCACAATAGGCTAGCACTTCTTATAGACCCCCAGGGAAATTACCTGCTAAACCTGAACCAAACCCTAGGGAACATTGTAATGCTATAATCACTAGGAGTGGGAGGCAATTAGATGAACCTAGAGGGATACTTGAGGATGAAGAAGAGCCTGAAATTGAACATAACAGTGAACCAGTCGAAGAAGAACCTCATGCACATGTGCAATCCCATACTAGTTCGCCACCTCACCAGGGTGATGAACCTAAAGGTGATGAGCCATGCCAGCCAGATATTCCTAGACTTAGTTCACCTGCACCTTATAGGCCACCTATACCTTTTCCCCAAAGATTAGTTCAAGCAAAATTAGATAAGCAGTTTGGGAAATTTCTTGATATTTTAAAGAAGCTTTATATTAATATTCCATTTACTGAAGCTTTATCTCAAATGCCCACATATGCTAAGTTTTTAAAAGAAATTTTGTCAAATAAAAGAAAGATAGAGGACTATGGTACAGTGGCATTAACTGAGGAATGTAGTGCTATCATCCAAAATAACTTTCCACCAAAATTAAAGGATCCAAGTAGTTTCTCTATCTCTTGTTCAATTGGGAGTATGACTTTTGACCAAACCTTATGTGATTTTGGTGCAAGTGTAAGCCTAATGCCTTTATCTATTTGCAGGAAACTGGACATGGGAGAGCTTAAACCAACTTCTATATCTTTGCAGCTCACTGATAGCTTGGTAAAGTATCCTATAGGAATCTTAGAAAATGTCCTAATCAAGGTTGGTAAGTATTTTGTCCCAGCAGATTTTGTAGTGTTAGAAATGGAGGAAAGTACTAAAAATCCAATTATTCTTGGTAGACCATTTTTAGCCACAACAGGGGCAGTCATTGATGTTAAGAAAGAAAAACTCACACTAAATATTGGTGAAAACATAATTGAATTTGAGTTGGCATATTCATTGAAAAGACCATCATATTCAGGATCTTGTTGTAGTGTTGATGTAGTGGATAGTGTTGTTAATGATTTACATATGTTATTTGATGAACCTTCTAATTTTGAAAGTGATACTTCTCTTAAGGGTGTGAATAGAGAATTACAGGAAAAGACTGATTTAAATTCAAAAAAGAAACAGAAGAAGAGACAAAAGAGAAAAGAAGGATTGAAACTGCTTGACAAAGGAAGAAAGTTTTTAGGCAAAGTTGGACACTGTTTCTTGAATAAGCCTTATGTATTTGAAAGGTGTGAACAAAACAAAGATAAATCTGAATGGCAACTCAAAGAATCACGATCAAATCCGAGTGTAGAACGGTCAAGCTGATGACCTTAAAATTAGCGCTTCTTGGGAGGCAACCCGAGCACTTTTACTTAGCTTAGTTTCTTTTATTTTAGTTTATTTTTAGAGTTAATTTTTCTTCTCCTTTTGTAGGGAAAATCGAACTTTGCGCAAAATATGTCAGTACTGTAATGCACATTACGGGCCGTAATCTTGGTCTGTTTTCATCCAAAAACTTTTATTGCTTTTACGGCACTACCGTAAGCATTTTCACGTGCTGTAATTTTAATCCGTTTTCGACCCAAGAGTTTCTGAAGGTTTTGTGAAAAATACGGCAGTGCCATATTCCTTTTCACGGTACCGTAATTCCAATCGATTTTGGACCCGAGAGTTTTGAGAATTTTACGGCAGGGCCATATAGATATTACGGCCCATGTTTTTCGAATTGGTCACATTACGGTAGTGCCTAATGTAAATTACGACCATAATTCTATCGGCCCTACACGATTTCTCTGCCATTTCTCTAGGGTTTCTACCGTGTTTTAGGGCTTTTCACACTCGTTCTTGCGCCGACTTCGGTTTCTGACTTGCCCTCGCCTCCAAAGCTTGCCGGCGACCTTTCCTGTTCATCTCCAACCGTCGATCTGGCGTTTTCCGGCTGGAACTAGGTATTTTTCTCACTCACACGCGGTAGTTCCGCCCCTTCTCGTTTGCTTCCAATTCTTGGTCGATTTCCAAAATTTTTGCTCGCATTTGTTTCTTTGCTCCATGATGAACCTTCCTAGAGTAATTTCCGACGATTTTGACTGGTTTTGGAATGATTTTGAGCCTTGAATGAGCTCAAGCCGCCGCTTATTCCGCATGTTCCGCCCAGTTTCGCCCCTATTCGATTTTTGATGATTTTAGCTTCGCTAGACCTATTGTTTGCTTCCTAGATTCTTGCCAGAGGTAGAAGAAAGTTCATAAAGGGATTTAGAGACTTGATTTCAGCTCAAAAGGGCAGATTTGAAGGTTACATTTGAGCTCCCTGTTTAGTTATGTTTCTGAAGAGATTCATTAGGGTTATTATTTGAAATGGCACCAAGAATCAAATATGTGGTTTCAAAGAAGAAGGGAAAGGCTCCTGCTGAATCATCAACACCGCCAATCCCTATGGTATAATATTCAGGAATGAGATTCAAGAAGCAAGATATAATCAATTGGTAGCCAGGAGAGTTGTGAACACCAAGTATGCAGATCGGCGTACATTGGAGGTGTTAGGGCTATATGAAGATGTGCTCTGGATGTTCGATCAGATAAGAGCAAAGAAATTCTTCCAGATGACGCGTCTGACTTATCTGCCCTTGGTGCTAGAGTTTCTGAGTAGCATGGATATGGAGCTACATGAGTTCACTGATAGACATGCTGAAGGTGAGATCACCTTCCGCATGGCCAACATAGAGAGGAGTCTCACCTTGAGAGACATCAGATCCGTCTTCCATCTAGCATATGGAGGGCACACTTGTGTGTCACTTGGTTTCATCGAGAGCGTGTTTTGGAACCAAATCTCTTCAGAGATCCATTTTTCAGCTTTAGCAGCCAGAGCCTCTAAGATCACCAACCCTTGCATAAGTATGCACATAGAGTTCTAGCTCACACAGTGTTTGGGCGTGGTGACAGCGATGGCATGGTACGATAGACTAAGCTTTTCTTTTTATGGAGTATGTTGCATGGATATCCATTAGATGTTGCCTTTTTCTTAGTCAAACACATGGACAAGGTGGCAAGGGCAAAGAAAGGGGCTATTGTGATAGGAGGTTTCATTACTCCTATAACTCTATTTCTTAATGTTGAGCCTTATGGAGTTGAGGTGGCCAGAGGAAATGCAAGATTAAACATTGAGTCATGTATGGCTATGAAAATGATTGTCAGAGAAGGTGATACCTTCTGTTTGGTTCTTGGACCATGAGCTCAAACATTGCCCTTGCCCAACACAGAGAAGACTACTATTAAAAATCCAGCAAAATGGAAACTGACTCCTAGTGATGCTACTTATGCTATGCCACCACCCTTCGACACCATACCGCTACCACCCACCTGGGGTGGTAGAGATGACCCATTCGGTATGGGTATGGATCCACCATCTCATGGAGCTGTAGAGTCACCTTCACACCGAGCTTCAGATTCCTCACGCCGTGCTACCGAGAGAGGATGGGCCAGTGCCTTTGATCCTGGTTTCCTATCTCTCTCTGTTGAGGTGTACTGTCAGGGTCACCTCATGGAAAGAATGCTTGATTTAATGGGAAGGATGTCTGACTCCATGGAGCATATTCACTAGGATGTGGAGGAACTTGACAACTATATGGAGGAGATGGGGAATTTCCTCTATAATCAGTTTGGATTCGAGGATAGCAGGAGAGGAGGAGATTATGACGGAGACCAGGGGGGACAGCACAATGATCCTATGGATGCAGCCCCTGAGGACACTGAGGAGATTGGATCTGATGATGATCATTAGAGCTCTGTGAGTATCTTTTTCCCTATCTATTCCTTGTTTATCTTATATTGCTATTGATGTTTCATATCTTTATAGGGAAGGATGACTTGGATTGGTTAAACTTCTTGTGTCCGCTGCTGCTATTATATACTGCTTGTCACGACTCTCTGAATTTTTAAATTCGATTTGGTTGTATCACTATGATTCTGAATTTATTATCATGATTTTGAATTCAATATGGTTGTATGATATTTGATGTTCTGATGATATTGAGCACCTTGTGTGGGTGCATACTGATGCATGATGGATTGTATAAATTTGTTTTTGAATGGTTATATGCAAATTTTCTCTTGTTATGGCTATATGATATAATGTTGTAGTATGGTCTATTTCTGATATTTCTGTTGACTATATGTTTTTCTTGATGATAAATTTGTCAATGCCTGTGACTAGCGATAGACCTATTATGATGAATTTATTTCTTTAATATACATTTACCTATTGGAATTTTTCATTGATTGATGCATGAGATTTTGAGTAAATATATTGTTTGATGAATATGATCTAAAAGTGAAGTTACTTCTTTGAATAAAACAAGCATATAAGTGTGATTTTTGAATTGATATCAATAGATTAACTTAGTTGATGTTTAAACTATTTACTATTTGTTGGGAAGAAAGATTCCATGATCCAATATTAAGAGAGGTGACTCCCTTACTTGGCACTGTGCAAAATTGGCAATGGTACCAAAGACATAGATTGAAGTCAAAATAAAAAAAAATGGTGCAAAAAAAATCAAGAGAATAACTCATCGTCTTGGCACCGTGTCGACTTGCGGTGGTATTGAAGTTAAGAGTTGAAGTCCAAACAAAAAAAAGTGGTAATCGTATCTATGTGGGCACATGCCATGGAGAGAAATCGTTTCGCATTAACTCCTCTATCTCGTGTAAGATTGTTCCTACCAAAGAGATATGAGTTCTATTACATTGATTATGTGATCAGTGTACTCTAATTTTGTCATCAGAAAAAAGGTGGTAATCGAATTAGAGAATGTGAATGATACATAAAAGGGAGGAACTAAAAAATTCTGAGTGGAAAAAGATCTTGGAAATCCTATTCTTGTAAACAAAAGTATGATGAATTTGAACTAAAACTGGGTGAAATCTTAAGATTAAAATTCAATTTATTATACAAGTTACGAAATTTTATTTGATTAAGTTGTAGATCTTGAGGATTGACTTCAGAAGATGAAATGTTTATTTGAGATTTTATGAGGCATTTGATGAAAATTTTCATTGGTGTATTTTAGAAATTTATTCTTCATAAGAAAGTTTATTCCTTTGATCAATTTTTGATTTTTCTTGAGGACAAGCAAAGTTTGAACTTTATGTATTTGATGACACGAAAATTCATAGTATATTTTGTGTCATTTGATAGGTCTTTTTGTGTCATATTCATGCCCCTTTGCTTATTTTCATGCCTTATTTATCAAATATTGCAGAATCTACACCTTTTTTGTGTTTTTGATCATTTTCAGGTAAAAAGGCATTATTTTAAGGCGTTTTGAAGCCATTCAAGTGCATGGACAAATTCCCATCATCAAGAGAAAATTACCTGTCAAATTTCACGCAAATCAGAGCTTTAGACCAAAATACGGCAGGGCCGTAATCAATATTACGGTATCGTAGTTTTACTGAACCTACAGAATAAAACATGGCACTGTAGTAATCTACTTGATCTGCCGTATTTCTTGTCGATTTCTATCAAGAAAAATTTCCAGATATTATGGCACTGCCGTAACGAATATTACGGGCCATAATTTCGGGTGATGTTTTTCCAGAAAGTTTGGCGCGATCATGGTACTGCCGTGGATATTTTTACGGCACGTGTTTATTCTAGAATTCCAACCTGAACACATTACGACACTATCGAAGGGAAATTACGGCCGTAATTATATCCCAAACAGCTGATTTTCTCATTCTTAATGAAGCCCGATTTTTGCACGGATGATTGCGGACGATTTAGACCACCAATTTGAGATCCGTAAAAAGGGGAATACTCGGTAGAACAAGGGGAAGAGGAGCGCATCAAAAGCCCTAACTTTGATCATCATTTCAGGGAGAAATCACCATTTTCACCACCGCCCTAAGTTTCACCACCGGGAAGCGTATAGAGCATCTTCAGCCATGAAATTTTGAAGGAAAGCTACGCTTGAGGGAGAAGAACATACACCAGAAGTTTCAGAGCGAAAGAAGACCGATTGAAGGAGAAATTAACGAAAGAGGCGCCGCCGGCACTGTTCATGAGAGAAATCATAGGCTGTAATTTCGATTACAACCCTGTGTTTAGTAAAATTTCCCTTCTTTTTGATTTCTGATCATTCTAAACTATGACATATTGTAATTTCTTCGCCATGCTAGGTTAAACACTTTTTTGGGAAGGGGGTGTAATCCCTTTAATTTCATAATGACTAGATGATCTTTATTTCGTTAGTATACTCTTGTTATGATAATTCTACTTATGTGACGATTGTCTTTAATCTCTTCTAGTTTTATATTGTCAATATGTATTGGAGTTTTTGTGATATGGACCGAAAGGTGACTTGCAAAACTTGGAACCCTAGAATCGTGATTTAGGAACTCATCGTAAGAAATTAGGTTTGTTCTTATTTCTAGATTTTAGAAGTTTAATGACTTGTTGATAATTTGACATAGGAGACATTAATGAGTTAAACATGAAGATATTGTAAGAAATTAAGTATCGAATCGTTGGAGAACCTTAAGTAGAACCTGTGAATCTAAAGTATGAAAGTATTCAGTTTTCACTTGAGATGATTGACATAAGGATTGGATGCATGAAAGTGATCTTAAATTTTCTTGTCAATGATTTACTTATCTTCAGCATTGAAAAAAATCTTGTGCGAAAGTGAGGATTGTTCTTTGTAAATTGTCTGCGCGAAAGCGAGATGATTTCTTTATCAAGTAAATTATATCTTTATCATATTAAAAGAGTAAACTGATGATCATTCAATTATATCTAGTCATTGAAATTAAGGTGGATGAAACCCTAGTCCCAGCTTTTCTCTCTGATATTCCGTGTGATTTCCGTTTGCTCCTTACATCGTATTCGATTGCCTAGCTAATAAAAAATTAATTCTTTGGTACTTAACAAACGAGGTCTCTATGGTTCGATATCTTTTTATTACTTCGAATATCTGTGCACTTGCGGACACAACAACATCCCTCTCCAACATAGCTAAAGCCATACATAGAGTTAATATAATGAGAGTCAAGTTTTCAATTTGTAGCACCAAGTACTTCTAATAATAAAGAATAACTACAGTAGTTTAGTTCATAATTTATGATCCCTTTAAGATACATACCCTATTATTACAATTTATGACCTATATTATTTCAATATAGGTCACTAGATTAGTATTGTATCTACTAAATTTAGAAATTAAATATATTATAAAATATTTTTCTATTAGCAAGAAAAAGTAAGGAATCGATTACTTTAGAATATAGTTCTTGTTTTATAGGCCAACCATAATTTTTTATAACATGGATGGAAGGTGTCATAAGAAGTGCTACAAAGTGGAGAAGTTATATGAACAAAATTTTTGTGTTTTAATAGTATAATGAGATAATGAGATAGGATTTTATTATATTTTTTAAGAATTTCATACCTAAAATTATATTAATGTCCCCATACTTCATAGCAAAATGTTATATAAGAAAACTTTTAATATGATCAATCCAATTCATTTCATGATAATGAATTAAAATATCATTCACATATACACAGACAATAAGCAATTAAAACTTGACCCCCTTTTTTTTTTTATAATAAAGACATTTTATTTGAATTGTTAGATACATTCTAGATTTGATATTTAGTTTTATTGCACTTAGGTACTTGATGATGGCCTTGAGAGTATATTTGGAAATTGCAAAATTAAAGCCAACAAAAGGGTCATTCATTTGTGTTAGAGAAAGTAGGTAGTACACACTTTATCATACAAATATTGAGGTTGTCAAAAGGCAAATCAATACTATATTAGAACCTACTTCAAATTTATGGCCCAGGAGATTTGGTATAGGTCTTTATGATTATTGCTTATTTGGTAAGCACCATCGAATTTCTTAGTTAAACATGACAGAAAAAGATGTCATGCTACTTGATCTTTTATTTATTTATTTATTTTGGCAAGGGCAAGTAAGAGGTTTATTAATAATAGGATAAAAATACAACATTGAGTACATACATTGCATGAATGACTTCAAAGAAGTAGAAGCCAATGCCTAGACCATGTACGGGTAAATCCCTACATCATAACACTGACTCATGTTTTATCACATTTTGCCAAAACACAATAACACATCCCATTGATATCCATCAACATACATGACATTTACATTGGTTGTATTTGGGATACCACTGGCCAAATTTGTTGGGCTAATCTAATGTTAAGGGCTGAATTGCATGGGATCGTTATCCATAGGTTCCAAATTTGAATTTAATAGAGCTTCCTTTTTGCCAAGCTATGTATTATTCTTCTCTCAATAAAATAACCACATGATCGTGACATATAGAAATAATGTGCTATTGTGCATAAATTAGTATCAGCTAGTCAAGTGGGCAAAGTATCCCAAGAGTTTATAAAGGCCTCCATAGATGATTGTTGATCGGATCTAAGATATTTCATCTTGCATCTGACATAAAGTAGTAGGTTCTGTTGTATCTTGCCATTATCCCATTGTGTGTTCGAGAAGATTTTTCTGATTCCTCCTCTCCATATCTAGTAGATAGCACTTGTGCGTGACAAATTCCAAGTTATAGTAAGATAGTTCTTGTTTGCCCATGCTGAGTGTCATGACTGCACTACACCCTCCCATGAGTTCATGGTACTATGAATGCCACAAAGTTTATATCTTTTACCAAATACCAAAAATATTCTGACATATAAAGAATAAATGATTCATAGTTTCAACCTGGTCGTGGCATAGAAGCAAGTTGGGTTAGATAGAATTCCCTATTTATGTAGTTAGTCCCTTGTGGTAAGTCATTGAGTACATAGTGGCCAAGTAATAAAAGGGAATTAGGGCATTTGTCCTGGAAAACAAACCAAATTATTCTAGGCAGTACTGGTCAGTTGTTGAAGTTGGCCTTCATACATAGAGTAGATCATAAAGTTCCTCTTTTGTGTCAATTTCATCCTCTTATGTACTCTTCCATAGATGTAGTCATTGAGACTAAGGACAAGGACTTGTATTGGTCATGAAGCCCAATAGAACGTGGGGTTGGTATGACTCATAGCCAATCATTGGTTTACAAACTTCTCATTCAGTCAACATGCTGTGCATGCACCACGAGGGGTAGTTTGATGTCTTTGGGGTTGATATAGAGTCGTGCTTTAGATAAGTCTCATGCACACACCTTGTTATAACCCAGATTTTTGGAAAATCATTTTAGAAAAACTAGATTTTATATTTTGGATTTTGTTATGATTTTTCTAGAATTTTTCCTAATTTCTTTAAGGTTTAAAAGTAAGTTTTATATTAGAAAGTTAGATTGCGTTCGCGAGGGCTTGAACCCGCAATGCGAGTTGTGTTTTGGTTCAACCAAACCACTACGCTATTTTGCGGTTCAATATTAAACCACATCAGTTTATTGTTAGTTCGGGATTCGCGTTGTTTAGGGCGACGAGTGAACTCGTCGTCTTCTCCGATTTTCGCGGTGACTGAGTCACCGCCGCCTCGTTGCTATTTCTAGACGCGTCTCGCGTCTATTTGTGGAGGCTTTTACTCACCATATGATAGCGCCCACAAATGTAGGTAGGCATTTCCTGCAAGTGCACGGGTCTATCGAAGTAATAAAATATCGATCCCACAGGGACTAATGGGCAAGTACTGACAGATCATGAAATTGCTAGTTAGATTGCGTCGAAATTGGTGAAGTTTAAATGTGATGAAATAATTAAATGCACAAGTATGTAAACGGAAGAAATCACACAAGAAAATTTTAATGAGGAGATGCATTAGGATATGGGTTCACCGCTCTGACTTCTTATAGTTGAATAGTCAAACTCTACCACTAATGTCCTATTAATTCAAGAGAATTAGCCATATGTTGTGTAGGTTGCTCCCTCCAGTAATCTCGTCTGCTCCCACAAACTATATTATCGGTCCAATCCATAGGGTTCTGACGCACGGTCGGACTGGAGTCTCCCCGCTACATCTAAGCTCCTTATAACCCCCGCAAGTAAGTACATATCCACAAGCGAGTTTCCCTCCTAGAGATGCTGATTTACAAACCTCACTTAGGGTGATTAAAGGCTCAAACACTCCCTTTTGGGTAGTGTAGGCATAGCACACCAACGAAATAGATAAACCCTCAACCAAATGGGTCTGACGCAAGGTCGGACAGGAGTCTCCCCGCAGCATCTAACTTCCTTATAATCCCACAAATAAGTACAGATCCACAAGCAAGTTTTCCTCCTGGAGATGCTGATTTACAAACCTTACTAGAGTGGTTCAAGGCTCAAGCATGCCCTCAGGATAATGCTTCCCTATTGTCCACCGAGTAAGTACAGATCCGCAAGCGAGTTTTCCTCCTAGAGATGCTGATTAACAAACCTTACTCAGGTAACTAAAGGTTCAAACATACTCTTTTGGGTTATGTAGGCAATGCGCGCTCATAGGGTCGAGCAAGGACTTTAAACTAATAGAGTCAAACCATTAAAACTAGTAATTCATCAAGGGCTACCCCACATCCTGATTTAGTGTTTAGCCTATCATGTTCATGGTGAAAGTGTGAACTACAACATTAAGCATCTCATACATAAGTAGGTTTATGCAATGATTACAAAAGGAAGGCAAGATCACAAGACACTTTGCTAAGATTATACAAGATGATGTAGCAAATCGAATGTAAATGCAGGATCTTCCTTACAGAATTACTCTTAGGGAGCTCACGCAACAAGTGTCTTCAATAGGTATTGGTGTGCAGCTCCTCTTATCCTCCTTGCAAGCACAACTTCTCTCCGCGTGATCCCTCTGCCGAGCGATCCCTTATGTTGGGGTATGCCCTTAAGCCTAATGTTTGAGGCCTTGGGATTGTAACAGTATCATGTAATAAACGTTTATGTTTATAAAGGCATGGTTATTATTCAGTTAGCTACATTGTCTGCTGCAATATATGTTCTTCTGAATAATGTCTCAAAGCTGTTCAGCTGGGCTGACATGCAGTTAAGTCCTTAGTCGATGTATCTTGGTGAACATGAGACAGCCTTGATATGGTTAAGACTAATATGTGTTCTAGTCTTATAGGATGCTTCGAGCATGGAATAAGATGTAGACTCATGGGTACATTGGATGTGCTGGACAGACCCTACTAGGATATTCAATTGTTTGTCACAATGTGAATAATCCTTGTATATGACAAGTGGCACATTTCCTCTGACTTGAGATCACTTGTGTTTTCTAAATGATGATTGTCATTGTTTTGAGGTAGTTCAATATCATTTGAAACATAATGATTATAGACTATCTTGGATAATGAGCTTGAGTCAGGTTAGGGCACTAGTGATAGACATAGGATTGCCGTCTCCTTGTTTAAGGAGTGTGATGTTCTAAAGGGGCCCCCTGGATGAGATGATTGAGAAAGTGTATGGCCATACCCAGATGACAGTGTTCATCTGATCTAATCATGCTCATCATATTGGAGCTACAAGCTTGACACGCTTGTCCAATAAGAACATCCAGTGGCAAAGGAAGTATGCATGCCTAGTGAAGTTGATTCACACTTGTGCTGTTTTTGGGTGTAGTCTTGGAAGACTCATTTCTTTTATATCGGGAGACAGTGATGTGTTGCTAGGTACCCCTCACTGATCGTGATAACGTGAGTTATCGTTACCGACATTTAAAGGAAACCCTCAGGGTCGCACAATTTGATGATATGGCTTACTTAAGTCAGATCGTGTGGACTGAATTGTTTAGGTTCAGTTTAAAGGGATTTAATCTCTGATTGTAAGTGAGATCTAGTCTGATCATGTTTGATTGATTAGGGCTTGAGATCGGTAAGCTTCGATCGAGAGAATAGATGCTAGATCGGTGAGATCAAGAGCATCAAGAGATGAACGGTCAGATCTGGAGCCTTAGGGTTTATTTGAGATCTGGACTTGATTACTTGGCTTGATTGGTTTTAAACCAAACCAAATTGAACCGGCTCATGAAATGAGCGCATGGTTCAAGGTGTGGCGACATGTTCACTTGGCGTGAACGTTGGAGCGGTGAGTGGTTGCTATTTTTAGTAACCATGATCTCCAATTGGAGTCACTCACGTTCGAATAGAGTGCTCTCTATTCTCGCCTCTCGCTCTCATTCCTCTCGACTTCCGTGTGTGGCGACGCTTTGAAGGTTGAGGAGGTTTCGGCCAAGAGAACATCATCTCATCTTTTCCTTTCCATTCGGCAAGACAACCTTGGAACCTTGCTAGCACAAGGAGCACCAAGGAAGAAGCACATTGTTCATCTTGTGTGCGAGACTTTGGAGAAGAGGCGCTTGCAACTTTTTCTTCCAAGGCGCCATCTTGAAATGGCTACGGTATGAACCCTTCTCTATTTGCAATCGGGTTATTATGGTTGATCATATCTCATGAAACCGATCTCAAGAAACCCTCTTCCGCTGCTTAAAATTTTAATATGCGCCATACTTAGGGGTTTCGCCCCCCCTTTGTGGGGACCTTTCAATTGGTATCAAAGCGAGGTTCATGTTTTATGATTGCCATGTTATGATTTATGATCCATGTTTGCGCAAGATAACAGATCTATAGGTCACATGCGAATGCTTATGCTGTAGTTGTAAGTTGGCGAAAATACATGTTTCTTATAGATGTTATTTTCTCCCTGGCGCATGTTGTTGGCGCATGTTTTATTGTGTTTTCAAAACAAATAACTTGCGCGATTCATCTTAGATCTAAAGCACCTACTTTAAACCCTTAGATGGGTTATTAGGGTTGAAGTCACCCCCCTTAGGTTAGATCCAAAAGTCTGATCAGACTATCTGACAGCCTTGATGGGTTGACCAGGTAGCACCTGTGCGCAAGCACGTGGTGGCTACAGGTCGGCTGCAGACAGGCGTGTAGCGATGTCTGATTGAGACAACTGATGAACGCACATGAGTTAGGCCCGGGGTCACACCCGCTTGCCAGACCTCATTGTGGTTGTTCAGCCCTGGCGCATGCATGGTTGACCTTATGGTCGACTCAAGTCAGTTAGGACTTGGTGCATGCAAGGGCAGTGGATCTGACTAGGATGGATGAGTGGATCCCTAGTAATAGACCATTGTAAGGCAATAGGGCAAATAAGGAAAGTTAAAATTCATCCCAAGGGGTTTTCGAAATTTAATTTTCATGATTGGATCACATGTTGATTGTTGCATATGTATGTTTATTTAATCTTATGTGGGCTGCCCGTCTTTAATGAGTGCTGTGCTGGGGCCTGCGTGCCTGGTTATTTTTGTAAATTAATTTTATATTGTGATCTGCGCATCACATTGCTTTAATTTATAAAATGTAATTGACCTGCGTGTCAATCTTGTCTAGATAGTTAAATTTGTAATTTAATTAGACAAGAGCACAGAGCACACTTGGCAGAGGCGCATGCAGCAAGTGGCTTGACCAGGTGGGAGGTCTAGGGTTCGACCCTAGGACCTGGCGCATATTCCTGGTGGGCGCACCAGACCTGCAGATGGCGCTTGGGCCCTGGTTTGGGCCAGATGAGCAGCAAAAGCCCCATGAAGAAAAGCAAGTGAAGACTTAAGTTAATTAAGGTCTTACTAGGGCTATGGGCTTTTACCACATAAGATTCATGCTTTCTTTTATTTATTGTTTAAATATTAGAATTGCATGATTAGTTTATCTTCTGCTATCACCATAGGAATTGCATGATAGTGAAGAAGATAAAAGACCGTTAAAATCCAACGCTAAAATATCAAGCTCGTAAGCCTTCTGACGCGAAACCTCACTGTTCTGATTATCGTTGGAGCCGTGTTGTACCCACTCAGTGGGCACGTCCATCTATCTTCAGACGGTGTGGGATTACACCTGTGTGTTACAGAGTAGGGATTTATCCCTTCTCGTTGCTCAGCATAGCACATGGTGGTCCAGGGAGTAGGTCGGGTCAGCTTGACCATGTAGGCTACATATGTGGCGCATATGGTAGCACATGGAGGCAGCCATCTGTGGGATAAGAGACTGTGTTGTACCAACTCAGTTGGCACAGTCTGCTGGATTGCCCAGATGAAGGGGAATCGCACGGGTTGGCGATCGGCAGGGACTGCCTACCGAAGATTAGTGCTTGTACTCTCTGTGCATCTTATCTCGCCTAAGCGGGACGCGGAGACCAAGTATGAAATCCGGATCCCATCTCACTAAAAGAGTGTCTACTCTTTCGGACTGTTTAATGGATTTTTCAGTCAGATAAAATAGTGAGAAAAAGAATCTTTCTTAAGTCCTGATTGATTCTTAACATTGATACTGACCTTGCTGTTCTTGCATTGTTGTAGATACCTGCAGCAACGAACACCATGAACTTCAATGTACGATCCCTACTGGAAAGGGAGAAGTTTGCTGGGCCGAACTTCTCTGACTGGTTCGGACACCTTAAGATTGTTCTTAAGGCAGAGAGGAAACTGTATGTCCTCGAGACGGCGATACCGCCTCAGCCCGCTCCGAACGCCGCAAGGGCGGTTCGGGAAGCCTATGAAAAGCACGTCAATGATAGCATTGATGTCGCTTGCCTGATGCTAGCGTCTATGACGCCACCGCTGCAGCGTCAGCATGAGGATATGTCTGCTATAGACATGATAGCGAACCTCAAGATGCTGTATGCTGCACAGGCAAGGACTGAGCGCTACAATTTGACAAAGCTTTTCTTTCAGAGCAAACTGGCTGAAGGGAGCCCAGTGGGAGCTCACGTGCTCAAGATGATTGGGCACAAGGAGGCTCTAGAGAAACTGGGGCATACCATCAACCAGGAGCTTGCTGTGGATATTATTCTGCAGTCTCTCCCGCCTTCATTCGACGCGTTCATTATTAACTTTAATATGAACAAAATCGATTGTACTCCGGCAGAGCTGCTGAATATGCTCTTGACTACTGAGGAGACTCTGAAGGGAAAGCCTTCGACCTCTGTCTTAATAGTTCCTTCGAGGAACAAGAAGAAGGGGAAGAAGGGCAAAGCCCCTGTCAAGAGCTACAGCAAGGCTCTGAAGCAGAAGGTGAAGCGGTCCAAGGAATACAGGTGTTTCCACTGTGGCCAGCTCGGTCACTGGAAAAAGGACTGTAAAGCGCTCCAAGGAGATAAGAGGGGAAGCATCGCTTCTGGCTCAGGTATATTCGTGACTGAGGTCATGTTTTCTTCTTCTATATCATGGGTGTTGGACACTGCATGTGGAGTTCACATTTGTTCAAATGTACAGGAACTCAAGAGAAGAAGGCAGGTGGGACAGCATGAGGTGGACCTACGAGTTGGAAACGGGGCACGGGTTGCTGCTGTTGCTGTAGGAGACTATTTCATTTCTTTACCATCTGGAATTGTATTGGAACTAGACAATTGTTATTTTGTTCCCAGTATTACTAAAAATATTATCTCCATTCCTGCTCTTGTCAGGAAGGGTTTTTCCTTTGAATGCAATATTTCAAAGTGTCTTTTATCTTATGATAATATTGTTTATGCAACTGGTTCAATTAGCAATGGATTATTCATGTTGGACATGGAGCGTTCTATACAAAATGTTGATATTAAGAAAGCCAAGTATGCTGATGACAGCACCTTGCTATGGCATAGCCGTTTAGG
This sequence comes from Costus lasius, assembly GCA_027563935.2. Classification (NCBI taxonomy): domain Eukaryota; kingdom Viridiplantae; phylum Streptophyta; class Magnoliopsida; order Zingiberales; family Costaceae; genus Costus; species Costus lasius. Next base: position 89,148,809 of record CM050450.1, on the reverse strand, counting down.
CCATATTAACGAGAAACGCATTAAGCGGTTGCATGATCATGGACTGCTGGGATCATTCTCTTACAAGGAGATTGATACATGCAAAGCTTGTTTGATGGGTAAAATGATGAAGTCGCCTTTTCCTCACAAAGGTCAAAGGGCTTCAGGTTTACTTGACCTTATACACAGTGATGTGTGTGGGCCATTTAGTAAACATGCCAGAGGTGGCTATCAGTACTTCATTACCTTTACTGACGATTTCAGTAGGTATGGCTATGTCTATCTGATGAGACATAAGAGTGAATCTTTTGACAAGTTCAAAGAGTTCAAGAATGAAGTACAGAATCAGCTAGGCCGAAATATCAAGGCACTTCGCTCAGATCGAGGTGGAGAATACTTGAGTCATACGTTTACTGACTATCTGAAGGAGTGTGGGATTATCTCACAGCTCACTCCGCCAGGAACACCGCAATGGAATGGTGTGTCCGAGAGGAGAAACAGAACGTTACTTGATATGGTTCGTTCTATGATGAGTCAGGCTACTCTTCCATACTCCTTTTGGGGTTTTGCACTGGAAACAGCTGCAAAGGTACTAAACCGAGTGCCATCCAAGGCAGTTTCAAAGACGCCATATGAATTATGGTATGGGAAACAGCCAAGCTTGACATTTATCAGGATCTGGGGTTGCGAGGCTTATGTCAAAAAGCTCGCCTCTGGGAAACTAGAGAGCAGATCTGACAAATGTATCTTTGTCGGTTACCCTAAGGAGACTAAGGGTTATTATTTCTACGATCCCAAAGAGAACAAGGTATTTGTTGCTCGGACGGCCATATTTCTTGAGAAGGAGTTTCTTCTGCAAGAGGCCAGTGGGAGAGAAATAAAGCTGGATGAGAATCCAGAGGAAGGACAAAGTGCTCAAGCAGAGTTGGATGAGCCTGAGCCAGTAGATCAGGTTATTGAACAACCTGAGGCTCAGATATCACGGGAACCGCGAAGATCGGGAAGGATCCGTCGACAACCTGAGCGTTATGACGGAGTCTACATCATTGATAATGATGAACCCCTCACTTATGCGGATGCGGTCAGTGGACCAGAGTCAGCGAGATGGCTTGAAGCTATGCGCGCCGAGATGGACTCCATGTCAGATAACCAAGTCTGGGATTTGGTTGATCCGCCTCCGGGAGTAATCCCTATAGGCTGTAAATGGATCTTCAAGAAGAAGATTGACATGGATGGTAACGTAGTTACCTATAAAGGCAGGCTAGTTGCGAAAGGTTTCAAACAAATCTACGGGATAGATTATGATGAAACTTTCTCACCTGTAGCCATGTTTAAGTCTATTCGGATTCTTTTCGTGATAGCGGCATATTATGATTATGAGATCTGGCAGATGGATGTGAAAACAGCTTTCCTTAATGGAAATCTGGATGAGGATGTGTATATGACACAACCTGAGGGTTTCACTAATCCATCAGATCGTCATAAGATATGCAAGTTAAAGAAGTCCATTTATGGACTTAAGCAAGCATCAAGAAGCTGGAATATTCGTTTTGATGAATCAGTCACTGAATTTGGTTTCATCAAGAACGAGGATGACCCGTGTGTGTATAAGAGGTTTAGTGGGAGCGTAATTACTTTCTTAGTCCTCTACGTCGATGACATCTTGATCATTGGAAATGACATTCCTGAAATGCATGCTGTTAAAGCATGGTTAAAGAAATGTTTCCAGATGAAAGATCTAGGAGAAGCAGCCTATGTATTAGGTGTGAAGATCTACAGGGATAGATCTAAGAGGCTTCTCGGGTTGTGCCAGAGTACTTACATCGAAAAAGTCCTGGAGAGATTTCATTTAGAGAATTCTAAACGAGGATATCTTCCAGTCAGACATGGTCTGAATCTTTCGAAGAGTCAGTGTCCACAAACACAGACTGAGAAAGATGAAATGGACAATACGCCTTATGCTTCGGCTATTGGATCCATTATGTATGCGATGTTGTGTACTCGCCCAGACGTCGCTTACGGGTTAAGCGTGACCAGTCGTTTCCAAAGTAATCCAGGTCAGGCACACTGGATTGCAGTCAAGAACATCTTAAAATATCTGCGGAGGACCAAAGATATGTTCTTGATATATGGTGGTCAGGAAGAACTCAGTATTGAAGGATATACTGACGCTTCGTTCCAGTCTGACCAGGATGATTTCCGATCGCAATCAGGCTATGTTTTTAGCTTGAATGGAGGAGCAGTGGTGTGGAAGAGTTTCAAACAGTCAACTGTTGCTGATTCCACAACAGAAGCCGAGTATGTTGCAGCCTCGGAAGCATCCAAGGAGGCAGTGTGGATTCGTAAGTTCGTGAGAGAACTTGGTGTTGTTCCTTCGAGTGCAGATCCTTTGGTTATCTTCTGTGATAACACTGGAGCAATCGCACAAGCAAAGGAACCACGGTCGCACCAGAAGTCCAAGCACATACAGAGACGGTTTCATTTGATCAGGGAGATCATAGATCGTGGCGAGATCAAAGTCTGCAAGGTTCATATAGATGACAATCTGGCAGACCCGCTTACCAAGCCTCTGGCGCAGCAGAAGCATGAGAAGCACTGTAATAATATGGGTTTGAGATTTCTCAACCATTAGATTAAGTGCAAGTGGGAGATTGTTGGGGTATGCCCTTAAGCCTAATGTTTGAGGCCTTGGGATTGTAACAGTATCATGTAATAAACGTTTATGTTTATAAAGGCATGGTTATTATTCAGTTAGCTACATTGTCTGCTGCAATATATGTTCTTCTGAATAATGTCTCAAAGCTGTTCAGCTGGGCTGACATGCAGTTAAGTCCTTAGTCGATGTATCTTGGTGAACATGAGACAGCCTTGATATGGTTAAGACTAATATGTGTTCTAGTCTTATAGGATGCTTCGAGCATGGAATAAGATGTAGACTCATGGGTACATTGGATGTGCTGGACAGACCCTACTAGGATATTCAATTGTTTGTCACAATGTGAATAATCCTTGTATATGACAAGTGGCACATTTCCTCTGACTTGAGATCACTTGTGTTTTCTAAATGATGATTGTCATTGTTTTGAGGTAGTTCAATATCATTTGAAACATAATGATTATAGACTATCTTGGATAATGAGCTTGAGTCAGGTTAGGGCACTAGTGATAGACATAGGATTGCCGTCTCCTTGTTTAAGGAGTGTGATGTTCTAAAGGGGCCCCCTGGATGAGATGATTGAGAAAGTGTATGGCCATACCCAGATGACAGTGTTCATCTGATCTAATCATGCTCATCATATTGGAGCTACAAGCTTGACACGCTTGTCCAATAAGAACATCCAGTGGCAAAGGAAGTATGCATGCCTAGTGAAGTTGATTCACACTTGTGCTGTTTTTGGGTGTAGTCTTGGAAGACTCATTTCTTTTATATCGGGAGACAGTGATGTGTTGCTAGATACCCCTCACTGATCGTGATAACGTGAGTTATCGTTACCGACATTTAAAGGAAACCCTCAGGGTCGCACAATTTGATGATATGGCTTACTTAAGTCAGATCGTGTGGACTGAATTGTTTAGGTTCAGTTTAAAGGGATTTAATCTCTGATTGTAAGTGAGATCTAGTCTGATCATGTTTGATTGATTAGGGCTTGAGATCGGTAAGCTTCGATCGAGAGAATAGATGCTAGATCGGTGAGATCAAGAGCATCAAGAGATGAACGGTCAGATCTGGAGCCTTAGGGTTTATTTGAGATCTGGACTTGATTACTTGGCTTGATTGGTTTTAAACCAAACCAAATTGAACCGGCTCATGAAATGAGCGCATGGTTCAAGGTGTGGCGACATGTTCACTTGGCGTGAACGTTGGAGCGGTGAGTGGTTGCTATTTTTAGTAACCATGATCTCCAATTGGAGTCACTCACGTTCGAATAGAGTGCTCTCTATTCTCGCCTCTCGCTCTCATTCCTCTCGACTTCCGTGTGTGGCGACGCTTTGAAGGTTGAGGAGGTTTCGGCCAAGAGAACATCATCTCATCTTTTCCTTTCCATTCGGCAAGACAACCTTGGAACCTTGCTAGCACAAGGAGCACCAAGGAAGAAGCACATTGTTCATCTTGTGTGCGAGACTTTGGAGAAGAGGCGCTTGCAACTTTTTCTTCCAAGGCGCCATCTTGAAATGGCTACGGTATGAACCCTTCTCTATTTGCAATCGGGTTATTATGGTTGATCATATCTCATGAAACCGATCTCAAGAAACCCTCTTCCGCTGCTTAAAATTTTAATATGCGCCATACTTAGGGGTTTCGCCCCCCCTTTGTGGGGACCTTTCACCTTCTCCTCTCTTCTTTTCACCCTTTTATCCTTCTCCCTTCTGCGCTTTCTTTTTCTTCCCATACCCTGCCAAAGCTACCACAGCCGCTGCATTTTCTAGCAAGAGAAGACTTTGCCGCCAGCCTCCATGCCCTACAATACTGATGCCAACTTTTCTCACGAAATCGTGATTTCGTGACCAAATCCACCGCCGAAAGCTGCTCCACACCTCCTTTGTCAATGGTGGAGGAAAGTCCTAAGTGCCTTTTAGCCTTCCCTCAGGTTAGATTGAAGAAATCTGGGCTAAAATCGCGATTTCGTAACAGGCAGGTCTGCGGTCTCGGGCGAGAATTTGGTCGTGACCCGGTCGTGATTTATCGCTTGCAGCTTAAGTGTGGAGATGAATCACGGGCATGATCCTGATCGCGACCCGGTCGTGATTTCCAACAAAGGCTTCAATGAGTCTGAAAACTTTCAGTTAGGATCATCTTGAATTAGGCTGAGCTTCTCTATCAGAATCCACCCTCTTTATGGTCGTTTTAACCTGAAAACGTGAAAATACCAAGAGAAGTGTAGGTTTCATAGATATAAAGAAATTTAGGCATTAATCAGGCAGAAAGCCCAGAAATATAGGTGATTCTGACTGTAAAATCATACTTGAAGTGCTATATAAATTTGTGTCAACAGAATACCTACGACTTAAACCTTTGCTTGTCCTCAAGAAAAAAGAAAGAAATGAAGTTCCACAAGAATCGTTCAACTGAAGTTATACTCCCCAATGATCTATAAATGAGAAATGATTACAGCTAGTCACAGGATGCACAAATCAATGTAGAATTTAAGGATGTCAAGATGAAAAGCAGAGTATCTTGGTTAAATCTATGGACAACAGTTGTACGATAATATTGGATAAAAATAGTTTCTTACCACATGAAGCACTAATCTATTTAAAGCACTCAAAAGGTAAACTCTAAAGTAGTAGCAAAGGCCTTGCTCATAACTTCGGTACCACCGCACTTTTTTTTTCTCATATGTAGTGCCAAGTTGTAGCTTCGGTACCACTGCCTTTCTTTTCTTTTGTTTTGATTTGCAGTGCCAAATCACAACTTCGATACCATTGCCCTTCTTTTCTTTTAGTTTCTTTTCTTTTAGCGGCAGTGCCAAGTCAAGACTTCAGTACCACTGCTCTTTTCCTTCTTTTCTCATTTTGTTGGGCAGTGCCAAGTTGTAACTTCGGTACCACTGCCTCTTGTTTTCCTCTTTTCTTTCTTTCTATCTCTTGTACGGTGCCAAGTTAGAGGAGCTCGAACCAAAACTAATACTGAGAGTTAACAAGGGTGATAAGTGTGTGTCAAATGGTTTGGTCTATAGTCTTCCAAATAAATAGTACTCATGTTGATATATAGATGCTTCCTAGACTCAAAGCTTATCAAAGTTCAGTCCTCAAGTTTCCAATGTATAAGGAATCGAGTAAATAGTTGTTCAATGTGAATGATGCTCTTAATATAGTGTGGGAGTATAAATTAATGACAAATGAGGTAAATAAATCATAAATAAGAATCAATCATGAATGAGAAAATATTAATCAGTGAAAATAAGAAATTTTAGCTAGGACCTACAACTTAGGCTTTTACATGTTTAGGTAGTAGTCATCCACGAGGTTCAAAGCTTGTCAACAAAGTTACGATAGAAGCATAGCAGAGAGATGCAGACATGATAGTAATGCAATAATAAAGATGTCCTTGCAAAGTTGAAGCATCACCAACGTAACTTGTAATAAAAAATAGCATGAAGGTGATCTAAATGCTGTTCATCATGTTTGGCATTGGTTTGGTAGTAAAATGGTTCAAAGTTTCGGCAGGTTTACTACAGTAGCATATCAGTAGCATCACATCAAACAGTAACAGTTCAACAACACATGCAACATCATAAAGTTAAAGTATCAGTACAACATCTCATCATAAAATGCATAAAAGTCACGACGACCTATCAAAATATACAAGTCCCCTCACCCAAAGCAAAATGCTGCATCATCTGCGATGCATATAGTATAGGTATGTATCAAAAGGGGTGAGGGAAGACTTACTAGAGTGCAACCCTACTCACTGCACTCAGCCGAGTTGTCATCGTCGTCGTCAATCTCCTCGGATGAGTCAGAGACATGAATGGTGTCATCAGCATCTTTGTCTTCATCTATCGGTGGTGGTGGCTCCATGTAACAGTGTAAGAAAAGTTCAATGGACTTTACCATGTCTGCCAGGGTTGCTAGCTGCTTCCCTTGTTGAATCTGGTCCCGACGAAGCAGGTGGAGCAAGCATGTCATCGGTAGAAGGTCTGGCGGCAGTCCTGGGCTGGCCGCCGATAGAGAAGCTCGGGTCGACATCAAGGGGCGCAGTCTGATCCTCTGGTGCTGCCAGTTCTGGATGTAAGCGCCAATTGGTGCTGTCTTTGATATCCGTCCTCGCGGTATTTGGTAATGGCATGGTATCAGTCGTGTCGGTAAAAGTCAAGTGATAGATGTTTCCTCGCCTGACGATCATCTTCATTGAAAGTAAGTGTTCCAGGTCTAGGCGGTGGCTTCCTATGGCTTTAGGCTGACCATACAGATTGTGTCTAAGGGAGAGGGCCATCATAGTTATCATCCCTCCAATGCAGATGACTCCCTTCTGCGCATGAGCTACTCGCATAAATTGCCGAGCGAGATGATACCCAGCGTTAATCTGAAAATGGTGCAAGAGTCCCCACAGTCATAACAACTCGGGTTGGTGGACTATCCCATCTCCTGCCCTTGCAAAGATCGAATGTGCGAGCAGGCGGTGAGTAGGCACTCATGGAGGAGATGCATCTCCAGAAAATGTTCTCATTAAAATTCGGTGGCCCAACTCTGGATACATGTGCCAGGAAGCCGAAAATATCATTTAGGTCAGCGATTGTGAGGCGATATTCTGTATTAGCCAATCGGAAGGTCAACAATCCAGGATCCGTGTCTAGAGCGAAAACCTTCAGTTCAACAGAGCTCAAGAATTCGAGTGTAAAAGGTATGTATGTGGGGTGGGCGTACTGCAAGAAACGCCCCCACCCGAACTGGCGGAAAACCCAAAGAAGATCGTCGAAAATTCCGAGCGTGGCTAGTGCCGGTGGGTCTATGTACCTTGTATTGATGATCCTCTGGTTAGATAAAACCTAATATCTCGCCGCCTAATGATTATCTTGCAATTGGATTTCCGGCGGTATGGTTTGCTGCGGCGGCGCTTCAGGCCGAGGGCTGGTAGCTCTGGCTGGTCGCTTTCCAGTGTTTTTCCGTCGGGGCAGCATGATCACTCGAGTCGAAGTAGATGTAGAATAAAAAAGCAAAGTATGCAGCGAGAGGAAAGTTGAAAAACCTGAAATAAGAGCTCGCCGAAAGTTACTGGTGTCCCCGGAAGAATCGCCGGAAGTCAATGGCCGACGGTGAGGTAAGCGGTGGGCAGGTGGGGCACACAGTGGGGTCATGCAAAGTACGGATGCGGCTAAAAGATCGAGAACCCTAGGCAGAATTTTGAGCGAGCTGCTTAAGTGGGTAGCTTAATGGGTCGGGCTGGCCAGGCAGATCCATCAAACTACCGAGATTCACGCTCGAGATTCCTGTCAGGATCTGGTCAAGAAAATCTATAGAATCTGCTGCCAAGAAATCACGGTCGAGATTTTTGTCAGTCTCCAAGTGTGATTTTCTTGTAGATCTTCAGTGTAAGGTTGCGCGGTGGTGGTGACTTCAATCACGGGTAGCTGTGACGTCCTCGTTAATTTTGTACTCGTTCTGTCTTCTGGAAATCTTGCCCATGATTTTCATCATGACCCACCTGTGATTGCTTCTATGTGGTTGCGCACAAATTTTTCGGCTGTGCCTATAGTCACGCCACTGCTGTAAATCTCCTCGGTGAGTTTTCTGATGTTGTACTGAGTTAGAATCACAGTAGAGAATTCTGTCAGGACCCGCCCGTGATTTTGGGAAAATTGGCAGAAAAACATCTCTCTTTACTGCATCAGTTTGCAATATTCCTGTCATTCAAAGTCAAGTAAAAACATCAATATCCATAGCTAAATAAACAGAAATACAACAAACAATGCAAGTAGTGAAAGGGCACAACAAGGTCCAAATATCGTTTTCAACTTTTATGAGAATAAATTGCCAATGCTGAAAATAAACAATATCGGTTCATGAATGCATATAGGTTCTCAAATAGAGCAGATTAAAATCAATCGGTGTGAGTGTAGCTTGCGTCCTTCTCAGTGAATGCTTCCTATCAGGGATTCTCACGCCAACATCAATATCAGAATTTTGTTCAAGCCCTCTTGGTGTCGTTAGCATAACGTACGTGCATTCCCTGCAAGATTACCATCGGTGTTAGATGCTTAAATCATACATTAGAACAAAATGACACAACAAAGAGATGAAATGCCAACTCATAGTAAAGGAAGTTAAGATAGTCTAAGGTTGGATCGATGCGTCCTAATGTCATCTTGGTACAAAAAGAAGCATGAAATTACTAAGGGTTTAAGACCTATCATTATGCAAACTAAACTAAACTCACACAAACCATGAAAACAAGAAGGAAAAATCCTGAAAATAAATTCAACTAGAGTAAGAAGCTTGGGTTGCCTCCCAAGAAGCGTTGATTTAATGGTCCATATACTTGACCATAGTCAATGTCATTTTGGTGAAGGAGGGTCCGTGAGGAGCAGTGTAGTCCCCTCTGGTATTGGTTTATGGGAGAAGTAATGTTTAAGTCTTTGTCTGTTAACCTTGAATGTGCCAGTTGACTCTCGATAAATGTCCACAGCGCCGTGAGGGTAAACCTTTTGTACTACATACGGTCCCGTCCATTTAGTTCGAAGCTTACTAGGGAAAAGCCTGATCCTGGAGTTAAACAAGAGTACTAATTCACCTTCGCGAAATTCCCTCGTCATAATTCTTTGATCATGCCATCTTTTAATGCGTTCTTTATAAATCATGGCGTTCTCATAGGCTTCCTGTCTAAATTCGTCGAGCTCATTAAGTTGAATCTTTCTGGCCTTGCCATCTTGGTTTTCATCAAAATTCAGTCGTTGTATCGTCCAATAGGCCTTGTGTTTGATTTCGACTGGTAAATGACATGATTTACCGTATACTATCTGGAATGGGGACATACCTATTGGAGTTTTAAATACCGTACGGTATGCCCATAAAACATCGTCAAGCTTGAGCGACCAGTCAATGCAAGCTCGTGACACAGTTTTTTCAAGGATGTGTTTTATCTCCCGATTTGATATTTCCACCTGGCCGCTAGTCTGATTATGGTAAGCGGTGGCCACTTTGTGTAATACCCCGTATCTTTTGAGAAGTGATTCAAATCCTCGCTCAATAAAATGAGATCTGCCGTCACTGATTACCACACGAGGCATTCCAAATCATGGGAGTATCAATTTCTTAAAAAATCTGGTGACTACCTTGGAGTCATTTGTTGGTGCAGCCAAAGCTTCTACCCACTTGGATACATAATCGACTGCAACTAAAATGAATTTGTTACCATAAGAAGGTGGAAATAGACCCATAAAGTTGATTCTCCATACGTCAAAAATCTCAATCTCTAGGATGGTATTCAGTGACATCTCATTTCTTCATGATATTCCACCCATCCGTTGGCAACGATCGCAAGACTGTACATAGTCCCTTGCGTCTCTGAATAGGGTCAGCCAAAAGAAACCGCATTGGAGAATTTTGTATACTATTTTCTTGCCACTACAACGCCCTCCATAGGAAGAAGAATGACATTGGAATAGGACATCTGAAATTTCCTCTTCTGGTAGGCATCTCCGAATGATACAATCAGCATAGCGCTTGAACAAGAGTGGTTCATCCCAATAATAGTATTTCGCCATAAACATAAACTTTTTTCGTTGTTGGTATGTGAGATTCGTAGGCATAATACCGGCTGCCAAGAAATTTACCAGATCGGCATACCATGGTATTTTCACTATGGTGATAGCTAATAAGTTTTTGTCCGAGAATGCCTCGTCAATCTCTTCTTTCGAACTGTTCTCGGGGGTAGATGTCAGATGGGAGAGATGGTCTACTACCAAATTATCGGCTCCTTTCTTATCCTTGATCTGAACATCAAATTCTTGCAACAACAGTATCCATCTGATTAGCCATGGTTTTGCGTCTTTCTTTGTCATGAGATATCAGATTGCCGCATGATCTGTTTAAACAATAACATGCGAATTAACTAAATACGATCAAAACTTATCAAAAGCGAAAACTACAGCTAGAAGTTCTTTTTCTGTGGTGGCGTAATTGCTCTGTGCTCCATCCAGCGTTCGGCTTGTGTAATAAATGGCATGTGTTCGGTTGTCTTTCCGCTATCCTAATACGGCTCCTACCGCATAGTCGCTGGCGTCACACATAACTTCGAAGGGCAACGACCAATCCGGAGGTTGTTTTATTGGAGCGGAGATCATTGCCTTCTTCAATTATTGAAACGCATCCATGCAGTTCTGGTTAAAAACAAATGGTACATCCTTAGCAAGTAAAGATGTTATAGGCCTAGCGATTTTTGAAAAATTTTCAATGAAACATCTATAAAAGCCTGCATGTCCTAAGAAACTCCTTATTCCTCTGACAGAGTTTGGAGGTGGCATTCTCTCCTTCACATCAATTTTTGCTTTGTCGACTTCGATACCACGCTCCGATATCAGATGACCAAGAACGATTCCTTCTTTTACCATAAAATGACATTTTTCCCAATTAAGCACCAGATTCATCTCTTCACAGCGCTGCAAGACTCGGGTCAGATTAGATAAACTTGAATCAAAACTGGACCCGTATACCGAAAAGTTGTCCATAAAGACATCCATGATGTCTTCAATCAGATCGGAGAAGATTGCCATCATGCATCGCTGAAAGGTAGCTGGTGAATTACATAAGCCAAATGGCATACGTCGATAAGCAAAGGTGTCAAAGGGACATGTGAACGTGGTTTTCTCTTAGTCGTCGGGATGTATCGGTATTTGAAAAAAATCCTGAGTAGCCATCCAAGAAACATAAATAAGAGTTAGTGGCTAATCTTTCAAGCATTTGATCAATAAAAGGGGAGAGGAAAGTGATCCTTTCGGGTGGCTTTGTTCAGTTTCCGGTAGTCGATGCACATGCCCCACCCGGTAATGGTTCTTTGCGGGATCAATTCATTATCTTCGTTTTTCACTACCGTTACTCCTCCTTTCTTTGGTACCACATGTATCGGACTTACCCATTGGCTATCTGAAATAGGGTAGATGACCCCAGCATCCAATAGTTTCAAAATTTCTTTCTTAACCATCTCTTCCAAGTTCGGGTTCAAACGTCTCTGGTATTCAATAGATGGTTTGCTGTCCTCCTCAAGATATATCCTTTATATATCCTTTTATATCTTCCAAAGTGTACCCAATTACCTTCTTATATTGTGGAAGCTTATCAAGGAGAAGGTTTGTTTGTTCCGAATCAAGATGGTTTGCTACAATGACATGATAAGTAGAATTCTCACCTAAAAATTCATACCTGAGGTTGCTCGGTAAAGATTTGAGCTATAAGCTTAGTTGTTCACAAACCTTAGATTTCGGTGTAGATGATTCCTCAGGCTTTCCTACTTCTAGCTCAACTACTGTGCTCGAGTCGAGAATATCAGCATAAGCACGGACTTCTTCCTCTTGTTCTTCGTCATAGTCGCCCATCAGGCATAATTCGAGGGGGTTGACGTTTGTCCGAGGGATGTAAGATGAATTAAGCTTGTCGTCAACGACTCCGATACTACAGCAGGAATCTGCAAAGATAGTCTTTTTTAGGCTACCTATGATATCAAATTCAACCGTATCCTCACCTATGGGCAGTGTCAACTTCCCATTTTTAACATTGATTATAGCACTGGCAGTTGCCAAAAATGGTATGCCCAGTATTATAGGAAGTTTGGAGTCTTCCTCCATCTCAAGTACAATGTAATCAGTTGGAATAAAAAATTTACCAACCTTTTTTGGCACGTTCTCCAGAATTCCTACCGGATGTTGTACGGAATGGTCGGCCATTTGCAAAGAGATATTTGTCGGTTTTAAGTCTCCGATGTCTAGTTTCTTGCAAAGAGAGAGTGACATCAGACTTACACTTGCTCCAAGATCGCACAAAGGACGGTTGAAAGTTGTATTTCCGATTAGACATTGAATGGTAAAGCTGCCTGGATCCTTCAACTTTGGCAGTAACTTGTTTTGGATGATTGCGCTACATTCCTCAGTTAACACCATTGTGCCGTGTTCTTCCATTCTTCTTTTATTCGATAAGATCTCCATCAAAAACTTAGCATATGATGACATTTGTGATAAAACATCGGTAAATGGTATGTTAATATACAGTTTCTTTAAAATTTCTAAAAATTTACTGAATTGATGATCGAGTTTTGCTTTTGCCAACCTCTGGGGAAATGGAATGGGCGGTTTGTAAGGTGGTGGTGGAACATAGACAGGTTCAGTCTCTTTCGTCTGTGGTTCACTCTCAACAGATTCATTCGGTTCCTCAGACTCAGGGGCTCTGGTTTCATTATCACAACGGTCATCCCTGGGCATCTCTGATTCCTGAAGCTGCTTGCCACTACGCGTGGTAATGGCGTTGCAATACTCTTTGGGATTCGTTTCAGGCTGTCCAGGCAATCTGCCTGGCGGTCTAGTAGATATACTAGCCTGTTGAGCTATTTGGTTTTCCATTATCTTCTGGTTTATGGTTAAGTTTTTGATTGCTTCTAGCATGCAGTCCATAGCTTTTGTTTGCGCTGACATGAAGTTGTCAAAGCACGATTCCAATGTTTGTTCCCATGGTACCCGCGTTGGTACTCGGTTGTGGGTGTGGTCAAATTGTTTGGGCTGATACCCGATGTTGGATGAATGAAATCCAGGAGGTTGCCTATAGTTTGATGGTTGAGCTGCATTGTTGTTTCTATAGGAGAAGTTGGGATGATTTTTCCACCTAGGGTTATAGGTAGTTGAATAAGAGTTGTTTTGGACCCTCGGGTTAAAGTTACCTACAGCATTCACCAAGGCGAGTGGGGGATCTTGTGATACCATATTCCCTAATTGACAGGTGTCAGATAGATGACCTTCCATTTCACAAATTTCACACATGGCAGCACTATGACGCATGTTCATAGAATCAAGCTTATGAGATAACAAATCTACTTTTGCAGCAAGAGAACTAAGAGCGTCAAGTTCATATTTACCGGCTTGTCTGGATGAAGTACCTCTCTCGCCTGACCATTGGTAGGGGTTGAGCACCATTTCTTCGATCAAATTGTAGGCTTCATCGACTGCCTTGTTCATCAAAGCTCCTCCAGTGGCTGCATCAACGGTAAGACGAGTGTTATAAAGCAAGCCATTATAAAATATATGTACCAGTACCCATTTCTCAAGGCCGTGGTGAGGACACATTCGCTGTAATTCCTTGAAGCGGTCCCACGCCTCATATAGTGATTCACCTTCTTTTTGAGAGAAATTGGTAATCTGGTTCCTTAGTTGCGCGGTTTTGCTCGGAGGAAAATACTTTGCAAGGAAAGCATGTGAGAGCTGTTCCCATGTGGTAATGGATCTAGATGGTAATGAATGTAACTAAGCCCGCACCCTGTCTCTAAGTGAAAAAGAAAAAAGTCGTAGCCGCAGAGCGTTAGTGGTCACACCATTCATTTTAAGAGTGTCATAGTATTCAAGAAAAACAAACAAATGCATGTTTGGATCTTCAGTCGGTGATCCACCAAATTGGTTTTGCTATAACATTGACAGAAGCGACAGTTTTATCTCAAAATTGTTTGCCTCTATTGGTGGATGTGCAATGCTCGAATGCAGTCCTTGAACATTTGGTTCAGCGAAGTCTCGGAGTAACTTGTGACCGTCCATGATTGTTGTTTGCGAACTCTTCTTAGGTTGATATTTCTGGAGATTTCTGCGATGCCGGAACGTCTTTTCAATTTCCGAATCAAATGGTATTGTAGGTTCCGGTCACGGAGTTCTATGCATAAACTAAGTCTAATCAAGCAAGTAACTTGTTAAATGAAGAAAGGTGTAAAATGAAGTAAAAGAAAGTATACTAATAAGCTAAAAATGTCTAGTCTAATAACTTCTTAATCTAGTCAATATTACCAAAATTAGTCCCCGGCAACGGCGCCAAAAACTTGATAGCGCCCACAAATGTAGGTAGGCGTTTCCCGCAAGTGCATGGGTCTATCGAAGTAATAAAATATCGATCCCACAGGGACTAATGAGCAAGTACTGACAGATCTCGAAATTGCTAGCAAGACTACGTCGAAATTAGTGAAGTTTAAATGTGATGAAATAATTAAATGCACAAGTATGTAAATGGAAGAAATAACACAAGAGAATTTTAATGAGGAGATGCATTAGGATATTGTTGGGAAACCCCGGGGACATTTTACAATTTTTCAGAGCCATGGACATACATTTTACGCAGCGGAAGAATGTCCCCGAAACAGGCTAGTCCCAAAAACCCAGTGAAGATCTCTTGCGAGGGGGTCGACACGATGTGATAGTAAGTACCTTTAAGCAATTAGAAGCCGATGTCGATGAAGGCGCCCAAGTGTTCGCCCTCTGCAGTCTCGCACACACGGATTCCTCAAGTTTTCTTCTTCCTCGCCCGGTGCTAGCCTCGGGAAGAAGATCCATGCCTTAGGAGAATCCTCCAAGCAACTTGCGCCACCACCAAGATGTGATGCACCAAGGAGATGGAAGGAGAAGACAACGCCGCAAGCCTTCTTGTTCCTTTGCGCCAAGGAAAGGAAGAGAAGAAGCATGCTTGCGCCCTTGATGGAAGAAGAAGAGCTCTAAGCTCTCCAAGCCGTCGCCCTCTAATGCTTCACGCCTCCAAGGAATTAGCATCATGAAGAGAGGGGGCGGCAAGGGCTTATTTATAGGAGCAAGAGGCGGTTAGGGGAGAATGGCAAGTGTTGACAATTAGGGCATGATTCTAGGAGATTATCCAATCAAATATATTGATTAAATCTCCACTCCCATATGCGCCTAAGACTTGCCAAAGCAAGCATCAGCCATATGCGCCCATATCATGCCATATGAGGCATTAATCCCATCCATGCGCCTAGACCTAGTCAAGGCAATATGATGGATTGCCTAATGTGGCTTGGGCGCAAGTCCTAATCCAATTAGGACTCTAATTATGTTAATAATCAGCCCACAATTGTCAAACACAATCCAATCAATTATCTTGTGTGATTTAATCAAATCCAATTTGATTTAATCACCTAGGAGATACCAAACAAGGCATAGGCGCAAATTCTAGTCCAACTAGAATCCCATATGCGCCTATCCCATTAATTCATCCCCATTATACCCTTCAAGCCTCATAGCCCTTCAATACAACTTATTTGCAAGTCCAACTAAGCAATGGGCCAAGCCCAAAGTCCATTATGCATGTTAACCAAGCTATTGGATCCAATCCAATTTAACCCATGGTTAAATGAGGCTAACCATGGTTAATTTGATCGATATGCCAAAAACGGAAGTTGGCCCCAATAAGTTTCTTCCATCTCATCAGGCCCATTGGCGCTGATGAAATCTCCCAAATAGATCAGAGTTATCTAATAACTCGATCTAAAGGCTACCCGATCAATATGAAAACTCGAGTATCAAGGTGTGCGACCCTGTAGGTTCCTCTAACGCTGGCAGTGCTGACCAAAGGTCATCACAAGCAGTGAGTGGAACCTAGCAGTGCATCGCTGCTACCCAGGTTATTGGAATGGATATCGACATCGACATCCCCATCATCGCAACTAGGTACAGATGCATTACAGTCTCTTTGCCGTACTGATATCCGATTGGACAAGTATGTCACCACTTGTTTTCATCCAATCACATGGCTATGACTAAAACAGGTTCTCACCTGGGTATGGCCATACACTCTCAGTCATAGAACCATAAGGGAGCTCCATGGATATCATACTTCCCTAAGGAAGGGGCAAATCCTATGTCTGTCCATTGACCTTCTCATATGGGTCGTGACATGCTCAATGACAACCGTTATGACCTCCCAACTACGGCAAGGTGTTAGGTTGCATCAAAGCAAGTCCCTAACCATATAGAATGGTCAATGACCTCAAGTCAAGGGATCAATGCATCTCCTGTCACTTGTGAGGATAACTCATGACACCAAGTCATAGCCTCACAGCGGGTCTATCCAGTATATCCTCCAATGATATACCCATGTGTCAGCGTTAGCACCACGTGCCTAACCAGCCCACATATCAGTCTCACAAGTACCAGAGTTGTCCCATATCTACTCAGGTACATCGACTGGGGACTATAGTTCGAGCACAGATCCAATCTGTCTCCAGGGACATTATCATGTAAGTACACAATCGCAGGTGTAGACAAACAATGATAACGATAATGCCAGAAAGATATATATTAATATCAGAGTCAAGTAGTACAAAGATGGACCAAAACTAGGTCCTAGGGCATATACACCAACAATCTCCCACTTGCACTAAGACCTAGAGGTTGAGCAACCTCAACCCCATATCTCTAGTACGACCATCATGCTTCTGCTGCGCCAAAGCCTTGGTCAGTGGGTCTGCTAGATTGCTCTCTGTGTCAATTCTGCTAATCTTGACATCACCTCGATCAATGATCTCTTTGATCAGGCGAAATCTCTTGAGTATGTGTTTGGACCTTTGATGAGACCGTGGTTCCTTAGTATGTGCAGTTCCCATTGTTGTCATAGTAGAGCTCAATGGGATCCATTGCACTTGGAACCAACTGAAGTTCAGAAAAGAACTTCCTGATCCAAACGGCTTCATTGGCTGCCTCAGAAGCAACCACATACTCAGCTTCTGTTGTAGAATTAGCTATGGTGGATTGCTTGAAGCTCTTCCAGCATACAGCACCTCCAACCATCTTAAACTAATAGCTGGTCTGCGATCTGAAGTCGTCAGGATCAGACTGGAATGACTCATCAGTGAAGCCCTGC
Organism: Costus lasius; assembly: GCA_027563935.2. Lineage (NCBI taxonomy): Eukaryota > Viridiplantae > Streptophyta > Magnoliopsida > Zingiberales > Costaceae > Costus > Costus lasius. Next base: position 89,131,502 of record CM050450.1, on the reverse strand, counting down.
ACACTGAGTTCTTCCTGTCCCCGTAGACTTTATAGAATAAATCCTTAGTCCCTTTCAGGATACTCAAGGATATTCTTTACAGCCACCCAGTGCTGTAAACTAGGATTGGATTGGTATCGGCTGGTTATGCTCACAGCATAAGCCACAACTGGTCTAGTACACAACATTGCACACATAATCGATCCCACCGCCGAAGCATAGGGCACTCGACTCATGTCATCTCTCTCAGGCTCTGTGTTGGTACACTGGTTCTTTGAGAGAGTAAGGCCATGTCTCACTGGAAGGTATCCCTTCTTGGATTGCTCCAAGTTGAACCTCTCTAGGACCTTATCAATGTGGGTACTCTGACTAAGGGCCAAGAGCCTCTTGGATCTATCCCGGTAGATCCTCACGCCTAGAATATAGGCGGCCTCCCCTAAGTCCTTCATCTCGAAACACTTCCCTAACCATGTCTTCACAGCTTGAAGACTAGGGATGTCGTTTCCGATGAGCAGTATGTCATCGACATACATGACCAGAAAAGTCACCAATCTCCCACTGAATTTTCTGTATACACAGGCGTCATCTTCGCTTTTGATAAAGCTATAATCTCTCACAGCTTCATCAAACTGAAGATTCTAACTTCGAGATGCTTGCTTTAATCCGTAAATGGATTTCTTTAGCCTGCAGACTTTACTAGTATCTGCAGGATGGATGAAGTCATTAGGTTGTGTCATATACACATCCTTAGTTAGCTTCCCGTTAAGGAACGCTGTCTTCACATCCATCTGCCATATCTCATAGTCATGATATGCAGCTATAGCAAGCAGAATCCGAATGGATTTGATCATGGCAACTGGCGAGAAGGTTTCATCATAGTCCATCCCGTGGACTTGTTTAAATCCTTTAGCCACTAGTCTACCCTTATAGGTAACTATTTTGCCATCCATGTCTGTCTTCCTCTTGAAGACCCATTTACACCCTATGGGTTTTACCCCATCAGGCAGCTCAACCAAATCCCATACTTGGTTAGCCGACATGGAATCCATCTCGGATCTCATGGCCTCAAGCCATCTCTCGGAGTCCGGTCCATTGACCGCCTCATCATAAGTCCTGGGTTCATCCTCCATGATGAAGATCCCGTCGTGTTGGGTCGGCAGCGACCCATACCTCTCAGGTGCACGACGAAACCTCCCAGACCTACATGGGGCCTGTGTCTAAGCCTCAGGCTGCCTAGCAACCGGTGTAGGTGGCTCAGGTTCCCATCTCTATGTCTTGTGGTTGCACTTGGACCTCGTCCAAGTCAAACTTCCTCCCACTAACTTCTTTCATGAGAAATTCTTTCTCTAGAAAGACCGCACCCCGAGCAACAAAAACTCTGTTCTCGGTGGGAATATAGAAGTAGTAACCCTTAGTCTCCTTAGGGTACCCCACAAACATACACTTATCAGATCTAGGTTCTAGCTTGCTAGAATCCTGACGTTTGACATAAGCTTCACATCCCTAGATCCTGATAAAAGTGAGATTAGGGTGTCTCCCATTCCATACCTCGTATGGAATCTTTGAGACACTCTTAGATGGAACATTATTCAGTATTAGAGAAGCTTTTTCAAGTGCATGTCCCTAGAATGAGGGAAGTAGAGTTGCATGACTCATCATAGACCGAACTATGTCCAACAAGGTTCGATTTCTCCTTTCAGATACACCATTCTACCGAGGTGCTCTAGGAGGAGTGAGTTGGGATAGGATCCCACACTTACTCAGATAGTCAAAGAATACACTGCTCAGGTGCTCTCCATCACGATTTGATCGAAGATTCTTAAAGGATTTACCAAGCTGGTTCTCTACTTCATGTCTGAACTCCTTAAATTTCTCAAAGGATTCAGACTCATGTCTCATCATGTAGACATAACCATATCTACTGAAGTCATCAGTAAATGTGATGAAGTAGTTATACCCTCCTTTGGCTTGTTTATTGAATAGCCCACACACATCACTATGTATGAGATCCAACAAACCTCCTGCCCTCTCACCAGTCTTGGTGAAGGGCGTCTTTGTCATTTTCCCTAATAAACAAGTCTCACATGTATCAAGTTCCTCCAAGGAACTCGAATCTAGCAACCCATTTGTCGAATGCAATTCTTGTTTATATGGGCTAATCGACAATGCCGTAGGAAAGCATCAACTGAACCACTCAGTTTGGTCCTTTTATTATTTATGTTACAAATAGAGCTAACCATGTCCAAGACATGCAGACCATTGCACAAAGTACCCTTCCCATAAAACATGTTTGCAAAAGAAAAAGAACATCAGTTCTCTTTTATTTCAAACCAAAATCCTTTCTTTGCCAAGCAAGGAGTGGATACAATGTTTTGGTAAGGGAAGGTACATAATAGCAATTGTCTAGCTTTAACTGAAGTCCAGAAGGCAGGGAGAAAAAACTCCTACAGCAACAGCAGCAACTTGTGCCCTGTTACCTATCCGTAGGTCAATCTCTCTAGGCCTTACCGATCTATCCTTTCTGAGCCTTTGCATATTTGTACTCCACATGCGGTATCCAATACCCACGTCATAGGAGTAGAAAGGTTGACTTCGGTAACATAAATACCTGAGCATGAAGACAAGGCATTGCCTTTCTTCTCCTCATTCTGAAGTTGCAACATGTCCTTCAACATGTGAGGTGGCCCTCCACATGAATAGCACCTATTATTCCTGATCATATCCATCTTTAATTTCAGTTCCTTGGTCAAGCCTTTCGGCTCAACACACTGAATATCAACTTTAGCAGGATTGAGCTCAACCAATTCATCAAAGAGCTGCCTTAGATTAAAATAATTTCAGAGGCACTCTTCCATTCATATCACCCTTTAAATTCAAGTGACATGTTGGTTAGCATCCTCCAAAGTATCAACCTGATGCTTATCATAAGCATCCCTCTCAGCCGCTGAGGCCGAGCATGGAAGTGGCTCAGGAATAAGACGCTCAAGAACATAAAGCTTCCTCTCGAGCTTGAGCACGATTCTCAAGTTCATATACCAATCCAGTAAGTTGGATCCAACCAACTTATCCAGGGTAGATCACAGTAACCAACTGCTATTGTTCATAGCCATTGTTCTACAACAACCAAGAAACAACAGATTAGTACTACTTCGAGTCATTTAAACTGGACTTGCCTTTTAAATGACCATGGCTCCCACTATTTTTAATCGAATTGACAACCCACAAAGTCAATCAAGAAATCCAAGATTTCCTAGTGAGATGAGATCCTCATTCCACACAGGGCTTCGCGTCCCACGAGGGTGGGATGAGATGCACAAAGTGACCCATGTTTCCTAAGGTGGGCGCGCCGGCCGATTGCTCCAAGCAATTCCCCTTATTGAGACAGTCCAGGCATTTCATGTCCAGCGAGGGTTGGATACAACATGAAACCCTTACCTCTCAACGATGCCTCTAGACTTTCACCATGTGCCCAGCACATGTGAACTTCTAGTCAAGTCCATCCCTAACCGTTATGCCCAGGGCCAACGAGTTTCCTTGCGAAGGCACGCCCAGGTTAAAACTGGACTGGGGAAACCATTTCCACCACGCACTTTCTAAAGATAAGTGGGTGTGTCCCACGAGGGTGGGAAACAGTTCACAACTCCACTGATCGATAGTTTAGTGAGGGCTACACATTAGAAGGCTACTAGACTTGATATTTTAATTGAGGGTTTTTTGTTTAAGGCCCCATCATCTCAGTTTTATCTTATGTCTATCATTACAGGCATGCAATCCTATGGTGATAACATAACGATAAAACATCACAGGCATGCTTTAGCTTTTGTAAAGAAAGCAATAAAAGGATGATGTGATCATAGCCCATTCAAGACATTGAACCAATCCATGCCAAAAAGGGGTTCAACTCTTGACCTAGGATTCAAGCCCCAAGATTAGACCTAGCCTAGCCGACCTCTAGCTCTATCTTCAAGGTTGGCTCCAAGGTCATTCTCCCATGGTTTAGCTCTCAAACCCTAGGGGTACACCCACAAGGTTCGGCCAATGCCATGGTCTTCCTCCAAGGAAGGTGCGCCATTTAGCAAGCCACAAGAGGGATAGCACACAAGCACAAGGCTCGGCCAAACCCTAACTTGCGCCCCCATGCAAGGATGTGCCACCTTTGAAGCTTGTTGCGCCATCATGCAAGGATGCGCAACCAAGCAAGCATGCACCTTGCTCCAAGTAGATGCGCCACCCTAATCTTCTTCTTAGTTAAAAGCAAAAAGAAAAGCGGCACGCAGGCCTCACAAGGATACATCACAGGCATGTTAAGGGGCTTGATATATGACCACAACATCATGCATAATCAAGTACTTACTCATGCAATTCTATATGCTCATGAAAAACATAAAATCTGAAATTTTACTTTTTCATAAAACATGTCTCTCTTCCTTCCCTTCATATCACAAATCTTTGATTCTAAGTTTCTCTCAGGAGTCTACAAGAGGCATACCGGTTGCCCTCCTTGCAATCCCTAACTTGCTAGGATAAGGGCAATCAGCTAGTCCATGCCCTATTCCAACAAGTCTCTCAAGATAGGTCTATCCTATTATGAGAGGAGAAATTTTCTCTTCCACGTATGGGTCTATCCCATCACAAGAAGAGAGCAAAGAACCACAAGAAGTTAATTAGAAGTAAGAAACAAGAGACCTACAATTTTTCTACTTAAAGAAAAACCATGCGCCAACATCTATGCAATATGCGAAAATGTAGATATGGCATGTGAGCATGAAAAGCATGAAAGAACATCGTTCGAGGCTCGCAAGTACCTCTAATACCACTGTTGGGAAACCCCGGGGACATTTTACAATTTTCAGAGCCATGGACATACATTTTACGCAGCGGAAGAATGTCCCCGAAACAGGCTAGTCCCAAAAACCCAGTGAAGATCTCTTGCGAGGGGGTCGACACGATGTGATAGTAAGTACCTTTAAGCAATTAGAAGCCGATGTCGATGAAGGCGCCCAAGTGTTCGCCCTCTGCAGTCTCGCACACACGGATTCCTCAAGTTTTCTTCTTCCTCGCCCGGTGCTAGCCTCGGGAAGAAGATCCATGCCTTAGGAGAATCCTCCAAGCAACTTGCGCCACCACCAAGATGTGATGCACCAAGGAGATGGAAGGAGAAGACAACGCCGCAAGCCTTCTTGTTCCTTTGCGCCAAGGAAAGGAAGAGAAGAAGCATGCTTGCGCCCTTGATGGAAGAAGAAGAGCTCTAAGCTCTCCAAGCCGTCGCCCTCTAATGCTTCACGCCTCCAAGGAATTAGCATCATGAAGAGAGGGGGCGGCAAGGGCTTATTTATAGGAGCAAGAGGCGGTTAGGGGAGAATGGCAAGTGTTGACAATTAGGGCATGATTCTAGGAGATTATCCAATCAAATATATTGATTAAATCTCCACTCCCATATGCGCCTAAGACTTGCCAAAGCAAGCATCAGCCATATGCGCCCATATCATGCCATATGAGGCATTAATCCCATCCATGCGCCTAGACCTAGTCAAGGCAATATGATGGATTGCCTAATGTGGCTTGGGCGCAAGTCCTAATCCAATTAGGACTCTAATTATGTTAATAATCAGCCCACAATTGTCAAACACAATCCAATCAATTATCTTGTGTGATTTAATCAAATCCAATTTGATTTAATCACCTAGGAGATACCAAACAAGGCATAGGCGCAAATTCTAGTCCAACTAGAATTCCATATGCGCCTATCCCATTAATTCATCCCCATTATACCCTTCAAGCCTCATAGCCCTTCAATACAACTTATTTGCAAGTCCAACTAAGCAATGGGCCAAGCCCAAAGTCCATTATGCATGTTAACCAAGCTATTGGATCCAATCCAATTTAACCCATGGTTAAATGAGGCTAACCATGGTTAATTTGATCGATATGCCAAAAACGAAAGTTGGCCCCAATAAGTTTCTTCCATCTCATCAGGCCCATTGGCGCTGATGAAATCTCCCAAATAGATCAGAGTTATCCAATAACTCGATCTAAAGGCTACCCGATCAATATGAAAACTCGAGTATCAAGGTGTGCGACCCTGTAGGTTCCTCTAACGCTGACAGTGCTGACCAAAGGTCATCACAAGCAGTGAGTGGCACCTAGCAGTGCATCGCTGCTACCCAGGTTATTGGAATGGATATCGACATCGACATCCCCATCATCGCAACTAGGTACAGATGCATTACAGTCTCTTTGCCGTACTGATATCCGATTGGACAAGTGTGTCACCACTTGTTTTCATCCAATCACATGGCTATGACTAAAACAGGTTCTCACCTGGGTATGGCCATACACTCTCAGTCATAGAACCATAAGGGAGCTCCATGGATATCATACTTCCCTAAGGAAGGGGCAAATCCTATGTCTGTCCATTGACCTTCTCATATGGGTCGTGACATGCTCAATGACAACCGTTATGACCTCCCAACTACGGCAAGGTATTAGGTTGCATCAAAGCAAGTCCCTAACCATATAGAATGGTCAATGACCTCAAGTCAAGTGATCAATGCATCTCCTGTCACTTGTGAGGATAACTCATGACACCAAGTCATAGCCTCACAGCGGGTCTATCCAGTATATCCTCCAATGATATACCCATGTGTCAGCGTTAGCACCACGTGCCTAACCAGCCCACATACCAGTCTCACAAGTACCAGAGTTGTCCCATATCTACTCAGGTACATCGACTGGGGACTATAGTTCGAGCACAGATCCAATCTGTCTCCAGGGACATTATCATGTAAGTACACAATCGCAGGTGTAGACAAACAATGATAACGACAATGCCAGAAAGATATATATTAATATCAGAGTCAAGTAGTACAAAGATGGACCAAAACTAGGTCCTAGGGCATATACACCAACAGATATGGGTTCACCGCTTTGACTCCTTACAGTTGAATAGTCAAACTCTACCACAAATGTCCTATCAATTCTAGGGAATTAGCCACCTGTTGTGCAGGTTGCTCCCTCCAATAATCTCGTATGCTCCCACAAATTAGATTATCGGTCCAATCCATAGGGTTCTAATGCGTGGTCGGACCGGAGTCTCCCTACTACATCTAAGCTCCTTATAACCCCCGCAAGTAAGTACAGATCCACAAGCGAGTTTCTCTCCTAGAGATGCTGATTTACAAACCTCACTTAGGGTGATTAAAGGCTCAAACACTCCCTTTCGGGTAGTGTAGGCATAGCACACCAATGAAATGGATAAACCCTCAACCAAATGGGTCTGACGCACGGTCGGACAGGAGTCTCCCCGCAGCATCTAACTTCCTTATAATCCCACGAGTAAATACAGATCCACAAGCAAGTTTACCTCCTAGAGATGCTGATTTACAAACCTTACTAGAGTGATTCAAGGTTCAAGCATGCCCTCCGAATAATGCTTCCCTATAGTCCACCAAGTAAGTACTGATCCGCAAGTGAGTTTTCCTCCTAGAGATGCTGATTAACAAACCTTACTCAGGTAACTAAACGTTCAAACATACTCTTTTGGGTTATGCAGGCAATGCGCGCTCATAGGGTCGAGCAAGGACTTTAAACTAATAGAGTCAAACCATTACAACTAGTAATTCATCAAGGGCTACCCCACATCCTGATTTAGTGTTTAGCCTATCATGTTCATGGTGAAAGCGTGAACTACAACATTAAGCATCTCATATATAAGAAGGTTTATGCAACGATTACAAAATGAAGGCAAGATCACAAGACACTTTGCTAAGATTATACAAGATGATGTAGCAAATCGAATGTAAATGCAGGATCTTCCTTACAGAATTACTCTTAGGGAGCTCACGCAACAAGTGTCTTCAACAGGTATTGGTGCGCAGCTCCTCTTCTCCTCCTTGAAAGCACAACTTCTCTCCGCGTGATCCCTCTGTCGAGCGATCCCTTCTCCTCTCTTCTTTTCACCCTTTTATCCTTCTCCCTTATGCGCTTTCTCCTTCTTCCCATACCATGCCAAAGTTGCCACAGCCGCTGCCATTTTCTAGCAAGAGAAGACTTTGCCGCCAGCCTCCACGCCCTGCAACGCCGCAGCCAACTTTCTCACGAAATTGTGATTTCGTGACCAAATCCACTGCCGAAAGCTGCTCCACGCCTACTTTGTCAACGGTGGAGGAAAGTCGTGCCCTTCAGCCTTCCCTCAGGTTAGATTGAAGAAATCTAGACTAAAATCGCGATTTCGTAACAAGCGGGTCCGCGGTCTCGGGCGAGAATTTGGTCGTGACCTGGTCGTGATTTATCGCTTGCAGCTTAAGTGCGAAGACGAATCATGGGCATGATCCTGATCGCGACCCGGTCATGATTTCCAACGAAGGCTTCAATGAGTCCGAAAACTTCCAATTAGGATCATCTTGAATTAGGCTAAGCTTCTCTATCAGAATCCACCATCTTTATGGTCGTTTTGACCTGAAAACGTGAAAATACCAAGAGAAGTGTAGATTCCATAGATGTAAAGCAATTTAGGCATTAATCAGGTAGAAAGCCCAGAAATATAGGTGATTCTGACTATAAAATCTTACTTAAAGTGCTATATAAATATGTGTTAACACCCTAAGGATTCGTCAGACCTAGCATTCCCTCAAGCCGCATCACGCCGTCAGGAGGAGGAACACAGAGCTAAAGTAGTTCGTCGGATTTTGGTGCCGCTTCAGTTTTAGAGCAGCCGGCGAGGTCGATTCCTTTACCCAAGTCTACGATACAGCTTCGTAGCAAGGTAAGGTTGCTTTTTTTAAGTTTTGGCAAAGTTTTGTTTTGGTTTAGATAGGTTTGGGTGTGTCAATGGCGGTGGTGCCATCGTCGATACCTGCAGCTACTGCGAGTGCTTCGAACGTGCGTCGAAAGCTCACCGCAGCTGGCTTAGCAGCTTCCCGGAGGCGATATAAGTCTTCTGGTGGAATTTGGCGGCGAACAGACACTCAACGCGCCCTCAGTAGTGTTGGTGTATATGCCCTAGGACCTAGCTTTGGTCAACTTATGTACTACTTGACATTGATATTTATATATCATTCTGGCATTGTCGTTATCATTGTCTGTCTACACCTGCGATTGTGTACTTACATGATAATGTCCCTGGAGACAGATTGGATCTGTGCTCAAATAATCATCCCCAGTCAATGTACCTTAGTAGATATGGGACAACTATGGTACTTGTAAAACTGGTATGTGGGCTGGTTAGGCACGGGGTGCTAACGCAGACACATGGGTATATTATGGGAGGATATACTGGATAGACCCGCTATGAGGCTATGACTTGGTGTCATGAGTTATCCTCATAAGTGACAGGTGATGCATTGATCCCTTGACTTGAGGTCATTGATCATTCTATATGGTTAGAGACTTGCTTTGATGCAACCTAACACCTTGCCGTAGTTGGAAGGTCATAAAGGTTGTCATTGAGCGTGTCACGACCCATATGAGAAGGTCAATGGACAGACATAGGATTTGCCCCTTCCTTTGGGAAGCTTGATATCCATGGAGCTCCTCTATGGTTCTATGACTGAAAGTGTATGGCCATACCCAGGTAAGAACCTGATTTAGTCATAGCCATGTGATTGGGTGAAAACAAGTGGTGACACACTTGTCCAATCGGATATCAGTTCGGCAAAGAGACTGTAATGCATCTGTACCTAGTTGCGATGATGGGGATGTCGATGTCGATATCCATTCCAATGACCTGGGTAGCAGCGATGCACTGCTAGGTGCCACTCACTGCTTGTGTTGACCTTTGGTCAGCACTGCCAGCGTCAGAGGAACCTACAGGGTCGCACACCTTGATACTTGAGTTCTCATATTGATCGGGAAGCCTTATGATCGAGTTATTGGATAACTCGGATCTTATTGGGAGATTTCATCAGCGCCAATGGGCCTGATGAGATGGAAGAATATTATTGGAGCCAAACTTCATTTTTGGCAGGTTGACCCGTATTTGACCATGGTTGGTCACATTTGAATTAGGGTTGCATTGGATTGGATCCAAGTGCTTAATCAACCCATGTAATGGAGTTTGGGCTAGCTCATTATCCAATGAGACCCAATAACAAGTTCTCATGAAGAGATGAGAGGCTAAAAGGGTATAATGGGGAGAGACCCAACCCCATTGGCGCCTAAGGGGCATAATGGGGTTAGGGTGGCAAAATTGCTTCATTAAGGAAGCAATTGGCGCCTAGCCCTCTTCCATTGATGGAATGCATGCCTTTAAGGCATTGCTTGGGGCGCAAGGCAAGGCCTTGGCGCACAAGGAAGGCGTGGAGCTTAATGAGGAAAGGTTGAATGAGAATTAAGGAAATGTCTTGGAGACTTTCCTTATCTCAAACCTCCTCATCCTAGCCCTACACTTGTCTTGATCCTAGCCCATACCCTAACCGCCTCTTGCCCTATAAATGAGACCCTAATCGCCCCCTCATAATGATGATCGACTCTTGAAGGCGTGAATACAAGAGGAGGGGCGAAACCAAAGGTTTGAAGGGCGACAACTTCAAGAAGTGGCGCATCTTCTTCTTCCATCAAACCCTAGCCGCAAGCTTCATCCTTTCTTCCTCCTTTGGCGCAAGAGACTTGAAGGCTTGGCGGCATTCTCCTTATTCCTCTCTTCTTCATCAATTGGCGCTTCTACCTTGGAGGTGGCGCAAGTATTGAAGAGGGAGCACAAGGCTTGGATCTTCTTCCCGAGGCTAGCACCGGGCGAGGAAGAAGAGAACTCAAGAGATCCGTGTGTGTGAGACTGCAGAGGGCGGACACTTAGACGCCTACATCGGCATCGCTCTCTTCTTTGCTCTAAGGTATTTCCTAACTCATCGTGTCGACTCCCTTGCATGCGATCTTCACTGGGTTTTTGGGACCGGCCTATTTCGGGGACATTCTTCCGCTGTGCAAACATGTATGTCCATGACTCTAAAAATTGTAAAATGTCCCCGGGGTTTCCCAACAGTGGTATCAGAGCGACTTGCAAGCCTCGAACGATGTTTTATGCTTTTCTTTCATGCTCACATGCCATATCTCTATTTTCGTAAATAGCATGATGCATGGCAATCAATTTTTCTAAAAATAGAAAAATTAGGGTTTCTTGTTTCTATCATCCTCTCAATCTCTTTTGGATTTTTGGACTATTTTTCTTGTTTGATTTAAAGATCAAAGGCACACGTAATTTTGTCAAGTAGGACGGGCATTGTGTCTCCGGACTGGCCAGGTCTCTTGATATGACAAAATTGCCAGCCGAAAGGATCTCTGAAATCATCTTGAAAAATAAATCGCAATTAACCAAAAGATTTGTGAGAAGAAGATGAGAAGAAGAGACTAGTTTTATGAAAAAGTAAAATTTCTGATTTTATGTTTTTCATGAGCATGTAGAATTGCATGAGTAAATACCTTGATTGTGCATGATGTTGTGATCATTAGTCAAGCCACCTTTGCATGCCTGTGATGTATCCTTGTGAGGCCTGCGTGCCGCTTTTCCTTTTGCAAAGAAGAAGATTAGGGTGGCGCATGCATCGAATGAAGAGGCGCAACAAGCTTGCATAGTGGCGCAAGTTGGGCATGGCCGAACCCTTGGGTTTGTGTGCTAGCTAACTTGGCTTCTTGCATGGTGGCGCATCCTCCACAAAGAAAGACCATGGCATTGGCCGAACCTTTGGGGTCTACCCTTAGGGTTTGTGAGCTAAACCATGTGGGAAGGACCTTGGAGCCGACCTTGAGGACCAAGAAAGAGGGCGGCTAGGCTAGGTCTATTTTAGGGGCTTGAGTCCTATGTCAAGAGTTGAATCTCCTTAGGCATGAGTTGATTCAATATCTTGAAAGGGCTTTGATCACATCATCATTTACTGCTTTCCCTATCTGATAAAAGCATGCCTGAAATGTTTTATCGTTATGTTATCACTATAGGAGAGCATGCCTGTATTGTTAGACATAAGATAAAACGTAGGATGATGAGACTTAAAAACCCTCAAAGAAATATCAAGTCTAGTAGCCTTCTAACGCGTAGCCCTCACTAAGCTATCGATCAGTGGAGTTGTGAATTGTTTCCCACCCTCGTGGGACACACCCACTTATCTTTAGAAAGTGCGTGGTGACAATGATTTCCCCAGTCCAGTTTTAACCTGGACGTGCCTTCGCAAGGAAACTCGTTGGCCCTGGGCATAACGGTTAGGAATGGACTTGACTAGAAATTCACATGTGCTGGGCACATGGTGAAATTCTAGAGGCATCGTTGAAAGGTTAGGGTTTCATGTTGTATCCAGCCTTCGCTGGACATGAAACGCCTAGACTGTTTCAATAAAGGGAGTTGCTTGGAGCAACCGGCCGGCGCGCCCACCTTGTGAAGCATGGGTCACTTTGTGCATCTCATCCCACCCTCGTGGGACGCGAAGCCTCATGCGAAATAAGGATCCCATCTCACTAGGAAGTCTTAAACTTCCGGATTGACTTTGTGGGTTGTCAATTCGAATCAAAATAGTGGGAGCCATAATCATTTAAAACAAGTCCAGTTTAAATGATTCAAAGTAGTACTAATCTGCTGTTTCTTGGGTGTTGTAGAACAATGGCTACGAACACTGGCGGATTGTCACTGCGATCTATCCTGGACAAGGATAAGTTAGTTGGAACTAACTTTATGGACTGGCATCGGAATTTGAGGATAGTCCTCAAGCTTGAAAAGAAGCTGTATGTCCTGGAACAGCCTCTTCCTGTGGCTCCTCCGCCTAATGCCCGAACGGCAGAAAGAGATGCTTATAGGAAGCATCAGGATGACTCTTTGGAGGTTGCATGTCTCATGCTAGCCAGCATGGCACCTGAATTACAGGTGCAGTATGAGGAGCAGAACGCTTTTCAGATGATCACTCGTCTGAAACAGATGTTCGAGGCTCAGGCTAGAACTGAGAGATTTGACACTGCCAAAGCACTCTTTCGGTGCAAGTTGTCTGAGGGTGCACCAGTGAGACCCCATGTTCTCAAACTCATTGGGAATGTGGATCATCTCAGGAAACTGGGACATGCCATAGACAACGAGCTGGTTGTGGATCTTATTCTACATTCCCTGCCCCCTAGCTTCAGTCCGTTTATCATTAATTTCAACATGAACCGGATTGAGTGCACACGGGAGGAATTGATGAATATGCTCCAAACAGCCGAGCGCGAGATGGGTAAGACCAAACCCAATTCTGTTCTTTTGGTCCCTGCGACCAAGAAGATAAAGAAGAAGGGTAAGGCACGTGCTAAGGGCAGTGCCAAAGGTCCTACCAAGGCACTGAAAAAAAGGGCGAAGAAGTCAAAGGACCAGAGGTGTTTCCACTGTGGCGAGCAGGGTCACTGGAGAAGGGACTGCAGGCAGCTTCAGAATGAGGAGAAGAAAGGCTTGGCCTTAACTTCTAGCTCAGGTATTTATGTTACAGAAGTCAATCTTTCTACTTCTATGTCATGGGTATTGGATACCGCATGTGGAGCTCATATTTGTACAAATATGCAGGGGCTCAAGAAAAGTAGAACGGTGAAGCCTGGAGAGATAGACCTACGAGTTGGAAACGGGGCACAGGTTGCTGCTGTTGCTGTAGGCGTTTTGACTCTCTCCTTGCCTTCTGGACTTCACTTAGAACTAGATAATTTCTTCTATGTACCTTCTCTTACCAAGAACATTATATCCATTCCTTGCTTAGCAAGGAAGGGCTTTAAATTTGAAATAAATAAGAACTCCTGTTCTTTTTCATTTGTAAACATGTTCTATGGGAAGGGTACTTTATGCAATGGTCTGTATATCTTGGATATGGAAAGTTCTATTTGTAACATAAGTAATAAAAGGACCAAACTGAGTGGTTCAGTTGGTGCTTTCCTATGGCACTGTCGATTGGCCCATATAAACAAGAATCGCATCCAACAACTCCATGCAAATGGATTGTTAGATTCAAGTTCCTTGGAGGAATTTGATACTTGTGAACCTTGTTTATTAGGGAAAATGACAAAAGCGCCCTTCACCAAGATTGGTGAGAGGACAGGAGGTTTATTGGATCTCATACATACTGATGTGTGTGGGCCTTTCAATAAACAAGCCAGAGGAGGGTACAACTACTTCATTACCTTCACTGATGACTTCAGTAGGTATGGTTATGTCTACCTAATAAGACATAAGTCTGAATCCTTTGAGAAATTCAAGGAGTTCAAGAATGAAGTAGAGAACCAGCTTGGAAGATCCATTAAAGCTCTTCGATCAGATCGAGGTGGAGAATACCTAAGCGGTGAGTTCTTTGACTATCTGAAGGAGTGTGGGATCGTATCCCAACTCACTCCTCCTGGAACACCTCAATGGAATGGTGTATCTGAGAGGAGAAATCGAACTTTATTGGATATGGTTCGATCTATGATGAGTCATGCAACTCTATCTCCCTCATTCTGGGGGCATGCACTAGAGACAGCTTCTCTGATACTGAATAACGTTCCATCTAAGAGTGTCTCCAAAATACCATACGAGGTATGGACTGGGAGACGCCCTAATCTCACTTTTATCAGAATCTGGGGATGTGAGGCTTATGTCAAACGTCAGGATTCTAGCAAGCTAGAACCTAGATCTGATAAGTGTGTGTTTGTGGGGTATCCTAAGGAAACTAGAGGATACTACTTCTATGTCCCAGCCGAGAACAAAGTTTTTGTTGCTCGGGGAGCTGTCTTTCTGGAGAAAGAATTTCTCATGAAAGAAGTTAGTGGGAGGAAATTTGACTTGGATGAGGTCCAAGTTCAACCACAAGATATAGAGATGGAATCTGAGCCACCTGCACCGGTTGTTGGACAACCAGAGGCTCAGACACAGGTCCCACGTAGATCTAGGAGGATTCGTCGTGCACCTGAGAGGTATGGGTCGCTGCCGACCCAACACGATGGAATCTTCATCATTGAGGATGAACCCAGGACCTACGATGAGGCGGTCAGTGGACCGAACTCCGAGAAATGGCTTGACGCCATGCGATCCGAGATGGATTCCATGTCAGCTAACCAAGTCTGGGATTTGGTTGAGCCGCTTGATGGGGTAACACCCATTGGATGCAAATGGGTTTTCAAGAAGAAAACAGACATGGATGGCAACATAGTTACCTATAAAGGTAGATTGGTGGCTAAAGGATTTAAACAAGTCCACGGGGTGGACTATGATGAAACCTTCTCGCCAGTTGCCATGATTAAATCCATTCGGATTCTACTTGCAATAGCTGCATATCATAACTATGAGATATGGCAGATGGATGTGAAAACAGCGTTCCTTAACGGGAAGCTGACTGAGGATGTGTATATGTCACAACCTGATGGTTTCATCCATCCTGCAGAGGCTAGTAAAATCTGCAGGCTAAAGAGATCCATTTATGGATTAAAGCAAGCATCTCGAAGTTGGAATCTTCGATTTGATGAAGCCGTGAGAGATTATGGCTTTATCAAAAGCGAAGATGACGCCTGTGTATACAGAAAATTCAGTGGGAGCTTGGTAATTTTTCTGGTCTTGTATGTCGATGACATACTGCTCATCGGAAACGACATCCCTAGTCTTCAAGCTGAGAAGACATGGTTGGGGAAGTGTTTCGAGATGAAAGACTTAGGGGAGGCCGCCTATATTCTAGGCGTGAGGATCTACCGGGATAGATCCAAGAGACTCTTAGCCCTTAGTCAGAGTACTTACATTGATAAGGTACTGGAGAGGTTCTACATGGAGCAATCCAAGAAAGGATACCTTCCAGTGAGACATGGCCTTACTCTTTCAAAGAGCCAGTGTCCTACAACACAGGCTGAGAGGGATGACATGAGTCGAATTCCTTATGCTTCGGCAGTAGGATCGATCATGTATGCAATGTTGTGTACTAGACCAGATGTGGCATATGCTGTGAGCATAACCAGCCGATACCAATCCAATCCTGGTCTGCAGCACTGGGTGGTTGTAAAGAACATCCTAAAGTATCTGAGAAGAACTAAGGATCTGTTCTTGGTCTATGGGGGACAAGAAGAGCTCAGTATACAGGGCTACACTGATGCTTCGTTCCAGTCTGACCCTGACGACTTTAGAACGCAAGCCGGCTATGTGTTCAAGTTAAATGGAGGCGCTGTATGCTGGAAGAGCTTCAAGCAATCTACCATAGCAGATTCTACAACCGAAGCTGAGTATGTAGCTGCTTCTGAGGCAGCCAAGGAAGCTGTTTGGATAAGAAAGTTCTAATGTGATCTTCAAGTGGTACCTAGTGCAATGGACCCCATTGAACTCTACTGTGACAACAATGGAGCAATTGCACAAGCTAAGGAACCACGGTCTCATCAAAGATCCAAACACATACTCAGAAGATTTCACCTGATCAGAGAGATCATAGACAGAGGTGATGTCAAGATTAGCAGAGTAGACACAGATAACAATCTAGCAGACCCATTGACCAAGGCTTTGGCGCAGCAGAAGCATGATGGTCACGCTAGAGATATGGGGTTGAGATTGCTCAACTTCTAGGTCTTAGTGCAAGTGGGAGATTGTTGGTGTATATGCCCTAGGACCTAGCTTTGGTCAACTTATGTACTACTTGACATTGATATTTATATATCATTCTGGCATTGTCGTTATCATTGTCTGTCTACACCTGCGATTGTGTACTTACATGATAATGTCCCTGGAGACAGATTGGATCTGTGCTCAAATAATCATCCCCAGTCAATGTACCTTAGTAGATATGGGACAACTATGGTACTTGTAAAACTGGTATGTGGGCTGGTTAGGCACGGGGTGCTAACGCAGACACATGGGTATATTATGGGAGGATATACTGGATAGACCCGCTATGAGGCTATGACTTGGTGTCATGAGTTATCCTCATAAGTGACAGGAGATGCATTGATCCCTTGACTTGAGGTCATTGATCATTCTATATGGTTAGAGACTTGCTTTGATGCAACCTAACACCTTGCCGTAGTTGGAAGGTCATAAAGGTTGTCATTGAGCGTGTCACGACCCATATGAGAAGGTCAATGGACAGACATAGGATTTGCCCCTTCCTTTGGGAAGCTTGATATCCATGGAGCTCCTCTATGGTTCTATGACTGAAAGTGTATGGCCATACCCAGGTAAGAACCTGATTTAGTCATAGCCATGTGATTGGGTGAAAACAAGTGGTGACACACTTGTCCAATCAGATATCAGTTCGGCAAAGAGACTGTAATGCATCTGTACCTAGTTGCGATGATGGGGATGTCGATGTCGATATCCATTCCAATGACCTGGGTAGCAGCGATGCACTGCTAGGTACCACTCACTGCTTGTGGTGACCTTTGGTCAGCACTGCCAGCGTCAGAGGAACCTACAGGGTCGCACACCTTGATACTTGAGTTCTCGTATTGATCGGGAAGCCTTATGATCGAGTTATTGGATAACTCGGATCTTATTGGGAGATTTCATCAGCGCCAATGGGCCTGATGAGATGGAAGAATATTATTGGAGCCAAACTTCATTTTTGGCAGGTTGACCCGTATTTGACCATGGTTGGTCACATTTGAATTAGGGTTGCATTGGATTGGATCCAAGTGCTTAATCAACCCATGTAATGGAGTTTGGGCTAGCTCATTATCCAATGAGACCCAATAACAAGTTCTCATGAAGAGATGAGAGGCTAAAAGGGTATAATGGGGAGAGACCCAACCCCATTGGCGCCTAAGGGGCATAATGGGGTTAGGGTGGCAAAATTGCTTCATTAAGGAAGCAATTGGCGCCTAGCCCTCTTCCATTGATGGAATGCATGCCTTTAAGGCATTGCTTGGGGCGCAAGGCAAGGCCTTGGCGCACAAGGAAGGCGTGGAGCTTAATGAGGAAAGGTTGAATGAGAATTAAGGAAATGTCTTGGAGACTTTCCTTATCTCAAACCTCCTCATCCTAGCCCTACACTTGTCTTGATCCTAGCCCATACCCTAACCGCCTCTTGCCCTATAAATGAGACCCTAATCACCCCCTCATAATGATGATCGACTCTTGAAGGCGTGAATACAAGAGGAGGGGCGAAACCAAAGGTTTGAAGGGCGACAACTTCAAGAAGTGGCGCATCTTCTTCTTCCATCAAACCCTAGCCGCAAGCTTCATCCTTTCTTCCTCCTTTGGCGCAAGAGACTTGAAGGCTTGGCGGCATTCTCCTTATTCCTCTCTTCTTCATCAATTGGCGCTTCTACCTTGGAGGTGGCGCAAGTATTGAAGAGGGAGCACAAGGCTTGGATCTTCTTCCCGAGGCTAGCACCGGGCGAGGAAGAAGAGAACTCAAGAGATCCGTGTGTGTGAGACTGCAGAGGGCGGACACTTGGATGCCTACATCGGCATCGCTCTCTTCTTTGCTCTAAGGTATTTCCTAACTCATCGTGTCGACTCCTTTGCATGCGATCTTCACTGGGTTTTTGGGACCGGCCTGTTTCGGGGACATTCTTCCGCTGTGCAAACATGTATGTCCATGACTCTAAAAATTGTAAAATGTCCCCGGGGTTTCCCAACAAGTAGCTCACCGGCGCAAGCAGCGGATGCAAGTCCGGCCGCCTTGCACGGCGGCAATGGGGCGGCGCGGGCGAGCGGCCGGTTCGGTCCGATTTCAGGATTTGGGTTTGGTTTATTTGAAATAAACCTAGCTCGCTGAGTTTGGAATTGATTTGAACCGGTTCAATAGTTTGGGCCGTTCAATTTCAATTTCAGCCCAGTTCTAGTTTTTGCACCGGTTCGACCCTAATTCGGTCGAATCTAGGCCGGTTCAGGTAGCCTTGGAAAGCTTATGAAAATGCCTATCCAATGGTATCTTGTTTGTCCTTAGATGACTTGTATAATTTATGTAATTTAGGTTTTAAGTGTCAGTTTGGCTTGGTTCAGGCTAAATCTGACCGGTTCACTGCAATCCTGAGCGGTTCAGTGGGTTCTGTGTCCGGTTCACTAGATCTAAGGTTGGTTCCCTAGGTTTTGAGATGTTTTTTATCTGTTGGTGGTCTCTGTTTTTAAGTTTGAATCTTATTTGATAAAGTTTATGTACAAATTTATGTTTCAGAGTATTTGATCCACTTTCGGCTTGCGTCGTTTGATAAAAAGTTTTATTGGCTTTTCAAAGGTAAGACCTTAAACCAGATTTCTACAAATAAGCTTTGATAATCTTTATTCCAATTGACTCCATTAGTATAGTATTATGTTCCTCGATTTACAAACAGTTGTATTTTTGTCATTGAGTACATACCTAGTTCCCTTCGGGGTTAGTATCCACTATGTGGACAGATCGGGGTCCCAAGTTAGCATGCATCGAAATTCGTAACACATGGTAGTGCGTGTGTTCACCATGTAAGGTGTGTGATTCACCACCTTATTATGCGTATTCGGGGGTGACGACCCCACAAGCCAGTAGGTATTGCTCATAGAGGTTTTCATGTGTGATACCATTTTTTATGATTTTTCTTCAGTATGGATTTTATCCATAGTTAACTCAGTTAAACCAGATTATACAGTTGCATTATGATTTTTGTTTACAGTTTTCAGTTCATAATTGTTACCTTTGATATCCGGTTTTGATACATCTTTTTATTCCTATTCATGTTTGTTGCTAATTTTCCCTCTTTTAGATCTAAGGGACTACCCTTTCTTCTGGGGAGAGACTTGCTTAGCATTTATTTGCTAACCTGTGAGGGATGTTGTGCAGTTGCAATTCAGGAGGAGTCAGATCGTCTGACAAATCCCCGCAAGCGCAATTACGCTTGAAGTGACTCAGGTGACACGAGTTTCCATAAGATAGTTATTAGAGTTTAGTTGTTAGTTACTATTGTTATTTAGTTATTCTTTAAAAGCTAAAGTGTTAGCTAGTTGAAATAGTTGTACACCTTTTTGGATATTAGTTTTCGTCACTCTGAGATTTGCTTTAATAAAAAGATATATTTTCTTTCGCACATTTTAGATTTAGATTAATAACTTGAATTGCATAAGGAGGTGTGACACACTTTAACCATAATGGCTCCTTTCTAGAAGCAATGTGCTAATGGCCGTGCTTGAGAAGAGCCGAATTAATACTGTATACATCCCTTAAGCTCACCCTATCCCCATGAAAATAGTGGATGTGTGATTTTACTCTAAGAAACCTTTGAAATCCCCCTTTTGAGGCTCGAGGTCTATTGAAATTTAGATAACATCAATTTGATTTTGCTCCCATCCGTGTAGGGAGGTAGAAAGCACTACACTAATAAATGATGTTACCATAGCAAGTCAATCCAATGAGCTCAATTCGCCTGGCATAAGACAATGATTTCTATTTCCACATACTAATATACTTTGTCAATCTTTCAATTAGTGGCAAGTAGTCTACGATGGTTGGATTTTTGCTAGTAACCGAGATACCCAAATAATGAGATTTTCAAATTTCAAGGGTCCAAATGCAACTCATGGAACTCTACAATGATTAAATTTCAAACTAACTTTTTATTCCACGAAAATCCATTGATTAAATTAGGCTCGATAGTGATATCACATTCAGCTCCATGATTTAATATTGACAAATTCCAGTTAAGAGGATGCATTTTTTTTGGAACAAAATTGTGTTAAATTCTATTTTCCAGTGACGCGGTGAACTTCTATTCAACCAATCTAATGCCTTCAATCTTCTCGGCAGCTTCATCTTCATGTTTCTTGAGAAGTATGGTGTAAGGAAACTAGAAGCTTTGTTTGGGATTCTTATTGCAACTATGGCAATCACATTTGCTGTAATGTTTGGCCAAACCAAACCTAGTGGAATGCACTGCACCAATAAATGATGTTACAATAGTAAGTCGATCCAATGAGCTCGATTCGCCTGTGGCATAAGACAATGATTTCTATTTCTATTTTGCACATAGTGAGATGCTTTGTCAAATTTTCAATTAGGGCAAATAGTCTACGGTGGATGGTTTTTTGCTAGTAACCGAGATACCCAAATATTAAAATGGTGGAGATTCCATACTAATGCCCAAATATTAAGTTTGCAATCTGAGAAGAAAACTTGAGATTTGTGCTTACTTGATATGCAACTCAATCTTATATGCAAATTGGGATAGTACTCACTCGATCTTCATAGGGTAGATTCTTCTGTTACCTTGCAAAAGATAATCACAATATCCACAAACTATAGGTTAGTGATGATTAGATGCTTGCATTTGAAACGTAGCTACAAGTTACCTCGCGTGGATTCTTGATGTAGTGGGTGGCAACGTGTTAAAATTAAGCAAAAGACTAAAAATAATTTTATAATTAAGAAAACAATACAATGGTTGATGTTAGGTACATAGAGATTGGCAAAACCAAGCAGAATCTGCACAACCATAGAGTTTAAATTGCAATTTAGGTTATGCTCCAAATTCCTCTACTAATAATTAACTGAAGAGAGAGGAAAGAAGGGAAATGTTGTGCTCGCTCTAAGAAGAGCAAGGAGATATGTTGCGCCGCATGGAGAAGAGATGGAGGGCTTCGGGCGATTTCTATTTTCACCAAACCCTTCAGTCTTCACATTAATACATTAAGTAAAAATAGTAAATGCAAAACACTAACAGCGAATAAGAAAGAAACAAAAAAAAAAACAAATAGAAAAAACAGGAGAAAGGTTAGAGAAAGAGGGGATCTGGAACGGAAAAGGGCGCTGGAGCTTGGTTGCTTCTCGCGTCGCCTGGCCAGATTAAGGGGAAGAAGAATAGAAGCCATTGCTGAGGATTCGATAGGGTAGGGAGGAGTGGACATCGACGCTTGGGAACTTTGTTGGAGTCCCTGTTGAGGAGTTTGGATGCCAGCAACATCTCATAGAAGGTCATAATCTTGCCTGCTAATATTGCACGAGTCAAAAAAAAATTGCATGAGTCTATGACTGTGACTGTGGAGTTACCTTCAGGTTCACCGTTCACATGAGACTGTAAAAGCATACAGGAGTCACCTAGGGAAATATGCTACTTTGGTGACAATTGCTTGAGGGTCCCTCCCTGTAAATCTACAGGATCACTTCCTGTCAATGAAGAAACCACCAGGAACACATGGACAAAATCAATATAGAAGGCATAGCATTCCCTTCTTAGGATCGCCATACAGGGTTCATGCCTAGAAATTTTTTCTTTTTATACATCCAATGACAGAAAGGTGATTTTGCCTTATGAATTTTTTTCTGCTAATTCCTCCACATTCCAATGTTGCAGACTGATTCCTCTTCCTACACATGTAGTTGCTCATTGTTTGGATCAAACCATATAGCACTTTAGATATCATCCAAATTTTTATAAAGAGAGCGTACTAGGATTTGCAACCAGCCCAATCTTTGCACCCTACTTGATCTTGTTTATTCAAATTTTGCTTAAATGACACTATATTGATAGGGGGTACTATGAGAATAAATTAGGTATTTGGAATTTTTAAAACTTTTCATACTATGGTACAAGGAAAACAAGAAGAATAAAAATGCTTACATGGTGGCAGACAGAAGAGAGCTAGCTATATATCTACTGTTAGGCCATTTTTGGACTAATGGGCCGAAATTTGAGCGCGACCCAAAATTCTAATCAGCCCAGCCCGCTATTAATCCTTATGTGGATCGGGTCAAAGCAGCGGATCAGGTGCCACCCGGATCCGGACCCATTTAGCCTCAACGAGCGAAAACCGCGCGGGCACTTGCGTGTGATGCATGCAAAGCGACACTCGATGTGGACGCTATCTCCTCGGGAGTCGCATTGACTCGGGCGGGATGGCGCGGGAAAAAGGCGGAGGACATCGTCCTTGCCGCTGGCTCACGAACTTTTGAACGGGAAAAAAAAAGAGAAAGGAGCTCACCGGCGCTCCTCTCCCTCGTCTCCCTCTCCTCCGGTCAACCTCGTCTCTTGTCGGACATTCGTCGGCGGAGCTTTCCAGCCATTCCGGTGGTGTGGGCGAGTGGTGGAACGCCTAGGAAACCTTTGTCCCACTTTCTGCCGTCGCTACCTTCGTCTTTGCCGCCGCTAGCGCAGTCGCTGGATCTCACTACCAAACCGCCTTGGAAGGCGCAGCCGACAACCACATCACCGGAAGGAAGGAGCCGACACCTAGCACCAAGGTACTTTCCTCCCTACCCTGATCCTCGTTCCCGGCAGCGCCCTCAGTCCGGTGAACCCGCTACGCTCCCTGCCTGTCGTGGCCGCCCTCCCTTTCCTGCTCCTCCGGTGAGCCCTTCCCCTCTTCCCGGCTGCCGGCCCGCCTGCGTGCAGGAAGTTCCGGAGCTAGCTCGCCTGCATGCGAGAGTCTTATCGTTGGTCGCCTGTGTGCGACGCTCTCTGCTTTGGGTTCTTCTCTGGCATGTTGAGGTCGTCCTTGGGTTCATGTTGTGTCCGCAAGTGCACGGATACTCGAAGTAATAAAGAAAGATATCGAACCACAGAGACCTTATTGTTAAGTACCAAATAGATGTTTTCTCACTAACTAAGCAATCGATTATGATGCAAATCAATGATGGAAAACACATGTAATTAGATAATCAGAGAGAAATATTGGGACTAGGGTTTTATTCACTTTAATTTTCATGACTAGATATATAAGGATGTTCATCAATCAAATTCTAATTTGATAAAGACTTAATTTACTTCATAAGGGGATTATCTCACTTTCGTGCAGACAACCATGCAGAGACAAATCCTCGCTTTCGCGCAAGATTTATCCCAAGCTGATGATAAGTAAATCATCAATCAAAGAACTCAAGATCACTTTCGTGCATCTGAATTCTAGGTTGATTGTCTCGAGCGGAATCTCGAGGATCACTTTTGTGCATCCGAGACTCAACACAAGTTATACCTATGGTTCTCCAACGTTCTGATCCTCACTTTCGTGCAAGATCTCCACGTTTGACACGCTAAATTCATCCTAGGTTCATAATCATCATCAAGACAATTAGTCATCTAAAATAAAGAAATAAGAACTTAACCTAATTTCTTACGGTGAGTTCCTATTAATCAATTTTAGGGTTCCAGTTCTCAAGCATGTCACCTTTCGGTCCTTAATGCAAGAACTCTATTCATGATGACAAAAAGTAAACTAAGGAGAAACTTAGAACAATAATCACATAGGTAAAATTATCAAAGTAGAATAATCATGATGAAAGAAAAGATTATCTAATCATTAAAAATCAAGGGGATTACACCCCATGTCCCACAATATGTCTAAGCAAGCATGGAGAGAGAAATACAATCAACCATAGTTTCAAAGTATCAGAAATTTAAGAGAAGGAAGAAATAAACTTTACAACATGGTTGTGAAATTAAACACAGCCGTAATTTGCAAGGAACTCGTTGTGAATAGTGTCGATGACGCTTCTTTCGTTGATTCCTCCTCCAATTGAACTCTTTTTCCTCTGAAACATCTGGGATGTTGTCTTCTCCTCCAAGCGAAGCTTCTGCATGAAAATCATGGCCTGAGGTGCCCTCTACGCCTCTCGGCGCGAGGCCAAACCCTAACCGCCTCTCTGGCAATTTCTCCCTCGATTCTAGATAAAAATTCCTTTTTCTGGTGCGTGTGTCTTCGCCTCTTAAAGACGAGTCTGCATCAACTTTCAGATCTAAATTTGGAGCTCTAGATCAAAAGTTAAGGCCCGCGCAAGATTCAGCCGCGGAAAACTCGCATTTTTGACTGGAAATTACGGCCGTGTTATATTTTACGGCAGTGCCGTATTTTCGTTATGCGTGTTCTGGGTCAAAATTACGGCCCGTGAAATGCTTCTCGACCATGTCGTAAAATCGGTTGAGTTCTTTGGTCTAAAGTGTCTGAAAAATATAGCACCGTAATTTGGTTTACGGCACTGCCGTAAAATCGACAAGTGTCTCTGTTCTGAAGCGCTCCAAATTACGGCAGTGTTATTCTTTACGGCAGTGCCGTAAAATCTGAAAAACCTTCTGTTCGGAAACTCCCCAAAATACGGCAGTGGCTCAGATTTTACGGTAGCGTATGAAAATACGGTACCGTAAAATAGGTTACGACACTGCCGTAATTTGCTGAGTTGCTCCGTTTTGAGTGAAATTTCTTGGGTGATCTCCTCTTGATGATGGTAACTCTTCTATGTGTTTGATTTTGCTCAAAAACTCCTTGAAGTAGTGTCTTTTTACCTGAAAATCATGAAAAACCAAAATAGAAGTAGACTTTGCAATATTCGATGAATTTAGCATAAAAATAAGCAAAAAGATCCTCAATTTAGCATGAAAAGATACATAAAATGATACAAAATATACTATATATTTTGGTGTCATCAAAATACATAAGGCTCAAACTTTGCTTGTCCTCAAGCAAAAATCAAAAATTGATTAAAAGAATAACCTTTTCATGCTCGATAAATTTCTAAAATACAATCATCAATGAAAAATTCCATCAATTGTTTCACAAAACTTCAAATAAATATATCATTCTTAGAATTCAACCCTCTAGATCCACAACTCAATCAAATAAAACTTTGCAACTTGTATAATAAATAGAATTTTCAATCTCATGATTTCACCCAGTTTTCAGTTCAAATCTATCATGCCTTTGTTTACAGGAATTAGGTTTCCAAATCTTTTTCCACACATAATTTTTTTTTTTTTGATTATTTTTGCAAAGATGACATGCATCCACTTAGATACACACTTTTTATTTTTGACTTCAACTCTTATCTTCGGAACCACTATCAATTTTACATAGTGCCAAGTAGAGGAGTCTTATTCTTTTTATCTCTCATTATTTTTCATTCATAGACTTCAACCCATGTCTTAGGTACCACTATCAATTTTACATAGTGCCAAGTAGGGGAGTCTCTCACTATTTTTATGGATCTTGGATTCTTATTTCCCAACAAATAGCATAATAGACTAAACATCTACTAGGTTGATCAATTAATATCGATTCACAAATCATACTCATATGCTCATTTTATTCAAAGGAGTAGTTTCACCATAGATCTTATTCCTCAAATAATACATCTACCCAAAATTTCATGCATCAACCAATGTCAAATTTCAAAAGATGGATATGTATTAGAGAAATAAATTCAACACAATAGCTCTAGTCCTAATCACATGCATGAACATATTCATCATCATAGAAAATTCACACACCTCTCATCACATGAATTCAAGTCATAAAAATTTTCAAACATCTAAATATGTCAAAATCAATGCAAAATGTGTGAAGTATTAAACTCAAAAAGTCAAAAGATGTAAAGTGATAGATCCGTGTAATCACATAAGGCTCAAATAATGCAAAGGGTGTACAGTGATAAAATTTTGAGGAGAAGAAAAGTGTAGATAATCGAATCAAATAGTCACAAGAAAGTGCAACCAATACTCACAAAACTATATGGCAAGCTCTGACTGAAAATACATAAGGCTCAGATCAAAAATAGTGTCGGGGTAGATGCTACTAGGTCCAAAGATGTGCCTTTTCAAAATTTTTCCTGCACAATTTAAGATACATAAGGCTCAGTCTAAAAATAGTCTCCAAGAATAATAATGATAAAAAATAATTTTCTCAAGAAAGAATCAGAGATATCATCGATGATCCAGGAAAGTGCTGGTGGAAAGAGCTGATGCAGTTGAGAAGCAAAAGTAGAACAGAGGCTAGCTGAAGAGCTACTAGCAATGACGATGGTGGTGCCGACTGTAGAGTGAGTAATCCCTAGTGGCCTACTAGAGAATACAGTCCTGGAGGTGAGATCGTCGGCCGGTGGTGCAAGAGATAACAATGCAAAAATAAAAAATCAGTTACTAATAAATATTCTACTGCATAAATAAATAAAATCAATAGAATAAAAGGCAGTAGAAGAAGTAAGAGTCTGCATATGGTATAATCCAATGTCAACGGTTGGAAACAGTGATGTCAGAGGCAGATGCGGTGGTGGCTAGAGGTGGAAGACAATTGTTCTTGAAGATTTCTAGATCTGGAGTCAAAAGAAGCAATAACAAGTAGAAAGCAAACAAAGCAGTTTTTGAAAATTTTTTTTTATGAAAAGTAGCCATACCCTAGAATAAAATTTAATGATCCAAATAGAAAATGAACAGAACCAAGTTGTAGAATAAGATATATTCTTTTCAGACGTATGAAAATCAAAGGATCAAAATCTATTAGAAATTTAGGGCATCAACAGAAAGAAGGCTACTCAGATTAAAAACTGCACAAACTGTACAAAAGTTAATCAGATTCAAAAAGTTGCTATGTGTCCTAGAATAATCAGAAAATATTTTCATGAAAATAATTAATCCACAAGGTAGAATGACACACAAACTTCCAATTCCAAGTGAAAAATCTGGGTTTCAAGTTATTTAAGCATCTTAAAAAGCTGTAGCAAAAGTGCTAATCAGATTAGTTAGAAGAAAACTGCTATAGAAATTAATCAAAATCGAAAAGTTGCTATGGGTTTTAGAATGATCCATGGACTTTAAAATTCAGAAAAAATATCCAGATGATAGACAAAGATGAGTACTTCCATGTCGTGCCAAAGATTAAAATTTTTGCCATTCCAGTTTCTTAAAATTGCAGCGAGAAAACACCTAGTCAAGTAAGCAGAATGCAGAAAGCAGGTTTCAAATTACGGCACCGTATTACACATTACGATACTGCCGTATTATTCAAAGAACTCTCGGGAAAGAAATCACTCAAAATTACGGCACGTGAAAGACGTTACGGCCCTGCCGTAAAATTTACAAAACTTTCTGTAAAAATGGACCGAAAATACGGTACTGTAAAACCAATTACGGCGGTGCCGTATTATGCGCCAAAACTTGTTTTCACCTACAAAAAGAGAAGAAAAATTAATTTTAAAAATAAACTAAAATAAAAGAAACTAAACTAAGGTAGAAGTGCTTGGGTTGCCTCCCAAGAAGCGCTAATTTTTAGGTCCATAGCTTGACAAAAAAAATCAAATCTCATGGTGAAGCAGGTGAATCAATTCCAAAGTAAAGAGCAAACAATTTTCTGCATTTCCTTTGTCCAAAAATTTTAGCCACTAATCCAAATATCCAGAATTTCATCAAAATCAAAATGGCTTTCTTAAACATGCAGAAATTAAAATTTTCAACTCTACTCAAAGGATATTCAATAATCTTCCTAAATTTATCAGTAAGTAAAATCGTGAGTCCTTTCTTCAAATTTATATTTTCAATTGCAATAGAAATAGGACTTTGATCAAAATAATCAAGCATTTGATCATCATAATAATAGTCTTTATGTCTCTCATTAGAATCCTCAATAAAACATAATTTTTCAAATAAGTCACAATATTCAATAGTAGATATGGGTAAAACATCAGAGTGAGATTCATTAATTTTTGTAATTTTCAAATCATCTACAGGTTCTTCATGCACTTCATCAAACAATTTAGCAATTTCAAAATCATCATTAAAGTCAAGATGAGACTCTTCAAAATCAATTTCCTCATGCCTCCCCACAAATAATTCATCATTGGAAGAGTCAAAATCAGAATCATATGAAAAATCATAATGAGATTTATTAATGTTTTCAATAGAATCAGAGTTGACCACAAGAGATTTATCATTAATTTCAAAAATATCACCAAAATCACAGTGGGGTTCATCAATGTCTATAATTTTCAAACCTTCATCATGCTCATCAAATTTAACCATAACTAAGTTTTCATCAAAATCAGAATTATCATTAAAAGAGGTTTTTTCAATTTCAATTTCCCCAACCTTTTCCTCAAATAAATCATCAGAAGAATCAATTTTATAATTATCAAAATCAGGATGAGATTCATTAATATTCACATAAGGCTCAATCTCAAAACAATCATAATCATAGGGGGATTTTTCTAAATCAATTTTCTCAGTTTCAAACTCAAATAAACAATCTTGTTGTGTTCTTTGGGTTTCCAAAATTTTAGAATTAGCAGTTAAAGATTCTACTTTAGAAGCAAGTTGACTAATCATCCCCTTAAGATCTTCAATTTTTTTACTTCTATTTGTCATGAGTTGGTTTTGATTTGACATGAATTTTTCAAGCATGGATTATAAGCTAGATTTTTCAGTATCCTCAAAGCATGGCACAGAAACATGATCAGAGCAATCATCATAAAAAGAAGTTTGATTTCCCCAACTAGGATAATAATGATCATCTTGATAACATGATGAATTAGAATTTTGAGGCATTAAAAATTTGCAATTAGAAGTATTATAATCAGAAGACTTACAAATATTACATGTAACAAAATAAGAGTGTAATTTCGCTATTTTTGCAAGAGTCATCTGTGAATAATCTTTATGCTCGCCTTGTTGCATGTATACCTTACCTCTTTCAGAAGCCCATGAATTATGATGAAAAGACATATTTACCAAATCTATCAAGAACAGAAAGATAATCCAATACCAATCAATCAAAAATTTTTTTTCAGAATATATAAAAAAATAGAAAATATAAAACACAAGCAAATTTACAAATTTCAGAAATCGCAGTCCTGTCACAACTGTGAAAATCCAAATCTGCAAAAAGAAAAAAAACAAAGTTAAATCTAAAACAAATAAAAGTTAGTCTAGCAATACTAACAACTATTTTGATATTAACAAAACTAAGGTCCCCGGCAACGGAGCCAAAAACTTGTTGTGTCCGCAAGTGCACGGATACTCGAAGTAATAAAGAAAGATATCGAACCACAGAGACCTTATTGTTAAGTACCAAATAGATGTTTTCTCACTAGCTAAGCAATCGATTATGATGCAAATCAATGATGGAAAACACATGTAATTAGATAATCAAAGAGAAATATTGGGACTAGGGTTTTATTCACTTTAATTTTCATGACTAGATATATAAGGATGTTCATCAATCAAATTCTAATTTGATAAAGACTTAATTTACTTCATAAGGGGATTATATCACTTTCGTGCAGACAACTATGCAGAGACAAATCCTCGCTTTCGCCCAAGATTTATCCCAAGCTGATGATAAGTAAATCATCAATCAAAGAACTCAAGATCACTTTTGTGCATCCGAATTCTAGGTCGATTGTCTCGAGCGGAATCTCGAGAATCACTTTCGTGCATCCGAGACTCAACACAAGTTATACCTATGGTTCTCCAACGTTTCGATCCTCACTTTCGTGCAAGATCTCCACGTTTGACACACTAAATTAATCCTAGGTTCATAATCATCATCAAATCAATTAGTCATCTAAAATAAAGAAATAAGAACTTAACCTAATTTCTTACGGTGAGTTCCTATTAATCAATTTTAGGGTTCCAGTTCTCAAGCATGTTACCTTTCGGTCCTTAATGCAAGAACTCTATTCATGATGATAAAAAGTAAACTAAGGAGAAACTTAGAACAATAATCACATAGGTAAAATTATCAAAGTAGAATAATCATGATGAAAGAAAAGATTATCTAATCATTAAAAATCAAGGGGATTACACCCCATGTCCCACAATATGTCTAAGAAAGCATGGAGAGAGAAATACAATCAACCATAGTTTCAAAGTATTAGAAATTGAAGAGAAGGAAGAAATAAACTTCACAACACGGCTATGAAATTAAACACAGCCGTAATTTGCAAGGAACTTGTTGTGAATAGTGCTGGCGACGCTTCTTTCATTGATTCCTCCTTCGATTGAACTCCTTTTCCTCTGAAACTTCTGAGATGTTGTCTTCTCCTCTAGGCAAAGCTTCTGCGTGAAAATCACGACCTGAGGTGCCCTCTATACCTCTCGGCGCGAGGCCAAACCCTAACTGCCTCTCTAGCGATTGTTCCCTCGATTCTGGATAAAAATTCCTTTTTTTTCAGTTCGTGTGTCTTCTTCTCTTAAAGACGAGTCCACAGCAACTTTCGGATATAAATTTGGAGCTCTGGATCAAAAGTTAAGGCCCGCGCAAGATTCAGCCGTGGAAAACTCACATTTTTGACTGAAAATTACGGCCGTGTTATATTTTACGGCAGTGCCGTATTTTCGTTATGCGTGTTCTGGGTCAAAATTATGGCCCGTGAAATGCTTCTCGACCATGCCGTAAAATCGGTTGAGTTCTTTGGTCTAAAGTGTCTGAAAAATATAGCACCGTAATTTGGTTTACGGCACTGCCGTAAAATCGACAAGTGTCTCTGTTCTGAAGCGCTCCAAATTACGGCAGTGTTATTCTTTACGGCAGTGCCATAAAATCTAAAAAACCTTCTGTTCGGAAACTCCCCAAAATACGGCAGTGGCTCAGATTTTACGGTAGCGTATGAAAATACGGTACCGTAAAATAGGTTACGACACTGCCGTAATTTGCTGAGTTGCTCCGTTTTGAGTGAAATTTCTTGGGTGATCTCCTCTTGATGATGGTAACTCTTCTATGTGTTTGATTTTGCTCAAAAACTCCTTGAAATAGTGTCTTTTTACCTGAAAATCATGAAAAACCAAAATAGATGTAGACTTTGCAATATTCGATGAATTTAGCATAAAAATAAGCAAAAAGATCCTCAATTTAGCATGAAAAGATACATAAAATGATACAAAATATACTATATATTTTGGTGTCATCAGTTCAGCGAGCAGCTGGGTGGTGTCCTCTTCCTTCCAGCACGGAAGAGCTCGCCTTCGAGGTCATCTGCTTCACCAACTCGAGTGGAGGAGCAGCTGGTTGCCTTAGCCGCCGTCCGTGCGTGTGCATCTTCTGCCGCTCCGCGTGCCTCCTTCCTGTCTTCGTTCGCCTAATCTTCCTTCCACCGGCGTCAGTAGTGACTACTCCTTCCGTGGGGTACAGTGGGTGGTCGGCGCCACCTTTCTTCTCAGCTTCCAACCTTGGCTGAGTTTGCCTTCGGTCGTACGTGGCTTTTCGGTGTCGGGCGGGCTACCTTCGAGCAAGCCCTCTCTTACGGCTGTTCTCGTCTACGTTCGAGAAGGACGAGGCCGTCGGGTTTTCCATTGTCCTTGTGTGACACCCCCGGCAGAGTGTTGTCTGGCCTCTTCGCCAGCATGTGAGTGCGGAGCCGGCCGTGTTCTTTCCATCACCGACGTGCGACATCGTGTGGACGACCATTTGCGATCGCCGGGCGCCAGCTTGATCAGTGGTCGTGAGAGTGAGTCTGGCTCCCCGACGTGGGACGTCCGGCTACTTCCCTTGGTTCCCTCTCCGACACGTGTACGTGTCCGGATTCTGTTGTGGGCCCTGTCCGATGCGGTCGGTCACGGGTGTGTCCCTCTTGGGTTCAGGTGAGCCCGATTTGACTCGACGACACTGGTTTTTGGTGAATTGTCTACGTTGACCTGAGCCGTGTTAGAACGGCAGCGATCCTTGTTGAGTCCATAGTCGGGCTGGGAGTCGGTTCGAGAAATCGACTCCGCCGATCGTGCCCAATCTAGAGGTTTCGACCGTTGTGATTCATGCATTGACGTATTTGGACTCAAGTCGAGCGTTGACTCACGTGAAAATCCACAAAAAAATATTACCGTAATTTAGGGCGTGACAGCTAGTATGTTTAACGAGTACTTAACTAGATATAAAATTAAACATCAATTAACTAGTCCACTACTTAACTAGACATAAAATTAAATATCAATTAACTATTCCACTGGCACCTTATTAAAATAGTATTGCACAAAAGATAAATCACACTATTAAAGAAAAGGTTAGATGCATGCTATTACCTTTTAAGTCACTTAAATTATTTTGGACTATAGGATTGAAAACTAATATTTATTTGATTAATTTATCACATTCTTTTCCCTATTTGATGCGTTATTCCTCATAAAGTTTGGTATGGAAAGATGTTTCTTATGCCCTTGTGTTTGTTGTTGCAATGCTTTCATGTATGTTACTAAAGAAAATAGATCAAACCATGATGCTAAGACAATCAAATATATTTTTCATCATTATGGTAAGATGAGTTTGACTACAAATTATGTGATTAGTAAAAAGAAAATTATATACAAAATTGAGATATTGTCATGTATGAAGATCATAATATGAAAAACTTTAAAAAGGTAGAAAAATCAAAGCTATAGTATGTTACAAGCAAGGTTGTCAGGATCGAGATCTTAACTAGGAACGATAAAAGCTTTATAAGATCGGAACGGAGAATCGGATCGTAAGATCCTACCAAATTATTTAAAATATATATTTTTTTAAAATATATTTATCTAATTAGACTTAAGAGTATGAAAAATATTTTGATAAGTAATTATATATATACTATTTTTAGATGTATTAATAGTATAGTATATGACACGCTGAAATTGAATATTTATGAGGTAATGATGATGGAGATAAGGAAATAAAAGATGAATATAATAAAGGTGTACAATAAAACTAGAAACAATAAAGACATGCAGTGAAATGAAGACAACAAATAAAAGCATGAAAAATATTACTAAGTTTACTCTAATAAATAATTGAAGTAGACAAATATAGTTATAGATGATAACGAGCTTAAGTTGATGAATGTTAGTCAAAGAAAGAACAAATAATAATAATTAAAGACGAAAAATTACATCACATTAATTAATGATATAATAGATTATTGATTTTTAGCATAATATGAACTTATTTTACCTATTAACTTATGATCGAGTAGGATCGATGGGATCGTAAGATCCTACCCGATCCTAAGACTCGGATCGTGGGATCGTAAGATTCTATCATATTTCAGATCCTACATTCGTTTCGGAACGGCTTTCCTAATTTGGGTCGTAGGATCGGAAGATTATAAGACCAGAACGTATTTTTGATAACCTTGGTTACAAGTGATACTCCAGCTAAGTACATGAGTCTATTTCTATGATGGATAGAGTACCATGAATAACTGTAATGATGTTCCTATAGATATTGGTAGTCAGGGGCGGATCTACATTGTCTCGAGCATGGAGAATTATGCCTAATGATATTTAAGAGATATATTGATACGAGGTCAGCGTCTATGGAAATAGACCAGCTAAGCGGAACAATAACGATATCGAGACAAGAAGTCCACCAAATATCCTGCTAATGAGTCACTCCTGTAAAAGCATAGTCAATTAGTTTCCAGTGTGTCTACAGCTTATGGTTGACGAGGATCCAAGTTGAATCAACAAAGAGAGTAAAAGGAGAGACAGAAAAAGAAGGAACCCTAACCTTTGAGTGAAGCATTAGCATAGCAGCAGATGATTCCCCCATGATTCGTTTGTTTTGGTCTGTATCCTGAAATTAAAGCCCAGGTGGTGACTTGATCTCTTTGCACTTTCTAGTGTCTATATCCTGATCCACAATTACGTGGTGAACTTTCCCAGTTTGTGTATTTTCCTAGTGATGTTTGTCCTTATTTAAATTGGTAGTGCGGAGTTTATTTAAATTGGCAGTGTGGACTTTTTTTTTTTTTTTTTGTCGAATGATCTCAGCTTAGCTTTTCCTTGAACTTAATAGAGTATGGAACTCATTCTATAAGTGCCATGTGTTGTAGTTGTAGATTTTGGTTAAATAGATTAATGCAGTTGCATTCTTTTGCTTCTGGAATGGTGCTTGGATCTTGTTGCTTGTTTTACGGAGTGATATTATGTTTTGTTTTGTTCCTACTGACTAAACCTACAATCAGTTTACTTTGCTCATTATCAAGTGGTGGTATCAGAGCCTATCGATGATGACCAGAGGCTGTCAAAGAAGACCTGATGTTCGTAAGAAAGACACATGTGATGTTGCAGTCATTGAGTTGCGAACGCGAGTCCAGCTGGCTCGGGATCAACTAAATCGGCTATGGCAGATAAAGGATAAGCGTTTACATAAGCCATGAGTCAATAATGAATATAGTGAGAAAGAGGAAAACAATGGCCCTTTTTGGCAATCCCTACTTTATGAGGAACACACTCACCAACAATTTCGCAATCAATTACAGCAACATCACCAATCAAATTTTGATTTCTGAATAGACATACTGATGGGGAAGCCAACATTCATGCATTCAAACAAAGCGATTTTGAAATCATTGTGGTATATTTAAGCATTCAAACAACGCGATTTTAAAATCATTGTGGTATTTAGCTTGCAATAGTGAAAGTCGAATTACTCTAACGCCTTTGGAAACTAGTTGTTTTTTATATTTTAATAGGGAAACCGAAATTAAACAAGGAAAATAACTCTAGCATGCGACCCTAGGCAAGGAAGGAAATTAAGTAACAAGCTAATCCTAGCATGAGAAAAAGATTAGGCAACAAACTAACCCTAATATGCGGTTCTAAGCAAGAAGTAGAACAAAGACAAACCTAAACATGCTACTCTAAGGCTAAAAAGAAACTTAACTAGTGAGGAGCTCACCTTGAGCCCCTTGAGAATAGAAGGGACGTCCATCCCGTTCTTCATCGGTCCAATGATTGAATCACACGAAGTAGAGCCCTATGAGCTTACATCCACAACATTGCAGCACCCCACACATGCGTGGGTGAGTTTAGAAAGAATATTAAGAGGCCAAAATACATGCAAAACCAAAGAGGAGACTAGTTCTCCAAGTTCCCTTGCTAACAACTTATGAGACTAACTAACTAGAGGGGGAAGGAGGACTTCGGTTGTGCTGTTCCTTGCTTCATGCGTGACCTGCAAAAATCATGCCGTGAATGTAGGGAATGCTCAGCTACAAAGAAGATCATTCAAGGCAAGAGGGAGAAGACTTAGCTAGCAAGAGGATGCTCCTCATGGAAGTTGGCCTCGGCAAGCTTAGGTCCTTGCATCTTGCGCAAGTTGAGGGTTGCTTCTTCTTAAGGCCATGTATACAAGAGAGGAAAAGAGAGAGAAAAGAGAGAGAAAGGAAAATATCTTTCATTTTCTTTTGTTTATCGGGAGAGAAGAAAATTTATGAAGGAAAATTTCTTAGTTTTCCTTTCAAACTCAATACCTCCAAATTGGAAGGAAAATCATATTTTTCTCTTCCATCCATTTTCCTTCTAATTTTTCTTTTTCATTCATTTTCCTTCCATTTTCTATCCTCTCTTGTATACACAGTGTAAGGGTGATGAACTCTTGATGAGAAGAGCCTAAGGGAGCTTCCACTCTCGGTTAGAGAGGAAATGGCAGGTTGGGAAAGCTCTTGGCAGCAAGGTGGGAAAAGAGAGGGAGCTCTCGACTGAGTTTGGAAGAAAGGAGAGTTGAGGTGACACACACCACTAGAAGACACACTTCTTGATTTCTTTCAAAATATTCAACTCTGTCTTTTTGCCAAAGAGGTTACAAGGTTATAATGCCAAAGCCAAGCAAAGAAACAAAATCCTTTGCGCATATGCAAGTCAAACAAGCAAGCAAGCCAACGGTACAATGAGCTGGCGCATAGAAGGCTCAGTCTTTCCCCATTTGTTGGCTGGTCTCCTCGAGCTTCTCTTGGGGCTTTCCTTCGAATGGCAAGGGCGAATCCTGAGCTGCTGAAGGACTGATCTCCTAGTGGCTTTGGTGGAGCACGTTTTCTAGGAAGCCGTGGCTTCCTAGAATTTTAAGAAGCCTTGCACTATCACCGTTGGATAGGTGATAGTGCACATCCCCAAAACTCAAATTTTACCTTTATACTTCGATTTGTGTGCACAATAGGTCATGTGTGCACATCACTTTGCAGGTGAACGGTGATGATTAAAGGCTGCTTAACTTTTTAGGAAGCCGCGGTTTCCTAAAAAATTTTTCCGCTTTGGTGGGCAAGAACAGCAAGCTTTTCCAGGAATAGAGGGGCAACAACCTACGCATGGAAAGATGGAGTGATGGCTGCTCCTTGCATTGATGGGCTGGCGCAACTTCCTTCTTGGGGGCTGTAGAAAGCTGATTTTGTCCCATTTACTCCCAAAGGGAAAGTGGCGGTTGGGGGGTTGGGCAGTGAAGACAAATCCCACAAGGATGCCAACTAGGAGGGTGGGATTTGGGGTAGTTGTTGTGATGCTCCATAAGGTGGGTGGGCTGATTCTTCCATAAGATGGGCTAATGGGCTCTTGGCCCCTCTTTGAGTTGTCTTGACCTGATTTGACTTGTATTTCCAAAATGGAGTTACCTAATCTATTACATTAATTGCATGCACTAACCTACCATATATAAGTGGCGGAACCTAGAAATATAACTACATGGTGTAATTTGAGGGTGGATCTAATCTACCACATAATGCAACCTAATCTAAGACAAGATAAGCAAAATGGGGTTCTAAGGAAGCCTTATCTAGGGGCTAGGGTAGCCAAACCTAGAGGGCTTCTTTCGAACCCGAGCGGATCTCCGAAGGTCTTGTCTTGGTCCCACATCACATACCAGAATTCAAAGGGCAATCATAGCCTTAAGAGTTCCTTGATTGGGTTCACATGGTGGACTAAGTATTTGATCACAGTGGAGTTCCTAATGATTGTAGAGTCAAATTAGTAACCTTAAAATTAAGAAACTGTGCTGGTCTTTGGTGAAAAAATATTAAGACTCAGCATGTTGGAGAAGGGAAGCGCCCTAATTGAACATGGGATAAGATGAAAAAGGAACTCAAGAGGCGATTCCTTCCAAATAATCAAAAACAGTATCTCTACCTTCAATTGCACAATGTTCGGCGGTTGCGCATGAAGGAGGAGGAGGATGGTGACGCGGATGAGGAGAATGGAGCAGGTATCAGCAAGGATAAACTCAATGCCACTAATGATTGTCCTAGTGCCACACGCTTATTGGAAACCTATATGAATGAAAGTTGAACCTTGCCTTGGGGATAAAATAATATCCATGGACGTCATTCCAGAAATTTGCATTAGGTCACTTGGCATGACATTTGCGGAAATTTTCAAGTGGATAAAATAATTTTCAAGTGGTGGAAATTTGCGGAAAATACTTGATGCTATAGGAAGAACAAAATGCTGAAAAAGCTCAGACACTCAAACATGATCGAAAGGATAAAAAATTGGACAATACTTAGAATCTATGATAACTTAAAGATCAAACTCAATGCAGATGGAGAACACTAGTACTGATTTGAACAAGGAAATAAGTTAGGATCTGACACACGGCAACATCTGCTCAGCTCGATTGAAGTAATTGATTGTCAGGAAAAGATTAAGAGTTTTACAACATTTGGATGGTCATAATTTAGCATTGGACAAGGCCATAAACCACAACTGTCTACTTGCAACAATAAAATCAAAGTCAAAATTGTATAAAAATGGTAGTCCCACTTCGCTCCACGAAGGAATGAGTGAATTGAATGGGTAAAAAGAAGTAAAGCTTAGAAGAAAGTGAATTGAATGGTGATATGGAAGATCAACAGGAAATGAGTTGGTCCCTCAAAATGATTATATGATTGCCAGAGAGCCAAACTCGAGCTAAATGTTATGGCCAATATAAAATTGAATATGATTTATGGTTCTTTGTTTACTGGTGTTAGGCTAAATTACTTTAAGCACAATAATACCTTACAAAAATTCTATTGCAAATAAAATGATTGCCTAATCAATAACTTGCTGCAATGATAATTATAGCACAAACAATATTAACAATCACTCAGATAATATTTACATGGAAAACCCTCCAACGTGAAGGGAAATCAATCCAAAATACTTCACTAGCAAGGGTTAGAGTATCACAATGTATTCTCAACTTAAGCTTATTGTCCTAAGCTTAGATACAATCCAACAACAAAACACAGCCTGTTCTCCAAAATGATAAGTAAGACACAAGCTAAAAATCAGATAATAATAGCTTACCTCTTCTTCCTTGTTATTCCTTTTATTGTGGGCTAGCTTCTTTCTCCTTTGCAACAAGCATGGACAGCACCTTGTAGCAGCTCCTTCTTCTTCTACCCTATATTCTCTCTTTGGTACAAGGGGCAGCAAAATATCTAGCTGCTCTCGCATATTTTTTCTAGCAACCGCAACTCACTTCAAAGCAAAAGGAGAGAGAACCAATTAAGTCACCTAACCCTCAATTGCATCCCAGCCACTTTATTGGATTAGGTGGCAACATCTTATTCATCAAAGCAAAACCAAAGAAAGAAAGGTGAGCTATAACAACAAAAAAGATAGCTGTGCATAAAGGAAAGATAAAACTAATAAAGTAAATGGGGTGGACCCACTTGGGCTAATACAAGCCCTACAACCTCTGCCTCCAACCCTTGTAGACATCTTCACTTGAAGCTCATCTTGGCCAAGATATCCATTCCAGCCAAGCTACAACACAACTAAGGTTTTCCTTAGTAAAAACTTTTGTTAGCATATCTGCAGGGTTCTAATCTATATGAATTTTCATCAATTGCATTTCACCATTTTCAATTGTTGTGCTCAACCAATGATATCGTATATCAATGTGTTTGGTGCTTGTATGGTGCATAGTATTCTTTCTTAAATCTAATGCACTTTGACTATCACAAAATACTAGATACTCCTTTTGCTTCAGTCTTAGTTCATTTAGGAATCTTTTCATCCATAATATTTCCTTACAAGCTTCAGTGGCAGCAATATATTCTACTTCCGTAGTCGACAAAGCAACACACTTTTGTACCACGATACAACTCCCCCTACAAAAGTGAATAAATACCCTAAAGTAGTTTTTCTATTATCAATGTCTCCTGCCATATCTAAATCTGTAAACCCTACTAGGACTACCTGTGACTTCCCAAAACCTAAACACATCTTTGAAGTACCTTTCAAATATCTAAAAATCTATTTAACAGCTTCCTAATGAGCTTTCCCTGAACATGAAAGAAATATGCTAAAAAGTCCAACAGTATGAGCAATATCAGGTCTGGTGCAAACCATCAAATACATTAATGACCCTACCGCTGAGTAGGGTATAAAAGACATATCATGTTTCTCTTGCTCTATACTTGGACTGGATTTCTTACTTAACTTGAAGTGATTGACTAAGGGTGTGCTAACTGACTTAGCATTTTGCATGTTGAATCTCTTAAGTGTCCTTTCAATATATTTCTCTCGTGATATCTACAGCCTCTTAGATTTTCTATCTTGAATGATGTCCATCCCTATAATTTGTCTTGCTGGCCCAAAATCCTTCATCTCCAAGGACTTAAACAACTCACTTTTTAGCCCTTGAATCTGTTTGGTATCATGTCCCACGATTAATATATCATCAACATAAAGCAGAAGAATAATGAATTCTCTATTATCAAATGATCTGGTATAAACACATGGATCTACATCAGTTCTCTTACAGAGATGGCTTGTCATAAAGGAATCAAATTTCATATACCATTGTCTTGGAGCTTGTTTCAAACCATACATTCTCTTCTTTAACTAACATCACATGTGTTCTTTTTCTTCAACTATGAATCCCTCTGGTTGGCTCATATAAATTTCTTCTTGCAAATCACCATGCAGGAATGTAGTCTTAATATCAAGCTACTCTATCACAAGATTTAAGCTAGCAACTAATCTAAGTACAACTCTAATAGATGTCATCTTAACAATTGGAGAGAAGATTTCATCAAAGTCAACTCCCTTTTCTTGGGCAAATTCCTTTACCACTAAATGAGCTTTGTACTTCACTAGCTTGTCACCATCCTTTTTCAGCTTGAATATCCACTTATTCTTAAGTGCCTTTTTCCCTATTGGTAGCTCAGCAAGTTCATATGTATCATTCTTCTTTAGAGAATCTATTCTTTCTTCATTGCCTCCACCCAACATTGCTTATCTGAAGTAGACTGCACATCATGGTAACTTTCTGGTTCTCCATCTTCAGTAAGCAGTAGATACTCAGAACTAGGATACCGGGGTGGAGGGTTTGCGCACTCTAGTAGATCTTTGAACCTAAGTCTCCATGTGATCAGGTAAGGGAGAATGCTCTCCCTACTCAAAACCTACTACATCCGGTTATGTACTATCATGAACACTATTTGACTCATCACTAGTTGTTGTTGGCTCAACTGTATCATGTTCTGTCTCTTATGTAATTTCATCATTAATGACTCTCTTTGGTAAGTTGGTTGTTTATTCCAATTCATCATAGTCAACAGGAACTCGAGATGATTTTTCTAGGGTCTTATGCTCATGAAAAATAATATTCATGTTTCTAGCAACCTTTTTCTTTTCTGGATTCCATAATCTGTAACCAAACTCCTCACCACCATATCCAATGAAAATGCAAGGAATGGCTTTTGATATGATCCAACTATATATATATATATAATGAATAAAAAATATTAATGAGAGGGAATTACTTTTTTAGTAAATCTTTAATAATAAATTAATTAGTCAATTTAATGACTGCAGTAATTTTTGGATTTTGCTCTCGCTCACCCTAAATTGCCGTAAAAGAGGGAATTGCTTCCGCCTCATTTTTTTCCAGCGCCTGCCGCCCGCTTGCTTCTGCCTCTCACTGGACACCGCCGCTGCTGTCAAACTACCTCTCTCTGCCGAGCACCGACGCCTCCCGCCGGCGACCGAGAGGGCTACCGAGCTTGCCCCCCCCTCTCGCTTGCTCCCAAGCTCGAACACTGCTGCCCTGCCGAGAGCCCTCCCAAGCTCGACACCTCCCTCTTCCGAGTACGGATGCCTACCGTCGGCTGCCGAGAGCCCTGCCAAGCTTGCCCCCCCTCTCGCCTGCTCCCAAGCTCGAACGCCACTGCCCTGCTGAGAGCCCTCCCAAGCTCGGCGCCTCCCTCTTCTGAGTGCGGACG
This sequence comes from Costus lasius, assembly GCA_027563935.2. Lineage (NCBI taxonomy): Eukaryota > Viridiplantae > Streptophyta > Magnoliopsida > Zingiberales > Costaceae > Costus > Costus lasius. The sequence continues at coordinate 89,089,971 of CM050450.1, read as the reverse complement.
CCTCCCACGGGCTGCCGAGAGCCCTGCCAAGCTTGCCCCCCTATCGCCTCCCTCTGCCGAGCATCGACCCCTCCCGCTGGCTACCGCCTACCCAGAGGGCTACCAAGCTTGCCCCCCTCTCGCCTACTCCCAAGCTTGAACCCTGCCGCTGCTACCTCCCTCTGCCGAGCTCGCCTGCTGCTGCCAACTGCCTCCCTCTTTTGAGTGCGGACGCCTCCCGCCGGCTGCCGAGAGCGCTGCCAAGCTCTCCCCCGAGCTTGCACACGCAGCTACCGCTGCTGAGCTCTACCGAGCTCGCCCGCTGCCGCCGCTGAGCTCTACCGAGCTCGCCCGCTGCCGCCGCCACTATCTCCCTCTACCGAGCTCGTCCGCCGCCGCCGCCACCTCCCTCCGAGCTAGTGCTCATTGTCGCCACCCGCCTCTCTACCGAGCTCGGGACAACTGCTGCCCGCCGCTTCATTTTTTATTTTTTTTCCTGTTTTCCTTTCATCCCAAGGAAATATCCTAACATCACCTGCTACTCATTTCTTTCCTTTATCATTTCTTTTCTTCTACTCATTTCTTCTCCCCTAGTTTTCTTTCCTCTAAAGAAACAGAGCCTTAGTGATGGGTGGAAGGAAAGATTTTGGGGAAGGGATACATTACTTTTGTTTATGGGAGAATGGTTTGACGAGAGGTGGGGAAGAGGAGAAGCTTTGGAGTTTTGGAGTGGGTGGTGAAAAGGTAGGTTCTCTCTTATTTTAAGTCCTTTACTAAATCTCTTATGCATCTATATTTTTGTTGATTCGTTCCATGCAGATTTGTTTTCTCTCGGTTAGGGTTACTTTTCTTTTTTTTAATTTCTAAACTTAAGACTATGTTCTATTGAATGGAATCCATGGTGAAAAGGATGAAAAGTATAGCCTAAAAGATTTGGAATAATATTAAAGAATTTTGTTCAACATAAAATTTATAATATTTCAATTAAGTCCACGTGATGATTCTTCACGCTTTTGTTTAATTCTACTTATTATATAATTATATTTAGATAAAAAATAAAATACGTTAATGTTTCTAGAATTAAACCAATGATAAATGTTAGTATCTTTAATCTACATTTGACCTGACCTTTTTAACCTTTTTACTGTGTACTGTTGGCTTTGCGCACATAATTTATTTGATCTTCTTTTTGCTTATCTTTTTGGTTTACTTGTATGCATAGAATAATCATGTTTGGGGTAAAACTAAAATGATTTAAGTTTTTTTTAGAATAAACTAGTGTAGACATTTGTGTGCTGACTATGATTATTTCTTTTATGATTTATAAGTCATTAGTATTATGTTGAAAACAAATTAAATAATCACTCTTCATAAGGGTAGATTAGTTTATATATTATCTCTTTTGCATTGAAAAAGTAGTGTAAATGCGAATAACTATATTTATGTACTTATGCGTAGACATAATCTCATCTGTATAGTTTCCAAGAAGAAAATTTACCACTCTTTATATAAATATTATGCAAATTCTATTAAATACTCTACTTTATGGAAATTTGGAATATGACATAGTAAAAATGCAATATTATATGTGCTTATGTGGTTATTTGAAGGACATTTTTTATGACTTATGGCCAGTATTGGTATATGTTGGCAATTCCTATATGGGATTTTATCGGATCATCAGACGTGGTGACTTTCGGTCTTCATTTTTTAAGACGTGTCCTCACTGTGGTAGGTGTTGGCACCGCTCCTTATGAGTGCGTCTTATGTTGGTTCTCTTTTGCCAAAAAGAGTGTTGGTATATTTATTTATAACATCTCTTATACCAATGTAGATTGTATTAACGTCAACTTCTTGTGAAAGGTAATGTATGATACATAATTTATTATTGGTGATTTGTATCTTGGGATTGCTTGTTGTAAAATTATATGTGCGATTTCTAAATTTTTATATATTGATCTTCTGGTCTCCTAAATGTTGGTGTTTATGCTCTGCAGACTAATGTTTGGACATGGTCGGGTATTATTTAAATGTACTTTGATATAATTATTATTCTCTATAAAGGCATAGTCGTTATTATGTAGACTTCTCTACCTGCGTTGATGTATTGAGTTGCATAAATAATGTCCCAGGAGTTTGGATTGGATTCATTCTCATAAGCTATCCCCAAACAAGGTACCATAGCAGATATGGGACAGCTTTGGTACATGTGAGACTGGTGTATGGGCTGGTTAAGTGCGGGGCATAGTAACGCAGACATACAGGTGCATTGGATGCACTGGAGTGATCCACCGTGAGGATTGACTTATCTAGTCAACAAGTCAATCTTACATGCAAGAGGTTTGCATTGATCCTTAGACTTGAGGTATTCATGTCTAGATTTGATGATGGATATGCTTTGATGCAGTCTTACGTCTCTCCATAATTGGGAAACCAAAACGACTGTCATTGGGCATGTCATAAGTCACGTAGAGACATGGATGACCAATAGTAGGATTTGCCTCTTCCTTATTGGAAGCATGATATCCACTCGGGGGCGCCCCACCTTATTGGTGCATGACAGGAATGTGTGGCCACACTAGTTGAGTCATGACCAATGCATTGGATTGATAAACTTGAGACTAATCCAATAGCAGGATATCAGTTTAGGCAAAGGGATCTATAATGCAATGAGAATCCTCGTTGCTTGTTAGGAGTTGTTGCCATAATGACTTAAGTCCTATGACATGGGTAGTAGTGATGTGTTGCTAGATACCCCTCACTACTTATGATGTTTACATCATTGCCATCGTCATAAGGATCCTATGGGGTCACACGCAATAGACTCTTGACGTTGCTTTAATCAAAAGCCTTATGATCAAGTTATTGGATAACTTGGATCAATTTGGAAGATTTCATCAGCGCCAATGGGCCTGATGAGTTGGAAGAAAGTTATTGGAGCAAAACTTCATTTTTGGCAGGTTGACCCGAAATTGACCTAGATTGGTCACATTTGGATTAGGGTTGCATTGGGTTGGATCCAATGGCTTAATCAACCCATGCCATGAAGTTTGGGCTAGCTCATTATCCAATGAGGCCCAATAACTAGTTGTCAAGAAGAGGTATAAGCAAATAAGGGTATAATGGGGAAGAGTTTCACCCCATTGGCGCCAAGGGCATAATGGGGTGAAGTGGGCACATGTTGCTTCATAAGGAAGCATTAGGCGCCTCCCCCTTTGTTCCTTGGATGGAAACCTTGCCTCTATGGCAAGGGTTGGGGCTGATATGGCTTGAAAACTCTTTTGGAAAGAGCTTGGGCGCATATGACAAGTAGGGTGAGATTTATGGTAAAGTCTTGGAGACTTTCCTTACCTCATAAACCCTACATGCACCCAAACCCTTACCCTAGCCGAATACCTCTTGCTTGTTGCGCCTAGCCCTTCTTCCTTGGATGGAATGCATGCCTCTAAGGCCTGTCATGGGCTGATATATTGCTTGGGGCGCAAGACAAGGTCTTGGCGCATAAGGAAGGGTTGAATGGGTTTAAGGAAATGTCTTGGAGACTTTCCTTGTCGCAAACCTTTTCATCCTAGCCATACACTTGGCATGATCCTAGCCCTTACCCTAGCCACCTCTTGTCCTATTTATAGGACCCCTTACCGCCCCTTCTGATGTTCGACTCCTTGGAGGTGTGAGGATACATAGAGAGGCGTGAGCAAGGGCAAAGGGTGACAACAAAGGCTTGGCGCAACCTTCTTCCAAGTGGCCGAAAGACCTCCTCTTCTTCTTCTCCTCTTCTTGGCGCAAAGAGAAATTGGGCTTGGTGGCTTCTCCTTCTATTGCCGCAAGCTCTCTCCCTCTCATTGCCATTGGCGCATCTTGCTTGAAGGTGGTGCTAGCAAAGAAGAAGAGGGAAGTCCTTGGCGGCATCTTCCCTATCCCCTCCTTGGCGCAACTTCTCTTGAAGGTGGCGCAAGTGAGGTGAAGGCTTGATTCTCTTCCCGAGGCTAGCACCAAGCGTGGAAGGGAGCAACGTTGAGACGGTCGACGCATGGATACTTGTAGAGGGCGAACACTTGGGCGCCTTCAACATGGCTTCGACAACTAGACAAGCAAAAGAGGTACATCTCTAACACATCCTTGTGTCTTCTCTCTCGCATGGATCCTTGGGACTAGAATATGTTTCGGGTGTAATGATTCTTCCGCTGCGTCCTAGGACTGCAAAATTTTAAATTACACCCGGTATTCCCTAACAATAAATTATACTAGTGGAACCATAGCTTTATTTTTTTCATTTTTTTGAAAAGCCTGCTTAGCTTTTTGCTAAATCATGTTGTTATCCCTTTTTAGAACAAGTAAATGCAGGAAAGGTGCAGAAAAAATATGTAAAGAAAAGTGTTTATTTTTAAAAGTTCTCTTTTTTAGTTGAGTTATGTAAGAACATAGTTTTGGCTAGTATTACTATCATATATAGTTAATTGACTCTTGGATTTTAAATGATGAAACAAAGACACAGTGATAGTTTTTATTATTTTGATTATTATATTCTTTTGTGATGAAATATTATTATGAGGCGTAACAGCTTTGCTGTCAAGCTTTGACCTCTGTTCCTTAGGTACATAAATGAAAGCCTTGCACTCAAATACTTTCAGATGTGAGTATAAGGGTTCCTTTCCTATCCATACCTTTTCAGGTATATCAAAACCTAATGGAATTGATGGATACCTGTTAATTAAGTAACAAGCGATTTTGAGTGCCTCACCCCAGAATGCTTTAGACAATTTTGCCATCCTTAGCATACATCTGACTCTCTCCACAAGGGTGCGGTTTATCCTTTCAGCTACATCATTATGCTGGGGTGTACCAGGTTCTGTCAACTCATGCCTTATCCCGTGCCTTGCACAATATGCCTTAAATTCACGGGATGTATATTCACCATCATTATCTGATCGAATACAATTCAATAGTAACTGAGTTTCTCTCTCCAGCATGACATGAAATTTTTGAAAGACCTGTAGTACCTAGCTTTTTAATTGCAAAGAAAATATCCACGTCTTTCGTGAAACATCATCAATAAAAGTAACAAAATACCTATTGTCACCTAAAGACTCTACTTCCATGGGACCACATACATCAGAATGTATCAATTCTAATCTAGTTTCTTTTCTTTTAACAGGTATAGAAAAAGAAACTCTTCTATGCTTACCAAGTAAACAATAATCACATGAATTGATTGTCATACCTTTAGTTATTACAGAAGGGATAGGAATAAGGATTGTCTTGCCAATAGTTGCATCCCCTTCTCACTCATGTGTGCTAGCCTGTTATGCCATAGATTTGGCGATACTTCATCTTGCACTGCATTGATGTAACTTTCATAATGCTTTAGCCAAATCATGTACATTATGCGACACAGCTTTCCTTTTGCAACTAATACAGACTCTTTAAGGAACTTCCACTGTCCATCTTTATGTCTGCTATCATATCCTTCCTTGTCAAGGACATTAACTACAAGCAAGTTCATTCTCAAGTAAGGAATGTGTCTTACATCCCTTAGAGTCAATGTACACCCTGTGTTGGTTTGAACAACAATATCACCAATGTCTATAATCTATGACACACTTTGATTTCCTATCTTGGTGTCCCCAAAATTACCTATTTTATAAGTGGTAAATAATTCTCTTTTTGGAATACAATGGTATGCTGCACCTGTATCAACAATCCACTCTGTTGATGGATCTCCTACATGGTTACAATCACCATGCCCACAGATTAATGACATTGTCTCTTTGATGTAGGAGCAAACGAGCCCATGAGCCTACTTGGGGACGGCCCAAACCCCCTGGAAGGCACTTGGGAGGACTCCCCAGGACGTGGGGACAAGGCAGCCAAATTTTCGGCGCAAACAGAGCTTCCCAAACCTAAGCACGGCTAGGCCATGCGTCTAGTCATGCTCGTGACACGAGCGTCCAGGGACGCGAACGACGCCATGACCACCGCCACGCCCGTGGCACCGCCCGTGCTTCCCTCATCCAAGTTTCCTGCAGCCCGACACGGCCGTGCGCCCCGGCACGGCCAGCCCATGCTCTTCTTGGCCAGCAACACCGAGATCGCCACGGCCACTGACACGCCCGTGCTTCTCTCGGCCAAACTTCCTGCAGCCAGACACGGCCGTGCATCCCGACATGGCCAGCCCGTGCTCTTCTCGGCCAACAGCGACGAACTCGCCAAGGCCGCCGACACACCCGTGTTCCAAGCCGTGCCCGCCTCGGTCAGCCAACCTCTAGCTGAACACGGCCGTGTTCGACCCTGAAGATGCTATGGAGCCTCGATGACCGCACTTAGACGTCAATCGCCCTCCATACCATATTGCTCCATCCCAGGATGACCCAAAGAAGCCCAGCAAGGTAACAATCCAGCACTCTCAACATCAAAGCAAGCCAACGAATCACCTCACGGGCTTCATCGACACCCCTTCCTCTCATGCCACATCAACCCAGCCCAAGAACAATGTCGGCGGAATACTTGAGGGCCCAATCCCAAATGGGCCGCTCAACCTCAGCAACAACACGGCCTAAGAGCGAGCCGCAACGATAGTCGCGTAGCCCACAACATCGAAATTCTGCTGCCTCATTGCCATGTGCTCGGAGCGCGTCTAGGCCACGAACGTACGCAGCCGCAGCTTCACGCCACTTGCCCTGAAGAATATTAGTTGAAGAGTTGTTATGTTTTGTCTTTAGTCGCAGCTTGACCACTTTAGTGACCTGCTGGAGTAGTTAGTTTGTTAGAGTTGCTTGTCCCTTATGTATTTTGTTTTGTTCCCACCCCTCTATTCTATAAAAGAGGAGGATGGGCTGTGTTCCTTAGTTCTCTTGGAGTGGAGAGACCTCATGGTGAGTTAGAGTCGCCAGCGTTTGTAGAAGTCGAGCCAGAGCCTTGCCTTCATCGTTGTCCGGGTTGAGGAACGCCTCGATTCCAAGTTGTTTTCTGCTTTCCGACTGAAGTAAATCCCACCTTTCCAGGTGGGTCAGGTTCGCTTGTTTGTTACTTTGTTGTCCGCTTGCTTTCTTTCGCTGCGAGTTTCCTTTCCCCTCACCCCCACGAGTATCCGTTCATTGGAGGCGTGGTTGGACACCTTGTCTTGTGGTTTGTTTTCAAATTCATAGGCGCGCGAGCTGTCCGTCGCAACCGCTGTCCCCGATGCACGCTGAGCTTAATGCCCCAAGTGAGTTGCTAAAAAAATGCTAAGAGGTCAGTGTGCTATTCAATAGTTGAGTGTCGTTCGTTTTCGTTGCATTAGTGTTGCTCCGATCGAGTTCTACGTCGCTTTCATTGTGCATCTATCGGTTTCCCTGCATTTTTTGACACGCTTTTCCTTCCCTTGTCTAACGACCCTCTCACATTTTCACCGAGCATTGTGTAATTCCCCTAGAGTACGGTGATAAGGACCATCCCTCCTAATAGTTGCTGCATCAATTCTGGTATCAGAGGGAGGTTGCGCGTTCGATTCTTATCGTTCGCACGGTCCTCCTCCATTGCATATTTCAGCATCGTTTTGGTCTTTCAGCATTCTGCACTAGTTTGTCTCCCTTGTTTGTGCATGGTGTCTACACGTTCCCAACTCATGTCGTCCCAATTCCCCGATACCATCCCTGAGACCCAAGAATCAATCCAGCCTTCGGAAGGGGCTAACTCCTGCCTAGAGTCTTTGGTTGCGCTTGAGGCGTGAATCGATGTAAAGCTTGAGGTGATGTCCGCATGCGTGGACGCCCAACAAGCCCGTACCGAAGCCTCGATCCAGCAGATCTTGGCTGGAATCCAACACCTTATAGTTCAGCCCGAGCCCAAGGAGCATGGGCATCCAAGTTCGGTTAACCCTCCAACCTCCGCCCACACACCCCCTACTAGAGAGTTGCCCCCGTTGGCTGTGACCACTCGGCAGCCCACCCCTGGAGATGAATGGGGTCGCCCACGGCCTTACGAGGCTCCAAGTAATCCGAGTCATGGGGATGACCCCCTTGATGAAGATGATGTTTGGACCGCACAAGGCTCTCAGCCCAATGGTCGCTTTGGCCATGCTTGGGATGCCAACCGAACCCCAGCCCCTGCCTGTGTAGAGCGCCCTCGGATTGACGATGACATCCGTTACTGCACCTGAAACACCCTCGCTCCCTTCAAGGGCAGATTAGATCCCTCGCAGTTTCTAGATTGGGTCGCATCTATCGACGCCTACTTTGACCTCAGTCGTTACCCACACGATGCTCGCGTTAGGTTTGTGCGCACTTTGTTGGGAGGCCCTGCACGTTTACACTGGGAAAACGTGGAGCGCCAAAATGCGCAACAAGCCCTTCCTCCGATCTTGGAGTGGGCTGAGATGAGGTACTGACTCCGGGAGCGGTACGTCCCTCCCTCGTATAGGGTACACCAAGGGTCGGGTACCGTCGAAGAATACCGTCTCACCTTTGAGACGTTGCAGCTCCGCTGTAACCTGCAAGAGGATCCCGAGTTAACCCTGTCTAAGTTTAAGAATGGGCTCCGTTTTGACATCCGTCGGGCCCTACCTGCGTATAGCTTAGAGTCATTTGATCAAACCTTCCAACGCGCTCGCGACATAGAGCATGACCTTCGTGCCGCAGCTAGACGTAGCGACCTTGCACCCCACAGACGTCCTCACGCGGTCGGTCCCCCGCACCGATCTGAGCGTCCGGAGTCTCGTCCAGGCCCACGACCCACACCCACGGTGCACCCGTCCCCTAGACGCCCACACCATGACTGCCCCTCTTCTCGGCCCTCTTGGGAGGAGAAGGGCAAGGCCCCCACAGTTGGATCCTCTAGTCGGATCACATGTTACAATTGTCTCCAACTGGGCCAAATGTTGCGAGAGTGCCCTAAGAAACCCCCGTTAGCCGACAAGGGCCCAGCCCGCGTCACTACCATGACCCCTACTGAACTCGACATTGAACCCGAGTGCTACACAAGTGGGGAGGAGTTGGGTCCTTCCGCACTTGTGGTGCGCTGCAACCTAGTCCAGCCCGCGCCTACCGAGGATTGGCGGCGCTCGGGCATTTTCACAACTTACATCAAGTGCAATGGGCACTCATGTAAGATTGTCATCGACGGCGGAAGTAGCTTGAACGTGGTCTCGCGGACTGCGGTCACGCGCTTCGGCCTCCCCCTTGAGCCACACCCGCACCCCTACTCCATTGCCTGGGTCGACACCACGAGCCTTCCAGTTACACACCAATGTCATGTTCCCATTGCGTTTGGGAACTATCGCGAGAAGGTGTTATGTGACGTTGCGACTATGGATGTCACTCACGTCCTCCTTGGCCGTCCATGGCTCTACGATAGGGATGTAATCCATTGTGGCCGGTCGAATACCTACATCTTCGACCACGATGATCAAAAGATTCACCTGATTCCGGCTCCGTCCAAGGAGCTTCGAGCATCCACTTCCAAGGGGGTGATCACCCCTTCGGCCCCTGTCCCTCCGCGTCCCCCTATGGTGTCCTTCATGCGCACGCCCGCGTTGGTGCGTGAGGCCCATAAAACCAAGATTGTCTACGTGCTCATGGTGCGTGAAGTGCAGGACTCTATCCTGTGCCCCGATCCGGCACCTCCCGTTGAGGTGGCCGACCTCTTAGCCGACTTTAGTGATATCAGCCCCGAGGATCTGCCTCATGGCCTTCCCCCGGAGAGGGAAATTCAACATGCCATTGACCTCATCCCGGGAGCACCCCTCCCGAATTTACCCCATCATCGCCTTAACCCCTCGGACCACGCTGAACTGCAGCGTCAAGTGGATGATCTCCTCACTAAGGGGTACATCCGTGAAAGCCTCAGCCCTTGCGCCATCCCCGCGCTCCTCACGCCCAAGAAGGACGGGTCGTGGCGCATGTGTGTCGACAGCCGTGCCATTAACCGAATCACGATCAAGTATAGGTTTCCCATCCCTCGACTTGACGACATGTTGGATTTGATTTCCGGCGTGTCGTGGTTTTCCAAACTTGATCTCCAAAGCGGATACCACCAAGTCCGCATTCGTGAGGGCGATGAGTGGAAGACCACATTTAAGACCAAGGATGGTCTCTACGAATGGCTTGTTATGCCATTTGGCCTATCCAATGCCCTCTCCACATTCATGCGCTTGATGAGTCAAGTCCTCAAGCCATATATGAGAAAGTTTCTAGTTGTCTATTTCGATGATATCCTGATTTTTAGTAAGACCCGCGCTGAACACGTGGAGTATCTTCGCTCCACGTTCGAACTCCTTCGCAAGGAACGCCTCTTCCTCAACACGAAGAAATGTTCCTTTCTGACCAACAGCGTATATTTCTTAGGTTACATCGTATCCGATCAAGGACTGTCCGTGGACCCCGCGAAAGTCGAGGCCATCCGGCATTGGCCCGAGCCTCACACTGTGACTGAAGTTCATAGTTTCCTAGGTCTTGCCGGCTTCTACCGTCGGTTTATCTGGGGGTTTAGCACCATTGCCATCCCCTTGACCCAACGCCTTTCCAAGGAAGACTTTGAGTGGACCCCCGCCACTCAGCGGGTTTTTTATGCGCTTAAGGATGCCCTGACCACTGCCCTTGTTCTGCGCCTCCCCGACTTTTCGAAAGTCTTTGAGGTTGCGTGCGATGCCTCTGGTTTCGGCATCGGCGGTTCCCTTAGTCAAGTGGGCCATCCTGTGGCCTTCTTCAGTGAAAAACTGAATGCTGTTCACCAGCGTTATTCGACGTACGATAAGGAGTTTTATGCGACAGTTCAGTCGCTCCGGCAGTGACGACACTATCTGTTTCATCGTGAGTTTGTCCTATATAGCGACCACCAGGCCTTATCATTCCTCAATGCCCAGAAGAAACTAGGTGCCCGGCATGCCAAATGGGTTGAGTACTTGCAACAGTACTCTTTCGTTATTACCCAAAAGGCGGGCAAGGAAAACATTGTTGCGGATGCCCTGAGTCGCGTCCGAACCCTTTTGTGTGTCATGTGCACCCGAGTCAATACCTTTGACCATGTCAAAGAGGAGTACCCCATGTGCTCTGACTTTGGTGCCATCTATACCGCTTTGACCGAGTCCACCGACTCCGACTCCCCCTATCAGTTGTGCGAGGGTTATCTGTTCTTGGGGAATCGCTTGTGCATTCCCCGCTCTTTGCTTCGAGACCATCTTTTGCTCGAGCTTCATGCGGGTGGCGTCGCCGGTCATCATGGCCGTGACAAAACCCTTGAGATGGCGGAGGAGCGTCTTTTCTGGCCATCCCTCCGAAAGGATGTTGTGCGCATCGTGTGCCATTGTGGCACGTGTCAGTTAGCTAAGCCCCGACCGCCGAACATGGGTCTTTATACCCCATTGCCAGTGACCAGCAGCCCATGGCGCGACCTAAGCATGGATTTCGTTCTCGGGTTGCCTCGGACTGCCTCCCGCTTCGATTCAATCTACATCGTTGTCGATCGATTTTCGAAGATGGCCCACTTCATCCCTTGTTCGCGCACTACGGACGCGTCTCACCTTGCCACCCTCTTTGTCTGGGAGATCGTGTGCCTTCACGGTCTTCCCTCCTCCATCGTGTCCGATCGCGACATGCATTTTGTGAGCCACTTCTGGCGCTCACTCTGGGCTCTCTCGCACACCACACTGAAACTCTCCACGGCCTATCACCCTCAAACCGATGGCCAAACCGAAGTGGTTAACCACAGCTTGGGTAATCTCCTCCGCTGCCTTGTTGGCGACCATCCGAGGTCGTGGGATTTCATCCTACCGATGGCTGAGTTTGCGTACAATAGCGCCTCCAATAGAACTACGGGTCTTAGTCCCTTCCAGATCGTCTTGGGCTACCAACCGCGCAAACCTATAGACCTGCATAACCTTCCCATGGAGTCCCATCTCTCCACGCATGCCTATGCATTTGCCCAACATATCGCTAGTTTGCATGTTGAAGTTCGACGGCGTATCTTTTTGGGCAACACTCGCAATGCAATGAAGGCCAACGAGCATCGTAGGCCACAACATTTTTCTGTAGGTGAGCTGGTGAGGGTGCATGTCCACCCCGAGCATTTATCGAGTAGTGCGTCGGATTGGCTCCGACGCCTATGAGCTGGACTTGCCTGCGGACATGAGCATCCACCCCGTCTTCAATGTGGCAGACCTCCTCCCCTTTCACGGCCCTTTGGAGGGGCCATCCGACACCAACGACCCGCTGCCCCCTAGTTCTCCGGAGGAGAACCCATCAGAATATGCAGCGGAAGCTGATGCAGGAACAAACGAGCCCATGAGCCTACTTGGGGACGGCCCAAACCCCCTGGAAGGCACTTGGGAGGACTCCTCAGGACGTGGGGACAAGGCAGCCAAATTTTCGGTGCAAACAGAGCTTCCTAGACCTAAGCACGGCCAGGCCGTGACATGAACTTCCAGGGATGCGAATGACGCCACGACCACCGCCACGCCCGTGGCACCGCCCGTGCTTCCCTCGGCCAAGTTTCCTACAGCCCGACATGGCCGTGCGCCCCAGCATGGCCAGCCCATGCTCTTCTCGGCTAGCAACACCGTGATCGCCACGGCCACCGACACGCCCGTGGCAACGCCCGTGCTTCTCTTGGCCAAACTTCTTGCAGCCAGACATGGTCGTGCGTCCCGACACGGACAGCCCGTGCTCTTCTCAGCCAACAGCGATGAACTCTCCACGGCCGCCAACACACCCGTGTTCCAAGCCGTGCCCGCCTCGACCAGCCAACCTATAGCTGAACACGGCCGTGCGTCGAAACACGGCTAGGTCATGTTCGACCCTGAAGATGCTATGGAGCCTCGACGACCGCACTTCGACGTCAATCGCCCTCCATACCATATTGCTCCATCCCAGGATGACCCAAAGAAGCCCAGCAAGGTAACAATCCAGTACTCTCAACATCAAAGCAAGCCACCGAATCACCTCACGGGCTTCATCGACACCCCTTCCTCTCATGCCACATCAACCCAGCCCAAGAACAATGCTGGCGGAATACTTGAGGGACCAAGCCCAAATGAGCCGCTCAACCTCAGAAACAACACGGGCTAAGAGCGAGTTGAAGAGTTATTATGTTTTGTCTTTAGTCGCAGCTTGACCACTTTAGTGGTCTGCTAGAGTAGTTAGTTTGTTAGAGTTGCTTGTCCCTTATGTATTTTGTTTTGTTCCCACCCCTCTATTCTATAAAAGATGAGGATGGGCTGTGTGTTCCTTAGTTCTCTTGGAGTGGAGAGACCTCATGGTGAGTTAGAGTTGCCAGCGTTTATAGAAGTCGAGCCAGAGCCTTGCCTTCATCGTTGTCCGAGTCGAGGAACGCCTCGATTCCAAGTTGTTTTCTGCTTTTCGACTGAAGTAAATCCCACCTTTCCTGGTAGGTCAGGTTCACCTATTTGTTACTTTGTTGTCCACTTGCTTTCTTTCACTGCGAGTTTCCTTTCCCCTCACCCCCACAAGTATCCGTTCATTGGAGGCGTGAATCGACACCTTGTCTTGTGGTTTGTTTTCAAATTCATAGGCGCGCGAGCTGTCCGTCGCAACCGCTGTCCCCGATGCACGCTGAGCTTAATGCGCTAAGTGAGTTGCTAAAAAATGCTAAGAGGTTAGTGTGCTATTCAATAGTTGAGTGCCATTCGTTTTTGTTGCATTAGTGTTGCCCCGATCGAGTTCTACGTCGCTTTCATCGTGCTTCTATCAGTTTCCCTGCATGTTCCGACACGCTTTTCCTTCCCTCGTCTAACAACCCTCTCATGTTTTCACCGAGCATTGTGTAATTCCCCTAGAGTACGGTGATAAGGACCATCCCTCCTAGTAGTTGCTGCATCACTCTTCCTTAGATGTAACTGCAGTAGTATTGCTCTCCACCAGGTCTTCCTTATTTTTGTTGTCTTTTCTCTTTTGCTTCAAGATCCTGCAATATTTCTTGATGTGACCAACTTTTCCACAATGATAGCATTTCATTGATTCCCTTGACTTGGATCGATTCTTGGATTTACTTTTGCCTCTAAAATCCTTGCCTCTATTCTTGAATCTGCCTCTATTTTCTGTTACAAAAGCATGATTTGACCCTGATTCCATGCTGCCTCTACTTGTTTCTTCATTTAGCAAGCTATCTTTTAACATTTGCATTGTTACCTTGCCATCTGGTGCTGAATTAATCACAGTGACAACTAGGGTATCCCAAGTGTCTGACAAATATCCTAAAAGAAATAGAGCAGTAACTTCATCACCAAGGTTAATTTCCATAGTGGTCAGTTGACTCAACAAGTCTTGATAATCACTCAAGCGTTCAGCAATAGACCTTCCATCCTTATACTTTAGGTTTGAGAGTTTTTCTAATTGTGAATGCCTTATTCATAGCAGTTTTTCTTTCATATAGAACTGCCAACTTTTTCCATGCAACAGATGAACTTGTTTCTTGTGCTACATGATGAAAGACGCTAAGATCAACCCACTTTCTAATTGTGCCTAAAGCCTTTCTATCCAATCTACTCCACTCATCTTCTAACATGTCTTTTGGTTTAGCCGAGTCACCTAATACAGGATCAAATAGATCCTTACAGTATAGGCGATCTTCCGTCATCGGCTTCCAAATAGAATAGTTTGATCTTGTTATTTTCATCATTGATCCCATGTCTCCTTCCATGAGAGAAAGAATACAACTAACCCCTGATACCACTTGTTGGGCTAAATTACATTAAGTACAATAATACCATACAAGAATTCTATTGCAAATAAAATGATAGCCTAATCAATAACCTGCTGCAATGATAATTATAGCACAAGCAATATCAACAATCACTAAGACAATATTCACATGGAAAACCCTCCAACGTAAAGGGAAAAACCACGAGGCAAATCAATCCAAAATACTTCATTAGCAAGGGTTAGAGTATCACATGTATTCTCAACTTAAGCTTATTGCCCTAAGCTTAAGATACAATCCAACAACAAAACACAGCTTGTTCTCCAAAATGATAAGTAAGACACAAGCTGAAAATGAGATAATAATAGCTTATCTCTTCTTCCTTGCTATTCCTTGTATTGTGGGCTAGCTTCTTCCTCCTTTGCAGCAAGCTTGGACAGCACCTTGGAGCAGCTCCTTCTTCTTCTACCCTCTATTCTCTCTTTAGTACAAGGGGCAGCGAAACATCTAGCTGCTCTCACATATTTTTTCCAGCAGCCGCAACTCACTTCAAAGCGAAAGGAGAGAGAACCAATTAAGTCACCTAACCCTCAATTGCATCCCAGCCACTTGATTAGATTAGGTGGCAGCATCTTATTCATCAAAGCAAAACCAAAGAAAGAAAGGTAAGCTATAACAACAAAAATGATAGTTGTGCATAAAGGAAAGATGAAACTAATAAAGTAAATGGGGTGGACCCACTTGGGCTAATACAAGCCCTATAATTGGGAATGACAAATCTCCTATCCTAGTTGGGCTTATAGGAGATCGATCTCTCCATAAATCTACCCTATTGGCAACATAACCTCTCCAAAGAAAAGTTTCACTTCATCTCCTATGTTCTCTCCATTTCGCCACCTCTAACAACATCGCCCACGAGAATCTTGCTGCATGCGTCTTCTACAACATCCAGATCCACCTTGTGATCTTCTTCACATTCTCCACTGCCTTCCTCTGCTTTGGATCCTTGCTTGTAGCCCTATGAGTGATCTTCGTAGGTGCTGTCTTTTCTGTTCATTCACCCCATGCTCAATTCGATTGTGTGACACCTCCTGGTGGGCGAGCCAGTGAAGGAGACTAGCATTTGTGCCATGCTCGCCTATATCTTCGCTACTGGCTTCGTCATCAATGCAATAAGCGTCCACACGGCCTTTGGCATTATTGTTCCCAAGGATGGTCACCTCGTCAGATTTTTCATCATGAAGATCGGAGGCTAAATTTCCATCCCTCTCATTCCTCTCTATTTCATCTTCTCCTCATTGCCTCGTCATTGCGGTCCTAGTGACTCCTCATTGTTGCTGGAGGTTGTTGTTTTTCTTCTCCTCATTGCTGCAGCTGCTCATCTTCTCCACTCCCCTCACTAGTTTTGTGATAGCCATGTTTTAATTATAATTTGATTCTAAATAAAATTATAGTTACTTGATGATCTTTATAAATAGTATGATTAAAACATGGCTATCACACTCTCCCCACCTTAAAAGAAATTTAGTCCTCTAAATTTTCATACCTTCAGTATAGAGATATGGGTACTCCCTTTTCATTTCCCCTTCCATCTCCCAAGTAGCTTCTTCCATTGAATGAGTTTGCCAAATGACCTTCACTAATGGAATGACACGATTCCTTAAGATCTTATCTTTCCTATCCACAATTTGCTTAGGCTTTACAATGTAGGTCAAATCTTTATCAATTTCAAAGTGCTTGTTGTGTCCGCAAGTGCACGGATACTCGAAGTAATAAAAAGTTATCGAACCATAGAGACCTTGTTGTTAAGTACCAAAGAATTGATTTCTCACTAGCTAAGCAAACTGAATATGACGCAAGCAAACGATCAAAAAGTTTATTAAATATCAGAGGGAAAGAATTGGGACAAGGGGTTCAACCATCTTAATTTCAATGACCGGATATAATTAAACACTCATCAGTTTATTCTTGTTATGATAAAGATGTAATTTGTTTTAATAAGAAATCATCTCGCTCTCGTGCAGACGATTTGCATAGAATAATTCTCACTATTGCGCAGATTTATTTTATGTTTATGGAAAAGCAAACCTTGACATAGAGATTTAAGAATCACTCTCGTGCATTCGATCCCGATATCAAAATCTCGAATGAAACTAAGTATTCTCATACCCTAGTTTCACAAGTTTTACTTAAGGGCTTCTAACAATCCAATATCTATCTCTAGCATATTTTCATGTCTAAAAACAGTAATATTTTCTAGATCAATCTATCAACAAGTCAATAAACTTCTAAAACCTAGGGATAAGAACACAACTAATTTCTTACAATGAGTCCCTAAACCTCAATTTTAGGGTTTCAAGTTTTGCAAATCACTTTTCAGTCCATAACAAAAAACTCTAACACATGCTAATGATTGAAACAAGAAAAGATTAAAGACGTAAATCACTTAAGTAAAATTATCATATAAAAAAAACATCCTAATGAAATAAAGATCATCCAGTCATTAAGAAATTAAGATGTCTACACCCCCTTGCCCCAAAGAGGTTTAAGCTAGCATGATTGAAGAATTACAATAAAACATTGTTTAGAAGGATCAAAAATTGAACGAGTAGAGATAAGGATACTAAACAGGGCTATAATAGAAATTACAGCCAGTAATTTAGCTTGGAAACGCAATGAACAATGGCAACGCCCTTGTTTTCGCTGATTTTTGCCTTGATCGGTCTCTTTTCGCTCTAAAACTTTTCATGTGTCCTCTCCTCCTTCAAGCGAAACTTCCTCTTGAATTTCACGGTCGATAGTGGTCTGTACGCTTCCTGGCAACGAACCCTAGGGCGACGGCGATTCTCTCCAATTCTCCCCCGATTATTGATTAAAATTGGGCCTTTTGCTTTGAAAATCTCCTCCTCTTCTCTGTGATCATTCCCCTTTTTTCGAATCTTGAAATAGTAGTCTTAAACTCGAGAAATCGTCTTTGCAAGCTTTTGTGAATAGTAATAGCAGAAGAATTGGGCAAATCACGAAAATCTGGGTTGAAATTACGGCACCGTGAAGAATATTACGGCAGTGCCATAATCGTTTCAGAAGTTTCTGTAAGGAAACGATCGAAATTACAGTACTGTAAAATGAATTACAGCAGTGCCGTAATCACCTCAAAAGTCTCTGTATGAAAATAGCCCGACATTACGGCACCATAAAAAGTGTTACGGCTGCGCCGTAATCTTTGCGTGGACAAAAAATCTTCGAAGAATACGGTAGCAGAATTAGGTGCTGTTTTTTGCATATTACGGCCGTAAAATTCCTTACAGTACTACCATAATTTCTCTGTGAAGTCTAATTTGGCTTGAAATTCGATGTGTAGTCACATCTTGATGATTAGAACTTGCCGATGCATTGAAATTGCTTGAAAACCCATGAAAATGATGTCTTTTTACTTGAAATTGATCAAAAACCAAGAAAGGTGTAGATTCTGAAACATTTGATAAATAAGGCATAAAAATAAGCAAATGAGCATGATTATGACCCAAAAGTACAAAGGAATTAGCAAGAAATGTGCCATGAAATTTAGAGTCATCAAAATACATAAGGCTCAAACGTTGCTTGTCCTCAAGCAAGTAAAGAAATCAACACTGATTATTGAAAATAAACTCTCATATGACGAATAAATTTCTAAAATACAATTACTTATGAAAATTTTCATTGACATTACATAACATTTCAAACAAATATATCGTCCTCTAAACTTAATCCTTAAGATCCAAAACTCAATCAAATAAAACTTCGCAATGTGCATAATATATAGAATCCCAATCTAATGATTTCTCCTTTATTTCGGTTTAAATCTATCATACCTTTGTCTACAGGAATAGGATTTCCAAAATCTTTTTCCAATCAAATTTCTTTCTCATGGCATGTACCCATATAGATACATACTTTTATTCGGACTTCAACTCTTATCTTCGGTACCACTGCTAATTTTATGCAGTGCCAAGCAGAGGAGTCATTTTCTTTTCCTCTTTTTTTTTATACAGACTTCAACTCATGTCTTCGGTACCACTGCCAATGTTACGCAGTGCCAAGTAGGGGAGTCATTTTCTCTTTTTGGATCTTAGATTCTTTCTTCCCAACAAATAGTAAGATAAACTATACATCAACTAGGTTAATCAATTGATATCAATTCAAAAATTACACTCATATGCTTATTTTATTTAAGGGAGTTATTTCACCTTGAGATTACATTTATTAAACAATATATTTACCCAAAACCTCATGCATTGATCAATGGGAAAAATCCAACAAATAAATTATATCAAAGAAATAAATTCAGCATATTAGGTCTATTTCCAATTCTCATATATTGTTATGCATGGTAATTTATCATCAAGAAAACTTTTGGCATGATAATTGCAGTAATTTCAAGGATTCAACTTACACATCATGCAACAGCATAGACTTTTGCAACAAACTAGGGAAGATATCTCATCACAGAACTCAAAACAGTTCAAACTATCACACTATACTAATACATGGTGCTCAAAATCACAAAATATCATCCATGCAAAATATATCAAGTTATACAACCACATCGAAGCTGTAGTAATGGCAAATATCAAATTATCTCAGTACAACCAAATCGAATGAATTTAGTAGTTTAATCACAAAAGTAGAGTATCATCATTGTGCGGACACAAGAAGTTTGGCAAAGTCATCCTTCCCTACAAGGGCATGTAAATCATTAAAAACCCAAATGATACAAGTAGTTGTAAAGATAAGGGAAGGATACTCACAAAGTTTTACTCAATCCTTATCAGAGTTCGTCTCCTCCTCACCTCCCACAACTGGGGCGGCATCCATGGGCTCACCCTGAGAACCTCCTTCTTCACCTCCTTCAGTTCTATGCTTAAGATGAAGGTAATCTTTGATCTCCTCGACATCCTCATTTATTTGCACCACATAATCAAATATCCTCCCTGCGATAGTAGTCAAACAGTGTACATTAGCAGAAAGAGCCTTAAAGCTAGGGTCTTGATAGCTCTGCCATCCACTCTGATCAGGGGCAGCACGGCGTGAAGAGGATCCTGTGGCTCTATGCGGTGACGGACCGGTGGCTCTAGAGGGTGAAGAATCAATACCCATACCGAAAGGGTCATCCCCCCAAGCGGGAGGTGGTGGTGGCACAAAATCTACAGGTGCAGGAGTGGCATAGGAAACGACACTCGGAGATAACTTCTACTTTTCTTGATTTTGAACGGTGCTTCTCCCAGGGTTAGGCAGAGGCAAGGTAGGAAGACCAAGCTGTAGAATCAGACAATATGTGTCTCCATCCTTAACAATCATCTTCATAGCAATACAAGATTCAATGTCAATCCTGGCATTGCCTTTAGCAACTTCGATCCCATAGGGCTCAACCCCTAAGTGAAGTGCTATAGGAGTAAGGAACCCTCCTATCACTATAGTGCCTTTCTTCGCCCTAGCAACCTTGTCCAAATGTTTGACAAAAAAGAAAGCTACATCTACAAAATACCCATGAAGCATGTACCAAAGGAAAAATAGCTCAGAATGACGGACCATACCGTCGCTGTCCCCTCGTCCGAAGACGGTATGAGCTAGACTCGGTGTACATACTTGATGCAAGGGTTGGAAATGCTGGTTGCTCTTGCTGAAGATGGTGAAAATCTGGTTTCTGAAGTGATTTGATTCCAAAAAAAACATTTTCAATGAATCCAATCGGTGGCTCGGTACGCCCTTCATTTGCAAAATGATAGATACATCTAATGTCTCTAAGTGTAAGCTTCCTATCCTCATTGGCTATCCAAAATCTAATCTCTCCTTTGGCTTGGCGATCAAGGTACTCATCCCAATCCATCTCTAAGCTGCTGAGAACCTCCAGTACTAGAGGTAGATAAGTCTGAGGAGTGATGTCAAAGAACTTCTTCGTTGCAATTTGATTGAACATCCATAGAACATCCTCCTTGAGTCCCAAAGTCTCCAACGCATGCATATCAGCATATTTAGTTTTTACAATGTGCCTGGTAAGCAAATGATTATACCTCTGCTCTTGAATTTCATCTCTGAAGATTATTCCATATGGCTTTGATGGTGGAGTTGGGGCTGAAGATTCGGCTGGGGCTTTCCCTTTTCTCTTAGAAATAACTCTCTTCATTCGTGCCATGAGAAATGGAAGTAAGATTTCAAAGCACTTAAAGAAAAACCGGAATGAACAGTGTTACCGAACAGGGCAAGTAGGATTTCCAATAGCCCTTGAACCAAGCCCTCAAATTTGGACTTCTGAGCTGAAATCGAGCCTTCAAACACCTCAAGGGAAGATATCCTACCTTTGTCGAAACTCCCTGAAGCAGGAACCAGCTGGATTGAAGCATTGATGAAGAAAAATGAAGAGGGCCGGAATCCAGCAGACGAACGGCAGCTGAGCTCGATCGAGCTCGAAATCGTAAAAATGTTAGGTAGGAATTAGTCGGAAAGTGGTCAGGGATGGTAAAGTAGGGTTGCTGGAAGGTTTGGGAGCAAGAACGGAGGAAAATGGCACTAATTCGAAGAAGATCTCGAAGAAAAACCCAATCGCGGTTGAGAAAACCCTAAATACGGTAGCAGAAAACGCGTGGGGCCAAAAAAATTACGACCATAATTTTCATTACGGCACTACCATAATTCGAAATACGGCACCATAAAAAGTCATACGGCACCGTAATCTACTCTAATATTTCAAAAATATTCTGTAAGAAAACGACCTAAAATTACAATCCTGTGCAAACATTACGGTAGTACCGTAATTCATGTAAAACTTCAAAACTTTCTAGACAAAATTGAGCCAAAATTACTGCAGATAAAAATTCATCATGGTAGTACCATAAAATCTTCGAAACCTTCTAGACAATATCGAGCCAAAATTACGGTCTGTAAAATTTATTACGGTAGTACCGTAATCTATGTAAAACTTTTCTGCAAAGAAATAACTCGGAATTACGGTACTGTAATAAACATTATGGTAGTACCATAATTTGTAAAAAAAATTAGAAATTGCCGAAACAATGTACCCGCAAAGAGAAAAAGAGAAAGTTAGTCCTAAAACAATAAATTAAAACAAAAACAAAAGAAAGAGTGCTTGGGTTGCCTCCCAATAAGTGCTAATTTAGAGGTCATTAGCTTGACCATTCTGCACTTGGATTTGCTCATGGTTCATCAAGTAGAAATTTTTCTCCTTCTTCAATCTATTCTTCATGGAAATAATGCTTCAATCTTTGACCATTAACCTTAAACACCCCTATTTTGTGATGCCTTACATTTTAGTAGTGATTTTTACTGATATTCCATGATGAATTTGGGCCTATTTGAATATTTTTACACTCCTTTAAGGCTTATTTAGTTAAAAACTTCAGAATCTTCACTTTTCGTCTATCTTATTGAATTTCAGATAAAATCACCAAATTCTGAAGTCTTTTTGAAGAATCTAAGAGCATGGGGTGATTCCTTATGAGAAGACGAAGCTGCCCGTAAAATTTGGGCTCAATCGGAGCTTTTTTCTGAACTTCACAGCCACCGGTGATCTTGCCGAAGGACGAAACTCACCGCGTGTTTCACTGGTAGGTGAACCCGACAGGATTCACAGATGATGTCAGGGTATCTGAATGTCGCAGCGCATTTCACTGGCAGGTGAACCCCCCCGTGATTCCGTCTGATAAAACCTAGGCAGAAATATATCGTGGACTTCACTTGTAGGTGAACCCGGCGGGGTTCACCTGTGATTATTTCGCAACAGAACTGCACAGAACACTTCACCACCTGGTGAACCCGGCGGGGTTCACCCATGATACTATCGGAACAGCCCGATCTTCACTCGGTTTTTCGTCGATTTGGGGCCTGATTCAAGTCCAAATTTGGCAAGTGAGGATTCTATGGAAAGCTTATTTGAAGGAAAACAAATAGAGTATAAAAGCCCCCAATTTCTGTGACCTAATCAGGAGCAATCTTGTGACGAAGCGGCGAGGGCAGACGAACACGACGAACAGGCGACTTTGGGGTGATTTTTGGAGATTCGAGCGTCAGAACTCAGCAATCTTTGGTTATTTCATTCGGTTCATTGTCTCCTCCCTCTTAGAAACATTTTCCTGTGATTTTCCTATGTACAAAGAGAGATCTTTTAATGTTTCGACGATGGTTATAGGGTAAACTTTATTTCAGGGCTAGGTTGAAGCCCTCTGACGATTTCTATTTGCTATTCATGTATTAACTTTGTTATTTGGATCATATTCTGAGCATATTTCACTTGAAGTATTAATTTCTTGATATTTACTCTGGCCAAGTATTATCATGTCATAGTTATTACAGTTCATAACGAAAGTAGGATTGTAAAGACGGAACCTCTTTGTGAATCTTGCGAAGGCTTGATACAAAAGTGCTTGTTCTTCGCTCGAGGGTCCATAATCCACCACGGAACCATTGGGTTTGTCTAGAGCGATCCACCGCAAAAGTAGGAGACGTTCTGGATAAATATCGGGGTGTACACTAGAAAGAGGGTACCTTGTACGATATGGTAGATTCCTTATGCATATTTATAAATCCATGTAACTGACATTTATTTCTTAGCGCAAATTAAAATCTTCAGAGTGGTGGAAACCAAAGCCCTACTATTCTCTCTCATATATTTTCCCTGCCGTAGTTCTTTGATTTCTTGCTTACGATTTCGCTTAGTTTTAGTTTTTTTAAAGTTCCAAAAACCACGATTTGATCAGCTTAGATTCCAAGAATTAGTTTTTCTGGTACTCACCTTGTTCCCTGTGGGATTCGATATCTTTTGTATTACTTTGATAACACCGTGCACTTGCGGTGCGTATCAAGTTTTTGGCACCGTTGCCGGGAAACAACGGTTGATATTAGTATACTTCTAAGGACTGGTAGACTAAGTTGTAGTTAGTTTTTCTTTCTTTATTCTGTTTCACGCTGCTTCCTGCTTGTCTTAATTGCTTTGAACTTCATAGTTGAGTCTAACAAATTTTTATGCAAAGAAGTTCCAGGGCAGGAGCACTCTTGGAAATCGATTTCGAAATAGAATGAACCTTTAGACAAAGAAGGAAGCTTAAGCAAGATCTGAAAAAGGAGAATCAAGAACAGATGGAACATCTTCACATTGACATGGAGAACGAACCAGCGCCTCAACCTGTGAACAACAACAATGCCAGAATACTGCGAGAATATGCAGTGCTTTTTTCACATGGGTTTCAATCAGGAATTGTTAGGCCTAGTGTCGAGGCCAATAATTTCAAAATTAAACCTGCTCTACTTTCCATGATACAACAAATCAATTTGGTGGTTCTCCTCTTGAGGACCCCAATATGCATTTGTCTATATTTTTGGAATATTGTGATATGTTAAAGATTAATGGAGCTACTTCTGATGCTATCAGGTTGCGTTTGTTTCCCTTCTCCTTAAGGGACAGAGCAAGGGCATGGCTCCACATGATCCCCTCAGCTTCAATATGGACATGGGATGAACTGTCTCAAGCTTTCCTCTCGAAGTATTTCCCTCCTTCGAAGACAATCTAACTCAGAAACCAGATAACGAGCTTCATGCAAAAGGATGGAGAGTCTTTGTACGAAGCCTGGGAAAGATTTAAAGAGCTTCAAAGATTATGTCCGCACCATGGGATTGGAACTTGGGTCCTAGTACACACGTTCTACATGGGATTGGAATACAATACTAGACTCACAGTCGATGCAGCTGCTGGAGGATCGGGCTTAATGAGCAAAGTACCTGAAGATGCTATAAGCCTCCTGGAGGACATGGCACTGAACTATCATCAATGGAACCCAGAGCGACGTACACCTTCCAGAAAAGCAGGTAATGATTCATTAACTGCTCTCACTATGAAGGTAGACAATCTGACTAAGAAATTTGATTCGTGGTCTGTTAACTCTCTAGACACTAATTCATTATCTTGTGAGTTGTGTGGCATTGCAGGACATACAGGTGCTGAGTGCTGAGTGGGAGATGGACAAGTGGTCCAAGGTCAGCCTGAACATCTTAATGCAGTTGGAAATATGAACTCCATGAACAACCATTATTCCAACTATTACAACCCTGGCTGGCGCAACCACCTGAACTTCTCCTACCGGACCACGCAGCCTATACAACCAGGGCAAGCGCCACCACAAGTTCAACCTCAGCAAGGGAACTTCAGGCCGCCACAACAAGAAAATTACAGGCAGCCACTTGGGTTCCAACAGAGAAACTACAATCCCCCCACCCCTCAACAAGTGAATTACAATCCTCCTCCAAGACCGGCCCAGGACTCTCAACTGAGTAAGCAGATAGAAGGGCTGACTGACATGATGAAACTGACGATGATGAGGATGGACTCCTTGGAAACACATAATAAAATGTTAGAGAACCAGCTTGCGCAGCAGGCTAGCTCATCCTCTAGAGCACTAGGGAAGCTTCCATCACAGCCAGAAGTTAACCCGATGGAGCATTGCAATGCAATCTCCACTCGGAGCGGCAAGCAACTCGAAGACCCTAAGATGCCGACCGATGAAACAAGGGATGAAGTGACACCGAATCCTGAGGAGCCACACGCAGATTCCACACTGGCGGAACCTGAGCAAACAGAGGAAGAGCGACCCTATGTTGGGCCGCTAGCTAACAAACTGCCGATACCTTTCCCTCATAGGCTTGTCAAAGCCAAGCTTGTCAAATTGTTAGATGCAGGCGTGATCTACCCGATTTTAGATAGTTCATGGGTGAGCCCGGTACATGTGGTTCCCAAAAAGGGAGGCGTCACGGTTGTTAAGACTGACATAGACGAGTTAATAATGACACGCACAATTACAGGACACAGGATGTGCATTGATTACAGGAAGTTGAACTCTGCGACGAGAAAAGACCATTTTCCTCTTCTTTTCATTGACCAGATGCTAGATAGATTAGCTAATAATTCTTACTTTTGTTTCTTGGATGAATTTTCTAGTTTCTTCCAAATCCCCATCCACCCAGACGATCAGGAGTGAACTACCTTCACATGCCCCTATGGCACATACGCATATAGGAGGATGCCGTTTGGCCTCTACAATGCCCCTGCGACCTTCTAGAGAGCAATGATGGCCATATTTTCTGATTTTAATGAAGATTTCATGGATATATTTATGGATGATTTTTCTGTGTATGGTTCTTCCTTTCATCATTGTTTATCTAACTTATCTAAGGTCTTGCAGAGATGTGAAGAGGTGAATCTGGTGCTAAATTGGGAGAAGTGCCACTTCATGGTAAAAGAAGGCATTGTTCTTGGTCATCTAGTCTCAGAGCAAGGGATAGAGGTGGACAGAGCAAAAATCGAAATAATTGAGAACCTCAAGCAGCCAACATCTGTAAAAGGGATTAGAAGCTTTCTGGACATGCTGGCTTCTACCGATGCTTTATTAAAGACTTCTCTAAGATAGCTCGCCCCTTGACTAATTTACTTGCTAAAGATTCCATCTTTTGCTTTGATAGGGATTGCGAGGAACTTTCGTGAAGCTCAAAGAAGCATTAACTACCACTCCAATAATTCAACCTCCAGACTGGTCCCTTCCTTTTGAATTGATGTGCGACACCAGTGACCAGGCAGTGGGGGCGGTGTTAGGGCAAATAAAGGACAAGAAGCTTCACGTCATTTACTATGCCAGTCGAACGCTCGACGATGCCCAGATCAACTATGCTACCATAGAGAAAGAGCTGCTAGCAATAGTTTTCGCTTTTGGTAAATTTTGTTCATATTTAGTTAATTCAAAAGTAATTGTTTTCACTGACCATGCAGCCATTAAATATCTGATCAACAAAAAGGATGCCAAACCAAGGCTAATTCGATGGATCCTCCTCTTACAAGAATTTGATGTGGAAATTAGATACAAGAAGGGGAGTGAAAATCTTGTAGCCGGCCACCTCTCTAGGCTGGAACAAGATGTTGACACAAGGACTGACCACGAGTTGGAAATTAATGACACGTTCCCTGAAGAACACTTTTACGCTCTGCTCAAACAACAAGTGCCGTGGTATGCAGATTTTATTAATTATATAGTTTCTAACATATTTCCCGCTGATCTTTCCTTTCAAAAGAAGAAGAGGTTCCTGCATGATGTGATGTCATATTATTAGGATGAGCCGTACTTGTACCGGAGATGCACTGACGGGATGTATAGACGGTGTGTGCCAGATGGGGAGATGCATGACGTGCTGACTCATTTCCATGCATCGCCCTATGGAGGACACGCCGCAGCTTCATAAATGGCATTCAAAGTCCTACAGTCAGGTTTGTATTGGCCCTCTCTGTTTCATGACGCTAAATAATTTTTTTCAACTTGTGACAGCTGCCAACGAACCGGGAATATTTCAAGAAGGAACGAGTTACCTCTGAATGACATGTTAGAAGTGGATATTTTTGATATATGGGGTATAGATTTTATGGGACCCTTCCCATCCTCATGCGGCAAGCAGTACATCATTGTTGTCGTTGACTATGTGTCGAAGTGGGTTGAGGCATCTGTCGAAGCCAGCAATGACTCCAGGGTGGTCATGAAGTTCATGAAACAAGTAATCTTCCCCCGGTTTGGAGTCCCGTGCATACTGATAAGTAACGGAGGGTCCCACTTCATTGAGCAAAGGTTTGGAGCGTTATCGAAGAAGTATGGGGTAAAGCACAATCTTGCCACGTCGTACCACCCTCAGACGAGTGGTCATGTAGAAGTCTCCAACAGGGAAATCAAGCAAATATTGGAAAAGACTGTATCTCAAACACGGAAGGATTAGGCATTGAAGTTACCCGATGCTCTATGGGCTTACAGGACTGCATTTAAGACACCCCTATGTATATCTCCTTTCCAACTTATTTATGGAAAATCTTACCACTTACCTGTTGAACTTGAGCACAGGGCGCACTGGGTTATCAAGCAAATCAACTATGACTTTAAAAGTGCCAGCGAAAGGAGAAGACTGCAACTAGACGAACTGGATGAGATGCGCCTCTACGCTTATGAAAATGCCAAGATTTACAAAGCTCGTACCAAGCATTGGCAAGACAAATGCATACTCAAAAAGGAGTTTCACGAAGGAGATAAAGTGTTGTTCTTCAATTCGAGACTTCGCCTCTTCCCAGGGAAGCTCCGCACGAGATGATATGGACCATTCATAGTTCAACACGTTCAGCCTTATGGCGCAATCACGATATGGGCTGAGCACACTGGAAGTTTTGTGGTCAATGGGCACCACCTTAAACAATATTTTGAAGATGAATGGGTCAAACAAGGGGAAGTTCTTGCCCTTTTCGACCCCACCGATGCAATAACTTGATGACTCTACGGTCGAGCTATTGACCTAAAACTAGCGCTCTTGGGAGGCGAACCCGGTGGGGATTTTTGATAGATTTTCACTAGAGATCAGTGCACTTCACGACCAGGTGAACCCGGTGGGGTTCACCCGTGAAGTACACTGTGCAACCTGGCGATGCGACCCGACGTTCTAACCCTCTCCTCTCACATATACGACGTTGCATAGAGGACTATGCAACATTTTAGAGCGGGTGAGCTGTCTTGACTCCATCTTCTGTTTGGTTGTGGTTGTCCTAATTTTCTGTTTTTCTCTTCATGGTTTTGTTATGATACTTTCTGATTGATGTTATTATGATATTGGCATTGTATCTTATATGCTACTATTCGTGGACCTGGTCCACATCTACAGACCCCACTCTCTGTAGTGTATAACACATATTTGAACCGCTTGTTTTTCAGCTTTGGTATTATGCAATAACCTTCTTTACATGTTACATGATGTGTGGATCTATGTGTTTTCATGAAGTTGTTTTAAGGTATATATCGCTAGTCTTTTCTAATGATAGCTTTGCAAAACTCTTAAAGTTAAATGCATGATTGGTTGGAATTTATCAAGACATGTTGAATGTAGTACTTGTTGGAAATTTACTCAATAGTCATGTCCATATATTCTATGAATTAGAAATTCTCTAAGTTGATTGATTTTAGGTTGTTCATTTAGTGGGTCAAGCGTTTTTCATGATTATTCAATTGATTTTGGTTTGCAATTTACATTCGATACATATCAGGATACATAATCTCTTTTCAAACTTTGAATTCCTTTCTATTATTGGGGAAACACTGCATTTGTTAAAAGCCAGGATATGTTAATTTCTTGATAAAAGAAAAATCACACTTAGATTCCTCTACTTGGCACTGCGAAAAATGGGCAGTGGTACCGAAGGATATGAGTTGAAATCTAAGAAATGTGAATTGAAATAAAAAGACTCCTCTACTTGGCATTGCGAAAAATTGGCAATAGTACCTAAGGATATGAGTTGAAGTCTAATGCAATGATTAGTGTTTTGTATCCTGAATAAAACATTTGAGTTAACCCCAACATTATGAATTGGAAGGATAGGAATGAGACGAGTGTTGTGTATGCTTTGATTGAATCCCATGTTTACTGCTTTTTAAATTGGTTGACATCTAAAAACTGTGGGACCAAACTGGTGAATGCTTAAGACACTCCTTTTAGTTGATTTCTTCTGATTAGATCTTGGATTGCTAAAGAGTATTTTTTTGAACTTGGGTGCGAACTTCAACACAAAAGATTATTCTTATATCAAGCATGTATTTCAACTTATTTTATTGCTTGAAGACAAGCAAAGATTTAAGTCGAGGAGTATTTGATGCCTTACATTTTAGTAGTGATTTTTACTGAGATTCCATGATGAATTTGGGCTTATTTGAAGATTTTTACACTCCTTTAAGGCTTATTTAGTTAAAAACTTCAGAATCTTCACTTTTCATCTATCTTATTGAATTTCAGGTAAAATAACCCAATTCTAATGTCTTTTTGAAGAATCTTGAGCATGGGGTGACTCCTTATGAGAAGACGAAGCTGCCCATAAAATTTGGGCTCATTCGGACCTTTTTCTGGACTTCACGGCTAGGTGAACCCGGTGGGGTTCACCCGTGATACTATCGGAACAGCCCGACCTTCACTTGGTTTTTCGTCGATTTCGGACCTGATTCAAGTCCAAATTTGGCAAGTGAGGACTCAATAGAAAGCTTATTCGAAGGAGAACAAATAGAGTATAAAAGTCCCAATTTCTGTGACCTAATCAGGAGAAATCTTGTGATGAAGCTGCGAGGGCGGATCAACACGGCGAACAGGCGACTTTGGGGTGATTTTTGGAGATTCGAGCGTCGGAACTCAGCAATCCTTGGTTATTTCGTTCGGTTCATCGTCTCCTCCCTCTTAGAAACCTTTTCCTATGATTTTCCTATGTACAAAGAGAGATCTATTTGCTATTCATGTATTGACTTTGTTATTTGGATCATATTCTGAGCATATTTCACTTGAAATATTAATTTCTTGATATTTACTCTGGCCAAGTATTATCATGTCATAGTTATTACAGTTCATAACGAAAGTAGGATTGTAACGACGGAACCTCTTTGTGAATCTTGCAAAGGCTCGACACGAAAGTGCTTGTTCTTCGCTCGAGGGTCCATAAT
Source organism: Costus lasius (assembly GCA_027563935.2). Taxonomy (NCBI): domain Eukaryota; kingdom Viridiplantae; phylum Streptophyta; class Magnoliopsida; order Zingiberales; family Costaceae; genus Costus; species Costus lasius. Next base: position 89,059,828 of record CM050450.1, on the reverse strand, counting down.
CCACCACGGAACCCATTGGGTTTGTCTAGAGCGATCCACCGTGAAAGTAGGAGACATTTTGGATAAATACCGGGGTATACACTCGAAAGAGGGCACCTTGTACCATAGGGTAGATTCCTTATGCATATTTATAAATCCATGTAACTGACATTTATTTCTTAGCGCAAATTAAAATCTTCAGAGTGGTGGAAACCAAAGCCTTGATATTCTCTCTCATATATTTTTCCTGCCGTAGTTGTTTGATTTCTTGCTTATGATTTTTCTTAGTTTTAGTTTTTTTTAAAGTTCCAAAAACCATGATTTGATCAGCTTAGATTCCAAGAATTAGATTTTTTGGTACTCACTTGTTCCCTGTGGGATTCGATATCTTTTGTATTACTTCGATAACACCGTGCACTTGCGGTCCGTATCATTTTGTCACTCCATATGTCAACAGCTCTATATGGATAGGTTTTCTTAACCTGAAAAGGTCCAGACTATCGAGATTTAAGTTTACCGGGAAATAGTCTCAACCTAGAATTAAACAAAAGAACAAATTCACCTGGTTGAAATTCCTTTCTAAGTATATGTCGATCATGCCATCTTTTACTCCTCTCTTTATAGAACCTTGTGTTTTCGTAAGTAGAAAGTCTAATCGCATCGAGCTCGTTCAATTGTAACTTACATTTTTCACCCGCGTTCTTCAAGTCAAAATTCAGTGTTTTGATCGCCTAGAACGCCATGTGCTCGAGCTCTATAGGAAGATAACAAGATTTACCATAAACTAATTGAAAAGGAGACATACCTATCGGTGTTTTGAAAGTAGTCCGGTATGCCTAAAGTGCATCATCAAGCTTAGAAGCTCAGTCTTTCCTTGTTCATGACACAGTTTTCTCTAATATCCCTTTGATCTCTCTATTCGATATCTCAACTTGTCCACTTGTTTGAGGATGATAAGGTGTTGCAACTCTATGATTCACCCCATATTTTCAAAGCAAAGCTGAAAATTTATGTTCAATAAAATGAGAACCTCCATCACTGATTACTATTCATGGTGTCCCAAATCGTGGAAATATAATCTTCTTGAACATCTTTACCACAACACTGAAATCATTAGTAGGTGAAGCAATGGCTTCCACCCACTTGGAAACATAATCTACTGCCACAAGTATATATTTGTTACCTCTAGATGATGGAAATGGTCTCATAAAATCAATCCCCCACACATCAAATATTTCAACTTCAAGTATAGTGGACAATGGCATCTCATTCCTCTTGTTGATGTTCCCTGTCTTTTGACAACTATCACAAGATATTATAAAATTTCTAGCATCTTTAACGATTGAGGGCCAATATAATCCAGATTGTAATACTTTAAAAACAGTCTTTTCAGTACTAGCATGCCCTCCATAAGTTGATCCATGATACTGAAATAATATATCCTTGACTTCCTCTTCGGGGATACATCTTCTAAATATTCCATTTGCACATCTTCTAAATACATAAGGCTCATCCCAAAAATAGTATTTTACCTCAGCTAAGAATCTCTTTTTTCCTTGATAGCTCAAATCAAGAGGAAAAATATTAGCAACAAGATAATTCACTATATCAGCATACCATGGAGCTTTGATCTGTTCAATAATCAAGAGTTGTTCTTCAGGGAAGGAATCATTGATGGAATCACTTTTATCAACTTCTACATTTATCCTTGAAAGATGATCTGCATCTAAATTTTTTTATCTCTTTTTGTCTTTGATTTCCAAATCAAACCCTTGCAAAAGTAATACCCATCTAAGAAGTCGCGGTTTACTTTCCTTCTTTTGCATCAAATATGTTAACGCTGCATGATCAGTATACACCACAACTTTAGAGTTAATCAAATATGACCTAAATTTATCAAAAGCAAAAATTATGGCCAAAAGTTCCTTTTCTGTAGTGGTGTAGTTTCTTTGTGCATAATCCAAATCTTGCTAGCATAGTAAATAACATAAGGCTTTTTCTCTTTTCTCTGCCCTAGCACCGCTCCTATTGCCAAGTCACTAGCATCACACATGAGCTCAAAGGGCAAACTCCAGTCCGGGGGCTGCATGATAGGCACTGAATTCAGAGCTTCCTTCAGTTCCTGAAAAGCAGACAAATAATTTTCATCAAAGCAGAATTTGGCATCCTTGCAAAGTAAATCTGTAAGCGGTTTAGCAAGCTTAGAAAAATCCCTGATGAATTGCCGGTTAAATCCTGCATGTCCCAAAAAACTTCTAATCTCTTTGACCATAGTGGGCGGCTCAAGCTTCTCAATCACATCAATTTTGGCTTTGTCAACTTCTATTCCTCTTTCTAAAATTAGGTGCCCAAGAACTATTCCTTGCCTAACCATGAAATGACATTTTTCCCAGTTAAGCATAAGATTAGTTTCCTCGCACCTCTGCAAGACTCGAGATAAGTTAGCCAAACAATCATCAAATGAAAACCCATAGACAGAAAAATCATCCATGAAAACATCTATAAAATCTTCAATAAATTCAGAAAATATAGTCATCATACAACTTTGAAAAGTAGCAGGTGCATTACACAATCCAAAAGGCATTCTCCTGTATGCAAAAGTGTCATACGGACAAGTAAAGGTGGTCTTATCTTGGTCATCAGGGTGAATGAGAATTTGGAAAAATCCAGAGTATCCATCATGAAAACAGAAATAAGAATGATTTGCATGTCTCTCAACCATCTGATCAATAAAAGGCAAGGAGAAGTGGTCTTTCCTAGTCGCCGCATTCAATTTTCTATAGTCTATGCACATACGCCAACTAGTTACTATTCCGATAGGAATCAACTCATTATCTTTGTTTTTCATTACAGTGATCCCCCTTTTTTTAGGAACACAATGTACAGGACTTACCCATTTACTATTAGAGATAGGATAGATAATACTTGCATCGAGTAGTTGAAGTACTTCCTTCTTCACTACTTCCTTCATGGATGGGTTAAGTCTCCTCTGAAAATCCACATGTGGCTTGTGCTCCTCTTCCATCAAAATCCCGTACATACAAAAATAAGGATTTATTCCTTTCAAATCATCAATAGTATATCCAATTACCTTCCTATGAATTCTCAATTCCTTTAGAAGCAAAATAGTCTCCCTTTCATTAAGTTGTGCATCAACAATAATAGGGTAAGTAGAATTAGGTCTAAGAAATTCGTAACGAAGATTATCAGGTAAAGTCTTAAGTTGTACTTTTGGGACCTTCTCTTTCTCATTCTTATTATCATCACAAACAGTTAAATCATGAAATTCAGCATTAGAATCTAAATTTCCATCTAAATCAGAAATGAATTCACAAGTTTCAACAAACAAATCACTAGGATCATAGACAGTATCATATACTGTACACTACAACAAAAACCGGTGTATGAAGGTTTCTTCATAGAATTGTTCAACTCAAACTCAATTTTGTTATCACCAATATTTAGAATGAGTTTACCGTTCTTCACATCAATGAGTGCCCCTGCAGTAGCTAAGAACGGTCTACGAAGTATAATTGGAATCTTAGCATCTTCCGCTATCTCTAAGACTGCAAAATCTGTTGGAACAAAATACTTACCAACCTGGATCGGAACATCCTCAAGAATCCCTACGGGATACTTAACTGAATGGTCAACGAGCTGCAAAGATATTAAAGTTGGTTTGGGAGGCCCCACGTCCAGTTTCCTGCAAATGGATAAAGGCATTAGGCTCACACTAGCTCCCAAATCACATAAGGCTCGGTCAAAAGTCATACTCCCAATCAAACAAGGAATAGAGAAACTACCTGAATCCTTTAGTTTCGGTGGCAAATTGTTTTGAATAATGGCACTACATTTTTCTGTTAATGCCACAATACCATAGTCCTCTATCTTTCTCTTATTAGACAAAATTTCTTTAAAAAATTTAGCATATGTGGGCCTTTGAGATAAAGCATCAGTGAATGGAACATTAATGTACAGCTTTTTCAAGACTTCAAGAAATTTCCCGAATTGCTTATCTAATTTAGCTTGAACTAACCTCTAGGGAAAGGTTATAGGTGGCCTATATAGGGCTGGTGAACTAGGTCTAGGAACATCAATCTAAAATGACTCCTTACCTTTAGGTTCATCACCCTTATGAGGTGACGAACTAGTATGGGACTGCTCATGTGCAGGTTATGCTTCTAAGCCCGGTTCACTACTAAGGTCGATGTCAGGCTCTTCCTCATTATCATCAAGTCTATCTCTTGGTTCATCCAACTGTTTTCCACTCCTAGTTGTTATAGCATTACAATGTTCCCTAGGGTTTGGTTCAGGTTTAGCAGGTAATTTCCCTGGGGGTCTATAGGATGTGCTAGCTTGTTGTGCTATCTGGTTCTCAAGAATTTTATTATGTGCAGTCAAAGATCCTACTTGAGAAGTAAGCTAATTAACTATTCCCTTAAGATCCTCAATTTCCTTACTCTGATTTGTCATGAGCTGATTTTGATTAGCCAAAAATTTTTCAAGCATGGACTCTACACTAGAGTTATGGGGCTGATTCTGATTTTGATTTTGTCTCTATTGATATCCTATTTCCTCAATCTGTCCCCTTACAATATTATTATTGTTCTTCCAAGATAAATTTGGGTGATTTCTCCATCCAGGGTTGTATGTACTCGAGTAAGGGTCATTGTTTCTACCTTGATTGTAACCCCCTTATAACATTTACTTGTTCCACACCTTGATCAGCAATAACTCTACAATCTTCAGAGTAATGACCTTGATTTCCACATATATCACAAGTAACAGACGATGAAACCATTGCAGTTTGCATTTGAAAAAAATCAAATCTATTACACAAAGAGTCTACCTTTTCAGCTAAGGTACGCCAACCATCATTCTCATTCTTACCATGTGGAGGTCGATATAGCACTCCTCTTTCAGTGGTCCACTAGTTATGGTTCAGGGTCATTTCCTCAAACAAAGTGTAGGCTTCATCCATGGTCTTATTCATCAAAGCTTCACCTGCAGCAACATCAACAGTGAGGCGAGTATTATAAAGTAAACCATTATAGAAAGTTTGAATTAAAACCCATTTTTCTAAGCCATGGTGAGGACACTTCCTTTGTAATTCATTGAAACGCTCCCATGCTTCACTCAATGACTCAACTTCCCTCTGTGCAAAGCTGGTGATCTGATTTCGCAACTGGATCATTTTACTAGGTGGGAAGTACTTTAGTAAAAAGGCATTTGAAAGGCGCTCCCATGTGGTGAATGTTCCAGTTGGATGAGACTGCAACCAGGCACGTGCTTGGTCCCTGAGAGAGAAGGGAAATAATCTTAGTTTCAATGCATCATCAAATACACCATTAATCTTAATAGTGTCACAATATTCAAGAAAAAGAGAAAGATGCTGATTAGGATCTTCAAGTAGTGATCCTCCAAACTAATTTTGCTGAATCATAGACAAAAAATCTAGTTTAATTTCTAAATTGTTAGCATCTATTGCTGGCCTAGCAATGCTAGAGTGAATTCCTTGCGGATTTGGCGTTTCATAATCTCGAAGGGATCTTCTTTTAGCCATGATTGATTCCTCTTTCTTCCTTTCTTCAAATTCGAGTTTCCTGTGCAATCTCAAAGTTTTATTAATTTCAGGATCAAAAGGAACTAATGGTCCTGATCTAAGGGTCCTGCGCATAAACAAGTAAACAAATCAAATAAACTCAAAATTATCAGAAAAATATCAGAAAACAAAATTATCACTGTTTATGAAAATAAAAACAGAGCCTAGTCTAGCAATACTATCAATTATTTCGATATTAACAAAACAAAGTTCCTCGGCAACGGCGCCAAAAACTTGTTGTGTCCGCAAGTGCACGGATACTCAAAGTAATAAACAGTTATCGAACCACATAGACCTTTTTGTTAAGTACCAAAGAATTAATTTCTCACTAGCTAAGCAAACTGAATATGACGCAAGCAAACGATCAGAAAGTTTATTAAATATCAGAGGGAAAGCATTGGGACTAGGGGTTCAACCATCTTAGTTTCAATGACCAGATATAATTAAACACTCATCAGTTTATTCTTGTGATGATAAAGATGTGACGCAGAACGGAAGTTAGAGATTGCTCGAGAAGAGAAAAGATGAGGGAAGAAGAGAAGAGGAGAGAAGAAACCCTTAGCTTAGCAAGCTAAGGGGGAAGAGAAGAAGCTACATAACCCTGACCCAAATCTCCCAAGGAGGAAGACACAACCCAAAGGTTTTTTTCCAAAAATATTCTTTCAACTTTTCTAAACGTGAAGAGTACAATGCCTTTTTAAACTCTTTTCACCCTCAACATCAACATTCCCACAAATTGGATCTAAGGGCTAACTCTTCTTGCTTTGAAATGGATGGTGGAGATGAGTGTTCTTTCATGCCTTTTCATTGGATGGAGTGGGCGGCTGCCTATGAGTTGCTTGTGGTCGAAGCTTTCACGGGAGACTTTCGGCTGAAGAGGTGTGAAGGCATGCATTGGCACATGCAAGTGACATTATTGGTCTGTTGGGTAGAGTGAAGCATGCTTTGTTTTCATTGGCCGGTTATGGAGGTGCCTTTGTTTTGAAGAGGAGCTATAGCTGACTTGTTGTACAAAGGTGATTCGGTTGAGATTTGAAATTTGCATGTTGACTTGCTTCATGAGTTGTTGACTTTGACTTGATGAGCTTGGTTGAAGATGGATGGTGTGGAACTTGACTTCTTTATAGTTGTCTTTTTCTTTGAAGCTTGATGTTGTATGTAACGTTGCATGGTAGTATTGCAGGTTGACTGAGGTTGACTTGATTTTATCCTTGACGCTTGACCTTGATGTTGGCATGGCTGATAATCTTTGACTTTAGCTAATCCTAATTAAACAAGAGGAATTTAAAGCCTAAACTAATTGCAACCTAATACATTAACTAGCAAAATAAAAACCGATTTAAGAAAATAATCCTAAGCTAGTCCTAACAAAATAAGAGGGAAGTAAACCTAATTAAGTTCCCAAAGATGTTCTTACATCAAGATGTAATTTGCTTTAATAAGAAATCATCTCGCTCTCGCGCAGACGATTTGCATAGAATAATTCTCACTCTCGCGCAGATTTATTCTATGTTTATGGAAAAGAAAACCTTGACATAGAGATTTAAGAATCACTCTCGTGCATTCGATCCTGATATCAAAATCTCGAATGAAACTAAGTATTCTCATACCCTAGTTTCACAAGTTTTACTTAAGAGCTTCTAACAATCCAATATCTATCTCTAGCATATTTTCATATCTAAAATCAGTAATATTTTCTAGATCAATCTATCAACAAGTCAAAAAACTTCTAAAACCTAGGGATAAGAACACAACTAATTTCTTACGATGAGTTTCTAAACCTCAATTTTAGGGTTTCAAGTTTTGCAAATCACTTTTCAGTCCATATCACAAAACTCTAACACATGCTAATGATTGAAACAAGAAAAGATTAAAGACATAAATCACTTAAGTAAAATTATCATATAAAAAAAACATCATGATGAAATAAAGATCATCCAGTCATTAAGAAATTAAGAGGTCTACACCCCCTTGTCCCAAAGAGGTTTAAGCTAGCATGATTGAAGAATTACAATAAAACATTGTTCAGAAGGATCAGAAACTGAAAAAGTAAAGATAAGGTTACTAAACAGGGCTGTAATAGAAATTACAGCCCGTAATTTAGCCTAAAAATGCAATGAACAGTGGCGGCGCCCTTGTTTTTACTGATTTCTCCCTTGATCGGTCTCCTTTCGCTCTAAAACTTTTCGTGTGTCCTCTCATCCTTCAAGCGAAGCTTCCTCTTGAATTTCACGGTCGATAGTGGTTTGTAGTCTTCCCGGTGACGAACCCTAGGGCGACAGCGATTCTCTCCAATTCTCCCCCGATGATTGATTAAAATTGGGCCTTTTGCTTCGAAAATCTCCTCTTCTTTTCTGTGATCATTCCCCTTTTTTTGGATCTTGAAATAGTGGTCTTAAACTCAAGAAATCAACTTTGCAAGCTTTCGTGAACAGTAATAGCAGAAGAATCTGGCAAATTGCGGAAATCTGGGTTGAAATTATGGCACCGTGAAGAACATTACGGCAGTGCCGTAATCATTTCAGAAGTATCTGTAAGGAAACGGCTCTAAATTATAGTACTGTAAAATGTATTACAGTAGTGCCGTAATCACCTCAAAAGTCTTTGTATGAAAACAGCCCGACATTACGGCACCATAAAAATTGTTATGGTAGCATCGTAATCTTTGCGTGGATAAAAAATCTTCGAAGGATACGGTAGCAGAATCAGGTGCTGTTATTTGCATATTACAGCCGTAAAATTCCTTACAGCACAACTATAATTTCTCTGTGAAGTCCAATTTGGCTAGAAATTCGATGTGTAGTCACCTCTTGATGATTAGAACTTGCCTATGCATTGAAGTTGCTTGAAAACCCATGAAAATGATGCCTTTTTACCTAAAATTGATCAAAAACCAAGAAAGGTGTAGATTCTGAAACATTTGATAAATAAGGCATAAAAATAAGCAAATGAGCATGATTATGACCCAAAAGTACAAAGAAATTAGCAAGAAATATGCTATGAAATTTAGAGTCATCAGTGCTCATGCTCAATAATATGAGAGGGATCTAGATTATACTTTCTCAAGAGAGACACATGAAAAAATCATGAACATTGGTTAGGGCTGGGGGTAGTGCTACCCTATAAGCAACAATTCCAACTCTTTCAAGTACCTCAAAGGGACCAATAAACCTAGGCTTAGCTTTCCCTTCTTGCCAAATCTTATCACACATTTGTAAGGAGATATTTTTAGAAACACATGATCTCCAACATAAAATTCAAAGTCCCTTCTTTTATTATCAGCATAATTTTCTGGGGACTTTGAGTTGTTTTCAATTTATTTCTTTCCATTTGAATCTTTTCTGTAGTTTCTTGTACCTCATCAAAAACCATTATTTTCTCACCGACCTTCTACCAGTAAATTGATGTCCTACACTTCCTTCATATAATGCTTCATAAGGTGCCATTTGTATACTTGAATGAAAGCTGTTATTATAGGTGAACTCAATGAGAGATAAGTCATCATCCCATTCTCCCTTTCAATCCATTATATATGCTCTAAGAAGGTCTTCAAGTGTTTGAATTGTTCTCTTAGATTGATCATCAGTTTGAGGATGGTAAGCAGTGCTAAACTTAAGCTTACTGCCCAAGGATTCTTGTAATCTATTTCATAATCGAGAAAGAAATCTGGGTTCTCTATCATATATAATTTCATTTGGAACTCTATGAAGTCTTACAATCTCATTAATGTACAATCTCACAAGCTTGTCAAGGGAATATATCATATTAATTGGCCAAAAGTGTGCTGACTTGGTTAGCCTATCAACAATTACCCAAATAGTATCATGCTTCTTTGACGTTCTTGGTAAGCCTGAAACAAAATCCATGGTAACACTTTCTCATTTCCACTTTGGCACATCCAATGGCTGCAATGAACCTCCTGGCTTTTGATGTTCAGCTTTTACTAGTTAACAAGTTAAACATTTAGAGACATAAGTTGCAAAGAGTGAGTTATGAAATTCAGCAAGAACTACATTGCCCATATACAAAAAATACATTATTTACCCATTTGAAGACAAATTTCATAATATGCAAAGGAAACATCATACAAAGAGATATCTCAAATCCTACCATAATAACATCCAAAATATATTATCACAAGGATGATATCAATGACATATGAATACCAAAAGCACTATAGAAACAAACCACAATATCACTAACTCATGTGTCTACAAGGTATTGCAACAAATGATAATATCATAACTCAAGGGTGTCAACAGTATCATAGAAACTCAGGATAATGTCACAACCTCATGAGTATCAAAGTATCACATAGAAAAAAAAGGAGATTGCATATGCTTCAAGGCAATTGTAGACTTATGAACAAAATTACCCAACTCATGATTTAGAATTGGCTGGTATCATCTTTGCTTTAAAGATATGGTGACATTACTTGTAATGACAAACATTTGAAATTTATACTGATCACAAAAGTTTGAAATACATATTTACTCAGAAAGAACTGAATATGAGGCAAAGGAGGTAGATAGAATTGCTAAAAGATTATGATTGTACCTTTCATTATCAAGTAGGTAAAGCTAATGTTGTAGCAGATGCACTTAGTCAAAAATCAGATAATAGATTAGCCAGTTTGATGGTGAAATAATGGAACTTGTTAGAGGAATTTTGCAATCTTATTATTGAAAATTCAAAAGCCCAAGGTATTACTTGCTTTACTTAAAGTCAGTTCTGATTTTCACCAACAAATACTTGAGAAGCAACTAGAAGATCCAAGATTATCATCCATTAAAAGCAAAATTGAGGGAGGTCAAATGCTTGATTTCCAAATTAATCAAAATGGGATTTTGAAATTTCAAGATAGACTATGCATTCCTAATGATCCAGATATGAGAAATAAGATATTGGAAGAAGCACATAAATCTAAATATTCTTTACATCCAGGTGGTACCAAGATGTATAGGGATCTCAAGTGCAATTACTAGTGGGATGGCATGAAGAGGGATATTTTGATTTTATATATAATATAGGTTAATATATGGTTGCTTTCCTTGGGGCAAAGGAGGAGGTGTTAATAGAAATGTTTGTGTATAAAGCTCCTAACTAGTTTGATGTTTTAGTATGATGCCAAGTTGATATGCTCATGTAAATATGTTTTGTGTTGTATATAGAAAGTTTGAGTAATTTAGTTAAGGTATCACTTTGTGATATTGTAAACTAGATGTCTAAATGAAAGTTGATATTTAATAAATCTTTGTTGGTTAAATGAGGTTGGTTGAGTTTGTTAAGTGATGTTGTTACTCATCTAGAAATCTATTAAAATTGTCAATAGGTAGTACAAGAGTATATTCAATTTGATTTGATTGTTTTGATCTTGGGAAATTGTATTGTGTTAAACCGAGATATTATTATTATTTACATGATTATTTCTAGGGGTCTGACAAGTTTCTTGCCACAGGTTGCATCAATTGATATTGAGGTGGTGTATAAATGGGATGGCGCACAGAGTCAGAAGAGTAACATTAGATTAAAAAAATAGTAAATAAATTAATAAAAGTAATAAAATGTGGTGTACTAGGTGCTCTAATGTAGCCACTCGCCATATTTGCAATGTAAACATAGACCTATGTATAAAGACTCCAATTTGAGAATTCTTGATATTGAATTATTCTGAACCACCAAGCCCAGATATTTACATAAAAAAATGGCTAAAAGCCTTGGTGCACTGCAATGAAATATTATTTGAGATGTGCATACGTTGATGTGTATCATCAGGGCATAACTCATCAACATGACATTCCGTTCATTCAGGCTGAAGTATTATTTAAAATATTCAACAAACAGTCAAGCTCGGATATTTTCCAAAGTATAAATATCCAATATGCTGCTAAGGTCAGATATTTTCTAAATTAAATATCTAATAAGCCATCAAGGCCAAATATTTTCTCCAAAATATAAATATCTAGTAGGCCATCAAGGCCGAATATTTTTCCATGTTAAAATATCTAACTTGCTGCTAAGGCTAGATATTTTCTAAATTAAATATTCAATAAGCCGTCGAGGCAAGATATTTTTATTAAAATGTAAATATCCAATAAGTCGCCATGGCCAGATATTTTTATTAAAATAAAAATATTGAGCAAGATGTCAAGGTCGGATATTTTTCTAAATTAAATATCTAATAAGCTGTCGCATGATTTGTTTTTTTGTTTAAAATATAAATATCCAATATGCCGCTAAGGCTAGATATTTTTCCAAATTAAATATCTAATAAGCCTTTAAGGCTTCTTTAAAATATAAATATCAAATAAGTCATCAATACCAGATATCTTTCTAAATTAAATATCCAATAAGCTATTGAGGCTAGATATTTTCTTTATAATATAAATATCTTATAAGTCGTTGAGATTGGATGTTTTAAGCAAATAGGTGCCAACACCCTTTCAATAAAGTAAGCTTGGGTGGTGTGCAACAATGCTTTCATCCAAGCCCTATTTGAAGGTTAAACTTGTATTTAATGAGAAGCTTGTTATGACACCCTCCCTATTTGATGAGGCCACAAGACAAGCTTAGTGAAATAAGAACTGAAACACTCATGCAAAGGGAGTACAAATTAGGGTAAGCAATGGTGCTTACACTAATCACTTGCATCTCCACAATAAAAGTTGCAAGGAAACCTACCTATTGGATGAAGGTAGCCCCTAACACCTTTAGCTTTTGACTTAAGCCTTCCCTACCAGATTAGGGTGTCCCAAGTATCGCCACTGCATATCATGATCGCATTGCAATGCTCTCTTGGATTTACTTCTGGTTGAGCTTGAAGTTTACCCGCAGATCGAGAAGAAGAATTGGCTTGTTGAGCAAGCTGCGTAATCTAGGTCTCCAACATCTTCGAATGAGTGATAATAGAATCCACCTTCAAATTCAATTGGCGGATGGATTTGTTGGTGTTTATACCCTAAGACCTAGTTTTGGTCTATTTTTTGTACTACTTGACATTGATATTTCTTATATATCATTTTGGCATTATCGTTATTATGCTTAGTTTACATCTGCGATTGTGTTCTTATATGATAATGTCCCTGGAAACAGATTAGATCTATGCTCAAATTCTTATCCCTAGTCAATGTACCTGAGTGGATATGGGACAGGTCTAGTACTTGTGAGACTGGTATATGGGCTAGTTAGGCACGAGGTGCTAATGCAGACATATGGGTATATCAGTGGTAGATATACTGGACCGACCCGCTATGAGGCACTGACTTGGTGTCATGAGTTATCCTCACAAGTGACAGGAGATGCATTGATTCTTTGACTTGAGGTCATTGACTCTTCTATATGATTAGGGACATGCTTTGATACAACCTAACACCTCACCATAGTTGAGAGGTCATAACGGTTGTCATTGAGCATGTAACGACCTATATGAGAAGGTCAATGTATAGACAAAGGATTTTCCCCTTACTGAGGGAAGCTTGATATCTACTGGCCCCCCTATGGTTCTATGACTGAAAGTGTATGGCCATACCCAGGTGAGAACCTGATTTAGTCATGACCATGAGATTGGGTAAAAATAAGTGGTGACAAACTTGTCTAACCGGATATCAATTTGGCAAAGAGACTATAATGCATCTGTACCTAGTTGCGATGATGGGGATGTCGATATCGATATCTATTCCGATGACTTAGGTAGCAATGATGCACTGCTAGGTGCCACTCACCACTTGTGATGACCATAGGTCATCACTGCCAATGTCAAAGGAACCTACAGAGTCGCACACCTTGATACTCGAGTTCTCATATTAATTGGGAAGCCTGATGATCGAGTTATTGGATAGCTCGGATCTATTTGGGAGATTACATAAGCGCCAATGGGCCTGATGAGATGGAAGAGACTTATTGGAGCTAAACTTTATTTTTGGCAGGTTGACCCGAAATTGACCATGGTTGGTTACATTTGAGTTAAGGTTGCATTGGATTGGATCCAATGGCTTAATCAACTTGTGCAATTAAGTTTGGGCTAGCTCATTACCCAATGAGGCCCAATAATAAGTTGTCATGAGGAGATATCATGGCATAAGGGTATAATGGGGAGAATTCATACCCATTGGTGCCTAAGGAGTATAATGGGGTATGAATGGCGCATAGTGCTTCATTAGGAAGCAATTGGCATCTAGCCCTTTTTCCTTGGATGGAAATCTTGCCTCTAAGGCAAGGCTTGGGGCACATATGGCTGAATAGACTTCTTTGGAACGTCTTAGGCACATATGGTTGATTAGGAGGGGTTTATGGAAAAGTCTTAGAGACTTACCTTAACCCAAAACCCTAATTGCTCCCTCCCCTTAACCCTAGCGACATCCTTTATTGTAGTTGCACCTATACCACTTGCTTTGCCACCCACCTTGCTAATATATACCATATATGCGAGGGCAAGGCATGACCTAAAATTGGCGTGAGTAAGCAAAGGTAAGCATTGGCGCAACATCTTCCTCTTCCATAGCCGCAAGCATCATCTCCTCCTAGCGCAAGTTGAAGAAGTGCTTGGTGGCATCATCTCCTTCCTTCTCATCCTTGGTGCAACTTCCCATGAAGGTGGCGCAAGCATAGAAGAAGGACTCCAAAAACTTGGATCTTCTTCCCGAGGCTAGCACCGAGCATGAAGAAGAGAACTCAACGGATCCGTTTGTGTGAGACTGCAGAGGGTGCACACTTGGGCACCTACCTCGACATTGATCCACTCTTGCTCTAGGTACTTTCTCCTCTCATCGTGTCGACCCCCTCGCAAGAATAAGAAAATTTTTGAGCATCATCTCTAAATTTGTCTTCTGAGGTGGAGCTTGCTGTCTCTATTGAATGACTGGAGGTTGCATTCCAGTAAGAGATGGCCTGAAATTGGATGAAGAATTTTGATTAGAGAAATTAGCATGAGGGACTTGCCCTTGGTTAAGTCCGTAGGAGAAATTCGGGTGATTCCTCCTTCCCAGATTATATGTGCTCGAATACGGATCATAATGGTTCCTATAATTTTCAATAGCATTATTCTGATCAGAAGGAGTGTTCAAGATATGACAATTGTCAGCAAAATGACCTATCACCCCCACAAACTTCACAAGTAACAGAATTAGAGGTAGATACATTCATGGAATCAAGTTTATTTGGCAACGAATCTACCTTAGCCACAAGTGAATTCAACATATCCAAATCATACTTACTTAAGCCTCTTATAGGTTGGCTTCTTTCTCCTAACCATTTGTAATGATTGAGTGACATGTCCTCAATCAACTTCATAACATTGTCGACATTCTTGTTCATTAGTGCCCCACCAGTTGCAACATCTACAGATAGTCTAGTAGAATAAAGAAAACCACTGTAAAAAGTATGAACTACTACCCATTTCTGTAGACCATGATGTGGACACTTTCTCAGCAATTCTTTGAAATGGTCCCAAGCTTCATATAGGGACTCTCTATTTCTCTGAGCAAAATTTGTAATTTGGTTCCTTAACTGAGCTGTCTTACTTGGTGGGAAATATTTAGACAAAAAGGCTTGTGACGGCTGATCCCATATAGTGATGAAACCTTGAGACAAAGATTATAACCATACTCTATCTCGGTCCCTGAGAGGAAATGGAAAAAGTCTCAGTTTAATAGTATCATGGTAAGCACCATTAATTTTCAAAGTGTCGCAGCATTCTAAAAAAATAGATAAATGAAGATTCGGGTCATCAATGGCTGCTCCACTGAATTGATTATGTTGCAGTATTTGTACTAGAGATGGCTTGATCTCGAATTTATTATCTTCAATAGCCGGGTTGAGTACAAACCAGTAATGTTGGGAGCTGCAAAGTCTTTGAGAGAGCGATTTGAATCCATGGTCTGATCGTTTGAAAAGTCACCTTCAAGCTTTAATTGTTTTAGATTCCTTCGAATCAGAAGAAGGTTTCAATCAATTTTTGGATCCTCAGGTACAAGTTTTCCTGTTCTATGAGTAGTCCTGGGCATAAACAAGGTCCCTCGACCCAAGAGGTTAGCAGAAATAACAAAAATAAAATTGCTATTAAAAACCAAAATAACTAAATAGAAAATAAGAAACTAACTAAACCTAGTCTATCAATTTCTTGATTGTGTCAATATTGGCTTACCTACTCCCCGGCAATGGCACCAAAAACTTTATAGGCGTACTGCAAGTGCACAATTCTATCCCGTAATAAAAGTATCGAATCCCATAGGGACTAAGGAGTCAATTACCAGCTAATCAATTAATTGTTAGCTAGGGTATCAAACAATGATGAGATTTAGTTTACCCTAATTACAAGTAATAAAATTGAACAAGGTGAAACAACTAAAAGATGTGAAATTCTTGAGAGGAAATTAGGGTTTTGGGTTTCACTACACTAAAGAATATGGAAAAACGATGCTTATAAAAGTCTTAGTTTGAGAAATCTATGTTATTTTAGAAAATTCTCCTAAGTGTACAGATCGTCCCTTCTTAGGCGACGATCTAGTATCTAACTTAACCTAAGTCTCTTACTTTCATAGCTTACTAGGTTAAGTAGAACCGATGAGTTTCATGAAAAATTGTTAATTCCTCAAGTAGTTTCAGCCTATTTTCGTGATTGAAAATACAAGTTCAATCTTAGGGGTTCTAGCGTCGTGGTTCACCTCTCAGTCCATCCCACAATGTCTAAAACATATAAATGCATGGCCACCACATATATATGAGATAATCACACCAAAGATTAAATAAGAGCAAAGGAAAATTCAAGCAAAGTACTAATTAAAAATCATTAACATCCAACATCCTTATAGTGAGCAACACCCAAAACCCAAAAAGAGTTTACGCTATAATATTCATTATAGAATACATCAAATTTCTCAAGAAAATCAAACCAAACTGGAGTAAATGCTAGATCTACAATGGGAGAGGATAAAGCATGATCTTCAGCATCAAAACAAGGAAGAAATCGATGCATAACAGCCTCTCGAAGTCAAGTTCATCGCCTGAACCCTAGTCGTCGACGTTTGCCAAAATCCCATCAATTTTCTTCACCAAACTGCTCGATAACTATCCTAAAACCTCCGTAGCCGAGTTTGAAATCTCCCCTCCAATTTCCCCAAACCCCGCTCCAAGAATAGCAAGAATTGGGCAAAAAACCTAACGGGTATTGTGAAAGGCAGGCGTCTTCACGGCCGTGAATGGATGCATGGGTATGGCCATGAAGACCTTGGTGAACTCTGAAAACTGGATTGCTGACTCTTCACGGCCTTGAATGATTTCATGGGTATGCCTGTGAACATCTCGGCAAACTCTGGAAGGTGGAACCGACATATTCACGGCCATGAATGGATGCACGGGTATGGCCATGTATATCTCGGTGAAGTCTAGAAATGCAGGATGATGCACGGCCATGCATGTCTTCACACCTTAGGCTGTGATCTCTGTAGAGGGCTCTGTTTCATCTGAATTTGACAGGCGACTTCATCTCATCATAAGAAGTTATCCCATTTATGCAAATCTTTCAAATTCTATCGGTTTTGGGTGATAATCCCTACATTTCAATAAAACCAAGGAGAAGTGAAGATTCCAAATAATATGAAGCATTTAAGCAAATAAATGGGACAAAACTATGCATTCAACTCTAAAATAATAACAAAACTGAGCCGCAATGTGCTATATATCTGCATAATATCAATCAACATAAGAAATCCAAAAGACCTTTAATAAGGAACACTTTCTTAGCCCAACGACATTAGATTTCAGTGGAGACCCAAAGAGAGAGACTAGGGTAAAATATATCAAAGACAGAGTATAGATCTTTCAAGTGGGGGAGACTATCTATTTGTTAGATAGTTCCTTTACTCAAATAGATGATATACTCCATAAAAAAATCAAAAAGCATAACTTGTCATGAAATACTTTCGATCAGAAACATTTTCTAACATCAAAAAAGATAAACGGAAATCACAAGGTAACCCACAAAACACAAAAAGCATGAAAACTTAAATAAGCACTTTAAGCACCTAGTGTTTTCTCTGATACCACTGAAGAAGGACAAGATTTTAGGGTTTGTAACGAAGATTGTCTCTAGGTAAGTAGCTCAAAAACCTTAAGGTCCTAAGCATGCAGTTCTAACAAAATAAGCAAGTAGATAAGCAAGAGGGAGGAAAAGGAGGGAGGTCACCTATGGCCCCTATTAGGGAAGGGGCCTAAACCCCTTTCTTTGTCCATGCTCTCGTCTCTTGGCGATGAGGATTAGAAGAGGGGTGTTTAAACATCCTACAATCTTATCAAACAAACAAGGGGAGATCGGTTTAAGTACAAAGCCCAAATCTCCCTAAACTACAAATGATCCTTAGGGGGGTGTTCTTGATCAAGGTTTCAAGTCTGCTTCAACTTCAGCTTGCTTGGTGGGACGTTGATGATTAGCTTGTGGGTTTGAAGGCTTCAAAGCTTCAAGGGTGTTGATGGAAGAAGGGAGCAACACTCTCAATGCACACACAACTCTCGGTAGCAAGGAAGAACACAAGGTACTCAAGGACTCTCAATTAACACAAAACACAAGCTTTTCTCAAAGAAGTTTTTTTTTTTCATAAAATGATAGACTAATGCAAAATGAATATACAAGCCCTTAAATCCTCTCCTTCCCTCAACGTTAACTTCATTTTGAGTTTACAAAATAGCCCCTATTCAAGATCTTCAATCAATGGTGGTTGATGGTTGAAGTTTGAATGAATGGCATGGATTGTTTTTTCTTCCTTAGCACCTAGTTGCTGGTTTGTAGTCTTGCCATGCATTGGTGCATGCAAGGCTCATTAATGCTTTGAATGGGCTGGTTAGCGCATGCTTCTTCATTGGTGGAGTGAAAGGGTATCTTGAAGCCTATTGGTAGAATCTGGGGGCAGCTTTGACTTGTTTGAATTTGAATTTGGCTACTTGTGGACTTTGGACCTGATTTGGGCGCCCATGACATTTCAGCATGATGAGTTGGCAGCCATGTGTCTTGGAGGTGGTTTAGTGCCTTGGAAAGTGGCGCCAATGAGGGTGCAAGCCTTGATGTGCGGTGGCTATTGTCTTCTCTTAAAGGAGCTTTGATGGAGGGCTGATCTTGAGGGTTTCCTTGATGTGTGGTAGATCTTAGAGCATCCTTGATAAGTTGAGATGGAGGGCTGATCTTGATCGTATTGAGAAAAAGGAGGCGGCTTGTAGCAAGTATACATGAGATGCAACCTAGGGTACCAGCAACCTATTACATCAACTAGGAAAGTAAAATTGTTAAAAGAAAAATAAAATCCTAGGCTACCCTAATCTAAAGCAAAGCTAGTGAAAGTAAAGACAAATATAATTAAATCCCTGAAGATGCTCCTACATCACATGATCATACAAGTTTCTCAATTAATATCTCAAAAGGCAATAGTAATGCAGGACGAGTCACAAGGAAGTTATAACTAGGCATCCTCTGATGCATTGATGCAGGAGGGGGGGGGGTACTAAGCATGCAAACCATGTGTGTTTGAAAATCAGCCTGATAATAAGCTAGCTAAGTAGGAAAAACCTAAATTAGCTAATGAAGTTTGAAGCTAGTTTTATTGTAATTTTATATAAGAAAGCTGAAATTAATCATGCAATTATAAGAAAAAGGGTAAATCTACATGTGCAATTCTAGGAAAGCAGTAAAAGATGAAATCCTAAAGGTTGCTCACCTCGCAGCCCTTGAGAATAGAAGGGTCGACCTTCCCATTCTTCACTGGTCCAATGGTGGAAGTTAGAAAAGTAGAGCATTATGAGCTTGCACACATATTACCAAGATACCAAACATGCTTGGGTAAAATTAATTAAAAGTCTAAAGTCCATTACAATACAAGCAAATTCAAGAGTAGAGGTGAAGCCTCAAAATTCCTCTTTTAACATTAAAATTAGTACTAAAGAACTTAACCAATCTTCAAAGTTATTATATCTCATACTCTCATAGGATGTTCTAGTGACTCTGGATGGTAGAATAAGATTTGTTCTTTCTAGTCGTGCCAAAGTAGAGGTTTATCAGAGCGTGTTAAATACCTGCAACAAGAAGATAAATCAAATTAGTAATGAAATAGCAAGTAATAATAGTGAGGAGGATGTGAGCAGATCTCATGCTACTTCCTCTCGCCGTCCAATGGCGCTAGAGGGGAATGTCTCATTGGAGATACTGGCAAGAGGAGAAGGAGAAGTTAGTGCTGATAGCTTTCGGACACCAACGGGGACGATGGTGATGGACGGAGGCGAGCAGTCGACGGAAGTGGTTGGCAAGATCTGGGAACAAGAACTTGAGTTCTTTGGTGTCATTCATCATTGGAATTGATGAAGGAGGTTCAGGCAAGATCGTTGGAGACTGGGAATGGTGAGAAAGTCGTCGATGCCGTTAGAAGTTTGGAGAAGGCATGACAACAAACATGAAGGCAAAACAGGGTAAGTGTGTGCTAGAAATAGGGGAAATTGTGCTAATGGAGCAAAGGCCATCGCCGTTCGTCTGATAATGCATGAACGCAGGACCTACTTTAACTGGGTGCTCCCTGTTAAAATAATTAATGTGTGCCACATGTATATTAAAATAATTGTATGTAGCTATCTTAAATTTTAGCCTTAAAAAAGTGATCGTTTAAGAAATTAATTGTTATGGCTAAAATTATCTAAATTGTATGGAATATTATTTTGTGTAGAGACTTAGGAATTATTTATATTTTTGTGATGGGTTAGACATAGAAATAATAATAAAATATATCATGGTCCCTACAGGCGTGTGTTTCTTTTAATTAATTAATAAGGAGTTTTCTCATCTTCCTCTATATATGTATATAGGTGAGCCCCATCAATAAGATAATGATTAAACACAAAGTTTATGGAAGACCAAGACAAGTTCTTTTCTCTAACTCCAAATTTGCTATGGATTCTTCAGATATGCTTCCACTAGGGTTTCTATAGTAGTGGCCAGATGGAGGAGATTGATGCAGAATGGCGTAGGCTAGTTAGAAACTAGGTTTTCACAAAGATTTGTTCGATTCTATCGATCCAGCTATCAGATCGAAGAATCCTTTCGGCAGTGGGTTCTACCGGAAGAGGAGAAGAGGTGGCCAAAATTTTAGCTCGATCAGCCACCTAGATTTGACGTTCGAAGCTTGGGAAGCGATAGCGGTAGAAGAAGATGTGGAGCTGGGAAGCGGCAGTTTGTGTTGGAACGGTCTCTGAACTCGGCTAGATAAAACATGGTGATGATCAGCTACAGAAGATAAAGAGGAGGCAATGGTGACACAAGAACCAGAGGAGGAAGAGAAGGAAACAACCTATAATAGGAATAAACGAAAACTATTTCATTCATTGTCTAGCTTGGTTGCTTTCATGGAGATTACATGTCTTATAGATGTTCTACTAGCTGTTGGCTTCAATGCACAAAGGAAGCAATATGCAATGTGTCTCCTTTGCTTTCAAACAGTATGCTACTAAGCCCACTTGACTCAGTATCTCACACGGACCGTCGTATCTTCGGATAAGACCTTGGTGAGCCTCTCTCACTAGGATCTTCCTATAGATATATGAGGTAAGTAGGAGAAGAACTAAGTCGCCCACGACTAATTCTTTGTTCCAACAATGATGGTATGCATACCTTTGCATCCGTTGTAAAGCCAACTCCAAGCTACCTCTAGCCTCTTAGAGTGAATTGATTTGTTCCCGAGTTTTCCGTTGAGTCGCAGGGTACTTCCCCTTAGAATCCCTTCACACCATATCAACGGGGGTTAAGGGCTGACTCCCTAACACTAGCTCAAAACTCAAATAAGGTGGGACCTGTGGATGACAACCTTTGCAAGGTGTAGGCAATCCATGCCACGTCGATCCACTTCACTCAATCATCCTGATTGGCGATCACAAAGTGACGGGGGAATTCTTCCACAAGAGTATTCACCCGCTCAATTTGCCGATCCTCCTATGGATGATTGGCTATGGAGAAACCTACCTTGGACAAAAACTTATTGAACAACGTGATTCAATAGCGTCCTGTAACAACAGGCATCCCTATCGCTCACGATATCTACTAGGATGCCAAAATGTTTCACCACATTTTGGAAGAATAGCTCTATAGCAACTCTTGCTATACACTGCTCAAGTGCTGGGATAAAGACTCCACCCATGGAGACTATCCACAACTACCGGCACTGAGCTTATCCCGTCAACTATAAGAACCCACCAATAAAGTCCTTGGACACCCTTGTCCAGGACGTCTCGAGAACAGGTAGTGGTTGTAATAACCCTACCTCTAGTCTCCAATCAATCTTACCTTCCTGGCAATCTTGGTAAGTGTGGACATACATCCCCATGTTTGCGCACGTATTGGGCCAATAGCACAGTCGTGCTGACAGGACAATTATCCCCTTTTGTCCTGGATGCCTTGCCCAAAAGCCTGTCATGGAGCTCCCCAGTAGCTCTTGGCGCAGTCCACCCATCAATGGACTAGTGGCCAATTGCCTCTGGTAATGATATATCATCTGGACCCAGTTAGAAGTGTCAGATCATGTCCGAGTTAACCTGCTGAACTTAGCTTTTGATCCTCCCTATCAAAAGCTGAGGCTACTTTTATTATGCTTAGCAGATCCCCTTCCACTCTAGAGAGGGTACAACACATAAGGGCATTTAGTCTACTGAGCTCGTCAAGAAACACGTTGGCTTTACCCGATTTATATTCCCCATGGAACTGGAATTCCCCTTAGAATTCTAGTCAACGTGCCTATTTTGCCGACAACTTTATGTAGTGTAATGTTGTCGGTCTTCATAACCTCGAGAAGGTTCTCCACGTCCGGAGATAGTGGACTCCTACCACCTTTTCCTTCTCGTGGTCAAATATCATCGCTCAGTCCTATTAGCTTTTTAACTCTCCAAAGCTAAAGGATGCCCATCCTATAAAAGTATACCACCAATAACTTGGTCCAAAGCATTGGTGTGAAACTCAAAAGGCATACTGAAGTCGGGTAACTTCAGGATCGGTTCAAAGGCGATACGGACCTTCACTCCCGGAAGGCCGACTGACACCGATCAAGCCACTCTCATTTCGAGTTCCTTTCTAGCAGATTACTAAGGGTAAGGCTTTCCTCGAACAGCCTTTGATGAACCCTTAAGAGGTTCACCACATCGAGAAAACTTCAAACTCGGTTTACCTTGAGGGGGCGCGCCATTCCGCAATAGCTTGGACCTTTATGTTGTCCATGCGCACTCATCCATGGCCCATCCCATGGCCAAGGAAAGAAATCTCATTCACCACAAATGAGTATTTCTCCAACTTCAAGTATAGTTGGTTTTTCCCTCAACACCAGCCATAGATGGCTTAGGTGTTCCTCAACACTTGAGGAGAATACCACGATATCGTCCAGATATTCAACTATGTAGTCATCTAAGACAAGGGGTCAACACTTGTTTATCAGATGACAAAACATATAAGGGGCCTTTTGTAGTTCAAAGGGCATCACTTTGAACTCCAAGACTTATATCAGGTTACCCATATGGTTTTCCTATTCGTTACCCTCGGCGAAATGAATTTGCCACTTAACTTGCTCTCAGGTCTAGCCTTAAGAAAACCAATGTTTTCCCTAGTCGATCTCCCAGATCAGGGATAAGCCGTATAAGATAACAGTCCCTCACCGTTTTCTTATCCAAGGTTTTATAGTCTACCCAGAACCTTAGCGACATGTCCTACTTCTTTTAGAAGAGGATCAAGGTTCTATAAGGTGATACCGTGGCCGAATGAACCCGGCTTCTGGCAATCCACTCTATTGCTAAAGAAGCTCGGCCAACTCCGTTGCAGAAATACGGTATGAAGCCTTTAGTGGAGGAGTGGATCTTGTCACTTGCTCAACTTGTGATCGATCTCTCTCCTTTAGGAAAAGTGTTTAGAAGGCTCCAAGGAGAACAAGTCGGAGAACTCTTCCAACAAACCCTTCACCAACAAAGGGACCTCTCCTTCGCAAGGAGAGTCGTCAACCCTTGCCTCTCTATGGCAAAACCCTACCGCTAGGGTGTTACTGATAAAGAAACCCCTTGTTTCCAGCATCACCTGGGCATACCGCTGGATTTAGTCCCATATGACCCAATATGCTTTAGTCATTTTAGGGTGCCTCGCGTAACCCATGACAAGTTCCTTGAGTATGAACAAATCCATGATCTCATTTAGTTAAGCTCTCCTCACGAGAGCTTAAGGGTCGGATCGAACCCCAAAAGGCTGTGTGAGGCCTAAGTCCGCCACCACAGCTTTGTATCTCAGGAGAGATATGTGATAAATGTTGGGAATCCCCGAACCTCAGAAAAACTTTAAACACAACGGAAGTGGAGGTCTGAAACAGAATTCCAAAAACACTAGGATCACTTACGAGAGAAAACCGAAGGATGTGAAGAGCAATACCTTATCAAGCAACTTTAGGAGCGGCCAATGATGAAGACGCGCAAGGGCCCATCCTCTGCAATCGCGCACACACAGACTCCTCGAGATCTCTCCAACCTCCACGCATGGTGCTAGGCTCGGGAGATGAGATCCATGCCTCTCGCCTTCTCAGCTTACGCCAATGCCAAGGAGAAGTAGGGGTGTTGGCGACAAGGAGTGGGTAGCACTACCACTTGTCCCAACCCTCGATGCAAAAACTTTTATTCTCGTCACCTCCAGGACTCTCACACCAAGGAGCAGAGGGGAGGTAACAACTAGAGACAAGAGAAGAGTCTAGTACAAAAATCTCCCAGGTGGGCCTCTCTATTTATAATAGTAGAGCCAGATCTACCTTAGAGATTTTTCCCATGTGGGATAAAGCAAATAGGCGCCTTCTCACAATTAAGCAGTCAGCGTCACGAGTTCGAATCCCCGCATACGCTATTAATTGTAAATTGCACCCAAGTTTATTAATTAGCCAAGAAAAAAAATTCTCTTGCCAATTAATAATTTTATTTTATTCATGTGACTAAAGTGTCAAGCTCAAACTTGCACCAAGACCCTTGTTTGACTCATTTTGACAACACAGGTCAACAGAGGTCAAACGTGGTCTACTAGAGTCAACTAGTGGTCAAACATGAACTAAAATAAAATATCATCTTCTCTGTAAAAGTCTCAATGCATCAGTTTCCCAAATGATCCAAATCACACAATGATTCGATTAGAGGCTAAATGATCAGTATGAGAACTCGAGTGTCTAGGTGTGCGACTCTGTGGGTTCTTCAGACGTTGGCAGTGATGACTAAATCATCACAAGCAATGAGTGGCATCTAGCAGTACATCATTGCTACCCAAGTCATCAGAATGGTGTCATCATCGACATCCCCTAAAACTGCGACAAAGCACAAGTACAGCTTTGTCTTTTTGCCAACTGATGTCCAGATTGGGCAAGTGTGTCACACTTAATCCCAATATTATGGCATGACTAAATCAGGTTCTTACCTAGATATGGCTATACACATTCAGTCATCCATATAGGGGCGTCATGGACAATCAAGCTTCCCCGTAAGGAAGGGGCAAATCCTCTATTGGCACATTGAATCCCTCATATGGCTTGTGACATATCCAATGACAACCGTTATGACTCCTCTTTTATGGCGAATCGTTAGGTTGAATCAAAGTATATCAATCACTATATAGAGATATCAATGCCTTCAAGTCTAGGACAAGTGCAACTCTGTCATTGTGATATTCATCTCATGACACCGAGATGAATCCTCACGGCGGATCGATCCAGTATATCTCCCTTGATATACCCATATGCCTGTGTTAGCAATCCATGTTCAACTAGCGCATATACCAGTCTCAAGTGAATCATAGCTGTCCCATATCCACTATGATTCTCAACTAGGGATAAACATAGAGACTAGATAAAATCTATCTTTTAGGGACATTGTATATGCAAATGTACATATGTGTAGATGTACAAACTTGCATAACAACTACAATGCCAGGATAACTCATCTATCAGCTAGATGTGATACACATATCCCAATGGACTATCCTGAGGTCCTAGGGCATAAATACTAACAATAAAGTCATGTGTCTGCTCCTCAGCAGGAACTTAGGTATTCTAGAAATATAATTCCAATACCCCATAGGAAGTCCTCAACTTCCTCAATGTAGCAAACACTTGAAAAGGGTGCTAGCTCGTGAGTACGCCGTCTCACGACAGTGATACTACCACTCTTGGCCGGAGTCCCAAATATCATCGCACGATATTCCTCGGGTCACGATGCCCTCAGTTCTTAGAATGTGTCGTCGCACGACAATTATTTAGCCACCATCGGCTGGTCTCCAAGATACGTCATCGCACAATGATCCTGTGGAGATAACAATTAGTGTCCGGGACATATCGTCGCACAATTGTCCCCTGATCACCATCAACTGCCCTCCAGGACAAGTTGTCGCACAACTATCCTATGACATCATCGGCTGATGTCCGGGATACGTCGTCCCATGACTATCCCATAGGCACAATTGACTGCCCTTCGGGACATGTTGTCGCACGACAGTCCCCAGGCCACCCCTGGCCTTGGTCGGTGCTGTAGAAGCTGCGGTAAAGTGCTTCAGCAATATGAACCCCATGAGATATGTCTCCACTAGGGAGACAAGAAAACTGAGCCGTGAGGCTGTAGTTGGACAACGCCAACTCTGTCGATATCTATGGAGCAAAGCTCCCCCATATCCGACAGGCTCCATCAGCATCCCAATGCTGTGGACACTTGTGATCATCCTGTTGATCACAGTTGCCAACAAGTGTACAATATCGGTGTACAAGTTGGAACGTGCAGAACTTGGCTCTGATACCAGTCTGTCATGCCTAGAATTAAGGTAATAAATTTTTTAATAAAATTACATGTGAGTCAACGCTTGACTCGCACCCAAGCACGCCCACTTAGGGGCTATGTGGTCGAACCACTGATCCAGGTGTGACTGGTAGGAGCACGTCCTCGATGTACTCCTCAGCCTATCCCAGGCGGCCACCTTGACTCTCGTCTCGATGAATCATCGACCGCCATGTGCCCATGAGGACCGCTACTCGAACCAACTCCAAGATCCACCTGAGTACATAACCCGAAACTCGACGCCAGTGCAGCGCGCGTACGAGTCCGGTACACCGGAAAAGAAACATACAGCACACAGGCGATGGTGCACACTCGCGCAAGAGGCAGCGTCGTGCAAGACGCCAGACACATGCCTTAACTTTGACCAGACTGCACGCAGGCGGTCGAGCTCACCTCTCGCCCAAAAAGGGGACGTCTTGTAGATGTCTAGCATAACAATCCGGCAAATGCCGGGCACCATCACACAAGGCCGGCGCACTTGACCAGAGCGCAGAGAGGGGCGAGGAGACACTGACCGAGAAAGACGACTCGGCCGGGAGCGCAAGGCGCAAGAAGCTAGAGAGAGGAATATGCCGGCCGAGGGCAGCAGATCGGCCGGAAAACGGGAATCACGTCCGCAACCCGCAAGAGGCACGTGCACGGAAAATGAGGCACACACATGCAAATTGAGGTGCATGCACACAAATCGAGAAACATGGATTGGTAGCCGAAGCTCACTGGAGACCTGCCCGAGGCTCACCGGAGCACCATCCAGTCGAGCCCGACCTCGCCGGAGCTAGACGAGGCGCCGGTGAACCTCGCCAATGTCGCCGGATGCTGTCCCAGCAAGGGGCGGAACCGCCGCCCACGCCCTAGAAGCCGGAGACGCCGGCGGACCAACCCACGGTTGTCGGACGCAGCCAGGAAGAAGGGCAGAAGGCCCAGCCTTGCCGGCTGCCCGATATCTTTTCCGGAAACAAGAGAGGAAGGGAGGCGCGGCGAAGAGCAAGAAACAGTCGCCGACCGAAAACCTACCCGCCAGACGGAGCCGGAGCGGGAGGAGATAGAGGCTTATCTCGGCGGACGTCCATCCGCTGGCTGGCTCCACCACCAGCGATGCCGAAGACTTAGGTGGAGGAAGGAAGGGGGATGCCGCCCCGTTGTGTCCGGTACCGCCGCACCCTACCCACTGGGACTACAGGAAACCGCCGCTGCCGGAAGCCCCACTTGCCGGACGTCGCTCAACGATTGAGGGAGAGAGATCGGGGAAAGGACGTGCTACCGCCGCCAGCGAAGAACGCGTCGAGCGGACACGGTCGCACGCCAGGATCTGGGCATTGTAGCCCTAGTTCCAAATGCCTAACCAAGCTCCAATCGGAGCTCCGCCAGCCGCCTGCCTACACGACCCGCTTCACCGCCCAATCCACTAGGGAAAATAAGGTTTAGCTGCGGGTTGACACCAAGTATGGTTATGAGATCATGAACAGGAGTCCGGATCAAGCGTAATCATGAGTAGGAATAGATGCAGTCATCAAATCAGGAAGCATATAAAAGACAAAGCTTGAATTTAAGTGTCATGAATCATGGAGATTGCAAATTATTGAGGAAGGCTTAGTTGTCTGCACATAACCCATTTATTTGGCTTCATCCAGGAACTATATAAAAGATCTATGAATGAAAACAACATCGTTGGATGCATGTACAAGTCAAAAATAGTTTTGACGTAGTACAGAGGAATTTGCACCTTAAAGCTACTGAATTGAATTTAATCATGAATCTAAGAAATAGTGAGAATTTTTTCTCTCTCTCAATTCGATGGCCTGAGTTATGTTCTCTAGAACAAGTGGTCCAAAAGCTAGAGGTCTATATTAAAACTTGCAAACATGCATAATCCAACTGTAGAATTGATGGTTAAATTGAATTCTCATTGAGGATTTGGAAGTTGAACTAATCTAGCAAAGATTTGCCGTTTTGAGGGTTTTAGAAAGTAAAAGTATTAGTCTTACTTGGGGATGTTTGGTGGTTGTAGTTAGCTTCATGGAAACTTACGGCTGTGAAGAACATCAAGAGTTGCAGTTAGAATGGGGATGGTGAGCCCCTTACTGGAGATTGTCGGTTTGGTTGATGGAGCATCAACAATTTGCAAGCAATTCATAGCTTTATTTCATAAAATAGATTATACCAATACATAAACATATGCAGATTTATATGCTTGCATGTTTGTGGAATGATGGTGTGTACTTTCCAAAGGTGAAGAGGTAGTGGAGCATGATGCTAAGAGGGGAGGGTAATTTTTCCCTGTATGAATTTCTTTGTGAATTGATACTCGTAAAACCTTGGGGAGAAAAACTACTCATGCTTTATGAAGTCACCCACTTGCCATTCTTCTACACAATGCTCATAGAACTAGAACAAAAGATCAGTCTTTTCACTATCAAGTTCTTCTAGACAAATTAAACTTCTCAATTAGATTTCCTAATATAAATTACTGCAAGCGACATTAAGAAGCTCTCCAAGTGTTCTTTTTTGTGAAGCTCATACTAGCGTGATAGGCTGTCAAATAAAGTTTTGATTTACCTAAGTATCATCTTTCTCTGGAAAGGAAAGACTCTGCAATGTTGGGGGTCTGTGAGCTTCAAAGTTGATCCACGATCAAGAGTTGACATGTAAAACAATAAACTATCATAAGAGAGAACAAATCTTCGACTTCACAGAGTTTAATACATACAACTGTACACAAACAAACATTCATGTCTTGTACACCATGAACACCAAACTTGACAAACTATATCAGCTTTACAGCAAGCTTAATGAAAGCTTGTCATCATACTCTGACATGGCAGCTGCTTGCATTGGAACACCACGCTGAAGCACAGTACCTTGTCATTAGAACTCTAATCTGCAGATACTAGCATTTAATATGTAGAGCAGCATTATACAGCCACACATTTTCACGGTAAAGATCCACCAAGTAACTTGCATATCTCAATGAACTATTCCTGCACTTTTGTACTGCGAAATGATTGTACAAAACTATCAATCCTTTTCTTTATCTCCTCCGGGTTAGCCCCAACAGTCTTGTTTACCACTGCATCGTCTACCATTAGAATGAAGGTTGGCATAGCCTTCACCTCCATCTTAGAAGCCACCTCCTGTAAATCCCACAAAAGATGTCAGTCTGATAGTTTTTTTGGTCTTTTCATTCAGGGATTATTAGAGTTAGGTTTGCCCTGATTTCCATGTTGAAAATGTTCAATTCTAAAGGAAAAGAACTCTAAAAGATGGCATCAGTTTGATGTTCCACAGTGAAATGGTTGCCGGAGTCATAATCTGTACCTTGGCTTCATCAACATCTACTAAGAGAAACATGACATCCTGATAAGTCATGGCTAGTTCGTCAAAGAATGCGTTCATGGCAAGCGATGGAACACACCATGAAGCCCCAAAGTGGACGAACACCTGAAGACAAAGTGACGCACAAGTGAAATAATGAGCAATCGAGGGGAAAAATGTCTAAACTTCTTAACAACCATCGTCTTCTTCATTAAATTTAGATTTATTTCTGAAAAAAAAATAAAACAACAAAAGAGATATCAACAAGCGGCTGACTCACAAGTGGTACTAGAGAAAAAGGAAGGACGATTAAAGCAAAACATCGAACGGAAGATACACAAAACATAGAAGAAAAGCTTACAGGGCAGCTTTGGTTCTTGGCTTGCGTGATGTATTGGTTCCACAACTCCTCTGAATCCACCTTCAAAACCCTAGACTTGGAATGCTGCTGATGGCCTTCCATTGCCACTAACTTGTCGGTCTCATGAGCAGAGTCGGTGGATAAAATTTATACAGAGATGGGGCCAAGAATATTATTGCTGGCATTTCCGAACGGAAGACATCTGCCCTCTACCTGCTAAAATAAAATATCCAGTCCAAGGAAGAGGACCCACCCACAGTAGACCAAGGCCTGCTCCGCCCTTGTTTTTAGATATCCAGAAGCCTCCAAGAAGACCAAGATCAATCCAGGAAGAGATAAGATGCACCATGCAACTTGCTCATCTCTACTGAAGTAATGTTTCTGCGCTTCAAGTGTGAGTTACTGTTACTGAACAATTGATTGTTAGTTGTTCACGTCAATTGCGAATCACTGCTATAAACTAGAAGGTGGTTGGTTGCCAGTGGTTCTGCAGTTCTAAAGCCTTCAAAAGTCGCCACAGACTAACAGGACAAAAGTAAATTTGCTTTTGAAAAAGCATATTGCTTTTCGAAAAGTAAAGGTTTTCAGTGTGCTTTGATAGTGTAGAATGATTAAAATAAGGAAAGGATCAATGAAAACAAAATGTCATCTTTGTTGGGGAGATTGAGATAACAAGAGATAGTGAAGCTCCAACATAAACTATTTATTCTACGCCTACTAAAAGTAACTGTAGGTTGAAAAAGTAAATGATTTTCTTTCATTAGCGCTGCATCAAGAATCCTTTAAGAAAAGGCTAGATGGGGCCAGGTTTGGCAAAACCCGTCCAAACCAATTCTATGTTATCACCTATATCAAACCCGACATTATGGGTAGAGATGGTAATTTCACCCATACGGATTCAAGTACCCGACTCGACTCAACCCATTTATAATAGGTTTGAGTACCTGATTAGCTAAACGAAACGGATTCAGGTTTGATGGGTCGGGTTTTAAATATGTTCGAGTCGGATTCAGGTTTAGAGATGTGGGTACCTGGTACTCGATACCGAATACACGATTTCAATAAAAAAATAAAAATATATATTTTATTATTAAAATATAAATAATAATAAAATAACTATTATATAAAATATTTATTACTATTAAATGTATAAAAATAATAATAAATAGCTATTATATAAATATATTTATTTTTATTTTAAATTTTTAAAATATATTTTATAAAAAATAAAAAATTAATTAACTTTTCATTTCATCGGTACCTATGGATACCCATTTAAATATCCGATCCGAGTTCAGGTTGTATAATAGGGTACCTGAACTAGGTTTCGGATGGATTTAGATAGCAGGTTTTTCAATCGGGTCGAGTTCGGGTAGGGCTAGCAAAATATTACAAGACTCACCAACACGATATGAGTTTTTGTAGATTTAGGTTAATAATCATGTTTCGGGTCATAATCGTGTTGACCCATTTATGTCGTGTTGCGGGTTGACCCGTGTAACTCATCTATAATATATATTATATAATATTAATTTTAATAACTAAATTTATAAATACAAAATCCGAAAAATACTAAACAGTAGTACACCCTAATCTATTAGTGTTGGCAGCTGCAATCTCGAGTCCCGCTATCCCACACGACCACACCAAGCTGCAGGAATCGACGCCGCCTTCTTCATCGTTGCCCTTCCATATCTCCTTCACGGCTTCACACATCATCGTTGCCCTTCCATCTCCTTCACGGCTTCACGGCTTCACACATCATCGTCGCACCTTCCCCTATCCGCTCACCGATTGGGCGACACTGAGCCCCAACTTCACCTCTTCTCCCTGACAAATCCCTCGTCGACCCCATATGAACTATCGCCGCCTCATACCACCACGCCCCTGCAAACCTTGTGCCACTTTCCTCTTCTCCAACTGGAATGCCATTTTCGTGCACCCGTCTTCGACCGATCTACCCCAAGCTGCAGTGTTACACCCCGAAAATCCACCCGAACCCCACGCCGGGAATCCCAGACCTCGGGATGCAAAACACTATACCTGTCAAATCAAACTAACAACCGAAAGGTACAGACTGAATAAAATAGTCTAACCAGAGGCCAGCCTGGCCATAAAAATATCCATAATACAATACTGACAGATACGAAATATAGACCGGCGCAGCGGTCAACAGAAATTACAGTAACAGGACCGGCTCAGCGGTCGACAAACCAACAGATAACAAGACCGGCGCAGCGGTCAACAGAGTCCAACAATATAACATAAACATAACAACAGACCAGAATGCAATACAGCCCACCCAGACTGGCGGTCAACTACTATCTATCTACTCTGCTCCAGATGGAGCCGCGCCTGGACCTGGAGGCAAACCGAAGGGGGTTAGCCGGAGGCTAAGTAGGGATAGCACAATAATATGGTGCATGATCAGATACAGGGATTACCAGAAGACAACCAAGACTCTATATGACCATATAGAGTATAGTCAAATCTCAATTATATATATATATATATATATATATATATATATATATCAATATATATATGTGAATCCTCATACACAGGTAAAAATCTGGGAGCTGGTACAGCAGTGGTCCACGACCCGCAACTCTATCAAATAGAGTGGTCCCTATTGATGGCTCCCCGAACAGTAGAGAAGACTGTCCGTCGACAGCCCGCTAGTGTAGCGTCCTACACTCAGTACAATCCCTCATTGGGCTGATAACAGACCTCAAGCCCATAACATCGGACTCTCTCGGTCAGAGACGATCACACAGTCTCGACAGAAATCTCACAGGCAGTATCTGAGGTATACTGACATGTCTATCGCTAGACAGTAAATCCTCAATGTACATATACAGGACTCATACCACCTACCAACTACAATAAACATGCAAGGACCGAAAATACTCATACCGTGTTTCATGCAAGTGTTTATGTCAACAGGAATGTACGCAGAGCAGAACGGAATTAGAACAGTAATCAACAGTAGTAATAAGCAATAAGGGAGGTGCCGCTAACTACACATGCAGTTGGCACCGTAACAAAGGATGGAGGTAGAATCCCTACCTCAACAGTAGATGAACAGTACAGATCCAATCCAATAAGCACGAGATCAGGTAACAGGTCCTAACAAGTTAAAGCATCGTATAAGCTACAGTGTTCCACTTAATCCATTTTAATCATAATTATCATTAATCATGCTAAACCGGGTTCATTAGGTTACACAGATCAGATTATGTTCTTAACCAAGTTCGATAGATGTACAATCCAAGTTTGATCACAGGCGTTTGTAGCTACAGTGTTCCACTTAATCCATTTTAATCATAATTATCATTAATCATGCTAAACCGGGTTCATTAGGTTACACAGATCAGATTATGTTCTTAACCAAGTTCGATAGATGTACAATCCAGGTTTGATCACAGGCGTTTGTATACGTACGGAGAGGGTTCGGGTACTAACCTAGTTCGCAGCCACGTGCGAACGCAATAATCACCACGGAAGTCGGAATACGCGAGAACCAACCACGCGCGCGTACCCGAGTCGTCAGCACGGAACTCGAGGTTCGCCGGAAAGTTCGCTGGAATAGTAGCGCCGCCGCTACAGTGATCGCCGGAACAGTGATTTCGGCGACTGATCGGAATTTCCGAAATGTCACCAGGAAGCCGCCGACGAGGGGAGTCCGGTCGTACAGCCCGTTTTGCGAACGGGGGTCAGAGTCGCCGGAGATCTACGTTCGAAGTCGGCGGCGCCGCTCGCGCAACTCGCCGGCGCCGGAGACGACAACGCTCGAAACGACTTCGGAAGGTGGCGGAAAGGTCCGCCGAGGCCAGAGGGAGTCTTGCCGAGGTTGCTGGAGACGAAACGCACCGGATTCAGGCTCGCGGGCGTCTCTCGTCGGCGCGAACGCGGTGGACGAAGAAAGAGGCGAAATACGGTCGGATTTCCGGTCGTTGGACGGCGAAGGTTCGTCGCCGGTCAGCGTCCGCCGGCAGGAGGAAGGAGACGCGAGCCAAAGGCGAGGACGAGCGCCGGTCGAAGACGAAGGAGAACGCGTTAACAGAGGAAGAGATGAGTTCGTTCGTTCGGTGAAGAGAGCGACGGCAACGGGAAGGAGATAAAAGGAGGTGCGCGCGACACAACAGGATGGGGAAAAGTAAAGGTATGGGCACGACCACCGATGCCAGGGTGGCGTCCCATCCTATCAATAAATTATTATTATTTTATTCTAAAAACTGTTTCTCATTCGTCCGTTTCTATCACGGACGTAACATGCAGCCCCGACTCCTGCACACTCATGTGCCTTATGCCTTAACCCTTCCGCCTCAGTGCCATCGCCACCCCTGTCTTCCGCCTACTGCTGTTGAGATGTAGAACTACAGTTGTTGCCCCTTTCTTCAGCCTACTGCCATCGCCGCCCCTTTCTCCCACCTACTGCGTCGCTGCCCCTTTCTTCCAAGCTGCATAACTACTTTTGCCGCTCCTTTGCCTGTTGTTGTCGCTACCCCTTTCGTGTCCACGTCGTGTTGCTTTGTTTCGTTTCGACTTATTGTGTTGTTTTGTTTCATGTTGACGTGTCCTGTCATGTTATGAAAACTGTGTTTTTTAAATAGGTTATTTTTATTAGTTGTGTCATATTGTGTCGTTTTATTAAATGTGTTAATCGTGTTGTGTAATCTGTTTAAATAAGTGAGTCGTGTATATGTTTTATACATTGACTCGTATATATAAATGGGTTGTGTTCAGGTCAAGCATAATCGTGTCGCGGGTCAAGATGACACAACATCAATATGACCCATGAACACGAATCGTCAGCCCTAAGTTTGGGTTTTGGGTAAAAACATAGGTACCTGACCCGTTGTCACCCTTAGTTATAGGGAATCAGGTCCCCACAAGAAACTTGACCGTGCCAAAAAATTTAACTAAATTTTAAGTTAAAAAAAAACCAACTTCAAATACTAATATTCGGACATATAATGTTGTAATTTTATTTTAAAAAAAATATATAAATATAGTGAGTTCATAAAGTACATCCATGCAACAATATTATAACCATATTGACTCAAAAATTATTTACAAACCAACTAAACGAAATGAAAACAGCTAAAAGCATTATGGATTTATAGATACACATTCCACATAAACTCCACAAGTTTAACAGTGAGTTTACAAAATAATTAAAAACATTATAGATACATAAAATAACTAAAATATAATATTATGACTTATCTTCGACTCAGTGAGATCAGTTATAGTTATTTAGTTTAATATCTTGTTAGCAGAACTATTGATTAATGATCATTTCATAATATTTTGAGTTCAATTAAATATTTGTTTATCCAATTATGCCTTGCATATGATCTTATCGTGATATTTCCTTTGCTCAAGCAAAAGCAATTGCATAGCACTTGTTAATCAGTTAACCTTACCTTAATTCATATGAATTTCTTTGTCTTTTTAAATTGAAATTCTTGTAAACCTCCTCTTTTAAAGGGATTTCCTGGATTTCCTCTTTCTCTTGGAAAGAGAAACTGACTCGACATTTATGCTAACCCACTCAGGTTGTGGTTGCACATTAAGCCATCAGATTGAGTTTGATGGCTTAATTAATTTATTTAATAAAGTCTAGCATGGCCCAATGGGCCATGAGGATAAGTTGCATGAGCTTAAGAGTATAATGGGGTTGATAATATGGCATAGGTGCATGGACTCCTAATTGGATTAGGAGTGGCGCCTATGGCCTTATTAGGCAATCCCTTGGTGATTAATCTTTGTCAAATCAATTTTGATTTGATTTAATCACACGAAGCTTCTCTTGGAAAACCTTGGGTGCATGAGGGCTAACTGACATAGATAGACTCCTAATTGGATTAGGAGTGACGTCAATGCTTTAATAGGCAATCCTACATAGTGCTTTGACTAGGTCTTGGCGCACATATGGAGGATTTGCTTATTTAGGCAGCCATTGGGGGACATATGACTAATGCTTGCTTGGCATGGCTTTGGCATATATAGATTTACGGATTTGATGTGTGTGTGTGTGGGGGGGGGGGCAACGAATTTCGAAATCGATTTTGATAATATGTCAATAG
This sequence comes from Costus lasius, assembly GCA_027563935.2. Lineage (NCBI taxonomy): Eukaryota > Viridiplantae > Streptophyta > Magnoliopsida > Zingiberales > Costaceae > Costus > Costus lasius. The sequence goes on along the minus strand of CM050450.1, from coordinate 89,023,635 downwards.
TAAGAAAAAAAAAACCCAATGTTAACTAACGAGATTTGAAAACTATTTTTTTTTTGTATTTTAAATAGTAGAGAAAACTCAAGATTAAAACTACTGAAAGTAGTAAATACTAAATTTAAATTGCTAGAATTAAACTCACTGAGCAGTCCTTGAGAATAGAAGGACTGTACTTCTCGATCTTCATTAGTCTAACTCTGATGGAAGGTGTAGGGTAGAGCTTACAAGCAATCACAGAAAGATCCGTACAAGCCATAGATTTTAATGCAAATAACAGATCAAGGGGGAGGTTAGGCCTCACAAATTCCCTTGCTAATCATAGATTCAACTAAAAAGAGAGGGCAGAAGGGAGAAGAGGAGATGCGCCCCTCCTTGATCCACTCCTTGCGCACACTACAATTGTAAACAATCAAAGTTTAGTGTAGAGAAGAGTTCTTAAGACAAAGTGAAGAGATTAGGGGAAGAGACTTAGCCGAGTGTAGGGAGATCTCCATGATGCCAAGAGTTGAAGATGTCCTTTTCTTGCTCCAAACCGAGGATGAAGAAGGGGGCTCTCTTAATGGCGCACATGAGAGGGAGAGGATCACTCTTAGAGCTTCGGTGAGGAGATGGGAGAAGGAAAGAGGGCTCGGCCTAAGAAGAACTTCTACAACTAAAGGGCGACACTAAAATTAACCTAGGAAACAAGCAAACAATTGTATTTCATCAAAGTTGCGAATACATGTGAGAGTGGATACATTTATAGGCGAGGGGAAGAGCTAGGGTAGGATTGACATTTGATCCTTGCGCCCCTTACAAAGGTGGTGATAATTTTGAATTTTGAATGCAAAGGGCTGGCGAAATTATCCTTGAATGCCTTCCAAACTTGGTGCTCTTTCTTTGGTAATCTTTGAATGCCTTGGGCTGGCAAGGGCTGGCTTTGTGCTGGCGCTCATGATGTGGGTGAGGCTGCATTCCTTTGAGTCTTGCTTGCACATGGAGCATCTTTGACATTTGAAAAACTTCCATACTTGTGTGGGTGGCAAAGCATTGTTGGAAACTCCCATTAATTGCACTCCTTTGATTGTGGATCTTGAAGGTTGAATTCGAATTCTTTCTCCTCTTGGCTGGCGCATATCTTGAATAGATGAGGGTTGAGTTGGTTGATTTCCTCATTGAAGAGGCGTTCAACAAAGATAGAAGTTGAGCTAGCAAGTGGGTTGATCCATGGCTTGAAGTGAACTTGGACTTTGAAGTCTTCTTTCCTTTCTTGAGCTGAACTTGGTGCGTGGATCTTGAGCTGACCTTGAGTGACGCTTGAGTTGATCCCTAGCTTGAATAACCTGCCAATTATGTGTCCTAATGCATATATGCACTACCCTACTATGATGCAAGAGTACATAAAGTTTCATGACTTATAATGCACAATCTACTACAATTGGACTTGCCATAAATGACTACATGATGCATGACTTTATTGGAAATGTAAAACTACCCTAAATGCAATGCAAGAGAGGGGGGACTCTAAGGGAACCCAAATCGAAGGGGTTTCCTCCGAGCCCGAGCAGATCTCCTCAGAGCAGGGCTACTGCCTCCATCGGGATTTAATCAAGGTGATTGATTGATTGATTTACTTGAATCATGCCCTAATAAGTAAAGCCTTCCTATTACCCTTAACCACCTTTGCACCTATATATTGATGCCTAGCCGACCCCCTCTTGTGTGTAATTCCTCTTTGGCGTGAACATCAAAGAGGGGCAAGAGCAAGGTGATCATTGGCACATCTTCTTCCATCAAGGTCGCAAGCATCATCCTTCTTTCTCCTCTTGGCGCAAGTAAAGCAAGGCTTGGTGGTATCTTCTTCCTCTCTTGGCGCATCTAGTCCCTAGAGGTTGGCATAAGTGATCAAGAGACACTCCCTTGGCGTGGATCTTCTTCCTGAGGCTAGCACCAAGCATGGAAGAAAAGGACTCAAGCATCGGTTGTGTGCGAGACTACAGAGGGCACACACTTGGGCGCCTATATCGCTTCTCTTTCCATTGCTTTAAGGTACAATCTCTTACTCATCGCGTCGACTTCCTCGCTTGACTTAATCTTCTGGTTTTTGGGATTGGCCTGTTTCGGTGATTGCTTTCGTGTATATGTAATAAAATTTTAAAATCCCTAGGGTTTCCCAATAATATCTAATTTGTAAAAAGACATGTGAATATTTATCGATCTCTAAGTTGACATTCAATAAATATTTAGTCTTTCATTTATTCAATATAACATGCGATAAATATTTATCCTAAAAGGACATGTGAATGTTGATATGTCACTCGATAAATATTCATCCTATAAAAGAATATGTGAACATTTGTCTGATTTAATGTGATTTGATAAATTTTTGGCCTATGAAGGATATGTGAATATTCATCTGATATGATATGACATTTGATGAAGATTCAACTTATGAAAGATATGTGAATATTTATCTAATATACTATGTCATTTGATGAGCATTCAACGTATGAAGGACTTGTGAATATTAATCTAATTAATATAACATTTGATAAATATTCTGCATAAAAATGACATGTGAATATTTATATCATTCGATAAATATTCAATATGTAAAAGGATATATGAATATTTATTCGATTTAATATCATTTGATAAATATTCATTAGTTTTATGTATTTTGATATTTGACAAATGTTTGACTTATAAAGAATATGTGAATATCTACATGCCATTCGGTCTATAAAAAGATATGAATAGTTATCTAGTACACTTTGATATTTGATTAATATTTGGTCTATAAAGGACATGTGAATATTTATCTAATTTAATATGTCATTTTGATGAACACTCGGCGTATAAAGGACATACGAATATTTATCTATTCAAATTTACATTTAATAGATTTAGTATTGATAATAGAGAAAAATCTATTTGGTGCTACAACAATGATGAGGAGCTATGCTTGAATACATAGCATTGATGTATGCACCTCCCAAATAACATTGTTGATTGCATGCCAACATCCACGGTAGCCATAGTAATTCTAGGAGGGGCTTACATGCTTTATTTAGCCTTTTTTGATAATATGTCTTGAATTAGTCTTTAGGGGGCTACTGTGTCTTGAAGTAGTCTTTAGAGAGCTAATATATCTAAATTAGTCTTTAAAGAGATCATGCATATGAATTAGTCTTTAGATAGTTTATGTGTTTGAATTAGCCTTTAAAGTGTTGATATATTTGATTTAGCCTTTATAGGGACTCTATGTGTTTGAATTACTTTTTAGAGAGTTGACCTGTAGAAGACTAATATGCTTGAAAAGCCTTTAGAGGGCTATAACAAGTTGAATTAGCCTTTTAGTAATGAAGTAGACTATATTGAATAAGCAGTCAAATTTAGGGTGGGCTAAGAATTGCTAGATTTGGCTATGGCAAATGATCACATTTGTATGGCTAGACTAAATGTTAGATTAATCGAGTTTGATGACTTTGAATTAGATGGACTGTGAGAGTTTATAGGTTGGAATTAGGAACAATGAATTTAATTTGAGTTGGGTATTAATTTTGAAATCGGGTTCACCGAACTTGATCAAATTGAGCCTAAGTCAGACGTTTTGACAATCAGGCTTGATCAAAGCAAGTCTGGAATTGTTGAATTTCGAATGTGGATTAGGCAGATTATTGCTAGAGTTAGATTAGACCTGACTAAAATCTGGATTGAAAACTGAGCTAAACACTTGTTAATTAGGACGATCCAGAGTAGGATAAAATTGAATTGATTGGATCCAAGCTCCACATGTGGTATTCAGGTCGAATATGCTTTCAGATTTGGATTTTGTCCTAAATCTTCGAATCGGCTTGTGAATTAATGCTCTCCGTCGTTGCAATCTTTTCTCTAGCTGTCGGCTGCAATTTTGTCTCTCTTTTGCTGTCAATTTCTTTTCTCTTGCTGTCGGCTACAAATTGGAAATTATGTTTCCATTTCTTTTGACGAAATCTATAAGAAAAAGAATAAAAAATATATTAAATTTAGACGTATTGTGTCTAAATTTAATATATTTTTTATTTTTTTTTATAAATTTTATAAATTTTATCAAGAAAACAAGGTGATGGGCATAACACTCTGAACTTAATCAATTAGGTAAAGAAATTCTTTCCTTTTTTTTCTACTTGTACTCTAGCCTTACCTTATCCTTAATGTTTGTTTTATATATATATAGCATACATAATTAATATATATACATTACATTAACTACTATCAATTGTATCTGAAGTGGATGTGGCAATTCAAGTTAGCAGACTATAAATAGGTTGTGCTCTAAACGGTTTAAGTTTAACCTAAACATAACCCTAAATAGTCAAATTTATCTTAGCTTATTTATAAATGAGTCAATTTGAACATGATTCACATAACCCATTCAAGATATAAATATATAGAAAGTATAATATATAATAGACTAAAATAAATATTATATATATACTATGTATTATAAGTGTATATAATATTATAAACAAGATATGTAAGAAAACCCATCTATGAGACCTACATAATTTTGTATTATCATGTTAATAGGATTATAACCCAAACATAATAACACTCATCACAAACTTGCCTAATTTTTTAGTTGGTTGGGATGGATTAGTTTGTTGTCTGATCTCAAGAAAGTATAAATTTATAAAAAAATTTTACAATATTAACCTTGACAAGATTATTACCAAAAATATCAAGTAAATAAAACAACTCTAGAAGAGATTGTAATAAAGCCTAAAACTTAATCACTTATAACACAGTGGATAATGTAATACCCAAATCCATTTGACCTGGCCAAACGGAAACAAATTGGGCGGAGGCCCAATTGCACGCCATTCTCAGCAGCCCGAGCCCAAGTCAAAATTGGGTCAACACCCAATTTCCTCTAGCGCTCGAGGGGACGAAGCGGACGCGCGTGGCAGACTTCGAAGACTTCGTCGACAGGTTCTTCAGTGGAAGCAATCAGTGCGGATGAGGCGGGCGCAGGCGGCTTCAGCGGTTGTGGCGACGAAGACGCGGCACGAGTGCCCGATTGGGAAGAACGCGGACGACACGAGTGCCAGCGTACGCAAGTTCTTCAGCAACATTGGCGGAGTGATTCTTTTGGCGATTCCTGCGGAGGTGACGACGTCGGCGTGGGCGAAGTCTTCCAAGCATGCGAGCACTCCCCTTTTATTTAAAGTAGAGGCAACCCAGAGGAGATTCCAGAGCAGAGAGCTTCCCTTCTACACCCGCCTTCCCCAAGCAGCGGGCGGCAACTAAAAGATTCGATGAGCAAATCAGAGAGTTGTGAGAGAGAGCACAGATGACGGCGAGAGTTTGCCGTCGTCCTTCCCAAGCCCTGAGTAGAGCTTGTAATAGGATTTAGGTGCTGTTTTAGATGAATAAGGCATCAGGTTTTCCCTAGTCTCCAATCAATTTTTCGACGCCTTCTTCTTTGTTTTCCCGGCGACAACCTTCTTCTCCTGCACTATTTCCAAAGGAGATCCAGCTACGGCTTCCGGCGGCGACGAGGGCATGAAGGTTCGAGGGCGTGAAGGTTCGTCTAAAATTTTATCTAAACCTTTTTATTTAAATAGAAAATATAATCATGAATTATAAGACAATAAACTTATAAAAGATAATTAAAAGGAGTTAGAATGATAAAACCCGGAGGCACGATACGCCGTCCTTAGGTAAAAATTCGAGCTCTCGTGCGAGTTAAATCCGGACTGAACACCCAGGATACAACCGGTACTCTTCTTCTGCGGGCACAACCGTGGATAGGTTGATCAGACGCCCTTTCAGCGATAAGCAGCAAAAACCAAGATGAAAAAAAGAAGGAAGAAGGGAGAAAGAGGATGTCAAATCTCATCTCGTATGAGATTTTTCCTAGCCTTAGTAAAGGCTTAAACCCCTCCTCTTTTAATCCGATTGAGAATTGGATTAAAAGGAATGTTAGCAGCTAACTTAGAAATGTTAGCATTAAATGCTAACATTAAATAGGTTTTTTTATTATAATTTTTTCCAACAATCCCCACAAAAATTAAATAAAAAATCTGAATATAATTAAACTTAACAAGATGATTAAATGAATATAAATTGCTGCTCATGCTTATATCATGCGGTCAGTAAAGTGCACTTAAAGGCATAACCTTTACTTAGTGAAAATGTTTCCATCTGAAAGAAAGATAGTGAACTAGTCTTGAACTACTTCCTTTTGACCCAGACTTCAATAAATCCACACACAATACAGGGTTTGTCCAATCGCAGAGTTGTGCATTTTTGGCCGTGCGTGTGTATCTTCATGAGAGCTTCTGAGGATTGTCCATGTCTTCAGCCGCGGCCGTATACGGACTCTCTCATATAGGAAGTTCCCTACAAAGGATGAGTGTAGAGGCTCATCTCATGGTAATTAACCACTTCAGGAACTTTTCCTTACCTCTACAATAAGAAGCACAAAAATATATCCTCAGGAATGGAAGTGTAGAGTATCAACTCTATCACATAAATATTTTTATACACCATAGTGTTTTATAATTTTTATTTTTCAAAGTGCTTCCCGGCCAATCAATCAGCTTGTTATTACCACATTGAACCTCCTTAAAGGGATCTCCTATCACAGAGGTTGGGTTCCCACCGCTGAGAAGCCTATTTTCAGACTAATCTCATTCCTATCGATATTTCCAAGATTATAATCTTAGGCAAGTTTTAGTCTAGCCAATAGCTTTGTTGTGCTCAGTCTTTATAAAAGAAAGAGCTGCAACTTTTTATGAGTCAAGCCATTTTATAGACTTATGTCTAATTTTTAGTATGGTTACTCTGTTTTTTTTTATACATATAAGTCTATTGCTGCCTTAGAATTTTAATTATTTTATTTTATTTTTGAATCCTTTACTTTTAGTTCAAATATATTATTTTTGAATTTAGAGAAAGAAAGGATTTTTTTTAAACAGCAATTAGGCCTAATTATTTAATTAGGCTTTTGGTTGCTCTTATTATAGAGTGAAACCAATTTTAAAATTTTTTAACTTTAAATTATTTTTCAAAGTCATTTTATTTTTAAGGGAATTAAATTTTGTTAAAATAATTTCCCCCCATAAAAATTATTTTAATCATAATCCTCATAAATATATTTAATTCCTTATAAACATAGTTTTCATGATGTTCATTTGACATATATGGAGATTATTTCCATTAAGCTTATTATGATAATTATTTATATTATGAATTTATGATCACCATTTGCATGTTATATTATGTTTATATTTTGCATAATGTCTATTGGTTTAAATATTTAGATTACACATTATGCTTGATCTAAGTTGGCCTAAGCCAAATTCAGTTGAATCAGATGATCAAATATGATATAATTATAAGTTTTACAAGGCCAACCCCACCATTTAGGATCATTAGCGTAATCTATAAATGACATTATTATTTTATGAGAATCATTGTTAAAATAATTATCATGTGCATTATGTTTATTATGCACATCAGGTTCATTATGCATATTATGTTTATTAAGTGCATTATATTTTTTATTATTATGTATAATATTCTTATTATACAAAATTTAATTTTCATGATTTTTTTTAGTTCTTCTGCAGTAAAATTTTGTAGCATAACAATTATTTACAAAAAAAAATACTACAAATATGAAATTAATTCATCCTACTGCAATGCACAAAAGATTTAACATATATGTGTTACAACAGTAAACCATAAATAGAAAGTAATTACACATGCAATTCTAGTTGCATAAGAATATGTAAATCAATTAATTGTTTTAATGTTATAGAGCAAGACAGTAAAAAAAAAATGTTAGAAAGAGGATTCAAATTGAGAAGCACAATTTCCAAACAATGTTTAAGACCGACAACACCTTAAAGTTGGTCAAAGACAGTGTTGCTTAACACTAAGCAGTAAAAACAAAATTGCTTAACGCATCGACTATAATTTTTAAAGCAAGCCGCTGCTGCTGACAAATAAAGTGTTTATTATTAATTAAAACAACATATCGGCTATTTTTTTGTATCAACATAAACTGTAATTTAAAACAATAATGTAACAATGTCTAAATTAAATTAGTAACAGAAGAAATCAAATATGTTACATTGTCAGTGAAGTTGGAACAAAATCCAATATTGCCGATTGGAGATACTACCAAATAATGCTTATATATCAAGCATTATAGATTTAAATAAAAGAGAAAGATGTCTCGTCTAATAGAGACACAAGAAATTGCTATAATTACAGCAATAAGAGAATTAAGGTAAATAGCTATAAATTGTGGCAAATAAGGTAACTGACTCACAGGTTTAACTATACAATTAATACTGTTAAAATCATATTGCAATATCAATTTATAAACATAAATAAATTACTGCATCATTACAGCAATATAAAATTTATTGGTAAGAATAATATTCTATGTACGCAAATTTTGGTCTTTACCAATTTTGCTTAGTGATGCCCGTTACATATCCAAATAAAAGAAATTAACGTCTCGGCTAATAGAGACGTTGGAAACTTTAATTAAGAATGTATGACAAGAGTCACCGGTTAGAATACTAATGACTTAAAAACTTATTTTAGAAAGTAACACTATCAAATAGCATCTAACATTAACGCAATAGTAACAGAACAATTTTAAATCAGTATATTTTCAATGATCTAAATTATTACAAATGATTGTTCAACAGTAATATTTTCTTAATTTTTTTTTTTAAAAACATAACATGATAATGATTTTATCTTCTGCATTGACCTTTTGATTTCTCAAACAAAAATTAACAATAATAAATGGGTTATTGAAATAATATAATAGACCGTAACAATTTTATGTAAACAGTAAATCAATCAGTACAGAATATGTAAACATAATGAAAACCCTTAATTTGAATTAACAAATTCTAAATTTAATTTTTAACACAGTAATTTGTTGTACCTCTCGTGAACAAAAAAATTTGCTAGTTTAATAAAGTGGACTAGCATGTAAATTTCAACCTAACAATAAATAATAAATTAGTATGCAAACCTCTGGCCTAGCTTGTTACGGGTTGAAGACCTAATAAAAAGGTGCCTTTTTATTAGGTCCATGACTCGTAACAATCTAGGCCCAGAGGTTTGGGCCTTAACCCAAGGTTTACAAACCCGAATCCTGATTCGATTTTTTCCAAATATATTTCGTCTGCAGCGGGATTCGACCTCTGAACATGATCCTCACGGGTCATAGACCTAACAAAAAGGCACCTTTTTGTTAGATCTTCAACCCGTAACAAGCTAGGCCCATAGGTTTGAGTTCCGAATCTCGTTCCGGTTCTTCCAAAAATACTTTGTCTGCAGCGGGATTCGGGTCATGACCTTTAACCATTGAGCTACAACACAGATGGTTAAAAGGTCATGACTCGTGAGGGTCATGTCCAGGGGTCGAATCCCACTACAGCTGGAATATTTCCGAGGGCATGATGACCCATGAAACGGAACGGGATTCAGGTTTGTAAACCTTGGATTAAGGCCCAAACCTCTGGGCCTAGATTGTTACGAGTCATAGACCTAACAAGTTCCTTCCCTGCCGCACACCCGAGCTCCTCCACCCTTCCTTCTTCGACGAAGAGAAACGAACGCAGGCGTGCATTCGTGTGTGTAGTCTGACTCGGTGCGGCAAAGATGAACGCGCATGGCATTTGAAACGAGGCGAGCGCCAAGTCAACACAATCGAGTAAAATTCAAAATCAAGGGAAAATTTCAATTTCGGGGGCACAATCGGAGGAAGATTGCTGACGTGGAGGGGTAACTAAAAATATGGCGTGACAGGTACCATAATGTTTTCAAGTTATGTATAGTTATTTATCTAATAAAAGGTAATCACTATAAGTAGTAATCACGTAATTCAATAAAAGAAATGTAACAATACTAATATAATAGTTTATAGTGGTTCAACTCTAATGTCTCCATTAGTCCACTTATGATTTCTAAATAGGTTTGACAAAATAACCTATACCTAACCCACCCTGATTTGACTAGGAAAAACCTGATTTGATTGGATGTTGGAGTCGAGTGTAGGATTTTTCACTATATGCCTTGTACTTGACCTTGAACCCGCACTACTTATTTACTACCCTTAGTTAACCCTAGCTTCCCTTCCCCTCTCCTTCCCTCCTCCCTCTTCTCTCCTACATCACTCCTTCCTTCCTGCCTCCCCTCTCCCTCCCAACATCGCTGCTGCCTTCTCCCTCTCCCTCCCCTCTCCATCCCTCCTCTACTCTCCCACACTCACATCTATCTCCTTACTAGTGCTTGCCGATGCATGCCTCCCCTCTCCCTCCCAACATCGTTGCTCCCTTCTCCCTCTCCCTCCTCTTTCTTCCTTTCTCACTCCTCCCTCCCCGCTCTACTCTCCCTACACTCACATCTCTCTTCTTACTAGTGCTTGCTAGTGCGTGCCTCCCCTCTCCCTCCCAATGTTGTTGCTCCCTTCTACCTCTCCCTCCTCTTTCTTCCCTTCTCACTCCTCCCTCCCCTCTCCATCCCTCCTCTACTCTCCCTACACTCATCTCTTTCCTTACTAATTGTTTCCTTATCCATCTCTACTCCACTCTCCATTTACACGCACTGTTCTCCGTGTCAGCCGTCGCTAGCATGCCACTCTCCTTGCCAAAGCTAGCCCACTTGCTGTAAGTTTCCTTGCAATGACTGATCTCCTTTTGGGTCGAGTGTGGGATGGAGTTTTGAAAACCCTATGGGTTTGAGATCGGAGTTGTGGTCGGGTTTAGCATTAGCTACCTTTGTCCTATGTTATGCCTTGAAAAAAAAAATCAAATCAAAACACTGTATACATGGGGGCATTTAGTACAATAAAAAAAAGTTTGATTTGATGAGATAGTGCACGTTGCCTCACCCATGACCAAACCTCATCCCCTCTCTCCTTTATTTTCCCCTCCCCGCTCGATTTCTTCTCTCGCGCACACCTCTTGTTCCCATCTCTCTCATCACCCTTTCTCTTTTGGCAAGCTTCGATGGACACCAACGACGATAAGCTCTAGTGCAAGCGACGACCTCCGATCTTGTTTCTCCTCTTCCCTTGCTACTCCATTCGGCGAGGTGCGGTTGGACAAAAGAACACAGAATCTGAACTCCGGAAGCATTGCCCTCTCTCGGGGACTCCTACACTTGCCGCTGAACTCCAACAAGCTTGTGACGAGATTTCGGCAAACTCCTACAAGTTCCAGCAAGTTTCAATGATATTTCAATGAATTTCAGTGAGTTCTAGGGATGGATCAGCTTTTGGCGAGCCACTCAGGCAGACTAGTGGGAGTGTTTGTTTGGCATTTTGCTGCTCCGTGGTAGTAGTAGGATTCTAGTTTGGAAGGTTGCTGGTGCCGGAGAAGAAGGCATTGTTCCGGTGAACTTCTGAAGACGCCCGTGTGATCTTGACATTAGTGTTAGTGTGTATGCCCTTAAGACCAATTATACTATGTAATATTCATTCATTAAATAAAGATAATTTTTGTTATCATGTTGATCTCTATGCCTGTGTTGAAGTATTGGATAACTTGAAAATGTCCCTAAATATTGATTTGACTCAATCTCATAAATGAGTCCCTGGTTATGGTACCTTGGAGGATAAGGGATGGTTGGATGCTAGTACGCAGATATATAGGTGCATCGAGCAAGATGTACATGACTGACCCATCGTAAAACTATGACTTGGTGTAACAAGTCAAGATTCATAAGTGACAGAAGGTGCTCTAGTCCTTAGACATGAGGTCATTGACACTTACATAAGACAAATGACATACTTTGATATATCCTAATGCTTCTACCTAACTGGGGAGTCAAAGCGACTGTCATTGGGTATATCATAAGTCATATGTGAAGTATGAGTGATCAACAAAGGATTACCTCTTCTTTCCCATAGGGAGTTTGATAATCCAGGGTCCCCTCCATGGGTATTTGACTGTGAGTGTATGGTCATACCTAGGAGATCAGATTTCTTGCTCAAGTCACCCCATATGATTGGAATAGCAAGTATAATACACTTGTCCAATCTAGGATTATCAAAAGGCAAAGTAATTGTATTGTATATATGAAAACTTTGTCACTACTTAGTCATTGTTGGCTGACAACATAACCCTATGGCTTGGGAAGCAGTGTTGCTCTGCTAGAGGCCACTCACTACTCATGGTGAATAATCTAGTTCATCATTACCAACGTCATATGAGACCTATAAGGTCGCACACACAGACACTTGGAGATCACTATAGATATGGGAGCCTTGGATTGAATTATAGATTAATTCAAGTCCATTTTGATACTTGGACAGGCCAAACCAAAGCAGGATTGAATGGATGGCTCATATGATTTGATCTGCAAGAAAAATGGGGCTAGGCACCCATTCACATGATCTAGAGAAGCTAATTGGGCTTTGAGTCTAATAAGGGGCAAGCTACAGGGCCTAGGGCACCTATGAGACTTGTATAGGAGGCCTAAAGCATAAAAAAGCTCTAGATAGAGCTCATTAAGCTTAGAGCCCAATGAGGATTGAACTAGTGCCATAGATGCATAGGTATAGGAAGAGAGGTGCATAAGAAGGATGAATCGCCTCATTGGGCCAAGAACGCAATGAACCAAGGCATGGATGGCTATACTTTGTAGGAGAGGAAGCAAGGGGCTTTAAGCCCTGGCCTAGGTGCCTAATGGAGGTGCCAATAATATAAAATTAATATCATATCCCTTAGCTCATTTCGCATGAATCCTCTTATTCTAGGAAAATGTTGGTTTTAGGCAATTTTTTGCTACGTAATTTTTGTTCTACCTATGAATTTTTTCTAATAGTTCGGTGCGTCCACATGTGCTGTGGATGAGGTTAGTGTCTGTCATGTTGCTTACGTGTATTAATTAATAAATCTGACTATGTCTATAGTCTTAGACAAAATTTTACCTAAGTAACTAGCTAGACTTGCATAACTACAAATGAAACATAAGATAAATTACCCATATGTATATTAATAATTAATTAGGAAAGTAACTAATGAAGAAAATAAATTAAAATAAATTAATAAAGGTATATATAATAATATGGACTAGATTATAAGATTAATATGTATTCAAATTTATCTCATTGTAAGGATCATAGACTCTATCACCCCCCACAAGAGATAGCTGACCAGCAGCCACATGCGGCATGAAAATTTACCTATTGTCAACCTAAACAACCATCAATCAATTACACATAAAATTCAATCTCCAAAATAATTCAATAACTATTTGATCAATTCCACAAATCACATACACATAACTATCCAATAGGTCGAGTCACAATAAGATGATCAAGGAATATATAATAACATAAAATTTACTTGATCAAACAAGCAAGGTCACCTTCAAAACACATCCATCACTAAACATGGTAACAAGTCATTTCACCCATCCATTAGAGTGTTACACAATTTTGAACACTTCATATAATAGTTTGTTTTCAAAAGAAGATACCAAAATTTCCTTTCTTCCAAGTAGACTTCTATGGCTATCTATCCAGCTCTATCTATCTCTAGCTCATCACCTAAGCCTGGAGGAGAAGACAATAGGAATTAACACAAATGCTTAGTAGTAATTTAAGGAACATGATGCATGTATCAACGGTGTCTAACATATTAGATATCTTTTCTATCCATGCTACATAAAATATCATATACCATTATATGAAACAATAACGAAATGAAGCTGTAACAACTCATGAAATCACCTAGCTAAAACTATAAACACTCATTACGAGCTGCACTCTAAGTAAGTTGTTTCCACTGTTAGCTCATACATTAGAATAACTACCCATAGACAACTCAATGGTGTTGCATCCAACACTTGGCATCCTTGACATTACCTAAATGCAACCAACGGTAAGCCCTAGGCCAACATAGCTATAGTCTGCTATGGCAAGTCGAGCACTATAGCACAACTGTGGTCCACTAGTCCCAATTTGACTAGCCCATAAGATCAACAAGCTATGACATATCAAAAATACAATATCTAAGTCTATCTTAATATCATATAAAGATCAACAAGAATGTAAGATGTGCATAAGTACTCAAACATCAATTACCACAATTATGAGCATAACACATACTCCTCCTACATTACTAATTATATTATAAGCATAAATCATTTATATGCCAAGAACTTATGCAAGGAGTACCAAGGAGATTAAGAATGTAAAACAATAAATATACATAGAAGGAGTTCATGATATCACAAAACATAAAATTATGAATAGATAATACCATATTTTTAAAGGAGGGAGGAGATTCCTAGCTCAAGGATTACTCTCAATTACCCGCTAAGGAAATCAACAAATACCACTATTCAACTACGTGTCGATCCAATGCTAGCTCCAAGTGCCTCTTTACAATTAAAAATGAAATATATATATAATTCATTTAATGAACCATGTATGTCTTTCATTCTTATTACTATCATTCTTATCCCATGATAACTAAATTCCCTCTTTATTTATTTCATGACCAAACAATTATATATCACTATCAAGCTCATTAGATTACTTTTCTAGCTTTCTATTCCAAGCATAAATATCAATATATATCCTTAGCTAAACAAAAATAGGAGATAAGGGATGTAATTATTGCTATAAATGTGCATTGGCTTAAATCTAACATCCCTAAACTAACCCCAAATTGATCCTAGCTTTCATGAGAAATGCCAGTTGGGGTTCGTTCAAAGAGGGGTTGGCAGGACGGAAAAGAAAAGAAAAAATAAGTAACAAAACCAAACATTGAGAAGAAGCTTGAAGGGACAAAGGAAATATAGAACTTATACAATAGAAAATCTCACCCTATTCTTCACAGCGAAGAAGGAGAATATGGAGGAAATTCTTACTGTTGTAGTGAGGAGGAAAATACCATATGCTGCAATCCAAGCCAAAGGGAGAGCCCAAACTCCTTCTAGGACAAAGCACAACTACAAATGGAAGGAAGGGAAGCAGCCGTCGAAGGATTTTGCCAGCTAGGGTTTGCACAAGAGGAAGAGGGAAAGGAGAAGAAGAGAAAAAGGGTTATATAGGTTTTCTATTTATTTTGGCATTTTTGCACTTTGATCCATTAGATTTTTTAGAAATTACTACTTAGGTCCTTAAAAATTTTATTTATACTTCTTAGGAGAACTCAACAATAACATATTCGAATGGATGGGGACTTGCTCAAATGGAGGATCAAGACTGATCATACCTACGATAATCAAGTAGGGATCCTTCATGTACTTTAATTATGGTGCCTATGGCTTGATTAGGAGGCATCCTATAGTTTGGTGCTACTGCTTGACTAGGGGCACCTTATTTATTGATTATAATATGTTGATTTTTTTCCATTGGATTTTGTTATCATTATTATATTATTATGAATGATAAATATTTGTTTGCTACATAATATGAAAATATTATCATAGATTACTGGGATTTAGTATTGATTTATTGTGCATGCATGTTGTTCAGTACGATGTGTTAACTTTTGAGGGCCCATACTAGCAAAAATGGAGTGCCCAATCGGCTAGTGTTTTTGGGCCAGGTTTACAGTTCTAAGGAGGGTGATGTTATAAACTATAATATTACCGGTCAGCATCATACATATATGCTATTATAGCTCAGATGTGATAGAGTATTAGATGCAGTACTCGCGGGTTATTAATGAGTAGTCATTTCTAGTATGTTGAGCTGACACTAGGGACCACTCATGTATGAGTGCATGTCTTTTGGGACAGGTTGTCCCCAGCTCAATGCTTGCATATGTATGTTTGATATATGTTATATATATATATATATATATATATATATATATATATATATATGTTGGATGATATGACACATTTTTCATCTTATAGATCATGCACCATATGTTTATTCCCTACTTAGCCCTTATGGCTAACAACCTTTGTATTTGTTATTTTTTTGTTTTTAGGTCTTGGTGTGGGTCAATTGCTAGTGGATCATTAAATAGATAGATCATTGTAGATGACTTCCTAGTATTAATTGTATTTATATTTTTGTATACTATTCAATATCATTGTATGTTGATGTTTTATCCATGTGGCTGCATTTTTGCACTGTCAGTGTTGATAGAGATTGTTGTTATGTTGTATACATTTTTGAGCTTTTATTGTTAGTTTTGTGTTATCAATTGTTGGGTAGGGCTGTATTAGCAGACCCAATTATCATATGCCATAGGTGGGTTAACCCAATTATCATATGCCATAGGTGGGTTACCGGCCTGGGCCATTACCTATTAGGGCATGACACCCTAACTCATTGCCACGCCTATTTCAAAATATAACTTATATAATTAATTATAAATATCATAAGAGAACTTTTTCAAATGAGTATCTACTTATTTATAATTATATGACCTATACTTTTCTAAGTTTAAAAGTTTCCCACGGCCCACTTTGAAGTCTCCCTGCATTTCTTACAACTACTTTGAAGTGGGTCAAGCTTTACATCCTCTTAAGAATCCTTTACAACTAAAATTGTGCTTGAAGTTCTTCCAAATGATTCACTGCATTGCTTGAAGGCCTCACTGAATCATAGGGAAGTGCTCCCCTTGGATGGCTAAAAATTAATGTGGATGGTTCCTGTAGACAGAAATCCAATGAGGGAGGAATTGGTTATCTTATACAAGATTGTAAAGGAACATGCTTACTTGCAGTTGCTGTTTATGTGCAGGTTTCTAACCCGCTTGAAGTTGAGCTGCTTGCAATTCGGAATGCAATCAGCTATATTTATACAAGACAAGATTACTAGGGGAAGAAAATTGTTATAGAATCTGATTGTCAAAATGCCATTGCTTTAGTTAAGGAAGGAAGCGCACTGATTCCGCTATCTATCCAACAGCTTATTAGGGAGATTCAATTTATGTTAAGGAATTGGAATATGAATGCTTTGTGTTTTGTGAAACGTGAGGCAAATCAAGCTACAAATTGGTTAGCTAACTATGCTGCCAAATCTAATGATTGTAATGTCTGGGACTTGAATTGGCCCCAGGAACTTTTGTACTTTCTTGCCTTGGATACAGGCTTTTCTATCTAATATAGTGTCCTGTTTGGGAAAAAAATCATAGGGAAGTGATGTGACTCACAACATTGCTTCATGGCTTCAATGGATTATATGAAAGAGATGTCTCAATAAGGCTCAATAGAAGAATACTAGACTTAAATGATACTGATTAACACTATGATATTCTTGAGTTTAGAGAGGCTTAGGATTTTATGTTTGAGAATACCCTAAAGACCAATCATTTATGGGTGATTTTATTATATATATATAATATGAGTATTTATAATAATGTCAATAATAATACATTGAGACTAGTGTTGTGATTGATAACAAGGAGTTGTCATAAGATGAGATATCAAGACAAACATAATGGTACAGGTTAGAGAATAGTGAACTAGATTCACTTATTATAAGAATGCTGCATGGATTATTATATAATTATCATAAGCATTTTGAACTAGATTGACTTATTATAAGAATGCTACATGGATTATTATATAATTATCATAAGCATTCTCATAGTAATAGTGGTATATATTATCTTTTGACTTGAGATCATCATGGATTTCTACATGAGTAGTTGTATACTTTGATACAGTCAAACATTTATTTGTAACGAGTGATCAAAAAGTTTTCATTTGGTATGCCACAAATCATGAAGAGGAATATAGGTTATTAAGATAGAATTTATCCCTCCTATATAATAGGAATTTTGGTGTCTTAGGCCACTTGATCAAGTGAGACTAAAATGCATAACTATGTTCAAATGAATTAATATGAGATATTAATTGTATTTCTTATATTAGTCTACTTGGATAATAACAAAATACAATGATTGAACTATACAAGTGTGACATATTTCATAGCCTATGTTCAATCTAGATATCAAGAACAAAGGAATTAAATTATATGGTAACATTATCATAGTAAGGTTAAGTTGAATCTCAATTTTCTTATGACTTAGATAACAATAATATGTTGATAGATCGGCTTATTATTTATAATATTATAATAGGATTATAATACTACTACTAATCTCATAAGAACCTATTGGGTCACACTAAGATTAAATTAAAATCTCATCTTAATAAGAGTTATCATTATGAAGTGACATAATAGTGATGGTTGGGTACTAGGCAAGTAAGAAGTCATAATATTGAATCACAAAAATTATATTCTATTTTTGGATATTTGAATTAAAAGAGGTTAATTCGAATATGCCACATGGGCTAGGCCCATGGCAAGCCTGTCATGTAAACCATAGGGTTATATATATAAATTAGTGAGATACATATTTTTTTGTTGCTTGCCTCCTTATAGGCACCTCCACCTAGCCGCCCCTCTCTTTTATTCTAGTTAGTGCCCTTCTACATGTGAAAATAGTATAAGAAGGCCTCCACACTTCATGATGCTACTACTAGAGAAAATAGAGAGATTCCCATTGATCGCACGTGGATACCATAAAAGCAAATTGTTGAAGTGGTCTTGCTTGAGAGATTTGATTAAAAAACTATATATTTTTTTTAACAACTAATTAGATTCTACTTCGCAAAAAGCGTTGGTATGGAACTATTTTTTTTTTTTTTTTGCTATGCTATTCTCTATATGTTCGCCAACATTTTATGTAATCATTTTAGGACTATTTGAATGCTTAGAACAAACATATAACTTTTAAAAGTAAGCCGAGTAAAATTAGTTGTTATGGGCCTATTGGGCTTCCTTCAACCTTGTTTAGTTTGATCTACTTTGGACTGCATAATGTACTCATGGTTCATTTGAAGTCATTTGAAGCCAAATTGAGCACTTGAGACAAGTAGAGAGTCTAATTTCTGTGAAGTACTAGTTTATGAAAATTGGAAAAGAATTTGTATTAATTTAAGGCCATATATTGTAGAAAAGTATAAAGTATCACCAAATTTATCATATTTATTTTGTTGGTTTGTAGTTTAAGGATAGTTATAAAAAAAAATTATGCAAGATTATAGGATCTCGCATGAGATACAAAAATCACTAAATAATTAAACTTAGACTATGTTTTCTTAAATGGAAAATTGGGAGGAAAAAATAGAAAACATATTGAATTTAGTAGCATTTTTTAATCCAGATTCAATATGTTTTCTATTCTTTCTTCCTAATTTTTCGTCCAAGGAAACACTGAAGGAACCCCTAACATAAAGGGGGGGGGGGGGGGGAAACCCTAATCATGCGCATCTAGCATGCATGGCGGAAAATAGGGTTTCAAAATCGCATATGAAACTATATGATCAACTTAAGTTATGAGAAATCATACCAACGCCATAAGCTTGGAATTCGGCTTGGAAGAAGAGATCAAATTAGGTCTCCTCCACAAGTCCACACACAAGATGAAGATGCTCACTTCCTTGAGATCTCTTGTGCTAGCAAGACACCCAAGCCTTATCTTGTCGAATGGAAAGGGTTTGATGAGATGAATCCGTTCGGCCGAGAGCTTCTCTTGGATGTCTACTCCACACCTTCGTCAACCACACCTCGAAAAGAATCAAGGCGTTGAAGTGAGGAGCTCAACGCATAAGCGTTTTGGCATTGAAGCAAAACCGGCCCTTGATGACTTTCCATAAATGGAAGTCAATCAAGCCATGCGTTCAAGCCAACCCAAAACGCATTTTGGCATTGAACCAAGCGTTCATATTTGTGAACCGGTTCAATCCAAAATGTCAAATCGGCTTTGGTTCATCAAACCAAACCGAAATAGCTCAAGCCACTTGGTCTAGACCAAATCGAACCCCAAGGCTTATGATCTAACCGTTCATCTCCTGATGCCCCTGATCTCTCCGATCTAGCATCACCTCTCTCGATCGAAGCTTACCGATCTCAAGCCCTAATCAATCAAACATGATCAGACCAGATCTTACTTACAATCAGAGATTAAATCCCTTTAATCTGAACTCAAAGAATCCAGTCCATACGATCTGACTTAAGTAAGCCATATCACCAAATTGTGCGACCCTGAGGGTTTCCTCTAAATGTCGGTAACGATAACTTACGTTATCACGATCAGTGAGGGGTATCTAGCAACACATCACTGTCTCCCGATATAAAGGAAAGAGTCTTCCAAGACTACTCCCAAACCATAGCACAAGTGTGACTCAATTCACAAGGCATACATATGTCCTTTACCACTGGATGTTCTTATTGGACAAGCATGTCAAGCCTGTAACTCCAATACGATGAGCATGATTAGATCAGATGCACATAGTCATCTGGGTATGGCCATACACTATCTCAATCATCTCATAAGGGGGCCCTTTAGAACATCACACTCCTTAAACAAGGAGACGGCAATCCTATGTCTATCACTAGTGTCCTAACCTGATTCAAGCTCACCATCCAAGATAGTCTATAATCATTATGTTTCAAATGATATTGAACTACCTCAAGACAATGACAATCATCATTTAGAAACACAAGTGATCTCAAGTCAAAGGACATGTGCCACTTGCTGCTTACAAGGATTATTTACATTGTGACAAGCAATGGAATATCCCAGTAGGGTCTGTCCAGTACATCCAATGTACCCATGAGTCTACATCTTATTCGATGCTCGAAGCATCCTATAAGATTAGCACTCATATTAGTCTCAATCATATCAAGGCTGTCTCATGTTCACCAAGATATCTCGACTAAGGACATATAGCCTGTCAGCCTAGCTGAACAGCTTTGAGACATTATTCAGAAGTACACTTATTACAGCAGACAAGGTAACAACCTGAATAATAACCATGCCTTTATAAACTTAAGAGTTTATTACATGATACTAATACAATCCCAAGGCCTCAAACATTAGCCTTAAGGGCATACCCCAACAATCTCCCACTTGCACTTAATCTAATGGTTGAGAAATCTCAAACCCATATTATTACAGTGCTTCTCATGCTTCTGCTGCGCCAGAGGCTTGGTAAGTGGGTCTGCCAGATTGTCATCTGTATGAACCTTGCATATTTTGATCTCGCCTCGATCAATGATCTCCCGGATCAAGTGAAACCGTCTCTGTATGTGCTTGGACTTCTGGTGCGACCGCGGTTCCTTTGCTTGTGCGATGGCTCCAGTGTTATCACAGAAGATAACCAAAGGATCAGCACTCGAAGGAACGACACCAAGTTCTCTCACGAACTTACGAATCCATACTGCCTCCTTGGATGCTTCCGAGGCTGCAACATACTCGGCTTCTGTTGTGGAATCAGCAACAGTTGACTGTTTGAAACTCTTCCACACCACTGCTCCACCATTCAAGCTAAAAACATAGCCTGATTGCGATCGGAAATCATCCTGGTCCGACTGGAACGAAGCGTCAGTATATCCCTCTATACTGAGTTCTTCCTGACCACCATATATCAAGAACATATCTTTGGTCCTCCGCAGATATTTTAAAATGTTCTTGACTGCAATCCAGTGCGCCAAACCTGGATTACTTTGGAATCGACTGGTCACGCTTAACCCGTAAGCGACGTCTGGGCGAGTACACAACATCGCATACATAATGGACCCAATAGCCGAAGCATAAGGCGTATTGTCCATTTCATCTTTCTCAGTCTGTGTTTGTGGACACTGACTCTTCGAAAGATTCAGACCATGTCTGACTGGAAGATATCCACGTTTAGAATTCTCTAAATGGAATCTCTCCAGGACCTTATCGATGTAAGTACTCTGGCACAGCCCGAGAAGCCTCTTAGATCTATCCCTGTAGATCTTCACACCTAATACATAGGCTGCTTCTCCTAAATCTTTCATCTGGAAACATTTTCCTAACCATGCCTTAACAGCATGCAGTTCAGGAATATCATTTCCAATGATTAAGATATCATCGACGTAGAGGATTAGGAATGTAATCACGCTCCCACTAAACCTCTTATATACACACGGGTCATCCTCGTTCTTGATGAAACCAAACTCAGAGATTGATTCATCAAAACGAATATTCCAGCTCCTAGATGCTTGTTTAAGTCCATAAATGGACTTCTTTAACTTGCATATTTTATGACGATCTGATGGATTAGTGAAACCTTCTGGTTGTGTCATATACACATCCTCATCCAGATTTCCATTAAGGAAAGCTGTCTTCACATCCATCTGCCAGATCTCATAATCGTAATATGCAGCTATCGCGAAAAGAATCCGAATAGACTTAAACATGGCTACAGGTGAGAAAGTTTCATCATAATCTATCCCGTAGATTTGTTTGAAACCTTTCGCAACTAGCCTGCCTTTATAGGTAACCACGTTACCATCCATGTCAATCTTCTTCTTGAAGATCCATTTACAGCCTATAGGGATTACTCCCGGAGGCGGATCAACCAAATCCCAGACTTGGTTATCTGACATGGAGTCCATCTCGGCTCGCATAGCTTCAAGCCATCTAGCTGACTCCGGTCCACTGACCGCATCCGCATAAGTTAGGGGTTCATCATTATCAATGATGTAGACTCCGACATAGCGCTCAGGCTGTCGACGGATCCTACCCGATCTTCGCGGTTCCCGTGATATCTGAGCCTCAGGTTGTTCAGTAACCTGATCTACTGGCTCAGGCACATCCAACTCTGCCTGACTACTTTGTCCTTCCTCTGGAATCTCATCCAGCTTTATTTCTCTCCCACTGGCCTCTTGCAGAAGAAACTCCTTCTCAAGAAATATGGCCGTCCGAGCAACAAATATCTTGTTCTCTTTGGGATCGTAGAAATAATAACCCTTAGTTTCCTTAGGGTAACCGACAAAGATGCATTTCTCAGATCTGCTCTCCAGTTTCCCAGAGGCGAGCTTTTTGACATAAGCCTCACAACCCCAGATCCTGATAAATGTCAAGCTAGGCTGTTTCCCATACCATAGCTCATATGGCGTCTTTGAAACTGCCTTGGATGGCACTCGGTTTAGTACCTTTGCAGCTGTTTCCAGTGCAAAACCCCAAAAGGAATATGGAAGAGTAGCCTGACTCATCATAGAACGAACCATATCAAGTAACGTTCTATTTCTCCTCTCGGACACACCATTCCACTGCGGTGTTCCTGGCGGAGTGAGCTGTGAGACAATCCCACACTCCTTCAGATAGTCAGTAAACGTATGACTCAGGTATTCTCCACCTCGATCAGAACGAAGTGCCTTGATATTTCGGCCTAACTGATTTTGTACTTCATTTTTGAACTCTTTGAACTTGTCAAAAGATTCACTTTTATGTCTCATTAAATAGACATATCCATACCTACTGAAATCATCAGTGAAGGTAATGAAGTACTGATAGCCACCTCTGGCATGTTTACTGAAAGGCCCACACACATCACTGTGTATCAGGTCAAGTAAACCTGAAGTCCTTTGACCTTTGTGAGGAAAAGGAGACTTCGTCATTTTACCCATTAAACAAGCTTTGCATGTATCAATCTCCTCATAGGAGAAAGATCCCAGCAGTCCATGATCATGCAACCGCTTAATGCGCTTCTCGTTTATATGGCCTAAACGACTATGCCATAGCAAGGTGCTGTCATCAGCATACTTGGCTTTCTTATTATCAATGTTTTGTATAGAATATTCCATGTCCAACATGAATAACCCATTGTTAATTGAACCAGTTGCATACACAATATTATCATAAGTTAAAACACACTTTGAAATCTTGCATTCAAAGGCAAATCCTTTCCTGACAAGAGCAGGAATAGAGATAATATTCTTGGTAATACTGGGTACAAAATAACAATTGTTCAATTCTAATACAATGCCAGATGGTAAAGTGATGAAATAGTCTCCTACAGCAACAGCAGCAACCCGTGCCCCGTTTCCAACGCGTAGGTCTACCTCATGCTGTCCCACCTGCCTTCTTCTCTTGAGTTCCTGCACATTTGAACAAATGTGAACTCCACATGCAGTGTCCAACACCCATGATATAGAAGAAGATGAAACCATGACTTCCGTCACGTATATACCTGAGCCAGAAGCAATGCTTCCCCTCTTATCTCCTTGGAGCGCTTTACAGTCCTTTTTCCAGTGACCCAGCTGGCCACAGTGGAAACACCTGTTATCCTTCGACCGCTTCACCTTCTGTTTCAGGGCCTTGCTGTAATTCTTGACAGGGGCCTTGCCCTTCTTCCCCTTCTTCTTGTTCCTAGAAGGAACCAACAAGACAGAGGTTGAAGGCTTACCCTTCAGAGTTTCCTCAGTAGTCAAGAGCATATTCAGCAGCTCTGCCGGCGTACAATCGATTTTGTTCATATTAAAGTTAATGATGAACGCATCGAAAGAAGGCGGAAGAGACTGCAGAATAATATCTACAGCAAGCTCCTGGTTGATGGTATGCCCCAGTTTCTCCAGAGCCTCCTTGTGCCCAATCATCTTGAGCACGTGAGCTCCCACTGGGCTCCCCTCAGCCAGTTTGCTCTGAAAGAAGAGCTTCGTCAGATTATAGCGTTCTGTCCTCGCCTGTGCAGCATACAACATCTTGAGGTTCGCTATAATTTCTATAGCCGACATATCCTCATGCTGACGCTGCAGCGGTGGCGTCATAGACGCTAGCATCAGGCAAGCGACATCAATGCTATCATTGACGTGCTTTTCATAGGCATCCCGAACCGCCCTTGCGGCGTTCGGAGCGGGCTGCGGCGGTATCGCCGTCTCGAGGACATACAGTTTCCTCTCTGCCTTAAGAACGATCTTAAGGTGTCCGAACCAGTCAGAGAAGTTCGGCCCAGCAAACTTCTCCCTTTCCAGTAGGGATCGCACATTGAAGCTCATGGTGTTCGTTGCTGCAGGAATCTACAACAAGCAAGAACAGCAAGGTCAGTATCAATGTTTAGAATCAATCCAGGACTTAAGAAAGATTCTTTTTCTCACTATTTTGTCTGACTGAAAAATCCAGTAAACAGTCCGAAAGAGTATCACTCTTTTAGTGAGATGGGATCCAAATTTCATACTTGGTCTCCGCGTCCCGCTCAGGCGAGATAAGATGCACAGAGATGACAAGCACTAATTTCTGGTAGGCTGTCCCAGCCAATCGCCAACCCGTGCGATTCCCCTTCATCTTGGCAATCCAGCAGACTGTGCCAACTGAGTTGGTACAACACAGTCTCTGATCCCAGAGATGGCTGCCTCCATGCGCTACCATATGCGCCACATATGTAGCCTACATGGTCAAGCTGACCCGACCTACTCCCTGGACCACCACGTGTTATGCTGAGCAACGAGCAGTGATAAATCCCTACTCTGTAACACGCAGGTGAAATCCAGCACCGTCTGAAGATAGATGGACGTGCCCACTGAGTGGGTTCAACACGGCTCCAACGATAATCAGAAAGGTGAGGTTTCGCGTCAGAAGGCTTTATCGAGCTTGATATATTAGCGTTGGATTTTAACGGTCTTTTATCTTCTTACTATCAGGCATATCCTATGGCTATAGTAGAAGATAAACTTAAACATGCAATTCTAATTATTAGCAATAAGTAGAAAGCATGATCTTATGTGGTAAAAGCCCATGAACCCTAGTAAGACCTTAATTTTACTTAAGTCTTCACTTGAGCTCCTTGGCATCTCATCTGGTCCAACCTAGGGCCCTAGCGCCAAGAGCACCTCAGGTGCGCCACCAGCTGAATGCCCCTTTGGGATGTGTGCATTTGTACTCTTGTCTAATCAAAGTACATTTGATCTATCTAGACAAGGTTGACTCGCAGGTCAATTATACAATAAATTAATGAAAAAGTGATTCGCAGATCACAATAAAATTAACTTATAATTTACCAGGCACGCAGGCCCCAGCACAGCACACAATAGGGCAACCCACATAAGACTAAATAGACAAGCATCATGGCATCAAATCATCATGTGATCCAATCAAGAAATTAAATTTTTGAAAAACCCCATGGCATCAATTTTAATTTCCTTATGTGCCCTACAACCTTACAATGGTCCATTGATAGGGATCCACTCATCCATCTAGTTAGATCCTTTGCCCCTGCATGCACCGAGTCCTAACTGACCCGAGTTGACCTGATGGTCAACCATGCATGCGCCAAGGGCTGAACCACCCTCATGAGTTTTGGCAAGCGGGTGTGACCCCGGGCCTAACTCATGTGTGTTCAGTAGTTGTCTCAACCAGACCTCGCTACACGCCTTGGATGCAGTCGACCTATAGCCACCTCGTGCTTGCGCACAGGTGCTATCTGGTCAACCCATCTAGGCTGTCAGATGGTCTGATCAGACTAGTTGGATCTAACCTAGAAGATGCTTTCAACCCCATCAACCCATCTAAGGATTTAATGTAGTGGCACCTTAGATCTAATCATGCGCGCAAGATGTAAGTTTTAGAAAACATTTTGACATGCGCAAACATCTAGAACATCCATAAGATATATCTTCTAGCATGTTGATAACCCTTAGATCTAAGGGGGTCCCCTTCAAGGGGGAGCGCAAACTTTAGGGGGTCCCCTTCTTGGGGGAGCGCATACTTCATCAAAGCCATGATACAAGCGCAAACTACATGTTAGCATGATACAAGCGCAAACTTCATGTTAGCATGATACAAGCGCAAACTTCATGTAAACAAAGCATGCATCAAGTAAGCGCAATATGTATGGATCACAAACACTTCAAAGCAATCATATAGATCATATCAAGAGCCTAGCTCTGATACCAATTGAAGGAACCCCTAACATAAAGGGGGGGGGGGGAAACCCTAATCATGCGCATCTAGCATGCATGGCGGAAAATAGGGTTTCAAAATCGCATATGAAACTATATGATCAACTTAAGTTATGAGAAATCATACCAACGCCATAAGCTTGGAATTCGGCTTGGAAGAAGAGATCAAATTAGGTCTCCTCCACAAGTCCACACACAAGATGAAGATGCTCACTTCCTTGAGATCTCTTGTGCTAGCAAGACACCCAAGCCTTATCTTGTCGAATGGAAAGGGTTTGATGAGATGAATCCGTTCGGCCGAGAGCTTCTCTTGGATGTCTACTCCACACCTTCGTCAACCACACCTCGAAAAGAATCAAGGCGTTGAAGTGAGGAGCTCAACGCATAAGCGTTTTGGCATTGAAGCAAAACCGGCCCTTGATGACTTTCCATAAATGGAAGTCAATCAAGCCATGCGTTCAAGCCAACCCAAAACGCATTTTGGCATTGAACCAAGCGTTCATATTTGTGAACCGGTTCAATCCAAAATGTCAAATCGGCTTTGGTTCATCAAACCAAACCGAAATAGCTCAAGCCACTTGGTCTAGACCAAATCGAACCCCAAGGCTTATGATCTAACCGTTCATCTCCTGATGCCCCTGATCTCTCCGATCTAGCATCACCTCTCTCGATCGAAGCTTACCGATCTCAAGCCCTAATCAATCAAACATGATCAGACCAGATCTTACTTACAATCAGAGATTAAATCCCTTTAATCTGAACTCAAAGAATCCAGTCCATACGATCTGACTTAAGTAAGCCATATCACCAAATTGTGCGACCCTGAGGGTTTCCTCTAAATGTCGGTAACGATAACTTACGTTATCACGATCAGTGAGGGGTATCTAGCAACACATCACTGTCTCCCGATATAAAGGAAAGAGTCTTCCAAGACTACTCCCAAACCATAGCACAAGTGTGACTCAATTCACAAGGCATACATATGTCCTTTACCACTGGATGTTCTTATTGGACAAGCATGTCAAGCCTGTAACTCCAATACGATGAGCATGATTAGATCAGATGCACATAGTCATCTGGGTATGGCCATACACTATCTCAATCATCTCATAAGGGGGCCCTTTAGAACATCACACTCCTTAAACAAGGAGACGGCAATCCTATGTCTATCACTAGTGTCCTAACCTGATTCAAGCTCACCATCCAAGATAGTCTATAATCATTATGTTTCAAATGATATTGAACTACCTCAAGACAATGACAATCATCATTTAGAAACACAAGTGATCTCAAGTCAAAGGACATGTGCCACTTGCTGCTTACAAGGATTATTTACATTGTGACAAGCAATGGAATATCCCAGTAGGGTCTGTCCAGTACATCCAATGTACCCATGAGTCTACATCTTATTCGATGCTCGAAGCATCCTATAAGATTAGCACTCATATTAGTCTCAATCATATCAAGGCTGTCTCATGTTCACCAAGATATCTCGACTAAGGACATATAGCCTATCAGCCTAGCTGAACAGCTTTGAGACATTATTCAGAAGTACACTTATTACAGCAGACAAGGTAACAACCTGAATAATAACCATGCCTTTATAAACTTAAGAGTTTATTACATGATACTAATACAATCCCAAGGCCTCAAACATTAGCCTTAAGGGCATACCCCAACAAACACAGCTAAAAGAATTGTATAATATATCTAAAATCAAAAGAATGTCTTTACACAACTAAGATCATCATTTTCATCCATTGTTTCTACTCTCATTTGCACTTCAAGTATCTTCTAATCTGTTGAAAGTTATTTTGCTAATTCATAACTTTGCTTCCGGCCTATTTTCTTGGATGGATTTAGGATGAATTTTAGGGTGGAAGGGATGAATTGAGAAAAATCACTTTTATACCAGAATAGATGGATTAAAACAAAGGGAAAATGGGATAGATGAAAGAGGGAAAAATCTCTTGTTTCCAACCAACACATGACACGTGACGCTCGTGGACAGATGCTGCTCACTGATTGACGCCGCTCGCGGATAGATGCCGCTTGCGAACGGATGCTCGTTGGACGTTGCCGCTCGTGGACGGACACTCGCTGAATGTTGCTGCTCGCTGGATGTCGACACTCGTGAACACGAGCTGGACGTCGCCGCTTGCTGGACGTCAACACTCGCTGACACTCTTTGGACATCGCTGCACGCAGATGGAAGAACACAACGATCTCTATCACGTGATCTAGGTTTTAACCTCTTATTTTCCCCTTCTTCTCTATTTTTCTGTCCTCCCCATTTTCCCGTCCGTCCTTCCTATTTTTCCGTTCTTCCTAGTAAACACAGCTTTTACGTAATACTGAAGTGACTTTGAACTTTTAATGAATTAATGCATAATAATATGTACCATAAAAAACATATAAAAAAATGAAAACCAAAGATATGAAACCTTAGCCAATAGAGATTGTGTCATGGATTAAGATATTAGCAACTATAATTGGACGATCATGATAAACAGTACGATGGAGTTGTTGTGTTGTATTTATTGCTATAGGACATGGATAAGTTGAGAAGGGGCTAGGTGAAGGGATATGTGATGGGATAAAAGGAGAGAAGAAGGTATTTCTAGACTCCCTATGGAGAGGGGGGATGGGATGGGACTTAGCCCAAGTTGTTGTGGAAGAGAAAATGGGAGATCAAATTTATTTTAATTTTTTTATAACACTCACATGGTTCAATAACATAAGCTCTTTTTGGGACTGTTGGTATTTTTGGCTTTTGCTAAATTATCTAGAGCAAGTTAGAAAAATTTTAGGCTATTTTAGGTAAATTGTTGTGTTGATTAACAGTTTAGAAGTGTTATATTGTAATATTGAGTTAAAAAAGTTTTTCAAAGATGGTGAGACAAAGTTAACTAACCATTGGTTGAGGCTTCCCATTCCTAACTGAATTTGGCATGGGAAATGGGGAAGCCTCTTAGGTTCAAGATCAATTAAGGTAAAGACTTGTCCTTTAATTGTATGGAAAATGAATAAAGATTGAAGGTTTTCGTGCACTAACTAAATGAGGGTTCTAACCAAATTATGATTCATGTGGGTGGTTACAATGTGCATGGTGGTGATTCCCTAACTGCATATGGGGATCCTACTAACATTTTATGATATATGTTGACTTTGCTTGTCAAAATTAGCTACACTAACTAAAATTACTCATGTCTAACCAAATTTGTGTGAAGAGCTTTAAATAAAGAAACAAACAATCAAATATTGCATGTTGATAATTGAAATATAGCTAGCCATCATTGCTATGAGTGAGTGATATGAGACATGCATCATGGAGACTAGTGACTTGGTTATTCTCGAGGTGTCTATGCATCAATTGCTATGGCTACAATTTGGAGTTGCTCCTATGGTGGCAACATGTTAGATGCTAAGGCACAAATGACTTGGTTATTCTCGAGGTATCTTAGCTAGAGGCATATGCAAGTTTTATTACAAGTGTCTCAATCTTATATATTAAAGTATGAGTAACAACTTTAAAATTTTTGATAGATGAGGAACCCTGGAACCCTAGTTGCTTCTTGTACTAATAGATGATATATCTAATTTAAGCAAGAATAACAAACAGAATTGTGGCAACCACGAGATTAAAGAATTAGTGTGAGGCTATTCCCGGTCTATAAAGCGAATCTGATCCGAGGTAGTCACAGGTTTTTGTAACTTAGGCATATGACTTTCATTAGTTGAGAATGTTATTAGATTCTGATTATTTGGGTTGTTCTTTTGTGTTATTGTTGAGTGATTAATACTAAGTAATTAAGGGCTGTTTGATATAGCTAAAGCTTTTGCTTTTACTGGTTAAAAGATAGCTGTCTGGAAAAATTTAAAGGTGTTTGGGTAAAATAAGCTTTTAAATCAACAGTAGTTTTGACTAGCCAAAAGCAGAAGGCAGCAGCTTCTCAAGGAAGCAGCTGCTTCTGGGTTCCAAACCCAGAAGTTGACAAATAAATACTAAAACTTATGAAAATCTACTTTTACAGCCAGTAGAAGTAGTTAAAAAGCTGCGCCAAATGCACTCTAAAAGGAATTGAGATTTCTCACAAGTAAATCATGTAGGATGCCCAAGCTTTAGCTTTGATCCAAGGCTTTAAAATTTTGATTTTGGCTTCAAGGCTCTTTTAGCTTTGATATTTATATTTTCATATTGTTCAACCCTAAGGCACGTTAGCTTTGTTTAGCTTAAGGGATTTGAGATTAACCTCCCTTCATGCTCAATAGTTTAAGCTTGTTTTAAGGGCATTTGAGATTAATCAACATTAAAGCATTTAAGCTTTAGCTTAACAACTTCTGAGATTATTGGTGCAGAGTTCACGAGTTTGAACTTTGACTCAGGACATGTATAAATAACTCTGCCTTATACTTGTAAATTTGAGCTTGAATGAAAAACCGATCAAATCACTCAACCATGATTAATTGAACCGAACCACACCAACCAAATTGAATGGTTCTTGTAGCGGTCGGGTTATATTTATATATTGTTATTTTTTTTTTAATTGTGAAAGGTTTAGTACTTTGGTTTGTTTGAATAGTTTGGTAATTAACTAATTGGTATAATATAATTTTGAATGATTTGTTACAAAGGTCCATTAGGCTTTGTTTCCTTGAACAAAAGGAAAAACATGGGGAAAGGATTTAGTGGAAGGAAAGAAAAAAAAGAGGAAGACTAAATCACGTGCATTTTCGGTCATCTGCCTACTCCTCCCTCCTCCCAGTGCCCACCACCCCTCCTCCTCATTAGCAGTGACAATGTCCATTTCTCCCACTCATTAGCTAGACAATCATGTGCAGAAATCAGCAGAGTGGAGGGCGCCGAGTGCCGAGAGTAGCCAGAGCAAAGGGTGGCGAGAGCAGCGAGGGTGAACGGAGTGGTGAGGGCAGTAGTAGCAACGAGGGCGGTGGGTGAGGCGAGGGTGATGGCGAACGTGGGCAGTAGAGGTGAGGGAGAATGTGGGCAATAGAGGCGAGGGCAAACGAAGCGGCGAGAGAGTTGGGCGAGGGCAGTAGGAGTAGCAAGGGTAGTGGGCGAGTGCGAACGGAGTGGTGAGGGCAGTGGGCAAGGGCGAACGCTGGCAGCAAAGGCAAGCTACAGTGAGCTCTTGCGATTTGGGCAAAAAGCAAAATGAGAGAAAGTTGCATCGTTTTCCTTCCCTGCTTTGATCCTTCCTTTCAAAGAAAGGATGGAAAAATAGGTTTTCTTTCCCTTCCACCCTGCTTTCCCTCCAAGGAAACAGGGTCTTAAGTTTTAAAATAGTTTAGTTTGTTGTTTTAAATGTTAATTTTCATACATGTTTTGATTGTAATTTGTACATTATTGAATATTGAAATGTGCTTTTATTTATGAAAAGAAAGTATATTTTCATTTGTATCTTAAATGATG
This sequence comes from Costus lasius, assembly GCA_027563935.2. NCBI lineage: Eukaryota > Viridiplantae > Streptophyta > Magnoliopsida > Zingiberales > Costaceae > Costus > Costus lasius. The sequence continues at coordinate 88,991,512 of CM050450.1, read as the reverse complement.
TATGTTTTTCTTTTATGAATTTATTTTTAAGGACAAAAATTATTATTATATAAAATTATATAAAAAATTATGATTAACTAAAAACCAATAGTTAACTGTATTGAAAAATTGATTACTTGAGAAATTGGCTAATCGGTTCGATTGGTTCGGGATTGGTTTTCGATTTTTTTCAAAACGGATAAGTTTAGTATGATTTGGTTAACTAAACCATAAACACCCCTCATTGTACAAGCTTGAGCTTAGTATGAGGACTTATGAGAGTGACACCTTTTAACACTTTACCTTGAGCTCTGCTTAAGGACTTATGAGAATTACTTGACCATTAAACTTACGAGCTTTATTTCAGCTTAAAAGGTTTTTTTTTTTATATTGATCATACACAAGGCTTATGAGCATGAGCTCTACTTAAGGTCTATTAAAATTGATCAACCTTAAGGCCTACATACTTGAGATAAACTAAAGGGGTTTTTTAGTATGATCTATTTGAAGGTTTAGGAGCTTGAGATGAGATTAATGACATATGAGAATAGGTTGACCTAATGGCTCATTAACTTGGCCTGAATTGCATTGGAATGAATAGGGATTTAAGTTTCCATATATAGACTAAAGAAGACTTTAATGCATTTGTAATGCATATGGGTCGTTAGAACATGTATGATTCCCTAAATTGTATATGGGGGTTTGATGTCTTGTATTTATATAGTATTTTTGACTTACATTTACTAATGAATCGAGACCTATTATCATGTTTTTACATCTCTTTCTAGCTTATTCCATTGACTTTCTTTAGAAGTTTCCCTACTTGTCATGTTTGTTTGAATACATGACAATTCACTCGCTTTTAAAGCTATATGGAAATACATTTACATCTCTGAGTGAATTAGGAATCTTGACAAGAAGTTTGACTTCAAACGGAACTAATTTCAAGAATTACGGCCAAGGCCATAATCTATATCATGACCGTAATTCTCTCATTGGCTCCAATGGACCCATTACGGCCACAGCCATAATCTGAAGTCATGCCCATAACCTCCTCGATAGCAACTTTTCAAATGACAAAAATCTTGACAAGAGAAATTACGAGCATGGCCATAATTCTTAGCATGGCTGTAATCTTCTGATCAGTAATTTTTGACATCACAACTATGGCCGAAATATGAGTCAAGACAATAATCCACTCATTTGCAAATTTTCAGATGAATTGGAGTTTGACGCTGAAATTACGGGCTTGGTCGTAATCACCATCACACCTGTAATCTCACCGAGCAGCCAACAATAAAAGCCAACATTCAATTGGCCATAACTTCCTCATCTTAACTCCAAATCAGGCGTTCTTGGAGTCAAAATGATGAGTATTTAGTGAGCCATATTTATGTCAGAATTCCATGCAATTAAGAGCTTCGATGAATGCATTATGGACATGGCCGTTATCACCATTACGCTTGTAATCTCGCAGCAGCCAGAATTAAAACTGCAATAACTCTCTCATTTTAACTCTAAATCAGGCATTCTTGGAGTCAAAACGATGAGAATTAAGAGGGCTATAATTTTTTGAACTCAAAATACATTTTATAAATGATAAAAGGGGTGGAAATCATGATACAAGGGGGAGAAACGAGTTTTGGCAAGGAGAGAGTTCTTGGCGAAAGCAAGGGAGAGGGAGATCTTGGTGCACTCACTCTAGAAGGCTTGAAGAAGGATAGTTGGTGCCCTTTCTTGAAGAGTTTTGTTCTTTCTCTCTTCTATCTTCTCTTTGTTTCTTCCTTCTCTTGGAGATTTGTATCATAACAACGCTATGATAGCGTAATTTCTCTATCGGAACTAATGTGTAGTTGAGTTATGTGTATCTTCTATTGAAACTTGTTTTCTTATAGCAAATACAATTTTATTTTGTGTTTATTTGATCTGTGCTATTTTACTACTAGTATTGCTTTGATCACGCAATTACTTTTCTTGGGTGCCGCAAGAAGGACCGAAAGGAGAATTGCAATGCTAAATCTGCTGGATCGAACATGCACTGAGCTGTCAAGAAATGGGGCAGAATTTGTATGAGAACCTTTATGATATCTTTGAACCCATTGGATCAATCTAGATCCGGTTAGCCATGAAAGTAGGATGCCGATCTAGATTGATACCGGATTACGCCATCGAAATAGGATAATTGTTACCATTGGATATCTCCTTGAATACTTTAAAGTTGCATTGTTATGATTTTAACTTGTTTGGATTTAAGATCCATCAATAAGATGAACCCAAAGTTTTGATGTCTCTAAACCTTGTTTCTTTCCATAATTTTCTCTTGCTAAATTCAGTTGTCACTTGCATTTAGTTATATTTGATTTACTTTCTGTAATTCCAAAACACTTAACTGATTATCTAACTATTGATTTATAATCACTTGGTACTTGATCACTATCCCTGTGGGATCAACTCTTAAGTACTACCATGATGAACCGTTATGCTTACGGTTAGTAGTACAATACACACATTAAGTTTTGGCGTCGTTGTTGGGGACAGACACCAATATCGAAGTGATTAAAGAATTGGTAGTCTAGACGTATTGCTTTTGTTTTTTTCTTTGTTTTGTTTCTTTGTTATTGTAATTAAGTTTTTCTCTCTAACTTTGTTTATTGAGCTTAACTGTTATATGCATAGAGGTTTACAATCAGGTGGATTAGAAGATCTGTACGAGCTTGATCAAGAAATCGAAAGAACATTCCATCGAAGAAGAGGACTAAAGGAACTGAGCGATGAAGAGATATCGAGGAGAACTGAACCTATTCCTATTGATCTGACAATGGCAAACTACAACAGAACTTTGAAAGATTTCGCTACTCCAAATGCGCAAGGTCTTCACTCAAGCATTTCTCGACCTCCGGTGGAGGCTAATAATTTTGAGATAAATCCCTCCCTCTTATTGATGGTTCAACAAAACCAATTCAGAGGCCTACCTTCTAAAGATCTGAATATGCACCTATTAATATTCTTGGAGTTTTGTGACACGAAAAAGATGAATGGAGTTTCTAGTGACGTGCTACGTTTAAGACTCTTCTCATTCTCTCTTTGGGATAGAGCTGGAAATTGGTTATATTTGCTATAACCAGAATCGCTTACAACTTGGGAACAACTTTCCCAGGCATTCCACTCAAAATATTTTCCCCTAAGCAAGACAGTTCAACTGCGAAATCAGATACTAGTTTCACCCAAAAAGAAGGAGAATCTTTATACGAAGCTTGGGAGTGATTCAAGGAGCTTCAATGCTTATGCCCACATTATAGCTTGGAAAGATGGGTAATTGTTCATACCATTTACCATGGTTTTAACTATAATTCGCGTCTAACTGTAGATACAGCCATTGGTGGAGCAATCGTGAATAAAAACGTTGATGAAGTGATGAATCTATTGGAAGACATGACACTAAATCATAACCAATGGGCTAGAGAACGAGGTACATCATCTAGAGCTGTTGCACTAGGTAAATATGAATTAGACGCCTTGAGCTCTTTAGCTGCCAAGGTAGATTCAATATCTCGTAAGTTGGATTAATTGAATATCAGTTCTGTTGATTCAAGCTCTAATCCTTTTGTATGTAAGATTTGCGGTATTATTGGCCACAGCCACGCTAATGTCAGTTAGGGATATCCCAACCTTCTGAACCTCAACAAGAATATGTTAATGCTGTAGGGAACCAAAATCCTAGACACCAGAATGATTCCTACTCAAGTACATACAATCCTGGTTGGAGAAACCATCCTAACTTCTCTTACAGGAACAACTCCATCCCTGCTCTACAATTGAACTATAGACCACCACTTGGTTTTCAATCTCATCCCTATGCACCACAATCTCAGAAGGCCTCGCTTGAAACCATCATGGAAAATTTTATCTCCTCTCAAACCAAAACAAATGAAAGTGTAAATGATATGTTGCGTCATGTGATGACTAGACTGGATTCCATTGAAGCCCATAACAAACAGTTGGATACACAGTTGGCAAACCTTGCCAGCAAGGCCATCAGGTAGGTTACCTTCCCATCCTGAATGGAACCCACGAGAGAATTGCAGTGCAATTACTACTCGTAGTGGTAAGCAATTGGAGGAACCGAGAGTACCTGACCCTAACATGAGTCCTGACGCATCTAACAGTGATAAACCCGAACCCGAGAAACCAAGTGAGGAGAGAGAAAATAAAGTGACCGCTTATAACTCACCACCACCTTACAAGCCACAAATTCCAATTCCCCAAAGATTAGCTAAAGCGAAACTGGATAAACAATTCAGAAAATTTTTAGAAATTTTGAAGAAATTGTATATTAACATCCCCTTTACTAAAACTTTAACGCCGATGCCCACATATGCAAAATTTTTAAAGGGCATTCTTTCAAATCAAAGGAAGTTGGAGCAAGCAGGCACAATGGTGCTTATTGAAGAGAGCAGCGCTATAATTTAAAACAAGCTTCCAGAGAAATTAAAAGATCCAGTGACGCAGCGGATGTTATGGGTGAGTTGATCCTTAATTCAGTACTCAACGGTGGGGGAAACCATGATGCCGAATATGTGAGAGGGGCTGGAGGCGAGGGAAGTAAAACATGCAAAGCGATAAAAAATCAAGAAAACCGATGAAAACCCGTGCCGCGGAGATGCGACTTGAGTAATACCAGCGAACCGAGGAGACAACGAGCACGATTCTACAAATGAAACTACTCACCTGATTAGTAGAGCCAATTTCTTGAAGCAAGCACGCGCGCATAGGACCTAGACGGGGCTGCAGAGGCGGAACGCTGCAAGTTCAAGACATAAACCGAACAACGATTGCTTGAAAAGGACCCGGAGCCTTGGGAGGTTCTCCGGGTGTTTTGATTGAAAACTGAAAAGCGATTACAAGAGAGGGGCGAAGAAACCCTAGGCGAGCTCTTCGGAGTTTGAAGTGGACTAAACCTTCGTGCGGGAGAAGGTGCTACTACAACAAAACTAAGAAACTAGTAGTCCCTCAGCCCTCTTTTATAGAACAAGAGGGAGGGGTGAGGCACAAGCTACTCACATGGGGTTTGCTGGAGACACCAACAACCCCCTAACTACTAAAGAGGGTCCAAAGATGCCCTCTAACAACCTGAAAATCATTAACTAACTAGGGAATAAAAGTACAACACACAACACGCGGAGTGGCTGGCACATGGGCCTTCTTGCTGGGCCGTCGATTGGGCCGTGGTCGACGGCTACACCATCTCGGAGTAGGCTACCATGAAGCAGCAGAACTTGCTGATTATGGGCTGGTTCTAGACATTGGTGGCGGTCTCTTGGGCTGAGTTGAGGACCCGGTTGTTGTAGCGATCCGCGGTGGCTTCCAGTGGGGGTCCTCACGGAAGAGTAGCCATAGGGATGGTTTAGAGCGACTCTGAAGATGCAGGTGAAGCCTCATTGATGGAGCGGATGTGGCCGATTGTTGCTGAAGAAGGGCTCACCACACCCACAAAACGGTCCGGGGGGGTGCGAAGACCGTTGCAAGCATCGAACGGGATGAAAAATGACCTTCGGGTGTCTTCTGGGGCTAAACACGACCTGGCTGTGCTTGCCGTCACGGCCATGATCAGCGCCTGGATTTCCCATCGGGGCGAACATGGCTAGAGGCACGGGTGTGCTACGAATGGGCGAACTCGTCACGGCCGTGTCCATCATCACGGCCTAGCCGTGTTGAGGTCGAGCAGATTTTATGGCAGTGCTGTGATGGATATCACGGGCCGTAATTTGGGGTTCAAAATCCACAGAATGTTTGGACATGGCCGTGCTCCTGGTCACGGCCTGGCCATGCTGAAGTGGGCTAGCGACGCCGGATGGGGGGCTGGTCACGGCCTGGCCGTGTTCCTCGTCACGACCGTGATCGCTGGGGCCGAAGTCCGCCGAGCTCGTCCGTGGTCACGGACTGTGTTGGAGTTCGCATTTTCCCTCGACCGTGTCACGGCCGTGTCCTCCATTATGGCCTGGCCGTGTCGTGGTCGGCTGTGTCGCGTGGAGTCGGTCACTACTGCTGGAATGGCCGTTCTTCTTGTCACGGTCGTGTCTGCCAACATGGCCTGGCCATGTTCAGGGCGACAGAGTGCTTCTTGATTTGAAATTTGTGGGGCATCCTCCTCAGGTCCTGGGGAGTCTCCCCAAGTGTCTCCCAGAGGTGTTGGGTCGCCCTCATGTGTGTCCATGACTCCGTCACGTATCCCGAGGTGGAAAGAATTTTCCTCCGGAGAATAAGATGGGCTGATGTCGTCGGAGGGGGCGCCGGTGGGTAGAGGCGCGTGGTAGGGCAGGAGGTCAGCGACGTTGAAGACAGGGCTGATGAGAGTGTCCTCCGGTAGATCGAGGACGTACGCATTGTTGCCAACCTGCCGTAGAACCGTATAGGGGCCGTCGCACCATGCTTGCAACTTCTAGTTGGCTCGAGATCTCAACCGCTCAGGGTGGATACGCACAAGAACACGCTCACCAATCTCAAAATGGTGTGGCCTACGATGCTCGTTGGCCTCAGCTGCATACCGGGTATTGCTCAAGAAGATCCGGCGGCAAACCTCATCGTGTAAACCCGATATGTGAGATGCAAATGCATGGGCGAACTTGTGGTGAGAAGGATGGGCTGGGAAGTTATGCATATCTAGGGGTTTGGGTGGTTGGTGCCCAAGGACGACCTGGAAAGGACTCAGACCGGTAGAGCGATTGAATGCACTGTTATACGCAAACTCCGTGATCGGGAGATGATCAACCCAATGGCGTGGGAAATCACCAGCCAAGCAACGCAAGAGGTTACCTAAGCTACGGTTCACGACCTCCGTTTGACCATCCGTCTGCAGATGGTATGCCGATGAATACTTGAGGGTGGTCCCAAGGAGGGCCCACAAAGACATACAGAAATGACCGACGAACCGGGTGTAGCGGTCTGAGACGATGGTAAGAGGGAGCCCATGTAAGTGAACAATCTCTTTGACGAAGAGATGCGCAATGTGGGAAGCATCGGCCGTCCTAGAACATGACACGAAGTGTGCCATCTTTGAGAAGCGGTCCACGACAACAAAGATGGAGTCGTGCCGCAAGGCCGTGCGGGGCAACCCTAGGACGAAGTCCATATTGATATCAAGCCACGGACTCTTAGGAATGGGGAGCGGGGTGTACAAGCCGGTATTGGCAGGACGATCCTTCTCCAGTAGCTACTCCTTTAGTAGCGTTTTAATATGGCGTCAACCGATTAACTTCTTCAGTAGTTTGGCACTTCCTTTTCCCATCCAACGATCCAGGTGCTGGCACTGCCTTCACTTCCGATTCCAGGAACTGCAACTCTATTTAAAGGATTTACCCAAGGCGATTTCTTCTCCACGCGTTTGCTTCGCTGAATCTACTCTATTGTGTTTGCTCCATATTTTTTTCTCCGCTACTGCTACCGTCATGCTCAACAACACACTGTCCGTAATCTTCTCGAGTGTTTCTGAAAGTCTTTGTATGAAATTTGCCCGATATTACGGCGCCGTAAAATACATTACGGTAGTGCCATAATTTTCCAAAAAGTTTTTGCTAGAAGCGGCCGTGAAAATTATTACGGCAGTGCCATAATTCTTTCTGTGTATTTTTGGGCAGCAATTACGACAGTGTAAAAATTATTACGGCACTGCCGTAATTTGCTTATGTGCATTCTAGGGCAGAAATTATGGGTCATAATAATAATTACACCCGGGGGTGTAATTTTCAAACTTGCTCTGATTTGCATGAAATTTGACAGGTAACGTGGTTTCGATGTCTGGAATCCATTTGTGCACTCAGATCTTTCAAAATCTATCAAAATATGGCACTTTTTATCTAAAAATGATGAAAAATAAGAAATGATGTAGATTCCACAATATTTGACAAATAGGGCTTAAAAATAAGCAAAAGAGCATGAATATGATATAAAAGATCAATCAAATGACACAAAATATATAATGAATTTTCGTGTCATCAAATACAAAGACTCAAACTTTGCTTATCCTCAAGCAAATGAATAGAATAAAGAACAATACTAAGTATGGAAAATATGCTCTTTTATGAAAAATAAATTTCTAAACTCTAATCACTCATGAAATATTCCACCAACTGCTATATAAAATTTTAGATAAATACACTGTCTTTCGAATTTAATCTTTAAGATTCACAAGTTTGATCAAATAAAATTTCGCAACTCGCATAATAAACAGAATCTCAGTCTCATGAATTCACCCAAGTTTCAGTTTAAATCTATCATACCTTTGTTTACAGGAATTGTCACATCCCGTTATCTTAACCCCAAACAAGCAACACAAGTCACAAAGGAACAGGATGTTATCACACAGGATCGATGCACATGCTAAGTAAAACCAAGTTCAGGAAAAGTCGATCTGAAAATTTTTCGAGAATCCACACATTGAAATTCCACAAAACACAAATTCACAAATGTACCTGCCACCACGCAATACTTGCACTAGACATATGCAAGTCAACAGTTATATCAAAACCACATAAAATCCGTAAAATCCATAAATCACGTAAGGGTACCTGCCACCAGGCAATACTTGCACTAGACATATGCAAGTTCACATTTATATCAAATCTGATCGCAAAATACGAATCAACTCGAAATTCGAAGCAAAGCCACAATATCGATTTTATAAACTCATGGAACTAATATCAATGACCCAAACACCGAAAACAGGCCAAAGCCCTCGGTGACACAAAAATCAAAATCTCAAAACTGCCACAACCGGCAACACTGGTTCACAAAGTTTAGCCATAACCGGCCCCAGTTAACTAAACACAAAAATCTTATACATTGCACCAGCATAGTTGTAGAGAAAATCACAATATCCATAACATACGCTAACTCAGACAATGCGCCCCTGCTCTACATCTGAAAATAATGAGGGGTGAGCTACACAGCCCAGTGAGTGGATAGTCTCATTCGACCATCCATAACATACACTCAAAGATACATGCAGATTGTTTTTAAAATCTTTAGCAGAACATTATGTCAACATATAACTAAAACAAAGAACAGAAAACAAAGAACAGAAAACAAAGAACAGAAAACAAAGAACAGAAAACAAAGAACAAAAAACAAAGAACAGAAAACAAAGGACAGAAAACAAAGGACAGAACTCATATAAACAATTAAATGTACAGACATCACACAAATGTCGCCACAGAGTAACCAAGGTTCTAGAGCCATACTCTAAACCTACAAAACACACCAACCACTTACCACTTAGTTGTTGTCCAGCATAAATCAAGAGTGACCACTATGGTCCAACCCGGCTCTGGCCTAAGCACTGGGAGAAGCCTGCAAATCACATGCAACACAAACATGGACAGTGTGTAGACTCAAGAGGTAATCCCCATCCGGTCAAGATGTGATACCTTGATCTACACCACCCCATAACACAAAAATCTAAAAGTCTAAGAGCGATGACATCAAGAGGTGGCCCCTGTCCGACCAAGACATGGCACTTTGCATCAATCACTCGTTCTCCCAAAGGGTTCCTTATCTGGACAACCACTAGACACAACTTATATCTTATTTCACAAAAGTGGACTCCTAAGTGTCAACCAGACTCTAGGATAGTCATTTTCATCACGATAATCACAACAGGCGGCTGAAACATCAACCCCTCACATATCACAAACACAGGGCTGAAATCTCCAACCCCTAACATATCACATATAGACTATCCCCTTGAGTACACAGTTACACTTAGCCTTAGTCCTATCCATAATGGTTACACAGACCACAACACCTAACATTCTAAACCACATATAACCACATAATGTAGTGTAGAGTCCTTAGGTTTCATGCTGATCAGTTTAGTATACCCTTGCTAAGTTATCACCCAAGTTTCACAAACAAGGATACATGGCCATAAATATATAACATGCTGCACATAGAGAAACAATCATGGATCCTATAACATTGTTAGCATTTATCAGGGCATCCATAAAATTAACATTAAACACATAATACTGCATGTAGCCCACGGTTTCTACAACATATTATCTACTTAAACTTTAACATTAGTTAACAAGAATTTCATGCTCAAGAATCACTGACTTAAAACTACCTAAATTCCATTCAAGAAATATTGTAAAATTCATGTTGCAAGGTTTCGGTTTTCATGAAAGATACACCTTGAGTTTCGGTTTTTAACATGGTAAAATTATCAAGATTTCATGCACAAGAATCACTGACTTAAAACTATCTAAATTCCATACAAGAAATATCGTAAAATTCATGTTGCAAGGTTTCGGTTTTCATGAAAGATACATCTTGAGTTTCGGTTTTTAACATGGTAAAATTTCCAAGAAATCAAATCTATCATCTAGCACAACCAAGTGGATATAATTCAAATAAGACACCCCACTCACCTCTTATCTTGAACCGTGAACACGAAATTCTCTCCACCAAAACTCGTCTAAAGGCCTTGATGTTCTTAGGTTGACGCCACCAATGGAAGAGAAAACACGACCATGCACCAAGGAACGCCGGCCAAGGGAAGAAGGAAGAAGAAGAATTTCGTCCAAGCCTCCAAGGAATCGCCAAAGTTCGTCCAAGCCTTCAAAGAAATCGCCAAAGTTCGTCCAAGCCTTCAAGAAATCGCCAACTTCTTTGCCCTAGCCGTCCGCCCCCCTTTGGATTTTCAGTTTTTAAATTTTTAAACCCGCTAACTAATTAATTCGAATAGGGTTTATGAATTAACCCACTTACTGATTAATTCAAATTTTAAACCCAAGATCCATCTAACTTAAGTGTAAACCCAATAACCCATAATTAATTACTCACTTAAGCGAAAATCCAATAAGGATTTAATTAACATCCAATAAGCTCTAATTAATTAATTACTAGAGTCAAAATCCATTAAGACTTAAATTAACATCCACTAACCCCTTTGCCACTAATTTATAACTAACCCCTTAAGATTTTTAGGGATAAAATTCTCCCCCATCCTAAGGTTGACGAAAACAAAACATAGAAAAAATATCACAGCCAAATGATTTTATTTAAATCAAGAATAAAATATCACAGTCAATGATTTAAATCAAGAATAATACTTACAAGGACTTAAGATCCTTGGATCTTACATTCCTCCCTCCTTAAAAAGCTTTAGTCCTCTAAAGCTCAACATTCATATCATCAAAAAGATAAGCATACAACCTCCTCATATCAGCTTCAGTCTCCCAGGTCGCCTCCTCAATCGACTGATTTCCCCAGATAACCTTTACCAAAGGTATAGACTTGTTCCTCAGAACTTTATCCTTTCTATCCACAATCCGGAGAGGTCTTTCCTCAAAGGTCAAATCACTCTGAATCTGAAGAGGTTCCAACTCCAATACATGAGATGGATCAGGATGATACTTCCTCAAAACAGAAACATGGAATACATTATGCACATGTTCCAAAGCAGGAGGTAAAGCTAACCTGTAAGCCACTGGACCAACTCTCTCAATAATGTCAAAAGGTCCAACAAACCTCGGGCTCAGCTTTCCTTTCTTGCCAAACCGCATAACACCCTTAGTAGGTGACACCTTTAAGAAAACATGATCCCCTACCATAAACTCTAGGGAACGACGACGGTCATCAGCATAGCTCTTCTGTCTGTCCCGAGAAATCTTCAGTTTATCCTGAATCTCTTTGACCTTATCAGTAGTCTCCTGTACTGCATCAGATCTCAAAATCAATCTATCACCAGTTTCCTCCCAACACAAGGGAGTCCTACATCTTCTCCCATACAAAGCCTCATAAGGAGCCATCTGAATACTGGAGTGGAAGCTATTATTATAGGTGAACTCTATCAAAGATAGATCCCGGTTCCACTCAGAACTCCAATCAACCACATAAGCTCTCAACAGATCTTCCAAAGTCTGGATAGTACGCTCCGTCTGGCCATCAGACTGAGGATGGTATGCTGTACTAAAACTCAGCTTAGTACCCAAACCCTCCTGTAAGCTCTTCCAAAACCTGGACAGAAACCGAGAGTCCCTATCAGACACAATATCAACAGGCACTCCATGCAGTCTGACTATCTCATCAATGTACAACCTAGCCAATCTCTCTAAAGGATAAGTCATCTTGATCGGGAGAAAGTGGGCTGATTTAGTGAGTCTATCAACAATCACCCAAATAGCATCATGACCCAATCTGGTTCTGGGCAAACCACACACAAAGTCCATACTGATGCATTCCCACTTCCACTCAGGAATAGGAAGGGGCTGCAACAAACCACCAGGCTTCTGGTGTTCAGCCTTTACAGTCTGACAGGTTAAACACCTAGAGACAAAATCGATTACCTCTTTCCTCATACCCGGCCACCAAAAACTCTTCTTGAGATCCTGATACATCTTAGTCACACCAGGGTGTAGAGAATATTTAGAGTTATGGCTATCCTCCAATATTTCTTTCCTCAAGCTCGGTTCCTCAGGGACACACACCCTTCCACGGAACCGGAGAACACCATCATCAGACAAGCTAAAATCCTGAACTGTACCCGCAACCAAACTATCCCTGATCTGAGCTAATTTTGGATCCACAGACTGCTGATCTCTGATCTTCTGCAACAGAGCAGACTGTACTCTGAGGAAAGCCACATAACCCGACTGAACTCTAGGAGAAACACTGATCCTGAGATCTCTGAACTCCTGCAATAACTGCCACTCACTGACCCGTAGTGCCGCTACTGAAGTAACTGGATGTCTGCTCAGTGCATCAGCCACTACATTGGCCTTTCCAGCCTAATACTGAATAGCGAAGTCATAGTCTTTGATCAACTCCATCCATCTTCTCTGTCTCATGTTCAACTCCTTCTGAGTGAAGATGTACTTGAGACTCTGGTGGTCAGTGAACAAATCAAACTCCTTACCCAACAAATAGTGACGCCATATCTTCAGAGCAAAGACTACGGCCGCCAGCTCTAAGTCATGAGTAGGGTAGTTCAACTCATACTCCTTCAGTTGTCTCGAAGCATAAGCTACCACATTACTCTTCTGCATCAAGACACAACCCAACCCCTTGCCTGAAGCATCCGTGTAGACAGTAAACCTTTCCCCATCACTAGGAATAATGAGGATCGGTGTACTAGTCAACTTTCTCTTTAGCTCCTGAAAGCTCTCTTCACACTTGTCATCCCAATTAAATTTGGCCTCCTTTCTGGTCAATTTAGTTAAAGGACCCGCCAGCTTGGAGAATCCCTCAACAAACCTCCGGTAGTAACCTGCTAGACCCAGGAAACTTCTGATCTCAGTAGCACTAGTCGGTCTTCCCCAATTAAGGATGGCTTGCACTTTAACTGCATCCACAGACACCCCCTGACCAGAAATCACATGCCCAAGGAAACTGATCTTTTCTAGCCAAAACTCACACTTACTAGCCTTGGCATATAATCGGTTCTTCCTCAGAATCTCCAGCACTCTGCGCAAGTCACTGACATGATCCGAAGTAGTCCGAGAGTACACCAAGATATCATCTATGAAAACCACCACACAAGAATCGAGCAATTCATGAAATACCCTGTTCATCAAATCCATGAAGACAGCAGGTGCATGAAGACAGCAGGTGCATTCGTCAGTCCAAAAGGCATAACTAGAAATTCAAAATGCCCATACCTGGTCCTGAAAGCAGTCTTAAATATATCCTCATCCTTGACCCTAAGCTGGTAATACCCTGATCTCAGATCAATCTTAGAGAACACTGTAGCTCCCTGTAATTGATCAAATAGATCATCAATTCTGGGAAGAGGATACCTATTCTTGATAGTCACTTGGTTCAGTTGCCTGTAGTCTATACACATCCTCAGGGTTCCATCCTTTTTCTTTACGAACAGCACTGGTGCTCCCCAGGGAGAAGCACTAGGCCGGATGTAACCTTTCTCCAGCAATTCCTCCAGTTGCTTCTTAAGCTCGGCCAACTCTGAGGTGGCCATGCGGTAAGGGGCTCTGGAGATAGGTGCAGTACCTGGCACCAACTCAATGCCAAACTCTACCTCTCGAATTGGTGGCAAGCCTGAAAATTCCTCAAAGAACACATCAGGAAACTCTTGCACCACCGCCATCTGAGTCAAATCAGAAGTAGAATCATCCTGCACCTTTACATGTGCAAGGTAACCCTTACACCCACTAGCAAGTAACTTTCTGGCCTGCAGGAAAGATATCACATGTGGTCCTTGGTCTGACACTAGACCTCTCACAAAAAGCCGACTCCCATCTAGTAGATTCAAGGTGATTACTTTCTCAAAGCAATCCACAGTAGCATGATGTGAGGATAACCAATCCATACCTAGGATGACATCATAATCTTGCATGTCCAAAAGGATTAGATCTACAAGAAACTCATAACCCTCTACATGCACTACACAATCAGCACAAACAGTGTCTATAGATGATGTTTTTCCTAAGGGAGTACTTACAGACACAACATAATCCAGCAGCTTAGGTAATACAGGTAAACATGCAGCAAATCTAACAGATACAAAAGATAAATTTGCACCAGGGTCAAATAAGATGCGAGCTAACTGATCGAATACAAATAAAGTACCTTCCACGACGGATCGGGAAGCCCGTGTATCCTTCTCAGCCACAGCATAAACTCGAGTCTGGACTGTAGGCTTATCTGTGCCTCTCTGCTGCATCTCAGGCTCCTTGCAGTCTTTGATCATGTGCCCAGGTTTCTTACACCTGAAGCATACACCATTCTTCTTATAACAATCCCTCATCAGATGTCCTTTGAGCCCACAATGATGACAGATCCGATCCTCTGTGTTACCGTTCCTTGCATCCCTGGATTGCTGCGGTGCCTCCCTGGACTGCTGCGGTGCCTTGTGAGAGTAGGGCTTATACCTGCTCTTCTTGTAGTCCTTATGCTTAGGGTACTTCTTACCCTTGCCGCCATCACCATACCGAGGAGCTGCCGCCTCAGCTGCAGCAATCACAGTCACGGTCCTCTCAGATATATACCTCTCAATGGTGCGTGCTCGCCCAACAGTCTCACTATATGTCTCCAAGTGCTGAGCACCAACCTGTTCTCGAATGTCCCATCTGAGACCTCTGAGAAACTTGGTAGCCCTCCTCTTTTCAGTGTTTATCAGGTGAGGGGCATACTTTCCCAATTTAGTGAACTGCAACTCATACTGGTCCACAGTCAGATCACCCTGCTCCAGGTGAATAAATTCCACCTCTCGGTCCTCTACCAAGCTATCAGGGAAATACTTCTCGTTAAATTGAGACAAGAAGTAGGGCCAATTTACTGCTTCATGTCTTTCTACAGCTAACCTCACCACGCCCTTCCACCACTCATCTGCGTCCCCACGCATCATATAGGTGGCCAGACACAGCTTGTCCTCATCTGAGCAACGCATGACTTGAAAAATCTTTTCCAAGCACAACTGCCAGTTCTCTGCAGTACTTGATTCTGAGCCCCCATAAAAAGAACTAGGACCCAGTTTCTGGAATTCACTCACAAGCGAGGCATAGCGCCTGTGAGCGTCTTCCCGATAGTCATTCCCCACCGCCCGAGTAGTAGTCTGGGATCTATCCTGAGTCAATTGCTGCAAAAGCTGCTGTTGCGCTTCTTGATGCTGAGTCTGTTGCTGCTGCAGCATCTGAGCTTGCCTCTCTATCATGGCACCCTGTTGCCGTACCATGCCTGTCAGAGCCTCAATGGTTCTCGTGAGATCTGAGGTCTGCTCACCCTCGCTGCTAGCATTTCCTCTGGATCGCACCATCTTAAATTCCTACACACACACACCATAGTAAGGAAAACAAACATAAACCTATCAGGTGTCTAGCAATACACAAACATGTTTTCCCCCGAACTAAGTTTTAGCTAGCCAACTCCTCTGATACCATTCTGTCACATCCCGTTATCTTAACCCCAAACAAGCAACACAAGTCACAAAGGAACAGGATGTTATCACACAGGATCGATGCACATGCTAAGTAAAACCAAGTTCAGGAAAAGTCGATCTGAAAATTTTTCGAGAATCCACACATTGAAATTCCACAAAACACAAATTCACAAATGTACCTGCCACCACGCAATACTTGCACTAGACATATGCAAGTCAACAGTTATATCAAAACCACATAAAATCCGTAAAATCCATAAATCACGTAAGGGTACCTGCCACCAGGCAATACTTGCACTAGACATATGCAAGTTCACATTTATATCAAATCTGATCGCAAAATACGAATCAACTCGAAATTCGAAGCAAAGCCACAATATCGATTTTATAAACTCATGGAACTAATATCAATGACCCAAACACCGAAAACAGGCCAAAGCCCTCGGTGACACAAAAATCAAAATCTCAAAACTGCCACAACCGGCAACACTGGTTCACAAAGTTTAGCCATAACCGGCCCCAGTTAACTAAACACAAAAATCTTATACATTGCACCAGCATAGTTGTAGAGAAAATCACAATATCCATAACATACGCTAACTCATACAATGCGCCCCTGCTCTACATCTGAAAATAATGAGGGGTGAGCTACACAGCCCAGTGAGTGGATAGTCTCATTCGACCATCCATAACATACACTCAAAGATACATGCAGATTGTTTTTAAAATCTTTAGCAGAACATTATGTCAACATATAACTAAAACAAAGAACAGAAAACAAAGAACAGAAAACAAAGAACAAAAAACAAAGAACAGAAAACAAAGGACAGAAAACAAAGGACAGAACTCATATAAACAATTAAATGTACAGACATCACACAAATGTCGCCACAGAGTAACCAAGGTTCTAGAGCCATACTCTAAACCTACAAAACACACCAACCACTTACCACTTAGTTGTTGTCCAGCATAAATCAAGAGTGACCACTATGGTCCAACCCGGCTCTGGCCTAAGCACTGGGAGAAGCCTGCAAATCACATGCAACACAAACATGGACAGTGTGTAGACTCAAGAGGTAATCCCCATCCGGTCAAGATGTGATACCTTGATCTACACCACCCCATAACACAAAAATCTAAAAGTCTAAGAGCGATGACATCAAGAGGTGGCCCCTGTCCGACCAAGACATGGCACTTTGCATCAATCACTCGTTCTCCCAAAGGGTTCCTTATCTGGACAACCACTAGACACAACTTATATCTTATTTCACAAAAGTGGACTCCTAAGTGTCAACCAGACTCTAGGATAGTCATTTTCATCACGATAATCACAACAGGCGGCTGAAACATCAACCCCTCACATATCACAAACACAGGGCTGAAATCTCCAACCCCTAACATATCACATATAGACTATCCCCTTGAGTACACAGTTACACTTAGCCTTAGTCCTATCCATAATGGTTACACAGACCACAACACCTAACATTCTAAACCACATATAACCACATAATGTAGTGTAGAGTCCTTAGGTTTCATGCTGATCAGTTTAGTATACCCTTGCTAAGTTATCACCCAAGTTTCACAAACAAGGATACATGGCCATAAATATATAACATGCTGCACATAGAGAAACAATCATGGATCCTATAACATTGTTAGCATTTATCAGGGCATCCATAAAATTAACATTAAACACATAATACTGCATGTAGCCCACGGTTTCTACAACATATTATCTACTTAAACTTTAACATTAGTTAACAAGAATTTCATGCTCAAGAATCACTGACTTAAAACTACCTAAATTCCATTCAAGAAATATTGTAAAATTCATGTTGCAAGGTTTCGGTTTTCATGAAAGATACACCTTGAGTTTCGGTTTTTAACATGGTAAAATTATCAAGATTTCATGCACAAGAATCACTGACTTAAAACTATCTAAATTCCATACAAGAAATATCGTAAAATTCATGTTGCAAGGTTTCGGTTTTCATGAAAGATACATCTTGAGTTTCGGTTTTTAACATGGTAAAATTTCCAAGAAATCAAATCTATCATCTAGCACAACCAAGTGGATATAATTCAAATAAGACACCCCACTCACCTCTTATCTTGAACCGTGAACACGAAATTCTCTCCACCAAAACTCGTCTAAAGGCCTTGATGTTCTTAGGTTGACGCAACCAATGGAAGAGAAAACGCCACCATGCACCAAGGAACGCCGGCCAAGGGAAGAAGGAAGAAGAAGAATTTCGTCCAAGCCTCCAAGGAATCGCCAAAGTTCGTCCAAGCCTTCAAAGAAATCGCCAAAGTTCGTCCAAGCCTTCAAGAAATCGCCAACTTCTTTGCCCTAGCCGTCCGCCCCCCTTTGGATTTTCAGTTTTTAAATTTTTAAACCCGCTAACTAATTAATTCGAATAAGGTTTATGAATTAACCCACTTACTGATTAATTCAAATTTTAAACCCAAGATCCATCTAACTTAAGTGTAAACCCAATAACCCATAATTAATTACTCACTTAAGCGAAAATCCAATAAGGATTTAATTAACATCCAATAAGCTCTAATTAATTAATTACTAGAGTCAAAATCCATTAAGACTTAAATTAACATCCACTAACCCCTTTGCCACTAATTTATAACTAACCCCTTAAGATTTTTAGGGATAAAATTCTCCCCCATCCTAAGGTTGACGAAAACAAAACATAGAAAAAATATCACAGCCAAATGATTTTATTTAAATCAAGAATAAAATATCACAGTCAATGATTTAAATCAAGAATAATACTTACAAGGACTTAAGATCCTTGGATCTTACAGGAATAGGATATCCCAAACTTTTTCCACTCAAAATCTTTTTCTTTTTTTTATTTATTGATGGCATGTACCCACATAGATACACATTTTTTATTTGGACTTCAACTTTATCTTCGGTATCACTACCAATTTTACGCAGTGCCAAGTAGAGGAGTCATTTTCTTTTTCTCTCTTTTTTTACAGACTTCAACCCATATCTTCGGTATCACTGCCAATTTTATGCAGTGCCAAGTAGGGGAGTCTCTCTCTATTTTTGGATCTTGGATTCTTTCTTCCCAATAAATAGTAAGATAAACTAAACATCAACTAGGTTAATCAATTAACATCAATTCAAAAATTACACTAATATGCTCATTTTATTTAAGAAAGTTGTTTTACTCTTAGATTGCATTCATCAAACAACATACCTACCCAAAACCTTATGCATCAATCAATGAATGATTTCAACACGTAGATATATATTGAAGAAATAAATTCAGCATAATAGGTATATCTTCATCAACAAGCATTGATATGCATAAACATTCATCATCATAGAAAAATCCACCATCTAAAAAAAACATATCATCAATTTAAAAGTTTTACAATCATCAATCTTATCTTATCCATAAAATCAATTAAAAAAAACATGTAGGCTTAAATAGTCACATCAAAATAAAACAATAAATCCATATATCCATAAAGAACTTTTCTAGAGAAAACCCATAAAGTAATACAACCATGATAAAATCAAAGATGCAACCATATGAAATAATCATGAATACAAGAGAGTACAAATGATACTCACAAAACTGTATAGCAAGCTCAATCGATGTTCGGGGTGTAGCATCGGGGCAAGTGCGGTTGGGTCCAAAGATGCACGTTCTAAAAATTTACCTGCGCAATTTTAAATACATAAGGCTCAGCTCAAAAATAGTATCTTACTTTAACAAAAAAATAATATTTTTTTCAAAGGAAAATCAGAGATATCGTCAGTGGTCCAAGAGGGGTGCCGATGGAAAGAGCTAATGCAGACGAGAAGCAGAGGTGGAACAGATGCTAGCTGAAGAGCTGCTAGCAATGAAGATGATGGTGCCGACAGTAGAGTGATGATGAGTAGTCTCTAGTGGCCTGCTAGAGACTACAGTCCTGGAGGCGAAGTAGTCAGTTGGTGGGCGGCGAGAGATGATACTGCATAGCTGAAAAAAAAAATCAGAGTCAATAATGATAAAGATTCTGCTGCAAAAAAAAAAAAAATAAATAAAATCAATGGAAACAGAGGCAGCAGAAGAAGTAAGAGGCTGGTGGTGGTGCTCCGGCAAATTTTTCTAATGGACAGCGATGTAGCTGGAAGTAGATTGCCGGCTAAGAGATCTGAAGATGATGAGTGCTGAAGAAGCGACGGTGGCTAGTAATCAGTGGCGCTGCGAATCTGGAGAAGAAGCTGCAGGTGTCCAAGGATAGCAGAGCAGCCTACTGATTCATTTACGAAAAGTAGTTATACCCAAGAATAAGATTTAATGATCCATAAAGAAAATAGATAGAATCATGTAGTAGAATAAAACTTGTTCTTTCCGGGCGTATGAAAATTAAAGGATTAGAATCTGTTAGGAATTTAGGGTATTATCAGAAAGAGGGCTAATCATACTACTAAATTAAAATTGCACAGAAATTAATTAGACTTCAAAAATTGTCATGCTTCCTAGAATGATTTGAAAATATTTTAATGAAAACAACTAATCCACGAGATAGAACGCAACATGTATTCCCTAATTCCTATGAAAGATCAAAGTTACAACTCATTAAAGCATCTTAAATACATGCAGCAAAAATGCTAATCAGATTAGTCAAAAAAAATTGCTGCAGAAGTTAATCAGTTACCAAAAGATGCTATGTGTCATAGGATGATCTATGGACTTTAAAATTTAATAAAAATATCCAAATAATAGTAAAAGATGAATTGTTCTAAATTGTGCCAAAAATAAAAAATTTTACCATACCAGTTTCTTAAAATATATGCGAAAACACACCTAATCAGATAAGTAGAATGCAGGATGCAGGAAGCATAATGCAGGTTTTTGTTTTTTTTAAAAAAATATGCTAGAATTACGGTACCGTAAAAATGGTTACGGCAATGCCGTATTTTGCACAAAAATCTCAAAACTCTTGGGTTGAAAATCACATAAAATTACGGCACATAAATTTTCTTACGGTAGTGCCATAAAAACCACAAAAGTTTCTGGTCAAAAACGGATCGAAATTTCATCCCGTAATTTTCATTACGGCACTGCCGTAGTTTGCTCAAAATTTGATTTTTCTTGCAAAAAAAAAAAGAAAAATTAGTTCTAAAAATAAACTAAAATAAAAGAAACTAAACTTAAGTAAGAGTGCTTGGGTTGCCTCTCAAGAAGTGCTAATTTTTAGGTCTATAGCTTGACTGAAACTCAATTATCATGGCGAAGCAGGAGAATCAGTACCATAGTAAATAGCATATAATTTTTTGCATTTTCGTTGTCCTAAAAGTTTAGCCACTAATCCAAACATCCAAAATTTCATGTAAATCACGATCAACATGGCTTTCTCAAATATGCAGAAATCAAAATCAAAATTTTCAATTCCACTCAAAGGGTATTTTATGATTTTCCTATATTTGTCAGTAAGCAAAATCATTAGTCCTTTCTTCAAAATTATATCTTCAATTGCAATAGGACTTCGATCAAAAGATTCAAGTATTAGATCATCAAAATAGTCTTTCTGTCTCATATTAGATTCCTCAATAAAGCATAATTTTTCAAATAAATTAGAAAGTTAAACAGTAGATATGGGCAAAACATCAGAGTAGGATTCATTAATGTTTGTAATATTCAAATCCTTATCAAGTTCCTCATGTCCAACATCAAATAATTTATCAATTTTAAAATTATCATCAAAATCAAAGTGAGACTTTCCAAAATCAGTTTTCTCATGTCTTTCCACAAATAATTCTGTTGGTGTATATGCCCTAAAGACCAATGTGTGGACATGGTCAGGCATTGGTTGAATGTACTTTGATAGAACTATTACTCTTAATATAGGCATGGTCGTTATTATGCAGACTTCTCTACCTGCGTTGATGTATTGAGTTGCATAAATAATGTCCCAGGAGTTTGGATTGGATTCATTCTCATAAGCTATCCCCAGACAAGGTACCTTAGCAGATATGGGACAGCTTTGGTACATGTGAGACTGGTGTATGGGCTGGTTAGGTGCGGGGCACAGTAACGCAGACATACAGGTGCATTGGATGCACTGGAGTGATCCACCGTGAGGATTGACTTGTCTAGTCAACAAGTCAATCTCACATGCAAGAGGTTTGCATTGATCCTTAGACTTGAGGTATTCATGTCTAGACTTGATGAAGGGTATGCTTTAATACAGTCTTACGTCTCTCCGTAATTGGGAGATCAAAACGACTGTCATTGGGCATGTCATAAGTCACGTAGAGACATGGATGACCAATAGTAGGATTTGCCCCTTCCTTCCGAGGAAGCATGATATCCACCTCGGGGCGCCCCACCTTATTGGTGCATGACAGGAAAGTGTGGCCACACTTGTTGAGTCATGACCAATGCATTGGATAATAAACTTGAGACTAATCCAATGGCAGGATATCAGCTTAGGCAAAGGGATCTGTAATGCAATGGGAATCCTCGTTGCTTGTTAGGAGTTGTTGCCATAATGACTTAAGTCCTATGACATGGGTAGTAGTGATGTGTTGCTAGATACCCCTCACTACTTATGATGTTTACATCATTGCCATCGTCATATGGATCCTACGGGGTCACACGCAATAGACTCTTGACGTTGCTTTAATCAGAAGCCTTATGATCAGGTTATTGGATAACTTGGATCCATTTGGAAGATTTCATCAGCGCCAATGGGCCTGATGAGATGGAAGAAAGTTATTGGAGCCAAACTTCATTTTTGGCAGGTTGACCCGAAATTGACCTAGATTGGTCACATTTGGATTAGGGTTGCATTGGATTGGATCCAATGGCTTAATCAACCCATGCCATGAAGTTTGGGCTAGCTCATTATCCAATGAGGCCCAATAATTAGTTGTCATGAAGAGGAATTGGCTTAAAAGGGTATAATGGGGAGAAATCTCACCCCATTGGCGCCTAGGGGCATAATGGGGTGAGGGAGGCGCCTTTGCTTCATTATGGAAGTAAAGGGCGCCTAGCCCTTCTTCCTTGGAAGGAATACTTGCCTCTAAGGTAAGTCTTGGGGCTGATATGGCTTGAGAACTTTTATGGGAAGTTCCTAGGCGCATATGGACATAGGGAAGAGGTATATGGTAATGTCTTGGAGACTTACCTTACCTCAAACCCTAGTTTCTCCCAAAATCCTTACCCTAGCCGAAACTCCTCATGCATGTTGCGCCTAGCCACTTAGCCTTTGATGGTAAGAATGCATTTGAGGCATGTCTTGGGCTGATATAGTGTTTAGACTTTTATGGATAGTTTGAATGAGGTTTATGGTAAAGTCTTGGAGACTTTCCTTACTTCAAGACACCTCATCCTAGCCATACACTTGGCATGATCCTAGCCCTTGCTCAAACCGCCTCTAGTCCTATTTATAGGACCCATTGTCGCCCTCTCTTGATAATGAAAAGCTTGGAGTCGTGAACACAAGTAGAGGGGCGAAAGCAAGGGCAAAGGGTGACAACATCAAAGTGGCGCAACCCTTCTTCCAACAAGTGACCGCAAGTCTTCTCCTTCCTCTCCTCTTGGCGTGACTTGGAGAAGGACTTGGTGGCGCAATTTTCCCCTAATCTTCCTCAAGGCCGAAACTCATCTTCTCCCTCTTCTCTTGGAGTGAAGAGGATAAGGAGTTGGCGGCATCTTCCTTGCACTTGGCGCATGAACCTTGGAGGTGGCGCAAGAAGAGTGAAGGAACCCTAAGGCTCGATTCTCTTCCCGAGGCTAGCACCGAGCGTGGAAGGGAGCAACGATCAAGGAGTCGACGCGTGGATACTTGTAGAGGGCGAACACTTGGGCGCCTTCAACATGGCTTCGACATCTAAACAAGCAAAAGAGGTACATCTCTAACACATCCTTGTGTTTTCTCTCTCGCATGGATCCTTGGGAAAGGAATGTGTTTCGGGTGTAATGCTTCTTCCGCTGCGTCCTGGGACTGCAAAATTTTAAATTACACCCGGCATTCCCTAACAGTGGTATCAGAGGTACTTGCGAGAAACACAAGGTGTACGTTTGCTTGTGTGAAAAATTTTTTTTTGAAAATTTTTCTTCTATCCATGCGCGTTTCACGTAGAAAGCGTTTTCATCCAATCTTCTCTTCTCAACTCTATGGCCGAAACTTGGATTGTGTTTATGCTTGATTTAAGACCAAAGGCGCACGTAAGTTTTGTCAAGTAGGACCGGCATTGTGTCTTCGGACTGGCCGGGTCTCTTGATCTGACAAAACTGCTAGCCGATAGGGTCTATGAAATCATCATGGAACTTGATCTAAATTTTGGCATGGAATTGGTTAAGAGAATGCCTTGGATGATATTGGCGCATAAGGTGCTAAAATTTGATTTTTCCGGATTTTCAAATTTTACATGCGCCACTTGATTGGGTTGATATGGTCATAGCGAGTGCCCTCCTGTGTTGTGATGTGGAAGCATGTTTCCACCTGTGATGAATGCTTGTAAAATCTTTCTACCACCTGCGTGTGGTTCTCCCCCTTCTTGATATAAAATTTTCATCTTTCCTTAGAATAGATGTAGAATTGTTTACATGAGATAGGTTAAGGTTCATCAAAGACAACAAGGAGCCTTCTTCAATTGGAGTCAGAAGTGGCGCCAGCTTTGGAAGCATGGTGATGGACTTGCGATTGAAGGAAGGACACATGCTTTCGGCTTCTGGCATGGGCTGATTTGCTTCAGGGACTCGCAACCCTTGGATGCACAATAACATGTCACATGGCTCGTGACAAGTTATGTGTATGAAAAGGGCTATGACCATATCGACCAAAAATAGCATGCCTGTAATGGTTTTTTATTTTGTCCATAGCATGCCTGTGATGTTTTTCCTTTGCTGCAATAACTATAGGAAAACTGCATGCTAGAAAAGAATAAAAACATGCAAAAATTCTCAATACAATATCAAGTCGATAGCTTTCTAACGCGTAGCCCTCATCAAACTATCGATCGGTGGTGTTGTGAACTGTTTCCCACCCTCGTGGGACACACCCACTTATCTTTAGAAGGTGTGTGGTGACAATGATTTCCCCAGTCCAGTTTTAACCTGGGCGTGCCTTCGCAAGGAAATTTGTTGGCCCTGGGCATAACGGTTAGGACCAGACTTGACTAGTTTTTCATATGTCATTGACATGATGAATTACTAGAGGCAGCTGTTAAGAGGATAGGGTTTTGTGTTGTATCCAGCCCTGGCTGGACACAGGGCGCCTAGTCTGTCTTAACTAAGAGGAATTGTGCATGGCACAATTGGCTGGCATGCCTACCTAAGGAAGCATGAGACTCTCTGTGTATCTCAACTCACCCTCGTGAGTCGCGGAGACCTTATGTGAAATTAGGATCCTACTCACTTATTTCCATGTTGAGTTAGAGAGTTCTCAACTTGTATTGAAAATAGTGGGAGCATAGCATTTACTTTAAAGTCCTTGTTAAATGCTTTATCACAGTACTTATTTTACTTATTTGCTTATTGTAGAAGGCATCTCCTGATCTAAGATTGAAACTTTATAAACATAAACTGGATGGGACTGTTGGGGTATGCCCTTAAGGCTAATGTTTGAGGCCTTGGGATTGTATCAGTATCATGTAATAAACTCTTATGTTTATAAAGGCATGGTTGTTATTCAGGTTGTTATATTGTCTGCTGCAATAATTGTACTTCTGAATAATGTCTCAAAGCTGTTTAGCTGGGCTAACATGCTATAATGTCCTTAGTCGAGATATCTTGGTGAACATGAGACAGCCTTGATATGGTTAAGACTAATATGTGTTCTAATCTTATAGGATGCTTCGAGCATGGAATAAGATGTAGACTCATGGGTACATTGGATGTACTGGACAGACCCTACTAGGATATTCAATTGTTTGTCACAATGTGAATAATCCTTGATTGCGACAAGTGGCACATTTCCTCTGACTTGAGATCACTTGTGTTTCTAAATGATGATTGTCATTGTTTTGAGTTAGTTCAATATCATTTGAAACATAATGATTATAGACTATCTTGGATGGTGAGCTTGAGTCAGGTTAGGGCACTAGTGATAGACAAAGGATTGCCGTCTCCTTGTTTAAGGAGTGTGATGTTCTAAAGGGGCCCCCTGGATGAGATGATTGAGAAAGTGTATGGCCATACCCAGGTGACTGTGTTCATCTGTTCTAATCATACTTATCATATTGGAGCTACAAGCTTGACACGCTTGTCCAATAAGAACATCCAGTGGCAAAGGAAAGATGCATGCCTTGTGAGTTGGATTCACACTTGTGCTGTGGTTTGGGTGTAGTCTTGGAAGACTCTTTTCTTTATATCAGGAGACAGTGATGTGTTGCTAGATACCCCTCACTGATCGTGATAACGTGAGTTATCGTTACTAACATTTAAAGGAAACCCTTAGGGTCGCACAATTTGATGATATGGCTTACTTAAGTCAGATCGTGTGGACTGAATTGTTTGGGTTCAGTTTAAAGGGATTTAATCTCTGATTGTAAGTGAGATCTGGTCTGATCATGTTTGATTGATTAGGGCTTGAGATCGGTAAGCTTCGATCGAGAGATTGGATGCTAGATCGGTGAGATCAGGAGCATCAAGAGATCGACGGTCAGATCAAGAGCCTTAGGGTTTAATGTGATCTGGACTAATGGCTTGGGTCGATTGGTCTATGAACCAGACCAAATTGAACCAGCTCATTGAGTGAGCGTGTGGTTCAAATTGAGAGGAGTTTGCGCATGGGGTAAACTCATGATCGCAAGTGAGTGAGTGGCTTTCTATTTTTAGAAAGCATGATCACATACGTGACCACTACTCACGTTCACGCCTAAGGCGCCCTCATCTCTCGTTTCTCCTCACTCTCGTCGCCAACTTGGGCATTCAGCACTCGCACTCTCGTGTGGTGAAGAAGTTGACGAAAAAGAGAAGGAAGAGTTCGGCCAAAGCAAAGTGATCTTTCCCTTCCATTCGACAACGGCTTCTTGGAACCTTGCTAGCACAAGGAGCACCAAGGATGAGTAGGCGACACCAATTGTGTGCGTCACCTTTGGAGAAGGAGCACTTGCGCCTTTCCTTTCAAGACACCATCTAAGCGATGGCAATGGTGAGAATCGTTTTAAGTTGAACATATTATATGCATAGATCCTTGAAACCCCTTCCGCTGCATCAAAATTGTCATATGCGCCTCCTATAGGGTTTCGCCCCCTTGTCTTTAGGGGACCTTTCAATTGGTATCAGAGGGATTACATGCATATTTATATGTTTGCTTTCTTTGTGTGATCCTATGCATTGATCTATATGTTACATGCGCATGTTGTGATAGGCGAAATTTACATGCTGGTTAGAGCTATTTTTATTTCTCCTAGGCGCATGTTTTCATGTTGGCGCATATGTTTGTTTTCTCAAACTTCTTATGACATGCGCGACTCATTATAGATCTAATGCCCTGCATTAAACCCTTAGACGGGTTATTAGGATTGAAGTCATCCCCTAGGTTAGATCCAGACAGTCTGATCAGACCATCTGACAGCCTTGATGGGTTGACCAGATAGCATCTGTGCGCAAGCACAAGATGGCTATAGGTCGACTGCAGACAGGCGTGTAGCGATGTCTGATTGAGACAACCTATGAACGCACATGAGTTAGGCCCGGGGTCACACCCGCTTGCCAGACCTCATTGTGGTCGTTCAGCCCTTGGCGCATGCATGGTTGACCTTTGGTCGACTCAAGTCAGTTAGGACTTGGTGCATGCAAGGGCAGTGGATCTGACTAGGTTGGATGAGTGGATCCCTAGTAATGGACCGTTGTAAGGTTGTAAGGCAAATAAGGAAATTAAAATTAATGCCTATGGGGTTTTTCAAAAATTTAATTTTCTTGACTGGATCACATCTTGGATGATGCCTATGTTTGTTTATTTATTCTTATGTGGGCTGCCCATGTTAAATGTGTGCTGTGCTGGGGCCTGCGTGCCTGGACTTTAAAGTTGTAAATTAATTATTGTGATATGCGTATCACATTGTATTTAATTTATAAAATGTAATTGACCTGCGTGTCAATCTTGTCTAGAAAGATTAATTTGTAAATTAATCAGACAAGAGCACAGAGCACACTTGGCAGAGGCGCATGCAGCAGTGGCTTGACCAGGTGGGAGGTCCAGGGTTCGACTCTGGGACCAGGCGCATTTTCCCTGGTAGGCGCACCTGAGCTGCAGAGGGCGCTTGGGCCCTGGGTTGGGCCAGATGAGCAGCAAAAGACCCATGAAGAAAAGCAAGTGAAGACTTAAGTTAATTAAGGTCTTACTTAGGCTATGGGCTTTTACCACATAAGATTCATGCTTTCTTTTATTGTTTAAATAAGTAGAACAGCATGATTTATTTATCTTCTGCTATCACCATAGGAATTGCATGATAGTGAAGAAGATAAAAGACCGTTAAAATCCAACGCTAAAATATCAAGCTCGTAAGCCTTCTGACGCGAAACCTCACTGTTCTGATTATCGTTGGAGCCGTGTTGTACCCACTCAGTGGGCACGTCCATCTATCTTCAGACGGTGCGGGATTACACCTGCGTGTTACAGAGAAGGGATTTATCGCTTCTCGTTGCTCAGGATAGCACGTGGTGGTCCAGGGAGTAGGTCGGGTCAGCTTGACCATGTAGGCTACATATGTGGCGCATATGGTAGCGCATGGAGGCAGCCATCTGTGGGGTCAGAGATTGTGTTGTACCAACTCAGTTGGCACAGTCTGCTGGATTGCCCAGATGAAGGGGAATCGCACGGGTTGGCGATTGGCAAGCAG
Source organism: Costus lasius (assembly GCA_027563935.2). Classification (NCBI taxonomy): domain Eukaryota; kingdom Viridiplantae; phylum Streptophyta; class Magnoliopsida; order Zingiberales; family Costaceae; genus Costus; species Costus lasius. The sequence continues at coordinate 88,962,821 of CM050450.1, read as the reverse complement.
CCTACTAGAAATTAGTGCTTGTACTCTCTGTGCATCTTATCTCGCCTGAGCGGGACGCGGAGACCAAGTATGAAATCTGGATCCCATCTCACTAAAAGAGTTTTACTCTTTCGGGCTGTTTTGCTGGATTTTTCAGCCAGATAAAATAGTGAGAAAAAGAATCTTTCTTAAGTCCTGATTGATTCTTAACATTGATACTGACCTTGTTGTTCTTGCATTGTTGTAGATACCTGCAGCAACGAACACCATGAGCTTCAATGTGCGATCCCTACTGGAAAGGGAGAAGTTTGCTGGGCCGAACTTCTCAGACTGGTTCGGACACCTTAAGATTGTTCTTAAGGCAGAGAGGAAACTGTATGTCCTCGAGACGGCTATACCGCCTCAGCCCGCTCCGAACGCCGCAAGGGCGGTTCGGGAAGCTTATGAAAAGCATGTCAATGATAGCATTGATGTCGCTTGCCTGATGCTAACGTCTATGACGCCACCGCTGCAGCGTCAGCATGAGGATATGTCTGCTATAGACATGATAGCAAACCTCAAGATGCTCTATGCTGCACAGGCGAGGACAGAACGCTATAATCTGACAAAGCTGTTCTTTCAGAGCAAACTGGCTGAAGGGAGCCCAGTGGGAGCTCACGTGCTCAAGATGATTGGGCACAAGGAGGCTCTAGAGAAACTGGGGCATACCATCAACCAGGAGCTTGCTGTAGACATTATTCTGCAGTCTCTTCCGCCCTCTTTCGATGCGTTCATCATTAACTTTAATATGAACAAAATCGATTGTACTCCGGCAGAGCTGCTGAATATGCTCTTGACTACTGAGGAGACTCTGAAGGGAAAGCCTTCGACCTCTGTCTTAATGGTTCCTTCTAGGAACAACAAGAAGAAGGGGAAGAAGGGCAAGGCCCCTGTCAAGAGTTACAGTAAGGCTCTGAAGCAAAAAGTTAAGCGGTCAAAGGAATACAGGTGTTTCCATTGTGGCCAGCTGGGTCACTGGAAAAAGGACTGTAAAGCGCTCCAAGGAGATAAGAGGGGAAGCTTCGCTTCTGGCTCAGGTATTTACGTGACGGAAGTCATGGTTTCATCTTCTTCTATATCATGGGTGTTGGACACTGCATGTGGAGTTCACATTTGTTCAAATGTACAGGAACTCAAGAGAAGAAGACAGGTGGGACAGTATGAGGTGGACCTACGAGTTGGAAACGGGGCACGGGTTGCTGCTGTTGCTGTAGGAGACTATTTCATCTCTTTGCCATCTGGGCTTGTATTAGAACTAAACAGTTGTTATTTTGTTCCTAGCATTACTAAGAATATTATCTCCATTCCTGCTCTTGTCAGGAAGGGATTTTCCTTTGAATGCAATATTTCAAAGTGTGTTTTATCTCTTGATAATATAGTTTATGCTACTGGTTCAATTAATAATGGGTTATTCATGTTGGACATGGAATGTTCTATACACGCAATTGATATTAAGAAAGCCAAGTATGCTGATGACAGCACCTTGCTATGGCATAGTCGTTTAGGCCATATTAACAAGAAACGCATTAAGCGGTTGCATGATCATGGACTGCTGGGATCATTCTCCTATGAGGAGATTGATACATGCAAGGCTTGTTTAATGGGTAAAATGACGAAGTCACCTTTTCCTAACAAAGGTCAAAGGGCTTCAGGTTTACTTGACCTTATACACAGTGATGTGTGTGGGCCATTTAGTAAACATGCCAGAGGTGGCTATCAGTACTTCATTACCTTTACTGATGATTTCAGTAGGTATGGGTATGTCTATTTGATGAGACATAAAAGTGAATCTTTTGACAAGTTCAAAGAGTTCAAGAATGAAGTATAGAATCAGCTAGGCCGAAGTATCAAGGCACTTCGTTCTGATCGAGGTGGTGAATACCTAAGTCAAGAATTTACTGACTATCTAAAGGAGTGTGGGATTATCTCACAGCTCACTCCGCCAGGAACACCGCAATGGAATGGTGTGTCCGAGAGGAGAAATAGAACGTTACTTGATATGGTTCGTTCTATGATGAGTCAGGCTACTCTTCCATATTCCTTTTGGGGTTTTGCACTGGAAACAGCTGCAAAGGTACTAAACCGAGTGCCATCCAAGGCAGTTTCAAAGACGCCATATGAGTTATGGTATGGGAAACAGCCGAGCTTGACATTTATCAGGATCTGGGGCTGCGAGGCTTATGTCAAAAAGCTCGCCTCTGGGAAACTAGAGAGCAGATCTGAGAAATGTATCTTTGTCGGTTACCCTAAGGAAACTAAGGGTTATTATTTCTACGATCCTAAAGAGAACAAGGTGTTTATTGCTCGGACGGCCATATTTCTTGAGAAGGAGTTTCTTCTGCAAGAGGCCAGTGGGAGAGAAATAAAGCTGGATGAGAATCCAGAGGAAGGACAAAGTAGTCAAGCACAGTTGGATGAGCCTGAGCCAGTAGAACAGGTTAATGAACAACCTGAGGCTCAGATATCACGGGAACTGCGAAGATCGGGAAGGATCCGTCGACAGCCTGAGCGTTATGACGGAGTCTACATCATTGATAATGATGAACCCCTCACTTATGCGGATGCGGTCAGTGGACCGGAGTCAGCGAGATGGCTTGAAGCTATGCGAGCCGAGATGGACTCCATGTCAGATAACCAAGTCTGGGATTTGGTTGATCCGCCTCCGGGAGTTATCCCTATAGGCTGTAAATGGATCTTCAAGAAGAAGATTGACATGGATGGTAACGTGGTTACCTATAAAGGCAGGCTAGTTGCGAAAGGTTTCAAACAAATCTACGGGATAGATTATGATGAAACTTTCTCACCTGTAGCTATGTTTAAGTCTATTCGGATTCTTTTCGCGATAGCAGCATATTATGATTATGAGATTTGGCAAATGGATGTGAAGACAGCTTTCCTGAATGGAAATCTGGATGAGGATGTGTATATGACACAACCAGAAGGTTTCACTAATCCATCAGATCGTCATAAGATATGCAAGTTAAAGAAGTCTATTTATGGACTTAAACAAGCATCGAGAAGCTGGAATATTCGTTTTGATGAATCAATCAGTGAGTTTGGTTTCATCAAGAACGAGGATGACCCGTGTGTATATAAGAGGTTTAGTGGGAGCGTGATTACTTTCCTAGTCCTCTACGTCGATGATATCTTGATCATTGGAAATGACATTCCTGAAATGCATGCGGTTAAGGCATGGTTAAGGAAATGTTTCCAGATGAAAGATCTAGGAGAAGCAGCCTATGTATTAGGTGTGAAGATCTACAGGGATAGATCTAAGAGGCTTCTCGGGCTGTGCCAGAGTACTTACATCGATAAAGTCCTGGAGAGATTTCATTTAGAGAATTCTAAAAGAGGATATCTTCCAGTCAGACATGGTCTGAATCTTTCGAAGAGTCAGTGTCCACAAACACAGACTGAGAAAGATGAAATGGACAATACGCCTTATGCTTCGGCTATTGGGTCCATTATGTATGCGATGTTGTGTACTCGCCCAGACGTCGCTTACGGGTTAAGCGTGACCAGTCGGTTCCAAAGTAATCCAGGTATGGCGCACTGGATTGCGGTCAAGAACATCTTAAAATATCTGCGGAGGACCAAAGATATGTTCTTGATATATGGTGGTCAGGAAGAACTCAGTATTGAAGGATATACTGACGCTTCGTTCCAGTCTGACCAGGATGATTTCCGATCGCAATCAGGCTATGTATTTAGCTTGAATGGAGGAGCAGTGGTGTGGAAGAGTTTCAAATAGTCAACTGTTGTTGATTCCACAACAGAAGCCGAGTATGTTGCAGCCTCGGAAGCATCCAAGGAGGCAGTGTGGATTCGTAAGTTCGTGAGAGAACTTGGTGTTGTTCCTTCGAGTGCAGATCCTTTGGTTATCTTCTGTGATAACACTGGAGCAATCGCACAAGCAAAGGAACCACGGTCGCACCAGAAGTCCAAGCACATACAGAGACGGTTTCATTTGATCCGGGAGATCATTGATCGTGGCGAGATCAAAGTCTGCAAGGTTCATACAGACGACAATCTGGCAGACCCGCTTACCAAGCCTCTGGCGCAGCAGAAGCATGAGAAGCACTGTAATAATATGGGTTTGAGATTTCTCAACCATTAGATTAAGTGCAAGTGGGAGATTGTTGGGGTATGCCCTTAAGGCTAATGTTTGAGGCCTTGGGATTGTATCAGTATCATGTAATAAACTCTTATGTTTATAAAGGCATGGTTGTTATTCAGGTTGTTATATTGTCTGCTGCAATAATTGTACTTCTGAATAATGTCTCAAAGCTGTTTAGCTGGGCTAACATGCTATAATGTCCTTAGTCGAGATATCTTGGTGAACATGAGACAGCCTTGATATGGTTAAGACTAATATGTGTTCTAATCTTATAGGATGCTTCGAGCATGGAATAAGATGTAGACTCATGGGTACATTGGATGTACTGGACAGACCCTACTAGGATATTCAATTGTTTGTCACAATGTGAATAATCCTTGATTGCGACAAGTGGCACATTTCCTCTGACTTGAGATCACTTGTGTTTCTAAATGATGATTGTCATTGTTTTGAGTTAGTTCAATATCATTTGAAACATAATGATTATAGACTATCTTGGATGGTGAGCTTGAGTCAGGTTAGGGCACTAGTGATAGACAAAGGATTGCCGTCTCCTTGTTTAAGGAGTGTGATGTTCTAAAGGGGCCCCCTGGATGAGATGATTGAGAAAGTGTATGGCCATACCCAGGTGACTGTGTTCATCTGTTCTAATCATACTTATCATATTGGAGCTATAAGCTTGACACGCTTGTCCAATAAGAACATCCAGTGGCAAAGGAAAGATGCATGCCTTGTGAGTTGGATTCACACTTGTGCTGTGGTTTGGGTGTAGTCTTGGAAGACTCTTTTCTTTATATCAGGAGACAGTGATGTGTTGCTAGATACCCCTCACTGATCGTGATAACGTGAGTTATCGTTACTAACATTTAAAGGAAACCCTTAGGGTCGCACAATTTGATGATATGGCTTACTTAAGTCAGATCGTGTGGACTGAATTGTTTGGGTTCAGTTTAAAGGGATTTAATCTCTGATTGTAAGTGAGATCTGGTCTGATCATGTTTGATTGATTAGGGCTTGAGATCGGTAAGCTTCGATCGAGAGATTGGATGCTAGATCGGTGAGATCAGGAGCATCAAGAGATCGACGGTCAGATCAAGAGCCTTAGGGTTTAATGTGATCTGGACTAATGGCTTGGGTCGATTGGTCTATGAACCAGACCAAATTGAACCAGCTCATTGAGTGAGCGTGTGGTTCAAATTGAGAGGAGTTTGCGCATGGGGTAAACTCATGATCGCAAGTGAGTGAGTGGCTTTCTATTTTTAGAAAGCATGATCACATACGTGACCACTACTCACGTTCACGCCTAAGGCGCCCTCATCTCTCGTTTCTCCTCACTCTCGTCGCCAACTTGGGCATTCAGCACTCGCACTCTCGTGTGGTGAAGAAGTTGACGAAAAAGAGAAGGAAGAGTTCGGCCAAAGCAAAGTGATCTTTCCCTTCCATTCGACAACGGCTTCTTGGAACCTTGCTAGCACAAGGAGCACCAAGGATGAGTAGGCGACACCAATTGTGTGCGTCACCTTTGGAGAAGGAGCACTTGCGCCTTTCCTTTCAAGACACCATCTAAGCGATGGCAATGGTGAGAATCGTTTTAAGTTGAACATATTATATGCATAGATCCTTGAAACCCCTTCCGCTGCATCAAAATTGTCATATGCGCCTCCTATAGGGTTTCGCCCCCTTGTCTTTAGGGGACCTTTCAGGGACAAATTGGACAAAATGGTTCAAGACTTTGTCCAAAATACTGGAACAAGAAAATAAGGTGCATCTTCTTGAAAGACCTCCATCCCAGCCCAGTGTGTATTTCACTAATGATTGGGAGTGGAATGTCTATCTTGAACATTGTGAAGATAACGAACAGTACACTGCTCTTGTCTTAGAGTGCATGACCCTAGAGGTCAAGGTTGAATGTGATGAGATGGGGATCTATGATCTAATCATACATCTCAAAGGTCTCTTCACACCATGCTCTATAGACAATGATCAGGAGAGTTCTGTTGGATCTTCAGAATGTGTGCCTGAATCTGAGAAAGACCATGGTTCTGTATCTTCGAAGCTAATACTTCGGAAGACTGGGAATGCATGGGTATTTCGAAGAGGATTGATGGCCAAGAAGAGCATGGCAAAGAAGAAGGGATGTAATCCATCCGCTTCAGGTATTGTGTTACCGAGGTCTTTTGTCTACTTCTTATTCATGGGTACTGGGTACCGTATGTGAGGCTCACATATGTTTTACATGTGCAGGAGCTCAAAAGAAGTAGGACGAAGAGGCTTGATGGGATCGACTCTCGGGTCAGGGACGGAGCATTGAATGCTGCTGTTGATATCATCTCACTGCCGTGAAGACTTTATATAGAACTTTGCTATTATTGTATCAGCTTATGTATTAGAACATCATTCCTTTTGGAAAGGACTTCAGTTTGAAATAATAATAATTATTTTTCTTTAATCTGAGATGTTCTATTGAAGTGATACAACTGACAATAGTTTATGGTTCTATATGTAACACAAGATCAGATCTAATGATTCAATAAAGCATCCTCATATAGCATTGTCTCTTGAACCATAGAACAATGGTCACATCCAAAGGTCCATGGGCTATTGGGATCATTGTCCTTTCAGGATTATGATACATGTGAACCTAGTTCAAAGGAACAATGTGACAGATGCTGCCTTCACCGTAAAGGGTGGAAGGAATAGTGGCTTGTTGGATCTATTACACAGGAATGTAAGTAGACCCATATAAACAAGCACTAAGAGGAGTTATATACTTCATTAGGTGTAGGTATGCCTTACGCAACCCAAGAACTTTGAAAAATCCAAGAAGTTCACAGATGAAGTATTGAGTCAAATTGAAGGATCTATTAAAGCACCTTGATTGGATCAAGGTGATTAAGTGGAGAATTTGATGACTGTCCTAAGAAGTGTGGAGTCATCTCACAGCCTTCTTAGCTCACCACTGTGTGTGGTGAATTTCAAAGAAAGAAAAGGAACACATTGGATGTGGTTCCATCTTTGAGTAGTCATGCAAATATACTACTATGATGCCATGCAAACAGAAGTACTGCTACTCCATAAGAAAATGTCTAAGTTAGCTTTTGAGTTAAGAACTGCAAATATCCCATTTCTTCAATGGAATTGGGAATGTAATGTGCAGTGATTCGAAAGTATGTGTTTGTGGTTCACTATAGAGTGCTAATTCTATCCCAAGGAGAACAAAATATTTGTTGCTCAAACTGCTGTCTCTCTTGAGAAAGTATTTCTCTTGAAAGAAGCCAGTGGGAGTAGATCTGATTTGGACAAGGTCCAGAATCAACCACAATATAATTAGACACAGATGGAGAGCAAAATCTCACATACAGGTTGAAAGTCAACCTAAGGTTCAAGTAACACAAGAATAACATAAGTCTGGATCGATTCGATATGCTGGGCATGACGAATTTTCATCAAGCATGAACCTAAGACTTATGAGGAAATGGAAGCGGTCGGTGGACTAGATTCCAAGAAATGGCTAAGGGCCATGAGAACCATAATGGACTCCATGTCTACTAATCAAGTCTGGGACTTGGATAAGCTGCCAAAGGGGTAATTCCCACAGGCTATAATAAATCTTCTAGGAAGATAGACATGGAAGGTAACATTGTTACCTTAAAAGACAAGCTAGTGAACAATAATTTCAGGCAAATCCACTGGGTGGATAATAATGAAATTTTCACCAATAGCTGAGCTTTAAGTCCATTAGGGATCTGCTTGTTGTAATTGCATGATCAATTATGGCATCTTGTTATGATAACTGCTTTTCTTGCAAGGACATCTGAAAAGATATCTATAAGGAAATAGCCATAAGGTTTTCATATCAAGGCCATATAGATATGCATGATGTTATACAAGCATGGTTGAAAAGCCTGTGTTTACAAGAAGATCAGTGGAAGCACCTTAATTGTATTTCTTGACTAGATGATTGATGATATTCTCCTCACATGGAATGACATCTCAGCTGTTCACATGGTGAAGAAAAGGTTTGATATGTGTTTCGAGGAGAATGATCTAGGGAATGACGCCTGCATCCTAGGCATGAGGATCTATAAATAGAGATCCAAGAAAGTCATTGCCCTTTAGTCAATCTATATTCATCCAAGAGTTTCTGGAGAGGTTTATATTGGATGATTCCAAATATTGATACCTTCCAGGAAGATATGGTCTGAGTTTCTCAAAGATGTTGTGTCCTATGGCACAGCTGGAGAGTATTAACATGGGTCCAAAGTCCTGATATATTGTATGTAGGATGGATCATGTTTTGAAGACCATTTCTGGCAAATGCTTGGAGCATAGCCAGCAAGTTTCAATCATATCTTAGTATTTGACACTAGATAGCTGTGAAAGCAATCCTTATACATATACTTGGGAAGTATAAAGGATTGGAGTCTAGTCTATGATAGACAGGAAAGAATTTTGTGTACTGGGGTACACTGACACTTCGTTCCAGTCTAGTGACTATTGATCACAGCCAGGATTTGCGCTTTGCCTTGTTATGGTGATTGTATGCTGAAAGAGCATCATGCAAACCAAAGTGGCAAAAATTCTACAAATAAGGCTGAGTACATTGCAGCTCCTTGTGGCAGCCAAGGAGGCAGCTTCATTCATTTGAACTTGATCTAGTTCATAGTGCTTGATGGTCCAGTATAGTTCTTACTGGGACCATAGCATAGCAGAATGAACTTAATGCTCAAGTATGTACTGCAGCATATCATCTGATCTTAGAGATCTTGGATAAGGATGATGATCAAATTTGTTAAAATAAACACAGATAGCAATTTGGAAAAACCCACTGACCTAGCCTCTGGCGCAGCGGAAGCTAAATGGGTCATACTAGAGACATTGGAACTGATCAAACATCAGTTTCCCTTGGTCTTAGTGCAAGTGGGCGATTGTTGGTGTATATGCCCTAAAGACCAATGTGTGGACATGGTCAGGCATTGGTTGAATGTACTTTGATAGAACTATTACTCTTAATATAGGCATGGTCGTTATTATGCAGACTTCTCTACCTGCGTTGATGTATTGAGTTGCAAAAATAATGTCCCAGGAGTTTGGATTGGATCCATTCTCATAAGCTATCCCCAGACAAGGTACCTTAGCAGATATGGGACAGCTTTGGTACATGTGAGACTGGTGTATGGGCTGGTTAGGTGCGGGGCACAGTAACGCAGACATACAGGTGCATTGGATGCACTGGAGTGATCCACCGTGAGGATTGACTTGTCTAGTCAACAAGTCAATCTCACATGCAAGAGGTTTGCATTGATCCTTAGACTTGAGGTATTCATGTCTAGACTTGATGAAGGGTATGCTTTAATACAGTCTTACGTCTCTCCGTAATTGGGAGATCAAAACGACTGTCATTGGGCATGTCATAAGTCACGTAGAGACATGGATGACCAATAGTAGGATTTGCCCCTTCCTTCCGAGGAAGCATGATATCCACCTCGGGGCGACCCACCTTATTGGTGCATGACAGGAAAGTGTGGCCACACTTGTTGAGTCATGACCAATGCATTGGATAATAAACTTGAGACTAATCCAATGGCAGGATATCAGCTTAGGCAAAGGGATCTGTAATGCAATGGGAATCCTCGTTGCTTGTTAGGAGTTGTTGCCATAATGACTTAAGTCCTATGACATGGGTAGTAGTGATGTGTTGCTAGATACCCCTCACTACTTATGATGTTTACATCATTGCCATCGTCATATGGATCCTACGGGGTCACACGCAATAGAATCTTGACGTTGCTTTAATCAGAAGCCTTATGATCAGGTTATTGGATAACTTGGATCCATTTGGAAGATTTCATCAGCGCCAATGGGCCTGATGAGATGGAAGAAAGTTATTGGAGCCAAACTTCATTTTTGGCAGGTTGACCCGAAATTGACCTAGATTGGTCACATTTGGATTAGGGTTGCATTGGATTGGATCCAATAGCTTAATCAACCCATGCCATGAAGTTTGGGCTAGCTCATTATCCAATGAGGCCCAATAATTAGTTGTCATGAAGAGGAATTGGCTTAAAAGGGTATAATGGGGAGAAATCTCACCCCATTGGCGCCTAGGGGCATAATGGGGTGAGGGAGGCGCCTAGCCCTTCTTCCTTGGAAGGAATACTTGCCTCTAAGGTAAGTCATGGGGCTGATATGGCTTGATAACTTTTATGGGAAGTTCCTAGGCGCATATGGACATAGGGAAGAGGTATATGGTAATGTCTTGGAGACTTACCTTACCTCAAACCCTAGTTTCTCCCAAAATCCTTACCCTAGCCGAAACTCCTCATGCATGTTGCGCCTAGCCACTTAGCCTTTGATGGTAAGAATGCATTTGAGGCATGTCTTGGGCTGATATAGTGTTTAGACTTTTATGGATAGTTTGAATGAGGTTTATGGTAAAGTCTTGGAGACTTTCCTTACTTCAAGACACCTCATCCTAGCCATACACTTGCATGATCCTAGCCCTTGCTCAAACCGCCTCTAGTCCTATTTATAGGACCCATTGTCGCCCTCTCTTGATAATGAAAAGCTTGGAGTCGTGAACACAAGTAGAGGGGCGAAAGCAAGGGCAAAGGGTGACAACATCAAAGTGGCGCAACCCTTCTTCCAACAAGTGACCGCAAGTCTTCTCCTTCCTCTCCTCTTGGCGTGACTTGGAGAAGGACTTGGTGGCGTAATTTTCCCCTAATCTTCCTCAAGGCCGAAACTCATCTTCTCCCTCTTCTCTTGGAGTGAAGAGGATAAGGAGTTGGCGGCATCTTCCTTGCACTTGGCGCATGAACCTTGGAGGTGGCGCAAGAAGAGTGAAGGAACCCTAAGGCTCGATTCTCTTCCCGAGGCTAGCACCGAGCGTGGAAGGGAGCAACGATCAAGGAGTCGACACGTGGATACTTGTAGAGGGCGAACACTTGGGCGCCTTCAACATGGCTTCGACATCTAAACAAGCAAAAGAGGTACATCTCTAACACATCCTTGTGTTTTCTCTCTCGCATGGATCCTTGGGAAAGGAATGTGTTTCGGGTGTAATGCTTCTTCCGCTGCGTCCTGGGACTGCAAAATTTTAAATTACACCCGGCATTCCCTAACAAATTCATCATCATAAGAATCAAAAGAATCAATCTCACAAGTACAAGAATCAAATTTAACCACAAATAATATATCATCAAAAGAATCAATTTCATAACTATCGCTAGAATCAAAAGGGGATTTTTCAGAATCAGTTTTCTAAACCTTTTCACAAATAATTTATCAAATGAACAAGTTTCAAAATCATCAAAATCAGAGTGAGATTCATTAATGTTCACAAAAGAATCAATTTCAAAATCAACAAAATCAGAGGGGGACTTTTCAAAATCAATTTCCTCAGTTTCCTAATCAAACTCATATAAACAATCTTGTTGTGCTATCTGGGTTTCTAACATTGTAGTATCAACAGATATAGATTCTACTTGAGAAGTAAGCTAACTTACTATCCCTTTAAGATCTTCAATTTCCTGTCTTAACATTTTAAAATCAATTTTTGTCTTGACATGAATTTTTCAAGCATGGATGCTAACCTAGATTGTTCAGTATCCTCAAAGTATGGTTAAGAAACATGAGTTGAGCAATCCTCATAAAAAGAAATTTGATTTTCCCATCTAGAATTATATTGATCATCTTGGTACCATGATAATATTGGGATTTGGAGGAATTAAAAATTGGCAATCAGAAGTATAATGATCAAAACATCCACAAATATCACATCTAATAGAAGAATAAGATGTCCTAACAGGTGCATATAAGAGTCTAATTTTAATTTATCTGCAAGAGTGCACAATGAATCATTTTCATACTTACCTTGTAACATGTATACCTTACCTCTTTCAGTTGCCCACGAGTTGTGATTAAAAGACATATCTTCAAATTCAGAACTTTTCTACACAACTAAAAAAATTGTGATCTCACAGGAAATAAAATCTATCAAAATCTAAGAGTCCTGTGTATAAACAAATGGAAGAATCGTGTAAACTTAGAATTTTTAGAATAGAAACAGAAAGATTATCCAACACCAATCAATCAAATTCTTTTTTTTATTTTTTTAATTTATTGTCAAAATATATAAACAACAGAAAATAGAAAACACAAAAATTTCAGAAATCACAGTTTTGTCACAACTTGTGAAAATCCAAAACCTGCAAAAAGAGAAAACAAAGTTAAATCTAAAACAAACAAAACTTAGTCTAGCAATACTAATAACTATTTTGATATTAACAAAACTGAGGTTCTCGGCAACGGTGCCAAATACTTGTTGTGTCCGCAAGTGCATGAATACTTTGAAGTAATAAACAGATATCGAACCACAGAGACATACGTGTTAAGTACCGAATAGTTATTTTCTCACTAGCTAAGCAAACCAAATGCGATGTAAGCAAATGATCGGAAAGTATACGAAATACTAGAGAGAAAAGCTGGGACTAGGGTTCATCCACCTTAATTTCTATGACTAGAAGGAAATAAGCGCATCGTCAGTCCACTCTTATTATGATAAAGATATAATTTACTTTATAAAGAAATTATCTCGCTTTCACGCAAACAATTTACAAAGAATCAATCCTCACTTTCGCACAAGATTAATTCAATGCTAAAGATAAGTAAATCATTGACAAAGAAATCAAAGATCAATTTCATGCATCCAATCTCTATGTCAATCATCTCAAGTGAAAACTAAATACTTTTATACTTTAGTTTCACAGGTTCTACTTAAGGTTCTCCAATGATCCGATACTTAATTTCTTACAATATTTTCATGTTTAATTCAATAATTCTTCCTAGATCAGATTATCAACAAGACAATAAACTTCTAAAATTTAGAAATAAAAACAAACCTAATTTCTTACGTTGAGTTCCTAAATCTCAATTTTATGGTTCCAAGTTTTCGCAAGTCACCTTTCGGTCCATATCACAAAAACTCCAATACATGCAGATAATATGAAAATAGAAAGAATTGAAGGCAATCTTCACATAAGTAGAATTATCATAACAAAAGTTCCTTGACGAATCAAGGATCATCTAGTCATTATGAAACTAAAGGGATTATACCCGCATGTCCCAAGAAAAGTTACGCTACCATGGAGTTAAAAATACAATAAAAATTTATGATAAAAATTAGAATTCGAAAGAGGAATAATAGAAGTTACTGATTTTACACCACCATAATTTTGGGAAATTTCAGCTGCTACAGTACTGCTACAGTACTGCTACAGTACTGATACAGTACTGATACAGCAATCTACTATAGTGTCATGAACAGTGCACTGCTACAGTAAAATCGTGAAACATTAGTCCGCCTGAAACTTCTTTCTTTGATTTCTCCCTCGATCAACCTCCTTTCGATCTGAAATTTTTGGTGTATCCTCTCCTCCTATGGACGAAGCTTTCCTGTAAATTTCGCTGCCTGAGGTGGCCTCTATGCCTCTCGGCGAGAGGCCGAGCCCTAGGGACGCCCTTGTTGATTTCTCCCTCGATTGGTGATGAAATTCGTTCCTTCTTGTCCTCAAATCTTCTTCTCGATTTATAGAACACTCCGCTTTGTACCGTTTTTGAATTGGTGCCCTGGATCTCCCAAAATTGGCTTCGAAAAAAATTGGATTTTGGAGGCGATGGAAGACTCGTTCAAAAATATAATTATGGCAGTGTAATTTTCATTTCGGCAGTGTCGTAATCTCTTCTGTAGATTTTGCTAGAACAATTATGACCTGCAAAAATTATTATGGCAGTGCCATAATCCTTTTTGTGTATTTTTGGGCAGCAATTATGGTAGTGTAAAAATTATTATGGCACTGCCGTAATTTGCTTTTGTGCATTCTGGGGCAGAAATTACGGGCCATAATAATAATTACACCTGGGGGTGTAATTTTTAAACTTGCTCCGATTTGCATGAAATTTAATAGGTAACTTGGTCTCGACGTTTGGAATCCATTTGTGCGCTCAGATCTTTCAAAATCCCTCAAAATATGGTACTTGTTAATTAAAAATAATGAAAAACAAAAAAATGGAGTAAATTCCGTAATATTTGACAAACAAGGCTTAAAAATAAGTAAAAGAGCATAAATATGATACAAAAATACCAATCAAATGACGCAAAATATTCTATGAATTTTTGTGTGATCAATATTCCAACTTTGAGAATCTTGCTTGAATCCATATATATACTTCTTTAGCATGCATATCTTGTGAGTATTTGCAGGATGGATAAAACCTTTTGGTTGTGTTATATAGACATTCTCATCTAGAAATCCATTAGGGAATGTAGTTTTTACATCTATCTTCCATATCTTATAGTCATGATATGCAATTATAGCAAGCAGGATTTAAATGGAGTTAAACATAGCAACTAGTGAAAAAGTTTCATCATAGTCTACCTCATAAACTTGTTTAAAACCTTTGGTAACCAATCTACCTTCTAGGTAACCATGTTACCTTCCCTATGAATCTTCCTTTTGAAGACCCATTTGCACTCTATGGGTTTTCCCCCATTAGGTGGATCAACCAAATATGAAACTTGGATAATAGACATAGAGTCCATTTCAGCCCTCACATTATTAAGCCATTTCTAAAAGTCAGGTCTAGCGAGTGCTTCCTCATAAGTTCTAGGCTTATCCTCAACAATGAAGATCTCATCTCTTTGATATGGTAGGGACCCATACATCTAAGGTTGGTGGTGAATCCTACCTGACCTTCGTGGAACCTGTGTATTCAAAACCTTAGGTTGGCTATCAACATGTAAAGAAGATTCTTCTTCCATCTGAGTGTTTGTATTTTGTAGTTGATTTTGAACTTTATTCAAATCAAACTCCCTTCCACTAACTCCTTTCTAGAGAAATTCCTTCTCAAGGAAGACAGTCGTACGAGCAATGAAGACTTTGTTCTTGGTTGGGATGTAAAAGTAATATCCTTTGGTTCCTTTGGATATCTCAAATATTCTTTGGTTCCTTTGGTGCCTTTGGTTCCTTTGGATATACTTTGGTTCCTTTGTGACCTTAGCTCTAATTTAATAGAGTCAATGTGTTTAACAAATGCATCACAACCCCATATTCTCAAATATGATAAGTTAGGTTGTTTTCCAATCCACAATTCATAAAGTATTTTGATCACACTCTTAGATGATACATTATTCAATGTTAGAGCAGCTATTTCTAATGTATAACTCCATAATGAGGGTAGAAGTGTTTGATGACATAAATTTCTATAGTATTTTTCATGTATAATTATCATAAATTTGTGTCATATTTTCCTTTATTTGCATTTAAATTTATATGAAATCACCTTATTTGGAAAAAAATCTTGTTTCTCTGTCTTTGTAGATTTTCAGGTAAAAAGGCCCAAAGTCAAGCAACATTGAAGAGATTTCATCATAATAAAATTCAAAGCATAATAGCGACCTTCCCTAGAAATTTAGAGTCCAAATTAGAACGAAAGTTATGAGCAATGATTCCCAAACAATGAAGGATTTCACAAAGATTAAACACAATAATATTTCCAATGAGAGACAAATTCATCCCTTGAATTTCAAACCATTCCGAGCTAATTAACAAACACAATAATATTTCCAATGAGAGACAAAGTCATCCCTTGAATTTCAAAGCATTACGAGCTAATTAACAATTAGGACTTGTGATTCTATTTGATGAAGACCAAGTTTGGCGGATGACTAGTAACTAATTCTCACCCAATTTCTCCTCTTTCGGGATTGTTGAAGGTAAAAAAATTATTCTTGGATGTGATTCAATGCGGAGACAAGATAGGTGCAATTTTGAATCGCAAGGATAATTTTGATTGAAAATTAAATTATCTTGCCATGATTAAAATATTGACCTTGATTTGAAAAAAAAAATTGATTTATTCAATTGGGTGATGTTGTAAAATCAAATATGATTAGTGATAACACTCCGCAAGTGCACGAAATTATTGAAGTAATAAAAAGATTATCATTCCCAACGAGGACTACGTAGTTTAAGTACTGACTTCTTGACTTGTTTGAATCTAGACAAACTAAATATGCGGTGATATTGAACTTCTAAGCACGAACAATACAAAGGCAGCGTAAAAGGGGTTTTCAAATTCTAAAAGATTTGGGATGCTATGGGTTCACCACACTGACAAGCATGAGTCATTTAAAGATTACTCAATCAATAGAAAATATAAATCATGAAAGGAACTTTTCCTAATGTACATATCACCTCCTCTCAGAGTGTAATACGGTGTTTAATTAAGTTAATGATAGGAGCTGCAAGTGCACGGTCTATCGAAGTAGTAAATAATATTGTTTCCACAGGGAGCAGGTGTCAAGTACCGACCTTAAGTGTCAATGAAAGCTAGATGGTTCAGACTCAAAATAAAAGAATTACTCTAAAACTAAATTATCTAAAGTATCAAACCAAGAAGTCAACGACTTTAAGGGAAGACTACAGTTTAAAAAGTGTTCAGAACTTCAGATTTCACCGCGTTGAATTAATTAAACGTAAAACATTGAATCTAATTAAATTAAAACAAACGGATCTCCTTCTCTCGAAGCTCAATCCGACAGTAAATAACTTAAGGCGATCTTTCATATGGTACAGATTACCTTCTCTCGAAGCGTAATCCGGTGTCTAGCATAAGCTAATTTCCTACTCTCGTAGCAAAATTAACCTAAGAGACCCATTGGGCTCTATGAAATTTTGTAAATCCTCGAGTGACGTCGAACGACTCTCGTAATTCTAGTCACAAGTTTAAATGAGAACGATCGAGTGTTACGATTCACCTCTCGGTACTTCTTGTAACACTTAACACATATAAATGTTTGTACACAACAATCATGCGCAATAACTGTAACTCATTTAAATAAGTTAAATTACTTAATAAATACACTGAGATTCATTAGAAATGTTTTACATGAGGAAATATGTTCAACGAGCTACGCTTGAGTTCCGAACTAGGGTTTTATGCTAAGAAACACATAGTTACTCAATGAAAACCCAAGTAAATACAACCAAAAGTTAGGGAAATTATAGAACAAGGGTAGGAGACGACGAATCTTCAGTCCTCTCTCGAAAGCCCCAAAGAATCCGGTCGAATCAAGCCCTCGAATGCAAAAATCGCCCAACTTTTGCCCTAGTCGCGTTCTTCACGAGTTTGACCTCTGTAACCGCCTGAAAATATTGCTTTTGTACTTCCCCCGAAGCCTTGGGCAGTTAGGAAGGTTAATTCAGAGTTTCCCCCAATTTCCTGGCATCTGAAGCGTCCGATTTGATGGAAAACGGACGAACGGTCGCGAACAGCGGACGCGATCACGGGCGTGATCGCCGTCACGGCCAGGCCGTGACGAGTTCTGGATGCCGCAATGAAGTAATCACGGCCGTGATGCTTATCACGGGCAGGTCGTGATGATGTCGTAAAATATCTGGAAACTGAACACGACTGTGCGTCTAGACACGGGCATGCCGTGCTTGGCGCGAAAATTTCTGGAATGCCCGAACACGGGCGTGCGCATGGCGGTGACGGCTTCGGCAGAATTTTGATTTCTTGTTGAACATGGCCGTGACGGTTATCACGGCCCGGCCATGTTCTCCTCGTTACATGAAGATTCTGATGCCGCAATATACACGGCCGTGACTGTATGCACGGCCAGGCCGTGTTCAGCATATATAAGTCCAAAAATTCCCACAAATTTCTTGTGTGATGCTTAAAATGTGCTGAACTTTCCCATAACTTCATATCTTCAAAATATCTTCGAAAATCTAAGGAAATAACCTGCATTTCATAGAAAATTGAAAAAAAGTGAAGATTCTGAACTTTACACGGAAAATTGCCAAATTAAGTGATAAAACAAGATTAAAAGCCTGAAAAGATTATGTAAATGATACTTTAAATCATATAGAAATAACACCCATCAAAATATCACAGACTTAAAATCTTGCTTGTCATCAAGCAAAACGAGCTAGAAACCAAAGGGTAATGAAAGGAGGACGTTCTAAAACTAAAGCACTTACTAAGCAGAATTTACCATTACACCCAACCTTAACCTTAGAAGAAAAATGAGATACAATTAATACTGAAAACAGAAATCAATTCGATAGGTTGTACCTCAACATCTGAACAAGGATTAAGCACTATGCATACTACAACTAAACATTATTATCTATTCCTGCTGAAATAACCCAACTAAGCAGAATTTACCAGGATGTATTTATCTCAATATTGTAAGCATTGAATCATGAAATATCATCGGTTGGCTCAAGCTACTTCCCTGAACTAACTTGACACCTTGTGATGCGAAGGACAAACATTTGTGATGAATGCACCCCCGGTACTTAGTTAACAAGTAAATTCAGAGTGTGTACACCACATAATGTACACAAACTCATTTCTTCACCCTAAAGTAGAAGAAAGCGGAGTTTTTCACTCTTCCCAACCCCTTCTTTTCATTTCATGAGCCTTTATTCTTTTTCTTTTTTGTTATATAAGTCGTCGACAGTGCCAAGTGGAATGAAACCTTTGGATTCATCTGCACATCTGCACTTAGGTATCACTGCCCATTTTTTTGTCATTCATTTTTTTTATTTTTTTTTTGTTTTGCTTTTTAACATCCATGGTATCTCCTTTTCAGATGGGTCAATGAAAGGAATACAATAATGAAGTCATAGTATGTAATTATGCATTAAAACTAAATCAGAAGGAAAGGTTACCTATTGAATATCATTCATGCTACAGTAGAAATCATACTTAATTATAATATACAAGTTAGGTAACAGTGTAAAAGTAATCAAAATAAGAAGCACTTTAACAGAAGAAAAATCATACTTCCATGCCACAATGGTAACTTGGACTAGCTTGATAATTCAGACAAGATAAGATAACATAAGCATCACAGACTTAGAATCTCAGTGTAAAACGTAACGAAACACATGCATAAAAAGACAAACCAATTACCACTAACACAAACAATGTAACGAAACACATGCATAAAAAGACAAACCAATTACCACTAACATAAACAATAGTACTAACACAAGTACATAAACTCATAAGCACGAACACTAACAAAAGAGGGAGAAACCCTCTACCCACGGCAAAGAACTGCATAGTCTCCTATGCAGCTCAAAAAATATAGGAAATAGCATGAAAAAGGAAAACAACTTACTAAAGAGGCAAAATCACGTGGGGCCAAAGTTCAAATGCCGCAGCATCTCCTGAATAGCGCGATGGTCCTCGGCTTGCACCCGGCCCTGACGGGCTATCTCCTCCTCCATGTCAGTCTGGCGCCGTATAAGATCTCTGATCTCAAGGCCCTGCTCATGCTGGTCCTCGCGAATCACTTTAAGATAACCCTCAATGTTGGCATAGGCGTTCGCGGTGGACGCTGAAGAAGACGGCGCGGCGTGCCTGAAGGTACGGAAGGAAGGAGAGGGTGTTGCAGTGTCCATGGGGACATCATCATCTGGCACGGGCAGCATATGCCAGTTCCGCCGCTCACGGACGGAGGAGCACGCGGGGTACGGTAGCAACATCATGAAGTCGCTCTCGCGAAAGAGGAGGCTGAAGGCGTCACCCTCACGAGAGATCATCCTCATCGCTTGGCACGACTCCATATCAATGCGCGAGCCACCCCTCGCCTGCTCCAACCCGTAAGGCTGGACACCCAAGGCTACGACGATAGGAGTAATAAGGCCACCAGAAGCTATAACCCCCTTCTGGGCACTGGCTAACTTCTGCAATTGTTTAATGAGATAAAAAGCTGTATTTAACTTGCAGGAATATACCATAGACCAGAGGAAGAGTAGCTCGGTGGCGCGCACAATGCCATCGCTCTCGCCACGGACGAAGATAGTGTGCGCCAATACTCGATGCACGTAGCGGAAGCAAGGATTGCTGACGTGGCTGGCTCGGGCAGTTCGTGAGACATATGAATGCTCCCCCATGATAGCCATCCAGAAAGTCTGATCACCATACTCGGCCGGAGCTAATCGAGTGCCGTTCGCCGGAAAACCAAAGATCTGGTTAAGCTGTGACAGCGTGAGAGTTCGCTCCTATTTCGCTAGCCGGAAGGATATGGTGCCATCATGATCATCGGCATGAATGTTCACGTCGACCGTGAGGGACGACATGAACTCAAGCGTGATAGGCACATATGTTGCCGGTGCCGTCCGGAAAAACTGCTCCCACCCTATCTGCTGGAACATCCATAAGACGTCATCGTGGAGCCCCAGCATCTGGAGAGTACTACGATCAAGATAGCGGGTATTAATAACCCGTCGAGACTCCAGTAAGTTAGAACGCGCCTTCTGTGCGGCATCCCAGAATATAATCCCGTATTCATTCGGCTCCTCCTCCACAGCCAGACGCTTGGAGGTAGACTTTCGGGCTATCGCCTTCCTTCGACCGGACAAGATGAAGAGAAAGCCGGAGAAAAACTGGTGGAGCTGAAGAGAAAACCAACTTCTGGCGGAGAAATCCGGCGAGGTGGCGGCGGAATCCGGCAAGGTAGGGGCGGTAGGGGCTGACGGCGCTGGCAAAAAATGAAGCAGCAGTTGGAGATGGCAGAAGAGAGCCTAAGAAGGCGGAGGAGCAGCGGCGGCTGAAAGGTTGGATCTCAGAACTAGGAGTGGAATCTCGCAGATCTGGAAAACTGGAGGCGCTAGAGGGTGAAGGGAACTGGCGGCCGGCAATGTGGAAGGTCAGAGCACAGTCGGCGGCGAGATCCGGCGAAAAGTGGAGAAACACGGCTGTAGGCGATGAAATCCAGCGAGCAGCGGAAACACGCCTAGAAAACCATATCTCGGTGTCGCCGAGAAGCTGAGAGCGTCTAGGAAGCCTTGGACGGCGGTGGAGCAGAGTTCAGGCGAAGGTGGAGGCCTGAAAATGCAGAGAAGTGGCGGCGGCGGCTCAAGCACAGGCGTGAACCCTAGGGTTCCACCCCGGTGCGCTTTTATACGCGGGAAAGGCGAACTCAAGCACTACCATGTCTAGACGCACGGCTTAGCCGTGACTAGCTCGGTGCTGAAATGGCTTCACAAGCATGCCCGTGTCGATAATTACGACCAACCTGTGTTCACCTCGGTGCAAATCGGCCTGATCACGTTCACGCCCGTGACGATTATAACGGCATGCCCGTGATCACTTCGGTAGGCTCTGCTAGAAAACTGCAAGCTGATCACGGCCGTGAACGACTCGGCAATAAGCAAAAAGTTCCTGAAAAATTGCCAAAAATTGCTATCATTAGTAAGATGCTTTTCAATGTATAAAATCATAAAAATCATGCCATGGAATATCACAAAAGTTATCAAAATAAAAATAACAAACTAACTAAACAAACAACAACAACAACAAACGAAATCTGTCCATCAACACAACATAATAAAAGATAAATACTTGGGGTGCCTCCCAAGCAGCGCTGGTTTAAGGTCAATAGCTTGACCAATGTCTGTGCTCAATCATTGCACATCTAGTGGATTAGAGGCCGAAGAGGTGGCAGGTAAATGCCCCTTTCTTCTTTGCCTAAAAGTAACACCTATTGAGATAAGCAGCAGTAATAATAGGTGTACATAGGTCAATGTCTTAAAATCATGCAAAATAAAAATGTGTTTAAGTTCACTGTCTGTCTTTCTGAAAAATTGCAGTGCAACCAGAATCAGGGTCCGTATCAAATAAGTCATCTAGAATGGTCCATTCATCCCTTATATGTGAAGCACATGCGGCCATGTCTGTGCAAAAGTGAGATGCAAGACAATCCCACTTAGCCTTTGAACACTTCGTAGGCGCAGGTACTATCTCTACGTTACAGCATGAGCCTGAAAAAGAAGGACCTGACATATCAATAGATAAATAAAAATCTAAAATAGTATCACAAAAGTTCAGAGAAAGCTTCCTCTGCTTGACATCTATAACTGCCCCGGTGGTAGCTAGGAAAGGGCGGCCCAAGATAAGTGGTAATCTTGAATTTTCTAACATATCCAAGACTACAAAGTCTATAGGGACAAAGAGTTCCTCGACTTTAATTGGGACATCCTCTACTATTCCCACTGGGTGGTGTATAGAGCCGTTTGCAAACTGAAGAGCTATAGGTGTGGATTTCAAGCCTCCCAAGTCCTAATTTTTGAACAGGGAGAGAGACACGATACTCACACTGGCCCCCAAATCACAGAGAGCTCTCTCGAAGGAAAAATTACTGATACTATATGGAATAGAAAAAATGCCAGGATCTTGATGCTTCACTGGCATCCGTGAACTGTATTGTCCTGTCAATGCCTTAACCAATCTCTGAGGGCAGGGGACAGGTGGCGTGAGAGGTGGTGAAGGAATAAGGACTGGTCTTTGCTGGGCCTTAGACTCTATGGGTAGTTCCTCTGAATACTGGGTATCTGAGCTATCAATGTCTGCCTCTCCAACAGGACATTCTCTAAGGGACACATGTGGAGCTTCCAATTGAGTTCCAGTACAAGTCAGAATCGCGTTGCAGTGTTCTCTTGGATTTGCCTCAGCTTGAGAAGGAAGCTTCCCAGAAGGTCGAGCAGATGAACTTGCCTGTTGGGCAATCTGGTTCTCCATCATCCTTGAATGAGTGAGCAATGAATCCACTTTAGAATTCAATTGCCCCACCTAGAATTCAATTGCCTGATAGGCTCGTCCACATCTTCATTTCTCTTAGACTGGGTGCTGACGAAGTTCTCAAGTAGTATTTCCAAATTGGACTTCTGTGGTTGATTGAATTATCGCGGTGAAAGTCCAGGTGGTGGCCTAAAGGATGCCTGGGGAAACTGATTGCCAAAATTTTCCTAGGGAGCCTGATTATTGAAATTCTGGGGAATGGCCTGGTTCTGGTTGTTCCAGTAGGAGAAGTTGGGATGATTTCTCCAACCGGGATTATAGGTGCCTGAGAAAGGATCATTCTGCTGCCGCTGATTGAAATTGCCTATAGCATTCACATGATCTACAGACACATCAGAAGAAGAAGAAGGTGCCATTATCTGGAAGTTAGTGGCACCATGCCCAGAATTCCCACAAATTTCACAGATAATCGTATTAACAGACGACACATTAAAATTCATAGAAGTAAGTTGGTGTGACAAGGAATCAACCTTTGCCGCCAACGAACTTAGCATATCAAGGTCATGCTTACCTCCTCTTACCGGGACGTTTCTCTCACTCGTTCATTGGTAATGATTTAGAGCCATGTCCTCGATTAAAGTCATGGCATCGTCTACACACTTATTCATCAGGGCGCCTCCCACGGCTGCATCTATAGATAAACGAGTATTGTATAAAAGACCATTATAAAAAGTATGCACGATTACCCATTTGTCCAGTCCGTGATGCGGGCACATTCGCAGTAACTCTTTAAAGTGGTCCCAGGCCTCGTAGAACGACTCGCCTTCCCTCTGGTTGAAGTTCGTTATTTGGTTCCTTAACTGAGCTGTCTTGCTCGGTGGGAAATACTTGGAGAGGAACACATGGGAAAGCTGTTCCCATGTTGTGATTGAGCCGTGAGGAAGGGAGTGTAGCCATGCTCGCGCGCGATCCATAAGGGAAAAGGGAAAAAGACGTAAGCCTATTGCATCAGATGTTACCCCATTTATCTTAAGGGTATCACAGTATTCAAGAAAAATGGACAAATGAAGATTAGGATCTTCCTGTGGTGAACCGCTGAATTGGTTCTGCTGAACCATATGCACAAGGGCTGGCTTGATCTCAAAGTTATTTGCTTCGACCGATGGTCGAGCAATGCTAGAGTGCAAGCCCTATACATTAGGTGCAGCAAAATCTCGTAGTAAGCGGTTCTGGTCCATTGCAGTATGCAGGTTCGGATGGGCTTCCTCAAGCTGTTGATCCTGAGTTTTCCTCTAAGCTCAGAGGGTCCTTTCAATTTCGAGATCTTCTGGCACTAGCTGACCTGTTCTAATAGTTCTTGGCATGCACAAGGTTAGTAGACCAGAGAATAATACAAGCTTGAAGAAAGAAAGAAGATAAGAATATAAACAAATGAACTAAAATGAAAACAAAAAAGAAAATAAAAACAAAAAGTATCTAGTCTATCAACTCAACCGTTAATCGATATTGAATACGCCTTGCACCCCGGCAACGGCGCCAAAAACTTGATAGGAGCTGCAAGTGCACGGTCTATCGAAGTAGTAAATAATATCGTTCCCACAGGGAGCAGGTGTCAAGTACTGACCTTAAGTGTCATTGAAAGCTAGAAGGTTCAGACTCAAAATAAAAGAATTACTCTAAAACTAAATTATCTAAATTATCGAACCAAGAAGTCAACGACTTTAAGGGAAGATTATAGTTTAAAAAGTGTTCGGAACTTCAGATTTCACCACGTTGAATTAATTAAACGTAAAACATTGAATCTAATTAAATTAAAACAAACGGATCTCCTTCTCTCGAAGCTCAATCCGACAGTAAATAACTTAAGGCAATCTTTCCTATGGTACGGATTACCTTCTCTCGAAGCGTAATCCGGTGTCTAGCATAAGCTAATTTCCTACTCTCGTAGCAAAATTAACCTAAGAGACCCATTGGGCTCTATGAAATTTCGTAAATCCTCGAGTGACGTCGAACGACTCTCATAATTCTAGTCACAAGTTTAAATGAGAACGATCGAGTGTTACGATTCACCTCTCGGTACTTCTCGTAACACTTAACACATATAAATGTCTGTACACAACAATCATACGCAATAAGTGCAACTCATTTAAATAAGTTAAATTACTTAATAAATACACTGAGATTCATTAGAAATGTTTTACATGAGGAAATATGTTCAACGAGCTACGCTCGAGTTCCAAACTAGGGTTTTACGCTAAGAAACACATAGTTACTCAATGAAAACCCAAGAAAATACAACCAAAAGTTAGGGAAATTACAGAACAAGGGTAGGAGATGACGAATCTTCAGTCCTCTCTCGAAAGCCCCAAAGAATCCGGTCGAATGCAAAAAATTGCCCAACTTTTGCCCTAGTCGCGTTCTTCAGGAGTTTGACCTCTGTAACCGCCTAAAAATCTTGCTTTTGTACTTCCCCCGAAGCCTTGGGCGGTTAGGAAGATTAATTGGGAGTTTTCCCCAATTTCCTGGCATCTGGAGCGTCCGATTTGATGGAAAATGGACGAACAGTCGCGAACAGCGGACGCGATCACGGGCGTGATCGCCGTCACGGCCAGGCCGTGACGAGTTCTGGATGCCGTGATGAACACGGCCGTGACGGTAAGCATGGCTAGGCCGTGTTCAGCTTATATAAGTCCAAAAATTCTCAAAAATTTCTTGTGTGATGCTTGAAATGTGCTGAACTTTCCCATAACTTCATATCTTCAAAATATCTTCGAAAATCTAAGGAAATAACCTGCATTTCATAGAAAATCGAAAAAAAAGTGGAGATTCTGAACTTTACAAGGAAAAATGCCAAATTAAGTGATAAAACAAGATTAAAAGCCTGAAAAGATTATATAAATGATACTTTAAATCATATAGAAATAACACCCATCAGTTAACTCCCTACTCTCATGACTATTAACCTAATTAAACCCATTAAGTTCTATGAAAAGCTGTTAGATCCTTCAGACGAATCTAACCTACTCTTATGATTGGATTCGAAGGTTCAACTGAAATAGATCGAACGTTGCGATTCACCTCGCGGTACTTATCGCAACATCTAATACGTAATTTTACATGGCCAATGTAAATTACAAAATGAACACAACTTCAGTCAAATCATGATAATAAATTCATATGAAAAGAGTATAAAATATAGATCAATTCATGTATGTCAGCGGGCTACGCCCATTAATCCCGAAACAAGGATCTACTCACTCATGTTCGTAAAGTAAAACATGTTTGGACAATGAACAAGTAAGAATCTTATGAGAATTGCAAGGAAATCACTAAGACAACAATAAAATTGCATTCTCCTCGATCTGTAGATGAGAAAGAGTCGATTAATCGTCGCTTTCGCGTGGAATCTCACCAGAGTATGCTTTGAAACTTGAATTTCGCCCTCGTCGTCGCCACCACTTGTGTTCATCCGAAAAAGCTCTCCAGCCCTCAAAAAATCTGATATTTTATAGTTAGACCAGTTTGGAACTCATCAAGGAATGGTTCTGCAAAGTTTGGTTCAAATACGGTTCGAATCGGTGGAGAATCGAGTGAAAAACTCGTCAGGTGGCAATTTTCACGGTCCGTGATGAGTTTATGGCCACGACCGTAAATGTCTTTGTGTGTACAGCTTTTTGTGTTGGGAAACCCCGGGGGCATTTTACAATTTTCAGAGTCATGGACATACATTTTACGCAGCGGAAGAATGTCCCCGAAACAGGCCGGTCCCAAAAACCCAGTGAAGATCGCAAGCAAGGGAGTCGACACGATGAGTTAGTAAGTACCTTAGGAGCAATATGGAGCGATGCCGATGTAGGCGTCCAAGTCTGCGCCCTCTGCAGTCTCGCACACACGGATCTCTTGAGTTCTCTTCTTCCACGCCCGGTGCTAGCCTCGGGAAGAAGATCCAAGCCTTAGGAAGATGTTTTACTTCTCTTGCGCCACCTAGAGAAAAGATGCGCCAAGTGAAGAGGGAAAACTACCCAAGCCGCCAAGCCCTAGATCTCTTTGCGCCAAGAGGAAAGGAGGAAGAGGCTTGCGGTTATGGAAGATGCGCCCTTGCTCCAAGCACTCGCCCCTCTCCTTGTGTTCACGCCTTCAAGGATTGATTACTCACAAGAGGGGGCGACTAGGGTCACATTTATAGGGCAAGAGGCGGTTAGGATAATGGCTAGGATCATGACAAGTGTAGGGCTAGGATGAGGAGGTTTGAGACAAGGAAAGTCTCCAAGACATTTTCATAATTCTCATTCAACCTTTCCTTTTGTTCCCACGCCTTTCCTTGTGCACCAAGGCCTTCCCTTGCGCCTCAAGCAATGCCATAGAGGCATTCATTCCATCCTAGCAAGAGAGGGGAGGCGCCCTTTACTTCCATAATGAAGCAAAGGCGCCAACATGACCCCATTATGCCCCTAGGTGCCTAATGGTTCATGTTTCTCCCCATTATACCCTTTTAGCCTCTCATCTCTTCATGAGAACTTGTCATTGGGCCTCATTGGATAATGAGCTAGCCCAAACTTCATTACATGGGTTGATTAAGCACTTGGATCCAATCCAATGCAACCCTAATCCAAATGTGACCAACCATGGTCAATTACGGGTCAACCTGCCAAAAATGAAGTTTGGCTCCAATAACATTCTTCCATCTCATCAGGCCCATTGGCGCTGATGAAATCTCCCAATTAGATCCGAGTTATCCAATAACTCGATCATAAGGCTTCCCGATCAATATGAGAACTCAAGTATCAAGGTGTGCGACCCTGTAGGTTCCTCTGACGCTGGCAGTGCTGACCAGAGGTCATCACAAGCAGTGAGTGGCACCTAGCAGTGCATCGCTGCTACCCAGGTCGTTGGAATGGATATCGACATCGACATCCCCATCATCGCAACTAGGTACAGATGCATTACAGTCTCTTTGCAGTACTGATATCCGATTGGACAAGTGTGTCACCACTTGTTTTCATCCAATCACATGGCTATGACTAAAACAGGTTCTCACCTGGGTATGGCCATACACTCTCAGTCATAGAACCATATAGGAGCTCCATGGATATCATACTTCCTTAGGAAAGGGGCAAATCCTATGTCTGTCCATTGATCTTCTCATATGGGTCGTGACATGCTCAATAACAACCGTTATGACCTCCCAGCTACGGCAAGATGTTAGGTTGTATCAAAGCAAGTCCCTAACCATATAGAATGATCAATGACCTCAAGTCAAGGGATCAATGCATCTCCTGTCACTTATGAGGATAACTCATGACACCAAGTCATAGCCTCATAGCGGGTCTATCTAGTATATCCTCCAATGATATACCCATGTGTCCGCGTTAGCACCACGTCCCTAACCAGCCCACATACCAGTCTCTTAAGTACCAGAGCTGTCCCATATCCACTCAGGTACATTGATTGGGGACAATTATTTGAGCACAGATCTAATCTGTCTCCAGGGACATTATCATGTAAGTACACAATCGCAGGTGTAGACAAACAATGACAACGATAATGCCAGAATGATATATAAATATCAATGTCAAGTAGTACATAAGTTGACCAAACTAGGTCCTAGGGCATATACACCAACAATCTCCCACTTGCACTAAGACCTAGAAGTTGAGGAATCTCAACCCCATATCTCTAGCGTGACCATCATGCTTCTGCTGCGCCAAAGCCTTGGTCAATAGGTCTGCCAGATTGTTCTCTGTGTCTACTCTGCTAATCTTGACATCACCTCTGTCAATGATCTCTCTGATCAGGTGAAATCTTCTGAGTATGTGTTTGGATCTTTGATGAGACCGTGGTTCCTTGGCTTGTGCAATTGCTCCATTGTTGTCACAGTAGAGTTCAATGGGATCCATTGCACTAGGTACCACTTGAAGATCACATAAGAACTTCCTTATCCAAACAGCTTCCTTGGCTGCCTCAGAAGCAGCCACATACTCAGCTTCGGTTGTAGAATCTTCTATGGTGGATTGCTTGAAGCTCTTCCAACATACAGCGCCTCCATTTATCTTGAACACATAGCCGGCCTGCGATCTAAAGTCGTCAGGGTCAGACTGGAACGATGCATCAGTATAGCCCTGCATACTGAGCTCTTTCTGTCCCCCATAGACCAAGAACAAATCCTTAGTTCTTCTAAGATACTTTAGGATGTTCTTTACGGCCACCCAGTGCTGTAGACCAGGATTGGATTGGTATCGGCTGGTTATGCTCACAGCATATGCCACATCTGGTCTAGTACATAACATTGCATACATGATCGATCCTACTGCCGAAGCATAAGGAATTCGACTCATATCATCCCTCTCAGCCTGTGTTGTAGGACACTGGCTCTTTGAGAGAGTAAGGCCATGTCTCACTGGAAGGTATCCTTTCTTGGATTACTCCATGTAGAACCTCTCCAATACCATATCAATGTAAGTACTTGGACTAAGGGCCAGAAGCCTCTTGGATCTATCCCGGTAGATCCTCACGCCTAGAATATAGGCGGCCTCCCCTAAGTCTTTCATCTCAAAACACTTCCCCAACCATGTCTTCACAGCTTGAAGACTAGGGATGTCGTTTCCGATGAGCAGTATGTCATCAACATACAAAACCAGAAAAATCACCAAGCTCCCACTAAATTTTCTGTATACACAGGCGTCATCTTCGCTTTTGAGAAAGCCATAATCTCTCACGGCCTCATCAAATTGAAGATTCCAACTTTGAGATGCTTGTTTTAATCCATAAATGGACCTCTTTAGCCTGCAGACTTTATTAGCCTCTGCAGGATGGATCAGGTTGTGACATATACACATCCTCAGTCAGCTTCCCGTTAAGGAACGCTGTCTTCACATCCATCTGCCATATCTCATAGTCATGATATGCAGCTATAGCAAGCAGAATCCGAATGGATTTAATCATGGCAACCGGCGAGAAGGTTTCATCATAGTCCACCCCGTGGACTTGTTTAAATCCTTTAGCCACTAGTCTACCCTTATAGGTAACTATTTTGCCATCCATGTCTGTCTTCCTTTTGAAGACCCATTTACACCCTATGGGTTTTACCCCATCAGACAGCTCAACCAAATCCCAGACTTGGTTAGCCGACATGGAATCCATCTCGGATCGCATGGCGTCAAGCCATTTCTCGGAGTCCGGTCCACTGACCGCCTCATCATAGGTTCTAGGTTCATCCTCAATGATGAAGATCCCATCGTGTTGGGTCGGTAGCGACCCATACCTTTCAGGTGCACGACGAATTCTCCCAGACCTACGCGGGACCTGTGTCTGAGCCTCAGGTTGCCTAGAAATCGGTGCAGGTGGCTCAGATTCCATCTCTTTGTCTTGTGCTTGCACTTGGACCTCATCCAAGTCAAACTTCCTCCCACTAACTTCTTTCATAAGAAATTCTTTCTCTAGAAAGACAGCACCCCGAGCAACAAAAACTTTGTTCTCGGTTGGGACATAGAAGTAGTATCCTTTAGTTTCCTTAGGATACCCCACAAACATACACTTATCAGATCTAGGTTCTAGCTTGCTAGAATCCTGACGTTTGACATAAGCCTCACATCCCCAGATCCTGATAAACGTGAGATTAGGGCGTCTCCCATTCCACACCTCGTATGGTATTTTGGAGACACTCTTAGATGGAACATTATTCAGTATCAGAGAAGCTGTTTCTAGTGCATGCCCCCAGAATGATGAAGGTAGAGTTGCATGACTCATCATGGATCGAACCATATCCAATAAAGTTCGATTTCTCCTTTCAGATACACCATTCCATTGAGGTGTTCCAGGAGGAGTGAGGTGGGATATGATCCCACACTCTCTCAGATAGTCAAAGAACTCACCACTCAGGTATTCTCCACCTCGATCTGATCGAAGAGCTTTAATGGATCTTCCAAGCTGGTTCTCTACTTCATTCTTGAACTCCTTGAATTTCTCAAAGGATTCATATTTATGTCTCATTAAGTAGACATAACCATACCTACTGAAGTCATCAGTGAAGGTAATGAAGTAGTTGTACCCTCCTCTGGCTTGTTTATTGAAGGGCCCACACACATCAGTATGTATGAGATCCAATAAACCTTCTGCCCTCTCACCAATCTTGGTGAAGGGCGCCTTTGTCATTTTCCCTAATAAACAAGGTTCACAAGTATCAAATTTCTCCAAGGAACTTGAATCTAACAATCCATTTGCATGGAGTTGTTGGATGCGATTCTTGTTTATATGGGCTAATCGACAGTGCCATAGGAAAGCACCAACTGAACCACTCAGTTTGGTCCTCTTATTGCTTATGTTACAAATAGAACTTTTCATATCCAAGATATATAGACCATTGCACAAAGTACCCTTCCCATAGAACATATTTGCAAATGAAAAAGAACAGGAGTTCTTATTTATTTCAAATTTAAATCCTTTCCTTGCCAAGCAAGGAATGGATACAATGTTCTTCGTTAGCGAAGGTACACAAAAGCAATTGTCTAGTTCTAATTGAAGTCCAGAAGGCAAGGAGAGAGTCAAAACGCCTACAGCAACAGCAGCAACCTGTGCCCCGTTTCCAACGCGTAGGTCAATCTCTCCAAGCCGCACCAATCTACTTTTCTTGAGCCCCTGCATATTTGTACAAATATGAGCTCCACATGCGGTATCCAATACCCATGACATAGAAGTAGAAAGATTGACTTCTGTAACATAGATACCTGAGCTAGAAGTTAAGGTCAAGCCTTTCTTCTCCTCATTCTGATGCTGCTTGCAGTCCCTTCTCCAGTGGCCCTGCTCGCCACAGTGAAAACACCTCTGTTCCTTTGACCTCTTCGCCTTTTTCTTTAGTGCCTTGGTAGGACCTCTGGCACTGCTCTTAGCACGTGCCTTACCCTTCTTCTTTATCTTCTTGGTCGCAGGGACCAAAAGAATAGAATTGGATTTGGTCTTACCCATCTCTTGCTCGGCTGTTTGGAGCATATTCATCAATTCCTCCCGTGTGCACTCAATCCGGTTCATGTTGAAGTTAATGATAAACGGACTGAAGCTAGGGGGCAGGGAATGAAGAATAAGATCCGCAACCAGCTTGTTGTCTATGGTGTGTCCCAGTCTCCTGAGATGATCCACATTCCCAATGAGTTTGAGAACATGGAGTCTCACTGGTGCACCTTCAGACAACTTGCACCGAAAGACTGCTTTGGCGGTGTCAAATCTCTCAGTTCTAGCCTGAGCCTCGAACATCTGTTTCAGACGAGTAATCATCTGAAAAGCGTTCTGCTCCTCATATTGCACCTGCAGTTCAGGTGCCATACTGGCTAGCATAAGACATGCACCTACAAAGAGTCATCCTGATGATTTCTATAAGCATCTCTGTCTGCCGTTCGGGCATTAGGCGGAGGAGCCGCAGGAAGAGGCTGTTCAAGGACATACAGCTTCTTTTCGAGCTTGAGGACTATCCTCAAATTCCGATGCTAGTCCATAAAGTTAGTTCCAACTAACTTATCCTTATCAAGGAGGGATCGCAGTGATAATCCGCCAGTGTTCGTAGCCATTGTTCTACAACACCCAAGAAGAACAGATTAGTACTACTTCGAATCATTTAAACTGGACTTGTTTTAAATGATTTCTGCTCTCACTATTTTAAATTCGCATTGACAACCCACAAAGTCAATCGGGAAGTTTAAGACTTCCTAGTGAGATGGGATCCTTATTTCACATGAGGCTTCGCGTCCCACGAGGGTGGGATGAGATGCATAAAGTAACCCATGCTTCCTAAGGTGGGCGCGCCGGCTGATTGCTCCAAGCAACTCCCCTTGTTGAGACAGTCTGGGCATTTCATGTCCAGCGAGGGCTGGATACAACATGAAACCTTTACCTCTCAACGATGCCTCTAGACTTTCACCATGTGCCCAGCACATGTGAACTTCTAGTCAAGTCCATTCCTAACCGTTATGCCCAGGGCCAACGAGTTTCCTTGCGAAGGCACGCCCAGGTTAAAACTGGACTGGGGAAACCATTGCCACCACGCACTTTCTAAAGATAAGTGGGTGTGTCCCACGAGGGTGGGAAACAATTCACAACTCCACTGATCGATAGCTTAGTGAGGGCTACGCGTTAGAAGGCTACCAGACTTGATATTTTAATTGAGGGTTTTTTGTTTAAGGTCTCATCATCTCAGTTTTATCTTATGTCTATCATTACAGGCATGCAATCCTATAGTGATAACATAACGGTAAAACATTTCAGGCATGCTTCTGCAGATAATAATAAAAGCAGTAAAGGATGATGTGATCATATCCTATACAAGACATTGAACCAATCCATGCCATGAAATAGGTTCAACTCTTGTCCTAGAACTCAAGCCCCAAAAACTAGACCTAGACTAGCCGACCTCTAGCTTGAACTTCAAGGTTGACTCCAAGGTCCTTCTCTCATGGTTTAGCTCTCAAACCCTAGAGGTACACTTTAAAAGTTCCCCGTAGGTTCGGCCAATGCCATGGTCTTCCTCCAAGGAAGGTGCGCCACCATGCAAGGGGCCAAGATAGCTAGCTCTCAAACCAAAAGAGGTTTGGCCAAGCTTTCTTGCGCCACCAAGCAACCAAGCACCAGCTTACATGCGCCACCTTGCATGCTTGCGCCATCAAGCAAGATGCGAGCATCAAGGTCCAAGAAGGATGCGCCTAGCCCTTAATCTTCCTCTTAATTTTTACAAAAATAATGAAAAAGATGGCACGCAGGCCGCACAAGGATACATCATAGGCATGCAAGAGGGGCTTGACTCATGATCACAACATTATGCACAATCAAGGTATTTACTCATACAATTCTACATGCTCATGAAAAACATAAAAACTGAAATTTTACTTTTTCATAAAACCAGTTTCTTTTTCTCATCTTCTTCTCACAAATCCTCTGGTTTATTGCGATTTATTTTTCATGATGATTTCAGAGATCCTTTCGGCTGGCAATTTTGTCAGATCAAGAGACTTGGCCAGTCCGAAGACACAATGCCCGTCCTACTTGACAAAATTACGTGCGCCTTTGATCTTTAAATCAAACAAGAAAAATAGTCCAAAAAACCAAAAGAGATTGAGAGGATGATAGAAACAAGAAACCCTAATTTTTTCTACTTTTAGAAAAATCGATTCCCATGCATCATGCTATTTTCGAAAATAGAGATATGGCATGTGAGCATGGAAGAAAAGCAGAAAACATCGTTCGAGTCTTGCAAGTCGCTTTGATACCACTATTGGGAAACCCCAGGGGCATTTTACAATTTTCAGAGTCATGGACATACATTTTACGCAGCGGAAGAATGTCCCCGAAACAGGCCGGTCCCAAAAACCCAGTGAAGATCGCAAGCAAGGGAGTCGACACGATGAGTTAGTAAGTACCTTAGGAGCAATATAGAGCGATGACGATGTAGGCGTCCAAGTGTGCGCCCTCTGCAGTCTCGCACACACGGATCTCTTGAGTTCTCTTCTTCCACGCCCGATGCTAGCCTCGGGAAGAAGATCCAAGCCTTAGGAAGATGTTTTACTTCTCTTGCGCCACCTAGAGAAAAGATGCGCCAAGTGAAGAGGGAAAACTACCCAAGCCGCCAAGCCCTAGATCTCTTTGCGCCAAGAGGAAAGGAGGAAGAGGCTTGCGG
Source organism: Costus lasius (assembly GCA_027563935.2). Taxonomy (NCBI): domain Eukaryota; kingdom Viridiplantae; phylum Streptophyta; class Magnoliopsida; order Zingiberales; family Costaceae; genus Costus; species Costus lasius. Next base: position 88,928,427 of record CM050450.1, on the reverse strand, counting down.
TTATGGAAGATGCGCCCTTGCTCCAAGCACTCGCCCCTCTCCTTGTGTTCACGCCTTCAAGGATTGATTACCCACAAGAGGGGGCGACTAGGGTCACATTTATAGGGCAAGAGGCGGTTAGGATAATGGCTAGGATCATGACAAGTGTAGGGCTAGGATAAGGAGGTTTGAGACAAGGAAAGTCTCCAAGACATTTCCATAATTCTCATTCAACCTTTCCTTTTGTTCCCACGCCTTTCCTTGTGCGCCAAGGCCTTGCCTTGCGCCTCAAGCAATGCCATAGAGGCATTCATTCCATCCTAGCAAGAGAGGGGAGGCGCCCTTTACTTCCATAATGAAGCAAAGGCGCTAACATGACCCCATTATGCCCCTAGGCGCCTAATGGTTCATGTTTCTCCCCATTATACCCTTTTAGCCTCTCATCTCTTCATGAGAACTTGTCATTGGGCCTCATTGGATAATGAGCTAGCCCAAACTTCATTACATGGGTTGATTAAGCACTTGGATCCAATCCAATGCAACCCTAATCCAAATGTGACCAACCATGGTCAATTACGGGTCAACCTGCCAAAAATGAAGTTTGGCTCCAATAACATTCTTCCATCTCATCAGGCCCATTGGCGCTGATGAAATCTCCCAATTAGATCCGAGTTATCCAATAACTCGATCATAAGGCTTCCCGATCAATATGAGAACTCAAGTATCAAGGTGTGCGACCCTGTAGGTTCCTCTGACACTGGCAGTGCTGACCAGAGGTCATCACAAGTAGTGAGTGGCACCTAGCAGTGCATCACTGCTACCCAGGTCATTGGAATGGATATCGACATCGACATCCCCATCATCGCAACTAGGTACAGATGCATTACAGTCTCTTTGCCGTACTGATATCCGATTGGACAAGTGTGTCACCACTTGTTTTCATCCAATCACATCGCTATGACTAAAACAGGTTCTCACCTGGGTATGGCCATACACTCTCAGTCATAGAACCATATAGGAGCTCCATGGATATCATACTTCCTTAGGGAAGGGGCAAATCCTATGTCTGTCCATTGATCTTCTCATATGGGTCGTGACATGCTCAATAACAACCGTTATGACCTCCCAGCTACGGCAAGGTGTTAGGTTGTATCAAAGCAAGTCCCTAACCATATAGAATGATCAATGACCTCAAGTCAAGGGATCAATGCATCTCCTGTCAAGGGATCAATGCATCTCCTGTAAGTACACAATCGCAGGTGTAGACAAACAATGACAACGACAATGCCAGAATGATATATAAATATCAATGTCAAGTAGTACATAAGTTGACCAAACTAGGTCCTAGGGCATATACACCAACATTTTGTACACAGAAAATTTCACAAGCCGTGATGGATTCATGGCTTCGCCCGTGAAAGTTTCTGTGCATTCCAACACTTAGCCGTTTTTCGCCCTTCGTTCGACATCAAAATTACGCCCGAGCCATAATTACGGCCAAGGCCGTGAATGTCGAATTCTTTACCATTTTCGCTCCAAATTTGACGTGTAAGCTCGTGATCTCCTCGGGAATCATTCTTTGGCTTCAAAACTCATGAAATTCTTCATTTTTGGGTGATTTTACCTACATTTTCATAAAAAGTAAGAAAAGTGAAGATTCCGTGCTAAGTGTAGTAAAAACTCCGAAATAAGCACAAAATCATGCAAATAAACCCAAAATATGATCTAAAATATAGGCAAAAGTGTGGTGTAAATACAACACATCAAAATACCCTAGACTTAGAATTTTGCTTGTCCTCAAGCAATACATCAATAAGAAAAAAGAATGTAGAGATAAGGAACACTCATCAGTTTTACCATCAATAAAGCCCTTAGTCTACATTTCAGGTATGCAACTTTTTAGAACTTAGATCATTCAAGAGAAGTCATAGTAAAAATAAATCATCAAGAGTTTACAATCCAAGAAAGATAAAATTCACAAGCCATGTTATAATGCTCATTCAACACATATCAAATAATCAAATACTTCTTGGTTTAATAAATTTGCCTTAATCAATAGATAAAGATTTACTTTAAGTCATTTGGTTAAACTGTAGATACGAGATTTTTAATACAATTTGGTCTTTAAACTGTTATTTATCATAACATTGTTTAAAGTATACTACAAAACAGTATAATTTAACTCATGGTCTCAATCTTATGCCAGTGGAATTTTCCACTTAGCCTACAGCTTTTTATTTTTCTCACAATTTTCTTTTTAGACTTCAACTCATGTCTTTGGTACCATTGCCAATTTTTCACAGTGCTAAGTAGAGGAGTCAAAATATTTTTTTTCAGTAAAAATATGAAAAAAGCCGGCCAGTGTCAACCCATAACCTCAGATTATGCTACCAGAGGAGTTGGAGCAAATCTCAAGTTAAATATATAAATCACTAAATTTCTATCCATAAAAATCACTATTAAATCAAAGGAAAATAAATTAAACTTACAGTACAAGGATCACTATGCACATGTTGTTTAAACATACAACAATTCCTATGTAAACTTCATCAATACTAGAATCGATCTTACTCAACAATTTAAGTTTTCATGAAATCTCAAAAATTCTCTAAGTCATCAAATTAAATGCCCAAAATGCTTCCTAAGTTCAAAATTAAGGGTAAAATGAATCTGATTAATCCTTAACAATCTTAAACATTCAAAATTCATATCTATAAAACTTTGAAGGATTAACAAAACATGAAAAAGGACACCCTAGACTTAAATTGTTGCATATGTATAAACATTGAATCAATGAAAGATTTCAGAAAAAAAAATTTACAGGAGTTCCCTTTGTATTATTGGCAAAACCCTGTACAGTTATATCAAAAGTGTGAAATACAGCTCAAAAAAATCCGGAAAATATACCATAAAAGATATTCAAGTTTTACATGGTAATCAACTTTCAAACATCAAATACCCTCATGTTTTATCATCCAAATCATAGTTTACCATAGAGAGTTACTATTCACTCTAAATATCAAAGAATATATATCAAAATCAATTTAGAATGCACAAACTCTTTAGCATAACATCAAAATGAACCATATAATATCCAGAAACAACGTACACACGCAAAGAAAACATAAAAATGCTGTGTGTGGTTGTATCGGCATCCAATCTACTAAATCCTGTGCACAAATAAGATAAATGTGAGATCTCCTACATAATATCAAAGAATTACTATAAATACATCAAAACGAAATAAAGATACTCACAAGATCTATCAGTCTGTCTCCGTATGCTCAGAATCCTCCTCCTCGTCTCTAGTATGTCGTGTCAATGAAGATGGGAGACGACGCCGTAATAGCTCCTCTATTGCGCGTAAAGACTCGAGTGCAATATCAATCCAAAAAAAAATAATCCAAAAGCTCCAAATCGATGCTAGAAGTATGCAAATCTAGTGTCAATGTTGTGTCGCAAGTCTGAGCAAGGAAAACTCACGGATCTGTGCGGAAATCAGACTCAAATTGGTCGAAAATCGAATTCTGGCGGGTCAGCGGACAGACGGCGATTCTCCATGAACTCCGGCAAAAATCTGGTGGAAGATCTTTGGAATCACTCACTGCAAGTAGAGAAAAGTAGGTGGAAAGGTTTCGTCGCCGCTCATGGAAGGAATCGTCGAAAATCGGCGAATTACGAGCGTGGGCGTAATACCGTAAGAACTTATGGTCTGTAAAGTCTTCACAGCTTCGGCCGTAATTCCTCTTCAATGTACACCGGCTATATTTAAAATCACGGCTGCGTGATATTCATGGGTTCGGCCGTAAATCTCGTGTTTTTGACCTTGGTCTCCTACAGAAAAATCACAGAAAATTTTCAAAAAAATTCCTGCACGCAAAACAACAAATTTAGAGTGTTTTTCTTATAAACAAATTCATCATATCATGCAGATAAAATTGAATAAGAAAATTCAAAGTAAAATAACTAATCACGAGAAATTCAAAAACTTAATAAAAAAATATTGAAATTAACAAAATTCAGAGTCTCTGGGTTGCCTCCCGGGTAGCGCTTATTTAAGGTCCTTAGCTTGACCAAAATAATGTTCTTTGTCCTTCAGGTGGATATGAGGCACAGTGAATAATAGACAGCATTTGTTCTTCACGCCTTTCCAGATCGTTACATGGGTTTAACTTTAAAGGTTGAGATAATTCCCATGTTCCATCTTTCTTATTCTTGTCCCTCTCACACTTTGCCTGATATTCTAAGGGACGTCTATCGATTTCAAAAATATTTCCTTGATCAAATTTATCCTCCTTCACTTCAAGGGATCGACGGGAACCTACAAAATATAGTTTCTTAGCCCTTAAAGAAAAATCATAAACCAATTGCTGTCATTTAAATTCAACGTTAACTTCTCATGCAACATATCAATTATAGCTCATGTACTTGCCATAAATGGTCTACCTAGAATAATAGGTGATATAGTGTCTTCTTCCATTCTAACAACCATGAAATCAGTCAAGATAGAAAACTTATCAATTTTAACAGACACATTTTCTAAAATTCATAAAGGTTGCTGAACAAATCCATTAGCAAATTGAAGACAAGTTCCAGTAGGTTTAAATTCTCCACTACCTACTTTCTCAATCATATATGAAGGCATCAAACTAACACTCGATCCTAAGTCACATAAAGAATTCTCAACAAAAAACTTACTAACTTGGTAGGGAATTGAAATGTCTCTAGGATCTCTTATCTTTGTTATTTCTATGTCCATACTTGGTCGCCTTTCATCTCAAACTCTCTAATATTAGATTTTCCCTGATCTGCTCCAAATAGCCTCTGGGGAAAAGGGATTGGAGGAACATATGCAGGCGGGCCTACATATTTCGGCTCCTCCCCTTTCTCCTCACAGCTCTCTAACTCAAGAGTAATGTCCTCAGGTGTGTCCATAGAACTCTCGATAAGCCCTCCAAGTGCGTCATTGTTTTTACCACTCACAATAGCAACCGCATTATAATGCTTCCTGGGATTCATCTCAGGTTGTCCCGGAAGTTTCCCTATGGACCTATTAGTAGAATTCGCTGGCTGAGCCATCTAGTTCTCTAACATCTCGTTGTGGGTAGCCAAAGCATCCACACGAGATGTCAGCTGCTTGACTGCATTAGCGAGGTCATCAGTGCTCTTCTACTGTTTCATAAGAAATCCCTCTAGCATGGTCTCCAAGTTTGACTTCTGGGGCTATCCATACTGTCTTGATTGAAAGCCTGGTGGTGGCCTGTTATTCTGCTGAGGATACTGAGGAGGAACTTGCCCTTGATTGTTCTTGTAGGACAAGTTGGGGTGGTTCCTCCATCCTGGATTGTAAGTTGCAGAATATGGGTCATTCACTAGTCTCTGATTGAAATTCCCCAAGGCATTAACTTGCTACTGATTAAGATTTTCTTGAGATGAATTGTGTCCTGTTATACCACAAACTTCACAGGAAACTGCATTAATGGCAACTGAGGGAAAGAAAAAGGAATCTAACTTCTGTGCTAATGAATCTACCTTTGCTGCTAGAGATGTTAAGGAATCATTATGGTACTTACCAAATCCCGTGGAAGTAGTACCTCGCTCACTCGACCAGTGGTTATGGTTCATGGCCATATCCTCAAGTAGAGCTGTCGCCTCTTCCACGCCCTTGCTCATGATTGTTCCTCCAGCCGCAACATCCACCATCAACTTGGTATTATAATCCAATCCATTATAAAAGATGTGGATCAAAACCCAAGCTTGGAGTCCATGGTGTGGGCACATACGCTAGAGCTCCTTGAATCGATCCCAGGCGTCATACAGTGATTCTCCCTCTTGTTGTGCAAAACATGTAATCCTGTTGTACAGTTGAACACTCTTGCTATGTGAGAAGTATTTGTTCAGAAAGGCTTTGGAAAGCTTATCCCAGGCAGTAATATATCTTGCTGGTAACGAATATAGCCAAGCTCTCCCACGGTCCCTTAGAGAAAAAGGGAACAATCTTAGTCTTATAGTGTTAGATGAAACTCCATTAACTTTAACAGTATCGCAATATTCTAAAAAGACAGCTAGATGTAGATTAGGATCCTGATTTGGGAATCCCCCAAATTGATTTTACTAGACCATCATCATCAACGCTGGTTTAAGCTCAAAGTTGTTTGCTTCTACATTGGGTTGGACTATGCTAGAATTAAAGTCTTGTATGTTTGATGACACCAAAATATATAGTATATTTTGTATCATTTTCTATACCTTTTCATGCTAAATTAAAGATCTTTTGCTTACTTTCATGCTGAATTTATCAAATATTGCAAAGTCTACTTCTATTTTGGTTTTTCATGATTTTCAGGTAAAAAGGCACTATTTTGAGGCGTTTTCAAGCAAAATCAAATACATGGAAGAGTTATCATCATCAAGAGGAGATCACTCGACAAATTTCATGCAAAACAGAGCAACTCACCAAAATACGGTAGTGCCGTAATCTATTTTACGGTACCGTATTTTCGTACGCTACCGTAAAATCAAGAGCACTGCCATAATTTGGTGGATTTTCGGAATAGAAGATTTGTGATTTTACGGCACTGCCGTAATGAATTACACGGGCCATATTTTCCGGACACTTCAGACCAGAGAACGCAAGCGACTTTACGGCACTGCCGTGAAATATTACACTACCGTATTTTGGAGCGCATTCAGAACAGAATACATTGCTAAAATTATGGCACGGTCGTAAACTATTTTATGATACCATATTTTGAGAAATTTTTGACCAGAAAGTTACCCAGAAAATATGGCACTACCGTAATATATTTTACGGTACCGTAATTACACTCAAAAACGCAATTTTTACGGGTCCAATTCTTGCACGGGCCATAACTTTTGATGCAGAACTCCAAATTGAGATCCGAAAGTTGCTACAGACTCATCTTTAGGAGGATAAGACACACGAAGTAAAAGGGGGAATATTTATCCAGTATCGAGGGAGAAATCGCCAGATAGGTGCCTAGGGTTTGGCCTCACACCGAGAGGCGTAGAGGGCACCTTAGGCTGTAATTTTCACACAAAAGCTTTGCTTGGGGATAAGGAAGACACACCAGAAGTTTCTGAGCAAGAGGAGTCCGATCGGAAGAGGAATCAACGAAAGAAGCGTCGCTGGCACTATTCACAGCGAGTTCCTTGCAAATTACGGCTGTGTTTAATTTCACAGCCGTGTTGTAAAGTTTATTTCTTGCTTCTCTTCAATTTTTGATACTTTGAAACTATGGTTGATTATATTTCTGTCTCCATGCTTGCTTAGACATATTTTGGGACATGGAGTGCAATCCCCCTTGATTTTTAATGATTAGATAATCTTCTTTTTCGTCATGATAATTTTGCTCATGTGATATTTGTGCTTAGAATCTCTATAGATCCACGTTACTAATCATGTTTTTAGAATTTTCGCTATTGACAGAAAGGTAATTGCTTGAGAATTCAGAACCCTAGAATTGCATGTTAGGAACTCTTCCTTAGGTTAGATCCAATTTGTTCAGTTCTAGTAGATTAATTGCCATGATAATAACATGAATCTATAGATCGAGTCTAATTGTCAAACGTGGAGATCTTGCACGAAAGTGAGGATCGGAACGTTGGAGATCCATGAGTAAAACTAGTGTTGAGGCTCGGATGCACGAAAGTGATCCTTGAGTTCATTGATTGATGATTTACTTATCTTTAGCATTGGGGTAAATCTTGCGCAAAAGCGAGGATTGATCCCTGCATGATTGTCTGCACAAAAGTGAGATGATCCATTTATGAAGTAAATTAAGTCTTTATCATAATAAAATTAGACTGACGACCTTTTATTTATATCTAATCATTGAAATCAAGGTGGATGAAACCCTAGTCCCATATTTATCTCTTTGATTTACTTTACACTCTTTCCGTTGATTATTGCATCATATTCGATTTGCTTAGCTAGTAAGAAAGCAGTTATTTGGTACTTAACAATAAGGTCTCTGTGGTTCGATATCTTTCTTTATTACTTCGAGCATCCGTGCACTTGCGGAAACCTAACAAGTTTTTGAATTAAAGCCTTGTATGTTCGATACGGCGAAGTCCCTTAAAGATTGATTGTTTGCCGCCATTGTGCCTTCTTCAGAAATCTTCTGAGTCTGAAATTGTAATCTCCTTCGAAGGCGAAATGTACGCTCAATTTCTGGGTCTGCTGGAACTAAAGTACCTGTTCGAGAAATTCTGGGCATACAATGTGTAATTCAAGATAGAAAGTAAAATAACAATGAAAATGAAAAGAAAAGTAAAAAACCAATGCTAAGACAAAGAAGAAAAAATGTCTAGTCTCTAAACTTATCTAATAAGTCAATATTAACTAGCCGTAGTCCCCGACAATGGCGCCAAAAACTTGATAACACTCCGCAAGTGCACGGAATTATCGAAGTAATAAAAAAATTATTGTTTCCAACGAGGATTATGTAGTTAAATACTGACTTCTTGACTTTTTGAATCTAGGCAAACTAAATATGCGGTGGTATTGAACTTCTAAGCACGAATAATTCAAAGGTAGCGTAAAAGGGGTTTTCAAATTCTAAAAGATTCGGGATGCTATGGGTTCACCACACTGACAAGCATGAATCATTTAAAGATTACTCAATCAATAGAAAATATAAATCATAAAAGGAACTTTTCCTAATGTACATATCACCTCCTCTCGGAGTGTAATACGGTGTTTAATCAAGTTAACTCCCTACTCTCGTAACAGTTAACCTAACTAAACCCACTAAGTTCTATAAAAAGCTATTAGATCCTTCAGACGAATCCAACCTACTCTCGTGATTGGATTCGAAGGTTCAACTGAAATAGATCGAACGTTGCGATTCACGTCTCGATACTTCTCGCAACATCTAATACGCAATTATACGTGGCCAAGGTAAATTACGAAATGAACACAACTTTAGTCAAATCATGATAATAAATTCATATGAAAAGAGCATAAAATATAGATCAATTCATGAATGCCAGCGGGCTACGCCTATTAATCCCAAAACAAGGATCTACTCACTCATATTCGTAAAGTAAAACATGTTTGTACAATGAACAAGTAAGAATCTTATAAGAATTGCAAGGAAATCACTAAGACAACAATAAAACCGCCTTCTCCTTGATCTGTAGATGAGAAAGAGTCGATCAATCTTCGCTTTTGCGTGGAATCTCGCCGGAATATGCTTTGAAACTTGAATTTTGGCCTCGTCGCCGCTGCCACTTGTGTTCGTCCGAAAAAGCTCTCCCAACCCTCGAAAAATCTGATATTTTATAGTTAGACCGGTTTGCAGCCCATCAAGGAACGATTCTGCAAAGTTTGGTTCAAATCCGGTTCGAATCGGTGGAGAATCGAGTGAAAAACTCGTCAGGCGGCAATTTTCATGGTCCGCGATGAGTTTACGGCCACGGCCGTAAATGTCTCTATGTGTACAGCTTTTTGTACACATAAAGTTTCACGGGCCGTGATGGATTCACGGCTTCGCCCATGAAAGTTTCTGTGCATTCCAACACTTAGCCGTTTTTCGCCTTTCGTTCGACATCAAAATTACGGTCAAGGCCGTGAATGTCGAATTCTTCACCATTTTCGCACCAAATTTGACGTGTAAGCTCGTGATCTCCTCGGGAATCATGCTTTGGCTTTAAAACTAATGACATTCTTTATTTTTGGGTGATTTTACCTACATTTTCATAAAAACTAAGAAAAGTAAAGATTCCGTGCCAAGTGAAGTAAAAACACCGAAATAAGCACAAAATCATGCAAATAAGCCCAAAATATGATCTAAAATATAGGCAAAAGTATGGTGTAAATACAATGTATCAATTAGGCTAGTCATGTTTAATTGTTACAAAATTATGGGTCAAATTAAAATTTTAACCAAGTTAAAATAAATCAGTCGGCTTGTTGGGGAATTTTTGCGAAAGATGGAATTTTGATTAAATTGAAATTTTGGATAAAGGGGCGACAATCCAATTTTTTTTTGTCAAAATTATAATTTTTAACACGGTAATTTGTGAAACATGGGAAAGAACTACAATAAAATTGCCGTGAGGAGTTTCGGTGTCACGCCCTATTTCTGATCGCGGCGATCAGCACCTCCTCCTCATAAGAAGCACCAAAACCAAATCTCACCACGTGAAATCAGAATTCGCCTCTGATTTCTAATTCATGAAACAATTTTGAACTGGTGAAAATTGCAAATCGTTGCAACATTTCGAACGTCTCACCACGTTCGAACTTCGTCTGCTGCTGCTATCTTCTCGATGCGAATGCCCACTGGCATTCGTTTACTATCGTTGGAGAAGAAGGTGGAAGGAAGCTCGGCGTGTGTCAGGGAGAGGCCTCATCGCCTCATCCCTCAGCCCTCGTTGCCGCAGGAAGCACCGCCGCTGCTTGCTGGATCGCCTTCGACGAAGGTGATGCCGAAGAAGAAGAGCTCACCGGAATGGAACGAGAAGATGAAGCCGCCAGAGACACAGACAAACGTAGGGGAAAACCCTTCTTTATTCCTCTCCACAAGAATGAGTACAAAAACCCCTCTCCCTACCTTGAATCTGCTCGTCATATTCTCTCTAACGTTGGCGATAGCTCTCAACACTCACTTCCTCTTGAAGCTCTCTGCTCTAGATCTCTCTCACCCCTAGATCTCCTCTCCAGCATCTCCTTCCCTCTTCCCCTGCTCGTCGGACCCTTTTATAGGGGAGAGGGGTCACTCGCGAGGGCGACGTCGTCTCTTCTAAAACAGGCATGCTCGCCCGATTCCCCTACTGAAGACAATGTTGCGGCCGAGCTCTCCACATCCAGGAATGTCGCTGAAGAAGACCTCGCATCCATAGGAATCACTGAAGGAATCGCCCTCTCGCCGTCTATGTCTTCACAAGATCCGCCGAAGGGATGCTGGTATGAATCCGATCCCTCTGCTGGAAATGCGGAGGCCAATGTCGTCTGCTTCATCACCTACGAACGAAGCTACGTCCGCCTCGACGAAGCCCCACTTTCGACGGAACTGCCGCCTATGGTTTCGCCCGTAAGCTTGCTTCGCACGTGGGTTTCAGCTTCGCTTGCGTGGGATAGGATGGTGGCCGAATCCATTTGTCATGGACCCGGTCCACTAAACTTAGAGGTGTAATAATTCTCTCCCGCCCAATCTAGATATCACCCTCGATGTCTGCTACGGGCATCTTTGTCGCAACCACTGTTGTGATATGAGCACCTCGTGCTCGTGCGGGATCCGTCACCTTACGTATCCCCCACGTTTTCGAAGTCGAGGCCCTCAAACTACCTCGTTGAACACCAGAGACCCACCCTAGTGCTTCCTCATGAACCAGTTGGACTCCTTCCAAGTGTGGGATGATCGAAATCTTCGCTCGTCGAAGCAGTTTGATACCAAGTACGACGTCATAATCGTCCATCTTCACCACTCGAATGTGTTGTCGTCCCCTCCAGTTCCCAAGCTTCACTAGGACGTCATAGGAGATGCCTAATATCTACTGCTCTGTAGTGTTGACGGTTTTCATTCAAGCCATCGTCGATGAAGTACGAAACCCAAGCTGCGCCTCCATGCGTTCCGAGACGAATAGATGAGTCGCACCGGTGTCGATCATCGCTTTCATCTCAACTTCATGTATCTTCATTGGAATATACATTAACCGTGACTCTCCTGAGGCTAACATTGCCGTGATCGCGTTCAATGCCATCCCTCCTATGCATGTCACTACAGGGTCATCGTGAGTCGCCTCTTTCTTCGTGAACTCTCATTGTACGATTGCTCCAATTCGCTCTCGGGTTGGGCAGTCGTGCATCCGATGTGAACCTTTGCACAAAAAGCAACTCATTGGTCCTCGGCCGATCTTGCGCCCTCTCTGCAAGTCGGTTATGTTCCTATCGTGCTGGCTGGCCTTCGCCTCACCGGGGAAAAGGGTCTCTCCCTTTCTGGTGCTCTCTCCCTTGTCGGAGAGCAATGCTTTGGGGTGACTTCGATGTGCTCGAGGAAGTCGTACCTGAAGCCCTCATATCCACGATAGATTTGGCTATCACTACGGCCGTCCTCCAGTCCGGCGGTGCATGTCGCCGGACTTCAACCTCTGCCCATGGTTGAATATTTCAAAAAAAGGTGTATCGTCTGTCGGTTTCTAACATATCTGATATCTCAAGCATGAGTGCTGAATAGGCCCAGACATACTCTTGGATTGGGCCAGTATGTCTGAGCCGATTCACCGCGTCGCATGCCTGGTCCACCGAGTTCCCGGGAAGAAATTACTGTCATAGTTCCTCTCGGAATACCTCCCAAGTCCAATCAGTTGCTCCTGGTGTCGAATCAACTTTGATTCTCCACCAAAGCTTTGCGTCATCTGCGAGGTATGCAGTACTCACCCGCACTCATTCCAGGTCTAGGACATGATTGGCGATAAAGAATTGCTCCATGTCCTAAAGAAAGTTTCCTAACTCTTTGGATGATTGGGCTCCTCTGAACATCGCAGGTTCTGGGATGTGAACCTTCGATCTAGGAGCCGCTTGCTCCATCGTTGCTGCTATGAGCACACCGCCTTGTGCCTGTGCTAACGCCATGCGTATCACTGCGAGATCTGCCTGTACCTACTGTTGAGCTGCAATGGAGCCTGCTACTTGCTCTTGTAGCGCCGCTATCCCTTCCAAACTTTGCTGAAGGGTAGCCATTCTAGCCAAAGTTTGTTGGAGGGTAAGAATTTGTAACCTCTATTGCTCCACCGTGCATTGCAAGTTCTCTACATGGGGAACAACAGCGTCTTCCCCATCTCCTATCAGGCTGAGCTTTTGCTCAACTTGCACCAGATGTTCTCCTTACGTCACCATATCATCGAAGTATAGCTTTGATACCGGTTTGTCATGCCCTATTTCTGATCGCCCTCCACGTTAGCACGTCCTCCTCATAGGAAGCGCCAAAACCAAATCTTACCACGTGAAATCAGAATTCACCGCTGATTTCTAATTCATGAAACAATTTTGACCTGGTCAACATTGCAAATCGCTGCCTCATTTTGAACATCTCACCACGTTTGAACTTCGTCCGTTGCTGCTATCTTCTCCACGCGAACGCCCGCCAGCGTTCATTTACTATTGTTAGAGAAGAAGGCGGAAGGAAGCTCGGCGTGTGGTAGGGAGAGGCCTCGTTGCCTCCTCCCTCAGCCCTCGTTGCCGCATGAAGTGCCACTGCTGCTTGCTGGATCGCCTTCGACGAAGGTGACGCCGAAGAAGAAGTGTTATATCTTTAATTTTTAAGTTTTGAAAAATAATTAAAAAAAATCAGAAAATGTGTTTTGGAAATTTGTTATGATTTTTAGGAATTTTTAATTGATAAAATAAATGAGTTTTATAAAAAAAAAATGTAACATGCGTTTGCTGGGATTCTAACCCGCATCACGCGTAAGCTATCGGCTCCCCCTAACCACCGGGATGATTTGAAATTTAATACTAAATCGTATTGGTTGATTATTATTCTGATTTGGGTTTACTTTTAGGGTGACGAGCGAACTCATCGTCTTTTCCGATTTTTGCGATGATTGAGTCACCACCGCGCTTTTACTAATTCGGGACGCGTCTTGCCTCTATATTAGAGGGCTTCTGCCCGATTCGAGGAGAACTAGAACCCTAGCCTCTCTTCAAGCTTGGACGCGCTGCCAGGAAGGAAAATTCAAGCTCGAACTCGTTGCTGGAGTTCGAGCGGTTCCGCCTCATGTTCCAGTCTTCCAGCGCCTTCATCGATGACAATCTCTCTGTTCTGGGCTATGATACAGCTTCATAGGAAGGTTAGTTTGCTTCTATGAAGTTTTGGTGAAGTTTGGTTTGGGTATAGATAGGTTTTGGTTAAGTTTTGTGTATTGACGACGGCGGCGCCACCGTCGATACCTTCGGCTACTTCGATCGTGCGTTGAAAGCTTGCCGCAGCACATCGTGGAACTTCTCTTCATCGTTAGGATCAGACTGATGAAGTTTGGTGGTGAACGGACATTCGACGCGCCCTCACGAGCTCGCCAGTGCAAACGGCTGTCGCAAGTCCGGCAGCCTTGCGCGGCAGCATTTGGGCGGCGGCTGGTTCGGTCCAAATGTCAGACTTTGGACCAGTTTATTTGAAAATAAACCAAGTCGCTTAGTAGGAAATTGATTTGAACCGGATTGAGCGGTTCAATTTTAATTTTGGCCTGGTGATTGAATTTGGACCGGTTCGACCCTAATTTGATCGAAGTTGAGCCGATTCAAGTAGCCGTTGGAAAGCTTATAAAATTTCCTATCCAATGGTACTCTGTGTTGCTTTAGATGACTTGTATATGTTGTGTAATTTAAGTTTTAAGTGTCAGTCTGACTTGGTTCAGGGTGAATTTGATCGATTCACTGCAATTCTGTTCGGTTCAGTGACCTTTAGGTCTGGTTCATTGAATCTAAGACTGGTTCTCTAGGTTTAGGGATGTGTTCTACATGTTGGTAGTCTTGGTTTTCAAGTTAGAATAATTATTGATAGAGTTTATGTACAAATTCATGTTACAGAGTGATTGATCCACTAGTCGGTTTACATCGTTTGATAAACAATTTGTTGGATTTTCAAAAGGATTTAGGATAACAGCATTTGGGGTAGGAATCTTACCCTACTCCTTTGTTATAGTGTCAAGAACTTATAGGATTTGTTGCTTATTCCTTTGATTTGATATTTGATGCATATATTAGAATTGGTTGACACTGATATCTGTTTGATTCGTCTGCTTGTTTTGTTTCAGAAATTCTGTTGACCTCAGTTATCTTATTCATTTGGTCATATTCTGTTTCTGTATGAATGGCTAATAACGTTGCATTGAGATATCTGATATATTGGCATATGAGCATGGTTGAACAATTGTGTATTTGTGATATTGACATATGAGTATGTTGGAATAGTTGAATATCTGTGATGTTAAAGTCGTAATATATTGACCTCTGGACTGGATGATTTATTCTCCAATGGCCTGTTTATGCGAGATGTAGTTCCGACGCGTATCGGGCTATGGTTGCCGGTCAGGGTATCGCCAGTTGTCCTCGGGACAATACTACGAATGTCAGGTCTTAGACGCAATACTCCAAGCTGTTTAGGACAGTCGTTCCACTGCGTGAGAAACAGTGAAAACACTCTGAAAATGAGTGCGGCTCTTGATTGAGATATGTTGGCCAGCTTGATGATTTACATGACATTCTGTATATTATTTGTATATCGTTGTTTCAGTCATTTGATATCTTGTTATTTGACTCCCTCACCATATTTGTTGATTCCTACTTAGCATTTTTTGCTAACTCCCTTTGTTTCTTTTTCAGGTACAGAGTTACCTTCTGGGAGAGATAGAGTAGATAGCATACTAGCCCCAAGATGAGATAGTTTATCTTTTGATTTTTATTTCAGTTGATTTGTTTACGAATTGGATAGTATGTTGTTAGTGATTTTGTTATAAAACTGTTGATGTTAAATTTGGATTATCTATTTAATAAATGATATTATATTATTGTACTTCTTTGGTTCCTATCAATATTATCATCTCCCTGGGGAACCCTTAGCTAGGAATAGCTGGCTTTCCGCCGGGGCATGATAATTTTATTGGTATCAGAGGTATAGGTTGAGTAAGAAAGCCTAAGGACATAGGAACCTCAGCACTAGGATTGGGTTAAGGTTAGAATAAATGAATGAGTAAATATTTATTATATAACATGTTATTTTGTTGGCAGGATGGCACCAAGAGTTAGAGCCAGAGTTATCCCAAGTCAAGGAAGTAGGGGTCGTGGAGGTGGAAGTCATAGGATAAGTGCCCACAGTATTGGAGAAGCTAGAAATTCTCCTAAAGTTGAGGTACAGTTACCTAGGGCCCCTACAAGAAAAAGAAATGGGTATGAAGCCTCAGTACCCTTAGAAACAACACCACCTGCTCCTCCTATAGTACCAGCAATAGTAAGGGATGAGGGTGAATCTTCCTCTCCATCATTGGTACCACAACCAGTAGTAAACCAACCAGTTAGGTTAGCCAATATGCTGATATAGTTCCCATAGATAGCAAAAGATCGATTTGGTGATTTTGCAGGAACTACTAACCTTCGGACTACTAGAGACTGGTTATTAAAAGTAGAGCAGACCTTTAGGGCATTAGGATGTCCCGATGAGCAGAAGGTGGAGTTGGCCACATATTTCTTATCTGATAGAGCTGGGACATGGTGGTCTGGTATGAGAGTTACTTTTGGAAAGGATCCTATCTCTTGGACCGATTTTAGAGGAGCATTCTTTGAGAAGTATTTTCCAGAGTCTTTTCAGGATAGCTAGATGCATGAGTTTTTAAATTTAAAACAAGGAAAAAGGTCAGTGAATATTTATGTAACTGATTTTGAGAGATTATCAGATTTATTTCTAGAATTAGTGAGCACTAAAAGGAGAAAATGTCAACTCTTATCAAGGGATTACATCATACAATAAAGGAACAAATGAATACTATTCTATTAGATAGTTTTCAGGAAGTGATAAACAACATTTAGGATAGAGGCTTCTCTAATAGATGTAGCTAAAGAAAAACAAATTGAGGAGGTTCAAGAATTAGCATAATAAAGGAAAGTCAGTGAGAAAACTAGATTAGTAGAGGAAAGAACCTATGATAATAGAGGAAAAAGATCTAGAGCAGTATTCAATAGCCATCAAAGACCGGTACCTTCTTCCCATGTGTTAAACCCTCATTTAGAAGAGACACCTAGGAGATGTTTCAAGTGTAATAAGATGGGACACATAGCTAAAGAGTGCAGATTCAATGAAATCCAGTGTTACTATTGCAATGAATGGGGTCATTATAAGAATCAATGTCCTAACAAGGGAATTACATCACAACAACCAAGTTATCAACAGAGCTCTAGACCTAGGACTTATCATGAGAGAGCTGGTCAGGTTAATCAGTCACCATAGAGAGGACCTCAGCAGTGATCTACAGCTCCAACAAGAGTCTATGTAGTGATTCAACAGGAAACTCAGCAGACTCCGGACTTGGTGTAATTTTTATTTTATTTTGTCTTTCACAGTTATTGAGTTATGATAATATTTTTGTATACTTTGAATTTGGAGGACCAAATTCTTTTTAAAGGGGTGAATAATGTTATATCTTTAATTTTTAAGTTTTGAAAAATAATTAAAAAAATCAGAAAATGTGTTTTGGAAATTTTGTATGATTTTTAGGAATATTTTTTGGAATTTTTAATTTATAAAATAAATAAGTTTTATATTAAAAACGTAACATGCGTTCGCTGGGATTTGATCCCGCATCGCGCGTAAGCTATCAGCTTCGCCTAACCACTAGGCTGATTTGCAATTTAATGCTAAATCGCATCGGTTGATTATTATTCTAATTTGGGTTTATTTTAGGGCGATGAGCAAACTTGTCGTCTTCTCCGATTTTTGTGGCGATTGAGTTGTGGCTGCGCTTTTACAATTCTGGGATGCGTCTCGCCTCTATATTAGAGGGCTTCTGCTCGATTCGAGGAGAAGTAGAACCCTAGCCTCTCTTCAAGCTTGGACGCACCGCCAAAAGGAGAAATCGAGCTCGAACTCATCGCCGGAGTTCGAGCGGCGCCGCCTCATGTTCCATTCTTCCAGCGCCTTCATCAACGACGATCTCTCTGTTCTAGGCTACGATACAGCTTTGTACCAAGGTTAGTTTGCTTCTGTGAAGTTTTGGTGAAGTTTAGTTTGGGTATAGATAGGTTTTGGTTAAGTTTTGTGTATCGACGGTGGCGACGCCACCGTCGATACCTTCGGCTACTTCGGATGCTTCGATCATGCGTCGAAAGCTTGCCGCAGCACATCGTGGAACTTCTCTTTGTCGTCAGGATCAAACTGGCGAAGTTTGGCAGCGAACGAATGTTCGACGTGCCCTCACGAGCTCGCCTACGCTAGTGGCGGACGCAAGTCCGGCAGCCTTGCGCGGCGGCGTTTGGGCAATGTGGGTGGCGGCTAGTTCAGTCCAAATTTCAGAATTTGGATCGGTTTATTTGAAAATAAACCAACTCGCTTAGTAAGAAATTGATTTGAACCGGATTGAGTGGTTCAATTTCAATTTCAGCCCAGTGATTGAATTTGGACCGGTTCGACCCTAATTCAGTCAAAGTTGGGCCGGTTCAGGTGGCCATTGGAAAGCTTATGAAATTTCCTATCCAATGGTACTCTGTGTTGCTTTAGATGACTTGTATATGTTGTGTAATTTAAGTTTTAAGTGTCGGTTTGACTTGGTTCAGGGTGAATTTGATCGGTTCACTACAATTCTGTCCGGTTCAGTGACTTTTAGGTCCGGTTCATAGGATCTAAGATTGGTTCTCTAGGTTTCGGGATGTGTTCTACTTGTTGGTAGTCTTGGTTTTCAAGTTAGAATAATTATTGATAGAGTTTATGTACAAATTCATGTTACAGAGTGATTGATCCACTAGTCGGCTTGCATCATTTGATAAACAATTTATTGGCTTTTCAAAAGTATTCAGGATAACAGCATTTGCAATTGGAATCTTACCCTACTCCTTTGTTACAGTGTCAAGAACTTATAGGATTTGTCGTTTATTCCTTTGATTTGATATATGATGCATATATTAGAATTGGTTGACACTGATATCTGTTTGATTCGTCTGCTTATTTTGTTTCTGAAATCTGTTGACTTTAGTTATCTTATTCATTTGGTCTGTTTCTGTATGAATGGTAATAACGCTGTATTGAGATATATGATATATTGACATATGAGCATGGTTGAACAATTATATATTTGTAATATTGACATATGAGTATGTTGGAATAGTTGAATATCTGTGATGTTAAAGTCGTAATATATTGACCTCTGGACTGGATGATTTATTCTCTAGTGGCCTGTTTATGTGAGATATAGTTCCGACGCATATCGGGCTATAGTTGCTAGTCAGGGTACCACCAGTTGTCCTCGAGGCAAAACTACGAATGCCAAGTGTTGGACTCAACACTTCGGGCTGTTTAGGACAGTCGTTCCACTGCGTGAGCAACAATGGAAACACTCTGAAAATGAGTGCGGCTCTTGATTAAGATCTGTTGGCCAGCTTAATGATTTATACGACATTCTGTATATTATTTGTATATCGTTGTTTCAGTCATTTGTTGTCTTGTTATTTGACTCCCTCACTATATTTGTTGATTTCTACTTAGCATTTTTTGCTAACTCCCTTTGTTTCTCTTCCAAGTATAGAGTTAGCTTCTGGGAGGGATAGAATAGATAGCATACCAACCCCATAGTTTATCTTTTGATTTTTATTTCAGTTGATTTATTTATGAATTGGATAGTATGTTGTTAGAGATTTTGTTATAAAACTGTTGATATTAAATTTGGATTATCTATTTAATAAATGATATTGGATTATTGTAGTTCTTTGGTTCCTATCAATATTGTCATCTGCCTGGGGAACCCTCAGCTAGGGATAGCTGGCTTTCCGCTGGGGCGTGACAAGAAGAGCTCGCAGGAACAGAACGAGAAGATCAAGCCGCCGGAGACACAGGCAAACGTATGGGAAAACTCTTCTTTATTCCTCTCCAAAAGAATGAGTACAAGAACCCCTCTCTCTACGTTGAATCTGCTCGTCGGATTCTCTCTAACATTGGCGGCAACAATTGTAGTCTGCAAGTGCACGAATACTTGAAGTAATATTTAAGATATCGAACCACAGAGACCTATGTGCTAAGTACCAAATAATTGTATTCTCACTAGCTAAGCAAATCAAATATGATGCAAGTAAACGATAGGAAAGTGCATGAAATATCTAAGAGAGAAACTGGGACTAGGGGTTCATCCACCTTAATTCTAATTACTAGAAGGAAGTAAAGGCTGTCAGTCAAATTTCATTACGATAAAGATTTAATTTACTACATAAAAGGATCATCTCGCTCTCGCGTAGACAATCATACAAAGGACCAATCCTCACTCTCGTACAAGATCTATCCAATGCTAAAAATAATTAAATCATTGAAAAAAGAACTCAAGGATCACTCTCGTGCATTCGAATTCTAAGTCAAACATCTCATGTGGAAACTCAAGGATCACTCTCGTGCATCCTGAAACTCATCATAATTTCTACTTAAGGTTCTCCGGCGATCAAAAATTTAATCTCTTATAATTTCAAATCAAACCTAACACATTAACTCAATCCAAAGATTCAGAAAATCAACATGACACTAAAATCACTAAAAATCAGATTTCAAAGAACAAACCTAATCTCTTACGATAAGTTCCAAACTCAATGATTTTTAGGGTTTCAAATTTCTCAATCAACCTCTAAGTCTATTTTGCAAAACTCTAAAACATGCTGATATTTATAAAACTAAGGAGAATTAAAGGAAAGTCATCATATAAGCAGAATTATCATAACAAAATTATCATGACAAAAATAAACATGTTCTAGCCATTAAGAAATAAAAGGGAATTACTCCCCATGTCCCAAAAGATGTTTAAGCTAGCATGATGAAGAAATTACATTAAACCATAGTTTAGATTGATCAGAAATCGAAAAGAAAGGGAAAATCAACAAACACAGGGCTGTAATAAAAATTACAGCCCGTAATTTTACTCAAAAACGCGTAATGAATAGTGTGGGCGCCTTTCTTTCATTGATTCCTCCTCCGATCAGTCTTCTTTCTCTCTAAAACTTCTGGGGTATCGTCTTCTCCTCCAGGCGAAGCTTCAGTGTAAATTTCACGCCCTGAGGTGGCCTCTACGCCTCTCGGCGTGAGGCCAAACCCTAGAGACGCCTCCCTTGATTTCTCTCTGAATAGTGGATAAAAATTAGGGCTTTCAGTCCCTTTCTCTTCTCCTCGTTGAGACGAGTCCGTAGCTTCTTTCGGATCTGAATTTGGTACCCTAAATCTCGAGATATCGTCTTTTGAAGTTTCCAGCAGAAGAATCGGACAACTAGGTCGAAATTACGGTACCATGAAAATAATTATTTCTTCTGTGAATTCTGGGCAAAAATTATGGTACCATAAAATTCTAGACCAAAATTACGGCAGTGCCGTAATTTGGCTTCTATGCTTTCTGGGGCAGAAATTACGGTGCCATAATATTTTTCAAGGCACTACCGTAATTTTGCAAACTTGCTCCGATTCGCATGAAATTTGGCAGGGAGCTTCGTCTCGACGTCTGGAATCCATTGGTGTGCTCAAATCTTTCAAAATCCATCAAAATATAGCACTTTTACCATGAAAATGATCAAAAACAAGAAATGATATAGATTCTGCAATATTTGACAAATAAGACTTAAAAACAAGCAAAAAGGCATAAATATGACACAAAAAGATCAATGAAATGACACAAAATATACTATGAATTTTGGTGTCATCAAACACATAAGGCTCAAACTTTGCTTGTCCTCAAGCAAATAAATAAAAAACAATGCTAAGTATGGAAAATATGCTCTTTTATGAAAAATAAATTTCTAAAATATAATCACTAATGAAATATTCCACCAACTTTTTGCATAAAATTTCAGATAAATACACTGTCCTCTGAATTTAATCTTTAAGATTCACAACTTTGATGAAATAAAATTTCGCAACTCGTATAATAAAAAGAATCTCAGTCTCATGATTTCACCGAAGTTTCAATTTAAATCTATCATACTTTTGTTTACAGGAATAGGATATTCAAAATCTTTTTCCACCCAAAGTCTCTTTTCCTCTCTCTTTTTTTTTATTATTTTTGATGGCATGTACCCACATAGATACACACTTTTTATTTGGACTTCAACTCTTATCTTCGGTACCACTGTCAATTTTACACAGTGCCAAGTAGAGGAGTCATTTTTTTTCTCTCTTTTTTTTATTTTGTTTTGACTTCATCCTATGTCTTCGGTACCACTGTCAATTTTACACAGTGCCAAGTAGAGGAGTCATTTTTTTTCTCTCTTTTTTTTTATTTTGTTTTGACTTCATCCCATGTCTTCGGTACCACTGTCAATTTTACACAGTGCCAAGTAGGGGAGTCTCTCTCTCTTTTTGTGGATTTTGGATTCTTTCTTCCCATCAAATAATAAGATAAATTAAACATCAACTAGGTTAATCAATTGACATCAATTCAAAAATTACACTCATATGCTCATTTTATTCAAGAAAGAAGTTTCACTCTTAGATTGCATTCTTCTAACAACATACCTACCCAAAACCCTATGCATCAATCAATGAAGAATTTCAACAAGTAGAAATATTTTGGTGTGAGCACTCATGTTATCCATCCTAGAATTCATCGGTTTTAAGGTCTCATGTGACTCCTCACTTTGTTTCATGAACTTTTCAAACATCAACTCTAAGCTAGATTTTTCTGTTTCCTCAAAATATGGTTCAGAAACATGATTTGAGCAATCATCATAAAAAGAAATTTGGTTTTCCCATCTAGAATAATATTGATCATCTTGGTACCATGGTGAATTGGGATTGGGAGGAATTAAAAATTGGCAGTCAGAAGTATGATGATCAAAACATCCACAAATATCACATCTAATAGAAGGATAAGATTTCATAATAGGGTGCATATTAAAAGTGTCTAATTTATGAGCCAAATAATCTAACTTATCTGCAACAGTGCACCATGAATCATTGCCCACGAGTTGTGATCAAAAGACATATCTTAAAATCTATCAAGAATAGAAAGATTATCCAACACCAATCAATTAGAATTTTTTTTAATTTTTGTCAAAATATATAAAAAAACACAAAACACAAGCAAATAAAAAAAAATTAGAAATCATAGTTCTGTCACAACTTGTGAATATCCAAAACCTGCAAAAATAGAAAACAAAGTTAAATATAAAATAAATAAAATTTAGTCTAACAATACTAACAACTACTTTGATATTAATAAAACTAAGGTCCCTAGCAACGGTGCCAAAAATTTGTTGTAGTTCGCAAGTGCACGGATACTCGAAGTAATATTTAAGATATCGAACCACAGAGACCTATGTGTTAAGTACCAAATAGTTGTATTCTCACTAGCTAAGCAAATCGAATATGATGCAAGTAAACGATAGGAAAGTGCATGAAATATCTAAGAGAGAAACTGGGATTAGGGGTTCATCCATCTTAATTCTAATGACTAGAAGGAAATAAAGGCTGTTAGTCAAATTTCATTACGATAAAGATTTAATTTACTACATAAAAGGATCATCTCGCTCTCGCGCAGACAATCATACAAAGGACCAATCCTCACTCTCGTGCAAGATCTATCCAATGCTGAAAATAAGTAAATCATTGAACAAAGAACTCAAGGATCACTCTCGTGCATCCGAATTCTAAGTCAAACATCTCATGTGGAAACTCAAGGATTACTCTCGTGCATCCTGAAACTCATCACAAGTTCTACTTAAGGTTCTCCGGCGATCAGAAATTTAATCTCTTACAATTTCAAATCAAACCTAACACATTAACTCAATCCAAAGAATCAGAAAATCAACATGGCAATAAAATCACTAAAAATCAGAATTCAAAGAACAAACCTAATCTCTTACGATAAGTTCCAAACTCAATGATTTTTAGGGTTCCAAATTTCACAATCAACCTCTTAGTTTATTTTGCAAAACTCTAAAACATGCTGATATTTATAAAACTAAGGAGGATTAAAGGAAAGTCATCACATAAGCATTATTATCATAACAAAATTATCATGACAAAAATAAACATGTTTTAGTCATTAAGAAATCAAAGGGAATTACTCCCCATGTCCCAAAAGATGTTTAAGCTAGCATGATGAAGAAATTATAATAAACCATAGTTTAGATTGATCAGAAATCGAAAGAAAGGGAAAATCAACTAACACAGGGCTGTAATGAAAATTACAGCCCATAATTTTACTTAAAAACGCGTGAAGAACAGTGCGGGTGCCTCTTCCTTCGTTGATTCCTCCTCCGATCGGTCTCCTTTCTCTCTGAAACTTCTGAGGTATTGTTTTCTCCTCCAAGCGAAGCTTCAGTGTAAATTTCACGCCCTAAGGTAGCCTCTATGCGAGGCTGAACCCTAGAGATGCCTTCCTCGATTTCTCTTTGAATAGTGGATAAAAATTAGGACTTTCAGTCCTTTCTCTTCTCCTCGTTGAGACGAGTCCGTAGCTTCTTTCGGATCTGAATTTGGTGCCCTAAATCTTGAGATATAGTCTTTTGAAGTTTCCAGCGGAAGAATCGGGCAACTAGGTCGAAATTACGGTACCATGAAAATAATTACGGCAGTGAAGTAATTTCTTCTGTGAAATCTGGGTAGAAATTACGATACCATAAAATTCTGGACCAAAATTGTGGTAGTGCCGTAATTTGGCTTATGTGCTTTCTGGGGCAGAAATTACGATACCATAATATTTTTTAGGGCACTACCGTAATTTTGCAAACTTGCTCTGATTCGCATGAAATTTGGCAAGGAGCTTCGTCTCGACGTCTGGAATCCATTGGTGTTCTCAAATCTTTCAAAATCCATTAAAATATGACACTTTTAACCTGAAAATAATCAAAAACAAGAAATGGTGTAGATTCTACAATATTTAACAAATAAAGCTTAAAAACAAGCAAAAGGGCATAAATATTACACAAAAAGATCAATGAAATGACACAAAATATACTATGAATTTTGGTGTCATCTGCAGCTCTATCACCGACTGCTCTCAACGCTCGCTTCCTGTCAAAGCTCTCTGCTCAGGATCTCTCGCACTCCTAGATCTCCTCTCCAGCGTCTCCTTCCCTCTTCTTCTGCTCGTTGAACCTCTTTATAGGGGGGAGGGGTCGCTCGCGAGGGCGATGCTGTCTCTTCCAAATCAGGCATGCTCGCCCGATTACCCTGCTGAAGACGACGTTGCGACCAAGTTCTCCGCGTCCAGGAATGTTGTTGAAGAAGACCTCATATCCGCAGGAATCACCAAAGGAATCGCGCGCCGCTTCCCTTCCTCGAGTCTGCGCTTGCTCGCCTCGTGTCCGCGTCCAACGCCCTCTCGCCGTTTGCGTCTTCACAGGATCTGCCGAAGGGACGCTAGTCTGCGTCTGATCCCTCCACTGGAAATGCGGACGCGGACGCCGTCTGCTTCATCGCCTGTGGATGAAGCCGCATCCGCCTCGACAAAGCCCCATGTCCGATGGAACCACCTCCTGTGGTTTCATCCTTAAGCTTGCTTCGCACATGGGTTTCAGCTTCACTTGTGTGGGCTAGGACGGCGGCCCAATCTGTTTGTCCCATGCCCACTCCACTAAATTTAGAGGCGTAACATTCGGCTTAATTGGAGGACAAATCGAAATTATCTTGTAATTAAATAAGATTGTGATGAAATAAAAAAAGAAAAATTGTGACTGGCGGTTTGGAAGAGAATTTTTTGGAAGGAGTTGTGGCGGTTCCAAAAACGGAAAGTGGGGAATCGACAATAAGATGAAAAGAAAAGAAAAGAAAGAGAATCGGCTATTGTCTAAATTTGGAGAAGAACAAAGGATGAGGACTAGGAAATAGGAGAAGGAGGCATCGACAAGCTAAGTTTTTCTTTTTCTTCTTCCCTTACTGTCTTTTTCTTCCTCCGTCTTTTCTTGACATTATCAATGGAGAGAAAGCTCCTGTTAAATAAATCATTAACGGAGAAGGGAATACTCCGGTGAAACAAACCGCTTGACGAAGAGCAAACTTCAGTTAAATAAATCACTAATGGAGAATGAAAACTCCAGCAAAAAAAATCTTTCCGCTGATGGAGAGAAAACTCTGTGAAGCAAATCATTAACGAAGAGAGCAACTCAGGTAAAAAAAAAAGTCAATTTTTTTGTTGCCTCCGACAACTATCATAACTAATCCATTGTTGAAAAATTCCTTCGCTGTCGATTTTCTTCGATGGCAAAAATTTGATGGGGCTGTTGGCGATGACAAAAACTGCAAAGGAGAATTTCCCCATCTGATTCTTCTCTGTTGACAAAAAAGGCAAAAAATCAAAAATCAAAAAATCAAAAACTCCTCTGACCCTTCTTCAGCGATGAAGCAAGGGATGAATTTGGTAAAAAAAAAAGAAATAAAAAAAATAGAAAATTGAAAGAAGATACGTGAGAAGAAAATTAGAAGAAGAGAGAAAAAAAAGATGAAGTCTCAGTAGAATTTGATGACGTGAGAAGGAAATTAGAAGAAGAGAGAAAAAAAGATGAAGTCTCGGTAGAATTTGATAACGTGAGAAGGAAATTAGAATAAGAGAAGTTCTAAAAAAGATAGCACAAAGCTGTCGGTGACGTGCGCCTTTTGTTGACTGATGCGTTGCATTTACATCGTATTTTTACTTATATTTTATATGATATTTTGGGCTTTTTTGTGATTTTATACTAATTTTTAGTGTTTTTACTTCACTTGGTATGAAATCTTCATTTTTCTTAGTTTTGAAGCCATAGCATGATTCTCGAGGAAATTACGAGGTCGCACGTCAAATTTGGGGCAAAAATAGTGTCAGACACAAAATTCACGGCTGCAGCTGTGAGTTTCTCGGCTGGCAGTGAATTTCAAGTTCGAGGGGTGAAAACACGGCTAAGTAAAAAAGTTCACAGAAACTTTCATGAGTGAGGCCGTGAATCCTTCACGGGCCAGGAATATTTCTGTGCACAAAGGGCT
Source organism: Costus lasius (assembly GCA_027563935.2). Classification (NCBI taxonomy): domain Eukaryota; kingdom Viridiplantae; phylum Streptophyta; class Magnoliopsida; order Zingiberales; family Costaceae; genus Costus; species Costus lasius. Next base: position 88,901,797 of record CM050450.1, on the reverse strand, counting down.
TTACTCAGAAACTTTCACGGAGTTTTCGAAATCCGGAGGCAATTAATCAATTCGATTAGATCTAGCTAGAAGATTGAAATTAATTTTGACCAAAGGTCAAAATGATGTGACAACTCAATCCTGGAGGAAAAATTAGAATATTGAGCAGAAATCAAAATTCTAATTGGGAGCCAAAATCAAAATCTTGGCCGAGGGCCATAACATTATTAAAACTCAGAATTTTGATATCAGAATGTGGCTGAGAGCCTTGACTATGACTATACTAAAATTCAAAAATTTGGCAAAATCCAAATCCTATCGGAAGTTAAAAGTCTCCCAAAGAATAGGAAATCTAATCAAAACTCAAAATCCTGAGATATAATATGCCAAAGGATCACGGCTTTGATTGAAATTTGGTTCTAATTAAAGGGGATTTAAAATCAAACTGAAATATGAAGAAAGAAAAGATGGATCAAAGATGAAGAAATCAACTAGAGACAAATAAAAGGAATTTCTTGCTAAAGGAAATGAAGAAATGATCAGCTAGATCTACCTTTAACTTGGGTTTGAATTTGTCTTAACCACACGTAGCTCTTGACTCAACATAACTTTTTTTAATGGAAATTAAGAAAGAAGAAGAGAAAATAATAAAATGAAAATAAAGAATATTTTGTTACTGCATGTTGTCCATAATATTGTTTGGGAGGTGCATACATCGATACTACATATCGGGGGCGTAGTTCCTTAATATTATTACAATAGTGCTTGTAGTAATTTATAAAAATAGAAATTAGATAAATATTTACAAAAAGAATATTTATCGAAGGAATGAAAGATGAAAGAGAAATTGTGAAAGAAGAAATCAGATAAATATTCATAGAAAGAATATTTATTGAAGAAAGGAAAGATGAAAGATTTGTTAAAGTTGAAATCAGATAAATATTCACATAAAGAATATTTATTGAAGAAATGAAAAATGAAAGAAATCAGATAAATATTCATAAAAAGAATGTTTATCGAAGGGATGAAAGATGTTAGATAAATATTCACAGAAAGAATATTTATCGAATGGAAAAGTTGAAAGAAATAATTATTTAAATTAAAATCAGATAAATATTCACAGAAAAAATATTTATTGAATGGAAAAGATGGAAGAAATAATTGTTTAAATTAAAATTAGATAAATATTCACAAAAGGAATATTTAACGAAAAGAATGCCACAGCATATTGTCAATAATATTGTTTGGGAGCTGCGTACGTCGATACTAGGTATCGGGGCGTAGTTCCTCAGTATTATTATAATATTGCTTATAGCAACCTATGTTACTTGAAAGAATGAAAGAATGGAAAATGAAAAAATGGAAAATGAAAGATGAAAGATATATCAAGGAAATCAAAATGAAGGATAAAATACGAAGAACATTTATCAAAAGCTGATTTCAGATAAATATTAATTGAAACAATATTTATGAGAAAAATAAAGAAATGAGAAAATGTGAAAAAATAAAAATAAAATTGTATTGAAATTGTAACCCTTTTATGGCAGATGTTATCAATGAAGAATGATATTGTTCTTCCAATTATTTATTTTCGTTTGATTTATATGCATATCTCTCTTAATCAAAGGTACCCTAAGCTATTTAGGAATAATTAACAATGAATGCTTGCATTTATTGGAAGCCAGAATCCACTTAAACAAAAAGCCTTATATCTATAAGATGAATTTGAAATGATCGCATAACATTTTAACATGAAATTGAAATTGAACCATTTTTTTACCCAACAGGGATATATAATGACCTTGAAGTTTAAGGCTTTGAGGGTGAGCACACTGGGTGATGATTCCACCAATTTAGAGCTACCCTCATCAGTTCCTTGCACCAAATCAAAGCCAAGAAGGCGTCGACAGTGGCCGAACCCTACTTTCATCTTCCAAAGATTGTAGCCAAAAGGTTACAAGAAATTGAGTTGCAAAACTCATTTAGGAGGAAGAGACAAGAGTGCAGAAGTATTCTATCTTCAATTCTCATCGAAATCCATTAAGGATTGAGAAAGATTTGAGTAAAAACAACATTCATTGCATGTAGGGAAGAAGCAACTATCATAGTTACAATCATGGCAGTCATGACTAGGATATATAAAATTTCAAATTTTGGCGATTTTCATCAAGAAGTTGTTGTATTTGTTATTTTACACTTTTCCAAACTTATTGTAAATTTTTTACTTGAGTTTAAGATAGATTATATGATGATTATTGTAGCTTAAACATATTTTCTGGCTGTAGGGAGTAACTCTTTAATTTTTACTTTAATAATTCATATTTAGCATGATTGTTGATTTATATGGGTTTATTAAAGTTAATTGTAGATGATAATTGTTGCTTTTAATTAATTGAACTTGGACAATTGCATGTTATGGGGGTAAGAGCAAGGACTGAAAGGTGACTGTTGTGATTCCACTTGGTGTCTTTCGCAAGTGCACGATACACCAAAGTAGTCGAATGAGATATCATTCGTACAAAGACAAATGTTAATGACTGAAGGATCATATAATCAATAGCTAGAAAATAAAATTATGATTTTGAATGTAAGGTAATTTAAATTGAACTAAATTAATAAGTCAAATTGATCACCAAATAAGAGTAATGAACGAAATGCGATTTTAAGATAATTCGAAACGTTTGGGGTTCATCCCCTTGACAGATTTAAATTTGAGTAAGAAAATATCAGAAGAGATGGTCTAAATCATTCAAGGACATTATCCACGGGTATAAGTTATCCTCTTTCAGTAGTATAACCCAGTATCTATTCAAATCGGTCTCCTATTTTTGTAGCTTACAGAATAGAATAAACCCAATGAGAATAGGTATAATATTCAAAGTCCTCACGCGAATTCTAACTACTTTCGTGATAGAAAACTACAAGTTTAATCAAAGTAGATCCAACATTGCAATTCACCTTTTAGTCTTTCTTGTGATATTTAAAATATGTAAAAGCTTGGCTACAACAAATATAAGCAAGTAATATCAGTAAATATCAAATAAACGAAATTAGACCACATAAATGTTGATATTAAAATTCAAATAGAAGATCATACAAAGGGCTACACCCCCTAGTTCCAAATAAAAGTTTAGCTAACATGTTACTCTTTTTAGCACAAGTTTCTCGAATGAAATTCCAAGGAAAATTACAATAAAAAGGGATGAGAATGAGGGATGAATGAGCAAATGAATTCCCTCAGAATTGATGAAGAATCGCCAACCAAAATCACACAATAAAGCTCTTTTTCTTCGTTGTTCATCCCTCCTTGTCACTACTCGATCCATTTTCTTCTTGTTGGATCCCAATCGACCGCTCTCTTTTGGTCCTTTTCCTCCCCTTTTGATCCAAGAAGCCACACGTTTAGATTTCTCTTAGAAACCCCCAAAGACCATTCAATTTCTAGGAGAAATGAAGGATTTCTCATGTCTAGTAGACGTTGTCATGGCCATGACGTCCAACATGGTCTAGCCATGATGTCTTTTGTAGGTTGTTGGGAAGTTGATCATGATTGTGACACACATGGGCAAGCCGTGAAGTGTCCTATAAAAAAAATAGAAAATAGATCATGGTGATGATGCTGGTTACGATTTAGCTATGAACTTTTTTATAAAAAAAACTAGCATAGTGATGACGAGCATGAAGTTGGTCACGATCTGGTCGTGATCCTCACTATGAACAAATCTTCAAATTTTGGTTCAAACACGTCATGGCTATGATGTTCGTTAAGGTTCAACCGTTATGTGATATCTTGTCACTTACTCATCATAGTCGTGATGTGCATCATAAGCTGGCCATGACAAGTATATAAAATTCTATTTGTCATCAAATTCACTGTGCTGCCTCATCCTTTCATCCCAAGTCACTCAGTAACCTCAAAATTATCAAATAAGCTCCAAAATTGAGTGATTTTTCCTAAACTTCTACAAAGATGAGGAAATGTGAATATTCCAAACCAAACAAGTAAATATGTCTAAATGGGGCATAATATAATATAATTTTCTTGATTTAAGATAAATTTAGGTTAGACAATGCAACAAAAATGCAAATAATCAAATCTCTCGGACGTAAATTCTTGCTTGTTCTCAAGCAATGGAAACAATATGAGACACTAACATGGTATGAAAGAGGTAATTCATAGCTTATTACACTTCACCATGTCAAATACCTACATGAAATATCCATGATCAAGTTTCAAAATTTAGAGGAACATATCTATTATAAAAAATTTGAAACAAAAAGACTTCACAATCCTTGATGAAGCTTTCAGCTAGAAGCATGCAATCATTCCTATTTCATAAATAAACTTCATTCACAATCCAATTCATCCATAATCAAATGATGGGGTCAAATTCAAATGCATTATTTTCATGCCAAAACTTTAAATCATTATGTTTTTTCTTCTCTCATTTTATTATTATTATTATTATTATTTACACAACAAGACTAGCTCCCTAAATTTAGAGCAAACTTAGAGCAAACTAAACTTCATCTAGCTTTTTGATGCAAAGCACAAACATGGGTCGAATACTGCCCTAGTTACTTAGCTAGGATAGGTTTATTGTGTAAAATTAACTCATGATTGTTGGTGCACGTTTTGCTCAAAGCACAGACATGGGTTGAATGCCCTCGTCAAAGCATCTCAATATAAGAGTATAGAAATCACAGTATAGTATCTTAGGATTTCATAACATGTATGTTTAGAATAAATGTTAGAGTGTATCATTACAAAGTTGTAGAACAAAATGTTACAACAGAACTGTACACAAGACTTCATCGATAGATTCCAAATCATAAGATCATCACCATATTGTCATTTCAAATTAACATCAACACAAATCACATAATCACAACATATATAGATAAATGGTAGAAAAGTAGCTCATTAGTATCATCAAAACAGTTATAGTATCACCACAGAATCATAGTAATATGTCAAATATTTATAATGCCAAATAAATAATTTAAATGACCAACCTGCTTCACAACAGAATTAAATTAGGGGGGGGGGGATTTAAAAGAAAGTGTTGCTCACTTCTTCTTTAGCTTAAAATGTTCATCATTGCCGTTATCGGTGTTCATCTGAGCACCTTCTTCCTAACGGTCCTTTCAACTCCATCTTATAACATTTCTTCATGAAGTTTATGTTGAACTTCACTTTGATGCCTCTACTCTTCCAACATTTGAAGCAATAAATTCTCTTGGAAGAATAGGAAGAAGCATTAGTCCCAAAATACTTGGTGGATGATGATGGTGCAGTAGTAGATAATGGGAGAGCCTCCTCACTAGATGCCAGATATAATCTCTAATTATTTGTATCTCATATAGTCGTGTGAGTCTGGCATGGGAGAGGTACGGTGTAGTCACTACCTCTGAAGGTAGTACGAATCTTCACCTTTGATGATAATTTTCATTGGAACACAAGACTCTAGATTGAGACGGCTGCTCCCTCTAATGAGACATATGTTCAATGCAAGTGCAATCTAGGTGATCAGTCCGCTCATAACAAATGAAAAATACATCAGTCTACTAGATCATCCCATCACTTTTGGCCCTACTAGAAATCATGTGGGCTAGTACGTGATGGACGTATCGTATGACAAGGTTGCTTATCATGATGGCCCGAGCTGCGTGTGCTGGAAAGTAGGAATCACTACTAATACTCTTTCAAAACTCACTCTCCTGGTATTTACAGGGGAGTGAATTGCCTACCATCAGTTGAAAATCAACGATCTGATTGAGTTGTCCCAAAGTAGTTAGAGAATGGATACAATTGCCCAATAGGAAGGTGATCTTACCCTAGTCATCATCATCATATAGGTTGGTCTTGCTCCGCATTTGGAAATACAATTCCATGAGCATTCACGGGTGCCTTTGGAATATCGAGAGCTTGGCGTTGCACCATATGGTGTGGTGCTAGCTCTAGTAAATAATGCATTATGAATATTATTTAATTCATGATATAGCTGCTCACTTGAAATAAATCTAGTTCTAGTAAATAATGCATTATGAATATTATTTAATTTAAATTAAAAATAAAATTTTATAATATGTATATATCGTAGACTTGTTTTAAGATGATAATTTTGAAGCAATATACATAACGAAGAATAATCAATCTAGTAATGATAATAAAGCACTATATAAATTATTTCATTTGATTAATAATAATCATCATCTGAATTCCTTAATTAATATAATGTCCTAAGTTTATCTTCAAAAATTGTAATCAATTAACTGCATCCATTTTTGGTAATAAAAATTATTATATTAATTAAATAATTTTGGAATTAATTATTAATAATTTATATGTAAGATAAATCATAAATGAAAGAAACTAAACCATGAATTACTTAAATAATATTATAATAAAAGAAATTAAATAAACATACACTAAAGAAATCAGTTGTAGTGTAAATTAAAATAAATTACAAATTAAAGAATATTTGATGCCTATTAATGAAGTTGCATGAATTGTCATAATGTGACTTACAAATTTTAAATTTTAAATTATATTATTTGTATTTTTTAAAACAAAGATTATTTAAATTTGAAATATCTATAATGCACTTATTTAATTTAGAATTAATTTGAAATTAATTAATTTCAAAATAATTTCAGAAAGTTAAAATTATAAGATTGAAATGAAATAATTTCAGAAATTTTGAATCATAATATATATATATAAATATAAAATATAATATAATATAATATAATATAATAAACTTGTAGATGGATTAAAAATAAATCAAGAGAAGGGAAGGACTTTTCTCTCTCCCTCTCTGGTTTTAAATACATTAGATATATCACAAATGGAAAAATCTACTTATTTATAGGATGAAGGTAGTTTTTCTTACAAAAAATTCTCTTATAAATAATTGAATTTTTTAAAAAAATCAAAAGTCATATATTTTTGAAAATAATTTAATAAAATAAAATAAATGAAGAGACGGAATCATTGAATAAAATAATAAATTAAATAAATTACGGTCACATCCTTAACCGCTTTCAAAATTTGAATTTTCATTGAGACGCCAACACTTCGTAAGGTAGCTTCGTAACTTGTGCTATCATCCAGCGACCAGGTCACTACAATATTCCCTTACGAATTTGCATCTATTTCTTAAATCAGCAACCTGTATCTTGAGTCGCTGCAGAAAGAGCCAAGGAACTTGACATATTATAGCACAAGTTGATTGAAAGAATCCAAGTCTCTTTTCGTAAGCATCTGATTAATTTAATGACAAATGCAACAGAGAAGACAGAATAAAAAGTAAAGATCTGATACATGAATCCTTATCTATCAAACACAAAATAAATCGATGCTTTCTACTGGAACAAATAATGTAAGGAAAAAGTTTCAAATCTTTATTCTAGAGATAAAGAATGGACTGGAAAGAGTTTCAATAGCAATATTCAGTGGGAATGCTTGCACTACGCCTTCCAGAAGCAGTTTCATTTTAGAAGCAATCAAACTATGCTAATTTGGCCAAAAGAAAAAACACAGAAATCCAACTAGGGAAAATTTTGACAGAGCAATAGAAACAGAAATCCTGTGGATGGACAGTCGAATGATTTAAAACAGTCTAGTAGCAAAGATATCGAAGAAGTCAAAATATGCTGCAAAAAAGAAAGTATCAGTTCAATTTCTCTTCAGGTTTTACATATTACCACAAAACATGGTAGAAGAGCTCGAATGTTAAGAAGGTAGAGCTCCTCAATACTTGCATACGGGCCAACTTTTCCTGCTACTGAATCAAACCCAGAATGAACAGCCACATTTTGTAAATTGTCTGTCGGCTTGTGCACCCTCCCAGCGATAACTCTACAGATGAGCAAGGCCTTTCTTACAGAAGGGTTGTCCTCCAATACTCGAATGGACTCCAGCGCTCTCCCACTAGTGGAAGTTGTGTACACTCCCAGGCCTCCCTTCATTTCCTTCTTCTTTGAGAATCCTTGTCTCAGAATTCGGCAGATATTGCACTTATCAGACGTGCAAAGGTTTGAAGAACCATTTATTCCTAGAGAACACCAAACAGTCGTGCCATAGAACCTCAGCAGTTCATTTCCATCAGCCAAGCATCTCGGGTGCTTTTTAGGAAGCTTGCTGGCTCTAGTCTTTACCATTTCCCGGTATTCTTCAAACTGGGTTAGAGTCTTTTGCATGTTGTGAACCTTGAGAACTCGCTCTAGCCGTCCGCAGGTGCTCTCGGACTTCAGCCAACTTGCTTTGCATATTATTTCTACTATCTTCCGGGAAGAGTCACCTTCCAATAGTTCAGTAACTGAAAAAAAATATAGAATAGGTTTTCCACAGATATGAGCATAAGCAGTACATTGATTTCGGTAGGAAAAAGTACAAAGTAGCACACGGTTTTTAATTGTACATGTTTGAAATAGTTCAAACTTTACACACCAATTAACATATACAATTAGCAGTGCTATACTAGGTTAGGGCTTTTGCTTGACATAGTATCTTAGGATCGTATCCAAAGGGAATTTTGGTTTGTACTTTGTAGGAGACTAATAGTTAAGTATTTCTTCGAACATATAGTTAAAAGGTAATAAGAAACACTTATTAACACGACTGTTAATGCACATCAACTACTTCAATAAGGAACACCAGTACTGAAAGTTCAAATTGACATTGTTACAACTTAATGGTTGTAAATATCTATTGTACTTTCATTCAAAGAATATTTCTTCATAAAAGCATAAAAGACTGAAAATTTGATACAGACAGATTTAGAAGAAGAAGAAGAAGAAAGGTTGACAACATTTCATCACAAGTGTTCTAAAAGTAGTGGAATGTAAAGAGTGGTGCCAAATGGACGAAGCAGACAGCAAGCATTCATGTACATTCTACTTATGGCAGCTTGAGGCGAGCCTAAGTGTATTTACATGCAAAACTGACTCTGGAAAGAGAGTAGAAGAGGTAAAGCGGATTAAGGCAAGCCTAAGTGATTGGAGAACTAAAGAATGTAGGATAACACTGATGTGGTGAGCCTATTCTGTAGCTGTAGAAGATGATTTATCAACACCAACAATGTAAATTAACAAGTGCAAAACTGATAAATGAAGCACTGAAGAATGTTAGATTTCAAATTTATTCAATTGACGACGGATAACCTAATGCAATCTGCCTACTTAAGAGAACCAGAAAGAGGAAAATTTAAGCTGTCAATGTTGCAGCAAAATAAACAAACATCATCAGATCGAACACCGACGTACAGACAGGCAAGATTATAAATGCATGAATAGATTATAGTCAGATTAGAAGGGAATGCCCTCTATAACCTGCATGCTTGGACAGATGATGAGCCTCCAAAGTCTCCCATTTTCCAAACTGCTCCCCACATCTATGGCAGGTGATTGTACTACAAGGACCAATAGAAGACCTGGCTTCAGAAGAAGCATCATTACCCCCAGCAATACCAAAAACAGATTCAGAAAGTGAAGAACCACAAAGGGGATAACCCTCTCTCTCAGCAAGGAAATGAGTTGCCTTTCTAGGAGGCGTGCTGCTCCTTCCTCTAGGGCCAGGAGTCCCAGGCCTGAGGGTTCCCACGTAGGTGGATCCCACCTCATTACCACCTTCATGGCAACTCCCAAATCCAGAAATCTTGAGCTCACACCTGGAATCGCTGAGAACTACCTCATGGGCTATTGGATTTAGGACTTCGCTGCTCCCAATTGACCTAGGGCTGCAGCTGGCTGGCATCCCAATCTGCCTCCTTCCCCCATGGATGACATCTTTGAGGTTGGCTATGGATCTGGAGCAACCAGACCTGCATGTCTTCCTTGCCAAGAGAGTGCTAAGGTGGCCCCTGGACTTTGGCTCATACACATCACAAGGGTCAGACTTGCAGTCGAGAGATTTCTTCAGTGTGAACCAAAGAGTAGGCATCTTTTCCCCCTTCTGTTTTCCTTCTTCGCTTTCCCCCTTGCTCTCCTGTTCTTATTCTGTGCCTCCATGCTCCATGACCTTCCTTTTCCCTAGCAGCAATGGCAACTTCACTTGGTTATTTTATCACTAGGGGCCTTCCTGCCTTCCGTCTATAGAGAAAAGTTCAGTTGGCTAACAAAAGCAAGACAAAACCTATGCTAAGGTGCGAAAAGAGAATCCAATGACTCGATGCACAAAAATGGCAGCTCCAGTTGTTTTGATTAAGACGAGAGAAAAAGCATCGCCATTTGTAAGGCAACAAAAACCAGCATAATCCAGACAGCAACATCAGAATCACAGAGGAAGAAAAGACAAAACCAACGAGTATTAAACACATGGAATGTTTGGCACTTGGTCATTTTCTCCCATCCAAAAAACCTTGGCCAGTCGCATTTCTTTATTGTGATTTGTGGATAGATTGCCCCTGTAAAACAACTCCCTCACTCTCCATCAAAGTCCAAAGAGCAAGGCAGGGTCTCGGCTCACAAAGCAACTTCTGATGCAATCTGAATCTGATACATGCGAAAGGGATGGCTATAGTAGGTTCATTAATAGTAAAAACTATACTTGAAAATCAGATATTCAAGAGCTGCAAGTACCTTTACATATGTGAATCCAAGGAAGATCAGGGTTTGACAGCTGACAGATCGAAATCCAGAAAGATAGTAACTTTATTTCCTTTTTCACATCGATATGAACGCATTGACAAATGGGTTACGCCAGTGTGATCCAGTTCAAATTACAGAGACAAAACTCCAACCTTTCTTGTACACTTACATTCCCAAGTGAGATTCTCATCAAGCAGGCTGCGCTGGTGCTTTAAGATTCGCAGAACCTTTGGTTAACTTGAACAAAATTCATGAATAACCACTTCGTTGACAATTTCTGTCCCCAGGAAACTCGTGCCGGAGCCTGAAGCAGGATGATATCTTTACTTAGCAACAATAGATATAAAATCTCTGCAAGTCCCAGTCAAATATTTGGCTAAATACTGGTGGAGGGGAAGGCTATAAAGATATAACAGATATTTGTAGTAAAGATGTCAACAACCGTGTTACAATAAATATTTAAAATGAAGCTCATTTCTTATGTCTTCAATGCATAATCCAGTCATGAGAAGAAGAAAAAATCTTCTATATTATCTTTCATAAGGCATTGCCTTCGATAAGTTACAAAGAATTGAATGTATTTCCTCCTTACAAGGATGTGAGACATTTCCGCTGACAAACTCATGGACACTGCCATCGACCTCCACCACACTCCTCCCAGTTTCTTTCTTCATCTCATTGTTAGTCATCGACTTACGCATCTGCAAGGCTTTGTTCCACATTCCCTCAGATGCATATATATTCGACATCAACGCATATACCCCACAATCATCGGCTCCGAGCTTCTTCAGCTGCTCAACTGAATGCTCAGCCAGCTCAACGCATCGATTTGTTCGACAAGCAGCAAGAAGGGAACACCATAAACTTGAGGTGGCTTTACCTGGCATTGTTTCAATCACTTGTCTGGCTTCATGCAGCTGCCCTGCACGGCCAAGGAGATCAACAAAGCAACCATAATGTTCAACCTTTGGGTCGAATTGGAAATCGCTCTTCATCCTCTCGAAGATGTTCCGGCCCTGGGAGACCAAACCAGCATGAGAACAAGCTGTCAGAACAGCAAGGAAAGTGAGATCATCCATCGGCACTCCTTCGTTCTCCATCTGGTTGAAAACCTCAACAACTTCACATCCAAAGCCGTTGTAGCCAAGTCCTACCATCATCACATTCCATGTAACAATGCTTCTCCTCGGCATACTGTCGAAAAGATACGTGGCAATACCTAAGTCTCCACATTTCATGTACATATCGATCAGTGCCGTCTGCACCACAACATCCAAAATTATCTTGTTCTTCTTCAAATAGGAGTGTATCCATCGACCTTGGTCAAGTGCACCTAACTGAGAACAAGCTGCAATGGCACCTACAGCACTGATCTTGTCAGGCCTTACTCCTGCAATGAGCATCCGTTGGAAGAGCTCTAAGGCTTCCTTTGGCTCTCCATATTGCACATAGCCATCGATGAGGATACTCCAAGATATCACATTTCTCTCCGGCATCACATCAAATAGTTCTCTGGCAGAGCGTATCATGCCAACTCCAACATAACCATTAATCATGGAGTTCCAACAGACGAGGTCTTTGTCGGGCATTTTATCAAACAGGTCCCGAGCGCGAGCCACCTCCCCAGCCTTCTTCCCGTATCCATCGATTAAGATAGCCCAGGAGAAGGCATCTCTCTCCGGCATCTCATCAAAAAGCCTCCGGGCCTCTGCAATATCTCCACAATTAACGTAACCAGCCATCAGGCAGTTCCACGAGACCAAATCTCTCGACAGAGATCCACCGAGCAGCTTCCGAGCTGACGCAAACTCTCCACTCTTGCAATACACGTTGATCAAGCCATTCAACACAAACGAATCCTCATCTAATCCTTTCTTAATAACATCCCCATGAATTGCCACGCCCTCTTTACGTGCAGGAAACAAAGAGCACGCCTTGAGGACAAACGGATACGTGTAATGGTCAGCCAAGACACCATTTGTCCTCATTCGCGCGAAGAGAAGCATTGCCTTGATGGGGTTCGGGGACTGGCCGTGGAACCTGATGATGGTGTTCCATGAGAAAGTGTTGGGCTGACGAATCTGGGAGAAGACGAGATCGGCATAAGATGGAGGGATTGGGGTAGAAGAAGAGCAGGAGAAGGCACATATGGCAAAAAGTAGGCGATTTGCAACAGACGAATAGGCGAACAGAGCTCGAGTGATCAATTGGGCGTGGATTTGGAGGACATGAGAGGAGGAGGTGGACTTGTGGAGCAGGGAGAGGAGCCCGGAGGAAGATGTGGACATGGCGCATGCAAAAAGGGAGACATTTGTAGTAACGACATGTATCAGCATTAGGCGCGAGAAGAGGAATATAATACATTTGATGTAGTTAGTACATCTAGTTATTGTGAAGCATATAACATGTTTCACTTATGTTGTGTTGTGAAGTTATAAATATTTTTTTTTTTAATTTTTAAACCATATTTTATTAAAAAAAATATAACAAATATTTTATTTTTATTTAATCGGGTACCCGCGGGTACCCATTTAAATACCTGACTCGGGTTTGGGTCGGGTTCGGGTAGCGGATTCGGGTATCGGGTCGGGTTCGGATTTAGGATAAAACTGCAGGTACCTGACCCGTTGTTACCCCTAGCCCCAATGTGCCCATAAGTACTTGAATGCCCAATCAAGACATTAAGGGTCTGTTTCCTTGGGAGGAAAACTAGAGGGAAAGAAAAGAAAAATAAGTTTTCTGCTGTTTTCTTGGGTGGAAGGAAAAATTTGAGGGGAAAAGTAGATGAAAAATTTTGTAACTTTTCCTCCGAAACTTTTCCGCCCGAATCAGACGGAAAAATTAGAGAAAACACAACGCCACTTCGCCCGACCTTCGAAATTAATTTTCCTTCCACTTTTCTTTCCTTCTAAGGAAACAAAATATAGATTTTTTTTTTCCCTAGAGTTTTCTTTCTTTATAGTTTTTCACTCCTTATAATTTTACTTCCCTCCAAGAAAACAGAGAGTAAATCTTACTATTGGAATACAAGAGATCCATTCACTTTGTCTATACTGATCTAAAGACTTTTTACTTTAATAAGAAGCACCAAAGCATTTAAACACATAAATGTTTTTCACCACTTTTAATGTGGAACTAGTGTAATCTCTCCAAATGGCCACAACTATATAATGTATAGTGTAAGTATTGTACAAATCCTAAATATGTGTAATATAGTATATAAACATTTATTTAGTTTCATTTTTAAAGAATGATATTCCTACATAACTAGTATATTTGCAAAATTATGAAACTATTCAATATAAATTAGGGTGCAAAATATGTCATCTTGTATCAAAATTTCTCTCACTCTCTTTCTTTTTTTTTTTAATTAGTAACAAATGGGTTATAGGTTGAGTTAAATACGGCCTTGGGCTTTCTTTAAATTTAAAATGGAAGTTTCTTTGATTTTTGTTTTTTTTTATCTTTTGCCTTTTGGGCACACTCTTGTATGGTATAATTTACATTTTACTCATCAATGTGTTATTAGGTGTTTGTTTAACATTTTATGTTATTTGAGTATACTATTTATAATATTAATACTTTAGATATTGCATGAAAAAGTAGAATATCTTTTGAAAGGCACAAAGAGCTATACTATATTTTATTCTAAAATAATTTTTTTTGTGACAACATATCATGTCCACTACATGGGTTGTTGAGTGATGACTCCTCCTCCCTCAAAAAAAAAAAATAATAAATCTATAAAAGGCCTTCGACTCATCAAGTCAATCTTAAGGGTGATCCTTTATATAGAAATTCTTTAGACCTCCAAGTAAATTTTTAAGAATTAATTGACAAAGGATATGGATCGTGGCAAAGATATTAAATGCAATAGTTAATTCTTTGATTTAGTTCTTCATATATATATATATATATATATATATATATACTACATTGCAATCCTGATGTGTGTACTGTACTACTAAACACAAGCGTAATGGTTTATTGTGGTAGTACTTAAGAGTTAATTTCATAGAGACAGTGATCAATTACCAAGTGATTATAAATCAATAGCTAGACAATCGGTTAAGTGTTTTGGAATTACAGAAGTAAATCAAATATAACTAAATGCAAGTGACAATCGAATTTAGCAAGAGAAAATTCTCGATAGAAAACAAGATTTAGAGACATCGAAACTTCGGGTTTATCTTGTTGATGGATCTTAAATTCAAACAAGTTAAAATCATAATAATGCAACTTTAAAGTATTCAAGGAGATATCCAATAGTACAGATTATCCTCTTTCCACAGCGTAATCCGGTATTAATCTAGATCGGCGTCCTACTTTTGTGGCTAACCAAATCTAGATTGATTCAATGAGTTTAGAGATATCATAAAGTTCCTCATAGAAATCCTGTCCTATTTCTTAACAGCCTAGTGCATGTTCGATCCAGCAAATCTAGCATCGCAATTCTCCTTTCAGTCCTTCTTGTGGTGCCCAAGAAAAGTAATTGTGTGATCAAAGCAATACTAGTAGTAAAACAGCACAGATCGAATAAACACAAAATAAAATTATATTTGTTATAAGAAAACAAGTCCAAACAGAAGATATACACAACTCAACTACACCCTAGTTACGATAGAGAAATTACGCTATCATAGCGTCATTACGATACATATCTCTAAGAGAAGGAAAAAATAAAGAGAAGATAAAAGAGAGAAAGAAGCAAACTCTTCAAGGAAGGGCAGCAACTATCCTTCTTCAAGCCTTCTAGAGTGGGCGCACCAAGATCTCCCTCTCCCTTGCTTTTGCCAAGAACTCTCTCCTTGCCAGAACTCATTTCTCCCCATTCTATCATGATTTCCACCCCTTTTATCATTTCAAAAATGTCTTTTGAGTTCACACAATTATAGCCCTCTTAATTCTCATCGTTTTGACTTCAAGAACGCCTGATTTGGAGTTAAAACAAGAGAGTTATGATAATTTTAATTCTGCCTGCTATGAGATTATGGGTGTAATAGTGATTACAGCCATACCCGTAATGCATTCATTGAAGCTCTTAATTGCATGGAATGCTAACATAAATATGGCTCACTAAATACTCATCATTTTGACTCCAAGAACGCTTGATTTGGAGTTAAGATGAGGAAGTTATGGCCAATTGAATGTTGGCTTTTATTGTTGGCTACTCAGTGAGATTACAGGCGTGATGGTGATTATGACCATGCCCGTAATTTCAGCGTCAAACTTCGATTTGTTTGAAAATTTGCAAATGAGTGGATTATTTCCTTGACTCATATTTCGGCCATAGTTGTGATGTCAAAAATTACTGATCAGAAGATTACAACCATGTTAAGAATTATGGCTATGCCCGTAATTTCTCTTGTCAAGATTTTGTCGTTTGAAAAGTTGCTATCGAGGAGGTTATGGGCATGACTTTAGATTATGGATGTGGTCGTAATGGGTCCATTGGAGCCAATGAGAGAATTACGGTCATGATATAGATTATGGCCTTAACCATAATTCTTGAAATTAGTCCCGTTTGAAGCCAAACTTTTTTTCAAGATTCCTAATTCACTCAGAAATGTAAATGTACTTCCATATAGCTCTAAAAGCGAGTGAATTATCCTATATTCAAATAAACATGACAAGTAGTGAAGCTTCTAAAGAAATTCAATGGAATAAGCTGGAAAGAGATGTAAACACATTATAATAGGTCTCAATTCATTAGTAAATATAGGTCAAAAAGACTATATAAATACGAGACATCAAAAGCTCCCAGACTTAGATCATTGCTTATTCTCAAGCATAAAAAACAGATAAGAGTGGTAATCAGAAAAAGATGAAATCAGGTCAAACTTGTAAAATATTTTGACCTAAGGAGATATCATTATGAAGAAGCCTCAGCAAATCAAGGGATTCAAGGTAATCATCTATTGTCAAGAATAAAGATGTGAAGATCCAAAAACCAAAGTTAGATGAGGCTTACCTTCACAAAATGCAGTAATCTTTTGTTTGGAATATGCACTGATGCAGGAGCATACAACATGAAAGAAGGGGAAAATCTAGCCCCGACGGTGCCCCAAAAATTTCCCACAGAAAGTTCCTCGGGGTACCCAGCAATGGAAGCCACGCCCCGTGAGTCCTGCGGACAACTACCCGATTCGGGGGCGGCTTCACATGCACAAGTCTGATTTTCCACAGAAAGTTCCTCGGGCTACCCCGCGACGAAGACTACACCCCGTGAGTCCTGCGGACAACTACCGGGTGCACAAGTCCAATTTCCCACAGAAAGTTCCTCGGGGTACCCAACGACGAAAACCACGCCCCATGGGTCCTGCGGACAACTACCAGGTGCATAACTCCGATTTGCCACAGAAAGTTCCTCGGGGTACCCAGCGACGAAAACCTCGCCCCATGGGTCCTGCGAACAGCTCCCCGGAGAAATCTTGGAATCGGAGGCGGAGCCACATGCACAAGTCGGAACTCCCATAGAATGTTCATCGGGTCACCCAGTGACGAAAGTCATACCCCGTGACTTCTACGGACAGCTACCCGAAGCCGCATAACTGCCTCGACAACCCCATTTCGACGTATACAACCCACCCTACCATGTTGTTCCACCTCATGAAGACCTAAAGGAGCCCAACAAGGTGGTTATTCGGCGATCTCAACACCCATCTCACCCACCGGACCGGTTCGTGGGTGTTATCAGCCCACTCTCCATCCACACTGAAGTGACCCGGCCCAAGGACACTACAAGCCAACCCCCGAAGAGCCCAAGTTCATATGGGCCTCACAACCACATCAGCAACACGGCCCAAGAGAAGGCCACGACTATCGTTACGCAGCCCAATACTTCAAATTTCTACTACTTTGTCGCGGTATGCTCCAAGTGCGTCTGATCGCCTAACCGCTTCCATACAAAGACCAGAAGACCATGCGACTAGCTTCAAGAATATTAGGTAGAAGTTTGTTTTTCTTTTGTCTTGTAGCTGCAGCTTGACTACTTTATGGGTTGCAAGAATAGTTAGTTGTTAAAGTAGCTTGTCTTTTTTTGCTTTGTCTTGTTCTATAAAAGAGGAGACTGGGGTGTTGTGTTCCTTAGTTCTCTTGGTGTTAGAGTACTCCTGGTGAGCTGAGAGCCTCCAACACTTGTAGAAGTCGAAGTCGGCGCTTCGCCTTCAAAGTTTGTAAGAGTCGTGGTCGGTGCCTCGACTCCGAAGTGTTTCATTCCTGGTTTTCGAAGTAGTAAAGTAAATCCCACCGCCTTCGGTGGTCAGGTCCGCCTGTCTTTTCATTTCATCGTGTTCATTTCCGTTATGATTTCCGATCTTCCATGGGTATCCGTTCGCCGGAGACGTGGACGTTCCGCTGTTGTTTGGCTTGTTTTAGGCGCATAGGCGTGCGAGCTATGTGCTACGAATCCGTTGGTTTCCCCATTGCGACGTGTTGAGCTTAAAATCTGTTGCGTGAGAGTGCTAAATTGCTATGAGGTTAGTGTGTTACATTCTGTAGTTGCGTGCCGTTGTGTTCTTTCGCATTCATGTTGCCCCGATCGAACTTGATGCTGATTTCTTTGTGTTTCTGCTGCATTTCTGAAGCGATTTTCACTTCCCTCGTCTAGAGACCCTCTCCCGTTTTCGCGTGCATTGTGTAATCCCTTAGAGTACGGCTTTAAGGATCATCCCACCTACAGTAGCTACATCAATTCTGGTATCAGAGGACGTTGCGCGTTCGATTCTCATCGCTCGCACGGTCCAACTCTGTTGCATCGCATATTTTCGCATTGGTTTCGCGTTTTCAGCATCCCGCACTTAGTCATTTTCAGCCTTGATTGTGCATGGTGACCACAAGGTCGCAACTCATGTCGTCCCAATTTCCCAAAACTATCCCAGACACCCAAGAGTCGGTCCAACCCTCGAAAGGGACTAGTATCCCTTTAGATCCTGTCGCAACGCTTAATGCGCGAGTGGACGCACTGACTACGCAGCTCGCTGCATACAAGCAGTCCACGGATGCCGCCGTGCAGCGAATCGAGCTGTCGTCGGAGAACTGGTTCCAGCAACTCATGGCTGTTTTTCAAGGCCTTACCATTAATGCCTCGGGGCAACTACGCCCTAACTTGAGTCAACCCCCTCAGTCCGCTCGAACTGCCCCAACTAGGGAGTTGCCACCCGTAGTCGTGCCCATTCGGCGCCAGCCCATTTTGGAAGGCCCTAGCCACCATGGGACGTACGTGGCTCATGGAGGCCTAGGTTATGAGGATGAGCCTTTTGATGAAGATGATGTGTGGGCCGCACAAAGGCCTGCAACCCAACCCCGGTTTGATCGACAGTGAACCGACGTCGACGTCCATCGCTTTATTCATGAGACACCCCAACACTTTGAGGGTGGTCTTGACCCCACTAAGTTCTTGGATTGGGTCGCATCGGTAGACACCTACTTTGACTTGGCTGGCACCCCTCAGTACATGCGAGTCCGAATCATCCGCACCTTGTTAGATGGTCCCGCGCGCCTACATTGGCAAAATGTGGAGCGCCAAAATGAGTAGAATTCTCTCCCACCCATCACTCGATGGGACAAGATGAAGTATCGTCTTCGCGAGCGATACATCCCAGCCTCCTATAGGCAGCGTCTCCTTAACCAATATAGCAACCTTCACCAAGGTTCCGGTACCGTTGCGGAGTACCGCTTGACTTTCGACACGTTGCAACTCCGTTGCAATTTGCAAGAGGATCCTGAATTGGTTTTGTCCAAGTTCAAGAACAGGCTCCGTTCGGATATCCGACGGGCCTTACCTGCGTATGGGTCCGAATAATTAGACCAAATCTATCAGCGCGCATTAGACATTGAGCGGGACCTTCGCGCAGCGAGTTCGCCCCTCCGCGGCGTCCGTACCACGGCAGACCCCCGCATGTTCCCCATCAGGTCGAGCGCTCTGAGCCACTTTCGAACCCCCGTCCCACACATAGACCTCAGGGGTCCCCTCGGCGCCCAGCCCAGGCGGTTGCGCCTTCTCGTCCCACTTGGGAGGAGAAGGGCAAGGCCCCTACCGTTGGGCCGGCCGAGCGCGTCCATTGCTACAATTGTTTGTAGCCGGGCCACTATTCTAGGGACTGCCCAAAGAAGTACATGAAGGAACCCCTAATAAGGGGGGGGGGGGGGGAAACCCTATACATGCGCTTCTAGCATGCAATGCGGAAAAAGGGCTTCTAAAGATCGCATATGAACTATATATAATCAACTTAAACCAACTTAAGATCATGATATGATCTTACCATTGCCATGGATGGAAGGCGGCTTGGAAGAAGAAAACAAGGTTGATCTCCTCCAAAAGGTGCGCACACAAGAAGACAAAGACTACTCCCTTCTCAACTTTGTGCTAGCAAAAGCTTCAAGGGGTCTTATCGCATGAAGGAGATGATGAACTCTTGGCCGATCTTTCTTCTCGTCACTTTCACCACACAAGAAAGTGTGTGTCGTCGAGAGCTAGATGATGGAGAGGAGCGTTAGCCAAACTTGTGATCGAATGTGGAGACATTCATCACAATTGTCAAACCGAAATGCCATAAATGGCAAGTCATCAAAGCTTGCGTTATGCGTTCACATGAAGTGAACCAAACGCATAGCTCTCCTCTCAAATGAACCAAGCGCTCACATGTGAGCCGGTTCAATTCAATTGGTCCAATGACCAAACCAAATCAGCCCAATAATCGGTTCAGACCAAATTAAACCCTAAGGTTCAAAATCTGACCGTTCATCCTTTTAATGCTCTTGATCTCTTCGATCTAGCATCCACACTCTCGATCTAAGCTTACCGATCTCAAGCCCTAATCAATCAAACATGATCAGACTGGATCTCACTTACAATCAGAGTTTAATCTCCTTTAAACTGAACTCGAACAATTCAGTCCACACGATCTGACTTAAGTAGCCATATCATCAAATTGTGCGACCCTAAGGGTTTCCTTTAAATGTCGGTAACGATAACTTACGTTATCACGATCAGCGAGGGGTATCTAGCAACACATCACTGTCTCCCGATATAAAGGAAAGAGTCTTCCAAGACTCCACCCAACCACAGCATAAGTGTGAATCAACTCACTAGGCATGCATGATTCCTTTGCCACTGGATGTTCTTATTGGACAAGCATGTCAAGCCTGTAACTCCAATACGATGAGCATGATTAGATCAGATGCACATAGTCATCTGGGTATGGCCATACACTTCCTCAATCATCTCATATAGGGGGGCCCTTTAGAACATCACACTCCTTAAACAAGGAGACGGCAATCCTTTATCTATCACAAGTGCCCTAACCTGACTCAAGCTCACCATCCAAGATAGCCTATAATCATTATGTTTCAAATGATATTGAACTACCTCAAAACAATGACAATCATCATTTAGAAACATAAGTGATCTCAAGTCAAAGGACATGTGCCACTTAGTGCTTACAAGGATCATTCTCATTGTGACAAGCAATGGAATATCCGAGTAGGGTCTGTCCAGTACATCCAATGTACCCATGAGTCTACATCTTATTCCATGCTCGAAGCATCCTATAAGATTAGCACTCATATCAGTCTCAATCATATCAAGGCTGTCTCATGTTCACCAAGATATCTCGACTAAGGACATATAGCCTGTCAGCCTAGCTGAACAGCTTTGAGACATTATTCAGAAGTACACTTATTACAGCAGACAAGGTAACAACCTGAATAATAACCATGCCTTTATAAACTTAAGAGTTTATTACATGATACTTATACAATCCCAAGGCCTCAAACATTAGCCTTAAGGGCATACCCCAACAATCTCCCACTTGCACTTAATCTAATGGTTGAGAAATCTCAAACCCATATTATTACAGTGCTTCTCATGCTTCTGCTGCGCCAGAGGCTTGGTAAGCGGGTCTGCCAGATTGTCATCTGTATGAACCTTGCATATTTTGATCTCGCCTCGATCAATGATCTCCCGGATCAAGTGAAACCGTCTCTGTATGTGCTTGGACTTCTGGTGCGACCGCGGTTCCTTTGCTTGTGCGATGGCTCCAGTGTTATCACAGAAGATAACCAAAGGATCAGCACTCGAAGGAACGACACCAAGTTCTCTCACGAACTTACGAATCCACACTGCCTCCTTGGATGCTTCCGAGGCTGCAACATACTCGGCTTCTGTTGTGGAATCAGCAACAGTTGACTGTTTGAAACTCTTCCACACCACTGCTCCACCATTCAAGCTAAAAACATAGCCTGATTGCGATCGGAAATCATCCTGGTCCGACTGGAACAAAGCGTCAGTATATCCCTCTATACTGAGTTCTTCCTGACCACCATATATCAAGAACATATCTTTGGTCCTCCGCAGATATTTTAAAATGTTCTTGACCGCAATCCAGTGCGCCAAACCTGGATTACTTTGGAATCGACTGGTCACGCTTAACCCGTAAGCGACGTCTGGGCGAGTACACAACATCGCATACATAATGGACCCAATAGCCGAAGCATAAGGCGTATTGTCCATTTCATCTTTCTCAGTCTGTGTTTGTGGACACTGACTCTTCGAAAGATTCAGACCATGTCTGACTGGAAGATATCCACGTTTAGAATTCTCTAAATGGAATCTCTCCAGGACCTTATCGATGTAAGTACTCTGGCACAGCCCGAGAAGCCTCTTAGATCTATCCCTGTAGATCTTCACACCTAATACATAGGCTGCTTCTCCTAAATCTTTCATCTGGAAACATTTTCCTAACCATGCCTTAACAGCATGCAGTTCAGGAATATCATTTCCAATGATTAAGATATCATCGACGTAGAGGATTAGGAATGTAATTACGCTCCCACTAAACCTCTTATATACACACGGGTCATCCTCGTTCTTGATGAAACCAAACTCAGAGATTGATTCATCAAAACGAATGTTCCAGCTTCTTGATGCTTGTTTCAGCCCATAAATGGACTTCTTTAACTTGCATATTTTATGACGATCTGATGGATTAGTGAAACCTTCCGGTTGTGTCATATACACATCCTCATCCAGATTTCCATTGAGGAAAGCTGTTTTCACATCCATCTGCCAGATCTCATAATCGTAATATGCTGCTATCGCGAAAAGAATCCGAATAGACTTAAACATGGCTACAGGTGAGAAAGTTTCATCATAATCTAACCCGTAGATTTGTTTGAAACCTTTCGCAACTAGCCTGCCTTTATAGGTAACCACGTTACCATCCATGTCAATCTTCTTCTTGAAGATCCATTTACAGCCTATAGGGATTACTCCCGGAGGCGGATCAACCAAATCCCAGACTTGGTTATCTGACATGGAGTCCATCTCGGCTCGCATAGCATCAAGCCATCTAGCTGACTCCGGTCCACTGACCGCATCCGCATAAGTTAGGGGTTCATCATTTTCAATGATATAGACTCCGTCATAGCGCTCAGGCTGTCGACGGATCCTACCCGATCTTCGCGGTTCCCGTGTTATTTGAGCCTCAGGTTGTTCAATAACCTGATCTACCGGCTCAGGCTCATCCATCTGTGCCTGACTACTTTGTCCTTCTTCTGGAATCTCATCCAGCTTTATTTCTCTCCCACTGGCCTCTTGCAGAAGAAATTCCTTCTCAAGAAATATGGCCGTCCGAGCAACAAACACCTTGTTCTCTTTGGGATCGTAGAAATAATAACCCTTCGTTTCCTTAGGGTAACCGACAAAGATGCATTTGTCAGATCTGCTCTCTAGTTTCCCAGAGGCGAGCTTTTTGACATAAGCCTCGCAACCCCAGATCCTGATAAATGTCAAGCTAGGCTGTTTCCCATACCATAACTCATATGGCGTCTTTGAAACTGCCTTGGATGGCACTCGGTTTAGTACCTTTGCAGCTGTTTCCAGTGCAAAACCCCAAAAGGAATATGGAAGAGTAGCCTGACTCATCATAGAACGAACCATATCAAGTAACGTTCTATTTCTCCTCTCGGACACACCATTCCACTGCGGTGTTCCTGGCGGAGTGAGCTGTGAGATAATCCCACACTCCTTCAGATAGTCAGTAAACGCATGACTCAGGTATTCACCACCTCGATCAGAACGAAGTGCCTTGATATTGCGGCCTAGCTGATTTTGTACTTCATTTTTGAACTCTTTGAACTTGTCAAAAGATTCACTTTTATGTCTCATCAGATAGACATACCCATACCTACTGAAATCATCAGTGAAGGTAATGAAGTACTGATAGCCACCTCTGGCATGTTTACTGAAAGGCCCACACACATCACTGTGTATCAGGTCAAGTAAACCTGAAGTCCTTTGACCTTTGTTTGAAAAAGGTGACTTCGTCATTTTACCCATCAAACAAGCTTTGCATGTATCAATCTCCTCATTGGAGAATGATCCCAGCAGTCCATGATCATGCAACCGCTTAATGCGCTTCTCGTTTATATGGCCTAAACGACTATGCCATAGCAAGGTGCTGTCATCAGCATACTTGGCTTTCTTATTATCAATGTTTTGTATAGAATATTCCATGTCCAACATGTATAACCCATTGTTAATTGAACCAGTTGCATACACAATATTATCATAAGATAAAACACACTTTGAAATCTTGCATTCAAAGGCAAATCCTTTCCTGACAAGAGCAGGAATAGAGATAATATTCTTGGTAATACTGGGTACAAAATAACAATTGTTTAATTCTAATACAATGCCAGATGGTAAAGAAATGAAATAGTCCCCTACAGCAACAGCAGCAACCCGTGCCCCGTTTCCAACTCGTAGGTCTACCTCATGCTGTCCCACCTGCCTTCTTCTCTTGAGTTCCTGCACATTTGAACAAATGTGAACTCCACATGCAGTGTCCAACACCCATGATATAGTAGAAGAAGATAACATGACCTCAGTCACATATATACCTGAGCCAGAAGCGATGCTTCCCCTCTTATCTCCTTGGAGCGCTTTACAGTCCTTTTTCCAGTGACCCAGCTGGCCACAGTGGAAACACCTGTTATCCTTCGACCGCTTCACCTTCTGTTTCAGTGCCTTGCTGTAATTCTTGACAGGGGCCTTGCCCTTCTTCCCCTTCTTCTTGTTCCTAGAAGGAACCATCAAGACAGAGGTTGAAGGCTTACCCTTCAGAGTTTCCTCAGTAGTCAAGAGCATATTCAGCAGCTCTGCCGGCGTACAATCGATTTTGTTCATATTAAAGTTAATGATGAACGCATCGAAAGAAGGCGGGAGAGACTGCAGAATAATATCCACAGCAAGCTCCTGGTTGATGGTATGCCCCAGTTTCTCCAGAGCCTCCTTGTGCCCAATCATCTTGAGCACGTGAGCTCCCACTGGGCTCCCCTCAGCCAGTTTGCTCTGAAAGAAGAGCTTCGTCAGATTATAGCGCTCAGTCCTCGCCTGTGCAGCATACAGCATCTTGAGGTTCGCTATAATCTCTATAGCCGACATATCCTCATGCTGACGCTGCAGCGGTGGCGTCATAGACGCTAGCATCAGGCAAGCGACATCAATGCTATCATTGACGTGCTTTTCGTAGGCATCCCGAACCGCCCTTGCGGCGTTCGGAGCGGGCTGCGGCGGTATCGCCGTCTCGAGGACATACAGTTTCCTCTCTGCCTTAAGAACGATCTTAAGGTGTCCAAACCAGTCAGAGAAGTTCGGCCCAGCAAACTTCTCCCTTTCCAGTAGGGATCGCACATTGAAGCTCATGGTGTTTGTTGCTGCAGGAATCTACAACAAGCAAGAACAGCAAGGTCAGTATCAATGTTCAGAATCAATCCAGGACTTAAGAAAGATTCTTTTCTCACTATTTTGTCTGACTGAAAAATCCAGTAAACAGTCCGAAAGAGTAACACTCTTTTAGTGAGATGGGATCCAGATTTCATACTTGGTCTCCGCGTCCCGCTCAGGCGAGATAAGATGCACAGAGATGACAAGCACTAATTTCTGGTAGGCTGTCCCAGCCAATCGCCAACCCGTGCGATTCCCCTTCATCTTGGCAATCCAGCAGACTGTGCCAACTGAGTTGGTACAACACAGTCTCTGATCCCAGAGATGGCTGCCTCCATGCGCTACCATATGCGCCACATATGTAGCCTACATGGTCAAGCTGACCCGACCTACTCCCTGGACCACCACGTGCTATGCTGAGCAACGAGAGGGGATAAATCCCAACTCTGTAACACGCAGGTGAAATCCAGCACCGTCTGAAGATAGATGGACGTGCCCACTGAGTGGGTTCAACACGGCTCCAACGATAATCAGAAAGGTGAGGTTTCGCGTCAGAAGGCTTATCGAGCTTGATATGTTAGCGTTGGATTTTAACGGTCTTTTATCTTCTTACTATCAGGCATATCCTATGGCTATAGTAGAAGATAAACTTAAACATGCAATTCTAATTATTAGCAATAAGTAGAAAGCATGATCTTATGTGGTGAAAGCCCATGAACCCTAGTAAGACCTTAATTTTACTTAAGTCTTCACTCGAGCTCCTTGGCATCTCATCTGGTCCAACCTAGGGCCCTAGCGCCAAGAGCACCTCAGGTGCACCACCAGGTGAATGCCCCTCTTGGATGTGTGCTTTTGTGCTCTTGTCTAATCAAAGTACATTTGATCTATCTAGACAAGGTTGACTCGCAGGTCAACAACATATTATAAATTAAGTACAATGTGATTCGCAGATCACAAATTAATTTACAATTTTTTTAAATCCAGGCACGCAGGCCCCAGCACAGCACACAAATGGGCAACCCACATAAGACTAAATAAACAAGCATATGGTTCAATCAACATGTGATCCAATCAAGAAATTAAAATTTTGAAAAACCCCATGGCATCAATTTTAATTTCCTTATGAGCCCTACAACCTTACAATGGTCCATTGATGGGGATCCACTCATCCATCTAGTTAGATCTTTTGCCCTTGCATGCACCGAGTCCTAACTGACCCGTGTTGACCTGATGGTCAACCATGCATGCGTCAAGGGCTGAACCACCCTCATGAGTTTTGGCAAGCGGGTGTGACCCCGGGCCTAACTCAAGTATGTTCAGTAATTGTCTCAACCAGACCTCGCTACACGCCTTTGATGCAGTCAACCTATAGCCACCTCGTGCTTGCGCACAGGTGCTATCTGGTCGACCCATCTAGGCTGTCAGATGGTCTGATCAGACTAGCTTGATCTATACTAGATGATGCCTTCAACCCCATCAACCCATCTAAGGATTTAATGTAGTGGCACCTTAGATCTAATCAACCGCGCAAGATGTAAGTTTTGTAAAACACTTAGAGCATGCGCAAACATACAAACAAAGTTGATAACCCTTAGATCTAAGGGGGTCCCCTTCAAGGGGGAGCGCAAACTTTAGGGGGTCCCCTTCAAGGGGGAGCGCATACATAGCCCATGATACAAGCGCAATCTACATGTTAGCATGATACAAGCGCAATCTACATGTTAACATGATACAAGCGCAATCTACATGTACATGTAACCATGCATCATGAAAACAAAGCATCAAGTAAGCGCAAGAAGCATGGATCACAAACACTTCTAGCAATCATATAGATCATATGGAGAGCCTAGCTCTGATACCAATTGAAGGAACCCCTAATAAGGGGGGGGGGGAAACCCTATACATGCGCTTCTAGCATGCAATGCGGAAAAAGGGCTTCTAAAGATCGCATATGAACTATATATAATCAACTTAAACCAACTTAAGATCATGATATGATCTTACCATTGCCATGGATGGAAGGCGGCTTGGAAGAAGAAAACAAGGTTGATCTCCTCCAAAAGGTGCGCACACAAGAAGACAAAGACTACTCCCTTCTCAACTTTGTGCTAGCAAAAGCTTCAAGGGGTCTTATCGCATGAAGGAGATGATGAACTCTTGGCCGATCTTTCTTCTCGTCACTTTCACCACACAAGAAAGTGTGTGTCGTCGAGAGCTAGATGATGGAGAGGAGCGTTAGCCAAACTTGTGATCGAATGTGGAGACATTCATCACAATTGTCAAACCGAAATGCCATAAATGGCAAGTCATCAAAGCTTGCGTTATGCGTTCACATGAAGTGAACCAAACGCATAGCTCTCCTCTCAAATGAACCAAGCGCTCACATGTGAGCCGGTTCAATTCAATTGGTCCAATGACCAAACCAAATCAGCCCAATAATCGGTTCAGACCAAATTAAACCCTAAGGTTCAAAATCTGACCGTTCATCCTTTTAATGCTCTTGATCTCTTCGATCTAGCATCCACACTCTCGATCTAAGCTTACCGATCTCAAGCCCTAATCAATCAAACATGATCAGACTGGATCTCACTTACAATCAGAGTTTAATCTCCTTTAAACTGAACTCGAACAATTCAGTCCACACGATCTGACTTAAGTAGCCATATCATCAAATTGTGCGACCCTAAGGGTTTCCTTTAAATGTCGGTAACGATAACTTACGTTATCACGATCAGCGAGGGGTATCTAGCAACACATCACTGTCTCCCGATATAAAGGAAAGAGTCTTCCAAGACTCCACCCAACCACAGCATAAGTGTGAATCAACTCACTAGGCATGCATGATTCCTTTGCCACTGGATGTTCTTATTGGACAAGCATGTCAAGCCTGTAACTCCAATACGATGAGCATGATTAGATCAGATGCACATAGTCATCTGGGTATGGCCATACACTTCCTCAATCATCTCATATAGGGGGGCCCTTTAGAACATCACACTCCTTAAACAAGGAGACGGCAATCCTTTATCTATCACAAGTGCCCTAACCTGACTCAAGCTCACCATCCAAGATAGCCTATAATCATTATGTTTCAAATGATATTGAACTACCTCAAAACAATGACAATCATCATTTAGAAACATAAGTGATCTCAAGTCAAAGGACATGTGCCACTTAGTGCTTACAAGGATCATTCTCATTGTGACAAGCAATGGAATATCCGAGTAGGGTCTGTCCAGTACATCCAATGTACCCATGAGTCTACATCTTATTCCATGCTCGAAGCATCCTATAAGATTAGCACTCATATCAGTCTCAATCATATCAAGGCTGTCTCATGTTCACCAAGATATCTCGACTAAGGACATATAGCCTGTCAGCCTAGCTGAACAGCTTTGAGACATTATTCAGAAGTACACTTATTACAGCAGACAAGGTAACAACCTGAATAATAACCATGCCTTTATAAACTTAGGAGTTTATTACATGATACTTATACAATCCCAAGGCCTCAAACATTAGCCTTAAGGGCATACCCCAACAGTACACCACGGTGGATAAGACACTGATGTGATCCGAGAGGACACACTTTTAAATACAAGTAGGTAGACTAATTTAAGGAGTCGCAGCCAAAACTTATTTGGCGCACAGGGAACTATCTCCCCCTGATACGGCTCCAAAAACTTGTAGTGTCCGCAAGTGCATGGATACTCGAAGTAATAAAGAAAAATATCGATCCCACAGAGACCTTATTGTTAAGTACGAAATAATCGTATTCTTGCTAGCTAAGTAAACCGAATATGATGCAAGTGAACGATATAGAGAGAACATGAAAGATAATCAGAGAGATAAACTGGGACTAGGGTTTCATCCACCTTGATTTCAATGATTAGATATAAATAAAAAGTTTGTCAATCAAATCTTATTATGATAAAGACTTAATTTACTTCATAAAGGGATTATCTCACTTTCGTGCAGACAATCATGCAGGGACCAATCTTCGCTTTCGCGCAAGATTTATCCCAATGCTAAAGATAAGTAAATCATCAATCAGAGAATTCAAAGATCACTTTCGTGCATCTGAATTCTAAGTTGATTGTCTCGAGTGGAATCTCAAGGATTACTTTCGTGCATCTGAGACTCAACACAAGTTATACCTATGGTTCTCCAACGTTCCGATCCTCACTTTTGTGCAAGATCTCCACGTTTGACACACTAAATTAATCCTAGGTTCATAATCATCATCAAGGCAATTAGTCATCTAAAATAAAGAAATAAGAACTTAACCTAATTTCTTACGGTGAGTTCCTATTAATCAATTTCAGGGTTCCAGTTTTCAAGCATGTCACCTTTCAGTCCTTAATGCAAGAACTCTATTCATGATGACAAAAAGTAAACTAAGGAGAAACTTAGAACAATAATCGCATAGGTAAAATTATCATGGCAAAATTATCTTGATGAAATAAAAAGTATCTAATCATTAAAAATCAAAGGGATTACACCTCATGTCCCAAAATATGTCTAAGCTTGCATGGAGAAGAAAATACCATAATCCAAAATTTTAGCAGATCGAAAATCAATTAGAAATGAGGTTTTAGAAAAATACACCACGGCTGTAATACAAATTACAGCCGTATTTTGCAAGGAAACTCGTTGTGAACAGTGCCCGACAGCTTCTTCCGTTGATTCCTCCTCCGATTGAACTCTTTTTCCTTTGAAACTTCTGGGATGTTGTCTTCTCCTCCAGGCGAAGCTTCTGCGTGAAAATTACGGCCTGAGGTGCCCTCTACGCCTCTCGGCATGAGGCCAAACCCTAGACGCCTCTCCGCTGATTTCTCTCTGGATACGTGATAAAAATTCTCTCTTTCAGTGCGTGTGTATTCTCCCCTTAAAGACGAGTCCGTAGCAACTTTCGGATCTAAATTTGGAGCTTTGGATCAAAAGTTATGGCCCGTGCAAAATTCGGCGGCGGAAAACTCACGATTTTGACTGGAAATTACGGCCGTGTAATATTTTACGGCAGTGCCATATTTTCATTCTGTGCACTGAAAGTCAAAATTACGGCCCGTAAAATATTTCTCGATGGTACCGTAAAATCGGACGAGTTCTCTGGTCTGGATCGCCTGGGAAATACGGTACCGTAGAATCGTTTACGGCCGTGCTGTAAAATCAGCAAAGGTTTCTGTTCTGAAAGCGTTGAAAAATACGGCAGTGTAATTCTTTACGGCAGTGCCGTAAAATCACAAAAATTTTATGTTCAGAAAATCCTCCAAATTACGACAGTGTTCTAATTTTACGGTACTGTCTGAAATTACGGTACCGTAAAATGGATTACGGCATTGCCGTATTTTGCTGAGTTGCATTTGGCCCAATGGCCCATTTACTCAAATTTTAAATGCTTGGCCGCACAGCCCATTGATAGGGAATCCGCAAGTGCACGGGTCTATCGAAGTAGTAAAATATTGATCCCATAGGGACTAATGGGCAAGTGTCGACAGATCTTAAATTTGCTAGCTAGATGACGTCGAAATTGGTGAAGTTTAAATGTTGAATTAATTTAATGAACGAGAATGTAAACGAAGGAATCGTACGAGAGAAATTTAATAAAAGATGCATCAGGATATGGGTTCACCACTTTGACTCCTTACAATTGAATAATCAAACTCTATTGCTAACATCCTATCTAGTTCAAGGGATTTCGTCCCTGACGTACAGGTCGTTCCCACCGATAGCCTCATCCTCTCCCCTAGATTGGTTACCAGTCTAATCTGTAAGGTTATGACGTCCGGAAGGCCTTGTGGTCCTCCTAAACACGTTTAAGCTCCTAATATCTTCAGGGCGAGCGCAGGTTTACCAAAGGGTCCCCCCCCCCCCCAGAATTCCTGGTTAACAAACCTCCACCTACGAAGTACCGGCTCAAGCGCTCCCTTTCGGGCAGTGCAGGCAAAGGGCACCAAGACAATCCAATGTGCTGGCGAACTTGTGGTTTACCAGCCGCGTCTAAGATCCTAATACTTGCGCTAGGGGAGTACAATTCGTCAAGGGGTTTCCCCTAGCCCCTGATCTATAAACCCCGCTCAAGAAAATATATGCTCAAACGTTCCCTTTCAGGCAACGTAGGCAAAGGGTACAAACGGATTAGATAAACTCTCAACTGAATGGTTTCAACGTGCGGGCGGACTTTTGGTCTTCCCGATGCATCTAAGATCCTCACAATCCCTTAAGTGAGTACAGTTCGCCAAGGGGTTTCCCCCTAAAATTCCTCGTTTATAAAGCTCACTTGGGTGACTGGAGGCTCAAGCATCCCCTTTCGGGTAATGCAGGTAAGGTGCACACATACGGTCAAGCAAGGATCTAAGGGCACACGAAGTAAGCTTATTACAACTAATAAGTCACCAAAGGGTTACCCCACATCTTGATTTAAGGTTTAGCCTATCATATTCATTATAGAATCACAAGTAATAATCCTTAACAACACACGCATATGCAGATTTGTGTAGGAATTACAAAGGAAAGGTAAGATCATACAATACTTTGCATGGATTATACAATAAACGCAGCAAATCGAATGTAGCTTAAACATCTTTCCTTACAAACCTATCTCTGAGGTGTTCTACGCAAGAAGATCTTCAGTAATTGCAAATGCGCAGCCCCCCTCTTTCCTGTCGTGGCTTTCTTCTCCAAGGTTCAGCCCTCTCTCGTATGTGATCCTCCCTTTCTTAATCCCTTCTCAAAGACTTTTATCTCCTCTCCTCCTAGTGGGCTGCTACCCCTTTCCAAGGTTCTGCCAGGTCTACCTCAGCCGCTGTAATTTTCCAGCAGAATGAAGACTTTGCTGCCTCCTTCCCATATCCTGCAAATGCTGCTAAACTTATCCTCACGGAATCATGATTTCTTTTGCATATTTATCCCTCCAAAAGCTACTTTAGAGTCTCTGGTCAATGGGGGAGAAAGGACCTGGTTGCCCTCTAGCTTTCCCTAAGGTTAGGTTGAAGAAATCTTGGTTAAAATTGTAGTTTTGAAACAGACGAGTCTGCCATCACGGGCGTGATTCTGGTCGTGACCCGGTTGTGATTTGTTAGTTGCAGCTCTAAGTGCAGAGGTAAGTCACGGGCATGATTCTAATCGTGACCCGGTCGTGATTTTCAACGGACGCTCCAATAGTCCCGAAAATCTCCAGTTAGAACCTTAACCTTGGTGATGGAAGGGTATTTGACAAAGATTTGGGATACCCTAATTGTAATCATGATTATTTCTATGATAAATGATAAGGTGACCATGTAGATGATAAAAATGTTCTTGCTAATTAAAAAGGCAAGATAATAGTAAGGAATCAAGATCTAATCAAGCCCTCGTTACATAAAGTTGGGGAAGATTCAAAAATGCAAGTGAAGATCATAGAGGTTTTAGTAAATCTAAGAATTAGTTCAAGTTTAAGGGCCTAATAAAATATTATTATTAAGAAAAAAAAGCTATCACATCATGTGAGATTGCAAGATCTTAAACCACGAGCCTAAATATGGTAAACAAAAAAAGAAAGATTATAAAGAGAATAGTGCGAGATTAGCTACTTCTACTTCTAAGAGAAGACAATGCCATTGATATATGAGTATAGTGATTATAACATATAGGTGCTCTATCTATTAAGTGTATTGTTGACATAGGTGTGATGTATCCTTGTATTCCAAAAAGGGAGTTTTTTACAATTAGATAGCAAACTACTTTGGTGATGGAAAACTAAAATGTGTTGCAAATTATGGGGATTGATGGCATTGTTGTTTTGATTAACACAGGCAACACATTAACGTTGACTGATATGAGAAATTCTAGACTTGAAAATGAATTTTCTTATAGTTAATGTCCTTGGGAAGTATATGATTGTTGACACAAGAGTGAATAGAGGATTTATACCAATTGTAAAGGAAGACTGTGTCACACTATGTACATTTGGTTAAAACATTGTAGAAATCATATCAATGGAGTGTTAGAAGTAAGGATGTTAAAACTTGATAGTAAAATCATTTCTTCTATCTTTATTGGTTATTATAGGTCTAGAGAAAAAAAATGTTGTAAGAAGCAAGTACTTTTTTTAATGAGCATAAGACCATAGCTAACTTTGTGAAGAAAAAGGAAACCTCTTGGGATCTTGTTGATGATGAATTGACACAAATAACTACCTCATCAAGAAGAATCATAGAAGGTAGAAATACAAAAGGGACATAACTTGGTACAAATAAACTAGAAACAACCAATGATGAGAAAGATAATGCTAATGATAGTGCATAGACAAATGTAGTGTGTTTTGAGTAAGGAAGCAACATTTTTTATTTGAAAACATAGAGACTCAGGTTCTAAGAATGCATAGACCATCTATTAGGTATCCTAGTTCTGAATATCTTTTGTTTAATAAATATGATGAGCCAAAAAAACTACCAATATATACAATCTACTATAGATAAATAGTGTTGGTTAAAAGCAATGAAAAAAGAAATAAACTCTATATAGAAAAATAATATTTACAAGTTAGTTGAGCTTCGAATAGGGAAAAGGCCCTTTAAGCATAGTGGATATTCAAGTTAAAGAAAAATAATGATAATATAGTAAAGTACAAAATTTAGTATACTGGTAAAGGATTTGCTTAGGGAGAAAGTATTATATTTTTTTTCCGATAGTCAAGATGAGTTTCATTCAAATTGTACTTGGACTCGTAGTTAATATGAATCTCTAGGTAAAACAACTCGATGGAAAAACTATATTATTTAATGGTGATTTGCAATAAGAGATTTACATGAACAAACTAGTGGATTTTGAAGTTAAATGAAAAAAAACGCATGTCTAAAAGTTAAATAATAGCTTATATAATGAGTCATCATTCAAGAGAAAAATAATAGATCCATTTGTTTATTTTATATCATTTCATGTTGGTTACTTCATTATTCTTTTTCTATATGTTGATTATGCGTTAATTATTGGATGAGATACTAATTGGACTCAACGATTACAACATGATTTGTCTAGGACCTTCAACATAAAAGATTTAAGTTTAGCAAGATAGATAAGGAATGAATATCGTTAGATGTACAAAAAGTTGAAAAGCTATGGATATCAAACGAAAAGTAATTTGGAATGATACTTGAGATTCATCATAAAACATGCTAAGTCAATTAGCAGTAGCAAATCATTTCAAGATAAATAAGAAATCTAGTTTGAAGTTTATATATTTTAAAGTTTGCACATGGCTTGATGTTGCTTTATTGTTGATCTATTAAGTAGATATCTTTGACTTTTAAGAAAAATTCATCGGAAGCAATCAAGTGGATCTTCAAATATTTAAAAGGTACATCAAAGATATGTTTTGGCTTTGGGAGTTCACAACTAGTACTAGAAGGATTCATTTATGCAAATATTGTGGGCGAATTTGATGGTAGGAGATTTGCTTTCAAACTATATATTTACTTTTATAGGAGGGATTATCTCTTGGTATTTTAAGTTGCAAATGTTTGTCAATTGGAGAAGCTAGATATATAGTAGCTACCAAAGCTTGTAAATAAATTGTGAACTAGGGTTTAGTCAGAGATAGTACATGGGATTTTGTGGTAGCCAAATTGCTTTGAATTTGAGTAAAAACACCATATGCCATACTATGGCCAAACACATTGATGATAGAACTAGTTACATATAACAATTAAAGATCAAGAGATTCAATTGAAGAAAATTTTTAAATAGATAAGAACATTGCTTTAAATGAAAAAGGTTGTGATAAATATCCTTTTAATGGAATTGGAGGGGGGAGAAATTGGGCGCATGAGGCTGACCCCATGTCTTTCATTCATGTGCAGTTTTTGGTTTAGTCTAACACAATTTTTTTTAGATGGTGATAATACCGCCATTAAATTAAATGTAATGGCTAGAAAAGCTATGTTCTATTGAATAAAATTTACGGTAAAAAGAATGAAAAGTACAATAAATTTTCACCGTAGATTCTATTCAATAGAACATAGCCTAAAGGCGTTCTTTGCTCTACATAGGTGGCTGAGTTGCGGCTGAGTTTTCAAGAGTAAAATGAAAACCAAAGGGAGCTACTATATTTCGGCAACAGAGATGACTGATCATTAAGATTTTGCAAAGGAAGAAGACTACACATGAGCAAAACAAGGAAAAGATAAACCTTGTAATAATTAGCTCTTACGATTTGGGTAAATAGCTAAACTTGTGAATATTTATATTAGCTTTTCTTTGGATTATTTGATTCAGATTCCCCATGATTTTTCTGTGTAATTGCTGCAATTTGACAATTTTTTGTCCAATTTATAAAGCTCATTGTCAGAAGCCACTTGTAAATGGAAACTTGCTTGTTGCTGATCAACTCCATCACTCCAATCATAATTCACAGCTACAGTCAACTAATTTGGTGGCAACTCAAAATCTCCTATTTCCAAATTGAGTTTTGTTGATCGAACTAATGAAATTATTTGATCCACGGTTTGAAGATTGATCTCTTAATTCATTTGAATCCCAAAACGGTGACTGTGAACTGTAAGTTCATGACATTCGTAATCCCTATTACTCGAGTTAAAAATTGAATGGTCTCGTTTCATCTTACGCTAATGTCTGTTTCTCCATGTATGCGTTCTTATCTTCTGTAACTTCAATAATGCTCTGCTGGACGAGCAGTCGCCACAAATTTACTTCTGCTTGATGTATTTCTTCATTGTCGAAATCTACATGTGTCTCATAATTGCCTGAAAGATAATCTCCATCAGAATAAGAAAATGAAAGTGCTAGCTGAAAGTTCTTCGTGAGGATCAGCGATTCCAGTAAAGGTCGATATTAACTAGTGCAAGGGGAAATTCAGAGCCCAGGAATCAAAATTACTAGTCACTTACCACTAGCAAAATAGCATATATGCACTACGATTTCCTGATGTTAACATATTTTCCAGATAAAATAATCGACAAAAATAAAATAATCGCAAGCACATCTGTCAAACATCTGGTAAGTCCGACAAACTGTCAAAGGACTCATCTCTGTTATGTTCAGATTGTGAACTCAGGCACTCTGATGTTTCTATGTCCACTGACTTGTCGACTGCGGTAGGCAAGGATCTCCTGCTACGACGCATTCTACTATGCCTTGCGTTTAAGAGTCTGGTCAGAGATTGAACTACGTCTCTCATTGATGGTCTTTTCCTTGACACTCTGCTGACGCACTTGTATGCCAGGACTGAAAGATCATTCAACTCTCTTACATCAAACGTTCCGTGTAATCGAGAATCAGCGATCTCCTCCCATCCATCTCTTCCACCAGCGTCCATCGCTGCCTAATTGCAAATATATAATTATAGTTAATAAGCAATCGAAAATTTAAAATATATGACCATATTTGCTTAAGCTTAGCTGAAGATGTCAGTAAGTCCTATTTCTTCTCTGAACTTTACGTTGAGTAGTTGAACTGCATTGCATCACTTTGCCTCATCCTCTGTGACAATTCAGAAAGTTTGTTGTTTTCTACGGTCTAAAGATAGTTAATGGCTTAAATTCCACTTGTGAATCATAACTATGACTACAAATAGTCATTCCATTTGAACATTTTCTTTGGGTATCCTCGTTATCCCTTTTTTAACCAAAATGATAATCGATTAACTAAGGAGTGGGAGTAATCGTGCTATATTTTTCACCATTTATAATTGGCTGCTTAAAATGAAAGAATGGGAAAAAAAAATTCAAGGAATAGAGTTTTATACTCGAAAAAGAAACTTGCGTCATGAAAACTTACCAGCTCCACATATTCCATTAGCCCCTGTTGTGGATTTCGTCCAGCAATCAGCTCAAAGAGCAACACCCCAAAGCTATATACATCACTCTTCTTGGTATATGACCTTGATGATACATACTCAGGATCAAGGTAACCAAAGGTTCCCCTGATAATAGACGCATTACGATTGAGCATTTCTTCTCTTGACAGACCAAAATCAGCAACCTGCGACATTTAATGCTGGAGCAATATTATCGAGCACATAGCGTAGTGGGTAGAAACTCAGTTTATCACATTGTAAAATAGTTTCAATGCATTTGACTTTTGGGTTATAAATATAGTTAAACAGGAAAACAGATTTCTGTCCTAGTTTGAAATTGAAAAAAGATATGCCAACTACTCCCAACAATTGCATCATTTGTGATGTTGAACAGTCAATTGAATCTTTATGGCTCACCAACTTAGAGTTGGCCGCTCGACCTACTGAAAATGTCCATCATTATGAGATGGGGGAAAATACGGAATTTACAGGCAATGTTGAAGTTGTTGCAAATGATAGCTTCAAAATAATCAATGAGATCTTATCTAGTGCTAGGGTTGTGTTGACACGGAGAAGGAAAATATAAAAGCGCATACAAGAGACACATACTCTAGCCGTCATTGAGTCATCCAGTAGTATGTTGGCAGACTTTATATCACGATGCACTACAGGCGGAACAGCCTGAAGGAGCACAGACATGGGAAAGCATTAATGATTTTAGTAACAGTTTTGCCACAAAAGATATAAGAAACTTGCAATCTAGCAATTTCAAAAGACACATTACACCATCATGAAGATACTCCAAACCTCTTGCAACATCTAGAGCTACGTTAACCCTCACATCCCAGCTCAGTGGTTCATGTCTTGCATCTACAATTGTTGAAGAGCAAATGTTGTTAATATCAGACTAAGCTGTAATCAGATTATACAGTCAGGCATACGTATTGCAAGCTAAACAATTCACTCTACATGTAAACGAATAAGAGATCAACACTATAGGGAAGATGAATCAATGCACGAAAAGAAAGAATAGATCATAAACAATAGATGGGCTAAACGTAAATGCATCTAATTGATGAGTAAGTCGTACCATACAAGTGAAAAGCGAGGCTCCCGTTACTCATGTACACGTATATTAGCATGTATTGACCTTTTTCAGCACAATATCCCACCAAATTGACAAGATTCCTGTGATGTAATCTCCCGAGTAGCAGTACCTATATCGTTGATTAATGCGTCACAAATGATACAAGATATAAAACCATAATAAATCACAAGTTAAGTAATCGTGAGCTAGATTACCTCGCTTTGAAATTCTTTTTCACCTTGTTTAGAATTGGTAGCCAGAACTTTAACGGCGACTGTCGCACCAGTAGGCATTTGTGCTTTATAAACAGGACCAAACGCGCCCTGGCCGATCAGAGTAGTGAAATTACGAGTTGCTCTTTGTAAATCCCTGAGAGTTGAAAAGATCACAAATGCTTAAGTTGGCACAGAAGGGAGAACTAATGTCAATGGTGCCTATGATAATTGCTACGATCATATTTCTGGTCCATGCATGAGAGAAATAGGAGCTAATAATAGACATCGAGTTTGATATGATGTTGAGAGCTTAGACATCACAAGTCCTTATATATCTACTAACTTGCTGAAATTATACAAGGATCAGGCATGCGTCGATGGATTTTAACCAAAATAAACTTTAAAGAAGTAATGGGGTAGCAGCCGAAATTTGTTCAGTAAAATAGTTGTTGGAACATACTTGTACAAGTACTTGGGTACACCAGAAAATGATACTGGAGGATTACGCCTCCTGGTGTCTTGTACCCAAAAGGAGACGCCACGCGGGTCAGCTTCATGTCGAATATTGGGCGACTCCAGCTGAACAATGGCGGACGATGCATCTGAGGGATCAGCACAAGCATCAAGGCCATTGGCACGCATAGGGACGCTAGCCGCCTTTAACGAACTGTTTTTTTTTAGCTGGACACTCTTTCTCTGAAACTGGATGCAGAAGAGAGCAGCCACGGCCAAGAGAACCCCGACGACCAGACCAATGGTCGCACCGATAATGATTCCCCATGACACGCCCTTCATCAGCTAGCGCGGCGCTTGCAGCTATCGAGGCATGCAATACAAAGGTCAAATATCCTCTTGATTTATTCAAGAACGAATCTTTGTTTTGCCCAGTGGATGAAAGTTGGCAGTTAATTAAGAATCGAAAAGTGAAAGGATAACAACTGTAAGTTCAACTCACAGCTGCAGATCTCACGTTAAAGCTCCCTTTTTATAAGAGAACGATATGAAGGAACATTAAGATTGAAGCTTACCACCAAATCAAGTTAAAGCTTCCAGCTGCAGAGAGCACGCGCAAATCCCACACATAGAACAGAAGGAACAGGATCAAGAACAGCGAGAGAAGCAAGCGAAGTTTAAGCAGGCAGTGGCGTTAAATGGTTATCGCGGGAGGGGCGTCGGCGGCGGCAGTGGCGGTGGGTGAAGAAGAAAAGGAATGGGGACGAGGAATCGTGGATTGCAAGTAGAAGAAAGGCGAGGAGGAAGACGGTGGATTGTTAACAATGTGATTTGTGAGCGGCAGCGTGGCAGTTGAGAGACGTGAGATTCGGAGCTCTCGCGGGTCTATTCACGACCTACCAAATTTCATACCGTCGGGATTTTAAGGACTGCGATTTGTTACAACTTACACGCGTTTCAGTCAATGAACAGCAGGAGGATCCGTTTTTGGTTGATTTGTTCACCTAAAGCCTAAACAAAACCACCTACTGAGCAATAGCGAGGAGAGTTCAACTGGCAAAATCATGAATGATACACCCTCGTCCTCGTGTCGTATGCATGGTGTCACGCCCCGGTCGGATCGACCTGAAAACAGCGCTTAAATGCTGTCTTAGGGCAATCCGGCGGAATACCGGAACGTAACTCGCCCTAGGGTTTCCGGCCTCAAAATTCGAAACCCTAATTTTCCCGGATAATTTTTATCCCCAAATACAAGATTGCACGGAGAAAACCCTAACCCCAATTAGGAAATCCGATCAAACCCTAAAATCAATTTACCTCCAAATCAATTTTGACCAAAAGTCAAAATCACTGTTCATGCTGACGTCGGCGTGACGTTAGCCCTTGATCGAAATTCGCCGCCGCGCTTAAACCTCCGTTGCTGACGTCCGCTGACGTCAGCCAAATCAATTCGATTTCGCCGCTTCGATTTTGCACGCTGACGTCCGCCTGACGTCAGCGTCCGAATTCGATTTCGAAATCGAAATCGATCGTTGACCGCTGCCGATGTTGACTTCCTCGTTTCGAACGCCCGACGTTCGAAACGTTCGTCTTCTTCCGCGAGCCGAAGCCGAGCGCCGCTGCTCCGTCCGCCGCCGGATTTGAGCACCGCTCGCGCCCTTTGGTTGCAGTCGCCGAACACAGAGAAACGGGAAGTGAGTGGAGTCGTGGAAGAAGCTTTTATTCACCTCAACGAAGCTTACAAGCGTCGCCGACCCTCGTCGGCGCCCCCATCCCTCCCTCGCCGCCAGCGCACTCGCCGACGGTTACAATCGCTCTGTTTTTCCCTCTTCCGCTCGTCGGCACCTCTGCGCCGACCTTCGCCCCCTGGCGGCATCAGAGCCCTGCTCTGGTAGGGCGACGGCGCCTCGCCGTCGCCGGTGGAGTCGCCTCTCCTTTGTGGTGTGGTGACGCCCTTGCGCACCCCGAGCTCGTCGTCGTCAAGCTTCTTATAGAGAAGCTTCGCCGCCTCTGCTCCATCTGGTCGCGTGGACCTCGTCGCCCGCAGATCTCGCCTCCGCGAGCTCCGCGTCCTTCGCTCCGTCTGTCCGCGCGACCCGCTCGCGTCGCCTCCAGCTTCTCTCGACGTCGCCGAAGCCGTCGTCCAAATCGGGAGACCAGCCCGATTCTTCCGCTCGCGCCGTCCTCCGTGTGGTCCGCGTCTTCCGTCCGGAGAAGACGACGCTCGCGCCGCCTCTCGTCCGAAGCTTTCGGCGGAGTGCTCGTGCCCGAGCTCCGTGTGAAGACGCTGCAGAAGCCCGCGTCGCACGCTCCTTCCACTGTTCCTCTCAATCGGGCGTTGACCCGATTTTGACCCGGAATTGGGTCTCTTAATTCGGGTGGGCCTTCTGATGTGGCCTGAGCTTGGGTTGGGCCGAACCGCCTGAACCGGGCCCTGACAATACTCCCCCACCTGATTTGAACATCGCCCTCGATGTTCCATGCAAGTTGAACACTGGCCTTCCAATGTTCAAAGTCCTCCATCTTCTATTCCCCCAGTTTGATGACGGATGTTT
This sequence comes from Costus lasius, assembly GCA_027563935.2. Taxonomy (NCBI): domain Eukaryota; kingdom Viridiplantae; phylum Streptophyta; class Magnoliopsida; order Zingiberales; family Costaceae; genus Costus; species Costus lasius. The sequence continues at coordinate 88,860,393 of CM050450.1, read as the reverse complement.
GCTGCACCATGCTTATAGCAACCTGCATCAACAAACTTGTCAAGGATAATCTTGCTTCACCATATTTGCTGAACTCAGCTGAACCTCGATGTCCCTGACACCCGCATCGACGCCCCTGGCGCCGGCATCAATGCTATGCATTGGCATCAACACGCCCTGGTGTTGGCATCAACGCCCCCTGGTGTTGGCATCAACACGCCTTAGTGTTGGCATCAATGCTATACATTGGCATCAGAGCCCCTGCTCCGGGAAGTGATCTGGCAATCACTGAGCTCTTATAGAGTCTCATTCGATGTCCCCTGACATCGGCATCGACGTCCCTGACATCGGCATCAATGCCCTTAGACATTGGCATCAACACACCCTAGTGTTGGCATCAGGACCCCTGCCCTGGAAGAACGACACTCCTTGTCGCTCGTAGTGATGGTGTTGCCTCTCGGATCCTTCTGATTCACCTTCATGGCTGAATCTTTAGCTCTGATACCTGTTGTCACGCCCCGGTCGGATCGGCCTGAAAACAGCGCTTAAATGCTGTCTTAGAGCAATCCGGCGGAATACCGGAACGTAACTCGCCCTAGGGTTTCCGGCCTCAAAATTCGAAACCCTAATTTCCCCGGATAATTTTTATCCCCAAATACAAGATCGCACGGAGAAAACCCTAACCCCAATTAGGAAATCCGATCAAACCCTAAAATCAATTTACCTCAAAATCAATTTTGACCAAAAGTCAAAATCACTGTTCATGCTGACGTCGGCGTGACGTCAGCCCTTGATCGAAATTCGCCGCCGCGCTTAAACCTCCGTTGCTGACGTCAGCCAAATCAATTCGATTTCGCCGCTTCGATTTTGCACGCTGACGTCCGCCTGACGTCAGCGTCCGAATTCGATTTCGAAATCGAAATCGATCGTTGACCGCTGCCGATGTTGACTTCCTCGTTTCGAACGCCCGACGTTCGAAACGTTCGTCTTCTTCCGCGAGCCGAAGCCGAGCGCCGCTGCTCCGTCCGCCGCCGGATTTGAGCGCCGCTCGCGCCCTTTGGTTGCAGTCGCCGAACACAGAGAAACGGGAAGTGAGTGGAGTCGTGGAAGAAGCTTTTATTCACCTCAACGAAGCTTACAAGCGTCGCCGACCCTCGTCGGCGCCCCCATCCCTCCCTCGCCGCCAGTGCACTCGCCGACGGTTACAATCGCTCTGTTTTTCCCTCTTCCGCTCGTCGGCACCTCTGCGCCGACCTTCGCCCCCTGGCGGCATCAGAGCCCTGCTCTGGTAGGGCGACGGCGCCTCGCCGTCGCCGGTGGAGTCGCCTCTCCTTTGTGGTGTGGTGACGCCCTTGCGCACCCCAAGCTCGTCGTCGTCAAGCTTCTTATAGAGAAGCTTCGCCGCCTCTGCTCCATCTGGTCGCGTGGACCTCGTCGCCCGCAGATCTCGCCTCCGGGAGCTCCGCGTCCTTCGCTCCGTCTGTCCGCGCGACCCGCTCGTGTCGCCTCCAGCTTCTCTCGACGTCGCCGAAGCCGTCGTCCAAATCGGGAGACCAGCCCGATTCTTCCGCTCGCGCCGTCCTCCGTGTGGTCCGCGTCTTCCGTCCGGAGAAGACGACGCTCGCGCCGCCTCTCGTCCGAAGCTTTCGGCGGAGTGCTCGTGCCCGAGCTCCGTGTGAAGACGCTGCAGAAGCCCGCGTCGCACGCTCCTTCCGCTGTTCCTCTCAATCGGGCGTTGACCCGATTTTGACCCGGAATTGGGTCTCTTAATTCGGGTGGGCCTTCTGATGTGGCCTGAGCTTGGGTTGGGCCGAACTGCCTGAACCGGGCCCTGACACATGGTATTTCTTTCTCGGCCTTTTGGCTAACATCAAGTGTCTATGTATGGTTAAGCCGGATCAAATGGTAAAAATCAAAATAAATTTTACTAGATTAAATTTACTCAACTTATTTTTATCAAAAATTTTGATACCAAAATTGAAACGAATTAAAAAATTACCAAGCTCTTATCAAACCAAATTTAACGAAAAAATTACAGTAAATTCATCCTTTAAACTGGGTGCGATTTTGTCATTTCACTGTTTGGAAGAAAGGATAAGATGATAGATGATAAAAGATGTCGATACTAAATTTATGATTTAGCTTCGGTTCGACATGAGCAAAATTTCTAGGCGCGACCTCCGCCTAAGAATCTTAGGCGCGTATACATAGGAGCCGTGTATTAGGCGTGCATCTCTGCACAACACTTTTGTGCGTGATGATTAAAGCACTAGGAAGGGCTATGATGTATGCGCGGGGTGCGACACGGGTGCGTTTTCTAAGTGCCCGGGGGCGCCTAAAAGCATCAGAAAGTTGTTGCTTTATAAAATAACACGTGTCCAAAATTTAATCGGACGGTAGACATTTTTAACTAAATTTTTCGCTGCCCGTTCTTTGCCTCGCACCCATCATCTTGTGTGGCGGAGCGGACGATCTGATTTCTCTCGTCTGCGGCAACAGACTGCGAGCATTGCTCGCTTCGGCGTGCTCGTGCTGACAGGCTGCAAGGGTCGCTGGATTTCAGCCGCGTCTGGCATAAAAGCGGCGGTGGCGAGACTCAGCAGCCGGAATCGGAAACGGCGAGACTCCGTGTGCAGCGACTGAGGTGGCATTAGGTCGGCGGACGTCGTTTGAGATCGTGCGGCTGCTCCCTCAAAGCCAACGAGAAACATCAGCGTCCGCTGCTGGTGGTAGGACACACGACTCCTTGTTTACGAGTATAGTGTAATACACCTTGAGAGCCAACTGCAGCTGTTTCATTTGATTCTCATACAACTTAACTTGACTTCTAAGTCAATCATTCAACTTAAGTTTGCAACCACATTTCTTGCGCAGACCAAAGATTTGCGTTAATTGTTAGCTTCGATTTTCTTGAAGGAAGATTACAGCATACACAATAGCATTCCCTATGAATCAATTCAAGAAAAACAGCAGAATCTACAATGCTTCTAGATGTTGCCTCTTGAAAAGCTCCTGTTCAGTCGGGAAGATTTCATTTGATCAATACTCCTTTTTCCAATTCCTCCTCCGCACCCGGCCGCTGCCGCATGATCTCAGGGAGACGGAGGAGCTGGTGGAGGACCTTCGCACACAGAACAAACGCTGCTAAATCAGCAGAACGAAGTGCTGCTCGAGATTCCGGCGGGCATTGATGTCCTGTTCGCCACACAAGACGATGGGTGCGAGGCAAAGTTAGGGCAGGAGAACGGGCAGCGAAAGATTTAGTTAAAAATATCTACCGTCCGATTAAAATTTGAACACGTGTTGTTTTATGAAACAACAACTTACTGATGCTTTTAGGCGCCCCCGGGCACCTAGAAAACGCACCCGTTCGACACTCCTAATCAAATAGCTTGTGTCTGGCAGTAAATTAAACAATCTTAAATGAAGCATTTTTGCATCATTATCAAGTCAAATTTATCATGGAGGACACAGAAATAATAATTAAATACTAAAGTTAGGCTTCAGTTTTATTTATGAACAGATCTATCAGCCATAAGTACACGATACCGAATTAAAAAAAAAAAAGAAATCAGACATTTGGAAATTGCAGACAAGAAAGAAAAACCATACGCTGCGACTGACTGCCCACGGTGCGATATGCAAAATCTGCAGGTCGCAACCTAAAATATTTTGCTCATTTGAACAAAAAGTCTCAAATATTAAACGGATGAAATTTACAAACATATACTCTCACCAAGTACAAACTATTACACTAAAGTCACTAGCGTGTTAGATCATTAATTCAGAGGTTCCCTGATCATTAACCATACTGGGTGATGAAACAAGGGCTTGCCACCTGATAATTCTATCCCTTTAATTGGCATTTGTACAATGTGTCAGAACAGCACCTCGAACTAGGAAAAAAACTTAGAAAAACTACATTAGACCAACAATGTCTATTATGACTAAATAATCAATACAAATTACAACCCGGGGAAGCTGTACAAGCGGGATATGCTAAGCTGAAAAAAAAGAAAAAGAAAAAGAAAAGAACTCTCCACAACTAAAACGGGAAGCTATGTGAGAACAAAGAATGTGGTCAATGGTCACTCCAGAAATAAGCTAACATGGTGTATCCTGATTCCGCCCTTCCCATCAGCCTTGAAACACTGACGGCCTAGTCTTCAGCCATTGCATCATCTCCTTGTCCAACGGACATTTATTAAGAACGGCATCCAGCATTGGGCTGCCAAAAAATTTGGGGTCGCTCTTGAACACCCAGATACGATCTCTAGGCCATGGTCTTTGCGCGTCCTTCTCCTGGCATATCAAAATGTATTATTGTCAGATACAAGTATATGAGGTAATAAGTATAAATTTTTACAAATTTTTGCCTTTTTGTCGCATAAGGCCACTTCAAATTGGCCAGCCAAAACATCACCTAGATTAATCAGCCAAGGATCCGACAATACCCTTCCAACACATCCCGGCTATCTTACCAAGTTCAATCTCATTCGATTAAAATTACTATACAAATCTAGAGGTACTAACATGATTCTTATGTAACTGACAGACAGAGAATAAGGTTTTCTTTTATTTCCTTGCAAGAAGATGCAACTTATTTGCTGTAATTTACTTGTCAAGATTATACAACTAAATTGCTATTCCAAAAACTGATCTACAGGGGGCCTGGCGGCAAAGAATTGCAGATTATGACAAAATACCACCAATTTGTCAATTAAATCCAGTAAATTTTGTTAAGAAGATAAATTGGAAAAAAAGACAAGTAAAACAAGTTCTGTTGAGCACGCTTACCATCCTCGACATCATAAATCTCACAGTTCTTGAGCTATAATGTTCTCGTAATGGCTTCTGAGTATTCGCATAGAAAGAGGAGACGTCTGGGAGTGCCAAGCAACCCTTGCAAGCTCTCGCTAATCTACAATCTGGGTCTGCATTCATCTGGCTATACCAGTAAATCAACTGGCCCAAACAATAGTTCTCGCCATAGGTCTTGCAATACTCCTGGAAGCCTGACCCCATCTTATCAGCATACTTGGGACCCAAATCGAGAGGGCTGATGTAAACAGGGGGAGATTTGACAGATCTGTACTCCTGCATGCCATTCTTTCACTGGTGAGTGGCACAAAAAATGGAGTCAATCATTTACATGTTCAATTCAAACCATTTGAAACCTACATACCTGAATCTTAAAAAACACTTTTGTGTAGGCATAAATGTGAATCAAATCAGCAGCAGCATCATGCCGGCACTTCTTGGTACATGGAAGACTCCGTAACTCATCCCTTAACCTGGTAAAACAGAAAATATTATAATAACATGACTATAAGCACCTGGATATTCAGGCAAAAATATAATCAGTAAGTTCAGAACTAGGACTTGCCACAATAATGATTTGCGGAGTTCACTCTGTATGTTATCAGAACTAGATGGATCGTGGGCCTGAATTTTAAACTTGAGATCCCTAAGAAGATCAGCTTCCACATGAGGTGCCATAGAATGAAGCAGATCCTCGACTAGGGAACCCTCCCCTTTCCAGAGGACAGAAATTATGCCGTCTGAAGCAAGCTTTTCGATTGGAGGTGGAGCTTTCTTTGGGTCATCAAATACACACCTCATGACATACTTCACCTGCATTAGACCAATGAGAAAAAAAATCATAGACCGTTAGTGTAATAACAGTAATATTCGTATACCTGTGTAAAAGTCTTAAGAAAGAATGTGTTTCAAATAAAACAGTTGGTATTGCAATTTTTAAACAACGACAGGAACTAGTACTTTTCGAATCAGAATCAACTTGCATCAGTAAAATTGAATATTCTAAAGTGAAAGACCAGAAGCAGTATTCTGCTACAAATATTTGCAATCAAGATCAAAAGTCCAGAGGCTTTTGTTTTTTTTTCTAACTTGCATGCATATGTTGAAATTATAATGTTGAAATGTGACAAATAACAATCATCATTCATTTAACATGGTGCTATTAACTTGAGGTTTAGAAAGTTACTATGAGTCTATGGACTAAAGTTTGAGAATCATAACTCTTGTTCCACGCCAAGCAGTAAAGCCAGTCCGTACTCATCCACTAAGATAATTGGTAATGGACCTTATGCAAACTGAGGCAGATTTGGCACAAAAACTAGTGGTGCATACTAGTACACTGGGTGCAAGCTAGTAATGGCTATATTCCTAACCATATGGATTTTTTGGCAAATGACCTTAAACTATTTTGTTGGTTATTTTTTAGCTGGGAGGTGTTGTTAGTCTACTTAAACCCCACTACATCCTCTCAAGCACACAACTTTTCATATACTTGAATCCTATCAAACAAAAAACCATCAATTTCGTTAAAAAAGAATTACCTTATTAAGGGTAAGTGCAATGTTCTGAAGTCTTGCATTATAGACACCCTCAGCCTGGCCCATCCAAGAAAAGGTAAGCCCTTAGCAAAGCAGACAGAAGCAATAAAATAGTGAAAGTTAGAGCGCAGCACGTACCTGAATCTCCGCATCACTCTTCTCAACCTCAAGACATATGTCTGTAAAAAATTTTCTCTTCTCCTCTAAGTTATGCTTCAAAATTTCATCAGGCAGTTTTGTCCTCTCAAAGTTAATGAACCTCACCTTCATTGAGCACAGTTTTATTCTAAGATAAGGCAAATTACTGATAATTAAACGCAATATAAGGAACATGCATTAAAGCGCTTACCAGATGTGCTGAGTAAGAAACAAGCCAATCAGGCAACCCATCTAGCAAACAAGAGCCCAAGCCAGCCCTTCCCAGGTCAATATAATCATCTTGCGAAACAAAATTGGCTTCACATGCCTCTAGCATCAATTTATGACGGTCTAGCACACCATGGCAATCCCTCAACACCTGGTTCATGAAACAAATCAAACAAACATAATCACTTCGTCTGCAGGATATCTGGAAGCCAATATTAAATCATGAAGTATAGCAAATCAACAAACTAAAAACATAAAAATAAGTTTAGATGCATAACTATTATAAATTGGTACACAAATTCATGGCCAAAAAACAAGTTCAATCCTCCAACAGATCCACAATCCAAATTTCAAACAGTTGAATGCCCTAAACAAACATAAGCATGAAATCAAATTGGTACACAAATTCATGGCCAAAAAACAAGTTCAATTCTCCAACAGATCCACAATCAAAATTTCAAACAGTTGAATGCCCTAAACAAACATAAGCATGAAATCAAAGGAGATCATAGATGTTTACAAATTTGTGAGAACTTGTGTATATGGTACAACCAAGCAATGTTGGAAAAACCCGTCCGAACCGGGTAGTTTTTCTGCTTCATAATGTTGAAGCAGTGGAAACCACAGGTAGCAGTGGAAGAGCTTCTGCCTGCTTCTGCCAGTCTGCCCGCAAGAGTCTAGAGTTTCCACTCACTCACAAAGTATTCTCAGTCTGCTGCGTGTACCAGTGGCCTGCAGCTTCAGTACCACTGATACTGGACCAGTATGTACTCTGATAGCTGACCAGTACCACTGGGCGGACCATAACCGGAATTGTGAACCTTGGACCCAAGTTTATTCAGCACATAACACATTCACAGAATTTCACTTGCTTTGTATGCCCTTAAATAGAAATATAATAGAGTTGGCAACAAACTTTAAAATCGGCCTACGATATATACCTTCTCAAATGCTCCTTCCCCAGCAAGATTAAGATAGCTGCCTCTACAAACTTGACTGCCACATAAGCAAACTGATGCTTCATACTCTTCCTTGCTCTGCAACAAAACATGATGTAAAATATTTGATCACACATCATCAGGAAAAAAATTTCTCCACCATGATGCACACCTCTGTCACTGAATTGTAGTCAAAGGTGATTTCTTCACCATAACCAATTGGTACAAGAGAATATATTCCAATCTGGTATTGACCATCGACTGCTGTAACTCTGATCCAAAGTAATTGATCAGTTTGATGTATAAAGGAGATTATAGAAGTACAAGGCATCAATTATCAAATAATTGTTATTAATACACTGATATGTTGCAGAATGATGGTGAAAAACTACACAATGCCATGCAAAACCAGTTTACGATCTTCATTTGTCGGACTATAAACTGACTTCAAAACATTAAACATCATAGTCCAATAACCAATACTAGTTCATGCTGCAAGGCAACACATAAAACCCTAGTACATTAAAATGTATGTTCATGTCAACTTTGAGAGTTCAGTTAGAAACAATCTATCTAAATCATTGTCATCCCATCTAAAACTACAAAATATTGACATCAAAAGCATTCGTGCTTTGCTAATAAGCAAAATTGCCAACTCTGGAACATCCTTAACATGAGTGCCTTGATGAATGTTGTAATGATATTAGTCCAAGTTGGATCAACAGAGGCACTAATATCTGCAAATGGAATAAGAAATTTAAGTATTTAACAATTCTGAGAAAGGAACTTATGTAAATATACACTCTCGCCTTATTCATATCAGAGGGAACTATCTCCAGCTCTCCATGCACTAAAAACATGAAGATCATGAAAAGCTTGACTTTCTTGTATAAAAAATAAAGTTAGATTCAGTTGTAAGAAACTATATGAATATTCTGAACAATACCTACGTAATCTACCAATGTGAACGTTATTTACATTACATGGCCTTATTTGCAAGATAAACAAGTACCAGAAGGGAGGTGTAAAGGCTGTGAATAAGATATAGCTTACTTTGCTTCACAATTAGGCCTGCAGGAATGACAGATTCTGCTTGCGAAGTTTGCTTTGTGCATAGCATCAACAACAACTAGATCATATCCATCACGATCCCCCTTATTATATTCAATAGCTAACCAAGTTAACTGTTTGAATGAAATAAGCCGAGATACAAAAATGTTAAAAATGAGTGATACACGAAGAAGATACCTTTGGCCTCTCCAAATAAATGTTATAAAATTCAGGTGCTGGATCTTGACTATTTTTTTGTAATAACCTAATACCGTCCTGCTTTTCAAACCATTTCCAAGCTGGATAAACCTGAAGCATTGATAACATGAAGTACACCGTCTTGAATAGCGATACTGAAGCACAACTTGTCGCCCCAAAACTTGTAATAAAGATATAAAAATGAAAGCAGAAACACTAGTTGAAAGGATTCAATGCTTTTTTTTTTCCTTATATTTCATTTTACTACTACATCGTTTAAGTTGGCATTGATCCTATGAGCCTTGATTAAAGGATTAGCATAGTTCAGATGATAAACAGGTAGCAGACATGTCAAGCAAACTCTTTTCAAAATATTACATAATCTCCTATGTAGCTTTTACTACGTACTATTGAATAGATATTTTCACCATCGTCTTGTATATAGTTTAGGTGTTCTACATTTTGCTTTCTCCCATTATTTTTGCACTATTATGTTTCTATTCTGAAATATATCTTCTTTTGTGTGTATTTCTCTTTTAACATTGCACAGTGGAGTGGATGGTTGGCTTTGACCAGTCAAAATAGAAATCAGAAGTAAATCTCCAAGATGAAAAAGTATAGAAAAGGAGGAAGAAGAAGTGGAGGCAGCTCACTTCAATGAAGCAGCAAATGCTATAGGTGAAGGAGGAGAGGAGGCAGCTTGTTGCAAGCTTCGATGAAGCAGCAAAAGCTACAAATGAGAATGAAGAAGACGAAGCAGTAAAGTGGATGCATCACGGGAGCAGCAAAGGCAGATGAGTGACAAGCGGCGAGCATACAGTACATACGGGTTGGTTTGCTACACTCAGTTTTCGATGAAGCAGCAAAAGCAATAGGAAAAGCAACCGGAGGAGGATGAGGAGATAGATTGTTGCAAACTTTGACAAAATGGCAAAAATCTACAAATGAGAATAAAGAAGACAAACCAGTGAACCGGATGCATCACATGGATGCATCACAAGAGCAGCAAAGGTGGATGAGCGGTGAGCATACATACATACTGGTTGGTCTGCTACACTCAGCTTCATCCCATCCCATTTGGTTCAAACCAGTACAATACTGATACTGTACAGTTGTACGGTACGATACTGATCCGGTGAGCCAACAGACGGGGAACGACTGTCAGAGCACGGCTCCGAGGCGGACGGCACAGGGAGGCAGTGGGCGGTGGCAGAAGCTTCGTGCGAAGATTCCAGCAGCGACGGAACAAAGCTTCTAGCGCCCGCTGCCATGGAAGCTTTTACTGCTGCCGCTGGTTCAAGGTACCGGTATTGTACCAGTCTGGCAACTCACCAGACCGAGTCGCCGAACCGGTTTTGCAAACTTTGGTCCGAGCTTAGACCGTCCAAGCTTAGACATGAACGTCGATCTAAACTAATATTTAAACCTTAACTATGTTCCTACTTGTTGGTCCATGAAAAAAATCCCAAATGACTAGATTTTATTCTATCCATTTGGATTTGATTTTTTAAAGGTGGAGAGTTTTTTTTATCTACATAAAACTCTGTAGCACTAATTTTTCACTTATAACACTCAACACTCACGATTCTCAAATTTCTCTCTTTCTTAGAAAATTCATTATAATCAGCAATTTATGGTACCTAATGGCCATAATAATGATCCTACATAGCATCATGCATAAAAATTGCTAGAGAATCCATAGGCAATACATCCAATAATATTCTAAAAAAAGACCGCACCACTCAGGTTAAACATCTAATTAGAGACTATCTTAACATCTTCAAATGTCAAGGTGTCCCAAGAAATCAACACAACCATTTGGGAAAATCTACAGTAATTTTGTATTAACAGGTAACTGCCAAAGAGCATGAAGACATAGAACTATGATTAATGCTAACGATACATAGATGAAGCAACCCAGGTCATCAAGATGGAGGCAACTATTATGGTTGTGATGACTCAATGCAAGAGAATGTTTGCTCTGCTTTGATGCAATTTACTAAACCTCAGTTTTAGGATAGTAGTGATAATAGCAACAACAATGACGGTGTAAGCGCGGTGAGATCGATATCAACCACATGTCAAATAAGCAAAAGCGTATGTATGGTGCATCAATATCATATAAACCACCTTAGTTTGAAATCGATAGTGGCAATGGCAACAACAACAATGTAAGTGTAACGAGATCGACATCACTAATGCGTCAAATGAGCCAAAGGATAAGTATGCATAAGGGCATTCAAAAGTTATGTGGTCAACTCAACATTGATTGCTTTTTGGGCTTGATCAAGGCATTGGTGGATAAAGCACTACAAATATTAAAACCAATGTCTTTCCATCAAAAACAAGTAAACAAACTTAATAGACAATGCTTATATAAACATAAAGAAGCTTGACATTGATCATATTATTTCCAAATGGTTTCACCTCAACTAAATTCCTTACATCACAACACATATTATCATATAATGGTCTTGAAGATCCAACCCTAGAATTCTTACACTTGCATCATATGAAAATGTTTGCTAGTATCCTGACAATTAAGTGGAGGAATGCTACACACAAGTCAAAAGCATGAAGGGCCAATGTTAAGATTTTGGTTCCACTCTGACGTATGATGCTTGGACACAGGAATGAGTACAATAAATTTCCCAGTATATTATAATAAAAGGTGATATTCCAAATGTCATGCATTGACTTAGTATCATAGTGCAAGTTGCATCGTTGGAATTCTGGAATCTATCATTGAAAAGATTGAATCCAAGAACATAGTTCAAATTATAACAAATAACAAAAACTACTTCAAAATAGCTAATGATATGATTTAAATTATCATTGGTACAAACCCATATTCAAAACCATGTCTTAACTAGTACACATTGAAATTAAGAACCTCTTGTGTTGGTACACCTAATGCATTAGGTACCATCTTAGAACACCCAATATATACTACTCCGAGCCATGAATCATTATACGCTTGTACTAATACAAACTGTAGTTCAAAAAACCATGCAAGAAATCACTAATATAGATATGATTAGGAAAGCTTAGTATAAGTAAGTTTGAATAAATAAGAAAATGCCAACTAAAGAATTGAAAGAATTAATGGTCACAAAATCATATTAGGACCGGTGTTTGAGGAACCGGCCAGTTCCTCCAGTTGGTACTGGTCCGGCGAGGGACCAGCACCGAAACGTGAGTCGGAGCAACAGACAGCAATGCAGCCGCAATAGGTGGCAGCGGAAGCTGGAAGCTTTGTCCAGGCGGCGGAACGGTTGTCGCCGGAAGCTTCAAACTAGAAGCTTCGTTCGAAGCTTTGGCCGCCACTCTTCCGCTGACCACTCAGTTCACCGGTACCGTACCGGTTTGGTGGCTCACCGGACCGGTACGTCGAACCTTGATTAGGACATCCAAAAGAACTGAGGTTAGAATACCAATAGAAAACAAAAAACAATATCAAATAATGGTCATATTCAATATTGACATAGCTAAAGCCTACGCAAACAAATATTGACCATGTCAACAACGGAAAATTTGTTGAGCATAAAATAACACGAAATATGCAAGTAATTTCTTGGCACAATCTTGGGCATCCAAATGTTCAAATGAAAAATAAATGTGAAAAATCTTAATCTAGTTATCAAGATAAGGAGCATATTACTTCACTTTACACCTAGAATATTTGATCACCATATACTCTCTCAAACATTTTATGAAGTGAAAAAGGTCTTGGGGGAGTTGAATTACCAAATGGGAAAAGCAGGTTGGAACTAAGGTTTAAAATAGAAGTCCAAGCATAGCCTGATATGCAGATCAACTATGTATCAAGTTATGCTATCGTTATTGTAATATCATATTTATAATATAATATGGATGAGTACCATGTGTTGGTTTTGCTCAATATATAATGATCTAAAACTACCCATATTATAATCACTTCATAGGACATTTGAGATTATTATACTTCATAAGGATAACAAATATGATTGATAAGGTAGTTTGCCATGATAATATTTATCAAGATTTAAACACCGCACTACTATCTGTACCAGTCTTTTGTAAGCCTGATACAATGGTTTTATATTTTATTATTTTTATTTAAATTAGCATTTGCGGCCGCTGTATAACAGCTGTACCAACTTTTACCAAGTAAAAAAGTGCTCAGAACGGATACAAACTGGTTGTATAAAGCAGTACAGATAAGTACTTAAACACTAATATTTAAAACACTACCATCATGTTTAAGTGAATAAAATCACTATAAATTATTACCTCACCCAGGAACTCAACAACAAAATCATCTTGTTCAAATCCTTCCTTCTTGTTACAGACAACTCCTAGCCCCTAAAGCAATATGTAGAGCAAAAGATAAACATATTGAATTTGGTTTGAAACATATAGAATTTGCGCAGACCATTTAGAAAAATATACCTTCCTATAAGCAACATACTGGTCATCAGGGCGACTCCTCATGGCCTTTAGGATGGCTAGGCACATTTTTACAGTACGTTTGTCACCCATTTCCTCTGCTTTCTTCTGCATTTCTTCTATAACAGGTTTCAAAGGATAAACCATTGGTGTGTTGCCAGTACCAGTAAAATGTCTGACTTGCTCATTCAATGTGCGCAGAAGCAGCTAACAAAGAAAAGTGACGAAAATTCAAATTCCAGACAGCAACAACAGAAAGGAAAAAATAGAGAAAATGATACACTTCTTCAGAATACCTCTTCAATTAATTTATGTCTATCAGTAAGAGGCCAGTCTGGTTCATCTGGCATAGAATCGAGTAGAAGATTATGTGTATAAGGATCAATGCCATATACTTCTTGTTCTACAACCTCAACACCAAGAGACTTTCTAGGTTTGTAGTCCTTGACCTCCGGAATTTCCATATCTGACTCCTCAACACCACTTTTTTGAGCTAACAGCTTCTCAGAATAATCATCAGGCAAGGCAACCCGCATCTTCCTCTGTACTTCCTCCTCATCTGCTACAATAAGATACATGTCAATAACCTCATACTTTCTGGTAACTGGAGGAACATGACCAACTTTAGTCATGCGAGCACCCCATTCACGGTCATCTATCACTACTGAGTCAATGGACTCCTCCATTTTGTAGGCCTCGTCACCTCTTAAGTCCCATGTCCCATTCCCTGAATGAATTTCCATGTCACTTTCTGTATCAGAAGCGGTACTCTCACCGTCACCTCTATCATCTTCTTCAAAGAAATCATTTTCATGGTCTTCGGATGTTTCACTTTCAGAGTCCATCTCCCTCTTTCTTAATTTTGAGAGGCTCCTTCTAATTTCACGATCAAACACATAGGTTCCGAATTCAGTTCCTCCATTGGTATAAGATGGGTTGACACTCTTATTAATGCTTTTCTTTTCGGTCAAGAATTTGCTTTGCTTCTTTTTATATCTAGAATCAGACACACATGATGCCGCATCAGAATTGTCCTTTACCACCTTCACCATTTCATCTCTTTCAGCAATTAACCTAGGACTGTCCAATCTCCTAATCAGTTGAATGAATGACATGATAATTTTTTTCATATCTCCAGGATCACTCCGGCTTTTTGATCTGTAAAAGTATGAACATTTCAATTGATATTAGCATGAAGAATAAGAATCCAAAAGCAAACTTATAGCCTAATGCTATCCTGTAGAATAATATTTAGATGTTTAGTAATAACTAAAAGGTACTTTTAGCCAGTGATGCAAAAGAATACTACACTTACCAAGATCAATATAGTTACCAAGATCAATATGAAGAGAAATGCCCAATCATAAAGACGCTTTATTATATACAGTAACTACTTGAAAACTGTTAGTGCTTTACTTGTTCACTCCGACATCTGGGGTCCGAGTCCTGTCCCTGGCCGTGATGGCCACAAATACTTTGTTACTTTTATAGACGATTTCTCTCGAGTTTGTTGGTGTTATGTTTTGTCTAAGAGGTCTGAACTTTTTGATGTATTTTGCAACTTTTGTGCTGAAATTAAAACTCAGTTTGGTGTCCCTGTTCAAATTTTGCGCTCTGATAATGCATTGGAATACACTAGCACTTTTTTTCAGTCTTTTTGTCGTTCCCATGGTATAATACATCAAACTACTTGTAGTTATACTTCTTCACAAAATGGTGTTGCTGAGCGTAAGAACCGCCATCTTCTCAAGGTGGCCCGTACCTTATTGTTTCACATGATCGTGCCTCGGTCTTATTGGGCTGATGCGGTTCTGACTGCTTCGTTTCTGATTAATCGCGTTTCTACTCCGGTTTTAAATGGGCGTTCCCCCTTCTCTCTTTTATTTCCAGCACAAACTCCTTTTTCTCTCCCTCCTCGGGTCTTTGGGTGTTTGTGTTATGTCCATGCTCTTGGCCTGGGTGTTGACAAGCTAAGCCCGCGTGCTACCCGTTGTGTCTTTCTTGGGTATTCTCGGACTCAGAAGGGATATCGTTGTTTTGATCCCTCCAGTGGTCGCCTCTTTATCAGCATCGATGTTACCTTTGATGAGTCTTGTTCTTTTTTCTCTTCTGCTACGCCTCCTGTTTCTTCATCCTCTTCTTCTTCCGGTCTTCTTCCGGTTCCTGTTATCCTTCCAGCTTCGCCTCCAGTTTCTGCCTCCTCTTCTCCCGATCCTTCTGTTGGTACCTTGCAGGTTTATCACCGACGCCCCCGGCCTCCTCCTGTCGCGCCTTCTTCGTCGGCGGTTCCTGATGATAGCCTCCCTATTGCTCTGCGTAAAGGCAAGCGCCATACTTCTTATTACCCTGTTTCTCATTATGTTTCTTACGATCATTTGTCACCTTCTTTTCGTGTTTTTTCTGTTGCCTTGTCCTCGGTCTCGTTGCCTACATCTCCCTTGCAGACTGTCGTTACCTCACTGGAAGCAGGCTATGGATGCTGAGATGACTATCCTACAGGCTCGACACACCTGGTCCTTGGTTCCTCTCCCACCTGGTGCTCGGGTTGTACCATGCCGCTGGGTTTTCGCCGTCAAATTTAGCTCTGATGGTTCTATTGCTCGCCACAAAGCTCGCTTAGTTGCGAAGGGCTTCTCTCAAATTCATGGCCTGGATTATCATGATACCTTCTCTCCAGTGGCGCGTCTCAACTCTGTCCGCACCTTGTTCTCTCTTGCTGTCAATGGTCAGTGGTCTCTTCATCAAATGGATGTCACCAGTGCCTTTCTTTATGGTGATTTAACTGAAGAAGTCTTTATGGAGCAACCTCCTAGCTATGTTGCTCAGGGGGAGATGGTGTGCAAATTGCATAAATCAATCTATGGCCTCAAGCAAAGTCCGAGAGTATAGTTTCATAAACTCTCACAGATAATGACCTCATTTGGGTTTCGTCATAGTCAAGCTGATCACTCTATTTTTATTCGTCGTTCAAAGAGTGGTGTTACTATTTTGGCAGTTTATGTCGACGACATGCTCCTTACAGGTGATGATCGACAGGGAATTGAGGAAACCAAGAATCACTTACAGTCCCATTTTTCGATTAAGAATTTAGGGACACCAAAATACTTCTTGGGCATTGAAGTCGCATATCAGCGTGATTGCGTGTTTCTGTCACAAAGGAAATATGTCTTAGATCTTCTGAATGAGATTGGTATGAGTGACTGCAAGCCAGTTGATTCTCCCTTAATTCCAAACCAGAAGTATAGTGATAACGAGGAGTCTGAATACATTGATGCAACTCAGTATCGTCGCCTGGTTGGCAAACTTAACTATCTCACTGTTACAAGACCCGACATTTCTCATGTTGTGGGAATCATTAGTCAATTTATGCAAAAACCCAAGCAGTGTCACTGAGACGCAGCTACTTGTGTGGTTCAGTATATCAAAGGTGCTCCTGGTCAAGGATTGAAGTACTGTAAAAATGGGCACACTCAAATTGAGGCTTATTCTGACGCTGATTATGCTGGCAATATTGATGATAGAAAATCTGTTTCTGGTTACTGCACCTACTTGGGTGGTAACTTGGTCACATGGCGAAGCAAGAAACAAAGTGTTGTGGCAAGATCAAGTTGCGAAGCAGAATATAGAGCCATGGCTCATACGGTTTGTGAAATGCTTTGGTTAAGAAATTTCTTGCAAGAATGTGGGATAAATTGTCCTAGCCCAATGAACATGTTCTGCGATAATCAGGCTGCTATTTTTATTGCCAACAATCCAGTTTTCCATGAACGAACTAAGCACATAGAGGTGGATTGCCATTTCATCAAGGAAGCTATCAATAACAAACTTGTTACTACTCCATATCTGAAATCCGAAGACCAGATTGCCGATATTTTCACCAAGGCTTTGGGATCAACTAGACTTAAGAATTTGTGTAACAAGCTGGGTCTAATCAATATCTTCTCTCCAGCTTGAGGGGGAGTGTTAGTGCTTTATTGTTATTAGGTTAATGGGTTTAGGGTTTAAACTTTACTTACCCGTTAACCCTATAACTTATGTGTAAAAGGGTGTTACCCTAAGTTGAATAATTAATTTTTCTGGTTCCTTGTTTCAACTAAAACATTATGATATTTCCTTTCAAAAACAGCCTATAAAACATGATCATCTAACTACTAGAAAGTTATTAAATTTCTATTTATTGTAAACTTGAGAAAACATGGATATTCCAAAAATCAGAAGGCCAACATATCAATCAAAATTATGATTAAAAAAATCATAATCTTACTTAAATGCATCGTGACACATACGACTAATGTCATCTTTGATAGAATTCAAGCCATGTCGAACATAATAACCACTTCTAATCCTATCTTCAATTTTTGCAATCTGTAAAAGAAATCAAATTAGTGAAACATGACATTTTCATTCTAGCAGGAATCAGAAAACATGACCAAAGACACGAATCTAGGAATACTTTGGGCATAAAAAACTCAGACTTGCTCCCCCTTGTGATGTTCCTCAAACTATTGGCAATGAACTCCTCCATCTTCTTATAACTGTTCTCAGACTTCCTATGCAACCAATGCCTCAATTGTGCATCCCTTGATAGAAGTTCCGAAGACTTGCGAGCATCAAATAGCTTGGGTCGTTTGTAGAAACCCTGCTTGAATTGGAAGTTTGAAAAATTCTTTCTATCAACAGAATTAGACTCACCAATACCGAGATCATCTTCATTCAAATAACTGCTTAAGGACCTATAACTTCTTGACATTGAGTAATGATTTCCTGTAATCTGCCTAAGGCTCCTTATTTTTGAATGAGATTCCTCGAGATCTTTAGCTTTGGCTGAACCTGATCTTTTGATCCAGTTTATATTTGGATATTTGGCTAGCAATTCTTTAAACTGATTACATCCTCTGACATCAACATAAGATATATGTGGAAACAGATGAAGCAGTTCTTCAAGAGCACCCGGAGTAACATTAAAGCACCCCTTTAAAACAAGAGATGCAAGTTTTCTCTTATCATAACCGCCCTGACAAGCCAATTGATAATTAGTTTTCCGCTAAATAATTAATATAAGTGCAATTTAAAACTATACAAACCATAAGTCTGCGAAGCACAGCATCAGTGCATTTTGGTCCAGCCGAGGATAAATCAGTGTGTCTGCATATACTTCTGTATAAACTTACTGATGCACTCCAATGTTTACAAGTAGCAGCAGAGCAGACAAGCGACTTCATATCATTTTTTAGAAAATGAAAGACCCTAGCGAGAATACGGCCATTCAATAAACCCCAGCTATCATTATCTGTCTGAGTAGTAACTTGATCCTCAAAGAGATCAACCTCACTACACAAGTCCTCAAATGAGTAGTCAGTTTTCCCATTGGGTAGCACGGCATCCTCCACTTCGGAGTCCTCGTCAGTATCATCAAGAAGCAACCGTGCTCTTTTTCCATCACGATATATCTCATCCTCTGCATTAATGGCACAAAAAATCAGAACAAATATCAAGCACATGGAAAAATGACAAGCATGAAATTACTATTACTGCAAATAATAAATGTCAAAATAAAGGTAATGAAAAAATATTTGCATTATAAAATGTCAGGAACACAAGAAATTGATACAACTAAGAGGTAAGTCATCTTCATCAAATGTCACTCTATTTGTTAAGAGAATGCGCACACAAACTATGCATACACTTGTAAATAGTGGTATTGTGTGTATACAGAATATGTGCCCTATCTCAACAACCATAATAAGTACTTAACGTGGGAGTGAGGACCAGTCTCAGACACGCAGATTTCACAGTGACAATTGATTTTTTTCTGTCTGGAGTAATTTCTCTTCATTTTTATAATATCTGAGGAATATATGTAATTATAAAAATAGAGATATTATTGCAGTTTTGCAGTACTATTATAACCTCTCTAATCCCTAAACCACCTGATGTGTTAGATGGATGCCAAATGACATCAATCCAAAGGCCAAAAAAATCTATAAATAGATCTTAAAGTAATAATTTTGGAAAAGAAATGAAAATTGAAAGGTTAAGGATTTTTGTCAAAATTTGTTATTTTTCCTGTGTGCAAAAAGTTGTGATGCCTCATACATCGTTCCTCCATTTCCCTTGCGACTACAACCAGAAACCTACCTTGCATGAGAAGCGAAGGCAACCTCTCACCTCTATCCACACGCAAGTGTTCATTTTCAGCAATTACAATTTGTCTACCAACAGTCAACCTCCCATATAGTGCAAATTCCACGGTCTCATGATATCATAGTCCTCCATTAAGTTCATATTCTACCCCTTAAAGTCAACCAAAATTGAACTTCAATTGGGTTGATTCATCACCAACAACATAAATACATCTTCCACTCCAATTAATGTTCCAAAGATCAATCCAGGTTATTTCCTTGTTAATAAACCCTTTCCTTCAAGTATTCTTCACTTTTGCAAAGAAAGATCTCCAATCCTCCGACCTGTTCAGTTTCTACGACATAGGCATCTTAGCGTTAACAGCTTGTTGACTTGATAGATACTAACCCGAACCCATAAGTTATTTAAATAATTATAGTAATAAAATATAATTGTATCATTTGTTTATTCTATTCATAACTTTCATTGGCTAACAATATTGAAACGTTATTGTTAATGTTATATTATAATTTCTAGAAGGGGACTATTTTGCAAATAGTGAAAATGGATGGGTTAATTTGTAAAGTGGGGGAAGATGGAAAAAAAAGAAAAAAAGGAAGTTGCAGCCAAGCCCTAACCCAGCCGAAATCCCCTCTCTCCACTCGATCTCTCTCTCTTTCTCTCCCACGTTCTCTCCCTTGTTTGTAGCACGCCGCTCGTTCTTGTCGCCACCTCCATCTCCGGCGACTCTGCGTTGATTGGAATCTGGGGGCTCGTCCCCTTGCAGTATTGGTTGATCTCCTTCATGCGATCAAGTGCCGGCGATAACTTCTCTTGCCAGATGCCGCTTGTGTCACCACCGGCTTCCGGCATCATTTTCTTTGGGCAAGCGTGCTTCTGGGCCAGCCGCTGCTTGTGCCACTTCTCCCTATTCACCCCTTTTCTGCCGTCGTCCATGGCTGCATTGTTGCCGGCTATTGCTCTTCGTTGTCTTGTGCCACCGCCTGTGGCTGTGTCGCCATCGGCCGTCACTGTCGCCTTATGCAGTCGTGCCTCTTTTGTTGACTTCCGGCTAAGTCTTGTTCGAGATGGACTACAGAGGACGCGTGGATAGCTTTGGGGTGTTGAGTCGTCTTCCTATTGTGCTGACGTTTCATCACCGATTATCTTTTCGACGTGTTGTTTGGTATCAATGACTTGTTTTTGTTTCTTCCTTTTTGTTAATAGAGTTTATATGGCGATATGTGTAAGGAGTGTACATGTACATATATACATGTGTACGTATATGTACAAGTATACCGATGGAGAAATTGTAGTTGAATGTGGATAAATATATGTTTAATCGTTGATAAGTTAATGAATGAAAAATGGTATTGAAATAAATGAATGGTATGGAAAGAGAAATTTATATATATGGGCATACATAGGTACATGTGTCCATCTATTGACATTGATAATTAAATAAATAAAAGTGAAGGATTATGATATGAGTGATGTTATGTGTTTTGTTATATGATGCATTAGATGATATTTGGTTTGAGCTGGACAAGGTGATCCAAAATCTAAAAGTCACAAGTATGCTAGGTGTTATGCTATCAAGATTTAGAACGAATCCCAAAACACACCAAAATTAATCGGTCATGAGACCCTCGTCATCAAACGCATTGGATGAATCGAGCATGCGATCGTGTCACTGAGGTTGACACAAGTCCATAGGGCAAGGGTCAAGTCGAACCACGGAGTGTAGGTTCACGCATGGATGTGGGTGCCCGACTCGACCCATGGACCCCAAAGCGATGAAGAGAGTCGATCGCGGGATGAATCGGAGTCCATCCACAGCCTATTCGGCCCCGAACCAGCTAAACCAAGTGGTTCAAGTTCGGCAGCTCATGGGCAAAAGGGGAGGCTGCGTATCGAGCAATTTCGAGAGCTCGGACAGGATCTAACGATGGCAATTTCAAATCCGGGAGAATAGGCTTTTGATTTTGGCCAGTGATGAGGCTCCAGCCACGGACTCATCAACGAGAGCCTTCTAGAACACTTTCTGGTGCTCTGAGATAGGGAGGGGATCTTCTCCTCCGGCGTTGGCAGCCAAACGCAGGAAAGAGATTAGATCTTCGATCTCCGATTTCATATGAGTCAAGCTTCCACTGGGTCTTCATTCTCATCGGACTTCTCCGGCAGCAAAACTACGGTGACGAGGTCTCCATCCATCAGCAACCATGCCCAGACCCTCCGGCATGAATCCGGTGGCCACCGGTGACAGAGTTCGAAGGGAGAGAGTTCCCTATTTCAACTTCATGTGTCCTATGTTCGGGACAAGCGGCAGCAAAGGAAGAAAAGGGAGGAAAAGAGACTTTAGCCCATGTTCGTCTATGTGACTGACTCCGATTCCAACCAAACTTTTTGACGCAACCTTTAGGAGGATCTCGGTGTGCTCGGCAAGTGGAGTAGTGGCACTTTATAGGGGTAAACTCTTCTACCGTGTAGTGGTAGGATTTACTATGTAGTAGTAGATAGGGTTTCTACTGCCGTCCAAACTTAGTGTGATTTTTCGTCCGGACGATTCTTTGAGTTATTTGCCTGCATATGTGTAGTGAGGGTTGTGCTTGATTCACAGATGCTTGCTTAAAACGTGCTGACACCCTTGAAGGCATTCAAGCATCTCTGCTTACTGCATTCTCAGGACATGTGTCAAGACCCTCGAAGGTGTTCAACACCATCCTCTTGTAATTGATTGAGGTTGTGTCGGTGCCTTATCTTGATAGTGTAGAGAGAGGCGCACGGCCTTGGATTGTTCTATCAGCATAAAGTGATCTAAGAGTCTCTGGCGCTTTGACATACATGTGTGAAATTGTAAACTTGTCCAAAGGGTGATATTCACGCCGAACCCTTTGCGCATGTCGGGTGTGAGACATTGTTGAGTGATGGACCAACTTCCGCAACGCTAGGAGTTATTGATACAGCTAGGAATCGTTTTCTTTGTTTTTAGATTCATGGCATAATACTGGTAAAGTATGTGTGATATGAGTAAAGATTGGATGTCATGTTATCTTTGTTGTTCCTTTTTATTGATTTTGTTTCTACTCCATTGTGCTCCTATTTAGTTATTTATTGATGCATATATGTGCGTATAGTTGATTGATGTTTCATGAGTTATATGTGGTACCATATTACATTTATTGATTATGGTTAATTGATATTTCATGAGTTATCAGATGGTACCACATTGCATTTAGTGATATGAATGTAGTTGAGATTGGTATTATATGGAGGTAATTTAAATAAATTACCAATGTAAGCATTTAATGTTGATATTGCCAATGATTATTAGTGCAGGCTTGTAAGCATGTGGTTTGTCTCACTCAGTTATTTGTGATATATTGATGTATGCTTATGTGATATATATCGTAGCATTATCTGTGATATGTGACTAGCTGATGTTAGCAGAAGCTGAGCTTTGTACGCTAATGGACCATGTGTTTATACCAGAGGCCATGGGACCGATCATATCGGTTACTTGTTTGGAATCCTTTAGAATTGTTTAGAGTTTCCTAGGTGTTGGACACAACACTGTCAAGCTGCTGCTAGCAGAGATAAGTTATTTTATCGTATGAGTGACGATGAAAATACTCTTAATAAGAGTGCGGACTCATAATGAAATAATTTTTTGTCATTGCTATTGATTGCTCAACATTGTGTTCATTATGTATTTTGGACATCATCATGTAAAGTTATGTTGTTATGAGTACGGTACTAGTTATGGTTTAGTTTACTTGATGCATACATATATGTTGTGATTCTTACTTAGCTATTTGGAGTAACATTCCTTTGTTTTTACCTCCAGGTAAATAGTTGTTTATGTTGTTGATAGTGGTAGCTAGATGTAGAGGCTAGAGACCTTATTGTCATGTTATAGATAGATAGTTAAACCTAGAGTAACAATGATATAAATGGCTTTTGATATTACTATGTTAATAGTTTTCGATTTGATGTTTCTGACTGATTGGGGTGTGTCAATCTATATGTTGGTAATTTGTGAAAATGACTTACGAAGATAATGATTTGTGTTGTTATTTATGTGCTATTTATACAGATTATATAAATATAGTTTTATCATAGTATAATTTTATCAAAGGTTTGATATGGATTTTATCGAATATGTGATATTGTTCGGAATGTATAAATTGGTGATTTAACTGTGGTATGGATTTATTTTAGATAAATCACTGGATTATTTATTATTTTTATGTTGACCACATTTCCTAGTGTCGCACCCCAGGCAAATAGGGTCAGTGACAGTTAATATATCTTTTACTAGATTCTTTTGTTGATTCACTATTGATGAACATCTTTGATAAATTGCTATGACAAATATCTTTGACGAACATTTTGATAAATGCTTCAACAAACTTTGATGAATGTGAAAAACTATTAAAAGGTGTTGCTTACATCTTTTCTTATTTCATTATTCTTCTGTCATCTTTACCATTTTTATCATTCTCCTCAGTATTTTTGTTAGTTGTCTCCTTTTTATACCTTCATAAGTTAGCTTTAATTAATTAAATGACATCAACAAGAGTTTATTAAACATCATTTTCTGAACTCATTACACATCAAACAATAATTAACCGTAGAATTAATATGTTGTGATAGAATATTGTAATATCATTCAAGCCTTTTAGGGCCCATATGAGTTTTTCATTATTGAGCTTCATTAGCAAAATATTGCTAATGCACTGGTTAAATTTATACTTACTACTTAGTTATCTAATTATTTAATTAATGTTGGTATTACTATAGTAAATGTTCTCTTTTACATTTATTACAAATGATGGGTTACAAAAATACATAAAATTGATTAATTATAAAATGATAAATATCTTGGTAGCTTATGCATGATAGGCATTTATTATTTTCTATTATTTATTACTCATTAAAATATCCATATAACTTTTAACATATAAATATATTTTTACACATTTTTTAGCCTTTTGGTAGGATCTACAATATGATCTTCTACTTATCTACTCCTGCAAAACCTTTATTATTCCTAAATAAAATCTCGATCCTAATAACCTTGTGAAGAATTGGACCTATGTCAACTAGTCCTTCCTAACTTATTCTTGGAAGACTCTGTTGTCTAACTATGGCATCTTAACTCAATTGCTTTAACCCTCTAGATCTCTTAGGTGAGGTCTTTCTTCATATGACATCACCACCAACAATTGTAGACAAAAACACCAACAATGAGAACTCCTACAGAGATAGATGAGATAGATAAGTGTAAAAGGTTCCTTATCCTCCCGTACGAAAGATGAAGAAGCCCAGCATGCTCTATTGAACAAGGTTGTAAGGATTAAGATCTTACGAATGGTAAAGGTTCTAAAACATTGGAGACGATCTTACAAAAGACCAAAAACATATTTGTTGAAAAATATAGAAAAAAATAAATATCTATCATGTATTATCTACCAAGACGCTTATTATTTTATAACTAATCAAATTACAATTTTTTTTGCATTCATTAACGTATAATAAATATAAAAAAAGGATATTTACTATGTTAAAACCAACTACAATTAAACAAATTAGATAAATAAGTATCAAGTACAAATTTAACTAGTGTATTAACAATATTTTCATAATGAAGCACAATAATAAAAAACTCATATAAGCCATAAATAATTAGAGCTTAGGGGATATCACAATAGTCTAGCATAATATACTAATTATGCAGTTAAATATTATTTGTTAAGCAATTACAAGATACAGGCAATGAAGATAGAGTTCATAAAGATGAAAACGATGTTAGTGATCTCTTGAAGGCATGATAATGGACTCAATAAAATTAAGACAAAAGTGTCACTTAATGAATAAAATCTAACTTATGAAGACAAAAAAAGAAGATTAAAAAAATGGCAAAGATGGTAAAGATTGGCTAGCGATAACATTTAAGCATTGTTGTTCAATAAAGGCCATGAATATGATAAGTGAATGAAACAATTATATTTTATTCCTATAATTATTTAAATAACTTATGAGCTCGAGTTTGCATTTAGTAAGTTAACAAGTTGAATGGAATTGAATTTGACATTTAGTGCCTATTTTGTAGAAATAAAATAGATCACAGGATGTGAGATCCAATTGGTGGATATCCTACTATTCCCCTATCTGTTAAGATCCTACCCATGTTCTAAATTGTTTCATTTAATTGGACAATAGGATCATAAAATCCTAAGATCCCAAGTTCCCAACAGCCTTGTTAAAAAGAATTCAATGAGATTTGAGCTCATAGTTCAGTTGCAAGTTAACAATGATGATCTATACAGTTTCAAATTGGACTAAGCTAATATTCTAGTTGTTCATAAATCCTACCTAGCTTCTAATTTAATCTCAATTGAGTAAATTTTTGCTAATTCTAAATGTTCTTTATTATTTCAACAACCAATATTTCTTTGGCCAAATGTAATTTCCAAAAAGTTGTAAAATATGATAAGACTATCTACATTAGCAAATTGTGTTTGATCTTTATAGATCTAACCTCATATTTTTTTTTAGTGATCTCTATAATAACTATTTTATCCAAGGTTTGTAAAATTGATCCAAACTGATGTTCTAGCCCAACCTTGGATTGGTACATACCGGATGGAACCAAAGCAGCGATTGAATTGAGCAAAAGTGACAGTAGAAGCTTCTTCATCCCCTCCACTAGACTTAGTGGCAAGCAATGAGCTTCTCTCCTTCTTTCTGTCCTTTCTTCCTTCTCTTCTTTCCTCTTCTTCACTTATGGTTCAGAATTGGTCATTGTATCATACTGCCATGTATAGACTAGTTTTTGTCCTCAATTTGATCACTGATACAAATTCAAAATGTCATATCTTCCTCACTTCAATTCAAAATCAATTCATCACTTTATACATAAGCTTTGGGCAAATTAAAGTGTCTTTCCTACCACATTATATTCTTGTATGTAATTTTCGTGATTGAAATATGCAACACTTCAGTCATCACTCAGATTTATGCTCACATCATGCAAGCTAGGTTTGATTCTCACAAGCATCCTTCCCAGACTTTCTAATCATACTCTTCACATTTCTATGAGTTCCTTAACCTTGCTTCACTTTACATTCACTAGATAGTGTTATAGCCCAATTCCTATTTACATCACTAGTAGATTTTCTACTTATTTTCATTGTAGCTTCATTTTCCTTGTCATTCTGCTTGCAGCACCATTGAACTTGAGGCATTTTCATGCTACATCAATTTGGTAGCCAAGCACCACACTCCAACTTTAACCATACTTATTTGCTTTTTTTGGTTTCTGTCAGATATGCACTCAGATTTATACTGTGATTTCATATTTGAGTTGACTCTAATTATCACCATTGACTAGATGTTATATGTTGAGCGACAATTGAATCAACCAGGCAAAATGAATAAGTACCAACCTAATTTTATTATGATTAATGTGATTATCACGGATGTCATCCATATTCTTACAGAAGTAGCCAATCATCATTCTATAGACACGGGCACGGCTGTCAAGATTAAGTTCTTACTAGTCGATATTGTGAATAATGTGATTATGGAGGATCTCATCTATACTTTCAAGATTACCTAGCCATTATTAGGTTCAGATTGCACATAATCAAAGTACAATGACAAGGTACTACAAAATTAATTTTCATAATTTTATAACACTTCATAGTTACTAATTAATCTTTTTCATACTCCTAGTTATTCTTCAGGCTCCTAAAGGAGAAGCTAAGCACCAAGTTATGATGAATTGTACCTTGTAAAAGTGGGAAGCTTCGTTCTCATTGTTAAAAAAAAGTACATATAATTTTAACACAATTTGTGATGCAACAATAGAGGCAGCTTACAAGCTTCCTTCTTTACAAAATACAATGGAGAATTGTGTTAGTGTCCTTCCACAATGCTTCAGAGAATATGAACAATTAAAAGTCTCAAACATTACAAAATTTACAATACAACATAAGAGAGCCATTGAAAACATTCATAATTCACATAATTCAGCAAAAAAGGAAAAAAAAAAAACTGAAATCCATGATGTGACAAAATCAATTGCTCCATAGAAACCAACTCAAGAGTCTGAATTGAGAATTTAATCAAAGCAAAGTGAAGAACCATGGATCCTAAAGACCAATACACTACAAAAGCTTGTACCCTGTACATTAATACTGTACTAAAATTAAGAAAACAAGCTTGTCTTCTATTCTCTATGTAAGAAGCAGAAACAAAGATAAGGATTGATGTTAAGTCAGCCTTGTGCCTAGACATCAGGACTATGATGGAATGTTGGTGAGTCAGGACTCTATGGAACATTGATAGGTGCATACAATCTTCCAAACATATCAAGGGGGACCCACGACGAAGTGACAATAGAAGGTTACGCAACCTGCTGATGGTGACAAATGATGGCGAATGGAGGAGCTTACACGGCCATAGACAGTGGACGATTAGCAAAGCGCCAGATGTCAAACATTTTTGGGCAATGACAAGTTGTGAGGTTGGCATTGATGAAAAGGAGTTCACAAAGCTAGCTAGTGATGAAGAATGACGACAAATAAACCAATTTATCTCAAGCATCAACATTGTAGAACAACTTAGAGGCTACGAAGTAATTAGAGTTCACACAAACCTGGGGCGAGTAATAATGCCAAGTAGAGGAGATTTTGTCATCAGAGACAACTAGCGATGGCAGAGACATGCGGGATATTTCTTCTTAATCCCAAACCTAGACTTTTTATTAGTGATTCAGGTCAAAGTTGGGTACACCCATTAATCGTATATTAACTCCATTTGGGCACAAATCACTATTATGGTCCGTTCCTAACAATCTCATGAGCCAGAATGCAATCTAGTTCATTTTTCAATACATTGTGTTAGGATACAATCTAGGCATGTTTTGTTGATCCAGGTGATAGATCGGATGATCAGCAATCTGGAGCACATTTTTAACAAATTTAGGCACATGGCATCTATAGATGACAAATTCAAGTCAGAACTCTATGTGGACTCTTCACAATATCATCCTAAATCTTTCCACAGACCAACCAAGAAAAGAGGCGGGTTTGAGCACTTCCCTACATTGATTCATTAAATGACCATATGTATATGAGATAATTAAAATTATCTAGTTATATAGGTATACATTTATGCAAAATTATTTTTTGTCTAAACTAGTGTTGCATACATAATTAGAAGCCTTAGGTTTGAAACACATTTAGCATTGTAGGTGCCATTCATGACTTTATCTTATGATATGGGATGATCAAAATAAGTATAGAGCTTCCTAAAATGTCTTGTATGCATATGTTGTCGCCCATCAAAATAGTGTATGGTATGATGTGATTTCTTCAAATGCATTTCATGTACCGTTAGGCAAACATGGCATAATGGTGTTTATGCTTAGATAACATATATATGCATTCCATATCACAATACACACTAGGGTATGAAGATTCTACTTAGTGCTGCGATACCTTAGGACTAGTGCTAGTAATAATCAAATTACATGAGTCATGAGGATGATTGACCAAAGTTACGACATCCTATAGAGACTTCATATGAGTTAGACTATGCAATGGTTCCACTTGAGACTTCATATGAGTTAGACTATGCAATGGTTCCACTTGAGGAATTTGTGAGTGCTTTACATAGATGAGGTCTTAGGTCATTACTTGTTTGTGATTCTATATGATTGATTTAGCCCCAAAAATTGTATCACTTCTGCTTGAGATTATTGAGGTTAATATGAATGTAGATTGTGGTTTTACTCTTATATGTTTTAATAATAAGGTTAATATGAATATAGCTATGGGTCTAAAGTTGGGTACCTTACTAATTAGCGAGTTTACCTATTCACAAAGCTCAAACAGTACTCTGTCTAGTGAGACTACACATAGGCATGACTTAGACTTGATAAACTCTTAACTTTAAATCTTAACCACATGAATCTCGGTTAGGTTTATTTGTATTTATTAATTTTGACCTTGATGTACCCTTATGAATATCTTTTTATGATAAGTTTAATATATCTGAGGATTTTCTTAACTTCTGACCCTGTTCCAACATAACATTCTTCATGGACTATCAAATTTTTAAGACTGATAGGTCTCAACTTTCTTTGTCACTAGCATATTCTTGTGATTTAGGTTTTATAGCATTTATAGTTAGATACTATTTTGTTTCTCTATAGTATATTTGTTTTCATATTTCTATTGTGATTTTAGCCTTACAGTCTCTACAGTTTTCACATGGTTGTAGTTTTGATCTCAAAGTCACATCTGGGTAGGGTTAGGTTTTAGGATGAGATTGGTTGAAGTCCTTATCCCACTTGTGCTGTAGTAGGATACCCAATATGATCTCTCAACCTGATGTCAATATGTTGTTTGACCTTACCATGAATGGATACACTACAAATTCATAGGGGTAGAGACTTACCATTAACTACCTTATTCTACATTTGTAAAGAAATGAAGATGCCCCACGTACTTTCTAATTGAATCAGATTCAATTAGATTAGACCCATGGTTCGTTTGTGCTAGTTTTATGTAGTTTGAATGATAACTCATCTGACATGACGTCTACTTGCCTAGGCACAATTCAAGTTCTCAA
This sequence comes from Costus lasius, assembly GCA_027563935.2. Classification (NCBI taxonomy): domain Eukaryota; kingdom Viridiplantae; phylum Streptophyta; class Magnoliopsida; order Zingiberales; family Costaceae; genus Costus; species Costus lasius. The sequence goes on along the minus strand of CM050450.1, from coordinate 88,830,308 downwards.
ATCTTGATCCAATTGGATCTAGACTACAATCAAACGCCTTCAATGTTTGGGTTACAAACCAAACATTGATTACAAATCTCACAGTCTATTTTGGTTTAATCTCTTCCGTGTCAATTTATCTATCATTTCAAACAGCCAAGGTCAAACCTAACTTAAGAGCAACATCTAAAAAAAAAGAGTTTGAGTAGGGACTATTTCATGAACCAGAACCAATGGGTACTGAAACGGAGCCAAAGAATCTGCCAAAGAAGAAACTTCTTGCTCTAAGCTCGCCATCCCTCTTCCTCTTTGAAACCTTGCTTACCTTGCAACCAGTCTATCCTGGGCAGTATGGCCCTTTGTGCCGAATGGAAGGAGCATAATGGAAGAAGAAAGGAGGACGAGAAAGAAGAAGAAAGCGAAAACTACGACCCACCTCCTTGTTCCTCATTACTTCTTCTTTTTCTAGTTTTCTAGTCCTCCTCCTCTTCCTCTTTGAGACCTTCCAGAGAAAACCTACTAGGCTGTCGCAGAAGAAGAAAAAGAGGAAGAAGCAGCAAGCAGCGGAGATCAGAAATTGCTAGTTCAGAGTAGTACACATTGGTCCAAGCTTGGACCGGAACACTTTCTAAATTTAGAACAGAGCATTTACCTTAGCAATTGAAACTAATCTACCTACTACACATTTTTCACTTGTATATATTTTGAAAAATCAACATATTTAGCCGTGCAATCATCATATGGACTTATGTTCAAAGTGAATGAAAGCTTGAACTGATTTTCCCAAAGATATGCTTCCCGGACATGCTTTTCATATCTTTTAAAGCACATTTACCTAAATCTACTTTAGATAATCTTAATGTTTAGTTCCTTATTACATTAACCAAATAGATTTTACATTTATTTCCATTGTGGCCTCATTTTTCTTACCAACCCACTCCACTAGTAGCATTGTCGTGATACATCAGAATTCAATTCCGACAATAGATGATCAGCCCAAAACACATCTCAGGTGCATAGGATTCCTTGTGGTTAATTTTAAACCCTAACAGAACAAAAGATTTCCAAAAAAACAAGAAACGAACCTGATCTCCAGATACTGTCCCCTGACAAATCATGAGCTAAGACGGAAGAGCTTCTTGTGATGGATGAGTTAAATGGAAAATGTTTATCCATTTCCTTCTTTGGCTGCTTTGCATTAATCCATGGATCCAAAACCTCATTAATAGCTGCAGCAAACTCCCGGTTCTTATATGACCTCGTAACAAGTTCATGTATCTTTCCACGTGTATAGCCAATAAACTGAGGATGTATGCTGTGAAATGAATGAGAAGCATTATTTGCGTTGCTAAGTGATGGCAGCTCAAACGAGAATGTCCTTTCCTCTTCTTCAGTATTGACAGGTTCGGAAGATTTTAATTTCTTGGTAATTGGAAGCCAAGTACTATCATTTTTCCGAAAGACGCTGCTATGCTCCAAGATAGAACCTTTATCAACTAATTCCTGCAACTCCAAGTACGAGAATGGCCCACGTTCACAACCAGCACCATCTAAATAGAACCAATCACCCAGATCTATGGATAATTCATCAATGATGCAAATACGATCTCTAGGAACATTGAGAACAGCTTGGCACCGTTGCAAAGTTTGCAAGTCTTGTTCATGAAGCTTCTTTGAATGAGAGGAAGCTTCATGAAGAGAATTCCTATCAACACTGGAGTGTGATCGTGAAGATTTTGAGTGTCGCTCACTGCTTCTGACTTTCATACATGATTCTGAAGAAACTTGATCCTTCACAACACATGTATTTATCCGAACCACAGGAAGAACTGTACCCTTTAAGCCTCTGAGGAGCGATGGCTTAGTTTGCGTTGATCTGCCAGCAACTGAATTTGTACTTGGATCCGTACTACCGTCATTGTTATCATCTAGAGATGAGAAAGCCCAAAGAGGCAGATCAAGCCTTTTGCTGCGGGAAGGATAGTAAAGATCATCCTTCCTGTGCCGACGAGGATCCTCGTAACCAGATTTTGGCATCTGACAAAGAGGATAACCTTCATTGATGACAAATTTTCGTCTATAAGATCTGTCTTGAGCAACTTCATCATTTCTCTTCCAGTCACCACCTTTGCAAGACCACCTGCCAGCAAACCAATTACTAGAACCACCACTAGGAACAGCATGATCCTTTGCAGATGGTGCAAAATTCATCCTGACTGCATTGCTTTCAGCTGAGAAGCTTTCAAAATCTCTATCCAAAACCACATCCCGTGGATTTATGAATGGTGTCTGAACTTTAAATCTTGAGAAACCTGCGTTGCCAAGACGTATTAGAAAAATAGGCATTTATTACCATACTTAAAAGAAAAGGATCAAAATTGAAGCCAGGTATCTGTCTCTTACACACAGAAAACATCTCTGTTTTAATTTTGATTAAAAAAAGTGAAATCATAGAAGAAAATTTCTTCTGACCATAACGGACAACTTCAACCTAATAATTTCAGATTGGATCGATATCAGCTTACCTGATTCTTTATCGGATGAATTGGCTGAAATACATCTATTTCTTTTTACCTACTAACTTATTCAAATTGATAGGGACCTCGGGAGATGAAGAAATACACAAGTGAAAAGAATGAAGAGGATGGCAGTTCACGGTATTTTGTGCTTCCAAGAACAAAAATATGTTATGTTAACAAAAAAAAATAACGGAAAGTTAAAAATCCAAAATATATTATAAGCTTCATGGGCAAATAGCAAAAGTTCGGTGCGGTTGAAATATATATTATATACATAAAATATTAAGCAATTGATATACATATTATATACCTAAAAAAATTAAGTTGCATGTAAAAATAAAATAAGTTGTATAAAGAAAGATGATAGCCTCAACTCAAGTCATAGGTTTAATTTCACAAACTTTAAATATTATGGTTGCGCAATAGCGATTTTTCCACTATTGTAGCTATTTAACAACACCAAATAAAATCAATTATACAACTACATCAAAATAAGAAAAAAAAAAAAAAAAGGATTACGGCCTATAAAGAAATTGAATAATTCAACAACTAATTTTCATAAATCATCCATAGTTTTTTATATATAAATGATGATTACTAATATAATAAACTAATAAAGTAACTCCAATAAATTTCCTCAACAAAAGAGAGAAAATTAACAAATTCATAGAAACATGAAATACTATGGATATCAACTTGATGTGGAACCATAAGAGGTGGAGGGAGAGGGATTCTCCTTGTTTTCTTTGCTAGAGATAGAGGAGAGGAGAAGAACATTATACCTTCAGTTTGACCCCATTTCTCCCAATCTGCATGTTCGAAGGTTGCATTAAGTGCTTCTGCAAGATTGTAAATTTCCATCATAAAATGAAAAAGTAGAATTTTAAGTTGACAAAAAATAAAGATAATATATTAAATACAAATAGGAGAAATATGTGATGAGCACAAACCAAGTGGTACAAAATTCTATTAGGCTTTGTTCAAAAACGAGAATATGAATGGAACCACAGTAAAGACGGTCATTCATAAAAAATACAGAATCAATAAACTTACCGCCAATGGTCTCGAGCTCCTTTCCATCTACAATGGTATAGCCGTCCAATAAATTCTCAACCCTCTCATCAATGTGATAATCCTCAAGATCTTTCGGATGAATTGAAGGGACTGTAAGCAGCTCGTGTTGCAGCAAAGTAGAACTGGATGTTTCCTGAGAAAGAACTCCAGCATCAACTAACAAATTCCCTGGGGGTTCTGGAGGACTAACCATCTGAGTTATAACATCTGAAACAACAGATGGCAAGTTCAAATGCACCAAAGGTGAAGCAGCATTTTCAACAGTTACCCACCTGTCACTGTCAGCATGCTTTATCAAATGATCAGAAAGGAGGACCCCTTCATCGACCAGACGCTTGAGATCAACTAATTTTGAGGGTCCTTGCTCTTTACCAAAATGATCAAGATAAAACCACTTTCCTGGATCAATATCAGGCATCACAGAATCACGAGGTGGAGTGTCTGATATATCCATATCCTCCTCCATTGACGATGGCTCTTCAAACACGCCTGGTGTAGGAGGCGGTGGAGTAAGAACAGGAGGGAGAGGAGGAGGTAGTGGTGGTGGGGGAGGAAGTAAGATCTCAGTAGAGTGTCTCCTAGAATTATGCAACAGTTTTTCCTTATTGAGGTTATCAACAGCAATTCTGTCACAACTACTCTTATTTGACTTATCCTTGGGAATATCTTTTTCACTGGAGAGCTTTCGTCCCAACCTATCCTCATTTCTGCTGGATTGATGCTTTTCATTAGATCTATCTTTCTTGCTTGATTCACGGTGATCTGCAGAATGACGGGCACTGTGTGGTGAACGCTCCAAATGCGCAGGAGTTCGGTCCCGGCAATCATGGTGACGTGGTCGATGATGGTGAGACCTATTGGAGCGACTTGGAGTGCGATCCCTGTGGTCAGATTGGCGATTCTTCTCGCGTGGGGACCGGTTGACCCGTCGAGGACTATGCTCCTTTGGTGACTGCTCAGATTGTTCTGGACTACGGCCTTCGTTGAACCTAGAAGATGAGTATTTAGTGGAAGATGAAACCTTTAATGTTGAAGAAGATTCAATTCTATGCGACCTTTCAGGATTAGAAGAGCGATTAATCTCATCAGACTTCCTAAACGTCTTTGATCCTGGATGATCAGGCACATTAGAGTGGTGCTTGCGGCTACTGCTTTCAGACACTGAAAGTTGCCATTTTGACACCCTACCTGCACTGCTCTCCTTATCACGGCTCTTTTCCTTGCTAAGATCAGGTTTAATCTCACCAGCTTCAATTTCAGGAACTCGTGAATGTTTCTTAGAATCCCTCTCAGGCAGACTACCCTCCCATCTCGAAGATGAAGGCCTCTTTCTGGGGTCAGAATCACAATGGCGTGCATCATTTCTCCGATGACTACCACCTGGGGAGTACTCCCGATCGCTCTTCCGAGGTCGCTCTGGAGCATCCCTCTTCTCAAGATCCACCTTCCTTCCTCTTGTAAACTGATATTGCGACTTCTCCAATTCTGATGTTCTCCTCCACTTATCCTGCGCAAACTCCCCTCTTTCTAGGTCCCCTTTATTTCGTTTATCTGAAACGATTTCCCCCTTTTCCACTTCATCTCTCCTCCTCCTTTCTCCCACCTCAACTTCACTTTTCCGCCATTTCCTGGGAATCAACTCCCCTTTCTCCAGTTCCCCATTTCGAACATCATCTTTCTCCAATTCTCCATTAGGGAACTCTCCTTCTTCCAACTCTCCCTTCCGATACCTCTCCAAAACCAGCTCCCTCTTCTCCAACTCTCCCTTCTTCATCCTCCTATCCAACTTCAAACCCTTTTCGCTACCTGGCTCACTTTTTCTCTCAACATTATCTTTCCTCTCGTCATTGCTTGCTTTCTTCTCTGCCTTGAAGGGACTCGAAGCAAGCACCGCTTTAGCCCCACAGAGTGACTCCGGTATCGGGAACCGCTCCATGATATGCTGGGAAGGTGCGCACGCAACTCCTCCCTCTCCCATGGAACTCCGCCGGAACCCTAGATGGGGTCCAGAGCCAGACCCGGAAGCCAAAACCCTATCTTTGAACTGCTCCGGGGCTGTCGACGCTCATCTCCAGGTCCGCAGTGTGTCCGACCAGCTCCAAAGTAGGAAACCCTAGAAAACGAGAAAGATAAAAATTTCAGCACCAGAAGTATATGAACGAATCAAGCACTGTGCCTAAAACACAATGCAAGGATTCCTGCGCGGAAGGGCAAGAAACCAAAATTCGGCAAAGAAAAGTGGATAATTCGAGCGGGAGCAAAGGGAGAGGAGGGCGAGGTGTCGGGAAGGGGCTCACCGGGCGGGAAATTGATGAAACGGAGTCGTCGATCTGGAGATCTACGGAGGTGGCGTAGCAAGGGCGACTCGAGGGTTTACGCGCGGAAATTCTCCATCGCTTCCCCGCTCTGTCGAGCTCTCACTCGCTTCCTCACCCCGCTTCGCCGTTACCTTCTTGGCTCGGCCGCTCTCGGTTTGTCGCACGCTCCCTCGCGAAGGGGGAGAAGACGGGGAATATAATAACGTTTAATTCATCCAGTTCGTTCCTTCGAGTTTTTCACACCGTCTAAAATATCGACTTCACGAACCGTGTCAGCGACCACACGGATCGAAACTAAGCTCGATCAACTAGGAATCGGGTTCCACCGCCCGTCAGCCATCATTGTCCAATCCTGACTTGATCCGAGTCCGACATTCCTTCAAAAGTGGGTTCGATTGTGCATATGTACTTCTAAGAGTTCCTTTCCTTAATATTTTTAAAATTAAATTGTGGATCAAATACACTAAAATGTTATTAATTAAATATCATTTTTATTTTTAAGTACTCAAGATTAAATCGTAAATATAAACTTGGGATAAAAATATTTATTATTTTTTTAACTCCAATAGCCATCATAAAATGAGATTTTTTTTTATAAAAAAACAGTTCTGAAATTTTGCATAATTGCTAAGACCTTAACAACCCTATTTCAAAAACAAATCATATTAACCTATTTCAAATATTGCTTCCCTATTTTTGTCAAGTTTAAAATTTCATTTAAATTTATTACGAAGCTTAGTTTATCTATAATCAGTGGTAGAGCCACATTCAAGAAAGTGTGGGCAAATGTCCCCACTCATTTTTATTTTATTATTAATTATATATATATATAGTTATAATTAGGTATAGAGATAGAAAAAATATATATTGCTCCCAGTCAACACATGCATTTTATCTATTTGCCCCTACGTACCTTTGAGTCATAGATCAGCCACTGTCTATAATTAAATTTCATTTAGTTGGTAATACTATTTTTTTTTCTTAAATTTCATCGACTACATTCAAGGTTAGTGATGAGTTTGCGTTACTTTTTGAAAAGAGTAACTTTTTAACCATAATGTTAATACTATTGACAATATTGACGTGGATCAAAATAAATAATTAAACTAACTTGGTGCTTGGGTCTCCATTAATTGCATAAGGTGGTTGTACTAGAGGTGGCCAACGGCATGGCTCGTTGACCTAGTCAATGGGCCATGGGCAACCTGTGGTCTATTCTAAGTCGGGTTGCATTGAACCCTCCAAGCACACGGGTCAGGTTGAGCACAGCATGCTTGCGACTGCAATGGCATGTGATCAAGCCGAGCATGACATACGGGCTGGCCTAGGCACGTCTCACTTTATTATTATTATTATTATTATTATTATTATTATTATTATTATTATTATTATTATTATTATTATTATTATTATTATTATTATTATTATTATTATTATTATTATTATATTAAAATTTTTTATATTATTATTATTATATTAATATCTAAATAAAATTTTAATAAATTCTGATATTTTTAATTTTAAATTTTAAATTTTAAATTTTTTTTTCTTATTTTTTTATTTTTTAAATTTTTTTTATTATATATATATATATATATAAAGCTTTTATATTTTTAATATTATTTTTAATACATAAATGATGTTTAATTAAAGATTTTTGGTTAGTTTAATAAGCTTAGTGTTAAAAGGATAAGAGTTCAAATTTTGATCAAATAATTTTGCAACTAGGCTTGGCATGACCGTGTGCCAATAGATGTTTTCATTTATTGTCTTTTTTTTTTAAGGGAATTAGCTATAATTGACATTTTATCTCCTCCTTTATTTGGTTTTTGAGCTTTTGGTAATTAATTAGATAAAATTATAAATTAATTTGCCTAATTTATTATAAAAGGGGTTGAGTGGAATTGTAATTTATGAAGAGAAGATTTAGAAAAAAAGAATTATCGAAAGAATTTTGAGTTGGCAATATGTGCCCTTTTTTTTCTCACTCTTTCCTTTTCTCTTAATGTGCGTTACAGTTGTTACTGCCCATATACAGTCAGCTCATGATGAATTTCAACATTAACAAAATTGCATGTTCAACGGCAAAATTACTGAAAATGCTTCAATCAATCAAGAAAACTTTAGTCAAGGAAAGAAGATAGCTCTTGAGGGTAGGTCCCCTCTCCCGGCTAGCACTAGGTGTAGACAAGGGCATCACTAAAGGGGTCACTATGTAGATACTTACAAAGGGTAGATAATTGTTCATCTACACCTGTCTATAATTGCGCATTTGAGCTAAAATTTTAAAATTCACTAGTCATTACCTAACAATTGGAATGTTTATGGAATAAGAATTGATGGGTGATATACCTGAACTTGATTGAGGTTTACACACTATTCTTATGTTTTTGACTTACTATTGTATTTGGTTCTCCTTATTATTTGTTGGCTGATGACCAATGCAAATATAATTAGCTTTCTTTCTCAAACAAAACTAGCAACTCCGTTGACATAATAATGCACAAATTAGCTAGGGGCATTCCACCCATGTGTGCACTTCATGTGAAATATTCACTAATTGTCATGAGTTAATTTTGCATGCTAAAACTATCCTAACAAAGTAACCGAGGTCATTCATCACAAATATTTGTACTTTACGTCAAAAGGCTATATGAAGTTTTGTTTACTCTAAATTTATTCTCATTGAGTAACTGTGGTTATTTCACCTATGTTTATACTTCCGTCAAAAAATTGACAATGATTTAGGGAAATAGTCTTGTGTAAAAAAAGGAAAAAAAAATGAGGGGAGAAAAATAATGCTTTGAATTTTTGGCATGAAAATAATACATTTGACTTTGATCCCAATATTTAATTATAGATTAATTAAATTGTCAATAAAATGTGTGTATGAAATAGGAATCATAGTATTCTACTAGCTATAAGCCTCATTAGCTAAGGATTGTAAACTTTTTTAATTCAGTTCCTGATAATAAACCAATTGCTTTGAATTCTAAAACTTAATCATGGATTGCTCATGAAGGTATTTTACTTAACGATGAATCTTAAGCTATGAATTGCTTTTTTATACCTAGCTAGTGTCTTATTTTATTTTTTTGCTTGAGGACAAATAATAATTTAAATGTGAGATATTTTGATACCGTGTATTTTATAATATTTTTTAAATTTATTTTTTATCTTAAATTAAGATATATTTCTTTATTATTGTGAAAATTTAAGTGAAATCGTTTGATTCTAGAGTTTATTTAATGATTTTTAAGGTCACCAGATGATTCAGGATGAAAAGATGCAACTACACAACAAATTTTAGTGTAAAATAGAGTTTTCTATGCCTATCATGGTCAGGTCTTAACGTATATCGCGGTCATTATGATTAAGTAACGAAGAATTTTGTAATGCTCGAGCCATGAAGATGATCATAGCTATGATGTGCTGAAGCCAAAATTTTGAAGATTTGTCCACATAAAGTTTCATAGCCAGGCCATGATCACTTTGTCGTAGATTTCCAATTTTCAATAGAAGATTTCATGAATGTGATGGCACCCGCTAGACATGAAGAGTCTCCATTTTCTCCTTCGTTTTTGTTTCTTTAGGCAAATTAAGGAGAATTTGAAGGGACATTGGCTATGTGGCAAAAGGGAGTAAGCAAGAAGGAAAAGGGACAATTCCTCTCCAACAAGGGTCTCATGAGGAAGAAAGGTGACAAGGGCACTATGAGAGATTACAGGATGATCTAGGGGGTGATTTGGTAGGTGAATCTTCTAACGTGATTTGTTTGCTCTTTCTTCTTTTTCTCTTTTTCTTTCCATTGTATTGCCTATGGAAATTTTAATCGAGAAACTTGATTTTGCTAATTTTATTACTTATAATCACTATGGCCAATCTTTGCTAGTTTTATTCACCCTATAAAAGTAATAAAAAAATAAAAGTTAGAAATTTATACATTAATCAAACAAAAAATAACAAATAAAACATGAAATCAGTGCATGTAATGAATTCATCCATAATTACTTGCACATCACTTAATATACCAATCAAACTTCTAAGATATTAGTCTACTATCTATAAAGTTTTGTTACCAAATTATCAAGATTAATTTCAAACATAATGATAATGGCATTAAGCTCATGCTAGCCCCTTATCACAAAGAGCATGATTAAAAAAATCATATAATTAATCGAGCAAGATAGGTAAAAAGGTCTTGGGTCTTTTAATTTTGTAAGAATTTCTTAGCCCATAGGAATTCAGTAAAATCTTTATTTTTAGATTTAATAAATACTTTAGGCAATGAATTTTTCAAATTAGAAGGTGTATTCTATCTCATACTCTTTTAAAATTTCTATAAAATTGTAAAGTCTTTCTTCTTTCTTTAAGATAGTCATTTTTTCATCAAAATAAATAGTTTTAATAGATAAAGATTTAAAATTTTTTATTTTTCAGAATTTTCAGAAAAATTTTGGCACAATCACAGTCGAATTCAATTTCAAAATTTATAGAAAAATCTTGGCTATGATTGTAATCACAATCAAATTCAATTTCAAAATTTTCTTTAATTCTATTTTTTTTTCTAAATTTTTATTTTCAAGATCCCCCCTATGTTTTCTTCCAAGATGTTTAGGGCATTACATTGTTCTCTAAAGTTTACCTCTAGTTTGCCTGGAAATCTATATAGACGTTTAGAAGAAAAACTAGCTTGTTGGGCAAGTTGGGTTTCTAATATCTTTTTGTGGATAACCAAGGCATGTACTTTAGATACTAGTTGCCTAACTATTTCTGATACCTCTTGATAACTGATGACACAAAAATTTATAGTATATTTTTATGCCATTTGATAGGTCTTTTTTGTTATATTCATGCTCTTTTGCTTATTTTTATGCCTTATTTATCAAATATTGCAGAATCTATACCTTTTCTGGTTTTTGATCATTTTTAGGTAAAAAGGCACTATTTTAAGGCATTTTCAAGCAAATTCAGATGCATAGATGAATCTACATCATCAAGAGAAGATTGCATGTCAAATTTCACGTAATTTAAAGCTTCAGACCAAATTACAGTAGGACTATAATTAAAATTACGGTACTGTGGTTTCACTGCACCTACAAAACAAACCACGGCACTACCGTAATTTCAAAACACTGCCGTAATTTAGAATAAATTTTGTACAGAAAGATTGATAGAAAATACGGCACTATCGTAATGCATATTATGGTGCCGTAATTCTAGTCGAATTCTATACAGAAGAACTTTGTAGTTATTACGGCACTGTCGTAAAGATTTTCACGGCCGTAATTCTAACCCAAGCAGCCGAATTTTTCAGACTTTTTGAAGTCCGATTCTTGCGCGGATGATTGTGGACGATCTGGACCATCAATTTGCAATCCGTAAAAAGGAAAATACTCGTCAGACCGAGAGGAGGAGACACAAATGAAAAGCCTCAATTTTGATCCACGTTCGAGAGAGAAATCGCGATCTTCACTGCCGCCCTAGGTTTCGCCGCCGCGAAGCATACAATGCATCTCCGGCCATGAAATTTGAAGAGAAGCTGCGCCTAGAGGAGGAGAACATACTCTAGAAGTTTCAGAGCAAAAGGAGATTGATTGGAGGAGAAATCAACAAAAGAGGCATTGCCGCCACTGTTCATACTCGAAATTACGGTTGTAATTTTCATTACAGTCGTGCTGTTAGTTGAATTTCTTCTTTCTTTTCGATTTCTGATCCTTCGAAACTATGGTTTATTGTAATTCTTCCACTATGCTAGCTTAAACACTTTTTGAGATACGAGGGTGTAATCCCCTTAATTTCTTAATAACTAGATGATTTTTTTATTTCGTCAGGATGATTTTACTATGATAATTCTACTTATGTGATGACTGCCTTTAATTCTCCATAGTTTCATATTATCAGCATGATTTAGAGTTTTTGCGATATGGACTGAAAAGTGACTTGTGAAAACTTGGAACCCTAAATTGAGATTTATGAACTCATCGTAAGAAATTAGATTTGTTCTTATTTCTAGATTTTAGAAGTTTATTGCCATGATTGATAATCTGATCTAGGATTGAGTTATTGAAATAAGCATGATGATACTGTAAGAAATTAAGTATCAGATCGTTGGAGAACCGTAAGTAGAACCTGTGAAAACTAAAGTATGAAAGTATTTAGTTTTCACTTGAGATGATTGACTTAGAATTTGGATGCATGAAAGTGATCTTTGAGTTCTTTGTCAATGATTTATTTATCTTTAGCATTGAATAAATCCTGTGCGAAAGTGAGGATTAGTTCTTTGTAAATTGTCTATGCGAAAGCGAGATGATTTCTTTTTAAAGTAAATTACATCTTTATCATAATAAAATGAGGATTAGTTTCTCTCTCTGACTTTTTTGTGTAGTTTTTGATAATTTGCTTTCATCCTATTCGATTGTCTAGCTAATAAGAGATCAATTATTCGGTACTTGACAAACGAGGTCTATATGGTTTGATATTTTAATTATTACTTTGAGTATCTGTGCACTTGCGGACACAACAAGTTTTTGGCGCCGTTGTTGGGGACCTTGGTTTTTGTCAATATTGAAGATATTGATAATATTGCTAGACTAGGGTTTTATTTTCTATTCTTTTTTGCTTATTTTGAGTTTATTTGATCTATCTACTTTAGACTGCACAAGAAACTAAGATTTGAAGAAAGACAAGGAGAAGAAGTTGTCATGGCAGAAAGAAAAACACTTAGGGACTATGCAGCTCCTAATCCACAGGAGATACATTTTAGCATTGCCAAACCTGCTATTGAGGCTAATAATTTTGAAATCAAGCCAGCTTTCCTGACTATGATACAGTAAAATCAGTTTGGAGGATCAACACTTGAAGATCCTTATTAACATTTATATCTTTTTCTTGAATATTGTGACACCATTAAAATTAATGGTATTTCTGATGATGCATTGAAATTAAGATTGTTTCCTTTTTCTCTCACGGACCGAGCATGTTCTTGGCTATAATCTCGACCTACTGATACCTTCACTATATGGGATCAACTATCAAATGCTTTCTTGATAAAGTACTTTCCACCCAGCAAGACCATTCAGTTGAGAAACTAGATTACAAGCTTTGCACAGCGGGATGACGAATCTTTTAGCGAGGCATGGGAGCGTTTCAACGAATTACAACGGAAGTGTCCTCACCATGGCCTTGAAAATTGGGTTCTAATTCATACATTTTATAAATGGCTTACTTTATAACACCCGATGGACTGTCGATGCTGCTGCTACAGGTGGAGCCCTCATTAGCAAAACAATTGAAGATGCTTTCACCTTATTGGAGGAGATGGCCCTGAACCATAACCAATGCGCTACTGAAGAAGGGATGCTATATTGTCATCAACATGGTAAGAATGTGAATGATGGATGGTGAACCTTGATTGAAAAGGTAAACTCTTTTAGTGTAGAGTCCCTGCTTGAAAAGTTTATGGCTAGTCAAAATCAATTCATGACAAATCAAAATAAGGAAATTGAAGATCTTAAGGGAATGGTTAGTCACCTTACTTCTTGATGACACGAAAATTTATAGTAAATTTTGTGCCATTTGATAAGTCTTTTGTGTTATATTCATGCTCTTTTGCTTATTTTTATGCCTTATTTATCAAATATTGCAGAACCTACACTTTTTTTAATTTTTAGTGATTTTCAGGTAAAATGACACTTTTTTTAGGCATTTTCAAGCAAATTCAGATGCATAGAAGAATCCCCATCATCAAGAAGAGATTACATGTCAATTTTCACGCAAACCAAGGCTTCAGACCAAATTACGGCTGGGCCGTAATTAATATTACGGTACCGTGGTTTCACTGAACCTATAAAACAAATCACGGTACTACTGTAATTTCAGAGCACTACTGTAATTTGGGGTGATTTTATATAGAAAGTTTTACACATATTACGGCCCGACCGTAAACAATATTACAGGCCGTAATTTCAGACCAATTCTGACCCGAAAGATTTTCAAGAATTACGGCACTGCCGTAATGGATATCACGGGTCGTAATCTTCGTCGATTTTTGTACAGAAAACTTTGCAGAAATTACGGCACTGCCATAATCAAAACCACGGCTGTAATTATGACATGGACTTGCGATTTTCACGGACTATTTGAAGCCCGATTCTTGCACGGATGATTTCGGACGATCTAGACCATCAATTTGAGATCTGTAAAAAGGAAAATACTGAGAAGATCAAGAAGAGGACACACACATGAAAAGCCCTAATTTTCATCCATGATCGAGAGAGGAATCGAGACTTAAACCGTCGCCCTAGGTTTCGCCGCCGGGAAGTGTATAGTGCATCTCCGGCCGAGAAGTTTGAGGGGAAGCTGCGCCTAGAGGAAGAGAACATACTCTAGAAGTTTCAGAGAAAAAGGGGATCGATGGGAGGAGACATCGACAAAAGAAGCATCACCAGCACTGGTCATCGCGCCTTCTAGAGTAAAATTACGGCTGTAATTTTCATTACAGCCGTGCTGTTATTTGCTTTCCTCTTTCCTTTTGATTTCTAATCCTTTGAAACAATGGTTTATTGTAATTCTTCAACTATGCTAGCTTAAACACTTCATGGGACATGGGGTATAATCCCCTTAATTTCTTATGACTAGATGACTTTTATTTCGTCATGATAATTTTAATATGATAATTCTACTTATGTGACGATTGCCTTTAATTCTCCTTAGATTTATTTTACCAGAATGATTTAGAGTTTTTGTGATATGGACTGGAAAGTTATTTGCGAAAACTTGGAACCCTAAAGTTGAATGTTAAGAACTCATCGTAAGAAATTAAGTTTGTTCTTATTTCTTGATTTTAGAAGTATTTTGCTATGTTGATAATCTGAATCTAGGATTGCATTATTGAAGTAAACATGATGATACTGTGAGAAATCAAGTGTCAGATCGTTAGAGAACCTTAAGTAGAACTTGTGAAACTATAGTATGAAAATATGTAGTTTTCACTTGAGATGATTGACTCAGAATTCAGATGCATGAAAGTGATCCTTGAGTTCTTTGTCAATGATTTACTTGTATTTAACATTGAATAGATCCTATGCGAAAGTGAGGATTGGTTCTTTATAAATTATCTGCGCGAAAGCGAGATGATTTCTTTATTAAGTAAATTATATCTTTATCATAATAAAATTTGACTGACGACCTCTTATTTAGTTCTAGTCATTGAAATTAAGGTGGATGAAACCCTAGTCCCAGTTTCTCTCTCTGACCTTTTCGTGTTTTTTCCGATCGTTTGCTCCTATAGTTTTCGATTGCCTAGCTAGTGAGAAATCAATTATTCGGTACTTGACAAATGAGGTCTTTGTGGTTCGATATCTTAATTATTACTTCGAGTATCTGTACACTTGTGGACACAACACTTCTCAAGTAGGATATTTAGCAGCTCACAATAAAACTCTAGAAAATCAATTACCTGCTAAACCTGAATTAAACCCTAGGGAACATTGCAATGCTATAATTACTAGAAGTGGGAGGCAATTAGATGAACCTAAAGGGAGAATTGAGGATAATGAAAAAGAGCCTAATATTGAACATGACAATGAACTATACTTAGAAAAATCTCTTGTACATGAGTAGTCCCAAACTAGTTTGTCACCTCACCAGGATAATGAACCTAAAGGTGATGTGCCATGTCAGTTAGATATTCCTAAATCAAGTTCACCTACACCATATAGGCCAACTATACCCTTTCCCCAGAGATTAGTTCAAGCAAAATTAGATAAATAATTTGGGAAATTTCTTGATGTCTTGAAAAAGCTCTATATTAATATTCTATTTACTGAAGCTTTATCTCAAATGCCCACATATGCTAAATTTTTGAAAGAAACTTTATCTAATAAAAGAAAGATAGAGGACTATGGTACTGTGGCTTTAATTGAAGAGTGTAGTGCTATTATCCAAAACAAGTTGCCACCGAAATTAAAGGACCCAGGTAGTTTCTCTATTCCTTGTTTTATTGGGAGTATGGCTTTTGACCGAGCCTTATGTGATTTAGGTGCTAGTGTAAGTCTAATGTCGTTATCTATTTGTAGAAAATTGGACATGGGAGAGCTTAAACCAACTTCAATATCTTTGCAGCTCGCCGATCGTTCAGTTAAGTATCCTATAGGGGTTATGGAAGATGTGCCTATCCAAGTAGGTAAGTATTTCATTCTAGCAGATTTTGTAGTTCTTGAAATGGAGGAAGATGCAAAGATCCCTATCATACTTGGTAGACCGTTCTTAGCCACAGTAGGAGCAATTATTGATGTAAAGAACGGTAAACTTACACTTAACATTGGAGATGAAAGAATTGAGTATGACTTGAATGAGGCCATGAAAAACCCATCAAATTCTGGATCTTGTTGTAGTATACATGCTGTAGATGACACTGTCTATAATCTTAGTGATTTATTTGTTGAAACCTCTGGATATGATTCTGATTTAGATTCTATTCTTGATTCTAATGTAGACACCAGTTCTGAAATTAATGAATTATTAGATTGCATTGTTTGTGATGATAAAAAGAGTGAAGAAGAGAAGGCTCAAAAAGTAGAACTTAAGGTTTTACCTGATAACCTTCGTTATGAATTTCTTGGTCCTGATTCTACTTACCCTGTCATTATTGATGCACAGCTTGGAAAAAGGGAGACAGATTTGCTTCTCAAAGAATTAAGGATTCATAGGAAGGTAATTGGGTACACAATTGATGACTTAAAAGGAATTAACCCCTCTTTTTGTATGCACATGATCTTGATGGAAGAGGAACACAAGCCACATGCAGATTTTCAAAGGAGACTTAACCCCTTTATGAAAGAAGTTCTGAAGAAGGAGGTTCTGAAATTACTTGATGCAGGTATTATCTATCCTATCTCTGACAGTAAATGGGTAAGTCCTATACATTGTGTTCCTAAGAAAGGAGGGGTAACTGTCATGAAAAATAAAGACAATGAATTGATTCCTGTTAGAACAGTAACTAGTTGGCGCATGTGCATAGATTATAGAAAATTGAATGCTACTACTAGGAAAGACCATTTTCCCCTACCTTTTATTGATCAGATGGTTGAAAGGCTTGCAAACCCTTCTCACTTTTGTTTCTTAGATGGATATTCTGAGTTTTTCCAAATTCCTATACATCCTGATGACCAAGATAAGACCACTTTCACTTGCCTATACGGTACTTTTGCATATAGGAGAATGCCTTTTGGTCTATATAATGCACCTATTACTTTTCAGAGGTGTATGATGGCTATTTTTTCTGACTTTATTGAGGACTTTATGGATGTATTTATGGACGATTTCTCTGTATATGGCTAATTTATCTCGAGTTTTGCAGCGGTGTGAAGAAACTAACCTTGTGCTTAATTGGGAAAAATGTCATTTCATGGTTAGGCATAGGATAGTTTTGGGGCACTTGATTTCAGAGAGAGGGATTGAAGTTGACAAAGCCAAAGTCGAGGTGATAGAAAAATTAGAGTCACCCACTATTGTAAAGGAGGTCCGAAGCTTTCTAGGACATGCAGGATTCTACCGGCGATTCATCAAGGATTTCTTAGCTGAGGTAAAGAACTATTTTTGGGATGAGCCTTATGTTTTTAGGAGATGTGCAAATGGAATTTTTAGAAGATGTATACCTGAAGAGAAAATCACATATATATTATTTCAGTGTCATGGATCCTCTTATGGAGGGCACGCTAGTACTGAGAAAACTGCTTTCAAGGTTTTGCAATCAGGATTTTATTGGCCTTCAATTTTTGAAGATGCTAGAAATTTTATTTTATCTTGTGATAGATGTCAAAAGACAGGGAACATTAACAGAAGACATGAGATGCCACTGTCCACTATTCTTGAGGTTGAGATATTTAATGTTTGGGGGATAGATTTCATGTGACCTTTTCCATCTTCTAGAGGTAACAAATACATACTTGTAGCAGTTGATTATGTTTCAAAGTGGGTTGAGGCTCTTGCTTCTCCCACTAATGATTCTAGAGTTGTTGTTAAATTGTTCAAAAAGATTATCTTTCTGCGATTTGGGACACCACGAGTAGTAATTAGTGATAGAGGCTCATATTTCATAGAACATAAGTTCTCAGCCTTGTTTAAGAAGTATGTGGTAAATCATAGAGTTGCAATACCTTATCACCCCCAAACAAGTGGACAAGTTGAGATATCGAACAGAGAAATCAAGGGAATTTTGGAAAAAATAGTGTCGCGCACGAGAAAAGATTGGGTATTCAAACTTGATGATGCACTATGGGCCTACCAGACTGCTTTTAAAACACCGATAGGTATGTCTCCCTTTCAATTAGTATATGGTAAATCTTGTCATCTACCTGTAAAGCTTGAGCATAAGGCATACTGGGCAATCAAAGCACTAAACTTTGACTTAAAAAATGCGGGTGAGAAACGAAGGCTACAATTGAACGAGCTAGATGAGATTAGACTCTCTGCTTACGAAAATGCAAGAATTTACAAGGAGAGAACTAAAAGATGACATGATCGACATATTTTCAGAAGGGAATTCCAACCAGGTGACCTTGTTCTTTTATTCAATTTTAGATTAAGACTTTTTCCTGGTAAACTTAAGTCTCGATGGTCTGGACCTTTTCAGGTAAAGAAAACTTACCCCTACGGAGCTGTGGACATATGGAGTGATGAAACAAGAGAGTTTAAGGTTAACGGGCAGAGATTGAAGCATTATTATCAAGAAGAACTGATTGAAGGAAAGGAAAATTTTCATCTTGATGAACCACGATCAAATCAGAGTGCAGAACAGTCAAGCTAATGACCTTTAAATTAACGCTTCTTGGGAGGCAACCCAAGCACTCTTACTTAACTTAGTTTCTTTTATTTTAGTTTATTTTTAGAGTTAATTTTTCTTCTCTTTTTGCAGGTAAAATCGAGTTTGGTACAAAAATACGGCACCGTCGTAATGAAAATTATGGGCCATAATTTCGGTCCATTTTTGACCAGAAAGTTTTGAGGCCATTACGGCAGTACCGTAATGGTTTTCATGGGCCGTATTTTCGTGTAATTTTTGATCCGAGAGTTTCCGTAATTTGGCTCATATTACAGTAGTACCATAAGCAATTTTACATGTCGTATTTTGTGTACGTCAAAAAAAATAAATTGCTCATTTTTACGGCACTGCCATAACCGTTTTTACGGTACCGTAATTCTAGCAATTTTTTGACCCAAAAGTTCTGGATCTTTTACGGCCCGTGTTTTCTTCGAAATGACTAGATTATGGCACTACCGTAATGAAAATTACGGCCGTTTTTAGGGTTTTATGTGCCATGTTTAGGGTTTTCACTCATTTCTTGCACCGACTGGTCTACCCCCGAGGACACAGAAGAGATTGGATCCAATGTTGATGAGTAGAGCTTTGTGAGTATTCCTTGCTTCTTTGTATTTTATTTTCCATATCTCATTGATGTCTCACACTTTTATAGAGAAAGATAACTCCTCCAAACTTTTTGTGTCCGCCGCTTCCTGATTTCAAACTGCTTTATATTGATTCGATTGGATTGTATAATGATTGATATTATGTTGATATTGAGCACCTTGTGGGTGCATACTGATGCATGATGAATTTTGTGAATTTATTTTTGAATGAATATGTGCAAAAGTTTCTCTTGTTATGATTTTATGATGTAATGTTATAGTGTGGTCTATTTCTGAAAATTTTGTTGATAGTATGATTTTCTTGATGATAAATTTGTCAAATGCCTGTGATTAGGGATAGACCTATTGTGTTGAATTTATTTTTCAAATATATATCTGCCTATTGGAATTTTTCATTGATTGATGAATGAAATTTTAGGTAGACATGTTCTTTAAATAAAATTAGCATATGAGTATGATTTTTGAATTGATATTGATTGATTAATTTAGTTAATGTTCATCCTATTTGCTATTTGTTGGGAAGAGAGATTTTATGATCCAAATTAAGAGAGTGATGACTCCCTTACTTCGCACTGCACAAAATTGGCAGTGGTACCAAAGACATGGGTTAAAGTCAAAATGAGAGAAAAAGAAAAATCAAGAGAATGACTCCTCGTCTTGGCACCGTGTTGATTTGCGGTGGTACCTAAGTTAAGACTTGAAGTCTAAAGAAAAATAGTATGTATCTATGTGGGTACATACCATGGAGAGAAATCGTTTCACATTAACTCCGCTATCTTTGGTAAAATTCTTCCTACCAAAAAGATATGAGTTCTATTACATTGATTATGTGATCAATGTACTCTAACTTCGTCACCAGAAAAAAGGTGGTAATCAAATTAGAGAATGTGAATGATACATAAAAGGGAGGAACTAAAAAATTCTGAGTGGAAGAAGATCTTGGAAATCCTATTTCTATAAACAAAAGCATGATAGGTTTGAACTGGAACTGGGTGAAATCTTGAGATTGAAATTCTACTTATTATACAAGTTGTAAAATTTTATTTGATTAAGTTGTGGATCTTGTGAATTGAATTCAAAGGGTGATATGTTTATTTAAAATTTTATGAAATAATTGGTAAGATTTTCCATTTGTGATTGTATTTTAGAAATTTATTCTTCATGAGAAAGTCTTTTCCTTTGATCAATTTTTGATTTTGCTTGAGGACAAGCAAAGTTTGAGCCTTATGTATTTGATGATACAAAAATTTATAGTATATTTTGTGCCATTTGATAGGTCTTTTTGTGTCATATTCATGCTCTTTTGCTTATTTTTATGCCTTATTTATCAAATATTGCATAATCCACACCTTTTCTGGTTTTTGATCATTTTAAGGTAAAAAGACACTATTTTAAGGCGTTTTCAAGCAAATTCAGATGCATAGATGAATCCCCATCATCAAGAGAAGACTGCATGTCAAATTTCATGTAATTCAAAGCTTCAGACTAAATTACGGAAGGGTCGTAATTAAAATTACAGTACCGTGGTTTCACTGCACCTACAAAACAAACCACGGCACAACCGTAATTTCAGAGCACTACCGTAATTTGGGATAAATTTCGTACAGAAAGATTGATAGAAAATACGACACTACCGTAATGCATATTAAGGTGCCGTAATTTCGGTCGAATTATGTACAGAAGAACTTTGCAGTTATTACGGCACTGCCGTAAAGATTTTCACAGTTGTAATTCTAACCCAGGCAGTTGATTTTTCCAGACTTTTTGAAGCCCGATTCTTGCGCGGATGATTGCAGACGATCTGGACCATCAATTTGTGATCCATAAAAAGGAAAATACTCGTTAGACCGAGAGGAGGAGACACACATGAAAAGCCCCAATTTTGATCCACGTTCGAGAGAGAAATCGCGATCTTCACCGCCGCCCTAGGTTTCACCGCCGCGAAGCATACAATGCATCTCTAGCTATGAAATTTGAAGGGAAGCTGCGCCTAGAGGAGGAGAACATACTCTAGAAGTTTCAGAGCAAAAGGAGATCGATCGGAGGAGAAATCAACAAAAGAGGCATCGCCGCCACTATTCATACTCGAAATTACGGCTGTAATTTTCATTACAGCTGTGCTGTTAATTGAATTTCTTTTTTCTCTTCGATTTCTGATCCTTCGAAACCATGGTTTATTGTAATTCTTCCATTATGCTAGCTTAAACACTTTTTGGGACACGGGGGTGTAATCCCCTTAATTTCTTAATGACTAGATAATTTTTTTATTTCGTCGGGATGATTTTACTATAATAATTCTACTTATATGACGACTGCCTTTAATTCTCTATAGTTTCATATTATCAGCATGATTTAGAGTTTTTGCGATATGGACTAAAAAGTGACGTGCGAAAACTTGGAACCCTAAAATTGAGGTTTAGGAACTCATCGTAAGAAATTAGGTTTGATCTTATTTCTAGATTTTAGAAGTTTATTGCCATGATTGATAATCTGATCTAGGATTGAGTTATTGAAATAAGCATGATGATACCGTAAGAAATTAAGTATCGTATCATTGGAGAACCGTAAGTAGAACCTGTGAAAACTAAAGTATGAAAGTATTTAGTTTTCACTTGAGATGACTGACTTAGAATTTGGATGCACGAAAGTGATCTCTGAGTTCTTTGTCAATGATTTACTTATCTTTAGCATTGAATAAATCCTGTGCGAAAGTGAGGATTAGTTCTTTGTAAATTGTCTACGCGAAAGCGAGATGATTTCTTTTTAAAGTAAATTACATCTTTATCATAATAAAATTAAACTGACGAATGCTTATTTAGATCTAGTCATAGAAATTAAGGTGGATGAAACCTTAGTCATAGTTTCTCTCTCTGACTTTTTCGTGTAGTTTTTGATAATTTGCTTTCATCCTATTCGATTGCCTAGCTAGTAAGAGATCAATTATTTAGTACTTGACAAACAAGGTCTCTGTGGTTTGATATCTTAATTATTACTTCGAGTATCCATGCATTTGCGGACACAACAATAACTTTGCTTATATTATTCATTCTTTTTATTTTGTTGATTAATAAAATGTTCTAGCATGACTTCCATGTTTGATTTTTGATATTGCCTAAGTTGATTTCTAAATCCTAAATTTTGATTATTATTATGGTTATTACCATCCCATGAAAGATTTGGATGATTTCTTCACCCAGGGTTGTAGATATTAGAGTATGGGTCATTTTGTCTATAATTACCTACAACATTAATATGTTTGTGATCGCTATCATTAATATTTGTTCCTAACACTCATTAGTGTGATGATCATTGCTTCCACAAATATCACAAGGAGATACACTAGTCATGACAGTATGCATATTAAGAGAATCAAGCTTACTAGCTAAGAGATATACCTTTTATTCAAGATGGCGATAGGCATCATTGGTCTAACCTAGCCATTAATATAACACACCTCTTTTAGCAGTCGGTTGATGGTAGTTAAGTGTCATATTGATGCCTTGTATTTTAGTAGCAATTTTTATTATTATTCCATGATGAATCTAGGCCTATTTTAATATTTTTACACTCTTTCAAGACTCATTTACTTAAAAGCTTCGGAATCTTCACTATTTGTTGTTCTTGTGCAATTTCAGGTAAAATCGCCCAATTTTGAAGTCTTTTGATGATTCTGAGGCCATAGGGTGATTCCTTACGTGAAGACGAAGCTGCCCATCAAATTTGGGCTCAATCAGAGTTAGTTCAAAAAATATGGCTAGGTGAACCCCACGGGGTTCATCAGTGTTTTTACCGGAGGTCCGAAAGTTCACAGAAGACTTCACCACCTGGTGAACCCTATGGGGTTCACCTGTGATTCTCTTTGAAGCAATTCACCCAAAAACGTCCAGAAGGCTTCATTGGCAGGTGAACCTGGTGGGGTTCATCGGTGCTTTTTTCTCGACGAAACTGTACAGAGCACTTCACTGGTTGGTGAACCCCACGGGGTTCACCCATGATTATACTGAGGCGTATGAGCGTCCGACTCCTTATCGGATTTTTGATGATTTCTAACCCGATTGATGTCCAAATTTGGAAAGGGAGGGCTTTTTGGAAAGCTAATTCGAAGGAGAACATAAGGAATATAAAAGCCCTAATTTTTATGCCCTAATTATCGAGAAATTAGCATGAAGGCGGCTAGGGTGAACGGATGAAGGCAACGAGGCGTTTCCAGGCGATTTCGACGAGATTTCTTCATCGGAGCATCACAATTCTTCAAGCTTGGCTTCGGTTTAGCATCTCCCCCTTCTTAGAAATGTTTTCTTGTAGTTTTCCCATCTTCATAGAGAGATTATTGAGTGATTCAATGAGTATTATAGCGTAAAACTCTTTTCGGGGCTCGGTTGAAGCCCGCTGACGATTGTAATTGCAAACTCTTATTATAAATAGTTATTTGGATTTTTGTATTGACATATTTTACTTTGCTATGCTGATTTCATGATTTTACCTTGGCCACGTATTTTCATATGTTAGCCGGCACGATTCATACCGAGAGGAGGATCGTCAGAGTGGATCTGCTTAGTAAAATTTGTGAATCCATGACACGAGAGTGCTTGGTATTCACTCGAGGATTTCATAACCTTCCACAGAACCCATAGGGTTTGTTTAGAATGATCCACCGTGAGAGTAGGAGACCGTTCTAGACAAACACCAAAGTGTACCACCAAGAGGGTGCACGTTGCACCTTAGGGATATGTTCCTTATGTAAAAACCTTGAATTCTTATAACTGATCTTTTCATTATTGCGATTAAGATTGTCAGTGTGGTGGATACCAAAGCCCTGATTTCTCTCACATAGATTCACTCTAGTCGTTGCTTTAGTTTCTCATTTACGATTGAAGTTCTCAAAAACCCTGTTTCGGTTCGCCTAGCTACCGAGACTTAGACTTTCTGGTACTTAACCTTGTTCCCTGTAGGATTCGAAATCTTTTATATTACTTCGGCATAACCATGCACTTGCGGGACGTGTCAAGTTTTTGGCACCGTTGCCGGGGAACAACCGTTAATATTAGTATATTTCTAAGAATTGATAGACTAGGCTTTAGTTAGTTTTTATTACACTACTGCACTGCTATTTTCCTCTACCTTCTTTTTGTCATCTGACTTAGAACTTTGAAATTGTGACTGACTCCTTTTATGCAAAGAAATTCTAGGGCAGACGAATTCTTTGACATTGATCTTGAGATTGAGCGAAGGTTCAGAAGAAGAAGAAAGCACAATCAACTTCAGAAAAAGGAGGATATGAATCATCCAAGAGGAGAGAACCAGATGGAGCACATTCAGCTAGATGTGAATAATGATCAAGTGCCTTAACCAGTGGGGAACAACAACAATAACAGGACGCTGAAAGACTATGCTGCCCCCTACGCTCATGGGTTACAATCAGGGATTGCGAGGCCTACAGTAGAGGCTAATAATTTTGAAATTAAACTTGCATTACTTTTTATGGTGCAACAAAATCAATTTGGTGGTTCTCCTCTTGAGGATCCCAACATGCATTTAGCCATATTTTTGGAATATTGCGATACATTGAAAATTAATGGAGGTTCTGCTAATGCTATCAGGTTGAGGCTATTCCCATTCTCTTTGAGGGACAGAGCAAGAGCTTGGCTCCACATGATCCCTTCGGCGTCGATAAGGACATGGGCAGAGTTATTTAAAGCATTTCTCTCCAAATATTTCCCTCCATCCAAGATAATTCAACTGAGAAATCAGATAACCAGCTTTTTGCAGAAGGATGGAGAATCCTTATACGAGGCTTGGGAAAGATTTAAAGAGCTGCAAAGGATGTGTCCACATCACGGAAATGAGACTTGGGTTTTGATCCACATGTTCTACAGCAGGTTGGATTATAACATAAGGCTCGCAGTTGATGTTGCGGCAGGAGGAGCTTTAATGAATAGAAGGGTCGAAGATGCTATGAACCTCCTCGAAGACATGGCGATGAACCATCATCAGTGGACATCTGGGCAAGGTATGCCTAATAGGAAGACAGGTAAGTACGAGCTTGACACTCTGACCACTCTTACAGCAAAGGTGGATAATTTAACAAGGAAAATTGATTCTTGGTCTGTAAATTCATTGGATGTTAACTCTATGTCTTGTGAGATGTGTGGAGTTGCAGGTCATGCAGGTGCTGATTACCAGTCAGGAGATGGGCAGTTGACTTCAAATCATCCCGAGCAAATGAATGCTGTTGGAAACTTCAATCCCACTAACAGTCCTTATTCCAACACTTACAACCCAGGATGGTGCAACCACCCGAACTTCTCATACCGAATAACTCAGCCGATGCAACCAGGACAAGCACCATAGCAACAAGCCCCGCCTCCACAAGGAAATTTCAGGCAACCCCCACAAGGCAATTACAGACAACCACTAGGATTTCAGAACAGAAATTTCAACCCACAGCCGAAGACAAACAATGATTCGCAGCTGATGTAACAAACTAATAGGTGAGGGGGTCCTTAAGCCGTACTCTAGGATTTTACACAATGCTCAATAAAACGGGAGAGGGTCGTGAGACGAGGGAAGAGAAAATGCGTAGTAAAAGTGCAGGTAATCCGGTAGAAAGCATGACGAAACAGCGACGAGTTCGATTAGGGCAACACGAATGCGAATGAAGAGAACGGCACCCAACTAAGTAATACAGCGCACTAACCTCATAGCAATTTTAGCGAATTCCTGCAGCTTTCTTAGCGTGTTTTAAGCTTAGCCTGCGTTGGGGGACTGCGGTTTTGCGGGGTTCAGCTCACGCGTCTACGCAGCTGAAACAAACCAAGAACAAAAGATACCACGCCTCCGATGGACCGACAGCTGTGGGTGAAGGAGAAAGGAGAAAGCCAACTCGGTATCAAAGCAAGAAAATAGAAAACGGGCGAACCTGACCCACTGGAGGGTGGGATTTACTTCTTATAAAGCTGGAAACCAAGCCGAGTCGAGACACCGGTCGCCGACCCTTACAACTCTGAAGGCGAAGCAACTTCACCTTCCACACAAGCTGGAAGCTCACTCTAGCTCACCAGCAGATCCCTATCACTAAGAGAACTAAGCAGCACACTAGCCCTACCTCCTCTTTTATAGAATAAGAGGGGAGGGAACAAACAAAATACACAAGAGACACTCTACTTTAACCACCTACCAACTCTTGTAGGCCACAAAAGTGGTCAAGCTGCAACTACAAGACGAAAATTAACAAACTACTACCTAATATTCTTCGAAGCTGGTAGCACGATCCTGCGTTTTCGTACGGGGGCGGTCTAGACGCGCTCAGAGCACATGGCGACAAAACAACATAACTTCGATGTTGTGGGCTGGGTCACCACCGTCGCGGCTCGGTCTTAGGCCGTGTTGCTAATCAGATTGAGCAACCCACTTGGAGTTGGGTCTTCAGGGGATTGGCTCGTAGTGCCCTTGGGCTGCGCCACTTAGGTATGGATGGAGAGAGGGCTAATGGCGCCTAAGAAACGTCTGGGGGTTTACTTTGGCGTTGGGATCGCCGGATTTCCACCTTGTTGGGCTCCTTTGGGTCGCCATGGGGTGGAGCAATATGATAGGGAGGGCGGTGCACGTCGAAGTGGGGTCGTCGAGGCTCGATTTGATCTTCATGGGCGAACACGGCCTGGCCGTGATGGTGAGCAAGGCCGTGTTCGGAGTGGCCGCAGTCCACAGAATCGGGCACGGCTTGCCCGTGACCAGGAGCACGGCTGTGATGGGAGTTGCTGAAATCCACAGAACCGGGCACGACTTGCTTGTGACCAGGAGCACACCCGTGTTCGGTGTGGCCGAAATCCACAGAACCGGGCACGGCTTGCCCGTGACCAGAAGCACGCCCGTGTTCGGTGTGGCCGAAATCCACAGAACCGGGCACGGCTTACCCGTGACCAGGAGCACGCCCGTGTTCGGCATTCGCGTCTTCGGGCAACCGTGTCACGGCCGTGACGGGGCGCACGGCCTGGCCGTGTCGGGGTCTGGGGAACTCTGACTGAGGTGAAAATTCCGGGGAAAATTTCTGGGGTCCTGGGGAGTCTCCCCAAGTGTCTTTTGGAGGGATTGGGCTGCCCTCAAGTGTGTTCATGGGCCCGTTTGCTCCTGCATCAACTTCTGCTGCGTGATCTGATGAGTTCTCCTCCGGAGAACTAGGGGGCAGCGGGTCGTTGGGGTCAGATGGGTCTTCCAAAGGGCCGTGGAAGGGGAGGAGGTCCGCCACGTTGAAGATGGGATGGATCCCCATGTCCTCGGGCAAGTCCAAAACATAGGCATTGGAGCCGATCTGCCGCATCACCGCGTAGGGTCCCATGTAACGCGGCTGAAGCTTAAAATGGGCCCTGTTGGATAGACGCTCGGGGTGGATACACACCCTCACCAGCTCACCTACAGAGAAATGATGTGATCTACGATGCTCGTTGGCCTTCATTGCATTATGAACGTTTCCCGCAAAGATACGACGCCGAAACACATCATGCAGACTAGCAATATGCTGGGCAAAGGAATATGCAGGCGGGGAGAGATGAGACTCCATAGGAAGGTCATGCAGGTCTATAGGTTTATGCGGTTAATGGCCCGTAACGATCTGGAAGGGACTAAGACCCGTAGACCTATTAGAAGCACTATTGTACGCGAACTCGACCATGGTTAGGATGGAAACCCAAGACCTCGAATGGTCCTCGATGAGACAACGGAGAAGATTGCCCAAACTGTAGTTAACGACCTCAGTTTGCCCATCGGTTTGGGGATGATAGGCCGTGGAGAATTTCAGAGTGGTGCCCAAGAGGGCCCACAGTGAGCACCAGAAGTGGCTCACAAAACGCGTGTCGCGGTCGGACACGATGGTGGAGGGAAGGCCATGGAGACGCACAATCTCTCGAACAAAAAGATGTGCGATGTGAGAAGCGTCTGCTGTGACGAATAAGGGATAAAATGGGCCATCTTCAAAAACCGATCAACAACGACGTAGATCGAATTGAAGCGGGAGGGGGTCCGAGACAACGCAAGGACAAAGTCCATGCTCAGGTCGCGCCACGGGCCACTGGCCACCGGCAAAGGGGTGTAGAGACCCGTGTTCGAAGGGCAGGGCTTGGACAACTGACACGTACCGCAATGGCGCACAATGCGCTCAACATCCTTATGGAGGGAAGGCCAAAGGAGGCGTTCCTCCGCCATCTCATGGGTCTTGTCATGGCCATGATGGCCGGCGACACCACCCGCATGAAGCTCGAGCAAAAGATGATCTCGAAGCGAAGAATGGGGAATGCACAACCAATTCCCCAAGAAGAGGTAACCCTCACACAATTGGTAGGGGGAGTCGGGGTCAGTGGACTCGGTCAAAGCGGTGTAGATGGTGCCAAAATCAGAGCAAGTGGTGTACTCCTCTTTGACATGGTCAAAGGTATTGATGCGAGTGCGCATCATGCATAAGAGGGTCCGGACGTGACTCAAGGCATCCGCGACGACGTTCTCCTTACCCGCCTTATGATTGATCACGAAGGAATACTGTTGTAGGTACTCGACCCACTTAGCATGGCAAGCGCCCAACTTCTTTTGGGCATTAAGGAAGGAGAGAGCCTGATGGTCGCTATACAACATGAACTCGTGGAGGAGGAGGTAATGCCTCCACTGCCGGAGCGACTGAACGATCGCGTAGAACTCCTTGTCGTACGTGGAGTAATGCTGTCGGACCGCATTCAGTTTTTGACTAAAGAAAGCCATGGGATGGCCTTCTTGACTAAGGGACTCACCGATGCCGGACACGGAGGCATTGCACGCTACCTCGAAGACTTTCGAGAAATTAGGGAGGCGCATGATAGGGGCGGTGGTCAGGGCATCCTTAAGCGCGTCAAAAGCCCGTTGAGCGGCAGGGGTCCACTCAAAGTTGTCCTTAGAGAGACGCTGGGTTAAGGGGGTTGCAATTGTGCTGAACCCATGGATGAATCGGCGGTAAAATCCCATAAGACCGAAGAAACTACGGACCTCAGTCACGGTGCGAGGCTCGGGCCAATGCCGGATGGCCTCAACCTTCGCAGGGGCAACAGACAGACCTTGGTCGGACATAATGTATCCCAGGAAATACACACTGTTGGTCTGGAAGGCGCACTTCTTCTTGTTAAGGAAGAGGCGCTCCTTGCGTAGGAGGTCAAAAGCGGAGCGAAGATGCTCCAAGTGTTCATTGCGGGTCCGACTAAAGATCAGAATGTCGTCGAAGTAGACGACCAAAAACTTGCCCATGTATGGCTTAAGGACCTGACTCATCAAGCGCATAAACATAGACGGGGCATTGGACAACCCGAATGGCATGACAAGCCATTCGTAAAGACCATCCTTGGTCTTGAACGCCGTCTTCCACTCATCGTCCTCGCGAATGCGGACCTAGTGATATCCACTCCGGAGGTCAAGCTTGGAAAACCAAGATGCACCGGAGATCAAATCCAGCATATCGTCTAGCCGAGGGATGGGAAACTGATACTTGACAGTGATCCAGTTAATGGCGTGGCTATCGACACACATGCGCCACGACCCGTCCTTTTTGGGTGTGAGGAGCGAGGGAACGGCGCAAGGCTGAGACTGTCGAGGATGTACACCTTAGTGAGGAGGTCATCCACCTGATGCTGTAACTCAGCGTGTTCCACGGGGTTAAGGTGATGATGGGGAAAGTTAGGGAGGGGTGCTCCTGGGAGGAGGTCAAACGCGTGCTGAATTTCCCTTTTCGGGGGAAGGCCATGAGGCAAATCCTCGGGGTTGATATCACTAAACTCGTCAAGGAGGGCGGACACCTCAACAGGAGGCACCGGATCAGGGCAAGGGACAGGGTCCTGCACTTCGCGCACCATGAGCGCGTAGACAGTCTTGGCCGCATGAGCTTCGTGAACCACTGCGCGGGTGCGCATGAGGGAGATCATGGGGGAAGGCGGAGGGGTGGGTGCCGAGGGTGTAATCAGACCCTTGGAGGTGGACGCACGAAGCTCCTTGGGTGGAGCTAGGATCAGACGGATCTTCTGCTCATTGTGGTCGAACACATAAGTGTTCGACCGGCCATAGTGGACTACGTCTGTATCACAACCATGGGTGACCAAGGAGGATGTGAGTGACATCCATAGTCGCGATATCGCACAGTACCTTCTCACGATAGTTCCCAAACGCGATGGGGACCTGACATTGGTGTGTGACCGGAAGGCTCGTGGTATCGACCCATGCAATAGAATAAGGTCTCGGGTGGGGTTCAAGGGGAAGGCCGAAACACGTGACCGCGATCCGAGAGACCATGTTCAGGCTACTACCATGGTCAATGATGATCTTACACGAGTGCCCGTTGCACTTAATGTAAGTCGTAAAAATGCCCGAGCGCCTCCAATCCTCGGTAGGCGCGGGCTGCACAAGGTTGCAACGAACGACAAGTGTGGATGGACCCGCTTCCTTGCCACTAGTGTAACACTCCGCCTCAATGTCGTGTTCAGCGGGGGTCATGGTGGCGACACGAGCCGGACCCGTGTCGGCTCGAGCGGGCTTCTTGGGACATTCACGCGACATGTGACCCGGTTGCAAACAGTTGTAGCAGGTAATACGGCCAGAGGTTCCAACCGCTGGGGCCTTGCCCTTCTCCTCCCAAGTGGGCCGAGAAGGCGAAGCCTCAGGGGGTGGGCGTCTAGGGGTTTGATGGGCCGGGGGTGTGGGTGGTGGATCCGGATGAGGCTCCGGACGCTCAAGTCGTGGGTGGGGTTGCGGGGGACCGCCCACATGAGGACGCCTTTGGGGGCCAAGGTCACTACGTCTTGCAGCGACGCGAAGGTCTTGCTCGATGTCTCAAGCACGCTGAAAAGTTTGGTCAAGAGTCTCCGATCCATACGTGGGCAAGGCTCGGCGGATATCCGCTCGGAGCCCATTCTTGAATTTTGACAAAACTAACTCGGGGTCATCCTGCAAATTGCAATGGAGTTGCAACGTCTCGAAGGTGAGATGGTACTCCTCGACGGTACCCGACCCTTGGTGTAGGCTACTATATCGATCAAGAAGGCGCTGCCTATACGAAGGGGGTACATATCGCTCGCGGAGATGATACTGCATCTCCGCCCACTCGGTGATCGGGGGAAGAGCCTGCTGCGCGTTTTGGCGCTCAACGTTTTCCCAATGTAAACGTGTAGGCCCCTCAAGTAAGGTGCGCACATACCGAACTCGTGAGTGCGGACGCTAGTCGCTGAGGTCAAAATACACGTCAACAGATGCGACCCAATCTAAGAAATGTGTGGGGTCAAGACCACCGGTGAAGGGCGCAGGGGTGTTATGAATGAAACGACGGAAATCATCGCGGGTTTGGGCTGGGGTTCGAGGTGCGGTCCAAGCGTGGCCAAAACGACCACCGCGTTGGGGCCCTTGTGCGGCCCAAACATCATCCTCATCGAGGGGATCATCTCCATAACTTGGGTTCCTTGGGACCTCATGAGGTCGCGAGTGACCCCATTCATCCTCGTGGACACGCCGCCGTGTGGGCGCGGCCATCGGGGGCAACTCTCTAGTGGGGGCTGGGTTTGCGGACACCAGAGGGTTAACCGAGTTTGGGTGACCATGCTATGTGGACCCGGGTTGACCAATAAGGTGTTGGATCCCAGCCAAAATCTGCTGGACCATGGCATGTGTGCTAGCTTGTTGAGTGTCCACTCGCGCGGACATCGCATCAAGCTTCGCATCGATCCGCGCCTCAAGCGCAACCATAGACTCTAACCGGGTGCTAGCCCCTTCCGAAGGCTGAATTGACTCTTGGGTTTCGGGGATGGTTTCCGGGTATTGGGACGACATAATTTGTGACCACGTAGTCACCATGCACAAACAAGGGGGAGACGACTAAGGTAAAACGCTGAAAACACCGAAAGGATGCAGAAATATGCAATGTGATGTTGAGGGATCGTGCGAACGATAAGAATCGAACGCGCAATGTCCTCTGATACTAGAATTGATGTAGCAAACTAATAGGTGAGGGGATCCTTAAGCCGTACTCTAGGATTTTACCTAATGCTTGATAAAATGGGAGAGGGTCGTGAGACGAGGGAAGAGAAAATGCGTCAAAAAAGTGCAGGTAATCCGGTAGAAAGCACGACGAAACAACGACGAGTTCGATTAGGGCAACACGAATGTGAATGAAGAGAACGACAACCAACTAAGTAATACAGCGCACTAACCTCGTAGCAATTTTAGCGAATTCCTACAGCTCTCTTAGTGCGTTTTAAGCTTAGCCTGCATTGGGGGACTGCGGTTTTGCGGGGTTCAGCTCGCGCGTCTACGCAGCTGAAACAAACCAAGAACAAAAGATACCACGCCTCCGATGGACGGACAGCCGTGGGTGAAGGAGAAAGGAGAAAGCCAACTCGGTATCAAAGTAAGAAAATAGAAAACAGGCGAACCTGACTCACCGGAGGATGGGATTTACTTCTTATAAAGCTGGAAACCAAGCCGAGTCGAGACACCGGTCGCCGACCCTTACAACTCTGAAGGCGAAGCAACTTCACCTTCCACACAAGCTGGAAGCTCACTCTAGCTCACCAGGAGATCCCTATCACTAAGAGAACTAAGCAGCACACTAGCCCTACCTCCTCTTTTATAGAATAAGAGGGGAGGGAACAAACAAAATACACAAGAGACACTCTACTTTAACCACCTACCAACTCTTGCAGGCCACAAAAGTGGTCAAGCTGCAACTACAAGACGAAAATTAACAAACTACTACCTAATATTCTTCGAAGCTGGTAGTGCGATCCTGCGTCTTCGTACGGGGGCAGTCTAGACGCGCTCAGAGCACATGGCGACAAAACAGCAGAACTTCGATGTTGTGGGTTGGGTCACCACCGTCACGGCTCGGTCTTGGGACGTGTTGCTAATCAGATTGTGCGGCCCACTTGGAGTTGGGTCTTCAGGGGATTGGCTCATAGTGCCCTTGGGCTGCGCCACTTTGGTATGGATGGAGAGAGGGCTAATGGTGCCCAAGAAACGGTCCGGGGGTTTACTTTGGCATTGGGATCACCGGATTTCCACCTTGCTGGGCTCCTTTGGGTCGCCATGGGGTGGAGCAATATGATAGGGAGGGCGGTGCACGTCGAAGTGGGGTCGTTGGGGCTCAATTTGATCTTCAGGGGCGAACACAGCCTGGCCGTGATGGTGAGCACGGTTGTGTTCGGAGTGGCCGCAGTCCACAGAATCGGGCACGGCTTGCCCGTGACCAGGAGCACGGCTATGATGGGAGTTACTGAAATCCACAGAACCGGGCACGACTTTCCTGTGACCAGGAGCACGCCCGTGTTTGGTGTGGCCGAAATCCACAGAACCGGGCACGGCTCGCCCATGACCAGGAGCACGCCCGTGTTCGGTGTGGCCGAAATCCACAGAACCGGGCACGGCTTACCCATGACCAGGAGCACGCCCGTGTTCGGCGTTTGTGTCTTCGTGCGACCGTGTCACGGCCGTGATGGGGCGCACGGCCTAGCCGTGTCGGGGTCTAGGGAACTCTGACTGAGGTGAAAATTGAAGGGTCCCTTAATCTAAGGGGGGCGAAACCCTATAGGCGCATATGGAGGTTAAGATGCAACGGAAAGGGGTTTCTACGATCTTTGCATGCGTTATGATCAACTTATAAAACTCTGATTGAATGAAAACGATTCATACCATAGCCATTTCTAGATGGCGTCTTGGAAGCAAAAGATGCAAGCGCCTCTTCTCCAAAGTCTCGCACACAAGATGAAGATGCGCTCCTTCCTTGATGCTCCTTGTGCTAGCAAGGATCGTCCAAGGTGTCTTGATCGCTTGAAGGGAAGAGAGAGTTCTTTCTTGCTTGGCGTCTTTTCTCCTTGTCGTCCACCACACACGAAAATGTGAACTCTCGTCAAGAACTAGAGCTAGCGACGAACCAAGAGGAGAGGCGTGAATGGAGGCTATCGTGAGACATGGCCACGATTAGAAGAAGTGCTATCTAAAAATAGCAAGTCACTTCTCAAGTTGCGATCATGGGTTTACCCAATCGCAAATCCAATTCACCCTTGAACCATGCGCTCATCCATTGAGCCGGTTCACTTGACTTTGGTTCAATAACCAAATAAACCAAGCAATCAGTCCAGATCATAATAAACCCCTAAGGCTTAAGATCTGACCGTTAATCTCTTGATGCTCCTGATCTCACCGATCTAGCATCCATTCTCTCAATCGAAGCTTACCGATCTCAAGCCCTAATCAATCAAACATGATCAGACCAGATCTCACTTACAATCAGAGATTAAGATCCCTTTAAACTGAACCCAAACAATTCAGTCCACACGATCTGACTTAAGTAAGCCATATCATCAAATTGTGCGACCCTGAGGGTTTCCTTTAAATGTCGGTAACGATAACTCACGTCATCACGATCAGTGAGGGGTATCTAGCAACACATCACTGTCTCCCGATAGAAAGGAAAGAGTCTTCCAAGACTACACCCAAAATACAGCACAAGTGTGAATCCAATTCACCAGGCATGCATAATTCCTTTGCCACTGGATGTTCTTATTGGACAAGCATGTCAAGCCTGTAACTCCAATATGATGAGCATGATTAGATCAGATGAACATAGTCATCTGGGTATGGCCATACACTTTCTCAATCATCTCATCCAGGGGGCCCCTTTAGAACATCACACTCCTTAAACAAGGAGACGGCAATCCTATGTATATCACTAGTGCCCTAACCTGACTCAAGCTCACCATCCAAGATAGTCTATAACCATTATATTTCAAATGATATTGAACTACCTCAAAACAATGACAATCATCATTTAGAAAACACAAGTGATCTCAAGTCAGAGGAAATGTGCCACTTGTTACAATCAAGGATTATTCACATTGTGACAAGCAATTGAATAACCTAGTAGGGTCTGTCCAGTACATCCAATGTACCCATGAGTCTACATCTTATTCCATGCTCGAAGCATCCTACAAGATTAGAACACATATTAGTCTTAACCATATCAAGGCTGTCTCATGTTCACCAAGATATCTTGACTAAGGACATAACTGCATGTCAGCCTAGCTGAACAGCTTTGAGACATTATTCAGAAGTACATTTATTGCAGCAGACAATGTAAGAAACTGAATAATAACCATGCCTTTATAAACATAAAAGTTTATTACATGATACTGATACAATCCCAAGGCCTCAAACATTAGCCTTAAGGGCATACCCCAACAATCTCCCACTTGCACTTAATCTAATGGTTGAGAAATCTCAAACCCATATTATTACAGTGCTTCTCATGCTTCTGCTGTGCCAGAGGCTTGGTAAGTGGGTCTGCCAGATTGTCATCTGTATGAACCTTGCAGACTTTGATCTCGCCACGATCAATGATCTCCCGGATCAAATGAAACCGTCTCTGTATGTGCTTGGACTTCTGGTGCGACCGTGGTTCCTTTGCTTGTGCGATTGCTCCAGTGTTATCACAGAAGATAACCAAAGGATCTGCACTCGAAGGAACAACACCAAGTTCTCTCACGAACTTACGAATCCACACTGCCTCCTTGGATGCTTCCGAGGCTGCAACATACTCGGCTTCTGTTGTGGAATCAGCAACAGTTGACTGTTTGAAACTCTTCCACACCACTGCTCCTCCATTCAAGCTAAAAACATAGCCTGATTGCGATCGGAAATCATCTTGGTCAGACTGGAACGAAGCGTCAGTATATCCTTCAATACTGAGTTCTTCCTGACCACTATATATCAAGAACATATCTTTGGTCCTCCGCAGATATTTTAAAATGTTCTTGACTGCAATCCAGTGCGCCATACCTGGATTACTTTGGAACCGACTGGTCACGCTTAACCCGTAAGCAACGTCTGGGCGAGTACACAACATCGCATACATTATGGACCCAATAGCCGAAGCATAAGGCGTATTGTCCATTTCATCTTTCTCAGTCTGTGTTTGTGGACACTGACTCTTCGAAAGATTCAGACCATGTCTGACTGGAAGATATCCTCTTTTAGAATTCTCTAAATGAAATCTCTCCAGGACTTTATCGATGTAAGTACTCTGGCACAGCCCGAGAAGCCTCTTAGATCTATCCCTGTAGATCTTCACACCTAATACATAGGCTGCTTCTCCTAGATCTTTCATCTGGAAACATTTCCTTAACCATGCCTTAACCGCATGCATTTCAGGAATGTCATTTCCAATGATCAAGATATCATCGACGTAGAGGACTAGGAATGTAATCACGCTCCCACTAAACCTCTTATATACACACGGGTCATCCTCGTTCTTGATGAAACCAAATTCACTGATTGATTCATCAAAACGAATATTCCAGCTTCTCGATGCTTGTTTAAGTCCATAAATAGACTTCTTTAATTTGCATATCTTATGACGATCTGATGGATTAGTGAAACCTTCTGGTTGTGTCATATACACATCCTCATCCAGATTTCCATTCAGGAAAGCTGTTTTCACATCCATTTGCCAAATCTCATAATCGTAATATGCTGCTATCGCGAAAAGAATCCGAATAGACTTAAACATGGCTACAGGTGAGAAAGTTTCTGTTGGGGTATGCCCTTAAGGCTAATGTTTGAGGCCTTGGGATTGTAACAGTATCATGTAATAAACTCTTATGTTTATAAAGGCATGGTTGTTATTCAGTTTGTTACGTTATCTGCTGCAATAATTGTACTTCTGAATAATGTCTCAAAGCTGTTCAGCTGGGCTGACATGCTATAAAGTCCTTAGTCGATATATCTTGGTGAACATGAGACAGCCTTGATATGATTGAGACTAATATGTCCTCTAATCTTATAGGATGCTTCGAGCATGGAATAAGAGGTAGACTCATGGGTACATTGGATGTACTGGACAGACCCTACTAGGATATTCAATTGGTTGTCACAATGTGAATAATCCTTGATTGCAACAAGTGGCACATGTCCTCTGACTTGAGATCACTTGTGTTTCTAAATGATGATTGTCATTGTTTTGAGTTAGTTCAATATCATTTGAAACATAATGATTATAGACTATCTTGGATGGTGAGCTTGAATCAGGTTAGGGCACTAGTGATAGATAAAGGATTGCCGTCTCCTTGTTTAAGGAGTGAGATGTTCTAAAGGGGCCCCCCTGAATGAGATGATTGAGAATAGTGTATGGCCATACCCAGGTGACTATGTTCATCTGATCTAATCATGCTCATCATATTGGAGCTACAAGCTTGACATGCTTGTCCAATAAGAACGTCCAGTGGCAAAGGATATTTGCATGCCTGGTGAAGTTGATTCACACTTGTGCCGTGGTTTGGGTGTAGTCTTGGAAGACTCTTTCCTTTATATCGGGAGACAGTGATGTGTTGCTAGATACCCCTCACTGATCGTGATAACGTAAGTTATCGTTACCGACATTTAAAGGAAACCCTCAGGGTCGAACAATTTGATGATATGGCTTACTTAAGTCAGATCGTGTGGACTGAATTATTCAGGTTCAGTTTAAAGGGATTTAATCTCTGATTGTAAGTGAGATCTGGTCTGATCATGTTTGATTGATTAGGGCTTGAGATCGGTAAGCTTCGATCGAGAGAATGGATGCTAGATCGGTGAGATCAGAAGCATCAAGAGATCAACGGTTAGATCTGGAGCCTTAGGGTTTAATCATGATCTAGACTGGATCGCTTGGCTTGATTGGTTCTTGAACTGAACCGAATTGAACCAGCTCATTAAGTGAGCGGATGGTTCATGAGATAAGAGGTTTGCGATTGGGATAGACCCATGATCGCATATTGAGAAGTGGCATGCTATTTTTAGAGAGCACTTCTCTAAACGTGACCACGCCTCACGTTTTCCTCTTCACGCCTCTTCTCTCTTCGCCTCTCCACGAGTCGACACAAGCTCTCTCTCGTGTGGTGAAGAAGGTGAACGCAAAGGAGAAGGAAGAAATCGCCAAGAAGATCTCATCCCTTTCATTCGATCAGGATACTTGGACGATCCTTGCTAGCACAAGGGGCGACAAGGAGGAGCCAAGACTCATCTTGTGTGCGTCACCTCTGGAGGAAAGCCACATCGCTTTCTGCTTCCAAGTCGCCATCTAGAAATGGCATCGGTATGAATCTCATTCTTTCTATAGAATGTTTTTGTTGATCATATAGCATGCAATAGATCTAGAAACCCTCTCCGCTGCTTTAAATCCTCCAAGATGCGCCTATTAGGGTTTCGCCCCCCCCTTCAGATGAAGGGGAACCTTCAAATGGTATCAGAGCAAGTGTTTGCATGTTTCTATGATTGCTTAAGACTGTGTGATCCATATATGCGAAAGTATCAGTAGGCTTAGATCTATAACATGCGCATAGTAGATGTTTCATGCAAAAAAATATTTCATGTTACATGTTTATGTTGGCGCATGTTTCATTATGTTTTCAAAACAAAACAAAACTTGCGCGACTCTCATTAGATCTAAGAGGCGCCTGCTTTAAACCCTTAGACGGGTTATTAGGGTTGAAGTCATCCCCTAGGTTAGATCCAGACAGTTTGATCAGACCATCTGACAGCCTTGATGGGTCGACCAGATAGCATCTGTGCGCAAGCACGAGATGGCTATAGGTCGACTGCAGACAGGCGTGTAGCGATGTCTGATTGAGACGACTAACGAACACACATGAGTTAGGCCTGGGGTCACACCCGCTTGCCAGAACTCATGAGGGTTGTTCGGCCCTGGCGCATGCATGGTTGACCTTTGGTCGACTCAAGTCAGTTAGGACTTGGTGCATGCAAGGGCAGTGGATCTGACTAGGTTGGATGAGTGGATCCCTGATGATGGACCGTTGTAAGGTAGTAGGGCATATAAGGAAATTAAAATGATCCCATGGGGTTTTCAAAAGTTTTAATTTCTTGTTTGGATCACATGCTGATTGATGCCATTTGCTTGTTTATTTAATCTTATGTGGGCTGCCCGTTTTTAATGTGTGCTGTGCTGGGGCCTGCGTGCCTGGTTAATTTTGTAAATTATCTTTTTATTGTGATCTGCGCATCACATTGCATTTAATTTATAAAATGTAATTGACCTGCGAGTCAATCTTGTCTAGATAGATTAATTTGTAAATTAATCAGACAAGAGCACAGAGCATACTTGGCATTGGCGCATGCAGCAGTGGCTTGACCAGGTGGGAGGTCCAGGGTTCGACTCTGGGACCAGGCGCAATTTCCCTGGTGGGCGCACCTGAGCTGCAGATGGCGCTTGGGCCCTGGGTTGGGCCAGATGAGCAGCAAAAGTCCCATGAAGAAAAGCAAGTGAAGACTTAAGTTAAGTTAAGGTCTTACTTAGGCTATGGGCTTTTACCACATAAGATCCATGCTTTCTTTTATTGTTTAAATAAGTAGAACAGCATGATTTATTTATCTTCTGCTATCACCATAGGAATTGCATGATAGTGAAGAAGATAAAAGACCGTTAAAATCCAACGCTAAATATCAAGCTCGTAAGCCTTCTGACGCGAAACCTCACTGTTCTGATTATCGTTGGAGCCGTGTTGTACCCACTCAGTGGGCACGTCCATCTATCTTCAGACGGTGCGGGATTACACCTGCGTGTTACAGAGAAGGGATTTATCGCTTCTCGTTGCTCAGCATAGCACGTGGTGGTCCAGGGAGTAGGTCGGGTCAGCTTGACCATGTAGGCTACATGTGTGGCGCATATGGTAGCACATGGAGGCAGCCATCTGTGGGGTCAGAGACTGTGTTGTACCAACTCAGTTGGCATAGTCTGCTGGATTGCCCAGATGAAGGGGAATCGCACGGGTTGGCGATTGGCAGGGACTGCCTACCAGAGATTAGTGCTTGTACTCTCTGTGCATCTTATCTCGCCTGAGCGGGACGCGGAGACCAAGTATGAAATCTGGATCCCATCTCACTAAAAGAGTTCTACTCTTTCGGACTGTTTTAATGGATTTTTCAGTCAGATAAAATAGTGAGAAAAAGAATCATTCTTAAGTCCTGAATTGATTCTTTACATTGATACTGACCTTGCTGTTCTTGCATTGTTGTAGATACCTGCAGCAACGAACACCATGAGCTTCAATGTGCGATCCCTACTGGAAAGGGAGAAGTTTGCTGGGCCGAACTTCTCAGACTGGTTCGGACACCTTAAGATTGTTCTTAAGGCAGAGAGGAAACTGTATGTCCTCGAGACGGCGATACCGCCTCAGCCCGCTCCGAACGCCGCAAGGGCGGTTCGGGAAGCTTATGAAAAGCACGTCAATGATAGCATTGATGTCGCTTGCCTGATGCTAGCGTCTATGACGCCACCGCTGCAGCGTCAGCATGAGGATATGTCTGCTATAGACATGATAGCAAACCTCAAGATGCTGTATGCTGCACAGGCGAGGACAGAACGCTATAATTTGACAAAGCTGTTCTTTCAGAGCAAACTGGCTGAAGGGAGCCCAGTAGGAGCTCACGTGCTCAAGATGATTGGGCACAAGGAGGCTCTAGAGAAACTGGGGCATACCATCAACCAGGAGCTTGCTGTAGACATTATTCTGCAGTCTCTCCCGCCCTCTTTCGATGCGTTCATTATTAACTTTAATATGAACAAAATCAATTGTACTCTGGCAGAGCTGCTGAATATGCTCTTGACTACTGAGGAAACTCTGAAGGGTAAGCCTTCAACCTCTGTCTTGATGGTTCCTTCGAGGAACAAGAAGAAGGGGAAGAAGGGCAAGGCCCCTGTCAAGAGTTACAGCAAGGCTCCGAAGCAAAAAGTTAAGCGGTCAAAGGAATACAGATGTTTCCACTGTGGCCAGCTGGGTCACTGGAAAAAGGACTGTAAAGCGCTCCAAGGAGATAAGAGGGGAAGCATCGCTTCTGGCTCAGGTATTTACGTGACGGAAGTCATGGTTTCATCTTCTTCTATATCATGGGTGTTGGACACTGCATGTGGAGTTCACATTTGTTCAAATGTACAGGAACTCAAGAGAAGAAGACAGGTGGGACAGCATGAGGTGGACCTACGAGTTGGAAACGGGGCACGGGTTGCTGCTGTTGCTGTAGGAGACTATTTCATCTCTTTGCCATCTGGGCTTGTATTAGAACTGAACAATTGTTACTTTGTTCCCAGCATTACTAAAAATATTATCTCCATTCCTGCTCTTGTCAGGAAGGGTTTTTCCTTTGAATGCAATATTTCAAAGTGTGTTTTATCTATTGATAATATAGTTTATGCTACTGGTTCAATTAATAATGGGTTATTCATGTTGGACATGGAATGTTCTATACACGCGATTGATATTAAGAAAGCCAAGTATGCTGATGACAGCACCTTGCTATGGCATAGTCGTTTAGGCCATATTAACAAGAAACGCATTAAGCGGTTGCATGATCATGGACTGCTGGGATCGTTCTCCTATGAGGAGATTGATACATGCAAGGCTTGTTTAATGGGTAAAATGACGAAGTCACCTTTTCTTAACAAAGGTCAAAGGGCTTCAGGTTTACTTGACCTTATACACAGTGATGTGTGTGGGCCATTTAGTAAACATGCCAGAGGTGGCTATCAGTACTTCATTACC
Organism: Costus lasius; assembly: GCA_027563935.2. NCBI lineage: Eukaryota > Viridiplantae > Streptophyta > Magnoliopsida > Zingiberales > Costaceae > Costus > Costus lasius. The sequence goes on along the minus strand of CM050450.1, from coordinate 88,788,410 downwards.
TTTACTGATGATTTCAGTAGGTATGGGTATGTCTATCTGATGAGACATAAAAGTGAATCTTTTGACAAGTTCAAAGAGTTCAAGAATGAAGTACAGAATCAGCTTGGCCGAAATATCAAGGCACTTCGTTCTGATCGAGGTGGAGAATACCTAAGTCGAGAGTTTACTGACTATCTGAAGGAGTGTGGGATTATCTCACAGCTCACTCCGCCAGGAACACCGCAATGGAATGGTGTGTCCGAGAGGAGAAATAGAACGTTACTTGATATGGTTCGTTCTATGATGAGTCAGGCTACTCTTCCATATTCCTTTTGGGGTTTTGCACTGGAAACAGCTGCAAAGGTACTAAACCGAGTGCCATCCAAGGCAGTTTCTAAGACGCCATATGAGTTATGGTATGGGAAACAGCCGAGCTTGACATTTATCAGGATCTGGGGTTGCGAGGCTTATGTCAAAAAGCTCGCCTCTGGGAAACTAGAGAGCAGATCTGACAAATGTATCTTTGTCGGTTACCCTAAGGAAACTAAGGGTTATTATTTCTACGATCCCAAAGAGAACAAGGTGTTTGTTGCTCGGACGGCCATATTTCTTGAGAAGGAGTTTCTTCTGCAAGAGGCCAGTGGGAGAGAAATAAAGCTGGATGAGAATCCAGAGGAAGGACAAAGTGCTCAAGCACAGTTGGATGAGCCTGAGCCGGTAGAACAGGTTATTGAACAACCTGAGGCTCAGATATCACGGGAACCGCGAAGATCGGGAAGGATCCGTCGACAGCCTGAGCGCTATGACGGAGTCTACATCATTGATCATGATGAACCCCTCACTTATGCGGATGCGGTCAGTGGACCGGAGTCAGCGAGATGGCTTGAAGCTATGCGCGCCGAGATGGACTCCATGTCAGATAACCAAGTCTGGGATTTGGTTGATCCGCCTCCGGGAGTTATCCCTATAGGCTGTAAATGGATCTTCAAGAAGAAGATTGGCATGGATGGTAACGTGGTTACCTATAAAGGCAGGCTAGTTGCGAAAGGTTTCAAACAAATCTACGGGATAGATTATGATGAAACTTTCTCACCTGTAGCTATGTTTAAGTCTATTCGGATTCTTTTCGCGATAGCAGCATATTATGATTATGAGATTTGGCAAATGGATGTGAAGACAGCTTTCCTTAATGGAAATCTGGATGAGGATGTGTATATGACACAACCAGAAGGTTTCACTAATCCATCAGATCGTCATAAGATATGCAAGTTAAAGAAGTCTATTTATGGACTTAAACAAGCATCTAGAAGCTGGAATATTCGTTTTGATGAATCAATCAGTGAATTTGGTTTCGTCAAGAACGAGGATGACCCGTGTGTATATAAGAGGTTTAGTGGGAGCGTGATTACTTTCCTAGTCCTCTACGTCGATGATATCTTGATCATTGGAAATGACATTCCTGAAATGCATGCGGTTAAGGCATGGCTAAGGAAATGTTTCCAGATGAAAGATCTAGGAGAAGCAGCCTATGTATTAGGTGTGAAGATCTACAGGGATAGATCTAAGAGGCTTCTCGGGCTGTGCCAGAGTACTTACATCGATAAAGTCCTGGAGAGATTTCATTTAGAGAATTCTAAAAGAGGATATCTTCCAGTCAGACATGGTCTGAATCTTTCGAAGAGTCAGTGTCCACAAACACAGACTGAGAAAGATGAAATGGACAATACGCCTTATGCTTCGGCTATTGGATCCATTATGTATGCGATGTTGTGTACTCGCCCAGACATCGCTTACGGGTTAAGCGTGACCAGTCGGTTCCAAAGTAATCCAGGTATGGCGCACTGGATTGCAGTCAAGAACATCTTAAAATATCTGCGGAGGACCAAAGATATGTTCTTGATATATGGTGGTCAGGAAGAACTCAGTATTGAAGGATATACTGACGCTTCGTTCCAGTCTGACCAGGATGATTTCCGATCGCAATCAGGCTATGTATTTAGCTTGAATGGAGGAGCAGTGGTGTGGAAGAGTTTCAAACAGTCAACTGTTGCTGATTCCACAACAGAAGCCGAGTATGTTGCAGCCTCGGAAGCATCCAAGGAGGCAGTGTGGATTCGTAAGTTCGTGAGAGAACTTGGTGTTGTTCCTTCGAGTGCAGATCCTTTGGTTATCTTCTGTGATAACACTGGAGCAATCGCACAAGCAAAGGAACCACGGTCGCACCAGAAGTCCAAGCACATACAGAGACGGTTTCACTTGATCAGGGAGATCATAGATCGTGGCGAGATCAAAGTCTGCAAGGTACATACAGATGACAATCTGGCAGACCCGCTTACTAAGCCTCTGGCGCAGCAGAAGCATGAGAAGCACTGTAATAATATGGGTTTGAGATTTCTCAACCATTAGATTAAGTGCAAGTGGGAGATTGTTGGGGTATGCCCTTAAGGCTAATGTTTGAGGCCTTGGGATTGTAACAGTATCATGTAATAAACTCTTATGTTTATAAAGGCATGGTTGTTATTCAGTTTGTTACGTTATCTGTTGCAATAATTGTACTTCTGAATAATGTCTCAAAGCTGTTCAGCTGGGCTGACATGCTATAAAGTCCTTAGTCGATATATCTTGGTGAACATGAGACAGCCTTGATATGATTGAGACTAATATGTGCTCTAATCTTATAGGATGCTTCGAGCATGGAATAAGAGGTAGACTCATGGGTACATTGGATGTACTGGACAGACCCTACTAGGATATTCAATTGGTTGTCACAATGTGAATAATCCTTGATTGCAACAAGTGGCACATGTCCTCTGACTTGAGATCACTTGTGTTTCTAAATGATGATTGTCATTGTTTTGAGTTAGTTCAATATCATTTGAAACATAATGATTATAGACTATCTTGGATGGTGAGCTTGAATCAGGTTAGGGCACTAGTGATAGATAAAGGATTGCCGTCTCCTTGTTTAAGGAGTGAGATGTTCTAAAGGGGCCCCCCTGAATGAGATGATTGAGAATAGTGTATGGCCATACCCAGGTGACTATGTTCATCTGATCTAATCATGCTCATCATATTGGAGCTACAAGCTTGACATGCTTGTCCAATAAGAACGTCCAGTGGCAAAGGATATTTGCATGCCTGGTGAAGTTGATTCACACTTGTGCCGTGGTTTGGGTGTAGTCTTGGAAGACTCTTTCCTTTATATCGGGAGACAGTGATGTGTTGCTAGATACCCCTCACTGATCGTGATAACGTAAGTTATCGTTACCGACATTTAAAGGAAACCCTCAGGGTCGCACAATTTGATGATATGGCTTACTTAAGTTAGATCGTGTGGACTGAATTATTCAGGTTCAGTTTAAAGGGATTTAATCTCTGATTGTAAGTGAGATCTGGTCTGATCATGTTTGATTGATTAGGGCTTGAGATCGGTAAGCTTCGATCGAGAGAATGGATGCTAGATCGGTGAGATCAGAAGCATCAAGAGATCAACGGTTAGATCTGGAGCCTTAGGGTTTAATCATGATCTAGACTGGATCGCTTGGCTTGATTGGTTCTTGAACTGAACCGAATTGAACCAGCTCATTAAGTGAGCGGATGGTTCATGAGATAAGAGGTTTGCAATTGGGGTAGACCCATGATCGCATATTGAGAAGTGGCATGCTATTTTTAGAGAGCACTTCTCTAAACGTGACCACGCCTCACGTTTTCCTCTTCACGCCTCTTCTCTCTTCGCCTCTCCACGAGTCGACACAAGCTCTCTCTCGTGTGGTGAAGAAGGTGAACGCAAAGGAGAAGGAAGAAATCACCAAGAAGATCTCATCCCTTTCATTCGATCAGGATACTTGGACGATCCTTGCTAGCACAAGGGGCGACAAGGAGGAGCCAAGACTCATCTTGTGTGCGTCACCTCTGGAGGAAAGCCACATCGCTTTCTGCTTCCAAGTCGCCATCTAGAAATGGCATCGGTATGAATCTCATTCTTTCTATAGAATGTTTTTGTTGATCATATAGCATGCAATAGATCTAGAAACCCTCTCCGCTGCTTTAAATCCTCCAAGATGCGCCTATTAGGGTTTCGCCCCCCCCTTGTCTAAGGGAACCTTCAGTTTCATCATAATCTATCCCGTAGATTTGTTTGAAACCTTTCGCAACTAGCCTGCCTTTATAGGTAACCACGTTACCATCCATGTCAATCTTCTTCTTGAAGATCCATTTACAGCCTATAGGGATAACTCCCGGAGGCGGATCAACCAAATCCCAGACTTGGTTATCTGACATGGAGTCCATCTCGGCGCGCATAGCTTCAAGCCATCTCGCTGACTCCGGTCCACTGACCGCATCCACATAAGTGAGGGGTTCATCATTATCAATGATGTAGACTCCGTCATAGCGCTCAGGCTGTCGACGAATCCTTCCCGATCTTCGCGGTTCCCGTGATATCTGAGCCTCAGGTTGTTCATTAACCTGTCCTACTGGCTCAGGCTCATCCAACTGTGCTTGAGCACTTTGTCCTTCCTCTGGATTCTCATCCAACTTTATTTCTCTCCCACTGGCCTCTTGCAGAAGAAACTCCTTCTCAAGAAATATGGCCGTCCGAGCAACAAATACCTTGTTCTCTTTGGGATCGAAGAAATAATAACCCTTAGTTTCCTTAGGGTAACTGACAAAGATACATTTCTCAGATCTGCTCTCTAGTTTCCCAGAGGCGAGCTTTTTGACATAAGCCTCGCAGCCCCAGATCCTGATAAATGTTAAGCTCGGCTGTTTCCCATACCATAACTCATATGGAGTCTTAGAAACTGCCTTGGATGGCACTCGGTTTAGTACCTTTGCAGCTGTTTCCAGTGCAAAACCCCAAAAGGAATATGGAAGAGTAGCCTGAGTCATCATAGAACGAACCATATCAAGTAACGTTCTATTTCTCCTTTCGGACACACCATTCCATTGCGGTGTTCCTGGCGGAGTGAGTTGTGAGATAATCCCACACTCCTTTAGATAGTCAGTAAACTCTCGACTTAGGTATTCTCCACCTCGATCAGAACGAAGTGCCTTGATATTTCGGCCAAGCTGATTCTGTACTTCATTCTTGAACTCTTTGAACTTGTCAAAAGATTCACTCTTATGTCTCATAAGATAGACATACCCATATCTACTGAAATCATCAGTAAAGGTAATGAAGTACTGATAGCCACCTCTGGCATGTTTACTAAATGGCCCACACACATCACTGTGTACAAGGTCAAGTAAACCTGAAGCCCTTTGACCTTTGTTAGAAAAAGGTGACTTCGTCATTTTACCCATTAAACAAGCTTTGCATGTATCAATCTCCTCATAGGAGAATGATCCCAGCAGTCCATGATCATGCAACCGCTTAATGCGTTTCTTGTTAATATGGCCTAAACGACTATGCCATAGCAAGGTGCTGTCATCAGCATACTTGGCTTTCTTAATATCAATATTGTGTATAGAACATTCCATGTCTAACATGAATAACCCATTGTTAATTGAACCAGTAGCATAAACTATATTATCAAGAGAAAGAACACACTTTGAAATATTGCATTCAAAGGAAAAACCCTTCCTGACAAGAGCAGGAATGGAGATAATATTTTTAGTAATGCTGGGAACAAAATAACAATTGTTCAGTTCTAATACAATTCCAGATGGCAAAGAGATGAAATAGTCTCCTACAGCAACAGCAGCAACCCGTGCCCCGTTTCCAACGCGTAGGTCCACCTCATGCTGTCCCACCTGCCTTCTTCTCTTGAGTTCCTGCACATTTGAACAAATGTGAATTCCACATGCAGTGTCCAACACCCATGAAATAGAAGAAGATGAAACCATGACTTCCGTCACGTAAATACCTGAGCCAGAAGCAAAGCTTCCCCTCTTATCTCCTTGGAGCGCTTTACAGTCCTTTTTCCAGTGACCTAGCTGGCCACAGTGGAAACATCTGTATTCCTTTGACCGCTTAACTTTTTGCTTCAGAGCCTTGCTGTAACTCTTGACAGGGGCCTTGCCCTTCTTCCCCTTATTCTTGTTCCTAGAAGGAACCATTAAGACAGAGGTTGAAGGCTTTCCCTTCAGAGTTTCCTCAGTAGTCAAGAGCATATTCAGCAGCTCTGCCGGAGTACAGTCGATTTTGTTCATATTAAAGTTAATAATGAATGCATCGAAAGAGGGCGGGAGAGATTGCAGAATGATGTCTACAGCAAGCTCCTGATTGATGGTATGCCCCAGTTTCTCTAGAGCCTCCTTGTGCCCAATCATCTTGAGCACGTGAGCTCCCACTGGGCTCCCTTCAGCCAGTTTGCTATGAAAGAACAGCTTTGTCAGATTATAGCGTTCTGTCCTCGCCTGTGCAGCATACAGCATCTTGAGGTTCGCTATCATGTCTATAGCAGACATATCCTCATGCTGACGCTGCAGCGGTGGCGTCATAGACGCTAGCATCAGGCAAGCGACATCAATGCTATCATTGACGTGCTTTTCATAAGCTTCCCGAACCGCCCTTGCGGCGTTCGGAGCGGGTTGAGGCGGTATAGCCGTCTCGAGGACATACAGTTTCCTCTCTGCCTTAAGAACAATCTTAAGGTGTCCGAACCAGTCTGAGAAGTTCGGCCCAGCAAACTTCTCTCTTTCCAGTAGGGATCGCACATTGAAGCTCATGGTGTTCGTTGCTGCAGGTATCTACAACAATGCAAGAACAGCAAGGTCAGTATCAATGTTAAGAATCAATCAGGACTTAAGAAAGATTCTTTTTCTCACTATTTTATCTGGCTGAAAAATCCAGCAAAACAGCCCGAAAGAGTAGTACTCTTTTAGTGAGATGGGATCCAGATTTCATACTTGGTCTCCGCGTCCCGCTCAGGCGAGATAAGATGCACAGAGAGTACAAGCACTAATCTCTGGTAGGCAGTCCCTGCCAATCGCCAACCCGTGCGATTCCCCTTCATCTGGGCAATCCAGCAGACTGTGCCAACTGAGTTGGTACAACACAATCTCTGACCCCACAGATGGCTGCCTCCATGTGCTACCATATGCGCCACATATGTAGCCTACATGGTCAAGCTGACCCGACCTACTCCCTGGACCACCACGTGCTATGCTGAGCAACGAGAAGCGATAAATCCCTTCTCTGTAACACGCAGGTGTAATCCCGCACCATCTGAAGATAGAAGGACGTGCCCACTGAGTGGGTACAACACGGCTCCAACGATAGTCAGAACAGTGAGGTTTCGCGTCAGAAGGCTTACGAGCTTGATATTTTAGCGTTGGATTTTAACGGTCTTTTATCTTCTTCACTATCATGCAATTCCTATGGTGATAGCAGAAGATAAATAAATCATGCTGTTCTACTTATTTAAACAATAAAAGAAAGCATGGATCTTATGTGGTAAAAGCCCATAGCCTAAGTAAGACCTTAATTAACTTAAGTCTTCACTTGCTTTTCTTCATGGGTCTTTTGCTGCTCATCTGGCCCAACCCAGGGCCCAAGCGCCATCTGCAGCTCAGGTGCACCTACCAGGGAAAATGCGCCTGGTCCCAGAGTCGAACCCTGGACCTCCCACCTAGTCAAGCCACTGCTGCATGCGCCACTGCCAAGTGTGCTCTGTGCTCTTGTCTGACTAATTTACAAATTAATCTATCTAGACAAGATTGACTCGCAGGTCAATAACATTTTATAAATTAATTAAACTGTGATTCGCAGATCACAAAAATAAGAATTAATTTACAATAAAATTCCAGGCACGCAGGCCCCAGCACAGCACACATTAAACGGGCAGCCCACATAAGATTAAATAAACATACATATGGTATCCAATCAGCATGTGATCCAATCATGAAAAATAAAATTTTGAAAAAACCCCATTGAGATTAATTTTATTTTTCCCTATTTGCCCTGCTGCCTTACGACGGTCCATTACTAGGGATCCACTCATCCAGCCTAGTCAGATCCACTGCCCTTGCATGCACCAAGTCCTAACTGACTTGAGTCGACCTAATGGTCAACCATGCATGCGCAAGGGCTGAACGACCACAATGAGGTCTGGCAAGCGGGTGTGACCCCGGGCCTAACTCATGTGCGTTCATAGGTTGTCTCAATCAGGTATCGCTACACGCCTTTGATGCAGTCGACCTATAGCCACCTCGTGCTTGCGCACAGGTGCTATCTGGTCGACCCATCTAGGCTGTCAGATAGTCTGATCAGACCAGTTGGATCGAACCTAGAGGATGACTTCAACCCTAATAACCCGTCTAAGGGTTTAAAGCAGGCGCCTCTTAGATCTAATGAGAGTCGCGCATGATATAAGTTTTTTTGAAAAAACCTAAGATGCGCCAACAAACATGCGCAAAGGAAATACATATTTAAGGTTCGCAAGAAGCAACATAACATGTACATTTTCGCATGTTCTAGATCTAAGCATACAATGGCACCCATGGATCACAAAACATTTAAGCAATCATAAAAACATGCATTAACCTGGCTCTGATACCAATTGAAGGGTCCCTTAATCTAAGGGGGGCGAAACCCTATAGGTGCATATGGAGGTTAAGATGCAACGGAAAGGGGTTTCTACGATCTTTGCATGCGTTATGATCAACTTATAAAACTCTGATTGAATGAAAACGATTCATACCATAGCCATTTCTAGATGGCGTCTTGGAAGCAAAAGATGCAAGCGCCTCTTCTCCAAAGTCTCGCACACAAGATGAAGATGCGCTCCTTCCTTGATGCACCTTGTGCTAGCAAGGATCGTCCAAGGTGTCTTGATCGCTTGAAGGGAAGAGAGAGTTCTTTCTTGCTTGGCGTCTTTTCTCCTTGTCGTCCACCACACACGAAAATGTGAACTCTCGTCAAGAACTAGAGCTAGCGACGAACCAAGAGGAGAGGCGTGAATGGAGGCTATCGTGAGACATGGCCACGATTAGAAGAAGTGCTATCTAAAAATAGCAAGTCACTTCTCAAGTTGCGATCATGGGTTTACCCAATCGCAAATCCAATTCACCCTTGAACCATGCGCTCATCCATTGAGCCGGTTCACTTGACTTTGGTTCAATAACCAAATAAACCAAGCAATCAGTCCAGATCATAATAAACCCCTAAGGCTTAAGATCTGACCGTTAATCTCTTGATGCTCCTGATCTCACCGATCTAGCATCCATTCTCTCAATCGAAGCTTACCGATCTCAAGCCCTAATCAATCAAACATGATCAGACCAGATCTCACTTACAATCAGAGATTAAGATCCCTTTAAACTGAACCCAAACAATTCAGTCCACACGATCTGACTTAAGTAAGCCATATCATCAAATTGTGCGACCCTGAGGGTTTCCTTTAAATGTCGGTAACGATAACTCACGTCATCACGATCAGTGAGGGGTATCTAGCAACACATCACTGTCTCCCGATAGAAAGGAAAGAGTCTTCCAAGACTACACCCAAAATACAGCACAAGTGTGAATCCAATTCACCAGGCATGCATAATTCCTTTGCCACTGGATGTTCTTATTGGACAAGCATGTCAAGCCTGTAACTCCAATATGATGAGCATGATTAGATCAGATGAACATAGTCATCTGGGTATGGCCATACACTTTCTCAATCATCTCATCCAGGGGGCCCCTTTAGAACATCACACTCCTTAAACAAGGAGACGGCAATCCTATGTCTATCACTAGTGCCCTAACCTGACTCAAGCTCACCATCCAAGATAGTCTATAACCATTATATTTCAAATGATATTGAACTACCTCAAAACAATGACAATCATCATTTAGAAAACACAAGTGATCTCAAGTCAGAGGAAATGTGCCACTTGTTACAATCAAGGATTATTCACATTGTGACAAGCAATTGAATAACCTAGTAGGGTCTGTCCAGTACATCCAATGTACCCATGAGTCTACATCTTATTCCATGCTCGAAGCATCCTACAAGATTAGAACACATATTAGTCTTAACCATATCAAGGCTGTCTCATGTTCACCAAGATATCTTGACTAAGGACATAACTGCATGTCAGCCTAGCTGAACAGCTTTGAGACATTATTCAGAAGTACATTTATTGCAGCAGACAATGTAAGAAACTGAATAATAACCATGCCTTTATAAACCTAAAAGTTTATTACATGATACTGATACAATCCCAAGGCCTCAAACATTAGCCTTAAGGGCATACCCCAACAAAAATTCCGGGGAAAATTTCTGGGGTCCTAGGGAGTCTCCCCAAGTGTCTTTTGGAGGGATTGGGCCGCCCTCAAGTGTGTTCATGGGCCTGTTTGCTCCTGCATCAGCAGCTGAGCAAGCAAATTGAAGGCTTGACTGACATGATGAAGTTAATGATGACAAGAATGAATTGCTTGGAAACGCATAACAAGATGCTGGAGAGTCAGCTGGCTCATCCTCCAGAGCACCAGGCAAACTACCATCTCAGCTAGAAGTAAACCCGAAGGAGCATTGCAATGCAATCTCCACTCGGAACGGCAAACAACTTGAAGATCCAAAGATGCCAACTGATGATAGAAGAAATGATATGACACCTGATTCTGAGGAACAACATACTGACATGACAGCGGTGGTACCAGAACCAGCTGAAGAAGAGCGGCCCTATGTGGGACCACCTGCATATAAGCCGCCGATACCTTTCTCACAGAGACTTGTTAAAGCTAAATTGGACAAACAGTTTGGTAAGTTTTTAGAAGTTTTGAAGAAACTCTACATTAACATCCCTTTTGTTGATGCTCTTTTGTAGATGCCAACTTATGCCAAATTCCTGAAAGACATCTTATCAAATAAGAGGAAGCTGGAGGATCAAGGAACCATTGCACTTACTGAGGAGTGTAGCACCATCATATAGAATAAGCTCCCTTAGAAACTCAAGGACCTAGGCAGTTTTTCCATACCCTGCCAAATTGGGAAGATAGCCTTTCAGAGAGCTTTATGTGATCTAGGAGCAAGCGTCAGCCTCATGCCATTGTCATTATGTAAAAGGCTAGACTTGGGAGATTTGAAACCTACTAACATATCTTTACAGCTTGCAGATAGATCGGTTCGTCAACCTGTTGGTATTTTAGAGGACGTACTTATTAAAGTTGGAAATTATTTTGTCCCTGCTGATTTTGTTGTATTGGGAATTGATGAGGATGACAGACTCCCTATCATCCTAGAGAGACCTTTTCTTGCTACTGTTGGTGCTGTCATTGATGTCAAGAATGGAAAACTGTCCTTGAACATCGGTGACAATATTATTCAATTCGATTTGTCTGATTCTTTGAAAAAACTTTCTTTTGCAGGTATGTGCTGTAGTGTTTGTTGGGAAACCCCAGAGATATTTTACAAATTTTGGCATTATAGAGATTACATACGCAGCGGAATAATATCCTTGAAACAGGCCGGTCCCAAAAACCCAATGAAGATCGTCATGCGAGGGGGTTGACACGATGCGATAGGAAATACCTTAGGAGCAAAGTGAGAAGCCGATGTCGAGGTAGGCGCCCAAGTGTTTGCCCTTTGCAGTTTTACACACACGGATGCCTCGAGCTCTCTTCTTCCTCGCCCGATGCTAGCCTCGGGAAGAAGATCCAAGCCTTAGGTCACCTTCTTCAAAGCTTGCGCCACCTTCAAGGGAAGATGCGCCAAGAGAAGAAGGAGAGGAGATGAAAAAGATGCCGCCAAGCCTTCCAACTTGTTGCGCCAAGAGGAGGAAGCAAAGAGGAAGCTTGCAGCTTGATGGAAGAGGGATACGCCACCCTTGATGCTCTCGCGTCCTTGCCCTTGCTCACACCTTCAAGAATTTGTGTATTAAGAGGGGGCGACAAGGGTTCTCTTTTATAAGGGCAAGAGGCGGTTTGGCATGGGCTTAGATCATGACAAGTGTGTGGCTAGGATAAGGGGTTGACAATTAGGGTTTGAGGTAAGGAAAATCTCCAAGACTTTACCATAAACCTCATTCAACCTATCCATATTTGCCCAAGTGCCATATCAGCCCCAAGACATGCCTTAGAGGCAATCATACCATCAAAGGTTGAAGGGCTAGGCACATAATGCTTCCTAATGAAGCAAAAGGCGCCTCCCTCACCCCATTATGCCCCTAGGCGCCAATGGGGTGAGACTTCTCCCCATTATACCCTTTTAGCCCATTACTTCTTCATGACAACTTGTTATTGGGCCTCATTGGGTAATGAGCAAACCCAAACTTTATTGCATAGGTTGATTAAGCCATTGAATCCAATCCAATGCAACCCTAATCCAAAAGTGACCAACCATGGTCAAATTCGAGTCAACCTACCAAAAATGAAGTTTGGCTCCAATAACATTCTTCCATCTCATTAGGCCCATTGGTGCTGATGAAATCTCCAAAATAGATCCGAGCTATCCAATAACTCGATCATAAGACTTCCGATCAATACGAGAACTCGAGTATCTTGGTGTGCGACCCTGTAGGTTCCTTTGATGTTGGCAGTGCTAACCTAAGGTCACCACAAGCAGTAAGTGGCACCTAGTAGTGCATCGCTACTACCCAAGTCATCGGAATGGATATCGACATCGACATCCCCATTATCGTGACTAGGTACAGATACAATACAGTCCCTTTGCCGAACTGATATCCGATTGGACAAGTGTGTCATCACTTGTTTTCACCTTATCACATGGTCATGACTAAATCAGGTTTTCACCTGGGTATGGCCATACACTTTCAGTCATAGAACCATAGAGGAGCCCCATGGATATCAAGCTTCCCATAGGAAGGGGCAAATCTTTTTGTTTGTACATTGATCTTCTAATATGGGTCGTGAGATACTCAATGACAATCGTTATAACCTCCCAATTACGGTGAGGTATTAGGTTGCATCAAAGCATGTCCCTAATCATACAGAAGAGTCAATGACCTCAAGTCTAAGGATCAATGAATCTCCTATCACTTGTGAGGGTAACTCATGACACTAAGTCATTGCCTCACAGTGAGTCACTCCAGCATATCTATCACTGATATGCCCATATGTCTGCGCTAGCACCTAGTGCTTAACCAACACATATACCAGTCTCACAAGTACCAGAGCTGTCCCATATCCACTCAGGTACATTGACTGGGGACAATCATTTGAGCATAGATCCAATCTATCTCCAAGGACATTATCATGTAAGCACACAATCGTAGATGTAAACAAACAACGATAACGACAATGCTAGAATGATATAAATATTAAAGTCAAGTAGTACATAGGTTGACCAAGATATAGGTCTCAGGGCATATACACCAATAATCTCCCACTTGCACTTAGACCTAGAGGTCGAGGATTCTCAACCCCATATCCCTGGCATGACCATCATGCTTCTGCTGCGCCAAAGCCTTGGTTAGTGGATCTGCTAGATTATTCTCTATATCTACTCTGCTAATCTTGACATCATCCCGATCAATGATCTCTCTGATCAGGTGAAAGCTCCTGAGTTTGTGTTTGGACCTTTGATGAGACCGTGGTTCCTTTGCCTGTACAATGGCTCCATTGTTGTCACAATAGATCTCAATGGGATCCACAGCAGTTGGAACCACCTGAAGATCAAATATAAACTTCCTTATCCAAACAGCTTCTTTGGCTGCCTCAGAACCAGCAACATACTCGGCCTCTGTTGTAGAATCAGCTATGGTGGATTTCTTGAAGCTCTTCCAGCAAACAACACCTCTATTTAATTTGAACACATAGCCGGCCTGCGATTTGAAGTCGTCAGGGTCAGACTGGAATGACGCATCAGTGTAGCCCTGAACACTGAGCTCTTCCTATCCCCCGTAGACCAAGAACAAATCCTTAGTTCTTCTTAGATACTTAAGGATGTTCTTTACAGCCACCCAGTGCTGCAGACTTGGATTGGATTGGTATCGGCTGGTTATGCTCACAGCATAAGCCACATCTGGTCTAATACACAACATCGCATACATGATCGATCCGACTGCCGAAGGATAGGGAACTCGACTCATTTCATCCCTCTCAGCCTGTGTGGTAGGACACTGGCTCTTTGAGAGAGTAAGGCCATGTCTTATTGGTAGGTATCCTCTTTTGGATTGCTCCATATAGAACCTTTCCAAGACCTTATCAATGTAGGTACTTTGACTAAGGGCGAGGAGCCTCTTGGATCTATCCCGGTAGATCTTTACGCCTAGTATATAGGCGGCCTCTCCTAAGTCTTTCATTTCAAAACACTTCCCCAACCAAGTCTTCACAAACTGAAGACTAGGGATGTCGTTTCCAATAAGCAGTATGTCATCGACATATAAGACCAGAAAGTCACCAAGCTCTCACTGAATTTTCTATATACAGAGGCGTCATCTTCGCTTTTGATAAAGCCATAATCTCTCACAGCTTTATCAAACCGAAGATTCCAACTTCGAGATGCTTGCTTTAATCCATAAATGGATATTTTTTAACTTGCAGACCTTACTTGTATCTGCAGGTTGGATGAATCCATCAGGTTGTGTCATATACACATCCTCTGTCAGCTTTCCGTTAAGGAATGCTGTCTTAACATCCATCTGCCATATCTCACAATCATGATATGCAACTATAGCAAGCAAAATCCGAATGGATTTGATCATAGCAACTGGAGAAAAGGTTTCATCATAGTCCACTCCGTGTACTTGTCTGAATCCTTTAGCCACTAGTCTACCTTTGTAGGTAACTATGTTGCCATCCATGTCAGTCTTCCTTTTGAAGACCCATTTACACCCTATGGGTTTTACCCCATCAAGTAGCTCAACCAAATCCCAGATTTGGTTAGCCGATATGGAATCCATCTCAGATTGCATGGCCTCAAGCCATCTCTCGGAGTCCGGTCCAGAGACCACCTCATCGTAGGTGTATGGCTCATCTTCGATGATGAAGATTTTGTCATGTTGGGTCGGCAGTGACCCATACCTCTCAGGTGCACGATGAATCCTCCCAGACCTATGTGGTACCTGTGTCTAAGCCCCAGGTTGCTCGGCAACCGATGCAGGCGGCTCAGGTTCCACCTCTCTTTGTTGTGGTTGCACTTGGACCTCGTCCAAGTCAAACTTGCTCCCACTTACTTCTTTCATGAGAAATTCTTTCTCTAGAAAGACATCAACCCGAGCAACAAAAACTTTATTCTTGTTAGGAACATAGAAGTAGTATCCCTTAGTTTCCCTGGGATACCCCACAAAAATACATTTATCAGATCTAGGTTTTAGCTTGCTAGAATCTTGACGTTTGACATAAGCCTCACATCCCCAGATCTTGATAAAGGAGAGATTAGGGCGTCTCCCACTCCATACCTCATATGTAATCTTTGAGACACTCTTAGATGGAACGTTATTCAGTATAAGAGAAGCTGTCTCAAGTGCGTGACCCCAGAATGAGGGTGGTAGAGTTGCATGACTCATCATAGACTGAACCATGTCCAACAAAGTTTGATTTCTCCTCTCAGACACACCATTCCATTGAGGTGTTCTAGGAGGAGTGAGTTGGGATATGATCCCACACTCCCTAAGATAGTCAAAGAACTCACCGCTCAGGTACTCTCCACCTCGATCGGATCGAAGAGCTTTGATGGATCTTCCAAGCTGGTTCTCTACTTCATTTTTAAACTCCTTGAATTTCTCAAAGATTTCAGATTTATGTCTCATTAGGTAAACATAACCATATCTACTAAAGTCATCAGTAAAAGTAATGAAGTAGCTATGTCCTCCTCTGGCTTGTTTATTGAATGACCCACACATATGTATGTATGAGATCTAACAAACCTTGTGCCCTCTCACCAGGTTTGGTGAAGGGTGCCTTTGTCATTTTCCCTAATAAAAAAGGCTCACATGTGTCAAATTCCTACCAGTTTTGTTGAATGTGATTCTTGTTTATATGGGCTAATCGACAATGCCATAGGAAGACACTAATTGAACCACTCCATTTGGTCCTTTTGCTGTTTATGTTACAAATAGAACTATTCATGTCCAAGACATATAAACCATTGCATAACATACCCTTCCCATAAAACATATTTGCAAATGAAAAAGAACAGGAGTTCTCCTTTATTTCAAATATAAAACCTTTCCTTGCTAAGCAAGGAATACATATAATGTTTTTGGTTAATGAAGGTACATAATAGCAATTCTTTAGTTCTAATTGAAGTCCTGAAGGGAGGGAGAGTGATGGGGGGCCAAGACCAGCTCTGAGGAGATCCACTAGGGTTCGAAGGAAACCCCTAAGGTATGGGTTCTCTTCCTAGGGTCCTACTTTCTTCTTGCATTGCATTGCATCATGATAGGTTAGAAGCATAAGCACTTTCCTTATTTGCACATCTACTTTCCTTATATGCATATCTGCAATTTGATTTCAATAAAAATGACATGTCATTCCTAGTGCATGTAGGGTAGCATATTTGTTGGGCAACTAACCCTGCAGGTGAAGAAGCGGCTCAAGACAACTCAGAAAATTCAGCTCACTACTCACTCACCTAGTGAGCTCCAAAGAAAGAAAGTTAGCTTCAACATAGTTCAAGTCCTTCCACTTGAAGACTTGAGTTAAAGGGGCTTCATAAATCATCAACCCCCTTGCCAAATCAAGCCTTGGGCGCCCACATCAACAATCAATTAGGCCAAGTCAAGATCCACAATTCAAGGAGTCAATCAATCATCCACCAATCATGCAATCATCAAGTTGGCGCCTAACATTTGAAGAAGTAAATTCGAAATTCAACCACACATGGAAGCTGAAAGTCCCCTAGAACTGAAGGGGGAAACCCTAATAGGAGGCGCAACAAAAATTTTCTAGCGGAATCTTAGGGTTTCAAAAGATCGAATGTAAGTTCATGTGATCAACTCCTTATAATGTATAAATCAGATTAGATTCACACCATTGCCATCGATCGGATGGTGCCTTGGAAGGAAAGGCGCAAATGTTCCTTCTCCAAAGGTGACGCACACAAATGAATATGGCTTGCTCCTTTGAATCTTTGTGCTAGCAAAGCTCTTCAAAAGGTTCTTGATCGGTTGAAGGGAATGAGATGAGAGTTCTCTCCTTTTCGAATCCTTCTCAATGCGTGAAAAAGTCGCCACCCAAGGAAGCGCCGAAAAGAGAGAAGTGAGAGGCGAGAATAGAGCATGATAACCTCAACGTGAGGCGTGGTCACGATTTAGAAGTCATGGCTTCTAAAATTAGTAAACCACTTCTCCGCATGCGCCCATGAGTTTACCCAAGCGCAAATCTCTGATCTTTTGAACCATGCGCTCAAGTAATGAGCTGGTTTAATTAAATTTGGTTCAAATACCAAATTAAACCAAGCCCTCTGGTCTAGATCATAATTAAACCCTAAGGCTCCAGATCTAACCGTTCATCTCTTGATGCTCCTGATCTCACCTATCTAGCATCTATTCTCTCGATCGAAGCTTACCGATCTCAAGCCCTAATCAATCAAACATGATCAGACCAGATCTCACTTACAATCAGAGATCAAATCCCTTTAAACTGAACCCAAATAATTCAGTCCACACGATCTGACTTAAGTAAGCCATATCATCAATTTGTGCGACCCTGAGGGTTTCCTTTAAATGTCGGTAACGATAACTCACGTTATCACGATCAGTGAGGGGTATCTAGCAACACATCACTATCTCCCGATATAAAGGAAAGAGTCTTCCAAGACTACACCCAAACCACAGCACAAGTGGGAATCCAATTCACAAGGCATGCAAATTTCCTTTGCCACTGGATGTTCTTATTGGACAAGCGTGTCAAGCTTGTAGCTCCAATATGATGAGCATGATTAGATCAGATGATCATAGTCATCTGGGTATGGCCATACACTTTCTCAATCATCTCATCCAGGGGGGCCCTTTAGAACATCACACTCCTTAAACAAGGAGACGGCAATCCTATATCTATCACTAGTGCCCTAACCTGATTCAAGCTCACCATCCAAGATAGTCTATAACCATTATGTTTCAAATGATATTGAACTACCTCAAAACAATGACAATCATCATTTAGAAAACACAAGTGATCTCAAGTCAGAGGAAATGTGCCACTTGTCGCATTCAAGGATTATTCATATTGTGACAAGCAATTGAATATCCTAGTAGGGTCTGTCCAGTACATCCAATGTACCCATGGGTCTACATCTTATTCCATGCTCGAAGCATCCTATAAGATTAGAACACATATTAGTCTTAACCATATCAAGGCTGTCTCATGTTCACCAAGATATATCGACTAAGGACTTAACTGCATGTCAGCCTAGCTGAACAGCTTTGAGACATTATTCAGAAGTACACTTATTGCAGCAGACAATGTAACAAACTGAATAACAACCATGCCTTTATAAACATAAGAGTTTATTACATGATACTGATACATTCCCAAGGCCTCAAACATTAGCCTTAAGGGCATACCCCAACAATCTCCCACTTGCACTTAATCTAATGGTTGAGAAATCTCAAACCCATATTATTACAGTGCTTCTCATGCTTCTGCTGCGCCAGAGGTTTAGTAAGCGGGTCTGCCAGATTGTCATCTGTATGAACCTTGCAGACTTTGATCTCGCCACGATCAATGATCTCCCTGATCAAGTGAAACCGCCTCTGTATGTGCTTGGACTTCTGGTGCGACCGTGGTTCCTTTGCTTGTGCGATTGCTCCAGTGTTATCACAAAAGATAACCAAAGGATCTGCACTCGAAGGAACAACACCAAGTTCCTGAACGAACTTACGAATCCACACTGCCTCCTTGGATGCTTCCGAGGCTGCAACATACTCGGCTTCTGTTGTGGAATCAGCAACGATTGACTGTTTGAAACTCTTCCACACCACCGCTCCTCCATTCAAGCTAAAAATATAGCCTGATTGCGATCGGAAATCATCCTGGTCAGACTGGAACGAAGCGTCAGTATATCCTTCAATACTAAGTTCTTCCTGACCACCATATATCAAGAACATATCTTTGGTCCTCCGCAGATATTTTAAAATGTTCTTGACTGCAATCCAGTGCGCCATACCTGGATTACCTTGGAACCGACTGGTCACGCTTAACCCATAAGCGACGTCTGGGCGAGTACACAACATCGCATACATTATGGACCCAATAGCCGAAGCATAAGGCGTATTGTCCATTTCATCTTTCTCAGTCTGTGTTTGTGAACACTGACTCTTCGAAAGATTCAGACCATGTCTGACTGGAAGATATCCTCTTTTAGAATTCTCTAAATGAAATCTCTCCAGGACTTTATCGATGTAAGTACTCTGGCACAGCCCGAGAAGCCTCTTAGATCTATCCCTGTAGATCTTCACACCTAATACATAGGCTGCTTCTCCAAGATCTTTCATCTGGAAACATTTCCTTAACCATGCCTTAACCGCATGCATTTCAGGAATATCGTTTCCAATGATCAAGATATCATCGACGTAGAGGACTAGGAAAGTAATCACGCTCCCACTAAACCTCTTATATACACACGGGTCATCTTCGTTCTTGATGAAACCAAATTCAGTGACTGATTCATCAAAACGAATATTCCAGCTTCTTGATGCTTGTTTGAGTCCATAAATAGACTTCTTTAACTTGCATATTTTATGACGATCTGATGGATTAGTGAAACCTTCTGGTTGTGTCATATACACATCCTCATCCAGATTTCCATTAAGGAAAGCCGTTTTCACATCCATCTGCCAGATCTCATAATCGTAATATGCTGCTATCGCAAAAAGAATCCGAATAGACTTAAACATGGCTACAAGTGAGAAAGTTTCATCATAATCTATCCCGTAGATTTGTTTGAAACCTTTCGCAACTAGCCTGCCTTTATAGGTAACCACGTTACCATCCATGTCAATCTTCTTCTTGAAGATCCATTTACAACCTATAGGGATTACTCCCGGAGGCGAATCAACCAAATCCCAGACTTGGTTATCTGACATGGAGTCCATCTCGGCACGCATAGCTTCAAGCCATCTCGCTGACTCCGGTCCACTGACCGCATCCGCATAAGTGAGGGGTTCATCATTATTAATGATGTAGACTCCGTCATAGCGCTCAGGCTGTCGACGGATCCTTCCCGATCTTCGCGGTTCCCGTGATATCTGAGCCTCAGGTTGTTCAGTAACCTGTTCTACCGGCTCAAGCTCATCCAACTGTGCTTGACCACTTTGTCCTTCCTCTGGATTCTCATCCAGCTTTATTTCTCTCCCACTGGCCTCTTGCAGAAGATACTCCTTCTCAAGAAATATGGCCGTCCGAGCAACAAATACTTTGTTCTCTTTGGGATCGTAGAAATAATAACCCTTAGTTTCCTTAGGGTAACCGACAAAGATACATTTCTCAGATCTGCTCTCTAGTTTCCCAGAGGCGAGCTTTTTGACATAAGCCTCGCAGCCCCAGATCCTGATAAATGTTAAGCTCGGCTGTTTCCCATACCATAACTCATATGGCGTCTTTGAAACTGCCTTGGATGGCACTCGGTTTAGTACCTTTGCAGCTGTCTCCAGTGCAAATCCCCAAAAGGAGTAAGGTAGAGCAGCCTGACTCATCATAGAACGAACCATATCAAGTAACGTTCTATTTCTCCTCTCGGACACACCATTCCATTGCGGTGTTCCTGGCGGAGTGAGCTGTGAGATAATCCCACACTCCTTCAGATAGTCAGTAAACTCTCGACTTAGGTATTCTCCACCTCGATCAGAACGAAGTGCCTTGATATGTCGGCCTAGCTGATTCTGTACTTCATTCTTGAATTCTTTGAACTTGTCAAAAGATTCACTCTTATGTCTCATCAGATAGACATAACCATACCTACTGAAATCATCAGTGAAGGTGATGAAGTATTGATAGCCACCTCTGGCATGTTTACTAAATGGCCCACACACATCACTGTGTATAAGGTCAAGTAAACCTGAAGCCCTTTGACCTTTGTGGGGAAAAGGTGACTTCGTCATTTTACCCATTAAACAAGCTTTGCATGTATCAATCTCCTCATAGGAGAATGATCCCAGCAGTCCATAATCATGCAACCGCTTAATGCGTTTCTTGTTAATATGGCCTAAACGACTATGCCATAGCAAGGTGCTGTCATCAGCATATTTGGCTTTCTTATTATCAATATTGTGTATAGAACATTCCATGTCCAACATGAATAACCCATTGTTAATTGAACCAGTAGCATAAACAATATTATCTAAAGTAAGAATACACTTTGAAATATTGCATTCAAAGGAAAACCCTTTCCTGACAAGAGCAGGAATAGAGATAATATTTTTAGTAATACTTGGAACAAAGTAACAACTGTTTAATTCTAACACAAGTCCAGATGGTAAAGAGATGAAATAGTCTCCTACAGCAACAGCAGCAACCCGTGCCCCGTTTCCAACTCGTAGGTCCACCTCATGCTGTCCCACCTGTCTTCTTCTCTTGAGTTCCTGTACATTTGAACAAATGTGAACTCCACATGCAGTGTCCAACACCCATGAAATAGAAGAAGATGAAACCATGACTTCCGTCACGTAAATACCTGAGCCAGAAGCGAAGCTTCCCCTCTTATCTCCTTGGAGCGCTTTACAGTCCTTTTTCCAGTGACCCAACTGGCCACAGTGGAAACATCTGTATTCCTTTGACCGCTTAACTTTTTGCTTCAGAGCCTTGCTGTAACTCTTGACAGGGGCCTTGCCCTTCTTCCCCTTCTTCTTGTTCCTAGAAGGAACCATTAAGACAGAGGTCGAAGGCTTTCCCTTCAGAGTCTCCTCAGTAGTCAAGAGCATATTCAGCAGCTCTGCCGGAGTACAGTCGATTTTGTTCATATTAAAGTTAATGTGAACGCATCGAAAGAGGGCGGGAGAGACTGCAGAATAATGTCTACAGCAAGCTCCTGATTGATGGTATGCCCCAGTTTCTCTAGAGCCTCCTTGTGCCCAATCATCTTGAGCACGTGAGCTCCCACTGGGCTCCCTTCAGCCAGTTTGCTCTGGAAGAACAGCTTTGTCAGATTATAGCGTTCTGTCCTCGCCTGTGCAGCATACATCATCTTGAGGTTTGCTATAATTTGTATAGCAGACATATCCTCATGCTGACGCTGCAGCGGTGGCGTCATAGACGCTAGCATCAGGCAAGCGACATCAATGCTATCATTGACGTGCTTTTCATAAGCTTCCCGAACCGCCCTTGCGGCATTCGGAGCGGGCTGAGGCGGTATAGCCGTCTCGAGGACATACAGTTTCCTCTCTGCCTTAAGAACAATCTTAAGGTGTCCGTACCAGTCTGAGAAGTTCGGCCCAGCAAACTTCTCCCTTTCCAGTAGGGATCGCACATTGAAGCTCATGGTGTTCGTTGCTGCAGGTATCTACAACAATGCAAGAACAGCAAGGTCAGTATCAATGTTAAGAATCAATCAGGACTTAAGAATGATTCTTTTTCTCACTATTTTATCTGGCTGAAAAAATCCAGCAAAAATAGCCCGAAAGAGTAGAACTCTTTTAGTGAGATGGGATCCAGATTTCATACTTGGTCTCCGCGTCCCGCTCAGGCGAGATAAGATGCACAGAGAGTACAAGCACTAATCTCTGGTAGGCTGTTCCAGCCAATCGCCAACCCGTGCGATTCCCCTTCATCTGGGCAATCCAGCAGACTGTGCCAACTGAGTTGGTACAACACAATCTCTGACCCCACAGATGGCTGCCTCCATGCGCTACCATATGCGCCACATATGTAGCCTACATGGTCAAGCTGACCCGACCTACTCCCTGGACCACCACGTGCTATGCTGAGCAACGAGAAGCGATAAATCCCTTCTCTGTAACACGCAGGTGTAATCCAGCACCGTCTGAAGATAGATGGACGTGCCCACTGAGTGGGTACAACACGGCTCCAACGATAGTCAGAACAGTGAGGTTTCGCGTCAGAAGGCTTACGAGCTTGATATTTTAGCGTTGGATTTTAACGGTCTTTTATCTTCTTCATTATCATGCAATTCCTATGGTGATAGCAGAAGATAAATAAATCATGCTGTTCTACTTATATAAACAATAAAAGAAAGCATGGATCTTATGTGGTAAAAGCCCATAGCCTAAGTAAGACCTTAATTAACTTAAGTCTTCACTTGCTTTTCTTCATGGGACTTTTGCTGCTCATTTGGCCCAAACCAGGGCCCAAGCGCCATCTGCAGCTCAGGTGCGCCTACCAGGGAAAATGCGCCTGGTCCCAGAGTCGAACCCTGGACCTCCCACCTGGTCAAGCCTCTGCTGCAAGCGCCTCTGCCAAGTGTGCTCTGTGCTCTTGTCTGATTAACTTACAAATTAATCTATCTAGACAAGATTGACACGCAGGTCAATTACACTTTATAAATTAAATACAATGTGATACGCAGATCACAATAATTAATTTACAACTTTAATACAGGCACGCAGGCCCCAGCATAGCACACATTTAACATGGGCAGCCCACATAAGAATAAATAAACAAGCATATGCCACAATCAAACATGTGATCCTTTCAAGAAAATAAAATTTTTTTGGAAAAACCCCATTGGCATCAATTTTATTTTCCTTATATGCCCTACTACCTCATAACGGTCCATTACTAGGGATCCACTCATCCAACCTAGTCAGATCCATTGCCCTTGCATGCACCAAGTCGTAACTGACTTGAGTTGACCCAGTGGTCAACCATGCATGCGCCAGGGCTGAACGACCACTATGAGGTCTGGCAAGCGGGTGTGACCCCGGGCCTAACTCATGTGCGTTCATTAGTTATCTCAACCAGACATCGCTACACGCCTGTCTGCAGTCGACCTATAGCCACCAGGTGCTTGCGCACAGGTGCTATCTGGTCAACCCATCAAGGCTGTCAGATGGTCTGATCAGACTATCTGGATCTAACCTAGGGGATGACTTCAACCCTAATAACCCGTCTAAGGGTTTAAAGTAAGGTCTTAGATCTAATGTGGAGCGCGCATGATACAAGTTTTTGACAAAACAAAGACTTTAACAAGCGCCTACATAAACATGAAAATACACATGCGCCAACATCTAAAAAACTAGCATGTAGTTTCGCATGTGATGACAATTAGATCTATGCATCGCAAATAAGGATCACACAGTAACATGAAGCAATCATATGAACATACAATAACAACTAGCTCTGATACCAATTGAAAGTCCCCTAGAACTGAAGGGGGAAACCCTAATAGGAGGCGCAACAAAAATTTTCTAGCGGAATCTTAGGGTTTCAAAAGATCGAATGTAAGTTCATGTGATCAACTCCTTATAATGTAAAAATCAGATTAGATTCATACCATTGCCATCGATCGGATGGTGCCTTGGAAGGAAAGGCGCAAATGTTCCTTCTCCAAAGGTGACGCACACAAATGAATATGGCTTGCTCCTTTGAATCTTTGTGCTAGCAAAGCTCTTCAAAAGGTTCTTGATCGGTTGAAGGGAATGAGATGAGAGTTCTCTCCTTTTCGAATCCTTCTCAATGCGTGAAAAAGTCGCCACCCAAGGAAGCGCCGAAAAGAGAGAAGTGAGAGGCGAGAATAGAGCATGATAACCTCAACGTGAGGCGTGGTCACGATTTAGAAGTCATGGCTTCTAAAATTAGTAAACCACTTCTCCTCATGTGCCCATGAGTTTACCCAAGCGCAAATCTCTGATCTTTTGAACCATGCGCTCAAGTAATGAGCTGGTTCAATTAAATTTGGTTCAAATACCAAATTAAACCAAGCCCTCTGGTCTAGATCATAATTAAACCCTAAGGCTCCAGATCTAACCGTTCATCTCTTGATGCTCCTGATCTCACCTATCTAGCATCTATTCTCTCGATCGAAGCTTACCGATCTCAAGCCCTAATCAATCAAACATGATCAGACCAGATCTCACTTACAATCAGAGATCAAATCCCTTTAAACTGAACCCAAATAATTCAGTCCACACGATCTGACTTAAGTAAGCCATATCATCAATTTGTGCGACCCTGAGGGTTTCCTTTAAATGTCGGTAACGATAACTCACGTTATCACGATCAGTGAGGGGTATCTAGCAACACATCACTGTCTCCCGATATAAAGGAAAGAGTCTTCCAAGACTACACCCAAACCACAGCACAAGTGTGAATCCAATTCACAAGGCATGCAAATTTCCTTTGCCACTGGATGTTCTTATTGGACAAGCGTGTCAAGCTTGTAGCTCCAATATGATGAGCATGATTAGATCAGATGATCATAGTCATCTGGGTATGGCCATACACTTTCTCAATCATCTCATCCAGGGGGGCCCTTTAGAACATCACACTCCTTAAACAAGGAGACGGCAATCCTATATCTATCACTAGTGCCCTAACCTGATTCAAGCTCACCATCCAAGATAGTCTATAACCATTATGTTTCAAATGATATTGAACTACCTCAAAACAATGACAATCATCATTTAGAAAACACAAGTGATCTCAAGTCAGAGGAAATGTGCCACTTGTCGCATTCAAGGATTATTCATATTGTGACAAGCAATTGAATATCCTAGTAGGGTCTGTCCAGTACATCCAATGTACCCATGGGTCTACATCTTATTCCATGCTCGAAGCATCCTATAAGATTAGAACACATATTAGTCTTAACCATATCAAGGCTGTCTCATGTTCACCAAGATATATCGACTAAGGACTTAACTGCATGTCAGCCTAGCTGAACAGCTTTGAGACATTATTCAGAAGTACACTTATTGCAGCAGACAATGTAACAAACTGAATAACAACCATGCCTTTATAAACATAAGAGTTTATTACATGATACTGATACATTCCCAAGGCCTCAAACATTAGCCTTAAGGGCATACCCCAACAGAAGCCTTATCAAATCACAACCGATTGCTTCCTCCTCTCAACATTTGCGCCAGCCCCTTGGAGCCAAGAATTTCAAAAACTTACCATGAAGAAGCCAGCCAAAGATGGAAGTCCAACCAAGAGCATTTGCGCCCCTTCCTTGTTCTCCTTTGTGTTTAATGCTGAATTATTCTCTCTTAATTTTGCCTTTGCGCCTAGGGGAAAAATGTCTTATGTAACCCTAGCTTGCCTTGCCCTATATATTGTAGCCTTCACGGCATTACTTGCATCTTTTGATGAATGAAAAGTCTATTAGTTTCCTAGCCAATTAATTCTCGGTGCTTGTGTCACCAAGTCTTCTCCTCTTCTTCTATTTGCATCCCTTCATCTTTCCTACATCAAGCCGAGGCCTCTTATCTCTTCCAAGTTGTGAGCCGAGCACTCATCATCAACAACTCTTGGAGAGACCCTCTTGAAGCCGAGACCCATGCTGATGGAATCCATTGGAGCCAAGAACCAACATGAAAGAGGAACATCTTAAGTTAAGTACTCTCAACTCCTTTGTGGTTTTCTTTTCACCTTATTTGAGTTCAAAGTCTACACCAAGTTTCAGATCTTGTAGAGAGAAGGACGCTTGGACTTGGAGATCTCTTGGGCGTGTTCCTTCCCTCTTCTCCACCCCTCCCATGTTTTAGATTAGTCCTACTTATTGTCTAGGCAAGAGAACTTGGAGGCTTAACCTCCCTCTTGCACCTTCGATTGTAAAGCTTTAATATTTCTTTATTAAACAACTCTCCCATGCCTGTGTGGTTTGCTGAAATGCTTGTGTGTAACCGACACCTTCTATCAGAGTAGGACCGGTGAAGAACGGGAAGGTGACCCCTTCTATTCTCAAGGGGTCCACTGTAAGTCTTCTTTAAAATTCCAATATTTTCTTTATGCAATTTATTTCAGCAAGTAGAGTAAGTCGGTTGTCTTATCTATAAAAATACAAAAACATTTATTTTCCAAAATCGTTAGTGTAACTCGGTTTTCTATTATCTTATACCAAAAACCCATTTCTAAATCGTTGTTTGCATGTTTTATGTCCTCAGCCCACATCAGAGGGTGTCAAAACTCTTACGGCAACAGCAGCAACTTGTGCTCCGTTTCCTACTCATAGGTCAATCTCTCTAGCCCGTATCAATCTACTCTTTTTAAGCCCCTGCATATTTGTACAAATATGAGCTCCGCATGCGGTATCCAATACCCATGATGTCACGCCCCAGCGGGAAGCCAACTATTTCTAGCATAGGGTTCCCCAGGGAGTAACAATATTGATAGGAACCAGAGAACTATAATAATCACATATCCTTTATTTAATAAACAATCCAAATTTAACATCTACAGTTTTGTAACACAATCTCTAAAACATACTATCCAAGATGTACATAAATCAACTGAAATAAAAGTACAAAAGACAACTATCTCAACTCAGCTGGTATCTGCTATCTATTCTATCCCTCCCAGAAGCTAACTCTGTACCTGGAAGAGAAACAAAGGGAGTTAGCAGAATTGCTAAGTAGGAATCAACAAATATGGTGAGGAAATCAAATAACAGGATAATACAATAACTGAAACAATGATATACAAATAATATAAGAATGTCGTGTAAATCATCAAGCTGGCGAACAGATCTCACTTAAGAGCCACACTCATTTTTAGAGTGTTTCCACTGTTGCTCATGCAATGGAACGACTGTCCTAAACAGCCCAGAGTGTTGCGTCCAACACTAACATCCGTAGTATTGTCCTCAAGACAACTGGCGGTGCCGTACCGGCATCTCAGATAGTCCGATGCGCGCCGGAACTATAACTCAGATAAACAGGCCACTGGAGAATAAATCATCCAGGTCAGAGGTCAATATATATCACGACTTTATCATCACAGATTTACAACGGTTCCACATACTTATACGTCAATATCTCAAATACACAATTGTTCAACCAGGCTCATAAGCCAATATATCAGATATCTCAAAACAGGTTTGTTAACCATTCATATAGAAACAGAATATGACCAAATAATCAAGATAATTGAGTTCAACATGTTGGTGTATATGCCCTAAAGACCAGTGTATGGACATGGTCAGGCATTGGTTGAATGTACTTTGATAGAACTATTACTCTTTTTATAGGCATGGTCGTTATTATGCAGACTTCTCTACCTACGTTGATGTATTAAGTTGCATAAATAATGTCCCAGGAGTTTGGATTGGATCCATTCTCATATGCTATCCCCAGATAAGGTACCTTAGCAGATATGGGACAGCTTTGGTACATGTGAGACTGGTGTATGGGCTGGTTAGGTGCGGGGCACAGTAACGCAGACATACAGGTGCATTGGATGCACTGGAGTGATCCACCGTGAGGATTGACTTGTCTAGTCAACAAGTCAATCTCACATGCAAGAGGTTTGCATTGATCCTTAGACTTGAGGTATTCATGTCTAGACTTGATGATGGGTATGCTTTAATATAGTCTTACGTCTCTCCGTAATTGGGAGATCAAAACGACTGTCATTGGGCATTTCATAAGTCATGTAGAGACATGAATGACCAATAGTAGGATTTGCCCCTTCCTTATTGGAAGTATGATATCCACCTCGGGGAGCCCCACCTTATTGGTGCATGACAAGAAAGTGTGGCCACACTTGTTGAGTCATGACCAATGCATTGGATAATAAACTTGAGACTAATCCAATGGCAGGATATCAGCTTAGGCAAAGGGATCTGTAATGCAATAGGAATCCTCGTTGCTTGTTAGGAGTTGTTGCCATAATGACTTAAGTCCTATGACATGGGTAGTAGTGATGTGTTGCTAGATACCCCTCACTGCTTATGATGTTTACATCATTGCCATCGTCATATGGATCCTACGGGGTCACACGCAATAGACTCTTGACGTTGCTTTATTCAGAAGCCTTAGGATCAAGTTATTGGATAACTTGGATCCTTTTGGAAGATTTCATCAGCGCCAATGGGCCTGATGAGTTGGAAGAAAGTTATTGGAGCCAAACTTCATTTTTGGCAGGTTGACCCGATATTGACCTAGATTGGTCACATTTGGATTAGGGTTGCATTGGATTAGATCCAATGGCTTAATCAACCCACGCCATGAAGTTTGGGCTAGCTCATTATCCAATGAGGCCCAATAATTAGTTGTCATGAAGAGGAATTGGCTTAAAAGGGTATAATGGGGAGAAATCTCACCCCATTGGCGCCTAGGGGCATAATGGGGTGAGGGAGGCGCCTTTGCTTCATTATGGAAGTAAAGGGCGCCTAGCCCTTCTTCCTTGGATGGAATACTTGCTTCTAAGGCAAGTCTTGGGGCTGATATGGCTTGAGGACTCTTTTGGAAAGAACTTGGGCGCATATGAGAAGTAGGAAGATGTTTATGGTAAAGTCTTGGAGACTTTCCTTATGAACCCTACATGTACCCAAACTCTTGCCCTAGCCGAATTCTTCATGTTGCGCCTAGCCCTTCTCCTTGGATGGAAAGAATGCCTCTAAGGCATGTCTTAGGCTGATATGGCCATTGGGCAAATTAGGATAGGTTGAATGAGGTTTATGGTAAAGTCTTGGAGACTTTCCTTACCTCAAGATCCCTTTATCCTAGCCGCCCACTTGGCATGATCCTAGCCATTGTCCTTGCCGCCTCTTGTCCTATTAATAGGACCCCTTACCGCCCCTTCCAATGTTCGACTTCAAGGAGGCGTGAACATACATAGAGAGGCGTGAGCAAGGGCAAAGGGTGACAACAACAAAGGCTTGGCGCAACCTTCTTCCAAGTGGCCGAAAGATATCCTTTCTTCTTCTCCTCTTCTTGGCGCAAAGAGAAATTGGGCTTGGTGGCTTCTCTTTCTATTGTCGCAAGCCCTCTCCCTCTCATAGCCATTAGCGCATCTTGCTTGAAGTTGGTGCAAGCAAAGAAGAAGAGGGAAGTTCTTGGCGGCATCTTCCCTATTCCCTCCTTGGCGCAACTTCTCTTGAAGGTGGCGCAAGTGGAGTGAAGGCTTGATTCTCTTCCCGAGGCTAGCACCGAGCGTGGAAGGGAGCAACGATCAAGGAGTCGACGCGTGGATACTTGTAGAGGGCGAACACATGGGCGCCTTCAACATGGCTTCGACATTTAGACAAGCAAAAGAGGTACATCTCTAACACATCCTTGTGTCTTCTCTCTCGCATGTACCCTTGGGACTGGAATGTGTTTCGGGTGTAATTCTTCTTCCGCTGCGTCCTGGGACTGCAAAATTTTAAATTACACCCGGCATTCCCTAACACAACAGGAATTTCAGAAACAAACCAAGCAGACGAAGCAATCAGATATCAGTGTCAATTAATTCTATCATATGCATCATATATCAAGTCAAAGGATTAAGTAGCAAATCCTATTATTGACACTGTAAGAAAGGAGTAGGGTAAGATTCCTACCTCAAACGCTGTTATTCTGAATACCCTCTGAAATCACAGTTATCTTCTCTTCTTCACTAAACAATTTAAATAAATCATTCATTATTATCCATTACATGCATCAACTTATAACTATGCCCTCAACCCCTAGGTTCTTATTTAAATCAACTTTATCCCAAATTATCTATCATATACATCAACTCATAATTATACCCTTAACTTCTAATTTTCTATCAAAATTAATTATCATGTAATTCCCCCCCAAAATAACAGTGATAGAAATTAGATTTTCTAATTTATCCCTTAAAACGAGTTTAAATAATAAAAATAAATAAAAATAAAACTTACCTTTCTCTGCCGAAGAACTCGACGCGGACGAAACGAACGGCGTTCGTTCGCGTCGCTGAAACCTGGAGAGCTTTCCAGCGCTCGCCGGAGAAGATCAGCTGCTGGATGGAAGAGGATCAGCCGGCTCTAGAAGAAGCTACCGCCGGAGCTGGGAGAGGAAGGAGAGGGAGGCGGCGCTCGTCACAGAAATCGCTGTTCCAGACTCACCGCCAGAAGAAGAGTGGATCGCCGGCGCCGGGAGGGGAAAAGGGAGCCGCCGGAAGAAGAGGAGACGATGCTGGTACTCCTTTCCAGTCGCCGCCAGACATAGAAGCTTTCTGCCGCCGCTTGGAAGAAGGACGAAGACGATGCTGATGCAGAAGACTTTCGCCGCCGTTGAACCACTGTACGTGTTCGGAAATTCGTCGGATGGAGGATGTCGCACCAGGGGAAGACGAGGTGGCAGCCAGCGCCTCTTCTGGTGCCATCGGATGCACGCGGCTGCTCTTGACGGAGAAGACGCGAACAGGCAGCCAGCCGCTGTGTTCGCAGGGGAAAAATAGAGGAAGCGGGCAGCGTACGAGGCGGGATTTAGGGAAAGATTAGGGATAATAGGTTTAGGATTAAGAAAGGGGTTTAGAGTTTTATTTATAGGGAAATTTAGAGAAAAAATAGGGCAAAACAAGGGAGAGATTTTAGGGCTAATTAGACTAGGATTCTGAAATTTAAATTTTAAATTTAACTTAATAAATTAAATAAAAAAATCAGGGTATAACATTATCCACCCCTTTAAAAGAATTTGGTCCTCCAAATTTAGAGTAAGCCCAAAAGAATCAAAGTACACTAAAAGAATATGTCATAAACACCCAAAAGAGTCAGAGTACGCTAAAAGAATATATATCATATAAAAAATATTTATTTTGCTTATTCACTTATTCTATCCTTAACCCAATCCTAGTCCTAAGGTTCCTATATCCTTAGGTTTCCCTACTGAACCTATAGCTCTGACCTGTGGGTTATGGGCCCACAGAAATCTATACCTCTGAACCTATACCTCTGTATCAACCTCGCTCTGATACCATTTTAATTGTCACGCCCCGGCGGGAAGCCAGCTATTTCTAGCATAAGGTTCCCCAGGGAGTAACAATATTGATAGGAACTAGAGAACTATAATAATCACATATCCTTTATTTAATAAACAATCCAAATTTAACATCTACAGTTTTGTAACACAATCTCTAAAACATACTATCCAAGATGTACATAAATCAACTGAAATAAAAGTACAAAAGACAACTATCTTAACTCAGCTAGTATCTGCTATCTATTCTATCCCTCCTAGAAGCTAACTCTATACCTGGAAGAGAAACAAAGGGAGTTAGCAGAATTGCTAAGTAGGAATCAACAAATTTGGTGGGGGAATCAAATAACAGGATAATACAATAACTGAAACAATGATATACAAATAATATAAGAATGTCGTGCAAATCATCAAGCTGGCCAACAGATCTCACTTAAGAGCCGCACTTATTTTCAGAGTGTTTCCACTATTGCTCATGCAATGGAACGACTATCCTAAACAGCCCGGAGTGTTACGTCAAACACTAACATCTGTAGTATTGTCCTCAAGACAACTGGCGGTGCCGTACCGGCATCTCAGATAGTCCGATGCGCGCCGGAACTATAACTCAGATAAATAGGCCACTAGAGAATAAATCATCTAGGTCAGAGGTCAATATATATCACGACTTTATCATCACAGATTTACAACGGTTCCACATACTTATACGTCAATATCTCAGATACACAATTGTTCAACCAGGCTCATAAGCCAATATATCAGATATCTCAAAACAGGTTTGTTAACCATTCATATAGAAATAGAATATGACCAAATAATCAAGATAATTGAGTTCAACAGGAATTTCAGAAACAAACCAAGTAGACGAAGCAATCAGATATCAGTGTCAATTAATTCTATCATATGCATCATATATCAAGTCAAAGGATTAAGTAGTAAATCCTATTATTGACACTGTAAGAAAGGAGTAGGGTAAGATTCCTACCTCAAACGCTGTTATTCTGAATACCCTCTGAAATCACAGTTATCTTCTCTTCTTCACTAAACAATTTAAATAAATTATTCATTATTAACCATTACATGCATCAACTTATAACTATGCCCTCAACCCCTAGGTTCTTATTTAAATCAACTTTATCCCAAATTATCTATCATATACATCAACTCATAATTATACCCTTAACTTCTAATTTTCTATCAAAATTAATTATCATGTAATCCCCCCCCCCCCAAATAACAGTGATAGAAATTAGATTTTCTAATTTATCCCTTAAAACGAGTTTAAATAATAAAAATAAATAAAAATCAAACTTACCTTTCTCTGCCGAAGAACTCGACGCGGACGAAACGAACGGTGTTCATTCGCGTCGCTGAAACCTGGAGAGCTTTCCGGCGCTCGCCGGAGAAGATCAGCTGCTGGATGGAACAGGATCAGCCGGCTCTGGAAGAAGCTACCGCTGGAGCTGGGAGAGGAAGGAGAGGGAGGCGACGCTCATCACAGAAATCGCTATTCCAGACTCACCGCCAGAAGAAGAGTGGATCGCCGGCGCCGGGAGGGGAAAAGGGAGCCGCCGGAAGAAGAGGAGACGATGCTGGTACTCCTTTCCAGTCGCCGCCAGACATAGAAGCTTTCCGCCGCCGCTTGGAAGAAGGACGAAGACGATGCTGATGCAGAAGACTTTCGCCTCCGCTGTGTTGGGGTATGCCCTTAAGGCTAATGTTTGAGGCCTTGGGATTGTATCAGTATCATGTATAAACTCTTATGTTTATAAAGGCAATGGTTGTTATTCAGTTTGTTACATTGTCTGCTGCAATAAGTGTACTTCTGAATGATGTCTCAATGCTGTTCAGCTAGGCTGACATGCTCTATGTCCTTAGTCAAGATATCTTGGTGAACATGAGACAACCTTGATATGATTGAGACTAATATGTGTTCTAATCTTATAGGATGCTTCGAGCATGGAATAAGATGTAGACTCATGGGTACATTGGATGTACTGGACAGACCCTACTAGGATATTCAATTGCTTGTCACAATGTGAATAATCCTTGATTGCAACAAGTGGCACATATCCTCTGACTTGAGATCACTTGTGTTTCTAAATGATGATTGTCATTGTTTTGAGGTAGTTCAATATCATTTGAAACATAATGGTTATAGACTATCTTGGATAATGATCATGAGTCAGCTTAGGGCACTAGTGATAGATATAGGATTGCCGTCTCCTTGTTTAAAGGAGTGTGATGTTCTACTGGGGGCCCCCCTGGATGAGATGATTGAGAAAGTGTATGGCCATACCCAGGTGACTATGTTCATCTGATCTAATCATGCTCATCATATTGGAGTTACAGGCTTGACTCGCTTGTCCAATAAGAACATCCAGTGGCAAAGGAAATTTGTATGCCTCGTGAAGTGGATTCACACTTGTGCTGTGGTTTGGGTGTAGTCTTGGAAGACTCTTTCCTTTATATCGGGAGACAGTGATGTGTTGCTAGATACCCCTCACTGATCGTGATAACGTAAGTTATCGTTACCGACATTTAAAGGAAACCCTTAGGGTCGCACAATTTGATGATATGGCTTACTCATGTCAGATCGTGTGGACTGAATTGTTTTGGTTCAGTTTAAAGGGATTTAAACTCTGATTGTAAGTGAGATCTGGCCTGATCATGTTTGATTGATTAGGGCTTGAGATCGGTAAGCTTCGATCGAGAGATTGGATGCTAGATCGGTGAGATCAGGGGCATCAAGAGATGAACGGTCAGATCTGGAACCTTAGGGTTTAATTTGATCTGGACTCAAGGCTTGGCTTGATTGGTTTTGAACCAAACCAATATGAACCGGCTCATATGTGAGCGCATGGTTCAAAGGGGAGATGCATATGCGTTCGGTTCACTTGGGTGAACGCATCAACGCATGAAGTGAAGGCTTACTATTTTTGGAAGTGGCGGTTTCCAAAATAGCTTCTCAACGCCTCACGTTCACCACTCCTCACGTTTTGTCGCTCCTTCCTTTTGACGGATATTCACTCTCGTGTGATAGAGGTCTTGACGACAAGGAGCTCTCGGCCAAGGAAGAAAAACATCTCCTCCCTTCATTCGACAAGGAGACTTGAAGATCTTTGCTAGCACAAGGATCAACAAGGAGGCGCCATCTATCTTCTTGTGTGCGGTACCTTCGGAGGAAAGCTTCTTGCGATCTTCTTCCAAAGCTCCATCAAAGCGATGGCCATGGTATGAATCTCTTCTGATCTATATTAGTTCATGAAAGTTGATCATATGACAAGTTAAAAGATCTATAGAAACCCTTGCTTCCGCTTGTTTTATGTTATGCGCCTATCTAGGGTTTCGCTCCCCCTTGAAGGGACTCTACAATTGGTATCAGAGCGGATGTGTTTATTGCTTGTTCATATGATTGCTTGATCTTCATGTTTGATCCATGAATGCGCTTATGCATAGATCTAGAGTTAACATGCGAAAATACATGCTTGTATGTTTTTACTCATGTTGGCGCATGTTTTATGTTGTCGCTTGTAAATCTTGTTTTTACCAAAACATTATATCTTGCGCGCATCACCATTAGATCTAAGTGACGCCTGCTATAAACCCTTAGACGGGTTAGTAGGGTTGAAGTCATCCTCTAGAAAAAGATCCAAATAGTCTGATCAGACCATCTGACAGCCTAGATGGGTTGACCAGATAGCACCTGTGCGCAAGCACGAGGTGGCTATAGGTCGACTGCATCAAGGGCGTGTAGCGAGGTCTGGTTGAGACAACCATTGAACGCACATGAGTTAGGCCCGGGGTCACACCCGCTTGCCAGAACTCATGAAGGCTGTTCAGCCCTTGGCGCATGCATGGTTGACCATTAGGTCAACTCAAGTCAGTTAGGACTTGGTGCATGCAAGGGCAGTGGATCTGACTAGATATGATGAGTGGATCCCTATTAATGGACCGTTGTAAGGTAGTAGGGCTCATAAGACAAATAAAATTGAGGTCAAAGGGATTTTGAAAAATTTTATTTTGTTAATGGATCACATGTTGATTGGATACCATGTGCTTGTTTATTTCATCTTATGTGGGTTGCCCTTTTTAATGTGTGCTGTGCTGGGGCCTGCGTGCCTGGATTAAAATTGTAAATTAATATTATTGTGATCTGCGTATCACATTTTAATTAATTTATTGTGTAATTGACCTGCGAGTCAATCTTGTCTAGATAGATTAAATTGTAATTTTAATCAGACAAGAGCACAGAGCACACATGGAATTGGCACATGCAGCAGTGGCTTGACCAGGTGGGAGGTCTAGGGTTCGACCCTAGGACAGGCGCATTTACCTGGTGGGCGCACCTGAGCTGCAGTGGGCGCTTGGGCCCTGGGTTGGGCCAGATGAGATGCAAAAGACCCATGAAGAAAGATCAAGTGAAGACTTAAGTGAAAATTAAGGTCTTACTTAGGGTTAATGGGCTTTTACCACATAAGATCAGCATGCTTTCTACTTATCATTTTTATAATTAGAAGTGCATGATTTGTTTATCTTCTGCTATCACCATAGGGTTTGCATGATAGTTAAGAAGATAAAAGACCGTTAAAATCCAACGCTAAAATATCAAGCTCGATAGCCTTCTGACGCGAAACCTCACTGTTCTGACTATCGTTGAAGCCGTGTTGTACCCACTCAGTGGGCACGTCCATCTATCTTCAGACGGTGTGTGATTTCACCTGCGTGTTACAGAGAAGGGATTTATTGCTTCTCGTTGCTCAGCATAGCACGTGGTGGTCCAGGGAGTAGGTCAGGTCAGCTTGACCATGTGGGCTACATATGGGGCATATGTTAGCTATATGGAGGCAGCCATCTGTGGGATCAGAGACTGTGTTGTACCAACTCAGTTGGCACAGTCGGCTGGATTGCCCAGATGAAGGGGAATCGCACGGGTTGGCGATTGGCAAGGACTGCCTACCAGAAATTAGTGCTTGTACTCTCTGTGCATCTTATCTCGCCTGAGCGGGACGCGGAGACCAAGTATGAAATCTGGATCCCATCTCACTAAAAGAGTGATAACTCTTTCGGACTGTTTTAATGGATTTTTCAGTCAGATAAAATAGTGAGAAAAGAATCTTTCTTAAGTCCTGGATTGATTCTAAACATTGATACTGACCTTGCTGTTCTTGCATTGTTGTAGATTCCTGCAGCAACGAACACCATGAGCTTCAATGTGCGATCCCTACTGGAAAGGGAGAAGTTTGCTGGGCCAAACTTCTCAGACTGGTACGGACACCTTAAGATTGTTCTTAAGGCAGAGAGGAAACTGTATGTCCTCGAGACGGCTGTGCCGCCTCAACCCGCTCCGAACGCCGCAAGGGCGGTTCGGGATGCCTATGAAAAGCATGTCAATGATAGCATTGATGTCGCTTGCCTGATGCTAGCGTCTATGACGCCACAGCTGCAGCGTCAGCATGAGGATATTGTTGGGGTATGCCCTTAAGGCTAATGTTTGAGGTCTTGGGATTGTATCAGTATCATGTAATAAACTCTTGTGTTTATAAAGGCATGGTTATTATTCAGGTTGTTACCTTGTCTGCTGTAATAAGTGTACTACTGAATAATGTCTCAAAGCTGTTCAGCTAGGCTGACATGCTAAATGTCCTTAGTCGATATATCTTGGTGAACATGAGACAGCCTTGATATGATTGAGACTAATATGTATTCTAATCTTATAGGATGCTTCGAGCATGGAATAAGATGTAGACTCATGGGTACATTGGATGTACTGGACAGACCCTACTAGGATATTCAATTGCTTGTCACAATGTGAATGATCCTTGATTGCAACAAGTGGCACATGTCCTCTGACTTGAGATCACTTGTGTTTCTAAATGATGATTGTCATTGTTTTGAGGTAGTTCAATATCATTTGAAACATAATGGTTATAGACTATCTTGGATAATGATCATGAGTCAGGTTAGGGCACTAGTGATAGATAGAGGATTGCCGTCTCCTTGTTGAAGGAGTGTGGTGTTCTATAGGGGCCCCCTAGATGAGATGATTGAGAAAGTGTATGGCCATACCCAGGTGACTATGTGCATCTGATCTAATCATGCTCATCATATTGGAGTCACAAGCTTGACCTGCTTGTCCAATGAGAACATCTAGTGGCAAAGGATACATGTATGCCTTGTGAAGTGGATTCACACTTGTGCTATGGTTTGGGTGTAGTCTTGGAAGACTCTTTCCTTTATATCGGGAGACAGTGATGTGTTGCTAGATACCCCTCACTGATCGTGATAATGTAAGTTATTGTTACCGACATTTAAAGGAAACCCTTAGGGTCGCACAATTTGATGATATGGCTTACTTAAGTCAGATCGTGTGGACTGGATTGTTTTGATTCAGTTTAAAGGAGTTTAAACTCTGATTGTAAGTGAGATCCAGTCTAATCATGTTTGATTGATTAGGGTTTGCGATCGGTAAGCTTCGATCGAGAGAGATGATGCTAGATCGGTGAGATCAAGAGCATCATGAGATGAACGGTTAGATTGGAAACCTTAGGGTTTAGTTGATCTAGACCGATTGGCTTGGGCTGGCTTGGTTTGGCCTTTGGACCGAACACATTTACTTTGAACCGGTTTAAGAGCTTGAACGTATGGTTCATTGTTTTGGCGTTTTGATCGATTTAGTGATCATGAACGCATGGCTTAATGGATTTTCCAATTTTGGAAAGTCATTTAGCGCATGTTCCCTTGAACGCCAAATGACTTGAACGCTCCATTCAACTCTCGTCTCCTTGCTCTTGCTTGACGAGACTTTGGTGTGGAGAAGGCGAGGTCTTGGTGGAGGTTCGGCAAGCCTAGACATCATCTCTCATTTCCTTACCATACGAGAGGGACCCTTGAAGGACCTTGCTAGCACAAGGATCTCCAAGGAGCAAGCACATCATCTTGTGTGCGTCAACTAGGGAGAAGATCCCTTTCGATCTTTCTCTTCCAAGTCGCCATCTTCCTCATGGCTTTGGTATGGATCTAAACTTCATCAAGTTGATCATATTATCTTGCTAAGATCCATGAAAAACCCTTGCTTCCGCTTGCAATTTTTATGCGCCACCCTTAAGGGTTTTTCGCCCCCCTCTTGAAAGGGGTTTCATCTGCTTGCGCTCCCCCTTGAAGGGGACTCTACAATTGGTATCAGAGCATGCGGTTCAAGCATGTAATATGATTGCTTGGTATATTTTGTGATCCTTGGTTGCGCATTTACATGTATGCTTAGATCTTGTTGACATGCGAAACTTACATGTTATTTCTTCATGCGAAAGTAAGATGTTTACCTTATGTTGGCGCATGTTGTTTGTTCATCTTGTCGCATGTCTTGTGTTGGCGCTTAGTTCATGTTATTTTATCAAAAACCTAACATGCGCGCCTATGACTAGATCTAAGTGGCGCCTACTATAAACCCTTAGATGGGTTGATGGGGTTGAAGTCACCTCTAGGTTAGATCCAATAGTCTGATCAGACCATCTGACAGCCGAGATGGATCGACCAGATGGCACCTGTGCGTAAGCACGAGGTGGCTATAGGTCGATTGCATCTTAGGCGTGTAGCGAGGTCTGGTTGAGACAACCATTGAACACACATGAGTTAGGCCCGGGGTCACACCCGCTTGCCAGACCTCATGAGGGTTGTTCAGCCCTTGGCGCATGCATGGTTGACCATTAGGTCAACTCGAGTCAGTTAGGACTTGGTGCATGCAAGGGGCAGAGGATCTGACTAGATGAATGAGTGGATCCCTATCAATGGACCATTGTAAGGTTGTAGGGCACATAAGAAAATTAAAATTGATGCCAATGGGGTTTTCAAAATTTATTTTCTTTTAATTGGATCACATGTTGTTTGATGCCTATGCTTGTTTATTTATTCTTATGTGGGCTGCCCATGTTAAATGTGTGCTGTGCTGGGGCCTGCGTGCCTGGAATTAAACTTGTAAATTAATTTTATTGTGATCTGCGAATCACATTGTTAATTAATTTATTGTATATTTGACCTGCGAGTCAAACTTGTCTAGATAGATCAAAATGTATTTTGATTAGACAAGAGCACAAAGGCACACATCCCAGAGGGGCATTCAGCTGGTGGCGCACCTGAGGTGCTCTTGGCGCAAGGGCCTTGGGTTGGACCAGATGAGTGCTAAAGACCCAAGAAGAGCAAGTGAACACTTAAGTATCTTAAGGTCTTACTTAGGCTATGGGCTTTTACCACAAAAGATGCATGCTTTCTTTTATTGTTTAAATAAGTAGAACAGCATGATTTATTTATCTTCTGCTATAGCCATAGGATTTGCCTGATAGTAAGAAGATAAAAGACCGTTAAAATCCAAACGCTAAAATATCAAGCACGTAATGCCTTCTGACGCGAAACCTCACCTTTCTGATTATCGTTGGAGCCGTGTTGTACCCACTCAGTGGGCACGTCCATCTATCTTCAGACGGTGCGGGATTTCACCTGCGTGTTACAGAGAAGGGATTTATCGCTTCTCGTTGCTCAGCATAGCACGTGGTGGTCCAGGGAGTAGGTCGGGTCAGCTTGACCATGTAGGCTACATATGTGGCGCATATGGTAGCGCATGGAGGCAGCCATCTGTGGGATCAGAGACTGTGTTGTACCAACTCAGTTGGCACAGTCTGCTGGATTGCCCAGGTGAAGGGGAATCGCACGGGTTGGCGATTGGCTGGGACAGCCTACCAGAAATTAGTGCTTGTCATCTCTGTGCATCTTATCTCGCCTGAGCGGGACGCGGAGACCAAGTATGAAATCTGGATCCCATCTCACTAAAAGAGTGTTACTCTTTCGGGCTGTTTTGCTGGATTTTTCAGCCAGATAAAATAGTGAGAAAAGAATCTTTCTTAAGTCCTGGATTGATTCTAAACATTGATACTGACCTTGCTGTTCTTGCATTGTTGTAGATTCCTGCAGCAACGAACACCATGAGCTTCAATGTGCGATCCCTACTGGAAAGGGAGAAGTTTGCTGGGCCAAACTTCTCAGACTGGTTCGGACACCTTAAGATTGTTCTTAAGGCAGAGAGGAAACTGTATGTCCTCGAGACGGCTGTGCCGCCTCAACCCGCTGCGAACGCCGCAAGGGCGGTTCGTGATGCTTATGAAAAGCACGTCAATGATAGCATTGATGTCGCTTGCCTGATGCTAGCGTCTATGACGCCACCGCTGCAGCGTCAGCATGAGGATATGTCGGCTATAGAAATTATAGCGAACCTCAAGATGCTGTATGCTGCACAGGCGAGGACAGAACGCTATAATCTGACAAAGCTTTTCTTTCAGAGCAAACTGGCTGAAGGGAGCCCAGTGGGAGCTCACGTGCTCAAGATGATTGGGCACAAGGAGGCTCTGGAGAAACTGGGGCATACCATAAACCAGGAGCTTGCTGTAGACATTATTCTGCAGTCTCTCCCGCCCTCTTTCGATGCGTTCATTATTAATTTTAATATGAACAAGATCGATTGTACTCCGGCAGAGCTGCTGAATATGCTCTTGACAACTGAGGAGACTCTGAAGGGAAAGCCTTCAACCTCTGTCTTAATGGTTCCTTCTAGGAACAAGAAGAAGGGGAAGAAGGGCAAAGCCCCTGTCAAGAACTACAGTAAGGCTCTGAAACAAAAGGTTAAGCGGTCGAAGGACAACAGGTGTTTCCACTGTGGCCAGCTGGGTCACTGGAAAAAGGACTGTAAAGCGCTCCAAGGAGATAAGAGGGGAAGCATCACTTCTGGCTCAGGTATATATGTGACTGAGGTCATGTTATCTTCTTCTTCTATTTCATGGGTGTTGGACACTGCATGTGGAGTTCACATTTGTTCAAATGTGCAGGAACTCAAGAGAAGAAGGCAGGTGGGATAGCATGAGGTAGACGTACGCGTTGGAAACGGGGCACGGGTTGCTGCTGTTGCTGTAGGAGACTGAAGAAACCCCTTTCAAGAGGGGGGCCGAAACTTGTAGAAAACCCCTTTCAAGAGGGAAGCCGAAACCCTGATTGTGGCGCACATATAGAGTTTTGCAAGCGGAAGATAGGGCTTCATGGGATCGCAATCATAAAAGCATATGATCAACTTGTATAAGAGGAATATATCTAAAAGATCATACCAATGCCATCGATTTGATGATGCCTTGGAAGCAAAGGTTCAAGTGCTCCTTCTCCAAAGGTGACGCACACAACCGATGAAGATAGCTTGCTCTTTGAGTCCTTTGTGCTAGCAAAAGCACTTCAAAGAATCCTTGTCGCGTGAG
This sequence comes from Costus lasius, assembly GCA_027563935.2. Taxonomy (NCBI): domain Eukaryota; kingdom Viridiplantae; phylum Streptophyta; class Magnoliopsida; order Zingiberales; family Costaceae; genus Costus; species Costus lasius. Next base: position 88,746,480 of record CM050450.1, on the reverse strand, counting down.
GGTGTTTTCGAGATGAAGCTTGGCGAGAGTAACCTTCTTCTTCTCCTTCTCATCCGAATCCTTTTCGCCCCCAAAGAGGAACGTTGAGAAGAGAAGAGTGAAGTCGAGCGTTCAAAACGCTTTTGCGTTAAGGTGAAGTCGCCTTCATTACATTCCATTAATGGAAGATATGAAGCCATGCGCCACAACCAAACCAAAAAATGCCTAACGCCTTGAACCAAGCGTTCACCCTTTGTGAACCGGTTCAAGCAACTTTAATCCACTTCAATTTGGTTCAAGAACCAAATTAAACCAGCCCAAGCCATGGTCTAGATCTCACTCTGAACCAAAGGGTTCAAGATCTAACCGTTCATCTCTTGATGCTCTTGATCTCACCGATCTAGCATCAACTCTCTCGATCGAAGCTTACCGATCTCAAGCCCCAATCAATCAAACATGATCAGACCAGATCTCACTTACAATCAGAGTCTCTTTCCCTTTAAACTGAACCTAAACAATTCAGTCCACACGATCTGACTTAAGTAAGCCATATCACCAAATTGTGCGACCCTGAGGGTTTCCTTTAAATATCGGTAACGATAACTCACGTTATCATGATCAGTGAGGGGTATCTAGCAACACATCACTGTCTCCCGATATAAAGGAAAGAGTCTTTCAAGACTTCACCCAAACCACAGCACAAGCGTGAATCAACTCACTAGGCATTACATGTTTCCTTTGCCACTGGATGTTCTTATTGGACAAGCCTGTCAAGCTTGTAACTCCAATATGATGAGCATGATTAGATCAGATGAGCATAGTCACCTGGGTATGGCCATACACTTTCTCAATCATCTCATCTAGGGGGCCCCTATAGAACACCACACTCCTTCAACAAGGAGACGACAATCCTCTATCTATCACTAGTGCCCTAACCTGACTCATGATCATTATCCAAGATAGTCTATAACCATTATGTTTCAAATGATATTGAACTACCTCAAAACAATGACAATCATCATTTAGAAACACAAGTGATCTCAAGTCAGAGGACATGTGCCACTTGTTGCAATCAAGGATCATTCACATTGTGACAAGCAATTGAATATCCTAGTAGGGTCTGTCCAGTACATCCAATGTACCCATGAGTCTACATCTTATTCCATGCTCGAAGCATCCTATAAGATTAGAATACATATTAGTCTCAATCATATCAAGGCTGTCTCATGTTCACCAAGATATATCGACTAAGGACATTTAGCATGTCAGCCTAGCTGAACAGCTTTGAGACATTATTCAGTAGTACACTTATTACAGCAGACAAGGTAACAACCTGAATAATAACCATGCCTTTATAAACACAAGAGTTTATTACATGATACTGATACAATCCCAAGGCCTCAAACATTAGCCTTAAGGGCATACCCCAACAATCTCCCACTTGCACTTAATCTAATGGTTGAGAAATCTCAAACCCATGTTATTACAGTGCTTCTCATGCTTCTGCTGCGCCAGAGGCTTGGTAAGCGGGTCAGCCAGATTGTCGTCTGTATGAACCTTGCATATTTTGATCTCGCCACGATCTATGATCTCCCGGATCAAGTGAAACCGTCTCTGTATGTGCTTGGACTTCTGGTGCGACCGTGGTTCCTTTGCTTGTGCGATGGCTCCAGTGTTTTCACAGAAGATAACCAAAGGATCGACACTCGAAGGAACAACACCAAGTTCTCTCACGAACTTACGAATCCACACTGCCTCCTTGGATGCTTCCGAGGCTGCAACATACTCGGCTTCTGTTGTGGAATCAGCAACAGTTGACTGTTTGAAACTCTTCCACACCACTGCTCCACCATTCAAGCTAAAAACATAGCCTGATTGCGATCGGAAATCATCCTGGTCCGACTGGAACGAAGCGTCAGTATATCCTTCTATACTGAGTTCTTCCTGACCACCATATATCAAGAACATATCTTTGGTCCTCCGCAGATATTTTAAGATGTTCTTGACTGCAATCCAGTGTGCCTGTCCTGGATTACTTTGGAAACGACTGGTCACGCTTAACCCGTAAGCGACGTCTGGGCGAGTACACAACATCGCATACATAATGGACCCAATAGCCGAAGCATAAGGCGTATTGTCCATTTCATCTTTCTCAGTCTGTGTTTGTGGACACTGACTCTTTGAAAGATTCAGACCATGTCTGACTGGAAGATATCCCCTTTTAGATTTCTCTAAATGGAATCTTTCCAGGACCTTATCGATGTAAGTACTCTGGCACAGCCGGAGAAGCCTCTTAGATCTATCCCTGTAGATCTTCACACCTAATACATAGGCTGCTTCTCCTAGATCTTTCATCTGGAAACATTTCCTTAGCCATGCCTTAACCGCATGCATTTCTGGAATATCATTTCCAATGATCAAGATATCATCGACGTAGAGGACTAGGAATGTAATCATGCTCCCACTAAACCTCTTATATACACACGGGTCATCTTCGTTCTTGATGAAACCAAACTCAGAGATTGATTCATCAAAACGAATATTCCAGCTTCTAGATGCTTGTTTCAGTCCATAAATGGACTTCTTTAGTTTGCATATTTTATGACGATCTGATGGATTAGTGAAACCTTCAGGTTGTGTCATATACACATCCTCATCCAGATTTCCATTAAGGAAAGCTATTTTCACATCCATCTGCCAGATCTCATAATCGTAATATGCTGCTATCGCGAAAAGAATCCGAATAGACTTAAACATGGCTACAGGAGAGAAAGTTTCATCATAATCTATCCCGTAGATTTGTTTGAAACCTTTCGCAACTAGCCTGCCTTTATAGGTAACCACGTTACCATCCATGTCAATCTTCTTCTTGAAGATCCATTTACAGCCTATAGGGATTACTCCCGGAGGTGGATCAACCAAATCCCAGACTTGGTTATCTGACATGGAGTCCATCTCGGCTCGCATAGCTTCAAGCCATCTAGCTGACTCCGGTCCACTGACCGCATCCGCATAAGTAAGGGGTTCATCATTATCAATGATGTAGACTCCGTCATAGCGCTCAGGCTGACGACGGATCCTTCCCGATCTTCGCGGTTCCCGTGATATCTGAGCCTCAGGTTGTTCAATGACCTGATCTACCGGCTCAGGCTCATCCAACTGTGCTTGACTACTTTGTCCTTCCTCTGGATGCTCATCCAGCTTTATTTCTCTCCCACTGGCCTCTTGCAGAAGAAACTCCTTCTCAAGAAATATGGCCGTCCGAGCAACAAATACTTTGTTCTCTTTGGGATCGTAGAAATAATAACCCTTAGTTTCCTTAGGGTAACCGACAAAGATACATTTCTCAGATCTGCTCTCTAGTTTCCCAGAGGCGAGCTTTTTGACATAAGCCTCGCAACCCCAGATCCTGATAAATGTCAAGCTCGGCTGTTTCCCATACCATAATTCATATGGCGTCTTTGAAACGGCCTTGGATGGCACTCGGTTTAGTACCTTTGCAGCTGTTTCCAGTGCAAATCCCCAAAAGGAATATGGAAGAGTAGCCTGACTCATCATAGAACGAACCATATCAAGTAACGTTCTATTTCTCCTCTCGGACACACCATTCCATTGCGGTGTTCCTGGCGGAGTGAGCTGTGAGATAATCCCACACTCCTTCAGATAGTCAGTAAACGCATGACTCAGGTATTCTCCACCTCGATCAGAACGAAGTGCCTTGATATTTCGGCCTAGCTGATTCTGTACTTCATTCTTGAACTCTTTGAACTTGTCAAAGGATTCACTCTTATGTCTCATTAGATAGACATAACCATATCTACTGAAATCATCAGTAAATGTAATGAAGTACTGATAGCCACCTCTGGCATGTTTACTAAATGGCCCACACACATCACTGTGTATAAGGTCAAGTAAACCTGAAGCCCTTTGACCTTTGTTAGGAAAAGGTGACTTCGTCATTTTACCCATTAAACAAGCTTTGCATGTATCAATCTCCTCATAGGAGAATGATCCCAGCAGTCCATGATCATGCAACCGCTTAATGCGCTTCTTGTTGATATGGCCTAAACGACTATGCCATAACAAGGTGCTGTCTTCAGCATACTTGGCTTTCTTATTATCAATGTTTTGTATAGAATATTCCATGTCCAACATGAATAACCCATTGTTAATTGAACCAGTAGCATAAACAATATTATCAAGAGAAAGTACACACTTTGAAATATTGCATTCAAAGGCAAATCCTTTCCTGACAAGAGCAGGAATAGAGATAATATTCTTGGTTATACTGGGTACAAAATAACAATTGTTTAATTCCAATACAATGCCAGATGGTAAAGAAATGAAATAGTCTCCTACAGCAACAGCAGCAACCCGTGCCCCGTTTCCAACGCGTAGGTCTACCTCATGCTGTCCCACCTGCCTTCTTCTCTTGAGTTCCTGTACATTTGAACAAATGTGAACTCCACATGCAGTGTCCAACACCCATGAAATAGAAGAAGAAGATAACATGACCTCAGTCACATATATACCTGAGCCAGAAGCGATGCTTCCCCTCTTATCTCCTTGGAGCGCTTTATAGTCCTTTTTCCATTGACCCAGCTGGCCACAGTGGAAACACCTGTTGTCCTTGGACCGCTTTACCTTCTGTTTCAGAGCCTTGCTGTAACTCTTGACAGGGGCCTTGCCCTTCTTCCCCTTCTTCTTGTTCCTAGAAGGAACCATTAAGACAGAGGTTGAAGGCTTTCCCTTCAGAGTCTCCTCAGTTGTCAAGAGCATATTCAGCAGCTCTGCCGGAGTACAATCGATCTTGTTCATATTAAAATTAATAATGAACGCATCGAAAGAAGGCGGGAGAGACTGCAGAATAATGTCTACAGCAAGCTCCTGGTTTATGGTATGCCCCAGTTTCTCCAGAGCCTCCTTGTGCCCAATCATCTTGAGCACGTGAGCTCCCACTGGGCTCCCTTCAGCCAGTTTGCTCTGAAAGAAAAGCTTTGTCAGATTATAGCGTTCTGTCCTCGCCTGTGCAGCATACAGCATCTTGAGGTTCGCTATAATTTCTATAGCCGACATATCCTCATGCTGACGCTGCAGCGGTGGCGTCATAGACGCTAGCATCAGGCAAGCGACATCAATGCTATCATTGACGTGCTTTTCATAAGCATCACGAACCGCCCTTGCGGCGTTCGCAGCGGGTTGAGGCGGCACAGCCGTCTCGAGGACATACAGTTTCCTCTCTGCCTTAAGAACAATCTTAAGGTGTCCGAACCAGTCTGAGAAGTTTGGCCCAGCAAACTTCTCCCTTTCCAGTAAGGATCGCACATTGAAGCTCATGGTGTTCGTTGCTGTAGGAATCTACAACAATGCAAGAACAGCAAGGTCAGTATCAATGTATAGAATCAATCCAGGACTTAAGAAAGATTCTTTTCTCACTATTTTGTCTGACTGAAAAATCCAGTAAACAGTCCGAAAGAGTAACACTCTTTTAGTGAGATGGGATCCAGATTTCATACTTGGTCTCCGCGTCCCGCTCAGGCGAGATAAGATGCACAGAGATGACAAGCACTAATTTCTGGTAGGCTGTACCAGCCAATCGCCAACCCGTGCGATTCCCCTTCATCTGGGCAATCCAGCAGACTGTGCCAACTGAGTTGGTACAACACAGTCTCTGATCCCACAGATGGCTGCCTCCATGTGCTACCATATGCGCCACATATGTAGCCTACATGGTCAAGCTGACCCGACCTACTCCCTGGACCACCACGTGCTATGCTGAGCAACGAGAAGGGATAAATCCCTACTCTGTAACACGCAGGTGAAATCCCGCACTGTCTGAAGATAGATGGACGTGCCCACTGAGTGGGTACAACACGGCTCCAACGATAATCAGAACAGTGAGGTTTCGCGTCAGAAGGCTTACGAGCTTGATATGTTAGCGTTGGATTTTAACGGTCTTTTAACTTCTTAACTATCATGCAAACCCTATGGTGATAGCAGAAGATAAACTCATGCAGTTCTAATTATATAAGGAATAAAAAGAAAGCATGGATCTTATGTGGTAAAAGCCCATAGAGCCTAAGTAAGACCTTAACCTAATTTTAAGTCTTCACTAGCTCTTCTTGGGTCTTTTGCCTTTCATCTGGTCCAACCCAGGGCCCTAGCGCCAAGAGCACCTCAGGTGCGCCACCAGGTGAATGCCCCTCTTGGATGTGTGCCTTTGTGTTCTTGTCTGATTGAAACACATTTTAATCTATCTAGACAAGGTTGACTCGCAGGTCAACTACACATTATAAATAAATTAAAAATTGTGATTCGCAGATCACAAAATAATAATTTACCAGGCTCGCAGGCCCCAGCACAGCACACATTAAAAGGGCAACCCACATAAGATTAAATAAACAAGCACATGGCATCAAATCAACATGTGATCCATTTAACAAGAAAATAAAATTTTGAAAACCCCATTGGCATCAATTTTAATTTTCTTATGAGCCCTACAACCTTACAATGGTCCACTGATAGGGATCCACTCATCCATCTAGTCAGATCCTCTGTCCCTTGCATGCACCAAGTCCTAACTGACTCGCGTTGACCTAATGGTCAACCATGCATGCGCCAAGGGCTGAACAACCCTCATGAGTTCTGGCAAGCGGGTGTGACCCCGGGCCTAACTCATGTGTTCTTACTGGTTGTCTCAACCAGACCTCGCTACACGCCTAAGATGCAATCGACCTATGGCCACCTTGTGCTTGCGCACAGGTGCCATCTGGTCGATCCATCTAGGCTGTCAGATGGTCTGATCAGACTATTGGATCCAACATAGAGGTGACTTCAACCCCATCAACCCATCTAAGGGTTTATTGTAGGCGCCACTTAGATCTAGTGAGGCGCACAAGTGATTAAGTTTTTAAGAAAACCTACATCATTCAACATGCGCCCTCCTTCATCATATATGCGTGCGCAAGGGAGTAAAAACATACACCATGTATTTTTCACTACTAAACATGAGATGCGCAAGATGCTAACTACTAGATCTACTAGTTAAACACAAACAAGGATCACAAATCAACAAGCAATCATATGATTCTACATACAACCGCATGCTCTGATACCAATTGAAGAAACCCCTTTCAAGAGGGGGGCCGAAACTTGTAGAAAACCCCTTTCAAGAGGGAAGCCGAAACCCTGATTGTGGCGCACATATAGAGTTTTGCAAGCGGAAGATAGGGCTTCATGGGATCGCAATCATAAAAGCATATGATCAACTTGTATAAGAGGAATAGATCTAAAAGATCATACCAATGCCATCGATTTGATGATGCCTTGGAAGCAAAGGTTCAAGTGCTCCTTCTCCAAAGGTGACGCACACAACCGATGAAGATAGCTTGCTCTTTGAGTCCTTTGTGCTAGCAAAAGCACTTCAAAGAATCCTTGTCGCGTGAGGGTGTTTTCGAGATGAAGCTTGGCGAGAGTAACCTTCTTCTTCTCCTTCTCGTCCGAATCCTTTTCGCCCCCAAAGAGGAACGTTGAGAAGAGAAGAGTGAAGTCGAGCGTTCAAAATGCTTTTGCGTTAAGGTGAAGTCGCCTTCATTACATTCCATTAATGGAAGATATGAAGCCATGCGCCACAACCAAACCAAAAAATGCCTAACGCCTTGAACCAAGCGTTCACCCTTTGTGAACCGGTTCAAGCAACTTTAATCCACTTCAATTTGGTTCAAGAACCAAATTAAACCAGCCCAAGCCATGGTCTAGATCTCACTCTGAACCAAAGGGTTCAAGATCTAACCGTTCATCTCTTGATGCTCTTGATCTCACCGATCTAGCATCAACTCTCTCGATCGAAGCTTACCGATCTCAAGCCCCAATCAATCAAACATGATCAGACCAGATCTCACTTACAATCAGAGTCTCTTTCCCTTTAAACTGAACCTAAACAATTCAGTCCACACGATCTGACTTAAGTAAGCCATATCACCAAATTGTGCGACCCTGAGGGTTTCCTTTAAATGTCGGTAATGATAACTCACGTTATCACGATCAGTGAGGGGTATCTAGCAACACATCACTGTTTCCCGATATAAAGGAAAGAGTCTTCCAAGACTTCACCCAAACCACAGCACAAGCGTGAATCAACTCACTAGGCATTACATGTTTCCTTTGCCACTGGATGTTCTTATTGGACAAGCCTGTCAAGCTTGTAACTCCAATATGATGAGCATGATTAGATCAGATGAGCATAGTCACCTGGGTATGGCCATACACTTTCTCAATCATCTCATCTAGGGGGCCCCTATAGAACACCACACTCCTTCAACAAGGAGACGGCAATCCTCTATCTATCACTAGTGCCCTAACCTGACTCATGATCATTATCCAAGATAGTCTATAACCATTATGTTTCAAATGATATTGAACTACCTCAAAACAATGACAATCATCATTTAGAAACACAAGTGATCTCAAGTCAGAGGACATGTGCCACTTGTTGCAATCAAGGATCATTCACATTGTGACAAGCAATTGAATATCCTAGTAGGGTCTGTCCAGTACATCCAATGTACCCATGAGTCTACATCTTATTCCATGCTCGAAGCATCCTATAAGATTAGAATACATATTAGTCTCAATCATATCAAGGCTGTCTCATGTTCACCAAGATATATCGACTAAGGACATTTAGCATGTCAGCCTAGCTGAACAGCTTTGAGACATTATTCAGTAGTACACTTATTACAGCAGACAAGGTAACAACCTGAATAATAACCATGCCTTTATAAACACAAGAGTTTATTACATGATACTGATACAATCCCAAGGCCTCAAACATTAGCCTTAAGGGCATACCCCAACAGAGACTATTTCATTTCTTTACCATCTGGCATTGTATTGGAATTAAACAATTGTTATTTTGTACCCAGTATAAACAAGAATATTATCTCTATTCCTGCTCTTGTCAGGAAAGGATTTGCCTTTGAATGCAATATTTCAAAGTGTGTACTTTCTCTTGATAATATTGTTTATGCTACTGGTTCAATTAACAATGGGTTATTCATGTTGGACATGGAATATTCTATACAAAACATTGATAATAAGAAAGCCAAGTATGCTGAAGACAGCACCTTGTTATGGCATAGTCGTTTAGGCCATATTAACAAGAAGCGCATTAAGCGGTTGCATGATCATGGACTGCTGGGATCATTCTCCTATGAGGAGATTGATACATGCAAAGCTTGTTTGATGGGTAAAATGACGAAGTCACCTTTTCCTAACAAAGGTCAAAGGGCTTCAGGTTTACTTAACCTTATACACAGTGATGTGTGTGGGCCGTTTAGTAAACATGCCAGAGGTGGCTATCAGTACTTCATTACATTTACTGATGATTTCAGTAGATATGGTTATGTCTATCTAATGAGACATAAGAGTGAATCCTTTGACAAGTTCAAAGAGTTCAAGAATGAAGTACAGAATCAGCTAGGCCGAAATATCAAGGCACTTCGTTCTGATCGAGGTGGAGAATACCTGAGTCATGCGTTTACTGACTATCTGAAGGAGTGTGGGATTATCTCACAGCTCACTCCGCCAGGAACACCGCAATGGAATGGTGTGTCCGAGAGGAGAAATAGAACGTTACTTGATATGGTTCGTTCTATGATGAGTCAGGCTACTCTTCCATATTCCTTTTGGGGATTTGCACTAGAAACAGCTGCAAAGGTACTAAACCGAGTGCCATCCAAGGCCGTTTCAAAGACGCCATATGAATTATGGTATGGGAAACAGCCGAGCTTGACATTTATCAGGATCTGGGGTTGCGAGGCTTATGTCAAAAAGCTCGCCTCTGGGAAACTGGAGAACAGATCTGATAAATGCGTCTTTGTCGGTTACCCTAAGGAAACTAAGGGTTATTATTTCTACGATCCCAAAGAGAACAAAGTATTTGTTGCTCGGACGGCCATATTTCTTGAGAAGGAGTTTCTTCTGCAAGAAGCCAGTGGGAGAGAAATAAAGCTGGATGAGAATCCAGAGGAAGGACAAAGTAGTCAAGCACAGTTGGATGAGCCTGAGCCGGTGAATCAGGTTATTGAACAACCTGAGGCTCAGATATCACGGGAACCGCGAAGATCGGGAAGGATCCGTCGTCAGCCTGAGCGCTATGACGGAGTCTACATCATTGATAATGATGAACCCCTTACTTATGCGGATGCGGTCAGTGGACCGGAGTCAGCTAGATGGCTTGAAGCTATGCGAGCCGAGATGGACTCCATGTCAGATAACCAAGTCTGGGATTTGGTTGATCCACCTCCGGGAGTAATCCCTATAGGCTGTAAATGGATCTTCAAGAAGAAGATTGACATGGATGGTAACGTGGTTACCTATAAAGGCAGGCTAGTTGCGAAAGGTTTCAAACAAATCTACGGGATAGATTATGATGAAACTTTCTCTCCTGTAGCCATGTTCAAGTCTATTCGGATTCTTTTCGCGATAGCAGCATATTACGATTATGAGATCTGGCAGATGGATGTGAAAACAGCTTTCCTTAATGGAAATCTGGATGAGGATGTGTATATGACACAACCTGAAGTTTTCACTAATCCATCAGATCGTCATAAAATATGCAAACTAAAGAAGTCCATTTATGGACTGAAACAAGCATCTAGAAGCTGGAATATTCGTTTTGATGAATCAATCTCTGAGTTTGGTTTCATCAAGAATGAAGATGACCCGTGTGTATATAAGAGGTTTAGTGGGAGCGTGATTACATTCCTAGTCCTCTACGTCGATGACATCTTGATCATTGGAAATGATATTCCAGAAATGCATGCGGTTAAGGCATGGCTAAGGAAATGTTTCCAGATGAAAGATTTAGGAGAAGCAGCCTATGTATTAGGTGTGAAGATCTACAGGGATAGATCTAAGAGGCTTCTCGGGCTGTGCCAGAGTACTTACATCGATAAAGTCCTGGAGAGATTCCATTTAGAGAATTCTAAAAGAGGATATCTTCCAGTCAGACATGGTCTGAATCTTTCGAAGAGTCAGTGTCCACAAACACAGACTGAGAAAGATGAAATGGACAATACGCCTTATGCTTCGGCTATTGGATCCATTATGTATGCGATGTTGTGTACTCGCCCAGACGTCACTTACGGGTTAAGCGTGACCAGTCGGTTCCAAAGTAATCCAGGTATGGCGCACTGGATTGCAGTCAAGAACATTATAAAATATCTGCGGAGGACCAAAGATATGTTCTTGATATATGGTGGTCAGGAAGAACTCAGTATAGAAGGATATACTGACGCTTCATTCCAGTCGGACCAGGATGATTTCCGATCGCAATCAGGCTATGTTTTTAGCTTGAATGGTGGAGCGGTGGTGTGGAAAAGTTTCAAACAGTCAACTGTTGCTGATTCCACAACAGAAGCCGAGTATGTTGCAGCCTCGGAAGCATCCAAGGAGGCAGTGTGGATTCGTAAGTTCGTGAGAGAACTTGGTGTTGTTCCTTCGAGTGTCGATCCTTTGGTTATCTTCTGTGATAACACTGGAGCCATCGCACAAGCAAAGGAACCACGGTCGCACCAGAAGTCCAAGCACATACAGAGACGGTTTCACTTGATCCGGGAGATCATAGATCGTGGCGAGATCAAAATATGCAAGGTTCATACAGACGACAATCTGGCTGACCCGCTTACCAAGCCTCTGGCGCAGCAGAAGCATGAGAAGCACTGTAATAACATGGGTTTGAGATTTCTCAACCATTAGATTAAGTGCAAGTGGGAGATTGTTGGGGTATGCCCTTAAGGCTAATGTTTGAGGCCTTGGGATTGTATCAGTATCATGTAATAAACTCTTGTGTTTATAAAGGCATGGTTATTATTCAGGTTGTTACCTTGTCTGCTGTAATAAGTGTACTACTGAATAATGTCTCAAAGCTGTTCAGCTAGGCTGACATGCTAAATGTCCTTAGTCGATATATCTTGGTGAACATGAGACAGCCTTGATATGATTGAGACTAATATGTATTCTAATCTTATAGGATGCTTCGAGCATGGAATAAGATGTAGACTCATGGGTACATTGGATGTACTGGACAGACCCTACTAGGATATTCAATTGCTTGTCACAATGTGAATGATCCTTGATTGCAACAAGTGGCACATGTCCTCTGACTTGAGATCACTTGTGTTTCTAAATGATGATTGTCATTGTTTTGAGGTAGTTCAATATCATTTGAAACATAATGGTTATAGACTATCTTGGATAATGATCATGAGTCAGGTTAGGGCACTAGTGATAGATAGAGGATTGCCGTCTCCTTGTTGAAGGAGTGTGGTGTTCTATAGGGGCCCCCTAGATGAGATGATTGAGAAAGTGTATGGCCATACCCAGGTGACTATGTGCATCTGATCTAATCATGCTCATCATATTGGAGTCACAAGCTTGACCTGCTTGTCCAATGAGAACATCCAGTGGCAAAGGATACATGTATGCCTTGTGAAGTGGATTCACACTTGTGCTATGGTTTGGGTGTAGTCTTGGAAGACTCTTTCCTTTATATCGGGAGACAGTGATGTGTTGCTAGATACCCCTCACTGATCGTGATAATGTAAGTTATTGTTACCGACATTTAAAGGAAACCCTTAGGGTCGCACAATTTGATGATATGGCTTACTTAAGTCAGATCGTGTGGACTGGATTGTTTTGATTCAGTTTAAAGGAGTTTAAACTCTGATTGTAAGTGAGATCCAGTCTAATCATGTTTGATTGATTAGGGCTTGCGATCGGTAAGCTTCGATCGAGAGAGATGATGCTAGATCGGTGAGATCAAGAGCATCATGAGATGAACGGTTAGATTGGAAACCTTAGGGTTTAGTTGATCTAGACCGATTGGCTTGGGCTGGCTTGGTTTGGCCTTTGGACCGAACACATTTACTTTGAACCGGTTCAAGAGCTTGAACGTATGGTTCATTGTTTTGGCGTTTTGATCGATTTAGTGATCATGAACGCATGGCTTAATGGATTTTCCAATTTTGGAAAGTCATTTAGCGCATGTTCCCTTGAACGCCAAATGACTTGAACGCTCCATTCAACTCTCGTCTCCTTGCTCTTGCTTGACGAGACTTTGGTGTGGAGAAGGCGAGGTCTTGGTGGAGGTTCGGCAAGCCTAGACATCATCTCTCATTTCCTTACCATACGAGAGGGACCCTTGAAGGACCTTGCTAGCACAAGGATCTCCAAGGAGCAAGCACATCATCTTGTGTGCGTCAACTAGGGAGAAGATCCCTTTCGATCTTTCTCTTCCAAGTCGCCATCTTCCTCATGGCTTTGGTATGGATCTAAACTTCATCAAGTTGATCATATTATCTTGCTAAGATCCATGAAAAACCCTTGCTTCCGCTTGCAATTTTTATGCGCCACCTTTAAGGGTTTTTCGCCCCCCTCTTGAAAGGGGTTTCATCTGCTTGCGCTCCCCCTTGAAGGGGACTCTACAGATATGTCTGCTATGGAAATGATAGCAAACCTCAAGATGCTATATGCTGCACAGGCGAGGACTGAACGCTATAATTTGACCAAGCTTTTCTTTCAGAGCAAACTGGCTGAAGGGAGTCCAGTGGGAGCTCATGTGCTCAAGATGATTGGGCACAAAGAGGCTCTAGAGAAACTGGGGCATACCATCAATCAGGCGCTTGCTGTAGACATTATTCTGCAGTCTCTCCCGGCCTCTTTCGATCCGTTCATTATTAATTTTAATATGAACAAGATCGACTGTACTCCGGCAGAGTTGCTGAATATGCTCTTGACTACAGAGGAAACTCTAAAGGGCAAGCCTTCAACCTCTGTCTTGATGTTCCCTTCCAGGAACAAGAAGAAGGGGAAGAAGGGCAAAGCCCCTGTCAAGAACTACAACAAGGCTCTGAAACAGAAGGTTAAGCGGTCGAAGGAATACAGATGTTTCCACTATGGCCAGCTGGGTCACTGGAAAAAGGACTGTAAAGCGCTCCAAGGAGACAAGAAGGGAAGCATCGCTTCTGGCTCAGGTATTTTTGTGACTGAGGTCATGTTTTCTTCTTCTATTTCATGGGTGTTGGACACTGCATGTGGAGTTCACATTTGTTCAAATGTACAGGAACTCAAGAGAAGAAGATAGGTGGGACAGCATGAGGTGGACCTACGAGTTGGGAACGGGGCATGGGTTGCTGCTGTTGCTGTAGGGGTTTATTACATCTCATTACCATCTGGACTTGTATTAGAACTGGACAATTGTTATTTTGTTCTGAGTATTACGAAAAATATTATCTCTATTCCTACTCTTGTCAGGAAAGGTTTTTCCTTTGAATGCAATATTTCAAAGTGTGTTCTTTCTTTAGATAATATTGTTTATGCTTCTGGATCAATTAACAATGGGTTATTCATGTTGGACATGGAATGTTCTATACAAAATATTGATAATAAGAAAGCCAAGTATGCTGATGACAGCACCTTGTTATGGCATAGTCGTTTAGGCCATATTAACAAGAAACGCATTAAGCGGTTGCATGATCATGGACTACTGGGATCATTCTCCTATGAGGAGATTGATACATGCAAAGCTTGTTTATTGGGTAAAATGACGAAGTCTCCTTTTCTTCACAAAGGTCAAAGGGCTTCAGGTTTACTTGACCTTATACACAGTGATGTGTGTGGGCCATTTAGTAAACATGCCAGAGGTGGCTATTCATACTTCATTACCTTTACTGATGATTTCAGTAGATATGGGTATGTCTATCTAATGAGACATAAGAGTGAATCTTTTGACAAGTTCAAAGAGTTCAAAAATGAAGTACAAAATCAGCTAGGCCGAAATATCAAGGCACTTCGTTCTGATCGAGGTGGTGAATACCTAAGTCGAGAGTTCACTGACTATCTAAAGGAGTGTGGGATTATCTCACAGCTCACTCCGCCAGGAACACCGCAGTGGAATGGTGTGTCCGAGAGGAGGAACAGAACATTACTTGATATGGTTCGTTCTATGATGAGTCAGGCTACTCTACCTTACTCCTTTTGGGGATTTGCACTGGAGACAGCTGCAAAGGTA
Organism: Costus lasius; assembly: GCA_027563935.2. Classification (NCBI taxonomy): domain Eukaryota; kingdom Viridiplantae; phylum Streptophyta; class Magnoliopsida; order Zingiberales; family Costaceae; genus Costus; species Costus lasius. Next base: position 88,731,428 of record CM050450.1, on the reverse strand, counting down.
CTAAACCGAGTGCCATCCAAGGCAATTTCTAAGACTCCATATGAGTTATGGTATGGGAAACAGCCTAGCTTGACATTTATCAAGATCTGGGGTTGCGAGGCTTATGTCAAAAGGCTCGCCTCTGGGAAACTAGAGAGCAGATCTGAGAAATGCATCTTTGTCGGTTACCCTAAGGAAACTAAGGGTTATTATTTCTACGATCCCAAAGAGAACAAGGTATTTGTTGCTCGGACGGCCATTTTTCTTGAGAAGGAGTTTCTTCTGCAAGAGGCCAATGGGAGAGAAATAAAACTGGATGAGAATCCAGAAGAAGGACAAAGTAGTCAAGCACAGTTGGATGAGCCTGAGCCAGTAGAACAGGTTATTGAACAACCTGAGGCTCAGATATCACGGGAACCGCGAAGATCGGGAAGGATCCGTCGACAGCCTGAGCGCTATGACGAAGTCTACATCATTGATCATGATGAACCCCTTACTTATGCGGATGCGGTCAGTGGACCGGAGTCAGCTAGATGGCTTGAAGCTATGCGAGCCGAGATGGACTCCATGTCAGATAACCAAGTCTGGGATTTGGTTGATCCGCCTCAGGGAGTAATCCCTATAGGATGTAAATGGATCTTCAAGAAGAAGATTGACATGGATGGTAACGTGGTTACCTATAAAGGCAGGCTAGTTGCGAAAGGTTTCAAACAAATCTACGGGATAGATTATGATGAAACTTTCTCTCCTGTAGCTATGTTCAAGTCTATTCGGATTATACTTGCGATAGCGGCATATTATGATTATGAGATCTGGCAGATGGATGTGAAGACTGCTTTCCTTAATGGAAAACTGGATGAGGATGTGTATATGACACAACCTGAAGGTTTCACTAATCCATCAGATCGTCATAAAATATGCAAGTTAAAGAAGTCCATTTATGGACTTAAGCAAGCATCAAGAAGCTGGAATATTCGTTTTGATGAATCAATCTGTGAATTTGGTTTCATCAAGAATGACGATGACCCGTGTGTATATAAGAGGTTTAGTGGGAGCGTAATTACTTTCCTAGTCCTCTACGTCGATGATATCTTAATCAATGGAAACGATATTCCTGAACTGCATGCTGTCAAAGCATGGTTAAGAAAATGTTTCCAGATGAAAGATCTAGGAGAAGCAGCCTATGTGTTAGGTGTGAAGATCTACAGGGATAGATCTAAGAGGCTTCTCGGGCTGTGCCAGATGTTGGGGTATGCCCTTAAGCCTAATGTTTGAGGCCTTGGGATTGTAACAGTATCATGTAATAAACTCTTGTGTTTATAAAGGCATGGTAATTATTCAGTTTGTTACCTTGTCTGCTGCAATAAGTATACTTCTGAATAATGTCTCAAAGCTGTTCAGCTGGGCTGACATGCTATTATGTCCTTAGTCGATGTATCTTGGTGAACATGAGACAGCCTTGATATGGTTAAGACTAATATGTGTTCTAATCTTATAGGCTGCTTCGAGCATGGAATAAGATATAGACTCATGAGTACATTGGATGTACTGGACAGACCCTACTAGGATATTCAGTTGCTTGTCACAATGTGAATAATCCTTGAGTGCAACAAGTGGCACATTTCCTCTGACTTGAGATCACTTGTGTTTTCTAAATGATGATTGTCATTGTTTTGAGGTAGTTCAATATCATTTGAGAAATAATGATTATAGACTATCTTGGATAATGAGCTTGAGTCATGTTAGGGCACTAGTGATAGACATAGGATTGCCGTCTCCTTGTTTAAGGAGTGTGATGTTCTAAAGGGGCCCCCTGGATGAGATGATTGAGAAAGTGTATGGCCATACCCAGGTGACAGTGTTCATCTGATCTAATCATGCTCATCATATTGGAGCTACAAGCTTGATACGCTTGTCCAATAAGAACATCCAGTGGCAAAGGAAGTATGCATGCCTTGTGAATTGGATTCACACTTGTGCTGTGGTTTGGGTGTAGTCTTGGAAGACTCTTTTCTTTATACCGGGAGACAGTGATGTGTTGCTAGATACCCCTCACTGATCGTGATAACGTGGGTTATCGTTACCGACATTTAAAGGAAACCCTCAGGGTCGCACAATTTGATGATATGGCTTACTTAAGTCAGATCGTGTGGACTGAATTGTTCGAGATCAGTTTAAAGGGATTTAATCTCTGATTGTAAGTGAGATCTAGTCTGATCATGTATGATTGATTAGAGCTTGAGATCGGTAAGCTTCGATCGAGAGAATAGATGCTAGATCGGTGAGATCAGAAGCATCAAGAGATCGACGGTTAGATCTGGAGCCTTAGGGTTTAATTTGATCTAGACCATGTCGCTTGGCTTATTTGGTCTTTGAACCAGACCAAGATGAACCGGCTCATGGATGAGCGAGTGGTTCAAAATAAGAGAAGAGATTTGCGACTTGTGAACGTTGAGACGTGTTTGCTATTTTTAGATAGCATGTCTCTTACGTGACTACATCTCACGTTGGCTCTATGGTCGCTCATCACTCTCGCCTCTTGCCTCTTCTCGTGTGGCTTGCTCTCTCGTGAAGAAGAGTTTTTGACGAAAAGAAGGAGGAAATCGCTAAGCAAGTTTTTCTCTTCCCTTCATACGATTGTGATACTTGGACGATCCTTGCTAGCACAAGGGACGACAAGAAGAAGCGCATTCTCATCTTGTGTGTGACGATTTGGAGAAGATCTCGTTTGATCTTTGCTTCCAAGGCGCCATCTAGAAATGGCCATGGTATGAATCGCATTCATTCTTGTTTACAAGTTATATCAAAGTTAATCATACTTCATGCACCGATTCTTTGAAACCCTAGTATCCACTGCCCATGTTTCTGTTTGCGCCAGTTTAGGGTTTTTCCCCCTTAGTCAGGGGACTTTCAATTGGTATCAGTTAGGATTTGGTGCATGCAAGGGCAGTGGATCTGACTAGGATGGATGAGTGGATCCCTAGTAATGGACCGTTGTAAGGTTGTAGGGCAAATAAGGAAATTAAAATTGATGCCTATGGGGTTTTCGAAATTTAATTTTCATGATTGGATCACATGTTGAATGATGCCATGTGCTTGTCTATTTATTCTTATGTGGGCTGCCCATGTTAAATGTCTGCTGTGCTGGGGCCTGCGTGCCTAGAAATTAAAGTTGTAAATTAATTATTGTGATCTGCGCATCACATTTCTTTAATTTATAAAATGTAATTGACCTGCGTGTCAATCTTGTCTAGATAGTTAAATTTGTAATTTAATTAGACAAGAGCACAGAGCACACATGGCAGAGGCGCATGCAACAGAGGCTTGACCAGGAGGGAGGTCCAGGGTTCGACTCTGGGACCAGGCGCATTTTCCCTGGTAGGCGCACCTGAGCTGCAGATGGCGCTTGGGCCCTGGTTTGGGCCAGATGAGCAGCAAAAGCCCCATGAACAAGAGCAAGTGAAGACTTAAGTTATGATTAAGATCTTACTAGGGCTATAGGCTTTTACCACATAAGATCCATGCTTTCTTTTATTGTTTATATAAGTAGAACAGCATGTTTTAATTTATCTTCTGCTATCACCATAGGAATTGCATGATAGTCAAGAAGATAAAAGACCGTTAAAATCCAACGCTAAAATATCAAGCTCGTAAGCCTTCTGACGCGAAACCTCACTGTTCTGACTATCGTTGGAGCCGTGTTGTACCCACTCAGTGGGCACGTCCATCTATCTTCAGACGGTGCGGGATTACACCTGCGTGTTACAGAGAAGGGATTTATCGCTTCTCGTTGCTCAGCATAGCACGTGGTGGTCCAGGGAGTAGGTCGGGTCAGCTTGACCATGTCGGCTACATATGTGGCGCATATGGTAGCACATGGAGGCAGCCATCTGTGGGGTCAGAGACTATGTTGTACCAACTCAGTTGGCATAGTCTGCTGGATTGCCCAGATGAAGGGGAATCGCACGGGTTGGCGATCGGCAGGGACTGCCTACCAGAAGTTAGTGCTTGTACTCTCTGTGCACCTTATCTCGCCTGAGCGGGACGCGGAGACCAAGTATGAAATCTGGATCCCATCTCACTAAAAGAGTGTTTACTCTTTCGGGCTGTTTTGCTGGATTTTTCAGCCAGATAAAATAGTGAGAAAAAGAATCTTTCTTAAGTCCTGATTGATTCTTAACATTGATACTGACCTTGCTGTTCTTGCATTGTTGTAGATACCTGCAGCAACGAACACCATGAACTTCAATGTGCGATCCCTACTGGAAAGGGAGAAGTTTGCTGGGCCGAACTTCTCTGACTGGTTTGGACACCTTAAGATCGTTCTTAAGGCTGAGAGGAAACTGTATGTCCTCGAGACGGCGATACCGCCTCAGCCCGCTCCGAACGCCGCAAGGGCGGTTCGGGAAGCTTATGAAAAGCACGTCAATGATAGCATTGATGTCGCTTGCCTGATGCTAGCGTCTATGACGCCACTGCTGCAGCGTCAGCATGAGGATATGTCTGCTATAGACATGATAGCAAACCTCAAGATGCTGTATGCTGCACAGGCGAGGATAGAACGCTATAATCTGACAAAGCTTTTCTTTCAGAGCAAACTGGCTGAAGGGAGCCTAGTGGGAGCTCACGTGCTCAAGATGATTGGGCACAAGGAGGCTCTAGAGAAACTGGGGCATACCATCAACCAGGAGCTTGCTGTAGATATTATTCTGCAGTCTCTCCCGCCCTCTTTCGATGCGTTCATTATTAACTTTAATATGAACAAAATCGATTGTACTCCGGCAGAGCTGCTGAATATGCTCTTGACTACTGAGGAAACTCTGAAGGGTAAGCCTTCGACCTCTGTCTTAATGGTTCCTTCCAGGAACAAGAAGAAGGGGAAGAAGGGCAAGGCCCCTGTCAAGAGCTACAGCAAGGTTCTGAAGCAGAAGGTTAAGCGGTCCAAGGAATACAGGTGTTTCCACTGTGGCCAGCTGGGTCACTGGAAAAAGGACTGTAAAGCGCTCCAAGGAGATAAGAGGGGAAGCTTCGCTTCTGGCTCAGGTATTTACGTGACGGAAGTCATGGTTTCATCTTCTTCTATATCATGGGTGTTGGACACTGCATGTGGAGTTCACATTTGTTCAAATGTACAGGAACTCAAGAGAAGAAGGCAGGTGGGACAGCATGAGGTGGACCTACGCGTTGGAAACGGGGCACGGGTTGCTGCTGTTGCTATAGGAGACTATTTCATTTCTTTACCATCTGGTCTTGTATTAGAACTAAACAGTTGTTACTTTGTTCCCAGTATTACTAAAAATATTATCTCTATTCCTGCTCTTGTCAGGAAGGGATTTTCCTTTGAATGCAATATTTCAAAGTGTGTTTTATCTTTTGATAATATTGTTTATGCAACTGGTTCAATTAACAATGGGTTATTCATGTTGGACATGGAAAGTTCTATACAAAACATTGATATTAAGAAAGCCAAGTATGCTGATGACAGCACCTTGCTATGGCATAGTCGTTTAGGCCATATTAACAAGAAACGCATTAAGCGGTTGCATGATCATGGACTGCTGGGATCATTCTCCTGTGAGGAGATTGATACATGCAAGGCTTGTTTAATGGGTAAAATGACGAAGTCACCTTTTCCTAACAAAGGTCAAAGGGCTTCAGGTTTACTTGACCTTATACACAGTGATGTGTGTGGGCCATTTAGTAAACATGCCAGAGGTGGCTATCAGTACTTCATTACCTTTACTGATGATTTCAGTAGGTATGGGTATGTCTATTTAATGAGACATAAAAGTGAATCTTTTGACAAGTTCAAAGAGTTCAAGAATGAAGTACAAAATCAGCTAGGCCGAAATATCAAGGCACTTCGTTCTGATCGAGGTGGAGAATACCTAAGTCATGCGTTTACTGACTATCTAAAGGAGTGTGGGATTATCTCACAACTCACTCCGCCAGGAACACCGCAATGGAATGGTGTGTCCGAAAGGAGAAATAGAACGTTACTTGATATGGTTCGTTCTATGATGAGTCAGGCTACTCTTCCATATTCCTTTTGGGGGTTTGCACTGGAAACAGCTGCAAAGGTACTAAACCGAGTGCCATCCAAGGCCGTTTCTAAGACTCCATATGAGTTATGGTATGGGAAACAGCCGAGCTTGTCATTTATCAGGATCTGGGGCTGCGAGGCTTATGTCAAAAAGCTTGCCTCTGGGAAACTAGAGAGCAGATCTGACAAATGCATCTTTGTCGGTTACCCTAAGGAAACTAAGGGTTATTATTTCTACGATCTCAAAGAGAACAAGGTTTTTGTTGCTCGGACGGCCATATTTCTTGAGAAGGAATTTCTTCTGCAAGAGGCCAGTGGGAGAGAAATAAAGTTGGATAAGAATCCAGAAGAAGGACAAAGTGCGCAAGCAGAGTTGGATGAGCCTGAGCCGGTAGAACGGGTTTCTGATCAACCTGAGGCTCAGATATCACGGGAACCGCGAAGATCGGGAAGGATCCGTCGACAGCCTGAGCGCTATGACGGAGTCTACATCATTGATAATGATGAGCCCCTCTCTTATGCGGATGCGGTCAGTGGACCGGAGTCAGCGAGATGGCTTGAAGCTATGCGCGCCGAGATGGACTCCATGTCAGATAACCAAGTCTGGGATTTGGTTGATCCGCCTCCGGGAGTTATCCCTATAGGCTGTAAATGGATCTTCAAGAAGAAGATTGACATGGATGGTAACGTAGTTACCTATAAAGGCAGGCTAGTTGCGAAAGGTTTCAAACAAATCTACGGGATAGATTATGATGAAACTTTCTCACCTGTAGCTATGTTTAAGTCTATTCGGATTCTTTTCGCGACAGCTGCATATTATGATTATGAGATCTGGCAGATGGATGTGAAAATAGCTTTTCTTAATGGAAATCTGGATGAGGATGTGTATATGACACAACCAGAAGGTTTCACTAATCCATCAGATCGTCATAAGATATGCAAGTTAAAGAAGTCCATTTATGGACTGAAACAAGCATCGAGAAGCTGGAATATTCGTTTTGATGAATCAGTCAATAAATTTGGTTTCATCAAGAACGAGGATGACCCGTGTGTATATAAGAGGTTTAGTGGGAGCGTGATTACTTTCCTAGTCCTCTACGTCGATGATATCTTGATCATTGGAAACGATATTCCTGAAATGCATGCGGTTAAGGCATGGTTAAGGAAATGTTTCCAGATGAAAGATCTAGGAGAAGCAGCCTATATATTAGGTGTAAAGATCTACAGGGATAGATCTAAGAGGCTTCTCGGGCTGTGCCAGAGTACTTACATAGATAAAGTCCTGGAGAGATTTCATTTAGAGAATTCTAAACGAGGATATCTTCCAGTCAGACATGGTCTGAATCTTTCGAAGAGTCAGTGTCCACAAACACAGACTGAGAAAGATGAAATGGACAATACGCCTTATGCTTCGGCTATTGGATCCATTATGTATGCGATGATGTGTACTCGCCCAGACGTCGCTTACGGGTTAAGCGTGACCAGTCGGTTCCAAAGTAATCCAGGTCAGGCACACTGGATTGCAGTCAAGAACATTTTAAAATATCTGCGGAGGACCAAAGATATGTTCTTGATATATGGTGGTCAGGAAGAACTCAGTATTGAAGGATATACTGACGCTTCGTTCCAGTCTGACCAGGATGATTTCCGATCGCAATCAGGCTATGTTTTTAGCTTGAATGGAGGAGCAGTGGTGTGGAAGAGTTTCAAACAGTCAACTGTTGCTGATTCCACAACAGAAGCCGAGTATGTTGCCTCGGAAGCATCCAAGGAGGCAGTGTGGATTCGTAAGTTCGTGAGAGAACTTGGTGTTGTTCCTTCGAGTGCAGATCTTTTGGTTATCTTCTGTGATAACACTGGAGCAATCGCACAAGCAAAGGAACCACGGTCACACCAGAAGTCCAAGCACATACAGAGACGGTTTCATTTGATCAGGGAGATCATAGATCGTGGCGAGATCAAAGTCTGCAAGGTTCATACAGATGACAATCTAGCAGACCCGCTTACAAAGCCTCTGGCGCAGCAGAAGCATGAGAAGCACTGTAATAATATGGGTTTGAGATTTCTCAACCATTAGATTAAGTGCAAGTGGGAGATTGTTGGGGTATGCCCTTAAGCCTAATGTTTGAGGCCTTGGGATTGTAACAGTATCATGTAATAAACTCTTGTGTTTATAAAGGCATGGTTATTATTCAGTTTGTTACCTTGTCTGCTGCAATAAGTATACTTCTGAATAATGTCTCAAAGCTGTTCAGCTGGGTTGACATGCTATTATGTCCTTAGTCGATGTATCTTTGTGAACATGAGACAGCCTTGATATGGTTAAGACTAATATGTGTTCTAATCTTATAGGATGCTTCGAGCATGGAATAAGATATAGACTCATGAGTACATTGGATGTACTGGACAGACCCTACTAGGATATTCAGTTGCTTGTCACAATGTGAATAATCCTTGAGTGCAACAAGTGGCACATTTCCTCTGACTTGAGATCACTTGTGTTTTCTAAATGATGATTGTCATTGTTTTGAGGTAGTTCAATATCATTTGAGAAATAATGATTATAGACTATCTTGGATAATGAGCTTGAGTCATGTTAGGGCACTAGTGATAGACATAGGATTGCCGTCTCCTTGTTTAAGGAGTGTGATGTTCTAAAGGGGCCCCCTGGATGAGATGATTGAGAAAGTGTATGGCCATACCCAGGTGATAGTGTTCATCTGATCTAATCATGCTCATCATATTGGAGCTACAAGCTTGACACGCTTGTCCAATAAGAACATCCAGTGGCAAAGGAAGTATGCATGCCTTGTGAATTAGATTCACACTTGTGCTGTGGTTTGGGTGTAGTCTTGGAAGACTCTTTTCTTTATACCGGGAGACAGTGATGTGTTGCTAGATACCCCTCACTGATCGTGATAACGTGGGTTATCGTTACCGACATTTAAAGGAAACCCTCAGGGTCGCACAATTTGATGATATGGCTTACTTAAGTCAGATCATGTGGACTGAATTGTTCGAGATCAGTTTAAAGGGATTTAATCTCTGATTGTAAGTGAGATCTAGTCTGATCATGTATGATTGATTAGAGCTTGAGATCGGTAAGCTTCGATCGAGAGAATAGATGCTAGATCGGTGAGATCAGAAGCATCAAGAGATCGACGGTTAGATCTGGAGCCTTAGGGTTTAATTTGATCTAGACCATGTCGCTTGGCTTATTTGGTCTTTGAACCAGACCAAGATGAACCGGCTCATGGATGAGCGAGTGGTTCAAAATAAGAGAAGAGATTTGCGACTTGTGAACGTTGAGACGTGTTTGCTATTTTTAGATAGCATGTCTCTTACGTGACTACATCTCACGTTGGCTCTATGGTCGCTCATCACTCTTGCCTCTTGCCTCTTCTCGTGTGGCTTGCTCTCTCGTGAAGAAGAGTTTTTGACGAAAAGAAGGAGGAAATCGCTAAGCAAGTTTTTCTCTTCCCTTCATACGATTGTGATACTTGGACGATCCTTGCTAGCACAAGGGACGACAAGAAGAAGCGCATTCTCATCTTGTGTATGACGATTTGGAGAAGATCTCGTTTGATCTTTGCTTCCAAGGCGCCATCTAGAAATGGCCATGGTATGAATCGCATTCATTCTTGTTTACAAGTTATATCAAAGTTAATCATACTTCATGCACCGATTCTTTGAAACCCTAGTATCCGCTGCCCATGTTTCTGTTTGCGCCAGTTTAGGGTTTTTCCCCCTTAGTCAGGGGACTTTCACCAGAGTACTTACATCGATAAAGTCCTGGAGAGATTCCATTTAGAGAATTCTAAAAGAGGATATCTTCCAGTCAGACATGGTCTGAATCTTTCAAAGAGTCAGTGTCCACAAACACAGACTGAGAAAGATGAAATGGACAATACACCTTATGCTTCGGCTATTGGGTCCATTATGTATGCGATGTTGTGTACTCGCCCAGACGTCGCTTACGGGTTAAGCGTGACCAGTCGATTCCAAAGTAATCCAGGTCAGGCGCACTGGATTGCAGTCAAGAACATTTTAAAATATCTGTGGAGGACCAAAGATATGTTCTTGGTATATGGTGGTCAGGAAGAACTCAGTATAGAAGGATATACTAACGCTTCGTTCCAATCGGACCAGGATGATTTTCGATCGCAATCAGGCTATGTTTATAGCTTGAATGGAGGAGCAGTGGTGTGGAAGAGTTTCAAACAGTCTATTGTTGCTGATTCCACAACAGAAGCCGAGTATGTTGCAGCCTCGGAAGCATCTAAGGAGGTAGTGTGGATTCGTAAGTTCGTTCAGGAACTTGGTGTTGTTCCTTCGAGTGCAGATCCTTTGGTTATCTTCTGTGATAACACTGGAGCAATCGCACAAGCAAAGGAACCACGGTCGCACCAGAAGTCCAAGCACATACAGAGACGGTTTCATTTGATCCGGGAGATCATTGATCGAGGCGAGATCAAAGTCTGCAAGGTTCATACAGATGACAATCTGGCTGACCCGCTTACCAAGCCTCTGGCGCAGCAGAAGCATGAGAAGCACTGTAATAATATGGGTTTGAGATTTCTCAACCATTAGATTAAGTGCAAGTGGGAGATTGTTGGGGTATGCCCTTAAGGCTAATGTTTGAGGCCTTGGGATTGTATCAGTATCATGTATAAACTCTTATGTTTATAAAGGCAATGGTTGTTATTCAGTTTGTTACATTGTCTGCTGCAATAAGTGTACTTCTGAATGATGTCTCAATGCTGTTCAGCTAGGCTGACATGCTCTATGTCCTTAGTCAAGATATCTTGGTGAACATGAGACAGCCTTGATATGATTGAGACTAATATGTGTTCTAATCTTATAGGATGCTTCGAGCATGGAATAAGATGTAGACTCATGGGTACATTGGATGTACTGGACAGACCCTACTAGGATATTCAATTGCTTGTCACAATGTGAATAATCCTTGATTGCAACAAGTGGCACATATCCTCTGACTTGAGATCACTTGTGTTTCTAAATGATGATTGTCATTGTTTTCAGGTAGTTCAATATCATTTGAAACATAATGGTTATAGACTATCTTGGATAATGATCATGAGTCAGCTTAGGGCACTAGTGATAGATATAGGATTGCCGTCTCCTTGTTTAAAGGAGTGTGATGTTCTACTGGGGGCCCCCCTGGATGAGATGATTGAGAAAGTGTATGGCCATACCCAGGTGACTATGTTCATCTGATCTAATCATGCTCATCATATTGGAGTTACAGGCTTGACTCGCTTGTCCAATAAGAACATCCAGTGGCAAAGGAAATTTGTATGCCTCGTGAAGTGGATTCACACTTGTGCTGTGGTTTGGGTGTAGTCTTGGAAGACTCTTTCCTTTATATCGGGAGACAGTGATGTGTTGCTAGATACCCCTCACTGATCGTGATAACGTAAGTTATCGTTACCGACATTTAAAGGAAACCCTTAGGGTCGCACAATTTGATGATATGGCTTACTCATGTCAGATCGTGTGGACTGAATTGTTTTGGTTCAGTTTAAAGGGATTTAAACTCTGATTGTAAGTGAGATCTGGCCTGATCATGTTTGATTGATTAGGGCTTGAGATCGGTAAGCTTCGATCGAGAGATTGGATGCTAGATCGGTGAGATCAGGGGCATCAAGAGATGAACGGTCAGATCTGGAACCTTAGGGTTTAATTTGATCTGGACTCAAGGCTTGGCTTGATTGGTTTTGAACCAAACCAATATGAACCGGCTCATATGTGAGCGCATGGTTCAAAGGGGAGATGCATATGCGTTCGGTTCACTTGGGTGAACGCATCAACGCATGAAGTGAAGGCTTACTATTTTTGGAAGTGGCGGTTTCCAAAATAGCTTCTCAACGCCTCACGTTCACCACTCCTCACGTTTTGTCGCTCCTTCCTTTTGACGGATATTCACTCTCGTGTGATAGAGGTCTTGACGACAAGGAGCTCTCGGCCAAGGAAGAAAAACATCTCCTCCCTTCATTCGACAAGGAGACTTGAAGATCTTTGCTAGCACAAGGATCAACAAGGAGGCGCCATCTATCTTCTTGTGTGCGGTACCTTCGGAGGAAAGCTTCTTGCGATCTTCTTCCAAAGCTCCATCAAAGCGATGGCCATGGTATGAATCTCTTCTGATCTATATTAGTTCATGAAAGTTGATCATATGACAAGTTAAAAGATCTATAGAAACCCTTGCTTCCGCTTGTTTTATGTTATGCGCCTATCTAGGGTTTCGCTCCCCCTTGAAGGGGACTCTACACGCTGAACCACTGTACGTGTCCAAAAATTCGTCGGATGGAGGATGTCGCACCAGGGGAAGACGAGGGAGCCGGCGGCTCTTCTGGTGCCGCCGAACGCACGCGATTGCTCTTGACGGAGAAGACGCGGACAGGCAGCCAGCCGCTGTGTTCGCAGGGGAAAAATAGAGGAAGCGGGCGGCGTACGAGGCGGGATTTAGGGAAAGATTAGGGATAATAGGTTTCGGATTAAGAAAGGGGTTTAGAGTTTTATTTATAGGGAAATTTAGAGAAAAAAATAGGGCAAAACAAGGGAGAGATTTTAGGGCTAATTAGACTAGGATTCTGAATTTTAAATTTTAAATTTAACTTAATAAATTAAATAAAAAAAATCAGGTTATAACACATGATATAGAAGTAGAAAGGTTGACTTCAGTAACATAAATACCTGAGCATGAAGACGAAGCCTTGCCTCTCTTCTTCTCATTCTGAAGTCGCAATATGTCCTTTATCATGTGAGGTGGTCCCCCACATGAGTAGCACTTGTTATTCCTGACTCTTTCTATCTTTATCTTCAATGTCTTATTTAAGCCTCTGGGCTCAACACATTGAATGTCTACTTTAGGAGGGTTGAGCTCAACCAATTCATCAAAGAGCTGCCTTAGATTAGAAATAATCTCAGAGGCATTCTTAGATTCATATTGCCCTCTTAATTCGGGTGACATGTTGGTTAGCATTAAATTAGCAATCTCCAAAGTATCAACCTGATGCTTATCATAAGCTTCCTTCTCAGCCGTTGAGGCTGAGCATGAAAGTGGCTCAGGAATTGGCCGCTTAAGGACATAGAGCTTCCTCTCGAGCTTGAGCACATTTCTCAAGTTCATATACCAATCCAGTAAGTTGGATCCAACCAATTTATCCCTTTCTAGGGTAGATCACAGTGACCATCTGCCATTGTTCATAGCCATTTTTCGACAACAACCAAGAAATAGCAGATTAGTACTACTTGAAGTCATTTAAACTAGACTTGTCTTAAATGACTGTGGCTCCCACTATTTTAATCGAATTGACAACCCACAAAGTCAATTGGGAAATTTGTGATTTCCTAGTGAGATGAGATCCTCATTCCACATGAGGCTTTGCGTCCCACGAGGGTGGGATGAGATGCACAAAGTAACCCATGCTTCCTAAGGTGGGCACGCTGGCCGATTGCTCCAAGCAATTCCCCTTATTGAGACAATCTAGGCATTTCATGTCTAGCGAGGGCTAGATACAGCATGAAACCCTAATCTCTCAACGATGCCTCTAGAGTTTCATCATGTGCCTAGCACATATGAAAATCTAGTCAAGTCCATTCCTAATCGTTATGCACTAGGCCAACGAGTTTCCTTGCAAGGTGCGCCTGGTTATAACGGACTAGGGAAACCATTGCCACCACACACCTTCTAAAGATAAGTGGCTGTGTCCCACGATGGTGGGAAATAGTTCACAACACCACTGATCGATAGCTTGATGAGGGCTACGCATTAGAAGGCTACTAGACCTGATATTTTAATTGAGGGTTTTTGAGGTCTCATCAACTCAGTTTTATCTTATGTCTAACATTACAGGCATGCAATCCTATAGTGATATCATAATGATAAAACATCACAGGCATGCTTTAGCAGATAATGAAAGCAGTAAAGGGATAATGTGATCATAGCCTATTCAAGACATTGAACCAACCCATGCCAAAAGGAGATTTAACTCTTGACTTAGGACTCAAGCCCAAAGACCTAACCTAGCCGACCTCTAGCTTGAACTTCAAGGTTGGCTCCAAGGTCTTCCAAGGGTGAACCGCCACCTTGGAATGCTCAAGAAAGCTATCTCACAAGCCCTAAGGCTCGGCCATGCTTTCCTGAGCCGCCAAGCAAGCTTGCGCCACCATTGATGCATGTTGTGCCATCATGCAAGGAAGCACCACCAAGCATGTGCCATGAATCATGTAGGATGCGCCCCCTAATCTTCATCTTGAATTTTACAAAATAAAAGAAAAAGATGGCACGCAGGCCGCACAAAGATACGTCACAGGCATGCAAAAGGGGCTTGATTTATTATCACAACACCATGCATAATCAAGGCACTTACTCATGCAATTCTACATGCTCATGAAAAACATAAAATCTAAAATTTTACTTTTTCATAAAACAAGTCTCTTTTCCACATCTTCTTATCACAAATCTTTTGGTTATTTGCGATTAATTCTTCATGATGATTTTATAGATCCTATCGGCTGGCAATTTTGTCAGATCAAGAGACTCGGCCAGTCCAAAGACACAATGCCCGTCCTACTTGACAAAACTACGTGCGCCTTTGATCTTAAATCAGTTAAGAAAAATAATCCAAAAATCCAAAAGAGATTGAAAAGATGATGGGAAGAAGAAACCCAAAATATGTAGTATATTTTGTATCATTTTAAATACCTTATCATGCTAAATTGAGGATCTTTTACTTGTTTTTATGCTGAATCCATTAAATATTGCAAAGTCTACTTCTATTTTGGTTTTTCATGATTTTCAGGCAAAAAGACACTACTTTGGGCATTTTTAAGCAAAATAAAATACATGGAAGAGTTCTCATCATCAAGAAGAAGTCACACAATAAATTTCATGAAAATTGAAGCTAAGAACCAAAATACGGCAGTGCCGTAAACTATTTTACGGTACTGTATTTTCACGGCTACCGTATTATCAAGAACACGGCCATATTTTGGTGATTTTCCGAACAGAAAGTTTTTGTGATTTTACGGCACTGCCGTAAAAAATTACACTGGCCGTATTTTCCAGCGTTTCAGACTAGAGTGTTCAACCGATTTTACGGCACCACCATGAAGAAGTTTACAGTGCCGTATTTTGTGAAGACTTCAGACCAGAGAACTCGACTGAAATTATGGCACTGTCGTAAATGATATTACGGTACCGTATTTCCCAGCGTCTCCAGAACAGAACACTCAAGCTATTTTACGGCAGTGCCGTAACATATTACACTGCCGTAATTCCCAGTCAAAAACGTAATTTTTACGAGTCCGAATCTTGTGCGAGCCATAACTTTTGATCCATAGCTCCAAATTGAATTCTGAAAATTGTGTCACACTCGTATTTAAGAGGAGAAGACGCTCGAAGTGGAAGTAGAGAGTTTTATCTAGATTTGAGGGAGCAATCAACAAAGAGGTGGCTAGGGTTTGGCCTCACGCTGAGAGGCGTAGAGGGCACCTCAGGCCGTGATTTTCATCAGAAGCTTCGCTAGAGGAGAGAAAGATGCCACAGAAGTTTCAGAGTGTTTGGAGTCCGATCGGAGGAGGAATCAACAAAACAGCGGTGACAGCGCTGTTCATCACGAAATTACGGGTGTAATTTACATTACACCCGTGTTGTAACGTTATTTTTTTTCTCCTTCTCTGATTTCTAATTGTTCTAAACTATGATTCATTGTATTTTTTCCTCCATGCAAGCTTAACACTCTTTTGGGACATGGGGTGTAATCCCCTTGATTCTTAATGATTAGATAACTCTTCTATTTTCGTCATGATAATTTTTGCTATGATAATTTTACTTTTGTGATGGATTGTGCTTAGACTCTCTATAAGTCCATGTTACTAATTATGTTTTTAGAGTTTTTGCAATGAGACTGAAAGGTGATTTGCTTGAGAACTTGGAACCCTAGAATTGCATGTTAGGATCCCTTCCTTAGGTTAGATCTAATTTGATCTGTTCTAGTAAATTAATTGCCATGATTATAACATGAATCTACAGATTGATTCTATTTGTCAAACGTGGAGATCTTGTGCGAAAGCAAGGATCGAAACATTAGAGATCCATGAGTAAAACTAGTGTAGAGACTCGGATGCACGAAAGTGATCCTTGAGACTCCACTAGAGATTATCAACCTAGAATTCGGATGCATGAAAGTGATCTTTGAATTCTCTGATTGATGATTTACTTATCTTTAGCCTGGGATAAATCTTGCGCGAAAGTGAGGATTTATCTCTGCGTGGTTATCTGCACGAAAGTGAGATAATCCTTTTATGAAGTAAATTAGGTCTTTATTTTAGCAAGATTTGATTGACGGACCTTTTATATATCTAATCATTGAAGTTAAGGTAGATGAAACCCTAGTCCCATGTATCTTTCTTTGATTATCTCTTATTTTGTGCGCTTTCCTATTGTTTACTCACATCATACTCGATTGCTTAGCTAGTGAGAATACAACTATTTGGTACTTAACACGTAGGTCTCTGTGGATCGATTTTTTTATTACTTCGATAATTCCGTGCACTTGCAGAATCCTATCAAGTTTTTGGCGCCGTTGCCGGGGACCTTAGTTTTGTTAATATCAAAATAGTTGTTAGTATTGCTAGACTAAGTTTTATTTGTTTTTAGTTTTAACTTTGTTTTCTATTTTTTCAGGTTTTGGATTTTCACAGTTGTGACAGAGCTGTGATATTTAAAGATTTGTGAATCTGCTTGTGTTTTAGATTTTCTATTTTTTTTATATTCTGAAAAAAAAATAATTTGATTGATTGGTGTTGGATTATCTCTCTGTTCCTGATAGATTTGATAAATATGTCTTTTCATCACAATTCGTGGACATCAGAAAGAAGTAAGGGATACATGCCTCAAGGTGAGCCTAAAGATTATTCACAGCTTACTATTACAGAATACATGAATTACACTCTCTCCCTCTTATTTATTATAAAATTTGTAAAGGTAATGATCATTATTTTGATGAATGTCAATTTAGAAAGCATGCAAATCCCAGTAAAAGATTTGAAGATCTTAAGGGGATGATTAGTCGACTTGCTTCTCAAGTAGAATCTTTAACTGCTAAATCTAAAATTTTGGAAACCCAGTTAGCACAAAAAACAGGTTTACTTGAGTTTGATCCAGAAACTGAAAAACTTGATTTAGAAAATTCCCCCACTGATTATAATTGTTTTGAGATTGAGCCTTATGTGAATATTCATGAATCTTACTCTGATTTTGATGTTGTAAAATTGATTCCTTTGATAGTTTAGTTGAGGAAAAGTTTGAAGAAATTAAAATTGAAAAACCTTCTTTTGATGATAATTCTGATTTTGATAATATCTTGTTTATGGTTAAATTTGATGAGCTTGATAAAGGGTTGAAAATTATAGACATTGATGAACCCCACTGCAATTTTGGTGATATTGATGAAATTTATGATAAAACTCCTAAGGTTAACTCTGATTCTATTGTAAACATTGATAAATCTTATTTCTCATATGATTCTGATTTTGACTCTTCTGATGATGAATTATTTGTGGGGAAGCATGAGAAAATTAATTTTGAAGAGTCTCATCTTGACTTTAATGATGATTTTGAAATTGATAAATTGTTTGATGAAGCGCATGAAGAATCTGTAGATGATTTGAATATTGTGAAAATTGATGAATCTCACCATGTTGATATGTTGCCCATGTCTACTGTTGAATCTTGTGGTTTATTTGAAAAATTATGTTTTATTGAGGAATCTAATGAAAGACATAAACATTATTATGATGATCCAATGCTTGATTATTTTGATCAAAGTCCTACTTCTATTGCTATTGAAAATATTAATCTGAAGAAAGGACTCATGATTTTACTTTTTGACAAACATAGGAAAATCATAAAGATTGCCATGAGAGGATTTGAAAATTTTAATTTCTGCATACTTGAGAAAGCCACATTGATCATGATTTGTATTGAATTTTGGATATTTGGATTAGTGGCTAAACTTTTAGGAAGAAGAAAATGCAGAAAATTATATGCTTTATACTTTGGAACCGATTCACCTGTTTCACCATGATATTGATTTTTGGTCAAGCTATGGACCTAAAATTAGCGCTTCTTGGGAGGCAACCCAAGCACTTTTGTCTTAGTTTAGTTTCTTTTATTTTAGTTTATTTTTAGAATTAATTTTTCTTTTATTTTTGCAGGGAAAACAAATTTTTGCGCAAAATACTGCATTGCCGTAATCTATTTCACGCCCGTAATCTGTGTTGATTTTTTCTCCCGAGAGTTTTATGGATTTTATGGCGGTACCATATTCTTTTTATGGTACCGTATTTGCTGACCGTTTTCGACTTCACGTGCCATAATCTTGAGGGTTTTTGTTTCTGAAATTTTGTGAAATTACGGCACTGCCGTAAATGATTTCACGGTACCGTATTTTAAAACTGCAGTCTGCTTCTTTGCCTAGGTGTTTTGTCGCTGCGATTTTAAGAAACTGGGTTGCAAAAATTTTTGATCTTTGAAACAGCATGGAAGTACTCATCTTTGTCTATCATTTGGATATTTTTTCTGAATTTTAAAGTTCATGGATCATTCTAAAACACATAGTAACTTTTCGATAATGATTAACTTTTGTGCAGTTTGTGCAATTTTTAATCTGAGTAGCCTTCTTTCTACTGATGCCCTAAATTTCTGATAGATTTTGATCCTTTGATTTTTCACACGTCTGAAAAGAATATCTCTTATTCTATTACGTGGTTCTGTCCATTTTCTATTTGGATCATTAAAGCTTATTTTTGGGTAGGGCTACTTTTCATAAAAAATTCAAAAACTGCACAGTTTGCTTTCTACCAGTTATTGCTTATTTTGCATCCAGATTCAGAAAATCTTTAAGAGCAACTCTATTCCACCTCTAGCCACTGCATCTGCCTGTGACATCACTGTATCCATCTCTCAGCACTGGATTATACCATCTGTAGATTCTTACTTCTTCTACTACCTCTATTTCCATTGATTTGAATTATTTATGCAGTAGACTCTTCATTAGTGACTGATTTTTTTATCTATGCAGTGCTATCTCTCGCACCACCGGCCGACGATCTCACCTACAGATTGTATTCTCTAGCAGGCCACTAGAGATTACTCACTCCATTGTCGGCACCATCATTGCTAGTAGCTTTTCAGCCTTCTATTCCACCTCTGCTCGCCTGCATCAGCATCTTTCAGACCTCCGATGACATCTCTGATCCTCTCTTGAGATTATTTTTTATCATTATTATTTTTTGAAACTGTTTTTGATCTGAGCCTTATGTGAGCCTTATGTACCTTAAATTTTGCAGGAAATTTTCAAAAAGCATATCTTTGGACCCAGCTGCATTGGCCTGACAATGATTGAGCATGATCTATATAGTTTTGTGAGTATCATTTGCACTCTCTTATTCATGATTATTTCATATAGTTGCATCTCTGATTGTTTCACTCACTGAGATTTCTACTCGATGTGGTCTCTTGAATCTATCGTTTTACACGTTTGACCATGATTGTTTGAGTTTGATGCTTCACATCTTTTGTAGTAATTTTGATATATTTTGATGTTAAAAATTTTTATGACTTGAGGGGTGTATGAATTTTTCTATGATGATGACTGTGTTCATGCATAAGATTAGAAAAACCCTATCATGTTAGATTTATTTCTTCAATGCATATCTATTTTTGAAATTTGACATTGGTTGATGCATGAAACTTTGGGTAGATGTGTTATTTGAGGAATAAGATCTAAAGGTGAAACTACTCATTTGAATAAAATGAGCATATGAGTATAATTTTTAATTGATGTCAATTGATTAACCTAGTTGATGTCTAGTCTATTTTACTATTTGTTGGGAAGGAAGAATCCAAGATTCACAAAAAATAGTGAGAGACTCCCCTACTTGGCACTGTGTAAAATTGACAGTGGTACCTAAGAGATGGGTTGAAGTCTATAAAAAAAAAAGAGAGAGAAAATAATAATAAGACTCCTCTACTTGGCACTGTGTAAAATTGACAGTGGTACCGAAGAAAAGAGTTGAAGTCAAAAATGTTGGGGTATGCCCTTAAGGCTAATGTTTGAGGCCTTGGGATTATATCAATATCATGTATAAACTCTATGTTTATAAAGGCAATGGTTGTTATTCAGGTTGTTGCATTATCTGCTGCCATATGTATACTTCTGAATAATGTCTCAATGCTGTTCAGCTTGGCTAACATGCAGTATTGTCCTTAGTCGAGATATCTTGGTGAACATGAGACAGCCTTGATATGATTGAGACTAATATGTGTTCTAATCTTATAGGATGCTTCGAGCATGGAATAAGATGTAGACTCATGGGTACATTGGATGTACTGGACAGACCCTACTTAGGATATTCAATTGCTTGTCACAATGTGAATAATCCTTATATGCAAACAAGTGGCATACTTCCTCTGACTTGAGATCACTTGTGTTTCTAAATGATGATTGGCATTGTTTTGAGGTAGTTCAATATCATTTGAAACATAATGGTTATAGACTATCTTGGATAATGAACATGAGTCATGTTAGGGCGCTAGTGATAGATATAGGATTGCCTTCTCCTTGTTTGGAGTGTGATGTTCTAAAGGGGCCCCCTGGATGAGATGGTTGAGAAAGTGTATGGCCATACCCAGATGACTATGTTCATCTGATCTAACCACTCTCATCATATTGGAGTTACAGGCTTGACATGCTTATCCAATAAGAACATCCAGTGGCAAAGGAAACAAGTATGCCTAGTGAATTGAATTCACACTTATGCTATGGTTTGGGTGTAGTCTTGGAAGACTCTTTCCTTTATATCGGGAGACAGTGATGTATTGCTAGATACCCCTCTCTGTTCGTGATAACGTAAGTTGTCGTTACCGACATTTAAAGGAAACCCTTAGGGTCGCACAATTTGATGATATGGCTTACTTAAGTCAGATCGTGTGGACTGAATTGTTTTGGTTCAGTTTAAAGGGATTTAAACTCTGATTGTAAGTGAGATCTGGTCTGATCATGTTTGATTGATTAGGGCTTGAGATCGGTAAGCTTCGATCGAGAGAAATGATGCTAGATCGGTGAGATCAAGAGCATCAAGAGATGGATGGTTAGATCTTGAACCTTTTGGTTCAATATGATCTAGGACAATGCTTGGTTTAATTTGGTCTTTGAACCAAATTCAATGAACCGGTTCACTTAATGTGAGCGCATGGTTCAAGGGGAGAAGAGAAGCGATCGGTTCACTTGGGGTGAACGCATGGGTGATCGCATGATCGCATGAACGTTGAGGGTTTACTATTTTTGGAAGTCATGATTTCCAAAATAGTCTTCACGCCTCCACGTTCGAGAGCATTGCTCTATACTCGCCTCTCCTCTCTCGTGTTGTGAAGCTTTTCTTCACGCCAAGAAGAATTCGACAAGCCAAGAGATCTCATCCCTTCACTCGATCAGGAGACTTGGAGATCTTTGCTAGCACAAGGAACGACAAGGAGAAAGCCATCAATCATCTTGTGTGCGCACGCTTTGGAGAAGAAGCACACGCTTCTTTGCTTCCAAGTCGCCATCCAAGAAATGGCATTGGTATGATCTCTATTTTGATCTATACAAGTAGTTTTAAGTTGATCATATATTTGCATACCAATCGATCTTGTAGGAAACCCTAGATTCCGCTTTGCGATTTTATATATATGTGCATATTAGGGTTTCCCCACCCCTTGCATGACATACAATTGGTATCAGAGGGAGGTTCTGGTATGTTATATGATTGCTTAATGTGTTATCCTTGTTTGCGTTTGTTTAGATCTAGAGTTAACATGCGAGAATACATGCTAGTTATTAGATGTTGGCGCATGTATGATGTTTACTTGTTGCCGCATACTAAAGATTTTTGTCAAAAACTTATCTTGCGCGCATCCACTAGATCTATAAGCGCCTGCTTTAAAAACTTAGACGGGTTATTAGGGTTGAAGTCGTCGTCCTGTCTAGACCCAACAGTCTGATCAGACTATCTGACAGCCTAGATGGGTCGACCAGATGGCACCTATGCGCAAGCATCAGGTGGCTATAGGTCGACTGCAGAAGGGCGTGT
Organism: Costus lasius; assembly: GCA_027563935.2. Classification (NCBI taxonomy): domain Eukaryota; kingdom Viridiplantae; phylum Streptophyta; class Magnoliopsida; order Zingiberales; family Costaceae; genus Costus; species Costus lasius. Next base: position 88,709,242 of record CM050450.1, on the reverse strand, counting down.
AGTGATGTCTGATTGAGACAACCAGTGAACGCTCATGATTAAGGCCCGGGGTCACACCCGCTTGCCAGAACTCATGAGGGACGTTCAGCCCTTAAGGCATGCATTGTTGACCATGAGGTCGACTCAAGTCGGTTATGACTTGGTGCATGCAAGGGCAGTGGGTCTGACTAGGTCTGATGAGTGGATCCCTATTAATGGACCGTTGTAAGGTAGTAGGGCTCATAAGGAAATAAAATTGATGCCAATGGGATTTTCGAAAATTTTATTTTCCTGTTTGGATCACATGTTGTTTGTATAACATGAATGAATGTCTATTTTATCTTATGTGGGCTGCCCAATTAATGTGTGCTGTGCTGGGGCCTGCGTGCCTGGATTAAATTGTAAATTTTATTGTGATCTGCGCATCACATTTTAATTAATTTATAAAGTGTATTTAACCTGCGTGTCAATCATGTCTAGATAGATTAAATTGTAATTTAATCAGACATGAGCACAGAGCACACATGACAGAAGCACTTGCAGCAAGTGGATTCACCAGTGGGAGGTCTAGAGTTCGATTCTAGGACAGGCGCATTTTACCTGGTGGGCACATCTCAGCTGCACAGGGCGCTTTGGCCCGGGTTGGGCCAGATGAAATGATAAAGACCCATGAAGAGCCCAAGTGAAGACTTAAATTAATTTAAGGTCTAACTTAGGCTTAATGGGCTTTTACCACATAAGATCATCATGCTTTCTATTTACTGTTTAAGTAAATTTAATATCTGCATGATTCATTCTTCTGCTATCACCATAGGATTTGCATGATAGTTAAGAAGATAAAAGGACCGTTAAAATCCAACGATGAATATCAAGCACGTAAGCCTTCTAACGCGAAACCTCACTGTTCTGACTATCGTTGGGGCCGTGTTGTACCCACTCAGTGGGCACGCCCATCTATCTTCAGACGGTGTGTGATTACACCTGCGTGTTACAGAGAAGGGATTTATCGCTTCTCGTTGCTCAGCATAGCACGTGGTGGTCCAGGGAGTAGGTCAGGTCAGCTTGACCATATGGGCTACATATTGAGCATATGGTATATGGAGGCAGCCATCTGTGGGATCAGAGACTGTGTTGTACCAACTCAGTTGGCACAGTCTGCTGGATTGCCCAGATGAAGGGGAATCGCATGGGTTGGCGATTGGCAGGGATTGCCTACCAGAGATTAGTGCTTGTACTCTCTGTGCATCTTATCTCGCCTGAGCGGGACGCGGAGACCAAGTATGAAATCTGGATCCCATCTCACTAAAAGAGTTTTACTCTTTCGGACTGTTTTACTGGATTTTTCAGTCAGATAAAATAGTGAGAAAAGAATCATTCTTAAGTCCTGAATTGATTCTAACATTGATACTGACCTTGCTGTTCTTGCAATGTTGTAGATTACTGCAGCAACGAACACCACAGCGTTCAATGTGCGATCCTTACTGGAAAGGGAGAAGTTTGCTGGGCCAAACTTCTCAGACTGGTACGGACACCTTAAGATTGTTCTTAAGGCTGAGAGGAAGCTGTATGTCCTCGAGACGGCAATACCGCCTCAACCCGCTGCGAACGCCGCAAGGGCGGTTCGGGAAGCTTATGAGAAGCATGTCAATGATAGCATTGATGTCGCTTGCCTTATGCTTGCGTCTATGACGCCAGAGCTTCAGCGTCAGCATGAAGATTTATCTGCTATTGAAATTATAGCAAATCTCAAGATGCTGTATGCTGCACAGGCAAGGACTGAACGCTATAACTTGACTAAACTTTTCTTTCAGAGCAAACTGACTGAAGGGAGTCCAGTGGGAGCTCACGTACTCAAGATGATTGGGTACAAGGAGGCTCTAGAGAAACTGGGACACACCATCAATCAGGAGCTTGTTGTAGACATTATCCTGCAGTCTCTCCCGGCCTCTTTCGATCCATTCATTATTAATTTTAATATGAACAAGATCGACTGTACCCCGGCGGAGTTACTGAACATGCTCTATACTACAGAGCAGACTCTTGAGAAGGGAAAGCCTTCATCCTCTGTTCTAATGGTTCCTTCCAGGAACAAGAAGAAGGGGAAGAAGGGCAAAGCCCCTGTCAAGAGCTACAACAAGGCTCTGAAACAAAAGATCAAGCGGTCGAAGGAATACAGATGTTTCCATTGTGGCCAGCTGGGTCACTGGAAGAAGGACTGTAAAGCGCTCCAAGGAGACAAGAAGGGAAGCAAGCCTTTCGCTTCTGGCTCAGGTATTTTCGTGACTGAAGTCATGGTATCTTCTTCTTCTATTTCATGGGTGTTGGACACTGCATGTGGAGTTCACATTTGTTCAAATGTATAGGAACTCAAGAGAAGAAGACAGGTGGGACAGCATGAGGTGGACCTACGAGTAGGAAACGGGGCACGGGTTGCTGCTATTGCTGTAGGAGAATATCACATCTCTTTACCATCTGGTCTTGTATTAGAACTGGACAATTGTTATTTTGTATCGAGCATAACTAAGAATATTATCTCTATTCCTGCTCTTGTCAGGAAAGGGTTTTCCTTTGAATGCAAAACTTCAAAGTGTTATATTTCTTTTGATAATATTGTTTATGCTACTGGGTCGATTAACAATGGGTTATTCATGTTGGACATGGAATTTTCTGTACAACAAATTGATAATAAGAAAGCCAAGTATGCTGATGACAGCACCTTGCTATGGCATAGTCGTTTAGGCCATATTAACAAGAAGCGCATTAAGCGGTTGCATGACCATGGACTGCTGAGATCATTCTCCTATGAGGAGCTTGATACATGCAAAGCTTGTTTAATGGGTAAAATGACAAAGTCTCCTTTTTCTAATAAAGGTCAAAGGGCTTCAGGTTTACTTGACCTCATTCACAGTGATGTGTGTGGGCCATTTAGTAAACATGCCAGAGGTGGCTATTCATACTTCATTACCTTTACTGATGATTTCAGTAGATATGGTTATGTCTATCTAATGAGACATAAGAGTGAATCTTTTGACAAGTTCAAAGAGTTCAAAAATGAAGTACAAAATCAGCTAGGCCGAAATATCAAGGCACTTCGTTCAGATCGAGGTGGAGAATACTTGAGTCGAGAGTTTATTGACTATCTGAAGGAGTGTGGGATTATCTCACAGCTCACTCCTCCAGGAACACCGCAATGGAATGGTGTGTCCGAGAGGAGAAATAGAACCTTACTGGATATGGTTCGTTCAATGATGAGTCAGGCTACTCTACCTTACTCCTTTTGGGGATTTGCACTGGAAACAGCTGCAAAGGTACTAAACCGAGTGCCATCCAAGGCCGTTTCAAAAACTCCATATGAGTTAGCTTGACATTTATTAAAATCTGGGGTTGCGAGGCTTATGTCAAAAAGCTCGCCTCTGGGAAACTGGAGAGCAGATCTGATAAATGTATCTTTGTCGGTTACCCTAAAGAAACTAAGGGTTATTATTTCTACGATCCCAAAGAGAACAAAGTATTTGTTGCTCGAACGGCTATTTTTCTTGAGAAGGAATTTCTTCTGCAAGAGGCCAGTGGGAGAGAAATAAAGCTGGATGAGAATCCAAAGGAAGGACAAAGTAGTCAAGCACAGTTGGATGAGCCTGAGCCAATAGAACAGGTTACTGAACAACCTGAGGCTCAGATATCACGGGAACCGTGAAGATCGGGAAGGATCCGTCGACAGCCTGAGCGCTATGACGGAGTCTACATCATTAATGATGAACCCCTCACTTATGCGGATGCGGTCAGTGGACCGGAATCAGCGAGATGGCTTGAAGCTATGCGAGCCGAGATGGACTCCATGTCAGATAACCAAGTCTGGGATTTGGTTGATCCGCCTCCGGGAGTAATCCCTATAGGCTGTAAATGGATCTTCAAGAAGAAGATTGACATGGATGGTAACGTGGTTACCTATAAAGGAAGGCTAGTTGCGAAAGGTTTCAAACAAATCTACGGGATAGATTATGATGAAACTTTCTCTCCTGTAGCCATGTTCAAGTCTATTCGGATTATTCTCGCGATAGCTGCATATTATGATTATGAGATCTGGCAAATGGATGTGAAAACCGCTTTCCTTAATGGAAAACTAGAAGAGGATGTGTATATGACGCAACCTGAAGGTTTCATCAATCCATCAGATCGTCATAAAATATGCAAATTAAAGAAGTCCATTTATGGACTTAAACAAGCATCGAGAAGCTGGAATATTCGTTTTGATGAATCAATCTGTAAGTTTGGTTTCATCAAGAATGAAGATGACCCGTGTGTATATAAGAGGTTTAGTGGGAGCATGATTACTTTCCTAGTCCTCTACGTCGATGATATCTTGATCATTGGAAACGATATTCCTGAACTTCATGCCGTCAAGGCATGGTTAAGAAAATGTTTCCAGATGAAAGATTTAGGAGAAGCAGCCTATGTATTAGGTGTGAAGATCTACAGAGATAGATCTAAGAGGCTTCTCGGGTTGTGCCAGAGTACTTACATCGATAAAGTCCTGGAGAGATTCCATTTAGAAAATTCTAAAAGAGGATATCTTCCATTCAGACATGGTCAGAATCTTTCAAAGAGTCAGTGTCCACAAACACAGACTGAGAAAGATGAAATGGACAATACGCCTTATGCTTCGGCTATTGGATCCATTATGTATGCGATGTTGTGTACTCGCCCAGACGTCGCTTACGGGTTAAGCGTGACCAGTCGGTTCCAAAGTAATCCAGGGAAGGCACACTGGATTGCAGTCAAGAACATTTTGAAATATCTTCAGAGGACCAAAGATATGTTCTTGATTTATGGAGGTCAGGAAGAACTCAGTATTGAAGGATATACTGACGCTTCATTCCAATCTGACCAGGATGATTTCCGATCGCAATCAGGCTATGTTTTTAGCTTGAATGGAGGAGCAGTGGTGTGGAAGAGTTTCAAACAATCAATTGTTGCTGATTCCACAACAGAAGCCGAGTATGTTGCAGCCTCGGAAGCATCTAAGGAGGCAGTGTGGATTCATAAGTTCATTCAGGAACTTGGTGTTGTTCCTTCGAGTGCAGATCCATTGGTTATCTTCTGTGATAACACTGGAGCAATAGCACAAGCAAAGGAACCACGGTCGCACCAGAAGTCCAAGCACATACAGAGAAGGTTTCACTTGATCCGGGAGATCATTGATCGAGGAGAGATCAAGATCTGCAAGGTTCGTACAGATGACAATCTAGCTGACCCGCTTACAAAGCCTCTGGCGTAGCAGAAGCATGAGAAGCACTGTAATAATATGGGTTTGAGATTTCTCAACCATTAGATTAAGTGCAAGTGGGAGATTGTTGGGGTATGCCCTTAAGGCTAATGTTTGAGGCCTTGGGATTATATCAGTATCATGTATAAACTCTATGTTTATAAAGGCAATGGTTGTTATTCAGGTTGTTGCATTATCTGCTGCCATATGTATACTTCTGAATAATGTCCTAATGCTGTTCAGCTTGGCTGACATGCAGTATTGTCCTTAGTCGAGATATCTTGGTGAACATGAGACAGCCTTGATATGATTGAGACTAATATGTGTTCTAATCTTATAGGATGCTTCGAGCATGGAATAAGATGTAGACTCATGGGTATATTGGATGTACTGGACAGACCCTACTTAGGATATTCAATTGCTTGTCACAATGTGAATAATCCTTATATGCAAACAAGTGGCATACTTCCTCTGACTTGAGATCACTTGTGTTTCTAAATGATGATTGGCATTGTTTTGAGGTAGTTCAATATCATTTGAAACATAATGGTTATAGACTATCTTGGATAATGAACATGAGTCATGTTAGGGCGCTAGTGATAGATATAGGATTGCCTTCTCCTTGTTTGGAGTGTGATGTTCTAAAGGGGCCCCCTGGATGAGATGGTTGAGAAAGTGTATGGCCATACCCAGATGACTATGTTCATCTGATCTAACCACTCTCATCATATTGGAGTTACAGGCTTGACATGCTTATCCAATAAGAACATCCAGTGGCAAAGGAAACAAGTATGCCTAGTGAATTGAATTCACACTTATGCTATGGTTTGGGTGTAGTCTTGGAAGACTCTTTCCTTTATATCGGGAGACAGTGATGTATTGCTAGATACCCCTCTCTGTTCGTGATAACGTAAGTTATCGTTACCGACATTTAAAGGAAACCCTTAGGGTCGCACAATTTGATGATATGGCTTACTTAAGTCAGATCGTGTGGACTGAATTGTTTTGGTTCAGTTTAAAGGGATTTAAACTCTGATTGTAAGTGAGATCTGGTCTGATCATGTTTGATTGATTAGGGCTTGAGATCGGTAAGCTTCGATCAAGAGAAATGATGCTAGATCGGTGAGATCAAGAGCATCAAGAGATGGATGGTTAGATCTTGAACCTTTTGGTTCAATATGATCTAGGACAATGCTTGGTTTAATTTGGTCTTTGAACCAAATTTAATGAACTGGTTCACTTAATGTGAGCGCATGGTTCAAGGGGAGAAGAGAAGCGATCGGTTCACTTGGGGTGAACGCATGGGTGATCGCATGATCGCATGAACGTTGAGGGTTTACTATTTTTGGAAGTCATGCTTTCCAAAATAGTCTTCACGCCTCCACGTTCGAGAGCATTGCTCTATACTCGCCTCTCCTCTCTCGTGTTGTGAAGCTTTTCTTCACGCCAAGAAGAATTCGACAAGCCAAGAGATCTCATCCCTTCACTCGATCAGGAGACTTGGAGATCTTTGCTAGCACAAGGAACGACAAGGAGAAAGCCATCAATCATCTTGTGTGCGCACGCTTTGGAGAAGAAGCACACGCTTCTTTGCTTCCAAGTCGCCATCCAAGAAATGGCATTGGTATGATCTCTATTTTGATCTATACAAGTAGTTTTAAGTTGATCATATATTTGCATACCAATCGATCTTGTAGGAAACCCTAGATTCCGCTTTGCGATTTTATATATATGTGCATATTAGGGTTTCCCCACCCCTTGCATGACATATAAAAAATAAAAGTATGTATCTATGTGGGTACATGCCATCCTTGCAAAGATAACAAAAGACACAAAAAAAAAATTATTATGTGTGGAAAAAGATCTTGGAGACTTAATTCCTGTAAACAAAGGTATGATAGATATAAACTGAAATAAAGGTGAAATCAAGAGACTGAGATTTTTTTTATTATATATGTTGCAAAGTTTTATTTGATTGAATTGTGGATCTAGAGGGTTGAGTTCTAAGAATGATATGTTTATTTAAAATTTTGTAAATCAATTGGTGCAATTTTCATTGATATGTTATATTTTAGAAATTTATTGAGCATGAAAAGGTTATTCTTTTAATCAAATTTTGATTTTTGCTTGAGGACAAGCAAAGTTTGAGCCTTATGTGTTTGATTACACCAAAATATGTAGTATATTTTGTATCATTTTAAATACCTTTTCATGCTAAATTGAGGATCTTTTACTTGTTTTTATGCTGAATCCATCAAATATTGCAAAGTCTACTTCTATTTTGGTTTTTCATGATCTTCAGGCAAAAAGGCACTATTTTGGGCATTTTTAAGCAAAATAAAATACATGGAAGAGTTCCCATCATCAAGAAGAAGTCACACAACAAATTTCACGAAAATCGAAGCTAAGAACCAAAATACGGCAGTGCCGTAAAATATTTTACGGTACCGTATTTTCACGGCTACCGTATTATCAAGAACACGGCCGTATTTTGGTGATTTTCTGAACAAAAAGTTTTTGTGATTTTACGGCACTGCCGTAAAGAATTACACGGGCCGTATTTTCCAGCGTTTCAGACCAGAGTGTTCAACCGATTTTACGGCACCACCGTGAAGAAGTTTACGGTGCCGTATTTTGTGAAGACTTCAGACCAGAGAACTCGACTGAAATTATGGCATTGCTATAAACGATATTATGGTACCGTATTTCCCAGCGTCTCCAGAGCAGAACACTCAAGCTATTTTACGGCAGTGCCGTAACATATTACACTGCCGTAATTCCCAGTCAAAAACGCGATTTTTACGAGTCCGAATCTTGCGCGGGCCATAACTTTTGATCCAGAGCTCCAAATCGAAATCAAAAAATTGTGCCGGACTTGCTTTAAGAGGCAAAGACGCTCGAAGTGGAAGTAGAGATTTTTATCCAGATTTGAGGGAGCAATCAACAGAGAGGCGGCTAGGGTTTGGCCTCACGCCGAGAGGTGTAGAGGGCACCTCAGGCCGTGATTTTCACTCAGAAGCTTCGCCTGGAGGAGAGAAAGTTGCCACAGAAGTTTTAGAGTGTTTGGAGTCCGATCGGAGGAGGAATCAACAAAACAGCGGTGATAGCGCTGTTCATCACGAAATTACGGGTGTAATTTACATTACACCCGTGTTGTAACGTTGTTTTTTTTCTCCTTCTCTGATTTCTAATTGTTCTAAACTATGATTCACTGTATTTTTTCCTCCATGCAAGCTTAACACTCTTTTGGGACATGGGGTGTAATCCCCTTGATTCTTAATGATTAGATAACTCTTCTATTTTCGTCATGATAATTTTTGCTATGATAATTTTACTTTTGTGATGGATTGTGCTTAGACTCTCTATAAGTCCATGTTACTAATTATGTTTTTAGAGTTTTCGCAATAAGACTGAAAGGTGATTTGCTTGAGAATTTGGAACCCTAGAATTGCATGTTAGGATCCCTTCCTTAGGTTAGATCTAATTTGATCTGTTCTAGTAAATTAATTGCCATGATTATAACATGAATCTATAGATCGATTCTATTTGTCAAACGTGGAGATCTTGTGCGAAAGCAAGGATCGGAACGTTGGAGATCCATGAGTAAAACTAGTGTAGAGACTCGGATGCACGAAAGTGATCCTTGAGACTCCACTAGAGATTATCAACCTAGAATTCGGATGCACGAAAGTGATCTTTGAATTCTCTGATTGATGATTTACTTATCTTTAGCCTGGGATAAATCTTGCGTGAAAGTGAGGATTTATCTCTACGTGGTTATCTGCACAAAAGTGAGATAATCCTTTTATGAAGTAAATTAGGTCTTTATTTTAGCAAGATTTGATTGACGAACCTTTTATATATCTAATCATTGAAGTTAAGGTGGATGAAACCCTAGTCCCATGTATGTCTCTTTGATTATCTCTTATTTTGCGCGCTTTCCTATTGTTTACTCGCATCATACTGATGCCTTGTCGTATGTTGCATTTTCTGATATATTTATTTCACGAATTAAGGCCTATTTTGTTACTTTTATGTCTCTTTCAGTACTTATTTCCTTGTTATTTTCGGAATCTACACATTTCTTTGTCTTTCATGTGTTTCAGGTTAAATCACTTATGTATGGAGCTTAAAACTAGAAATAAAGTTATAAAGTGGTTAAGGATGGACAGACGAAGCTTCCCAGCAATTTTCAGCTCAAACGGACATTGTTACCGAAAATACGGCCTACCCTTGAAAATGTTCACGGTCGTATTTCTGAGCACGAATATTTCATATCATTTTCGAGCCGTGATTGAAGTCATGACCGTGAAACGCGGGAATGAAATTTTGGAATTATGTTCGCCGAGAAGAATACATGCTAGCCCGTGAAACAGAATACGCCCATGAAGTCTACTGAAGGCGCCACGCAGAATTTGGCCGAGAACTTCACGGACCAGCCCAAGAAACGCTTCACGCCCATATTATTATACGCAGATCGCGACTCTTGGCATTCCTCCCTCGTTTCAAGTCAGATTTGAGTGATCTTGGTGTCAAAATGACGGGAATTAGAAGGGCTACACGTCAGAAACCAGAGGAAGTCGATCAGACATATAAAAGGAAACATTTTGGGGGAAAAATGCATTGACTCCGAGAGGACAGCGAGGAGAAGGAGAACAAGGAAGAAGACAGCGCTTGGAACCAGATCTAGGGGGAAAGTTAGCATTTTCTCCTCTATTTTCATCTTGTAACTCTTCTGCCTTGTGTATTCCTTCATCTGAAAGAGATTTTAACCGAAACTATGCAAGTTGTAGCGTAAACACTCAATCGGATTTTTGGGCGTAGCCTACTTTTCAATCTATGAACTCATTGTGTTGCTTTTATGGGATTTTCTTGACTCTACTCGATCTTCACTATGTTTATTCCGTAATCTTCGACTTGATCAATTGAATTTTACTCTAGTCATTACGAGAAGTACTGAAAGGGAAAATTGTGACGACTGATCTATTTTGATTGGGCTGGTAGGTTTTGCCACGAAAGTAGGTAAAATGTACCCGCGGAATTTATATTCTCCTGCACTCATTGGATCGACCTGATTCGTTCTATCACGAAAGTAGAAGGACGGTCGGGTTTGGTACCAAGTTACACTGCCGAAAGGGGGTAATTTGTAAACTTGAGAATTTCTGTGGTTTCAGATTATCTCTTGTAACACTTTTCATTTAGTTCTTGATTGTTGGTGTGGTGAACCCCTTAAATCTGATTTTTCTCATAACGACTGTCTTTCTTCTGTTTCGCTGTCAGTTGGAGTTGTTTTAGTTGTTTACTTTATTTTGAACGTTAAACCGATAACACCCTCAGTTACGAAGTCGTTTAGCTATTGAAATTAAGAATTATTGGTACTTGACTTAACCGTCCTCGTGGGAACGATACTATATACCACCGCGATAAAGCCGTTACGCTTGCGGCCAGTATCAAGTTTTGGCGCCGTTGCCAGGGATGGCGATAGTTCGATTGTCTTCTTAAGATTGATAGACTAAGCTTTTTTGTTTTTTGTTTATTTTCATTACTGATAACAGTATGTTGCTTTTGAATTATTGTGGAACATTTGTTGCTTACCTTTCTTTTATGCGTCAAGGTCTTAAATCAGGTGGAATCAATGACCTATACGACAAAATCGACGAAATCGAATGGACGCTCCACCGACGAAGGTGGTTAATAGAGCAAAGAAACAAAGAGCAATCCAGTAGGACAGAGGCGATTCCTTTAGATCTTCCAATGGAGCCAGAACCAGAGCCGGTACCCTTGAACTTACGAGCTCCAAGTGATAACCGAATCTTAAGGGACTTTGCTTCCCTGAATGTGCAAGGACTGCAATCCGGAATTGTACGACCTCTAGTGGATGCTAACAATTTCGAGATCAAGCCGTCCTTACTAAGCATGATCCAGCAACATCAATTTGGAGGCACACACGTTGAGGATCCTCATCAACATCTGTCCTTATTTCTTGAGTTCTGTGACACATTGAAGATCAACGGAGTTTCCTCAGATGCTATACGATTGAGGCTTTTCCCATTTTCATTACGCGATAGAGCACGTGGCTGGCTATAGTCTTTGCAGCCAGGATCGATTAACTCATGGGATCAGCTATCTCAGGCCTTTCTGTCTAAATACTTTCCACCGTCTAAAACTGTTCAACCGCGAAACCAGATCACCGGTTTCACGCAAAGAGACGGAGAATCTTTATATGAAGCGTGGGAGAGATTCAAGGATCTTCAGCGTCTCTACCCACATCACGGCTTAGAACCATGGGTAATAGTACATACCTTCTACCATGGTCTTAATTATAACACTCATCTTACTGTCGATGCAGCAGCCGGAGGCATGATAATGAATAAGCGTGTAGAAGAGGCGATGAATCTTCTAGAGGACATGGCGCTAAACCACAATCAGTGGTCTGCAGGAGAACGAGGTACTACATCTTCTAAGGCCATAGCGCCCGGTAAGTATGAACTCGACTCAATGAGCTCACTAGCAGCGTAAGTTGATTCTCTAGCACGTAAACTTGATTCTTTTCATGTTCACTCTGTTGATACTAACTCTACTCTTTGTGAAATTTGTGGGATTGCAGGCCATAGTTTTGCTGAATGCCAGTTGGGGATTGCCCAAACCTCTGAACCTAACCGAGAGAATATCAATGCCATAGGGAACCTTAACCCTAATCCTAGACCCCAACTGGACCCATACTCAAGTACCTATAATCCGGGGTGGAGGAACCATCTGAATTTTTCATATAGAAACAATCCAAATCCAGTTCCTCAACAGACGTATAGACAACCCCCCGGATTTCAACCCCAACCTTGACCTTATGCACAGCAGCAACCACAACAGCCACAGAAATCTCAACTGGAAGCAATCATGGAGACTTTCATCTCTTCTCAAATGAAGACAAATGAAACAGTCAATGATATGATGAGACACGTCACTACAAGACTTGAAGCCATAGAAAGCTATAACAAACAAATCGACACCCAGTTAGCAAACTTAGCCACTTCCATAGCTAGAGCTCCAGGAAAGTTACCCTCCCAACCTGAACCAAACCCGAGGGAGCACATCAATGCTATTACCACTCAAAGTGGTAAACAACTAGAGGAGCCTAGGGTGCCTAATTCTGAAGTAGAAGTTGAGCTGCCCTCCCAATCTGAATCTGTCAAAAAGGGAGAAGAAAAAGAACCTGAAGTGAAAGAACCAACTTATATTCCTCCCCCTGCCTACAAGCCACCTGTCCCATTTCCCCAAAGATTGGCTAAGGCAAAGTTAGATAAACAGTTTGGAAAGTTTTTAGATATTTTGAATAAACTGTATATTAATATTCCGTTTACTGAAGCAATTTTGCATATGCCTACATATGTTAAGTTTCTAAAGGACATCCTTTCGAATAGGCGGAAGCTAGAAGAACCGGGGACTGTTGCACTCACTGAGGAGTGCAGCGCCATAATCCAGAACAAGCTTCCGCAAAAGATGAAAGATCCAGGCAGCTTCTCGATCCCTTGCCAAATCGGGGATCTCTCTTTTGATCACGCACTATGCGACTTGGGAGCAAGCGTCAGTCTTATGCCTTCTTCCCTATTCAAGCGACTTGACATTGGTGACGTGAAAGCGACACCGATTTCCTTGTAGCTAGCTGACCGCTCAGTGCGGAAACCTATGAGAATTCTAGAAGATGTCCCGATCAAAGTCGGTGACTTCTTCATCCCAGTGGATTTTGTTGTTCTTGAAATGGAAGAGGATGTTAAGTTGCCGATAATTCTGGGACGACCGTTCCTTGCCACAGCCGGAGCGGTCATTGATGTGAAAAAGGGAAAACTGGCATTGAATATCGGTAATGACGCTATTGAGTTTGATTTGTCTTTGAGTCTGAAAAAGCCTTTTGTTGCAGGTTCTTGTTGCAGTGTGGATGTTATAGATGATGTGGTAAAAGAAGTTGCGCACATTAGCTCCAGCATTGACCCACTAGAGGTCACTCTTTTGGAAAGCCCACATACCAAAGATAATGAGGAAGCTATAAGGTATGCACAATTGATGGATACAACTGGTACATTTCTTCCGGCCAAGGTGAATTCTAAAGAACTCCATGATAAGATACCAGTTGAGAGTAAGGAAAAGATCATTGAATTGAAATCACTTCCTGAGAATCTTAGATATGAATTCCTTGGTGCAAATTCAACTTTACCTGTTATAGTGAATGCTAACTTGTCTGAAGAGCAGATTGAACTTTTACTGCTCAACTGAGACTCTACAAGAAAGTCATAGGCTATTAGTTGGTTAATATTCAAGGACTAAGCCCATCTGTGTGTATGCATAGAATACTTTTGGAAGAAGGGAGTAGGCCCTCAGTGGAGTTTCAGCGAAGGTTGAACCCAAGTATGAAAGAAGTCGTTAAAAAGAAAATTTTCAAGCTTCTGGATGCGGGAGTCATTTACCCCATCTCTGACAGTCAATGGGTTAGTCCCATTCATGTAGTTCCAAAGAAAGGAGGGGTCACTGTAGTTAAGAACGATCAGAATGAGCTCATTCCGGTACGCACCGTAAGTGGATGGAGAATGTGTATCGATTACCAGAAATTGAACAAAGCAACGCGGAAGGACCATTTTCCTTTGCCCTTCATCGACCAGATGCTCGAGTGCCTGGCTCACAATTCTTATTTATGTTTTCTTGACGATTTTTTTGGTTTTATGCAGATACCTATTTGTTGGGGTATGCCCTTAAGGCTAATGTTTGAGGCCTTGGGATTATATCAGTATCATGTATAAACTCTATGTTTATAAAGGCAATGGTTGCTATTTAGGTTGTTACATCATCTGTTGCAATATGTATACTTCTGAATAATGTCTCAATGCTGTTCAGCTTGGCTGACATGCAGTATTGTCCTTAGTCGAGATATCTTGGTGAACATGAGACAGCCTTGATATGATTGAGACTAATATGTGTTCTAATCTTATAGGATGCTTCGAGCATGGAATAAGATGTAGACTCATGGGTACATTGGATGTACTGGACAGACCCTACTTAGGATATTCAATTGCTTGTCACAATGTGAATAATCCTTATATGCGAACAAGTGGCATATTTCCTCTGACTTGAGATCACTTGTGTTTCTAAATGATGATTGGCATTGTTTTGAGGTAGTTCAATATCATTTGAAACATAATGGTTATAGACTATCTTGGATAATGAACATGAGTCATGTTAGGGCACTAGTGATAGATATAGGATTGCCGTCTCCTTGATTGGAGTGTGATGTTCTATAGGGGCCCCCTGGATGAGATGATTGAGAAAGTGTATGGCCATACCCAGATGACTATGTTTCATCTGATCTAATCATTCTCATCGTATTGGAATTACAGGCTTGACACGCTTGTCCAATAAGAACATCCAGTGGCAAAGGAAACACATATGTCAAGTGACTTGGGTTCACACTTGTGCTGTGGTTTGGGTGTAGTCTTGGAAGACTCTTTCCTTTATATCGGGAGACAGTGATGTGTTGCTAGATACCCCTCACTGATCGTGATAACGTGAGTTATCGTTACCGACATTTAAAGGAAACCCTTAGGGTCGCACAATTTGATGATATAGCTTACTTAAGTCAGATCGTGTGGACTGAATTGTTTTGGTTCAGTTTAAAGGAGTTTAAACTCTGATTGTAAGTGAGATCTGGTCTGATCATGTTTGATTGATTAGGGCTTGAGATCGGTAAGCTTCGATCGAGAGATTGGATGCTAGATCGGTGAGATCAAGAGCATCAAGAGATGAATGGTCAGATCTTAAGCCTTTTGGTTTAATGTGATCTGGATCAAGGCTTGGCTTAATTTGGTCCTTGAACCAAATGAAATGAACCGGCTCATCATAGTGAGCGCATGGTTCAAGGGGAGAGGAAATTGCGATCGTTCACTTGGTGTGAACACATGATCGCATGTGGTGGCTTGCTATTTTTAGAAGCCATGATCTCAAAATGAGACCACGCCTCACGTTCGAAGAGGTCTCCCTATTCTCGCCTCTCGCCCCCTTTGCTCACGACGACTCTCTCTCGTGTGTGAGTGTTGACGACAAGAGAAGGATTCGACCAAGCAAAAGAGATCATCTCTTCTCCCTTCACGCGATCAGGAGACCTTGGAGCCTTGCTAGCACAAGGATCGACAAGGAGTAGGCGATCACCCATCTTGTGTGCGCCACCTTTGGAGGAGAGCCACATCGCCCTCTTCTTCCAAGACGCCATCCAAGAAATGGCACTGGTATGATCTCTCTGTTGATCTATACAAACTCTTAAGTTGATCATATGACATGCATGCGATCCTAGGAAACCCTAGATCTCGCCCATGCAAATTTTATATGCGCATGCTTTAGGGTTTTGCCCCTTTAGGGAACTTTCAATTGGTATCAGAGCTATAGTTCCTTGTATGTTTCATATGATTGCTTATTGTGATCCATGTTTGCGCCTAATAGTAGATCTAAAAGAGCATGCGTAAATTTCATGTATGTTTTACATTGGCGCATGCATGCAAGTTGGCGCTTGTTGTAGTTTTCTCAAAACTTACTTGCGCGCCCCTCACTAGATCTATAAGCGCCTGCTGTAAAAACTTAGACGGGTTATTAGGGTTGAAGTCATCGTCCAGTCTAGACCCGACAGTCTGATCAGACCATCTGACAGCCTAGATGGGTCGACCAGATGGCACCTATGCGCAAGCATGAGGTGGCTATAGGTCGACTGCTGAAAGGCGTGTAGCGATGTCTGATTGAGACAACCAGATGAACGCCCATGATTAAGGCCCGGGGTCACACCCGCTTGCCTAAACTCATGAGGGACGTTTAGCCCTTCACGCATGCATTGTTGACCATGAGGTCGACTCAAGTCGGTTATGACTTGGTGCATGCAAGGGCAGTGGGTCTGACTAGGTCTGATGAGTGGATCCCTATTAATGGACCGTTGTAAGGTAGTAGGGCACATAAGGAAATAAAATGAAGCCAATGGGTTTTTCAAAAATTTTATTTTCTTGATTGGATCACATGATGTTTGTATAACGTGATGATTGTCTATTTAATCTTATGTGGGCTGCCTAATTTTAATGTGTGCTGTGCTGGGGCCTGCGTGCCTGGAGTATTTTTGTAAATTATTATTGTGATCTGCGCATCACATTTTAATTAATTTATAAAGTGTAATTGACCTGCGTGTCAATCATGTCTAGATAGATTAAATTGTAATTTAATCAGACATGAGCACAGAGCACACTTGGCAGAGGCGCATGCAGCAAGTGGCTTCACCAGTGGTAGGTCTAGGGTTCGACTCTAGGAAAGGCGCATTTTACCTGGTGGGCGCACCTGAGCTGCAGTGGGCGCTTGGGCCCGGGTTGGGCCAGAGGAAATGCAAAAGACCCAAGAAGAGCTCAAGTGAAGACTTAAGTTAATTAAGGTCTTACTTAGGCTTAATGGGCTTTTACTGTTGGGGTATGCCCTTAAGGCTAATGTTTGAGGCCTTGGGATTGTATCAGTATCATGTATAAACTCTTAAGTTTATAAAGGCAATGGTTGTTATTCAGTTTGTTACATCATCTGCTGCAATATGTATACTTCTGAATAATGTCTCAATGCTGTTCAGCTAGGCTGACATGCTATTTGTCCTTAGTCGAGATATCTTGGTGAACATGAGACAGCCTTGATATGATTGAGACTAATATGTGTTCTAATCTTATAGGATGCTTCGAGCATGGAATAAGATGTAGACTCATGGGTACATTGGTTGTACTGGACAGACCCTACTAGGATATTCAATTGCTTGTCACAATGTGAATAATCCTTGTATGCAACAAGTGGCACATTTCCTCTGACTTGAGATCACTTGTGTTTCTAAATGATGATTGCCATTGTTTTGAGGTAGTTCAATATCATTTGAAACATAATGGTTATAGACTATCTTGGATAATGATCATGAGTCAGGTTAGGGCACTAGTGATAGATATAGGATTGCCGTCTCCTTGATTGGAGTGTGATGTTCTAAAGGGGCCCCCCTGGATGAGATGATTGAGAAAGTGTATGGCCATACCCAGATGACTGTGATCATCTGATCTAATCATGTTCATCATATTGGAGTTACAGGCTTGACTAGCTTGTCCAATAAGAACATCCAGTGGCAAAGGAAACTTGTATGCCTTGTGAGTAGATTCACACTTGTGCTGTGGTTTGGGTGTAGTCTTGGAAGACTCTTTCCTTTATATCGGGAGACAGTGATGTGTTGCTAGATACCCCTCACTGATCGTGATAACGTAAGTTATCATTACCGACATTTAAAGGAAACCCTCAGGGTCGCACAATTTGATGATATGGCTTACTTAAGTCAGATCGTGTGGACTGAATTGTTTGGGTTCAGTTTAAAAGGGATTTAATCTCTGATTGTAAGTGAGATCTGGTCTGATCATGTTTGATTGATTAGGGCTTGAGATCGGTAAGCTTTGATCGAGAGAATGGATGTTAGATCGGTGAGATCAGCAGCATCAGAGATGAGCGGTTAGATCTGGGACCATTGGGTCCAATTAGATCTAGACCATGACTTGGGCTATTTTGGTTTGGTCTTTGAACCAACCTTATTAGAACCGGTTCACTTAGGTGAACGCTTGGTTCAAAGAGAGTGGCGTATGCGATCGGTTCACTTGATGTAAACGCTTGATCGCATGAGAGTTGAAGGCGAGTTTATGGCTTGCTATTTTTAGAAACCACGCCCCACGTTCAATGTGAACGTTACTCTCGTCGCTCCTCTTCGCTCTTGTTCTCGTGTGGCTTGTGTCAACGAGAGATAGAGAAGCATTCGGCCAAGGAGAATTCGCCAAGCAACTCATCTCATCTTCCCTCACGGATCGAGACCTCTTGGAGCCTTGCTAGCACAAGGAGTACCAAGGGAGTAGGCGACTTCTTCATCTAGTGTGCACATCCTTTGGAGGAGATCCTCTCGCTCTCTCTTCTTCCAAATTGCCATCCAAGCGAAATGGCTATGGTATGAATCCAATCTTTATGAAGTTGATCATGTGTTCTTGCTAATGATCTTATGAAACCCTTGATTCCGCATGAAATTTTATTTGCGCCACTTATTGGGTTTCGCCCCCCCTTCTACAAAGGGGTCTTACATTTACCACATAAGATCATCATGCTTTTAATTTACTGTTTAAGTAATTTAATAACTGCATGATTTATTCTTCTGCTATCACCATAGGGTTTGAATGATAGTAAGAAGATAAAAGGACCGTTAAAATCCAACGTTAAATATCAAGCACGTAAGCCTTCTGACGCGAAACCTCATTGTTCTGACTATCGTTGGGGCCGTGTTGTACCCACTCAGTGGGCACGCCCATCTATCTTCAGACGGTGTGTGATTACACCTGCGTGTTACAGAGAAGGGATTTATCGCTTCTCGTTGCTCAGCATAGCACGTGGTGGTCCAGGGAGTAGGTCGGGTCAGCTTGACCATGTAGGCTACATATTGAGCATATGGTAGCCATATGGAGGCAGCCATCTATGGGATCAGAGACTGTGTTGTACCAACTCAGTTGGCACAGTCTGCTGGATTGCCCAGATGAAGGGGAATCGCACGGGTTGGCGATTGGCAGGGATTGCCTACCAGAAATTAGTGCTTGTAGTCTCTGTGCATCTTATCTCGCCTGAGCGGGACGCGGAGACCAAGTATGAAATCTGGATCCCATCTCACTAAAAGAGTTTCACTCTTTCGGGCTGTTTTGCTGGATTTTTCAGCCAGATAAAATAGTGAGAAAAGAATCATTCTTAAGTCCTGAATTGATTCTAACATTGATACTGACCTTGCTGTTCTTGCATTGTTGTAGATTACTGCAGCAACGAACACCACAGCGTTCAATGTGCGATCCCTACTGGAAAGGGAGAAGTTTGCTGGGCCAAACTTCTCAGACTGGTACGGACACCTTAAGATTGTTCTTAAGGCTGAGAGGAAACTGTATGTCCTCGAGACGGCTATACCGCCTCAACCCGCTGCGAACGCCGCAAGGGCGGTTCGGGAAGCTTATGAAAAGCATGTCAATGATAGCATTGACGTCGCTTGCCTTATGCTGGCGTCTATGACTCCACAGCTGCAGCGTCAGCATGAGGATTTGTCAGCTATAGAAATTATAGCAAACCTCAAGCTGCTGTATGCTGCACAGGCAAGGACTGAACGCTATAATTTGATGAAACTTTTCTTTCAGAGCAAACTGACTGAAGGGAGTCCAGTGGGAGCTCACGTGCTCAAGATGATTGGGTACAAGGAGGCTCTAGAGAAACTGGGACACACCATCAATCAGGAGCTTGTTGTAGACATCATCCTGCAGTCTCTCCCGGCCTCTTTCGATCCGTTCATCATTAATTTTAATATGAACAAGATCGACTGTACGCCTGCAGAGTTACTGAACATGCTCTTGACTACTGAGCAAACTCAGTCTCGTGAGAAGGGAACGCCTTCATCCTCTGTCCTAATGGTTCCTTCAAGGAACAAGAAGAAGGGGAAGAAGGGCAAAGCCCCTGTCAAGAGCTACAACAAGGCACTGAAACAAAAGCTCAAGCAGTCAAAGGAATACAAATGTTTCCATTGTGGCCAGCTAGGTCACTGGAAAAAGGACTGTAAAGCGCTCCAAGGAGAGAAGAAGGGAAGCAACTCTTTCGCTTCTGGCTCAGGTATTTACGTGACTGAAGTCATGTTATCTTCTTCTATTTCATGGGTGTTAGACACTGCATGTGGAGTTCACATTTGTTCAAATGTACAGGAACTCAAGAGAAGAAGACAGGTGGGACAGCATGAGGTGGACCTACGAGTAGGAAACGGGGCACGGGTTGCTGTTGTTGCTGTAGGAGTTTATCACATCTCTTTACCATCTGGTCTTGTATTAGAACTGGACAATTGTTATTTTGTACCGAGCATAACAAAGAATATTATCTCTATTCCTGCTCTTGTCAGGAAAGGGTTTTCCTTTGAATGCAAGATTTCAAAGTGTTATATTTCTTTTGATAATATTGTTTATGCTACTGGGTCGATTAACAATGGGTTATTCATGTTGGACATGGAATGTTCTATACAACAAATTGATATTAAGAAAGCCAAGTATGTTGATGACACGCATTAAGCGGTTGCATGACCATGGACTGCTGGGATCATTCTCCTATGAGGAGCTTGATACATGCAAAGCTTGTTTAATGGGTAAAATGACGAAGTCTCCTTTTTCCAACAAAGGTCAAAGGGCTTCAGGTTTACTTGACCTCATTCACAGTGAAGTGTGTGGGCCATTTAGTAAACATGCCAGAGGTGCTATTCATACTTCATTACCTTTACTGATGATTTCAGTAGGTATGGTTATGTCTATCTAATGAGACATAAGAGTGAATCTTTTGACAAGTTCAAAGAGTTCAAAAATGAAGTACAAAATCAGCTAGGCCGAAATATCAAGGCACTTCGTTCAGATCGAGGTGGAGAATACTTGAGTCATGAGTTTACTGACTATCTGAAGGAGTGTGGGATTATCTCACAGCTCACTCCGCCAGGAACACCGCAATGGAATGGTGTGTCCGAGAGGAGAAATAGAACCTTACTGGATATGGTTCGTTCTATGATGAGTCAGGCTACTCTACCTTACTCCTTTTGGGGATTTGCACTGGAAACAGCTGCAAAGGTACTAAACCGAGTGCCATCCAAGGCCGTTTCAAAGACTCCATATGAGTTATGGTATGGGAAACAGCCGAGCTTGACATTTATTAAGATCTGGGGTTACGAGGCTTATGTCAAAAAGCTCGCCTCTAGGAAACTAGAGAGCAGATCTGAGAAATGTATCTTTGTCGGTTACCCTAAGGAAACTAAGGGT
The DNA here is from genome assembly GCA_027563935.2 of Costus lasius. Taxonomy (NCBI): domain Eukaryota; kingdom Viridiplantae; phylum Streptophyta; class Magnoliopsida; order Zingiberales; family Costaceae; genus Costus; species Costus lasius. Next base: position 88,688,122 of record CM050450.1, on the reverse strand, counting down.
TATTATTTCTATGATCCCAAAGAGAACAAAGTATTTGTTGCTCGGACGACTATTTTTCTTGAGAAGGAATTTCTTCTGCAAGAGGCCAGTGGGAGAGAAATAAAGCTGGATGAGAATCCAGAAGAAGGACAAAGTAGTCAAGTACAGTTGGATGAGCCTGAGCCAGTAGATCAGGTTACTGAACAACCTGAGGCTCAGATATCACGGGAACCGCGAAGATCGGGAAGGATCCGTCGACAGCCTGAGCGCTATGACGGAGTCTACATCATTGATGATGAACCCCTCACTTATGCGGATGCGGTCAGTGGACCGGAATCAGCGAGATGGCTTGAAGCTATGCGAGCCGAGATGGACTCCATGTCAGATAACCAAGTTTGGGATTTGGTTGATCCGCCTCCGGGAGTAATCCCTATAGGCTGTAAGTGGATCTTCAAGAAGAAGATAGACATGGATGGTAACGTGGTTACCTATAAAGGCAGGCTAGTTGCGAAAGGTTTCAAACAAATCTACGGGATAGATTATGATGAAACTTTCTCTCCTGTAGCCATGTTCAAGTCTATTCGGATTATTCTTGTGATAGCGGCATATTATGATTATGAGATCTGGTAGATGGATGTGAAGACCGCTTTCCTTAATGGAAAACTAGAAGAGGATGTGTATATGACACAACCTGAAGGTTTCACTAATCCATCAGATCGTCATAAAATATGCAAATTAAAGAAGTCCATTTATGGACTTAAACAAGCATCAAGAAGCTGGAATATTCGTTTTGATGAATCAATCTGTGAATTTGGTTTCATCAAGAATGAAGATGACCCATGTGTATATAAGAGGTTTAGTGGGAGCGTGATTACTTTCCTAGTCCTCTACGTCGATGATATCTTAATCATTGGAAATGATATTCCTGAACTACATGCGGTTAAAGCATGGTTAAGAAAATGTTTCCAGATGAAAGATTTAGGAGAAGCAGCCTATGTATTAGGTGTGAAGATCTACAGAGATAGATCTAAGAGGCTTCTCGGGCTGTGCCAGAGTACTTACATCGATAAAGTCCTGGAGAGATTCCATTTAGAAAATTCTAAAAGAGGATATCTTCCAGTCAGACATGGTCTGAATCTTTCAAAGAGTCAGTGTCCACAAACACAGACTGAGAAGATGAACTGGACAATACGCCTTATGCTTCGGCTATTGGGTCCATTATGTATGCGATGTTGTGTACTCGCCCAGACGTTGCTTACGGGTTAAGCGTGACCAGTCGATTCCAAAGTAATCCAGGGCAGGCACACTGGATTGCGGTCAAGAACATTTTGAAATATCTTCGGAGGACCAAAGATATGTTCTTGATATATGGAGGTCAGGAAGAACTCAGTATTGAAGGATATACTGACGCTTCGTTCTAATCTGACCAGGATGATTTCCGATCGCAATCAGGCTATGTTTTTAGCTTGAATGGAGGTGCAGTGGTGTGGAAAAGTTTCAAACAGTCAATTGTTGCTGATTCCACAACAGAAGCCGAGTATGTTGCAGCCTCAGAAGCATCTAAGGAGGCAGTGTGGATTTGTAAGTTCGTTCAGGAACTTGGTGTTGTTCCTTCGAGTGCAGATCCTTTGGTTATCTTCTGTGATAACACTGGAGCAATAGCACAAGCAAAGGAACCACGGTCGCACCAGAAGTCCAAGCACATACAGAGAAGGTTTCACTTGATCCGGGAGATCATTGATCGTGGCGAGATCAAAGTCTGCAAGGTTCATACAGATGACAATCTAGCTGACCCGCTTACAAAGCCTCTGGCGCAGCAGAAGCATGAGAAGCACTGTAATAATATGGGTTTGAGATTTCTCAACCATTAGATTAAGTGCAAGTGGGAGATTGTTGGGGTATGCCCTTAAGGCTAATGTTTGAGGCCTTGGGATTATATCAGTATCATGTATAAACTCTATGTTTATAAAGGCAATGGTTGTTATTCAGGTTGTTACATCATCTGCTGCAATATGTATACTTCTGAATAATGTCTCAATGCTGTTCAGCTTGGCTGACATGCAGTATTGTCCTTAGTCGAGATATCTTGGTGAACATGAGACAGCCTTGATATGATTGAGACTAATATGTGTTCTAATCTTATAGGATTCTTCGAGCATGGAATAAGATGTAGACTCATGGGTACATTGGATGTACTGGACAGACCCTACTTAGGATATTCAATTGCTTGTCACAATGTGAATAATCCTTATATGCGAACAAGTGGCATATTTCCTCTGACTTGAGATCACTTGTGTTTCTAAATGATGATTGGCATTGTTTTGAGGTAGTTCAATATCATTTGAAACATAATGGTTATAGACTATCTTGGATAATGAACATGAGTCATGTTAGGGCACTAGTGATAGATATAGGATTGCCGTCTCCTTGATTGGAGTGTGATGTTCTATAGGGGCCCCCTGGATGAGATGATTGAGAAAGTGTATGGCCATACCCAGATGACTATGTTTCATCTGATCTAATCATTCTCATCGTATTGGAATTACAGGCTTGACACGCTTGTCCAATAAGAACATCCAGTGGCAAAGGAAACACATATGTCAAGTGACTTGGGTTCACACTTGTGCTGTGGTTTGGGTGTAGTCTTGGAAGACTCTTTCCTTTATATCGGGAGACAGTGATGTGTTGTTAGATACCCCTCACTGATCGTGATAACGTGAGTTATCGTTACCGACATTTAAAGGAAACCGTTAGGGTCGCACAATTTGATGATATAGCTTACTTAAGTCAGATCGTGTGGACTGAATTGTTTTGGTTCAGTTTAAAGGAGTTTAAACTCTGATTGTAAGTGAGATCTGGTCTGATCATGTTTGATTGATTAGGGCTTGAGATCGGTAAGCTTCGATCGAGAGATTGGATGCTAGATCGGTGAGATCAAGAGCATCAAGAGATGAATGGTCAGATCTTAAGCCTTTTGGTTTAATGTGATCTGGATCAAGGCTTGGCTTAATTTGGTCCTTGAACCAAATGAAATGAACCGGCTCATCATAGTGAGCGCATGGTTCAAGGGGAGAGGAAATTGCGATCGTTCACTTGGTGTGAACACATGATCGCATGTGGTGGCTTGCTATTTTTAGAAGCCATGATCTCAAAATGAGACCACGCCTCACGTTCGAAGAGGTCTCCCTATTCTCGCCTCTCGCCCCCTTTGCTCACGACGACTCTCTCTCGTGTGTGAGTGTTGACGACAAGAGAAGGATTCGACCAAGCAAAAGAGATCATCTCTTCTCCCTTCACGCGATTAGGAGACCTTGGAGCCTTGCTAGCACAAGGATCGACAAGGAGTAGGCGATCACCCATCTTGTGTGCGCCACCTTTGGAGGAGAGCCACATCGCCCTCTTCTTCCAAGACGCCATCCAAGAAATGGCACTGGTATGATCTCTCTGTTGATCTATACAAACTCTTAAGTTGATCATATGACATGCATGCGATCCTAGGAAACCCTAGATCTCGCCCATGCAAATTTTATATGCGCATGCTTTAGGGTTTCGCCCCTTTAGGGAACTTTCACTATTCACCCGGAAGATCAAGAGAAGACCACATTTACCTGTCCATACGGCACTTTTGCATACCGACGGTGTTGGTGTATATGCCCTAAAGACCAATATATGGACATGGTCAGGCATTGGTTGAATGTACTTTGATAGAACTATTACTCTTTATATAGGCATGGTCGTTATTATGCAGACTTCTCTACCTGCGTTGATGTATTGAGTTGCATAAATAATGTCCCAGGAGTTTGGATTGGATCCATTCTCATAAGCTATCCCCAGACAAGGTACCTTAGCAGATATGGGACAGCTTTGGTACATGTGAGACTGGTGTATGGGCTGGTTAGGTGCGGGGCACAGTAACGCAGACATACAGGTGCATTGGATGCACTGGAGTGATCCACTGTGAGGATTGACTTGTCTAGTCAACAAGTCAATCTCACATGCAAGAGGTTTGCATTGATCCTTAGACTTGAGGTATTCATGTCTAGATTTGATGATGGGTATGCTTTAATACAGTCTTACATCTCTCCGTAACTGGGAGATCAAAATGACTGTCATTGGGCATGTCATAAGTCATGTAGAGACATGAATGACCAATAGTAGGATTTGCCCCTTCCTTATTGGAAGCATGATATCCACTCGGGGTGCCCCACCTTATTGGTGCATGACAGGAAAGTGTGGCCACACTTGTTGAGTCATGACCAATGCATTGGATAATAAACTTGAGACTAATCCAATGGCAGGATATCAGCTTAGGCAAAGGGATCTGTAATGCAATAGGAATCCTCGTTGCTTGTTAGGAGTTGTTGCCATAATGACTTAAGTCCTATGACATGGGTAGTAGTGATGTGTTGCTAGATACCCCTCACTATTTATGATGTTTACATCATTGCCATCGTCATATGGATCCTACGGGGTCACACGCAATAGACTCTTGACGTTGCTTTATTCAGAAGCCTTAGGATCAAGTTATTGGATAACTTGGATCCATTTGGAAGATTTTATCAGCGCCAATGGGCCTGATGAGTTGGAAGAAAGTTATTGGAGCCAAACTTCATTTTTGGCAGGTTGACCCGAAATTGACCTAGATTGGTCACATTTGGATTAGGGTTGCATTGGATTAGATCCAATGGCTTAATCAACCCATGCCATGAAGTTTGGGCTAGCTCATTATCCAATGAGGCCCAATAATTAGTTCTCATGAAGAAGAATTGGCTTAAAAGGGTATAATGGGGAGAAATCTCACCCCATTGGTGCCTAGGGGCATAATGGGGTGAGGGAGGTGCCTTTGCTTCATTATGGAAGTAAAGGGCACCTAGCCCTTCTTCCTTGGATGGAATACTTGCCTCTAAGGTAAGTCTTGGGGCTGATATGGCTTGAGAACTTTTATGGGAAGTTCCTAGGCGCATATGGACATAGGGAAGAGGTATATGGTAATGTCTTGGAGACTTACCTTACCTCAAACCCTAGTTTCTCCCAAAACCCTTACCCTAGCCGAAACTCCTCATGCATGTTGCGCCTAGCCACTTAGCCTTTGATGGTAAGAATGCATTTGAGGCATGTCTTGGGCTGATATAGTGTTAAGACTTTTATGGATAGGTTGAATGAGGTTTATGGTAAAGTCTTGGAGACTTTCCTTACTTCAAGACACCTCATCCTAGCCATACACTTGGCATGATCCTAGCCCTTGCTCAAACCACCTCTAGTCCTATTTATAGGACCCATTGTCGCCTTCTCTAGATGATGAATTCTTGGAGACGTGAACACACATAGAGGGGCGAAAGCAAGGGCAAAAGGCGACAACATCAAAGCTTGGCGCAAACTTCTTCCTTGGAGCCGCAATTTCTTCCTCTCCCTCTCTTCTTGGCGCAAGGACTCTTAGTGCTTGGTGGCATCTCCTTGCCACAAGCTCTCTCCCTTCCTTGGCCATAGGCGCACCTTGCTTGAAGGTGGCGCAAGCAAAGAAGAAGAAAGGAAGCAATTTGGTGGCATCATCTTCCTCTTCATCTCCTCTTGGCGCTTTCATCTTGGAGGTGGCGCAAGAGAAGTAAAGATACCCTAAGGCTCGATTCTCTTCCCGAGGCTAGCACCAAGCGTGGAAGGGAGCAACGATCAAGGAGTCGACGCGTGGATACTTGTAGAGGGCGAACACTTGGGTGCCTTCAACATGGCTTCGACGTCTAGACAAGCAAAAGAGGTACATCTCTAACACATCCTTGTGTCTTCTCTCTCGCATGGATCCTTGGGAAAGGAATGTGTTTCGGGTGTAATGCTTCTTCCGCTGCGTCCTGGGACTGTAAAATTTTAAATTACACCCGGCATTCCCTAACAGTGGTATCAGAGGTACTTGCGAGAAACACATGGTGTACATTTGCTTGTGTGAAAAATTTTTTGGAAAATTTTTCGTTCATCCATGCGCGTTTAACCTAGAAGGCGCTTTCATCCAAACTTCTTTCATCAATTTTTATGGCCGAAATTTGGATTATGTTTATGATGGATTTAAGACCAAAGGCGCACGTAGTTTTGTCAAGTAGGACGGGCATTGTGTCTTCGGACTGGCCAGGTCTCTTGATCTGACAAAATTGCCAGCCGATAGGGTCCATGAAATCATCATGAAACTTGATCCCAATTTTAGCATAAATTTGATAAAGAGAGTGCTTTGGATGGAGTTGGCGCATAAGGGGATAAAATTTGATTATTACGGTTTTTCAAATTTTATATATGCGCCACTTGTCTCTTCCATGGGTTGATATGGTCATAGCGAGTGCCCTCCTGTGTTGTGATGTGGAAGAATGTTTCCACCTGTGATGAATGCTTGTAAAATCTTTCTACCACCTGCGTGTGGTTCTCCCCTTCTTGATGTAAAATTTTCATCATTCCTTAGAATAGATGTAGAATTGTTTACATGAGATAGGTTAAGGTTCATCAAAGACAACAAGGTGTCTTCTTCAACCGATATCAGAGTGGCGCCAGCTTTGGAAGCTTGGTGATGGACTTGCGGCTGAAGGAAGGACACTAGCTTTCGGCTTCTGGCATGGGCTGATTTGCTTCAGGGACTCGCAACCCTTGGATGCACAATAACATATCACATGGCTCGTGACAAGTTATGTGTATGAAAAGGGCTATGACCATATCGACCAAAATAGCATGCCTGTGATGGTTTATTATTTTGTCCATAGCATGCCTGTGATGTTTTTCCTTGCTGCCATAACCATAGGAAAACTGCATGCTAGAAAAGAATAAAACAAACATGCAAAAACTCTCAATTCAATATCAAGTCGATAGCCTTCTAACGCGTAGCCCTCATCAAACTATCGATCGGTGGTGTTGTGAACTGTTTCCCACCCTCGTGGGACACACCCACTTATCTTTAGAAGGTGTGTGGTGACAATGATTTCCCCAGTCCAGTTTTAACCTGGGCGTGCCTTCGCAAGGAAATTTGTTGGCCCTGGGCATAACGGTTAGGACCAGACTTGACTGGTTTTTCATATGTCATTGACATGATGAATTACTAGAGGCAGCTGTTGAGAGGATAGGGTTTTGTGTTATATCCAGCCCTCGCTGGACACAGGGCGCCTAGTCTGTCTTAACTAAGAGGAATTGTGCATGGCACAATTGGCTGGCATGCCTACCTAAGGAAGCATGAGACTCTCTGTGCATCTCAACTCACCCTCGTGAGTTGCGGAGACCTTATGTGAAATTAGGATCCTACTCACTCATCTCCATGTTGAGTTAGAGAGTTCTCAACTTATTTTGGAAGTAGTGGGAGCATAGCATTTAATTTAAAGTCCTTGTTAAATGCTTTATCATTGTACTTACTTTACTTATTTGCTTATTGTAGAAGGCATCTCCTGATCTAAGATTGAAACTTTATAAACATAAACTGGATGGGACAAATTGGACAAAATGGTTCAAGATTTTGTCCAAGATACTGGAACAAGAAAATAAGGTGCATCTTCTTGAAAGACCTCCATCCCAGCCCAGTGTGCATTTCACTAATGACTGGGAGTGGAATGTCTATCTTGAACATTGTGAAGATAACGAACAGTACACTGCTCTTGTCTTAGAGTGCATGACCCCAGAGGTCAAGGTTGAATGTGATGAGATGGGGATCTATGATCTAATCGTACATCTCAAAGGTCTCTTCACACCATGCTCTATAGACAATGATCAGGAGAGTTCTATTGGATCTTCAGAATGTGTGCCTGAATCTGAGAAAGACCATGGTTCTGTATCTTCGAAGCTAATACTTCGGAAGACTAGGAATGCATGGGTATTTCGAAGAGGATTGATGGCCAAGAAGAGCATGGCAAAGAGGAAGGGATGTAATCCATCCGCTTCAGGTATTGTGTTACCGAGCTCTTTTGTCTACTTCTTATTCATGGGTACTGGGTACCGTATGTGAGGCTCACATATGTTTTACATGTGCAGGAGCTCAAAAGAAGTAGGACGAAGAGGCTTGATGGGATCGACTCTCGGGTTAGGGACGGAGCATTGGATGCTGCTGTTGATATCATCTCACTGCCTTGAAGACTTTATATAGAACTTTGCTATTATTGTATCAGCTTATGTATTAGAACATCATTCCTTTTGGAAAGGACTTCAGTTTGAAATAATAAATAATATTTTTCTTTAATCTGAGATGTTCTATTGAAGTGATACAATTGACAATAGTTTATGGTTCTATATGTAACACAAGATCAGATCTAATGATTCAATAAAATTCCTCTTATAGCATTGTCTCTTGAACCATAGAACAATGCTCACATCCAAAAGTCCATGGACTATTGGGATCATTATCCTTTCAGGATTATGATACATGTGAGCCTAGTTCAAAGGAACAATATGACAGATGCTGCCTTCATCGTAAAGGATGGAAGGACTATTGGCTTGTTGGATCTAATACACAAAATGTAAGTAGACCCATGTAAACAAGCTCTAAGAGGAGTTATATATACTTCATTTAGGTGTGGGTATGCCTTACGCAACCCAAGAACTTTGGAAAAATCCAAGAAGTTCACAAATGAAGTATTGAGTCAAATTGAAGGATCTATTAAAGCACCTTGATTGGATCAAGATAATTAGTGGAGAATTTGATGACTGTCCTAAGAAGTGTGGAGTGACCTCACAGCTTTCTTAGCACACCACTGTGTGGTGAATTTCAAAGAAAGAAAAAGGAACACATTGGATGTGGTTCCATCTTTGAGTAGTCATGCAAATATACTACTATGATGCCATGCAAACAGATGTACTGCTGCTCCGTAAGAAAATGTCTAAGTTAGCTTTTGAGTTGCAAACTGCAAATATCCCATTTCTTCAATGGAATTGGGAATGTAATGTGCAGTGATTCAAAAGTATGTATTTGTGGTGCACTATAGAGTGCTAATTCTATCCTATGGAGAACAAAATATTTGTTGCTCAAACTGCTGTCTCTCTTGAGAAAGTATTTCTTTTGAAAGAAGCTAGTGGGAGTAGATTTGATTTGGACAAGATCCAGAATCAACCACAATATAATTAGACACACATGGAGAGCAAAATCTCACATACAGGTTGAAAGTCAACCTGAGGTTCAAGTAACACAGGAATAACATAAGTCTGGATCGATTCGATATGCTGGGCATGACGAATTTTTCATCAAGCATGAACCTAAGACTTATGAGGAAATGGAAGCGATCGGTGGACCAGATTCCAAGAAATGGCTAAGGGCCATGAGAACCATAATGGACTCCATGTCTGCTAATCAAGTCTGGGACTTGGATGAGCTGCCAAAAGGGGTAATTCCCACAGGCTATAATAAATCTTCTAGGAAGATAGACATGGAAGGTAACATTGTTACCTTAAAAGACAAGCTAGTGAACAATAATTTCAGGCAAATCCACTGGGTGGATAATGATGAAATTTTCACCAATAGCTGAGCTTTAAGTCCATTAGGGATCTGCTTGTTATAATTGCATGATCAATTATGGCATCTTGTTATGATAACTGCTTTTCTTGCATGGACATCTGAAAAGATATCTATAAGGAAATAGCCAGAAGGTTTTCATATCAAGGCCATATAGATATGCATGATGTTATGCAAGCATGTCTGAAATTGCCTGTGTTTACAAGAAGATCAGTGGGAGCACCTTAATAGTATTTCTTGTCTAGATGATTGATGATATTCTCCTCACATGGAATGACATCTCAGCTCTTCACATGGTGAAGAAAAGGTTTGATATGTATTTCAAGAAGAATGATCTAGGGAATGATGCCTGCATCCTAGGCATGAGGATCTATAGATAGAGATCCAAGAAAGTCATTGCCCTTTAGTCAATCTATGTTCATCCAAGAGTTTCTGGAGAGGTTTATATTGGATGATTCCAAATATTGATTGTTGGGGTATGCCCTTAAGGCTAATGTTTGAGGCCTTGGGATTGTATAAGTATCATGTAATAAACTCTTAAGTTTATAAAGGCATGGTTATTATTCAGGTTGTTACCTTGTCTGCTGTAATAAGTGTACTTCTGAATAATGTCTCAAAGCTGTTCAGCTAGGCTGACAGGCTATATGTCCTTAGTCGAGATATCTTGGTGAACATGAGACAGCCTTGATATGATTGAGACTGATATGAGTGCTAATCTTATAGGATGCTTCGAGCATGGAATAAGATGTAGACTCATGGGTACATTGGATGTACTGGACAGACCCTACTCGGATATTCCATTGCTTGTCACAATGTGAATGATCCTTGTAAGCACTAAGTGGCACATGTCCTTTGACTTGAGATCACTTATGTTTCTAAATGATGATTGTCATTGTTTTGAGGTAGTTCAATATCATTTGAAACATAATGATTATAGACTATCTTGGATGGTGAGCTTGAGTCAGGTTAGGGCACTTGTGATAGATAAAGGATTGCCGTCTCCTTGTTTAAGGAGTGTGATGTTCTAAAGGGCCCCCCTATATGAGATGATTGAGGAAGTGTATGGCCATACCCAGATGACTATGTGCATCTGATCTAATCATGCTCATCATATTGGAGTTACAGGCTTGACATGCTTGTCCAATAAGAACATCCAGTGGCAAAGGAATCATGCATGCCTAGTGAGTTGATTAACACTTATGCTGTGGTTGGGTGGAGTCTTGGAAGACTCTTTCCTTTATATCGGGAGACAGTGATGTGTTGCTAGATACCCCTCGCTGATCGTGATAACGTAAGTTATCGTTACCGACATTTAAAGGAAACCCTTAGGGTCGCACAATTTGATGATATGGCTACTTAAGTCAGATCGTGTGGACTGAATTGTTCGAGTTCAGTTTAAAGGAGATTAAACTCTGATTGTAAGTGAGATCCAGTCTAATCATGTTTGATTGATTAGGGCTTGAGATCGGTAAGCTTAGATCGAGAGTGTGGATGCTAGATCGAAGAGATCAAGAGCATTAAAAGGATGAACGGTCAGATTTTGAACCTTAGGGTTTAATTTGGTCTGAACCGATTATTGGGCTGATTTGGTTTGGTCATTGGACCAATTGAATTGAACCGGCTCACATATGAGCGCTTGGTTCATTTGAGAGGAGAGCTATGCGTTTGGTTCACTTCATGTGAACGCATAACGCAAGCTTTGATGACTTGCCATTTATGGCATTTCGGTTTGACAATTGTGATGAATGTCTCCACATTCGATCACAAGTTTGGCTAACGCTCCTCTCCATCATCTTGCTCTCGACGACACACACTTTCTTGTGTGGTGAAAGTGACGAGAAGAAAGATCGGCCAAGAGTTCATCATCTCCTTCATGCGATAAGACCCCTTGAAGCTTTTGCTAGCACAAAGTTGAGAAGGGAGTAGTCTTTGTCTTCTTGTGTGCGCACCTTTTGGAGGAGATCAACCTTGTTTTCTTCTTCCAAGCCGCCTTCCATCCATGGCAATGGTAAGATCATATCATGATCTTAAGTTGGTTTAAGTTGATTATATAGTTCATATGCGATCTTTAGAAGCCCTTTTTCCGCATTGCATGCTAGAAGCGCATGTATAGGGTTTCCCCCCCCCCTTATTAGGGGTTCCTTCATTGATACCTTCCAGGAAGATATGGTCTGAGTCTCTCAAAGATGTTGTGTCCTGTGGCACAGCTAGAGAGTAATAACATGGGTCTAAAATCCTGATATTTGGTGTGTAGGATGGATCATGTTTTGAATAATATACTCAAGACCATTTGTGGCAAATGCTTGGAGCATAGCCAATAAGTTTTAATCAGATTTTAGTGTTTAACATTAGATAGCTGTGAAAGCGATCCTTATATATATACTTGGGAAGTATAAAGGATTGGAGTCTAGTCTATGATAGATAGGAAAGAATTTTGTGTACAGGGGTACACTGACACTTCGTTCCAGTCTAGTGACTATTGATCACAGCCAGGAGTTGCGCTTTGCCTTGTTATGGTGTTGTGTGCTGAAAGAGCATTATGCAAACCAAAGTGGCAAGATTCTACAAATAAGGCTGAGTACATTGCAGCTCCTTGTGGCAGCCAAGGTGGCAGCTTCATTCATTTGAACTTGATCTAGTTCATAGTGCTTAATGGTCCAATATAGTCCTTACTGGGACCATAGCATAGGAGAAGGAACTTAATGCTCAAGTATGTACTGCAGCATATCATATGATCTTAGAGATCATGGATAAGGATGATGATCAAATTTGATAAAATAAACACAGATAGCAATCTGGAAAAACCCACTGACCTAGCCTCTGGCGCAGCGGAAGCTAAATGGGTCATACTAGAGACACTGGAACTGACCAAACATCAGTTGCCCTTGGTCTTAGTGCAAGTGGGAGATTGTTGGTGTATATGCCCTAAAGACCAATATATGGACATGGTCAGGCATTGGTTGAATGTACTTTGATAGAACTATTACTCTTTATATAGGCATGGTCGTTATTATGCAGACTTCTCTACCTGCGTTGATGTATTGAGTTGCATAAATAATGTCCCAGGAGTTTGGATTGGATCCATTCTCATAAGCTATCCCCAGACAAGGTACCTTAGCAGATATGGGACAGCTTTGGTACATGTGAGACTGGTGTATGGGCTGGTTAGGTGCGGGGCACAGTAACGCAGACATACAGGTGCATTGGATGCACTGGAGTGATCCACTGTGAGGATTAACTTGTCTAGTCAACAAGTCAATCTCACATGCAAGAGGTTTGCATTGATCCTTAGACTTGAGGTATTCATGTCTAGATTTGATGATGGGTATGCTTTAATACAGTCTTACGTCTCTCCGTAACTGGGAGATCAAAACGACTGTCATTGGGCATGTCATAAGTCATGTAGAGACATGAATGACCAATAGTAGGATTTGCCCCTTCCTTATTGGAAGCATGATATCCACTCGGGGCGCCCCACCTTATTGGTGCATGACAGGAAAGTGTGGCCACACTTGTTGAGTCATGACCAATGCATTGGATAATAAACTTGAGACTAATCCAATGGCAGGATATCAGCTTAGGCAAAGGGATCTGTAATGCAATAGGAATCCTCGTTGCTTGTTAGGAGTTGTTGCCATAATGACTTAAGTCCTATGACATGGGTAGTAGTGATGTGTTGCTAGATACCCCTCACTATTTATGATGTTTACATCATTGCCATCGTCATATGGATCCTACGGGGTCACACGCAATAGACTCTTGACGTTGCTTTATTCAGAAGCCTTAGGATCAAGTTATTGGATAACTTGGATCCATTTGGAAGATTTTATCAGCGCCAATGGGCCTGATGAGTTGGAAGAAAGTTATTGGAGCCAAACTTCATTTTTGGCAGGTTGACCCGAAATTGACCTAGATTGGTCACATTTGGATTAGGGTTGCATTGGATTAGATCCAATGGCTTAATCAACCCATGCCATGAAGTTTGGGCTAGCTCATTATCCAATGAGGCCCAATAATTAGTTCTCATGAAGAAGAATTGGCTTAAAAGGGTATAATGGGGAGAAATCTCACCCCATTGGTGCCTAGGGGCATAATGGGGTGAGGGAGGTGCCTTTGCTTCATTATGGAAGTAAAGGGCGCCTAGCCCTTCTTCCTTGGATGGAATACTTGCCTCTAAGGTAAGTCTTGGGGCTGATATGGCTTGAGAACTTTTATGGGAAGTTCCTAGGCGCATATGGACATAGGGAAGAGGTATATGGTAATGTCTTGGAGACTTACCTTACCTCAAACCCTAGTTTCTCCCAAAACCCTTACCCTAGCCGAAACTCCTCATGCATGTTGCGCCTAGCCACTTAGCCTTTGATGGTAAGAATGCATTTGAGGCATGTCTTGGGCTGATATAGTGTTTAGACTTTTATGGATAGGTTGAATGAGGTTTATGGTAAAGTCTTGGAGCCTTTCCTTACTTCAAGACACCTCATCCTAGCCATACACTTGGCATGATCCTAGCCCTTGCTCAAACCGCCTCTAGTCCTATTTATAGGACCCATTGTCGCCCTCTCTAGATGATGAATTCTTGGAGACGTGAACACACATAGAGGGGCGAAAGCAAGGGCAAAGGGCGACAACATCAAAGTTGGCGCAAACTTCTTCCTTGGAGCCGCAATTTCTTCCTCTCCCTCTCTTCTTGGCGCAAGGACTCTTAGTGCTTGGTGGCATCTCCTTGCCACAAGCTCTCTCCCTTCCTTGGCCATAGGCGCACCTTGCTTGAAGGTGGCGCAAGCAAAGAAGAAGAAAGGAAGCAATTTGGTGGCATCATCTTCCTCCTCATCTCCTCTTGGCGCTTTCATCTTGGAGGTGGCGCAAGAGAAGTAAAGATACCCTAAGGCTCGATTCTCTTCCCGAGGCTAGCACCAAGCGTGGAAGGGAGCAACGATCAAGGAGTCGACGCGTGGATACTTGTAGAGGGCGAACACTTGGGCGCCTTCAACATGGCTTCGACGTCTAGACAAGCAAAAGAGGTACATCTCTAACACATCCTTGTGTCTTCTCTCTCGCATGGATCCTTGGGAAAGGAATGTGTTTCGGGTGTAATGCTTCTTCCGCTGCGTCCTGGGACTGCAAAATTTTAAATTACACCCGGCATTCCCTAACAGACGGATGCCATTCGGATTGTGCAACGCTCCAGCTACATTCCAGCATTGCATGATGGCGATTTTCTCCGATTATAACGAGGACTTTATGGACATTTTCATGGATGACTTTTCTGTTTATGGTCATTCTTTTGAAAAATGTTTATCTAACTTGGTGAAAGTTTTACAACGTTGCGAGGAAGTGAACCTCGTCTTCAACTGGGAAAAGTGCCATTTTATGGCACAAGAGGGCATTGTACTAGGACACCTAATTTCTGAATGCAGGATCGAAGTCGATCAAGCAAAGGTCCAAGTTATTGAGAAGATGAAGCCACCCAACTCAGTAAAAGGAATCTGCAGCTTCCTTGGGCATGCTGGTTTCTACAGAAGATTTATCAAAGACTTCTCAAAAATTGCCCGACCACTCACGAACTTGCTTTCAAAAGATTCTGAATTCTGCTTTGATAATGATTGTTTATTAGCATTTGAAAAACTAAAGTTGGCTCTAATTTCTGCTCCTGTTATGTAGCCTCCAGACTGGAATCTTCCTTTCGAATTAATGTGTGATGCAAGCGACTTCGCTGTGGGAGCTGTACTGGGACAAAGAAAGGACAACAAGCTCCATGCAATCTACTACGCGAGTCGCACTTTGGACGAGGCACAGATTAATTATGCTACTACGGAGAAGGAGCTGCTTACCATCGTCTTCGCTTTTGATAAGTTTCGGTCTTATCTGATTAATTCTAAAATAATCATTTTTACTGACCATGCAGCGATTAAATATCTGATGAGCAAGAAAGATGCGAAGCCGAGACTTATTCGATGGATCCTTCTCCTACAAGAGTTTGACCTGGAGATTCGGGATAAGAAAGGAGCAGAAAACTCGGTGGCAGATTGTAAGATCCAAGGATCTTAAGTCCTGGTAAGCATTATTTTTGAATTAAATAAAATTATTGACTGTGATATTTTTCTATGCATTGGTTGTTAATAGTTATTTAACTAGAGATTTTTGGTTGTTAATTTATTGTAAATTAATTAGGGATTATTTGTTTGATTATTGGCTGTTAATTTATGATAAATTATTATTGGTTGTTCATGATAAATTAATTAGGATTTATGGGTTGTAAATTGTAAATAATTAATTAGACCTTATTGGTTAATTAGACCTTATTGGATATTAATTAAATCCTTAATGGATTTCGTTAAGTGAATGGTTAGTGGATGTTAAATTTAATTAGTTAACTAGCTTATTGGATGTTAGTTTAACCCTTATTGGACTTTCACTTAAACTAGGGGTTATTGGGTTTAAACTAATTGGGTTTTTAAAATTTGAATTTTTAGTTAAATGGGTTAAACCCTTTTGAATTAATTGGTTAGAGGGTTAAACATTAAAAACCGAAACTTAAGTGGGTAATTTCGGTTAGGGTGGAGATTTTGGCGATTTTTTGGCTTGAAGAAAACTTGGGCGACGGCTAGGAAGGAGTGGGCGATTCTTGGAGACTTGGAGGCGAAAATTCTTCTTCCTCTTCCTTTTCTCCCTTTGGCCGGCATCTTGGTGTTTGGAGGCGTTCCTTGTCAATTGTTGGCGTCTTCTTAGGAGTATTCCAAAGTCTTAGACGAATTCTTGTGGAAGTTTTTACCTTGGTATTCTCGGTTTAAGAGGTGAGTGGGTTGTCTAATTGATTTCTATCTATTTGTTTGTGTTAATTGATGAGTTAGATGATATATTCGCTTGTTGGAAATCTTACCATGCTAAAACCGAAATTCAAGACTTCACTATGATGAAAACCGAATTTTGTAAAGTTGAATATATCATGAAAACCGAATTTTTCAAAGGTGATTATATGATGATTATTTAACCGAAAATTTGTATGAAATTTAAGGTATTTTTATAGGAATTTTGGTAGCATTAAATCATTGAATTTTGGGTATGAAATTCTTGTTAATTATAGTTAAACCGAAATCAATTTTGGTAACATTAAATCAATGATGTTTGTAGTTAACATGAAAACCGAAATCTTGATGTTCTTGATAATTGTTTATGAAAACCGAAATTGATGTTTGTAGTTAACATGAAAACCGAAACCTTGATGACCTTGATAATTGTCTATGAAAACCGAATTTTGGTGTTTGTAGTTAATATGTTACATGTGGTAATTTGTAAAGTAATTTATATGAATACTTGTTTTAGTTTTATGTTAATTTTTATGGATGCTTGTTAACTGCATTATTGAGAAATTGTTTGAGAAATTTGGATGATAACCTAGTAAGGTTTGACTGAACTAATCAGCATGAAACCTAAGGACCACACTACATTATATGATTGTTAATATTATGTAATTATGTGATTTTTAAATATTAGGTGTTTATGCGATTTTTGGAATGTTATGTTGTTATGTAAATTGTGAACATTATGTGGTTATGAGATTTTTGAAAATTATGTGATTATGAGAATTTGGAATATTATGTGTTATGCGTTGGTTAGGACTATGGCTAAGTGTAACAGTGTACTCATAGGATAGTCCTTATGTGATATGTGAAGGGTTTGAATTTCAGCCCTGTATTTGATATGTGAGGGGGCTGATGTTCGGCCTGCCTATTATGATTTTTGTGATGGGGGTTGATGTTCAGCCTGCCCGATATGATTTTTGTGATGACTATCCTAGAGTCTAGTTGACACTTAGGAGTCCACCTTTGTGAAATATGTTCACCTATGTGAAATATGAAATAAGATATGTCTGTTGTCCAGTAGGAACCTTTTGGGAGAACGGGTTTTGACGCAAAGTGCCATGTCTTGGTCGGACAGGGGCCACCTCTTGATGTCATTACTCTTTTATGTGATGGGGTAATATCAGACGCAAAGTGCCATGTCTTGATCAGACAGGGGCCACCTCTTGATGTCATTACTCTTTTATGTGATGGGGTGATATAAGACGCAAAGTGCCATGTCTTGATCAGACAGGGGCCACCTCTTGATGTCATCACTCTCATTTTGTGACGTTGGGTGTCGTAGAGCAAAGTGCCACGTCATGACCTGACGGGGGCCACCTCTTGAATCTACACACAATCCATCGATGTGTTATGGGGTGAGAGAGCAAAGTGCCACGTCGTGACCTGGTGGGGGCCACCTCTTGATTCTACTCACTATCCATGTTTATGTGTTGCACGAGATTTTGCAGCTCCCAGTGCTTTGGCCAAGCCGGGTTAGACCATATTGGTCACTACTGAATATGCTGGACAACTAGGTTAATTAAGTATGGTGTGTTTAGTTGGTTTAGAATATATGTGTTTAATTGGGTTAGAGTAAAACTCTAGAACCTGAATTTGTTATATGCTAGTGTGTACATTTAACTGTCTATATGACTTCTGTTTCTTTATTTTGTTATATGTTGACATAATGTTCTGTTAAATATTTTTAAAAATAATCTGCCTATATTTTTGAATGTATGTTATGGATGGTCGATTTAGACTGTCCACTCACTGGGCTGTGTAGCTCACCCCTCACTATTTTCAGGCATAGAGCAGGGGCGCATGTCTTGAGTGCATTGGCGTGGATAATTATGCTGTTTGCTGTTTTAAGAATTTTTATGCTTAATTCTTGGGGCCGGTTGTGGCCTTAACATAAACTATATGAACTATGTGAATCATGAGACTATGTGAACTATGTGAAGTATGTTGCCAGTTATGGCAGTCTTATGAGTTTGATTTTTGTGTCACCGCGGGCTTCAGCCTGGTTTCGGTGTTTGGTATGAGTTTATAAAATCGATTTTGTGATTTTGTTTTGAATTTCGGCTTGTTGTATATTCTGTGCAATCGGTTTTGATATACCCTGTAACTTGTATATGTCTAGTGCAAGTATTGCCTGGTGGCAGGTACCTTTATGGATTTTATGAATTTGAATCGGTTTTGATATAACTGTTGCCTTGCATATGTCTAGTGCAAGGATTGCGTGGTGGCAGGTACCCTTATGAGATTTGAGTTTTGTGAATTTGTGTGTATGGATTTATGGAAATTTTTCAGATCGTGTTTTCTTGAACTCGGTTTTACCTAGCATATGATCGATCTTATATGAAACATCCTGTATCATTTGTGAATTGTGCCATTTGTTTGGGGTTAAGAATGTGGGATGTTACACAGATCACCTATCCCGATTGATTCATGAGAAAGAATAACAGACTGGAGATGATCTTGAGATCAATGATACTTTTCCTGAAGAGCAACAGCTCACAATTATGGCGCAAGCTACGCCATGGTACGTGGACTTTGTAAATTTTTTGGCTACTGATATCCTTCCACATGATTTGACATTTCAGATGAAAAAGAAATTCTTATCTGATGTACGACACTACTATTGGGACGATCCATACCTCTACCGACGATGTGCTGACAGGCTTTTTAGAAGATGTATACTAGATTCAGAAATTTTCAATGTACTTTTGCAATGTCATTCTTCACCCTATGGTGGACATGCTAGCGCTGAAAAGACAACATTCAAAGTTCTACAGTCAGGACTATATTGGCCCACCATTTTCAGAGATGCTCGAAATTTTATTCAGAGATGTGATAGTTGCCAAAGGAGTGGCAACATTTCTAAACGAGACGAACTCCCCCTCAACTACATTTTGGAAGTTGAAATATTCGATGTCTGGGGGATAGACTTTATGGGGCCATTTCCACCATCGTGCAGCAACAAGTATATTCTAGTAGCTGTGGATTATGTCTCGAAATGGGTTGAAGCTGCTGCTGCTGCAACTTATGATTCTTGAGTGGTATCAAGGATGCTAAAGAAGACAATATTTTCACGATTTGGAGTCCCTAGGGTATTGATAAGCGATGGGGGATCCCACTTTATTGAACAGAAGTTTGAGGCTTTATTGAGAAAGTATGGGGTGATGCATAAAGTTGCAACACCATATCACCCCCAAACTAGCGAACAGGTCGAAGTCTCAAACTGTGAGCTTAAACGTATCCTTGAAAAGACAGTTTCTACATCAAGAAAGGATTGGGCCCTCAAATTGGACGATGCTTTATGGGCCTATCGGACGGCATTTAAGACTCCATTGGGAATGTCACCATTTCAGCTTATCTATGACAAATCGTGCCATCTGCTAGTGGAGATAGAGCATAGAGCGTATTGGGCTGTTAAATTGCTGAACTATGATTTGAAATCTGCAGAAGAGAGGAGGAAATTCCAGCTAAATGAGTTAGATGAAGTGAGAATGTTTTCTTATGAGAACTCCAAATTGTACAAGGAAAGAATAAAATTTTGGCATGACCGGCGCATTAAGAAGAAAGAATTTAAAGAAGGAGACCAGGTTCTCCTATTCAATTCACGTCTCAGGCTCTTCCCTGGAAAGCTAAGGACATGTTGGTCAGGACCCTTTGTGATTCAAAAGGTTTATTCTCATGGAGCTATAACGATATGGAGCGAAAATTCTGGGAGTTTCACTGTAAATGGACAAAGGCTGAAGATTTACTATGAATCTGAACCGGTTGAAAAGGGGAGTACTCAAACTCTCCTAGAACCTCCATCCTTTAATTAATAAACTTATTGGTCAAGCTACCGACCTAAAAGTAGTGCTCCTTGGGAGGCAGCCCAAGAATCTGATGCTTTGTGTGTTTAGTTGTTTATAGCTTTTATCTCTTTATGTTAAATTTTGTGATCTAGTTTACTATGCTTGGCAAGCATTTTTGTTCATTTCTTTGCTTAATTCTGATGAACTTTGTCTGATCGTGAATGTAGGATTGATATACAGGAAGCTGGGAGCTGAAAAAACTCTATTTCTGGGATTTTTGGACAAATACGGGCTGGCCGTGTAATGCTACACGGCCGTATTTTAGAATTTCCGTATATGGGAGTTTTCTACCGAGAAGAGCATAGCCACGCCCGTGACGTTATTTCTGGCCATTCTTTGACAACTTGATTTTTCGTGAGAAAAATACGGCCTGGGCCTTATTCCACTATACGGGCGTAATTTGAGTGACTGTTTTCTCCTGAGGATTACACAAGCGCACCTGTGCTTCATCACAAGGGCATATTTTTTCTGAACCCATTTTTCGCCGAGAACAATACGGCTGGTGCCGTATAATGGTATACGCCCGTATCTTCAAAGTCCTGAGGATTTCACAACTGCAGCTGTATTTTCTTTCTTGGGCATTCTTCTTCAACCAAGTTTTCACCGAGAGAAATACGGGCATAGGTGTATTATGATATATGGACGTAACTTCATCACTATTGCTAGTCAAGGCTGGTCAACACCCTTTCCTTCAAATTCACCGCCTAGGGTTTTCACGCCTTCCCCCGTTCCCTAGACTACACCAGCGACCGCCGCGGCCCCTCTTCCCATTCTTCTCCGTCACCGATCAGTGTCTCCAGCCTTCCAGCGAGTTCGCCGGAGTTCCTACTGCAGCCGTTTCCCTTATTGCCCCCCTGTCTGCGCAAACAGCTTCCGGCGTGTGACCTTGAAGGGATTAGTGTCCTGTGCCATCTTCTCCGCTCCGCGACGTTTCTCCCCTCAGGCAACACTCTGATTTCTTCTTTCTTAAAACGTTATGAAATCGGTTCTCGCTTGAGGATTATTGAAAGCATTCTATCTATCGTCCATTTTCGACCGAGATTCATCTAATATTCTGCTATCTGGTTTTCTGGAATACCCTGTTTCTGGGCTTCTCTGTTTTTGTGTTTCTGCTCCGCGACGTTTCTCCCCTCAGCATTCTTCATTGATATCCATGGCACCCAGACGGAAAGTTATGGCAAAGAAGGACACCTCCCGTGCTGGCACTTCCTCATCAAAGGGTCCTTCTTCATCTCGTTCAGGCCAACAACGGCAACCCCCTGCCGAAGCTCAACCAGCTGCCGCACCATATGGTTTTCCACTTCGTAATGCTGCCCAAGAGTCTGCTTGCGCTCTTATTCTACAACGCCAGATCATCAACACGCGCTATCTTGATACAGAAGCAATGAGTATGCTGGGACTTTATGAAGATGTTCAGTGGATGTATGAAAATATCGGATGGCTGCAGTTCTTTGGATTACATCATGCCGCATATATACCACTGACTTTGGAATTTTTTAGTTCCTTAACTGTCAAAGTGAGTACATATGATGATGCGGACGACGGCCGAGTTGCATTCCGGTTACAGGGGAAAGAATTCTCACTAACTCTCCAGCATATCAACCAAATTTTTGGTTTTCCAGAGGACAGCACGCGACGGGCACCTCGGGATTATAACAAGAGTGAATTTTGGAAGATCATTAGTAACGACCACTACTATTCTTCTAAGACAGCTCGTGCCAGTTCAATTAGTAACCCGGTACTCAGATACGTACATAGGGTGTTGGCACACACCATTTTTGGCTGTGGCGAAAGTGACAGCATGGTACGCTCCACCGAGGTCCTCTTTATCTGGGCAATGCTGCATGGATTTAAGTTGAACTCTGCTTACTTTCTGGTCAAGCAACTATATAAGGTAGCACGAGCCCGGAAAGGAATGGTTGTCATGGGTGGACTCGTTACACACAATGCCTTAGCTTTAGGAGTCGACCCCACTGCTATGCCAAAAGCCAAAGGGCATAACCTCATTGATTTGGACTCTTGCATTTCTATGAAGCTGATAGTGAAAGAGGGTGATGACTATTGTCTGATTTTCAAGGGCAGTGATACTACTATGCCACTACCTAATCAAAGGCGCACCACTATACGTGATAAACAGAATTGGACCTTAGGGCCTGAGGTAGTTGAGGAGATCCCTACTCCTATTTCTACAGCTGCACCGATACCACCACCAGGCAGATCATTTGGTTTTGGAGCCTCCTCTTCCTCCTTTGCTCCAGAAGCGGAGGCAAGATGGAGTCGTATTGAAGAGAAGTTAGACCGCCTGTTGACTATCACCGAGGGTATTGACGACACATTGGCACATATGCGCTTTGATATATCTAGCCTCCATGACGAAAATAGTAGGCTTAGTGATGAACTAAAACGCCAAGAAAAATTTATGAGTTCTTTCTGGGCATCATTCAGTGATCTCAAGACGAAATTGCAGCCCGGTGATGATGATTCTGATGATATTTGGTGTGACGGCGATGACGATGAAGACGATGATGACGATGGAGACGACGATGATGATGGTGATGGCACCTCTTAGTTTTTGTGAGTATCACAACCCATATTTTCCAAATTTTATGCAATTCTTCTTTATAGCATAGAGGACTATGCTAAATTTCAGTCAGGGAGATATGTAGGGTATTTTGAGTATTTTGATGTTGTGATGCTTTTGACACAATGTAGTGATGATACTTTAAGATGCTATTTGGTTGCCTTCGATGATGAATCTATGGATGTTGATAGGATGCTGTGATGAAAATTTTTGAGTATTTTGATGGTACTCTGATGTTATGATGGAATGATGGAATGTTATGATATTATTTTGCATTTTGTTGTATCTAATGATGGAATGTTCTTGAATTTTTTTTTGTGAATTGCGATTTCACATGATGAATATTCAGGATACCATGGTATGAATGAAATTGTTCTATGTTTAACCTTGTCTCCTTGGATGCCAACTGTGATTAAGATAGATAGGTTCTTGTAATTAGTTTATTCGATGGATGACAATTGATGGGGAACATGTTCAATTTTATTAAGGTTTTCAAAACTTATGTGATGTTTTTGTTCTCCTGGTTAAGTGGATTGCTTTATCTATCTATGCGGTTTACTTGATTGCTTGTTGGTATGGATGTTATGATGCATAACTCTCGCCACTTCATTGTACAATTATCCTATCATATCATTTGCCCTCCATACTACAATTTAGGGCAATCATTTTGATAAAAAGAAAAAAAAAGAAAAAAAAGGGGCAAAAGCCTTGATTGGAAAAGATTCTCTAACAAAAGTTTAGAGACACTTATAAAAAAACAAAAAAACAAAAACTCCAAAACGAAAGAAGACAAAAGGGGTTTCTTTCATCAAGTTCTCTATTACATCAAGCTGTCCACGTCAGCATTGAGTTTTTCATCCCAATTCATGATCTTGGTAAGCCTAGATGGGTGGATGAAGTTTATTCATAAGATTGGAGTTCATTGCCTTGCATAGGTTGCGAGTCCTTTTTGATCTTGGATTGTGGGACCTTATTGATTTGACTTTTGACAATTTGCTAATTATTTTGAATTTTGAAGCTTAGCATGGTTACTCTTTCCTTGGAGACAAGTCATAAGCTAAGATCATTTTCTATCATATCTGGTTTTTCTGTTTTCTGATTCTCGTTGCTTGAGGGCAAGCAAGGATTTTAGTCTGGGAGAATTTGATGCCTTGTCGTATGTTCCATTTCTTGATATATTTATTTCACGAATTAAGGCCTATTTTGTTACTTTTATATTTCCTTCAGCACTTATTTCCTTGTTATTTTTGGAATCTACACATTTCTTTGTCTTTCATGTGTTTTAGGTTAAATCACTTATCTATGGAGCTTAAAACTGGAAATAAAGTTATAAAGTGGTTAAGGATGGACAGACGAAGCTTCCCAGCAATTTTCAGCTCAAACGGACATTGTTACCGAAAATACGGCCTGCCCTTGAAAGTGTTCACGGCCGTATTTATGAGCACGAATATTTCATATCATTTTCGAGCCGTGATCGAAGACACGACCGTGAAACGCGGGAATGAAATTTTGGAATTATGTTCACCGACAAGAATACATGCTAGCCTGTGAAACATAATACGCCCATGAAGTCTACTGAAGGCGCCACGCAGAATTTGGCCGAGAAATTCACGGACCAGCCCAAGAAACGCTTCACGCCCATATTATTATACGCAGATCGCAGCTCTTGGCATTTCTCCCTCGTTTCAAGTCAGATTTGGGTGATCTTGGTGTCGAAATGATGGGAATTAGAAGGGCTACACGTCAGAAACTAGAGGAAGTCGATCAGACATATAAAAGGAAACATTTTGGGGGGAAAAATGCATCGACTCCGAGAGGACAGCGAGGAGAAGGAGAATAAGGAAGAAGACAGCGATTGGAACCAGATCTAGGGGGAAGTTAGCATTTTCTCCTCTATTTTCATCTTGTAACTCTTATGCCTTGTGTATTCCTTCATCTGAAAGAGATTTTAACCGAAACTATGCAAGTTGTAGCGTAAACACTCAATCGGATTTTTGGGCATAGCCCACTTTTCAATCTATGAACTGATTGTGTTGCTTTTATGGGATTTTCTTGACTCTACTCGATCTTCACTGTGTTTATTCCGTAATCTTCGACTTGATCAATCGAATTTTACTCTAGTCATCACGAGAAGTACTGAAAGGGAAAATTGTGACGATTGATCTATTTTGATTGGGCTGGTAGGTTTTGCCACGAAAGTAGGTAAAATGTGCCCGCGGAATTTATATTCTCCTGCACTCATTGGATCGACCCGGTTTGTTCTATCACGAAAGTAGAAGGACGGTCAGGTTTGGTACCAAGTTACACCGCCGAAAGGGGGTAATTTGTAAACTTGAGAATTTTCATGGTTTCAGATTATCTCTTGCAACACTTTTCATTTAGTTCTTGATTGTTGGTGTGGTGAACCCCTTAAATCTGATTTTTCTCATAACAACTGTCTTTCTTCTGTTTTCACTGTCAGTTGGAGTTGTTTTAGTTGTTTACTTTATTTTGAACGTTAAACCGATAACACCCTCAGTTACGAAGTCGTTTAGCTATTGAAATTAAGAATTATTGGTACTTGACTCAACCGTCCTCGTGGAAACGATACTATATACTACCGCGATAAAGCCGTTACGCTTGTGGCCAGTATCACATACTCGATTGCTTAGCTAGTGAGAATACAACTATTTGGTACTTAACACGTAGGTCTCTGTGGATCGATATTTTTATTACTTCGATAATTCCGTGCACTTGCGGAATCCTATCATGTGGACATTGTTGAAAAGGCTATACAGCAAGTTGAGCCCTTCAGGAAGGAAGTAGACCCATTGGAACTTGCCTTGATGAACTCTGTTGATAGAGACATTGAAGGAGAAGCTATAAGGTATGTTGCACTACTGGAAGCCGACTCAAGCATGGACGACGAGAAAGAAGGAAATTGGGAGAACCAAGGGCAGAAGAAAATTGAATTCAAAAGCTTACCCAGCACTTTGAGATACGAGTTTTTAGGAGATGATTCTACATACCCTGTGATTGTCGGCGCAGAATTGGATAAAGAACAAACAAAGCTACTCCTTCAAGGACTTTGTCTCCATAGGAAGGTAATAAGTCTACTCACTTGATGACATCGAAGGGCTTAACCCCTCTATTTGCATGCACAAGATTCTATTGGAAGAGAATAGCAAACCTTCTGTGGAATATCAATGCCGTCTCAATCCACACTTGAAAGACATTGTGAAGAAAGAGGTGCTAAAGCTTTTGGATGCTGGAGTAATATACCCAATATCAGACAGTTCTTGGGTGAGTCCAGTGCATGTTGTACCCAAGAAAGGTGGCATCATGGTGAGTAAGACTGATGCAGACGAGTTGATACCAACGCGCACGGTTATAGGATATAGGATGTGCATTGATTACAGTAAGTTGAACTCTGCTACGAGAAAAGATCATTTTCCTCTTCCATTTATTGATCAGATGCTGGACAGATTAGCCCATAATTCTTATTTTTGTTTCTTGGATGGATTTTCAGGTTTCTTCTAGATCCCCATCCACCTAGACAATCAGGAGAAAATGACATTTACATGTCCCTATGGCACATACACATACAGGAGGATGCCGTTCGGTCTCTGCAATGTCCCAGCCACTTTCCAACAAGCAATGATGGCCATATTCTCTGACTTTAATGAAGATTTTATGGATATATTTATGGACGATTTTTTTGTGTAGGGTTCCTCTTTTCATCATTGTTTGTCTAATTTATCTAAGGTTTTGCAGATATGTGAAGAGGTGAACCTAGTTTTGAACTAGGAGAAGTGCCACTTCATGATCAAGGAGGGCATCGTCCTCGGGCATCTAGTTTCTGAGTATAGGATAGAGGTGGACAGAGCTAAAATTGAAGTCATTGAGAATCTTAAGCCGCCCACGACAGTAAAGGGGATCAGGAGTTTTCTTGGACATGCTGGCTTTTATCGATGATTCATTAAAGATTTTTCTAAAATAGCTCGCCCCTTAACTAATCTACTTGCTAAAGATTCTACCTTTTTCTTTAACAGGGATTATGAGAAAGCCTTCACAAAACTTAAGGAAGCTTTGATTTCTGCTCCAATAATCCAACCCCGGACTGGTCCTTACCTTTTGAGCTCATGTGCGATGTGAGTGACCAAGCCGTTGGGGTGGTCTTGGGGCAGAGGAAAGACAAGAAGTTGCATGCGATTTATTATGCTAGTAGAACACTCGACGATGCCCAGATAAATTATGCGACGACGGAAAAAGAGCTATTAGCGATTGTTTTTGCTTTCGATAAATTTTGCTCATATTTAATTAATTTGAAAGTAATTGTTTTCACTAATCATGCAACTATTAAATATCTGATGAATAAAAAGGATGCCAAACCAAGACTCATTTGGTGGATCCTTCTCTTGCAAGAATTTGATGTTGAGATCAGGGATAAGAAGGGGAGTGAAAACTTAGTGGCTGACCATCTTTCTAGGCTTGAACGCGGTACTAAGAAGGAAACTGATAATGAGTTGGAGATCAATGACGCATTCCCTGAAGAACATCTCTATGCTTTACTAGATCAAGAAGTCCCATGGTATGTAGACTATATCAATTTCATTGTGTCTAATATTTTTCCTCCTGATCTCACTTTTCAGAGGAAGAAAAGGTTTTTACATGATGTGAAGTTTTATTATTGGGACGAGCCATACTTGTACCGGCAATGCGTAGACGGGTTGTACAGACGATGCGTGCCAGCGGTGGAGATACATGATGTGTTGACCCATTGCCATTCTTCACCCTATGAAGGACACACAAGGGCCTCTAAAATAGCTTTTAAAGTTCTACAATCAGGTTTATATTGGCCCTCCATATTTCATGATGCAAAGTACTTTGTTTTAACATGTGACAGTTGCCAGTGGACTGGAAACCTCTCAAAAAGAGATGAGCTACCTCTTAACAACATCATGGAAGTGGAAATTTTTGTTGTATGAGGAATCGATTTCATAGGACCCTTCCTTTCTTCATGTGGTAAATGGTACATTCTAGTTGCCGTTGATTACGTGTCGAAATGGGTTGAGGCATCTGTCAAAGCTACTAATGACTCTAGAGTCATTATGAAGTTTATGAAGCGGACTATTTTCCCTTGATTTGGAGTTTCACATGTTTTGATCAATGATGGCGACTCCCACTTCATTGAGTAGAGGTTTGGAGCACTTTTGAAAAAGTACGGTGTCAAGCACAAAATTGCCACGCCCTATCATCCTCAGACTAGTGGTCAGGTGGAGGTCTCTAACAGAGAAATCAAACAAATTTTAGAGAAAACTGTATCGAGATCACAGAAGGATTGGGTAATAAAATTATCTAATGCTTTATGGGCCTATAGGACCGCATTCAGGACACCCCTCGGTATGTCTCCTTTCCAACTTATACATAGAAAATCATGCCACTTACTTGTTGAACTTGAGCACAGGGCATATTGGGCTGTCAAGCAAATCAACTATGATTTCAAAAGTGCCAGTGAAAGGAGAAAATTGCAACTTGACGAGTTGGAAGAGATACACCTTTTTGCCTATGAGAATGCCAAGTTCTATAAAGCACGCACTAAGTATTGGCATGACAAGCGCATAGTGAAGAAAGAATTTCGCGAAGGGGACAAAGTGCTTCTCTTTAATTCAAGACTTCGGCTATTTCCAGGGAAGCTACGCACAAGGTAGTCTGGGCCTTTCATAGTTCAGCATCTTCAACCATATGGCGCAATCACGATTTGGGCCGAACGCATAGGAAGTTTCACAGTCAACGGGCACTGCCTCAAGCATTACTTTGAAGATGAGTGGGCCAAAAAAGGGGAAGTCCTTGCCCTTTCAGACCCCGCAAGTTTGGCGATCTGAACTCTTTTGGTCGAGCTATCGACCTTAACTAGCACTCTTGGGAGGCAACCCAAGTTTTCCCCTTTTCTTAATTTGTGTTTGGATTTTAGTTTATTATTCACAAGAACTTTCATTCTCTTGCTTTGCTTGTTTCTTTTAGAGGATTTTTCTTTTGAATTATACTGATGGGAGGCCCATTTTATGATGAAGGCGTGCTGGGTGAACAGGTAATTTAAATTGGAATTTTTCTGCGGCATAGTGCACTTTATGGCCAGGTGAACCCCAGCTGGTTCACTCGTGAAGCATTCTGTGCCTGAGTCTTTAAACTGCTCGCCAGAGAATTTCACTGTCTGGTGAACCCGGCGGGGTTCACCTGTAATTCCAACCACAAGGAGCATCCAGCGCACTTCACGACTTGGCGAACCCTAGTAGGTTCACCCGTATTTTTGATCACTTCTAGCCCGTATTTAGGGCACCACATGGTTAGGGCTTCCGCCAAACCCGTGCGCTGCCTCCCCCAGCCGCTCGAAGCCATCTCGCTCGCACCACCATTACTTCCTCAACACTTCCGGTAGATCTCGATTTCCTTGCCTTGAGATTCTGACTAGGTTCGAAGAAGATTCATCTCTTCCCCCATCGGATTTTCGGTTTTCTTCCCTTCTTCGTCGCGTTCTTTCCACCGATGGCATTACTTCGTCGCCGCCACCAGTCTTCGCTCACATTTTTCGCATAGATTTCTCTGTACCAATGGCTCCAAAAACAAAGGCTCTAGCTTCTAAATGCACCGCGCCGCCAGTCTTCTCAGACTCCTCTGCTACGGACGACGACTATGTGCCGTCACCTCCATCTCATCCGCCGCCGCCTGGAGCTTCATCTTCTCAGCGTGGGCGCGTACCAGCCAGCCAACCACAATCCTACGTGTCCCCACCGAACGATTTCAGAATCATCTTCCGGAATGCTGGCCAAGAAGAATGGTACCTTATATTACGTCAGCGTCGAATGGTGAATACCCGCTACCTCGACAGAGGAACTATGAACCTACTGGGACTTGTGGATGATGTCGATCTCATGTATGCTGTCGTGGGCTGGGAGCAGTTTTAGCAACTCTTCTCCCCTACCTATGTCGGTATTACACTAGAATTCCTTAGCTCGCTTGAAGTAAAGGCTGATCCTATCCTTGAGGATGATCCCGGCCGCCTCACCTTCCATCTAGGAAACGCTGAGCATGCTCTTACCCTCGCGTAGTTACTGTTGGTGTATATGCCCTAGGACCTAGTTTTGGTCCATCTTTGTACTACTTAACTCTGATATTCATATATCTTTCTGGCATTGTCGTTATCATTGTTTGTCTACACCTGCGATTGTGTACTTACATGATAGTGTCCCTGGAGACAGATTGGATCTGTGCTCAAATGATTGTCCCTAGTCGATGTACCTGAGTGGATATGGGATAGCTCTGGTACTTGTGAGACTGGTATGTGGGCTGGTTAGGCACGTGGTGCTAATGCAGACACATGGGTATATCATTGGAGGACATACTGGATAGACCCACTGTGAGGCTATGACTTGGTGTCATGAGTTATCCTCACAAGTGACAGGAGATGCATTGATCCCTTGACTTGAGGTCATTGACCATTCTATATGGTTAGGGACTTGCTTTGATACAACATAACACCTCGCCGTAGTTGGGAGGTCATAACGGTTGTCATTGAGCATGTCACGACCCATATGAGAAGGTCAATGGACAGACATAGGATTTGCCCCTTCCCTAAGGAAGTATGATATCCATGGATCTCCTATATGGTTCTATGACTGAGAGTGTATGGCCATACCCAGGTGAGAACCTATTTTAGTCATAGCCATATGATTGGATGAAAACAAGTGGTGACACACTTGTCCAATCGGATATCAGTACGGCAAAGAGACTGTAATGCATCTGTACCTAGTTGCGATGATGGGGATG
Source organism: Costus lasius (assembly GCA_027563935.2). Taxonomy (NCBI): domain Eukaryota; kingdom Viridiplantae; phylum Streptophyta; class Magnoliopsida; order Zingiberales; family Costaceae; genus Costus; species Costus lasius. Next base: position 88,657,591 of record CM050450.1, on the reverse strand, counting down.
TCGATGTCGATATCCATTCCAACGACCTGGGTAGCAGCGATGCACTGCTAGGTGCCACTCACTGCTTGTGATGACCTCTGGTCATTACTGCCAGCGTCAGAGGAACCTATAGGGTCGCACACCTTGATACTTGAGTTCTCGTATTGATCGGGAAGCCTTATGATCGAGTTATTGGATAACTCGGATCTAATTGGGAGATTTCATCAGTGCCAATGGGCCTGATGAGATGGAAGAATGTTATTGGAGCCAAACTTCATTTTTGGCAGGTTTACCCGTATTTGACCATGGTTGGTCACATTTGGATTAGGGTTGCATTGGATTGGATCCAAGTGCTTAATCAACCCATGTAATGAAGTTTGGGCTAGCTCATTATCCAATGAGGCCCAATGACAAGTTCTCATGAAGATATGAGAGGCTAAAAGGGTATAATGGGGAGAAACATGAACCATTAGGTGCCTAGGGGCATAATGGGGTCATGTTGGCGCCTTTGCTTCATTATGGAAGTAAAGGGCGCCTCCCCTCTCTTCCTAGGATGGAATGCATGCCTCTATGACATTGCTTGGGGCGCAAGGCAAGGCCTTGGCGCACAAGGAAAGGCGTGGGGCACAATAAGGAATGGTTGAATGAGAATTATGGAAATGTCTTGGAAGAGTTTCCTTGTCTCAAACCTACTCATCCTAGCCCTACACTTTTCATGATCCTAGCCATTACCCTAACCGCCTCTTGCCCTATAAATGTGACCCTAGTCGCCCCCTCTTGTGTATAATCAATCCTTGAAGGAGTGAACACAAAGAGAGGGGCGAATGCTTGGAGCAAGGGCGCATCTTCTTCCATAACCGCAAGCCTCTTCATCCTTTCCTCTTTGCGCAAGGAGTTCTAGAGCTTGGCGGCTTGGGTAGTTTCCCTCTTCACTTGGCACATCTTTTCTCTGGGTGGCGCAAGAGAAGTAAAACATCTCCCTAAGGCTTGGATCTTCTTCCCGAGGCTAGCACCGGGCGTGGAAGAAGAGAACTCAAGAGATCCGTGTTTGCGAGACTGCAGAGGGCGCACACTTGGACGCCTACATTGGCATCGCTCCATATTGCTCCTAAGGTATTTCCTAACTCATCGTGTCGACTCCCTTGCATGCGATCTTCACTGGGTTTTTGGGACCGGCCTGTTTCGGGGACATTCTTCCGCTATGTAAAATGTATGTCCATGACTCTGAACGATGTTTCCCAACAGTGGTATCAGAGCGACTTGCAAGACTCGAACGATGTTTTATGCTTTTCTTCCATGCTCACATGCCATATCTCTATTTTCGTAAATAGCATAATGCATGGCAATCGATTTTTCTAAAAGTAGAAAAATTAGGGTTTCTTGTTTCTATCATCCTCTCAATCTCTTTTGGATTTTTGGACTATTTTTCTTGTTTGATTTAAAGATCAAAGGCGCACGTAATTTTGTCAAGTAGGACGGGCATTGTGTCTTCGGACTGGCCAAGTCTCTTGATCTGACAAAATTGCCAGCCGAAAGGATCTCTGAAATCATCATGAAAAATAAATCGCAATAAACCAAAAGACTTGTGAGAAGAAGATGAGAAAAAGAAACTGGTTTTGTGAAAAAGTAAAATTTCAGATTTTATGTTTTTCATGAGCATGTAGAATTGCATGAGTAAATACCTTGATTGTGCATAATGTTGTGATCATGAGTCAAGCCCCTCTTGCATGCCTGTGATGTATCCCTGTGCGGCCTGCGTGCCATCTTTTTCATTATTTTTGTAAAAATTAAGAGGAAGATTAAGGGCTAGGCGCATCCTTCTTGGACCTTGATGCTCGCATCTTGCTTGATGGCGCAAGCATGCAAGGTGGCGCATGCAAGCTGGTGCTTGGTTGCTTGGTGGCGCAAGGAATCTTGGCCCCTTGCATGGTGGCGCACCTTCCTTGAAGGAAGACCATGGCATTGGCCGAACCTATGGGGAACTTTTAAAATGTACCTCTAGGGTTTGAGAGCTAAACCATGAGAGAAGGACCTTGGAGCCAACCTTGAAGTTCAAGCTAGAGGTCGGCTAGGCTAGGTCTAGTTTTTGGGGCTTGAGTTCTAGGACAAGAGTTGAACCTATTTCATGGCATGGATTGGTTCAATGTCTTGTATAGGATATGATCACATCATCCTTTACTGCTTTTATTATTATCTGCAAAAGCATGCCTGTGATGTTTTATTGTTATGTTATCACCATAGGATTGCACGCCTGTAATGATAGACATAAGATAAAACTGAGATGATGAGACCTTAAACAAAAACCCTCAATTAAAATATCAAGTCTAGTAGCCTTCTAACGCGTAACCCTCACTAAGTTATCGATCAGTGGAGTTGTGAATTGTTTCCCACCCTCGTGGGACACACCCACTTATCTTTAGAAAGTGCATGGTGGCAATGGTTTCCCCAGTCCAGTTTTAACCTGGGCGTGCCTTCGCAAGGAAACTCGTTGGCCCTGGGCATAACGGTTAGGAATGGACTTGACTAGATTTTCATGTGTGCTAGGCACATGATGAAACTCTAGAGGCATCGTTGAGAGGTTAGGGTTTCATGCTGTATCTAGCCCTCGCTGGACATGAAATGCCTGGACTGTCTCAATATGGGGAATTGCTTGGAGCAATCGGCCGGCGAGCCCACCTTAGGAAACATGGGTCACTTTGTGCATCTCATCCCACCCTCGTGGGACGCAAAGCCCTGTGTGGAATGAGGATCTCATCTCACTAGGAAATCTTGGATTTCTCAATTGACTTTGTGGGTTGTCAATTCGATTAAAAATAGTGGGAGCCATGGTCATTTAAAACAAGTCCAATTTAAATGACTCGAAGTAGTACTAATCTGCTGTTTCTTGGTTGTTGTGGAACAATGGCTTTAAACAATAGCAGTTGGTCACTGCGATCTCCCCTGGAAAGGGATAAGTTGGCTGGATCCAACTTACTGGATTGGTATATGAACTTGAGAATCGTACTCAAGCTCAAAAGGAAGCTTTGTGTCCTTGAGCGTCCTTTTCCTGAGCCACTTCCATGCTCGGCCTCAGCGGCTGAGAGGGATGCTTATGATAAAGCATCAGAATGATACTTTGGAGGTTGCTAACCAACGTGTCACCTGAATTTAGAGTGTGATATGAATCGAAGAGTACCTCTGAGATTATTTTTAATCTAGGGCAGCTTTTTGATGAATTGGTTGAGCTCAATCCTCCTAAAGTTGATATTCAGTGTGTTGAGCCGAAAGGCTTGACCAAGGAACTGAAATTAAAGATGGATATGATCAGGAATAATAGGTGCTATTCATGTGGAGGGCCACCTCACATGTTGAAGGACATGTTGCAACTTCAGAATGAGGAGAAGAAAGGCAAGGCCTTGTCTTCATGCTCAGGTATTTATGTTACCAAAGTCAACCTTTCTACTCCTATGACATGGGTATTGGATACCGCATGTGGAGCTCATATTTGTACAAATATGCAAAGGCTCAGAAAGGATAGATCGGTAAGGCCTAGAGAGATTGACCTACGGATAGGTAACAGGGCACAAGTTGCTGCTGTTGCTGTAGGAGTTTCTCTCCCTGCCTTCTGGACTTCAGTTAAAGCTAGACAATTGCTATTATGTACCTTCCCTTACCAAAACATTGTATCCACTCCTTTCTTGGCAAAGAAAGGATTTAGGTTTGAAACAAAAGAGAACTTATGTTCTTTTGCAAACATGTTTTATGGGAAGGGTACTTTGAGCAATGGTCCGCATGTCTTGGACATGGTTAGCTCTATTTGTAACATAAAAGGATCAAACTGAGTGGTTCAGTTGGTGCTTTCCTACGGCATTGTCGATTAGCCCATATAAACAAGAATCGCATTCGACAACTCCATGAAAATGGGTTGTTAGATTCAAGTTCCTTGGAGGAATTTGATACTTGTGAACCTTGTTTATTAGGGAAAATGACAAAGGCGCCCTTCACCAAGACTACTGAGAGGGCAGGAGGTTTATTAAATCTCATACATACTGACGTGTATGGGCCTTTCAATAAACAAGCCAGAGGAAGGTACAACTACTTCATCGCGTTTACTGATGACTTCAGTAAATATGGTTATGTCTATCTGATGAGACATAAGTCTGAATCCTTTGAGAAATTTAAGGAGTTTAGACGTGAAGTAGAAAACCAGCTTGGTAGTGTTGGTGTATATGCCCTAGGACCTAGTTTTGGTCCATCTTTGTACTACTTGACTCTGATATTAATATATATCTTTCTGGCATTGTCGTTATCATTGTTTGTCTACACCTGCGATTGTGTACTTACATGATAATGTCCCTGGAGATAGATTGGATCTGTGCTCGAACTATAGTCCCCAGTCGATGTACCTGAGTGGATATGGGACAACTCTGGTACTTGAGAGACTGGTATGTGGGCTGGTTAGGCACGTGGTGCTAACACAGACACATGGGTATATCATTGGAGGATATACTGGATAGACCCGCTGTGAGGCTATGACTTGGTGTCATAAGTTATCCTCACAAGTGACAGGAGATGCATTGATCCCTTGACTTGAGGTCATTGACCATTCTATATGGTTAGGGACTTGCTTTGATACAACCTAACACCTTGCCGTAGTTGGGAGGTCATAACGGTTGTCATTGAGCATGTCACGACCCATATGAGAAGGTCAATGGACAGACATAGGATTTGCCCCTTCCTTTGGGAAGTATGATATCCATGGAGCTCCCTTATGGTTCTATGACTGAGAGTGTATGGCCATACCCAGGTAAGAACCTGTTCTAGTCATAGCCATGTGATTGGATGAAAACAAGTGGTGACACACTTGTCCAATCGGATATCAGTTCGGCAAAGAGACTGTAATGCATCTGTACCTAGTTGCGATGATGGGGATGTCGATGTCGATATCCATTCCAATAACCTGGGTAGCAGCGATGCACTGCTAGGTGCCACTCACTGCTTGTGATGACCTTTGGTCAGCACTGCCAGCGTTAGAGGAACCTACAGGGTCGCACATCTTGATACTCGAGTTTTCATATTGATCGGGTAGCCTTTAGATCGAGTTATTGGATAACTCTGATCTATTTGGGAGATTTCATCAGCGCCAATGGGCCTGATGAGATGGAAGAAACTTATTGGGGCCAACTTCCGTTTTTGGCATATTGATCAAATTAACCATGGTTAGCCTCATTTAACCATGGGTTAAATTGGATTGGATCCAATAGCTTGGTTAACATGCATAATGGACTTTGGGCTTGGCCCATTGCTTAGTTGGGCTTGCTAATAAGCTGTATTGAAGGGCTATGAGGCTTGAAGGGTATAATGGGGATGAATTAATGGGATAGGCGCATATGGAATTCTAGTTGGACTAGAATTGGCGCCTATGCCTTGTTTGGTATCTCCTAGTTGATTAAATCAAATTGGATTTGATTAAATCACACAAGATAATTGATTGGATTGTGTTTGACAATTGTGGGCTGATTATTAACATAATTAGAGTCCTAATTGGATTAGGACTTGCGCCCAAGCCACATTAGGTAATCCATCATATTGCCTTGACTAGGTCTAGGCGCATGGATGGGATTAATGCCTCATATGGCATGATATGGGCGCATATGGCTGATGCTTGCTTTGGCAAGTCTTAGGCGCATATGGGAGTGGAGATTTAATCAATATACTTGATTGGATAATCTCCTAGAATCATGCCCTAATTGTCAACACTTGCCATTCTCCCCTAACCGCCTCTTGCTCCTATAAATAAGCCCTTACCGCCCCCTCTCTTCATGATGCTAATTCCTTGGAGGCGTGAAGCATTAGAGGGCGACGGCTTGGAGAGCTTAAAGCTCTTCTTCTTCCATTAAGGGCGCAAGCATGCTTCTTCTCTTCCTTTCCTTGGCGCAAAGGAACAAGAAGGCTTGCGGCGTTGTCTTCTCCTTCCATCTCCTTGGCGCATCACATCTTGGTGGTGGCGCAAGTTGCTTGGAGGATTCTCCTAAGGCATGGATCTTCTTCCCGAGGCTAGCACCGGGCGAGGAAGAAGAAAACTTGAGGAATCCGTGTGTGCGAGACTGCAGAGGGCGAACACTTGGGCGCCTTCATCGACATCGGCTTCTAATTGCTTAAAGGTACTTACTATCACATCGTGTCGACCCCCTCGCAAGAGATCTTCACTGGGTTTTTGGGACTAGCCTGTTTCGGGGACATTCTTCCGCTGCGTAAAATGTATGCCCATGGCTCTGAAAATTGTAAAATGTCCCCGGGGTTTCCCAACAGGTAGATCCATTAAGGCTCTTCGATCAGATCGTGGTGAAGAGTACCTGAGCGGTGAGTTCTTTGACTATCTGAGAGAGTGTGGGATCGTATCCCAACTCACTCGTCCTGGAACACCTCAATGGAATGATGTGTCTGAAAGGAGAAATCGAACTTTGTTGGACATGGTTCGATCTATGATGAGTCATGCAACTCTACCTCCCTCATTCTGGGGACATGCACTTGAGACAGCTTCTCTAATACTGAATAATGTTCCATCTGAGAGTGTCTCAAAGATTCCATATGAGGTATGGAGTGGGAGACACCCAAATCTCACTTTTATCAAGATCTGGGGATGTAAGGCTTATGTCAAACGTCAGGATTCTAGCAAGCTAGAACCTAGATCTGATAAATGTGTATTTGTGGGGTATCCTAAGGAAACTAAAGGATACTACTTCTATGTCCCAACCGAGAACAAAGTTTTTGTTGCTTGGGGTGCTGTCTTTCTAGAGAAAGAATCTCTCATGAAAGAAGTTAGTGGGAGGAAGTTTGACTTGGATGAGGACCAAGTGCAACCACAAAGACAACGAGATGGAATCTGAGCCGGGTGCACCGGTTGCTAGGCAGCCTGAGGCTCAGACACAGGCCCCATGTAGGTCTGGGAGGTTTCGTCGTGCACCTGAGAGGTATGGGTCGCTGCCGACCCAACACGACGGGATCTTCATCATGGAGGATGAACCCAGGACTTATGATGAGGCGGTCAGTGGACCGGACTCCGAGAGATGGCTTGAGGCCATGCGATCCGAGATGGATTCCATGTCGGCTAACCAAGTCTAGGATTTGGTTGAGCTGCCTGATGGGGTAAAACCCATAGGGTGTAAATGGGTCTTCAAGAGGAAGACAGACATGGATGGCAAAATAGTTACCTATAAGGGTAGACTAGTGGCTAAAGGATTTAAACAAGTCCACGGGGTGGACTATGATGAAACCTTCTCGCCAGTTGCCATGATCAAATCCATTCGGATTCTGCTTGCTATAGTTGCATATCATGACTATGAGATATGGCAGATGGATGTGAAGACAGCGTTCCTTAACGGGAAGCTAACTAAGGATGTGTATATGACACAACTGAAAGGGGGGGCGAAACCCTAAACGCATGCACTTCTAAAATTTTGCATGGGCGGAAATAAGGATTTCAACATGATCGCATGTGGCATGAACATATGATTAACTTAAAGCCTTCATAGATCAACACAAAGATTTTACCATAGCCATTGTTTGGATGGCGACTTGGAAATAAGAGTGCGATGTGGCTCTCCTCCAAAGTGAACGCACACAAGATGGTGATGGCTTCCTTCTTGGCGTTCCTTGTGCTAGCAAAGCTCTCCAAGGTGTCCTAGCCGTGTGAGGAGAATGAGATGCACTCTTGGCGTGAAGTCTCTCTTCCTCAAAATGAGTGGAGTCTCGAGAGTAGAAGATGGGCGACGAGAGAAAGCGTTACTCTCGAACGTGGAGGCATGCTTCTATTTTGGAAAAAATTCAACTTCCAAAAAATAGCAAGCCCTCAACGCATGATGCGTTCACTCCAAGTGAACCGATCGCCTCTTCTTCTCCCTTTGAACCATGTGTTCATATAATGAACTGGTTCTATAGAATTTGGTTCAAAGACCAAATCAAACCAAGCCTTGGTCTAGACCTTATTAAACCGAAAGGCTCAAGATCTAACCACACATCTCTTGATGCTCTTGATCTCATCGATCTAGCATCAATTCTCTCGATCGAAGCTTACCGATCTCAAGCCCTAATCAATCAAACATGATCAGACCAGATCTCACTTACAATCAGAGTTTAAACTCCTTTAAACTGAACCAAAACAATTCAGTCCACACGATCTGACATAAGTAAGCCATATCATCAAATTGTGCGACCCTAAGGGTTTCCTTTAAATGTCGGTAACGATAACTTAAGTTATCACGATCAGAGAGGGGTATCTAGCAACACATCACTGTCTCCCGATATAAAGGAAAGAGTCTTCCAAGACTACACCCAAACCATAGCACAAGTGTGAATCCAATTCACTTGACATATGTGTTTCCTTTGCCACTGGATGTTCTCGTTGGACAAGCGTGTCAAGCCTGTAACTCCAACATGATGAGAGTGGTTAGATCAGATGAACATAGTCATCTGGGTATGGCCATACACTTTCTCAACCATCTCATACAGGGGGCCCCTTTAGAACATCACACTCCAACTAGGAGAGGCAATCCTATATCTATCACTAATGCCCTAACATGACTCATGCCCATTATCCAAGATAATCTATAACCATTATATTTCAAATGATATTGAACTACCTCAAGACAATGCCAATCATCATTTAGAAACACAAGTGATCTCAAGTCAGAGGAAATATGCCACTTGTTTGCATACAAGGATTACTCACATTGTGACAAACAATTGAAATATCCTAAGTAGGGTCTGTCCAGTACATCCAATGTACCTATGAGTCTACATCTTATTCCATGCTCGAAGCATCCTATAAGATTAGAACACATATTAGTCTCAATCATATCAAGGCTGTCTCATGTTTACCAAGATATCTCGACTAAGGACTATACTGCATGTCAGCGAAGCTGAACACCATTGAGACATTATTCAGAAGTATACATATAGCAGCAGATAATGCAACAACCTGAATAACAACCATTGCCTTTATAAACATAGTTTATACATGATACTGATAATAACCCAAGGCCTCAAACATTAGCCTTAAGGGCATACTCCAACAATCTCCCACTTGCACTTAATCTAATGGTTGAGAAATCTCAAACCCATATTATTACAGTGCTTCTCATGCTTCTGCTGCGCCAGAGGCTTTGTAAGCGGGTCAGCTAGATTGTCATCTGTATGAACCTTGCAGATCTTGATCTCTCCTCGATCTATGATCTCACGAATCAAATGAAACCTTCTCTGTATGTGCTTGGACTTCTGGTGCGACCGTGGTTCCTTTGCTTGTGCTATTGCTCCAGTGTTATCACAGAAGATAACCAAAGGATCTGCACTCGAAGGAACAACACCAAGTTCCTGAACGAACTTATGAATCCACACTGCCTCCTTTGATGCTTCCGAGGCTGCAACATACTCGGCTTCTGTTGTGGAATCAGCAACAATTGATTGTTTGAAACTTTTCCACACCACTGCTCCTCCATTCAAGCTAAAAACATAGCCTGATTGCGATCGGAAATCATCATAGTCAGATTGGAACGAAGCATCAGTATATCCTTCAATACTGAGTTCTTCCTGACCTCCATATATCAAGAACATATCTTTGGTCCTCCGAAGATATTTTAAAATGTTCTTGACCGCAATCCAGTGCGCCTTACCTGGATTACTTTGGAATCGACTGGTGACGCTTAACCCGTAAGCGACGTCTGGGCGAGTACACAACATCGCATACATTATGGACCCAATAGCCGAAGCATAAGGCGTATTGTCCATTTCATCTTTCTCAGACTGTGTTTGAGGACACTGGCTCTTAGAAAGATTCAGACCATGTCTGACTGGAAGATATCCTCTTTTAGAATTTTCTAAATGGAATCTCTCCAGGACTTTATCGATATAAGTACTCTGGCACAGCCCGAGAAGCCTATTAGATCTATCTCTATAGATCTTCACACCTAATACATAGGCTGCTTCTCCTAAATCTTTCATCTGGAAACATTTTCTTAACCATGCTTTGACCGCATGCAGTTCAGGAATATCGTTTCCAATGATCAAGATATCATCGACGTAGAGGACTAGGAAAGTAATCACGCTCCCACTAAACCTCTTATATACACACGGGTCATCTTCATTTTTGATGAAACCAAATTCACAGATTGATTCATCAAAACGAATATTCCAGCTTCTCGATGCTTGTTTTAGTCCATAAATGGACTTCTTTAATTTGCATATTTTATGACGATCTGATGGATTGATGAAACCTTCAGGTTGTGTCATATACACATCCTGTTCTAGTTTTCCATTAAGGAAAGCGGTTTTCACATCCATTTGCCAGATCTCATAATCATAATATGCAGCTATGGCGAGAATAATCCGAATAGACTTGAACATAGCTACAGGAGAGAAAGTTTCATCATAATCTATTCCGTAGATTTGTTTGAAACCTTTCGCAACTAGCCTGCCCTTATAGGTAACTATGTTACCATCCATGTCAATCTTCTTCTTGAAGATCCACTTACAGCCTATAGGGATTACTCCCGGAGGCGGATCAACCAAATCCCAGACTTGGTTATCTGACATGGAGTCCATCTCGGCTTGCATAGCTTCAAGCCATCTTGCTGATTCCGGTCCACTGACCGCATCCGCATAAGTAAGGGGTTCATCATCAATGATGTAGACTCCGTCATAGCGCTCAGGCTGTCGACGGATCCTTCCCGATCTTCGCGGTTCCCGTGATATCTGAGCCTCAGGTTGAACATCAACCTGTTCTATTTGCTCAGGCTCATCCAACTGAGTTTGACTACTTTGTCCCTCTTCTGGACTTTCATCCAGTTTTATTTCTCTCCCACTGGCTTCTTGCAGAAGAAATTCCTTCTCAAGAAAAATAGCCGTACGAGCAACAAATACTTTGTTCTCTTTGGGATCGTAGAAATAATAACCCTTAGTTTCTTTAGGGTAACCGACAAAGATACATTTATAAGATCTGCTCTCTAGTTTCCCAGAGGCGAGCTTTTTGACATAAGCCTCGCAACCCCAGATTTTAATAAATGTCAAGCTCGGCTGTTTCCCATACCATAACTCATATGGAGTCTTCGAAACGGCCTTGGATGGCACTCGGTTTAGTACCTTTGCAGCTGTTTCCAGTGCAAATCCCCAAAAGGAGTAAGGTAGAGTAGCCTGACTCATCATTGAATGAACCATATCCAATAAGGTTCTATTTCTCCTCTCAGACACACCATTCCATTGCGGTGTTCCTGGCGGAGTGAGCTGTGAGATAATCCCACACTCCTTCAGATAGTCAGTAAACTCTCGACTCAAGTATTCTCCACCTCGATCGGATCGAAGTGCCTTGATATTCCGGCCTAGCTGATTCTGTACTTCATTTTTGAACTCTTTGAACTTGTCAAAAGATTCACTCTTATGTCTCATTAGATAGACATAACCATATCTACTGAAATCATCAGTAAAGGTAATGAAGTATGAATAGCCACCTCTGGCATGTTTACTAAATGGCCCACATACATCACTGTGAATGAGGTCAAGTAAACCTGAAGCCCTTTGACCTTTGTTAGAAAAAGGAGTCTTCGTCATTTTGCCCATTAAACAAGCTTTGCATGTATCAAGCTCCTCATAGGAGAATGATCCCAGCAGTCCATGGTCATGCAACCGCTTAATGCGCTTCTTGTTAATATGGCCTAAACGACTATGCCATAGCAAGGTGCTATCATCAGCATACTTGGCCTGTTGTACAGAACATTCCATGTCCAACATGAATAACCCATTGTTAATCGACCCAGTAGCATAAACAATATTATCAAATGAAATACAACACTTTAAAGTTTTGCATTCAAAGGAAAACCCTTTCCTGACAAGAGCAGGAATTGAGATAATATTCTTAGTTATGCTCAGTACAAAATAACAATTGTCCAGTTCTAATACAAAACCAGATGGTAAAGAGATGTTATATTGTCCTACAGCAACAGCAGCAACCCATGCCCCGTTTCCAACTCGTAGGTCCATCTCATGCTATCCCACCTGTCTTCTTCTCTTGAGTTCCTGTACATTTGAATAAATGTGAACTCCACATGCAGTGTCCAACACCCATGAAATAGAAGAAGATACCATGACTTCAGTCATGAAAATACCTGAGCCAGAATTGAAAGCCTTGCTTCCCTTCTTGTCTCCTTGGAGCGCTTTACAGTCCTTCTTCCAGTGACCCAGCTGGCCACAATGGAAGCATCTGTTGTCCTTCGACCGCTTCACCTTTTATTTCAGAGCCTTGTTATAGCTCTTGATAGGGGCTTTGCCCTTCTTCCCCTTCTTCTTGTTCCTTGAAGGAACCATCAAGACAGAGGATGAAGGCTTTCCCTTCTCAAGAGTCTGCTCTGTAGTACAGAGCATGTTCAGTAACTCTGCCGGTGTACAGTCGATCTTGTTCATATTAAAATTAATGATGAACGGATCGAAAGAGACCGGGAGAAACTGCAAGATAATGTCTACAACAAGTTCCTGATTGATGGTGTGTCCCAGTTTCTCTAGAGCCTCTTTGTACCCAATCATCTTGAGTACGTGAGCTCCCACTGGACTCCCTTCAGTCAGTTTGCTCTGAAAGAAAAGTTTTGTCAAGTTATAGCGTTCTGTCCTTGCCTGTGCAGCATACAGCATTTTGAGATTTGCTATAATTTTAATAGCAGATAAATCCTCATGCTGACGCTGCAGCTCTGGCGTCATAGACGCAAGCATAAGGCAAGCGACATCAATGCTATCATTGACATGCTTCTCATAAGCATCCCGAACCGCCCTTACGGCGTTCGCAGCGGGTTGAGGCGGTATTGCCGTCTCAAGGGCATACAGCTTCCTCTCAGTCTTAAGAACAATCTTAAGGTGTCCGTACCAGTCTGAGAAGTTTGGCCCAGCAAACTTCTCCCTTTCCAGTAAGGATCGCACATTGAACCCTGTGGTGTTCGTTGCTGCAGGAATCTACAACAAAGCAAGAACAACAAGGTCAGTATCGATGTTAGAATCAATCCAGGACTTAAGAATGATTCCTTTCTCACTATTTTATCTGACTGAAAAATCCAATAAAACAGTCCGAAAGAGTGAAACCCCTTTTAGTGAGATGGGATCCAGATTTCATACTTGGTCTCCGCGTCCCGCTCAGGCGAGATAAGATGCACAGAGAGTTCAAGCACTAATCACTGGTAGGCTATCCATGCCAATCGCCAACCCGTGCGATTCCCCTTCATCTAGGCAATCCAGAAGACTGTGCCAACTGAGTTGGTACAACACAGTTTCTGATTCCACAGATGGCTGTCTCCATATAGCTAACATATGCTCAATATGTAGCCTACATGGTCAAGCTGACCCGACCTACTCCCTGGACCACCACGTGCTATGCTGAGCAACGAGAAGCGATAAATCCCTTCTCTGTAACACGCAGGTGTAATCACACACCGTCTGAAGATAGATGGGCGTGCCCACTGAGTGGGTACAACACGGACCCAACGATAGTCAAAACAGTGAGGTTTCGCGTCAGAAGGCTTTCGTGCTTGATATTTGACGTTGGATTTTAACGGTCCTTTTATCTTCTTACTACCATGCATATCCTATGGTGATAGCAGAATGATAAATCATGCAGGTGCTAATATTACTTAAACAGTAAATAGAAAGCACAATGATCTTATGTGGTAAACGCCCATTAAGCCTAAATAAAAACCCTAGTTTTACACAAGTCTTCACTTGAGCTCTTCATGGGTCTTTTGCATTTCATCTGGCCCAGCCCGGGCCCAAGCGCCCTCTGTAGTCCAAATGCGCCCACCAGATTGGTTGCGCTTGTTCTAGAGTCGAACTCTAGACCTCCTACTGGCTGCATGCGCCTCTGCCATGTATGCTCTGTGCTCATGTCTAATTAATTTACATTTAATCTATCTAGACATGATTTGACTCGCAGGTCAATTACACATTAACATAAATTAAAATGTGATTCGCAGATCACAAAAATAATTTACAATTAATTAATCCAGGCACGCAGGCCCCAGCACAGCACATAAATAGGGCAGCCCACATAAGATGAAATAGACATCCAATCAGGTTAAACAAACAACATGTGATCCAAACAGGAAAATAAAATTTTGAAAAAACCCCATGGCATCAATTTTATTTCCTTATGTGCCCTACTACCTTACAACGGTCCATTAATAGGGATCCACTCATCAGACCAAGTCAGACCCACTGCCCTTGCATGCACCAAGTCATAACTGACTTGCGTCGACCTCATGGTCAACAATGCATGCCTTAAGGGCTGAACGTCCCACATGATTTCTGGCAAGCGGGTGTGACCCCGGGCCTTAATCATGATCGTTCACTGGTCGCCTCAATCAGACATCGCTACACGCCTTTCTGCAGTCGACCTATAGCCACCTAATGCTTGCGCATAGGTGCTATCTGGTCGACCCATCTAGGCTGTCAGATGGTCTGATCAGACTGTTGGGTCTAGACTAGACTGATGACTTCAACCCTAGTAACCCGTCTAAGTATCTCAAGTAGGCGCTTTTAGATCTAAGTGGAGTCACGCATGATATTAAGTTTTGACAAAAAATCTTCAACATGCGCCAACAGCAAAAACATACATCTAAAGACTAGCATGTAGTTTCGCATGATGTTTAGGTTTAGATCTATTCAACGCATACATGGATCACACAAAAAGCAATCATATAAGATCATGCCATAACGCAGCTCTGATACCAATTGAAAGGGGGGGCGAAACCCTAAACGCATGCACTTCTAAAATTTTGCATGGGCGGAAATAAGGATTTCAACATGATCGCATGTGGCATGAACATATGATTAACTTAAAGCCTTCATAGATCAACACAAAGATTTTACCATAGCCATTGTTTGGATGGCGACTTGGAAATAAGAGGGCGATCTGGCTCTCCTCCAAAGTGAACGCACACAAGATGGTGATGGCTTCCTTCTTGGCGTTCCTTGTGCTAGCAAAGCTCTCCAAGGTGTCCTAGCCGTGTGAGGAGAATGAGATGCACTCTTGGCGTGAAGTCTCTCTTCCTCAAAATGAGAGGAGTCTCAAGAGTAGAAGATGGGCGACGAGAGAAAGCGTTACTCTCGAACGTGGAGGCGTGCTTCTATTTTGGAAAAAATTCAACTTCCAAAAAATAGCAAGCCCTCAACGCATGATGCGTTCACTCCAAGTGAACCGATCGCCTCTTCTTCTCCCTTTGAACCATGCGTTCATATAATGAACCGGTTCTATAGAATTTGGTTCAAAGACCAAATCAAACCAAGCCTTGGTCTAGACCTTATTAAACCGAAAGGCTCAAGATCTAACCACACATCTCTTGATGCTCTTGATCTCATCGATCTAGCATCAATTCTCTCGATCGAAGCTTACCGATCTCAAGCCCTAATCAATCAAACATGATCAGACCAGATCTCACTTACAATCAGAGTTTAAACTCCTTTAAACTGAACCAAAACAATTCAGTCCACACGATCTGACATAAGTAAGCCATATCATCAAATTGTGCGACCCTAAGGGTTTCCTTTAAATGTCGGTAACAATAACTTAAGTTATCACGATCAGAGAGGAGTATCTAGCAACACATCACTGTCTCCCGATATAAAGGAAAGAGTCTTCCAAGACTACACCCAAACCATAGCACAAGTGTGAATCCAATTCACTTGACATATGTGTTTCCTTTGCCACTGGATGTTCTCGTTGGACAAGCATGTCAAGCCTGTAACTCCAACATGATGAGAGTGGTTAGATCAGATGAACATAGTCATCTGGGTATGGCCATACACTTTCTCAACCATCTCATACAGGGGGCCCCTTTAGAACATCACACTCCAACTAGGAGAGGCAATCCTATATCTATCACTAATGCCCTAACATGACTCATGCCCATTATCCAAGATAATCTATAACCATTATATTTCAAATGATATTGAACTACCTCAAGACAATGCCAATCATCATTTAGAAACACAAGTGATCTCAAGTCAGAGGAAATATGCCACTTGTTTGCATACAAGGATTACTCACATTGTGACAAACAATTGAATATCCTAAGTAGGGTCTGTCCAGTACATCCAATGTACCTATGAGTCTACATCTTATTCCATGCTCGAAGCATCCTATAAGATTAGAACACATATTAGTCTCAATCATATCAAGGCTGTCTCATGTTTACCAAGATATCTCGACTAAGGACTATACTGCATGTCAGCGAAGCTGAACACCATTGAGACATTATTCAGAAGTATACATATAGCAGCAGATAATGCAACAACCTGAATAACAACCATTGCCTTTATAAACATAGTTTATACATGATACTGATAATAACCCAAGGCCTCAAACATTAGCCTTAAGGGCATACTCCAACAACAACCTAATGACTTCATCCATCCTGCAGATACTAGTAAAGTCTGCAGGCTAAAGAAATCCATTTATGGATTAAAGCAAGCATCTCGAAGTTGGAATCTTCGATTTGATGAAACTGTGAGAGATTATGGCTTTATCAAAAGTGAAGATGACGCCTGTGTATACAGAAAATTTAGTGGGAGCTTGATGACTTTTCTGGTCATGTATGTCGATGGCATACTACTCATCGGAAACGACATCCCTAGTCTTCAAGCTATGAAGACATGGTTAGGGAAGTGTTTCGAGATGAAGGACTTAGGGGAGGCCGCCTATATTCTAGGCGTGAGGATCTACCGGGATAGATCCAAGAGGCTCTTGGCCCTTAGTCAGAGTACCCACATTGATAAGGTCCTGGAGAGGTTCAACTTGGAGCAATCCAAGAAAGGATACCTTCCAGTGAGAGATGGCCTTACTCTCTCAAAGAGCCAGTGTCCTACAACACGGGCTGAGAGGGATAACATGAGTCGAATTCCCTATGCTTCGGCAATGGGATAAATCATGTATGCAATGCTGTGTACTAGACTAGATGTGGGTTATGCTGTAAGCATAACCAGCCGATACCAATCCAATCCAGGTTTGCAGCACTGAGTGGCTATAAAGAATATCCTTGAGTTTCCTGAAAAGGACTAAGGATTTATTCTGTATGGTCTACGGGGATTGGAAGAGCTCAGTGTGCAGGGCTTCACTGATGAGTCATTCCAGTCTGATCCTGACGACTTCAGATCGCAGACCAGCTATTTGTTTAAAATGGTTGGAGGTGTTGTATGCTGAAAGAGCTTCAAGCAATCCACCATAGCTAATTCTACAACCGAAGCTGAGTATGAGGCAGCCAATGAAACCGTTTGGATCAGGAAGTTCTTTTCTGAACTTCAGGTGGTTCCAAGTGCAATGGATCCCATTGAGCTCTACTATGACAACAATGGGAACTGCACATGTTAAGGAACCACGGTCTCATCAAAGGTGCAAACACATACTCAAGAGATTTCGCCTGATCAGAGAGATCATTGATCAAGGTGATGTCAAGATTAGCAGAGTTGACACAGAGAGCAATCTAGCCGACCCACTGACCAAGGCTTTGGCACAGCAGAAGCATGATGGTCGTACTAGAGATATGGGGTTGAGGTTGCTTAACCTCTAGGTCTTAGTGCAAGTGGGAGATTGTTGGTGTATATGCCCTAGGACCTAGTTTTGGTCCATCTTTGTACTACTTAACTCTAATATTCATATATCTTTCTGGCATTGTCGTTATCATTGTTTGTCTACACCTGCGATTGTGTACTTACATGATAATGTCCCTGGAGACAGATTGGATCTGTGCTCAAATGATTGTCCCTAATCGATGTACCTGAGTGGATATGGGACAGCTCTGGTACTTGTGAGACTGGTATGTGGGCTGGTTAGGCACGTGGTGCTAACGCAGACACATGGGTATATCATTGGAGGATATACTGGATAGACCCGCTGTGAGGCTATGACTTGGTGTCATGAGTTATCCTCACAAGTGACAGGAGATGCATTGATCCCTTGACTTGAGGTCATTGACCATTTTATATGGTTAGGGACTTGCTTGGATACAACATAACACCTCGCCGTAGTTGGGAGGTCATAACGGTTGTCATTGAGCATGTCACGACCCATATGAGAAGGTCAATGGACAGACATAGGATTTTCCCCTTCCCTAAGGAAGTATGATATCCATGGAGCTCCTATATGGTTCTATGACTGAGAGTGTATGGCCATACCCAGGTGAGAACCTGTTTTAGTCATAGCCATGTGATTGGATGAAAACAAGTGGTGACACACTTGTCCAATCGGATATCAGTACGGCAAAGAGACTGTAATGCATCTGTACCTAGTTGCGATGATGGGGATGTCGATGTCGATATCCATTCCAACGACCTGGGTAGCAGCGATGCACTGCTAGGTGCCACTCACTGCTTGTGATGACCTCTGGTCATTACTGCCAGCGTCAGAGGAACCTACAGGGTCGCACACCTTGATACTTGAGTTTTCGTATTGATCGGGAAGCCTTATGATCGAGTTATTGGATAACTCGGATCTAATTGGGAGATTTCATCAGCGCCAATGGGCCTGATGAGATGGAAGAATGTTATTGGAGCCAAACTTCATTTTTGGCAGGTTGACCCGTATTTGACCATGGTTGGTCACATTTGGATTAGGGTTGCATTGGATTGGATCCAAGTGCTTAATCAACCCATGTAATGAAGTTTGGGCTAGCTCATTATCCAATGAGGCCCAATGACAAGTTCTCATAAAGAGATGAGAGGCTAAAAGGGTATAATGGGGAGAAACATGAACCATTAGGTGCCTAGGGGCATAATGGGGTCATGTTGGCGCCTTTGCTTCATTGTGGAAGTAAAGGGCGCCTCCCCTCTCTTCCTAGGATGGAATGCATGCCTCTATGACATTGCTTGGGGCGCAAGGCAAGGCCTTGGCGCACAAGGAAAGGCGTGGGGCACAATAAGGAATGGTTGAATGAGAATTATGGAAATGTCTTGGAAGAGTTTCCTTGTCTCAAACCTACTCATCCTAGCCCTACACTTGTCATGATCCTAGCCATTACCCTAACCGCCTCTTGCCCTATAAATGTGACCCTAGTCGCCCCCTCTTGTGTATAATCAATCCTTGAAGGCGTGAACACAAGGAGAGGGGCGAATGCTTGGAGCAAGGGCGCATCTTCTTCCATAACCGCAAGCCTCTTCATCCTTTCCTCTTGGCGCAAGGAGTTCTAGAGCTTGGCGGCTTGGGTAGTTTCCCTCTTCACTTGGTGCATCTTTTCTCTGGGTGGCGCAAGAGAAGTAAAACATCTCCCTAAGGCTTGGATCTTCTTCCCGAGGCTAGCACCGGGCGTGGAAGAAGAGAAATCAAGAGATCCGTGTGTGCGAGACTGCAGAGGGCGCACACTTGGATGCCTACATCGGCATCGCTCCATATTGCTCCTAAGGTATTTCCTAACTCATCGTGTTGACTCCCTTGCATGCGATCTTCACTGGGTTTTTGGGACCGGCCTGTTTCGAGGACATTCTTCCGCTGCGTAAAATGTATGTCCATGACTCTGAAAATTGTAAAATGTCCATGAAGCTTATTATTTGTAAGGGAGACTCCTATTGCATGACCTTCAAGGGGAGTCAGTTCTGCCTTCCATTGCCGAACCCAGAACACACCACCATGCGTGTGTACGCAAATTGGCGTATCCAGCCCGTTGATGACCTACAGCTCGACCTAGTTGATACAGCACCACCAGCACCTGGCGCCTTCCCCTTTGGCGGCACTTCCTCCTCAAAATCCATGATGTCTATATTGCAGGAGATTAGGGAGGAGCAACTTCACCTGTGGGAGGTAATTGACCATATGGACACCAATCTCTCCTACTTTCAGCAGGATTAGTCTTCTCGATGGGAGTCCATGGAGGTGCACATGCAGCGGCAGCACAAGATGATGAGATCCGTCTAGGAGAAACTATCAGCTATGGATGAGCGGCTCTCCTTTCTCTCCGAGAAAAATATGGCACACATGGACATCTCTTCGGACGAGGAGGCCGAGCCCAACTACAACACATGTGGCAAGAGCAAGAGCTCTCGAGCTTCTGGCTCTAAATCGCGCAGAAGGAAGTAGCCTCACTAGCCCTGCCTAGCTACCTGCTCCTCTCACGTATACGCCATTGCATGGAGGACTATGCAATATTCAGAGTGGGTGAGCTGTCTCCATTCTAGTTTCTCATGTTTGTTCTTGTGTGGCTGTTTCATGTTGATTATTTGACTTGTTATGAGTATGATCTGATACTTTTTGTGATGGATGGTACTTGGCATTGTATCTTATATGCCACGCTATTCGTGGGCCTAGTCCACATCTTCAGGCCCCACCCCACGACAGTTGTGTAATACCTACCAGGATTTGCTTTTACTCTATTTGGGTGTTCCATTATGATCATTCCACATGTTGTGTAAATTTTTCCATGAAATCGCATGTGGTCATTTTAAGGCATATGTCACAATTTGTGATGTTTATAATTCATGAAATATTCATTCATTTACTATGATAAGAGAATAGTAATCTTGTTCCCATGATAGCTATGCAAAAAATTGTAAAAGTTGAATGCATGTTTGGTTAGGAATGATCAAAGCTTGTTGAATATGCCACCTTGTTAGAGATACTTTAGGATCATATCCTTATGCTCTATGATTCTGAAATCTTGTAATTTGGATTGATTTTAGGTCATTCATTATTGGGTCGAACATTTCTATGATAGTTTAATTAACTTATGTTTGTAATTTACATGTGATTTATTTTTAGGATGCACACCCACTTATTCATTCCTTGAATTCCTTTCAATTGTTGGGGAGACACTGCAATTGTTAAAAGGATATGCTATCACCTGTTGACATAAAAAAAAACTCATCTTAGATTCCTCTACTTGGCATTGCGAAAAATTGGCAGTGGTATCGAAGGATATGAGTTGAAATCTAAGAGATGTGTGTTGGAATCTATAAAGAGACTCCTCTACTTGGCATTGCGAAAAATTGGCAATGGTACCTAAGGATATGAGTTGAAGTCTAATGCAATGATTAGTGTATCATATCCTACATAATACATTTGAGTTAACCCCAACAACATGAATTGGATGGATTGGACTTGCATGAGTATTGTGTATGTTTTATTGAATTCTATGTTTATTACAAGCAGAGTTGGTTGATGTCTAGAAATTGTGGAATCAAACTGCTGAATGCTTGAAACAACCATTTACCTGATTTCTTCTGATTAGATCTTGGATTGCTAGTAAATGTTTTTCTAACTTGAATGCATGCTTTGACATGAATGATTAATCTTGTACCCACCATGTATTTCATCTTATTTTATTGCTTGAGGACAAGCAAAAATTTAAGTCTGGAGTGTTTTTATGCCTTGCATTTTAGTAGCAATTTTTATTATTATTCTATGATGGATCTAGGCCTATTTTAATATTTTTACACTCTTTTAAAGCTTATTTATTTAAAAGCTTCGGAATCTTCACTTTTTCTCGTTCTTGTGCAATTTTAGGTAAAATCGCCAAATTTTGAAGTCTTTTGATGATTCTGAGGCCATAGGGTGATTCCTTACGTGAAGACAAAGTTGCCCGTCAAATTTGGGCTCAATCAGAGTTAGTTCAAAAAATACAGCCAGGTGAACCCCACGAGGTTCACCGGTGTTTTTACCGGAGGTCCGAAAGTTCACAGAAGACTTCACCACCTGGTGAACCCCATGGGGTTCACCCGTGATTCTCTCTGAAGCAATTCATCCAAAAACATCTAGAAGGCTTCACTGGCACGTGAACCCGGCGGGGTTCACCGGTGCTTCTTTCTCGACGAAACTGTACAAAGCACTTCACTGGCTGAACCCCAGGGGGTTCACCCGTGGTTTCGACTGAGGCGTACAAGCGTTTGGCTCCTTATTGGATTTTCGATGATTTCTAACCTGATTGATGTCCAAATTTGGAAAGGGAGGACTTTTTGGAAAGCTAATTCGAAGGAGAACTAAGGAATATAAAAGCCCTAATTTTTATGCCCTAATTATCGAGAAATCAGCGTGAAGGCGGCTAGGGCGAACAGACGAAGGCGACGAGGCATTTCCAGGTGATTTCGGCGAGATTTCTTCATCGGAGCATCATGATTCTTCGAGCTTGGCTTCGGTTTAGCATCTCCCCCTTCTTAGAAATATTTTCTTGTAGTTTTCCCATCTTCATAGAGAGATTATTGAGTGATTCCATGAATATTATAGCGTAAAACTCTTTTCGGGGCTCGGTTGAAGCCCGCTGACGATTGTAATTACAAACTCTTATTACAAACAGTTATTTGGATTTTTGTATTGACATATTTTACTTTGCTATGCTGATTTCATGATTTTACCTTGGCCACGTATTTTCATGTGTTAGCCGGCACGATTCATACCGAGAGGAGGATCGTGACGGTGGATCTGCTTAGTAAAACTTGTGAATCCATGACATGAGAGTACTTGGTATTCACTCGAGGATTTCATAACCTTCTACAAAACCCATAGGGTTTGTTTAGAACGATCCATCGCGAGAGTAGGAGGCTGTTTTAGACAAACACCAAAGTGTACCACCGAGAGGGGGCACCTTGCACCATAGGGATAGGTTCCTTATGTAAAAACCTTGAATTCTTATAACTAATCTTTTCATTATTGCGATTAAGATTGTCAGCATGGTGGATACCAAAGCCCTGATATCTCTCACATAGATTCACTCTAGTCGTTGCTTTAGTTTCTCGTTTACAATTGAAGTTCTCAAAAACCCCATTTCAGTTCGCCTAGCTACCGAGACTTAGACTTTCTGGTAATTAACCTTGTTCCCTGTGGGATTCGACATCTTTTATATTACTTCGACATAACCGTGCACTTGCGGGACATGTCACATATCCTCTATCAAGCTCAGTGCATCATCAATACTTTTATTCATTAATGTTCCTCCAGCAGTAGCATCAATGGTTAGCCTATTACAATAGTTTAAGCCATTATTAGAAGTATATACAAGTACCCATTTATCTAGACCATGATGCAAATACATCCTTTGAGGTTCTTTAAATCAATCCCAAGTGCCTTATAATGAATCTCCATCCTTTTGACATGAGCTAGTAGTTTTATTCCTCAATTGTACTGTTTTGCATGGAATGCAGTATTTTTAAAGGAAAGCTTTAGAAAGTTGCTCCCATGTAGCGATCGATTCCTTTTGTAAAGAGTAGAGCCAAGCCCTTGGTCTATCTTTTTGTAAAAAGAGAAATAATCCAAGTTTCAAAGCATCAATAGAAACACAATTAATTTTTGTAGTATCACAATATTCTAAGAAAACTTATAAATGTATATTTGAATTATAGATAATAGTGAAGGCTTAATCTCAAAATTATTAGCTTATATAGTAGGTCTACCTATACTAGAGTGTAAATCATTGAGATTAGGTGCTGTAAAATCTCAGAGAGATCTATGATCTATATTTCCTCTAAATTTTTAGAAAATTTTAATTTCCTATGAATTCTACAAGTGCATTCAATCTCAGAGTCTTGCTTTAGGAGAGGTCTTTACCTAAGACTTCTAGGCATAAACTAGTAGAAAAAAGGTTTTAAAATTTCTAAAATATGTCAAAAATCTTAGGAAACAAAGGGTCACTAGAAAAAAAATTATCAGGCTGTGATTGTAATCACGGCCATGAAAATAATATAAAAAAATTCAAAAAATATAGAAAATTACTAAAACTAGAAAAGTATAAAAAATAGAAATTACAAAAGAAAATTTTCATTTTAGTTTTAAATAAGTTAAAAAAAGAAATAAGATTGAATTTCCAATCTTAGACCTGATTTGCAGTCACTGCCCGTGATTGTAATTGGAAAAACCCTAATCTTAAAAAAAATAGAAATAATAAGATAAAAAAAATAAAATATATACTTAGGATAAGAAATAGTTCCTAGGCTTATGTTTTCATGATTTTTATTGATATTAATTTGCATAGAATCATAGCAATGGTGCCAAAAAAGAGATGACGTCTCGGCCATGGTGCCAATTATTACTTTTATTTCATCGCCGAAATGATGACACAAAATAGGGACACACCTCGCAAGTGCACAGTTAGTCGTAGTAATAAAAATGTCAATTCCACATGGGCTCTGAAATTATGTACCAAATTTGTCGTGGTCGTGTAATATAGGCAATTCAATATTTAGTATGTGGTATGTAAAAAAATGTAGAAAATAGAGCAAACTTGTGATAAATGCATGGAAGTTTTGGGTATGGGGTTTCACCACAATGATTTCCAAAAGTAAAAATTATGTTAACACCATAAGTTAAATTACTCAGGCTTGTTAAAGAGAATTTACTTTAAGTTATAGGTTGTTCCCTTTTAGTAGCCCATTGATGACACCAAAATTCATAGTATATTTTGTGTCATTTCATTGGTCTTTTCGTGTCATATTTATGATCTTTTGCTTGTTTTTAAGCCTTCTTTGTCAAATATTGCAGAATCTACACCATTTCTTATTTTTGATCATTTTCAGGTTAAAAGTGCCATATTTTGATGGATTTTGGAAGATTTAAGCACACCAATGGATTCCAGACGTCGAAACGAAGCTACCCATCAAATTTCATGAAATTCAAAGCCAATTTGCAAAATATGGCACTACCGTATTTTTGGGAACAATTGCCAGGTACCATATTTTTGGAGGATTTTAAGCAGTAAGTTTCTGAATTTTTGGGTAAAATACGGCACTGCCGTATTTAAAATACGGTACCGTATTTTAGACCTAGTTTTCTGATTTTTTCGCTCGAATCTTGCGCGGACCATATCTTCTGATCCAGAAGTCCAAATTGAGATCTGAAAGTTGCTGCGAACTCGTCTTTAAGAGGAGAAGACGCATGAAGTGAAAGAACTAATTTATATCCAGTATTGAGGGAGAAATTGACAGAGAGGCGCTTAGGGTTCGGCCTCGCGCCGAGAGGCGTAGAGACAACCTCAGGCCATAAAATTTATACTGAAGCTTCACCTGATGAAGGAGAAGATACTTGAGAAGTTTTAAATCTAAAGGAGTCCGATCGGGGGAGAAATCAACAAAATAGTGGGTGACGCCACTATTCATCGCGT
This sequence comes from Costus lasius, assembly GCA_027563935.2. Taxonomy (NCBI): domain Eukaryota; kingdom Viridiplantae; phylum Streptophyta; class Magnoliopsida; order Zingiberales; family Costaceae; genus Costus; species Costus lasius. The sequence continues at coordinate 88,632,539 of CM050450.1, read as the reverse complement.
TTCCAGCCTATTACGGTGCTGTAATTTCGATTACAGCACTGTACTTTATAACTTTTCCTCTTCCCTTTCGTATTCTGATCATCTAAAATTATGGTGTATTGTAATCTTTTCACTATGCAAGCTTAAACTTTCTTTTGAGACAAAGAGAGTAATCCCCTTGATATTTCAATGACTAGATAATCTTTATTCAATCATGATATTTTTAGTATGGTAATTTTACTTAAGAGATTATTGTCTTTAATCGTTTCTTGTGTCATGTATTAACATGTTTTAGAGTTTTTGTGTATGGACTGAGAAGATGATACACATAAACTTGGAACCCTAGAATTTATGGTAGGAGCTCATCGCAAGAGATTGGTTGTGTTCTTATTTTTAGATTTTAGATGCTTATTTCTTGTTGATGTTTTGACCTAGAAATTATTACTGTTTTAGACATGAAAATATGCTAGAGATAGATATTGAATTGTTTGAAAACCTTAAGTAAAACTTATGAAACTAAGGTGCGGGAGTGCTTAGTTTTGCTTGAGATCTTGATACTGAGATGAAATGCATGAGAGTGATTCTTAGTCTCTTTGATCAAAGTTTACTTATATTTAACATTGAATAGATCTTGCACGAGAGTGAGGATCGTTCTTTGTAAATTGACTGTGCGAGAGCGAGTTAATTTCTTTATTAAGTAAGCTATATCTTTACCATAATGAAAATAGATTGATGAACCTTTAATTATATCTAGTCATAATATTAAGGTGGATGAAACCCTAGTCCCAATGCTTCCTATCTGATATTTCATACAATCTTCATATTGCTTACTTTCATCATTCGATCGCTTAGCTAGTGAGAATACCCATCCTAATGTTTAATTAGATCAACATCTTGCTGTCACTATGGTTTACCAATCTAAATAACTTCATTAAGCACAAATCATAAATTGTTTAATCCCCCAAGTAACTTAGCTATTTTTATAGTTTAGCAATTATAAATTTGATTATAGGGTTTTAAAACATAAAGTTACCTTTCAGTCCTTGTCCTAGTTTCCAAAGCAATATAGTTAGAAGGTTAAAGTATTACCTATAGAATAAGCTTCACTAATTGAATTATACAATCTAACTACTTTTGTAGTCTAGCTATTGTAGGTTCAACTAGAGGGTTCCAACGTCAAAAATCACCTTTTTGTCCTTGTCATGACTCCCATAACATATAATAAATTAAGCTCAACTAACTAAAAGCACAATATTATCTATAATAAACTTAACAACTCCTAAATAAAATAACAAATTATGCTAAACATGCATTACTAAAAGGAAAATAAAAGGGTTATTCTCCATAGCTTGCAAATATGTTTAAGTTATAGAAATCATAATATAAACCATCTTAAACATAGTTAAAAGTAATAATCAACTTGGAAAAAAAGAAAATAGCAGTATGGCAACTCCCTCATGAAAATTATAAAAATATGAAATCTTCTCTCTCCTAATCGTGATTGTATCTGGTTGCTGCTTCCTTTCCTACTTTCGACGATGACTGTTCTGACCCAAATCTATGTTGATTCTCGATGGATTTTGATGAGATTTGAATCTAGAACTTGCCTACGTGCTCCCAGCCATCCCGTGTAGGATTTATGCACTTACAATTTGACATATCCTCTACATTGGAAGGCCCTACTAGGGTTTAATTGCCAATTTCCACTTCTCAGCTTTAATTCTGTGTGAGGACGCGATGGTAGTGGCTCAAACTTGATGGAATTATTGCTCTTTGTGTGCCCTCCCAAAGCCCTAAGGTTTGTGTTTCTCTTATAGCTTGATGGAGGAGAAATCGGGGGTGAAAAGGTTGCATGTTCGCCCATCAAAATTGGTCTCCATACTTGTGATGACAACCATGATTGCAATCACAGGCTATATGATTTTCACTTTGAATATTTTGGTTTAAAATTCATGGTGTGGCCTCATTTTTCTTTAGTAAGCATTATTTTACCTTCAAAATTTATTAAATCTTTCATCACCCAGGAATCATGACCAATGAGTGTAATCACTGCCAAAAACTTTTATTCAGCTTTGCACTCCAAATTTCTGGTGAAGGACCTTGTATACTATGAATGTCTTCATGATAAAATATCTTTAATTTTCCTTATTCTTGTGGTCTTTTACTTGAAAATTGATAAAATAGAGAAACATGGCTTTTCTACAATATATAATAAAATTAAACTAATTTCAATGCAAATAGAGAAAAATATGATATAAATTTATAACAAATATATATGAAAAACTCTATCTAAATTTGTGTCATCATACATGCGTCATGCTTGGTAGTCAACTGCGTGATCTAGGAACCAAAAGGAGTAGAGAATTCCATTAGAATTGCCCTCAAAGGAAGGCTCCTTCCCTCTTGCTATTTACGCATGGCCTTGGCACAATTATACATGAATGGGGTGGTCTATGCTGCTAAAAGAGGAGAGGTGCAAGCTAATATAAGTAGGCAAGGGATGCCCATCAATGCATCATCTATTCTTCTCTCTTTGCCAGCACCCTCTCTCCCTCTCGGTTCTCCTTATGCCGCTACCACCTTCCTTCTTCTCCCCCTTGTTGTTGTGAGCTTCAAGGATTTTCTAAGGCTTGGGTCCTTGCCTCCAAAGCTAGCACCAAGTGTGAAGCAAGTTGATCTCCAAGGGGTCATTGTGTAAATACCAGTAGAGGGCGAACATTTGAGAATTTACAACTTATTAGCCACCAACCTCAATCACGCTACAAAGGTATAATTCCTATCCTGCCCCTTGATTATGTCTAGTATGGATCCTCTAGGAAAATTGGTTTCAAGCAATTTTTTTACTATGTTTATAATAGTTAAAATTTTATTCACCTATGGTTTTCCCCAATAGGTTAGCTAGGGAACATTCTTTAGCACAAAGCCTCCCACTGTTTCAGAGCTTACATTGGAATTCTTGTCCTTATTAGATGTTCAAGTTTCTAACAACTCTAATGCTGATCCAGGGTGCATCACTTCAGATTGAGGAACAGAGAACATTACATGATTTTGGCCTAGCATAATAGGGTTTACTGATTCTTCTACACGATGAGTTCCATTTCAATATGAGATAGTTGTGTGAATCAATCACGTAGCTTGCTAGTTTTCTGTGCTTTATTAGTAGTACTCAAGTCAGATTCCTTTTTGAATTTTCGTCATGATTTCTACATCAAGTTTCTATGTAGTTTATTTATTCATCATATCCTCCACTTCATCTTCTCATTTCTTCCTCGCCATCACCATTTCTGTTTCTGTATCATCTGCCCAAAAATATTCACTATCCTCACATTCTCTCTCTTTGGATAAAAATTTATTTTATTTCACTATTTTGAGTAGAAAAGTTTCATTTCTCTATTTTTAATGAATTTTTAGGAAAAAGGGCCAAAAGCTTTATGATTTCGTGTTGGGGTATGCCCTTAAGGCTAATGTTTGAGGCCTTGGGATTATATCAGTATCATGTATAAACTTTATGTTTATAAAGGCAATGGTTGTTATTCAAGTTGTTACATTATCTGCTGCAATATGTATACTTCTGAATAATGTCTCAATGCTGTTCAGCTTGGCTGACATGCAGTTAAGTCCTTAGTCGAGATATCTTGGTGAACATGAGACAGCCTTGATATGATTGAGACTAATATGTGTTCTAATCTTATAGGATGCTTTGAGCATGGAATAAGATGTAGACTCATGGGTACATTGGATGTACTGGACAGACCCTACATAGGATGTTCAATTGCTTGTCACAATGTGAATAATCCTTGTATGCAAACAAGTGGCATATTTCCTTTGACTTGAGATCACTTGTGTTTCTAAATGATGATTGGCATTGTTTTGAGGTAGTTCAATATCATTTGAAATATAATGGTTATAGATTATCTTGGATAATGAGCATGAGTCATGTTAGGGCACTAGTGATAGATATAGGATTGCCGTCTCCTAGTTTGGAGTGTGATGTTCTAATGGGGCCCCCCTGGATGAGATGATTGAGAAAGTGTATGGCCATACCCAGATGACTATGTTCATCTGATCTAATCATTCTCATCGTATTGGATTTACAGCCTTGACACACTTGTCCAATAAGAACATCCAGTGGCAAAGGAAACATGTATGCCTTGTGAGTTGAATTCACACTTGTGCTATGGTTTGGGTGTAGTCTTGGAAGACTCTTTCCTTTATATCGGGAGACAGTGATGTGTTGCTAGATACCCCTCACTGATCGTGATAACGTAAGTTATAGTTACCGACATTTAAAGGAAACCCTTAGGGTCGCACAATTTGATGATATGGCTTACTTATGTCAGATCATGTGGACTGAATTGTTTTGGTTCAGTTTAAAGGAATTTAAACTCTGATTGTAAGTGAGATCTGGTCTGATCATGTTTGATTGATTAGGGCTTTAGATCGGTAAACTTCGATCGAGAGATCTGATGCTAGATCGATGAGATCAAGAGCATCAAGAGATGAATGGTTAGATCTTGAACCATCTGGTTCATAGGTGATCTAGACCATGTCTTGGTTTGGGCTTGGTTTGATTTGGTCTTTGAACCAAATGCAATTAAACCAAATTAAAATGAACCGGTTCACTTATGTGAACGTATGGTTCATTTTGAGAGAAGTTCGATGGGGCATTGTAACGTGGGCATTGAAGGAGGACTTAGTGCTTTCTATTTTTGGAAAGCCGTTTTTCTTTGTTGAACTCTTCAACGTTTTCGAACGTAAGGTGCATCCGCTCTTGCTCACGCTGACTTGCATCCTCTCTTGCTCTCGTCTTGGGTGGTCTTCACGCCAAGGAAGAAAATTCGGTTGCCAAGGAAATCCATCTCTTCTCCTCCACACAAAAGGATTACTTGGAGATCCTTGCTAGCACAAGGAGATTCAAGAAGGAGCTATCTCTCATCTTGTGTGCGGTGCCTTTGGAGAAGAAGCACTCGCATCTTTGCTTCCAAGTCGCCATCCTTGCAATGGCTATGGTATGTTTTCGTTTTGATCCATACAAGTTATAGAAGTTGATCATATATCATACATGCGATTCTAGAACCCTAGTTTCCGCTGTGCCAAAATTTTAGATGCGCATATTAGGGTTTTCGCCCCCCCTCAAGAAAGGGTTCCTACAATTGGTATCAGAGCGTGGGTTTTATGTATGTTCATATGATTGCTTTTGTGATCCATGTTTGCGCTTTTGCATAGATCTAATGCTTATCAACATGCGAAAATTAACATGCTAGTTATTGATGTTGGCGCATGTTACATGTTTATGCATGATCATTTGTTGGCGCTTGTTATAGATGTTTTTGTCAAAACTTGTTAACTTGCACGCCTAACCTAGATCTATATCTGCGCCTACTGTAAACCCTTAGACGGGTTGATAGGGTTGAAATCATCAGTCTTGTCTGGACCCAACAGTCTGATCAGACCATCTGACAGCCTAGATGGGTCGACCAGATAGCACCTGTGCGCAAGCACGAGGTGGCTATAGGTCGACTGCAGACAGGCGTGTAGCGATGTCTGGTTGAGACAACAAGTGAACGCTCTTGAGTTAGGCCCGGGGTTACACCCGCTTGCCAGAACTCATGAAGGTTGTTCAGCCCTTAGCGCATGCATGGTTGACCATTAGGTCAACTCAAGTCAGTTAGGACTTGGTGCATGCAAAGGTAGTGGATCGGACTAGACATGATGAGTGGATCCCTATTAATGTACCGTTGTAAGGTAGTAGGGCACATAAGGAAAATAAAATTGATGCCAATGGGTTTTCAAAAATTTTATTTTCTTATTGGATCACATGTTGATAGTATACCATGATGAGTGTTTATTTAATCTTATGTGGGCTGCCCAAATTTAATGTGTGCTGTGCTGGGGCCTGTGTGCCTGGTTAATAAATGTAAATTATTTTTATTGTGATCTGCGCATCACATTTTAATTAATTTATACAATGTAATTGACCTGCGTGTCAATCTTGTCTAGATAGATTAAATTGTATTTTAATCAGACAAGAGCACAGAGCACACATGGCAGAGGCGCATGCAGCTTGAGGCTTGACCAGGTGGAAGGTCTAGAGTTCGACTCTAGGACAGGCGCATTTACCTGGTGGGCGCACCTGAGCCTCAGTGGGCGCTTGGACCCTGGGTTGGGCCAGATGAGATGCAAATGACCCATGAAGAGCTCAAGTGAAGACTTAAGTTAAATTAAGGTCTTACTTAGGCTTAATGGGCGTTTACCACATAAGATCATCATGCTTTCATTTATTATTGTTTCAATAATTAGAATTGCATGATTTCATCTTCTGCTATCATCATAGGGTTTGCATGATAGTTAAGAAGATAAAAGACCGTTAAAATCCAACGTTAAATATCAAGCACGTAAGCCTTCTGACGCGAAACCTCACTGTTCTGACTATCGTTGGGGCCGTGTTGTACCCACTCAGTGGGCACGCCCATCTATCTTCAGACGGTGTGTAATTACACCTGCGTGTTACAGAGAAGGGATTTATCGCTTCTCGTTGCTCAGCATAGCACGTGGTGGTCCAGGGAGTAGGTCGGGTCAGCTTGACCATGTAAGCTACATATGTGGCGCATATGGTAGCTATATGGAGGTAGCCATCTGTGGGATCAGAGACTGTGTTGTACCAACTCAGTTGGCACAGTCTGCTGGATTGCCCGGATGAAGGGGAATCGCATGGGTTGGCGATTGGCAGGGATTGCCTACCAGAGACTAGTGCTTGTACTCTCTGTGCATCTTATCTCGCCTGAGCGGGACGCGGAGACCAAGTATGAAATCTGGATCCCATCTCACTAAAAGAGTTTTACTCTTTCGGACTGTTTTACTGGATTTTTCAGTCAGATCAAATAGTGAGAAAAGAATCTTCCTTAAGTCCTGGATTGATTCTAACATTGATACTGACCTTGCTGTTCTTGCATTGTTGTAGATTCCTGCAGCAACGAACACCACGAATTTCAATGTGCGATCCCTACTGGAAAGGGAGAAGTTTGCTGGGCCAAACTTCTCAGACTGGTACGGACACCTTAAGATTGTTCTTAAGGCTGAGAGAAAACTGTATGTCCTCGAGACGGCAATACCGCCTCAACCCGCTCCGAACACCGCAAGGGCGGTTCGGGATGCTTATGAGAAGCATGTCAATGATAGCATTGATGTCGCTTGCCTGATGCTTGCGTCTATGACGCCAGAGCTGCAGCGTCAGCATGAGGATCTATCTGCTATAGAAATTATAGCAAACCTCAAGATGCTGTATGCTGCACAGGCTAGGACTGAACGCTATAATTTGACTAAACTTTTCTTTCAGAGCAAACTGGCTGAAGGGAGTCCAGTGGGAGCTCACGTACTCAAAATGATTGGGTACGAGGAGGCTCTAGAGAAACTGGGACATACCATCAATCAGGAGCTTGCTATAGACATTATCCTGCAGTCTCTTCCGGCATCTTTCAATCCGTTCATCATTAATTTTAATATGAACAAGATCGACTGTACCTCGGCAGAGTTGCTGAATATGCTCTTGACTACAGAGTTGACTCTAAAGGGAAAGCCTTCATCCTCTGTCTTGCTAGTTCCTTCAAGGAATAAGAAGAAGGGGAAGAAGGGCAAAGCCCCTGTTAAGAGCTACAGCAAGGCTCTGAAACAAAAGGTTAAGCGGTCGAAGGAATACAGATGTTTCCATTGTGGCCAGCTAGGTCACTGGAAAAAGGACTGTAAAGCGCTCCAAGGAGACAAGAAGGGAAGCAATCCTTTCGCTTCTGGCTCAGGTATTTTCGTGACTGAAGTCATGGTTTCTTCTTCTATATCATGGGTGTTGGACACTGCATGTGGAGTTCACATTTGTTCAAATGTACAGGAACTCAAGAGAAGAAGATAGGTGGGACAGCATGAGGTGGACCTACAAGTAGGAAACGGGGCACGGGTTGCTGCTGTTGCTGTAGGCGTTTATTACATCTCTTTACCATCTGGACTTGTATTAGAACTGGACAATTGTTATTTTGTACCAAGCATAACGAAAAATATTATCTCTATTCCTGCTCTTGTCAGGAAAGGGTTTTCCTTTGAATGCAATATTTCAAAGTGTATTATTTCTTTTGATAATATTGTTTATGCTACTGGGTCGATTAACAATGGGTTATTCATGTTGGACATGGAATGTTCTATACAACAAATTGATAACAAGAAAGCCAAGTATGCTGATGATAGCACCTGTAGAGTCCCCTTCAAGGGGGAGCGAAACCCTAGATAGGCGCATAACATAAAACAAGCGGAAGCAAGGGTTTCTATAGATCTTTTAACTTGTCATATGATCAACTTTCATGAACTAATATAGATCAGAAGAGATTCATACCATGGCCATCGCTTTGATGGAGCTTTGGAAGAAGATCGCAAGAAGCTTTCCTCCGAAGGTACCGCACACAAGAAGATAGATGGCGCCTCCTTGTTGATCCTTGTGCTAGCAAAGATCTTCAAGTCTCCTTGTCGAATGAAGGGAGGAGATGTTTTTCTTCCTTGGCTGAGAGCTCCTTGTCATCAACACCTCTATCACACGAGAGTGAATATCCGTCAAAAGGAAGGAGCGACAAAACGTGAGGAGTGGTGAACGTGAGGCGTTGAGAAGCTATTTTGGAAACCGCCACTTCCAAAAATAGTAAGCCTTCACTTCATGCGTTGATGCGTTCACCCAAGTGAACCGAACGCATATGCATCTCCCCTTTGAACCATGCGCTCACATATGAGCCGGTTCATATTGGTTTGGTTCAAAACCAATCAAGCCAAGCCTTGAGTCCAGATCAAATTAAACCCTAAGGTTCCAGATCTGACCGTTCATCTCTTGATGCCCCTGATCTCACCGATCTAGCATCCAATCTCTCGATCGAAGCTTACCGATCTCAAGCCCTAATCAATCAAACATGATCAGGCCAGATCTCACTTACAATCAGAGTTTAAATCCCTTTAAACTGAACCAAAACAATTCAGTCCACACGATCTGACATGAGTAAGCCATATCATCAAATTGTGCGACCCTAAGGGTTTCCTTTAAATGTCGGTAACGATAACTTACGTTATCACGATCAGTGAGGGGTATCTAGCAACACATCACTATCTCCCGATATAAAGGAAAGAGTCTTCCAAGACTACACCCAAACCACAGCACAAGTGTGAATCCACTTCACGAGGCATACAAATTTCCTTTGCCACTGGATGTTCTTATTGGACAAGCGAGTCAAGCCTGTAACTCCAATATGATGAGCATGATTAGATCAGATGAACATAGTCACCTGGGTATGGCCATACACTTTCTCAATCATCTCATCCAGGGGGGCCCCCAGTAGAACATCACACTCCTTTAAACAAGGAGACGGCAATCCTATATCTATCACTAGTGCCCTAAGCTGACTCATGATCATTATCCAAGATAGTCTATAACCATTATGTTTCAAATGATATTGAACTACCTCAAAACAATGACAATCATCATTTAGAAACACAAGTGATCTCAAGTCAGAGGATATGTGCCACTTGTTGCAATCAAGGATTATTCACATTGTGACAAGCAATTGAATATCCTAGTAGGGTCTGTCCAGTACATTCAATGTACCCATGAGTCTACATCTTATTCCATGCTCGAAGCATCCTATAAGATTAGAACACATATTAGTCTCAATCATATCAAGGCTGTCTCATGTTCACCAAGATATCTTGACTAAGGACATAGAGCATGTCAGCCTAGCTGAACAGCATTGAGACATCATTCAGAAGTACACTTATTGCAGCAGACAATGTAACAAACTGAATAACAACCATTGCCTTTATAAACATAAGAGTTTATACATGATACTGATACAATCCCAAGGCCTCAAACATTAGCCTTAAGGGCATACCCCAACAGCACCTTGCTATGGCATAGTCGTTTAGGCCATATTAACAAGAAGCGCATTAAGCGGTTGCATGATAATGGACTGCTGGGATCATTCTCCTATGAGGAGCTTGATACATGCAAAGCTTGTTTAATGGGTAAAATGACGAAAGCTCCTTTTTCTAATAAAGGTCAAAGGGCTTCAGGTTTACTTGACCTCATTCACAGTGATGTGTGTGGGCCATTTAGTAAACATGCCAGAGGTGGCTATCTATACTTCATTACCTTTACTGATGATTTCAGTAGATATGGTTATGTCTATTTAATGAGACATAAAAGTGAATCTTTTGACAAGTTCAAAGAGTTCAAAAATGAAGTGCAGAATCAGCTAGGCCGAAATATCAAGGCACTTCGTTCAGATCGAGGTGGAGAATACTTGAGTCGAGAGTTTACTGACTATCTGAAGGAGTGTGGGATTATCTCACAGCTCACTCCACCAGGAAAACCGCAATGGAATGGTGTGTCCGAGAGGAGAAATAGAACCTTACTTGATATGGTTCGTTCTATGATGAGTCAGGCTACTCTACCTTACTCCTTTTGGGGATTTGCACAGGAAACAGCTGCAAAGGTACTAAACCGAGTGCCATCCAAGGCCGTTTCAAAGACTCCATATGAGTTATGGTATGGGAAACAGCCGAGCTTGACATTTATTAAGATCTGGGGTTGCGAGGCTTATGTCAAAAAGCTCGCCTCTGGGAAACTGGAGAGCAGATCTGACAAATGTGTCTTTGTTGGTTACCCTAAGGAAACTAAGGGTTATTATTTCTACGATCCCAAAGAGAACAAGGTGTTTGTTGCTCGGACGGCCATTTTTCTTGAGAAAGAATTACTTCTGCAAGAAGCCAGTGGGAGAGAAATAAAGCTGGATGAAAATCCAGAAGAAGGACAAAGTAGTCAAGCACAGTTGGATGAGCCTGAGCCAGTAGATCAGGTTACTGAACAACCTGAGGCTCAGATATCACGGGAACCGCGTAGATCGGGAAGGATCCGTCGACAGCCTGAGTGCTATGACGGAGTCTACATCATTGATGATGAACCCCTCACTTATGCGGATGCGGTCAGTGGACCGGAAGCAGCAAGATGGCTTGAAGCTATGCGAGCCGAAATGGACTCCATGTCAGATAACCAAGTCTGGGATTTGGTTGATCCGCCTCCGGGAGTAATCCCTATAGGCTGTAAATGGATCTTCAAAAGGAAGATTGACATGGATGGTAACGTGGTTACCTATAAAGGCAGGCTAGTTGCGAAAGGTTTCAAACAAATCTACGGGATAGATTATGATGAAACTTTCTCTCCTGTAGCTATGTTCAAGTCTATTCGGATTATTCTCGCGATAGCGGCATATTATGATTATGAGATCTGGCAAATGGACGTGAAGACCGCTTTCCTTAATGGAAAACTGGATGAGGATGTGTATATGACACAACCTGAAGGTTTCACTAATCCATCAGATCGTCATAAAATATGCAAATTAAAGAAGTCCATTTATGGACTTAAGCAAGCATCAAGAAGCTGGAATATTCGTTTTGATGAATCAATCTGTGAGTTTGGTTTCATCAAGAATGAAGATGACCCGTGTGTATATAAGAGGTTTAGTGGGAGCATGATTATTTTCCTAGTCCTCTACGTCGATGATATCTTAATCATTGGAAACGATATTCCTGAACTAAATGCTGTCAAGGCATGGTTAAGAAAATGTTTCCAGATGAAAGATTTAGGAGAAGCAGCCTATGTATTAGGTGTGAAGATCTACAGAGATAGATCTAAGAGGCTTCTCGGGCTGTGCCAGAGTACTTACATCGATAAAGTCCTGGAGAGATTTCATTTAGAAAATTCTAAAGGAGGATATCTTCCAGTCAGACATGGTCTGAATCTTTCAAAGAGTCAGTGCCCACAAACACAGACTGAGAAAGATGAAATGGACAATACACCTTATGCTTCGGCTATTGGGTCCATTATGTATGCGATGTTGTGTACTCGCCCAGACGTCGCTTACGGGTTAAGCGTGACCAGTCGATTCGAAAGTAATCCAGGTAAGGCACACTGGATTGCAGTCAAGAACATTTTGAAATATCTGCGGAAGACCAAAGATATGTTCTTGATATATGGAGGTCAGGAAGAACTCAGTATTGAAGGATATACTGACGCTTCGTTCCAGTCTGACCAGGATGATTTTCGATCGCAATCAGGCTACGTTTTTAGCCTGAATGGAGGTGCAGTGGTGTGGAAGAGTTTCAAACAATCTATTATTGCTGATTCCACAACAGAAGCCGAGTATGTTGCAGCCTCAGAAGCATCTAAGGAGGCAGTGTGGATTCGTAAGTTCGTTCAGGAACTTGGTGTTGTTCCTTCGAGTGCAGATCCATTGGTTATCTTCTGTGATAACACTGGAGCAATAGCACAAGCAAAGGAACCACGGTCGCACCAGAAGTCCAAGCACATACAGAGACGGTTTCATTTGATCCGGGAGATCATTGATCGTGGCGAGATCAAAGTCTACAAGGTTCATACAGATGACAATCTGGCTGACCCGCTTACAAAGCCTCTGGCGCAGCAGAAGCATGAGAAGCACTGTAATAATATGGGTTTGAGATTTCTCAACCATTAGATTAAGTGCAAGTGGGAGATTGTTGGGGTATGCCCTTAAGGCTAATGTTTGAGGCCTTGGGATTGTATCAGTATCATGTATAAACTTTATGTTTATAAAGGCAATGGTTGTTATTCAAGTTGTTACATTATCTGCTGCAATATGTATACTTCTGAATAATGTCTCAATGCTGTTCAGCTTGGCTGACATGCAGTTAAGTCCTTAGTCGAGATATCTTGGTGAACATGAGACAGCCTTGATATGATTGAGACTAATATGTGTTCTAATCTTATAGGATGCTTTGAGCATGGAATAAGATGTAGACTCATGGGTACATTGGATGTACTGGACAGACCCTACATAGGATGTTCAATTGCTTGTCACAATGTGAATAATCCTTGTATGCAAACAAGTGGCATATTTCCTTTGACTTGAGATCACTTGTGTTTCTAAATGATGATTGGCATTGTTTTGAGGTAGTTCAATATCATTTGAAATATAATGGTTATAGATTATCTTGGATAATGAGCATGAGTCATGTTAGGGCACTAGTGATAGATATAGGATTGCCGTCTCCTAGTTTGGAGTGTGATGTTCTAATGGGGCCCCCCTGGATGAGATGATTGAGAAAGTGTATGGCCATACCTAGATGACTATGTTCATCTGATCTAATCATTCTCATCGTATTGGATTTACAGGCTTGACACACTTGTCCAATAAGAACATCCAGTGGCAAAGGAAACATGTATGCCTTATGAGTTGAATTCACACTTGTGCTATGGTTTGGGTGTAGTCTTGGAAGACTCTTTCCTTTATATCAGGAGACAGTGATGTGTTGCTAGATACCCCTCACTGATCGTGATAACGTAAGTTATAGTTACCGACATTTAAAGGAAACCCTTAGGGTCGCACAATTTGATGATATGGCTTACTTATGTCAGATCGTGTGGACTGAATTGTTTTGGTTCAGTTTAAAGGAATTTAAACTCTGATTGTAAGTGAGATCTGGTCTGATCATGTTTGATTGATTAGGGCTTTAGATCGGTAAACTTCGATCGAGAGATCTGATGCTAGATCGATGAGATCAAGAGCATCAAGAGATGAATGGTTAGATCTTGAACCATCTGGTTCATAGGTGATCTAGACCATGTCTTGGTTTGGGCTTGGTTTGATTTGGTCTTTGAACCAAATGCAATTAAACCAAATTAAAATGAACCGGTTCACTTATGTGAACGTATGGTTCATTTTGAGAGAAGTTCGATGGGGCATGGTAACGTGGGCATTGAAGGAGGACTTAGTGCTTTCTATTTTTGGAAAGCCGTTTTTCTTTGTTGATCTCTTCAACATTTTCGAACGTAAGGTGCATCCGCTCTTGCTCACGCCGACTTGCATCCTCTCTTGCTCTCGTCTTGGGTGGTCTTCACGCCAAGGAAGAAAATTCGGTTGCCAAGGAAATCCATCTCTTCTCCTCCACACAAAAGGATTACTTGGAGATCCTTGCTAGCACAAGGAGATTCAAGAAGGAGCTATCTCTCATCTTGTGTGCGGTGCCTTTGGAGAAGAAGCACTCGCATCTTTGCTTCCAAGTCGCCATCCTTGCAATGGCTATGGTATGTTTTCGTTTTGATCCATACAAGTTATAGAAGTTGATCATATATCATACATGCGATTCTAGAAACCCTAGTTTCCGCTGTGCCAAAATTTTAGATGCGCATATTAGGGTTTTCGCCCCCCCCTCAAGAAAGGGTTCCTACATTTCGAACATATTTAGCCACTGCAATATTTTTCATGACAACCCAACAAATTTAGAATCCTCTACTCAACATTGGTTTGTCCCGTGAATACAAACACAAGCTGTGATTTGAAGACATTGGCAAAATATGGAGGATATCAAACTATGATACTATTTTATAAAGAGAAACAAAGACTGATAATAATTTTCAAGCAATTTAAAGCTTTCTTGACCAAAATGATCAATCATGGTTATATTTCTGTCATCAACGCATAAGAGAATAGGTCAGCAGGCCATGATTACAATCATGGATGTGAATATGGCTGCATTTAGGATGGGAGCTTTTCAACTTCTGATAGTACACTTAGTAGAACTTGTTTGAGCAAACAGTTTGGGTAACTAGCTTCTTAGGCTTATGCAGAGAATCAATACTATAGTTGGGAATCTACTGAGTGGCAACTTTTAGCTTCTAGCTTCTACTTTCTCTCCCATGAGCTTGCCTCACTTTTAGGTGAAAATCTTGAACCGTGAGATAAAGAGTATTCTTAAAAAGACCGTATCAGGGCAAGGAAGGATTGGGCACTAAAGCTTGACGATGCTCTTTGGGCTTACAGGACAGCTTTTAAAACTCCCTTAGGTATGTCTCCGTTCCAACTTGTTTATAGCAAATCTTATCACTTACTTGTGGAACTTGAGCACAGGGCTTATTGAGCGGTGAAAAGGCTGAATTACGACATGAAGAGCGCCAGAGAGAGAGAAGAAAATTCCAGTTGAATGAACTTGATGAAATCCGGAATTTTACTTACGGGAGTGCCCGAATATATAAAGAGTGCACTAAAAAGTGGCATGATCAAGGAATTTCAAAGAAAAAATTTATTGAAGGAGATAAAGTTTTATTGTTTAATTCACATCTTAGATTATTTCCAAGCAAATTGAGGAGTTGATGGTTAGGCCTTTTTATTATTCAAAGAGTATTTCCATATGGTGCGATTGAAATATCAAGAGAAGGGCAGGAAGGCTTTAAAGTGAATGGTCAACATTTAAAACATTACTTCGAGCATGAACAAGTTGAAGAAGAAGTTCACTTGATTTTATCTAATCCGCTATAACATCCATAACCATAGCTACGGTCGAGCTAATAACCTTAAACGAGCGCTTTTGGGAGGCAACCCAAATTATTGACTATTATTATTTTTAGCTTTAATTATTATTTTTTTTTTTTGAGTTTTTAGAGATTTTTGACAGCACGATTTTGATGAATTTTTATGATGGAAAGTCTTATAATAAGTTGTTTTATAAGTAGAAATTTTTGGAGAATTTTTATTTGAAAGAAAGGTGATCGACGAGATATTCTCGGGTGCAGCTGTGAGTCATTCATGGACCGTGATTCTTGCGATATCTTCTTTGTGAATATATTTAAATGTGATTTGGTTGATGAAACGTGACAATATTTAATATTTGAAACTTATTTACAATGTAAAATGTTGATATCTATGCTGTGATATAGTTTCTAGATTTTTCTGAGTCACGTTTGCATGTTTTGATATAATTGCATAGGGATTCACTCATATTATAAAAGGAACTCTTGCAAATTTTTTTTTCTGAATATGTCATAACTTGATTTAAAGTTTGTGTATATGCAACAATTTAAGTCTAGGGTGTTTCCATGTATTTTGCTTTTCTTCAAGCTTCATAGGTATGTATTTTGAATGTTTATGATTTTTAAGGATAATCGAGTTTATTTTATCCTTAATTCTAGACTTAGGAAACATTTTCAGTTATTGATTTGATGACTTAGGGAATTTCTAAAATTTTAAGTAGACTTAAATTATTGAGTAAATTCAATTCTAGAATTAATAAAATACATATGTGAATTGTTATGCGTTCATGCGACATGTGCATAGTATTTTTATACTTGAAGTTTAATTTATATATTTTTACTTTATGAAGAACTTTTAATGAATAGAAAATTGGTGATATTTTTTAACTGAGATTTGCTCCAACTCCTCTAGTTGAAGGATGTAAGATCATAAATTATATTATACCATGAATTGGTATACTTTAAGTCTGTTGCGATCAAGTAACAGAGGAAAAATTTTAAAAATAAAAATATTTATCCCTCATGTAGAAAAATTGATAACAATTTAAATACCACGCCACTGGTCGGCTTTCTCTAAGTTATTTGATAAAAAAAAATAAAAAGGGTAGAGAAAGGTGTAGGTTAAGTAGACAACTCCGCTAACCTTATGATTGAGACTATGAGTTAAATTATACTACTCTGCGGTATATGTTAAACAATGTTATGATGCTAACAAGAAAGGGCACATAACCGTTTAAAGACCAAATTACTTTAAAAATCTCTTATCTTTAATATCACTAAAATTCTTGAAATAGAAATTTTTATCTGTTAAGTGAAGTAGATTTATTAAGGTCAGAGTATTTGATACTTAGTAAGTGAAGATTGAATGATATGATATGAATTATGATTTTTATCTTTCTTGGATTGTAAACTCTTGAGAATTTATTTTTATTATGATTTTTCTTAAATTACTTGGGTACTGAAAGATTGATTACATAAATTGTGGACTAAGGACATTATTAAGGGAAAATAAACGAGTGCTCCTTATCTTTACATTCTCCATACATATCAGAATATTGCTTGAGGATAAGCAAAACTTTAAGTCTAGGGTATTTTGATGAGTTGTATTTACATTATATTTTTGCCTATATTTTATATGATTTTTAGGCTTAATTGTATGATTTTATATTAATTTTTAGTGTTTTTACTTCTTTTGGTATGAAATCTCCACTTTTCTTGGTTTTTATGAAAATACAGGTAAAATGGCATAAAAATGATGAATTTTATGAGTTTTAAAGTCATAGCATGGTTCTCGAGGAAATTATGAAATTGCACGTCAAATTTGGAGCAAAACTAGAGTCAGATGCGAGATTTACAGTCGTAGCCTTGAGTTTCTTGCAGGGTGTTAGTTTTGTGTTCAAAGGAAAGTTTTGTGGCTAAGTATAGAAGTTTACATAAACTTTCACTATCGAGGCCATGAATCCTTCATGGACAATGAGTTCTTATGTGCACAGAGATAAAACAACACAGAAACTTTCACGGCCGCAGCCGTGAACAGTTTACGGGCCGTGAGTTTTTTCGCCTCTTTCGATTTTTCACTAATTGTCCTCGAATTGAGTTAGAATTGAACCAAACTTTTCAGAATTCTTCCTTGATGGGTTCTAAACTGATTAAACTATAAAAGTAAGAATTTTTGGAGGGTTAAGGAGACTTTTATGGGCGAAGACGAACACAGGCAGCGGCTAGGGCGAAAATTAACTACTAGGAAAAATTCGAATAGGAAGATCACATAAAAAAAGAATTAGACACTCCATCTTTATCTCTAGATCGAGGAGAAGCGTTTCTAGTTACTTGTCTAGTGATTTCTTATATTTTTATTAGGATTTAATGCTAAGTTCATTAATATACATGCTACTTTTTTTAAACATGAACGCTTAAACCTATTTTTGGGATTAGGGATGTAGCCCACTGATTATTATGGATTAAATTTTGTTTTTTTAATCTTTGTTAAGAATTATTATAGCATTGATTTGATCAAAATTGTATTTATTTTGTAATTTATTCTGGCCAAGTATATTTACGTATTAGACATCGCGAGAAGGACTGAGAGATGAATCGCGACGTCGGAACTATTCTTCTCAAACCTACAAATCCAATCACGAGAGTAGTTTAGGTTTGTTTGAAGGATTTCAAGGTTTTTCAAAGAGCTCAAAAGACCTAGTTGTGTTAATTATCATGAGAGTAGGGAATTAGCATAATTAGGTACCAGATTACACTTCGAGAGAAGGTAGTCTGTACCTTAGGAAAAACCCCTTTCAACACTATAATTTTTTGTTCAAGAATTTATTTTTATTAAATTCATAGTCATCAGCGTGGTGAAACCCCGAATCCTGACCTTTTTCATATTGATTTCTACCCTAAACACTAGCCTTTTTGTTTTCACACTTAGAAGATCACACAAAAACACAATTTGAATTCTCTAGATATTAATGAATCATATAATCGGTACTTGACCGCCAGATCCTTGTTGGGAACGATAATCTTTTTATTACTTCGATAAAGTCGTGCACTTGTGGCCGCATCAGGTGATCACTTCAGATTGAGGAACAAAGAACACTACATGGTTTTGGTCGAGCATAATAGTGTTTACTGATTTCCTAAGGATGGGTCAAGATACACACCACCTACCTTCATAGAACACATATTTTTGACGAATATTTCTGGGGAGTAGCATTTTTTTTAGCAGAGAATGCTTGAGCCACCTCCATCTCCAACCCCTATTTCTGGTATGTGCATTGCATAATGTCTCACTATCTTTGGTAGAGGGGATAGTGATGGGATGGTGCACCAGTCCAAGTTATTTCTTCTATAGTGCATGCATTATGATTTCCCTTTCAGAAAACCTAAGGTCAATCCTTAGGGACATTGTCATGTAATGCCATATAACTCGAAGGTATAATAAAATCATAACAATGATAATGTCCTTATTCATGTAAACATAGTATAATTTACAAGTATAATACCAATAACTAATTGGTCTTCATGACATATACATCAATAGTTTTGAGGTCTTGCCTTAAGAAACACAAAAAATTCTAATATATCAAAAGTCAAGATAGGTAGACTAATTGATCTGCATTAGGTTTTTATATAAAAGCTTGATCAAGTTATGGTCTTACATGCACACCAATCATAGATATGGGTATAACTTGATATAACCATTAAGGAATCAATCTTAGTTCATAAATTTTTATAGTATTTTTCATGAATAATTATTATAAACTCGTATCATATTTTTTATATCTTGCAATAGAAAATATACAAAAAATACTATATTTTGCCAAAAAAAAAAAACTTTATTTCTCTATTTTTGTTTATGAATTTTCAGGGGAAAAGGCCCAAAAACAAGTAAATTTGTTGAGATTTATCACAAAAGAGTTTGAAAGCATAAAAAAAGACTCTCACTAGAAATTCCAAAGTTGAAGTTATTGGCAGTGATTCTTAGGCGATAAAGGATTTTATGAAAAATAAAGCTAAAATACTACGTGGAGCTAAGATTAAGCGATATAAAAAAGGGCACAAGAAAGATGATGATGATGATTCTTAGTTTCTTATTAATGGCTGATGACATCAAAATTTATAGTGTATTTTGTGTCACTTCATTACTCTTTTCGTGCCATATTTATACTACTTTGCTTATTTTCATGTCTTTTTATCAAATATTACAGAATCTACTTCTCTTTTGGTTTTTGATGATTTTTAGGTAAAAAGGTACAATTTTAAGGCGTTTTCAAGCAAAATCAGATACATAGAAGAATTCCCATCATCAAGAATAAGTTACATGACCAATTTCATGCGAATCGAAACCAAAACCCAAATTACGGCAGTGCCGTAATTATTATTACGGTACCGTATTTCTGAGTACTACCGTAATTCTGGAGCACTGCTGTAACTAAAATCACGGTGCCGTATTTTGAAGCAACTTCCGACCCAAAAGATTTCCAGACATTATGGCACTGCCTTTAAACATTATACCGTAACTCTGATCACATCCTGTACATATGAACTTAAAGAAAATACGGCAATGCCGTAAAGACAATCACGACCATAATTCTATTCCTGGCTCGCAACATCCATAGTCAAATTCATGTCCGATTTTTGCACGATCGATTGCGGACAATCCAGGCCTTTAAATTCAAAGCCATAAGAAGGAAAAAGGGAGTCTCCAAGGAGGAGAAACACGCCAAGGGCAAAAGCCCTAATTTTGATCCACCATACAGAGAGAAATTGTGATTCTTATGGACGCCTTAGGGTTCACTGCCGGAAAGCATACGGCGCATCTTCGGTCGCTATTTTTACAAGGAAGCTTCGCCTGGAGTAGGAGAGAATACCCCAGGAGTTTCAGAGTGAAAAGAGATCAATCGGAGGAGAAATCGATGAAAGAGTGGGTGCTGGCACTGTTCACTCTCACAAATTACAGATTACAGTCGTGTTGTAAAGTTTATTTCCCTTTCCCTTTGATTTTTGATCCTTTGAAACTATGAGTTATTGTATTTCCTCTTCCATGTTAGCTTAGACATATTTTGGGACATTGGGGAGTAATTTCCCTTGATTTTATATGACTAGATGACTTCTATTTTGCTAGAATAGTTTTATTATGATGATTCTACTTATGTGATGATTGCCTATAATTCTCCATAGTTTTCTTATTATCATGCATGATTTTAGAGTTTTCGTAATATGGACCAAAAGGTGATTTGCTTGAGAACTTGGAACCCTAGAATTGGGATCAAATTTTATCCCCTTTTGCGCCAACTCCATCCAAAGCACTCTCTTAATCAAATTTATGCTAAAATTGGGATCAAGTTTCATGATGATTTCATGGACCCTATCGGCTGGCAATTTTGTCAGATCAAGAGACCTGGCCAGTCCGAAGACACAATGCCCGTCCTACTTGACAAAACTACGTGCGCCTTTGGTCTTAAATCCATCATAAACACAATCCAAATTTCGGCCATAAAAATTGATGAAAGAAGTTTGGATGAAAGCGCCTTCTAGGTTAAACGCGCATGGATGAACGAAAAATTTTCCAAAAATTTTTCACACAAGCAAACGTACACCTTGTGTTTCTCGCAAGTACCTCTGATACCACTGTTAGGGAATGCCGGGTGTAATTTAAAATTTTGCAGTCCCAGGACGCAGCGGAAGAAGCATTACACCCGAAACACATTCCTTTCCCAAGGATCCATGCGAGAGAGAAGACACAAGGATGTGTTAGAGATGTACCTCTTTTGCTTGTCTAGACGTCGAAGCCGTGTTGAAGGCGCCCAAGTGTTCACCCTCTACAAGTATCCACGCGTCGACTCCTTGATCGTTGCTCCCTTCCACGCTTGGTGCTAGCCTCGGGAAGAGAATCAAGCCTTAGGGTATCTTTACTTCTCTTGCGCCACCTCCAAGATGAAAGCGCCAAGAGGAGATGAGGAGGAAGATGATGCCGCCAAGTTGCTTCCTTTCTTCTTCTTTGCTTGCGCCACCTTCAAGTAAGGTGCGCCTATGGCCAAGGAAAGGAGAGAGCTTGTGGCAAGGAGATGCCACCAAGCACTAAGAGTCCTTGCGCCAAGAAGAGAGGGAGAGGAAGAAATTGCGGCTCCAAGAAAGAAGTTTGCGCCAAGCTTTGATGTTGTCGCCTTTTGCCCTTGCTTTCGCCCCTCTATGTGTGTTCACGTCTCCAAGAATTCATCATCTAGAGAGGGCGACAATGGGTCCTATAAATAGGACTAGAGGCGGTTTGAGCAAGGGCTAGGATTATGCCAAGTGTATGGCTAGGATGAGGTGTCTTGAAGTAAGGAAAGTCTCCAAGACTTTACCATAAACCTCATTCAACCTTTCCATAAAAGTCTAAACACTATATCAGCCCAAGACATGCCTCAAATGCATTCTTACCATCAAAGGCTAAGTGGCTAGGCGCAACATGCATGAGGAGTTTCGGCTAGGGTAAGGGTTTTGGGAGAAACTAGGGTTTGAGGTAAGGTAAGTCTCCAAGACATTACCATATACCTCTTCCCTATGTCCATATGCGCCTAGGAACTTCCCATAAAAGTTCTCAAGCCATATCTGTTGGAGTATGCCCTTAAGGCTAATGTTTGAGGCCTTGGGTTATTATCAGTATCATGTATAAACTATGTTTATAAAGGCAATGGTTGTTATTCAGGTTGTTGCATTATCTGCTGCTACATGTATACTTCTGAATAATGTCTCAATGGTGTTCAGCTTGGCTGACATGCAGTATAGTCCTTAGTCGAGATATCTTGGTGAACATGAGACAGCCTTGATATGATTGAGACTAATATGTGTTCTAATCTTATAGGATGCTTCGAGCATGGAATAAGATGTAGACTCATAGGTGCATTGGATGTACTGGACAGACCCTACTAAGGATGTTCGATTGTTTGTCGCAATGTGAATAATCCTTATATGCAAACAAGTGGCATATTTCCTCTGACTTGAGATCACTTGTGTTTCTAAATGATGATTGGCATTGTCTTGAGGTAGTTCAATATCATTTGAAATATAATGGTTATAGATTATCTTGGATAATGGGCATGAGTCATGTTAGGGCATTAGTGATAGATATAGGATTGCCTCTCCTAGTTGGAGTGTGATGTTCTAAAGGGGCCCCCTGTATGAGATGGTTGAGAAAGTGTATGGCCATACCCAGATGACTACGTTCATCTGATCTAACCACTCTCATCATGTTGGAGTTACAGGCTTGACACGCTTGTCCAACGAGAACATCCAGTGGCAAAGGAAAAACATATGTCAAGTGACTTGGGTTCACACTTGTGCTATGGTTTGGGAGTAGTCTTGGAAGACTCTTTCCTTTATATCGGGAGACAGTGATGTGTTGCTAGATACCCCTCTCTATTCGTGATAACGTAAGTTATCGTTACCGACATTAAAGGAAACCCTTAGGGTCGCACAATTTGATGATATGGCTTACTTATGTCAGATCGTGTGGACTGAATTGTTTTGGTTCAGTTTAAAGGAATTTAAACTCTGATTGGAAGTGAGATCTGGTCTGATCATGTTTGATTGATTAGGGCTTGAGATCGGTAAGCTTCGATCGAGAGAATTGATGCTAGATCGATGAGATCAAGAGCATCAAGAGATGTGTGGTTAGATCTTGAGCCTTTCGGTTTAATAAGGTCTAGACCAAGGCTTGGTTTGATTTGGTCTTTGAACCAAATTCAATTGAACCAGTTCATCATATGAGCGCATGGTTCAAAGGGAGAAGGAGTTGCGAACGGTTCACTTGGAGTGAACGCTTGAACGCATGAGCGCTTACTATATTTGGAAATCGGTTTTCCAAATTGAAGACGCCTCCACGTTCGAAGACTCTCGCCTCTCTCTTGCTCTTCCTCTCATGTGACTCGCCTCCATGAGTGTTGAAGGAGGGATTCGGCCAGCCAAGGAAAGAAATCATCTCATCTCCTTCACGCATCAAGGACACCTTGAAGAGCTTTGCTAGCACAAGGTTCACGCCAAGGGAGGAAGCCATCGCCATCTTGTGTGCGTCCACTTTGGAGGAGAGCCGCATCGCCCTCTTGCTTCCAAGTCACCTTCCGACCAATGGCAATGGTAAGATCACAACTTGATCTTTGCAGACATTAAGTTGATCATATGTTCATGCCACATGCGATCTTCATGAAATCCTTATTTCCGCCCATGCAAAATTTTAGAAGTGCATGCGTTTAGGGTTTCACCCCCCCTTTACAATTGGTATCAGAGCTGTGTTCTGGTATGATCTATATGATTGCTTCTTTGTGTGATCCATGCTTGGTTTATAAGTAGATCTAAGCCAAATCAGCATGCGAAAATACATGCTAGACTTTAGATGTATTTTGGGTTTTACTTATTGTTGCGCATGATGTATGTTGGCGCATGTTGAAAGTTGTTTTTACCAAAAACTTAACATCTTGCGCGCCATCCACTTAGATCTATAAACGCCTACTTGAAATACTTAGACGGGTTACTAGGGTTGAAGTCGTCAGTCTAGTCTGTGAGAGTCCTAACTGAGTTGGCGAAACCCTAGATAGGCGCATGAAAAATTTCTTCTAAAGCAGCGGAGTGGGTTTCTTAGTATCATCGCATGCAATATGATCAACTTAACAACATGAAAAGAATTCATACCGAAGCCATGTGTTGGATGGCGTCTTGGAAAGAGAGAGCAAGAGAGATCTCCTCCAAATGATGCGCACACAAGAATGAGGATGCGCTCACTTCCTTGGTGCTCCTTGTGCTAGCAAGGTTCCAAGAGGTGTCTTTGATCGAATGGAAGGGATGGATGAAGCTTTGCTCGCTTTGCCAAATGACTCTCCAAGGCGTCCAAGACTCGTCACACACGAATGCCCTCTCGAGAGTAAGTGGGGAAAGGCGAGAGAGAAGTTCTCTTGGCGTGAACGTGAGATGTGGTCACGTTAGAGAACATGCTATCTAAAAATAGCAATGTCTCAACGTTCATGCGACCATGCATTACCCCAATCGCCAATGCCTCTTTACTTGAACCATGCGCTCACCCAATGAGCTGGTTCAAATCGATTTGGTTCAATAACCAAATAAACCAAGCAACTAGTCCAGATCATAACAAAAACCCCTAAGGCTTAAGATCTGACCGTTCATCTCTTGATGCTCCTAATCTCACCGATCTAGCATCCATTCTCTCAATCGAAGCTTACCGATCTCAAGCCCTTATCAATCAAACATGATCAGACTGGATCTCACTTACAATCAGAGATTAAATCCCTTTAAACTGAACCCAAACAATTCAGTCCACACGATCTGACTTAAGTAAGCCATATCATCAAATTGTGCGACCCTAAGGGTTTCCTTTAAATGTCGGTAACGATAACTTACGTTATCACGATCAGTGAGGGGTATCTAGCAACACATCACTGTCTCCCGATATAAAGGAAAGAGTCTTCCAAGACTACACCCAAACCACAGCACAAGTGTGAATCCAATTCACAAGGCATGCAAATTTCCTTTGCCACTGGATGTTCTTATTGGACAAGCGTGTCAAGCCTGTAGCTCCAATATGATGAGCATGATTAGATCAGATGAACACTGTCATCTGGGTATGGCCATACACTTTCTCAATCATCTCATCCAGGGGGCCCCTTTAGAACACCACACTCCAATTATAGAGACGGCAATCCTTTGTCTATCACTAATGCCCTAACCTGACTCAAGCTCACCATCCAAGATAGTCTATAACCATTATGTTTCAAATGATATTGAACTACCTCAAAACAATGACAATCATCATTTAGAAACACAAGTGATCTCAAGTCAGAGGAAATGTGCCACTTGTTGCAATCAAGGATTATTCACATTGTGACAAGCAATTGAATATCCTAGTAGGGTCTGTCCAGTACATCCAATGTACCCATGAGTCTACATCTTATTCCATGCTCGAAGCATCCTATAAGATTAGAACACATATTAGTCTCAATCATATCAAGGCTGTCTCATGTTCACCAAGATATCTTGACTAAGGACATAACTGCATGTCAGCCTAGCTGAACAGCTTTGAGACATTATTCAGAAGTACACTTATTGCAGCAGACAATGTAACAAACTGAATAACAACCATGCCTTTATAAACATAAGAGTTTATTACATGATACTGATACAATCCCAAGGCCTCAAACATTAGCCTTAAGGGCATACCCCAACAGTCTGGACCCAACAGCCTGATCAGACCATCTGACAGCCTAGATGGGTCGACCAGATAGCACCTATGCGCAAGCATGAGGTGGCTATAGGTCGACTGCAGAAGGGCGTGTAGCGATGTCTGATTGAGGCAACCAGTGAACGATCATGATTAAGGCCCGGGGTCACACCCGCTTGCCCGAAATCATGTGGGACGTTCAGCCCTTAAGGCATGCATTGTTGACCATGAGGTCGACGCAAGTCAGTTATGACTTGGTGCATGCAAGGGCAGTGGGTCTGACTTGGTCTGATGAGTGGATCCCTATTAATGGACCGTTGTAAGGTAGTAGGGCACATAAGGAAATAAAATTGATACCATGGGGTTTTTCAAAAATTTTACTTTCCTGTTTGGATCACATGTTGTTTGTTTAACCTGATTGCATGTCTATTTCATCTTATGTGGGCTGCCCTATTTGTATGCTGTGCTGGGGCCTGCGTGCCTGGATTAATTAATTGTAAATTATTTTGTGATCTGCGAATCACATTTCAATTTACGTTAATGTGTAATTGACCTGCGAGTCAAATCATGTCTAGATACATTAAATGTAAATTAATTAGACATGAGCACAGAGCATACATGGCAGAGGCGCATGCAGCAAGTAGCTTCACCAGTGGGAGGCCTAGAGTTCGACTCTAGTACAGGCGCAAGCTACCTGGTGGGCGTATCTGAGCTGCAGAGGGCGCTTGGGCCCGGGCTGGGCCAGATGAATTGCAAAAGACCCATGAAGAGCTCAAGTGAAGACTTGTGTAAAACTAGGGTTTTACTTAGGCTTAATGGGCGTTTACCACATAAGATCATTGTGCTTTCTATTTACTGTTTAAGTAATATTAGCACCTGCATGAGTTAATCTTCTGCTATCACCATAGGATATGCATGGTAGTAAGAAGATAAAAGGACCGTTAAAATCCAAAGTTTAATATCAAGCACGAAAGCCTTCTGACGCGAAACCTCACTGTTCTGACTATCGTTGGGGCCGTGTTGTACCCACTCAGTGGGCACGCCCAGCTATCTTCAGACGGTGTGTGATTACACCTACGTGTTACAGAGAAGGGATTTATTGCTTCTCGTTGCTCAGCATAGCACGTGGTGGTTCAGGGAGTAGGTCGGGTCAGCTTGACCATGTAGGCTACATATTGAGCATATGTTAGCTATATGGAGGCAGCCATCTGTGGAATCAGAAACTGTGTTGTACCAACTCAGTTGGCACAGTCTTCTGGATTGCCTAGATGAAGGGGAATCTCACGGGCGATTGGCATGGATAGCCTACTAGTGATTAGTGCTTGAACTCTCTGTGCATCTTATCTCGCCTGAGCGGGACGCGGAGACCAAGTATGAAATCTGGATCCCATCTCACTAAAAGAGTTTTACTCTTTCGGACTGTTTTATTGGATTTTTCAGTCAGATAAAATAGTGAGAAAGGAATCATTCTTAAGTCCTGGATTGATTCTAACATGGATACTGACCTTGTTGTTCTTGCTTTGTTGTAGATTCCTGCAGCAACGAACACCACAGGGTTCAATGTGCGATCCTTACTGGAAAGGGAGAAGTTTGCTGGGCCAAACTTCTCAGACTGGTACGGACACCTTAAGATTGTTCTTAAGGCTGAGAGGAAGTTGTATGTCCTTGAGACGGCAATACCGCCTCAACCCGCTGCGAACGCCGCAAGGGCGGTTCTGGATGCTTATGAGAAGCATGTCAATGATAGCATTGATGTCGCTTGCCTTATGCTTGCGTCTATGACGCCAGAGCTACAGCGTCAGCATGAGGATTTATCTGCTATTGAAATTATAGCAAATCTCAAGATGCTGTATGCTGCACAGGCAAGGACAAAACGCTATAACTTGACAAAACTTTTCTTTCAGAGCAAACTGACTGAAGGAAGTCCAGTGGGAGCTCACATACTCAAGATGATTGGGTACAAAGAGGCTCAGAGAAACTGGGACACACCGTCAATCAGGAGCTTGTTGTAGACATCATCTTGCAGTCTCTCCCGGCCTCTTTCGATCCGTTCATCATTAATTTTAATATGAACAAGATCGACTGTACACCGGCAGAGTTACTGAACATGCTCTGTACTACAGAGCAGACTCTTGAGAAGGGAAAGCCTTCATCCTCTGTCTTGATGGTTCCTTCAAGGAACAAGAAGAAGGGGAAGAAGGACAAAGCCCCTATCAAGAGCTATAACAAGGCTCTGAAACAAAAGGTGAAGCGGTCGAAGGACAACAGATGCTTCCATTGTGGCCAGCTGGGTCACTGGAAGAAGGACTATAAAGCGCTCCAAGGAGACAAGAAGGGAAGCAAGGCTTTCACTTCTGGCTCAGGTATTTTTGTGATTGAAGTCATGGTATCTTCTTCTATTTCATGGGTGTTGGACACTGCATATGGAGTTCACATTTGTTCAAATGTACAGGAACTCAAGAGAAGAAGACAGGTGGGACAGCATGAGGTGGACCTACGAGTTGGAAACGGGGCACGGGTTGCTGCTGTTGCTGTAGGACAATATAACATCTCTTTACCATCTGGTCTTGTATTAGAACTGGACAATTGTTATTTTGTACCGAGCATAACTAAGAATATTATCTCTATTCCTGCTCTTGTCAGGAAAGGGTTTTCCTTTGAATGCAAAACTTTAAAGTGTTGTATTTCATTTGATAATATTGTTTATGCTACTGGGTCGATTAACAATGGGTTATTCATGTTGGACATGGAATGTTCTGTACAACAAATTGATAATAAGAAAGCCAAGTATGCTGATGACAGCACCTTGCTATGGCATAGTCGTTTAGGCCATATTAACAAGAAGCGCATTAAGCGGTTGCATGACCATGGACTGCTGGGATCATTCTCCTATGAGGAGCTTGATACATGCAAAGCTTGTTTAATGGGTAAAATGACGAAGTCTCCTTTTTCTAATAAAGGTCAAAGGGCTTCAGGTTTACTTGACCTCATTCACAGTGATGTGTGTGGGCCGTTTAGTAAACATGCCAGAGGTGGCTATTTATACTTCATTACTTTTACTGATGATTTCAGTAGATACAGTTATGTCTATCTTATGAGACATAAGAGTGAATCTTTTGACAAGTTCAAAGAGTTCAAAAATGAAGTACAGAATCAGTTAGGCCGAAATATCAAGGCACTTCGTTCAGATCGAGGTGGAGAATACTTGAGTCGAGAGTTTACTGACTATCTGAAGGAGTGTGGGATTATCTCACAGCTCACTCCGCCAGGAACACCGCAATGGAATGGTGTGTCCGAGAGGAGAAATAGAACCTTATTGGATATGGTTCGTTCAATGATGAGTCAGGCTACTCTACCTTACTCCTTTTGGGGATTTGCACTGGAAACAGCTGCAAAGGTACTAAACCGAGTGCCATCCAAGGCCGTTTCTAAGACTCCATATGAGTTATGGTATGGGAAACAGCCGAGCTTGACATTTATTAAAATCTGGGTTGCGAGGCTTATGTCAAAAAGCTCGCCTCTGGGAAACCGGAGAGCAGATCTGATAAATGTATCTTTGTCGATTACCCTAAGGAAACTAAGGGTTATTATTTCTTTGATCCCAAGGAGAACAAAATATTTGTTGCTCGAACGGCTATTTTTCTTGAGAAGGAATTTCTTCTGCAAGAGGCCAGTGGGAGAGAAATAAAGCTGGATGAGAATCCAGAAGAAGGACAAAGTAGTCAAACTCAGTTGGATGTGCCTGAGCCAATAAAACAGGTTACTGAACAACCTGAGGCTCAGATATCACGGGAACCGCGAAGATCGGGAAGGATCCGTCGACAGCCTGAGCGCTATGACGGAGTCTACATCATTAATGATGAACCCCTCACTTATGCGGATGCGGTCAGTGGACCGGAATCAGCGAGATGGCTTAGAGCTATGCGAGCCGAGATGGACTCCATGTCAGATAACCAAGTCTGGGATTTGGTTGATCCGCCTCAGGGAGTAATCCCTATAGGCTGTAAATGGATCTTCAAAAAGAAGATTAACATGGATGGTAACGTGGTTACCTATAAAGGCAAGCTAGTTGCGAAAGGTTTCAAACAAATCTACGGGATAGATTATGATGAAACTTTCTCTCCTGTAGCCATGTTCAAGTCTATTCGGATTATTCTCGTGATAGCAGCATATTATGATTATGAGATCTGGCAAATGGATGTGAAGACCGCTTTCCTTAATGGAAAACTAGAAGAGGATGTGTATATGACACAACTTGAAGGTTTCATCAATCCATCAGATCGTCATAAAATATGCAAATTAAAGAAGTCCATTTATGGACTTAAGCAAGCATCGAGAAGCTGGAATATTCGTTTTGATGAATCAATCTGTGAATTTGGTTTCATCAAAAATGAAGATGACCCGTGTGTATATAAGAGGTTTAGTGGGAGCGTGATTATTTTCCTAGTCCTCTACGTCGATGATATCTTGATCATTGGAAACGATATTCCTGAACTGTATGCCGTTAAAGCATGGTTAAGAAAATGTTTCCAGATGAAAGATTTAGGAGAAGCAGCCTATGTATTAGGTGTGAAGATCTACAGAGATAGATCTAAGAGGCTTCTCGGGCTGTGCCAGAGTACTTACATCGATAAAGTCCTGGAGAGATTCCATTTAGAAAATTCTAAAAGAGGATATCTTCCAGTCAGACATGGTCTGAATCTTTCTAAGAGCCAGTGTCCTCAAACACAGTTTGAGAAAGATGAAATGGACAATACGCCTTATGCTTCGGCTATTGGATCCATTATGTATGCGATGTTGTGTACTCGCCCAGACGTCGCTTACGGGTTAAGCGTCACCAGTCGATTCCAAAGTAATCCAGGTAAGGCACACTGGATTGCAGTCAAGAACATTTTGAAATATCTTCGGAGGACCAAAGATATGTTCTTGATATATGGAGGTCAGGAAGAACTCAGTATTGAAGGATATACTGACGCTTCATTCCAATCTGACCAGGATGATTTTCGATCGCAATCAGGCTATGTTTTTAGCTTGAATGGAGGAGCAGTGGTGTGGAAAAGTTTCAAACAATCAATTGTTGCTGATTCCACAACAGAAGCCGAGTATGTTGCAGCCTCAGAAGCATCAAAGGAGGCAGTGTGGATTCGTAAGTTCGTTCAAGAACTTGGTGTTGTTCCTTCGAGTGCAGATCCTTTGGTTATCTTCTGTGATAACACTGGAGCAATAGCACAAGCAAAGGAACCACGGTCGCACCAGAAGTCCAAGCACATACAGAAAAGGTTTCATTTGATCCGTGAGATCATAGATCGAGGAGAGATCAAGATCTGCAAGGTTCATACAGATGACAATCTAGCTGACCCACTTACAAAGCCTCTGGCGCAGTAGAAGCATGAGAAGCACTGTAATAATATGGGTTTGAGATTTCTCAACCATTAGATTAAGTGCAAGTGGGAGATTGTTGGAGTATGCCCTTAAGGCTAATGTTTGAGGCCTTGGGTTATTATCAGTATCATGTATAAACTATGTTTATAAAGGCAATGGTTGTTATTCAGGTTGTTGCATTATCTGCTGCTACATGTATACTTCTGAATAATGTCTCAATGGTGTTCAGCTTGGCTGACATGCAGTATAGTTCTTAGTCGAGATATCTTGGTGAACATGAGACAGCCTTGATATGATTGAGACTAATATGTGTTCTAATCTTATAGGATGCTTCGAGCATGGAATAAGATGTAGACTCATAGGTGCATTGGATGTACTGGACAGACCCTACTAAGGATGTTCGATTGTTTGTCGCAATGTGAATAATCCTTATATGCAAACAAGTGGCATATTTCCTCTGACTTGAGATCACTTGTGTTTCTAAATGATGATTGGCATTGTCTTGAGGTAGTTCAATATCATTTGAAATATAATGGTTATAGATTATCTTGGATAATGGGCATGAGTCATGTTAGGGCATTAGTGATAGATATAGGATTGCCTCTCCTAGTTGGAGTGTGATGTTCTAAAGGGGCCCCTGTATGAGATGGTTGAGAAAGTGTATGGCCATACCCAGATGACTATGTTCATCTGATCTAACCACTCTCATCATGTTGGAGTTACAGGCTTGACACGCTTGTCCAATGAGAACATCCAGTGGCAAAGGAAAAACATATGTCAAGTGACTTGGGTTCATACTTGTGCTATGGTTTGGGAGTAGTCTTGGAAGACTCTTTCCTTTATATCGGGAGACAGTGATGTGTTGCTAGATACCCCTCTCTGTTCGTGATAACGTAAGTTATCGTTACCGACATTAAAGGAAACCCTTAGGGTCGCACAATTTGATGATATGGCTTACTTATGTCAGATCGTGTGGACTGAATTGTTTTGGTTCAGTTTAAAGGAATTTAAACTCTGATTGGAAGTGAGATCTGGTCTGATCATGTTTGATTGATTAGGGCTTGAGATCGGTAAGCTTCGATCGAGAGAATTGATGCTAGATCGATGAGATCAAGAGCATCAAGAGATGTGTGGTTAGATCTTGAGCCTTTCGGTTTAATAAGGTCTAGACCAAGGCTTGGTTTGATTTGGTCTTTGAACCATATTCAATTGAACCGGTTCATCATATGAGCGCATGGTTCAAAGGGAGAAGGAGTTGCGAACGGTTCACTTGGAGTGAACGCTTGAACGCATGAGCGCTTACTATATTTGGAAATCGGTTTTCCAAATTGAAGACGCCTCCACGTTCGAAGACTCTCGCCTCTCTCTTGCTCTTCCTCTCGTGTGACTCGCCTCCACGAGTGTTGAAGGAGGGATTCGGCCAGCCAAGGAAAGAAATCATCTCATCTCCTTCACGCATCAAGGACACCTTGAAGAGCTTTGCTAGCACAAGGTTCACGCCAAGGGAGGAAGCCATCGCCATCTTGTGTGCGTCCACTTTGGAGGAGAGCCGCATCGCCCTCTTGCTTCCAAGTCGCCTTCCGACCAATGGCAATGGTAAGATCACAACTTGATCTTTGCAGACATTAAGTTGATCATATGTTCATGCCACATGCGATCTTCATGAAATCCTTATTTCCGCCCATGCAAAATTTTAGAAGTGCATGCGTTTAGGGTTTCACCCCCCTTTACAATATCAGCCCCAAGACTTACCTTAGAGGCAAGTATTCCATCCAAGGAAGAAGGGCTAGGCGCCCTTTACTTCCATAATGAAGCAAAGGCGCCTCCCTCACCCCATTATGCCCCTAGGCGCCAATGGGGTGAGAATTCTCCCCATTATACCCTTTTAAGCCAATTCCTCTTCATGACAACTAATTATTGGGCCTCATTGGATAATGAGCTAGCCCAAACTTCATGGCGTGGGTTGATTAAGCCATTGGATCTAATCCAATGCAACCCTAATCCAAATGTGACCAATCTAGGTCAATTTCGGGTCAACCTGCCAAAAATGAAGTTTGGCTCCAATAACTTTCTTCCGACTCATCAGGCCCATTGGCGCTGATGAAATCTTCCAAATTGATCCAAGTTATCCAATAACTTGATCCTAAGGCTTCTGATTAAAGCAACGTCAAGAGTCTATTGCGTGTGACCCCATAGGATCCATATGACGATGGTAATGATGTAAACATCATAAGTAGTGAGGGGTATCTAGCAACTCATCACTACTACCCATGTCATAGGAATTAAGTCATTATGGCAACAACTCCTAACAAACAACGAGGATTCCTATTGCATTACAGATCCCTTTGCCTAACCTGATATCCTGTCATTGGATTAGTCTCAAGTTTATTATCCAATGCATTGGTCATGACTCAACAAGTGTGGCCACACTCTCCTGTCATGCACCAATAAGGTGGGGCGCCCCGAGTGGATATCATGCTTCCAATAAGGAAGGGGCAAATCCTACTGTTGGTCATTCATGTCTCTACATGACTTATGACATGCCCAATGACAGTCGTTTTGATCTCCCAATTACGGAGAGACGTAAGACTGTATTAAAGCACACCCATCATCAAATCTAGACATGAATACCTCAAGTCTAAGGATCAATGCAAACCTCTTGTATGTGAGATTGACTTGTTGACTAGACAAGTTAATCCTCACGGTGGATCACTCCAGTGCATCCAATGCACCTGTATGTCTGCGTTACTGTGCCCCGCACCTAACCAGCCCATACACCAGTCTCACATGTACCAAAGCTGTCCCATATCTGCTAAGGTACCTTGTTTGGGGATAGCTTATGAGAATGGATCCAATCCAAACTCCTGGGACATTATTTATGCAACTCAATACATCAACGCAGGTAGAGAAGTCTTGCATAATAACGACCATGCCTATATAAAGAGTAATAGTTCTATCAAAGTACATTCAAACAATGCCTGACCATGTCCATACATTGGTCTTTAGGGCATATACACCAACAGATCTTGCATGAAAGTGAGGATCGGAGCGTTGGAAAACCATAAGTAGAACTTGTGTTGAGACTCGGATGCACGAAAGTGATCCTTGAGATTCCACTCGAGATGATCCACTTAGAATTCGGATGCACAAAAGTGATCTTTGAGTTCTTTGATGGATAATTTACTTATCTTTAGCTTGGGATAGTTCTTGCATGAAAGTGAAGACCGATCCCTGCATGATTGTCTGCACGAAAGTGAGATGATCCTTTTATGAAGTAATTTATATCTTTATCATGATAAAATTAGTCTGACAACCTTTTATTCATATCTGGTCATTGAAATTAAGGTGGATGAAACCCTAGTCCTAGTTTATTTCTCTGATTTCGTGTTCTTTCTAACATTTACTTCCAGTATAATCGATTGCTTAGCTAGTGAGAATACAATTATTTGGTACTCAACAATAAGGTCTCTGTGGTTCGATATCTTTCTTTATTACTTCGAGTATCTGTGCATTTGCGGACTACAACAAGTTTTTGGCGCCGTTTCCGGGGACCTTAGTTTTGTTAATATCAAAATAATTGTTAGTATTGCGAGACTAAGTTTTATTTGTTTTAGATTTAACTTTGTTTTTTTGTTTTTGCAGGTTTTGGATTTTCACAAGTTGTGACAGAACTGTGATTTCTGAAATTTATGAATTTGCTTGTGTTTTATATTTTCTATTTTTTTTATTCTGAAAAAAAATTTTGATTGATTTGTGTTGGATAATTTTCCTGTTCTTCATAAATTTGAAGATATGTCTTTTAATCACAACTCGTGGGTAACTGAAAGAGGTGAGGTATACATGCCACAAGGTAAGTATGAAGATGATTCATTGTGCACTCTTGCAGATAAATTAAAATTACACTCTTATTCTTCTATTAGATGTAATATTTGTAAATGTTCTGATCATTATGCTTCTGATTGCCAATTTTTAACTCCTTCAAATCATGTTTCTAAACCATACTTTGAGAATACTGAGAAATCTAGGTTAAAACCCATGCTTGAAAAATTCATGACAAATCGAAGTAAGAAAATTGAAGATCTTAAAGGAATAATTAGTCAACTTGCATCTCAAGTAGAATCTTTAATAGCTTATAAGAAAATTTTAGAAGCCCAGATAGCACAACGAGCTTTTTTATTTGAGTTTGATTTGGAAACTAAAAAACTTGATTTAGAAAAGTTCCCCTCTGATTATGATTATTTTGAGATTGAGCCTTATGTGAACATTAATGAATCTCATTCTGATTTTGATAATTGTAAAATTAATTCATCTAATAATTTGTTTGTGGAAAAGTTTGAGGAAATTGAAATTGAAAAACCTCCTTTAGATGAACTTGATTCTTTTGATAATATATTATTTATGGTTAAATCTGATGAAACATATGAGGGGACTGATTTAGAAAACTCTTACTCTGATTTTATTGATAATTTGAAATAAATAAATTATTTGATGATGTGCATGAGGAACTTGAAAAAGATTTGAAAATTACAAACATTGATGAACCTAACTTTGATGTTTTGCCCATATCTACTGTTCAATCTTCGGATTTATTTGAAAAATTATGCTTTATTCAGGAATCTAATATGAGATAGAAAGACTATTTTCATGATCCAATATTTGAATCTTTTGATGGAAGTCCTACTCTTATTGCAATTGAAGATATAAATTTGAAGAAAGGACTAATGATTTTGCTTTCGGATAAATATAGGAAGATTATTGAATATCCTTTGTGTGGATTTGGAAATTTTGATTTTGATTTCTACATGTTTGAGAAAGCCACGTTGAATGTGATTTATATGAAATTTTGGATGTTTGGATTAGTGGCTAAACTTTCAGGACAAAGAAAATGTAGAAAACTACATGCTATTTACTATGGTACTGATCCACTTGCTTCACCATGAAATTTGATTTTTGGTCAAGCTATGGACCTAAAATTAGCGCTTCTTGGGAGGCAACCCAAGCACTCTTACTTTGCTTAGTTTCTTTTATTTTTAGAATTAATTTTTCTTTTCTTTTTGCAGGGAAAATTGAACTTTATGCAAAATACGGCACTGCCGTAATCTTTTTCACGGGCCGTAATTTCGGCTGATTTTTGACCAGACAGTTTTTCATCTTTTATGGAACTACCGTAAGAACTTTTACGGTACCGTAATTTCTGACCGTTTTCGACTTCACGTGCCGTATTTTTGAGTGATTTTTGATCCGAAAGTTTTATGACTTTTACGGCAGTACCGTAAGGATTTTTACTGTACCGTATTTCCTGCATATTTTTGACCCAAGAATTTAATGCATATTACGGCACTGTCGTAAAGGATTTCACGCCCGTAATTTGAAAACTGCATTCTGCTTATCTGATTAGGTGTTTTCTCGCTGTGATTTTAAGAAACTAGGTTAGAAAAATTTTTGATCTTTGGCACGAACATGAAGTACTCATCTTCTACTTTTATTTGGATATTTTTGTAGAATTTTAAAGTCCTTGGATCATCCTATAACACATGGCAACTTTTCGAATCTGATTAACTTTTGTGCAGTTTTTTATTTAGTAATCTGAGTAGCCTTCTTTTTATTGATACCTTAAATTCCTGGTAGATTTTGATCCTTTGATTTTCATACACCCGAAAAAAAAAACAAGTTTTATTCTACCACGTGGTTTTGTCTTTTTTCTTTATGGATCATTAAATCTTATTCTTGGGTATAACTACTTTTCATAACTGAATTAGTATGCTGCTCTGCTATCCTTGGACATCCGCAGCTTCTTCTCCAGATTTGCAGCACCACTAGCTAGCCCAGCCGCCACTACTGCATCTGCCTCTGACACCACTGTTTCCAGTCGTCAACATTGGATTATACCATCAGTAGCCTCTTACTTCTTCTACTGCATCTATTTCCATTGATTTTATTT
Organism: Costus lasius; assembly: GCA_027563935.2. Classification (NCBI taxonomy): domain Eukaryota; kingdom Viridiplantae; phylum Streptophyta; class Magnoliopsida; order Zingiberales; family Costaceae; genus Costus; species Costus lasius. The sequence continues at coordinate 88,595,663 of CM050450.1, read as the reverse complement.
ATTTTTGCAATAGGATCTTTATTAGTGACTGATTTTTTTTTATTATTCTGCAGTGCTATCTTTTGCACCAATCGACGATCTCACCTCCGAGACTATAGTCTCTAGTAGGCCACTGGCGATTCATCACTCTACTGCACCACCACCATCATTGCTAGCAGCTCTTTAACTAGCATCTGTTCCACCTCTGCTTCTCACCGGCATCTACTCCACATTAGCTCTTTCCACTGACCTTCTTTGGACCACCGGCAACATCTCTGATTCTCCCTTGAGAAAAATATTTTCTATCATTTTTTTAGATACTATTTTTGATGTGAGCCTTATGTATTTAAAAATTGTGCTGGAAAATTTTCATAAAACACATCTTTGGATCTAGCCGCATCTACCCCGATTTTGTACCCCCAGATGATGATTGAGTTTGCTATATAGTTTTGTGAGTATTGTTTGCACTTTCTTGTGATTTGATTACTTGATATGATTGTCTAAACTTTTCTTCTCCTAAAATTTCTATCCTTTGCATTGTTTGAGCCTTATGTGATTGCACGGATCTATCACTTTACATCTTTTGACTACATGAGTTTGATGCTTTGTACTTTTGCATTAATATTGATATTTTTGATGTTTAAGATTTGAGTCGATTGTGATGAGAGATGTGTGGATTTTTCTATGATTATGTATATTTGTGAATGGAGATATACCTATTATGTTGAATTTATTTCTTCAATATATATCTACTTGTTGAAATCATTCATTGATTGATGCATAAGGTTTTGGGTAGGTATGTTGTTTGATGAATGAAATCTAAGAGTGAAACATCTTTCTTGAATAAAATGAGCATATGAGTGTAATTTTTGAATTGATGTTAATTGATTAACCTAATTGATGTTTAATTTATCTTACTATTTGTTGGGAAGAAAAAATCCAAGACACAAAAAGAGAGAGAGAGACTCCCCTACTTGGCACTGTGTAAAATTGACAGTGGTACCTAAGATATGGGTTGAAGTCTATAAAAAAGAGAAGGAGAAAATGACTCCTCTACGTGGCACTGTGTAAAATTGACAGTGGTACCTAAGACAAGAGTTGAAGTCCCAAATAAAAAGTATGTATCTATGTGGGTAGATGCCAACAAAAACACAAAAAGAAAAAAGAAAAATGAAGAAAAAGGAAAATTTTGAGTGGAAAAAGATTTTAGATATCATATTCCTGTAAACAAAGGTTTGATAGATTTAAATTGAAACTTGAGTGAAATCATGAGATTGAGATTCTTTTTATTATGCGAGTTGCAAAATTTTATTTGATCAAAGTTGTGAATCTTAAAGATTAATTTTAGAGGACGATGTATTTATTTGAATTTTTGTGCAAAAAGTTGGTGGAATATTTCATGAGTGATTATATTTTAGAAATTTATTTTTCATAAGAGGGTATATTTTCCATAGCATTGTTCTTTATTCTATTTAGTTGCTTGAGGACAAGCAAAGTTTGAGCCTTATGTGTTTGATGACACCAAAATTTATAGTGTATTTTGTGTCATTTCATTACTCTTTTCGTGCCATATTTATACTACTTTGCTTATTTTTATGTCTTTTTATCAAATATTGCAGAGTCTACTTCTCTTTTGGTTTTTGATGATTTTCAGGTAAAAAGGTATGATTTTAAGGCGTTTTCAAGCAAAATCAGATACATAGAAGAATTCTCATTATCAAGAAGAAGTTACATGACCAATTTTACGCGAATCGAAGCCAAAACCCAAATTACGGCAGTGCCGTAATTATTATTACAGTACTGTATTTTCGAGTACTACCATAATTCTGGAGCACTGCCGTATTTTGGGTGATTTCCGTATAGAAGAATTAAGAGAAATTACGGCACTACCGTAACTAAAATCACGGTGCCGTATTTTGAAGCAACTACCGACCCGAAAGATTTTCAGACATTACGGCACTGCCGTAAAACATTACATGGTACCGTAATTCTGATCGCATCCTGTATAGATGAACTTATAGAAAATATTGCAGTGCCGTAAAGACAATCACGGCCGTAATTCTATTCCTAGCTCGCAACATCCATAGTCAAATTCACGTCCGATTTTTGTGCGATCGATTGCGGACGATCCAGGCCATTAAATTCAAAGCCGTAAGAAGGAAAAAGGGAGTCTCCAAGGAGGAGAACACGCCAACGGTGAAAGCCCTAATTTTGATGCACCATACAGAGAGAAATCGTGATTCTTATGGATGCCTTAGGGTTCACCGCTGGGAAGCGTACGACACATCTCCAGTCGTGAGTTTTATAAGGAAGCTTCGCCTGGAGTAGGAGAGCATACCCCAGGAGTTTCAGAGTGAAAAGAGATCAATTGGAGGAGAAATCGACGAAAGAGCGAGCGCCGGCACTGTTGACTCTCGCAAATTACGGCTGTAATTTTCATTACACCCGTGTTGTAAAGTTTATTTCTCTTTCCCTTTGATTTTTGATCCTTTGAAACTATGAGTCAGTGTATTTCCTGTTCCATGCTAGCTTAGACATATTTTGGGACATAAGGGAGTAATTTCCCTTAATTTTATATGAGTAGATGACTTCTATTTTGTCAGAATAGTTTTATTATGATGATTCTACTTATGTGATGATTGCCTATAATTATCCATAGTTTTCTTATTATCATGCATGATTTTAGAGTTTTCGCAATATGGACCGAAAGGTGATTTGCTTGAGAACTTGGAACCCTAGAATTGAGTGTTATGAACTTATCGTAAGAAATTAGGTTAGTTCTTATTTCTTGATTTTAGAAGAATAATTGCTATGTTTGATAATTTGAATCTAGGATCGAGTTATTTTGTTAAACATGAAGATCTGGCATGAAAGTGAGGATCAGAGTGTTGGAAAACCATAAGTAGAATTTGTGTTGAGACTCGAATGCACGAAAGTGATCCTTGAGATTCCACTCGAGATGATCCACTTAGAATTCGGATGCACGAAAGTGATCCTTGAGTTGTTTGATGTATGATTTACTTATCTTCAGCTTGGGATAGGTCTTATGCGAAAGCGAGGATCGGTCCCTGCATGATTGTCTGCACAAAAGTGAGATGATCATTTTATAAAGTAAATTATATCTTTATCATGATAAAATTAGTCTGACAACCTTTTATTCATATCTGGTCATTGAAATTAAGGTGGATGAAACCCTAGTCCCAGTTTATATCTCTGATTTCGTGTTCTTTCTATAATTTACTTCCAGTATAATCGATTGCTTAGCTAGTGAGAATACAATTATTTGGTACTTAACAATAAGATATCTGTAGTTCGATATCTTTCTTTATTACTTCGAGTATCCGTGCACTTGCGGACTATAACAATGACATGAGCAACTATTGGGAGAGAAATAGAATGAATGATAGACTCACAACGAGCTTTTGACATTGTATCAAAGTTATTGTTGTAAGTTGATGCATACCAATGGAAACTATTGGCGACTCTATCATCATCAACAATAAAACATGACACAACACCCAAAAAATTCTAAAAGCAAATGCTAGGAAGGTCAGTCTACTTGGATGTGACATTAGGTAGATATCATAGGTGAAGAATAAACCTTCCTTGGCATAAAAATAGGGAACTAACATTCCATCTTCCTCGAGGTTAACTCAATTGGTTTGATCACTTTGCTTCTTCCTTTCGTACTCCATGAGTTCCAAAATACGCTAAGGGTCAATTGGGAGATGTGACAAGGGTTTTGACCTCATTTAAAGCTCACGTTTTTCCCTAAATGGAATGGACGATGCGGTTGCATGAAGACAAGGGGGGTGAGGGAAAAACATTTGCCACTACTACCCTTGGATCTAGGGTTTAACATGATTCTACCCACTCCAATATTATAATTGAACTCTTGATTTGTACGCTTGTAGTGAAGCGTGCTTGTATCCCACTTTTTCCAAATTGGGTAAATTAAATTAGTCATAAAATAATAAACATGGCAAAGGCATGTTTGGAAAGCATCTAAGGCCACTAATGTTTGGGCGTGACAGTAACAGGGAAAAGTTTTGAGATATTCCTTCATATGGCCCATAAAATCTAATGCTCAATTCATCATATCTTCACCACAATTCAACGAAAGTAACAGGGAAAAGTTTTGAGAGGCCCTATTTCATGAGAGGTTGAACCTTCATAGGCTAGTGGTTATGACTAATCCCAACACTATCCACATCATTAGTTGGTTCCTATTTGCAGCTATTGACTGCCTACGTGAGTTCTTGTCGATAGAATTTTTTTGTTACCTGACTAATGTTTTGGTTGACTGATCAGGCTCCATATCACAAGCAGATGATTGATTGATCTTGACTTGACTTGGACGATGGCACGATGATGCGTTCGTCCACATCATAATGAATCTGAAGATCAAAAATAGAGTTAGTTCTTGAGGAACATCAAAAACAGAGTTAAAGAACTCTATCCAATCTATCACAAAATCTATGCATTATTTTGTAATTGGAGTATGAACTAGGAAACTGATGGAAGTATATTTTACCTTATTAAACTATGATAACTTGCCTCTTAATTACTTCAAGAATGATTTTGTCTTTGCTTCAGTCCGCTGAAAATTTACTTCGGTTTTGATTCAATTTTCTTTCATTTGACATCTCTACAAACTGCACTTATCTAATAGCTATTATATATGGAGAATATCCTTGAACTGGTAAGAAATCTGTGTGGCATTTTTATTTCTTTTTCATTTTTTTTGTGGGCGCTGAGCCATTGACTATGACACCTAATGAGATTTTTCTAACTACCGTTAGCTCTTTTTGTCATGTGAACTTGTTTAATTTGCATGAAATGGCATATGGGATCTTACTACCTTCATTTCATAATTGTCTTCTTATTTCACAATTCAAGTAAATTGATGGTTTTATAATTTTTGTCTTATCTGCTTCCGTCGGCTTTTACATAGAAAGATTGGGGGAGAGAACTATTGCCCCTCTATCTCGCAGGGATGGATAAACAGCTAGGTTGGATGGTTAAATATGATCCAAATGGTGAGTTCTAAATATAAGATTTAATTTCCTTTAAATGAAATATCAACTTGATTATGCTTTTTTTTTACGTTTGATAGTGCAGAAGATTGGCGTGCCCACAACATTGAATAGTTCGTGTTTATGTAATTTTGGGGAGCAACAAAGATAAGGCTAGATCTTTTTTCGATGCACTAGAAGGTGCTTGTTTCAGTGCTGGATAAACTATTAGACATGAGTGATAAGTAATGACTTTTTGTTATGTTTTGGATTTGCTCCTAGATGTTATTTGTATTACATACTTGACTACGATTTTGTGTTGATGATGGTGGTAAGCATGATCTGTCGCTGAGATTCTATGTTACATACCTGACTTTGTGTTATGTTGACTAACTGTTATTGGCATTATGAAACCTATGAATTTGGTTCAGCCTCTTGGTGCTATTATTTTTTAAGTGAATATGCATATGCTATCTCCTTGCCACTACATAATTGTATATAATGGATTGATCATAATCATTGAAGCAATATATATAATTGTATCTTCTTCGTAGTTGAATTATATGAAAAATAAGAAAAAAAAAGGAAAATAGAAGAATGCATTGTCTAAATCCAATATATATAATTTTATCTTATTCGTTAAATTCTAATTCTTGCATTAGTATGAATACTCAAAAATATCAACTCAGAAATATCTGGGAATTCGGGACTCACATATTTAATTAATTTTATAGAATTTATTAATATTAAACATTAATTTTTAAATAATATTTAACAATACTTATGTAATAAGAGTGTAAAAATAAAAGATGAGAGTATATTTATCAATCTTTTCAACTTTCTTTCCCTCTAAATAAACAGAAAGAAGAATAATCTCCATCTCTCCTTTCCTCCTTACTTTCCTTTCTTACTTATTTTCTTTTCCTTCCAACTTTCTTTCCTCCCTACTAAACACAGCATTAAAATCAACTTGCCAATCTATTAGGTTTGTTCAAATCAACTCTTAGCTCGGCCCTAAAATAGAGTTTGGTTTATTTCAAAATAACTTATGTTCGACTCGGTTTAACTATAATTGACTTCATCAATTGTCAATCCGCCCAAACACTGTCATAAACAAGACTAGTAGCTTGCTCTAGCCAGCTTTCTAGTGTCCATTAGAAGTCTTTCCACCACCAAACTTTGATGAGCAACTATTGGTAGAGAAATAGAATGAATGATAGACTCACAACGAGCTTTTGACATTGTATCAAAGTCCTTGTCGTAAGTTGATGCATACCAATGGAAACTAATGGCGACTCTATCATCATCAACAATAAAACATGACACAACACTCAAAAAATTCTAAAAGCAAATGCTAGGAAGGTCAGTCTACTTGGATGTGACATTAGGTAGATATCATCGGTGAAGAATAAACCTTCCTTGGCTTAAAAATAGGGAACTAACACTCCATCTTCCTCGAGGTTAACTCAATTGGTTTGATCACTCTGCTTCTTCCTTTCGTACTCCATGAGTTCCAAAATACGTTAAGGGTCAATTGGGAGATGTGACAAGGGTTTTGACCTCATTTAAAGCTCACGTTTTTCCCTAAATGGAATGGACAGATGCGGTTGCATGAAGACAAGGGGGGTGAGGGGAAAACATTTGCCACTACTACCCTTGGATCTAGGGTTTAACACGATTCTACCCACTCCAATATTATAATTGAACTCTTGATTTGTACGCTTGTAGTGAAGGGTGCTTGTATCCCACTTTTTCAAAATTGAGTAAATTAAATTAGTCATAAAATAATAAACATGGCAAAGGCATGTTTGGAAGGCATCTAAGGCCACTAATAGTTTGGGCGTGACAGATTGCGTTGTGTATGAGTGTGTTTAAATAAGAAATTGGTGGATGCTCTCGTAAAGCTAAGATCAAGAGATCGGAAAAAGGACACAAGAGAGATGATGATGATTCTTAGTTTCTCATTAATGGCAGAGCTCAAAAGAGTAGTGCACCAATAGAATACTGTAGAACCAAAAGTATCAAAGGGTACAAATTTATTGTTACGTTTCCCCTACGCTAGTTAGTCTACTAGTGTATGCACACTACGTGTCATAGCTTCCCTACAATGCAACCATCTCCATGTTCTTCGTGGCCACTGAATTGTATGAATGAGTGAATGTCATCCCGTCGCTCGGCATATCAACTACATCCATCTCCGGTTGTGTCATGCTCTTGATGAATTCATTGAACAATGGCCAATGATCTTGAGAGAAGAACTCAGCACCCATCCTTTGATAAGTAAATGACTCCAACCTAGATTGATGAGCTAAAATATTGTGCTTGATTGCACTAAAATCTCCCACGAGAGAAGAATTCTCGCCAGAGATGCTCACGCCGTGCTTCTCGCACGCCTGCATGATCTGAGATAGCAATCCCTCCGGGTTAGATTGAGCAACAGCACAAGGTTGAGCTCTATCTAAGAGGTCCATGCCTGGGATGATCATGGTGAAAGAATTTCTAGCAAAAATTTCTGCCACTGCCTCGAACCCATCTCTTCCGTCAACGTTGTAGAAACCAGCTGTAAGCTGAGCTGGCCTCGACCGGCTGTTGTGCCAGGAATGCAAAAGCGGAACCTTGGCCGAGAGCCCGAGAGGCAATTCACTGAACACCTTACGTGCGACCGATAGCAAGCGATCACAATGAGACAACAGCTTCTTGGAGTACCAAGAGAGAAAGAAATGGCCGTACGGCGTTTCCCAGGAGCCGCCAGACTCCTTGAAAAAGCTGCCAGAGTTGAGCGAGTTATTGTACTCAGGGGCATCATGGGGGCCGGAGAGTCCCCACAAGGGGTTGCCAGCCTGCTGGGCATGACGTTTGAGATCGGCAAGCATGTACTTGTCGTAACATTGGAATTCTCCGACACCGGTGAAAGAAACGTTGCCAGTATCTGGGAATGATGGGTAGCAGAGCTCGCCGTTGGGTCCGAGACCGACGGTGACGTGCTGCAAAATACATATTTATTAGTAGTTGCGCAAGGAAAGTGAAGATAAGGGAAAAGAGAGGGAGCTATCCCGACCGTGATGGTGGAGCCAATAAAGTCAGCGAAGGCGAGGCGGAAGCTGTGGAAGAATTCCTCGTACGCCTCCATGGGGGTCTTGCCATCAAGGACGGGAAGATCGTCGACGGCAAAGGATAGGCAATCCGAGCGGCGCCGGCCAGATCGATCGCTGAAGAGGAGGTCAGGGTCAGCGGCGACAGCACGAAGGACCGACTTGGGAAGAGGGAGGGATGGGTGTGCGTGGAGGTTGAGGGAAATGCGGATCCGGAGGCCAGCTTCGCGGGCCATGGTAGCGATAGCAATGTAAGAGGACCAATCGTGCGAGTCGGAGGCAACGCCCCAAGAGATTGGTAGGTCGACGCCATGTATGCCGAGGAGCGAAAGGGCACGGAGGCCGGCAGCAATGGCCTTGGCATGGTTGACGGTGTTGGCGTCTGAGACGACGTCCAAGGGCAAAGCTACGAAAAGCGGAACGGGTTCCGGCTGGAGCAAAATCAAGCAACGCATGATTTGGATATATGTGCCTTTAAAAAAGGATAAGAAATGAAGAATAACCTTATGGTTGATTGCCGGTGAGGCGTTGTCTTTCACCACCACCTCCGACCGGATGGCTCTGGCTCTAACGGAGAGCTTCCTCCATGCAAGCTTTGGCGGTGGGTTGAACACGACTCTGCTCAAAGTCAGCGCGGACTTTTTAATTCCCAGACCTCGTGTTGGGAACGCACACGGCTGGGCAATCCCTGCCTTATTCACCATCAAACTCAACTCCATCTTCCTCAATTTATTATTGGCTATAAAGCCAATAAAGCCAAAGGAGGAAGACGGAGAAAGATCGACGCGTAAACAAAGCAAGGGAAATGTGAGAAGCTACGAGGAGAAACGAATGGATTGTTTATTGGAAAAGGGCAAGGTATATAAAGAGAAAAATTGGACTAAAAAACGAATGAATTTCATGCCTCGCTTTCTCTTGTCCACAAATTCTATTCATCCTCGGTCAAATCATGTTCATGCTCTTCATTACTTGAGAATATTCTTAAATATTTGCATACACAACATTGTGTTACATATGGCATGTTTCCAAACCAACTATTTTGTGTTTGTTTGTTTTTTTTTAATTATATCATTTGGAATAAATATATATATTTTTATTCTTATATAATTTGTTTGATTATACATCTTACTATCTACTCAGACTTACACTTTAATTTAATTTTTTTATTTCAAAAATCATATATGTCACCTACTTTTTATTTCTTCATGTTACTAAAAATATCCCATCAAATATAAATTATATGATGTTATTCGTATGATTCATAATATAATTTTTATTTTTCATCACTATTAATATACGAAATATTACTTATTCGATCAGGGCTATAGGATAGATGCAATGTCACATTGAATGCTATCTAACTACTAGAAAATATACTATAGACTTGATGGTTATAGTGTTATGATTCTAGATTTGTTTGGTATTTTCGATTAACTGGGATGTTCTAAATCCCCTGTTCCTATTTTGATTGATCAAATTCATTGGCTAGTTTTAGTTTCAATAAAAATGTAAATGGGTATTAATTGTATACTAACTCATTTGAGATTGTTTCATGTTATATAATTTTGTTTATAGTTAACATACAAATTGTGTTAAAGTGAGTTTTGGGTCATCATAGTATAATTTTATTATGTATTGTTGATCACAAGATTATATTGTCAGACCCCTTGGGTAATTAACCAACCGTAGCTTGATTAGTGCCTGTTTCGAGCATGACATCTACACCCCCCTATTTATGTTATGCATTCACATCCCCTTTTTTATATCTTTTACTTATCGTTGTATTCAAATTGCATACCAACTTTAGGTATTTTTGTTCATTACTAATATGGCTCAATTGACTTGGAAGCTAACAAGATCATATTCTTTCTATTATACTATTCATGTTCATATTCCAAAGCTACTATGACAAGGATGAAACAAATTCCAATATAAGAGCATTTCTTATATATCTATATTATTTTATTATTGATTTAAAATTTTGCATAATTATAGAGAATACAATATCACAATAATTGACACGGTCATTAAAAAAATTTAGACATAACTACAAAATTACTGAGATAAATAAAAGTATATCATAAATAGCAATCAAAATTAGCAAATAAGTTTTTAGTATATCAAAAGCCAACTCAAACTCAAAGCAAGCAAGAAAATGAATGCCAAATTGAAAATTACACAAAGATCAGCTAATTCAAATTTTAATGTTGGAGTAAAAATGTAATGCCCTAAATTTTGGATTTTATATCCAATATTTTTTAAAAAATATCAGATAATAACTTAGTTTTTTTGGAATTTTTTTTGGGGTTTTTAGTTTTCTATTATTTTATATATGTTTACAAATATTACATCAAGTAAATAAATAAGAAAATAATTAACTGTGCAAATATGGGGGTCTTGAGTGCACGACATCCTTTAATTAAGTGTGTATCTAAACCATCAAGGTACAATCACAATTCTAAATTGAATTCTATTGATTTATCTTAGGTCGGGCTATAGTGGCGTCAAGCGGATGCGCTGATTTATTTTGGATCCGGCTACCTGAGGTTAAAGGATCACAATTCTAATATAATTTTTTTATTTTTCATCACTATTAATATAAGAAATATTACTTATTCATGCGGTTAGGATCACTTATACTTTCAAATTGACATTGCACATTACAGAACTACTAGAAAATATATTGTAGACTTGATGGTTATAGTGCTATGATTCTAGATTTGTTTATTATTTTGACTGACTGGGATGTTCTAAACCCCGTGTTCGTATTTTGATTGATGAAATTCAATGTGATCTTTTTTTATTGGCTAGTTTTGGTTCCCATATAAATGTAAATATGTATTAATTGTGCACTAACAACTGGTTTACTAGGAGGAACGAGAGGGTGGAAGGGATGAATTTATGAAAAATCCCTTGTTTACCCAGAGGGATGGATCTAGAAGGAAGGATTAATGGACGAACGGATAAGGAAAGAATTCCTCTTTTTAGATCTACCCAAATCGGGTGGATATACGCGACAAACGAGTGGACGACGCTCCCTGTGATGTTGACGCTCGAGTCCACTATTTCTTTTCCGTGTTAATGCTCTCCATGAGTTGATTCTAACCTAGATTTTTCTGTATCTTCAAAGTATGGTTCGAAAACATGATTAGAGCAATCATCATAAAAAGAAGTTTGATTTTCTCAACTAGAATCATAATGATCATCTTGATACCATGAAGAATTAGAATTTTGGGGCATTAAAATATGGCAATCAGAAGTACAATGATCAAAGCATCCACAAATATCACAACTAATAGAAGAATAAGATGTCTTAACAGGATGCATATTTAAAGTGTCTATTTGACGAGAGATAAAATCTAACTTATCTTGAAGAGTGCATGATGAATCATCTTTATATGACATGTATACTTCACCTCTTTCAGTTGCCCAAGAGTTATAAGACATATCTTCAAATCTATAAAGAATAGAAAGATAATCCAACACCAATAAATCAAATAAAACCTTTTTTTTCAGAATATAAAAAAAATAAAGAAAATATAATACACAAGCAAATTCACAAATTTTAGAAAATCTCAGTTCTGTCACAACTTCTAAAAAATCCAAAACCTGCAAAAACAAAAAATAAAGTTAAATATAAAACAAATAAAACTTAGTCTAGTAATACTAACAATTATTTTGATATTAACAAAACTAAGGTCCCCGGCAACGGCGCCAAAAACTTGTTGTATTCCACAAGTGCACGGATACTCGAAGTAATAAAGAAAGATATCGAACCATAGAGACCTTATTGTTAAGTACCAAATAATTGTATTCTTACTAGCTAAACAATCGATTATAATGCAAATAAATGATAGGAAGAGTATAAAGATAAACAGAGAGAAACTGGGACCAGGGTTTCATTCACCTTAATTTCAATGACTAGACATAAATAAAAGGTCATCAGACTAATCTTATCATGATAAAGACTTATTGACTTCATAAAGGGATCATCTCACTTTCGTGCAGACAATCATGTAGGGATCAATCTTCACTTTCGCGCAAGATATATCCCAATGCTAAAGATAAGTAAATCATCAATCAAAGAACTCAAAGATCACTTTCGTGCATCCGAATTCTAAGTTGATTGACTCGAGTGGAATCTCAAGGATCACTTTCGTGCATCCGAGACTCAACACAACTTCTACTTATGGTTCTCCAACGTTCCGATCCTCACTTTCGTGCAAGATCTCCACGTTTGACACAATAACTCTATCCTAGATTCAAATTATATATCATGACAATAAGATCACTAAAATCAAATAATTAAGAACTAACCTAATTTCTTACGGAAAGTTCCTAACATGCAATTCTAGGGTTCCAAGTTCTCAAGCAAGTCACCTTTCGGTCCTTATTGCGAGAACTCTAAAACATGAATAATAACGTCAATCTATGGAGAATCAAAGTGCAATTATTCACATAAGTAAAATTATCATCATAAAACTATTCTGACGAAGGTAAAAATTATCTAATCATTAAGAAACCAAAGGGGATTACTCCCCCATGTCCCAAAGAGTGTTTAAGCTTGCATGGAAAAAGAAATACAATAATCCATTATTTAGAACAATCAGAAAACAAAAAGAAGGGAGAAATAACATTACAACACGACTGTAATAGAAATTACAGCCATAATTATGCGAGTGAACAGTGCCGGCGCCGCTCTTTCGTTGATTTCTCGTCCAATTGAACTCCTCTTGCTCTGAAACTTCTGGTATGTTGTCTCCTCCTCCAAATGAAGCTTCTGTGTAAAAATCACGGCCTGAGGTGCCCTCTACGCCTCTCAGCACGAGGCCAAACCCTAAGCGCCTCTCTGTCAATTGCTCCCTCGATTCTGGATAAATATTCGGGCTTTCACTGTGTGTGTCTTCTCCTCTTTAAGACGAGTCCGCAGCATCTTTCGGATCTCAATTTTGAGGTTTTCATCAAAAGATATGGTCCGCACAAGATTCGGGCCCGAAAATATCGCGCGTCCAGGTAGAAAATACGGCTGTGTTTTATTTTACGGCAGTGCCGTATTTTAGTTCTGTGAACCCTGAGTCAAAATTATGGCTCGTGAAATATATTATGGATGTGCCGTAATTTTAGTAGAGTTCTCTGGTCCAAAATCTCTAGCAAATACGGCCCGTAAAATGGTTTACGGTAGTGCCGTAATTTTAGCAATTTTCTCTGTTCTGAATGCGCTTCAAAATACGTCCCGTGTAATTTTTTACGGTAGTGCCGTATTTTTCATTAAACTCTCTGGTCGAAAATTCCACCAATTTACGGCAATGCTCTGATATTACAGTATCGTACGAAAATACGGTACCGTAATATAGAATACAGCACTACCGTATTTTGGTGTGTTGCTCTAATTTGCGTGAAATTTGTCAGGTGATCTCCTCTTGATGATGGTAACTCTTCCATGTCTTTGATTTTGCTTGAAAATGCCTTAAAATAGTGCATTTTTACTTGAAAATCATGAAAAACCAAAACAGAAGTAGATTTTGCAATATTTGATAAATTTAGCATAAAAATCAGCAAAAGATCTTCAATTTAGCATGAAAAGATATATAAAATGATACAAAATATATTATATATTTTGGTGTCATCACGTATGCTTTACAATTTTCTAGTAAATAGTACTCTTCATGTTTCTACACTTAGATATTTTGCATGCAACCCTCATCTCAACATCGATGCATGTATTGCCATCAAGATGATCACTAGGACTAAGGTGGATACTCTTTGATCTTTAAGAACAATACATACACTATTATTTTTCCAAACACACAATACACCACCATTCGCAATCAACAAAATTGGTTGTTGATTTGCAGTAGCATTGGTAGGACTGAGAGCTAGCTGTGGCCACCTCTTTCTTCATATATGCCTTGGCATTAGCATGCAGGCAGCTCATCATCCTCATATCTTATCCTAAAAGCCATTCAATCTTTAGAGGAGAAATTGGATAGGAACTCAAACCTATCCTAGCAAACTATAGAGAGTGTAGAGATGGTAGAGTAGTTCCTTGAGGAAAAATTTGACTTTGGACAGATGCCATCTGATGAGGCAAGGGAGGAGCAGAGCGGAGTCTAGCACTGATGAGGATATGTGAGTATCCCAATCTCTTTTGTTATTGTGTGACATTTGACTTGTATCATAGTTGTTAAATCTTAAACTTTACTCTTTGGGATGGTTGACACATTTTAACACTATAGTTGTAATATAATCTAATGCACGATTTGATATTTTATTTGCAATATAGTTGTAATAACTCATGATGGAATTGACGAATGAATGATGTAATTGACTTCATGGATGCAATTTAGTTGTAATGATTTGAAAACTAAGTGATGTATTTGAATGGATGAATGTGCTAGAGACGTAATGCTTACTTGATTTGAATGATAATGTGTATTCATATGATCCACTTTTTAGATTGATGTATGTTTTCAAGTTGATTGTAATTTGGATTGTATATTGAATGAAATGAGTTTTGACCATTCAATTAGTATATGCTATTTTATTTGTGAATTGTTATCAGTGAAGTCTTGGTTTGATATACTCGAATTATGTAAAAGGAAGGAATCAAAGATAAGATTTATCTTGGTACTAATAAGGTATGTACATGAGTATGATGAATTCAAATAGATACTTGCTAAAGATATTGTTATATTCATCTTTAATCTTTTCATATTTGCTTGATTGTTCGTTAAATAAATAAGTAGGAGATTGTTAAAAATAAGAAAAGAAGCGGGAGTTGGGAGTCAACTATAGCAACTCTGCTAACCAAGTGCATTGGGGCTATGAGTTCCATCATACCAAGTACACTTTAAATTTGTTTTTACTTTGGTAACAAGGGTATTCATTGCAAATGTTTGACCCTCGCATGAAAAGATTAATAACGATTTAAAGACTATTAATGATTAATAACGATTTAAAGACTATTACCTTGGCAAGCTCTCTATAAAAATAAAATGAAGAAATGGAAGAGAAAGAGCTAGAGGTCAAGTGTAATAACTCCACTTATTGCTAAATACTTAGGTTATGAGTTTTTAAATTGAATTGATTTTTTTTTGGGTCAATGTATTTTAAAATTATTTTCAATTGAGTAATCAGACATTCATTGCTAATGTTTGACCTTTTGCCATGAATGGTTGATAATGGTTTAAAAACAATTATATTCATTGGTTGTTGAAAAGTCTAATAGTTACACTATTTTTAATAGGGAGGAAAGGGGGGGGGGGGGGAAGGAAGGAAAGAAGGAAAGCTTAATGTTTTTCCATATTTAATAGGGTAAGAAAATTAAAGCACTAGGGCTTTAAATTGGTTAATCTTTGGATTAGGTCTGCCTCAATTGCCTATCAATCATTAGGCGAATCCATCACTTGGTCACTAATGGGAATCCCAGGCCAATTTTAAAATTTAATTTCAGCGGAAGCTATGGCCAGAGTTAAGATATCCCGGTGTGTATACTAAAGGGGATGAGATTTTAAAAGGGAAGAGATTTTGGGTGGAAGGGATATTGGCAGGGAGGGGATTGTTGGACACGTGAGAGTCACGTGCCAATGTTTGTGAGCATTGTCTTCGGGCAGCTGCAGGCGTCTGCGAGCGGCTGCAGGTGAGGGTGCTCGTCTGCTTTGTCTGCGGCAGCAAGCAGCGGTTGCGGCGTCGGTGAGCGGCGGCTGCAGCATCGGCAAGTGGAGGGGAGGTCGAGCAGTAGAGACGGCGTCTGTGAGTGGATGGGAGGTCGAGCGCAGAGGTGGCGTCTACGGCTGCAATGTCTACGAGCGGAGGGTAGGTCGAGCGGTAGATGTGACGGTGTGTGAATGGCGTCTGTGAGTGGCGTCTATGGCTATAGCCTCTGCGAGCGGAGGGGACGTCAAGCGGTAGAGGCGGCGGCGTGTGAACGGTGTCTGTGAGCGGCGTCTACGACTGCAACATCTGTGAGCGGAGGGGAGGTCGAGTGGGAGAGGCGACATCTGCGAGCGGAGGGGAGGTCAAGCGGCAGAGGTGGCGGCATGTGAACGGCATCTGCGACCAACTACGAGCAGCGAGCGGTGTCTACGGCTGCAGCGTGTGCGAGCGGAGGGGAGGTCAAGCAGTAGAAGAGGCATCTACGAGCGAAGGGGAGGTCGAGCAGCAGAGGCGGTGGCATGTAAATGGCGTCTGCGAGCGTATGCGAGCGGCGAGCGTCTGTCACGCGCATTGATCTGCCCAATTTCGGCGGATCTAAAAGGCAGGATTTTACCCTCTTTCCTCCGCCCATAAATCCTCCCTTTAGATCTATCCCTGCCAGTAAACAAGGGATTTTCCAAAATTTCATCCCTTCCACCCTCTCATCCCTCCTAGTAAACAAGCTGTAAGTGCCGGGATCCCTTACGAGTGATCCACCGAATGTGTCAGAGTAGTATACCTTTATTCGTAAAAATCCTAAGGGATGTCGATGATGAAGGAGAGGCACACAACTGGTCCGCCCTCTACAATCGCTTAATGGATGCAGATCCGCAACTTATGTGATGAATACATTTAATATAAATATTCACTTAAGTTACTTGTGGCCCCCGCTACTTAAGCTACGAATAAACTGAATATTTATATTCATTTTAGCGCTTAAGTCATGGGCCCCATGTTACATTTAAATCAATAGTAAAAAGCCTCTGAATAAATTCAGAGCTTAAACCCAATATTTGACCGCTCGACTAAACCTAGTCCATCGTGGTCAAACATGGTCACACAAAGGTCAACCGGGGTCAACTGAAGTCAAAACACAACATTACTCCAAATGATCATCTCAAACTCATCAGATGCATCCGCGATGCATCAGACTCCCAAACTGACTCGAATCAAACAAATGACTCAAACATAGGCAACTCGATCAATACGAGATCTTGAGTGTCTAGGTGTAAGAACCTGTAGGTTCCTCAGACGTTGGCAGTGATAACCTCAAGTCATCACAAGCAATGAGTGGCACCTAGCAGTACATCATTGCTACCCAAGTCCTCAGAATGGAGTCATCATCGACATCCCCTAAAACTGTGACAAAGTACACGTACACTCAAGTCCTTTTGCTTGGCAAATATCCTGATTGGACAAGTGTGTCACGCTTATTTAACCAAATCTGATGGTCATGACTAAATCAGGTTCTCACCTAGGTATGACTATACACTTTTAGTCATGTATCCATGTGTGGGGCTCGTGGATATCAAGCTTCCCCGCAAAGAAGGGACAAATCCTCTATTGGCTCATTAAATCTCTCATATGGCTCAAGATATACCCAATGACAACCGTTATAACTCTCCTGCTATAGCAGAGCGTTAGGTTGTATCAAAGTACATCCCTTACCACATAGAGATATCAATGCCCTCAAGTCAAGGACAAGTGAATCTCTGTTACTATGAGATTTGACCTATGACACCAAGTCAAATCCTCACGGCGGGTCGATCCAGTATATCTACCTTGATATACCCATATGCCTGCGTTAGCAACCCGTGCTCAACCAACGCATATGCCAGTCTCAAATGTATCATAGTTGTCCCTTATCTACTATGATACTTGACCGGGGACAATCCTTTGAGACTAGATGAAATCTATCTCCAGGAACATTGTATATGCAAATGTACATATGATACAGATGTACCAAATGCACAACAACGACCATGCCAGAATATATATCACAAATGAATGTGACACATATCGGACCGGCCATAGGTCCTAGGACATATACACCAACAATCTCCTATTTGCACTAGGACCATGAAAGGGAGTCACCTCAACCTCATGTCCTCAGTCCGACCTGCCATGCTCCTGCTGTGCCAGAGAATCAGTTAGTGGGCTAATCACGACTGTCTCGGTGTAAATATATCTGCAATCTCATGACAACACCTCTGAAGTTCAATGAAGAACTCCCATATCCAAACAGCTTCTTAGAAGCCACAACATACTCTACCTTCAATCGGAGATGATAGTAGTCCATCACAAAGCCTTTTACAGCTTCCTTCACTACGAAACACAAAGCTGATGCTGCGATCAAGGTCAGACTAGAACAACCTATCAAGTGTAACTCAATACACCAAGCTTTTCGTATCTCTACCAATTAAGAACCATTCCTTTAATTCTTTGCATAACCTAAGGGCGTTCCTTTCTCCTTATCCAGTGCCATGCACCTGGATTAGACCTGGTAACAATTGGTTATGCTCTCTGCATAAACCACATCTGGTCTATAACATACCATCATCGATGTATGTTATCTAACTTAGGACTTGGAGCTTCTTTGACCTATCCAAAAACTCTCACACCTACCCATAGGCGATGTCCACTAAGTCATTCATCACAAGATACTTCCCAATCATATCTTCACCAAGTGAAGGATTGGGACGTCGTCTCTAATGATCAGTATATCCCCGATATACAAGACTAGAGATGTCAACAAGCTCCCACTACACTCAGTGATGTAGCCACTAATGGGTGAGGGTATCCTTAAGCCCTACTCTAGGATTGTATAGAATGCTCGATAAAACGGGAGAGGGTCGTGAGACGAGGGGAGAGAAAACATGTCGAAAAAGTGCAGGGAATCCAATAGAAAGCACGACGAAACAGTGACGAGTTCAATTTGGGCAACAAGAATGCGAATGAAAGGAACGACACCCAACTAAGTAATACAACGCACTAACCTCGTAGAAAATTTAGCGAATTCTTGCAGCTCTCCTAGCGCGTTTTAAGCTTAGCTCGCGTTGGGGATTGCGGCTTTGTGGGGTTTAGCTCGCGTGCCTACGCAGCTGAAACAAACCAAGAACAAGAGATACCACGCCTCGGATGAACGGACAACCGTGGGTGAAGAAGAAAGGAGAAAGCCAACTCGGTATCAAAGCAAGATAATAGAAAAACAGGCAAACCTGACCCACCGGAAGGTGGGATTTACATCTTATAAAGCTGAAAACCAAGCCGAGTCGAGACGCCGGTCGCCGACTATTACAACTCCGAAGGCGAAGCAACCTCACCTTCCACACAAGCTGGAAGCTCACTCTAGCTCACCAGGAGATCCATATTACCAAGAGAACTACTCAACACTTAGCCCTACCTCCTCTTTTATAGAATAAGAGGGGAGAGAACAAACAAAATACACAAGAGACACTCTACTCTAACCACCTACCAACTCTTGCAGGCCACAAAAGTGGTCAAGCTACAACTACAAGACAAGGAATAACAACTACCTAATATTCTCCGAAGCTAGTCGTGCGATCCTGCGTCCTTGTACGGGGGCGATTTAGACGCGCTCCGAGCACACGGTGACAAAACAGCAAAACTTCGATGTTGTGGCCTGGGTCACCACCGTCGCGGCTCGTTCTTGGGCCGTGTTGCTAATCAAATTACGCAGCCCACTTGGAGTTGGATCTTCAGGGGGTTGGCTCGTAGTGCCCTTGGGCTGTGCCACTTCGGTATGGGTGGAATGAGGGCTGATGACGCCCAAGAAACGGTCCGGGGGCTTACTTTGGCGTTGGGATTGCCGGATTTCCACCTTGTTGGGCTCCTTTGGGTCGTCATGGGGTCGAGCAACATGGTAGGGGGGCGGTGCACATCGAAGTGGGGTCGTCGGGGCTACAACGCATCTCCAGGGGTGGACACGGCCTGGCCGTGATGGCGAGCACGGCTGTGTTCGGAATGGGCGAAGTCCACAGAATCGAGCATGGCTTGCCCGTGACCAGGAGCACGCCTGTGTTCGGTGTGGCCGAAATAAACAGAGCCGGGTACGGCTTGCCCGTGATTGGGAGCACGCCCGTGTTCGGTGTTCGCGTCTTCGGGCGACCGTGTCACGGCCATGACGGGGCACACGACCATGACGGGGTGCATGGCCTAGCCGTGTCGGGGTATGGGGAACTCTGACTAAGGTGAAAATTCAGGAGAAAATTCCTAGGGTCCTGGGAGTCTCCCCAAGTGTCTTTTGGAGGGATTGGGCCGCCCTCAATTGTGTTCATGGGCCCGTTTGCTCCTGCATCAGCTTCCGCTGCGTGATATGATGAGTTCTCCTCCGGAGAACTAGAGGGCAGTGGGTCATCGGGGTCAAATGGGTCCTCCAAAGGGCCGTGGAAGGGGAGGAGGTCTGCCACGTTGAAGATGGGGTGGAGCCCGATGTCCTCGGGCAAGTCCAAAACGTAGGCGTTGGAGCCGATCCGCCGCATCACTGTGTAGGGCCCCATGTAACGCGGCTGAAGCTTAAAATGCGCCCTGTTGGATAGACGCTTGGGGTGGATATGCACCCTTACCAGCTCACCTACAGAGAAATGGTGTGGCCTACGATGCTCGTTGGCCTTCATTGCATTATGAATGTTGCCCGAAAAGATACTATGCCGAACCTCATCATGCAGACTAGCAATATGGTGGGCAAAGGAATATGCATGCGGGGAGAGATGAGACTCTATGGGAAGGTCATGCAGATCTATAGGTTTACGCGGTTGATGGCCCGTAACGATCTGGAAGAGACTAAGACCCGTAGACCTATTAGAAGCACTATTGTACGCGAACTCGACCATGGGCAGGATGAAATCCCAAGACCTCAGATGGTCCCCGATGAAACAATGGAGAAGATTGCCCAAACTACGGTTAACGACCTTGGTTTGCTCATCGGTTTGGGGGTGATAGGCCGTGGAGAATTTCAGAGTGGTGCCCAAGAGGGCCCACAGTGAGCGCCAGAAGTGACTCAGAAAACACGTGTCGCGGTCGGACACGATGGAGGAGGGAAGGCCGTGGAGACGCACAATCTCTCAGACAAAAAGACGTGCGACGTGAGAAGCGTCCGTGGCGCGCGAACAAGGGATAAAATGGGCCATCTTCGAGAACCGATCAACAACGACGTAGATCGAATCGAAGCGGGAGGCGGTCCAAGGCAACCCAAGGACAAAGTCCATGCTCAGGTCACGCCACGGGCCGCTGGCCACTAGCAAAGGGGTGTAGAGACCCGTGTTTGAAGGTCGGGGCTTGTACAACTGACACATACCGCAATGGTGCACGATGCGCTCAACATCCTTACGGAGGGAAGGCCAAAAGAGGCGTTCCTCCGCCATTTCAAGGGTCTTGTCGCGGCCATGATGGCCGGTGACGCCACCCGCTTGAAGCTCGAGCAAAAGATGATCTCGAAGCGAAGAACGGGGAATGCACAACTGATTCCCCAAGAAGTGGTAACCCTCGCACAATTGGTAGGGGGGGTCGGGGTCGGTGCACTCGGTCAAAGCGGCATAGATGGCGCCAAAATCAGAACAAGTGGCATACTCTTCTTTGACATGGTCAAAGGTATTGATGCGAGTGCACATCACGCATAAGAGGGTCCGGACGTGACTCAAGGCATCCGCGACGATGTTCTCCTTACCCGCCTTGTGATTAATCACGAAGGAATACTGTTGTAGGTACTCGACCCACTTAGCATGGCGGGTGCCCAACTTCTTTTGGGCATTGAGGAAGGAGAGGGCCTGATGGTCGCTATACAACATGAACTCGCGGTGGAGGAGGTAATGCCTCCACTGCCGGAGGGACTAAACGATCGCGTAGAACTCCTTGTCGTACGTGGAGTAACGCTGTCGAACCGCATTCAATTTTTCGCTAAAGAAAGCCATGGGATGGCCTTCTTGACTAAGTGACCCACCGATGCTGGACCCGAAGGCATCGCACACTACCTCGAAGACTTTCGAGAAATCGGGGAAGTGCAAGACAGGAGCGGTGGTCAGGGCATCCTTAAGCACGTCAAAAGCCCGTTGAGCGGCAGGGGTCAACTCAAACTCATCCTTAGAGAGACGCTGGGTTAAGGGGGTGGCAATTGTGTTGAACCCACGGATGAATTGACAGTAAAATCCTGCAAGACCCAAGAAACTACGGACTTCAGTCACGGTGCAAGGCTCGGGCCAATGTCGGATGGCCTCAACCTTCACAGGGTCAACGGACAGACCTTGGTCAGACACAATGTATCCAAGGAAATACACGTTGTTGGTCAGGAAGGCACACTTCTTCGTGTTAAGAAAGAGGTGCTCCTTGCGCAGGAGGTCAAAAGTGGAGCGAAGGTGCTCCAAGTGTTCATCGCGGGTCCGACTAAAGATCAGAATGTCGTCGAAGTAGACGACGAAAAACTTGCCCATGTATGGCCTGAGGACCTGACTCATCAGGCGCATAAACGTAGACGAGGCATTGGACAACCCGAATGGCATGACAAGCCACTCATCGCCTTCGTGAATGCGGACCTAGTGATATCCGCTCCGGAGGTCAAGCTTGGAAAACCAAGACATGCCAGAGATCAAATCCAGCATATCGTCTAGCCGAGGGATGGGAAACCGATACTTGATAGTGATCTGGTTGATGGCACGGATATCGACACGCATGCGCCATGACCCATCCTTTTTGGGCGTGAGGTGCGCGGGAATGGCGCAAGGGCTGAGACTCTCACGGATGTACCCCTTAGTGAGGAGGTCATCCACCTGACGCTGTAACTCAGCGTGTTCCATGGGGTTAAGGCGATGGTGGGGCAAGTTAGGGAGGGGTGCTCCCGGGAGGAGGTCAATCGCGTGTTGAATTTCCCTCTCCGGGAGAAGGCCATGAGGTAAATCCTCGAGGCTGATATCACTAAACTCGGCAAGGAGGGCGGACACCTCAACAGGAGGCGCCGGATCAGGGCAAGGGACAGAGTCCTGCACTTCGCACACCATGAGCGCATAGACAGTCTTGGCCGCATGAGCTTCGCGAACTAGTGCGGGGGTGCTCATGAGGGAGATCATGGGGGAAGGCGGAGGGGCGGGTGCCGAGGGTGTGATCAGACCCTTGGAGGTGGACGCACGAAGCTCCTTGGGCGGAGCTGGGATCAGACGGATCTTCTGCTCATCGTGGTCGAACACATAAGTGTTCGACCGACCATAGTGGACTATATCTCTATCGTACAGCCATGGGCGACCAAGGAGGACATGAGCGATGTCCATAGTCGCGACGTCGCACAATACCTTCTTGTTGGGAAACCCCGGGGACATTTTACAATTTTTCAGAGCCATGGGCATACATTTTACGCAGCGGAAGAATGTCCCCGAAACAGGCTAGTCCCAAAAACCCAGTGAAGATCTCTTGCGAGGGGGTCGACACGATGTGATAGTAAGTACCTTTAAGCAATTGGAAGCCGATGTCGATGAAGGCGCCCAAGTGTTCGCCCTCTGCAGTCTCGCACACACGGATTCCTCAAGTTTTCTTCTTCCTCGCCCGGTGCTAGCCTCGGGAAGAAGATCCATGCCTTAGGAGAGCCCTCCATGCAATTTGCGCCATCACCAAGATGTGATGCGCCAAGGAGATGGAAGGAGAAGGGAACGCCGCAAGCCTTCTTGTTCCTTTGCGCCAAGGAAAGGAAGAGGAGAAGCATGCTTGCGCCCTTGATGGAAGAAGAAGAGCTCTAAGCTCTCCAAGCCGTCGCCCTCTAATGCTTCACGCCTCCAAGGAATTAGCATCCTGAAGAGAGGGGGCGGCAAGGGCTTATTTATAGGAGCAAGAGGCGGTTAGGGGAGAATGGCAAGTGTTGACAATTAGGGCATGATTCTAGGAGATTATCCAATCAAATATATTGATTAAATCTCCACTCCCATATGCGCCTAAGACTTGCCAAAGCAAGCATCAGCCATATGCGCCCATATCATGCCATATGAGGCATTAATCCCATCCATGCACCTAGACCTAGTCAAGGCAATATGATGGATTGCCTAATGTGGCTTGGGCGCAAGTCCTAATCCAATTAGGACTCTAATTATGTTAATAATCAGCCCACAATTGTCAAACACAATCCAATCAATTATCTTGTGTGATTTAATCAAATCCAATTTGATTTAATCACCTAGGAGATACCAAACAAGGCATAGGCGCAAATTCTAGTCCAACTAGAATCCCATATGCGCCTATCCCAATAATTCATCCCCATTATACCCTTCAAGCCTCTTAGCCCTTCAATACAACTTATTAGCAAGCCCAACTAAGCAATGGGCCAAGCCCAAAGTCCATTATGCATGTTAACCAAGCTATTGGATCCAATCCAATTTAACCCATGGTTAAATGAGGCTAACCATGGTTAATTTGATCGATATGCCAAAAACGGAAGTTGGCCCCAATAAGTTTCTTCCATCTCATCAGGCCCATTGGCGCTGATGAAATCTCCCAAATAGATCAGAGTTATCCAATAACTTGATCTAAAGGTTACCCGATCAATATGAAAACTCGAGTATCAAGGTGTGCGACCCTGTAGGTTCCTTTAACGCTGGCAGTGCTGACCAAAGGTCATCACAAGCAGTGAGTGGCACCTAGCAGTGCATCGCTGCTACCCAGGTTATTGGAATGGATATCGACATCGACATCCCCATCATCGCAACTAGGTACAGATGCATTACAGTCTCTTTGCCGTACTGATATCCGATTGGACAAGTGTGTCACCACTTGTTTTCATCCAATCACATGGCTATGACTAGAACAGGTTCTTACCTGGGTATGGCCATACACTCTCAGTCATAGAACCATAAGGGAGCTCCATGGATATCATACTTCCCAAAGGAAGGGGCAAATCCTATGTCTGTCCATTGACCTTCTCATATGGGTCGTGACATGCTCAATGACAACCATTATGACCTCCCAACTACGGCAAGGTGTTAGGTTGCATCAAAGCAAGTCCCTAACCATATAGAATGGTCAATGACCTCAAGTCAAGGGATCAATGCATCTCCTATCACTTGTGAGGATAACTCATGACACCAAGTCATAGCCTCACAGCGGGTCTGTCCAGTATATCCTCCAATGATATACCCATGTGTCTGCGTTAGCACCACGTGCCTAACTAGCCCACATACCAGTCTCTCAAGTACCAGAGTTGTCCCATATCCACTCAGGTACATCGACTGGGGACTATAGTTCGAGCACAGATCCAATCTGTCTCCAGGGACATTATCATGTAAGTACACAATTGCAGGTGTAGACAAACAATGATAACGATATTGCCAGAAAGATATATGAATATCAGAGTTAAGTAGTACAAAGATGGACCAAAACTAGGTCCTAGGGCATATACACCAACACTTCTCACAATAGTTCTCAAACGCGATGGGGACCTGACATTGGTGTGTGACCGGAACGCTCATGGTGTCAACCCATGCGATAGAATAAGGCCTCGGGTGGGGTTCAAGAGGAAGGCCGAAACGCGTGACTGCGGTCCGGGAGACCACGTTCAGGCTACTACCACTATCAATGACGATCTTACACGAGTGCCTGTTGCACTTAATGTAAGTCATAAAAATGCCCGAGCGCCTCTAATCCTCGGTAGGCGCGGGCTGTACAAGGTTGCAACAAACGACAAGTGTGGACGGACCCATTTCCTCGCCACTAGTGTAACACTCCGCCTCAACATCATGTTCAGCGGGGGTTATGGTGGCGACGCGAGCCGGACCCGTGTCGGCTCGAGCGGGTTTCTTGGGACATTCAAGTGACATGTGACCCGGCTGCAAACAGTTAGCAGGTAATACGACCAGAGGCTCCAACCACTGGGGCCTTGCCCTTCTCCTCACAAGTGGGCTGAGAAGGTGAAGCCTCAAGGGGTGGGCGTCTAGGGGGCTGATGGGCCGGGGGTGCGGGTCGTGGGTCCGGACGGGGCTCCGGACGCTCAAGTCGTGGGTGGGGCTGTGGACCGCCCGCATGAGGACGCCTATGAGGGCCAAGGTCACTACGTCTTGTAGCGATGCGAAGGTCATGCTCGATGTCTCGAGCGTGCTGAAAAGTTTGGTCAAGGGTCTCCGATCCACATGTGGGTAGGGCTCGGCGGATATCCGCACGGAGCCCATTCTTGAATTTCGACAAAACTAACTCGGGGTCCTCTTGCAAATTACAACGGAGTTGGAACGTCTCGAAAGTGAGACGGTACTTTTTCGACGGTACCTGACCCCTGGTGTAGGCTACTATATTGATCAAGAAGGCGCTGCCTATACGAAGGGGGTACATAACGCTCGCGGAGGCGATACCGCATCTCTGCCCACTCAGTGATTGGGGGAAGAGCCTGCTGCGCATTTGGCACTCCACGTTGTCCCAATGTAAACGTGCAGGCCCCTCAAGTAGGGTGTGCACATACCGAACCCGCGAATGCGGAGGCCAATCGCTAAGGTCAAAATACGTGCCAACGGACGCGACCCAATCTAAGAACTGTGTGGGGTCAAGACCACCTGTGAATGGTGCAGGGGTGTTACGAATGAAACAATGGAAATCGTCATCTACCCGAGGGCGCTCAACGCGGGCTTGGGCTGAGGTTTGAGGTGCGGCCCAAGCGTGGCCAAAATGACCACCGGGCTGGGGCCCTTGTGCGGCCCAAGCGTCGTCCTCATCGAGGGGATCATCACCATAACTTGGGTTCCTAGGGACCTCATGAGGTCACAGGTGACCCCATTCATCCTCATGGGCATGCCGCCGTGTGGGCGCGGGCATCGATGGCAATTCCCTAGTGGGGGCTGGGTTTGCGGATACCGGGGGATTAACCGAGTTCGGGCGACCATGCTCTGCGGACCCGGGTTGACCAATAAGGTGTTGGATCCCAGCCAAAATCTGCTGGACCATGGCATGTGTGCTTGCTTGTTGAGCGTCCACTCGCGCGGACAACGCATCAAGCTTCGCATCGATCCGCGCCTCAAGCGCAACCATAGACTCTAACCAGGTGTTAGCCCCTTCCGAAGGCTGAACCGACTCTTGGGTTTCGAGGATGGTTTCCGGGTATTGGGACGACATAATTTGTGACCGCGTAGTCACCATGCACAAACAAGCGGGATACGACTAAGGTAAAATGCTGAAAACACCGAAAGGATGCAGAAGTATACGATGCGATGTGAGGGAACGCGCAACGTGCTCTAATACCAGAATTGATGTAGCAACTAATGGGTGAGGGGATCCTTAAGCTGTACTCTAGGATTGTACACAATGCTCGATAAAATGGGAGAGGGTCGTGAGACGAGGGGAGAGAAAATGCGTCGAAAAAGTGTAGGGAATTCGGTAGAAAGCACGACGAAACAGCGACGAGTTCAATTAGGGCAATACGAATGCGAATAAAAGGAACATCACCCAACTAAGTAATACAACGCACTAACCTCGTAGCAAATTTAGCAAATTCTTGCAGCTCTCCTAGCGCGTTTTAAGCTTAGCTCGTGTTGGGGACTGCGGCTTTGCGGGGTTCAGCTCGCGCGCCTACACAGCTAAAACAAACCAAGAACAAGAGATACCACGCCTCCGATGAACGGACAACCGTGGGTGAAGAAGAAAGGAGAAAGCCAACTTGGTATCAAAGCAAGAGAATAGAAAAATAGGCGAACCTGACCCACCGGAGGGTGAGATTTACTTCTTATAAAGCTGAAAACCAAGCCAAGTCAAGATGCCGGTCGCCGACTCTTACAACTCCGAAGGCGAAGCAACCTCACCTTCCACATAAGCTGGAAGCTCACTCTAGCTCACCAGGAGATCCCTATTACCAAGAGAACTACTCAACACTTAGCCCTACCTCCTCTTTTATAGAATAAGAGGGGAGGGAACAAACGAAATACACAAGAGACACTCTACTCTAACCAGCTACCAACTCTTGCAGGCCACAAAAGTGGTCAAGCTGCAAGTACAAGACAAGGAATAACAACTACCTAATATTCTCTGAAGCTGGTCGTGCGATCCTGCGTTCTTGTACAGGGGTGGTTTAGACGCGCTCTAAGCACACATTGACAAAACAGCAGAACTTCGATGTTGTGGGCTGGGTCACCACCGTCGCGGCTTGTTCTTGGGCCGTGTTGCTAATCAGATTACACAGCCCACTTGGAGTTGGATCTTTAGGAGGTTGGCTTGTAGTGCCCTTGGGCTGCGCCACTTCGGTATGGGTGTAATGAGGGCTAATGACGCCCAAGAAACGATCCGGGGGCTTACTTTGGTGTTGGGATCACTGGATTTCCACCTTGCTGGGCTCCTTTGGGTCATCATGGGGTGGAGCAACATCGTCGGGGCTGCAACGCATCTCCAGGGGCGGACACGGCCTGGTCGTGATGGCGAGCACGGCCGTGTTCGGAAATGGGCGAAGTCCATAGAATCGGGCACGGCTTGCCTATGACCAGGAGCACGCCCGTGTTCGGTGTGGCCGAAATCCACATAGCTGGGCATGACTTGCCCGTGATTTGGAGCACGCCCGTGTTCGGTGTTCGCGTCTTCAGGCGACCGTGTCACGGCCGTGACGGGGCACACGGCCTGGCCGTGTCGTGGTCTGGGGAACTCTGACTGAGGTGAAAATTCCGGAGAAAATTCCTGGGGTCCTGGGGGAGTCTCCCCAAGTGTCTTTTGGAGGGATTGGGCCGCCCTCAAGTGTGTTCATGGGCCCATTTGCTCCTGCATCACACAGGCACCATAGGATAAAGGTTCTCTACATTGAGTTAGGAGTTGCCCATAAGTCAAAGCCAGACGAATCCATTCAACTTGTACAGCCTATGTGTTCTGAACCTCAGGTTACCCACAACCTGTATAACTAGCTCAGATTTCAGCTTTGATCAAGTGTGTCGAATGGCTGACCTTGGACTATATCCAAGTCAAACTTCCTCCCACTAGCCTTTTTCAAGAGAAAAACTTTCCCAAGAAAAATTAGCACTCTAAGCAGCAACCAAGTTGCTCTCCTATGGGAACATGGAAGCAGTATCCCCGAATGATACCCCATACACACATGTATCAAATATGGAACATCTTTCAGCGTTCAGGAAAAACTATTCATTTTTTCATAACCTATAACAAGGAGTTACATGACTTAACCTATATCGAATCATGCCAAGTACGACTTGATTCCTCCAATTAGACACTCACCCTCAAAGAGGAGTTTTAGAAGAAGTGAGCTATGAGAAAATCTTATACTCATTGGGATAGTCATAAACTGTGGCTCAAGTGCTTTCTTACAAATTAGAAAGCTTTTATGAATCTATCAAGCAAGTTTCCTTACTACATTCATATCTATCAGATATGTCTGTAAAGGACTAGTACACTATCTTCGGCTTACTTATTAGTGTTGTTCACACACAGTAAAGTGTATGAGGCCCAATAAGTCTCCAGATCTTCCACTTTTGAAAAGTGGAGAACATCTCAGTTGTTGTCCTTAGCATACAACTCTCGTGCAAATCAAACTATCGAAAGAGGTTGACACGACTCATTCTCTTGAAAGGAGATTGAATCCATGAATCCATTCGCATGGAGTCAATGGATGAGGTTCTTGTTTTACAAGGCCCAAACAATAGTGCCAAAGATAGGCACAGAACCACTTAATTTTATCCATATATTTTGTTACTCATAGAACTTCCCATAAAGATAGAACATGAAGATATTGAAGTTCTAACAAAGTCTTGACCACAAAGAGAGTGAGGTCTCCTACAGTTATGGCAGGAACGTTTGCTCCAACTGGTAGGTTACTCTCTCTGCGTCAGTATTGCCCTATTTCTGTTGAGCACCAAGACACTTTTGCAAGTGTTGGTCTCATCATGTGGTACGACATACCCATGTGTCAGAAATAGACAACTAGACTTTGGTAACATAATTACGTGAGCCAAAAGACAAAGGGCTACTTCTCTTCTCCTCATTTTGAGGTCGCTAGCAATCATTCTCGAGCACCTTGTCTCCTGCACCCTTTTCATCTTTAATGTGTCAGTCAAGCGCTAAGGCCTACCTTTGCATTGTAGGATTGCTTTAGAAGTTACAGCTTTTTTTCTAGCTTGTCCCTTGAAGAGCTATTTTAGAATATAGATCTAGAATATGATCAGCTCTACACATTGCTTTCGCAACTCAGGCGACATGCCAGCTTTAGATAAATTACACCTTAAGCATCCTCTTCAACCAGCAAGGCTATAGATGAGATAGGTTCAGATAAAGGCTGCTCAAGGAGATACAACTTTTCCTCGAATTGACAACCCTCAAAAGTCGATCGCGAAATCACCAGATTTTCTTAGTGAGATAGGATCCTCATTCTGTACATGGTCTTGCGTCCCACGAGGGTGGAATGTACTGCATAAGGTGACACATGCTTCGTGAGGAAGGCACACCAGCCAATTGCAACTTGTCAATTTCCCTTATCAAAACAGTTCAGGCACTTTGTGTCTAGCGAGGGCTGGATATAGCACAAAGCTCTAACCTCCTGATGCTGCCTCTAGACTTTCCATCATGTGGTCCATCCAAATATGAATATCTAGCCAAGTCTAACCTAACCGTTATGCCCAGGGCCAATGATTTCCTTGTGAAAAGTGCATTGAAAGTTTTAACCAGATTGGGGAGATCATTATCACCGCACGCCTCCTAACGATAGATGGGTGATGTCTCATATCATTATAGTCTTTTTGACCTATATTTACTAGCGAATTGAGACCTATTATCATGCTTTTGCATCACTTTCTAACTTATTTCATTGACTTTCTTCAGAAGCTTCACTACTTGTCATGTTTGTTTGAATATAGGATAATTCACTCGTTGTTAGAGCTCTTTGGAAATACATTTACATTTTCGAGTGAATTAGGAATCTTGACAAGAAGTTTGGCTTCAAATAGGACTAATTTCCAAAATCACGACTGAGACCATAATCTAATCATGACCGTAATTTTCGTATTGACTTCCCAAAGGACACGTTTTTATACAAGCATGAAGTTATGCCCGTAACTTCCCCGACAGTGACATCTCGGAAGACAAAAACCTAGACAAGAGACATTACAGTATGGCCATAATTTTACAATGGCTGTAATCTCCTGATCAGCAATCTTGACATCACACTATGGTCGAAATTCAAGTCAAGGCAAACATCAGCTCACCTACAAATTTTCAGACGAAACGAAGTTTGGCACTGAAATTATGGGCATGGCCGTAATTACCATTACGCCCGTAATCGCGTCAAGTAGCAATAAAGGCCAACATTCAATTGGCCATAACTTCTTCATTATAACTCCAAATCGAGCATTCTTGTAGTCATAATGGCAAGCATTTAAGGGGCCACATTTATGTGAACATTTTAGGCAATTAAGAGCTTCGATGAAGACATTACGGGCATGGCCATAATCTTGATTACGCCCATAGTCTCTCTGTGACTAGAATTAAAACAGCCATAACTCCCTCATTATAATTCTGATTTGGATATTTTTGCTGCCAAAATGTAGATAATTAAAAGATCTATCAACGTAGGCATTCAAAAGAGACTTTCAAAACTATATAATGAGCGAAATTCACTAAAGAATGTAGTGCCCAATTGGGGCTCAAGGAGGGCAAGCGAGTTTTGCTAAAGGGAGAAAGGCTTGGCGACAACAAGGGAGGAGGAAGAAACCATGCATTCCATTCTAGAAGACTTGAAGGAAAGTTGCAACGCTTTTTCATAAGAGTTTGCTTCCTATTTATTCCATCTTCTCTTTAGTTCCTTCTATTCCTTTAGAGATTTGTACTGAATCGACACTATGCTAGCTAATCTTCTTTATCGGAACTAGGGTGTAGTTGAGTTATTTGGATCTTATTTTTGAACTTGCTTTCTCATAGCAAATGCAATTTTATCTTGTGTTTATTCGATCTCTGTTGTTTTACTGCTAGTATTATCTTGATCGCGCAATTACTTTTCTTAGGCGTCGCAAGAAGGATCGAAAGGAGAATTATGACATTAGAACTACTAGATCGATCATGCTTTGAGCTGTCAAGAATTAGGGCAGGATTTGTGTGAGGAACTTTATGATATCTTTAAACCCATTGGATCAATCTAGATTCGGTTAGCCACAAAAGTATGAGGCCGATCCAGATTGATACGGGATTACGCCATCAAAAGAGGGTAACCTGTACCATTGGATATCTCCTTGAATACTTTAAGATTGCGTTGTTATGATATTCTCTTGTTTAAGTTTAAGATCCATCAATGAGATGCACTCGAAGTCTCGATGTGTCTAACCCTTGTTTTTCGTTCAAAACAATCCCTTGCTTGATTCGGCTAGCATTTGTATTTCGTTGTATTTCATTTATTTTATGAAAACCCAAAACATTCACTGATTGTCTAGCTATTGATTCGTAATCATTTGGTACTTGATCACTGTCCCTGTGGGATCGACTCTTAAGTACTACTACGGTAAACTGTTACGCTTGTGGTTATATAGTGGGAAGATAAACTACACATCATGTTTTGTCGCCGTTGCCGGGGATAACATCCCAACCTCAACATACAACCCCGGTTGGAGAAACCATCCTAACTTCTCTTATATGAATAATCCCAACCCTGCTCCACAATTGAACTACAGACCACCACCTAGTTTTCAACCTCGACCATATGCACCACAACCTCAAAAAACCCAACTTGAAGTAATCGTGGAAAACTTCATCTCTTCCCAAATGAAAATGAATGAGAGTGTTAATGATATGTTGCGTCATATGTCAACTAGATTGGATTCCATTGAAGCGCACAACAAGCAATTGGATACACAGCTGGCAAACCTTGCCATGAGTTTATCAAGACCCTCAGGTAGGTTACCTTCCTAACCTAAACAAAACTCACGAGAGAATTGCAGTGAAATTACTACTCATAGTGGTAAGCAACTGGAGGAACCAAAAGTACCTGAGCCTGATCTGATTCTTAATGCATCTTATTGTGATAAACCTGAACCTAAGAGACCAAGTGAGGAGAGAGAAAATAAAGTTAGTCAACCAGCTTATATCCCATCATCGCCTTACAAGCCACCAATTCCATTCCCCCAAAGACTAGCTAGGGCAAAACTAGATAAACAATTTGGAAAGTTTTTAGAGATTTTGAAAAAATTGTATATTAACATCCCCTTTACTGAAGCTTTAACACAGATGCCCTCATATGCAAAATTTTTAAAGGACATTCTTTCAAATTGAAGGAAGCTGGAGTAACCAGACAAGTGGAGCTTACTGAAGAGTGCAGCGCTATAATTTAAAATAAGCTTCCAGAGAAATTAAAAGATCCGGGCAGCTTTTCGATACCATGCAAAATAGGGGATTTGTCTTTTGATCACGCACTATATGACTTAGGCGCCAATGTTAGTTTAATGCCTTCTTCTATTTGCAGGAGACTAGACATTGGCAATGTGAATCCAACACTGATTTCCTTGCAACTTGCTGACCGCTCATGGCGCAAGCCGGTAGGAATTTTGGAAGATGTTCCGATCAAGGTTGGTGATTTCTTTATTCCAGTCGACTTCGTCGTGCTTGAGATGAAAGAAGACATGAAGTTACTGATAATTTTAGGAAGACCATTCCTTGCAACTGCCGGAGTGGTTATTGACGTAAAAAATAGGAAACTACCTTTAAACATCGGTGAGGAGGCTATAGAATTTGATCTATCACGAAGTCTAAAACACCCTTCTATTGTAGATTCATGGTGTAGCCTAGATGTTATTGATGATGTGGTCAGAGATGAAAATGCCATACTGATGGCATGAATACGGACCCACTAGAGGTCTGTCTCTTGAAGAGTCCATATGCTGAAGAAAATGAAGAAGCCCAAGCTTATGGGAAACTAATGGACTCGGCCGAATTCCTTAGTGCTGACACCTATATTTTGCTCTCTAAATAACACTGCGGTCATGCTAATGACCCTAAACAAGAGCTTCTTGGGAGGTAACCCAAGTGTTTTGCTTTGTCTTTTCTTTAATGTTTTATTTTAGTTTTAGTAAAATGCTTATCTTATCTAATGATTGATATCTATTTCAGGAATGCTTGCAAGTTAGTTGAACGACGAGGATGAACCTCAAGAGGAAGGTGCTGAGACGAGCACCGATGATGACTCCGATGGATCTTGTGAGTGTTATAACCCATCTCTCCAAATTTTGAGATATTTACATGCTATGCATAGGGACTATGCATAATCTAAGTCTGGGAGATTGTGGGCTCTTTTTAAAATTTATTATGTAGTAACTTTAAACTTGTTTTGATGTCTGTATATTTTAATGTCTCTTTTTGGTTTCTTATTCTGATGTTTGTTACACCCCTGATTCCGATATTGGATTACACTATCTGATTTTTCAATGCTGATGATAAGTGGTGATAGTGATTTGATTTCAAATGAAAACCAAGATAGCTTGATGTTTTACGTTGACCCCATGGGATATTATGATTATGACCTGAATCTTAGTTCAAAGTCAGGAAATTCATATGATTATCTTATTTGATCGAAAAAGACTGTGGAGTGATGATGCGTCCGCACGGATTTATCGAAGTAATAAAATAAGATATCGTTCCCAATGAGGATCTGGCAGTCAAGTACCGATTACACGACTCGTTTATATCTAGACGGTTCAATTTGTGTTTTGTGTAGACTCTAGGTGTGAAAAGTAGTAAAAGTAGCATTTTAGGGTAAAAATCAGCTTTTAGAAGGTCAGGACTTGGGGTTTTACCACACTGACAATTATGAATTTGATAAAAATCAATCCTTAAACAGAATATCATAGTAATGATGTGTAATCCGGTAGCTAGTTACCCTAACTCCCTACTCTAGTGACAAATAACACAGCTAGACCCATTAAGTTCTGTGAAAAATCATAAAAATCCTTCAAACAAATCCAAACCACTCTAGTGATTGGATTCGTAGGTTTGAAAGGAATAGTTCCGACATTGCGATTCACCTCCCGGTCCTTATTGCAACGTTTAAGACGTAAACATACTTGGCTAGAGTAAATCATGTAAATAACTCAATTCTATTCAAATCAATGCTATAATAATCATGACAAAGAGTAAAAAAATACAAAATTTGATTCATAAATGTCAGTGGGCTACATCCCTAATCCCATAAACAAGTTTACTCGCTCATGTTCAAAGAAAATAGCATGTGTCTTGATGAAACATGCATTGAATCTTAATAAAAATATAAGAAATCACTAAACAAGTAGTCAGAAACGTCCCCTCAATATGGAGATGAAGATGAAGTGTCTAATTCTCCCTTTGCGTGAATTTCCTGCTCAAATTTGGTTCTAAAAGTGAATTTTGCCCCAGCTGCTGCCTGTGTTCTTGTTCTCCCGAAAAGTCCCCCTTTGCCCTCTAAAAATTCTTCATTTTATAGTTTAATCAGTTCAGAACCTTTCAAGAAAGAATTCTAGAGAGTTTGGTTCAATTCCGACTCGATTCGGGGTCGAATCGAGTGAAAAATTGAAGGGAGTGAAAAACCTCACGGCCCGTGAACTGTTTACGGCTGTGGCCGTGAAAATTTATGTGAACTTTTTTACTTATCCGTGATTTCACCCCTTTGAACACGAAACACACGGCCAGCCGAAAAACTCACGGCCAAGGTTGTGAATGTGCGTCTGAAACTGTTTTCATTCCAAATTTAACGTGCAACCTCGTAATTTTCTCGGGAACCGTGCTATGGCTTTAAAGCTCGCAAAATCCATCATTTTCATGCCATTTTATCTGCATTTTCAAAGAAACCAAGAAAAGTGAAAATTCTATACCAAAGGAAGTAAAAACACTAAAAATTGGTATAAATTCATAAAATTGAGCCTAAATATAGTGAAAAATACAGGCAAAAATATGATGTAAATGCAACACATCAAAATACCCTAGATTTAAAGCTTTGCTTGTCCTCAAGCAATATTATGATATGTATGGAGAATGTAAAGATAAGGAGCTCTCATTTGTTTTTCTCTTAATACTATCCTTAGTCCACAAATTTAGCAATCAATTTTTCAGAACTTAAGTAATTTAAGAAAAATCATAATAGAAATAAATTCCTAAGAGTTAACAATCCAATAAAGATAAAATTCATAGTTTATCTCATATCATTCATTTTTCACACACTAAGTATCAAATATTCTCATCTTAATAAAATCTACTTCACTTAATAGACAAAATTTCTATTTCAAGAATTTTGGTGACAAAAGATTTTTAAAGCAATTTGGTCTTTAAACGGTTATGTGCCCTTTCCTGTTAGCATCATTATATTGTTTAAAGTATACCGCAGAGCAATATAATTTAACTCATAATCTCAATCATAAGGTCAGCGGAGTAATCCACTTAACCTATAGCTTTCTCTTTTTTTTTTCTTCTCCCCCTACTTTTTTTAATCATTTTATGGAGAAAGCCGGCCAGTAGCATGATATTTAAGTTGTTATCGATCTTTCTATAAGAGGGATTATTTTTTTTAAAAAAAAAATTTCCTCTGTTACTTGTTCGCAACAAACTTAAAGTATACCAATTTGTGGTATAATATAACTCATGACCTCAGATTACTCAACTAGAGGAGTTGGAGCAAATTTCAGTTTAAAGAATACCACCAAATTTCCTATTCATAAAAATTTTCCATCAAGCAAGAATAGATAAATTAAACTTTAAGTATACAAATACTATGCACGTGTTGCATGAACGTATAACAATTCACATATGTATTTTATCAATACCAAAATTGAATTTACTGAACAATTTAAGTCTACTTGAAATTTCAGAAATTCCCTAAGTCATCAAATTAAATACTCAAAATGTTTCCTAAATTTAGAATTAAAGATAAAACAAATTCGATTATCTTAAAAAATCATAAACATTCAAAATATATACCCATAAAGCTTGAAGAAAAGCAAGATACATGGGAACACCCTAAACTTAAATTGTTACATTTGCATAAATATAAAATCAAGTTATGACAGGTTTCAGAAAAATTTTGCAAGAGTTCCCTTTAAAATATGAGCGAAACCCTATATAATTATATTAAATCATGCAAACGTGACTTAGAAAAATCTAGAAACTATATTACATCATAGATATCAACATTTTACATGGAAGTTTTAAATATCAAATACCATCACGTTTCATTAACCAAATCACATTTACCATACTCACAAAAATTACTATTCATTGCAATATCAAAAATCATCTAAAAATCAATCAAAACTATCATTAGAGCTTCACAAATCATCACAAACCATCACAGATAGAAAATAAGTATCTAATATGTACAATACCACGGCAATCAAATCATGTACCACACCTAAAGTTCTAATACCATCATGTATATATACAACACCAACTCAAATATCAAATGACATGTATACATCCAGTTTCACATCACAGCATGATAAAATACAACGCACACACAAATAAAGCATAAAAGAACATGTGTGCATTGCATTAGCATCAACTCTATCAAATCCTGCTGAAGAGGAAGAATGCATATAATATATATCTCAAAAGGTAAAGAGAAGTAATACTCAATGCATATAGAAATAGTAAAACAATAACTATACTCACAAAGAAAACATCAATCCGTCTCTGAGTCCTCCTCCGCGTCGTCTCTAGTAGGTTGTGTCGATGATCCAAGGAGACATCATTGAAAAATCTCCTCGATCGCGTGCAGAGACTTTAGCGCTCTCGTCTGCCCCTGCTCTAGGCACGATATGTCATCGCGCATCCTCCACTGCTCATCCCGAATCTGCTACATAGAAGGGTCTGATGGTGCTGATGTAGATGGGCCGACTAATGAAGACGGTCCAGCAGCGGTGGATGGCTCGACTGGAGGGAAAGAAATTGAAATCCTCGGCGGTGATGATGGAGGCGAAGCTGCCTCACTAGGACCTCTCCCACCTCATGTGCGATCCATGATCCAATTCTACTGAACACAAACTGTAGTACGGTTCATGTTTGGCAGCTTCAGGGTAGCCTCTAAATATAAGATGATATGAGCTACCAATCCTCATAATCATCTTAATGGCTATGTATGCATCCACATCTAATCTAGGATTGCCCTTAGCCTCGTTCAATCCCGAAGGGTCAATACCGAGGGCAAGGGCAATAGTGGTAATAATACCTCCCATAACCAAGACTCCTCTCCGCGCCTTTGCCACCTTCATAATCTGCTACATAAGGTAGAATGGGGTGCTGACGCGGTATCCGGTAAGTATAGCCTATAAAAAGAATAACTCTAAAGCTCTGACTATACCATCACTCTCTACATGCCCAAAAATATTATGTGCAATAACCCGGTGTGTATATCTATGTGCTGGGCAGGATAAGTGAGTGGCTCTGGAGGTCCTGGGATCAAATCCTATCTGCCTAGATATCTGCTGCCAAAATGTCCAGTCAGTGTACTCACGGGGGCGTTGCCGAGTAACGTCCATGGGGAACCCAAATATTGAAGAGTCCCCTTCGAGGGGGAGCGCAAGCAGATGATGTTGGGGTATGCCCTTAAGGCTAATGTTTGAGGCCTTGGGATTGTAACAGTATCATGTAATAAACTCTTATGTTTATAAAGGCATGGTTGTTATTCAGTTTGTTACGTTATCTGCTGCAATAATTGTACTTCTGAATAATGTCTCAAAGCTGTTCAGCTGGGCTGACATGCTATAAAGTACTTAGTCGATATATCTTGGTGAACATGAGACAGCCTTGATATGATTGAGACTAATATGTGCTCTAATCTTATAGGATGCTTCGAGCATGGAATAAGAGGTAGACTCATGGGTACATTGGATGTACTGGACAGACCCTACTAGGATATTCAATTGGTTGTCACAATGTGAATAATCCTTGATTGCAACAAGTGGCACATGTCCTCTGACTTGAGATCACTTGTGTTTCTAAATGATGATTGTCATTGTTTTGAGTTAGTTCAATATCATTTGAAACATAATGATTATAGACTATCTTGGATGGTGAGCTTGAATCAGGTTAGGGCACTAGTGATAGATAAAGGATTGCCGTCTCCTTGTTTAAGGAGTGAGATGTTCTAAAGGGGCCCCCCTGAATGAGATGATTGAGAATAGTGTATGGCCATACCCAGGTGACTATGTTCATCTGATCTAATCATGCTCATCATATTGGAGCTACAAGCTTGACATGCTTGTCCAATAAGAACGTCCAGTGGCAAAGGATATTTGCATGCCTGGTGAAGTTGATTCACACTTGTGCCGTGGTTTGGGTGTAGTCTTGGAAGACTCTTTCCTTTATATCGGGAGACAGTGATGTGTTGCTAGATACCCCTCACTGATCGTGATAACGTAAGTTATCGTTACCGACATTTAAAGGAAACCCTCAGGGTCGCACAATTTGATGATATGGCTTACTTAAGTCAGATCGTGTGGACTGAATTATTCAGGTTCAGTTTAAAGGGATTTAATCTCTGATTGTAAGTGAGATCTGGTCTGATCATGTTTGATTGATTAGGGCTTGAGATCGGTAAGCTTCGATCGAGAGAATGGATGCTAGATCGGTGAGATCAGAAGCATCAAGAGATCAACGGTTAGATCTGGAGCCTTAGGGTTTAATCATGATCTAGACTGGATCGCTTGGCTTGATTGGTTCTTGAACTGAACCGAATTGAACCAGCTCATTAAGTGAGCGGATGGTTCATGAGATAAGAGGTTTGCGATTGGGGTAGACCCATGATCGCATATTGAGAAGTGGCATGCTATTTTTAGAGAGCACTTCTCTAAACGTGACCACGCCTCACGTTTTCCTCTTCACGCCTCTTCTCTCTTCGCCTCTCCACGAGTCGACACAAGCTCTCTCTCGTGTGGTGAAGAAGGTGAACGCAAAGGAGAAGGAAGAAATCGCCAAGAAGATCTCATCCCTTTCATTCGATCAGGATACTTGGACGATCCTTGCTAGCACAAGGGGCGACAAGGAGGAGCCAAGACTCATCTTGTGTGCGTCACCTCTGGAGGAAAGCCACATCGCTTTCTGCTTCCAAGTCGCCATCTAGAAATGGCATCGGTATGAATCTCATTCTTTCTATAGAATGTTTTTGTTGATCATATAGCATGCAATAGATCTAGAAACCCTCTCCGCTGCTTTAAATCCTCCAAGATGCGCCTATTAGGGTTTCGCCCCCCCCCCCCTTGTCTAAGGGAACCTTCAATTGGTATCAAAGCAAGTGTTTGCATGTTTCTATGATTGCTTAAGACTGTGTGATCCAAATATGCGAAAGTATCAGTAGGCTTAGATCTATAACATGCGCATAGTAGATATTTCATGCAAAAAATATTTCATGTTACATGTTTATGTTGGCGCATGTTCTTGGCGCTTGTTTCATTATGTTTTCAAAACAAAACAAAACTTGCGCGACTCTCATTAGATCTAAGAGGCGCCTGCTTTAAACCCTTAGACGGGTTATTAGGGTTGAAGTCATCCCCTAGGTTAGATCCAGACAGTCTGATCAGACCATCTGACAGCCTTGATGGGTCGACCAGATAGCATCTGTGCGCAAGCACGAGATGGCTATAGGTCGACTGCAGACAGGCGTGTAGCGATGTCTGATTGAGACGACTAACAAACACACATGAGTTAGGCCCGGGGTCACACCCGCTTGCCAGAACTCATGAGGGTTGTTCGGCCCTGGCGCATGCATGGTTGACCTTTGGTCGACTCAAGTCAGTTAGGACTTGGTGCATGCAAGGGCAGTGGATCTGACTAGGTTGGATGAGTGGATCCCTGATGATGGACCGTTGTAAGGTAGTAGGGCATATAAGGAAATTAAAATGATCCCATGGGGTTTTCAAAAGTTTTAATTTCTTGTTTGGATCACATGCTGATTGATGCCATTTGCTTGTTTATTTAATCTTATGTGGGCTGCCCGTTTTTAATGTGTGCTGTGCTGGGGCCTGCGTGCCTGGTTAATTTTGTAAATTATCTTTTTATTGTGATCTGCGCATCACATTGCATTTAATTTATAAAATGTAATTGACCTGCGAGTCAATCTTGTCTAGATAGATTAATTTGTAAATTAATCAGACAAGAGCACAGAGCACACTTGGCATTGGCGCATGCAGCAGTGGCTTGACCAGGTGGGAGGTCCAGGGTTCGACTCTGGGACCAGGCGCAATTTCCCTGGTGGGCGCACCTGAGCTGCAGATGGCGCTTGGGCCCTGGGTTGGGCCAGATGAGCAGCAAAAGTCCCATGAAGAAAAGCAAGTGAAGACTTAAGTTAAGTTAAGGTCTTACTTAGGCTATGGGCTTTTACCACATAAGATCCATGCTTTCTTTTATTGTTTAAATAAGTAGAACAGCATGATTTATTTATCTTCAGCTATCACCATAGGAATTGCATGATAGTGAAGAAGATAAAAGACCGTTAAAATCCAACGCTAAATAACAAGCTCGTAAGCCTTCTGACGCGAAACCTCACTATTCTGATTATCGTTGGAGCCGTGTTGTACCCACTCAGTGGGCACGTCCATCTATCTTCAGATGGTGCGGGATTACACCTGCGTGTTACAGAGAAGGGATTTATCGCTTCTCGTTGCTCAGCATAGCACGTGGTGGTCCAGGGAGTAGGTCGGGTCAGCTTGACCATGTAGGCTACATGTGTGGCGCATATGGTAGCACATGGAGGCAGCCATCTGTGGGGTCAGAGACTGTGTTGTACCAACTCAGTTGGCACAGTCTGCTGGATTGCCCAGATGAAGGGGAATCGCACGGGTTGGCGATTGGCAGGGACTGCCTACCAGAGATTAGTGCTTGTACTCTCTGTGCATCTTATCTCGCCTGAGCGGGACGCGGAGACCAAGTATGAAATCTGGATCCCATCTCACTAAAAGAGTTCTACTCTTTCGGACTGTTTTAATGGATTTTTCAGTCAGATAAAATAGTGAGAAAAAGAATCATTCTTAAGTCCTGAATTGATTCTTTACATTGATACTGACCTTGCTGTTCTTGCATTGTTGTAGATACCTGCAGCAACGAACACCATGAGCTTCAATGTGCGATCCCTACTGGAAAGGGAGAAGTTTGCTGGGCCGAACTTCTCAGACTGGTTCGGACACCTTAAGATTGTTCTTAAGGCAGAGAGGAAACTGTATGTCCTCGAGACAGCGATACCGCCTCAGCCCGCTCCGAACGCCGCAAGGGCGGTTCGGGAAGCTTATGAAAAGCACGTCAATGATAGCATTGATGTCGCTTGCCTGATGCTAGCGTCTATGACGCCACCGCTGCAGCGTCAGCATGAGGATATGTCTGCTATAGACATGATAGCAAACCTCAAGATGTTGTATGCTGCACAGGCGAGGACAGAACGCTATAATTTGACAAAGCTGTTCTTTCAGAGCAAACTGGCTGAAGGGAGCCCAGTAGGAGCTCACGTGCTCAAGATGATTGGGCACAAGGAGGCTCTAGAGAAACTGGGGCATACCATCAACCAGGAGCTTGCTGTGAACATTATTCTGCAGTCTCTCCCGCCCTCTTTCGATGCGTTCATTATTAACTTTAATATGAACAAAATCGATTGTACTCCGGCAGAGCTGCTGAATATGCTCTTGACTACTGAGGAAACTCTGAAGGGTAAGCCTTCAACCTCTGTCTTGATGGTTCCTTCGAGGAACAAGAAGAAGGGGAAGAAGGGCAAGGCCCCTGTCAAGAGTTACAGCAAGGCTCTGAAGCAAAAAGTTAAGCGGTCAAAGGAATACAGATGTTTCCACTGTGGCCAGCTGGGTCACTGGAAAAAGGACTGTAAAGCGCTCCAAGGAGATAAGAGGGGAAGCATCGCTTCTGGCTCAGGTATTTACGTGACGGAAGT
Source organism: Costus lasius (assembly GCA_027563935.2). NCBI lineage: Eukaryota > Viridiplantae > Streptophyta > Magnoliopsida > Zingiberales > Costaceae > Costus > Costus lasius. Next base: position 88,553,061 of record CM050450.1, on the reverse strand, counting down.
CATGGTTTCATCTTCTTCTATATCATGGGTGTTGGACACTGCATGTGGAGTTCACATTTGTTCAAATGTACAGGAACTCAAGAGAAGAAGACAGGTGGGACAGCATGAGGTGGACCTACGAGTTGGAAACGGGGCACGGGTTGCTGCTGTTGCTGTAGGAGACTATTTCATCTCTTTGCCATCTGGGCTTGTATTAGAACTGAACAATTGTTACTTTGTTCCCAGCATTACTAAAAATATTATCTCCATTCCTGCTCTTGTCAGGAAGGGTTTTTCCTTTGAATGCAATATTTCAAAGTGTATTTTATCTATTGATAATATAGTTTATGCTACTGGTTCAATTAATAATGGGTTATTCATGTTGGACATGGAATGTTCTATACAAGCGATTGATATTAAGAAAGCCAAGTATGCTGATGACAGCACCTTGCTATGGCATAGTCGTTTAGGCCATATTAACAAGAAACGCATTAAGCGGTTGCATGATCATGGACTGCTGGAATCGTTCTCCTATGAGGAGATTGATACATGCAAGGCTTGTTTAATGGGTAAAATGACGAAGTCACCTTTTCTTAACAAAGGTCAAAGGGCTTCAGGTTTACTTGACCTTATACACAGTGATGTGTGTGGGCCATTTAGTAAACATGCCAGAGGTGGCTATCAGTACTTCATTACCTTTACTGATGATTTCAGTAGGTATGGGTATGTCTATCTGATGAGACATAAAAGTGAATCTTTTGACAAGTTCAAAGAGTTCAAGGATGAAGTACAGAATCAGCTTGGCCGAAATATCAAGGCACTTCGTTCTGATCGAGGTGGAGAATACCTAAGTCGAGAGTTTACTGACTATCTGAAGGAGTGTGGGATTATCTCACAGCTCACTCCGCCAGGAACACCGCAATGGAATGGTGTGTCCGAGAGGAGAAATAGAACGTTACTTGATATGGTTCGTTCTATGATGAGTCAGGCTACTCTTCCATATTCCTTTTGGGGTTTTGCACTGGAAACAGCTGCAAAGGTACTAAACCGAGTGCCATCCAAGGCAGTTTCTAAGACGCCATATGAGTTATGGTATGGGAAACAGCCGAGCTTGACATTTATCAGGATCTGGGGTTGCGAGGCTTATGTCAAAAAGCTCGCCTCTGGGAAACTAGAGAGCAGATCTGACAAATGTATCTTTGTCGGTTACCCTAAGGAAACTAAGGGTTATTATTTCTACGATCCCAAAGAGAACAAGGTGTTTGTTGCTCGGACGGCCATATTTCTTGAGAAGGAGTTTCTTCTGCAAGAGGCCAGTGGGAGAGAAATAAAGCTGGATGAGAATCCAGAGGAAGGACAAAGTGCTCAAGCACAGTTGGATGAGCCTGAGCCGGTAGAACAGGTTATTGAACAACCTGAGGCTCAGATATCACGGGAACCGCGAAGATCGGGAAGGATCCGTCGACAGCCTGAGCGCTATGACGGAGTCTACATCATTGATAATGATGAACCCCTCACTTATGCGGATGCGGTCAGTGGACCGGAGTCAGCGAGATGGCTTGAAGCTATGCGCGCCGAGATGGACTCCATGTCAGATAACCAAGTCTGGGATTTGGTTGATCCGCCTCCGGGAGTTATCCCTATAGGCTGTAAATGGATCTTCAAGAAGAAGATTGACATGGATGGTAACGTGGTTACCTATAAAGGCAGGCTAGTTGTGAAAGGTTTCAAACAAATCTACGGGATAGATTATGATGAAACTTTCTCACCTGTAGCTATGTTTAAGTCTATTCGGATTCTTTTCGCGATAGCAGCATATTATGATTATGAGATTTGGCAAATGGATGTGAAGACAGCTTTCCTTAATGGAAATCTGAATGAGGATGTGTATATGACACAACCAGAAGGTTTCACTAATCCATCAGATCGTCATAAGATATGCAAGTTAAAGAAGTCTATTTATGGACTTAAACAAGCATCTAGAAGCTGGAATATTCGTTTTGATGAATCAATCAGTGAATTTGGTTTCGTCAAGAACGAGGATGACCCGTGTGTATATAAGAGGTTTAGTGGGAGCGTGATTACTTTCCTAGTCCTCTACGTCGATGATATCTTGATCATTGGAAATGACATTCTTGAAATGCATGCGGTTAAGGCATGGCTAAGGAAATGTTTCCAGATGAAAGATCTAGGAGAAGCAGCCTAAGTATTAGGTGTGAAGATCTACAGGGATAGATCTAAGAGGCTTCTCGGGCTGTGCCAGAGTACTTACATCGATAAAGTCCTGGAGAGATTTCATTTAGAGAATTCTAAAAGAGGATATCTTCCAGTCAGACATGGTCTGAATCTTTCGAAGAGTCAGTGTCCACAAACACAGACTGAGAAAGATGAAATGGACAATACGCCTTATGCTTCGGCTATTGGATCCATTATGTATGCGATGTTGTGTACTCGCCCAGACGTCGCTTACGGGTTAAGCGTGACCAGTCGGTTCCAAAGTAATCCAGGTATGGCGCACTGGATTGCAGTCAAGAACATCTTAAAATATCTGCGGAGGACCAAAGATATGTTCTTGATATATGGTGGTCAGGAAGAACTCAGTATTGAAGGATATACTGACGCATCGTTCCAGTCTGACCAGGATGATTTCCGATCGCAATCAGGCTATGTATTTAGCTTGAATGGAGGAGCAGTGGTGTGGAAGAGTTTCAAACAGTCAACTGTTGCTGATTCCACAACAGAAGCCGAGTATGTTGCAGCCTCGGAAGCATCCAAGGAGGCAGTGTGGATTCGTAAGTTCGTGAGAGAACTTGGTGTTGTTCCTTCGAGTGCAGATCCTTTGGTTATCTTCTGTGATAACACTGGAGCAATCGCACAAGCAAAGGAACCACGGTCGCACCAGAAGTCCAAGCACATACAGAGACGGTTTCACTTGATCAGGGAGATCATAGATCGTGGCGAGATCAAAGTCTGCAAGGTACATACAGATGACAATCTGGCAGACCCGCTTACTAAGCCTCTGGCGCAGCAGAAGCATGAGAAGCACTGTAATAATATGGGTTTGAGATTTCTCAACCATTAGATTAAGTGCAAGTGGGAGATTGTTGGGGTATGCCCTTAAGGCTAATGTTTGAGGCCTTGGGATTGTAACAGTATCATGTAATAAACTCTTATGTTTATAAAGGCATGGTTGTTATTCAGTTTGTTACGTTATCTGCTGCAATAATTGTACTTCTGAATAATGTCTCAAAGCTGTTCAGCTGGGCTGACATGCTATAAAGTACTTAGTCGATATATCTTGGTGAACATGAGACAGCCTTGATATGATTGAGACTAATATGTGCTCTAATCTTATAGGATGCTTCGAGCATGGAATAAGAGGTAGACTCATGGGTACATTGGATGTACTGGACAGACCCTACTAGGATATTCAATTGGTTGTCACAATGTGAATAATCCTTGATTGCAACAAGTGGCACATGTCCTCTGACTTGAGATCACTTGTGTTTCTAAATGATGATTGTCATTGTTTTGAGTTAGTTCAATATCATTTGAAACATAATGATTATAGACTATCTTGGATGGTGAGCTTGAATCAGGTTAGGGCACTAGTGATAGATAAAGGATTGCCGTCTCCTTGTTTAAGGAGTGAGATGTTCTAAAGGGGCCCCCCTGAATGAGATGATTGAGAATAGTGTATGGCCATACCCAGGTGACTATGTTCATCTGATCTAATCATGCTCATCATATTGGAGCTACAAGCTTGACATGCTTGTCCAATAAGAACGTCCAGTGGCAAAGGATATTTGCATGCCTGGTGAAGTTGATTCACACTTATGCCGTGGTTTGGGTGTAGTCTTGGAAGACTCTTTCCTTTATATCGGGAGACAGTGATGTGTTGCTAGATACCCCTCACTGATCGTGATAACGTAAGTTATTGTTACCGACATTTAAAGGAAACCCTCAGGGTCGCACAATTTGATGATATGGCTTACTTAAGTCAGATCGTGTGGACTGAATTATTCAGGTTCAGTTTAAAGGGATTTAATCTCTGATTGTAAGTGAGATCTGGTCTGATCATGTTTGATTGATTAGGGCTTGAGATCGGTAAGCTTCGATCGAGAGAATGGATGCTAGATCGGTGAGATCAGAAGCATCAAGAGATCAACGGTTAGATCTGGAGCCTTAGGGTTTAATCATGATCTAGACTGGATCGCTTGGCTTGATTGGTTCTTGAACTGAACCGAATTGAACCAGCTCATTAAGTGAGCGGATGGTTCATGAGATAAGAGGTTTGCGATTGGGGTAGACCCATGATCGCATATTGAGAAGTGGCATGCTATTTTTAGAGAGCACTTCTCTAAACGTGACCACGCCTCACGTTTTCCTCTTCACGCCTCTTCTCTCTTCGCCTCTCCACGAGTCGACACAAGCTCTCTCTCGTGTGGTGAAGAAGGTGAACGCAAAGGAGAAGGAAGAAATCGCCAAGAAGATCTCATCCCTTTCATTCGATCAGGATACTTGGACGATCCTTGCTAGCACAAGGGGCGACAAGGAGGAGCCAAGACTCATCTTGTGTGCGTCACCTCTGGAGGAAAGCCACATCGCTTTCTGCTTCCAAGTCGCCATCTAGAAATGGCATCGGTATGAATCTCATTCTTTCTATAGAATGTTTTTGTTGATCATATAGCATGCAATAGATCTAGAAACCCTCTCCGCTGCTTTAAATCCTCCAAGATGCGCCTATTAGGGTTTCGCCCCCCCCCCCCTTGTCTAAGGGAACCTTCAATTGGTATCAAAGCAAGTGTTTGCATGTTTCTATGATTGCTTAAGACTGTGTGATCCAAATATGCGAAAGTATCAGTAGGCTTAGATCTATAACATGCGCATAGTAGATATTTCATGCAAAAAATATTTCATGTTACATGTTTATGTTGGCGCATGTTCTTGGCGCTTGTTTCATTATGTTTTCAAAACAAAACAAAACTTGCGCGACTCTCATTAGATCTAAGAGGCGCCTGCTTTAAACCCTTAGACGGGTTATTAGGGTTGAAGTCATCCCCTAGGTTAGATCCAGACAGTCTGATCAGACCATCTGACAGCCTTGATGGGTCGACCAGATAGCATCTGTGCGCAAGCACGAGATGGCTATAGGTCGACTGCAGACAGGCGTGTAGCGATGTCTGATTGAGACGACTAACGAACACACATGAGTTAGGCCCGGGGTCACACCCGCTTGCCAGAACTCATGAGGGTTGTTCGGCCCTGGCGCATGCATGGTTGACCTTTGGTCAGTATCAATGCAAGAACAGCAAGGTCAGTATCAATGTTTAGAATCAATCCAGGACTTAAGAAAGATTCTTTTCTCACTATTTTATCTGGCTGAAAAATCCAGCAAAACAGCCCGAAAGAGTAACACTCTTTTAGTGAGATGGGATCCAGATTTCATACTTGGTCTCCGCGTCCCGCTCAGGCGAGATAAGATGCACAGAGATGACAAGCACTAATTTCTGGTAGGCAGTCCCTGCCAATCGCCAACCCGTGCGATTCCCCTTCATCTGGGCAATCCAGCAGACTGTGCCAACTGAGTTGGTACAACACAATCTCTGACCCCACAGATGGCTGCCTCCATGTGCTACCATATGCGCCACATATGTAGCCTACATGGTCAAGCTGACCCGACCTACTCCCTGGACCACCACGTGCTATGCTGAGCAACGAGAAGGGATAAATCCCTACTCTGTAACACGCAGGTGTAATCCCGCACCGTCTGAAGATAGATGGACGTGCCCACTGAGTGGGTACAACACGGCTCCAACGATAGTCAGAACAGTGAGGTTTCGCGTCAGAAGGCATTACGTGCTTGATATTTTAGCGTTTGGATTTTAACGGTCTTTTATCTTCTTACTATCAGGCAAATCCTATGGCTATAGCAGAAGATAAATAAATCATGCTGTTCTACTTATATAAACAATAACAGAAAGCATGGATCTTATGTGGTAAAAGCCAATAGCCTAAGTAAGACCTTAAGATACTTAAGTCTTCACTTGCTCTTCTTGGGTCTTTAGCATCTCATCTGGTCCAACCCAGGGCCCTTGCGCCAAGAGCACCTCAGGTGCGCCACCAGCTGAATGCCCCTCTGGGATGTGTGCCTTTGTGCTCTTGTCTAATCAAAATACATTTTGATCTATCTAGACAAGCTTGACTCGCAGGTCAATTATACAGTAAATTAATTAAAGTGATACGCAGATCACAAAAATAATAATTTACAATTTACCAGGCTCGCAGGCCCCAGCACAGCACACATTAAAATGGGCATCCCACATAAGATAAAATAAACAAGCATATGGCATCAATCAATCATCATGTGATCCCTTACAAAGAAAATAAAATTTTGAAAACCCCATTGGCATCAAATTTTAATTTCCTTATGTGCCCTACAACCTTACAACGGTCCATTGATAGGGATCCACTCAACAATCTAGTTAGATCCATACCCTTGCATGCACCAAGTCCTAACTGACTCGAGTTGACCTAATGGTCAACCATGCATGCGCCAAGGGTTGAAAAACCAACATGAGTTCTGGCAAGCGGGTGTGACCCCGGGCCTAACTTATGTGTGTTCACAGGTTGTCTCAACCAGACCTCGCTACACGCCTGTGATGCAATCGACCTATAGCCACCTTGTGCTTGCGCACAGGTGCCATCTGGTCGATCCATCTAGGCTGTCAGATGGTCTGATCAGACTAGGTTGATCTAAACTAGATGATGCTTTCAACCCCATCAACCCGTCTAAGGGTTTACAGTAGGCGCAACTTAGATCTAGTCAAAGGCGCGCAAGTAAAGTTTTGTCAAAACAACAACATGTAACATGCGCAATAATGTAAGCAATATACATGCATCAACAAAATCAACCTTACACATGCGCCATCAAAAACAATCTCATATATGCGCCATCAAAATACTTTCAACTAGTATTATCGCATGATGAGAAAACTTAGATCATAAGCGCAAACAAGGATCACCTTAAGCAATCATATGAACCATATAAGATCCTAGCTCTGATACCAATTGAAGAGTCCCCTTCGAGGGGGAGCGCAAGCAGATGAAACCCTAATTTGGGGGGCGCATGCAAGTTTGCTAGGATTTCATCAATACAATCGCTTATATGCTCATATAATCAACTTTGATAGATGGATTAGATCAAGAGGGAGATTCATACCAACGCCATTGGCTTGGAGGTCGGCTTGGAAGAAGAGAGCAACTTAGATCTCCTCCAAAAGTTCACACACAAGATGAAGAACGCTTACTTCCTTGGCGTCCCTTGTGCTAGCAAGGCACCCAATCTTTCTTGTCGAATGGAAGGGGATAATGAGATGATTCCCTTTTGGCCGAGAGCTCCTCTTGCAAAACCTCTCTTCTTCGTCAACCTCCTTCAAACGAAAGTTCAAGGCGTTGAAGTGAAGTGCACAACGCATATGCGTTTTGGCGTTGAAAGTGAAATCGGCCTTGATGACTTTCCATAAATGGAAGATAATCAAGCCATGCGCTCATGCCAACCCAAAAACGCATTTTGGCATTGAACCAAGCGTTCACCTTTGTGAACCGGTTCAAGCCAAAATGTTCCAATCGAATTTGGTTCATAAACCAAACCAAAATAGCTCAAGCTACTTGGTCTAGACCAAATTGAACCCTAAGGCTCAAGATCTAACCGTTCATCTCCTGATGCTCCTAATCTCACCGATCTAGCATCATCTCTCTCGATCGAAGCTTACCGATCTCAAGCCCTAATCAATCAAACATGATCAGACCAGATCTCACTTACAATCAGAGATTAAATACCTTTAAACTGAACCCAAACAATTCAGTCCACACGATCTGACTCAAGTAAGCCATATCATCAAATTGTGCGACCCTGAGGGTTTCCTTTAAATATCGGTAACGATAACTTACGTTATCACGATCAGTGAGGGGTATCTAGCAACACATCACTGTCTCCCGATATAAAGGAAAGAGTCTTCCAAGACTACTCCCAAACCATAGCACAAGTGTGAATCCATTCACAAGGCATACATGTATCCTTTGCCACTGGATGTTCTCATTGGACAAGCAGGTCAAGCTTGTGACTCCAATATGATGAGCATGATTAGATCAGATGCACATAGTCACCTGGGTATGGCCATACACTTTCTCAATCATCTCATTCAGGGGGGGCCCCTCTAGAACATCACACTCCTTAAACAAGGAGACGGCAATCCTTTATCTATCACTAGTGCCCTAACCTGACTCATGATCATTATCCAAGATAGTCTATAACCATTATGTTTCAAATGATATTGAACTACCTCAAAACAATGACAATCATCATTTAGAAACACAAGTGATCTCAAGTCAGAGGACATGTGCCACTTGTTGCAATCAAGGATCATTCACATTGTGACAAGCAATTGAATATCCTAGTAGGGTCTGTCCAGTACATCCAATGTACCCATGAGTCTACATCTTATTCCATGCTCGAAGCATCCTATAAGATTAGAACACATATTAGTCTCAAGCATATCAAGGCTGTCTCATGTTCACCAAGATATCTCGACTAAGGACTTTTAGCATGTCAGCCTAGCTGAACAGCTTTGAGACATTATTCAGTAGTACACTTATTACAGCAGACAAGGTAACAACCTGAATAATAACCATGCCTTTATAAACACAAGAGTTTATTACATGAGACTGATACAATCCCAAGGCCTCAAACATTAGCCTTAAGGGCATACCCCAACAATCTCCCACTTGCACTTAATCTAATGGTTGAGAAATCTCAAACCCATATTATTACAGTGCTTCTCATGCTTCTGCTGCGCCAGAGGCTTGGTAAGCGGGTCAGCTAGATTGTCATCTGTATGAACCTTGCATATTTTGATCTCGCCACGATCAATGATCTCCCGGATCAAGTGAAACCGTCTCTGTATGTGCTTGGACTTCTGGTGCGACCGTGGTTCCTTTGCTTGTGCGATTGCTCCAGTGTTATCACAAAAGATAACCAAAGGATCGACACTCGAAGGAACAACACCAAGTTCTCTCACGAACTTACGAATCCACACTGCCTCCTTGGATGCTTCCGAGGCTGCAACATACTCGGCTTCTGTTGTGGAATCAGCAACAGTTGACTGTTTGAAACTCTTCCACACCACTGCTCCACCATTCAATCTAAAAACATAGCCTGATTGCGATCGGAAATCATCCTGGTCCGACTGGAACGAAGCGTCAGTATATCCTTCTATACTGAGTTCTTCCTGACCACCATATATCAAGAACATATCTTTGGTCTTCCGCAGATATTTTAAGATGTTCTTGACTGCAATCCAGTGCGCCATACCTGGATTACTTTGGAACCGACTGGTCACGCTTAACCCGTAAGCGACGTCAGGGCGAGTACACAACATCGCATACATTATGGACCCAATAGCCTAAGCATAAGGCGTATTGTCCATTTCATCTTTCTCAGTCTGTGTTTGTGGACACTGACTCTTCGAAAGATTCAGACCATGTCTGACTGGAAGATATCCTCTTTTAGAATTCTCTAAATGGAATCTCTCCAGGACTTTATCGATGTAAGTACTCTGGCACAGCCCGAGAAGCCTCTTAGATCTATCCCTGTAGATCTTCACACCTAAAACATAGGCTGCTTCTCCTAGATCTTTCATCTGGAAACATTTTCCTAACCATGCTTTAACAGCATGCAGTTCAGGAATATCATTTCCAATGATTAAGATATCATCGACGTAGAGGATTAGGAATGTAATCACGCTCCCACTAAACCTCTTATACACACACGGGTCATCTTCGTTCTTGATGAAACCAAACTCAGAGATTGATTCATCAAAACGAATATTCCAGCTTCTAGATGCTTGTTTCAGTCCATAAATGGACTTCTTTAACTTGCATATTTTATGACGATCTGATGGATTAGTGAAACCTTCAGGTTGTGTCATATACACATCCTCATCCAGATTTCCATTAAGGAAAGCTGTTTTCACATCCATCTGCCAGATCTCATAATCGTAATATGCTGCTATCGCGAAAAGAATCCGAATAGACTTGAACATGGCTACAGGAGAGAAAGTTTCATCATAATCTATCCCGTAGATTTGTTTGAAACCTTTCGCTACTAGCCTGCCTTTATAGGTAACCACGTTACCATCCATGTCAATCTTCTTCTTGAAGATCCATTTACAGCCTATAGGGATTACTCCCGGAGGTGGATCAACCAAATCCCAGACTTGGTTATCTGACATGGAGTCCATCTCGACTCGCATAGCTTCAAGCCATCTAGCTGACTCCGGTCCACTGACCGCATCCGCATAAGTAAGGGGTTCATCATTATCAATGATGTAGACTCCGTCATAGCGCTCAGGCTGACGACGGATCCTTCCCGATCTACGCGGTTCCCGTGATATTTGAGCCTCAGGTTGTTCAATAACCTGTTCTACCGGCTCAGGCACATCCATCTGTGCTTGACTACTTTGTCCATCCTCTGGATTCTCATCCAGCTTTATTTCTCTCCCACTGGCTTCTTGCAGAAGAAACTCCTTCTCAAGAAATATGGCCGTCCGAGCAACAAATACTTTGTTCTCTTTGGGATCGTAGAAATAATAACCCTTAGTTTCCTTAGGGTAACCGACAAAGATGCATTTCTCAGATCTGCTCTCCAGTTTCCCAGAGGCGAGCTTTTTGACATAAGCCTCGCAACCCCAGATCCTGATAAATGTCAAGCTCGGCTGTTTCCCATACCATAATTCATATGGCGTCTTTGAAACTGCCTTGGATGGCACTCGGTTTAGTACCTTTGCAGCTGTCTCCAGTGCAAATCCCCAAAAGGAATATGGAAGAGTAGCCTGACTCATCATAGAACTAACCATATCAAGTAACGTTCTATTTCTCCTCTCGGACACACCATTCCATTCCGGTGTTCCTGGCGGAGTGAGCTGTGAGATAATCCCACACTCCTTCAGATAGTCAGTAAACGCATGACTCAGGTATTCTCCACCTCGATCAGAACGAAGTGCCTTGATATTTCGGCCTAGCTGATTCTGTACTTCATTTTTGAACTCTTTGAACTTGTCAAAAGATTCACTCTTATGTATCATAAGATAGACATAACCATACCTACTGAAATCATCAGTAAAGGTAATGAAGTACGAATAGCCACCTCTGGCATGTTTACTAAATGGCCCACACACATCACTGTGTATAAGGTCAAGTAAACCTGAAGCCCTTTGACCTTTGTGAGGAAAAGGTGACTTCGTCATTTTACCCATCAAACAAGCTTTGCATGTATCAATCTCCTCACAGGAGAAAGATCCCAGCAGTCCATGATCATGCAACCGCTTAATGCGCTACTTGTTAATATGGCCTAAACGACTATGCCATAACAAGGTGCTGTCTTCAGCATACTTGGCTTTCTTATTATCAATGTTTTGTATAGAATATTCCATGTCCAACATGAATAACCCATTGTTAATTGAATCAGTAGCATAAACAATATTATCAAGAGAAAGTACACACTTTGAAATATTGCATTCAAAGGCAAATCCTTTCCTGACAAGAGCAGGAATAGAGATAATATTCTTGGTTATACTGGGTACAAAATAACAATTGTTTAATTCCAATACAATGCCAGATGGTAAAGAAATGAAATAGTCTCCTACAGCAACAGCAGCAACCCGTGCCCCGTTTCCAACGCGTAGGTCTACCTCATGCTGTCCCACCTGCCTTCTTCTCTTGAGTTCCTGCACATTTAAACAAATGTGAACTCCACATGCAGTGTCCAACACCCATGAAATAGAAGAAGAAGATAACATGACCTCAGTCACATATATACCTGAGCCAGAAGCGATGCTTCCCCTCTTATCTCCTTGGAGCGCTTTACAGTCCTTTTTCCAGTGACCCAGCTGGCCATAGTGGAAACACCTGTTGTCCTTCGACCGCTTAACCTTTTGTTTCAGAGCCTTACTGTAGTTCTTGACAGGGGCTTTGCCCATCTTCCCCTTCTTCTTGTTCCTAGAAGGAACCATTAAGACAGAGGTTGAAGGCTTTCCCTTCAGAGTCTCCTCAGTTGTCAAGAGCATATTCAGCAGCTCTGCCGGAGTACAATCGATCTTGTTCATATTAAAATTAATAATGAACGCATCGAAAGAGGGCGGGAGAGACTGCAGAATAATGTCTACAGCAAGCTCCTGGTTGATGGTATGCCCCAGTTTCTCCAGAGCCTCCTTGTGCCCAATCATCTTGAGCACGTGAGCTCCCACTGGGCTCCCTTCAGCCAGTTTGCTCTGAAAGAAAAGCTTTGTCAGATTATAGCGTTCTGTCCTCGCCTGTGCAGCATACAGCATCTTGAGGTTCGCTATAATTTCTATAGCCGACATATCCTCATGCTGACGCTGCAGCGGTGGCGTCATAGACGCTAGCATCAGGCAAGCGACATCAATGCTATCATTGACGTGCTTTTCATAAGCATCACGAACCGCCCTTGCGGCGTTCGCAGCGGGTTGAGGCGGCACAGCCGTCTCGAGGACATACAGTTTCCTCTCTGCCTTAAGAACGATCTTAAGGTGTCCGAACCAGTCTGAGAAGTTTGGCCCAGCAAACTTCTCCCTTTCCAGTAGGGATCGCACATTGAAGCTCATGGTGTTCGTTGCTGCAGGAATCTACAACAATGCAAGAACAGCAAGGTCAGTATCAATGTTTAGAATCAATCCAGGACTTAAGAAAGATTCTTTTCTCACTATTTTATCTGGCTGAAAAATCCAGCAAAACAGCCTGAAAGAGTAACACTCTTTTAGTGAGATGGGATCCAGATTTCATACTTGGTCTCCGCGTCCCGCTCAGGCGAGATAAGATGCACAGAGATGACAAGCACTAATTTCTGGTAGGCAGTCCCTGCCAATCGCCAACCCGTGCGATTCCCCTTCATCTGGGCAATCCAGCAGACTGTGCCAACTGAGTTGGTACAACACAATCTCTGACCCCACAGATGGCTGCCTCCATGTGCTACCATATGCGCCACATATGTAGCCTACATGGTCAAGCTGACCCGACCTACTCCCTGGACCACCACGTGCTATGCTGAGCAACGAGAAGGGATAAATCCCTACTCTGTAACACGCAGGTGTAATCCCGCACCGTCTGAAGATAGATGGACGTGCCCACTGAGTGGGTACAACACGGCTCCAACGATAGTCAGAACAGTGAGGTTTCGCGTCAGAAGGCATTACGTGCTTGATATTTTAGCGTTTGGATTTTAACGGTCTTTTATCTTCTTACTATCAGGCAAATCCTATGGCTATAGCAGAAGATAAATAAATCATGCTGTTCTACTTATATAAACAATAACAGAAAGCATGGATCTTATGTGGTAAAAGCCAATAGCCTAAGTAAGACCTTAAGATACTTAAGTCTTCACTTGCTCTTCTTGGGTCTTTAGCATCTCATCTGGTCCAACCCAGGGCCCTTGCGCCAAGAGCACCTCAGGTGCGCCACCAGCTGAATGCCCCTCTGGGATGTGTGCCTTTGTGCTCTTGTCTAATCAAAATACATTTTGATCTATCTAGACAAGCTTGACTCGCAGGTCAATTATACAGTAAATTAATTAAAGTGATACGCAGATCACAAAAATAATAATTTACAATTTACCAGGCTCGCAGGCCCCAGCACAGCACACATTAAAATGGGCATCCCACATAAGATAAAATAAACAAGCATATGGCATCAATCAATCATCATGTGATCCCTTACAAAGAAAATAAAATTTTGAAAACCCCATTGGCATCAAATTTTAATTTCCTTATGTGCCCTACAACCTTACAACGGTCCATTGATAGGGATCCACTCAACAATCTAGTTAGATCCATACCCTTGCATGCACCAAGTCCTAACTGACTCGAGTTGACCTAATGGTCAACCATGCATGCGCCAAGGGTTGAACAACCAACATGAGTTCTGGCAAGCGGGTGTGACCCCGGGCCTAACTTATGTGTGTTCACAGGTTGTCTCAACCAGACCTCGCTACACGCCTGTGATGCAATCGACCTATAGCCACCTTGTGCTTGCGCACAGGTGCCATCTGGTCGATCCATCTAGGCTATCAGATGGTCTGATCAGACTAGGTTGATCTAAACTAGATGATGCTTTCAACCCCATCAACCCGTCTAAGGGTTTACAGTAGGCGCAACTTAGATCTAGTCAAAGGCGCGCAAGTAAAGTTTTGTCAAAACAACAACATGTAACATGCGCAATAATGTAAGCAATATACATGCATCAACAACACATGCGCCATCAAAAACAATCTCATATATGCGCCATCAAAATACTTTCAACTAGTATTATCGCATGATGAGAAAACTTAGATCATAAGCGCAAACAAGGATCACCTTAAGCAATCATATGAACCATATAAGATCCTAGCTCTGATACCAATTGAAGAGTCCCCTTCGAGGGGGAGCGCAAGCAGATGAAACCCTAATTTGGGGGGCGCATGCAAGTTTGCTAGGATTTCATCAATACAATCGCTTATATGCTCATATAATCAACTTTGATAGATGGATTAGATCAAGAGGGAGATTCATACCAACGCCATTGGCTTGGAGGTCGGCTTGGAAGAAGAGAGCAACTTAGATCTCCTCCAAAAGTTCACACACAAGATGAAGAACGCTTATTTCCTTGGCGTCCCTTGTGCTAGCAAGGCACCCAATCTTTCTTGTCGAATGGAAGGGGATAATGAGATGATTCCCTTTTGGCCGAGAGCTCCTCTTGCAAAACCTCTCTTCTTCGTCAACCTCCTTCAAACGAAAGTTCAAGGCGTTGAAGTGAAGTGCACAACGCATATGCGTTTTGGCGTTGAAAGTGAAATCGGCTTTGATGACTTTCCATAAATGGAAGATAATCAAGCCATGCGCTCATGCCAACCCAAAAACGCATTTTGGCATTGAACCAAGCGTTCACCTTTGTGAACCGGTTCAAGCCAAAACGTTCCAATCGAATTTGGTTCATAAACCAAACCAAAATAGCTCAAGCCACTTGGTCTAGACCAAATTGAACCCTAAGGCTCAAGATCTAACCGTTCATCTCCTGATGCTCCTGATCTCACTGATCTAGCATCATCTCTCTCGATCGAAGCTTACCGATCTCAAGCCCTAATCAATCAAACATGATCAGACCAGATCTCACTTACAATCAGAGATTAAATCCCTTTAAACTGAACCCAAACAATTCAGTCCACACGATCTGACTCAAGTAAGCCATATCATCAAATTGTGCGACCCTGAGGGTTTCCTTTAAATATCGGTAACGATAACTTACGTTATCACGATCAGTGAGGGGTATCTAGCAACACATCACTGTCTCCCGATATAAAGGAAAGAGTCTTCCAAGACTACTCCCAAACCATAGCACAAGTGTGAATCCATTCACAAGGCATACATGTATCCTTTGCCACTGGATGTTCTCATTGGACAAGCAGGTCAAGCTTGTGACTCCAATATGATGAGCATGATTAGATCAGATGCACATAGTCACCTGGGTATGGCCATACACTTTCTCAATCATCTCATTCAGGGGGGGCCCCTCTAGAACATCACACTCCTTAAACAAGGAGACGGCAATCCTTTATCTATCACTAGTGCCCTAACCTGACTCATGATCATTATCCAAGATAGTCTATAACCATTATGTTTCAAATGATATTGAACTACCTCAAAACAATGACAATCATCATTTAGAAACACAAGTGATCTCAAGTCAGAGGACATGTGCCACTTGTTGCAATCAAGGATCATTCACATTGTGACAAGCAATTGAATATCCTAGTAGGGTCTGTCCAGTACATCCAATGTACCCATGAGTCTACATCTTATTCCATGCTCGAAGCATCCTATAAGATTAGAACACATATTAGTCTCAAGCATATCAAGGTTGTCTCATGTTCACCAAGATATCTCGACTAAGGACTTTTAGCATGTCAGCCTAGCTGAACAGCTTTGAGACATTATTCAGTAGTACACTTATTACAGCAGACAAGGTAACAACCTGAATAATAACCATGCCTTTATAAACACAAGAGTTTATTACATGAGACTGATACAAACCCAAGGCCTCAAACATTAGCCTTAAGGGCATACCCCAACAAATATATGCCCTATCTTGTCCAATATAAGAACATGATCCCGGTTCGCCAACTGGAAGGCCATACGCCTTGGATCTCTGTCATCATAGTTATGCAAGGTAATCTGGATAAAGCTGAAAAACTCCAGGGTGAGCTGAACATAAGTGGGATGTCTCTACTGGTAAAAATCCTGCCACCCTATGTTCGAGAACATCCACTAGACGTAATCGAACAATCCTAGGGTCTGTAAAGTCTGATCATCCCAATATCGAGTGTTGAGAACACTCCTAGCTGACATAGCTCTATACCTCCTCTCCTGATCCCTACTCCTGTATCTGATCTGTCTTAGATAGGGAATAAGGACAGGAGGTGGAAATCGTGCTCGTCTCCTATCAACTATAATGGGCTCTAGTGCTGGTGGAGACAGCTCTAGTGATGATGCCTCAAGTGTTAATGCTGGAGATGGCTCTGGCGATGACGACTCTGGTCATGGTAACGCAATCTCTAGTGAATAGGCTGAGGGTACTGAAGCTAGGATATACACCTCTACAATATGTGGTACCTCAGGTGCTGGATGTGCTACCTCTAGAGCCTCAAATGGCTCTGGTGCTGGTGATTGTGATGATAGTAAATCAGGAATGTCCACAGAAATCTCTGATAAATCAGTGAAAATCTCTGGAGATCCCTTCGCATCGTCAGGTAGCTCTAGTATAGTAGCCTCAGGGACTAGTAAATCGCCCTTGGCTGAGGACGGAGAGGGAATCTCAGGGGTGCGAACAGAATCAACTGGAGCATCTATCTCCATAGACTGAGTATCAGCAGGAGCAGCAGACTCTAAAAGATCGGAAGGAGGCTCAGAGATGGTAGCCTCCTCCACAGCCAAAGGGGTAGAAGTGTTCTACTACTCAACACTCTCCTCATCAACAATAACAGGAGTTGGCTCTAGTGGTGCCACTGTAGTCTCTGGTATAGGTGAGAGACGTGGGGCTACTCTCCTCCCCCAAGTAGAAGTAGATCGACTAGTATACTTCCTAGCATACCATCTCGCAATCGTCTTATCTCTACTCTCTAGCCTATCAGCAGGCCTCTCAGAAATAATCACTAACTCAGGAGAACTAGCTAGCTCCTCTGTTGGCAATGATGTGCTGGGTTCTACAGAAGTACTAGGAGCTGTAGATGATACAGTAATGCTCTCCGATCAATCTCCCTCATCCAAAATACTCGGATACTCCCATGATCTATCCGAAGGAGGAAACAAATTAAATGGGATCGGGGACTCCACAGTAGACATGCTAACTCAAATCACTGTAGAAGGACCGCCATGAACCATCCTATATCTAGGATAAATAGGAGGATACGGCCCTCGTACCCCTTCCTTCCTAACCGCCCCATAGGGTCTAGTCCTCACTGACCTCCTTAGTGCCATAGTATCACAGTAATAATCACAAATATACAAAATCTATGCAAAAATCTTGAAAGCTACAGTACCCGAACGATCACCGCCCAAAAATTTTGCTAGAAAATCTCCCAAAAATCTATGTAAACTATCTCCAAATCAGTGCTACAAGCATGTAAATCAAGTGGAGAATCCAAATATAACAACTGAGTAAGATTTGCTCACAAATCTAGGCAAAAATGGCTGGAAACGAGCGTCAGCGGCGAAAACTTTGTTCTAGTGGACTGTCAGTGCTTTTCCATGAAATTTGGCTGAAATCTGGTGAAAGATCGCTAGAAAACACTTGCCAAAAGTGGAGGAAGGTCGGAAGAGAAGATTGGTCACCTATGGTTGAAGGAATCGTCGAGAATCGATGTTTAACGAGCGTGGGCGTGAACCCTAGTTTCACCCATTAAGTTCAAAACAAAAGAACTCATGGTCCATGAGTCGTTCATGGCTTCAGCCGTGAATATCTTTGTGACTTAGCTGGTATAAAATAAAACTTACAGCCCGTGAGTGACTCACGGCTGTGATCGTGAATTTTTCGCCAAAACTCTATTCTTCACAAAAACATTTTCAGAAAATTTTTAAAAAAATTCCTGCACGTAAAACAATATATTTAGAAATTTTTCATGTATAAAAATTCATCGAATCATGCTATTTAAAATCTCTAAAAATTTATCGACCATAGCTTCATGTCATGGCGGAGTTGGTGAATCAGAGGCATAATAGAGAGCATATAATCTTCTGCTTTTCCTCCATCTCAAGAGTGTGCCCACCAAAGTATATATCCAGTGATATAGGTAGATCAATGTTGTAGTGGTCACTATATGCATACAAAAATATAAATTAAAGTAATGCAATTAATACCCAATAATTTTTCTGCATTTGTCCAAGAGCAATATCCTATGTTCTTCCTTTAGATTTATATCAGCAATTGGATGAAGATTATAATTAAGATAAAAAAAATTCATAACTTGGATTGATCAAGAAGTTTTCAAATTTTATTTTGGGTTTTTCATTTACCTCAATGTCAATGTGATCAAGAATCTCATGTGTTATCATCTTTTGGGTATCTGTGGTTGGATTTGAATCAAATAATATTTCAATCACCTCATTATCATTATCCTTAAAATCATCTCCTTCATCATCTATCATGGAAATTTCTAATAAATTTTTTCTAGAGAAAAGGGATTGATGATTCATATAGTAGTGGTGGTAGAATATGTATAGGATCCTCTTCCTCATCTTTCTCCTCAATTTCTTTCTCTTCAATGGGGTATTCCATCTTAACACTATCAAATTCACCCCCTTATATCTTGTTAGTTCTTACTTTAGGATCCTTAAATTCTTCATCTTTCTTTTCACAAGACTCTAAGGGTATGTTCGGTAGAGTGGAATCCACCATGGAAAGGATGGAAACATCAATGAAGAGCAGGTTTTGTTGCACCATAGAAAGAAGAGCAGGTTTTATTTCAAAGTTGTTGGCCTCAACAACGGGTCTAGCAATTCCTGATTGAAAACCGTAAGTGTAAGGTGTCGAGTAATCTTTCAATGTCTTGTTATTATAGTTATTGTGAAGAGTCCCCTTCAAGGGGGAGCGAAACCCTAAGGAGGCGCAAGTGACCTTGTGGGTTATGTTAT
Organism: Costus lasius; assembly: GCA_027563935.2. NCBI lineage: Eukaryota > Viridiplantae > Streptophyta > Magnoliopsida > Zingiberales > Costaceae > Costus > Costus lasius. The sequence goes on along the minus strand of CM050450.1, from coordinate 88,533,847 downwards.
AGCAGCGGAATAAGGGTTTCATAATGATCATCGCATGCAATATGATCAACTACAACAACATGAGAAATTCATACCGAAGCCATATGTTGGATGGCGTCTTGAAAGAGAGAGCAAGAAAGATCTCCTCCAAAGGATGCGCACACAAGATGAGGATGCGCTCACTTCCTAGTACTCCTTGTGCTAGCAAGGTTCCAAGAGGTGTCGTTGATCGAAATCAAAGGGATGGATGAAGCTTTTCTTGCCTTTCCGAAAGAACTCTCCAAAACCGTGAGTCTCCTTCACTACGCAAGAGCGTTGTCGAATGAGAGGGAGAACGAATCAATGAGGCGTTAAGAGAGGCGTTCCACACAAACGTGGGCGTTACTCTCAAATTAGCAAACCGCTTTCCAAATTTGGAAAGCCCTCAAAGCTTTGCGTTCAAGCGTTCACCAAGTGAACCAAACGCATACTCCCATATGAACCATGCGCTCACATGAGCTGGTTCAAAGCATTCGGTTCAATGACTAAACCAAGTTAGCCCAAGCATTGGTCCAGATAAAAATCAAACCCTAAGATTCAAGATCTGACCGTTCATCTCTCGATGCTCCTGATCGCACCGATCTAGCATCAATTCTCTCGATCGAAGCTTACCGATCTCAAGCCCTAATCAATCATACATGATCAGACCAGATCTCACTTACAATCAGAGATTAAATCCCTTTAAACTGAACCAAAACAATTTAGTCCACACGATCTGACTTAAGTAAGCCATATCATCAAATTGTGCGACCCTGAGGGTTTCCTTTAAATGTCGGTAACGATAACTCACGTTATCACGATCAGTGAGGGGTATCTAGCAACACATCACTGTGTCCCGATATAGAGGAAAGAGTCTTCCAAGACTATACCCAAACCACAGCACAAGTGTGAATCAAACTCACAAGGCATACATGTTTCCTTTGCCATTGGATGTTCTTATTGGACAAGCATGTCAAGCCTGTAACTCCAATACGATGAGCATGATTAGATCAAATGAACACAGTCACCTGGGTATGGCCATACACTTTCTCAATCATCTCATCTAGGGGGGGCCCCTTTTAGCACATCACAATCCTTAAACAAGGAGACGGCAATCCTATGTCTATCACTAGTGCCCTAACCTGATTCAAGCTCATCATTCAAGATAGTCTATAACCATTATATTTCAAATGATATTGAACTACCTCAAAACAATGACAATCATCATTTAGAAAACACAAGTGATCTCAAGTCAGAGGAAATGTGCCACTTGTTGCATTCAAGGATTATTCACATTGTGACAAACAATTGAATATCCTAGTAGGGTCTGTCCAGTACATCTAATGTACCCATGAGTCTACATCTTATTCCATGCTCGAAGCATCCTATAAGATTAGAACACATATTAGTCTTAACCATATCAAGGCTGTCTCATGTTCACCAAGATACATCGACTAAGGACATATAGCATGTCAGCCTAGCTGATCAGCTTTGAGACATTATTCAGAAGTACACTTATTACAGCAGACAAGGCAACAAACTGAATAACAACCATGCCTTTATAAACATAAGAGTTTATTACATGATACTGATACAAACCCAATGCCTCAAACATTAGGCTTAAGGGCATACCCCAACAATCTCCCACTTGCACTTAATCTAATGGTTGAGAAATCTCAAACCCATATTATTACAGTGCTTCTCATGCTTCTGCTGCGCCAGAGGCTTGGTAAGCGGGTCTGCCAGATTGTCATCTGTATGAACCTTGCAGATTTTGATCTCGCCATGATCTATGATCTCCCTAATCAAGTGAAACCGTCTCTGTATGTGCTTGGACTTCTGGTGCGACCGTGGTTCCTTTGCTTGTGCGATTGCTCCAGTGTTATCACAGAAGATAACCAAAGGATCTGCACTCGAAGGAACGACACCAAGTTCCTTAATGAACTTACGAATCCACACTGCCTCCTTGGATGCTTCCGAGGCTGCAACATACTCGGCTTCTGTTGTGGAATCAGCAACAGTAGACTGTTTGAAACTCTTCCACACCACTGCTCCACCATTCAAGCTAAAAACATAGCCTGATTGCGATCGGAAATCATCCTGGTCCGACTGGAATGAAGCGTCAGTATATCCTTCAATACTGAGTTCTTCCTGACCACCATATATCAAGAACATATCTTTGGTCCTCAGCAGATATTTTAAAATGTTCTTGACTGCAATCCAGTGTGCCTGACCTGGATTACTTTGGAAACGACTGGTCACGCTTAACCCGTAAGCGACGTCTGGGCGAGTACACAACATCGCATACATGATAGACCCAATAGCCGAAGCATAAGGCGTATTGTCCATTTTATCTTTCTCAGTCTGTGTTTGTGGACACTGACTCTTCGAAAGACTCAGACCATGTCTGACTGGAAGATATCCTCTTTTAGAATTCTCTAAATGGAATCTCTCCAGGACTTTATCGATGTAAGTACTCTGGCACAACCCGAGAAGCCTCTTAGATCTATCCCTGTAGATCTTCACACCTAACACATAGGCTGCTTCTCCTAGATCTTTCATCTGGAAACATTTCCTTAGCCATGCCTTAACCGCATGCATTTCAGGAATATCGTTTCCAATGATTAAGATATCATCGACGTAGAGGACTAGGAAAGTAATCACGCTCCCACTAAACCTCTTATATACACACGGGTCATCTTCGTTCTTGATGAAACCAAACTCAGAGATTGATTCATCAAAACGAATATTCCAGCTCCTTGATGCTTGCTTAAGTCCATAAATAGACTTCTTTAACTTGCATATCTTATGACGATCTAATGGATTAGTGAAACCTTCTGGTTGTGTCATATACACATCCTCATCCAGATTTCCATTAAGGAAAGCCGTCTTCACATCCATTTGCCAGATCTCATAATCATAATATGCAGCTATTGCGAAAAGAATCCGAATAGACTTGAACATGGCTACAGGAGAGAAAGTTTCATCATAATCTATCCCGTAGATTTGTTTGAAACCTTTCGCAACTAGCCTGCCTTTATAGGTAACCACGTTACCATCCATGTCAATCTTCTTCTTGAAGATCCATTTACAGCCTATAGGGATTACTCCCGGAGGCGGATCAACCAAATCCCAGACTTGGTTATCTGACATGGAGTCCATCTCGGCTCGCATAGCTTCAAGCCATCTAGCTGACTCCGGTCCACTGACCGCATCCGCATAAGTGAGGGGTTCATCATTATCAATGATGTAGACTCCGTCATAGCGCTCAGGCTGTCGACGGATCCTTCCCGATCTTCGCGGTTCCCGTGATATCTGAGCCTCAGGTAGTTCAATAACCTGTTCAACCGGCTCAGGCTCATCCAACTGTGCTTGACTACTTTGTCCTTCCTTTGGATTCTCATCCAGCTTTATTTCTCTCCCACTGGCCTCTTGCAGAAGAAACTCCTTCTCAAGAAAAATAGCCGTCCGAGCAACAAAAACCTTGTTCTCTTTGGGATCGTAGAAATAATAACCCTTAGTTTCCTTAGGGTAACCGACAAAGATACATTTCTCAGATCTGCTCTCCAGTTTCCCAGAGGCGAGCTTTTTGACATAAGCCTCGCAGCCCCAGATCCTGATAAACGTCAAGCTCGGCTGTTTCCCATACCATAACTCATATGGAGTCTTTGAAACTGCCTTGGATGGCACTCGGTTTAGTACCTTTGCAGCTGTCTCTAGTGCAAATCCCCAAAAGGAGTAAGGTAGAGTAACCTGACTCATCATAGAACGGACCATATCAAGTAACGTTCTATTTCTCCTCTTGGACACACCATTCCATTGTGGTGTTCCTGGCGGAGTGAGCTGTGAGACAATCCCACACTCCTTCAGATAGTCAGTAAATGCATGACTCAAGTATTCTCCACCTCGATCAGAACGAAGTGCCTTGATATTTCGGCCTAGCTGATTTTGTACTTCATTCTTGAACTCTTTGAACTTGTCAAAAGATTCACTCTTATGTCTCATTAAATAGACATAACCATACCTACTGAAATCGTCAGTAAAGGTAATGAAGTACTGATAGCCACCTCTGGCATGTTTACTAAATGGCCCACACACATCACTGTGTATAAGGTCAAGTAAACCTGAAGCCCTTCTTTGTTAGGAAAAGGTGACTTCGTCATTTTACCCATTAAACAAGCTTTGCATGTATCAATCTCCTCATAGGAGAATGATCCCAGCAGTCCATGGTCATGCAACCGCTTAATGCGCTTCTTGTTAATATGGCCTAAACGACTATGCCATAGCAAGGTGCTGTCATCAGCATACTTGGCTTTCTTATTATCAATGTTTTGTATAGAATATTCCATGTCCAACATGAATAACCCATTGTTAATGGAACCAGTAGCATAAACAATATTATCATTAGATAAAACACACTTTGAAATATTGCATTCAAAGGAAAATCCTTTCCTGACAAGAGCAGGAATAGAGATAATATTCTTGGTAATACTGGGTACAAAATAACAATTGTTTAATTCTAATACAAAGCCAGATGGTAATGAGATGAAATAGTCTCCTACAGCAACAGCAGCAACCCGTGCCCCGTTTCCAACGCGTAGGTCCACCTCATGCTGTCCCACCTGTCTTCTTCTCTTGAGTTCCTGTACATTTGAACAAATGTGAACTCCACATGCAGTGTCCAACACCCATGAAATTGAAGAAGATGAAACCATGACTTCCGTCACGTAAATACCTGAGCCAGAGGCAATGCTTCCCCTCTTGTCTCCTTGGAGCGCTTTACAGTCCTTTTTCCAGTGACCCAGCTGGCCACAGTGGAAACACCTGTATTCCTTGGACCGCTTGACCTTTTGCTTCAGAGCCTTGTTGTAGTTCTTGACTGGGGCTTTGCCCTTCTTCCCCTTCTTGTTGTTCCTGGAAGGAACCATTAAGACAGAGGTTGAAGGCTTGCCCTTCAGAGTTTCCTCAATAGTCAAGAGCATATTCAGCAGTTCTGCCGGAGTACAATCGATTTTGTTCATATTAAAGTTAATGATGAACGCATCGAAAGAAGGCGGAAGAGACTGCAGAATAATGTCTACAGCAAGCTCCTGATTGATGGTATGCCCCAGTTTCTCTAGAGCCTCCTTGTGCCCAATCATCTTGAGCACGTGAGCTCCCACTGGGCTCCCTTCAGCCAGTTTGCTCTGAAAGAAAAGCTTTGTCAGATTATAGCGTTCTGTCCTCGCCTGTGCAGCATACAGCATCTTGAGGTTCGCTATAATCTCTATAGCCGACATATCCTCATGCTGACGCTGCAGCGGTGGCGTCATAGACGCTAGCATCAGGCAAGCGACATCAATGCTATCATTTACGTGCTTTTCATAGGCATCGCGAACCGCCCTTGCGGCGTTCGCAGCGGGTTGAGGTGGTACAGCCGTCTCGAGGACATACAGTTTCCTCTCAGCCTTAAGAATAATCTTAAGGTGTCCGTACCAGTCTGAGAAGTTCGGCCCAGCAAACTTCTCCCTTTCCAGTAGGGATCGCACATTGAAGCTCATGGTGTTCGTTGCTGCAGGAATCTACAACAATGCAAGAACAGCAAGGTCAGTATCAATGTTAAGAATCAATCAGGACTTAAGAAAGATTCTTTTTCTCACTATTTTATCTGGCTGAAAAATCCAGCAAAACAGCCCGAAAGAGTGACACTCTTTTAGTGAGATGGGATCCAGATTTCATACTTGGTCTCCGCGTCCCGCTCAGGCGAGATAAGATGCACAGAGAGTTCAAGCACTAATCTCTGGTAGGCAGTCCCTACCAATCGCCAACCCGTGCGATTCCCCTTCATCTGGGCAATCCAGCAGACTGTGCCAACTGAGTTGGTACAACACAGTCTCTGATCCCACAGATGGCTGCCTCCATGTGCTACCATATGCGCCACATATGTAGCCTACATGGTCAAGCTGACCCGACCTACTCCCTGGACCACCACGTGCTATGCTGAGCAACGAGAAGCGATAAATCCCTTCTCTGTAACACGCAGGTGAAATCCCGCACCGTCTGAAGATAGATGGACGTGCCCACTGAGTGGGTACAACACGGTTCCAACGATAGTCAGAATAGTGAGGTTTCGCGTCAGAAGGCTTACGAGCTTGATATTTTAGCGTTGGATCTTAACGGTCTTTTATCTTCTTCACTATCATGCAATTCCTATGGTGATAGCTGAAGATAAATAAATCATGCTTTTCTACTTATATAAACAATAAAAGAAAGCATGCATCTTATGTGGTAAAAGCCCATAGCCTAAGTAAGACCTTAATTTATCTTAAGTCTTCACTTGCTTTTCTTCATGGGTTTTTAGCTGCTCATTTGGCCTAACCCAGGGCCCTAGCGCTCAATGCAGCTCAGGTGCGCCCACCAGCTGAATGTGCCTCTGCCAAGTGTGCTCTGTGCTCTTGTCTAATCAAAATACATTTTTATCTATCTAGACAAGCTTGACACGCAGGTCAAATATACAATAAATTAATTAAAAATGTGATTCGCAGATCACAATAAAATTAATTTACAAGTTTAATTCCAGGCACGCAGGCCCCAGCACAGCACACATTTAACATGGGCAGCCCACATAAGAATAAATAAACAAGCACATGGTATCCACTCAACATGTGATCCATATAACAAGAAAATAAAATTTTGAAAACCCCATTGGCATCAATTTTAATTTTCTTATGTACCCTACAACCTTACAATGGTCCATTGATAGGGATCCACTCATCCATCTAGTCAGATCTACTGCCCTTGCATGCACCAAGTCCTAACTGACTTGAGTTGACCTAATGGTCAACCATGCATGCGCAAAGGGCTGAACAACCCTCATGAGTTTCGGCAAGCGGGTGTGACCCCGGGCCTAACTCATGTGTGTTCGTTAGTTGTCTCAATCAGACCTCGCTACACGCCTGTGATGCAATCGACCTATAGCCACCTTGTGCTTGCGCACAGGTGCCATCTGGTCGATCCATCTAGGCTGTCAGATGGTCTGATCAGACTAGTTTGATCCATTCTAGATGATGCTTTCAACCCCATCAACCCATCTAAGGGATTATAGTAGGCGCATTAGATCTAATGGGCGCGCAAGATAAGTTTTTCTTTTCAAAACATTAACAAGCGCCAACCAAAACATTATACATGCGCAAAACATGAAAAACATATGTAATCATTTTCGCATGTAATCTAACTTATAGATCTAAGCATGATGCGCAAACATGGATCACAAAACATGGTATAGCAATCATAAAACATGCATCAACCGGCTCTGATACCAATTGAAGAGTCCCCTTCAAGGGGGAGCGAAACCCTAAGGAGGCGCAAGTGACCTTGTGGGTTATGTTATAGCAGCGGAATAAGGGTTTCATAATGATCATCGCATGCAATATGATCAACTACAACAACATGAGAAATTCATACCGAAGCCATATGTTGGATGGCGTCTTGAAAGAGAGAGCAAGAAAGATCTCCTCCAAAGGATGCGCACACAAGATGAGGATGCGCTCACTTCCTTGGTACTCCTTGTGCTAGCAAGGTTCCAAGAGGTGTCGTTGATCGAAATCAAAGGGATGGATGAAGCTTTTCTTGCCTTTCCGAAAGAACTCTCCAAAACCGTGAGTCTCCTTCACTACGCAAGAGCGTTGTCGAATGAGAGGGAGAACGAATCAATGAGGCGTTAAGAGAGGCGTTCCACACAAACGTGGGCGTTACTCTCAAATTAGCAAACCGCTTTCCAAATTTGGAAAGCCCTCAAAGCTTTGCGTTCAAGCGTTCACCAAGTGAACCAAACACATACTCCCATATGAACCATGCGCTCACATGAGCCGGTTCAAAGCATTCGGTTCAATGACTAAACCAAGTTAGCCCAAGCATTGGTCCAGATAAAAATCAAACCCTAAGATTCAAGATCTGACCGTTCATCTCTCGATGCTCCTGATCGCACCGATCTAGCATCAATTCTCTCGATCGAAGCTTACCGATCTCAAGCCCTAATCAATCATACATGATCAGACCAGATCTCACTTACAATCAGAGATTAAATCCCTTTAAACTGAACCAAAACAATTTAGTCCGCACGATCTGACTTAAGTAAGCCATATCATCAAATTGTGCGACCCTGAGGGTTTCCTTTAAATGTCGGTAACGATAACTCACGTTATCACGATCAGTGAGGGGTATCTAGCAACACATCACTGTGTCCCGATATAGAGGAAAGAGTCTTCCAAGACTACACCCAAACCACAGCACAAGTGTGAATCAAACTCACAAGGCATACATGTTTCCTTTGCCATTGGATGTTCTTATTGGACAAGCATGTCAAGCCTGTAACTCCAATACGATGAGCATGATTAGATCAGATGAACACAGTCACCTGGGTATGGCCATACACTTTCTCAATCATCTCATCTAGGGGGGGCCCCTTTTAGCACATCACAATCCTTAAACAAGGAGACGGCAATCCTATGTCTATCACTAGTGCCCTAACCTGATTCAAGCTCATCATTCAAGATAGTCTATAACCATTATATTTCAAATGATATTGAACTACCTCAAAACAATGACAATCATCATTTAGAAAACACAAGTGATCTCAAGTCAGAGGAAATGTGCCACTTGTTGCATTCAAGGATTATTCACATTGTGACAAACAATTGAATATCCTAGTAGGGTCTGTCCAGTACATCTAATGTACCCATGAGTCTACATCTTATTCCATGCTCGAAGCATCCTATAAGATTAGAACACATATTAGTCTTAACCATATCAAGGCTGTCTCATGTTCACCAAGATACATCGACTAAGGACATATAGCATGTCAGCCTAGCTGATCAGCTTTGAGACATTATTCAGAAGTACACTTATTACAGCAGACAAGGCAACAAACTGAATAACAACCATGCCTTTATAAACATAAGAGTTTATTACATGATACTGATACAAACCCAATGCCTCAAACATTAGGCTTAAGGGCATACCCCAACATATTGCCCATTGGTTGTTGTACTCGGTCATTGTTCACATCAAGTTGAATGTGTTCCATCTGATTGTCCCCCCTGGATGGTTCATGATTTCTTTTTTCAAAATTTGATTTTGCTTCCTTCTTGTCCTGAAGGTGCGCTCGATCTCTGGATCAATGTCAAAGAATGTACCTGCCCTAGAACTTCTTCGCATAAAACGGTCAGTCATAATTATAAAGTTCTAAGATGGCAAGTAAATAAAAGGAAAAAGAAAATAACAATGCAATAAGAAAAATCTAACCTAAGGCCTAGTCTATCAATTCTCGGAAGTATACTAATATCACCCCATGGGGTTCACCATCCCAGTCGCCAACCAGCAGAATTTGCAGAAAGCTTCACAGCCGGATTTCTTGAAAACTTCAACTAGAATCACTCCAGAGAAAAGCACGGCCGGGTGAACCCCACGGGGTGCACCACGCTTCTATTCGCCGAAATTTATAGGAAGAATCACGGGCAGGTGGACCCGGCGGGGTTCACCCGTGATTCTAACCCAGTCACGCGTGAGTCCGACCTTGACTCGGTTTTCCTTTGATTTCTCACTCGTTTGGAGTCCAAATTTGGCAAGTGAGGTGTCTATGGAAAGCTCTTTCAGAGGTGAATAGATGGACTATAAAAGCCCCAATTTTTATGCCCTAAAGGAGAGCATTCACGTGAAGAAGTGGCGCGGGAGGAAGAACACGGCGACAGAGGCGACTTTTGGAGATATTCGGAGATTGAGACACACGATCATCACGATTTCTTCAGGATTCCTTCGGTTCATTATCTCCTTCCCCTTAGCTTCACTTTCTTATAATCTTCATTTCATTAAAGAGAGATTTTGAGCGTTTCAATGACGATTGTAGCGTAAACCCTATTTCGGGGCTTGGTGGAAACCCTTTAATGATTTTAATTGCAAATTTTGTATCTATTTATGTTGTTTGGTATGAATTGTGAGCATATTTTACTTTGACGTATTTATTTTGTGGTTTTACCTTGACCGAGTGATTTCGCGTGTTAGCCGTTACGATTCATATCGAGAGAAGGATCGTAAGGGTCGAACCTCTGAGTAAAACTTGCGATACCTCGACACGAGAGTGCTTGGTCTTCGCTCGAGGATTTCATAGTCTACCATAGAACTCATTGGGTTCATCTTAGAATGATCCACCGTAAGAGTAGGAGGTCGGTCTAAAACGAACACCGGGGTGTATCACTCGAGAGAGGGCACCTTGTACCCTAGGGTTTGACTCCTTGTGCAAAACCAATAAACCAAATAACTAATATCTTTCTTGTGCGATTAAGATTATTATCGTGGTGGAAGCCATAGCCCTGAATTCTCTCTTATATCTTTTCTCTCCCGAAGTAGTTGAACTTGTTTGTTTTCGATTTCCGTCTTCGAAAACCCACGTTTCGATTCGCCTAGCTATTAGGACTCAGACTTTCTAGAACTCAACCTTGTTCCCTGTGGGATTTGACATCTTTTATATTACTTCGACATATCCGTGCACTTGTGAACCGTGTCAGGCAGGAGATTTGTTGGATCTCATACATAGCGATGTGTGTGGGCCATTCAATAAACAAGCCAGAGGAGGACACAACTACTTCATTACCTTTATTGATGATTTCAGTAGATATGGTTATGTCTACTTGATGAGACATAAATCTGAATCCTTTGAGAAATTTAAGGAGTTCAAGAATGAAGTAGAGAACCAGCTTGGTAGATCCATTAAGTTTCTTCGATCAGATTGTGGTGGAGAGTACCTGAGCGGTGAGTTCCTTGACTATCTAAGAGAGTGTGAGATTCTGTCCCAACTCACTCCTCCTGGAACACCCCAATGGAATGGTGTGTCTGAAAGGAGAAATCAAACTTTGTTGGACATGGTTCGATGTATGATGAGTCATGCAACTCTACCTCCCTCATTCTGGGGGCATGCACTTGAAACAGCTTCTCTAATACTGAATAATGTTCCATCTAAGAGTGTCTCAAAGATTCCATACGAGGTATGGAGTGGGAGACGCCCTAATCTCACATTTATCAGGATCTAGGGATGTGAGGCTTATGTCAAACGTTAGGATTCTAGCAAGCTAGAACCTAGATCTGATAAATGTGTGTTTGTGGGGTACCCTAAGGAACTAAGGGTTACTACTTCTTTGTTCCCACCGAGAATAAAGTTTTTGTTGCTCAGGGTGCTGTCTTTCTAGAGAAAGAGTTTCTCATGAAAGAAGTTAGTGGGATGAAGTTTTACTTGGACGAGGTCCAAGTGCAACCACAAGACACAGAGATGGAACCTGAGCCACTTGCACCGGTTGCTGGGCAACCTGAGGCTCAGACACAGGCCCCACGTAAGTCTAGGAGGATTCGTCATGCACCTGAGAGGTATGGGTCGCTGCCAACCCAACAAAACGGTATCTTCATCATTGAGGATGAACCCAGGACCTATGATGAGGTAGTCAGTGGACCAGACTCCGAGAGATGGCTTGAGGCCATGCGATCCGAGATGGATTCCATGTCAGCTAACCAAGTATGGGATTTGGTTGAGCTACCTGATGGGGTAAAACCCATAGGGTGTAAATGGGTCTTCAAGAGGAAGAAAGACATGGATGGCAACATAGTTACCTATAAAGGTAGACTAGTGGCTAAAGGATTCAAACAAGTCCACGGGGTGGACTATGATGAAACCTTTTTGCCAGTTGCTATGTTTAAATCCATTAGGATTCTGCTTGCTATAGCTGCATATCATGATTATGAGATATGGCAGATGGATGTAAAAACAGTGTTCCTTAACGGGAAGCTAACTGAGGATGTGTATATGACACAACCTGTTGGCTTCATCCATCCTGCAGAGGCCAATAAGGTCTGCAGGCTAAAGAGATCCATTTATAGATTAAAGCAAGCATCTCGAAGTTGGAATCTTTGATTTGATGAAGCCGTGAGAGATTATGGCTTTATCAAAAGCGAAGATGACGCCTGTGTATACAGAAAATTTAGTGGGAGCTTGGTGACTTTTCTGGTCTTGTATGTCGATGACATACTGCTCATCGGGAACGACATCCCTAGTCTTCAAGCTGCGAAGACATGGTTAGGGAAGTATTTCGAGATGAAGGACTTAGGGGAGGCCGCCTATATTCTAGGCGTGAGGATCTACCGGGATAGATCCAAGAGGCTCCTAGCCCTTAGTCAGAGTACAAACATTGCTAAGGTCCTGGAGAGGTTCAACTTGGAGCAATCCAAGAAAGGGTACCTTCCAGTGAGACATGGCCTTACTCTCTCAAAGAGCCAGTGTCCCACCACACAGGCTGAGAGGGATGACATGAGTCGAGTGCCCTATGCATCGGCAGTAGGATCGATCATGTATGCAATGTTGTGTACTAGACCAGATGTGGCTTATGCTGTGAGCATAACCAGTCGATGCCAATCCAATCCTGGAGTGTAGCATTGGGTGGCCGTAAAGAACATCATGAAGTATCTGAGAAGAACTAAGGATTTGTTCCTAGTCTATGGGGGACAGAAAGAGCTCAGTATGCAGGGCTACACTGATGTGTTATTCCAGTCTGACCCTAATGACTTTAGATCGCAGGCTGGCTAAGTGTTTAAGATAAATGGAGGTGCTGTTTGCTGGAAGAGCTTCAAGCAATCCACAATTGTCGATTCTACAACCGAAGCTGAGTATGTGGCCGCTTCTGAGGCAGCCAAAGAAGCTGTTTGGATAAGGAAGTTCATTTCTGAACTTCAGGTGGTTCCCAGTGCAGTGGATCCCATTGAAATCTACTGTGATAACAATGGAGCAATTGCACAAGCCAAAGAACCACGGTCTCATCAAAGATCCAAACACATACTCAGAAGATTTCACCTGATTAGAGAGATCATAGACAGAGGTGATGTCAAGATTAGCAGAGTTGACACAGAGAACAATCTGGCAGAACCATTGACCAAGGCTTTGGCACAGCAGAAGCATGACTGTCACGCTAGAGATATGGGGTTGAGATTCCTCAACCTCTAGGTCTTAGTGCAAGTGAGAGATTGTTGGTGTATATGCCCTAGGACCTAGTTTTGGTCCATTATTGTACTACTTGATACTGATATTTATATATATCATACTGGCATTGTCGTTATCATTATTTGTTTACATCTGCGAACATGTACTTATATGATAATGTCCTTGGAGATAGATTGGATTTGTGCTCAAATGATAGTCCCTAGTCGATGTACCTAAGTGGATATGGGACAACTCTGATACTTGTGAGACTGGTATATGGGCTGGTTAGGCACGACGTGCTAACGCAGACATATGGGTATATCAGTAGTGGATATATTGGACAGACCCGCTGTGAAGCAATGACTTTGTAAGATCCAAGGATCTTAAGTTCTGGTAAGCATTATTTTGATTTAAATAAAATTATTGACTATGATAATTTTATGTATTGGTTGTCAAATTATAGTTAATTAACTAGAGATTTTGGTTGTTAATTTATTGTAAATAAATTAGAGATTATTTATTTGATTGTTGGCTGATTTATGATAAATTATTATTGGTTGTTCATGATAAATTAATTAGGATGTATGGTTGTAAATTGTAAGTTAATTAATTAGAACTTATTGGTTAATTAATTAGACCTTATTGGTTAATTAATTAAATTCTTATTGGATATTAATTAAATCCTTATTGGATTTGTGTTTAAGTGAAATAATTAATTGGATATTAGATTTAAAATTCAAATTATTAGTTAAATGAATTAAGTCCTAATCGGATTAACTAATTGGATTTTTAAATTCGAATTTAGTTAGTTAAATGGGTTAAACCTATTTGAATTAATGGGTTAATGGGTTTAAAATTTTAAAATCCAAAGTTTAAGTGGGAATTGCGCTTAGGGTAAGAGTTTTTGGCGATTTTGGCTTGAGGAAAATTGTGGACGACGGCTTGAGAAGAAGTGGCAATTCTTGAAGAGTTTTGAGGTGATTTTCTTCATCTTCTTCCCTTGGCGATTTTTCCTTGAAGAGAAGAAATTCCTTTGGCGAGTTCTTGAAGATTTTTGGGCGACTTAAAAGCTTTAGACGATTTCTTTTGTGGAGAATTTTCGGTTTAAGAGGTGAGTGGTGTGTCTTTTCGATTCCTAGCAATTTGGTTGTATTAATTAATGAGTTAGATTGATTGGAAAGTTTTATCATGCTAAAAACCGAATTTGAGCCATTCATCTATGAAAACCGAAATTTGATATTAATCTTGATATTGTGGTTAACATGTTTACATGTGAATTGAATCTTGATATTTCTCCATGAAAAGTTAGTTTAGGGTATTTTCCATGAAAACCGAATTTAAGGCATATCTCCATGAAAACCGAATTTAGGGTAATTATTGTGTGGAGTTTAGGAAGCATTAAATCATTGATCTTGAGTATGAAATTCTTGTTAACTAAGGTGTTAATTAAGGTGTATTTTTAAATTGATATTATGTTTGAAACAGTGGGTTACATGTGTGATTTGTAAAGCAATTATGCTTTAATTTTATGTTGATTTTTGGGGCGCATGATAAATGTTATATGTCGAATTTTATGGATGCTTGATAAATTGCCAATAATGTTATGTTGTAAAACTCATGTTTATTTAATTAAGATCATGTAATCATGTTTGAGAACATTGGGTGATAATTTAGCAAAATTTCACTGAACTGACCAGCCTGAAATTTAAGGACTACACAATATTCGGTGATATTCGAATATAAAACATTATGTGTTATGTTATGTGAATTCTGAACAATATGTGTGATCATGTGAATTCTGAACAATATGTGTGATCTTGTGAATTTTGAACAATATGTGTGTTTATGTGATTTTTGGAATATTATGTTGTTATGTAAATTGTGAACGTTATGTGGTTATGAGATTTTTGAAAATTATATGATTATGAGGAATTTGGAAAATTATGTGATTATGTGATGGTTAGGACTAAGGCTAGGTGTAACTATGAACTCAAGGGGATAGTCCTTATGTGTTATGTTAAGGGTTTGAATTTCAGCCCTGTATTGTGATATGTGAGGAGGTTGATGTTCAGCCTGCCTATTATGATTATTGTGATGGGGGTTGATGTTCAGCCTGCCCGATATGATTTTTGTGATGACTATCCTAGAGTCTAGTTGACACTTAGGAGTCCACCTTTGTGAAATATGTTCACCTATGTGAAATATGAAATAAGATGTGTCTGTTGTCCAGTAGGAACCTTTTGGGAGAACGGGTTTTGACGCAAAGTGCCATGTCTTGGTCAGACAGGGGCCACCTCTTGATGTCACTACTCTTTTATGTGATGGGGTAATATAAGACGCAAAGTGCCATGTCTTGATCAGACAGGGGCCACCTCTTGATGTCATTACTCTTTATGTGACGGGGTGATATAAGACGCAAAGTGCCATGTCTTGATCAGACAGGGGCCACCTCTTGATGTCATCACTCTGATGTGTTATGGGGTGAGGGAGCAAAGTGCCACGTCGTGACCTGGCGGGGGCCACCTCTTGATTCTACTCACTGTCCATGTTTATGTGTTGCATGCAGCTCCCAGTGCTTTGGCCAAGCCGGGTTAGACCATATTGGTCACTACTGAATATGCTGGACAACTAGGTTAATTAAGTATGGTGTGTTTAGTTGGTTTAAAATATATGTGTTTAATTGGGTTAGAGTAAAACTCTAGAACCTGAGTTTGTGAACATGAGTTTGTTATATGCTAGTGTGTACATCTGACTGTTTATATGATTTCTGTTTCTTTATTTTGTTATATGTTGACATAATGTTCCTGTTAAAGATTTTTAAAATAATCTGCCTATATTTTTGAATGTATGTTCTGGATGGTCGATTTAGACTATCCACTCACTGGGCTGTGTAGCTCACCCCTCATTATTTTCAGGCATAGAGCAGGGGCGCATTTCATGAGTAACATTGGCGTGGATATTATGTTTGCTGCTTAAGAACTTTTATGCTAAAATTTTCTAGGGCCGGTTGTGGCTAAACCATATGATTTATATGAACTATGTGAACCATGTGATGTGAACCATGTGAACTATGTGAATTTGTGTTGCCAGATTGTGGCAGTTAACTGAGTTTGATTTTTGTGTCACCGCGGGCTTCAGCCTGGTTTCGGTATTTGGTATGAGTTTATAAAAATCGATTTTGTGATTTTGTTTTGAATTTCGGCTTGTTGTATATTCTGTGAAATCGATTTTGATATACCCTGTAACTTGCATATGTCGAGTGCAAGGATTGCGTGGTGGCAGGTACCCTTACGAGATTTATGAGATTTGAGTTTTGTGAATTTGTGTGTATGGATTTATGGAAATTTTTCAAATCGTGTTTTCTTGAACTCGGTTTTACCTAGCATATGATCGATCTTATATGAAACATCCTGTTTCTTTTATGAATTGTGCCATTTGTTTGGGGTTAAGAATGTGGGATGTTACAGAATGGTATCAGAGGAGTTGGCTAGCTAAAACTTAGTTTGGGGGAAAACATGTTTGTGTATTGCTAGACACCTAATAGGTTTATGATTGTTTTCCTGACTATGATATGTGTGTGACTATGATATGCGTGTGTAGGCATTTAAGATGGTGCGAACCAGAGGAAATGCTAGTGATGAGGGCGAGCAGACCCCGAACCTCACGAGAACTATTGAGGCTCTGACTGGCATGGTTCAGCAACAAGGTGCTATGATAGAGAGGCAAGCTCAGATGCTGCAGCAGCAGCAGACTCAGCATCAAGAAGCACAACAGCAGCTCTTGCAGCAGCTGACTCAAGAGAGACCCCAGACTACTACTCGGGCAGTGGGGGATGACTCTCAGGAGGGCGCTCACAGGCGCTATGCTTCACTTGTGAGTGAATTCCAGAAACTGGGTCCCAGCTCTTTTTATGGGGGCTCAGAATCCAGTAATGCAGAGAACTGGCAGTTGTGCTTGGAAAAGATTTTCCAAGTCATGCGCTGCTCAGATGAGGATAAGTTATGTCTGGCCACCTATATGATGCGTGCTGACGCAGATGAGTGGTGGAAGGGCGTAGTGAGACTTGCCGAAGAAAGACATGAGACTGTAGATTAGCCTTACTTCTTGTCTCGATTTAACGAGAAGTACTTCCCAGATAGCTTGGTTGAGGACCGAGAGGTGGAATTTATTCATCTGGAGCAGGGTGATATGACAGTGGACCAGTATGAATTACAGTTCACGAAATTGGGAAAGTATGCTCCTCACCTGATAAACACTGAAAAGAGGAGAGCTACTAAGTTTCTCAGAGGTCTCAGATGGGACATTAGAGAGCAGGTTGGTGCTCAACACTTGGAGACCTATGTTGAAACTGTTGGGCGAGCGCGTACCATTGAGAGGTATATATCTGAGAGGAGTTCTCATGTTGCCGTGACAGTAGTTCCTGCAACTGAGGCGGCGGTTCCTCAGTATGGCAGTGGCGGCAAGGGTAAGAAGTACCCTAGGCATAAAGATTATAAGAAGAGCAGGTATAAGCCTTACTCCTACAAGGCACCGCAGCAGTCCAGGGATGCACCGCAGCAGTTCAGGGATGCCAGGGATGCAAGAAACGGTATCACTTGTAGTCATTGTGGGCTCAAGGGACATCTAGTGAAAGACTGCCATAGGAAGAATGGTGTATGCTTCAGGTGTAAGAAACCAGGGCACATGGCTAAGGACTGCAAAGAACCTGAGATGCAACCTAGAGGCGCAGATAAGCCTACAGTCCAGACTAGAGTTTATGCTGTGGCTGAGAAGGATACACGAGCTTCCCGATCCGTCGTGGAAGGTACTTTATTCGTATTTGATCAGTTAGCCCGCATATTATTTGACCCTAGTGCAAATTTATCTTTTGTATCTGTTAAGTTTGCTGCATGTTTACCTGTGTTACCTAAGGTGATGAATTATGCTGTGTCTGTGAGTACTCCCTTAGGAAAATCGTTATCTACAGATACTGTTTGTGCTGACTGTGTAGTACATGTAGAGGGTTATGAGTTTCTGGTAGATCTAATCCTCTTAGACATGCAAGATTATGATATCATCTTAGGAATGGATTGGTTGTCTTCCCATCATGCCTCTGTGGATTGCTTTGAGAAAGTAATCACTTTGAATTT
The DNA here is from genome assembly GCA_027563935.2 of Costus lasius. NCBI lineage: Eukaryota > Viridiplantae > Streptophyta > Magnoliopsida > Zingiberales > Costaceae > Costus > Costus lasius. Next base: position 88,515,727 of record CM050450.1, on the reverse strand, counting down.
GTTAGATGGGAATCGACTTTTTGTGAGAGGTCTAGTGTCAGACCAAGGACCGCATGTGATATCTTTCCTGCAGGCCAGGAAATTACTTGCTAATGGGTGCAAGGGTTATCTTGCGCATGTTAAGGTGCAGGATGATTCTACTTCTGATTTGACTCAGATGGAGGTGGTGAAAGAATTTCCTGATGTGTTCTCTGAAGAATTTTCAGGCTTGCCACCAATTAGAGAAGTGGAGTTTGGCATTGAGTTGGCGCCAGGTACGGCACCTATCTCCAGAGCTCCTTATCGTATGGCTACTTCAGAGTTGGCCGAGCTTAAGAAACAACTGGAGGAATTGTTAGAGAAAGGATATATTCGGCCTAGTGCTTCTCCCTGGGGAGCGCCAGTGTTATTTGTGAAGAAGAAAGATGGAACCCTGAGGATGTGTATAGACTACAGGCAGCTTAACCAAGTGACTATCAAGAATAAGTATCCTCTTCCCAGAATTGATGATCTATTTGATCAATTACAGGGAGCGACAGTGTTCTCTAAGATTGATCTGAGATCAGGGTATTATCAGCTTAGGGTCAAGGATGAGGATATATTTAAGACTGCTTTCAGGACCAGGTATGGGCATTTCGAATTTTTAGTTATGCCTTTTGGACTGACAAATGCACCTGCTGTCTTCATGGATTTGATGAACAGGGTATTCCATGAATTGCTTGACTCTTGTGTGGTAGTCTTTATAGACGATATTTTGGTATACTCACGGACTACTTCAGATCATGTCAGTGACTTGCGCAGAGTGCTGGAGGTTCTGAGGAAGAACCGGTTATATGCCAAGGCTAGTAAGTGTGAGTTCTGGCTAGAGAAGATCAGTTTTCTGGGACATGTGATTTCTGGTCAGGGGGTGTCTGTGGATCCGGTTAAAGTGCAAGCCATTCTTAATTGGGAAAGACCGACTAGTGCTACTGAGATCAGGAGTTTTCTGGGTTTAGCAGGTTACTACCGGCGATTTGTTGAGGGATTCTCCAAGCTGGTCCTTTAACTAAGTTGACCAGAAAGGAAGCTAAGTTTATTTGGGATGATAAGTGTGAAGAGAGCTTCCAGGAGCTGAAGAGAAGGTTGACTAGTACACAGATCCTCATTATTCCTAGTGATGGGGAAAGGTTTACTGTCTATACAGATGCTTCAGGCAAAGGGTTGGGTTGTGTCTTGATGCAGAAGGGTTCTGTGGTAGCCTATGCTTCGAGACAACTGAAGGAGTATGAATTGAACTACCCTACTCATGATTTAGAGTTGGCGGCCGTAGTCTTTGCTTTGAAGATATGGCGTCACTATTTGTTGGGTCAAGAGTTTGATCTGTTCACTGATCACCAGAGTCTCAAGTATATCTTCACTCAGAAGGAGTTGAACATGAGACAGAGAAGATGGATGGAGTTGATCAAAGATTATGACTTCTCTATACAGTATCAGGCGGGAAAGGCCAATGTAGTAGCGGATGCTCTGAGCAGACATCCAGTTACTTCAGTAGCGGCACTACGAGTCAGTGAGTGGCGGTTACTGCAGGAGTTCAGCGATCTCAGGATCAGTGTTACTCCTAGAGTTCAGTCGGGTTACGTGGCTTTTCTCAGAGTACAGTCTGCTTTGTTGCAGAAGATCAGAGATCAGCAGTCTGTGGATCCGAGATTAGTTCAGATCAGGGATAGTCTGGTTGATGGCGCAGTTCAGGATTTTAGCCTGTCTGATGATGGTATTCTCCGGTTTCGTGGAAGGGTATGTGTCCCTGAGGAACCAAGCTTGAGGAAAGAAATATTGGAGGACAGCCATAACTCCAAATATTCTCTACATCCTGGTGTGACTAAGATGTATCAGGACCTCAAGAAAAGTTTTTGGTGGCCGGGTATGAAGAAAGAAGTGTTTGATTTTGTCTCTAGGTGTTTAACCTGTCAGACTGTAAAGGCTGAACATCAGAAGCCTGGTGGTTTGTTGCAGTCTCTTCCTATTCCTGAGTGGAAGTGGGAATGCATCAGTATGGATTTTGTATGTGGTTTGCCCAGAACCAGATTGGGTCATGATGCTATTTGGGTGATTGTTGATAGACTCACTAAGTCAGCCCATTTTCTTCCGATTAAGATGACTTATTCTCTAGAGAGACTGGCTAGATTATATATTGATGAGATAGTCAGACTGCATGGAGTTCCTGTTGATATTGTGTCTGATAGGGACTCTCGGTTTTTGTCCAGATTTTGGAAGAGCTTACAGGAAGGTTTGGGTACTAAGTTGAGTTTTAGTACAGCATACCATCCTCAGTCTGATGGCCAGACGGAGCGTACTATACAGACTCTAGAAGATTTGTTGAGAGCCTATGTGGTTGATTGGAGTTCTGAGTGGAACCGGGATCTATCTTTGATAGAGTTTACTTATAATAATAGCTTCCACTCCAGTATTCAGATGGCTCCTTATGAGGCTTTGTATGGGAGAAGGTGTAGGACTCCCTTGTGTTGGGAGGAAACTGGTGACAGAATGATTTTGAGATCTGATGCAGTACAGGAGACTACTGATAAGGTCAGAGAGATCCGGGATAAACTGAAAATTGCTCGGGACAGACAGAAGAGTTATGCTGATGACCGTCGTCGTTCCTTGGAGTTTATGGTAGGAGATCATGTGTTCTTGAAGGTGTCACCTACTAAGGGTGTTATGAGGTTTGGCAAAAAGGGCAAGTTGAGCCCTAGGTTTGTAGGCCCTTTTGATATTATTGAGAGAATTGGTCCAGTGGCTTACCGATTAGCTTTACCTCCTGCTATGGATCATGTGCATAATGTATTCCATGTCTCTGCATTGAGGAAATATCATCCTGATCCATCTCATGTATTGGAATTGGAACCTCTTCAGATTCAGAGTGATTTGACTTTCGAGGAAAGACCTCTCCGGGTTGTGGATAGAAAAGATAAAGTCCTGAGGAACAAGACTATACCTTTGGTAAAGGTTATCTGGGGAAATCAGTCAGTGGAGGAGGCGACATGGGAGACTGAAGCTGATATGAGGAAATTTTATGCTTACCTCTTTGATGATATGGATGCTGAGCTTTAGAGGACTAAAGCTTTATAAGGAGGGAGGAATGTAAGATCCAAGGATCTTAAGTTCTGGTAAGCATTATTTTGATTTAAATAAAATTATTGACTATGATAATTTTATGTATTGGTTGTCAAATTATAGTTAATTAACTAGAGATTTTGGTTGTTAATTTATTGTAAATAAATTAGAGATTATTTATTTGATTGTTGGCTGATTTATGATAAATTATTATTGGTTGTTCATGATAAATTAATTAGGATGTATGGTTGTAAATTGTAAGTTAATTAATTAGAACTTATTGGTTAATTAATTAGACCTTATTGGTTAATTAATTAAATTCTTATTGGATATTAATTAAATCCTTATTGGATTTGTGTTTAAGTGAAATAATTAATTGGATATTAGATTTAAAATTCAAATTATTAGTTAAATGAATTAAGTCCTAATCGGATTAACTAATTGGATTTTTAAATTCGAATTTAGTTAGTTAAATGGGTTAAACCTATTTGAATTAATGGGTTAATGGGTTTAAAATTTTAAAATCCAAAGTTTAAGTGGGAATTGCGCTTAGGGTAAGAGTTTTTGGCGATTTTGGCTTGAGGAAAATTGTGGGCGACGGCTTGAGAAGAAGTGGCAATTCTTGAAGAGTTTTGAGGTGATTTTCTTCATCTTCTTCCCTTGGCGATTTTTTCCTTGAAGAGAAGAAATTCCTTTGGCGAGTTCTTGAAGATTTTTGGGCGACTTAAAAGCTTTAGACGATTTCTTTTGTGGAGAATTTTCGGTTTAAGAGGTGAGTGGTGTGTCTTTTCGATTCCTAGCAATTTGGTTGTATTAATTAATGAGTTAGATTGATTGGAAAGTTTTATCATGCTAAAAACCGAATTTGAGCCATTCATCTATGAAAACCGAAATTTGATATTAATCTTGATATTGTGGTTAACATGTTTACATGTGAATTGAATCTTGATATTTCTCCATGAAAAGTTAGTTTAGGGTATTTTCCATGAAAACCGAATTTAAGGCATATCTCCATGAAAACCGAATTTAGGGTAATTATTGTGTGGAGTTTAGGAAGCATTAAATCATTGATCTTGAGTATGAAATTCTTGTTAACTAAGGTGTTAATTAAGGTGTATTTTTAAATTGATATTATGTTTGAAACAGTGGGTTACATGTGTGATTTGTAAAGCAATTATGCTTTAATTTTATGTTGATTTTTGGGGCGCATGATAAATGTTATATGTCGAATTTTATGGATGCTTGATAAATTGCCAATAATGTTATGTTGTAAAACTCATGTTTATTTAATTAAGATCATGTAATCATGTTTGAGAACATTGGGTGATAATTTAGCAAAATTTCACTGAACTGACCAGCCTGAAATTTAAGGACTACACAATATTCGGTGATATTCGAATATAAAACATTATGTGTTATGTTATGTGAATTCTGAACAATATGTGTGATCATGTGAATTCTGAACAATATGTGTGATCTTGTGAATTTTGAACAATATGTGTGTTTATGTGATTTTTGGAATATTATGTTGTTATGTAAATTGTGAACGTTATGTGGTTATGAGATTTTTGAAAATTATATGATTATGAGGAATTTGGAAAATTATGTGATTATGTGATGGTTAGGACTAAGGCTAGGTGTAACTATGAACTCAAGGGGATAGTCCTTATGTGTTATGTTAAGGGTTTGAATTTCAGCCCTGTATTGTGATATGTGAGGAGGTTGATGTTCAGCCTGCCTATTATGATTATTGTGATGGGGGTTGATGTTCAGCCTGCCCGATATGATTTTTGTGATGACTATCCTAGAGTCTAGTTGACACTTAGGAGTCCACCTTTGTGAAATATGTTCACCTATGTGAAATATGAAATAAGATGTGTCTGTTGTCCAGTAGGAACCTTTTGGGAGAACGGGTTTTGACGCAAAGTGCCATGTCTTGGTCAGACAGGGGCCACCTCTTGATGTCACTACTCTTTTATGTGATGGGGTAATATAAGACGCAAAGTGCCATGTCTTGATCAGACAGGGGCCACCTCTTGATGTCATTACTCTTTATGTGACGGGGTGATATAAGACGCAAAGTGCCATGTCTTGATCAGACAGGGGCCACCTCTTGATGTCATCACTCTGATGTGTTATGGGGTGAGGGAGCAAAGTGCCACGTCGTGACCTGGCGGGGGCCACCTCTTGATTCTACTCACTGTCCATGTTTATGTGTTGCATGCAGCTCCCAGTGCTTTGGCCAAGCCGGGTTAGACCATATTGGTCACTACTGAATATGCTGGACAACTAGGTTAATTAAGTATGGTGTGTTTAGTTGGTTTAAAATATATGTGTTTAATTGGGTTAGAGTAAAACTCTAGAACCTGAGTTTGTGAACATGAGTTTGTTATATGCTAGTGTGTACATCTGACTGTTTATATGATTTCTGTTTCTTTATTTTGTTATATGTTGACATAATGTTCCTGTTAAAGATTTTTAAAATAATCTGCCTATATTTTTGAATGTATGTTCTGGATGGTCGATTTAGACTATCCACTCACTGGGCTGTGTAGCTCACCCCTCATTATTTTCAGGCATAGAGCAGGGGCGCATTTCATGAGTAACATTGGCGTGGATATTATGTTTGCTGCTTAAGAACTTTTATGCTAAAATTTTCTGGGGCCGGTTGTGGCTAAACCATATGATTTATATGAACTATGTGAACCATGTGATGTGAACCATGTGAACTATGTGAATTTGTGTTGCCAGATTGTGGCAGTTAACTGAGTTTGATTTTTGTGTCACCGCGGGCTTCAGCCTGGTTTCGGTATTTGGTATGAGTTTATAAAAATCGATTTTGTGATTTTGTTTTGAATTTCGGCTTGTTGTATATTCTGTGAAATCGGTTTTGATATACCCTGTAACTTGCATATGTCGAGTGCAAGGATTGCGTGGTGGCAGGTACCCTTACGAGATTTATGAGATTTGAGTTTTGTGAATTTGTGTGTATGGATTTATGGAAATTTTTCAAATCGTGTTTTCTTGAACTCGGTTTTACCTAGCATATGATCGATCTTATATGAAACATCCTGTTTCTTTTATGAATTGTGCCATTTGTTTGGGGTTAAGAATGTGGGATGTTACAGACTTGGTGTCACGAGTTATCCTCACAAGTGATAGGAGATGCATTGATCCCTTGACTTGAGGTCATTGGCCATTCTATATGGTTAGGGATATGCTTTGATACAACCTAACACCTCGCCATAGTTGGGGGGTAATAACGGTTGTGGATATATCAGTAGTGGATATATTTTGAAAAGCCTTCCTTCAAGAGCTTGGGCGGCTAGAGGTTTCCAAAGTTGATTCCACAAATTGGGGATCTAGATGGTGATCCCTTGATTTGTGGATCTTGATTGATCCTTGATGGCTAGGCGCATTGAAGGCTCCTCCATTGGTAAGTTGTGGGCTGGTTCTTTAATTTCGAATTCTTCCTCTTATTGGGTGGCGCCTTGGGTTGATTTGGAAGGTGGAGTTGCATTCAATATAAGCTCCTTCAACTTGAAGTCTCTAGTCAAGTGTTGAAGTGCTTCCTTCCATAATTGGAGCTTTACTTGAGTGGCTTAGCTTGAGCTTCCTAGCTTCCCTTGAGCTGGGCTTTAACCTGCCCAATTATTGACACAAAAACCAGTAGACTATTCTAGGAGATAATGCATGACCTAATAAGGAAACTATAGGGTGCCCTAGGGCTTATTCAAAGCAAATCAGAAAAGTGCAAATAAGGAAAGAGGGTGACCTAGGAGGGAAGGTCATATCTGATGGGCTTCCTCCTAACCCTTCCAGACCTTCTAGGGGCAGGGTTGGTCTCTCCATCAGTTGCGATTCACCTCCCGGTCCTTCTCGCAACGTCTAAGACGTAAACATACTTGGGTAGAGTAAATCATGTAAATAACTCAATTCTATTCAAATCAATGCTATAATAATCATGACAAAGAGTAAAGATACAAAATTTGATTCATAAACGTCAGTGGGCTACATCCCTAATCCCGAAAACAAGTTTACTCGCTCATGTTCGAAGAAAATAGCATGTATCTTGATAAAACTTGTATTGAATCTTAATAAAAATACAAAAATTCACTAGACAAGTAATCAGAAACACTTCCCCTTAATCTGAAGATGAAGATGAAGTGTCTAATTTTTCCTTTGCATGAATTTCCTACTAGAATTTGGTTCTGGATGTGAATTTCACCCTAGCTGCCGCCTGTGTTCTTATTCACCAGAAAAGTCCCCCTTTGCCCTCCAAAAAGTATTTCTTTTGTAGTTTAATCGATTCAGAACCCTTTAAGGAAGAATTCTAGAGAGTTTGGTTCAATTCTGACTCGATTCCGACTTGAATTGAGTGAAAAACCAAAGGGGGCAGAACAGTTCACTGTTCACGGCTGCGGCCATAAAAGTTTCTGTGAACTTTTTTACCTAGCCGTGATTTCACCCCTTTGAATGTGAAACTCACGGCCAAGGCCGTGAATGTTGCGTCTGACACTGCGTTTCCTCCAAATTTGACGCGCGACCTCATAATTTCCTCGGGAACCGTGTTATGGCTTTAAAACTCGCAAAATCCATTATTTTCATACTATTTTACTTGCATTTTCATAAAAAAAACCAAGAAAAGTAAAGATTCCATACCAAAGGAAGTAAAAAAATAAAAAATTGGTATAAAATCATAAAATTGAGCCTAAATATAGTGTAAAATACAAGCAAAAATATGATATAAATACAACGCATCAAGTAACCTATCTGATATTCGATAGAGGTTCTTACTTTCAAAGTATGTTTTTGATCTTTTTGTGGAAGTACATACCTCTTTCTATTTGATTCATCTTGCTACTTGTTGGTTATGATCAACACACTTATCTAATAGTTGTTATCTCCTCTCAAAACAAAATAAAAAAGCATAAAAAATAAAAAAAAATAATAAGACTCCTTTACTTGACACTACGAAAAATTGACAGTAATACCGAAGATATGAGTTGAAGTCTATAGAAAAATAATAATAATAGAACTCCTTTACTTGGCACTGCGAAAAAGTGGCAGTGGTATCGAAGACATGAGTTTAAGTCAAAACAGCAGAAAAAAAAATAAAGGAGAAAATAAAGAGAATAAAAATCACACAAAAATAAAGAGTGCATTGGTTTTTTTTTCAACTTGTATCTTTGGTTGAATCAAGTATTGAACAGAGTGGATATACCACACAAAATATTATTGCATTTCGTGAAGATAAGCCTCATTTGATTTTGGCTTTTGATATTTACACCTTTATTCTTGACAATAGATGATTACCTTGGATCCCTTAACTTGCTGAGGTTTGTTCATGATGGTATTTTCCTAGGAAACAATATTTTACAAACTTGGACTGATTTCATCTTTCTCTGATTACCACTTTTCTTTACTCTCTTATGCTTGAGGACAAGCAATGATCTAAGTCTGAGAGATTTTGATGTCTCGTATTTTTATAGACTTTTTGACCTATATTGACTAGTGAATTGAGACCTATTATCATGCTTTTGCATCACTTTCCAGCTTATTTCATTGAATTTCTTCAGAAGCTTCACTACTTGTAATGGTTGTTTGAATACAAGATAATTCACTCACTTTTAGGACTATTTGGAAGTACATTTACATCTCTGAGTGAATCAGGAATCTTGACAAGAAGTTTGGCTTCAAACGGGACTAATTTCTAGAATTACGGCTGATCCCATAATCTACATCATGACCGTAATTCTCGTATTAACTTCTCAATGGACCCGTTTTTATGCAAGCATGAAGTTATGCTCTTAACTTCCTCGACAGCGACCTCACAGAAGACAAAAACCTTGACAAGAGACATTACATATATGGCCATAATTTTAGCATAGTCGTAATCTCCTGATCAGCAATCTTTGACATCACACTATGGTTGAAATTCAAGTCAAGGCAAACATCAGCTCACCTGCAAATTTTTACACAAAACAGAGTTTGGCACTGAAATTACGGGCATGGCCGTAATTACCATTACGCCAGTAATCGCACTGAGCAACAATAAAGACCAACATTCAATTGGCCATAACTTCTTCATTATAACTCCAAATAGAGCATTCTTGGAGTCATAATGACGAGCATTTAATGGGCCACATTTATATGAATGTTTTAGGCAATTAAGAGCTTTGATGAAGACATTATGGGCATGGCCATAATCTTGATTATGCTCGTAATCTCTCTCTGACCAGAATTAAAACAGCCATAAATCCCTCATTATAAGTTCGTTTTGAACGTTTTTGGTGTCAAAACGTAGATAATTAAAAGATCTATCAATGTAGGCATTCAAAAGATACTTTTGAAACTATATAATAGGTTAAATTCACTGAAGAAAGTAGTGCCTAGTTGGGGCTCAAGGAGGTCAAACGAGTTTTGCAAAAGGGAGAAAGGCTTGGTGACAACAAGGGAGGAGGAAGGAATCATGCATTCCATTCTAGAAGACTTGAAGGAAAGTTGCAATGCTTTTTCAGAAGAGTTTGCTTCCTATTTCTTCTATCTTCTCTTTAGTTCCTTCTATTCCTTTAAAGATTTGTACTGAATCGACACTATGCTAGCTAATCTTCTTTATCGGAACTAGGGTGTAGTTGAGTTATTTGGATCTTATTTTTGAACTTGTTTTCTCAAAGCAAATGCAGTTTTATCTTGTGTTTATTTGATTTGTGCTGTTTTACTACTAGTATTGTCTTGATCACGCAATTACTTTTCTTGGGCGTCGCAAGAAGGACCGAAAGGAGAATTGCGACATTAAAACTACAAGATCGATCATGCTTTGAGCTATCAAGAATTTGGGCAGGATTTGTGTGAGGGACTTTATGATATCTTTGAACCCATTGGATCAATCTAGATCCGTTTAGCCACGAAAGTAGGACACCATTCTAGATTGATATCGGATTACGCCGTTAAAAGAGGATAATCTATACCATTGGATATCTCCTTGAATACTTTAAGATTGTGTTATTATGACATTGTCCTGTTTGAGTTTAAGATCCATCAACGAGATGCACTCGAAGTTTTGATGTCTCTAAACCTTGTTTTCTATTCAAAACTGTCGCTTGCTTGATTCAGCTAGCATTTGTATTTAGTTGTATTTGATTTATTTTATGAAAACCCAAAACATTCACATGATTGTCTAGCTATTGATTCATAATCACTTGGTACTTGATCACTGTCCCTGTGGGATCAACTCTTAAGTACTATTATATTAAATCGTTACACTTGCGGTTAGATAGTAGGAAGATAAACTACACATCAATGGATGTGTCCCATGAGGGTGGAAAACAATGCACAACACCATCGATCAATAGTTTGACGAGGGCTGCGCGTCGGAAGGCTATAAACATACTTAATATTTAGATCGAGGGTTTTTATGGTCTCACCATTTAGTTTTATCTTTCATCTAACAATACAGGCATTCAATCCTATAGTGAGTAGCATGAAAAATAAAACATCATAGACATGCTTTAAACTGAGCAAAAAATAAAACATGATATGGTTATAGCTCGAACGTGGGTAACAAGCCCCTAGACCTAGACTAAACACCAAGCTACTCTAAGGCACAAGCCATGGGCCCATGCCACTAAGTCCTCGGCTCAGCCCTGAGTGCTCTAAGGGCTCTGCTCCAACCTTGGGTGCGCCGCCTAGGTCTTCAGCTCCAAGGGTCTGCTCACAAACCTTAGAGGCGCCATCTAGGAAAACCCAGAAGCCCCCTTAGGTTCAACCAGCACTATGCTCCACCTGTGTCTGCTCACAAACCCTATGCTCCTCCTAGGATTCGGCCAACAACCTATGCGCCACCATCACACTGAGTACACTGCCTCCCATGCAAATTGCGCCACCACGAGGTGTGCCAATATGCTAGGGTACACGACTAAGCATAGGGCTACCTGTGAAACTATTCATCACCTAAAATAATCGTTACAAAAGCTCCCCTAATTAATTCTCTTAGGCTACCTGTGAAAAATGGCGCATGCATGCCAAAGGCATGCAAGCCGCCCCCTTTTAGTCCACCTTACCATGCAAAAATTAAAGGGAAAAATTCAATAAAAAAAAATATTTACATAGCTTGTGCGCAAGGTCTATCCTTGACACACAAGGAGAATCTGTCAGCAATAAATTTTATACAAAATTTCAACGTGATAAAACTACCTTTATCTAAGTAGAAAAATCATGGCATAAAAATTTAAAAAATATTTTTTGACATGGGCGCATGTAGATAAGCAAAATACACCCCGTGGGTCTCGTAAGTTCGCTCTGATACCACTGTTTGGAATCCCCGGGTTAATTTTAAAATTTAGTTTCAGCAGAAACGATGGCCTGAAACAAGATATCCCCAAGCGCCAGGATCCCTTATGAGCAATCCACCGGATGTGTAGAGTAGTATACTTTATTCACAAAAATCCTAGGGGCTATCGATGACAAAGGAGAGGCACACAAGTGGTCCACCCTCTACAATTGTGCACACACGGACTCCCCGACATCCTCTTGCATCCACGCATGGTGCTAGCCTTCGGGAGGAGGATCTTATCGCCTATTATCCCTTTGCTTGCGCCACCTTCAAGAAGCACCAAAGGGTGTCTCCTCTTGTCTGCGCCATCACCAAGATGTGTCAAGAGGTAGGAGTTTATCTTCTTCTCAACATGCGCCAATCTCAAAGAGATTATGCCATGGAGAGGAAGATCAAAGGTTTGGCCGCAAGGAGTGGGCAGCACTCCCACTTGCACCAAGATGAAAGCACACACCATCACTATGAAGAATCAACTTCTGCTTTCATCCTATCATGTGTGGCGCCATCTTCATGGAAGATGCGCCCATGGAGGAAAATGATTTCCTCAAAAGCCAATCCCACCAAGGGATATGCCAAGGAAGAAGGAAGACGCTCCAAAGTCATCTCATGTGCCTATAAGTGATGAAACTTGTCATCCATGGATGTGGGCGACAATTTCATGCAAGTCGTTGCCATGGAGAGGAAATTAGAGGTGGGCGGCTAGGTTAGAGAGGAGGAGATGAATGTTTTCGGCTAGGGCTTAGATAATTACTAATTTTCATAATATATAAGCACCTAGATACATTATCACTTAATGGATGAGGACCTGTAACTTAAGTGATGAATATATTTAATATAAATATTACCTTAAGTTGCCAATAACCCTCGCTACTTAAGCTGCGAATAAAATGAATATTCATTTTAGCGCTTAAGTCATGGGCCCCCATGTTACATTTAAATCAATCATAACAAGCCTCCAAATAAATTCGGAGCTTAAACCCAATATTTGACCACGACAGAACCTAGTCCATCGGGGTCAAATGTGGTCACCCAAAGGTCAACTAGGGTCAACTGAAGTCAAAACACAACATCACTCCACATGATCATCTCCAACTCATCAGACGCATCTACAATTCATCAAACTCCCAAACTGACTCGAATCAACCAAATGACTCGATCATAGACAACTCGATCAATACGAGATCTCGAGTGTCTAGGTGTGTGACCCTGTATGTTCCTCAGACGTTGGCAGTGATAACCTCAAGTCATCACAAGCAATAAGTGGCACCTAGCAGTACATCATTACTACCCAAGTCCACGGAATGGAGTCGTCATGGACATCCCCTAAAACTGCAATAGTGTACACATACACTCAAGTCCTTTTGCCAGGCTGATATCCTAATTGGACAAGTCAGTCACAGTTGTTTAACCCAATCTAATGGTCATAACTAAATCAGGTTCTCACCTGGGTATGACATTACACTTTCAGTCATGCATCCATATGTGGGGCCCATGGATATCAAGCTTCGCCGCAAGGAAGGGAAAAATCCTCTATTGGCTCATTGAATCTCTCTATGGCTCAAGATATACCCAATGACAACCATTATGACTCCCCTGCTATGGCAGAGCATTAGGTTTTATCAAAGTGCATCCCTTACCACATAGAGATATCAATGCCTTCAAGTCGAGGATGAGTAAATCTCTGTCACTATGAGATTTGACCTGTGACACCAAGTCAAATCCTCACGGTGGGTCGATCCAATATATCTACCTTGATATACTCATATGCTTGCGTTAGCAACCCATGCTCAACCAGCGCATATGCTAGTCTCAAATGCATCATAGCTGTCCCTTATCTACTATGATACTTGACCGGCGACAATCCTTTGAGACTAGATGAAATCTATCTCTAAGAACATTATATATGCAAATGTACATATGACATAGATGTACCAAATGCACAACAACGACCATGCCAGGATATATATCACAAATGAATGTAACACATATCGGACTAACCATAGGTCCTAGGGCATATACACCAACAGTCACTTGATCATGAAATTGGACAAATTAAGCAGGCAGATAAAAGCTAAATTGCCCCGACAATTAACACACTTGGTCTCTCAATTCATGAGTATGCACAACTAGTCTCTCATTCGCACCTTCAAACAAGTATATCATTTATGTTTTAATTTGGTGCATAAATATCCCTAGTTTTAGGTCGTAAATGTCTAAGATATTCCTTCATGTGGCCCATAAAATTTAATGCTCAATTCATCATATCTTCACCACAATTCAACGAAAGTAACAGGGAAAAGTTTTGAGAGGCCCTATTTCATGAGAGGTTGAACCTTCACAGGCTAGTGGTTACGACTAATCCCAACACTGTCCACATCATTAGTTGGTTCCTATTTGCAGCTATTGACTGCCTACGTGAGTTCTTGTCGATAGAATTTTTTTGTTACCTGACTAATGTTTTGGTTGACTGATCAGGCTCCATATCACAAGCAGATGATTGATTGATCTTGACTTGACTTGGACGATGGCACGATGATGCGTTCGTCCACATCATAATGAATCTGAAGATCAAAAACAGAGTTAGTTCTTGAGGAACATCAAAAACAGAGTTGAAGAACTCTATCCAATCTATCACAAAATCTATGCATTATTTTGTAATTGGAGTATGAACTAGGAAACTGATGGAAGTATATTTTACCTTATTAAACTATGATAACTTGCCTCTTAATTACTTCAAGAATGATTTTGTCTTTGCTTCAGTCCGCTGAAAATTTACTTCGGTTTTGATTCAATTTTCTTTCATTTGACATCTCTACAAACTGCACTTATCTAATAGCTATTATATATGGAGAATATCCTTGAACTGGTAAGAAATCTGTGTGGCATTTTTATTTCTTTTTCATTTTTTTTGTGGGCGCTGAGCCATTGACTATGACACCTAATGAGATTTTTCTAACTACTGTTAGCTCTTTTTGTCATGTGAACTTGTTTAATTTGCATGAAATGGCATATGGGATCTTACTACCTTCATTTCATAATTGTCTTCTTATTTCACAATTCAAGTAAATTGATGGTTTTATAATTTTTGTCTTATCTGCTTCCGTCGGCTTTTACATAGAAAGATTGGGGGAGAGAACTATTGCCCCTCTATCTCGCAGGGATGGATAAACAGCTAGGTTGGATGGTTAAATATGATCCAAATGGTGAGTTCTAAATATAAGATTTAATTTCCTTTAAATGAAATATCAACTTGATTATGCTTTTTTTACGTTTGATAGTGAAGAAGATTGGCGTGCCCACAGCATTGAATAGTTCGTGTTTATGTAATTTTGGGGAGCAACAAAGATAAGGCTAGATCTTTTTTTCGATGCACTAGAAGGTGCTTGTTTCAGTGCTGGATAAACTATTAGACATGAGTGATAAGTAATGACTTTTTGTTATGTTTTGGATTTGCTCCTAGATGTTATTTGTATTACATACTTGACTACGATTTTGTGTTGATGATGGTGGTAAGCATGATGTGTCGCTGAGATTCTATGTTACATACCTGACTTTGTGTTATGTTGACTAACTGTTATTGGCATTATGAAACCTATGAATTTGGTTCAGCCTCTTGGTGCTATTATTTTTTAAGTGAATATGCATATGCTATCTCCTTGCCACTACATAATTGTATATAATGGATTGATCATAATCATTGAAGCAATATATATAATTGTATCTTCTTCGTAGTTGAATTATATGAAAAATAAGAAAAAAAAAAGGAAAATAGAAGAATGCATTGTCCAAATCCAATATATATAATTTTATCTTATTCGTTAAATTCTAATTCTTGCATTAGTATGAATACTCAAAAATATCAACTCAGAAATATCTGGGAATTCGGGACTCACATATTTAATTAATTTTATAGAATTTATTAATATTAAACATTAATTTTTAAATAATATTTAACAATACTTATGTAATAAGAGTGTAAAAGTAAAAGATGAGAGTATATTTATCAATCTTTTCAACTTTCTTTCCCTCTAAATAAACACAAAGAAGAATAATCTCCATCTCTCCTTTCCTCCTTACTTTCCTTTCTTACTTATTTTCTTTTCCTTCCAACTTTCTTTCCTCCCTACTAAACACTGCATTAAAATCAACTTGCCAATCTATTAGGTTTGTTCAAATCAACTCTTAGCTCGGCCCTAAAATAGAGTTTGGTTTATTTCAAAATAACTTATGTTCGACTCGGTTTAACTATAATTGACTTCATCAATTGTCAATCCGCCCAAACACTGTCATAAACAAGACTAGTAGCTTGCTCTAGCCAGCTTTCTAGTGTCCATTAGAAGTCTTTCCACCACCAAACTTTGATGAGCAACTATTGGTAGAGAAATAGAATGAATGATAGACTCACAACGAGCTTTTGACATTGTATCAAAGTCCTTGTCGTAAGTTGATGCATACCAATGGAAACTAATGGCGACTCTATCATCATCAACAATAAAACATGACACAACACTCAAAAAATTCTAAAAGCAAATGCTAGGAAGGTCAGTCTACTTGGATGTGACATTAGGTAGATATCATCGGTGAAGAATAAACCTTCCTTGGCTTAAAAATAGGGAACTAACACTCCATCTTCCTCGAGGTTAACTCAATTGGTTTGATCACTCTGCTTCTTCCTTTCGTACTCCATGAGTTCCAAAATACGTTAAGGGTCAATTGGGAGATGTGACAAGGGTTTTGACCTCATTTAAAGCTCACGTTTTTCCCTAAATGGAATGGACAGATGCGGTTGCATGAAGACAAGGGGGGTGAGGGGAAAACATTTGCCACTACTACCCTTGGATCTAGGGTTTAACACGATTCTACCCACTCCAATATTATAATTGAACTCTTGATTTGTACGCTTGTAGTGAAGGGTGCTTGTATCCCACTTTTTCAAAATTGAGTAAATTAAATTAGTCATAAAATAATAAACATGGCAAAGGCATGTTTGGAAGGCATCTAAGGCCACTAATAGTTTGGGCGTGACAGATTGCGTTGTGTATGAGTGTGTTTAAATAAGAAATTGGTGGATGCTCTCGTAAAGCTAAGATCAAGAGATCGGAAAAAGGACACAAGAGAGATGATGATGATTCTTAGTTTCTCATTAATGGCAGAGCTCAAAAGAGTAGTGCACCAATAGAATACTGTAGAACCAAAAGTATCAAAGGGTACAAATTTATTGTTACGTTTCCCCTACGCTAGTTAGTCTACTAGTGTATGCACACTACGTGTCATAGCTTCCCTACAATGCAACCATCTCCATGTTCTTCGTGGCCACTGAATTGTATGAATGAGTGAATGTCATCCCGTCGCTCGGCATATCAACTACATCCATCTCCGGTTGTGTCATGCTCTTGATGAATTCATTGAACAATGGCCAATGATCTTGAGAGAAGAACTCAGCACCCATCCTTTGATAAGTAAATGACTCCAACCTAGATTGATGAGCTAAAATATTGTGCTTGATTGCACTAAAATCTCCCACGAGAGAAGAATTCTCGCCAGAGATGCTCACGCCGTGCTTCTCGCACGCCTGCATGATCTGAGATAGCAATCCCTCCGGGTTAGATTGAGCAACAGCACAAGGTTGAGCTCTATCTAAGAGGTCCATGCCTGGGATGATCATGGTGAAAGAATTTCTAGCAAAAATTTCTGCCACTGCCTCGAACCCATCTCTTCCGTCAACGTTGTAGAAACCAGCTGTAAGCTGAGCTGGCCTCGACCGGCTGTTGTGCCAGGAATGCAAAAGCGGAACCTTGGCCGAGAGCCCGAGAGGCAATTCACTGAACACCTTACGTGCGACCGATAGCAAGCGATCACAATGAGACAACAGCTTCTTGGAGTACCAAGAGAGAAAGAAATGGCCGTACGGCGTTTCCCAGGAGCCGCCAGACTCCTTGAAAAAGCTGCCAGAGTTGAGCGAGTTATTGTACTCAGGGGCATCATGGGGGCCGGAGAGTCCCCACAAGGGGTTGCCAGCCTGCTGGGCATGACGTTTGAGATCGGCAAGCATGTACTTGTCGTAACATTGGAATTCTCCGACACCGGTGAAAGAAACGTTGCCAGTATCTGGGAATGATGGGTAGCAGAGCTCGCCGTTGGGTCCGAGACCGACGGTGACGTGCTGCAAAATACATATTTATTAGTAGTTGCGCAAGGAAAGTGAAGATAAGGGAAAAGAGAGGGAGCTATCCCGACCGTGATGGTGGAGCCAATAAAGTCAGCGAAGGCGAGGCGGAAGCTGTGGAAGAATTCCTCGTACGCCTCCATGGGGGTCTTGCCATCAAGGACGGGAAGATCGTCGACGGCAAAGGATAGGCAATCCGAGCGGCGCCGGCCAGATCGATCGCTGAAGAGGAGGTCAGGGTCAGCGGCGACAGCACGAAGGACCGACTTGGGAAGAGGGAGGGATGGGTGTGCGTGGAGGTTGAGGGAAATGCGGATCCGGAGGCCAGCTTCGCGGGCCATGGTAGCGATAGCAATGTAAGAGGACCAATCGTGCGAGTCGGAGGCAACGCCCCAAGAGATTGGTAGGTCGACGCCATGTATGCCGAGGAGCGAAAGGGCACGGAGGCCGGCAGCAATGGCCTTGGCATGGTTGACGGTGTTGGCGTCTGAGACGACGTCCAAGGGCAAAGCTACGAAAAGCGGAACGGGTTCCGGCTGGAGCAAAATCAAGCAACGCATGATTTGGATATATGTGCCTTTAAAAAAGGATAAGAAATGAAGAATAACCTTATGGTTGATTGCCGGTGAGGCGTTGTCTTTCACCACCACCTCCGACCGGATGGCTCTGGCTCTAACGGAGAGCTTCCTCCATGCAAGCTTTGGCGGTGGGTTGAACACGACTCTGCTCAAAGTCAGCGCGGACTTTTTAATTCCCAGACCTCGTGTTGGGAACGCACACGGCTGGGCAATCCCTGCCTTATTCACCATCAAACTCAACTCCATCTTCCTCAATTTATTATTGGCTATAAAGCCAATAAAGCCAAAGGAGGAAGACGGAGAAAGATCGACGCGTAAACAAAGCAAGGGAAATGTGAGAAGCTACGAGGAGAAACGAATGGATTGTTTATTGGAAAAGGGCAAGGTATATAAAGAGAAAAATTGGACTAAAAAACGAATGAATTTCATGCCTCGCTTTCTCTTGTCCACAAATTCTATTCATCCTCGGTCAAATCATGTTCATGCTCTTCATTACTTGAGAATATTCTTAAATATTTGCATACACAACATTGTGTTACATATGGCATGTTTCCAAACCAACTATTTTGTGTTTGTTTGTTTTTTTTTAATTATATCATTTGGAATAAATATATATTTTTTTATTCTTATATAATTTGTTTGATTATACATCTTACTATCTACTCAGACTTACACTTTAATTTAATTTTTTTATTTCAAAAATCATATATGTCACCTACTTTTTATTTCTTCATGTTACTAAAAATATCCCATCAAATATAAATTATATGATGTTATTCGTATGATTCATAATATAATTTTTATTTTTCATCACTATTAATATACGAAATATTACTTATTCGATCAGGGCTATAGGATAGATGCAATGTCACATTGAATGCTATCTAACTACTAGAAAATATACTATAGACTTGATGGTTATAGTGTTATGATTCTAGATTTGTTTGGTATTTTCGATTAACTGGGATGTTCTAAATCCCCTGTTCCTATTTTGATTGATCAAATTCATTGGCTAGTTTTAGTTTCAATAAAAATGTAAATGGGTATTAATTGTATACTAACTCATTTGAGATTGTTTCATGTTATATAATTTTGTTTATAGTTAACATACAAATTGTGTTAAAGTGAGTTTTGGGTCATCATAGTATAATTTTATTATGTATTGTTGATCACAAGATTATATTGTCAGACCCCTTGGGTAATTAACCAACCGTAGCTTGATTAGTGCCTGTTTCGAGCATGACATCTACACCCCCCTATTTATGTTATGCATTCACATCCCCTTTTTTATATCTTTTACTTATCGTTGTATTCAAATTGCATACCAACTTTAGGTATTTTTGTTCATTACTAATATGGCTCAATTGACTTGGAAGCTAACAAGATCATATTCTTTCTATTATACTATTCATGTTCATATTCCAAAGCTACTATGACAAGGATGAAACAAATTCCAATATAAGAGCATTTCTTATATATCTATATTATTTTATTATTGATTTAAAATTTTGCATAATTATAGAGAATACAATATCACAATAATTGACACGGTCATTAAAAAAATTTAGACATAACTACAAAATTACTGAGATAAATAAAAGTATATCATAAATAGCAATCAAAATTAGCAAATAAGTTTTTAGTATATCAAAAGCCAACTCAAACTCAAAGCAAGCAAGAAAATGAATGCCAAATTGAAAATTACACAAAGATCAGCTAATTCAAATTTTAATGTTGGAGTAAAAATGTAATGCCCTAAATTTTGGATTTTATATCCAATATTTTTTAAAAAATATCAGATAATAACTTAGTTTTTTTGGAATTTTTTTTGGGGTTTTTAGTTTTCTATTATTTTATATATGTTTACAAATATTACATCAAGTAAATAAATAAGAAAATAATTAACTGTGCAAATATGGGGGTCTTGAGTGCACGACATCCTTTAATTAAGTGTGTATCTAAACCATCAAGGTACAATCACAATTCTAAATTGAATTCTATTGATTTATCTTAGGTCGGGCTATAGTGGCGTCAAGCGGATGCGCTGATTTATTTTGGATCCGGCTACCTGAGGTTAAAGGATCACAATTCTAATATAATTTTTTTATTTTTCATCACTATTAATATAAGAAATATTACTTATTCATGCGGTTAGGATCACTTATACTTTCAAATTGACATTGCACATTACAGAACTACTAGAAAATATATTGTAGACTTGATGGTTATAGTGCTATGATTCTAGATTTGTTTATTATTTTGACTGACTGGGATGTTCTAAACCCCGTGTTCGTATTTTGATTGATGAAATTCAATGTGATCTTTTTTTATTGGCTAGTTTTGGTTCCCATATAAATGTAAATATGTATTAATTGTGCACTAACAACTGGTTTACTAGGAGGAACGAGAGGGTGGAAGGGATGAATTTATGAAAAATCCCTTGTTTACCCAGAGGGATGGATCTAGAAGGAAGGATTAATGGACGAACGGATAAGGAAAGAATTCCTCTTTTTAGATCTACCCAAATCGGGTGGATATACGCGACAAACGAGTGGACGACGCTCCCTGTGATGTTGACGCTCGAGTCCACTATTTCTTTTCCGTGTTAATGCTCTCCATGAGTTGATTCTAACCTAGATTTTTCTGTATCTTCAAAGTATGGTTCGAAAACATGATTAGAGCAATCATCATAAAAAGAAGTTTGATTTTCTCAACTAGAATCATAATGATCATCTTGATACCATGAAGAATTAGAATTTTGGGGCATTAAAATATGGCAATCAGAAGTACAATGATCAAAGCATCCACAAATATCACAACTAATAGAAGAATAAGATGTCTTAACAGGATGCATATTTAAAGTGTCTATTTGACGAGAGATAAAATCTAACTTATCTTGAAGAGTGCATGATGAATCATCTTTATATGACATGTATACTTCACCTCTTTCAGTTGCCCAAGAGTTATAAGACATATCTTCAAATCTATAAAGAATAGAAAGATAATCCAACACCAATAAATCAAATAAAACCTTTTTTTTCAGAATATAAAAAAAATAAAGAAAATATAATACACAAGCAAATTCACAAATTTTAGAAAATCTCAGTTCTGTCACAACTTCTAAAAAATCCAAAACCTGCAAAAACAAAAAATAAAGTTAAATATAAAACAAATAAAACTTAGTCTAGTAATACTAACAATTATTTTGATATTAACAAAACTAAGGTCTCCGGCAACGGCGCCAAAAACTTGTTGTATTCCACAAGTGCATGGATACTCGAAGTAATAAAGAAAGATATCGAACCACAGAGACCTTATTGTTAAGTACCAAATAATTGTATTCTTACTAGCTAAACAATTGATTATAATGCAAATAAATGATAGGAAGAGTATAAAGATAAACAGAGAGAAACTGGGACCAGGGTTTCATTCACCTTAATTTCAATGACTAGACATAAATAAAAGGTCATCAGACTAATCTTATCATGATAAAGACTTAATTGACTTCATAAAGGGATCATCTCACTTTCGTGCAGACAATTATGTAGGGATCAATCTTCACTTTCGCGCAAGATATATCCCAATGCTAAAGATAAGTAAATCATCAATCAAAGAACTCAAAGATCACTTTCGTGCATCCGAATTCTAAGTTGATTGACTCGAGTGGAATCTCAAGGATCACTTTCGTGCATCCGAGACTCAACACAACTTCTACTTATGGTTCTCCAACGTTCCGATCCTCACTTTCGTGCAAGATCTCCACGTTTGACACAATAACTCAATCCTAGATTCAAATTATATATCATGACAATAAGATCACTAAAATCAAATAATTAAGAACTAACTTAATTTCTTACGGAAAGTTCCTAACATGCAATTCTAGGGTTCCAAGTTCTCAAGAAAGTCACCTTTCGGTCCTTATTGCGAGAACTCTAAAACATGAATAATAACGTCAATCTATGGAGAATCAAAGTGCAATTATTCACATAAGTAAAATTATCATCATAAAACTATTCTGACGAAGGTAAAAGTTATCTAATCATTAAGAAACCAAAGGGGATTACTCCCTCATGTCCCAAAGAGTGTTTAAGCTTGCATGGAAAAAGAAATACAATAATCCATTATGTAGAACAATCAGAAAACAAAAAGAAGGGAGAAATAACATTACAACACGACTGTAATAGAAATTACAGCCATAATTATGCGAGTGAACAGTGCCGGCACCGCTCTTTCGTTGATTTATCCTCCAATTGAACTCCTCTTGCTCTGAAACTTCTGGTCTGTTGTCTCCTCCTCCAAATGAAGCTTCTGTGTAAAAATCACGGCCTCAGGTGCCCTCTATGCCTCTCGGCACGAGGCCAAACCCTAAGCGCCTCTCTGTCAATTGCTCCCTCGATTCTGGATAAATATTCGGGCTTTCACTGTGTGTGTCTTCTCCTCTTTAAGACGAGTCCGTAGCATCTTTCGGATCTCAATTTGGAGGTTTTCATCAAAAGATATGGTCCGCACAAGATTCGGGCCCGAAAATATCGCGCGTCCAGGTAGAAAATACGGCCGTGTTTTATTTTACAGCAGTGCCGTATTTTAGTTCTGTGAACCCTGAGTCAAAATTATGGCTCGTGAAATATATTATGGATGTGCCATAATTTTAGTAGAGTTCTCTGGTCCAAATCTCTGGCAAATACGGCCCGTAAAATGGTTTACGGTAGTACCGTAATTTTAGCAATTTTCTCTGTTCTGAATGCGCTTCAAAATACGTCCCGTGTAATTTTTTACGGCAGTGCCGTATTTTTCATTAAACTCTCTGGTCAAAAATTCCACCAATTTACGGCAATGCTCTGATATTACGGTATCGTACAAAAATACGGTACCGTAATATAGAATACAACACTACCGTATTTTGGTGTGTTGCTCTGATTTGCGTGAAATTTGTCAGGTGATCTCCTCTTGATGATGGTAACTCTTCCATGTCTTTGATTTTGCTTGAAAATGCCTTAAAATAGTGCATTTTTACCTGAAAATCATGAAAAACCAAAACAGAAGTAGATTTTGCAATATTTGATAAATTTAGCATAAAAATCAGCAAAAGATCTTCAATTTAGCATGAAAAGATATATAAAATGATTCAAAATATACTATATATTTTGGTGTCATCACGTATGCTTTACAATTTTCTAGTAAATAGTACTCTTCATGTTTCTACACTTAGATATTTTGCATGCAACCCTCATCTCAACATCGATGCATGTATTGCCATCAAGATGATCACTAGGACTAAGGTGGATACTCTTTGATCTTTAAGAACAATACATACACTATTATTTTTCCAAACACACAATACACCACCATTCGCAATCAACAAAATTGGTTGTTGATTTGCAGTAGCATTGGTAGGACTGAGAGCTAGCTGTGGCCACCTCTTTCTTCATATATGCCTTGGCATTAGCATGCAGGGAGCTCATCATCCTCATATCTTATCCTAAAAGCCATTCAATCTTTAGAGGAGAAATTGGATAGGAACTCAAACCTATCCTAGCAAACTATAGAGAGTGTAGAGATGGTAGAGTAGTTCCTTGAGGAAAAATTTGACTTTGGACAGATGCCATCTGATGAGGCAAGGGAGGAGCAGAGCGGAGTCTAGCACTGATGAGGATATGTGAGTATCCCAATCTCTTTTGTTATTGTGTGACATTTGACTTGTAACATAGTTGTTAAATCTTAAACTTTACTCTTTGGGATGGTTGACACATTTTAACACTATAGTTGTAATATAATCTAATGCACGATTTGATATTTTATTTGCAATATACTTGTAATAACTCATGATGGAATTGATGAATGAATGATGTAATTGACTTCATGGATGCAATTTAGTTGTAATGATTTGAAAACTAAGTGATGTATTTGAATGGATGAATGTGCTAGAGACGTAATGCTTACTTGATTTGAATGATAATGTGTATTCATATGATCCACTTTTTAGATTGATGTATGTTTTCAAGTTGATTGTAATTTGGATTGTATATTGAATGAAATGAGTTTTGACCATTCAATTAGTATATGCTATTTTATTTGTGAATTGTTATCAGTGAAGTCTTGGTTTGATATACTCGAATTATGTAAAAGGAAGGAATAAAAGATAAGATTTATCTTGGTACTAATAAGGTATGTACATGATTATGATGAATTCAAATAGATACTTGCTAAAGATATTGTTATATTCATCTTTAATCTTTTCATATTTGCTTGATTGTTCGTTAAATAAATAAGTAGGAGATTGTTAAAAATAAGAAAAGAAGCGGGAGTTGGGAGTCAACTATAGCAACTCTTCTAACCAAGTGCATTGGGGCTATGAGTTCCATGATACCAAGTACACTTTAAATTTGTTTTTACTTTGGTAACAAGGGTATTCATTGCAAATGTTTGACCCTCGCATGAAAAGATTAATAACGATTTAAAGACTATTAATGATTAATAACGATTTAAAGACTATTACCTTGGCAAGCTCTCTATAAAAATAAAATGAAGAAATGGAAGAGAAAGAGCTAGAGGTCAAGTGTAATAACTCCACTTATTGCTAAATACTTAGGTTATGAGTTTTTAAATTGAATTGATTTTTTTTTGGGTCAATGTATTTTAAAATTATTTTCAATTGAGTAATCAGGGACATTCATTGCTAATGTTTGACCTTTTGCCATGAATGGTTGATAATGGTTTAAAAACAATTATATTCATTGGTTGTTGACAAGTCTAATAGTTACACTATTTTTAATAGGGAAGAAAGGGGGAGGGAAAGGAAGGAAAGAAGGAAAGCTTAATGTTTTTCCATATTTAATAGGGCAAGAAAATTAAAGCACTAGGGCTTTAAATTGGTTGATCTTTGGATTAGGTCTGCCTCAATTGCCTATCAATCATTAGGCGAATCCATCACTTGGTCACTGTTGGGAATCCCAGGCCAATTTTAAAATTTAATTTCAGCGGAAGCTATGGCCAGAGTTAAGATATACCTAAGGGTGTGTATACTAAAGGGGATGAGATTTTAAAAGGGAAGAGATTTTGGGTGGAAGGGATATTGGCAGGGAGGGGATTGTTGGACACGTGAGAGTCACATGCCAATGTTTGTGAGCATTGTCTTCGGGCAGCTGCAGGCGTCTGCGAGTGGCTGCAGGTGAGGGTGCTCGTCTGCTTTGTCTGCGGCAGCAAGCGGCGGTTGCGGCGTCGGTGAGCGGCGGCTGCAGCATCGGCAAGTGGAGGGGAGGTCGAGCAGTAGAGACGGCGTCTGTGAGTGGATGGGAGGTCGAGCGCAGAGGTGGCGTCTACGGCTGCAATGTCTACGAGCGGAGGGGAGGTCGAGCGGTAGATGTGACAGTGTGTGAATGGCGTCTGTGAGTGGCGTCTATGGCTACAGCCTCTGCGAGCGGAGGGGACGTTAAGCGGTAGAGGCGGCGGCGTGTGAACGGTGTCTGTGAGCGGCGTCTACGACTGCAACAACTGTGAGCGGAGGGGAGGTCGAGTGGTAGAGGCGACGTCTGCGAGTGGAGGGGAGGTCAAGCGGCAGAGGTGGCGGCATGTGAACGGCGTCTGCGACCAACTACGAGCGGCGAGCGGTGTCTACGGCTGCAGCGTGTGCGAGCGGAGGGGAGGTCAAGCAGTAGAAGAGGCATCTGCGAGCGAAGGGGAGGTCGAGCAGCAGAGGTGGTGGCATATAAATGGCGTCTGCGAGCGTATGCTAGCGGCGAGCGTCTGTCACGCGCATTGATCCGCCCAATTTCGACGGATCTAAAAGGCAGGATTTTACCCTCTTTCCTCCGCCCATAAATCCTCCCTTTAGATCTATCCCTGCCAGTAAACAAGGGATTTTCCAAAATTTCAGCCCTTCCACCCTCTCATCCCTCCTAGTAAACAAGCTGTAAGTGCCGGGATCGCTTACGAGTGATCCACCGAATGTGTCAGAGTAGTATACCTTTATTCGTAAAAATCCTAAGGGATGTCGATGATGAAGGAGAGGCACACAACTGGTCCACCCTCTACAATCGCTTAATGGATGCAGATCCGCAACTTATGTGATGAATACATTTAATATAAATATTCACTTAAGTTACTTGTGGCCCCCACTACTTAAGCTACTAATAAACTAAATATTTATATTCATTTTAGCGCTTAAGTCATGGGCCCCCATGTTACATTTAAATCAATCGTAAAAAGCCTCTGAATAAATTCAGAGCTTAAACCCAATATTTGACCGCTCGACTAAACCTAGTCCATCGTGGTCAAACGTGGTCACACAAAGGTCAACCGGGGTCAACTGAAGTCAAAACGCAACATTACTCCAAATGATCATCTCAAACTCATCAGATGCATCCGCGATGCATCAGACTCCCAAACTGACTCGAATCAAACAAATGACTCAAACATAGGCAACTCGATCAATACGAGATCTTGAGTGTCTAGGTGTAAGACCCTGTAGGTTCCTCAGACGTTGGCAGTGATAACCTCAAGTCATCACAAGCAATGAGTGGCACCTAGCAGTACATCATTGCTACCCAAGTCCTCAGAATAGAGTCATCATCGACATCCCCTAAAACTGTGACAAAGTACACGTACACTCAAGTCCTTTTGCTTGGCAAATATCCTGATTGGACAAGTGTGTCATGCTTATTTAACCAAATCTGATGGTCATAACTAAATCAGGTTCTCACCTAGGTATGACTATACACTTTTAGTCATGTATCCATGTGTGGGGCTCGTGGATATCAAGCTTCCCCGCAAAGAAGGGACAAATCTTCTATTGGCTCATTAAATGTCTCATATGGCTCAAGATATACCAATGACAACCGTTATAACTCTCCTGCTATAGCAGAGCGTTAGGTTGTATCAAAGTACATCCCTTACCACATAGAGATATCAATGCCCTCAAGTCAAGGATAAGTGAATGTCTGTTACTATGAGATTTGACCTATGACACTAAGTCAAATCCTCACGGTGGGTCGATCCAGTATATCTACCTTGATATACCCATATGCCTGCGTTAGCAACCCGTGCTCAACCAGCGCATATGCCAGTCTCAAATGTATCATAGCTGTCCCTTATCTACTATGATACTTGACCGGGGACAATCCTTTGAGACTAGATGAAATCTATCTCCAGGAACATTGTATATGCAAATGTACAGATGATACAGATGTACCAAATGCACAACAACGACCATGCCAGAATATATATCACAAATGAATGTGACACATATCGGACCAGCCATAGGTCCTAGGACATATACACCAACAATCTCCTATTTGCACTAGGACCATGAAAGGGAGTCACCTCAACCTCATGTCCTCAGTCCGACCTGCCATGCTCCTGCTGTGCCAGAGAATCAGTTAGTGGGCTAATCACGACTGTCTCGGTGTAAATATATCTGCAATCTCATGACAACACCTCTGAAGTTCAATGAAGAACTCCCATATCCAAACAGCTTCTTAGAAGCCACAACATACTCTACCTTCAATCGGAGATGATAGTAGTCCATCACGAAGCCTTTTACAGCTTCCTTCACTACCAAACACAAAGCTGATGCTGCGATCAAGGTCAGACTAGAACAACCTATCAAGTGTAACTCAATACACCAAGCTTTTCGTATCTCTACCAATTAAGAACCATTCCTTTAATTCTTTGCATAACCTAAGGGCGTTCCTTTCTCCTTATCCAGTGCCATGCACCTGGATTAGACCTGGTAACAATTGGTTATGCTCTCTGCATAAACCACATCTGGTCTATAACATACCATCATCGATGTATGTTATCTAACTTAGGACTTGGAGCTTCTTTGACCTATCCAAAAATTTTCACACCTACCCATAGGCGATGTCCACTAAGTCATTCATCACAAGATACTTCCCAATCATATCTTCACCAAGTGAAGGATTGGGACGTCGTCTCTAATGATCAGTATATCCCCGATATACAAGACTAGAGATGTCAACAAGCTCCCACTACACTCAGTGATGTAGCAACTAATGGGTGAGGGGATCCTTAAGCCCTACTCTAGGATTGTACACAATGCTCGATAAAACGGGAGAGGGTCATGAGACGAGGGGAGAGAAAACATGTCGGAAAAGTGCAGGGAATCCGGAGAAAATTCCTGGGGTCCTGGGAGTCTCCCCAAGTGTCTTTTGGAGGGATTGGGCCGCCCTCAATTGTGTTCATGAGCCCGTTTGCTCCTGCATCAGCTTCCGCTAGGTGATATGATGAGTTCTCCTCCGGAGAACTAGAGGACAGTGGGTCATCGGGGTCAGATGGGTCCTCCAAAGGGCCGTGGAAGGGGAGGAGGTTTGCCACGTTGAAGATGGGGTGGAGCACCATGTCCTCGGGCAAGTCCAAAATGTAGGAGTTGGAGCCGATCCGCCGCATCACTCCGTAGGGCCCCATGTAACGCGGCTGAAGCTTAAAATGCGCCTTGTTGGATAGACTTTCGGGGTGGATACGCACCCTTACCAGCTCACCTACATAGAAATGGTGTGGCCTACGATGCTCGTTGGCCTTCATTGCATTATGAATGTTGCCCGAAAAGATACGATGCCGAACCTCATCATGCAGACTAGCAATATGGTGGGCAAAGGAATATGCATGCGGGGAGAGATGAGACTCCATGGGAAGGTCATGCAGGTCTATAGGTTTACGCGGTTGATGGCCCGTAACGATCTGGAAGAGACTAAGACCCGTAGACCTATTTGAAGCACTATTGTACGCGAACTCGACCATGGGCAAGATGAAATCCCAAGACCTCGGATGGTCCCCGATGAAACAATGGAGAAGATTGCCCAAACTACGGTTAACGACCTTGGTTTGCCCATCGGTTTGGGGGTGATAGGCCGTGGAGAATTTCAGAGTGGTGCCCAAGAGGGCCCACAGTGAGCGCCAGAAGTGACTCACAAAACACGTGTCGCGGTCGGACACGATGGAGGAGGGAAGGCCATGGAGACGCACAATCTCTCGGACAAAAAGACGTGCGACGTGAGAAGCGTCCGTGGCGCGCGAACAAGGGATAAAATGGGCCATCTTCGAGAACTGATCAACAATGACGTAGATCGAATCGAAGCGGGAGGCGGTCCAAGGCAACCCAAGGACAAAGTCCATGCTCAGGTCGCTCCACGGGCCGCTGGCCACTGGCAAAGGGGTGTAGAGACCCGTGTTTGAAGGTCGGGGCTTGGACAACTGACACATACCGCAATGGTGCACGATGCGCTCAACATCCTTACGGAGGAAAGGCCAAAAGAGGCGTTCCTCCGCCATTTCAAGGGTCTTGTCGCGGCCATGATGGCCGGTGACGCCACCCGCATGAAGCTCGAGCAAAAGATGATCTCGAAGCGAAGAACGGGGAATGCACAACTGATTCCCCAAGAAGTGGTAACCCTCGCACAATTGGTAGGGGGAGTCGGGGTCGGTGCACTCGGTCAAAGCGGCGTAGATGGCGCCAAAATCAGAACAAGTGGCATACTCTTCTTTGACATGGTCAAAGGTATTGATGCGAGTGCACATCACGCATAAGAGGGTCCGGACGTGACTCAAGGCATCTGCGACGATGTTCTCCTTACCCGCCTTGTGATTAATCACGAAGGAATACTGTTGTAGGTACTCGACCCACTTAGCATGGCGGGCGCCCAACTTCTTTTGGGCATTGAGGAAGGAGAGGGCCTGATGGTCGCTATACAACATGAACTCGCGGTGGAGGAGGTAATGCCTCCACTGCCGGAGGGACTAAACGATCGCGTAGAACTCCTTGTCGTACGTGGAGTAACGCTGTCGAACCGCATTCAATTTTTCGCTAAAGAAAGCCATGGGATGGCCTTCTTGACTAAGTGACCCACCGATGCTGGACCCGGAGGCATCGCACACTACCTCGAAGACTTTCGAGAAATCGGGGAAGTGCAAGACAAGAGCGGTGGTCAGGGCATCCTTAAGCGCGTCAAAAGCCTGTTGAGCGGCAGGGGTCAACTCAAACTCATCCTTAGAGAGACGCTGGGTTAAGGGGGTGGCAATTGTGCAGAACCCACGGATGAATTGATAGTAAAATCCTGCAAGACCCAAGAAACTACGGACTTCTGTCACGGTGCAAGGCTCGGGCCAATGTCGGATGGCCTCAACCTTCACAGGGTCAACGGACAGACCTTGGTCAGACACAATGTATCCAAGGAAATACACGTTGTTGGTCAGGAAGGCACACTTCTTCGTGTTAAGGAAGAGGTGCTCCTTGCGCAGGAGGTCAAAAGTGGAGCGAAGATGCTCCAAGTGTTCATCGCGGGTCCGACTAAAGATCAGAATGTCGTCGAAGTAGACGACGAAAAACTTGCCCATGTATGGCCTGAGGACCTAACTCATCAGGCGCATAAACGTAGACGGGGCATTGGACAACCCGAATGGCATGACAAGCCATTCGTAAAGGCCATCCTTGGTCTTGAACGTCGTCTTCCACTCATCGCCTTCGCGAATGCGGACCTAGTGATATCCGCTCCGGAGGTCAAGCTTGGAAAACCAAGACATGCCGGAGATCAAATCCAGCATATCGTCTAGCCGAGGGATGGGAAACCGATACTTGACAGTGATCTGGTTGATGGCACGGATATCGACACGCATGTGCCATGACCCGTCCTTTTTGGGTGTGAGGAGCGCGGGAATGGCGCAAGGGCTGAGACTCTCACGGATGTACCCCTTAGTGAGGAGGTCATCCACCTGACGCTGTAACTCAGCGTGTTCCGTGGGGTTAAGGCGATGGTGGGGCAAGTTAGGGAGGGGTGCTCCCGGGAGGAGGTCAATCGCGTGTTGAATTTCCCTCTTCGGGAGAAGGCCATGAGGTAAATCCTCGGGGCTGATATCACTAAACTCGGCAAGGAGGGCGGACACCTCAACAGGAGGTGCCGGATCAGGGAAAGGGACAGAGTCCTGCACTTCGCGCACCATGAGCGCATAGACAGTCTTGGCCGCATGAGCTTCGCGAACCAGTGCGGGGGTGCTCATGAGGGAGATCATGGGGGAAGGCGGAGGGGCGGGTGCCGAGGGTGTGATCAGACCCTTGGAGGTGGATGCACGAAGCTCCTTGGGCGGAGCTGGGATCAGACGGATCTTCTGCTCATCGTGGTCGAACACATAAGTGTTCGACCGACCATAGTGGACTATATCTCTATCGTACAGCCATGGGCGACCAAGGAGGACATGAGCGATGTCCATAGTCGCGACGTCGCACAATACCTTTTCACAATAGTTCTCAAACGCGATGGGGACCTGACATTGGTGTGTGACCGGAACGCTCGTGGTGTCAACCCATGCGATAGAATAAGGCCTCGGGTGGGGTTCAAGAGGAAGGCCGAAACGCGTGTCTGCGGTCCGGGAGACCACATTCAGGCTACTACCACCGTCAATGACGATCTTACACGAGTGCCTGTTGCACTTAATGTAAGTCGTAAAAATGCCCGAGCGCCTCTAATCCTCGGTAGGCGCGGGCTGTACAAGGTTGCAGCAAACGACAAGTGTGGACGGACCCATTTCCTCGCCACTAGTGTAACACTCCGCCTCAACATCATGTTCAGCGGGGGTTATGGTGGCGACGCGAGCCGGACCCGTGTCGGCTCGAGTGGGTTTCTTGGGACATTCAAGTGACATGTGACCCGGCTGCAAACAGTTAGCAGGTAATACGACCATAGGCTCCAACCACTGGGGCCTTGCCCTTCTCCTCACAAGTGGGCCGAGAAGGTGAAGCCTCAAGGGGTGGGCGTCTAGGGGGCTGATGGGCCGGGGGTGCGGACGGGTCCAGATGGGGCTCCGGACGCTCAAGTCGTGGGTGGGGCTGTGGACCGCCCGCATGAGGACGCCTATGGGGGCCAAGGTCACTGCGTCTTATAGCGATGCGAAGGTCATGCTCGATGTTGTGAGCGCGCTGAAAAGTTTGGTCAAGGGTCTCCGATCCACATGTGGGTAGGGCTCGGCGGATATCCGCACGAAGCCCATTCTTGAATTTTGACAAAACTAACTCGGGGTCCTCCTGCAAATTACAACGGAGTTGGCACGTCTCGAAAGTGAGACGGTACTTTTTCGACGGTACCTGACCCCTGGTGTAGGCTACTATATTGATCAAGAAGGCGCTGCCTATACGAAGGGGGTACATAACGCTCGCGGAGGCGATACCGCATCTCTGCCCACTCAGTGATTGGGGGAAGAGCCTGCTGCGCATTTTGGCACTCCACGTTGTCCCAATGTAAACGTGCAGGCCCCTCATGTAGGGTGTGCACATACCGAACCCGCGAATGCGGAGGCCAATCGCTAAGGTCAAAATATGTGCCAACGGACGCGACCCAATCTAAGAACTGTGTGGGGTCAAGACCACCTATGAATGGTGCAGGGGTGTTACGAATGAAACAATGGAAATCGTCATCTACCCGAGGGTGCTCAACGCGGGTTTGGGCTGGGGTTTGAGGTGCGACCCAAGCGTGGCCAAAATGACCACCGGGCTGGGGCCCTTGTGCGGCCCAAGCGTCGTCCTCATCGAGGGGATCATCACCATAACTTGGGTTCCTAGGGACCTCATGAGGTCACAGGTGACCCCATTCATCCTCATGGGCACGCCGCCGTGTGGGCGCGGGCATCGGTGGCAATTCCCTAGTGGGGTCTGGGTTTGCGGATACCAGGGGATTAACCGAATTCTGGCGACCATGCTCCGCGGACCCGGGTTGACCAATAAGGTGTTGGATCCCAGCCAAAATCTGCTGGACCATGGCATGTGTGCTTGCTTGTTGAGCGTCCACTCGCGCGGACAGCGCATCAAGCTTCGCATCGATCCGTGCCTCAAGCACAACCATAGACTCTAACCAGGTGTTAGCCCCTTCCGAAGGCTGAACCGACTCTTGGGTTTCGGGGATGGTTTCCGGGTATTGGGACGACATAATTTGTGACCGCGTAGTCACCATGCACAAACAAGGGGGATACGACTAAGGTAAAATGCTGAAAACACCGAAAGGATGCAGAAGTATACGATGCGATGTGAGGGAACGCGCAACGTCCTCTAATACCAGAATTGATGTAGCAACTAATGGGTGAGGGGATCCTTAAGCTGTACTCTAGGATTGTACACAATGCTCGATAAAATGGGAGAGGGTCGTGAGACGAGGGGAGAGAAAATGCGTCAAAAAAGTGTAGGGAATCCGGTAGAAAGCACGACGAAACAGCGACGAGTTCAATTAGGGCAATACGAATGCGAATAAAAGGAACAGCACCCAACTAAGTAATACAACGCACTAACCTCGTAGCAAATTTAGCAAATTCTTGCAGCTCTCCTAGCGCGTTTTAAGCTTAGCTCGCGTTGGGGACTGTGGCTTTGCGGGGTTCAGCTCGCGCGCCTACACAGCTAAAACAAACCAAGAACAAGAGATACCACGCCTCCGATGAACGGACAACCGTGGGTGTGATGGAACCCTTTCTTGAGGGGGGCGAAAAACCCTAATATGCGCATCTAAAATTTTGGCATAGCGGAAACTAGGGTTTCTAGAATCGCATGTATGATATATGATCAACTTCTATAACTTGTATGGATCAAAACGAAAACATACCATAGCCATTGCAAGGATGGCGACTTGGAAGCAAAGATGCGAGTGCTTCTTCTCCAAAGGCACCGCACACAAGATGAGAGATAGCTCCTTCTTGAATCTCCTTGTGCTAGCAAGGATCTCCAAGTAATCCTTTTGTGTGGAGGAGAAGAGATGGATTTCCTTGGCAACCGAATTTTCTTCCTTGGCGTGAAGACCACCCAAGACGAGAGCAAGAGAGGATGCAAGTCGGCGTGAGCAAGAGCGGATGCACCTTACGTTCGAAAACGTTGAAGAGATCAACTGTAAGATCCAAGGATCTTAAGTCCTGGTAAGCATTATTTTTGAATTAAATAAAATTATTGACTGTGATATTTTTCTATGCATTGGTTGTTAATAGTTATTTAACTAGAGATTTTTGGTTGTTAATTTATTGTAAATTAATTAGGGATTATTTGTTTGATTATTGGCTGTTAATTTATGATAAATTATTATTGGTTGTTCATGATAAATTAATTAGGATTTATGGGTTGTAAATTGTAAATAATTAATTAGACCTTATTGGTTAATTAGACCTTATTGGTTAATTAGACCTTATTGGATATTAATTAAATCCTTAATGGATTTCGTTAAGTGAATGGTTAGTGGATGTTAAATTTAATTAGTTAACTAGCTTATTGGATGTTAGTTTAACCCTTATTGGACTTTCACTTAAACTAGGGGTTATTGGGTTTAAACTAATTGGGTTTTTAAAATTCGAATTTTTAGTTAAATGGGTTAAACCCTTTTGAATTAATTGGTTAGAGGGTTAAACATTAAAAACCGAAACTTAAGTGGGTAATTTCGGTTAGGGTGGAGATTTTGGTGATTTTTTGGCTTGAAGAAAACTTGGGCGACGGCTAGGAAGGAGTGGGCGATTCTTGGAGACTTGGAGGCGAAAATTCTTCTTCCTCTTCCTTTTCTCCCTTTCGCCGGCATCTTGGTGTTTGGAGGCGTTCCTTGTCAATTGTTGGCATCTTCTTAGGAGTATTCCAAAGTCTTAGACGAATTCTTGTGGAAGTTTTTACCTTGGTATTCTCGGTTTAAGAGGTGAGTGGGTTGTCTAATTGATTTCTATCTATTTGTTTGTGTTAATTGATGAGTTAGATGATATATTCGCTTGTTGGAAATCTTACCATGCTAAAACCGAAATTCAAGACTTCACTATGATGAAAACCGAATTTTGTAAAGTTGAATATATCATGAAAACCGAATTTTTCAAAGTTGATTATATGATGAAAACCGAATTTTGTAAAGTTGATTATATCATGAAAACCGAATTTTTCAAAGGTGATTATATGATGATTATTTAACCGAAAATTTGTATGAAATTTAAGGTATTTTTATAGGAATTTTGGTAGCATTAAATCATTGAATTTTGAGTATGAAACTCTTGTTAATTATAGTTAAACCGAAATCAATTTTGGTAACATTAAGTCAATGATGTTTGTAGCATGAATGAAAACCGAAACCTTGTTGATGGTAGTTAAACCGAAATAATCTTGATGATTGTTTATGAAAACCGAAAATTGTAATAAGGAATTTAAGGTATTCTCTTATGGAATTTAGGAAGTTTTAAACCAATGATTTTGAGCATGATATTCATGTTAACTAAGGTTTAGAATTTTAGTAGATGATATGATATGTTAACCGTGGGTTATATGTAGAGATTTGTAAAATAGTTTGTATGAATACATGTTTTAGTTTTTGTTAATTTTATGGATAGTTTGTATGACTTCATGTTTTAGTTTTATGTTAATTTTTATGGATGCTTGTTAACTGCATTATTGAGAAATTGTTTGAGAAATTTTGATGATAACCTAGTAAGGTTTGACTGAACTAATCAGCATGAAACCTAAGGACCACACTACATTATATGATTGTTAATATTATGTAATTATGTGATTTTTAAATATTAGGTGTTTATGTGATTTTTGGAATATTATGTTGTTATGTAAATTGTGAACATTATGTGGTTATGAGATTTTTGAAAATTATGTGATTATGAGAATTTGGAATATTATGTGTTATGCGTTGGTTAGGACTATGGCTAAGTGTAACAGTGTACTCATAGGATAGTCCTTATGTGATATGTGAAGGGTTTGAATTTCAGCCCTGTATTTGATATGTGAGGGGGCTGATGTTCGGCCTGCCTATTATGATTTTTGTGATGGGGGTTGATGTTCAGCCTGCCCGATATGATTTTTGTGATGACTATCCTAGAGTCTAGTTGACACTTAGGAGTCCACCTTTGTGAAATATGTTCACCTATGTGAAATATGAAATAAGATATGTCTGTTGTCCAGTAGGAACCTTTTGGGAGAACGGGTTTTGACGCAAAGTGCCATGTCTTGGTCGGACAGGGGCCACCTCTTGATGTCATTACTCTTTTATGTGATGGGGTAATATCAGACGCAAAGTGCCATGTCTTGATCAGACAGGGGCCACCTCTTGATGTCATTACTCTTTTATGTGATGGGGTGATATAAGACGCAAAGTGCCATGTCTTGATCAGACAGGGGCCACCTCTTGATGTCATCACTCTCATTTTGTGACGTTGGGTGTCGTAGAGCAAAGTGCCACGTCATGACCTGACGGGGGCCACCTCTTGAATCTACACACAATCCATCGATGTGTTATGGGGTGAGAGAGCAAAGTGCCACGTCGTGACCTGGCGGGGGCCACCTCTTGATTCTACTCACTATCCATGTTTATGTGTTGCACGAGATTTTGCAGCTCCCAGTGCTTTGGCCAAGCCGGGTTAGACCATATTGGTCACTACTGAATATGCTGGACAACTAGGTTAATTAAGTATGGTGTGTTTAGTTGGTTTAGAATATATGTGTTTAATTGGGTTAGAGTAAAACTCTAGAACCTGAATTTGTTATATGCTAGTGTGTACATTTAACTGTCTATATGACTTCTGTTTCTTTATTTTGTTATATGTTGACATAATGTTCTGTTAAATATTTTTAAAAATAATCTGCCTATATTTTTGAATGTATGTTATGGATGGTCGATTTAGACTATCCACTCACTGGGCTGTGTAGCTCACCCCTCACTATTTTCAGGCATAGAGCAGGGGCGCATGTCTTGAGTGCATTGGCGTGGATAATTATGCTGTTTGCTGTTTTAAGAATTTTTATGCTTAATTCTTGGGGCCGGTTGTGGCCTTAACATAAACTATATGAACTATGTGAATCATGAGACTATGTGAACTATGTGAAGTATGTTGCCAGTTATGGCAGTCTTATGAGTTTGATTTTTGTGTCACCGCGGGCTTCAGCCTGGTTTCGGTGTTTGGTATGAGTTTATAAAATCGATTTTGTGATTTTGTTTTGAATTTCGGCTTGTTGTATATTCTGTGCAATCGGTTTTGATATACCCTGTAACTTGCATATGTCTAGTGCAAGTATTGCCTGGTGGCAGGTACCTTTATGGATTTTATGAATTTGAATCGGTTTTGATATAACTGTTGCCTTGCATATGTCTAGTGCAAGGATTGCGTGGTGGCAGGTACCCTTATGAGATTTGAGTTTTGTGAATTTGTGTGTATGGATTTATGGAAATTTTTCAGATCGTGTTTTCTTGAACTCGGTTTTACCTAGCATATGATCGATCTTATATGAAACATCCTGTATCATTTGTGAATTGTGCCATTTGTTTGGGGTTAAGAATGTGGGATGTTACAGAATGGTATCAGAGGAGTTGGCTAGCTAAAACTTAGTTTGGGGGAAAACATGTTTGTGTATTGCTAGACACCTGTTAGGTTTATGATTGTTTTCCTGACTATGATATGTGTGTGTAGGCATTTAAGATGGTGCGAACCAGAGGAAATGCTAGTGATGAGGGCGAGCAGACCCCGAACCTCACGAGAACTATTGAGGCTCTGACTGGCATGGTTCAGCAACAAGGTGCTATGATAGAGAGGCAAGCTCAGATGCTGCAGCAGCAGCAGACTCAGCACCAAGAAGCACAACAGCAGCTTTTGCAGCAGCTGACTCGAGAGAGACCCCAGACTACTACTCGAGCGGTGGGGGATGACTCTCAGGAGGGCGCTCACAGGCGCTATGCTTCACTTGTGAGTGAATTCCAGAAACTGGGTCCTAGCTCATTTTATGGAGGCTCAGAATCCAGTAATGCCGAGAACTGGCAGTTATGCTTGGAAAAGATTTTCCAAGTTATGCGTTGCTCGGACGAAGACAAGTTATGTTTGACCACCTATATGATGCGTGCTGACGCAGATGAGTGGTGGAAAGGCGTAGTGAGACTTGCCGAAGAAAGACATGAGACTGTAGATTGGCCTTACTTCTTGTCTCGATTTAACGAGAAGTACTTCCCAGATAGCTTGGTTGAGGACCGAGAGGTGGAATTTATTCATCTGGAGCAGGGTGATATGACAGTGGACCAGTATGAATTACAGTTCACGAAATTGGGAAAGTATGCTCCTCACCTGATAAACACTGAAAAGAGGAGAGCTACCAAGTTTCTCAGAGGTCTCAGATGGGACATTAGAGAGCAGGTTGGTGCTCAACACTTGGAGACCTATGTTGAAACTGTTGGGCGAGCGTGCACCATTGAGAGGTATATATCTGAGAGGAGTTCTCATGTTGCCGTGACAGTAGTTCCTGCAGCTGAGGCGGCGGTTCCTCAGCATGGCAGAGGCGGCAAGGGTAAGAAGTACCCTAGGCATAAAGATTATAAGAAGAGCAGGTATAAGCCTTACTCCTACAAGGCACCGCAGCAGTCCAGGGATGCACCGCAGCAGTTCAGGGATGCCAGGGATGCAAGAAACAGTATCACTTGTAGTCATTGTGGGCTCAAGGGACATCTAGTGAAAGACTGCCATAGGAAGAATGGTGTATGCTTCAGGTGTAAGAAACCAGGGCACATGGCTAAGGACTGCAAAGAACCTGAGATGCAACCTAGAGGCGCAGATAAGCCTACAGTCCAGACTAGAGTGTATGCTGTGGCTGAGAAGGATACACGAGCTTCCCGATCCGTCGTGGAAGGTACTTTATTCGTATTTGATCAGTTAGCCCGCATATTATTTGACCCTGGTGCAAATTTATCTTTTGTATCTGTTAAGTTTGCTGCATGTTTACCTGTGTTACCTAAGGTGATGAATTATGCTGTGTCTGTGAGTACTCCCTTAGGAAAATCGTTATCTACAGATACTGTTTGTGCTGACTGTGTAGTACATGTAGAGGGTTATGAGTTTCTGGTAGATCTAATCCTCTTAGACATGCAAGGTTATGATATCATCTTAGGAATGGATTGGTTCTCTTCCCATCATGCCTCTGTGGATTGCTTTGAGAAAGTAATCACTTTGAATTTGTTAGATGGGAATCGACTTTTTGTGAGAGGTCTAGTGTCAGACCAAGGACCGCATGTGATATCTTTCCTGCAGGCCAGGAAATTACTTGCTAGTGGATGCAAGGGTTATCTTGCGCATGTTAAGGTGCAGGATGATTCTACTTCTGATTTGACTCAGATGGCGGTGGTGAAAGAATTTCCTGATGTGTTCTCTGAAGAATTTTCAGGCTTGCCACCAATTAGAGAAGTGGAATTTGGCATTGAGTTGGCGCCAGGTACGGCACCTATCTCCAGAGCTCCTTATCGTATGGCTACTTCAGAGTTGGCCGAGCTTAAGAAACAACTGGAGGAATTGTTAGAGAAAGGATATATTCGGCCTAGTGCTTCTCCTTGGGGAGCGCCAGTGTTATTTGTGAAGAAAAAAGATGGAACCCTGAGGATGTGTATAGACTACAGGCAGCTTAACCAAGTGACTATCAAGAATAAGTATCCTCTTCCCAGAATTGATGATCTATTTGATCAATTACAGGGAGCGACAGTGTTCTCTAAGATTGATCTGAGATCAGGGTATTATCAGCTTAGGGTCAAGGATGAGGATATATTTAAGACTACTTTCAGGACCAGGTATGGGCATTTCGAATTTTTAGTTATGCCTTTTGGACTGACGAATGCACCTGCTGTCTTCATGGATTTGATGAACAGGGTATTCCATGAGTTGCTTGACTCTTGTGTGGTGGTCTTTATAGACGATATATTGGTGTACTCTCAAACTACCTCAGATCATGTCAGTGATTTGCGCAGAGTATTGGAGATCTTGAGGAAGAACCGATTATATGCCAAGGCTAGTAAGTGTGAATTCTGGCTGGAAAAGATTAGTTTCCTTGGGCATGTGATTTCTGGTCAGGGGGTGTCTGTGGATCCAGTTAAAGTGCAAGCCATTCTTAATTGGGGAAGACCGACTAGTGCTACTGAGATCAGGAGTTTTCTGGGTTTGGCAGGTTACTACCGGCGATTTGTTGAGGGATTCTCCAAGCTGGCGGGTCCTCTAACTAAATTGACCAGAAAGGAGGCCAAGTTTATTTGGGATGATAAGTGTGAAGAGAGTTTTCAAGAGCTGAAAAGGAGATTGACTAGTACACCGATCCTCATTATACCTAGTGATGGGGAAAGGTTTACTGTTTATACAGATGCTTCTGGCAAAGGGTTGGGTTGTGTCTTGATGCAGAAGGGTTCTGTAGTAGCCTATGCTTCGAGACAACTGAAGGAGTATGAATTGAACTACCCTACTCATGATTTAGAGTTGGCGGCCGTAGTCTTTGCTTTGAAGATATGGCGTCACTATTTGTTGGGTCAGGAGTTTGATCTGTTCACTGATCACCAGAGTCTCAAGTATATCTTCACTCAGAAGGACTTGAACATGAGACAGAGAAGATGGATGGAGTTGATCAAAGACTATGACTTCTCCATTCAGTATCAGGCTGGAAAGGCCAATGTGGTGGCGGATGCTCTGAGCAGACATCCAGTTACTTCAGTAGCTGCTTTACGAGTCAGTGAGTGGCGGTTACTGCAGGAGTTCAGCGATCTCAGGATCAGTGTTACTCCTAGAGTTCAGTCGGGTTATGTGGCTTTTCTCAGAGTACAGTCTGCTTTGTTGCAGAAGATCAGAGATCAGCAGTCTGTGGATCCAAAATTAGTTCAGATCAGGGATAGTCTGGTTGATGGCGCAGTTCAGGATTTTAGCCTGTCTGATGATGGTATTCTTCGGTTTCGTGGAAGGGTATGTGTCCCTGAGGAACCGGGCTTGAGGAAAGAAATATTGGAGGACAGCCATAACTCCAAATATTCTCTACATCCTGGCGTGACTAAGATGTATCAGGACCTCAAGAAGAGTTTTTGGTGGCCGGGTATGAAGAAAGAAGTGTTTGATTTTGTCTCTAGGTGTTTAACCTGTCAGACTGTGAAGGCTGAACACCAGAAGCCTGGTGGTTTGTTGCAGCCTCTTCCTATTCCTGAGTGGAAGTGGGAATGTATCAGTATGGATTTTGTATGTGGTTTGCCCAGAACCAGATTGGGTCATGATGCTATTTGGGTGATTGTTGATAGACTCACTAAATCAGCCCATTTTCTTCCGATTAAGATGACTTATTCTCTAGAGAGACTGGCTAGATTATATATTGATGAGATAGTCAGACTGCATGGAGTGCCTGTTGATATTGTGTCTGACAGGGACTCTCGATTTCTGTCCAGATTTTGGAAGAGCTTACAGGAAGGTTTGGGTACTAAGTTGAATTTTAGTACAGCATATCATCCTCAGTCTGATGGCCAGACGGAGCGTACTATACAAACTCTAGAAGATCTGTTGAGAGCCTATGTGGTTGATTGGAGTTCTGAGTGGAACCGGGATCTATCTTTGATAGAGTTTACTTATAATAATAGCTTCCACTCCAGTATTCAGATGGCTCCTTATGAGGCTTTGTATGGGAGAAGGTGTAGGACTCCCTTGTGTTGGGAGGAAACTGGTGACAGAATGATTTTGAGATCTGATGCAGTACAGGAGACTACTGATAAGGTCAGAGAGATCCGGGATAAACTGAAAATTTCTCGGGACAGACAGAAGAGTTATGCTGACGACCGTCGTCGTTCCTTGGAGTTTATGGTAGGGGACCATGTGTTCTTGAAGGTGTCGCCTACTAAGGGTGTTATGAGATTTGGCAAAAAGGGCAAGTTGAGCCCTAGGTTTGTAAGCCCTTTTGATATTATTGAGAGAGTTGGTCCAGTGGCTTACCGATTGGCTTTACCTCCTGCTATGGATCATGTGCATAATGTATTCCATGTCTCTGCTTTGAGGAAATATCATCCTGATCCATCTCATGTGTTGGAGTTGGAACCTCTTCAGATTCAGAGTGATTTGACTTTTGAGGAAAGACCTCTCCGGATTGTGGATAGAAAAGATAAAGTCCTGAGGAACAAGACTATACCTTTGGTAAAGGTTATCTGGGGAAATCAGTCAGTTGAGGAGGCGACATGGGAGACTGAAGCTGATATGAGGAAATTTTATGCTTACCTCTTTGATGATATGGATGCTGAGCTTTAGAGGACTAAAGCTTTATAAGGAGGGAGGGATGTAAGATCCAAGGATCTTAAGTCCTGGTAAGCATTATTTTTGAATTAAATAAAATTATTGACTGTGATATTTTTCTATGCATTGGTTGTTAATAGTTATTTAACTAGAGATTTTTGGTTGTTAATTTATTGTAAATTAATTAGGGATTATTTGTTTGATTATTGGCTGTTAATTTATGATAAATTATTATTGGTTGTTCATGATAAATTAATTAGGATTTATGGGTTGTAAATTGTAAATAATTAATTAGACCTTATTGGTTAATTAGACCTTATTGGATATTAATTAAATCCTTAATGGATTTCGTTAAGTGAATGGTTAGTGGATGTTAAATTTAATTAGTTAACTAGCTTATTGGATGTTAGTTTAACCCTTATTGGACTTTCACTTAAACTAGGGGTTATTGGGTTTAAACTAATTGGGTTTTTAAAATTCGAATTTTTAGTTAAATGGGTTAAACCCTTTTGAATTAATTGGTTAGAGGGTTAAACATTAAAAACCGAAACTTAAGTGGGTAATTTCGGTTAGGGTGGAGATTTTGGCGATTTTTTGGCTTGAAGAAAACTTGGGCGACGGCTAGGAAGGAGTGGGCGATTCTTGGAGACTTGGAGGCGAAAATTCTTCTTCCTCTTCCTTTTCTCCCTTTGGCCGGCATCTTGGTGTTTGGAGGCGTTCCTTGTCAATTGTTGGCGTCTTCTTAGGAGTATTCCAAAGTCTTAGACGAATTCTTGTGGAAGTTTTTACCTTGGTATTCTCGGTTTAAGAGGTGAGTGGGTTGTCTAATTGATTTCTATCTATTTGTTTGTGTTAATTGATGAGTTAGATGATATATTCGCTTGTTGGAAATCTTACCATGCTAAAACCGAAATTCAAGACTTCACTATGATGAAAACCGAATTTTGTAAAGTTGAATATATCATGAAAACCGAATTTTTCAAAGTTGATTATATGATGAAAACCGAATTTTGTAAAGTTGATTATATCATGAAAACCGAATTTTTCAAAGGTGATTATATGATGATTATTTAACCGAAAATTTGTATGAAATTTAAGGTATTTTTATAGGAATTTTGGTAGCATTAAATCATTGAATTTTGAGTATGAAACTCTTGTTAATTATAGTTAAACCGAAATCAATTTTGGTAACATTAAGTCAATGATGTTTGTAGCATGAATGAAAACCGAAACCTTGTTGATGGTAGTTAAACCGAAATAATCTTGATGATTGTTTATGAAAACCGAAAATTGTAATAAGGAATTTAAGGTATTCTCTTATGGAATTTAGGAAGTTTTAAACCAATGATTTTGAGCATGATATTCATGTTAACTAAGGTTTAGAATTTTAGTAGATGATATGATATGTTAACCGTGGGTTATATGTAGAGATTTGTAAAATAGTTTGTATGAATACATGTTTTAGTTTTTGTTAATTT
The DNA here is from genome assembly GCA_027563935.2 of Costus lasius. Classification (NCBI taxonomy): domain Eukaryota; kingdom Viridiplantae; phylum Streptophyta; class Magnoliopsida; order Zingiberales; family Costaceae; genus Costus; species Costus lasius. The sequence continues at coordinate 88,472,098 of CM050450.1, read as the reverse complement.
TATGGATAGTTTGTATGACTTCATGTTTTAGTTTTATGTTAATTTTTATGGATGCTTGTTAACTGCATTATTGAGAAATTGTTTGAGAAATTTTGATGATAACCTAGTAAGGTTTGACTGAACTAATCAGCATGAAACCTAAGGACCACACTACATTATATGATTGTTAATATTATGTAATTATGTGATTTTTAAATATTAGGTGTTTATGTGATTTTTGGAATATTATGTTGTTATGTAAATTGTGAACATTATGTGGTTATGAGATTTTTGAAAATTATGTGATTATGAGAATTTGGAATATTATGTGTTATGCGTTGGTTAGGACTATGGCTAAGTGTAACAGTGTACTCATAGGATAGTCCTTATGTGATATGTGAAGGGTTTGAATTTCAGCCCTGTATTTGATATGTGAGGGGGCTGATGTTCGGCCTGCCTATTATGATTTTTGTGATGGGGGTTGATGTTCAGCCTGCCCGATATGATTTTTGTGATGACTATCCTAGAGTCTAGTTGACACTTAGGAGTCCACCTTTGTGAAATATGTTCACCTATGTGAAATATGAAATAAGATATGTCTGTTGTCCAGTAGGAACCTTTTGGGAGAACGGGTTTTGACGCAAAGTGCCATGTCTTGGTCGGACAGGGGCCACCTCTTGATGTCATTACTCTTTTATGTGATGGGGTAATATCAGACGCAAAGTGCCATGTCTTGATCAGACAGGGGCCACCTCTTGATGTCATTACTCTTTTATGTGATGGGGTGATATAAGACGCAAAGTGCCATGTCTTGATCAGACAGGGGCCACCTCTTGATGTCATCACTCTCATTTTGTGACGTTGGGTGTCGTAGAGCAAAGTGCCACGTCATGACCTGACGGGGGCCACCTCTTGAATCTACACACAATCCATCGATGTGTTATGGGGTGAGAGAGCAAAGTGCCACGTCGTGACCTGGCGGGGGCCACCTCTTGATTCTACTCACTATCCATGTTTATGTGTTGCACGAGATTTTGCAGCTCCCAGTGCTTTGGCCAAGCCGGGTTAGACCATATTGGTCACTACTGAATATGCTGGACAACTAGGTTAATTAAGTATGGTGTGTTTAGTTGGTTTAGAATATATGTGTTTAATTGGGTTAGAGTAAAACTCTAGAACCTGAATTTGTTATATGCTAGTGTGTACATTTAACTGTCTATATGACTTCTGTTTCTTTATTTTGTTATATGTTGACATAATGTTCTGTTAAATATTTTTAAAAATAATCTGCCTATATTTTTGAATGTATGTTATGGATGGTCGATTTAGACTATCCACTCACTGGGCTGTGTAGCTCACCCCTCACTATTTTCAGGCATAGAGCAGGGGCGCATGTCTTGAGTGCATTGGCGTGGATAATTATGCTGTTTGCTGTTTTAAGAATTTTTATGCTTAATTCTTGGGGCCGGTTGTGGCCTTAACATAAACTATATGAACTATGTGAATCATGAGACTATGTGAACTATGTGAAGTATGTTGCCAGTTATGGCAGTCTTATGAGTTTGATTTTTGTGTCACCGCGGGCTTCAGCCTGGTTTCGGTGTTTGGTATGAGTTTATAAAATCGATTTTGTGATTTTGTTTTGAATTTCGGCTTGTTGTATATTCTGTGCAATCGGTTTTGATATACCCTGTAACTTGCATATGTCTAGTGCAAGTATTGCCTGGTGGCAGGTACCTTTATGGATTTTATGAATTTGAATCGGTTTTGATATAACTGTTGCCTTGCATATGTCTAGTGCAAGGATTGCGTGGTGGCAGGTACCCTTATGAGATTTGAGTTTTGTGAATTTGTGTGTATGGATTTATGGAAATTTTTCAGATCGTGTTTTCTTGAACTCGGTTTTACCTAGCATATGATCGATCTTATATGAAACATCCTGTATCATTTGTGAATTGTGCCATTTGTTTGGGGTTAAGAATGTGGGATGTTACATCAACAAAGAAAAACGGCTTTCCATAAATAGAAAGCACTAAGTCCTCCTTCAATGCCCACGTTACCATGCCCCATCGAACTTCTCTCAAAATGAACCATATGTTCACATAAGTGAACCGGTTCATTTTAATTTGGTTTAATTGCATTTGGTTCAAAGACCAAATCAAACCAAGCCCAAACCAAGACATGGTTTAGATCACCTATGAACCAGATGGTTCAAGATCTAACCATTCATCTCTTGATGCTCTTGATCTCATCGATCTAGCATCAGATCTCTCGATCGAAGTTTACCGATCTAAAGCCCTAATCAATCAAACATGATCAGACCAGATCTCACTTACAATCAGAGTTTAAATTCCTTTAAACTGAACCAAAACAATTCAGTCCACACGATCTGACATAAGTAAGCCATATCATCAAATTGTGCGACCCTAAGGGTTTCCTTTAAATGTCGGTAACTATAACTTACGTTATCACGATCAGTGAGGGGTATCTAGCAACACATCACTGTCTCCCGATATAAAGGAAAGAGTCTTCCAAGACTACACCCAAACCATAGCACAAGTGTGAATTTAACTCACTAGGCATACATGTTTCCTTTGCCACTGGATGTTCTTATTGGACAAGTGTGTCAAGCCTGTAAATCCAATACGATGAGAATGATTAGATCAGATGAACATAGTCATCTGGGTATGGCCATACACTTTCTCAATCATCTCATCCAGGGGGGGCCCATTAGAACATCACACTCCAAACTAGGAGACGGCAATCCTATATCTATCACTAGTGCCCTAACATGACTCATGCTCATTATCCAAGATAATCTATAACCATTATATTTCAAATGATATTGAACTACCTCAAAACAATGCCAATCATCATTTAGAAACACAAGTGATCTCAAGTCAAAGGAAATATGCCACTTGTTTGCATACAAGGATTATTCACATTGTGACAAGCAATTGAACATCCTATGTAGGGTCTGTCCAGTACATCCAATGTACCCATGAGTCTACATCTTATTCCATGCTCAAAGCATCCTATAAGATTAGAACACATATTAGTCTCAATCATATCAAGGCTATCTCATGTTCACCAAGATATCTCGACTAAGGACTTAACTGCATGTCAGCCAAGCTGAACAGCATTGAGACATTATTCAGAAGTATACATATTGCAGCAGATGATGTAACAACTTGAATAACAACCATTGCCTTTATAAACATAAGGTTTATACATGATACTGATACAATCCCAAGGCCTCAAACATTAGCCTTAAGGGCATACTCCAATAGGGTGAAGAAGAAAGGAGAAAGCCAACTTGGTATCAAAGCAAGAGAATAGAAAAATAGGCGAACCTGACCCACCGGAGGGTGAGATTTACTTCTTATAAAGCTGAAAACCAAGCCAAGTGAAAGACGCCGGTCGCCGATTCTTACAACTCCGAAGGCGAAGCAACCTCACCTTCCACATAAGCTGGAAGCTCACTCTAGCTCACCAGGAGATCCCTATTACCAAGAGAACTACTCAACACTTAGCCCTACCTCCTCTTTTATAGAATAAGAGGGGAGGAAACAAACGAAATACACAAGAGACACTCTACTCTAACCAGCTACCAACTCTTGCAGGCCACAAAAGTGGTCAAGCTGCAACTACAAGACAAGGAATAACAACTACCTAATATTCTCTGAAGCTGGTCGTGCGATCCTGCGTTCTTGTACGTGAAAGTACCCCTTAAACTAAGGGGGGTCCCCTTCTAGGGGGAGCGAAAACCCTAGGCAGTGGCGCATAAAATTTTTGGGCAGCGGATTAGGGTTTCAAGAATCGGTTCATGTGATATGATCAACCAAATGGAAACGATTGCATGTAAGAGATAAAACTCATACCATAGCCATTTCGAATGGCGCCTAGGAAGCAAAGATCAAAGCATATCTTCTCCAGAGGTGACGCACACAGTTGATGTCGCCTACTCCTCTTTGCGATCCTTGTGCTTGTAAGATCCAAGGATCTTAAGTTCTGGTAAGCATTATTTTCTATGATAAATTATGATAAATTATTGATGTAAATAAAATTATTGACTGAGTTATTATTCCTGAGTATTGATTGTTAATTTATGATAAATTAACTAGAGATTTTGTTGTTAATTAACTGATTTATTGATTGTTAATTTGTAATTAATGGATTTGAGTTTATTTGGTTGTTAATTTATTGTAAATTAATTAGAGATTATTGATTTGATTATTGGCTGTTAATTTATGATAAATTATTATTGGTTGTCCATGATAAATTAATTAGGATTTATGGGTTGTAAATTGTAAGTTAATTAATTAGACCTTATTGGTTAATTAAATCCTTATTGGATATTAATTAAGTCCTTATTGGATTTCGGTTAAGTGAATGGTTAATGGTTAAGTTAATTAAATTAATTGGTTAACTATGGGTTATTGGGTTTGAAAAATTCGAAATTATGAGTTAAATGGGTTAAACCCTATTGGAATTAATTGGTTAATGGGTTTAAAATTTAAAAACCCAAAGTTTAAGTGGTAATATCGACTAGGGTGAGATTGTGGGCGTTTTTTTTGGCTTGAGGAAATCTTGGGGCGGCTAGGGCAAAGAAGAAGGCGATTCTTGGAGTTGTTGAGGTGATTTTCTTCATCTTCTTCCCCTTGGCGATTTTTCCTTGAAGTGAAGAAATTTCCTTGGTGTTTGGTGGTGACATCAAAGGCTTTGAACGATTTCTTTTGTGGAAAATTTTCGGTTTAAGAGGTGAGTGGATTTTCTCTTCCACTTAATCCATGTATGCTTGAGATTATTGCTTAGAAACATGGCATGAACCCTTAATTTCAATTTTTGTACATATTTCTATGTTTTCCCTAAAATTTCGAAAACCCTAGATTGTATGAGAATTAGGGCTTTTCATTTTTAAGGCTTCTAATCATCAATTAGACCTTGTTTAAGCATGTATGTAGCTTTAGTTTTTCAATTGCATGAAGTTTAGGGCTTGAATGAGAATTTCGACCCTTCTTCATGAAGTTACGCCCAAATGCATGGGTAAAATTTGGGGAAAACTTGATATTCATGAAATTAGGTATATGAGGACTCTACTGTAATTTTTTGAGAATTTTTAGAAATAAAAGTTTCTGTTGACTGACATTGACCTAGGGGTAATTCGGTAAATTTTCTAGTTAAAATTGGGGAAAACTTGAAATTTCGAATCTAGGGATCATGAGGGATGTAATGAATATTTTTACGAAATTTTTGGATAACTTTTCCTGCATGACTTAAACTTTGAACTAGGGGTATTTCTGTCTTTTGTTATCAGAACTAGTAGAAAACTATGAAGTTGTGATATTCTACATTTATGTTAATTGTGAACGAAATTTGGTGAATTTTCTGTATTATTATGTATTTTTAATTGAGTGGTGTATGTAGAAAGTAATGACATGAAATATTGATAGAGAACATTGGTTGATAACTTAGCAAAATTACACTGAACTGACCAGCCTGAAATTTAAGGACTACACTATGTTATGTGATTTTTAAATATTGTGATTTGTGATTTTTGGCATGTTAAGTGATCTTTGAATATGTGAATATTATGTGGTTATGTGAAATTCGAAAATTATGTGGTTATGAGGTTCGAATATTATGTGTTGTGATTATGTGATGGTTAGGACTAAGGCTAGGTGTAACTATGAACTCAAGGGGATAGCCCTGTTATGTGATATGTTAAGGGTTTGAATTTCAGCCCTGTATTGTGATATGTGAGGAGGTTGATGTTCAGCCTGCCTATTGTGATTATTGTGATGGGGGTTGATGTTCAGCCTGCCGATGTGATTTTGTGATGGCTATCCTAGAGTCTAGTTGACACTTAGGAGTCCACCTTTGTGAAATGTGAAATAAGATATGTGTGTTGTCCAGTAGGAACCTTTTGGGAGAACGGGTTTTGACCCAAAGTGCCATGTCTTGGTCAGACAGGGGCCACCTCTTGATGTCATTACTCTTTTATGTGTTGGGAATGGTATAAGACCCAAAGTGCCATGTCTTGGTCAGACAGGGGCCACCTCTTGATGTCACCATTCTCGTTTTGTGTTGGGAATGATATAAGACCCAAAGTGCCATGTCCTGATCAGACAGGGGCCACCTCTTGATGTCATCATTCTCGTTTTATGTTATGGCGTGATAGACCAGCGTGCCACGTCGTGACCTGACGGGGGCCACCTCCTGATTCTATTCTCGTTTTATGTTATGGCGTGATAGACCAGCGTGCCACGTCGTGACCTGACGGGGGCCACCTCCTGATTCTATTCACTGTCCATGTTTATGTGTTGCACGAGATTTTGCAGCTCCCAGTGCTTTGGCCAAGCCGGGTTAGACCATATTGGTCACTACTGAATATGCTGGACAACTAGGTTAAAAATGTGTTGGTGTGTTTAGTTGGTTTAGAATATGTGTGTTTAGTTGGTTTAGAGTATAACTCTAGAACCTGAGTTTGTTTAGAACCTGAGTTGATTATGTTAGTGTGTACATCTGACTGTTTATGTGACTTCTGTATATTTAATCTGGTGATATGTTGACATTATGTTCCTGTTAAAGATTTTTAAAACAATCTGCCTATATTTTTGAGTGTATGTTATGGATGGTCAAATAGACTATCCACTCACTGGGCTGTGTAGCTCACCCCTCACTATTTTCAGGTATAGAGCAGGAGCGCAGTTAGCATGATATTGATGTTGTGATTTATGCTTATGATGCCGGTTGTGGCCCCATGTTTATGCTTAATTAATTTGAGGCTGGCTGTGGCCGAATATGAATTTTATGATTTATGTGAACCATGTGATGTGAACCATGTGAACTATGAAAAATTGTGTTGCCAGACTGTGGCAGTTAAATGATGTTGATTCTTGTGTCACCGCGGGCTTCAGCCTGGTTTCGGTGTTTGGTATTAGTTTATAAAATCGATTTTGTGGATTTGTTTTGAAATTGGAGTTGATGTGTATTTTTGCAATCGGTTTTGATACAACTGTAACGTGCATATGTCTAGTGCACGTATTGCGTGGTGGCAGGTACCTTTATGAGATTTATGATTTGTGATTCGAAGATTTTATGTGTTTGGAGTTTTGAAAATTTTCAGATCGTGTTTTCTTGAACTCGGTTTTACCTAGCATTTGATCGATCTTATATGAAACATCCTATTCCCTTTGTGATTGTGTTCTTTGTTTGGGGTTAAGAATGTGGGATGTTACAGAATGGTATCAGAGGAGTTGGCTAGCTAAAACTTAGTTCGGGGGGAAAACATGTTTGTGTATTGCTAGACACCTGATAGGTTTATGTTTGTTTTCCTGACTATGGTATGTGTGTGGAGGGCGCTCACAGGCGCTATGCTTCACTTGTGAGTGAATTCCAGAAACTGGGTCCTAGTTCTTTTTATGGGGGCTCAGAATCCAGTACTGCTGAGAACTGGCAGTTGTGCTTGGAAAAGATTTTCCAAGTCATGCGCTGCTCAGATGAGGATAAGTTATGTCTGACCACCTATATGATGCGTGCGGACGCAGATGAGTGGTGGAAGGGCGTGGTGAGACTTGCCGAAGAAAGACATGAGACTGTTGGGCGAGCACGCACCATTGAGAGATACATAGCTGAGAGGAGTTCTCATGTTGCCGTGACAGTGGTTCCTGCAGCTGAGGCGGCGGCTCCTCAGTATGGCAGTGGCGGCAAGGGTAAGAAGTACCCTAAACATAAGGACACCAAGAAGAGCAGGTATAAGCCTTACTCTTATAAGGCACCGCAGCAGTCCAGGGATGCACCGCAGCAGTTCAGGGATGCCAGGGATGTGAGAAACAGTATCACAGAGGACCGGACTTGTAGTTATTGTGGGCTCAAGGGACATCTAGTGAAAGATTGTCATAAGAAGAATGGTGTATGCTTCAGGTGTAAGAAACCAGGACACATGGTCAAGGATTGCAAAGAGCCTGAGATGCAGCCTAGAGGCGCAGAGAAGCCTACAGTCCAGACACGAGTTTATGCTGTGGCTGAGAAGGATACACGAGCTTCCCGATCCGTCGTGGAAGGTACCTTATTTGTATTTGATCAGTTAGCTCGCATTCTATTTGACCCTGGTGCAAACTTGTCTTTTGTCTCTGTTAAGTTTGCTGCATGTTTACCTGTTGTACCTAAGATGCTAGATTATGCTGTGTCTGTTAGTACTCCTTTGGGAAAGTCATTGTCTACAGACACTGTGTGTGCTGATTGTGTGATGCATGTAGAGGGTTATGAGTTTCTAGTGGATTTAATCCTCCTAGACATGCAAGACTATGATGTCATTCTAGGTATGGATTGGTTGTCCTCACATCATGCCTCTGTGGATTGCTTTGAGAAAGTAATCACTTTAAATCTGTTAGATGGAAACCGGATTTTTGTGAGAGGTCTAGTGTCAGACCAAAGACCGCATGTGATATCTTTCCTGCAGGCCAGGAAGTTACTTGCTAGTGGGTGCAAGGGTTATCTTGCACATGTCAAGGTGCAGGATGATTCTAATTCTGATCTGACTCAGATGGCAGTGGTGAAAGAGTTTCCTAATGTATTCTCTGAGGAATTTTCAGGTTTACCACCAGTTAGAGAAGTGGAGTTTGGCATTGAGTTGGCGCCGGGTACGGCACCCATCTCCAGAGCTCCTTATTGTATGGCTACTTCAGAGTTGGCCGAGCTTAAGAAGCAACTGGAAGAGTTGCTGGAAAAAGGGTACATCCGGCCTAGTGTTTCTCCCTGGGGAGCGCCAGTGTTATTTGTGAAGAAGAAAGATGGAACCCTGAGGATGTGTATAGACTACAGGCAGTTGAATCAAGTGACCATTAAGAATAAGTATCCTCTTCCCAGAATTGATGATCTGTTTGATCAGTTACAGGGAGCTACAGTGTTCTCTAAGATTGATCTGAGATCAGGGTATTATCAGCTTAGAGTCAAGGATGAGGATATATTTAAGACTGCTTTCAGGACCAGGTATGGGCATTTCGAATTTTTAGTTATGCCTTTTGGACTGACGAATGCACCTGCTGTCTTCATGGATTTGATGAACAGGGTATTCCATGAGTTGCTTGACTCTTGTGTAGTAGTCTTTATAGACGATATATTGGTGTACTCTCAGACTACCTCAGATCATGTCAGTGATTTGCGCAGAGTACTGGAGGTTCTGAGGAAGAATCAATTATTTGCCAAGGCTAGTAAGTGTGAGTTCTGGCTAGAGAAGATCAGCTTCTTGGGACATGTGATTTCTGGTCAGGGGGTGTCTGTGGATCCAGTTAAGGTGCAAGCCATCCTTAATTGGGGAAGACCGACTAGTGCTACTGAGATCAAGAGTTTCCTGGGTTTAGCAGGTTACTACCGGAGATTTGTTGAGGGGTTCTCCAAGCTGGCGGGTCCTTTAACTAAATTAACCAGAAAGGAGGCTAAGTTTATTTGGGATGACAAGTGTGAAGAGAGCTTCCAAGAGCTGAAAAGGAGATTGACTAGTACACCGATCCTCATTATTTCTAGTGATGGGGAAAGGTTTACTGTTTATACTGATGCTTCAGGCAAAGGGTTGGGTTGTGTCTTGATGCAGAAGGGTTCTGTGGTAGCCTATGCTTCCAGACAACTGAAGGAGTATGAATTGAACTACCCTACTCATGATTTAGAGTTGGCAGCCGTAGTCTTTGCTTTGAAGATATGGCGTCATTATTTGTTGGGTCAGGAATTTGATCTATTCACTGATCACCAGAGTCTCAAGTATATCTTCACTCAGAAGGAGTTGAACATGAGACAGAGGAGATGGATGGAGTTGATCAAAGATTATGATTTCTCTATTCAGTATCAGGCTGGAAAGGCCAATGTAGTAGCGGATGCACTGAGCAGACATCCAGTTACTTCAGTAGCTGCACTACGGGTCAGTGAGTGGCAGTTACTGCAGGAGTTCAGAGATCTCAGGATCAGCGTTTCTCCTAGAGTTCAGACTGGTTATGTGGCTTTTCTCAGAGTACAGTCTGCTTTGTTGCAGAAGATCAGAGATCAGCAGTCTGTGGATCCGAAATTATTCCAGATCAGGGGTAGTCTGATTGATGGCGCAGTTCAGGACTTTAGTGTGTCTGATGATGGTATTCTTCGGTTTCGTGGAAGGGTATGTGTCCCTGAGGAACCGAACTTGAGGAAAGAAATATTGGAGGACAGCCATAACTCCAAATATTCTCTACATCCTGGCGTGACTAAGATGTATCAGGACCTCAAGAAAAGTTTTTGGTGGCCGGGTATGAAGAAAGAGGTATATGATTTTGTCTCTAGATGTTTGACCTGTCAGACTATAAAGGCTGAACACCAGAAGCCTGGTGGTTTGTTGCAGTCTCTTCCTATTCCTGAGTGGAAGTGGGAATGCATCAGTATGGATTTTGTGTGTGGTTTGCCTAGAACCAGATTGGGTCATGATGCTATTTGGGTGATTGTTGATAGACTCACCAAATCAGCCCATTTTCTTCCGATCAAGATGACTTATTCTTTGGAGAGACTGGCTAGATTGTACATTGATGAGATAGTCAGACTACATGGAGTGCCTGTCGATATTGTGTCTGATAGGGACTCTCGATTTTTGTCCAGATTTTGGAGGAGTTTACAGGAGGGTTTGGGTACTAAGTTGAGTTTTAGTACCGCATACCATCCTCAGTCTGATGGCCAGACGGAGCGTACTATACAGACTCTAGAGGATTTGTTGAGAGCCTATGTGGTTGATTGGAGTTCTGAGTGGGACCGGGATCTATCTTTGATAGAGTTCACTTATAATAATAGTTTCCACTCCAGTATTCAGATGGCTCCTTATGAGGCTTTGTATGGGAGAAGGTGTAGGACTCCCTTGTGTTGGGAGGAAACTGGTGACAGAATGATTTTGAGATCTGATGCAGTACAGGAGACTACTGATAAGGTCAGAGAGATTCAGGATAAACTGAAAATTGCTCGGGACAGACAGAAGAGTTATGCTGATGACCGTCGTCGTCCCTTGGAGTTTATGGTAGGGGACCATGTGTTCTTGAAGGTGTCGCCTACTAAGGGTGTTATGAGATTTGGCAAAAAGGGCAAGTTGAACCCTAGGTTTGTAGGCCCTTTTGATATTATTGAGAGAGTTGGTCCAGTGGCTTACCGATTGGCTTTACCTCCTGCTATGGATCATGTGCATAATGTATTCCATGTCTCTGCTTTGAGGAAATATCATCCTGATCCATCTCATGTGTTGGAGTTGGAACCTCTTCAGATTCAGAGTGACTTGACTTTTGAGGAAAGACCTCTCCGGATTGTGGATAGAAAAGATAAAGTTCTGAGGAACAAGACTATACCTTTGGTGAAGGTTATCTGGGGAAATCAATCAGTTGAAGAAGCGACTTGGGAGACTGAAGCTGATATGAGGAAAAATTATGCTTACCTCTTTGATGATATGGATGCTGAGCTTTAGAGGACTAAAGCTTTATAAGGAGGGAGGAATGTAAGATCCAAGGATCTTAAGTTCTGGTAAGCATTATTTTCTATGATAAATTATGATAAATTATTGATGTAAATAAAATTATTGACTGAGTTATTATTCCTGAGTATTGATTGTTAATTTATGATAAATTAACTAGAGATTTTGTTGTTAATTAACTGATTTATTGATTGTTAATTTGTAATTAATGGATTTGAGTTTATTTGGTTGTTAATTTATTGTAAATTAATTAGAGATTATTGATTTGATTATTGGCTGTTAATTTATGATAAATTATTATTGGTTGTCCATGATAAATTAATTAGGATTTATGGGTTGTAAATTGTAAGTTAATTAATTAGACCTTATTGGTTAATTAAATCCTTATTGGATATTAATTAAGTCCTTATTGGATTTCGGTTAAGTGAATGGTTAATGGTTAAGTTAATTAAATTAATTGGTTAACTATGGGTTATTGGGTTTGAAAAATTCGAAATTATGAGTTAAATGGGTTAAACCCTATTGGAATTAATTGGTTAATGGGTTTAAAATTTAAAAACCCAAAGTTTAAGTGGTAATATCGACTAGGGTGAGATTGTGGGCGTTTTTTTTGGCTTGAGGAAATCTTGGGGCGGCTAGGGCAAAGAAGAAGGCGATTCTTGGAGTTGTTGAGGTGATTTTCTTCATCTTCTTCCCCTTGGCGATTTTTCCTTGAAGTGAAGAAATTTCCTTGGTGTTTGGTGGTGACATCAAAGGCTTTGAACGATTTCTTTTGTGGAAAATTTTCGGTTTAAGAGGTGAGTGGATTTTCTCTTCCACTTAATCCATGTATGCTTGAGATTATTGCTTAGAAACATGGCATGAACCCTTAATTTCAATTTTTGTACATATTTCTATGTTTTCCCTAAAATTTCGAAAACCCTAGATTGTATGAGAATTAGGGCTTTTCATTTTTAAGGCTTCTAATCATCAATTAGACCTTGTTTAAGCATGTATGTAGCTTTAGTTTTTCAATTGCATGAAGTTTAGGGCTTGAATGAGAATTTCGACCCTTCTTCATGAAGTTACGCCCAAATGCATGGGTAAAATTTGGGGAAAACTTGATATTCATGAAATTAGGTATATGAGGACTCTACTGTAATTTTTTGAGAATTTTTAGAAATAAAAGTTTCTGTTGACTGACATTGACCTAGGGGTAATTCGGTAAATTTTCTAGTTAAAATTGGGGAAAACTTGAAATTTCGAATCTAGGGATCATGAGGGATGTAATGAATATTTTTACGAAATTTTTGGATAACTTTTCCTGCATGACTTAAACTTTGAACTAGGGGTATTTCTGTCTTTTGTTATCAGAACTAGTAGAAAACTATGAAGTTGTGATATTCTACATTTATGTTAATTGTGAACGAAATTTGGTGAATTTTCTGTATTATTATGTATTTTTAATTGAGTGGTGTATGTAGAAAGTAATGACATGAAATATTGATAGAGAACATTGGTTGATAACTTAGCAAAATTACACTGAACTGACCAGCCTGAAATTTAAGGACTACACTATGTTATGTGATTTTTAAATATTGTGATTTGTGATTTTTGGCATGTTAAGTGATCTTTGAATATGTGAATATTATGTGGTTATGTGAAATTCGAAAATTATGTGGTTATGAGGTTCGAATATTATGTGTTGTGATTATGTGATGGTTAGGACTAAGGCTAGGTGTAACTATGAACTCAAGGGGATAGCCCTGTTATGTGATATGTTAAGGGTTTGAATTTCAGCCCTGTATTGTGATATGTGAGGAGGTTGATGTTCAGCCTGCCTATTGTGATTATTGTGATGGGGGTTGATGTTCAGCCTGCCGATGTGATTTTGTGATGGCTATCCTAGAGTCTAGTTGACACTTAGGAGTCCACCTTTGTGAAATGTGAAATAAGATATGTGTGTTGTCCAGTAGGAACCTTTTGGGAGAACGGGTTTTGACCCAAAGTGCCATGTCTTGGTCAGACAGGGGCCACCTCTTGATGTCATTACTCTTTTATGTGTTGGGAATGGTATAAGACCCAAAGTGCCATGTCTTGGTCAGACAGGGGCCACCTCTTGATGTCACCATTCTCGTTTTGTGTTGGGAATGATATAAGACCCAAAGTGCCATGTCCTGATCAGACAGGGGCCACCTCTTGATGTCATCATTCTCGTTTTATGTTATGGCGTGATAGACCAGCGTGCCACGTCGTGACCTGACGGGGGCCACCTCCTGATTCTATTCTCGTTTTATGTTATGGCGTGATAGACCAGCGTGCCACGTCGTGACCTGACGGGGGCCACCTCCTGATTCTATTCACTGTCCATGTTTATGTGTTGCACGAGATTTTGCAGCTCCCAGTGCTTTGGCCAAGCCGGGTTAGACCATATTGGTCACTACTGAATATGCTGGACAACTAGGTTAAAAATGTGTTGGTGTGTTTAGTTGGTTTAGAATATGTGTGTTTAGTTGGTTTAGAGTATAACTCTAGAACCTGAGTTTGTTTAGAACCTGAGTTGATTATGTTAGTGTGTACATCTGACTGTTTATGTGACTTCTGTATATTTAATCTGGTGATATGTTGACATTATGTTCCTGTTAAAGATTTTTAAAACAATCTGCCTATATTTTTGAGTGTATGTTATGGATGGTCAAATAGACTATCCACTCACTGGGCTGTGTAGCTCACCCCTCACTATTTTCAGGTATAGAGCAGGAGCGCAGTTAGCATGATATTGATGTTGTGATTTATGCTTATGATGCCGGTTGTGGCCCCATGTTTATGCTTAATTAATTTGAGGCTGGCTGTGGCCGAATATGAATTTTATGATTTATGTGAACCATGTGATGTGAACCATGTGAACTATGAAAAATTGTGTTGCCAGACTGTGGCAGTTAAATGATGTTGATTCTTGTGTCACCGCGGGCTTCAGCCTGGTTTCGGTGTTTGGTATTAGTTTATAAAATCGATTTTGTGGATTTGTTTTGAAATTGGAGTTGATGTGTATTTTTGCAATCGGTTTTGATACAACTGTAACGTGCATATGTCTAGTGCACGTATTGCGTGGTGGCAGGTACCTTTATGAGATTTATGATTTGTGATTCGAAGATTTTATGTGTTTGGAGTTTTGAAAATTTTCAGATCGTGTTTTCTTGAACTCGGTTTTACCTAGCATTTGATCGATCTTATATGAAACATCCTATTCCCTTTGTGATTGTGTTCTTTGTTTGGGGTTAAGAATGTGGGATGTTACAGTGCTAGCAAGATCCAAAGAAGTCTTTGATCGAAAATGAGAAAGGGATGAAGAGATCTTTTCTTTGCCGATTTCTCCTCCAAAACCAAGGCGTCGTCACCCACGGAAAAAACAAGAGGAATGCGTTCAAGTGGCGAGAATAGAGAGAGCACTCTCTTTCGAACGTGAGTCTCCAAGTGGAGATCATGGTTGCTAAAAATAGCACCACTAACCGCCCAACATGTTCACGCCAAGTGAACTTGTCGCCAATGCTTGAACCATTTTGGTTTAATTTAATTTTGGTTCAATTACCAAATAAACCAAACGACATGGCCTAGATCATATTAAAACCCTAAGGTTCCAGATCTAGCCGTTGATCTCTATGATGCTCCTGATCTGACCGATCTAGCATCTCTTCTCTCGATCGAAGCTTACCGATCTCAAGCCCTAATCAATCAAACATGATCAGACCAGATCTCACTCACAATCAGAGATTAAATCCCTTTAAACTGAACCCGAAACAATTCAGTCCACACGATCTGACTTAAGTAAGCCATATCATCAATTGTGCGACCCTGAGGGTTTCCTTAAAACATCGGTAACGATAATTTACATTATCACAACCAGTGAGGGGTATCTAGCAACACATCACTGTCTCCCGGTATCAAGGAAAGAGTCTTCCAAGACTTCACCCAAAAACAGCACAAGTGTGAATCAATTCACAAAGCATACATATTTCCTTTACCACTGGATGTTCTTATTGGACAAGCCTGTCAAGCTCGTAACTCCAATATGATGAGCATGATTAGAACAGATGAGCACTGTCACCTGGGTATGGCCATACACTCTCTCAATCATCTCATCCAGGGGGCCCCTTTAGAACATCACACTCCTTAAACAAGGAGACGGCAATCCTATGTCTATCACTAGTGCTCTAACCTGATTCAAGCTCACCATCCAAGATAGTCTATAATCATTATGTTTCAAATGATATTGAACTACCTCAAAACAATGACAATCATCATTTAGAAAACACAAGTGATCTCAAGTCAGAGGAAATGTGCCACTTGTCTTAATCAAGGAATATTCACATTGTGACAAACAATTGAACATCCTAGTAGGGTCTGTCCAGTACATCCCATGTACCCATGAGTCTACATCTTATTCCATGCTCGAAGCATCCTATAAGATTAGAACACATATTAGTCTTAACCATATCGAGGCTGTCTCATGTTTACCAAGATATATCGACTAAGGACATAATAGCATGTCAGCCCAGCTGAACAGCTTTGAGACATTATTCAGAAGAACATATATTGCAGCAGACAATGTAGCTAACTGAATAACAACCATGCCTTTATAAACACATAGAGTTTATTACATGATACTTGTTACATTCCCATAGGCCTCAAACATTAGCCTTAAGGGCATACCCCAACAGTACGGGGGCGGTTTAGACGCGCTCTGAGCACACAGTTACAAAACAGCAGAACTTCGATGTTGTGGGCTGGGTCACCACAGTCGCGGCTTGTTCTTGGGCCGTGTTGCTAATCAGATTACACAGCCCACTTGGAGTTGGATCTTTAGGAGGTTGGCTTGTAGTGCCCTAGGGCTGTGCCACTTCGGTATGGGTGTAATGAGGGCTAATGACGCCCAAGAAACGGTCCGGGGGCTTACTTTGGTGTTGGGATCACTAGATTTTCACCTTGCTGGGCTCCTTTGGGTCATCATGGGGTGGAGCAACATGGTAGGGGGGGCGGTGCACATCAAAGTGGGGTCATCGGGGCTGCAACGCATCTCCAGGGGCGGACACGGCCTGGTCGTGATGGCGAGCACGGCCGTGTTCGAAAATGGGCAAAGTCCACAGAATCGGGCACGGCTTGCCCGTGACTAGGAGCACGCCCGTGTTCGGTGTGGCCGAAATCCACATAGCCGGGCATGACTTGCCCGTGATTTGGAGCACGCCCGTGTTCGGTGTTCGCGTCTTCGGGCGACCGTGTCACGGCCGTGACGGGGCACACGGCCTGGCCGTGTCGTGGTCTGGGGAACTCTGACTGAGGTGAAAATTCCGGAGAAAAATTCCTGGGGTCCTGGGGGAGTCTCCCCAAGTGTCTTTTAGAGGGATTGGGCCGCCCTCAAGTGTGTTCATGGGCCCATTTGCTCCTGCATCACACAGGCACCATAGGATAAAGGTTCTCTACATTGAGTTAGGAGTTGCCCATAAGTCAAAGCCAGACGAATCCATTCAACTTGTACAGCCTATGTGTTCTGAGCCTCAGGTTACCCACAACCTGTATAACTAGCTCAGATTTCAGCTTTGATCAAGTGTGTCGAATGGCTGACCTTGGACTATATCCAAGTCAAACTTCCTCCCACTAGCCTTTTTCAAGAGAAAAATTTTCCCAAGAAAAATTAGCACTCTGAGCAGCACCCAAGTTGCTCTCCTATGGGAACATGGAAGCAATATCCCCGAATGATACCCCATACACACATGTATCAAATATGGAACATCTTTCAGCGTTCAGGAAAAACTATTCATTTTTTCATAACCTATAACAAGGAGTTACATGACTTAACCTATATCGAATCATGCCAAGTACGACTTGATTCCTCCAATTAGACACTCACCCTCAAAGAGGAGTTTTAGAAGAAGTGAGCTATGAGAAAATCTCATACTCATTGGGATAGT
The DNA here is from genome assembly GCA_027563935.2 of Costus lasius. Taxonomy (NCBI): domain Eukaryota; kingdom Viridiplantae; phylum Streptophyta; class Magnoliopsida; order Zingiberales; family Costaceae; genus Costus; species Costus lasius. Next base: position 88,454,704 of record CM050450.1, on the reverse strand, counting down.
CATAAACTGTGGCTCAAGTGCTTTCTTACAAATTAGAAAGCTTTTATGAATCTATCAAGCAAGTTTCCTTACTACATTCATATCTATCAGATATGTCTGTAAAGGACTAGTACACTATCTTCGGCTTACTTATTAGTGTTGTTCACACACAGTAAAGTGTATGAGGCCCAATAAGTCTCCAGATCTTCCACTTTTGAAAAGTGGAGAACATCTCAGTTGTTGTCCTTAGCATACAACGCTCGTGCGAATCAAACTCTCGAAAGAGGTTGACACGACTCATTCTCTTGAAAGGAGATTGAATCCATGAATCCATTTGCATGGAGTCAATGGATGAGGTTCTTGTTTTACAAGGCCCAAACAATAGTGCCAAAGATAGGCACAGAACCACTTAATTTTATCCATATATTATGTTACTCATAGAACTTCCCATAAAGATAGAACATGAAGATATTGAAGTTCTAACAAAGTCTTGACCCCAAAGAGAGTGAGGTCTCCTACAGTTATGGTAGGAACGTTTGCTCTAACTGGTAGGTTACTCTCTCTGCGTCAGTATTTCCCTATTTCTGTTGAGCACCAAGACACTTTTGCAAGTGTTGGTCTCATCATGTGGTACGACATATCCATGTGTCAGAAATAGACAACTAGACTTTGGTAACATAATTACGTGAGCCAAAAGACAAAGGGCTACTTCTCTTCTCCTCATTTTGAGGTCGCTAGCAATCATTCTCGAGCACCTTGTCTCCTGCACCCTTTTCATCTTTAATGTGTCAGTCAAGCGCTAAGGCCTACTTTTGCATTGTAGGACTGCTTTAGAAGTTACAGCTTTTTTTTCTAGCTTGTCCCTTGAAGAGCTATTTTAGAATATAGATCTAGAATATGATCAGCTCTACACATTGCTTTCGCAACTCAGGCGACATGCCAGCTTTAGATAAGTTACACCTTAAGCATCCTCTTCAACTAGCAAGGCTATAGATGAGATAGGTTCAGATAAAGGCTGCTCAAGGAGATACAACTTTTCCTCGAATTGACAACCCTCAAAAGTCGATCACGAAATCACCAGATTTTCTTAGTGAGATAGGGTCCTCATTCTGTACATGGTCTTGCGTCCCACGAGGGTGGAATGTACTGCATAAGGTGACACATGCTTCGTGAGGAAGGCACGCCAGCCAATTGCAACCTGTCAATTTCCCTTCTCAAAACAGTTCAGGCACTTTGTGTCTAGCAAGGGCTGGATATAGCACAAAGCTCTAACCTCCTGATGCTACCTCTAGACTTTCCATCATGTGGTCCATCCAAATATGAATATCTAGCCAAGTCTAACCTAACCGTTATGCCCAGGGCCAATGATTTTCTTGTGAAAAGTGCATTGAAAGTTTTAACCAGATTGGGGAGATCATTATCACCGCACACCTCCTAACGATAGATGGGTGATGTCTCGTATCATTATAGTCTTTTTGACCTATATTTACTAGCGAATTGAGACATATTATCATGCTTTTGCATCACTTTCCAACTTATTTCATTGACTTTCTTCAGAAGCTTCACTACTTGTCATGTTTGTTTGAATATAGGATAATTCCCTCGTTGTTAGAGCTCTTTGGAAATACATTTACATTTTCGAGTGAATCAGGAATCTTGACAAGAAGTTTGGCTTCAAATAGGACTAATTTCCAAAATCACGACTGAGACCATAATCTAATCATGACCGTAATTCTCGTATTGACTTCCCAATGGACACGTTTTTATACAAGCATGAAGTTATGCCCGTAACTTCCCCGACAGTGACATCTCGGAAGACAAAAACCTAGACAAGAGACATTACAGTATGGCCATAATTTTACAATGGATGTAATCTCCTGATCAGCAATCTTGACATCACACTATGGTCGAAATTCAAGTCAAGGCAAACATCAGCTCACCTACAAATTTTCAGACGAAACGAAGTTTGGCACTGAAATTACGGGCATGGCCGTAATTACCATTACGCCCGTAATCGCGTCAAGTAGCAATAAAGGCCAACATTCAATTGGCCATAACTTCTTCATTATAACTCCAAATCGAGCATTCTTGTAGTCATAATGGCAAGCATTTAAGGGGCCACATTTATGTGAACATTTTAGGCAATTAAGAGCTTCGATGAAGACATTACGGGCATGGCCATAATCTTGATTACGCCCATAGTCTCTCTGCGACTAGAATTAAAACAGCCATAACTCCCTCATTATAATTCTGATTTGGATATTTTTGCTGCCAAAATGTAGATAATTAAAAGATCTATCAATGTAGGCATTCAAAAGAGACTTTCAAAACTATATAATGGGCGAAATTCACTAAAGAATGTAGTGCCCAATTGGGGCTCAAGGAGGGCAAGCGAGTTTTGCAAAAGGGAGAAAGGCTTGGCGACAACAAGGGAGGAGGAAGAAACCATGCATTCCATTCTAGAAGACTTGAAGGAAAGTTGCAATGCTTTTTCATAAGAGTTTGCTTCCTCTTTATTCCATCTTCTCTTTAGTTCCTTCTATTCCTTTAGAGATTGGTACTGAATCGACACTATGCTAGCTAATCTTCTTTATCGGAACTAGGGTGTAGTTGAGTTATTTGGATCTTATTTTTGAACTTGCTTTCTCATAGCAAATGCAATTTTATCTTGTGTTTATTCGATCTCTGTTGTTTTACTGCTAGTATTGTCTTGATCGCGCAATTACTTTTCTTAGGCGTCGCAAGAAGGATCGAAAGGAGAATTACGACATTAGAACTACTAGATCGATCATGCTTTGAGCTGTCAAGAATTAGGGCAGGATTTGTGTGAGGAACTTTATGATATCTTTAAACCCATTGGATCAATCTAGATTCGGTTAGCCACAAAAGTATGAGGCCGATCCAGATTGATACAGGATTACGCCATCAAAAGAGGGTAACCTGTACCATTGGATATCTCCTTGAATACTTTAAGATTGCGTTGTTATGATATTCTCTTGTTTAAGTTTAAGATCCATCAATGAGATGCACTCGAAGTCTCGATGTGTCTAACCCTTGTTTTTCGTTCAAAACTATCCCTTGCTTGATTCGGCTAGCATTTGTATTTCGTTGTATTTCATTTATTTTATGAAAACCCAAAACATTCACTGATTGTCTAGCTATTGATTCGTAATCATTTGGTACTTGATCACTGTCCCTGTGGGATCGACTCTTAAGTACTACTACGGTAAACTGTTACGCTTGCGGTTAGATAGTGGGAAGATAAACTACACATCATGTTTTGTCGCCGTTGCCGGGGATAACATCCCAACCTCAACATACAACCCCGGTTGGAGAAACCATCCTAACTTCTCTTATATGAATAATCCAAACCCTGCTCCACAATCGAACTACAGACCACCACCTAGTTTTCAACCTCGACCATATGCACCACAACCTCAAAAAACCCAACTTGAAGTAATCATGGAAAACTTCATCTCTTCCCAAATGAAAACGAATGAGAGTGTTAATGATATGTTGCGTCATATGTCAACTAGATTGGATTCCATTGAAGCGCACAACAAGCAATTGGATACACAGCTGGCAAACCTATCCATGAGTTTATCAAGACCCTCAGGTAGGTTACCTTCCTAACCTAAACAAAACTCACGAGAGAATTGCAATGCAATTACAACTCATAGTGGTAAGCAACTGGAGGAACCAAAAGTACCTGAGCCTAATCTGATTCTTAACTCGGCAGGTATCTGCTATCTACTCTATCCCTCCCAGAACCTAACTCTGTACCTGGAAGAGAAACAAAGGGAGTTAGCAAAAATGCTAAGTAGGAATCAACAAACATGGTGAGGGAATCAAATAACGGGATAACACAATAACTGAAACAATGATATACAAATAATATAGGAATGTCGTGCAAATCATCAAGCTGGCCAACAGATCTCAATCAAGAGCCGCACTCATTTTCAGAGTGTTTCCACTGTTGCTCATGCAATGGAACGACTGTCCAAAACAGCCCGGTAAATGTTGCGTCCAACATCTGACATCCGTAGTATTGTCCGAGAACAACTGGCGGTGCCCTAACCGGTAACTCAGATAGTCTGATATAATCAGAACTATAACTCAGATAGTCTGATATAATCAGAACTATAACTCAGATAGTCTGATATAATCAGAACTATAACTCAGATAAACAGCCCACTGGAGAATAAATCATCCAGATCAGAGGTCAATATAAATCACGACTTTGTCATCACAGATTTACAACGGTTCCATACATTTCAATATCTCAGATACACAATTGTTTAACCAAAATCAGATATCTCAACGCAGATTTGTTAACCATTTATACAGAAGCAGAATATGACCAAATAAATAAGATAAATTGAGGTCAACAGGAATTCAGAAACAACTCAAGCAGATGAAGCAATTAGATATCAGTGTCAGTCAATTCTATCATATATGCATCATATATCTAATCAAAGGAATAAGTGACAAATCTTATAAGTTCTTGACACTGTGACAAAAGGAGTAGGGTAAGATTCCTACCTCAAGCGATGTTATCTCTGAGTCCTTTTGAAAAGCCAATAATTGTTTTATCAAACGATGCAAGCCGATTAATGGATCAACCACTCTGAAACATGAATTTGTACATGAACTCTATCATTAAACATTCTAATTTGAAAACCAAAACTACCAACATGTATAACATAACCCTAAACCTAGAGAACCAGTCTCAGATCATATGAACCGAACCTAAAACCCACTGAACCGAACAGAATTGCACTGAACCGATCAAATTCACCCTGAACCAAGTTAAACCGAGACTTCTAACTTCAATTACACAAAATATAAACCTCATCTAAAGCTATACAGACTACCAATAGATAGGAAATTTAATTACCTTTCCAACAACTACCTGAACCGGCCAGGATTCGACCGAATCGGGGTCGAACCGGTCAAAATTCAAGAACTGACCCGAAATAGAATTGAACCGCTCGAACCGGTTTAAATCGATTTCAATAGAGCCAACCGGTTTAATTTCAAATAAACCGAACCCAAAACTTAAACAAAAACTTGAACCGGTCGTTCGCCCGCGCCGCCCGACTGCCGCCGCGCAAGGCCGCCGGACTCGCGTCCGCTGCTTGCGCCGGCGAGCTCGCGAGAACGCGTCGAACATCGGATCGACCCCAAATTTTGCCAGCAGACTCCAGACGACGAGGCGAGGATCCACGACCAGCTTCGGCGAGGTTTCGACCCACGGTCGAAGCTTCCGAAGCGACAGCGGGTATCGACGGTGGCGCCGCCGGCGTCGATACACAAAACATACCCAAACACAAACGGAACTTCACTAAAACTTCACAGAAGCTTACATACCTTGCTACGACGATGTATCGTAGTCCAGAACACAGAGATCGCCGTCGACGAAGGCGCTGGATGGCTGGAACATGAGGAGGCGCCGCTCGAACTCCGGTGACGAGTTCGAGCTCGGATTTCTCCCTCCTAGCGGCGCTTTGAGGCTTGAAGACAGGTTAGGTTTCGAAACTCCTCGAGTCAAACAAAAGCCCTCTAATATAGAGGTAAAACTCGTTCCAGACGGCGAGAACGCGGCAGCGAGAAAATCGCCGAGATCCGCGGGGAAGACGACGAGTTCGCTCGGTCCCCAAAATCAAATTTAAACTTAACTCAAAACGATCGAATCCGATATTATACTAAAAACGCAAATCGACGCGTTGGTTAGATGGCGTCGATCGCGCGCGCGCGACTCGGGTTCGAGGCCCTGCGAGCGCAAAAGATCCGATTTTATAAAGAAAAACAAATTTTAAACCTTTTAAAATTCCGAAAAAAATTTCTAAAATCATAAAAATTCCAAAATTAAATTTATAAAAATTTAGGTTATAACATTATCCACCCCTTAAAAAGAATTTGGTCCTCCAAATTCAGACTACACAAAAAATAATAGCATAACTATGAAAACTAAGAATTACACCAAGTCCGGAGTCTCCTCTTGAGTTTCCTGTTGAGTCTGCTGAGTCACTGCATAAACTCTTGCTGGAGCTGTAGATTGCTGCTGAAATCCTCTCTGTGGCATCTGATTAACTTGATCAGCTCTATCCTGATAAGTCCTTGGTCTAGAGCTTTGTTGGTAACTTTGTTGATGGCTCTGCTGATAACTTTGCTGTGGGGGTTGAAATCCTCTTCGTGGGCAATCTACCTTATAATGACCCCAACCTTTACAATAGTTGCACTGAATCTCATTGGAAGGGCATACATTAGCCAAATGTCCTTCTTGATTACACTTAAAGCATTTTCTCACAGACCCTGCTGAATTAAAACTTGGTGCATAAGAAGAATGTACAGGTCTCTGATGGCTATTAAATACTACTCTTGATCTTTTCCCTCTATTATCATAAGTTTCTGTCTCTACTGATCTAGTTGTCTGGCTTACTTTTCTCTTTTCTGCTAATTCTTGTATCTCTTCAATTTGTTTTTCTTTAGGTACATCCATTAAAGAAGCCTCTATCCTGAATGCTGTATTTACCACTACTTGAAAACTATCTAAGGGGATAGTATTCATCTGTTCCTTTATTGTGTGGTGTAATCCCTTAATAAACAGTTGACACTTTCTCCTTTCGGTGGTTACCAACTCTAGAAATAGATCTGACAATCTCTCAAAATCAGTTACATAGATATTTACCATCCTATTTCCTTGTTTCAGATTTAGAAATTCTTGCATTTGGCTATCCTGAAAAGATTCTGGAAAGTATTTCTCAAAGAATGCTTCTTTAAAATCGGTCCAAGAGATAGGGTCATTTCCAAAAGTAACTCTCATTCCAGACCACCATGTCCCAGCTCTATCAGATAAGAAATATGTGGCCAATTCTACCTTTTGTTCCTCTGGACATCCTAATGCTCTAAAGGTTTGCTCTACTTTTAATAACCAATCTCTAGTAGCCCAAGGGTCAGTAGTTCCTCCAAAATCACGAAATCGATCTTTTCCTAACTGTGAGAACTGCATCAGCATATTGGCTGATCTAACTGGTTGGTTTACTATGGGTTGAGGTACTAACGATGGAGAAGAAGATTCACCCTCATCCCTTACTGCTGCTTGTACTACAGGGGAAGCATGTGGTGCTGCTTCTAAGGGTACTGAGGCTTCATACCCACTTCTTCTTCTTGTAGGGGCCCTAGGTAGGTTTTGAGGTAACTGTAGCTCAGCTTCAGGAGGATTTCTAGCTTCTCCAATACCATGGGCACTCACTCTCTGACTTCCACCTCCATGTCCTCTACTTCCTTGACTTGGAATTGCTCTGCCTCTAGTTCTTGGTGCCATCCTGCCAACAAAATAATCATGTTATATAATAATTGCTTACCTACTCATTTATTTTAACCTTAACCCAAACCCAGTCCTGAGGTTCCTATATCCTTAGGTTTTCTAACTCAACCTATAGCTCTGACCTGTGGGTTATGGGCCCACAGAAACTTATACCTCTGATACCATTTAAATTGTCACGCCCCGGCGGAAGCCGGCTATTTCTAGCTCAGGGTTCCCCAGGGAGTAACAATATTGATAGGAACCAGAGAACTACAATAATCACATAACCTTTATTTAATAAACAATCCAAATTTAATATCAACACAATATCTGAATACAACTATCCAAATTATCAACTGAATAAAATACGAAAGACAACTATCTTAACTCGGCAGGTATCTGCTATCTACTCTATCCCTCCCAGAACCTAACTCTGTACCTGGAAGAGAAACAAAGGGAGTTAGCAGAAATGCTAAGTAGGAATCAACAAACATGGTGAGGGAATCAAATAACGGGATAACACAATAACTGAAACAATGATATACAAATAATATAGGAATGTCGTGCAAATCATCAAGCTGGCCAACAGATCTCAATCAAGAGCCGCACTCATTTTCAGAGTGTTTCCACTGTTGCTCATGCAATGGAACGACTGTCCAAAACAGCCCGGTAAATGTTGCGTCCAACATCTGACATCCGTAGTATTGTCCGAGAACAACTGGCGGTGCCCTAACCGGTAACTCAGATAGTCTGATATAATCAGAACTATAACTCAGATAGTCTGATATAATCAGAACTATAACTCAGATAGTCTGATATAATCAGAACTATAACTCAGATAAACAGCCCACTGGAGAATAAATCATCCAGATCAGAGGTCAATATAAATCACGACTTTGTCATCACAGATTTACAACGGTTCCATACATTTCAATATCTCAGATACACAATTGTTTAACCAAAATCAGATATCTCAACGCAGATTTGTTAACCATTTATACAGAAGCAGAATATGACCAAATAAATAAGATAAATTGAGGTCAACAGGAATTCAGAAACAACTCAAGCAGATGAAGCAATTAGATATCAGTGTCAGTCAATTCTATCATATATGCATCATATATCTAATCAAAGGAATAAGTGACAAATCTTATAAGTTCTTGACACTGTGACAAAAGGAGTAGGGTAAGATTCCTACCTCAAGCGATGTTATCTCTGAGTCCTTTTGAAAAGCCAATAATTGTTTTATCAAACGATGTAAGCCGATTAATGGATCAACCACTCTGAAACATGAATTTGTACATGAACTCTATCATTAAACATTCTAATTTGAAAACCAAAACTACCAACATGTATAACATAACCCTAAACCTAGAGCACCAGTCTCAGATCATATGAACCGAACCTAAAACCCACTGAACCGAACAGAATTGCACTGAACCGATCAAATTCACCCTGAACCAAGTTAAACCGAGACTTCTAACTTCAATTACACAAAATATAAACCTCATCTAAAGCTATACAGACTACCAATAGATAGGAAATTTAATTACCTTTCCAACGACTACCTAAACCGGCCAGGATTCGACCGAATCGGGGTTGAACCGGTCGAAATTCAAGAACTGACCCGAAACAGAATTGAACCGCTCGAACCGGTTTAAATCGATTTCAATAGAGCCGACCGGTTTAATTTCAAATAAACCGAACCCAAAACTTAAACAAAAACTTGAACCGGCCGTTCGCCCACGCCGCCCGACCGCCGCCGCGCAAGGCCGCCGGACTCGCGTCCGCTACTTGCGCCGGCGAGCTCGCGAGAACGCGTCGAACATCGGATCGACCCCAAATTTTGCCAGCAGACTCCACACGACGAGGCGAGGATCCACGACCAGCTTCGGCGAGGTTTCGACCCACGGTCGAAGCTTCCGAAGCGACAGCGGGTATCGACGGTGGCGCCGCCGCCGTCGATACACAAAACATACCCAAACACAAACGGAACTTCACTAAAACTTCACAGAAGCTTACATACCTTGCTACGACGATGTATCGTAGCCCAGAACACAGAGATCACCGTCGACGAAGGCGCTGGATGGCTGGAACACGAGGCGGCGCCGCTCGAACTCCGGTGACGAGTTCGAGCTCGGATTTCTCCCTCCTGGCGGCGCTTTGAGGCTTGAAGACAGGTTAGGTTTTGAAACTCCTCGAGTCGAACAAAAGCCTTCTAATATAGAGGTAAAACTCGTTCCAGACGGCGAGAACGCGGCGGCGAGAAAATCGCCGAGATCCGCGGGGAAGACGACGAGTTCGCTCGGTCCCCAAAATCAAATTTAAACTTAACTCAAAACGATCGAATCCGATATTATACTAAAAACGCAAATCGACGCGTTGGTTAGATGGCGTCGATCGCGCGCGCGCGACGCGGGTTCGAGCTCTTGCGAGCGCAAAAGATCCGATTTTATAAAGAAAAATAAATTTTAAACCTTTTAAAATTCCGAAAAAAATTTCTAAAATCATAAAAATTCCAAAATTAAATTTATAAAAATTTAGGTTATAACATTATCCACCCCTTAAAAAGAATTTGGTCCTCCAAATTCAGACTACACAAAAAATAATAGCATAACTATGAAAACTAAGAATTACACCAAGTCCGGAGTCTCCTCTTGAGTTTCCTGTTGAGTCTGCTGAGTCACTGCATAAACTCTTGCTGGAGCTGTAGATTGCTGCTGAAATCCTCTCTGTGGCATCTGATTAACTTGATCAGCTCTATCCTGATAAGTCCTTGGTCTAGAGCTTTGTTGGTAACTTTGTTGATGGCTCTGCTGATAACTTTGCTGTGGGGGTTGAAATCCTCTTCGTGGGCAATCTACCTTATAATGACCCCAACCTTTACAATAGTTGCACTGAATCTCATTGGAAGGGCATACATTAGCCAAATGTCCTTCTTGATTACACTTAAAGCATTTTCTCACAGACCCTGCTGAATTAAAACTTGGTGCATAAGAAGAATGTACAGGTCTCTGATGGCTATTAAATACTGCTCTTGATCTTTTCCCTCTATTATCATAAGTTTCTGTCTCTACTGATCTAGTTGTCTGGCTTACTTTTCTCTTTTCTGCTAATTCTTGTATCTCTTCAATTTGTTTTTCTTTAGCTACATCCATTAAAGAAGCCTCTATCCTGAATGCTGTATTTACCACTACTTGAAAACTATCTAAGGGGATAGTATTCATCTGTTCCTTTATTGTGTGGTGTAATCCCTTAATAAACAGTTGACACTTTCTCCTTTCGGTGGTTACCAACTCTGGAAATAGATCTGACAATCTCTCAAAATCAGTTACATAGATATTTACCGTCCTTTTTCCTTGTTTCAGATTTAGAAATTCTTGCATTTGGCTATCCTGAAAAGATTCTGGAAAGTATTTCTCAAAGAATGCTTCTTTAAAATCGGTCCAAGAGATAGGGTCATTTCCAAAAGTAACTCTCATTCCAGACCACCATGTCCCAGCTCTATCAGATAAGAAATATGTGGCCAATTCTACCTTTTGTTCCTCTGGACATCCTAATGCTCTAAAGGTTTGCTCTACTTTTAATAACCAATCTCTAGCAGCCCAAGGGTCAGTAGTTCCTCCAAAATCACGAAATCGATCTTTTCCTAACTGTGAGAACTGCATCAGCATATTGGCTGATCTAACTGGTTGGTTTACTACGGGTTGAGGTACTAACGATGGAGAAGAAGATTCACCCTCATCCCTTACTGCTGCTTGTACTACAGGGGAAGCATGTGGTGCTGCTTCTAAGGGTACTGAGGCTTCATACCCACTTCTTCTTCTTGTAGGGGCCCTAGGTAGGTTTTGAGGTAACTGTAGCTCAGCTTCAGGAGGATTTCTAGCTTCTCCAATACCATGGGCACTCACTCTCTGACTTCCACCTCCATGTCCTCTACTTCCTTGACTTGGAATTGCTCTGCCTCTAGTTCTTGGTGCCATCCTGCCAACAAAATAATCATGTTATATAATAATTGCTTACCTACACATTTATTTTAACCTTAACCCAAACCCAGTCCTGAGGTTCCTATATCCTTAGGTTTTCTTACTCAACCTATAGCTCTGACCTGTGGGTTATGGGCCCACAGAAACTTATACCTCTGATACCATTTAAATTGTCACGCCCCGGCGGAAGCCGGCTATTTCTAGCTCAGGGTTCCCCAGGGAGTAACAATATTGATAGGAACCAGAGAACTACAATAATCACATAACCTTTATTTAATAAACAATCCAAATTTAATATCAACACAATATCTGAATACAACTATCCAAATTATCAACTGAATAAAATACGAAAGACAACTATCTTAACTCGGCAGGTATCTGCTATCTACTCTATCCCTCCCAGAAGCTAACTCTGTACCTGGAAGAGAAACAAAGGGAGTTAGCAGAAATGCTAAGTAGGAATCAACAAACATGGTGAGGGAATCAAATAACGGGATAACACAATAACTGAAACAATGATATACAAATAATATAGGAATGTCGTGCAAATCATCAAGCTGGCCAACAGATCTCAATCAAGAGCCGCACTCATTTTCAGAGTGTTTCCACTGTTGCTCATGCAATGGAACGACTGTCCAAAACAGCCCGGTAAATGTTGCGTCCAACATCTGACATCCGTAGTATTGTCCGAGAATAACTGGCGGTGCCCTAACCGGTAACTCAGATAGTCTGATATAATCAGAACTATAACTCAGATAGTTTGATATAATCAGAACTATAACTCAGATAGTCTGATATAATCAGAACTATAACTCAGATAAACAGCCCACTGGAGAATAAATCATCCAGATCAGAGGTCAATATAAATCACGACTTTGTCATCACAGATTTACAACGGTTCCATACATTTCAATATCTCAGATACACAATTGTTTAACCAAAATCAGATATCTCAACGCAGATTTGTTAACCATTTATACAGAAGCAGAATATGACCAAATAAATAAGATAAATTGAGGTCAACAGGAATTCAGAAACAACTCAAGCAGATGAAGCAATTAGATATCAGTGTCAGTCAATTCTATCATATATGCATCATATATCTAATCAAAGGAATAAGTGACAAATCTTATAAGTTCTTGACACTGTGACAAAAGGAGTAGGGTAAGATTCCTACCTCAAGCGATGTTATCTCTGAGTCCTTTTGAAAAGCCAATAATTGTTTTATCAAACGATGCAAGCCGATTAATGGATCAACCACTCTGAAACATGAATTTGTACATGAACTCTATCATTAAACATTCTAATTTGAAAACCAAAACTACCAACATGTATAACATAACCCTAAACCTAGAGAACCAGTCTCAGATCATATGAACCGAACCTAAAACCCACTGAACCGAACAGAATTGCACTGAACCGATCAAATTCACCCTGAACCAAGTTAAACCGAGACTTCTAACTTCAATTACACAAAATATAAACCTCATCTAAAGCTATACAGACTACCAATAGATAGGAAATTTAATTACCTTTCCAACGACTACCTGAACCGGCCAGGATTCGACCGAATCGGGGTCGAACCGGTCAAAATTCAAGAACTGACCCGAAACAGAATTGAACCGCTCGAACCGGTTTAAATCGATTTCAATAGAGCCGACCGGTTTAATTTCAAATAAACCGAACCCAAAACTTAAACAAAAACTTGAACCGGTCGTTCGCCCGCGCCGCCCGACCGCCGCCGCGCAAGGCCGCCGGACTCGCGTCCGCTGCTTGTGCCGGCGAGCTCGCGAGAACGCGTCGAACATTGGATCGACCCCAAATTTCGCCAGCAGACTCCAGACGACGAGGCGAGGATCCACGACCAGCTTCGGCGAGGTTTCGACCCACGGTCGAAGCTTCCGAAGCGACAGCGGGTATCGACGGTGGCGCCGCCGCCGTCGATACACAAAACATACCCAAACACAAACGGAACTTCACTAAAACTTCACAGAAGCTTACATACCTTGCTACGATGATGTATCGTAGCCCAGAACACAGAGATCGCCGTCGACGAAGGCGCTGGATGGCTGGAACACGAGGCGGCGCCGCTCGAACTCCGGTGACGAGTTCGAGCTCGGATTTCTCCCTCCTGGCGGCGCTTTGAGGCTTGAAGACAGGTTAGGTTTTGAAACTCCTCGAGTCGAACAAAAGCCCTCTAATATAGAGGTAAAACTCGTTCCAGACGGCGAGAACGCGGCGGCGAGAAAATCGCCGAGATCCGCGGGGAAGACGACGAGTTCGCTCGATCCCCAAAATCAAATTTAAACTTAACTCAAAATGATCGAATCCGATATTATACTAAAAACGCAAATCGACGCGTTGGTTAGATAGCGTCGATCGCGCGCGCGCGACGCGGGTTCGAGGCCCTGCGAGCGCAAAAGATCCGATTTTATAAAGAAAAACAAATTTTAAACCTTTTAAAATTCTGAAAAAAATTTCTAAAATCATAAAAATTCCAAAATTAAATTTATAAAAATTTAGGTTATAACAAGAACAATACATACACTATTATTTTTCCAAACACACAATACACCACCATTCGCAATCAACAAAATTGGTTGTTGATTTGCAGTAGCATTGGTAGGACTGAGAGCTAGCTGTGGCCACCTCTTTCTTCATATATGCCTTGGCATTAGCATGCAGGGAGCTCATCATCCTCATATCTTATCCTAAAAGCCATTCAATCTTTAGAGGAGAAATTGGATAGGAACTCAAACCTATCCTAGCAAACTATAGAGAGTGTAGAGATGGTAGAGTAGTTCCTTGAGGAAAAATTTGACTTTGGACAGATGCCATCTGATGAGGCAAGGGAGGAGCAGAGCGGAGTCTAGCACTGATGAGGATATGTGAGTATCCCAATCTCTTTTGTTATTGTGTGACATTTGACTTGTAACATAGTTGTTAAATCTTAAACTTTACTCTTTGGGATGGTTGACACATTTTAACACTATAGTTGTAATATAATCTAATGCACGATTTGATATTTTATTTGCAATATAGTTGTAATAACTCATGATGGAATTGACGAATGAATGATGTAATTGACTTCATGGATGCAATTTAGTTGTAATGATTTGAAAACTAAGTGATGTATTTGAATGGATGAATGTGCTAGAGACGTAATGCTTACTTGATTTGAATGATAATGTGTATTCATATGATCCACTTTTTAGATTGATGTATGTTTTCAAGTTGATTGTAATTTGGATTGTATATTGAATGAAATGAGTTTTGACCATTCAATTAGTATATGCTATTTTATTTGTGAATTGTTATCAGTGAAGTCTTGGTTTGATATACTCGAATTATGTAAAAGGAAGGAATCAAAGATAAGATTTATCTTGGTACTAATAAGGTATGTACATGAGTATGATGAATTCAAATAGATACTTGCTAAAGATATTGTTATATTCATCTTTAATCTTTTCATATTTGCTTGATTGTTCGTTAAATAAATAAGTAGGAGATTGTTAAAAATAAGAAAAGAAGCGGGAGTTGGGAGTCAACTATAGCAACTCTGCTAACCAAGTGCATTGGGGCTATGAGTTCCATGATACCAAGTACACTTTAAATTTGTTTTTACTTTGGTAACAAGGGTATTCATTGCAAATGTTTGACCCTCGCATGAAAAGATTAATAACGATTTAAAGACTATTAATGATTAATAACGATTTAAAGACTATTACCTTGGCAAGCTCTCTATAAAAATAAAATGAAGAAATGGAAGAGAAAGAGCTAGAGGTCAAGTGTAATAACTCCACTTATTGCTAAATACTTAGGTTATGAGTTTTTAAATTGAATTGATTTTTTTTGGGTCAATGTATTTTAAAATTATTTTCAATTGAGTAATCAAGGACATTCATTGCTAATGTTTGACCTTTTGCCATGAATGGTTGATAATGGTTTAAAAACAATTATATTCATTGGTTGTTGACGAGTCTAATAGTTACACTATTTTTAATAGGGAGGAAAGGGGGAGGGAAAGGAAGGAAAGAAGGAAAGCTTAATGTTTTTCCATATTTAATAGGGCAAGAAAATTAAAGCACTAGGGCTTTAAATTGGTTGATCTTTGGTTTAGGTCTGCCTCAATTGCCTATCAATCATTAGGCGAATCCATCACTTGGTCACTGTTGGGAATCCCAGGCCAGTTTTAAAATTTAATTTCAGCGGAAGCTATGGCCAGAGTTAAGATATCCCTAAGGGTGTGTATACTAAAGGGGATGAGATTTTAAAAGGGAAGAGATTTTGGGTGGAAGGGATATTGGCAGGGAGGGGATTGTTGGACACGTGAGAGTCACGTGCCAATGTTTGTGAGCATTGTCTTCGGGCAGCTGCAGGCGTCTGTGAGCGGCTGCAGGTGAGGATGCTCGTCTGCTTTGTCTGCGGTAGCAAGCGGCGGTTGCGGCGTCGGTGAGCGGCGGCTGCAGCATCGGCAAGTGGAGGGGAGGTCGAGCAGTAGAGACGGCGTCTGTGAGTGGATGGGAGGTCGAGCGCAGAGGTGGCGTCTACAGCTGCAATGTCTACGAGCGGAGGGGAGGTCAAGCGGTAGATGTGACGGTGTGTGAATGGCGTCTGTGAGTGGCGTCTATGGCTACAGCCTCTACGAGCGGAGGGGACGTCAAGCGGTAGTGGCGGCGGCGTGTGAACGGTGTCTGTTAGCGGCGTCTACGGCTGCAACATCTGTGAGCGGAGGGGAGGTCGAGTGGGAGAGGCGACGTCTGCGAGCGGAGGGGAGGTCAAGCGACAGAGGTGGCGGCATGTGAACGGCGTCTGCGACCAACTACGAGCGGCGAGCGGTGTCTACGGCTGCAGCGTGTGCGAGCGGAGGGGAGGTCAAGCAGTAGAAGAGGCATCTACGAGCGAAGGGGAGGTCGAGTAGCAGAGGCGGTGGCATGTAAATGGCGTCTGCGAGCGTATGCGAGCGGCGAGCGTCTGTCACGCGCATTGATCCGCCCAATTTCGGCGGATCTAAAAGGCAGGATTTTACCCTCTTTCCTCCGCCCATAAATCCTCCCTTTAGATCTGTCCCTGCCAGTAAACAAGGGATTTTCCAAAATTTCATCCCTTCCACCCTCTCATCCCTCCTAGTAAACAAGCTGTAAGTGCCAGGATCCCTTACGGGTGATCCACCGAATGTGTCAGAGTAGTATACCTTTATTCGTAAAAATCCTAAGGGATGTCGATGATGAAGGAGAGGCACACAACTGGTCTGCCCTCTGCAATCGCTTAATGGATGCAGATCCGCAACTTATGTGATGAATACATTTAATATAAATATTCACTTAAGTTACTTATGGCCCCCGCTACTTAAGCTACGAATAAACTGAATATTTATATTCATTTTAGCGCTTAAGTCATGGGTCCCCATGTTACATTTAAATCAATCGTAAAAAGCCTCTGAATAAATTCAGAGCTTAAATCCAATCTTTGACCGCTCGACTAAACCTAGTCCATCGTGGTCAAACGTGGTCACACAAAGGTCAACCGGGGTCAACTGAAGTCAAAACGCAACATTACTCCAAATGATCATCTCAAACTCATCAGATGCATCCGCGATGCATCAGACTCCCAAACTGACTCGAATCAAACAAATGACTCAAGCATAGGCAACTCGATCAATACGAGATCTTGAGTGTCTAGGTGTAAGACCCTGTAGGTTCCTCAAACGTTGGCAGTGATAACCTCAAGTCATCACAAGCAATGAGTGGCACCTAGCAGTACATCATTGCTACCCAAGTCCTCAGAATGGAGTCATCATCGACATCCCCTAAAACTGTGACAAAGTACACGTACACTCAAGTCCTTTTGCTTGGCAAATATCCTGATTGGGCAAGTGTGTCACGCTTATTTAACCAAATCTAATGGTCATGACTAAATCAGGTTCTCACCTAGGTATGACTATACACTTTTAGTCATGTATCCATGTGTGGGGCTCGTGGATATCAAGCTTCCCCGCAAAAAAGGGACAAATCCTCTATTGGCTCATTAAATCTCTCATATGGCTCAAGATATACCCAATGACAACCGTTATAACTCTCCTGCTATAGCAGAGCGTTAGGTTGTATCAAAGTACATCCCTTACCACATAGAGATATCAATGCCCTCAAGTCAAGGACAAGTGAATCTCTGTTACTATGAGATTTGACCTATGACACCAAGTCAAATCCTCACGGCGGGTCGATCCAGTATATCTACCTTGATATACCCATATGCCTGCGTTAGCAACCCGTGCTCAACCAGCGCATATGCCAGTCTCAAATGTATCATAGCTGTCCCTTATCTACTATGATACTTGACCGGGGACAATCCTTTGAGACTAGATGAAATCTATCTCCAGGAATATTGTATATGCAAATGTACATATGATACAGATGTACCAAATGCACAACAACGACCATGCCAGAATATATATCACAAATGAATGTGACACATATCGGACCGGCCATAGGTCCTAGGACATATACACCAACAATCTCCTATTTGCACTAAGACCATGAAAGGGAGTCACCTCAACCTCATGTCCTCAGTCCAACCTACCATGCTCCTGCTGTGCCAGAGAATCAGTTAGTGGGCTAATTGTTGGGGTATGCCCTTAAGGCTAATGTTTGAGGCCTATGGGAATGTAACAAGTATCATGTAATAAACTCTATGTGTTTATAAAGGCATGGTTGTTATTCAGTTAGCTACATTGTCTGCTGCAATATATGTTCTTCTGAATAATGTCTCAAAGCTGTTCAGCTGGGCTGACATGCTATTATGTCCTTAGTCGATATATCTTGGTAAACATGAGACAGCCTCGATATGGTTAAGACTAATATGTGTTCTAATCTTATAGGATGCTTCGAGCATGGAATAAGATGTAGACTCATGGGTACATGGGATGTACTGGACAGACCCTACTAGGATGTTCAATTGTTTGTCACAATGTGAATATTCCTTGATTAAGACAAGTGGCACATTTCCTCTGACTTGAGATCACTTGTGTTTTCTAAATGATGATTGTCATTGTTTTGAGGTAGTTCAATATCATTTGAAACATAATGATTATAGACTATCTTGGATGGTGAGCTTGAATCAGGTTAGAGCACTAGTGATAGACATAGGATTGCCGTCTCCTTGTTTAAGGAGTGTGATGTTCTAAAGGGGCCCCCTGGATGAGATGATTGAGAGAGTGTATGGCCATACCCAGGTGACAGTGCTCATCTGTTCTAATCATGCTCATCATATTGGAGTTACGAGCTTGACAGGCTTGTCCAATAAGAACATCCAGTGGTAAAGGAAATATGTATGCTTTGTGAATTGATTCACACTTGTGCTGTTTTTGGGTGAAGTCTTGGAAGACTCTTTCCTTGATATCGGGAGACAGTGATGTGTTGCTAGATACCCCTCACTGGTTGTGATAATGTAAATTATCGTTACCGATGTTTTAAGGAAACCCTCAGGGTCGCACAATTGATGATATGGCTTACTTAAGTCAGATCGTGTGGACTGAATTGTTTCGGGTTCAGTTTAAAGGGATTTAATCTCTGATTGTGAGTGAGATCTGGTCTGATCATGTTTGATTGATTAGGGCTTGAGATCGGTAAGCTTCGATCGAGAGAAGAGATGCTAGATCGGTCAGATCAGGAGCATCATAGAGATCAACGGCTAGATCTGGAACCTTAGGGTTTTAATATGATCTAGGCCATGTCGTTTGGTTTATTTGGTAATTGAACCAAAATTAAATTAAACCAAAATGGTTCAAGCATTGGCGACAAGTTCACTTGGCGTGAACATGTTGGGCGGTTAGTGGTGCTATTTTTAGCAACCATGATCTCCACTTGGAGACTCACGTTCGAAAGAGAGTGCTCTCTCTATTCTCGCAACTTGAACGCATTCCTCTTGGTTTTTTCCGTGGGTGACGACGCCTTGGATTTGGAGGAGAAATCGGCAAAGAAAAGATCTCTTCATCCCTTTCTCATTTTCGATCAAAGACTTCTTTGGATCTTGCTAGCACAAGGATCGCAAAGAGGAGTAGGCGACATCAACTGTGTGCGTCACCTCTGGAGAAGATCTGCTTTGATCTTTGCTTCCTAGGCGCCATTCGAAATGGCTATGGTATGAGTTTTATCTCTTACATGCAATCGTTTCCATTTGGTTGATCATATCACATGAACCGATTCTTGAAACCCTAATCCGCTGCCCAAAAATTTTATGCGCCACTGCCTAGGGTTTTCGCTCCCCCTAGAAGGGGACCCCCCTTAGTTTAAGGGGTACTTTCAATTGGTATCAGAGCTGATGTTTCATGCTTGTTTATGATTGCCATGATATGTCATATGATCCATGTATGCGCATTATAATAGATCTATAGGTTACATGCGATTATCTAAGTTGGCGAAAATTCATGATTTGTATAGATGTTATTTTCTCCATTGCGCATGTTGTTGTTGGCGCATGTTTTTGTAAGTTTTTCTAAAACCTTGATCACATGCGCGTTTCACCTTAGATCTAATGCTCCTACATTAAACCCTTAGATGGGTTATTAGGGTTGAAGTCACCCCCTAGGTTAGATCCAAACATGTCTGATCAGACTATCTGACAGCCTGAATGGGTCGACCAGTTAGCACCTTGGCGCATGCCTGTGGTGGCTATAGGTCGACTGCAGACAGGTGTGTAGCGATGTCTGATTGAGACAACTGATGAACGCACCTGAGTTAGGCCCGGGGTCACGCCCGCTTGCCAGACCTCAGTGTGGTCGTTCAGCCTTGGTGCATGCATGGTTGACCTTTTGGTCGACTCAAGTCAGTTAGGACTTGGTGCATGCTAGGGCAGTGGATCTGACTAGGTTGGATGAGTGGATCCCTAGTAATGGACCATTGTAAGGTTGTGGGGCAAATAAGGAAAAATTAAAAAAAAAAAAAAAATCGATCCCAAGGGGTTTTTTAAAAATTTATTTTTCCTGACTGGATCACATGATGGTTGTTGCATCTGCTTGTTTATTTAGTCTTATGTGGGCTGCCCGTTTTTAATGTGTGCTGTGCTGGGGCCTGCGTGCCTGGATTATATGTTGTAAATTAATTTTCTTTATGTGATCTGCGTATCACAATTTTAATTAATTTATAATGTGAAAGTGACCTGCGTGTCACTCTTGTCTAGATAGTTAAATTTGTAATTTAATTAGACAAGAGCACAATGCACACTTGGCAGAAGCGCATGCAGCAGTGGCTGGACCAGGTGGGAGGTCTAGGGTTCGACCCTAGGACCAGGCGCAAATTCCTGGTGGGCGCACCAGAGCTGCAGTTGGCGCTTGGGCCCAGGTTTGGGCCAGATGAGCAGCTAAAGACCCATAAAGAGCAAGTGTAGACTTAAGTTAGGTTAAGGTCTCACTAGGGCTATGGGCTTTTACCACAAAAGACACATGCTTTCTTTTATTGCTTTATATTAGAATTGCATGAGTAAATTTATCTTCTGCTATCACCATAGGAATTGCATGATAGGCAAGAAGATAAAAGACCGTTAAAATCCAACGATTAAATATCAAGCTCGTAAGCCTTCTGACGCGAAACCTCACTGTTCTGATTATCGTTGGAGCCGTGTTGTACCCACTCAGTGGGCACGTCCATCTATCTTCAGACGGTGCGGGATTACACCTGTGTGTTACAGAGCAGGGATTTATCCCTTCTCGTTGCTCAGCATAGCACATGGTGGTCCAGGGAGTAGGTCGGGTCAGCTTGACCGTGTAGGCTACATATGTGGAGCATATGGTAGCACATGGAGGCAGCCATCTGTGGGGTCAGAGATTGTGTTGTACCAACTCAGTTGGCACAGTCTGCTGGACTGCCCAGATGAAGGGGAATCGCACGGGTTGGCGATCGGCAGGGACTGCCTACCAGAAACTAGTGCTTGTACTCTCTGTGCATCTTATCTCGCCTGAGCGGGACGCGGAGACCAAGTATGAAATCTGGATCCCATCTCACTAAAAGAGTTCTACTCTTTCGGGCTGTTTTGCTGGATTTTTCACGCCTGATAAAATAGTGAGAAAAAGAATCTTTCTTAAGTCCTGATTGATTCTTATACATTGATACTGACCTTGCTGTTCTTGCATTGTTGTAGATACCTGCAGCAACGAACACCATGAACTTCAATGTGCGATCCCTACTGGAAAGAGAGAAGTTTGCTGGGCCGAACTTCTCTGACTGGTTTGGACACCTTAAGATCGTTCTTAAGGCAGAGAGGAAACTGTATGTCCTCGAGACGGCGATACCGCCGCAGCCCGCTCCGAACGCCGCAAGGGCGGTTCGGGAAGCCTATGAAAAGCACGTCAATGATAGCATTGATGTCGCTTGCCTGATGTTAGCGTCTATGACGCCACCGCTGCAGCGTCAGCATGAGGACATGTCGGCTAGAGACATGATTACAAACCTCAAGATGTTGTATGCTGCACAGGCGAGGACTGAACGCTATAATTTGACGAAGCTCTTCTTTCAGAGCAAACTGGCTGAAGGGAGCCCAGTGGGAGCTCACGTGCTTAAGATGATTGGGCACAAGGAGGCTCTAGAGAAACTGGGGCATACCATCAACCAGGAGCTTGCTGTGGACATTATTCTGCAGTCTCTCCCGCCATCATTCGACGCGTTCATTATTAATTTTAATATGAACAAAATCGATTGTACTCCGGCAGAGCTGCTGAATATGCTCTTGACCACTGAGGAAACTCTGAAGGGTAAGCCTTCAACCTCTGTCTTGATGGTTCCTTCCAGGAACAAGAAGAAGGGGAAGAAGGGCAAGGCCCCGGTCAAGAATTACAGCAAGGCTCTGAAGCAGAAGGTGAAGCGGTCTAAGGAATACAGGTGTTTCCACTGTGGCCAGCTGGGTCACTGGAAAAAGGACTGTAAAGCGCTCCAAGGAGATAAGAGGGGAAGCTTTGCTTCTGGCTCAGGTATATTCGTGACTGAGGTCATGTATTCTTCTTCTGTATCATGGGTGTTGGACACTGCATGTGGAGTTCACATTTGTTCAAATGTGCAGGAACTCAAGAGAAGAAGGCAGGTGGGACAGCATGAGGTGGACCTACGCGTTGGAAACGGGGCACGGGTTGCTGCTGTTGCTGTAGGAGACTACTTCATTACTTTACCATCTGGAATTGTATTGGAACTAAACAGTTGTTATTTTGTTCCCAGTATAACTAAAAATATTATCTCCATTCCAGCTCTTGTCAGGAAGGGGTTTTCCTTTGAATGCAATATTTCAAAGTGTGTTTTGTCATATGATAATATTGTTTATGCAACTGGTTCAATTAATAATGGGTTATTCATGTTGGACATGGAAAGTTCTATACAGAATGTTGATATTAAGAAAGCCAAGTATGCTGATGACAGCACCTTGCTATGGCATAGTCGTTTAGGCCATATTAACGAGAAACGCATTAAGCGGTTGCATGATCATGGACTGCTGGGATCATTCTCCTATAAGGAGATTGATACATGCAAAGCTTGTTTGATGGGTAAAATGACGAAGTCACCTTTTCCTAATAAAGGTCAAAGGGCTTCAGGTTTACTTGACCTCATACACAGTGATGTGTGTGGGCCATTTAGTAAACATGCCAGAGGTGGCTATCAGTACTTCATTACATTTACTGATGATTTCAGTAGATATGGGTATGTCTATCTGATGAGACATAAGAGTGAATCTTTTGACAAGTTCAAAGAGTTCAAGAATGAAGTACAAAATCAGCTAGGCCGTAATATCAAGGCACTTCGCTCAGATCGAGGTGGTGAATACCTAAGTCATGCATTTACTGACTATCTAAAGGAGTGTGGGATTATCTCACAGCTCACTCCACCAGGAACACCGCAATGGAATGGTGTGTCCGAGAGGAGAAATAGAACGTTACTTGATATGGTTCGTTCTATGATGAGTCAGGCTACTCTTCCATACTCCTTTTGGGGTTTTGCGCTGGAAACAGCTGCAAAGGTACTAAACCGAGTGCCATCCAAGGCAGTTTCAAAGACGCCATATGAGTTATGGTATGGGAAACAGCCGAGCTTGACATTTATCAGGATCTGGGGTTGCGAGGCTTATGTTAAAAAGCTCGCCTCTGGGAAACTAGAGAGCAGATCTGACAAATGTATCTTTGTCGGTTACCCTAAGGAAACTAAGGGTTATTATTTCTTCGATCCCAATGAGAACAAGGTTTTTGTTGCTCGGACGGCCATATTTCTTGAGAAGGAGTTTCTTCTGCAAGAGGCCAGTGGGAGAGAAATAAAGCTGGATGAGAATCCAGAAGAAGGACAAAGTGATCAAGCACAGTTGGATGAGCCTGAGCCGGTAGAACAGGTTATTGAACAACCTGAGGCTCAGACATCACGGGAACCGCGAAGATCGGGTAGGATTCGTCGACAGCCTGAGCGCTATGACGGAGTCTACATCATTGACAATGATGAATCCCTTACTTATGCGGATGCGGTCAGTGGACCAGAGTCAGTGAGATGGCTTGAGGCTATGCGCGCCGAGATGGACTCCATGTCAGATAACCAAGTCTGGGATTTGGTTGATCCGCCTCCGGGAGTTATCCCTATAGGCTGTAAATGGATCTTCAAGAAGAAGATTGACATGGATGGTAACGTAGTTACCTATAAAGGCAGGCTAGTTGCGAAAGGTTTCAAACAAATCTACGGGATAGATTATGATGAAACTTTCTCACCTGTAGCCATGTTTAAGTCTATTCGGATTCTTTTCGCGATAGCTGCATATTATGATTATGAGATTTGGCAGATGGATGTGAAAACAGCTTTCCTTAATGGAAATCTGGATGAGGATGTGTATATGACACAACCAGAAGGTTTCACTAATCCAGCAGATCGTCATAAAATATGCAAGTTAAAGAAGTCCATTTATGGACTTAAACAAGCATCAAGAAGCTGGAATATTCGTTTTGATGAATCAGTTACTGAATTTGGTTTCATCAAGAACGAGGATGACCCGTGTGTATATAAGAGGTTTAGTGGGAGCGTGATTACTTTCCTAGTCCTCTACGTCGATGACATCTTGATCATTGGAAATGACATTCCTGAAATGCATGCTGTGAAGGCATGGCTGAGGAAATGTTTCCAGATGAAAGATCTAGGAGAAGCAGCCTATGTGTTAGGTGTGAAGATCTACAGGGATAGATCTAAGAGGCTTCTCGGGCTGTGCCAGAGTACTTACATCGATAAGGTCCTGGAGAGATTTCACTTAGAGAATTCTAAGCGAGGATATCTTCCAGTCAGACATGGTCTGAATCTTTCTAAGAGTCAGTGTCCACAAACACAGACTGAGAAAGATGAAATGAACAATACGCCTTATGCTTCGGCTATTGGTTCTATAATGTATGCGATGTTGTGTACTCGCCCAGACGTTGCTTACGGGTTAAGCGTAACCAGTCGTTACCAGAGTAATCCAGGTATGGCGCACTGGATTGCAGTCAAGAACATTTTAAAATATCTGCGGAGGACCAAAGATATGTTCTTGATATATGGTGGTCAGGAAGAACTCAGTATTGAAGGATATACTGACGCTTCGTTCCAGTCTGACCAGGATGATTTCCGATCGCAATCAGGCTATGTTTTTAGCTTGAATGGAGGTGCAGTGGTGTGGAAAAGTTTCAAACAGTCAACTGTTGCTGATTCCACAACAGAAGCCGAGTATGTTGCAGCCTCGGAAGCATCCAAGGAGGCAGTGTGGATTCGTAAGTTCGTGAGAGAACTTGGTGTCGTTCCTTCGTGTGCAGATCCTTTGGTTATCTTCTGTGATAACACTGGAGCAATCGCACAGGCAAAGGAACCACGGTCGCACCAGAAGTCCAAGCACATACAGAGACGGTTTCATTTGATCAGGGAGATCATAGATCGTGGCGAGATCAAAGTATGCAAGGTTCATACAGATGACAATCTGGCAGACCCGCTTACCAAGCCTCTGGCGCAGCAGAAGCATGAGAAGCACTGTAATAATATGGGTTTGAGATTTCTCAACCATTAGATTAAGTGCAAGTGGGAGATTGTTGGGGTATGCCCTTAAGGCTAATGTTTGAGGCCTATGGGAATGTAACAAGTATCATGTAATAAACTCTATGTGTTTATAAAGGCATGGTTGTTATTCAGTTAGCTACATTGTCTGCTGCAATATATGTTCTTCTGAATAATGTCTCAAAGCTGTTCAGCTGGGCTGACATGCTATTATGTCCTTAGTCGATATATCTTGGTAAACATGAGACAGCCTCGATATGGTTAAGACTAATATGTGTTCTAATCTTATAGGATGCTTCGAGCATGGAATAAGATGTAGACTCATGGGTACATGGGATGTACTGGACAGACCCTACTAGGATGTTCAATTGTTTGTCACAATGTGAATATTCCTTGATTAAGACAAGTGGCACATTTCCTCTGACTTGAGATCACTTGTGTTTTCTAAATGATGATTGTCATTGTTTTGAGGTAGTTCAATATCATTTGAAACATAATGATTATAGACTATCTTGGATGGTGAGCTTGAATCAGGTTAGAGCACTAGTGATAGACATAGGATTGCCGTCTCCTTGTTTAAGGAGTGTGATGTTCTAAAGGGGCCCCCTGGATGAGATGATTGAGAGAGTGTATGGCCATACCCAGGTGACAGTGCTCATCTGTTCTAATCATGCTCATCATATTGGAGTTACGAGCTTGACAGGCTTGTCCAATAAGAACATCCAGTGGTAAAGGAAATATGTATGCTTTGTGAATTGATTCACACTTGTGCTGTTTTTGGGTGAAGTCTTGGAAGACTCTTTCCTTGATATCGGGAGACAGTGATGTGTTGCTAGATACCCCTCACTGGTTGTGATAATGTAAATTATCGTTACCGATGTTTTAAGGAAACCCTCAGGGTCGCACAATTGATGATATGGCTTACTTAAGTCAGATCGTGTGGACTGAATTGTTTCGGGTTCAGTTTAAAGGGATTTAATCTCTGATTGTGAGTGAGATCTGGTCTGATCATGTTTGATTGATTAGGGCTTGAGATCGGTAAGCTTCGATCGAGAGAAGAGATGCTAGATCGGTCAGATCAGGAGCATCATAGAGATCAACGGCTAGATCTGGAACCTTAGGGTTTTAATATGATCTAGGCCATGTCGTTTGGTTTATTTGGTAATTGAACCAAAATTAAATTAAACCAAAATGGTTCAAGCATTGGCGACAAGTTCACTTGGCGTGAACATGTTGGGCGGTTAGTGGTGCTATTTTTAGCAACCATGATCTCCACTTGGAGACTCACGTTCGAAAGAGAGTGCTCTCTCTATTCTCGCAACTTGAACGCATTCCTCTTGGTTTTTTCCGTGGGTGACGACGCCTTGGATTTGGAGGAGAAATCGGCAAAGAAAAGATCTCTTCATCCCTTTCTCATTTTCGATCAAAGACTTCTTTGGATCTTGCTAGCACAAGGATCGCAAAGAGGAGTAGGCGACATCAACTGTGTGCGTCACCTCTGGAGAAGATCTGCTTTGATCTTTGCTTCCTAGGCGCCATTCGAAATGGCTATGGTATGAGTTTTATCTCTTACATGCAATCGTTTCCATTTGGTTGATCATATCACATGAACCGATTCTTGAAACCCTAATCCGCTGCCCAAAAATTTTATGCGCCACTGCCTAGGGTTTTCGCTCCCCCTAGAAGGGGACCCCCCTTAGTTTAAGGGGTACTTTCACTAATCACGACTGTCTCGGTGTAAATATATCTGCAATCTCATGACAACACCTCTGAAGTTCAATGAAGAACTCCCATATCCAAACAGCTTCTTAGAAGCCACAACATACTCTACCAAACAGCTTCTTAGAAGCCACAACATACTCTACCTTCAATCGGAGATGATAGTAGTCCATCACGAAGCCTTTTACAGCTTCCTTCACTACCAAACACAAAGCTGATGCTGCGATCAAGGTCAGACTAGAACAACCTATCAAGTGTAACTCAATACACCAAGCTTTTCGTATCTCTACCAATTAAGAACCATTCCTTTAATTCTTTGCATAACCTAAGGGCGTTCCTTTCTCCTTATCCAGTGCCATGCACCTGGATTAGACCTGGTAACAATTGGTTATGCTCTCTGCATAAACCACATCCGGTCTATAACATACCATCATCGATGTATGTTATCTAACTTAGGAATTGGAGCTTCTTTGATCTATCCAAAAACTCTCACACCTATCCATAGGCGATGTCCACTAAGTCATTCATCACAAGATACTTCCCAATCATATCTTCACCAAGTGAAGGATTGGGACGTCGTCTCTAATGATCAGTATATCCCCGATATACAAGACTAGAGATGTCAACAAGCTCCCACTACACTCAGTGATGTAGCAACTAATGGGTGAGGGGATCCTTAAGCCCTACTCTAGGATTGTACACAATGCTCGATAAAACGGGAGAGGGTCGTGAGACGAGGGGAGAGAAAACATGTCGGAAAAGTGCAGGGAATCCGATAGAAAGAACGACGAAACAGTGACGAGTTCAATTTGGGCAACAAGAATGCGAATGAAAGGAACGACACCCAACTAAGTAATACAGCGCACTAACCTCGTAGCAAATTTAGCGAATTCTTGCAGCTCTCCTAGCGCATTTTAAGCTTAGCTCGCGTTGGGGACTGCGGCTTTGTGGGGTTCAGATCGCGCGCCTACGCAGCTGAAACAAACCAAGAACAAGAGATACCACGCCTCGGATGAACGGACAACCGTGGGTGAAGAAGAAAGGAGAAAGCCAACTCGGTATCAAAGCAAGATAATAGAAAAACAGGCAAACCTGACCCACCGGAAGGTGGGATTTACATCTTATAAAGCTGAAAACCAAGCCGAGTCGAAACGCCGGTCGCCGACTATTACAACTCCGAAGGCGAAGCAACCTCACCTTCCACATGTTGGGGTATGCCCTTAAGGCTAATGTTTGAGGCCTTGGGATTGTATCAGTATCATGTATATAAACTTTTATGTTTATAAAGGCAATGGTTGTTATTCAGTATGTTGCATTGTCTGCTGCAATATGTATACTTCTGAATAATGTCTCAAAGCTGTTCAGCTAGGCTGACATGCATATGTCCTTAGTCGAGATATCTTGGTGAACATGAGACAGCCTTGATATGATTGAGACTAATATGTGTTCTAATCTTATAGGATGCTTCGAGCATGGAATAAGATGTAGACTCATGGGTACATTGGATGTACTGGACAGACCCTACTAGGATATTCAATTGCTTGTCACAATGTGAATAATCCTTGTTTGCATCAAGTGGCACATGTCCTTTGACTTGAGATCACTTGTGTTTCTAAATGATGATTGTCATTGTTTTGAGGTAGTTCAATATCATTTGAAATATAATGGTTATAGACTATCTTGGATAATGATTATGATTCTGGTTAGGGCACTAGTGATAGATATAGGATTGCCGTCTCCTTGTTGAAGGAGTGTGATGTTCTATAGGGGCCCCCTAGATGAGATGATTGTGAAAGTGTATGGCCATACCCAGGTGACTATGTTCATCTGATCTGATCATGCTCATCATATTGGAGTTACAAGCTTGACCCGCTTGTCCAATAAGAACATCCAGTAGGCAAAGGATACATGCATGCCTTGTGAAGTTGATTCACACTTGTGCTGTGGTTTGGGTGTAGTCTTGGAAGACTTTTTCCTTTATATCGGGAGACAGTGATGTGTTGCTAGATACCCCTCACTGGTCGTGATAACGTAAGTTATCGTTACCGACATTTAAAGGAAACCCTCAGGGTCACACAATTTGGTGATATGGCTTTCTTGAGTCAGATCGTGTGGACTGAATTGTTTTGATTCAGTTTAAAGGAGTTTGAACTCTGATTGTAAGTGAGATCTGGTCTGGTCATGTTTGATTGATTAGGGCATGAGATCGGTAAGCTTCGATCGAGAGTAGTGATGCTAGATCGGTGAGATCAAAGGCATCAAGAGATGAACGGTTAGATCTTGAACCATTTGGTTCAGAGAGATCTAGACCATGGCTTGGGCTGGTTTGGTTTGGTCTTTGTACCAAACGCATTGAACCATTGGATTGAACCGGTTCACACATGTGTGAATGCATGGTTCATGATGAAAGCGTTTTTGGGCAGTTTGCATGGATTTAAGCGCATGGCTTCATGACTTTCCATAATTGGAAGTCATGTAACGCCACTTAACTTGTAAACGCCAAAACGCATTTCGGTTCTGATTTTGTGTGGCCGATCCACTCTCGTGTAGAGGGGAGTTCACGCAAGCAAGTGTGAGAGCTTCATCGCCCTAGCAAAGATCTCATCTTCTCCACACAAGGACAACTTGGCACTTTTGCTAGCACAAGAGGTGCGCAAGAAGGAAGTCTTCATCACTTTGGTGTGTGTCTTCTTTGGAGAAGATCCCCTTCGATCTTTACTTCCAAGTCGCCATCCACTCATGGCTATGGTATGAATTACTTCTTATCTATACAAGTTATGATGTTGATCATATGGCATGCAAAAGATCCCAACAAACCCTATGCTTCCTTGCGCAATTCATGATATGCGCCTACTTAGGGTTTCGCCCCCCCTCTTGAAAGGGGTTTCTTCACCACACAAGCTGGAAGCTCACTCTAGCTCACCAGGAGATCCATATTACCAAGAGAACTACTCAACACTTAGCCCTACCTCCTCTTTTATAGAATAAGAGGGGAGGGAACAAACAAAATACACAAATGACACTCTACTCTAACCACCTACCAACTCTTGTAGGCCACAAAAGTGGTCAAGCTACAACTACAAGACAAGGAATAACAACTACCTAATATTCTCCGAAGCTAGTCGTGCGATCCTGTGTCCTTGTACGGGGGCGATTTAGACGCGCTCCGAGCACACGGCGACAAAACAGCAGAACTTCGATGTTGTGGGCTGGGTCACCACCGTCGCGGCTCGTTCTTGGGCCGTGTTGCTAATCAAATTACATAGCCCACTTGGAGTTGGATCTTTAGGGGGTTGGCTCGTAGTGCCCTTGGGTTGTGCCACTTCGGCATGGGTGGAATGAGGGCTGATGACACCCAAGAAATGGTCCGGGGGCTTACTTTGGCATTGGGATCGCCGGATTTCCACCTTGTTGGGCTCCTTTGGGTCGTCATGGGGTCGAGCAACATGGTAGGGGGTAGTGCACATCGAAGTGGGGTCGTCGGGGCTACAACGCATCTCCAGGGGTGGACACGGCCTGGCCGTGATGGGGAGCATGGCTGTGTTCAGAATGGGCGAAGTCCACAGAATCGGGCACGGCTTGCCCGTGACCAGGAGCACGCCTGTGTTCGGTGTGGCCGAAATAAACAGAGCCGGGTACGGCTTGCCCGTGATTGGGAGCACGCCCGTGTTTGGTGTTCGCATCTTCGGGCGACCGTGTCACGGCCATGATGGGGCACACGACCATGACGGGGTGCATGGCCTAGCCGTGTCGGGGTATGGGGAACTCTGACTAAGGTGAAAATTCCGGAGAAAATTCCTGGGGTCCTGGGAGTCTCCCCAAGTGTCTTTTGGAGAGATTGGGCCGCCCTCAAGTGTGTTCATGGGCCCGTTTGCTCCTGCATCAGCTTCCACTGAGTGATATGATGAGTTCTCCTCTGGAGAACTAGAGGGCAGTGGGTCATCGGGGTTAGATGGGTGCTCCAAAGGGCCGTGGAAGGGGAGGAGGTCTGCCACGTTGAAGATGGGGTGGAGCCCCATGTCCTCGGGCAAGTCCAAAACGTAGGCGTTGGAGCCGATCCGCCGCATCACTGCGTAGGGCCCCATGTAACGCTGCTGAAGCTTAAAATGCGCCCTGTTGGATAGACGCTCGGGGTGGATACGCACCCTTACCAGCTCACCTACAGAGAAATGGTGTGGCCTACGATGCTCATTGGCCTTCATTGCATTATGAATGTTGCCCGAAAAGATACGATGCCGAACCTCATCATGCAGACTAGCAATATGGTGGGCAAAGGAATATGCATGCGGGGAGAGATGAGACTCCATGGGAAGGTCATGCAGGTCTATAGGTTTACGCGGTTGATGGCCCGTAACGATCTGGAAGAGACTAAGACCCGTAGACCTATTAGAAGCACTATTGTACGCGAACTCGACCATGGGTAGGATGAAATCCCAAGACCTCGGATGGTCCCCGATGAAACAATGGAGAAGATTGCCCAAACTACGGTTAACGACCTTGGTTTGCCCATCGGTTTGGGAGTGATAGGCCGTGGAGAATTTCAGAGTGGTGCCCAAGAGGGCCCACAGTGAGCGCCAGAAGTGACTCACAAAACACGTGTCACGGTCGGACACGATGGAGGAGGGAAGGCCATGGAGACGCACAATCTCTCGGACAAAAAGACGTGCGACGTGAGAAGCGTCCGTGGCGCGCGAACAAGGGATAAAATGGGCCATCTTCGAGAACCGATCAACAACGACGTAGATCGAATCGAAGCGGGAGGCGGTCCAAGGCAACCCAAGGACAAAGTCCATGCTCAGGTCGCGCCACGGGCCGCTGGCCACTAGCAAAGGGGTGTAGAGACCCATGTTTGAAGGTCGGGGCTTGGACAACTGACACATACCGCAATGGTGCACGATGCGCTCAACATCCTTACGGAGGGAAGGCCAAAAGAGGCATTCCTCCGCCATTTCAAGGGTCTTGTCGCGGCCATGATGGCCGGTGACGACACCCGCATGAAGCTCGAGCAAAAGATGATCTCGAAGCGAAGAACGGGGAATGCACAACTGATTCCCCAAGAAGTGGTAACCCTCACACAATTGGTAGGGGGAGTTGGGGTCGGTGCACTCGGTCAAAGCGGCGTAGATGGCGCCAAAATCAAAACAAGTGGCATACTCTTCTTTGACATGGTCAAAGGTATTCATGCGAGTGCACATCACGCATAAGAGGGTCCGGACGTGACTCAAGGCATCTGCGACGATGTTCTCCTTACCCGCCTTGTGATTAATCACGAAGGAATACTGTTGTAGGTACTCGACCCACTTAGCATGGCGGGCGCCCAACTTCTTTTGGGCATTGAGGAAGGAGAGGGCCTGATGGTCACTATACAACATGAACTCGCGGTGGAGGAGGTAATGCCTCCACTGCCGGAGGGACTAAACGATCACATAGAACTCCTTGTCGTACGTGGAGTAACACTGTCGAACCGCATTCAATTTTTTGCTAAAGAAAGCCATGGGATGGCCTTCTTGACTAAGTGACCCACCGATGCTGGACCCGGAGGCATCGCACACTACCTCGAAGACTTTCGAGAAATCGGGGAAGTGCAAGACAGGAGCGGTGGTCAGGGCATCCTTAAGCGCGTCAAAAGCCCATTGAGCGGCAGGGGTCAACTCAAACTCATCCTTAGAGAGACGTTGGGTTAAGGGGGTGGAAATTGTGCTGAACCCACGGATGAATTGACAGTAAAATCCCGCAAGACCCAAGAAACTACGGACTTCAGTCACGGTGCAAGGCTCGGGCGAATGTCGGATGGCCTCAACCTTCACAGGGCCAACGGACAGACCTTGGTCAGACACAATGTATCCAAGGAAATACACGTTGTTGGTCAGGAAGGCACACTTCTTCGTGTTAAGGAAGAGGTGCTCCTTGCACAGGAGGTCAAAAGTGGAGCGAAGATGCTCCAAGTGTTCATCGCGGGTCCGACTAAGGATCAGAATGTCGTCGAAGTAGACGACGAAAAACTTGCCCATGTATGGCCTGAGGACCTGACTCATCAGGCGCATAAACATAGACGGGGCATTGGACAACCCGAATGGCATGACATGCCATTCGTAAAGGCCATCCTTGGTCTTGAACGTCGTCTTCCACTCATCGCCTTCGCGAATGCGGACCTAGTGATATCCGCTCCGGAGGTCAAGCTTGGAAAACCAAGACATGCCGGAGATCAAATCCAGCATATCGTCTAGCCGAGGGATGGAAAACCGATACTTGACAGTGATCTGGTTGATGGTACGGATATCGACACGCATGCGCCATGACCCCTTCTTTTTTGGGCTTGAGGAGCGCGGGAATGGCGCAAGGGCTGAGACTCTCGCGGATGTACCCCTTAGTGAGGAGGTCATCCACCTGACGCTGTAACTCAGCGTGTTCTGTGGGGTTAGGGCGATGGTGGAGCAAGTTAGGGAGGGGTGCTCCTGGGAGGAGGTCAATCACGTGTTGAATTTCCCTCTCCGGGAGAAGGCCATGAGGTAAATCCTCGGGGCTGATATCACTAAACTCGGCAAGGAGGGCGGACACCTCAACAGGAGGCGCCGGATTAGGGCAAGGGACAGAGTCCTGCACTTCGCGCACCATGAGCGCATAGACAGTCTTGGCCGCATGAGCTTCGTGAACTAGTGCGGGGGTGCGCATGAGGGAGATCATGGGGGAAGGCGGAGGGGTGGGTGCCGAGGGTGTGATCAGAGCCTTGGAGGTGGACGCACGAAGCTCCTTGGGCGGAGCTGGGATCAGATGGATCTTCTGCTCATCGTGGTCGAACACATAAGTGTTCGACCGACCATAGTGAACTATATCTCTATCGTACAGCCATGGGCGACCAAGGAGGACATGAGCGATGTCCATAGTCACGACGTCGCACAATACCTTCTCACAATAGTTCTCAAACGCGATGGGGACCTGACATTGGTGTGTGACCGGAACGCTCGTGGTGTCAACCCATGCGATAGAATAAGGCATCGGGTGGGGTTCAAGAGGAAGGCCGAAACGTGTGACTGCGGTCCGGGAGACCACGTTCAAGCTACTACCACCGTCAATGACGATCTTACACGAGTGCCTGTTGCACTTAATGTAAGTCGTAAAAATGCCCGAGCGCCTCTAATCCTCGGTAGGCGCGGGCTGTACAAGGTTGCAGCAAATGACAAGTTTGGACAGACCCATGTCCTCGCCACTAGTGTAACACTCCGCCTCAACATCATGTTCAGTGGGGGTTATGGTGGCGACGCGAGCCGGACCCGTGTCGGCTCGAGCGGGTTTCTTGGGACATTCAAGTGACATGTGACCCGGCTGCAAACAGTTAGCAGGTAATATGACCAGAGGCTCCAACCACTGGGGCCTTGCCCTTCTCCTCACAAGTGGGCCGAGAAGGCGAAGCCTCAAGGGGTGGGCGTCTAGGGGGCTAATGGGCCGGGGGTGCGGGTCGTGGGTCCGGACGGGGCTCCGGACGCTCAAGTCGTGGGTGGGGCTGTGGACCGCCCGCATGAGGACGCCTATGGGGGCCAAGGTCACTGCGTCTTGTAGCGATGCGAAGGTCATGCTCGATGTCTCGAGCGCGCTGAAAAGTTTGGTCAAGGGTCTCCGATCCACATGTGGGTAGGGCTCGGCGGATATCCGCACGGAGCCCATTCTTGAATTTCGACAAAACTAACTTGGGGTCCTCCTGCAAATTACAACGGAGTTGGAACGTCTCGAAAGTGAGACGGTACTTTTTCGACGGTACCTGACCCCTGGTGTAGGCTACTATATTGATCAAGAAGGTGCTGCCTATACGAAGGGGGTACATAACGCTCGCGGAGGCGATACCACATCTCTGCCCACTCAGTGATTGGGGGAAGAGCCTGCTGCGCATTTTGGCACTCCACGTTGTCCCAATGTAAACGTGCAGGCCCCTCAAGTAGGGTGTGCACATACCGAACCCGCGAATGCGGAGGCCAATCGCTAAGGTCAAAATACGTGCCAACGGACGCGACCCAATCTAAGAACTGTGTGGGGTCAAGACCACCTGTGAATGGTGCAGGGGTGTTACGAATGAAACAATGGAAATCGTCATCTACCCGAGGGCGCTCAACGCGAGTTTGGGCTGGGGTTTGAGGTGCGGCCCAAGCGTGGCCAAAATGACCACCGGGCTGGGGCCCTTGTGCAGCCCAAGCGTCGTCCTCATCGAGGGGATCATCACCATAACTTGGGTTTCTAGGGACCTCATGAGGTCACAGGTGACCCCATTCATCCTCATGGGCACGCCGCCGTGTGGGCGCGGGCATCGGTGGCAATTCCCTAGTGGGGGCTGGGTTTGTGGATACCGGAGGATTAACCGAGTTCGGGCGACCATGCTCCGCGGACCCGGGTTGACCAATAAGGTGTTGGATCCCAGCTAAAATCTGCTGGACCATGGCATGTGTGCTTCCTTGTTGAGCGTCCACTCGCGCGGACAGCGCATCAAGCTTCGCATCGATCCGCGCCTCAAGCGCAACCATAGACTCTAACCAGGTGTTAGCCCCTACCGAAGGCTGAACCGACTCTTGGGTTTCGGGGATGGTTTCCGGGTATTGGGATGACATAATTTGTGACCGCGTAGTCACCATGCACAAACAAGGGGGATACGACTAAGGTAAAATGCTGAAAACACCGAAAGGATGCAGAAGTATACGATGCGATGTGAGGGAACGAGCAACGTCCTCTAATACAAGAATTGATGTAGCAACTAATGGGTGAGGGGATCCTTAAGCTGTACTCTAGGATTGTACACAATGCTCGATAAAATGGGAGAGGGTCGTGAGACGAGGGGAGAGAAAATGCGTTGAAAAAGTGTAGGGAATCCGGTAGAAAGCACGACGAAACAGCGACGAGTTCAATTAGGGCAATACGAATGCGAATAAAAGGAACAGCACCCAACTAAGTAATACAACACATTAACCTCATAGCAAATTTAGCAATTTCTTGCAGCTCTCCTAGCACGTTTTAAGCTTAGCTCGCGTTGGGGACTGCGGCTTTGCCAGGTTCAGCTCGCGCGCCTACACAGCTAAAACAAACCAAGAACAAGAGATACCACGCCTCTAATGAACGGACAATCGTGGGTGAAGAAGAAAGGAGAAAGCCAACTTGGAATCAAAGCAAGAGAATAGAAAAACAGGCAAACCTGACCCACCGGAGGGTGAGATTTACTTCTTATAAAGCTGAAAACCAAGCCAAGTCAAGATGCCGGTCGCCGACTCTTACAACTCCGAAGGCGAAGCAACCTCACCTTCCACATAAGCTGGAAGCTCACTCTAGCTCACCAGGAGATCCCTATTACCAAGAGAACTACTCAACACTTAGCCCTACCTCCTCTTTTATAGAATAAGAGGGGAGGGAACAAACGAAATACACAAGAGACACTCTACTCTAACCAGCTACCAACTCTTGCAGGCCACAAAAGTGGTCAAGCTGCAACTACAAGACAAGGAATAACAACTACCTAATATTCTCTGAAGCTGGTCGTGCGATCCTGCGTTCTTGTACGGGGGCGGTTTAGATGCGCTCTGAGCACACAGCGACAAAACAGCAGAACTTCGATGTTGTGGGCTGGGTCACCACCGTCGCGGCTTGTTCTTGGGCCGTGTTGTTATAACCTTAATTTTTGAAATTTAATTTTAGAAATTCAGAAATTTATTTTTTGGAATTTTTATGATTTTCTAGGATTTTTTCGGAATTTTTAAAAGGTTAAAAATTAAGTTTTTTATAAAAAAATCAGATTTTGCATTCGCGGGGGCTCGAACCCGCGTCGCGCGCGAGCGATCGGCGGCGTCTAACCAATGCGCTGAGTTTTATTTTTAATATATTATAGGATTTGATATATTTATATTAATTCTAAATTTGAATTTCGGGAACGAGTCAACCCGTCGTCTTCCCCGCGGATCTCGGCGATTTTCTCGCCGCCGCGTTCTCGCCGTCAGGAACGAGTTTCACCTCTATATTAGAGGGCTTTTGTTCGACTCGAGGAGTTTCGAAACCCTGGAACATCTTCACCCCTCGACGCGCCGCCAGGAAGGAGAAATCGCGCTCAAACTCATCGCCGGAGTTCGAGCGGCGCCGCCTCGTGTTCCAGCCTTCCAGCGCCTTCGACGACGGCGATCTCGGTGTTCTGGGCTACGATACATCGTCGTAGAAAGGTATGTAAGCTTCTGTGAAGTTTTAATGAAGTTTCGTTTGGGTTTGGGTAGGTTTTGTGTATCGACGGCGGCGGCGCCACCGTCGATACCTGCTGTCGCTTCGGATGCTTCGACCGTGGGTCGAAACCTCGCCGAAGCTTGTCGTGAATCCTCGCCTCGTCGTTAGAAGTGTTCTGGCGAAGTTTGGCAGCGAACGGCTCTTCGACGCGCCCTCGGGAGCTCGCCGGCGCAAGCAGCGGACGCAAGTCCGGCGGCCTTGCGCGGCGGCGGTCGGGCGGCGCGGGCGACGAACGGTTCAAGTTTGATTTCGGGTTCTGTGTGGTTTATTTAGAAATAAACCGTCGGCTAAGATTTGAAATCGATTTAAACCGGTTCAATTGGATTGAGCGGTTCAATTCTGTTTTCGGTTCAGTCCTTGAATTTTGACCGGTTCGACCCCGATTCGGTCGAATCCGGGCCGGTTCAGGTAGCCGTTGGAAAGATAATAAAATTTCCTATCTAAGGGTAATCTTTATAGCTTTATATGAGTTTTATATTTTGTGTAATTTAAGTTAGAAGTCTCGGTTTAACTTGGTTCAGGGTGAATTTGAGCGGTTCAGTGCAATTCTGTTCGGTTCAGTGGGTTTTAGGTTCGGTTCATATGATCTAAGAGTGGTTCTCTAGGTTTAGGGTTATGTTCTACATGTTGGTAGTTTTGGTTTCCAAGTTAGAATGATTATTAATAGAGTTCATGTACAAATTTATGTTTCAGAGCGATTAATCCAATAATCGGCTTGCATCGTGTGATAAACAATTATTGGCTTTTCAAAAGAATTCAGGATAACAGCGATTGAGGTAGGAATCTTACCCTACTCCTTTGTTACAGTGTCATGAATTATAGGAATTGTTGTTTGATCCTTTGATTTAATATATGATGCATTTGATAGAATGACACTGGTATCTGATTGCTTCGTCTGCTTGATTTGTTTCTGAATTCCTGTTGACCTCAATTATCTTGTTCATTGGTCATATTCTATTTCTGTGTGCATGATTAACAAACCTGTTTTGAGATATCTGATATATATTGGCTTATGAGCCTGGTTGAACAATTGTGTATCTGAGATATTGACGTATAAGTATGTGGAACCGTTGTAAATCTGAGATGATAAAGTCGTGTTATATTTTGACCTCTGACCTGGATGATTTATTCTCCAGTGGCCTGTTTATCTGAGTTATAGTTCTGATTAGGACAGTCGTACGGCACCGCCAGTTGTCTTAGGACAATACTAAGGATGTTAGTGTTGGACGCAACACTCCGGACTGTTTAGGACAGTCGTTCCATTGCATGAGCAACAGTGGAAACACTCTGAAAATGAGTGCGGCTCTTAAGTGAGATCTGTGAGGCCAGCTTGATGATTTGCACGACATTCCTATATTATTTGTATATCGTTGTTTCAGTTATTGTATTATCCTGTTATTTGACTCTCTCACCATGTTTGTTGATTCCTACTTAGCATTTCTGCTAACTCCCTTTGTTTCTCCTTCAGGTACAGAGTTAACTTCTGGGAGGGATAGAGTAGATAGCAGATACCAGCCCGAGTTGAGATAGTTGTCTTTTGTATTTTATTCAGTTGATAATTTGGATAGTTGTATTCAGATATTGTGTTGATATTAATTTTGGATTGTTTATTAAATAAAGGTTATGTGATTATTGTAGTTCTCTGGTTCCTATCAATATTGTTACTCCCTGGGGAACCCTGAGCTAGAAATAGCCGGCTTCCGCCGGGGCGTGACACGTGTTGCTAATCAGATTACACAGCCCACTTGGAGTTGTGCCCTTGGGCTGTGCCACTTCGGTATGGGTGTAATGAGGGCTAATGACGCCTAAGAAACGGTCCGGGGGCTTACTTTGGTGTTGGGATCCCCGGATTTCCACCTTGCTGGACTCCTTTGGGTCATCATGGGGTGGAGCAACATGGTAGGGGGGCGGTGCACATCGAAGTGGGGTCGTCGAGGCTGCAACGCATCTCCAGGGGCGGACACGGCCTGGTCATGATGGCGAGCACAGCCGTGTTCAGAAATGGGCGAAGTCCACATAATCGGGCACGGCTTGCCCGTGACCAGGAGCACGCCCGTGTTCGGTGTGGCCGAAATCCACATAGCCGGGCATGACTTGCTCGTGATTTGGAGCACGCCCGTGTTCGGTGTTCGCGTCTTCGGGCGACAGTGTCACGGCCGTGACGGGGCACACGGCCTGGCCATGTCATGGTCTGGGGAACTCTGACTGAGGTGAAAATTCCGGAGAAAATTCCTGGGGTCCTGGGGGAGTCTCCCCAAGTGTCTTTTGAAGGGATTGGGCCGCCCTCAAGTGTGTTCATGGGCCCATTTGCTCCTGCATCACACAGGCACCATAGGATAAAGGTTCTCTACATTGAGTTAGGAGTTGCCCATAAGTCAAAGCCAGACGAATCCATTCAACTTGTACAGCCTATGTGTTCTGAGCCTCAAGTTACCCACAACCTGTATAACTAGCTCAGATTTCAGCTTTGATCAAGTGTGTCGAATGGCTGACCTTGGACTATATCCAAGTCAAACTTCCTCCCACTAGCCTTTTTCAAGAGAAAAACTTTCCCAAGAAAAATTAGCACTCTAAGTAGCAACCAAGTTGCTCTCCTATGGGAACATGGAAGCAGTATCCCCGAATGATACCCCATACACACATGTATCAAATATGGAACATCTTTCAGCGTTCAAGATAAACTATTCATTTTTTCATAACCTATAACAAGGAGTTACATGACTTAACCTATATCGAATCATGCCAAGTACGACTTGATTCCTCCAATTAGACACTCACCCTCAAAGAGGAGTTTTAGAAGAAGTGAGCTATGAGAAAATCTCATACTCATTGGGATAGTCATAAACTGTGGCTCAAGTGCTTTCTTACAAATTAGAAAGCTTTTATGAATCTATCAAGCAAGTTTCCTTACTACATTCATATCTATCAGATATGTTTGTAAAGGACTAGTACACTATCTTCGGCTTACTTATTAGTGTTGTTCACACACAGTAAAGTGTATGAGGCCCAATAAGTCTCCAGATCTTCCACTTTTGAAAAGTGGAGAACATCTCAGTTGTTGTCCTTAGCATACAACGCTCATGCGAATCAAACTCTCGAAAGAGGTTGACACGACTCATTCTCTTGAAAGGAGATTGAATCCATGAATCCATTCGCATGGAGTCAATGGATGAGGTTCTTGTTTTACAAGGCCCAAACAATAGTGCCAAAGATAGGCACAGAACCACTTAATTTTATCCATATATTATGTTACTCATAGAACTTCCCATAAAGATAGAACATGAAGATATTGAAGTTCTAACAAAGTCTTGACCCCAAAGAGAGTGAGGTCTCCTACAGTTATGGCAGGAACGTTTGCTCCAACTGGTAGGTTACTCTCTCTGCGTCAGTATTGCCCTATTTCTGTTGAGCACCAAGACACTTTTGCAAGTGTTGGTCTCATCATGTGGTACGACATACCCATGTGTCAGAAATAGACAACTAGACTTTGGTAACATAATTACGTGAGCCAAAAGACAAAGGGCTACTTCTCTTCTCCTCATTTTGAGGTCGCTAGCAATCATTCTCGAGCACCTTGTCTCCTGCACCCTTTTCATCTTTAATGTGTCAGTCAAGCGCTAAGGCCTACCTTTGCATTGAAGGACTGCTTTAGAAGTTACAGCTTTTTTTTCTAGCTTGTCCCTTGAAGGGCTATTTTAGAATATAGATCTAGAATATGATCAGCTCTACACATTGCTTTCGCAACTCAGGCGACATGCCAGCTTTAGATAAGTTACACCTTAAGCATCCTCTTCAACCAGCAAGGCTAAAGATGAGATAGGTTCAGATAAAGGCTGCTCAAGGAGATACAACTTTTCCTCGAATTGACAACCCTCAAAAGTCGATCGTGAAATCACCTGATTTTCTTAGTGAGATAGGATCCTCATTCTGTACATGGTCTTGCGTCCCACGAGGGTGGAATGTACTGCATAAGGTGACACATGCTTCGTGAGGAAGGCACGCCAGCCAATTGCAACTTGTCAATTTCCCTTCTCAAAACAGTTCAGGCACTTTGTGTCTAGCGAGGGCTGGATATAGCACAAAGCTCTAACCTCCTGATGTTGCCTCTAGACTTTCCATCATGTGGTCCATCCAAATATGAATATCTAGCCAAGTCTAACCTAACCGTTATGCCCAGGGCCAATGATTTCCTTGTGAAAAGTGCATTGAAAGTTTTAACCAGATTGGGGAGATCATTATCACCGCACGCCTCCTAACGATAGATGGGTGATGTCTCGTATCATTATAGTCTTTTTGACCTATATTTACTAGCGAATTGAGACCTATTATCATGCTTTTGCATCACTTTCCAACTTATTTCATTGACTTTCTTCAGAAGCTTCACTACTTGTCATGTTTGTTTGAATATAGGATAATTCACTCGTTGTTAGAGCTCTTTGGAAATACATTTACATTTTCGAGTGAATCAGGAATCTTGACAAGAAGTTTGGCTTCAAATTGGACTAATTTCCAAAATCACGACTGAGACCATAATCTAATCATGACCGTAATTCTCGTATTGACTTCCCAATGGACACGTTTTTATACAAGCATGAAGTTATGCCCGTAACTTCCCCGACAGTGACATCTCGGAAGACAAAAACCTAGACAAGAGACATTACAGTATGGCCATAATTTTACAATGGCTGTAATCTCCTGATCAGCAATCTTGACATCACACTATGGTCGAAATTAAAGTCAAGGCAAACATCAGCTCACCTACAAATTTTCAGACAAAACGAAGTTTGGCACTGAAATTACGGGCATGGCCGTAATTACCATTACGCCCGTAATCGCTTCAAGTAGCAATAAAGGCCAACATTCAATTGGCCATAACTTCTTCATTATAACTCCAAATCGAGCATTCTTGTAGTCATAATGGCAAGCATTTAAGGGGCCACATTTATGTGAACATTTTAGGCAATTAAGAGCTTCGATGAAGACATTACGGGCATGGCCATAATCTTGATTACGCCCGTAGTCTCTCTGCGACTAGAATTAAAACAGCCATAACTCCCTCATTATAATTCTGATTTGGATATTTTTGCTGCCAAAATGTAGATAATTAAAAGATCTACCAATGTAGGCATTCAAAAGAGACTTTCAAAACTATATAATGGGTGAAATTCACTAAAGAATGTAGTGCCCAATTGGGGCTCAAGGAGGGCAAGCGAGTTTTGCAAAAGGGAGAAAGGCTTGGCGACAACAAGGGAGGAGGAAGAAACCATGCATTCCATTCTAGAAGACTTGAAGGAAAGTTGCAACGCTTTTTCATAAGAGTTTGCTTCCTCTTTATTCCATCTTCTCTTTAGTTCCTTCTATTCCTTTAGAGATTTGTACTGAATCGACACTATGCTAGCTAATCTTCTTTATCGGAACTAGGGTGTAGTTGAGTTATTTGGATCTTATTTTTGAACTTGCTTTCTCATAGCAAATGCAATTTTGTCTTGTGTTTATTCGATCTCTGTTGTTTTACTGCTAGTATTGTCTTGATCGCGCAATTACTTTTCTTAGGCGTCGCAAGAAGGATCGAAAGGAGAATTACGACATTAGAACTACTAGATCGATCATGCTTTGAGCTGTCAAGAATTAGGGTAGGATTTGTGTGAGGAACTTTATGATATCTTTAAACCCATTGGATCAATCTAGATTCGGTTAGCCACAAAAGTATGAGGCCGATCCAGATTGATACGGGATTACGCCATCAAAAGAGGGTAACCTGTACCATTGGATATCTCCTTGAATACTTTAAGATTGCGTTGTTATGATAGTCTCTTGTTTAAGTTTAAGATCCATCAATGAGATGCACTCAAAGTCTCGATGTGTCTAACCCTTGTTTTTCGTTCAAAACTATCCCTTGCTTGATTCGGCTAGCATTTGTATTTCGTTGTATTTCATTTATTTTATGAAAACCCAAAACATTCACTGATTGTCTAGCTATTGATTCGTAATCATTTGGTACTTGATCACTGTCCCTGTGGGATCGACTCTTAAGTACTACTACGGTAAACTGTTACGCTTGCGGTTAGATAGTGGGAAGATAAACTACACATCATGTTTTGTCGCCGTTGCCGGGGATAACATCCCAACCTCAACATACAACCCCGGTTGGAGAAACCATCCTAACTTCTCTTATATGAATAATCCCAACCCTGCTCCACAATCGAACTACATACCACCACCTAGTTTTCAACCTCGACCATATGCACCACAACCTCAAAAAACCCAACTTGAAGTAATCGTGGAAAACTTCATCTCTTCCCAAATGAAAACGAATGAGAGTGTTAATGATATGTTCCGTCATATGTCAACTAGATTGGATTCCATTGAAGCGCACAACAAGCAATTAGATACACAGCTGGCAAACCTTGCCATGAGTTTATCAAGACCCTCAGGTAGGTTACCTTCCTAACCTAAACAAAACTCACGAGAGAATTGCAGTGCAATTACTACTCATAGTGGTAAGCAACTGGAGGAACCAAAAGTACCTGAGCCTGATCTGATTCTTAATGCATCTTATTGTGATAAACCTGAACCTGAGAGACCAAGTGAGGAGAGAGAAAATAAAGTTAGTCAACCAGCTTATATCCCATCATCGCCTTACAAGCCACCAATTCCATTCCCCCAAAGACTGGCTAGGGCAAAACTAGATAAACAATTTGGAAAGTTTTTAGAGATTTTGAAAAAATTGTATATTAACATCCCCTTTACTGAAGCTTTAACATAGATGCCCTCATATGCAAAATTTTTAAAGGACATTCTTTCAAATTGAAGGAAGCTGGAGTAACCAGACAAGTGGAGCTTACTGAAGAGTGCAGCGCTATAATTTAAAATAAGCTTCCAGAGAAATTAAAAGATCCGGGCAGCTTTTCGATACCATGCAAAATAGGGGATTTGTCTTTTGATCACGCACTATATGACTTAGGCGCCAATGTTAGTTTAATGCCTTCTTCTATTTGCAGGAGACTAGACATTGGCAATGTGAATCCAACACTGATTTCCTTGCAACTTGCTGACCGCTCATGG
Organism: Costus lasius; assembly: GCA_027563935.2. Classification (NCBI taxonomy): domain Eukaryota; kingdom Viridiplantae; phylum Streptophyta; class Magnoliopsida; order Zingiberales; family Costaceae; genus Costus; species Costus lasius. The sequence goes on along the minus strand of CM050450.1, from coordinate 88,410,380 downwards.
CGTAAACCGGTAGGAATTTTGGAAGATGTTCCGATCAAGGTTGGTGATTTCTTTATTCCAGTCGACTTCGTCGTGCTTGAGATGAAAGAAGACATGAAGTTACTGATAATTTTAGGAAGACCATTACTTGCAACTGCCGGAGTGGTTATTGACGTAAAAAATAGGAAACTACCTTTAAACATCGGTGAGGAGGCTATAGAATTTGATCTATCACGAAGTCTAAAACACCCTTCTATTGTAGATTCATGGTGTAGCCTAGATGTTATTGATGATGTGGTCAGAGATGAAAATGCCATACTGATGGAATGAATACGGACCCACTAGAGGTCTGTCTCTTGAAGAGTCCATATGCTGAAGAAAATGAAGAAGCCCAAGCTTATGGGAAACTAATGGACTCGGCCGAATTCCTTAGTGCTGACACCTATATTTTGCTCTCTAAATAACACTGCGGTCATGCTAATGACCCTAAACAAGCGCTTCTTGGGAGGTAACCCAAGTGTTTTGCTTTATCTTTTCTTTAATGTTTTATTTTAGTTTTAGTAAAATGCTTATCTTATCTAATGATTGATATCTATTTCAGGAATGCTTGCAAGTTAGTTGAACGACGAGGATGAACCTCAAGAGGAAGGTGCTGAGACGAGCACCGATGATGACTCCGATGGATCTTGTGAGTGTTATAACCCATCTCTCCAAATTTTGAGATATTTACATGCTATGCATAGGGACTATGCATAATCTAAGTCTGGGAGATTGTGGGCTCTTTTTAAAATTTATTATGTAGTAACTTTAAACTTGTTTTGATGTCTGTATATTTTAATGTCTCTTTTTGGTTTCTTATTCTGATGTTTGTTACACCCCTGATTCCGATATTGGATTACACTATCTGATTTTTCAATGCTGATGATGAGTGGTGATAGTGATTTGATTTCAAATGAAAACCAAGATAGCTTGATGTTTTACGTTGACCCCATGGGATATTATGATTATGACCTAAATCTTAGTTCAAAGTCAGGAAATTCATATGATTATCTTATTTGATCGAAAAAGACTGTGGAGTGATGATGCGTCCGCACGGATTTATCGAAGTAATAAAATAAGATATCGTTACCAACGAGGATCTGGCAGTCAAGTACCGATTACATGACTCGTTTATATCTAGACGGTTCAATTTGTGTTTTGTGTAGACTCTAGGTGCGAAAAGTAGTAAAAGTAGCGTTTTAGGGTAAAAATCAGCTTTTAGAAGGTCAGGACTTGGGGTTTTACCACACTGACAATTATGAATTTGATAAAAATCAATCCTTAAACAGAATATCATAGTAATGATGTGTAATCCGGTAGCTAGTTACGCTAACTCCCTACTCTAGTGACAAATAACATAGCTAGACCCATTAAGTTATGTGAAAAATCATAAAAATCCTTCAAACAAATCCAAACCACTCTAGTGATTGGATTCGTAGGTTTGAAAGGAATAGTTCCGACATTGCGATTCACCTCCCGGTCCTTATTGCAACGTCTAAGACGTAAACATACTTGGCTAGAGTAAATCATGTAAATAACTCAATTCTATTCAAATCAATGCTATAATAATCATGACAAAGAGTAAAAAATACAAAATTTGATTCATAAATGTCAGTGGGCTACATCCCTAATCCCGTAAACAAGTTTACTCGCTCATGTTCAAAGAAAATAGCATGTGTCTTGATGAAACATGCATTGAATCTTAATAAAAATATAAGAAATCACTAGACAAGTAGTCAGAAACGTCCCCTCAATATGGAGATGAAGATGAAGTGTCTAATTCTCCCTTTGCGTGAATTTCCTGCTCAAATTTGGTTCTAAAAGTGAATTTTTCCCCAGCTGCTGCCTGTGTTCTTGTTCTCCCGAAAGTCCCCCTTTGCCCTCTAAAAATTCTTTATAGTTTAATCAGTTCAGAACCTTTCAAGAAAGAATTCTAGAGAGTTTGGTTCAATTCCGACTCGATTCGGGGTCGAATCGAGTGAAAAATTGAAGCGAGTGAAAAACCTCACGACCTGTGAACTGTTTACGGCTGTGGCCGTGAAAATTTATGTGAACTTTTTTACTTATCCATGATTTCACCCCTTTGAACACGAAACACATGGCCAGCCGAAAAACTCACGGCCAAGGTTGTGAATGTGCGTCTAAAACTGTTTCATTCCAAATTTAACGTGCAACCTCGTAATTTTCTCGGGAACCGTGCTATGGCTTTAAAACTCGCAAAATCCATCGTTTTCATGCCATTTTATCTGCATTTTCAAAGAAACCAAGAAAAGTGAAAATTCCATACCAAAGGAAGTAAAAACACTAAAAATTGGTATAAATTCATAAAATTGAGCCTAAATATAGTGAAAAATACAGGCAAAAATATGATGTAAATGCAACACATCAAAATACCCTAGATTTAAAGCTTTGCTTGTCCTCAAGCAATATTATGATATGTATGGAGAATGTAAAGATAAGGAGCTCTCATTTGTTTTTCTCTTAATACTATCCTTAGTCCACAAATTTAGCAATCAATTTTTCAGAACTTAAGTAATTTAAGAAAAATCATAATAGAAATAAATTCCTAAGAGTTAACAATCCAATAAAGATAAAATTCATAGTTTATCTCATATCATTCATTTTTCACACACTAAGTATCAAATATTCTCATCTTAATAAAATCTACTTCACTTAATAGACAAAATTTCTATTTCAAGAATTTTGGTGACAAAAGATTTTTAAAGCAATTTGGTCTTTAAACGGTTATGTGCCCTTTCCTGTTAGCATCATTATATTGTTTAAAGTATACCGCAGAGCAATATAATTTAACTCATAATCTCAATCATAAGGTCAGCGGAGTAATCCACTTAACCTATAGCTTTCTCTCTTTTTTTTCTTCTCCCCCTTCTTTTTTTAATCATTTTATGGAGAAAGCCGGCCAGTAGCATGATATTTAAGTTGTTATCGATCTTTCTATAAGAGGGATTATTATTTTTTTAAAAAAAATTTCCTCTGTTACTTGTTCGCAACAAACTTAAAGTATACCAATTTGTGGTATAATATAACTCATGACCTCAGATTACTCAACTAGAGGAGTTGGAGCAAATTTCAGTTTAAAGAATACCACCAAATTTCCTATTCATAAAAATTTTCCATCAAGCAAGAATAGATAAATTAAACTTTAAGTATAAAAATACTATGCACGTGTCGCATGAACGTATAACAATTCACATATGCATTTTATCAATACCAAAATTGAATTTACTGAACAATTTAAGTCTACTTGAAATTTCAGAAATTCCCTAAGTCATCAAATTAAATACTCAAAATGTTTCCTAAATTTAGAATTAAAGATAAAACAAATTCGATTATCCTTAAAAATCATAAACATTCAAAATATATACCCATAAAGCTTCAAGAAAAGCAAGATACATGGGAACACCCTAAACTTAAATTGTTACATTTGCATAAATATAAAATCAAGTTATGACAGGTTTCAGAAAAATTTTGCAAGAGTTCCCTTTAAAATATGAGCGAAACCCTATATAATTATATTAAATCATGCAAACGTGACTTAGAAAAATCTAGAAACTATATTACATCATAGATATCAACATTTTACATGGAAGTTTTAAATATCAAATACCATCACGTTTCATTAACCAAATCACATTTACCATACTCACAAAAATTACTATTCATTGCAATATCAAAACCAATATCAAAAATCATCTAAAAATCAATCAAACCTATCATTAGAGCTTCACAAATCATCACAAACCATCACAGATAGAAAATAAGTATCTAATATGTACAATACCACGGCAATCAAATCATGTACCACACCTAAAGTTCTAATACCATCATGTATATATACAACACCAACTCAAATATCAAATGACATGTATACATCCAGTTTCACATCACAGCATGATAAAATACAACGCACACACAAATAAAGCATAAAAGAACATGTGTGCATTGCATCAGCATCAACTCTATCAAATCCTGCTCAAGAGGAAGAATGCATATAATATATATCTCAAAAGGTAAAGAGAAGTAATACTCAATGCATATAGAAATAGTAAAACAATAACTATACTCACAAAGAAAACATCAATCCGTCTCTGAGTCCTCCTCCGCGTCGTCTCTAGTAGGCTGTGTCGATGATCCAAGGAGACATCATTGAAAAATCTCCTCGATCGCGTGCAGAGACTTTAGCGCTCTCGTCTGCCCCTGCTCTAGGCACGATATGTCATCGCGCATCCTCCACTGCTCATCCCAAATCTGCTGCACAGAAGGGTCTGATGGTGCTGATGTAGATGGGCCGACTGATGAAGACGGTCCAGCAGCGGTGGATGGCTCAACTGGAGGGAAAGAAATTGAAATCCTCGGCGGTGACGATGGAGGCGAAGCTGCCTCACTAGGACCTCTCCCACCTCATGTGGGATCCATGATCCAATTCTACTGAACACAAACTGTAGTACGGTTCATGTTTGGCAGCTTCAGGGTAGCCTCTAAATATAAGATGATATGAGCTACCAATCCTCATAATCATCTTAATGGCTATGTATGCATCCACATCTAATCTAGGATTGCCCTTAGCCTCGTTCAATCCCGAAGGGTCAATACCGAGGGCAAGGGCAATAGTGGTAATAATACCTCCCATAACCAAGACTCCTCTCCGCGCCTTTGCCACCTTCATAATCTGCTACATAAGGTAGAATGGGGTGCTGACGCGGTATCCGGTAAGTATAGCCTATAAAAAGAATAACTCTGAAGCTCTGACTATACCATCACTCTCTACATGCCCAAAAATAGTATGTGCAATAACCCGGTGTGTATATCTATGTGCTGGGCAGGATAAGTGAGTGGCTCTGGAGGTCCTGGGATCAAATCCTATCTGCCTAGATATCTGCTGCCAAAATGTCCAGTCAGTGTACTCACGGGGGCGTTGCCGAGTAACGTCCGTGGGGAACCCAAATATATGCCCTATCTAGTCCAATATAAGAACATGATCCCGGTTCGCCAACTGGAAGGCCATACGCCTTGGATCTCTGTCATCATAGTTATGCAAGGGAATCTGGATAAAGATGAAAAACTCCAGGGTGAGCTGAACATAAGTGGGATGTCTCTACTGGTAAAAATCCTGCCACCCTATGTTCGAGAACATCCACTAGACGTAATTGAACAATCCTAGGGTCTGTAAAGTCTGATCATCCCAATATCGAGTGTTGAGAACACTCCTAGCTGACATAGCTCTATACCTCCTCTCCTGATCCCTACTCCTGTATCTGATCTGTCTTAGATAGGGAATAAGGACAGGAGGTGGAAATCATGCTCGTCTCCTATCAACTATAACGGGCTCTAGTGCTGGTGGAGACAGCTCTAGTGATGATGCCTCAAGTGTTAATGCTGGAGATGGCTCTGGCGATGACGACTCTGGTCATGGTAACGCAATCTCTAGTGAATAGGCTGAGGGTACTGAAGCTAGGATATACACCTCTACAATATGTGGTACCTCAGGTGCTGGATGTGCTACCTCTAGAGCCTCAAATGGCTCTGGTGCTGGTGATTGTGATGATAGTAAATCAGGAATGTCCACAGAAATCTCTGATAAATCAGTGAAAATCTCTGGAGATCCCTTCGCATCGTCAGGTAGCTCTAGTATAGTAGCCTCAGGGACTAGTAAATCGCCCTTGGCTGAGGACGGAGAGGGAATCTCAGGGGTGCGAACAGAATCAACTGGAGCATCTATCTCCATAGACTGAGTATCAGCAGGAGCAGCATACTCTAAAAGATCGGAAGGAGGCTCAGAGATGGTAGCCTCCTCCACAGCCAAAGGGGTAGAAGTGTTCTACTACTCAACACTCTCCTCATCAACAATAACAGGATTTGGCTCTAGTGGTGCCACTGTAGTCTCTGGTATAGGTGAGAGACGTGGGGCTACTCTCCTCCCCCAAGTAGAAGTAGATCGACTAGTATACTTCCTAGCATACCATCTCACAATCGTCTTATCTCTACTCTCTAGCCTATCAGCAGGCCTCTCAGAAATAATCACTAACTCAGGAGAACTAGCTAGCTCCTCTATTGGCAATGATGTGCTGGGTTCTATAGAAGTACTAGGAGCTGTAGATGATACAGTAATGCTCTCCGATCAATCTCCCTCATCCAAAATACTCGGATACTCCCATGATCTATCCGAAGGAGGAAACAAATTAAATGGGATCGAGGACTCCACAGTAGACATGCTAACTCAAATCGCTCTAGAAGGACCGCCATGAACCATCCTATATCTAGGATAAATAGGAGGATACGGCCCTCGTACCCCTTCCTTCCTAACCACCCCATAGGGTCTAGTCCTCACTGACCTCCTTAGTGCCATAGTATCACAGTAATAATCACAAATATACAAAATCTATGCAAAAAACGTGAAAGCTACAGTACCCGAACGATCACCGCCCAAAAATTTTGCTAGAAAATCTCCCAAAAATCTATGTAAACTATCTCCAAATCAGTGCTACAAGCATGTAAATCAAGTGGAGAATCCAAATATAACAACTGAGTAAGATTTGCTCACAAATCTAGGCAAAAATGGCTGGAAACGAGCGTCAGCGGCGAAAACTTTGTTCTAGCGGACTGTCAGTGCTTTTCCATGAAATTCGGCTGAAATCTGGTGAAAGATCGCTAGAAAACACTTGCCAAAAGTGGAGGAAGGTCGGAAGAGAAGATTGGTGACCTATGGTTGAAGGAATCGTCGAGAATCGATGTTTAACGAGCGTGGGCGTGAACCCTAGTTTCACCCATTAAGTTCAAAACAAAAGAACTCATGGTCCATGAGTCGTTCATGGCTTCAGCCGTGAATATCTTTGTGACTTAGCTGGTACAAAATAAAACTCACAGCCCGTGAGTGACTCACGGCTGTGATCGTGAATTTTTCGCCAAAACTCTATTCTTCACAAAAACATTTTCAGAAAATTTAAAAAAAAATTCCTGCACGTAAAACAATATATTTAGAAATTTTTCATGTATAAAAATTCATCGAATCATGCTATTTAAAATCTCTAAAAATTTATCGACCATAGCTTCATGTCATGACGGAGTTGGTGAATCAGAGGCATAATAGAGAGCATATAATCTTCTGCTTTTCCTCCATTTCAAGAGTGTGCCCACCAAAGTATATATCCAGTGATATAGGTAGATCAATGTTGCAGTGGTCACTATATGCATACAAAAATATAAATTAAAGTAATGCAATGAATACCCAATAATTTTTCTGCATTTGTCCAAGAGTAATATCCTATGTTCTTCCTTTAGATTTATATCAGCAATTGGATGAAGATTATAATTAAGATAAAAAAAATTCATAACTTGGATTGATCAAGAAGTTTTTAAATTTTATTTTGGGTTTTTCATTTACCTCAATGTCAATGTGATCAAGAATCTCATGTGTTATCATCTTTTGGGTATCTGTGGTTGGATTTGAATCAAATAATATTTCAATCACCTCATTATCATTATCCTTAAAATCATCTCCTTCATCATCTATCATGGAAATTTCTAATAAATTTTTTCTAGAGAAAAGGGATTGATGATTCATATAGTAGTGGTGGTAGAATATGTATAGGATCCTCTTCCTCATCTTTCTCCTCAATTTCTTTCTCTTCAATGGGGTATTCCATCTTAACACTATCAAATTCACCCCCTTATATCTTGTTAGTTCTTACTTGAGGATCCTTAAATTCTTCATCTTTCTTTTCACAAGACTCTAAGGGTATGTTCGGTAGAGTGGAATCCACCATGGAAAGGATGGAAACATCAATGAAGAGCAGGTTTTGTTGCACCATAGAAAGAAGAGCAGGTTTTATTTCAAAGTTGTTGGCCTCAACAACGGGTCTAGGAATTCCTGATTGAAAACCGTAAGTGTAAGGTGTCGAGTAATCTTTCAATGTCTTGTTATTATAGTTGTTGCCCATTGGTTGTTGTACTCGGTCATTGTTCACATCAAGTTGAATGTGTTCCATCTGATTGTCCCCCCTGGATGGTTCATGATTTCTTTTTTCAAAATTTGATTTTGCTTCCTTCTTGTCCTGAAGGTGCGCTCGATCTCTGGATCAATGTCAAAGAATGTACCTGCCCTAGAACTTCTTCGCATAAAACGGTCAATCATAATTATAAAGTTCTAAGATGGCAAGTAAATAAAAGGAAAAAGAAAATAACAGTGCAATAAGAAAAATCTAACCTAAGGCCTAGTCTACCAATTCTCGGAAGTATACTAATATCACCCCATGGGGTTCACCATCTCGGTCGCCAACCAGCAGAATTTGCAGAAAGCTTCACAGCCAGGTGAACCCCACCGGGTTCACCGGATTTCTTGAAAACTTCAACTAGAATCATTCCAGAGAAAAGCACGGCCGGGTGAACCCCACGGGGTGCACCGCGCTTCTATTCGCCGAAATTTACAGGAAGAATCACGGGCAGGTGAACCCGGCGGGGTTCACCCGTGATTCTAACCCAGTCACGCGCGAGTCCGACCTTGACTCGGTTTTCCCTTGATTTCTCACTCGTTTGGAGTCCAAATTTGGCAAGTGAGGTGTCTATGGAAAGCTCTTTCAGAGGTGAATAGATGGACTATAAAATCCCCAATTTTTATGCCCTAAAGGAGAGCATTCACGTGAAGAAGCGGCGTGGGAAGAAGAACATGGCGACAGAGGCGACTTTTGGAGATATTCGGAGATTGAGACACACGATCATCACGATTTCTTCAGGATTCCTTCGGTTCATCGTCTCCTTCCCCTTAGCTTCATTTTCTTATACTTTTCATTTCATTAAAGAGAGATTTTGAGCGTTTCAATGACAATTGTAGCGTAAACCCTATTTCGGGGCTTGGTGGAAACCCTTTAATGATTTTAATTACAAATTTTGTATCTATTTATGTTGTTTGGTATGAATTGTGAGCATATTTTACTTTGACGTATTTATTTTGTGGTTTTACCTTGACCGAGTGATTTCGCGTGTTAGCCGTTATGATTCATATCGAGAGAAGGATCGTAAGGGTCGAACCTCTGAGTAAAACTTGCGAGACCTCGACACGAGAGTGCTTGGTCTTCGCTCAAGGATTTCATAGTCTACCATAGAACTCATTGGGTTCGTCTTAGAATGATCCACCACAAGAGTAGGAGGTCGGTCTAAAACGAACACCGGGGTGTATCACTCGAGAGAGGGCACCTTGTACCCTAGGGTTAGACTCCTTGTGCAAAACCAATAAACCAAATAACTAATATCTTTCTTGTGCGATTAAGATTATCATCGTGGTGGAAGCCATAGCCCTGAATTCTCTCTTATATCTTTTCTCTCCCGAAGTAGTTGAACTTGTTTGTTTTCGATTTCCGTCTTCGAAAACCCACGTTTCGATTCGCCTAGCTATTAGGACTCAGACTTTCTAGAACTCAACCTTGTTCCCTGTGGGATTCGACATCTTTTATATTACTTCGACATATCCGTGCACTTGCAAACCGTGTCAGGCAGGAGATTTGTTGGATCTCATACATAGCGATGTGTGTGGGCCATTCAATAAACAAGCCAGAGGAGGACACAACTACTTCATTACCTTTATTGATGATTTCAGTAGATATGGTTATGTCTACTTGATGAGACATAAATCTGAATCCTTTGAGAAATTTAAGGAGTTCAAGAATGAAGTAGAGAACCAGCTTGGTAGATCCATTAAGCTTCTTCGATCAGATCGTGGTGGAGAGTACCTGAGCGGTGAGTTCCTTGACTATCTAAGAGAGTGTGAGATTCTGTCCCAACTCACTCCTCCTGGAACACCCCAATGGAATGGTGTGTCTGAAAGGAGAAATCAAACTTTGTTGGACATGGTTCGATGTATGATGAGTCATGCAACTCTACCTCCCTCATTCTGGGGGCATGCACTTGAAACAGCTTCTCTAATACTGAATAATGTTCCATCTAAGAGTGTCTCAAAGATTCCATACGAGGTATGGAGTGGGAGACGCCCTAATCTCACTTTTATCAGGATCTAGGGATGTGAGGCTTATGTCAAACGTTAGGATTCTAGCAAGCTAGAACCTAGATCTGATAAATGTGTGTTTGTGGGGTACCCTAAGGAAACTAAGGGTTACTACTTCTTTGTTCCCACCGAGAATAAAGTTTTTGTTGCTCGGGGTGCTGTCTTTCTAGAGAAAGAGTTTCTCATGAAAGAAGTTAGTGGGATGAAGTTTTACTTGGACGAGGTCCAAGTGCAACCACAAGACACAGAGATGGAACCTGAGCCACCTGCACCGGTTGCTGGGCAACCTGAGGCTCAGACACAGGCCCCACATAAGTCTGGGAGGATTCGTCATGCACCTGAGAGGTATGGGTCGCTACCAACCCAACACGACGGTATCTTCATCATTGATGATGAACCCAGGACCTATGATGAGGCGGTCAGTGGACCAGACTCCGAGAGATGGCTTGAGGCCATGCGATCCGAGATGGATTCCATGTCAGCTAACCAAGTATGGGATTTGGTTGAGCTACCTAATGGGGTAAAACCCATAGGGTGTAAATGGGTCTTCAAGAGGAAGAAAGACATGGATGGCAACATAGTTACCTATAAAGGTAGACTAGTGGCTAAAGGATTCAAACAAGTCCACGGGGTGGACTATGATGAAACCTTTTTTCCAGTTGCTATGTTTAAATCCATTAGGATTCTGCTTGCTATAGCTGCATATCATGATTATGAGATATGGCAGATGGATGTAAAAATAGCGTTCCTTAATGGGAAGCTAACTGAGGATGTGTATATGACACAACCTGTTGGCTTCATCCATCCTGCAGAGGCCAATAAGGTCTGCAGGCTAAAGAGATCCATTTATGGATTAAAGCAAGCATCTCGAAGTTGGAATCTTCGATTTTATGAAGCCATGAGAGATTATGGCTTTATCAAAAGCAAAGATGACGCCTGTGTATACAGAAAATTTAGTGGGAGCTTGGTGACTTTTCTGGTCTTGTATGTTGATGACATACTGCTCATCGGGAACGACATCCCTAGTCTTCAAGCTGCGAAGACATGGTTAGGGAAGTGTTTCGAGATGAAGGACTTAGGGGAGGCCACCTATATTCTAGGCGTGAGGATCTACCGGGATAGATCCAAGAGGCTCCTAGCCCTTAGTCAGAGTACAAACATTGATAAGGTCCTGGAGAGGTTCAACTTGGAGCAATCCAAGAAAGGGTACCTTCCAGTGAGACATGGCCTTACTCTCTCAAAGAGCTAGTGTCCCACCACACAGGCTGAGAGGGATGACATGAGTCGAGTGCCCTATGCATCGGCAGTAGGATCGATCATGTATGCAATGTTGTGTACTAGACCAGATGTGGCTTATGCTGTGAGCATAACCAGTCGATACCAATCCAATCCTAGAGTGCAGCATTGGGTGGCTGTAAAGAACATCATGAAGTATCTGAGAAGAACTATGGATTTGTTCCTAGTCTATGGGGGACAGAAAGAGCTCAGTATGCAGGGCTACACTGATGCGTTATTCCAGTCTGACGCTGATGACTTTAGATCGCAGGCTGGCTAAGTGTTTAAGATAAATGGAGGTGCTATTTTCTGGAAGAGCTTCAAGCAATCCACAATTGTCGATTCTACAACCGAAGCTGAGTATGTGGCCGCTTCTGAGGCAGCCAAAGAAGCTATTTGGATAAGGAAGTTCATTTCTGAACTTCAGGTGGTTCCCAGTGCAGTGGATCCCATTGAAATCTACTGTGATAACAATGGAGCAATTGCATAAGCCAAAGAACCACGGTCTCATCAAAGATCCAAACACATACTCAGAAGATTTCACCTGATCAGAGAGATCATAGACAGAGGTGATGTCAAGATTAGCAGAGTTGACACAGAGAACAATCTGGCAGAACCATTGACCAAGGCTTTAGCACAGCAGAAGCATGACTGTCACGCTAGAGATATGGGGTTGAGATTCCTCAACCTCTAGGTCTTAGTGCAAGTGGGAGATTGTTGGTGTATACGCCCTAGGACCTAGTTTTGGTCCATTATTGTACTACTTGATACTGATATTTATATATATCATACTGGCATTGTCGTTATCATTATTTGTTTACATCTGCGAACATGTACTTATATGATAATGTCCTTAGAGATAGATTGGATTTGTGCTCAAATGATAGTCCCTAGTCGATGTACCTGAGTGGATATGGGACAACTCTGGTACTTGTGAGACTGGTATATGGGCTGGTTAGGCACGACGTGCTAACGCAGACATATGGGTATATCAGTAGTGGATATATTGGACCAACCCGCTGTGAAGCAATGACTTGGTGTCACGAGTTATCCTCACAAGTGATAGGAGATGCATTGATCCCTTGACTTGAGGTCATTGGCCATTCTATATGGTTAGGGATATGCTTTGATACAACCTAACACCTCGCCGTAGTTGGGGGGTAATAACAGTTGTCATTGAGTATGTCACAACCCATATGAGAAGGTCAATAGACAGACAAAGGATTTGCCCCTTTCTAAGGGAAGTTTGATATCCATGGAGCTCCTCTATGGTTCTATGACTGAAAGTGTATGGCCATACCCAGGTGAGACCTGATTTAGTCATAGACATGAGATTGGATGAAAACAAGTGGTGACACACTTGTCCAATCGGATATCAATTCGGCAAAGAGACTGGAATGCATCTATACCTGATTGCGATGATGGGGATGTCGATGTCGATATCCATTCCAATGACCTGGGTAGCAGCGATGCACTGCTAGGTGTCACTCACTACTTGTGGTGACCTTTGGTCAACACTGCCAGCGTCAGAGGAACCTACAGGGTCACACACCTTGATGCTTGAGTTCTTGTATTGATCGGGAAGCCTTATGATCGAGTTATTGGATAACTCGGATCTATTTGGGAGATTTCATCTGCGCCAATGGGCTTGATGAGATGGAAGAAACTTATTGGAGCCAACTTCCAATTTTGGCATATTGACCAATGTAACCATGGTTAGCCTCATTTGACCTTGTGTTAACTTGGATTGGATCCAATAACTTGGTTAATGTGTATAATGGACCTTGGGCTAGGCCCATTGATAAGTTGGGCTTGCTAATAAGTTATCATGAAGAAGAAAAGGGCTAAAAGGGTATAATGGGGATAAATCTCCTCCCATTGGCGCCTAAGGGCATAATGGGGAGGAGTAGGCGATTTTGCTTCATGAAGCCAAATCCCAACCCTAACCCTGGCCGCCCCCCTTGCATAACCGACCTATGGCTCTATAAAAGAGGCCATAGGCACCCCTCTCTCATTATTACATCCTTGGAGGCGTGAACACTGAAAGAGGCGAGAGCAAAGGGTGAAGGGCGAGAGGAAGGGTTCAATTTACGCAACCCTTCTTCTTCCATCAAGCCGCAAGTGATATTCTTTCTCTCCTCTTGGCACAAGAGGGACTTCACCTTGGCGGCTTCTCCTTCTCCTAATCTTCTTCTTTGGCGCTTCATCCTTTGGAGGTGGCGCAAGTCTTGAAGAAGGTGACAAGGGCTTGAATCTTCTTCCCGAGGCTAGCACCGGGCGTGGAAGAAGAGGAAGGGTTCAATTTACGCAACCCTTCTTCTTCCATCAAGCCGCAAGTGATATTCTTTCTCTCCTCTTGGCACAAGAGGGACTTCACCTTGGCGGCTTCTCCTTCTCCTAATCTTCTTCTTTGGCGCTTCATCCTTTGGAGGTGGTGCAAGTCTTCAAGAAGGTGACAAGGGCTTGAATCTTCTTCCCGAGGCTAGCACCGGGCGTGGAAGAAGAGGACTCGAGGCATCCGTGTGTGTGAGACTGCAGAGGGCGCACGCTTGGGCGCCTATCATGACATCAGCCTCATCTTGCTTTAAGGTATATTCTATTTCATCGTGTCGACTCCCTCACATGCGATCTTCACTGGGTTTTTGGGACCGGCTCCTTTCGGGGATATTGCTTCCGCTGTGCAATGTTTTATGTAATTTCTATCTCTGAAAATTATAAAATATCCCCAGGGTTTCCCAACAGATCTGGCGGTCAAGTACTGATTACACGACTCATTTATATCTAGACTGTTCAATTTGTGTTTTGTGTAGACTCTAGGTGCGAAAAAGTAGTAAAAGTAGCATTTGAGGGTAAAAACCAGTCTTTAGAAGGTCAGGACTTGGGGTTTCACCACACTAACAATTGTGAATTTGATAAAAATCAATCCTTGAATAGAATATTATAGTAATGAGAGGGATTTTTCCTAAGGTACAGATTACCTCCTCCCAAAGCATAATCTGATACCTAGTTACGCTAACTCCCTATTCTCGTGACAATTAACGTAGCCAGACCCATTAGGTTCTATGAAAAATCATAAAAATCCTTCAAACAAATCCAAACTACTCTTGTGATTGGATTCGTAGGTTTAAGAAGAATAGTTCCAACGTTGCGATTCACCTCCCGGTCCTTCTCGCAACGTCTAAGACGTAAACATACTTGGGTAGAGTAAATCATGTAAATAACTCAATTCTATTCAAATCAATGCTATAATAATCATGATAAAGAGTAAAGATACAAAATTTGATTCATAAACGTCAGTGGGCTACATCCCTAATCTCGAAAACAAGTTTACTCGCTCATGTTCGAAGAAAATAGCATGTATCTTGATGAAACTTGCATTGAATCTTAATAAAAATACAAAAATTCACTAGACAAGTAATCAGAAACACTTCCCCTTAATCTGAAGATGAAGATGAAGTGTCTAATTTTTCCTTTGCATGAATTTCCTGTTAGAATTTGGTTCTGGATGTGAATTTCACCCTAGCTGCCGCCTGTGTTCTTATTCACCAGAAAAGTCCCCCTTTGCCCTCCAAAAAGTCTTTCTTTTGTAGTTTAATCGGTTCAGAACCCTTCAAGGAAGAATTATGGAGAGTTTGGTTCAATTCTGACTCGATTCCGACTCGAATTGAGTGAAAAACCAAAGGGGGCAGAACAGTTCACGTCCCGTGAACTGTTCACGGTTGCGGCCATAAAAGTTTCTGTGAACTTTTTTACCTAGCCGTGATTTCACCCCTTTGAATGTGAAACTCACGGCCAAGGCCGTGAATGTTGCATCTGACACTGCGTTTCCTCCAAATTTGACGCGCGACCTCGTAATTTCCTCGGGAATCGTGTTATGGCTTTAAAACTCGCAAAATCCATTATTTTCATACTATTTTACTTGCATTTTCATAAAAAAACCAAGAAAAGTAAAGATTCCATACCAAAGGAAGTAAAAAAATAAAAAATTGGTATAAAATCATAAAATTGAGCCTAAATATAGTGTAAAATACAAGCAAAAATATGATATAAATACAACGCATCAAGTAACCTATCTGATATTCGATAGAGGTTCTTACTTTCAAAGTATGTTTTTGATCTTTTTGTGGAAGTACATACCTCTTTCTATTTGATTCATCTTGCTACTTGTTGGTTATGATCAACGCACTTATCTAATAGTTGTTATCTCCTCTCAAAACAAAATAAAAAAGCATAAAAAATAAAAAAAATAATAAGACTCCTTTACTTGACACTACGAAAAATTGACAGTAATACCGAAGATATGAGTTGAAGTCTATAGAAAAATAATAATAATAGAACTCCATTATTTGGCACTGCGAAAAAGTGGCAGTGGTATCGAAGACATGAGTTTAAGTCAAAACAGCAGAAAAAAAATAAAGGAGAAAATAAAGAGAATAAAAATCACACAAAAATAAAGAGTGCATTGGTTTTTTTTTTCAACTTGTATCTTTGGTTGAATCAGGTATTGAACAGAGTGGATATACCACACAAAATATTATTGCATTTCATGAAGATAAGCCTCATCTGATTTTGGCTTTTGATCTTTACACCTTTATTCTTGACAATAGATGATTACCTTGGATCCCTTAACTTGCTGAGGTTTGTTCATGATGGTATTTTCCTAGGAAACAATATTTTACAAACTTGGACTGATTTCATCTTTCTCTGATTACCACTTTTCTTTACTCTTTTATGCTTGAGGACAAGCAATGATCTAAGTCTGAGAGATTTTGATGTCTCGTATTTTTATAGACTTTTTGACCTATATTGACTAGTGAATTGAGACCTATTATCATGCTTTTGCATCACTTTCCAGCTTATTTCATTGACTTTCTTCAGAAGCTTCACTACTTGTAATGGTTGTTTGAATACAAGATAATTCACTCGCTTTTAGGACTATTTGGAAGTACATTTACATCTCTGAGTGAATCAGGAATCTTGACAAGAAGTTTGGCTTCAAACGGGACTAATTTCTAGAATTACGGCTGATCCCATAATCTACATCATGACCGTAATTCTCGTATTAACTTCTCAATGGACCCGTTTTTATGCAAGCATGAAGTTATGCTCTTAACTTCCTCGACAGCGACCTCACAGAAGACAAAAACCTTGACAAGAGACATTACATATATGGCCATAATTTTAGCATAGTCGTAATCTCCTGATCAGCAATCTTTGACATCACACTATGGTTGAAATTCAAGTCAAGGCAAACATCAGCTCACCTGCGAGTTTGGCACTGAAATTACAGGCATGGCCGTAATTACCATTATGCTAGTAATCGCACTGAGCAACAATAAAGACCAACATTCAATTGGCCATAACTTCTTCATTATAACTCCAAATAGAGCATTCTTGGAGTCATAATGACGAGCATTTAATGGGCCACATTTATTAATGTTTTAGGAAATTAAGAGCTTTGATGAAGACATTATGGGCATGGCCATAATCTTGATTATGCTCGTAATCTCTCTCTGACCAGAATTAAAACAGCCATAAATCCCTCATTATAAGTTCGTTTTGAACGTTTTTGGTGTCAAAACGTAGATAATTAAAAGATCTATCAATGTAGGCATTCAAAAGATACTTTTGAAACTATATAATAGGTTAAATTCACTGAAGAAAGTAGTGCCTAGTTGGGGCTCAAGGAGGTCAAACGAGTTTTGCAAAAGGGAGAAAGGCTTGGTGACAACAAGGGAGGAGGAAGGAATCATGCATTCCATTCTAGAAGACTTGAAGGAAAGTTGCAATTCTTTTTCAGAAGAGTTTGCTTCCTATTTCTTCTATCTTCTCTTTAGTTCCTTCTATTCCTTTAAAGATTTGTACTGAATCGACACTATGCTAGCTAATCTTCTTTATCGGAACTAGGGTGTAGTTGAGTTATTTGGATCTTATTTTTGAACTTGTTTTCTCAAAGCAAATGCAGTTTTATCTTGTGTTTATTTGATTTGTGCTGTTTTACTGCTAGTATTGTCTTGATCACGCAATTACTTTTCTTGGGCGTCGCAAGAAGGACCGAAAGGAGAATTGCGACATTAAAACTACTAGATCGATCATGCTTTGAGCTATCAAGAATTTGGGCAGGATTTGTGTGAGGGACTTTATGATATCTTTGAACCCATTGGATCAATCTAGATCCGTTTAGCCATGAAAGTAGGACACCATTCTAGATTGATATCGGATTACGCCGTTAAAAGAGGGTAATCTATACCATTGGATATCTCCTTGAATACTTTAAGATTGTGTTATTATGACATTGTCCTGTTTGAGTTTAAGATCCATCAATGAGATGCACTCGAAGTTTTGATGTCTCTAAACCTTGTTTTCTGTTCAAAACTGTCGCTTGCTTGATTCAGCTAGCATTTGTATTTAGTTGTATTTGATTTATTTTATGAAAACCCAAAACATTCACATGATTGTCTAGCTATTGATTCATAATCACTTGGTACTTGATCACTGTCCCTGTGGGATCAACTCTTAAGTACTATTATATTAAATCGTTACACTTGCGGTTAGATAGTAGGAAGATAAACTACACATCAATGGGTGTGTCCCATGAGGGTGGAAAACAATGCACAACACCATCGATCAATAGTTTGACGAGGGCTGCGCGTCGGAAGGCTATAAACATACTTAATATTTAGATCGAGGGTTTTTATGGTCTCACCATTTAGTTTTATCTTTCATCTAACAATACAGGCATGCAATCCTATAGTGAGTAGCATGAAAAATAAAACATCACAGACATGCTTTAAACTGAGCAAAAAATAAAACATGATATGGTTATAGCTCGAACGTGGGTAACAAGTCCCTAGACCTAGACTAAACACCAAGCTACTCTAAGGCACAAGCCATGGGCCCATGCCACTAAGTCCTCGGCTCAGCCCTGAGTGCTCTAAGGGCTCTGCTCCAACCTTGGGTGCGCCGCCTAGGTCTTCAGCTCCAAGGGTCTGCTCACAAACCTTAGAGGCGCCATCTAGGAAAACCTAGAAGCCCCCTTAGGTTCAACCAGCACTATGCTCCACCTGTGTCTGCTCACAAACCCTATGCTCCTCCTAGGATTCGGCCAACAACCTATGCGCCACCATCACACTGAGTACACTGCCTCCCATGCAAATTGCGCCACCACGAGGTGTGCCAATATGCTAGGGTACACGACTAAGCATAGGGCTACCTGTGAAACTATTCATCACCTAAAATAATCGTTACAAAAGCTCCCCTAATTAATTCTCTTAGGCTACCTGTGAAAAATGGCGCATGCATGCCAAAGGCATGCAAGCCGCCCCCTTTTAGTCCACCTTACCATGCAAAAATTAAAGGGAAAAATTCAATAAAAAAAATATTTACATAGCTTGTGCGCAAGGTCTATCCTTGACACACAAGGAGAATCTGTCAGCAGGAAATTTTATACAAAATTTCAACGTGATAAAACTACCTTTATCTAAGTAGAAAAATCATGGCATAAAAATTTAAAAAATATTTTTTGACATGGACGCATGTAGATAAGCAAAATACACCCCGTGGGTCTCGTAAGTTCGCTCTGATACCACTGTTTGGAATCCCCGGGTTAATTTTAAAATTTAGTTTCAGCAGAAACGATGGCCTGAAACAAGATATCCCCAAGCGCCAGGATCCCTTATGAGCAATCCACCGGATGTGTCAGAGTAGTATACCTTTATTCACAAAAATCCTAGGGGCTATCAATGACAAAGGAGAGGCGCACAAGTGGTCCACCCTCTACAATTGTGCACACACGGACTCCCCGACATCCTCTTGCATCCACGCATGGTGCTAGCCTTCGGGAGGAGGATCTTATCGCCTATTATCCCTTTGCTTACGCCACCTTCAAGAAGCACCAAAGGGTGTCTCCTCTTGTCTACGCCATCACCAAGATGTGTCAAGAGGTAGGAGTTTATCTTCTTCTCAACATGCGCCAATCTCAAAGAGATTATGCCATGGAGAGGAAGATCAAAGGTTTGGCCGCAAGGAGTGGGCAGCACTCCCACTTGCACCAAGATGAAAGCACACGCCATCACTATGAAGAATCACCTTCTGCTTTCATCCTATCATGTGTGGCGCCATCTTCATGGAAGATGCGCCCATGGAGGAAAATGATTTCCTCAAAAGCCAATCCCACCAAGGGATATGCCAAGGAAGAAGGAAGACGCTCCAAAGTCATCTCATGTGCCTATAAGTGATGAAACTTGTCATCCATGGATGTGGGCGACAATTTCATGCAAGGCGTTGCCATGGAAAGGAAATTAGAGGTGGGCGGCTAGGTTAGAGAGGAGGAGATGAATGTTTTCGGCTAGGGCTTAGATAATTACTAATTTTCATAATATATAAGCACCTAGATACATTATCACTTAATGGATGAGGACCCGTAACTTAAGTGATGAATATATTTAATATAAATATTACCTTAAGTTGCCAATAACCCTCGCTACGTAAGCTGCGAATAAAATGAATATTCATTTTAGCGCTTAAGTCATGGGCCCCCATGTTACATTTAAATCAATCATAACAAGCCTCCAAATAAATTCGGAGCTTAAACCCAATATTTGACCACGACAGAACCTAGTCCATCGGGGTCAAATGTGGTCACCCAAAGGTCAACTAGGGTCAACTGAAGTCAAAACACAACATCACTCCACATGATCATCTCCAACTCATCAGACGCATCTACAATTCATCAAACTCCCAAACTGACTCGAATCAACCAAATGACTCGATCATAGACAACTCGATCAATACGAGATCTCGAGTGTCTAGGTGTGTGACCCTGTATGTTCCTCAGACGTTGGCAGTGATAACCTCAAGTCATCACAAGCAATAAGTGGCACCTAGCAGTACATCATTACTACCCAAGTCCACGGAATGGAGTCGTCATGGACATCCCCTAAAACTGCGATAGTGTACACATACACTCAAGTCCTTTTGCCAGGCTGATATCCTAATTGGACAAGTCAGTCACAGTTGTTTAACCCAATCTAATGGTCATAACTAAATCAGGTTCTCACCTGGGTATGACATTACACTTTCAGTCATGCATCCATATGTGGGGCCCATGGATATCAAGCTTCGCCGCAAGGAAGGGAAAAATCCTCTATTGGCTCATTGAATCTCTCTATGGCTCAAGATATACCCAATGACAACCATTATGACTCCCCTGCTATGGCAGAGCATTAGGTTTTATCAAAGTGCATCCCTTACCACATAGAGATATCAATGCCTTCAAGTCGAGGATGAGTAAATCTCTGTCACTATGAGATTTGACCTGTGACACCAAGTCAAATCCTCACGGTGGGTCGATCCAATATATCTACCTTGATATACTCATATGCTTGCGTTAGCAACCCATGCTCAACCAGCGCATATGCTAGTCTCAAATGCATCATAGCTGTCCCTTATCTACTATGATACTTGACCGGCGACAATCCTTTGAGACTAGATGAAATCTATCTCTAAGAACATTATATATGCAAATGTACATATGACATAGATGTACCAAATGCACAACAACGACCATGCCAGGATATATATCACAAATGAATGTAACACATATCGGACTAACCATAGGTCCTAGGGCATATACACCAACAGTCACTTGATCATGAAATTGGACAAATTAAGCAGGCAGATAAAAGCTAAATTGCCCCGATAATTAACACACTTGGTCTCTCAATTCATGAGTATGCACAACTAGTCTCTCATTCGCACCTTCAAACAAGTATATCATTTATGTTTTAATTTGGTGCATAAATATCCCTAGTTTTAGGTCGTAAATGTCTAAGATATTCCTTCATGTGGCCCATAAAATTTAATGCTCAATTCATCATATCTTCACCACAATTCAACGAAAGTAACAGGGAAAAGTTTTGAGAGGCCCTATTTCATGAGAGGTTGAACCTTCACAGGCTAGTGGTTACGACTAATCCCAACACTGTCCACATCATTAGTTGGTTCCTATTTGCAGCTATTGACTGCCTACGTGAGTTCTTGTCGATAGAATTTTTTTGTTACCTGACTAATGTTTTGGTTGACTGATCAGGCTCCATATCACAAGCAGATGATTGATTGATCTTGACTTGACTTGGACGATGGCACGATGATGCGTTCGTCCACATCATAATGAATCTGAAGATCAAAAACAGAGTTAGTTCTTGAGGAACATCAAAAACAGAGTTGAAGAACTCTATCCAATCTATCACAAAATCTATGCATTATTTTGTAATTGGAGTATGAACTAGGAAACTGATGGAAGTATATTTTACCTTATTAAACTATGATAACTTGCCTCTTAATTACTTCAAGAATGATTTTGTCTTTGCTTCAGTCCGCTGAAAATTTACTTCGGTTTTGATTCAATTTTCTTTCATTTGACATCTCTACAAACTGCACTTATCTAATAGCTATTATATATGGAGAATATCCTTGAACTGGTAAGAAATCTGTGTGGCATTTTTATTTCTTTTTCATTTTTTTTGTGGGCGCTGAGCCATTGACTATGACACCTAATGAGATTTTTCTAACTACTGTTAGCTCTTTTTGTCATGTGAACTTGTTTAATTTGCATGAAATGGCATATGGGATCTTACTACCTTCATTTCATAATTGTCTTCTTATTTCACAATTCAAGTAAATTGATGGTTTTATAATTTTTGTCTTATCTGCTTCCGTCGGCTTTTACATAGAAAGATTGGGGGAGAGAACTATTGCCCCTCTATCTCGCAGGGATGGATAAACAGCTAGGTTGGATGGTTAAATATGATCCAAATGGTGAGTTCTAAATATAAGATTTAATTTCCTTTAAATGAAATATCAACTTGATTATGCTTTTTTTACGTTTGATAGTGAAGAAGATTGGCGTGCCCACAGCATTGAATAGTTCGTGTTTATGTAATTTTGGGGAGCAACAAAGATAAGGCTAGATCTTTTTTTCGATGCACTAGAAGGTGCTTGTTTCAGTGCTGGATAAACTATTAGACATGAGTGATAAGTAATGACTTTTTGTTATGTTTTGGATTTGCTCCTAGATGTTATTTGTATTACATACTTGACTACGATTTTGTGTTGATGATGGTGGTAAGCATGATGTGTCGCTGAGATTCTATGTTACATACCTGACTTTGTGTTATGTTGACTAACTGTTATTGGCATTATGAAACCTATGAATTTGGTTCAGCCTCTTGGTGCTATTATTTTTTAAGTGAATATGCATATGCTATCTCCTTGCCACTACATAATTGTATATAATGGATTGATCATAATCATTGAAGCAATATATATAATTGTATCTTCTTCGTAGTTGAATTATATGAAAAATAAGAAAAAAAAAAGGAAAATAGAAGAATGCATTGTCCAAATCCAATATATATAATTTTATCTTATTCGTTAAATTCTAATTCTTGCATTAGTATGAATACTCAAAAATATCAACTCAGAAATATCTGGGAATTCGGGACTCACATATTTAATTAATTTTATAGAATTTATTAATATTAAACATTAATTTTTAAATAATATTTAACAATACTTATGTAATAAGAGTGTAAAAGTAAAAGATGAGAGTATATTTATCAATCTTTTCAACTTTCTTTCCCTCTAAATAAACACAAAGAAGAATAATCTCCATCTCTCCTTTCCTCCTTACTTTCCTTTCTTACTTATTTTCTTTTCCTTCCAACTTTCTTTCCTCCCTACTAAACACTGCATTAAAATCAACTTGCCAATCTATTAGGTTTGTTCAAATCAACTCTTAGCTCGGCCCTAAAATAGAGTTTGGTTTATTTCAAAATAACTTATGTTCGACTCGGTTTAACTATAATTGACTTCATCAATTGTCAATCCGCCCAAACACTGTCGTAAACAAGACTAGTAGCTTGCTCTAGCCAGCTTTCTAGTGTCCATTAGAAGTCTTTCCACCACCAAACTTTGATGAGCAACTATTGGTAGAGAAATAGAATGAATGATAGACTCACAACGAGCTTTTGACATTGTATCAAAGTCCTTGTCGTAAGTTGATGCATACCAATGGAAACTAATGGCGACTCTATCATCATCAACAATAAAACATGACACAACACTCAAAAAATTCTAAAAGCAAATGCTAGGAAGGTCAGTCTACTTGGATGTGACATTAGGTAGATATCATCGGTGAAGAATAAACCTTCCTTGGCTTAAAAATAGGGAACTAACACTCCATCTTCCTCGAGGTTAACTCAATTGGTTTGATCACTCTGCTTCTTCCTTTCGTACTCCATGAGTTCCAAAATACGTTAAGGGTCAATTGGGAGATGTGACAAGGGTTTTGACCTCATTTAAAGCTCACGTTTTTCCCTAAATGGAATGGACAGATGCGGTTGCATGAAGACAAGGGGGGTGAGGGGAAAACATTTGCCACTACTACCCTTGGATCTAGGGTTTAACACGATTCTACCCACTCCAATATTATAATTGAACTCTTGATTTGTACGCTTGTAGTGAAGGGTGCTTGTATCCCACTTTTTCAAAATTGAGTAAATTAAATTAGTCATAAAATAATAAACATGGCAAAGGCATGTTTGGAAGGCATCTAAGGCCACTAATAGTTTGGGCGTGACAGATTGCGTTGTGTATGAGTGTGTTTAAATAAGAAATTGGTGGATGCTCTCGTAAAGCTAAGATCAAGAGATCGGAAAAAGGACACAAGAGAGATGATGATGATTCTTAGTTTCTCATTAATGGCAGAGCTCAAAAGAGTAGTGCACCAATAGAATACTGTAGAACCAAAAGTATCAAAGGGTACAAATTTATTGTTACGTTTCCCCTACGCTAGTTAGTCTACTAGTGTATGCACACTACGTGTCATAGCTTCCCTACAATGCAACCATCTCCATGTTCTTCGTGGCCACTGAATTGTATGAATGAGTGAATGTCATCCCGTCGCTCGGCATATCAACTACATCCATCTCCGGTTGTGTCATGCTCTTGATGAATTCATTGAACAATGGCCAATGATCTTGAGAGAAGAACTCAGCACCCATCCTTTGATAAGTAAATGACTCCAACCTAGATTGATCAGCTAAAATCTTGTGCTTGATTGCACTAAAATCTCCCACGAGAGAAGAATTCTCGCCAGAGATGCACACGCCGTGCTTCTCGCACGCCTGCATGATCTGAGATAGCAATCCCTCTGGGTTAGATTGAGCAACAGCACAAGGTTGAACTCTATCTGAGAGGTCCATGCCTGGGATGATCATGGTGAAAGAATTTTTAGCAAAAATTTCTGCCACTGCCTCGAACCCATCTCTTCCGTCGACGTTGTAGAAACCAGCTGTAAGCTGAGCTGGCCTTGACCGGCTGTTGTGCCAGGAATGCAAAAGCGGAACCTTGGCCGAGAGCCCGAGAGGCAATTCACCGAACACCTTATGTGCTACCGATAGCAAGCGATCACAATGAGACAACAGCTTCTTGGAGTACCAAGAGAGAAAGAAATGGCCGTACGGCGTTTCCCAGGAGCCGCCAGACTCCTTGAAAAAGCTGCCAGAGTTGAGCGAGTTATTGTACTCAGGGGCATCATGGGGGCCGGAGAGTCCCCACAAGGGGTTGCCAGCCTGCTGGGCATGACGTTTGAGATCGGCAAGCATGTACTTGTCGTAACATTGGAATTCTCCGACACCGGTGAAAGAAACGTTGCCAGTATCTGGGAATGATGGGTAGCAGAGCTCGCCGTTGGGTCCGAGACCGACGGTGACGTGCTGCAAAATACATATTTATTAGTAGTTGCGCAAGGAAAGTGAAGATAAGGGAAAAGAGAGGGAGCTATCCCGACCGTGATGGTGGAGCCAATAAAGTCAGCGAAGGCGAGGCGGAAGCTGTGGAAGAATTCCTCGTACGCCTCCATGGGGGTCTTGCCATCAAGGACGGGAAGATCGTCGACGGCAAAGGATAGGCAATCCGAGCGGCGCCGGCCAGATCGATCGCTGAAGAGGAGGTCAGGGTCAGCGGCGACAGCACGAAGGACCGACTTGGGAAGAGGGAGGGATGGGTGTGCGTGGAGGTTGAGGGAAATGCGGATCCGGAGGCCAGCTTCGCGGGCCATGGTAGCGATAGCAATGTAAGAGGACCAATCGTGCGAGTCGGAGGCAACGCCCCAAGAGATTGGTAGGTCGACGCCATGTATGCCGAGGAGCGAAAGGGCACGGAGGCCGGCAGCAATGGCCTTGGCATGGTTGACGGTGTTGGCGTCTGAGACGACGTCCAAGGGCAAAGCTACGAAAAGCGGAACGGGTTCCGGCTGGAGCAAAATCAAGCAACGCATGATTTGGATATATGTGCCTTTAAAAAAGGATAAGAAATGAAGAATAACCTTATGGTTGATTGCCGGTGAGGCGTTGTCTTTCACCACCACCTCCGACCGGATGGCTCTGGCTCTAACGGAGAGCTTCCTCCATGCAAGCTTTGGCGGTGGGTTGAACACGACTCTGCTCAAAGTCAGCGCGGACTTTTTAATTCCCAGACCTCGTGTTGGGAACGCACACGGCTGGGCAATCCCTGCCTTATTCACCATCAAACTCAACTCCATCTTCCTCAATTTATTATTGGCTATAAAGCCAATAAAGCCAAAGGAGGAAGACGGAGAAAGATCGACGCGTAAACAAAGCAAGGGAAATGTGAGAAGCTACGAGGAGAAACGAATGGATTGTTTATTGGAAAAGGGCAAGGTATATAAAGAGAAAAATTGGACTAAAAAACGAATGAATTTCATGCCTCGCTTTCTCTTGTCCACAAATTCTATTCATCCTCGGTCAAATCATGTTCATGCTCTTCATTACTTGAGAATATTCTTAAATATTTGCATACACAACATTGTGTTACATATGGCATGTTTCCAAACCAACTATTTTGTGTTTGTTTGTTTTTTTTTAATTATATCATTTGGAATAAATATATATTTTTTTATTCTTATATAATTTGTTTGATTATACATCTTACTATCTACTCAGACTTACACTTTAATTTAATTTTTTTATTTCAAAAATCATATATGTCACCTACTTTTTATTTCTTCATGTTACTAAAAATATCCCATCAAATATAAATTATATGATGTTATTCGTATGATTCATAATATAATTTTTATTTTTCATCACTATTAATATACGAAATATTACTTATTCGATCAGGGCTATAGGATAGATGCAATGTCACATTGAATGCTATCTAACTACTAGAAAATATACTATAGACTTGATGGTTATAGTGTTATGATTCTAGATTTGTTTGGTATTTTCGATTAACTGGGATGTTCTAAATCCCCTGTTCCTATTTTGATTGATCAAATTCATTGGCTAGTTTTAGTTTCAATAAAAATGTAAATGGGTATTAATTGTATACTAACTCATTTGAGATTGTTTCATGTTATATAATTTTGTTTATAGTTAACATACAAATTGTGTTAAAGTGAGTTTTGGGTCATCATAGTATAATTTTATTATGTATTGTTGATCACAAGATTATATTGTCAGACCCCTTGGGTAATTAACCAACCGTAGCTTGATTAGTGCCTGTTTCGAGCATGACATCTACACCCCCCTATTTATGTTATGCATTCACATCCCCTTTTTTATATCTTTTACTTATCGTTGTATTCAAATTGCATACCAACTTTAGGTATTTTTGTTCATTACTAATATGGCTCAATTGACTTGGAAGCTAACAAGATCATATTCTTTCTATTATACTATTCATGTTCATATTCCAAAGCTACTATGACAAGGATGAAACAAATTCCAATATAAGAGCATTTCTTATATATCTATATTATTTTATTATTGATTTAAAATTTTGCATAATTATAGAGAATACAATATCACAATAATTGACACGGTCATTAAAAAAATTTAGACATAACTACAAAATTACTGAGATAAATAAAAGTATATCATAAATAGCAATCAAAATTAGCAAATAAGTTTTTAGTATATCAAAAGCCAACTCAAACTCAAAGCAAGCAAGAAAATGAATGCCAAATTGAAAATTACACAAAGATCAGCTAATTCAAATTTTAATGTTGGAGTAAAAATGTAATGCCCTAAATTTTGGATTTTATATCCAATATTTTTTAAAAAATATCAGATAATAACTTAGTTTTTTTGGAATTTTTTTTGGGGTTTTTAGTTTTCTATTATTTTATATATGTTTACAAATATTACATCAAGTAAATAAATAAGAAAATAATTAACTGTGCAAATATGGGGGTCTTGAGTGCACGACATCCTTTAATTAAGTGTGTATCTAAACCATCAAGGTACAATCACAATTCTAAATTGAATTCTATTGATTTATCTTAGGTCGGGCTATAGTGGCGTCAAGCGGATGCGCTGATTTATTTTGGATCCGGCTACCTGAGGTTAAAGGATCACAATTCTAATATAATTTTTTTATTTTTCATCACTATTAATATAAGAAATATTACTTATTCATGCGGTTAGGATCACTTATACTTTCAAATTGACATTGCACATTACAGAACTACTAGAAAATATATTGTAGACTTGATGGTTATAGTGCTATGATTCTAGATTTGTTTATTATTTTGACTGACTGGGATGTTCTAAACCCCGTGTTCGTATTTTGATTGATGAAATTCAATGTGATCTTTTTTTATTGGCTAGTTTTGGTTCCCATATAAATGTAAATATGTATTAATTGTGCACTAACAACTGGTTTACTAGGAGGAACGAGAGGGTGGAAGGGATGAATTTATGAAAAATCCCTTGTTTACCCAGAGGGATGGATCTAGAAGGAAGGATTAATGGACGAACGGATAAGGAAAGAATTCCTCTTTTTAGATCTACCCAAATCGGGTGGATATACGCGACAAACGAGTGGACGACGCTCCCTGTGATGTTGACGCTCGAGTCCACTATTTCTTTTCCGTGTTAATGCTCTCCATGAGTTGATTCTAACCTAGATTTTTCTGTATCTTCAAAGTATGGTTCGAAAACATGATTAGAGCAATCATCATAAAAAGAAGTTTGATTTTCTCAACTAGAATCATAATGATCATCTTGATACCATGAAGAATTAGAATTTTGGGGCATTAAAATATGGCAATCAGAAGTACAATGATCAAAGCATCCACAAATATCACAACTAATAGAAGAATAAGATGTCTTAACAGGATGCATATTTAAAGTGTCTATTTGACGAGAGATAAAATCTAACTTATCTTGAAGAGTGCATGATGAATCATCTTTATATGACATGTATACTTCACCTCTTTCAGTTGCCCAAGAGTTATAAGACATATCTTCAAATCTATAAAGAATAGAAAGATAATCCAACACCAATAAATCAAATAAAACCTTTTTTTTCAGAATATAAAAAAAATAAAGAAAATATAATACACAAGCAAATTCACAAATTTTAGAAAATCTCAGTTCTGTCACAACTTCTAAAAAATCCAAAACCTGCAAAAACAAAAAATAAAGTTAAATATAAAACAAATAAAACTTAGTCTAGTAATACTAACAATTATTTTGATATTAACAAAACTAAGGTCCCCGGCAACGGCGCCAAAAACTTGTTGTATTCCACAAGTGCACGGATACTCGAAGTAATAAAGAAAGATATCGAACCATAGAGACCTTATTGTTAAGTACCAAATAATTGTATTCTTACTAGCTAAACAATCGATTATAATGCAAATAAATGATAGGAAGAGTATAAAGATAAACAGAGAGAAACTGGGACCAGGGTTTCATTCACCTTAATTTCAATGACTAGACATAAATAAAAGGTCATCAGACTAATCTTATCATGATAAAGACTTATTGACTTCATAAAGGGATCATCTCACTTTCGTGCAGACAATCATGTAGGGATCAATCTTCACTTTCGCGCAAGATATATCCCAATGCTAAAGATAAGTAAATCATCAATCAAAGAACTCAAAGATCACTTTCGTGCATCCGAATTCTAAGTTGATTGACTCGAGTGGAATCTCAAGGATCACTTTCGTGCATCCGAGACTCAACACAACTTCTACTTATGGTTCTCCAACGTTCCGATCCTCACTTTCGTGCAAGATCTCCACGTTTGACACAATAACTCAATCCTAGATTCAAATTATATATCATGACAATAAGATCACTAAAATCAAATAATTAAGAACTAACTTAATTTCTTACGGAAAGTTCCTAACATGCAATTCTAGGATTCCAAGTTCTCAAGAAAGTCACCTTTCGGTCCTTATTGCGAGAACTCTAAAACATGAATAATAACGTCAATCTATGGAGAATCAAAGTGCAATTATTCACATAAGTAAAATTATCATCATAAAACTATTCTGACGAAGGTAAAAGTTATCTAATCATTAAGAAACCAAAGGGGATTACTCCCTCATGTCCCAAAGAGTGTTTAAGCTTGCATGGAAAAAGAAATACAATAATCCATTATGTAGAACAATCAGAAAACAAAAAGAAGGGAGAAATAACATTACAACACGACTGTAATAGAAATTACAGCCATAATTATGCGAGTGAACAGTGCCGGCACCGCTCTTTCGTTGATTTATCCTCCAATTGAACTCCTCTTGCTCTGAAACTTCTGGTCTGTTGTCTCCTCCTCCAAATGAAGCTTCTGTGTAAAAATCACGGCCTCAGGTGCCCTCTATGCCTCTCGGCACGAGGCCAAACCCTAAGCGCCTCTCTGTCAATTGCTCCCTCGATTCTGGATAAATATTCGGGCTTTCACTGTGTGTGTCTTCTCCTCTTTAAGACGAGTCCGTAGCATCTTTCGGATCTCAATTTGGAGGTTTTCATCAAAAGATATGGTCCGCACAAGATTCGGGCCCGAAAATATCGCGCGTCCAGGTAGAAAATACGGCCGTGTTTTATTTTACAGCAGTGCCGTATTTTAGTTCTGTGAACCCTGAGTCAAAATTATGGCTCGTGAAATATATTATGGATGTGCCATAATTTTAGTAGAGTTCTCTGGTCCAAATCTCTGGCAAATACGGCCCGTAAAATGGTTTACGGTAGTACCGTAATTTTAGCAATTTTCTCTGTTCTGAATGCGCTTCAAAATACGTCCCGTGTAATTTTTTACGGCAGTGCCGTATTTTTCATTAAACTCTCTGGTCAAAAATTCCACCAATTTACGGCAATGCTCTGATATTACGGTATCGTACAAAAATACGGTACCGTAATATAGAATACAACACTACCGTATTTTGGTGTGTTGCTCTGATTTGCGTGAAATTTGTCAGGTGATCTCCTCTTGATGATGGTAACTCTTCCATGTCTTTGATTTTGCTTGAAAATGCCTTAAAATAGTGTCTTTTTACCTGAAAATCATGAAAAACCAAAACAGAAGTCCCAGGAAACACATACAGGTATATTTTCATCCCGTTCGACGCTCGCAATGGTCCTCGCACCCCCTGGACCATTTTGTGGGTGTGGTGAGCCCCTCCTCAGCGACAACTTGCCACGTCCGCACCCTCAACGAGGCTTCACCCACATCTTCGGTGTCACGCCCCGGCGGAAGCCGGCTATGTTGGGGTATGCCCTTAAGGCTAATGTTTGAGGCCTATGGGAATGTATCAGTATCATGTAATAAACTGTTATGTTTATAAAGGCATGGTTGTTATTCAGTTAGCTACATTGTCTGCTGCAATATATGTTCTTCTGAATAATGTCTCAAAGCTGTTCAGCTAGGCTGACATGCAGTTAAGTCCTTAGTCGATATATCTTGGTGAACATGAGACAGCCTTGATATGGTCAAGACTAATATGTGTTCTAATCTTATAGGATGCTTTGAGCATGGAATAAGATGTAGACTCATGGGTACATTGGATGTACTGGACAGACCCTACTAGGATGTTCAATTGTTTGTCACAATGTGAATATTCCTTGAATATGACAAGTGGCACATTTCCTCTGACTTGAGATCGCTTGTGTTTTCTAAATGATGATTGTCATTGTTTTGAGGTAGTTCAATATCATTTGAAACATAATGATTATAGACTATCTTGGATGGTGAGCTTGAATCAGGTTAGGGCACTAGTGATAGACATAGGATTGCCGTCTCCTTGTTTAAGGAGTGTGATGTTCTAAAGGGGCCCCCTGGATGAGATGATTGAGAAAGTGTATGGCCATACCCAGGTGACTGTGTTCATCTGATCTAATCATGCTCATCATATTGGAGTTACAAGCTTGACAGGCTTGTCCAATAAGAACATCCAGTGGCAAAGGAAATATGCATGCCTTGTGACTTGATTCACACTTGTGCTATGGTTTGGGTGTAGTCTTGGAAGACTTTTTCCTTTATATCGGGAGACAGTGATGTGTTGCTAGATACCCCTCACTGATCGTGATAATGAGAATTATCGTTACCGACATTTAGAGGAAACCCTCAGGGTCGCACAATTTGATGATATGGCTTACTTAGGTCAGATCGTGTGGACTGAATTGTTTGGGTTCAGTTTAAAGGGATTTAATCTCTGATTGTAAGTGAGATCTGGTCTAATCATGTTTGATTGATTAGGGCTTGAGATCGGTAAGCTTTGATCAAGAGATTGGATGCTAGATCGGTCAGATCAACAGCATCAAGAGATCGACGGTCAGATCAAGAGCCTTAGGGTTTATTGTGGTCTGGACTGATTGCTTGGTTTATTTGGTTATTGAACCAAATGGATTTGAACCAGCTCATTTGGTTGAGCGCATGGTTCAAACTTAGAGGGATTTGCGCATG
Organism: Costus lasius; assembly: GCA_027563935.2. Taxonomy (NCBI): domain Eukaryota; kingdom Viridiplantae; phylum Streptophyta; class Magnoliopsida; order Zingiberales; family Costaceae; genus Costus; species Costus lasius. The sequence goes on along the minus strand of CM050450.1, from coordinate 88,378,294 downwards.
GGGTAAACCCATGATCGCAAGTGAGTGAGTGGCTTTCTATTTTTAGAAAGCATGATCACATACGTGACCATGACTCACGCTCACGCCTAAGGCGCCCTCATCTCTCGTTTTCTCCTTCTCTCGTCGCCAACTTGAGCATTCGTCTCTTGCTCTCTCGTGGATGAAAGAGTGGACGACAAGAGAGAACATTTGAACAAGCAAAGATCTCTCCTTTCCTTTCCATTCGGCAAGACATCCTTGAAGCCTTGCTAGCACAAGGAGCATCAAGGGAGTAGGCGCATTGATCATCTTGTGTGCGCCACCTAAGGAGGAGATCCATTTCGCTCTCTATTCTTCCAAATCGCCATCCAACGCAAATGGCCATGGTATGAATTCAAGTTTACTTAAAGTTGATCATATGAACATGTGATAGATCCTTTGAAACCCTTAATACCGCTGCCAAAAATTTATGCGCCACCTGATCAGGGTTTTCGCTCCCCCTAGAAGGGGACCCCCCTTTATTTTAAGGGGTACTTTCAATTGGTATCAGAGCCAGGTTATAGCATGCTTATATGATTGCTTCATGTTTTCGTGATCCATGTTTTAAATCGTTAGATCTAGAGTTAACAACATGCGACTTTACATGTTATCTTGTTTTATGCCGAAACTTGTTTTTGTTATTTTGCTTGTTGGCGCATCTTGGATTTATTACAAATCTTCACTACATGCGCGCTCACTATAGATCTAAGGCCCTGCTATAAACCCTTAGACGGGTTATTAGGGTTGAAGTCACCCCCTAGGTTAGATCCAAACAGTCTGATCAGATTATCTGACAGCCTGAATGGGTCGACCAGATAGCACCTTGGCGCAAGCCTGGGGTGGCTATAGGTCGACTGCAGACAGGTGTGTAGCGATGTCTGATTGAGACAACCCATGAACACACATGAGTTAGGCCCGGGGTCACACCCGCTTGCCAGACCTCATTGTGGTTGTTCAGCCCTGGCGCATGCATGGTTGACCTTATGGTCGACTCAAGTCAGTTAGGACTTGGTGCATGCAAGGGCAGTGGATCTGACTAGGTTGGATGAGTGGATCCCTAGTAATGGACCGTTGTAAGGTAGTAAGGGCGAATAAGGAAATTAAAATTGATACCTATGGGGTTTTCGAAATTTAATTTTCTTGGTTGGATCACATGTTTGAATGTTGCATATGCTTGTTTATTTCTCTTATGTGGGCTGCCCGTTATTAATGTGTGCTGTGCTGGGGCCTGCGTGCCTGGGAGTTAATTGTAAATTAATTTTTATTTTTGTGATCTGCGAATCACAGTTTAATTAATTTATAATGTGAAATTGACCTGCGTGTCAATCTTGTCTAGATAGTTAAATTTGTAATTTAATTAGACAAGAGCACAGAGCACACTTGGCAGAGGCGCATGCAGCAGTGGCTGGACCAGGTGGGAGGTCTAGGGTTCGACCCTAGGACCAGGCGCATATTCCTGGTGGGCGCACCTATGCTGCAGATGGCGCTTGGGCCCTGGTTTGGGCCAGATGAGCAGCTAAAGACCCATGAAGAGCAAGTGAAGACTTAATTTAGGTTAAGGTCTCACTAGGGCTATGGGCTTTTACCACATAAGATTCATGCTTTCTTTTATTGTTTAAATATTAGAATTGCATGATTAGTTTATCTTCTGCTATCACCATAGGAATTGCATGATAGTGAAGAAGATAAAAGACCGTTAAAATCCAACGATCAAATATCAAGCTCGTAAGCCTTCTGACGCGAAACCTCACTGTTCTGATTATCGTTGGAGCCGTGTTGTACCCACTCAGTGGGCACGTCCATCTATCTTCAGACGGTGCGGGATTACACCTGTGTGTTACAGAGTAGGGATTTATCCCTTCTCGTTGCTCAGCATAGCACATGGTGGTCCAGGGAGTAGGTCGGGTCAGCTTGACCGTGTAGGCTACATATGTGGCGCATATGGTAGCACATGGAGGCAGCCATCTGTGGGGTCAGAGACTGTGTTGTACCAACTCAGTTGGCATAGTCTGCTGGATTGCCCAGATGAAGGGGAATCGCACGGGTTGGCGATTGGCTGGGACAGCCTACCAGAGATTAGTGCTTGTACTCTCTGTGCATCTTATCTCGCCTGAGCGGGACGCGGAGACCAAGTATGAAATCTGGATCCCATCTCACTAAAAGAGTTCTACTCTTTCGGGCTGTTTTGCTGGATTTTTCAGCCAGATAAAATAGTGAGAAAAAGAATCTTTCTTAAGTCCTGATTGATTCTTATACATTGATACTGACCTTGCTGTTCTTGCATTGTTGTAGATACCTGCAGCAACGAACACCATGAACTTCAATGTGCGATCCCTACTGGAAAGGGAGAAGTTTGCTGGGCCGAACTTCTCTGACTGGTTTGGACACCTTAAGATCGTTCTTAAGGCAGAGAGGAAACTGTATGTCCTCGAGACGGCGATACCGCCGCAGCCCGCTCCGAACGCCGCAAGGGCGGTTCGGGAAGCCTATGAAAAGCACGTCAATGATAGCATTGATGTCGCTTGCCTGATGCTAGCGTCTATGACGCCACCGCTGCAGCGTCAGCATGAGGACATGTCGGCTATAGAGATTATAGCGAACCTCAAGATGCTGTATGCTGCACAGGCGAGGACAGAGCGCTACAATTTGACGAAGCTCTTCTTTCAGAGCAAACTGGCTAAAGGGAGCCCAGTGGGAGCTCACGTGCTCAAGATGATTGGGCACAAGGAGGCTCTAGAGAAACTGGGGCATACCATCAACCAGGAGCTTGCTGTGGACATTATTCTGCAGTCTCTCCCGCCTTCATTCGACGCGTTCATTATTAATTTTAATATGAACAAAATCGATTGTACTCCGGCTGAGCTGCTGAATATGCTCTTGACCACTGAGGAGACTCTGAAGGGTAAGCCTTCGACCTCTGTCTTAATGGTTCCTTCCAGGAACAAGAATAAGGGGAAGAAGGGCAAGGCCACTGTCAAGAGCTACAGCAAGGCTCTGAAGCAGAAGGTGAAGCGGTCCAAGGAATACAGGTGTTTCCACTGTGGCCAGCTGGGTCACTGGAAAAAGGACTGTAAAGCGCTCCAAGGAGATAAGAGGGGAAGCATCGCTTCTGGCTCAGGTATATTCGTGACTGAGGTCATGTTTTCTTCTTCTATATCATGGGTGTTGGACACTGCATGTGGAGTTCACATTTGTTCAAATGTACAGGAACTCAAGAGAAGAAGACAGGTGGGACAGCATGAGGTGGACCTACGCGTTGGAAACGGAGCACGGGTTGCTGCTGTTGCTGTAGGAGACTACTTCATTTCTTTACCATCTGGAATTGTATTGGAACTAAACAATTGTTACTTTGTTCCCAGTATTACTAAAAATATTATCTCCATTCCTGCTCTTGTCAGGAAGGGATTTTCCTTTGAATGCAATATTTCAAAGTGTGTTTTATCTTTAGATAATATTGTTTATGCAACTGGTTCAATTAGCAATGGGTTATTCATGTTGGACATGGAATGTTCAATACAGCAAATTGATAATAAGAAAGCTAAGTATGCTGATGATAGCACCTTGCTATGGCATAGTCGTTTAGGCCATATAAACGAGAAGCGCATTAAGCGGTTGCATGATCATGGACTGCTGGGATCATTCTCCTATGAGGAGATTGATACATGCAAAGCTTGTTTGTTGGGTAAAATGACGAAGTCACCTTTTCCTCACAAAGGTCAAAGGGCTTCAGGTTTACTTGACCTTATACACAGTGATGTGTGTGGGCCATTTAGTAAACATGCCAGAGGTGGCTATCAGTACTTCATTACCTTTACTGATGATTTCAGTAGATATGGGTATGTCTATTTGATGAGACATAAAAGTGAATCTTTTGACAAGTTCAAAGAGTTCAAGAATGAAGTACAAAATCAGCTAGGCCGAAATATCAAGGCACTTCGCTCAGATCGAGGTGGAGAATACCTAAGTCATGCGTTTACTGACTATCTAAAGGAGTGTGGGATTATCTCACAGCTCACTCCGCCAGGAACACCGCAATGGAATGGTGTGTCCGAAAGGAGAAATAGAACGTTACTTGATATGGTTCGTTCTATGATGAGTCAGGCTTCTTTACCCAACTCCTTTTGGGGTTTTGCACTGGAAACAGCTGCAAAAGTACTAAACCGAGTGCCATCCAAGGCCGTTTCAAAGACCCCATATGAATTATGGTATGGGAAACAGCCAAGCTTGACATTTATCAGGATCTGGGGTTGCGAGGCTTATGTCAAAAAGCTCGCCTCTGGGAAACTAGAGAGCAGATCTGACAAATGTATCTTTGTCGGTTACCCTAAGGAAACTAAGGGTTATTATTTCTACGATCCCAAGGAGAACAAGGTTTTTGTTGCTCGGACGGCCATATTTCTTGAGAAGGAGTTTCTTCTGCAAGAGGCCAGTGGGAGAGAAATAAAGCTGGATGAGAATCCAGAAGAAGGACAAAGTGACCAAGCAGAGTTGGATGAGCCTGAGCCGGTAGAACGGGTTATTGAACAACCTGAGGCTCAGATATCACGGGAACCGCGAAGATCGGGTAGGATTCGTCGACAGCCTGAGCGCTATGACGGAGTCTACATCATTGATAATGATGAACCCCTCACTTATGCGGATGCGGTCAGTGGACCGGAGTCAGCGAGATGGCTTGAAGCTATGCGCGCCGAGATGGACTCCATGTCAGATAACCAAGTTTGGGATTTGGTTGATCCGCCTCCGGGAGTTATCCCTATAGGCTGTAAATGGATCTTCAAGAAGAAGATTGACATGGATGGTAACGTGGTTACCTATAAAGGCAGGCTAGTTGCGAAAGGTTTCAAACAAATCTACGGGATAGATTATGATGAAACTTTCTCACCTGTAGCCATGTTTAAGTCTATTCGGATTCTTTTCGCGATAGCTGCATACTATGATTATGAGATCTGGCAGATGGATGTGAAAACAGCTTTCCTTAATGGAAATCTGGATGAGGATGTGTACATGACACAACCAGAAGGTTTCACTAATCCAGCAGATCGTCATAAGATATGCAAGTTAAAGAAGTCTATTTATGGACTTAAGCAAGCATCAAGAAGCTGGAATATTCGTTTTGATGAATCAGTCACCGAATTTGGTTTCATCAAGAACGAGGATGACCCGTGTGTATATAAGAGGTTTAGTGGGAGCGTAATTACTTTTCTAGTCCTCTACGTCGATGACATCTTGATCATTGGAAATGATATTCCTGAAATGCATGCTGTTAAAGCATGGCTGAGGAAATGTCTCCAGATGAAAGATTTAGGAGAAGCAGCCTATGTGTTAGGTGTGAAGATCTACAGGGATAGATCTAAGAGGCTTCTCGGGCTGTGCCAGAGTACTTACATCGATAAGGTCCTGGAGAGATTTCATTTAGAGAATTCTAAACGAGGATATCTTCCAGTCAGACATGGTCTGAATCTTTCAAAGAGTCAGTGTCCACAAACACAGACTGAGAAAGATGAAATGGACAATACGCCTTATGCTTCGGCTATTGGATCCATTATGTATGCGATGTTGTGTACTCGCCCAGACGTTGCTTACGGGTTAAGTGTAACCAGTCGTTTCCAAGGTAATCCAGGTATGGCGCACTGGATTGCAGTCAAGAACATTTTAAAATATCTGCGGAGGACCAAAGATATGTTCTTGATATATGGTGGTCAGGAAGAACTCAGTATTGAAGGATATACTGACGCTTCGTTCCAGTCTGACCAGGATGATTTCCGATCGCAATCAGGCTATGTTTTTAGCTTGAATGGAGGTGCAGTGGTGTGGAAGAGTTTCAAACAGTCAACTGTTGCTGATTCCACAACAGAAGCCGAGTATGTTGCAGCCTCGGAAGCATCCAAGGAGGCAGTGTGGATTCGTAAGTTCGTGAGAGAACTTGGTGTCGTTCCTTCGAGTGCAGATCCTTTGGTTATCTTCTGTGATAACACTGGAGCAATTGCACAAGCAAAGGAACCACGGTCGCACCAGAAGTCCAAGCACATACAGAGACGGTTTCATTTGATCAGGGAGATCATAGATCGTGGCGAGATCAAAATCTGCAAGGTTCATACAGATGACAATCTGGCAGACCCGCTTACCAAGCCTCTGGCGCAGCAGAAGCATGAGAAGCACTGTAATAATATGGGTTTGAGATTTCTCAACCATTAGATTAAGTGCAAGTGGGAGATTGTTGGGGTATGCCCTTAAGGCTAATGTTTGAGGCCTATGGGAATGTATCAGTATCATGTAATAAACTGTTATGTTTATAAAGGCATGGTTGTTATTCAGTTAGCTACATTGTCTGCTGCAATATATGTTCTTCTGAATAATGTCTCAAAGCTGTTCAGCTAGGCTGACATGCAGTTAAGTCCTTAGTCGATATATCTTGGTGAACATGAGACAGCCTTGATATGGTCAAGACTAATATGTGTTCTAATCTTATAGGATGCTTTGAGCATGGAATAAGATGTAGACTCATGGGTACATTGGATGTACTGGACAGACCCTACTAGGATGTTCAATTGTTTGTCACAATGTGAATATTCCTTGAATATGACAAGTGGCACATTTCCTCTGACTTGAGATCGCTTGTGTTTTCTAAATGATGATTGTCATTGTTTTGAGGTAGTTCAATATCATTTGAAACATAATGATTATAGACTATCTTGGATGGTGAGCTTGAATCAGGTTAGGGCACTAGTGATAGACATAGGATTGCCGTCTCCTTGTTTAAGGAGTGTGATGTTCTAAAGGGGCCCCCTGGATGAGATGATTGAGAAAGTGTATGGCCATACCCAGGTGACTGTGTTCATCTGATCTAATCATGCTCATCATATTGGAGTTACAAGCTTGACAGGCTTGTCCAATAAGAACATCCAGTGGCAAAGGAAATATGCATGCCTTGTGACTTGATTCACACTTGTGCTATGGTTTGGGTGTAGTCTTGGAAGACTTTTTCCTTTATATCGGGAGATAGTGATGTGTTGCTAGATACCCCTCACTGATCGTGATAATGAGAATTATCGTTACCGACATTTAGAGGAAACCCTCAGGGTCGCACAATTTGATGATATGGCTTACTTAGGTCAGATCGTGTGGACTGAATTGTTCGGGTTCAGTTTAAAGGGATTTAATCTCTGATTGTAAGTGAGATCTGGTCTAATCATGTTTGATTGATTAGGGCTTGAGATCGGTAAGCTTTGATCGAGAGATTGGATGCTAGATCGGTCAGATCAACAGCATCAAGAGATCGACGGTCAGATCAAGAGCCTTAGGGTTTATTGTGGTCTGGACTGATTGCTTGGTTTATTTGGTTATTGAACCAAATGGATTTGAACCAGCTCATTTGGTTGAGCGCATGGTTCAAACTTAGAGGGATTTGCGCATGGGGTAAACCCATGATCGCAAGTGAGTGAGTGGCTTTCTATTTTTAGAAAGCATGATCACATACGTGACCATGACTCACGCTCACGCCTAAGGCGCCCTCATCTCTCGTTTTCTCCTTCTCTCGTCGCCAACTTGAGCATTCGTCTCTTGCTCTCTCGTGGATGAAAGAGTGGACGACAAGAGAGAACATTTGAACAAGCAAAGATCTCTCCTTTCCTTTCCATTCGGCAAGACATCCTTGAAGCCTTGCTAGCACAAGGAGCATCAAGGGAGTAGGCGCATTGATCATCTTGTGTGCGCCACCTAAGGAGGAGATCCATTTCGCTCTCTATTCTTCCAAATCGCCATCCAACGCAAATGGCCATGGTATGAATTCAAGTTTACTTAAAGTTGATCATATGAACATGTGATAGATCCTTTGAAACCCTTAATACCGCTGCCAAAAATTTATGCGCCACCTGATCAGGGTTTTCGCTCCCCCTAGAAGGGGACCCCCCTTTATTTTAAGGGGTACTTTCAGGCTATTCCTAGCACAGGGTTCCCAGGGAGATGACAATATTGATAGGAACAAAGAAACATGATTACTATAAAATCAAATAATCAAATAATTCAACATCAGCACTGTGTAACATAATCAACTAACTCCATTACAAAATTCATTAACTAAAGTTTATAAAGAAACTCTAACAACGATGCAACTAATTTAACTGTAAGACTAGAATAAATCAGAAAAGTCTTTATCAAAGAACATATTATGATACTCTGTCTCCGGTGGGTAACTAACTATCTACTCTATCCCTCCCATACGCAAACTCGGTACCTGGAGGAGAAACAAGGGGAGTTAGCGAAAATGCTAAGTAGGAACCAAGAGATATGATGCATGTTCAATTTATATGAAATTTACAATAATAGAACTACACTACATGTCAGGAACTGATAATACAACAAAATAAGTGAACAGAAGGTTGTCGTGTAAATCATCAAGCTTGGCCACAATTCTCACTCATGAGCCGCACTCATTCTTAGAGTGTTTCTATCGTCAGCTCACACGATAGAACGACTGTATCTAGACAGTCCGGTAAATGTTGCGTCCAACATCTGACATCCGTAGTATTGTCCTGAGAACAACTGGCGGTGCCCTAACCGGCAAACACATAGTCTGATATAATCAGAACTACAACTCAGATAAACAGGCCACTGGTGATAAATCACCAGGTCAGAGATCATATGCATGCACGACATGATAATAGTATAACATCTCAATCATTTTTCACGGTTCATATATATTCATAACTTTCCAACAGAAATACCATAAAACACATTCTCAATGCAATCATAATAATCATATGATACTGGAGCCAATTATGCACAAATAATATGATAATGAGGTCAACTGAATTTAGAATCAAATCAATCAGAATAGTTTCAAAGGTAAGGTGTCAATATCTATCTACACATGAATCTAACACCGTAACAAAGGTAGGGGAAAGATTCCTACCTGAAGTTGCTGATATTCCTAATCCCTTTGAAATCACAGTTCTCTCCTTTTGTTTACTGAATAAATTAAATAAACATCCGTCATTACCCATAATATGCGTCAATCCACAATAATACCATTACCCCTACTTTCCTATTAAATCAGAATTTTTATCCCAAAATAAATATCATCTAGATATCCTATTATTCACCTTTCCTCTAAAACCAAATTTAAACCAAATTAAAATAAAAGAAAACGAAACTCACCTTTGACCGAAGACTCACGCGGACGAACGCCGCACGCGAACCTTCGCTCGTTCGCGTTCGTTCGCGTCACAAGGTACGCCGTCGACTTTCGAAGGAAAAGATCGGTGTTGGATGGAGGATAGGTCACCGGCACCAGAAGAGGAAGCAACAGCCGGCTCCGGAAGAGGGAGAAGGGTCGTCGCCGACTAGGGAAGGCAGCCGCCGGTGAGGAAGACGAAGTCGACGCCGAGTTCTGACTCCGAAACTCGTCGCCGCTTGAAGGGAAAGAGCCGCCAGAGGAAGGGTCGCCGGACGGAGGGGAAGGAGTCGCCGGACGCAGGAAACTACCGCCGTTTCCTGGGTTCGTCGCACGCGTCCGAACAGAGCAGAGGACCCGCCGTCGTCGCCAAGCCTCGCCTCACGCGTCTGAACTCTCGTTGGACGGAGGCGCTCGATCAAGGGGTCACCGGCGTCCCGTCCTGATGCTGCCGGAAGAGACGACGACAGCCGCGCGATCGACGCCGGAGAAGACGTGAATGGAAACGGAACGCGGAGGCGGCGACGCAACGCAGCACGCATTCGAAGAAAAAATAGAGCAGGGAGAAGAGTTCGTGCGGAGCAGGGAGAATAACTCGTGTGCGGCGTAGGAAATTAATTAGGGATTAATGAGATATAGAGTAGGGGTTTAGGGGTTTTATAGGAAAAATTTGGAGAGAATTTAGGGCAACATAATTAGGGTTTAGGGAGGGATTTTAGGGCTACTAGGATTCCTAAATTTTAAAATTTTAAAATTTAAATAAATAATTAAATAGTAAAATTAATTCAAGGTATAACATTATCTACCCCTTAAAAGAATTTGGTCCCTCAAATTCACTTACCGTGCTAGAACAAATGGGGGTACTGAGCCTTTACATCCTCTTCACGCTCCCACGTAGCCTCGCTATCTGAATGATGTTGCCAGCCGACCCCAACCATCTTGATAATCTTGTTCCTTAACTGATGTTCTTTTCTTTCCAATATTCGCACAGGGTGTTCAACAAAGGAGGTATCGGACTGAATCGGCACTGACAATTTCTCTAACACATGAGATGGATCAGATATGTATTTCCGTAGCATAGAGACATGAAACACATTGTGCACTCCAGAGAGAGAGGGTGGTAATGCTAACCGGTAGGCTACTGCACCTATCCGTTCCAGAATTTCAAAAGGTCCAATGTATCTCGGAGCTAGCTTTCCTTTCTTTCCAAATCTCATCACACCTTTCAATGGAGATACCTTCAAAAACACATGGTCGCCAACCATAAACTCCAAATCCCTTCTTCTTCTGTCAGCATAACTCTTTTGTCTGCTCTGAGCTGTTAACAACCTTTGCTTGATTCCTTGCACTATCTCTACATCTTGTTGTAGCATCTGAGGTGCTGACAATAGCCTTTCACCCACCTCATTCCAAAGTACAGGGGACTTGCATCTCCTTCCATATAGGGTTTCAAACGGTGCCATTTTTATTGATGAATGATAACTGTTATTATATGAGAATTCTGCCCAATGTAAATAACTTTCCCAATTGCCACCAAAATCAAGTACACATGCTCTCAACAAATCTTCCAAAGTTTGTATAGTTCTTTCTGATTGACCATCTGTCTGGGGATGAAATGTTGTACTAAAATGCAACCGTGTACCCAAAGCTTTTTGCAAACTACCCCAAAATCTAGAAGTAAACCTCGGATCTCTATCTGAAATAATACTAGTAGGTACACCATGCAGTCTGACAATCTCATTGCAATATAGAGCGGCTAACTTATCCAAGGTGTCAGTTTTCTTAACAGGTAGAAAATGTGCTGACTTAGTCAATCTATCAACAATTACCCAGATTGAGTCATATCCCCTTTGAGATCTAGGAAGCCCTGAAACAAAATCCATTGTAATATGCTCCTACTTCCATTCAGGTATAGGAATATTCTGTAACTTCCCTGCTGGTCTCATATGCTCAGCCTTCACCTGCTGACATGTTAGGCAACATGATACAAATTTTGCTATGTCCCTTTTCATATTGTTCCACCAATAATATTCCTTAAGGTCCTTGTACATCTTTGTACTCCCTGGATGAATGGTAAGCTTAGATTGGTGTGCTTCATTTAGTAACTCTTCTTTCACAGGATGATTTTCTGGTACACACAGTCTTCCTCTAAATCTCAGCACTCCTTCTGAATCCTTTGTGAAATCGGGTAATAACCCTTGTTCTACTTTCTTACTTAAAGATAATAGATTTTCATCTCCCAATTGAGTCTCCTTAATTTTCTGCACAAGCTGAGACTGAGCTCTCATCACAGCCAAGTAACTTCCTTCTGATTCATTTATTACTTCAACACTCAATTCCACAAACTGTTTAATTAAATCGGTTGGTGTAGTCCTCAGACGAGCAAGTGTTCCTTCTGATTTCCGACTCAGAGCATCGGCTACCACATTTGCCTTGCCAGGATGATACTTAATTTGGCAATCATAATCCTTCAGATATTCCATCCATCTGTGTTGCCTCATATTCAGCTCCTTCTGACTAAACAGATATTTTAAACTTTTATGGTCAGTGAATATTTCAAAAGTGGTGCCATATAAATAATGTCTCCATAACTTCAGAACAAAAATGATGGCTGCTAGTTCCAAGTCATGCACTGGATAGTTCTTCTCGTGATTCTTGAGTTGCCGAGATGCATAGGCAACTACTCTCTCATTTTGCATCAAAACTCCACCCAGACCTTGACCAGAAGCATCAGTGTACACGATATAACCATCTTCTCCGGAAGGGATCACCAACATGGGAGCAGTAATTAATCTCTTTTTCAGTTCCAAGAAGCTATTTTCACATGTTTCTTTCCAATCAAATTTCACACCCTTTCTAGTCAGATAGGTTAAAGGAGCAGCCAACTTAGAAAATCCTTTCACAAATCGTCTATAATACCCTGCTAAACCGAGAAAGCTTCGAATTTCTTGTACTGATTTTGGCCTTCCCCACTCAGAGATAGCAGAAATCTTCTAGGGGTCCACGGCTATTCCATCACCAGAAATAACATGGCCTAGAAAAGCCACTTCTTTAAGCCAAAAGTCACACTTACTGAACTTAGCATATAGCTTTTCCTGCCTCAACCTTTCCAAAACTAATCTGAGGTGTTTCTCATGTTCAGTCATACTGCAGGAATATATTAAAATATCATCTATGAAGACAACCACAAATTTATCCAAGTAATCAATAAAAATTCTATTCATCATGTCCATAAAAACTGCAGGTGCATTAGTAAGTCCAAAAGGCATCACTAAAAATTCATAGTGTCCATATCTTGTTCTGAATGCGGTCTTGGACACATCTTCATCTCTGACTCTTATTTGATGATACCCTGATCTCAAGTCAATTTTAGAATAAATACATGTGCCTTTCAACTGGTCAAATAAATCGTCAATTCAGGGAAGTGGATATTTATTTTTGATGGTAATGGCATTCAGCTGTCTATAGTCAATGCATAATCTCATAGATCCATCCTTCTTCTTTACAAAGAGGACTGGAGCACCCCAAGGGGATACACTAGGTCGTATAAATCCCCTGTCTAGAAGTTCTTGCAACTGGCTCTTAAGTTCTTCTAATTCTTTAGGAGCCATTCTGAATGGTGCTTTAGAAATTGGAGCAGACCCAGGTTGAAGTTCAATTGTAAATTCAACTGGTCTTTTTGGTGGAAGTCCAGGTAATTCCTCAGGGAACACATCTGTGAATTCCCCTACCACTGCAACATGCTCCATAGGCTCTCTTGTTTTCTCTTCTACTTTTGAAATGGATAATAAAAATCCATGACACCCATCTCTCATTAACTTCTTGGCTTTCATAGCAGAAATTATGGGAGCAACTTGTCCAGAGACTCCTATAAATCTCCAGGAAGGTAAACTAGGAGGGCTAAAGGTCACCACATAATTATGACAATCGACATTAGCATAATGGATAAAAAGCCAATCCATGCCCAGGATAATGTCAAAGTCTGAGAAGTCTAAAACTCTCAGATCAGTTTCAACAACTATATCACCAAAGATGAGAGGATACTGTTTCAGTTCTAAGTGAGATTGCATCACACCTCCAGAAGGTGTGCAGACAGATAGTTCAGTACTAGCTACAGTGGGTTTTTTCTTTATTTTCATCACAAACTCATAAGAGATAAAAGAATGAGTGCTACCAGTATCAATAAGATCCTACCCATTACCCAATCCTAGTCCTAATGTTCCTATATCCTTAGGCTTTCTTACTAAACCTCGCTCTGATACCAATTAAATTGTCACGCCCCGGCGGAAGCCGGCTATTCCTAGCACAGGGTTCCCAGGGAGATGACAATATTGATAGGAACAAAGAAACATGATTACTATAAAATCAAATAATCAAATAATTCAACATCAGCACTGTGTAACATAATCAACTAACTCCATTACAAAATTCATTAACTAAAGTTTATAAAGAAACTCTAACAACGATGCAACTAATTTAACTGTAAGACTAGAATAAATCAGAAAAGTCTTTATCAAAGAACATATTATGATACTCTGTCTCCGGTGGGTAACTAACTATCTACTCTATCCCTCCCATACGCAAACTCGGTACCTGGAGGAGAAACAAGGGGAGTTAGCGAAAATGCTAAGTAGGAACCAAGAGATATGATGCATGTTCAATTTATATGAAATTTGCAATAATAGAACTACACTACATGTCAGGAACTGATAATACAACAAAATAAGTGAACAGAAGGTTGTCGTGTAAATCATCAAGCTTGGCCACAATTCTCACTCATGAGCCGCACTCATTCTCAGAGTGTTTCTATCGTCAGCTCACACGATAGAACGACTGTATCTAGACAGTCCAGTAAATGTTGCGTCCAACATCTGACATCCGTAGTATTGTCCTGAGGACAACTGGCGGTGCCCTAACTGGCAAACACATAGTCTGATATAATCAGAACTACAACTCAGATAAACAGGCCACTGGTGATAAATCACCAGGTCAGAGATCATATGCATGCACGACATGATAATAGTATAACATCTCAATCATTTTTCACGGTTCATATATATTCATAACTTTCCAACAGAAATACCATAAAACACATTCTCAATGCAATCATAATAATCATATGATACTGGAGCCAATTATGCACAAATAATATGATAATGAGGTCAACTGAATTTAGAATCAAATCAATCAGAATAGTTTCAAAGGTAAGGTGTCAATATCTATCTACACATGAATCTAACACCGTAACAAAGGTAGGGGAAAGATTCCTACCTGAAGTTGCTGATATTCCTAATCCCTTTGAAATCACAGTTCTCTCCTTTTGTTTACTGAATAAATTAAATAAACATCCGTCATTACCCATAATATGCGTCAATCCACAATAATACCATTACCCCTACTTTCCTATTAAATCAGAATTTTTATCCCAAAATAAATATCATCTAGATATCCTATTATTCACCTTTCCTCTAAAACCAAATTTAAACCAAATTAAAATAAAAGAAAACGAAACTCACCTTTGACTGAAGACTCACGCGGACGAACGCCGCACGCGAACCTTTGCTCGTTCGCGTTCGTTCGCATCACAAGGTACGCCGTCGACTTTCGAAGGAAAAGATCGGTGTTGGATGGAGGATAGGTCACCGGCACCGGAAGAGGAAGCAACAGCCGGCTCCGGAAGAGGGAGAAGGGTCGTCGCCGACTAGGGAAGGCAGCCGCCGGTGAGGAAGACGAAGTCGACGCCGAGTTCTGACTCCGAAACTCGTCGCCGCTTGAAGGGAAAGAGCCGCCAAAGGAAGGGTCACCGGACGGAGGGGGAGTCGCCGGACGCAGGAAACTACCGCCGTTTCCTGGGTTCGTCGCACGCGTCCGAACAGAGCAGAGGACCCGCCGTCGTCGCCAAGCCTCGCCTCACGCGTCTGAACTCTCGTTGGACGGAGGCGCTCGATCAAGGGGTCACCGGCGTCCCGTCCTGATGCTGCTGGAAGAGACGACGACAGCCGCGCGATCGACGCCGGAGAAGACGTGAATGGAAACGGAACGCGGAGGCGGCGACGCAACGCAGCACGCGTCCGAAGAAAAAATAGAGCAGGGAGAAGAGTTCGTGCGGAGCAGGGAGAATAACTCGTGTGCAGCGTAGGAAATTAATTAGGGATTAATGAGATATAGAGTAGGGGTTTAGGGGTTTTATAGGAAAAATTTGGAGAGAATTTAGGGCAACATAATTAGGGTTTAGGGAGGGATTTTAGGGCTACTAGGATTCCGAAATTTTAAAAATTTAAAATTTAAATAAATAATTAAATAGTAAAATTAATTCAAGGTATAACATTCGGAGTCCCTCCAGCCCGTTCCTATGGCTACTCTTCCTCGAGGACCTCCACCGGAAGCCACCGCAGATCGCTACAACAACCGGGTCCTCAACTCAGCCCAAGAGACCGCGACCAACGTTCAGAACCAGCCCACGATCAGTAAGTTCTGCTGCTTTGTCATAGCCTGCTCCGAGATGGTATAGCCATCGACAACGGCCCAGTCGATGGCCCAGCAAGAAGGCCCATGCGCCAGCCACCTCAGCATGTTGTTCCCTGTCCTTTTATTCCCTAGTTAGTTATCGCTTTTCAGGTTGTTAGAGAGCATCTTGGACCCTCTTTAGTTGTTAGGGGTTGTTGGTGTCTCCAACAAACTCCATGTGAGTAGCTTGTGCCTCACCCCTCCCTCTTGTTCTATAAAAGAGAGCTGGGGGACTACTAGTTTTTTTTTAGCTTTGTTGTAGTAACACCTTCCCCCACGCGAAGGTTTAGACCACTTCAAACTCCGAAGAGCTCGCCTAGAGTCTACTTATAACACAAATGTAATAGGGAGGTTAAGCATCTAAATTATGTGGCTAGACAAAATTTAGACGATCTAAAAGAGAGAGGGGGAGGGAAGTTGCTTTATCAAATTAATGTAATCGTTCCTTTAAATTTCTCTAGCCGTAGAAGATAATAATGAGTGTAGCACTAATTCAAAGGAATTAAAGGAGAATACTAAGGAGAGAACACTACGCTTGAGGTTATTCTTCTTATTGTTTTCATGCGAATGATCTCAGCCTGAAATGCTGCTTCAAGGGAAGGGAAGAAAGTTTGGCGCTTGGAGAAAGACAGAGAAGAGAAAGGGAAAAGAATAGAAGAAAGAGGAGGGTGCACGTGCACCATGATGTTATATAGCAATTACTCAACATGTTGATGCATGAAATGTTTACTACATTTATAGGCAGCAGGGTCAAGATGCACATTTTCATTCTTCACCAACCACAAAGATAGTAAAAAATTTCTGCGTGCGAGGAGAGACGAGGAGGTTGGATTCATCGTTTGGTTGGCCGAAATTTGCATGGAAAATTTTTGAATTTTGAAATCCATGTGGAAATCGGCTGAATTCTCTTTGCTTAAGTGGTGGGAATTGAGCTGCTTGCAACTTTGGAGTGTAAAAGCATTAGAAGGCTAGAGATTTGGCTGAATTTTCTTGATTAAGCGGTGGGAATTGACCTGCTTCCAACATTAAATGGCTAGATTTTGGATTGAGTTACTTCCTTGGTTGAACGTTGAAAGGATTTGCGGCTACCTGGAATTTGAGTTTCCCGAGTGTGGTTGATTTTTGGTTTTTTTTGTTTTTAAGAGTGTGGTTGATTGATTCCTTGAATGGGATGACCATTAGCTCAAGTGTGCTTTCCTTTTCTTGGAGCTAGCTCAGTCGAGTGAGTGAGCTTTGTCTCTTGAGCGGTTAACTTTTCAATTAATTTTTAAAATTTTTAAAATTAATTCACATTTATTATTTTGTCTTTTGAGGGGTTGACTTTAAATATGTAAAATGCAAGAGACAAATAAAAAACTTGGCTTGGCTTCAAGTGTGCTTTCCTGTTTTTTAAGAAGGGTTGACTTTAAATATGTTCATGCAAGAGACAAATCTTGAAGCTTGAGTTAAATTTTTAATCTGTTTTTACAAAATAAATGTGAATAATTTTTTTAAAAAAAACAGTAATTGATAGGTAATTAACACGAATAAATAGATATGAATTTTCACCCGAGCATCGCTCAGAACACAAAATAAATGTGACTTATCTTTCCTCTAAGTTGAACTCAGATTGAAAAACCCTAGTATACAATCGATGCTCCTCAGAAATGCTTGTTAAGAGATTGGGTGTGCATCCTTTTGGTAATGGGTAATAAAAAATTAAAATAGAAGAAAAGAAAAAGAAAAAAAAAAGGTAAATGTGTTTATTTGAGCTTGTCCCAATAATTCTGAAACAACCAAACTTATACGCATTATGCACAACTCCTAACAGTTGCATGCTAATTGCAAATTAACCCTAATGCCTTGTAACAGCCATCATCCTGTTAATACATGTAAAGTTCGTATATTAACTCGTAACAATTATAATGATGATCGTTTTAAATAAAAATTAAATAAAAAAGTGTTAAATTTTTTCCAATATATTTTTTTTTTATATAGAAGTGATTTCATAATTTATTTCTTAGAAGAGTCCTTAAACTTATAAATGGAAACCAAATTTCCAACCTCTTCAGACACATGTCTGGATTTAACTTCCTAGGTGGACTTTTGTACACTACAAGAGTTTTGGATTTAACCTCGTTGATCAAGTTTTTGATCAAAATATTGGCAATTACAATCATGTTTTTGATGAGTAAAAATATTGACAATATGCGTATGTCAAATAAACACACCAAGACTTGGGCAAAGAGGACTTTGTCTTCTTGTCAGCCTTCATCATTTTTTTCTTCTTTCTCGTTGCGAAATTGACTTAGCATTAGAACAAGTACGCCGTGGGGCTAAATGCTGGAACAACGATGGGAACATCAATGAATCTGAAAAACAGGTCAAAGTTACAGGAGAAGATGTAAAATTCAACTATCTACTTCCTATTTGACAGATTTCCTGTATTAAAATCAAATATATACAATTTAACTTGCTTTACTAGGACATTAACTAATTAGCTGTAGCAAAAGATGTACAAGTTTCCATCTCTAAATTCAAAGTAAAATAACCAGCTTACTTGTGATGATAGGAATGCCAGCAAGATGTGAACGAAGTTTAGATGGTAAATGATATAAGTAAATAAACCTCAAAAGGCATCTGAGCATTGTGATGAAACAAGAGATCTAGCAATCCATTGTTCCAAATTTTATTTTCTTTTAATAAATCAAAGCATATCATTCACATTTGTAGTCTTAGGATATTGACAAACTTCAAGGTCTTTTTAAGACCCTTATGGATATCAACAAACTCCTAAGGTTCTTCTAGCTCCTGTGGGTTTACTATCCATTGCTGTAGATAGTTTGCTAATAGAATCCTCCCCAGACGAGATTGTGGACGTTTTCTAACCAGATAAATAGGAATTTCTGTCTGGAACTGATGGAAAAAATAGGCTGCAGCATCTAATTTCAGTGTTTCTGTGCAATGGCAACACTTGGTTTAATTATGCTAGAGTTCAAAACACAAGATTAAGCACCCCCAAGCAATAAGTAAAACCAACCGAACATAATGCAGGTAAATTTACAAAATTGTGATGTGTTCAATCTCACACCCTAAAAATCTCACTTCCTGGGCTGTGAATATTAATGAATAAGATTATCGATAAGGACCTTGTATGCAGAATCATCATGTTATGTTGCCTAACCTTTGAAGTTGTAAATTAACCCACTAATGCCTCACACATGATAGAACTACACATCACATCTAAAGATGGAATTCTTGAGTCACTTCGTTGACAAAAACTAATCTAAACATGGAATTTACATATTGGTGATGCTTTCACCCTGAACCTTGTAAAAATTGCAGTGAATATAGATGGATAAGTCTAACAATTAGAATCATGCCAGCCTCCTAATGCTTTCTAAATCACTCATCCAAAGCTCCTGGATTTCTCCACTGTATTGTCAATGTCTAGGATGATGGAAACTTGGATAATGAACCAATATAAATCACAAGAAGATAGATAGAATATACAAAACCATCAGATGATATGAAAGAATAATATGAAGACAACGAGAGTATCAGACTATAGTCTAACCATTTTCGAATACGATAGTTTTATCTACAAATATTAATCAGAACATAGTACATAAGGTCAGCGCGTACCATGTCTTATAAATTGGAGATTAGCAAGAAAACATGAAAGATAGACCTAACATGGAAACTCAAGGAATTTGTGGAAATAGTTTAATAAAATAACTCTGCTTTGTGCTGTTCAAGACGATAAGAGAGGATATTACAAGGACATGGACAACAAGTCTGTAATTTTTATGAAATAGTTAAATTAGTTGTTATGAAATTTCAGTTGTACTGTAATCTTCCTTAGTCTTATAACAGAAATCATTCATTTGCCCCCAATAAATAGCAAATAAGATGAATATTGACTAGTCACAGAAAACCACAATTGTGTATTACTTTGCGGGTTGCATAAGAAATACTCTTCTGCAACTTTAAGACAATCGCCTCTATAAATTCTATCATATTGAAATCAGGCGTCAGTCTCGTGAAAAAGATCCAAGTCCGAGGACAAGAATTACATGTATAGCAATTGATAGGCACCATTGTGCTACCTCACAGGTCCAATGGTTCCACAAATCAACCAATAGGCAAAGCCACAAGTGGTATGTTTGTTATTCAGAACTAAATTAGGTAACAAAAAGTCAAACACAAGAAGTTTTCGATTCAAAGGAGGCATTACCGATGATCGTCGGCGTGAGAGGGAGGAAGAACCCGACGATGGACCTTCGGCTTGCCAGATCCGACGGCGGTCAGAGTCACTTTTCCATCTCTTGCGGCCGCCGCCGCCACCGCGGCAGAGGCGTTCTCAGAGACGGCCGCGAGCGACGGGCTCCACGGCGTGAAGCCGCTGTTCCCTACTCCGACGGGGCGGCTGCAGCGTCGACGGCAGCTACGGGGTCGGGCGCTGGGGCCCGCCGCACCCGCACGGGTCACTGACGGAGTCTCCTCCGGGGCCGGAGATCCGAATCCGCAGTGAAAGAAATCGGCGAGCCTCATCCCTTGGCTTTGCGGTTAAAGCCCGAGGATAGACTGAAGACGGTCTCAACTTGGCGTGTGCATGTTATATAGACCGATCGTCTGGGAACAATGAAATTACCAAATTGACCTTCATGTTTCTGATCTATGCGGCCATTGCTATCATCCGAGTCAGATACACAGTTAGCAAATTGAAGGCGCGCAGAGGCTAGTCAGTGAGTAGTGGCAGTTGCATGTTGCCTATTGTTAAGTAGTCACTTATCAGCAATAATGCCTGCCATCCAGGACTAGCAGCAGGAAGCCACACACAACTATTAATGTATGCGGCAACTATTAATGTTCCAAATTTTGGAATTCGCAGCAGAACAGACTGTTGCTTCTCCACTCTTTCACTGCTCTGTTATGTTGCAATCGCAGGAATTTAGTCTGCAGATTTGTAGCATTCGGTGGCTCTCTTTGGAGGCTCCACGTGGGAATCAAAGGAGACAAGTAACGGAGAAGAAGACTCCAGGCCCCGATCAGTCAGTGTCTGTCAACTGAGACAATACGGAGAAGAAAGAAAGGCAGATAGATAATAAAAACAATCTTGGCGTGTACTTCATGTGAGCAACTAGTGGAATTAATATGTGCAATATTTGGAGTAAGGATTGCCTGGGAGCGTGGGCTCTTCCTCTGGTCTGTTGTTAAATAAGTATCATATCAGTGCCTGGTTACTGTGCGGCCATCAAGTGCTCACAGTAGAACATGTGAGCAAAGGAGTGTAAATGGAAACCACAGGCAAATCAGTGGTCGTCGTAGCCAGGAGGTGATCGAGTGGCCTTCAGTCATTCTCATATTGGTTGGGATATTATAGGATCGTAACTTGCATATTTTATACACCATGACGTTAACATATATGATATATATATAAAGGGGGAGTGTTATTAGAAAAAAATCTATTAATTAATTAAAAAAACACATATCTTATAGACCATGACATATATAAAATAATATTTTTATTCCTGGCCAATCATAAAAAATAATCTTTATACACTCCAAGAATAAAAGCGCCATACAATACGAGATATTTCCAACCACTAATCTATTTATTATTTAATCACTTTAATTAAGCTCAACTTATGATAATTAATATATATATATATATATATATATATATATATATATATATATATATATATATATATATATGCCGACAACAATTGCATGCAACAATCTTCTACTTAGGTCACATATATATATTTTTTATAATTATATATCTTTATAAGCTCTATGTTGTTATTGTAGCTAGAAATCATCTCTAAACAATCTCATATATGATTATATTAACATAGGATCAAACCAACTTTCGTCACGTACTCATTTGAGTAGTGGTGTAAATGTTAATACAATCAATGACATAGATCATGTATAGATATGTAGTATAAAAATTTCATATGTTGTAATGTTAACATGCCTATTTCCAGCTAGTTCCTTTATTCCTTCGTAAGATCAAACCAAATACATGAATTGAGAATAAATATAAATTGTAAACTTTATTCTATAGTGAACTCAATGTGTACACAATTGTATGTGAATACAATGTCTCATAAAACTAATATATCACAAAGTGATACAACATTGATATGAGCAGTTTGCTCATGAAAAACTATGCGTAGTAAATCAATAGTAAGCAAATTCACAATCATGCAATTTTTGCCAATGTGTTCCATAGATATCATAGCACTATGAACTATTTCTTTAATAGTAAGCAAATTCACAATCATGCAATTTTTGCCAATGTGTTCCATAGATATCATAGCACTATGAACTATTTCTTTAATGATAAAGAACTTGATGCTAATGTACTTAGATTTTAAAGAGCTTTCTGTTGTTGGTGGAATATAGCATTATTGATTTATTATCATAAAATCACTTTAATATGTTTTAATATTATCTAAAATTCACAATCCTATGACAAAAACCCACAGCTATATCCTTTGGTTGGATGCCTCATAACATGTTATGAACTCAACTACCATAGTAGAAGAGGCTATAAATGTCTACTTAACACTTTTCTAGGAAATAGATCCGCTAGCTAGTAGCTAAATGTAGTATAAAAAATTGGATCTATGACTGTCTTGATATCCAACAAAATCATAATCAGAATACCCAATGATCTCTAATTGATCTAATTTCCTATATATGAGCATATAATCTTTTATTCCCTACTTTCTAGTGATTCATTCATGGGTTACTTAAATACTTGCCAACATCCCAACAATATATGCAATACTTGAATCCGTACAAACATGAGCATACATTATACTTCCTGCTGCTGCTGATGCATAGGGAATCTTTTGCATTACTTTACTTTTAAACTCATCTTAGTGTTGGGGTATGCCCTTAAGGCTAATGTTTGAGGCCTTGGGATTATATCAGTATCATGTATAAACTCTTTGTTTATAAAGGCAATGGTTATTATTCAGGTTGTTACATCATCTGCTGCAATATGTATACTTCTGAATAATGTCTCAATGCTGTTCAGCTAGGCTGACATGCAGTTAAGTCCTTAGTCGAGATATCTTGGTGAACTTGAGACAGCCTTGATATGATTGAGACTAATATGTGTTCTAATCTTATAGGATGCTTCGAGCATGGAATAAGATGTAGACTCATGGGTACATTGGATGTACTAGACAGACCCTACTAGGATATTCAATTGTTTGTCACAATGTGAATAATCCTTGTATGCAAACAAGTGGCATATGTCCTCTGACTTGAGATCACTTGTGTTTCTAAATGATGATTGTCATTGTTTTGAGGTAGTTCAATATCATTTGAAACATAATGGTTATAGACTATCTTGGATAATGATCATGAGTCAGGTTAGGACACTAGTGATAGATATAGGATTGCCGTCTCCTTGATAGGAGTGTAATGTTCTAAAGGGGCCCCCCTGGATGAGATGATTGAGAAAGTGTATGGCCATACCCAGATGACTATGTTCATCTGATCTAATCATTCTCATCATATTGGAGTTACAGGCTTGACACGCTTGTCCAATAAGAGCATCCAGTGGCAAAGGAATCAAGTATGCCTAGTGAAGTGGATTCACACTTGTGCTGTGGTTTGGGTGTAGTCTTGGAAGACTCTTTCCTTTATATTGGGAGACAGTGATGTGTTGCTAGATACCCCTCGCTGATCGTGATAACGTAAGTTATCGTTACCGACATTTAAAGGAAACCCTTAGGGTCGCACAATTTGATGATATGGCTTACTTAAGTCAGATCGTGTGGACTGAATTGTTTTGGTTCAGTTTAAAGGAGTTTAAACTCTGATTGTAAGTGAGATCTGGTCTGATCATGTTTGATTGATTAGGGCTTGAGATCGGTAAGCTTCGATCGAGAGTATTGATGCTAGATCGGTGAGATCAAGAGCATCAAGAGATGAACGGTTAGAACTTGAACCTTTTGGTTCAAAGAGATCTAGACCGTGGTTTAGGCTGATTTGGTTCGATCTTTGAACCAAATGCATTGGACCGAATTGGATTGAACCGGTTCACACATGTGTGATCGCATGGTTCAATATGAAAGTGTTTTGGGCGGTTTGCATTGAGTGGGCGCATGGCTTCATGACTTTCCATATTTGGAAATCATGTAACGCCACATCTCTACACAACGCCTCAACGCATCTTCGGTTCTTGTCTTGTCGCCTATCCACTCTTGCGTTGTCTTGTCTTCACGAAAAGGAGGAAGAAGAGCTTCATCACCCTATCCGCAAGAGATCTCATCTCCTCCACACAAAGGGCTCCTTGAAGCTTTGCTAGCACAAAGACGCCAAGGTAGTAGCCATCTCTCATCTTGTGTGCGCGACTTTGGAGGAGAGCCAATTCGCCCTCTTGCTTCCAAGGCACCATCCAAGCGATGGCTATGGTATGATCCATTGTTGTTCTACACAAGTCCATAAAAGTTAATCATATGACATGCATTCGATCTTAGAAACCCGAATATCCGCTTGCAAAATCATGATATGCTCCCCCTTAGGGTTTCGCCCCCTTAGATTTATGGGATTTTCACTTAGGGCATTAGTTTAGATTGAATTTGTCTTATTTAGTAATACGGATATCACCCGGTAACAATCATATATACCAAATCTCTCAAGTACCTTTTTAATATAGCTCTTTGTGATAACCCAAGTATATCACGAAAATGATCTTGGTATATTTTTGTACCTAATATAAAAGAGATATCCACAAAATCTTTCATATCAAATTTCTTTGGTAAAAGTATCTTGGTTATGTGTAATACACCTATATCATTATTAGCAAGCAATATCTTTTCAACATATAAAATTAGAAAAATATCCTTACTCCCACTTAACTTGTGGTAGATACAATCATTCACTACATTCATCTCAAAAACAAAATAGATAACTACTTAGCGAAATTTACAATTCCACTAACAAGAAACTTACTTAAGCTGATAGATTTATTTAGTTTGCAAATCAATTTCTCTAAGTCATTTGCCACAAGCTTTTTCACTACATCATATAAATTGTCTCCTCAATATCTCCATGATGACACAATTTTTTATAGTGTTTTAAATGCATATTTATCTCAAAGTTGTATTTTTTTTTCTCTAATTGCATACTTTATCATATGGATACATTAGATTTTGTAGCTTCTTCCCTCTATGTTTTTGACTTTTTTAGATAAAAAGGCACTAAATTAAAGTAAAACAAAGAGATTTCATCAAAATTGAGTTTAAAGCATAAAAAGGGACTTTCATTGAAGATTTGGAGTCCAAAGCTAAACAAAAGTTATCGGTGGTGATTATAATCATCAGCTGTGATTGCAAGACGATGATAGATTCTGCGAAAAGTAAAGTCAAAATAATACTTCCCAATGAGAGAAGATTAGGCTGTCTATTCGGTTCGGACCGAACCGAATCGAACCGATTAAGGGATAAACCGAACCAATTTTATTTCGATGGTAACAACCCGAACCCGAACCGAATTACTCTCAAACCGAAACCGAACCGAACTGATTAACTCGGTTCGGTTTGGTTCAACCCGATTAAAACCGAATAAGCCTTATTTTATAAATTTAATTTTTTTTCTTCGTTAGGGACTTAGGACGAAGGCCAAAGCAAATGGCAAAATCGGAATGGAAGATTAAAGTATAGGGGTTACAAATTACTGAATTAGGGAAATGCCGAATCCGAATGTGAGTATTCAGTTAGGGGTTCTTTTTTAATTTTTAAAATGGAGTCAACTCTTATTTGGTTTGAACGGAACCGATTAAGGGCAAACCGAAATCGAACCGAATTAAGATCGATTTCACCCATAATGAACCGAACCGATTTAGATTACTCAAAAATTGAACCAAACCGACTTATTCGGTTCGGTTCGGTTCGATTTATCGGGTTGAACCGATTAATCGACACCCCTAGAGAAGAAGCCTACTCACCAAGATATTCTCAACCGGTCTAACAATCATGGTTTGTGGTTACAATGACGATCGTGATTCTAATTTCAATGTAACATCAATTCAGACGGGCAACCGAGACCCAGTTCTTGTTCGATTTCTCCTCCAATTTGCTAGAAGAAAATCGTAGCCACAAGGTGTTGAAGGTAAATAAAATAAAATAAAAAAATAAATAATTAATTAGTCCTTAATTAATTAATTAATTAATTAATCATTCAGCGAGCAGGTTACAGTCAAAATAAAATTTGACCATTCTAGTGCAATAAAAAAAATCAATTAGTTAATTATCAATTACTTGATTAATTTGTTTGTTTAGGTCAAAATTATAAATTTTGACCACAATGGTGAAACATAGAGATGTAAAAATAAATAAATAATAAAATAATAACAAATAATAAAAGGAGGAAGTTTCAAATAAAATTGAGGTCAAAATATTTTATTTTGATCGTAGGGATGCTCTAAGCAAAAATAAATAAATAAATAAAAATAATAATAAAAATAAAAAAATAAAAAAATTATTATCATCTCTTTTTTTGGGAGAGATATGCAATAAATATGGCTAAAAAACTTTTGATCATGGGAAGCCTTTCAACATGACAAAAAAAAATAAAAAAAAATATTATTTGGGTGAAGAGAAAAATAGCAAAGTGATCGTGGGATGAAGGATTCAAATGTAAAAAAAAAAGAAATAAAAATGTCATGGGAGCTCTCGAAAAAAAATCATATATTTTTGGAGAGATACAGAGTGTGCAAAAGAGAAAAAAAATAATAAAAATAATGAAATAGGAGATATGATGTGCATCATGGCAAACAAAAAAAAATAAAAAAAATTAAAATAGCAAAGAATGAGGGAGCATGGGAACGTGAAAAAAAATAATAAAAAAATGTATGTTACAGAAGTGGCTATAAGAGGAAAGGTGGACAAAAAAAACGCTCTCAACTACTCTTCACTTGAAGTTGAAGCGAAGGATAAGCAAAACAGGAACAAGGCTTTTGACTGAAACTCACGCAAGAAGACAGGAGACAAGTATAACTTTTTATTCCTCTTTTTCCATGTAGTCTATTCTCACGGAGAGTAAACTCGAGACTAAATCCTAGAAAAAAATACTCTAGTAAAACAAATATCACTTCTCAGAAAAGCAGAAAAGGTTAAAGAATTTATAGAATTAAAGGGCTTTCTAGAAGATCCATTAGAGAATAAATTCTCAGCAAAAATCACACATCAAGTTTTTGCTGGGGAACATGCAAAAAAAAAACAAGTGCTTTTTGACGCAAAAAAGGAGAAAGGCTGCTGTTTGTATTACCTTGGCTGGGAAATATAAAAAAAGCTGCTGTTTGACAAAGCTCGGTTGAAATCATATACAAAAAAAGGCTACGCCTCTAACGGCCGTGTTGCCCCCTGAATTGTCTCCTACTGCCAGATGCGGCACTCATGATGGCACCTTGTCCAGCACCGTCGTTGCTGCCATGGTTTACACTGCCTTCGGAAGCGTCCCATTGAAGCCACTGATGGCAGCAACCATAGCGATGCCAAGCACAGCACTGTCCACTGCACCACCAGAGTTAAATCATATATTCATCGCATGACAATGAAATTCCTAGTGTTACGTGTCTTCCTCGTCACTGGAGCAGCTCGAAGGCGGCCTAACAAAAAAAAAGAACAAAACAAAACTTCTCATCGCATCCAACATCTAACCGTCTGATCGGGTCAAAATTTTGGACACACATTCTCCTCAATCCTACAAATTGATGAGTAGAACGATGTGGCCATCCGATAGCTAGATCACTAAAATCAAAAGATTCTTTCTGGTGATCCCTTTTTTTCTTTCCCTACAGACATTGCTAAGTTCTTCGCAAAGAATATGCCATCTTGTCGTCTGATCAAATTGAAACTCAAGCCATGCCTTCTCTTCAGACATGCAAACATGTGCTTACGAAGATCTATCCATCGGACGTATGGATCGCCGGAACCGAAAGCATTTCCTGTAACCCTGCTTTTGTCTCTATTTCTAACAAAAATCACTCGCTTGATTTCGTTCCGCGTTGAATCATCACCAAACGATGTTGAATGCTAGCCACTAGTGCGGTGAGATGTAGCGGGTCCTCGGCCGGAGCCATAGAGCATCTAGCCGATCGACGGTGGGCAACAGACAGCGGATGGCGGAAGAACAAACTCTGTTTGTTCTCATACAACTACACGAAGAAAACTATCTATGATTTGACAATCTAGATTTGTCCAAGGAATGATCTGCTGGCAGCGATTAAGTCTCAAAACAACATCTCAGATTTATTTGAGCAAACTTCATCGTCGTGTGATCATCAGGGATCTGACAGTCTGATTCAAATCCGAAAGCAATGGCTAGAAATTATCAAAATACTGAATCTAATGATCCAAATTTAATCAAATGATCTACGGTCTAGATCTTCCAATTTGGATATGACGGATAGTTCTTTTAACTTCGATCTAACGGTCTAGAACTTTTCATTCTAATCAGATACCTCAGATCTTCCAGTGAAGATCCAATGACCTATATTTCCCATCATTGATCCAACAGCTTAGATGTGATCAAATAAACAATGATCCAAATCCTAATCCAACAGCCTGGATTTCTAACTCCAATCTGACAGCTCAAATCTACCTAATTTCGCTCTGACAACCCAGATTTGTCCCAAAATCAACGCTCATGATTAACCCTTTTGAAATCAATAGTCAGGAATTAATCTAGAAATCTACCGATCTAGATTCAATGCAACCAATGGCTGATCTTCATTTGCATAAATGTAAATCAATCGGACAGTTCTCAACATAATCCATGTGTTAATTCTTACAAATTTGGGTTAGATCGTTCCAAATATACCCTCAAATTTTTTATCAGCAAGCTGGATCAAAACAAATCTACGAATCAAAATTTTGACAGCTAAAAATAACCTATACAAAATCTGTGCCAATCGGATGGCTTCCAAGATAGATTCAAATATCGATCCTTACTCGATTGAGTCATCTATAAGAATGTGACCTTAAATTTTTGATCTGAGACCTAGATCTAAGCAGATATGCGAATCAAACTTTCAACTGTTGAAATTAACTCACAAGAATATAAGTCAATCGGACGGCTTTCAAAACGATCAAAATATCCATCTCTATCATGTTGAGTCAGGTCTTTTAGAATTTTCCCTCATATTTTTATCAGAGACCTACATCTAAGTAGATCTATGATTCAAACTTCAAGGACTGAAATTAACCCACACGAATCTAAGCTAATCGGACAGCTTTCAAAATGATTGAAATATTCATCCCCATCATGTTGAGTCAGATCTTTTAGAATTTGATCTTGGATTTTTGATCCGAGACTTAAATCTAAGTAGATCTACGAATCAAACTTTCAATGGCTTCAAAATTTTGACCATTTGGCCCCACGGTCCGTTCACTAAAATTCCAAACGTTTGGCCTAAAGGCCCATTCACCCAAATTTTGAACGCCTGGCCCCATGGCCTGTTCATCCAAATTTTGAATACTTGGTCCATCGGCCTATTCACCTCGATTTTGAATGTTTAGCCCCATGGCTCGTTCATCAAATTTTGAATATTTTGCCTAATGGCCCATTCTCCCAAATTCTGAATGTTTGGCCCTCACCGGCTCATTCTCCTAAAATTTGAATGTTGGCTTCATGGCCTATTTACCAAATTTTGAATATTTGGCCTAATGGCCCATTCTCCCAAATCTTGAATGCTTGGCTCCAATGGCCCATTCTCCCAAATTTGAATGCTAGGCCCCACAGCTCGTTCACCAAACTTCAAATGTTTAGCTCTATGGCTCGTTTACCAAATTCTGAATGTTTAGCCCAACGGTTTATTCTCCCAAATCTTGAATGCTTGGCTCTAATAGCTCATTCTCCCAAATTTGAATGCTTGTCCCCACGCCCGTTCACCGAAACTTCGAACGTTTTGCCCCACAGCTCGTTCACCAAATTCACTCAACTTGTTCACCAAATTTTAAATGGTTGGCCAATTGGCCCGTTTATCTAACTTTTGAATGTTTGGCCGACGGCCCATTCACTCAATCCATTTACTCACTTCATATGCTTGGCCCAATCGCCTATTCAGTCAATTTTTGAACACTTTGCCCACTAGCCCGTTCACCCAAACTTCGAACATTTAGCCCAATGGCTCGTTCACTCAACCTATGCACTAAACTCATCCACTCGATTTGAACATAGTTGTGGACATTAAATATTTGAGGTGTGATGTTAATAACATTGTTTAGGAGATGCGTACGTTGATACTTCGTATCAGGTCGTAGTTCCTCAACGTCGTTACAACACAACTCAGGTTTTTCCTCCATGGCCTATGTCAAGTGAACATCAGTCTTGATGAAATACTCTTGTATCAAATTGTAAACTGTGTTATGACATGAAGTTATAAAATCACATTATTCTTTCAACCATTTTGTCTTCATTTTGTTATATTTATAGATCTCTTAATCAAATGTGGCATAAGCCACTTAGGGGTAATTAACAATAAATGCTTGCATTCATTGGAAGCTAGAACCTACTAAAAGAAAAAGTCTTATAAGTTATAAGGTGAATTTGAAATGATCGTACTATTTTTCAATCGAAATTGTAATTTAACCAATTTTGACAACAAATTATGAACTATCGCTTGTGTGAGGAGCTTACAATTTTTGATAAATTGTCAACCTCAAACGGAATTGAAATTCACGATCTTATTACCGTTCGAATAAGATCAAATTGTCACTCGTGTGAGGAGCTTACAACTTTTGGTAAATTGCCAATTATAAACGGAATTGAAATTTGCGATCTTATTACCATTCGAACAAAATCGAATTGTCGCTCGTGTGAGGAGTTTACAATTTTTGGTAAATTGTCAACTACAAACGGAATTGAAATTTACGATCTTATTACCATTCGAATAAGACGAATTGTTGATTGTTTTAGCAGCTTAGAATTTGGGTAAATTGTCAATCACAGATGGAATTAAAATTCGCAATCTTAACACCATTCAAATAAGATTTAATTTTCGCTCGTGTTAGGAGCTTATAAGTTTTGGTAAATTGTCAACCATAAATGGAATTGAAATTCACAATCCTATCACCGTTCGAATAAGTTTGAATTTTTGCTCGTGTTAGGAGCTTATAATTTTTGGTAAATTGTCAAATATAAATGGGATTGAAATTTGCGATCTTATTACCATTCAAATAAGATCGAATTTTCGCTCACGTTAGGAGCTTACAATTTTGTGTAAATTATCAACTACAAATGGAATTAAAATTTACGATCTTATCGCCGTTCGAATAAGATAGAATTTTCACTTGTGTTAGGAGTTTACAGTTTTGGGTAAATTGTCAACCGTAAATGAAATTGAAATTCGTGATCTTTTCACCGTTTGAATAAGATAGAATTTTCGCTCGTGTTAAGAGCTTACAATTTTGGGTAAATTGCCAACCATAAACGGAATTGAAATTCACAATCTTATCATCGTTCGAATAAGATCTGAATTTTTCACTCGTATTAGGAGCTTATAATTATGGGTAAAATAAATGGACTTGATGTTTCAGATCCTATTGCCATTTGACTAAGATCGATCTCACTCTAGGAATGATATTTGTTTAAAAATCGACCGTTCATGGGTGGCATTGAGCGCTCTTCATTTTGATCTACCTATTGATAGGCTCCTCCCTCAAAAGCCCTTTCTATCACATAAGGTCCTTCCTAGTTAGGATTGAATTTTCCTTTTGCCATTTTGTTGGTGATGATGGGTCGTCGTAACACCAAGACAAGGTCTCCTTTATTGAATGTACGTTCTCTGGCCAACTTATCATACTCCCTTGTCATTTGTGCTTAGTATAGCTCCAAATTCTACTGTGCAATTAGCCTTTGCTCATCTAGATTATCTAATTCATCGAGACGCAATTGTATATTTTCTTCAATTGTCATGTTGTGCTGAATAACAATTCCTAGTTAAGGTATTTCTACCTCAAAGGGAAGTACCGCCTTGACGCCAAAGACCAAGGAATAGGGTGTGGATTGAGTTGGCGTTCGATATGTGGTACGATAAGCCTATAATACCTCTACCAAATTTTGATGCTATTCTCTTTTGTTCATGAATACATTCTTCTTGAGTAGTTTGAATAAAGTTTTATTGAATGCCTCTGCCAGGCCATTTACTCTTGGATTGTAAATTGAAGAATATCGCCAGTCAAATTTATGATGACTCGCAAACTTGTAAATGATAGAATTTTTGAACACGAGTCCTTTATCAGAAATTATCCACCTGGGAGTTCCAAATCGACTGAGTATATTCTCATGAAAGAAATTGAGATCGTTGCTAGCTTTGACTTCTTTTAAGGGAATGGCCTCCGCCCAGGTGGAAAAATAAACAGTTGCTGCCAAGATGAAGCGATGTCCTTGGGAAGATCGAGGTTCGATTGGTCTAATTATGTCAGTTCCCAACATTTCAAATGGCCAAGATGAGACCGTTGGGTGGAGGGGATGTTTGTGGATCAAATCTCCATGCACTTGGTACAAATGACAAGCTTTTGTATATTTGAAGCAATCTTGTACCGTACTAGGCTAGTAGTATTCCGATCTCTTAATTTTAAGATACATTTTGGATCTAGATTGATGGGCTCCACAAAGGCTAGAATGAATTCCATGTAGCACATGCATGACTTCATCTCCAACAACGCATCGAAGGTATACTTGTTCATATGAGCGGTGATATAAGTATTGTTCACATACACATATTGTAAAGCTTTCTTCTTCAATTGCATTCTTTTAGCTTTATCTTCTAGTAGCATTCTCCCTTTAAAATAATTTATAAAAGGTTTTCTCCAGTCATTTTCTTGTTCCAATGTCACTGCCATGATTTTCAATGTGTCATCGGCATGCGGATTATCATCTTCAGCAGTTGTAGTTGCCTCCTATTCTTGATAGTGACATTGATTTGCTAGCTAGAAGGGTCAGCTAATTCCTTTGCAAGTTTTGCCAATGCATATGCTCTTCCATTGACAGGTCTACTTATGCGAGTCAAGGTAACATTTGATATTGTCACAATAAGTTCTCTAGCTCTCATGTAATATTTACATAATTCTGCTTTTCTGATTTTGTATTCGTCGTTTACTTGCTTGATAATGAGCTATGAGTCTCCATACACATGTAGTTTGTCGATGCTCACTTCGATTGAAAGTTCCAAAGCAACGATAAGAGCTTCATACTCAACTTCATTATTAGTATATGGTTCAATGAGTACTAGAGAATAATGCAATATTTCATTTTCAAGGGTGACAAATACTAGACCAATTCCTGATTTTTTACTTTTGGCAAATTCGGGTTAATAGCTGGTAGAATGGAAGATGCCCCGTCAAAATAAAGCTCCCAATATTTTTCAATAACATTTGTGTTCAATACTTCTTCATCAAGAAGATCATATGCTAAGGGTGAATTATCAGGAACAGAATGAGCTGCCAAGAAATATGTCATTGTTTGTCCTTTTATCCCTTTTTGGGACATATATGTTATATCAAATTCTTGAAGTAGTACCGCCCATTTGGCTAGCCACCCAGTTAGTGTTGGCCTTGTCATAAGTTATCGTTGGAGGTCACTTTTGCTATGAGATGAATTCTATGCTCAAGTAGATAATGTCTCAATTTTCTAATAGCAAATATTAAAGCCAAGCCTTGCTTCTCAATAGGCGAATATGAGTTTTCTGCCCTCAAGAACATTCGGCTTAGGTAATATAAGGCAATTTCCATCCCTTCATCATTATGTTGAGCTAGAAGTGCTCCAAAGGAGGTTTCCATTGCTGTTGTATATAAGATTAAAGGTTTTCCAGCGATGGGAGCCCCCAGGACTAGAGGTTGTAGCAGATATTCTTTAATGCTTTCAAAAGCTTTTTGGCATGTGTTGTCCTAAGTAAATGGAGTACTCTTCTTGGTTAATTTTGAGAAAGGATGGATTCTCCCTAAGAGATTAGAAATAAATTTTCTAATGTAAGCCAAACACCCTTGAAATGATTTGAGCTCTTTGAGATTTTTAGGAGGTCACATATTGATGATTGCTTTTATTTTTGATGGGTCTATCTCAATTCTCTTATTCTTCAAGATAAACCCTAAGAATTCACCTGACAAGACTCCAAATGCACATTTGAGAGGATTCATTTTAAGACTGTTCTGCCATACACGAGTGAATATAGTTCTTAAATATTTCCAATGCTCATTTTTAGATTGTGATTTGACTACTAGATCATCGACATAACATTCAACAATCTTATGAATTAAGTCATCAAAGATTTTTGTCATCGCCCTTTGATATGTTGCTCCCGCATTCTTGAGTTCGAATGACATAACAGTAGAACAATATATGCCAATTGGTGTACGAAATGCTATATGCCTTTCATCTTCTGGTGCCATTTTGATTTGGTCGTGAAAGTTCCCGAAAGGGGCGAAACCCTAAAGCATGCGCATATAAAAATTTTGCATGGGCGGAATCTAGGGTTTCCTAGGATCGCATGCATGTCATATGATCAACTTAAGAGTTTGTATAGATCAACAGAGAGATCATACCAGTGCCATTTCTTGGATGGCGTCTTGGAAGAAGAGGGCGATGTGGCTCTCCTCCAAAGGTGGCACACACAAGATGGGTGATCGCCTACTCCTTGTCAATCCTTGTGCTAGCAAGGCTCCAAGGTCTCCTGATCGCGTGAAGGGAGAAGAGATGATCTCTTCTGCTTGGTCGAATCCTTCTCTTGTCGTCAACACTCACACACGAGAGAAAAGACGTCGTGAGCAAGGGGGCGAGAGGCGAGAATAGGGAGACCTCTTCGAACGTGAGGCGTGGTCTCATTTTGAGATCATGGCTTCTAAAAATAGCAAGCCACCACATGCGATCATGTGTTCACACCAAGTGAATGATCGCAATTTCCTCTCCCCTTGAACCATGCGCTCACTTGATGAGCCGGTTCATTTCATTTGGTTCAAGGACCAAATTAAGCCAAGCCTTGATCCAGATCACATTAAACCAAAAGGCTTAAGATCTGACCATTCATCTCTTGATGCTCTTGATCTCACCGATCTAGCATCCAATCTCTCGATCGAAGCTTACCGATCTCAAGCCCTAATCAATCAAACATGATCAGACCAGATCTCACTTACAATCAGAGTTTAAACTCCTTTAAACTGAACCAAAACAATTCAGTCCACACGATCTGACTTAAGTAAGCCATATCATCAAATTGTGCGATCCTAAGGGTTTCCTTTAAATGTCGGTAACGATAACTCACGTTATCACGATCAGTGAGGGGTATCTAGCAACACATCACTGTCTCCCGATATAAAGGAAAGAGTCTTCCAAGACTACACCCAAACCACAGCACAAGTGTGAACCCAAGTCACTTGACATATGTGTTTCCTTTGCCACTGAATGTTCTTATTGGACAAGCGTGTCAAGCCTGTAATTCCAATACGATGAGAATGATTAGATCAGATGAAACATAGTCATCTGGGTATGGCCATACACTTTCTCAATCATCTCATCCAGGGGGCCCCTATAGAACATCACACTCCAATCAAGGAGACGGCAATCCTATATCTATCACTAGTGCCCTAACATGACTCATGTTCATTATCCAAGATAGTCTATAACCATTATGTTTCAAATGATATTGAACTACCTCAAAACAATGCCAATCATCATTTAGAAACACAAGTGATCTCAAGTCAAAGGAAATATGCCACTTGTTCGCATATAAGGATTATTCACATTGTGACAAGCAATTGAATATCCTAAGTAGGGTTTGTCTAGTACATCCAATGTACCCATGAGTCTACATCTTATTCCATGCTCGAAGCATCCTATAAGACTAGAACACATATTAGTCTCAATCATATCAGGGTTGTCTCATGTTCACCAAGATATCTCGACTAAGGACAAAACTGCATGTCAGCCAAGCTGAACAGCATTGAGACATTATTCAGAAGTATACATATTGCAGCAGATGATGTAACAACCTGAATAACAACCATTGCCTTTATAAACATAGAGTTTATACATGATACTGAAATAATCCCAAGGCCTCAAACATTAGCCTTAAGGGCATACCCCAACAATCTCCCACTTGCACTTAATCTAATGGTTGAGAAATCTCAAACCCATATTATTACAGTGCTTCTCATGCTTCTGCTGCGCCAGAGGCTTTGTAAGCGGGTCAGCTAGATTGTCATCTGTATGGACCTTGCAGACTTTGATCTCGCCACGATCAATGATCTCCCGGATCAAGTGAAACCTTCTCTGTATGTGCTTGGACTTCTGGTGCGACCGTGGTTCCTTTGCTTGTGCTATTGCTCCAGTGTTATCACAGAAGATAACCAAAGGATCTGCACTCGAAGGAACAACACCAAGTTCCTGAACGAACTTACGAATCCACACTGCCTCCTTGGATGCTTCTGAGGCTGCAACATACTCGGCTTCTGTTGTGGAATCAGCAACAATTGACTGTTTGAAACTTTTCCACACCACTGCACCTCCATTCAAGCTAAAAACATAGCCTGATTGCGATCAGAAATCATCCTGGTCAGATTGGAATGAAGCGTCAGTATATCCTTCAATACTGAGTTCTTCCTGACCTCCATATATCAAGAACATATCTTTGGTCCTCCGAAGATATTTCAAAATGTTCTTGACCGCAATCCAGTGTGCCTGCCCTGGATTACTTTGGAATCGACTGGTCACGCTTAACCCGTAAGCAACGTCTGGGCGAGTACACAACATCGCATACATAATGGACCCAATATCCGAAGCATAAGGCGTATTGTCCATTTCATCTTTCTCAGTCTGTGTTTGTGGACACTGACTCTTTGAAAGATTCAGACCATGTCTGACTGGAAGATATCCTCTTTTAGAATTTTCTAAATGGAATCTCTCCAGGACTTTATCGATGTAAGTACTCTGGCACAGCCCGAGAAGCCTCTTAGATCTATCTCTGTAGATCTTCACACCTAATACATAGGCTGCTTCTCCTAAATCTTTCATCTGGAAACATTTTCTTAACCATGCTTTAACCGCATGTAGTTCAGGAATATCGTTTCCAATGATTAAGATATCATCGACGTAGAGGACTAGGAAAGTAATCACGCTCCCACTAAACCTCTTATATACACACGGGTCATCTTCATTCTTGATGAAACCAAATTCACAGATTGATTCATCAAAACGAATATTCCAGCTTCTTGATGCTTGTTTAAGTCCATAAATGGACTTCTTTAATTTGCATATTTTATGACGATCTGATGGATTAGTGAAACCTTCAGGTTGTGTCATATACACATCCTCTTCTAGTTTTCCATTAAGGAAAGCGGTCTTCACATCCATCTGCCAGATCTCATAATCATAATATGCCGCTATCGCAAGAATAATCCGAATAGACTTGAACATAGCTACAGGAGAGAAAGTTTCATCATAATCTATCCCGTAGATTTGTTTGAAACCTTTCGCAACTAGCCTGCCTTTATAGGTAACCACGTTACCATCCATGTCTATCTTCTTCTTGAAGATCCATTTACAGCCTATAGGGATTACTCCCGGAGGCGGATCAACCAAATCCCAAACTTGGTTATCTGACATGGAGTCCATCTCGGCTCGCATAGCTTCAAGCCATCTCGCTGATTCCGGTCCACTGACCGCATCCGCATAAGTGAGGGGTTCATCATCAATGATGTAGACTCCGTCATAGCGCTCAGGCTGTCGACGGATCCTTCCCGATCTTCGCGGTTCCCGTGATATCTGAGCCTCAGG
The DNA here is from genome assembly GCA_027563935.2 of Costus lasius. NCBI lineage: Eukaryota > Viridiplantae > Streptophyta > Magnoliopsida > Zingiberales > Costaceae > Costus > Costus lasius. Next base: position 88,340,814 of record CM050450.1, on the reverse strand, counting down.
TTGTTCAGTAACCTGATCTACTGGCTCAGACTCATCCAACTGTACTTGACTACTTTGTCCTTCTTCTGGATTCTCATCCAGCTTTATTTCTCTCCCACTGGCCTCTTGCAGAAGAAATTCCTTCTCAAGAAAAATAGCCGTCCGAGCAACAAATACTTTGTTCTCTTTGGGATCGTAGAAATAATAACCCTTAGTTTCCTTAGGGTAACCGACAAAGATACATTTCTCATATCTGCTCTCTAGTTTCCCAGAGGCGAGCTTTTTGACATAAGCCTCGCAACCCCAGATCTTAATAAATGTCAAGCTCGGCTGTTTCCCATACCATAACTCATATGGAGTCTTTGAAACGGCCTTGGATGGCACTCGGTTTAGTACCTTTGCAGCTGTTTCCAGTGCAAATCCCCAAAAGGAGTAAGGTAGAGTAGCTTGACTCATCATAGAACGAACCATATCCAGTAAAGTTCTATTTCTCCTCTCGGACACACCATTCCATTGCGGTGTTCCTGGCGGAGTGAGCTGTGAGATAATCCCACACTCCTTCAGATAGTCAGTAAACTCATGACTCAAGTATTCTCCACCTCGATCTAAACGAAGTGCCTTGATATTTCGGCCTAGCTGATTTTGTACTTCATTTTTGAACTCTTTGAACTTGTCAAAAGATTCACTCTTATGTCTCATTAGATAGACATAACCATACCTACTGAAATCATCAGTAAAGGTAATGAAGTATGAATAGCGACCTCTGGCATGTTTACTAAATGGCCCACACACATCACTGTGAATGAGGTCAAGTAAACCTGAAGCCCTTTGACCTTTGTTGGAAAAAGGAGACTTCGTCATTTTACCCATTAAACAAGCTTTGCATGTATCAAGCTCCTCATAGGAGAATGATCCCAGCAGTCCATGGTCATGCAACCGCTTAATGCGCTTCTTGTTAATATGGCCTAAACGACTATGCCATAGCAAGGTGCTGTCATCAGCATACTTGGCTTTCTTAATATCAATTTGTTGTATAGAACATTCCATGTCCAACATGAATAACCCATTGTTAATCGACCCAGTAGCATAAACAATATTATCAAAAGAAATATAACACTTTGAAATCTTGCATTCAAAGGAAAACCCTTTCCTGACAAGAGCAGGAATAGAGATAATATTCTTAGTTATGCTCGGTACAAAATAACAATTGTCCAGTTCTAATACAAGACCAGATGGTAAAGAGATGTGATAAACTCCTACAGCAACAGCAGCAACCCGTGCCCCGTTTCCTACTCGTAGGTCCACCTCATGCTGTCCCACCTGTCTTCTTCTCTTGAGTTCCTGTACATTTGAACAAATGTGAACTCCACATGCAGTGTCTAACACCCATGAAATAGAAGAAGATAACATGACTTCAGTCACGTAAATACCTGAGCCAGAAGCGAAAGAGTTGCTTCCCTTCTTCTCTCCTTGGAGCGCTTTACAGTCCTTTTTCCAGTGACCTAGTTGGCCACAATGGAAACATCTGTATTCCTTTGACCGCTTAACCTTTTGTTTCAGAGCCTTGTTGTAGCTCTTGACAGGGGCTTTGCCCTTCTTCCCCTTCTTCTTGTTCCTTGAAGGAACCATTAGGACAGAGGATGAAGGCGTTCCCTTCTCATGAGACTGAGTTTGCTCAGTAGTCAAGAGCATGTTCAGTAACTCTGCAGGCGTACAGTCGATCTTGTTCATATTAAAATTAATGATGAATGGATCGAAAGAGGCCGGGAGAGACTGCAGGATGATGTCTACAACAAGCTCCTGATTGATGGTGTGTCCCAGTTTCTCTAGAGCCTCCTTGTACCCAATCATCTTGAGCACGTGAGCTCCCACTGGACTCCCTTCAGTCAGTTTGCTCTGAAAGAAAAGTTTCGTCAAATTATAGCGTTCAGTCCTTGCCTGTGCAGCATACAGCAGCTTGAGGTTTGCTATAATTTCTATAGCTGACAAATCCTCATGCTGACGCTGCAGCTGTGGCGTCATAGACGCTAGCATAAGGCAAGCGACGTCAATGCTATCATTGACATGCTTTTCATAAGCTTCCCGAACCGCCCTTGCAGCGTTCGCAGCGGGTTGAGGCGGTATCGCCGTCTTGAGGACATACAGTTTCCTCTCAGCCTTAAGAACAATCTTAAGGTGTCCGTACCAGTCTGAGAAGTTTGGCCCAGCAAACTTCTCCCTTTCCAGTAGGGATCGCACATTGAAGGCTGTGGTGTTTGTTGCTGCAGTAATCTACAACAATGCAAGAACAGCAAGGTCAGTATCAATGTTAGAATCAATTCAGGACTTAAGAATGATTCTTTTCTCACTATTTTATCTGGCTGAAAAATCCAGCAAAACAGCCCGAAAGAGTGAAACTCTTTTAGTGAGATGGGATCCAGATTTCCTACTTGGTCTCCGCGTCCCGCTCAGGCGAGATAAGATGCACAGAGAGTACAAGCACTAATTTCTGGTAGGCAATCCCTGCCAATCGCCAACCCGTGCGATTCCCCTTCATCTGGGCAATCCAGCAGACTGTGCCAACTGAGTTGGTACAACACAGTCTCTGATCCCTCAGATGGCTGCCTCCATATGGCTACCATATGCTCAATATGTAGCCTACATGGTCAAGCTGACCCGACCTACTCCCTGGACCACCACGTGCTATGCTGAGCAACGAGAAGCGATAAATCCCTTCTCTGTAACACGCAGGTGTAATCACACACCGTCTGAAGATAGATGGGCGTGCCCACTGAGTGGGTACAACACGGCCCCAACGATAGTCAGAACAGTGAGGTTTCGCGTCAGAAGGCTTACGTGCTTGATATTTAACGTTGGATTTTAACGGTCCTTTTATCTTCTTACTATCATTCACACCCTATGGTGATAGCAGAAGAATAAATCATGCAGTTATTAAATTACTTAAACAGTAAATTAAAAGCATGATGATTTTATGTGGTAAAAGCCCATTAAGCCTAAGTAAGACCTTAATTAACTTAAGTCTTCACTTGAGCTCTTCTTGGGTCTTTTGCATTTCCTCTGGCCCAACCCGGGCCCAAGCGCCCACTGCAGCTTAGGTGCGCCCACCAGGTAAAATGCGCCTGTCCTAGAGTCGAACCCTAGACCTCCCACTGGTGAAGCCACTTGCTGCATGCGCCTCTGCCAAGTGTGCTCTGTGCTCATGTCTGATTAAATTACAATTTAATCTATCTAGACATGATTGACACGCAGGTCAATTACACTTTATAAATTAATTAAAATGTGATGCGCAGATCACAATAAAAAATTTACAAATAATACTCCAGGCACGCAGGCCCCAGCACAGCACAAATTAAAATTAGGCAGCCCACATAAGATTAAATAGATAATCATCACGTTATACAAACATCATGAGATCCAATCAAGAAAATAAAATTTTTTGAAAAACCCATTGGCTTCATTTTATTTCCTTATGTGCCCTACTACCTTACAACGGTCCATTAATAGGGATCCACTCATCAGACCTAGTCAGACCCACTGCCCTTGCATGCACCAAGTCATAACCGACTTGAGTCGACCTCATGGTCAACAATGCATGCGTGAAGGGCTGAACATCCCTCATGAGTTTAGGCAAGCGGGTGTCACCCCGGGCCTTAATCATGGGCGTTCATCTGGTTGTCTCAATCAGACATCGCTACACGCCTTTCAGCAGTCGACCTATAGCCACCTCATGCTTGCGCATAGGTGCCATCTGGTCGACCCATCTAGGTTGTCAGATGGTCTGATCAGACTGTCGGGTCTAGACTGGACGATGACTTCAACCCTAATAACCCGTCTAAGTTTTTACAGTAGGCGCTTATAGATCTAGTGAGGGGCGCGCAAGTAAGTTTTGAGAAAACTACAACAAGCGCCAACTTGCATGCAAGCGCCAATGTAAAACATACATGAAATTTACGCATGCTCTTTTAGATCTACTATTAGGCGCAAACATGGATCACAATAAGCAATCATATGAAACATACAAGAACTTGGCTCTGATACCAATTGAAAGTTCCCTAAAGGGGCGAAACCCTAAAGCATGCGCATATAAAAATTTTGCATGGGCGGAATCTAGGGTTTCCTAGGATCGCATGCATGTCATATGATCAACTTAAGAGTTTGTATAGATCAATAGAGAGATCATACCAGTGCCATTTCTTGGATGGCGTCTTGGAAGAAGAGGGCGATGTGGCTCTCCTCCAAAGGTGGCGCACACAAGATGGGTGATCGCCTACTCCTTGTCGATCCTTGTGCTAGCAAGGCTCCAAGGTCTCCTGATCGCATGAAGGGAGAAGAGATGATCTCTTTTGCTTGGTCGAATCCTTCTCTTGTCGTCAACACTCACACACGAGAGAAAAGACTGAAGAGTCCCCTTCAAGGGGGAGCGCAAGCGGATAAAACCCCTTTCAAGAGGGGGGCCGAAACCCTAAATAAAGGGGGCGCATGCATGTTTGCTAGGGTTTCAACAACATAATCGCTTATATGCTCATATGATCAACTTTGATGGATTAATTAGATCAAGAAGGAGATCATACCAATGCCATAGGGTTGAATGTCGGCTTGGAAGAAGAGAGCAACTTAGATCTCCTCCAAAAGTTCACACACAAGATGAAGATTGCTTACTTCCTTGGCGTCCCTTGTGCTAGCAAGGCACCCAAGCTTGCTTGTCGAATGGAAGGAGATGATGAAAAATCTCTCTTGGCCGATCCTTCTTCTCGTCAACTTACACCACCCAAGAATGTGTGTGTCGTCGAGAGCCAAAGGGGAGATGAGCGTTAGAGAAGCCTTGTGCTCGAATGTGGAGACATTCATCACTTTGCCAAACCGAAATGCCAAAATTGGCAAGTCTTGAATACATGCGTTATGCGTTCACATGAAGTGAACCAAACGCATATCTCTTCTCTCAAATGAACCAAGCACTCACATATGAGCCAGTTCAATGCAGTTGGTCCAATGACCAAACCAAATCAGCCCAAGAATTGGTCCAGACCAAAATAAACCCTAAGGTTCAAAATCTGACCGTTCATCTTTTGATGCCCTTGATCTCATCGATCTAGCATCCACACTCTCGATCGAAGCTTACCGATCTCAAGCCCTAATCAATCAAACATGATCAGACTGGATCTCACTTACAATCAGAGTTTAAACTCCTTTAAACTGAATCAAAACAATCCAGTCCACACGATCTGACTCAAGTAAGCCATATCACCAAATTGTGCGACCCTAAGGGTTTCCTTTAAATGTCGGTAACGATAACTCACGTTATCACAATCAGTGAGGGGTATCTAGCAACACATCACTGTCTCCCGATATAAAGGAAAGAGTCTTCCAAGACTACACCCAAACCACAGCACAAGTGTGAATCCACTTCACAAGGCATACATGTATCCTTTGCCACTGGATGTTCTTATTGGACAAGCATGTCAAGCTTGTAACTCCAATACGATGAGCATGATTAGATCAGATGAGCATAGTCATCTGGGTATGGCCATACACTTTCTCAATCATCTCATCCAAGGGGGCCCTTTTAGAACATCACACTCCTTGAACAAGGAGACGGCAATCCTATGTCTATCATTAGTGTCCTAACCTGACTCATGATCATTATCCAAGATAGTTTATAACCATTATCTTTCAAATGATATTGAACTACCTCAAAACAATGACAATCATCATTTAGAAACACAAGTGATCTCAAGTCAAAGGACATGTGCCACTTGTAGCATACAAGGATTATTCACATTGTGACAAGCAATTGAATATCCTAGTAGGGTCTGTCCAGTACATCCAATGTACCCATGAGTCTACATCTTATTCCATGCTCGAAGCATCCTATAAGATTAGAACAAATGTTAGTCTCAATCATATCAAGGCTGTCTCATGTTCACCAAGATATCTCGACTAAGGACTTAACTGTCAGCCTAGCTGAACAGCTTTGAGACATTATTCAGTAGTACACTTATTACAGCAGACAAGGTAACAAACTGAATAACAACCATGCCTTTATAAAAACAAGAGTTTATTACATGATACTGATACAATCCCAAAGGCCTCAAACATTAGCCTTAAGGGCATACCCCAACAATCTCCCACTTGCACTTAATCTAATGGTTGAGAAATCTCAAATCCATATTATTACAGTGCTTCTCATGCTTCTGCTGCGCCAGAGGCTTGGTAAGCGGGTCAGCCAGATTGTCGTCTGTATGAACCTTGCAGATTTTGATCTCGCCTCGATCAATGATCTCTCGGATCAAGTGAAACCGTCTCTGTATGTGCTTGGACTTCTGGTGCGACCGTGGTTCCTTTGCTTGTGCGATGGCTCCAGTGTTATCACAGAAGATAACCAAAGGATCTGCACTCGAAGGAACAACACCAAGTTCTCTCACGAACTTACGAATCCACACTGCCTCCTTGGATGCTTCCGAGGCTGCAACATACTCGGCTTCTGTTGTGGAATCAGCAACAGTTGACTGTTTGAAACTTTTCCACACCACTGCTCCACCATTCAAGCTAAAAACATAGCCTGATTGCGATCGGAAATCATCCTGGTCCGACTGGAACGAAGCGTCAGTATATCCTTCAATACTGAGTTCTTCCTGACCACCATATATCAAGAACATATCTTTGGTCCTCCGCAGATATTTTAAAATGTTCTTGACCGCAATCCAGTGCGCCATACCTGGATTACTTTGGAACCGACTGGTCACGCTTAACCCGTAAGCGACGTCTGGGCGAGTACACAACATCGCATACATAATGGACCCAATAGCCGAAGCATAAGGCGTATTGTCCATTTCATCTTTCTCAGTCTGTGTTTGTGGACACTGACTCTTCGAAAGATTCAGACCATGTCTGACTGGCAGATATCCTCTTTTAGAATTCTCTAAATGGAATCTCTCCAGGACTTTATCGATGTACGTACTCTGGCACAGCCCGAGAAGCCTCTTAGATCTATCCCTGTAGATCTTCACACCTAACACATAGGCTGCTTCTCCTAGATCTTTCATCTGGAAACATTTTCCTAACCATGCCTTAACAGCATGCAGTTCAGGAATATCGTTTCCAATGATCAAGATATCATCGACGTAGAGGACTAGGAAAGTAATCACGCTCCCACTAAACCTCTTATATACACACGGGTCATCTTCGTTCTTGATGAAACCAAACTCAGAGATTGATTCATCAAAACGAATATTCCAGCTTCTTGATGCTTGCTTAAGTCCATAAATAGACTTCTTTAACTTGCATATTTTATGACGATCTGATGGATTAGTGAAACCCTCAGGTTGTGTCATATACACATCCTCATCCAGATTTCCATTAAGGAAAGCTGTCTTCACATCCATCTGCCAGATCTCATAATCGTAATATGCAGCTATCGCGAAAAGAATCCGAATAGACTTAAACATGGCTACAGGTGAGAAAGTTTCATCATAATCTATCCCGTAGATTTGTTTGAAACCTTTCGCAACTAGCCTGCCTTTATAGGTAACTACGTTACCATCCATGTCAATCTTCTTCTTGAAGATCCATTTACAGCCTATAGGGATTACTCCCGGAGGCGGATCAACCAAATCCCAGACTTGGTTATCTGACATGGAGTCCATTTCGGCTCGCATAGCATCAAGCCATCTAGCTGACTCCGGTCCACTGACCGCATCCGCATAAGTAAGGGGTTCATCATTATCAATGATGTAGACTCCGTCATAGCGCTCAGGCTGTCGACGGATCCTTCCCGATCTTCGCGGTTCCCGTGATATCTGAGCCTCAGGTTGTTCAGTAACCTGTTCTACCGGCTCAGGCTCATCCAACTGTGCTTGACTACTTTGTCCTTCCTCTGGATTCTCATCCAGCTTTATTTCTCTCCCACTGGCCTCTTGCAGAAGAAACTCCTTCTCAAGAAATATGGCCGTCCGAGCAACAAACACCTTGTTCTCCTTGGGATCGTAGAAATAATAACCCTTAGTTTCCTTAGGGTAACCGACAAAGATGCATTTCTCAGATCTGCTCTCTAGTTTCCCAGAGGCGAGCTTTTTGACATAAGCCTCGCAACCCCAGATCCTGATAAATGTCAAGCTCGGCTGTTTCCCATACCATAACTCATATGGCGTCTTTGAAACGGCCTTGGATGGCACTCGGTTTAGTACCTTTGCAGCTGTTTCCAGTGCAAAACCCCAAAAGGAATATGGAAGAGTAGCCTGACTCATCATAGAACGAACCATATCAAGTAACGTTCTATTTCTCCTCTCGGACACACCATTCCATTGTGGTGTTCCTGGCGGAGTGAGCTGTGAGATAATCCCACACTCTTTTATATAGTCAGTAAACGCATGACTCAAGTATTCTCCACCTCGATCAGAACGAAGTGCCTTGATATTTCGGCCTAGCTGATTTTGTACTTCATTCTTGAACTCTTTGAACTTGTCAAAAGATTCACTTTTATGTCTCATCAGATAGACATAACCATACCTACTGAAATCATCAGTAAAGGTAATGAAGTACTGATAGCCACCTCTGGCATGTTTACTAAATGGCCCACACACATCACTGTGTATAAGGTCAAGTAAACCTGAAGCCCTTTGACCTTTGTTAAGAAAAGGTGACTTCGTCATTTTACCCATTAAACAAGCTTTGCATGTATCAATCTCCTCATAGGAGAATGATCCCAGCAGTCCATGATCATGCAACCGCTTAATGCGCTTCTTGTTAATATGGCCTAAACGACTATGCCATAACAAGGTGCTGTCATCAGCATACTTGGCTTTCTTATTATCAATGTTTTGTATAGAATATTCCATGTCCAACATGAATAACCCATTGTTAATTGAACCAGTTGCATAAACAATATTATCACGAGATAAAACACACTTTGAAATATTGCATTCAAAGGCAAATCCTTTCCTGACAAGAGCAGGAATAGAGATAATATTTTTAGTGATACTCGGTACCAAATAACAATTGTTTAATTCCAATACAATGCCAGATGGTAAAGAAATGAAATAGTCTCCTACAGCAACAGCAGCAACCCGTGCCCCGTTTCCAACGCGTAGGTCTACCTCATGCTGTCCCACCTGTCTTCTTCTCTTGAGTTCCTGTACATTTGAACAAATGTGAACTCCACATGCAGTGTCCAACACCCATGAAATAGAAGAAGATGAAACCATGACTTCCGTCACATAAATACCTGAGCCAGAAGCGATGCTTCCCCTCTTATCTCCTTGGAGCGCTTTACAGTCCTTTTTCCAGTGACCCAGCTGGCCACAGTGGAAACACCTGTTGTCCTTGGACCGCTTCACCTTCTGTTTCAGAGCCTTACTGTAGTTCTTGACAGGGGCCTTGCCCTTCTTCCCCTTCTTCTTGTTCCTGGAAGGAACCATTAAGACAGAGGTCGAAGGCTTTCCCTTCAGAGTTTCCTCAGTAGTCAAGAGCATATTCAGCAGTTCTGCCGGAGTACAATCGATTTTGTTCATATTAAAGTTAATGATGAACGCATCGAAAGAGGGAGGAAGAGACTGCAGAATGATGTCTACAGCAAGCTCCTGGTTAATGGTATGCCCCAGTTTCTCCAGAGCCTCCTTGTGCCCAATCATCTTGAGCACGTGAGCTCCCACTGGGCTCCCTTCAGCCAGTTTGCTCTGAAAGAAGAGCTTCGTCAGATTATAGCGTTCTGTCCTCGCCTGTGCAGCATACAGCATCTTGAGGTTCGCTATAATCTCTATAGCCGACATATCCTCATGCTGACGCTGCAGCGGTGGCGTCATAGACGCTAGCATCAGGCAAGCGACATCAATGCTATCATTGACGTGCTTTTCATAGGCTTCACGAACCGCCCTTGCGGCGTTCGCAGCGGGTTGAGGCGGCACAGCCGTCTCGAGGACATACAGTTTCCTCTCTGCCTTAAGAACGATCTTAAGGTGTCCGAACCAGTCAGAGAAGTTCGGCCCAGCAAACTTCTCCCTTTCCAGTAGGGATCGCACATTGAAGCTCATGGTGTTCGTTGCTGCAGGAATCTACAACAATGCAAGAACAGCAAGGTCAGTATCAATGTCTAGAATCAATCCAGGACTTAAGAAAGATTCTTTTCTCACTATTTTAGCTGACTGTAAAATCCATTAAAACAGTCCGAAAGAGTAACACTCTTTTAGTGAGATGGGATCCAGATTTCATACTTGGTCTCCGCGTCCCGCTCAGGCGAGATAAGATGCACAGAGAGTACAAGCACTAATCTCTGGTAGGCAGTCCCTGCCAATCGCCAACCCGTGCGATTCCCCTTCACCTGGGCAATCCAGCAGACTGTGCCAACTGAGTTGGTACAACACAGTCTCTGATCCCACAGATGGCTGCCTCCATGTGCTACCATATGCGCCACATATGTAGCCTACATGGTCAAGCTGACCCGACCTACTCCCTGGACCACCACGTGCTATGCTGAGCAACGAGAAGCGATAAATCCCTTCTCTGTAACACGCAGGTGAAATCACACACCGTCTGAAGATAGATGGACGTGCCCACTGAGTGGGTACAACACGGCTCCAACGATAATCAGAACAGTGAGGTTTCGCGCCAGAAGGCTTACGAGCTTGATATGTTAGCGTTGGATTTTAACGGTCCTTTTATCTTCATAACTATCATGCAAACCCTATGGTGATAGCAGAAGATAACTAAACATGCAATTCTAATTATAAGCAATAAGTAGAAAGCATGCTGATCTTATGTGGTAAAAGCCCATGAACCCTAAGTAAGACCTTAATTTTACTTAAGTCTTCACTTGAGCTCTTTAAGGGTCCTTTTATATCTGATCTGGCCCAACCCAGGGCCCTAGCGCCAAATGCAGCTCAGGTGCGCCACCAGCTGCATGAGCCTCATCGCCATGTGTGCATAGAATTCTTGTCTGATTAAAATACATTTTAATCTATCTAGACAAGATTGACTCGCAGGTCAATTACATTTTATAAATTAAAACAATGTGATTCGCAGATCACAAATGAATATTAATTTATAATTAACCAGGCACGCAGGCCCCAGCACAGCACACAATTGGGCAACCCACATAAGATTAAATAAACAAGCATCATGGCATCATTCAATCAATCATGTGATCCATAGACAAAATAAAAATTTTGAAATCCCATTGGAATCAATTTTACTTGTCTTATGTGCCCTACAACCTTACAACGGTCCATTGATAGGGATCCACTCATCAATCTAGTTAGATCCAAGCCCTTGCATGCACCAAGTCCTAACTGACTCGAGTTGACCTAATGGTCAACCATGCATGCGCCAAGGGCTGAACAACCTTCAAGAGTTCTGGCAAGCGGGTGTGACCCCGGGCCTAACTCAAGAGTGTTCATTGGTTGTCTCAACCAGACCTCGCTACACGCCTGTGATGCAATCGACCTATAGCCACCTCGTGCTTGCGCACAGGTGCCATCTGGTCGATCCATCTAGGCTGTCAGATGGTCTGATCAGACTAGTTTGATCTAACCCGGAGGATGCTTTCAACCCCATCAACCCGTCTAAGGGTTTATTGTAGGTGCGGCTTAGATCTAATATGCAAGTCGCGCATGTCATTTAGGGTTTTCGAAAAACAACTACAACAACATGATAGAAGCGCAACCAACATACATGCGCCAATATAACTCTCATACATGCGCAACATGAACATACTATCAACTAGTATAATCGCATGAAGAGAAAACATAGATCTAAGCATCATACATATATGGATCACAAAACATACATAGCAATCATATGATTCATATAAGATCTTGGCTCTGATACCAATTGAAGAGTCCCCTTCAAGGGGGAGCGCAAGCAGATAAAACCCCTTTCAAGAGGGGGGCCGAAACCCTAAATAAAGGGGGCGCATGCATGTTTGCTAGGGTTTCAACAACATAATCGCTTATATGCTCATATGATCAACTTTGATGGATTAATTAGATCAAGAAGGAGATCATACCAATGCCATAGGGTTGAATGTCGGCTTGGAAGAAGAGAGCAACTTAGATCTCCTCCAAAAGTTCACACACAAGATGAAGATTGCTTACTTCCTTGGCGTCCCTTGTGCTAGCAAGGCACCCAAGCTTGCTTGTCGAATGGAAGGAGATGATGAAAAATTTCTCTTGGCCGATCCTTCTTCTCGTCAACTTACACCACCCAAGAATGTGTGTGTCGTCGAGAGCCAAAGGGGAGATGAGCGTTAGAGAAGCCTTGTGCTCGAATGTGGAGACATTCATCACTTTGCCAAACCGAAATGCCAAAATTGGCAAGTCTTGAATACATGCGTTATGCATTCACATGAAGTGAACCAAACGCATATCTCTTCTCTCAAATGAACCAAGCGCTCACATATGAGCCGGTTCAATGCAGTTGGTCCAATGACCAAACCAAATCAGCCCAAGAATTGGTCCAGACCAAAATAAACCCTAAGGTTCAAAATCTGACCGTTCATCTTTTGATGCCCTTGATCTCATCGATCTAGCATCCACACTCTCGATCGAAGCTTACCGATCTCAAGCCCTAATCAATCAAACATGATCAGACTGGATCTCACTTACAATCAGAGTTTAAACTCCTTTAAACTGAATCAAAACAATCCAGTCCACACGATCTGACTCAAGTAAGCCATATCACCAAATTGTGCGACCCTAAGGGTTTCCTTTAAATGTCGGTAACGATAACTCACGTTATCACAATCAGTGAGGGGTATCTAGCAACACATCACTGTCTCCCGATATAAAGGAAAGAGTCTTCCAAGACTACACCCAAACCACAGCACAAGTGTGAATCCACTTCACAAGGCATACATGTATCCTTTGCCACTGGATGTTCTTATTGGACAAGCATGTCAAGCTTGTAACTCCAATACGATGAGCATGATTAGATCAGATGAGCATAGTCATCTGGGTATGGCCATACACTTTCTCAATCATCTCATCCAAGGGGGCCCTTTTAGAACATCACACTCCTTGAACAAGGAGACGGCAATCCTATGTCTATCATTAGTGTCCTAACCTGACTCATGATCATTATCCAAGATAGTTTATAACCATTATCTTTCAAATGATATTGAACTACCTCAAAACAATGACAATCATCATTTAGAAACACAAGTGATCTCAAGTCAAAGGACATGTGCCACTTGTAGCATACAAGGATTATTCACATTGTGACAAGCAATTGAATATCCTAGTAGGGTCTGTCCAGTACATCCAATGTACCCATGAGTCTACATCTTATTCCATGCTCGAAGCATCCTATAAGATTAGAACAAATGTTAGTCTCAATCATATCAAGGCTGTCTCATGTTCACCAAGATATCTCGACTAAGGACTTAACTGTCAGCCTAGCTGAACAGCTTTGAGACATTATTCAGTAGTACACTTATTACAGCAGACAAGGTAACAAACTGAATAACAACCATGCCTTTATAAAAACAAGAGTTTATTACATGATACTGATACAATCCCAAAGGCCTCAAACATTAGCCTTAAGGGCATACCCCAACAAAGACGTCGTGAGCAAGGGGGCGAGAGGCGAGAATAGGGAGACCTCTTCGAACGTGAGGCGTGGTCTCATTTTGAGATCATGGCTTCTAAAAATAGCAAGCCACCACATGCGATCATGTGTTCACACCAAGTGAACGATCGCAATTTCCTCTCCCCTTGAACCATGCGCTCACTTGATGAGCCGGTTCATTTCATTTGGTTCAAGGACCAAATTAAGCCAAGCCTTGATCCAGATCACATTAAACCAAAAGGCTTAAGATCTGACCATTCATCTCTTGATGCTCTTGATCTCACCGATCTAGCATCCAATCTCTCGATCGAAGCTTACCGATCTCAAGCCCTAATCAATCAAACATGATCAGACCAGATCTCACTTACAATCAGAGTTTAAACTCCTTTAAACTGAACCAAAACAATTCAGTCCACACGATCTGACTTAAGTAAGCCATATCATCAAATTGTGCGACCCTAAGGGTTTCCTTTAAATGTCGGTAACGATAACTCACGTTATCACGATCAGTGAGGGGTATCTAGCAACACATCACTGTCTCCCGATATAAAGGAAAGAGTCTTCCAAGACTACACCCAAACCACAGCACAAGTGTGAACCCAAGTCACTTGACATATGTGTTTCCTTTGCCACTGAATGTTCTTATTGGACAAGCGTGTCAAGCCTGTAATTCCAATACGATGAGAATGATTAGATCAGATGAAACATAGTCATCTGGGTATGGCCATACACTTTCTCAATCATCTCATCCAGGGGGCCCCTATAGAACATCACACTCCAATCAAGGAGACGGCAATCCTATATCTATCACTAGTGCCCTAACATGACTCATGTTCATTATCCAAGATAGTCTATAACCATTATGTTTCAAATGATATTGAACTACCTCAAAACAATGCCAATCATCATTTAGAAACACAAGTGATCTCAAGTCAGAGGAAATATGTCACTTGTTCTCATATAAGGATTATTCACATTGTGACAAGCAATTGAATATCCTAAGTAGGGTCTGTCCAGTACATCCAATGTACCCATGAGTCTACATCTTATTCCATGCTCGAAGCATCCTATAAGACTAGAACACATATTAGTCTCAATCATATCAAGGCTGTCTCATGTTCACCAAGATATCTCGACTAAGGACAAAACTGCATGTCAGCCAAGCTGAACAGCATTGAGACATTATTCAGAAGTATACATATTGCAGCAGATGATGTAACAACCTGAATAACAACCATTGCCTTTATAAACATAGAGTTTATATATGATACTGAAATAATCCCAAGGCCTCAAACATTAGCCTTAAGGGCATACCCCAACAGGTCGTACCCAGAGAAATCATCCATAAATGAGAATATATTATTTTTTGACATCGAATCAAACATCACCTCAGTGACAAAGAGTGGAAAGTCATCTTTTGTGTATGCATTATTTAAATCTTTGAAGTCCATGCTGATACGAATCTATCCGTTCTTCTTTTTCACCTAGACGATGCTTGCTATCCAATCTGCATATTTCTCTTCCCTAATGAAGCCTGTTTCGATGAACTTTTTTGTTGAAGTGAAGATTTATTCTTCTAGTTCTATCCTCAATCTTCTAGGAGCTTGCTTTATGATGCTACTACAAGTGCAAAGCTTTATTGTAGTAATAAATAAGATATCGTTTCCAATGAGGATTTGACAATCAAGTACTGATTACATGATTTATTTATAGCTAGACGATCTAAAGTATGATTTTGTTCGGAAGCTTTTAGTACGAGAAAACAAAGGCGAGCATTTAGGGTAAAAATCGATACGAGGAGAGTAGGGACTCGGGGTTTCACCACGCTAATGAATATAAATTTAGTAAAAATAAATCTTTGAACAAAAAAATTAAAGTGTTGCAAGGGATTTATCCTAGTGTGTAGATTACCTTCTCCCGAAGAATAATCTGGTACCTAATCACAACAACTCCCTACTCTCGTGATAGTTATCGTAATTAGGCCCCTTAAGTTCTATGACAAATCATGAAAATCCTTCAAACAAATCCAAACTACTCTTGTGATTGGATTCATAGGTTTGAAAAGAACAGATCCGACATCGCGATTCACCTCTCAATTCTTCTCACGACGTCTAAAATGTACAATCACTTGGCCAGAGTAAAATACGAAATAAACACAATTCTAATCAAATCAACCCTATAAAATTCATGACAAAGATTTAAAATAACAAGTTTAATCCATAAATCATCAGTGACTACACCCCTAATCCCGAAAAAGGGTTTAAGCATTCATGTTCATAGTAAACAACATATAGAGTGATGATGCGTCGTATTTACACCATATTTTTACTTGAATTTTATACTATATTTTAAGCTTAATTGCATAATTTTATGCTAAATTGGGTATTTTTACTTCACTTGGCATATAATCTTCACTTTTCTTGGTTTTACTAAAAATGAAGGTAAAAAGGCATAAAAATGATGGATTTCACGAGTTTTAAAGCGACAACATGATTCCCGAGGAGATCACAAGATTACACATCAAATTTGGATCGAAAATGGTGAAGATTTTGATTTTCACGGCCTTGGCCATAATTCTGGGGTCGGCCGTAATTTTGGCGTTCGAACAGGGGCGAAATGCAGCTAAGTTTGGAAATCCACAGAAACTTTCACGGGTAAAGCCGTGAGTCTATCACGGTCCGTGAAACTTTCTGCGTAAAAAGGGGTGTAGACACAAAAGCATTTATGGCCTCGGCCGTAAACTCATTATGGGCTGTGAAAATGTTCGCCCTTCGAGTTTTTCACTCGATTCGTCTCCAAATCGAACCGGATTCGAACCAAACTTTGCAGAAACATTCCTTCATGGGTTCTGGACCTGTCAAGATATAAAAGAGAGGATTTTTTGAGGGTTAGAGAGGATTTTTGGGGAAGAAGACGATCAGCGGTGGCAACTGAGGCGAAATTTTGATTTTTGAGCAAATTCTGGCGAGATTTCACGCAAGAGAGAAGTTTGATCGGCTCTTCTTCATCTTCAGATCAAGGGGAAGCCAGTTTAACTATTTTCTTAGTGAATTTCTTATGATTTCGAGAAGAATTCATGCTTTTTCATCATATAAACATGCTGTTTCTTAAGAATATGAGCGAGTAAACCTTTATTGCAGGATTAAGGGCATAGCCCGCTGACAATTATGAGTTAATCTGTATTCTTATACCTTTGATATGATTGTTTTATCATGATTTGATTGAAATTGTGTTTAATCCGTAGTTTACACTGGCCACATATAATTGCAATTTAGACATTGCGAGAAGTACCGGGAGGTGAATTGCAACGTCGGATCTATTTTAATCAAACCTACGAATCCAATCACGAGAGTAGTTTGGATTCGTTTGAAGGATTTATTAGGCTTTTCATAGAACTTAATGGGTCTAGGTATGTTAACGTAGTTAGACACCGGATTATGCTTCAGGAGGAGGTAACCCGTATATTAGGAAAAGTCCCTTTCATGATCATAATTTACTGTTCAAAGAGTTATTTTTATATAATTCATACTTGTTAGTGTGGTGAAATCCTGAGTCCCGATCTTCCAGAATTTGAATCTCTCTTAACGATGTTTCCGCTATTGCTTGTACTTAGAGTTCAACACAAACCACTACTTGATTTTGCCTAGATTTAAATGAGTTGAAAAGTTGGTACTTAACCGCCTAATCCTCGAGGGAACGATCTTATTTTATTACTTCGATAAATCCGTACACTTGCGGGTGCATCATGAATTCAACATGAAATCTTAAATAAATTGCAAAGAGACACTAGGAAAGGAATGAAAACACTTCTCTTCAATCTGGAGACGAAGATGGAGCACCCAAATTCTTCCTTTGCATGATCTTCTTGCTTGAATTTGCTCAGTAGCTTGAATTTTGCCCTAGCTGTCGCCTGTGTTCATGTTTATTCGAAAAAGCTATCCTAACCCTCCAAAAATCCTTCCTTTTATACTTTAATCAGTTTAGAACCCATCTAGGGAGATTTCTGAAGAGTTTGGTTAAAGTTTGACTTGATTCGAGGCTGAATCGTGTGAAAACTGAGTTGGGCAGAAGTACTCACGACCCTTGAGTCGTTCATGGCTGCGGCCGTGAAAGTTTCTATGAAGAAAATGACTTAGCATCGAGGCATTCACAGACTGTGAATGATTCACGGCCGTGACCGTGAAAGTTTCTATGAAGAAAATGACTTAGGCGCAGAAATGCTCCATGAAGAACACAACATTCATGGCCCGTGAAGGACTCACAGCTACGACCATGAATTTCGCATTTGACCTTCGTTTTGCACCAAATTTGATGTACGACCTCATCTTTTCCTTGGGAATCATGCCATAGCCTCAAAATTCATAAAATCCATTAATTTTGGGTGATTTTACCTATATTTTTACAAAAATAAAGAAAAGTGAAGATTCTATATCATAGGAGATAAAAACATTAAAAATTGGTATAAAATCATACAATTAAACCCAAAATATCATATAAAATACAGGGAAAAATATGATGTAAGTGCAAATCATCAAAATACCCTAGACTTAAAATTTTGTTTGTCCTCATGCAATATTATGATTGTTGGAACCCCTTTCTAGAGGGGGGCGAAACCCAGCATGGCGCATATTCAGATTTCAAGCAGCGGATAGGGTCTCTAAGAATCGCATGCACCTTATATAATCAACTTAAAGAAAACCCGAATGCATAAGAGGTGATTCGATCCATACCATTGCCATTTCTTGATGGCGGCTTGGAAGCAAAGATCAAACGAGATCTTCTCCTTGTCGTCACACACAAGATGATGTCGCTATCTCTCTTGGTGCTCCTTGTGCTAGCAAGGTTCCAAGAGGTCCTTTGACGAGTGAAGGGAAAATGAGATGTCAATCTTTCTTGGCCGAATCCTCCTCAAGCGTCAAGCGTCAAGCGTCAAGCGTCAAGCGTCAAGCGTCGCCACACTCACACAATAATCTCGAGAGGAATATGGGCGAGAGGAAAAAATCAGTTGAAGTGGCGAAAAATAGAGAATACTCTATTCGGACGAGAGCACCCACCAAGTGGAGATCATGGTTACTAAAAATAGTAACCACTCCTCACCCCAACGTTCACGCCAAGTGAACTTGTCGCCAACTCCTCTCCCCTTGAACCATGCGCTCATCAAGTGAGCCGGTTCACTTTGGTTCGGTTTAAGAACCAATCAAGCCAATGATCTAGTCTAGATCTTAAATAAACCCTAAGGTTCCCGATCTAACCGTCGATCTCCTCGATGCCCCTGATCTGACCGATCTGGCATCTATTCTCTCGATCGAAGCTTACCGATCTTAAGCCCTAATCAATCAAACATGATCAGACCAGATCTCACTTACAATCAGAGACTAATTCCCTTTAAACTGAACCCAAACAATTCAGTCCACACGATCTGACTTAAGTAAGCCATATCATCAAATTGTGCGACCCTAAGGGTTTCCTTTAAATGTCGGTAACGATAATTCTCATTATCACGATCAGTGAGGGGTATCTAGCAACACATCACTATCTCCCGATATAAAGAAATGAGTCTTCCAAGACTACACCCAAAAACAGCACAAGTGTGAATCAAATCACAAAGCATACATATTTCCTTTGCCACTGGATGTTCTTATTGGACAAGCCTGTCAAGCTTGTAACTCCAATATGATGAGCATGATTAGAACAGATGATCACTGTCACCTGGGTATGGCCATACACTTTCTCAATCATCTCATCCAGGGGGCCCCTTTAGAACATCACACTCCTTAAACAAGGAGACGGCAATCCTATGTCTATCACTAGTGCTCTAACCTGACTCAAGCTCACCATCCAAGATAGTCTATAATCATTATGTTTCAAATGATATTGAACCATCTCAAAACAATGACAATCATCATTCAGAAAACACAAGTGATCTCAAGTCAGAGGAAATGTGCCACTTGTCTTAATCAAGGAATATTCACATTGTGACAAACAATTGAACATCCTAGTAGGGTCTGTCCAGTACATCCAATGTACCCATGAGTCTACATCTTATTCCATGCTCGAAGCATCCTATAAGATTAGAACACATATTAGTCTCAATCATATCAAGGCTGTCTCATGTTCACCAAGATATATCGACTAAGGACATAATAGCATGTCAGCCGAGCTGAACAGCTTTGAGACATTATTCAGAAGAACATATATTGCAGCAGACAATGTAGCTAACTGAATAACAACCATGCCTTTATAAACATAACAGTTTATTACATGATACAAATACATTCCCATAGGCCTCAAACATTAGCCTTAAGGGCATACCCCAACAATCTCCCACTTGCACTTAATCTAATGGTTGAGAAATCTCAAACCCATATTATTACAGTGCTTCTCATGCTTCTGCTGCGCCAGAGGCTTGGTAAGCGGGTCTGCCAGATTGTCATCTGTATGAACCTTGCAGATTTTGATCTCGCCACGATCTATGATCTCCCTGATCAAATGAAACCGTCTCAGTATGTGCTTGGACTTCTGGTGCGACCGTGGTTCCTTTGCTTGTGCGATTGCTCCAGTGTTATCACAGAAGATAACCAAAGGATCGACACTCGAAGGAACAACACCAAGTTCTCTCACGAACTTACGAATCCAGACTGCCTCCTTGGATGCTTCCGAGGCTGCAACATACTCGGCTTCTGTTGTGGAATCAGCAACAGTTGACTGTTTGAAACTCTTCCACACCACTGCACCTCCATTCAAGCTAAAAACATAGCCTGATTGCGATCGGAAATCATCCTGGTCCGACTGGAACGAAGCGTCAGTATATCCCTCTATACTGAGTTCTTCCTGACCACCATATATCAAGAACATATCTTTGGTCCTCCGCAGATATTTTAAAATGTTCTTGACTGCAATCCAGTGCGCCATACCTGGATTACTTTGGAAACGACTGGTTACGCTTAACCCGTAAGCGACGTCTGGGCGAGTACACAACATCGCATACATAATGGAACCAATAGCCGAAGCATAAGGCGTATTGTCCATTTCATCTTTCTCAGTCTGTGTTTGTGGACACTGACTCTTCGAAAGACTCAGACCATGTCTGACTGGAAGATATCCACGTTTAGAATTCTCTAAATGAAATCTCTCCAGGACCTTATCGATGTAAGTACTCTGGCACAGCCCGAGAAGCCTCTTAGATCTATCCCTGTAGATCTTCACACCTAACACATAGGCTGCTTCTCCTAGATCTTTCATCTGGAAACACTTCCTCAGCCATGCTTTAACAGCATGCATTTCAGGAATGTCATTTCCAATGATCAAGATGTCATCGACGTAGAGGACTAGGAAAGTAATCACGCTCCCACTAAACCTCTTATATACACACGGGTCATCCTCGTTCTTGATGAAACCAAATTCAGTGACTGATTCATCAAAACGAATATTCCAGCTTCTAGATGCTTGCTTAAGTCCATAAATGGACTTCTTTAACTTGCATATCTTATGACGATCTGATGGATTAGTGAAACCCTCAGGTTGTGTAATATACACATCCTCATCCAGATTTCCATTAAGGAAAGCTGTTTTCACATCCATCTGCCAAATCTCATAATCATAATATGCAGCTATCGCGAAAAGAATCCGAATAGACTTAAACATGGCTACAGGTGAGAAAGTTTCATCATAATCTATCCCGTAGATTTGTTTGAAACCTTTCGCAACTAGCCTGCCTTTATAGGTAACCACGTTACCATCCATGTCAATCTTCTTCTTGAAGATCCATTTACAGCCTATAGGGATAACTCCCGAAGGCGGATCAACCAAATCCCAGACTTGGTTATCTGACATGGAGTCCATCTCGGCGCGCATAGCCTCAAGCCATCTCGCTGACTCCGGTCCACTGACCGCATCCGCATAAGTGAGGGGTTCATCATTGTCAATGATGTAGACTCCGTCATAGCGCTCAGGCTGTCGACGGATCCTACCCGATCTTCGCGGTTCCCGTGATATTTGAGCCTCAGGTTGTTCAATAACCTGTTCTACCGGCTCAGGCTCATCCAACTGTGCTTGATCACTTTGTCCTTCGACTGGATTCTCATCCAGCTTTATTTCTCTCCCACTGGCCTCTTGCAGAAGAAACTCCTTCTCAAGAAATATGGCCGTCCGAGCAACAAAAACCTTGTTCTCTTTGGGATCGTAGAAATAATAACCCTTAGTTTCCTTAGGGTAACCGACAAAGATACATTTGTCAGATCTGCTCTCTAGTTTCCCAGAGGCGAGCTTTTTGACATAAGCCTCGCAGCCCCAGATCCTGATAAATGTCAAGCTTGGCTGTTTTGAAGGAACCCCTAATAAGGGGGGGGGGGGGGAAACCCTATACATGCGCTTCTAGCATGCAATGCGGAAAAAGGGCTTCTAAAGATCGCATATGAACTATATAATCAACTTAAACCAACTTAAGATCATGATATGATCTTACCATTGCCATGGATGGAAGGCGGCTTGGAAGAAGAAAACAAAGTTGATCTCCTCCAAAAGGTGCGCAGACAAGAAGACAAAGACTACTCCCTTCTCAACTTTGTGCTAGCAAAAGCTTCAAGGGGTCTTATCGCATGAAGGAGATGATGAACTCTTGGCTGATCTTTCTTCTCGTCACTTTCACCACACAAGAAAGTGTGTGTCGTCGAGAGCAAGATGATGGAGAGGAGCGTTAGCCAAACTTGTGATCGAATGTGGAGACATTCATCACAATTGTCAAACCGAAATGCCATAAATGGCAAGTCATCAAAGCTTGCGTTATGCGTTCACATGAAGTGAACCAAACGCATAGCTCTCCTCTCAAATGAACCAAGCGCTCACATGTGAGCCGGTTCAATTCAATTGGTCCAATGACCAAACCAAATCAGCCCAATAATCGGTTCAGACCAAATTAAACCCTAAGGTTCAAAATCTGACCGTTCATCCTTTTAATGCTCTTGATCTCTTCGATCTAGCATCCACACTCTCGATCTAAGCTTACCGATCTCAAGCCCTAATCAATCAAACATGATCAGACTGGATCTCACTTACAATCAGAGTTTAATCTCCTTTAAACTGAACTCGAACAATTCAGTCCACACGATCTGACTTAAGTAGCCATATCATCAAATTGTGCGACCCTAAGGGTTTCCTTTAAATGTCGGTAACGATAACTTACGTTATCACGATCAGCGAGGGGTATCTAGCAACACATCACTGTCTCCCGATATAAAGGAAAGAGTCTTCCAAGACTCCACCCAACCACAGCATAAGTGTGAATCAACTCACTAGGCATGCATGATTCCTTTGCCACTGGATGTTCTTATTGGACAAGCATGTCAAGCCTGTAACTCCAATACGATGAGCATGATTAGATCAGATGCACATAGTCATCTGGGTATGGCCATACACTTCCTCAATCATCTCATATAGGGGGGCCCTTTAGAACATCACACTCCTTAAACAAGGAGACGGCAATCCTTTATCTATCACAAGTGCCCTAACCTGACTCAAGCTCACCATCCAAGATAGTCTATAATCATTATGTTTCAAATGATATTGAACTACCTCAAAACAATGACAATCATCATTTAGAAACATAAGTGATCTCAAGTCAAAGGACATGTGCCACTTAGTGCTTACAAGGATCATTCACATTGTGACAAGCAATGGAATATCCGAGTAGGGTCTGTCCAGTACATCCAATGTACCCATGAGTCTACATCTTATTCCATGCTCGAAGCATCCTATAAGATTAGCACTCATATCAGTCTCAATCATATCAAGGCTGTCTCATGTTCACCAAGATATCTCGACTAAGGACATATAGCCTGTCAGCCTAGCTGAACAGCTTTGAGACATTATTCAGAAGTACACTTATTACAGCAGACAAGGTAACAACCTGAATAATAACCATGCCTTTATAAACTTAAGAGTTTATTACATGATACTTATACAATCCCAAGGCCTCAAACATTAGCCTTAAGGGCATACCCCAACAATCTCCCACTTGCACTTAATCTAATGGTTGAGAAATCTCAAACCCATATTATTACAGTGCTTCTCATGCTTCTGCTGCGCCAGAGGTTTGGTAAGTGGGTCTGCCAGATTGTCATCTGTATGAACCTTGCATATTTTGATCTCGCCTCGATCAATGATCTCCCGGATCAAGTGAAACCGTCTCTGTATGTGCTTGGACTTCTGGTGCGACCGCGGTTCCTTTGCTTGTGCGATGGCTCCAGTGTTATCACAGAAGATAACCAAAGGATCAGCACTCGAAGGAACGACACCAAGTTCTCTCACGAACTTACGAATCCACACTGCCTCCTTGGATGCTTCCGAGGCTGCAACATACTCGGCTTCTGTTGTGGAATCAGCAACAGTTGACTGTTTGAAACTTTTCCACACAACTGCTCCACCATTCAAGCTAAAAACATAGCCTGATTGCGATCGGAAATCATCCTGGTCCGACTGGAACGAAGCGTCAGTATATCCCTCTATACTGAGTTCTTCCTGACCACCATATATCAAGAACATATCTTTGGTCCTCCGCAGATATTTTAAAATGTTCTTGACTGCAATCCAGTGCGCCAAACCTGGATTACTTTGGAATCGACTGGTCACGCTTAACCCGTAAGCGACGTCTGGGCGAGTACACAACATCGCATACATAATGGACCCAATAGCCGAAGCATAAGGCGTATTGTCCATTTCATCTTTCTCAGTCTGTGTTTGTGGACACTGACTCTTCGAAAGATTCAGACCATGTCTGACTGGAAGATATCCACGTTTAGAATTCTCTAAATGGAATCTCTCCAGGACCTTATCGATGTAAGTACTCTGGCACAGCCCGAGAAGCCTCTTAGATCTATCCCTGTAGATCTTCACACCTAATACATAGGCTGCTTCTCCTAAATCTTTCATCTGGAAACATTTTCCTAACCATGCCTTAACAGCATGCAGTTCAGGAATATCATTTCCAATGATTAAGATATCATCGACGTAGAGGATTAGGAATGTAATTACGCTCCCACTAAACCTCTTATATACACACGGGTCATCCTCGTTCTTGATGAAACCAAACTCAGAGATTGATTCATCAAAACGAATATTCCAGCTCCTAGATGCTTGTTTAAGTCCATAAATGGACTTCTTTAACTTGCATATTTTATGACGATCTGATGGATTAGTGAAACCTTCTGGTTGTGTCATATACACATCTTCATCCAGATTTCCATTAAGGAAAGCTGTCTTCACATCCATCTGCCAGATCTCATAATCGTAATATGCAGCTATCGCGAAAAGAATCCGAATAGACTTAAACATGGCTACAGGTGAGAAAGTTTCATCATAATCTATCCCGTAGATTTGTTTGAAACCTTTCGCAACTAGCCTGCCTTTATAGGTAACCACGTTACCATCCATGTCAATCTTCTTCTTGAAGATCCATTTACAGCCTATAGGGATTACTCCCGGAGGCGGATCAACCAAATCCCAGACTTGGTTATCTGACATGGAGTCCATCTCGGCTCGCATAGCATCAAGCCATCTAGCTGACTCCGGTCCACTGACCGCATCCGCATAAGTTAGGGGTTCATCATTTTCAATGATATAGACTCCGTCATAGCGCTCAGGCTGTCGACGGATCCTTCCCGATCTTCGCGGTTCCCGTGATATCCGAGCCTCAGGTTGTTCAGTAACCTGTTCTACCGGCTCAGGCTCATCCAACTCTGCCTGACTACTTTGTCCTTCCTCTGGAATCTCATCCAGCTTTATTTCTCTCCCACTGGCCTCTTGCAGAAGAAATTCCTTCTCAAGAAATATGGCCGTCCGAGCAACAAACACCTTGTTCTCTTTGGGATCGTAGAAATAATAACCCTTCGTTTCCTTAGGGTAACCGACAAAGATGCATTTCTCAGATCTGCTCTCCAGTTTCCCAGAGGCGAGCTTTTTGACATAAGCCTCGCAACCCCAGATCCTGATAAATGTCAAGCTAGGCTGTTTCCCATACCATAACTCATATGGCGTCTTTGAAACTGCCTTGGATGGCACTCGGTTTAGTACCTTTGCAGCTGTTTCCAGTGCAAAACCCCAAAAGGAATATGGAAGAGTAGCCTGACTCATCATAGAACGAACCATATCAAGTAACGTTCTATTTCTCCTCTCGGACACACCATTCCACTGCGGTGTTCCTGGCGGAGTGAGCTGTGAGATAATCCCACACTCCTTCAGATAGTCAGTAAATGCATGACTTAGGTATTCTCCACCTCGATCAGAACGAAGTGCCTTGATATTTCGGCCTAGCTGATTTTGTACTTCATTTTTGAACTCTTTGAACTTGTCAAAAGATTCACTTTTATGTCTCATTAAATAGACATATCCATACCTACTGAAATCATCAGTGAAGGTAATGAAGTACTGATAGCCACCTCTGGCATGTTTACTGAAAGGCCCACACACATCACTGTGTATCAGGTCAAGTAAACCTGAAGTCCTTTGACCTTTGTGAGAAAAAGGTGACTTCGTCATTTTACCCATCAAACAAGCTTTGCATGTATCAATCTCCCCATTGGAGAATGATCCCAGCAGTCCATGATCATGCAACCGCTTAATGCGCTTCTCGTTTATATGGCCTAAACGACTATGCCATAGCAAGGTGCTGTCATCAGCATACTTGGCTTTCTTATTATCAATGTTTTGTATAGAATATTCCATGTCCAACATGTATAACCCATTGTTAATTGAACCAGTTGCATACACAATATTATCATAAGATAAAACACACTTTGAAATCTTGCATTCAAAGGCAAATCCTTTCCTGACAAGAGCAGGAATAGAGATAATATTCTTGGTAATACTGGGTACAAAATAACAATTGTTTAATTCTAATACAATGCCAGATGGTAAATTAATGAAATAGTCTCCTACAGCAACAGCAGCAACCCGTGCCCCGTTTCCAACTCGTAGGTCTACCTCATGCTGTCCCACCTGTCTTCTTCTCTTGAGTTCCTGCACATTTGAACAAATGTGAACTCCACATGCAGTGTCCAACACCCATGATATAGAAGAAGATGAAACCATGACTTCCGTCACGAATATACCTGAGCCAGAAGCGATGCTTCCCCTCTTATCTCCTTGGAGCGCTTTACAGTCCTTTTTCCAGTGACCCAGCTGGCCACAGTGGAAACACCTGTTGTCCTTCGACCGCTTCACCTTCTGTTTCAGGGCCTTGCTGTAATTCTTGACAGGGGCCTTGCCCTTCTTCCCCTTCTTCTTGTTCCTAGAAGGAACCATCAAGACAGAGGTTGAAGGCTTACCCTTCAGAGTTTCCTCAGTAGTCAAGAGCATATTCAGCAGCTCTGCCGGCGTACAATCGATTTTGTTCATATTAAAGTTAATGATGAACGCATCGAAAGAAGGCGGGAGAGACTGCAGAATAATATCCACAGCAAGCTCCTGGTTGATGGTATGCCCCAGTTTCTCCAGAGCCTCCTTGTGCCCAATCATCTTGAGCACGTGAGCTCCCACTGGGCTCCCCTCAGCCAGTTTGCTCTGAAAGAAGAGCTTCGTCAGATTATAGCGCTCAGTCCTCGCCTGTGCAGCATACAGCATCTTGAGGTTCGCTATAATCTCTATAGCCGACATATCCTCATGCTGACGCTGCAGCGGTGGCGTCATAGACGCTAGCATCAGGCAAGCGACATCAATGCTATCATTGACGTGCTTTTCGTAGGCATCCCGAACCGCCCTTGCGGCGTTCGGAGCGGGCTGCGGCGGTATCGCCGTCTCGAGGACATACAGTTTCCTCTCTGCCTTAAGAACGATCTTAAGGTGTCCAAACCAGTCAGAGAAGTTCGGCCCAGCAAACTTCTCCCTTTCCAGTAGGGATCGCACATTGAAGCTCATGGTGTTCGTTGCTGTAGGAATCTACAACAAGCAAGAACAGCAAGGTCAGTATCAATGTTCAGAATCAATCCAGGACTTAAGAAAGATTCTTTTCTCACTATTTTGTCTGACTGAAAAATCCAGTAAACAGTCCGAAAGAGTAACACTCTTTTAGTGAGATGGGATCCAGATTTCATACTTGGTCTCCGCGTCCCGCTCAGGCGAGATAAGATGCACAGAGATGACAAGCACTAATTTCTGGTAGGCTGTCCCAGCCAATCGCCAACCCGTGCGATTCCCCTTCATCTTGGCAATCCAGCAGACTGTGCCAACTGAGTTGGTACAACACAGTCTCTGATCCCAGAGATGGCTGCCTCCATGCGCTACCATATGCGCCACATATGTAGCCTACATGGTCAAGCTGACCCGACCTACTCCCTGGACCACCACGTGCTATGCTGAGCAACGAGAGGGGATAAATCCCAACTCTGTAACACGCAGGTGAAATCCAGCACCGTCTGAAGATAGATGGACGTGCCCACTGAGTGGGTTCAACACGGCTCCAACGATAATCAGAAAGGTGAGGTTTCGCGTCAGAAGGCTTATCGAGCTTGATATGTTAGCGTTGGATTTTAACGGTCTTTTATCTTCTTACTATCAGGCATATCCTATGGCTATAGTAGAAGATAAACTTAAACATGCAATTCTAATTATTAGCAATAAGTAGAAAGCATGATCTTATGTGGTGAAAGCCCATGAACCCTAGTAAGACCTTAATTTTACTTAAGTCTTCACTCGAGCTCCTTGGCATCTCATCTGGTCCAACCTAGGGCCCTAGCGCCAAGAGCACCTCAGGTGCACCACCAGGTGAATGCCCCTCTTGGATGTGTGCTTTTGTGCTCTTGTCTAATCAAAGTACATTTGATCTATCTAGACAAGGTTGACTCGCAGGTCAACAACATATTATAAATTAAGTACAATGTGATTCGCAGATCACAAATTAATTTACAATTTTTAAATCCAGGCACGCAGGCCCCAGCACAGCACACAAATGGGCAACCCACATAAGACTAAATAAACAAGCATATGGTTCAATCAACATGTGATCCAATCAAGAAATTAAAATTTTGAAAAAACCCCATGGCATCAATTTTAATTTCCTTATGAGCCCTACAACCTTACAATGGTCCATTGATGGGGATCCACTCATCCATCTAGTTAGATCTTTTGCCCTTGCATGCACCGAGTCCTAACTGACCCGTGTTGACCTGATGGTCAACCATGCATGCGTCAAGGGCTGAACCACCCTCATGAGTTTTGGCAAGCGGGTGTGACCCCGGGCCTAACTCAAGTATGTTCAGTAATTGTCTCAACCAGACCTCGCTACACGCCTTTGATGCAGTCAACCTATAGCCACCTCGTGCTTGCGCACAGGTGCTATCTGGTCGACCCATCTAGGCTGTCAGATGGTCTGATCAGACTAGCTTGATCTATACTAGATGATGCCTTCAACCCCATCAACCCATCTAAGGATTTAATGTAGTGGCACCTTAGATCTAATCAACCGCGCAAGATGTAAGTTTTGTAAAACACTTAGAGCATGCGCAAACATACAAACAAAGTTGATAACCCTTAGATCTAAGGGGGTCCCCTTCAAGGGGGAGCGCAAACTTTAGGGGGTCCCCTTCAAGGGGGAGCGCATACATAGCCCATGATACAAGCGCAATCTACATGTTAGCATGATACAAGCGCAATCTACATGTTAACATGATACAAGCGCAATCTACATGTACATGTAACCATGCATCATGAAAACAAAGCATCAAGTAAGCGCAAGAAGCATGGATCACAAACACTTCTAGCAATCATATAGATCATATGGAGAGCCTAGCTCTGATACCAATTGAAGGAACCCCTAATAAGGGGGGGGGGGGGGGGAAACCCTATACATGCGCTTCTAGCATGCAATGCGGAAAAAGGGCTTCTAAAGATCGCATATGAACTATATAATCAACTTAAACCAACTTAAGATCATGATATGATCTTACCATTGCCATGGATGGAAGGCGGCTTGGAAGAAGAAAACAAGGTTGATCTCCTCCAAAAGGTGCGCACACAAGAAGACAAAGACTACTCCCTTCTCAACTTTGTGCTAGCAAAAGCTTCAAGGGGTCTTATCGCATGAAGGAGATGATGAACTCTTGGCCGATCTTTCTTCTCGTCACTTTCACCACACAAGAAAGTGTGTGTCGTCGAGAGCAAGATGATGGAGAGGAGCGTTAGCCAAACTTGTGATCGAATGTGGAGACATTCATCACAATTGTCAAACCGAAATGCCATAAATGGCAAGTCATCAAAGCTTGCGTTATGCGTTCACATGAAGTGAACCAAACGCATAGCTCTCCTCTCAAATGAACCAAGCGCTCACATGTGAGCCGGTTCAATTCAATTGGTCCAATGACCAAACCAAATCAGCCCAATAATCGGTTCAGACCAAATTAAACCCTAAGGTTCAAAATCTGACCGTTCATCCTTTTAATGCTCTTGATCTCTTCGATCTAGCATCCACACTCTCGATCTAAGCTTACCGATCTCAAGCCCTAATCAATCAAACATGATCAGACTGGATCTCACTTACAATCAGAGTTTAATCTCCTTTAAACTGAACTCGAACAATTCAGTCCACACGATCTGACTTAAGTAGCCATATCATCAAATTGTGCGACCCTAAGGGTTTCCTTTAAATGTCGGTAACGATAACTTACGTTATCACGATCAGCGAGGGGTATCTAGCAACACATCACTGTCTCCCGATATAAAGGAAAGAGTCTTCCAAGACTCCACCCAACCACAGCATAAGTGTGAATCAACTCACTAGGCATGCATGATTCCTTTGCCACTGGATGTTCTTATTGGACAAGCATGTCAAGCCTGTAACTCCAATACGATGAGCATGATTAGATCAGATGCACATAGTCATCTGGGTATGGCCATACACTTCCTCAATCATCTCATATAGGGGGGCCCTTTAGAACATCACACTCCTTAAACAAGGAGACGGCAATCCTTTATCTATCACAAGTGCCCTAACCTGACTCAAGCTCACCATCCAAGATAGTCTATAATCATTATGTTTCAAATGATATTGAACTACCTCAAAACAATGACAATCATCATTTAGAAACATAAGTGATCTCAAGTCAAAGGACATGTGCCACTTAGTGCTTACAAGGATCATTCACATTGTGACAAGCAATGGAATATCCGAGTAGGGTCTGTCCAGTACATCCAATGTACCCATGAGTCTACATCTTATTCCATGCTCGAAGCATCCTATAAGATTAGCACTCATATCAGTCTCAATCATATCAAGGCTGTCTCATGTTCACCAAGATATCTCGACTAAGGACATATAGCCTGTCAGCCTAGCTGAACAGCTTTGAGACATTATTCAGAAGTACACTTATTACAGCAGACAAGGTAACAACCTGAATAATAACCATGCCTTTATAAACTTAAGAGTTTATTACATGATACTTATACAATCCCAAGGCCTCAAACATTAGCCTTAAGGGCATACCCCAACATGTTTCCCATACCATAACTCATATGGAGTTTTAGAAACTGCTTTGGATGGCACTCGGTTTAGTACCTTTGCAGCTGTTTCCAGCGCAAAACCCCAAAAGGAGTATGGAAGAGTAGCCTGACTCATCATAGAACGAACCATATCAAGTAGCGTTCTATTTCTCCTCTCGGACACACCATTCCATTGCGGTGTTCCTGGTGGAGTGAGCTGTGAGATAATCCCACACTCCTTTAGATAGTCAGTAAACGTATGACTTAGGTATTCACCACCTCGATCTGAGCGAAGTGCCTTGATATTTCGGCCTAGCTGATTTTGTACTTCATTCTTGAACTCTTTGAACTTGTCAAAAGATTCACTTTTATGTCTCATCAGATAGACATACCCGTATCTACTGAAATCATCAGTAAAGGTAATGAAGTACTGATAGCCACCTCTGGCATGTTTACTAAATGGCCCACACACATCACTGTGTATAAGGTCAAGTAAACCTGAAGCCCTTTGACCTTTGTGAGGAAAAGGTGACTTCGTCATTTTACCCATCAAACAAGCTTTGCATGTATCAATCTCCTTATAGGAGAATGATCCCAGCAGTCCATGATCATGCAACCGCTTAATGCGTTTCTCGTTTATATGGCCTAAACGACTATGCCACAGCAAGGTGCTGTCATCAGCATACTTGGCTTTCTTAATATCAACATTTTGTATAGAACTTTCCATGTCCAACATGAATAACCCATTGTTAATTGAACCAGTTGCATAAACAATATTATCATAAGACAAAATACACTTTGAAATATTGCATTCAAAGGAAAACCCCTTCCTGACAAGAGCAGGAATGGAGATAATATTTTTAGTTATGCTGGGAACAAAATAACAATTGTCTAGTTCCAATACAATGCCAGATGGTAAAGGAATGAAGTAGTCTCCTACAGCAACAGCAGCAACCCGTGCCCCGTTTCCAACTCGTAGGTCCACCTCATGCTGTCCCACCTGCCTTCTTCTCTTGAGTTCCTGTACATTTGAACAAATGTGAACTCCACATGCAGTGTCCAACACCCATGATATAGAAGAAGAAAACATGACCTCAGTCACGAATATACCTGAGCCAGAAGCGAAGCTTCCCCTCTTATCTCCTTGGAGCGCTTTGCAGTCCTTTTTCCAGTGACCCAGCTGGCCACAGTGGAAACACCTGTATTCCTTGGACCGCTTGACCTTTTGCTTCAGAGCCTTGCTGTAGTTCTTGACTGGGGCCTTGCCCTTCTTCCCCTTCTTCTTGTTCCTGGAAGGAACCATTAAGACAGAGGTTGAAGGCTTACCCTTCAGAGTTTCCTCAGTGGTCAAGAGCATATTCAGCAGCTCTGCCGGAGTACAATCGATTTTGTTCATATTAAAATTAATAATGAACGCGTCGAATGAAGGCGGGAGAGACTGCAGAATAATGTCCACAGCAAGCTCCTGGTTAATGGTATGCCCCAGTTTCTCTAGAGCCTCCTTGTGCCCAATCATCTTGAGCACGTGAGCTCCCACTGGGCTCCCTTCAGCCAGTTTGCTCTGAAAGAAGAGCTTTGTCAGATTATAGCGTTCTGTCCTCGCCTGTGCAGCATACAACATCTTGAGGTTTGTAATCATGTCTATAGCCGACATGTCCTCATGCTGACGCTGCAGCGGTGGCGTCATAGACGCTAGCATCAGGCAAGCGACATCAATGCTATCATTGACGTGCTTTTCATAGGCTTCCCGAACCGCCCTTGCGGCGTTCGGAGCGGGCTGCGGCGGTATCGCCGTCTCGAGGACATACAGTTTCCTCTCTGCCTTAAGAATGATCTTAAGGTGTCCAAACCAGTCAGAGAAGTTCGGCCCAGCAAACTTCTCCCTTTCCAGTAGGGATCGCACATTGAAGTTCATGGTGTTCGTTGCTGCAGGTATCTACAACAATGCAAGAACAGCAAGGTCAGTATCAATGTATAAGAATCGATCAGGACTTAAGAAAGATTCTTTTTCTCACTATTTTATCTGGCTGAAAAATCCAGCAAAACAGCCCGAAAGAGTAGCACTCTTTTAGTGAGATGGGATCCAGATTTCATACTTGGTCTCCGCGTCCCGCTCAGGCGAGATAAGATGCACAGAGAGTACAAGCACTAGTTTCTGGTAGGCATCCCAGCCAATCGCCAACCCGTGCGATTCCCCTTCATCTGGGCAATCCAGCAGACTGTGCCAACTGAGTTGGTACAACACAGTCTCTGATCCCACAGATGGCTGCCTCCATGTGCTACCATATGCGCCACATATGTAGCCTACACGGTCAAGCTGACCCGACCTACTCCCTGGACCACCACGTGCTATGCTGAGCAACGAGAAGGGATAAATCCCTACTCTGTAACACGCAGGTGTAATCCCGCACCGTCTGAAGATAGATGGACGTGCCCACTGAGTGGGTACAACACGGCTCCAACGATAATCAGAACAGTGAGGTTTCGCGTCAGAAGGCTTACGAGCTTGATATTTTAGCGTTGGATTTTAACGGTCTTTTATCTTCTTCACTATCATGCAATTCCTATGGTGATAGCAGAAGATAAACTTAAACATGCAATTCTAATATTATACAATAAAAGAAAGCATGTATCTTATGTGGTAAAAGCCCATAGCCCTAGAAGACCTTAACCTAACTTAAGTCTTCATTTGCTCTTCATGGGTCTTTTGCTGCTCATCTGGCCCAAACCTGGGCCCAAGCGCCATCTGCAGCACAGGTGCGCCCACCAGGAATATGCGCCAGGTCCTAGGGTCGAACCCTAGACCTCCCACCTGGTCCAGCCACTTGCTGCATGCGCCTCTGCCAAGTGTGCACTGTGCTCTTGTCAAATTAAATTACAAATTTAACTATCTAGACAAGAGTGACACGCAGGTCACTTACATTTTATAAATTAAAACAATGTGATGCGCAGATCACAATAATTAATTTACAATTTTTAAATCCAGGCACGCAGGCCCCAGCACAGCACAGATTTAACATGGGCAGCCGACATAAGACTAAATAGACAAACACATGCATCCAATCAGCAATCAAGTGATCCATCATAAAAATTAAAATTTTCGAAAACCCCTTGGGATCAATTTTAATTTTTCCTTATTTGCCCTACAACCTTACAACGATCCATTACTAGGGATCCACTCATCCAACCTAGTCAGATCCACTGCCCTTGCATGCACCAAGTCCTAACTGACTTGAGTCGACCATAAGGTCAACCATGCATGCGTCAGGGCTGAACGACCACACTGAGGTCTGGCAAGCGGGCGTGACCCCGGGCCTAACTCAGGTGCGTTCATTAATCGTCTCAATCAGACTTCGCTACACACCTGTCTGCAGTCGACCTATAGCCACCATAGGCTTGCGCCAAGGTGCTATCTGGTCGACCCATTCAGGCTGTCAGATAGTCTGATCAGACTGTTGGATCTAAACTAGGGGTGACTTCAACCCTAATAACCCGTTTAAGGGTTTATAGTAGAGCCTTAGATCTAGAGTGAGTCGCGCATGTTAATTAGGGTTTTTAAGAAAAAACACTAAGCATGCGCCAAGAACAACATGCGCCAATGATAACATACTTCAAGTTTCGCATGTACAAAAACTTAAAGAAAAAACGCATGTTAACTAGATCTAAGCTTGTACACGCAAACATGGATCACATAAGCTTAAGCAATCATACAAAGATGCATAGAAAACTGCTCTGATACCAGTTGTTGGAACCCCTTTCTAGAGGGGGGCGAAACCCAGCATGGCGCATATTCAGATTTCAAGCAGCGGATAGGGTCTCTAAGAATCGCATGCACCTTATATAATCAACTTAAAGAAAACCCGAATGCATAAGAGGTGATTCGATCCATACCATTGCCATTTCTTGATGGCGGCTTGGAAGCAAAGATCAAACGAGATCTTCTCCTTGTCGTCACACACAAGATGATGTCGCTATCTCTCTTGGTGCTCCTTGTGCTAGCAAGGTTCCAAGAGGTCCTTTGACGAGTGAAGGGAAAATGAGATGTCAATCTTTCTTGGCCGAATCCTCCTCAAGCGTCAAGCGTCAAGCGTCAAGCGTCGCCACACTCACACAATAATCTCGAGAGGAATATGGGCGAGAGGAAAAAATCAGTTGAAGTGGCGAAAAATAGAGAATACTCTATTCGGACGAGAGCACCCACCAAGTGGAGATCATGGTTACTAAAAATAGTAACCACTCCTCACCCCAACGTTCACGCCAAGTGAACTTGTCGCCAACTCCTCTCCCCTTGAACCATGCGCTCATCAAGTGAGCCGGTTCACTTTGGTTCGGTTTAAGAACCAATCAAGCCAATGATCTAGTCTAGATCTTAAATAAACCCTAAGGTTCCCGATCTAACCGTCGATCTCCTCGATGCCCCTGATCTGACCGATCTGGCATCTATTCTCTCGATCGAAGCTTACCGATCTTAAGCCCTAATCAATCAAACATGATCAGACCAGATCTCACTTACAATCAGAGACTAATTCCCTTTAAACTGAACCCAAACAATTCAGTCCACACGATCTGACTTAAGTAAGCCATATCATCAAATTGTGCGACCCTAAGGGTTTCCTTTAAATGTCGGTAACGATAATTCTCATTATCACGATCAGTGAGGGGTATCTAGCAACACATCACTATCTCCCGATATAAAGAAATGAGTCTTCCAAGACTACACCCAAAAACAGCACAAGTGTGAATCAAATCACAAAGCATACATATTTCCTTTGCCACTGGATGTTCTTATTGGACAAGCCTGTCAAGCTTGTAACTCCAATATGATGAGCATGATTAGAACAGATGATCACTGTCACCTGGGTATGGCCATACACTTTCTCAATCATCTCATCCAGGGGGCCCCTTTAGAACATCACACTCCTTAAACAAGGAGACGGCAATCCTATGTCTATCACTAGTGCTCTAACCTGACTCAAGCTCACCATCCAAGATAGTCTATAATCATTATGTTTCAAATGATATTGAACCATCTCAAAACAATGACAATCATCATTCAGAAAACACAAGTGATCTCAAGTCAGAGGAAATGTGCCACTTGTCTTAATCAAGGAATATTCACATTGTGACAAACAATTGAACATCCTAGTAGGGTCTGTCCAGTACATCCAATGTACCCATGAGTCTACATCTTATTCCATGCTCGAAGCATCCTATAAGATTAGAACACATATTAGTCTCAATCATATCAAGGCTGTCTCATGTTCACCAAGATATATCGACTAAGGACATAATAGCATGTCAGCCGAGCTGAACAGCTTTGAGACATTATTCAGAAGAACATATATTGCAGCAGACAATGTAGCTAACTGAATAACAACCATGCCTTTATAAACATAACAGTTTATTACATGATACAAATACATTCCCATAGGCCTCAAACATTAGCCTTAAGGGCATACCCCAACAATGATATGTAAAGAGAATGTAAAGATAAGGAATATTTGCTCATTCCTCCCTAATCATGTCCTTAGTCTACAATTTAAGCAATTTATCTTTTAGAACTCAAGTAATTTAAGAAAAATAATGATAGAAATAAACTCTCAGTATTTTATAATCCAAAATAGATAAAAGTCATAATTAATGTTGTGTCATTCAATCTTCACTTACTAGGTATCAAATACTCTCACCTTAATAAATCCAATTTACTTGATAGGTGAATTCCCCATTTCAAGAATTTTGGTGATGTTTACGATAAAGAGACTTGTAAGGCAATTTGGACTTTAAACGGTTATATGTCCTTTCCTGTTAGCATCATAATATTGTTTAAAGTATACCGCATAGCAGTACAATATAACTCATAGTCTCAATCATGAAAAGTTAGTAGAGTTGTCCACTTGACCTACAACGCTCTCTTTTTCTGACCCCTTTTTTAAATCATTTCTAGAGAGAGCCGGTCAACGACAAGATACTTAAATCATTATCGATCTTTCTGCATGAGGGACAAATATTATTTTTAAAGTTTTCCCCATGTTACTTGATCGCAACAGAGTTAAAATATACTAACTCATGGTATAATATAACTCATAACTTCAGATCCTTCAACCAGAGGAGTTGGAGCAAGTCTCATCTAAAATATTGTCACCAATGTTCTATTTATGAAAAGTTCTCCATCAAGCATAGATAGATAAATTAAACCTTAAGTAAATTCTACTAAGCATGTGTCAGAAGAATGTACAATAGTTCATACATGCATTTTATCCATACTAGAATTGAATTTATTCAAAAAATTATTCTATATGAAAATTCAAAAATCCATAAGTCATCAAATCAATCACTCAAAATGCTTTCTAATTACAAAATCAAAGATAGAACAAACTCGTATATCCTTAAAAATCATAGACATTCAAAATACATATCTATAAAGCATGAAGAAAGTCAAAACACATGGAAAAACCCTAGACTTAAATTATTGCATATACTTGACAAATTTTAGAATTTTTTTTGCAAGAGTTCCTCTTAAAATAAAGCGATTCCCTATGCAATTATATCAACTCATCAATCCCTATATCAGAAAAATACAAAAACTGCATCACATCACAAACAATATCATTTTTCAATTTAAACAAGTTTCAAATATCAAATACCGTCACATTTTATCATTCAAATCGCGTTTACCATTTCAAATATCACTATTCATCACAATATCAAAACAATATATCAAAAACATCTAAATACCATCCATATCTCCATCATATCATTACAAACACATCATAAGCATCAGATACACACAGTACCACATCATATATATCATGTACCATATCCAAAATCCTAATACTGTTGGAACCCCTTTCGAGAGGGGGGCAAAAACCCTAATCATGGCGCAAATGAAATTTATGCAAGCGGAAGCAAGGGTTTCAAGATCTTTTGCATGCCATATGTTCAACTATCATAGATTGATAAGAACAAGGGGAGATTCATACCAACGCCATAGGCTTGGAATTCGGCTTGGAAGAAGAGAACAAGTTAGGTCTCCTCCACAAGTCCACACACAAGATGAAGATGCTCACTTCCTTGACGTCCCTTGTGCTAGCAAGGCACCCAAGCTATCTTGTCGAATGGAAAGGGGGTGATTAGATGAATCCCTATGGCCGAGAGCTCCTTTTCCTTGTCTTCCTCTTTCGTCAACCACCCAACGAAAAGGATCAAGGCGTTGTCGTCAAGAGACCAACGCTTAAGCGTTTTGGCGTTTAAGCAAAACCGGCTTTGATGACTTTCCATAAATGGAAGACAATCAAGCCATGCGCTCAAGACAAACCAAAAACGCCTATTGGCATTGAACCAAGCGTTCACATTTGTGAACCGGTTCAAGCCAAATCGTCCAATCGAATTTGGTTCATCAAACCAAACCGAAATAGCTCAAGCCACTTGGTCTAGACCAAATTGAACCCTAAGGCTCACGATCTAACCACTCATCTCCTGATGCCCCTGATCTCCCCGATCTAGCATCATTTCTCTCGATCGAAGCTTACCGATCTCAAGCCCTAATCAATCAAACATGATCAGACCAGATCTCACTTACAATCAGAGATTAAATCCCCTTTAATCTGAACTCAAAGAATCCAGTCCATACGATCTGACTCAAGTAAGCCATATCATCAAATTGTGCGACCCTGAGGGTTTCCTTTAAATGTCGGTAACGATAACTTACGTTATCACGACCAGTGAGGGGTATCTAGCAACACATCACTGTCTCCCGATATAAAGGAAAGAGTCTTCCAAGACTTCTCCCAAACCATAGCACAAGTGTGAATCAAACTCACGAGGCATACATGTGTCCTTTGCCACTGGATGTTCTTATTGGACAAGCGTGCCAAGCCTGTAATTCCAATATGTTGAGCATGATTAGATCAGATGCACATAGTCATCTGGGTATGGCCATACACTATCTCAATCATCTCATAAGGGGGCCCTTTAGAACACCACACTCCTTAAACAAGGAGACGACAATCCTATGTCTATCACTAGTGTCCTAACCTGACTCATGATCATTATCCAAGATAGTCTATGATCATTATCTTTCAAATGATATTGAACTACCTCAAAACAATGACAGTCATCATTTAGAAACACAAGTGATCTCAAGTCAGAGGACATGTGCCACTTGTTGCAATCAAGGAATATTCACATTGTGACAAGCAATTGAATATCCTAGTAGGGTCTGTCCAGTACATCCAATGTACCCATGAGTCTACATCTTATTCCATGCTCGAAGCATCCTATAAGATCAGCACACATATTAGTCTCAATCATATCAAGGCTGTCTCAGGTTCACCAAGATATCTCGACTAAGGACATATCGCATGTCAGCCTAGCTGAACAGCTTTGAGACATTATTCAGAAGTACACTTATTACAGCAGACAAGGTAACAACCTGAATAATAACCATGCCTTTTATAAACATAAGAGTTTATTACATGATACTTTTACAATCCCAAGGCCTCAAACATTAGCCTTAAGGGCATACCCCAACAAATACCGCGTCATATGTACAATACCATCCCAAAATATCAAAAGAAATGTAAAAATCCAATATGATCACAAAGTACCAAATCACAAGTATAAAATAAAACGCACACACACAACAAAGCATAAATGAGTTCAAATATGTGCGCTGCATCCAATGTCAACTACTATCAGCTCTTGATCAAGGAGAAGATGCATGTGAGATACAATGAAGAGAAGCAAGCATCAATCTCAATGTATAGAAATAAAATAAAACAGTAAAGATACTCACGGAGGATATTAATTAGTATATGTGTCCACAGAGTCCTTCTCCTCGTCATCTCCAACATGATGCATCGATACGCCTGTGAGATGCTGCCGTAAAAGCTCCTCAATCACATGAAGAGACTCTAATGCCCTCGTCTGACCCTACTCTAAGCTCGATATATTGTTGTATATCAATAAGTAGCTAGACAAAAACTTATCTCTGGCGTTGCCGCCAAAAACTTATTGTGTCCAAAAACCTGTTGTGTCCACAAGTGCACGGATACTCGAAGTAATAAAAAGTTATCGAACTCACAGAGACCTCATTCGTCAAGTACAGAATAATCGATTTCTTACTATCTAGGCAGTCAAAACTATGCAAGTGAATTATCGAAAACTAATGAAAATACCAGAGAGAGAAACTGGGACTAGGGTTTTTTCCACTTTGATTTCTATGACTAGATATGAATAGAAATTTGTCAGTTTAATTTTATCATAATAACGATACAATTTACTTCATAAAAGGATTATCTCACTTTCGTGCAGACAATCATGCAGAGACCGATCCTCGCTTTCGTGCAAGATCTATCCCAAGCTGAAAATAAGTAAATCATCCATCAAAGAACTCAAGGATCACTTTCGTGCATCTGAATTCTAAGTGGATCATCTCGAGTGGAATCTCAAGGATCACTTTCGTGCATCCGAGTCTCAACACAAGTTCTACTTATGGTTCTCCAACATTCCGATCCTTACTTTCGCACAAGATTTTCACGTTTGATAAATTGACTTAATCCTAGATTCATATTATTAAACATGGCAATTATTCTTCTAAAATCAAGAAGCAAGAACTAACCCAATTTCTTACAGTAAGTTCCTAACATTCAATTCTAGGGTTCCAAGTTCTCAAGCAAGTCACCTTTCAGTCCTTATTGCGAAAACTCTAAAACATAATTAATAACATGTATCTATGGGGAATCAAAGAACAATTATCACAAAAGTAGAATTATCATGCTAAAATTATATGTGATGAAGTAATGAAAAGTTTATCTAGTCATTAAGAAATCAAAGGGAATTACTCCCCCATGTCCCACAAAAGGTTTAAGCTAGCACGGAGAAAAGATTACAATAAACCATAGTTTCTAGCGATCAGAAATCAAAAAGAAAGGGGAAGAACGAATAACCACATGGCTGTAATGAAAATTACAGCCGTAATAATCATATGAATAGTGCTAGCACTGGTTCTTCATCGATTTCTTCTCCGATCGAGATTCTTTCACGTTGAAACTTCTGGGGTCTATTCTCTTGATCCAGGTGAAGCTTCCCTTCAAATTTCACGGCCGGATATGCGCTGTATGCTTCCCGCTGGTGAACCCTAAGGGGGCGGCGTGAAACTCGATTTCTCCTTCGTTAGTAGATGAAAATTAGGGCTTTCGGTCTCTCCCCCTTCGTGCCTCCAGGTTATAATTATGGCCATGTTTTTGGTTACGGCACTACCGTAATTTCAGTCGAGTTCTCGAGTGGAAATCTGTCTGGAATTATGGTACCGTGAAATCCCATATGGCAGTGCCGTATTTTCCTGAAATCTCTTGGGTGGAAAATCAACGCAAATTATGGCCCGTAGAAAGTCTTACGGCAGTGCCGTATTTTCAGTCAAAGTTTCTGCTCGGAAAGCGCTCCAAATTACGACCCGTAAAAATCTTTACGGTGGTGCCGTAATTTTCGGAAATAATTTTGGATGAAAAATTCCCAAATTACGACAATGCTCTGATATTACGGTAGCTGTCAAAATACGGTACCGTAATATAGATTACGGCACTGCCGTAATTTGGTCTGAAACTCCAATCTTCATGAAATTTGACATGTTATCTTCTCTTGATGGTGGGAATTCATTCATGCATCTGGATTGCTTGAAAATGCCTGAAAATCGTGTCTTTTTGCCTGAAAATCATCAAAAACCAAGAAGAGTGTAGATTCTGCAGTAATTGATAAAAAGACATAAAAATAAGCAAATGTTCATGAATTTGACACAAAAAGATATATGAAATGGCATGAAATTTACTATAAATTTCAGTGTCATCAAACACATAAGGCTAAAACTTTGCTTGTCCTCAAGCAAAAATCAAAAATTGATCATAGGAAAAGATTTTCTCATGAAGAATAAATTTCTAAAATACACTAATGAAAAATCCACCAATTGATTCATAAAATTTTAAATAGACATATCATCCTTTGAATTCAATCCTCAAATCCACAACTTAATCAAATAGAACTTCGCAACTCGTATAAAAAGTAGAATTTCAATCTTATGAATTCATCTAATCTTCAATTCAAATCTATCATGCTTTTTGTTTACAGGAATAGGATATCCAAAAATCTTTTTCCACTCAAAATTTTCTTTTCTTCATTTTTCTTTTTATTCTTCTTTTTTTTTGTGTTTTTGATGGCATGTACCCACATAGATACACACTTTTTATTTGGACTTCAACTCTTGTCTTAGGTACCACTGTCAATTTTACAAAGTGCCAAGTAGAGGAGTCATTTTCTTTTTCTTTCTCTCTAATTTTTTTTTTAGACTACAACCCATATCTTCGGTACCACTGTCAATTTTACACAGTGCCAAGTAGGGGAGTCACTCACTATTTTTGGATTTTGGATTCTTTCTCCCCAACAAATAGCAAATAGACTAAATATCAATTAGATTAATCAATTGACATCCATTCAAAAATTATACTCATATGCTGATTTTATTCAAAAAGTAGCTTCACTTTTAAATCAAATTCTTCAAATAATATATCTCCTTAAAATCTCACTCATCAACCAATGAAAAATTTCAAAAGTAGATATATATAAGGGAAATAAATTAAACATGAAAGATCTAGACTTAATCACAGGCATGAATTTATTTATCATCCAGAGGATCATCACAAAATAATCAGAAAACAATGGGCACAAGAGTTTTTTTTTTGAGGGTAAAACATCGATGGAATGAGAAAAATGAACTTTTGAAGATGTGAAGAAAATACTCACAAAGTTTTGCTCATCAGCATTTGATCCAATCTCTTTTGCATCTCTGGGGTGGATTGGTCGGTGTAGGAACCGGTGGAAACATGGATGAGAAGCATCTATTTTTTTTTTTTGTGAAAAACGGTACCGTAATATTCATTACGGTACTACCGTAAAATAGGATAAATCGCTGAGATTCTCGGGAAGATTTGGAGTGAAATTACGGTATCGTAATGTTACTTACGGTAGTGCCGTAATTGCTTCAAAACTTTCTGATCGAAAAGAAATAAAAAATACGGCCCATAATTTTCATTACAATAGTGCCGTAATTTGTGCCAAATTTGATTTTTCTTATAAAAAGAGAAGAAAAATTAGTTCCAAAGGCAAAAGTAAAAAAATACAGAAAAGTAAATGAGAATAAAATGAAGAAAGAGTGCTTTGGTTGCCTCCCAAGAAGCGCTAATTTAAAGGTCATTAGCTTGACCGTTTGGCACTCAGATTTGATCGTGGTTCATCAAGGTAAAACTTTTCCTTTTCTTTAATCTGCTCTTCCTGATAGTAATGCTTCATCCTTTGACTATTAACTTTAAAATCTCTTATTTCCTCACTCCATATGTCTACAGCTCTGTAAGGATAAGTTTTGTTCACCTGAAAGGGCTCAGATCATCGAGACTTAAGTTTTCCAGGAAAAAATCTCAATCTAGAATTGAATAAAAGAACAAAGTCCCCTGGTTGGAACTCCTTTCTGAAAATATGTCGGTCATGCCATCTTTTAGTCCTCTCTTTATAAATTCTTACATTTTCATATGCAGAGAGTATAATCTCATCTAGCTCGTTTAATTGTAACCTCCGTTTTTCACCTGCGTTCTCCAAATCGAAATTCAGCATCTTGATTGCCCAGAACGCCTTATGCTCGAGCTCTACAGGAAGGTGACATGATTTTCCATAAATCAATTGAAAAGGAGACATACCTATGGGTGTTTTGAAAGCAGTCTAGTAAGCCCACAATGCATCATCAAGTTTGAATGCCCAATCTTTTCTAGTGCGTGACATTGTCTTCTCCAAA
The DNA here is from genome assembly GCA_027563935.2 of Costus lasius. Classification (NCBI taxonomy): domain Eukaryota; kingdom Viridiplantae; phylum Streptophyta; class Magnoliopsida; order Zingiberales; family Costaceae; genus Costus; species Costus lasius. Next base: position 88,296,983 of record CM050450.1, on the reverse strand, counting down.
ATTCCTTTGATTTCTTTGTTTGATATCTCAACTTGTCCACTTGTTTGGGGGTGATAAGATATTGCAACTCTATGATTTACCCCATATTTCTTGAGCAAAGCTGAAAACTTGTGTTTAATGAAATGCGAACCTCCATCACTAATCACTACTCATGCACTTGGGATGTTTTAAGAGGAATGAACCCTTTGAAATGCCCCCGGGGAACTTTAAGAATTTTTAACTCAGCTCTTGAGGCTTTCCGGTTTGGGATAAAAATTAATGATGAGTTAGTCCTCTTGTGAACCTCGATAATATCACATGTAGAGAATGAGTGGTCACTTGTTGCAGTTTCTGAGTCACTTCCAAAATGTGGGCATCCAGACAATGTCACCTTCTTTAACTTTGAAACAATGGAGCTTTATAGAGGTGGATTTGAGAATTAACTCTATGAAATACCGTGCATCATCATATTTGACTTTATGAATTGCAAACGGTTGGATGTCCCCATCAAAGCACTTCTCGTTTCCATCTTTTAGATATTTCAATGTCCACAATGTCATGAGATTGACCGATGACCCTGGATCAATCAGGATTCAATTTATTTTGGTTTCGTCAACACTTCCAGTCACGTATAGTGGTAAGTTAGGTTCTGTAGTTCCAAGAAGCATGTCATCCTCCTCAATAGAAATGGCTGACGTCTGATAAGTGTGTAGGGCTTCCTTTACATCAGCAATCATAAAAAAGATTGGAACTTTTGAGGGTGTTGTAGAGCATAAATGAGAACATCCCTTAGTTCTTGTCACATCATAAGAGTGTCATAGATACTAAGAAGGGCAAGAACTTTTCTCAAATGGCACAAAATATTGTATTCAGGAGGGGCCAACTTTAATGTTGGAGGAGTTAGGTTGTTGTCCGACTCCAGAATCTCAATTTGTTTCCCCTTGAGATTGTCTTTCTCTTTGTTTGTTCGTCGTTCTGGTAAGAGTTTGCCACTTCTCAAGTTCATTAGACATGTCTTAGCTGTTTGCCTTTCCACTTGGTTAGTTGTTTCATCATATAAGTCACTAGTCAAACATTCTTCTTCTGAATCACTACCAAAGCTTATCACATCGCAGACAGCTATTTTCATGATTGGCGTTTGATGCAGGAGAAGACAACACTGAGAAGGGGGAAATCTGGTCAGAAAAACACCCCCCCGAAAATTTTCCTGCGACACAGTCACGAGCAGGCCGTGACCACCGTCATGGGCGTGATAGGATCTAGCAAACACAGGCATGGGCATGCGCCCAGACATGGCTGGGAGGGCCAAGCCGTGACCGCCTCAGCCGAATTAGACGATCACAAGCACGGGCATGAAGGCGATCACGGGCAGGCCATGATCACCTCGGCAGAAACTCAAAAAATCGGTGATTCGAAACGTGAACGCAGTCACGGTCATGAGCACCATCACGGGCAGGCTATGAATGCCTCGGTGGATTTCGACGACTCCAGATGTGATGCAGAGTACAGACACGACCCACTCCCAGATTCCGATCACGGCCATGAAGACCATCACGGTAAGGCTGTGAATACCTCAGCCAAATTCTAGAGAAATGCGGATCCTAGACACGAACAAAAAGCACAGGCATGATCATCATCATGGCCTAGCCGTGAACGCCATGGCACACTCTAGTGCACTCAGTCATGGCCGTGAACACCCCTAACAACTCCGTTTCACCCTGGCGACCACATTTCAACATGCACAACCCTCCCTACCATGTTCACCCATCCAAGGATGGCCCAATAGAGCCCAACAAGGTGGTAATCTGGTGATCCCAACATTCAAGTCAACCATCGGATCACTATATGGGAGTAATCAGCCCGGTTTCGATCCACACCGAAGTCATCCAACCTATGGGCCTCACAACCCGATCTTCTGAAGGCACGGCCCAAGATGGATATAACAATCATCTCAATAACACGGCCCAAGAGCACGCTTCAACCGTGATGAATCAGCCCATGATTTCCAAATTCTACTACTTTGTCGCGGCTTGCCCCGAGTTGGTTTGACGATTATCCACACCCTCTGCGGATTCAAGGACATGCGCAGAAGCTTCACTTTAGTTGGTAGTAGTTTGTTTCGTTTTGTCTTTTGTTGCAGCTTGACTACTTTTTGGCTACAAGAGTAGGTAATTGTTAGGATTTCTGTTTTGTCCTATTCCCCTCCCTTCTTATCCTATAAAAGAAGGAGGTAGGCAAACATTAGTTTTCAGTTCTCTAGTAGAAGGTAGAGTTCTCCTAGTGAGCAGAGTGCCTCGAGCTTATGGAATTCCTGGTCGGTGCCTCGATTCTAGAGTTTGTAATAGTCATGGTCGGTGCCTTGACTCGTAAGTGTGTTTTCAGCCTTATAAGAAGTAAATCTCACCACCTCCAGGTTCGCTTATTTTGCAAAGTTCTATTGACTTCCCTCGTCTCAAGGCCCTCTCTCGCTTTTTGTGCATCGTGTAAACACCATAGAGTACGACACCAAGGACCCACCCTCCTATTGTAGTTGCATCATTTTTGGTATCAGAGGAGTTGCACGTCCAATTCTTATTGTTCGCACGGTCCAACTCTGTTGCATTTGCATATTTCAGCATTGTTTCTGCGCTTTCTGCATTCTGCACTTAGTGCGACTTTCTCTTGTTTGTGCATAGTGACTATGCGGTCACAAGTAATGTTGTCCCAATTACCCGAAACCCAATAGTCGGTCCAGCCCTCGAAAGCGACAAGCACCCACTTGGAATCTTTGGCTATGCTCACGGCGCGAGTCAATGCGCTAACCGCGCAGTTTGACGCCCATAAGCTGTCAACGGAGACCGTGGTCCAGCAACTCTTGGGTAGATTATGGGACCTCGCTGATCGCTTGAATGTGTCGTATCATGGTTGCCCTAACCCGGCTCAACCCCCTCCGTCCGCACACCTTGCTCCAACTAGGGAGTTGCCCCCGATAGCCGCGCCTGCATGGCGCCAACCCTTTGTGGATGAGTCCGGTTGTTGTTGGCCTTATGTGGCCTATGGAGGCCTAGTTTATGAGAACGAGCCCTTTGATGAGGATGATGTTTGGGCCACACAAACACCTCAAGCCCAACCCCATTATGAGTGCACCCGAGCAGAGGATGACTTTTGCCGCTTCGTCCGAACCAGCCCCGTGTCCTTCGCGGGTGGTCTTGACCCCACGCAATTCCTAGATTGGGTTGCATCCGTCGACATGTACTTCAACTTGAGTGATTGTCCCTTACATATGCGTCTCCGGTTCGCACGCACTTTGCTTGAAGGCCCTGCACATTTACATTGGCAAAATGTGGAATGCCAGAATGAACAACATGCCCTCCCCCCTATCACCCATTGGGAGGAGATGAATTATCGCCTCTGCGAGTGATACGTGCCCCCTCATATAAGCAGCGCCTTTTTGACCAGTATAGTAGCCTACACCAAGGGTCGGGTACCATAGAAGAATATCGCCTAACTATTGACACTTTGCAACTTCGTTGCAATTTGCAAGAGCACCTGGAACTCGTGCTGTCCAAGTTTAGCAATGGGCTCCGTTCGAACATTTGACGAGCCTTACCCGCTTATGGTTCGTAGACATTAGATCAAACCTTCCAGCGCACTCGAGACATCTAGCAAGACCTTCGTGCTGCGGTTAAACGTAGCGAGTTTGGCACCCATTAGTGGCCGCATGCTGGCGGACCCCCGCTCACCCACCCTTGGGCCGAGCGACCCGAGCCTCGTTCAGACCCACGTCCCACACACAAAGCCCATAGCTCCCCTCAACACCTAGCCCCAGAGACCACCCCTTCTTGCCCCCCTTCGGAAGAGATGGGCAAGGCACCCGCCCTTGAGTCATCTGAGCGGGTGCATTGCTTCAATTGCCTTCAACTAGGTCACTACTATAGGGATTGGCCTAAGAAGTCCACCATGTGGACAAAAGTCACACCCGTATAGCCATCATCACTCGCGAGTGCGCGGAGCATGATGTTGAAGCTGAGTGCTACACGAGTGGCGATGAGGCAGGTCACCCCATGCTTGCGGTTATTGATGTGTGCTTTACCAATGCACAACTAACCGCAAGCGTGATGGTTTCATCGTGGCAGTACTTTAGATGTTGATCCCACAGGGACAGTGATCAAGTACCAAGTAATTGTGAATCGATAGCTAGACAATCGATCGAATGATTTGAAATTGCGAAGAACGAAGTAAGCAAACTGAGTCAAGCAAGAGAAAGTTTTTGGTGTAAAAACTAGGCTAGAGATATCGGAACTTCGGGTTCATCTCGTTGATGGATCTTAAATTCGAACGAGTTAAAATCATAGCAAGGCAATTCTAAAAGCGCTCAAGGAAGTATCTAAAGGTACAGATTACCCTCTTTCGACGGCGTAATCTGATGTCAATCTAGACCGACGTCCTACTTTCGTGGCTCACCTTGCCTAGATTGACCCATTGGGATCAGAGATACTATAAAATTCCTCATACAAATCCCACCCCATTTCTTGATGGCTCAGAGTATGTCCGAACTAGTAGATCTAGCGTCGCAATTCACCTTTCGGTCCTTCTTGCGGCGCCTGAGAAAAGAAATTACGTGATCAAGGTAACTCTAGTAGTAAAACAACATAGAATGGATAAACACAAGGTAAAATTTATTCTTGCTATGAAATTATAAGTTTAAACAAAAGATACAAACAACGAGACTACACCCTTACTTTCGACGAAGAGATTACGCCATCATAGCATCGTTGAGTACAAATCTCTAGAAGAATAAGAAAGATTGAAGATAGAAAACCACAAACTCTTCAAAGAGGGTTGAAATCTTCTTCCTTCAAGCCTTCACGAGTTGAAGCACAAGAGATCTTCTTCTCCCAAAGTTTTCACCGAAGACTTCACACCAAGCCCCGACTTGTTGTCATTCTAAACCAGATATCGACCTTTAAATAGAATCCAAACCCATTTCTGAATGCATGCTTTGATGGAGAATTTAATTATCTACGTTTTGATACCAAGATCATTAAAATCGGAGCCATAATGAGGAAGTTATGGCAAATTTATTGTAGGCGGCTCCATAAATACGGGCATAATGGGCCATCATAGTTGTAACCGTAATGCAACTGTTATGCATTAATTGCAACCTCATTAATCTTTGTAACCCCCATAGCATTAATTCTCATTTAATCCTCTTCGTTTTGACTCCAAAAACGTCCGAATCGGAGTTAAAACGAAGGAGTGATGAGCATTTAAAGCGGTGCGGTCCGGAATAAATTCCGGCGGCTGCGAGGTTACGATTGACAAGGCAGATTTTGGTTGTGTGGCAGATTATGGCCATGCCCATGACATGAGGCAGATTATGGCCTCGGCTTGATTTGCGTCCATAGTCGTGTTGTCAAAAATCGCCGATCAAAAGATTGCGACTATGCTGAATTATGGTCGTGCCCATGGTCTCTTTGTAAAAGTCGTCTTCATCCGAAAGTTTGTCAACGAGGAAGTTATGGGCACGTCTTTGAAATCTGATCATGCTTTCTTTGAAACGGATCGATCGAGAAGCCAATCAGAGGATTACGGTCTTGATGTAGATTATGGCCTCAGCCGTAATTCTCGAAATTAATCCCGTTTGAAGCGAACTCCTCATCAAGATTCTTGATTCACTCGGAGATGCGAATATACTTCTGTATTGCTCTAAAAGTGAGTGAATTATCCTGTATTCAAGCAAACATGACAAGTAGTGAAGCTTCTGAAGAAAATTAATGAAATAAGCTGGAAAGAGATGCAAGATCATGAAAATATGTCTCGATTCGCAGGTAAATATAGGTCTAAAAGATGATATAAATACGAGACATCAAAATCTCCCAGACTTAGATCAATGCTTGTCCTCAAGCATAGAAGAGTAGGTAAAAGTGGAGATCAAAAAGATGAAATCATGTCAGGCTTGTAAAATATTTTGTCCCAGGAAGATATCATTATAAGCAAACCTCAGCAAGTTAGGTATTTCAAGGGAATCACCTATCGTCAGGAATAAAGATATGAAGATTCAAACACCAAAGTTAGATGAGGCTTACTTCCATGAGCTGCAATAATCCTCTGTTTGGAGAATATGCTCTGTTCAGACCTGATTCAACCAAAAATACAAATTGTAAAAACATCAAGGCACTCTTATTTATATTTTCATCCCCTCAAAATTTGTTTCTATTTTGACTTCAACTCATGTCTTAGGTACCACTGCCAATTTTACGCAGTGCCAAGTAGAGTAGCCTTATTATTTTTTTTCTCAGAGACTTCAACTCATTTCTTCGGTACCACTACCAATTTTGCGCAGTGCCAAGTAGAGGGGTCTATTTATTTTCTCATGGTTTTTTTTATAGATAAAATTTTGAGGGTATTATAACCATAAACAAGTGCATTGATTATTTCCAAAAGTAAGAAGGAGAATCGAGTTGATAGAGTTATATACTTCTACTGAAAGATTGTAAGAATGCTTTGAAAAAAACCTTAATCAAAATTCAGATCTATCACTCCATAACCCTTTTCCATCAAAAGATTATCAATTAAATTACCTAACTTTGGACTAAGATTCAGAACATAATGATAATGTCCCAGAGATTCAATAAATTTTTAAGCTATCATGAGTTCCAATAGAAATCAAAAATAGTACCATCATGAATAATATCACCACTTATCAAGAAAAATTCAAATAAAGTAATCCATCTATCAAAAGTGAGGGGGTAACTCAATATTCAAAATACATCATCACATCATTATTTAACACCAGTACTGAATTAACTAAAGTGCTATCATAACAAAGTTACTACATAAGCATCTTCAAAAAGAGAGTTTTGAAATTCACCAACGATCTGAAGGACCCCTTTCAAGAGGGGGGCGAAACCCTAAACATGCGCATATGAAAAACTTTGTGCATGGGCGGAAAATAGGGCATGAAGAATCGTATGCATCATATATGATCAACTTAAATCTGTAGATTGAATCATACCATAGCCATTAGTTCGAATGGCGTCTAGGAAGAAGAGAATCGAGTGCTTCTCCTCCACACGGTGCGCACACAAGGTGATGTAGCCTACTCCTTGTTGATCCTTGTGCTAGCAAGGTTCTCCAAGGGTGCTTGTCGAATGGAAGGAATGAGAGATCTTGCTTGGCGATCTTCTTCTTCTCCTTGGCGACAACCTTCTTCACCACACAAGAAGCCGTCGAGAGGAAGAGGCAAAAAGGGGCGAGAATAGCATGAGTGCGTCGAACGTGAGGTGTGGTATCTATTTTGGAAAACGCCTCTTCCAAAAATAGTAAACCTTCACTTCATGCGTTCATGCATTCATGAACTGTGCGCTCACTCAAGGCAAACCGCCCAAAGCGCCATGAAGACTTTGAACCATGCGTTCACCCATGTGAACCGGTTCAAGCCATTCGGTTCAACCCAATTTGGCTCAATAATTTAATCAAACCAAGCCTTTGTCCAGATCACCTTAAACCCTAAGGTTCAGGATCTGACCGTTCATCTCTTGATGCTCTTGATCTCATCGATCTAGCATCAACTCTCTCGATCAAAGCTTACCGATCTCAAGCCCTAATCAATCAAACATGATCAGACCAGATCTCACTTACAATCAGAGTTTAAATCCCTTTAAACTGAACCAAAATAATTCAGTCCACACGATCTGACTTAAGTAAGCCATATCATCAAATTGTGCGACCCTGAGGGTTTCCTTCAAATGTCGGTAACGATAACTTACGTTATCATGATCAGTGAGGGGTATCTAGCAACACATCACTGTCTCCCGATATAGAGGAAAGAGTCTTCCAAGACTACACCCAAACCACAGCACAAGTGTGAATCAACTCACTAGGCATACATATTTCCTTTGCCACTGGATGTTCTTATTGGACAAGCGTGTCAAGCCTGTAGCTCCAATATGATGAGCATGATTAGAGCAGATGAACATAGTCACCTGGGTATGGCCATACACTTTCTCAATCATCTCATCCAGGGAGCCCCTTTAGAACATCACACTCCAATTAAGGAGACGGCAATCCTTTATCTATCACTAGTGCCCAAACCTGACTCATGATCATTATCCAAGATAGTTGATAACCATTATGTTTCAAATGATATTGAACTACCTCAAAACAATGACAATCATCATTTAGAAACACAAGTGATCTCAAGTCAAAGGACATGTGCCACTTGTTGCAATCAAGGATTATTCACATTGTGACAAGCAATTGAATATCCTAGTAGGGTCTGTCCAGTACATCCAATGTACCCATGAGTCTACATCTTATTCCATGCTCGAAGCATCCTATAAGATTAGAATACATATTAGTCTCAATCATATCAGGGCTGTCTCATGTTCACCAAGATATCTCGACTAAGGACATAAAGCATGTCAGCCTAGCTGAACAGCATTGAGACATTATTCAGAAGTACAATTATTGCAGCAGACAATGTAACAAACTGAATAACAACCATTGCCTTTATAAACATAAGAGTTTATACATGATACTGAAAGAATCCCAAGACCTCAAACATTAGCCTTAAGGGCATACCCCAACACGATCCACAATCTCCCACTTGCACTTAATCTAATGGTTGAGAAATCTCAAACCCATATTATTACAGTGCTTCTCATGCTTCTGCTGCACCAGAGGCTTGGTAAGCGGGTCTGCCAGATTGTCATCTGTATGAACCTTGCAGACTTTGATCTCACCTCGATCAATGATCTCCCGGATCAAGTGAAACCGTCTCTGTATGTGCTTGGACTTCTGGTGCGACCGTGGTTCCTTTGCTTGTGCTATTGCTCCAGTGTTATTACAAAAGATAACCAATGGATCTGCACTCGAAGGAACAACACCAAGTTCCTGAACGAACTTACGAACCAACTCTTAGGGGATTCCACTAGTCAAACCTTAGGACCAAACATAGAGCCAACCTTAGATCAAACTAAATGTCTTCCACCCTTAGGCACCTTTGATCTAGGTAAACTTGCACCGCCTAAGGAAGAACATGAACCCAATGATATGAGACTAGACTTAGTGGAAACTACCCTACCCTTAGTGACCAACAAGATTAGTTTACCTCAACCTAAGGAGCTCCCATGCCTAGATCAAACACTTGAACCATGTGAGCCTACCCTTCATGACATAGGACAAACTCTAGAAGACCCTTCCATAGGCAGTGAACCCTTAAGTTCCATGCCACTTGACTCTAATGAAAGTTTAGATGAGCCTTTAGACACCTTAGAGAACCAACATTTTCAAATAGAGGACCATCACATTTTAGGCTTAACTCAACCTAAGTTTGGACCATTCACCATGGATGATTTGTCTATACCCAAAGAACACCTTAAGACTAAGGTAGACCAAACAACTTGCCTAAACCCTCCTTTGAACACTTTTAAGGCCTCTAGCATTGAACCATCCAACTTAGGCCTAGACCCACCACTAGAAACCCAACCCTTATACATAGAGGATCCTTCATCCTTAGATCTCAAACCACATGAGTTAGGATCCCCCACCACTAAGGAAGACTTAGAACCATTTGAACTTGACTTAGATCCTAAGCCACACCCCTTAGGACATCCTCTAGACTTAGAAGTTCTTCCCCATGACCCAATGATCATAGAATCTTGTCTCTTAGGTCCCTCTACCCATACCCTCAAACCACCCTTAGGACCAACCCAACTTGAGCATTCTAAAAACTACATTGCTTTGATTATCGAGCACATAGACTTTGTTACTCCTGCATACTTAGACACTCAAATCCCTTACCACAAGTGTACTAATTCTAATGGCCGAGAAAGGGAATTCACTGTAGGAGTACCTGATATAACACAAGGAATAGAAGCACAAAGTCTCTATGGTTGTAATGCTTACTCTTGCTCTTACCTCCATATGCATGCTTCATATGCTTACTCATCTTTTACTATGCCACTTCTGTACGGGAACCCTACACCTTATAATGTGGAGTATCCCATCCAATTTTTAGACATGTTTTGTGTGCATGAGCGTATGGCCAACCTTGTGAACCAAGGCTTGTTCACCCACTCCAATGGTGAAGAAGTTTGGTTAACCAAGGAACATTTAACATGGGCCACCTCTAGACATTTCCACCCATGCAAGGACAATTCTTCGGAGAAGAATTTTTTCCACCCGGGGAGAAATGATGGGGGTAGAGACCATGACCCAAGAAAATATAAATGGAGCTTAAGGCTACCCTAGTTTATGGGTACCCTAAGGCACCTTTGCATTGCATGCATCATGTAGCTACATTTGGTAAATTTTATACTTTGTTTTGTAATTTTCTTTTATGGAAGTTATGTTGCATCATACTAGAATTAGTGCATGTCTAGTAGGAGTAGTGTAATAAGCATTTACAAGTCATGTGGACAAGCTCAAGACTAGCTCAAAGCTCACTCAACAAAGCTAGCTCCAAATATGGAAGGTCACTTCAAAGCCCCACTCAAAGTGAAGACTTGAGATGAAAGGAGTTCATCTCACCTTTCCAAATTCGTATGCCTCATCAATCATGGATTATTTCAGCCACCTCAAGTAATATGCGCCCATGAAAGAAGAAAAATCAAGATCCCAATCCCTAAAATCAAGGAAGGCAATTAATGGGATTTTTGTTCACACCATGGAAGGAAACAAGCCAACCATTCTATCAAATCTTCTCCAATTTCGTCCAAGACAAGCATGGAAGCCATGCCACCTCATGAAGCCACTTAAGGGAAGAATTCAAAGGAAATTCGTCCAAGCACAACACTCAAGCCGATCAAATCAAGAATAATTCATCCAAGCCAAATAAGGAATCCTCATCAAGCCATTCAAGGAAGCAATTTCGAAATTCAAGTAGAAGGAAGGTGTGTCACCTTTTTCTTGGCGCCCAAGCAATGAAGAAAGCGCCAAAGCCACCAAAGAATACCATATTCATGCAAGCCAAAGAAGGAAAGGTTTCAAGAAAAAGAATTCGGCCAAGCAAGACAACCAAGCAAGCAATTGTTGGCGTTCACACTCAAATATGGGAAGTTTTCAAGCCAATTTCGACCCATGGAGCCATTGCCATGACAAAGCATTAAAGATTAAGATTTTCTTTCTTAAATTGATCTTTTGTAACGTTGAGGAAAAGAGGCTACAAAGCTTGCTCTCGCATGTGACCTGAATAAGTTTTTGAAAGAATGAAATGTCGATTAGTTGCCTAGCAACCTTGGGTGCTTGTGTCGCCCTCCCCTTTCCCCTTCTCATCTGAGGTGCTTGTGTCACCTATCTTCCCTTCTTCCCCAAGGGCCAAGGTTCCCTTCGCTAACCGTTTCTTCAAAGACATCTCCATCAACTTGGCGCTTGGATCATCTTCTTTAACCAACAAGGGGCGCACCTCCATCTTCTTCAACCTCTTGTGGCGCATCTCCATCAACATCTCAACAAGTGGCGCATCTTCTCTTCAAAGGATCTCTTCATCAACTTGGCGCAAGAACATCTTCTTCAACCTTGGTGGCGCAACCTTCTCCATACCCTACAACAAACTCTTGACGCATCTACATCCTCTCCATCAACTTGGCGCAAGAACATCTTCTTCAACCTTGGTGGCGCAACCTTCTCAATACCCTACAACATCCCTTGATGCATCTACATCCTCTTCATCAACCAATGGCGCAACACTTTCCAACTCCATCATCATGGCGCATCTCACATTCAAAGGAGTTCAACACTTGAGATCAAATCCCCTATTCCCCCTCTAGTAAGTTGTTTGATTTGTTGTCTCCCTTTGATTCACTTGTTTTCTCTCTTGTTTGAAGGTCTCGGCAACATCATCTTCCTCAACAATTGGAGGCGCAAGTTCTTTATCTTCAACAACAAGTGGCGCAAGGAACTTCTACATTAATATCAAGAGGCTTCACAACATCATCCCCCAAACCGAACACTCTCCTTTGTCCCTTGTTTGTATTTGATGTTTATCTGATTTTCTCTCATCACTAATAGATTTTCCTTTGTCTCTTGAAGCTCTCGGCATCAAAAGGGAATCCACAAGATGAGACATCCTCAAGGACTCATCTATGGCCGAGACTTGCAAGGCCTTCTCCACCCAAGACATGAGCAACACATCCTCTTTAATTAGATTAGTTAAGTAGTTTGTTTGATCTTGTTAGCAAGAGGAATTTGGAGGCTTAACCTCCCCTCTTGAAATTGCATTGTAAGTGCCATTTAATAACATTATACCCAAGCATGTTTGGGTTTGTTGTGTTGGTATGTTTGTAATGAAGCAATTCCTTCCATCAGAGTAGGACCGTTGAAGATCGGGAAGGACGATCCTTCTATTCTCAAGGATCGCACGGTGAGCGCTTCTTTACAATATTGTCTTAATGTTCTAGAAATGCATGTTTAGTCATAGGTTTGCTTAGTCTTTAGAATCACATGCTTAATGTTAGCCTAATGTTAGTTGCATGTTTAGCCATAGAGTAGTTAACCACATATTTAGTTATAGTTTTGTTTATAAGAGCATGCTAGTTGCAATTTATTTTGTAGTTTATAATTGCATAGGTCTAATATTATCTAGCATATAATTTAGTAGCATATTAATCTTCAGTTTTTATCTAAAATACCAAAAACATATTTTTTTGAAAGCCCCGTTAGATAACCTTGCATGCTAGCTTGTTTTCCTTAGATTCATGTTTTCATGCTAGCCCAAATTGCATGCTTCCCCCCTACATCAATTTGCCAGATCTCATAATCGTAATATGCTGCTATCGCGAAAAGAATCCGAATAGACTTGAACATAGCTACAGGAGAGAAAGTTTCATCATAATCTATCCCGTAGATTTGTTTGAAACCTTTCGCAACTAGCCTGCCTTTATAGGTAACCACGTTACCATCCATGTCAATCTTCTTCTTGAAAATCCATTTACAGCCTATAGGGATTACTCCCGGAGGCGGATCAACCAAATACCAGACCTGGTTATCTGACATGGAGTCCATCTCGGCTCGCATAGCTTCAAGCCATCTCGCTGAGTCCGGTCCACTGACCGCATCCGCATAAGTTAGGGGTTCATCATGATCAATGATGTAGACTCCGTCATAGCGCTCAGGCTGTCGACGGATCCTTCCCAATCTTCGTGGTTCCCGTGATATCTCAGCCTCAGGTTGTTCAATAACCTGTTCTACTGGCTCAGGCTCATCCAATTGTTCTTGACTACTTTGCCCTTCCTCTGGATTCTCATCCAGCTTTATTTCTCTCCCACTGGTTTCTTGCAGAAGAAACTCCTTCTCAAGAAAAATAGCCGTCCGAGCAACAAAAACCTTGTTCTCTTTGGGATCGTAGAAATAATAACCCTTAGTTTCTTTAGGGTAACCGACAAAGATGCATTTCTCAGATCTGCTCTCTAGTTTCCCAGAGGTGAGCTTTTTGACATAAGCCTCGCAACCCCAGATCTTTATAAATGTCAAGCTCGGCTGTTTGCCATACCATAACTCATATGGGGTCTTTGAAACTGCCTTGGATGGCACTCGGTTTAGTACCTTTGCAGCTGTTTCCAGTGCAAATCCCCAAAAGGAGTAAGGTAGAGTAGCCTGACTCATCATAGAACGAACCATATCCAGTAAGGTTCTATTCCTCCTCTCGGACACACCATTCCATTGCGGTGTTCCTGGTGGAGTGAGCTGTGAGATAATCCCACACTCCTTGAGATAGTCAGTAAACTCTCGACTTAGGTATTCTCCACCTCGATCAGAACGAAGTGCCTTGATATTTCGGCCTAGCTGATTTTGTACTTCATTCTTGAACTCTTTGAACTTGTCAAAAGATTCACTTTTATGTCTCATAAGATAGACATAACCATACCTACTGAAATCATCAGTAAAGGTAATGAAGTATTGATAGCCACCTCTGGCATGTTTACTAAATGGCCCACACACATCACTGTGTATAAGGTCAAGTAAACCTGAAGCCCTTTGACCTTTGTTAGGAAAAGGTGACTTCGTCATTTTGCCCATCAAACAAGCTTTGCATGTATCAATCTCCTCATAGGAGAATGATCCCAGCAGTCCATAATCATGCAACCGCTTAATGCGCTTCTTGTTAATATGGCCTAAACGACTATGCCATAGCAAGGTGCTATCATCAGCATACTTGGCTTTCTTATTATCAATATTGTGTATAGAACATTCCATGTCCAACATGAATAACCCATTGTTAATTGATCCAGTAGCATAAACAATATTATCTAAAGAAAGAACACACTTTGAAATGTTACATTCAAAGGAAAATCCTTTCCTGACAAGAGCAGGAATAGAGATAATATTTTTAGTAATGCTGGGAACAAAGTAACAATTGTTTAGTTCTAATACAAGTCCAGATGGTAATGAGATGTAATATTCTCCTACAGCAACAGCAGCAACCCGTGCCCCGTTTCCAACTCGTAGGTCCACCTCATGCTGTCCCACCTGTCTTCTTCTCTTGAGTTCCTGTACATTTGAACAAATGTGAACTCCACATGCAGTGTCCAACACCCATGAAATAGAAGAAGAAGATATCATGACTTCAGTCACGAAAATACCTGAGCCAGAAGCAATGCTTCCCCTCTTGTCTCCCTGGAGCGCTTTACAGTCCTTTTTCCAGTGACCCAGCTGGCCACAGTGGAAACACCTGTATTCCTTCGACCGCTTAACCTTTTGTTTCAGAGCCTTGTTGTAGTTCTTGACTGGGGCTTTGCCCTTCTTCCCCTTCTTCTTGTTTCTGGAAGGAAACATCAAGACAGAGGTTGAAGGCTTTCCCTTGAGAGTCTCCTCAGTAGTCAAGAGCATATTCAGCAACTCTGCCGGGGTACAGTCGATCTTGTTCATATTAAAGTTAATAATGAACGGATCGAAAGAGGCCGGGAGAGACTGCAGAATAATGTCTACAGCAAGCTCCTGATTGATGGTATGCCCCAGTTTCTCTAGAGCCTCTTTGTGCCCAATCATCTTGAGCACATGAGCTCCCACTGGACTCCCTTCAGCCAGTTTGCTCTGAAAGAAAAGCTTGGTCAAATTATAGCGTTCAGTCCTTGCCTGTGCAGCATATTGTTGGGTCCCCTTCAAGGGGGGAGCGCAAGGGGGTGAAACCCTAAAGGTGGCGCATGTCATTCTTTTGCAGCGGAAGTAGGGTTTCATGAAGATCAGATGCTATACATTCATATGATCAACTTTCAAGAAGCATGAAGATCGAAAGATAATCATACCGAAGCCATGTGTTGGATGGCGCCAAGGAAGAAGAGACTCGAATGAAACTCCTCCAAAAGGTGCGCACACAAGGTGATGCCGCCTACTCCTTGAGATCCTTGTGCTAGCAAGGTGCTTCAAGGGTCTTTGATCGATTCAAGAGGATGAGATGTTTTCTCCACTTGGCCGAGAGCTCTCCAAGTCGTGAAGAAAAATTTCCACACGAGAGAAGGGCGTCGAGAGGAATGGATGAAGCGTTGAGGCGTTGAGAAGAGGTGGCGCATTATGGCTTTCCAAAAATAGCAAGCCATGAAGCCATGCGCCCACTTCTTCAAAAACCGACCAAAACGTTTCTTAGCATTGAACCATGCGTTCATTGCCTTGAACCGGTTCAATCTAATTGACCCAACCCAATTTGGTTCAAATACCAAATTAAAACAGCCCAAGCCATGGTCTAGATTCCTCTGAACCAAATGGTTCAAGATCTAACCGTTCATCTCTGGATGCTTCCGATCTCACCGATCTAGCATCAATACTCTCGATCGAAGCTTACCGATCTCAAGCCCTAATCAATCAAACATGATCAGACCAGATCTCACTTACAATCAGAGTTTAAACCCCTTTAAACTGAACTCAAACAATTCAGTCCACACGATCTGACTTAAGTAAGCCATATCATCAAATTGTGCGACCCTAAGGGTTTCCTTTGAACGTCGGTAACGATAACTTACGTTATCACGATCAGTGAGGGGTATCTAGCAACACATCACTGTCTCCCGATATAAAGGAAAGAGTCTTCCACGACTACACCCAAAACACAGCACAAGTGTGAATCCAATTCACAAGGCATACATATTTCCTTTGCCACTGGATGTTCTTATTGGACAAGCGTGTCAAGCCTGTAGCTCCAATATGATGAGCATGATTAGATCAGATGAACATAGTCATCTGGGTATGGCCATACTCTTTTCTCAATCATCCCATCCAGGGGGCCCCTTTAGAACATCACACTCCTTAAACAAGGAGACGGCAATCCTTTATCTATCACAAGTGCCCTAACCTGACTCAAGATCATTGTCCAAGATAGTCTATAATCATTATGTTTCAAATGATATTGAACTACCTCAAAACAATGACAATCATCATTTAGAAACACAAGTGATCTCAAGTCAAAGGACATGTGCCACTTCATGCAAACAAGGATTATTCACATTGTGACAAGCAATTGAATATCCTAGTAGGGTCTGTCCAGTACATCCAATGTACCCATGAGTCTACATCTTATTCCATGCTCGAAGCATCCTATAAGATTAGAATACATATTAGTCTCAATCATATCAAGGCTGTCTCATGTTCACCAAGATATCTCGACTAAGGACTTTATAGCATGTCAGCCCAGCTGAACAGCTTTGAGACATTATTCAGAAGTACACTAATTGCAGCAGAGAAGGTAACAACCTGAATAATAACCATGCCTTTATAAACACAAGAGTTTATTACATGATACTGTTACAATCCCAAGGCCTCAAACATTAGCCTTATGGGCATACCCCAACCCATATAGCATCTTGAGGTTTGCTATCATTTCTAAAGCAGACATATCCTCATGCTGACGCTGCAGCTGTGGCGTCATAGACGCTAGCATCAGGCAAGCAACATCAATGCTATCATTGACATGCTTTTCATAGGCTTCCCGAACCGTCCTTGCGGCGTTCGGAGCGGGTTGAGGCGGTGTAGCCGTCTCGAGGACATACAGTTTCCTCTCAGCCTTAAGAACAATCTTAAGGTGTCCGTACCAGTCTGAGAAGTTTGGCCCGGCAAACTTCTCCCTTTCCAGTAGGGATCGCACATTGAAGCTCATGGTGTTCGTTGCTGCAGGAATCTACAACAATGCAAGAACAGCAAGGTCAGTATCAATGTTAAGAATCAATTCAGGACTTAAGACTGATTCTTTTCTCACTATTTTATCTGACTGAAAAATCTAGCAAAACAGTCCGAAAGAGTAACACTCTTTTAGTGAGATGGGATCCAGATTTCATACTTGGTCTCCGCGTCCCGCTCAGGCGAGATAAGATGCACAGAGAGTACAAGCACTAATTTCTGGTAGGCAGTCCCTGCCAATCGCCAACCCGTGCGATTCCCCTTCATCTGGGCAATCCAGCAGACTGTGCCAACTGAGTTGGTACAACACAGTCTCTGATCCCACAGATGGCTGCCTCCATGTGCTACGATATGCGCCACATATGTAGTCTACATGGTCAAGCTGACCTGACCTACTCCCTGGACCACCACGTGCTATGCTGAGCAACGAGAAGCGATAAATCCCTTCCCTGTAACACGCAGGTGTAATCACACACCGTCTGAAGATAGATGGACGTGCCCACTGAGTGGGTACAACACGGCTCCAACGATAGTCAGAACAGTGAGGTTTCGCGTCAGAAGGCTATCGAGCTTGATATTTTTAGCGTTGGATTTTAACGGTCTTTTATCTTCTTAACTATCATGCAATTCCTATGGTGATAGCAGAAGATAAATAAATCATGCAAGTCTAATTATTGAAATAATAAATAGAAAGCATGCTGATCTTATGTGGAAAAAGCCCATTAACCCTAAGTAAGACCTTAATTTAACTTAAGTCTTCACTTGAGCTCTCCATGGGTCTTTTGCATCTCATCTGGCCCAACCCAGGCCCCAAGCGCCCACTGCAGCTCAGGTGCGCCCACCAGGTATATGCGCCTGTCCTAGGGTCGAACCCTAGACCTCCCATCTGGTCAAGCCACTTGCTGCATGCGCCTCTGCCTAGTGTGCTCTGTGCTCTTGTCTGATTAAATTACAAAATAATCTATCTAGACAAGATTGACTCGC
Source organism: Costus lasius (assembly GCA_027563935.2). NCBI lineage: Eukaryota > Viridiplantae > Streptophyta > Magnoliopsida > Zingiberales > Costaceae > Costus > Costus lasius. The sequence goes on along the minus strand of CM050450.1, from coordinate 88,278,932 downwards.
AGGTCAATTACACTTTATAAATTAAATAAATGTGATACGCAGATCACAATAAAATTAATTTACAATTTATCCAGGCTCGCAGGCCCCAGCACAGCACACATTAAAGGGGCAACCCACATAAGATGAAATAAACACTCATCATGGAATGCAATCATTACGTGATCCTATAAGAATAAAAATTTTTGAAAACCCATTGGCATCAATTTTAATATTCTTAAGAGGCCTACAACCTTACAACGGTCCATCAATAGGGATCCACTCATCATGTCTAGTCAGATCCACTGCCCTTGCATGCACCAAGTCGTAACTGACTTGAATTGACCAAATGGTCAACCATGCATGTGCCAAGGGCTGAACGACCTCATGAGTTCTGGCAAGCGGGTGTGACCCCGGGCCTAACTCATGTGCGTTCACTGGTTGTCTCAACCAGACATCGCTACACGCCTGTCTGCAGTCGACCTATAGCCACCTCGTGCTTGCGCACAGGTGCCATCTGGTCGACCCATTTAGGCTGTCAGATAATCTGATCAGACTGTTTGGATCATTCCTAGAGGATGACTTCAACCCTACTAACCCGTCTAAGGGTTTATAGCAGGCGCATTAGATCTAATAGGGCACGCAAAATAAGTTTTGGCAAAACTATAACATGCGCCACACAAACTTCATACATGCGCAACATAAGAATAAACATACAACATGTATATTTCGCATGAGCATGATGATAGTTTTAGATCTAAGCATAAATACAAAGCATGGATCACAAAAACACAAAGCAATCATATAAGATCATGCATAAACTTGGCGCTCTGATACCAATTTGAAGGACCCCTTTCAAGAGGGGGGCGAAACCCTAAACATGCGCATATGAAAAACTTTGTGCATGGGCGGAAAATAGGGCATCAAGAATCGTATGCATCATATATGATCAACTTAAATCTGTAGATTGAATCATACCATAGCCATTAGTTCGAATGGCGTCTAGGAAGAAGAGAATCGAGTGCTTCTCCTCCACACGGTGCGCACACAAGGTGATGTAGCCTACTCCTTGTTGATCCTTGTGCTAGCAAGGTTCTCCAAGGGTGCTTGTCGAATGGAAGGAATGAGAGATCTTGCTTGGCGATCTTCTTCTTCTCCTTGGCGACAACCTTCTTCACCACACAAGAAGCCGTCGAGAGGAAGAGGCAAAAAGGGGCGAGAATAGCATGAGTGTGTCGAACGTGAGGTGTGGTATCTATTTTGGAAAACGCCTCTTCCAAAAATAGTAAACCTTCACTTCATGCGTTCATGCATTCATGAACCGTGCGCTCACTCAAGGCAAACCGCCCAAAGCGCCATGAATGAAGGAACCCCTAATAAGGGGGGGGGGGGAAACCCTATACATGCGCTTCTAGCATGCAATGCGGAAAAAGGGCTTCTAAAGATCGCATATGAACTATATAATCAACTTAAACCAACTTAAGATCATGATATGATCTTACCATTGCCATGGATGGAAGGCGGCTTGGAAGAAGAAAACAAGGTTGATCTCCTCCAAAAGGTGCGCACACAAGAAGACAAAGACTACTCCCTTCTCAACTTTGTGCTAGCAAAAGCTTCAAGGGGTCTTATCGCATGAAGGAGATGATGAACTCTTGGCCGATCTTTCTTCTCGTCACTTTCACCACACAAGAAAGTGTGTGTCGTCGAGAGCAAGATGATGGAGAGGAGCGTTAGCCAAACTTGTGATCGAATGTGGAGACATTCATCACAATTGTCAAACCGAAATGCCATAAATGGCAAGTCATCAAAGCTTGCGTTATGCGTTCACATGAAGTGAACCAAACGCATAGCTCTCCTCTCAAATGAACTAAGCGCCCACATGTGAGCCGGTTCAATTCAATTGGTCCAATGACCAAACCAAATCAGCCCAATAATCGGTTCAGACCAAATTAAACCCTAAGGTTCAAAATCTGACCGTTCATCCTTTTAATGCTCTTGATCTCTTCGATCTAGCATCCACACTCTCGATCTAAGCTTACCGATCTCAAGCCCTAATCAATCAAACATGATCAGACTGGATCTCACTTACAATCAGAGTTTAATCTCCTTTAAACTGAACTCGAACAATTCAGTCCACACGATCTGACTTAAGTAGCCATATCATCAAATTGTGCGACCCTAAGGGTTTCCTTTAAATGTCGGTAACGATAACTTACGTTATCACGATCAGCGAGGGGTATCTAGCAACACATCACTGTCTCCCGATATAAAGGAAAGAGTCTTCCAAGACTCCACCCAACCACAGCATAAGTGTGAATCAACTCACTAGGCATGCATGATTCCTTTGCCACTGGATGTTCTTATTGGACAAGCATGTCAAGCCTGTAACTCCAATACGATGAGCATGATTAGATCAGATGCACATAGTCATCTGGGTATGGCCATACACTTCCTCAATCATCTCATATAGGGGGGCCCTTTAGAACATCACACTCCTTAAACAAGGAGACGGCAATCCTTTATCTATCACAAGTGCCCTAACCTGACTCAAGCTCACCATCCAAGATAGTCTATAATCATTATGTTTCAAATGATATTGAACTACCTCAAAACAATGACAATCATCATTTAGAAACATAAGTGATCTCAAGTCAAAGGACATGTGCCACTTAGTGCTTACAAGGATCATTCACATTGTGACAAGCAATGGAATATCCGAGTAGGGTCTGTCCAGTACATCCAATGTACCCATGAGTCTACATCTTATTCCATGCTCGAAGCATCCTATAAGATTAGCACTCATATCAGTCTCAATCATATCAAGGCTGTCTCATGTTCACCAAGATATCTCGACTAAGGACATATAGCCTGTCAGCCTAGCTGAACAGCTTTGAGACATTATTCAGAAGTACACTTATTACAGCAGACAAGGTAACAACCTGAATAATAACCATGCCTTTATAAACTTAAGAGTTTATTACATGATACTTATACAATCCCAAGGCCTCAAACATTAGCCTTAAGGGCATACCCCAACAATCTCCCACTTGCACTTAATCTAATGGTTGAGAAATCTCAAACCCATATTATTACAGTGCTTCTCATGCTTCTGCTGCGCCAGAGGTTTGGTAAGTGGGTCTGCCAGATTGTCATCTGTATGAACCTTGCATATTTTGATCTCGCCTCGATCAATGATCTCCCGGATCAAGTGAAACCGTCTCTGTATGTGCTTGGACTTCTGGTGCGACCGCGGTTCCTTTGCTTGTGCGATGGCTCCAGTGTTATCACAGAAGATAACCAAAGGATCAGCACTCGAAGGAACGACACCAAGTTCTCTCACGAACTTACGAATCCACACTGCCTCCTTGGATGCTTCCGAGGCTACAACATACTCGGCTTCTGTTGTGGAATCAGCAACAGTTGACTGTTTGAAACTTTTCCACACCACTGCTCCACCATTCAAGCTAAAAACATAGCCTGATTGCGATCGGAAATCATCCTGGTCCGACTGGAACGAAGCGTCAGTATATCCCTCTATACTGAGTTCTTCCTGACCACCATATATCAAGAACATATCTTTGGTCCTCCGCAGATATTTTAAAATGTTCTTGACTGCAATCCAGTGCGCCAAACCTGGATTACTTTGGAATCGACTGGTCACGCTTAACCCGTAAGCGACGTCTGGGCGAGTACACAACATCGCATACATAATGGACCCAATAGCCGAAGCATAAGGCGTATTGTCCATTTCATCTTTCTCAGTCTGTGTTTGTGGACACTGACTCTTCGAAAGATTCAGACCATGTCTGACTGGAAGATATCCACGTTTAGAATTCTCTAAATGGAATCTCTCCAGGACCTTATCGATGTAAGTACTCTGGCACAGCCCGAGAAGCCTCTGAGATCTATCCCTGTAGATCTTCACACCTAATACATAGGCTGCTTCTCCTAAATCTTTCATCTGGAAACATTTTCCTAACCATGCCTTAACAGCATGCAGTTCAGGAATATCATTTCCAATGATTAAGATATCATCGACGTAGAGGATTAGGAATGTAATTACGCTCCCACTAAACCTCTTATATACACACGGGTCATCCTCGTTCTTGATGAAACCAAACTCAGAGATTGATTCATCAAAACGAATATTCCAGCTCCTAGATGCTTGTTTAAGTCCATAAATGGACTTCTTTAACTTGCATATTTTATGACGATCTGATGGATTAGTGAAACCTTCTGGTTGTGTCATATACACATCTTCATCCAGATTTCCATTAAGGAAAGCTGTCTTCACATCCATCTGCCAGATCTCATAATCGTAATATGCAGCTATCGCGAAAAGAATCCGAATAGACTTAAACATGGCTACAGGTGAGAAAGTTTCATCATAATCTATCCCGTAGATTTGTTTGAAACCTTTCGCAACTAGCCTGCCTTTATAGGTAACCACGTTACCATCCATGTCAATCTTCTTCTTGAAGATCCATTTACAGCCTATAGGGATTACTCCCGGAGGCGGATCAACCAAATCCCAGACTTGGTTATCTGACATGGAGTCCATCTCGGCTCGCATAGCATCAAGCCATCTAGCTGACTCCGGTCCACTGACCGCATCCGCATAAGTTAGGGGTTCATCATTTTCAATGATATAGACTCCGTCATAGCGCTCAGGCTGTCGACGGATCCTTCCCGATCTTCGCGGTTCCCGTGATATCCGAGCCTCAGGTTGTTCAGTAACCTGTTCTACCGGCTCAGGCTCATCCAACTCTGCCTGACTACTTTGTCCTTCCTCTGGAATCTCATCCAGCTTTATTTCTCTCCCACTGGCCTCTTGCAGAAGAAATTCCTTCTCAAGAAATATGGCCGTCCGAGCAACAAACACCTTGTTCTCTTTGGGATCGTAGAAATAATAACCTTTCGTTTCCTTAGGGTAACCGACAAAGATGCATTTCTCAGATCTGCTCTCCAGTTTCCCAGAGGCGAGCTTTTTGACATAAGCCTCGCAACCCCAGATCCTGATAAATGTCAAGCTAGGCTGTTTCCCATACCATAACTCATATGGCGTCTTTGAAACTGCCTTGGATGGCACTCGGTTTAGTACCTTTGCAGCTGTTTCCAGTGCAAAACCCCAAAAGGAATATGGAAGAGTAGCCTGACTCATCATAGAACGAACCATATCAAGTAACGTTCTATTTCTCCTCTCGGACACACCATTCCACTGCGGTGTTCCTGGCGGAGTGAGCTGTGAGATAATCCCACACTCCTTCAGATAGTCAGTAAATGCATGACTTAGGTATTCTCCACCTCGATCAGAACGAAGTGCCTTGATATTTCGGCCTAGCTGATTTTGTACTTCATTTTTGAACTCTTTGAACTTGTCAAAAGATTCACTTTTATGTCTCATTAAATAGACATATCCATACCTACTGAAATCATCAGTGAAGGTAATGAAGTACTGATAGCCACCTCTGGCATGTTTACTGAAAGGCCCACACACATCACTGTGTATCAGGTCAAGTAAACCTGAAGTCCTTTGACCTTTGTGAGAAAAAGGTGACTTCGTCATTTTACCCATCAAACAAGCTTTGCATGTATCAATCTCCCCATTGGAGAATGATCCCAGCAGTCCATGATCATGCAACCGCTTAATGCGCTTCTCGTTTATATGGCCTAAACGACTATGCCATAGCAAGGTGCTGTCATCAGCATACTTGGCTTTCTTATTATCAATGTTTTGTATAGAATATTCCATGTCCAACATGTATAACCCATTGTTAATTGAACCAGTTGCATACACAATATTATCATAAGATAAAACACACTTTGAAATCTTGCATTCAAAGGCAAATCCTTTCCTGACAAGAGCAGGAATAGAGATAATATTCTTGGTAATACTGGGTACAAAATAACAATTGTTTAATTCTAATACAATGCCAGATGGTAAATTAATGAAATAGTCTCCTACAGCAACAGCAGCAACCCGTGCCCCGTTTCCAACTCGTAGGTCTACCTCAAGCTGTCCCACCTGTCTTCTTCTCTTGAGTTCCTGCACATTTGAACAAATGTGAACTCCACATGCAGTGTCCAACACCCATGATATAGAAGAAGATGAAACCATGACTTCCGTCACGAATATACCTGAGCCAGAAGCGATGCTTCCCCTCTTATCTCCTTGGAGCGCTTTACAGTCCTTTTTCCAGTGACCCAGCTGGCCACAGTGGAAACACCTGTTGTCCTTCGACCGCTTCACCTTCTGTTTCAGGGCCTTGCTGTAATTCTTGACAGGGGCCTTGCCCTTCTTCCCCTTCTTCTTGTTCCTAGAAGGAACCATCAAGACAGAGGTTGAAGGCTTACCCTTCAGAGTTTCCTCAGTAGTCAAGAGCATATTCAGCAGCTCTGCCGGCGTACAATCGATTTTGTTCATATTAAAGTTAATGATGAACGCATCGAAAGAAGGCGGGAGAGACTGCAGAATAATATCCACAGCAAGCTCCTGGTTGATGGTATGCCCCAGTTTCTCCAGAGCCTCCTTGTGCCCAATCATCTTGAGCACGTGAGCTCCCACTGGGCTCCCCTCAGCCAGTTTGCTCTGAAAGAAGAGCTTCGTCAGATTATAGCGCTCAGTCCTCGCCTGTGCAGCATACAGCATCTTGAGGTTCGCTATAATCTCTATAGCCAACATATCCTCATGCTGACGCTGCAGCGGTGGCGTCATAGACGCTAGCATCAGGCAAGCGACATCAATGCTATCATTGACGTGCTTTTCGTAGGCATCCCGAACCGCCCTTGCGGCGTTCGGAGCGGGCTGCGGCGGTATCGCCGTCTCGAGGACATACAGTTTCCTCTCTGCCTTAAGAACGATCTTAAGGTGTCCAAACCAGTCAGAGAAGTTCGGCCCAGCAAACTTCTCCCTTTCCAGTAGGGATCGCACATTGAAGCTCATGGTGTTCGTTGCTGTAGGAATCTACAACAAGCAAGAACAGCAAGGTCAGTATCAATGTTCAGAATCAATCCAGGACTTAAGAAAGATTCTTTTCTCACTATTTTGTCTGACTGAAAAATCCAGTAAACAGTCCGAAAGAGTAACACTCTTTTAGTGAGATGGGATCCAGATTTCATACTTGGTCTCCGCGTCCCGCTCAGGCGAGATAAGATGCACAGAGATGACAAGCACTAATTTCTGGTAGGCTGTCCCAGCCAATCGCCAACCCGTGCGATTCCCCTTCATCTTGGCAATCCAGCAGACTGTGCCAACTGAGTTGGTACAACACAGTCTCTGATCCCAGAGATGGCTGCCTCCATGCGCTACCATATGCGCCACATATGTAGCCTACATGGTCAAGCTGACCCGACCTACTCCCTGGACCACCACGTGCTATGCTGAGCAACGAGAGGGGATAAATCCCAACTCTGTAACACGCAGGTGAAATCCAGCACCGTCTGAAGATAGATGGACGTGCCCACTGAGTGGGTTCAACACGGCTCCAACGATAATCAGAAAGGTGAGGTTTCGCGTCAGAAGGCTTATCGAGCTTGATATGTTAGCGTTGGATTTTAACGGTCTTTTATCTTCTTACTATCAGGCATATCCTATGGCTATAGTAGAAGATAAACTTAAACATGCAATTCTAATTATTAGCAATAAGTAGAAAGCATGATCTTATGTGGTGAAAGCCCATGAACCCTAGTAAGACCTTAATTTTACTTAAGTCTTCACTCGAGCTCCTTGGCATCTCATCTGGTCCAACCTAGGGCCCTAGCGCCAAGAGCACTTCAGGTGCACCACCAGGTGAATGCCCCTCTTGGATGTGTGCTTTTGTGCTCTTGTCTAATCAAAGTACATTTGATCTATCTAGACAAGGTTGACTCGCAGGTCAACAACATATTATAAATTAAGTACAATGTGATTCGCAGATCACAAATTAATTTACAATTTTTTTAAATCCAGGCACGCAGGCCCCAGCACAGCACACAAATGGGCAACCCACATAAGACTAAATAAACAAGCATATGGTTCAATCAACATGTGATCCAATCAAGAAATTAAAATTTTGAAAAAACCCCATGGCATCAATTTTAATTTCCTTATGAGCCCTACAACCTTACAATGGTCCATTGATGGGGATCCACTCATCCATCTAGTTAGATCTTTTGCCCTTGCATGCACCGAGTCCTAACTGACCCGTGTAGACCTGATGGTCAACCATGCATGCGTCAAGGGCTGAACCACCCTCATGAGTTTTGGCAAGCGGGTGTGACCCCGGGCCTAACTCAAGTATGTTCAGTAATTGTCTCAACCAGACCTCGCTACACGCCTTTGATGCAGTCAACCTATAGCCACCTCGTGCTTGCGCACAGGTGCTATCTGGTCGACCCATCTAGGCTGTCAGATGGTCTGATCAGACTAGCTTGATCTATACTAGATGATGCCTTCAACCCCATCAACCCATCTAAGGATTTAATGTAGTGGCACCTTAGATCTAATCAACCGCGCAAGATGTAAGTTTTGTAAAACACTTAGAGCATGCGCAAACATACAAACAAAGTTGATAACCCTTAGATCTAAGGGGGTCCCCTTCAAGGGGGAGCGCAAACTTTAGGGGGTCCCCTTCAAGGGGGAGCGCATACATAGCCCATGATACAAGCGCAATCTACATGTTAGCATGATACAAGCGCAATCTACATGTACATGTAACCATGCATCATGAAAACAAAGCATCAAGTAAGCGCAAGAAGCATGGATCACAAACACTTCTAGCAATCATATAGATCATATGGAGAGCCTAGCTCTGATACCAATTGAAGGAACCCCTAATAAGGGGGGGGGGGGGGAAACCCTATACATGCGCTTCTAGCATGCAATGCGGAAAAAGGGCTTCTAAAGATCGCATATGAACTATATAATCAACTTAAACCAACTTAAGATCATGATATGATCTTACCATTGCCATGGATGGAAGGCGGCTTGGAAGAAGAAAACAAGGTTGATCTCCTCCAAAAGGTGCGCACACAAGAAGACAAAGACTACTCCCTTCTCAACTTTGTGCTAGCAAAAGCTTCAAGGGGTCTTATCGCATGAAGGAGATGATGAACTCTTGGCCGATCTTTCTTCTCGTCACTTTCACCACACAAGAAAGTGTGTGTCGTCGAGAGCAAGATGATGGAGAGGAGCGTTAGCCAAACTTGTGATCGAATGTGGAGACATTCATCACAATTGTCAAACCGAAATGCCATAAATGGCAAGTCATCAAAGCTTGCGTTATGCGTTCACATGAAGTGAACCAAACGCATAGCTCTCCTCTCAAATGAACCAAGCGCTCACATGTGAGCCGGTTCAATTCAATTGGTCCAATGACCAAACCAAATCAGCCCAATAATCGGTTCAGACCAAATTAAACCCTAAGGTTCAAAATCTGACCGTTCATCCTTTTAATGCTCTTGATCTCTTCGATCTAGCATCCACACTCTCGATCTAAGCTTACCGATCTCAAGCCCTAATCAATCAAACATGATCAGACTGGATCTCACTTACAATCAGAGTTTAATCTCCTTTAAACTGAACTCGAACAATTCAGTCCACACGATCTGACTTAAGTAGCCATATCATCAAATTGTGCGACCCTAAGGGTTTCCTTTAAATGTCGGTAACGATAACTTACGTTATCACGATCAGCGAGGGGTATCTAGCAACACATCACTGTCTCCCGATATAAAGGAAAGAGTCTTCCAAGACTCCACCCAACCACAGCATAAGTGTGAATCAACTCACTAGGCATGCATGATTCCTTTGCCACTGGATGTTCTTATTGGACAAGCATGTCAAGCCTGTAACTCCAATACGATGAGCATGATTAGATCAGATGCACATAGTCATCTGGGTATGGCCATACACTTCCTCAATCATCTCATATAGGGGGGCCCTTTAGAACATCACACTCCTTAAACAAGGAGACGGCAATCCTTTATCTATCACAAGTGCCCTAACCTGACTCAAGCTCACCATCCAAGATAGTCTATAATCATTATGTTTCAAATGATATTGAACTACCTCAAAACAATGACAATCATCATTTAGAAACATAAGTGATCTCAAGTCAAAGGACATGTGCCACTTAGTGCTTACAAGGATCATTCACATTGTGACAAGCAATGGAATATCCGAGTAGGGTCTGTCCAGTACATCCAATGTACCCATGAGTCTACATCTTATTCCATGCTCGAAGCATCCTATAAGATTAGCACTCATATCAGTCTCAATCATATCAAGGCTGTCTCATGTTCACCAAGATATCTCGACTAAGGACATATAGCCTGTCAGCCTAGCTGAACAGCTTTGAGACATTATTCAGAAGTACACTTATTACAGCAGACAAGGTAACAACCTGAATAATAACCATGCCTTTATAAACTTAAGAGTTTATTACATGATACTTATACAATCCCAAGGCCTCAAACATTAGCCTTAAGGGCATACCCCAACAATGAAGACTTTGAACCATGCGTTCACCCATGTGAACCGGTTCAAGCCATTCGGTTCAACCCAATTTGGCTCAATAATTTAATCAAACCAAGCCTTTGTCCAGATCACCTTAAACCCTAAGGTTCAGGATCTGACCGTTCATCTCTTGATGCTCTTGATCTCATCGATCTAGCATCAACTCTCTCGATCAAAGCTTACCAATCTCAAGCCCTAATCAATCAAACATGATCAGACCAGATCTCACTTACAATCAGAGTTTAAATCCCTTTAAACTGAACCAAAACAATTCAGTCCACACGATCTGACTTAAGTAAGCCATATCATCAAATTGTGCGACCCTGAGGGTTTCCTTCAAATGTCGGTAACGATAACTTACGTTATCACGATCAGTGAGGGGTATCTAGCAACACATCACTGTCTCCCGATATAGAGGAAAGAGTCTTCCAAGACTACACCCAAACCACAGCACAAGTGTGAATCAACTCACTAGGCATACATATTTCCTTTGCCACTGGATGTTCTTATTGGACAAGCGTGTCAAGCCTGTAGCTCCAATATGATGAGCATGATTAGAGCAGATGAACATAGTCACCTGGGTATGGCCATACACTTTCTCAATCATCTCATCCAGGGGGGCCCCTTTAGAACATCACACTCCAATTAAGGAGACGGCAATCCTTTATCTATCACTAGTGCCCTAACCTGACTCATGATCATTATCCAAGATAGTTGATAACCATTATGTTTCAAATGATATTGAACTACCTCAAAACAATGACAATCATCATTTAGAAACACAAGTGATCTCAAGTCAAAGGACATGTGCCACTTGTTGCAATCAAGGATTATTCACATTGTGACAAGCAATTGAATATCCTAGTAGGGTCTGTCCAGTACATCCAATGTACCCATGAGTCTACATCTTATTCCATGCTCGAAGCATCCTATAAGATTAGAATACATATTAGTCTCAACATATCAGGGCTGTCTCATGTTCACCAAGATATCTCGACTAAGGACATAAAGCATGTCAGCCTAGCTGAACAGCATTGAGACATTATTCAGAAGTACAATTATTGCAGCAGACAATGTAACAAACTGAATAACAACCATTGCCTTTATAAACATAAGAGTTTATACATGATACTGAAAGAATCCCAAGACCTCAAACATTAGCCTTAAGGGCATACCCCAACACGATCCACAATCTCCCAGTTTGAAATTATGCATAGTCCCTATGCATCACAAAGAAGGTGCCCAAAATTTGGAGATTTGGGGTAAAATACTCACCAGATCAGTTAGAGTCATCTGAACTAATTTCCTCAGGATCCTCCTCATCATCATGATCGCCATCACCTCGTAGGTCTGGCTCATCGTCTACGTCAGGAAGTAATGTGGTCTTCAGCTTACTAAACGAACTCCATAGGGCATTCAGAAACTTTCCCTAGCGAGTCTGTTCAGTAGCCATTTTTTCTATCATAGAGCCCTGGCTAGATAACTCCTGGCGAATCATATGTTGTGTGCCCTCTAGATGTGAAAATACTTGTTGAATGTACTCCCCTTGGCGTTTTTGCTCATCAAGCAGATTTTTCAGTAGGGAGTCAATATTTGAAGAGGAGGAGGGATACTTGTTGGGGTATGGCCTTAAGGCTAATGTTTGAGGCCTTGGGATTATTTCAGTATCATGTATAAACTCTATGTTTATAAAGGCAATGGTTGTTTTTAAGGTTGTTACATTATCTGCCGCAATATGTATACTTCTGAATAATGTCTCAATGCTGTTCAGCTTGGCTGACATGCAGTCTTGTCCTTAGTCGAGATATCTTGGTGAACATGAGACAGCCTTGATATGATTGAGACTAATATGTGTTCTAATCTTATAGGATGCTTCGAGCATGGAATAAGATGTAGACTCATGGGTACATTGGATGTACTGGACAGACCCTACTTAGGATATTCAATTGCTTGTCACAATGTGAATAATCCTTATATGCAAACAAGTGGCATATTTCCTCTGACTTGAGATCACTTGTGTTTCTAAATGATGATTGGCATTGTTTTGAGGTAGTTCAATATCATTTGAAACATAATGGTTATAGACTATCTTGGATAATGAGCATGAGTCATGTTAGGGCACTAGTGATAGATATAGGATTGCCGTCTCCTTGTTTGGAGTGTGATGTTCTGAAGGGGCCCCCTGGATGAGATGGTTGAGAAAGTGTATGGCCATACCCAGATGACTATGTTCATCTGATCTAATCATTCTCATCATATTGGAATTACAGGCTTGACACGCTTGTCCAATAAGAACGTCCAGTGGCAAAGGAAACACATATGTCAAGTGACTTGGGTTCACACTTGTGCTATGGTTTGGGTGTAGTCTTGGAAGACTCTTTCCTTTATATCGGGAGACAGTGATGTGTTGCTAGATACCCCTCTCTGTTCGTGATAACGTAAGTTATCGTTACCGACATTTAAAGGAAACCCTTAGGGTCGCACAATTTGATGATATGGCTTACTTATGTCAGATCGTGTGGACTGAATTGTTTTGGTTCAGTTTAAAGGAGTTTAAACTCTGATTGTAAGTGAGATCTGGTCTGATCATGTTTGATTGATTAGGGCTTGAGATCGGTAAGCTTCGATCGAGAGAATTGATGCTAGATCGGTGAGATCAAGAGCATCAAGAGATGAATGGTTAGATCTTGAACCTTGTGGTTTAATTGATCTAGACCAATGCTTGGTTTGATTTGGTCTTTGAACCAAATCCAATTGAACCGGTTCATCATATGAACGCATGGTTCAATGGGAGAGAAAAAGTTTGCGGTCGGTTCACTTGGAGTGAACGCATGATCGCATACCTTGAAGCATTTGCTATTTTTGGAAATCGGTTTTCCAAAATGTGGAACGCCTCCACGTTCGAAGAGCAACGCTTCTCTAGTCACCATCTTCTCCTCTCTCGACCTCTCTTGTGTCGTGTGGTGAGACTTCACGCAAAGGAGAAGAGAACAAAACCAAGAGACATCTCTCATCTCCTTCACGAAGGGAAACCTTGAAGCTTTGCTAGCACAAAGACGCCAAGGGAGTAGTCATCTTCACCTTGTGTGCGTCACCTTTGGAGGAGAGCCGCTCGCCCTCTTCTTCCAAGTCGCCATCCAAGCAATGGCAATGGTATGATCCTTGTGATTATCTATACAATCTTCAAGTTGATTATATGACATGCAAACCGATTTTAGAAATCCTATGATTCCGCCCATGCAAATTTTAGAAGTGCATGCTTATTAGGGTTTCGCCCCCTTGCTAGGGACTTTCAATTGGTATCAGAGCAAGGTTTTGGTATGTCTATATGATTGCTTAATGTGTGATCCATGTTTACGATGAGTAGATCTAAATTTTATCATCATGCGAAACTACATGCTAGTTTGCGCAAATAGATGTATGTTTTACATTTAGCGCATGTATGATGTTTATTGTTGGCGCTTGATGAATGTTATTTTTCTTAAAAACTTATAACAACTTGCGCGCATCCATTTAGATCTAAGCGCCTACTTTAAAACTTAGACGGGTTATTAGGGTTGAAGTCATCGTCCAGTCTAGACCCAACAGTCTGATCAGACCATCTGACAGCCTAGATGGGTCGACCAGATGGCACCTATGCACAAGCATGTGGTGGCTATTGGTCGACTGCAGAAAGGCGTGTAGCGATGTCTGATTGAGACAACCAGTGAACGCTCATGATTAAGGCCCGGGGTCACACCCGCTTGCCAGAACTCATGAGGGACGTTCAGCCCTTAACGCATGCATTGTTGACCATGAGGTCGACTCAAGTCGGTTATGACTTGGTGCATGCAAGGGCAGGGGGTCTGACTAGGTTTGATGAGTGGATCCCTATTAATGGACCGTTGTAAGGTAGTAGGGCGCATAAGGAAATAAAATGAAGTCAATGGGATTTTCAAAAATTTTATTTTCTTGATTGGATCACTTGATGTTTGTATAACATGATGAGTGTTTATTTCATCTTATGTGGGCTGCCCAAATTTAATGTGTGCTGTGCTGGGGCCTGCGTGCCTGGATTATTATTTGTAAATTATTATTGTGATATGCGCATCACATTTTAATTAATTTATAATGTGTAATTGACCTGCGAGTCAATCATGTCTAGATAAATTAAATTGTATTTTAATCAGACATGAGCACAGAGCACACATGGCAGAGGCGCATGCAGCAAGTGGCTTCACCAGTGGGAGGTCTAGGGTTCGACTCTAGGACATGCGCATTTTACCTGGTGGGCGCATCTGAGCTGTAGTGGGCGCTTGGCCCCGAGTTGGGCCAGATGAAATGCTAAAGACCCATGAAGAGCTCAAGTGAAGACTTAAGTTAATTAAGGTCTTACTTAGGCTTAATGGGCTTTTACCACATAAGATCATCATGCTTTTAATTTACTGTTTAAGTAATTTAGTAACTGCATGATCTATTCTTCTGCTATCACCATAGGATTTGCATGATAGTAAGAAGATAAAAGGACCGTTAAAATCCAACGTTAAATATCAAGCACGTAAGCCTTCTGACGCGAAACCTCACTATTCTGACTATCGTTGGGGCTGTGTTGTACCCACTCAGTGGGCACGCCCATCTATCTTCAGACGGTGTGTGATTACACCTGCGTGTTACAGAGAAGGGATTTATCGCTTCTCGTTGCTCAGCATAGCACGTGGTGGTCCAGGGAGTAGGTCGGGTCAGCTTGACCATGTAGGCTACATATTGAGCATATGGTAGCTATATGGAGGCAGCCATCTGTGGGATCAGAGACTGTGTTGTACCAACTCAGTTGGCACAGTCTACTGGATTGCCCAGATGAAGGGGAATCGCACGGGTTGGCGATTGGCAGGGATTGCCTACCAGAGATTAGTGCTTGTACTTTCTGTGCATCTTATCTCGCCTGAGCGGGACGCGGAGACCAAGTATGAAATCTGGATCCCATCTCACTAAAAGAGTTTTACTCTTTCGGGCTGTTTTGCTGGATTTTTCAGCCAGATAAAATAGTGAGAAAAGAATCATTCTTAAGTCCTGAATTGATTCTAACATTGATACTGACCTTGCTGTTCTTGCAATGTTGTAGATTCTGCAGCAACGAACACCACAGCGTTCAATGTGCGATCCTTACTGGAAAGGGAGAAGTTTGCTGGGCCAAACTTCTCAGACTGGTACGGACACCTTAAGATTGTTCTTAAGGCTGAGAGGAAACTGTATGTCCTCGAGATGGCAATACCGCCTCAACCCGCTGCGAACGCCGCAAGGGCGGTTCGGGAAGCTTATGAGAAGCATGTCAATGATAGCATTGATGTCGCTTGCCTTATGCTTGCGTCTATGACGCCAGAGCTTCAGCGTCAGCATGAGGATTTATCTGCTATAGAAATTATAGCAAACCTCAAGATGCTGTATGCTGCACAGGCAAGGACTGAACTCTATAACTTGACTAAACTTTTCTTTCAGAGCAAACTGACTGAAGGGAGTCCAGTGGGAGCTCACGTACTCAAGATGATTGGGTACAAGGAGGCTCTAGAGAAACTGGGACACACCATCAATCAGGAGCTTGTTGTAGACATCATCCTGCAGTCTCTCCCGGCCTCTTTCGATCCATTCATCATTAATTTTAATATGAACAAGATCGACTGTACGCCGGCAGAGTTACTGAACATGCTCTTGACTACAGAGCAGACTCAGTCTCGTGAGAAGGGAAAGCCTTCATCCTCTGTCCTAATGGTTCCTTCAAGGAACAAGAAGAAGGGGAAGAAGGGCAAAGCCCCTATCAAGAGCTATAACAAGGCTCTAAAGCAAAAGATAAAGCGGTCAAAGGAATACAGATGTTTCCATTGTGGCCAGTTGGGTCACTGGAAAAAGGACTGTAAAGCGCTCCAAGGAGACAAGAAGGGAAGCAAGCCTTTCGCTTCTGGCTCAGGTATTTTTGTGACTGAAGTCATGCTATCTTCTTCTATTTCATGGGTGTTAGACACTGCATGTGGAGTTCACATTTGTTCAAATGTACAGGAACTCAAGAGAAGAAGACAGGTGGGACAGCATGAGGTGGACCTACGAGTAGGAAACGGGGCACGGGTTGCTGCTGTTGCTGTAGGAGAATATCACATCTCTTTACCATCTGGTCTTGTATTAGAACTTGACAATTGTTATTTTGTACCGAGCATAACTAAGAATATTATCTCTATTCCTGCTCTTGTCAGGAAAGGGTTTTCCTTTGAATGCAAGATTTCAAAGTGTTATATTTCTTTTGATAATATTGTTTATGCTACTGGGTCAATTAACAATGGGTTATTCATGTTGGACATGGAATGTTCTATACAACAGATTGATATTAAGAAAGCCAAGTATGCTGATGACAGCACCTTGTTATGGCATAGTCGTTTAGGCCATATTAACAAGAAGCGCATTAAGCGGTTGCATGACCATGGACTGCTGGGATCATTCTCCTATGAGGAGCTTGATACATGCAAAGCTTGTTTAATGGGTAAAATGACGAAGTCTCCTTTTTCTAATAAAGGTCAAAAGGTTTCAGGTTTACTTGATCTCATTCACAGTGATGTGTGTGGGCCATTTAGTAAACATGCCAGAGGTGGCTATTCATACTTCATTACCTTGACTGATGATTTCAGTAGGTATGGTTATGTCTATTTAATGAGACATAAGAGTGAATCTTTTGACAAGTTCAAAGAGTTCAAGAATGAAGTACAAAATCAGCTAGGCCGAAATATCAAGGCACTTCGTTCAGATCGAGGTGGAGAATACTTGAGTCATGAGTTTACTGACTATCTGAAGGAGTGTGGGATTATCTCACAGCTCACTCCGCCAGGAACACCGCAATGGAATGGTGTGTCCGAGAGGAGAAATAGAACCTTACTAGATATGGTTCGTTCTATGATGAGTCAGGCTACTCTACCTTACTCCTTTTGGGGATTTGCACTGGAAACAGCTGCAAAGGTACTAAACCGAGTGCCATCCAAGGCCGTTTCAAAGACTCCATATGAGTTATGGTATGGGAAACAGCCGAGCTTGAGATTTATTAAGATCTGGGGTTGCGAGGCTTATGTCAAAAAGCTCGCCTCTGGGAAACTAGAGAGCAGATCTGAGAAATGTATCTTTGTCGGTTACCCTAAAGAAACTAAGGGTTATTATTTCTACGATCCCAAAGAGAACAAAGTATTTGTTGCTCGGACGGCTATTTTTCTTGAGAAGGAATTTCTTCTGCAAGAGGCCAGTGGGAGAGAAATAAAGCTGGATGAGAATCCAGAAGAAGGACAAAGTAGTCAAGCACAGTTGGATGAGCCTGAGCCAGTAGATCAGGTTACTGAACAACCTGAGGCTCAGATATCACGGGAACCGCGAAGATCGGGAAGGATCCGTCGACAGCCTGAGCGCTATGACGGAGTCTACAATGTTGATGATGAACCCCTCACTTATGCGGATGCGGTTAGTGGACCGGAATCAGCGAGATGGCTTGAAGCTATGCGAGCCGAGATGGACTCCATGTCAGATAACCAAGTTTGGGATTTGGTTGATCTGCCTCTGGGAGTAATTCTTCAAGAAGAAGATTGACATGGATGGTAACGTGGTTACCTATAAAGGCAGGCTAGTTGCGAAAGGTTTCAAACAAGTCTACGGGATAGATTATGATGAAACTTTCTCTCCTGTAGCCATGTTCAAGTCTATTCGGATTATTCTTGCGATAGCGGCATATTATGATTATGAGATCTGGCAAATGGATGTGAAGACCGCTTTCCTTAATGGAAATTTAGAGGAGGATGTGTATATGGCACAACCTGAAGGTTTCACTAATCCATCAGATCGTCATAAAATATGCAAATTAAAGAAGTCCATTTATGGACTTAAACAAGCATCAAGAAGCTGGAATATTCGTTTTGATGAATCAATCTGTGAATTTGGTTTCATCAAGAATGAAGATGACCCGTGTGTATATAAGAGGTTTAGTGGGAGCGTGATTACTTTCCTAGTCCTCTACGTCGATGATATCTTAATCATTGGAAACGATATTCCTGAACTACATGCAGTCAAGGCATGGTTAAGAAAATGTTTCCAGATGAAAGATTTAGGAGAAGCAGCCTATGTATTAGGTGTGAAGATTGTTATGACCCACTTAGTAAGCAAACTATTTATTAACTTGGTGAACCGATTTGCAACATGGCCCAATCTATTAAAATGCTTAAGCCCAAGTTAACAATAGCAAGCCCACTAAGCCTTATATACCATATAATCTCTTCTCCCACTTCCAATATGGGACTAAACTCGGGGTATTACAATCTCCCCCACTTAAGACTTGACGTCCTCGTCAAGCCCAAACCTTAACACATGCCCAAGAATCATCCCTTAGTCGGCAGCATGTGAGGTCAGCCCAAAGGTGGCTCCACTATCCTCGGTAGCCCTTTCCTATTGGCCTCTCACCATGCTTGGGACTAAGTTTTGCTCTGATACCATTTGTTATGACCCACTTAGTAAGCAAACTATTTATTAACTTGGTGAACCGATTTGCAACATGGCCCAATCTATTAAAATGCTTAAGCCCAAGTTAACAATAGCAAGCCCACTAAGCCTTATATACCATATAATCTCTTCTCCCACTTCCAATATGGGACTAAACTCGGGGTATTACAAAGATCTACAGAGATAGATCTAAGAGGCTTCTCGGGCTGTGCCAGAGTACTTACATCGATAAAGTCCTGGAGAGATTCCATTTAGAAAATTCTAAAAGAGGATATCTTCCAGTCAGACATGGTCTGAATCTTTCAAAGAGTCAGTGTCCACAAACACAGACTGAGAAAGATGAAATGGACAATACGCCTTATGCTTCGGCTATTGGGTCCATTATGTATGCGATGTTGTGTACTCGCCCAGACGTCGCTTATGGGTTAAGCGTGACCAGTCGATTCCAAAGTAATCCAGGGAAGGCACACTGGATTGCGGTCAAAAACATTTTGAAATATCTTCGGAGGACCAAAGATATGTTCTTGATATATGGAGGTCAGGAAGAACTCAGTATTGAAGGATATACTGACGCTTCGTTCCAATCTGACCAGGATGATTTCCGATCGCAATCAGGCTATGTTTTTAGCTTGAATGGAGGAGCAGTGGTGTGGAAAAGTTTCAAATAATCAATTGTTGCTGATTCCACAACAGAAGCCGAGTATGTTGCAGCCTCAGAAGCATCTAAGGAGGCAGTGTGGATTCGTAAGTTCGTTCAGGAACTTGGTGTTGTTCCTTCGAGTGCAGATCCATTGGTTATCTTCTGTGATAACACTGGAGCAATAGCCTAAGCAAAGGAACCACGGTCGCACCAGAAGTCCAAGCACATACAGAGAAGGTTTCACTTGATCCGGGAGATCATTGATCATGGCGAGATCAAAATCTGCAAGGTTCATACAGATGACAATCTAGCTGACCCGCTTACAAAGCCTCTGGCGCAGCAGAAGCATGAGAAGCACTGTAATAATATGGGTTTGAGATTTCTCAACCATTAGATTAAGTGCAAGTGGGAGATTGTTGGGGTATGCCCTTAAGGCTAATGTTTGAGGCCTTGGGATTATTTCAGTATCATGTATAAACTCTATGTTTATAAAGGCAATGGTTGTTATTCAGGTTGTTACATTATCTGCCGCAATTTGTATAGTTCTGAATAATGTCTCAATGCTGTTCAGCTTGGCTGACATGCAGTCTTGTCCTTAGTCGAGATATCTTGGTGAACATGAGACAGCCTTGATATGATTGAGACTAATATGTGTTCTAATCTTATAGGATGCTTCGAGCATGGAATAAGATGTAGACTCATGGGTACATTGGATGTACTGGACAGACCCTACTTAGGATATTCAATTGCTTGTCACAATGTGAATAATCCTTATATGCAAACAAGTGGCATATTTCCTCTGACTTGAGATCACTTGTGTTTCTAAATGATGATTGGCATTGTTTTGAGGTAGTTCAATATCATTTGAAACATAATGGTTATAGACTATCTTGGATAATGAGCATGAGTCATGTTAGGGCACTAGTGATAGATATAGGATTGCCGTCTCCTTGTTTGGAGTGTGATGTTCTGAAGGGGCCCCCTGGATGAGATGGTTGAGAAAGTGTATGGCCATACCCAGATGACTATGTTCATCTGATCTAATCATTCTCATCATATTGGAATTACAGGCTTGACACGCTTGTCCAATAAGAACGTCCAGTGGCAAAGGAAACACATATGTCAAGTGACTTGGGTTCACACTTGTGCTATGGTTTGGGTGTAGTCTTGGAAGACTCTTTCCTTTAGAATTGATGCTAGATCGGTGAGATCAAGAGCATCAAGAGATGAATGGTTAGATCTTGAACCTTGTGGTTTAATTGATCTAGACCAATGCTTGGTTTGATTTGGTCTTTGAACCAAATCCAATTGAACCGGTTCATCATATGAACGCATGGTTCAATGGGAGAGAAAAAGTTTGCGGTCGGTTCACTTGGAGTGAACGCATGATCGCATACCTTGAAGCATTTGCTATTTTTGGAAATCGGTTTTCCAAAATGTGGAACGCCTCCACGTTCGAAGAGCAACGCTTCTCTAGTCGCCATCTTCTCCTCTCTCGACCTCTCTTGTGTCGTGTGGTGAGACTTCACGCAAAGGAGAAGAGAACAAAACCAAGAGACATCTCTCATCTCCTTCACGAAGGGAAACCTTGAAGCTTTGCTAGCACAAAGACGCCAAGGGAGTAGTCATCTTCACCTTGTGTGCGTCACCTTTGGAGGAGAGCCGCTCGCCCTCTTCTTCCAAGTCGCCATCCAAGCAATGGCAATGGTATGATCCTTGTGTTGATCTATACAATCTTCAAGTTGATTATATGACATGCAAACCGATTTTAGAAATCCTATGATTCCGCCCATGCAAATTTTAGAAGTGCATGCTTACTAGGGTTTCGCCCCCTTGCTAGGGACTTTCAATACTCACCAGAGAATGCAAAGAATCTAGTAGAAGCTAGCGGCGGCACAGAGCTCAATGGTGGAACATGTGTAGTAGTGTCGGCAGTTGAGGTAGTGTTTGGCCGGATCTTCCAATTGTTCTTTTCTTTAACAGTTGTGCGTTCTTGGCAACGCAGCGGCATGGGTTGGGTGCCATCTTTAAAATAGAGAAAATGAGAGTCCCCATGCTTGATAATGATCCTCATAGAAATACATGATTCTAGGTCCAATCGTGTGTTGCCAGCAGCAATTTTCATACCACTTGGGTCGATGCCGAGTGCAAGAGCAATGGAGGTGACAAGACCTCCCATAACTATCTGACCCTTGGTCGCTCGTGATATCTCTCCTTGACGAACCATCCCATCGCTCTCGCCTCTACCAAAGATGGTATGATTGAGAAAACTATTGGGAATCCCCGGGCTATTTAAAATCGAAAACAGCGGAAGCATGCCTGAAACGAGATTCCTAATTGAACAAAAAGGAACGTCTTACGAAGAATACAAAGGATGTGATAGGGGTATACCTCACTTAGCAGTTTGATGCTGGCGATGGCTGAGATGCGCAAAAGCCCGTCCTCTACAATCGAGCACACACGGACTGCCTCGAGACTCCTCTGCTCTGCGCATGTGCTAGCTTCGGGAGAAGAGATCCATGCCTCTAGCTTCTTCTCTACTTGCGCCAATCATGAAGACTGCGCGCCAAAGAGAAGGGGAAGCATTGGTGACAAGGAGTGGGCGGCACTACAACTTGTCCCAACCTTGATGCAAAAACTTTCTTTTTGTCATCACCTCCAAGACCCTCACGCCAGGGGCAGAGGGGAGGCGACAACAGGAGAGGAGAAAAGAGACTAGTGCAATATTCTCCCAAGTAGGCCTCTCTATTTATAATAGAAGTACCAACTTCTCTTTGGAGATTTTTCCCATGCGGGACTATGTACACAGGTGCCTACTCACAATTAAGCGTCATGGGTTCGAATCCCCACATACGCAATTAATTATAAATTGTGCCAAAGCATAGGTGCCTACTCACAATTAAGCGTCATGGGTTCGAATCCCGCAGATGCAATTAATTGTAAATTGCGCTCAAGCTTATTAATTAGCCAAGAGAAGAATTCTCTTGCCAATTAACAGTTTTATTTTATTCATGTGACTAAAGTGCAAAGCCCAACCTTGCACTAAGACCCTTGTTCGAAACATTTTGACACCTCAGGTCAACAGAGGTCAAACGTGGTCCACTAGAGTCAACTAGTGGTCAAACATGAACAAAATAAAGTCTCATCTCCTCATAAGAAAAACCATAGCATCAGCTTCCCAAAATGATCCGAATCATACAACGATCCGATCAGAGGCTAACCGATCAATACGGAGTCTCTAGCGTCTAGGTGTGTGACCCTGTAGGTCCCTCTGATGTTGGCAGTGATGACCCATTCATCACAAGCGGTGAGTGGCACCTAGCAGTACATCACCGCTACCCAAGTCATCGGAATAAATGTCGTCATCGACAACCTCAAACTGTGATAAGGAATAAGAGTATCCATGTCCCTTTTCCATACTAATCGTCCAAGTTGGACAAGCGTGTCACACTTGTATATTCAAACAACGATGGTCATGACTAAATCATGCTAAACCTGGGTGTGGCCACACGCTTTCAGTCATGCACCATCTAGGGGCCCATGGACATCAACCTTCCCTATGGGAAGGGGCAAATCCTCTATCGGTAAGATGAACCTCTCGTATTGCTTAAGATATACCCAATGACAACCGTTATAACCTCCCTGTTACGGCGAGGTGTTAGGTTGTATCAAAGTACATCCTTTACAATACAAAGATACAATTTTCCTCAAGTCAAAGGACAGATACAACTCTATCACTGTGAGATTCTTCTTCAGACACCAAGAAGAACTCTCCCGGCGGGTCGGTCCAGCATATCTCCCTTGATACACCCTTATGCCTGCGTTGAGCAACCCGTGCTAACCAGCGCATAAACGAGTCTCACCCGCACCATAGCTGTCCCCTATCCACTATGGTACTTGACTCGGGACATAAGCAAACTGAGATAGTAATATCTTGAGGGACATCATCATGTAAACATACATATGCGCAGATGTATAATAAACCACGACAACGACAATGCCAGGATATCTATAAATATCAATGTATGTAGTACATATGTCTAGACCAAAAGATAGGTCTCAGGGCATAACACTAACAATCTCCCACTTGCACTTAGACCTTATCGTTGAGGTACCTTAACCCCATGTCTCGAGTATGACCATCATGTTTCTGCTGCGCCTAAGCTTTGGTCAGTGGGTCTGCTAGATTGTTCTCTCTGTCAATTCTGCATATCTTCACGTCACCTCTGTCTATGATCTCCCGGATCAAGTGAAATCGCCTGAGTATGTGTTTGGATCGCTGATGTGATCTTGGTTCTTTAGCCTGCGCGATCGCACCATTGTTATCACAAAGGAGTTCAATGGGATCAACAGCACTAGGAACCACTTGAAGTTCATAAATGAACTTCTTGATCCAAACAGCTTCTTTGGCTGCCTCAGAAGCCGCAACATACTCCGCTTCTGTTGTAGAGTCTGCTACCGTGGATTGCTTAAAGCTCTTCCAGCAAACAACACCTCCATTTAGCAAGAACACATAGCCGGACTACGATTTGAAGTCATCTGGGTCTGACTGGAAAGAAGCATCTGTATAACCCTGTATACACAGATCTTCTTGTCCACCGTAGACTAAGAATAAATCTTTCGTCTTCCACAGATACTTCAAAATATTTTTCATGGCTGTCCAATGCTGGAAACCAGGGTTAGACTGGTATCTACTGGTTATGCTCACTACATAAGCCACATCTGGTCTCGTACATAACATGGCATACATGAGGGATCCCACTGCAGATGCATAAGGGACTCGACTCATCTCCTCTTTCTAAGCCTGTGTAGAGGGACACTGGCTCTTGGAAAGAGTAATGCCGTGCCTCATGGGAAGGTATCCCTTCTTGGACTGCTCCAAGTGAAACCTTTCTAGCACTTTGTCTATGTACGTGCTCTGACTCAGGGCAAGGAGTTTCTTGGATCTATCCCGGTAAATCCTCACACCTAAAATGTAGGCGGCCTCCCCTAAGTCTTTCATCTCAAAACACTTCCCCAACCATGTCTTCACAGCGTGAAGGGTAGGGACATCGTTTCCGATGAGTAGTATGTCAACGACATACAAGACCAGAAATGTGACCAAGCTCCCACTGATTTTCTTGTACACACAGGCGTCGTCTTCATTCTTGAGGAAGCCATAATTGAAGAAACCCCTTTCAAGAGGGGGGCGAAACCCTAAGTAGGCGCATATCATGAATTGCGCAAGGAAGCATAGGGTTTGTTGGGATCTTTTGCATGCCATATGATCAACATCATAACTTGTATAGATAAGAAGTAATTCATACCATAGCCATGAGTGGATGGCGACTTGGAAGTAAAGATCGAAGGGGATCTTCTCCAAAGAAGACACACACCAAAGTGATGAAGACTTCCTTCTTGCGCACCTCTTGTGCTAGCAAAAGTGCCAAGTTGTCCTTGTGTGGAGAAGATGAGATCTTTGCTAGGGCGATCAAGCTCTCACACTTGCTTGCGTGAACTCCCCTCTACACGAGAGTGGATCGGCCACACAAAATCAGAACCGAAATGCGTTTTGGCGTTTACAAGTTAAGTGGCGTTACATGACTTCCAATTATGGAAAGTCATGAAGCCATGCGCTTAAATCCATGCAAACCGCCCAAAAACGCTTTCATCATGAACCATGCGTTCACACATGTGTGAACCGGTTCAATCCAACGGTTCAATGCGTTTGGTACAAAGACCAAACCAAACCAGCCCAAGCCATGGTCTAGATCTCTCTGAACCAAATGGTTCAAGATCTAACCGTTCATCTCTTGATGCCTTTGATCTCACCGATCTAGCATCACTACTCTCGATCGAAGTTACCGATCTCATGCCCTAATCAATCAAACATGACCAGACCAGATCTCACTTACAATTAGAGTTCAAACTCCTTTAAACTGAATCAAAACAATTCAGTCCACACGATCTGACTCAAGAAAGCCATATCACCAAATTGTGTGACCCTGAGGGTTTCCTTTAAATGTCGGTAACGATAGCTTACGTTATCACGACCAGTGAGGGGTATCTAGCAACACATCACTGTCTCCCGATATAAAGGAAAAAGTCTTCCAAGACTACACCCAAACCACAGCACAAGTGTGAATCAACTTCACAAGGCATGCATGTATCCTTTGCCTACTGGATGTTCTTATTGGACAAGCGGGTCAAGCTTGTAACTCCAATATGATGAGCATGATCAGATCAGATGAACATAGTCACCTGGGTATGGCCATACACTTTCACAATCATCTCATCTAGGGGGCCCCTATAGAACATCACACTCCTTCAACAAGGAGACGGCAATCCTATATCTATCACTAGTGCCCTAACCTGAATCATAATCATTATCCAAGATAGTCTATAACCATTATATTTCAAATGATATTGAACTACCTCAAAACAATGACAATCATCATTTAGAAACGCAAGTGATCTCAAGTCAAAGGACATGTGCCACTTGATGCAAACAAGGATTATTCACATTGTGACAAGCAATTGAATATCCTAGTAGGGTCTGTCCAGTACATCCAATATACCCATGAGTCTACATCTTATTCCATGCTCGAAGCATCCTATAAGATTAGAACACATATTAGTCTCAATCATATCAAGGCTGTCTCATGTTCACCAAGATATCTCGACTAAGGACATATGCATGTCAGCCTAGCTGAATAGCTTTGAGACATTATTCAGAAGTATACATATTGCAGCAGACAATGCAACATACTGAATAACAACCATTGCCTTTATAAACATAAAAGTTTATATACATGATACTGATACAATCCCAAGGCC
Source organism: Costus lasius (assembly GCA_027563935.2). NCBI lineage: Eukaryota > Viridiplantae > Streptophyta > Magnoliopsida > Zingiberales > Costaceae > Costus > Costus lasius. The sequence goes on along the minus strand of CM050450.1, from coordinate 88,252,509 downwards.
TCAAACATTAGCCTTAAGGGCATACCCCAACAATCTCCCACTTGCACTTAATCTAATGGTTGAGAAATCTCAAACCCATATTATTACAGTGCTTCTCATGCTTCTGCTGCGTCAGAGGCTTGGTAAGCGGGTCAGCCAGATTGTCGTCTGTATGAACCTTGCAGATTTTGATCTCGCCTCGATCAATGATCTCCCGGATCAAGTGAAACCGTCTCTGTATGTGCTTGGACTTCTGGTGCGACCGTGGTTCCTTTGCTTGTGCTATAGCTCCAGTGTTATCACAGAAGATAACCAAAGGATCTGCACTCGAAGGAACGACACCAAGTTCCTGAATGAACTTACGAATCCACACTGCCTCCTATGATGCTTCCGAGGCTGCAACATACTCGGCTTCTGTTGTGGAATCAGCAACAGTTGACTGTTTGAAACTTTTCCACACCACTACTCCACCATTCAAGCTAAAAACATAGCCTGATTGCGATCGGAAATCATCCTGGTCCGACTGGAACAAAGCATCAGTATATCCTTCAATACTGAGTTCTTCCTGACCACCATATATCAAGAACAAAACTTTGGACCTCCGCAGATATTTTAAAATGTTCTTGACCGCAATCCAGTGTGCCTGACCTGGATTACTTTGGAATCGACTGGTCACGCTTAACCCGTAAGCGACGTCTGGGCGAGTACACAACATCGCATACATAATGGACCCAATAGCCGAAGCATAAGGCGTATTGTCCATTTCATCTTTCTCAGTCTGTGTTTGTGGACACTGACTCTTTGAAAGATTCAGACCATGTCTGACTGGAAGATATCCTCTTTTAGAATTCTCTAAATGAAATCTCTCCAGGACTTTATCGATGTAAGTACTCTGGCACAGCCCGAGAAGCCTCTTAGATCTATCCCTGTAGATCTTCACACCTAATACATAGGCTGCTTCTCCTAGATCTTTCATCTGAAAACATTTTCCTAACCATGCCTTAACAGCATGCAGTTCAGGAATATCGTTTCCAATGATTAAGATATCATCGACGTAGAGGACTAGGAAAGTAATCACGCTCCCACTAAACCTCTTATATACACACGGGTCATCTTCGTTCTTGATGAAACCAAACTCAGAGATTGATTCATCAAAACGAATATTCCAGCTTCTAGATGCTTGCTTAAGTCCATAAATGGACTTCTTTAACTTGCATATTTTATGACGATCTGATGGATTAGTGAAACCTTCAGGTTGTGTCATATACACATCCTCATCCAATTTTCCATTAAGGAAAGCGGTCTTCACATCCATCTGCCAGATCTCATAATCGTAATATGCTGCTATCACGAAAAGAATCCGAATAGACTTGAACATGGCTACAGGAGAGAAAGTTTCATCATAATCTATCCCGTAGATTTGTTTGAAACCTTTCGCTACTAGCCTGCCTTTATAGGTAACCACGTTACCATCCATGTCAATCTTCTTCTTGAAGATCCATTTACAGCCTATAGGAATTACTCGCGGAGGCGGATCAACCAAATCCCAGACTTGGTTATCTGACATGGAGTCCATTTCGACTCGCATAGCTTCAAGCCATCTAGCTGACTCCGGTCCACTGACCGCATCCGCATAAGTAAGGGGCTCATCATTATCAATGATGTAGACTCCGTCATAGCGCTCAGGCTGTCGACGGATCCTTCCCGATCTTCGCGGTTCCCGTGATATCTGAGCCTCAGGTTGTTCAGTAACCTGATCTACCGGCTCAGGCTCATCCAACTGTGCTTGACTACTTTGTCCTTCCTCTGGATTCTCATCCAGCTTTATTTCTCTCCCACTGGCCTCTTGCAGAAGAAACTCCTTCTCAAGAAAAATGGCCGTCCGAGCAACAAATACCTTGTTCTCTTTGGGATCGTAGAAATAATAACCCTTAGTTTCCTTAGGGTAACCGACAAAGATGCATTTCTCAGATCTGCTCTCCAGTTTCCCAGAGGCGAGCTTTTTGACATAAGCCTCGCAACCCCAGATCTTAATAAATGTCAAGCTCGGCTGTTTCCCATACCATAACTCATATGGAGTCTTTGAAACGGCCTTGGATGGCACTCGGTTTAGTACCTTTGCAGCTGTTTCCAGTGCAAATCCCCAAAAGGAGTAAGGTAGAGTAGCCTGACTCATCATCGAACGAACCATATCCAGTAAGGTTCTGTTCCTCCTCTCGGACACACCATTCCATTGTGGTGTTCCTGGCGGAGTGAGCTGTGAGATAATCCCACACTCCTTCAGATAGTCAGTAAACTCTCGACTTAGGTATTCTCCACCTCGATCAGAACGAAGTGCCTTGATATTTCGGCCTAGCTGATTTTGTACTTCATTTTTGAACTCTTTGAACTTGTCAAAAGATTCACTCTTATGTCTCATCAGATAGACATACCCATATCTACTGAAATCATCAGTAAAGGTAATGAAGTACGAATAGCCACCTCTGGCATGTTTACTAAATGGCCCACACACATCACTGTGTATAAGGTCAAGTAAACCTGAAGCCCTTTGACCTTTGCGAGGAAAAGGAGCCTTCGTCATTTTACCCATTAAACAAGCTTTGCATGTATCAATCTCCTCATAGGAGAATGATCCCAGCAGTCCATGATCGTGCAACCGCTTAATGCGCTTCTTGTTAATATGGCCTAAACGACTATGCCATAGCAAGGTGCTGTCATCAGCATACTTGGCTTTCTTATTATCAATGTTTTGTATAGAATATTCCATGTCCAACATGAATAACCCATTGTTAATTGAACCAGTAGCATAAACAATATTATCTAGAGTAAGATAACACTTTGAAATCTTGCATTCAAAGGAAAACCCTTTCCTGACAAGAGCAGGAATAGAGATAATATTTTTGGTAATACTGGGTACAAAGTAACAATTGTTTAATTCTAATACAATGCCAGATGGTAATGAGATGTAATAATCCCCTACAGCAACAGCAGCAACCCGTGCCCCGTTTCCAACTCGTAGGTCCACCTCATGCTGTCCCACCTGTCTTCTTCTCTTGAGTTCCTGTACATTTGAACAAATGTGAACTCCACATGCAGTGTCCAACACCCATGAAATAGAAGAAGAAGATATCATGACCTCAGTCACAAATATACCTGAGCCAGAAGCGATGCTTCCCTTCTTGTCTCCTTGGAGCGCTTTACAGTCCTTTTTCCAGTGACCCAGCTGGCCACAATGGAAACACCTGTTGTCCTTCGACCGCTTCACCTTCTGTTTCAGAGCCTTGCTGTAGTTCTTGACAGGGGCCTTGCCCTTCTTCCCCTTCTTCTTGTTCCTGGAGGGGAACATCAAGACAGAGGTTGAAGGCTTTCCCTTCAGAGTTTCCTCCGTGGTCAAGAGCATATTCAGCAACTCTGCCGGAGTACAATCGATTTTGTTCATATTAAAGTTAATAATGAACGCATCGAAAGAAGGCGGGAGAGACTGCAGAATAATGTCTACAGCAAGCTCCTGATTGATGGTATGCCCCAGTTTCTCCAGAGCCTCCTTGTGCCCAATCATCTTGAGCACGTGAGCTCCCACTGGGCTCCCTTCAGCCAGTTTGCTCTGAAAGAAAAGCTTAGTCAGATTATAGCGTTCAGTCCTCGCCTGTGCAGCATACAGCCTCTTGAGGTTTGCTATAATTTCTATAGCAGACATATCCTCATGCTGACGCTGCAGCGGTGGCGTCATAGACGCTAGCATCAGGCAAGCGACATCAATGCTATCATTGATATGCTTTTCATAGGGTTCACGAACCGCCCTTGCGGCGTTCGCAGCGGGTTGAGGCGGTATAGCCGTCTCGAGGACATACAGTTTCCTCTCTGCCTTAAGAACAATCTTAAGGTGTCCGTACCAGTCTGAGAAGTTTGGCCCAGCAAACTTCTCCCTTTCCAGTAGGGATCGCACATTGAAGCTCATGGTGTTCGTTGCTGCAGGAATCTACAACAATGCAAGAACAGCAAGGTCAGTATCAATGTTTAGAATCAATCCAGGACTTAAGAAAGATTCTTTTCTCACTATTTTATCTGACTGAAAAATCCATTAAAACAGTCCGAAAGAGTAACACTCTTTTAGTGAGATGGGATCCAGATTTCATACTTGGTCTCCGCGTCCCGCTCAGGCGAGATAAGATGCACAGAGAGTACAAGCACTAATTTCTGGTAGGCAGTCCCTGCCAATCGCCAACCCGTGCGATTCCCCTTCATCTGGGCAATCCAGCAGACTGTGCCAACTGAGTTGGTACAACACAGTCTCTGACCCCACAGATGGCTGCCTCCATGTAGCTACCATATGCCCCATATGTAGCCTACATGGTCAAGCTGACCTGACCTACTCCCTGGACCACCACGTGCTATGCTGAGCAACGAGAAGCGATAAATCCCTTCTCTGTAACACGCAGGTGAAATCACACACCGTCTGAAGATAGATGGACGTGCCCACTGAGTGGGTACAACACGGCTCCAACGATAGTCAGAACAGTGAGGTTTCGCATCAGAAGGCATTACGTGCTTGATATTTTAGCGTTGGATTTTAACGGTCTTTTATCTTCTTAACTATCATGCAAATCCTATGGTGATAGCAGAAGATAAATAAATCATGCATTTCTAATTATTTAGAAAATAATAGAAAGCATGGATCTTATGTGGTAAAAGCCCATAGAGCCTAAGTAAGACCTTAAATCAACTTAAGTCTTCACTTGCTCTTCTTGGGTCTTTTGCATCTCATCTAGTCCAACCCAGGGCCCTAGCGCTCAATGCAGCTCAGGTGCGCCCACCAGCTGAATGCTCCTCTGCGATGTGTGCTTTTGTGCTCTTGTCTAATTAAAATACATTTTAATCTATCTAGACAAGCTTGACTCGCAGGTCAATTATACAATAAATTAATTAAAAATGTGATTCGCAGATCACAAAAATAATAATTTACCAGGCTCGCAGGCCCCAGCACAGCACACATTGAAAGGGCAACCCACATAAGATTAAATAAACAAGCATCATGGCATCATTCAATCAACATGTGATCCATAAAGAAAATAAAATTTTGAAAACCCATTGGCATCAATTTTAATTTTCTTATGTGCCCTACAACCTTACAACGGTCCATTGATAGGGATCCACTCATCAATCTAGTCAGATCCACTGCCCTTGCATGCACCAAGTCCTAACTGACTCGAGTTGACCTAATGGTCAACCATGCATGCGCCAAGGGCTGAACAACCCTCATGAGTTCTGGCAAGCGGGTGTGACCCCGGGTCTAACTCATGTGTGTTCACTAGTCGTCTCAACCAGACCTCGCTACACGCCTTTGATGCAGTCAACCCATAGCCACCTCGTGCTTGCGCACAGGTGCTATCTGGTCAACCCATCTAGGCTGTCAGATGGTCTGATCAGACTAATTTGATCTATACTAGATGATGCTTTCAACCCCATCAACCCGTCTAAGGGTTTACAATAGGCGCATCTTAGATCTAATCATAGGCGCGCAAGTTAAGTTTTGATAAACAACATGAACCAAGCGCCAACAACAAGTCATGCGAAAGCATAAACAAACAACATGCGCCACCAACAAGGTATACATCTTATTTTCGCATGAAGAAACTATTAGATCTAAACACTTGCGCAAGCATGGATCACAAGAGCAAACATAGCAATCATATTAGCATGCATAAAGCCTGCTCTGATACCAATTGAAGAAACCCCTTTCAAGAGGGGGGCGAAACCCTAAGTAGGCGCATATCATGAATTGCGCAAGGAAGCATAGGGTTTGTTGGGATCTTTTGCATGCCATATGATCAACATCATAACTTGTATAGATAAGAAGTAATTCATACCATAGCCATGAGTGGATGGCGACTTGGAAGTAAAGATCGAAGGGGATCTTCTCCAAAGAAGACACACACCAAAGTGATGAAGACTTCCTTCTTGCGCACCTCTTGTGCTAGCAAAAGTGCCAAGTTGTCCTTGTGTGGAGAAGATGAGATCTTTGCTAGGGCGATCAAGCTCTCACACTTGCTTGCGTGAACTCCCCTCTACACGAGAGTGGATCGGCCACACAAAATCAGAACTGAAATGCGTTTTGGCGTTTACAAGTTAAGTGGCGTTACATGACTTCCAATTATGGAAAGTCATGAAGCCATGCGCTTAAATCCATGCAAACCGCCCAAAAACGCTTTCATCATGAACCATGCGTTCACACATGTGTGAACCGATTCAATCCAACGGTTCAATGCGTTTGGTACAAAGACCAAACCAAACCAGCCCAAGCCATGGTCTAGATCTCTCTGAACCAAATGGTTCAAGATCTAACCGTTCATCTCTTGATGCCTTTGATCTCACCGATCTAGCATCACTACTCTCGATCGAAGCTTACCGATCTCATGCCCTAATCAATCAAACATGACCAGACCAGATCTCACTTACAATTAGAGTTCAAACTCCTTTAAACTGAATCAAAACAATTCAGTCCACACGATCTGACTCAAGAAAGCCATATCACCAAATTGTGTGACCCTGAGGGTTTCCTTTAAATGTCGGTAACGATAACTTACGTTATCACGACCAGTGAGGGGTATCTAGCAACACATCACTGTCTCCCGATATAAAGGAAAAAGTCTTCCAAGACTACACCCAAACCACAGCACAAGTGTGAATCAACTTCACAAGGCATGCATGTATCCTTTGCCTACTGGATGTTCTTATTGGACAAGCGGGTCAAGCTTGTAACTCCAATATGATGAGCATGATCAGATCAGATGAACATAGTCACCTGGGTATGGCCATACACTTTCACAATCATCTCATCTAGGGGGCCCCTATAGAACATCACACTCCTTCAACAAGGAGACGGCAATCCTATATCTATCACTAGTGCCCTAACCTGAATCATAATCATTATCCAAGATAGTCTATAACCATTATATTTCAAATGATATTGAACTACCTCAAAACAATGACAATCATCATTTAGAAACACAAGTGATCTCAAGTCAAAGGACATGTGCCACTTGATGCAAACAAGGATTATTCACATTGTGACAAGCAATTGAATATCCTAGTAGGGTCTGTCCAGTACATCCAATGTACCCATGAGTCTACATCTTATTCCATGCTCGAAGCATCCTATAAGATTAGAACACATATAGTCTCAATCATATCAAGGCTGTCTCATGTTCACCAAGATATCTCGACTAAGGACTTATGCATGTCAGCCTAGCTGAACAGCTTTGAGACATTATTCAGAAGTATACATATTGCAGCAGACAATGCAACATACTGAATAACAACCATTGCCTTTATAAACATAAAAGTTTATATACATGATACTGATACAATCCCAAGGCCTCAAACATTAGCCTTAAGGGCATACCCCAATAATAATCTCTCACTGCTTCGTCAAAACAAATATTCCAACTTCGAGAGGCTTGCTTTAATCCATAGATGGATCTTTTCAGCTTGCATACTTTATGAGCATTGGCTGGGTGAACGAACCCTTCAGGCTATGTCATAAACACATCCTCTGATAGGTTTCCATTAAGGAAAGCTGTCTTCACGTCCATTTGCCAGATATCATAGTCGTAGTAGGCAGCTAAAGCAAACATGATCCGAATGGATTTAAACATGGCAACTGGCAAAAATGTTTCGTCATAGTCCACCCCGTGGACCTGCCTGAAACCTTTGGCCACTAGTCTACCTTTGTAGGTAACCACATTGCCATCCATGTCTGTCATCTTTTTGAAGACCCATTTACACCCTATGGGCTTTGCCCCATTAGGCTGCTCAACCAAATCCCAAACCTGGTTAGCAGACATAGAATCCATCTCGGACCTCATGGCCTCTAGCCATCTCTCGAAGTCTGGTCCAGCGATTGCTTCCTCATAAGTCTTAGGTTCATCCTCAATAATGAGAATGTCATCGTGTTGAGTAGGCAGCGACCCATACCTATCAGGTGCACGACGTACCCTCTCAGACCTACGTGGAGCCTGTGCCTGAGCCTCAGGTTGGTCTACAACCTGTACTGGTGGCTCAGATTCCATCTCAACCTCTGTGTCTTGTGGATGATCTTGGACCTCGTCCAAATCAAAACTTATCTCACTGGCTTCTTTCAAGATGAATTGTTTCTCAAGAAAGACAGCGCCACGGGTGACAAAAACTTTGTCCTCAGTGGGATTACAGAAGTTGTATCCTCTGGTTTCTTTAGGATATCCCACAAACACACATTTATCTGACCTGGGCTCTAGCTTACTAGAATTTTGACGCTTAACAAAAGCTTCGCATCCCCAGATCCTCATAAATGTGAGGTTAGGTTGTCTCCCAGTCCACAACTCATGTGGAGATACGGGAACACTCTTAGATGGAATGTTATTCAGTGTCAAAGCAGCTATCTCTAAGGCACGTCCCCAATAATATGGAGGTAGAGTTGCTTGACTCATCATGCACCGAACCATGTCTAGTAGGGTTTGATTCTGCCTCTCAGACACACCATTCCATTGGGGTGTCCCAGGAGGGGTGAGCTGTGAGAGAATCCCACACTCTTTCAGATAGTCAACAAACTCATGGCTCAAGTACTCTCCGCCTCGATCAGATCGAAGAGCCTTTATGGATCGTCCAAGCTGGTTCTCTACTTCAGTCTTGAACTCCTTGAATTTCTCCAAGGATTTTGACTTATGACTCATCAGATAGACATATCTATATCTACTTAAATCGTCAGTAAATGTGATGAAGTATACAAACCCACCTCTGGCTTGTTTGTTGAATGGCCCACGCACATCGCTGTGTATGAGATCCAATAAACCGGTGGCCCCTTCACCTTTCTTGGCGAATGGTGCTTTTGTCATCATGCCCAACAAATAAGGCTTGCAAACATCAAATTCCTCAAAGGAATCTGAATCCAAGAATCCATTTGCATGGAGTTGTTGGATGCGATTCTTGTTGATGTGCCCTAGACGACAGTGCCAAAGATAAGTGTTGTAGAAACCACTTAGCTTGATCCTTTTAGTATTTACATTGCACATAGAACTCTGCATGTCCAAGACATACAAGCCATTGCATAAAGTACCAGAACCATAGAACATGTCTGCCAATGAAAAAGAACAGGTGTTTTCTTTGATTGCAACATTGAATCCTTTCCTCGCTAAGGCAGGAATGGATATGATGTTCTTGGTAATCAATGGTACATAGTAACAACGATCGAGTTCTAGTTGAAGCCCCGACGGCAGTGAGAGAGTGAGGTTTCCCATGGTCACAGCCGCAACCTGTGCACCGTTACCGACCCGAAGGTCAATCTCTCCTGGTCAAACTGTCCTACTTCGTTTGAGCCCTTGCATACTTGTACAAATATGCGCTCCACATGCGGTATCAAGTACCCATGTGTTCGAAGTAGACTTGTACAAATATGAGTCTGAAGATGAAGGAGTCACCCTTCTCTTCACCTCTTTCTGGTGTTGCCTTTTATAGCGCTCGAGCTTGGGGTCACCCCTCAAGTTTCTACACCAGTCCATCTTGTCCTCCCAAAGGACGGATCACAGTTTTAATCCGCTATTGTTTGTAGACATGATCTACAATAAAGACATGCAGATTAGTACTACATTTTTAATCATTTAATCTGGACTTTAAATAAATGATTGTTTCTCACTATTTTATCAGATTGACAACCTTCTTATGTCAATCCAGGAAACCACAAAATTTCCAAAGTGAGATGGGATCCTTGTTCCTCACACGGCCCCGCGTCCCACGAGGGCGGGATGTACTGCACGAGGTGACGCATGTATCTCAAGGTAGGCATGCCGACCAATTGCAACTAGGCAATTCCCCTTCTCAAGACAGTTTAGGCACTTTGTGTCCAACGAGGGCTGGATACAGCGCGAAGTCCTAACTTCTTGAGGCTGCTTCTAGAAACTTTCATCATGTGGACAAACCACATATGGAAGTTCTAGTCATGTCCGACCTGACTATTATGCCCAGGCCAACAATTTCCATGCGAAAGGCGCGTCCAGATTTTTAACTGGACTGGGAAAATTATTGTCACCACACGCCTCCTAAAGATAGATGGGTGTGTCCCACGAGGGTGGGAAACAGTGCACAGAACCATCGATCGATAGTTTGACGAGGGCAACATGTTAGAAAGCAGGAACGGGACTTGATATAATTTTGAGAGGGTTTGGGTGGTGTCATACCACATTCATTTTATCTTATGTCTACCATTACTGGCATGCACCCAATAGTGATAACATAAAATAAAACAATCAGAGCATGGCAATAAAAGCAGTAAAACATGATATGGTTATAACCTAGACAAGGGAAACAAGCCCCTAGACCTAGACAGTACACCTAGCACTACCAAAAGCTCTAAGCGTTTAGCCCATGCTCCAAGCCATTGGCTCCTAGCTCTGAGTGCTTTAGAGTCATGCTTCAACCCCAGGTGCATCTCCAAGGTTTCATGCTCCACCTGTGTTAGCTCGCAAACCCTAGGCTCCTCCTAGGTTTCGGCCAACACTCTCCTCTACCCTTGTCAGCTCGCAAACCCAAGGCTCGTCCTAGGGTTCGGCCAACGTGGGGCGCCACCATGACCACATAGGGGGCTATGTTGCACCACTTCTAGATCAGCCCATGAAACTTATTTGATGCGCCTCTAGGATGCCCTAGAAGCCATCAAAGTCTCGTCCAATTAAGAAGTGCGCGCAAGCCCTCTTCATCAGCCCCTATTCCTTAAGATGCACCACTAGGAGGAACCCTAAAAGCCACCAAGGAGTCGGCTAACAAAGAAGCTACCTATCTTGGTTAGGTGCGCAAGAGAGAAGGTTTGATGCGCCATTGTCTTCCCTAATCTTCAACTTGATTTTACAACACAAATAAAGAAAAGGGGCGGCTCGCAGGCCTCACAATAATGTTGGGGGTATGCCCTTAAGGCTAATGTTTGAGGCCTTGGGATTCTTTCAGTATCATGTATAAACTCTTATGTTTATAAAGGCAATGGTTGTTATTCAGTTTGTTACATTGTCTGCTGCAATAAGTGTACTTCTGAATAATGTCTCAATGCTGTTCAGCTTGGCTGACATGCTATATGTCCTTAGTCGAAATATCTTGGTGAACATGAGACAGCCTTGATATGATTGAGACTAATATGTGTTCTAATCTTATAGGATGCTTCGAGTATGGAATAAGATGTAGACTCATGGGTACATTGGATGTACTGGACAGACCCTACTAGGATATTCAATTGCTTGTCACAATGTGAATAATCCTTGTTTGCAACAAGTGGCACATGTCCTCTGACTTGAGATCACTTGTGTTTCTAAATGATGATTGTCATTGTTTTGAGGTAGTTCAATATCATTTGAAACATAATGGTTATAGACTATATTGGATAATGATCATGAGTCAGGTTAGGACACTAGTGATAGATAAAGGATTGCCGTCTCCTAGTTTGGAGTGTGATGTTCTAAAGGGGCCCCCTGGATGAGATGATTGAGAAAGTGTATGGCCATACCCAGATGACTATGTTCATCTGATCTAATCATGCTCATCATATTGGAGCTACAGGCTTGACACGCTTGTCCAATAAGAACATCCAGTGGCAAAGGAAACATGTATGCCTTGTGAAGTGGATTCACACTTGTGCTGTGGTTTGGGTGTAGTCTTGGAAGACTCTTTCCTTTATATCGGGAGACAGTGATGTGTTGCTAGATACCCCTCACTGATCGTGATAACGTAAGTTATCGTTACCGACATTTAAAGGAAACCCTCAGGGTCGCACAATTTGATGATATGGCTTACTTAAGTCAGATCGTGTGGACTGAATTGTTTTGGTTCAGTTTAAAGGAGTTTAAACTCTGATTGTAAGTGAGATCTGGTCTGATCATGTTTGATTGATTAGGGCTTGAGATCGGTAAGCTTCGATCAAGAGTATTGATGCTAGATCGGTGAGATCAAGAGCATCAGGAGATGAACGGTTAGATCTGGAGCCATAGGGTTTAATGAGATCTAGACCATGGCTTGGGCTGATTTGATTTGGTTTTTGAACCAAATACAATTGGATCAATTTAGCTTGAACCGGTTCACATGAGTGAACGCATGGTTCAATGCTTGTAAGCGTTTTTGGTCGGTTTTGAGATCATGGCTTCATGTCATTCTATTTTTTGGAATGTCATCAATGCCACTTCGCTAAGACGCAAAAATGCCTCAACGCTCCTCTCTTCTCGTGTGACCGCTTGCACTCTCGTGTAGAAGGTGGGTTGACGAAAGAGAAGGGATTCGGCCGAGCAAAGAAGTCTCTATCATCTCCTCCATACGACAAGACCCCTTGAAGCTTTGCTAGCACAAAGGTGATAAGGGAGTAGCCATCTTCACCTTGTGTGCGTCACCTTTGGAGGAGAGCCACATCGCCCTCTTCTTCCAAGTCGCCATCCATCCATGGCAATGGTAAGATCACATCTTGATCTTAAGTTAAATTAAGTTGATCATATGGTTATACCACATGCGATCTTATGAAACCCTAGAAATCCTTGCTTTCGCTCTCAAAGTTTATATGCGCCTCCTATTAGGGTTTCGGCCCCTTTGCTTTAGGGGTTTTACAATTGGTATCAGAGCGGTTTTGGTATACTTCATATGATTGCTTTGATGTGATTGTGATCCATGCTTGATGCTATGTTTGCGCTTGCGCTTATGGTAATGATCTAAGAGTTGTCTACATGCGACAAGATTACTTGTATGTTTATTTCATAGTGCCGCATGTATGAAAGTTATGCTAGTTGGCGCATGTTGATGTTTTTGACAAAACCTTGTTATCTTGCGCGACTCACTTAGATCTAAGCGCCTACTATAAACCCTTAGACGGGTTGATAGGGTTGAAGTCACAGTCGAGTCTAGATCCAACCAGTCTGATCAGACTATCTGACAGCCTAGATGGGTTGACCAGATGGCACCTGTGCGCAAGCACGAGGTGGCTATAGGTCGACTGCAGACAGGCATGTAGCGAAGTCTGGTTGAGACAATCAGTGAACACACATGAGTTAGGCCCGGGGTCACACCCGCTTGCCAGAACTCATGAGGGTTGTTCTGCCCTTGGCGCATGCATGGTTGACCATTGGGTCGACTCAAGTCAGTTAGGACTTGGTGCATGCAAGGGCAGTGGATCTGACTAGACATGATGAGTGGATCCCTATTAATGGACCGTTGTAAGGTAGTAGGGCACATAAGAAAAATAAAATTGATGCCAAGGGGTTTTCAAAAATTTTATTTTTGTTATTGGATCACATGATGAATGAATACCATGATTTATGTCTATTTAATCTTATGTGGGCTGCCTAAATTAATGTGTGCTGTGCTGGGGCCTGCGAGCCTGGATTAAATTATAAATTAATATTATTGTGATCTGCGTATCATATTTTTAATTAATTTATTGTGTAATTGACCTGCGTGTCAATCTTGTCTAGATAGATTAAATTGTAATTTTAATCAGACAAGAGCACAGAGCACACATGGCATTGGCGCATGCAGCAGTGGCTTGACCAGGTGGGAGGTCCAGGGTTCGACTCTGGGACAGGCGCATTTACCTGGTGGGCGCACCTGAGCTGCAGTAGGCGCTTGGGCCCTGGGTTGGGCCAGATGAGATGCAAAAGACCCATGGAGAGCTCAAGTGAAGACTTAAGTTAAATTAGGGTCTTACTTAGGGTTAATGGGCTTTTACCACATAAGATCAGCATGCTTTCTATTTATTGTTTATATAATTAGAACTGCATGATTTAATCTTCTGCTATCACCATATGGTTTGCATGATAGTTAAGAAGATAAAAGGACCGTTAAAATCCAACGCGAAATATCAAGCGCGTAAGCCTTCTGACGCGAAACCTCACTGTTCTGACTATCGTTGGGGCCGTGTTGTACCCACTCAGTGGGCACGCCCATCTATCTTCAGACGGTGTGTGATTACACCTGCGTGTTACAGAGAAGGGATTTATCGCTTCTCGTTGCTCAGCATAGCACGTGGTGGTCCAGGGAGTTGGTCAGGTCAGCTTGACCATGTAGGATACATATGGGGCATATGTTAGCTATATGGAGGCAGCCATCTGTGGGATCAGAGACTGTGTTGTACCAACTCAGTTGGCACAGTCTGCTGGATTGCCCAGATGAAGGGGAATCGCACGGGTTGGCGATTGGCAGGGACTGCCTACCAGAAATTAGTGCTTGTACTCTTTGTGCATCTTATCTCGCCTGAGCGGGACGCGGAGACCAAGTATAAAATCTGGATCCCATCTCACTAAAAGAGTGTTACTCTTTCGGACTGTTTTTATGGATTTTTCAGTCAGATAAAATAGTGAGAAAAGAATCATTCTTAAGTCCTGGATTGATTCTAAACATTGATACTGACCTTGCTGTTCTTGCATTGTTGTAGATTCCTGCAGCAACGAACACCATGAGCTTCAATGTGCGATCCCTACTGGAAAGGGAGAAGTTTGCCGGGCCAAACTTCTCAGACTGGTACGGACACCTTAAGATTGTTCTTAAGGCTGAGAGGAAACTGTATGTCCTCGAGACGGCTACACCGCCTCAGCGAGGGGTATCTAGCAACACATCACTGTCTCCCGATATAAAGGAAAGAGTCTTCCAAGACTCCACCCAACCACAGCATAAGTGTGAATCAACTCACTAGGCATGCATGATTCCTTTGCCACTGGATGTTCTTATTGGACAAGCATGTCAAGCCTGTAACTCCAATACGATGAGCATGATTAGATCAGATGCACATAGTCATCTGGGTATGGCCATACACTTCCTCAATCATCTCATATAGGGGGGCCCTTTAGAACATCACACTCCTTAAACAAGGAGACGGCAATCCTTTATCTATCACAAGTGCCCTAACCTGACTCAAGCTCACCATCCAAGATAGTCTATAATCATTATGTTTCAAATGATATTGAACTACCTCAAAACAATGACAATCATCATTTAGAAACATAAGTGATCTCAAGTCAAAGGACATGTGCCACTTAGTGCTTACAAGGATCATTCACATTGTGACAAGCAATGGAATATCCGAGTAGGGTCTATCCAGTACATCCAATGTACCCATGAGTCTACATCTTATTCCATGCTCGAAGCATCCTATAAGATTAGCACTCATATCAGTCTCAATCATATCAAGGCTGTCTCATGTTCACCAAGATATCTCGACTAAGGACATAAAGCCTGTCAGCCTAGCTGAACAGCTTTGAGACATTATTCAGAAGTACACTTATTACAGCAGACAAGGTAACAACCTGAATAATAACCATGCCTTTATAAACTTAAGAGTTTATTACATGATACTTATACAATCCCAAGGCCTCAAACATTAGCCTTAAGGGCATACCCCAACAATCTCCCACTTGCACTTAATCTAATGGTTGAGAAATCTCAAACCCATATTATTACAGTGCTTCTCATGCTTCTGCTGCGCCAGAGGTTTGGTAAGTGGGTCTGCCAGATTGTCATCTGTATGAACCTTGCATATTTTGATCTCGCCTCGATCAATGATCTCCCGGATCAAGTGAAACCGTCTCTGTATGTGCTTGGACTTCTGGTGCGACCGCGGTTCCTTTGCTTGTGCGATGGCTCCAGTGTTATCACAGAAGATAACCAAAGGATCAGCACTCGAAGGAACGACACCAAGTTCTCTCACGAACTTACGAATCCACACTGCCTCCTTGGATGCTTCCGAGGCTGCAACATACTCGGCTTCTGTTGTGGAATCAGCAACAGTTGACTGTTTGAAACTTTTCCACACCACTGCTCCACCATTCAAGCTAAAAACATAGCCTGATTGCGATCGGAAATCATCCTGGTTCGACTGGAACGAAGCGTCAGTATATCCCTCTATACTGAGTTCTTCCTGACCACCATATATCAAGAACATATCTTTGGTCCTCCGCAGATATTTTAAAATGTTCTTGACTGCAATCCAGTGCGCCAAACCTGGATTACTTTGGAATCGACTGGTCACGCTTAACCCGTAAGCGACGTCTGGGCGAGTACACAACATCGCATACATAATGGACCCAATAGCCGAAGCATAAGGCGTATTGTCCATTTCATCTTTCTCAGTCTGTGTTTGTGGACACTGACTCTTCGAAAGATTCAGACCATGTCTGACTGGAAGATATCCACGTTTAGAATTCTCTAAATGGAATCTCTCCAGGACCTTATCGATGTAAGTACTCTGGCACAGCCCGAGAAGCCTCTTAGATCTATCCCTGTAGATCTTCACACCTAATACATAGGCTGCTTCTCCTAAATCTTTCATCTGGAAACATTTTCCTAACCATGCCTTAACAGCATGCAGTTCAGGAATATCATTTCCAATGATTAAGATATCATCGACGTAGAGGATTAGGAATGTAATTACGCTCCCACTAAACCTCTTATATACACACGGGTTATCCTCGTTCTTGATGAAACCAAACTCAGAGATTGATTCATCAAAACGAATATTCCAGCTCCTAGATGCTTGTTTAAGTCCATAAATGGACTTCTTTAACTTGCATATTTTATGACGATCTGATGGATTAGTGAAACCTTCTGGTTGTGTCATATACACATCTTCATCCAGATTTCCATTAAGGAAAGCTGTCTTCACATCCATCTGCCAGATCTCATAATCGTAATATGCAGCTATCGCGAAAAGAATCCGAATAGACTTAAACATGGCTACAGGTGAGAAAGTTTCATCATAATCTATCCCGTAGATTTGTTTGAAACCTTTCGCAACTAGCCTGCCTTTATAGGTAACCACGTTACCATCCATGTCAATCTTCTTCTTGAAGATCCATTTACAGCCTATAGGGATTACTCCCGGAGGCGGATCAACCAAATCCCAGACTTGGTTATCTGACATGGAGTCCATCTCGGCTCGCATAGCATCAAGCCATCTAGCTGACTCCGGTCCACTGACCGCATCCGCATAAGTTAGGGGTTCATCATTTTCAATGATATAGACTCCGTCATAGCGCTCAGGCTGTCGACGGATCCTTCCCGATCTTCGCGGTTCCCGTGATATCCGAGCCTCAGGTTGTTCAGTAACCTGTTCTACCGGCTCAGGCTCATCCAACTCTGCCTGACTACTTTGTCCTTCCTCTGGAATCTCATCCAGCTTTATTTCTCTCCCACTGGCCTCTTGCAGAAGAAATTCCTTCTCAAGAAATATGGCCGTCCGAGCAACAAACACCTTGTTCTCTTTGGGATCGTAGAAATAATAACCCTTCGTTTCCTTAGGGTAACCGACAAAGATGCATTTCTCAGATCTGCTCTCCAGTTTCCCAGAGGCGAGCTTTTTGACATAAGCCTCGCAACCCCAGATCCTGATAAATGTCAAGCTAGGCTGTTTCCCATACCATAACTCATATGGCGTCTTTGAAACTGCCTTGGATGGCACTCGGTTTAGTACCTTTGCAGCTGTTTCCAGTGCAAAACCCCAAAAGGAATATGGAAGAGTAGCCTGACTCATCATAGAACGAACCATATCAAGTAACGTTCTATTTCTCCTCTCGGACACACCATTCCACTGCGGTGTTCCTGGCGGAGTGAGCTGTGAGATAATCCCACACTCCTTCAGATAGTCAGTAAATGCATGACTTAGGTATTCTCCACCTCGATCAGAACGAAGTGCCTTGATATTTCGGCCTAGCTGATTTTGTACTTCATTTTTGAACTCTTTGAACTTGTCAAAAGATTCACTTTTATGTCTCATTAAATAGACATATCCATACCTACTGAAATCATCAGTGAAGGTAATGAAGTACTGATAGCCACCTCTGGCATGTTTACTGAAAGGCCCACACACATCACTGTGTATCAGGTCAAGTAAACCTGAAGTCCTTTGACCTTTGTGAGAAAAAGGTGACTTCGTCATTTTACCCATCAAACAAGCTTTGCATGTATCAATCTCCCCATTGGAGAATGATCCCAGCAGTCCATGATCATGCAACCGCTTAATGCGCTTCTCGTTTATATGGCCTAAACGACTATGCCATAGCAAGGTGCTGTCATCAGCATACTTGGCTTTCTTATTATCAATGTTTTGTATAGAATATTCCATGTCCAACATGTATAACCCATTGTTAATTGAACCAGTTGCATACACAATATTATCATAAGATAAAACACACTTTGAAATCTTGCATTCAAAGGCAAATCCTTTCCTGACAAGAGCAGGAATAGAGATAATATTCTTGGTAATACTGGGTACAAAATAACAATTGTTTAATTCTAATACAATGCCAGATGGTAAATTAATGAAATAGTCTCCTACAGCAACAGCAGCAACCCGTGCCCCGTTTCCAACTCGTAGGTCTACCTCATGCTGTCCCACCTGTCTTCTTCTCTTGAGTTCCTGCACATTTGAACAAATGTGAACTCCACATGCAGTGTCCAACACCCATGATATAGAAGAAGATGAAACCATGACTTCCGTCACGAATATACCTGAGCCAGAAGCGATGCTTCCCCTCTTATCTCCTTGGAGCGCTTTACAGTCCTTTTTCCAGTGACCCAGCTGGCCACAGTGGAAACACCTGTTGTCCTTCGACCGCTTCACCTTCTGTTTCAGGGCCTTGCTGTAATTCTTGACAGGGGCCTTGCCCTTCTTCCCCTTCTTCTTGTTCCTAGAAGGAACCATCAAGACAGAGGTTGAAGGCTTACCCTTCAGAGTTTCCTCAGTAGTCAAGAGCATATTCAGCAGCTCTGCCGGCGTACAATCGATTTTGTTCATATTAAAGTTAATGATGAACGCATCGAAAGAAGGCGGGAGAGACTGCAGAATAATATCCACAGCAAGCTCCTGGTTGATGGTATGCCCCAGTTTCTCCAGAGCCTCCTTGTGCCCAATCATCTTGAGCACGTGAGCTCCCACTGGGCTCCCCTCAGCCAGTTTGCTCTGAAAGAAGAGCTTCGTCAGATTATAGCGCTCAGTCCTCGCCTGTGCAGCATACAGCATCTTGAGGTTCGCTATAATCTCTATAGCCGACATATCCTCATGCTGACGCTGCAGCGGTGGCGTCATAGACGCTAGCATCAGGCAAGCGACATCAATGCTATCATTGACGTGCTTTTCGTAGGCATCCCGAACCGCCCTTGCGGCGTTCGGAGCGGGCTGCGGCGGTATCGCCGTCTCGAGGACATACAGTTTCCTCTCTGCCTTAAGAACGATCTTAAGGTGTCCAAACCAGTCAGAGAAGTTCGGCCCAGCAAACTTCTCCCTTTTCCAGTAGGGATCGCACATTGAAGCTCATGGTGTTCGTTGCTGCAGGAATCTACAACAAGCAAGAACAGCAAGGTCAGTATCAATGTTCAGAATCAATCCAGGACTTAAGAAAGATTCTTTTCTCACTATTTTGTCTGACTGAAAAATCCAGTAAACAGTCCGAAAGAGTAACACTCTTTTAGTGAGATGGGATCCAGATTTCATACTTGGTCTCCGCGTCCCGCTCAGGCGAGATAAGATGCACAGAGATGACAAGCACTAATTTCTGGTAGGCTGTCCCAGCCAATCGCCAACCCGTGCGATTCCCCTTCATCTTGGCAATCCAGCAGACTGTGCCAACTGAGTTGGTACAACACAGTCTCTGATCCCAGAGATGGCTGCCTCCATGCGCTACCATATGCGCCACATATGTAGCCTACATGGTCAAGCTGACCCGACCTACTCCCTGGACCACCACGTGCTATGCTGAGCAACGAGAGGGGATAAATCCCAACTCTGTAACACGCAGGTGAAATCCAGCACCGTCTGAAGATAGATGGACGTGCCCACTGAGTGGGTTCAACACGGCTCCAACGATAATCAGAAAGGTGAGGTTTCGCGTCAGAAGGCTTATCGAGCTTGATATGTTAGCGTTGGATTTTAACGGTCTTTTATCTTCTTACTATCAGGCATATCCTATGGCTATAGTAGAAGATAAACTTAAACATGCAATTCTAATTATTAGCAATAAGTAGAAAGCATGATCTTATGTGGTGAAAGCCCATGAACCCTAGTAAGACCTTAATTTTACTTAAGTCTTCACTCGAGCTCCTTGGCATCTCATCTGGTCCAACCTAGGGCCCTAGCGCCAAGAGCACCTCAGGTGCACCACCAGGTGAATGCCCCTCTTGGATGTGTGCTTTTGTGCTCTTGTCTAATCAAAGTACATTTGATCTATCTAGACAAGGTTGACTCGCAGGTCAACAACATATTATAAATTAAGTACAATGTGATTCGCAGATCACAAATTAATTTACAATTTTTTTAAATCCAGGCACGCAGGCCCCAGCACAGCACACAAATGGGCAACCCACATAAGACTAAATAAACAAGCATATGGTTCAATCAACATGTGATCCAATCAAGAAATTAAAATTTTGAAAAAACCCCATGGCATCAATTTTAATTTCCTTATGAGCCCTACAACCTTACAATGGTCCATTGATGGGGATCCACTCATCCATCTAGTTAGATCTTTTGCCCTTGCATGCACCGAGTCCTAACTGACCCGTGTTGACCTGATGGTCAACCATGCATGCGTCAAGGGCTGAACCACCCTCATGAGTTTTGGCAAGCGGGTGTGACCCCGGGCCTAACTCAAGTATGTTCAGTAATTGTCTCAACCAGACCTCGCTACACGCCTTTGATGCAGTCAACCTATAGCCACCTCGTGCTTGCGCACAGGTGCTATCTGGTCGACCCATCTAGGCTATCAGATGGTCTGATCAGACTAGCTTGATCTATACTAGATGATGCCTTCAACCCCATCAACCCATCTAAGGATTTAATGTAGTGGCACCTTAGATCTAATCAACCGCGCAAGATGTAAGTTTTGTAAAACACTTAGAGCATGCGCAAACATACAAACAAAGTTGATAACCCTTAGATCTAAGGGGGTCCCCTTCAAGGGGGAGCGCAAACTTTAGGGGGTCCCCTTCAAGGGGGAGCGCATACATAGCCCATGATACAAGCGCAATCTACATGTAAATGTAACCATGCATCATGAAAACAAAGCATCAAGTAAGCGCAAGAAGCATGGATCACAAACACTTCTAGCAATCATATAGATCATATGGAGAGCCTAGCTCTGATACCAATTGAAGGAACCCCTAATAAGGGGGGGGGGGGGAACCCTATACATGCGCTTCTAGCATGCAATGCGGAAAAAGGGCTTCTAAAGATCGCATATGAACTATATAATCAACTTAAACCAACTTAAGATCATGATATGATCTTACCATTGCCATGGATGGAAGGCGGCTTGGAAGAAGAAAACAAGGTTGATCTCCTCCAAAAGGTGCGCACACAAGAAGACAAAGACTACTCCCTTCTCAACTTTGTGCTAGCAAAAACTTCAAGGGGTCTTATCGCATGAAGGAGATGATGAACTCTTGGCCGATCTTTCTTCTCGTCACTTTCACCACACAAGAAAGTGTGTGTCATCGAGAGCAAGATGATGGAGAGGAGCGTTAGCCAAACTTGTGATCGAATGTGGAGACATTCATCACAATTGTCAAACCGAAATGCCATAAATGGCAAGTCATCAAAGCTTGCGTTATGCGTTCACATGAAGTGAACCAAACGCATAGCTCTCCTCTCAAATGAACCAAGCGCTCACATGTGAGCCGGTTCAATTCAATTGGTCCAATGACCAAACCAAATCAGCCCAATAATCGGTTCAGACCAAATTAAACCCTAAGGTTCAAAATCTGACCGTTCATCCTTTTAATGCTCTTGATCTCTTCGATCTAGCATCCACACTCTCGATCTAAGCTTACCGATCTCAAGCCCTAATCAATCAAACATGATCAGGCTGGATCTCACTTACAATCAGAGTTTAATCTCCTTTAAACTGAACTCGAACAATTCAGTCCACACGATCTGACTTAAGTAGCCATATCATCAAATTGTGCGACCCTAAGGGTTTCCTTTAAATGTCGGTAACGATAACTTACGTTATCACGATCAGCGAGGGGTATCTAGCAACACATCACTGTCTCCCGATATAAAGGAAAGAGTCTTCCAAGACTCCACCCAACCACAGCATAAGTGTGAATCAACTCACTAGGCATGCATGATTCCTTTGCCACTGGATGTTCTTATTGGACAAGCATGTCAAGCCTGTAACTCCAATACGATGAGCATGATTAGATCAGATGCACATAGTCATCTGGGTATGGCCATACACTTCCTCAATCATCTCATATAGGGGGGCCCTTTAGAACATCACACTCCTTAAACAAGGAGACGGCAATCCTTTATCTATCACAAGTGCCCTAACCTGACTCAAGCTCACCATCCAAGATAGTCTATAATCATTATGTTTCAAATGATATTGAACTACCTCAAAACAATGACAATCATCATTTAGAAACATAAGTGATCTCAAGTCAAAGGACATGTGCCACTTAGTGCTTACAAGGATCATTCACATTGTGACAAGCAATAGAATATCCGAGTAGGGTCTATCCAGTACATCCAATGTACCCATGAGTCTACATCTTATTCCATGCTCGAAGCATCCTATAAGATTAGCACTCATATCAGTCTCAATCATATCAAGGCTGTCTCATGTTCACCAAGATATCTCGACTAAGGACATAAAGCCTGTCAGCCTAGCTGAACAGCTTTGAGACATTATTCAGAAGTACACTTATTACAGCAGACAAGGTAACAACCTGAATAATAACCATGCCTTTATAAACTTAAGAGTTTATTACATGATACTTATACAATCCCAAGGCCTCAAACATTAGCCTTAAGGGCATACCCCAACAAACTGTATGTCCTCGAGACGGCTATACCGCCTCAACCCGCTCCGAACGCCGCAAGGGCGGTTCGGGATGCCTATGAAAAGCATGTCAATGATAGCATTGATGTCGCTTGCCTGATGCTAGCGTCTATGACGCCACAGCTGCAGCGTCAGCATGAGGATATGTTTGCTATAGAAATTATAGCAAACCTCAAGATGCTATATGCTGCACAGGCGAGGACTGAACGCTATAATTTGACTAAGCTTTTCCTTCAGAGCAAACTGACTGAAGGGAGTCCAGTGGGAGCTCATGTGCTCAAGATGATAGGGCACAAAGAGGCTCTAGAGAAACTGGGGCATACCATCAATCAGGAGCTTGCTGTAGACATTATTCTGCAGTCCCTCCCGGCCTCTTTCGATCCGTTCATTATTAATTTTAATATGAACAAGATCGATTGTACTCCGGCAGAGTTGCTGAATATGCTCTTGACTACAGAGGAGACTCTAAAGGGAAAGCCTTCAACCTCTGTCTTGATGTTTCCTTCCAGGAACAAGAAGAAGGGGAAGAAGGGCAAAGCCCCTGTCAAGAACTACAACAAGGCTCTGAAACAAAAGGTTAAGCGGTCGAAGGAATACAGATGTTTCCATTGTGGCCAGCTGGGTCACTAGAAAAAGGACTGTAAAGCGCTCCAAGGAGACAAGAAGGGAAGCATCGCTTCTGGCTCAGGTATTTTTGTGACTGAAGTCATGATATCCTCTTCTTCTATATCATGGGTGTTGGACACTGCATGTGGAGTTCACATTTGTTCAAATGTACAGGAACTCAAGAGAAGAAGACAGGTGGGACAGCATGAGGTGGACCTACGAGTTGGAAACGGGGCACGGGTTGCTGCTGTTGCTGTAGGAGAATATTACATCTCATTACCATCTGGACTTGTATTAGAACTGAACAATTGTTATTTTGTACCAAGCATTACGAAAAATATTATCTCTATTCCTGCTCTTGTCAGGAAAGGATTTTCCTTTGAATGCAATATTTCAAAGTGTGTTATTTCTCTTGATAATATTATTTATGCTACTGGGTCAATTAACAATGGGTTATTCATGTTGGACATGGAATGTTCTATACAAAATATTGATAATAAGAAAGCCAAGTATGCTGATGACAGCACCTTGCTATGGCATAGTCGTTTAGGCCATATTAACAAGAAACGCATTAAGCGGTTGCATGACCATGGACTGCTGGGATCATTCTCCTACGAGGAGATTGATACATGCAAAGCTTGTTTATTCGGCAAAATGACGAAGTCTCCTTTTCCTCACAAAGGTCAAAGGGCTTCAGGTTTACTTGACCTTATACACAGTGATGTGTGTGGGCCATTTAGTAAACATGCCAGAGGTGGCTATTCATACTTCATTACCTTTACTGATGATTTCAGTAGATATGGGTATGTCTATCTAATGAGACATAAAAGTGAATCTTTTGACAAGTACAAAGAGTTCAAGAATGAAGTACAGAATCAGCTAGGCCGAAATATCAAGGCACTTCGTTCTGATCGAGGTGGTGAATACCTAAGTCGAGAGTTTACTGACTATCTGAAGGAGTGTGGGATTATCTCACAGCTCACTCCACCAGGAACACCGCAATGGAATGGTGTGTCCGAGAGGAGGAACAGAACCTTACTGGATATGGTTCGTTCTATGATGAGTCAGGCTACTCTACCTTACTCCTTTTGGGGATTTGCACTGGAAACAGCTGCAAAGGTACTAAACCGAGTGCCATCCAAGGCAGTTTCAAAGACTCCATATGAGTTATGGTATGGGAAACAGCCTAGCTTGACATTTATTAAGATCTGGGGTTGCGAGGCTTATGTCAAAAAGCTCGCCTCTGGGAAACTGGAGAGCAGATCTGATAAATGTATCTTTGTCGGTTACCCTAAGGAAACTAAGGGTTATTATTTCTGCGATCCCAAAGAGAACAAGGTATTTGTTGCTCGGACGGCTATTTTTCTTGAGAAGGAGTTTCTTCTGCAAGAAGCCAGTGGGAGAGAAATAAAGCTGGATGAGAATCCAGGAGAAGGACAAAGTAGTCAAGCACAGTTGGATGAGCCTGAGCCGGTAGAACAGGTTATTGAACAACCTGAGGCTCAGATATCACGGGAACCGCGTAGATCGGGAAGGATCCGTCGACAGCCTGAGCGCTATGACGGAGTCTACATCATTGATCATGATGAACCCCTCACTTATGCGGATGCGGTCAGTGGACCGGAGTCAGCTAGATGGCTTGAAGCTATGCGAGCCGAGATGGACTCCATGTCAGATAACCAAGTCTGGGATTTGGTTGATCCGCCTCCGGGAGTAATCCCTATAGGCTGTAAATGGATCTTCAAGAAGAAGATTGACATGGATGGTAACGTGGTTACCTATAAAGGCAGGCTAGTTGCGAAAGGTTTCAAACAAATCTACGGGATAGATTATGATGAAACTTTCTCTCCTGTAGCCATGTTCAAGTCTATTCGGATTATTCTCGCGATTGCAGCATATTACGATTATGAAATCTGGCAAATGGATGTGAAGACCGCTTTCCTGAATGGAAAACTGGATGAGGATGTGTATATGACACAACCTGAAGGTTTCACTAATCCATCAGATCGTCATAAAATATGCAAGTTAAAGAAGTCCATTTATGGACTTAAGCAAGCATCTAGAAGCTGGAATATTCATTTTGATGAATCAATATGTGAATTTGGTTTCATCAAGAATGAAGACGACCCGTGTGTATATAAGAGGTTTAGTGGGAGCGTGATTACATTCCTAGTCCTCTACGTCG
Source organism: Costus lasius (assembly GCA_027563935.2). Lineage (NCBI taxonomy): Eukaryota > Viridiplantae > Streptophyta > Magnoliopsida > Zingiberales > Costaceae > Costus > Costus lasius. Next base: position 88,226,919 of record CM050450.1, on the reverse strand, counting down.
ATGATATCTTAATCATTGGAAACGATATTCCTGAACTGCATGCTGTTAAAGCATGGTTAAGAAAATGTTTCCAGATGAAAGATTTAGGAGAAGCAGCCTATGTATTAGGTGTGAAGATCTACAGGGATAGATCTAAGAGGCTTCTCGGGCTGTGCCAGAGTACTTACATCGATAAAGTCCTGGAGAGATTCCATTTAGAGAATTCTAAAAGAGGATATCTTCCAGTCAGACATGGTCTGAATCTTTCAAAGAGTTAGTGTCCACAAACACAGACTGAGAAAGATGAAATGGACAATACGCCTTATGCTTCGGCTATTGGGTCCATTATGTATGCGATGTTATGTACTCGCCCAGACGTCGCTTACGGGTTAAGCGTGACTAGTCGATTCCAAAGTAATGCAGGTCAGGCGCACTGGATTGCGGTCAAGAACTTTTTAAAATATCTGCGGAGGACCAAAGATATGTTCTTGATTTATGGAGGTCAGGAAGAACTCAGTATTGAAGGATATACTGACGCTTCGTTCCAATCTAACCAGGATGATTTCCGATCGCAATCAGGCTATGTTTTTAGCTTGAATGGAGGAGCAGTGGTGTGGAAAAGTTTCAAACAGTCTATTGTTGCTGATTCCACAACAGAAGCCGAGTATGTTGCAGCCTCGGAAGCATCCAAGGAGGCAGTGTGGATTCGTAAGTTCATTCAGGAACTTGGTGTTGTTCCTTCGAGTGCAGATCCTTTGGTTATCTTCTGTGATAACACTGGAGCAATCGCACAAGCAAAGGAACCACGGTCGCACCAGAAGTCCAAGCACATACAGAGACGGTTTCACTTGATCCGGGAGATCATTGATCGTGGTGAGATCAAAATCTGCAAGGTTCATACAGATGACAATCTGGCTGACCCGCTTACCAAGCCTCTGGCGCAGCAGAAGCATGAGAAGCACTGTAATAATATGGGTTTGAGATTTCTCAACCATTAGATTAAGTGCAAGTGGGAGATTGTTGTGGGTATGCCCTTAAGGCTAATGTTTGAGGCCTTGGGATTCTTTCAGTATCATGTATAAACTCTTATGTTTATAAAGGCAATGGTTGTTATTCTGTTTGTTACATTGTCTGCTGCAATAAGTGTACTTCTGAATAATGTCTCAATGCTGTTCAGCTTGGCTGACATGCTATATGTCCTTAGTCGAAATATCTTGGTGAACATGAGACAGCCTTGATATGATTGAGACTAATATGTGTTCTAATCTTATAGGATGCTTCGAGCATAGAATAAGATGTAGACTCATGGGTACATTGGATGTACTGGACAGACCCTACTAGGATATTCAATTGCTTGTCACAATGTGAATAATCCTTGTTTGCAACAAGTGGCACATGTCCTCTGACTTGAGATCACTTGTGTTTCTAAATGATGATTGTCATTGTTTTGAGGTAGTTCAATATCATTTGAAACATAATGGTTATAGACTATCTTGGATAATGATCATGAGTCAGGTTAGGACACTAGTGATTGATAAAGGATTGCCGTCTCCTAGTTTGGAGTGTGATGTTCTAAAGGGGCCCCCTGGATGAGATGATTGAGAAAGTGTATGGCCATACCCAGATGACTATGTTCATCTGATCTAATCATGCTCATGATATTGGAGCTACAGGCTTGACACGCTTGTCCAATAAGAACATCCAGTGGCAAAGGAAACATGTATGCCTTGTGAAGTGGATTCACACTTGTGCTGTGGTTTGGGTGTAGTCTTGGAAGACTCTTTCCTTTATATCGGGAGACAGTGATGTGTTGCTAGATACCCCTCACTGATCGTGATAACGTAAGTTATCGTTACCGACATTTGAAGGAAACCCTCAGGGTCGCACAATTTGATGATATGGCTTACTTAAGTCAGATCGTGTGGACTGAATTGTTTTGGTTCAGTTTAAAGGAGTTTAAACTCTGATTGTAAGTGAGATCTGGTCTGATCATGTTTGATTGATTAGGGCTTGAGATCGGTAAGCTTCGATCAAGAGTATTGATGCTAGATCGGTGAGATCAAGAGCATCAGGAGATGAACGGTTAGATCTGGAGCCTTAGGGTTTAATGAGATCTAGACCATGGCTTGGGCTGATTTGATTTGGTTTTTGAACCAAATACAATTGGATCGATTTAGCTTGAACCGGTTCACATGAGTGAACGCATGGTTCAATGCTTGTAAGCGTTTTTGGTCGGTTTTGAGATCATGGCTTCATGTCATTCTATTTTTTGGAATGTCATCAATGCCACTTCGCTAAGATGCAAAAATGCCTCAACGCTCCTCTCTTCTCGTGTGACCGCTTGCACTCTCGTGTAGAAGGTGGGTTGACGAAAGAGAAGGGATTCGGCCGAGCAATGAAGTCTCTATCATCTCCTCCATACGACAAGACCCCTTGAAGCTTTGCTAGCACAAAGGTGATAAGGGAGTAGCCATCTTCACCTTGTGTGCGTCACCTTTGGAGGAGAGCCACATCGCCCTCTTCTTCCAAGTCGCCATCCATCCATGGCAATGGTAAGATCACATCTTGATCTTAAGTTAAATTAAGTTGATCATATGGTTATACCACATGCGATCTTATGAAACCCTAGAAATCCTTGCTTCCGCTATCAAAGTTTATATGCGCCTCCTATTAGGGTTTCGACCCCTTTGCTTTAGGGGTTTTTCAAATAATACATCCCAGGCATGCATTAGGGCTTGTCTATAACCATATCAAGTGCATAAAGAAAAACACCTAAGACATGCTCTTCAATATGCAATGAAAAACTACAAAACCAGATTTTAGTTTTTCATTAGAAAACTTGTTCGTTAAATCTCCGCGATCTTATCAAAAATTCAGATCTTTCGTTTTCTCTCAGGAGTCTACAAGTGGCCATATATACCCCGATTATTGATGCCACTTGCAATCCCTAACTTGTACGGATTAGGGCAATCACCTAGTCAATACCCCGAAATCTAGATACAAGTCTCACACCATGGGTCTACCCCATGAATATGAGGAGAAATAAATTCTCACACATAGGGTCTATCCCCATGTGTAGAAACCGAAAATCATGAATATCATAAGAGCGAGAAATAACAAACCTACTATTTTTCTACACATAAAACATGACATAAAGACTTTCGAAAAAAATTTCTATGACATGCGCATGCTAGAAAAATCCATACACCGATGTATCTCGTAAGTTGGCTCTGATACCACTGTTGGGAATCCCCGGGCTATTTAAAATCGAAAATAGTGGAAGCGAGCCCGAAACGAGATTCCTAATTCAACAAAAAAGAACGTCTTACGAAGAATACAAAGGATGTGATAGGGGTATACCTCACTTAGTAGTTTGAAGCTGGCGATGGCTGAGACGCTCAAAAGCCCGTCCTCTACAATCGAGCACACACGGACTGCCTGAGACTCCTCTGCTCCGCACACGTGCTAGCTTCGGGAGAAGAGATCCACGCCTCTAGCTTCTTCTCTACTTGCGCCAATCACGAAGACCGCGCGCCAAAGAGAAGGGGAAGCGTTGGCAACAAGGAGTGGGCAGCACTACAACTTGTCCCAACCTTGATGCAAAAACTTTCTTTTTATCGTCACCTCCAAGACCCTCATGCCAGGAGTAGAGGGGAGGCGACAACAAGAGAGGAGAAAAGAGACTGGTGCAAGAATCTCCCAGGTTGGACTCTCTATTTATAATAGAAGTGCCAACTTCTCTTTGGAGATTTTTCCCATGCGGGACTATGTACATAGGCGCCTACTCACAATTAAGCGTCATGGGTTCGAATCCCCGCATACACAATTAATTGTAAATTGCGCCCAAGCATAGGCGCCTACTCACAATTAAGCGTCATGGGTTCGAATCCCCGCAGACGCAATTAATTATAAATTGCGCTCAAGCTTATTAATTAGCCAAGAGAAGAATTCTTTTGCCAATTAATAGTTTTATTTTATTTATGTGACTAAAGTGCAAAGCCCAACCTTGCACTAAGACCCTTGTTCGACACATTTTGACAACTCAGGTCAACAGAGGTCAAACGTGGTCCACTAGAGTCAACTAGTGGTCAAACATGAACAAAATAAAGTCTCATCTCCCCATAAGAAAAACCATAGAATCAGCTTCCCAAAATGATCCGAATCATACAACGATCCGATCAGAGGCTAACCGATCAATACGGAGTCTCTAGCGTCTAGGTGTGCGACCCTATAGGTTCCTCTGACGTTGGCAGTGATGACCCATTCATCACAAGCAGTGAGTGACACCTAGCAGTACATCGCCGCTACCCAAGTCATCGTAATAAATGTCGCCATCGACAACCTCAAACTGTGATAAGGAATAAGAGTATCCATGTCCCTTTGCCATACTGATCATCCAAGTTGGACAAGCGTGTCACACTTGTATATTCCAACAACGATGGTCATGACTAAATCAGGCTAAACCTGGGTGTGACCACACACTTTCAGTCATGCACCATCTAGGGGCCCATGGACATCAACCTTCCCCGTAGGGAAGGGGCAAATCCTCTATCGACAAGATGAACCTCTCGTATTGCTTAAGATATACCCAATGACAACCATTATAACCTCCCTGTTACGGCGAGGTGTTAGGTTGTATCAAAGTACATCCTTTACAACACAAAGATACAATCTTCCTCAAGTCAAAGGACAGGTACAACTCTATCACTGTGAGATTCTTCTTGAGACACCAAGAAGAACTCTCCCGGTGGGTCGGTCCAGCATATCTCCCTTGATACACCCTTATGCCTGCGTTGAGCAACCCGTGCTAACCAGCGCATAAACGAGTCTCACCCGCACCATAGCTGTCCCCTATCCACTATGGTACTTGACTCGGGACATAAGCAAACTGAGATAGTAATATCTCGAGGGACATCATCATGTAAACATACATATGCGCAGATGTATAATAAACCATGACAACGACAATGCCAGGATATCTATAAATATCAATGTATGTAGTACATATGTCTAGACCAAAAGATAGGTCTCAGGGCATAACACTAACAAAAATGATGTATGTAGCGGAGTATAGGATTGCTGATACTGCTGGCTCGTGCAGAACGAGGAGAGTAGTTGTCGTGATCACTGATGCTACACCAAAAAGCATTTCCTAAAATTCAATGGGTACTATGCGTGATGTGTGCGGCAGAAATCCAAATATTTTGTTGAGCTGTGCAAGGTCAAGATAATGCTCTTCTCAACCCAGGTGGAAGGTAATCTGGCCAAAGTCGTCATCGTCATGTGAATCCATCTGGACATCCAAAGAGCTAAAGAATTCGATGGTAAGGTCCGTGTAAGTTGGATGTGTCATATGTAGGAACTGTTGCCAACCGATACGTCGGAACATCCACTCAATATCTTCAGAGAATCCTACCAAACCCATAGCATAGCGATCGACGTAATAGGTATGAATCACCTTTCGTTTTTGAAGGAGATGGCACTTGCGTTCTTGTACTATATTGCGCATGGGAAATCCAAAAGAAGAATTCTGTTGTTTACTTGGGTTTGGTTCCACTGATCAGGGTTCAGATGCTGAAGGTGAAGGCACACGGTGGCCTTGAGGAGGAACATTAATAGTAGATTTGGGGGCTGTCATCTTACGCTTCAGAGACATCTCGTAGGGGAAGGTTGCAGAATTTGTAGAATCCGGTAGAGGAGACTAGCGGTGCAGTAGCAGGACTCGCAAGAAATTACTCCGGTGAAGAAATGTCAAGAGTAGTTAAGAATTCCAGAAGCTGAGTAAAATAATACCAGGGTCTGCCTTCCAATCCCGTAGATAGAAACAGTTAAGTTCTAGCTACAGAGGCGTGAGGTAGCAATGTTGAGAGATGCTTCAAGAGATGAAGTTGTGAAAGAATTTTTTAGGATCTAAACTTGATGTGTGCTTTACCAACGCATAACGAACCGCAAGCGTGACGGTTTCATCGTGGCAGTACTTTAGATGTCAATCCCACAGGGACAGTGATCAAGTACCAAGAGATTATGAATCGATAGCTAGACAATCTATTAAGTGGTTTGAAATTATAAAAAGTGAAGCAAATATAACTAAAAGTAAACCGAATCTGGCAAGAGAAAGTTTTTGGTAGAAAATAGGGGTTAGAGATATCGGAATGTCGGGTTCGTCTCATTGATGTATCTCAAATTCAACCAAATCAAAATTATAGCAAAGCAATTTTAAAAGTGCTCAAGGAAGCAACACAAGGTACAGATTACCCTCTTTCGACGGCGTAATCCGGTATCAATCTAGACCGACGTCCTACTTTCGTGGCTCACCGTGCCTAGATTGACCCATTGGGATCAGAGATACTATAAAATTCCTCATACAAATCCCACCCCATTTCTTGACGGCTCAGAGTATGTCCGAACTAGCAGATCTAGCGTCGCAATTCACCTTTCGGTCCTTCTTGCGGTGCTTGAGAAAAGAAATTATGTGATCAAGGTAACTCTAGTAGTAAAACAGCATAGAAACGATAAACACAAGGTAAAATTTATTCTTGCTATGAAATTATAAGTTCAAACAAAAGATACAAACAACGAGACTACACCCTTAGTTCTGACAAAGAGATTATGCTATCATAGCGTCGTTGAGTACAAATCTCTAGAAGAATAAGAAAGATTAAAGATAGAAAACCACAAACTCTTCAAAGAGGGTTGAAATCTTCTTCCTTCAAGCCTTCACGAGTTGAAGCACAAGAGATCTTCTTCTCCCAAAGTTTTCACAGAAGACTTCACACCAAGCACTGACTCATCGTCCTTCCAAGCCAGATTTCGACCTTTAAATAGAATCCAAACCCATTTCTGAACACATTCTTTGATGGAGAATTTAAATATCTACGTTTTGATACCAAGATCATTAAAATCGGAGCCATAATGAGGAAGTTATGGCCAATTTATTGTAGGCGGCTCTATAAATACGGGCATAATGGGCCATCATGGTTGTAACAGTAATGCAACTGTTATGCATTAATTGCAACCTCATTAATCTTTGTAACCCCATAGCATTAATTTTCATTTAATCCTCTTCGTTTCGACAACAAAAACGTCCGAATCGGAGTTAAAATGAAGGAGTTATGAGCATTTAAAGCGGTGCGGTCCGTAATAAATTCCGGCGGCTGCGAGGTTACGATCGACAAGGCAGATTATGGTCGTGAGGCAGATTATGGCCATGCCCATGACGTTGATGTAGAAGTCCAATTTGTCTCAAAATTTGTGGGTGAGTAGTATGGCCTCGGCTTGATTTGCAGCTAGTCGTGTCGTCAAAAATCGCCGATCAAAAGTTTGCGACTATGCTGAATTATGGCTGTGCCGATGATCTCTTTGTAAAAGTCATCTTCATCCAAAAGTTTGCCGACGAGGAAGTTATGGGCACGTCTTTGAAATCTGATCATGCTTTCTTCTAAACGGATCGATCGAGAAGCCAATCAAAGGATTACGGTCGTGATGTAGATTATGGCCTCATCCGTAATTCTCGAAATTAATCTCGTTTGAAGCTGAACTCCTCGTCAAGATTCTTGATTCACACCGAGATGCGAATATACTTCTGTATTGCTCTAAAAGTCAATGAATTATCCAGTATTCAAGCAAACATGACAAGTAGTGAAACTTCTGAAGAAAATCAATGAAATAAGCTGGAAAGAGATGCAAGATCATGAAAATATGTCTCGATTCGCAGGTAAATATAGGTCTAAAAGACAATATAAATACAAGACATCAAAATCTCCCACACTTAAATCAATGCTTGTCCTCAAGCTTAGAAGAGTAGGTAAAAGTGGAGATCAAAAAGATAAAATCATGTCAAGCTTGTAAAATATTTTGTCCCAGGAAGATATCATTATAAGCAAACCTCAGCAAGTTAGGGATTTCAAGGAAATCATCTATCGTCAGGAATAAAGATATGAAGATCCAAACACCAAAGTTAGATGAGGCTTACTTCCATGAGCTGCAATAATCCTCTGTTTGGAGAATACACTCTGTTCATACCTGATTTAACGAGAAATACAAGTTGGAAAAACATCAATACACTCTTATTTGTATTTTCATCCCCTCAAAATTTGTTTCTATTTTGACTTCAACTCATGTCTTAGGTACCACTGCCAATTTTATGCAGTGCCAAGTAGAGGAGTCTGTTTATTTTCTCATTTTTTTTTATAGATAAAATTTTGAGGGTATTATAACCATAGACAAGTGCATTGATTATTTCCAAAAGTAAGAAGGAGAATCGAGTTGATAGAGTTATATACTTCTATAGAAAGATTGTAAGCATGATTTGAAAAAAACCTTAATCAAAATTCGGATCTATCACTCCATAACCTTTTTCCATCAAAAGATAATCAATTAAATTACCTAACTTTGGACTAAGATTCAGAACATAATGATAATGTCCCAGAGATTCAATAAATTTTTTAAGTTATCATGAGTTCCAATAGAAATCAGAAATAGTACCATCATGAATAATATCACCACTTATCAAGAAAAATTCAAATAAAGTAATCCTTCTATCAAAAGTAAGGGGGTAACTCAATATTCAAAATACATCATCACATCATTATTTAACACCAGTACTGAATTAACTAAAGTGCTAACATAACAAAGTTACTACATAAGCATCTTCAAAAAGTGAGTTTTGAAATTCACCAACAACCCACAATCTCCCAGACTGAAATTATGCATAGTCCGTATGCATCACAAGGAAGGTGCTCAAAATTTGGAGATTTGTGGTAAAATACTCACTAGATCAGTCAGAGTCATATGAACTGATTTGCTCAGGGTCCTCCTCATCATCATCATCGCCATCACCTCGTAGATTTGGCTCATCGTCTACGTCAGGAAGTAATGTGGTCTTCAGCTTACTAAACGAAGTCAATAGGGCGTTCAGAAACTTTCCCTGGCAAGTCTGTTCAGCAGCCATTTTTTCTATTATAGAGCCCTGGCTAGATAACTCCTGGCGAATCATATGTTGTGTGCCCTCCAGATGTGAAAATACTTGTTGAATGTACTCCCCTTGGCGTTTTTGCTCATCAAGCAGATTTTTCTGTAGGGAGTCAATATTTGAAGAGGAGGAGGGATACTCACTAGAGAATGCAAAGAATCTAGCAGAAGCTGGCGGCGGCACAGAGCTCAATGGTGGAATATGTGTAGTAGTGTCGGCAGTGGAGGTAGTGATTGGCCGGATCTTCCAATTGTTCTTTTCTTTAACAATTGTATGTTCTTGGCAAGGCAGAGGCATGGGTTGGGTGCCATCTTTAAAATAGAGAAAATGAGAGTCCCCATGCTTGATAATTATCCTCATAGAAATACATTATTCCAGGTCCAATCGTGTGTTGCTAGCAGCAATTTTCATACCACTTGGGTCGATGCCGAGTGCAAGAGCAATGGAGGTGACAAGACCTCCCATAACTATCTGACCCTTGGTCGCCCGTGATATCTTAAGCATTTGCTTCATCATGTAGTATGCAGTATTAATCTAAAACGAATGAAGCATAGCTCAAATAAACAGTACCTCTCCTTGACGAACCATCCCATCGCTCTCGCCTCTACCAAAGATGGTATGAGCGAGAAAACGATGTATGTAGCGGAGTATAGGATTGCTGATATTGTTGGCTCGTGCAGAATGGGGAGAGTAGTAGTCATCATCGCTGATGCTACACCAAAAAGCATTTTCCTGAAATTCAAAGGTATTTATCGTGGTGATTGGCGGACGAATGGAAGATGCAGATGATGAAATTGAGATCCAGAAATCGGTGATAGGTTCAGAAGAGTAACGACAGATGATTGAAGGCGGGTGCTTGAAGGCTACGAACGGATGTGTCGACTCAATTGAAGGCAGCAACGCTGGAAACGGTGGAAGAGTGTCCGTTGCCGCTATAACTTCAACAAAAATAGTGAACGGGTGCGTGATCAGTTTGAGGAAGTTGAAGAGCAGCGGCGATTTGGTGTCGTCGTTTTCAATTGGAGCTGGAAGCAGGGGCGCCGCTTTGAATTGGATTAAAGAAAGTTGGTGTCTATTGATTAGGTTGGCTGAAGCTTAAAATCAGTGACGGCGGATGATTGAATCTGGGTAGCGACGCCAATCTCTTCTCAGATTGAAGTAGGATTGCTGGAGCCGGTGCCGAACGGCTAACGGTGGAAGAGGAAAAGGCGGCGAAGCTGCTCAAAGGACGAGGTTGCTGAGGACTTCGGTTGAATGAGTTTGGCAGCCTTGAGTTGTAATGGTAAGAACAGAAGCGTCACCGTCGGGTTGAATATGGAAGGATGAAGGGCCAGGCGACTATTTTGGAAGAGAGTCGCATATGGAATATACACTCCATGCCGTGATTTCCTCTTTCGGTGCACTTCACTGCTGGCCTGCCAAAATTGCCCTGTTACCGTTGTAATGTACATTACGGCCACACTTGTGATCCTAAAAAATTCTTCTTCTCGCCTCTCCCTTTTTTTTTTGAACATGCAATCGTAACTATTTTGAAGGAAAAGATGCCTCGCGTGGTGGATGTGTGCTTTACCAACGAGAAAGAAAAGGGAGAGGCGCTGAGGATCGACATCTAAAGTACTGCCACAACGAAACCGTCACACTTGCGGTTAGTTGTGCATTGGTAAAGCACACATCAAGTTTTGGCGCCGTTGCCGGGGAATTATAAGGTTTCAAACGTTGCCCATTGACTTTGAATGTTTTGGACTGATCACTATAGATGTCAATCGCACCATATGGATAGACTTTCTGTACTATATACGGACCAGTCCATCTGGATCGCAATTTTCTGGGAAATAATTTGAGCCTCAAATTGAAAAGTAAGACCAAATCTCTGACTTCAAATTCCTTGTGTACTATACACTTGTCGTGAAACTTTTTGGTCCTTTCCTTGTAAATTTTTGCATTCTCGTATGCCTCAAGTTGTATCTCATCCAATTCGTTAAGATCCAATTTTCACTTCTTACATGCTGTCTTGAAATCATAGTTTAAAGCTCTTATTGCCTAGAACGCCTTATGTTCAAGTTCGACCGGTGGATGACAAGATTTCCCATATATCATATGAAATGGAGGCATTCCGATAGGGGTCTTAAAGGCAGTCTAGTAGGCCCAGAGAGCATCATCTAGTTTAAGGGCCCAATTTGTTCTTGCTGTTGAAATAGTGCGTTCTAAAATCATTTTTAGTTCACGATTCGTTACCTCGACTTGACCGCTCGTCTGGGGGTGATATGGTGTTGCAATTTTGTGATGCACCCCATACTGCTTTAGTAGCGTGGCAAATCGCTGTTCAATAAAATGTTATCCTCCGTCGCTTATCAGTACTCTCGGCACGCCGAATCTTGGGAAGATAGTCTTCTTCAGCATCCGTATCACCACTTTCGAATCATTGGTGGGTGTGGCTGCAGCTTCTACCCACTTCGATGCGTAGTTGACGGCCACCAAGATATACTTATTTCCATAGGAAGACGGGAACGGTCCCATAAAATCCATCCCCCACACATCGAATAATTCAACTTCTAAAATACTTTGTAAGGGAAGCTCATCTCGTTTTGAAATATTGCCACTTCTTTGGCAACTATCACAAGTTAGTATAAAATTTCGCGCATCCTTAAAAATACTGGGCCAGTACAATCCAGATTGTAGTACCTTAAATGCAGTCTTTGAAGCGCTGGCATGACCTCCATAAGGGGAAGAATGACAGTGCTTCAAGATATCTAGAACCTCATCCTCAGGTACACATCGTCGAAAAAGTCTGTCGGCACAACGCCAAAAAAGACATGGATCATCCCAATAAAAATGTCGTACGGTGGATAAGAACTTCTTCTTTTGTTGATAAGACAGGTTAGGTGGAAAAATATTAGATGCCAAGTAGTTAACAAAATTAGCATATCAGGGTGCATCTTGCATAACAATTCTGAATAACTTCTCTTTTGGAAATGTGTCATCAATCTCCAAATTATCGCCTTCATTTTCTTCTTTGTCAAGAGGTAATCATGACAAATGGTCAGCCACCACATTCTCAGCTCCCTTCTTATCTCTTATTTCCAAATCAAATTCCTGAAGGAGAAGTATCCATCGTATCAGTCTGTTGGGGGTATGCCCTTAAGGCTAATGTTTGAGGCCTTGGGATTGTAACAGTATCATGTATAAACTTTTATGTTTATAAAGGCATGGTTGTTATTCAGTTTGTTACCTTGTCTGCTGTAATAAGTGTACTTCTGAATAATGTCTCAAAGCTGTTCAGCTAGGCTGACATGAAGTAAAGTCCTTAGTCGAGATATCTTGGTGAACATGAGACAACCTTGATATGATTGAGACTAATATGTGTTCTAATCTTATAGGATGCTTCGAGCATGGAATAAGATGTAGACTCATGGGTACATTGGATGTACTGGACAGACCCTACTAGGATATTCAATTGCTTGTCACAATGTGAATATTCCTTGATTGCGACAAGTGGCACATTTCCTCTGACTTGAGATCACTTGTGTTTTCTAAATGATGATTGTCATTGTTTTGAGGTAGTTCAATATCATTTGAAACATAATGGTTATAGACTATCTTGGATGGTGAGCTTGAGTCAGGTTAGGGCAGTAGTGATAGACATAGGATTGCCGTCTCCTTGTTTAAGGAGTGTGATGTTCTAAAGGGGCCCCCTGGATGAGATGATTGAGAATAGTGTATGGCCATACCCAGATGACTATGTTCATCTGATCTAATCATGCTCATCATATTGGAGTTACAAGCTTGACACGCTTGTCCAATAAGAACATCCAGTGGCAAAGGAAATATGCATGCCTTGTGAGTTGATTCACACTTGTGCTGTGGTTTGGGTGTAGTCTTGGAAGACTCTTTTCTTTATATCTGGAGACAGTGATGTGTTGCTAGATACCCCTCACTGATCGTGATAACGTGAGTTATCGTTACCGACATTTAAAGGAAACCCTCAGGGTCGCACAATTTGATGATATGGCTTACTTAAGTCAGATCGTGTGGACTGAATTGTTCAGGTTCAGTTTAAAGGGATTTAATCTCTGATTGTAAGTGAGATCTGGTCTGATCATGTTTGATTGATTAGGGCTTAAGATCGGTAAGCTTCGATTGAGAGAATGGATGCTGGATCGGTGAGATCAAGAGCATCAGGAGATCAACGGTTAGATCTGGAGCCTTAGGGTTTAATTTGGTCTAGACCATGTCGCTTGGCTTATTTGGTCTTTGAACCAGACCAACATGAACCGGCTCATAAATGAGCGCATGGTTCAAAAGTGAAGTGGTTTTGTGAATGGGTAAACCCATGATCGCATGAAGAGAAGTGGCATGCTATTTTTAGATAGCACTTCTCTTACGTGACCACATCTCACGTTCACGCCTCTCCTCTCTTCGTTCATCGCCTTGTCTCTTGCTCTTGACGAGAGAACATTTGGGTGGTGAAGAGTTTGACGAGAAGAGGAGAAAAAATCGCCAAGCCAAGACATCTCTTCCCTTCCACTCGACAAGGACATCTTTGGGCCTTGCTAGCACAAGGATCGCAAGGAGGAGTAGGCGACATCAATTGTGTGCGTCACCTCAGGAGAAGATCCAGTTCGGTCTTTGCTTCCAAGGCGCCATCTAGAAATGGCTATGGTATGATCCTTCTCTATATGCAATTGGGTCATTTTTGTTAATCATACAGCATGCAAGATCTAGAAACCCCCTTTCCGCTGCCTTCATTCCCATATGCGCCTATGAGATAGGGTTTCGCCCCCTTGTGGGGACCTTCAAATTGGTATCAGAGCCATGGTTAACGCATGTTTTATGATTGCTTAAGCCATTTTGTGATCCTTGTTTGCGAACTCATGATTAGATCTAAGGTTACATGCGATACATCTTGTATATGTTAGTTGGCGAAAATGCATTGCATAGTTTCTCCTTTGCGCATGTATGTGGCGCATCTAATGTTTTTCTCAAAACTATATTACATGCGCGATTCACACTAGATCTAAGCTGTCCCTGCTATAAACCCTTAGACGGGTTGATGGGGTTGAAGTCATCCTCTAGGATAGATCCAATAGTCTGATCAGACCCTCTGACAGCCTAGGTGGGTCGACCAGATGGCACCCATGCGCAAGCATGAGGTGGCTATAGGTCGACTGCATCACAGGTGTGTAGCGAGGTCTGGTTGAGACAACTGGTGAACGCATATGAGTTAGGCCCGGGTTCACACCCGCTTGCCAGAACTCATGATGGTTGTTCAGCCCTTGGCGCATGCATAGTTGACCACTGGGTCGACTCAAGTCAGTTAGGACTTGGTGCATGCAAGGGCAGTGGATCTGACTAGACATGATGAGTGGATCCCTATCAATGGACCGTTGTAAGGTTGTAGAGCACATAAGGAAAAATAAAATTGATCTCAATGGGGTTTTTCAAAAATTTTATTTTTCATGATTGGATCAAATGATGTATGATGCCATATGCATGTTTATTTATTCTTATGTGGGCTGCCCATGTTAAATGTGTGCTGTGCTGGGGCCTGCATGCCTGGAAATTATTTTGTAAATTAATTTTTAATTGTGATCTGCGCATCACCTTGTACTTAATTTATAAAATGTAATTGACCTGCGTGTCAATCTTGTCTAGATAGATTAATTTGTAAGTTAATCAGACAAGAGCACAGAGTACACTTGGCAGAGGCGCATGCAGCAGAGGCTTGACCAGGTGGGAGGTCCAGGGTTCGACTCTGGGACCAGGCGCATTTTCCCTAGTAGGCGCACCTGAGCTGCAGATGGCGCTTGGGCCCTGGTTTGGGCCAGATGAGCAGCAAAAGCCCCATGAAGAAAAGCAAGTGAAGACTTAAGTTCTTAAGGTCTTACTAGGGCTATGGGCTTTTACCACATAAGATCCATGCTTTCTTTTATTGTTTAAATAAGTAGAACAGCATGATTTATTTATCTTCAGTTATCACCATATGAATTGCATGATAGTGATGAAGATAAAAGACCGTTAAAATCCAACGCTAAAATATCAAGCTCGTAAGCCTTCTGACGCGAAACCTCACTGTTCTGATTATCGTTGGAGCCGTGTTGTACCCACTCAGAGACTGTGTTGTACCAACTCAGTTGGCACAGTCTGCTGGATTGCCCAAATGAAGGGGAATCGCACGGGTTGGCGATTGGCTAGGGCAGCCTACCAGAGATTAGTGCTTGTACTCTCTGTGCATCTTATCTCGCCTGAGCGGGACGCGGAGACCAAGTATGAAATCTGGATCCCATCTCACTAAAAGAGTTCTACTCTTTCGGGCTGTTTTGCTGGATTTTTCAGCCAAATAAAATAGTGAGAAAAAGAATCATTCTTAAGTCCTGATTGATTCTTAACATTGATACTGACCTTGCTGTTCTTGCATTGTTGTAGATTCCTGCAGCAACGAACACCATGAACTTCAATGTGCGATCCCTACTGGAAAGGGAGAAGTTTGCTGGGCCAAACTTCTCAGACTGGTTCGGACACCTTAAGATCGTTCTTAAGGCAGAGAGGAAACTGTATGTCCTCGAGACGGCGATACCGCCTCAGCCCGCTCCGAACGCCGCAAGGGCGGTTCGGGAAGCTTATGAAAAGCACGTCAATGATAGCATTGATGTCGCTTGCCTGATGCTAGCGTCTATGACGCCACCGCTGCAGCGTCAGCATGAGGATATGTCTGCAATAGACATGATAGCAAACCTCAAAATGCTGTATGCTGCACAGGCGAGGACAGAACGCTATAATCTGACAAAGCTGTTCTTTCAGAGCAAACTGGCTGAAGGGAGCCCAGTAGGAGCTCACGTGCTCAAGATGATTGGGCACAAGGAGGCTCTAGAGAAACTGGGGCATACCATCAATCAGGAGCTTGCTGTAGACATTATTCTGCAGTCTCTCCCGCCCTCTTTCGATGCGTTCATTATTAACTTTAATATGAACAAAATCGATTGTACTCCGGCAGAGCTGCTGAATATGCTCTTGACTACTGAGGAGACTCTGAAGGGAAAGCCTTCAACCTCTGTCTTGATGGTTCCTTCGAGGAACAAGAAGAAGGGGAAGAAGGGCAAAGCCCCTGTCAAGAGTTACAGCAAGGCTCTGAAACAAAAAGTTAAGCGGTCAAAGGAATACAGATGTTTCCACTGTGGCCAGCTGGGTCACTGGAAAAAGGACTGTAAAGCGCTCCAAGGAGATAAGAGGGGAAGCTTCGCTTCTGGCTCAGGTATATACGTGACGGAAGTCATGGTTTCATCTTCTTCTATATCATGGGTGTTGGACACTGCATGTGGAGTTCACATTTGTTCAAATGTACAGGAACTCAAGAGAAGAAGACAGGTGGGACAGCATGAGGTGGACCTACGCGTTGGAAACGGGGCACGGGTTGCTGCTGTTGCTGTAGGAAACTATTTCATTTCTTTACCATCTGGACTTGTATTGGAACTAGACAATTGTTACTTTGTTCCCAGTATTACTAAAAATATTATCTCTATTCCTGCTCTTGTCAGGAAGGGGTTTTCCTTTGAATGCAATATTTCAAAGTGTGTTTTGTCTTTAGATAATATTGTTTATGCAACTGGTTCAATTAACAATGGGTTATTCATGTTGGACATGGAATGTTCTATACAAAATATTGATATTAAGAAAGCCAAGTATGCTGATGACAGCACCTTGCTATGGCATAGTCGTTTAGGCCATATTAACAAGAAGCGCATTAAGCGGTTGCATGATAATGGACTGCTGGGATCATTCTCCTATGAGGAGATTGATACATGCAAGGCTTGTTTAATGGGTAAAATGACGAAGTCACCTTTTCCTAACAAAGGTCAAAGGGCTTCAGGTTTACTTGACCTTATACACAGTGATGTGTGTGGGCCATTTAGTAAACATGCTAGAGGTGGCTATCAGTACTTCATAACCTTTACTGATGATTTCAGTAGATATGGGTATGTCTATCTGATGAGACATAAAAGTGAATCTTTTGACAAGTTCAAAGAGTTCAAGAATGAAGTACAGAATCAGCTAGGCCGAAATATCAAGGCACTTCGTTCTGATCGAGGTGGAGAATACCTAAGTCGAGAATTTACTGACTATCTGAAGGAGTGTGGGATTATCTCACAGCTCACTCCACCAGGAACACCCCAATGGAATGGTGTATCCGAGAGGAGAAATAGAACGTTACTTGATATGGTTCGTTCTATGATGAGTCAGGCTACTCTTCCATATTCCTTTTGGGGATTTGCACTGGAAACAGCTGCAAAGGTACTAAACCGAGTGCCATCCAAGGCAGTTTCTAAGACTCCATATGAGTTATGGTATGGGAAACAGCCGAGCTTGACATTTATCAGGATCTGGGGCTGCGAGGCTTATGTCAAAAAGCTCGCCTCTGGGAAACTGGAGAGCAGATCTGACAAATGTATCTTTGTCGGTTACCCTAAGGAAACTAAGGGTTATTATTTCTTCGATCCCAAAGAGAACAAGGTATTTGTTGCTCGGACGGCCATATTTCTTGAGAAGGAGTTTCTTCTGCAAGAGGCCAGTGGGAGAGAAATAAAGCTGGATGAGAATCCAGAGGAAGGACAAAGTAGTCAAGCACAGTTGGATGAGCCTGAGCCGGTGGATCAGGTTATTGAACAACCTGAGGCTCAGATATCACGGGAACCGCGAAGATCGGGAAGGATCCGTCAACAGCCTGAGCGCTATGACGGAGTCTACATCATTGATAATGATGAACCCCTCACTTATGCGGATGCGGTCAGTGGACCGGAGTCAGCTAGATGGCTTGAAGCTATGCGAGCCGAGATGGACTCCATGTCAGATAACCAAGTCTGGGATTTGGTTGATCCGCCTCCGGGAGTAATCCCTATAGGCTGTAAATGGATCTTCAAGAAGAAGATTGACATGGATGGTAACGTAGTTACCTATAAAGGCAGGCTAGTTGCGAAAGGTTTCAAACAAATCTACGGGATAGATTATGATGAAACTTTCTCACCTGTAGCCATGTTTAAGTCTATTCGGATTCTTTTCGCGATAGCAGCATATTACGATTATGAGATTTGGCAAATGGATGTGAAAACAGCTTTCCTGAATGGAAATCTGGATGAGGATGTGTATATGACACAACCAGAAGGTTTCACTAATCCATCAGATCGTCATAAAATATGCAAGTTAAAGAAGTCCATTTATGGACTTAAACAAGCATCAAGAAGCTGGAATATTCGTTTTGATGAATCAGTCACTGAATTTGGTTTCATCAAGAACGAGGATGACCCGTGTGTATATAAGAGGTTTAGTGGGAGCGTGATTACTTTCCTAGTCCTCTACGTCGATGATATCTTGATCATTGGAAATGACATTCCTGAAATGCATGCTGTAAAGGCATGGTTAAGGAAATGTTTCCAGATGAAAGATCTAGGAGAAGCAGCCTATGTGTTAGGTGTGAAGATCTATAGAGATAGATCTAAGAGGCTTCTCGGGCTGTGCCAGAGTACTTACATCGATAAAGTCCTGGAGAGATTTCATTTAGAGAATTCTAAAAGAGGATATCTTCCAGTCAGACATGGTCTGAATCTTTCGAAGAGTCAGTGTCCACAAACACAGACTGAGAAAGAAGAAATGGACAATACGCCTTATGCTTCGGCTATTGGGTCCATTATGTATGCGATGTTGTGTACTCGCCCAGACGTCGCTTACGGGTTAAGCATGACCAGTCGGTTCCAAAGTAATCCAGGTCAGGCACACTGGATTGCGGTCAAGAACATTTTAAAATATCTGCGGAGGACCAAAGATATGTTCTTGATATATGGTGGTCAGGAAGAACTCAGTATTGAAGGATATACTGACGCTTCGTTCCAGTCGGACCAGGATGATTTCCGATCGCAATCAGGCTATGTTTTTAGCTTGAATGGAGGAGCAGTGGTGTGGAAGAGTTTCAAACAGTCAATCGTTGCTGATTCCACAACAGAAGCCGAGTATGTTGCAGCCTCGGAAGCATCCAAGGAGGCAGTGTGGATTCGTAAGTTCGTGAGAGAACTTGGTGTCGTTCCTTCGAGTGCAGATCCTTTGGTTATCTTCTGTGATAACACTGGAGCAATCGCACAAGCAAAGGAACCACGGTCACACCAGAAGTCCAAGCACATACAGAGACGGTTTCATTTGATCAGGGAGATCATTGATCGTGGCGAGATCAAAGTCTGCAAGGTACATACAGATGACAATCTGGCAGACCCGCTTACTAAGCCTCTGGCGCAGCAGAAGCATGAGAAGCACTGTAATAATTTGGGTTTGAGATTCCTCAACCATTAGATTAAGTGCAAGTGGGAGATTGTTGGGGGTATGCCCTTAAGGCTAATGTTTGAGGCCTTGGGATTGTAACAGTATCATGTATAAACTTTTATGTTTATAAAGGCATGGTTGTTATTCAGTTTGTTACCTTGTCTGCTGTAATAAGTGTACTTCTGAATAATGTCTCAAAGCAGTTCAGCTAGGCTGACATGAAGTAAAGTCCTTAGTCGAGATATCTTGATGAACATGAGACAACCTTGATATGATTGAGACTAATATGTGTTCTAATCTTATAGGATGCTTCGAGCATGGAATAAGATGTAGACTCATGGGTACATTGGATGTACTGGACAGACCCTACTAGGATATTCAATTGCTTGTCACAATGTGAATATTCCTTGATTGCGACAAGTGGCACATTTCCTCTGACTTGAGATCACTTGTGTTTTCTAAATGATGATTGTCATTGTTTTGAGGTAGTTCAATATCATTTGAAACATAATGGTTATAGACTATCTTGGATGGTGAGCTTGAGTCAGGTTAGGGCAGTAGTGATAGACATAGGATTGCCGTCTCCTTGTTTAAGGAGTGTGATGTTCTAAAGGGGCCCCCTGGATGAGATGATTGAGAATAGTGTATGGCCATACCCAGATGACTATGTTCATCTGATCTAATCATGCTCATCATATTGGAGTTACAAGCTTGACACGCTTGTCCAATAAGAACATCCAGTGGCAAAGGAAATATGCATGCCTTGTGAGTTGATTCACACTTGTGCTGTGGTTTGGGTGTAGTCTTGGAAGACTCTTTTCTTTATATCGGGAGACAGTGATGTGTTGCTAGATACCCCTCACTGATCGTGATAATGTGAGTTATCATTACCGACATTTAAAGGAAACCCTCAGGGTCGCACAATTTGATGATATGGCTTACTTAAGTCAGATCGTGTGGACTGAATTGTTCAGGTTCAGTTTAAAGGGATTTAATCTCTGATTGTAAGTGAGATCTGGTCTGATCATGTTTGATTGATTAGGGCTTAAGATCGGTAAGCTTCGATTGAGAGAATGGATGCTGGATCGGTGAGATCAAGAGCATCAGGAGATCAACGGTTAGATCTGGAGCCTTAGGGTTTAATTTGGTCTAGACCATGTCGCTTGGCTTATTTGGTCTTTGAACCAGACCAACATGAACCGGCTCATAAATGAGCGCATGGTTCAAAAGTGAAGTGGTTTTGTGAATGGGTAAACCCATGATCGCATGAAGAGAAGTGGCATGCTATTTTTAGATAGCACTTCTCTTACATGACCACATCTCACGTTCACGCCTCTCCTCTCTTCGTTCGTCGCCTTGTCTCTTGCACTTGACGAGAGAACATTTGGGTGGTGAAGAGTTTGACGAGAAGAGGAGAAAAAATCGCCAAGCCAAGACATCTCTTCCCTTCCACTCGACAAGGACATCTTTGGGCCTTGCTAGCACAAGGATCGCAAGGAGGAGTAGGCGACATCAATTGTGTGCGTCACCTCAGGAGAAGATCCAGTTCGGTCTTTGCTTCCAAGGCGCCATCTAGAAATGGCTATGGTATGATCCTTCTCTATATGCAATTGGGTCATTTTTGTTAATCATACAGCATGCAAGATCTAGAAACCCCCTTTCCGCTGCCTTCATTCCCATATGCGCCTATGAGATAGGGTTTCGCCCCCTTGTGGGGACCTTCACAGTCGTGGCTTTATGTCCTTCTTACTCATCAAATACTTGATTGTTGCGTGGTCTATATAAACAATGACTTTGGAATTAATCAAGTAAGACTGAAATTTGTCAAACGCAAAGACGATGGATAAGAGCTCCTTTTCTGTTGTCGCATAGTTGATTTGTGCTTCGTCTAAAGTTCGGCTGGCATGTTATATTGCGTGGAGCTTTTTGTTTCTTCTTTGCCCCAAAACAGCTCCAATGGCAAAGTCGCTTGCATCGCACATTAGCTCAAGGGGTAGGGTCCAATCAGGGGGCTGAATAATGGGTGCGGATATCAAAGCCTTCTTAATCTTCTCAAATGCCTACAAACAGTCATCGTCAAAATAGAATTCAGAATCCTTACAAAGCAAATTGGTCAACAGTCGGGCTATCTTCGAGAAATCTTTAATCAATCTTCGGTTGAATCCGGCGTGTCCGAGGAAACTGCGGATTCCTTTGACTGAGGTTGGCAGATTCATTTTCTTGATTACTTGAACTTTAGCTTGATCGACTTCTATCCCACGTTCAGAAATAAGATGTCCTAGCACAATCCCCTCTTGTACCATAAAATGGCACTTTTCCCAGTTCAGAATGAGGTTCACTTCCTCGCATCGCTGCAAAACCTTGGACAAATTAGCTAAACAGGATTCAAAAGATCGACTATATACCGAGAAATCATCCATGAAGATATCCATAAACTCTTCGTTATAGTCGGAGAAGATTGCCATCATGCATCGCTGAAATGTGGCTGGAGCGTTGCATAATCCGAATGGCATTCTTCTGTACACAAATGTTCCGTACGGACAAGTAAAGGTCATCTTTTCTTGATCCTCTGGGTGAATCGGGATCTATAGAAAACCAGAAAATCCATCAAGAAAGCAGAAATAAGCATTATGGGCAAGACGCTCAAGCATTTGATCGATGAAGGGTAGAGGAAAGTGGTCCTTTCATGTCGCTTTGTTGAGCATTCGATAGTCTATACACATTCGCCATCCGCTTACAGTGCAGATTCGAACTAGCTCATTCTGCTCATTCTTGATTACTATTACCCCGCCCTTTTTGGGTACAACATGGATAGGGCTCACCCATCGGCTATCCGAAATCGGATAGATGACTCCTGCGTCTAGCAATTTCAGGATCTCTTTCTTTGCGACCTCCTTCATGCTTGGATTTAGTTGGCGTTGAAACTCCACGGAGGGTTTACTTTCCTGTTCCAAGAGAATCCAATGCATACAGACAGATGGGTCAATCCCTTTTATATCATCTAAGGAGTAGCCTATGACCTTTTTATGGAGTTTAGTTTCAGCGAGTAATTTTTTTGTCTGAATTTTATTCAAATTTGCATTCACTATCACAGGCAAGGTAGAATTGTCATCCAAAAATTCATACTTCAAATTTTGAGGAAGGGATTTCAACTCAATCTTTCTTACCTTACTTACCTGTGATGTCAAGTCACCAAGATATTCATCTTTTGTCCTTTGAGGGTTCATTTTTTCGGTTGAGTCCATTATTTTTGCATAAGTATTAGCTTCTTTATTTTCCTAGGCATTTGGACTCTCCAAAAGACAGACTTCCTGTGGGTCATCTAGCATCCCATTGGTGACGGGATTCTCATTTTTAACAACTTCATTAAGGACATCCAAGCTACAGCATGAACCTACGATAGAAGGGTGTTTTAGACTTCATGCTAAATCAAATTCGATAGCCTCCCCACCAATGTTTATGGCTAGTTTTCCATTTTTCACATCAATGACTGCTCCGGCAGTCGCAAGGAATGGTCTTCCCAGAATTATCGGTAGTTTCGTGTCCTCCTCCATCTCGAGTACGACAAAGTCAACTGGAATAAAGAAATCTCTGACCTTGATCGGAACGTCTTCTAGGATTCCTGCCGGCTTGCGCACTGAGCGATCAGCAAGTTGCAGAGAAATTGGTATTGCCTTTACGTCGCCAATGTCCAGTTTCCTGCATATAGAAAAAGGCATTAAACTGACACTGGCGCCTAAATCACATAACGCGTGTTCAAAAGATAAATCTCCAATTTTGCATGGTATCGAAAAGCTGCCCGGATCTTTTAGTTTTTCTGGAAGCTTGTTTTGAATAATGGCACTGCACTCTTCAGTAAGCGCCATTGTGCTAGGTTCTTCTAGCTTCCGTCGGTTTGAAAGAATGTGCTTCAAAAATTTTGCATATGTGGGCATCTGCGTTACAGCTTCAGTAAAGGGGATGTTAATATACAGCTTTTTCAAAATATCTAAAAATTTCCCGAATTGTTTATCCAGCTTTGCCTTAGCCAGCCTTTGAGGGAATGGAATTGGAGGCTTGTAAGGTGGTGGTGGGACATAAGCTAGTTCACTCTCATAATCATCTTTTTCCTCACTTGGTCTCTTGGGTTCAGGTACATGACTAGTAGATGCGTCAAGACTCAGGTTGGAATCAGGTATTCTTGGTTCCTCCAGTTGCTTACCACTACGAGTAGTAATTGCACTGCAATTCTCCTGTGGGTTCTGTTCAGGTTGGGAAGGTAACCTACTTGCGGGTCTAGCTAGACTAGTGGCTAGATTTGCCAATTGGATATCTACTTGTTTGTTGTGGGCTTCGATAGAGTCTAGTCTAGAGGACATGTGACGCATCATATCATTAACACTCTCATTGGTTTTGGTCTGAGAGGAGATGAAATTTTCCATGATTGTTTCAAGTGAAGTCCTTTGAGGTTGTGGTACATATGGTCGAGGTTGAAAACCAAGTGGTGGTCTATAGTTTGATTGTGGAACAGGATTGGGGTTGTTCCTGTAAGAGAAGTTAGGGTGGTTTCTCCAAGTAGGATTGTATGTAGCGGAGTAGGGATCATTTTTTGGTCTTGGATTTTGGTTCCCTACAGTGTTAACATATTCTTGTTGGGGTTCAGAGGGTTGAGAAACACCTAACTGACAATTAGCATGGGTGTGCCCCATAAATCCACAAATCTCACAAATAGAAGAATTAGAACTTGAATCAACAGAATTTACATGCATTGAATCAAGTTTATGAGATAACAAGTCAACCTTGGAAGCTAAAGAACTTAAGGCATCCAATTCATACTTACCTGGCGCAACGGCCCTAGATGATGTACCTCGTTGTTCTCCAGTCCATTGGTTGTGATTTAACGTCATGTCCTCCAACAAATTCATTGCATCATCAATCTTTTTATTCATGAGTGCTCCACTAGCGGCTGCATCTATAGTAAGATGCGTATTATAGTTAAGACCATGGTAAAATGTATGAACAATTACCCATTTTTCCAAGCCGTGGTGTGGGCATAAGCGTTGAAGTTCCTTGAATCGCTCCCAAGCTTCATATAGAGATTCCCATCTGTTTGGGTGAAACCGATGATCTAGTTTCGCAATTGGATAGTTTTGCTTGGGGGAAAGTACTTCAAGAGAAACGCCTGGGAAAGTTGTTCCCAAGTTGTAAGCGATTCAGGTTGGAGAGAGTATAGCCAGTTTCGAGCTCTATCCCACACAGAGAATGGGAAGAGTCACAGTCGTAGTGCGTCGGTAGAAACTCCATTCATCTTCGTTGTGTCGCAGAACTCCAGGAAAATTGATAAGTGCATGTTCGGATCATCAGAAGGTAGGGCTCCGAATTGGTTCTGCTGAACCAACGATAAGAGGGAGGGTTTTATCTCAAAGTTATTAGCCTCCACTGGAGGTCAAGAAATACTTGAGTGAAGACCCTGCGCATTTGGAGCAGCAAAATCCTTCAGAGTTCTATTATCGTTCGCCATCGATAGATCGATAGGAATAGGTTCAATAATCCTCGATGCTTCTCTAGAACTCAATTCCTTTAATCACCTTCTACGATGGAACGTCATTTCAATTTCTTGATCAAGTTCATATAGATCTTCATGTCCACCTGATCGTAAACCTCTACGCATATAACAGTTAAGCACAAATAATAGAGATTGAGAGGAAAACTATATCACAAAAACAAAGAAAGAAAATAAGAACACACAAAACAAAGAAATGAAAACAAAGAAATAAAAGCAATAGCGAAAGAAACAAAATGTCTAGTCTACCAATTATTAAATCACTTCGATATTGATTTCCTGTCCCTGACAACGGCGCCAAAACTTGATGTGTGCTTTACCAATGCACAACTAACCGCAAGCGTGACGGTTTCATCGTGGCAGTACTTTAGATGTCGATCCCACAGGGATAGTGATCAAGTACCAAGTAATTGTGAATCGATAGCTAGACAATCGATCGAATGATTCGAAATTGCGAAGAATGAAGTAAGCAAACCGAGCGAAGCAAGAGAAAGTTTTTGGTGTAAAAACTGGGCTAGAGATATCAGAACTTCGGGTTCATCTCGTTGATGGATCTTAAATTCGAACGAGTTAAAATCATAGCAAGGCAATTCTAAAAGCGCTCAAGTATTTGAAGGTACAGATTACCCTCTTTCGATGGCGTAATCCGGTGTCAATCTAGACTGACATCCTACTTTCGTGGCTCACCGTGCCTAGATTGACCCATTGGGATCAGAGATACTATAAAATTCCTCATACAAATCCCGCCCCATTTCTTGACGGCTCAGACTATGTCCGAACTAGCAGATCTAGCGTCGCAATTCACCTTTCGGTCCTTCTTGCGGTGCCAGAGAAAAGAAATTACGTGATCAAGGTAACTCTAGCAGTAAAATAGCATAGAACGGATAAACACAAGGTAAAATTTATTCTTTCTATGAAATTATAATTTCAAGCAAAACATACAAACAACGAGACTACACCCTTAGTTCCAACAAAGAGATTATGCTATCATAGCGTCGTTGAGTACAAATCTCTAGAAGAATAAGAAAGATTGAAGATAGAAAACCAAAAACTCTTCAAAGAGGGTTGAAATCTTCTTCCTTCAAGCCTTCACGAGTTGAAGCACAAGAGATCTTCTTCTCCCAAAGTTTTCACCGAAGACTTCACACCAAGCCCTGACTCATTGTCCTTCCAAGCCAGATTTCGACCTTTAAGTAGAATCCAAACCCATTTTTGAACGCATGCTTTGATGGAGAATTTAATTATTTACGTTTGGATACCAAGATCATTAAAATCGGAGCCATAATGAGGAAGTTATGGCCAATTTATTGTAGGCGGCTCCATAAATACGGGCATAATGGGCCATCATGGTTGTAACAGTAATGCAACTGTTATGCATTTATTGCAACCTCATTAATCTTTGTAACCCCATAGAATTAATTCTCATTTAATCCTCTTCATTTTGACTCCAAAAACGTCCGAATCGGAGTTAAAATGAAGGAGTTATGAGCATTTAAAGTAGTGCGGTCCGTAATAAATTCCGGGGGCTGCGAGGTTACGATCGACAAGACAGATTATGGTCGTGAGGCAGATTATGGCCAAGCCCATGACGTTGATGTAGAAGTCCAATTTGTCTCAAAATTTGTGGGTGAGTAGTATGGCCTCGGCTTGATTTGCGGTCATAGTCGTGTCGTCGAAAATCGCCGATCAAAAGATTGCGACTATGCTGAATTATGGCCTTACCCTTGGTCTCTTTGTAAAAGTCATCTTCATCCAAAAGTTTATCGATGAGGAAGTTATGGGCACGTCTTTGAAATTTGATCATGCTTTCTTTGAAACGGATCGATCGAGAAGCCAATCAGAGAATTACGGTCTTGATGTAGATTATGGCCTCAACTGTAATTCTCGAAATTAATCCCATTTGAAGCCGAACTCCTCGTCAAGATTCTTGATTCACTCAGAGATGCGAATATTCTTCTGTATTGGTCTAAAAGTGAGTGAATTATCTTGTATTCAAACAAACATGACAAGTAGTGAAGCTTCTGAAGAAAATTAATGAATAAGCTGGAAAGAGATGCAAGATCATGAAAATATGTCTCGATTCGCAGGTAAATATGGTCTAAAAGATGATATAAATACGAGACATCAGTTGTGCGATGCACCCTTGTGAAAACCCCATCCTCCGAGGATTGGAGGTGCAATAGGATTTTCACAACTTACATCAAGTGTAATGGGCACTCATGTAAGATCGTCATTGATGGAGGTAGTAGCTTGAACGTCGTCTCTCAAGCCACGATCACCCGTTTTGGTCTTCCGTAGAGCCTCACCCGAAACCTTACTCGATTGCATGGGTTGATATGTCGAGCCTTCCGGTGAACCATCGATGCCAAGTTCCCATTACTTTTGGAGACTATCGTGAGAAAGATTGGCGTGACATGGCGGCTATGGATGTCGCCCACGTCCTCTTAGGACGCCCTTGGTTGTACGATAGAGACGTAGTCTATTATGGCCGGTCGAACACTTATGTGTTAGACCATAATGATCAGAAAATTTGATTAATCCTGACTCCGCCCAAGGAGCTGCGAGCATCCACGTCCAAGGGCTTGATTGTCCCTCCCAAATCCACCTCTCTGGCACCCACTGTGGTCTCCCTCATGCGCACCCCTACACTTGTGCGTGAGGCCCACGAGACCAAGGTAGTCTATGCACTAATGTTGTGTGAGGTGCAAGACCCATCGTCCCCTTTGAACGTCGTGCCTCCTGCCGAAGTGTCCAGCCTCTTGACCGAGTTTAGTAACATTAGCCTGGAGGACTTGCCCCATGGACTCCCTCCGGATAGGGAGATCCAACATGCGATTGACCTTGTTCTAGGAGCACCCCTCCCTAACCTTCCTCACCATCGGCTCAACCACATGAAACATGCTAAATTGCAGCATTAAGTGGATGAACTCCTCACTAAAGGGTACATCCGTGAGAGTCTAAGTCCCTGCGCTATCCCCACACTGCTCAGACCCAAGAAGGATGGGTCGTGGCACATGTGCATTGACAGCCACCCCATTAATCGGATCACCATCAAGTATAGGTTCCCCATACCTCGTCTTGATGACATATTGGACTTAGTTTCTAGATCGTCTTGGTTCTCCAAGCTCGACCTTCGTAGCAGATATCACCAAGTCCGCATTCACAAAAGTGATGAATGGAAAACTATATTTAAGACCAAGGATGGTCTATACGAGTGGCTTGTCATGCCCTTCAGGTTGTCCAATGCCCCGTCCACGTTCATGAGGCTAATGAGTTAGGTCCTCAAGCCCTACATGTGCATGTTTCTGGTCGTCTACTTTGATGACATTCTGATCTATAGTTGGACTCGAGATGAGCACTTGGAGCATCTTTCGGTCCACCTTTGACCTTCTCCGCAAGAATAGCCTCTTCCTTAACACAAAGAAGTATACCTTCATGACCAACCGACTCCACTTTCTATGGTACATTGTGTCTGACCAGGGTCTTTCTGTTGATCCTGCCAAGGTCAAGGCGATCCGGCATTGGCCTTAGTCTTGCACTGCCTTTGGGTCTCGCGGGGTTTTATCGCTACTTCATTCGGGTTTTTAGCACGATTGTGACCCCATTGACCCAACACTTGTCTAAGGATGATTTTGAGTGGACACCTGCCACTCAACGTGCTTTTGATGCCCTTAAGGACGCCCTTTTGATGGCCCCTGTTCTTTGACTTCCCGACTTTTTGAAAGTCTTCGACATTGCGTGTGACGCCTCCAGCACCGGGATTGGAGGTTATCATAGCCAAGAAGGCCACCCCATTGCCTTCTTCAATGAGAAATTGAATACTGTTTGGCAGCGTTACTCGGCCTACGATAAGGAATTTTATGCTATTGTCCAATCGCTTTGTTGGTGGAGGACTACCTCCTCCACTGTGAGTTTGTCCTATATAGCGACCATCAGGTCTTGTCCTTCCTTAATACCCAAAAGAAGTTGGGCGCCCTGATGACATTGAAATTTATAGTAAATTTCATGCCATTTCATATATTTTTTTGTGTCAAATTCATGAACCTTTGCTTATTTTTATGCCTTTTTTATCAATTACTGCGGAATCTATACCCTTTTTGGTTTTTGCTGATTTTTAAGTAAAAAAGGCACGATTTTTAGGCATTTTCAAGCAATACAGTTGCATGGATGAGTTCCCACCATCAAGAGGAGATTACACGACAAATTTCATGAAGATTGGAGCTTCAGACAAAATTACGGTACACTGTGTTTAGCAGGGCGGACGGAAAGCATTTTCCATGGAAAGTTAATTTTTTTTGTGTTTAGCAGGACAGACGGAAAGTACAGAAGGAAAATCTGAAGGAAAATTACCCATTTTCCTTCCAAATTTGATCCGTCCTATTTTGGACGGATACACGAAAAAACGCTGCATGCCTCTATTCTCACCCCTCTCGCTCATGTGCTTGCTCCTCATCCTTCTCGGCCATCCTTCTCCGTCTTCTTCGACCGTCTCGTTGTTGCCGCCCTTGCAGCCGCCTTGCCATCGCCCCCTTGTAGTCGCCTCCTTGCTGTCGTCGCCCCTTTGCAGCCGCCTCCTTGCTGCCGCCGTTCGTCGTCGCTTGCCGTCGAGCCGCCCTTCTTCATTGTCGTCGCCCCCTTGCAGCTGCCTCCTTGCCGCAGCCCTTCTTCGTCACTTGCCGTCGAGCCACCCTTCTTCGTTGCTGTCATCCCCTTGCAGCCGCCTCCTTGCCGCCCCCTTGCCGTCGCCCCCTTGCAGCCACTGATGCCGAGAACACTCATCCGCGTGATGAGCTCTCCATGACGAGCTCTTCCGCAACAAGCTCTCCACGACAAGCTCCTCCGTCAACAAGCTCTTCACCGATCTTGTTGGCTTCCACACCTTGGCATCGAGTACAAAAAAGAAAGAAAGGGTGTCTATAACAATCCTACTCGGTTTCCTTCCCTTTAGCTAAACACAAAGAAAGAAAATTTTCTTATTTCCCATCCTTCTTTTTTTCCTTTCCTTCTTATTTTCCCATCCTTCTCAGTTTCCATCCGCCTTGTTAAACACAGTGTGGGCCGTAAAGATTGGAGCTTCAGAAATTATGGCACAACCGTAAAGATTTTCACGGGCCATAATTTGGAGCATTTTCCAACCAGAAACTTTGGTTGAAAATATGGCACTGCCGTAATGTTTTTCACAGTACCGCAATTTCAGACATATTTCCACCCGAGAACTCGACGTGCCGTAACTAAAAATACGGCCGTAATTACAACCTGGAGACGCGATTTTCACGGTCAAATTTGAGTCTGATTTTTGCATGATCGATTGCAGACGATCCAAGCCATTAAATCCAAAGCTGTAAGAAGCAAAAAGAGAGCTTTCGACGAGAGGAAGGAGAAGACACCAAAAGCCCTAAATTTCATCCACAAACAAAGGAGAAATCGACTTTCACGCCGCCGCCTTAAGGTTCGCCACCGGGAAGTATACAGCACACCTTCTGCCGTAAAATTTGAAGGGAAGCTTCACCTGGAGCTAGAGAACATACCCCAAAAGTTTCAATGTGAAAGGATCTCGATCGAAGGAGAAATCAACGAAGAACCCAGTGCCAGCACTGTTCACGCTTGATTATTACAGCTGTAATTTTCATTACAGCCGTGTGGTTATTCGTTCTTCCCCTTTCTTTTCAATTTTCGATCGCTAGAAACTATGATTTATTGTATTTTCTCTTCCATGCTTGCTTAATCATATTTTGGGACATGGGAGAGTAATTCACTTTGATTTCTTATGACCTGATAACTTTTATTTTCGTTAGAATAGTATTATTATGATGATTCTACTTATGTGATAGATTGCTCTATGATTTTTCATATTTTTCTTATTATCATGCATGATTCTAGAGCTTTCGCAATAGACTGAAAAGTCACTTGCTTGAGAACTTGGAACCCTAAAATTGAACAATACTATAAGAAATTAGGTTAGTTCTTATTTCTTGATTTTAGAATAATAATTACCATGTTTAATAAAAAGAATTTAGGATTGAGTTATTTTGTCAAACAGGAAGATCTTGTGCGAAAGCAAGAATCAGGACGTTGGAAAACCATAAGTAGAACTTGTGTTGAGTCTCGGATGCACGAAAGTGATCCTTGGGATTCCACTTGAGATAATCAACTTAGTATTCGGATGCACGAAAGTGATCCTTGAGTTCTTCGTTTGATGAATTACTTATTTTCAGCATTGGGATAGATCTTGTGCGAAAGCGAGGATTGGTCTCTGCATGATTGTCTGTACGAAAGTGAGATAATCCTTTTATGAAGTAAATTATATCTTTATAATAATAAAATTAGACTGACGACCTTTTATTCATATCTAGTCATAGAAATCAGAGTGGATAAAACCCTAGTCCCAGTTTCTCTCTCTGGTATTTTCGTTAGGTTTTGATAATTCACCTGCATAGTTTCGATTGCCTAGATAGTAACAACTCAATTATTCGGTACTTGACAAACAAGGTCTCTGTGGGATCAATATTTTTTATTACTTCGAGTATCCGTGCACTTGTGGACACAACAGGTCTTTGGACACAACAAGTTTTTGGCGGCGCCGCTAGAGAAGTTTTTGTCTAGCTACTTGTTGGGATACAACAAGTTTTTAGCGCCGTTACCGGGGACCTTGGTTTTGTCAATATTGAAGACATTGAAAGTATTGCTAGACTAGGTTTTATTTTTTGTTTTTTTTTTCTCTTGAATTTATTTGATCTATCTACTTTGTATGCGCAGGAATCTTAGATCAGGACCTCTTGTACCTTTTGATCCTGAGATAAACAAAACTCTTAGACTGTGCAGGAAGTTGAGATTTGAAGAAAGACAACAAGAAGTAGAAGAAGTGACCATGGCAGAACAAAGATCACTTAGGGACTATGCTGCCCCTAATCCACGAGAGATTCACTATAGTATTACTAGACCGGTCATAGAGGTTAACAACTTTGAAATCAAGCCTGATTTCCTATCCATGATTTAACCGAACCAGTTTGGAGGATCTCCTCTTGAAGATCCTAACCAACACCTTTCTTTATTTTTTGAACTTTATGATACAATTAAGATTAATGGAGTTTCTAACGGTGCATTAAAACTGAGATTATTTCCTTTTTCTCTTAGGGACCGAGCGCGATCTTGGCTTCAAGCACAACCTACCGGTACCTTCACCACATGGGAGCAACTGTCCAATGCCTTCTTGATGAAATATTTTCCACCAAGTAAGACCATTCAAATGAGAAATTAGATTTCGAGCTTTGCATAGAGGGATGGTGAATCATTTAGTGAGGCATGGGAGCGATTCAATGATTTACAACGGAAGTGTCCTCACCATGGCATTGAAAACTGGGTTTTAATTCATACTTTTTACAATGGTTTGCTTTATAATACCAGACTAACTGTTGATGCTGCTGCAGGAGGGGCTCTAATGAGCAAAACCATTGATGATGCTTTCAAATTGCTTGGAGAGATGGCTCTAAACCATAACCAGTGGACTTCAGAGAGAGGAGTCTTAATAAACCTTCCCACGGTAAGAATGAAAGCAATGGTTGGCGTACCTTGGCAGAGAAGGTAGACTCTTTATGCAACCGATTTGATTCCTTTAAGATGCAAATTGCTATTATTTCTTCATCTATTGTTTGTGATATATGTGGTAACAATGGCCATGTCTCTGAAGATTGTAAAGTCATTGCTGATCAGGGTAGTGAACATGTTAATGCATTAGGGAACTATAATCAAGGTAGAACTAATGATCCCTATTCTAATACTTATAACCCTGGATGGAGAAATCACCCCAACTTATCTTGGAAAAACAATAGTAATATAGAGGGACAAACAGAAAGCAAAGGATACCAAAGGCCAAATCCAAATCAAAATCAAAATTCAAATCAGAGTTCTAACATTGAGTCCATGCTTGAAAAGATGATGGCTAATCAAAATCAGTTCATGCAAAATAAAAATAAGGAAATTGAAGATCTCAAAGAAATGGTTAATCAATTAGCTTCACAAGTAGGATCTTTAACAGCCCACAACAAAATCTTAGAAAATCAAATTGCTCAACAAACTAGTAGTTCTTATAGACCCCCTGCAAAATTACTTGCAAAACCTAAATTGAATCCTAGGGAGCACTGTAATGCTATTATTACCAGAAGTGGGAAACAATTAGAAGAACATAAAGGGAAAGTTGGAAACAATGAAAAAGAACCTAATGATGATCATGATAAGGAATTAGAGTTAGAAAAATTTTCTGAGAATGAGCAAACCCAAGCTAGTTTGCCACCTCGAAAGGGTGATGAACCAAAAGGGGATGTACCATGTGAGAAAGATGATTCTAAACCTAATTTACCTCCACCCTATAGGCCACCTATACCCTTTCCACAAAGGTTAGTGCAAGCAAAACTTGATAAACAATTTGGCAAATTTCTTGAAGTGTTGAAAAAGCTTAACATTAATATTCCTTTTAGTGAAGCTATATCCCAAATGCCATCATATGCAAAATTTTTGAAAGAGATCTTATCCAACAAAAGAAAATTAGATGACTACGGTACTTGCACTGTGGCTTTAACTGAGGATTGTAGTGCTGTTATTCAAAATAAATTGCCACCAAAACTGAAGGATCCAGGAAGTTTCTCTGTACCTTGTTCTATTAGAAGCATGGCTTTTGACCGAGCCTTATGTGATTTAGGAGCTAGTGTAAGCCTAATGCCTTTATCTATTTGCAGGAAGCTGGACATTGGAGAGCTTAAACCCACATCCAAATCTTTACAGCTCGCTGATAGCTCAGTAAAGTATCCTATAGGTATTCTAGAGAATGTTCCAATCAAGGTAGGGGAATTTTTAATACCTGCAGATTTTATAGTTTTAGACATGGAGGAAAATCATAAAAATTCCTTAATTCTTGGTAGACCCTTTTTGGCTACTGCTGGAGCACACATAGATGTAAAAAAGGGAAAAATCACTTTTGATATTTTTGAAAAAATAATTGCATTTGATCTTGCTGATTCTTTGAATAAACTATCATACTTTGGATCATGTTGTAGTATTGACATAGTTGATGATCTTGTTTATGATGTTTGTAATTTATTTGATGAATCCTCTAATTTGGAAACTAACAATTTTTCTGAGGATATTGATAGAGGATTACAGGAGAAAGAACACAAATTTCTGAGAAGAAGAAGAAAAAGAGAAGAAGAAGAAGAGGCTCTAGATTGTTTGATAAAGGAAAGAAGATCTTGAGTAAATTTGGACACTGTTTCAAGGCTGAGCCTTATGTGATTAAAAGAGACACTCAAATCAAAGAAAAATCAAAGTGGAAATTGAGGAAATCAGAACCAAATTCGAGTGCAATAGGGTCAAGCTAAAGACCTTTAAATTAGCACTTCTTGGGAGGCAACCCAAGCTTTCTAACTTTAGTTTGCTTTATTTTATTTACTTTTTCCTTCCTTTGCACTTAGAACTAATTTTTTTCTTTTATTTTTGTAGGTAAGCAAGTTTTGGCGCAAATTACGGCACTACCGTAATTCATATTACGGTACCGTAATTCCTGTCAATCTTGATCAGAAGGTTGTGACGAGATTACGGCCCTATCGTAAGTATTTTCACAGTACCGTATTTTGTTCCAAGATCAACCTGAGAGTGTTTTAGATTTTACGGCATTGCCGTAAAGAAATTTACGGTGCCGTATTTTTGAGTTGTTTTATTTATTTATTTTATTTATTTACCTTCAAAAAAAAATTAAATTAAAAAATTTTGAACTTCTTACGGCACTGCTGCCATAACCATTTTTATGGTACCGTAATTTCATCTATTTTAGACTTGAGAGTTTTCTAAAAATTATGGCGGTACCGTAAGCTTTTTCACGGTACCGTAATTAGAGACATTTTTTGACCCGAGAGTTGGAGCCAAATTACGGTACTACCATATTTGTTTTACGGCCCGTGTTTTTTTATTTCACTAGAATACTGCACTACCGTAATGCATTTTACGGCCGTAATTCTATTTTTAGATGCAATTCCTGTGCCATTTTTTAGGATTTCCTGGGCCGTGTTCTCACTCGTTCGAGCGCCGACCTTCGTCTCCAGACCATCTTCGACCTTCAGAGAACGCCAGCGACCCTTCCTTTCCGGTTATCACCGCCGATCTGGTACTCTTTCACCCGATTTCTCGATTTTGGTGAGTTATCACACATATGTCGCCCCTTTCATCATTTGTCTTCGATTCTTGGTCATTTTTAGAAATTTTTTGTTTCCATTTACTTCTTAGATGATGGGCAACTAGTTCTGGTTCATTTCTAGCACTTTTGCTAAATTTTTATGAGAGATTTAAGCTTAAACGAGTTGGATTTGCTGAGATTCACTGTTCATAGTCGCCCCTATTCATATCTAACTGAAATGTTGAAGTTTAAGCATGATTTTAACTGACTCTTACTCCTATTATGCTTGATGAGTATTGACATTCATGTAGAAAGTGTTATTGGAGTCGTATCTTTGCTATACTAAGTTGTCAATCTTGAGCTGCAGCTTAGTTCATTCTTGAAGTTCACTCATGGCACCTAAGATCAAACAAGTTGTTTCAATGAAGAGAGGAAAAGGACCAGCCACATCTTCTACACCACCAAATCCCTATGGCATTGTTTTTAGGGATGAAATTCAAGAATCCAGATACAATCAATTGGTTGAAAGAAGAGTTGTCAACACCAAATATGCTGATAGAAGGACTTTAGAGGCACTTGGGCTTTATGAGGATGTGATGTGGATGTTTGAGCAAGTCAGGGCCAGAAGATTTTTTGAGATGACACCTTACACCTATTTGCCATTTACTTTGGAATTTCTGAGCAGCTTGAATGTGGATCTAAGAGAGTTTTCTGATGGACCTGCTGAGGGAGAGATCACGTTCAGATTGGCTAATGTTGAGAGAAAGCTAACCATAAGAGAAGTCAAATCTTTATTTCACTTGGGTTCTGGAGGATTTACAGAAATACCAATTGGATTTATTGAACATGTGTTTTGGAACCAGATAACCCATGAGACTCACTTTTCTGCTATTTCTGCTAGAGCTTCAAAGATTGCGAATCCCTGTATCAAGTATGTGCATAGAGTTCTTGCCCACACTGTCTTTGGCAGAGGAGAGAGTGATGGCATGGTAAGACAGTCTGAACTCTACCTTCTTTGGGGGATGCTCAATGGAGTAGTAGTAGATGTTGCATTCTTTATGATGAAACACATGGATAAAGTGGCTAGGGCCAAGAGGGGTGCCATTGTGATAGGAGGGCTGATTACACTTATAGCCCTACATCTGAATGTTGAACCATATGGGTTAGAAGTGGCAAGGGGGAATGAAAGACTTGATCTTTAGTCGTGCATGGCAATGAAAATGATAGTTAGAGAAGGGGATGTCTGTTGTTTGGTCCTTGGACCAAATGCCCCTACTCTACCATTACCCTATCCAAAGAAAACCATTGTGAAAGAAAGAACGAATTGGAAGCTTTCACCGAGTGCTGCCGAGGCCGCCTTCACCCCACCGCTCAGTGCAGTTCCACAACCACCCACTTGGGGTGGAAGGGATGATCCTTATGGTATGGAGTCACCATCTCACCGACCTGCTGATCCTACTCCCCCAGCTGCTGGATCTTCCCACAGACCTACTGGAGGATGGTCTAGTGCCTTTGACCCTGGATTCCAGGCACTCTCCACTGAGATATATCATCAGGGACATCGTATGGAGAGGGTGATGGATTCTGTAGGGCAGATGTAGGACACTATGCGCCATATTGCAAGTCCCCTAATCTAAAGGGGGGGGGGGGCGAAACCCAAATAGGAGGCGCATAAATTTTTCTAGCGGAAGCAAGGGTTTCTTAGAATCGTTTGCATAGACATATGATTAACTTGTTAAACAACTAGTATAGATCATACCATAGCCATTGTGTAGATGTCGGCTTGGAAGAAGAGAACAAATCTGATCTCCTCCAAAAGATGTGCACACAATGAGATGTTGCCTACTCCCTTGTTGCTTCTTGTGCTAGCAAGGCACCAAGGTATCTTGATCGAATAAAAGGAAATGAGAGATGAACTCTCTTGCTTGGCCGAACTTTCTCCAAGACGTCTTTTTCTCCACACGAGAGTGTCGTCGAGAGCAAGGAGCAAAGGGTTGAATGGAGCGTGAAGCCAACCGAACGTGGAGGCGTTTCTATTTTGGAACTTCCAAAAATAGCAAACGAAAACGTTCATGCGTTATTTGTTCACTTCAAGTGAACCAAACGCTTATCCCACTCCATATGAACCATGCGCTCACACATGAGCCGGTTCACATGTATATGGTTCAATGGTCAAACCAAACTAGCCCAAGCAATGGTCTAGATCTCATTGAACCAAAAAGGTTCAAGATCTAACCGTTGATCTCTCAATGCTTTTGATCTCACCGATCTAGCATCACTTCTCTCGATCGAAGCTTACCGATCTCAAGCCCTAATCAATCAAACATGATCAGACCAGATCTCACTTACAATCAGAGTTTAAATCCCTTTAAACTGAATCGAAACAATTCAGTCCACACGATCTGACTTAAGTAAGCCATATCATCAAATTGTGCGACCCTAAGGGTTTCCTTTAAATGTCGGTAACGATAACTTACGTTATCACAATCAGTGAGGGGTATCTAGCAACACATCACTGTCTCCTGATATAAAGGAAAGAGTCTTCCAAGACTACACCCAAACCACAGCACAAGTGTGAATCCACTTCACGAGGCATACATGTTTCCTTTGCCACTGGATGTTCTTATTGGACAAGCGTGTCAAGCCTGTAGCTCCAATATGATGAGCATGATTAGATCAGATGAACATAGTCACCTGGGTATGGCCATACACTTTCTCAATCATCTCATGCAGGGGGGCCCCCTTTAGAACATCACACTCCAATCAAGGAGACGGCAATCCTATATCTATCACTAGTGTCCTAACCTGATTCATGATCATTATCCAAGATAGTCTATAACCATTATGTTTCAAATGATATTGAACTACCTCAAAACAATGACAATCATCATTTTAGAAACACAAGTGATCTCAAGTCAGAGGACATGTGCCACTTGTTGCAAACAAGGATTATTCACATTGTGACAAGCAATTGAATATCCTAGTAGGGTCTGTCCAGTACATCCAATGTACCCATGAGTCTACATCTTATTCCATGCTCGAAGCATCCTATAAGATTAGAACACATATTAGTCTCAATCATATCAAGGCTGTCTCATGTTCACCAAGATATCTCGACTAAGGACATTACAGCATGTCAGCCAAGCTGAACAGCATTGAGACATTATTCAGAAGCACACTTATTGCAGCAGACAATGTAACAAACTGAATAACAACCATTGCCTTTATAAACATAAGAGTTTATACATGATACTGAAAGAATCTCAAGGCCTCAAATATTAGCCTTAAGGGCATACCCCAACACATATCCCCAGGGATGTGGAGGATTTGAGCACCTATATGCAGGAGATGGGGAATTTCTTGTATGAGCGTTTTGACTTCCAGGATTCGAGGAGAGGTGGAGACTATGGAGGGCATCAGGGAGAGCCACATGTAGATTCGATGGACACAGCAGCTCAGGACACCGAGGAGATTGGATCCGATGATGAGTAGAGTTATGTGAGTATCTTTTTCCCTTTACTTTTTGCATTCTATTTTCTTTATCTTATTGATGTTTCATGCTTTATAGGCAAGGATGATTCCTCCATACATATCGTGTCCACCGTGCTACTTCACTCTACTTTACATGCCTATATTCTTATTTTCGATATGGTTGTATGATGATGATGGTATTGATTTTTGGTCTTCGATGGGGTTGTATTATCATATCTTGGTATTGATGATCTATTTCGATATGGTTGTATTAGAACTAGATCTATCATGTCAAATTCATTTCCCTTATACATATCTACTTTGAAAATTTTCATTGGTTGATGAGTGAGATTTTAAGGAGATATATTATTTGGAGAATTCAATTTAAAAGTGAAGCTACTTTTTGAATAAAATCAGCATATGTGTGTAATTTTTGAATTGAGGTCAATTGATTAGTCTAGTTGATGTTTAGTCTATTTGCTATTTGTTGGGAAGAAAGAATCCAAAATCCAAAAATAGTGAGTGACTCCCCTACTTGGTGTATAAAATTGACAGTGGTACCAAAGGACATGGGTTGAAGTCTAAAAAAAAAAATTTGAGAGAAAGAAAAAGAAAACGACTCCTCTACTTGGCACTGTGCAAAATTGACAGTGATACCTAAGACAAGAGTTGAAGTCCCAAATAAAAAGTGTGTATCTATGTGGGTACATACCATCAAAAACACAAAAAGAATAAAAACAAAATTAGAAAAGAAAAGAAAAATCTGAGTGGAAAAAGATTTTTGGATATCTTATTTCTATAAACAAAAGCATGATAGATTTGAACTAAAGATTAGATGAATTCATGAGACTGAAATTCTGCCTTTTTATACAAGTTGCAAAGTTTTATTCGAATAAGTTGTGAATCTTCAGAATTGAATTCAAATGATTATATGTTTATTTAAAATTTTATGAATCAATTGGTGGATTTTTCATTAGTGATTGTATTTTAGAAATTTATTCTTCATGAGAAAATCTATGCCTATGATCAATTTTTGATTTATGCTTGAGGACAAGCAAAGTTTGAGCCTTATGTGTTTGATGACACTGAAATTTATAGTAAATTTCATGCCATTTCATATATCTTTTTGTGTCAAATTCATGAACCTTTGCTTATTTTTATGCCTTTTTTTATCAATTACTGTGGAATCTACACTCTTTTTGGTTTTTGATGATTTTCAGATAAAAAAGCACGATTTTTAGGTGTTTTCAAGCAATACATTTGCATGGATGAGTTCCCACCATCAAGAGGAGATTACACAATAAATTTCATGAAGATTGGAGCTTAAGACCAAATTACAGCAGGGCAGTAATCTATATTACGGTACCATAATTTTGACGGCTACCGTAATATCAGAACACTGCCGTAATTTGAGAATTTTTCATCTAGAAAGATTTTCAGAAATTATGGCACTACTGTAAATATTTTCACAAGCCGTCATTTGGAGCGTTTTCCAACCAGAAACTTTGGCTGAAAATACGGCACTGCCGTAAAGTATTTCATGGTACTATAATTCTAGACAAATTTCCACCCGAGAACTCGACTGAAATTATGGCAGTGCCGTAACTAAAAATACGACCGTAATTACAACCTGGAGACGCGATTTTCATGGTCAAATTTGAGTCCGATTTTTGCGGGATTGATTGCGGACGATCCAGGCCATTAAATGCAAAGCTGTAAGA
Organism: Costus lasius; assembly: GCA_027563935.2. Taxonomy (NCBI): domain Eukaryota; kingdom Viridiplantae; phylum Streptophyta; class Magnoliopsida; order Zingiberales; family Costaceae; genus Costus; species Costus lasius. The sequence continues at coordinate 88,186,774 of CM050450.1, read as the reverse complement.
AGCAAAAAGAGAGCTTTCGATGAGATGAAGGAGAAGAGACCAAAAGCCCTAAATTTTATCCACTGACAAAGGAGAAATCGATTTTCATGCCGCCGCTTTAGGGTTCACCGCCGGGAAGCGTAGAGCGCACCTCCAGCCGTAAAATTTGAAGGGAAGCTTCGCTTGGAGCTAGAGAACATACCCCAGAAGTTTCAATGCGAAAGGATCTCGATCGGAGGAGAAATCGATGAAGAACCCGGCGCCAGCACTATTCACGCTTGATTATTACAGCTGTAATTTTCATTACAGCCGTGTGGTTATTCGTTCTTCCCCTTTCTTTTTGATTTTCGATCGCTAGAAACTATGGTTTATTGTATTTTCTCTTCTATGCTAGCTTAATCATATTTTGGGACACGGGAGAATAATTCACTTTGATTTATTATGACTAGATAACTTTTATTTTCGTCAGAATAGTTTTATTATGATGATTCTACTTATGTGATAGATTGCTCTATGATTCTCCATAGTTTTCTTATTATCATGCATGATTCTAGAGTTTTTGCAATAGACTGAAAAGTGACTTGCTTGAGAACTTGGAACCCTAAAATTGAATAATAGGAACTTACTGTAAGAAATTAGGTTAGTTCTTATTTCTTGATTTTATAATAATAATTGCCATATTTGGTAAAAAGTATCTAGGATTGAGTTATTTGGTCAAACGAGAAGATCTTGTGCGAAAGCAAGGATCAGAACGTTGGAAAACCATAAGTAGAACTTGTGTTGAGACTTGGATGCACGAAAGTGATCCTTGAGATTCCACTTGAGATAATCAACTTAGAATTCGGATGCACGAAAGTGATCCTTGAGTTCTTCATTTGATGATTTACTTATTTTCAGCATTGGGATAGATCTTGCGTGAAAGCGGGGATTGGTCCCTGTATGATTGTCTGCACGAAAGTAAAATAATCCTTTTCTGAAGTAAATTATATCTTTATCATAATGAAATTACACTGATGGCCTTTTATTCATATCGAGTCATAGAAATCAAAGTGGATGAAACCCTAGTCCCAGTTTCTCTCTCTGGTATTTTCGTTAGCTTTCGATAATTCACCTGCATAGTTTCGATTGCCTAGATAGTAACAACTCAATTATTCGGTACTTGACAAACAAGGTCTCTGTGAGATCGATATTTTTTAGTACTTCGAGTTTCCGTGCACTTGCGGACACAACAGGTCTTTGGACACAACAAGTTTTTGGCGGCGACGCCAGAGATAAGTTTTTGTCTAGCTACTTATTGGGATACTACATGCCCGCCATGCCAAATGGGTCGAATATTTGCAGCAGTACTTGTTTATGATTAATCAAAAGGCAAGTAAGGAAAATGTCGTCACAGACACATTGAGTCGAGTCCGAACCCTCTTGTGTGTGATGCGCACGTGCGTTAACACCATTGACCACGTTAAGGAAGAATACCCTTCTTGTCCTGACTTTGGTGCCGCCTATGCTGCCCTCACTGAGTCTTCCGACTTGAGTCCCTGTTTCAACTGTGTGAAGGGTACCTCTTTTTGGGGAACCGCCTGTGTATTGCCCGATCCTCCCTCCGAGACCATCTTTTACTCAAGTTACACGCGGGTGGCGTCACAGGCCACCTAATTTTTTTGAACAGCTTAACAACAACTCGGGAATCATTAGTAGGGGAAGCAAGAGCCTCAACCCACTTTGAAACATAATCAACTGCCACAAGAATGTACTTGTTACCTCTAGAAGATGGAAAAGGTCCCATGAAGTCAATCCCCCAAACATCAAATATCTCAACATCAAGAATATTGGATAGTGGCATCTCATGTCTTCTGTTAATGTTACCTGTTTTCTGACATCTATCACAAGATAAAACAAAGTTTCTAGCATCTTTAAAAATTGAAGGCCAATAAAATCCTGATTGCAATACTTTAAAAGCAGTTTTCTCAGTACCAGCATGACCACCATAAGAGGATCCATTACATTGAAAAATATATCTATGATTTCCTCTTCAGGTACACATCTTCTAAAAATGCCATCTGCACATCTTCTAAACACATAAGGCTCATCCCAAAAATAGTGCTTTACCTCAGCCAAGAATCTCTTCCTTTTTTGGTAACTCAAATCAGGAGGGAAAACATTAGCTACAAGGCAATTCACAATGTCAGCATACCAAGGGGCTCTGATTTGTTCAATGGCCAAGAGTTGTTCTTCAGGAAAGGAATCATTGATTACATCATTCTTTTCAATGTCCACCATAATCCTTGAAAAATGATATGCAACAAAGTTCTCTGATCCCTTTTTGTCTTTAATCTCCAAATCAAATTCTTGTAAAAGTAAAATCCATCCGAGCAAGCGTGGTTTAGTATCCTTTTTCTGCATTAAGTACCTTACAGCTTGCATGATCAGTGTACACTACCACTTTGGAGTTAATCAAGTATGATTTGAATTTATCAAAGGCAAATACTATAGCTAAAAGTTCCTTCTCAGTGGTAGTGTAGTTCCTCTGTGTTTCATCCAAAGTCCTGCTAGCATAATGAATAACATAAGGCTTTTTCTCCTTTCTCTGTCCCGAAACTACTTCTATTGCATAATCACTAGCATCACACATGAGCTCAAAGGGCAAATCCCAATCTAGAGGCTGAATGATAGGTGCTGAAACCAAAGCTTTCTTCAATTCCTGAAAAGCAGATAAACAATCTTCATCAAAAGAAAATTTAACATCTTTACAAAGTAAATTTGTAAGAGGTCTAGAAAGTTTAGAGAAATCCTTGATGAATCACCGGTAGAATCTTGCATGTCCTAGAAAGCTCCGAACCTCCTTTACTGTAGTGGGCGGCTCCAACTTCTCTATCACCTCAACTTTGGCCTTGTCAACTTCAATTCCTCTATCTGAAATCAAGTGCCCCAAAACTATCTCTTGCCTAACCGTGAAATGACATTTTTCCCAATTAAGCACAAGGTTAGTTTCTTCACACCTCTACAAAAACCGAGATAAATTAGCAAAACAAACGTCAAAAGAAGAACCATATAAAGAGAAATCATCCATAAATACATCCATAAAGTCCTCAATAAAATCAGAAAAAATAGCCATCATACATCTCTGAAAAGTAGCAGGTGCATTACATAAACTAAAAGGCATTCTCCTATATGCAAAAGTTCCATACGAGCAAGTGAAAGTGGTTTTATCTTGATCATCAGGATGTATAGGAATTTGGAGAAAACCAAAATACCCATCTAAGAAACAGAAGTGATAAGGGTTTGCTAGTCTTTCAACCATCTGATTAATAAAAGGTAAAGGAAAGTGGTCTTTGCTAGTGGCAGCTTTCAATTTTCTATAATATATGCACATGCACCAACTAGTGACAGTTCTAACAGGGATCAATTCATTGTCTTTGTTTTTCATGACAGTTACCCCTCCTTTCTTAGTAACATAATGTATAGAACTTACCCATTTGCTATCAAAGATAGGATAGATAATACCCGGATCAAGTAATTTCAGAACCTCTTTCTTTACAACTTTTTTCATAGAGGGATTAAGTCTTCTTTGAAAATCTGCATGTGGCTTGTGTTCTTCTTCCATCAAGATCATGTACATACAAAAAGAGGGATTAATGCCCTTCAAGTCATCAATTGAGTACCCTATTACCTTTCTATGAATCCTTAATTCCTTGAGAAGCAAATCTGTCTCCCTTTTCATAAGCTGTGCATCAACAATAACAGGGTAAGTAGAATCAGGACTAAGAAATTCATAATGAAGGTTATCAGGTAAAGCTTTAAGTTCTACTTTTGGAGCCTTTCTTTTTCACTCTTTTCATTGTCACAAGCTCTGCAATCTAATAATTTATCAGTTCCAGAGTTTGTTTCTACTTTATAATCAAGAGCAGAATCTAAATCAATGTCATATTCATTGGTTTCAACAAATAAATCATTAAGATCATAGATAATGTCTTCTACAACATGTATACTATAACAAGATCTAGAATTTGAAGGGTTTTCCATGGCTTCATGCAAGTCATACTCAATGTTTTCATCCCCAATGTTAAGTGTAAGCTTACCGTTCTTTACATCAATATGTGCTCCTACTGTGGCTAAGAACGGTCTACCGAGTATGATGGGGATTTTTGCATCTTCTTCTATCCCAAGAACTACAAAATCTTCTGGAATGAAATATTTACCTACTTGGATAGGCACATCTTCAAGAATTCCTACAGGGTACTTCACAGAACGATCGGCGAGCTGCAAAGATATAGAAGTTGGTTTGAGCTGTCCCATGTCCAATTTCCTGCATATAGACAATGGCATTAGGCTTACACTAGCACCCAAATCACATAAGGCTCGGTCAAAAGCCATACTACCAATAAAACAAGGGATAGAGAAACTACCTGGATCCTTCAATTTTGGTGGCACTTTGTTTTGGATAATAGCACTACATTCCTCAGTTAAAGCCACAATGTCATAGTCTTCTATCTTTCTCTTATTAGACAATATTTATTTTAAAAATTTTGCATAAGATGACATTTGAGATAAAGCTTCACCAAAAGGAATGTTAATATAAAGCTTTTTCAAAACATCTAAAACTTTTCCAAATTGTTTCTCTAATTTTGCTTGTACTAACCTTTGGGGAAAGGGTATAGGTGGCCTATATGGTGTAGGAGAATTAGATTTAGAAATATCTTTCTGGCATGGCATATCACCGCCCTTTTCTATTATTCTCAACTTTCCCTTTTGGTTCCTCTAATTTTCTCCCACTTCAAGTGATGATAGCATTACAGTGTTCATCAGGTATTTTATCTTCTAGAGTTTTATTGTGAGCAGCTAAGGATTCTACTTGAGAGGCAAGTTGATTGACCATTCCCTTAAGATCTTCAATTTCTTTGTTTTGATTAGGCATAAACTTTTCAAGTAAAGATTCTACACTAAAAGAATTTACCTCTTTAGTTAGGGTTTGCCAATCCTCATTCTCATTCTTACCATGTTGATGACAATATAGCATTCCTTCTTCAGGAGTCCATTAGTCATGGTTCAAGGACATTCCTTCAAATAAGGTAAAAGCATCTTCAATGGTTCTGCTCCTGAGGGCTCCTCCTGCAGCAACATTAATAATTAGGCGGGTGCTATAAAGTAGACCATTATAAAATGTATAAATTAAAACCCAATTTTCAAGGCCATGTTGGGAACACTTCCGTTGTAAATCGTTGAAACGCTCCCATGCCCTGCTAAAGGTTTCGCCATCCTTTTGTGTAAAACTTGTAATTTGATTCCTCAGTTGGATGGTCTAGCTTGGTGGAAAATATTTCATCAAGAAAGTATTTGACAGTTGTTCCCATGTGGTGAAGGCACTGGTAGGTCGAGAATGTAGCCAAAATCGTGCTCGGTCCCTGAGAGAAAAAGGAAACAGTCTTAGTTTTAGTGTATCATCAGAAACCCCATTAATTTTAATGGTATCACGATATTCAAGAAAAAGATGTAAGTGTTGATAAGGATCTTCAATTGGAGCTCCTCCAAACTGATTCTGCTGGATCATGGACAAGAAGGCAGGATTGATCTCGAAATTATCAGCTTCAATTGCTGGTCTCACAATGCTAAAGTGTATTTCTTTTGGCTTAGGGGCTGCATAGTCCCTAAGTGATCTCCGGTCTACCATCAGATCAAAATTTCCTATGCAGTCTAAAGCAGATAGATCAAATAACCCAAGTTAACAGAAAAGAACAGGAAGATATAACATAAATAAAACTTAGTCTAGCAATACTCTCAATATCTTCAATATTGACAAAAACCAAGGTCCCTGGCAACGGCGCCAAAAACTTGTTGTATCCCAACAAGTAGCTGGACAAAAACTTATCTCTGGCGTTGCTGCCAAAAACTTGTTGTGTCCAAAAACCTGTTGTGTCCGCAAGTGCACGGATACTCGAAGTAATAAAAAGATATTGAACCCACAGAGACCTCGTTCGTCAAGTACCGAATAATCGATTTCTTACTATCTAGGCAGTAGAAACTATGTAAGTGAATTATCGAAAGCTAACGAAAATACCAGAGAGAGAAACTGGGACTAGGGTTTCATCCACTTTGATTTTTGTGAGTATATATGAATAGAAATTCATCAGTTTAATTTTATCATGATAAAGTTACAATTTACTTCACAAAAGGATTATTTCATTTTCGTGCAGACAATCATGCAGGGACCGATCCTCGCTTTCGAGCAAGATCTATCCCAAGCTGAAAATAAGTAAATCATCAATCAAACAACTCAAGGATCACTTTCGTGCATCCGAATTCTAAGTAGATAATCTCGAGTGGAATCTCAAGGATCACTTTCGTGCATCCGAGTCTCAACACAAGTTCTACTTATGGTTCTCCAACGTTCTAATCCTTACTTTCGCACAAGATCTTCATGTTTGATAAATTGACTCAATCCTAGATTCATATTATTAAACATGGCAGTTATTCTTCTAAAATCAAGAAGCAAGAACTAACCTAATTTCCTATCGTAAGTTCCTAACATTCAATTCTAGGGTTCCAAGTTCTCAAGTAAGTCACCTTTCAGTCCCTATTGCGAAAACTCTAAAACATGATTAATAACATGTATCTATGGGGAATCAAAGAACAATTATCACAAAAGTATAATTATTATGCTAAAATTATACGTGATGAAGTAATGAAAAGTTTATCTAGTCATTAAGAAATCGAAGGGAATTACTCCCCTATGTCCCACAAAAGGTTTAAGCTAGCATGGAGAAAAGATTACAATAAACCATAGTTTCTAGTGATCAGAAATCAAAAAGAAAGGGGAAGAACGAATAACCACATGACTATTATGAAAATTACAGCCGTAATAATCATATGAATAGCGCTGGCGCTGGGTTCTTCATCGATTTCTCCTCCGATCGAGATTCTTTCACATTGAAACTTCTAGGGTTTATTCTCTTGCTCCAGGCGAAGCTTCCCTTCAAATTTGACGGCCGGAGATGCGCTGTACGCTTCCCGGCGGTGAACCCTAAGGTGGTAAAGTGAAACTCGATTTCTCCTTTGTTAGTGGATGAAAATTAGGGCTTTCAGTCCCTCCCCATTTGTCTCATCGAAAGCTCCCTTTTTGCTTCTTACAGCTTCTAATTTCATTGCCCCGATCGTCCGCAATCGATCCCGCAAAAATTGGACTCAAATTTGACCGTGAAAATCGTGCTTCTAGGTTATAATTACAGCCGTGTTTTTTGGCTACGGCACTGCCATAATTTCAGTCGAGTTCTCGGGTGGAAATCTGTCTGGAATTACGGTACCGTGAAATCTCATATGGCAGTGCCGTATTTTCCCCAAATCTCTCGGGTGGAAAATCAACCCAAATTACGGGCCGTAGAAAGTCTTACAACAGTGCCGTATTTTCAGCTAAAGTTTCTGCTCGGAAAGCGCTCCAAATTACTGCCCGTAAAAATCTTTATGGTGGTGCCGTAATTTTCAAAAATCTTTCTGGATAAAAAATTCCCAAATTATGGCAGTGCTCTGATATTACGGTAGTCGTCAAAATACGGTACCATAATATAGATTACGGCACTGCCGTAATTTGGTCTGAAGCTCCAATCTTCATGAAATTTGACATGTTATCTTCTCTTGATGGTGGAAATTCATTCATGCATCTGGATTGTTTGAAAACGCCTTAAAATCATGCCTTTTTGCCTGAAAATCATCAAAAACCAAGAAGATTGTAGATTCCACAGTAATTGATAAAAAAGACATACAAATAAGCAAAGGTTCATGAATTTGACACAAAAAGATATATGAAATGACATGAAATTTACTATAAATTTCAGTGTCATAATATATCATTGCGCATCCTCCATTGCTCAGCTCGAATCTGATAATAAGAAGTGTCCATTGTAGCTGAAATAGATGGTCTGGCTGATGTAGATAGTGCAGTAGTAGTGGATAGCATGATAGGAGGAATAAACTCTGAAGCTCTCTGACGGAATCATGGAAGCATATGGGTGTAACCCAACACCCCTAGAAGACACCTGGGAAGCCTCTACAGAGCCTAAGGATGATACCCAAAAATTTTCAACTCAAACAGAAGCTTCTGCTAGTTTTCCAGTGAAAATTACACCTAGTGAAAATTTCCACACCCACGGTGTAAAAGTTTATGCCCAGATTCCAGCCAAAATTACACCTAGTGAAACTTTCCACACCCATGGTGTAAAAGTTGCTGCCCAGATTTCAACGAAAATTATGGCCCGTGGAAATTTCCACACCCCTGCCGTAAAAGCCTCTGCCCAGAATCTAGCCGAAATTACACCCCCGAGGAAAAAATTACACCCATGCCGTAATTTGCCTAGAAATGCAGAAAAGCTCCGTTCAGCCCGCCGTTCGAAGCTCACAACGTTCATCACATCCTCCGGACCGATATGTGTGGATTCTCAGTCTGTCTACTACCTCCACGGAGTCCCTCCACCCTATTCCCATGGTGAATCTTCCCTGAGGACCACCGCAAGAGCCCACAATCGACCGTTACCACAACCGAGTCCTCAACTCGGCCCAAGAGACTGCCAACGACGTCCAAAACCAGCCCATGATCAACAAGTTTTGCTACTTCGTGGCAGCTTGCTCTGAAATGATTTAGCACAACAAACTTGGCCCAAACAACGGCCTCAGGAGCTTGGCCCACACACCTACCTACCAACAGACTTGCGCCCACCAACTACAGATTCCCTGCCTGTGGTAGCTGGTAACTGCTGCTTTAGTTTGTTAAGGGGCATCTTGACCTGTTTTAGTTTGTTAAAGGGCTGTTGGCTTATCCAACAACCCTCAGGTGTTTTACATGTGATTCCCCTCCCTCTTGTTTTATAAAAGAGGGCTGAGGGCAAGTTATTTTCCTCAGCTTTGTTGTAGTAGAAACCTTCTCACACGTGAAGGTCTAGGTCTAGCAAACTCCGGGAGACTCGCCTATGAGTCCTCCTGTTCCTTTCTCTGTACTACATTTTAATTCAATCAAAAGGGCCGGAGTGACACCGAATCATTCCGGGCACATCTTTTGTTACTTGTTGCGTCCTTGAGTGCGCCGATCACTCCCCAGCTCCTGCGACTCTCATGGAGCGCCCAGATTTGACACCGTATGGCTTCGTGCGTGAACGCCCTTCCCTTCGTTGAGTTGTGAGGAAATCCGACTGTGCGTGCATGCATGCTCGAAATTGGCTCTACTAGCGAGGTTAGTAATTTTAGTTTTAGTTCGTGCCTTGGCTTTCTTGGCTCACCGGTATTGCTCAAGTCGCATCGCAGTGGCACGATTTCCATCGATTTTTCTAGATTTCCCTCCGACGCGATTTTTCCTTCCCTCGTCTCAAGACCCTCTAACGATTTTTTGCATTATGGTTTCCACCCCCTTAGAGTACTGAGCTAAGGACAACCCCTCCTATACATCCACTGCGTCACTCTCGGCAGTGACGATGGAGGAGTGACTACCTCTCTAGGACGTCCCCCACCCTGTGTGGGATCCATGATCCAATTCTGCTGAATGACAGCCTCATGGTGGCCTCTAAATGCCTAAAGATGAGATGATACGAGCTACCAATCCTCGTAATCATCTTAATCATTGTACATGCATCCAGATCTAATCTAGAGTTACCCTTAGTCTCGTTCAACCCTGAAGGGTCGATCCCAAGGGCTAGAGCAATCTTGGTAACCAAGCCACCCATAACTAACACTCCCTTCCATGCCTTTGCTACCTTTTGAATCTACTTCACAAGGTGGAATGAGGCGCTGATGCGAAAGCCGGTAAGCATGGTCTATAAGAAAAATAACTCTAAAGCTCTGACCATCCTGTCGCTCTCCGTGCGCCCGAAAATAGTATGTGCGAGAATCATATGAGTATATTGGAGAGCTGCATATGACAAATAAGTAGCTTTGGAGGTCCTGGGGTTGAAAGCAATCTCTCCTGAAATCTGCTACCAAAAACTCTGATCTGTATACTCAAACGGGCGGTGGTGCATCACATCCATTGGGAAACCAAAGATATGGTTGAGCTAATCCAGTGTCAATACATGATCCCGGTTCCCCAACCTGAAGGAAATACTTCTTGGATCTCTGTCATCATAATTATGCATGGAAACCTGGATAGAGCTGAAAAACTCTAGAGAAAATTGGACATAAGTGGGATGCCTCTAGTGGTAGAAGTCTTGCCACCCTATGTTCGAGAACATCCAATGGATGTCATCGAACAATCCTAGGGTCTGCAAAGTCTGGTCATCCCAGTATCTGGTACTGATGACTCCCCTAGTCGTTATAGCTCTATATCTCTTCTCCTAGTCCCTGTTCCTATATCTAATCTATCCTGCATAGGGAACAGAGATAGGAGGTGGAGAACGTGCCCTCCTCCTCTCAACTCTAGCAAGCTCAGGTAGAGGAGGAGAAGACTTTGGTGATGATGGAGAAGCTGGTGAAGATGCTGGAGATGGCTTTGGAGATGGAATTGGAGATGATAGCACTATCTCCAGAGAAGGTGAAAAAGGTGGTGCTGGTGCTAGAGACTCAGATGGCTCTGCTAAGACCGATGGTGAATCTTCAACCATCTCAGCTGGCTGTGAAGAAGGTAGTGGAATCTCTGGTAGATCAGTGGGAGGCTCTGCAGAGTCTAGTAATTCTATCTGAATCTTATTTAGTCCCTCTACATCCTTTGGTAACTCTGGAGTAGTGAATATAGAGTCCAATAAATTGCCCTGAGCTGATGAAGGGGAGGGTATCTCTGGGGTGTGAGTTGAGTTAGCTGGAATATCAGAAGGAGGCTCAGATAATCCCATAGCTAGGATCTCAGAAGTGGTGCCCTCATCCACCTCCATCAGTGTGGATGTAGTCTGCTACTCAATATGCTCAATAATTGGAGCAGACTCTGGTGGTATTGTTCTGGTCTCGAGCTCTAGGGACTGTAGAGTAATGGTCTCCTAGAGAAGAGATAAGCATCGAGCTACTCTCCTCCCCCAAGCAACAGTGGAGCATCTAGTACGCTTCCTCGTGTATCATCTTGCGATACACTGGTCCCTGCTCTCAGGCCTATCATCAAGCTTCTCCAAAATAATCTCAATATCAGGTGATATGGGTGACTCAGCTATTATCTGCAATGTGCTCCGACCAGAAGAAGTACTCGGTGGTATAGATGTACTCGAAGCCACTGATGTACTCTCTGATTGATCCTCCTCATCTAAAACACTCGGATACTCTCATGGTGCGTTTGAAGGAGGAAACAAATCAAACAAAATTAGGGACTCTGTGGCAAACATTTGTGCAAGCTCGAATCGTCCGGGAAGAACTCTGTGAACCATCCTATATCTGGGGATAAATCAAGGGATATGGTCCTCGTACCCCAATCTTCCTAACCGCCCCATATGTGTTGGTGTATATGCCCTAGGACCTAGTTTTGGTCAACTTATGTACTACTTGACACTGATATTTATATATCATTCTGGCATTGTCGTTATCATTGTTTGACTACACCTGCGATTGTGTACTTACATGATAATGTCCATGGAGACAGATTGGATCTGTGCTCGAATTATAATCCCCAGTCGATGTACCTTAGTGGATATGGGACAGCTATGGTACTTGTGAGACTGGTATGTGGGCTGGTTAGGCACGTGGTGCTAACGCAGACACATGGGTATATCATTGGGGATATACTGGATAGACCCGCTATGAGGCTATGACTTGGTGTCATGAGTTATCCTCATAAGTGACAGGAGATGCATTGATCCCTTGACTTGAGGTCATTAATCATTCTATATGGTTAGGGACTTGCTTTGATACAACCTAACACCTTGCCGTAGCTGGGAGGTCATAACGGTTGTTATTGAGCATGTCACGACCCATATGAGAAGATCAATGGACAGACATAGGATTTGCCCCTTCCCTAAGGAAGTATGATATCCATGGAGCTCATTTATGGTTCTATGACTGAGAGTGTATGGCCATACCCAGGTAAGAACCTATTTTAGTCATAGCCATGTGATTGGATGAAAACAAGTGGTGACACACTTGTCCAATCGGATATCAGTACGGCAAAGAGACTGTAATGCATCTATACCTAGTTGCGATGATGGGGATGTCGATGTCGATATCCATTCCAACGACCTGGGTAGCAGTGATGCACTGCTAGGTGCCACTCACTGCTTGTGATGACCTTTGGTCAGCACTGCCAGCGTCAGAGGAACCTACAGGGTCGCACACCTTGATACTTGAGTTCTCGTATTGATCGGGAAGCCTTATGATCGAGTTATTGGATAACTCGGATCTAATTGCGAGATTTCATCAGCGCCAATGGGCCTGATGAGATGGAAGAATGTTATTGGAGCCAAACTTCATTTTTGGCAGGTTGACCTGTATTTGACCATGGTTGGTCACATTTGGATTAGGGTTGCATTGGATTGGATCCAAGTGCTTAATCAACCTATGCAATGATGTTTGGGCTAGCTCATTATCCAATGAGGCCCAATAACAAGTTCTCAAGAAGAGATGAGAGGCTAAAAGGGTATAATGGGGAGAAACATGAACCATTAGGCGCCTAGGGGCATAATGGGGTCATGTTGGCGCCTTTGCTTCATTATGGAAGTAAAGGGCGCCTCCCCCTCTCTTCCTAGGATGGAATGCATGCCTCTATGGCATTGCTTGAGGCGCAAGGCAAGGCCTTGGCGCACAAGGAAAGGCGTGGGAACAAAAGGTAAGGTTGAATGAGAATTATGGAAATGTCTTGGAGACTTTCCTTATCTCAAACCTCCTCATCCTAGCCCTACACTTGTCATGATCCTAGCCATTACCCTAACCGCCTCTTGCCCTATAAATATGACCCTAGTCGCCCCCTCTTGTGTGTAATTAATCCTTGAAGGCGTGAACACAAGAAGAGGGGCAAGTGCTTGGAGCAAGGGCGCATCTTCCTTCTTCCATAACCGCAAGCCACTTCCTCCTTTCCTCTTGGCGCAAGGAACATTAGTGCTTGGCGTTTTTGGATAGTCTTCCTTCTTCTCTTGGCGCATCATCTCTCTTGGTGGCGCAAGTGAAGTAGAGTATCTCCCTAAGGCTTGGATTTTCTTCCCGAGGCTAGCACCGGGCGTGGAAGAAGAGAACTCAAGAGATCCGTGTGTGCGAGACTGCAGAGGGCGAACACTTGGGCGCCTTCATCGACATCGCTCTACATTGCTCTTAAGGTATTTCCTAACTCATCGTGTCGACTCCCTTGCATGCGATCTTCACTGGGTTTTTGGGACTGGCCTGTTTCGGGGACATTCTTCCGCTGCGAAAAATGTATGTCCATAACTCTGAAAATTGTAAAATGTCCCCGGGGTTTCCCAACAGTGGTATCAGAGGGACTTGCAAGACTCGAATGATGTTTTATGCTTTTCTTCCATGCTCACATGCCATATCTCTATTTTCGTAAATAGCATGATGCATGGCAATCAATTTTTCTAAAAGTAGAAAAATTAGGGTTTCTTGTTTCTATCATCCTCTCAATCTCTTTTGGATATTTGGACTATTTTTCTTGTTTGATTTAAAGATCAAAGGCGCACGTAATTTTGTCAAGTAGGACGGGCATTGTGTCTTCGGACTGGCCAAGTCTCTTGATCTGACAAAATTGCCAGCCGAATGGATCTCTGAAATCGTCATGAAAAATAAATCGCAATAAACCAAAAGACTTGTGAGAAGAAGATGAGAAAAAGAAACTGGTTTTGTGAAAAAGTAAAATTTCAGATTTTATGTTTTTCATGAGCATGTAGAATTGCATGAGTAAATACCTTGATTGTGTATGGTGTTGTGATCATTAGTCAAGCCCCCCTCTTGCATGCCTGCGATGTATCCTTGTGCGGCCTGCGTGCCATCTTTTTTATTATTTTTGTAAAAATTAAGAGGAAGATCAAGGGCTAGGTGCATCCTTCTTGGACCTTGATGCTCGCATCTTGCTTGATGGCGCAAGCATGCAAGGTGGCGCATGCAAGCTGGTGCTTGGTTGCTTGGTGGCGAAAAAGGTCTTGTCCCCTTGCATGGTGGCGCACCTTCCTTGGAGGAAGACCATGGCATTGGCCAAACCTATGGGGAACTTCGAAAGTATTCCTCTACGGTTTGAGAGCTAAACCATGAGAGAAGGACCTTGGAGCCAACCTTGAAGTTCAAGCTAGAGGTCGGCTAGGTTAGGTCTAGTTTTTGGGGCTTGAGTTCTAGGACAAGAGTTGAACCTATTTCATGGCATGGATTGGTTCAATGTCTTGTATAGGATATGATCACATCATCCTTTACTGCTTTTATTATCTGCAGAAGCATGCCTGAAATGTTTTACCGTTATGTTATCACTATAGGATTGCATGCCTGTAATGATAGACATAAGATAAAACTAAGATGATGAGACCTTAAACAAAAACCCTCAATTAAAATATCAAGTCTGGTAGCCTTCTAACGCGTAGCCCTCACTAAGCTATCGATCAGTGGAGTTGTGAATTGTTTCCCACCCTCGTGGGACACACCCACTTATCTTTAGAAAGTGCGTGGTGGCAATGGTTTCCCCAGTCCAGTTTTAACCTGGACGTGCCTTCGCAAGGAAACTCGTTGGCCCTGGGCATAACGGTTAGGAATGGACTTGACTAGAAGTTCACATGTGCTGCGCACATGGTGAAAGTCTAGAGGCATCGTTGAGAGGTAAAGGTTTCATGTTGTATCCAGCCCTCGCTGGACGTGAAATGCCCAGACTGTCTCAACAAGGGGAGTTGCTTGGAGCAACCGGCCGGCGCGCCCACCTTAGGAAGCATGGGTTACTTTGTGCATCTCATCCCACCCTCGTGGGACGCGAAGCCTCATGTGAAATAAGGATCCCATCTCACTAGGAAGTTTTAAACTTCCCGATTGACTTTGTGGGTTGTCAATTCGAATATAAAATAGTGGGAGCTATGGTCATTTAAAACAAGTCTAGTTTAAATGATTCGAAGTAGTACTAATCTGTTCTTCTTGGGTGTTGTAGAACAATGGCTACGAACATTGGCGGATTATCACTGCGATCACTCCTTGATAAGGATAAGTTAGTTGGAACTAACTTTATGGACTGGCATCGGAATTTGAGGATAGTCCTCAAGCTCGAGAAGAAGCTGTATGTCCTTGAACAGCCTCTTCCTGCGGCTCCTCCGCCTAATGCCCGAACGGCAGACAGAGATGCTTATAGAAAGCATCAGGATGACTCTTTCGAGGTTGCATGTCTTATGCTAGCCAGTATGGCACTGTTGGGGTATGCCCTTAAGGCTAATGTTTGAGGCCTTTGGGATTGTATAAGTATCATGTAATAAACTTTTGTGTTTATAAAGGCATGGTTATTATTCAGGTTGTTACCTTGTCTGCTGTAATAAGTGTACTACTGAATAATGTCTCAAAGCTGTTCAGCTTGGCTGACATGCTCTATGTCCTTAGTCGAGATATCTTGGTGAACATGAGACAGCCTTGATATGATTGAGACTAATATGAGTGCTAATCTTATAGGATGCTTCGAGCATGGAATAAGATGTAGACTCATGGGTACATTGGATGTACTGGACAGACCCTACTAGGATATTCCATTGCTTGTCACAATGTGAATATTCCTTGTAAGCACTAAGTGGCACATGTCCTCTGACTTGAGATCATTTGTGTTTCTAAATGATGATTGTCATTGTCTTGAGGTAGTTCAATATCATTTGAAACATAATGATTATAGACTATCTTGGATGGTGAGCTTGAATCTTGTTAGGGCACTAGTGATAGACATAGGATTGCCGTCTCCTTGTTTAAGGAGTGTGATGTTCCAAAGGGCCCCCCTTATATGAGATGATTGAGAAAGTGTATGGCCATACCCAGATGACTATGTTGATCTGATCTAATCATGCTCATTGTATTGGAGTAACAAGCTTGACTCGCTTGTCCAATAAGAACATCCAGTGGCAAAGGATGCTTGTATGCCTTGTGATGTTGATTCACCTTGTGCTGTGATTTGGGTGTAGTCTTGGAAGACTCTTTCCTTTATATCGGGAGACAGTGATGTGTTGCTAGATACCCCTCACTGATTGTGATAACGAGAGTTATCGTTACCGACATTTAAAGGAAACCCTTAGGGTCGCACAATTTGGTGATATGGCTTACTTGAGTCAGATCGTGTGGACTGGATTGTTTTGATTCAGTTTAAAGGAGTTTAAACTCTGATTGTAAGTGAGATCCAGTCTGATCATGTTTGATTGATTAGGGCTTGAGATCGGTAAGCTTCGATCGAGAGTGTGGATGCTAGATCGGTGAGATCAAGAGCATCATGAGATGTACGGTTAGATCTTGAATCTTCATGGTTCATAGAGATTTAGACCATGGCTTGGGTTGGTTCTTTTGGTCTTTGGACCAATTGGAATTGAACCGAATTCAATTGATCCGGTTCACATTTGTATTCGATTGGTTCAATTGAATTGGCGTTGGGGATAAGTTCACAAGACATGAACGCATGTCTTGATGACTTTCCTTAATGGGAAGTCTTGAAAACGCCTAACGCCAAATAACGCAAAAGCTTAATGTTCCTTGTGTCTTTCGAAGCTCTCTCTCATGGGTGGTGTGTGGACGATCTTGGAGAAGAGCTCTCGGCGACAAGGAAGAACATCTCATCTCCTCAACACCAAAGGGCACCTTGGCAATTGTTGCTAGCACATCAAGTTGCGCAAGAAGTAAGCCTTCATCCTTTGTGTGTGTCTTCTTTAGAGGAGAGCCCTCTTCGGCCTCTAGCTTCCAAGCCGCCACCCTTACATGGCTATGGTAAAAGATCTCAAACTTGATCTTTGGTTAATTATAAAGTTGATCATTTACATGAGTTCATGCAAACGATTTTATTGAAACTCTAGAAGAATACATTTCCGCATGTTCTAGGGTTTGCCCCCCTCTTGAAAGGGGTTTTTCATGCTTGCGCTCCCCCTTGAAGGGGACCCTTCAATTGGTATCAGAGCAGGTTATGCATGAATCATGTGGTTGCTTTAAGTGATCCTTGTTTGCGCTTGCAATGTTTAGATCTATGTACATGCCGAATAAACTACATGCTAGTTTAAAACTCTTAGATGTAGGTTTATCTTTGAATTGCACATGTATAATGTTATGGTAAGCGCTTGTTCATGTTTTGAAAAGGAAAAGCCTTATCTTGCGCACCCATTAGATCTAAAGCGTCTACTATAATCCCTTAGATGGGTTGGTAGGGCTGAAAGCATAATCTAAATAGATCCAAGTCTGATCAGACCATCTGACAGCTCAGATGGGTTGACCTGATAGCACCTATGCGCATGCACTGGGTGGCTATAGGTTGACTGCATCAAGGGCGTGTAACGAGGTCTGGTTGAGACAACCAATGAACACTCTTGAGTTAGGCCCGGGGTCACACCCGCTTGCCAAAACTCTTGAAGGTGGTTCAGCCCTTGGCGGATGCATGGTTGACCATTAGGTCAACTCGGGTCAGTTAGGACTCGGTGCATGCAAGGGCAGTGGATCTGACTAGATGTATGAGTGGATCCCTATCAATGGACCATTGTAAGGTTGTAGGACTGATAAGAAAATTAAAATTGATGCCAATGGGTTTTTCAAAAATTTATTTTCTTTTAATTGGATCACATGTGGAATGTTTGATGCCATGTGCTTGTTTATTTATTCTTATGTGGGCCGCCCATGTTAATTGTGTGCTGTGCTGGGGCCTGCGAGCCTGGGATTATACTTGTAAGATAATATTATGGTGATCTGCGAATCACATTTTTTAATCTATTGTATAATTGACCTGCGAGTCAAAGCTTGTCTAGATAGATCAAATTGTATTTGATTAGACAAGAGCACAAATGCACACATCCCAAAGGGGCATTCAGCTGGTGGCGCACCTGAGGTGCTCTTGGCGCTAGGGCCCTGGGTTGGACCAGATGAGATGCAAATGGAGCTCAAGTGAAGACTTAAGTAAAATTAAGGTCTTACTTAGGGTTCATGGGCATTTACCACATAAGATCAGCATGCTTTCTTTTATTGCTTATTGCTTATATAAGTAGAATTGCATGTGTTTATCTTCTGCTATCACCATAGGACTTGCATGATAGTCAAGAAGATAAAAGACCGTTAAAATCCAACGCTAACATATCAAGCTCGTAAGCCTTCTGACGCGAAACCTCACCGTTCTGACTATCGTTGGAGCCGTGTTGTACCCACTCAGTGGGCACGTCCATCTATCTTCAGACGGTGCTGGATTTCACCTGCGTGTTACAGAGTAGGGATTTATCCCTGCTCGTTGCTCAGCATAGCACGTGGTGGTCCAGGGAGTAGGTCGGGTCAGCTTGACCATGTAGGCTACATATGTGGCGCATATGGTAGCACATGGAGGCAGCCATCTGAGGGATCAGAGACTGTGTTGTACCAACTCAGTTGGCACAGTCTGCTGGATTGCCCAGATGAAGGGGAATCGCACGGGTTGGCGATTGGCTGGGACAGCCTACCAGAAATTAGTGCTTGTCATCTTTGTGCATCTTATCTCGCCTGAGCGGGACGCGAAGACCAAGTATGAAATCTGGATCCCATCTCACTAAAAGAGTGTTACTCTTTCGGACTGTTTACTGGATTTTTCAGTCAGACAAAATAGTGAGAAAAGAATCTTTCTTAAGTCCTGGATTGATTCTGAACATTGATACTGACCTTGCTGTTCTTGCTTGTTGTAGATTCCTGCAGCAACGAACACCATGAACTTCAATGTGCGATCCCTACTGGAAAGGGAGAAGTTTGCTGGGCCGAACTTCTCTGACTGGTTCGGACACCTTAAGATCGTTCTTAAGGCAGAGAGGAAACTGTATGTCCTCGAGACGGCGATACCGCCGCAGCCCGCTCCGAACGCCGCAAGGGCGGTTCGGGATGCCTACGAAAAGCACGTCAATGATAGCATTGATGTCGCTTGCCTGATGCTAGCGTCTATGACGCCACCGCTGCAGCGTCAGCATGAGGATATGTCGGGTATAGAAATTATAGCGAACCTCAAGATGCTGTATGCTGCACAGGCGAGGACAGAACGCTATAATCTGACGAAGCTCTTCTTTCAGAGCAAACTGGCTGAGGGGAGCCCAGTGGGAGCTCACGTGCTCAAGATGATTGGGCACAAGGAGGCTCTAGAGAAACTGGGGCATACCGTCAACCAGGAGCTTGCTGTAGATATTATTCTACAGTCTCTTCCGCCTTCTTTCGATGCGTTCATTATTAATTTTAATATGAACAAAATCGATTGTACGCCGGCAGAGCTGCTGAATATGCTCTTGACTACTGAGGAAACTCTGAAGGGAAAGCCTTCAACCTCTGTCTTAATGGTTCCTTCCAGGAACAAGAAGAAGGGGAAGAAGGGCAAGGCCCCTGTCAAGAACTACAGTAAGGCGCTGAAACAGAAGGTGAAGCGGTCGAAGGACAACAGGTGTTTCCACTGTGGCCAGCTAGGTCACTGGAAAAAGGACTGTAAAGCGCTCCAAGGAGATAAGAGGGGAAGCATCGCTTCTGGCTCAGGTATATATGTGACTGAGGTCATGTTATCTTCTTCTACCATTTCATGGGTGTTGGACACCGCATGTGGAGTTCACATTTGTTCAAATGTGCAGGAACTCAAGAGAAGAAGGCAGGTGGGACAGCATGAGGTAGACCTACGCGTTGGAAACGGGGCACGGGTTGCTGCTGTTGCTGTAGGAGACTATTTCATTTCTTTACCATCTGGCATTGTATTAGAATTAAACAATTGTTATTTTGTACCCAGTATTACCAAGAATATTATCTCTATTCCTGCTCTTGTCAGGAAAGGATTTGCCTTTGAATGCAAGATTTCAAAGTGTGTTTTATCTTATGATAATATTGTGTATGCAACTGGTTCAATTAACAATGGGTTATTCATGTTGGACATGGAAAATTCTGTACAAAACATTGATAATAAGAAAGCCAAGTATGCTGATGATAGCACCTTGCTTTGGCATAGTCGTTTAGGCCATATAAACGAGAAGCGCATTAAGCGGTTGCATGATCATGGACTGCTGGGATCATTCTCCTGCGAGGAGATTGATACATGCAAAGCTTGTTTGATGGGTAAAATGACGAAGTCACCTTTTCCTCACAAAGGTCAAAGGGCTTCAGGTTTACTGGACCTTATACACAGTGATGTGTGTGGGCCATTTAGTAAACATGCCAGAGGTGGCTATCTGTACTTCATTACCTTTACTGATGATTTCAGTAGGTATGGGTATGTCTATCTAATGAGACATAAAAGTGAATCTTTTGACAAGTTCAAAGAGTTCAAAAATGAAGTACAAAATCAGCTAGGCCGAAATATCAAGGCACTTCGTTCTGATCGAGGTGGTGAATACCTAAGTCGAGAATTTACTGACTATCTAAAGGAGTATGGGATTATCTCACAGCTCACTCCGCCAGGAACACCGCAATGGAATGGTGTGTCCGAGAGGAGAAATAGAACGTTACTTGATATGGTTCGTTCTATGATGAGTCAGGCTACTCTTCCATATTCCTTTTGGGGTTTTGCACTGGAAACAGCTGCAAAGGTACTAAACCGAGTGCCATCCAAGGCAGTTTCAAAGACGCCATATGAGTTATGGTATGGGAAACAGCCTAGCTTGACATTTATCAGGATCTGGGGTTGCGAGGCTTATGTCAAAAAGCTCGCCTCTGGGAAACTGGAGAGCAGATCTGAGAAATGTATCTTTGTCGGTTACCCTAAGGAAACTAAGGGTTATTATTTCTACGATCCCAAAGAGAACAAGGTATTTGTTGCTCGGACGGCCATATTTCTTGAGAAGGAGTTTCTTCTGCAAGAGGCCAGTGGGAGAGAAATAAAGCTGGATGAGAATCCAGAGGAAGGACAAAGTAGTCAAGCGCAGTTGGATGAGCCTGAGCCGGTTATTGAACAACCTGAGGCTTAGATATCATGGGAACCGCGAAGATCGGGAAGGATCCGTCGACAGCCTGAGCGCTATGACGGAGTCTACATCATTAACAATGATGAACCCCTTACTTATGCGGATGCGGTCAGTGGACCGGAGTCAGCTAGATGGCTTGAAGCTATGCGAGCCGAAATGGACTCCATGTCAGATAACCAAGTCTGGGATTTGGTTGATCCGCCTCCGGGAGTAATCCCTATAGGCTGTAAATGGATCTTCAAGAAGAAGATTGACATGGATGGTAACGTGGTTACCTATAAAGGCAGGCTAGTTGCGAAAGGTTTCAAACAAATCTACGGGATAGATTATGATGAAACTTTCTCTCCTGTAGCCATGTTTAAGTCTATTCGGATTCTTTTCGCGATAGCTGCATATTACGACTATGAGATCTGGCAGATGGATGTGAAGACAGCTTTCCTTAATGGAAATCTGGATGAGGATGTGTATATGACACAACCTGAGGGTTTCACTAATCCATCAGATCGTCATAAGATATGCAAGTTAAAGAAGTCCATTTATGGACTTAAGCAAGCATCAAGAAGCTGGAATATTCGTTTTGATGAATCAATCTCTGAGTTTGGTTTCATCAAGAACGAGGATGACCCGTGTGTATATAAGAGGTTTAGTGGGAGCGTGATTACATTCCTAATCCTCTACGTCGATGATATCTTGATCATTGGAAATGATATTCCTGAACTGCATGCGGTTAAAGCATGGTTAGGAAAATGTTTCCAGATGAAAGATCTAGGAGAAGCAGCCTATGTATTAGGTGTGAAGATCTACTGGGATAGATCTAAGAGGCTTCTCGGGCTATGCCAGAGTACTTACATCGATAAAGTCCTGGAGAGATTCCATTTAGAAAATTCTAAACGTGGATATTTTCCAGTCAGACATGGTCTGAGTCTTTCAAAGAGTCAGTGTCCACAAACACAGACTGAGAAAGATGAAATGGACAATAGGCCTTATGCTTCGGCTATTGGGTCCATTATGTATGCGATGTTGTGTACTCGCCCAGACGTCGCTTACGGGTTAAGCGTGACCAGTCGGTTCCAAAGTAATCCAGGTATGGCGCACTGGATTGCGGTCAAGAACATCTTAAAATATCTGCGGAGGACCAAAGATATGTTCTTGTTATATGGTGGTCAGGAAGAACTCAGTATAGAGGGATATACTGACGCTTCGTTCCAGTCGGACCAGGATGATTTCCGATCGCAATCAGGCTATATTTTTAGCTTGAATGGTGGAGCAGTGGTGTGGAAGAGTTTCAAACAGTCAACTGTTGCTGATTCCACAACAGAAGCCGAGTATGTTGCAGCCTCGGAAGCATCCAAGGAGGCAGTGTGGATTCGTAAGTTCGTGAGAGAACTTGGTGTCGTTCCTTCGAGTGCTGATCCTTTGGTTATCTTCTGTGATAACACTGGAGCCATCGCACAAGCAAAGGAACCACGGTCGCACCAGAAGTCCAAGCACATACAGAGACGGTTTCACTTGATCCGGGAGATCATTGATCGAGGCGAGATCAAAATTTGCAAGGTTCATACAGATGACAATCTGGCAGACCCGCTTACCAAGCCTCTGGCGCAGCAGAAGCATGAGAAGCACTGTAATAATATGGGTTTGAGTTTTCTCAACCATTAGATTAAGTGCAAGTGGGAGATTGTTGGGGTATGCCCTTAAGGCTAATGTTTGAGGCCTTTGGGATTGTATAAGTATCATGTAATAAACTTTTGTGTTTATAAAGGCATGGTTATTATTCAGGTTGTTACCTTGTCTGCTGTAATAAGTGTACTACTGAATAATGTCTCAAAGCTGTTCAGCTTGGCTGACATGCTCTATGTCCTTAGTCGAGATATCTTGGTGAACATGAGACAGCCTTGATATGATTGAGACTAATATGAGTGCTAATCTTATAGGATGCTTCGAGCATGGAATAAGATGTAGACTCATGGGTACATTGGATGTACTGGACAGACCCTACTAGGATATTCCATTGCTTGTCACAATGTGAATATTCCTTGTAAGCACTAAGTGGCACATGTCCTCTGACTTGAGATCATTTGTGTTTCTAAATGATGATTGTCATTGTCTTGAGGTAGTTCAATATCATTTGAAACATAATGATTATAGACTATCTTGGATGGTGAGCTTGAATCATGTTAGGGCACTAGTGATAGACATAGGATTGCCGTCTCCTTGTTTAAGGAGTGTGATGTTCCAAAGGGCCCCCCTTATATGAGATGATTGAGAAAGTGTATGGCCATACCCAGATGACTATGTTGATCTGATCTAATCATGCTCATTGTATTGGAGTAACAAGCTTGACTCGCTTGTCCAATAAGAACATCCAGTGGCAAAGGATGCTTGTATGCCTTGTGATGTTGATTCACCTTGTGCTGTGATTTGGGTGTAGTCTTGGAAGACTCTTTCCTTTATATCGGGAGACAGTGATGTGTTGCTAGATACCCCTCACTGATTGTGATAACGAGAGTTATCGTTACCGACATTTAAAGGAAACCCTTAGGGTCGCACAATTTGGTGATATGGCTTACTTGAGTCAGATCGTGTGGACTGGATTGTTTTGATTCAGTTTAAAGGAGTTTAAACTCTGATTGTAAGTGAGATCCAGTCTGATCATGTTTGATTGATTAGGGCTTGAGATCGGTAAGCTTCGATCGAGAGTGTGGATGCTAGATCGGTGAGATCAAGAGCATCATGAGATGTACGGTTAGATCTTGAATCTTCATGGTTCATAGAGATTTAGACCATGGCTTGGGTTGGTTCTTTTGGTCTTTGGACCAATTGGAATTGAACCGAATTCAATTGATCCGGTTCACATTTGTGTTCGATTGGTTCAATTGAATTGGCGTTGGGGATAAGTTCACAAGACATGAACGCATGTCTTGATGACTTTCCTTAATGGGAAGTCTTGAAAACGCCTAACGCCAAATAACGCAAAAGCTTAATGTTCCTTGTGTCTTTCGAAGCTCTCTCTCGTGGGTGGTGTGTGGACGATCTTGGAGAAGAGCTCTCGGCGACAAGGAAGAACATCTCATCTCCTCAACACCAAAGGGCACCTTGGCAATTGTTGCTAGCACATCAAGTTGCGCAAGAAGTAAGCCTTCATCCTTTGTGTGTGTCTTCTTTGGAGGAGAGCCCTCTTCGGCCTCTAGCTTCCAAGCCGCCACCCTTACATGGCTATGGTAAAAGATCTCAAACTTGATCTTTGGTTAATTATAAAGTTGATCATTTACATGAGTTCATGCAAACGATTTTATTGAAACTCTAGAAGAATACATTTCCGCATGTTCTAGGGTTTGCCCCCCTCTTGAAAGGGGTTTTTCATGCTTGCGCTCCCCCTTGAAGGGGACCCTTCAGGCACCTGAACTGCAGGTGCAATATGAGGAGCAGAACGCTTTTCAGATGATTACTCGTCTGAAACAGATGTTCGAGGCTCAGGCTAGAACTGAGAGATTTGACACCGCCAAAGCAGTCTTTCGGTGCAAGTTGTCTGAAGGTGCACCAGTGAGACCCCATGTTCTCAAACTCATTGGGAATGTGGATCATCTCAGGAGACTGGGACACATCATAGACAACGAGCTGGTTGTGGATCTTATTCTTCATTCCCTGCCCCCTAGCTTCAGTCTGTTTATCATTAACTTCAACATGAATCGGATTGAGTGCACACGGGAGGAATTGATGAATATGCTCCAAACAGCCGAGCGAGAGATGGGTAAGACCAAACCCAATTCTGTTCTTTTGGTCCCTGCGACCAAGAAGATAAAGAAGAAGGGTAAGGCACGTGCTAAGAGCAGTGCCAGAGGTCCTACCAAAGCACTGAAGAAAAGGGCGAAGAAGTCAAAGGAACAAAGGTGTTTCCACTGTGGCGAGCAGGGCCACTGGAGAAGGGACTGCAGGCAGCTTCAGAATGAGGAGAAGAAAGGCTTGGCCTTAACTTCTAGCTCAGGTATTTATGTTACAGAAGTCAACCTTTCTACTTCTATGTCATGGGTATTGGATACCGCATGTGGAGCTCATATTTGTACAAATATGCAGGGGCTCAAGAAAAGTAGATCGGTGCGGCCTGGAGAGATTGACCTACGCGTTGGAAACGGGGCACAGGTTGCTGCTGTTGCTGTAGGCGTTCTGACTCTCTCCTTGCCTTCTGGACTTCAATCAGAACTAGACAATTGCTTTTGTGTACCTTTGCTAACAAAGAACATTGTATCCATTCCTTGCTTGGCGAGGAAAGGATTTAAATTTGAAATAAATAAGAACTCTTGTTCTTTTTCATTTGCAAATATGTTCTATGGGAAGGGTACTTTGTGCAATGGTCTATATATCTTGGATATGGAAAGTTCTATTTGTAACATAAGCAATAAGAGGACCAAACTGAGTGGTTCAGTTGGTGCTTTCCTATGGCACTGTCGATTAGCCCATATAAACAAGGATCGCATCCAACAACTCCATGCAAATGGATTGTTAGATTCAAGTTCCTTGGAGGAATTTGATACTTGTGAACCTTGTTTATTAGGGAAGATGACAAAGGCGCCCTTCACCAAGATTGGTGAGAGGGCTGAAGGTTTATTAGATCTCATACATACTGATGTGTGTGGGCCCTTCAATAAACAAGCCAGAGGAGGGTACAACTACTTCATTACCTTTACTGATGACTTCAGTAGGTATGGTTATGTCTACTTAATGAGACATAAATCTGAATCCTTTGAGAAATTCAAGGAGTTCAAGAATGAAGTAGAGAACCAGCTTGGAAGATCCATTAAAGCTCTTCGATCAGATCAAGGTGGAGAATACCTGAGTGGTGAGTTCTTTGACTATCTGAGAGAGTGTGGGATCATATCCCAACTCACTCCTCCTGGAACACCTCAATGGAATGGTGTGTCTGAAAGGAGAAATCGAACTTTATTGGATATGGTTCGATCCATGATGAGTCATGCAACTCTACCTTCATCATTCTGAGGGCATACACTAGAAACAGCTTCTCTAATACTGAATAATGTTCCATCTAAGAGTGTCTCCAAAATACCATACGAGGTATGGAGTGGAAGACGCCCTAATCTCACGTTTATCAGGATCTGGGGATGTGAGGCTTATGTCAAACGTCAGGATTCTAGCAAGCTAGAACCTAGATCTGATAAGTGTGTGTTTATGGGGTATGTTGGGGTATGCCCTTAAGGCTAATGTTTGAGGCCTTGGGAATGTATCAGTATCATGTATAAACTCTTATGTTTATAAAGGTAATGGTTGTTATTCAGTTTGTTACATTGTCTACTGCAATAAGTGTACTTCTGAATAATGTCTCAAAGCTGTTCAGCTAGGCTGACATGCAGTTATGTCCTTAGTCAAGATATCTTGGTGAACATGAGACAGCCTTGATATGATTGAGACTAATATGTGTTCTAATCTTATAGGATGCTTCGAGCATGGAATAAGATGTAGACTCATGGGTACATTGGATGTACTGGACAGACCCTACTAGGATATTCAATTGCTTGTCACAATATGAATAATCCTTGAATGCGACAAGTGGCACATTTCCTCTGACTTGAGATCACTTGTGTTTTCTAAATGATGATTGTCATTGTTTTGAGGTAGTTCAATATCATTTGAAACATAATGATTATAGACTATCTTGGATGGTGAGCTTGAATCAGGTTAGGGCACTAGTGATAGATATAGGATTGTCGTCTCCTTAAGTGGAGTGTGATGTTCTAAAGGGGCCCCCCTGGATGAGATGATTGAGAAAGTGTATGGCCATACCCAGATGACTATGTTCATCTGATCTAATCATGCTCATCATATTGGAGCTACAAGCTTGACACGCTTGTCCAATAAGAACATCCAGTGGCAAAGGAAGCATGTATGCCTTGTGAATTGGATTCACACTTGTGCTGTGGTTTGGGTGTAGTCTTGGAAGACTCTTTCCTTTATATCGGGAGACAGTGATGTGTTGCTAGATACCCCTCACTGATCGTGATAACGTGAGTTATCGTTACCGACGTTTAAAGGAAACCCTTAGGGTCGCACAAATTGATGATATGGCTTACTTAAGTCAGATCGTGTGGACTGAATTATTTGGGTTCAGTTTAAAGGGATTTAATCTCTGATTGTAAGTGAGATCTGGTCTGATCATGTTTGATTGATTAGGGCTTGAGATCGGTAAGCTTCGATTGAGAGATTGGATGCTAGATCGGTGAGATCAGGAGCATCAAGAGATGAACGGTTAGATCTGGAGCCTTAGGGTTTAATTAAGATCTAGACTGGATCGCTTGGCTTGATTGGTTCTTCAACCGAACCAAATTGAACCGGCTCATTATATGAGCGCATGGTTCAAAAGGAGATGGGTGAACGTGTGAGCGAATTGTGGTTTCTATTTTTAGAAACCATGATCTCCACTTGGAGATCTCTCATGTTCGAATAGG
Source organism: Costus lasius (assembly GCA_027563935.2). Classification (NCBI taxonomy): domain Eukaryota; kingdom Viridiplantae; phylum Streptophyta; class Magnoliopsida; order Zingiberales; family Costaceae; genus Costus; species Costus lasius. Next base: position 88,159,392 of record CM050450.1, on the reverse strand, counting down.
GATAATCCTATTCTCGCTGGTCTCCCTATCGTGACTTCTCTCTCTCGACACTTTTGTGTGTGGCGGCGCTTGAAGCTACTGAGGAGGAGGATTCAGCCAAGAGTGATCAACATCTCCATCCCTTTCATTCGACAAAGACCCTTTGAAAGGCTTTGCTAGCACAAAGGATTCAAAGGAGTGAGCACATCGATCTTCTTGTGTGCGTCAACTTTGGAGAAGGTTCATTTGCGCCTTTGCTTCCAAGGCACCATCAAACTGATGGCTATGGTATGAGTTCTTCTTCATCCATTCAATCATTTAAAAGTTAATTATATGACATATAAAGATCTCTTGAAACCCTAGCTTCCCATGCGAAAATATTGTTATGCGCCATCTTTAGGGTTTCGCCCCCCCCCCCCTTTGAGGTTAGGGGACTTTCAATTGGTATCAGAGCGCAGGTTTTATATGTTCATATGATTGCTTTGTGATCCATGTATGCTTAGATCTTCATAACATGCGAAAAATACATGATAAGTTTTCATATGCGAAAATACTTGTATTTGTTTGGCTATGTTGGCGCATGTTGATTGGCGCATAGTTGTTTTCTTCAAAACTACTTCACATGCGCGCCTCTCATTAGATCTAAGGCCTTACTGTAAACCCTTAGACGGGTTATTAGGGTTGAAGTCATCATCTAGGTTAGATCCACACAGTCTGATCAGACCATCTGACAGCCTAGATGGGTTGACCAGATAGCACCTGTGCGGAAGCACGAGGTGGCTATAGGTCGACTGCAGACAGGCGTGTAGCGATGTCTGATTGAGACAACCATGAACGCACATGAGTTAGGCCCGGGGTCACACCCGCTTGCCAGACCTCATTGTGGTCGTTCAGCCCTCGCGCATGCATAGTTGACCATTTGGTCGACTCAAGTCAGTTAGGACTTGGTGCATGTAAGGGCAGTGGATCTAACTAGAAATGATGAGTGGATCCCTAGTAATGGACCGTTGTAAGGTAGTAAGGGCATATAAGGAAAATAAAATTGATGCCAATGGGGTTTTTCAAAAATTTTATTTTCATGGTTGGATCGCATGTTGATTGATGCCATATGTATGTTTATTTATTCTTATGTGGGCTGCCCATGTTAAATGTGTGCTGTGCTGGGGCCTGCGTGCCTGTATTAAAGTTGTAAATTAATTATTGTGATCTGCGTATCACATTGTATTTAATTTATAAAGTGTAATTGACCTGCGTGTCAATCTTGTCTAGATAGATTAATTTGTAAGTTAATCAGACAAGAGCACAGAGCACACTTGGCAGAGGCGCATGCAGCAGAGGCTAGACCAGGTGGGAGGTCCAGGGTTCGACTCTGGGACCAGGCGCATTTTCCCTGGTAGGCGCACCTGAGCTGCAGATGGCGCTTGGGCCCTGGGTTGGGCTAGATAAGCAGCAAAAGTCCCATAAAGAAAAGCAAGTGAAGACTTAAGTTAATTAAGGTGCTGGATTACACCTGCGTGTTACAGAGAAGGGATTTATCGCTTCTCGTTGCTCAGCATAGCACGTGGTGGTCCAGGGAGTAGGTCGGGTCAGCTTGACCATGTAGGCTACATATGTGGCGCATATGGTAGCGCATGGAGGCAGCCATCTGTGGAATCAGAGACTGTGTTGTACCAACTCAGTTGGCACAGTCTGCTGGATTGCCCAGATGAAGGGGAATCGCACGGGTTGGCGATTGGCTGGGACAGCCTACCAGAGATTAGTGCTTGTACTCTCTGTGCATCTTATCTCGCCTGAGCGGGACGCGGAGACCAAGTATGAAATCTGGATCCCATCTCACTAAAAGAGTTCTACTCTTTCGGGCTGTTTTTGCTGGATTTTTCAGCCAGATAAAATGGTGAGAAAAAGAATCTTTCTTAAGTCATGGATTGATTCTGAACATTGATACTGACCTTGCTGTTCTTGCATTGTTGTAGATTCCTGCAGCAACGAACACCATGAACTTCAATGTGCGATCCCTACTGGAAAGGGAGAAGTTTGCTGGGCCGAACTTCTCAGACTGGTACGGACACCTTAAGATTGTTCTTAAGGCAGAGAGGAAACTGTATGTCCTCGAGACGGCGATACCGCCTCAACCCGCTCTGAACGCCGCAAGGGCGGTTCGGGAAGCCTATGAAAAGCATGTCAATGATAGCATTGATGTCGCTTGCCTGATGCTAGCGTCTATGACGCCACCGCTGCAGCGTCAGCATGAGGATATGTCTGCTATAGAAATTATAGCAAACCTCAAGATGCTGTATGCTGCATAGGCGAGGACTGAGCGCTACAATTTGACCAAGCTTTTCTTTCAGAGCAAACTAGCTGAAGGGAGCCCAGTGGGAGCTCACGTGCTCAAGATGATTGGACACAAGGAGGCTCTAGAGAAACTGGGGCATACCATCAATCAGGAGCTTGCTGTAGACATTATTCTACAGTCTCTCCCGCCTTCTTTCGATGCGTTCATTATTAATTTTAATATGAACAAAATCGATTGTACTCCGGCAGAGCTGCTGAATATGCTCTTGACTACTGAGGAGACTCTGAAGGGAAAGCCTTCAACCTCTGTCTTAATGGTTCCTTCTAGGAACAAGAAGAAGGGGAAGAAGGGCAAAGCCCCAGTCAAGAACTACAACAAGGCTCTGAAACAGAAGGTCAAGCGGTCGAAGGAATACAGATGTTTCCACTGTGGCCAGCTGGGTCACTGGAAAAAGGACTGTAAAGCGCTCCAAGGAGACAAGAAGGGAAGCATCGCTTCTGGCTCAGGTATTTATGTGATTGAGGTCATGTTTTCTTCTTCTATTTCATGGGTGTTGGACACTGCATGTGGAGTTCACATTTGTTCAAATGTACAGGAACTCAAGAGAAGAAGACAGGTGGGACAGCATGAGGTGGACCTACGAGTTGGAAACGGGGCACGGGTTGCTGCTGTTGCTGTAGGAGACTATTTCATCTCTTTGCCATCTGGGCTTGTATTAGAACTAAACAGTTGTTACTTTGTTCCCAGCATTACTAAGAATATTATCTCTATTCCTGCTCTTGTCAGGAAGGGATTTTCCTTTTGAATGCAATATTTCAAAGTGTGTTCTTTCTCTTGATAATATTGTTTATGCTACTGGTTCAATTAACAATGGGTTATTCATGTTAGACATGGAATGTTCTATACACAATATTGATATTAAGAAAGCCAAGTATGCTGATGACAGCACCTTGCTATGGCATAGTCGTTTAGGCCATATTAACGAGAAACGCATTAAGCGGTTGCATGATAATGGACTGCTGGGATCATTCTCCTATGAGGGGATTGATACATGCAAAGCTTGTTTAATGGGTAAAATGACGAAGTCACCTTTTCCTCACAAAGGTCAAAGGGCTTCACGTTTACTTGACCTTATACACAGTGATGTTTGTGGGCCATTTAGTAAACATGCCAGAGGTGGCTATCAGTACTTCATTACCTTTACTGATGATTTCAGTAGGTATGGTTATGTCTATCTGATGAGACATAAAAGTGAATCTTTTGACAAGTTCAAAGAGTTCAAGAATGAAGTACAAAATCAGCTAGGCCGAAATATCAAGGCACTTCGTTCTGATCGAGGTGGAGAATACTTGAGTCATGCGTTTACTGACTATCTGAAGGAGTGTGGGATTATCTCATAGCTCACTCCGCCAGGAACACCGCAATGGAATGGTGTGTCCGAGAGGAGGAACATAACCCTACTTGATATGGTTCGTTCTATGATGAGTCAGGCTACTCTACCTTACTCCTTTTGGGGATTTGCACTGGAGACAGCTGCAAAGGTACTAAACCGAGTGCCATCCAAGGCAGTTTCAAAGACGCCATATGAGTTATGGTATGGGAAACAGCCGAGCTTGACATTTATCAGGATCTGGGGCTGCGAGGCTTATGTCAAAAAGCTCGCCTCTGGGAAACTAGAGAGCAGATCTGAGAAATGTATCTTTGTCGGTTACCCTAAGGAAACTAAGGGTTATTATTTCTACGATCCCAAAGAGAACAAGGTATTTGTTGCTCGGACGGCCATATTTCTTGAGAAGGAGTTTCTTCTGCAAGAGGCCAGTGGGAGAGAAATAAAGCTGGATGAGAATCCAGCGGAAGGACAAAGTAGTCAAGCAAATTTGGATGAGCCTGAGCCGGTAGAACAGGTTATTGAACAACCTGAGGCTCAGATATCACGGGAACCGCGAAGATCGGGAAGGATTCGTCGACAGCCTGAGCGCTATGACGGAGTCTACATCATTGATAATGATGAACCCCTCACTTATGCGGATGCGGTCAGTGGACCGGAGTCAGCTAGATGGCTTGAAGCTATGCGAGCCGAGATGGACTCCATGTCAGATAACCAAGTATGGGATTTGGTTGATCCGCCTCCGGGAGTAATCCCTATAGGCTGCAAATGGATCTTCAAGAAGAAGATTGACATGGATGGTAATGTGGTTACCTATAAAGGCAGGCTAGTTGCGAAAGGTTTCAAACAAATCTACGGGATAGATTATGATGAAACTTTCTCACCTGTAGCCATGTTTAAGTCTATTAGGATTCTTTTCGCGATAGCAGCATATTACGATTATGAGATCTGGCAAATGGATGTGAAAACGGCTTTCCTGAATGGAAATCTGGATGAGGATGTGTATATGACACAACCTGAGGGTTTCACTAATCCATCAGATCGTCGTAAAATATGCAAGTTAAAGAAGTCCATTTATGGACTTAAGCAAGCATCAAGAAGCTGGAATATTCGTTTTGATGAATCAGTCACTGAATTTGGTTTCATCAAGAACGAAGATGACCCATGTGTATATAAGAGGTTTAGTGGGAGCGTGATTACTTTCCTAGTCCTCTACGTCGATGATATCTTGATCATTGGAAACGACATTCCTGAAATGCATGCCGTAAAGGCATGGCTAAGGAAATGTTTCCAGATGAAAGATCTTGGAGAAGCAGCCTATGTATTAGGTGTGAAGATCTACAGGGATAGATCTAAGAGGCTTCTCGGGTTGTGCCAGAGTACTTACATCAATAATGAAAGTCCCCAAGACAAGGGGGGGGCGAAACCCTAATAGGAGGCGCAACAAAACCTCTAGCGGAATCTAGGGTTTCTAACAGGATCGCATAGCATGTAACATATTCAACTTTCAATGAAAAGCGATTCTTACCATTGCCATCGCTTAGATGATGTCTTGGAAGGAAAGGCGCGAATGCTCCTTCTCCTAAGGTGACGCACACAATTGGTGTCGCCTACTCTTCCTTGGTGCTCCTTGTGCTAGCAAGGTTCCAAGAAGTCGTTGTCGAATGGAAGGGAAAGATCACCTTGCTTGGCCGAACACTTCCTCTTTTTCGTCTACACTTCTCCACACGAGAGTGCAAGCCGAATACTCAAGTTGGCGATGAGAGAGGAGGAGAAGCGAGAGAGTAGAGCGCCTTAGGCGTGAACGTGAGTAATGGTCACGTATGTGATCATGCTTTCTAAAAATAGAAAGCCACTTACTCACATGCGATCATGGGTTTACCCCTATCGCAAACTCCTCTCAATTTGAACCACACGCTCACTCAATGAGCTGGTTCAATTTGGTTTGGTTTAATAACCAAATAAACCAAGCAATCAGTCCAGACCACAATAAACCCTAAGGCTCTTGATCTGACCGTCGATCTCTTGATGCTGCTGATCTCACTGATCTAGCATCCATTCTCTCGATCAAAGCTTACCGATCTCAAGCCCTAATCAATCAAACATGATCAGACCAGATCTCACTTACAATCAGAGATTAAATCCCTTTAAACTGAACCTGAATAATTCAGTCCACACGATCTGACTTAAGTAAGCCATATCATCAAATTGTGCGACCCTAAGGGTTTCCTTTAAATGTCGGTAATGATAACTCACGTTATCACGATCAGTGAGGGGTATCTAGCAACACATCACTGTCTCCCGATATAAAGAAAAGAGTCTTCCAAGACTACACCCAAACCACAGCACAAGTGTGAATCCAACTCACATGGCATGCATATTTCCTTTGCCACTGGATGTTCTTATTGGACAAGCGTGTCAAGCTTGTAACTCCAATATGATGAGCATGATTAGATCAGATGAACATAGTCACCTGGGTATGGCCATACACTTTTCTCAATCATCTCATCCAGGGGGCCCCTTTAGAACATCACACTCCTTAAACAAGGAGACGGCAATCCTATGTCTATCACTAGTGCCCTAACCTGACTCAAGCTCACCATCCAAGATAGTCTATAATCATTATGTTTCAAATGATATTGAACTACCTCAAAACAATGACAATCATCATTCAGAAACACAAGTGATCTCAAGTCAGAGGAAATGTGCCACTTGTCGCATTTAAGGATTATTCACATTGTGACAAGCAATTGAATAACCTAGTAGGGTCTGTCCAGTACATCCAATGTACCCATGAGTCTACATCTTATTCCATGCTCGAAGCATCCTATAAGATTAGAACACACATTAGTCTTAACCATATCAAGGCTGTCTCATGTTCACCAAGATATCTCGACTAAGGACTTTATAGCATGTCAGCCCAGCTGAACAGCTTTGAGACATTATTCAGAAGTACACTTATTGCAGCAGACAATGTAACAACCTGAATAACAACCATGCCTTTATAAACATGAGAGTTTATACATGATACTTATACAATCCCAAGGCCTCAAACATTAGCCTTAAGGGCATACCCCAACAATCTCCCACTTGCACTTAATCTAATGGTTGAGAAATCTCAAACCCATATTATTACAGTGCTTCTCATGCTTCTGCTGCGCCAGAGGCTTAGTAAGCGGGTCTGCCAGATTGTCATCTGTATGTACCTTGCAGACTTTGATCTCGCCACGATCAATGATCTCCCTGATCAAATGAAACCGTCTCTGTATGTGCTTGGACTTCTGGTGTGACCGTGGTTCCTTTGCTTGTGCGATTGCTCCAGTGTTATCACAGAAGATAACCAAAGGATCTGCACTCGAAGGAACAACACCAAGTTCTCTCACGAACTTACGAATCCACACTGCCTCCTTGGATGCTTCCGAGGCTGCAACATACTCGGCTTCTGTTGTGGAATCAGCAACAGTTGACTGTTTGAAACTCTTCCACACCACCGCTCCTCCATTCAAGCTAAAAACATAGCCTGATTGCGATCGGAAATCATCCTGGTCAGACTGGAATGAAGCGTCAGTATATCCTTCAATACTGAGTTCTTCCTGACCACCATATATCAAGAACATATCTTTGGTCCTCCGCAGATATTTTAAAATGTTCTTGACTGCAATCCAGTGTGCCTGACCTGGATTACTTTGGAACCGACTGGTCACGCTTAACCCGTAAGTGACGTCTGGGCGAGTACACAACATCGCATACATAATGGACCCAATAGCCGAAGCATAAGGCGTATTGTCCATTTCATCTTTCTCAGTCTGTGTTTGTGGACACTGACTCTTCGAAAGATTCAGACCATGTCTGACTGGAAGATATCCTCTTTTAGAATTCTCTAAATGGAATCTCTCTAGGACTTTATCGATGTAAGTACTCTGGCACAGCCCGAGAAGCCTCTTAGATCTATCCCTGTAGATCTTCACACCTAATACATAGGCTGCTTCTCCTAGATCTTTCATCTGAAAACACTTCCTTAACCATGCCTTAACCGCATGCATTTCAGGAATATCGTTTCCAATGATCAAGATATCATCGACGTAGAGGACTAGGAAAGTAATCACGCTCCCACTAAACCTCTTATATACACACGGGTCATCCTCGTTCTTGATGAAACCAAATTCACTGATTGATTCATCAAAACGAATATTCCAGCTTCTAGATGCTTGTTTAAGTCCATAAATAGACTTCTTTAACTTGCATATCTTATGACGATCTGATGGATTAGTGAAACCTTCTGGTTGTGTCATATACACATCCTCATCCAGATTTCCATTCAGGAAAGCTGTCTTCACATCCATTTGCCAGATCTCATAATCATAATATGCAGCTATCGCGAAAAGAATCCGAATAGACTTAAACATAGCTACAGGTGAGAAAGTTTCATCATAATCTATCCCGTAGATTTGTTTGAAACCTTTCGCAACTAGCCTGCCTTTATAGGTAACCACGTTACCATCCATGTCAATCTTCTTCTTGAAGATCCATTTACAGCCTATAGGGATAACTCCCGGAGGCGGATCAACCAAATCCCAGACTTGGTTATCTGACATGGAGTCCATCTCGGCGCGCATAGCTTCAAGCCATCTCGCTGACTCCGGTCCACTGACCGCATCCGCATAAGTGAGGGGTTCATCATTATCAATGATGTAGACTCCGTCATAGTGCTCAGGCTGTCGACGGATCCTTCCCGATCTTCGCGGTTCCCGTGATATCTGAGCCTCAGGTTGTTCAGTAACCTGTTCCACCGGCTCAGGCTCATCCAACTGCGCTTGACTACTTTGTCCTTCCTCTGGATTCTCATCCAGCTTTATTTCTCTCCCACTGGCCTCTTGCAGAAGAAACTCCTTCTCAAGAAATATGACCGTCCGAGCAACAAATACCTTGTTCTCTTTGGGATCGTAGAAATAATAACCCTTAGTTTCCTTAGGGTAACCGACAAAGATACATTTGTCAGATCTGCTCTCTAGTTTCCCAGAGGCGAGCTTTTTGACATAAGCCTCGCAGCCCCAGATCCTGATAAATGTCAAGCTCGGTTGTTTCCCATACCGTAACTCATATGGCGTCTTTGAAACTGCCTTGGATGGCACTCGGTTTAGTACCTTTGCAGCTGTCTCCAGTGCAAAACCCCAAAAGGAGTAAGGTAGAGTAGCCTGACTCATCATAGAACGAACCATATCAAGTAACGTTCTATTTCTCCTCTCAAACACACCATTCCATTGCGGTGTTCCTGGCGGAGTGAGCTGTGAGATAATCCCACACTCCTTCAGATAGTCAGTAAACGCATGACTCAAGTATTCTCCACCTCGATCAGAACGAAGTGCCTTGATATTTCGGCCTAGCTGATTCTGTACTTCATTCTTGAACTCTTTGAACTTGTCAAAAGATTCACTTTTATGTCTCATTAAATAGACATACCCATACCTACTGAAATCATCAGTAAAGGTAATGAAGTACTGATAGCCACCTCTGGCATGTTTACTAAATGGCCCACACACATCACTGTGTATAAGGTCAAGTAAACCTGAAGCCCTTTGACCTTTGTTAGGAAAAGGTGACTTCGTCATTTTACCCATTAAACAAGCCTTGCATGTATCAATCTCCTCATAGGAGAATGATCCCAGCAGTCCATGATCATGCAACCGCTTAATGCGCTTCTTGTTAATATGGCCTAAACGACTATGCCATAGCAAGGTGTTGTCATCAGCATACTTGGCTTTCTTAATATCAATATTTTGTATAGAACATTCCATGTCCAACATGAATAACCCATTGTTAATTGAACCAGTAGCATAAACAATATTATCAAAAGATAAAACACACTTTGAAATATTGCATTCAAAGGAAAATCCCTTCCTGACAAGAGCAGGAATGGAGATAATATTTTTAGTAATGCTGGGAACAAAGTAACAATTGTTCAGTTCCAATACAAGCCCAGATGGCAAAGAGATGAAATAGTCTCCTACAGCAACAGCAGCAACCCGTGCCCCGTTTCCAACTCGTAGGTCCACCTCATGCTGTCCCACCTGTCTTCTTCTCTTGAGTTCCTGTACATTTGAACAAATGTGAACTCCACATGCAGTGTCCAACACCCATGAAATAGAAGAAGATGAAACCATGACTTCCGTCACGTAAATACCTGAGCCAGAAGCGATGCTTCCCCTCTTATCTCCTTGGAGCGCTTTACAGTCCTTTTTCCAGTGACCCAGCTGGCCACAGTGGAAACATCTGTATTCCTTTGACCGCTTGACTTTTTGCTTCAGAGCCTTGCTGTAACTCTTGACAGGGGTCTTGCCCTTCTTCCCCTTCTTCTTGTTCCTAGAAGGAACCATTAAGACAGAGGTCGAAGGCTTTCCCTTCAGAGTCTCCTCAGTAGTCAAGAGCATAATCAGCAGCTCTGCCGGAGTACAGTCGATTTTGTTCATATTAAAGTTAATGATGAACGCATCGAAAGAGGGCGGGAGAGACTGCAGAATAATGTCTACAGCAAGCTCCTGGTTGATGGTATGCCCCAGTTTCTCTAGAGCCTCCTTGTGCCCAATCATCTTCAGCACGTGAGCTCCCACTGGGCTCCCTTCAGCCAGTTTGCTCTGAAAGAACAGCTTTGTCAGATTATAGCGTTCTGTCCTCGCCTGTGCAGCATACTGTTGGGGTATGCCCTTAAGGCTAATGTTTGAGGCCTTGGGATTGTAACAGTATCATGTAATAAACTCTTGTGTTTATAAAGGCATGGTTATTATTTAGGTTGTTACCTTCTCTGCTGCAATTAGTGTACTTCTGAATAATGTCTCAAAGCTGTTCAGCTGGGCTGACATGCTATAAAGTCCTTAGTCGAGATATCTTGGTGAACATGAGACAGCCTTGATATGATTGAGACTAATATGTATTCTAATCTTATAGGATGCTTCGAGCATGGAATAAGATGTAGACTCATGGGTACATTGGATGTACTGGACAGACCCTACTAGGATATTCAATTGCTTGTCACAATGTGAATAATCCTTGTTTGCATGAAGTGGCTCATGTCCTTTGACTTGAGATCGCTTGTGTTTCTAAATGATGATTGTCATTGTTTTGAGGTAGTTCAATATCATTTGAAACATAATGATTATAGATTATCTTGGACAATGATCTTGAGTCAGGTTAGGGCACTTGTGATAGATAAAGGATTGCCGTCTCCTTGTTTAAGGAGTGTGATGTTCTAATGGGACCCCCTGGATGGGATGATTGAGAAAAGAGTATGGCCATACCCGGATGACTATGTTCATCTGATCTAATCATGCTCATCATATTGGAGCTACAGGCTTGACACGCTTGTCCAATAAGAACATCCAGTGGCAAAGGAAATATGTATGCCTTGTGAATTGGATTCACACTTGTGCTGTGTTTTGGGTGTAGTCGTGGAAGACTCTTTCCTTTATATCGGGAGACAGTGATGTGTTGCTAGATACCCCTCACTGATCGTGATAACATAAGTTATCGTTACCGACGTTCAAAGGAAACCCTTAGGGTCGCACAATTTGATGATATGGCTTACTTAAGTCAGATCGTGTGGACTGAATTGTTTGAGTTCAGTTTAAAGGAGTTTAAACTCTGATTGTAAGTGAGATCTGGTCTGATCATGTTTGATTGATTAGGGCTTGAGATCGGTAAGCTTCGATCGAGAGTATTGATGCTAGATCGGTGAGATCGGAAGCATCCAGAGATGAACGGTTAGATCTTGAACCATTTGGTTCAGAGGAATCTAGACCATGGCTTGGGCTGTTTTAATTTGGTATTTGAACCAAATTGGGTTGGGTCAATTAGATTGAACCGGTTCAAGGCAATGAACGCATGGTTCAATGCTAAGAAACGTTTTGGTCGGTTTTTGAAGAAGTGGGCGCATGGCTTCATGGCTTGCTATTTTTGGAAAGCCATAATGCGCCACCTCTTCTCAACGCCTCAACGCTTCATCCATTCCTCTCGACGCCCTTCTCTCGTGTGGAAATTTTCTTCACAACTTGGAGAGCTCTCGGCCAAGTGGAGAAAACATCTCATCCTCTTGAATCGATCAAAGACCCTTGAAGCACCTTGCTAGCACAAGGATCTCAAGGAGTAGGCGGCATCACCTTGTGTGCGCACCTTTTGGAGGAGTTTCATTCGAGTCTCTTCTTCCTTGGCGCCATCCAACACATGGCTTCGGTATGATTATCTTTCGATCTTCATGCTTCTTGAAAGTTGATCATATGAATGTATAGCATTTGATCTTCATGAAACCCTACTTCCGCTGCAAAAGAATGACATGCGCCACCTTTAGGGTTTCACCCCCTTGGGCTCCCCCTTGAAGGGGACCCAACAATTGGTATCAAAGCAGTTCTATGCATTGTTATTATGATTGCTTTGCTTTGTGATCCATGATCCATGCTTACGCATATCTCTAGATCTAGGGTTACATGCGAAAATTTCATTTGAGTTGTTGTACATGCAAACTTGATGTATATTTTCTTGGCGCATGTTGTTGGCGCATGCTTCATGTTTTTCTCAAAAACCTACTTGACATGCGCGACTCACTCTAGATCTAAAGCTCTACTTTAAACCCTTAGACGGGTTATTAGGGTTGAAATCATCCCCTAGGTTAGATCCAGACAGTCTGATCAGACCATCTGACAGCCTTGATGGGTTGACTAGATAGCACCTGTGCGCAAGCACTTGGTGGCTATAGGTCGACTGCAGACAGGCGTGTAGCGATGTCTGGTTGAGACGACTAGTGAACACACATGAGTTAGGCCCGGGGTCACGCCCGCTTGCCAGACCTCATTGTGGTTGTTCAGCCCTAGCGCATGCATAGTTGACCATTGGGTCGACTCAAGTCAGTTAGGACTTGGTGCATGCGTGGGCAGTGGATCTGACTGGGTTGGATGAGTGGATCCCTGGTAATGGACCGTTGTAAGGTAGTAGGGCACATAAGGAAAATTAAAATTGATACCTATGGGGTTTTCGAAATTTAATTTTCTTGAATGGATCACATGTTTGATTGTGGCATATGTTTGTTTATTTATTCTTATGTGGGCTGCCCATGTTAAATGTGTGCTGTGCTGGGGCCTGCGTGCCTGTATTTAAATGTAAATTAATTATTGTGATCTGCGCATCACATTGTTTTTAATTTATCAAATGTAATTGACCTGTGAGTCAATCTTGTCTAGATAGATTAATTTGTAAATTAATCAGACAAGAGCACAGAGCACACTTGGCAGAGGCGCATGCAGCTTGTGGCTTGACCAGGTGGGAGGTCTAGGGTTCGACCCTAGGACCTGGCGCATTTTCTTGGTGGGCGCACCAGAGCTGCAGATGGCGCTTGGGCCCTGGGTTGGGCCAGATGAGAAGCAAAAGCCCCATGACGAAAAGCAAGTGAAGACTTAAGTGATATTAAGGTCTTACTTAGGCTATGGGCTTTTACCACATAAGAACCATGCTTTCTTTTTATTGATCATATAATTAGAATTGCATGAATTTATATTCTGCTATCACCATAGGGTTTGTATGATAGATAAGAAGATAAAAGACCGTTAAAATCCAACGCTAAAATATCAAGCTCGTAAGCCTTCTGACGCGAAACCTCATTATTCTGATTATCGTTGGAGCCGTGTTGTACCCACTCAGTGGGCACGTCCATCTATCTTCAGACGGTGTGTGATTACACCTGCGTGTTACAGAGTAGGGATTTATCCCTTCTCGTTGCTCAGCATAGCACGTGGTGGTCCAGGGAGTAGGTCGGGTCAGCTTGACCATGTAGACTACATATGTGGCGCATATGGTAGCACATGGAGGCAGCCATCTGTGGGGTCAGAGACTGTGTTGTACCAACTCAGTTGGCACAGTCTGCTGGATTGCCCAGATGAAGGGGAATCGCACGGGTTGGCGATTGGCTGGGACAGCCTACCAGAGATTAGTGCTTGTACTCTCTGTGTATCTTATCTCGCCTGAGCGGGACGCGGAGACCAAGTATGAAATCTGGATCCCATCTCACTAAAAGAGTTCTACTCTTTCGGGCTGTTTTGCTGGATTTTTCAGCCAGATAAAATAGTGAGAAAAAGAATCTTTCTTAAGTCCTGATTGATTCTTAACATTGATACTGACCTTGCTGTTCTTGCATTGTTGTAGATACCTGCAGCAACGAACACCATGAGCTTCAATGTGCGATCCCTACTGGAAAGGGAGAAGTTTGCTAGGCCAAACTTCTCAGACTGGTTCGGACACCTTAAGATCGTTCTTAAGGCAGAGAGGAAACTGTATGTCCTCGAGACGGCAGTGCCGCCTCAACCCGCTGCGAACGCCGCAAGGGCGGTTCGTGATGCCTATGAAAAGCACGTCAATGATAGCATTGATGTCGCTTGCCCGATGCTAGCGTCTATGACGCCACTGCTGCAGCGTCAGCATGAGGATATGTCGGCTATAGAGATTATAGCGAACCTCAAGATGCTGTAAGCTGCACAGGCGAGGACAGAACGCTATAATCTGACAAAGCTTTTCTTTCAGAGCAAACTGGCTGAAGGGAGCCCAGTGGGAGCTCACGTGCTCAAGATGATTGGGCACAAGGAGGCTCTGGAGAAACTGGGGCATACCATCAACCAGGAGCTTGCTGTAGATATTATTCTGCAGTCTCTCCCGCCTTCTTTCGATGCGTTCATCATTAACTTTAATATGAACAAAATCGATTGCACTCCGGCAGAGCTGCTGAATATGCTCTTGACTACTGAGGAAACTCTGAAGGGAAAGCCTTCAACCTCTGTCTTAATGGTTCCTTCCAGGAACAAGAAGAAGGGGAAGAAGGGCAAAGCCCCTGTCAAGAACTACAGTAAGGCTCTGAAGCAGAAGGTTAAGCGGTCCAAGGAATACAGGTGTTTCCACTGTGGCCAGCTTGGTCACTGGAAAAAGGACTGTAAAGCGCTCCAAGGAGACAAGAGGGGAAGCATCGCTTCTGGCTAAGGTATTTACGTGACGGAAGTCATGGTTTCATCTTCTTCTATTTCATGGGTGTTGGACACTGCATGTGGAGTTCACATTTGTTCAAATGTACAGGAACTCAAGAGAAGAAGACAGGTGGGACAGCATGAGGTGGACCTACGCGTTGGAAACGGGGCACGGGTTGCTGCTGTTGCTGTAGGAGACTATTTCATCTCTTTACCATCTGGACTTGTATTGGAACTAAACAGTTGTTATTTTGTTCCCAGTATTACTAAAAATATTATCTCCATTCCTGCTCTTGTCAGGAAGGGATTTTCCTTTGAATGCAATATTTCAAAGTGTGTTTTATCTTATGATAATATTGTTTATGCAACTGGTTCAATTAACAATGGGTTATTCATGTTGGACATAGAATGTTCGATACAAAACATTGATAATAAGAAAGCCAAGTATGCTGATGACAGCACCTTGTTATGGCATAGTCGTTTAGGCCATATTAACAAGAAGCGCATTAAGCGGTTGCATGATCATGGACTGCTGGGATCATTCTCCTATGAGGAGATTGATACATGCAAAGCTTGTTTGATGGGTAAAATGACGAAGTCACCTTTTCTTCACAAAGGTCAAAGGGCTTCAGGTCTACTTGACCTTATACACAGTGACGTGTGTGGGCCATTTAGTAAACATGCCAGAGGTGGCTATCAGTACTTCATTACATTTACTGATGATTTCAGTAGATATGGTTATGTCTATCTAATGAGACATAAGAGTGAATCTTTTGACAAGTTCAAAGAGTTCAAGAATGAAGTACAGAATCAGCTAGGCTGAAATATCAAGTCACTTCGTTCTGATCGAGGTGGAGAATACTTGAGTCATACGTTTACTGACTATCTGAAGGAGTGTGGGATTATCTCACAGCTCACTCCGCCAGGAACACCGCAATGGAATGGTGTGTCCGAGAGGAGAAATAGAACGTTACTTGATATGGTTCGTTCTATGATGAGTCAGGCTACTCTTCCATACTCCTTTTGGGGATTTGCACTGGAAACAGTTGCAAAGGTACTAAACCGAGTGCCATCTAAGGCAGTTTCTAAGACTCCATACGAGTTATGGTATGGGAAACAGCCGAGCTTGACATTTATCAGGATCTGGGGTTGCGAGGGTTATGTCAAAAAGCTCGCCTCTGGGAAACTGGAGAGCAGATCTGACAAATGTATCTTTGTCGGTTACCCTAAGGAAACTAAGGGTTATTATTTCTACGATCCCAAAGAGAACAAAGTATTTGTTGCTCGGACGGCAATATTTCTTGAGAAGGAATTTCTTCTGCAAGAGGCCAGTGGGAGAGAAATAAAACTGGATGAGAATCCAGAGGAAGGACAAAGTGGTCAAGCACAGTTGGATGTGCCTGAGCCGGTAGAACAGGTTACTGAACAACCTGAGGCTCAAATATCACTGGAACCGCGTAGATCGGGAAGGATCCGTCGACAGCCTGAGCGCTATGACGGAGTCTACATCATTGATAATGATGAACCCCTCACATATGCAGATGCGGTCAGTGGACCGGAGTCAACTAGATGGCTTGAAGCTATGCGAACCGAGATGGACTCCATGTCAGATAACCAAGTCTGGGATTTGGTTGATCCACCTCCGGGAGTAATCCCTATAGGCTGTAAATGGATCTTCAAGAAGAAGATTGACATGGATGGTAACGTGGTTACCTATAAAGGCAGGCTAGTTGCGAAAGGTTTCAAACAAATCTACGGGATAGATTATGATGAAACTTTCTCACCTGTAGTCATGTTTAAGTCTATTCGGATTCTTTTCGCGATAGCAGCATATTACGATTATGAGATCTGGCAGATGGATGTGAAAACAGCTTTCCTTAATGGAAATCTGGATGAGGATGTGTATATAACACAACCTGAAGGTTTCACTAATCCATCAGATCATCATAAGATATGCAAGTTAAAGAAGTCCATTTATGGACTGAAACAAGCATCTAGAAGCTGGAATATTCGTTTTGATGCATCAATCTCTGAGTTTGGTTTCATCAAGAACGAAGATGACCCGTGTGTATATAAGAGGTTTAGTGGGAGCGTAATTACCTTCCTAGTCCTCTACGTCGATGACATCTTGATCATTGGAAATGATATTCCTGAAATGCATGCGGTTAAGGCATGGCTAAGGAAATGTTTCCAGATGAAAGATTTAGGAGAAGCAGCCTATGTATTAGGTGTGAAGATCTACAGGGATAGATCTAAGAGGCTTCTCGGGCTGTGCCAGAGTACTTACATCGATAAAGTCCTGGAGAGATTTCATTTAGAGAATTCTAAAAAAGGATATCTTCCAGTCAGACATGGTCTGAATCTTTCAAAGAGTCAGTGTCCACAAACACAGACTGAGAAAGATGAAATGGACAATACGCCTTATGCTTCGGCTATTGGATCCATTATGTATGCGATGTTGTGTACTCGCCCAGACGTCGCTTACGGGTTAAGCGTGACCAGTCGGTTCCAAAGTAATCCAGGTTTGGCGCACTGGATTGCAGTCAAGAACATCTTAAAATATCTGCGGAGGACCAAAGATATGTTCTTGATATATGGTGGTCAGGAAGAACTCAGTATTGAAGGATATACTGACGCTTCGTTCCAGTCTGACCAGGATGATTTCTGATCGCAATCAGGCTATGTTTTTAGCTTGAATGGTGGAGCAGTGGTGTGGAAAAGTTTCAAACAGTCAACTGTTGCTGATTCCACAACAGAAGCCGAGTATGTTGCAGCCTCGGAAGCATCCAAGGAGGCAGTGTGGATTCGTAAGTTCGTGAGAGAACTTGGTGTTGTTCCTTCGAGTGTCGATCCTTTGGTTATCTTCTGTGATAACACTGGAGCCATCGCACAAGCAAAGGAACCACGGTCACACCAGAAGTCCAAGCACATACAGAGACGGTTTCACTTGATCAGGGAGATCATAGATCGTGGCGAGATCAAAATCTACAAGGTTCATACAGATGACAATCTGGCTGACCCGCTTACCAAGCCTCTGGCGCAGCAGAAGCATGAGAAGCACTGTAATAATATGGGTTTGAGATTTCTCAACCATTAGATTAAGTGCAAGTGGGAGATTGTTGGGGTATGCCCTTAAGGCTAATGTTTGAGGCCTTGGGATTGTAACAGTATCATGTAATAAACTCTTGTGTTTATAAAGGCATGGTTATTATTCAGGTTGTTACCTTCTCTGCTGCAATTAGTGTACTTCTGAATAATGTCTCAAAGCTGTTCAGCTGGGCTGACATGCTATAAAGTCCTTAGTCGAGATATCTTGGTGAACATGAGACAGCCTTGATATGATTGAGACTAATATGTATTCTAATCTTATAGGATGCTTCGAGCATGGAATAAGATGTAGACTCATGGGTACATTGGATGTACTGGACAGACCCTACTAGGATATTCAATTGCTTGTCACAATGTGAATAATCCTAGTTTGCATGAAGTGGCACATGTCCTTTGACTTGAGATCACTTGTGTTTCTAAATGATGATTGTCATTGTTTTGAGGTAGTTCAATATCATTTGAAACATAATGATTATAGACTATCTTGGACAATGATCTTGAGTCAGGTTAGGGCACTTGTGATAGATAAAGGATTGCCGTCTCCTTGTTTAAGGAGTGTGATGTTCTAATGGGGCCCCCTGGATGGGATGATTGAGAAAAGAGTATGGCCATACCCGGATGACTATGTTCATCTGATCTAATCATGCTCATCATATTGGAGCTACAGGCTTGACACGCTTGTCCAATAAGAACATCCAGTGGCAAAGGAAATATGTATGCCTTGTGAATTGGATTCACACTTGTGCTGTGTTTTGGGTGTAGTCGTGGAAGACTCTTTCCTTTATATCGGGAGACAGTGATGTGTTGCTAGATACCCCTCACTGATCGTGATAACGTAAGTTATCGTTACCGACGTTCAAAGGAAACCCTTAGAGTCGCACAATTTGATGATATGGCTTACTTAAGTCAGATCGTGTGGACTGAATTGTTTGAGTTCAGTTTAAAGGGGTTTAAACTCTAATTGTAAGTGAGATCTGGTCTGATCATGTTTGATTGATTAGGGCTTGAGATCGGTAAGCTTCGATCGAGAGTATTGATGCTAGATCGGTGAGATCGGAAGCATCCAGAGATGAACGGTTAGATCTTGAACCATTTGGTTCAGAGGAATCTAGACCATGGCTTGGGCTGTTTTAATTTGGTATTTGAACCAAATTGGGTTGGGTCAATTAGATTGAACCGGTTCAAGGCAATGAACGCATGGTTCAATGCTAAGAAACGTTTTGGTCGGTTTTTGAAGAAGTGGGCGCATGGCTTCATGGCTTGCTATTTATGGAAAGCCATAATGCGCCACCTCTTCTCAACGCCTCAACGCTTCATCCATTCCTCTCGACGCGCTTCTCTCGTGTGGAAATTTTCTTCACGACTTGGAGAGCTCTCGGCCAAGTGGAGAAAACATCTCATCCTCTTGAATCGATCAAAGACCCTTGAAGCACCTTGCTAGCACAAGGATCTCAAGGAGTAGGCGGCATCACCTTGTGTGCGCACCTTTTGGAGGAGTTTCATTCGAGTCTCTTCTTCCTTGGCGCCATCCAACACATGGCTTCGGTATGATTATCTTTCGATCTTCATGCTTCTTGAAAGTTGATCATATGAATGTATAGCATCTGATCTTCATGAAACCCTACTTCCGCTGCAAAAGAATGACATGCGCCACCTTTAGGGTTTCACCCCCTTGCGCTCCCCCTTGAAGGGGACCCAACACATACAGCATCTTGAGGTTTGCTATCATGTCTATAGCAGACATATCCTCATGCTGACGCTGCAGCGGTGGCGTCATAGACGCTAGCATCAGGCAAGCGACATCAATGCTATCATTGACGTGCTTTTCATAAGCTTCCCGAACCGCCCTTGCGGCGTTCGGAGCGGGCTGAGGCGGTATAGCCGTCTCGAGGACATACAGTTTCCTCTCTGCCTTAAGAACAATCTTAAGGTGTCCGAACCAGTCTGAGAAGTTTGGCCCAGCAAACTTCTCCCTTTCCAGTAGGGATCGCACATTGAAGCTCATGGTGTTCGTTGCTGCAGGTATCTACAACAATGGAAGAACAGCAAGGTCAGTATCAATGTAAAGAATCAATCAGGACTTAAGAATGATTCCTTTTTTCTCACTATTTTATCTGGCTGAAAAATCCAGCAAAACAGCCCGAAAGAGTAGAACTCTTTTAGTGAGATGGGATCCAGATTTCATACTTGGTCTCTGCGTCCCGCTCAGGCGAGATAAGATGCACAGAGAGTACAAGCACTAATTTCTGGTAGGCTGTCCCAGCCAATCGCCAACCCGTGCGATTCCCCTTCATCTGGGCAATCCAGCAGACTGTGCCAACTGAGTTGGTACA
Source organism: Costus lasius (assembly GCA_027563935.2). Lineage (NCBI taxonomy): Eukaryota > Viridiplantae > Streptophyta > Magnoliopsida > Zingiberales > Costaceae > Costus > Costus lasius. Next base: position 88,139,301 of record CM050450.1, on the reverse strand, counting down.
ACACAATCTCTGACCCCACAGATGGCTGCCTCCATGCGCTACCATATGCGCCACATATGTAGCCTACATGGTCAAGCTGACCCGACCTACTCCCTGGACCACCACGTGCTATGCTGAGCAACGAGAAGCGATAAATCCCTTCTCTGTAACACGCAGGTGTAATCCCACACCGTCTGAAGATAGATGGACGTGCCCACTGAGTGGGTACAACACGGCTCCAACGATAATCAGAACAGTGAGGTTTCGCGTCAGAAGGCTTACAAGCTTGATATTTTAGCATTGGATTTTAACGGTCTTTTATCTTCTTCACTATCATGCAATTCCTATGGTGATAGCAGAAGATAAATAAATCATGCTGTTCTACTTATTTAAACAATAAAAGAAAGCATGGATCTTATGTGGTAAAAGCCCATAGCCTAAGTAAGACCTTAATTAACTTAAGTCTTCACTTGCTTTTCTTCATGGGTCTTTTGCTGCTCATCTGGCCCAACCCAGGGCCCAAGCGCCATCTGCAGCTCAGGTGCGCCTACCAGGGAAAATGCGCCTGGTCCCAGAGTCGAACCCTGGACCTCCCTCCTAGTCAAGCCTCTGCTGCAAGCGCCTCTGCCAAATGTGCTCTGTGCTCTTGTCTGATTTGTTGGGGTATGCCCTTAAGGCTAATGTTTGAGGCCTTGGGATTGTATAAGTATCATGTAATAAACTCTTGAGTTTATAAAGGCAAGGTTATTATTCAGGTTGTTACCTTGTCTGCTGTTATAAGTGTACTTCTGAATAATGTCTCAAAGCTGTTCAGCTAGGCTGACATGCATATGTCCTTAGTCGAGATATCTTGGTGAACTTGAGACAGCCTTGATATGATTGAGACTAATATGTGTTCTAATCTTATAGGATGCTTCGAGCATGGAATAAGATGTAGACTCATGGGTACATTGGATGTACTGGACAGACCCTACTAGGATATTCAGTTGGTTGTCACAATGTGAATATTCCTTGTAAGCACCAAGTGGCACATGTCCTTTGACTTGAGATCACTTGTGTTTCTAAATGATGAATGTCATTATTTTGAGGTATTTCAATATCATTTGAAATATAATGATTATAGACTATCTTGGATAATGATCATGAGTCAGGTTAGGACACTAGTGATAGATATAGGATTGCCGTCTCCTTGTTTAAGGAGTGTGATGTTCTAAAGGGCCCCCCTAGATGAGATGATTGAGATAGTGTATGGCCATACCCAGGTGACTATGTTCATCTGATCTAATCATGCTCATCATATTGGAGTTACAAGCTTGACAGGCTTGTCCAATAAGAACATCCAGTGGCAAAGGACACATGTATGCCTTGTGAAGAAGATTCACACTTGTGCTGTGATTTGGGAGTAGTCTTGGAAGACTCTTTCCTTTATATCGGGAGACAGTGATGTGTTGCTAGATACCCCTCACTGATCGTGATAACGTGAGTTATCGTTACCGACATTTAAAGGAAACCCTCAGGGTCGCACAATTTGATGATATGGCTTACTTGAGTCAGATCGTGTGGACTGAATTGTTTGGGTTCAGTTTAAAGGGATTTAATCTCTGATTGTAAGTGAGATCTGGTCTGATCATGTTTGATTGATTAGGGCTTGAGATCGGTAAGCTTCGATCGAGAGAAATGATGCTAGATCGGTGAGATCAGGAGCATCAAGAAATGAGCGGTTGGATCTTGAACCTTTAGGGTTTATTGTGATCTAGACCATATGGCTTGGGTTAATTGGTCTTGGACCAAACCGACATTGAACCGGCTCATGGATGAGCGCATGGTTCATGGGAGGTGAGTTAAGGGCTTGGTTCACTTTGGGTGAACGCTTAAGCCTTCAATACTTTCCATCTTTGGAATTCGGTTTCAAGTGGATTGTGTGTAACGCCTCCACATTAGTGTGGGAGGTTACTCACTTGTCGAATTCTCTTGTGAAGGCTTCTCCAATTCGGTGAAGAAAGGACTTGACGAAAAACAAGAGAAAGGAGTCTCGCCAAGCAAGATTTTCCCTTCCCTTCCATACGAAAAGGAACCTTGAAGCCTTGCTAGCACAAGGACGACAAGGTGTAGGCCAATTTCTTCTTGTGTGTGGCACACTTTGGAGGAGAACCCTATCGTTCTCTAGCTTCCAAGCCGAGTCCAATCCTCATGGCAATGGTATGAATTCTCTCTTATCCATTCAATCGTTCGATGTTGATCATGAGAACATGTAACATGCGATTAGTTGAAACCCTAGCATCTTCATGGATTGAATGAAATATGCGCCACCCACTCTTAGGGTTTTCGGCCCCCCTCTTGAAAGGGGTTTTATCCGCTTGCGCTCCCCCTAGAAGGGGAATCAACAATTGGTATCAGAGCAGGTCTTATATGTTCTTTTGATTGCTTTGAGTGATCCATGTATGTTTGTTGCTTAGATCTATGTTTTTTCTCTTCATGCGAGTATACTAGTTGATAGTATGTTTAGATTTGCGCATGTATAAGAGTTATCTTGGCGCTAGATGATTGGCGCATGTATGTTGGTTGCGGTTCATGTTGTTGTAATTGTGTTTTTCAAACCCTAAATGACATGCGCGCCCAACTAGATCTAAGTTGCACCTATTGTAAACCCTTAGATGGGTTGATGGGGTTGAAAGCATCATCTTGTATAGATCAAGCTAGTCTGATCAGACCATCTGACAGCCTAGATGGGTCGACCAGATAGCACCTGTGCGCAAGCACGAGGTGGCTATAGGTTGACTGCATCAATGGCGTGTAGCGAGGTCTGGTTGAGACAACCAGTGAACACACATGAGTTAGGCCCGGGGTCACACCCGCTTGCCAGAACTCATGTTGGTTGTTCAGCCCTAGAGGCATGCATGGTTGACCATTAGGTCAACTCGAGTCAGTTAGGACTTGGTGCATGCAAGGGCTTGGATCTAACTAGATTGATGAGTGGATCCCTATCAATGGACCATTGTAAGGTAGTAGGGCACATAAGACAAGTAAAATTGATTCCAATGGGATTTGAAAATTTTTATTTTGTCTATGGATCACATGATTGATTGAATGATGCCATGATGCTTGTTTATTTAATCTTATGTGGGTTGCCCTATTGTGTGCTGTGCTGGGGCCTGCGTGCCTGGTTAATTATAAGTTAATATTATTGTGATCTGCGAATCACATTTTTGTTAATCTATTGTATAATTGACCTGCGAGTCAAAGCTTGTCTAGATAGATCAAAATGTATTTTGATTAGACAAGAGCATAAAGGCACACATCCAAGAGGGGCATTCAGCTGGTGGCACACCTGAGGTGCTCTTGGCGCTAGGGCCCTGGGTTGGACCAGATGAGATGCAAAAGAGCTCAAGTGAAGACTTAAGTAAAATTAAGGTCTTACTAGGGTTCATGGGCTTTTACCACATAAGATCATGCTTTCTATTTATTGCTTATATAATTAGAATTGCATGTGTTTATCTTCTGCTATCACCATAGGACTTGAATGATAGTGAAGAAGATAAAAGACCGGTAAAATCCAACGCTAACATATCAAGCTCGGAAAGCCTTCTGACGCGAAACCTCACTGTTCTGACTATCATTGGAGCCGTGTTGTACCCACTCAGTGGGCACGTCCATCTATCTTCAGACGGTGCTGGATTACACCTGCGTGTTACAGAGAAGGGATTTATCGCTTCTCGTTGCTCAGCATAGCACGTGGTGGTCCAGGGAGTAGGTCGGGTCAGCTTGACCATGTAGACTACATATGTGGCGCATATGGTAGCACATGGAGGCAGCCATCTGAGGGATCAGAGACTGTGTTGTACCAACTCAGTTGGCACAGTCTGCTGGATTGCCCAGATGAAGGGGAATCGCATGGGTTGGCGATTGGCTGGGACAGCCTACTAGAAATTAATGCTTGTCATCTCTGTGCATCTTATCTCGCCTGAGCGGGACGCGGAGACCAAGTATGAAATCTGGATCCCTTCTCACTAAAAGAGTGTTACTCTTTCGGACTGTTTACTGGATTTTTCAGTCAGACAAAATAGTGAGAAAAGAATCTTTCTTAAGTCCTGGATAGATTCTAAACATTGATACTAACCTTGCTGTTCTTGCATTGTTGTAGATACCTGCAGCAACGAACACCATGAGCTTCAATGTGCGATCCCTACTAGAAAGGGAGAAGTTTGCTGGGCCAAACTTCTCTGACTGGTTCGGACACCTTAAGATCGTTCTTAAGGCAGAGAGGAAACTGTATGTCCTCGAGACGGCTGTGCCGCCTCAACCCGCTGCGAATGCCGCAAGGGCGGTTCGCGATGCCTATGAAAAGCACGTCAATGATAGCATTGATGTCGCTTGCCTGATGCTAGCGTCTATGACGCCACCGCTGCAGCGTCAGCATGAGGATATGTCGGCTATAGAGATTATAGCGAACCTCAAGATGCTGTATGCTGCACAGGCGAGGACAGAACGCTATAATCTGACGAAGCTCTTCTTTCAGAGCAAACTGGCTGAAGGGAGCCCAGTGGGAGCTCACGTGCTCAAGATGATTGGGCACAAGGAGGCTATAGAGAAACTGGGGCATACCGTCAACCAGGAGCTTGCTGTAGACATAATTCTGCAGTCTCTCCCGCCCTCTTTCGATGCGTTCATTATTAACTTTAATATGAACAAGATCGATTGTACTCCGGCAGAGCTGCTGAATATGCTCTTGACTACTGAGGAAACTCTGAAGGGAAAGCCTTCAACCTCTGTCTTGATGGTTCCTTCCAAGAAAAAGAAGAAGGGGAAGAAGGGCAAAGCCCCAGTCAAGAACTACAGTAAGGCTCTGAAGCAAAAGGTTAAGCGGTCAAAGGACAACAGGTGTTTCCACTGTGGCCAGCTGGGTCACTGGAAAAAGGACTGCAAAGCGCTCCAAGGAGATAAGAGGGGAAGCATCGCTTCTAGCTCAGGTATATATGTGACTGAGGTCATGTTATCTTCTTCTTCTATTTCATGGGTGTTGGACACTGCATGTGGAGTTCACATTTGTTCAAATGTACAGGAACTCAAGAGAAGAAGACAGGTGGGACAGCATGAGGTAGACCTACGCGTTGGAAACGGGGCACGGGTTGCTGCTGTTGCTGTAGGAGACTATTTCATTTCTTTACCATCTGGCATTGTATTGGAATTAAACAATTGTTATTTTGTACCCAGTATTACCAAGAATATTATCTCCATTCCTGCTCTTGTCAGGAAGGGTTTTTCCTTTGAATGCAAGACTTCAAAGTGTGTTTTAACTTATGATAATATTGTGTATGCAACTGGTTCAATTAACAATGGGTTATTCATGTTGGACATGGAATGTTCTATACAAAACATTGATAATAAGAAAGCCAAGTATGCTGATGACAGCACCTTGCTATGGCATAGTCGTTTAGGCCATATAAACGAGAAGCGCATTAAGCGGTTGCATGATCATGGACTGCTGGGATCATTCTCCTACAAGGAGTTTGATACATGCAAAGCTTGTTTGATGGGTAAAATGACGAAGTCACCTTTTCCTAACAAAGGTCAAAGGGCTTCAGGTTTACTTGACCTTATACACAGTGATGTGTGTGGGCCATTTAGTAAACATGCTAGAGGTGGCTATCAGTACTTCATTACCTTTACTGATGATTTCAGTAGGTATGGATATGTCTATCTAATGAGACATAAAAGTGAATCTTTTGACAAGTTCAAAGAGTTCAAAAATGAAGTACAAAATCAGTTAGGCCGAAATATCAAGGCACTTCGTTCTGATCGAGGTGGTGAATACCTAAGTCGAGAATTTACTGACTATCTGAAAGAGTGTGGGATTATCTCACAGCTCACTCCGCCAGGAACACCGCAATGGAATGGTGTGTCCGAGAGGAGAAATAGAACGTTACTTGATATGGTTCGTTCTATGATGAGTCAGGCCACTCTTCCATACTCCTTTTGGGGTTTTGCACTGGAAACAGCTGCAAAGGTACTAAACCGAGTGCCATCCAAGGCAGTTTCTAAGACGCCATATGAGTTATGGTATGGGAAACAGCCTGGCTTGACATTTATCAGGATCTGGGGTTGCGAGGCTTATGTCAAAAAGCTCGCCTCTGGGAAACTAGAGAGCAGATCTGACAAATGTATCTTTGTCGGTTACCCTAAGGAAACTAAGGGTTATTATTTCTACGATCCCAAGGAGAACAAGGTATTTGTTGCTCGGACTGCCATATTTCTTGAGAAGGAATTTCTTCTGCAAGAGGCCAGTGGGAGAGAAATAAAACTGGATGAGAATCCAGATGAAGGACAAAGTAGTCAAGCGCAGTTGGATGAGCCTGAGCCGGTAGATCAGGTTATTGAACAACCTGAGGCTCAGATATCACGGGAACCGCGAAGATCGGGAAGGATCCGTCGACAGCCTGAGCGCTATGACGGAGTCTACATCATTGATAATGATGAACCCCTCACCTATGCGGATGCGGTCAGTGGACCGGAGTCAGCTAGATGGCTTGAAGCTATGCGAGCCGAGATGGACTCCATGTCAGATAACCAAGTCTGGGATTTGGTTGATCCGCCTTCGGGAGTAATCCCTATAGGCTGTAAATGGATCTTCAAGAAGAAGATTGACATGGATGGTAACGTGGTTACCTATAAAGGCAGGCTAGTAGCGAAAGGTTTCAAACAAATCTACGGGATAGATTATGATGAAACTTTCTCTCCTGTAGCCATGTTTAAGTCTATTCGGATTCTTTTCGCGATAGCTGCATATTACGATTATGAGATCTGGCAGATGGATGTGAAGACAGCTTTCCTTAATGGAAATCTTGATGAGGATGTGTATATGACACAACCTGAAGGTTTCACTAATCCAGCCGATCGTCATAAAATATGCAAGTTAAAGAAGTCTATTTATGGACTTAAACAAGCATCAAGAAGCTGGAATATTCGTTTTGATGAATCAATCTCTGAGTTTGGTTTCATCAAGAACGAGGACGACCCGTGTGTATATAAGAGGTTTAGTGGGAGCGTGATTACATTCCTAATCCTCTACGTCGATGATATCTTGATCATTGGAAATGATATTCCTGAACTGCATGCTGTTAAAGCATGGTTAAGAAAATGTTTCCAGATGAAAGATCTAGGAGAAGCAGCCTATGTGTTAGGTGTGAAGATCTACCGGGATAGATCTAAGAGGCTTCTCGGGCTGTGCCAGAGTACTTACATCGATAAAGTCCTGGAGAGATTCCATTTAGAGAATTCTAAACGTGGATATCTTCCAGTCAGACATGGTCTGAATCTTTCGAAGAGTCAGTGTCCACAAACACAGACTGAGAAAGATGAAATGGACAATACGCCTTATGCTTCGGCTATTGGGTCCATTATGTATGCGATGTTGTGTACTCGCCCAGACGTCGCTTACGGGTTAAGCGTGACCAGTCGGTTCCAAAGTAATCCAGGTTTGGCGCACTGGATTGCAGTCAAGAACATTATAAAATATCTGGGGAGGACCAAAGATATGTTCTTGATATATGGTGGTCAGGAAGAACTCAGTATAGAGGGATATACTGACGCTTCGTTCCAGTCGGACCAGGATGATTTCCGATCGCAATCAGGCTATGTTTTTAGCTTGAATGGTGGAGCAGTGGTGTGGAAGAGTTTCAAACAGTCAACTGTTGCTGATTCCACAACAGAAGCCGAGTATGTTGCAGCCTCGGAAGCATCCAAGGAGGCAGTGTGGATTCGTAAGTTCGTGAGAGAACTTGGTGTTGTTCCTTCGAGTGCAGATCCTTTGGTTATCTTCTGTGATAACACTGGAGCAATCGCACAAGCAAAGGAACCACGGTCACACCAGAAATCCAAGCACATACAGAGACGGTTTCACTTGATCCGGGAGATCATTGATCGAGGCGAGATCAAAATCTGCAAAGTTCATACAGATGACAATCTGGCAGACCCGCTTACCAAGCCTCTGGCGCAGCAGAAGCATGAGAAGCACTGTAATAATATGGGTTTGAGATTTCTCAACCATTAGATTAAGTGCAAGTGGGAGATTGTTGGGGTATGCCCTTAAGGCTAATGTTTGAGGCCTTGGGATTGTATAAGTATCATGTAATAAACTCTTGAGTTTATAAAGGCATGGTTATTGTTCAGGTTGTTACCTTGTCTGCTGTTATAAGTGTACTTCTGAATAATGTCTCAAAGCTGTTCAGCTAGGCTGACATGCATATGTCCTTAGTCGATATATCTTGGTGAACTTGAGACAGCCTTGATATGATTGAGACTAATATGTGTTCTAATCTTATAGGATGCTTCGAGCATGGAATAAGATGTAGACTCATGGGTACATTGGATGTACTGGACAGACCCTACTAGGATATTCAGTTGGTTGTCACAATGTGAATATTCCTTGTAAGCACCAAGTGGCACATGTCCTTTGACTTGAGATCACTTGTGTTTCTAAATGATGAATGTCATTATTTTGAGGTATTTCAATATCATTTGAAATATAATGATTATAGACTATCTTGGATAATGATCATGAGTCAGGTTAGGACACTAGTGATAGATATAGGATTGCCGTCTCCTTGTTTAAGGAGTGTGATGTTCTAAAGGGCCCCCCTAGATGAGATGATTGAGATAGTGTATGGCCATACCCAGGTGACTATGTTCATCTGATCTAATCATGCTCATCATATTGGAGTTACAAGCTTGACAGGCTTGTCCAATAAGAACATCCAGTGGCAAAGGACACATGTATGCCTTGTGAAGAAGATTCACACTTGTGCTGTGATTTGGGAGTAGTCTTGGAAGACTCTTTCCTTTATATCGGGAGACAGTGATGTGTTGCTAGATACCCCTCACTGATCGTGATAACGTGAGTTATCGTTACCGACATTTAAAGGAAACCCTCAGGGTCGCACAATTTGATGATATGGCTTACTTGAGTCAGATCGTGTGGACTGAATTGTTTGGGTTCAGTTTAAAGGGATTTAATCTCTGATTGTAAGTGAGATCTGGTCTGATCATGTTTGATTGATTAGGGCTTGAGATCGGTAAGCTTCGATCGAGAGAAATGATGCTAGATCGGTGAGATCAGGAGCATCAAGAAATGAACGGTTGGATCTTGAACCTTTAGGGTTTATTGTGATCTAGACCATATGGCTTGGGTTAATTGGTCTTGGACCAAACCGACATTGAACCGGCTCATGGATGAGCGCATGGTTCATGGGAGGTGAGTTAAGGGCTTGGTTCACTTTGGGTGAACGCTTAAGCCTTCAATACTTTCCATCTTTGGAATTCGGTTTCAAGTGGATTGTGTGTAACGCCTCCACATTAGTGTGGGAGGTTACTCACTTGTCGAATTCTCTTGTGAAGGCTTCTCCAATTCGGTGAAGAAAGGACTTGACGAAAAACAAGTGAAAGGAGTCTCGCCAAGCAAGATTTTCCCTTCCCTTCCATACGAAAAGGAACCTTGAAGCCTTGCTAGCACAAGGACGACAAGGTGTAGGCCAATTTCTTCTTGTGTGTGGCACACTTTGGAGGAGAACCCTATCGTTCTCTAGCTTCCAAGCCGAGTCCAATCCTCATGGCAATGGTATGAATTCTCTCTTATCCATTCAATCGTTCAATGTTGATCATGAGAACATGTAACATGCGATTAGTTGAAACCCTAGCATCTTCATGGATTGAATGAAATATGCGCCACCCACTCTTAGGGTTTTCGGCCCCCCTCTTGAAAGGGGTTTTATCCGCTTGCGCTCCCCCTAGAAGGGGAATCAACATGATTAATTTACAAATTAATCTATCTAGACAAGATTGACACGCAGGTCAATTACACTTTATAAATTAAATACAATGTGATATGCAGATCACAATAATTAATTTACAACTTTAAATTCCAGGCACGCAGGCCCCAGCACAGCACACAATTAACATGGGCAGCCCACATAAGAATAAATAAACAAACATAGGCATCAATCAACATGTGATCCAATCATGAAAATTAAATTTTGAAAACCCCATAGGCATCAATTTTAATTTCCTTATTTGCCCTACAACCTTACAACGGTCCATTACTAGGGATCCACTCATCCAACCTAGTCAGATCCACTGCCCTTGCATGCACCAAGTCCTAACTGACTTGAGTCGACCAAAAGGTCAACCATGCATGCGCCAGGGGCCGAACAACCCTCATGAGATCTGGCAAGCGGGTGTGACCCCGGGCCTAACTCATGTGTGTTCGCTAGTCGTCTCAATCAGACATCGCTACACGCCTGTCTGCAGTCGACCTATAGCCACCAGGTGCTATCGCACAGGTGCTATCTGGTCAACCCATCAAGGCTGTCAGATGATCTGATCAGACTATCTGGATCTAACCTAGGGGATGACTTCAACCCTAATAACCCGTCTAAGGGTTTAAAGCAGGGCCTTAGATCTATAATGAGTCGCGCAAGTATCAGAAGTTTTGAGAAAACATACATATGCGCCAACAAGAAAAGATGCGCCAAGGAGAAATAAAAACATCTCTAACCAGCATGTAACATTCGCCTATCACAACTAGAGCATGTAACATATAGATCATTGCATAGGATCACATAGAAAGCAAACATATTAGCATGCAATAACTGGCTCTGATACCAATTGAAAGTCCCCAAGACAAGGGGGGGGGGGCGAAACCCTAATAGGAGGCGCAACAAAACCTCTAGCGGAATCTAGGGTTTCTAACAGGATCGCATAGCATGTAACATATTCAACTTTCAATGAAAAGCGATTCTTACCATTGCCATCGCTTAGATGATGTCTTGGAAGGAAAGGCGCGAATGCTCCTTCTCCTAAGGTGACGCACACAATTGGTGTCGCCTACTCTTCCTTGGTGCTCCTTGTGCTAGCAAGGTTCCAAGAAGTCGTTGTCGAATGGAAGGGAAAGATCACCTTGCTTGGCCGAACACTTCCACTTTTTCGTCTACACTTCTCCACACGAGAGTGCAAGCCGAATACTCAAGTTGCCGACGAGAGAGGAGGAGAAGCGAGAGAGTAGAGCGCCTTAGGCGTGAACGTGAGTAATGGTCACGTATGTGATCATGCTTTCTAAAAATAGAAAGCCACTTACTCATATGCGATCATGGGTTTACCCCTATCGCAAACTCCTCTCAATTTGAACCACACGCTCACTCAATGAGCTGGTTCAATTTGGTTTGGTTTAATAACCAAATAAACCAAGCAATCAGTCCAGACCACAATAAACCCTAAGGCTCTTGATCTGACCGTCGATCTCTTGATGCTGCTGATCTCACTGATCTAGCATCCATTCTCTCGATCAAAGCTTACCGATCTCAAGCCCTAATCAATCAAACATGATCAGACCAGATCTCACTTACAATCAGAGATTAAATCCCTTTAAACTGAACCTGAATAATTCAGTCCACACGATCTGACTTAAGTAAGCCATATCATCAAATTGTGCGACCCTAAGGGTTTCCTTTAAATGTCGGTAACGATAACTCACGTTATCACGATCAGTGAGGGGTATCTAGCAACACATCACTGTCTCCCGATATAAAGAAAAGATTCTTCCAAGACTACACCCAAACCACAGCACAAGTGTGAATCCAACTCACATGGCATGCATATTTCCTTTGCCACTGGATGTTCTTATTGGACAAGCGTGTCAAGCTTGTAACTCCAATATGATGAGCATGATTAGATCAGATGAACATAGTCACCTGGGTATGGCCATACACTTTTCTCAATCATCTCATCCAGGGGGCCCCTTTAGAACATCACACTCCTTAAACAAGGAGACGGCAATCCTATGTCTATCACTAGTGCCCTAACCTGACTCAAGCTCACCATCCAAGATAGTCTATAATCATTATGTTTCAAATGATATTGAACTACCTCAAAACAATGACAATCATCATTCAGAAACACAAGTGATCTCAAGTCAGAGGAAATGTGCCACTTGTCGCATTTAAGGATTATTCACATTGTGACAAGCAATTGAATAACCTAGTAGGGTCTGTCCAGTACATCCAATGTACCCATGAGTCTACATCTTATTCCATGCTCGAAGCATCCTATAAGATTAGAACACACATTAGTCTTAACCATATCAAGGCTGTCTCATGTTCACCAAGATATCTCGACTCGGACTTTATAGCATGTCAGCCCAGCTGAACAGCTTTGAGACATTATTCAGAAGTACACTTATTGCAGCAGACAATGTAACAACCTGAATAACAACCATGCCTTTATAAACATGAGAGTTTATACATGATACTTATACAATCCCAAGGCCTCAAACATTAGCCTTAAGGGCATACCCCAACAGATAAAGTCTTGGAGAGATTCCATTTAGAGAATTCTAAAAGAGGATATCTTCCAGTCAGACATGGTCTGAATCTTTCGAAGAGTCAGTGTCCAGAAACACAGACTGAGAAAGATGAAATGGACAATACGCCTTATGCTTCGGCTATTGGGTCCATAATGTATGCGATGTTGTGTACTCGCCCAGACGTCGCTTACGGGTTAAGCGTGACCAGTCGGTTCCAAGGTAATCCAGGTATGGCGCACTGGATTGCAGTCAAGAACATTTTAAAATATCTGCGGAGGACCAAAGATATGTTCTTGATATATGGTGGTCAGGAAGAACTCAGTATTGAAGGATATACTGACGCTTCATTCCAGTCTGACCAGGATGATTTCCGATCGCAATCAGGCTATATTTTTGGCTTGAATGGAGGAGCGGTGGTGTGGAAGAGTTTCAAACAGTCAATAGTTGCTGATTCCACAACAGAAGCCGAGTATGTTGCAGCCTCGGAAGCATCCAAGGAGGCAGTGTGGATTCGTAAGTTCGTTCAGGAACTTGGTGTTGTTCCTTCGAGTGCAGATCCTTTGGTTATCTTTTGTGATAACACTGGAGCAATCGCACAAGCAAAGGAACCACGGTCGCACCAGAAGTCCAAGCACATACAGAGACGGTTTCATTTGATCCGGGAGATCATTGATCGTGGCGAGATCAAAGTCTGCAAGGTTCATACAGATGACAATCTGGAAGACCCGCTTACTAAGCCTCTGGCGCAGCAGAAGCATGAGAAGCACTGTAATAATATGGGTTTGAGATTTCTCAACCATTAGATTAAGTGCAAGTGGGAGATTGTTGGGGTATGCCCTTAAGGCTAATGTTTGAGGCCTTGGGAATGTATCAGTATCATATATAAACTCTTATGTTTATAAAGGTAATGGTTGTTATTCAGTTTGTTACATTGTCTGCTGCAATAAGTGTACTTCTGAATAATGTCTCAAAGCTGTTCAGCTAGGCTGACATGCAGTTATGTCCTTAGTCAAGATATCTTGGTGAACATGAGACAGCCTTGATATGATTGAGACTAATATGTGTTCTAATCTTATAGGATGCTTCGAGCATGGAATAAGATGTAGACTCATGGGTACATTGGATGTACTGGACAGACCCTACTAGGATATTCAATTGCTTGTCACAATATGAATAATCCTTGAATGCGACAAGTGGCACATTTCCTCTGACTTGAGATCACTTATGTTTTCTAAATGATGATTGTCATTGTTTTGAGGTAGTTCAATATCATTTGAAACATAATGATTATAGACTATCTTGGATGGTGAGCTTGAATCAGGTTAGGGCACTAGTGATAGATATAGGATTGCCGTCTCCTTAAGTGGAGTGTGATGTTCTAAAGGGGCCCCCCTGGATGAGATGATTGAGAAAGTGTATGGCCATACCCAGATGACTATGTTCATCTGATCTAATCATGCTCATCATATTGGAGCTACAAGCTTGACACGCTTGTCCAATAAGAACATCCAGTGGCAAAGGAAGCATGTATGCCTTGTGAATTGGATTCACACTTGTGCTGTGGTTTGGGTGTAGTCTTGGAAGACTCTTTCCTTTATATCGGGAGACAGTGATGTGTTGCTAGATACCCCTCACTGATCGTGATAACGTGAGTTATCGTTACCGACGTTTAAAGGAAACCCTTAGGGTCGCACAAATTGATGATATGGCTTACTTAAGTCAGATCGTGTGGACTGAATTTTTTGGGTTCAGTTTAAAGGGATTTAATCTCTGATTGTAAGTGAGATCTGGTCTGATCATGTTTGATTGATTAGGGCTTGAGATCGGTAAGCTTCGATTGAGAGATTGGATGCTAGATCGGTGAGATCAGGAGCATCAAGAGATGAACGGTTAGATCTGGAGCCTTAGGGTTTAATTAAGATCTAGACTGGATCGCTTGGCTTGATTGGTTCTTAAACCGAACCAAATTGAACCGGCTCATTATATGAGCGCATGGTTCAAAAGGAGATGGGTGAACGTGTGAGCGAATTGTGGTTTCTATTTTTAGAAACCATGATCTCCACTTGGAGATCTCTCATGTTAGAATAGGGATAATCCTATTCTCGCTGGTCTCCCTATCGTGACTTCTCTCTCTCGACACTTTTGTGTGTGGCGGCGCTTGAAGCTACTGATGTAATACCCCGAGTTTAGTCCCACATTGTAAGTGGGAGAAACTATTATGTGGTTTATAAGACTTAGTGGGCTTGCTATTGTTAACTTGGGCTTAAGCATTTTAATAGATTGGGCCACGTTGCAAATCGGCTCACCAAGTTAATAAATAGTTTGCTTACTAAGCAGGTCGTAACAAATGGTATCAGAGCAAAACTTAGTCCTAAGCATGGTGAGATTCCAATAGGAAAGGGCTACCGAGGATGGTGGAGCCACCTTTGGGCTGACCTCACATGCTGCCGACTAAGGGATGATTCTTGGGCATGTGTTAGGGATGTGGGCTTGACGAGGACGTCAAGTCTTAAGTGGGGGAGATTGTAATACCCCGAGTTTAGTCCCACATTGTAAGTGGGAGAAACTATTATGTGGTTTATAAGACTTAGTGGGCTTGCTATTGTTAACTTGGGCTTAAGCATTTTAATAGATTGGGCCACGTTGCAAATCGGCTCACCAAGTTAATAAATAGTTTGCTTACTAAGCGGGTCGTAATAACTGAGGAGGAGGATTCGGCCAAGAGTGATCAACATCTCCATCCCTTTCATTCGACAAAGACCCTTTGAAAGGCTTTGCTAGCACAAAGGATTCAAAGGAGTGAGCGCATCGATCTTCTTGTGTGCGTCAACTTTGGAGAAGGTTCATTTGCGCCTTTGCTTCCAAGGCACCATCAAACCGATGGCTATGGTATGAGTTCTTCTTCATCCATTCAATCATTTAAAAGTTAATTATATGACATATAAAGATCTCTTGAAACCCTAGCTTCCCATGCGAAAATATTGTTATGCGCCATCTTTAGGGTTTCGCCCCCCCCCCCTTTGAGGTTAGGGGACTTTCAGGGTATCCTAAGGAAACTAAAGGATACTACTTCTATGTCCCAACCGAGAACAAAGTTTTTGTTGCTCGGGGTGCTGTCTTTCTAGAGAAAGAATTTCTTATGAAAGAAGTTAGTGGGAGGAAGTTTGACTTGGATGAGGTCCAAGTGCAAGCACAAGACAAAGAGATGGAATCTGAGCCACCTGCACCGGTTGATAGGCAACCTGAGGCTCAGACACAGGTCCCGCGTAGGTCTGGGAGAATTCGTCGTGCACCTGAAAGGTATGGGTCGCTACCGACCCAACACGATGGGATCTTCATCATTGAGGATGAACCTAGAACCTATGATGAGGCGGTCAGTGGACCGGACTCCGAGAAATGGCTTGACGCTATGAGATCTGAGATGGATTCCATGTCGGCTAACCAAGTCTGGGATTTGGTTGAGCTGCCTGATGGGGTAAAACCCATAGGGTGTAAATGGGTCTTCAAGAAGAAGACAGACATGGATGGCAAAATAGTTACCTATAAGGGTAGACTAGTGGCTAAAGGATTTAAACAAGTCCACGGGGTGGACTATGATGAAACCTTCTCGCCAGTTGCCATGATTAAATCCATTCGGATTCTGCTTGCTATAGCTGCATATCATGACTATGAGATATGGCAGATGGATGTGAAAACAGCGTTCCTTAACGGGAAGCTGACTGAGGATGTGTATATGACACAACCTGATGGCTTCATCCATCCTGTAGAGGCTAATAAGGTCTGCAGGCTAAAGAGGTCTATCTATGGATTAAAGCAAGCATCTCGAAGTTGGAATCTTCGATTTGATGAGGCCGTGAGAGATTATGGCTTTATCAAAAGCGAAGATGACGCCTGTGTATACAGAAAATTCAGTGGGAGCTTGGTAATTTTTCTGGTCTTGTATGTTGATGACATAATGCTCATCGGAAACGACATCCCTAGTCTTCAAGCTGTGAAGACATGGTTGGGGAAGTGTTTCGAGATGAAAGACTTAGGGGAGACCGCCTATATTCTAGGCGTGAGGATCTACCGGGATAGATCCAAGAGGCTCTTGGCCCTTAGTCAAAGTACTTACATTGATAAGGTATTGGAGAGGTTCTACATGGAGCAATCCAAGAAAGGATACCTTCCAGTGAGACATGGCCTTACTCTCTCAAAGAGCCAGTGTCCTACAACACAGGCTGAGAGGGATGACATGAGTCGAATTCCTTATGCTTCGGCAGTAGGATCGATCATGTATGCAATGTTATGTACTAGACCAGATGTGGCATATGCTGTGAGCATTACCAGCCGATACCAATCCAATCCAGGTCTACAGCACTGGGTGGCTGTAAAGAACATCCTAAAGTATCTGAGAAGAACTAAGGATTTGTTCATGGTCTATGGGGGACAGGAAGAGCTCAGTATGCAGGGCTATACTGACGCATCGTTCCAGTCTGACCCTGACGACTTTAGATCACAGGCCGGCTATGTGTTCAAGATAAATGGAGGCGCTGTATGTTGGAAGAGCTTCAAGCAATCCACCATAGCAGATTCTACAACCGAAGCTGAGTATGTGGCTGCTTCTGAGGCAGCCAAGGAAGCTGTTTGGATAAGGAAGTTCTTATGTGATCTTCAAGTGGTACCTAGTGCAATGGATCCCATTGAACTCTACTGTGACAACAATGGAGCAATTGCACAAGCCAAGGAACCATGGTCTCATCAAAGATCCAAACACATACTCAGAAGATTTCACCTGATCAGAGAGATCATTGACAGAGGTGATGTCAAGATTAGCAGAGTAGACACAGAGAACAATCTGGCACACCCATTGACCAAGGCTTTGGCGCAGCAGAAGCATGATGGTCACGCTAGAGATATGGGGTTGAGATTCCTCAACTTCTAGGTCTTAGTGCAAGTGGGAGATTATTGGTGTATATGCCCTAGGACCTAGTTTTGGTCAACTTATGTACTACTTGACACTGATATTTATATATCATTCTGGCATTGTCGTTATCATTGTTTGACTACACCTGCGATTGTGTACTTACATGATAATGTCCCTGGAGACAGATTGGATCTGTGCTCGAATTATAATCCCCAGTCGATGTACCTTAGTGGATATGGGACAGCTATGGTACTTGTGAGACTGGTATGTGGGCTGGTTAGGCACGTGGTGCTAACGCAGACACATGGGTATATCATTAGGGATATACTGGATAGACCCGCTATGAGGCTATGACTTGGTGTCATGAGTTATCCTCATAAGTGACAGGAGATGCATTGATCCCTTGACTTGAGGTCATTAATCATTCTATATGGTTAGGGACTTGCTTTGATACAACCTAACACCTTGCCGTAGCTGGGAGGTCATAACGGTTGTTATTGAGCATGTCACGACCCATATGAGAAGATCAATGGACAGACATAGGATTTGCCCCTTCCCTAAGGAAGTATGATATCCATGGAGCTCCTTATGGTTCTATGACTGAGAGTGTATGGCCATACCCAGGTAAGAACCTGTTTTAGTCATAGCCATGTGATTGGATGAAAACAAGTGGTGACACACTTGTCCAATCGGATATCAGTACGGCAAAGAGACTGTAATGCATCTGTACCTAGTTGCGATGATGGGGATGTCGATGTCGATATCCATTCCAACGACCTGGGTAGCAGCGATGTACTACTAGGTGCCACTCACTACTTGTGATGACCTTTGGTCAGCACTGCCAGCGTCAGAGGAACCTACAGGGTCGCACACCTTGATACTTGAGTTCTCGTATTGATCGGGAAGCCTTATGATCGAGTTATTGGATAACTCGGATCTAATTGCGAGATTTCATCAGCGCCAATGGGCTTGATGAGATGGAAGAATGTTATTGGAGCCAAACTTCATTTTTGGCAGGTTGACCCGTATTTGACCATGGTTGGTCACATTTGGATTAGGGTTGCTTTAGATTGGATCCAAGTGCTTAATCAACCTATGCAATGATGTTTGGGCTAGCTCATTATCCAATGAGGCCCAATAACAAGTTCTCATGAAGAGATGAGAGGCTAAAAGGGTATAATGGGGAGAAACATGAACTATTAGGCGCCTAGGGGCATAATGGGGTCATGTTGGCGCCTTTGCTTCATTATGGAAGTAAAGGGCGCCTCCCCCTCTCTTCCTAGGATGGAATGCATGCCTCTATGGCATTGCTTGAGGCACAAGGCAAGGCCTTGGCGCACAAGGAAAGGCGTGGGAACAAAAGGTAAGGTTGAATGAGAATTATGGAAATGTCTTGGAGACTTTCCTTATCTCAAACCTCCTCATCCTAGCCCTACACTTGTCATGATCCTAGCCATTACCCTAACCGCCTCTTGCCCTATAAATATGACCCTAGTCGCCCCCTCTTGTGTGTAATTAATCCTTGAAGGCGTGAACACAAGAAGAGGGGCGAGTGCTTGGAGCAAGGGCGCATCTTCCTTCTTCCATAACCGCAAGCCACTTCCTCCTTTCCTCTTGGCGCAAGGAACATTAGTGCTTGGCGTTTTTGGATAGTCTTCCTTCTTCTCTTGGCGCATCATCTCTCTTGGTGGCGCAAGTGAAGTAGAGTATCTCCCTAAGGCTTGGATCTTCTTCCCGAGGCTAGCACCGGGCGTGGAAGAAGAGAACTCAAGAGATCCGTGTGTGCGAGACTGCAGAGGGCGAACACTTGGGCGCCTTCATCGACATCGCTCTACATTGCTCTTAAGGTATTTCCTAACTCATCGTGTCGACTCCCTTGCATGCGATCTTCACTGGGTTTTTGGGACTGGCCTGTTTCGGGGACATTCTTCTGCTGCGAAAAATGTATGTCCATAACTCTGAAAATTGTAAAATGTCCCCGGGGTTTCCCAACAGCCTAGATCTCAATGCTCTACTTGGTGCCATGATTTTTATAATTAAAACAAATGTATATGATTTCCTTAAAAAAACAGCAAATGAACAGTAATCACAAGAAAGAACTCATCCAAAAATTAGAAGAAACCCCAATAGATTGCTGAAATCCAAGTTCAAACTAACACAAAAGCTTGCTAATTTGCTAAAGAATCCAAATACTATAGCTGGGTGACGATATCTCACAAATCGGGATGGATTCTGGTTGAAATCGATCATCGATGGCGAAACTTGTGTACTTACGAGTGTCTGCCAATTTTTGTGGAAATCCGGTGTAAAAACTAGTGAAGATCATCGAAAAAGGTTCACCGGAGGTGAAGAAAGGTTGGAAGAGAAGAATTGTCACCTGAGGTGGAAGGAATAGACGAGAGTTTGGGATTTACAAGCGTAAGCATGAACCCTAACTCTCACCGTAATGTTTAAAACTAGGTCTTCACGCTCCGCGAGTCATTCACGGCTACAGCCATGATTCTTTTTGTTCCTTAAGTCGCTTTGGCAAAATAATACTCATAGCCCATGACAGACTCACGGTCATGCCCGTGAATGTCTCGTCTGACACTTGTACTTCAAATAAAAATATTTAAAAAATTCTTGCATATAAAACAACTTATTTAGAAATTTCCATCATTAAAAATTCATCAAATCACAGTGCAAAAATTCCTTAAAATCTTAAAAAATAAAAAAAATCTAAAACTTAAGACTATAAGAGACAGAAATTTGTGTTGCCTCCCAAAAAGCATTTATTTAAGGTCATTAGCTCGACCATAGCTGCAATCATAGATGTTCTGGTGGATCCGAGGCATAGTAAACAGTATCCAATTTATTGTCCTTGCACCTTTTTGAGTTGACAGATGGGCATTGGTCTATCGTTTGTAACTGTACACATGTGTAATCCTTCTTACTCTTATTCTTTTTGTTCATATGATATCTTTTTAAGGAATCTTTATCATCTTCGGTGATGTAACTATCATTTGCTGCATTATCCTTGACCTTGATGCAATAGCAAGATTCTGCAACAGAAAATTTCTTTAGATTTGCAGAATATTCAAATTCTATCTTATTCTCACCGATGTTTGATATTAGCTTCTCGTTCTTCATGTCAATAATAGTGCCTGCAGTAGCTAAAAATGGACTTCCCAAAATGATGTGTAGTCTCTCATCTTCTTCCATGTCCAGAACTATAAAGTCAGTTAGAATAATGAAGTTACCAACTTTAATTGGAACATCTTCCAAAATTCACACAGCATGTGGACAGAACGATTAGCTATTGGGAATCCCCGGACATTATAAAAAATTTTAAATGCAACGGAAAAAGGTCCAAAACAGAATTCCCAGAAACACTAGGATCTCTTATGAGTAAAAACCGAAGGATGTGAAGAGTAATACCTTTGTCTAGCAATTTTTTGGAGCGTTGCCAATGATGAAGACGCGCAAGTGCCTGTTCTCTGCAATCGCGCACACTCGGACTCCTTGAAGTCTCTCCAACCTCCACACATGGTGCTAGCATTAGGAGGTGAGATCCATGCCTCTAGGATATTCTCAACTTGCGCCAATCACCAAGATCCAGCGCTAAGGAGAAAAGGGGGGGGGGGGGTTTGCGACATGGAGTGGGTAGCAATACCACTTGTCACAACCTTGAAGTAAAAATTCTTCTATTTGTTATCACCTTCAAGACCCTTTCGCCAAGGAGGAGAGGGGAAGTGACAACAGGAGATGAGAGAAGAGAACTGGTGCAAGAATCTCCTAAGAAAGGCTCTCTATTTATAATAGAAGTACTAGCTATTCTTGGAGATTATTTTTCATTAAATTTAATATATAAATATATTAAATATAATGAAGAATGCGCCTAAGCCATGTATGAATTAAATCAATTAAATATATTAGCCAAATTGGTCAAGCATGAATAAAAATATTTGATTAAATTTGCTTAACCATAAATTAGCAAATATATTAATTATTTAATCATGTATGCACCTATGTATATTTTATAATTAAATATATAAATATATTTAATGTAAAATGTGCCTAGCATAATTAATTAGCCAAGAGAAAAATTGTCTTGCCAATTAATAAATTTTATTTATTATGTGACTTAAGTGCGAAGTCCCAAACTTGCACTAAGAACCTTGTTTGACTCATTTTGACAACATAGGTGAAGGGAACCCCTTTCAAGAGGGGGGCGAAACCCTAGTTGGCGCAAACTCGATAGGCAGCGGATTCAAGAATCGAAAACATGCAATATATGATCAACCTTTAAAACATGAAAGAAGGAGATGCGATTCATACCAATGCCATTTAAAGATGGCGCCTTGGAAGATAGAAAGCAACGAAGATTTCCTCCTTAGGACGCGCACACGAGATGAGGATGCGCTTACTCCCTACGGAATATCTTGTGCTAGCAAGATTCCTAGGTGTCTTTGATCGCGTGAGAAGGGAAGAAGATCGCCTTTCCTTGCTTGATTCTCGAGTCTCCAAGACGTGAAAGAGAAGTCTCTTACGAGAGAGAGCGACGAGAGTTAGAGGTTGAGGCAACAAGAGATGCGCTCCATGTAAACATGGGGGGCGTGGTTGCTAAAAATAGCCAACCTCTCTTACATGCGATCATGTGTTCATGCCCTCATGAACCAATCGCATTTTCCTCATTACTTTGAACCAAGCGCTCACATCTAGAGCCGGTTCAATTCGGTCTGGTCTATAAACCAAATAACCCAAGCAATTAGTCCAGATCACATTAAAAACCCTAAGGTGCTTGATCTGACCGTCGATCTCTTGATGCTTCTGATCTGACCGATCTAGCATCTGTTCTCTCGATCGAAGCTTACCGATCCCAAGCCCTAATCAATCAAACATGATCAGACCAGATCTCACTTACAATCAGAGATTAAATCCCTTTAAACTGAACCCGAACAATTCAGTCCACACGATCTGACTTAAGTAAGCCATATCATCAAATTGTGCGACCCTGAGGGTTTCCTTTAAGCATCGGTAACGATAACTCACGTTATCACGACCAGTGAGAGGTATCTAGCAACACATCACTGTCTCCCGATATAAAGGAAAGAGTCTTCCAAGACTACACCCAAAAACAGCACAAGTGTGAATCAATTCACAAGGCATGCATATTTCCTTCGCCACTGGATGTTCTTATTGGACAAGCCTGTCAAGCTCGTAACTCCAATATGATGAGCATGATTAGATCAGATGAACACTGTCACCTGGGTATGGCCATACACTTTTCTCAATCATCTCATCCAGGGGGCCCCTTTAGAACATCACACTCCTTAAACAAGGAGACGGCAATCCTTTGTCTATCACTAATGCTCTAACCTGACTCAAGCTCACCATCCAAGATAGTCTATAATCATTATGTTTCAAACGATATTGAACTATCTCAAAACAATGACAATCATCATTTAGAAAACACAAGTGATCTCAAGTCAGAGGAAATGTGCCACTTGTCATAATCAAGGAATATTCACATTGTGACAAACAATTGAACATCCTAGTAGGGTCTGTCCAGTACATCCCATGTACCCATGAGTCTACATCTTATTCCATGCTCGAAGCATCCTATAAGATTAGAACACATATTAGTCTTAACCATATCAAGGCTGTCTCATGTTCACCAAGATACATCGACTAAGGACTTAATAGCATGTCAGCCCAGCTGAACAGCTTTGAGACATTATTCAGAAGAACATATATTGCAGCAGACAATGTAGCTAACTGAATAACAACCATGCCTTTATAAACATAAGAGTTTATTACATGATACTGATACATTCCCACAGGCCTCAAACATTAGCCTTAAGGGCATATCCCAACAATCTCCCACTTGCACTTAATCTAATGGTTGAGAAATCTCAAACCCATATTATTACAGTGCTTCTCATGCTTCTGCTGCGCCAGAGGCTTGGTAAGCGGGTCTGCCAGATTGTCATCTGTATGTACCTTGCAGATTTTGATCTCGCCACGATCAATGATCTCCCGGATCAAGTGAAACCGTCTCTGTATGTGCTTGGACTTCTGGTGCGACCGTGGTTCCTTTGCTTGTGCGATTGCTCCAGTGTTATCACAAAAGATAACCAAAGGATCTGCACTCGAAGGAATGACACCAAGTTCTCTCACGAACTTACGAATCCACAATGCCTCCTTGGATGCTTCCGAGGCTGCAACATACTCGGCTTCTGTTGTAGAATCAGCAACAGTTGACTGTTTGAAACTTTTCCACACCACTGCACCTCCATTCAAGCTAAAAACATAGCCTGATTGCGATCGGAAATCATCCTGGTCAGACTGGAACGAAGCGTCAGTATATCCTTCAATACTGAGTTCTTCCTGACCACCATATATCAAGAACATATCTTTGGTCCTCCCAGATATTTTAAGATGTTCTTGACTGCAATCCAGTGCGCCACACCTGGATTACTTTGGAAACGACTGGTTACGCTTAACCCGTAAGCAACGTCTGGGCGAGTACACAACATCGCATACATAATGGAACCAATAGCCGAAGCATAAGGCGTATTGTCCATTTCATCTTTCTCAGTCTGTGTTTGTGGACACTGACTCTTTGAAAGATTCAGACCATGTCTGACTGGAAGATATCCTCGTTTAGAATTCTCTAAATGAAATCTCTCCAGGACCTTTTCGATGTAAGTACTCTGGCACAGCCCGAGAAGCCTCTTAGATCTATCCCTGTAGATCTTCACACCTAACACATAGGCTGCTTCTCCTAGATCTTTCATCTGGAAACATTTCCTTAGCCATGCTTTAACAGCATGCATTTCAGGAATATCATTTCCAATGATCAAGATGTCATCGACGTAGAGGACTAGGAAAGTAATCACGCTCCCACTAAACCTCTTATATACACACGGGTCATCTTCGTTCTTGATGAAACCAAATTCAGTGACTGATTCATCAAAACGAATATTCCAGCTTCTTGATGCTTGTTTAAGTCCATAAATAGACTTCTTTAACTTGCATATCTTATGACGATCTGCTGGATTAGTGAAACCTTCTGGTTGTGTCATATACACATCCTCATCCAGATTTCCATTAAGGAAAGCTGTTTTCACATCCATCTGCCAAATCTCATAATCATAATATGCAGCTATCGCAAAAAGAATCCGAATAGACTTAAACATGGCTACAGGTGAGAAAGTTTCATCATAATCTATCCCGTAGATTTGTTTGAAACCTTTCGCAACTAGCCTGCCTTTATAGGTAACCACGTTACCATCCATGTCAATCTTCTTCTTGAAGATCCATTTACAGCCTATAGGGATAACTCCCGGAGGCGGATCAACCAAATCCCAGACTTGGTTATCTGACATGGAGTCCATCTCGGCGCGCATAGCTTCAAGCCATCTCGCTGACTCCGGTCCACCGACCGCATCCGCATAAGTGAGGGGTTCATCATTGTTAATGATGTAGACTCCGTCATAGCGCTCAGGCTGTCGACGGATCCTACCCGATCTTCGCGGTTCCCGTGATATCTGAGCCTCAGGTTGTTCAATAACCTGTTCTACCGGCTCAGGCTCATCCAACTCTGCTTGAGCACTTTGTCCTTCCTCTGGATTCTCATCCAGTTTTATTTCTCTCCCACTGGCCTCTTGCAGAAGAAACTCCTTCTCAAGAAATATGGCCGTCCGAGCAACAAAAACCTTGTTCTCCTTGGGATCGAAGAAATAATAACCCTTAGTTTCCTTAGGGTAACCGACAAAGATACATTTGTCAGATCTGCTCTCTAGTTTCCCAGAGGCGAGCTTCTTGACATAAGCTTCGCAACCCCAGATCCTGATAAATGTCAAGCTTGGCTGTTTCCCATACCATAACTCATATGGCGTCTTGGAAACTGCCTTGGATGGCACTCGGTTTAGTACCTTTGCAGCTGTTTCCAGTGCAAAACCCCAAAAGGAGTAGGGTAGAGTAGCCTGACTCATCATAGAACGAACCATATCAAGTAGCGTTCTATTTCTCCTCTCGGACACACCATTCCATTGCGGTGTTCCTGGTGGAGTGAGCTGTGAGATAATCCCACACTCCTTTAGATAGTCAGTAAATGCATGACTTAGGTATTCACCACCTCGATCTGAGCGAAGTGCCTTGATATTACGGCCTAGCTGATTCTGTACTTCATTTTTGAACTCTTTGAACTTGTCAAAAGATTCACTTTTATGTCTCATCAGATAGACATAACCATATCTACTGAAATCATCAGTAAAGGTAATGAAGTACTGATAGCCACCTCTGGCATGTTTACTAAATGGCCCACACACATCACTGTGTATAAGGTCAAGTAAACCTGAAGCCCTTTGACCTTTGTGAGGAAAAGGTGACTTCGTCATTTTACCCATCAAACAAGCTTTGCATGTATCAATCTCCTTATAGGAGAATGATCCCAGCAGTCCATTTTCATGCAACCGCTTAATGCGTTTCTCGTTAATATGGCCTAAACGACTATGCCATAGCAAGGTGCTGTCATCAGCATACTTGGCTTTCTTAATATCAATTTGCTGTATTGAACATTCCATGTCCAACATGAATAACCCATTGTTAATTGAACCAGTTGCATAAACAATATTATCATAAGACAAAATACACTTTGAAATATTGCATTCAAAGGAAAACCCCTTCCTGACAAGAGCAGGAATGGAGATAATATTTTTAGTTATACTGGGAACAAAGTAACAACTGTTTAGTTCCAATACAAGTCCAGATGGTAAAGAAATAAAGTAGTCTCCTACAGCAACAGCAGCAACCCGTGCCCCGTTTCCAACTCGTAGGTCCACCTCATGCTGTCCCACCTGCCTTCTTCTCTTGAGTTCCTGTACATTTGAACAAATGTGAACTCCACATGCAGTGTCCAACACCCATGATACAGAAGAAGAAAACATGACCTCAGTCACGAATATACCTGAGCCAGAAGCAAAGCTTCCCCTCTTATCTCCTTGGAGCGCTTTACAGTCCTTTTTCCAGTGACCCAGCTGGCCACAGTGGAAACACCTGTATTCCTTAGACCGCTTGACCTTCTGCTTCAGAGCCTTGCTGTAACTCTTGACAGGGGCCTTGCCCTTCTTCCCCTTCTTCTTGTTCCTAGAAGGAACCATCAAGACAGAGGTTGAAGGCTTACCCTTCAGAGTCTCCTCAGTGGTCAAGAGCATATTCAGCAGCTCTGCCGGAGTACAATCGATTTTGTTCATATTAAAATTAATAATGAACGCGTCGAATGAAGGCGAGAGAGACTGCAGAATAATGTCCACAGCAAGCTCCTGGTTGATGGTATGCCCCAGTTTCTCTAGAGCCTCCTTGTGCCCAATCATCTTGAGCACGTGAGCTCCCACTGGGCTCCCTTCAGCCAGTTTGCTCTGAAAGAAGAGCTTTGTCATATTATAGCGTTCAGTCCTCGCCTGTGCAGCATACAGCATCTTGAGGTTCGCTATCATGTCTATAGCAGACATATCCTCATGCTGACGCTGCAGCGGTGGCGTCATAGACGCTAGCATCAGGCAAGCGACATCAATGCTATCATTGACGTGCTTTTCATAGGCTTCCCGAACCGCCCTTGCGGCGTTCGGAGCGGGCTGCGGCGGTATCGCCGTCTCGAGGACATACAGTTTCCTCTCTGCCTTAAGAACGATCTTAAGGTGTCCAAACCAGTCAGAGAAGTTCGGCCCACCAAACTTCTCCCTTTCCAGTAGGGATCGCACATTGAAGTTCATGGTGTTCGTTGCTGCAGGTATCTACAACAATACAAGAACAGCAAGGTCAGTATCAATGTATAAGAATCAATCAGGACTTAAGAAAGATTCTTTTTCTCACTATTTTATCAGGCGTGAAAAATCCAGCAAAACAGCCCGAAAGAGTAGAACTCTTTTAGTGAGATGGGATCCAGATTTCATACTTGGTCTCCGCGTCCCGCTCAGGCGAGATAAGATGCACAGAGAGTACAAGCACTAGTTTCTGGTAGGCAGTCACTGCCGATCGCCAACCCGTGCGATTCCCCTTCATCTGGGCAGTCCAGCAGACTGTGCCAACTGAGTTGGTACAACACAATCTCTGACTCCACAGATGGCTGCCTCCATGTGCTACCATATGCGCCACATATGTAGTCTACACGGTCAAGCTGACCCGACCTACTCCCTGGACCACCATGTGCTATGCTGAGCAACGAGAAGGGATAAATCCCTACTCTGTAACACACAGGTGTAATCCCGCACCGTCTGAAGATAGATGGACGTGCCCACTGAGTGGGTACAACACGGCTCCAACGATAATCAGAACAGTGAGGTTTCGCGTCAGAAGGCTTACGAGCTTGATATTTAAGCGTTGGATTTTAACGGTCTTTTATCTTCTTGCCTATCATGCAATTCCTATGGTGATAGCAGAAGATAATTTAATCATGCAATTCTAATATTAAGCAATAAAAGAAAGCATGAATCTTATGTGGTAAAAGCCCATAGCCCTAGTGAGACCTTAACCTAACTTAAGTCTTCACTTGCTCTTCATGGGTCTTTAGCTGCTCATCTGGCCCAAACCTGGGCCCAAGCGCCATCAGCAGCTCTGATGCGCCCACCAGGAAATTGCGCCAGGTCCTAGGGTCGAACCCTAGACCTCCCACCTGGTCCAGCCACTGCTGCAAGCGCCTCTGCCAAGTGTGCTCTGTGCTCTTGTCTAATTAAATTACAAATTTAACTATCTAGACAAGAGTGACACGCAGGTCACTTACATTTATAAATTAAAACACAGTGATGCGCAGATCACAATAATTAATTTACAATTTTTTTTAATTCAGGCACGCAGGCCCCAGCACAGCACACAAATAATATGAGCAGCCCACATAAGACTAAATAAACAAGCATATGCATCAATCAATAACCATGTGATCCATAAAAATTAAAATTTTCGAAAACCCCATAGGATCAATTTTAATTTTCCTTATTTGCCCTACAACCTTACAACGGTCCATTACTAGGGATCCACTCATCCAACCTAGTCAGATCCACTGCCCTTGCATGCACCAAGTCCTAACTGACTTGCGTCGACCATAAGGTCAACTATGCATGCGCCAGGGCTGAACGACCACACTGAGGTGTGGCAAGCGGGCGTGACCCCGGGCCTAACTCAGGTGCGTTCAGTAGTCGTCTCAATCAGACATCGCTACACACCTGTCTGCAGTCGACCTATAGCCACCATAGGCTTGCGCCAAGGTGCTATCTGGTCGACCCATTCAGGCTGTCAGATGATCTGATCAGACATGTTTGGATCTAACTTAGGGGTTGACTTCAACCCTAATAACCCGTCTAAGGGTTTTAATGCAGGCGCATCTTAGATCTACAATGAGTCGCGCAAATGATATAATTTTTGAGAAAAAACTACTACATGCGCCAACATACATGCGCAAGTAAAACATGAAATAAGTTTCAGCATGAAACATGTTATCATGATGAATTTCGCATGGTGAAGATCTAGAATACTTGGAACACATAATCAAAGCAATCATATAAATTTGCATGTAAACCTTGCGCTCTGATACCAATTGAAGGGAACCCCTTTCAAGAGGGGGGCGAAACCCTAGTTGGCGCAAACTCGATAGGCAGCGGATTCAAGAATCGAAAACATGCAATATATGATCAACCTTTAAAACATGAAAGAAGGAGATGCGATTCATACCAATGCCATTTAAAGATGGCGCCTTGGAAGATAGAAAGCAACGAAGATTTCCTCCTTAGGACGCGCACACGAGATGAGGATGCGCTTACTCCCTACGGAATATCTTGTGCTAGCAAGATTCCTAGGTGTCTTTGATCGCGTGAGAAGGGAAGAAGATCGCCTTTCCTTGCTTGATTCTCGAGTCTCCAAGACGTGAAAGAGAAGTCTCTTACGAGAGAGAGCGACGAGAGTTAGAGGTTGAGGCAACAAGAGATGCGCTCCATGTAAACATGGGGGGCGTGGTTGCTAAAAATAGCCAACCTCTCTTACATGCGATCATGTGTTCATGCCCTCATGAACCAATCGCATTTTCCTCATTACTTTGAACCAAGCGCTCACATCTAGAGCCGGTTCAATTCGGTCTGGTCTATAAACCAAATAACCCAAGCAATTAGTCCAGATCACATTAAAAACCCTAAGGTGCTTGATCTGACCGTCGATCTCTTGATGCTTCTGATCTGACCGATCTAGCATCTGTTCTCTCGATCGAAGCTTACCGATCCCAAGCCCTAATCAATCAAACATGATCAGACCAGATCTCACTTACAATCAGAGATTAAATCCCTTTAAACTGAACCCGAACAATTCAGTCCACACGATCTGACTTAAGTAAGCCATATCATCAAATTGTGCGACCCTGAGGGTTTCCTTTAAGCATCGGTAACGATAACTCACGTTATCACGACCAGTGAGAGGTATCTAGCAACACATCACTGTCTCCCGATATAAAGGAAAGAGTCTTCCAAGACTACACCCAAAAATAGCACAAGTGTGAATCAATTCACAAGGCATGCATATTTCCTTCGCCACTGGATGTTCTTATTGGACAAGCCTGTCAAGCTCGTAACTCCAATATGATGAGCATGATTAGATCAGATGAACACTGTCACCTGGGTATGGCCATACACTTTTCTCAATCATCTCATCCAGGGGGCCCCTTTAGAACATCACACTCCTTAAATAAGGAGACGGCAATCCTTTGTCTATCACTAATGCTCTAACCTGACTCAAGCTCACCATCCAAGATAGTCTATAATCATTATGTTTCAAACGATATTGAACTATCTCAAAACAATGACAATCATCATTTAGAAAACACAAGTGATCTCAAGTCAGAGGAAATGTGCCACTTGTCATAATCAAGGAATATTCACATTGTGACAAACAATTGAACATCCTAGTAGGGTCTGTCCAGTACATCCCATGTACCCATGAGTCTACATCTTATTCCATGCTCGAAGCATCCTATAAGATTAGAACACATATTAGTCTTAACCATATCAAGGCTGTCTCATGTTCACCAAGATACATCGACTAAGGACTTAATAGCATGTCAGCCCAGCTGAACAGCTTTGAGACATTATTCAGAAGAACATATATTGCAGCAGACAATGTAGCTAACTGAATAACAACCATGCCTTTATAAACATAAGAGTTTATTACATGATACTGATACATTCCCACAGGCCTCAAACATTAGCCTTAAGGGCATACCCCAACAATAGGTCAACAGAGGTCAAACATGGTCCGCTAGAGGTCAACTAGTGGTCAAACATGAACTAAATAAAATATCATCTCCACAGAAGAAATCTCAAAACAATAGACTCCCAAAATGATCCGAATAAATCATACAATGATTTGATTAGTGGTTATCCAATCAGCATGAAACCTCGAGTTACTAGGTGTGCGACCCTGTAGGTTCTTCAGACATTTGCAGTGATAATCCAAAATCATCACAAGCGAGAGTGACATCTAGCAGTGCATCATGGCTACCCAAGTCATCAGAATGGAGTCATCATTGACATCCCCTAAAACTATGACAAAGTACATATACGCATTTGTCCTTTTGCCAGGCTGATGTCCAGATTGAACAAGTGTGTCACACTTGTTTAACCCAATCAAATAGTCATGACTAAATTAAGTTCTCACCTGGTTATGGCCATACACTTTCAGTTATGCATCCATATAGGGGCACCATGGACATTAAGCTTCCTCGCAAGGAAAGAGAAAATCCTCTCTTGGCACATTGAATCTCTCATATAGCTTATGATATACCCAATGATAACAGTTATGACTTTCCTGTTACGGCGAAGCATTAGGTTGTATCAAAGTAAATCCCTCACTATATAGAGATATCAATGTCCTCAAGTCCAGGACAAAGCATACCTCTGTCACTATGATATTCATCTAGTGACACCAAGATGAATCCTCACGGTGGGTCGATCCAGTATATCTCCCTTGATATACTTATATACTTGCGTTAGCAACCCGTGCTCAACTAGCGCATATACCAGTCTTAGGTGTATCATAGCTATCTCATATCCACTATGATACTCGACCAGGGATAAACATAGAGATTAGATAAAATCTATCTCTTAGGTACATTGTACATGCAAATGTACATGTGCACATATGTACAAATTTGCATAACAATGACAATGCCAAGATAACTTATCTATCAGATAGATGTGATACACATATCCCATTGGACCATTCAAAGGTCATAGGGCATAAATACTAACATTAGCAAGCTAAAGCAAGATAGTGGTCGGCTTCATATCTCTGATGTTCATCTTTTTACAAATCGACAAAGGCATCAAGCTCACGCTTGAGCCTAAGTCACATAATCCTCCCTCAAAGGACAAGTTGCCAATTTGGCAAGGAATAGAGAAGCTCCCAGGATCCTTTAACTTTTGAATTATTCTGACTTGATCTATTGGTGTCACAGTGTCGTTTCTTTGATATTGTGCTTAGGAGATTTGTTGGACTGCTCGTCAAGCTTTGCTTTTGCTAACCTTTGAGGGAAAGGAATAGGTGGAACATATGCAGAAGGACCTACATAAGCCTGCCCCTTCTCTTTCTTGATCTATAGTTTATCTTCCTACTATCTAACCGCAAGCGTAACAGTTTATCATAGTAGTACATAAGAGTCGATCCCATAGGGACAGTGATCAAGCACCAAATGATTACGAATTAATAGCTAGACAACCGATCAAATATTTTGGGTTTTCATAAAATAAATCAAATACAACTAAATACAAATACTAGCTGAATCAAGCAAGGGATAGTTTTGAATAGAAAATAAGGTTTAGAGACATCGAAACTTCGAGTGCATCTTGCTGATGGATCTTAAACTAAAACAAGATAATATCATAACAACACAATCTTAAAGTATTCAAGGAGATTTTCAATGGTATAGATTACCCTCTTTCGACGGCATAATCTGGTATCAATCTAGATCAGCGTCCTACTTTTATGACTAACCGAATCTAGATTGATCAAATGGGTTCGGAGATATCATAATGTTCCTCACACAAATCCTGCCCTAATTCTTGACATCTCAAAGCATGTTCGATCCAGCAAATCTAGCATCGCAATTCTCCTTTCGGTCCTTTTTATGACGCCCAAGGAAAGTAATTGCATGATCAAGGCAATACTAGTAGTAAAATAGCACAGATCGAATATACGCAAGATAAAATTGTAACTGCTATGAGAAAACAAGTTGAAATAGAAGATACACACAACTCAACTACACCCTTGTTTCGATAAAAAAGATTATGCTAGCAGTGTCGATTTTGTACAAATCTCTAATGGAATAGAAGGAACTAAAGAGAAGATAAAAGAAAGAGGAAGCAAACTCTTTTGAAGAAGCATTGCAACTTTCCTTGAAGTCTTCTAGAATGGAATGCATGGTTCCATCCTACTCCCTTGTTGTTGCCAAGCCTTTCTCCCTTTTGCAAAACTCACTTGCCCCACTTGAGCCCCAACTAGGTGCTACTTTCTTCAGTGAATTTTGCCTCTTACATAGTTTTGAAAGTATGTTTTGAGATGCTACAATTATAGCCCTTTTAATTATTTGCGTTTTGAGACCAAAAACATCCAAAACAAATTTATAATTAGGGAGTTATGGCTGTTTTAATTCTGGCCACAGGGAGATTTTTAGTATAATCAAGATTACGACCATGCCTGTAATGTCTTCATCGAAGCTCTTAATTGCTTGAAAAACTCACATAAATATGGCCAATTAAATTCTCATCATTTTGACTCCAAGAACTCCTAATCCAAAGTTATGACGAGGAAGATATGGCCAATTGAATGTTGGCCTTTATTGCTGCTCGAGTGTGATTACGGGCATATTGGTAATTACGGACATGCCCGAAATTTCAGTGCCAAACTCTGTTTCGTTTGGAAATTTGTAAGTGAGCTGATATTTCCTTTGACTTGAATTTCAGCGATAGTGTGATGTCAAAGATTGCTGATCAAGAGATTACAGCCATGCTAAAATTATAGCCATACCCATAATGTCTCTTGTCAAGGTTTTAATCTTCTGAGAGGTCGTTGTCGAGGAAGTTATAAGCATGACCTCGGATTATGACTATGCTTCCATAAAAACGGGTCCATCGGGAAGTCAATACGAGAATTACGGTTATGATGTAGATTATGGCCTCTGCCGTAATTCTAGAAATTAGTCCTGTTTGAAGCCAAACTTCTTGTCAAGATTCCTGATTCACTCAGAGATGTAAATGTACTTCCATATAGCTTAAAAAGTGAGTAAATTATCCTATATTCAACAAACATTACAAGTAGTGAAGCTTCTGAAGAAAGTTAATGAAATAAGCCAGAAAGGGATGCAAAAACGTGATAGTAGGTCTTGATTCACTTGTAAATATAGGTCAAAAAGACTATAAAAATACGAGACATCCAAATCTCCCAGACTTAGATCATTGCTTGTTATGAAGCATATAAAGTAGATAAAAGTGGTAATCAGAAAAAGATGAAATCAATCCAAGCTTGTAAAACATTGTTTCCTAGGAAGATATTACTATGAGCAAACCTCAGCAAGTCAAGGTTTTCAAGATAAACATCTATTGTTAAGAATAAAGGTGTGAAGATCCAAAAACCAAAGTCAGATGAGGCTTACCTCCACGAAATGCAATAATCTTCAGTGTGGTATATGCACTCTACGAAATGTAATAATCTTCTGTGTGGTATATGCACTCTATTCAGTAACTGATTCAACCAAAGATACAAGTTGGAAAAAAAAAACAATGCACTCTTTATTTTTGTGTTATTTTCATCCTCTTTATTTTCTCCTTTACTTTTTTCTACCATTTGAATTCAACTCATGTCTTCGGTACCATTGCCAATTTTTCGCAGTGCCAAGTAGAGGAGTCTGATTATTATTTTTTTTTTATTTTCTTTGTTTTATTTATTTTTTTATTTTTTTTTGTTTTTTATTTTTTTTATTTTTCTTTTGTTTTGAGAGGAGATAACAACCATTAGATGAGTGCATTGATCATAACCAATAAGTAGTATAGAGAATCAAATAAAAAGTGGTATGTACTTCCACACAGAGATCATAAGCATACCTTGAAAACAAAAAGCTCAATCAAAAATCAGATAGGTCACTCCATGGTCTTTTTCCATCAAATAAGATGATCATATGAATTACGTGACCTTGAACTAAGATTCAGATCATAATAATATCCCTAAGAGTCAACATAAAACATCAAGCTATCATGATTTTCATTTGAAATCAAATCAATATAATCACTTATGATCAGTAAATCATCAGCATTTTAGAAATTAGATAGTGTAATCTATTATTGAAACTGGGGTGTAACAAACATCAGAATAAGAAACCGAAAAGTTTTATCAAAATATACCAGCATCAAAATAAGTTTAAAGTTACTACATGACAAGTTTTAAAAAGAGCCCACAATCTCCCAGACTTAGATGATGCATAGTCCCTATGCATAGCATGTAAAGATCACAAAATTTAGAGAAATGAGTTGCAATACTCACAAGATCAGTCATAGTCATAGTCATCGTTGGTGCTCATCTCATCGCCTTCCTCCTAAGGATCGTCCTCATTGTCATCATGTGAATTTAGCATGACATCCAAAGAACTAAAGAACTCGAGGGTGAGTGCCGTATAAGTCAGATGTGTCATATGCAAAAACTGTTGCCAGCCGATATAGCTAAACATCCACTCGATATCGTTAGAGAATCCCATCATACCCATAACAAATCGATCTAAATATTGGATATGGAGGACTTTACACTGTTGGAGAAGATGACACTCACGCTTTTGGACTAGGTTGCGCATACGAAAGCCAAATACAAAGCTCTGATGTGGATTGGGATCAACCGATGAAGGCTCTGAAGTGGAAGAGGAAAGCAGCCGGCGTCCTTATGGAGGAATACTACAGGTGGATTTCCAAATGCTCATCATGCGTTTGGGAGCCATCTGAACAGGCACAAATAGTAGAATTAATGGAACCGAGAGGTAGTAACAAAATACCAGATCTTGGTGAAAGTTAATGGCAGTAGAAAACATGATTGGTGAATCGGCTGCAATCTCGGCGGTAGCAGCGGCAGAGGAGTTCCAGCTAGGCAAGCAAGTCGAGAAGAATCACCCCTAAAAGAAACCGCGAAACATAGCAGTAGTGGCTAGAATTGAAGGAGAAGTCACCGCTAGGACCTGGGTTATTAGACGGAAGGAAGAAGCGGATAATTGCATCACAGCGACAAAATCGGAGGAAGAAATTGCTTGTCATTCTGCTGTCCTAAAGTCATATGGAGGAAGATGCTACCTTGAGAGTAGATAAGTGTAGTGAGGGGGATTTATGGTAGGAAGTATGAACAGAAGCCTTTGCCTTCAATGTGGACGGAGAACTGAAGGAGTCCAAGCGTTGTCGTCAGTTGTAGGAGGCGAAGGTCGGCGATACAAATAGAGTAAATGTTGGGGAAATCGGCTTGAATGAGGAATACACGTTGAGAAGGGATTAATAACTCTAGGAAGGTGAAATGAAAGCCAACATCAGCAACTGGATTGGTGAACAGAAGAAGAAGCATCAATTTTCGTTGGAGAAGGGGAAGGATGGCACCGAAAATGGAGTAATGGCTGGAAAAGGGGGCGCGGTCGTTAAACACTTGAACCTGTGATTTTCAATTTCCACCGTGTTGACCAGTTGACCGTATATTGATTGGCTTAAGTGGCGAGATTATGGCCGTAATGAACATTACTACCAGACCTATAATCGCGGAACCACCAAATGGAAGGTCATTTTTCGGGCATAATTTGAATTATGATCAGAGCCATAATCATCCCGTCAAAGTTTTTTTAACACAAAATAGCCGCAGGAAATTGCGAGATTACGGCCGTAATGAGAATTATGGCTAGCCCGTAATCTTGACTTTTACGTCCTCAACATTCGGCTAATGTTGCAATCGACCTGAAATGAATAAAACTTAACAAGAAAGACAGAAATTCAAAAATAATAAAAAAATAATAAAACATGAAAGAAAGATAAAGCACTTGAGTTGCCTCCCAATAAGTGCTTGTTTAGGGTCATTAGCTTGACCGCAGTGTTATCCAAAGTTTATAATGTATAAGTTAGCACCAAGGTATGCATACCTTAAATTGTCAGACAGTGATTTCAGGTATAGGTTTCTTTCAATAGTTACTTAGGGTGCTTCCACATATAAGTTGTCAGATTTTTACCATTCTCGAATTGATTCGTTTTGTAGAATCAAGGACATTCACAAAAGTTTGAGTTTCTTCATTGTTCTTCTTGTCCTTCTTAGCTTAACTGGATCATCCTCTAAAATTTCCATCGGCTTTTGCACAAAATGATTAGTAAGTAATGAGATGGCCATCTCTTCTTAGAATTCTGAGACTTCCATGACTTAAAAAAGTTTGGCAATGAATATTTCACAAAGTCTATGCAATAAAGTAGAGTTATGCTAACTGAATGAAAACTAAGCTCCTAAGAAAAGCAAGAAAAGAAACAAAAATAAACAGGATAAAGTCTAGTATATTAATTCTTAAATCACTTCGATATTGGTTGCATGTCCCCGGCAACGGTGCCAAAACTTGATCTGTAGTTTATCTTCCTACTGTATAACTGCAAGCGTAACGATTTATCGTAGTACTACTTAAAAGTCGATCCCACAGGGACAATGATCAAGTATCGAGTGATTACAAAACAATAGCTAGACAATCGATTGAATGTTTTGGGTTTTCATAAAGTAAGTGAAATACAACTAAATACAAATGCTAGCTGAATCAAGCAAGGGATAGCTTTGAACATAAAACAATGTTTATAGACATCGAAACTTCGAGTGCATCTCGTTGATGGATCTTAAACTCAAACAAGACAATATCATAACAACACAATCATAAAGTATTCATAGAGATATCCAATGGTACAGATTACCCTCTTTCAATGGTGTAATCCGGTATAAATCTAGATCGGCGTCCTTCTTTCATGGCTAACCGGATCTAGATTGATCCAATGTGTTCGGAGATATCATAAAGTTCCTCACACAAATCCTGCCTTAATTCTTAATAGTTCAAAGCATATTTGATCTAGCAGATCTAGCCTCGCAATTCTCCTTTTGGTCCTTCTTGTGGCGCCCAAGAAAAATAATTGCATGATCAAGGCATTATGACGCAACGGAATTATGGGAGGGGTGGTCCTTAGTTCAGTAATCTAAGGAGGTGGAAACAATGATGCTGGAACCGCGAGAGGGTCTTGAGACGAGGGAAAAGGAAAGCGTGTGCGATTTAGGAATCTGATGAAATTGAGGCGAAAGTTTACTTGAGCAAAACCCAGTGAGCCGAGAACCACGGATCGAACTACAAACTGAAACTACTCACCTGAATCGAGGGGCCAACATTTAAAACAAGCACGCGCACACAAGCTCTTCACGATGCTGCGAGGGGGAACACCGCTCGTCCCAAGCACAACCAGAAATGTTGGAGGATTTGGAAAGGACCCGGAGCCCAGCGGGGTTCTCTGGGTGTTTTGATTGAATTGAAAGTAAAGAGGCAGCGAGAGGTGCTAGAGTTACACTGGATTTAGGCTCTCGCGTGGGGGAGAGCGTCTACTACAGCGAAAACTGAAAATACACAAGCCCTCAGCCCTCTTTTATAGAACAAGAGGGGGAGGGAGGTCACATGAGAGTCACATGGGGGTTTGTTGGAGAAGCCAACTACCCTTAACTTCCTAAAAGAGGGTCAAGATGCCCTCTAACAAACTAAAAGAAGATGCTAACTACTCTACAGGGAATCCTAAGGGGCTGGCGCATGGGCCTTCTTCGCAGGCCGTTGTCCGGGCCGAGTAGCGTGCAAAACCATCTTTGAGCAGGCTGCTATGAAGCAGCAAAACTTGCTGATGGTGGGCTGGTTCTACACGTTGTTGGCGGTGTCCTGGGCTGAGTTTAGAACTCGGTTGTGGTAGCGGTCCATTGGCGGCTCTTGAAGTGGTCCACGGGGAAGGGCTCACCATGCCCATTCTTCTTTTCTAAGGCGTTCATGGCCTGGCCATGCTTGCCGGCACGGGCAAGAACGTGTTCCGAGATTTCCTGCGGCGCGGTCACGACTGGGCTGTGTTTCGTGTCATGGCCATGATGGGGTGAGCGGGTTTGCGCTGAACTCGACACGGCAGGGTGCACGGGCATGTTTGGAGTGGTGCTGGTCGATGGTCTAGACATGGCCTAGCCATGCTTGGGGTCATGGGCGTGATGGGGAGCTCCAGATTGCACCGATCTCGTCACGGCTGTGTGTGGTGCCATGCTTCTATTTGCGTCCCAGAGCACTTGTGTCACGGGCGTGCTCGGGTTCACGGCCTGGCCTTGTCAGCTGGACTCGAGTTGCTCTGAGGCGGTCACGATGGTGGGCACGGCTGTGTGCGGCACCGTGTTCCTTCTTGCTCTTGGCTGTGAGTTGATCACGGCTTGGCCGTGATGGGCGTAGTAGTGCTCTGTTACGTTTGGAATTTACGGGGCATCTTCCTCAAGTCCTCTGTGGGGGGGGGGGGGGAGGAGGGGGCATTCCCAGGTGTCTGCAACAGTTGTGGGGACATCCCAAGATGGCTCAATGACTCCGTTAATTCCCAGTGCTGGGAAGAATTCTCCTCTAGAGAACAAGGCTAATCCATGGTAGAAAATGGGGCACCGGCAGGCAAAGGCGCGTGGTAGGGCAGGAGATCGGTGATGTTGATGATCGGCCTGATGAGTGAATCCTCTGGAAAGTCGAGGACGTAGGTGTTGGAACTAACCCACCTCAGAACCATGTAGGGCCCGTCGCAACGTGCTTGCAATTTCCAGTTGGCCCTCGAACTCACTCGCTCAGGGTGGAGTCGCACCATAACTAACTCGCCAACCTCAAAATGAGGTGGCCTACGATGCTCATTGGCCGCGACAACATTCCGGGTGTTGGTAGAGTAAATACGGTGACGAATTTCATCATGCAAACCCGAGAGGTGAGAAGCGAATGCATATGCGGACTCATGGAGGGAAGGAGGGGCAGGGATGTTATGCACGTCAATGGGTTTCCGAGCAAGACCGGAAAGGGACTGATGTAGGGGGTAAGTGACAAACATGCAAACAACGATTTTCGAAAGTATTTTTGGTATTATCATAAACTAGAGAAAAACTGATTTAAACTAAAGAAGTTGGAAAATAATGTTTTTGGTATTTTTAAATAGGAAAAACCGAATATTAACTACTTGCAGGAAAGAAATGACAATAACTTAAAGGAGATTCACCTCGCGCCCCTTGAGAATAGAAGGACCGTCCTTCCCGTTCTTCACCGGTCCTACTCTGATGGAAGGTGCAGGTTACACATAGGGCATTCAGCAACCCCACACAGTCGTGGGTGAGTTATAAGCAGATTAAACTTAACAATGCTTTAAAATCAAGAGGGAGGCTAATCCTCCAAGTTCTCTTGCTAACAAACAAAGGACTATCTAGAGAGGGGAGATCAAGAGAGTGGGATGCGCCAAGCTTCCTTGCACCAAGCCCTACAAATCCAAGAGATGTGTAGTAAGATGTTCTTAAGATGTATAAAAAGAAGACACAAGAAGATGGAATACTTAACTCAGGGAATCGCCTTGAAGGAGACCAAGGGATGCATCCATATTCTTTGCGCCAACTTAAGCTCTTGTTCTCTTTGATGCTATGGACTTGAAGATGG
The DNA here is from genome assembly GCA_027563935.2 of Costus lasius. Taxonomy (NCBI): domain Eukaryota; kingdom Viridiplantae; phylum Streptophyta; class Magnoliopsida; order Zingiberales; family Costaceae; genus Costus; species Costus lasius. The sequence goes on along the minus strand of CM050450.1, from coordinate 88,099,335 downwards.
AGACTCTCGGCCTTGCTTTGATGAATGGAGGGCGAGGAGAAGGAGAGGAGAGGCTCGGCTCTTGAAGGAAGAAGGGGAAGATGAGGGAACTTGGGCGACACAAGCACCCAACGAAGAAGAGGTGGGCGACACAAGCACCCTAGGCGACACAAGCACCCTTAGTTTGGCTAGGAAACTATCCAACAATATATTCAACAATGCTATGCACATGATGCGATGGGGATACATTTATAGGCAGCTTAGGGATGAGGATAAGATGAGGGCAAGGTGGTCATTGGCCCCTTGCGCCCCTTACATACTTGGAGACAATTCGAAAATGGAGAAAGGCATTAAGTGGGCTGATTCTTGTTGCCTTCTTTGGATGGCTGAATTGGCAAGTCTTTGAATTCGAAAATGGTTATCTTCCTTGAAGGTGTTGGCGCATATGAGATGGAGTTTGAATTTTGAAAACCTTCCTTGTTGTCTTGGGCGGCAATGAGAAGAAGGAAATAAGCCTTCCCCTAATTGTGGATCTTGATGGCGCAATTCCTCTAATTGTGGATCTAGATTGGCGCCTCCTTGATTGGTGGATCTAGATGAGCCTTCTTGATGGCGCAAATGATTCCATGAGGTGGCCTCTCTTCAATTGGAAGGGAATGATTGAAGTGGAGCTTGATGTTGTGTTGAGTTGGAAGTCTCTCTTTGAACTACTTTGAAGTGAACCTTCCAAAATGGGAGCTAGCTTCTTGGAGTGTGGTGAGCTAGCTGAGTTGTATCCCTTGAGCTGAATATTAATGTATCCAAACTACATGCACTAACCTACCATGATATTACAATGCACAACCTACCAACAACATTTATAAAAATAAACTACATGATAGACTTTGGGGTGGAACTAACCTATCATGCCATGCAATGCAAATAAGGAAAGTACTGAAAAGGAAAGTGGACTCTAAGTGAAGCCATACCTGATGGGCTTCCTCCGAGCCCTAGTGGATCTTCTAAGAGCTGTGTTAGGCCCTCCATCAGGGACTCAATTCGATAGATCAGTTAAAGGTGCTATTGTACGCGAACTCCGCAGTGGGAAGATGGTCAGCCCAATGTCATGGGAACTCACTGGCTAAGCTGCACAGAAGGTTAACCAAACTTTGGTTAACTACCTCCGTTTGGCCATCAGTCTGCGGATGGTATGCGGACAAGTATTTAATGGTGGTGCCTAGGAGGGCCCAAAGAGATTTCCAAAAATGACCCACGAACCTAGTATCGCGGTCGGACACTATAGTGAGGGGAAGGCCATGAAGGCATACAATCTCTTGGACAAAGAGGCGTGTGATGTGTGAGGCATCGGCTGTTTTGGAACAAGGCACGAAGTGTGCTATCATAGAAAAGCGGTCCATGACAACGAAGACGGAGTCATGGCACGAAGCCGTGTGGGGCAGGCCAAGAACGAAGTCCATGCTTATCTCAAGCCATGGACCTTGTGGGACCAGAAGGGGGTGTACAGGCTAGTGTTGGGCGGATGTGGTTTTGCACGTTGACACGTGCCACAGTGACGGATGACCCTATCAACATCCTTATGAAGAGAGGGCCAGAAGAAATGATCTTCGGGCAAAGCGAGGGTCTTGTTGCGGCCGTGGTGGCCTCTGGCACCACCGGAGTGAAGTTCAGTCACGAGATGTGCTCGCAGGGAAGAGCGAGGAATGCACAAATGGTTACCGAAGGTGAGGTAGCCATCCTGGAGGCGGTACAGGAGGTCCGAAGGGTTGGAAGGGAGAAGGCTTACGTAGATGGACCCGAAGTCAGGGCACTCTGCATATTCATCATGGATGTGGTCCAAGGCGGGGATAGAGGTTGTCAATACGCATAAGAGAGAATGGACGCGACTAAGGGCATCAGCCACCACGTTCTCCTTGCCCGCCTTATGGGTGATAACAAATGTATACTGTTGAAGGAACTCAAACCACTTCGCATGGCGAGGGGCGAGCTTCTTCTGGGCGTTAAGGAACGAGAGGGCCTAGTGGTCGCTGTAGAGGGTAAACTCAGTATGTAAGAGGTAGTGACGCCATTGCCGAAGGGATTGGACAATAGCGTAAAAGTCCTTATCATACGTGGAGTAACGCTGGCGTACGTCATTCAGCTTCTTGCTAAAGAATGCGATGGGATGACCCTCTTGGCTAAGGGTGCGACCGGTGCCGGTGCCGGAGGCATCACGGGCAACCTCAAAGACCTTGGAAAAGTTATTAAGTCTAAGACAGGGGCAGAGGTCATGATGTCCTTAAGGGCTAGGAAGGTGCGTATAGCCACGGGGTCCAAGCAAACTCGTCGTGCTTAGTGCACGCAGTCAGGGGGCAGCGATGGTGCTAAACCCTTTGATGAAATGACGATAGAAGGCAGCAAGGCCGAGAAAGCTGTGGACCTCGAAAATTATCTCAGGTTCAAGCCATTGGCGAATGGCGTCAATATTGGCAGGGTTGACCATGAGGCCCTGGTCGGAGACTATAAAGCCTAGGAACTAAACCTGGGTAGTCAGGAAGGCACACTTCTTTGCGTTAAGGGAGAAGCATTCCTTTCACAAGATGTCGAACGTCAAGCCGAGGTGCTGGTCATGGGTACGGCTGTATATGAGTATGTCGTCAAAGTAGACGACCATAAACTTCCCCATGTATGGTCGGAGAACCTGACTCCTAAGGCGCATGTGAAAGAACCCCTAAATAAGGGGGCGAAACCCTAGATAGGCGCATGTAATTTTTAAAGCAACGGAAAGGAGGGTTTCTAGGACCTTTGATGCATGTATTATTATCAACTTAAAAACCGATTGCACAAGAGATAAAATCATACCATTGCCATCGGTTTGATGGTGTCTTAGAATCAAAGACGCAAGTGCCTCTTCTCCTTAGATGACGCACACAATGAGAAGGCGACTACTTCCTTGGCGACTTTGTGCTAGCAAATCTTCAAGGAGTCCTTCGTATGGGGAAATGAGAGAGAGCTTGCTTGTTTTTCTTTTCGACTCTTCAAGGCGTGAAGAATAATAATCAACACGAGAGGAGGCGACGAGAATAGAGAGGAGGCCACACGATATGCGCTCCACACAAGACATGGAGACGTGGTTGCTAAAAATAGCCAACCTCACTCTTTCATGCGATCATGTGTTCATGCATTTAACCAATCGCATTTTCCTCTCTTCTTTGAATTGAACCAAGCGCTCATCCATGAGCCGGTTCACTTAAGTTTGGTTCAATAACCAAATAAACCAAGCAATCAGTCCAGACCACAATAAACACTTAAGTTCTTGATCTAACCGTCAATCTCTCGATGCTCCTGATCTGACCGATCTAGCATCCAATCTCTCGATCAAAGCTTACCGATCTCAAGCCCTAATCAATCAAACATGATTAGACCAGATCTCACTTACAATCAGAGATTAAATCCCTTTAAACTGAACCCGAACAATTCAGTCCACACGATCTGACTTAAGTAAGCCATATCATCAAATTGTGCGACCCTGAGGGTTTCCTCTAAATGTCGGTAACGATAATTCTCATTATCACGATCAGTGAGGGGTATCTAGCAACACATCACTGTCTCCCGATATAAAGGAAAGAGTCTTCCAAGACTACACCCAAACCACAGCACAAGTGTGAATCAATTCACAAGGCATGCATATTTCCTTTGCCACTGGATGTTCTTATTGGACAAGCCTGTCAAGCTTGTAACTCCAATATGATGTGCATGATTAGATCAGATGAACACAGTCACCTGGGTATGGCCATACACTTTCTCAATCATCTCATCCAGGGGGCCCCTTTAGAACATCACACTCCTTAAACAAGGAGACGGCAATCCTATGTCTATCACTAGTGCCCTAACCTGATTCAAGCTCACCATCCAAGATAGTCTATAATCATTATGTTTCAAATGATATTGAACTACCTCAAAACAATGGCAATCATCATTTAGATAACACAAGTGATCTCAAGTCAGAGGAAATGTGCCACTTGTCACATTCAAGGAATATTCACATTGTGACAAACAATTGAACATCCTAGTAGGGTCTGTCCAGTACATCCAATGTACCCATGAGTCTACATCTTATTCCATGCTCGAAGCATCCTATAAGATTAGAACACATATTAGTCTTGACCATATCAAGGCTGTCTCATGTTCACCAAGATATATCGACTAAGGACATAATTGCATGTCAGCCCAGCTGAACAGCTTTGAGACATTATTCAGAAGAACATATATTGCAGCAGACAATGTAACTAACTGAATAACAACCATGCCTTTATAAACATAACAGTTTATTACATGATACTGATACATTCCCATAGGCCTCAAACATTAGCCTTAAGGGCATACCCCAACAATCTCCCACTTGCACTTAATCTAATGGTTGAGAAATCTCAAACCCATATTATTACAGTGCTTCTCATGCTTCTGCTGCGCCAGAGGCTTGGTAAGCAGGTCAGCCAGATTGTCATCTGTATGAACCTTGCAGATTTTGATCTCGCCACGATCTATGATCTCCCTGATCAAATGAAACCGTCTCTGTATGTGCTTGGACTTCTGGTGCGACCGTGGTTCCTTTGCTTGTGCAATTGCTCCAGTGTTATCACAGAAGATAACCAAAGGATCTGCACTCGAAGGAACGACACCAAGTTCTCTCACGAACTTACGAATCCACACTGCCTCCTTGGATGCTTCCGAGGCTGCAACATACTCGGCTTCTGTTGTGGAATCAGCAACAGTTGACTGTTTGAAACTCTTCCACACCACTGCACCTCCATTCAAGCTAAAAACATAGCCTGATTGCGATCGGAAATCATCCTGGTCAGACTGGAACGAAGCGTCAGTATATCCTTCAATACTGAGTTCTTCCTGACCACCATATATCAAGAACATATCTTTGGTCCTCCGCAGATATTTTAAAATATTCTTGACTGCAATCCAGTGCGCCATACCTGGATTACCTTGGAAACGACTGGTCACGCTTAACCCGTAAGCGACGTCTGGGCGAGTACACAACATCGCATACATAATGGAACCAATAGCCGAAGCATAAGGCGTATTGTCCATTTCATCTTTCTCTGTCTGTGTTTGTGGACACTGACTCTTCGAAAGATTCAGACCATGTCTGACTGGAAGATATCCTCGTTTAGAATTCTCTAAATGAAATCTCTCCAGGACCTTATCGATGTAAGTACTCTGGCACAGCCCGAGAAGCCTCTTAGATCTATCCCTGTAGATCTTCACACCTAATACATAGGCTGCTTCTCCTAAATCTTTCATCTGGAAACATTTCCTCAGCCATGCTTTAACAGCATGCATTTCAGGAATGTCATTTCCAATGATCAAGATGTCATCGACGTAGAGGACTAGAAAAGTAATTACGCTCCCACTAAACCTCTTATATACACACGGGTCATCCTCGTTCTTGATGAAACCAAATTCGGTGACTGATTTATCAAAACGAATATTCCAGCTTCTAGATGCTTGCTTAAGTCCATAAATAGACTTCTTTAACTTGCATATCTTATGACGATCTGCTGGATTAGTGAAACCCTCTGGTTGTGTCATGTACACATCCTCATCCAGATTTCCATTAAGGAAAGCTGTTTTCACATCCATCTGCCAGATCTCATAATCATAGTATGCAGCTATCGCGAAAAGAATCCGAATAGACTTAAACATGGCTACAGGTGAGAAAGTTTCATCATAATCTATCCCGTAGATTTGTTTGAAACCTTTCGCAACTAGCCTGCCTTTATAGGTAACTACGTTACCATCCATGTCAATCTTCTTCTTGAAGATCCATTTACAGCCTATAGGGATAACTCCCGGAGGCGGATCAACCAAATCCCAAACTTGGTTATCTGACATGGAGTCCATCTCGGCGCGCATAGCTTCAAGCCATCTCGCTGACTCCGGTCCACTGACCGCATCCGCATAAGTGAGGGGTTCATCATGATCAATGATGTAGACTCCGTCATAGCGCTCAGGCTGTCGACGGATCCTTCCCGATCTTCGCGGTTCCCGTGATATCTGAGCCTCAGGTTGTTCAATAACCTGTTCTACCAGCTCAGGCTCATCCAACTCTGCTTGGTCACTTTGTCCTTCTTCTGGATTCTCATCCAGCTTTATTTCTCTCCCACTGGCCTCTTGCAGAAGAAACTCCTTCTCAAGAAATATGGCCGTCCGAGCAACAAAAACCTTGTTCTCCTTGGGATCGTAGAAATAATAACCCTTAGTTTCCTTAGGGTAACCGACAAAGATACATTTGTCAGATCTGCTCTCTAGTTTCCCAGAGGCGAGCTTTTTGACATAAGCCTCGCAGCCCCAGATCCTGATAAATGTCAAGCTCGGCTGTTTCCCATACCATAACTCATATGGAGTCTTAGAAACTGCCTTGGATGGCACTCGGTTTAGTACCTTTGCAGCTGTTTCCAGCGCAAAACCCCAAAAGGAGTATGGAAGAGTAGCCTGACTCATCATAGAACGAACCATATCAAGTAACGTTCTATTTCTCCTCTCGGACACACCATTCCATTGCGGTGATCCTGGCGGAGTGAGCTGTGAGATAATCCCACACTCCTTCAGATAGTCAGTAAACGTATGACTCAAGTATTCACCACCTCGATCTGAGCGAAGTGCCTTGATATTTCGGCCTAGCTGATTTTGTACTTCATTCTTGAACTCTTTGAACTTGTCAAAAGATTCACTCTTATGTCTCATCAGATAGACATAGCCATACCTACTGAAATCATCAGTAAAGGTAATGAAGTACTGATAGCCACCTCTGGCATGTTTACTAAATGGCCCACACACATCACTGTGTATAAGGTCAAGTAAACCTGAAGCCCTTTGACCTTTATGAGGAAAAGGTGACTTCGTCATTTTACCCATCAAACAAGCCTTGCATGTATCAATCTCCTTATAGGAGAATGATCCCAGCAGTCCATTATCATGCAACCGCTTAATGCGTTTCTCGTTAATATGGCCTAAACGACTATGCCATAACAAGGTGCTGTCATCAGCATACTTGGCTTTCTTAATATCAATTTGCTGTATCGAACATTCCATGTCCAACATGAATAACCCATTGCTAATTGAACCAGTTGCATAAACAATATTATCTAAAGATAAAACACACTTTGAAATATTGCATTCAAAGGAAAATCCCTTCCTGACAAGAGCAGGAATGGAGATAATATTTTTAGTAATACTGGGAACAAAATAACAATTGTCTAGTTCCAATACAATGCCAGATGGTAAAGAAATGAAGTAGTCTCCTACAGCAACAGCAGCAACCCGTGCTCCGTTTCCAACGCGTAGGTCCACCTCATGCTGTCCCACCTGCCTTCTTCTCTTGAGTTCCTGTACATTTGAACAAATGTGAACTCCACATGCAGTGTCCAACACCCATGATATAGAAGAAGAAAACATGACCTCAGTCACGAATATACCTGAGCCAGAAGCGATGCTTCCCCTCTTATCTCCTTGGAGCGCTTTACAGTCCTTTTTCCAGTGACCCAGCTGGCCACAGTGGAAACACCTGTATTCCTTGGACCGCTTCACCTTTTGCTTCAGAGCCTTGCTGTAGCTCTTGACAGTGGCCTTGCCCTTCTTCCCCTTCTTCTTGTTCCTGGAAGGAACCATTAAGACAGAGGTCGAAGGCTTACCCTTCAGAGTCTCCTCAGTGGTCAAGAGCATATTCAGCAGCTCTGCCGGAGTACAATCGATTTTGTTCATATTAAAATTAATAATGAACGCGTCGAATGAAGGCGGGAGAGACTGCAGAATAATGTCCACAGCAAGCTCCTGGTTGATGGTATGCCCCAGTTTCTCTAGAGCCTCCTTGTGCCCAATCATCTTGAGCACGTGAGCTCCCACTGGGCTCCCTTCAGCCAGTTTGCTCTGAAAGAAGAGCTTCGTCAAATTGTAGCGCTCAGTCCTTGCCTGTGCAGCATACAGCATCTTGAGGTTCGCTATAATCTCTATAGCCGACATATCCTCATGCTGACGCTGCAGCGGTGGCGTCATAGACGCTAGCATCAGGCAAGCGACATCAATGCTATCATTGACGTGCTTTTCATAGGCTTCCCGAACCGCCCTTGCGGCGTTCGGAGCGAGCTGCGGCGGTATCGCCGTCTCGAGGACATACAGTTTCCTCTCTGCCTTAAGAACGATCTTAAGGTGTCCAAACCAGTCAGAGAAGTTCGGCCCAGCAAACTTCTCCCTTTCCAGTAGGGATCGCACATTGAAGTTCATGGTGTTCGTTGCTGCAGGTATCTACAACAATGCAAGAACAGCAAGGTCAGTATCAATGTATAAGAATCAATCAGGACTTAAGAAAGATTCTTTTTCTCACTATTTTATCTGGCTGAAAAAATCCAGCAAAACAGCCCGAAAGAGTAGAACTCTTTTAGTGAGATGGGATCCAGATTTCATACTTGGTCTCCGCGTCCCGCTCAGGCGAGATAAGATGCACAGAGAGTACAAGCACTAATCTCTGGTAGGCTGTCCCAGCCAATCGCCAACCCGTGCGATTCCCCTTCATCTGGGCAATCCAGCAGACTGTGCCAACTGAGTTGGTACAACACAGTCTCTGACCCCACAGATGGCTGCCTCCATGTGCTACCATATGCGCCACATATGTAGCCTACACGGTCAAGCTGACCCGACCTACTCCCTGGACCACCATGTGCTATGCTGAGCAACGAGAAGGGATAAATCCCTACTCTGTAACACACAGGTGTAGTCCCGCACCGTCTGAAGATAGATGGACGTGCCCACTGAGTGGGTACAACACGGCTCCAACGATAATCAGAACAGTGAGGTTTCGCGTCAGAAGGCTTACGAGCTTGATATTTGATCGTTGGATTTTAATGGTCTTTTATCTTCTTCACTATCATGCAATTCCTATGGTGATAGCAGAAGATAAACTAATCATGCAATTCTAATATTTAAACAATAAAAGAAAGCATGAATCTTATGTGGTAAAAGCCCATAGCCCTAGTGAGACCTTAACTTAAATTAAGTCTTCACTTGCTCTTCATGGGTCTTTAGCTGCTCATCTGGCCCAAACCAGGGCCCAAGCGCCATCTGCAGCATAGGTGCGCCCACCAGGAATATGCGCCTGGTCCTAGGGTCGATCCCTAGACCTCCCACCTGGTCCAGCCACAAGCTGCATGCGCCTCTGCCAAGTGTGCTCTGTGCTCTTGTCTAATTAAATTACAAATTTAACTATCTAGACAAGATTGACACGCAGGTCAATTTCACATTATAAATTAATTAAACTGTGATTCGCAGATCACAAAAATAAAAATTAATTTACAATTAACTCCCAGGCACGCAGGCCCCAGCACAGCACACATTAATAACGGGCAGCCCACATAAGAAGAAATAAACAAGCATATGCTACAACCAACATGTGATCCACTCATGAAAAATTAAATTTCGAAAACCCCTTGGGATCAATTTTAATTTTCCTTATTCGCCCTACTACCTTACAATGGTCCATTACTAGGGATCCACTCATCAGACCCAGTCAGATCCACTGCCCTTTCATGCACCAAGTCCTAACTGACTTGAGTCGACCATAAGGTCAACTATGCATGCGCCAGGGCTGAACAACCACAATGAGGTCTGGCAAGCGGGTGTGACCCCGGGCCTAACTCATGTGTGTTCATTAGTTGTCTCAATCAGACATCGCTACACACCTGTCTGCAGTCGACCTATAGCCACCTCAGGCTTGCGCCAAGGTGCTATCTGGTCGACCCATTCAGGCTGTCAGATAGTCTGATCAGACTGGTTGGATCTTGACTAGACTGAGATTTCAACCCTAATAACCCATCTAAGGGTTTACAGTAGGTGCCTTAGATCTAAGGTTATACGCGCATGTGATATAAGTTTTTGAGAAAAACATACAAAAACAAGCGCCAAGAACATGCGCCAAGGTCTGAATGTAACATGATATATTTTTCACATGGAACATCTAATATGCGCATGTTATAGATCTAAGCATACTTATACATGGATCACAAAGTTTTAAGCAATCATAGAAACATGCAAACAATGCTCTGATACCAATTGAAAGAACCCCTAAATAAGGGGGCGAAACCCTAGATAGGCGCATGTAATTTTTAAAGCAACGGAAAGGAGGGTTTATAGGACCTTTGATGCATGTATTATTATCAACTTAAAAACCGATTGCACAAGAGATAAAATCATACCATTGCCATCGGTTTGATGGTGTCTTAGAATCAAAGACGCAAGTGCCTCTTCTCCTTAGATGACGCACACAATGAGAAGGCGACTACTTCCTTGGCGACTTTGTGCTAGCAAATCTTCAAGGAGTCCTTCGTATGGGGAAATGAGAGAGAGCTTGCTTGTTTTTCTTTTCGACTCTTCAAGGCGTGAAGAATAATAATCAACACGAGAGGAGGCGACGAGAATAGAGAGGAGGCCACATGATATGCGCTCCACACAAGACATGGAGACGTGGTTGCTAAAAATAGCCAACCTCACTCTTTCATGCGATCATGTGTTCATGCATTTAACCAATCGCATTTTCCTCTCTTCTTTGAATTGAACCAAGCGCTCATCCATGAGCCGGTTCACTTAAGTTTGGTTCAATAACCAAATAAACCAAGCAATCAGTCCAGACCACAATAAACACTTAAGTTCTTGATCTGACCGTCAATCTCTCGATGCTCCTGATCTGACCGATCTAGCATCCAATCTCTCGATCAAAGCTTACCGATCTCAAGCCCTAATCAATCAAACATGATTAGACCAGATCTCACTTACAATCAGAGATTAAATCCCTTTAAACTGAACCCGAACAATTCAGTCCACACGATCTGACTTAAGTAAGCCATATCATCAAATTGTGCGACCCTGAGGGTTTCCTCTAAATGTCGGTAACGATAATTCTCATTATCACGATCAGTGAGGGGTATCTAGCAACACATCACTGTCTCCCGATATAAAGGAAAGAGTCTTCCAAGACTACACCCAAACCACAGCACAAGTGTGAATCAATTCACAAGGCATGCATATTTCCTTTGCCACTGGATGTTCTTATTGGACAAGCCTGTCAAGCTTGTAACTCCAATATGATGTGCATGATTAGATCAGATGAACACAGTCACCTGGGTATGGCCATACACTTTCTCAATCATCTCATCCAGGGGGCCCCTTTAGAACATCACACTCCTTAAACAAGGAGACGGCAATCCTATGTCTATCACTAGTGCCCTAACCTGATTCAAGCTCACCATCCAAGATAGTCTATAATCATTATGTTTCAAATGATATTGAACTACCTCAAAACAATGGCAATCATCATTTAGATAACACAAGTGATCTCAAGTCAGAGGAAATGTGCCACTTGTCACATTCAAGGAATATTCACATTGTGACAAACAATTGAACATCCTAGTAGGGTCTGTCCAGTACATCCAATGTACCCATGAGTCTACATCTTATTCCATGCTCGAAGCATCCTATAAGATTAGAACACATATTAGTCTTGACCATATCAAGGCTGTCTCATGTTCACCAAGATATATCGACTAAGGACATAATTGCATGTCAGCCCAGCTGAACAGCTTTGAGACATTATTCAGAAGAACATATATTGCAGCAGACAATGTAACTAACTGAATAACAACCATGCCTTTATAAACATAACAGTTTATTACATGATACTGATACATTCCCATAGGCCTCAAACATTAGCCTTAAGGGCATACCCCAACAGCATGAAGGTGGACGGGGCATTGGTGAAGCCGAAAGACATCACATGCCACTCGTAGTCCATCCTTCGTCTTGAAGGCCGTCTTCATCTGATCCCCTTCGCAAATGCGGACTTGGTGATAGCCGCTCCGCAGGTCAAGTTTACTTAACCAACATGACCCAGAAATGAGGTCAAGCATATCATCCAGTCGCGGGATGGGAAACCGGTACTTGATGGTTATGTGATTGATTGTCCGGCAATCAATGCACATCTGCCATGAACTATCCTTCTTGGGGGTAAGAAGGGCAGGGACTGCGCAGGGGATAAGGCTTTCACGGAGGAAGCCTTTGGCAAGGAGGTCATCGACCTACCTCTTGAGCTCTGTGTGCTCAGTCGAGTTGAGGCGGCGGTGAGGCAAGTTGGGCAAAGATGCCCCGGAGACAAGATTGAAGACATGCTGGATGTCACGATCCGTTAGGAATCCGGTTGGAAGGTCGATAGGGGAGATGTCCAAAAACTCGGTCAAGAGAGCTGTGACTTCCTCGGGCACCGCAGGTGCCAAAGGGGAATGATCACAGGAAACCTCACGGACCATGAGTGCGTAAACCACCTTGGACTCATGGGCCTCATGGACAAGGGAATTGGGACGCACAAGGGCAATCGGTTTGGGGGCCAATGGAGTCGGCTGAGTGGGAGTGATGAGGCCCTTGGAGGTGGAGGTTCGCAGCTCCTTAGGTGGAGCTAGAGTCAAGCAGATTTTATGCCCCCCGTGCTGGAAGATGTAAATGTTGGAGCGCCCATAGTGGACGATGTCACGATCATAGAGCCCAGTGCGGCCGAGGAGGACATGGGCGATGTCCATGGAGGTGACATTACACCACACCTTGTCATTGTAGTCCCCGAAATAGATGGGGACTTGGCAGCGGTGAGTGATAGGGAGGCTAGTGGCATTGACCCGAGCAATCGAGTGCGGCTTGGGGAGTGGTTCCATGGGGAGAACGAAATAGGTTATAGCGGATTGTGACATGACGCTAAGGCTGCTGCCTCCATCGATCACGATCTTGCACGAGTGTCCATTACACTTAATGTAAGTGTAGAAGATACTCGTACACTTCCAATCCACGGATGGAGGGGGTGAGTGTACAAGGGTGCAGCGCACAACCGCCTTGGTGGGTCGTGGGCTCATCTCGTCGTCCGAATAACATTGGAGCCCGACCTCTTGGGCCATAGGTGGACCGCGAGGGGTGTGGGGCTGAGGTGCGCGAGTCGTGACTGGTGGAGGTGTGCATTGCTCGGGCGCGATGTGCAAGGATCATATTGGCAATCATTGTTAAAATGACCAGTTCGGCCACAGTGGCGGTAAGGGCCCGGTGGGACGGCGGCGAGAGGGGGTTTACCCTTCTCGTCCCAAGTCTGGCAAGGGCAAGGTGCCTCGCGGGGTGCATCTCGGGGTGGCCGGTGTGGGACAACATGGGTAGGATGTGGTGGAGCCTCAAGGCGAGGGGTTGGGCTAGCACCGAAGGTGCGTAGATAGGTTAGTGCATTGGCTGGGACTTGGCGTGATGGGCGTGAGAATACAGGTTCTACTCGACCTCGCGAGTGTGATGGAGTACAAGGATGATCGTGTCTAGACCATTGGTGGGTAGCGCATGCTGGATCTCCTCGTGGAGGCCATTCCGGAAGCGGGAAAGGGTGAATGTGGGGTCCTCCTTAAGGTTACAACGGATGTCGAGCTCGTCAAAGCAAGTGTGATACTCGTCGACGGAGTCGGATCCCTAGGTAATGGCACAATATGAGTCAAGAAGGCACTGACGGTATGTGGGAGGCACATACTTCTCCTTAAGGCGGTAGCACATCTCCTTCCATCGAGTAATGGGGGGAAGACGCTGATCGACTAACTGTCACTCTACGTTCATCGAATAGAACCGAGTGGATTCGGTGAGGAGGAGATGAACGTAGCTCACCTTAAGGTGGTCGGACATGGCGCTCCATTCAAAATAATTATCAACAACGGCAGCCCAATCGAGGAAGTCATGGGGGTTTAAGCTGCAGTTGAAAATCGGTGGGTCGACAAGCGTGAGCCGGCAGATCTCGTCATCCTCGCAACTACGCAGAACGGAACGACGCGGGGGAGGAGCGTCCTCAGCCCATGCGGACTCATTAGCAAAAGGGTCAAACTGGGTGGACTTGTTTGCTTGCATCCATAGCAGAGCCAATGGAGGGGGGACACTAGGCGAGGGTTGGCCCTCGGCGGGCTTAGATTGGAGTTCAACCACACGATCCATAAGGTTCTGGACCAAAGTCATAAGGCATTGAAGCACCATTTCGATCGCTTCAAAGCATATGGACAGTGACTCTATCGACTCTACTCTAGATGGGGTACCTTCTTCAGTCGTAACGGGCACCGAAGGGGTGGTATTTTGAAATGGGACTCCTGATCTAGTAGTCATGATGTATGAATGCAGAATGTATGTAGAAAGAAAGCCGAGAGAAGTCGGTATGGAATGCAGTGGAGAGACCGACGGAGCTAGAGAAGAGTTTGCTCCAACCTCCTTTGATACCAAAATTGACGCAGCGGAACTATGGGAGGGGTGGTCCTTAGTTCAGTACTCTAAGGAGGTGGAAACCATGACGCTGAAACCGTGAGAGGGTCTTGAGACGAGGGAAAAGGAAAGCATGCACGGTTTAGGAATCCGATCAAAGCCAATGAAATCGAGGCGAAAGTTTACTTGAGCAAAACCCAGCGAGTCGAGAACCACAGATCAAACTACAAACTGAAACTACTCACCTGAATCGAGGGGTCAACCTTTAAAACAAGCACGCACACAGAAGCTCTTCACGGTGCTGCGAGGGGGAACACCGCTCATCCCAAACACAACCAGAAACGCAGGCGGATTTGGAAAGGACCCGGAGCCCAGCGGGGTTCTCCGGGTGTTTTGATTGAATAGAAAGTAAAGAGGCAGCGAGAGGTGTTGGAGTTACACTGTACCTAGGCTCTCGTGTGGGGTAAAGCGTCTACTACAGCGAAAAGTAAAAAAGCACAAGCCCTCAGCCCTCTTTTATAGAACAAGAGATGGAGGGAGGCCACATGAGAGTCACATGGGGGTTTGTTGGAATAGGCAACTACCCTTAACTTCCTAAAAGAGGGTCAAGATGCCCTCTAACAAACTAAAAGAAGATGCTAACTACTCTGCAAGGAATCCTAAGGGGCTGGCTCATGGGCCTTCTTCGCGGGTCGTTGTCCGGGCGGAGTAGCGTGCTAAACCATCTCCGAGCAGGCAGCTACGAAGCAGCAAAACTTGCTGTTGGTGGCCTAGTTATGAACGTTGTTGGCGGTGTCCTGGGCCGAGTTCAGAACCCGGTTGTTGTAGCAGTTCATTGGCGGCTCTTGAAGTGGTCCACGGGGAAGGGGCGCCATGGGGATCGGTTGGATGGATGCAGTTGAGGTTGAAGAAGGGCTCACCATGCCCATATATTAGTCGGGGGGGGGGGGGGGGGGGCGAGGACCGTTGTGAACATCAAACTTCATGCAAAACAGGCCCATTCTTCTTTTCCGAGGTGTTCACGGCCTGACCATGCTTGCCAGCATGGGCGTGAACGGGTTTTGAGATTTCCTGCTGTGCGGTCACGGCTAGGTAGTGTTTCGCGTCACGACCGTGATGGGGTGAGCGGGTTTGCGCCATACTCAACATGGAAGGTGCATGGGCATGTCAGGGGCGGTGTTGGTCGATGGTCTGGACACAGCCTGGCCGTGCTTGGGGTCATGGGTGTGATGGGGAGCTCTAGATTGCACCGAGCTCATCACGACATTGGTCATAGCCGTGTGTGGTGCCATGCTTCTGTTCACGTCTGGGAGCACTCGTGTCACGGGCATGCTCGGGTTCACGGCCTGGCCGTGTCGGCTGGACTGGAGTTGTGCCGAGGCGGTCATTGTGGTGGGCATGGCCGTGTGCGGTGCCGTGTTCCTTCTTGCTCTTGGCTGCGAGTTGCTCATGGCCGTGTCCGTCATCGTCATCATGGCCTGGCCGTGATGGGCGCAGCAGTGCTCTGTGTCGTCTGGAATTTGCAGGGCATTTTCCTCAAGTCCTGGGGGCATTCCCAGGTGTCACGCCCGGAATTTCGTGCTAAATTTTTGCCTTAAAATCTAGAGCGTGATGGCGCAATCTACACACCCTCTGTGTGGATTTCCAGCCAACACTCAATGCGGAAATAGCCAAGATCGTCTCCCAAGCACAATCTGCACCTCTCTGGTCGTCTGCGCTCTCTGGGCTGAGCTCTGATGGAACTGAGCTCCAAGGCTGTGCTGATGGAACTCAGTCCTAGCCTTCTCCTAGCGCTAGACCTAGGTCAGTAAGTGGCGGGTGGCAAGCACATGTTGCTTCTCAACCCCATATGCACACTTACTAACAGCCTTAAACCTAAGCGCCCTGCAAATGACAATCCACAATGTTGGCAGTTCACAGAATAAGGGCACTAGACATATGCCCAAACCCTAATACAAGTATCCACAACTACACAGCGAGAATCACACCGAACGATAGAAGCAAACACCCTATCAACTACTCAACACAGCATAATGTTCATACAAGTTCTACAATGCTAATGCAATGTAAATAACACAAGTAATGCTAGAGAATATACCACTCCTACGCAATGCAATGTGAGGGTGGAAATCAGCCTTCTCTCCTCCAAGGTGGCCGGTCTTCTTCTCCAATGCACTCCTCAAGCACAAGTGCTTGAGGAACCACCCTAGAGTCGCCCCTCTAGGTGGTTGATGCTCCAAATGCTCCAAGTGTGATGGAGATGGGATCACTCACAAATAAGGGTGCATTCAAACAACGCTTTTAAGAAAATATTTTTTTGTATTTTTAGATAAAACCGAGATTACTCTAACGGAGTTGGAAAATAAGTTTTGTATTTTATAAGTAAAGAAAGCGACACTACTTTACTACTTTAAGAAATAACACTCTAAACTACAAAATGAAATGACTAGTAGGAGTACTTACAGTGCGACCCTTGAGCATAGAAGGATCGTATCGTCCCGATCTTCAACGGTCCTACTCTGATGGAAGGTATTGCATCATTACAAACAAACACAGACAAACGGGATCCGCACATACCACGGATTCATATTACAAAGCAAAAACTAAGGGGGAGGTTAAGCCTCACAAGTTCCCTTAACAATTAACTAAAGAGAGAAGAGGGAGGGGGAAAGCTTTGCGCTTAGAGAAGAGTCCTCCAAGTCCTTGCGCCACCTTCAAATAAAGTTCAGATTAGTGTAGAAATCAAGTTCTAGAAATCAAGGAAAGGAGAGGGGAAGGAACTTAGCCGATTTGAAGCTTGATTGATGTTGCTCTCTTGCTAGCCGAAAGTGAAAGAACCCCTAAGGGTCTTTGTTGATTGCCGAGAACAAAGGATGATGAAGCTTCCTTAGAGTCCCTCCAAAGTTGCGCAAGATCCTTCAAGTGGTTGAATTGCGTTGAAGACTTGAGAAGAAAGGGGGGAGAAGGGAAAGGGCTCGGCCCTTTAGAGGAGGGGGAGGTAGAAAACTCCTTTAGGCGACAAGCACCAATGCTAACACAAGGATTCTTTTTTTCACTAGGCAACTAATACACAAAGAGGGGAGGATTACAATTTATAGGCTCAACAAGCCATGGGCAAGGGTGACAATTCACCCTAGGCGCAATCACAAAGGTGAAGGAACCCCTAACATAAAGGGGGGGGGGGGAAACCC
This sequence comes from Costus lasius, assembly GCA_027563935.2. Taxonomy (NCBI): domain Eukaryota; kingdom Viridiplantae; phylum Streptophyta; class Magnoliopsida; order Zingiberales; family Costaceae; genus Costus; species Costus lasius. The sequence continues at coordinate 88,081,879 of CM050450.1, read as the reverse complement.
TAATCATGCGCATCTAGCATGCATGGCGGAAAATAGGGTTTCAAAATCGCATATGAAACTATATGATCAACTTAAGTTATGAGAAATCATACCAACGCCATAAGCTTGGAATTCGGCTTGGAAGAAGAGATCAAATTAGGTCTCCTCCACAAGTCCACACACAAGATGAAGATGCTCACTTCCTTGAGATCTCTTGTGCTAGCAAGACACCCAAGCCTTATCTTGTCGAATGGAAAGGGTTTGATGAGATGAATCCGTTCGGCCGAGAGCTTCTCTTGGATGTCTACTCCACACCTTCGTCAACCACACCTCGAAAAGAATCAAGGCGTTGAAGTGAGGAGCTCAACGCATAAGCGTTTTGGCATTGAAGCAAAACCGGCCCTTGATGACTTTCCATAAATGGAAGTCAATCAAGCCATGCGTTCAAGCCAACCCAAAACGCATTTTGGCATTGAACCAAGCGTTCATATTTGTGAACCGGTTCAATCCAAAATGTCAAATCGGCTTTGGTTCATCAAACCAAACCGAAATAGCTCAAGCCACTTGGTCTAGACCAAATCGAACCCCAAGGCTTATGATCTAACCGTTCATCTCCTGATGCCCCTGATCTCTCCGATCTAGCATCACCTCTCTCGATCGAAGCTTACCGATCTCAAGCCCTAATCAATCAAACATGATCAGACCAGATCTTACTTACAATCAGAGATTAAATCCCTTTAATCTGAACTCAAAGAATCCAGTCCATACGATCTGACTTAAGTAAGCCATATCACCAAATTGTGCGACCCTGAGGGTTTCCTCTAAATGTCGGTAACGATAACTTACGTTATCACGATCAGTGAGGGGTATCTAGCAACACATCACTGTCTCCCGATATAAAGGAAAGAGTCTTCCAAGACTACTCCCAAACCATAGCACAAGTGTGACTCAATTCACAAGGCATACATATGTCCTTTACCACTGGATGTTCTTATTGGACAAGCATGTCAAGCCTGTAACTCCAATACGATGAGCATGATTAGATCAGATGCACATAGTCATCTGGGTATGGCCATACACTATCTCAATCATCTCATAAGGGGGCCCTTTAGAACATCACACTCCTTAAACAAGGAGACGGCAATCCTATGTCTATCACTAGTGTCCTAACCTGATTCAAGCTCACCATCCAAGATAGTCTATAATCATTATGTTTCAAATGATATTGAACTACCTCAAGACAATGACAATCATCATTTAGAAACACAAGTGATCTCAAGTCAAAGGACATGTGCCACTTGCTGCTTACAAGGATTATTTACATTGTGACAAGCAATGGAATATCCCAGTAGGGTCTGTCCAGTACATCCAATGTACCCATGAGTCTACATCTTATTCCATGCTCGAAGCATCCTATAAGATTAGCACTCATATTAGTCTCAATCATATCAAGGCTGTCTCATGTTCACCAAGATATCTCGACTAAGGACATATAGCCTGTCAGCCTAGCTGAACAGCTTTGAGACATTATTCAGAAGTACACTTATTACAGCAGACAAGGTAACAACCTGAATAATAACCATGCCTTTATAAACTTAAGAGTTTATTACATGATACTAATACAATCCCAAGGCCTCAAACATTAGCCTTAAGGGCATACCCCAACAATCTCCCACTTGCACTTAATCTAATGGTTGAGAAATCTCAAACCCATATTATTACAGTGCTTCTCATGCTTCTGCTGCGCCAGAGGCTTGGTAAGTGGGTCTGCCAGATTGTCATCTGTATGAACCTTGCATATTTTGATCTCGCCTCGATCAATGATCTCCCGGATCAAGTGAAACCGTCTCTGTATGTGCTTGGACTTCTGGTGCGACCGCGGTTCCTTTGCTTGTGCGATGGCTCCAGTGTTATCACAGAAGATAACCAAAGGATCAGCACTCGAAGGAACGACACCAAGTTCTCTCACGAACTTACAAATCCACACTGCCTCCTTGGATGCTTCCGAGGCTGCAACATACTCGGCTTCTGTTGTGGAATCAGCAACAGTTGACTGTTTGAAACTCTTCCACACCACTGCTCCACCATTCAAGCTAAAAACATAGCCTGATTGCGATCGGAAATCATCCTGGTCCGACTGGAACGAAGCGTCAGTATATCCCTCTATACTGAGTTCTTCCTGACCACCATATATCAAGAACATATCTTTGGTCCTCCGCAGATATTTTAAAATGTTCTTGACTGCAATCCAGTGCGCCAAACCTGGATTACTTTGGAATCGACTGGTCACGCTTAACCCGTAAGCGACGTCTGGGCGAGTACACAACATCGCATACATAATGGACCCAATAGCCGAAGCATAAGGCGTATTGTCCATTTCATCTTTCTCAGTCTGTGTTTGTGGACACTGACTCTTCGAAAGATTCAGACCATGTCTGACTGGAAGATATCCACGTTTAGAATTCTCTAAATGGAATCTCTCCAGGACCTTATCGATGTAAGTACTCTGGCACAGCCCGAGAAGCCTCTTAGATCTATCCCTGTAGATCTTCACACCTAATACATAGGCTGCTTCTCCTAAATCTTTCATCTGGAAACATTTTCCTAACCATGCCTTAACAGCATGCAGTTCAGGAATATCATTTCCAATGATTAAGATATCATCGACGTAGAGGATTAGGAATGTAATCATGCTCCCACTAAACCTCTTATATACACACGGGTCATCCTCGTTCTTGATGAAACCAAACTCAGAGATTGATTCATCAAAACGAATATTCCAGCTCCTAGATGCTTGTTTAAGTCCATAAATGGACTTCTTTAACTTGCATATTTTATGACGATCTGATGGATTAGTGAAACCTTCTGGTTGTGTCATATACACATCCTCATCCAGATTTCCATTAAGGAAAGCTGTCTTCACATCCATCTGCCAGATCTCATAATCGTAATATGCAGCTATCGCGAAAAGAATCCGAATAGACTTAAACATGGCTACAGGTGAGAAAGTTTCATCATAATCTATCCCGTAGATTTGTTTGAAACCTTTCGCAACTAGCCTGCCTTTATAGGTAACCACGTTACCATCCATGTCAATCTTCTTCTTGAAGATCCATTTACAGCCTATAGGGATTACTCCCGGAGGCGGATCAACCAAATCCCAGACTTGGTTATCTGACATGGAGTCCATCTCGGCTCGCATAGCTTCAAGCCATCTAGCTGACTCCGGTCCACTGACCGCATCCGCATAAGTTAGGGGTTCATCATTATCAATGATGTAGACTCCGACATAGCGCTCAGGCTGTCGACGGATCCTACCCGATCTTCGCGGTTCCCGTGATATCTGAGCCTCAAGTTGTTCAGTAACCTGATCTACTGGCTCAGGCACATCCAACTCTGCCTGACTACTTTGTCCTTCCTCTGGAATCTCATCCAGCTTTATTTCTCTCCCACTGGCCTCTTGCAGAAGAAACTCCTTCTCAAGAAATATGGCCGTCCGAGCAACAAATATCTTGTTCTCTTTGGGATCGTAGAAATAATAACCCTTAGTTTCCTTAGGGTAACCGACAAAGATGCATTTCTCAGATCTGCTCTCCAGTTTCCCAGAGGCGAGCTTTTTGACATAAGCCTCGCAACCCCAGATCCTGATAAATGTCAAGCTAGGCTGTTTCCCATACCATAGCTCATATGGCGTCTTTGAAACTGCCTTGGATGGCACTCGGTTTAGTACCTTTGCAGCTGTTTCCAGTGCAAAACCCCAAAAGGAATATGGAAGAGTAGCCTGACTCATCATAGAACGAACCATATCAAGTAACGTTCTATTTCTCCTCTCGGACACACCATTCCACTGCGGTGTTCCTGGCGGAGTGAGCTGTGAGACAATCCCACACTCCTTCAGATAGTCAGTAAACGTATGACTCAGGTATTCTCCACCTCGATCAGAACGAAGTGCCTTGATATTTCGGCCTAACTGATTTTGTACTTCATTTTTGAACTCTTTGAACTTGTCAAAAGATTCACTTTTATGTCTCATTAAATAGACATATCCATACCTACTGAAATCATCAGTGAAGGTAATGAAGTACTGATAGCCACCTCTGGCATGTTTACTGAAAGGCCCACACACATCACTGTGTATCAGGTCAAGTAAACCTGAAGTCCTTTGACCTTTGTGAGGAAAAGGAGACTTCGTCATTTTACCCATTAAACAAGCTTTGCATGTATCAATCTCCTCATAGGAGAAAGATCCCAGCAGTCCATGATCATGCAACCGCTTAATGCGCTTCTCGTTTATATGGCTTAAACGACTATGCCATAGCAAGGTGCTGTCATCAGCATACTTGGCTTTCTTATTATCAATGTTTTGTATAGAATATTCCATGTCCAACATGAATAACCCATTGTTAAATGAACCAGTTGCATACACAATATTATCATAAGTTAAAACACTGATGGGGAGGCCAAGCATGCAACATTCAAACAACGCGTTTTGAAAACATTTTGATAATTAAGTATAGCTTAATAAACCCCTTAAGCTATCGTAGTTCGAAATTAGCTTGTTTTGGTCGATAATAGGGAAAACCGAAACTGATCAACAAGAGCAACCTAGCATGTGCTTCTAGATAAGTTGGAACTTTGAACAAACTTAAACATGCGGTTCTATAGCCTCAAATAGATCTAACATGCGGTTCTATCATAAGCAATAAAGCTACTCTAAGGGAGGAACTCACCTTGCACCCTTTGAGAATAGAAAGGGTGTCCTTCCCGTTCTTCACCGGTCCAATGGTGGAATCTCACGAAGTAGGGCCCTATGAGCTTACACACATGTCATTGCAGCATCCCACACATGCGTGGGTGAATTTTGAAAATAATATTAAGAGGCCAATACACAAGACAATCAAGGGGGAGGCTAGACTCCAAATTCCCTTGTTAACATAGTTTAGACTATCTAGGCTTAGGGGAAGAAAAGAGGGGATAGCTTGCTTGTCATCCCATGGCCTTGCGCCTCCTGCAGAAAGCAAGCGTGAGTGCAAAGGGGCTGTCCAACAAGTATCAAAGAACCACAACAACAAGTAACAAAGAACAATGACCCAAAGGGGAAGAAGACTTAGCTAAAGTGGGGGTGGCTTGTTCTCGGCATGGAGTTGATGGCACCTTCTTGAGTCTCGAATGTGTCCAGCTCCTCCTCTTGATTGAAGGCTCTTCAAGGCTAGAGGGAGGAAGTGGCGTGAGCTCCCATCTTCAAGACAAGCGCATATGGTGGAAGAAGGTGGAAGAGGGGATGGAAAGGGGGCTCTCGGCAAGGGTTGGAAGGATGAGAGGGGTTAGGTGACACACACCATTTGAAGACACACTTCAGAATTTGAAATTTCATTCAACACTAAGAACTTCACTTTACAAGAGGACTACATCATATAGGGGAGTCTCCAACGGTTATCTCCCTAAGCTCAAAACAAGTCACACAAGCAAGCATGATGTAGACAACTCAATGGGCTGATCTCTTCTTCCAAATGGGCGGTTGTTTGGAGTTTGAACTTTGGAGTCTTCAGCAGGTTAGTAAGCTCGAAATCTGAGATGAGAGTGGACTGAAGAGGCTGCTGATGGCTGACATTGCAGGCTGCAAATTGGCATGGGCGGCTGGCACTTGAAGGGACTGAAGTTGTTGCAAAGTGCAGGCTGCTCCTTGACTTTGGTGGCTGGCGCATGATGGACTGAAGTGGACATTGTTTCAAGCTGCTCCTTGACTTTGATGGCTGGCGTAAGTTGAGCTGAAGTAGGGACATTGAGCAGGCTGCTCCTTGACTTGATTAGAGATGAAGGCAACTCCACATGGCAGCCAACTAGGATGGTGGAATTTGGGGTGCTTGTGGTGTTGATCCATTGGGGTGGGCTGATTTCTTCATGAGTTGGGCTGATGGCCCATGGCATCTCTTGGAGTTGTCTTGACCTGATTTTGACTTGCATTCCAAGAATGGAGTTGACCTATACTATTACATCAATTTCATGCACTAACCTACTATACATAAGTGGCGGATCCTAGGCATGTAACTACATGGTGTAATTGGAGGGTGGATCTAACCTACCATATGATGCAAGTTATGCTAGGAGATCTAACTTAAAGGATGCATGCAATGCAAGGAATGAAAATCTAACTTAAAGATGCATGCAATGCAAGAGATGGAAATAACTTAAAGGATGCATGCAATGCAAGGAATGAAAATCTAACTTAAAGATGCATGCAATGCAAGAGATGGAAATTTAGGTGCCCTAGCTAGGGTAACCTTAAACTCCATTTGTATTTCCGTGGGTCATGTCGCCTCCCCACATCAGCTCTCCCCGGGTGAGAAAAATTCTTCTCCGAAGAATTGTCCTTATCCATGAGGAGCTTTGAGGTAGTAAGGGTGAGTTCTTCCTCGGGGAGCCAACCCTCTTCACCATGGTCATATCCAACTAAGTAGAGTAACTCTACCTTATCACGGGTGAAATGGGTTTGGTCCTCAAGGATGGACTCAATCATATGCTCACAAGTGGGGTCATAGTATGGGGTGGAATGATGCTTATGCAATATGAAGTCATCCACATCAAAAGTGATGGGGGTCCAAAAATCAGTGTCAACAGCATCACAGCAATCAATCTCTTCATCCCAATCTTCATGCTCCTTAAATTCAGGGTCTCCTACACAAAATGTCCTTTCTCGGCCATATTCATTAGTATGTTGGTGGTATACAGGCCTACTAAAAGATTCAGGTATAACAAAATCAAAGTGTTCAAGTTCTGGGAGGGAAAGCAAATCATTATTCAATTGAATTTTCTTTAACCCTGGAGTACTAAGGCCAGACTCAAGGTCTAAAGGAGAGATGGGGGATGTTGCCAACTCAGACAAGTTAGGTTCTAAATCATATCCTAGCATGGGAAACTCAAGAGGATCTAAAGTAAATTCTTCTTCATATTCAGGTGAGCTAATGTCTAACTCAAGAAGGGTGAGGGGTGCCTCTAGGATTGGACTTCCTAAGGAAAAAAGAAATGGCTCTCCCATATCTGGAGTAAGATCCTCGAAGCTAAACTGGGGGAGCTCTATCATGTCATAAGGAGAAGGTTGATATAGGTCAGTCCCTATAGGGTCAACTTGAGTAGGGTCATCCCTAGAGTCTTGGGTTATAAGCCCATGTTCAATTGGTCCTAAATGTGGCTTAGGAGTGTGGGTGGCAAGACCTAAGAGATATGTTTCATGGGTCATTGGATCAAAGGTCAAGTCTTCTAGGCCTTGAAGTTGAGGTTCTCCTAATGTTTGGGACTTAGGATCTTGGTCAATGATAAAAAGATCTAGCATGGGTTCCATCTTAGGCAAAGTAAGGGATCTTAACTCATGTTGGTTGATATCGAAAGGTGAAGGATCCTCTATTTCTAAAAGTTTTGGTTCTAGGGGTGGGTTTAGGCCTAAGTTGTAAAGTTTAGTGCTAGATGGCTCAGAAGTGGTCAAAGAAGGGCCTAGACAAGATGGTATGTCTACCTTAATCTCTAAATATGGTTGAGTAAGATACTTAGGCAGATCATCCATAGAGAAAGGTTCAAACTTAGGTTGAGTCAAGCCTAAAGTGTGATGGTCCTCTAATTGAAGGTGTTGGATTTCTAAAGTGTCTAGAGGCTCATCTAAACTTTCACTAAGGTCAAGTGGCTTGGAACCTAATTGTGCACAACCTATTGAAGAGTTCTCTAAAGTCTGCCCTATGTCATGAAGAGTAGGTTCACATGGTTCAAGCACTTGATCTAAACATGGGAGCCCTAAAGGGTGAGGCAAACTAGTCTCATAGGTCACTAAGGGTAGGATAGCTTCCACTAAGTCTAGCCTAATATGATTGGGTTCAAGTTCTTCCATAGGCTTAGGTGAGATTGTTCTTAAAGGTGTGGACTTAGTATGACCTATGTGGATGTCAAGAGAGTTTTCCTTAAGTTGGTTGAGTTCTTGTTTGGGTTTTATGGACAACATGATTTGACATGGGGGTAAGTCTTCAATGGGTTCCCTAGACTTGATTTGAGATTGGCTTTGGGAGGGTAGCTTTGGTTCTAAGGCTTGATTGAGCTCCATGGTTTGATTGACTACCTTAGGGGCTTTGGGTCTTGGATGGTCAATTTTCCTTTTATAAAATCTCTTAAGATTTTGCTCCACTTCACTAGCTATTTGAAAAGCATCTTCTATTGTGTATATGGGGTAGTAGGTGAGACCTCTCTTAATCTCAAAGCTAAGACCATCTCTAAACCGGTTAAGCATAACCCTAGGAGCTTCTCTAGTACTATGGTAGAGGGTTTTGAACTTTAGTATATATTCAGCTACATTCATGTTCTCTTGGGTAAGCAATTCTTCATTGAGAGATGTAGGGTCATTGAGAGATGTAGGGTCATATATTTCTTTTATCATGTCATCCCATCTCTTGATGGGTTGTCTATTGCCTCTTAGGGGATTGAATCTAGTAGTCATTTTTGAAATGAGTAGAGTTTGAAAATAGACCCTAAGGTGATAAATATAGCTAGTAAAATTCTTTCAAGCACCTAGGTCCAAAAATCGCCTTAGTAGTAGGAAAATAAAGTTTTGGTCTTATAAAATCCTACTCTAAGAGCCTAAGCTCTGATACCAAGATGATGGGGAGGCCAAGCATGCAACATTCAAACAACGCGTTTTGAAAACATTTTGATAATTAAGTATAGCTTAATAAACCCCTTAAGCTATCGTAGTTCGAAATTAGCTTGTTTTGGTCGATAATAGGGAAAACCGAAACTGATCAACAAGAGCAACCTAGCATGTGCTTCTAGATAAGTTGGAACTTTGAACAAACTTAAACATGCGGTTCTATAGCCTCAAATAGATCTAACATGCGGTTCTATCATAAGCAATAAAGCTACTCTAAGGGAGGAACTCACCTTGCACCCTTTGAGAATAGAAAGGGTGTCCTTCCCGTTCTTCACCGGTCCAATGGTGGAATCTCACGAAGTAGGGCCCTATGAGCTTACACACATGTCATTGCAGCATCCCACACATGCGTGGGTGAATTTTGAAAATAATATTAAGAGGCCAATACACAAGACAATCAAGGGGGAGGCTAGACTCCAAATTCCCTTGTTAACATAGTTTAGACTATCTAGGCTTAGGGGAAGAAAAGAGGGGATAGCTTGCTTGTCATCCCATGGCCTTGCGCCTCCTGCAGAAAGCAAGCGTGAGTGCAAAGGGGCTGTCCAACAAGTATCAAAGAACCACAACAACAAGTAACAAAGAACAATGACCCAAAGGGGAAGAAGACTTAGCTAAAGTGGGGGTGGCTTGTTCTCGGCATGGAGTTGATGGCACCTTCTTGAGTCTCGAATGTGTCCAGCTCCTCCTCTTGATTGAAGGCTCTTCAAGGCTAGAGGGAGGAAGTGGCGTGAGCTCCCATCTTCAAGACAAGCGCATATGGTGGAAGAAGGTGGAAGAGGGGATGGAAAGGGGGCTCTCGGCAAGGGTTGGAAGGATGAGAGGGGTTAGGTGACACACACCATTTGAAGACACACTTCAGAATTTGAAATTTCATTCAACACTAAGAACTTCACTTTACAAGAGGACTACATCATATAGGGGAGTCTCCAACGGTTATCTCCCTAAGCTCAAAACAAGTCACACAAGCAAGCATGATGTAGACAACTCAATGGGCTGATCTCTTCTTCCAAATGGGCGGTTGTTTGGAGTTTGAACTTTGGAGTCTTCAGCAGGTTAGTAAGCTCGAAATCTGAGATGAGAGTGGACTGAAGAGGCTGCTGATGGCTGACATTGCAGGCTGCAAATTGGCATGGGCGGCTGGCACTTGAAGGGACTGAAGTTGTTGCAAAGTGCAGGCTGCTCCTTGACTTTGGTGGCTGGCGCATGATGGACTGAAGTGGACATTGTTTCAAGCTGCTCCTTGACTTTGATGGCTGGCGTAAGTTGAGCTGAAGTAGGGACATTGAGCAGGCTGCTCCTTGACTTGATTAGAGATGAAGGCAACTCCACATGGCAGCCAACTAGGATGGTGGAATTTGGGGTGCTTGTGGTGTTGATCCATTGGGGTGGGCTGATTTCTTCATGAGTTGGGCTGATGGCCCATGGCATCTCTTGGAGTTGTCTTGACCTGATTTTGACTTGCATTCCAAGAATGGAGTTGACCTATACTATTACATCAATTTCATGCACTAACCTACTATACATAAGTGGCGGATCCTAGGCATGTAACTACATGGTGTAATTGGAGGGTGGATCTAACCTACCATATGATGCAAGTTATGCTAGGAGATCTAACTTAAAGGATGCATGCAATGCAAGGAATGAAAATCTAACTTAAAGATGCATGCAATGCAAGAGATGGAAATAACTTAAAGGATGCATGCAATGCAAGGAATGAAAATCTAACTTAAAGATGCATGCAATGCAAGAGATGGAAATTTAGGTGCCCTAGCTAGGGTAACCTTAAACTCCATTTGTATTTCCGTGGGTCATGTCGCCTCCCCACATCAAACACACTTTGAAATCTTGCATTCAAAGGCAAATCCTTTCCTGACAAGAGCAGGAATAGAGATAATATTCTTGGTAATACTGGGTACAAAATAACAATTGTTCAATTCTAATACAATGCCAGATGGTAAAGTGATGAAATAGTCTCCTACAGCAACAGCAGCAACCCGTGCCCCGTTTCCAACGCGTAGGTCTACCTCATGCTGTCCCACCTGCCTTCTTCTCTTGAGTTCCTGCACATTTGAACAAATGTGAACTCCACATGCAGTGTCCAACACCCATGATATAGAAGAAGATGAAACCATGACTTCCGTCACGTATATACCTGAGCCAGAAGCAATGCTTCCCCTCTTATCTCCTTGGAGCGCTTTACAGTCCTTTTTCCAGTGACCCAGCTGGCCACAGTGGAAACACCTGTTATCCTTCGACCGCTTCACCTTCTGTTTCAGGGCCTTGCTGTAATTCTTGACAGGGGCCTTGCCCTTCTTCCCCTTCTTCTTGTTCCTAGAAGGAACCAACAAGACAGAGGTTGAAGGCATACCCTTCAGAGTTTCCTCAGTAGTCAAGAGCATATTCAGCAGCTCTGCCGGCGTACAATCGATTTTGTTCATATTAAAGTTAATGATGAACGCATCGAAAGAAGGCGGAAGAGACTGCAGAATAATATCTACAGCAAGCTCCTGGTTGATGGTATGCCCCAGTTTCTCCAGAGCCTCCTTGTGCCCAATCATCTTGAGCACGTGAGCTCCCACTGGGCTCCCCTCAGCCAGTTTGCCCTGAAAGAAGAGCTTCGTCAGATTATAGCGTTCTGTCCTCGCCTGTGCAGCATACAACATCTTGAGGTTCGCTATAATTTCTATAGCCGACATATCCTCATGCTGACGCTGCAGCGGTGGCGTCATAGACGCTAGCATCAGGCAAGCGACATCAATGCTATCAATGACGTGCTTTTCATAGGCATCCCGAACCGCCCTTGCGGCGTTCGGAGCGGGCTGCGGCGGTATCGCCGTCTCGAGGACATACAGTTTCCTCTCTGCCTTAAGAACGATCTTAAGGTGTCCGAACCAGTCAGAGAAGTTCGGCCCAGCAAACTTCTCCCTTTCCAGTAGGGATCGCACATTGAAGCTCATGGTGTTCATTGCTGCAGGAATCTACAACAAGCAAGAACAGCAAGGTCAGTATCAATGTTTAGAATCAATCCAGGACTTAAGAAAGATTCTTTTCTCACTATTTTGTCTGACTGAAAAATCCAGTAAACAGTCCGAAAGAGTATCACTCTTTTAGTGAGATGGGATCCAAATTTCATACTTGGTCTCCGCGTCCCGCTCAGGCGAGATAAGATGCACAGAGATGACAAGCACTAATTTCTGGTAGGCTGTCCCAGCCAATCGCCAACCCGTGCGATTCCCCTTCATCTTGGCAATCCAGCAGACTGTGCCAACTGAGTTGGTACAACACAGTCTCTGATCCCAGAGATGGCTGCCTCCATGCGCTACCATATGCGCCACATATGTAGCCTACATGGTCAAGCTGACCCGACCTACTCCCTGGACCACCACGTGTTATGCTGAGCAACGAGCAGTGATAAATCCCTACTCTGTAACACGCAGGTGAAATCCAGCACCGTCTGAAGATAGATGGACGTGCCCACTGAGTGGGTTCAACACGGCTCCAACGATAATCAGAAAGGTGAGGTTTCGCGTCAGAAGGCTTTATCGAGCTTGATATATTAGCGTTGGATTTTAACGGTCTTTTATCTTCTTACTATCAGGCATATCCTATGGCTATAGTAGAAGATAAACTTAAACATGCAATTCTAATTATTAGCAATAAGTAGAAAGCATGATCTTATGTGGTAAAAGCCCATGAACCCTAGTAAGACCTTAATTTTACTTAAGTCTTCACTTGAGCTCCTTGGCATCTCATCTGGTCCAACCTAGGGCCCTAGCGCCAAGAGCACCTCAGGTGCGCCACCAGCTGAATGCCCCTTTGGGATGTGTGCATTTGTACTCTTGTCTAATCAAAGTACATTTGATCTATCTAGACAAGGTTGACTCGTAGGTCAATTATACAATAAATTAATGAAAAAGTGATTCGCAGATCACAATAAAATTAACTTATAATTTACCAGGCACGCAGGCCCCAGCACAGCACACAATAGGGCAACCCACATAAGACTAAATAGACAAGCATCATGGCATCAAATCATCATGTGATCCAATCAAGAAATTAAATTTTTGAAAAACCCCATGGCATCAATTTTAATTTCCTTATGTGCCCTACAACCTTACAATGGTCCATTGATAGGGATCCACTCATCCATCTAGTTAGATCATTTGCCCCTGCATGCACCGAGTCCTAACTGACCCGAGTTGACCTGATGGTCAACCATGCATGCGCCAAGGGCTGAACCACCCTCATGAGTTTTGGCAAGCGGGTGTGACCCCGGGCCTAACTCATGTGTGTTCAGTAGTTGTCTCAACCAGACCTCGCTACACGCCTTGGATGCAGTCGACCTATAGCCACCTCGTGCTTGCGCACAGGTGCTATCTGGTCAACCCATCTAGGCTGTCAGATGGTCTGATCAGACTAGTTGGATCTAACCTAGAAGATGCTTTCAACCCCATCAACCCATCTAAGGATTTAATGTAGTGGCACCTTAGATCTAATCATGCGCGCAAGATGTAAGTTTTAGAAAACATTTTGACATGCGCAAACATCTAGAACATTCATAAGATATATCTTCTAGCATGTTGATAACCCTTAGATCTAAGGGGGTCCCCTTCAAGGGGGAGCGCAAACTTTAGGGGGTCCCCTTCTTGGGGGAGCGCATACTTCATCAAAGCCATGATACAAGCGCAAACTTCATGTTAGCATGATACAAGCGCAAACTTCATGTAAACAAAGCATGCATCAAGTAAGCGCAATATGTATGGATCACAAACACTTCAAAGCAATCATATAGATCATATCAAGAGCCTAGCTCTGATACCAATTGAAGGAACCCCTAACATAAAGGGGGGGGGGGAAACCCTAATCATGCGCATCTAGCATGCATGGCGGAAAATAGGGTTTCAAAATCGCATATGAAACTATATGATCAACTTAAGTTATGAGAAATCATACCAACGCCATAAGCTTGGAATTCGGCTTGGAAGAAGAGATCAAATTAGGTCTCCTCCACAAGTCCACACACAAGATGAAGATGCTCACTTCCTTGAGATCTCTTGTGCTAGCAAGACACCCAAGCCTTATCTTGTCGAATGGAAAGGGTTTGATGAGATGAATCCGTTCGGCCGAGAGCTTCTCTTGGATGTCTACTCCACACCTTCGTCAACCACACCTCGAAAAGAATCAAGGCGTTGAAGTGAGGAGCTCAACGCATAAGCGTTTTGGCATTGAAGCAAAACCGGCCCTTGATGACTTTCCATAAATGGAAGTCAATCAAGCCATGCGTTCAAGCCAACCCAAAACGCATTTTGGCATTGAACCAAGCGTTCATATTTGTGAACCGGTTCAATCCAAAATGTCAAATCGGCTTTGGTTCATCAAACCAAACCGAAATAGCTCAAGCCACTTGGTCTAGACCAAATCGAACCCCAAGGCTTATGATCTAACCGTTCATCTCCTGATGCCCCTGATCTCTCCGATCTAGCATCACCTCTCTCGATCGAAGCTTACCGATCTCAAGCCCTAATCAATCAAACATGATCAGACCAGATCTTACTTACAATCAGAGATTAAATCCCTTTAATCTGAACTCAAAGAATCCAGTCCATACGATCTGACTTAAGTAAGCCATATCACCAAATTGTGCGACCCTGAGGGTTTCCTCTAAATGTCGGTAACGATAACTTACGTTATCATGATTAGTGAGGGGTATCTAGCAACACATCACTGTCTCCCGATATAAAGGAAAGAGTCTTCCAAGACTACTCCCAAACCATAGCACAAGTGTGACTCAATTCACAAGGCATACATATGTCCTTTACCACTGGATGTTCTTATTGGACAAGCATGTCAAGCCTGTAACTCCAATACGATGAGCATGATTAGATCAGATGCACATAGTCATCTGGGTATGGCCATACACTATCTCAATCATCTCATAAGGGGGCCCTTTAGAACATCACACTCCTTAAACAAGGAGACGGCAATCCTATGTCTATCACTAGTGTCCTAACCTGATTCAAGCTCACCATCCAAGATAGTCTATAATCATTATGTTTCAAATGATATTGAACTACCTCAAGACAATGACAATCATCATTTAGAAACACAAGTGATCTCAAGTCAAAGGACATGTGCCACTTGCTGCTTACAAGGATTATTTACATTGTGACAAGCAATGGAATATCCCAGTAGGGTCTGTCCAGTACATCCAATGTACCCATGAGTCTACATCTTATTCCATGCTCGAAGCATCCTATAAGATTAGCACTCATATTAGTCTCAATCATATCAAGGCTGTCTCATGTTCACCAAGATATCTCGACTAAGGACATATAGCCTGTCAGCCTAGCTGAACAGCTTTGAGACATTATTCAGAAGTACACTTATTACAGCAGACAAGGTAACAACCTGAATAATAACCATGCCTTTATAAACTTAAGAGTTTATTACATGATACTAATACAATCCCAAGGCCTCAAACATTAGCCTTAAGGGCATACCCCAACAAAAGGTAGGGAAAGAAGTTAATGCACCATTAAAACATTTCCTTGACAATTTTTGAATTTCGAAATCTTGCTTTTGATGGAGCTCCTTGTAGCCGATTTCTTCTTGAGCTCCTTCCTTATTTGAGATGGCGCCCATTTGAATTTCGAAAGCATTCCTTCAAGAGCATGGGCGGTTGATTTGGAAGGTGGAGTTGTATTCATTGTAAGCCCCTTCAACTTGAAGTCTTTAGTTGAAGTGGTTGAAGTGCCTCTTCCCATAATTGGAGCCCTACTTGAGTGGCTTAGCTTGAGCTTCCTAGCTTCCCTTGAGCTGGGCTATAACCTGCCCAATTATTAACACAAAGGCCAGTAGACTATTCTAGGGGCAAATAAGGAAACTACACAATGCACTAGAGCTTTATTCAATGCAAATAAGGAAAGTGCAAATAAGGAAAGAAAGATGACCTAGGAGGAAAAGCCATATCTGATGGGCTTCCTCCTAGCCCTTCCAGACCTCCTTGGGGCAGGGTTGGCCCCTCCATCAAAGTGCTCCAAGGGACTCCCTCAGCCCCTTAGTGGACAGCAAGTAGTCTCCTCTCAAAGTGGATGGTGGAAAGGTGGTGGCGCCACCAAAGATGGCCGCCGGACCTCCTTAGCTCCTCCTCCAAGTCTCGGCCTCCTTTCCTCCAAAGGGAATCAAATCCGAGCTTCAAGGTAGATGAGGCTCTCGGCTCTAGCAAGTGGGGCTTGAGCTCCTCTCAAGCAGCCCCCAATCGAACTCCAAGATGAAGGAAGCTTTCGGCTATGGTGGAAGGATGAGCTCTCCTCACTCAATCCACCACCAAGGTGATGAGAACTCTCGGCTATGATGGAGCAAAGGGGCTGGTGATGAGCTCCTCTCTCAATCCGCCTCCAAGCTCCAAGGAAGAAGGCGAGTGGGTGATGGACGAGCTCCCTCAAGCTCCCACACAATCGGCAAGGCAAGGAAGAAGAAGATGGACTCCCCAAGCTCTCTCCAATGTCGCCTCTCCCACAAAGTCGCCCTTCCCTCTCGGTTCTCCTCTCCAATGGCCGAATGGAATTGTTTTTCCAATCCCCTCGAGATCCCCAAATCGTCTTGCCTTTTGTCAATTTTGCCCTTGTGCAATATGAAGACCTTAAGTGGATGGCGCTCCTCTTTCTTTCAGCTAATGACCCAAGCTTGGGTTGGTCCTCTTATGCAACTTAAGGATTAGGCTTTCCATAGGTCTTGCGTTCAAATCTCACCCATGACATATTTTTTTTCACATGCTTGTACACCTCTATACAAGCTCAAATAATGCTCCTTGGTCTGTGTAGCCCCCCTACCTTGACCCAAACATTTTTGCATATGTATGCTCCATCAATTTTACCCCCTTAATCCCTACTCATAACCTCTATGAGTCCATGGGAAAGGCGGGGTAGTACCCCATAGTACCCAGGGCATCACACCAGGTGTCTGCAATAGTTGTGGGGACATCCTAAGACGGCTCAATGACTCCGTCACAATACTAGTATAGTGTCGATAAAGGAGATTATGCTAGTTCGAATAAACACAAGATAAAATTATATTTGCTAAGAGAAAACAAGTTTGAACAGAAGAAACACACAACTCAACTACACCCTTGTTTTGATAAAGGAGATTACGCTAGTATAGTGTCGATTCAGTACAAATCTCTAAAGGAATAGAAGGAACTAAAGAGAAGATAGAAGAAAAAGGAAGCAAACTCTTCTGAAGAAGCGTTGCAACTTTCCTTGAAGTCTTCTAGAATGGAATGCATGGTTCCTTCCTCCCTTTTTGTCGGCAAGCCTTTCTCCCTTTTGCAAAACTTACTTTCCCCCCTTGAGCCCCAACTGAGTGCTACTTTCTTCACTAAATTTTGCCCCTTATATAGTTTTGAAAGTATGTTTTTAGATGCCACAGTTATAGCCCTTTTAATAATCTATGTTTTGACACCAAAAATGTCTAAAACAAACTTATAATGAGGAAGTTATGTCTGTTTTAATTCTGGCCGCAGAGAGATTACAAGTGTAATCAAGATTACGGCCATGCCCGTAATGTCTTCATCAAAGCTCTTAATTATCTAAAATGCTCACATAAATATGGCCCATTAAATACTCATCATTTTGACTCCAAGAATGGCTGATTCAGAGTTTGTACGAGGAAGTTATGGCCAATTGAATGCTGGCCTTTATCGCTACTCGAGTGCTATTACGAGCATAATGGTAATTACGGCCATGCCCGTAATTTCAATGCCAAACTCTGTTTCGTCTGAAAATTTGCAGGTGAGCTGATATTTGCCTTGACTTGAATTTCGGCTATAGTGTGATATCAAAGATTACTGATCAGGAGATTATGATCATGTTAAAGTTATGGTCATACCCGTAATGTCTCTTGTCAAGGTTTTTGTCTTCCGAGAAGTCACTATCGAGGAAGTTATGGGCTTGACCTCGGATTATGACTATGCTTGTATAAAAATGGGTCCATCAGGAAGTCAATACGAGAATTACAGTCATTATGTAAATTATGGCCTTAGCCATAATTCTGGAAATTTGTCCTGTTTGAAGCTAAACTTCTTGTTAAGATTCCTGATTCACTCGGGGATATAAATGTACTTCCATATTGCTCACAAAGTGAGTGAATTATCCTATATTCAACAAACATGACAGGTAGTGAAGCTTCTGAAGAAAGTTAATGAAATAAGCCGAAAAGGGATACAAAAAGGTGATAGTAGGTATTTATTTACTAGTAAATATAGGTCAAAAAGACTATAAAAATATGAGACATCACTTCTCCACTAGCATCTCTTTGTCAGGTAAGAGCTCCTTAGGCAGCTACTCACTAGCTTTAGGTGTTGGTTCCTCATCAAGCATCCTAAGCTCTAATTGTTCATCACTTATAATGGATATTGAACTATAGTGCTCCCTAGGATTCATCTCTGGTTGCCCTGGAAGCTTAGCCGTAGGCCTTTGAAAGTGCTTGCCTACTGAGCTATCTAGCTCTCTAACATCTTATTATGGTTTGCCAAAGCATCCACATGAGATGTTAGATGCTTAATAGCATCAAAGACATCTTCGATGAGCTTTTTCTAAGCAATAATGAAGTTTTCCAAGAGGGACTCTAGGTTAGACTTCTGAGGCTGATTATATTGCCTGAGCTAGAAACCTAGTGGTGGTCTACTATTCAGTTGATTATATTACTGAGGAACTTGCCCTTGATTATTTTTGTAGGACAGATTAGGGTGGTTCCTCTAGCCTGGGTTATAGGTCGATGAATATGGATCATTCACCAGTCGCTGGTGGTAGTTGTCTAAGGCGTTCACTTGCTCCTGACAAGATTCATCCTATGGCAAGGCTAAAAGCTGACAATCAGCAAAAATATGATCTGCAATGCCACAACCTCACAAGAAATAGAGTTAACTGCAGTAGAAGGAAAAGTAAAAGAATCTAGTTTCTAGGACAGAGAATCAACCTTTGTAGCGAGGGATATCAACGAATCGCTGCTATACTTACATGTAGCCACTGATGTAGCACCTCGCTTATTGGACCAATGATTGTGATTCATAGCTATGTCCTCAATCAAAGTCGTCACATCATCAATGTTCTTGCTCATGATAGCACCTCCAGCCGCAGCATCCACCATGAGCTTTCTGCTATAATCCAATCCATTGTAGAAAATAGAGTTTAAGACCCATCACTCAAGCCCATGATGCGGACACATGCGTTGGAGTTCTTTGAAGCGATCCCAAGCATCGTAGAGTGATTCTCCTTCCATTTGGCAAAAATAGGTTATCATGTTCCATAGCTGCATTATTTTGCTAGGTGGAAAATATTTTGTCAGAAATGCGGGTGAAAGTTCCTCCCAAGTAGTAATCAATCCTGAAGGAAGAGAATAGAGCCAAGCGCATGCACGATCCCTGAGAGAAAATGGCAATAACCTTAGTCTAATACCATCTAAACATACACCATTTACTTTTACAGTGTCACAATATTCTAAGAAAACAGCAAGATGTAAGTTAGGATCTTGTGTCGGAGAACCCCCAACTTGGTTCTGCTTAACCATAGTCATCAATGCTGGCTTTAACTCAAAGTTGTTCATCTCCACAGTTAGACGAACAATGCTGGAATTGAAACCCTAAATGTTAGGTATAGCAAAATCCCTAAGTGATTGATTGTTCGCCATTGTGCCTTCCTTCGCAACTTTTTGAGTTTGAAATTGTAGCTTTATCCAGAGAAGAAAAGTACATTCAATCTCTGGATCTTCGAGAAATACAGTACCTATCTTTAGAGCTTTGGGCATACAACGTGTCAATCAAATAAAGAAAAGAAATAAGAAATAAAAAAATTTAAAAATTTAAAAATTAAGTAAGGCAAAAACAAAAGAAAAATGTTTAGTAAATAAATATATCGATCAAATCGATATTAGCTAGCCTGATCCCCGGCAACGGCGCTAAATGCTTGATGTGACCACAAGTGCACAACTTTATCGAAGTAATAAATAATATATCATTCTCAATGAGGATCTAACGGTCAAGTAACAATTACATAATTTATTTATAGCTAGACGATTCAAAGTGTGATTTTCTTCTGAAGTTCTAGCACGAGGAAACAAAAATGCGCATTTAGGGTAAAAATCAATACGAGGAGAGTCAGGACACGGGGTTTCACCATGCTGACGAATATGAATTAAGTAAAAACAAATCTTTAAATAGAAAATTAAAGTGTTGAAAGAGATTTATCCTAGTGTAGGTTACCCTCTCCCGAAGCACAACAACTCCCTACTCTCCTGACAGTTATCATAATTAGACCCCTTAAGTTCTGTGACAAACCATAAAAATCCTTCAAACAAATTCAAACTACTCTCGTGATTGGATTCGTAGGTTTGAAAAGAACAGATCTGACCTTTTCACCTCTCGGTCCTTCTTGTGACGTCTAAAACGTACAATTACTTGGCCAGAGTAAAATATGAAATAAACACAATTTTAATCAAATCAACCCTATAAAATTCATGGGAAAGATTTAAAATAACAAGATTAATCCACAAATCGTTAGTGGGCTACACCCCTAATCCCAAAAAAGGGTTTAAGCGTTCAT
The DNA here is from genome assembly GCA_027563935.2 of Costus lasius. Taxonomy (NCBI): domain Eukaryota; kingdom Viridiplantae; phylum Streptophyta; class Magnoliopsida; order Zingiberales; family Costaceae; genus Costus; species Costus lasius. The sequence goes on along the minus strand of CM050450.1, from coordinate 88,061,617 downwards.
GCTCATAGTAAATAGCATATAGAATGATGAATTCAACATGAAATCGTAAAAAAATTGCAAAGAGACACTAGGAAAACAATGAAAACACTTCTCTTCAATATGGAGATGAAGAAAGAGCGCCCAAATCCTTCCTTTGCATGATCTTCTTACTTGAATTCGCTTAGTCGCCTGAATTTTGCCCTAGCCACCGCTTGTGTTCGTGTTCATCCGAAAAAGCTCTCGTAACCCACCAAAAATCCTTCCTTTTATACTTTAATCGGTTTAGAACCCATTTAGGATGGTTTTTGCAGAGTTTAGTTAAGTTTCGACTTGATTCGAGGACGAATCGAGCGAAAAACCGAGTTGGGTGAAGTACTCATGGCCTGTCAGATGTTCATGGCTGCGACCGTGAAAATTTCTGTGAAGAAAATGACTTAGCACCGAGGCATTCATGGACCGTGAATAATTCACAGCCATTACCGTGAAAGTTTCAATGGAGAAAATGACTTAGGTGCAGAAACGCTCCCTGAAGCACGCGACATTCACGGCCTGTGAAGGACTAATGGCTACAACTGTGAATGCTGTGTTTGACCTTCGTTTTGCTCCAAATTTGATGTACGGCCTCATCTTTTCCTCGGGAATTGTGTCATGGCCTCAAAACTCATTAAATCCACCGATTTTGGGCTATTTACCTATATTTTCATAAAAATTAAGAAAAGTGGAGATTCCATACCATATGAGATAAAAACACTAAAAATTAGAATAAAATCACACAATTAAGCTAAAAATATAATATAAAATATAGGGAAAAGCATGATGTAAATGCAACTCATCACTTTATTGGCTTATTATCATAATTAATTATCAATTTATGTTTTGCGACGTTTGGGTCTAAACCAAACATTTCTTTATATGACCATGCATAACAGTCGTTGAATTTTTGTAGCAATTATTTTAATAGACCCTTTTCATCTTTAGAGTTAGGCACTTGTATAAGTGGGCCTGCTGTCTTTGTCTAACTCAAGATTGATTTCAACTAGTTTGTCACAAGTGGTTTGGCCCCCATCTTCTAACGCTTTCGATGCATTGTTAGGCTTCTTTGTTTCTTGATCATTTGTTTCCCTTTCACAAGTTGACACCATGTTACAATTATAAAAAGTTCATCATTTTATAGCATTGCTCTTCAGGCTCTTGGTACCCCAGGCCTCGAGTGTTGGAAATCTTCCCACTTAGTAAAGTTATGTGTCTCGAGGGAGGGTTCCATAGCTTTTCAACTGACGTGGTTCATTCTCTAATCGAGGTATCAAACACCCATATTTTCTGACAAGTTGTATTGGCTTTGAGGGAAATTGCTCAATGGGCGAACTTCAATGTATTTTGTTGGCTCAGAAGAAATTATTGCCTTTCCTTCATGGCTTTCTTCAGACCTATAAAAATATATCGCTTTTCGTATGATCAACTTCCCTTAGTGTATTCTCTTTTTGCTGGCACAATAAAGTCACGGGCAGGTCGTGACCGCCGTCACAGGCGTGACGGGCTCCAGCAAACACGGGCACGGGCGTGACCGCCTCAGCTAAATTCGACGATCACAAAAACAGGCATGAAGGCGATCACGGGTAGGCCATGAACGCCTCGGCAGATTTCGACGACTTTGGACGTGATGCAGAGTACGGACACGACCCACTACTAGATTCCAGTCACGGCCATGAAGACCATCACGGCTAGGCCATAATTACCTTGGTGAAATTCCAAAAAAATGTGGATCTTAGACGCAAACAAAAGCATGGGGGTGATCATCATCACGGCCCAGCCGTGAATGCCACGGCAAACTCCAATGCACTGGTCAAGGCCGTGAACACCCCTGATGGCTCCGTTTCACCCCGGCGGCCCCATTTCGACGTGCACAACCCTCCCTACCACGTTCACCCATCCAAGGAGGGCCCAAGAGAACCCAACAAGGTGGTAATCCGGCGATCCCAACGTTCCAGTCAACCATCGGATCGCCATATGGGAGTCATCATCCCGCTTTCGGTCCACACTGAAGTCATCTAACCCATGGGCCTCACAACCCGACCTTCTGAAGGCCCAGCCCAAGACGGATATCACAATCACCTCAATAACACAGCCCAAGAGCATGCTTCAACCGTGATGAATCTGCCCACGATTTCCAAATTCTGCTGCTTTGTCGCGGCTTACTCCGAGTTGTTTTGACGATGAAACCCCTTTCAAGAGGGAGCGCAAGCAGATGAAACCCCTTTCAAGAGGGGGGCGAAAAAACCCTTAAGGGTGGCGCATAAAAATTGCAAGCGGAAGCAAGGGTTTTTCATGGATCTTAGCAAGATAATATGATCAACTTGATGAAGTTTAGATCCATACCAAAGCCATGAGGAAGATGGCGACTTGGAAGAGAAAGATCGAAAGGGATCTTCTCCCTAGTTGACGCACACAAGATGATGTGCTTGCTCCTTGTAGATCCTTGTGCTAGCAAGGTCCTTCAAGGGTCCCTCTCGTATGGTAAGGAAATGAGAGATGATGTCTAGGCTTGCCGAACCTCCACCAAGACCTCGCCTTCTCCACGCCAAAGTCTCGTCAAGCAAGAGCAAGGAGACGAGAGTTGAATGGAGCATTCAAGTCATTTGGCGTTCAAGGGAACATGCGCTAAATGACTTTCCAAAATTGGAAAGTCCATTAAGCCATGCGTTCATGATCACTAAATTGATCAAAACGCCAAAACAATGAACCATACGTTCAAGCTCCTGAACCGGTTCAAAGTAAATGTGTTCGGTCCAAAGGCCAAACCAAGCCAGCCCAAGCCAATCGGTCTAGATCAACTAAACCCTAAGGTTTCCAATCTAACCGTTCATCTCATGATGCTCTTGATCTCACCGATCTAGCATCAATCCTCTCGATCGAAGCTTACCGATGGCAAGCCCTAATCAATCAAACATGATCAGACCAGATCTCACTTACAATCAGAGATTAAATCCCTTTAAACTGAACCCAAACAATTCAGTCCACACGATCTGACTCAAGTAAGCCATATCAACAAATTGTGCGACCCTAAGGGTTTCCTTTAAATGTCGGTAACGATAACTTACATTATCACGATCAGTGAGGGGTATCTAGCAACACATCACTGTCTCCCGATATAAAGGAAAGAGTCTTCCAAGACTACACCCAAACCATAGCACAAGTGTGAATCCACTTCACAAGGCATGCATGTATCCTTTGCCACTGGATGTTCTTATTGGACAAGCGTGTCAAGCCTGTAGCTCCAATATGATGAGCATGATTAGATCAGATGCACATAGTCACCTGGGTATGGCCATACACTTTCTCAATCATCTCATCTAGGGGGCCCCTATAGAACACCACACTCCTTCAACAAGGAGACGGCAATCCTCTATCTATCACTAGTGCCCTAACCTGACTCATGATCATTATCCAAGATAGTCTATAACCATTATGTTTCAAATGATATTGAACTACCTCAAAACAATGACAATCATCATTTAGAAACACAAGTGATCTCAAGTCAGAGGACATGTGCCACTTGTTGCAATCAAGGATCATTCACATTGTGACAAGCAATTGAATGTCCTAGAAGGGTCTATCCAGTACATCCAATGTACCCATGAGTCTACATCTTATTCCATGCTCGAAGCATCCTATAAGATTAGAATACATATTAGTCTCAATCATATCAAGGCTGTCTCATGTTCACCAAGATATATCGACTAAGGACATTTAGCATGTCAGCCTAGCTGAACAGCATTGAGACATTAATCAGAAGTACACTTATTACAGCAGACAAGGTAACAATCTGAATAACAACCATGCCTTTATAAACTTAAGAGTTTATTACATGATACTGATACAATCCCAAGGCCTCAAACATTAGCCTTAAGGGCATACCCCAACAATCTCCCACTTGCACTTAATCTAATGGTTGAGAAATCTCAAACCCATGTTATTACAGTGCTTCTCATGCTTCTGCTGCGCCAGAGGCTTGGTAAGCGGGTCAGCCAGATTGTCGTCTGTATGAACCTTGCATATTTTGATCTCGCCACGATCTATGATCTCCCGGATCAAGTGAAACCGTCTCTGTATGTGCTTGGACTTCTGGTGCGACCGTGGTTCCTTTGCTTGTGCGATGGCTCCAATGTTATCACAGAAGATAACCAAAGGATCGACACTCGAAGGAACAACACCAAGTTCTCTCACGAACTTACGAATCCACACTGCCTCCTTGGATGCTTCCGAGGCTGCAACATACTCGGCTTCTGTTGTGGAATCAGCAACAGTTGACTGTTTGAAACTTTTCCACACCACCGCTCCACCATTCAAGCTAAAAACATAGCCTGATTGCGATCGGAAATCATCCTGGTCCGACTGGAACGAAGCGTCAGTATATCCTTCTATACTGAGTTCTTCCTGACCACCATATATCAAGAACATATCTTTGGTCCTCCGCAGATATTTTATAATGTTCTTGACTGCAATCCAGTGCGCCATACCTGGATTACTTTGGAACCGACTGGTCACGCTTAACCCGTAAGCGACGTCAGGGCGAGTACACAACATCGCATACATTATGGACCCAATAGCCGAAGCATAAGGCGTATTGTCCATTTCATCTTTCTCAGTCTGTGTTTATGGACACTGACTCTTCGAAAGATTCAGACCATGTCTGACTGGAAGATATCCTCTTTTAGAATTCTCTAAATGGAATCTCTCCAGGACTTTATCGATGTAAGTACTCTGGCACAGCCCGAGAAGCCTCTTAGATCTATCCCTGTAGATCTTCACACCTAATACATAGGCTGCTTCTCCTAAATCTTTCATCTGGAAACATTTCCTTAGCCATGCCTTAACCGCATGCATTTCTGGAATATCATTTCCAATGATCAAGATGTCATCGACGTAGAGGACTAGGAATGTAATCACGCTCCCACTAAACCTCTTATACACACACGGGTCATCCTCGTTCTTGATGAAACCAAACTCAGAGATTGATTCATCAAAACGAATATTCCAGCTTCTAGATGCTTGTTTAAGTCCATAAATGGACTTCTTTAACTTGCATATTTTATGACGATCTGATGGATTAGTGAAACCTTCAGGTTGTGTCAAATACACATCCTCATCCAGATTTCCATTAAGGAAAGCTGTTTTCACATCCATCTGCCAGATCTCATAATCGTAATATGCTGCTATCGCGAAAAGAATCCGAATAGACTTGAGCATGGCTACAGGAGAGAAAGTTTCATCATAATCTATCCCGTAGATTTGTTTGAAACCTTTCGCAACTAGCCTGCCTTTATAGGTAACCACGTTACCATCCATGTCAATCTTCTTCTTGAAGATCCATTTACTGCCTATAGGGATTACTCCCGGAGGCGGATCAACCAAATCCCAGACTTGGTTATCTGACATGGAGTCCATCTCGGCTCGCATAGCTTCAAGCCATCTAGCTGACTCCGGTCCACTGACCGCATCCGCATAAGTGAGGGGTTCATCATTATCAATGATGTAGACTCCGTCATAGCGCTCAGGCTGTCGACGGATCCTTCCCGATCTACGCGGTTCCCGTGATATCTGAGCCTCAGGTTGTTCAATAACCTGATCCACCGGCTCAGGCTCATCCAACTGTGCTTGACTACTTTGTCCTTCCTCTGGATTCTCATCCAGCTTTATTTCTCTCCCACTGGCTTCTTGCAGAAGAAACTCCTTCTCAAGAAATATGGCCGTCCGAGCAACAAATACTTTGTTCTCTTTGGGATCGTAGAAATAATAACCCTTAGTTTCCTTAGGGTAACCGACAAAGACGCATTTCTCAGATCTGTTCTCCAGTTTCCCAGAGGCGAGCTTTTTGACATAAGCCTCGCAACCCCAGATCCTGATAAATGTCAAGCTCGGCTGTTTCCCATACCATAATTCATATGGCGTCTTTGAAACGGCCTTGGATGGCACTCGGTTTAGTACCTTTGCAGCTGTTTCCAGTGCAAATCCCCAAAAGGAATATGGAAGAGTAGCCTGACTCATCATAGAACGAACCATATCAAGTAACGTTCTATTTCTCCTCTCGGACACACCATTCCATTGCGGTGTTCCTGGTGGAGTGAGCTGTGAGATAATCCCACACTCTTTTAGATAGTCAGTAAACGCATGACTCAAGTATTCTCCACCTCGATCAGAACGAAGTGCCTTGATATTTCGGCCTAGCTGATTCTGTACTTCATTTTTGAACTCATTGAACTTGTCAAAAGATTCACTCTTATGTCTCATAAGATAGACATAACCATACCTACTGAAATCATCAGTAAAGGTAATGAAGTACTGATAGCCACCTCTGGCATGTTTACTAAATGGCCCACACACATCACTGTCTATAAGGTCAAGTAAACCTGAAGCCCTTTGACCTTTGTTAGGAAAAGGTGACTTCGTCATTTTACCCATCAAACAAGCTTTGCATGTATCAATCTCCTCATAGGAGAATGATCCCAGCAGTCCATGATCATGCAACCGCTTAATGCGCTTCTTGTTAATATGGCCTAAACGACTATGCCATAACAAGGTGCTGTCATCAGCATACTTGGCTTTCTTATTATCAATGTTTTGTATAGAATTTTCCATGTCCAACATGAATAACCCATTGTTAATTGAACCAGTTCCATAAACAATATTATCATAAGATAAAACACACTTTGAAATATTGCATTCAAAGGCAAATCCTTTCCTGACAAGAGCAGGAATAGAGATAATATTTTTGGTGATACTCGGTACAAAATAACAATTGTTTAATTCCAATACAATGCCAGATGGTAAATAAATGAAATAGTCTCCTACAGCAACAGCAGCAACCCGTGCCCCGTTTCCAACGCGTAGGTCTACCTCATGCTGTCCCACCTGCCTTCTTCTCTTGAGTTCCTGCACATTTGAACAAATGTGAACTCCACATGCAGTGTCCAACACCCATGAAATAGAAGAAGAAGATAACATGACCTCAGTCACATATATACCTGAGCCAGAAGCGATGCTTCCCCTCTTATCTCCTTGGAGCGCTTTACAGTCCTTTTTCCAGTGACCCAGCTGGCCACAGTGGAAACACCTGTTGTCCTTCGACCGCTTAACCTTTTGTTTCAGAGCCTTACTGTAGTTCTTGACAGGGGCTTTGCCCTTCTTCCCCTTCTTCTTGTTCCTAGAAGGAACCATTAAGACAGAGGTTGAAGGCTTTCCCTTCAGAGTCTCCTCAGTTGTCAAGAGCATATTCAGTAGCTCTGCCGGAGTACAATCGATCTTGTTCATATTAAAATTAATAATGAACGCATCGAAAGAGGGCGGGAGAGACTGCAGAATAATGTCTACAGCAAGCTCCTGGTTGATGGTATGCCCCAGTTTCTCTAGAGCCTCCTTGTGCCCAATCATCTTGAGCACGTGAGCTCCCACTGGGCTCCCTTCAGCCAGTTTGCTCTGAAAGAAAAGCTTTGTCAGATTATAGCGTTCTGTCCTCGCCTGTGCAGCATACAGCATCTTGAGGTTCGCTATAATTTCTATAGCCGACATATCCTCATGCTGACGCTGCAGCGGTGGCGTCATAGACGCAAGCATCAGGCAAGCGACATCAATGCTATCATTGACGTGCTTTTCATAGGCATCACGAACCGCCCTTGCGGCGTTCGCAGCGGGTTGAGGCGGCACAGCCGTCTCGAGGACATACAGTTTCCTCTCTGCCTTAAGAACGATCTTAAGGTGTCCGAACCAGTCTGAGAAGTTTGGCCCAGCAAACTTCTCCCTTTCCAGTAGGGATCGCACATTGAAGCTCATGGTGTTCGTTGCTGCAGGAATCTACAACAATGCAAGAACAGCAAGGTCAGTATCAATGTATAGAATCAATCCAGGACTTAAGAAAGATTCTTTTTCTCACTATTTTATCTGGCTGAAAAATCCAGCAAAACAGCCCGAAAGAGTAACACTCTTTTAGTGAGATGGGATCCAGATTTCATACTTGGTCTCCGCGTCCCGCTCAGGCGAGATAAGATGCACAGAGATGACAAGCACTAATTTCTGGTAGGCTGTCCCAGCCAATCGCCAACCCGTGCGATTCCCCTTCACCTGGGCAATCTAGCAGACTGTGCCAACTGAGTTGGTACAACACAGTCTCTGATCCCTCAGATGGCTGCCTCCATGCGCTACCATATGCGCCACATATGTAGCCTACATGGTCAAGCTGACCCGACCTACTCCCTGGACCACCACGTGCTATGCTGAGCAACGAGAAGCGATAAATCCCTTCTCTGTAACACGCAGGTGAAATCCCGCACCGTCTGAAGATAGATGGACGTGCCCACTGAGTGGGTACAACACAGCTCCAACGATAGTCAGAACAGTGAGGTTTCGCGTCAGAAGGCATTACGTGCTTGATATTTTAGCGTTTGGATTTTAACGGTCTTTTATCTTCTTACTATCAGGCAAATCCTATGGCTATAGCAGAAGATAAATAAATCATGCTGTTCTACTTATTTAAACAATAAAAGAAAGCATGCATCTTATGTGGTAAAAGCCCATAGCCTAAGTAAGACCTTAAGATACTTAAGTCTTCACTTGCTCTTCTTGGGTCTTTAGCATCTCATCTAGTCCAACCCAGGGCCCTTGCGCCAAGAGCACCTCAGGTGCGCCACCAGCTGAATGCCCCTCTGGGATGTGTGCCTTGAATTCTTGTCTGATTAAAAATACATTTTAATCTATCTAGACAAGATTGACTCGCAGGTCAATTACATTTTATAAATTAAAGACAATGTGATTCGCAGATCACAAATAAATATTAATTTATAATTAACCAGGCACGCAGGCCCCAGCACAGCACACATTTAACATGGGCAGCCCACATAAGAATAAATAAACAAGCATAGGCATCAAACAACATGTGATCCAATTAAAAGAAAATAAATTTTGAAAACCCCATTGGCATCAATTTTAATTTTCTTATGTGCCCTACAACCTTACAATGGTCCATTGATAGGGATCCACTCATTCATCTAGTCAGATCCTCTGCCCCTTGCATGCACCAAGTCCTAACTGACTCGAGTTGACCTAATGGTCAACCATGCATGCGCCAAGGGCTGAACAACCCTCATGAGGTCTGGCAAGCGGGTGTGACCCCGGGCCTAACTCATGTGTGTTCAATGGTTGTCTCAACCAGACCTCGCTACACGCCTAAGATGCAATCGACCTATAGCCACCTCGTGCTTGCGCACAGGTGCCATCTGGTCGATCCATCTCGGCTGTCAGATGGTCTGATCAGACTATTGGATCTAACCTAGAGGTGACTTCAACCCCATCAACCCATCTAAGGGTTTATAGTAGGCGCCACTTAGATCTAGTCATAGGCGCGCATGTTAGGTTTTTGATAAAATAACATGAACTAAGCGCCAACACAAGACATGCGACAAGATGAACAAACAACATGCGCCAACATAAGGTAAACATCTTACTTTCGCATGAAGAAATAACATGTAAGTTTCGCATGTCAACAAGATCTAAGCATACATGTAAATGCGCAACCAAGGATCACAAAATATAACAAGCAATCATATTACATGCTTGAACCGCATGGCTCTGATACCAATTGAAGAGTCCCCTTCAAGGGGGAGCGCAAGCAGATGAAACCCCTTTCAAGAGGGGGGCGAAAAAACCCTTAAGGGTGGCGCATAAAAATTGCAAGCGGAAGCAAGGGTTTTTCATGGATCTTAGCAAGATAATATGATCAACTTGATGAAGTTTAGATCCATACCAAAGCCATGAGGAAGATGGCGACTTGGAAGAGAAAGATCGAAAGGGATCTTCTCCCTAGTTGACGCACACAAGATGATGTGCTTGCTCCTTGTAGATCCTTGTGCTAGCAAGGTCCTTCAAGGGTCCCTCTCGTATGGTAAGGAAATGAGAGATGATGTCTAGGCTTGCCGAACCTCCACCAAGACCTCGCCTTCTCCACGCCAAAGTCTCGTCAAGCAAGAGCAAGGAGACGAGAGTTGAATGGAGCGTTCAAGTCATTTGGCGTTCAAGGGAACATGCGCTAAATGACTTTCCAAACTTGGAAAGTCCATTAAGCCATGCGTTCATGATCACTAAATCGATCAAAACGCCAAAACAATGAACCATACGTTCAAGCTCCTGAACCGGTTCAAAGTAAATGTGTTCGGTCCAAAGGCCAAACCAAGCCAGCCCAAGCCAATCGGTCTAGATCAACTAAACCCTAAGGTTTCCAATCTAACCGTTCATCTCATGATGCTCTTGATCTCACCGATCTAGCATCAATCCTCTCGATCGAAGCTTACCGATGGCAAGCCCTAATCAATCAAACATGATCAGACCAGATCTCACTTACAATCAGAGATTAAATCCCTTTAAACTGAACCCAAACAATTCAGTCCACACGATCTGACTCAAGTAAGCCATATCAACAAATTGTGCGACCCTAAGGGTTTCCTTTAAATGTTGGTAACGATAACTTACATTATCACGATCAGTGAGGGGTATCTAGCAACACATCACTGTCTCCCGATATAAAGGAAAGAGTCTTCCAAGACTACACCCAAACCATAGCACAAGTGTGAATCCACTTCACAAGGCATGCATGTATCCTTTGCCACTGGATGTTCTTATTGGACAAGCGTGTCAAGCCTGTAGCTCCAATATGATGAGCATGATTAGATCAGATGCACATAGTCACCTGGGTATGGCCATACACTTTCTCAATCATCTCATCTAGGGGGCCCCTATAGAACACCACACTCCTTCAACAAGGAGACGGCAATCCTCTATCTATCACTAGTGCCCTAACCTGACTCATGATCATTATCCAAGATAGTCTATAACCATTATGTTTCAAATGATATTAAACTACCTCAAAACAATGACAATCATCATTTAGAAACACAAGTGATCTCAAGTCAGAGGACATGTGCCACTTGTTGCAATCAAGGATCATTCACATTGTGACAAGCAATTGAATGTCCTAGAAGGGTCTGTCCAGTACATCCAATGTACCCATGAGTCTACATCTTATTCCATGCTCGAAGCATCCTATAAGATTAGAATACATATTAGTCTCAATCATATCAAGGCTGTCTCATGTTCACCAAGATATATCGACTAAGGACATTTAGCATGTCAGCCTAGCTGAACAGCATTGAGACATTAATCAGAAGTACACTTATTACAGCAGACAAGGTAACAATCTGAATAACAACCATGCCTTTATAAACTTAAGAGTTTATTACATGATACTGATACAATCCCAAGGCCTCAAACATTAGCCTTAAGGGCATACCCCAACAGATTCCAGTCACGGCCATGAAGACCATCACGGCTAGGCCATAATTACCTTGGTGAAATTCCAAAAAAATGTGGATCTCAGACGCAAACAAAAGCATGGGGGTGATCATCATCATGGCCCAGCCGTGAATGCCACGGCAAACTCCAATGCACTGGTCAAGGCCGTGAACACCCCTGATGGCTCCGTTTCACCCCGGCGGCCCCATTTCGACGTGCACAACCCTCCCTACCACGTTCACCCATCCAAGGAGGGCCCAAGAGAACCCAACAAGGTGGTAATCCGGCGATCCCAACGTTCAAGTCAACCATCGGATCGCCATATGGGAGTCATCATCCCGCTTTCGGTCCACACTGAAGTCATCTAACCCATGGGCCTCACAACCCGACCTTCTGAAGGCCCAGCCCAAGACGGATATCACAATCACCTCAATAACACAGCCCAAGAGCATGCTTCAACCGTGATGAATCTGCCCACGATTTCCAAATTCTGCTGCTTTGTCGCGGCTTACTCCGAGTTGTTTTGACGATTGTTCCCACCCTCTGCGGACTCAAGGACATGCGCAGAAGCTACACTTCAATTGGTAGGAGTTTGTTTCATTTTGTCTTTTGTTGCAGCTTGACTACCTTTTGGCTGCAAGAGTAGGTAGCTCTTAGGATTTCTATTTTGTCCTGTTCCCCTCCCTTCTTATCCTATAAAAGAAGGAGGTAGGTTAGCATTAGTTTTTAGTTCTCTAGTAGAAGGTAGAGTTCTCCTACTGAGCAGAGTGCCTCCAGCTTGTGGAATTCGTTGTCGGTGCCTCGATTCCAGAGTTTATAAGAGTCGTGATTGGTGCCTCAACTCAGTAATGGGTTTCCAGCCCTGTAAGAAGTAAATCCCACTGCTTCCATTGGGTCAGGTTCACCTGTTTTTGAAAGTTCTATTGTGTTTTCGGCAAGCTTTACCTCTTTCACCTTTCACCCACAAGCATCCGTACATCGGAGGCGTGGACGATTTTCTATTCTTTGGTGTGTTTTTAGGCTCATAGGCATGTGAGCTAAGCCCTGCGAATCCGCTGTGCCCTAAATATGTGCTGCGCTTAAGATTGCCAAGAGCTTAGTGTGAAAATTTTATAGTCTTGAGTGCCATTGTTTCCGCGCTTGCACTAGTGTTGCCCTGAAACGAGTTCGTTGCTAATTTCATCATGTTTTCTTACTGTAATTCCGATCATTTTGACTTCCCTCGCGTCAAGATCCTCTCTCATTTTCTGTGCATCATGTAAAGACCGTAAAGTACGGCACTAAGGACCCCTCCCCCCTATTGTAGCTGCATTAGTGTTGCTTTAGGGTTTCTAGCAATAGTTATGTGGTTAATGAATAAAAAATTCATAGTAAATTATATATTAATGCATAGTATTTTTAAGTCATTTTTATGCTCTTTTATTTATTTTTTTAATTTATTTGCTCAAATATTTAGTAATCTACATCTCTTCTCGTTTTTATTATATTTCATGGAGAAGTGACCAATTTATGATAGATTTTGAAGCATCTGTTTGCACGAATGAGTTCATGACGATGAGACGAAGCTGCCCATTGATTTTAGGATAAAATAGACTTTAAATGAATTACGGTACTGTAGTGATGTTCCGGAATTACGGTACTTTAAATGAAAATCTTCCGGAATAACGGTACCGTAAAGTTCCTTACGGCAGTACCGTAAACTCCATCGATTCTCTGATAAAAAACAATCCAAAGTACGGCACTGTAGTGATGTTTAGGTAGTGCCGTAATCATACGAAATCTTCTGCCCGAAAAAATTCTAAATTACGGTACCGTAAAGGTCTTGTTGGGGGTGTCGTAATTTGCTCTGAAGCTCCAAATTTTCTGAAATTTGACGTGTGATCTCCTTTTGATGTTGTGAATTCAATTATGCACTTGGATTGCTTGAAATCGACTGAAAAATATGCCATTTTGCTTGAAAATCATTAAAAATAGAAAAGAGTGCAGATTCCGCAGATATTGATAAAAAGGGCATAAAAATAAGCAAAGTCTATGAATATGACACAAAATCACCAACAAAATAACATAGAAATTTTGATGAATTTCGGTGTCATCAAACACATAAGGCTCAAACTTTGCTTGTCCTCAAGCAAAAACCAAGAAAATTTCAAAAATTGGTCATAGACATAGACTTTCTCATGGAAAATAAATTTCTAACACACAATCACTAATGAAAAATTCTCATTAATTGCATCATAAAATTTTAAACAGATATATCATCTTCTAAATCCAATTCTCAAGATCCATAACTTAGTTGAATAAAACTTCGCAACTTGTATAAAAGACAGAATCTCAATCTCATGACTTCATCCAATTTTTTAGTTTAAATTTATCATACTTTTGTTTTCATGAATTGAGTGTCCAAAATCTTTTTCCACTCTAATTTTTTTTTCTTTCTGCATTATTGACATTCTCTAATTCGATTACCATATTTTTTCTGGTGACGAAGTTAGAGTGCACTCACCACATAGTCAGTGTAATAGAACTCATGTCTTTTTAGAAAGAATTTTACTAAAGACAGCGGAGTTTATGTGAATAGATTCTTCTCATCATTTCTTTTTTTATTTATTTTTTAGACTTCAACCCATGTCTTAGGTACCACTGTCAATTTTACACAGTGCCAAGTAGGGGAGTCACTTACTATTTTTGTGGATTTTGGACTCTTTCTTCCCAACAAATAGTAAAATAAAAAAAACTTCAATGAGATTAATCAATTGACATCAATTCAAAATTTCATACTCATATGCAAATTTTATTCAAAAAGTAGCTTCACTTTTAAATAAAATTCTTCAAACAACATATCTCCCTAAAATCTCACTTGTCAACCAATGAAAAATCTCAAAAGCAGACATGTATAAGAGAAATAAATTTGACATGATAGGTCTATTTATAATCTCAATTTTGAATTCACTTATCAACATCAAATATCAATCAAGTCATATACAATAATTTCAAAAGTTAGATCAAGGCCATTCATATCAAAATTTACTCATCATCATCAAATATTAACATGTCATGTCATCAAAATATTTTCAAGTGAATACAACCATATTGAAAAGAATATCATCATCAAAAATTTCATCGAGTATTATACAACCATATCGAAGATAAATCATCAACATCTTTATATAACCGCATCGAAGATCAAAAAGATAAGCATGAAAAACAGAGTAGTAGTGCCGGCGGACATAGATATGCAGAAGAAGCATCCTTCCCTTCAACACATAAAATATCAATAAGATACAGAAAGTGAAAGACAAAAGACAAAAGGGAAAAGCGATACTCACAAGACTCTACCAATCTTCATCGCCATCAGATCCTATCTCTTCGGTGCTCTGTGCTGCGGTGACCATAGGATCAATAGGTGGTGTTCTCTAGTGCCCTCCATACTCTCCACTCCTCCTGGGGTCCTGAAAATCAAAACGCTCGTATAAGAAGTTCCCCATCTCCTCCATGTAGGTACTCAGATTTTCAATGTCTTTATGCATGTGATGCATAGAATCAGTCATCTGGCTCATGGAACCTCTCATGTCACTCATTGTGTTCATCACTCTCTCCATCCTCTGCTCCTGTCGGTACAGCTGAGTGGAGAGATATCTAAATCCGGGGTCGAAGGCACTAGAGAATCTACTATCAGAAGTCCGATGGGTGGAAGAATCTGCAGCTCCAGATGGCTGCTCCATGCCCATCCCAAAAGGATCATCACTACCACGCCAGGTGGGTGGTGGTGGTATAGTACTAAGAGGGAGCGGCATAGCAATGTCGGCATCTTCTGGAACCAACCTCTAGTTCTCTTGGTTTCTAACTGTGGTCTTCTCGGTGTATGGAAGTGGTAACTTATGTCCTCTAGGTCCAAGAATCAGTGAAAAACCATCTCCTTCTCTTATCACCATTTTCATTGCAATACAAGACTCCATGTCAAGTCTTGGACTCCCTCTTGCAATCTCTGTCCCATATGGCTCAACTCTTAAGTACAGGGCTATAGGTGTAATGAAACCACATATCACAATAGCTCCTTTCTTTGCCCTAGCAACTTTTTCTAAGTGTTTCATGAAGAAAAAGGCAACATCTAAGGGATATTCAAATAGCATGCTCCATAAAAAGAACAACTCAGTTTGCCTCACCATCCCATCATTGTCACCTCTACCAAAGACAGTGTGGGCCAAAACTCTGTGGACATACTTGATGCAAGGATTGGAAATCTTTGAAGCCCTAGCAATAAGTGCTAAAAAGTGGGCCTCTTCAGTGATTTGGTTCCAAAATACATCCTCAGCATACCCCACTGAAACTAATGTGCGGCCTCCTGTACCAACTGGAAGATGGTTCTCAAGTCTCGCATGGACAGCTGCCTTTCTACATTAGCCATGCGGAAGGTGATATTACCATCTGCATGTCTTTCACTATACTCATACTGCACATCAAAACTATTCAAAAATTCAAGCACCAATGGTAGATATGTTTGTGGTGTCCTTTGGAAGAATCTCTAGGCTTTGATTTGCTCAAACATCCACATGACATCTTCATGCAAACCCAATGTCTCTAAGGTTCTCTTATCAGCATACTTGGTGGCAATCACTCTTCTCTCAACTAGTTGATTATATCTTGTAGCTTGAATTTAATTTCTGAACAAAATTCCGTGTGGGTTGGGTGGAAAGGAAGGCTCAGCTGGTGCCTTTCCTTTTCTCTTGGCAACAAGTCCCTTGGTTCTTGGTGGCATTGTTACAATCACAAGCTGCAACTAAGATTCAACATAGATATAGCAAGTATATAGTAAGCAAGCAAAGATAACACTCCCAATCATCATCAACAACATTAATCAAGTAAGATGTCAACTTAAAATTAAGCTTGAACTCAAAAATCAATGAAAAATCGAAAAGGGCGACTATAAACAGTAAACCTTAAACATGTTCATCACGTTTCAACTCATATCTCTCTAGAAATCAGCTCAAATCTCTCAAAATAAGAAGGAAACAGTACCCTATCCTCTCACGAGCAGATAGAAACAAGAAGCCCTAAAAATGATGGAGAAACAGAAACACACGAGCAAAGGGGGCGGAATCTAGGTCAAAACTCGCTAAAACAGTGAAATCGGACGAAAGAGTACCAAATCGGCGAAAATAACAGGACGGGAAGAGTCGCCGGTGTCTTTCGAAGGTCGGAGCTCCAAGATTGGCACACGAGCAAGCGAGAAAAGCTCAAAACGTCACTAAGAACCCTTGGTTTACGGCATGTTTATCGCGTGTCGCGGATATAATTACGCCCGTAACAAATTTTACGGCAGTGTCGTAACGGGTAAAAACTTTCGGCTCAAAAATTGTAAAGATTATGGTACTGTTAAAATGTTTACGCCAGTACCGTAATGGGTCGAAACTCTCGGGTCGGAAACAAGTGTCCATTACGGTACCGTAAATAGTTTTACGGTGGGGCCGTAATATTGATCAGAGATTTTTTTTAAAAAAAAAATTCAAAATTCAAAAAATTAAAAATTAAAATTTAAAAAATTCAAAAATTACGGCACCGTAAACAAATTTACGGTACTGCCATAAAACGACTTAACTCTCGGGAAGATTTTGTCACAAAATACGGTACCGTAAAGAAATTAACGGTGGTACCGTAATGAGTTAAAACTCTCTGGTCAAAAATAATCGGGATTACGGTACCGTAAAGGATATTACGGAAGTGCCGTAATTTCGCGCCAAATCTTGATTCCTATAGAAAAAATTGTAAAAATTAGTTCTCAAATAAAATGAAAACAAAGTAAATAAAAGAAAGCAAAACTAAAGTTAGAAAGCTTGGGTTGCCTCCCAAGAAGCGCTAATTTAAAGGTCATTAGCTTGACCCTTTTGCACTCGAATTTGATCGTGAACTTCTCAATCGCCCTTCCGATCTTTCTTTTGGTTGGGCATCTCTTCGAATAACATAAGGCTCAGCCTTGAAAAAGTCTCTAAATTTGCTCAGGATTTTCTTTCCTTTGTCTTTCAGCTTAGATCTTCTTTTCTTTCTTCTTGCCTTTTTCTTCTACAATTTCTTATCAATATCCTTAGAAAGATTGTTAGTTTCAGAATTTGAGGTCTCATCAAACAAACTAGAAACATCAATAACAACATCATCAAATATTTCAATACTGCAACATGAACCAGAGTAAGAAAGTTTATTCAGTGAATCATTAAGATTGAATTCAATTTTGTGGTCACAGATATCAAGAGTGATCTTTCCTTCTTTCACATTTATGTTTGCTTTAGCAGTGGCTAACAGTGGTCTACCAAGAACTATAGGGTTTTTGTGATTTTCTTCCATATCTAATACCACAAAATCTACAGGCATGAAAAACTCACCTATCTTGATTGGAACAGCAGGCTTAATCTCGAAGTTATTAGCCTCAATTGCTGGTCTAGCAATGCTTGAGTGGATTTCTTGTGGATTAGGGGCTGCATAATCCCTCAATGTTTTATGGTTATTCGCCATCTCCACAATTTCTTCTTGTATCTCCTGTGATATTTCTTGTAAATCCTCTTCCAGTATTAACTTCCTGCGCACTCTAAGTGTTTTGTTAATTTTCGGATCCAATGGAACAAGTGGTCCTGATCTAAGGCTCCTGTGCATGCAAAATAGATAGATCAAGTGATTTCAAGAAAAATAGAAAAAAAATAGAAAAATAAACACCTAGTCTAGCAATAATCTCAATATCTCCGATATCAAGAAAAATTAAGGTCCCCGGCAACGGCGCCAAAAACTTGTTGTGTCCGTAAGTGTACGGATACTCAAAGTAATAAAGAAAGTATCGAATGCACAGGGATCTATGTTGCTGAGTACCGAATAATTGATTTTTCACTATCTAGGCAATCGAAAGAGTGCAAACTAGCAAACAAAGACCAAAGCACTGAAACGGAATTATCAGAGAGAGAAGCTGGGGACTAGGGTTTCATTCACTCTAATTTCTATGACTAGACATGAATAATGATTTTGTCAGTTTAATGTCATTATGATAAAGATGTAATTTACTTTAATAAAAGGGTTGTCTCACTTTCATGTAGACAACCATGCAGAGATCAATCCACGCTCTCGCACAAGATTTATCCCAAGTTAAAGATAAGTAAATCATCAAACGAAGAACTCAAGGATCACTTTCGTGCATCTGAATTCTAGGTTGATAATCTCTAGTGGAATCTCAAGGATCACTTTCGTGCATCCGAGTCTCGATACTAGTTTTACTCATGGTTCTCCAACGTTCCGATCCTTGCTTTTGCACAAGATCTCCACGTTTGATAACTTAGGCTCAATCTTTAGATTCATATCATTATCATGACAACTAATCTACTAGAATTAAACAAATAAGAAATAACCTAAGAAGGTTCCTAATATGCAATTCTAGGGTTCCAAGTTCTCAAGCAAATTACTTTTCAGTCTATTGCGAAAAGTCTAAAATATGCACAATAATATGGATCTAAAAAGAGTCTAAGATCAATTACCACATGAGTAAAATTATCATGCTAAGATTAAACGTGGCAGAATAATGGAAAAATAGTCATCTAATCATTAAAATTCAAGTGAATTACTCCCTCATATACCAAAGAGTGTCTAAGCTTGCATGGAAGGAAGATTACAATAATTCATGTTGAAGGAAATCGAAAACAGAGAAGAAGGAGAAATTACGGTACAGCCGTAAAGAAGTTTACGACCGTAATCTTGGCGCAACAGCGGCGGCGCTCGGATTTGTGTTGATTTCTCCTCTGTCAGATCTCCAATCACGCTGAAACTTCTGGGACACCTTCTCCTCCTCTATGCATAGATTCCACTCAAATTTCACAGCCAGAGATGTGCTGGAGGCTTCCCGGTGGCGAACCCTAAGGCGGACATGTGAAACTCGATTTCTCCCTATCTGATGGATGAAAAATTAGGGCTTTTGGTCTGCTTGTCCTCCTCTCGGTGATGGCTCTCCTTTTGCTTCTTACAGAAACGTATTTAGTGGCCTGGATCGATCGCAACCATCTAAGCAAAAATTGGGCTTCGGAGTTGACCGGGAAAATCATGAGCTGGGTTGTAATTCTGGGCATGAAGGATTTTACGGTGGTGTCGTAATCTGGACAGCAAACTCTCGGGTTGAAAACTTCTGGAATTACGGTACCGTAACATGTTTTATGGCAATGCCGTAATGTCAACAATCTTTCGGGTTGAAAATCTTCCGAAATTATGGTACAGTAAAGTTCCATACGGCAGTACCCTAAACTCCATTGATTCTCTGATAAAAAACAATCCAAAATACGGCACCATAGTGATGTTTACGGTAGTGCCGTAATCATACGAAATCTTCTGCTCGGAAAAATTCCAAATTACGGTACCGTAAAGGTCTTGTTGGGGGTGCCGTAATTTGCTCTGAAGCTCCAAATATTCTGAAATTTGACGTGTGATTTCCTTTTGATGTTGTTAATTCAATTATGCACTTGGATTGCTTGAAATCGACTGAAAAACATGCCTTTTTGCCTAAAAAATCATTAAAAAAAGAAAAGAGTGTAGATTCCGCAAATATTGATAAAAAGGGCATAAAAATAAGCAAAGTCTATGAATATGACACAAAATCACCAACAAAATAACATAGAAATTACGATGAATTTCGGTGTCATCAGCTGTTCGTCCATCAGAGGCGTGGCATCTCTTGTCTTGGTTTGTTTCAGCTGCGTAGGCGCACGAGTTGAACCCCGCACAACCGCAATCCCCCAACGCCGGCTAAGCTTAAAACGCGCTCAGAGAGCCGCAGGAATTCGCTAAATTTGGTACGAGGTTAGTGCAGTGTATTATTTAGTGGGTGATGTTCTCTTCATTCATATTCGTGTTGCCCTAATCGAACTCGTCACTATCTTCGTCGTGTTTTCTACCAACTTACCTGCACCTCTCTGACGCGTTTTCTCTTCCCTCTGTAATGCCCTTGATTTTCTGAATTATGATTTAAGGTTAGAAATTCAGTTTCTGTATTTTTATCGGTTAAAATTTTGGGATTTTTGCCTAATTGTAGGACTTTTCCCTACAGGGCAAAAATAATTATTTTTGTTGGGGCTTCGAACCCTCAACCTTGACTATTTGCTCCTGGAATTCTTCCACCATGGTGGCGCATATTTCTGTGTTATTGGAGTGGCGCATGGTGGTTAAGCCCAGGTAAGCCCATTAAAGCCGATTTCCACTTAAGTTAATTGGGTTATTGGATCTTGGATCCGTTTGGGGTGGAAAAAAAAAAAAAAGGGGAAAATTCGTGAGAGCTCCTCTCCCTCACGATTTTTGGTTTGTTTCTTGCCCTAGCCGCCTGTGTTGTCGCCCCTCACTGTGCTTGGCGCTCCTGCAAAATTTCTGACGCTGGTGGTGGCAGACTGGTGCTGGACGAACTTTCTGGAGACCCCTGATCCCCTGTTTTGGCGTTTTCTCTGTGGGCGATTTTTCTGGTGAGTAATTCGATCCTAAGGAGTCTAATCCGAATTAAAATTCGTTATTTGCCATGATTATTCGTATGGGGTTGAATTCAAATAATTATAGGGTTTTAAAATCCTGTTCTGCGGAAATCTGCATTCGTTAATCTGACCTTTGTGTACTATAACCCCAATATCTCATGGCCTATAGATCCAAATCGCACGAGATAAATTTTGTATGAAACTAGATATGTTTGGCTTTAATTTGAATATGATATCGACCATATCCGAGCGGTATTCGTATTTCAATCTGTATTGCAATCCAGCGGTACAAAATCAGTTTTCTGAAATTCTGGATTTCGACCTTTATGTGTTCGAACCATCATATCTCCCTAGGTATAGCTCGAAATCTTGTCAAATCAGTTTTATTAGACCGTAGGCTCGAAGAGCTTTATTTTGACTCCCATAACGCCTATTTTCGATTAGTTATTGGATCTGAAATAAATGTCGCAAGTCTGATATATGAATCTGTTTTCTTGAAATCTGAAATTCTGACCTTCCTATGTTCGAACCCTTATATCTTCCTGTATAAAATTCGAAATCTTGTGAAACCAGTTTTATTGGAAACTAGATTCAGAGAGCTTCATTTTGAATACAATATTGACTAGCTTTGGTTCGAAATTGGACTAAAAATATATTTTGCAATCTGACAATATAAATCTGCTATGTTTTGGTTAGACGAATATTCCTTTGTGAGAAAAATTTACATTGTATGGTTTAACCTCTTAAATTGTGGTCTGTAGTTCTTCTAAAATTTATTTGTTTGATGAGAAATTTTAGAGAAAACAAAATTGGGGATTTAACTAAGAACTTAGGAATTTTCGAAAATATAGTTCGAGCCAATTTTGGGGCTTTGGTCAATTTTCTTCACGAGCGTGTAATTAAAATTATCTGTAGTGGGGGACTGAAATTATTTACATGAAATTTGTGCGTTCCGTTAAGGTTCTGAAAGTGGCGCCCCTTACAGTAATTTTATAGCTCACGGTTTTAGAAATTTTGAGGAGATTATTTCATGAATAATTTCTGTTCTGTGTTTAAATGTTTGTTATATGAATAATTTCTGTTCTGTATTTAATTGTTTGTTATGTGGATATTTCCTATTCTGTTTATATGTTGTGAAGTTTCTGAAAACCTTGAATGTGTTAAAACATTTGTGAGAACATAGAATGGTTTGACATGAATTAAGGTTAGTTGTAAGGAATTCACTCATATAAATTCTGTTCTGTGTTTAAGGACTGGATATTAGGGTGTGTCATTTTCTGGTTTGTTAGACTTTGGGCATAATGTAAGAATTAAGTAGTGGTTGATCCTACTTCTCCGTTTCAGTATAATCTGTTCTGTAAAATTATGCCCTAGTGTAGCACTCTTCCGTGTCCTTACCCTCCTTCTGTGGCGCTGTAATGGTGCTGATAGTCTACTACGACCCTTGAGACACTATTTCTGTTCTGGGTATTGGAGGCCAGAGTGCCACGTCCTAACAAGACGGGGGCCACCCACTGATACCTCCTCTACCATTCAGTTCTGGGTTTTGGAGGCCAGAGTGCCACGTCCTAACAAGACGGGGGCCACCCACTGATACCTCCTCTACCATTCAGTTCTGGGTTTTGGAGGCCAGAGTGCCACGTCCTAACAAGACGGGGGCCACCCACTGATACCTCCTCTACCATTCTGTTCTGGGTATTGGAGACCAGAGTGCCACGTCCTGACAAGACGGGGGCCACCCACTGATATCTCCTCTACCATTCTGTTTCTGATATGCATGCATTGTCTCGTCCTCGGCAGAGGTGGGGTCAGACCTTCTGTGGTCACCAGGCCTTCCGTGGCCTTTCTGTTTCCGATGTAGACTATCCGTTTGGACTCTGAAAATTCTGATTTTCTGTCTGTCAGTTCTGATTTCTGTAGTTCTGTTTCGATCTGTATTTAGATGTATTAGGCGGTGTGGTTAGTTGGTATGGGTTGGTATATTCATATCCTACCTGTTTGATGCCTATTGTTACAAGTATCTGTATTTGATTGTGTTTGTTTCTGATATGAGCATGCATGTTAAGTTGATTTATCTTATCTGTTAAATAAAAAGAATTTCAACTTAAGTATGATATTTTTGATGTGTACTATGGATGACTTTTAGTGTCTTTTACTCACTGAGCTTTTTAGCTCACCTCCGTTGTTTAAATGTTTTCAGGTGAGACATCAAGACAGTACTTGCTACAGCTAATATGACGCTAATGTTTGATGTCATTTCTAAGAATAGTCTTCTGAAGATTTATCAGGCCTGCGTGCCTAATTTATTATGACCTATATGACATGTTTTATCTCCTGAGGGCTTATGCCTGTTTTCAGGATATTATATTATAGTTGTTTCGTTTAAATTATTGGATACAAGTCTTGGATTCTTTTAGTGAATTGGTTCTTATTTTGAAATGTCCGATTTGAGATGTGTAACCGAATTTGTGTTGTTTTAATATCTGAATAATCAGTTCTGCATATTTCTGAAATTCCACATATGTGTAGTGTGGACATTTGTTGTTGTTACATGTGTGTCTGTGCAGCAGTAGTTTAGTATACTTGCTGCCGGATTTTTCTGAACTTCCGGATTTCTATTTCCTAGTAAATCGATCCTATTCAGTTCTGTGCGGTTTTCAGTTCCGTAGTAATGTCCTTCGATGCCGCTTTCTTCTTGTGTTTTAATGGAAGAGTAAAAATTTTTGAAACCCCGTATTTTACTTGTATGCGTGTGGGGTGTGATTCTGAGGGATGTTACAGATGGTATCAGAGCATTTTTTACTAGCAATTAGAAACTCCAGGGAAGGAAAACTCTGTTTGTGTATTGCTAGAAACCAAGTTAGGATCTGATTTGTGATTGAATATTGGTTGTTATTCTACTGTGTTATGTGATGCAGGTAAACATAATGGTGCGACCAAGAGCTAGCAGTAGCAACGGTGATCAACAGCCTGATCTGAGGCAGACCATGGAGGCTATGACTGCTATGATGCAACAACAGAACGCATTCATTCAGCAGCAAACTCAGATGATGCAGCAGCAGCAGGCGCAGCACATGGAGGTTCAGCAACAGTTATTGCAGCGGCTGTCGCAGACACAGTCTCAGTCACAGGCACAACCGGCTGGTTCTTCTCTGGGTGATGGCGCACATCAACGATATGCTCGGTTGGTTCGAGAGTTTCAGCACCTGAACCCAACTGCATTTTATGGTAGTCCGGGGCCCAGAGCAGCTGAGGATTGGCTTTTAACACTGGAAAAGATTTTCCAGGTTTTGCGCTGTGATGATGCAGACAAGCTATGTTTGTCTGTCTTCATGTTGCGTGGAGATGCCGAAGATTGGTGGAAGGGAGTTGTCAGACTGGCGGCAACTGAATCCAGAGTTGTTGACTGGCAGTATTTCATGATGAAGTTCAATGCCAAGTTTTTCCCCTCTAGCTTATCTGAGGAGCGCGAGGTGGAGTTTATTCATCTTGAGCAGGGCGACCTGACGGTGGATCAGTATGAGGCCACATTCGCTCGGTTGTCGGGGTATGCTCCTCACTTAGTCAACACCGAGGAAAGAAGAGCCAAGAAGTTTCAGCGGGGTTTGAGGAAAGATATCAGGACAAGGGTAGCTATGCTACACTTGGAAACTTATGCTGAAGTGGTAGACAGGGCTCGCACTGCTGAGAGGTGCATTGCGGAGATGGCTGCAGATATTATTCCAGTCACTGCACCCGCCCCTACTTCTGTGACTTACGCACCCACTCTGGGTGGTAAGGATAAGAAGAATTTCAAGAGGAAGAAAGACAATAAGGGCAGATACCAACCTTATCAGAAGCCAGCCAGCACAGTTTCTCAGAATGGCAAGAAGTGTCTCCACTGTGGGAGCACTAAACATCAGGATAATGAGTGCTACAGGAAGACTGGCGCTTGCTTCAGATGTGGTAAGGCGGGGCATATGATTAGGGACTGTCCTATGCCGGATGCTAGAGGACAGGGTCAGGGTGAGAAGCCTACTGTGCAGACTCGCGTGTATGCCATCGCGGAGAGGGATGCTTCGGCTTCGAAGTCCGTGGTGGAAGGTACACTTTATGTGTTTAGTTATTTGGCACGCATTCTTTTTGATCCTGGTGCCAATTTATCCTTTGTGTCTGCATGTTTTGCATCATGTCTGCCTGTGTTGCCTAGGATACTTGATTTCTGTATTTCTGTTCATACACCTATGGGTGAGGCCGTATCTACAGATATAACATACCCTGACTGTTTGATTAAGGTAGAAGGATATGATTTACCTATTGACTTGATTAGTCTTTCTATGAAAGACTATGACATCATTCTGGGCATGGATTGGCTGTCTGCCTATCATGCTACTTTAGATTGTTTTGAAAAGCTAATTACTCTGCATCTAAGTGATGGACAGCAACTGGTTATCCAAGGCCGGATTTCAGAACAAGAGCCTTTGGTGATATCTCATCTGCAGGCCAGGAAGCTTTTAGCCCAGGGCTGCAAGGGGTATCTGGCGCATGTCAAGGTGCAGACTGAGCCTGATTTGGATCTGGCTAAAATTCCTGTGGTAAGAGAGTTTGCTGACGTCTTCTCTGATTTATCTGGGTTACCACCCAGCAGAGAAGTTGAGTTTGGTATCGAGTTATTGCCAGGCACAGCACCGATATCTAAAGCTCCTTACAGGATGGCAACTTCCGAACTGACAAAGCTGAAGAAGCAACTGGAAGAACTATTAGAGAAGGGGTATATTCGGCCCAGTGTTTCTCCATGGGGAGCACCTGTGTTATTTGTGAAGAAGAAGGATGGTACTTTGCGCATGTGCATCGATTACCGTCAACTCAATCAGGTGACTGTTAAGAATAAGTACCCATTACCCCGTATTGATGATCTCTTTGATCAGTTGCAGGGTGCTACTGTATTCTCTAAAATTGACCTGAGGTCTGGCTATTATCAGATGAGTGTTCGGGAGGAGGATGTACCTAAAACTGCATTCAGGACCAGGTATGGGCACTATGAATTTCTTGTTATGCCCTTTGGACTGACAAATGCTCCTGCGGTGTTTATGGATCTGATGAACAGGGTATTTCATGAGCTCCTGGACAAATGTGTGGTCGTCTTCATTGATGATATTCTGATCTACTCCAAGAATGCGCAAGATCACTCTCAGGATTTGCGCAAGGTGCTGGAGATTCTGCGGCTGAAGCAGCTGTATGCTAAGGCCAGTAAATGTGAGTTCTGGCTAGATCAGATTGGCTTTCTGGGACACATTATTTCTAGCCAGGGTGTGTCTGTGGATCCAGTGAAGGTGGAGGCCATTCTTCACTGGGGAAGACCAACTACAGCGACCAAGGTCAGAAGTTTTCTGGGCTTAGCTGGATACTACCGCCGCTTTGTGGAGGGTTTTTCCAAGCTGGCGGGTCCTCTGACTAAGCTAACTAGAAAGAATTTGAAGTTTGAGTGGTCTGATGATTGTGAGTCTAGTTTTCAGGAACTGAAAAAGAGACTGACCAGTGCTCCTATCCTCATCATTCCCTGTGATGGAGAGAAGTTCATTGTTTACACTGATGCCTCTGGTAAGGGTCTGGGTGCTGTACTGATGCAGCAAGGAAAAGTAGTCGCTTATGCTTCAAGGCAACTCAAGGATTATGAAGTAAACTACCCCACTCATGATTTGGAGTTGGCAGCTGTAGTTTTTGCCTTGAAAATCTGGAGGCACTATCTGTTTGGACAAACATTTGAATTGTTTACAGATCACCAGAGCTTGAAGTATATCTTCACTCAGAAAGAGCTGAATATGAGACAGAGGCGATGGCTTGAATTGATAAAGGATTATGACTTCACCATCCAATATCAGTCTGGTAAAGCCAATGTGGTGGCTGATGCTCTTAGTCGGTATCCTGTGACTCAGATAGCTGCACTGCGAGTCCAGGAGTGGCGACTATTGCAGGAGTTCAGTGACATGCATCTGAGTGTGACTCCGGGTGAGAGAGGCGGTCTTCTGGCTTCTCTCAGGGTTCAGTCAGACTTACTGCAGAGACTGAGATCAGGGCAGCAGTCAGATCAGGATATTCTACGGTGGAAAGAGAGGTCTGAGCAAGGCTGGGATGAGAATTTCAGTAGGTCGGATGATGGTCTCCTCAGATTCCGTGGAAGGGTCTGTGTCCCTGAGGACCCTGAGTTGAGAAATGACATTCTTAAGGAAAGTCATTGCACTAAGTATACCATTCATCCTGGTAGTACCAAGATGTATCAGGATCTGAAAAAGACTTTCTGGTGGCATGGTATGAAGAAGGATGTGCATTTGTTTGTGTCCAGATGTTTGACTTGCCAAACCGTGAAGACTGAGCATCAGAGGCCGGGCGGTTTGATGCAGTCTCTCCCTATTCCTCAGTGGAAGTGGGAGCATATCAGTATGGACTTTGTGTGTGGACTGCCCAATACCCGAAGGAATCATGATGCCGTATGGGTGATTGTGGACAGACTCACGAAGTCAGCTCACTTCTTACCGATCAAAATGACTTACAGTTTGGATCGGTTAGCAAAACTGTACATCGATGAGATTGTCAGATTACATGGAGTTCCTTTGGACATTGTCTCTGATCGTGATCCTCAATTTTTGTCCAGGTTTTGGAAGAAATTACAAGAAGATTTGGGAACTAATCTGAGTTTTAGCACTGCATATCATCCTCAATCTGATGGTCAGACAGAGAGAACTATTCAGACACTAGAGGATCTTCTGAGATCTTATGTGGTTGACTGGTCTGTTGAGTGGGATCTGGACTTATCACTGATAGAGTTCACCTACAACAATAGCTTTCACTCTAGCATACAGATGGCTCCGTATGAGGCCCTATATGGGAGGAAATGCAGAACGCCTATATGCTGGGAGGAAACTGGAGACAGAACAGTGCTAAGGTCTGATGCTGTTCAGGAAGCCACTGAGAAGATCAGAGAAATTCAGAGAAAGATGAAGATTGCTCAGGATAGGCAGAAGAGTTATGCTGATGTGAGATGGCGTCCTCTTGAGTTTTTGGTGGGAGAGCATGTTTTCCTAAAGGTCTCACCTATGAAAGGGGTGATGAGATTTGGGAAGAGGGGAAAATTGAGTCCCAGGTACATTGGTCCCTTTGATATCATTGAGAGGGTTGGACCTGTGGCATACCGACTTGCTCTGCCCCCATCACTGGAACACCTCCATAATGTGTTCCATGTTTCTGCACTCAGAAAATATTGTTCCGATCCTTCTCATGTTCTGGAGTTAGAACCTCTTCAGCTTGAAGAGAACATGACTTTTGTGGTGAAACCTCTCAGAATTGAAGATAGAAAAGAGAAAGTGCTGAGAAATAAGGTTATTCCACTTGTGAAAGTCGTCTGGGGAAATCAGTCTGTTGAAGAAGCCTCTTGGGAGGTTGAAGCAGAGATGAGAAAGGAGCATCCTCACCTGTTCAGTGATGGGCTTGGTCAGCTTTAGAGGACTAAAGCTCTATAAGGGGGGGGAGGATGTAACGCCCTTGATTTTCTGAATTATGATTTAAGGTTAGAAATTCAGTTTCTGTATTTTTATCGGTTAAAATTTTGGGATTTTTGCCTAATTGTAGGACTTTTCCCTACAGGGCAAAAATAATTATTTTTGTTGGGGCTTCGAACCCTCAACCTTGACTATTTGCTCCTGGAATTCTTCCACCATGGTGGCGCATATTTCTGTGTTATTGGAGTGGCGCATGGTGGTTAAGCCCAGGTAAGCCCATTAAAGCCGATTTCCACTTAAGTTAATTGGGTTATTGGATCTTGGATCCGTTTGGGGTGGAAAAAAAAAAAAAAAAAGGGGGAAATTCGTGAGAGCTCCTCTCCCTCACGATTTTTGGTTTGTTTCTTGCCCTAGCCGCCTGTGTTGTCGCCCCTCACTGTGCTTGGCGCTCCTGCAAAATTTCTGACGCTGGTGGTGGCAGACTGGTGGTGGACGAACTTTCTGGAGACCCCTGATCCCCTGTTTTGGCGTTTTCTCTGTGGGCGATTTTTCTGGTGAGTAATTCGATCCTAAGGAGTCTAATCCGAATTAAAATTCGTTATTTGCCATGATTATTCGTATGGGGTTGAATTCAAATAATTATAGGGTTTTAAAATCCTGTTCTGCGGAAATCTGCATTCGTTAATCTGACCTTTGTGTACTATAACCCCAATATCTCATGGCCTATAGATCCAAATCGCACGAGATAAATTTTGTATGAAACTAGATATGTTTGGCTTTAATTTGAATATGATATCGACCATATCCGAGCGGTATTCGTATTTCAATCTGTATTGCAATCCAGCGGTACAAAATCAGTTTTCTGAAATTCTGGATTTCGACCTTTATGTGTTCGAACCATCATATCTCCCTAGGTATAGCTCGAAATCTTGTCAAATCAGTTTTATTAGACCGTAGGCTCGAAGAGCTTTATTTTGACTCCCATAACGCCTATTTTCGATTAGTTATTGGATCTGAAATAAATGTCGCAAGTCTGATATATGAATCTGTTTTCTTGAAATCTGAAATTCTGACCTTCCTATGTTCGAACCCTTATATCTTCCTGTCTAAAATTCGAAATCTTGTGAAACTAGTTTTATTGGAAACTAGATTCAGAGAGCTTCATTTTGAATACAATATTGACTAGCTTTGGTTCGAAATTGGACTAAAAATATATTTTGCAAACTGACAATATAAATCTGCTATGTTTTGGTTAGACGAATATTCCTTTGTGAGAAAAATTTACATTGTATGGTTTAACCTCTTAAATTGTGGTCTGTAGTTCTTCTAAAATTTATTTGTTTGATGAGAAATTTTAGAGAAAACAAAATTGGGGATTTAACTAAGAACTTAGGAATTTTCGAAAATATAGTTCGAGCCAATTTTGGGGCTTTGGTCAATTTTCTTCACGAGCGTGTAATTAAAATTATCTGTAGTGGGGGACTGAAATTATTTACATGAAATTTGTGCGTTCCGTTAAGGTTCTGAAAGTGGCGCCCCTTACAGTAATTTTATAGCTCACGGTTTTAGAAATTTTGAGGAGATTATTTCATGAATAATTTCTGTTCTGTGTTTAAATGTTTGTTATATGAATAATTTCTGTTCTGTATTTAATTGTTTGTTATGTGGATATTTCCTATTCTGTTTATATGTTGTGAAGTTTCTGAAAACCTTGAATGTGTTAAAACATTTGTGAGAACATAGAATGGTTTGACATGAATTAAGGTTAGTTGTAAGGAATTCACTCATATAAATTCTGTTCTGTGTTTAAGGACTGGATATTAGGGTGTGTCATTTTCTGGTTTGTTAGACTTTGGGCATAATGTAAGAATTAAGTAGTGGTTGATCCTACTTCTCCGTTTCAGTATAATCTGTTCTGTAAAATTATGCCCTAGTGTAGCACTCTTCCGTGTCCTTACCCTCCTTCTGTGGCGCTGTAATGGTGCTGATAGTCTACTACGACCCTTGAGACACTATTTCTGTTCTGGGTATTGGAGGCCAGAGTGCCACGTCCTAACAAGACGGGGGCCACCCACTGATACCTCCTCTACCATTCAGTTCTGGGTTTTGGAGGCCAGAGTGCCACGTCCTAACAAGACGGGGGCCACCCACTGATACCTCCTCTACCATTCAGTTCTGGGTTTTGGAGGCCAGAGTGCCACGTCCTAACAAGACGGGGGCCACCCACTGATACCTCCTCTACCATTCTGTTCTGGGTATTGGAGACCAGAGTGCCACGTCCTGACAAGACGGGGGCCACCCACTGATATCTCCTCTACCATTCTGTTTCTGATATGCATGCATTGTCTCGTCCTCGGCAGAGGTGGGGTCAGACCTTCTGTGGTCACCAGGCCTTCCGTGGCCTTTCTGTTTCCGATGTAGACTATCCGTTTGGACTCTGAAAATTCTGATTTTCTGTCTGTCAGTTCTGATTTCTGTAGTTCTGTTTCGATCTGTATTTAGATGTATTAGGCGGTGTGGTTAGTTGGTATGGGTTGGTATATTCATATCCTACCTGTTTGATGCCTATTGTTACAAGTATCTGTATTTGATTGTGTTTGTTTCTGATATGAGCATGCATGTTAAGTTGATTTATCTTATCTGTTAAATAAAAAGAATTTCAACTTAAGTATGATATTTTTGATGTGTACTATGGATGACTTTTAGTGTCTTTTACTCACTGAGCTTTTTAGCTCACCTCCGTTGTTTAAATGTTTTCAGGTGAGACATCAAGACAGTAATTGCTACAGCTAATATGACGCTAATGTTTGATGTCATTTCTAAGAATAGTCTTCTGAAGATTTATCAGGCCTGCGTGCCTAATTTATTATGACCTATATGACATGTTTTATCTCCTGAGGGCTTATGCCTGTTTTCAGGATATTATATTATAGTTGTTTCGTTTAAATTATTGGATACAAGTCTTGGATTCTTTTAGTGAATTGGTTCTTATTTTGAAATGTCCGATTTGAGATGTGTAACCGAATTTGTGTTGTTTTAATATCTGAATAATCAGTTCTGCATATTTCTGAAATTCCACATATGTGTAGTGTGGACATTTGTTGTTGTTACATGTGTGTCTGTGCAGCAGTAGTTTAGTATACTTGCTGCCGGATTTTTCTGAACTTCCGGATTTCTATTTCCTAGTAAATCGATCCTATTCAGTTCTGTGCGGTTTTCAGTTCCGTAGTAATGTCCTTCGATGCCGCTTTCTTCTTGTGTTTTAATGGAAGAGTAAAAATTTTTGAAACCCTGTATTTTACTTGTATGCGTGTGGGGTGTGATTCTGAGGGATGTTACACCCTTATCTCAGGGCCCTCTCCCGTTTTATTGAGCATTGTGTAAAACCCTAGAGTACGACTTAAGGACCCCCACACCTATTAGTTGCTACATCAATTCTGGTATCATAGGACGTTGCGCGTTCAATTCTTATCATTCGCACGATCCCTCAGCATCGCATTGCATATTTCTGCATCCGTTTGGTGTTTTTAGCATTTTACTTTAGTCGTCTCCCCCTTGTTTGTGCATGGTGAGTACGTGGTCACAAATTATGTCGTCCCAATACCCGGAAACCATCCCCGAAACCCAAGAGTCGGTTCAACCTTCAAAAGGGGCTAACATCCGGTTAGAGTCTATGGTTGCGCTTGAGGCACGGATCGATGCGAAGCTTGATACGCTGTCCGAGCGAGTGGACGCTCAACAAGCAAGCACACATGCCATGGTCCAACAGATTTTGGCTGGGATCCAACACCTTATTGGTCAACCCGGGTCCGCAGAGCATGGTCGTCCGAGCTCGGTTAACCCTCCGGTGTCCGCGAACCCAGCCCCCACTAGAGAGTTGCCTCCGATGGCCGCGCCCATACGGCGGCGCGCCCACGAGGATGAATGGGGTCACTCATGACCTCATGAGGTCCCTAGGAACCCAAGTTACGGTGATGACCCCCTCGATGAGGATCATGTTTGGGCCGCACAAGGGCCCCAGCCCGGTGGCCGTTTTGGCTACGCTAGGGCCGCACCTCGAACCCCAGCCCATACCCGCGTTGAGCGCCCTCGGGTGGACGATGATTTCCGTCGTTTCATTTGTTGGGGTATGCCCTTAAGACTAATGTTTGAGGTCTTGGGATTGTAACAGTATCATGTAATAAACTGTTATGTTTATAAAGGCATGGTTGTTATTCAGTAAGCTACATTGTCTGCTGCAATATATGTTCTTCTGAATAATGTCTCAAAGCTGTTCAGCTAGGCTGACATGCAGTTATGTCCTTAGTCGAGATATCTTGGTGAACATGAGACAGCCTTGATATGGTTAAGACTAATATGTGTTCTAATCTTATAGGATGCTTCGAGCATGGAATAAGATGTAGACTCATGGGTACATTGGATGTACTGGACAGACCCTACTTGGATATTCAATTGCTTGTCACAATGTGAATAATCCTTGAATGCGACAAGTGGCACATTTCCTCTGACTTGAGATCACTTGTGTTTTCTAAATGATGATTGTCATTATTTTGAGATAGTTCAATATCACTTGAAATATAATGATTATAGACTATCTTGGATGGTGAGCTTGAGTCAGGTTAGGGCACTAGTGATAGACATAGGATTGCCGTCTCCTTAATTGGAGTGTGATGTTCTAAAGGGGCCCCCTGGATGAGATGATTGAGAAAGTGTATGGCCATACCCAGATGACTATGTTCATCTGATCTAATCATGCTCATCATATTGGAGTTACAAGCTTGACTTGCTTGTCCAATAAGAACATCCAGTGGTAAAGGAAATTTGTATGCTTTGTGAATTGATTCACACTTGTGCTGTTTTTGGGTGTAGTCTTGGAAGACTCTTTCCTTTATATCGGGAGACAGTGATGTGTTGCTAGATACCCCTCACTGATCGTGATAACGTAAGTTATCGTTACCGACATTTAAAGGAAACCCTTAGGGTCGCACAAGTTGATGATATGGCTTTCTTAAGTCAGATCGTGTGGACTGAATTATTCGGGTTCAGTTCAAAGGGATTTAATCTCTGATTGTAAGTGAGATCTGGTCTGATCATGTTTGATTGATTAGGGCTTGAGATTGGTAAGCTTCGATTGAGAGAATGAATGCTAGATCAGTCAGATCAGGAGCATTGAGAGATTGACGGTCAGATCAAGAGCCTTAGGGTTTATTTTGATCTGGACTTATTTCTTGGTTTATTTGGTTAGTGGACCAAATCGGTTTGAACCAGCTCATGGATGAGCGCATGGTTCAAAGGTGATGTGGCATTTGCGATTGGGGTAAACCCAAGATCGCATGTGGAGAAGTGGGATGCTATTTTTGGATAGCACTTCTCAAACGTGGCCATGATCTCACGTCGCCCCTCTCTTGCCTCTTCACGCCTTTGACGCCTCCTTGGGTTGTGTTCGAGTGGCATTCTCGTGTAGAGGAAGTCTAAGGCGACAAGAGAGAAAAACGCCAAGAAGAAAAACTCTCCTTTCCCTTTGCATTCGATCAAGACGCTTTGGACGATCCTTGCTAGCACAAGGGACGACAAGAAGAAGCACATCTTCATCTTGTGTGTGACGATTTGGAGGAGATCTTCGTTGTTCTCTTACTTCCAAGGCGCCATCTTGAAATGGCCATGGTATGAATCGAATCACTTCTTTACAATTGGTTTTGTTAAGTTGATCATATAATGCATGCTCATTGATCCTATGAAACCCTTTATCCGCTGCCCCCTTTCTTGTTTGCGCCACCATAGGGTTTTCGCCCCCTTTGGGGAACCATCATCATTCGTAACACCCCTGCACCATTCACAGGTGGTCTTGATCCCACACAGTTCTTAGATTGGGTCGCGTTGTTGGGGTATGCCATTAAAGGCTAATGTTTGAGGCCTTGGGATTGTATCAGTATCATGTATAAACTCTTATGTTTATAAAGGCAATGGTTGTTATTCAGTATGTTACGTTGTCTGCTGCAATAAGTATACTTCTGAATAATGTCTCAATGCTGTTCAGCTAGGCTGATATGCTGTAATGTCCTTAGTCGAGATATCTTGGTGAACATGAGACAGCCTTGATATGATTGAGACTAATATGTGTTCTAATCTTATAGGATGCTTCGAGCATGGAATAAGATGTAGACTCATGGGTACATTGGATGTACTGGACAGACCCTACTAGGATATTCAATTGCTTGTCACAATGTGAATAATCCTTGTTTGCATCAAGTGGCACATGTCCTCTGACTTGAGATCACTTGTGTTTCTAAATGATGATTGTCATTGTTTTGAGGGAGTTCAATATCATTTGAAACATAATGATTATAGACTATCTTGGATAATGATCATGAGTCAGGTTAGGACACTAGTGATAGATATAGGATTGCCGTCTTCTTGTTTAAGGAGTGTGATGTTCTAAAGGGGCCCCCCTAAATGAGATGATTGAGAAAGTGTATGGCCATACCCAGGTGACTATGTTCATCTGATCTAATCATGCTCATCATATTGGAGCTACAGGCTTGACACGCTTGTCCAATAAGAACATCCAGTGGCAAAGGAAACATGTATGCCTAGTGAAGTGGATTCACACTTGTGCTGTGGTTTGGGTGTAGTCTTGGAAGACTCTTTCCTTTATATCGGGAGACAGTGATGTGTTGCTAGATACCCCTCACTGATCGTGATAACGTAAGTTATCGTTACCGACATTTAAAGGAAACCCTTAGGGTCGCACAATTCGATGATATGGCTTGCTTAAGTCAGATCGTGTGGACTGAATTGTTTAGGTTCAGTTTAAAGGAGTTTAAACTCTGATTGTAAGTGAGATCTGGTCTGATCATGTTTGATTGATTAGGGCTTGAGATCGGTAAGCTTCGATCGAGAGGATTGATGCTGGATCAGTGAGATCAAGAGCATCAAAGAGATGAACGGTTAGATCTGAAACCTTAGGGTTTACTATGGTCTAGACCAAATGGCTTGAGCTATTTTGATTTGGTATATGAACCAAATTCGATTGGGACGTTTTGGCTTGAACCGGTTCACAAAGGTGAACGCTTGGTTCAATGCTAGTAAGCGTTTTTGGGTTGGCATGAGCGTATGGCTTAATGATGTTCCATTTATGGAAAGTCATCAATGCCGATTCCTCTCCACGCCAAAACGCAAATACGTTCCCCTCTTCTCTTGTGGCTAGCTTGCACTCTCGTGTGAGAAGGATTGACGAGAAGAAGGGAAGGTTTTTCGTCCAAGGAGAAGCTTGTTCTCGCATCTCAAACTTCCTCCACGCAAAGGACCCCTTGAAGCTTTGCTAGCACAAAGACGACAAGGAGAAGCCATTCCTCATCTTGTGTGCTTCATCTTTGGAGAAGATCCCTTTCGATCTTTGCTTCCAAGACACCATCCAAATAGATGGCTTTGGTATGATCTTCTTTCGATCTCCACATTCCTTAAGGTTGATCATATGAACATATATTACATGCGATCTCATGTTGAAACCCCTTGGAAATTACATGCGCCCCCTTTAGGGTTTCAACCCCTTGCGCTCCCCCTTGAAGGGGACTCTTCAATTGGTATCAGAGCTAGGTTCTATGTATGTTCATTTGATTGCCTACATGTGATCCATGTTTGCGTTTGCTAAGCTTAGATCTAATAACATGCCGAATAACTACATGCTAGTTTAAGAACTTAAATGTATGTTTAGTTGTGGATGGCGCATGTTTGTTGGCGCTTCTTACATGTTGTTTTTGACAAAACAAAAGATCATGCGCGCCTCATCTAGATCTAAGGCCCTACTTTAAACCCTTAGATGGGTTGATGGGGTTGAAGTCATCTTCTAGGAAGGATCCAAATAGTCTGATCAGACCATCTGACAGCCTAGATGGGTTGACCAGATAGCACCTGTGCGCAAGCACGAGGTGGCTATAGGTCGACTGCATCAAGGGCGTGTAGCGAGGTCTGGTTGAGACGGCTACTGAACACACATGAGTTAGGCCCGGGGTCACACCCGCTTGCCGAAACTCATGAGGGTTGTTCAGCCCTTTGCGCATGCATGGTTGACCATTAGGTCAACTCAAGTCAGTTAGGACTTGGTGCATGCAAGGGCAGTGGATCTGACTAGATGAATGAGTGGATCCCTATCAATGGACCATTGTAAGGTTGTAAGGGCACATAAGAAAATTAAAATGATGCCAATGGGTTTTCAAAATTTTATTTTCTTGTTTGATGGATCACATGTTGTGTGGATGCCATGTGCTTGTTTATTTATTCTTATGTGGGCTGCCCGTGTTTATGTGTGCTGTGCTGGGGCCTGCGAGCCTGGCTTAAATTGTAAATTATATATTTGTAATCTGCGCATCACATTTTAATTAATTTATTGTATAATTGACCTGCGTGTCAAACTTGTCTAGATAGATTAAAATGTACTTTTAATCTGACAAGAGCTCAAAGCACACATAGCAAGGCGCAAGCAGCTGGTGGGCGCACCAAAGCTGTAGAGGGCGCTTGGGCCCTGGTCTGGGCCAGATGAGAGGCAAAAGACCCAAGAAGCAAGTGAAGACTTAAGATAACTTAAGGTCTTACTTAGGGTTAATGGGCTTTTACCACATAAGATCAGCATGCTTTCTACTTACCGTTTATAATTAGAATTGCATGATTTATTTATCTTCTGCTATCACCATAGGGTTTGCATGATAGTTAAGAAGATAAAAGACCGTTAAAATCCAACGCTAAAATATCAAGCTCGTAAGCCTTCTGACGCGAAACCTCACTGTTCTGACTATCGTTGGAGCCGTGTTGTACCCACTCAGTGGGCACGTCCATCTATCTTCAGACGGTGTGCGATTTCACCTGCGTGTTATAGAGAAGGGATTTATCGCTTCTCGTTGCTCAGCATAGCACGTGGTGGTCCAGGGAGTAGGTCAGGTCAGCTTGACCATGTAGGCTACATATGTGGAGCATATGGTAGCACATGGAGGCAGCCATCTGCGGGATCAGAGACTGTGTTGTACCAACTCAGTTGGCACAGTCGGCTGGATTGCCCAGATGAAGG
Organism: Costus lasius; assembly: GCA_027563935.2. Lineage (NCBI taxonomy): Eukaryota > Viridiplantae > Streptophyta > Magnoliopsida > Zingiberales > Costaceae > Costus > Costus lasius. The sequence continues at coordinate 88,024,292 of CM050450.1, read as the reverse complement.
GGAATCGCACGGGTTGACGATTGGCAGGGACTGCCTACCAGAAATTAGTGCTTGTACTCTCTGTGCATCTTATCTCGCCTGAGCGGGACGCGGAGACCAAGTGTGAAATTTGGATCCCATCTCACTAAAAGAGTGTTACTCTTTCGGACTGTTTAATGGATTTTTCAGTCAGATAAAATAGTGAGAAAAGAATCCTTCTTAAGTCCTGGATTGATTCTAAACATTGATACTGACCTTGCTGTTCTTGCATTGTTGTAGATTCCTGCAGCAATGAACACCATGAGCTTCAATGTGCGATCCCTACTGGAAAGGGAGAAGTTTGCTGGGCCAAACTTCTCAGACTGGTTCGGACACCTTAAGATCGTTCTTACGGCTAAGAGGAAACTGTATGTCCTCGAGACGGCTATACCGCCTCAACCCGCTGCGAACGCCGCAAGGGCGGTTCGCGATGCCTATGAAAAGCATGTCAATGATAGCATTGATGTTGCTTGCCTGATGCTAGCGTCTATGACGCCACCGCTGCAGCGTCAGCATGAGGATATGTCTGCTATAGAAATTATAGCAAACCTCAAGATGCTGTATGCTGCACAGGCGAGGACTGAACGCTATAATCTGACCAAGCTTTTCTTTCAGAGCAAACTGATTGAAGGGAGTCCAGTGGGAGCTCATGTGCTCAAGATGATTGGGCACAAGGAGGCTCTAGAAAAACTGGGGCATACCATCAATCAGGAGCTTGCTGCCGACATTATTCTGCAGTCTCTCCCGGCCTCCTTCGATGCGTTCATTACTAATTTTAATATGAACAAGATCGACTGTACTCCGGCAGAGTTGCTGAATATGCTCTTGACTACGGAGGAGACTCTGAAGGGAAAGCCTTCAACCTCTGTCTTGATGTTCCCTTCCAGGAACAAGAAGAAGGGGAAGAAGGGCAAGACCCCTGTCAAGAACTACAGCAAGGCTCTGAAACAAAAGGTGAAGCGGTCGAAGGACAACAGATGTTTCCACTGTGGCCAGCTGGGTCACTAGAAAAAGGACTGTAAAGCGCTCCAAGGAGACAAGAAGGGAAGCATCGCTTCTGGCTCAGGTATATTTGTGACTGAAGTCATGATATCCTCTTCTTCTATTTCATGGGTGTTGGACACTGCATGTGGAGTTCACATTTGTTCAAATGTACAGGAACTCAAGAGAAGAAGACAGGTGGGACAGCATGAGGTGGACCTACGAGTTGGAAACGGGGCACGGGTTGCTGCTGTTGCTGTAGGGGATTATTACATCTCATTACCATCTGGCATTGTATTAGAATTAAACAATTGTTACTTTGTACCCAGTATTACCAAAAATATTATCTCTATTCCTGCTCTTGTCAGGAAAGGGTTTTCCTTTGAATGCAAGATTTCAAAGTGTTATCTTACTCTTGATAATATTGTTCATGCTACTGGATCAATTAACAATGGGTTATTCATGTTGGACATGGAATGTTCTATACAACATATTGATAATAAGAAAGCCAAGTATGCTGATGACAGCACCTTGCTATGGCATAGTCGTTTAGGCCATATTAACAAGAAGCGCATTAAGCGGTTGCATGATCATGGACTGCTGGGATCATTCTCCTATGAGGAGATTGATACATGCAAAGCTAGTTTAATGGGTAAAATGATGAAGTCACCTTTTCCTAACAAAGGTCAAAGGGCTTCAGGTTTACTTGACCTTATACACAGTGATGTGTGTGGGCCATTTAGTAAACATGCCAGAGGTGGCTATCAGTACTTCATTACCTTTACTGATGATTTCAGTAGATATGGTTATGTCTATCTTATGAGACATAAGAGTGAATCTTTTGACAAGTTCAAAGAGTTCAAAAATGAAGTACAAAATCAGCTAGGCCGAAATATCAAGGCACTTCGTTCAGATCGAGGTGGTGAATACCTAAGTCGAGAGTTTACTGACTATCTGAAGGAGTGTGGGATTATCTCACAGCTCACTCCGCCAGGAACACCGCAATGGAATGGTGTGTCCGAGAGGAGGAACAGAACCTTACTAGATATGGTTCGTTCTATGATGAGTCAGGCTACTCTACCTTACTCCTTTTGGGGATTTGCACTGGAAACAGCTGCAAAGGTACTAAACCGAGTGCCATCCAAGGCAGTTTCTAAGACGCCATATGAGTTATGGTATGGGAAACAGCCGAGCTTGACATTTATTAAGATCTGGGGTTGCGAGGCTTATGTCAAAAAGCTAGCCTCTGGGAAACTAGAGAGCAGATCTGAGAAATATATCTTTGTCGGTTACCCTAAGGAAACTAAGGGTTATTATTTCTATGATCCCAAGGAGAACAAGGTATTTGTTGCTCGGATGGCAATTTTTCTTGAGAAGGAGTTTCTTCTGCAAGAAGCCAGTGGGGGAGAAATAAAGCTAGATGAGAATCCAGAGGAAGGACAAAGTAGTCAAGCAGAGTTGGATGAGCCTGAGCCGGTAGAACAGGTTACTGAACAACCAGAGGCTCAGATATCACGGGAACCGCGTAGATCGGGAAGGATCCGTCGACAGCCTGAGCGCTATGATGGAGTCTACATCATTGATAATGATGAACCCCTCACTTATGCGGATGCGGTCAGTGGACCGGACTCAGCTAGATGGCTTGAAGCTATGCGAGCCGAGATGGACTCCATGTCAGATAACCAAGTCTGGGATTTGGTTGATCTGCCTCCGGGAGTAATCCCTATAGGCTGTAAGTGGATCTTCAAGAAGAAGATTGACATGGATGGTAACGTGGTTACCTATATGTTAGGGAATGCCGGGTGTAATTTAAAATTTTTGCAGTCCCAGGACGCAGCGGAAGAAGCATTACACCCGAAACACATTCCAGTCCCAAGGATCCATGCGAGGGAGAGAACACAAGGATGTGTTAGGGTTAGTACCTTTATTGCTTGTTAGGATCAAGATGCCAAGTTAAAGACGCCCAAGTGTTCGTCCTCTACAAGTATCCACGCGTCGACTCCTTGATCGTTGCTCCCTTCCACGCTTGGTGCTAGCCTCGGGAAGAGAATCAAGCCTTATCACTCTCTACAAAACTTGTGCCACCTCCAAGGTAGAAGCGCCAAGAAGAGATGAGGAGGAAGATGATGCGCCAAGTACTTCCTTCTTCTTCTTTGCTTGCGCCACCTCCAAGGTGCGCCTATGGCCAAGGGACGATGAGGGCTTGTGGCAATAAGACGCCACCAAGCTCAAAGAATCCTTGTGCCAAGAAGATGAGAAGAAGAACAAGAAGAACTTGCTTGCGCCTTTGATGGAAGAAGGAGAGCTCCAAGCCCTCAAGTTGTCGCCACCTTAAGCTTCCAATTCTCTCCAAGAGATGTCGCCACCAAGCCCTTCTCCAAGTTGCGCCAAGAGGAGAAGAAGGAGAAGAAGGCTTGCGGCTACAAAGAGGAGGTAGGTTGCGCCACCTTGATGTTGTCGCCCTTTGCCCTAGCTCACACCTCTCTATGTTTGTTCACACCTCCAAGGAATCGAACCAACAACAACAAGAGAGGGCGGCAAGGGTCCTATTAATAGGACAAGGGGTGGCTAGGGCAATGGCTAGGATCATGCCAAGTGGGCGGCTAGGATGAGAGGGGTTTGTGGTAAGGAAAGTCTCCAAGACTTTGCCATAAACCTTATTCAACCTATCCTTATTTGCCCAATAGCCATATCAGCCCAAGACATGCCTTAGAGGCATTCTTTCCATCCAAGGAGAAGGGCTAGGCGCAACATGCAAGAGGTATTTGGCTAGGGTAAGGGTTTGAGTGCATGTAGGGTTTATGAGATAAGGAAAGTCTCCAAGACTTTACCATAAACATCTCCCTACTTCTCATATGCGCTCAAGCTCTTTCCAAAAGAGTCCTCAAGCCATATCAGCCCCAATACTTACCATAGAGACAAGATACCATGAAGGGATGAAGGGGGAGGCGCCACTTCCTTCCAAAGGAAGCAACTTATGCCACCCACACCCCATTATGCCCCAAGGCGCCAATGGGGTTGGGTTTCTCCCCATTATACCCTTTTAAGCCAATTCCCTCTTCATGACAACTTATTATTGGGCCTCATTGAATAATGAGCTAGCCCAAACTTCATGGCATGGGTTGATTAAGCCATTGGATCCAATCCAATGCAACCCTAATCCAAATGTGACCAATTAAGGTCAATTTCGGGTCAACCTGCCAAAAATGAAGTTTGGCTCCAATAACTTTCTTCCAACTCATCAGGCCCATTGGTGCTGATGAAATCTTCCAAATGGATCCAAGTTATCCAATAACTTGATCCAAAGGCTTCTGATTAAAGCAACGTCAAGAGTCTATTGCGTGTGACCCCGTAGGATCCATATGACGATGGCAATGATGTAAACATCATAAGTAGTGAGGGGTATCTAGCAACACATCACTACTACCCATGTCATAGGACTTAAGTCATTATGGCAACAACTCCTAACGAGCAACGAGGATTCCCATTGCATTATAGATCCCTTTGCCTAAACTGATATCCTGCCATTGGAATAGTCTCAAGTTTATTATCCAATGCATTGGTCATGACTTAACTAGTGTGGCCACACATTCCTGTCATGCACCAATAAGGTGGGGCGCCCCGAGGTGGATATCATGCTTCCAATATGGAAGGGGCAAATCCTACTATTAGTCATCCATGCCTCTACATGATTTATGACATGCCCAATGACAGTCGTTTTGATCTCCCAATTACGGAGAGACGTAAGACTGTATTAAAGCATACCCATCATCAAATCTAGACATGAATACCTCAAGTCTAAGGATCAATGCAAACCTCTTGCATGTGAGATTGACTTGTTGACTAGACAAATCAATCCTCACGATGGATCACTCCAGTGCATCCAATGCACCTGTATGTCTGCGTTACTGTGCCCCGCACCTAACCAGCCCATACACCAGTCTCACATGTACCAAAGCTGTCCCATATCTGCTAAGGTACCTTGACTGGGGATAGCTTGTGAGAATGGATCCAATCCAAACTCCTGGGACATTATATATGCAACTCAATACATCTACGCAGGTAGAGAAGTCTGCATAATAACGACCATGCCTTTAATAATTCTATCAAAGTACTTTCATAACAATGCCTGACCATGTCCATACATTGGTCTGCAGGGCATATACACCAACAATCTCCCACTTGCACTAAGACCAAGGGCAACTGATGTTTAATCAGTTCCTATGTCTCTAGTATGACTTATTTAGCTTCCGCTGCGCCAGAGGCTACGTCAGTGGGTTTTTCCAGATTGCTATCTGTGTTTATTTTAACTAGTTTGAATCATCATCTTTATCCATGATCTCCAAGATCAGATGATATTGCTGCAGTACATACTTGAGTGCTAAGTTCCTTTACACATGCTTACGGCCCCAGTAAGAACTATACTGGACCATCAAGCACCAGGGACTAAATCAAGTTCAAATGAATGAAGCTGCTTCCTTTGCTGCCACAAGAAGCTGCAATGTACTCAGCCTTAATTGTAGAATTTGCCACTATGGTTTGCATAAAGCTCTTTCAGCCTACAACACCACATCAAGGCAAAACACAAATCCTGGCTGTGAACGATAGTCATTAGACTGGAACGAAGTGTCAGTGTACCCCTGTACACAAAGTTCTTCCTGTCTATCATAGACTAAAATTCAATCCTTTATACTTCCCAAGTACGAAGGGTTGCTTTCACAGCTATCCAGTGTCAAACACTAGGATCTCATTGAAACTTTCTGGACATGCTCCAAGTACTTGCCACAAATGGTCTTGTGTACCATACACAAAACATGATCTATCCTATACCCAATGTAACAGGATTTTAGACCCATGTTATTACTCTCCAGCTGTGTCAAAAGACATAGCATCCTCGTGAGAGTTAGACCATATTTTTCTGGAAGGTATCAATATTTGGAATCATCCAATATAAACCTCTCCAGAAACTCTTGGATGAACATAGATTGACTAAAGGGCAATGACTTTCTTAGATCTCCGTCTATAGATCCTCATGCCTAGGATGTAGGCATCATTCCCTAGATCATTCTTCTCAAAATACATCTCAAGCCTTTTCTTCACCATGTGAGGAGCTGAGATGTCATTCCATGTGAGGAGAATATCATCAATCATCTAGAACAAGAAACATTATGATGCTTCCACTGATCTTCTTGTAAACACAGGATACTTGTATAATACCATACATATCTTTATGGCGATTGTATGAAAACATTTTGGCTATTTCCATCTAGACATCCTCTTCCAGACGTCCATTAAGAAAAGCAATTTTCATAACAACACGCTATAACAGAACATGTAATTATAACAAGTAGATACCTAATGGACTCAAACAAAGCTATCGGTGAAAATTTTCATCACTATCCACCCAGTGGACTTATCTGAAATTTCATTCACTAGCTTGTCATTATAGGTAACAATGTTACTTTCCATGTCTATCTTCTAAGAAGATCCATATATAGCCTCTGGGTGTTACCCCTTTGGCGGCTCAATCAAGTCCCACACTTGATTAGCAGACATGTAGTCCATTACGGTTCTTATGGCGCTTAGCCATTTCTTGGAATCTAGTCCACTGACCGCTTCCATTTCCTCATAAGTTTTTAGGTTCATCCTTGAAAAATTCGTCATGCCTAGCATATCGAATCGATCCAGACTTATGTGGTTCCTGTGTTACTTGAACCTCAGGTTGACCTTCAACCTGCATGTGTGATTCTACTCTCCATTTGTGTCTAACTGTATTGTGGTTGATTTTTGGACCTTGTCCTAATCAAATCTACTCCCACTAGCTTCTTTCAAAAGGACATCTCCTCAAGAAGGACAGCAGTTTGAGCAATAAATATTTTTGTTCTCATCGGGATAGAAGTAGCACTCTTAGTGCCCCACAAACACACACTATGGAGTGTCAGAATAGTTGCTTGCATGGCCTCTAAAGGAAGTAAATTTGCATCACTATTCAAAGGTGGAACCACTTCCAATGTGTTCCCTTTTCTTTCTTTGAATTTCACCACACAGTTGTGGTGTTCCAAGTAAGCTGTGAGACAACCCCACACTCCTCAAGATAGTCATCAAATTCTTTACTTCCTACTTTGATCCAATCAAAGGGTTTTAATAGATTCTCCAATTCGATTCTATACTTCATTTCTTAACTTCTTGGATTTCTCCAAAGTTGCGTGTTGGATATGTCATATCCCAACTTAATGAAGTATACCACTTAGTGCTTGTCTGCATGGGTCTACACACATTGCTGTGCACTAGATCCAACAGGCAACTAACCTCTCTCTTCTTCCTAAATGAAGGTAGCATCTGTCATCTTCTCCATTAGACAAGGCTCACATATATCATAACCCTTAAAGGATAATGATCCCAATAGTCCATGGACTTTTGGATGTGGCTTTTGTCTTATGGCCCAAGAGACAATGCAAAGAGATGGTATTGATTGAATCATTGGATTTGATCTATTCAGTGTTACACATAGAACTACAAGCTATTATCAATTGTACTACTACTATAGAACATTCCAGATTTAAAGAAATACCAATTTATTTCAAACTGAAAATCCATTCAAAATAATGGACATAATGTTCTAATACAAAAGCTAGTACATAACAGCAAAGTTCTAGATAAAGTCTCCAAGGCAGTGAGATGACATCAACAGCAGCATCCAATGCTCCGTCCCTGACTCGAAAGTCGATCCCACCAAGCCTTATTGTCCTACTTCTTTTGAGCTCCTGCATATGAAAAACATATGTAAGCTCCTCATGCGATACCCAGTACCCATGAATAAGAAGTAGACATAAAGACCTCAGTAACACAATACCTGAAGCAGATGGATAACATCCCTTCTTTTGTGCCATGCTCTTCCTGGGCCTTAATCCATCCTGAAATTTCCATGCATTCCCAGTCTTCCGAAGTTTTAGCTTCGAAGATACGGAACCATAGTCATTCCTGGATTCAGGCAAATACCTAGAAGATCCAACAACACTCTCTTTATTACTATTTGAAGTGCCTGGTGTGAAGAGACGTCGAAGATGTATGATCATATCATAAATCCCCATCTCATCACACTCAACCTGGACCTCAGGGGTCATGCACCTCAAAATAAGAGCAGTGTAATGTTCACTATCCACACAATGTTCAAGATAGACATTCCACTCCCACTCTGTACAAAAATATATACAGGGCTGGGTTGGAGGTCTTTCAAGAAGATATACCATATTCTCATGTTCTAGAAGTTTGGACAAAAGTCTGAACCATCTTGTCCAATTTGTTCCATCCAGTTTATTTTTAAGAAGTTTCAATCTAGGTTCAGGAGATGGAATCATCTACAATAAGCAAATCAGAAAAATAAGTACTATGATAAAGCATTTAACAAGGACTTTAAATTAAATGCTATACTCCCACTATTTCCTTAACGAGTTGATAACTCTCAAAAATCAACTTGGAAATACGTGAGTAGGATCCTAATTTCACACGAGGTCTCCGCGACTCACGAGGGTGAGTTGAGATGCACAGAGAGTCTCATGCTTCCTTAGGTAGGCATGCCAGCCAATTGTGCCGCGCATAATTCCTCTTAGTTAAGACAGACTAGGCGCCCTGTGTCCAGCGAGGGCTGGATACAACACAGAACCTTATCCTCTCAACAGCTGCCTCTAGTGATTCATTATGTCAGTGACATATGAAAAACTAGTCAAGTCTGGTCCTAACCGTTATGCCCAGGGCCAACGAATTTCCTTGCGAAGGCACGCCCAGGTTAAAACTGGACTGGGGAAATCATTATCACCGGACACCTTCTAAAGATAAGTGGGTGTGTCCCACGAGGGTGGGAAACAGTTCACAACACCACCGATCGATAGTTTGATGAGGGCTACGCGTTAGAAGGCTATTGACTTGATATTTCAATGAGAGTTTTTGCATGTTGATTTCATTCTTTTCTAGCATGCAGTTTTCCTATGGTTATGGCAGCAAAGGAAAAACATCACAGGCATGCTATGGATAGAATAATAAACCATCACAGACATGCTAGTTTGGTCGATATGGTCATAGCCCTTTTCATACACATAACTTGTCACGAGCCATGTGACATGCTATCGTGCATCCAAGGGTTGCGAGTCCCTTTAGCAGATCAGCCCATGCCAGAAGCCGAAAGCAAGCATCCCTTCCTCCAACCGCAAATCCATCACCACGCTTCCAAAGCTGGCGCCACTCTGATTTCGATTGAAGAAGGCTCCTTGTTGTCAGGATGAAGCCCTAACCTATCTTATAATTCTACATCTATTCTTAGGAAAGATGAAAATTTTACATCAAGAAGGGGGAGAACCACACGCAGGTGGTAGAAAGATTTTACAAGCATTCATCACAGGTGGAAACATGCTTCCACATCACAACACAGGAGGGCACTCGCTATGACCATATCAACCCATGGAAGAGACAAGTGGCGCATATATAAAATTTGAAAAACCGGAATAATCAAATTTTATCCCCTTATGCGCCAACTCCATCCAAAGCATTCTCTCAATCAAATTTATGCTAAAATTGGGATCAAGTTTCATGATGATTTCATGGACCCTATCGGCTGGCAATTTTGTTAGATCAAGAGACCCGGCCAGTCCGAAGACACAATGCCCGTCCTACTTGACAAAACTACGTGCGCCTTTGGTCTTAAATCCATCATAAATACAATCCAAATTTTGACCATAAAAATGATAAAAGAAGTTTGGATGAAAGCGCCTTCTAGGTGAAACGCGCATGGATGAAAGAAAAATTTTCCAAAAATTTTTCACACAAGCAAATGTACACCTTGTGTTTCTCGCAAGTAGCTCTGATACCACTGTTAGGGAATGCCGGGTGTAATTTAAAATTTTTGCAGTCCCAGGACGCAGCGGAAGAAGCATTACACCCGAAACACATTCCCAGTCCCAAGGATCCATGCGAGGGAGAGAACACAAGGATGTGTTAGGGTTAGTACCTTTATTGCTTGTTAGGATGAAGATGCCAAGTTGAAGACGCCCAAGTGTTCGTCCTCTACAAGTATCCACGCATCGACTCCTTGATCGTTGCTCCCTTCCACGCTTGGTGCTAGCCTCGGGAAGAGAATCAAGCCTTATCACTCTCTTCAAAACTTGCGCCACCTCCAAGGTAGAAGCGCCAAGAAGAGATGAGGAGGAAGATGATGCGCCAAGTACTTCCTTCTTCTTCTTTGCTTGCGCCACCTCCAAGGTGCGCCTATGGCCAAGGGACGATGAGGGCTTGTGGCAATAAGATGCCACCAAGCTCAAAGAATCCTTGTGCCAAGAAGATGAGAAGAAGAACAAGAAGAACTTGCTTGCGCCTTTGATGGAAGAAGGAGAGCTCCAAGCCCTCAAGTTGTCGCCACCTTAAGCTTCCAATTCTCTCCAAGAGATGTCGCCACCAAGCCCTTCTCCAAGTTGCGCCAAGAGGAGAAGAAGGAGAAGAAGGCTTGCGGCTACAAAGAGGAGGTAGGTTGCGCCACCTTGATGTTGTCACCCTTTGCCCTAGCTCACACCTCTCTATGTTTGTTCACACCTCCAAGGAATCGAACCAACAACAACAAGAGAGGGCGGCAAGGGTCCTATTAATAGGACAAGGGGCGGCTAGGGCAATGGCTAGGATCATGCCAAGTGGGCGGCTAGGATGAGAGGGGTTTGTGGTAAGGAAAGTCTCCAAGACTTTGCCATAAACCTTATTCAACCTATCCTTATTTGCCCAATAGCCATATCAGCCCAAGACATGCCTTAGAGGCATTCTTTCCATCCAAGGAGAAGGGCTAGGCGCAACATGCAAGAGGTATTTGGCTAGGGTAAGGGTTTGAGTGCATGTAGGGTTTATGAGATAAGGAAAGTCTCCAAGACTTTACCATAAACATCTCCCTACTTCTCATATGCGCTCAAGCTCTTTCCAAAAGAGTCCTCAAGCCATATCAGCCCCAATACTTACCATAGAGACAAGATACCATGAAGGGATGAAGGGGGAGGCGCCACTTCCTTCCAAAGGAAGCAACTTATGCCACCCACACCCCATTATGCCCCTAGGCGCCAATGGGGTTGGGTTTCTCCCCATTATACCCTTTTAAGCCAATTCCCTCTTCATGACAACTTATTATTGGGCCTCATTGAATAATGAGCTAGCCCAAACTTCATGGCATGGGTTGATTAAGCCATTGGATCCAATCCAATGCAACCCTAATCCAAATGTGACCAATTAAGGTCAATTTCGGGTCAACCTGCCAAAAATGAAGTTTGGCTCCAATAACTTTCTTCCAACTCATCAGGCCCATTGGCGCTGATGAAATCTTCCAAATGGATCCAAGTTATCCAATAACTTGATCCAAAGGCTTCTGATTAAAGCAACGTCAAGAGTCTATTGCGCGTGACCCCGTAGGATCCATATGACGATGGCAATGATGTAAACATCATAAGTAGTGAGGGGTATCTAGCAACACATCACTACTACCCATGTCATAGGACTTAAGTCATTATGGCAACAACTCCTAACGAGCAACGAGGATTCCCATTGCATTATAGATCCCTTTGCCTAAACTGATATCCTGCCATTGGAATAGTCTCAAGTTTATTATCCAATGCATTGGTCATGACTTAACTAGTGTGGCCACACATTCCTGTCATGCACCAATAAGGTGGGGCGCCCCGAGGTGGATATCATGCTTCCAATATGGAAGGGGCAAATCCTACTATTAGTCATCCATGCCTCTACATGATTTATGACATGCCCAATGACAGTCGTTTTGATCTCCCAATTACGGAGAGACGTAAGACTGTATTAAAGCATACCCATCATCAAATCTAGACATGAATACCTCAAGTCTAAGGATCAATGCAAACCTCTTGCATGTGAGATTGACTTGTTGACTAGACAAATCAATCCTCACGATGGATCACTCCAGTGCATCCAATGCACCTGTATGTCTGCGTTACTGTGCCCCGCACCTAACCAGCCCATACACCAGTCTCACATGTACCAAAGCTGTCCCATATCTGCTAAGGTACCTTGACTGGGGATAGCTTGTGAGAATGGATCCAATCCAAACTCCTGGGACATTATATATGCAACTCAATACATCTACGCAGGTAGAGAAGTCTGCATAATAACGACCATGCCTTTAATAATTCTATCAAAGTACTTTCAAAACAATGCCTGACCATGTCCATACATTGGTCTGCAGGGCATATACACCAACACTATAAAGGCAGGCTAGTTGCGAAAGGTTTCAAACAAATCTACGGGATAGATTATGATGAAACTTTCTCTCCTGTAGCCATGTTTAAGTCTATTCGGATTCTTTTCGCGATAGCAGCATATTATGATTATGAGATCTGGCAGATGGATGTGAAGACCGCTTTCCTTAATGGAAAACTGGATGAGGATGTGTATATGACACAACCTGAAGGTTTCACTATTCCATCAGATCGTCTTAAAATATGCAAGTTAAAGAAGTCCATTTATGGACTTAAGCAAGCATCAAGAAGCTGGAATATTCATTTTGATGAATCAATCTGTGAGTTTGGTTTCATCAAGAACGAAGATGACCCGTGTGTATATAAGAGGTTTAGTGGGAGCGTGATTACTTTCCTAGTCCTCTACGTCGATGATATCTTAATCATTGGAAACGATATTCCTGAACTGCATGCTGTTAAAGCATGGTTAGGAAAATGTTTCCAGATGAAAGATTTAGGAGAAGCAGCCTATGTATTAGGTGTGAAGATCTACAGGGATAGATCTAAGAGGCTTCTCGGGCTGTGCCAGAGTACTTACATTGATAAAGTCCTGGAGAGATTCCATTTAGAGAATTCTAAAAGAGGATATCTTCCAGTCAGACATGGTCTGAATCTTTCGAAGAGTCAGTGTCCACAAACACAGACTGAGAAAGATGAAATGGACAATACGCCTTATGCTTCGGCTATTGGATCCATTATGTATGCGATGTTGTGTACTCGCCCAGACGTCGCTTACGGGTTAAGCGTGACCAGTCGGTTCCAAAGTAATCCAGGTCAGGCACACTGGATTGCAGTCAAGAACATTTTGAAATATCTGCGGAGGACCAAAGATATGTTCTTGATATATGGTGGTCAGGAAGAACTCAGTATTGAAGGATATACTGACGCTTCGTTCCAGTCGGACCAGGATGATTTCCGATCGCAATCAGGCTATGTTTTTAGCTTGAATGGTGGAGCAGTGGTGTGGAAAAGTTTCAAACAGTCTATTGTTGCTGATTCCACAACAGAAGCCGAGTACGTTGCAGCCTCGGAAGCATCCAAGGAGGCAGTGTGGATTCGTAAGTTCATTCAGGAACTTGGTGTCGTTCCTTCGAGTGCAGATCCTTTGGTTATCTTCTGTGATAACACTGGAGCAATAGCACAAGCAAAGGAACCACGGTCGTGTTGGGGTATGCCCTTAAGGCTAATGTTTGAGGCCTTGGGATTCTATCAGTATCATGTATAAACTCTTTTGTTTATAAAGGCAATGGTTGTTATTCAGGTTGTTACATTGTCTGCTGCAATAAGTGTACTTCTGAATAATGTCTCAAAGCTGTTCAGCTAGGCTGACATGCAGTTAAGTCCTTAGTTGATATATCTTGGTGAACATGAGACAGCCTTGATATGATTAAGACTAATATGTGTTCTAATCTTATAGGATGCTTCGAGCATGGAATAAGATGTAGACTCATGGGTACATTGGATGTACTGGACAGACCCTATTTGGATATTCAATTGCTTGTCACAATGTGAATAATCATTGATTGCGACAAGTGGCACATTTCCTCTGACTTGAGATCACTTGTGTTTTCTAAATGATGATTGTCATTGTTTTGAGGTGGTTCAATATCATTTGAAACATAATGATTATAGACTATCTTGGATGGTGAGCTTGAGTCAGGTTAGGGCACTAGTGATAGACAAAGGATTGCCGTCTCCTTGTTTAAGGAGTGTGATGTTCTAAAGGGGCCCCCTGGATGAGATGATTGAGAATAGTGTATGGCCATACCCAGGTGACTATGTTCATCTGATCTAATCATGCTCATCATATTGGAGTTACAAGCTTGACACGCTTGTCCAATAAGAACATCCAGTGGCAAAGGAAACATGCATGCCTAGTGAGTTGATTCACACTTGTGCTGTTGTTTGGGTGTAGTCTTGGAAGACTCTTTTCTTTATATCGGGAGACAGTGATGTGTTGCTAGATACCCCTCACTGTTCGTGATAACGTAAGTTATCGTTACCGACATTTAAAGGAAACCCTTAGGGTCGCACAATTTGATGATATGGCTTACTTAAGTCAGATCGTGTGGACTGAATTGTTCAAGTTCAGTTTAAAGGAATTTAGTCTCTGATTGTAAGTGAGATCTGGTCTGATCATGTTTGATTGATTAGGGCTTGAGATCGGTAAGCTTCGATTGAGAGAATGGATGCTAGATCGGTGAGATCAGAAGCATCGAGAGATCAACGGTTAGATCTGAAGCCTTTGGGTTTAATTGAGATCTAGACTAATTGCTTGGCTTATTTAGTTTCTTGAACTGAACCAACTTGAACCGGCTCATCATATGAGCGCATGGTTCAAAGGGGAGAGCTAATAGCGTTAAGGAAAATTCATGGTCGCATGAATTGGAGACTTTGCTATTTTTAGATAGCACTTCTCTAAACGTGACCACGCCTCACGTTCACGCAAAAGGGAAGCTCTATTCTCGCCTCTCGCCCTTCTCTCTCAACACACTCTTGTGTGGTGATGACTTCAAGTCTCTAGGAGAGGATTCGGCCAAGAAGAAAAACATCTCTTTCCTTCCATATGACAAGCACCTCTTGGAACCTTGCTAGCACAAGGAGCACCAAGGGAGTAGGCGGCTTCTTCATCTTGTGTGCGCATCCTTTGGAGGAGATCCTCTCGCTCTCTGCTTCCAAGACACCATCCAAGAGATGGCGATGGTATGGATCTTTCTCTTCTATACTAGCATTCGAAAGTTGATCATATGATATATTAAGATCTCTTGAAACCCTAGCTTCCCATGCGAATTTTTATATGCGCCTCCCTTAGGGTTTCGGCCCCCTAGATTAAGGGGACTTTCAATTGGTATCAGAGGCTAGGTTTTTATATATTCATATGATTGCTTATGGTGATCCATGTATGTTGAATGTTTAGATCTAATATTTCTCATCATGCGAAAATACCAGATAGATGTATTTTGTTTGTGGCGCATGTATGAGATGAACTTTTGTTGGCGCATGCTTTACATGTTTTAGTTTTTGTTTTCAAAACTTTCATGACATGCGCGACTCACTATAGATCTAAGGCCTTACTGTAAACCCTTAGACGGGTTATTAGGGTTGAAGTCATCCCCTAGGTTAGATCCAAAATGTCTGATCAGACCATCTGACAGCCTTGATGGGTTGACCAGATAGCACCTGTGCGCAAGCATCTGGTGGCTATAGGTCGACTGCAGACAGGCGTGTAGCGGTGTCTGATTGAGACGACTAGTGAACACACATGAGTTAGGCCCGGGGTCACACCCGCTTGCCAGAACTCATGAGGGTTGTTCAGCCCTGGCGCATGCATGGTTGACCTTTTGGTCGACTCAAGTCGGTTAGGACTTGGTGCATGCAAGGGCACTGGATCTGACTAGGTTGGATGAGTGGATCCCTAGTAATGGACCGTTGTAAGGTAGTGAGGGCAAATAAGGAAATTAAAATTGATGCCTATGGGGTTTTCGAAATTTAATTTTCATGATTGGATCACATGTTGCTTGATGCCTATGTTTGTTTATTTAATTCTTATGTGGGCTGCCCATGTTAAATGTGTGCTGTGCTGGGGCCTGCGTGCCTGGAATTTAAAGTTGTAAATTAATTATTGTGATCTGCGTATCACATTGTATTTAATTTATAAAGTGTAATTGACCTGCGTGTCAATCTTGTCTAGATAGATTAATTTGTAAATTAATCAGACAAGAGCACAGAGCACACTTGGTAGAGGCGCATGCAGCAGTGGCTTGACCAGATGGGAGGTCCAGGGTTCGACTCTGGGACCAGGCGCACTTTCCCTGGTAGGCGCACCTGAGCTGCAGTAGGCGCTTGGGCCTTGGTTTGGGCCAGATGAGCAGCAAAAGACCCATGAAGAAGAAAAGCAAGTGAAGACTTAAGTTAATTAAGGTCTTACTTAGGCTATGGGCTTTTACCACATAAGATCCATGCTTTCTTTTATTGTTTAAATAAGTAGAACAGCATGATTTATTTATCTTCTGCTATCACCATAGGAATTGCATGATAGTGAAGAAGATAAAAGACCGTTAAAATCCAACGCTAAAATATCAAGCTCGTATGCCTTCTGACGCGAAACCTCACTGTTCTGATTATCGTTGGAGCCGTGTTGTACCCACTCAGTGGGCACGTCCATCTATCTTCAGACGGTGCGGGATTACACCTGCGTGTTACAGAGAAGGGATTTATCGCTTCTCGTTGCTCAGCATAGCACGTGGTGGTCCAGGGAGTAGGTCGGGTCAGCTTGACCATGTAGGGTACATATGTGGCCCATATGGTAGCGCATGGAGGCAGCCATCTGTGGGGTCAGAGATTGTGTTGTACCAACTCAGTTGGCACAGTCTGCTGGATTGCCCAGATGAAGGGGAATCGCACGGGTTGGCGATTGGCTGGGACAGCCTACCAGAAATTAGTGCTTGTACTCTCTGTGCATCTTATCTCGCCTGAGCGGGACGCGGAGACCAAGTATGAAATCTGGATCCCATCTCACTAAAAGAGTTCTACACTTTCGGGCTGTTTTGCTGGATTTTTCAGCCAGATAAAATAGTGAGAAAAAGAATCATTCTTAAGTCCTGAATTGATTCTTTACATTGATACTGACCTTGCTGTTCTTGCATTGTTGTAGATACCTGCAGCAACGAACACCATGAGCTTCAATGTGCGATCCCTACTGGAAAGGGAGAAGTTTGCTGGGCCAAACTTCTCAGACTGGTTCGGACACCTTAAGATTGTTCTTAAGGCAGAGAGGAAACTGTATGTCCTCGAGACGGCGATACCGCCTCAACCCGCTCCGAACGCCGCAAGGGCGGTTCGGGAAGCTTATGAAAAGCACGTCAATGATAGCATTGATGTCGCTTGCCTGATGCTAGCGTCTATGACGCCACCGCTGCAGCGTCAGCATGAGGATATGTCTGCTATAGACATGATAGCAAACCTCAAGATGCTGTATGCTACACAGGCGAGGACAGAACGCTATAATCTGACAAAGCTGTTCTTCAGAGCAAACTGGCTGAAGGGAGCCCAGTGGGAGCTCACGTGCTCAAGATGATTGGGCACAAGGAGGCTCTAGAGAAACTGGGGCATACCATCAATCAGGAGCTTGCTGTAGACATTATTCTGCAGTCTCTCCCGCCCTCTTTCGATGCGTTCATCATTAACTTTAATATGAACAAAATCGATTGTACTCCGGCAGTGCTGCTGAATATGCTCTTGACTACTGAGGAAACTCTGAAGGGAAAGCCTTCAACCTCTGTCTTAATGGTTCCTTCAAGGAACAACAAGAAGAAGGGGAAGAAGGGCAAGGCCCCTGTCAAGAGTTACAACAAGGCTCTGAAGCAAAAAGTCAAGCGGTCAAAGGAATACAGATGTTTCCACTGTGGCCAGCTGGGTCACTGGAAAAAGGACTGTAAAGCGCTCCAAGGAGATAAGAGGGGAAGCATCGCTTCTGGCTCAGGTATATTTGTGACTGAAGTCATGATATCTTCTTCTTCTATATCATGGGTGTTGGACACTGCATGTGGAGTTCACATTTGTTCAAATGTACAGGAACTCAAGAGAAGAAGACGGGTGGGACAGCATGAGGTGGACCTACGAGTTGGAAACGGGGCACGGGTTGCTGCTGTTGCTGTAGGAGACTATTTCATCTCTTTGCCATCTGGACTTGTATTAGAACTAAACAGTTGTTACTTTGTTCCCAGCATTACTAAGAATATTATCTCCATTCCTGCTCTTGTCAGGAAGGGATTTTCCTTTGAATGCAATATTTCAAAGTGTGTTTTAACTTTTGATAATATTGTTTATGCTACTGGTTCAATTAACAATGGGTTATTCATGTTGGACATGGAATGTTCTATACAAAATATTGATATTAAGAAAGCCAAGTATGCTGATGACAGCACCTTGCTATGGCATAGTCGTTTAGGCCATATTAACAAGAAACGCATTAAGCGGTTGCATGATCATGGACTGCAGGGATCATTCTCCTATGAGGAGATTGATACATGCAAGGCTTGTTTAATGGGTAAAATGACGAAGTCACCTTTTCCTAACAAAGGTCAAAGGGCTTCACGTTTACTTGACCTTATACACAGTGATGTGTGTGGGCCATTTAGTAAACATGCCAGAGGTGGCTATCAATACTTCATCACATTTACTGATGATTTCAGTAGATATGGGTATGTCTATTTAATGAGACATAAAAGTGAATCTTTTGACAAGTTCAAAGAGTTCAAGAATGAAGTACAAAATCAGCTAGGCCGAAATATCAAGGCACTTCGTTCTGATCGAGGTGGAGAATACCTAAGTCATGAGTTTACTGACTATCTGAATGAGTGTGGGATTATCTCACAGCTCACTCCGCCAGGAACACCGCAATGGAATGGTGTGTCCGAGAGGAGAAATAGAACGTTACTTGATATGGTTCATTCTATGATGAGTCAGGCTACTCTTCCATATTCCTTTTGGGGATTTGCACTGGAAATAGCTACAAAGGTACTAAACCGAGTGCCATCCAAGGCAGTTTCTAAGACGCCATATGAGTTATGGTATGGGAAACAGCCGAGCTTGACATTTATCAGGATCTGGGGCTGCGAGGCTTATGTCAAAAAGCTCGCCTCTGGGAAACTAGAGAGCAGATCTGAGAAATGTATCTTTGTCGGTTACCCTAAGGAAACTAAGGGTTATTATTTCTACGATCCCAAAGAGAACAAGGTATTTGTTGCTCGGACGGCCATATTTCTTGAGAAGGAGTTTCTTCTGCAAGAGGCCAGTGGGAGAGAAATAAAGCTGGATGAGAATCCAGAGGAAGAACAAAGTAGTCAAGCACAGTTGGATGAGCCTGAGCCGGTGGATCAGGTTATTGAACAACCTGAGGCTCAGATATCACGGGAACCGCGAAGATCGGGAAGGATCCGTCGACAGCCTGTGCGCTATGACGGAGTCTACATCATTGATAATGATGAACCCCTTACTTATGCGGATGCGGTCAGTGGACCGGAGTCAGCGAGATGGCTTGAAGCTATGCGCGCCGAGATGGACTCCATGTCAGATAACCAAGTTTGGGATTTGGTTGATCCGCCTCCGGGAGTAATCCCTATAGGCTGTAAATGGATCTTCAAGAAGAAGATTGACATGGATGGTAACGTGGTTACCTATAAAGGCAGGCTAGTTGCGAAAGGTTTCAAACAAATCTACGGGATAGATTATGATGAAACTTTCTCACCTGTAGCTATGTTTAAGTCTATTCGGATTCTTTTCGCGATAGCAGCATATTATGATTATGAGATTTGGCAAATGGATGTGAAGACAGCTTTCCTGAATGGAAATCTGGATGAGGATGTGTATATGACACAACCCGAAGGTTTCACTAATCCATCAGATCGTCATAAAATATGCAAGTTAAAGAAGTCTATTTATGGACTTAAACAAGCATCGAGAAGCTGGAATATTCGTTTTGATGAATCAATCTCTGAGTTTGGTTTCATCAAGAACGAGGATGACCCGTGTGTATATAAGAGGTTTAGTGGGAGCGTGATTACTTTCCTAGTCCTCTACGTCGATGATATCTTGATCATTGGAAATGACATTCCCGAAATGCATGCGGTTAAGGCATGGTTAAGGAAGTGTTTCCAGATGAAAGATCTAGGAGAAGCAGCCTATGTGTTAGGTGTGAAGATCTACAGGGATAGATCTAAGAGGCTTCTCGGGCTGTGCCAGAGTACTTACATCGATAAAGTCCTGGAGAGATTTCATTTAGAGAATTCTAAAAGAGGATATCTTCCAGTCAGACATGGTCTGAATCTTTCAAAGTGTCAGTGTCCACAAACACAGACTGAGAAAGATGAAATGGACAATACGCCTTATGCTTCGGCTATTGGGTCCATTATGTATGCGATGTTGTGTACTCGCCGAGACGTCGCTTACGAGTTAAGCGTGACCAGTCGGTTCCAAGGTAATCCAGGTCAGGCACACTGGATTGCAGTCAAGAACATTTTAAAATATCTGCGGAGGACCAAAGATATGTTCTTGATATATGGTGGTCAGGAAGAACTCAGTATTGAAGGATATACTGACGCTTCGTTCCAGTCTGACCAGGATGATTTCCGATCGCAATCAGGCTATGTTTTTAGCTTGAATGGAGGAGCAGTGGTGTGGAAAAGTTTCAAACAGTCAATCGTTGCTGATTCCACAACAGAAGCCGAGTATGTTGCAGCCTCAGAAGCATCCAAGGAAGCAGTATGGATTCGTAAGTTCGTGAGAGAACTTGGTGTTGTTCCTTCGAGTGCAGATCCTTTGGTTATCTTCTGTGATAACACTGGAGCAATCGCACAAGCAAAGGAACCACGGTCGCACCAGAAGTCCAAGCACATACAGAGACGGTTTCATTTGATCCGGGAGATCATAGATCGTGGCGAGATCAAAGTCTGCAAGGTTCATACAGATGACAATCTGGCAGACCCGCTTACTAAGCCTCTGGCGCAGCAGAAGCATGAGAAGCACTGTAATAATATGGGTTTGAGATTTCTCAACCATTAGATTAAGTGCAAGTGGGAGATTGTTGGGGTATGCCCTTAAGGCTAATGTTTGAGGCCTTGGGATTCTATCAGTATCATGTATAAACTCTTTTGTTTATAAAGGCAATGGTTGTTATTCAGGTTGTTACATTGTCTGCTGCAATAAGTGTACTTCTGAATAATGTCTCAAAGCTGTTCAGCTAGGCTGACATGCAGTTAAGTCCTTAGTTGATATATCTTGGTGAACATGAGACAGCCTTGATATGATTAAGACTAATATGTGTTCTAATCTTATAGGATGCTTCGAGCATGGAATAAGATGTAGACTCATGGGTACATTGGATGTACTTGACAGACCCTATTTGGATATTCAATTGCTTGTCACAATGTGAATAATCCTTGATTGCGACAAGTGGCACATTTCCTCTGACTTGAGATCACTTGTGTTTTCTAAATGATGATTGTCATTGTTTTGAGGTAGTTCAATATCATTTGAAACATAATGATTATAGACTATCTTGGATGGTGAGCTTGAGTCAGGTTAGGGCACTAGTGATAGACAAAGGATTGCCGTCTCCTTGTTTAAGGAGTGTGATGTTCTAAAGGGGCCCCCTGGATGAGATGATTGAGAATAGTGTATGGCCATACCCAGGTGACTATGTTCATCTCATCTAATCATGCTCATCATATTGGAGTTACAAGCTTGAGACGCTTGTCCAATAAGAACATCCAGTGGCAAAGGAAACATGCATGCCTAGTGAGTTGATTCACACTTGTGCTGTTGTTTGGGTGTAGTCTTGGAAGACTCTTTTCTTTATATCGGGAGACAGTGATGTGTTGCTAGATACCCCTCACTGTTCGTGATAACGTAAGTTATCGTTACCGACATTTAAAGGAAACCCTCAGCGTCGCACAATTTGATGATATGGCTTACTTAAGTCAGATCGTGTGGACTGAATTGTTCAAGTTCAGTTTAAAGGAATTTAGTCTCTGATTGTAAGTGAGATCTGGTCTGATCATGTTTGATTGATTAGGGCTTGAGATCGGTAAGCTTCGATTGAGAGAATGGATGCTAGATCGGTGAGATCAGAAGCATCGAGAGATCAACGGTTAGATCTGAAGCCTTAGGGTTTAATTGAGATCTAGACTAATTGCTTGGCTTATTTGGTTTCTTGAACTGAACCAACTTGAACCGGCTCATCATATGAGCGCATGGTTCAAAGGGGAGAGCTAATAGCGTTAAGGAAAATTCATGGTCGCATGAATTGGAGACTTTGCTATTTTTAGATAGCACTTCTCTAAACGTGACCACGCCTCACGTTCACGCAAAAGGGAAGCTCTATTCTCGCCTCTCGCCCTTCTCTCTCGACACACTCTTGTGTGGTGATGACTTCAAGTCTCTAGGAGAGGATTCGGCCAAGAAGAAAAACATCTCTTTCCTTCCATACGACAAGCACCTCTTGGAACCTTGCTAGCACAAGGAGCACCAAGGGAGTAGGCGGCTTCTTCATCTTGTGTGCGCATCCTTTGGAGGAGATCCTCTCGCTCTCTGCTTCCAAGACACCATCCAAGAGATGGCGATGGTATGGATCTTTCTCTTCTATACTAGCATTCGAAAGTTGATCATATGATATATTAAGATCTCTTGAAACCCTAGCTTCCCATGTGAATTTTTATATGCGCCTCCCTTAGGGTTTCGGCCCCCTAGATTAAGGGGACTTTCAGGTCGCACCAGAAGTCCAAGCACATACAGAGACGGTTTCACTTGATCCGGGAGATCATTGATCGTGGCGAGATCAAAATCTGCAAGGTTCATACAGATGACAATCTGGCTGACCCGCTTACCAAGCCTCTGGCGCAGCAGAAGCATGAGAAGCACTGTAATAATATGGGTTTGAGATTTCTCAACCATTAGATTAAGTGCAAGTGGGAGATTGTTGGGGTATGCCCTTAAAGGCTAATGTTTGAGGCCTTGGGATTGTATCAGTATCATGTATAAACTCTTATGTTTATAAAGGCAATGGTTGTTATTCAGTATGTTACGTTGTCTGCTGCAATAAGTATACTTCTGAATAATGTCTCAATGCTGTTCAGCTAGGCTGATATGCTGTAATGTCCTTAGTCGAGATATCTTGGTGAACATGAGACAACCTTGATATGATTGAGACTAATATGTGTTCTAATCTTATAGGATGCTTCGAGCATGGAATAAGATGTAGACTCATGGGTACATTGGATGTACTGGACAGACCCTACTAGGATATTCAATTGCTTGTCACAATGTGAATAATCCTTGTTTGCATCAAGTGGCATATGTCCTCTGACTTGAGATCACTTGTGTTTCTAAATGATGATTGTCATTGTTTTGAGGGAGTTCAATATCATTTGAAACATAATGATTATAGACTATCTTGGATAATGATCATGAGTCAGGTTAGGACACTAGTGATAGATATAGGATTGCCGTCTTCTTGTTTAAGGAGTGTGATGTTCTAAAGGGGCCCCCCTAAATGAGATGATTGAGAAAGTGTATGGCCATACCCAGGTGACTATGTTCATCTGATCTAATCATGCTCATCATATTGGAGCTACAGGCTTGACACACTTGTCCAATAAGAACATCCAGTGGCAAAGGAAACATGTATGCCTAGTGAAGTGGATTCACACTTGTGCTGTGGTTTGGGTGTAGTCTTGGAAGACTCTTTCCTTTATATCGGGAGACAGTGATGTGTTGCTAGATACCCCTCACTGATCGTGATAACGTAAGTTATCGTTACCGACATTTAAAGGAAACCCTTAGGGTCGCACAATTCGATGATATGGCTTGCTTAAGTCAGATCGTGTGGACTGAATTGTTTAGGTTCAGTTTAAAGGAGTTTAAACTCTGATTGTAAGTGAGATCTGGTCTGATCATGTTTGATTGATTAGGGCTTGAGATCGGTAAGCTTCGATCGAGAGGATTGATGCTGGATCAGTGAGATCAAGAGCATCAAAGAGATGAACGGTTAGATCTGAAACCTTAGGGTTTACTATGGTCTAGACCAAATGGCTTGAGCTATTTTGATTTGGTATATGAACCAAATTCGATTGGGACGTTTTGGCTTGAACCGGTTCACAAAGGTGAACGCTTGGTTCAATGCTAGTAAGCGTTTTTGGGTTGGCATGAGCGTATGGCTTAGTGATGTTCCATTTATGGAAAGTCATCAATGCCGATTCCTCTCAACGCCAAAACGCAAATACGTTCCCCTCTTCTCTTGTGGCTAGCTTGCACTCTCGTGTGAGAAGGATTGACGAGAAGAAGGGAAGGTTTTTCGTCCAAGGAGAAGCTTGTTCTCGCATCTCAAACTTCCTCCACGCAAAGGACCCCTTGAAGCTTTGCTAGCACAAAGACGACAAGGAGAAGCCATTCCTCATCTTGTGTGCTTCATCTTTGGAGAAGATCCCTTTCGATCTTTGCTTCCAAGACACCATCCAAATAGATGGCTTTGGTATGATCTTCTTTCGATCTCCACATTCCTTAAGGTTGATCATATGAACATATATTACATGCGATCTCATGTTGAAACCCCTTGGAAATTACATGCGCCCCCTTTAGGGTTTCAACCCCTTGCGCTCCCCCTTGAAGGGGACTCTTCACGCGTCCGTTGACACGTATTTTGATCTTAGCGATTGGCCTCCACACTCGCGGGTTCGGTATGTGCGCACCTTACTTGAGGGGCCTGCACGTTTACATTGCGAAAAAGTGGAGCGCCAAAACGCGCAGCTGGCACTTCCCCCGATCACTGAGTGGGCGGAGATGCCGTATTGCCTCCGCGAGCGTTATGTACCCCCTTCGTATAGGTAGTGTTGGTGTATATGCCCTAGGACCCAGTTTTGGTCAACTTATGTACTACTTGACACTGATATTTATATATCATTCTGGCATTGTCGTTATCATTGTTTGACTGCACCTGCGATTGTGTACTTACATGATAATGTCCCTGGAGACAGATTGGATTTGTGCTCGAATTATAATCCCCAGTCGATGTAACTTAGTGGATATGGGACAGCTATGGTACTTGAGAGACTGGTATGTGGGCTGGTTAGGCACGTGGTGCTAACACAGACACATGGGTATATCATTGGGGATATACTGGATAGACCCGCTATGAGGCTATGACTTGGTGTCATGAGTTATCCTCATAAGTGATAGGAGATGCATTGATCCCTTGACTTGAGGTCATTGATCATTCTATATGATTAGGGACTTGCTTTGATACAACCTAACACCTTGCCGTAGCTGGGAGGTTATAACGGTTGTTATTGAGCATGTCACGACCCATATGAGAAGATCAATGGACAGACATAGGATTTGCCCCTTCCCTAAGGAAGTATGATATCCATGGAACTCCTTTATGGTTCTATGACTGAGAGTGTATGGCCATACCCAGGTGAGAACCTGTTTTAGTCATAGCCATGAGATTGGATGAAAACAAGTGGTGACACACTTGTCCAATCGGATATCAGTACGGCAAAGAGACTGTAATGCATCTGTACCTAGTTGCGATGATGGGGATGTCGATGTCGATATCCATTCCAACGACCTGGGTAGCAGCGATGCACTGCTAGGTGCCACTCACTGCTTGTAATGACCTCTGGTCACTACTGCCAGCGTCAGAGGAACCTACAGGGTCGCACACCTTGATACTTGAGTTCTCATATTGATCGGGAAGCCTTATGATCGAGTTATTGGATAACTCGGATCTAATTGGGAGATTTCATCAGCACCAATGGGCCTGATGAGATGGAAGAATGTTATTGGAGCCAAACTTCATTTTTGGCAGGTTGACCCGTATTTGACCATGGTTGGTCACATTTGGATTAGGGTTGCATTGGATTGGATCCAAGTGCTTAATCAACCTATGCAATGATGTTTGGGCTAGCTCATTATCCAATGAGGCCCAATAACAAGTTCTCATGAAGAGATGAGAGGCTAAAAGGGTATAATGGGGAGAAACATGAACCATTAGGCGCCTAGGGGCATAATGGGGTCATGTTGGCGCCTTTGCTTCATTATGGAAGTAAAGGGCGCCTCCCCCTCTCTTCCTAGGATGGAATGCATGCCTCTATGGCATTGCTTGAGGCGCAAGGCAAGGCCTTGGTGCACAAGGAAAGGCGTGGGAACAAAAGGTAAGGTTGAATGAGAATTATGGAAATGTCTTAGAGACTTTCCTTATCTCAAACCTCCTCATCCTAGCCCTACACTTGTCATGATCCTAGCCATTACCCTAACCGCCTCTTGTCCTATAAATATGACCCTAGTCGCCCCCTCTTGTGGGTAATCAATCCTTGAAGGCGTGAACACAAGAGGAGGGGCGAAAGGCTTGGGACAAGGGCGCATCTTCTTCCATAACCGCGAGTTTCTTCCCTTCTTCTTCCTTGGCGCAAGAGAAGGAAAGGCTTGGCGGCATTCTCCCTTCTCCTCTCTTCTTCTTCAATTGGCGCTTCTACCTTGGAGGTGGCGCAAGCATTCAAGAAGAGAACTAAGGCTTGGATCTTCTTCCCGAGGCTAGCACCGGGCGTGGGAGAAGAGAACTAAGAGATCCGTGTGTGTGAGACTGCAGAGGGCGCACACTTGGGCGCCTACATCGGCATCGCTCTACATTGCTCTTAAGGTATTTCCTAACTCATCGTGTCGACTCCCTTGCTTGCGATCTTCACTGGGTTTTTGGGACTGGCCTGTTTCGGGGACATTCTTCCGCTGCGAAAAATGTATGTCTATAACGCTGAAAATTGTAAAATGTCCCCGGGGTTTCCCAACACGTAGCACCTTCTTGATCGGTATAGTAGCCTACACCAAGGGTCAGGTACTGTCAAGGAGTACCGACTCACCTTCGGGACGTTGCAACTCTGTTACAATTTGCAAGAGGACCCCAAGTTAGTTTTGTCGAAATTCAAGAATGGGCTCCGTGCGGATATATGCCGAGCCTTACCCGCTTATGGATCGGAGACCCTCGACCAGACTTTTCAGCATGCTCAAGACATCGAGTAGGACCTTCGCATCGCTGCAAGGCGCAATGACCTTGGCCCCCATAGGCGTCCTCATGCGGGCGATCCCCCGCAACCCCACCTGCGACTTGAGCGTCCGGAGCCTCGTCCGGACACATAACCCTTACCCTCGACCCTTCAGCCCCTTAGACACCCACCCCCTGAGGCTTTGCCTTCTTGGCCCACTTGGGAAGAGAACGGCAAGGCCCCAGCGGTCGGAGCCTCTGTCCATATTACCTGCCAGAACTGTTTGCAGCCAAGTCACATGTCGCGTGAATGTCCCAAGAAGCCCGCTTGAGCCGACACAGGTCTCAGTCGTGTTGCCACCATAACCCCCGCTGAGCGCGATGTTGAGGCGGAGTGTTACACTAGTGGCGAGGAGTCCGGCCCATCCACACTTGTCATTTGTTTCAACCTTGTGCAGCCCGTGCCTACCGAGGATTGGAGGTGCTCGAGCATTTTCACGACTTACATTAAGTGTAATGGGCACTCGTGTAAAATTGTCATTGACGGTGGTAGTAGCCTGAATGTGGTCTTGTAAACTGCGGTCACGCGTTTCGGCCTTCCCCTGGAACCCCACCCGAGACCTTACTCTATCACCTGGGTCGATACCACAAGTCTTCCTATCACCCACCAATGTCAGGTTCCCATCGCGTTTGGGAACTATCGTGAGAAGGTGTTGTGCGACGTTGCAACTATGGACGTCGCCCACGTCCTCCTTGGCCGCCCGTGGTTGTACGATAGAGACATCGTCCACTATGGCCGTTCGAACACTTATGTGTTCGACCACGATGAGCAGAAGATCCGCCTGATCCCAGCTCCGCCTAAGGAGCTTCGTGTGTCCACCTCCATGGGCCTGATTACACCCTCGGCACTGATGACACCAAAATATATAGTATATTTTGTATCATTTTATATACCTTTTCATGCTAAATTGAAGATCTTTTTGCTTATTTTTATGCTTAATTCATCGAATATTGCAAAGTCTACTTCTATTTTGGTTTTTCAAGTTTTTCAGGTAAAAAGGCTCTATTTTGAGGTATTTTCAAGCAAAATCAAAGACATGAAAGAGTTACCATCATCAAGAGAAGATCACCTAAGAAAGTTTACGCAAAACGGAGTAACTTAGCAAAATACGGCAGTGCCATAATCCATTTTACGGTACCGTAATTTCAGATAGTACCGTAAAATCAGAACACTGCCGTAATTTGGAGGATTTTTTAAAAAGAAAGTTTTTGTGATTTTATGGCACTGCCGTATTTTTCAGCGCTTTCAGAACCGAAACCTTTGCTGAATTTACGGCACGGCCGTAAACTATTCTATGGTACCGTATTTCCCAGGCGATCCAGACCAGAGAACTCATCCGATTTTATGGAACCATCAAGAAATATTTTACGGGCCATAATTTTGACTTTCGGTGCACAGAATGAAAATACGGTACTGCTGTAAAATATTACACGGCCGTAATTTCCAGTCAAAATATCGAGTTATCCACGGCTAAAACTTGTTCGGGCCATAACTTTTGATCTAGAGCTCCAAATTGGAATCCGAAAGTTGCTGCCGCTTTGTCTTTAAGAGGAGAAGACACACACACCAAAAAAAGAAAAACTTTTATCTAGTATCGAGAGAGCAATCAATAGAGAGGCGGTTAGGGTTTGGCCTCATGCCGAGAGGCGTAGAGGGCACCTCTGGCCATGATTTGCACACAAAAATTTTGCTTGGAGGAGAAGACAACAGCCCAGAAGTTTTAGAGCAAGAGGAGTTCGATTGGAGGAGAAATCAACGAAAGAGCGGAGCCGGCACTGTTCACTCGCAAATTACGGCTGTAATTTATATTACAGCCGTGTTGTAACATTTACTTCTCCCTTCCTTTCGTTTTCTGATCGTTATAAACAATGGATGATTGTATTTCTCTCTCCATGCTTGCTTAGACATATTGTGGGACATGGGGTGTAATCCCCTTGATTTTTAATGATTAGATAATTCTTCTTTTTCGTCATGATAATCTTCGTTGTGATAATTCTACTTTTGTGATGAATTGTCTTTAATTCTCCATAGATCTATGTTATTATCCATGTTTTAGGGTTTTCACAATGAGACTGAAAGGTGATTTGCTTGAGAACTTGGAACCCTAGAATTGCATGTTAGGATCCCTTCCTTAGGTTAGATCAAACTTGATCTGTTCTAGTAGATTAATTGCCATGTTTAATAATATTGATCTAGGATTGAGTTGTTGTGTCAAACGTAGAGATCTTGCACGAAAGTGAGGATCGGAACGTTGGAGAACCCTAGGTAGAACCTGTGTTGAGACTCGGATGCACGAAAGTGATCCTTGAGGCTCCACTTGTGATGATCAACTTAAAATTCGGATGCACGAAAGTGATCCTTGAGTTCTTTGTTGATGGTTTACTTATCTGTAGCATTGGGATAGATCTTGTACGAAAGCGAGGATTGGTCCCTGCGTGATTGTCTGCACGAAAGTGAGATTATCCTTTTATGAAGTAGATTAGGTCTTTATCATAGCAAGATTTGATTGACGAACCATTTATTTATATCTTATCCTTGAAATCAAGGTGGATGAAACCCTAGTCCCATGTTTATCTCTCTGATTATCCTTCGTGTTAGCTATACTGCTTACTTTCATCATATTCGGTTTATTTAGCTAGCGAGAAAATAATTATTTGGTAATTAACAATAAGGTCTCTGTGGATCGATATTTTTATTACTTCAATAATTCCGTGCACTTGCGGAAGCATATTGAAAAGACCCCTTCAAGGGGGAGGCCGAAACCCTAAGTGTGGCGCATATAACATTTTCGCATGGGATGCTAGGGTTTCAACAAAATCGCATGTAATATATTCTTATGATCAACTTCAAATGATTGAATGGATCAAGAGGAATTTCATACCAACGCCATTAGATTGGATGGTGCCTTGGAAGTAAGATTGCGAAAGGGCTTTCCTCCAAAGGTGGCGCACACAAGAAGATGATGGCTACTCCTTGTGTTCCTTGTGCTAGCAAGGCTTCAAGGCTCTTGTCGTATGAAGGAGATGGAAATACACTTTTCGGCTAGGGCGATGAAGCTCTCCTTCTTGTCGTCGAGACCAACCTCTACCCGAATGGATAGACGACCAAGCAAGAAGACAACATGCGTTGAGGCGTTTTCTTAGATGAGGCGTTACATGATTTCCCAATATGGAAAGTCATGAAGCTATCGCCCACTCAAAGCAAACCGCCCTAAAACGCTTCCACCTTGAACCAACCGTTCGCACATATGTGAACCGGTTCAATGGAATTCGGTCTAATGCTTTTGGTTCAAAGACTAAACCAAAACAACCCAAGCCATGGTCTAGATCTCTCTCTGAACCAAATGGTTCAAGATCTAACCGTTAATCTCTTGATGCTTCTGATCTCACTGATCTAGCATCACTTCTCTCGATCGAAGCTTACTGATCTCAATCCCTAATCAATCAAATATGATCAGATCAGATCTCACTTATAATCAGAGTTTAAACTCCTTTAAAACTGAACCAAAACAATTCAGTCCACACGATCTGACTTACGTAAACCATATCACCAAATTGTGCGACCCTAAGGGTTTCCTTTAAATGTCGGTAATGATAACTTACGTTATCACGATCAGTGAGGGGTATCTAGCAACACATCACTGTCTCCCGATATAAAGGAAAAAGTCTTCCAAGACTACACCCAAACCACAGCACAAGTGTGAATCCACTTCACTAGGCATACATGTTTCCTTTGCCACTGGATGTTCTTATTGGACAAGTGTGTCAAGCTTGTTATTCCAATATGATGAGCATGACTAGATCAGATGAACATAGTCATCAGGGTATGGCCATACACTATCTCAATCATCTCATGCAAGGGGGGCCCCTTCAGAACATCACTCTCCAAACAAGGAGACGGCAATCCTATATCTATCACTAGTGCCCTAACCTGACTCATGATCATTATCCAAGATAGTCTATAATCATTATGTTTCAAATGATATTGAACTACCTCAAAACAATGACAATCATCATTTAGAAACACAAGTGATCTCAAGTTAGAGGACATGTGCCACTTGATGCAAACATGGATTATTCACATTGTGACAAGCAATTGAATATCCTAGTAGGGTATGTCCAGTACATCCAATGCACCCATGAGTCTACATCTTATTCCATGCTCGAAGCATCCTATAAGATTAGAACACATATTAGTCTCAATCATATCAAGGCTGTCTCATGTTCACCAAGATATCTCGACTAAGGACATTACAGCATGTCAGCCTAGCTGAACAGCATTGAGACATTATTCAGAAGCACACTTATTGCAGCAGACAATGTAACATACTGAATAACAACCATTGCCTTTATAAACATAAGAGTTTATATACATGATGCTGATAGAATCCCAAGGCCTCAAACATTAGCCTTAAGGGCATACCCCAACAATCTCCCACTTGCACTTAATCTAATGGTTGAGAAATCTCAAACCCATATTATTACAGTGCTTCTCATGCTTCTGCTGCGCCAGAGGCTTGGTAAGCGGGTCAGCCAGATTGTCATATGTATGAACCTTGCAGATTTTGATCTCGCCACGATCAATGATCTCCCGGATCAAGTGAAACCGTCTCTGTATGTGCTTGGACTTCTGGTGCGACCGTGGTTCCTTTGCTTGTGCGATTGCTCCAGTGTTATCACAGAAGATAACCAAAGGATCTGCACTCGAAGGAACGACACCAAGTTCCTGAATGAACTTACGAATCCACACTGCCTCCTTGGATGCTTCCGAGGCTGCAACATACTCGGCTTCTGTTGTGGAATCAGCAACAGTAGACTGTTTGAAACTTTTCCACACCACTGCTCCACCATTCAAGCTAAAAACATAGCCTGATTGCGATCGGAAATCATCCTGGTCCGACTGGAACGAAGCATCAGTATATCCTTCAATACTGAGTTCTTCCTGACCACCATATATCAAGAACATATCTTTGGTCCTCCGCAGATATTTTAAAATGTTCTTGACCGCAATCCAGTGTGCCTGACCTGGATTACTTTGGAATCGACTGGTCACGCTTAACCCGTAAGCGACGTCTGGGCGAGTACACAACATCGCATACATTATGGACCCAATAGCCGAAGCATAAGGCGTATTGTCCATTTCATCTTTCTCAGTCTGTGTTTGTGGACACTGACTCTTTGAAAGATTCAGACCATGTCTGACTGGAAGATGTCCCCTTTTAGAATTCTCTAAATGGAATCTCTCCAGGACTTTATCGATGTAAGTACTCTGGCACAGCCCGAGAAGCCTCTTAGATCTATCCCTGTAGATCTTCACACCTAATACATAGGCTGCTTCTCGTAGATCTTTCATCTGGAAACATTTTCTTAACCATGCTTTAACAGCATGCAGTTCAGGAATATCGTTTCCAATGATTAAGATATCATCGACGTAGAGGACTAGGAAAGTAATCACGCTCCCACTAAACCTCTTATATACACACGGGTCATCTTCGTTCTTGATGAAACCAAACTCAGAGATTGATTCATCAAAACGAATATTCCAGCTTCTAGATGCTTGCTTAAGTCCATAAATGGACTTCTTTAACTTGCATATTTTATGACGATCTGATGGATTAGTGAAACCTTCAGGTTGTGTCATATACACATCCTCATCCAATTTTCCATTAAGGAAAGCGGTCTTCACTTCCATCTGCCAGATCTCATAATCGTAATATGCTGCTATCGCGAAAAGAATCCGAATAGACTTAAACATGGCTACAGGAGAGAAAGTTTCATCATAATCTATCCCGTAGATTTGTTTGAAACCTTTCGCAACTAGCCTGCCTTTATAGGTAACCACGTTACCATCCATGTCAATCTTCTTCTTGAAGATCCATTTACAGCCTATAGGAATTACTCCCGGAGGCGGATCAACCAAATCCCAGACTTGGTTATCTGACATGGTGTCCATTTCGGCTCGCATAGCTTCAAGCCATCTAGCTGACTCCGGTCCACTGACCGCATCTGCATAAGTGAGGGGTTCATCATTTTCAATGATGTAGACTCCGTCATAGCGCTCAGGCTGTCGACGGATCCTTCCCGATCTTCGCGGTTCCCGTGATATCTGAGCCTCAGGTTGTTCAATAACCTGCTCAACTGGCTCAGGCTCATCCAACTATGCTTGACTACTTTGTCCTTCCTCTGGATTCTCATCCAGCTTTATTTCTCTCCCACTGGCTTCTTGCAGAAGTAACTCCTTCTCAAGAAAAACTGCTGTCCGAGCAACAAACACTTTGTTCTCTTTGGGATCGTAGAAATAATAACCCTTAGTTTCCTTAGGGTAACCGACAAAGATACATTTCTCAGATCTGCTCTCTAGTTTCCCAGAGGCGAGCTTTTTGACATAAGCCTCGCAACCCCAGATCTTTATAAATGTCAAGCTCGGCTGTTTCCCATACCATAGCTCATATGGTGTCTTTGAAACTGCCTTGGATGGCACTCGGTTTAGTACCTTTGCAGCTGTTTCCAGTGCAAAACCCCAAAAGGAGTAAGGTAGAGTAGCCTGACTCATCATAGAACGAACCATATCCAGTAAGGTTCTGTTCCTCCTCTCGGACACACCATTCCATTGCGGTGTTCCTGGCGGAGTGAGCTGTGAGATAATCCCACACTCTTTTAGATAGTCAGTAAACGCATGACTCAAGTATTCTCCACCTCGATCAGAACGAAGTGCCTTGATATTTCGGCCTAGCTGATTTTGTACTTCATTTTTGAACTCTTTGAACTTGTCAAAAGATTCACTCTTATGTCTCATAAGATAGACATAACCATACCTACTGAAATCATCAGTAAAGGTAATGAAGTACGAATAGCCACCTCTGGCATGTTTACTAAACGGCCCACACACATCAGTGTGTATAAGGTCAAGTAAACCTGAAGCCCTTTGACCTTTATGAGGAAAAGGAGCCTTCGTCATTTTACCCATTAAACAAGCTTTGCATGTATCAATCTCCTCATAGGAGAATGATCCCAGCAGTCCATGATCATGCAACCGCTTAATGCGCTTCTTGTTAATATGGCCTAAACGACTATGCCATAGCAAGGTGCTGTCATCAGCATTTATCAATGTTTTGTATAGAACATTCCATGTCCAACATGAATAACCCATTGTTAATTGAACCAGTAGCATAAACAATATTATCAAGAGTAAGATAACACTTTGAAATCTTGCATTCAAAGGAAAACCCTTTCTTGACAAGAGCAGGAATAGAGATAATATTTTTGGTAATACTGGGTACAAAGTAACAATTGTTTAATTCTAATACAATGCCAGATGGTAATGAGATGTAATAATCCCCTACAGCAACAGCAGCAACCCGTGCCCCGTTTCCAACTCGTAGGTCCACCTCATGCTGTCCCACCTGTCTTCTTCTCTTGAGTTCCTGTACATTTGAACAAATGTGAACTCCACATGCAGTGTCCAACACCCATGAAATAGAAGAAGAAGATATCATGACCTCAGTCACAAATATACCTAAGCCAGAAGCGATGCTTCCCTTCTTGTCTCCTTGGAGCGCTTTACAGTCCTTTTTCCAGTGACCCAGCTGGCCACAATGGAAACACCTGTTGTCCTTCGACCGCTTCACCTTCTGTTTCAGAGCCTTGCTGTAGTTCTTGACAGGGGCCTTGCCCTTCTTCCCCTTCTTCTTGTTCCTGGAGGGTAACATCAAGACAGAGGTTGAAGGCTTTCCCTTCAGAGTTTCCTCCGTGGTCAAGAGCATATTCAGCAACTCTGCCGGAGTACAATCGATTTTGTTCATATTAAAGTTAATAATGAACGCATCGAAAGAAGGTGGGAGAGACTGCAGAATAATGTCTACAGCAAGCTCCTGATTGATGGTATGCCCCAGTTTCTCCAGAGCCTCCTTGTGCCCAATCATCTTGAGCACGTGAGCTCCCACTGGGCTCCCTTCAGCCAGTTTGCTCTGAAAGAAAAGCTTGGTCAAATTATAGCGTTCAGTCCTCGCCTGTGCAGCATACAACATCTTGAGGTTTGCTATAATTTCTATAGCAGACATATCCTCATGCTGACGCTGCAGCGGTGGCGTCATAGACGCTAGCATCAGGCAAGCGACATCAATGCTATCATTGACATGCTTTTCATAGGCTTCACGAACCACCCTTGCAGCGTTCGCAGCGGGTTGAGGCGGCACAGCCGTCTCGAGGACATACAGTTTCCTCTCAGCCTTAAGAACGATCTTAAGGTGTCCGAACCAGTCTGAGAAGTTTGGCCCAGCAAACTTCTCCCTTTCCAGTAGGGATCGCACATTGAAGCTCATGGTGTTCGTTGCTGCAGGAATCTACAACAATGCAAGAACAGCAAGGTCAGTATCAATGTCTAGAATCAATCCAGGACTTAAGAAAGATTCTTTTCTCACTATTTTATCTGACTGAAAAATCCATTAAAACAGTCCGAAAGAGTAACACTCTTTTAGTGAGATGGGATCCAGATTTCATACTTGGTCTCCGCGTCCCGCTCAGGCGAGATAAGATGCACAGAGAGTACAAGCACTAATTTCTGGTAGGCAGTCCCTGCCAATCGCCAACCCGTGCGATTCCCCTTCATCTGGGCAATCCAGCAGACTGTGCCAACTGAGTTGGTACAACACAGTCTCTGATCCCACAGATGGCTGCCTCCATATAGCTAACATATGCCCCATATGTAGCCTACATGGTCAAGCTTACCTGACCTACTCCCTGGACCACCACGTGCTATGCTGAGCAACGAGAAGCGATAAATCCCTTCTCTGTAACACGCAGGTGAAATCACACACCGTCTGAAGATAGATGGACGTGCCCACTGAGTGGGTACAACACGGCTCCAACAATAGTCAGAACAGTGAGGTTTCGCGCCAGAAGGCATTACGTGCTTGATATTTTAGCGTTGGATTTTAATGGTCTTTTATCTTCTTACTATCAGGCAAATCCTATGGCTATAGCAGAAGATAAATAACTCATGCAATTCTAAGTATTTAGAAAATAAAAGAAAGCATGGATCTTATGTGGTAAAAGCCCATAGAGCCTAAGTAAGACCTTAAATCAACTTAAGTCTTCACTTGCTCTTCTTGGGTCTTTTGCATCTCATCTGGTCCAACCCAGGGCCCTAGCGCTCAATGCAGCTCAGGTGCACCCACCAGCTGAATGCGCCTCTGCGATGTGTGCTTTTGTGCTCTTGTCTAATTAAAATACATTTTAATCTATCTAGACAAGCTTGACTCGCAGGTCAATTAACATTTTATAAATTAATTAAATAGTGATTCGCAGATCACAATAAAAATTAATTTACACTTTTATCCAGGCTCGCAGGCCCCAGCACAGCACACATTAAAAGGGCAACCCACATAAGATTAAATAAACAAGCATCATGGCATCATTCAATCAACATGTGATCCATTACAAAGAAAATAAAATTTTGAAAACCCATTGGCATCAATTTTAATTTTCTTATGTGCCCTACAACCTTACAACGGTCCATTGATAGGGATCCACTCATCAATCTAGTTAGATCCATGCCCTTGCATGCACCAAGTCCTAACTGACTCGAGTTGACCTAATGGTCAACCATGCATGCGCCAAGGGCTGAATAGCCAACATGAGTTCTGGCAAGCGGGTGTGACCCCGGGCCTAACTCATGTGTGTTCACTGGTTGTCTCAACCAGACCTCGCTACACACCTGTGATGCAAGCGACCTATAGCCACCTCGTGCTTGCGCACAGGTGCCATCTGGTCGATCCATCTAGGCTGTCAGATGGTCTGATCAGACTAATTTGATCTATACTAGATGATGCTTTCAACCCCATCAACCCGTCTAAGGGTTTATAGTAAGCGTCTCTTAGATCTAGTAAACGCGCAAGTCATCAAGTTTTGTGAAAACATCAAGAACAACATGCGCAACTATGTAAGCATCATACTAGCGCCAACATAAATAAATCTCATACATGCGCAACATGAACATACTATCAACTAGTATAATCGCATGAAGAGAAATCTTAGATCTAAGCATCAAGCATACATGGATCACACAAAGCAATCATAAGAACATATAAGAACCTACGCTTTCATACCAATTGAAAAGACCCCTTCAAGGGGGAGGCCGAAACCCTAAGTGTGGCGCATATAACATTTTCGCATGGGATGCTAGGGTTTCAACAAAATCGCATGTAATATATTCTTATGATCAACTTCAAATGATTGAATGGATCAAGAGGAAGTTCATACCAACACCATTAGATTGGATGGTGCCTTGGAAGTAAGATTGCGAAAGGGCTTTCCTCCAAAGGTGGCGCACACAAGAAGATGATGGCTACTCCTTGTGTTCCTTGTGCTAGCAAGGCTTCAAGGCTCTTGTCGTATGAAGGAGATGGAAATACACTTTTCGGCTAGGGCGATGAAGCTCTCCTTCTTGTCGTCGAGACCAACCTCTACCCGAATGGATAGACGACCAAGCAAGAAGACAACATGCGTTGAGGCGTTTTCTTAGATGAGGCGTTACATGATTTCCCAATATGGAAAGTCATGAAGCTATCGCCCACTCAAAGCAAACCGCCCTAAAACGCTTCCACCTTGAACCAACCGTTCGCACATATGTGAACCGGTTCAATGGAATTCGGTCTAATGCTTTTGGTTCAAAGACTAAACCAAAACAACCCAAGCCATGGTCTAGATCTCTCTCTGAACCAAATGGTTCAAGATCTAACCGTTGATCTCTTGATGCTTCTGATCTCACTGATCTAGCATCACTTCTCTCGATCGAAGCTTACCGATCTCAATCCCTAATCAATCAAATATGATCAGATCAGATCTCACTTATAATCAG
This sequence comes from Costus lasius, assembly GCA_027563935.2. Taxonomy (NCBI): domain Eukaryota; kingdom Viridiplantae; phylum Streptophyta; class Magnoliopsida; order Zingiberales; family Costaceae; genus Costus; species Costus lasius. The sequence continues at coordinate 87,986,554 of CM050450.1, read as the reverse complement.
AGTTTAAAATCCTTTAAAACTGAACCAAAACCATTCAGTCCACATGATCTGACTTACGTAAGCCATATCACCAAATTGTGCGACCCTAAGGGTTTCCTTTAAATGTCGGTAACGATAACTTACGTTATCACGATCAGTGAGGGGTATCTAGCAACACATCACTGTCTCCCGATATAAAGGAAAAAGTCTTCCAAGACTACACCCAAACCACAGCACAAGTGTGAATCCACTTCACTAGGCATACATGTTTCCTTTGCCACTGGATGTTTTTATTGGACAAGTGTGTCAAGCTTGTTATTCCAATATGATGAGCATGACTAGATCAGATGAACATAGTCATCAGGGTATGGCCATACACTATCTCAATCATCTCATGCAAGGGGGGCCCCTTCAGAACATCACTCTCCAAACAAGGAGACGGCAATCCTATATCTATCACTAGTGCCCTAACCTGACTCATGATCATTATCCAAGATAGTCTATAATCATTATGTTTCAAATGATATTGAACTACCTCAAAACAATGACAATCATCATTTAGAAACACAAGTGATCTCAAGTCAGAGGACATGTGCCACTTGATGCAAACAAGGATTATTCACATTGTGACAAGCAATTGAATATCCTAGTAGGGTCTGTCCAGTACATCCAATGCACCCATGAGTCTACATCTTATTCCATGCTCGAAGCATCCTATAAGATTAGAACACATATTAGTCTCAATCATATCAAGGCTGTCTCATGTTCACCAAGATATCTCGACTAAGGACATTACAGCATGTCAGCCTAGCTGAACAGCATTGAGACATTATTCAGAAGCACACTTATTGCAGCAGACAATGTAACATACTGAATAACAACCATTGCCTTTATAAACATAAGAGTTTATATACATGATGCTGATAGAATCCCAAGGCCTCAAACATTAGCCTTAAGGGCATACCCCAACACATATCAAGTTTTTGGCACCGTTGCCGAGGACCTTAGTTTTGTTAATATCAAAATAGTTGTTAGTATTGCTAGACTAAGTTTTATTTGTTTTAGATTTAACTTTTTTTTTTCTTTTTGCAGGTTTTAGATTTTCACAGTTGTGACAGAACTGCGATTTCTAAAATTTGTGAATTTGCTTGTGTTTTATATTTTATATTTTGTTTTTATATTCTGAAAAAAAAATCTCTTTGATTGATTAGTGTTGGATTATCTTTTTGTTCTTGATAGATTTGGTAAATATGTCTTTTCATCAAAATTCATGGGCATCTGAAAGGGGTAAGGTTTACATGCAACAAGGTGAGCATAAAGATTATTCACAGCTTACTATTGCAGAATTAGCAAAATTACACTCTTATTTTGTTACATGTAATATTTGTAAGTCTTCTGATCATTATACTTCTGATTGCAAATTTTTAATGCCTCAAAATTCTAATTCTTCATGTTATCAAGATTATTCATGGTGCACTGTTGCAGATAAGTTAGATTATTTGGCTCATAAATTAGACACTTTTAATATGCACCCTATTATGAAATCTTGTTCTCCTGTTAGATGTGATATCTGTGGATATTTTGATCATTGTTCCTCTGATTGCCTCTTTTTAAATCCTAATTTATCATGGGAAGAATATGATCAATTGTATTCTAGATGGGAAAACCAAACTTCTTTGTATGATGATTGCTCAAATCACGTTTCTGAACCATACTATGAGGATACTGAAAAATCTAGCTTAGAAATCATGTTTGAAAAATATATGGCAGAGCAAAATCAAATTTTGGAAAAACAAGACCAAATACTGAGTAATCAAAGGAAGCAAATTGAGTATCTTAAGGGTTTGGTTAATTTCCAAGAAGAATCTTTGACTGCTAATACTAAATTGCTAGAAACCCAGATTGCACAACATGATTATTTATTTGAGTTTGATTTGGAAGCTGAGAAAGTTGATTTTAAAAATTCCCCCTATGATCATGATCGTTTTGAGATTGAGCCTTATGTGAATATTAATGAATCTCCTTTAGATTTTGAATGTTGTGAAATTGATTCATCTGATAAATTATTTGAGGAAAAGGTTGAGAAAATTGAAATTGAAAAACCTTCTTTTGATGATAATTCTGATTTTGATGTAAATTTATATATGGTTAAATCTAATGAGCATGATGAAGGTTCAAAAATTATAGACATTAATGAACCCCACTGTGATTTTGGTGATATTTTTGAAATTAATGATAAATCTCTTGTGGTCAACCTTGATTCTATTAATTCTTTTTCATATGATTCTGATTTTGACTCTTCTGATGATGAATTATTTGTGGGGAAGCATGAGGAAATCGATTTTGAAGAGTCTCATCTTGATTTTGATAATAATTTTGATATTGATAAACTATTTGATTGTGAGCATGAGGAACCTGAAGATGATTTAAAAATTACAAATACTGATGAATCTCATTCTGATGTTTTACCCATATCTTTTGTTGAATATTTTGATGAATTTGAAAATTTTGGCTTTATTGAGGAATCTAATGAAAGACATAAACATTATTATGAGGATCCAATGCTTGATTATTTTGATCAAAGTCCTACTTCTATTGCTATTGAAAATATTAATCTGAAGAAAGGACTTATGATTTTGCTTTTTGATAAACATAGGAAGATCATAAAGATTTCTTTGAGTGGTTTTGAGAAGTATGATTTAAATTTATGCATAATTAAGAAAGCCACTTTGATTGTGATTTATATGAATTTCTAGATTTTTGGATTAGTGGCTAAACTTCTAGGACAAAGGAAATGCAGAAAATTATTTGCTCTTTACTTTCGAACTCATTCACCTGCTTCACCATGATTTATTATTTTTGGTCAAGATAATGACCTAAAATTGGCGCTTCTTGGGAGGCAACCCAAGCATTATCAGTTATCTTAGCTTCTATTATTTTTGTTTATTTTTAGAATTAATTTTTCTTCTCCTTTTGCAGGGAAAAACAAGTTTTGGCGCAAAATACGGCACTACCATAATCCTTTTTACGGTACCGTATTTTCGGCACGTTTTCGATAGAAAGTTTTGTGATTTTTACAGCAGGGCCATAATGTTTTACATGGTACCATATTTTTGAGTCATTTCTTTCCCGAGCGTTCTTTGAAAAATACAGCACTGCCGTAAAGCATTTCACGGTACCGTATTTTAAAGTTGCTTTCTGCTTATTAAGTAGGTGTTTTCTCGCTGTGATTTTAAGAAACTGGGTTGCAAAAATTTTTTATCTTTGAAACGGCATGGAAGTACTCTTCTTTGTCTATCATCTGGATATTTTTTCTGAATTTTAAAGTCCATGGATCATTCTGAAACACATAGCAACTTTTCGATTCTGATTAATTTCTGCAGTAGTTTTTTCTGACTGTTCTGACTAGCACTTTTGCTGCCACTTTTTAAGATGTTTCGGTGACTTGATGTTGGGGTATGCCCTTAAGGCTAATGTTTGAGGCCTTGGGATTGTAACAGTATCATGTAATAAACTCTTGTGTTTATAAAGGCATGGTTATTATTCAGGTTGTTACCTTCTCTGCTGCAATTAGTGTACTTCTGAATAATGTCTCAAAGCTGTTCAGCTGGGCTGACATGCTATAAAGTCCTTAGTCGAGATATCTTGGTGAACATGAGACAGCCTTGATATGATTGAGACTAATATGTATTCTAATCTTATAGGATGCTTCGAGCATGGAATAAGATGTAGACTCATGGGTACATTGGATGTACTGGACAGACCCTACTAGGATATTCAATTGCTTGTCACAATGTGAATAATCCTTGTTTGCATGAAGTGGCACATGTCCTTTGACTTGAGATCACTTGTGTTTCTAAATGATGATTGTCATTGTTTTGAGGTAGTTCAATATCATTTGAAACATAATGATTATAGACTATCTTGGACAATGATCTTGAGTCAGGTTAGGGCACTTGTGATAGATAAAGGATTGCCGTCTCCTTGTTTAAGGAGTGTGATGTTCTAAAGGGGCCCCCTGGATGGGATGATTGAGAAAAGAGTATGGCCATACCCAGATGACTATGTTCATCTGATCTAATCATGCTCATCATATTGGAGCTACAGGCTTGACACGCTTGTCCAATAAGAACATCCAGTGGCAAAGGAAATATGTATGCCTTGTGAATTGGATTCACACTTGTGCTGTGTTTTGGGTGTAGTCGTGGAAGACTCTTTCCTTTATATCGGGAGACAGTGATGTGTTGCTAGATACCCCTCACTGATCGTGATAACGTAAGTTATCGTTACCGACGTTCAAAGGAAACCCTTAGGGTCGCACAATTTGATGATATGGCTTACTTAAGTCAGATCGTGTGGACTGAATTGTTTGAGTTCAGTTTAAAGGGGTTTAAACTCTGATTGTAAGTGAGATCTGGTCTGATCATGTTTGATTGATTAGGGCTTGAGATCGGTAAGCTTCGATCGAGAGTATTGATGCTAGATCGGAAGCATCCAGAGATGAACGGTTAGATCTTGAACCATTTGGTTCAGAGGAATCTAGACCATGGCTTGGGCTGTTTTAATTTGGTATTTGAACCAAATTGGGTTGGGTCAATTAGATTGAACCGGTTCAAGGCAATGAACGCATGGTTCAATGCTAAGAAACGTTTTGGTCGGTTTTTGAAGAAGTGGGCGCATGGCTTCATGGCTTGCTATTTTTGGAAAGCCATAATGCGCCACCTCTTCTCAACGCCTCAACGCTTCATCCATTCCTCTCGACGCCCTTCTCTCGTGTGGAAATTTTTTCTTCACGACTTGGAGAGCTCTCGGCCAAGTGGAGAAAAAACATCTCATCCTCTTGAATCGATCAAAGACCCTTGAAGCACCTTGCTAGCACAAGGATCTCAAGGAGTAGGCGGCATCACCTTGTGTGCGCACCTTTTGGAGGAGTTTCATTCGAGTCTCTTCTTCCTTGGCGCCATCCAACACATGGCTTCAGTATGATTATCTTTCGATCTTCATGCTTCTTGAAAGTTGATCATATGAATGTATAGCATCTGATCTTCATGAAACCCTACTTCCGCTGCAAAAGAATGACATGCGCCACCTTTAGGGTTTCACCCCCTTGCGCTCCCCCCTTGAAGGGGACCCAACAATTGGTATCAGAGCGGTTCTATGCATTGTTATTATGATTGCTTTGCTTTGTGATCCATGATCCATGCTTACGCATATCTCTAGATCTAGGGTTACATGCGAAAATTTCATTTGAGTTGTTGTACATGCAAACTTGATGTATATTTTCTTGGCGCATGTTGTTGGCGCATGCTTCATGTTTTTCTCAAAAACCTACTTGACATGCGCGACTCACTCTAGATCTAAAGCTCTACTTTAAACCCTTAGACGGGTTATTAGGGTTGAAATCATCCCCTAGGTTAGATCCAGACAGTCTGATCAGACCATCTGACAGCCTTGATGGGTTGACTAGATAGCACCTGTGCGCAAGCACTTGGTGGCTATAGGTCGACTGCAGACAGGCGTGTAGCGATGTCTGGTTGAGACGACTAGTGAACACACATGAGTTAGGCCCGGGGTCACGCCCGCTTGCCAGACCTCATTGTGGTTGTTCAGCCCTAGCGCATGCATAGTTGACCACTGGGTCGACTCGAGTCAGTTAGGACTTGGTGCATGCGTGGGTAGTGGATCTGACTGGGTTGGATGAGTGGATCCCTGGTAATGGACCGTTGTAAGGTAGTAGGGCACATAAGGAAAATTAAAATTGATACCTATGGGGTTTTCGAAATTTAATTTTCTTGAATGGATCACATGTTTGATTGTGGCATATGTTTGTTTATTTATTCTTATGTGGGCTGCCCATGTTAAATGTGTGCTGTGCTGGGGCCTGCGTGCCTGTATTTAAATGTAAATTAATTATTGTGATCTGCGCATCACATTGTTTTTAATTTATCAAATGTAATTGACCTGTGAGTCAATCTTGTCTAGATAGATTAATTTGTAAATTAATTAGACAAGAGCATAGAGCACACTTGGCAGAGGCGCATGCAGCTTGTGGCTTGACCAGGTGGGAGGTCCAGGGTTCGACTCTGGGACCAGGCGCATTTTCCCTGGTAGGCGCACCTGAGCTGCAGATGGCGCTTGGGCCCTGGGTTGGGCCAGATGAGAAGCAAAAGCCCCATGACGAAAAGCAAGTGAAGACTTAAGTGATATTAAGGTCTTACTTAGGCTATGGGCTTTTACCACATAAGAACCATGCTTTCTTTTTATTGATCATATAATTAGAATTGCATGAATTTATCTTCTGCTATCACCATAGGGTTTGTATGATAGATAAGAAGATAAAAGACCGTTAAAATCCAACGCTAAAATATCAAGCTCGTAAGCCTTCTGACGCGAAACCTCATTGTTCTGATTATCGTTGGAGCCGTGTTGTACCCACTCAGTGGGCACGTCCATCTATCTTTAGACGGTGTGGGATTACACCTGCGTGTTACAGAGTAGGGATTTATCCCTTCTCGTTGCTCAGCATAGCACGTGGTGGTCCAGGGAGTAGGTCGGGTCAGCTTGACCATGTAGACTACATATGTGGCGCATATGGTAGCACATGGAGGCAGCCATCTGTGGGGTCAGAGACTGTGTTGTACTAACTCAGTTGGCACAGTCTGCTGGATTGCCCAGATGAAGGGGAATCGCACGGGTTGGCGATTGGCTGGGACAGCCTACCAGAGATTAGTGCTTGTACTCTCTGTGTATCTTATCTCGCCTGAGCGGGACGCGGAGACCAAGTATGAAATCTGGATCCCATCTCACTAAAAGAGTTCTACTCTTTTGGGCTGTTTTGCTGGATTTTTCAGCCAGATAAAATAGTGAGAAAAAGAATCTTTCTTAAGTCCTGATTGATTCTTAACATTGATAATGACCTTGCTGTTCTTGCATTGTTGTAGATACCTGCAGCAACGAACACCATGAGCCTCAATGTGCGATCCCTACTGGAAAGGGAGAAGTTTGCTGGGCCAAACTTCTCAGACTGGTTCGGACACCTTAAGATCGTTCTTAAGGCAGAGAGGAAACTGTATGTCCTCGAGACGGCAGTGCCGCCTCAACCCGCTGCGAACGCCGCAAGGGCGGTTCGTGATGCCTATGAAAAGCACGTCAATGATAGCATTGATGTCGCTTGCCTGATGCTAGCGTCTATGACGCCACCGCTGCAGCGTCAGCATGAGGATATGTCGGCTATAGAGATTATAGCGAACCTCAAGATGCTGTATGCTGCGCAGGCGAGGACAGAACGCTATAATCTGACAAAGCTTTTCTTTCAGAGCAAACTGGCTGAAGGGAGCCCAGTGGGAGCTCACGTGCTCAAGATGATTGGGCACAAGGAGGCTCTGGAGAAACTGGGGCATACCATCAACTAGGAGCTTGCTGTAGATATTATTCTGCAGTCTCTCCCGCCTTCTTTCGATGCGTTCATCATTAACTTTAATATGAACAAAATCGATTGCACTCCGGCAGAGCTGCTGAATATGCTCTTGACTACTGAGGAAACTCTGAAGGGAAAGCCTTCAACCTCTGTCTTAATGGTTCCTTCCAGGAACAAGAAGAAGGGGAAGAAGGGCAAAGCCCCTGTCAAGAACTACAGTAAGGCTCTGAAGCAGAAGGTTAAGCGGTCCAAGGAATACAGGTGTTTCCACTGTGGCCAGCTTGGTCACTGGAAAAAGGACTGTAAAGCGCTCCAAGGAGACAAGAGGGGAAGCATCGCTTCTGGCTCAGGTATTTACGTGACGGAAGTCATGGTTTCATCTTCTTCTATTTCATGGGTGTTGGACACTGCATGTGGAGTTCACATTTGTTCAAATGTACAGGAACTCAAGAGAAGAAGACAGGTGGGACAGCATGAGGTGGACCTACGCGTTGGAAACGGGGCACGGGTTGCTGCTGTTGCTGTAGGAGACTATTTCATCTCTTTACCATCTGGACTTGTATTGGAACTAAACAGTTGTTATTTTGTTCCCAGTATTACTAAAAATATTATCTCCATTCCTGCTCTTGTCAGGAAGGGATTTTCCTTTGAATGCAATATTTCAAAGTGTGTTTTATCTTATGATAATATTGTTTATGCAACTGGTTCAATTAACAATGGGTTATTCATGTTGGACATGGAATGTTCGATACAAAACATTGATAATAAGAAAGCCAAGTATGCTGATGACAGCACCTTGTTATGGCATAGTCGTTTAGGCCATATTAACAAGAAGCGCATTAAGCGGTTGCATGATCATTGACTGCTGGGATCATTCTCCTATGAGGAGATTGATACATGCAAAGCTTGTTTGATGGGTAAAATGACGAAGTCACCTTTTCTTCACAAAGGTCAAAGGGCTTCAGGTCTACTTGACCTTATACACAGTGACATGTGTGGGCCATTTAGTAAACATGCCAGAGGTGGCTATCAGTACTTCATTACATTTACTGATGATTTCAGTAGATATGGTTATGTCTATCTAATGAGACATAAGAGTGAATCTTTTGACAAGTTCAAAGAGTTCAAGAATGAAGTACAGAATCAGCTAGGCCGAAATATCAAGGCACTTCGTTCTGATCGAGGTGGAGAATACTTGAGTCATACGTTTACTGACTATCTGAAGGAGTGTGGAATTATCTCACAGCTCACTCCGCCAGGAACACCGCAATGGAATGGTGTGTCCGAGAGGAGAAATAGAACGTTACTTGATATGGTTCGTTCTATGATGAGTCAGGCTACTCTTCCATACTCCTTTTGGGGATTTGCACTGGAAACAGCTGCAAAGGTACTAAACCGAGTGCCATCCAAGGCAGTTTCTAAGACTCCATACGAGCTATGGTATGGGAAACAGCCGAGCTTGACATTTATCAGGATCTGGGGTTGCGAGGCTTATGTCAAAAAGCTCGCCTCTAGGAAACTGGAGAGCAGATCTGACAAATGTATCTTTGTCAGTTACCCTAAGGAAACTAAGGGTTATTATTTCTACGATCCCAAAGAGAACAAAGTATTTGTTGCTCGGACGGCAATATTTCTTGAGAAGGAATTTCTTCTGCAAGAGGCCAGTGGGAGAGAAATAAAACTAGATGAGAATCCAGAGGAAGGACAAAGTGGTCAAGCACAGTTGGATGTGCCTGAGCCGGTAGAACAGGTTACTGAACAACCTGAGGCTCAGATATCACGGGAACCGCGTAGATCGGGAAGGATCCGTCGACAGCCTGAGCGCTATGACGGAGTCTACATCATTGATAATGATGAACCCCTCACATATGCGGATGCGGTCAGTGGACCGGAGTCAGCTAGATGGCTTGAAGCTATGCGAGCCGAGATGGACTCCATGTCAGATAACCAAGTCTGGGATTTGGTTGATCCGCCTCCGGGAGTAATCCCTATAGGCTGTAAATGGATCTTCAAGAAGAAGATTGACATGGATGGTAACGTGGTTACCTATAAAGGCAGGCTAGTTGCGAAAGGTTTCAAACAAATCTACGGGATAGATTATGATGAAACTTTCTCACCTGTAGTCATGTTTAAGTCTATTCGGATTCTTTTCGCGATAGCAGCATATTACGATTATGAGATCTGGCAGATGGATGTGAAAACAGCTTTCCTTAATGGAAATCTGGATGATGATGTGTATATGACACAACCTGAAGGTTTCACTAATCCATCAGATCGTCATAAGATATGCAAGTTAAAGAAGTCCATTTATGGACTGAAACAAGCATCTAGAAGCTGGAATATTCGTTTTGATGCATCAATCTCTGAGTTTGGTTTCATCAAGAACGAAGATGACCCGTGTGTATATAAGAGGTTTAGTGGGAGCGTAATTACCTTCCTAGTCCTCTACGTCGATGACATCTTGATCATTGGAAATGATATTCCTGAAATGCATGCGGTTAAGGCATGGCTAAGGAAATGTTTCCAGATGAAAGATTTAGGAGAAGCAGCCTATGTATTAGGTGTGAAGATCTACAGGGATAGATCTAAGAGGCTTCTCGGGCTGTGCCAGAGTACTTACATCGATAAAGTCCTGGAGAGATTTCATTTAGAGAATTCTAAAAGAGGATATCTTCCAGTCAGACATGGTCTGAATCTTTCGAAGAGTCAGTGTCCACAAACACAGACTGAGAAAGATGAAATGGACAATACGCCTTATGCTTCGGCTATTGGATCCATTATGTATGCGATGTTGTGTACTCGCCCAGACGTCGCTTACGGGTTAAGCGTGACCAGTCGGTTCCAAAGTAATCCAGGTTTGGCGCACTGGATTGCAGTCAAGAACATCTTAAAATATCTGCGGAGGACCAAAGATATGTTCTTGATATATGGTGGTCAGGAAGAACTCAGTATTGAAGGATATACTGACGCTTCATTCCAGTCTGACCAGGATGATTTCCGATCGCAATCAGGCTATGTTTTTAGCTTGAATGGTGGAGCAGTGGTGTGGAAAAGTTTCAAACAGTCAACTGTTGCTGATTCCACAACAGAAGCCGAGTATGTTGCAGCCTCGGAAGCATCCAAGGAGGCAGTGTGGATTCGTAAGTTCGTGAGAGAACTTGGTGTTGTTCCTTCGAGTGTCGATCCTTTGGTTATCTTCTGTGATAACACTGGAGCTATCGCACAAGCAAAGGAACCACGGTCACACCAGAAGTCCAAGCACATACAGAGACGGTTTCACTTGATCAGGGAGATCATAGATCGTGGCGAGATCAAAATCTGCAAGGTTCATACAGATGACAATCTGGCTGACCCGCTTACCAAGCCTCTGGCGTAGCAGAAGCATGAGAAGCACTGTAATAATATGGGTTTGAGATTTCTCAACCATTAGATTAAGTGCAAGTGGGAGATTGTTGGGGTATGCCCTTAAGGCTAATGTTTGAGGCCTTGGGATTGTAACAGTATCATGTAATAAACTCTTGTGTTTATAAAGGCATGGTTATTATTCAGGTTGTTACCTTCTCTGCTGCAATTAGTGTACTTCTGAATAATGTCTCAAAGCTGTTCAGCTGGGCTAACATGCTATAAAGTCCTTAGTCGAGATATCTTGGTGAACATGAGACAGCATTGATATGATTGAGACTAATATGTATTCTAATCTTATAGGATGCTTCGAGCATGGAATAAGATGTAGACTCATGGGTACATTGGATGTACTGGACAGACCCTACTAGGATATTCAATTGCTTGTCACAATGTGAATAATCCTTGTTTGCATGAAGTGGCACATGTCCTTTGACTTGAGATCACTTGTGTTTCTAAATGATGATTGTCATTGTTTTGAGGTAGTTCAATATCATTTGAAACATAATGATTATAGACTATCTTGGACAATGATCTTGAGTCAGGTTAGGGCACTTGTGATAGATAAAGGATTGCCGTCTCCTTGTTTAAGGAGTGTGATGTTCTAAAGGGGCCCCCTGGATGGGATGATTGAGAAAAGAGTATGGCCATACCCAGATGACTATGTTCATCTGATCTAATCATGCTCATCATATTGGAGCTACAGGCTTGACACGCTTGTCCAATAAGAACATCCAGTGGCAAAGGAAATATGTATGCCTTGTGAATTGGATTCACACTTGTGCTGTGTTTTGGGTGTAGTCGTGGAAGACTCTTTCCTTTATATCGGGAGACAGTGATGTGTTGCTAGATACCCCTCACTGATCGTGATAACGTAAGTTATCGTTACCGACGTTCAAAGGAAACCCTTAGGGTCGCACAATTTGATGATATGGCTTACTTAAGTCAGATCGTGTGGACTGAATTGTTTGAGTTCAGTTTAAAGGGGTTTAAACTCTGATTGTAAGTGAAATCTGGTCTGATCATGTTTGATTGATTAGGGCTTGAGATCGGTAAGCTTCGATCGAGAGTATTGATGCTAGATCGGAAGCATCCAGAGATGAACGGTTAGATCTTGAACCATTTGGTTCAGAGGAATCTAGACCATGGCTTGGGCTGTTTTAATTTGGTATTTGAACCAAATTGGGTTGGGTCAATTAGATTGAACCGGTTCAAGGCAATGAACGCATGGTTCAATGCTAAGAAACGTTTTGGTCGGTTTTTGAAGAAGTGGGCGCATGGCTTCATGGCTTGCTATTTTTGGAAAGCCATAATGCGCCACCTCTTCTCAACGCCTCAACGCTTCATCCATTCCTCTCGACGCCCTTCTCTCGTGTGGAAATTTTTTCTTCACGACTTGGAGAGCTCTCGGCCAAGTGGAGAAAAAACATCTCATCCTCTTGAATTGATCAAAGACCCTTGAAGCACCTTGCTAGCACAAGGATCTCAAGGAGTAGGCGGCATCACCTTGTGTGCGCACCTTTTGGAGGAGTTTCATTCGAGTCTCTTCTTCCTTGGCGCCATCCAACACATGGCTTCGGTATGATTATCTTTCGATCTTCATGCTTCTTGAAAGTTGATCATATGAATGTATAGCATCTGATCTTCATGAAACCCTACTTCCGCTGCAAAAGAATGACATGCGCCACCTTTAGGGTTTCACCCCCTTGCGCTCCCCCCTTGAAGGGGACCCAACACTTGAAACCCAGATTTTTCACTTGGAATTCGAAGATCGTGTGTCATTCTACCTTGTGGATTAATTATTTTCATGAAAATATTTTCTGATCATTCTAGGACACATAGCAACTTTTTGAATCTGATTAACTTTTGTGCAGTTTGTGCAGTTTTTAATCTGAAAAGCCTTCTTTCTGTTGATACCCTAAATTCCCGAAAGATTTTGATCCTTCAATTTTTATACACCTAAAAAGAACGAGTTTTATTCTACCACATGGTTCTATCTGTTTTCTTATTGGATCATTAAATCTTATTTTTGAGTAGGGCTACTTTTCATAAAAAAATTCAAGAACTGCACTATTTGCTTGCAACTTGTTATTGCTTATTTTGCCTCTAGATCCAGAAATCTTCATGAGCAACTGTCTTCCACCTCTAGCCACCACTGCATCTGCCTCTGACGTCACTATTTCCAGCCGTCGACACTGGATCATACCATCTGCAGACTCTTCTTCTACTGCCTCTTATTCTATTTATTTGATTTTTTTATGCTGGAGACTCTTCATTAGTGACTGATTTTTTTTATCTATGCAGCATTATTTCTGGCACCCACCGGCTGACGATCTCACCTCCAGGACTGTGGTCTCTAGCAAGCCACTAGAGATTACTCACTCTACTGTCGGCACCACCACCATCATTGCTAACAGCTTTTCAGCTAACCTCTATTCACCTCTGCTTCTTGCCTGCTCGACTCTTTCCACCAGCATGCTCTTCAGACCTCCGGTGACATCTCTAATTATCCCTTCAAAAAATTATTTTTATCATTATTATTTTTAGAGACTATTTTCAGACTGAGCCTTATGTATCTTCAATTGTGCAGAAAATTTTCGAAAGGCACATCTTTGGACCCAGCTGCATTGGCCTGACAATGATTGAGCATGATCTATATAGTTTTGTGAGTATCACTTGCACTCTCTTATTAATGACTATTTCTTTTAGTGCATCTTTGACTTTATCATATTTATACTACTTATTGGTTTTCTGTTGAAAAATGATTTTATGGATATATGGAACTCATTGTTTTGATGATGATATTATTCAAATTTGTTGTTAAAATTGATGAAAGCATATGATCATCTTTCTACTATATGATGGCATGATTTATTGATAAAATTTCTATTGATAAAATGTCTTCCTTGATGATGTGAGTATTTATACTTGTGATTAGAGAAAAAACCCTATCAGGCAGCTGCGCCTCTGCCTTCCCCCATGGTCTCCCTCATGCGCACCCCGCATTGGTTCGCGAGCCTCATGCGGTCAAGACCGTCTATGCGCTCATGGTGCGCGAAGTGCAGGACCCTGTCCCTTGCCCTGATCCGACACCTCCTGTTGAGGTGTCCACCCTCCTTGCCGAGTTTAGTGATATCAACGCTGATGATTTGCCTCATGGCCTTCCCCCGGAAAGGGAAATTCAGCACGCGATTGACCTCCTCCCGGGAGCACCCCTCCCGAACCTGCCCCATCATCGCCTTAACCCTGTGGGACACGCTGAGTTACAATGTCAGGTTGATGATCTCCTCACTAAGGGGTACATCCGCGAGAGTCTCAGCCCTTGCGCTGTTCCTGCGCTCCTCACGCCCAAAAAGGATGGGTCGTGGCGCATGTGTGTCGATAGCCGCGCTATCAATCGGATCACTGTCAAATATCGGTTTCCCATTCCTCAGCTTGACGACATGCTGGATTTGATATCCGGCGCGTCATGGTTTTCCAAGCTTGACCTCCGAAGTGGATATCACCAAGTCCGCATTCGCCAGGGCGACGAATGGAAGATGACGTTTAAAACCAAGGATGGTCTTTACGAATGGCTTGTCATGCCATTCGGGTTGTCCAATGCCCCATCTACGTTCATGCGCTTGATGAGTCAGGTTCTCGGGCCACACATGGGTAAGTTTTTGGTCGTCTACTTCAACGACATTATGATCTTTAGTCGGACCTGCGATAAACACTTGGAGCATCTTCGCTCCACTCTTGACCTACTGCGCAAGGAACGCCTCTACCTTAACACGAAGAAGTGCGCCTTCCTGACCAACAGCGTGTATTTCCTTGGATACATTGTGTCTGACGAAGGTCTGTCCGTTGACCCTACGAAGGTTGAGTCCATCCGGCATTGGCCCGAGCCTCGCACCGTGACTGAGGTCCGTAGTTTCTTGGGTCTTGCGAGGTTTTACCGCAGGTTCATCCGTGGGTTCAGCACCATTGCCACCCCCTTAACCCAGCGCCTCTCTAAGGACGACTTTGAGTGGACCTCTGCCGCTGAATGGGCTTTTGACGTGCTTAAGGACGCCCTGACCACCGCTCCTGTCTTGCGCCTCCCTGATTTCTCAAAAGTCTTTGAGGTAGCGTGCGATGCCTCCAGGACCGGCATCGGAGGATCCCTTAGTCAAGAAGGCCATCCCATGGCCTTCTTTAGCGAAAAACTGAATGTGGTTCGACAGCGTTACTCCACGTACGACAAGGAGTTCTACGCAATCGTTCAGTCCCTCCGGCAGTGGAGGCATTACCTCCCCCACCGCGAGTTCGTGTTGTATAGCGACCATCAAGCCCTCTCCTTCCTTAATGACCAGAAGAAGTTGGGCGCCCGCCAAGCTAAGTGGGTCGAGTACCTACAGCAGTATTCCTTCGTGATCAATCACAAGGCAGGTAAGGAGAACGTCATCGCAGATGCCTTGAGTCGTGTCCAGAGCCTCTTATGCGTGATGTGCACTCGCGTCAATACATTTGACCATGTCAAAGAAGAGTACGCCACTTGCTCTGATTTTGGTGCCATCTATGCCGCCTTGACCAAGTCCACTGACCCCGACTCTCCCTACCAATTGTGCAAGGGTTACCTCTTTTTGGGGAATCGGTTGTGCATTCCCCGTTCTTCGCTTCGAGATCATCTTTTGCTCGAGCTTCATGCGGGTGGCGTCGCCGGCCATCATGGCCGCAACAAGACCCTTGAGATGGCGGAGGAATGCCTCTTTTGGCCTTCGCTCCGTAAGGATGTTGAGCGCATTGTGCGCCATTGCGGTACGTGTCAGTTGTCCAAGGCCCACCCTTCGAACACGGGTCTCTACACCCCTTTGCCAGTGGCCAGCAGCCCGTGGTGCGACCAGAGCTTGGACTTTGTCCTTGGGTTGCCTCGAACCGCCTCCCTCTTCGATTCGATCTATGTCGTTCTTGATCGGTTTTCGAAGATGGCTCATTTTATCCCTTGTTCGCGCACAGCGGACGCTTCCCACATCACACATCTTTTTGTCCGAGAGATCGTGTGTCTCCATGGCCTTCCCTCTACCATTGTTTCCGACCGTGACACGCGTTTTGTGAGCCACTTCTAGCTCTCACTGTGGGCCCTCTTGGGTACCACTCTGAAATTCTCTACGGCCTATCATCCCCAAACCGATGGGCAAACCGTGGTCATTAACCGCAGTTTGGGCAATCTTCTCCGTTGTCTCATCGGGGACCATCTGAGGTCGTGGGATTCCATCCTACCCATGGTCGAGTTTGCGTACAATAGTGCTTCTAATAGGTCTACGGGTCTCAGCCCCTTCCAGATCGTCTCAGGCCATCAACCGCGTAAACCTATAGAGCTGCATGACCTTCCCTTGGAGTCTCACCTCTCCCCACATGCATATTCCTTTGCTTAGCATATTGCTAGTCTGCATGATGAAGTCCGGCGTCGTATCTTTTCGGGCAACATTCATAATGCAATGAAGGCCAACGAGCATCGTAGGCCACGTCATTTCTCTGTAGGTGAGCGGGTGAGGGTGCGTATCCACCCCGAGCGTCTATCCAACAGGGCGCATTTTAAGCTTCAGCCGCGTTACATGGGACCTTGCGGTGATGCGGCGGATCAGCTCCAATGCCTACGTTCTAGACTTGCCTGAGGACATGGGGATCCACCCCGTCATCAACGTGGCAGACCTCCTCCCCTTCTACAGCTCTTTGGAGGGCCCATCTGATGCCGACGACCCGCTCCCTCCTAGTTCTCCGGAGGAGAACTCATCAGATTATGCAGCGGAAGCTGATGTAGGCACAAACGGGCCCATGAACACACTTGAGGGCGGCCTAAACCCTCCAAAAGACACTTGGGGAGACTCCCCAGGACCCCAGGAATTTTCCCCAGAATTTTCACCTCAGTCAGAGCTCCCTAGGCCCCGACACGGCTAGGCCGTGCGCCCCGTCACGGCCGTGACACGATCTCCCCGAAGATGCGATCGCCGAACACGGTCGTGCTCCTGATCACGGGCAAGCCGTGCTCGATTCTGTGGATTTCAGCAACGCCAAGCATGGGCAGGATCCCAAGAACGGGCAGTCCATGCTCGATTCTGTGGATTTCGGCAATGCCAAGCACGAGAGTAATTCCAGGCACGGGCAGGCCATGCTCGATTCTGTGGATTTCGGCAATGCCAAGCACGGGCGTGATCCGAAGCACGGGCAGGCCGTGCTCCATTCTGTGGATTGCGTCGACTCTGAACACGGCCGTGATCACTATCACAGCCAGGCCGTGTTCGACCCTGAAGTCACTTTGTATCCCCGACGACCCCACTTCGATGTGCAT
This sequence comes from Costus lasius, assembly GCA_027563935.2. Lineage (NCBI taxonomy): Eukaryota > Viridiplantae > Streptophyta > Magnoliopsida > Zingiberales > Costaceae > Costus > Costus lasius. The sequence continues at coordinate 87,969,446 of CM050450.1, read as the reverse complement.
TGCCCCCCTACCATGTTGCTCCACCCGATGACGACCCAAAAGATCCCAACAAGGTGGAAATCTGTTGATCCCCACGCCAAAGTAAGCCCCCGGACCGTTTATTGGGCGTCATTAGCTCTCTTTCCATCCATACCGAAGTGGCGCAGCCCAAGGGCACTACGAGCCGACCCCCTGAAGAACGAGCCGCGACGGTGGTGACCCAGCCCACAACATCGAAGTTCTGCTCTTTTGTTGCCGTATTCTCGGAACGCGTCTAAACCGCCCCCGTACAAGGATGCAGGATCACGCGACCAGCTTCAGAGAATATTAGGTAGTTGTTATTCCTTGTCTTGTAGTTGCAGCTTGACCACTTTTGTGGCCTGCAAGAGTTGGTAGGTGGTTAGAGTTGAGTGTCTCTTGTGTATTTTGTTTGTTCCCTCCTCTCTTATTCTATAAAAGAGGAGGTAGGGCTAAGTGCTAAGTAGTTCTCTTTGGTGTTTGAGAGATCTCCTGGTCAGCTGAGAGTCGCCAGCGGTTGTGAGGAGAAGCCGGAGTCTTGCCTTCGTCGTGTTCGGGTCGAAGACGTCTCTTCGATTCCAAGTTGTTCCACTTTCGGTTTGAAGTAAATCCCGCCCTTCCGGTGGGTCAGGTTCACCTGTTTGTCATTCTCTTGCACGTTTCTTTGCTGCGATTTTTCTCCTGTCTCCTTCACCCACGGTTGTCCGTCCATCGGAGGCATGGCATCTCTTGTCTTGGTTTGTTTCAGCCGCGTAGGCACACGAGTTGAACGCCGCACAACCGCAATCCCCCAATGCCGGCTAAGCTTAAAACGCGCTAAGAGAGCTATAGGAATTCGCTAAATTTGCCACGAGGTTAGTGTGTTGTATTATTTAGTGGGTGCTGTTCTCTTCATTCGCATTCATGTTGCCCTAATTGAACTCGTCGCTATCTTCGTCGTGTTTTCTACCGGCTTCCCTGCACCTCTCCGATGCATTTTCTCTTCCCTCGTCTCACGACCCTCTCCCATTTTATCGAGCATTGTATAAAACCCTAGAGTACGGCTTAAGGACCCCCACACCTATTAGTTGCTACATCACTTACTTGATTGGAGATATGACTTTTGACCGAGCCTTATGTGATCTAGGGGCTAGCGTGAGTCTAATGCCTTTATCTGTTTGCAGGAAACTCGACATGGGAGAACCAAAGCCGACATCTATTTCTCTATAGCTCGCTGATCGCTCGGTTAAGTATCCTGTTCGAATTTTAGAAAATGTTCCAATTCAAATAGGTAAGTATTTCATTCTAGTAGACTTTGTAGTTTTAGAGATGGAGGAGTATTCTAAAATTCCCATCATTCTTGGAAGACCACTCTTAGCTACAATAGGTGCAATCATTGATGTAAAGAATGGTAAACTCACTCTTAATATTGTGGAAAACATAATTGAGTTTGATTTAACAGAGTCTATTTAAAAAAAAACCATTATATGTTGGATCTTGTTGTAGTATTCATGTTGTAGATGATATTGTTGGTGATTTGCATAAATTGTTTATTGAACCTTTTGATTCTGAAAGTTATACTTTTCTGGATTGTGTTCTACATTCTAATGATAAAGAATGCCAGTTTAATAAGGGGAAAACTGATTTACTTCTGAAGAAACAGAAAATTCATTGAAAGAGATGGAAGAGAAAAGAAGGATTGACATTGCTTGATAAAAGAAAAAAATTCTTAGCCAAAGTATAACACTATTTTTTGGATGAGCCTTATATATTCAGAAAGTGTGACAGAGATCGAGGATCAAAACAGGGAAAGTATGGAACCACGACTCGAGGAGCTATTACTTGATCGAGTTTAGCTTTGGTCAAGCTAGTGACCTAAAAATTAGCGATTATTAGGAGGTAACCCAAGCACTATTTTATTTTGTTATTTAAAAACAAACATGGGGGTGCTGTGATTTATGTCATGCCCATATTCTGGAGCTTTTGTTATTTAAAAAAAACATGGGGGTGCCGTGATTTTTGTCACGCCCATATTCTGGAGCATATTTTGGAACAGAAAGTTTCACAGGGATGCCATGGCAATTTACACGACCGTGGTTCTTCCAGGTTTTCCACATAAAGTTTCATTGCGTTGCCGTGGCAATTTACACGACCGTGGTTCTTCCAGATTCCGCATAGAAAGTTTCATAGGGGTACCGTGAAATACTCCACGGCCGTGATTCTAATCAGGATTTGCACAGAAAGTTTCATGAGGGTGCCGTGAAATACACCACGGCCATGATTCTATTCGAGAATATATAAACTACGACCGTGTTCCTAGCGTTTCAAACTGTGGTTCACTCATATTTGCACCGCCCTCTCGATTCAAGTTTTCTCCTACCTTCAAAAGCTTATGGCGACCTCCTCCAGTGAAGTTTTTGTCATCTCCGACCAAGATCCCAGTATCTCGGTGCATCATTTGTTTCAAGATAAGGTTTTTCTGCCATTCTCTGCCGAAGCTCGTCTCTCGCCGATTCGTGCTTTGCCGGAGCCACCTCTGCTTCTAGAAGCTTCATTCGTGATAGGAGAATAGTCCTAAGGAGTTTTATTCACTAATTTAACCTAGAGGAACCAGATTAAAGCATCATATTCAGAATATTTTTTAGCTCTACTTCGACACTGGTAATGCATTCTGTTTCTAGTCTTCTCCACTATTTGAGTACACCAGTTTAATTGAAATGGCACCAAGGAGAAAACAAGTTGTAAGCAAGAGAAAAGGGAAAGCTCTAGCCACTACTTCATCACCACCGCCTTCTCAAAATCCATATGGAATTATCTTCAGAGATGGTGCATAAGAGGAGAGATTCAATAATCTCCTTATAAGACGTATCACTAACACTAAGTATCCAGATGGACGCACACTAGAGCTCCTTGGTTTTTATGATGATGTCACATGGATGTTTAGACAAGTTTTAGTTCAGAATCATCATCCGACTTACATCCCTTTGGTGTTGGAATTTTTGAGCAGCCTGGAAATTGAGTTACACTCATATCGCAGTAAGGAAGTGGAAGGTCACCTTACTTTTTGCCTCGGAAATGTAGAGAGGAGCCTCACGCTCCAAGACATTAGGACTACATTGCGGATACCTAGAGGAGGAGAGACATATCCATCACCGGGATATATTGAGAATGCTTTCTGGTGTTAGATCACATCAGAATATGAATTTTCAGCAAAGAATGCAAGAGCCTCAAGCATCTCCAACCCTTGCATCCGATATATTCATCGAGCCCTTGCATATGCTATCTTTGGGAGAGGAGAAGCCATTGGAATGGTACGACAATCTAAACTTTGTTTTCATTGGAGCATGTTGCATGGTTACCCATTGGATATAACTTATTTCTTAGTAAAGCCTTTTGATGAAGTTGCTCATGCAAAGAGAGGCACTATTGTGATAGGAGGATTCATTACTCCTATTGCACTCTCTTTAAATGTGGATCCATCTAGGTTAGAAATGGAAAGAGGAAATCAAAGGTTGGATATTGAAACTTGTATTGCTATGAAGATGATAATTAGGGAGGGAGATACCTATTGCTTAATTTTAGGACCAAACTCCCCAACTCTGCCATTACCGAACAAGGAAAGTGTCACAGCAAAAAATCAGGCAAACTAGAAAATTTCACCTGGTTCAACTACTAGAGGTGCTCCTGACCCATTTGACTCAGTTCAACCTCATTCTTTTGGAGAACCCGGTTTTGATGAGATGAATGATGAATCACCTCTGCCAAGACTTGGTTCATCTTCTCAAGGACCGGCATAGCCTACTGTGATTGGGTGGCCAAACATGCAAGCATTCAAACAACGCGATTTTGAAATTGTTTTGTATTTAGCTTATACTAATGAAAGTTGGATTACTCTAACACCTTTGGAAACTAGTTTGTTATTGTATTTTAGTAGGGAAACCGAAACTAAGTAATAAGATAACCCTAGCATGCGATTCTAAGCAAGAAAGAAGGCTAAGTAGCAAGCTAATCCTAACGTGCGGTTCTAAGCAAGAAGGAAGACTAAGCAACAAGCTAATCCTAAGATGCAATTCTAAGTAAGAAGAAGGCTAAAACAAACCTAAGCATGCTGTTCTACAACTAGAAAGAAACGTAAACTAGGGGAGGAACTCACCTAGCGCCCCTTGAGAGTAGAAGGGGCGTATGCCCCGTTCTTCACCGGTCCAATGGTGGAATCACACAAAGTAGGGCCCTATGAGCTTACATCCACAACATTGCAGCAACCCCACACATGCGTGGGTGAGTTGAGAATAAACTTAAGAGGCCAAGTTACAAGCAAAACCATGGGGGAGACTAGTCTCCAAGTTCCCTTGCTAACACGCTATGGACTAACTAGCTTATAGGGGTGGAGGGGAAGAAGCACCTAGCATATCCTTCAAGACCCGTGTGCAAGCTTAAGAGCTGATAGTTGGTCTCGGCAGGGTGAGAATGACTCCATATTTGGCTCTAGCTGAACTAGTGTCTTCACTTGGGCTGAAGCTCTTCACGACTGAAGGAAGAGAATGGCGAGGGTCTCATACTTCAGGAGGGGCGAGTGGAGGAAGGTGAGTGAAGGGTGGAAGGAGGGATGGAGAAACTCTCGGCAAGATGGGAGTGGGAGGCGACAAACATACAATGCAACCCACAAGTTCTAATTTTTCAAAATATTCAAAGTCTATTCATCTTTGCCAAGTTGTACAAACATATAGGAGGCTTGCCAATGGCATTATCTTGCCCTAGGCACATAAGATAAGCAATTACACAAAGGGAATTTCAGTCCATGCATAATGATGTAGGTGCATTAATGAAGCTGCATCCTTTCCTATTTGGGGGCTGAGTTGCTTTGAACCATCACTTGGAGTTTTCCTTCAAATGGAAGGGTCAAAATCTGAAGATTGTGGAGCATTGATAAGTGTGATTTCCTACTTTAAACTAGTGGCTTTCCTTGGAGACCGAGACTAAAAGTTCCTGGAAATCTGGAGGCTGAATTCTGCATTGAAGGGATGTCTTTGATGATTACCACTTGCATTGATGGCTAACTTCTTTCCTCAATGGGGCTACTGATAGGGCAGGAGAAAGCTGCTCTTGTCTTCTTGCTTCAAAGGGGAAATGGCGCTTTGGGGTGTAGGCAAACTTCCCTTGGCTACCACCTAGGATGGGTGGATTCTTGAGTGGCCTTGTTGAGAGTACATCACCATATGGGCTGATTTGTTCTTGGCGCCCCCCTGACTTGGCTTGGCTTGACTTGAGGTCAAAATTTGGTCAACCTAATCTATTACATCATTTGCATGAACTAACCTACCATACATAAGTAGCGGATCATAGTGAATGTAACTACTTGGTGTAATTTTAATTGTGGATCTAACCTGCCACATGATGCAACCTAATCTAATACAAAATAGGCAAAAGGGGTTCTAAGGAAACCATGTATAGGGGCTAGGATAGCCATACCTAGAAGGCTTCTTTCGAACCCGGGTGGACCTCCAAAGGTCCTGCCTCAGTCCCACATCATACTGGGTATTGGTCCACTGCTCAAGAAGAAAGATTCCAAGCTTTATCAGGAGAGGTATGCCAATAGGGATGCCTTTTTGAAAGGGTACTTGATCATATCCATGATATAAGGGATTTTCTGCAAGAACAATTTTATTTTGAGGAGGAGGGAGATCTGAATGAGCCCATGAGAGATGATACCCCTGAAGAGGAGGAGAACGAGGAGATCAATACCGATGTAGATGATTAGAGTTTTGTGAGTATCCCTTTTTCTTATCTACACTTCATTGTTCTTATACACCATTGATGATGCATATCTTTTTGTAGAAAAGGGTGACACAGTCATGCCTTTTACATCTGATGCTCCACGATTTCATGTTTTTATGAGTCTTTGGTCTTATTTGGTATGGTTGTATATCTGATATTGTTGACTATTCGATTTGGTTGTATCTTTGATTTTGTTAACCAACTAGTATGACTGCTCCTATAATTTGAATTTCTAATAATATCATTTTCGATCAGCTTGTATGCTGCTTATTTGAAGTTTGAATGATAAATTTGATGTTGACCAAGTGATGAGAATTGTGTGGATTAAATATTGATGATGAATTGTTATTTCTTCCTTGACTATATCGTTTGCAATGATGTGTGTGGATGATTAATTGGTTTAGGGATTTGAGAAATTATCGTGAAAAGATCTTTGGATGAAATTAGTCCTGGTATGATTAAGATTTTCATGTGATGTATTATAATATCACAGTGCATCATTATATTATCGCATATCAAAATGAGTCCTATTACATTGCAGCAAAAATCAAGCATTGTCACATATGAATCACCATCACACTGTACAATACAACACAATACCTGTACCACATATCAAATACCATCATCACACAAGCATCATCAGTCAACATCACAAAAAAAAGTTAAAATATATCAGTCAAAATACATTAGTTAGCCAACATCAGCAAATACCAAATACATGTCAGAATACATGCCATCCCACAAAAAGATGTATGCATCATCCACAATATAGAAAATAAAACAAGTCAAAAAGAAAAAGAGACTCACAAAATCAATCAAATTCAGTACTCTCGTCATCCTCCTCCTCCTCGTCCTCACCCCCATCGGCTCCTCCATCGCCATCATCACAAGACATCGGTATCGGGAGGTGCTGTTGCAGGTAATCCTCAATCGCATGGATTGTATTAAGTATCCTCTTCAGGTTTTATTCCAAGCGCAATATGTCATCCTACATCCACCGCTGCTCTACTTTCATTTGATTCAACATAGTCTTGATCGAGACTGAGGAAGATGGTCCTGCAGTGGGTATGCTATGTAGTGGTGGTAGTGATATAGTAGGAGTGATCTGTTATCACATATTTGTATAGCATTTTACATATGATTTTACTAACGAAACCATACCCATTTCATGATTTACACCCTATAATTGCCTTATTTGCATTATATCAATGGAATCTACACCTCGGTTGGCATTTTCATATTTTTAGGATAAAATGATCATTAAGCGGGTGAATTGTGGGATTTCAATGTTAAAGGCGATCTTCCAGCGGCAAGGAGAATCTAACTAGAGATTTTCAGAACGTTTGTGCCTCCATTAAGAATCGCGATCAGGTCATGGTCAGGATCATGACCATAATCTGGCTCTGCGCCTGGAAGCTAAAACTAAGCAATCTTGAGCGGGTCATGACTAGAATCACACCTATGATCGTGGACCCACCTATTTCAAAACAGATATTTTAACCCTAGTTTTCTTAACCTAATCAAAGGGGAAGAAGGAGGGCAACCTTGTAACTTCTCCCCCCTCAATCAGAGACCCTATAGGAGGCTTTTGGAGGGAAAAATTATGATGATGAGGGAGGTTACATGAGGAAGAAGGGTGCAAGTTTTTTGCAGGTCCTAGGAAAGAAGCAGCAACACATTTTTCTGGGTAAAGAGAGGAGCTTTGCAGAGCATAGAAAAGTCCACGGGTAGAGGAAGGAAGATATAAGAGAGGAGGAGACTTTGGAGAGAAGGATTCACTAGGAGGAAGCTCACGAGAGGGAAGAAGCCAAGGAAGAAGGGTGGGTCGCTTGGTTAAAATCCTGCGTAGGGGAAGAACGAAGACATCCTTTGATGCGCTTGGAGAAGAAGAAGAAGAAGTTCTCAAAACTCTTGGCTGATCATCTTAAGCATCAAATCTAATTTAGGAAAGTCTCCAATCTCATTTTCTAGGCATGTTTCATAAGATTTTGATTGTATAAGCATATCTTGATGTGTATTTGTGTGATAAACATGGATAGTGTAGCTTAGACTCTAATTAGGATTTGGGGGAAGCCCTTTGATAGTTTTATGTAAGGAATGATCATGTTCTAGAAATGTTGAATCTTATCTAAGTTTATTTAATCCTTATTGTGTAAATTGCTTGCATTACCCGGGAGAGAGTGCTTGATCTTAGACGCGACAGGTAGGCCGAGAGGCCATCTTATGCGCTGGAACCATTTGGGTTAAACTGATAAACTGAGCCACGAGAGTAGGTGAGGTTTATCGGAGGGAGTTGTATTCATTAGGAGTGCAATGGGTTCATCTTGGAGCACCAAGACACGAGAGTAGGAGGTTACTCCAAGCAAACACTGGGTTGTGCACCCGAGAGGGGGCAACCTGTACCTTTGGTACAAATTCCCTTGAACTAAATAGGAGGATAGTTTAGCAGTTTGGTTATTCCGTCATAAGACATCAAGGTGGTGAACTCATATCCTAATTTACCTTTCATCCATTTTCCTCTCGTACAACTCCTATTGTTTACATTCCTGCCTACATAGTTAGCATAGTCATTTAAATCTCACAAATTTCGCCACTGTCTAGCTAGTGAATTTGAGATCAATCGGTACTTGCCCGTTAGTCTCTGTAGGATGGATATTTTACTATTTCGATAGCCCCGTGCACTTGCGGGACACCTATCATGATCTCTATCTGATCTTCTCCACCCTCGGTGGGATATATTCTTCAATTTTGAGGAACTCACACTATAGTTTCAATGTGGCAGTTTCAATGTGGCCTCCGAGTTCCTGAAATTTAGTAGATAAGAATATCCAATACAAGTAATCATTTTAATGGCAATACAAACATCCATATCTAGCCTAGAATTCCCTTTTTGTTCTTTTAAGCTAGATTGGTCGATGCCAAGGGTGATGATGATGGTGGTAATCAAGCCACCCATCACCAAAATTTGCTTGTGCACCTTCGTCACCTTTTGGATTTGCTTCAAGAGGTAGAAGGCGGTGTTGACTCGTAATCCTCTCAACATCGACTATAGAAAGAAAAGCTCTGAGGCTCGAACCATCCCATCACTTTTGGCTTGGCCAAATATGGTGTGTGCCAATACTCGGTGGACATATCAGATAATTGGGTTCATCAATCCCGTAGCTTTGGAGGTCCTTGGGTCAAAATAAGACTTGCCCGAGATCTATTACCAAAAAGCTTTGTCGTAAGTGCTGACTACTTCACATGTGTCCCTATACTCGGGTTCGACACGTGGCCCTAGACTAGATCTTTTTGTGGAGCTTTTTTAATAGTCTGAGGCAAGGAGCGAGGGCATGCTACAAGGGTAATATCTAACCTCCTTAGACTAAGAACTTAACTGTCATACATGCATCATCGGTCGAGCTCTTTCCAGATCTTTGCTTGACTAGCCTCTTTTGATTAGTGTGTGAGCCTGCTTAGGGTTAGTTGATTATTCTCTACTATTATTTGGCTTTGCCCCTAGAAGCGTTGGCCTTGCTTGCTCTTGCGCACAGGTACCATTATTTGTCCATTGGCCTAGTTTAGTATTACGACGAGCGAGGAGTGCGGGATGAGAGATTCTATGAGCATTGGAATTCGTGATGAGTCATCCACTCTCACACATAGGTATTTGGGTGTGTTTATCTATAAGTATACTCGTAGAGGCAGTGAGTCACTGAACCCCTCCAGGGCGTGGAAAATTGAGAGTCCTAGTACTTTGCTAAAGTGTCCCTAACTAGACGCTTCACTCTAGATTAGGGCTTGGAGGCTTCAAAAGAAATTCTGTTAGCCTCGGTACAAGGTTTCTAGTTAAAAGAAAAATTGCCCATGACAGTAGTACACTAACACCTAATACTATGCAAAATCTTAGTTCTGAAAGTAACTATCAAGGAGAACGATTATCTTTCACTAGAGAAAGAAGAATAAAATCTTGTAAGTTCTAGAGACTTTACATCATCTTTATTCGTATGTACCATTATGCCTTTATATAAGGGTATATGTAATAGACTATATACAAGTATGGTGGGATTGACCCATGGTCTACTAAGGAGCACAAGAGATCTAATCAAAGTTGGAAGGGGCTTGTCAATGATATGAAATTCATTAGATCTCACATCTTCAAAAAGATTGGAAATGGAAAATACACTAGTATTTTTAACAAGCCTTGGTGCACTAATATTCCAATAACCCACAAGCCCACTTTCATTAATAACAATTTATGTATTGAATATTCAATTGTAGACTTGATTCACAATGGTTGTTGGAATAGTACTTTTATTGGTAATTGGGCTAACATTAATATTAGTAGAACATTTACAAAACTAATATCAAGGAAAACGCAAAAGATAAATAGATCTAGAGAGATGGGTCTAATGGTCTTCACCTAAACAAGTCTATATACAACATCTTGCTAAAGCAATGAAGGGAACATAATGAAGCTGACGTGAAATGGAAAACCCTTTGGAGGCTGCCAACCCGTCATAAGATAAAGATATTTGGATGGAAACTTCTTCACAAGAAGCTTCCTATCCTTGACATGATGAACCAAATGGGTTTTAGAGATTCCACTACGTGTTATGTAACAAAGAGAAAGAAATGGTTCAGCACCTTTTCCACCATTGTAACTTTTCTTTGCAAGTGTGGTAAACATGCAGAAATTTTCAAGGACAAGAGCTCTATTCAGGGCATTTGGAAAGAAGAATATTCGATTAGAAAAGGTATGAATAGTTCTTTAAAAATGCAAGCACTAACACTCACTAACTTTTGGTAGGTATGGAAGGCAAGAAACACACAGGACTTCAATGGGGAGATATCCAGTCTAGCAAAGACAAGTAGGGAAGCCCTAGTAGAGTACAATATAGCTTTGGTGGTTTTTGCAAAAGAGAAGGAAGTTTAAGGTCAAAGTCAAATGGGAACAAAAAGATGGGAGAAGCCAAGAATAGACCAAATCAAAGCTAATATAGATGAGCTTGGTCGAGCATTACTTTTGATGCGGGATTTGGATACATTATAGAGACAACAAAGGGGAGGCAGTTATGGTAGCTACAACACATTACATAAGCTCTTCAGCTCTATACTCAGAACTACTTGTCATAAGGAGCGTGATAGGATATGTTCATACAAATTAGATGGGGAATGATAGAAGAATCATCATCGAAGGTGATTGTGATGAAGCAATCAAACTTTTTCAAGATCCACATACTGACCCTCCAACTAATGTTAGAATTTTATTAGAGGAAATCAAAGTCTTGGGTGAAGGTAGTGGTTTGGAATTTAGACATGTCTACAAGGAGCAAAATAGAGTAGCGCACTAGCTAGCAATGAATGTCAAGACACATTGTACATCAAATGTCTGGACTTGCAATTGGCCTAATCTGCTCAGATGCAACTAGTTGATCATCAATCTAGTTATCTTTTGGGAAAAAAAGTAAAAAAAAAAAAGATTAATGAATTGCTAAGTATTTAAATAACAAACTAATTATGTGTTGTTTTCTAATAGAAGGGGAAATTGGCCATCAGTGAAAGTAGCAACCACAGTAGGGATATAGATGGCAATGGCTAGGGAGATGGTTGGCGCAAGGGCTATAGGAAGGGTTGGGATGAAGGATAGGGGAACAAGGATTCAAAAGGAGAGGAAAAGATGGTGCCTTGAAGTCATTCGGGCAAGATAAAACTAGAAATAGCGAGGCATGGTGGTTGATGACATCATGGAGCAAAAGGGGTGCAATAGATTAACAAGAAACAAAAACTAGCCCTGATGATAACACCCCCTTAGCAGAGATGCTACCCCCATAGGAGAGATGCTACGACATGGACAAGTGATTAAGCAACAAAATCAATTCAATAATCAAAACGTTAACCCTAATATAGGGTTTACAGGTATTTAAAAAAAAAATTGACTACTCAAATGGAGACACATATCATCCATCCATACTAATGATAAAATGAAACACTAACTAAACACATCAATAACAAAAATCAAAACAGTAATAACAACTATTGATTAAACATAACTCATGTAATACAGATAAATAAATTAATTAGTCTTGTAACAAAGAGGCTTTTATAGCTCAATTTGATCGGCTAGACCCAATTTCTTCTCCTCATCATCTTGACATAGTGTTATCATAATCTTAATGTTGTGTTTACATAACAAAAGAAAATTAAATTACAGTAGTTCCAAGATTGAGGAAATGAGTGTGTGGAATAGTTCTAAGAATGATTTATGCTCTGTTTTATTGGGAGGCAAGAAAAAAAGAAAAAAAGAGTAAAGAGCAAAGAAAGAAAATGAGTGGGAAAAAAAATGGTGAGGTTGGTAACAAGGGAGGGGAGAAAAGTGTTTTCTCCCTCTTTTGGAGAGAATGCAAAAGGGGAGAAAATTGGTCTATTTTTCTTTCTCCCTAAATCAATATTTCTAATAAATCAGGAGAAAAATGAGATTTCTTTCCTTTCTCTCCTTTTTTTCTCCCTAATAAAATAAGCCCTTAGTGAAGAAGTAATACTATTGATTCTATGCATGGAGTTTATGCAAAAGGAGTCGATGGTATTTATTCCATTCCTTAACTGTTTTTGTATAATCAGTTATGCACACTATGCTTGATCTCCACTACTCGTTGAGTTTCAAGGGGTGCACAACCATAATCATATGGTTGTGACTAAAGAGATGTAAAATAATATCATTACATTGAAGGCCATGTAGATAGTTCGATAGGTGTCCATACCTAAGTTAGAACTTTGTATAAAAGATAAATAAACTTGGAGAGTTTGTAAAAAAAAAAGGTTTATAGTAAAGAAACCAAAGATCTTAGCTCTATGTCAAGAGATTCATAAACCAAAGATCTTAGCTCTATGTCAAGAGTGGTGACTTCAAGTCTCGTCAAAGTGTAATCAGTAATCAACTTAATTTTTTATAGTGCATCTTAGTAAAAAAGAAAAAAAAATGTTGTTAATGTACCCTACTACTTAAGTGGACTTAAGCACACACACCCTATTTTATTTTTTCCACCACGTCAGCATATTTAATTTCTAATATAAGGATAAAAAAAATTATAAAATAGCAAATAAGAAGATAAATGATTATTATAACCGAAAACAACCAACAGTTGTAATAATAATCGCTTGAATGGAACTTTCTGAAAAATAAAATAATATGAATTTGTGCTAACAACGCATTTTATAACAAGTCACCTTTCATTAATTCATTTGGGGCCCCACAGGATCAACTGCATCGCCATCTCGGCCCACTCCGCCGCCTTCCTCGTCCCCACCACCTTCCGCCGCTTCCCGTCCCCCGGGTTACCGACATCAGCCTGCTGCTTCTTCTGCTGCACGCGGGTGGCGGCAGGGCTATTCTTCCGCACCGACATGAAGAAGCTGGTCTCCCACCTGCATTCACGCTCGTCGCGCATGCTTGCGCAGCTCGATCGCTGTGTCCTTCCGTCGATCGATGGATGTCCGCCGTGTCTGTTGTCGAAATGTTGATGAGCTTGTTCTACTGGCTGTTGGCTAGATATATAGTGATTGCGTGAGGGGCAAATCCAGTGGCAGCGTAAACCAGCAACTGAGATCACACATCAACTGTTGACCAGTTGTTTTCAATTAATTCCTCACACAAACCAAGTCAGGCCGATTCGTGGTTTCGGCCAATAAACAAAGAAAATTGTCACACTGGTATCAGGAATACTGGAGTGGATTCCCAATACCAACAGCAGCTCGCTCCCTGTTTTTCTCCCCCGTGCTTGCTTTCCTGCTAAATCGATCTTTTTCAATATGAAATGTTATTTATATATGTAATTTATTATATAATTTTAATTAATAAAAATTAATATAAAAACTATTGTACCCTAAATTTAAATTATATGATAATCTAAAAAGATAAAAAGATCATAAGACAAAACACACTTGAGCCTAGATCCGCGGGCGGAGATAGAACAAATTTCACTATCAAAATATTTGAAGTGGACAACGATATACAAATACATAAAGAACAAACAATACCTCTCTAACAATAATCTCTCTGCATGAGTAAAAAAATCTATACCTTGATTGAGAGAACAAAACAGAGGAGAAAACCCTCTCTCTAGTTTGTGAAATTCATAGGTGAAAAGGAGGCCACATAAAACAAACCCCTAAAATACATAATATTGCATTCTTTATATTAAATAATGGGCTAATGGGTTAGTGGGTATGCTTCTTAACAAGTTTTTAACTTAAAATCAAGTTAAATTTAACAAATCTTCACTTTGACTTAAATTTTAATCATCACAACTAAATCACTTGCTCCACCTTCTCCAAATAAACTCAAATGTGAGAAATTCTAATTGAACTTGCATAAGAAGGATCACAAATCTCATATGTTTCTTGTGTTATAGATAATGCATAAGTTGCATAGTCATTAAGCCATCTAGGTTTCTTTGTTGGTCTAGGAGTTCTAACTCTATTAATAGTATACTCTTCTCTAACTGTAGTTTCTTCTACATCATTGGAAGTCGACAATTGAACTAGGGTAGACTATGAACCCCTTTCCAAAGACTTTAAATTTTCCATCTCAAACTCCACCTTCTTATGAGAGCTCTCCATACAAGTATCAAAAGCTATATTTAACTCTCCTTTAGATTTAAGCATGGATAGTTCATCAAACACAACATCTCTACTAATTATTAATTTACGTGCATCTCAATCTTGATATCATATCTTGAATCCTTTTACACTTATAGGGTAACCAATAAATATGCCCTTCTTTGATCTAGGCTCCAACTTGTCATCATTAACATAAAAATAAGACAACCAAATACCCTTAATTCAGAATAATTAGCAGGATAACTAGATCATACCTCTTATGAAGTCTTGCAATCAATAGAGGTGTTAGGAGATCTATTTACCAAATGATATGTTGTTGCATCTGCTTCTGCCCAAAAAACTTTAGATAGCCTATAATTTGATAATAAGCAATGCACCTTCTTAAGTAAAGTTCTTTTCTTTCTCTTTGCAACACCATTCTGCTGTGAAGTGCCTTCTGACTATAAGATGTTTGACAAGACCTTCATTTTTATAAAAATTTATTAAAGTCTCCATTACAAAACTCTAAACTATTGTCAGTTCGTATATATTTAATATCTTCCATATTTGCTTTTCAACAAAGGATTTCTATTGCATAAAATTAACAAACACATCATTCTTATTTTTAAAAAATAAACTCATACCTTTCTTGAGTAGTCATCAATAAAAGTAAACATATAGCGAACACCACCTTTTGAAGGAATACTAGCAGTTCCCAAATGTTAGAATGAATGTAATCAAGAATACCCTTAGTCTTCTAGAGTTATGTGCTGAAACTAGCTCTCTTTTGCTTACAAACCAAACAATGCTCACAAAGGTCTAATTTTGATATGAATTGCATAGAAAGAAGACCCTTTTGCATAATATAGTCAAACGTTTTTCACTAATATGCCCTAATCTCATGTGCCATAACCAGGTGACATCTGTGTCTGACATGGAAGAAGAAACTAATCTAGAACTTAAAACTGTAGGACCTTGCAACTTGTATAATCTGCACACCTGTTGAGCTTTCATCACAACTAAAGCACCTTTTATAACTTTTAGAACACCAACACTGCCAACAAAATCATAACCAACAAGATCTAAAGTAGTAAATGAGACAAGATTATTTGACATATCTGGAACATATCTAACTTCTTTCAAAGTTCTAATAATTCTATCATACATCTTAATTTTGACTAAACCAATATCAACAATATTGTAAGGATGATCATTGCCATTAACACAACTTCACTGCTAACAGGTGTATAAGTGGAGAACCAATCTTTATGAATACAAATGTGAAATGTGTAAGTAAAATCAAGAATTCATCCTTGTGTAATCTTGGTCTTATTTTTAGTTGATGTGAGAACATTACACTGAATCTCATCTTTTACCATAGTAGCTTCAGCAGTTTTTGTTTGGCTATTTTGATCTTTGTATTATTGCTTATTTTTCAACTTGAAATAATTAGCCTTGATGTGTCTTTTATTCTTATAGTAGTTGCAAGTTAGATTCTTATGCTTACTTCTAGACTTTTACTTTGAATGGTTATTTCTGCTATAATCTTTACTAAAGATTTGCCTCTAACCATCAAACTTGTAAATAGGTTATCTAAACTACTACCAATAAGCTCCTTATCCATAAGGACTTTTGAGAATAAAGCTACTTTTACCTCTTCAACTATCAAAGTCTCTTTACTAAATATCAAGGTGTCTCTGAAATGCTTATAAGAGAGAGGTAATGAACGAAGCAACAAAAGATCGGTCCCCGAAACAGGCCGGGGACATTTTACAATTTTTCAGAGTTATAGACATACATACATATATTGCACAGCGGAAGAATGTCCCCGAAACAGGCCGGTCCCAAAAACCCAGTGAAGATCGCAAGCAAGAGAGTCGACACGATGAGTTAGGAAGTACCTTGAAGCAAGGAGAAGCCGATGTTGTGATAGGCGCCCATGCGTGCGCCCTCTGTAGTTTTACACACACGGATGTCTCGAGCCTTCTTCTTCCTCGCCCGGTGCTAGCCTCAGGAAGAAGATCCACGCCTTAGGAGAGCCTCTTGATCAGTTGCGCCAATCACCAAGGAGAAGTGGCGCCAAGGGAAGGAAGAGGGGAGGATGCCGCAAGCCTTCTTGCTCCTTTGCTCCAAGGAAAGGAAGGAGGAAGAAGATCGTTGTTGCGCCCTTGATGGAAGAAGAGAAGCCCCCAAGTGTTCTAGTCGTCGCCCCTCCAAGTGTTCACGCCTCCAAGGTGTTCTGTGTATGAGAGGGGTTCGGCTAGGTCTCTTTAAATAAGGGGAATGATGTGGGACCGAGGGCGGACCTTCGGAGGTCCGCCCGGGTTCAAAAGAAGCCCTCTAGATATGGCTATCCTAGCCACTAGACTTGGCTTCCTTAGGACCCCATTTTGCTTATTTTGTCTTAGATTAGGGTGCATCATGTGGTAGGTTAGATCCACCCTCCAATTACACCATGTAGTTACATTTCCAGGTTTCGCCACTTATGTATGGTAGGTTAGTGCATGCAATTGATATAATAGATTAGGTCAACTCCATTTTGGGATGCAAGTCAAAATCAAGTCAAGACAACTTCAAGAGGTACCATGAGCCCATCGGCCCAATTTATGGGAGAAGCAGCCCACCCCAACCTAATGGAGCATCACCACAATTACCCCAAATCCCACCATCCTAGTTGGCAGCCATGTGGGATTTGTCTTCATCTCCAACCACCACTTCCCTTTGGAGCAAGGGGGGAGAATACCAGCCTTTTGACAGCCACTTCAGTCCATCATGCGCCAGCCACCAATGCCAAGGAGCAGCCCACACGCCACCAGCAAGTTGCAGAGTTTCGGTCTCCAAGGAGCTGCTCACATTTACTACAGAATGACAGCCACTTCAGTCCATCATGCGCCAGCCATCAATGCCAAGGAGCAGCCCACATGCCACCAGCAAGTTGCAAAGTTTCGGTCTCCAAGGAGCTGCTCACATTTACTGCAGAATGACAGCCACTTCAGCCCATCACCACCTCAGCTTTCGACCTGCCGCCATGGGGAAGACTCCAAGCCAAGCTTCAAAACAAATCTAACCTTTGGGGAAAGATATCAGCCCCATCAAATCGCCTACATCATGTTGGATTTTCTTTGCTCATTTGACTTGTCCAAGCGCTTAGGGATGGGAAGCAACCATTGGCAGCCTCCTATATGTTGTATTCTCTTGTAAGCCACATTTTGGAGTTGAATATTTTGAAAGAAACTTCAGAAGTGTGTCTTCTAGTGGTGTGTGTCAGCTCAGCCCCTTCCCTCTTCCAAACCTTGCCGAGAGCTCCTCTCCTCTTCCCCTCTTCAATCTTCTTCCACCACTTGCTCAAGTCTTGAAGTGCTCACGCCTCCCTCCCTTTAGCCTTGAGGAGTATCCAATCCAAGAGGAGAAGCTGGAACCAAACTGTGGCACAAAATGGTGTTGCCTACACCATGCCGAGACCAAGGAACTTCCCTAAGCTAGCTAAGTTCCTTCTCTACTTTGTTGTTGTATTTTCTGGATGTTTTGAGCATCCATCTACACTCACGTTCCTGTTCCATGAAGGTTGCGCAAGGATTAGAAGGACATGCAAGGCGTCACCCCTTCCCTCCCCCTCTTAGCTAGTTAGTCCCTAACATGTTAGCAAGGGAACTTGGAGGTAGCCTCCCCCTTGATTGTCTTTGTAATTTGTCCTGTTGATATTCTTTCTAAACACTCACCCACGCATGTGTGGGGATGCTGTAATGCCATGGTTGTAAGCTCATAGGGCCATACTTCGTGAGTTCAACCATTGGACCGGTGAAGAACGGGAAGTTCGCCCTTTCTATTCTCAAAGGGCGAAAGGTGAGCCTCTCCCTTAGAATAGTTTTGCTTTCTAGCTCTAGATCGCATGCTAGGTTACAAATTTGATTTTATCACTTGTCTTAGACTTGCATGATAGGATTCAACTTCAGTTTACTACTCACCTAGTTTCGGTTTTTACCTACAAATACCAAAACAAGCTATTTTCAACTACGTTAGCATAAAGGGTTTCATTAAGCTATACTTAACTAGCAAATGTTTTCAAATCGCGTCGTTTGAATGTTTGCATGCCTAACACCCCCATCGGGGAAGAGGCAGTTAAGGTATCTTAGGAAAGTGTTGGCGATTAGGGCATTAATCTAGGGTTTTGTTTAATCTAATTACTTGATTAAAACCCCTAATTACATGTGCTAATAATTTGCCTAAACAAGCACCAGCCACATGTGCCCAAACTATTTCCAATTTAAGCACAATTCTCATGTATGCGCCAAGACTAGGTCAAGGTAACATGAGAGCTTGCCTAATTTGGTTTGGGCGTAAGTCCTAATCCAATTAGGACTTCCAATAGATTAATTTCAGCCCCTTATGCGCCAACCACAACTAGATTAATATCTCAAGTGATTGGGACCAATTCCTAATCCAAATCAACCTCTTAAGATAACAATCTTGCATTAGGCGCCAATCCTAGTCCAACTAGGATTCTTGCATGCGCCTAGGGCATTAAATCCTTCCCATTATACCCTTTAATCCTCTTAGCTCTTCATAACATCTTATTAATGAGCCCAACTAATTAATGGGCCTAGCCCAAAGAACATAATGCATGTTAACCAAGTTATTGGATCCAATCCAACTTAACCTAAGGTCCAATGAGTCTAACCATGGTTAATTTGGTCGATATGCCAAAAATGGAAGTTAGATCCAATAAGTTTCTTCCATCTCATCAGGCCCATTGGCGTTGATGAAATCTCTAAAATAGATTCAGTTATCCAATAACTCAATCTAAAAGCTACTCGATCAATATGAAAACTCGAGCATCAAGATGTGCGACCCTGTAGGTTCCTCTGACGCTGGCAATGCTGACCAAAGGTCACCACAAGCAGTGAGTGGCACCTAGCAGTGCATCGCTACTACCCAGGTCTTTGGAATGGATATCGACATCGACATCCCCATCATCGTAACTAGGTACAGATGCATATAGTCTCTTTGCCGAACTGATATCCGATTGGACAAGTGTGTCACCACTTGTTTTCATCCAATCACATGGTAATGACTAAATCAGGTTTTACCTGGGTATGACCATACACTTTCAGTCATAGTACCATAGAGGAGCTCCATGGATATCATGCTTCCCTTAGGAAGGGGCAAATCCTTTGTCTGCCCTATGTCCTTCTCATATGGGTTGTGACATGCTCAATGACAACCGTTATTACCTCCCAACTATGGCAAGGTGTTAGGTTGTATCAAAGCATGTCCCTAACCATATAGAATGGTCAATGACCTCAAGTCAAGGGATCAATGCATCTCCTATCACTTGTGAGGATGACTTGTGACACCAAGTCATTGCCTCACAGCGTGTTTATCCAGTATATCTACTACTGATATACCCATATGTCTGCGTTAGCACCCTGTGCCTAACCAGCACATATACCAGTCTCACAAGTACCATAGCTGTCCCATATCCACTAAGGTACATTGATTGGGACAAAAGTTTGAGCACAGATCTAATCTGTCTCCAGGGACATTATTATGTAAGCACATATACGCAGATGTAAACAAACATAGATAACGACAATGCCAGAATGATATAAATATCAAAGTCAAGTAGTACATAAGTGGACCAAAACTAGGTCCTAGGGCATATACACCAACAATCTCCCACTTGCACTAAGACCTAGAAGTTGAGGAATCTCAACCCCATATCTCTAGCGAGACCATCATGCTTCTGCTGCACCAAAGCCTTGGTCAACGGGTGAAAGATCCCCTTCAAGGGGGAGCGCAAGGGGGTGAAACCCTAAAGGGGGCGGCGCATATATAAAATTTAGGGGTGTCACCCTCAAGACCGCATGTAGATTATATGATTAACTCATTGCATAAACGAAAAAGATCTCAAAGGGATCATACCAACGCCATTGGAATGGTTGTCGGCTTGGAAGCAAAGATCAAGAGAGATCTTCTCCAAAGATGTCACACACAAGGGAAGAAGGCTTCCTCCTTGCGCAACTCTTGTGCTAGCAAAAATTGCCAAGTTGTCCTTTGTGTTTTGGAGATGAGATGAAAGCGTCTTGCTCTTCGAAAACCCTTCCACCTTGTGCAAACGATACCTCACCCAAGAGAGAGCATCGAAGCCTAGAGGCGTTGAGTCAACATAGGCGTTTTGGCGTTTCAAGACTTCCATAAAGGAAAGTCATCAAGACATGCGTTCATGTCTTTTGAACCATTCCAAAACGCCAACTCAATTGAACCATGCGTTCACTTATGTGAACCGGTTCAATTGAATTTGGTCCAATTTCATTTGGTCCAAATGACAAATCGAACCAAGCCAAGCCATGGTCTAAATCTCATATGAACCATGAAGGTTCAAGATCTAACCGTACATCTCTAGATGCTCTTGATCTCACCGATCTAGCATCCACACTCTCGATCGAAGCTTACCGATCTCAAGCCCTAATCAATCAAACATGATCAGACCAGATCTCACTTACAATCAGAGTTTAAACTCCTTTAAACTGAACCAAAACAATTCAGTCCACACGATCTGACTTAAGTAAGCCATATCACCAAATTGTGCGACCCTGAGGGTTTCCTTTAAATGTCGGTAACGATAACTTACGTTATCACGATCAGTGAGAGGTATCTAGCCACACATCACTGTCTCCCGATATAAAGGAAAGAGTCTTCCAAGACTACACCCAAACCATAGCACAAGTGTGAATCCACTTCACGAGGCATACAAGTTTCCTTTGCCACTGGATGTTCTTATTGGACAAGCGTGTCAAGCCTGTAGCTCCAATATGATGAGCATGATTAGATCAGATGAACATAGTCATCAGGGTATGGCCATACACTATTCTCAATCATCTCATTCAGGGGGGCCCCTTTAGAACATCACACTCCTTAAACAAGGAGACGGCAATCCTGTATCTATCACTAGTGCCCTAACCTGACTCATGATCATTATCCAAGATAGTCTATAACCATTATATTTCAAATGATATTGAACTACCTCAAAACAATGACAATCATCATTTAGAAACACAAGTGATCTCAAGTCAGAGGAAGTATGCCACTTGTTGCACACAAGGATTATTCACATTGTGACAAGCAATTGAATATCCTAGTAGGGTCTGTCCAGTACATCCAATGTACCCATGAGTCTACATCTTATTCCATGCTCGAAGCATCCTATAAGATTAGAACACACATTAGTCTTAACCATATCAAGGCTGTCTCATGTTCACCAAGATATCTCGACTAAGGACATATAGCATGTCAGCCTAGCTGAACAGCATTGAGACATTATTCAGAAGTACACTTATTGCAACAGACAATGTAACATACTGAATAACAACCATGCCTTTATAAACATAAGCGTTTATTACATGATACTCATAGAATCCTAAGGCCTCAAACATTAGCCTTAAGGGCATACCCCAACAATCTCCCACTTGCACTTAATCTAATGGTTGAGAAATCTCAAACCCATATTATTACAGTGCTTCTCATGCTTCTGCTGCGCCAGAGGCTTGGTAAGCGGGTCAGCCAGATTGTCATCTGTATGAACCTTACAGATTTTGATCTCGCCACGATCAATGATCTCCCAGATCAAGTGAAACCGTCTCTGTATGTGCTTGGACTTCTGGTGCGACCGTGGTTCCTTTGCTTGTGCGATTGCTCCAGTGTTATCACAGAAGATAACCAAAGGATCTGCACTCGAAGGAACGACACCAAGTTTCTGATGAACTTACGAATCCACACTGCCTCCTTGGATGCTTCCGAGGCTGCAACATACTCGGCTTCTGTTGTGGAATCAGCAACAGTAGACTGTTTGAAACTCTTCCACACCACTGCTCCACCATTCAAGCTAAAAACATAGCCTGATTGCGATCAGAAATCATCCTGGTCCGACTGGAACGAAGCGTCAGTATATCCTTCAATACTGAGTTCTTCCTGACCACCATATATCAAGAACATATCTTTGGTCCTCCGAAGATATTTTAAAATGTTCTTGACTGCAATCCAGTGCGCCATACCTGGATTACTTTGGAACCGACTGGTCACGCTTAACCCGTAAGCGACGTCTGGGCGAGTACACAACATCGCATACATAATGGATCCAATAGCCGAAGCATAAGGCGTATTGTCCATTTCATCTTTCTCAGTCTGTGTTTGTGGACACTGACTCTTCGAAAGATTCAGACCATGTCTGACTGGAAGATATCCTCTTTTAGAATTCTCTAAATGAAATCTCTCCAGGACTTTATCGATGTAAGTACTCTGGCACAGCCCGAGAAGCCTCTTAGATCTATCCCTGTAGATCTTCACATCTAGTACATAGGCTGCTTCTCCTAGATCTTTCATCTGGAAACATTTTCCTAACCATGCTTTAACAGCATGCAGTTCAGGAATATCGTTTCCAATGTTTAAGATATCATCGATGTAGAGGACTAGGAAAGTAATCACGCTCCCACTAAACCTCTTATATACACACGGGTCATCTTCATTCTTGATGAAACCAAACTCAGAGATTGATTCATCAAAATGAATATTCCAGCTTCTAGATGCTTGTTTAAGTCCATAAATGGACTTCTTTAACTTGCATATTTTATGACGATCTGATGGATTAGTGAAACCTTCAGGTTGTGTCATATACACATCCTCATCCAGATTTCCATTAAGGAAAGCCGTCTTCACATCCATTTTCCAGATCTCATAATCATAATATGCAGCTATTGCGAAAAGAATCCGAATAGACTTGAACATGGCTACAGGAGAGAAAGTTTCATCATAATCTATCCCGTAGATTTGTTTGAAACCTTTCGCTAATAGCCTGCCTTTATAGGTAACTACGTTACCATCCATGTCAATCTTCTTCTTGAAGATCCATTTACAGCCTATAGGGATCACTCCCGGAGGTGGATCAACCAAATCCCAGACTTGGTTATCTGACATGGAGTCCATCTCGGCTCGCATAGCTTCAAGCCATCTAGCTGACTCCGGTCCACTGACCGCATCCGCATAAGTTAGGGGTTCATCATTATCAATGATGTAGACTCCGTCATAACGCTCAGGCTGACGACGGATCCTTCCTGATCTTCGCGGTTCCCGTGATATCTGAGCCTCAGGTTGTTCAATAACCTGCTCTACCGGCTCATGCACATCCAACTGTGCTTGACTACTTTGTCCTTCCTCTGGATTCTCATCCAGCTTTATTTCTCTCCCACTGGCTTCTTGCAGAAGAAACTCCTTCTCAAGAAATATTGCCGTCCGAGCAACAAATACCTTGTTCTCTTTGGGATCGTAGAAATAATAACCCTTAGTTTCCTTAGGGTAACCGACAAAGATGCATTTCTCAGATCTGCTCTCTAGTTTCCCAGAGGCGAGCTTTTTGACATAAGCCTCGCAACCCCAGATCTTTATAAATGTCAAGCTCGGCTGTTTCCCATACCACAACTCATATGGTGTCTTTGAAACTGCCTTGGATGGCACTCGGTTTAGTACCTTTGCAGCTGTTTCCAGTGCAAATCCCCAAAAGGAGTAAGGTAAAGTAGCCTGACTCATCATAGAACGAACCATATCAAGTAACGTTCTATTTCTCCTCTCGGACACACCATTCCATTGCGGTGTTCCTGGCGGAGTGAGCTGTGAGATAATCCCACACTCTTTTAGATAGTCAGTAAACGCATGACTCAAGTATTCTCCACCTCGATCAGAACGAAGTGCCTTGATATTTCGGCCTAGCTGATTCTGTACTTCATTCTTGAACTCTTTGTACTTGTCAAAAGATTCACTCTTATGTCTCATAAGATAGACATAACCATACCTACTAAAATCATCAGTAAAGGTAATGAAGTACGAATAGCCACCTCTGGCATGTTTACTAAACGGCCCACACACATCACTGTGTATAAGGTCAAGTAAACCTGAAGCCCTTTGACCTTTATTAGGAAAAGGAGACTTCATCATTTTACCCAATAAACAAGCTTTGCATGTATCAATCTCCTCATAGGAGAATGATCCCAGCAGTCCATGATCATGCAACCGCTTAATGCGCTTCTTGTTAATATGGCCTAAACGACTATGCCATAGCAAGGTGCTGTCATCAGCATACTTGGCTTTCTTATTATCAATATTTTGTATAGAATATTCCATGTCCAACATGAATAACCCATTGTTAATTGAACCAGTAGCATAAACAATATTATCAAGAGTAAGATAACACTTTGAAATCTTGCATTCAAAGGAAAACCCTTTCCTGACAAGAGCAGGAATAGAGATAATATTTTTGGTAATACTGGGTACAAAGTAACAATTGTTTAATTCTAATACAATGCCAGATGGTAATGAGATGTAATAATCCCCTACAGCAACAGCAGCAACCCGTGCCCCGTTTCCAACGCGTAGGTCCATCTCATGCTGTCCCACCTGTCTTCTTCTCTTGAGTTCCTGTACATTTGAACAAATGTGAACTCCACATGCAGTGTCCAACACCCATGAAATAGAAGAAGATGAAACCATGACTTCCGTCACGTATATACCTGAGCCAGAAGCGATGCTTCCCCTCTTATCTCCTTGGAGCGCTTTACAGTCCTTTTTCCAGTGACCCATCTGGCCACAGTGGAAACACCTGTTGTCCTTTGACCGCTTAACCTTCTGTTTCAGAGCCTTACTGTAGTTCTTGATAGGGGCTTTGCCCTTCTTCCCCTTCTTCTTGTTCCTAGAAGGAACCATTAAGACAGAGGTTGAAGGCTTTCCCTTCAGAGTCTCCTCAGTAGTCAAGAGCATATTCAGCAGCTCTGCCGGAGTACAATCGATTTTGTTCATATTAAAGTTAATAATGAACGCATCGAAAGAGGGCGGGAGAGACTGCAGAATAATGTCTACAGCAAGCTCCTGGTTGACGGTATGCCCCAGTTTCTCCAGAGCCTCCTTGTGCCCAATCATCTTGAGCACGTGAGCTCCCACTGGGCTCCCTTCAGCCAGTTTGCTCTGAAAGAAAAGCTTGGTCAGATTATAGCGTTCAGTCCTCGCCTGTGCAGCATACAGCATCTTGAGGTTCGCTATAATCTCTATAGCCGACATATCCTCATGCTGACGCTGCAGCGGTGGCGTCATAGACACTAGCATCAGGCAAGCGACATCAATGCTATCATTGACATGCTTTTCATAGGCATCACGAACCGCCCTTGCGGCGTTCGCAGCGGGTTGAGGCGGCACAGCCGTCTCGAGGACATACAGTTTCCTCTCTGCCTTAAGAACGATCTTAAGGTGTCCGAACCAGTCTGAGAAGTTTGGCCCAGCAAACTTCTCCCTTTCCAGTAGGGATCGCACATTGAAGCTCATGGTGTTCGTTGCTGCAGGAATCTACAACAATGCAAGAACAGCAAGGTCAATATCAATGTTAAGAATCAATCAGGACTTAAGAATGATTCTTTTTCTCACTATTTTTTATCTGACTGAAAAATCCAGCAAAACAGCCCGAAAGAGTAGAACTCTTTTAGTGAGATGGGATCCAGATTTCATACTTGGTCTCCGCGTCCCGCTCAGGCGAGATAAGATGCACAGAGAGTACGAGTACTAATTTCTGGTAGGCAGTCCCTGCCAATCGCCAACCCGTGCGATTCCCCTTCATCTGGGCAATCCAGCAGACTGTGCCAACTGAGTTGGTACAACACAGTCTCTGATCCCACAGATGGCTGCCTCCATATGCTACCATATGCGCCACATATGTAGCCTACATGGTCAAGCTGACCCGACCTACTCCCTAGACCACCACGTGCTATGCTGAGCAACGAGAAGCGATAAATCCCTTCTCTGTAACACGCAGGTGAAATCCCGCACCGTCTGAAGATAGATGGACGTGCCCACTGAGTGGGTACAACACGGCTCCAACGATAGTCAGAACAGTGAGGTTTCGCGTCAGAAGGCATTACGTGCTTGATATTTTAGCGTTGGATTTTAACGGTCTTTTATCTTCTTACTATCAGGCAACTCCTATGGCTATAGTAGAAGATAAATAACTCATGCAATTCTAAGTATTTTAGAAAATAAAAGAAAGCATGGATCTTATGTGGTAAAAGCCCATAGAGCCTAAGTAAGACCTTAAATCAACTTAAGTCTTCACTTGCTCTTCTTGGGTCTTTTGCATCTCATCTGGTCCAACCCAGGGCCCTAGCGCTCAATGCAGCGCAGGTGCGCCCACCAGCTGAATGCACCTCTGCGATGTGTGCTTTTGTGCTCTTGTCTAATTAAAATACATTTTAATCTATCTAGACAAGTTTGACTCGCAGGTCAATTATACAATAAATTAATTAAAAATGTGATTCGCAGATCACAAAAATAATAATTTACAATTTACCAGGCTCGCAGGCCCCAGCACTGCACACATTAAAGGGCAACCCACATAAGATTAAATAAACAAGCATCATGGCATCATTCAATCAACATGTGATCCATAGACAAAATAAAATTTTCGAAATCCCATTGGAATCAATTTTACTTGTCTTATGTGCCCTACTACCTTACAACGGTCCATTAATAGGGATCCACTCATCCATCTAGTTAGATCCACTGCCCTTGCATGCACCAAGTCCTAACTGACTTGAGTTGACCTAATGGTCAACCATGCATGCGCCAAGGGCTGAACAACCTCATGAGTTCTGGCAAGCGGGTGTGACCCCGGGCCTAACTCATGTGTGTTCAATGGTTGTCTCAACCAGACCTCGCTACACGCCTGTCCGCAGTCGACCTATAGCCACCTCGTGCTTGCGCACAGGTGCCATCTGGTCGACCCATCTAGGCTGTCAGATGGTCTGATCAGACTGGTTGGATCTTACTTATAGGATGACTTCAACCCTACTAACCCGTCTAAGGGTTTATAGCAGGCGCCATGTAGATCTAATGGTGATAAGCGCGCAAGATGTAAGTTTTGATAAAACATCTACAACAATGCGCAAACAAACAACATGCGGCACTTGAGAAAATATCTAGCATGTTGATAACTCTTAGATCTAGGCATAAGCGCAAACATCTTGAAACAATGATACAAGCGCAAACAAACAACATGCGCATAGCATCATGTAAACGCATGTAAACAAAGCATCAAGTAAGCGCAACATAGCATCATCTATGGATCACAAACACTTCAAAGCAATCATATGAATCTACAAGAACCATAGCTCTGATACCATTTGAAAGATCCCCTTCAAGGGGGAGCGCAAGGGGTTGAAACCCTAAAGGGGGCGGCGCATATATAAAATTTAGGGGTGTCACCCTCAAGACCGCATGTAGATCATATGATTAACTCATTGCATAAACGAAAAAGATCTCAAAGGGATCATACCAACGCCATTGGAATGGTTGTCGGCTTGGAAGCAAAGATCAAGAGAGATCTTCTCCAAAGATGTCACACACAAGGGATGAAGGCTTCCTCCTTGCGCAACTCTTGTGCTAGCAAAAATTGCCAAGTTGTCCTTTGTGTTTTGGAGATGAGATGAAAGCGTCTTGCTCTTCGAAAACCCTTCCACCTTGTGCAAACGATACCTCACCCAAGAGAGAGCATCGAAGCCTAGAGGCGTTGAGTCAACATAGGCGTTTTGGCGTTTCAAGACTTCCATAAAAGGAAAGTCATCAAGACATGCGTTCATGTCTTTTGAACCATTCCAAAATGCCAACTCAATTGAACCATGCGTTCACTTATGTGAACCGGTTCAATTGAATTTGGTCCAATTTCATTTGGTCCAAATGACAAATCGAACCAAGCCAAGCCATGGTCTAAATCTCATATGAACCATGAAGGTTCAAGATCTAACCGTACATCTCTAGATGCTCTTGATCTCACCGATCTAGCATCCACACTCTCGATCGAAGCTTACCGATCTCAAGCCCTAATCAATCAAACATGATCAGACCAGATCTCACTTACAATCAGAGTTTAAACTCCTTTAAACTGAACCAAAACAATTCAGTCCACACGATCTGACTTAAGTAAGCCATATCACCAAATTGTGCGACCCTGAGGGTTTCCTTTAAATGTCGGTAACGATAACTTACGTTATCACGATCAGTGAGAGGTATCTAGCCACACATCACTGTCTCCCGATATAAAGGAAAGAGTCTTCCAAGACTACACCCAAACCATAGCACAAGTGTGAATCCACTTCACGAGGCATACAAGTTTCCTTTGTTGGGTCCCCTTCAAGGGGGAGCGCAAGCGGATAAAACCCCTTTCAAGAGGGAGGCGCAAAGGGTGAAACCCTAAAGGGGGCGGCGCATATGCTAGTTTAAGGGGTGTCACCCTCAAGACCGCATGTAGATCATATGGTTAACTTATGTATAAGCGAAAGGATCTTTAAAGGGATCATACCAACGCCATGAAGTTGGATGTCGGCTTGGAAGAAGAGAGCAACTTTGGTCTCCTCCAAAAGTTCACACACAAGGTGAAGATCTCTTACTTGCTTGGCGTCACTTGTGCTAGCAAGGCACCCAAGCTTCCTTGTCGAATGGAAGGAGATGATGAAGTCTCTCTTGGCCGATGCTTCTCCTCATCAACGTACACCACCCAAGGATGTGTGTCTCGTCAAGAGCAAAGAGGGAGATGAGCGTTAGCAAAACCTTGTGATCGAAATGTGTCAACATTCATCACATTTGCCAAACCGACATGCCAAAATTGGCAAGTCTTCAAAGCATGCGTTATGCGTTCACATGAAGTGAACCAAACGCTTAGCTCTCCTCTCAAATGAACCAAGCGCTCACATATGAGCCGGTTCAATTTAATTGATCCAATGACCAAACCAAATCAGCCCAAGAATCGGTTCAGACCAAATTAAACCCTAAGGTTCAAAATCTGACCGTTCATCTTTTGATGCTCTTGATCTCTTCGATCCAGCATCCACACTCCCGATCGAAGCTTACCGATCTCAAGCCCTAATCAATCAAACATGATCAGACTGGATCTCACTTACAATCAGAGTTTAATCTCCTTTAAACTGAATCAAAACAATCCAGTCCACCCGATCTGACTCAAGTAAGTCATATCACCAAATTGTGCGACCCTAAGGGTTTCCTTTAAATGTCGGTAACGACAACTCACGTTATCACGATCAGTGAGGGGTATCTAGCAACACATCACTGTCTCCCGATATAAAGGAAAGAGTCTTCCAAGACTACACCCAAACCACAGCATAAGTGTGAATCCACTTCACAAGGCATACATGTTTCCTTTGCCACTGGATGTTCTTATTGGACAAGCATGTCAAGCCTGTAACTCCAATACGATGAGCATGATTAGATCAGATGAGCATAGTCATCTGGGTATGGCCATACACTATCTCAATCATCTCGTACAGGGGGGCCCTTTAGAACATCTCACTCCTTGAACAAGGAGACGGCAATCCTTTATCTATCACTAGTGTCCTAACCTGACTCATGCTCATTATCCAAGATAGTCTATAATCACTATGTTTCAAATGATATTGAACTACCTCAAAATAATGACATTCATCATTTAGAAACACAAGTGATCTCAAGTCAAAGGACATGTGCCACTTGGTGCTTACAAGGATTATTCACATTGTGACAAGCAATTGAATATCCTAGTAGGGTCTGTCCAGTACATCCAATGTACCCATGAGTCTACATCTTATTCCATGCTCGAAGCATCCTATAAGATTAGCACAAATATTAGTCTCAATCATATCAAGGCTGTCTCATGTTCACCAAGATATCTCGACTAATGACATATGCATGTCAGCCTAGCTGAACAGCTTTGAGACATTATTCAGAAGTACACTTATTACAGCAGACAAGGTAACAACCTGAATAATAGCCATGCCTTTATAAACACAAGAGTTTATTACATGATACTTATACAATCCCAAGGCCTCAAACATTAGCCTTAAGGGCATACCCCAACATCCTTTGCCACTGGATGTTCTTATTGGACAAGCGTGTCAAGCCTGTATCTCCAATATGATGAGCATGATTAGATCAGATGAACATAGTCATCAGGGTATGGCCATACACTATTCTCAATCATCTCATTCAGGGGGGCCCCTTTAGAACATCACACTCCTTAAACAAGGAGACGGCAATCCTGTATCTATCACTAGTGCCCTAACCTGACTCATGATCATTATCCAAGATAGTCTATAACCATTATATTTCAAATGATATTGAACTACCTCAAAACAATGACAATCATCATTTAGAAACACAAGTGATCTCAAGTCAGAGGAAGTATGCCACTTGTTGCACACAAGGATTATTCACATTGTGACAAGCAATTGAATATCCTAGTAGGGTCTGTCCAGTACATCCAATGTACCCATGAGTCTACATCTTATTCCATGCTCGAAGCATCCTATAAGATTAGAACACACATTAGTCTTAACCATATCAAGGCTGTCTCATGTTCACCAAGATATCTCGACTAAGGACATATAGCATGTCAACCTAGCTGAACAGCATTGAGACATTATTCAGAAGTACACTTATTGCAACAGACAATGTAACATACTGAATAACAACCATGCCTTTATAAACATAAGCGTTTATTACATGATACTCATAGAATCCTAAGGCCTCAAACATTAGCCTTAAGGGCATACCCCAACAATGGGTCTGCCAGATTGTTCTCTATGTCAACTCTGCTAATCTTGACATCACCTCTGTCTATGATCTCTCTGATCAAGTGAAATCTCCTAAGTATGTGTTTGGATCTTTGATGAGACCGTGGTTCCTTTGCTTGTGCAATTGCTCCATTGTTGTCACAGTAGAGTTCAATGGGATCCATTGTACTAGGTGTTGGTGTATATGCCCTAAAGACCAATGTATGGACATGGTCAATCATTGCTTGAATGTACTTTGATAGAACTATTACTCTTTATATAGGCATGGTCGTTATTATGCAGACTTCTCTACCTGCGTTGATGTATTGAGTTGCATAAATAATGTCCCAGGAGTTTGGATTGGATCCATTCTCATAAGCTATCCCCAAACAAGGTACCTTAGCAGATATGGGACAGCTTTGGTACATGTGAGACTGGTCTATGGGCTAGTTAGGTGCGGGGCACAGTAACGCAGACATACAGGTGCATTGGATGCACTGGAGTGATCCACCGTGAGGATTGACTTGTCTAGTCAACAAGTCAATCTCACATACAAGAGGTTTGCATTGATCCTTAGACTTGAGGTATTCATGTCTAGATTTGATGATGGGTGTGCTTTAATATAGTCTTACATCTCTCCGTAATTGGGAGATCAAAACGACTGTCATTAGGCATGTCATAAGTCATGTAGAGACATGGATGACCAATAGTAGGATTTGCCCCTTCCTTATTGGAAGCATGATATCCACTCGGGGCGCCCCACCTTATTGGTGCATGACAGGAGAGTGTGGCCACACTTGTTGAGTCATGACCAATGCATTGGATAATAAACTTGAGACTAATCCAATGGCAGGATATCAGCTTAGGCAAAGGGATCTGTAATGCAATAGGAATCCTCGTTGTTTGTTAGGAGTTGTTGCCATAATGACTTAAGTCCTATGACATGGGTAGTAGTAATGTGTTGCTAGTGTTGGGGTATGCCCTTAAGGCTAATGTTTGAGGCCTTGGGATTGTATAAGTATCATGTAAGAAACTCTTAAGTTTATAAAAGGCATGGTTATTATTCAGGTTGTTACCTTGTCTGCTGTAATAAGTGTACTTCTGGATAATGTCTCAAAGCTGTTCAGCTAGGCTGACAGGCTGTAAGTCCTTAGTCGAGATATCTTGGTGAACATGAGACAGCCTTGATATGATTGAGACTAATATGAGTGCTGATCTTATAGGATGCTTCGAGCATGAAATAAGATGTAGACTCATGGGTACATTGGATGTACTGGACAGACCCTACTGGGATATTCCATTGCTTGTCACAATGTGAATGATCCTTGTAAGCAGCAAGTGGCACATGTCCTCTGACTTGAGATCGCTTGTGTTTCTAAATGATGATTGTCATTGTCTTGAGGTAGTTCAATATCATTTGAAACATAATGATTATAGACTATCTTGGATGGTGGGCTTGAATCAGGTTAGGGCACTAGTGATAGACATAGGATTGCCGTCTCCTTGTTTAAGGAGTGTGATGTTCTACTGGGCCCCCTATATGAGATGATTGAGATAGTGTATGGCCATACCCAGATGACAATGTGCATCTGATCTACTCATGCTCATCGTATTGGAGTTACAAGCTTGACCCGCTTGTCCAATAAGAACATCCAGTGGCAAAGGACACATGTATGCCTTGTGAATGGAGTCACACTTGTGCAATGGTTTGGGAGTAGTCTTGGAAGACTCTTTCCTTTATATCGGGAGACAGTGATGTGTTGCTAGATACCCCTCACTGATCGTGATAACGTAAGTTATCGTTACCGACATTTAAGGGAAACCCTCAGGGTCGCACAATTTGATGATATGGCTTACTTGAGTCAGATCGTGTGGACTGGATTCTTTGAGTTCAGATTAAAGGGATTTAATCTCTGATTGTAAGTGAGATCTGGTCTGATCATGTTTGATTGATTAGGGCTTGAGATCGGTAAGCTTCGATCGAGAGAGGTGATGCTAGATCGGAGAGATCAGGGGCATCAGGAGATGAATGGTTAGATCATGAGCCTTGGGGTTCGATTTGGTCTAGACCAAATGGCTTGAGCTATTTTGGTTTGGTTTAATGAACCAAAGCCGATTGGATGATTTGGCTTGAACCGGTTCACAAGGGTGAACGCTTGGTTCAAAGCCATATGCGTTTTGGGTTGGATTGAACGCAAGGCTTGATTGACTTCCATTTATGGAAAGTCATCAAGGCCGGTTTTGCTTCAATGCTAAAACGCTTATGCGTTGAGTGTTTTTTCTTTTCAACGCCTAGCTCTTTCGTTGGTGGTTGACGAAGAGAGGAGGGTTCATCCAAGAGAAGCTCTCGAAAAGGGACATCTCATCATCCCACACGACAAGGACCGAAAGGGGATCTCTTGCTAGCACAAGGAAGATCCTAAAGGGTAGCCATCCCTCATCTTGTGTGTGGACTTGTGGAGGAGACCTAACTTGTTCTCTTCATCCAAGCCGATTTCCAAGCCTATGGCATTGGTATGGATCTCCCCTTCTTCTTATCAATCCATGATAGTTGAATATATGGCATGCAACGG
Source organism: Costus lasius (assembly GCA_027563935.2). Lineage (NCBI taxonomy): Eukaryota > Viridiplantae > Streptophyta > Magnoliopsida > Zingiberales > Costaceae > Costus > Costus lasius. The sequence goes on along the minus strand of CM050450.1, from coordinate 87,935,920 downwards.
TTCTTCAAACCCTTCAAACCCTTGCTTCCGCTTGCATACATTTTATTTGCGCCATGCTTAGGGTTTTTGCCCCCTTCATTTAGGGGTTCCTTCAATTGGTATCAGAGCTTGGCTCATTGCATGCTATTATGTTTGCTGTTGTGATCCATGTTATGCTTAGATCTAGGGTTGGTTACATGCGCAAGTTCATACAAGATTTGTTGTTCTTAGCCGCATGTATAGGTGCTTGTTGTTTGTTGTTGTCAAAGTTGCGCTCCCCCTTGAAGGGGACTCTACAAAGTTGCGCTCCCCCTTGAAGGGGACTCTACAAATGTAATTGTTGGCGCATGTTTAATTGGCGCTTCTTACATATTGTTTTTGACAAAACAAAACTCTTGCGTGCCTCACTAGACCTAAGTGGCACCTACCATAAATCCTTAGATGGGTTGATGGGGTTGAAGTCACCTCTAGGTTAGATCCATTAGTCTGATCAGACCATCTGACAGCCTAGATGGGTTGACCAGATAGCACCTGTGCGCAAGCACAAGGTGGCTATAGGTTAACTGCATCAAAGGTGTGTAGCGAGGTCTGGTTGGGACAACTACTGAACACACTTGAGTTAGGCCCGGGGTCACACCCGCTTGCCAAAACTCATGAGGGTGGTTCAGCCCTTGGCGCATGCATGGTTGACCATTAGGTCAACTCGAGTCAGTTAGGACTCGGTGCATGCAAGGGCAAAGGATCTGACTAGATGGATGAGTGGATCCCTATCAATGGACCATTGTAAGGTTGTAGGACACCTAAGGAAATTAAAATTGATGCCATGGGGTTTTCAAAACTTTTAATTTCAAAATGATTGGATCACATGTTGATTGATGCCATGATGATTGTCTATTTAGTCTTATGTGGGCTGCCCATGTTAAATGTGTGCTGTGCTGGGGCCTGCGTGCCTGGATTCAATTTTGTAAATTAATTTGTGATCTGCGAATCACATTTTTAATTTAGATATTGTATAATTGACCTGCGAGTCAAACTTGTCTAGATAGATCAAATGTATTTGATTAGACAAGAGTACAAATGCACACATCCCAAAGGGGCATTCAGCTGGTGGCGCACCTGAGGTGCTCTTGGCGCTAGGGCCCTAGGTTGGACCAGATGAGATGCCAAGGAGCTCAAGTGAAGACTTAAGTAAATTAAGGTCTTACTAGGGTTCATGGGCTTTTACCACATAAGATCATGCTTTCTACTTATTGCTAATAATTAGAATTGCATGTTTAAGTTTATCTTCTGCTATAGCCATAGGATATGCCTGATAGTAAGAAGATAAAAGACCGTTAAAATCCAATGCTAACATATCAAGCTCGATAAGCCTTCTGACGCGAAACCTCACCTTTCTGATTATCGTTGGAGCCGTGTTGAACCCACTCAGTGGGCACGTCCATCTATCTTCAGACGGTGCTGGATTACACCTGCGTGTTACAGAGTTGGGATTTATCCCCTCTCGTTGCTCAGCATAGCACGTGGTGGTCCAGGGAGTAGGTCGGGTCAGCTTGACCATGTAGGCTACATATGTGGCGCATATGGTAGCACATGGAGGCAGCCATCTCTGGGATCAGAGACTGTGTTGTACCAACTCAGTTGGCACAGTCTGCTGGATTGCCAAGATGAAGGGGAATCGCACGGGTTGGCGATTGGCTGGGACAGCCTACCAGAAATTAGTGCTTGTCATCTCTGTGCATCTTATCTCGCCTGAGCGGGACGCGGAGACCAAGTATGAAATCTGGATCCCATCTCACTAAAAGAGTGTTACTCTTTCGGACTGTTTACTGGATTTTTCAGTCAGACAAAATAGTGAGAAAAAGAATCTTTCTTAAGTCCTGGATTGATTCTGAAACATTGATACTGACCTTGCTGTTCTTGCTTGTTGTAGATTCCTGCAGCAACGAACACCATGAGCTTCAATGTGCGATCCCTACTGGAAAGGGAGAAGTTTGCTGGGCCGAACTTCTCTGACTGGTTCGGACACCTTAAGATCGTTCTTAAGGCAGAGAGGAAACTGTATGTCCTCGAGACGGCGATACCGCCGCAGCCCGCTCCGAACGCCGCAAGGGCGGTTCGGGATGCCTACGAAAAGCACGTCAATGATAGCATTGATGTCGCTTGCCTGATGCTTGCGTCTATGACGCCACCGCTGCAGCGTCAGCATGAGGATATGTCGGCTATAGAAATTATAGCGAACCTCAAGATGCTGTATGCTGCACAGGCGAGGACTGAACGCTATAATCTGACGAAGCTCTTCTTTCAGAGCAAACTGGCTGAGGGGAGCCCGGTGGGAGCTCACGTGCTCAAGATGATTGGGCACAAGGAGGCTCTGGAGAAACTGGGGCATACCATCAACCAGGAGCTTGCTGTGGACATTATTCTGCAGTCTCTTCCGCCCTCTTTCGATGCGTTCATTATTAACTTTAATATGAACAAGATCGATTGTACGCCGGCAGAGCTGCTGAATATGCTCTTGACCACTGAGGAAACTCTGAAGGGTAAGCCTTCAACCTCTATCTTGATGGTTCCTTCGAGGAACAAGAAGAAGGGGAAGAAGGGCAAGGCCCCTGTCAAGAATTACAGCAAGGCCCTGAAATAGAAGGTGAAGCGGTCGAAGGACAACAGGTGTTTCCACTGTGGCCAGCTGGGTCACTGGAAACAGGACTGTAAAGCGCTCCAAGGAGATAAGAGGGGAAGCATCGCTTCTGGCTCAGGTATATATGTGACTGAGGTCATGTTATCTTCTTCTTCTATTTCATGGGTGTTGGACACTGCATGTGGAGTTCACATTTGTTCAAATGTGCAGGAACTCAAGAGAAGAAGGCAGGTGGGACAGCTTGAGGTAGACCTACGCGTTGGAAACGGGGCACGGGTTCCTGCTGTTGCTGTAGGAGACTATTTCATTTCCTTACCATCTGGCATTGTATTAGAATTAAACAATTGTTATTTTGTACCCAGTATTACCAAGAATATTATCTCTATTCCTGCTCTTGTCAGGAAAGGATTTGCCTTTGAATGCAAGATTTCAAAGTGTGTACTTTCTTTTGATAATATTGTGTATGCAACTGGTTCAATTAACAATGGGTTATACATGTTGGACATGGAAAATTCTATACAAAACATTGATAATAAGAAAGCCAAGTATGCTGATGACAGCACCTTGCTATGGCATAGTCGTTTAGGCCATATAAATGAGAAGCGCATTAAGCGGTTGCATGAACATGGACTGCTGGGATCATTCTCCTGTGAGGATATTGATACATGCAAAGCTTGTTTGATGGGTAAAATGACGAAGTCTCCTTTTCCTAATAAAGGTCAAAGGACTTCAGGTTTACTGGACCTTATACACAGTGATGTGTGTGGGCCTTTTAGTAAACATGCCAGAGGTGGCTATCAGTACTTCATTACCTTTACTGATGATTTCAGTAGGTATGGGTATGTCTATTTGATGAGACATAAAAGTGAATCTTTTGACAAGTTCAAAGAGTTCAAAAATGAAGTACAAAATCAGCTAGGCCGAAATATCAAAGCACTTCGTTCTGATCGAGGTGGAGAATACCTGAGTCATGCGTTTACTGACTATCTGAAGGAGTGTGGGATTATCTCACAGCTCACTCCGCCAGGAACACCACAATGGAATGGTGTGTCCGAGAGGAGAAATAGAACGTTACTAGACATGGTTCGTTCTATGATGAGTCAGGCTACTCTTCCATATTCCTTTTGGGGTTTTGCACTGGAAACAGCTGCAAAGGTACTAAACCGAGTGCCATCCAAGGCAGTTTCAAAGACACCATATGAGTTATGGTATGGGAAACAGCCTAGCTTGACATTTATCAGGATCTGGGGTTGCGAGGCTTATGTCAAAAAGCTCGCCTCTGGGAAACTAGAGAGCAGATCTGACAAATGTATCTTTGTCGGTTACCCTAAGGAAACTAAGGGTTATTATTTCTACGATCCCAAAGAGAACAAGGTATTTGTTGCTCGGACGGCCATATTTCTTGAGAAGGAGTTTCTTCTGCAAGAGGCCAGTGGGAGAGAAATAAAGCTGGATGAGAATCCAGAGGAAGGACAAAGTAGTCAAGCAGAGTTGGATGTGCCTGAGCTGGTAGATCAGGTTACTGAACAACCTGAGGCTCAGATATCACGGGAACCGCGAAGATCGGGTAGGATCCGTCGACAGCCTGAGCGCTATGACGGAGTCTACATCATTGATTATGATGAACCCCTAACTTATGCGGATGCGGTCAGTGGACCGGAGTCAGCTAGATGGCTTGACGCTATGCGAGCCGAGATGGACTCCATGTCAGATAACCAAGTCTGGGATTTGGTTGATCCGCCTCCGGGTGTAATCCCTATAGGCTGTAAATGGATCTTCAAGAAGAAGATTGACATGGATGGTAACGTAGTTACCTATAAAGGCAGGCTAGTTGCGAAAGGTTTCAAACAAATCTACGGGATAGATTATGATGAAACTTTCTCACCTGTAGCCATGTTTAAGTCTATTCGGATTCTTTTCGCGATAGCAGCATATTACGATTATGAGATCTGGCAGATGGATGTGAAGACAGCTTTCCTTAATGGAAATCTGGATGAGGATGTGTATATGACACAACCGGAAGGTTTCACTAATCCATCAGATCGTCATAAAATATGCAAGTTAAAGAAGTCCATTTATGGACTTAAACAAGCATCAAGAAGCTGGAATATTCGTTTTGATGAATCAATCTCTGAGTTTGGTTTCATCAAGAACGAGGATGACCCGTGTGTATATAAGAGGTTTAGTGGGAGCGTAATTACATTCCTAATCCTCTACGTCGATGATATCTTGATCATTGGAAATGATATTCCTGAACTGCATGCTGTTAAGGCATGGTTAGGAAAATGTTTCCAGATGAAAGATCTAGGAGAAGCAGCCTATGTATTAGGTGTGAAGATCTACCGGGATAGATCTAAGAGGCTTCTCGGGTTGTGCCAGAGTACTTACATCGATAAGGTCCTGGAGAGATTCCATTTAGAGAATTCTAAACGTGGATATCTTCCAGTCAGACATGGTCTGAATCTTTCGAAGAGTCAGTGTCCACAAACACAGACTGAGAAAGATGAAATGGACAATACGCCTTATGCTTCGGCTATTGGGTCCATTATGTATGCGATGTTGTGTACTCGCCCAGACGTCGCTTACGGGTTAAGCGTGACCAGTCGATTCCAAAGTAATCCAGGTTTGGCGCACTGGATTGCGGTCAAGAACATCTTAAAATATCTGCGGAGGACCAAAGATATGTTCTTGATATATGGTGGTCAGGAAGAACTCAGTATAGAGGGATATACTGATGCTTCGTTCCAGTCGGACCAGGATGATTTCCGATCGCAATCAGGCTATGTTTTCAGCTTGAATGGTGGAGCAGTGGTGTGGAAAAGTTTCAAACAGTCAACTGTTGCTGATTCCACAACAGAAGCCGAGTATGTTGCAGCCTCGGAAGCATCCAAGGAGGCAGTGTGGATTCGTAAGTTCGTGAGAGAACTTGGTGTCGTTCCTTCGAGTGCCGATCCTTTGGTTATCTTCTGTGATAACACTGGAGCAATAGCACAAGCAAAGGAACCACGGTCGCACCAGAAGTCCAAGCACATACAGAGACGGTTTCACTTGATCCGGGAGATCATTGATCGAGGCGAGATCAAAATATGCAAGGTTCATACAGATGACAATCTGGCAGACCCGCTTACCAAGCCTCTGGCGCAGCAGAAGCATGAGAAGCACTGTAATAACATGGGTTTGAGATTTCTCAACCATTAGATTAAGTGCAAGTGGGAGATTGTTGGGGTATGCCCTTAAGGCTAATGTTTGAGGCCTTGGGATTGTATAAGTATCATGTAAGAAACTCTTAAGTTTATAAAAGGCATGGTTATTATTCAGGTTGTTACCTTGTCTGCTGTAATAAGTGTACTTCTGGATAATGTCTCAAAGCTGTTCAGCTAGGCTGACAGGCTGTAAGTCCTTAGTCGAGATATCTTGGTGAACATGAGACAGCCTTGATATGATTGAGACTAATATGAGTGCTGATCTTATAGGATGCTTCGAGCATGAAATAAGATGTAGACTCATGGGTACATTGGATGTACTGGACAGACCCTACTGGGATATTCCATTGCTTGTCACAATGTGAATGATCCTTGTAAGCAGCAAGTGGCACATGTCCTCTGACTTGAGATCGCTTGTGTTTCTAAATGATGATTGTCATTGTCTTGAGGTAGTTCAATATCATTTGAAACATAATGATTATAGACTATCTTGGATGGTGGGCTTGAATCAGGTTAGGGCACTAGTGATAGACATAGGATTGCCGTCTCCTTGTTTAAGGAGTGTGATGTTCTACTGGGCCCCCTATATGAGATGATTGAGATAGTGTATGGCCATACCCAGATGACAATGTGCATCTGATCTACTCATGCTCATCGTATTGGAGTTACAAGCTTGACCCGCTTGTCCAATAAGAACATCCAGTGGCAAAGGACACATGTATGCCTTGTGAATGGAGTCACACTTGTGCAATGGTTTGGGAGTAGTCTTGGAAGACTCTTTCCTTTATATCGGGAGACAGTGATGTGTTGCTAGATACCCCTCACTGATCGTGATAACGTAAGTTATCGTTACCGACATTTAAGGGAAACCCTCAGGGTCGCACAATTTGATGATATGGCTTACTTGAGTCAGATCGTGTGGACTGGATTCTTTGAGTTCAGATTAAAGGGATTTAATCTCTGATTGTAAGTGAGATCTGGTCTGATCATGTTTGATTGATTAGGGCTTGAGATCGGTAAGCTTCGATCGAGAGAGGTGATGCTAGATCGGAGAGATCAGGGGCATCAGGAGATGAATGGTTAGATCATGAGCCTTGGGGTTCGATTTGGTCTAGACCAAATGGCTTGAGCTATTTTGGTTTGGTTTAATGAACCAAAGCCGATTGGATGATTTGGCTTGAACCGGTTCACAAGGGTGAACGCTTGGTTCAAAGCCATATGCGTTTTGGGTTGGATTGAACGCAAGGCTTGATTGACTTCCATTTATGGAAAGTCATCAAGGCCGGTTTTGCTTCAATGCTAAAACGCTTATGCGTTGAGTGTTTTTTCTTTTCAACGCCTAGCTCTTTCGTTGGTGGTTGACGAAGAGAGGAGGGTTCATCCAAGAGAAGCTCTCGAAAAGGGACATCTCATCATCCCACACGACAAGGACCGAAAGGGGATCTCTTGCTAGCACAAGGAAGATCCTAAAGGGTAGCCATCCCTCATCTTGTGTGTGGACTTGTGGAGGAGACCTAACTTGTTCTCTTCATCCAAGCCGATTTCCAAGCCTATGGCATTGGTATGGATCTCCCCTTCTTCTTATCAATCCATGATAGTTGAATATATGGCATGCAACGGTTCTTCAAACCCTTCAAACCCTTGCTTCCGCTTGCATACATTTTATTTGCGCCATGCTTAGGGTTTTTGCCCCCTTCATTTAGGGGTTCCTTCAGCTAGATACCCCTCACTACTTATGATGTTTACATCATTGCCATCGTCATATGGATCCTACGAGGTCACACGCAATAGACTCTTGACGTTGCTTTAATCGGAAGCCTTAGGATCAAGTTATTGGATAACTTGGATGAATTTGGAAGATTTCATCAGCGCCAATGGGCCTGATGAGTCGGAAGAAAGTTATTGGAGCCAAACTTCATTTTTGGCAGGTTGACCCGAAATTGACCTAGATTGGTCACATTTGGATTAGGGTTGCATTGGATAGATCCAATGGCTTAATCAACCCACGCCATGAAGTTTGGGCTAGCTCATTATCCAATAAGGCCCAATAATTAGTTGTCATGAAGAGGAATTGGCTTAAAAGGGTATAATGGGGAGAAATCTCACCCCATTGGCGCCTAGGGGCATAATGGGGTGAGGGAGGCGTCTTTGCTTCATTATGGAAGTAAAGGGCACCTAGCCCTTCTTCCTTGGATGGAAAACTTGCTTCTAAGGCAAGTCTTGGGGCTGATATGGCTGGGAACTTTTATGGGAAGTTCCTAGGCGCATATGGACATAGGGAAGAGGTATATGGTAATGTCTTGGAGACTTACCTTACTTCAAACCCTAGTTTCTCCCAAGACACCACTCTAGCCGAAATTCCTCATGCATGTTGCGCCTAGCCACTTATCCTTTGATGGTAAGAATGCATTTAAGGCATTTCTTGGGCTGATATAGTGCTTGGACAAATATGGATAGGTTGAATGAAGTTTATGGCAAAGTCTTGGAGACTTTCCTTACCTCAAGACTCCTTCATCCTAGCCATACACTTGGCATAATCCTAGCCCTTGCCCAAGCCGCCTCTAGTCCTATTTATAGGACCCATTGTCACCCTCTCTAGATGATGAACACTTGGAGACGTGAACACAAATAGAGGGGCGAAAGCAAGGGCAAAGGGTGACAACATCAAAGTGGCGCAACCCTTCTTCCAACAAGTGACCGCAAGTCTTCTCCTTCCTCTCCTCTTGGCGTGACTTGGAGAAGGACTTGGTGGCGCAATTTCCCCCTAATCTTCCTCAAGGCCGAAACTCATCTTCTCCATCTTCTCTTGGAGTGAAGAGGATAAGGAGTTGAAGGGAACCCCTTTCAAGAGGGGGGCGAAACCCTAGTTGGCGCAAACTCGATAGGCAGCGGATTCAAGAATCGAAAACATGCAATATATGATCAACCTTTAAAACATGAAAGAAGGAGATGCGATTCATACCAATGCCATTTAAAGATGGCGCCTTGGAAGATAGAAAGCAACGAAGATTTCCTCCTTAGGACGCGCACACAAGATGAGGATGCGCTTACTCCCTACGGAATATCTTGTGCTAGCAAGATTCCTAGGTGTCTTTGATCGCGTGAGAAGGGAAGAAGATCGCCTTTCCTTGCTTGATTCTCGAGTCTCCAAGACGTGAAAGAGAAGTCTCTTACGAGAGAGAGCGACGAGAGTTAGAGGTTGAGGCAACAAGAGATGCGCTCCCTGTAAACATGGGGGGCGTGGTTGCTAAAAATAGCCAACCTCTCTTACATGCGATCATGTGTTCATGCCCTCATGAACCAATCGCATTTTCCTCATTACTTTGAACCAAGCGCTCACATCTAGAGCCGGCTCAATTCGGTCTGGTCTATAAACCAAATAACCCAAGCAATTAGTCCAGATCACATTAAAAACCCTAAGGTGCTTGATCTGACCGTCGATCTCTTGATGCTTCTGATCTGACCGATCTAGCATCTGTTCTCTCGATCGAAGCTTACCGATCCCAAGCCCTAATCAATCAAACATGATCAGACCAGATCTCACTTACAATCAGAGATTAAATCCCTTTAAACTGAACCCGAACAATTCAGTCCACACGATCTGACTTAAGTAAGCCATATCATCAAATTGTGCGACCCTGAGGGTTTCCTTTAAGCGTCGGTAACGATAACTCACGTTATCACGACCAGTGAGAGGTATCTAGCAACACATCACTGTCTCCCGATATAAAGGAAAGAGTCTTCCAAGACTACACCCAAAAACAGCACAAGTGTGAATCAATTCACAAGGCATGCATATTTCCTTTGCCACTGGATGTTCTTATTGGACAAGCCTGTCAAGCTCGTAACTCCAATATGATGAGCATGATTAGATCAGATGAACACTGTCACCTGGGTATGGCCATACACTTTTCTCAATCATCTCATCCAGGGGGCCCCTTTAGAACATCACACTCCTTAAACAAGGAGACGGCAATCCTTTGTCTATCACTAATGCTCTAACCTGACTCAAGCTCACCATCCAAGATAGTCTATAATCATTATGTTTCAAACGATATTGAACTATCTCAAAACAATGACAATCATCATTTAGAAAACACAAGTGATCTCAAGTCAGAGGAAATGTGCCACTTGTCATAATCAAGGAATATTCACATTGTGACAAACAATTGAACATCCTAGTAGGGTCTGTCCAGTATATCCCATGTACCCATGAGTCTACATCTTATTCCATGCTCGAAGCATCCTATAAGATTAGAACACATATTAGTCTTAACCATATCAAGGCTGTCTCATGTTCACCAAGATACATCGACTAAGGACTTAATAGCATGTCAGCCCAGCTGAACAGCTTTGAGACATTATTCAGAAGAACATATATTGCAGCAGACAATGTAGCTAACTGAATAACAACCATGCCTTTATAAACATAAGAGTTTATTACATGATACTGATACATTCCCACAGGCCTCAAACATTAGCCTTAAGGGCATACCCCAACAATCTCCCACTTGCACTTAATCTAATGGTTGAGAAATCTCAAACCCATATTATTACAGTGCTTCTCATGCTTCTGCTGCGCCAGAGGCTTGGTAAGCGGGTCTGCCAGATTGTCATCTGTATGTACCTTGCAGATTTTGATCTCGCCACGATCAATGATCTCCCGGATCAAGTGAAACCGTCTCTGTATGTGCTTGGACTTCTGGTGCGACCGTGGTTCCTTTGCTTGTGCGATTGCTCCAGTGTTATCACAAAAGATAACCAAAGGATCTGCACTCGAAGGAATGACACCAAGTTCTCTCACGAACTTACGAATCCACACTGCCTCCTTGGATGCTTCCGAGGCTGCAACATACTCGGCTTCTGTTGTAGAATCAGCAACAGTTGACTGTTTGAAACTTTTCCACACCACTGCACCTCCATTCAAGCTAAAAACATAGCCTGATTGCGATCGGAAATCATCCTGGTCAGACTGGAATGAAGCGTCAGTATATCCTTCAATACTGAGTTCTTCCTGACCACCATATATCAAGAACATATCTTTGGTCCTCCGCAGATATTTTAAGATGTTCTTGACTGCAATCCAGTGCGCCACACCTGGATTACTTTGGAAACGACTGGTTACGCTTAACCCGTAAGCAACGTCTGGGCGAGTACACAACATCGCATACATAATGGAACCAATAGCCGAAGCATAAGGCGTATTGTCCATTTCATCTTTCTCAGTCTGTGTTTGTGGACACTGACTCTTCGAAAGATTCAGACCATGTCTGACTGGAAGATATCCTCGTTTAGAATTCTCTAAATGAAATCTCTCCAGGACCTTTTCGATGTAAGTACTCTGGCACAGCCCGAGAAGCCTCTTAGATCTATCCCTGTAGATCTTCACACCTAACACATAGGCTGCTTCTCCTAGATCTTTCATCTGGAAACATTTCCTTAGCCATGCTTTAACAGCATGCATTTCAGGAATATCATTTCCAATGATCAAGATGTCATCGACGTAGAGGACTAGGAAAGTAATCACGCTCCCACTAAACCTCTTATATACACACGGGTCATCTTCGTTCTTGATGAAACCAAATTCAGTGACTGATTCATCAAAACGAATATTCCAGCTTCTTGATGCTTGTTTAAGTCCATAAATAGACTTCTTTAACTTGCATATCTTATGACGATCTGCTGGATTAGTGAAACCTTCTGGTTGTGTCATATACACATCCTCATCCAGATTTCCATTAAGGAAAGCTGTTTTCACATCCATCTGCCAAATCTCATAATCATAATATGCAGCTATCGCAAAAAGAATCCGAATAGACTTAAACATGGCTACAGGTGAGAAAGTTTCATCATAATCTATCCCGTAGATTTGTTTGAAACCTTTCGCAACTAGCCTGCCTTTATAGGTAACCACGTTACCATCCATGTCAATCTTCTTCTTGAAGATCCATTTACAGCCTATAGGGATAACTCCCGGAGGCGGATCAACCAAATCCCAGACTTGGTTATCTGACATGGAGTCCATCTCGGCGCGCATAGCTTCAAGCCATCTCGCTGACTCCGGTCCACTGACCGCATCCGCATAAGTGAGGGGTTCATCATTGTTAATGATGTAGACTCCGTCATAGCGCTCAGGCTGTCGACGGATCCTACCCGATCTTCGCGGTTCCCGTGATATCTGAGCCTCAGGTTGTTCAATAACCTGTTCTACCGGCTCAGGCTCATCCAACTCTGCTTGAGCACTTTGTCCTTCCTCTGGATTCTCATCCAGTTTTATTTCTCTCCCACTGGCCTCTTGCAGAAGAAACTCCTTCTCAAGAAATATGGCCGTCCGAGCAACAAAAACCTTGTTCTCCTTGGGATCGAAGAAATAATAACCCTTAGTTTCCTTAGGGTAACCGACAAAGATACATTTGTCAGATCTGCTCTCTAGTTTCCCAGAGGCGAGCTTCTTGACATAAGCTTCGCAACCCCAGATCCTGATAAATGTCAAGCTTGGCTGTTTCCCATACCATAACTCATATGGCGTCTTGGAAACTGCCTTGGATGGCACTCGGTTTAGTACCTTTGCAGCTGTTTCCAGTGCAAAACCCCAAAAGGAGTAGGGTAGAGTAGCCTGACTCATCATAGAACGAACCATATCAAGTAGCGTTCTATTTCTCCTCTCGGACACACCATTCCATTGCGGTGTTCCTGGTGGAGTGAGCTGTGAGATAATCCCACACTCCTTTAGATAGTCAGTAAATGCATGACTTAGGTATTCACCACCTCGATCTGAGCGAAGTGCCTTGATATTACGGCCTAGCTGATTCTGTACTTCATTTTTGAACTCTTTGAACTTGTCAAAAGATTCACTTTTATGTCTCATCAGATAGACATAACCATATCTACTGAAATCATCAGTAAAGGTAATGAAGTACTGATAGCCACCTCTGGCATGTTTACTAAATGGCCCACACACATCACTGTGTATAAGGTCAAGTAAACCTGAAGCCCTTTGACCTTTGTGAGGAAAAGGTGACTTCGTCATTTTACCCATCAAACAAGCTTTGCATGTATCAATCTCCTTATAGGAGAATGATCCCAGCAGTCCATTTTCATGCAACCGCTTAATGCGTTTCTCGTTAATATGGCCTAAACGACTATGCCATAGCAAGGTGCTGTCATCAGCATACTTGGCTTTCTTAATATCAATTTGCTGTATTGAACATTCCATGTCCAACATGAATAACCCATTGTTAATTGAACCAGTTGCATAAACAATATTATCATAAGACAAAATACACTTTGAAATATTGCATTCAAAGGAAAACCCCTTCCTGACAAGAGCAGGAATGGAGATAATATTTTTAGTTATACTGGGAACAAAGTAACAACTGTTTAGTTCCAATACAAGTCCAGATGGTAAAGAAATAAAGTAGTCTCCTACAGCAACAGCAGCAACCCGTGCCCCGTTTCCAACTCGTAGGTCCACCTCATGCTGTCCCACCTGCCTTCTTCTCTTGAGTTCCTGTACATTTGAACAAATGTGAACTCCACATGCAGTGTCCAACACCCATGATACAGAAGAAGAAAACATGACCTCAGTCACGAATATACCTGAGCCAGAAGCAAAGCTTCCCCTCTTATCTCCTTGGAGCGCTTTACAGTCCTTTTTCCAGTGACCCAGCTGGCCACAGTGGAAACACCTGTATTCCTTAGACCGCTTGACCTTCTGCTTCAGAGCCTTGCTGTAACTCTTGACAGGGGCCTTGCCCTTCTTCCCCTTCTTCTTGTTCCTAGAAGGAACCATCAAGACAGAGGTTGAAGGCTTACCCTTCAGAGTCTCCTCAGTGGTCAAGAGCATATTCAGCAGCTCTGCCGGAGTACAATCGATTTTGTTCATATTAAAATTAATAATGAACGCGTCGAATGAAGGCGGGAGAGACTGCAGAATAATGTCCACAGCAAGCTCCTGGTTGATGGTATGCCCCAGTTTCTCTAGAGCCTCCTTGTGCCCAATCATCTTGAGCACGTGAGCTCCCACTGGGCTCCCTTCAGCCAGTTTGCTCTGAAAGAAGAGCTTTGTCAAATTATAGCGTTCAGTCCTCGCCTGTGCAGCATACAGCATCTTGAGGTTCGCTATCATGTCTATAGCAGACATATCCTCATGCTGACGCTGCAGCGGTGGCGTCATAGACGCTAGCATCAGGCAAGCGACATCAATGCTATCATTGACGTGCTTTTCATAGGCTTCCCGAACCGCCCTTGCGGCGTTCGGAGCGGGCTGCGGCGGTATCGCCGTCTCGAGGACATACAGTTTCCTCTCTGCCTTAAGAACGATCTTAAGGTGTCCAAACCAGTCAGAGAAGTTCGGCCCACCAAACTTCTCCCTTTCCAGTAGGGATCGCACATTGAAGTTCATGGTGTTCGTTGCTGCAGGTATCTACAACAATACAAGAACAGCAAGGTCAGTATCAATGTATAAGAATCAATCAGGACTTAAGAAAGATTCTTTTTCTCACTATTTTATCAGGCGTGAAAAATCCAGCAAAACAGCCCGAAAGAGTAGAACTCTTTTAGTGAGATGGGATCCAGATTTCATACTTGGTCTCCGCGTCCCGCTCAGGCGAGATAAGATGCACAGAGAGTACAAGCACTAGTTTCTGGTAGGCAGTCACTGCCGATCGCCAACCCGTGCGATTCCCCTTCATCTGGGCAGTCCAGCAGACTGTGCCAACTGAGTTGGTACAACACAATCTCTGACTCCACAGATGGCTGCCTCCATGTGCTACCATATGCGCCACATATGTAGTCTACACGGTCAAGCTGACCCGACCTACTCCCTGGACCACCATGTGCTATGCTGAGCAACGAGAAGGGATAAATCCCTACTCTGTAACACACAGGTGTAATCCCGCACCGTCTGAAGATAGATGGACGTGCCCACTGAGTGGGTACAACACGGCTCCAACGATAATCAGAACAGTGAGGTTTCACGTCAGAAGGCTTACGAGCTTGATATTTAAGCGTTGGATTTCAACGGTCTTTTATCTTCTTGCCTATCATGCAATTCCTATGGTGATAGCAGAAGATAATTTAATCATGCAATTCTAATATTAAGCAATAAAAGAAAGCATGAATCTTATGTGGTAAAAGCCCATAGCCCTAGTGAGACCTTAACCTAACTTAAGTCTTCACTTGCTCTTCATGGGTCTTTAGCTGCTCATCTGGCCCAAACCTGGGCCCAAGCGCCATCAGCAGCTCTGATGCGCCCACCAGGAAATTGCGCCAGGTCCTAGGGTCGAACCCTAGACCTCCCACCTGGTCCAGCCACTGCTGCAAGCGCCTCTGCCAAGTGTGCTCTGTGCTCTTGTCTAATTAAATTACAAATTTAACTATCTAGACAAGAGTGACACGCAGGTCACTTACATTTATAAATTAAAACACAGTGATGCGCAGATCACAATAATTAATTTACAATTTTTTTTAATTCAGGCACGCAGGCCCCAGCACAGCACACAAATAATATGAGCAGCCCACATAAGACTAAATAAACAAGCATATGCATCAATCAATAACCATGTGATCCATAAAAATTAAAATTTTCGAAAACCCCATAGGATCAATTTTAATTTTCCTTATTTGCCCTACAACCTTACAACGGTCCATTACTAGGGATCCACTCATCCAACCTAGTCAGATCCACTGCCCTTGCATGCACCAAGTCCTAACTGACTTGCGTCGACCATAAGGTCAACTATGCATGCGCCAGGGCTGAACGACCACACTGAGGTGTGGCAAGCGGGCGTGACCCCGGGCCTAACTCAGGTGCGTTCAGTAGTCGTCTCAATCAGACATCGCTACACACCTGTCTGCAGTCGACCTATAGCCACCATAGGCTTGCGCCAAGGTGCTATCTGGTCGACCCATTCAGGCTGTCAGATGATCTGATCAGACATGTTTGGATCTAACTTAGGGGTTGACTTCAACCCTAATAACCCGTCTAAGGGTTTTAATGCAGGCGCATCTTAGATCTACAATGAGTCGCGCAAATGATATAATTTTTGAGAAAAAACTACTACATGCGCCAACATACATGCGCAAGTAAAACATGAAATAAGTTTCAGCATGAAACATGTTATCATGATGAATTTCGCATGGTGAAGATCTAGAATACTTGGAACACATAATCAAAGCAATCATATAAATTTGCATGTAAACCTTGCCCTCTGATACCAATATGAAGGGAACCCCTTTCAAGAGGGGGGCGAAACCCTAGTTGGCGCAAACTCGATAGGCAGCGGATTCAAGAATCGAAAACATGCAATATATGATCAACCTTTAAAACATGAAAGAAGGAGATGCGATTCATACCAATGCCATTTAAAGATGGCGCCTTGGAAGATAGAAAGCAACGAAGATTTCCTCCTTAGGACGCGCACACAAGATGAGGATGCGCTTACTCCCTACGGAATATCTTGTGCTAGCAAGATTCCTAGGTGTCTTTGATCGCGTGAGAAGGGAAGAAGATCGCCTTTCCTTGCTTGATTATCGAGTCTCCAAGACGTGAAAGAGAAGTCTCTTACGAGAGAGAGCGACGAGAGTTAGAGGTTGAGGCAACAAGAGATGCGCTCCCTGTAAACATGGGGGGCGTGGTTGCTAAAAATAGCCAACCTCTCTTACATGCGATCATGTGTTCATGCCCTCATGAACCAATCGCATTTTCCTCATTACTTTGAACCAAGCGCTCACATCTAGAGCCGGCTCAATTCGGTCTGGTCTATAAACCAAATAACCCAAGCAATTAGTCCAGATCACATTAAAAACCCTAAGGTGCTTGATCTGACCGTCGATCTCTTGATGCTTCTGATCTGACCGATCTAGCATCTGTTCTCTCGATCGAAGCTTACCGATCCCAAGCCCTAATCAATCAAACATGATCAGACCAGATCTCACTTACAATCAGAGATTAAATCCCTTTAAACTGAACCCGAACAATTCAGTCCACACGATCTGACTTAAGTAAGCCATATCATCAAATTGTGCGACCCTGAGGGTTTCCTTTAAGCGTCGGTAACGATAACTCACGTTATCACGACCAGTGAGAGGTATCTAGCAACACATCACTGTCTCCCGATATAAAGGAAAGAGTCTTCCAAGACTACACCCAAAAACAGCACAAGTGTGAATCAATTCACAAGGCATGCATATTTCCTTTGCCACTGGATGTTCTTATTGGACAAGCCTGTCAAGCTCGTAACTCCAATATGATGAGCATGATTAGATCAGATGAACACTGTCACCTGGGTATGGCCATACACTTTTCTCAATCATCTCATCCAGGGGGCCCCTTTAGAACATCACACTCCTTAAACAAGGAGACGGCAATCCTTTGTCTATCACTAATGCTCTAACCTGACTCAAGCTCACCATCCAAGATAGTCTATAATCATTATGTTTCAAACGATATTGAACTATCTCAAAACAATGACAATCATCATTTAGAAAACACAAGTGATCTCAAGTCAGAGGAAATGTGCCACTTGTCATAATCAAGGAATATTCACATTGTGACAAACAATTGAACATCCTAGTAGGGTCTGTCCAGTACATCCCATGTACCCATGAGTCTACATCTTATTCCATGCTCGAAGCATCCTATAAGATTAGAACACATATTAGTCTTAACCATATCAAGGCTGTCTCATGTTCACCAAGATACATCGACTAAGGACTTAATAGCATGTCAGCCCAGCTGAACAGCTTTGAGACATTATTCAGAAGAACATATATTGCAGCAGACAATGTAGCTAACTGAATAACAACCATGCCTTTATAAACATAAGAGTTTATTACATGATACTGATACATTCCCACAGGCCTCAAACATTAGCCTTAAGGGCATACCCCAACAGGAGTTGGCGGCATCTTCCTTGCACTTGGCGCATGAACCTTGGAGGTGGCGCAAGAAGACTGAAGGAACCCTAAGGCTCGATTCTCTTCCTGAGGCTAGCACCGAGCATGGAAGGGAGCAACGATCAAGGAGTCGACGCGTGGATACTTGTAGAGGGTGAACACTTGGGCGCCTTCAACATGGCTTCGACATCTAAACAAGCAAAAGAGGTACATCTCTAACACATCCTTGTGTCTTCTCTCTCGCATGGATCCTTGGGAAAGGATTGTGTTTCGGGTGTAATGCTTCTTCCGCTGCGTCCTGGGACTACAAAATTTTAAATTACACCCGGCATTCCCTAATAGTGGTATCAGAGCTACTTGCGAGAAACACAAGGTGTACGTTTGCTTGTGTGAAAAATTTTTGAAAAATTTTTCGTTCATCCATGCGCGTTTAACCTAGAAGGCGCTTTCATCCAAACTTCTTTCATCAATTTTTTGGCCGAAAATTGGATTGTGTTTATGATGGATTTAAGACCAAAGGCGCACGTAGTTTTGTCAAGTAGGACGGGCATTGTGTCTTCGGACTGGCCAGGTCTCTTGATCTGACAAAATTGCCAGCCGATAGGGTCCATGAAATCATCATGAAACTTGATCCCAATTTTAGCATAAATTTGATAAAGAGAGTGCTTTGGATGGAGTTGGCGCATAAGGGGATAAAATTTGATTATTACGGTTTTTTCAAATTTTATATATGCGCCACTTGTCTCTTCCATTGGTTGATATGGTCATAGCGAGTGCCCTCCTGTGTTGTGATGTGGAAGCATGTTTCCAGCTGTGATGAATGCTTGTAAAATCTTTCTACCACCTGCGTGTGGTTCTCCCCCTTCTTCATGTAAAATTTTCATCTTTCCTTAGAATAGATGTAGAATTGTTTACATGAGATAGGTTAAGGTTCATCAAAGACAACAAGGTGTCTTCTTCAACTGATATCAGAGTGGCGCCAGCTTTGGAAGCTTGGTGATGAACTTGCGGCTGAAGAAAGGACACTTGCTTTCGGCTTCTGGCATGGGCTGATTTGCTTTAGGGACTCGCAACCCTTGGATGCACAATAACATGTCACATGGCTCGTGACAAGTTATGTGTATGAAAAGGGCTATGACCATATCGACCAAAATAGCATGCCTGTGATGGTTTATTATTTTGTCCATAGCATGCCTGTGATGTTTTTCCTTTGCTGCCATAACCATAGGAAAACTGTATGCTAGAAAAGAATAAAACAAACATGCAAAAACTCTCAATACAATATCAAGTCGATAGCCTTCTAACGCGTAGCCCTCATCAAACTATCGATCGGTGGTGTTGTGAACTGTTTCCCACCCTCGTGGGACACACCCACTTATCTTTAGAAGGTGTGCGGTGACAATGATTTCCCCAGTCCAGTTTTAACCTGGGCGTGCCTTCGCAAGGAAATTTGTTGGCCCTGGGCATAACGGTTAGGACCAGACTTGACTAGTTTTTCATATGTCATTGACATGATGAATTACTAGAGGCAGCTGTTGAGAGGATAGGGTTTTGTGTTGTATCCATCCCTCGCTGGACACAAGATGCCTAGTCTGTCTCAACTAAGAGGAATTGTGCATGGCACAATTAGCTGGCATGCCTACCTAAGGAAGCATGAGACTCTCTGTGCATCTCAACTCACCCTCGTGAGTCGCGGAGACCTTATGTGAAATTAGGATCCTACTCACCTATTTCCATGTTGAGTTAGAGAGTTCTCAACTTGTTTTGGAAGTAGTGGGAGCATAGCATTTAATTTAAAGTCCTTATTAAATGCTTTATCATTGTACTTACTTTACTTATTTGCTTATTGTAGAAGGCATCTCCTGATCTAAGATTGAAACTTTATAAACATAAACTGGATGGGACAAATTGGACAAAATGGTTCAAGATTTTGTCCAAGATACTGAAACAAGAAAATAAGGTGCATCTTCTTGAAAGACCTCCATCCCAGCCTAGTGTGTATTTCACTAATGACTGGGAGTGGAATGTCTATCTTGAACATTGTGAAGATAACGAATAGTACACTGCTCTTGTCTTAGAGTGCATGACCCCAGAGGTCAAGGTTGAATGTGATGAGATGGGGATCTATGATCTAATCATACATCTCAAAGGTCTCTTCACACCATGCTCTATAGGCAATGATCAGGAGATTCTGTTGGATCTTCAGAATGTGTGCCTGAATCTGAGAAAGACCATGGTTCTGTATCTTCGAAGCTAATACTTCGGAAGACTGGGAATGCATGGGTATTTCGAAGAAGATTGATGGCCAAGAAGAGCATGACAAAGAGGAAGGGATGTAATCCATCCGCTTCAGGTATTGTGTTACCGAGGTCTTTTGTCTACTTCTTATTCATGGGTACTGGATACCGTATGTGAGGCTCACATATGTTTTACATGTGCAGGAGCTCAAAAGAAGTAGGACGAAGAGGCTTGATGGGATCGACTCTCGGGTCAGGCACGGAGCATTGGATGCTGCTGTTGATATCATCTCACTGCCTTGAAGACTTTATATAGAACTTTGCTATTTTGTATCAGCTTATGTAAT
Source organism: Costus lasius (assembly GCA_027563935.2). Taxonomy (NCBI): domain Eukaryota; kingdom Viridiplantae; phylum Streptophyta; class Magnoliopsida; order Zingiberales; family Costaceae; genus Costus; species Costus lasius. The sequence goes on along the minus strand of CM050450.1, from coordinate 87,915,618 downwards.
AGAAGATCATTCCTTTTGGAAAGGACTTCAGTTTGAAATAATAAATAATACTTTTCTTTAATCTGAGATGTTCTATTGAAGTGATACAATTGACAATAGTCTGTGGTTCTATATGTGACACAACATCAGATCTAATGATTCTGAAAGCAAACCTAGGTCACATGCATAATCGAAAATTTTGCAGTGGGGAAAATACTAGGTTTCAATATGATCGCATGACTTGGTAATATGATCAACCATGAAAGGAGAATTAAAGCATTACCATTGCCATTGTTTGAGTGGCGGCTTGGAAGAAGAAAAAGGGGCGAGTGCCTCTTCTCCAAAGGAATCGCACACAGGATGAGATAGGCCTCCTTCCTTGCTTTCCTTGTGCTAGCAAGTCACCAAGAAGTCTTTGATCGTCTCCTTCAAAGGAAAAATGTGTCTTTGCTGGTTGGCCTTCTTCCTTGCATGAAGATGAACCACACGAGAGGAGAAAGGGGCGAGTGGCGTTCGAAAACGTGAGGGGATATCCTAAAAGGAAAATTCGGCTACCAAATATAGTAATAACCGAATGCATAACTCCCTCCTTAACTCCCCATGAAGCCATCGTAACTCCTCTTGAATTGAACCATGTGTTCACAAGTGAACCGGTTCAACTCCAATTTGGTTCAAGCACCAAATCGAACCAGCCCTGGTTATAATCTCTTTGAACCAAATGGTTCAAGATCTAACCACACATCACATTGCACCCTTGATCTTTACGATCAAGCATCAATCCTCCCGATCGAAGCTTACCGATCATATGCCCTAATCAATCAAACATGATTAGACTAGATCTCACTTCCGATCAGAGTTTCAATTCCTTTAAACTGAACTAGAATAATTCAGTCCACACGATCTGACATAAGGAAGCCATATCATCAAATTGTGCGACCCTAAGGGTTTCCTTCATTGTCGGTAACGATAACTTACGTTATCACGATCAGAGAGGGGTATCTAGCAACACATCACTGTCTCCCGATATGAAGGAAAGAGTCTTCCAAGACTACTCCCAAACCATAGCACAAGTGTGAATCTAATTCACTCGGCATACATGTTTCCCTTTGCCACTGGATGTTCCCGTTGGACAAGCGTGTCAAGCCTATGATTCCAACACGATGAAAATGGTTAGATCAGATGATCATAGTCATCTGGGTATGGCCATACACATTCTCAACCATTTTATCCAGGGGGCCCTTTAGAACATCACACTCCAACTAGGAGAGGCAATCCTATATCTATCACTAGTGCCCTAACATGACTCATGCTCACTATCCAAGATAATCTTTAACCATTATATTTCAAATGATATTGAACTACCTCAAGATAATGCCAATCATCATTTAGAGACATAAGTGATCTCAAGTAAGAGGGAATATGCCACTTGCTTGCATATAAGGATTTATTCACATTGTGACAAACAATTGAATATCCTAAGTAGGGTCAGTCCAGTACATCCAATGTACCTATGTGTCTAAATCTTATTCCACGCTCAAAGCATCCTATAAGAATAGAACACATATTAGTCTCAATCATATCAAGGCTGTCTCATGTTCACCGAGATATCTCGACTAAGGACAATACTGAATATCAGCTAAGCTGAACATCATTGAGACATTACTCAGATGTATACATACAGCAGCAGATAATGTAACAATCTGAATAACAACAATTGCCTTTATAAAACATATACATAGTTTGTACATGATACTGATAATAACCCAAGGCCTCAAACATTAGCCTTAAGGGCATACCCCAACAATCTCCCACTTGCACTTAAACTAATGGTTGAGAAATCTCAAACCCATATTATTACAGTGCTTCTCATGCTTCTGCTGCGCCAGAGGCTTTGTAAGTGGGTCAGCTAGATTGTCATCTATATGAACCTTGCAGATCTTGATCTCTCCTCGATCTATGATCTCACGGATCAAATGAAACCTTCTTTGTATGTGCTTGGACTTCTGGTGTGACCGTGGTTCCTTTGCTTGTGCAATTGCTCCAGTGTTATCACAGAAGATAACCAATGGATCTGCACTCGAAGAAACAACACCAAGTTCCTAAACGAACTTACGAATCCATACTGCCTCCTTTGATGCTTCTGAGGCTGCAACATACTCAGCTTCTGTTGTGGAATCAGCAACAATTGACTGTTTAAAACTCTTCCACACCACTGCTCCTCCATTCAAGCTAAAAACATAGCCTGATTGCGATCGAAAATCGTCTTGGTCAGATTGGAACGAAGCGTCAGTATATCCTTCAATACTGAGTTCTTCCTGACCTCCATAAATCAAGAACATATCTTTGGTTCTCCGAAGATATTTCAAAATATTCTTGACTGCAATCCAGTGTGCCTTTCCTGGATTACTTTGGAACCGACTGGTCACGCTTAACCCGTAAGTGACGTCTGGGTGAGTACATAACATCGCATACATGATGGACCCAATAGCCGAAGCATAAGGCGTATTGTCCATCTCATCTTTCTCAGATTGTGTTTGAGGACACTGGCTCTTTGAAAGATTCAGACCATGTCTGACTGGAAGATATCCTCTTTTAGAATTTTCTAAATGGAATCTCTCCAGGACCTTATCGATGTAAGTACTCTGGCACAGCCCGAGAAGCCTATTAGATCTATCTCTGTAGATCTCCACACCTAATACATAGGCTGCTTCTCCCAAATCTTTCATCTGGAAACATTTTCTTAACCATGCCTTGACTGCATGTAGTTCAGGAATATCGTTTCCAATGATTAAAATATCATCGACGTAGAGGACTAGGAAAGTAATCACGCTCCCACTAAACCTTTTATATACACACGGGTCATCTTCATTTTTGATGAAACAAAATTCACAAACTAATTCATCAAAACGAATATTCCAGCTTCTCGATGCTTGTTTTAGTCCATAAATGGACCTCTTTAATTTGCATATTTTATGACGTTCTGATGGATTAATGAAACCTTCAGGCTGTGTCATATACACATCCTCTTCCAGTTTTCCATTAAGGAAAGCGGTCTTTACATCCATTTGCTAGATCTCATAATCATAATATGCTACTATCGCGAGAATAATTCGAATGGACTTGAACATGGCTACAGGAGAGAAAGTTTCATCATAATCTATCCCGTAGATTTGTTTGAAACCTTTCACAACTAGCCTGCCCTTATAAGTAACTACGTTACCATCCATGTCTTTCTTCTTTTTGAAGATCCACTTACAGCCTATAGGAATTACTCCCGGAGGCAGATCAACCAAATTCCAGACTTGGTTATCTGACATGGAGTCCATCTCGGCTCGTATAGCTTCAAGCCATCTTGCAGATTCCGGTCCACTGACCGCATCCGCATAAGTGAGGGGTTCATCATTAATGATGTAGACTCCGTCATAGCGCTCAGGCTGACGACGAATCCTTCCCGATCTACGCGGTTCCCGTGATATCTAAGCCTCAGGTTGAACATTAACCTGATCTATTGGCTCAGGCTCATCCAACTGAGCTTGAATACTTTGTCCCTCTTCTGGAATTTCATCCAGCTTTATTTCTCTCCCACTGGCCTCTTGCAGAAGAAATTCCTTCTCAAGAAAAATAGCCGTTCGAGCAACAAATACTTTATTCTCTTTGGGATCGTAGAAATAATAACCCTTAGTTTCTTTAGGGTAACCGACAAATATACATTTATCTGATCTGCTCTCCAGTTTCCCAGAGGTGAGCTTTTTGACATAAGCCTCGCAACCCCAGATTTTGATAAATGTCAAGCTCGGCTGTTTTCCATACCACAACTCATATGGTGTCTTTGAAACAGCCTTGGATGGCACTCGGTTTAGCACCTTTGCAGCTGTTTCCAGTGCAAATCCCCAAAAGGAATAAGGTAGAGTAGCCTGACTCATCATAGATCGAACCATATCCAATAAGGTTCTATTTCTCCTCTCGGACACACCATTCCATTGTGGTGTTCCTGGCAGAGTGAGCTGTGAGATAATCCCACACTCCTTCAGATAGTCAGTAAACTCACGACTCAAGTATTCTCCACCTCGATCTGAACGAAGTGCCTTGATATTTTGGCCTAACTGATTCTGTACTTCATTTTTGAATTCTTTGAACTTGTCAAAAGATTCACTCTTATGTCTCATTAGATAGACATAACCATACCTACTGAAATCATCAGTAAAAGTAATGAAGTATGAATAGCCACCTCTGGCATGTTTACTAAACAGCCCACACACATCACTGTGAATAAGGTCAAGTAAACCTGAAGCCCTTTCACCTTTATTAGTAAAAGGATTCTTCGTCATTTTACCCATTAAACAAGCTTTGCATGTATCAAGCTCCTCATAGGAGAATGATCCCAGCAGTCCATGATCATGCAACCGCTTAATGCGCTTCTTGTTAATATGGCCTAAACGACTATGCCATAGCAAGGTGCTGTCATCAGCATACTTGGCCCTTTTGTTATCAATTTGTTGTACAGAACATTCCATGTCCAACATGTATAACCCATTGTTAATCGACCCAGTTGCATAAACAATATTATCATATGAAATACAACACTGTGAAGTTTTGCATTCAAAAGAAAAGCCTTTCCTGACAAGAGTAGGAATAGAGATAATATTCTTAGTCATGCTTGGTACAAAATAACAATTGTCAAGTTCTAATACAAGTCCAGATGGTAAAGAGATGTTATATTCTCCTACAGCAACAGCAGCAACCCATGCCCCGTTTCCAACTCGTAGGTCCACCTCATGCTGTCCCACCTGTCTTCTTCTCTTGAGTTCCTGCACATTTGAACAAATGTGAACTCCACATGCAGTGTCCAACACCCATGAAATAGAAGAAGCAACCATGACTTCAGTCACGTAAATACCTGAGCCAGAAGTGAAAGGCTTGCTTCCCTTCTTCTCTCCTTGGAGTGCTCTATAGTCCTTCTTCCAGTGACCCAGCTGGCCACAATGGAAACATCTGTTGTCCTTTGACCGCTTCACCTTTTGTTTCAAAGCCTTGTTATAGCTCTTGATAGGGGTTTTGCCCTTCTTCCCCTTCTTCTTATTCCTTGAAGGAACCATTAAGACAGAGGATGAAGGCTTTCACTTCTCAAGAGTCTGCTCTGTGGTGCAGAGCATGTTTAGTAACTCTGCCGGAGTACAGTCGATTTTGTTCATATTAAAATTAATGATGAACGGATCGAAAGAAGCCGGGAGAGACTGCAAAATAATGTCTACAACAAGTTCTTGATTGATGGTATGTCCCAGTTTCTCTAGAGCCTCCTTGTACCCAATCATCTTGAGTACGTGAGCTCCCACTGGACTCCCTTCAGTCAGTTTGCTATGAAAGAAAAGTTTTGTCAAGTTATAGCGTTCTGTTCTTGCCTGTGCAGCATACAGCATTTTGAGATTTGCTATAATATCAATAGCTCACAAATCCTCATGCTGACGCTGGAGCTCAAGCGTCATTGACGCAAGCATAAGGCAAGCGACATCAGTACTATCACTGACGTGCTTTTCATAAGCATCTCGAACCGCCCTTGCGGCGTTCGCAGCGGGTTGAGCCGGTATTGCCGACTCAAGGACATACAGCTTCCTCTCAGCTTTGAGAACAATCTTAAGCTGTCTGTACCAGTCTGAGAAGTTTGGCCCAGCAAACTTCTCTCTTTCCAATATGGATCGCAAATTGAGCCCTGTGGTGTTCGTTACTGCAGGAATCTACAACATAGCAAGAACAACAAGGTCAGTATGCATGCTAGAATCAATCCAGGACTTAAGAATGATTCTTTTCTCACTATTTTATCTGACTGAAAATCCAATAAAACAGCCCGAAAGAGTGAAACTCTTTTAGTGAGATGGGATCCAGTTTTCATACTTGATCTCCGCGTCCCGCTCAGGCGAGATAAGATACACAGAGAGGTCATGCACTAATCACCGGTAGGCTATCCATGCCAATCGCCAACCCGTGCGATTCCCCTTCATCTAGGCAATCCAGAAGACTGTGCCAACTGAGTTGGTACAACACAGTCTCTGATTCCTTAGATGGCTGCCTCCATCTAGCTATCATGTGCTCAATATGTAGCATATATATATGGTCAAGCTGACCTGACCTACTCCCTGGACCACCACGTGCTATGCTGAGCAACGAGAAGCGATAAATCCCTTCTCTGTAGCATGTAGGTGTAATCGCACACCGTCTGAAGATAGCTGGGCATGCCCACTGAGTGGGTACAACACGGCCCCAACGATAGTCAGAACAGTGAGGTTTCACGTCAGAAGGCAATCGAGCTTGATAATGACGTTGGATTTTAACGGTCCTTTTTATCTTCTTACTATCATGCTAATTCTATAGTGATAGCAGAAGATTCAAGCATGCACGTGCTAATATTACTTAAAACAGTAAATGAAAGCACCAAAACATCTTATGTGGTAAACGCCCATAAAAGCCTAAGTAAAACCTTAGTTTTACAAAAAGTCTTCACTTGAGCTCTTTATGGGACTCTTGTACTTCATCTGGCCCAGCCCGGGCCCAAGCGCCCTGTGCAGCTCAAAAGTGTAGAGTCCCCTTCAAGGGGGAGCGCAAGGGGGTGAAACCCTATGGATGGCGCATCTTTGATTTTTAAGCGGAAGCAAGGGTTTCAAGGGATCGGCTGCATGATATATGATCAACTAACATAAAGCTTGATAAAATCTACAAAGGATCATACCAATGCCATAGTTTCGATGGCGCCTTGGAAGCAAAGGCGCAAGTGCTCCTTCTCCAAAGAGGACGCACACAAGAGGATGAAGATGGCTACTTCTTGGTGTTCTTTGTGCTAGCAAAGACCTCCAAGGTGTGCTTGTCGCATGAAGGTGATGAGAAAAAGCTTGGCCGAGCCTCCTTCCTCTTCCTTGGCGTCAACCCCTTCTCTCCTACCAAAGTGGAGATGCGATTAGACCAAGAGGAAAAGCGTTAGGCGTTTCTCTTAGGAGATGGCGTTACATGACTTCCAATTATGGAAAGTCATGAAGCCATGCCCTCCCACTCCAAGCAAACCGCCCAAAACGCCTTATGGATCGAACCATGCGTTCACCCATGTGAACCGGTTCAATCCAAATTGGTCCAAACCAATTTGGTTCAAAGACCACATGAAACCAGCCCAAGCCATGGTCTAGATCTCTCTGAACCAAAATGGTTCAAGATCTAATCGTTGATCTCTTGACGCTTCTGATCTCACCGATCTAGCATCACTACTCTCGATCGAAGCTTACCGATCTCAAGCCCTAATCAATCACACATGATCAGACCAGATCTCACTTACAATCAGAGTTTAAATCCCTTTAAACTGAACCGAAACAATTCAGTCCACACGATCAGACTTAAGTAAGCCATATCATCAAATTGTGCGACCCTAAGGGTTTCCTTTAGATGTCGGTAACGATAACTAACGTTATCACGATCAGTGAGGGGTATCTAGCAACATATCACTGTCTCCCGATATAAAGGAAAGAGTCTTCCAAGACTACACCCAAACCACAGCACAAGGGTGAATGCACTTCACTAGGCATACATGTTTCCTTTGCCACTGGATGTTCTTAATGGACAAGCGTGTCAAGCCTGTAGCTCCAATATGATGAGCATGATTAGATCAGATGAACATAGTCACCTGGGTATGGCCATACACTTTCTCAATCATCTCATAGGGGGGGGGCCCATCAGAACATCTCACTCCTTGAACAAGGAGACGGCAATCCTGTATCTATCACGAGTGCCCTAACCTGACTCAAGCTCACCATCCAAGATAGTCAATAATCATTATGTTTCAAATGATATCGAACTACCTCAAAACAATGACAATCATCATTTAGAAACACAAGTGATCTCAAGTCAGAGGACATGTGCCACTTGATGCAAACAAGGATTATTCACATTGTGACAAGCAATTGAATATCCTACTAGGGTCTGTCCAGTACATCCAATGTACCCATGAGTCTACATCTTATTCCATGCTCGAAGCATCCTATAAGATTAGAATACATATTAGTCTCAATCATATCATGGCTGTCTCATGTTCACAAAGATATCTCGACCAAGGACTTTATAGCATGTCAGCCCAGCTGAACAGCTTTGAGACATTATTCAGAAGTACACTAATTGCAGCAGAGAAGGTAACAACCTGAATAGTAACCATGCCTTTATAAACACAAGAGTTTATTACATGATACTGATACAATCCCAAGGCCTCAAACATTAGCCTTAAGGGCATACCCCAACAATCTCCCACTTGCACTTTGTTGGGGTATGCCCTTAAGGCTAATGTTTGAGGCCTTGGGATTGTATCAGTATCATGTAATAAACTCTTGTGTTTATAAAGGCATGGTTATTATTCAGGTTGTTACCTTCTCTGCTGCAATTAGTGTACTTCTGAATAATGTCTCAAAGCTGTTCAGCTGGGCTGACATGCTATAAAGTCCTTAGTCGAGATATCTTGGTGAACATGAGACAGCCTTGATATAATTGAGACTAATATGTATTCTAATCTTATAGGATGCTTCGAGCATGGAATAAGATGTAGACTCATGGGTACATTGGATGTACTGGACAGACCCTACTAGGATATTCAATTACTTGTCACAATGTGAATAATCCTTGTTTGCACTAAGTGGCACATGTCCTCTGACTTGAGATCACTTGTGTTTCTAAATGATGATTGTCATTGTTTTGAGGTAGTTCAATATCATTTGAAACATAATGATTATAGACTATCTTGGATAATGATCTTGAGTCAGGTTAGGGCACTAGTGATAGATAAAGGATTGCCATCTCCTTAATTGGAGTGTGATGTTCTATAGGGGCCCCCTAGATGGGATGATTGAGATAGTGTATGGCCATACCCAGGTGACTATGATCATCTGATCTAATCATGCTCATCATATTAGAATAACAAGCTTGACATGCTTGTCCAATAAGAACATCCAGTGGCAAAGGAAAAATGTATGCCTAGTGAAGTGGATTCACACTTGTGCTGTGGTTTGGGAGTAGTCTTGGAAGACTCTTTCCTTTATATCGGGAGACAGTGATGTGTTGCTAGATACCCCTCACTGATCGTGATAATGTAAGTTATTGTTACCGACATTTAGAGGAAACCCTTAGGGTCGCACAACTTGATGATATGGCTTACTTAAGTCTGATCGTGTGGACTGAATTCTTTGGGTTCAGTTTAAAGGAGTTTAAACTCTGATTGTAAGTGAGATCTGGTCTGATCATGTTTGATTGATTGGGGCTTGAGATCGGTAAGCTTCGATCAAGAGAGATGATTCTAGATCGGTGAGATCAGGAACATCATGAGATGAACGGTTAGATCTTGAGCCATTTTGGTTCAGAGAGATCTAGACCATGGGCCGGTTTGGTTTGGTCTTTGGACCGAATTGAATTGAATTGAATTAGCTTGAACCGGTTCACATATGTGAACGCATGGTTCAAGGCTCAATCATATTTGGGCGGTTTTCTTATGGGTGAGCGCATGGCTTCATGACTTGCCATATTTGGAAGTCATGAAACGCCATCACTTGAAAAACGCCTAAATGATGATGGTGAATTGAATTCGATTGTCGCCTTGGCTTGAGAGGAGAAAGAGCTTCTTCCTTGACGAGAAGAGAGTTCGGCCAAGCATCTCTTGACTTCGACACACGCAAGGAGAACTTGGTGATTTTTGCTAGCACAAGAATTGCGCAAGGAGGAAGCCTTCATCATCCTTGTGTGCGTCTTCTTTGGAGGAGAGCTCATTTGCCCTCTTGCTTCCAAGCCGCCTCCTTCCTCATGGCTATGGTAATAGATCTCAACTTGATCTTTGCAATATAACCAAGTTAATCATATGATCTACATGCGGTCTTGAGGGTGACACCCCTATAATATTTCATGCGCCCCCTTTATTAGGGTTTCACCCCCTTTTGCGCTCCCCCTTGAAGGGGACTTTCAAATGGTATCAGAGCATGGTTTTCTTGTAGAATCATATGATTGCTTCATGTTGCTTGTTTGTGATCCGTGTATGTCATTACATGTTATAGATCTATATTGAAGTTTCATCAAAGTTGCGCATGTTACCAAGTATCTAGTTGCGCATGGTAATGTAGATGAAAGCTTCTTACTTTGTTGTTGCGCATGTTGTAAGTTGTTTTTCCCTAAAAACTTTGTAACATCTTGCGCGCTCCATCTAGATCTATAAGCGCCTACTATAAACCCTTAGATGGGTTGATGGGGTTGAAAGCATCATCTAGTGTAGATCCAATAGTCTGATCAGACCGTCTGACAGCCTAGATGGATCGACCAGATGGCACCTGTGCGCAAGCACAAGGTGGCTATAGGTCGATTGCATCACAGGCGTGTAGCGAGGTCTGGTTGAGACAACCAGTGAACACACATGAGTTAGGCCCGGGGTCACACCCGCTTGCCAGAACTCATGTTGGTTGTTCAGCCCTTGGCGCATGCATGGTTGACCATTAGGTCAACTCGAGTCAGTTAGGACTTGGTGCATGCAAGGGCATGGATCTAACTAGATTGTTGAGTGGATCCCTATCAATGGACTGTTGTAAGGTTGTAGGGCACATAAGGAAATTAAAATTGATGCCAATGGGGTTTTCAAAATTTTATTTTCTTTGTAATGGATCACATGTTGATTGAATGATGCCATGATGCTTGTTTATTTAATCTTATGTGGGTTGCCCTTAATGTGTGCTGTGCTGGGGCCTGCGAGCCTGGTAAATTATTATTATTGTGATCTGCGAATCACATTTTAATTAATTATATAATTGACCTGCGAGTCAAGCTTGTCTAGATAGATCAAAATGTATTTTGATTAGACAAGAGCACAAAGGCACACATCCCAGAGGGGCATTCAGCTGGTGGCGCACCTGAGGTGCTCTTGGCGCAAGGGCCCTGGGTTGGACCAGATGAGATGCTAAAGACCCAAGAAGAGCAAGTGAAGACTTAAGTATCTTAAGGTCTTACTTAGGCTATGGGCTTTTACCACATAAGATCCATGCTTTCTTTTTATTGATTATATAATTAGAACTGCATGAGTTTATATTCTGCTATCACCATAGAAATTGCATGATAGTTAAGAAGATAAAAGACCGTTAAAATCCAAACGCTAAAATATCAAGCACGTAATGCCTTCTGACGCGAAACCTCACTGTTCTGACTATCGTTGGAGCCGTGTTGTACCCACTCAGTGGGCACGTCCATCTATCTTCAGACGGTGCGGGATTTCACCTGCGTGTTACAGAGAAGGGATTTATCGCTTCTCGTTGCTCAGCATAGCACGTGGTGGTCCAGGGAGTAGGTCGGGTCAGCTTGACCATGTAGGCTACATATGTGGCGCATATGGTAGCACATGGAGGCAGCCATATGTGGGGTCAGAGATTGTGTTGTACCAACTCAGTTGGCACAGTCTGCTGGACTGCCCAGATAAAGGGGAATCGCACGGGTTGGTGATTGGCAGGGACTGCCTACCAGAAATTAGTACTTGTACTCTCTGTGCATCTTATCTCGCCTGAGCGGGACGCGGAGACCAAGTATGAAATCTGGATCCCATCTCACTAAAAGAGTGTTACTCTTTCGGACTGTTTAATGGATTTTTCAGTCAGATAAAATAGTGAGAAAAGAATCTTTCTTAAGTCCTGGATTGATTCTAAACATTGATACTGACCTTGCTGTTCTTGCATTGTTGTAGATTCCTGCAGCAACGAACACCATGAGCTTCAATGTGCGATCCCTACTGGAAAGGGAGAAGTTTGCTGGGCCAAACTTCTCAGACTGGTTCGGACACCTTAAGATCGTTCTTAAGGCAGAGAGGAAACTGTATGTCCTCGAGACGGCTGTGCCGCCTCAACCCGCTGCGAATGCCGCAAGGGCGATTCGTGATGCTTATGAAAAGCACGTCAATGATAGCATTGATGTCGCTTGCCTGATGCTAGCGTCTATGACGCCACCGCTGCAGCGTCAGCATGAGGATATGTCGGCTATAGAGATTATAGCGAACCTCAAGATGCTGTATGCTGCACAGGAGAGGACAGAACGCTATAATCTGACAAAGCTTTTCTTTCAGAGCAAACTGGCTGAAGGGAGCCCAGTGGGAGCTCACGTGCTCAAGATGATTGGGCACAAGGAGGCTCTGGAGAAACTGGGGCATACCATCAACCAGGAGCTTGCTGTAGATATTATTCTGCAGTCTCTTTCGCCTTCTTTCGATGCGTTCATTATTAACTTTAATATGAACAAAATCGATTGTACTCCGGCAGAGCTGCTGAATATGCTCTTGACTACTGAGGAAACTCTGAAGGGAAAGCCTTCAACCTCTGTCTTAATGGTTCCTTCCAGGAACAAGAAGAAGGGGAAGAAGGGCAAAGCCCCTGTCAAGAACTACAGTAAGGCTCTGAAACAGAAGGTAAAGCGGTCGAAGGACAACAGGTGTTTCCACTGTGGCCAGCTGGGTCACTGGAAAAAGGACTGTAAAGCGCTCCAAGGAGATAAGAGGGGAAGCATTGCTTCTGGCTCAGGTATATATGTGACTGAGGTCATGTTATCTTCTTCTTCCATTTCATGGGTGTTGGACACTACATGTGGAGTTCACATTTGTTCAAATGTACAGGAACTCAAGAGAAGAAGGCAGGTGGGACAGCATGAGGTGGACCTACGCGTTGGAAACGGGGCACGGGTTGCTGCTGTTGCTGTAGGAGACTATTTCATTTCTTTACCATCTGGCATTGTATTGGAATTAAACAATTGTTATTTTGTACCTAGTATCACCAAAAATATTATCTCTATTCCTGCTCTTGTCAGGAAAGGGTTTTCCTTTGAATGCAAGATTTCAAAGTGTTATCTTACTCTTGATAATATTGTCTATGCTACTGGTTCAATTAACAATGGGTTATTCATGTTGGACATGGAATATTCTATACAAAATATTGATAATAAGAAAGCCAAGTATGCTGATGACAGCACCTTGTTATGGCATAGTCGTTTAGGCCATATTAACAAGAAGCGCATTAAGCGGTTGCATGATCATGGACTGCTGGGATCATTCTCCTATGAGGAGATTGATACATGCAAAGCTTGTTTATTGGGTAAAATGACGAAGTCTCCTTTTCCTAACAAAGGTCAAAGGGCTTCAGGTTTACTTGACCTTATACACAGTGATGTGTGTGGGCCATTTAGTAAACATGCCAGAGGTGGCTATCAGTACTTCATTACCTTTACTGATGATTTCAGTAGGTATGGTTATGTCTATTTGATGAGACATAAGAGTGAATCTTTTGACAAGTTCAAAGAGTTCAAAAATGAAGTACAGAATCAGCTAGGCCGAAATATCAAGGCACTTCGTTCTGATCGAGGTGGAGAATACTTGAGTCATGCGTCTACTGACTATCTGAAAGAGTGTGGGATTATCTCACAGCTCACTCCGCCAGGAACACCGCAATGGAATGGTGTGTCCGAGAGGAGAAATAGAACGTTGCTTGACATGGTTCGTTCTATGATGAGTCAGGCTACTCTACCTTACTCCTTTTGGGTATTTGCACTGGAGACAGCTGCAAAGGTACTAAACCGAGTGCCATCCAAGGCAGTTTCAAAGACTCCATATGAGTTATGGTATGGGAAACAGCCTAGCTTGACATTTATTAAGATCTGGGGTTGCGAGGCTTATGTCAAAAAGCTCGCCTCTGGGAAACTGGAGAGCAGATCTGAGAAATGCTTCTTTGTCGGTTACCCTAAGGAAACTAAGGGTTATTATTTCTACGATCCCAAAGAGAACAAGGTATTTGTTGCTCGGACGGCCATTTTTCTTGAGAAGGAGTTTCTTCTGCAAGAGGCCAGTGGGAGAGAAATAAAGCTGGATGAGAATCCAGATGAAGGACAAAGTAGTCAAGCACAGATGGATGAGCCTGAGCCGGTAGAACAGGTTATTGAACAACCTGAGGCTCAGATATCACGGGAACCGCGAAGATCGGGAAGGATCCGTCGACAGCCTGAGCGCTATGACGGAGTCTACATCATTGATAATGATGAACCCCTCACTTATGCGGATGCGGTCAGTGGACCGGAGTCAGCTAGATGGCTTGAAGCTATGCGAGCCGAAATGGACTCCATGTCAGATAACCAAGTCTGGGATTTGGTTGATCCGCCTCTGGGAGTAATCCCTATAGGCTGTAAATGGATCTTCAAGAAGAAGATTGACATGGATTGTAACGTGGTTACCTATAAAGGCAGGCTAGTTGCGAAAGGTTTCAAACAAATCTACGGGATAGATTATGATGAAACTTTCTCTCCTGTAGCCATGTTCAAGTCTATTCGGATTCTTTTCGCGATAGCTGCATATTACGATTATGAGATCTGGCAGATGGATGTGAAGACAGCTTTCCTTAATGGAAATCTTAATGAGGATGTGTATATGATACAACCTGAAGGTTTCACTAATCCATCAGATCGTCATAAAATATGCAAGTTAAAGAAGTCCATTTATGGACTTAAACAAGCATCAAGAAGCTGGAATATTCGTTTTGATGAATCAATCTCTGAGTTTGGCTTCATCAAGAACGAGGATGACCCGTGTGTATATAAGAGGTTTAGTGGGAGCGTAATTACATTCCTAGTCCTCTACGTCGATGATATCTTAATCATTGGAAACGATGTTCCTGAACTGCATGCTGTTAAAGCATGGTTAGGAAAATGTTTTCAGATGAAAGATTTAGGAGAAGCAGCCTATTTGTTAGGTGTAAAGATCTACAGGGATAGATCTAAGAGGCTTCTCGGGCTGTGCCAGAGTACTTACATCGATAAAGTCCTAGAGAGATTCCATTTAGAGAATTCTAAAAGAGGATATCTTCCAGTCAGACATGGTCTGAATCTTTCGAAGAGTCAGTGTCCACAAACACAGACTGAAAAAGATGAAATGGACAATACGCCTTATGCTTCGGCTATTGGGTCCATTATGTATGCGATGTTGTGTACTCGCCCTGACGTCGCTTACGGGTTAAGCGTGACCAGTCATTTCCAAAGTAATCCAGGACAGGCACACTGGATTGCAGTCAAGAACATCTTAAAATATCTGCGGAGGACCAAAGATATGTTCTTGATATATGGTGGTCAGGAAGAACGCAGTATAGAAGGATATACTGACGCTTCGTTCCAGTCGGACCAGGATGATTTCCGATCGCAATCAGGCTATGTTTTTAGCTTGAATGGTGGAGCAGTGGTGTGGAAGAGTTTCAAACAGTCAACTGTTGCTGATTCCACAACAGAAGCCGAGTATGTTGCAGCCTCGGAAGCATCCAAGGAGGCAGTGTGGATTCGTAAGTTCGTGAGAGAACTTGGTGTCGTTCCTTCGAGTGCAGATCCTTTGGTTATCTTCTGTGATAACACTGGAGCAATCGCACAAGCAAAGGAACCACGGTCGCACCAGAAGTCCAAGCACATACAGAGACGGTTTCACTTGATCCGGGAGATCATTGATCGTGGCGAGATCAAAATATGCAAGGTTCATACAGATGACAATCTAGCTGACCCGCTTACCAAGCCTCTGGCGCCGCAGAAGCATGAGAAGCACTGTAATAATATGGGTTTGAGATTTCTCAACCATTAGATTAAGTGCAAGTGGGAGATTGTTGGGGTATGCCCTTAAGGCTAATGTTTGAGGCCTTGGGATTGTATCAGTATCATGTAATAAACTCTTGTGTTTATAAAGGCATGGTTATTATTCAGGTTGTTACCTTCTCTGCTGCAATTAGTGTACTTCTGAATAATGTCTCAAAGTGTTCAGCTGGGCTGACATGCTATAAAGTCCTTAGTCGAGATATCTTGGTGAACATGAGACAGCCTTGATATAATTGAGACTAATATGTATTCTAATCTTATAGGATGCTTCGAGCATGGAATAAGATGTAGACTCATGGGTACATTGGATGTACTGGACAGACCCTACTAGGATATTCAATTACTTGTCACAATGTGAATAATCCTTGTTTGCACTAAGTGGCACATGTCCTCTGACTTGAGATCACTTGTGTTTCTAAATGATGATTGTCATTGTTTTGAGGTAGTTCAATATCATTTGAAACATAATGATTATAGACTATCTTGGATAATGATCTTGAGTCAGGTTAGGGCACTAGTGATAGATAAAGGATTGCCATCTCCTTAATTGGAGTGTGATGTTCTATAGGGGCCCCCTAGATGGGATGATTGAGATAGTGTATGGCCATACCCAGGTGACTATGATCATCTGATCTAATCATGCTCATCATATTGGAATAACAAGCTTGACATGCTTGTCCAATAAGAACATCCAGTGGCAAAGGAAAAATGTATGCCTAGTGAAGTGGATTCACACTTGTGTTGTGGTTTGGGAGTAGTCTTGGAAGACTCTTTCCTTTATATCGGGAGACAGTGATGTGTTGCTAGATACCCCTCACTGATCGTGATAATGTGAGTTATCGTTACCGACATTTAGAGGAAACCCTTAGGGTCGCACAACTTGATGATATGGCTTACTTAAGTCTGATCGTGTGGACTGAATTCTTTGGGTTCAGTTTAAAGGAGTTTAAACTCTGATTGTAAGTGAGATCTGGTCTGATCATGTTTGATTGATTGGGGCTTGAGATCGGTAAGCTTCGATCAAGAGAGATGATTCTAGATCGGTGAGATCAGGAACATCATGAGATGAACGGTTAGATCTTGAGCCATTTTGGTTCAGAGAGATCTAGACCATGGGCCGGTTTGGTTTGGTCTTTGGACCGAATTGAATTGAATTGAATTAGCTTGAACCGGTTCACATATGTGAACGCATGGTTCAAGGCTCAATCATATTTGGGCGGTTTTCTTATGGGTGAGCGCATGGCTTCATGACTTGCCATATTTGGAAGTCATGAAACGCCATCACTTGAAAAACGCCTAAATGATGATGGTGAATTGAATTCGATTGTCGCCTTGGCTTGAGAGGAGAAAGAGCTTCTTCCTTGACGAGAAGAGAGTTCGGCCAAGCATCTCTTGACTTCGACACACGCAAGGAGAACTTGGTGATTTTTGCTAGCACAAGAATTGCGCAAGGAGGAAGCCTTCATCATCCTTGTGTGCGTCTTCTTTGGAGGAGAGCTCATTTGCCCTCTTGCTTCCAAGCCGCCTCCTTCCTCATGGCTATGGTAATAGATCTCAACTTGATCTTTGCAATATAACCAAGTTAATCATATGATCTACATGCGGTCTTGAGGGTGACACCCCTATAATATTTCATGCGCCCCCTTTATTAGGGTTTCACCCCCTTTTGCGCTCCCCCTTGAAGGGGACTTTCACACTTAATCTAATGGTTGAGAAATCTCAAACCCATGTTATTACAGTGCTTCTCATGCTTCTGCTGCGCCAGAGGCTTGGTAAGCGGGTCAGCTAGATTGTCATCTGTATGAACCTTGCATATTTTGATCTCGCCACGATCAATGATCTCCCGGATCAAGTGAAACCGTCTCTGTATGTGCTTGGACTTCTGGTGCGACCGTGGTTCCTTTGCTTGTGCGATTGCTCCAGTGTTATCACAGAAGATAACCAAAGGATCTGCACTCGAAGGAACGACACCAAGTTCTCTCACGAACTTACGAATCCACACTGCCTCCTTGGATGCTTCCGAGGCTGCAACATACTCGGCTTCTGTTGTGGAATCAGCAACAGTTGACTGTTTGAAACTCTTCCACACCACTGCTCCACCATTCAAGCTAAAAACATAGCCTGATTGCGATCGGAAAGCATCCTGGTCCGACTGGAACGAAGCGTCAGTATATCCTTCTATACTGAGTTCTTCCTGACCACCATATATCAAGAACATATCTTTGGTCCTCCGCATATATTTTAAGATGTTCTTGACTGCAATCCAGTGTGCCTGTCCTGGATTACTTTGGAAACGACTGGTTACGCTTAACCCGTAAGCGACGTCTGGGCGAGTACACAACATCGCATACATAATGGACCCAATAGCCGAAGCATAAGGCGTATTGTCCATTTCATCTTTTTCAGTCTGTGTTTGTGGACACTGACTCTTCGAAAGATTCAGACCATGTCTGACTGGAAGATATCCTCTTTTAGAATTCTCTATATGAAATCTCTCCAGGACTTTATCGATGTAAGTACTCTGGCACAGCCCGAGAAGCCTCTTAGATCTATCCCTGTAGATCTTCACACCTAATACATAGGCTGCTTCTCCTAAATCTTTCATCTGGAAACATTTCCTTAGCCATGCCTTAACCGCATGCATTTCAGGAATATCATTTCCAATGATCAAGATGTCATCGACGTAGAGGACTAGGAATGTAATCACGCTCCCACTAAACCTCTTATATACACACGGGTCGTCCTCGTTCTTGATGAAACCAAACTCAGAGATTGATTCATCAAAACGAATATTCCAGCTCCTAGATGCTTGCTTAAGTCCATAAATGGACTTCTTTAACTTGCATATTTTATGACGATCTGATGGATTAGTGAAACCTTCAGGTTGTGTCATATACACATCCTCATTAAGATTTCTATTAAGGAAAGCTGTCTTCACATCCATCTGCCAGATCTCATAATCGTAATATGCAGCTATCGCGAAAAGAATCCGAATAGACTTAAACATGGCTACAGGAGAAAAAGTTTCATCATAATCTATCCCGTAGATTTGTTTGAAACCTTTCGCAACTAGCCTGCCTTTATAGGTAACTATGTTACCATCCATGTCAATCTTCTTCTTGAAGATCCATTTACAGCCTATAGGGATTACTCCCGGAGGCGGATCAACCAAATCCCAGACTTGGTTATCTGACATGGAGTCCATCTCGGCTCGCATAGCTTCAAGCCATCTAGCTGACTCCGGTCCACTGACCGCATCCGCATATGTGAGGGGTTCATCATTATCAATGATGTAGACTCCGTCATAGGGCTCAGGCTGTCGACGGATCCTTCCCGATCTACGCGGTTCCCGTGATATCTGAGCCTCAGGTTGTTCAGTAACCTGTTCTACCGGCTCAGGCACATCCAACTGTGCTTGACTACTTTGTCCTTCCTCTGGATTCTCATCCAGTTTTATTTCTCTCCCACTGGCCTCTTGCAGAAGAAATTCCTTCTCAAGAAATATTGCCGTCCGAGCAACAAATACTTTGTTCTCTTTGGGATCATAGAAATAATAACCCTTAGTTTCCTTAGGGTAACCGACAAAGATACATTTGTCAGATCTGCTCTCCAGTTTCCCAGAGGCGAGCTTTTTGACATAAGCCTCGCAACCCCAGATCCTGATAAATGTCAAGCTCGGCTGTTTCCCATACCATAACTCGTATGGAGTCTTAGAAACTGCCTTGGATGGCACTCGGTTTAGTACCTTTGCAGCTGTTTCCAGTGCAAATCCCCAAAAGGAGTATGGAAGAGTAGCCTGACTCATCATAGAACGAACCATATCAAGTAACGTTCTATTTCTCCTCTCGGACACACCATTCCATTGCGGTGTTCCTGGCGGAGTGAGCTGTGAGATAATCCCACACTCCTTCAGATAGTCAGTAAACGTATGACTCAAGTATTCTCCACCTCGATCAGAACGAAGTTCCTTGATATTTCGGCCTAGCTGATTCTGTACTTCATTCTTGAACTCTTTGAACTTGTCAAAAGATTCACTCTTATGTCTCATTAGATAGACATAACCATATCTACTGAAATCATCAGTAAATGTAATGAAGTACTGATAGCCACCTCTGGCATGTTTACTAAATGGCCCACACACGTCACTGTTGATAAAACCCCTTTCGAGAGGGGGGCGAAAACCCTAAGCATGGCGCAAATAAAATTTTGCAAGCGGAAGCAAGGGTTTGATGATCTTTTGCATGCCATATGATCAACTATCATAGATTGAATAGATCAAGAGTAGATCATACCAATGCCATCGGTTTGGTTGGTGCCTTGGAAGCAAAGACGCAAGTGCTCCTTCTCCAAAGGTGACGCACACAACAAGTGAAGATGGCTTGCTCCTTTGAATCCTTTGTGCTAGCAAAGTGCTTCAATGGGACCTTGTCGCGTGAAGGAGAGGATAGAGATGGCTTTTCTCGGCCGAATCCTTCTCTTGTCGTCAACACACTCTCCTCTCCACGAGATTGCAAGCGGTCATCATCCAAGAGAAACGTTGAGGCGTTTTTACAAAGTCGCCTTGATGACTTTCCAAAAATGGAATGACATGAAGTAATGCTTTGAAAACCGACCAAAACGCTTAAGCATCGAACCAAGCGTTCACACACATGTGAACCGGTTCATGCTCAATCGATCCAATTGACTTTGGTCCAAAAAACCAAATCAAATCAGCCCAAGCCATGGTCTAGACCTCATTGAACCAATAGGTTCCAGATCTAACCGTTCATCTCCTGATGCTCCTGATCTTACCGATCTAGCATCATCTCTCTCGATCGAAGCTTACCGATCTCAAGCCCTAATCAATCAAACATGATCAGACCAGATCTCACTTACAATCAGAGATTAAATCCCTTTAAACTGAACCCAAACAATTTAGTCCACACGATCTGACTCAAGTAAGCCATATCATCAAATTGTGCGACCCTGAGGGTTTCCTTTAAATGTCGGTAACGATAACTTACGTTATCACGATCAGTGAGGGGTATCTATCAACACATCACTGTCTCCCGATATAAAGGAAAGAGTCTTCCAAGACTACACCCAAACCACAGCACAAGTGTGAATCCACTTCACAAGGCATGCATGTTTCCTTTGCCACTGGATGTTCTTATTGGACAGGCGTGTCAAGCCTGTAGCTCCAATATGATGAGTATGATTAGATCAGATGCACATAGTCACCTGGGTATGGCCATACACTTTCTCAATCATCTCATCTAGGGGGCCCCTATAGAACACCACACTCCTTCAACAAGGAGACGGCAATCCTCTATCTATCACTAGTGCCCTAACCTGACTCATGATCATTATCCAAGATAGTCTATAACCATTATGTTTCAAATGATATTGAACTACCTCAAAACAATGACAATCATCATTTAGAAACACAAGTGATCTCAAGTCAGAGGACATGTGCCACTTGTTGCAATCAAGGATCATTCACATTGTGACAAGCAATCGAATGTCCTAGTAGGGTCTGTCCAGTACATCCAATGTACCCATGAGTCTACATCTTATTCCATGCTCGAAGCATCCTATAAGATTAGAACACATATTAGTCTCAATCATATCAAGGCTGTCTCATGTTCACCAAGATATATCGACTAAGGACATTTAGCATGTCAGCCTAGCTGAATAGCATTGAGACATTATTCAGAAGAACACACATTGCAGCAGATGATGTAACAACCTGAACAATAACCATTGCCTTTATAAACACAAGAATGTATTACATGATACAATCCCAAGGCCTCAAACATTAGCCTTAAGGGTATACCCCAACAATCTCCCACTTGCACTTAATCTAATGGTTGAGAAATCTCAAACCCATATTATTACAGTGCTTCTCATGCTTCTGCTGCGCCAGAGGCTTGGTAAGCGGGTCAGCCAGATTGTCGTCTGTATGAACCTTGCAGACTTTGATCTCGCCACGATCAATGATCTCCCGGATCAAGTGAAACCGTCTCTGTATGTGCTTGGACTTCTGGTGCGACCGTGGTTCCTTTGCTTGTGCGATTGCTCCAGTGTTATCACAAAAGATAACCAAAGGATCTGCACTCGAAGGAACAACACCAAGTTCTCTCACGAACTTACGAATCCACACTGCCTCCTTGGATGCTTCCGAGGCTGCAACATACTCGGCTTCTGTTGTGGAATCAGCAACAGTTGACTGTTTGAAACTTTTCCACACCACCGCTCCACCATTCAAGCTAAAAACATAGCCTGATTGCGATCGGAAATCATCCTGGTCCGACTGGAACGAAGCGTCAGTATATCCTTCTATACTGAGTTCTTCCTGACCACCATATATCAAGAACATATCTTTGGTCCTCCGCAGATATTTTAAAATGTTCTTGACTGCAATCCAGTGCGCCATACCTGGATTACTTTGGAACCGACTGGTCACGCTTAACCCGTAAGCGACGTCTGGGCGAGTACACAACATCGCATACATTATGGACCCAATAGCCGAAGCATAAGGCGTATTGTCCATTTCATCTTTCTCAGTCTGTGTTTGTGGACACTGACTCTTCGAAAGATTCAGACCATGTCTGACTGGAAGATATCCTCTTTTAGAATTCTCTAAATGGAATCTCTCCAGGACTTTCTCGATGTAAGTACTCTGGCACAGCCCAAGAAGCCTCTTAGATCTATCCCTGTAGATCTTCACACCTAAAACATAGGCTGCTTCTCCTAGATCTTTCATCTGAAAACATTTTCCTAACCATGCTTTAACAGCATGCAGTTCAGGAATATCGTTTCCAATGATTAAGATATCATCGACGTAGAGGACTAGAAAAGTAATCACGCTCCCACTAAACCTCTTATATACACACGGGTCATCTTCGTTCTTGATGAAACCAAACTCAAAGATTGATTCATCAAAACGAATATTCCAGCTCCTAGATGCTTGCTTAAGTCCATAAATGGACTTCTTTAACTTGCATATTTTATGATGATCTGATGGATTAGTGAAACCTTCAGGTTGTGTCATATACACATCCTCATTTAGTTTTCCATTAAGGAAAGCCGTCTTCACATCCATCTGCCAGATCTCATAATCGTAATATGCTGCTATCGCGAAAAGAATCCGAATAGACTTGAACATGGCTACAGGAGAGAAAGTTTCATCATAATCTATCCCATAGATTTGTTTGAAACCTTTCGCAACTAGCCTGCCTTTATAGGTAACTACGTTACCATCCATGTCAATCTTCTTCTTGAAGATCCATTTACAGCCTATAGGGATTACTCCCGGAGGCGGATCAACCAAATCCCAGACTTGGTTATCTGACATGGAGTCCATCTCGGCTCGCATAGCTTCAAGCCATCTAGCTGATTCCGGTCCACTGACCGCATCCGCATATGTGAGGGGTTCATCATCATCAATTATGTAGACTCCGTCATAGCGCTCAGGCTGTCGACGGATCCTTCCCGATCTACGCGGTTCCCGTGATATCTGAGCCTCAGGTTGTTCAGTAACCTGTTCTACCGGCTCAGGCACATCCAACTGTGCTTGACTACTTTGTCCTTCCTCTGGATTCTCATCCAGTTTTATTTCTCTCCCACTGGCCTCTTGCAGAAGAAATTACTTCTCAAGAAATATTGCCGTCCGAGCAACAAATACTTTGTTCTCTTTGGGATCGTAGAAATAATAACCCTTAGTTTCCTTAGGGTAACCGACAAAGATACATTTGTCAGATCTGCTCTCCAGTTTCCCAGAGGCGAGCTTTTTGACATAAGCCTCGCAACCCCAGATCCTGATAAATGTCAAGCTCGGCTGTTTCCCATACCATAACTCGTATGGAGTCTTAGAAACTGCCTTGGATGGCACTCGGTTTAGTACCTTTGCAGCTATTTCCAGTGCAAATCCCCAAAAGGAATATGGAAGAGTAGCCTGACTCATCATAGAACGAACCATATCAAGTAACGTTCTATTTCTCCTTTCGGACACACCATTCCATTGTGGTGTTCCTGGCGGAGTGAGCTGTGAGATAATCCCACACTCCTTCAGATAGTCAGTAAACGCATGACTTAGGTATTCTCCACCTCGATCAGAACGAAGTGCCTTGACATTTCGGCCTAGCTGATTCTGTACTTCATTCTTGAACTCTTTGAACTTGTCAAAAGATTCACTCTTATGTCTCATTAGATAGACATAACCATATCTACTGAAATCATCAGTAAATGTAATGAAGTACTGATAGCCACCTCTGGCATGTTTACTAAATGGCCCACACACGTCACTGTGTATAAGGTCAAGTAGACCTGAAGCCCTTTGACCTTTGTGAGGAAAAGGTGACTTCGTCATTTTACCCATCAAACAAGCTTTGCATGTATCAATCTCCTCATAGGAGAATGATCCCAGCAGTCCATGATCATGCAACCGCTTAATGCGCTTCTTGTTAATATGGCCTAAACGACTATGCCATAACAAGGTGCTGTCATCAGCATACTTGGCTTTCTTATTATCAATGTTTTGTATAGAATATTCCATGTCCAACATGAATAACCCATTGTTAATTGAACCAGTAGCATAGACAATATTATCAAGAGTAAGATAACACTTTGAAATCTTGCATTCAAAGGAAAACCCTTTCCTGACAAGAGCAGGAATAGAGATAATATTTTTGGTGATACTAGGTACAAAATAACAATTGTTTAATTCCAATACAATGCCAGATGGTAAAGAAATGAAATAGTCTCCTATAGCAACAGCAGCAACCCGTGCCCCGTTTCCAACGCGTAGGTCTACCTCATGCTGTCCCACCTGCCTTCTTCTCTTGAGTTCCTGTACATTTGAACAAATGTGAACTCCACATGCAGTGTCCAACACCCATGAAATAGAAGAAGATGAAACCATGACTTCCGTCACGTAAATACCTGAGCCAGAAGCAATGCTTCCCCTCTTGTCTCCTTGGAGCGCTTTACAGTCCTTTTTCCAGTGACCCAGCTGGCCACAGTGGAAACACCTATTGTCCTTTGACCGCTTAACCTTCTGTTTCAGAGCCTTGCTGTAACTCTTGACAGGGGCCTTGCCCTTCTTCCCCTTCTTCTTGTTCCTGGAAGGAACCATTAAGACAGAGGTTGAAGGCTTTCCCATCAGAGTCTCCTCAGTTGTCAAGAGCATATTCAGCAGCTCTGCCGGAGTACAATCGATTTTGTTCATATTAAAGTTAATAATGAACGCATCGAAAGAGGGCGGGAGAGACTGCAGAATAATGTCTACAGCAAGCTCCTGGTTGATGGTATGCCCCAGTTTCTCCAGAGCCTCCTTGTGCCCAATCATCTTGAGCACGTGAGCTCCCACTGGGCTCCCTTCAGCCAGTTTGCGCTGAAAGAAAAGCTTTGTCAGATTATAGCGTTCTGTCCTCGCCTGTGCAGCATACAACATCTTGAGGTTTGCTATAATTTCTATAGCCGACATATCCTCATGCTGACGCTGCAGCGGTGGCGTCATAGACGCTAGCATCAGGCAAGCGACATCAATGCTATCATTGACATGCTTTTCATAGGCATCACGAACCGCCCTTGCGGCGTTCGCAGCGGGTTGAGGCGGCACAGCCGTCTCGAGGACATACAGTTTCCTCTCTGCCTTAAGAACGATCTTAAGGTGTCCGAACCAGTCTGAGAAGTTTGGCCCAGCAAACTTCTCCCTTTCCAGTAGGGATCGCACATTGAAGCTCATGGTGTTCGTTGCTGCAGGAATCTACAACAATGCAAGAACAGCAAGGTCAGTATCAATGTATAGAATCAATCCAGGACTTAAGAAAGATTCTTTTTCTCACTATTTTATCTGGCTGAAAAATCCAGCAAAACAGCCCGAAAGAGTAGAACTCTTTTACTGAGATGGGATCCAGATTTCATACTTGGTCTCCGCGTCCCGCTCAGGCGAGATAAGATGCACAGAGAGTACAAGCACTAATTTCTGGTAGGCAGTCCCTGCCAATCGCCAACCCGTGCGATTCCCCTTCATCTGGGCAATCCAGCAGACTGTGCCAACTGAGTTGGTACAACACAATCTCTGACCCCTCAGATGGCTGCCTCCATGTGCTACCATATGCGCCACATATGTAACCTACATGGTCAAGCTGACCCGACCTACTCCCTGGACCACCACGTGCTATGCTGAGCAACGAGAAGCGATAAATTCCTTCTCTGTAACACGCAGGTGAAATCACACACCGTCTGAAGATAGATGGACGTGCCCACTGAGTGGGTTCAACACGGCTCCAACGATAGTCAGAACAGTGAGGTTTCGCGTCAGAAGGCATTACGTGCTTGATATTTTAGCGTTGGATTTTAATGGTCTTTTATCTTCTTACTATCAGGCAAATCCTATGGCTATAGCAGAAGATAAATAACTCATGCAATTCTATTATTAAACAATAAAAAGAAAGCATGGATCTTATGTGGTAAAAGCCCATAGAGCCTAAGTAAGACCTTAAATCAACTTAAGTCTTCACTTGCTCTTCTTGGGTCTTTTGCATCTCATCTGGTCCAACCCAGGGCCCTAGCGCTCAATGCAGCTCAGGTGCACCCACCAGCTGAATGCGCCTCTGCGATGTGTGCTTTTGTGCTCTTGTCTAATTAAAATACATTTTAATCTCTCTAGACAAGCTTGACTCGCAGGTCAATTATATAATAAATTCATTAAAATGTGATTCGTAGATCACAAAAATAATAATTTACCAGGCTCGCAGGCCCCAGCACAGCACCCATTAAAAGGGCAACCCACATAAGATTAAATAAACAAACATCATGGCATCATTCAATCAACATGTGATCCATTACAAGAAAATAAAATTTTGAAAACCCATTGGCATCAATTTTAATTTTCTTATGTGCCTTACAACCTTACAATGGTCCATTGATAGGGATCCACTCATCAATCTAGTTAGATCCATGCCCTTACATGCACCAAGTCCTAACTGACTCGAGTTGACCTAATGGTCAACCATGCATGCGCCAAGGGCTGAACAGCCAACATGAGTTCTGGCAAGTGGGTGTGACCCCGGGCCTAACTTATGTATGTTCACTGGTTGTCTCAACCAGACCTCGCTACACGCCTTTGATGCAGTTAACCTATAGCCACCTCGTGCTTGCGCACAGATGCTATCTGGTCAACCCATCTAGGCTATTAGATGGTCTGATCAGACTTAGTTGATCTATACTAGATGATGCTTTCAACCCCATCAACCCATCTAAGGGTTTAAAGTAGGGCCTTAGATCTAGATGAGGCGCGCAAGATCTTTTGTTTTGTCAAAAACAACATGTAAGAAGCGCCAACAAACATGCGCCATCCATAACAATTGTAGAGTCCCCTTCAAGGGGGAGCGCAACTTTGACAAAAACAACAACAAGCACCAATACATGCGGCTAAGAGCAATAAACATCATGCATGTTGTTTTCGCATCATAAATTTTCATGAGCTTGCGCATGTAACCAACCATAGATCTAAGCATAAGTGTAAACATGGATCACACGAGCAAACATAATAGCATGCATAAAGCCAAGCTCTGATACCAATTGATAAAACCCCTTTCGAGAGGGGGGCGAAAACCCTAAGCATGGCGCAAATAAAATTTTGCAAGCGGAAGCAAGGGTTTGATGATCTTTTGCATGCCATATGATCAACTATCATAGATTGAATAGATCAAGAGTAGATCATACCAATGCCATCGGTTTGGTTGGTGCCTTGGAAGCAAAGACGCAAGTGCTCCTTCTCCAAAGGTGACGCACACAACAAGTGAAGATGGCTTGCTCCTTTGAATCCTTTGTGCTAGCAAAGTGCTTCAATGGGACCTTGTCGCGTGAAGGAGAGGATTGAGATGGCTTTTCTCGGCCGAATCCTTCTCTTGTCGTCAACACACTCTCCTCTCCACGAGATTGCAAGCGGTCATCATCCAAGAGAAGCGTTGAGGCGTTTTTACAAAATCGCCTTGATGACTTTCCAAAAATGGAATGACATGAAGTAATGCTTTGAAAACCGACCAAAACGCTTAAGCATCGAACCAAGCGTTCACACACATGTGAACCGGTTCATGCTCAATCGATCCAATTGACTTTGGTCCAAAAAACCAAATCAAATCAGCCCAAGCCATGGTCTAGACCTCATTGAACCAATAGGTTCCAGATCTAACCGTTCATCTCCTGATGCACCTGATCTTACCGATCTAGCATCATCTCTCTCGATCGAAGCTTACCGATCTCAAGCCCTAATCAATCAAACATGATCAGACCAGATCTCACTTACAATCAGAGATTAAATCCCTTTAAACTGAACCCAAACAATTCAGTCCACACGATCTGACTCAAGTAAGCCATATCATCAAATTGTGCGACCCTGAGGGTTTCCTTTAAATGTCGGTAACGATAACTTACGTTATCACGATCAGTGAGGGGTATCAAGCAACACATCACTGTCTCCCGATATAAAGGAAAGAGTCTTCCAAGACTACACCCAAACCATAGCACAAGTGTGAATCCACTTCACAAGGCATGCATGTTTCCTTTGCCACTGGATGTTCTTATTGGACAGGCGTGTCAAGCCTGTAGCTCCAATATGATGAGCATGATTAGATCAGATGCACATAGTCACCTGGGTATGGCCATACACTTTCTCAATCATCTCATCTAGGGGGCCCCTATAGAACACCACACTCCTTCAACAAGGAGACGGCAATCCTCTATCTATCACTAGTGCCCTAACCTGACTCATGATCATTATCCAAGATAGTCTATAACCATTATGTTTCAAATGATATTGAACTACCTCAAAACAATGACAATCATCATTTAGAAACACAAGTGATCTCAAGTCAGAGGACATGTGCCACTTGTTGCAATCAAGGATCATTCACATTGTGACAAGCAATCGAATGTCCTAGTAGGGTCTGTCCAGTACATCCAATGTACCCATGAGTCTACATCTTATTCCATGCTCGAAGCATCCTATAAGATTAGAACACATATTAGTCTCAATCATATCAAGGCTGTCTCATGTTCACCAAGATATATCGACTAAGGACATTTAGCATGTCAGCCTAGCTGAACAGCATTGAGACATTATTCAGAAGAACACACATTGCAGCAGATGATGTAACAACCTGAACAATAACCATTTCCTTTATAAACACAAGAATGTATTACATGATACAATCCCAAGGCCTCAAACATTAGCCTTAAGGGCATACCCCAACAACTGTGTATAAGGTCAAGTAGACCTGAAGCCCTTTGACCTTTGTGAGGAAAAGGTGACTTCGTCATTTTACCCATAAAACAAGCTTTGCATGTATCAATCTCCTCATAGGAGAATGATCCCAGCAGTCCATGATCATGCAACCGCTTAATCCGCTTGTTGTTAATATGGCCTAAACGACTATGCCATAACAAGGTGCTGTCATCAGCATACTTGGCTTTCTTATTATCAATGTTTTGTATAGAATATTCCATGTCCAACATGAATAACCCATTGTTAATTGAACCAGTAGCATAGACAATATTATCAAGAGTAAGATAACACTTTGAAATCTTGCATTCAAAGGAAAACCCTTTCCTGACAAGAGCAGGAATAGAGATAATATTTTTGGTGATACTAGGTACAAAATAACAATTGTTTAATTCCAATACAATGCCAGATGGTAAAGAAATGAAATAGTCTCCTACAGCAATAGCAGCAACCCGTGCCCCGTTTCCAACGCGTAGGTCTACCTCATGCTGTCCCACCTGCCTTCTTCTCTTGAGTTCCTGTACATTTGAACAAATGTGAACTCCACATGCAGTGTCCAACACCCATGAAATAGAAGAAGATGAAACCATGACTTCCGTCACGTAAATACCTGAGCCAGAAGCGATGCTTCCCCTCTTGTCTCCTTGGAGCGCTTTACAGTCCTTTTTCTAGTGACCCAGCTGGCCACAGTGGAAACACCTGTTGTCCTTTGACCGCTTTACCTTCTGTTTCAGAGCCTTACTGTAGTTCTTGACAAGGGCTTTGCCCTTCTTCCCCTTCTTCTTGTTCCTGGAAGGAACCATTAAGACAGAGGTTGAAGGCTTTCCCTTCAGAGTTTCCTCAGTAGTCAAGAGCATATTCAGTAGCTCTGCCGGAGTACAATCGATTTTGTTCATATTAAAGTTAATGATGAACGCATCGAAAGAAGGCAGAAGAGACTACAGAATAATATCTACAGCAAGCTCCTGGTTGATGGTATGCCCCAGTTTCTCTAGAGCCTCCTTGTGCCCAATCATCTTGAGCACGTGAGCTCCCACTGGGCTCCCTTCAGCCAGTTTGCTCTGAAAGAAAAGCTTTGTCAGATTATAGCGTTCTGTCCTCGCCTGTGCAGCATACAACATCTTGAGGTTCGCTATAATCTCAATAGCCGACATATCCTCATGCTGACGCTGCAGCGGTGGCGTCATAGACGCTAGCATCAGGCAAGCGACATCAATGCTATCATTGACGTGCTTTTCATAGGCATCACGAACCGCCCTTGCGGCGTTCGCAGCGGGTTGAGGCGGCACAGCCGTCTCGAGGACATACAGTTTCCTCTCTGCCTTAAGAACGATCTTAAGGTGTCCGAACCAGTCTGAGAAGTTTGGCCCAGCAAACTTCTCCCTTTCCAGTAGGGATCGCACATTGAAGCTCATGGTGTTCGTTGCTGCAGGAATCTACAACAATGCAAGAACAGCAAGGTCAGTATCAATGTATAGAATCAATCCAGGACTTAAGAAAGATTCTTTTTCTCACTATTTTATCTGGCTGAAAAATCCAGCAAAACAGCCCGAAAGAGTAGAACTCTTTTAGTGAGATGGGATCCAGATTTCATACTTGGTCTCCGCGTCCCGCTCAGGCGAGATAAGATGCACAGAGAGTACAAGCACTAATTTCTGGTAGGCAGTCCCTGCCAATCGCCAACCCGTGCGATTCCCCTTCATCTGGGCAATCCAGCAGACTGTGCCAACTGAGTTGGTACAACACAATCTCTGACCCCACAGATGGCTGCCTCCATGTGCTACCATATGCGCCACATATGTAGCCTACATGGTCAAGCTGACCCGACCTACTCCCTGGACCACCACGTGCTATGCTGAGCAACGAGAAGTGATAAATCCCTTCTCTGTAACACGCAGGTGTAATCCAGCACCGTCTGAAGATAGATGGACGTGCCCACTGAGTGGGTACAACACGGCTCCAACGATAGTCAGAACAGTGAGGTTTCGCGTCAGAAGGCATTCCGTGCTTGATATTTTAGCGTTTGGATTTTAACGGTCTTTTATCTTCTTACTATCAGGCAAATCCTATTGCTATAGCAGAAGATAAATAAATCATGCTGTTCTACTTATATAAACAATAACAGAAAGCATGGATCTTATGTGGTAAAAGCCCATAGCCTAAGTAAGACCTTAAGATACTTAAGTCTTCACTTGCTCTTCTTGGGTCTTTAGCATCTCATCTGGTCCAACCCAGGGCCCTTGCGCCAAGAGCACCTCAGGTGTGCCACCAGCTGAATGCCCCTCTGGGATGTGTGCCTTTGTGCTCTTGTCTAATCAAAATACATTTTGATCTATCTAGACAAGTTTGACTCGCAGGTCAATTATACAATAAATTAATTAAAAAGTGATTCGCAGATCACAATAATATTAATTTACAGGTTTAATTCCAGGCACGCAGGCCCCAGCACAGCACACATTAAATTGGGCACCCACATAAGAATAAATAAACAAGCATAGGCATCAATCAACATGTGATCCAATTAAAAGAAAATAAAATTTTGAAAACCCCATTGGCATCAATTTTAATTTTCTTATGTGCCCTACAACCTTACAACGGTCCATTGATAGGGATCCACTCATCCATCTAGTTAGATCCATGCCCTTGCATGCACCAAGTCCTAACTGACTCGAGTTGACCTAATGGTCAACCATGCATGTGCCAAGGGCTGAACAACCTTCAAGAGTTCTGGCAAGCGGGTGTGACCCCGGGCCTAACTCAAGAGTGTTCACTGGTTGTCTCAACCAGACCTCGCTACACGCCTGTGATGCAGTCGACCTATAGCCACCTCGTGCTTGCACACAGGTGCCATCTGGTCGACCCATCTAGGCTGTCAGATGGTCTGATCAGACTAGTTTGATCTAATCTAGGGGATGACTACAACCCCATCAACCCGTCTAAGGGTTTACAGTAGGCGCAACTTAGATCTAATCATAGGCGCGCAAGTGAAGGTTTGATAAAACAATAACATAAACCTAGCGCCACCATCAAGTCATGCCGCAAGCATGAACAAACAACATGCGCCAACATAAGTGTATTATATCCTATTTTTCGCATGATGAAACAACTAGATCTAATCACTTGCGCAAGCATGGATCACAAGAGCAAACATAGCAATCATATTAGCATGCATAAATGGCTCTGATACCAATTGTAGAGTCCCCTTCAAGGGGGAGCGCAAGGGGGTGAAACCCTATGGATGGCGCATCTTTGATTTTTAAGCGGAAGCAAGGGTTTCAAGGGATCGGCTGCATGATATATGATCAACTAACATAAAGCTTGATAAAATCTACAAAGGATCATACCAATGCCATAGTTTCGATGGCGCCTTGGAAGCAAAGGCGCAAGTGCTCCTTCTCCAAAGAGGACGCACACAAGAGGATGAAGATGGCTACTTCTTGGTGTTCTTTGTGCTAGCAAAGACCTCCAAGGTGTGCTTGTCGCATGAAGGTGATGAGAAAAAGCTTGGCCGAGCCTCCTTCCTCTTCCTTGGCGTCAACCCCTTCTCTCCTACCAAAGTGGAGATGCGATTAGACCAAGAGGAAAAGCGTTAGGCGTTTCTCTTAGGAGATGGCGTTACATGACTTCCAATTATGGAAAGTCATGAAGCCATGCGCTCCCACTCCAAGCAAACCGCCCAAAACGCCTTATGGATCGAACCATGCGTTCACCCATGTGAACCGGTTCAATCCAAATTGGTCCAAACCAATTTGGTTCAAAGACCACATGAAACCAGCCCAAGCCATGGTCTAGATCTCTCTGAACCAAAATGGTTCAAGATCTAACCGTTGATCTCTTGACGCTTCTGATCTCACCGATCTAGCATCACTACTCTCGATCGAAGCTTACCGATCTCAAGCCCTAATCAATCACACATGATCAGACCAGATCTCACTTACAATCAGAGTTTAAATCCCTTTAAACTGAACCGAAACAATTCAGTCCACACGATCAGACTTAAGTAAGCCATATCATCAAATTGTGCGACCCTAAGGGTTTCCTTTAGATGTCGGTAACGATAACTAACGTTATCACGATCAGTGAGGGGTATCTAGCAACACATCACTGTCTCCCGATATAAAGGAAAGAGTCTTCCAAGACTACACCCAAACCACAGCACAAGGGTGAATGCACTTCACTAGGCATACATGTTTCCTTTGCCACTGGATGTTCTTATTGGACAAGCGTGTCAAGCCTGTAGCTCCAATATGATGAGCATGATTAGATCAGATGAACATAGTCACCTGGGTATGGCCATACACTTTCTCAATCATCTCATAGGGGGGGGGCCATCAGAACATCTCACTCCTTGAACAAGGAGACGGCAATCCTGTATCTATCACGAGTGCCCTAACCTGACTCAAGCTCACCATCCAAGATAGTCAATAATCATTATGTTTCAAATGATATCGAACTACCTCAAAACAATGACAATCATCATTTAGAAACACAAGTGATCTCAAGTCAGAGGACATGTGCCACTTGATGCAAACAAGGATTATTCACATTGTGACAAGCAATTGAATATCCTACTAGGGTCTGTCCAGTACATCCAATGTACCTATGAGTCTACATCTTATTCCATGCTCGAAGCATCCTATAAGATTAGAATACATATTAGTCTCAATCATATCATGGCTGTCTCATGTTCACCAAGATATCTCGACCAAGGACTTTATAGCATGTCAGCCCAGCTGAACAGCTTTGAGACATTATTCAGAAGTACACTAATTGCAGCAGAGAAGGTAACAACCTGAATAATAACCATGCCTTTATAAACACAAGAGTTTATTACATGATACTGATACAATCCCAAGGCCTCAAACATTAGCCTTAAGGGCATACCCCAACAAAAAGTGCCCACCAGGCAGTATGTGCATTTGCCATTTGTGCTGTGTACTCATGTCATCTCAAAATACATTTTTGAAACTATCTAGACATGGTTTGACACGCAGGTCAATTATACATTTTTCATAAATGAAAATGTGATTCGCAGATCACAGCAAAATTGATATTTAATTCCAGGCACGCAGGCCCCAGTACAGCATACAAAATAAGGGCAGCCCACATAAGATTAAATAAACACCCAATCAACATGTTAAACATGCATACATGTGATCCAAAACAGAAATAAAATTTTATAAAACCCCATGGCATCAATTTTATTTCCTTATGTGCCCTACTACCTTACAACGGTCCATTTACAGGTATCCACTCATTAGACCAAATCAGACCCACTGCCCTTGCATGCACCTAGTCATAACTGACTTGCGTCGACCTCATGGTCAACTATGCATGCCTTAAGGGCTGAACGTCCCACATGATTTCTGGCAAGCGGGTGTAACCCCGGGCCATAATCATGATCGTTCACCAGGTGCCTCAATCAGACATCGCTACACGCCCTTCTGCAGTCGGCCTATAGCCACCTGTATAGCTTGCGCACAGGTGCTATCCGGCCGCCCCATCCAGGCTGTCAGATGGTCTGATTAGGCTGTTGGGTCCAGACTTGACTAACGACTTCAACACTGTTAACCCGTCTAAGTGTTTGAAGCAGGCGCTTAGATAGATCTAGTGAGGGTCGCGCATGATAATAAGTTTTAATTGAAAACTTTTATGAAAAGCGCAAACATGAAACATCATATGCGCAAGCTTAAAAGTAAACAAAATACATCTAACATATGGCATGTATTTTCGCATGACAACAAAAGCATGCGCATCATGAAGATCTATCCAAAGCATAAAACCAAACATGGAACACAAGATGGCAATCATATATATCAAGCCAAAAACCAGTGCTCTGATACCACTGTAAGCAAACCTAGGTTACATGCATAATCAAAAATTTTGCAGTGGGGAAAATACTAGGTTTCAATATGATCGCATGACTTGGTAATATGATGAACCATGAAAGGAGAATTAAAGCATTACCATTGCCATTGTTTGAGTGGCGGCTTGGAAGAAGAAAAAGGGGCGAGTGCCTCTTCTCCAAAGGAATCGCACACAGGATGAGATAGGCCTCCTTCCTTGCTTTCCTTGTGCTAGCAAGTCACCAAGAAGTCTTTGATCGTCTCCTTCAAAGGAAAAATGTGTCTTTGCTGGTTGGTCTTCTTCCTTGCATGAAGATGAACCACACGAGAGGAGAAAGGGGCGAGTGGCGTTCGAAAACGTGAGGGGATATCCCAAAAGGAAAATTCGGCTACCAAATATAGTAATAACCGAATGCATAACTCCCTCCTTAACTCCCCATGAAGCCATCGTAACTCCTCTTGAATCGAACCATGTGTTCACAAGTGAACCGGTTCAACTCCAATTTGGTTCAAGCACCAAATCGAACCAGCCCTGGTTATAATCTCTTTGAACCAAATGGTTCAAGATCTAACCACACATCACATTGCACCCTTGATCTTTACGATCAAGCATCAATCCTCCCGATCGAAGCTTACCGATCATATGCCCTAATCAATCAAACATGATTAGACTAGATCTCACTTCCGATCAGAGTTTCAATTCCTTTAAACTGAACTAGAATAATCCAGTCCACACGATCTGACATAAGGAAGCCATATCATCAAATTGTGCGACCCTAAGGGTTTCCTTCACTGTCGGTAACGATAACTTACGTTATCACGATTAGAGAGGGGTATCTAGCAACACATCACTGTCTCCCGATATGAAGGAAAGAGTCTTCCAAGACTACTCCCAAACCATAGCACAAGTGTGAATCTAATTCACTCGGCATACATGTTTCCCTTTGCCACTGGATGTTCCCGTTGGACAAGCGTGTCAAGCCTGTGATTCCAACATGATGAAAATGGTTAGATCAGATGATCATAGTCATCTGGGTATGGCCATACACATTCTCAACCATTTTATCCAGGGGGCCCTTTAGAACATCACACTCCAACTAGGAGAGGCAATCCTATATCTATCACTAGTGCCCTAACATGACTCATGCTCACTATCCAAGATAATCTTTAACCATTATCTTTCAAATGATATTGAACTACCTCAAGATAATGCCAATCATCATTTAGAGACATAAGTGATCTCAAGTCAGAGGGAATATGCCACTTGCTTGCATATAAGGATTTATTCACATTGTGACAAACAATTGAATATCCTAAGTAGGGTCAGTCCAGTACATCCAATGTACCTATGTGTCTAAATCTTATTCCACGCTCGAAGCATCCTATAAGATTAGAACACATATTAGTCTCATTCATATCAAGGCTGTCTCATGTTCACCGAGATATCTCGACTAAGGACAATACTGAATGTCAGCTAAGCTGAACATCATTGAGACATTACTCAGATGTATACATACAGCAGCAGATAATGTAACAATCTGAATAAAAACAATTGCCTTTATAAAACATATACATAGTTTGTACATGATACTGATAATAACCCAAGGCCTCAAACATTAGCCTTAAGGGCATACCCCAACAGATTCAATCCTCATACCCCAACATTAGCCTGTAGCTCCAATATGATGAGCATGATTAGATCAGATGAACATAGTCATCAGGGTATGGCCATACACTATTCTCAATCATCTCATTCAGGGGGGCCCCTTTAGAACATCACACTCCTTAAACAAGGAGACGGCAATCCTATATCTATCACTAGTGCCCTAACCTGACTCATGATCATTATCCAAGATAGTCTATAACCATTATATTTCAAATGATATTGAACTACCTCAAAACAATGACAATCATCATTTAGAAACACAAGTGATCTCAAGTCAGAGGAAGTATGCCACTTGTTGCACACAAGGATTATTCACATTGTGACAAGCAATTGAATATCCTAGTAGGGTCTGTCCAGTACATCCAATATACCCATGAGTCTACATCTTATTCCATGCTCGAAGCATCCTATAGGATTAGAACACACATTAGTCTTAACCATATCAAGGCTGTCTCATGTTCACCAAGATATCTCGACTAAGGACATATAGCATGTCAACCTAGCTGAACAGCATTGAGACATTATTCAGAAGTACACTTATTGCAATAGACAATGTAACATACTGAATAACAACCATGCCTTTATAAACATAAGCGTTTATTACATGATACTCATAGAATCCTAAGGCCTCAAACATTAGCCTTAAGGGCATACCCCAACAATGGGTCTGCCAGATTGTTCTCTATGTCAACTCTGCTAATCTTGACATCACCTCTGTCTATGATCTCTCTGATCAGGTGAAATCTCCTAAGTATGTGTTTGGATCTTTGATGAGACCGTGGTTCCTTTGCTTGTGCAATTGCTCCATTGTTGTCACAGTAGAGTTCAATGGGATCCATTGTACTAGGTGTTGGTGTATATGCCCTAAAGACCAATGTATGGACATGGTCAGGCATTGCTTGAATGTACTTTGATAGAACTATTACTCTTTATATAGGCATGGTCGTTATTATGCAGACTTCTCTACCTGCGTTGATGTATTGAGTTGCATAAATAATGTCCCAGGAGTTTGGATTGGATCCATTCTCATAAGCTATCCCCAAACAAGGTACCTTAGCAGATATGGGACAGCTTTGGTACATGTGAGACTGGTCTATGGGCTAGTTAGGTGCGGGGCACAGTAACGCAGACATACAGGTGCATTGGATGCACTAGAGTGATCCACCGTGAAGATTGACTTGTCTAGTCAACAAGTCAATCTCACATACAAGAGGTTTGCATTGATCCTTAGACTTGAGGTATTCATGTCTAGATTTGATGATGGGTGTGCTTTAATATAGTCTTACGTCTCTCCGTAATTGGGAGATCAAAACGACTGTCATTGGGCATGTCATAAGTCATGTAGAGACATGGATGACCAATAGTAGGATTTGCCCCTTCCTTATTGGAAGCATGATATCCACTCGGGGCGCCCCACCTTAGTGGTGCATGACAGGAGAGTGTGGCCACACTTGTTGAGTCATGACCAATGCATTGGATAATAAACTTGAGACTAATCCAATGGCAGGATATCAGCTTAGGCAAAGGGATCTGTAATGCAATAGGAATCCTCGTTGTTTGTTAGGAGTTGTTGCCATAATGACTTAAGTCCTATGACATGGGTAGTAGTGATGTGTTGCTAGATACCCCTCACTACTTATGATGTTTACATCATTGCCATCGTCATATGGATCCTACGGGGTCACACGCAATAGACTCTTGACGTTGCTTTAATCAGAAGCCTTAGGATCAAGTTATTGGATAACTTGGATCAATTTGGAAGATTTCATCAGCGCCAATGGGCCTGATGAGTCGGAAGAAAGTTATTGGAGCCAAACTTCATTTTTGGCAGGTTGACCCGAAATTGACCTAGATTGGTCACATTTGGATTAGGGTTGCATTGGATTAGATCCAATGGCTTAATCAACCCACGCCATGAAGTTTGGGCTAGCTCATTATCCAATGAGGCCCAATAATTAGTTGTCATGAAGAGTAATTGGCTTAAAAAGGTATAATGGGGAGAAATCTCACCCCATTGGCGCCTAGGGGCATAATGGGGTGAGGGAGGCGCCTTTGCTTCATTATGGAAATAAAGGGCGCCTTGCCCTTCTTCCTTGGATGGAATACTTGCTTCTAAGGCAAGTCTTGGGGCTGATATGGCTTGAGAACTTTTATGGGAAGTTCCTAGGCGCATATGGACATAGGGAAGAGGTATATGGTAATGTCTTGGAGACTTACCTTACTTCAAACCCTAGTTTCTCCCAAGACACCACTCTAGCCGAAATTCCTCATGCATGTTGCGCCTAGCCACTTATCCTTTGATGGTAAGAATGCATTTAAGGCATGTCTTGGGCTGATATAGTGCTTGGACAAATATGGATAGGTTGAATGAAGTTTATGGCAAAGTCTTGGAGACTTTCCTTACCTCAAGACTCCTTCATCCTAGCCATACACTTGGCATAATCCTAGCCCTTGCCCAAGCCGCCTCTAGTCCTATTTATAGGACCCATTGTCACCCTCTCTAGATGATGAACACTTGGAGACGTGAACACAAATAGAGGGGCGAAAGCAAGAGCAAAGGGTGACAACATCAAAGTGGCGCAACCCTTCTTCCAACAAGTGACCGCAAGTCTTCTCCTTCCTCTCCTCTTGGCGTGACTTGGAGAAGGACTTGGTGGCGCAATTTCCCCCTAATCTTCCTCAAGGCTGAAACTCATCTTCTCCCTCTTCTCTTGGAGTGAAGAGGATAAGGAGTTGGCGGCATATTCCTTGCACTTGGTGCATGAACCTTGGAGGTGGCGCAAGAAGACTGAAGGAACCCTAAGGCTCGATTCTCTTCTCGAGGCTAGCACCGAGCGTGGAAGGGAGCAATGATCAAGGAGTCGACGCGTGGATACTTGTAGAGGGCGAACACTTGGGCGCCTTCAACATGGCTTCGACATCTAAACAAGCAAAAGAGGTACATCTCTAACACATCCTTGTGTCTTCTCTCTCGCATGGATCCTTGGGAAAGGAATGTGTTTCGGGTGTAATGCTTCTTCCGCTGCGTCCTGGGACTGTAAAATTTTAAATTACACCCGGCATTCCCTAACACTAGGGACCACCTGAAGATCACATAAGAACTTCCTTATCCAAACGGCTTCCTTGGCTGCCTCAAAAGCGGCCACATACTCAGCCTCGGTTGTAGAATCTGCTATGGTGGATTGCTTGAAGCTCTTCCAGCATACAGCGCCTTCATTCATCTTGAACACATAGCCGGCCTGCGATCTAAAGTCGTTAGGGTCAGACTAGAACGACGCATCAGTGTAGCCCTATATACTGAGCTCTTCCTGTCCCCCAAAGACCAAGAACAGATCCTTGGTTCTTCTCAGATACTTTAGGATGTTCTTTACAGCCACCCAGTGCAGCAGACCTGGATTGGATTGGTATCGGTAGGTTATGCTCACAGCATATGCCACATCTGGTCTAGTACACAACATTGCATACATGATCGATCCTACTGCCGAAGCATAAGGAATTCGACTCATGTCATCCCTCTCAGCCGATGTTGTAGGACACTGGCTCTTTGAAAGAGTAAGGCCATGTCTCACTGGAAGGTATCCTTTCTTAGATTGCTCTAAGTTGAACCTCTCCAGGACCTTGTCAATGTAGGTACATTGACTAAGGGCTAGAAGCCTCTTGGATCTATCCCGGTAGATCCTCACGCCTAGGATATAGGCGGCCTCCCCTAAGTCTTTCATCTCGAAACACTTCCCCAACCATGTCTTCACAGCTTGAAGACTAGGGATGTCGTTTCCGATGAGCAATATGTCATCGACATACAACACCAGAAAAGTCACTAAGCTCCCACTGAATTTTCTATATACACAGGCGTCATCTTCGCTTTTGATAAAGCCATAATCTCTCACAGCTTCATCAAATCGAAGATTCCAACTTTGAGATGCTTGCTTTAATCCATAAATGGATTTCTTTAGCCTGCAGACCTTATTGGCTTCTGCAGGATGGATGAAGTCATCAGGTTGTGCCATATACACATCCTCAGTCAGCTTCCCGTTAAGGAACGCTGTCTTCACATCCATCTGTCATATCTCATAGTCATGATATGCAGCTATAGCAAGCAGAATCCAAATGGATTTGATCATGGAAACTGGCGAGAAGGTTTCATCATAGTCCACCCCGTGTACTTGTTTAAATCCCTTAGCCACTAGTCTACCTTTATAGGTAACTATGTTGCCATCCATGTCTGTCTTCCTCTTGAAGACCCATTTACACCCCATGGGTTTTACCCCATCAGGCAGCTCAACCAAATCCCATACTTGGTTAGCCGACATGGAATCCATCTCGGATCGCATGGCCTCAAACCATTTCTCGGAGTCTGGTCC
Organism: Costus lasius; assembly: GCA_027563935.2. Taxonomy (NCBI): domain Eukaryota; kingdom Viridiplantae; phylum Streptophyta; class Magnoliopsida; order Zingiberales; family Costaceae; genus Costus; species Costus lasius. Next base: position 87,874,854 of record CM050450.1, on the reverse strand, counting down.
ACTGACCGCCTCATCATAGGTTCTGGGTTCATCCTCAATGATGAAGATCCCGTCTTGTTGGGTCAGCAGCGACCCATAACTCTTAGGTGCACGACGAATCCTCCCAGACCTACGTGGGGCCTCTGTCTGAGCCTCAGGTTGGCTAGCAACCGGTGCAGGTGGCTCATATTCCATCTCTTTGTCTTGCGATTGCACTTGGACCTCATCCAAGTCAAACTTCCTCCCACTAACTTCTTTCATGAGAAATTCTTTCTCTAGAAAGACAGCACCCCGAGCAACAAAAACTTTGTTCTCGGTTGGGACATAGAAGTAGTATCCTTTAGTTTCCTTAGGATACCCCACAAACACGCATTTATCAGATCTAGATTCTAGCTTGCTAGAATCCTGACGTTTGACATAAGCCTCACATCCCCAGATCTTGATAAAACTGAGATTATGGCATCTCCCACTCCACACCTCGTATGGTATTTTAGAGACACTCTTAGATGGAACATTATTCAGTATTAGAGAAGCTGTCTCTAGTGCATGCCCCCAGAAATGAGGGAGGTAGAGTTGCATGACTCATCATAGATCGAACCATGTCCAACAAAATTTGATTTCTCCTTTCAGACACACTATTCCATTGAGGTGTTCCAGGAGGAGTGAGTTGGGATATGATCCCAGGCTCTCTCAGATAGTCAAAGAACTCACCACTCAGGTACTCTCCACCATGATCTGATCAAAGAGCTTTAATGGATCTTTCAAGCTGGTTCTCTACTTCATTCTTGAACTCCTTGAATTTCTCAAAGGATTCAGATTTATGTCTCATCAAGTAGACATAACCATACCTACTGAAGTTATTAGTAAAGGTAATGAAGTAGTTGTACCCTCCTCTGGCTTGTTTATTGAAGGGTCCACACACATCAGTATGTATGAGATCCAATAAAACTCCTGCCCTCTCACCAACCTTGGTGAAGGGTGACTTTGTCATTTTCCCTAATAAACAAGTCTCACAAGTATCAAATTCCTCTAAGGAACTTGAATCTAACAATCCATTTGCATGGAGTTGTTGAATGTGATTCTTGTTTATATGGGCTAATCGACAATGCCATAGGAAAGCACCAACTGAACCACTCAGTTTGGTCCTTTTATTATTTATGTTACATACAGAACTTTCCATATCCAAGATATATAGACCATTGCACAAAGTACCCTTTCCATAGAACATATTTGCAAATGAAAAAGAACAAGTGTTCTTATTTATTTCAAATTTAAATCCCTTCTTTGCTAAGCAAGAAATGGACACAATGTTCTTTGTAAGCAAAGGTACACTAAAGCAATTATCTAGTTCTAATTGAAGTCCAGAAGGCAGGGAGAGAATTAAAACTCCTACAGCAACAGCAGCAACCTGTGCCCCATTTCCAACGCGTAGGTCAATCTCTCCAGGCTGCACCGATCTACTTTTCTTGAGCCCCTGTATATTTGTACAAATATGAGCTGCACATGCAGTATCCAATACCCATGACATATAAGTAGAAAGATTGACTTCTGTAACATAAATACCTGAGTATGAAGACGAAGCCTTGCCTCTCTTCTTCTCATTCTGAAGTCGCACTATGTCCTTCAACATGTGAGGTGGCCCTCCACATGAATAGCACTTATTGTTCCTGATCCATTTCATCTTTAATTTCAGTTCCTTGGTCAAGCCTTTCGGCTCAACGCACTGAATATCAACTTTAGGAGGATTGAGCCTAACCAATTCATCAAAGAGGTGTCTTAGATTAGTAATAATCTGATAGGCACTCTTCAATTCATATTGCACTTGAAGCTCGGGTGACATGTTGGTTAGGATCAATTGTGCAACCTCCAAAGTGTCAGCCTGATGCTTATCATAAGCATCCCTCTCGGCCGCTGAGGCCAAGCTTGGAAGTGGTTCAGGAATGGGCTGCTCAAGGACATAGAGCTTTCTCTCGAGTTTGAGCACAATCCTCAAGTTCATATACCAATCCATCAAGTTGGATCCAACCAACTTGTCCTTTTCAAGGATAGATCGCAGTGACCATCTGCCATTGTTCATTGCCATTGTTCTACAACATCAATAAATAGCATATTAGTACTAATCCGAATCATTTAAACTGGACTTGTTTTAAATGATTACTGCTCCCACTATTTAAATTCGAATTGACAACCCACAAAGTCAATCGGGAAGTTTAAGATTTCCTAGTGAGATGTGATCCTTATTCCACATGAGGCTTCGCGTCCCATGAGGGTGGGATGAGATGCACAAAGTAACCCATGCTTCCTAAGGTGGGCACGCCGACCGATTGCTCCAAGCAATTCCCCTTATTGAGACAGTCTAGGCATTCCATGTCCAGCGAGGGTTGGATACAGCATGAACCCTAACCTCTCAATGATGCCTCTAGAGTTTCACCATGTGCCCAGCACATATGAAAATCTAGTCAAGTCCATTCCTAACCGTTTATGCCCAGGGCCAACGAGTTTCCTTGCGAAGGCACGCCCAGGGTAAAACTGGACTGGGGCAACCATTGTCACCGCTCACCTCCTAAAGATAAGTGGGTCTGTCCCACGAGGGTGGGAAATAGTTCACAATACCACTGATCGATAGTTTGACGAGGGCTACGCGTTAGAAGGCTACTAGACTTGATATTCATTTGAGGGTTTTTGAGGTCTCATCAATTTTATCTTATGTCTAACAATACAGGCATGCAATCCTATAGTGATAACATGAAGATAAAACATTGCAGGCATGCTTTAGCAGATGATGAAAGCAGTAAAGAATGATGTGATCATACTCTATTCAAGACATTGAACCAACCCATGCCATGAAGGAGGTTCAACTCTTGACCTAGAACTCAAGCCCAAAAACTATACCTAGCCTAGCCGACCTCTAGCTTGATCTCTAAGGTTGGCTCCAAGGTGCTCCTTTAAGCAAGATGCGCCACTATGCAAGCACAAGATGTATAGCTCACAAACCCAAAGGTTCGGCCAATGCATCTTGCGCCCCATGCTCCATCAAGTCAAGCAAGAGTGCTTGTTGCGTCACCATCCAAGATGTGTCACCAAGCATGCTTGCGCCAAGGTACATGAAGGATGCCCCCCCCCCACCTTAATCTTCATCTTGAAATTTTACAAAAATAAAGAAAAAGATGGCACGCAGGCCGCACAAGAGAACATCACAGGCATGCAAAAAGGGCTTGACTCATGATCACAACATTATGCACAATCAAGGTATTTACTCATGCAATTCTACATGCTCATGAAAATCATAAAATCTGAAATTTTACTTTTTCATAAAACTAGTCTCTTTTCCTCATCTTCTTCTCACAAATCTTTTGGTTAATTGTGATTTATTTTTCATGATGATTTCAGAGATCCTGTCGGCAAGCAATTTTGTCAGATCAAGAGACCCGGCCATTCCGAAGACAAAATGCCCGTCCTACTTGACAAAATTACGTGCGCCTTTGATCTTTAAATCAAACAAGAAAAATAGTCCAAAAATCCAAAAGAAATTGAGAGGATGATAGAAACAAGAAACCCTAATTTTTCCTACTTAGAAAAATCATTTGCCATGCATCATGCTATTGACGAAAATAGAGATATGGCATGTGAGCATGAAAGAAAAGCATAAAACATCGTTCGAGTCTTGCAAGTCGCTCTGATACCACAGTTGGGAAACCCCGGGGACATTTTACAATTTTTCAGAGTTATAGACATACATACATACATTGCACAGCGGAAGAATGTCCCTGAAACAGGCCGGTCCCAAAAACCCAGTGAAGATCGCAAGCAAGAGAGTCGACACGATGAGTTAGGAAGTACCTTGAAGCAAGGAGAAGCCGATGTTGTGATAGGCTCCCAAGCGTGTGCCCTCTGCAGTTTCACACACACGGATGTCTCGAGCCTTCTTCTTCCTCGCCCGGTGCTAGCCTCGGGAAGAAGATCCACGCCTTAGGAGAGCCTCTTGATCACTTGCGCCAATCACCAAGGAGAAGTGGCGCCAAGGGAAGGAAGAGGGGAGGATGCCGCAAGCCTTCTTGCTCCATTGCTCTAAGGAAAGGAAGGAGGAAGAAGATCGTTGTTGCGCCCTTGATGGAAGAAGAGAAGCCCCCAAGTGTTCTAGCCGTCGCCCCTCCAAGTGTTCATGCCTCCAAGGTGTTCTGTGTATGAGAGGGGTTCAGCTAGGTCTCTTTAAATAAGGGGAAGAGGCGGTTAAGGTATCTTAGGAAAGTGTTGGAGATTAGGGCATTAATCTAGGGTTTTGTTTAATCTAATTACTTGATTAAAACCCTTAATTACATGTGCTAATAATTTGCCTAAACAAGCACCAGCCACATGTGCCCAAACTATTTCCAATTTAAGCACAATTCTCATGTATGCGCCAAGACTAGGTCAAGGTAACATGAGAGCTTGCCTAATTTGGTTTGGGCGTAAGTCCTAATCCAATTATGACTTCTAATAGATTAATTTCAGCCCCTTATGTGCCAATCACAACTAGATTAATATCTCAAGTGATTGGGACCAATTCCTAATCCAAATCAACCTCTTAAGATACCAATCTTGCATTAGGCGCCAATCCTAGTCCAACTAGGATTCTTGCATGCACCTAGGGCATTAAATCCTTCCCATTATACCCTTTAATCCTCTTAGCTCTTCATAACATCTTATTAATGAGCCCAACTAATTAATGGGCCTAGCCCAAAGTCCATAATGCATGTTAACCAAGTTATTGGATCCAATCCAACTTAACCCAAGGTCCAATGAGTCTAACCATGGTTAATTTGGTCGATATGCCAAAAATGGAAGTTAGATCCAATAAGTTTCTTCCATCTCATCAGGCCCATTGGCGCTGATGAAATCTCCAAAATAGATTCGAGTTATCCAATAACTCAATCTAAAGGCTACTCGATCAATATGAAAACTCGAGCATCAAGATGTGCGACCCTGTAAGTTCCTCTGACGCTGGCAGTACTGACCAAAGGTCACGAGAAGCAGTGAGTGGAACCTAGTAGTGCATCGCTACTACCCAGGTCATTGGAATGGATATCGACATCGACATCCCCATCATCGTAACTAGGTACAGATGCATTACAGTCTCTTTGCCGAACTGATATCCGATTCGACAAGTGTGTCACCACTTGTTTTCATCCAATCACATGGCTATGACTAAATTAGGTTTTCACCTGGGTATGGCCATACACTTTCAGTCATAGTACCATAGAGGAGCTCCATGGATATCATGCTTCCCTTAGGAAGAGGCAAATCCTTTGTCTGTCCATTGTCCTTCTCATATGGGTCGTGACATGCTCAATGACAACCGTTATTACCTCCCAACTACAGCAAGGTGTTAGTGTTGGTGTATATGCCCTAAAGACCAATGTATGGACATGGTCAGGCATTGTTTGAATGTACTTTGATAGAACTATTACTCTTTATATAGGCATAGTCGTTATTATGCAAGACTTCTCTACCTGCGTTGATGTATTGAGTTGCATAAATAATGTCTCAGGAGTTTGGATTGGATCCATTCTCATAAGCTATCCCCAGACAAGGTACCTTAGCAGATATGGGACAACTTTGGTACATGTGAGACTGGTGTATGGGCTGGTTAGGTGCGGGGCACAGTAACGCAGACATACAGGTGCATTGGATGCACTAGAGTGATCCACCGTGAAGATTGACTTGTCTAGTCAACAAGTCAATCTCACATCCAAGAGGTTTGCATTGATCCTTAGATTTGAGGTATTCATGTCTAGATTTGATGATGGGTGTGCTTTAATATAGTCTTACGTTTCTCCGTAATTGGGAGATCAAAATGACTGTCATTGGGCATGTCATAAGTCATGTAGAGACATGAATGACCAATAGTAGGATTTGCCCCTTCCTTATTGGAAGCATGATATCCACTCGGGGTGCCCCACCTTATTGGTGCATGACAGGAGAGTGTGGCCACACTTGTTGAGTCATGACCAATGCATTGGATAATAAACTTGATACTAATCCAATGGCAGGATATCAGCTTAGGCAAAGGGATCTGTAATGCAATAGGAATCCTCGTTGTTTGTTAGGAGTTGTTGCCATAATGACTTAAGTCCTATGACATGGGTAGTAGTGATGTGTTGCTAGATACCCCTCACTACTTATGATGTTTACATCATTACCATCGTCATATGGATCCTACGGGGTCACACGCAATAGACTCTTGACGTTGCTTTAATCAGAAGCCTTAGGATCAAGTTATTGGATAACTTGGATCAATTTGGAAGATTTCATCAGCGCCAATGGGCCTGATGAGTCGGAAGAAAGTTATTGGAGCCAAACTTCATTTTTGGCAGGTTGACCCGAAATTGACCTAGATTGGTCACATTTGGATTAGGGTTGCATTGGATTAGATCCAATGGCTTAATCAACCCACGCCATGAAGTTTGGGCTAGCTCATTATCCAATGAGGCCCAATAATTAGTTGTCATAAAGAGGAATTGGCTTAAAAGGGTATAATGGGGAGAATTCTCACCCCATTGGCGCTTAGGGGCATAATGGGGTGAGGAAGGCGCCTTTGCTTCATTATGGAAGTAAAGGGCGCCTAGCCCTTCTTCCTTGGATGGAATACTTGCCTCTAAGGTAAGTCTTGGGGCTGATATGGCTTGAGAACTTTTGTGGGAAGTTCCTAGGCGCATATGGACATAGGGAAGAGGTATATGGTAATGTCTTGGAGACTTACCTTACGTCAAACCCTAGTTTCTCCCAAAACCCTTACCCTAGCCGAAACTCCTCATGCATGTTGCACCTAGCCACTTAGCCTTTGATGGTAATAATGCATTTGAGGCATGTCTTGGGCTGATATAGTGTTTAGACTTTTATGGAAAGGTTGAATGAGGTTTATGGTAAAGTCTTTGTGACTTTCCTTACTTCAAGACACCTCATCCTAGCCATACACTTGGCATGATCCTAGCCCTTGCTCAAACCGCCTCTAGTCCTATTTATAGGACCCATTGTCGCCCTCTCTAGATGATGAATTCTTGGAGACGTGAACACACATAGAGGGGCGAAAGCAAGGGCAAAGGGCGACAACATCAAAGCTTGGCGCAAACTTCTTCCTTGGAGCCGCAATTTCTTCCTCTCCCTCTCTTCTTGGCGCAAGGAATCTTAGTGCTTGGTGGCATCTCCTTGCCATAAGCTCTCTCCCTTCCTTGGCCATAGGCGCACCTCGCTTGAAGGTGGCCCAAGCAAAGAAGAAGAAAGGAAGCAACTTGGCGGCATCATCTTCCTCCTCATCTCCTCTTGGCACTTTCATCTTGGAGGTGGCGCAAGAGAAGTAAAGATACCCTAAGGCTTGATTCTCTTCCCGAGGCTAGCACCAAGCGTGGAAGGGAGCAACGATCAAGGAGTCGACGCGTGGATACTTGTAGAGGGCAAACACTTGGGCGCCTTCAACATGGCTTCGACGTCTCGACAAGCAAAAGAGGTACATCTCTAACACATCCTTGTGTCTTCTCTCTCGCATGGATCCTTGGGAAAGGAATGTGTTTCGGGTGTAATGCTTCTTCCGCTGCGTCCTGGGACTGCAAAATTTTAAATTACACCCGGCATTCCCTAACAGTTAGGTTGTATCAAAGCATGTCCCTAACCATATAGAATGGTCAATGACCTCAAGTGAAGGGATTAATGTATCTCCTATCACTTGTGAGGATGACTTGTGACACCAAGTCATTGCCTCACAGCGGGTCTATCTAGTATATCTACTACTGATATACCCATATGTCTGCGTTAGCACCCTGTGCCTAACCAGCACATATACAAGTCTCACAAGTACCATAGCTGTCCCATATCCAATAAGGTACATTGACTGGGGACAAAAGTTTGAGCACAGATCTAATTTTTCTCCAGGGACATTACTATGTAAGCACATATATGCAGATGTAAACAAACATAGATAACGACAATGCCAGAATGATATAAATATCAAAGTCAAGTAGTACATAAGTGGACTAAAACTAGGTCCTAGGGCATATACACCAACAGATTCTTGGTCATGTAGAGTGACTCAAGCTTTTTCCATAAGGATAGCGTAGTTCTTTCATGAATTACATCTCGAAAAACTTTATTAGATAAACAAAATTAATAGTAGAAAGGGGTTTATCATCAAACTCTTATTTCTCTTCTTCTCACATATTTGCTAGAAACTTGTCTTTTCCCACAAGTGTTTTATGCAAAAACCATTTTGTATGAGAAGTGCACGCATCTTAACTTACCATAATGGAAAACTCATATTACAATTAAATTTCTCAATATTAAATCTTATAGATGTCATAACTAATCTCAACTTTGCTCTGATACCTGCAGTTTCTTATATAATCTTGATTGAACAAAAAATACTATAAAAAATATTATACCCTAAAATCAAATTATATGGCGATCCAAAAATATATAAAAAAAGACAAAGTATAAACAAATTTACGTGGTTCGACGTAAGCCGAGATCCACAAGTAGGCCTGTCCAATCGGTTCAACCCAAATCGAACCGAACCACTTGGACCTAAACGAAATTTTTTTTTCTAATATTTGTAAATCGAAAACCGAACCGAATAGTGTCAAAACCTGTAACATCCCGTTATCTTAACCCCAAACAAGCAACACAAATCATGAAAGAAACAGGATGTTATCATACAAGATCGATACATATGCTAGGTAAAACCCCGTTCAGGAAACCCGATCTGAAAATTTTCAAAAATCCATACATATAAATCTCCACAAAAACACAATTTCATAAAGGTACCTGCCACCACGCATTCCTTGCACTAGACATATGCAAGGCAACAGTTATATCAAATCCGTATCAAATCCATAAAATCCATAAAGGTACCTGCCACCAGGCAATACTTGCACTAGACATATGCAAGTTACAGGTATATCAAAACCGATTACAAAGAATACACCACAAACCGAATTTCAAAACAAATCACAAAATCGATTTTTATAAACTCATACCAAACACCGAAACCAGGCTGAAGCCCGCGGTGACACAAAAATCAAACTCATTTAACAGTCACAATCTGACATCATAAGTTCACACAGTTCACATGGTTCACATAGCTCATATCATTCATATAGTTCGGCCACAACCGGCCCCAAATAATTAAGCACAAAAGTTCTTAAACAGCAAACTGGCGATATCCATGCCAATGCTAACTCAAGAAATGCGCCCCTGCTCTATGCCTGAAAATAGTGAGGGGTGAGCTACACAGCCCAGTGAGTGGATAGTCTAAATCGACCATCCATAACATACACTCAAAAATATAGACAGATTATTTTAAAAATCTTTAACAGGAACATTATGTCAACATATAACAACATAAAGAAAACAGAAGTCATATAAACAGTCAGATGTACACACCAACATATAACAAACTCAGGTTCTAGAGTTATACTCTAAACCAACTCAGATGTACACACCAACATATAACAAACTCAGGTTCTAGAGTTATACTCTAAACCAACTCAGATGTACACACCAACACTTAATTAACCTAGTTGTCCAGCATAATCAGTAGTGACCATTATGGTCTAACCCGGCTTTGGCCTAAGCACTGGGACACTGCAAAATTTCATGCAACATATAAACATGGACAGTGAGTAGAATCAAGAGGTGGCCCCCGCCAGGTCACGACGTGGCACTTTGCTCTAAAACACCCCATAACACATCGATGGATAGTGTGTAGATTCAAGAGGTGGCCCCCGCCGGGTCACGACGTGGCACTTTGCTCTACGACACCCCATATCACAAAAAAAAAGTGATGACATCAAGAGGTGGCCCCTGTCCGACCAAGACATGGCACTTTGCGTCAAAACCCGTTCTCCCAAAAGGTTCCTACTGGACAACAGACACATCTTATATCTTATTTCACAACGGTGGACTTCTAAGTGTCAACTAGACTCTAGGATAGTCATCCCAATAATCATATCGGGCAGGCTGAACATCAACCCCCATCACAATAATCATAACAGGCAGGCTGAACAACAACCCCCTCACATATCACAATACAGGGCTGAAATTCAAACCCTTAACATATCACATATAGACTATCCCCTTGAGTACTTCTGTTACACTTAGCCTTAGTCCTAACCATTCCATGATCACAACACATAATATTCATAATTCACATAACCACATAATATTGAAAATCACATAATCACATGATATTCATAAATCACATAATATTCAAACATCACAAAGTAGTGTAGTCCTTAGATTTCATGCTGATTAATTCAGTCTAACCTTGCTAAATTATCACCCAATGTTCTCAAACATGAATACATGGTCTTAGATAAATAAACATGAGTTTTATAACATTATTAGCATTTATCAAGCACCCATAAAATCGACATATAGCATTTATCAAGCATACATAAAAATCAACATAAAATTAAACATAAAATTAAAACATGTATTCATACAATTGCTTTACAAATCACTACATGTAACCCATGGTTAACATAACATATTCTCTACTAAATTTTAAACCTTAGTTAACATGAATATCATGCTCAAAATCATTGGTTTAAAACTTCCTAAATTCCATAAATTAATACCTTAAATTTCATATTACAAACTTTCGGTTTTCATAAAACAATCATCAAGATTTCTGTTGAAAGTTTTCATAAAACAATCATCAAGATTTCGGTTTCATAATTAACATCAAAATTTCAGTTTTCATAAATAATTATCAAGATTTCGAGTCTCATAATTATTATCAAGAATTCGGTTTTCATAACAATTATCAAGATTATTTCGGTTTTAAACATGGAAAGATTTCAAGCAACCAAATTTATCATGTAGCACAACCATAATCATATTGATGTAAATTTCGAATAAGACACCCCACTCACCTCTTAACCGTGATCACCAATATGTAAAAACCTTTCCAAAAATTCGTCTAAAGCTTTGAGAGACGCCACCAAACACCAAGGAATGCCGGCCAAAGGAAGAAGGAAGAGGAAAATCGCCAAGTTCTTCAAGAACCGCCCACTTCTTTGCCCTAGCCGCCCCAAGATTTTCTCAAGCCAACATCGCCAAATTTTTCTCCTTCCCTAACCGAATTACTAATTTGAATTTTCGGTTTTTAATTCTTTAACCCGCTAACCAACTAATTCAAATAGGGTTTAACCCATTTAACTAATAAATTCAAATTTTAAAACCCAATTAGTGCAAACCCAATAACCCATGGTTTAAGTGAAAATCCAATAAGAATTTAAATTAACATCCATTTAATGAATTCACTTAAACGCAAATCCAATAAGGATTTAATTAATATCCAATAAACTAGTTAATTAACCAATAAGGTCTAATTAATTAACCAATAAACTCTAATTAATTAACTATAAGTTAACAACCAAAATCTCTAGTTAATTAACTATAATTTATCAACCAAGAATCTCTAGTTAATTAACTATTAACAACCAATACATAGAAAAATATCACAGTCAATAATTCTATTTAAATCAAAAATAATGCTTACCAGGACTTAAGATCCTTGGATCTTACATCCCTCCCTCCTTATAAAGCTTTAGTCCTCTAAAGCTCAGCATCCATATCATCAAAGAGATAAGCATAAAATTTCCTCATATCAGCTTCAGTCTCCCAAGTTGCCTCCTCAACCGACTGATTTCCCCAGATAACCTTTACCAAAGGTATAGTCTTGTTCCTCAGAACTTTGTCCTTTCTATCCACAATCCGAAGAGGTCTTTCCTCAAAAGTCAAATCACTCTGAATCTGAAGAGGTTCCAACTCCAACACATGAGATGGATCAGGATGATATTTCCTCAAAGCAGAAACATGGAACACATTATGCACATGATCCATAGCAGGAGGTAAAGCTAATCTGTAAGCCACTGGACCAATTCTCTCAATAATGTCAAAAGGTCCAACAAACCTAGGGCTCAACTTGCCCTTTTTGCCAAACCTCATAACACCCTTAGTAGGTGACACTTTTAAGAAAACATGATCCCCTACCATAAACTCCAAGGAACGACGACGGTCATCAGCATAACTCTTCTGTCTGTCCCGAGCAATCTTCAATTTATCCTGAATCTCTCTGACCTTATCAGTAGTCTCCTGTACTGCATCAGATCTCAAAATCACTCTGTCACCAGTTTCCTCCCAACACAAGGGAGTCCTACACCTTCTTCCATACAAAGCCTCATATGGAGCCATCTGAATACTGGAGTGGAAACTATTATTATAAGTGAACTCTATCAAAGACAGATCCCGATTCCACTCAGAACTCCAATCAACCACATAAGCTCTCAATAAGTCTTCTAGAGTTTGTATAGTACGCTCCGTCTGGCCATCAGACTGAGGATGGTATGCTGTACTAAAACTCAACTTAGTACCCAAACCCTCCTGTAAGCTCTTCCAAAATCTGGACAAAAACCGAGAGTCCCTATCAGACACAATATCAACAGGCACTCCATGCAGTCTGACTATCTCATCAATGTATAATCTAGCTAGCCTCTCTAAAGAATAAGTCATCTTAATCGGGAGAAAATGGGCTGATTTAGTGAGTCTATCAACAATCACCCAAATAGCATCATGACCCAATCTGGTTCTGGGCAACCCACACACAAAATCCATACTGATGCATTCCCACTTCCACTCAGGAATAGGAAGGGGCTGCAACAAACCACCAGGCTTCTGGTGTTCAGCCTTTACAGTCTGACAAGTTAAACACCTAGAGACAAAATCAGATACTTCTTTCTTCATACCCGGCCACCAAAAATTTTTCTTAAGGTCCTGATACATCTTAGTCACACCAGGATGTAGAGAATATTTGGAGTTATGGCTGTCCTCCAATATTTCTTTCCTCAAGCTCGGTTCCTCAGGGACACATACCCTTCCACGAAACCGAAGAATACCATCATCAGACAGGCTAAAATCCTGAACTGCGCCATCAACCAGACTATCCCTGATCTGAACTAATTTCGGATCCACAGACTGCTGATCTCTGATCTTCTGCAACAAAGCAGACTGTACTCTGAGAAAGGCCACATAACCTGACTGAACTCTAGGAGAAACACTGATCCTGAGATCGCTGAACTCCTGCAGTAACCGCCACTCACTGACTCGTAGTGCCGCTACTGAAGTAACTGGATGTCTGCTCAGTGCATCCGCCACTACATTGGCCTTTCCAGCCTGATACTGAATAGAGAAGTCATAGTCTTTGATCAACTCCATCCATCTTCTCTGTCTCATGTTCAACTCCTTCTGAGTGAAGATGTACTTGAGACTCTGGTGATCAGTGAACAGATCGAACTCCTGACCCAGCAAATAGTGACGCCATATCTTCAGTGCAAAGACTACGGCCGCCAACTCTAAGTCATGAGTAGGGTAGTTCAACTCATACTCCTTCAGTTGTCTCGAAGCATAGGCTACTACAGAACCCTTCTGCATCAAGACACAACCCAACCCTTTGCCTGAAGCATCCGTATAAACAGTAAACCTTTCCCCATCACTAGGAATAATGAGGATCGGTGTACTAGTCAACCTCCTCTTCAGCTCCTAAAAGCTCTCTTCACACTTGTCATCCCAAATAAACTTAGCCTCCTTTCTGGTTAATTTAGTTAAAGGACCCGCCAGCTTGGAGAATCCCTCAACAAATCTCCGGTAGTAACCTGCTAAACCCAGGAAACTTCTGATCTCAGTAGCACTAGTCGGTCTTCCCCAATTGAGAATGGCTTGCACTTTAACTGGATCTACAGACACCCCCTGACCAGAAATCACATGTCCCAAGAAGCTGATCTTCTCTAGCCAGAACTCACACTTACTAGCCTTGGCAAATAATCGGTTCTTCCTCAGAACCTCCAGCACTCTGCGCAAGTCACTGACATGATCTGAAGTAGTCCGAGAGTATACCAAGATATCATCTATAAAGACTACCACACAAGAGTCAAGCAATTCATGGAATACCCTGTTCATCAAATCCATGAAGACAGTAGGTGCATTCGTCAGTCCAAAAGGCATAACTAGAAATTCAAAATGCCCATACCTGGTCCTGAAAGCAGTCTTAAATATATCCTCATCCTTGACTCTAAGCTGATAATACCCTGATCTCAGATCAATCTTAGAGAACACTGTAGCTCCCTGTAATTGATCAAACAGATCATCAATTCTGGGAAGAGGATACTTATTCTTGATAGTCACTTGGTTCAGTTGCCTGTAGTCTATACACATCCTCAGGGTTCCATCTTTCTTCTTTACAAATAGCACTGGCGCTCCCCAGGGAGAAGCACTAGGCCGAATGTACCCTTTTCCCAGCAATTCCTCCAGTTGCTTCTTAAGCTCAGCCAACTCTGAGGTAGCCATGCGATAAGGAGCTCTGGAGATAGGTGCAATACCTGGCGCCAACTCAATGCCAAACTCCACTTCTCTAATTGGTGGCAAGCCTGAAAATTCCTCAGAGAACACATCAGGAAACTCTTTCACCACCGCCATCTGAGTCAAATCAGAAGTAGAATCATCCTGCACCTTAACATGCACAAGATAACCCTTGCATCCACTAGCAAGTAACTTCCTGGCCTGCAGGAAAGATATTACATGCGGTCCTTGGTCCGACACTAGACTTCTCACAAAAATCCGATTCCCATCTAGTAGATTCAAGGTGATTACTTTCTCAAAGCAATCCACAGAGGCATGGTGTGAGGATAACCAATCCATACCTAGGATGACATCATAGTCTTGCATGTCTAAAAGGATTAGGTCCACAAGAAATTCATAACCCTCTACATGCACTACACAATCAGCACAAACAGTATCTGTAGATAATGATTTTCCTAAGGGAGTACTCACAGACACAACATAACCCATCACCTTAGGCAATACAGGTAAACATGCAGCAAATCTAACAGATACAAAAGATAAATTTGCACTAGGGTCAAATAAAATGCGAGCTAACTGATCGAATACAAATAAGGTACCTTCCACGACAGATCGGGAAGCCCGTGTATCCTTCTCAGCCACAGCATAAACTCGGGTCTGGACTGTAGGCTTATCTGCGCCTCTCTGCTGCATCTCAGGTTCTTTGCAGTCCTTGACCATGTGCCCAGGTTTCTTACACCTGAAGCATACACCATTCCTCTTATGACAGTCTTTCACTAGATGTCCCTTGAGCCCACAATAATTACAAGTCCGGTCCTCTGTGATACTGTTTCTTACATCTCTGACATCCCTGAACTGCTGCGGTGCATCCCTGGACTGCTGCGGTGCCTTGTATGAGTAAGGCTTATACCTGCTCTTTTTGTGGTCCTTATGTTTAGGGTACTTCTTACCCTTGCCGCCACTACCATACTGAGGATCCGCCGCCTCAGCTGCAGGAACCACTGTCACGGCCACATGAGAACTCCTCTCAGCTATGTATCTCTCAATGGTGCGTGCTCGCCCAACAGTCTCAACATAGGTCTCCAAGTGCTGAGCACCAACCTGCTCTCTAATGTCCCATTTGAGACCTCTGAGAAACTTGGTAGCTCTCCTCTTTTCAGTGTTTATCAGGTGAGGAGCATACTTTCCCAACTTAGTGAACTGCAACTCATACTGGTCCACTGTCATATCACCTTGCTCCAGGTGAATAAATGCCACCTCTCGGTCCTCCACCAAACTATCTGGGAAGTACTTCTCGTTAAATCGAGACAAGAAGTAAGGCCAATCTACAGTCTCATGTCTTTCTTCGGCAAGTCTCACCACGCCCTTCCACCACTCATCTGCGTCCCCACGCATCATATAGGTGGTCAGACATAACTTATCCTCATCTGAGCAGCGCATGACTTGGAAAATCTTTTCCAAGCACAACTGCCAGTTCTCAGCAGTACTGGATTCTGAGCCTCCATAAAAAGAACTAGGACCCAGTTTCTGGAATTCACTCACAAGTGAAGCATAGCGCCATCTTAAATTCCTACACACACATTCCATAGTCAGGAATGCAAACATAAACCTATCAGATGTCTAGCAATACACAAACATGTTTTCCCCCGAACTAAGTTTTAGCTAGCCAACTGCTCTGATACCATTCTGTAACATCCCGTTATCTTAACCCCAAACAAGCAACACAAATCATGAAAGAAACAGGATGTTATCATACAAGATCGATACATATGCTAGGTAAAACCCCGTTCAGGAAACCCGATTTGAAAATTTTCAAAAATCCATACATATAAATCTCCACAAAAACACAATTTCATAAAGGTACCTGCCACCACGCATTCCTTGCACTAGACATATGCAAGGCAACAGTTATATCAAATCCGTATCAAATCCATAAAATCCATAAAGGTACCTGCCACCAGGCAATACTTGCACTAGACATATGCAAGTTACAGGTATATCAAAACCGATTACAAAGAATACACCACAAACCGAATTTCAAAACAAATCACAAAATCGATTTTTATAAACTCATACCAAACACCGAAACCAGGCTGAAGCCCGCGGTGACACAAAAATCAAACTCATTTAACAGTCACAATCTGACATCATAAGTTCACACAGTTCACATGGTTCACATAGCTCATATCATTCATATAGTTCGGCCACAACCGGCCCCAAATAATTAAGCACAAAAGTTCTTAAACAGCAAACTGGCGATATCCATGCCAATGCTAACTCAAGAAATGCGCCCCTGCTCTATGCCTGAAAATAGTGAGGGGTGAGCTACACAGCCCAGTGAGTGGATAGTCTAAATCGACCATCCATAACATACACTCAAAAATATAGACAGATTATTTTAAAAATCTTTAACAGGAACATTATGTCAACATATAACAACATAAAGAAAACAGAAGTCATATAAACAGTCAGATGTACACACCAACATATAACAAACTCAGGTTCTAGAGTTATACTCTAAACCAACTCAGATGTACACACCAACATATAACAAACTCAGGTTCTAGAGTTATACTCTAAACCAACTCAGATGTACACACCAACACTTAATTAACCTAGTTGTCCAGCATAATCAGTAGTGACCATTATGGTCTAACCCGGCTTTGGCCTAAGCACTGGGAGACTGCAAAATTTCATGCAACATATAAACATGGACAGTGAGTAGAATCAAGAGGTGGCCCCCGCCAGGTCACGACGTGGCACTTTGCTCTAAAACACCCCATAACACATCGATGGATAGTGTGTAGATTCAAGAGGTGGCCCCCGCCGGGTCACGACGTGGCACTTTGCTCTACGACTCCCCATATCACAAAAAAAAGTGATGACATCAAGAGGTGGCCCCTGTCCGACCAAGACATGGCACTTTGCGTCAAAACCCGTTCTCCCAAAAGGTTCCTACTGGACAACAGACACATCTTATATCTTATTTCACAACGGTGGACTTCTAAGTGTCAACTAGACTCTAGGATAGTCATCCCAATAATCATATCGGGCAGGCTGAACATCAACCCCCATCACAATAATCATAACAGGCAGGCTGAACAACAACCCCCTCACATATCACAATACAGGGCTGAAATTCAAACCCTTAACATATCACATATAGACTATCCCCTTGAGTACTTCTGTTACACTTAGCCTTAGTCCTAACCATTCCATGATCACAACACATAATATTCATAATTCACATAACCACATAATATTGAAAATCACATAATCACATGATATTCATAAATCACATAATATTCAAACATCACAAAGTAGTGTAGTCCTTAGATTTCATGCTGATTAATTCAGTCTAACCTTGCTAAATTATCACCCAATGTTCTCAAACATGAATACATGGTCTTAGATAAATAAACATGAGTTTTATAACATTATTAGCATTTATCAAGCACCCATAAAATCGACATATAGCATTTATCAAGCATACATAAAAATCAACATAAAATTAAACATAAAATTAAAACATGTATTCATACAATTGCTTTACAAATCACTACATGTAACCCACGGTTAACATAACATATTATCTACTAAATTTTAAACCTTAGTTAACATGAATATCATGCTCAAAATCATTGGTTTAAAACTTCCTAAATTCCATAAATTAATACCTTAAATTTCATATTACAAACTTTCGGTTTTCATAAAACAATCATCAAGATTTCGGTTGAAAGTTTTCATAAAACAATCATCAAGATTTCGGTTTCATAATTAACATCAAAATTTCAGTTTTCATAAATAATTATCAAGATTTCGAGTCTCATAATTATTATCAAGAATTCGGTTTTCATAACAATTATCAAGATTATTTCGGTTTTAAACATGGAAAGATTTCAAGCAACCAAATTTATCATGTAGCACAACCATAATCATATTGATGTAAATTTCGAATAAGACACCCCACTCACCTCTTAACCGTGATCACCAATATGTAAAAACCTTTCCAAAAATTCGTCTAAAGCTTTGAGAGACGCCACCAAACACCAAGGAATGCCGGCCAAAGGAAGAAGGAAGAGGAAAATCGCCAAGTTCTTCAAGAACCGCCCACTTCTTTGCCCTAGCCGCCCCAAGATTTTCTCAAGCCAACATCGCCAAATTTTTCTCCTTCCCTAACCGAATTACTAATTTGAATTTTCGGTTTTTAATTCTTTAACCCGCTAACCAACTAATTCAAATAGGGTTTAACCCATTTAACTAATAAATTCGAATTTTAAAACCCAATTAGTGCAAACCCAATAACCCATGGTTTAAGTGAAAATCCAATAAGAATTTAAATTAACATCCATTTAATGAATTCACTTAAACGCAAATCCAATAAGGATTTAATTAATATCCAATAAACTAGTTAATTAACCAATAAGGTCTAATTAATTAACCAATAAACTCTAATTAATTAACTATAAGTTAACAAGCAAAATCTCTAGTTAATTAACTATTAACAACCAATACATAGAAAAATATCACAGTCAATAATTCTATTTAAATCAAAAATAATGCTTACCAGGACTTAAGATCCTTGGATCTTACAAAACCGATTGAACCGAACCGAATATCCGGTTTGGTTTGATTCAAACTGATTAAAATAAAAAATTTAAATTTATAATAAGCTGAGTGGCTGATTGCTGAGTTAAGGGATGACACGACAAAGGTGTGCGCTAGGCCTCATGAAGAGACAAAGAGGCATAGGTGCAATCAATGAGGGCACTTATTGTCCACTGGGCAGTGGCAATTTTGAATGGGCTAGGATAAAGAAATAAAAAATTAAGTTGTACCTTCTAAAATTAATTATTCTGAGCCTTTTGATGCGTTCTTAATTATTATTGTGCACGCAGCACACATTCTTAATTGTTCTGAGATGACGTGCACGCGCCTCCCCTTCGAGAGTGGCTTTGGTGTCTACACCACATGCCTCTGCGAGCACCTCGTAGAGCTCAACGACACACCGGCGCCATCGCCCACCCGCCACCACGGGAAGGCCTAACCTCCCACCCTTCCATTTACCGAAGTTGCCCCCTTCTCAGCCGCCGGCTCCATCTGGTTCTTTGTTCTCTCAACTCTCTTCGGCCGCCACAGTCGAGACAAGAAGCCCTAGTGGTCGAGCTCATGGCTATCGACGCTCCTCTGTGGCGGCCCACAAAAGAAGATGTCGCGCTTGTTCTCCACTACGGACGCTACTAGGTTCCCCCCGAGGATGCGGTGCGAGAGTGACAAGCAAAGGGGCAGGTGTCACAGCCCGGCAGAAAACTAGCTATCCCTAGCTAAGGGTTCCCCAGGTTGTAGACAATATTGATAGGAACCAAAGAACTACAATAATCACATATCACTTATTAAATAAATAATCCAAATTTAACATCAAAAAAAAATATTTATAACACAATCTTTAAAATATACCATCCATTATATGAACAAATCAACTGAAATATAAACTAAAAGACAAACTATGTCAACTTGGGGTTGTTATGTAGGTATCTACTCTATCCCTCCTAGAAGCTAACTCTATACCTGGAAGAGAAATAAGGGAAATGGTGAGTGGTCAAATAACAAGATAATACAATGACTAAAACAATGATACATGTCAGAATCAAATAATACAAAGATAACTGTACATTGAGAATGTTGTGTAAATCATCAAGCTTGGCCAACAGATCTCAATAATTAACCACACTCATTTTCAGAGTGTTTCCACTATAGCTCACACAATGGAACGACTATCCTAAATAGCCCAGTAGTGTTGTGTCTAACACCTGGCATCTAGAGTATTGTCCGAAGACAACTGGTGGTACCATAACCAGCAACCATATAGCCCGATATAATTGATAACTATATCTCACACAAACAGGCCATTGGTGATAAATAACCAATCCAAATGTCAATATGTCATGACTAAACAACACAGGATCACAACTGTTTCACCATATCAACATATCAAATATCTCAATTGCAGCTTTATTAACCATGCATATAGAAACAGAATATGACTAAATGAATAAGAAAAATAAGGTCAACCGAATTTCAGAAACAAAGCAAGCAGACGAATCAAATGGATATTGGTGTCAATCAATTCTAATATATGCATCTAATATCAAATCAAAAGAATAAACAACTGATGTCTTGCATTTTAGTAGTGATTTTTAGTATTATTCCATGATGAATCTGAGCCTATATTGATGTTTTTATACTCCTTTAAGACTTATTTACTTAAAAGCTTCAGAATCTTCAATTTTTCTTATTTTTGTGAAACTTTTGGTGAAATTGCCCAAAATTAAAGTCTTTTGAAGATTCTAAGGCCATGGGGTGATTCATTACGAAAAGACGAAGCTGTCCGTCAAATTTGGGCTCAATCGGAGATATTTTGATAAATACAACTAAGTGAACCTAGCGGGGTTCACCGGTGCTTTTGCTGACAACCGAAACTCACAGAATACTTCACTGGCAGGTGAACCCAGTGGGGCTCGCTCGTGATTCTTTCAGAAGGATTTTTTGCATAACTGTACAGAGAACTTCACCACCTGGTGAACCCTACAGATGTCCAAATTTATCAAGTGAGTGCATTTTGGAAAGCTTATTTAAGGGCGAATCCAAGGGATATAAAAGCCCTCTCCAAAACATCCTAGTAGAGGAGAAATTGGTGCATGAGCGGGCGAGGGCAAGAAGGAACGGTGACAACATGATTTCCTGGCGACTTTGCGAGATTGGATGATCGAACCATCGCGATACTTGGAGATTTTCTTCGGTTCATCATCTCGTCCCTCTCAGAAATGATTTCTTGTAGTTTTCCTATCTTTACAAAGAGAGTTTTGTGCGATTTCGTGAATAC
The DNA here is from genome assembly GCA_027563935.2 of Costus lasius. Taxonomy (NCBI): domain Eukaryota; kingdom Viridiplantae; phylum Streptophyta; class Magnoliopsida; order Zingiberales; family Costaceae; genus Costus; species Costus lasius. Next base: position 87,853,604 of record CM050450.1, on the reverse strand, counting down.
TATAGCGTAAAACCTATTTCGGGGCTTGGTTGAAGCCCGCTAACGAATTCTTATTGTGAAACTTATTTTGTATTGTTAATTTGGATGCTTGTTTGAGCATATTTTACTTTGCTATGCATATTTTGTGATTATACCTTGGCCACGTATTATCATATTTCAGCCAGCATGATTCATACCGAGAGGAGGATCGTGACGGTAGATCTCCTTAGTAAAACTTGTGAATCCATGACACGAGAGTGTTTGGTTTTCACTCGAGGGTTTCATAACCTTCCACATAACGCATAGGATTTATTTAGAATGATCCACTGCGAGAGTAGGAGACCGTTCTATATAAACACCGAGGTGTACCACCGTGAGGGGACATCTTGTACCTTAGGGAAAGGTTCCTTATGCGATACTAAGAATTCATGTAATAGATCCCCTAAATTGCAATAAAAATCGTCAGTGTGGTGGATACTAAAGCCCTGATCTCTCTCATACATACACTCTCCCGCAATTGCCTTGATTTCTTATTTTTAGTTAATTAATATTAAAAATCACATTCAAATCTACTTAGCTATTGAAACTTAGATTTTCTGGTACTTAACCTTGTTCCCTGTGGGCTCGACAATCTTTTATATTACTATGATATTATCGTGCACTTGCGGTATGTGTCAAATTTTTGGCGCTGTTTCCGGGGAACAACGGTTAATATTAGTATATTTCTAAGGATTGGTAGACTAAGCTTTAGTTAGTTTATTTTTATTTTGCCGTTACTTATCTTTATTTTCTGCTTGTCGTCTGCCTTAGAACTTTGCAACTGTGTCTTATACTTTTTATGCAAAGAAGTTCTAGGGCAGGTGAATTCTTTGACATCGATCTTGCGATAGAGAGAACTTTCAGAAGTAGGAGAAAGCTTAAACAACTTCAGCAAAAAGAGGACAAAAGCCAGATGGAACACATACCATTGGAAGTAAACAATGATCAAGCACCCCAGCCTGCAGGGAATAACAATATCAGGACGCTAAGAGATTATGCTGCTCTATATGTTCATGGATTGCAATCAGGAATTGCCAGGCCTACTATAGAGGCTAATAATTTTAAGATTAAATCTACTTTGTTATCTATGGTTCAACAAAAACAATTTGGTGGTTCTCCTCTTGAGGACCCCAACATGCACCTTACTATATTCCTAGAGTATTGCGATACATTAAAAATTAATGGTGTTTCTACTGATGCTATCAAGTTACGACTGTTTCCCTTCTCTTTGAGGGACAGAGCGAGAGCATGGCTTCACACGATACCTTCAGCTTCAATAAGGACATGGGCAGAACTATCACAAGCCTTCCTTCCAAAGTACTTCCCTCTATCCAAGACCATTCAACTGAGAAATTAGATAACTAGCTTTATGCAAAAGGATGGAGAGTCTTTGTATGAGGCTTGGGAAAGATTTAAGGAGCTACAAAGAATGTGCCCACACCATAGAATAGAGACTTGGGTTTTGATCCACATATTTTATAATGGGTTGGACTACAACACAAGGCTCATAGTCGATGCTGCGGCTGGAGGGCCTTTAATGAACAAAGTGGTTGAAGATGCTATGAATCTCCTGGAAGATATGGCTATGAATCATCATCAATGGACATCAGAACGAGGTACATCTTCTAGGAAAGCAGGTAAACTCAAACTTGATGTTCTCACCGCTCTTACTGAAAAGGTGGATACTTTAACTAGAAAAATTGATTCTTGGTATGTAAATTCTTTGGATGCTAATTCTATATCATGTGAGATTTGTAGAGTTGCAGGCCATGTAGGTACTGAGTGCCAGTTGGGAGATGGGCAGTTGACTCGAAATCATCCTGAACTCATAAATGCTGTTAAAAACTTTAATTCCACCAATAACCCATATTCCAACACTAACAATCCAGGATGGCACAACCACCCAAACTTCTCATACCAGACTACTCAGCCGATGCAATCAGGACAAGCACCGCCGCAAGCTCCGCCTCCACAAGGAAACTTTAGACAACCTCTACAAGGGAACTACAGACAACCCCCAGGATTTCAAGCCTGAAATTACAACCCTCCACCAAAGCCAAACAAAGATTCGCAGTTGAGTAAACAGAATGAAGGTCTAACTGATATGATGAAGCTAATGATGACAAAGATGGATTCCCTGGAAACTCACAACAAGATATTGGAGAATCAACTAGCACAACAAGCTAATTCGTCCCCCAGGGCACTAGGGAAACTACCATCACAACTAGAAATCAACCTAAGAGAACACTATAATGCGATCTTCACTAGAAGTGGCAAGCAACTAGAAGATCCCAAAATGCCAACTGATGACAGAGGAGAAGATGCAACACCTGACACCAGAGATCTGAACCATGGGACAGCTCCTGTGACACATGAACAGACTGAGGAGGAGCGGCCGTATGTTGAGCTGCCTGCATACAAACCTCGAATTCCCTTTCCACAGAGGCTTGTCAAAGCCAAACTATACTAGCAATTTGGTAAGTTCTTAGAAGTTTTAAAGAAGCTATATATTAACATACATTTTGTTGATACCCTTTCACAGATGTCAACCTATACCAAATTCTTGAAGGACATCTTATCTAACAAGAGGAAGCTAGAAGATCAAGGGATAGTTGCACTTACTGAGGAGCGCAGCGCAATAATACAAAATAAGCTTCCACAGAAACTCAAAGACCCAAGGAGATTTTCTATACCATGCTAGATTGGAGAGATGACCTTTCAGAGAGCTTATGCGTTTTAGGAGCAAGTGTCAACCTTATGCCATGGTCATTATGTAAAAGGCTGGATTTGAGTTATTTGAAACCCACTAACATCTCTTTACAGCTTGTAGACAGATCAGTTCGTCATCCTGTTGGTATCTTAGAGGACGTTCCTATTAAAGTTGCAAACTATTTTGTTCCTGCTGATTTTGTTGTGCTAGAAATTGATAAAGATGACAAACTCCCTATCATTCTAGGGACACCTTTTCTTGCTACTGCTGGTGCTGTCATTGATGTCAAGAATGGGAAACTGTCTTTGAACATCTGTGACAATGTTATACAATTTGATTTATCTGACTCTTTGAAAAAACCTTCTTTAGCAGGTATATGCTGCAGTGTAGATATTGTTGAGAGAACTGTACAGCAGATTGAACCCTACAGGAAGGAGATAGATCCCTTGGAACTGGCCTTGACCAATATTGAAGATACAGACATTGAGGGCAATGCTGAGAAATATGTTGCTATTCTAGATGCTAACCCGAGCGCGCATGCCGAGCTAGAAGAAAATCAGGAGAAAGAAGGGGAGAAGAAGATTGAATTCAAAAGTCTACCTAGCTCACTGAGATATGAATTTCTAGGTGACAATTCTAAATATTTGGTGATAGTTAGTGCAGAATTGGACCACAAGCAAACCGAGCTAGTCCTTCAAGAACTCCGTCTTCATAGGAAGGTAATAGGCTACTCACTTGATTACATTAAAGGGATTAAACCCTCTATCTGCATGCATAGGATTTTGTTGGAAGAAAATAGCAAACCTTATGTGGAATTTCAACACCGACTTAATCCACATATGAAAGATGTCGTGAAGAAGGAGGTGCTCAAGCTTTTAGATGCAGGAGTTATATATCCAACATTAGATAGTTCTTGCATGAGCCTGGTACATGTTGTACCCAAAAAGGGAGGTGTCACAGTAATTAAGACTGATGCAGATGAATTGATACTAATGCGCACAGTTACAGGATACAGGATGTGAAGTTGAATTCTGCTACATGAAAAGACCACTTTGCTTTACCATTCATTGATCAGATGTTAGATAGATTGGCTCACAATTCTTATTTTTGTTTTCTAGATGGATTTTTTAGGTTTTTTTCAAATTCCTATACATCCCGGCGATTAGGAAAAAATGACTTTTACATGTCCCTATGGAACTTATGCATACAGGAGGATGCCCTTTGGACTCTGCAATGCCCCTGTGACATTTCAACGTGCCATGATGGCCATCTTTGCAAATTATAATGAGGACTTTATGGACATATTTATGGATGACTTTTTTGTGCATGGCACTTCTTTTAACCATTATTTGTCTAACCTATCTAAAGTTTTGTAGAGATATGAAGAGGTGAACCTGGTGTTGAACTAGGAGAAGTGGCACTTCATCGTCCGAGAAGGTATAGTTCTTGGACACTTGGTCTCTGAGCACGGAATTGAGGTGGACAGAGCAAAGGTCGAAGTAATCAAAAATCTGAAGCCGCCTACAACAGTAAAAGGAATTAGAAGTTTTTTTGGCACACACTGGTTTTTACCGAAGATTTATCAAAGATTTTTCCAAAATTGCTCGTCCTTTAACTAACCGTTTGGCTAAAGATTCTATCTTTTTGTTTTGATAGGGAATATGATGAAGCTTTCATAAAACTCAAAGATGCTTTGATTTCTGCACTTGTGATCTAACCTCCAGATTGGTCACTACCTTTTGAATTAATGTGTGATGCTAGTGACCATGCCATGGGGGTGATTTTAGGACAAAGGAAAGATAAAAAGCTGCATGCCATATATTATGCTAGTAGAATACTTGATAATGCACAGATAAACTATGCTACCATAGAAAAAGAACTACTTGCAATTATCTTTGCTATTGATAAGTTTCGTTCATACTTGGTTAATTCGAAAGTAATTGTTTTTACTGATCATGCAGCTATCAAATACTTGATTAACAAGAAAGATGTCAAGCCAAGGCTTATTAGATGGATTGCCCTTCTACAAGAGTTTGATGTTGAGATCAGAGACAAAAAGGGGAACGAAAATCTGGCGGCTGACCATCTTTCTAGACTTGAAAGAGATGTTGCAAAGAAGACCGATGACGAGTTGGAGATCAACGATGCATTCCCTGAAGAATATCTATATGCCTTACTGGAATAGCAAGTCCCATGGTATGCAGATTATGTGAATTACATTGTGTCTAACATTTTTCCCCCTGATCTTACTTTTCAGAAGAAGAAAAGGTTTTTGCATGATGTGAAGTCTTATTACTGGGATGAACCATATCTGTTTCGGCGATGCGTTGATGGGTTATACAGACAATGCGTGCCAGAGGTGGAGATACATGATGTGTTGATCCATTGCCATTCTTCACCCGATGGAGGACACGCCAGGCAGCTAAAATAGCCTTTAAAGTTCTACAGTCAGGTTTATATTGGCCCTCTATATTTCATGATGTTAAACACTTTGCTTTAACTTGTGACAGCTGACAACGGACTGGGAATCTCTCAAAAAGAGATGCGCTACCTCTGAATGATATAATGGAACTGGAAATTTTTGACATGTGGGGGATTGATTTCATAGGACCCTTCCTATCTTCATGTGGTAAACGATATATTCTTGTTGCCGTTGACTACATGTCGAGGTGGGTCGAAGCATCCGCAAAGGCTACCAATGACTCTAGGGTCATCATGAGGCTTATGAAGAGAACTATTTTCCCCCGATTTGGAGTTCCACGTGTTTTAATTAGTGATGGAGGATCCCACTTCATTGAACAAAAATTTGGAGCACTTTTGAATAAATATGGTGTAAAACACAAGATTGTCACACCGTATCATCCTCAGACTAGTGGTCAGGTAGAGGTTTCTAATAGAGAAATCAAACAAATACTCAAGAAAACTGTATCGTGATCACGGAAGGATTGGGCACTAAAACTACATGATGCCTTATTGGCCTACAGAACTGCATTCAAGACACCCCTCGATATGTCTCCTTTCCAACTTATCTATAGAAAATCCTGTCACTTGTTGAACTTGAGCGCAGGGTGTTTTCGGCTGTCAAGTAAATCAATTATGACTTCAAAAGCGCCGAGGAGAGGAGAAAGCTACAACTTGATGAACTGGATGAGATGTGCCTCTTTGCATATGAGAATGCCAAGATATACAAAGCGCGAACCAAATATTGGCATGACAAGCATATTGTGAAGAAAGAGTTTCATGTGGGGAACAAAGTGCTACTCTTTAATTCAGGACTCTGATTATTTCCAGGAAAGCTTCGAACAAGCTGGTTTGGCACTTTTGTGGTACAACATGTTCAACGTTATGGCGCAATCACAATTTGAACAGAACACACGGGAAGCTTCATTGTCAACGGGCATTGCCTTAAGCACTATTTTGAAGATAAGAGGATTGAGCAAGGGGTTGTTCTTGCTCTCATAGACCCCACAAAATTGGTGATATGAAAACACTTTTGGTCGAGCTATTGACCTAAAACTAGCGCTCTTGGGAGGCAACCCAAGTTCTTGATTATTTTTGGATTTGCTACATTATATCTTGTTGTCATTAGATACAATTTTCGTTTACTAGTTTTGCTTAATTTCCGGTTTTGATAGGGGGGATTCTTGCAGATTATATGCCTTTCTGTGTCATAGGAAGCTATTTGGAGGACAGGGTTTTCGAGGTGGAGTTTTTGAGCCTTCTAGAGAACTTCACGGCCAGGTGAACCCCATGGGGTTCACCCGTGAAGTATATTGTATTCATCCAAAAATTTGGTTTTCACGGATAAAATTACGGCAACCAGGTGGATTTGGCATTCTTGGGTGGAGCATGGTATTTCAGGCCTCTGAGGCTTCTTCAGTGAATTTCATGGCCAGGTGAACCCCACCCATGAAGTTTACCGTATTCGAGCTTCTAACTCACCATCCAGAGGACTTCATGGCATGGTGAACCCCATGGGGTTCACTCATAATTCTATTGATGCTAGTTTCCACCAGAAAGCTTCATAGATTGGTGAACTGCATGGGGTTCACCTGTGCTTCTAACCGCTATTCGCCCGTATTTAGGGCAGCACACGGGTAGTGTTTCTACCAAAATAGTGCGCCGCCGCTCCCTGTTGCTCCCGATCTTCACCCTCACGTTGCAATCTCCTTCCTCAGCACTCCCAGTTGTTTTCCACTACTTCAATTCGAGATCCCCCCAAGCCTTCGACTTTTCCCCTGTTCAGATTTTCTCCCCTGAACACGCTCATTCCCCAAAGGACTTCTCTCATTGTTATATGGCACCAAAGATGAAGGTGGTAGTCTATCGACACCTCGGTCCCTGCCTCCCTTCTGATTCATCAGGCGACGACGACGACTACACCCCGTTGCCGCCCTTAGATCCTCCACCACCACCGCCAACAACACGATCTTCATCATCACAGTGGGCACAGGCCTCGGCTAGCCGACTGTAGCCTTATAACTCTCCACTGAATGATTTTGGTATTATCTTTCGAAATACTGCACAAGAGGAATGTTACCTCCGTCTTCACCAGTGCAAGGTGCTTAACAGGCGCTACCTTGATCGGGGAACACTGACCTTGCTGGGCCTCCTTGACGACGTGGAGCTCATGTACGCCAATGTAGGGTGGGAGCAATTCATGCACCTCTTCTCTCCTACCAACATCGGCATCACCTTGGAGTTCCTCAGCTCCATCGAAGTAACAGTAGACACCATCCTTGATGATGACTCCGACCGCTGTTGGTGTATATGCCCTAAAGACCAATGTATGGACATGGTCAGGCATTGGTTGAATGTACTTTGATAGAACTATTACTCTTTATATAGGCATGGTCGTTATTATGCAGACTTCTCTACCTGCGTTGATGTATTGAGTTGCATAAATAATGTCCCAGGAGTTTGGATTGGATCCATTCTCATAAGTTATCCCCAGATAAGGTACCTTAGCAGTTATGGGACAGCTTCGGTACATGTGAGACTGGTGTATGGGCTGGTTATGTGCGGGGCACAGTAACGCAGACATATAGGTGCATTGGATGCACTGGAGTGATCCACCGTGAGGATTGACTTGTCTAGTCAACAAGTCAATCTCACATGCAAGAGGTTTGCATTGATCCTTAGACTTGAGGTATTCATGTCTAGATTTGATGATGGGTATGCTTTAATACAGTCTTACGTCTCTGCGTAATTAGGGAGACCAAAACGACTATCATTGGGCATGTCATAAGTCACGTAGAGACATGGATGACCAATAGTAGGATTTGCCCCTTCCTTCAGAAGAAGCATGATATCCACCTCGGGGCGCCCCACCTTATTGGTGCATGACAGGAAAGTGTGGCCACACTTGTTGAGTCATGACTGTTGGGGTATGCCCTTAAGGCTAATGTTTGAGGTCTTGGGATTCTTTCAGTATCATGTATAAACTCTTATGTTTATAAAGGCAATGGTTGTTATTCAGTTTGTTACATTGTCTGCTGCAATAATTGTACTTCTGAATAATGTCTCAATGCTGTTCAGCTAGGCTGACATGCTTTATGTCCTTAGTCGAGATATCTTGGTGAACATGAGACAGCCCTGATATGATTGAGACTAATATGTATTCTAATCTTATAGGATACTTCGAGCATGGAATAAGATGTAGACTCATGGGTACATTGGATGTACTGGACAGACCCTACTAGGATATTCAATTGCTTGTCACAATGTGAATAATCCTTGATTGCAACAAGTGGCACATGTCCTCTGACTTGAGATCACTTGTGTTTCTAAATGATGATTGTCATTGTTTTGAGGTAGTTCAATATCATTTGAAACATAATGGTTATAGACTATCTTGGATAATGATCATGAGTCAGGTTAGGGCACTAGTGATAGATAAAGGATTGCCGTCTCCTTAATTGGAGTGTGATGTTCTAATGGGGCCCCCCTGGATGAGATGATTGAGAAAGTGTATGGCCATACCCAGGTGACTATGTTCATCTGGTCTAATCATGCTCATCATATTGGAGCTACAGGCTTGACACGCTTGTCCAATAAGAACATCCAGTGGCAAAGGAAATATGTATGCCTAGTGAGTTGATTCACACTTGTGCTGTGGTTTGGGTGTAGTCTTGGAAGACTCTTTCCTCTATATCGGGAGACAGTGATGTGTTGCTAGATACCCCTCACTAATCGTGATAACGTAAGTTATCGTTACCGACATTTGAAGGAAACCCTCAGGGTCGCACAATTTGATGATATGGCTTACTTAAGTCAGATCGTGTGGACTGAATTGTTTTGGTTCAGTTTAAAGGGATTTAAACTCTGATTGTAAGTGAGATCTGGTCTGATCATGTTTGATTGATTAGGGCTTGAGATCGGTAAGCTTTGATCGAGAGAGTTGATGCTAGATCGATGAGATCAAGAGCATCGAGAGATGAACGGTCAGATCCTGAACCTTAGGGTTTAAGGTGATCTGGACAAAGGCTTGGTTTGATTAAATTATTGAGCCAAATTGGGTTGAACCGAATGGCTTGAACCGGTTCACATGGGTGAACGCATGGTTCAAAGTCTTCATGGCGCTTTGGGCGGTTTGCCTTGAGTGAGCGCACGGTTCATGAATGCATGAACGCATGAAGTGAAGGTTTACTATTTTTGGAAGAGGCGTTTTCCAAAATAGATACCACACCTCACGTTCGATGCACTCATGCTATTCTCGCCCCCTTTTGCCTCTTCCTCTCGACGGCTTCTCATGTGGTGAAGAAGGTTATCGCCAAGGAGAAGAAGAAGATCGCCAAGCAAGATCTCTCATTCCTTCCATTCGACAAGCACCCTTGGAGAACCTTGCTAGCACAAGGATCAACAAGGAGTAGGCTACATCACCTTGTGTGCGCACCGTGTGGAGGAGAAGCACTCGATTCTCTTCTTCCTAGACGCCATTCGAACTAATGGCTATGGTATGATTCAATCTACAGATTTAAGTTGATCATATATGATGCATACGATTCTTGATGCCCTATTTTCCGCCCATGCACAAAGTTTTTCATATGCGCATGTTTAGGGTTTCGCCCCCCTCTTGAAAGGGGTCCTTTAATGACCAAAGCATTGGATAATAAACTTGAGACTAATCCAATGGCAGGATATCAGCTTAGGCAAAGGGATCTGTAATGCAATGGGAATCCTCGTTGCTTGTTAGGAGTTGTTGCCATAATGACTTAAGTCCTATGACATGGGTAGTAGTGATGTGTTGCTAGATACCCCTCACTACTTATGATGTTTACATCATTACCATATTCATATGGATCCTACGGGGTTACTGTAACGCCCCCTCAGAATAAATCCCAAACACATGCAGAAACCGCGGAAGATAGGGAACGTCACACACAAAACAACAAGACAAATGCTAGGGAATAATAGCTTACATAAAACGATTCGGAAAATTTCGGCAGCATGTCCCCAGAATTACTAAGGAAATTCCTGTACATGCTCCAAAACACAAATTGAACATACCATTTCGAAAACAAGATTCACAATCCTTATCACAACATCCAACTAATAAATCACATTAATTAAATAACACTGAACAGAACAGAATTCACCGAAAACAGGCTTAAGCCCTCGGTTTAACACTCGTATCAAAACCAAATGCCAACCTGGCAAAAATTTCACAGTAGTCGAAAACTAGCAGCCACATCCGGCTAACATGTCAATGAATAAAATCATAAAAACCTCGGCCACATCCGGCCCTCAAAATAGCACAGGCTCGCAGGCCCCAAAATATCAAGTCAGAAAATAATACATCCGCTAGGCTGTAGGCTCTTGCCCTGCATCTGGAAATATAGTGGAATGAGCTACACAGCTCAGTGAGTAGATAGTCTCGTTCGACCATCCACTAATATACAATCAAAAATAGATGCAGATATCTTTTCAAAACTTTTAACGGAAGATGACAAAGCATGATACATAATAAAACTGATAACCATAAATCACAATTATGATCATACAACAATACACCCACCATCCCGGGCAACAAGATCACAAAACAGCCTAACCGGCTAACAGACTCAGACTCACGCAACTATTGTCCAGTGATTTCAGAATTGACCCCGAGGGTCCAACCCGGCCTTCGTCAAGGCACTGAGAGTAACATGCACGAACAATGGTGAGGCGTAGATTCAAGAGGTGGCCCCCGCCAGGTCACGACGTGGCACTTTGCTCTACGACACTCAACCACACCCCCTTTACCGGGAACACAACACCCCCACAACCGGGAACGGAAGGTGAATGAATTCAAGAGGTGGCCCCCGTCTGACCAAGACGTGGCACTTTGCTTCAAACACCCAACTCTCAAAAGGTTTATCACTTGGACAATTACCCTTAACACAAACCGGAACCTTGAACCTCTAATCTGGTCACTAGACTCTAGAACAGTCCCTCCATTACCGGAAACAAGCAGACTAGGATGGGTGGATTCTCCAACCCCAAATCAGAATGACTGTTCACATCACAAGGTTTAACCTTTTCTAAGTTATCATCCAAGGTTATCAACCAATATTTCACATCACTACTTTATACATACACCATTCAACAAAAGAATACATACTAATACTGAAAATTCACCAAATTTCATCCACAGATAGCATAAACACAGAATATCACAGATTCATAGTTTTCTCCTAGTTCTTATGACAAAAGACAGAAATGCCCCTAGTTCAAAGTTTAGGTCATGCAGGAAAACTTATCCAAAAATTTCGTAAAAATAGTCATTACATCCCTCATGATCCTTAGATTCGTAATTTCAAGTTTTCCCCCAGTTTTCCACCACCTCTCACCGTCGGCCACAAGAGGAGGAGAAGAGGGAAGAGGGCAAACTGCCACCTTCACTCAAAGGAGAAATGTCGTGAGCCAAGAGGGAGAAGAGGGAAAAATCGTGAGTGAGAGGTGAGAAAATGGATCCCCTAAGGTTTTAGCTTTCTACCCATTTAGCCTCCAAGATCCAATAACCCTTTACTATAAGTTATTTTCCCCACTTCACCCTTAACAAGGGCTCTTCCCCTTTTCTAATAGAAAGACACCACTAGCCTAGTGGCGTGCAGCACACAACCTACGCCTTAAGTCGCAGGTTCGAATCCTCTCCGCGACACATATTTTTACATTGCAGGAAAATACACAAATCAACACATTTTCTCATAAAAATTTCCACAAATAAATGCCAGCTAAACAAAATTTCATTTTTTTCTTACCTGCTAATGAATTTCCGGATCTTACATTCCTTCCCCCTTAAAAAGCTTTAGTCCTCTAAAGCTCACCACCCAAATCATCGAACAGCTGAGGGAACTCTCTTCGCATATCTGACTCTGTCTCCCAAGTAGCTTCTTCGACTGACTGATTCCCCCAGATAACTTTTACCAGCGGTATTGCCTTGTTCCTTAGGACTTTGTCTTTCTTATCCACAATCCTCAGTGGTCTCTCTACAAAGGTCAGATCACTCTGGATCTGCAGGGGAGCAGAATCAAGCACATGTGATGGATCTGCACAGTATTTCCTCAGAACTGACACATGAAATACGTTATGAAGATGCTCCAGAGATGGTGGCAGAGCTAGTCTGTAAGCTACAGGACCAACCCTCTCTACAATATCGTAAGGTCCAACAAACCTCGGGCTCAGCTTTCCTTTCTTGCCAAACCGCATGACACCCTTGGTTGGTGAAACCTTCAGAAACACATGATCCCCCACCATAAACTCTAAGGGACGACGACGATCATCTGCATAACTCTTCTGCCTGTCCCGAGCAACCTTCAATTTTTCCTGAATAATTCTGACTCTATCTGTAGCCTCCTGTACAGCCTCTGATCTCAGAATCATCCTGTCCCCTGATTCCTCCCAACTCAGAGGTGACCTGCACTTCCTGCCATACAGAGCCTCGTACAGAGCCATCTGAATACTGGAGTGAAAGCTGTTATTGTAGGTGAACTCTATCAGGGATAAATCACTGTCCCACTCAGAGCCCCAATCTACAGCATAAGCACTCAGCAAATCCTCCAAAGTCTGTATAGTACGCTCTGATTGACCATCTGAATGCGGATGGTAGGCGGTACTAAAACTCACCTTAGTGCCAAGACCCTCATGCAAGCTCTTCCAGAATCTGGAAAGGAATCTGGAATCGCGGTCTGATACAATATCCACAGGCACTCCGTGTAATCTGACTATCTCATCAATGTACAGCTTAGCCAGCCGATCGAGTGGATAAGCCATCCGAATAGGCAAAAAGTGTGCAGCCTTCGTGAGCCTGTCCACGATGACCCAAACCGCATCATGCCCTCTCCTCGTCCGAGGCAGCCCACAGACAAAATCCATACTAATGCACTCCCACTTCCACTGCGGGATAGGGAGCTGCTGCAATAATCCCCTAGGCCTCTGGTGTTCGGCCTTCACAGTCTGACAGGTCAAACACCGAGATACGAACACCGCGACCTCCTTCTACATGCCCGGCCACCAGAAATCTTTCTTCAAATCTTGATACATTTTTGTGACTCCGGGATGCAAGGAATACTTGGAGTTATGACCCTCCTCCAAGATCTCTCTCCTTAGACTAGGTTCCTCAGGGACACACGCCCGTCCACGGAACCGCAGAATACCATCACCAGATAAGGTGAAATCCTCCACTGGCCCGGCAGCCAACCTCTCTCTGATCTGAACTAGATTCGGATCTACCAGCTGCTGATCCCTGATTCTCTGTAGTAAAGCAGACTGAACCCGGAGAAAAGCCACATATCCAGACTGAACTCTGGGAGACACCTCAACCCTGAGCTCTCGGAACTCCTGCAGTAACTGCCACTCACTAACCCTCAGTGCAGCTACCGAAGTAACTGGGTGTCTGCTCAATGCATCAGCTACCACATTGGCTTTCCCGGCCTGATACTGAATAGAGAAATCATAATCCTTTATTAGCTCCATCCACCTTCTCTGCCTCATATTCAAATCCTTCTGAGTGAAAATGTACTTGAGACTCTGATGATCAGTAAATAAGTCAAACTCCTGTCCCAATAGATAGTGGCGCCATATTTTCAGTGCAAAAACCACTGCCGCCAACTCCAAATCATGGGTGGGGTAGTTTAACTCATACTCCTTCAATTGCCGCGAAGCATAAGCTACTACGGCCCCTTTTTGCATCAGGACACAGCCCAGTCCTTTGCCTGAGGCATCAGTATAAACAGTAAACCTCTCCCCATCAGTAGGAATGATAAGGATGGGCGTACTGGTCAATCTCCTCTTTAACTCCTGGAAGCTTTCCTCACACTTCTCGTCCCAAACAAACTTAGCCTCTTTCCTGGTCAGCTTGGTTAAGGGACCCGCCAGCTTGGAGAACCCCTCCACAAACCTCCTGTAATATCCTGCTAATCCCAGAAAGCTCCGGATCTCTGTGGCACTAGTTGGTCTTCCCCAGTTCAGGATAGCCTGTACCTTCACTGGATCCACGGACAAGCCCTTACCAGATATCACATGCCCCAAAAAGCTGATCTGATCCAACCAAAACTTGCACTTGCTGGCCTTAGCATACAACTGGTGTTTCCTCAGAATTGCTAGTACCCTGCGTAAGTCCCTAGCGTGATCCTGAGAAGTACGGGAGTATACCAGTATATCATCTATGAACACCACCACACAAGTGTCTAACAGCTCATGAAACACCCTGTTCATCAGATCCATAAAAACAGCAGGTGCATTGGTCAGTCCAAAAGGCATAACTACAAACTCGTAATGCCCATACCTGGTCCTGAAAGCAGTCTTCAGGATATCCTCATCCGTGACCCTGAGCTGATGGTATCCTGACCTCAGATCGATCTTGGAGAACACAGTGGCACCCTGCAACTGATCGAACAGGTCATCTATCCTCGGAAGAGGATACTTATTCTTTACCGTCACCTGATTCAACTGGCGGTAATCTATGCACATTCTCAGTGTTCCGTCCTTCTTCTTTACAAACAAGACTGGCGCTCCCCAGGGTGAAGCACTCGGTCTGATATAGCCCTTTTCAAGCAGTTCCTCTAACTGCTTCTTCAACTTAGCTAACTCTGAGGTGGCCATACGATAAGGAGCCTTTGATATTGGAGCTGTACCAGGCATTAGCTCAATACCAAACTCTACATCCCTGTGGGGAGGCAAACCTGAAAACTCATCTGAGAATACATCAGGAAACTCACAGACTACCTCTATCTGAGCTAAGTCTGGATCTGAGTCTTCTTGCACCTTAACATGTGCAAGGTATCCTTTGCACCCACTGGCTAGCAACTTGCTGGCATGCACAAATGATATCATATGTGGCCCTTGATCAGACACCAGGCCCCTTACTAGCAGATGACTCCCATCAAGCAGATGCAGAGTAACAATCTTCTCAAAGCAATCCATTGTAGCGTGGTGAGAAGATAGCCAATCCATGCCTTGGATCAAATCATAATCCTGCATGCCTAGCAGTATCAAATCAACTAAAAACTGGTACTGCTCTACGTGAATAACATAGTCAGGGTAGACTATGTCAGTGGATAAACTATCCCCCAAGGGTGTACATACTGAAACTGTGTAATCTAGTACTCTAGGTGAGACAGGTAGTCTAGAAGCAAAATTAGCAGACACAAAGGACAAATTGGACCCCGGATCAAACAAAATACGAGCTAACTGATCGAAAACATGTAAAGTACCTTCCACGACGGATCGGGAAGCTCGAGTGTCCTTCTCTGCTATAGCGTAGACTCTGGCCTGGACAGCTGGTCTATCGGTACCCCCGGATCTGTGGCCCAGGCGCCTTGCAATCTTTGATCCTGTGCCCCACTTTTTCGCACTTGAAGCACGCCCCGGACTTCTTATGGCAGTCCGCCCTCAGGTGACCCTTGGCCCCACAATGGTAGCAGACTCTGTCCTCTACCCGGCCATCAGTACTCTACTGCTGTGACTGAGATGTCTGCTGCGGTCTCTGAGTTCCCTTCCCCTGGTACGGTCTGTATCGATCTCTCTTCTGGTCCTTCCCCTTATGGTATTTCCTACTGCCTCCACCAGTCTGCTGAGGAACCGATGCCACAGCTATAGGGGATACAACTAGGGCCGTCTCGGCCTGCTCCTCCAGGATGTACTTCTCTGCGGTGCGGGCACGATCCAGCATCTCAGCATAAGTCTCCAAGTGTCGCAGTCCTACTTTCTGTCTGATATCCCTTCTGAGACCCCTGAGAAATTTCTTAGCTCGCCTATCCTCAGTATTTATCAAATGTGGAGCATACTTCCCAAGCTTTGAGAACATCAGGTCATATTGATCCACTGTCATGTCTCCTTGTTCCAAGTGGATAAACTCCACCTCCCTATCCTCAACCATGCTAGTGGGAAAGAATTTCTCATTGAACCGGGACAAGAAGTATTGCCACGTCACCGGTTCAGATCTGTCCACCGTGAGTCTCAGCTCACTCTTCCACCACACATCCGCGTCACCACGCATCATATAAGCGGCCAAACATAGTCTGTCCTCATCTGAACATCGCATCACCTGAAAGATCTTCTCCAGGCCCAAAAGCCAGTCCTCTGCCATCCGATAATCTGGACTCCCATAAAAAGAGCTAGGGCCCAACCGCTGGAATTCACCCACAAGCAAGGCATAGCGCCTATGGGTGTCCTCCGGCAAGCTAACCCCCGAGCCCGAGCCAGACGCAGACCCCCGCCCCTGCGTCGGTGTCTGTGTCTGAGATAGAAGCTGCAACTGCTCTCTAAACTCGCGCTGCTGTTCGCGGTTCTGCTGTAACAGCTGCTGCTGCACCTCCTGGTGCTGGGTCTGCTACTGCTGCAGCATCTGAGCCTGTTGCTGGATTAGTGCGTTCTGCTGCTGCACCATACCAGTCAAAGACTCCATAGCCCGTAGGAAATCAGCAGTCTGATCACTGCTGCCAGTACCAGCACTCGACCTGGGGCGCACCATACTGGCTCCTTCAATACACATAGATCAAAGTTACAATCAAGTCAGTTCTCAAACAAAGTTCCTAGCTGTCTAGCAATACACAAGCAAGGTTTTCCACCCCCAAAACAGCTATTATTAGCTAGCCCATTCCTCTGATACCATTCTGTAACGCCCCCTCAGAATAAATCCCAAACACATGCAGAAACCGCGGAAGATAGGGAACGTCACACACAAAACAACAAGACAAATGCTAGGGAATAATAGCTTACATAAAACCATTCGGAAAATTTCGGCAGCATGTCCCCAGAATTACTAAGGAAATTCCTGTACATGCTCCAAAACACAAATTGAACATACCATTTCGAAAACAAGATTCACAATCCTTATCACAACATCCAACTAATAAATCACATTAATTAAATAACACTGAACAGAACAGAATTCACCGAAAACAGGCTTAAGCCCTCGGTTTAACACTCGTATCAAAACCAAATGCCAACCTGGCAAAAATATCACAGTAGTCGAAAACTAGCAGCCACATCCGGCTAACATGTCAATGAATAAAATCATAAAAACCTCGGCCACATCCGGCCCTCAAAATAGCACAGGCTCACAGGCCCCAAAATATCAAGTTAGAAAATAATACATCCGCTAGGCTGTAGGCTCCTGCCCTGCATCTGGAAATATAGTGGAATGAGCTACACAGCTCAGTGAGTAGATAGTCTCGTTCGACCATCCACTAATATACAATCAAAAATAGATGCAGATATCTTTTCAAAACTTTTAACGGAAGATGACAAAGCATGATACATAATAAAACTGATAACCATAAATCACAATTATGATCATACAACAATACACCCACCATCCCGGGCAACAAGATCACAAAACAACCTAACCGGCTAACAGACTCAGACTCACGCAACTATTGTCCAGTGATTTCAGAATTGACCCCGAGGGTCCAACCCGGCCTTCGTCAAGGCACTGAGAGTAACATGCACGAACAATGGTGAGGCGTAGATTCAAGAGGTGGCCCCCGCCAGGTCACGACGTGGCACTTTGCTCTACGACACTCAACCACACCCCCTTTACCGGGAACACAACACCCCCACAACCGGGAACGGAAGGTGAATGAATTCAAGAGGTGGCCCCCGTCTGACCAAGACGTGGCACTTTGCTTCAAACACCCAACTCTCAAAAGGTTTATCACTTGGACAATTACCCTTAACACAAACCGGAACCTTGAACCTCTAATCTGGTCACTAGACTCTAGAACAGTCCCTCCATTACAGGAAACAAGCAGAATAGGATGGGTGGATTCTCCAACCCCAAATCAGAATGACTGTTCACTGAGTGCTCTAGTTAACCCTTAGGTTCAGTCCACTCAAGTCTAGGACCCTTATCGAACGCCTACAACACGAACATTGTCTCGGACATCACATCAATCAAGTTCAAGAAAGGTCCTTAGATTTCATGCAAACAAGGTTTAACCTTTTCTATGTTATCATCCAAGGTTATCAACCAATATTTCACATCACTACTTTATACATACACCATTCAACAAAAGAATACATACTAATACTGAAAATTCACCAAATTTCATCCACAGATAGCATAAACACAGAATATCACAGATTCATAGTTTTCTCCTAGTTCTTATGACAAAAGACAGAAATGCCCCTAGTTCAAAGTTTAGGTCATGCAGGAAAACTTATCCAAAAATTTCGTAAAAATAGTCATTACATCCCTCATGATCCTTAGATTCGTAATTTCAAGTTTTCCCCCAATTTAACTAGAAATTTTACCGAATTACCCCTAGGTCAATTTTGGTCAACAGAAATTATTATTTCCAAAAATTCCCAAAAAAATACGGTAGAGTCCTCCTATACCTAATTTCATGAAAATCTTGTTTGCCCCAATTTTTACCTATACATTTGGGCGTAATTTCATGAAGAAGGGGCGAAATTCTCATTCAAGCCCTAATCTTCAAGCAATTGAAAAATCTGAGGTATCATACATGATTAATCAAGTCTAATTGAAGATTAGAAGCCTTAGAGAAGAAAAGCCCTAATTTTCCATGCAACTAGGGTTTCGAAATTTGGGGAAAAAAAACAAGGAAACATATACAACTTCGAAATCAAGGGTTCATGTCATGTTTCTAGGCATTAAACTCCTCGAAATCAAGCAACAAACCAAATATGCGTGAACTAGGTGGAAGAGAAGATCCACTCACCTTGATTTCATTCTTCCAAGCCTCACGTCCTCACGCCTCCTCTCATGCCAACACGTCGCCGGATCACTCAAGAGTTCGCCGGAAGCTGCCTCCACCACCTCTCACCGCCGGCCACAAGAGGAGGAGAAGAGGGAAGAGGGCAAACCGCCACCTTCACTCAAAGGAGAAATGTCGTGAGCCAAGAGGGAGAAGAGGGAAAAATCGTGAGTGAGAGGTGAGAAAATGGATCCCCTAAGGTTTTAGCTTTCTACCCATTTAGCCTCCAAGATCCAATAACCCTTTACTATAAGTTATTTTCCCCACTTCACCCTTAACAAGGGCTCTTCCCCTTTTCTAATAGAAAGACACCACTAGCCTAGTGGCGTGCAGCACACAACCTACGCCTAAAGTCGCAGGTTCGAATCCTCTCCGCGACACATATTTTTACATTGCAGGAAAATACACAAATCAACACATTTTCTCATAAAAACTTCCACAAATAAATGCCAGCTAAACAAAATTTCATTTTTTTCTTACCTGCTAATGAATTTCCGAATCTTACAGTTACACGCAATAGACTCTTGACGTTGCTTTAATCAGAAGCCTTATGATCAAGTTATTGGATAACTTGGATCAATTTGGATGATTTCATCAGCGCCAATGGGCCTGATGAGTTGGAAGAAAGTTATTGGAGCCAAACTTCATTTTTGGCAGGTTGACCCGAAATTGACCTAGATTGGTCACATTTGGATTAGGGTTGCATTGGATTAGATCCAATGGCTTAATCAACCCACGCCATGAAGTTTGGGCTAGCTCATTATCCAATGAGGCCCAATAATTAGTTGTCATGAAGAGGAATTGGCTTAAAAGGGTATAATGGGGAGAATTCTCACCCCATTGGCGCCTAGGGGCATAATGGGGTGAGGGAGGCGCCTTTGCTTCATTATGGAAGTAAAGGGCGCCTAGCCCTTCTTCCTTGGATGGAATACTTGCCTCTAAGGTAAGTCTTGGGGCTGATATGGCTTGAGAACTTTTATGGGAAGTTCCTAGGCGCATATGGACATAGGGAAGAGGTATATGGTAATGTCTTGGAGACTTACCTTACCTCAAACCCTAGTTTCTCCCAAAACCCTTACCCTAGCCGAAACTCCTCATGCATGTTGCGCCTAGCCACTTAGCCTTTGATGGTAAGAATGCATTTGAGGCATGTCTTGGGCTGATATAGTGTTTAGACTTTTATGGAAAGATTGAATGAGGTTTATGGTAAAGTCTTGGAAACTTTCCTTACTTCAAGACACCTCATCCTAGCCATACAGTTGGCATGATCCTAGCCCTTGCTCAAACCGCCTCTAGTCCTATTTATAGGACCCATTGTCGCCCTCTCTTGATGATGAACTCTTGGAGACGTGAACACACATAGAGGGGGCGAAAGCAAGGGCAAAGGGCGACAACATCAAAGCTTGGCGCAAACTTCTTCCTTGGAGCTGCAATTTCTTCCTCTCCCTCTCTTCTTGGCGCAAGGACTCTTAGTGCTTGGTGGCATCTCCTTGCCACAAGCTCTCTCCCTTCCTTGGCCATAGGCGCACCTTGATTGAAGGTGGCGCAAGCAAAGAAGAAGAAGGAAGCAACTTGGCGGCATCATCTTCCTCCTCATCTCCTCTTGGCGCTTTCATCTTGGAGGTGGCGCAAGAGAAGTGAAGCTACCATAAGGCTTGATTCTCTTCCCAAGGATAGCACCAAACGTGGAAGGGAGCAACGATCAAGGAGTCGACGCGTGGATACTTGTAGAGGGCGAACACTTGGGCGCTTTCAACATGGCTTCGACATCTAGACAAGCAAAAGAGGTACATCTCTAACACATCCTTGTGTCTCCTCTCTCGCATGGATCCTTGGGACTGGAATGTGTTTCGGGTATAATGCTGCTTCCGCTGCGTCCTGGGACTGCAAAATTTTAAATTACACCCGGCATTCCCTAACAGTGGTATCAGAGCTACTTGCGAGAAACACAAGGTGTACATTTGCTTATGTGAAAAATTTTTGGAAAATTTTTCGTTCATCCATGCGCGTTTAACTTAGAAGGCGCTTTCATCCAAACTTCTTTCATCAATTTTTATGGCCGAAATTTGGATTGTGCTTATGATGGATTTAAGACCAAAGGCGCACGTAGTTTTGTCAAGTAGGACGGGCATTGTGTCTTCGGACTGGCCAGGTCTCTTGATCTGACAAATTGCCAGCCGATAGGGTCCATGAAATCATCATGAAACTTGATCCCAATTTTAGCATAAATTTGATAAAGAGAGTGCTTTGGATGGAGTTGGCGCATAAGGGGATAAAATTTGATTATTACGGTTTTTCAAATTTTATATATGCGCCACTTGTCTCTTCCATGGGTTGATATGGTCATAGCGGGTGCCCTCCTGTGTTGTGATGTGGAAGCATGTTTCCACCTGTGATGAATGCTTGTAAAATCTTTCTACCACCTGCGTGTGGTTCTCCCCCTTCTTGATGTAAAATTTTCATCTTTCCTTAGAATAGATGTAGAATTGTTTACATGAGATAGGTTAAGGTTCATCAAAGACAACAAGGTGTCTTCTTCAACCGATATCAGAGTGGCGCCAGCTTTGGAAGCTTGGTAATGGACTTGCGGCTGAAGGAAGGGCACTTGCTTTCGGCTTCTGGCATGGGCTGATTTACTTCAGGGACTCGCAACCCTTGGATGCACAATAACATGTCACATGGCTCGTGACAAGTTATGTGTATGAAAAGGGCTATGACCATATCAACCAAAATAGCATGCCTGTGATGGTTTATTATTTTGTCCGTAGCATGTCTGTGATGTTTTTCCTTGCTGCCATAACCATAGGAAAACTGCATTATAGAAAAGAATAAAACAAACATGCAAAAACTCTCAATTCAATATCAAGTCGATAGCCTTCTAACGCGTAGCCCTCATCAAACTATCGATCGGTGGTGTTGTGAACTGTTTCCCACCCTCGTGGGACACACCCACTTATCTTAAGAAGGTGTGTGGTGACAATGATTTCCCTAGTCCAGTTTTAACCTGGGCGTGCCTTCGCAAGGAAATTTGTTGGCCCTGGGCATAACGGTTAGGACTAGACTTGACTAGTTTTTCATATGTCATTGACATGATGAATTACTAGAGGCAGCTGTTGAGAGGATAGGGTTTTGTGTTGTATCCAGCCCTCGCTAGACACAAGGCGCCTAGTCTGTCTCAACTAAGAGGAATTGTGCATGGCACAATTGGCTGGCATGCCTACCTAAGGAAGCATGAGACTCTCTGTGCATCTCAACTCACCCTCGTGAGTCGCGGAGACCTTATGTGAAATTAGGATCCTACTCACCTATTTCCATGTTGAGTTAGAGAGTTCTCAACTTGTTTTGGAAGTAGTGGGAGCATAGCATTTAATTTAAAGTCCTTATTAAATGCTTTATCATTGTACTTACTTTACTTATTTGCTTATTGTAGAAGGCATCTCCTGATCTAAGATTGAAACTTTATAAACATAAACTGGATGGGACAAATTGGACAAATTGGTTCAAGATTTTGTCCAAGATACTGGAACAAGAAAATAAGGTGCATCTTCTTGAAAGACCTCCATCCCAGCCCAGTGTATATTTCACTAATGACTGGGAGTGGAATGTCTATCTTGAACATTGTGAAGATAACGAACAGTACACTGCTCTTGTCTTAGAGTGCATGACACCAGAGGTCAAGGTTGAATGTGATGAGATGGGGATCTATGATCTAATCTTACATCTCAAAGGTCTCTTCACACCATGCTCTATAGACAATGATCAGGAGAGTTCTGTTGGATCTTTAGAATGTGTGCCTGAATCTGAGAAAGACCATGGTTCTGTATCTTCGAAGCTAATACTTCGGAAGACTGGGAATGCATGGGTATTTCGAAGAGGATTGATGGCCAAGAAGAGCATGGCAAAGAGGAAGGGATGTAATCCATCCGCTTCAGGTATTGTGTTACCGAGGTCTTTTGTCTACTTCTCATTCATGGGTACTGGGTACCGTATGTGAGGCTCACATATGTTTTACATGTGCAGGAGCTCAAAAGAAGTAGGACGAAGAGGCTTGATGGGATCGACTCTCGGGTCAGGGACGGAGCATTGGATGCTGCTGTTGATATCATCTCACTGCCTTGAAGACTTTATATAGAACTTTGCTATTATGTATCAGCTTATGTATTAGAACATCATTCCTTTTGGAAAGGACTTCAGTTTGAAAATAATAAATAATATTTTTCTTTAACCTGAGATGTTTTATTGAAGTGATACAATTGACAATAGTTTGTGGTTCTATATGTAACACAAGATCAGATCTAATGATTCAATCAAATTCCTCTTATAGCATTGTCTCTTGAACCATAGAACAATGGTCACATCCAAAGGTCCATGGGCTATTGGGATCATTGTCCTTTCAGGATTATGATACATGTGAGCCTAGTTCAATGGAACAATGTGACAGATGCTGCCTTCACCGTAAAGAGTGGAAGGAATAGTGGCTTGTTGGATCTATTACACAGCAATGTAAGTGGACCCATATAAACAAGCACTAAGAGGAGTTATATACTTCATTAGGTGTGGGTATGCCTTACGCAACCTAAGAACTTTGGAAAAATCCAAGAAGTTCACAGATGAAGTATTGAGTCAAATTGAAGGATCTATTAAAGCACTTTGATTGGATCAAGGTGATTAGTGGAGAATTTGATGACTGTCCAAAGAAGTGTGGAGTTATCTCACAGCTTTCTTAGTACACCACTATGTGGTGAATTTCAAAGAAAGAAAAAGGAACACATTGGATGTGGATTCCATCTTTGAATAGTCATGCAAATATACTACTATGATGCCATGCAAACAGATGTACTGCTACTCCATAAGAAAATGTCTAAGTTAGCTTTTGAGTTGAGAACTGCAAATATCCCATTTCTTCAATGGAATTGGGAATGTAATGTGTAGTGATTCAAAAGTATTTGTGGTGTACTGTAGAGTGTTAATTCTATCCCAAGGAGAACAAAATATTTGTTGCTCAAACTGCTGTCTCTCTTGAGAAAGTATTTCTTTTGAAAGAAGCTAGTGGGAGTAGTTTTTTTTTTGGACAAGGTCCAGAATCAACCACAATATAATTAGACACAGATGGAGAGCAAAATCTCACATACAGGTTGAAAGTCAACCTGAGGTTCAAGTAACACAGGAACCACATAAGTCTAGATCGATTCGATATGCTGGGCATGACGAATTTTTCATCAAGCATGAACCTAAGACTTATGATGAAATGGAAGCGGTCGGTGGACCAGATTCCAAGAAATGGGTAAAGGCCATGAAAACCATAATGGACTCCATGTCTGCTAATCAAGTCTAGGACTTGGATAAGCTGCCAAAGGGGTAATTCCCACAGGCTATAAATTAATCTTCTAGGGAGATAGACATGGAAGGTAACATTGTTACCTTAAAAGACAAGCTAGTGAACAATAATTTCAGGCAAATCCACTGGGTGGATAATGATGAAATTTTCACCAATAGCTGAGCTTTAAGTCCATTAGGGATCTGCTTGTTATAATTGCATGATCAATTATGGCATGTTGTTATAATAGCTGCTTTTCTTGCATGGACATCTGAAAAGATATCTATAAGGAAATAGCCAGAAAAGGTTTTCATATCAAGGTCATAAAGATATGCATCGTGTTATGCAAGCATGTTTGAAATAGCCTGTGTTTACAAGAAGATCAGTGGGAGCACCTTAATAATATTTCTTGTCTAGATGATTGATGATATTCTCCTCACATGGAATGACATCTCAACTCTTCACATGGTGAAGAAAAGGTTTGATATGTATTTCGAGAAGAATGATCTAGGGAATGATGCCTGCATCCTAGGCATGAGGATCTATAGATAGAGATCCAAGAAAGTCATTGCCCTTTAGTCAATCTATGTTCATCCAAGAGTTTCTGGATAGGTTTATATTGGATGATTCCAAATATTGATACCTTCCAGGAAGATATGGTCTGACTCTCTCAAAGATGTTGTGTCCTGTGGCACAGCTGGAGAGTAATAACAATGGGTCTAAAATCCTGATATTTGGTGTATAGGATGGATCATGTTTTGAATAATATACTCCAGACCATTTGTGGCAAATGCTTGGAGCATAGCCAGCAAGTTTCAATCAGATTTTAATGTTTAACATTAGATAGCTATGAAAGCGATCCTTATATATATACTTGGGAAGTATAAAGGATTGGAGTCTAGTCTATGATAGACAGGAAAGAATTTTGTGTACAGGGATACACTGACAGTTCGTTCCAGTCTAGTGACTATTGATCACAGCCAGGAGTTGTGCTTTGCCTTGTTATGGTGTTGTGTGCTGAAAGAGCATTATGCAAACCAAAGTGGCAAGATTCTACAAATAAGGCTGAGTACATTGCAGCTCCTTGTGGCAGCCAAGGAGGCAGCTTCATTCATTTGAACTTGATCTAGTTCATTGTGCTTGATGGTCCAGTATAGTTCTTACTGGGACCATAGCATAGGAGAAGGAACTTAATGCTCAAGTATGTACTGCAGCATATCATCTGATCTTAGAGATCATGGATAATGATGATGATCAAATTTGTTAAAATAAACACAGATAGCAATCTGGAAAACCCACTGACCTAGCCTCTGGCGCAGCGGAAGCTAAATAAGGTCATACTAGAGACATTGGAACTGGCTAAACACCAGTTGTCCTTGGTCTTAGTGCAAGTGGGAGATTGTTGGTGTATATGCCCTAAAGACCAATGTATAGACATGGTCAGGCATTGGTTGAATGTACATTGATAGAACTATTACTCTTTATATAGGCATGGTCGTTATTATGCAGACTTCTCCACCTGCATTGATGTATTGAGTTGCATAAATAATGTCCTAGGAGTTTGGATTGGATCCATTCTCATAAGTTATCCCCAGACAAGGTACCTTAGCAGTTATGGGACAGCTTCAGTACATGTGAGACTGGTGTATGGGCTGGTTATGTGCGGGGCACAGTAACGCAGACATACAGGTGCATTGGATGCACTGGAGTGATCCACCGTGAGGATTGACTTGTCTAGTCAACAAGTCAATCTCACATGCAAGAGGTTTGCATTGATCCTTAGACTTGAGGTATTCATGTCTAGATTTGATGATGGGTATGCTTTAATACAGTCTTACGTCTCTCCGTAATTAGGGAGACCAAAACGACTGTCATTGGGTATGTCATAAGTCACTTAGAGACATGGATGACCAATAGTTGGATTTGCCCCTTCCTTCAGAGGAAGCATGATATCCACCTCGGGGCGCCCCACCTTATTGGTGCATGACAGGAAAGTGTGGCCACACTTGTTGAGTCATGACCAAAGCATTGGATAATAAACTTGAGACTAATCCAATGGCAGGATATCAGCTTAGGCAAAGGGATCTATAATGCAATAGGAATGCTCGTTGCTTGTTAGGAGTTGTTGCCATAATGACTTAAGTCCTATGACATGGGTAGTAGTGATGTGTTGCTACATACCCCTCACTACTTATGATGTTTACATCATTACCATCGTCATATGGATCCTATGGGGTCACACGCAATAGACTCTTGACGTTGCTTTAATCAGAAGCCTTATGATCAAGTTATTGGATAACTTGGATCAATTTGGATGATTTCATCAGCGCCAATGGGCCTGATGAGTTGGAAGAAAGTTATTGGAGCCAAACTTCATTTTTGGCAGGTTGACCCGAAATTGACCTAGATTGGTCACATTTGGATTAGGGTTGCATTGGATTAGATCCAATGGCTTAATCAACCCACGCCATGAAGTTTGGGCTAGCTCATTATCCAATGAGGCCCAATAATTAGTTGTCATGAAGAGGAATTGGCTTAAAAGGGTATAATGGGGAGAATTCTCACCCCATTGGCGCCTAGGGGCATAATGGGGTGAGGGAGGCGCCTTTGCTTCATTATGGAAGTAAAGGGCGCCTAGCCCTTCTTCCTTGGATGGAATACTTGCCTCTAAGGTAAGTCTTGGGGCTGATATGGCTTGAGAACTTTTATGGGAAGTTCCTAGGCGCATATGGACATAGGGAAGAGGTATATGGTAATGTCTTGGAGACTTACCTTACCTCAAACCCTAGTTTCTCCCAAAACCCTTACCCTAGCCGAAACTCCTCATGCATGTTGCACCTAGCCACTTAGCCTTTGATGGTAAGAATGTATTTGAGGCATGTCTTGGGCTGATATAGTGTTTAGACTTTTATGGAAAGGTTGAATGAGGTTTATGGTAAAGTCTTGGAAACTTTCCTTACTTCAGGACACCTCATCCTAGCCATACAGTTGGCATGATCCTAGCCCTTGCTCAAACCGCCTCTAGTCCTATTTATAGGACCCATTGTCGCCCTCTCTTGATGATGAACTCTTGGAGACGTGAACACACATAGAGGGGGCGAAAGCAAGGGCAAAGGGCGACAACATCAAAGATTGGCGCAAACTTCTTCCTTGGAGCCGCAATTTCTTCCTCTCCCTCTCTTCTTGGCGCAAGGACTCTTAGTGCTTGGTGGCATCTCCTTGCCACAAGCTCTCTCCCTTCCTTGGCCACAGGCGCACCTTGCTTGAAGGTGGCGCAAGCAAAGAAGAAGAAGGAAGCAACTTGGCGGCATCATCTTCCTCCTCATCTCCTCTTGGCGCTTTCATCTTGGAGGTGGCGCAAGAGAAGTGAAGATACCATAAGGCTTGATTCTCTTCCCGAGGCTAGCACCAAACGTGGAAGGGAGCAACGATCAAGGAGTCGATGCGTGGATACTTGTAGAGGGCGAACACTTGGGCGCCTTCAACATGGCTTCGACATCTAGACAAGCAAAAGAGGACATCTCTAACACATCCTTGTGTCTTCTCTCTCGCATGGATCCTTGGGACTGGAATGTGTTTCGGGTGTAATGCTTCTTCCGCTGCGTCCTGGGACTGCAAAATTTTAAATTACACCCGGTATTCCCTAACAACCGCCTCATTTTCCGCTTGGGCAATGTCAAGCACACCCTTACCCTCTCCCAATTGCACATTATTTATGGATTCCCAGAACCTTGGATGCACAAGCCTCCTACTGAATGAAAAGAACCCCTAACTCATGGGGGGGGAGAAAACCCTAGAACATGCGCCTCTAGCATGCATGGCGGAAAGAGGGTTTCTCAAGGATCGCATATGAAAAACCATATGATCAACTTGAATGAGTTTAGATCTATACCATAGCCATAGAGATGGAGGTCGGCTTGGAAGCAAGAGAGCAAAATAGATCCCCTCCAAATGGCGCGCACACAAGAAGAAGTTGGCTACTCCCTTCACGCCTTTGTGCTAGCAAAAGCTTCAAGGGGTCTTGATCGTTTGAAGGAGAATCCTTGGAGTCTTTGCTTGGCCGAATTCCACCTCTCCACTCTCGACGATAATGCTCTCTCAAGCACACTTCTTCGCCAAAGTGAGAAGCCCTCAAGCAAAAAGCGTTTTGGCGTTTTTTTCATCAAGTCACCATGATGACTTTCCATAAATGGAATGTCATGAAGGAGAGCTTTCGAAACCGATCAAAACAAAACGCTTATGCTTTGAACCAAGCGTTCACACATGTGAACCGGTTCAAGCTTAATCGATCCAATTGATTTTGGTTCAATAAACCAAATCAAATCAGCCCAAGCATTGGTCCAAATCAAAATAAACCCAAGGTTTAAGATCTGACCATTCATCCTTTTGATGCTTCTGATCTCATCGATCTAGCATCAACTCTCTCGATCGAAGCTTACCGATCTAGAGCCCTAATCAATCAAACATGATCAGACCAGATCTCACTTACAATCAGAGGTTAAACTCCTCTAAACTGAACCCAAACAATTCAGTCCATACGATCTGACTTGAGTAAGCCATATCATCAAATTGTGCGACCCTAAGGGTTTCCTTTAAATGTCGGTAACGATAACTTTCGTTATCACGATCAGTGAGAGGTATCTAGCAACACATCACTGTCTCCCGATATAAAGGAAAGAGTCTTCCAAGACTACACCCAAACCATGGCACAAGTGTGAATCAAACTCACAAGGCATACATGTTTCCTTTGCCACTGGATGTTCATATTGGACAAGCATGTCAAGCTTGTAACTCCAACATGATGAGCATGATTAGATCAGATGAACATAGTCATCTGGGTATGGCCATACACTTTCTCAATCATCTCATATAGGGGGGCCCTTTAGAACATCACACTCCTTAAACAAGGAGACGGCAATCCTTTGTCTATCACTAGTGCCCTAACCTGATTCAAGCTCACCATCCAAAATAGTCTATAATCATTATGTTTCAAATGATATTGAACTACCTCAAGACAATGACAATCATCATTTAGAAACACAAGTGATCTCAAGTCAGAGGACATGTGCCACTTAGTGCTTACAAGGATCATTCACATTGTGACAAGCAATGGAATATCCCAGTAGGGTCTGTCCAGTACATCCAATGTACCCATGAGTCTACATCTTATTCCATGCTCGAAGCATCCTATAAGATTAGCACACATATTAGTCTCAATCATATCAAGGCTGTCTCATGTTCACCAAGATATCTCGACTAAGGACATATAGCCTGTCAGCCTAGCTGAACAGCTTTGAGACATTATTCAGAAGTACACTTATTACAGCAGATAAGGTAACAACCTGAATAATAACCATGCCTTTATAAACACAACAGTTTATTACATGATACTATTACAATCCCAAGGCCTCAAACATTAGCCTTAAGGGCATACCCCAACAATCTCCCACTTGCACTTAATCTAATGGTTGAGTAATCGCAAACCCATATTATTACAGTGCTTCTCATGCTTCTGCTGCGCCAGAGGCTTGGTAAGCGGGTCTGCCAGATTGTCATCTGTATGAACCTTGCATATTTTGATCTCGCCACGATCAATGATCTCCCGGATCAAGTGAAACTGTCTCTGTATGTGCTTGGACTTCTGGTGCGACCGTGGTTCCTTTGCTTGTGCTATTGCTCCAGTGTTATCACAGAAGATAACCAAAGGATCTGCACTCGAAGGAATGACACCAAGTTCTCTCACGAACTTACGAATCCACACTGCCTCCTTGGATGCTTCCGAGGCTGCAACATACTCGGCTTCTGTTGTGGAATCAGCAACAGTTGACTGTTTGAAACTCTTCCACACCACTGCTCCACCATTCAAGCTAAAAACATAGCCTGATTGCGATCGGAAATCATCCTGGTCCGACTGGAACGAAGCGTCAGTATATCCCTCTATACTGAGTTCTTCCTGACCACCATATATCAAGAACATATCTTTGGTCCTCCGCAGATATTTTAAGATGTTCTTGACTGCAATCCAGTGCGCCAAACCTGGATTACTTTGGAATCGACTGGTTACGCTTAACCCGTAAGCGACGTCTGGGCGAGTACACAACATCGCATACATAATGGACCCAATAGCCGAAGCATAAGGCGTATTGTCCATTTCATCTTTCTCAGTCTGTGTTTGTGGACACTGACTCTTCGAAAGATTCAGACCATGTCTGACTGGAAGATATCCACGTTTAGAATTCTCTAAATGGAATCTCTCCAGGACCTTATCGATGTAAGTACTCTGGCACAGCCCGAGAAGCCTCTTAGATCTATCTCGGTAGATCTTCACACCTAACACATAGGCTGCTTCTCCTAAATCTTTCATCTGGAAACATTTTCCTAACCATGCTTTAACAGCATGCAGTTCAGGAATATCATTTCCAATGATTAAGATATCATCGACGTAGAGGATTAAGAATGTAATCACGCTCCCACTAAACCTCTTATATACACACGGGTCGTCTTCATTCTTGATGAAACCAAACTCAGAGATTGATTCATCAAAACGAATATTCCAGCTTCTAGATGCTTGTTTCAGTCCATAAATGGACTTCTTTAACTTGCATATTTTATGACGATCTGATGGATTAGTGAAACCCTCAGGTTGTGTCATATACACATCCTCATCCAGATTTCCATTAAGGAAAGCTGTTTTCACATCCATCTGCCAGATCTCATAATCGTAATATGCTGCTATCGCGAAAAGAATCCGAATAGACTTAAACATGGCTACAGGTGAGAAAGTTTCATCATAATCTATCCCGTAGATTTGTTTGAAACCTTTCGCAACTAGCCTGCCTTTATAGGTAACCACGTTACCATCCACGTCAATCTTCTTCTTGAAGATCCATTTACAGCCTATAGGGATTACTCCCGGAGGCGGATCAACCAAATCCCAGACTTGGTTATCTGACATGGAGTCCATTTCGGCTCGCATAGCTTCAAGCCATCTAGCTGACTCCGGTCCACTGACCGCATCCGCATAAGTGAGGGGTTCATCATTATCAATGATGTAGACTCCGTCATAGCGCTCAGGCTGACGACGGATCCTTCCCGATCTTCGCGGTTCCCGTGTTATCTGAGCCTCAGGTTGTTCAATAACTTGTTCAACTGGCTCAGGCTCATCCAACTGTGCTTGACTACTTTGTCCTTCCTCTGGATTCTCATCCAGCTTTATTTCTCTCCCACTGGCCTCTTGCAGAAGAAATTCCCTCTCAAGAAATATAGCCGTCCGAGCAACAAAAACCTTGTTCTCTTTGGGATCGAAGAAATAATAACCCTTAGTTTCCTTAGGGTAACCGACAAAGATACATTTCTCAGATCTGCTCTCCAGTTTCCCAGAGGCGAGCTTTTTGACATAAGCTTCGCAACCCCAGATCCTGATAAATGTCAAGCTAGGCTGTTTCCCATACCATAACTCATATGGCGTCTTTGAAACTGCCTTGGATGGCACTCGATTTAGTACCTTTGCAGCTGTTTCCAGTGCAAAACCCCAAAAGGAATATGGAAGAGTAGCCTGACTCATCATAGAACGAACCATATCAAGTAACGTTCTATTTCTCCTTTCGGACACACCATTCCATTGTGGTGTTCCTGGCGGAGTGAGCTGTGAGATAATCCCACACTCCTTTAGATAGTCAGTAAATGCATGACTCAGGTATTCACCACCTCGATCAGAACGAAGTGTCTTGATATTACGGCCTAACTGATTTTGTACTTCATTCTTGAACTCTTTGAACTTGTCAAAAGATTCACTTTTATGTCTCATTAAATAGACATACCCATACCTACTGAAATCATCAGTAAATGTAATGAAGTACTGATAGCCACCTCTGGCATGTTTACTAAATGGCCCACACACATCATTGTGTATGAGGTCAAGTAAACCTGAAGCCCTTTGACCTTTGTTAGGAAAAGGAGACTTCGTCATTTTACCCATCAAACAAGCTTTGCATGTATCAATCTCCTCATAGGAGAATGATCCCAGCAGTCCATGATGATGCAACCGCTTAATGCGCTTCTCGTTTATATGGCCTAAACGACTATGCCATAATAAGGTGCTGTTATCAGCATACTTGGCTTTCTTATTATCAATGTTTTGTATAGAATTTTCCATGTCCAACATGAATAACCCATTGTTAATTGAACCAGTCGCATACACAATATTATCATAAGTTAAAACACACTTTGAAATCTTGCATTCAAAGGCAAATCCTTTCCTGACAAGAGCAGGAATAGAGATAATATTCTTGGTAATACTGGGTACAAAATAACAATTGTTTAATTCTAATACAATGCCAGATGGTAAAGAAATGAAATAGTCTCCTACAGCAACAGCAGCAACCCGTGCCCCGTTTCCAACGCGTAGGTCTACCTCATGCTGTCCCACCTGCCTTCTTCTCCTGAGTTCCTGTACATTTGAACAAATGTGAACTCCACATGCAGTGTCCAACACCCATGAAATAGAAGAAGAAGATAACATGACCTCAGTCACATATATACCTGAGCCAGAAGCGATGCTTCCCCTCTTATCTCCTTGGAGCGCTTTACAGTCCTTTTTCCAGTGACCCAGCTGGCCACAGTGGAAACACCTGTTGTCCTTCGACCGCTTCACCTTCTATTTCAGTGCCTTGCTGTAGTTCTTGACAGGGGCCTTGCCCTTCTTCCCCTTCTTCTTGTTCCTTGAAGGAACCATTAAGACAGAGGTTGAAGGCTTTCCCTTCAGAGTTTCCTCAGTAGTCAAGAGCATATTCAGCAGCTCTGCCGGCGTACAATCGATTTTGTTCATATTAAAGTTAATAATGAACGCATCGAAAGAGGGCGGAAGAGACTGCAGAATAATATCTACAGCAAGCTCCTGGTTGATGGTATGCCCCAGTTTCTCCAGAGCCTCCTTGTGCCCAATCATCTTGAGCACATGAGCTCCCACTGGGCTCCCCTCAGCCAGTTTGCTCTGAAAGAAGAGCTTCGTCAGATTATAGCGTTCTGTCCTCGCCTGTGCAGCATACAGCATCTTGAGGTTCGCTATAATCTCTGTAGCCGACATATCCTCATGCTGACGCTGCAGCGGTGGCGTCATAGACGCTAGCATCAGGCAAGCGACATCAATGCTATCATTGACGTGCTTTTCATAGGCATCCCGAACCGCCCTTGCGGCGTTCGGAGCGGGCTGCGGCGGTATTGCCGTCTCGAGGACATACAGTTTCCTCTCTGCCTTAAGAACGATCTTAAGGTGTCCAAACCAGTCAGAGAAGTTCGGCCCAGCAAACTTCTCCCTTTCCAGTAGGGATCGCACATTGAAGCTCATGGTGTTCGTTGCTGCAGTTATCTACAACAATGCAAGAACAGCAAGGTTAGTATCAATGTTCAGAATCAATCCAGGACTTAAGAAAGATTCTTTTCTCACTATTTTGTCTGACTGAAAAATCCAGTAAACAGTCCGAAAGAGTAATACTCTTTTAGTGAGATGGGATCCAGATTTCATACTTGGTCTCCGCGTCCCGCTCAGGCGAGATAAGATGCACAGAGATGACAAACATTAATTTCTGGTAGGCTGTCCCAGCCAATCGCCAACCCGTGCGATTCCCCTTCATCTGGGCAATCCAGCAGACTGTGCCAACTGAGTTGGTACAACACAGTCTCTGATCCCACAGATGGCTGCCTCCATGTGCTACCATATGCGCCACATATGTAGCCTACATGGTCAAGCTGACCTGACCTACTCCCTGGACCACCACGTGCTATGCTGAGCAACGAGAAGGGATAAATCCCTACTCTGTAACACGCAGGTGAAATCCAGCACCGTCTGAAGATAGATGGACGTGCCCACTGAGTGGGTTCAACACGGCTCCAACGATAGTCAGAACAGTGAGGTTTCGCGTCAGAAGGCTTACGAGCTTGATATGTTAGCGTTGGATTTTAACGGTCTTTTATCTTCTTTACTATCATGCAATTCCTATGGTGATAGCAGAAGATAAACTCATGCTGTTCTAATGTATATAAGCAATAAATAGAAAGCATGATCTTATGTGGTAAAAGCCCATGAACCCTAGTAAGACCTTAATTTTACTTAAGTCTTCACTTGAGCTCCTTAGCATCTCATCTGGTCCAACCCATGGCCCTAGCGCCAAGAGCACCTCAGGTGCGCCACCAGGTGAATACTCCTTTTGGATGTGTGCTTTTATGTTCTTGTCTAGTCAAAATACATTTTGCTCTATCTAGACAAGCTTTGACTCGCAGGTCAAACACATATTATAAATTAAATGAAAAAGTGATTCGCAGATCACAATAATATTAACTTATAATTTACCAGGCACGCAGGCCCCAGCACAGCACACAATAGGGCAACCCACATAAGACTAAATAAACAAGCATATGGTATCATTCATCATGTGATCCAATCATGAAATTAAATTTTGAAAAACCCCATAGGTATCAATTTTAATTTCCTTATGTGCTCCACAACCTTACAATGGTCCATTGATAGGGATCCACTCATCCATCTGGTCAGATCCTCTGCCCTTGCATGCACCGAGTCCTAACTGACCCGAGTTGACCTAATGGTCAACCATGCATGCGCCAAGGGCTGAACCACCCTCATGAGTTTTGGCAAGCGGGTGTGACCCCGGGCCTAACTCATGTGTGTTCAGTAGTTGTCTCAACCAGACCTCGCTACACACCTAAGATGCAATCAACCTATGGCCACCTTGTGCTTGCGCACAGGTGCCATCTGGTCGATCCATCTAGGCTGTCAGATGGTCTGATCAGACTTTGGATCTAACATAGTAGATGCTTTCAACCCCATCAACCCATCTAAGGATTTATAGTAGGGGCACCTTAGATCTAAGCATGCGCGCAAGATGTAAGTTTTATAAAAACATTTAGAACATGCGCAAACATAACAAACAACATGCTTCACTTGAGAACATAAGATATATGTCATATCTAGCATGTTGATAACCCTTAGATCTAAGGGGGTCCCCTTCAAGGGGGAGCGCAAACATTAGGGAGTCCCCTTCAAGGGGGAGCGCAAACTGCATGTAACCATGATACAAGCGCAAACTTCATGTAACCATGATACAAGCGCAAAATTCATGTAACCATGATACAAGCGCAAACTTCATGTAAATAAAGCATGCATCAAGTAAGCGCAACATGTATGGATCACAAACATTTCAAAGCAATCATATAGATCATATCGAAAACCTTGGCTCTGATACCAATTGAAAAGAACCCCTAACTCATGGGGGGGGAGAAAACCCTAGAACATGCGCCTCTAGCATGCATGGCGGAAAGAGGGTTTCTCAAGGATCGCATATGAAAAACCATATGATCAACTTGAATGAGTTTAGATCTATACCATAGCCATAGAGATGGAGGTCGGCTTGGAAGCAAGAGAGCAAAATAGATCCCCTCCAAATGGCGCGCACACAAGAAGAAGTTGGCTACTCCCTTCACGCCTTTGTGCTAGCAAAAGCTTCAAGGGGTCTTGATCGTTTGAAGGAGAATCCTTGGAGTCTTTGCTTGGCCGAATTCCACCTCTCCACTCTCGGCGATAATGCTCTCTCAAGCACACTTCTTCGCCAAAGTGAGAAGCCCTCAAGCAAAAAGCGTTTTGGCATTTTTTTCATCAAGTCACCATGATGACTTTCCATAAATGGAATGTCATGAAGGAGAGCTTTCGAAACCGATCAAAACAAAACGCTTATGCTTTGAACCAAGCGTTCACACATGTGAACCGGTTCAAGCTTAATCGATCCAATTGATTTTGGTTCAATAAACCAAATCAAATCAGCCCAAGCATTGGTCCAAATCAAAATAAACCCAAGGTTTAAGATCTGACCGTTCATCCTTTTGATGCTTCTGATCTCATCGATCTAGCATCAACTCTCTCGATCGAAGCTTACCGATCTAGAGCCCTAATCAATCAAACATGATCAGACCAGATCTCACTTACAATCAGAGGTTAAACTCCTCTAAACTGAACCCAAACAATTCAGTCCATACGATCTGACTTGAGTAAGCCATATCATCAAATTGTGCGACCCTAAGGGTTTCCTTTAAATGTCGGTAACGATAACTTTCGTTATCACGATCAGTGAGAGGTATCTAGCAACACATCACTGTCTCCCGATATAAAGGAAAGAGTCTTCCAAGACTACACCCAAACCATGGCACAAGTGTGAATCAAACTCACAAGGCATACATGTTTCCTTTGCCACTGGATGTTCATATTGGACAAGCA
Organism: Costus lasius; assembly: GCA_027563935.2. Taxonomy (NCBI): domain Eukaryota; kingdom Viridiplantae; phylum Streptophyta; class Magnoliopsida; order Zingiberales; family Costaceae; genus Costus; species Costus lasius. Next base: position 87,817,074 of record CM050450.1, on the reverse strand, counting down.
TGTCAAGCTTGTAACTCCAACATGATGAGCATGATTAGATCAGATGAACATAGTCATCTGGGTATGGCCATACACTTTCTCAATCATCTAATATAGGGGGGCCCTTTAGAACATCACACTCCTTAAACAAGGAGACGGCAATCCTTTGTCTATCACTAGTGCCCTAACCTGATTCAAGCTCACCATCCAAAATAGTCTATAATCATTATGTTTCAAATGATATTGAACTACCTCAAGACAATGACAATCATCATTTAGAAACACAAGTGATCTCAAGTCAGAGGACATGTGCCACTTAGTGCTTACAAGGATCATTCACATTGTGACAAGCAATGGAATATCCCAGTAGGGTCTGTCCAGTACATCCAATGTACCCATGAGTCTACATCTTATTCCATGCTCGAAGCATCCTATAAGATTAGCACACATATTAGTCTCAATCATATCAAGGCTGTCTCATGTTCACCAAGATATCTCGACTAAGGACATATAGCCTGTCAGCCTAGCTGAACAGCTTTGAGACATTATTCAGAAGTACACTTATTATAGCAGATAAGGTAACAACCTGAATAATAACCATGCCTTTATAAACACAACAGTTTATTACATGATACTATTACAATCCCAAGGCCTCAAACATTAGCCTTAAGGGCATACCCCAACACTGAATACACCAAGCAGGGCTTTTGGGGTGCCATAACTAATGAACATATCTACTCGGCATGAGTTGCCCAGGCTTCCAGCATCTGTAATCTAGTTATCTGATACGTCCACTGCGTGCTCGCACATACTATCTTCGGGCACGGGGAGAGCGACGGTATGGTATGCCAGTCGGAGTTATTTTATTTGTGGTGTATGTTACACAGTTTCAGGGTGGACTCTAGCTACTATTTAGCCAAGCAGTTCAGCCGCGTCGCCCGTTCTCGCAAAGGGGTGATAGTGATTGGAGGGCTTATTACCCCGCTGGCAGTTGTTAGTGTATATGCCCTAAGACCTATATTTAGTCAACCTATGTACTACTTGACTTTGATATTTCTTATATCATCCTCGCATTGTCATTATCAATGTTTGTCTACACCTGCGATTGTGTACTTACATGATAATGTCCCTGGAGATAGATTGGATCTGTGATCAAACTATTGTCCCTAGTCGATGTACCTTAGTGGATATGGGACAGCTATGGTACTTGTGAGACTGGTATATGGGCTGGTTAGGCACGAGGTGCTAACGTAAACATATGGGTATATCAGTGTTAGATTGATAGGGCCTAGACGGCTGCTACCGCAAGTGCACGGTCTATCGCGTAATAAATAAGATCGAACCCACAGGGAATAGGGTCAAGTACTAACTGATCGGTCAACTCGTAGCTAGGTAAATGATTAAGGGTGAAATAGTTAAAATCCTACTGCAAGTAATTAAACTAAAACAGACTTAAATCAAGCAAAAGAAAGAGCAAAGAAAATGGGGTTTTAGATCTATGAGAGATATTTGGGGTTTTAGATTTCACCACACTGAAGCATGCAGAAATATTAAGGTTCGATATTTTAAATTGAGCTTTATCTAAGTTCTCAAGGTAATCCTTCATAGGGTACAGACACGCTCCCTCTTAGGACATAGTCCGGTATCCGCCTTAACCCAAGTCTCCTACTCTCGTGGCTTACCGGGTTAAGTCGGATCCAATGGGATCTGTGAAGGATTAGGGTTCCTCGGGTGATTTCGAATGCTCTCGCAACACGAAATCACCAGTCCAGTCTAAGGGGTTCCGATGATCAAGGTTCACCTCTCAGTCCTTCCCTTGACATCTAAGACATGCATACATATGGCCAGTACATAAATACGAGATAAAACATCATAAACATGAATTAGAACAAAGATAAATATGAGAAATAAATAGGTCAAACATTAATATCAAGCATTCTTACAGTGGGCTACGCCCAAACCTCGAAAATAGAGTTAAGCTACAAGATTCATCGTTAAATACATAAAATCTCTCATAAACGTTGATTCAAACCAAAGGGAAGGGTAGATCCTTTATGGAAGAAGGTCCAGCACGCATATCCATGCCGGAATGACGAAGAAATCAAGCCGGAATAGTGTTGTCACCCAGAAAATCACCCCAAACCCTAAGGTCTCGCCCTTCCGCTTCGTTCTCCATAACTGCTTGATCAAATCCGGTGATTCTAGTCCCTAAACGTGCATATCCTAGTTGGGAAGGTCCTCCTGAAATTTCGTTCAATTCGGAACTAGGAATAGAAAGTTATGGCCGAAATACCGAGCGTCTGTTGAAGCTGCGCGAGCCGATGCACGGCCGTGTATCGGTGCACAGCCCGTGCACGGCTCAGTTGCTGGATGACTTATGATTCACAGCTGTGCATGGATGCACGGCCATGCCCGTGTACAGCTCGGTGAAGCCTGGATAGTCAGATCATGCACGGCCGTGCATGGGTACACACCCACGTCCGTGCATCATGTAGAAAACTCCGATATGGCATAAATTTGGCGTGTAGCTTCGTCTTATCATGGAAAATCATCTCATACCTTCAGATTCTCCAAATTCTATCGATTTTGAGGTCAAAAACTTATATTTTCATAAAATAAGGGAAAAGTGAAGACTCTAAAGAATATAAAGCATTTGAGTATATAATTGAGACAAAGCATGCATTTTACTCCAAAATAATAATAGAATTAAGTCACGAAATATCATATTTTTGCATGTCATCAAATACATCGGACTTAAAGTTTTGCTTGTCCTCAAGCAATTGGATTGTCTAGAATACAATGATGACATGGAATAAGAAATCTCAAATAGCTCAACTAGGTCTAATAAGGTTATTGGTTAAACACAATAGGTCTTTAGGTTATAATGTAGTATGGAAAGAAAATTAAACCAATTATCATGGATACAATCTAAAGAATATGAAAAGTTACATTACCAAAAACCTTTACTATACACCTCACACAAGTGATATAATTGATCAAGCATCCAAAAAGGGCATATAATTGTGCAATAAGTCATGGAAAAATAGCATCAGTACCACATAGTCCCTATGTGGTACCTTATTATTTTTATTTTTTTTATTTTTTTTTTTGAAACATAAAACAATGCTAAGTGTCAAGCTTTGCTTCAATACCACCTAGGTTCCATTGTGAATGTTTAGAATTATGGGGTTAGTGCCAAGTAAGAGTGGTGATGAACTTAGGTACCACTAACCCTTTTTACCATTGAGATGCTATGAATAGTGCCAAGTGGAAGTACAATGTGCAATGTACACAAACATTTTGGTACCTCTATTATTATTTCTGATTCCCATGACAAAGTGCACAATGACAGTAGCTGTATGGAGCTAGATGCAAGCAATCACTACACATGAGATGATCATGCAGGGTAAGGTATAGTAGCAAGCATGCTCTACAAGATCATACAAATAATGAATTGGGTTAATTACATCATTCAACTACAGTGAACCAAAGAATCATATGTGCAAACCATAACCATTATAGACCATTGGCAGATAAAAGTTAAGATTCCTATCTGAAGCGATCAAGTAGTCAGAGAACAACGCAATACTAGAAGACAAAGCAAATAGCATAAAGAAAAGTAGGGTTTGGGCAAGACACTAAAGATATTGATACAACTAACTAACAAAGCATGCAAACTAACATAAGCTGACCAAAGAAAACTAATAATCAACAACTAAAGAAAACTATTGGAAAAACAAAAAGCTGACCAAGTAATGGGTGAAACCAAAGAAGCTCATCCCCAATGCCGACGCAGCCTCGCCTGAAGGTCATGCACAGACTCTAAAATAGAGGACTGTACTCGTCCTTGGCGCTCAACCTCAGTCTCGAGTTGTTGAATCCGGTCATTGCCCGCATCGACAGACAGGTGAGTCTCTTGCTGGGCGTCGCGGACAAACCGGATCATAGTCTCAATACGGTCGAGCTGGGTAGAAGGGTGCCGCTGAGAAGGTTGTGGGGGTTTAGTGGCAAGAGGCACATCCTCATCCTCAACTACTTCCACTCTCCAGTTTCGCTGCTCTCGAACAGTAGTACGTGCAGGATTTGGCAGCGGTAACTTCACATCGCTCCTAGGGAAGATCAAGCTGTAAAGTTCACCTTCCTTCACTATCATCCGCATCGAGATGCAAGAATCAAGATCGAGTTGGCTGTTGCCTCGGGCTTGCTCCATCTGGTAGGGATGAATCCCTACTGCATAAGCAAAGTGGGGTAAGAAGTCCCTTGACAGCTATTGCACCCTTCAGTGCCCTTGATACCTTCTGGAGTTGTTGGGCAAAGTGGAAAGTAGTGTTGAGGCGGACCCCATGCAGCATAGCCCAAAGAAACTGAAGCTCAGAAGCTCGGACAAGACCATCAAACTCCCCTCGACCAAAAATAGTATGTGCAAGGACACGGTGCACATATTTCACCATGGGGTTCCTCAGGCAGGTGGCTCTAGCTGTCCTGGTGTCAAAGGGGTGGAAGCCAGTCAAGTCGGCCTAGAAGTTGCTTGCTTTAAACTCAGTTGGTGTGAGGCGCATCCCATCAGTAGGGAAACCATAAATAGAGTTCAGCTCCGTCAATGTAAGCACATATTCGATGTTGTTGAGCCGGAAGGATAGACTGCCATCATCTTCATCCATATGGATGCTAGCATGAAATTCCATGGATGAGAGGAACTCCAGTATAATGGGGATGTAGGTGGGGTAGTTGATAGTGAAGAATTGATCCCACCCCATCCATTGAAAGAGCCATTATACATCTTCGTGGAAACCCAAAGTATTCAGCATTGCATGATCTAGGAATCATGTGGTCACCACTGGTCGGTGTGCAAGGGCGGTGAGCCTGGTAAGTTGCTCTGGATCTCGATAGATAATCCCATATGGAGTGAGTGGCAAGGCTGGTGGCGGAAGAGGCTCGGCGGTGGCCTGTGAAGAGGAGGACGCGCAATGCTTGGAGGTAGGTTGCTTCCGTCGAGACATGCTTGTTGGTGTATATGCCCTGCAGACCAATGTATGGACATGGTCAGGCTTTGTTTGAATGTACTTTAATAGAATTAATGAAATTGATATAATCAATAAAGGCATGGTCGTTATTATGCAGATTGCTTTACCTGCGTTGATGTATTGAATTGCATAGATAATGTCCCAGGAGTTTGGATTGGATCCATTCTCATAAGTAATCCCGGGTCAAGGTGCCTTAGCCGATATGGGACAGCTTTGGTGCATGTGAGACTGGTGTATGGGCTGGTTAGGTGCGGCGCACAGTAACGCAGACATACAGGTGCATTGGATGCACTGGAGTGATCCACTGTGAGGATTGACTTGTCTAGTCAACAAGTCAATCTCACATGCAAGAGGTTTGCATTGATCCTTAGACTTGAGGTAGTCATGTCTAGATATGATGATGGGTATGTTTTGATACAGTCTTACGTCTCTCCGTAAATGGGTGATCAAAACGACAATCATTGGACATATCATAAGTCATATAGAGATATGGAAGACCAATAGTAGGATTTGCCCCTTCCTTAACTGGAAGTTTGATATCCACTTTGGGGCGCCCCACCTCATTGGTGCATGACAGGAATGTGTGGCCACACTGATTGAGTCATGACCAATAGATTGGATTAATAAATATGGACTAATCCAATGGCGGGATATCAGTTTAGGCAAAGGGATCTAGAACGCATGAGAATCCTCGTTGCTTGTTAGGGAGTTGTTGCCAGATGACTTAAGTCCTAGTAGTGATGTGTTCCTAGATACCTCTCACTACTTATGATGATATTCAATCATCATTGTCATCGTCATTAGGATCCTATCGGGTCACACGCAATAGACTCTTGACGTTGTTTTATGATCTGGAAATCTTGGAATATATTTGAGTTCATTATTTGAGTCCAAGACAGATTCATGGTTGAATCTGAGTCCAATTGGGATTCATGGGTTTGTATATATATCCTAGTCAAGTTGGACTTGAACAAGGGATTATATACCATGTTGGATTCGAATCCTAATTTAGTTAGGAGTTGGAATCCTAATCCTACTAGGAATTGGAATCCTAATCCAACTAGAAGTTGGAATCCTAATCTAATTCGGAGTTAGAATCCTAACCCTATTATGAATTGGAATCCTAATCCAACTAGGAGTTGGAATCCTAATTTAATTTGGAGTTAGAATCCTAACCCTATTGGGAAATAGAGTCCTATTCCAACTAGGAGTTGGAATCCTAATTCAATTAGGAGTTGGAATTCTAATTCTACTAGAAATGAGAATCCTAATCTAATTAGGATTCAAATCCTAATGAGAATAAGATTTGGATAAGGCCCATAGTGGTTGGGCGCAAATCCTAATCCAACTAGGATTCAAATCCTAAAGAGAATTGGATTTGGATAAGGCTCATTGTGTTGGGCGCAAATCCTAATCCAATAAGGATTTATTTCCATGGGCCTAATTAGTGTTGAGATTCAAATCCAATTAGGGATTGTGGATTAAATCTAATTGAGGCAAGTTTGAATCCTAATAGGAGTTGGAAATACACTTGGCACATGGGATAATTCCATATATGGAATTTGCGCCAATGTGAAGTGTATGAATCCTTTTGGAAATTGGTTCCCTCAATTGGAAACTATCTTGGACGTGTGGGGCTGATATGTTGGCAAATATGGCTTGATTTATTCAAGCAAAGATTTGGCCAATCATATATGGAAAGTCCTAATTAAATTGGAACTCAAATTAGTCCTCTTGATATGGCAAGAAGCTTGATTCTTTCCAAGCTTCATGATGCGCCAATTAAAGGAGGTTTATGGCTGAACTCTAATGGCAATTCCTTGGAGGAATTGCGCCAAGAGCATAGAAGGAAAGAGAGGTGGCAGTTTGGCTTGGTTGGTTATAAAAGAAGGGGTATGCGCCCCCTCTTGAGATGATCATTGGATGAACATCAAGTGCAGAATTCTTCTTGAGGAAAAGGCAACTTGGAGTTGCGCAAGCCCTAGAATTTAAGCCGCCCTCTTCTTCTTGTGGAGCGCCACCCTCTCTTCTATTCCTCTTGTCTTTGGCCGAGAGTCTCCAAGGAAGGAGACAAGTTGGCGTGAAGAGCAAGGAGGAAGGAGAAGGAGATTCCAAGAGGTGATCTTCTCTTCCCGAGGCTAGCACCGAGCGTGGAAGGGAGCAACGTTGAGAAGGTCGACACGTGGATACTTGTAGAGGACGAGCACTTGAGCATCTTGAACTTGGCACCTTCATCCTAACAAGCAATAGAGGTACTAACCCTAACACATCCTTTTGTTCTCTCTCTCGCATGGATCCTTGGGAAAGGAATGTGTTTAGGGTGTAATGCTTCTTCCGCTGCGTCCTGGGACTGCAAATTTTTTAAATTACACCCGGCATTCCCCAACAGGGGTATCAGAGCTACTTGCGAGAAACACAAGGTGTACGTTTGCTTGTGTGAAAAATTTTTGGAAAATTTTTCTTTCATCCATGCGTGTTTCACCTAGAAGGCGCTTTCATCCAAACTTCTTTTATCAATTTTTATGGACGAAATTTGGATTGTGTTTATGATGGATTTAAGACCAAAGGCGCATGTAGTTTTGTCAAGTAGGACGGGCATTGTGTCTTCGAACTGGCCGGGTCTCTTGATCTGACAAAATTGCCAGCCGATAGGGTCCGTGAAATCATCATGAAACTTGATCCCAATTTTAGCATAAATTTGATTGAGAGAGTGCTTTGGATGGAGTTGGCGCATAAGGGGATAAAATTTGATTATTCCATTTTTTCAAATTTTATATATGTGCCACTTGTCTCTTCCATGGGTTGATATGGTCATAGCGAGTGCCCTCCTATGTTGTGATGTGGAAGCATGTTTCCACCTATGATGAATGCTTGTAAAATCTTTCTACCACCTGCGTGTGATTCACCCCCTTTCTTGATGTAAAAAATTTTCATCGTTCTTTAGAATAGATGTAGAATTGTTTACATAAGATAGGTTAAGGTTCATCAAAGACAACAAGGTGTCTTCTTCAACCGATTTCAGAGTGGCGCCAGCTTTGGAAGCGTGGTGATGGATTTGCGGTTGGAGGAAGGGATGCTTGCTTTCAGCTTCAGGCATGGGCTGATCTGCTAAAGGGACTCGCAACCCTTGGATGCACGATAACATGTCACATGGCTCGTGACAAGTTATGTGTATGAAAAGGGCTATGACCATATCGACCAAACTAGCATGCCTGTGATGGTTTATTATTCTGTCCATAGCATGCCTGTGATGTTCTTCCTTTGCTGCTATAACCATACAAAAACTGCATGCTAGAAAAGAATAAAACAAACATGCAAAAACTCTCATTACAATATCAAGTCGATAGCCTTCTAACGCGTAGCCCTCATCAAACTATCGATCAGTGGTGTTATGAACTGTTTCCCACCCTCGTGGGACACACCCACTTATCTTTAGGAGGTGTGTGGTCACAATTATTTCCCCAGTCCAGTTTTAACCTGGGCTTGCCTTCGCAAGGAAATTCGTTGGCCCTGGGCATAAAGGTTAGGACCAGACTTGACTAGTTTTTCATATGTCACTGACATGATGAATCACTAGAGGCAGCTATTGAGAGGATAGGGTTCTGTGTTGTATCCAGCCCTCGCTGGACACAGGGCGCCTAGTCTATCTTAACTAAGAGGAATTGTGCGTGGCACAATTGGCTGGCATGCCTACCTAAGGAAGCATGGGACTCTCTGTGCATCTCAACTCACTCTTGTGAGTCGCGGAGACCTCGCGTGAAATTAGGATCCTACTCACGTATTTCCAAGTGGAGTTTTGAGAGTTATCAACTTGTTAAGGAAATAGTGGGAGTATAGCATTTAATTAAAAATCCTTGTTAAATGCTTTATCATAGTACTTATTTTGCTTGTTTGCTTATTGTAGATGATTCCATCTCCTGAACCTAGATTGAAACTTCTTAAAAATAAACTGGATGGAACAAATTGGACGAGATGGTTCAGACTTTTGTCCAAACTTCTAGAACATGAGAATATGGTGTATCTTCTTGAAAGACCTCCAACCCAGCCTTGTATATATTTTTGTATAGAGTGGGAGTGGAATGTCTATCTTGAACATTGTGTGGATAGTGAGCATTACACTGCTCTTATTTTGAGGTGCTTGACCCCTAAGGTCCAGGTTGAGTGTGATGAGATGGGGATTTATGATATGATCATACATCTTCGACGTCTCTTCACACCAGACACTTCAAATAGTGATCAAGAGAGTGTTGTTGGATCTTCTGGGTGTTTGCCTGAATCCAAGAATGACTATGGTTCCGTATCTTCGAAGCTAAAACTTCGGAAGACTGAGAATGCATGGAAATTTCAGGATGGATTAAGGCCCAGAAAGAGCATGGCACAAAAGAAGGGATGTTATCCATCTGCTTCAAGTATTGTGTTATTGAGGTCTTTATGTCTACTTCTTATTCATGGGTACTGGGTACCGCATGAGGAGCTTACATATATTTTTTTCATATGCAGGGGCTCAAAAGAAGTAGGACAATAAAGCTTGGTGGGATCGACTTTCGAGTCAGGGACGGAGCATTGGATGCTACTATTGATGTCATCTCACTACCTTCAAAGACTTCAACTAGAACTTTGCTATTATGTACTAGCTTTTGAATTAGAACATTATGTCCATTATTTTGAATGGATTTCAGTTTGAAATAAATTGGTATTTCTTTAAATCTGGAATGTTCTATAGTAGTGGTACAATTGATAATAGCTTGTAGTTCTGTGTGTAACACTGAATAGATCAAATCCAATGATTCAATCAATACCATCTCTTTGCATTGTCTCTTGGGCCATAAGACAAAAGTCACATCCAAAAGTCCATGGACTATTGGGATCATTATCCTTTCAAGGTTATGATATATGTGAGCCTTGTCTAATGGACAAGATGACAGATGCTACCTTCATTTAGGAAGGAGAGAGGGGTTAGATGCTTGTTGGATCTAGTACACAGCAATGTGTGTAGACCCATGGAGACAAGCACCAAGTGGTATACTTCATTAAGTTGGGATATGTCATATCCAACACGTAACTTTGGAGAAATCCAAGAAGTTAAGAAATGAAGTATAGAATCGAATTGGAGAATCTATTAAAACCCTTTGATTGGATCAAAGTGGGAAGTGAAGAATGTGATGACTATCTTGAGGAGTGTGGGGTTGTATCACAGCTTACTTGGAACACCACAACTCTGTGGTGAAATTCAAAGAAAGAAAAGGGAACACATTGGATGTGGTTCCATCTTTGAATAGTCATGCAAAATTACTTCCTTTAGAGGCCATGCAAGCAACTGTTCTGACACTCCATAGTGTGTATTTGTGGGGCACTGAGAGTGCTACTTCTATCCCGATGAGAACAAAAATATTTATTGCTCAAACTGCTGTCTTTCTTGAGGAGATATCTTTTTGAAAGAAGCTAGTGGGAGTAGATTTGATTAGAACAAGGTCCAAAAATCAACCACAATACAGTTTGACACAAATGGAGAGTAGAATCACACATGCAGGTTGAAAGTCAACCTGAGGTTCAAGTAACACAGGAACCACATGAGTCTGAATGGATTCGAAATACTCTCACAGGTTGTGGGCATGACGAATTTTTCATCTAGGATGAACCTAAAGACTTATGAGGAAATGAAAGCGGTCAATGGACCAGATTCCAAGAAATGGCTGAGCGCCCTAAGAACCGTAATGGACTCCATGTCTGCTAATCAAGTGTGGGACTTGATTGAGCCGCCAAAGGGGTAACACCCAGAGGCTATATGTGGATCTTCTTGGAAGATAGACATGGAAGGTAACATTGTTACCTATGATGACAAGCTAGTGAATGACATTTCAGATAAGTCCACTGGGTGGATAGTGATGAAATTTTTCACCGATAGCTTTGTTTGAGTCCATTAGGTATCTACTTGTTATAATTGCATGTTCTGTTATAGCGTGTTGTTATGAAAATTGTTTTTCTTAATGGACGTCTGGAAGAGGATGTCTAGATGGAAATAGCCAAAAAAATTTCATACAGTCGCCATAAAGATATGTATGGTATTATACAAGTATCCTGTGTTTACAAGAAGATCAGTGGGAGCATCATAATGTTTCTTGTTCTAATTGATTGATGATATTCTCCTCACATGAAATGACATCCCAGCTCTTCACACGATGAAGTACAGGCTTCGAATGTATTTCGAGAAGAATGACCTAGGGAATGCAGCCTACATCCTAGGCATGTGGATCAAAAGGGATCCAAGAAAGTCATTGCCCTTTAGTCAATCTACGTTCATCCAAGAGATTCTGGAGAGGTTCATGTTGGATCATTCCAAAGGATGATACCTTCCAAAGAGACATGGTCTGATTCTCTCCATGATGCAATGTCTTTTGACACAGCAGGAGAGAGATAACATGAATCTATAATCTTAATACATTGGGTATAGGATAGATCATGTTTTGTGCAACTGGCACAAGACTATGTGTGGCAAATGCTGTTGGTGTATATGCCCTAGGACCTAGTTTTGGTCAACTTATGTACTACTTGACACTGATATTTATATATCATTCTGGCATTGTCATTATCATTGTTTGACTACACCTGCGATTGTGTACTTACATAATAATGTCCCTGGAGACAGATTGGACCTGTGCTTGAATTATAATCCCCAGTCGATGTACCTTAGTGGATATGGGACAGCTATGGTACTTGAGAGACTGGTATGTGGGCTGGTTAGGCACGTGGTGCTAACGCAGACACATGGGTATATCATTGGGGATATACTGGATAGACCCGCTATGAGGCTATGACTTGGTGTCATGAGTTATCCTCATAAGTGACAGGAGATGCATTGATCCCTTGACTTGAGGTCATTGATCATTCTATATGGTTAGGGACTTGCTTTGATACAACCTAACACCTTGCCGTAGCTGGGAGGTCATAACGGTTGTTATTGAGCATGTCACGACCCATATGAGAAGATCAATGGACAGACATAGGATTTGCCCCTTCCCTAAGGAAGTATGATATCCATGGAGCTCCTTTATGGTTCTATGACTGAGAGTGTATGGCCATACCCAGGTGAGAACCTGTTTTAGTCATAGCCATGTGATTGGATGAAAACAAGTGGTGACACACTTGTCCAATCGGATATCAGTACGGCAAAGAGAATGTAATGCATCTGTACCTAGTTGCGATGATGGGGATGTCGATGTCGATATCCATTCCAACGACCTGGGTAGCAGCGATGCACTGCTAGGTGCCACTCACTGCTTGTGATGACCTTTGGTCAGCACTGCCAGTGTCAGAGGAACCTACAGGGTTGCACACCTTGATACTTGAGTTCTCGTATTGATCGGGAAGCCTTATGATCGAGTTATTGGATAACTCGGATCTAATTGGGAGATTTCATCAGCGCCAATGGGCCTGATGAGATGGAAGAATGTTATTGGAGCCAAACTTCATTTTTGGCAGGTTGACCCGTATTTGACCATGGTTGGTCACATTTGTATTTGGGTTGCATTGGATTGGATCCAAGTGCTTAATCAACCTATGCAATGATGTTTGGGCTAGCTCATTATCCAATGAGGCCCAATAACAAGTTCTCATGAAGAGATGAGAGGCTAAAAGGGTATAATGGGGAGAAACATGAACCATTAGGCGCCTAGGGGTATAATGGGGTCATGTTGGCGCCTTTGCTTCATTATGGAAGTAAAGGGCGCCTCCCCCTCTCTTCCTAGGATGGAATGCATGCCTCTATGGCATTGCTTGAGGCTCAAGGCAAGGCCTTGGCGCACAAGGAAAGGCGTGGGAACAAAAGGTAAGGTTGAATGAGAATTATGGAAATCTCTTGGAGACTTTCCTTATCTCAAACCTCCTCATCCTAGCCCTACACTTGTCATGATCCTAGCCATTACCCTAACCGCCTCTTGCCCTATAAATATGACCCTAGTCGCCCCCTCTTGTAAGTAATTAATCCTTGAAGGCGTGAACACAAGGAGAGGGGCGAGTGCTTGGAGCAAGGGCGCATCTTCCATAACCGCAACCCTCTTCCTCCTTTCCTCTTGGCGTAAGGAGATCTAGGGCTTGGCGGCTTGGGCGGTTTTCCCTCTTCACTTGGCGCATCTTTTCTCTGAGTGGCGCAAGAGAAGTAAAACATCTCCCTAAGGCTTGGATCTTCTTCCCGAGGCTAGCACCGGGCGTGGAAGAAGAGAACTCAAGAGATCCGTGTGTGCGAGACTGCAGAGGGCGCACACTTGGACGCCTACATCGGCATCGCTCCATATTGCTCTTATGGTATTTCCTAACTCATCGTGTCGACTCCCTTGCTTGCGATCTTCACTGGGTTTTTGGGACTGGCCTGTTTCGGGGACATTCTTCCGCTGCGAAAAATGTATATCCATAACTCTGAAAATTGTAAAATGTCCCCGGGGTTTCCCAACAGTTGTATCAGAGCGACTTGCAAGACTCGAACGATGTTTTATGCTTTTCTTCCATGCTCACATGCCATATCTCTATTTTCGTAAATAGCATGATGCATGGCAATCGATTTTTCTAAAAGTAGAAAAATTAGGGTTTCTTGTTTCTATCATCCTCTCAATCTCTTTTGGAATTTTTGGACTATTTTTCTTGTTTGATTTAAAGATCAAAGGCGCACGTAATTTTGTCAAGTAGGACGGGCATTGTGTCTTCGGACTAGCCAAGTCTCTTGATCTGACAAAATTGCCAGCCGAAAGGATCTCTGAAATCATCATGAAAAATAAATCGCAATAAACCAAAAGACTTGTGAGATGAAGATGAGAAAAAGAAACTGGTTTTATGAAAAAGTAAAATTTCAGATTTTATGTTTTTCATGAGCATGTAGAATTGCATGAGTAAATACCTTGATTGTGCATAATGTTGTGATCATGAGTCAAGCCCCTCTTGCATGCCTCTGATGTATCCTTATGCGGCCTGCGTGCCATCTTTTTATTATTAAGAGGAAGATTAAGGGCTAGGCGCATCCTTCTTGGACCTTGATGCTCGTATCTTGCTTGATGGCGCAAGCATGCAAGGTGATGCATGCAAGCTGGTGCTTGGTTGCTTGGTGGCGCAAGAAATCTTGGCCCCTTGCATGGTGGCGCACCTTCCTTGGAGGAAGACCATGGCATTGGCCGAACCTATGGGGAACTTTTAAAGTGTACCTCTAGGGTTTGAGAGCTAAACCATGAGAGAAGGACCTTGGAGCCAACCTTGAAGTTCAAGCTAGAGGTCGGCTAGGTTAGGTCTAGTTTTTGGGGCTTGAGTTCTAAGACAAGAGTTGAACCTATTTCATGGCATGTATTGGTTCAATGTCTTGTATAGGATATGATCACATCATCCTTTACTGCTTTTATTATTATCTGCAGAAGCATGCCTGAAATGTTTTACCGTTATGTTATCACTATAGGATTGCATGCCTGTAATGATAGACATAAGATAAAACTGAGATGATGAGACCTTAAACAAAAACCCTCAATTAAAATATCAAGTCTGGTAGCCTTCTAACGCGTAGCCCTCACTAAGCTATCGATCAGTGGAGTTGTGAATTGTTTCCCACCCTCGTGGGACACACCCACTTATCTTTAGAAAGTGCGTGGTGGCAATGGTTTCCCCAGTCCAGTTTTAACTTGGGCGTGCCTTCGCAAGGAAACTTGTTGGCCCTGGGCATAACGGTTAGGAATGGACTTGACTGGAAGTTCACATGTGCTGGGCACATGGTGAAAGTCTAAAGGCATCGTCGAGAGGTAAAGGTTTCATGTTGTATCCAGCCCTCGCTGGACATGAAATGCCCAGACTGTCTCGACAAGGGCAGTTGCTTGGAGCAACCGGCCGGCGCGCCCACCTTAGGAAGCATGGGTTTCTTTGTGCATCTCATCCCACCCTCGTGGGACGCAAAGCCTCATGTGAAATAAGGATCCCATCTCTCTAGGAAGTTTTAAACTTCCTGATTGACTTTGTGGGTTGTCAATTCGAATATAAAATAGTGGGAGCCATGTGAAGAGTCCCCTTCGAGGGGGAGCAAAACCCTAAAATGGCGCAATCAAAGTAGGGGGCAGCGGATAAAGGGTTTCATAGATCGAAGAGCATGTATCATATGATCAACTTAACAAAAAACCGATTGTAAAAGAAGTGATTCGATCCATACCATTGCCATTTCTAGATGGCGCCTTGGAAGAAAGAGAGCAATGAAGATCTCCTCCAAATCGTCACACACAAGATGAGTCTTGGCTCCTTCTTGTCGTCCCTTGTGCTAGCAAGAGTCGTCCAAGGTGTCTCTGATCGAATGCAAAAGGGAAAAGAGAGCTTTTTCTTTCTTGGCGTTTTTCTCTTGTCGCCTTAGACTTCCTCACACGAGAATGCCGCTCGATGACAACCCAAGGAGGTGTCAATTGCGTGAAGAGGCAAGAGAGGGGCGACGTGAGTTCATGGCCACGTTTGAGAAGTGCTAAAAATAGCATCCCACTTCTCCATATGCGATCTTGGGTTTACCCCAATCGCAAATGCCACATCACCATTGAACCATGCGCTCATCCATGAGCTGGTTCAAACCGATTTGGTCCACTAACCAAATAAACCAAGAAATAAGTCCAGATCAAAATAAACCCAAAGGCTCTCGATCTGACCGTCAATCTCTCAATGCTTCTGATCTGACTGATCTAGCATTCATTCTCTCAATCGAAGCTTACCGATCTCAAGCCCTAATCAATCAAACATGATCAGACCAGATCTCACTTTCAATCAGAGATTAAACCCCTTTAAACTGAACCCAAACAATTCAGTCCACACGATCTGACTTAAGTAAGCCATATCATCAAATTGTGCGACCCTGAGGGTTTCCTTTAAATGTCGGTAACGATAACTCACGTTATCACGATCAGTGAGGGGTATCTAGCAACACATCACTGTCTCCCGATATAAAGGAAAGAGTCTTCCAAGACTACACCCAAAAACAGCACAAGTGTGAATCAACATCACTAGGCATGCATATTTCCTTTGCCACTGGATGTTCTTATTGGACAAGCCTGTCAAGCCTGTAACTCCAATATGATAAGCATGATTAGATCAGATGAACATAGTCATCTGGGTATGGCCATACACTTTCTCAATCATCTCATCCGGGGGGGCCCCTTTAGAACATCACACTCCTTAAACAAGGAGACGGCAATCCTATGTCTATCACTAGTGCCCTAACCTGATTCAAGTTCACCATCCAAGATAGTCTATAATCATTATGTTTCAAATGATATTGAACTATCTCAAAACAATGACAATCATCATTTAGAAAACACAAGTGATCTCAAGTCAAAGGAAATGTGCCACTTGTCTCACTCAAGGAATATTCACATTGTGACAAACAATTGAACATCCTAGTAGGGTCTGTCCAGTACATCCAATGTACCCATGAGTCTACACCTTATTCCATGCTCGAAGCATCCTATAAGATTAGAACACATATTAGTCTCAATCATATCAAGGCTGTCTCATGTTCACCAAGATATCTCGACTAAGGACTTATAGCACGTCAGCCTAGCTGAACAGCTTTGAGACATTATTCAGAAGAACATATATTGCAGCAGACAATGTAAACAACTGAATAATAACCATGCCTTTATAAACATAACAGTTTATTACATGATACAGATACATTCCCACAGGCCTCAAACATTAGCCTTAAGGGCATACCCCAACAATCTCCCACTTGCACTTAATCTAATGGTTGAGAAATCTCAAACCCATATTATTACAGTGCTTCTCATGCTTCTGCTGCGCCAGAGGCTTAGTAAGCGGGTCTGCTAGATTGTCATCTGTATGAACCTTGCAGATTTTGATCTCGCCACGATCTATGATCTCCCTGATCAAATGAAACCGTCTCTGTATGTGCTTGGACTTCTGGTGCGACCGTGGTTCCTTTGCTTGTGCGATTGCTCCAGTGTTATCACAAAAGATAACCAAAGGATCTGCACTCGAAGGAACGACACCAAATTCTCTCACGAACTTACGAATCCATACTGCCTCCTTGGATGCTTCCGAGGCTGCAACATACTCGGCTTCTGTTGTGGAATCAGCAACAGTTGACTGTTTGAAACTTTTCCACACCACTGCACCTCCATTCAAGCTAAAAACATAGCCTGATTGCGATCGGAAATCATCCTGGTCAGACTGGAACGAAGCGTCAGTATATCCCTCAATACTGAGTTCTTCCTGACCACCATATATCAAGAACATATCTTTGGTCCTCCGCAGATATTTTAAAATGTTCTTGACTGCAATCCAGTGCGCCACACCTGGATTACTTTGGAAACGACTGGTCACGCTTAACCCGTAAGCGACGTCTGGGCGAGTACACAACATCGCATACATAATGGATCCAATAGCCGAAGCATAAGGCGTATTGTCCATTTCATCTTTCTCAGTCTGTGTTTGTGGACACTGACTCTTCGAAAGACTCAGACCATGTCTGACTGGAAGATATCCTCGTTTAGAATTCTCTAAATGAAATCTCTCCAGGACCTTTTCGATGTAAGTACTCTGGCACAGCCCGAGAAGCCTCTTAGATCTATCCCTGTAGATCTTCACACCTAATACATAGGCTGCTTCTCCTAGATCTTTCATCTGGAAACATTTCCTTAACCATGCCTTAACAGCATGCATTTCAGGAATGTCATTTCCAATGATCAAGATGTCATCGACGTAGAGGACTAGGAAAGTTATCACGCTCCCACTAAACCTCTTATATACACACGGGTCATCCTCGTTCTTGATGAAACCAAAATCAGTGACTGATTCATCAAAATGAATATTCCAGCTTCTTGATGCTTGCTTAAGTCCATAAATAGACTTCTTTAACTTGCATATCTTATGACGATCTGCTGGATTAGTGAAACCCTCAGGTTGTGTCATGTACACATCCTCATCCAGATTTCCATTTAGGAAAGCTGTTTTCACATCCATCTGCCAAATCTCATAATCATAATATGCAGCTATCGCGAAAAGAATCCGAATAGACTTAAACATAGCTACAGGTGAGAAAGTTTCATCATAATCTATCCCGTAGATTTGTTTGAAACCTTTCGCAACTAGCCTGCCTTTATAGGTAACCACGTTACCATCCATGTCAATCTTCTTCTTGAAGATCCATTTACAGCCTATAGGGATAACTCCCGGAGGCGGATCAACCAAATCCCAAACTTGGTTATCTGATATGGAGTCCATCTCGGCGCGCATAGCTTCAAGCCATCTCGCTGACTCCGGTCCACTGACCGCATCTGCATAAGTGAGGGGTTCATCATTATCAATGATGTAGACTCCGTCATAGCGCTCAGGCTGTCGACGAATCCTTCCCGATCTTCGCAGTTCCCGTGATATCTGAGCCTCAGGTTGTTCAATAACCTGATCTACTGGCTCAGGCTCATCCAACTGTGCTTGAGCACTTTGTCCTTCCTCTGGATTCTCATCCAGCTTTATTTCTCTCCCACTGGCCTCTTGCAGAAGAAACTCCTTCTCAAGAAATATGGCCGTCCGAGCAACAAAAACCTTGTTCTCCTTGGGATCGAAGAAATAATAACCCTTAGTTTCCTTAGGGTAACCGACAAAGATACATTTGTCTGATCTGCTCTCTAGTTTCCCAGAGGCGAGCTTTTTGACATAAGCCTCGCAGCCCCAGATCCTGATAAATGTTAAGCTCGGCTGTTTCCCATACCATAACTCATATGGCGTCTTTGAAACGGCCTTGGATGGCACTCGGTTTAGTACTTTTGTAGCTGTTTCCAGCGCAAAACCCCAAAAGGAGTTGGGTAAAGAAGCCTGACTCATCATAGAACGAACCATATCAAGTAACGTTCTATTTCTCCTCTCGGACACACCATTCCATTGCGGTGTTCCTGGCGGAGTGAGCTGTGAGATAATCCCACACTCCTTCAGATAGTCAGTAAACGTATGACTCAAGTATTCTCCACCTCGATCTGAGCGAAGTGCCTTGATATTTCGGCCTAGCTGATTCTGTACTTCATTCTTGAACTCTTTGAACTTGTCAAAAGATTCACTCTTATGTCTCATCAGATAGACATAGCCATACCTACTGAAATCATCAGTAAAGGTAATGAAGTACTGATAGCCACCTCTGGCATGTTTACTAAATGGCCCACACACATCACTGTGTATAAGGTCAAGTAAACCTGAAGCCCTTTGACCTTTGTGAGGAAAAGGTGACTTCGTCATTTTACCCATTAAACAAGCCTTGCATGTATCAATCTCCTTGTAGGAGAATGATCCCAGCAGTCCATAATCATGCAACCGCTTAATGCGTTTCTCGTTTATGTGGCCTAAACGACTATGCCATAGCAAGGTGCTGTCATCAGCATACTTGGCTTTCTTAATATCAATATTTTGTATCGAACTTTCCATGTCCAACACGAATAACCCATTGTTAATTGAACCAGTTGCATAAACAATATTATCAAAAGACAAAATACACTTTGAAATATTGCATTCAAAGGAAAATCCCTTCCTGACAAGAGCAGGAATGGAGATAATATTTTTAGTAATACTGGGAACAAAGTAACAATTGTTTAGTTCCAATACAAGTCCAGATGGTAAAGAAATGAAGTAGTCTCCTACAGCAACAGCAGCAACCCGTGCCCCGTTTCCAACGCGTAGGTCCACCTCATGCTGTCCCACCTGTCTTCTTCTCTTGAGTTCCTGTACATTTGAACAAATGTGAACTCCACATGCAGTGTCCAACACCCATGATATAGAAGAAGAAAACATGACCTCAGTCACGAATATACCTGAGCCAGAAGCGAAGCTTCCCCTCTTATCTCCTTGGAGCGCTTTGCAGTCCTTTTTCCAGTGACCCAGCTGGCCACAGTGGAAACATCTGTATTCCTTGAACCGCTTGACCTTTTGCTTCAGAGCCTTGCTGTAACTCTTGACGGGGGCCTTGCCCTTCTTCCCCTTCTTCTTGTTCCTAGAAGGAACCATTAAGACAGAGGTCGAAGGCTTACCCTTCAGAGTCTCCTCAGTGGTCAAGAGCATATTCAGCAGCTCTGCCGGAGTACAATCGATTTTGTTCATATTAAAATTAATAATGAACGCGTCGAATGAAGGCGGGAGAGACTGCAGAATAATATCCACAGCAAGCTCCTGGTTAATGGTATGCCCCAGTTTCTCTAGAGCCTCCTTGTGCCCAATCATCTTGAGCACGTGAGCTCCCACTGGGCTCCCTTCAGCCAGTTTGCTCTGAAAGAAGAGCTTCGTCAAGTTATAGCGTTCAGTCCTCGCCTGTGCAGCATACAGCATCTTGAGGTTCGCTATAATCTCTATAGCCGACATATCCTCATGCTGACGCTGCAGCGGTGGCGTCATAGACGCTAGCATCAGGCAAGCGACATCAATGCTATCATTGACGTGCTTTTCATAGGCTTCCCGAACCGCCCTTGCGGCGTTCGGAGCGGGCTGCGGCGGTATCGCCGTCTCGAGGACATACAGTTTCCTCTCTGCCTTAAGAACGATCTTAAGGTGTCCAAACCAGTCAGAGAAGTTCGGCCCAGCAAACTTCTCCCTTTCCAGTAGGGATCGCACATTGAAGTTCATGGTGTTCGTTGCTGCAGGTATCTACAACAATGCAAGAACAGCAAGGTCAGTATCAATGTATAAGAATCAATCAGGACTTAAGAATGATTCTTTTTCTCACTATTTTATCTGGCTTGAAAAATCCAACAAAACAGCCCGAAAGAGTAGAACTCTTTTAGTGAGATGGGATCCAGATTTCATACTTGGTCTCCGCGTCCCGCTCAGGCGAGATAAGATGCACAGAGAGTACAAGCACTAATCTCTGGTAGGCAGTCCCTGCCGATCGCCAACCCGTGCGATTCCCCTTCACCTGGGCAGTCCAGCAGACTGTGCCAACTGAGTTGGTACAACACAGTCTCTGACCCCACAGATGGCTGCCTCCATGTGCTACCATATGCGCCACATATGTAGCCTACACGGTCAAGCTGACCCGACCTACTCCCTGGACCACCATGTGCTATGCTGAGCAACGAGAAGGGATAAATCCCTACTCTGTAACACACAGGTGTAATCCCGCACCGTCTGAAGATAGATGGACGTGCCCACTGAGTGGGTACAACACGGCTCCAACGATAATCAGAACAGTGAGGTTTCGCGTCAGAAGGCTTACGAGCTTGATATTTCAGCGTTGGATTTTAATGGTCTTTTATCTTCTTCACTATCATGCAATTCCTATGGTGATAGCAGAAGATAAACTTAATCATGCAATTCTAATATTCAAACATTAAATAAAAGAAAGCATGAATCTTATGTGGTAAAAGCCCATAGCCCTAGTGAGACCTTAACCTAACTTAAGTCTACACTTGCTCTTCATGGGTCTTTTGCTGCTCATCTGGCCCAAACCAGGGCCCAAGCGCCATCTGCAGCTGTGGTGCGCCCACCAGGAATTTGCGCCTGGTCCCAGAGTCAAACCCTGGACCTCCCACCTGGTCAAGCCACTGCTGCATGCGCCTCTGCCAAGTGTGCTCTATGCTCTTGTCTAATTAAATTACAAATTTAACTATCTAGACAAGATTGACACGCAGGTCAATTTCACATTATAAATCAATTGAACTGTGATACGCAGATCACAAAACTAAAAATTAATTTACAATTAATTCCAGGCACGCAGGCCCCAGCACAGCACACATTAAAATGGGCAGCCCACATAAGATTAAATAAACATACATATGCATCAATCAACAATCATGTGATCCATCATAAAAATTAAAATTTTCGAAAACCGCATGGGATCAATTTTAATTTTCCTTATTTGCCCTACAACCTTACAACGGTCCATTACTAGGGATCCACTCATCCATCCTAGTCAGATCCACTGCCCTTGCATGCACCAAGTCCTAACTGACTTGAGTCGACCAAAAGGTCAACCATGCATGCGCCAAGGGCTGAACGACCACACTGAGGTCTGGCAAGCGGGTGTGACCCCGGGCCTAACTCAGGTGCGTTCATGGGTCATCTCAATCAGACATCGCTACACGCCTGTCTGCAGTCGACCTATAGCCACCTCAAGCTTGCGCCAAGGTGCTATCCAGTCGACCCATCAAGGCTGTCAGATAGTCTGATCAGACTGATTTGATCTAACCTAGGGGATAACTTCAACCCTAATAACCCGTCTAAGGGTTTAACGCAGGCGCTTCTTAGATCTACAATGAGTCGCGCAAGTGATATATTTTTTTTTTTTTTGAGAAAAACTACATCATGCGCCAACATACATGCGCAAAGAAAACAAACACAAGTTTCGCTTATGACATGTAAACATGTATTTTTGCATGTATGAAAGATCTAAGCATTTTCGCAAGCATGGATCACAAAATGGCTTAAGCAATCATACAAAAACATGCGTTAACTCCCGCTCTGATACCAATTGAAGAGTCCCCTTGGAGGGGGAGCAAAACCCTAAAATGGCGCAATCAAAGTAGGGGGCAGCGGATAAAGGGTTTCATAGATCGAAGAGCATGTATCATATGATCAACTTAACAAAAAACCGATTGTAAAAGAAGTGATTCGATCCATACCATTGCCATTTCTAGATGGCGCCTTGGAAGAAAGAGAGCAATGAAGATCTCCTCCAAATCGTCACACACAAGATGAGTCTTGGCTCCTTCTTGTCGTCCCTTGTGCTAGCAAGAGTCGTCCAAGGTGTCTCTGATCGAATGCAAAAGGGAAAAGAGAGCTTTTTCTTTCTTGGCGTTTTTCTCTTGTCGCCTTAGACTTCCTCACACGAGAATGCCGCTCGATGACAACCCAAGGAGGCGTCAATTGCGTGAAGAGGCAAGAGAGGGGCGACGTGAGTTCATGGCCACGTTTGAGAAGTGCTAAAAATAGCATCCCACTTCTCCATATGCGATCTTGGGTTTACCCCAATCGCAAATGCCACATCACCATTGAACCATGCGCTCATCCATGAGCTGGTTCAAACCGATTTGGTCCACTAACCAAATAAACCAAGAAATAAGTCCAGATCAAAATAAACCCAAAGGCTCTCGATCTGACCGTCAATCTCTCAATGCTTCTGATCTGACTGATCTAGCATTCATTCTCTCGATCGAAGCTTACCGATCTCAAGCCCTAATCAATCAAACATGATCAGACCAGATCTCACTTTCAATCAGAGATTAAACCCCTTTAAACTGAACCCAAACAATTCAGTCCACACGATCTGACTTAAGTAAGCCATATCATCAAATTGTGCGACCCTGAGGGTTTCCTTTAAATGTCGGTAACGATAACTCACGTTATCACGATCAGTGAGGGGTATCTAGCAACACATCATTGTCTCCCGATATAAAGGAAAGAGTCTTCCAAGACTACACCCAAAAACAGCACAAGTGTGAATCAACATCACTAGGCATGCATATTTCCTTTGCCACTGGATGTTCTTATTGGACAAGCCTGTCAAGCCTGTAACTCCAATATGATAAGCATGATTAGATCAGATGAACATAGTCATCTGGGTATGGCCATACACTTTCTCAATCATCTCATCCGGGGGGGCCCCTTTAGAACATCACACTCCTTAAACAAGGAGACGGCAATCCTATGTCTATCACTAGTGCCCTAACCTGATTCAAGTTCACCATCCAAGATAGTCTATAATCATTATGTTTCAAATGATATTGAACTATCTCAAAACAATGACAATCATCATTTAGAAAACACAAGTGATCTCAAGTCAAAGGAAATGTGCCACTTGTCTCACTCAAGGAATATTCACATTGTGACAAACAATTGAACATCCTAGTAGGGTCTGTCCAGTACATCCAATGTACCCATGAGTCTACACCTTATTCCATGCTCGAAGCATCCTATAAGATTAGAACACATATTAGTCTCAATCATATCAAGGCTGTCTCATGTTCACCAAGATATCTCGACTAAGGACTTATAGCACGTCAGCCTAGCTGAACAGCTTTGAGACATTATTCAGAAGAACATATATTGCAGCAGACAATGTAAACAACTGAATAATAACCATGCCTTTATAAACATAACAGTTTATTACATGATACAGATACATTCCCACAGGCCTCAAACATTAGCCTTAAGGGCATACCCCAACACCATGGTCATTTAAAACAAGTCCAGTTTAAATGACTCGAAGTAGTACTAATCTGTTGTTTCTTGGTTGTTGTAGAACAATGGCTGTGAACAATGGCAGATGATCACTGCGATCTACCCTGGAAAGGGATAAGTTGGTTGGATCCAACTTAA
This sequence comes from Costus lasius, assembly GCA_027563935.2. Lineage (NCBI taxonomy): Eukaryota > Viridiplantae > Streptophyta > Magnoliopsida > Zingiberales > Costaceae > Costus > Costus lasius. The sequence continues at coordinate 87,792,763 of CM050450.1, read as the reverse complement.
AGGATTGGTATATTAATTTGAGAATTGTGCTTAAGCTCGAGAGGAAGCTATATGTCATTGAGAAGCCAATTCCTGAACCACTTCCATGCTTGGCCTCGGCGGCTGAGAAGGATGCTTATGATAAGCATCAAGCTGATACTTCGGAGGTTGCACAATTGATGCTAACCAACATGTCGCCCGAGCTTAGAGGGCAATATGAATCTAAGAGTGCCTCTGAAATTATTTCTAATCTAAGGCAGCTCTTTGATGCATTGGTTGAGCTCAACCCTCCCAAAGTAAACATTCAGTGCGTTGAGCCCAAAGGCTTAACTAATACATTGAAAACAAAGATGGAAAGAGTCAGGAATAATAAGTGCTACTCATGTGGAGGACCACCTCACATGATAAAGTACATAGTATGACTTCAGAATGAGAAGAAGAGAGGCAAGGCTTCGTCTTCATGCTCAGGTATTTATGTTACAGAAGTCAACCTTTCTACTTCTATGTCATGGGTATTGGATACCGCATGTGGAGCTCATATTTGTACAAATATGCATGGGCTCAAGAAAAGTAGATCGGTGCGGCTTGGAGAGATTGACCTACGCGTTGGAAACGGGGCAAAGGTTGTTGCTGTTGCTGTAGGCGTTTTGACTCTCTCCTTGCCTTCTGGACTTCAATTAGAACTAGACAATTGCTTTTGTGTACCTTCGCTAACAAAGAACATTGTATCCATTCCTTGCTTGGCGAGGAAAGGATTTAAATTTGAAATAAATAAGAACTCCTGTTCTTTTTCATTTGCAAATATGTTCTATGGGAAGGGTACTTTATGCAATGGTCTGTATATCTTGGATATGGAAAATTCTGTTTGTAAGATAAGCAATAAAAGGACCAAACTGAGTGGTTCAGTTGGTGCTTTCCTATGGCACTGTCGATTAGCCCATATAAACAAGAATCGCATCCAACAACTCCATGCAAATGGATTGTTAGATTCAAGTTCCTTGGAGGAATTTGATACTTGTGAACCTTGTTTATTAGGGAAGATGACAAAGGCGCCCTTCACCAAGATTGGTGAGAGGGCAGAAGGTTTATTGGATCTCATACATACTGATGTGTGTGGGCCCTTCAATAAACAAGCCAGAGGAGGGTACAACTACTTCATTACCTACACTGATGACTTCAGTAGGTATGGTTATGTCTACTTAATGAGACATAAATCTGAATCCTTTGAGAAATTCAAGGAGTTCAAGAATGAAATAGAGAACCAGCTTGGAAGATCCATTAAAGCTCTTCGATCAGATCGAGGTGGAGAATACCTGAGTGGTGAGTTCTTTGACTATCTGAGAGAGTGTGGGATCATATCCCAACTCACTCCTCCTGGAACACCTCAATGGAATGGTGTGTCTGAAAGGAGAAATCGAACTTTATTGGATATGGTTCGATCCATGATGAGTCATGCAACTCTACCTTCATCATTCTGGGGGCATGCACTAGAAACAGCTTCTCTAATACTGAATAATGTTCCATCTAAGAGTGTCTCCAAAATACCATACGAGGTATGGAGTGGAAGACGCCCTAATCTCACGTTTATCAGGATCTGGGGATGTGAGGCTTATGTCAAACGTCAGGATTCTAGCAAGCTAGAACCTAGATCTGATAAGTGTGTGTTTGTGGGGTATCCTAAGGAAACTAAAGGATACTACTTCTATGTCCCAACCGAGAACAAAGTTTTTGTTGCTCGGGGTGCTGTCTTTCTAGAGAAAGAATTTCTTATGAAAGAAGTTAGTGGGAGGAAGTTTGACTTGGATGAGGTCCAAGTGCAAGCACAAGACAATGAGATGGAATCTGAGCCACCTGCACCGGTTGCTAGGCAACCTGAGGCTCAGACACAGGTCCCGCGTAGGTCTGGGAGAATTCGTCGTGCACCTGAAAGGTATGGGTCGCTACCGACCCAACACGATGGGATCTTCATCATTGAGGATGAACCTAAAACCTATGATGAGGCGGTCAGTGGACCGGACTCCGAGAAATGGCTTGACGCCATGAGATCTGAGATGGATTCCATGTCGGCTAACCAAGTCTGGGATTTGGTTGAGCTGCCTGATGGGGTAAAACCCATAGGGTGTAAATGGGTCTTCAAGAAGAAGACAGACATGGATGGAAAAATAGTTACCTATAAGGGTAGACTAGTGGCTAAAGGATTTAAACAAGTCAACGGGGTGGACTATGATGAAACCTTCTCGCCAGTTGCCATGATTAAATCCATTCGGATTCTACTTGCTATAGCTGCATATCATGACTATGAGATATGGCAGATGGATGTGAAAACAGCATTCCTTAACGGGAAGCTGACTGAGGATGTGTATATGACACAACCTGATGGCTTCATCCATCCTGCAGAGGCTAATAAGGTCTGCAGGCTAAAGATGTCCATTTATGGATTAAAGCAAGCATCTTGAAGTTGGAATCTTCAATTTGATGAGGCTGTGAGAGATTATGGCTTTATCAAAAGCGAAGATGACGCCTGTGTATACAGAAAATTCAGTGGGAGCTTGGTGACTTTTCTGGTCTTGTATGTTGATGACATACTGCTCATCGGAAACGACATCCCTAGTCTTCAAGCTATGAAGACATGGTTGGGGAAGTGTTTCGAGATGAAAGACTTAGGGGAGGCCACCTATATTCTAGGCGTGAGGATCTACCGGGATAGATCCAAGAGGCTCTTGGCCCTTAGTCAAAGTACTTACATTGATAAGGTACTAGAGAGGTTCTACATGGAGCAATCCAAGAAAGGATACCTTCCAATGAGACATGGCCTTACTCTCTCAAAGAGCCAGTGTCCTACAACACAGGCTGAGAGGGATGACATGAGTCGAATTCCTTATGCTTCGGCAGTAGGATCGATCATGTATGCAATGTTATGTACTAGACCAGATGCGGCATATGCTGTGAGCATAACCAGCCGATACCAATCCAATCCAGGTCTGCAGCACTGGGTGGCTGTAAAGAACATCCTAAAGTATCTGAGAAGAACTAAGGATTTGTTCTTGGTCTATGGGGGATAGGAAGAGCTCAGTATGCAGGGCTATACTGACGCATCATTCCAGTCTGACCCTGACGACTTTAGATCGTAGGCCGGCTATGTGTTTAAGATAAATGGAGGCGTTGTATGTTGGAAGAGCTTCAAGCAATCCACCATAGCAGATTCTACAACCGAAGCTGAGTATGTGGCTGCTTCTGAGGCAGCCAAGGAAGCTGTTTGGATAAGGAAGTTCTTATGTGATCTTCAAGTGGTACCTAGTGCAATGAATCCCATTGAACTCTACTGTGACAACAATGGAGCAATTGCACAAGCCAAGGAACCACGGTCTCATCAAAGATCCAAACACATACTCAGAAGATTTCACCTGATCAGAGAGATCATTGACAGAGGTGATGTCAAGATTAGCAGAGTAGACACAGAGAACAATCTGGCAGACCCATTGACCAAGGCTTTGGCGCAGCAGAAGCATGATGGTCACGCTAGAGATATGGGGTTGAGATTCCTCAACTTCTAGGTCTTAGTGCAAGTGGGAGATTGTTGGTGTATATGCCCTAGGACCTAGTTTTGGTCAACTTATGTACTACTTGACACTGATATTTATATATCATTCTGGCATTGTCATTATCATTGTTTGACTACACCTGCGATTGTGTACTTACATGATAATGTCCCTGGAGACAGATTGGATCTGTGCTCGAATTATAATCCCCAGTCGATGTACCTTAGTGGATATGGGACAGCTATGGTACTTGAGAGACTGGTATGTGGGCTGGTTAGGCACGTGGTGCTAACGCAGACACATGGGTATATCATTGGGGATATACTGGATAGACCCGCTATGAGGCTATGACTTGGTGTCATGAGTTATCCTCATAAGTGACAGGAGATGCATTGATCCCTTGACTTGAGGTCATTGATCATTCTATATGGTTAGGGACTTGCTTTGATACAACCTAACACCTTGCCGTAGCTGGGAGGTCATAATGGCTGTTATTGAGCATGTCACGACCCATATGAGAAGATCAATGGACAGACATAGGATTTGCCCCTTCCCTAAGGAAGTATGATATCCATGGAGCTCCTTTATCGTTCTATGACTGAGAGTGTATGGCCATACCCAGGTGAGAACCTGTTTTAGTCATAGCCATGTGATTGGATGAAAACAAGTGGTGACACACTTGTCCAATCGGATATCAGTACGGCAAAGAGAATGTAATGCATCTATACCCAGTTGCGATGATGGGGATGTCGATGTCGATATCCATTCCAACGACCTGGGTAGCAGCGATGCACTGCTAGGTGCCACTCACTGCTTGTGATGACCTTTGGTCAGCACTGCCAGTGTCAGAGGAACCTACAGGGTCGCACACCTTGATACTTGAGTTCTCGTATTGATCGGGAAGCCTTATGATCGAGTTATTGGATAACTCAGATCTAATTGGGAGATTTCATCAGCGCCAATGGGCCTGATGAGATGGAAGAATGTTATTGGAGCCAAACTTCATTTTTGGCAGGTTGACCCGTATTTGACCATGGTTGGTCACATTTGGATTAGGGTTGCATTGGATTGGATCCAAGTGCTTAATCGACCTATGCAATGATGTTTGGGCTAGCTCATTATCCAATGAGGCCCAATAACAAGTTCTCATGAAGAGATGAGAGGATAAAAGGGTATAATGGGGAGAAACATGAACCATTAGGCGCCTAGGGGTATAATGGGGTCATGTTGGCGCCTTTGCTTCATTATGGAAGTAAAGGGCGCCTCCCCCTCTCTTCCTAGGATGGAATGCATGCCTCTATGGCATTGCTTGAGGCGCAAGGCAAGGCCTTGGCGCACAAGGAAAGGCGTGGGAACAAAAGGTAAGGTTGAATGAGAATTATGGAAATGTCTTGGAGACTTTCCTTATCTCAAACCTCCTCATCCTAGCCCTACACTTGTCATGATCCTAGCCATTACTCTAACCGCCTCTTGCCCTATAAATATGACCCTAGTCGCCCCCTCTTGTAAGTAATTAATCCTTGAAGGCGTGAACACAAGGAGAGGGGCGAGTGCTTGAAGCAAGGGCGCATCTTCCATAACCGCAACCCTCTTCCTCCTTTCCTCTTGGCGCAAGGAGATCTAGGGCTTGGCGGCTTGGGCGGTTTTCCCTCTTCACTTGGCGCATCTTTTCTCTGAGTGGCGCAAGAGAAGTAAAACATCTCCCTAAGGCTTGGATCTTCTTCCCGAGGCTAGCACCGGGCGTGGAAGAAGAGAACTCAAGAGATCCGTGTGTGCGAGACTGCAGAGGGCGCACACTTGGACGCCTACATCGGCATCGCTCCATATTGCTCTTAAGGTATTTCCTAACTCATCGTGTCGACTCCCTTGCTTGCGATCTTCACTGGGTTTTTGGGACTGGCCTGTTTCGGGGACATTCTTCCGCTGCGAAAAATGTATGTCCATAACTCTAAAAATTGTAAAATGTCCCCAGGGTTTCCCAACAAATGCTTGGAGCAAGGCCAGCAAGTTTCAATCAGATCCTAGTGTTCATACACTGGATAGCTATGAAAGCAACCCTTCGTACTTGGGAAGTATAAAGGATTGAATTTTAGTCTGTGATACACAGGAAGAACTTTGTGTACAGGGGTACACAGACACTTCGTTTCAGTCTAATGACTATCGTTCACAGCCAGGATTTGCGCTTTGCCTTGATGTGGTGTTGTAGGCTGAAAGAGCATTATGCAAACCATAGTGGCAAATTCTACAATTAAGGCTCAGTACATTGCAGCTTCTTGCGGCAGCAAAGGAAGCAGCTTCATTCATTTGAACTTGATTTACTTCCTGGTGCTTGATGGTTCAGTATAGTTCTTACTGGGGCCGTAAGCATGTGTAAAGGAACTTAGCACTCAAGTATGTACTACAGCGATATCATCTGATCTTGGAGATCATGGATAAAGATGATGATTCAAACTTGTTAAAATAAACACAGATAACAATCTGGAAAACCCACTGACATAGCCCCTAGCACAGCGGAAGCTAAATAAGTCATACTAGAGACATAGGAACTAATTAAACATCAGTTACCCTTGGTCTTAGTGCAAGTGGGAGATTGTTGGTGTATATGCCCTGCAGACTAATGTATGGACATGGTCAGGCATTGTTTGAATGTACTTTGATAGAATTAATGAAATTGATATAATCAATAAAGGCATGGTCGTTATTATGCATATTGCTTTACCTGCGTTGATGTATTGAATTGCATAGATAATGTCCCAGGAGTTTGGATTGGATCCATTCTCATAAGTAATCCCTGGTCAAGGTGCCTTAGCCAATATGGGATAGCTTTGGTGCATGTGAGACTGGTGTATGGGCTGGTTAGGTGCGGGGCACAATAACGCAGACATACAGGTGCATTGGATGCACTGGAGTGATCCACCATGAAGATTGACTTGTCTAGTCAACAAGTCAATCTCACATGCAAGAGGTTTGCATTGATCCTTAGACTTGAGGTATTCATGTCTAGATATGATGATGGGTATGTTTTGATACAGTCTTACGTCTCTCCGTAAATGGGTGATCAAAACGACTGTCATTGGACATATCATAAGTCATGTAGAGATATGGATGACCAATGGTAGGATTTGCCCCTTCATTAACTGGAAGTTTGATATCCACTTTGGGGCGCCCCACCTCATTGGTGCATGACAGGAATGTGTGGCCACACTGATTGAGTCATGACCAATAGATTGGATTAATAAATATGGACTAATCCAATGGCGGGATATCAGTTTAGGCAAAGGGATCTAGAATGCATGGGAATCCTCGTTGGTTGTTAGGGAGTTGTTGCCAGATGACTTAAGTCCTATGACATGGGTAGTAGTGATGTGTTGCTAGATACCTCTCACTATTTATGTTGATATTCAATCATCATTGCCATCGTCATTAGGATCCTACCGGGTCACACGCAATAGACTCTTGACGTTGTTTTATGATCTAGAAATCTTGGAATATATTTGAGTTCATTATTTTGAGTCCAAGATAGATTCATGGTTGAACCTGAGTCCAATTGGGATTCATGGGTTTGTATATATATCCTAGTCAAGTTGGACTTGAACAAGGGATTATATACCATGTTGGATTCGAATCCTAATTTAGTTAGGAGTTGGAATCCTAATCCTATTAGGAATTGGAATCCTAATCCAACTAGGAGTTGGAATCCTAATCTAATTACGAGTTGGAATCCTAACCCTATTAGGAATTGGAATCCTAATCCAATTAGGAGTTGGAATCCTAATTTAATTATGAGTTAGAATCCTAACCCTATTGGGAAATAGAGTCCTATTCCAACTAGGAGTTGGAATCCTAATTCAATTAGGAGTTGGAATTCTAATTCTACTAGATATGAGAATCCTAATCTAATTAGGATTCAAATCCTAATGAAAATTAGATTTGGATAAGGCCCATAGTGGTTGGGCGCAAATCCTAATCCAACTAGGATTCAAATCCTAAAGAGAATTGGATTTGGATAAGGCTCATTGTGTTGGGCGCAAATCCTAATCCAATAAGGATTTATTTCCATGGGCCTAATTAGTGTTGAGATCCAAATCCAATTAGGGATTGTGGATTAAATCTAATTGAGGCAAGTTTGAATCCTAATAGGAGTTGGAAATACACTTGGCACATGGGATAATTCCATATATGGAATTTGCGCCAATGTGAAGTGTATGAATCCTTTTGGAAATTGGTTCCCTCAATTGGAAACTATCTTGGACGTGTGAGGCTGATATGTTGGCAAATATGGCTTGATTTATTCAAGCAAAGATTTGGCCAATCATATATGGAAAGTCCTAATTAAATTGGAACTCAAATTAGTCCTCTTGATATGGGAAGAAGCTTGATTCTTTCCAAGCTGCATGATGCGCCAATTCAAGGAGGTTTATGGCTGAACTCTTATGGTAATTCCTTGGAGGAATTGCGCCAAGAGCATAGAAGGAAAGAGAGGTGGCGGTTTGGCTTGGTTGGTTATAAAAGAAGGGGTATGCGCCCCCTCTTGAGATGATCATTGGATGAACATCAAGTGCAGAATTCTTCTTGAGGAAAAGGCAACTTGGAGTTGCGCAAGCCCTAGAATTCAAGCCGCCCTCTTCTTCTTGTGGAGCGCCACCCTCTCTTCTCTTCCTCTTGTCTTTGGCCAAGAGTCTCCAAGCAAGGAGATAAGTTGGCGTGAAGAGCAAGGAGGAAGGAGAAGGAGATTCCAAGAGGTGATCTCCTCTTCCCGAGGCTAGCACCGAGCGTGGAAGGGAGCAACGTTGAGAAGGTCGACGCGTGGATACTTGTAGAGGACGAGCACTTGAGCGTCTTCAACTTGGCACCTTCATCCTAACAAGCAATAGAGGTACTAACCCTAACACATCCTTGTGTTCTCTCTCTCGCATGGATCCTTGGGAAAGGAATGTGTTTCGGGTGTAATGCTTCTTCCGCTACGTCCTGGGACTGCAAATTTTTTAAATTACACCCGGCATTCCCCAACAATGATGGCAGTGAAGACGCGAATGTCAAACACGGGCGTGACTCCAAGCACGGGCAAGCCGTGTTCGCTTATATGGATTTCGACGATGCCAAGCATGAGCGTGACTCCAAGCACGGGCAAGCCGTGTTTGCTTCTGTGGATTTCGGTGACTTTGAACACGGCCGTGCTCACCATCAAGGCCAGGCCGTGTTGGCCACTGACGACTCATTACAGCCCCGATGACCTCACTTTGATGTGCACTGGCCCGCCTACCATGTTGCTCCACCCCATGACGATCCAAAGTAGCCCAACAAGGTGGAAATCCGGCGATCCCAACGCCAAAGTAAGCCCCCAGACCGTTTCTTGGGCGTCATTAGCCCTCTTTCCATCCATACTGAAGTGGCGCAGCCCAAGGGCACTACAAGTCAACCCTCTGAAGATCCAACCCCGGGTGGGCCGCGTAATCTGATTAGCAACACGGCCCAAGAACGAGCTGCGACGGTGGTGACCCAGCCCACAACATCAAAGTTCTGCTGTCTTGTTGCCGTATGTTCGAAGCGCGTCTAGACCGCACCTGTACAAGGACACAGAATCACGTCCCCCCTTCCCCAAGGAATATTAGTTAGGAGTTTGTTACATTTTGTCTTTAGTCGCAGCTTGACCACCTTAGTGGCCTGCTAGAGTAGGTAGTTTGTTAAAGTTAAGTGTCTTGTGTGTATTTTGTCTTGTTCCCACCCCTCTATTCTATAAAAGAGGAGGATGGGCTGTTGTGTTTTTCAGTTCTCTTGGAGTGGAGAGACCTCCTGGTGCGTTGGAGTCGCCAGCATTTGTAGAAGTCGAGCCGGAGCCTCACCTTCGTCGTTGTTCGGGTCGAGGACCCCTCGATTCCAAGTTGTTTCCCGCTTTCAGCTTGAAGTAAATCCCACCCTTCCGGTGGGTCAGGTTCGCCAGTTTCTCATTTCCGTTGTGTGTTCCTTCGCTGTGATTTTCTCCTTTCACCCCACGTTGTTCCCTCTTCGGAAGAGTGGTTGGTTCTTGTGTTCTTTGCCTTGTTTTCAGCTACAAAGGCCGGCGAGCTACGTCCTACGCAATCACTGCCCATCGCGCGGCTGAGCTTAACGTGCCAACTGAGTTGCGAGGATTGCTTAAAATTTGCTTTGAAGTTAGTGTGCTGCGTTAATAGTTGGGTGCCGTCGCTTTTCATTCGCATTAGCCCTAATCGAACTCGTCGCCATTTTCGTCACATTTTCTACCGGTTTCTCCTGCACTTTCCGAAGCGTTTCTCCTTCCCTCGTCTCACGACCCTCTCCCGTTTTACGTGCATTGTGTAAAATCCCTAGAGTACGGCTTAAGTACCCTCCCTCCTATTAGACGCTACATCAATTCTGGTATCAGAGGGCGTTGCGCGTTCGATTCTTATCGGGCGCACGATCCCCCCTTCATCGCATTACATATTTCTGCATTCCTTCGGTGTTTTCAGCATCTCGCATCTCCCTTGTTTGTGCATGGTGACTACGAGGTCACAAGTCATGTCCTCCCAATACCCCGACACTATCCCTGAAACCCAAGAGTCGGCCCAGCCTTCGGAAGGGGCTAACTCCCATCTAGAGTCCTTGGGCGCGCTAGAGGCACGAATTGATGTGTGGATTGATGCGAAGCTTGCTGCGTTGTCCACACACGTGGATGCCCAACAAACCCGCACCGACGCCAAGTTTGATCAGGTTATGGATGGACTCCAACACCTCATTAGTCGCCTTGGACCCATGGAGCATGAGCACCCGCACTCGGCAAACCCTCCGGTGTCTGCAAACCCAGCCCTTACTAGAGAGTTACCCCCTGTGGCCGCCCCTACCCGGCCGCGTGCCCATGAGGAAGATTGGGGCCGCACCCGAACGTTCGAGGCCCCTAGGAACCCCGCTCTTGGGGATGAGCCCCTAGAAGATGATGACGTATGGGCCGCCCAAGGCCCGCAGCCCAATGGCCATTTAGGCCACGCTTGGGCCGCACCCCGAACCCCAGCCCCCACATGCGTTGAGTGTCCCCGGGTGGATGACAATTTCCTTTGCTATGTCCAACACACCCCTGCACCTTTCAAGGGTGGCCTTGACCCCACTGAATTCCTCGATTGGGTCGCGTCCGTTGACGCGTATTTTGATCTCACCCGAGTCCCACCCGACGCCCGAGAGTGGTATGTGTGCACCTTGCTAGAGGGCCCTGCATGTTTGCATTGGGAAAACGTGGAGCGCCAGAACGCGCAGCAGGCTTTACCCCCGATCACCGAGTGGGCGGAGATGCATTACCGCCTCCGCGAGCGGTATGTCCCTGCCTCGTATAGGCAGCGTCTTCTTGACCAGTATAGCCGACTCCACCAGGGTTCCAGTACCGTCGAGGAGTTCCGTCTCACCTTCGAGATGCTCCAACTCCATTGCAACTTGCAAGAGGACCCCGAGATATCCTTGTCCAAATTTAGGAATGGCCTCCGCGCTGAGATCCATTGAGTCCTACCTACGTATGGCTCGGAGACTTTCGACCAAATGTTCCAGTGTGCTCGAGACATCGAGCAAGATCTTCGCGCCACTGCCAAGCGTGTCGACCTGGTTCCCCTGCGGCGCCCCCATACGGGTGGTCCCCCACACCCTCATCCAGACCCACGACCCGTGCACTTGACCCATTAGCCCCTTAGGCATCCGCCCCTTGAGGCTACGCCCTCTCAGCCCACTTGGGAAGAGAAGGGCAAGGCCCCGATGGTTGGCACCTCAGGTCGCATTACCTGTTATAACTGTTTGCAACCGGGTCATATGTCGTGAGAGTGTCCAAAGAAACAAACCTGAGCTGACACGGGTCCGGCTCGTGTCACTACCATAACCCCCGCTGAGCACGACATCGAGGCGGAGTGTTACACTAGCGGCAAGGAGTCGGGTCCGTCTGCGCTTGTTGTTCGTTGCACCTTGGTCCAGCCCGCACCCGCCGAGGATTGGAGGTGCTCGGGCATTTTTACTACTTACATAAACTTCAATGGGCACTCATGTAAGATTGTCATCGACGGTGGAAGTAGCTTGAACGTGGTCTCGGACCGCGGTCACGCGCTTCGGCCTTCCCCTTGAGCCCCATTCGAGACCCTACTCCATTGCTTGGGTCGATGCCACAAGCCTCCCGGTTACACACCAGTGTCACGTTCCCATCGCGTTTGGGAACTACCGCAAAAAGGTCTTGTGCGATGTTGCGACTATGGATGTTGCCCACGTCCTCCTCTGCCGCCCATGGCTGTACGATAGGGACGTAGTTCATTATGGTCGGTCGAACACCTATGTGTTCAACCTTGACGAGCAGAAAATCCGGTTGATTCCAACTCCACCTAAGGAGCTCTGAGCGTCCACTTCTAAGGGTGTGATTACACTGTCGGTTCCAGTCCCTCAGCGTGCCCCCATGGTTTCCCTCATGCGCACCCCGGCATTGGTTCGTGAGGCCCATGAGGCCAAGACTGTCTATGCGCTCATGGTGCGCGAGGTTCAGGATCCCGTCCCTTGTTCCGACCCGACGCCTCCCATCGAGGTGTCTGCCCTGCTAGCCGAGTTTAGCGACATCAGCCCCGAAGACCTACCTCACGGTCTCCCCCCGGAGAGAGAGATTCAGCATGCTATTGACCTTATCCCGGGAGCACCCCTCCCAAACCTCCCCCACCATCGCCTTAACCCTTTGGAGCACGCTGAATTGCAGCGTCAAGTGGATGATCTCCTCGCTAAGGGGTACATCCGTGAGAGCCTCAGTCCTTGCGCCGTCCCCGCGCTCCTTACGCCCAAGAAGGACGGGTCATGGCGCATGTGTGTTGACAGCCGTGCCATTAACCAAATCACCGTCAAGTATAGGTTTCCCATCCCTCGACTTGACGACATGTTAGACCAAATTTCCGGTGCGTCGTGGCTCTCCAAACTGTTGGTGTATATGCCCTAAAGACCAATGTATGGACATGGTCAGGCATTGTTTGAATGTACTTTGATAGAACTATTACTCTTTATATAGGCATAGTCGTTATTATGCAGACTTCTCTACCTACGTTGATGTATTGAGTTGCATAAATAATATCCCAGGAGTTTGGATTGGATCCATTCTCTTAAGCTATCCCCAGACAAGGTACCTTAGCAGATATGGGACAGCTTTGGTACATGTGAGACTGGTGTATGGGCTGGTTAGGTGCGGGGCACAGTAACGCAGACATACAGGTGCATTGGATGCACTAGAGTGATCCACTGTGAGGATTGACTTGTCTAGTCAACAAGTCATTCTCACATGCAAGAGGTTTGCATTGATTCTTAGAATTGAGGTATTCATGTCTAGATTTGATGATGGGTATGCTTTAATACAGTCTTACGTCTCTCCGTAATTAGGAGATCAAAACGACTGTCATTGGGCATGTCATAAGTCATGTAGAGACATGGATGACCAATAGTAGGATTTGCCCCTTCCTTATTGGAAACATGATATCCACTCGGGGCGCCCCACCTTATTGGTGCATGACAGGAAAGTGTGGCCACACTTGTTGAGTCATGACCAATGCATTGGATAATAAACTTGAGACTAATCCAATGGCAGGATATCAGTTTAGGCAAAGGGATCTATAATGCAATGGGAATCCTCGTTGCTTGTTAGGAGTTGTTGCCATAAGGACTTAAGTCCTATGACATGGGTAGTAGTGATGTGTTGCTAGATACCCCTCACTACTTATGATGTTTACATCATTGCCATCGTCATATGGATCCTACGGGGTCACACGCAATAGACTCTTGACGTTGCTTTAATCAGAAGCCTTATGATCAAGTTATTGGATAACTTGGATCCATTTGGAAGACTTCATCAGCGCCAATGGGCCTGATGAGTTGGAAGAAAGTTATTGGAGCCAAACTTCATTTTTTGCAGGTTGACCCGAAATTGACCTACATTGGTCACATTTGGATTAGGGTTGCATTGGATTAGATCCAATGGCTTAATCAACCCATGCTATGAAGTTTGGGCTAGCTCATTATCCAATGAGGCCCAATAATTAGTTGTCATGAAGAGGAATTGGCTTAAAAGGGTATAATGGGGAGAAATCTCACCCCATTGGCGCCTAGGGGCATAATGGGGTGAGGGAGGCACCTTTGCTTCATTATGGAAGTAAAGAGAGCCTAGCCCTTCTTCCTTGGATGGAATACTTGCCTCTAAGGCAAGTCTTGGGGCTGATATGGCTTGAGGACTCTTTTGGAAAGAGCTTGGGCGCATATGAGAAGTAGGAAGATGTTTATGGTAAAGTCTTGGAGACTTTCCTTATGAACCCTACATGCGCCCAAACCCTTACCCTAGCCGAAACTCCTCATGCATGTTGCGCCTAGCCACTTATCCTTTGATGGTAAGAATGCATTTGAGGTATGTCTTGGGCTGATATAGTGTTTGGACATTTATGGATAGGTTGAATGAGGTTTATGGTAAAGTCTTGGAGACTTTCCTTGCCTCAAGACACCTCATCCTAGCCATACACTTGGCATGATCCTAGCCCTTGCCCAAACCGCCTCTAGTCCTATTTATAGGACCCATTGTCGCCCTCTCTAGTTGATGAACGCTTGGAGACGTGAACACACATAGAGGGGCGAGAGCAAGGCAAAGGGCGACAACATCAAGGTGGTGCAACCCTTCTTCCTACTAGTGGCCGAAAGTCTTCTCCTTCCTCTCCTCTTGGAGTGACTCGGAAAAGGACTTGGTGGTGTGACTTCCTCTCAATCTTCCTCAAGGCCGAAGCTCTTCTTCTCCCTCTTCTCTTGGAGTGAAGAGGATAAGAAGTTGGCGGCATCTTCCTTGCACTTGGCGCATGAACCTTGGAGGTGGCACAAGAAGAGTGAAGGAACCCTAAGGCTCGATTCTCTTCCCGAGGCTAGCACCAAGCGTGGAAGGGAGCAACGATCAAGGAGTCAACACGTGGATACTTGTGGAGGGCGAACACTTGGGCGCCTTCAACATGGCTTCGACGTCTAGACAAGCAAAAGAGGTACATCTCTAACACATCCTTGTGTCTTCTCTCTCACATGGATCCTTGGGACCGGAATATGTTTCAGGTGTAATGATTCTTCCGCTGCGTCCTGGGACTGCAAAATTTTAAATTACACCCGGTATTCCCTAATAGTGGTATCAAAGCTACATGCGAGAAACACAAGGTGTACGTTTGCTTGTGTGAAAATTTTTTTAAAATTTTTCTCCTATCCATGCGCGTTTCAGTTAGAAAGCGTTTTTCATCCAATCTTCTCTTCTCAACTTTATGGCCGAAACTTGAATCTTGTTTGTGCTTGATTTAAGACCAAAGGCGCACGTAGGTTTTGTCAAGTAGGATGGGCATTGTGTCTTCGGACTGGCCGGGTCTCTTGATCTGACAAAACTGCCAGCCGATAGAGTCTATGAAATCATGATGGAACTTGATCTAAATTTTGGCATGAAATTGGTTAAGAGAGTGCTTTGGATGATGTTGGCACATAAGGTGCTAAAATTTGACTTTTTCGGATTTTCAAATTTTACATGCGCCACTTGATTGGGTTGATATGGTTATAGCGAGTGCCCTCCTGTGTTGTGATGTGGAAGCATGTTTCCACTTGTGATGAATGCTTGTAAAATCCCTTCCCACCTGCGTGTGGTTCTCTCCCTATCTTGTTGTAAAGAATTTTTCATCTTGTTTAGAATAGATGTAGAATTATATGATAGGTTAAGGCTTCATCTTGACAACAAGGAGTCTTCTTCAATCGGAGTCAGAAGTGGTGCCAGCTTTGGAAGCATGGTGATGGACTTGCGGTCTAAATAAGAACATATGCTTTCGGCTTCTGGCATGGGCTGATCTGCTTTAGGGACTCGCAACCCTTGGATGCATGATAACATGTCACATGGCTCGTGACAAGTTATGTGTATGAAAAGGGCTATGACCATATCGACCAAAATAGCATGCCTGTGATGGTTTATTATTTTGTCCATAGCATGCCTGTGATGTTTTTCCTTTGCTGCTATAACCATACGAAAACTGCATGCTAGAAAAGAATAAAACAAACATGCAAAAACTCTCAATACAATATCAAGTCGATAAGCCTTCTAATGCGTAGCCCTCATCAAACTATCGATCGGTGGTGTTGTGAACTGTTTCCCACCCTCGTGGGACACACCCACTTATCTTTAGAAGGTGTGTGGTGACAATGATATCCCCAGTCCAGTTTTAACCTGGGCGTGCCTTCGCAAGGAAATTTGTTGGCCCTGGGCATAACGGTTAGGACCAGACTTGACCAGTTTTTCATATGTCATCGACATGATGAATTACTAGAGGCAGCTGTTGAGAGGATAGGGTTTTGTGTTGTATCCAGCCCTCGCTGGACACAGGGCGCCTAGTCTGTCTTAACTAAGAGGAATTGTGCATGGCACAATTGGCTGGCATGCCTACCTAAGGAAACATGAGACTCTCTGTGCATCTCAACTCACCCTCGTGAGTCGCGGAGACCTTATGTGAAATTAGGATCCTACTCACCTATTTCCATGTTGAGTTAGAGAGTTCTCAACTTGTTTTGGAAGTAGTGGGAGCATAGCATTTAATTTAAAGTCCTTGTTAAATGCTTTATCATTGTACTTACTTTACTTATTTGCTTATTGTAGAAGGCATCTCCTGATCTAAGATTGAAACTTTATAAACATAAACTGGATGGGACAAATTGGACAAAATGGTTCAAGATTTTGTCCAAGATACTGGAACAAGAAAATAAGGTGCATCTTCTTGAAAGACCTCCATCCCAACCCAGTGTCTATTTCACTAATGATTGGGAGTGGAATGTCTATCTTGAACATTGTGAAGATAACAAACAGTACACTGCTCTTGTCTTAGAGTGCATGACCCCAGAGGTCAAGGTTGAATGTGATGAGATGGGGATCTATGATCTAATCATACATCTCAAAGGTCTCTTCACACCATGCTCTACAGACAATGATCAGGAGAGTTATGTTGGATCTTCAGAGTGTGTGCCTGAATCTGAGAATGACCATGGTTCTGTATCTTCGAAGCTAATACTTCGGAAGACTAGGAATGCATGGGTATTTCGAAGAGGATTAATGGCCAAGAAGAGCATGGCAAAAAGGAAGGGATGTAATCCATCCGCTTCAGGTATTGTGTTACCGAGGTCTTTTGTCTACTTCTTATTCATGGGTACTGGGTACCGTATGTGAGGCTCACATATGTTTTACATGTGCAGGAGCTCAAAAGAAGTAGGACGAAGAGGCTTGATGGCATCGACTCTCGGGTCAGGGACGGAGCATTGGATGCTGCTGTTGATATCATCTCACTGCCTTGAAGACCTTATATAGAACTTTGCTAATATGTATCAGCTTTGTATTAGAACATCATTCCTTTTGGAAAGGACTTCAGTTTGAAATAATAAATAATATTTTTTTTAATCTGAGATGTTCTATTGAAGTGATACAATTGACAATAGTTTTTGGTTCTATATATGACACAAGATTAGATCTAATGATTCAATAAAACATCCTCATATAGCATTGTCTCTTGAACCATAGAACAATGGTCACATCAAAGGTCCATAGGACCATTGGGATCATTGTCCTTTCAGGATTATGATACATGTGAGCCTAGTTCAAAGGAACAATGTGACATATGCTGCCTTCACCGCAAAGGGTGGAAGGAGTAGTGGCTTGTTGGATCTAATACACAAAAATGTAAATGGACCCATGTAAACAAGCACTAAGAGGAGTTATATGTACTTCATTTAAGTGTGGGTATGCCTTACGCAACCCAAGAACTTTGGAAAAATCAAAGAAGATCACAAATGAAGTATTGAGTCAAATTGAAGGATCTGTTAAAGCATCTTGATTGGATCAAGATGATTAGTGGAGAATTTGATGACGGTCCTAAGAAGTGTGGAGTTATCTCACAGCTTACTTAGTGTTGGTGTATGTGCCCTAGGACCTAGTTTTGGTCAACTTATGTACTACTTGACATTGATATTTATATATCATTCTGGCATTGTCGTTATCATTGTTTGACTACACCTGCGATTGTGTACTTACATGATAATGTCCCTGGAGACAGATTGGATCTGTGCTCAAATAATTGTCCCTAGTCGATGTACCTGAGTGGATATGGGACAGCTCTGGTACTTGAGAGACTGGTATGTGGGCTGGTTAGGCACGTGGTGCTAACGCAGACACATGGGTATATCATTGGAGGATATACTGGATAGACCCGCTATGAGGCTATGACTTGGTGTCATGAGTTATCCTCATAAGTGACAGGAGATGCATTGATCCCTTGACTTGAGGTCATTGATCATTCTATATGGTTAGGGACTTGCTTTGATACAACCTAACACCTTGCCGTAGCTGGGAGGTCATAACGGTTGTTATTGAGCATGTCACGACCCATATGAGAAGATCAATGGAGAGACATAGGATTTGCCCCTTCCATAGGGAAGTATGATATCCATGGAGCTCCTTTATGGTTCTATGACTGAGAGTGTATGGCCATACCCAGGTGAGAACCTGTTTTAGTCATAACCATGAGATTGGATGAAAGCAAGTGGTGACACACTTGTCCAATCGGATATCAGTTCGGCAAAGAGACTGTAATGCATCTGTACCTAGTTGCGATGATGGGGATGTCGATGTCGATATCCATTCCAATGACCTGGGTAGCAGCGATGCACTGCTAGGTGCCACTCACTGCTTGTGATGACCTTTGGTCAGCACTGCCAGCGTCAGAGGAACCTATAGGGTCGCACACCTTGATACTTGAGTTCTCGTATTGATCGAGAAGCCTTATGATCGAGTTATTGGATAACTCGGATCTAATTGGGAGATTTCATCAGCGCCAATGGGCCTGATGAGATGGAAGAATGTTATTGGAGCCAAACTTCATTTTTGGCAGGTTGACCCGTATTTGACCATGGTTGGTCACATTTGGATTAGGGTTGCATTGGATTGGATCCAATTGCTTAATCAACCCATGTAATGAAGTTTGGGCTAGCTCATTATCCAATGAGGCCCAATAACAAGTTCTCATGAAGAGATAATAGGCTAAAGGGGTATAATGGGGAGAAACATGAACCATTAAGCGCCTAGGGGCATAATGGGGTCATGTAGGCGCCTTTGCTTAATTATGGAAGTAAAGGGCGCCTCCCCTCTCTTCCTAGGATGGAATGCATGCCTCTATGGCATTGCTTGGGGCGCAAGGCAAGGCCTTGGCGCACAAGGAAAGGCGTGGGGCACAATAAGGAATGGTTGAATGAGAATTATGGAAACGTCTTGGAGACTTTCCTTGTCTCAAACCTCCTCATCCTAGCCCTACACTTGTCATGATCCTAGCCATTACCCTAACTGCCTCTTGCCCTATAAATTTGACCCTAGTCGCCCCCTCTTGTGTGTGATCAATCCTTGAAGGCGTGAACACAAGAAGAGGGGCGAGTGCTTGGAGCAAGGGCGCATCTTCTTTCTTCCATAACCGCAAGCCACTTCCTCCTTTCCTCTTGGCGCAAGGAACATTAGTGCTTGGCGTTTTGGATAGTGAAGTAGAGTATCTCCCTAAGGCTTAGATCTTCTTCCCGAGGCTAGCACCGGGCGTGGAAGAAGAGAACTCAAGAGATCCGTGTGTGCGAGACTGCAGAGGGCGCACACTTGGATGCCTACATCGGCATCGCTCTTCATTGCTCTTAAGGTATTTCCTAACTTGTCGTGTCGACTCCCTTGCTTGCGATCTTCACTGGGTTTTTGGGACCGGCCTGTTTCGGGGACATTCTTCCGCTGCGAAAAATGTATGTCCATGACTCTGAAAATTGTAAAATGTCCCCGGAGTTTCCCAACAGTGGTATCAGAGCAACTTGCAAGACTCGAACGATGTTTTATGCTTTTCTTCCATGCTCACATGCCATATCTCTATTTTCGTAAATAGCATGATGCATGGCAATCGATTTTTCTAAAAGTAGAAAAATTAGGGTTTCTTGTTTCTATCATCCTCTCAATCTCTTTTGGATATTTGGACTATTTTTCTTGTTTAATTTAAAGATCAAAGGCGCACGTAATTTTGTCAAGTAGGACAGGCATTGTGTCTTCGGACTGGCCAAGTCGCTTGATCTGACAAAATTGCCAGCCGAAAGGATCTCTGAAATCATCATGAAAAATAAATCGCAATAAACCAAAAGATTTGTGAGAAGAAGATGAGAAAAAGAGACTAGTTTTATGAAAAAATAAAATTTCAGATTTTATGTTTTTCATGAGCATGTAGAATTGCATGAGTAAATACCTTGATTGTGCATGATGTTGTGATCATTAATCAAACCCCCCTTTGCATGCCTGCGATGTATCCTCGTGAGGCCTGCGTGCCGCTTTTCTTTTTGCTTTTGACTAAGAAGAAGATTAGGGTGGCGCATGTGATTGGAGGTTAGCGCATGCATACCTTGGATGGTGATGCAACAAGCAAGAGGCGCAAACCTGCTTAGTGGCGCAAGACCATGGCATTGGCCGAACCTATGGGGAACTTTTAAAGTGTACCTCTAGGGTTTGAGAGCTAAACCATGAGAGAAGGACCTTGGAGCCAACCTTGAAGTTCAAGCTAGAGGTCGGCTAGGCTAGGTCTAGTTTTTGGGGCTTGAGTTCTAGGACAAGAGTTGAACCTATTTCATGGCATGGATTGGTTCAATGTCTTGTATAGGATATGATCAGATCATCCTTTACTGCTTTTATTATTATCTGCAGAAGCATGCCAGAAATATTTTACCGTTATGTTATCACTATAGGATTGCATGCCTGTAATGATAGACATAAGATAAAACTGAGATGATGAGACCTTAAACAAAAACCCTCAATTAAAATATCAAGTCTGGTAGCCTTCTAACGCGTAGCCCTCACTAAGCTATCGATCAGTGGTGTTGTGAATTGTTTCCCACCCTCGTGGGACACACCCACTTATCTTTAGAAAGTGCGTGGTGGCAATGGTTTCCCCAGTCCAGTTTTAACCTGGGCGTGCCTTCGCAAGGAAACTCGTTGGCCCTGGGCATAACGGTTAGGAATGGACTTGACTAGAAGTTCACATGTGCTGGGCACATGGTGAAAGTCTAGAGGCATCGTTGAGAGGTAAAGGTTTCATGTTGTATCCAGCCCTCGCTGGACATGAAATGCCCAGACTGTCTCAACAAGGGGAGTTGCTTGGAGCAACCAGCCGGCGCGCCCACCTGAGGAAACATGGGTTACTTTGTGCATCTTATCCCACCCTCGCGGGACGCGAAGCCTCATGTGAAATAAGGATCCCATCTCACTAGGAAGTCTTAAACTTCCCGATTGACTTTGTGGGTTGTCAATGCGAATTTAAAATAGTGAGAGTAGAAAACATTTAAAACAAGTCCAGTTTAAATGATTCAAAGTAGTACTAATCTGTTCTTCTTGGGTGTTGTAGAACAATGGCTACGAACACTGGCGGATTATGTTAGGGTATGCCCTTAAGACTAATGTTTGAGGTCTTGGGATTGTAACAGTATCATGTAATAAACTGTTTTGTTTATAAAGGCATGGTTGTTATTCAGTAAGCTACATTGTCTGCTGCAATATATGTTCTTCTGAATAATGTCTCAAAGCTGTTCAGCTAGGCTGACATGCAGTTATGTCCTTAGTCGAGATATCTTGGTGAACATGAGACAGCCTTGATATGGTTAAGACTAATATGTGTTCTAATCTTATAGGATGCTTCGAGCATGGAATAAGATGTAGACTCATGGGTACATTGGATGTACTGGACAGACCCTACTTGGATATTCAATTGCTTGTCACAATGTGAATAATCCTTGAATGCGACAAGTGGCACATTTCCTCTGACTTGAGATCACTTGTGTTTTCTAAATGATGATTGTCATTATTTTGAGATAGTTCAATATCACTTGAAATATAATGATTATAGACTATCTTGGATGGTGAGCTTGAGTCAGGTTAGGGCACTAGTGATAGACATAGGATTGCCGTCTCCTTAATTGGAGTGTGATGTTCTAAAGGGGCCCCCTGGATGAGATGATTGAGAAAGTGTATGGCCATACCCAGATGACTATGTTCATCTGATCTAATCATGCTCATCATATTGGAGTTACAAGCTTGACTTGCTTGTCCAATAAGAACATCCAGTGGTAAAGGAAATTTGTATGCCTTGTGAATTGATTCACACTTGTGCTGTTTTTGGGTGTAGTCTTGGAAGACTCTTTCCTTTATATCGGGAGACAGTAATGTGTTGCTAGATACCCCTCACTGATCGTGATAACGTAAGTTATAGTTACCGACATTTAAAGGAAACCCTTAGGGTCGCACAATTTGATGATATGGCTTTCTTAAGTCAGATCGTGTGGACTGAATTATTCGGGTTCAGTTTAAAGGGATTTAATCTCTGATTGTAAGTGAGATCTGGTCTGATCATGTTTGATTGATTAGGGCTTGAGATCGGTAAGCTTCGATTGAGAGAATGAATGCTAGATCAGTCAGATCAGGAGCATTGAGAGATTGACGGTCAGATCAAGAGCCTTAGGGTTTATTTTGATCTGGACTTATTTCTTGGTTTATTTGGTTAGTGGACCAAATCGGTTTGAACCAGCTCATGGATGAGCGCATGGTTCAAAGGTGATGTGGCATTTGCGATTGGGGTAAACCCAAGATCGCATGTGGAGAAGTGGGATGCTATTTTTGAATAGCACTTCTCAAACGTGGCCATGATCTCACGTCGCCCCTTTCTTGCCTCTTCATGCCTTTGACGCCTCCTTGGGTTGTGTTCGAGTGGCATTCTCGTGTAGAGGAAGTCTAAGGCGACAAGAGAGATAAACGCCAAGAAGAAAAGCTCTCCTTTCCCTTTGCATTCGATCAAGACGCTTTGGACGATCCTTGCTAGCACAAGGGACGACAAGAAGAAGCACATCTTCATCTTGTGTGTGACGATTTGGAGGAGATCTTCGTTGTTCTCTTACTTCCAAGGCGCCATCTTGAAATGGCCATGGTATGAATCGAATCACTTCTTTACAATCGGTTTTGTTAAGTTGATCATATAATGCATGCTCATTGATCCTATGAAACCCTTTATCCGCTGCCCCCTTTCTTGTTTGCGCCACCACGGGGTTTTCGCCCCCTTTGGGGAACCATCAATTGGTATCAGAGCGATGGTTAACGCATGTTTTTGTATGATTGCTTAAGCCATTTTGTGATCCATGCTTGCGAAAATGCTTAGATCTTCAATACATGCATAAATACATGTTTAGTTGTCATAAGCGAAACTTGTATTTGTTTTTCTTGCGCATGTATGTTGGCGCTTGATGTAGTTTTTCTCAAACAAATATCACTTGCGCGACTCATTGTAGATCTAAGATGCGCCTGCATTAAACCCTTAGACGGGTTATTAGGGTTGAAGTTATCCCCTAGGTTAGATCCTGACAGTCTGATCAGACCATCTGACAGCCTAGATGGGTCGACCAGATAGCACCTTGGCGCATGCTAAAGGTGGCTATAGGTCGACTGCATCACAGGCGTGTAGCGATGTCTGATTGAGACAACCTGTGAACGCACATGAGTTAGGCCCGGGCTCACACCCGCTTGCCAGATCTCATTGTGGTCGTTCAGCCGTTGGCGCATGCATGGTTGACCTTTTTGGTCGACTCAAGTCAGTTAGGACTTGGTGCATGTAAGGGCAGTGGATCTGACTAGGTTGGATGAGTGGATCCCTAGTAATGGACCGTTGTAAGGTTGTAGGGCATATAAGCAAAATAAAATTGATGCCCATGGGGTTTTTCGAAAATTTTATTTTAATGACTTGATCACATGATGATTGATGCCATGTGTTTGTCTATTTATTCTTATGTGGGCTGCCCATGTTAAATCTGTGCTGTGCTGGGGCCTGCATGCCTGTATTAATATGTAAATTAATTATTGTGATCTGCGCATCACATTGCTTTTAATTTATAAAATGTAATTGACCTGCGTGTTAATCTTGTCTAGATAGTTAAATTTGTAATTTAATTAGACAAGAGCACAAAGCACACTTGGCAGAGGCGCATGCAGCAGAGGCTTGACCAGGTGGGAGGTCTAGGGTTCGACCCTAGGACCTGGCGCATTTTCCCTGGTGGGTGCACCAGAGCTGCAAATGGCGCTTGGGCCCAAGTTTGGGCCAGATGAGCAGCGAAAGCCCCATGAAGAAAAGCAAGTGAAGACTTAAGTTTCTTAAGGTCTTACTTAGGCTATGGGCTTTTACCACATAAGATCCATGCTTTCTTTTATTGCTTAAATATTAGAATTGCATGATTAGTTTATCTTCTGCTATCACCATAGGAATTGCATGATAGTGAAGAAGATAAAAGACCGTTAAAATCCAACGCTAAAATTTCAAGCTCGTAAGCCTTCTGACGCGAAACCTCACTGTTCTGACTATCGTTGGAGCCGTGTTGTACCCACTCAGTGGGCACGTCCATCTATCTTCAGACAGTGCGGGATTACACCTGCGTGTTACAGAGTGGGGATTTATCCCTTCTCGTTGCTCAGCATAGCACGTGGTGGTCCAGGGAGTAGGTCGGGTCAGCTTGACCATGTAGGCTACATATGTGGCGCATATGGTAGCACATGGGGGCAGCCATCTGTGGGGTCAGAGATTGTGTTGTACCAACTCAGTTGGCACAGTCTGCTGGATTGCCCAGATGAAGGGGAATCGCACGGGTTGGCGATTGGCTGGGACAGCCTACCAGAGATTAGTGCTTGTACTCTCTGTGTATCTTATCTCGCCTGAGCGGGATGCGGAGACCAAGTATGAAATCTGGATCCCATCTCACTAAAAGAGTTCTACTCTTTCGGGCTGTTTTGCTGGATTTTTCAGCCAGATAAAATAGTGAAAAAAAGAATCTTTCTTAAGTCCTGATTGATTCTTAACATTGATACTGACCTTGCTGTTCTTGCATTGTTGTAGATACCTGCAGCAACGAACACCATGAACTTCAATGTGCGATCCCTACTGGAAAGGGAGAAGTTTGCTGGGCCGAACTTCTATGACTGGTTTGGACACCTTAAGATTGTTCTTAAGGCAGAGAGGAAACTGTATGTCCTCGAGACGGCGATACCGCCTCAGCCCGCTCCGAACGCCACAAGGGCGGTTCGGGAAGCCTATGAAAAGCACGTCAATGATAGCATTGATGTCGCTTGCCTGATGCTAGCGTCTATGACGCCACCGCTGCAGCGTCAGCATGAGGATATGTCGGCTATAGAGATTATAGCGAACCTCAAGATGCTGTATGCTGTACAGGCGAGGACTGAACGCTATAATTTGACGAAGCTGTTCTTTCAGAGCAAACTGGCTGAAGGGAGCCCAGTGGGAGCTCACGTGCTCAAGATGATTGGGCACAAGGAGGCTCTAGAGAAACTGGGGCATACCATCAATCAGGAGCTTGCTGTGGACATTATTCTGCAGTCTCTCCCGCCTTCATTCGACGCGTTCATTATTAACTTTAATATGAACAAAATCGATTGTACTCCGGCAGAGCTGCTGAATATGCTCTTGACTACTGAGGAGACTCTGAAGGGTAAGCCTTCGACCTCTGTCTTAATGGTTCCTTCTAGGAACAAGAAGAAGGGGAAGAATGGCAAGACCCCTGTCAAGAGCTACAGCAAGGCTCTGAAGCAGAAGGTTAAGCGGTCCAAGGAATACAGGTGTTTCCACTGTGGCCAGCTGGGTCACTGGAAAAAGGACTGTAAAGCGCTCCAAGGAGATAAGAGGGGAAGCTTCGCTTCTGGCTCAGGTATTTACGTGACTGAGGTCATGTTTTCTTCTTCTATATCATGGGTGTTGGACACTGCATGTGGAGTTCACATTTGTTCAAATGTACAGGAACTCAAGAGAAGAAGACAGGTGGGACAGCATGAGGTGGACCTACGCGTTGGAAACGGGGCACGGGTTGCTGCTGTTGCTGTAGGAGACTATTTCATTTCTTTACCATCTGGACTTGTATTAGAACTAAACAGTTGTTACTTTGTTCCCAGTATTACTAAAAATATTATCTCTATTCCTGCTCTTGTCAGGAAGGGATTTTCCTTTGAATGCAATATTTCAAAGTGTGTTTTATCTTATGATAATATTGTTTATGCAACTGGTTCAATTAACAATGGGTTATACATGTTGGACATGGAATGTTCTATACAGAAAATTGATATTAAGAAAGCCAAGAATGCTGATGACAGCACCTTGCTATGGCATAGTCGTTTAGGCCATATTAACGAGAAACGCATTAAGCGGTTGCATGATTATGGACTGCTGGGATCATTCACCTATAAGGAGATTGATACATGCAAAGCTTGTTTGATGGGCAAAATGACGAAGTCACCTTTTCTTCACAAAGGTCAAAGGGCTTCAGGTTTACTTGACCTTATACACAGTGATGTGTGTGGGCCATTTAGTAAACATGCCAGAGGTGGCTATCAGTACATACCCATATCTACTGAAATCATCACCTTTACTGATGATTTCAGTAGATATGGGTATGTCTTTTTAATGAGACACAAGAGTGAATCCTTTGACAAGTTCAAAGAGTTCAAGAATGAAGTACAAAATCAGCTAGGCCGAAATATCAAGGCACTTCGTTCTGATCGAGGTGGAGAATACCTAAGTCATGCATTTACTGACTATCTGAAGGAGTGTGGGATCATCTCACAGCTCACTCCACCAGGAACACCGCAATGGAATGGTGTGTCCGAGAGGAGAAATAGAACGTTACTTGATATGGTTCGTTCTATGATGAGTCAGGCTAATCTACCTTACTCCTTTTGGGGTTTTGCACTGGAAACAGCTGCAAAAATACTAAACCGAGTGCCATCCAAGGCCGTTTCAAAGACGCCATATGAATTATGGTATGGGAAACAGCCAAGCCTGACGTTTATCAGGATCTGGGGCTGCGAGGCTTATGTCAAAAAGCTCGCCTCTGGGAAACTAGAGAGCAGATCTGACAAATGCATCTTTGTCGGTTACCCTAAGGAAACTAAGGGTTATTATTTCTACGATCCCAAAGAGAACAAGGTTTTTGTTGCTCGGACGGCCATATTTCTTGAGAAGGAGTTTCTTCTGCAAGAGGCCAGTGGGAGAGAAATAAAACTGGATGAGAATCCAGAGGAAGGACAAAGTGCTCAAGCAGAGTTGGATGAGCCTGAGCCGGTAGAACAGGTTATTGAACAACCTGAGGCTCAGACATCACGGGAACCGCGAAGATCGGGAAGGATTCGTCGTCAGCCTGAGCGCTATGACGGAGTCTACATCATTGATAATGATGAACCCCTCACTTATGCGGATGCGGTCAGTGGACCGGAGTCAGCGAGATGGCTTGAAGCTATGCGCGCCGAGATGGACTCCATGTCAGATAACCAAGTTTGGGATTTGGTTGATCTGCCTCCGGGAGTTATCCCAATAGGCTGTAAATGGATCTTCAAGAAGAAGATTGACATGGATGGTAACGTGGTTACCTATAAAGGCAGGCTAGTTGCGAAAGGTTTCAAACAAATCTACGGGATAGATAATGATGAAACTTTCTCACCTGTAGCCATGTTTAAGTCTATTCGGATTCTTTTCGCGATAGCAGCATATTATGATTATGAGATCTGGCAAATGGATGTGAAAACAGCTTTCCTGAATGGAAATCTGGATGAGGATGTGTACATGACACAACCTGAGGGTTTCACTGATCCATCAGATCGTCATAAGATATGCAAATTAAAGAAGTCCATTTATGGACTTAAGCAAGCATCAAGAAGCTGGAATATTCGTTTCGATGAATCAGTCACTGAATTTGGTTTCATCAAGAACGAGGATGACCCGTGTGTATATAAGAGGTTTAGTGGGAGCGTGATTACTTTCCTAGTCCTCTACGTCGATGATATCTTGATCATTGGAAACGACATTCCTGAAATGCATGCGGTTAAGGCATGGTTAAGGAAATGTTTCCAGATGAAAGATTTAGGAGAAGCAGCCTATGTATTAGGTGTGAAGATCTACAGGGATAGATCTAAGAGGCTTCTCGGGCTGTGCCAGAGTACTTACATCGATAAAGTCCTGGAGAGATTTCATTTAGAGAATTCTAAAAGAGGATATCTTCCAGTCAGACATGGTCTGAATCTTTCGAAGAGTCAGTGTCCACAAACACAGACTGAGAAAGATGAAATGGACAATACGCCTTATGCTTCGGCTATTGGATCCATTATGTATGCGATGTTGTGTACTCGCCCAGACGTCGCTTACGGGTTAAGCGTGACCAGTCGTTTCCAAAGTAATCCAGGACAGGCACACTGGATTGCAGTCAAGAACATCTTAAAATATCTTCGGAGAACCAAAGATATGTTCTTGATATATGGTGGTCAGGAAGAACTCAGTATTGAAGGATATACTGACGCTTCGTTCCAGTCTGACCAGGATGATTTCCGATCGCAATCAGGCTATGTTTTTAGCTTGAATGGAGGAGCAGTGGTGTGGAAGAGTTTCAAACAGTCAATCGTTGCTGATTCCACAACAGAAGCCGAGTATGTTGCAGCCTCGGAAGCATCCAAGGAGGCAGTCTGGATTCGTAAGTTCGTGAGAGAACTTGGTGTTGTTCCTTCGAGTGCAGATCCTTTGGTTATCTTCTGTGATAACACTGGAGCAATCGCACAAGCAAAGGAACCACGGTCGCACCAGAAGTCCAAGCACATACAGAGACGGTTTCATTTGATCAGGGAGATCATAGATCGTGGCGAGATCAAAGTCTGCAAGGTTCATACAGATGACAATCTGGCAGACCCGCTTACTAAGCCTCTGGCGCTGCAGAAGCATGAAAACCCCTATAATAATATGGGTTTGAGATTTCTCAACCATTAGATTAAGTGCAAGTGGGAGATTGTTAGGGTATGCCCTTAAGACTAATGTTTGAGGTCTTGGGATTGTAACAGTATCATGTAATAAACTGTTATGTTTATAAAGGCATGGTTGTTATTCAGTAAGCTACATTGTCTGCTGCAATATATGTTCTTCTGAATAATGTCTCAAAGCTGTTCAGCTAGGCTGACATGCAGTTATGTCCTTAGTCGAGATATCTTGGTGAACATGAGACAGCCTTGATATGGTTAAGACTAATATGTGTTCTAATCTTATAGGATGCTTCGAGCATGGAATAAGATGTAGACTCATGGGTACATTGGATGTACTGGACAGACCCTACTTGGATATTCAATTGCTTGTCACAATGTGAATAATCCTTGAATGCGACAAGTGGCACATTTCCTCTGACTTGAGATCACTTGTGTTTTCTAAATGATGATTGTCATTATTTTGAGATAGTTCAATATCACTTGAAATATAATGATTATAGACTATCTTGGATGGTGAGCTTGAGTCAGGTTAGGGCACTAGTGATAGACATAGGATTGCCGTCTCCTTAATTGGAGTGTGATGTTCTAAAGGGGCCCCCTGGATGAGATGATTGAGAAAGTGTATGGCCATACCCAGTTGACTATGTTCATCTGATCTAATCATGCTCATCATATTGGAGTTACAAGCTTGACTTGCTTGTCCAATAAGAACATCCAGTGGTAAAGGAAATTTGTATGCTTTGTGAATTGATTCACACTTGTGCTGTTTTTGGGTGTAGTCTTGGAAGACTCTTTCCTTTATATTGGGAGACAGTGATGTGTTGCTAGATACCCCTCACTGATCGTGATAACGTAAGTTATAGTTACCGACATTTAAAGGAAACCCTTAGGGTCGCACAATTTGATGATATGGCTTTCTTAAGTCAGATCGTGTGGACTGAATTATTCGGGTTCAGTTTAAAGGGATTTAATCTCTGATTGTAAGTGAGATCTGGTCTGATCATGTTTGATTGATTAGGGCTTGAGATCGGTAAGCTTCGATTGAGAGAATGAAAGCTAGATCAGTCAGATCAGGAGCATTGAGAGATTGACGGTCAGATCAAGAGCCTTAGGGTTTATTTTGATCTGGACTTATTTCTTGGTTTATTTGGTTAGTGGACCAAATCGGTTTGAACCAGCTCATGGATGAGCGCATGGTTCAAAGGTGATGTGGCATTTGCGATTGGGGTAAACCCAAGATCGCATGTGGAGAAGTGGGATGCTATTTTTGGATAGCACTTCTCAAACGTGGCCATGATCTCACGTCGCCCCTTTCTTGCCTCTTCACGCCTTTGACGCCTCCTTGGGTTGTGTTCGAGTGGCATTCTCGTGTAGAGGAAGTCTAAGGCGACAAGAGAGAAAAACGCCAAGAAGAAAAGCTCTCCTTTCCCTTTGCATTCGATCAAGACGCTTTGGACGATCCTTGCTAGCACAAGGGACGACAAGAAGAAGCACATCTTCATCTTGTGTGTGACGATTTGGAGGAGATCTTCGTTGTTCTCTTACTTCCAAGGCGCCATCTTGAAATGGCCATGGTATGAATCGAATCACTTCTTTACAATCGGTTTTGTTAAGTTGATCATATAATGCATGCTCATTGATCCTATGAAACCCTTTATCCGCTGCCCCCTTTCTTGTTTGCGCCACCATAGGGTTTTCGCCCCCTTTGGGGAACCATCAGATTATCACTGCGATCACTCCTTGATAAGGATAAGTTAGTTGGAACTAACTTTATGGACTGGCATCGGAACTTGAGGATAGTCCTCAAGCTCGAGAAGAAGCTGAAAAGGGGTGAAACCCTAAACGCATGCACTTCTAAAATTTTGCATGGGCGGAAATAAGGATTTCATGAAGATCGCATGTGGCATGAACATATGATCAACTTAATGTCTGCAAAGATCAAGTTGTGATCTTACCATTGCCATTGGTCGGAAGGCGACATGGAAGCAAGAGGGCGATGCGGCTCTCCTCCAAAGTGGACGCACACAAGATGGCGATGGCTTCCTCCCTTGGCGTGAACCTTGTGCTAGCAAAGCTCTTCAGGGTGTCCTTGATGCGTGAAGGAGATGAGATGATTTCTTTCCTTGGCTGGCCGAATCCCTCCTTCAACACTCGTGGAGGCGAGTCACACGAGAGGAAGAGCAAGAGAGAGGCGAGAGTCTTCGAACGTGGAGGCGTCTTCAATTTGGAAAACCGATTTCCAAATATAGTAAGCGCTCATGCGTTCAAGCATTCACTCCAAGTGAACCGTTCGCAACTCCTTCTCCCTTTGAACCATGCGCTCATATGATGAACCGGTTCAATTGAATTTGGTTCAAAGACCAAATCAAACCAAGCCTTGGTCTAGACCTTATAAAACCGAAAGGCTCAAGATCTAACCACACATCTCTTGATGCTCTTGATCTCATCGATCTAGCATCAATTCTCTCGATCGAAGCTTACCGATCTCAAGCCCTAATCAATCAAACATGATCAGACCAGATCTCACTTCCAATCAGAGTTTAAATTCCTTTAAACTGAACCAAAACAATTCAGTCCACACGATCTGACATAAGTAAGCCATATCATCAAATTGTGCGACCCTAAGGGTTTCCTTTAAATGTCGGTAATGACAACTTACGTTATCACGATCAGAGAGGGGTATCTAGCAACACATCACTGTCTCCCGATATAAAGGAAAGAGTCTTCCAAGACTACTCCCAAACCATAGCACAAGTGTGAACCCAAGTCACTTGACATATGTGTTTCCTTTGCCACTGGATGTTCTCGTTGGACAAGCGTGTCAAGCCTGTAACTCCAACATGATGAGAGTGGTTAGATCAGATGAACATAGTCATCTGGGTATGGCCATACACTTTCTCAACCATCTCATACAGGGGGCCCCTTTAGAACATCACACTCCAACTAGGAGAGGCAATCCTATATCTATCACTAATGCCCTAACATGACTCATGCCCATTATCCAAGATAATCTATAACCATTATATTTCAAATGATATTGAACTACCTCAAGACAATGCCAATCATCATTTAGAAACACAAGTGATCTCAAGTCAGAGGAAATATGCCACTTGTTTGCATATAAGGATTATTCACATTGCGACAAACAATCGAACATCCTTAGTAGGGTCTGTCCAGTACATCCAATGCACCTATGAGTCTACATCTTATTCCATGCTCGAAGCATCCTATAAGATTAGAACACATATTAGTCTCAATCATATCAAGGCTGTCTCATGTTTACCAAGATATCTCGACTAAGGACTATACTACATGTCAGCAAAGCTGAACACCATTGAGACATTATTCAGAAGTACACATATAGCAGCAGATAATGCAACAACCTGAATAACAACCATTGCCTTTATAAACATAGTTTATACATGATACTGATAATAACCCAAGGCCTCAAACATTAGCCTTAAGGGCATACTCCAACAATCTCCCACTTGCACTTAATCTAATGGTTGAGAAATCTCAAACCCATATTATTACAGTGCTTCTCATGCTTCAGGTGCGCCAGAGGCTTTGTAAGCGGGTCAGCTAGATTGTCATCTGTATGAACCTTGTAGATCTTGATCTCTCCTCGATCTATGATCTCACGGATCAAATGAAACCTTCTCTCTATGTGCTTGGACTTCTGGTGCGATAGTGGTTCCTTTGCTTGTGCTATTGCTCCAGTGTTATCACAGAAGATAACCAATGGATCTGCACTCGAAGGAACAATACCAAGTTCTTGAACGAACTTACGAATCCACACTACCTCCTTTGATGCTTCTGAAGCTGCAACATACTCGACTTCTGTTGTGGAATCAGCAACAATTGATTGTTTGAAACTTTTCCACACCACTGCTCCTCCATTCAAGCTAAAAATATAGCCTGATTGCGATCGGAAATCATCCTGGTCAGATTGGAATGAAGCGTCAGTATATCCTTCAATACTGAGTTCTTCCTGACCTCCATAAATCAAGAACATATCTTTGGTCCTCCGAAGATATTTCAAAATGTTCTTGACCGCAATCCAGTGTGCCTTACCTGGATTACTTTGGAATCGACTGGTGACGCTTAACCCGTAAGCGACGTCTGGGCGAGTACACAACATCGCATACATAATGGATCCAATAGCCGAAGCATAAGGCGTATTGTCCATTTCATCTTTCTCAGACTGTGTTTGAGGACACTGGCTCTTAGAAAGATTCAGACCATGTCTGACTGGAAGATATCCTCTTTTAGAATTTTCTAAATGGAATCTCTCCAGGACTTTATCGATGTAAGTACTCTGGCACAGCCCGAGAAGCCTCTTAGATCTATCTCTGTAGATCTTCACACCTAATACATAGGCTGCTTCTCCTAAATCTTTCATCTGGAAACATTTTCTTAACCATGCTTTAACGGCATGCAGTTCAGGAATATCGTTTCCAATGATCAAGATATCATCGACGTAGAGGACTAGGAAAATAATCACGCTCCCACTAAACCTCTTATATACACACGGGTCATCTTCATTTTTGATGAAACCAAATTCACAGATTGATTCATCAAAATGAATATTCCAGCTTCTCGATGCTTGCTTAAGTCCATAAATGGACTTCTTTAATTTGCATATTTTATGACGATCTGATGGATTGATGAAACCTTCAGGTTGTGTCATATACACATCCTCTTCTAGTTTTCCATTAAGGAAAGCGGTCTTCACATCCATTTGCCAGATCTCATAATCATAATATGCTGCTATCGCGAGAATAATCCGAATAGACTTGAACATGACTACAGGAGAGAAAGTTTCATCATAATCTATCCCGTAGATTTGTTTGAAACCTTTCGCAACTAGCCTGCCTTTATAGGTAACCACGTTACCATCCATGTTAATCTTCTTTTTGAAGATCCATTTATAGCCTATAGGGATTACTCCCTGAGGCGGATCAACCAAATCCCAGACTTGGTTATCTGACATGGAGTCCATCTCGGCTCGCATAGCTCTAAGCCATCTCGCTGATTCCGGTCCACTGACCGCATCCGCATAAGTGAGGGGTTCATCATTAATGATGTAGACTCCGTCATAGCGCTCAGGCTGTCGACGGATCCTTCCCGATCTACGCGGTTCCCGTGATATCTGAGCCTCAGGTTGTTCAGTAACCTGTTTTATTGGCTCAGGCTCATCCAACTGAGTTTGACTACTTTGTCCTTCTTCTGGATTCTCATCCAGCTTTATTTCTCTCCCACTGGCCTCTTGCAGAAGAAATTCCTTCTCAAGAAAAATAGCCGTTCGAGCAACAAATATTTTGTTCTCCTTGGGATCAAAGAAATAATAACCCTTAGTTTCCTTAGGGTAACCGACAAAGATACATTTATCAGATCTGCTCTCCAGTTTCCCAGAGGCGAGCTTTTTGACATGAGCCTCGCAACCCCAGATTTTAATAAATGTCAAGCTCGGCTGTTTCCCATACCATAACTCATATGGAGTCTTTGAAACGGCCTTGGATGGCACTCGGTTTAGTACCTTTGCAGCTGTTTCCAGTGCAAATCCCCAAAAGGAGTAAGGTAGAGTAGCCTGACTCATCATTGAACGAACCATATCCAATAAGGTTCTATTTCTCCTCTTGGACACACCATTCCATTGCGGTGTTCCTGGCGGAGTGAGCTGTGAGATAATCCCACACTCCTTTAGATAGTCAGTAAACTCTTGACTCAAGTATTCTCCACCTCGATCTGAGTGAAGTGCCTTGATATTTCGGCCTAATTGATTCTGTACTTCATTTTTGAACTCTTTGAACTTGTCAAAAGATTCACTCTTATGTCTCATAAGATAGACATAACCATACCTACTGAAATCATCAGTAAAAGTAATGAAGTATAAATAGCCACCTCTGGCAAGTTTACTAAATGGCCCACACACATCACTGTGAATGAGGTCAAGTAAACCTGAAGACCTTTGACCTTTATTAGAAAAAGGAGTCTTCGTCATTTTGCCCATTAAACAAGCTTTGCATGTATCAAGCTCCTCATAGGAGAATGATCCCAGCAGTCCATGGTCATGCAACTGCTTAATGCGCTTCTTGTTAATATGGCCTAAACGACTATGCCATAGCAAGGTGCTATCATCAGCATACTTGGCTTTCTTATTATCAATTTGTTGTCCAGAACATTCCATGTCCAACATGAATAACCCATTGTTAATCGACCCAGTAGCATAAACAATATTATCAAATGAAATACAACACTTTAAAGTTTTGCATTCAAAGGAAAACCCTTTCCTGACAAGAGCAGGAATTGAGATAATATTCTTAGTTATGCTCGGTACAAAATAACAATTGTCCAGTTCTAATACAAAACCAGATGGTAAAGAGATGTTATATTGTCCTACAGCAACAGCAGCAACCCGTGCCCCGTTTCCAACTCGTAGGTCCACCTCATGCTGTCCCACCCGTCTTCTTCTCTTGAGTTCATGTAGATTTGAACAAATGTGAACTCCACATGCAGTGTCCAACACCCATGAAATAGAAGAAGACACTATGACTTCAGTCACGAAAATACCTGAGCCAGAAGTGAAAGCCTTGCTTCCCTTCTGTTGGGGTATGCCCTTAAGGCTAATGTTTGAGGCCTTGGGATTGTATCAGTATCATGTAATAAACTCTTATGTTTATAAAGGCATGGTTGTTATTCAGTTTGTTACATTGTCTGCTGCAATAATTGTACTTCTGAATAATGTCTCAAAGCTGTTCAGCTGGGCTGACATGCTATAAAGTCCTTAGTCGAGATATCTTGGTGAACATGAGACAGCCTTGATATGGTTAAGACTAATGTGTGTTATAATCTTATAGGATGCTTCGAGCATGGAATAAGATGTAGACTCATGGGTACATTGGATGTACTGGACAGACCCTACTAGGTTATTCAATTGCTTATCACAATGTGAATAATCCTTGAATGCGACAAGTGGCACATTTCCTCTGACTTGAGATCACTTGTGTTTTCTAAATGATGATTGTCATTGTTTTGAGGTAGTTCAATATCATTTGAAACATAATGATTATAGACTATCTTGGATGGTGAGCTTGAGTCAGGTTAGGGCACTAGTGATAGACATAGGATTGCCGTCTCCTTGTTTAAGGAGTGTGATGTTCTAAAGGGGCCCCCTGGATGAGATGATTGAGAAAAGAGTATGGCCATACCCAGGTGATTATGTTCATCTGATCTAATCATGCTCATCATATTGGAGTTACAAGCTTGACACGCTTGTCCAATAAGAACATCCAGTGGCAAAGGAAATATGCATGCCTTGTGAGTTGGATTCACACTTGTGCTGTGGTTTGGGTGTAGTCTTGGAAGACTCTTTTCTTTATATCGGGAGACAGTGATGTCTTGCTAGATACCCCTCACTGATCGTGATAACGTGAGTTATCGTTACCGACATTTAAAGGAAACCCTTAGGGTCGCACAATTTGATG
The DNA here is from genome assembly GCA_027563935.2 of Costus lasius. NCBI lineage: Eukaryota > Viridiplantae > Streptophyta > Magnoliopsida > Zingiberales > Costaceae > Costus > Costus lasius. Next base: position 87,756,887 of record CM050450.1, on the reverse strand, counting down.
ATATGGCTTACTTAAGTCAGATCGTGTGGACTGAATTTTTCAGGTTCAGTTTAAAGGGATTTAATCTCTGATTGTAAGTGAGATCTGGTCTGATCATGTTTGATTGATTAGGGCTTGAGATCGGTAAGCTTTGATCGAGAGAATGGATGCTAGATCAGTGAGATCAGCAGCATCAAGAGATCGACGGTCAGATCAAGAGCCTTAGGGTTTATTGTGGTCTGGACTGATTGCTTGGTTTATTTGGTTATTAAACCAAACCAAATTGAACCAGCTCATTGAGTGAGCGTGTGGTTCAAATTGAGAGGAGTTTGCGATAGGGGTAAACCCATGATCGCATGTGAGTAAGTGGCTTTCTATTTTTAGAAAGCATGATCACATACGTGACCATTACTCACGTTCACGCCTAAGGCGCTCTACTCTCTCGCTTCTCCTCCTCTCTCGTCGCCAACTTGAGTATTCGGCTTGCACTCTCGTGTGGAGAAGTGTAGACGAAAAAGAGGAAGTGTTCGGCCAAGCAAGGTGATCTTTCCCTTCCATTCGACAACGACTTCTTGGAACCTTGCTAGCACAAGGAGCACCAAGGAAGAGTAGGCGACACCAATTGTGTGTGTCACCTTAGGAGAAGGAGCATTCGCGCCTTTCCTTCCAAGACATCATCTAAGTGATGGCAATGGTAAGAATCGCTTTTCATTGAAAGTTGAATATGTTACATGCTATGCGATCCTGTTAGAAACCCTAGATTCCGCTAGAGGTTTTGTTGCGCCTCCTATTAGGGTTTCGCCCCCCCCCCCCCCCTTGTTTAGGGGAGTTTCAATTGGTATCAGAGCCAGTTATTGCATGCTAATATGTTTGCTTTCTATGTGATCCTATGCAATGATCTATATGTTACATGCGCTAGTTGTGATAGGCGAATGTTACATGCTGGTTAGAGATGTTTTTATTTCTCCTAGGCGCATGTTTTCTTGTTGGTGCATATGTATGTTTTCTCAAAACTTCTGATACTTGCGCGACTCATTATAGATCTAAGGCCCTGCATTAAACCCTTAGACGGGTTATTAGGGTTGAAGTCATCCCCTAGGTTAGATCCAGACAGTCTGATCAGACCATCTGACAGCCTTGATGGGTTGACCAGATAGCACCTGTGCGATAGCACCTGGTGGCTATACGTCGACTGCAGACAGGCGTGTAGCGATGTCTGATTGAGACGACTAGCGAACACACATGAGTTAGGCCTGGGGTCACACCCGCTTGCCAGATCTCATGAGGGTTATTCGGCCCTGGCACATGCATGGTTGACCTTTTGGTCGACTCAAGTCAGTTAGGACTTGGTGCATGCAAGGGCAGTGGATCTGACTAGGTTGGATGAGTGGATCCCTAGTAATGGACCGTTGTAAGGTTGTAGGGCAAATAAGGAAATTAAAATTGATGCCTATGGGGTTTTCAAAATTTAATTTTCATGATTGGATCACATGTTGCTTGATGCCTATGTTTGTTTATTTATTCTTATGTGGGCTGCCCATGTTAAATGTGTGCTGTGCTGGGGCCTGCGTGCCTGGAATTTAAAGTTGTAAATTAATTATTGTGATCTGCGTATCACATTGTATTTAATTTATAAAGTGTAATTGACCTGCGTGTCAATCTTGTCTAGATAGATTAATTTGTAAATTAGTCAGACAAGAGCACAGAGCACACTTGGCAGAGGCACTTGCAGCAGAGGCTTGACCAGGTGGGAGGTCCAGGGTTCGACTCTGGGACCAGGCGCATTTTCCCTGGTAGGCGCACCTGAGCTGCAGATGGCGCTTGGGCCTTGGGTTGGGCCAGATGAGCAGCAAAAGACCCATGAAGAAAAGCAAGTGAAGACTTAAGTTAATTAAGGTCTTACTTAGGCTATGGGCTTTTACCACATAAGATCCATGCTTTCTTTTATTGTTTAAATAAGTAGAACAGCATGATTTATTTATCTTCTGCTATCACCATAGGAATTGCATGATAGTGAAGAAGATAAAAGACCGTTAAAATCCAACGCTTAATATCAAGCTCGTAAGCCTTCTGACGCGAAACCTCACTGTTCTGATTATCGTTGGAGCCGTGTTGTACCCACTCAGTGGGCACGTCCATCTATCTTCAGACGGTGCGGGATTACACCTGCGTGTTACAGAGAAGGGATTTATCGCTTCTCGTTGCTCAGCATAGCACGTGGTGGTCCAGGGAGTAGGTCGGGTCAGCTTGACCATGTAGGCTACATATGTGGCGCATATGGTAGCGCATGGAGGCAGCCATCTGTGGGGTTAGAGATTGTGTTGTACCAACTCAGTTGGCACAGTCTGCTGGATTGCCCAGATGAAGGGGAATCGCACGGGTTGGCGATTGGCTGGGACAGCCTACCAGAGATTAGTGCTTGTACTCTCTGTGTATCTTATCTCGCCTGAGCGGGACACGGAGACCAAGTATGAAATCTGGATCCCATCTCACTAAAAGAGTTCTACTCTTTCGGGCTGTTTTGCTGGATTTTTCAGCCAGATAAAATAGTGAGAAAAAAGAATCATTCTTAAGTCCTGATTGATTCTTAACATTGATACTGACCTTGCTGTTCTTGCATTGTTGTAGATACCTACAGCAACGAACACCATGAGCTTCAATGTGCGATCCCTACTGGAAAGGGAGAAGTTTGCTGGGCCAAACTTCTCAGACTGGTTCGGACACCTTAAGATTGTTCTTAAGGCAGAGAGGAAACTGTATGTCCTCGAGACGGCTATACCGCCTCAGCCCGCTCCGAACGCCGCAAGGGCGGTTCGGGAAGCTTATGAAAAGCACGTCAATGATAGCATTGATGTCGCTTGCCTGATGCTAGCGTCTATGACGCCACCGCTGCAGCGTCAGCATGAGGATATGTCTGCTATAGACATGATAGCAAACCTCAAGATGCTGTATGCTGCACAGGCGAGGACAGAACGCTATAATCTGACAAAGCTGTTCTTTCAGAGCAAACTGGCTGAAGGGAGCCCAGTGGGAGCTCACGTGCTCAAGATGATTGGGCACAAGGAGGCTCTAGAGAAACTGGGGCATACCATCAACCAGGAGCTTGCTGTAGACATTATTCTGCAGTCTCTCCCGCCCTCTTTCGATGCGTTCATCATTAACTTTAATATGAACAAAATCGACTGTACTCCGGCAGAGCTGCTGAATATGCTCTTGACTACTGAGGAGACTCTGAAGGGAAAGCCTTCGACCTCTGTCTTAATGGTTCCTTCTAGGAACAAGAAGAAGGGGAAGATGTTGGGGTATGCCCTTAAGGCTAATGTTTGAGGCCTTGGGATTGTAAAAGTATCATGTAATAAACTTTTATGTTAATAAAGGCATGGTTGTTATTCAGGTTGTTACCTTATCTGCTGTAATAAGTGTACTTCTGAATAATGTCTCAAAGCTGTTCAGCTAGGCTGACAGGCTCTATGTCCTTAGTCGAGATATCTTGGTGAACATGAGACAGCCTTGATATGATTGAGACTAATATGGGTGCTAATCTTATAGGATGCTTCGAGCATGGAATAAGATATAGACTCATGGGTACATTGGATGTACTGGACAGACCCTACTGGGATATTCCATTGCTTGTCACAATGTGAATGATCCTTGTATGCAGCAAGTGGCACATGTCCTTTGACTTGAGATCACTTGTGTTTCTAAATGATGATTGTCATTGTCTTGAGGTAGTTCAATATCATTTGAAACATAATGATTATAGACTATCTTGGATGGTGAGCTTGAATCAGGTTAGGGCACTTGTGATAGATAGAGGATTGCCGTCTCCTTGTTTAAGGAGTGTGATGTTCTATAGGGCCCCCCCTATATGAGATGATTGAGGAAGTGTATGGCCATACCCAGATGACTATGATCATCTGATCTAATCATGCTCATCATATTGGAGTTACAGGCTTGACATGCTTGTCCAATAAGAACATCCAGTGGCAAAAGACATTTGTGTGCCTTGTGAGTTTGATTCACACTTGTGCTATGGTTTGGGTGTAGTCTTGGAAGACTCTTTCCTTTATATCGGGAGACAGTGATGTGTTGCTAGATACCCCTCACTGATCGTGATAACGTAAGTTATCGTTACCGACATTTGAAGGAAACCCTTAGGGTCGCACAATATGATGATATGGCTTACTTGAGTCAGATCGTGTGGACTGAATTCTTTGGGTTCAGTTTAAAGGGGTTTTAATCTCTGATTGTAAGTGAGATCTGGTCTGATCATGTTTGATTGATTAGGACTTGAGATCGGTAAGCTTCGATCGAGAGAGATGATGCCAGATCGGAGAGATCAGGGGCATCAGGAGATGAATGGTTAGATCATGAGCCTTGGGGTTCAATTTGGTCTAGACCTATTGGCTTGAGCTCTTTCGGTTTGGTTTATTGAACCGAATTGATTGGAACGTTTTAGATTGAACCGGTTCACAATTGTGAACGCATGGTTCAATGCTAAAATGCGTTTGGGTTGAGTTGAGCGCATGGACTTGATGAGCTTCCATTTATGGAATGTCATCAAGGGCCGGTTTCACTTTCAATGCCAAAAACGCATATGCGTTTGCTCCTTTCTTCTCAACGCATTCTTGGACTTTCGTGGGAGTGTGGTGTGGACGACGAAAAGGAGTGTTGCGCAAGAGGAGCTCTCGGCCAAGCTTGATCCTTCTTCATCCCTTTCCATTCGAATAGATTCCTTGGGTGACTTGCTAGCACAAGCGACGCCAAGGAGTGAGCCAACTTCTTCTTGTGTGTGGCACACTTTGGAGGAGACCTAACTTGATCTCTTCTTCCAAGCCGAATTCCAAGTCCATGGCATTGGTATGATTTCTAGCTTCAAGTTGATCATATGTTTTCATATCCGATCTTGATTTGAAACCCTTTTTCCGCAAAGCTTGTTAGAATCGCAAGTTTAGGGTTTCTCCCCCTTAGATTAGGGGTTGCTTCAATTGGTATCAGAGCTAGGCTCATGATATGATCGATATGATTGCTTTAAGTATTGGTGATCCATACATGTTGCGCTTACTTTTTCTTGAGGCATGCTTTGTTTTCATGAAGTTGCGCTTGTATCATATGTTCATGAAGTTGGCGCTTGTATCATATGTTCATGAAGTTGGCGCTTGTATCATGCTTAGATGAAGTATGCGCTCCCCCTTGAAGGGGACCCCCTAAAGTATGCGCTCCCCCTTGAAGGGGACCCCCTTAGATCTAAGGGTTATCAAGCATGTTGTTTGTTTATATGCGCATGTTCAAAAGGTTTTCTAAAACTTACATCTTGCGCGCTTGATTAGATCTAAGGTGCCACTACATTAAATCCTTAGATGGGTTGATGGGGTTGAAGGCATCATCTAGTATAGATCAAGCTAGTCTGATCAGACCATCTGACAGCCTAGATGGGTCGACCAGATAGCACCTGTGCGCAAGCACGAGGTGGCTATAGGTTGACTGCATCAACGGCGTGTAGCGAGGTCTGGTTGAGACATCTACTGAACACACATGAGTTAGGCCCGGGGTCACACCCGCTTGCCAAAACTCATGAGGGTGGTTCAGCCCTTGGGGCATGCATGGTTGACCATTAGGTCAACTCGGGTCAGTTAGGACTCGGTGCATGCAAGGGCAAAAGATCTAACTAGATGGATGAGTGGATCCCCATCAATGGACCATTGTAAGGTTGTAGGACTCATAAGGAAATTAAATTGATGCCATGGGGATTTTCAAAAATTTAATTTCTTGAATGGATCACATGTTGATTGAACCATATGCTTGTTTATTTAGTCTTATGTGGGTTGCCCTATTGTGTGCTGTGCTGGGGCCTGCGTGCCTGGGTTTAAACTTGTAAATTAATTTGTGATCTGCGAATCACATTTGTATTTAATTTATAATGTGTAATTGACCTGTGAGTCAAACCTTGTCTAGATAGATCAAATGTACTTTGATTAGACAAGAGTACAAATGCACACATCCCAAAGGGGCATTCAGCTGGTGGCGCACCTGAGGTGCTCTTGGCGCTAGGGCCCTAGGTTGGACCAGATGAGATGCCATGGAGCTCAAGTGAAGACTTAAGTAAAATTAAGGTCTTACTAGGGTTCATGGGCTTTTACCACATAAGATCATGCTTTCTACTTATTGCTAATAATTAGAATTGCATGTTTAAGTTTATCTTCTGCTATAGCCATAGGATTGCCTGATAGTAAGAAGATAAAAGACCGTTAAAATCCAAACGCTAACATATCAAGCTCAATAAGCCTTCTGACGCGAAACCTCACCTTTCTGACTATCGTTGGAGCCGTGTTGAACCCACTCAGTGGGCACGTCCATCTATCTTCAGACGGTGCTGGATTTCACCTGCGTGTTACAGAGTTGGGATTTATCCCCTCTCGTTGCTCAGCATAGCACGTGGTGGTCCAGGGAGTAGGTCGGGTCAGCTTGACCATGTAGGCTACATATGTGGCGCATATGGTAGCACATGGAGGCAGCCATCTCTGGGATCAGAGACTGTGTTGTACCAACTCAGTTGGCACAGTCTGCTGGATTGCCAAGATGAAGGGGAATCGCACGGGTTGGCGATTGGCTGGGACAGCCTACCAGAAATTAATGCTTGTCATCTCTGTGCATCTTATCTCGCCTGAGCGGGACGCGGAGACCAAGTATGAAATCTGGATCCCATCTCACTAAAAGAGTGTTACTCTTTCGGACTGTTTACTGGATTTTTCAGTCAGACAAAATAGTGAGAAAAGAATCTTTCTTAAGTCCTGGATTGATTCTGAAACATTGATACTGACCTTGCTGTTCTTGCTTGTTGTAGATTCCTGCAGCAACGAACATCATGAGCTTCAATGTGCGATCCCTACTGGAAAGGGAGAAGTTTGCTGGGCCGAACTTCTCTGACTGGTTTGGACACCTTAAGATCGTTCTTAAGGCAGAGAGGAAACTGTATGTCCTCGAGATGGCGATACCGCCGCAGCCCGCTGCGAACGCCGCAAGGGCGGTTCGTGATGCCTATGATAAGCATGTCAATGATAGCATTGATGTCGCTTGCCTGATGCTAGCGTCTATGACGCCACCGCTGCAGCGTCAGCATGAGGATATGTCGGCTATAGAGATTATAGCGAACCTCAAGATGCTGTATGCTGCACAGGCGAGGACCGAGCGCTATAATCTGACGAAGCTCTTCTTTCAGAGCAAACTGGCTGAGGGGAGCCCAGTGGGAGCTCACGTGCTCAAGATGATTGGGCACAAGGAAGCTCTGGAGAAACTGGGGCATACCGTCAACCAGGAGCTTGCTGTAGATATTATTCTGCAGTCTCTTCCGCCCTCTTTCGATGCGTTCATCATTAATTTTAATATGAACAAGATCGATTGTACGCCGGCAGAGCTGCTGAATATGCTCTTGACTACTGAGGAAACTCTGAAGGGCAAGCCTTCAACCTCTGTCTTAATGGTTCCTTCAAGGAACAAGAAGAAGGGGAAGAAGGGCAAGGCCCCTGTCAAGAATTACAGCAAGGCCCTGAAACAAAAGGTGAAGCGGTCCAAGGACAACAGGTGTTTCCACTGTGGCCAGCTGGGTCACTGGAAAAAGGACTGTAAAGCGCTCCAAGGAGATAAGAGGGGAAGCGTTGCTTCTGGCTCAGGTATATACGTGACGGAAGTCATGGTTTCATCTTCTTCTATATCATGGGTGTTGGACACTGCATGTGGAGTTCACATTTGTTCAAATGTACAGGAACTCAAGAGAAGAAGGCAGGTGGGACAGCATGAGGTAGACCTACGCGTTGGAAACGGGGCACGGGTTGCTGCTGTTGCTGTAGGGGACTATTTCATTTCTTTACCATCTGGCATTGTATTAGAATTAAACAATTGTTATTTTGTACCAAGTATTACCAAGAATATTATCTCTATTCCTGCTCTTGTCAGGAAAGGATTTGCCTTTGAATGCAAGATTTCAAAGTGTGTTTTGACTTATGATAATATTGTGTATGCAACTGGTTCAATTAACAATGGGTTATACATGTTGGACATGGAAAATTCTATACAAAACATTGATAATAAGAAAGCCAAGTATGCTGATGACAGCACCTTGCTATGGCATAGTCGTTTAGGCCATATAAACGAGAAGCGCATTAAGCGGTTGCATGATCATGGACTGCTGGGATCATTCTCCTGTGAGGAGATTGATACATGCAAAGCTTGTTTAATGGGTAAAATGACGAAGTCTCCTTTTCCTCACAAAGGTCAGAGGACTTCAGGTTTACTTGACCTTATACACAGTGATGTGTGTGGGCCGTTTAGTAAACATGCCAGAGGTGGCTATCAGTACTTCATTACCTTTACTGATGATTTCAGTAGGTATGGATATGTCTATCTGATGAGACATAAAAGTGAATCTTTTGACAAGTTCAAAGAGTTCAAAAATGAAGTACAAAATCAGCTAGGCCGAAATATCAAGGCACTTCGTTCTGATCGAGGTGGTGAATACCTGAGTCATGCATTTACTGACTATCTGAAGGAGTGTGGGATTATCTCACAGCTCACTCCGCCAGGAACACCGCAATGGAATGGTGTGTCCGAGAGGAGAAACAGAACGTTACTTGATATGGTTCGTTCTATGATGAGTCAGGCTACTCTTCCATACTCCTTTTGGGGTTTTGCACTGGAAACAGCTGCAAAGGTACTAAACCGAGTGCCATCCAAGGCAGTTTCAAAGACGCCATATGAGTTATGGTATGGGAAACAGCCGAGCTTGACATTTATCAGGATCTGGGGTTGCGAGGCTTATGTCAAAAAGCTCGCCTCTGGGAAACTAGAGAGCAGATCTGACAAATGCATCTTTGTCGGTTACCCTAAGGAAACTAAGGGTTATTATTTCTACGATCCCAAAGAGAACAAAGTTTTTGTTGCTCGGACGGCCATATTTCTTGAGAAGGAATTTCTTCTGCAAGAGGCCAGTGGGAGAGAAATAAAGCTGGATGAAAATCCAGAAGAAGGACAAAGTAGTCAAGCACAGTTGGATGTGCCTGAGCCAGAAGATCACGTTATTGAACAACCTGAGGCTCAAATATCACGGGAACGGCGAAGATCGGGTAGGATCCGTCGACAGCCTGAGCGCTATGACGGAGTCTACATCATTGATAATGATGAACCCCTAACTTATGCGGATGCGGTCAGTGGACCGGAGTCAGCTAGGTGGCTTGATGCTATGCGAGCCGAAATGGACTCCATGTCAGATAACCAGGTCTGGGATTTGGTTGATCCGCCTCCGGGAGTAATCCCTATAGGCTGTAAATGGATCTTCAAGAAGAAGATTGACATGGATGGTAACGTGGTTACCTATAAAGGCAGGCTAGTTGCGAAAGGTTTCAAACAAATCTACGGGTTAGATTATGATGAAACTTTCTCACCTGTAGCCATGTTTAAGTCTATTCGGATTCTTTTCGCGATAGCAGCATATTACGACTATGAGATCTGGCAAATGGATGTGAAAACAGCTTTCCTTAATGGAAATCTGGATGAGGATGTGTATATGACACAACCTGAGGGTTTCACTAATCCATCAGATCGTCATAAAATATGCAAGTTAAAGAAGTCCATTTATGGACTTAAACAAGCATCAAGAAGCTGGAATATTCGTTTTGATGAATCAATCTCTGAGTTTGGTTTCATCAAGAACGAGGATGACCCGTGTGTGTATAAGAGGTTTAGTGGGAGCGTGATTACATTCCTAGTCCTCTACGTCGATGATATCTTGATCATTGGAAACGATATTCCTGAACTGCATGCTGTTAAAGCATGGTTAGGAAAATGTTTTTAGATGAAAGATCTAGGAGAAGCAGCCTATGTATTAGGTGTGAAGATCTACCGGGATAGATCTAAGAGGCTTCTCGGGTTGTGCCAGAGTACTTACATCGATAAGGTCCTGGAGAGATTCCATTTAGAGAATTCTAAACGTGGATATCTTCCAGTCAGACATGGTCTGAATCTTTCGAAGAGTCAGTGTCCACAAACACAGACTGAGAAAGATGAAATGGACAATACGCCTTATGCTTCGGCTATTGGGTCCATTATGTATGCGATGTTGTGTACTCGCCCAGACGTCGCTTACGGGTTAAGCGTGACCAGTCGATTCCAAAGTAATCCAGGTTTGGCGCACTGGATTGCGGTCAAGAACATCTTAAAATATCTGCGGAGGACCAAAGATATGTTCTTGATATATGGTGGTCAGGAAGAACTCAGTATAGAGGGATATACTGACGCTTCGTTCCAGTCGGACCAGGATGATTTCCGATCGCAGTCAGGCTATGTTTTTAGCTTGAATGGTGGAGCAGTGGTGTGGAAAAGCTTCAAACAGTCAACTGTTGCTGATTCCACAACAGAAGCCGAGTATGTTGCAGCCTCGGAAGCATCCAAGGAGGCAGTGTGGATTCGTAAGTTCGTGAGAGAACTTGGTGTCGTTCCTTCGACTGCAGATCCTTTGGTTATCTTCTGTGATAACACTGGAGCAATTGCACAAGCAAAGGAACCACGGTCGCACCAGAAGTCCAAGCACATACAGAGACGGTTTCACTTGATCCGGGAGATCATTGATCGTGGCGAGATCAAGATTTGCAAGGTTCATACAGATGACAATCTGGCAGACCCGCTTACCAAGCCTCTGGCGCAGCAGAAGCATGAGAAGCACTGTAATAATATGGGTTTGAGATTTCTCAACCATTAGATTAAGTGCAAGTGGGAGATTGTTGGGGTATGCCCTTAAGGCTAATGTTTGAGGCCTTGGGATTGTAAAAGTATCATGTAATAAACTTTTATGTTAATAAAGGCATGGTTGTTATTCAGGTTGTTACCTTATCTGCTGTAATAAGTGTACTTCTGAATAATGTCTCAAAGCTGTTCAGCTAGGCTGACAGGCTCTATGTCCTTAGTCGAGATATCTTGGTGAACATGAGACAGCCTTGATATGATTGAGACTAATATGGGTGCTAATCTTATAGGATGCTTCGAGCATGGAATAAGATATAGACTCATGGGTACATTGGATGTACTGGACAGACCCTACTGGGATATTCCATTGCTTGTCACAATGTGAATGATCCTTGTATGCAGCAAGTGGCACATGTCCTTTGACTTGAGATCACTTGTGTTTCTAAATGATGATTGTCATTGTCTTGAGGTAGTTCAATATCATTTGAAACATAATGATTATAGACTATCTTGGATGGTGAGCTTGAATCAGGTTAGGGCACTTGTGATAGATAGAGGATTGCCGTCTCCTTGTTTAAGGAGTGTGATGTTCTATAGGGCCCCCCCTATATGAGATGATTGAGGAAGTGTATGGCCATACCCAGATGACTATGATCATCTGATCTAATCATGCTCATCATATTGGAGTTACAGGCTTGACATGCTTGTCCAATAAGAACATCCAGTGGCAAAAGACATTTGTGTGCCTTGTGAGTTTGATTCACACTTGTGCTATGGTTTGGGTGTAGTCTTGGAAGACTCTTTCCTTTATATCGGGAGACAGTGATGTGTTGCTAGATACCCCTCACTGATCGTGATAACGTAAGTTATCGTTACCGACATTTGAAGGAAACCCTTAGGGTCGCACAATATGATGATATGGCTTACTTGAGTCAGATCGTGTGGACTGAATTCTTTGGGTTCAGTTTAAAGGGGTTTTAATCTCTGATTGTAAGTGAGATCTGGTCTGATCATGTTTGATTGATTAGGACTTGAGATCGGTAAGCTTCGATCGAGAGAGATGATGCCAGATCGGAGAGATCAGGGGCATCAGGAGATGAATGGTTAGATCATGAGCCTTGGGGTTCAATTTGGTCTAGACCTATTGGCTTGAGCTCTTTCGGTTTGGTTTATTGAACCGAATTGATTGGAACGTTTTAGATTGAACCGGTTCACAATTGTGAACGCATGGTTCAATGCTAAAATGCGTTTGGGTTGAGTTGAGCGCATGGACTTGATGAGCTTCCATTTATGGAATGTCATCAAGGGCCGGTTTCACTTTCAATGCCAAAAACGCATATGCGTTTGCTCCTTTCTTCTCAACGCATTCTTGGACTTTCGTGGGAGTGTGGTGTGGACGACGAAAAGGAGTGTTGCGCAAGAGGAGCTCTCGGCCAAGCTTGATCCTTCTTCATCCCTTTCCATTCGAATAGATTCCTTGGGTGACTTGCTAGCACAAGCGACGCCAAGGAGTGAGCCAACTTCTTCTTGTGTGTGGCACACTTTGGAGGAGACCTAACTTGATCTCTTCTTCCAAGCCGAATTCCAAGTCCATGGCATTGGTATGATTTCTAGCTTCAAGTTGATCATATGTTTTCATATCCGATCTTGATTTGAAACCCTTTTTCCGCAAAGCTTGTTAGAATCGCAAGTTTAGGGTTTCTCCCCCTTAGATTAGGGGTTGCTTCAGAAGAAGGGCAAGATCCCTGTCAAGAGTTACAGCAAGGCTCTGAAGCAAAAAGTCAAGCGGTCAAAGGAATACAGATGTTTCCACTGTGGCCAGCTGGGTCACTGGAAAAAGGACTGTAAAGCGCTCCAAGGAGACAAGAGGGGAAGCATCGCTTCTGGCTCAGGTATTTACGTGACGGAAGTCATGGTTTCATCTTCTTCTATTTCATGGGTGTTGGACACTGCATGTGGAGTTCACATTTGTTCAAATGTACAGGAACTCAAGAGAAGAAGACAGGTGGGACAGCATGAGGTGGACCTACGAGTTGGAAACGGGGCACGGGTTGCTGCTGTTGCTGTAGGAGACTATTTCATCTCTTTGCCATCTGGGCTTGTATTGGAACTGAACAATTGTTACTTTGTTCCCAGCATTACTAAAAATATTATCTCCATTCCTGCTCTTGTCAGGAAGGGATTTTCCTTTGAATGCAATATTTCAAAGTGTGTTTTATCTTTTGATAATATTGTTTATGCTACTGGTTCAATTAACAATGGGTTATTCATGTTGGACATGGAATGTTCTATACAAAATATTGATATTAAGAAAGCCAAGTATGCTGATGACAGCACCTTGCTATGGCATAGTCGTTTAGGCCATATTAACAAGAAGCGCATTAAGCGGTTGCATGATCATGGACTGCTGGGATCATTCTCCTATGAGGAGATTGATACATGCAAGGCTTGTTTAATGGGTAAAATGACGAAGTCACCTTTTCCTAACAAAGGTCAAAGGGCTTCAGGTTTACTTGACCTTATACACAGTGATGTGTGTGGGCCATTTAGTAAACATGCCAGAGGTGGCTATCAGTACTTCATTACCTTTACTGATGATTTCAGTAGGTATGGGTATGTCTATTTAATGAGACATAAAAGTGAATCTTTTGACAAGTTCAAAGAGTTCAAGAATGAAGTACAGAATCAGCTAGGCCAAAATATCAAGGCACTTCGTTCTGATCGAGGTGGAGAATACTTGAGTCATGCGTTTACTGACTATCTGAAGGAGTGTGGGATTATCTCACAGCTCACTCCGCCAGGAACACCGCAATGGAATGGTGTGTCCGAGAGGAGAAATAGAACGTTACTTGATATGGTTCGTTCTATGATGAGTCAGGCTACTCTACCTTACTCCTTTTGGGGTTTTGCACTGGAGACAGCTGCAAAGGTACTAAACCGAGTGCCATCCAAGGCAGTTTCAAAGACGCCATATGAGTTATGGTATGGGAAACAGCCAAGCTTGACATTTATCAGGATCTGGGGCTGCGAGGCTTATGTCAAAAAGCTCGCCTCTGGGAAACTAGAGAGCAGATCTGACAAATGTATCTTTGTCGGTTACCCTAAGGAAACTAAGGGTTATTATTTCTACGATCCCAAAGAGAACAAGGTATTTGTTGCTCGGACGGCCATATTTCTTGAGAAGGAGTTTCTTCTGCAAGAGGCCAGTGGGAGAGAAATAAAGCTGGATGAGAATCCAGAGGAAGGACAAAGTAGTCAAGCGCAGTTGGATGAGCCTGAGCCGGTGGAACAGGTTACTGAACAACCTGAGGCTCAGATATCACGGGAACCGCGAAGATCGGGAAGGATCCGTCGACAGCCTGAGCGCTATGACGGAGTCTACATCATTGATAATGATGAACCCCTCACTTATGCGGATGCGGTCAGTGGACCAGAGTCAGCGAGATGGCTTGAAGCTATGCGCGCCGAGATGGACTCCATGTCAGATAACCAAGTTTGGGATTTGGTTGATCTGCCTCCGGGAGTTATCCCAATAGGCTGTAAATGGATCTTCAAGAAGAAGATTGACATGGATGGTAACGTGGTTACCTATAAAGGCAGGCTAGTTGCGAAAGGTTTCAAACAAATCTACGGGATAGATTATGATGAAACTTTCTCACCTGTAGCCATGTTTAAGTCTATTCGGATTCTTTTCGCGATAGCTGCATATTATGATTATGAGATCTGGCAAATGGATGTGAAGACAACTTTCCTGAATGGAAATCTGGATGAGGATGTGTATATGACACAACCAGAAGGTTTCACTAATCCATCAGATCGTCATAAGATATGCAAGTTAAAGAAGTCTATTTATGGACTTAAACAAGCATCTAGAAGCTGGAATATTCGTTTTGATGAATCAATCTCTGAATTTGGTTTCATCAAGAACGAGGATGACCCGTGTGTATATAAGAGGTTTAGTGGGAGCGTGATTACTTTCCTAGTCCTCTACGTCGATGATATCTTGCTCATTGGAAACGATATTCCTGAAATGCATGCGGTTAAGGCATGGTTAAGGAAGTGTTTCCAGATGAAAGATCTAGGAGAAGCAGCCTATGTATTAGGTGTGAAGATCTACAGGGATAGATCTAAGAAGCTTCTCGGGCTGTGCCAGGGTACTTACATCGATAAAGTCCTGGAGAGATTCCATTTAGAGAATTCTAAAAGAGGATATCTTCCAGTCAGACATGGTCTGAATCTTTCGAAGAGTCAGTGTCCACAAACACAGACTGAGAAAGATGAAATGGACAATACGCCTTATGCTTCGGCTATTGGATCCATTATGTATGCGATGTTGTGTACTCGCCCAGACGTCGCTTACGGGTTAAGCGTGACCAGTCGGTTCCAAAGTAATCCAGGTCAGGCACACTAGATTGCAGTCAAGAACATTTTAAAATATCTGCGGAGGACCAAAGATATGTTCTTGATATATGGTGGTCAGGAAGAACTCAGTATTGAAGGATATACTGACGCTTCGTTCCAGTCTGACCAGGATGATTTCCGATCGCAATCAGGCTATGTTTTTAGCTTGAATGGAGGAGCGGTGGTGTGGAAGAGTTTCAAACAGTCAACTGTTGCTGATTCCACAACAGAAGCCGAGTATGTTGCAGCCTCGGAAGCATCCAAGGAGGCAGTGTGGATTCGTAAGTTCGTGAGAGAACTTGGTGTTGTTCCTTCGA
The DNA here is from genome assembly GCA_027563935.2 of Costus lasius. Lineage (NCBI taxonomy): Eukaryota > Viridiplantae > Streptophyta > Magnoliopsida > Zingiberales > Costaceae > Costus > Costus lasius. Next base: position 87,741,456 of record CM050450.1, on the reverse strand, counting down.
GTGCAGATCCTTTGGTTATCTTCTGTGATAACACTGGAGCAATCGCACAAGCAAAGGAACCACGGTCGCACCAGAAGTCCAAGCACATACAGAGATGGTTTCATTTGATCAAGGAGATCATTGATCGTGGCGAGATCAAAGTCTGCAAGGTACATACAGATGACAATCTGGCAGACCCGCTTACTAAGCCTCTGGCGCAGCAGAAGCATGAGAAGCACTGTAATAATATGGGTTTGAGATTTCTCAACCATTAGATTAAGTGCAAGTGGGAGATTGTTGGGGTATGCCCTTAAGGCTAATGTTTGAGGCCTTGGGATTGTATCAGTATCATGTAATAAACTCTTATGTTTATAAAGGCATGGTTGTTATTCAGTTTGTTACATTGTCTGCTGCAATAATTGTACTTCTGAATAATGTCTCAAAGCTGTTCAGCTGGGCTAACATGCTATAAAGTCCTTAGTCGAGATATCTTGGTGAACATGAGACAGCCTTGATATGGTTAAGACTAATGTGTGTTATAATCTTATCGGATGCTTCGAGCATGGAATAAGATGTAGACTCATGGGTACATTGGATGTACTGGACAGACCCTACTAGGTTATTCAATTGCTTGTCACAATGTGAATAATCCTTGAATGCGACAAGTGGCACATTTCCTCTGACTTGAGATCACTTGTGTTTTCTAAATGATGATTGTCATTGTTTTGAGGTAGTTCAATATCATTTGAAACATAATGATTATAGACTATCTTGGATGGTGAGCTTGAGTCAGGTTAGGGCACTAGTGATAGACATAGGATTGCCGTCTCCTTGTTTAAGGAGTGTGATGTTCTAAAGGGGCCCCCTGGATGAGATGATTGAGAAAAGAGTATGGCCATACCCAGGTGATTATGTTCATCTGATCTAATCATGCTCATCATATTGGAGTTACAAGCTTGACACGCTTGTCCAATAAGAACATCTAGTGGCAAAGGAAATATGCATGCCTTGTGAGTTGGATTCACACTTGTGCTGTGGTTTGGGTGTAGTCTTGGAAGACTCTTTTCTTTATATCGGGAGACAGTGATGTGTTGCTAGATACCCCTCACTGATCGTGATAACGTGAGTTATCGTTACCGACATTTAAAGGAAACCCTTAGGGTCGCACAATTTGATGATATGGCTTACTTAAGTCAGGTCGTGTGGACTGAATTATTTAGGTTCAGTTTAAAGGGATTTAATCTCTGATTGTAAGTGAGATCTGGTCTGATCATGTTTGATTGATTAGGGCTTGAGATCGGTAAGCTTTGATCGAGAGAATGGATGCTAGATCAGTGAGATCAGCAGCATCAAGAGATCGACGGTCAGATCAAGAGCCTTAGGGTTTATTGTGGTCTGGACTGATTGCTTGGTTTATTTGGTTATTAAACCAAACCAAATTGAACCAGCTCATTGAGTGAGCGTGTGGTTCAAATTGAGAGGAGTTTGCGATAGGGGTAAACCCATGATCGCATGTGAGTAAGTGGCTTTCTATTTTTAGAAAGCATGATCACATACGTGACCATTACTCACGTTCACGCCTAAGGCGCTCTACTCTCTCGCTTCTCCTCCTCTCTCGTCGCCAACTTGAGTATTCGGCTTGCACTCTCGTGTGGAGAAGTGTAGACGAAAAAGAGGAAGTGTTCGGCCAAGCAAGGTGATCTTTCCCTTCCATTCGACAACGACTTCTTGGAACCTTGCTAGCACAAGGAGCACCAAGGAAGAGTAGGCGACACCAATTGTGTGCGTCACCTTAGGAGAAGGAGCATTCGCGCCTTTCCTTCCAAGACATCATCTAAGCGATGGCAATGGTAAGAATCGCTTTTCATTGAAAGTTGAATATGTTACATGCTATGCGATCCTGTTAGAAACCCTAGATTCCGCTAGAGGTTTTGTTGCGCCTCCTATTAGGGTTTCGCCCCCCCCCCCCCTCCCCTTGTTTAGGGGAGTTTCACCTTCTTGCCTCCTTGGAGCGCTTTACAGTCCTTCTTCCAGTGACCCAGCTGGCCACAATGGAAGCATCTATTGTCCTTCGACCGCTTCACCTTTTGTTTCAGAGCCTTGTTATAGCTCTTGATAGGGGCTTTGCCCTTCTTCACCTTCTTCTTGTTCCTTGAAGGAACCATCAAGACAGAGGATGAAGGCTTTCCCTTCTCAAGAGTCTGCTCTGTAGTACAGAGCATGTTCAGTAACTCTGCCGGTGTACAGTCGATCTTGTTCATATTAAAATTAATGATGAACGGATCGAAAGAGGCCGGGAGAGACTGCAAGATGATGTCTACAACAAGCTCCTGATTGACGGTGTGTCCCAGTTTCTCTAGAGCCACTTTGTACCCAATCATCTTGAGTACGTGAGCTCCCACTGGACTTCCTTCAGTCAGTTTGTTCTGAAAGAAAAGTTTTGTCAAGTTATAGCGTTCTGTCCTTGCCTGTGCAGCATACAACATCTTGAGATTTGCTATAATTTCATTAGCAGATAAATCCTCATGCTGACGCTGTAGCTCTGGCGTCATAGACGCAAGCATAAGGCAAGCGACATCAATGCTATCATTGACATGCTTCTCATAAGCATCCCGAACCGCCCTTGCGGCGTTCGCAGCGGGTTGAGGCGGTATTGCCGTCTCAAGGACATACAGCTTCCTCTCAGCCTTAAGAACAATCTTAAGGTGTCCGTACCAGTCTGAGAAGTTTGGCCCAGCAAACTTCTCCCTTTCCAGTAAGGATCGCACATTGAACCCTGTGGTGTTCGTTGCTGCAGGAATCTACGACAAAGCAAGAACAACAAGGTCAGTATCCATGTTAGAATCAATCCAGGACTTAAGAATGATTCCTTTCTCACTATTTTATCTGACTGAAAAATCCAATAAAACAGTCCGAAAGAGTAAAACTCTTTTAGTGAGATGGGATCCAGATTTCGTACTTGGTCTCCGCGTCCCGCTCAGGCGAGATAAGATGCACAAAGAGTTCAAGCACTAATCACTGGTAGGCTATCCATGCCAATCGCCAACCCGTGCGATTCCCCTTCATCTAGGCAATCCAGAAGACTGTGCCAACTGAGTTGGTACAACACAGTTTCTGATTCCACAGATGGCTGCCTCCATATAGCTAACATATGCTCAATATGTAGCCTACATGGTCAAGCTGACCCGACCTACTCCCTGGACCACCACGTGCTATGCTGAGCAACGAGAAGCGATAAATCCCTTCTCTGTAACACGTAGGTGTAATCACACACCGTCTGAAGATAGCTGGGCGTGCCCACTGAGTGGGTACAACACGGCCCCAACGATAGTCAGAATAGTGAGGTTTCGCGTCAGAAGGCTTTCGTGCTTGATATTTAACGTTGGATTTTAACGGTCCTTTTATCTTCTTACTACCATGCATATCCTATGGTGATAGCAGAATGATAAATCATGCAGGTGCTAATATTACTTAAACAGTAAATAGAAAGCACAATGATCTTATGTGGTAAACGCCCATTAAGCCTAAATAAAAACCCTAGTTTTACACAAGTCTTCACTTGAGCTCTTCATGGGTCTTTTGCATTTCATCTGGCCTAGCCCGGGCCCAAGCCCTCTGCAGCCCAAATGCACTCCCAGACTGGTTGCGCCTGTTCTAGAGTCGAACTCTAGACCTCCCACTGGTGAAGCCACTTGCTGCAAGTGCCTCTGCCATGTGTGCTCAGTGCTCATGTCTGATTAAGTTACATTTTAATCTATCTAGACATGATTTGACACGCAGGTCAATTACACATTATTATAAATTGAAATGTGATTCGCAGATCACAAGAAAAAATTTATAAGTAATTAATCTAGGCACGCAGGCCCCAGCACAGCATACAAATAGGGCAGCCCACATAAGATGAAATAGACATCCAATCAGGTTAAACAAACAACATGTGATCCAAAATGGAAAATAAAATTTTGAAAAAACCCCATGGCATCAATTTTATTTCCTTATGTGCCCTACTACCTTACAATGGTCCATTAATAGGGATCCACTCATCAGACCAAGTCAGACCCACTGCCCTTGCATGCACCAAGTCATAACTGACTTGCGTCGACCTCATGGTCAACAATGCATGCCTTAAGGGCTGAATGTCCCACATGATATCTGGCAAGCGGGTGTGACCCTGGGCCTTAATCATGATCGTTCACTGGTCGCCTCAATCAGACATCGCTACACGCCCTTCTGCAGTCGACCTATAGCCACCTCATGCTTGCGCATAGGTGCTATCTGGTCGACCCATCTAGGCTGTCAGATGGTCTGATCAGGCTGTTGGGTCCAGACTAGACTGACGACTTCAACCCTAGTAACCCGTCTAAGTATTTCAAGTAGGCGCTTATAGATCTAAGTGGATGGCGCGCAAGATGTTAAGTTTTGGTAAAAACAACTTTCAACATGCGCGAACATACATCATGCGCAACAATAAGTAAAACCCAAAATACATCTAAAGTCTAGCATGTATTTTCGCATGATGATTTGGCTTAGATCTACTTATAAACCAAGCATGGATCACACAAAGAAGCAATCATATAGATCATACCAGAACACAGCTCTGATACCAATTGAAAAGGGGTGAAACCCTAAACGCATGCACTTCTAAAATTTTGCATGGGCGGAAATAAGGATTTCATGAAGATCGCATGTGGCATGAACATATGATCAACTTAATGTCTGCAAAGATCAAGTTGTGATCTTACCATTGCCATTGGTCGGAAGGCGACATGGAAGCAAGAGGGCGATGCGGCTCTCCTCCAAAGTGGACGCACACAAGATGGCGATGGCTTCCTCCCTTGGCGTGAACCTTGTGCTAGCAAAGCTCTTCAAGGTGTCCTTGATGCGTGAAGGAGATGAGATGATTTCTTTCCTTGGCTGGCCGAATCCCTCCTTCAACACTCGTGGAGGCGAGTCACACAAGAGGAAGAGCAAGAGAGAGGCGAGAGTCTTCGAACGTGGAGGCGTCTTCAATTTGGAAAACCGATTTCCAAATATAGTAAGCGCTCATGCGTTCAAGCGTTCACTCCAAGTGAACCGTTCGCAACTCCTTCTCCCTTTGAACCATGCGCTCATATGATGAACCGGTTCAATTGAATTTGGTTCAAAGACCAAATCAAACCAAGCCTTGGTCTAGACCTTATAAAACCGAAAGGCTCAAGATCTAACCACACATCTCTTGATGCTCTTGATCTCATCGATCTAGCATCAATTCTCTCGATCGAAGCTTACCGATCTCAAGCCCTAATCAATCAAACATGATCAGACCAGATCTCACTTCCAATCAGAGTTTAAATTCCTTTAAACTGAACCAAAACAATTCAGTCCACACGATCTGACATAAGTAAGCCATATCATCAAATTGTGCGACCCTAAGGGTTTCCTTTAAATGTCGGTAACGACAACTTACGTTATCACGATCAGAGAGGGGTATCTAGCAACACATCACTGTCTCCCGATATAAAGGAAAGAGTCTTCCAAGACTACTCCCAAACCATAGCACAAGTGTGAACCCAAGTCACTTGACATATGTGTTTCCTTTGCCACTGGATGTTCTCATTGGACAAGCGTGTCAAGCCTGTAACTCCAACATGATGAGAGTGGTTAGATCAGATGAACATAGTCATCTGGGTATGGCCATACACTTTCTCAACCATCTCATACAGGGGGCCCCTTTAGAACATCACACTCCAACTAGGAGAGGCAATCCTATATCTATCACTAATGCCCTAACATGACTCATGCCCATTATCCAAGATAATCTATAACCATTATATTTCAAATGATATTGAACTACCTCAAGACAATGCCAATCATCATTTAGAAACACAAGTGATCTCAAGTCAGAGGAAATATGCCACTTGTTTGCATATAAGGATTACTCACATTGCGACAAACAATCGAACATCCTTAGTAGGGTCTGTCCAGTACATCCAATGCACCTATGAGTCTACATCTTATTCCATGCTCGAAGCATCCTATAAGATTAGAACACATATTAGTCTCAATCATATCAAGGCTGTCTCATGTTTACCAAGATATCTCGACTAAGGACTATACTGCATGTCAGCAAAGCTGAACACCATTGAGACATTATTCAGAAGTATACATATAGCAGCAGATAATGCAACAACCTGAATAACAACCATTGCCTTTATAAACATAGTTTATACATGATACTGATAATAACCCAAGGCCTCAAACATTAGCCTTAAGGGCATACTCCAACAGAAGCTGTATGTCCGTGAACAGCCTCTTCCTGCGGCTCCTCCGCCTAATGCCCGAACGGCAGACAGAGATGCTTATAGAAAGCATCAGGATGACTCTTTGGAGGTTGCATGTCTCATGCTAGCCAGTATGGCACCTGAACTGCACTTGCAATATGAGGAGCAGAACGCTTTTCAGATGATTACTCGTCTGAAACAGATGTTCGAGGCTCAGGCTAGAACTGAGAGATTTGACACCGCCAAAGCAGTCTTTCGGTGCAAGTTGTCTGAAGGTGCACCAGTGAGACCCCATGTTCTCAAACTCATTGGGAATGTGGATCATCTCAGGAGACTGGGACACACCATAGACAATGAGCTGGTTGTGGATCTTATTCTTCATTCCCTGCCCCCTAGCTTCAGTCCGTTTATCATTAACTTCAACATGAACTGGATTGAGTGCACACGGGAGGAATTGATGAATATGCTCCAAACAGCCGAGCGAGAGATGGGTAAGACCAAACCCAATTCTGTTCTATTGGTCCCTACGACCAAGAAGATAAAGAAGAAGGGTAAGGCACATGCTAAGAGCAGTGCCAAAGGTCCTACCAAAGCACTGAAGAAAAAGGCGAAGAAGTCAAAGGAACAGAGGTGTTTTCACTGTGGCGAGCAGGGCCACTGGAGAAGGGACTGCAAGCAGCTTCAGAATGAGGAGAAGAAAGGCTTGGCCTTAACTTCTAGCTCAGGTATCTATGTTACAGAAGTCAATCTTTCTACTTCTATGTCATGGGTATTGGATACCGCATGTGGAGCTCATATTTGTACAAATATGCAGGGGCTCAAGAAAAGTAGATCGGTGCGGCTTGGAGAGATTGACCTACGCGTTGGAAACGGGGCACAGGTTGCTGCTGTTGCTGTTGGCGTTTTGACTCTCTCCTTGCCTTCTGGACTTCAATTAGAACTAGATAATTGCTTTTGTGTACCTTCGCTAACAAAGAACGTTGTATCCATTCCTTGCTTGGCAAAGAAAGGATTTAAATTTAAAATAAATAAGAACTCCTGTTCTTTTTCATTTGCAAATATGTTCTATGGGAAGGGTACTTTGTGCAATGGTCTATATATCTTGGATATGGAAAGTTCTATTTGTAACATAAGCAATAAGAGGACCAAACTGAGTGGTTCAGTTGGTGCTTTCCTATGGCACAGTCGATTAGCCCATATAAACAAGAATCGCATCCAACAACTCCATGCAAATGGATTGTTAGATTCGAGTTCCTTGGAGGAATTTGATACTTGTGAACCTTGTTTATTAGGGAAAATGACAAAGGCGCCCTTCACCAAGATTGGTGAGAGGGCAGAAGGTTTATTGGATCTCATACATACTGATGTGTGTGGGCCCTTCAATAAACAAGCCAGAGGAGGGTACAACTACTTCATTACCTTCACTGATGACTTCAGTAGGTATGGCTATGTCTACTTAATGAGACATAAATCTGAATCCTTTGAGAAATTCAAGGAGTTCAAGAATGAAGTAGAGAACCAGCTTGGAAGATCGATTAAAGCTCTTCGATCAGATCGAGGTGGAGAATACCTGAGTGGTGAGTTCTTTAACTATTTGAGAGAGTGTGGGATCATATCCCAACTCACTCCTCCTGGAACACCTCAATGGAATGGTGTGTCTGAAAGGAGAAATCGAACTTTATTGGATATGGTTCGATCCATGATGAGTTATGCAACTCTACCTTCATCATTCTGGGGGCATGCACTAGAAACAGCTTCTTTGATACTGAATAATGTTCCATCTAAGAGTGTCTCCAAAATACCATACGAGATGTGGAGTGGGAGACGCCCTAATCTCGCGTTTATCAGGATCTGGGGATGTGAGGCTTATGTCAAACGTCAGGATTCTAGCAAGCTAGAACCTAGATCTGATAAGTGTGTATTTGTGGGGTATCCTAAGGAAACTAAAGGATACTACTTCTATGTCCCAACCGAGAACAAAGTTTTTGTTGCTCGGGGTGCTGTCTTTCTAGAGAAAGAATTTCTTATGAAAAAAGTTAGTGGGAGGAAGTTTGACTTGGATGAGGTCCAAGTGCAAGCACAAGACAAAGAGATGGAATCTGAGCCACCTGCACCGGTTGCTAGGCAACCTGAGGCTCAGACACAGGTCCTGAAGGGAACCCCTTCTAAAGGGGTAGAAAACCCATATGGTGGCGCAACAAAATTTCGCATGGGATATTAGGGTTTCAAAAGATCTATATATGTCATATAACTAGCTTTCGAATATTTGAATGGATGAAGAAAAACTCATACCATTGCCATCGGTTTGATGAAGCTTTGGAAGGAAAGACGCAAGCGAGCCTTCTCCTAAGTTTCACACACAAGATGATCAATGCGCCTACCCTTGGTGCTCTTTGTGCTAGCAAAGTTCCAAGGTGTCCTTGATCGAAAAGGAAGGGAGAGAGCAACTCCTTGCTTGGTCGAAACTTCCTCTCTTCTTCACGTTGTCGCCTCACGCAAAAATGTCTAGAGGAAAAATCAGATGGCGAGAATAGAGGAATATGGTCTCTTCGAACATGATCCTCATCCAAGTGGAGATCATGGTTACTAAAAATAGTAACCACCACTCGCCCCAACGTTCACGCCAAGTGAACATGTCGCCAAGCCTTGAACCATGCGCTCATTACATGAGCCGGTTCAACTTGGTCTGGTTCAAAGACCATTCGACCCAAGCCATCAGTCCAGATCACATTGAACCCTAAAGCTCTGGATCCGACCGTTGATCTCTAGATGCTTCTGATCTCACCGATCTGGCATCCATTCTCTCAATCGAAGCTTACCGATCTGTAGCCCTAGTCAATCAGACATGATCAGACTTGATCTCACTTACAATCAGAGATTAAATCCCTTTAAACTGAACCCAAACAATTCAGTCCTCACGATCTGACTTAAGTAAGCCATATCATCAAATTGTGCGACCCTGAGGGTTTCCTTTAAATGTCGGTAACGATAATTTACATTATCACGATCAGTGAGGGGTATCTAGCAACACATCACTGTCTCCCGATATAAAGGAAAGAGTCTTCCAAGACTACACCCAAACCACAGCACAAGTGTGAATCAACTCACAAAGCATACATATTTCCTTTGCCACTGGATGTTCTTATTGGACAAGCGTGTCAAGCTTGTAGCTCCAATATGATGAGCATGATTAGATCAGATGAACATAGTCACCTGGGTATGGCCATACACTTTCTCAATCATCTCATCCAGGGGGCCCCTTTAGAACATCACACTCCTTAAACAAGGAGACGGCAATCCTATGTCTATCACTAGTGCCCTAACATGACTCAAGCTCACCATCCAAGATAGTCTATAATCATTATGTTTCAAATGATATTGAACTAACTCAAAACAATGACAATCATCATTTAGAAAACACAAGTGATCTCAAGTCAGAGGAAATGTGCCACTTGTCATACTCAAGGAATATTCACATTGTGACAAGCAATTGAATATCCTAGTAGGGTCTGTCCAGTACATCCAATGTACCCATGAGTCTACATCTTATTCCATGCTCGAAGCATCCTATAAGATTAGAACACATATTAGTCTTAACCATATCAAGGCTGTCTCATGTTCACCAAGATATATCGACTAAGGACACAACAGCATGTCAGCCCAGCTGAACAGCTTTGAGACATTATTCAGAAGAACATATATTGCAGCAGACAATGTAACAACCTGAATAATAACCATGCCTTTATAAACATAAAAGTTTATTACATGATACTGATACAATCCCAAGGCCTCAAACATTAGGCTAAGGGCATACCCCAACAATCTCCCACTTGCACTTAATCTAATGGTTGAGAAATCTCAAACCCATATTATTACAGTGCTTCTCATGCTTCTGCTGCGCCAGAGGCTTGGTAAGCGGGTCTGCCAGATTGTCATCTGTATGTACCTTGCAAACTTTGATCTCGCCACGATCAATGATCTCCCTGATCAAATGAAACCGTCTTTGTATGTGCTTGGACTTCTGGTGCGACCGTGGTTCCTTTGCTTGTGCGATTGCTCCAGTGTTATCACAGAAGATAACCAAAGGATCTGCACTCGAAGGAACAACACCAAGTTCTCTCACGAACTTACGAATCCACACTGCCTCCTTGGATGCTTCCGAGGCTGCAACATACTCGGCTTCTGTTGTGGAATCAGCAACAGTTGACTGTTTGAAACTCTTCCACACCACTGCTCCTCCATTCAAGCTAAAAACATAGCCTGATTGCGATCGGAAATCATCCTGGTCCGACTGGAACGAAGCGTCAGTATATCCTTCTATACTGAGTTCTTCCTGACCACCATATATCAAGAACATATCTTTGGTCCTCCGCAGATATTTTAAGATGTTCTTGACTGCAATCCAGTGCGCCATACCTGGATTACTTTGGAAACGACTGGTCACGCTTAACCCGTAAGCGACGTCTGGGCGAGTACACAACATCGCATACATAATGGATCCAATAGCCGAAGCATAAGGCGTATTGTCCATTTCATCTTTCTCAGTCTGTGTTTGTGGACACTGACTCTTCGAAAGATTCAGACCATGTCTGACTGGAAGATATCCTCGTTTAGAATTCTCTAAATGAAATCTCTCCAGGACTTTATCGATGTAAGTACTCTGGCACAGCCCGAGAAGCCTCTTAGATCTATCCCTGTAGATCTTCACACCTAATACATAGGCTGCTTCTCCTAAATCTTTCATCTGGAAACATTTCCTCAGCCATGCCTTCACAGCATGCATTTCAGGAATGTCATTTCCAATGATCAAGATATCATCGACGTAGAGGACTAGGAAAGTAATCACGCTCCCACTAAACCTCTTATATACACACGGGTCATCCTCGTTCTTGATGAAACCAAATTCAGTGACTGATTCATCAAAACGAATATTCCAGCTTCTCGATGCTTGCTTAAGTCCATAAATGGACTTCTTTAACTTGCATATCTTATGACGATCTGATGGATTAGTGAAACCCTCAGGTTGTGTCATGTACACATCCTCATCCAGATTTCCATTAAGGAAAGCTGTTTTCACATCCATCTGCCAGATCTCATAATCATAATATGCAGCTATCGCGAAAAGAATCCGAATAGACTTAAACATAGCTACAGGTGAGAAAGTTTCATCATAATCTATCCCGTAGATTTGTTTGAAACCTTTCGCAACTAGCCTGCCTTTATAGGTAACCACGTTACCATCCATGTCAATCTTCTTCTTGAAGATCCATTTACAGCCTATAGGGATTACTCCCGGAGGCGGATCAACCAAATCCCAAACTTGGTTATCTGACATGGAGTCCATCTCGGCGCGCATAGCTTCAAGCCATCTCGCTGACTCCGGTCCATTGACCGCATCTGCATAAGTGAGGGGTTCATCATTATCAATGATGTAGACTCCGTCATAGCGCTCAGGCTGTCGACGAATCCTTCCCGATCTTCGCAGTTCCCGTGATATCTGAGCCTCAGGATGTTCAATAACCTGATCTACCGGCTCAGGCTCATCCAACTGTGCTTGAGCACTTTGTCCTTCCTCTGGATTCTCATCCAGCTTTATTTCTCTCCCACTGGCCTCTTGCAGAAGAAACTCCTTCTCAAGAAATATGGCCGTCCGAGCAACAAAAACCTTGTTCTCCTTGGGATCGAAGAAATAATAACCCTTAGTTTCCTTAGGGTAACCGACAAAGATACATTTGTCAGATCTGCTCTCTAGTTTCCCAGAGGCGAGCTTTTTGACATAAGCCTCGCAACCCCAGATCCTGATAAATGTTAAGCTCGGCTGTTTCCCATACCATAACTCATATGGCGTCTTTGAAACGGCCTTGGATGGCACTCGGTTTAGTACCTTTGCAGCTGTTTCCAGTGCAAAACCCCAAAAGGAGTTGGGTAAAGAAGCCTGACTCATCATAGAACGAACCATATCAAGTAACGTTCTATTTCTCCTCTCGGACACACCATTCCATTGCGGTGTTCCTGGCGGAGTGAGCTGTGAGATAATCCCACACTCCTTCAGATAGTCAGTAAACGCATGACTCAAGTATTCTCCACCTCGATCTGAGCGAAGTGCCTTGATATTTCGGCCTAGCTGATTCTGTACTTCATTCTTGAACTCTTTGAACTTGTCAAAAGATTCACTCTTATGTCTCATTAAAAAGACATAGCCATACCTACTGAAATCATCAGTAAAGGTAATGAAGTACTGATAGCCACCTCTGGCATGTTTACTAAATGGCCCACACACATCACTGTGTATAAGGTCAAGTAAACCTGAAGCCCTTTGACCTATGTGAGGAAAAGGTGACTTCGTCATTTTGCCCATCAAACAAGCTTTGCATGTATCAATCTCCTTGTAGGAGAATGACCCCAGCAGTCCATAATCATGCAACCGCTTAATGCGTTTCTCGTTTATATGGCCTAAACGACTATGCCATAGCAAGGTGCTGTCATCAGCATACTTGGCTTTCTTAATATCAATATTTTGTATAGAACGCTCCATGTCCAACATGAATAACCCATTGCTAATTGAACCAGTTGCATAAACAATATTATCATAAGATAAAACACACTTTGAAATATTGCATTCAAAGGAAAATCCCTTCCTGACAAGAGCAGGAATGGAGATAATATTTTTAGTAATACTGGGAACAAAATAACAACTGTTTAGTTCCAATACAAGTCCAGATGGTAAAGAAATGAAATAGTCTCCTACAGCAACAGCAGCAACCCGTGCCCCGTTTCCAACGCGTAGGTCCACCTCATGCTGTCCCACCTGCCTTCTTCTCTTGAGTTCCTGTACATTTGAACAAATGTGAACTCCACATGCAGTGTCCAACACCCATGATATAGAAGAAGATGAAAACATGACCTCAGTCACGAATATACCTGAGCCAGAAGCGATGCTTCCCCTCTTATCTCCTTGGAGCGCTTTACAGTCCTTTTTCCAGTGACCCAGCTGGCCACAGTGGAAACATCTGTATTCCTTGGACCGCTTGACCTTTTGCTTCAAAGCCTTGCTGTAGCTCTTGACAGGGGTCTTGCCCTTCTTCCCCTTCTTCTTGTTCCTAGAAGGAACCATTAAGACAGAGGTCGAAGGCTTACCCTTCAGAGTCTCCTCAGTGGTCAAGAGCATATTGAGCAGCTCTGCCGGAGTACAATCGATTTTGTTCATATTAAAATTAATAATGAACGCGTCGAATGAAGGCGGGAGAGACTGCAGAATAATATCCACAGCAAGCTCCTGGTTGATGGTATGCCCCAGTTTCTCTAGAGCCTCCTTGTGCCCAATCATCTTGAGCACGTGAGCTCCCACTGGGCTCCCTTCAGCCAGTTTGCTCTGAAAGAAAAGCTTCGTCAAGTTATAGCGTTCTGTCCTCGCCTGTGCAGCATACAGCATCTTGAGGTTCGCTATCATGTCTATAGCAGACATATCCTCATGCTGACGCTGCAGCGGTGGCGTCATAGACGCTAGCATCAGGCAAGCGACATCAATGCTATCATTGACGTGCTTTTCATAGGCTTCCCGAACCGCCCTTGCGGCGTTCGGAGCGGGCTGAGGCGGTATCGCCGTCTCGAGGACATACAGTTTCCTCTCTGCCTTAAGTACGATCTTATGGTGTCCAAACCAGTCAGAGAAGTTCGGCCCAGCAAACTTCTCCCTTTCCAGTAGGGATCGCACATTGAAGTTCATGGTGTTCGTTGCTGCAGGTATCTACAACAATGCAAGAACAGCAAGGTCAGTATCAATGTATAAGAATCAATCAGGACTTAAGAAAGATTCTTTTTCTCACTATTTTATCTGGCTTGAAAAATCCAACAAAACAGCCCGAAAGAGTAGAACTCTTTTAGTGAGATGGGATCCAGATTTCATACTTGGTCTCCGCGTCCCGCTCAGGCGAGATAAGATGCACAGAGAGTACAAGCACTAATCTCTGGTAGGCAGTCCCTGCCAATCGCCAACCCGTGCGATTCCCCTTCATCTGGGCAGTCCAGCAGACTGTGCCAACTGAGTTGGTACAACACAGTCTCTGACCCCACAGATGGCTGCCTCCATGTGCTACCATATGCGCCACATATGTAGCCAACACGGTCAAGCTGACCCGACCTACTCCCTGGACCACCATGTGCTATGCTGAGCAACGAGAAGGGATAAATCCCTACTCTGTAACACACAGGTGTAATCCCGCACCGTCTGAAGATAGATGGACGTGCCCACTGAGTGGGTACAACACGGCTCCAACGATAATCAGAACAGTGAGGTTTCGCGTCAGAAGGCTTACGAGCTTGATATTTTAGCGTTGGATTTTAACGGTCTTTTATCTTCTTCACTATCATGCAATTCCTATGGTGATAGCAGAAGATAAACTTAATCATGCAATTCTAATATTTAAACAATAAAATAAAAGAAAGCATGAATCTTATGTGGTAAAAGCCCATTGAGCCTAAGTAAGACCTTAACCTAACTTAAGTCTTCACAAGAGCTCTTCATGGGTCTTTAGCTGCTCATCTGGCCCAAACCAGGGCCCAAGCGCCATCTGCAACTCAGGTGCGCCTACCAGGAATTTGCGCCTGGTCCCAAAGTCGAACCCTGGACCTCCCACCTGGTCAAGCCTCTGCTGCAAGCGCCTCTGCCAAGTGTGCTTTGTGCTCTTGTCTAATTAAATTACAAATTTAACTATCTAGACAAGATTGACACGCAGGTCAATTTCACATTATAAATTAATTGAACTGTGATACGCAGATCACAAAATTAAAAATTAATTTACAATTAATTCCCAGGCACGCAGGCCCCAGCACAGCACACATTAAAACACGGGCAGCCCACATAAGAATAAATAAACATACATATGCATCAATCAACAATCATGTGATCCATCATAAAATTAAAATTTTTGAAAACCCCATGGGATCAATTTTAATTTTCCTTATTTGCCCTACAACCTTACAATGGTCCATTACTAGGGATCCACTCATCAGACCTAGTCAGATCCACTGCCCTTGCATGCACCAAGTCCTAACTGACTTGAGTTGACCAAAAGGCCAACCATGCATGCGCCAAGGGCTGAACGACCACACTGAGGTCTGGCAAGCGGGTGTGACCTCGGGCCTAACTCAGGTGCGTTCATGGGTCGTCTCAATCAGACATCGCTACACGCCTGTCTGCAGTCGACCTATAGCCACCTCAAGCTTGCGCCAAGGTGCTATCTGGTCGACCCATCAAGGCTGTCAGATAGTCTGATCAGACTGGTTGGATCTTGACTAGACTGAGATTTCAACCCTAATAACCCATCTAAGGGTTTATAGCATGGCCTTAGATCTAATGTTAATCGCGCATGTGATATTTCCTTTTGAGAAAACATAAGCCACAATATGCGCCAACATAGATGCGCAAAAAGAAAAGCATAAACAAGTTTCGCACATATAAGATCTAAGCATATTTGGATCACAATCAAAGCAATCATATGAACATATAACCCTACCTCTGATACCAATTGAAGGGAACCCCTTCTAAAGGGGTAGAAAACCCATATGGTGGCGCAACAAAATTTCGCATGGGATATTAGGGTTTCAAAAGATCTATATATGTCATATAACTAGCTTTCGAATATTTGAATGGATGAAGAAAAACTCATACCATTGCCATCGGTTTGATGAAGCTTTGGAAGGAAAGACGCAAGCGAGCCTTCTCCTAAGTTTCACACACAAGATGATCAATGCGCCTACCCTTGGTGCTCTTTGTGCTAGCAAAGTTCCAAGGTGTCCTTGATCGAAAAGGAAGGGAGAGAGCAACTCCTTGCTTGGTCGAAACTTCCTCTCTTCTTCACGTTGTCGCCTCACGCAAAAACGTCTAGAGGAAAAATCAGATGGCGAGAATAGAGGAATATGGTCTCTTCGAACATGATCCTCATCCAAGTGGAGATCATGGTTACTAAAAATAGTAACCACCACTCGCCCCAACGTTCACGCCAAGTGAACATGTCGCCAAGCCTTGAACCATGCGCTCATTACATGAGCCGGTTCAACTTGGTCTGGTTCAAAGACCATTCGACCCAAGCCATCAGTCCAGATCACATTGAACCCTAAAGCTCTGGATCCGACCGTTGATCTCTAGATGCTTCTGATCTCACCGATCTGGCATCCATTCTCTCAATCGAAGCTTACCGATCTGTAGCCCTAGTCAATCAGACATGATCAGACTTGATCTCACTTACAATCAGAGATTAAATCCCTTTAAACTGAACCCAAACAATTCAGTCCTCACGATCTGACTTAAGTAAGCCATATCATCAAATTGTGCGACCCTGAGGGTTTCCTTTAAATGTCGGTAACGATAATTTACATTATCACGATCAGTGAGGGGTATCTAGCAACACATCACTGTCTCCCGATATAAAGGAAAGAGTCTTCCAAGACTACACCCAAACCACAGCACAAGTGTGAATCAACTCACAAAGCATACATATTTCCTTTGCCACTGGATGTTCTTATTGGACAAGCGTGTCAAGCTTGTAGCTCCAATATGATGAGCATGATTAGATCAGATGAACATAGTCACCTGGGTATGGCCATACACTTTCTCAATCATCTCATCCAGGGGGCCCCTTTAGAACATCACACTCCTTAAACAAGGAGACGGCAATCCTATGTCTATCACTAGTGCCCTAACATGACTCAAGCTCACCATCCAAGATAGTCTATAATCATTATGTTTCAAATGATATTGAACTAACTCAAAACAATGACAATCATCATTTAGAAAACACAAGTGATCTCAAGTCAGAGGAAATGTGCCACTTGTCATACTCAAGGAATATTCACATTGTGACAAGCAATTGAATATCCTAGTAGGGTCTGTCCAGTACATCCAATGTACCCATGAGTCTACATCTTATTCCATGCTCGAAGCATCCTATAAGATTAGAACACATATTAGTCTTAACCATATCAAGGCTGTCTCATGTTCACCAAGATATATCGACTAAGGACACAACAGCATGTCAGCCCAGCTGAACAGCTTTGAGACATTATTCAGAAGAACATATATTGCAGCAGACAATGTAACAACCTGAATAATAACCATGCCTTTATAAACATAAAAGTTTATTACATGATACTGATACAATCCCAAGGCCTCAAACATTAGGCTAAGGGCATACCCCAACAGGTCCCGCGTAGGTCTGGGAGAATTCGTCGTGCACCTGAAAGGTATGGGTCGCTACCGACCCAACATGATGGGATCTTCATCATTGAGGATGAACCTAGAACCTATGATGAGGCGGTTAGTGGACCGGACTCCGAGAAATGGCTTGACGCCATGCGATCCGAGATGGATTCCATGTCGGCTAACCAAGTCTGGGATTTGGTTGAGCTGCCTGATGGGGTAAAACCCATAGGGTGTAAATGGGTCTTCAAGAGGAAGACAGACATGGATGGCAATATAGTTACCTACAAGGGTAGACTAGTGGCTAAAGGATTTAAACAAGTCCACGGGGTGGACTATGATGAAACCTTCTCGCCAGTTGCCATGATTAAATCCATTCGGATTCTGCTTGTTGGGGTATGCCCTTAAGGCTAATGTTTGAGGCCTTTGGGATTGTATAAGTATCATGTAATAAACTTTTGTGTTTATAAAGGCATGGTTATTATTCAGGTTGTTACCTTGTCTGCTGTAATAAGTGTACTACTGAATAATGTCTCAAAGCTGTTCAGCTTGGCTGACATGCTCTATGTCCTTAGTCGAGATATCTTGGTGAACATGAGACAGCCTTGATATGATTGAGACTAATATGAGTGCTAATCTTATAGGATGCTTCGAGCATGGAATAAGATGTAGACTCATGGGTACATTGGATGTACTGGACAGACCCTACTAGGATATTCCATTGCTTGTCACAATGTGAATATTCCTTGTAAGCACTAAGTGGCACATGTCCTCTGACTTGAGATCATTTGTGTTTCTAAATGATGATTGTCATTGTCTTGAGGTAGTTCAATATCATTTGAAACATAATGATTATAGACTATCTTGGATGGTGAGCTTGAATCATGTTAGGGCACTAGTGATAGACATAGGATTGCCGTCTCCTTGTTTAAGGAGTGTGATGTTCCAAAGGGCCCCCCTTATATGAGATGATTGAGAAAGTGTATGGCCATACCCAGATGACTATGTTGATCTGATCTAATCATGCTCATTGTATTGGAGTAACAAGCTTGACTCGCTTGTCCAATAAGAACATCCAGTGGCAAAGGATGCTTGTATGCCTTGTGATGTTGATTCACCTTGTGCTGTGATTTGGGTGTAGTCTTGGAAGACTCTTTCCTTTATATCGGGAGACAGTGATGTGTTGCTAGATACCCCTCACTGATTGTGATAACGAGAGTTATCGTTACCGACATTTAAAGGAAACCCTTAGGGTCGCACAATTTGGTGATATGGCTTACTTGAGTCAGATCGTGTGGACTGGATTGTTTTGATTCAGTTTAAAGGAGTTTAAACTCTGATTGTAAGTGAGATCCAGTCTGATCATGTTTGATTGATTAGGGCTTGAGATCGGTAAGCTTCGATCGAGAGTGTGGATGCTAGATCGGTGAGATCAAGAGCATCATGAGATGTACGGTTAGATCTTGAATCTTCATGGTTCATAGAGATTTAGACCATGGCTTGGGTTGGTTCTTTTGGTCTTTGGACCAATTGGAATTGAACCGAATTCAATTGATCCGGTTCACATTTGTGTTCGATTGGTTCAATTGAATTGGCGTTGGGGATAAGTTCACAAGACATGAACGCATGTCTTGATGACTTTCCTTAATGGGAAGTCTTGAAAACGCCTAACGCCAAATAACGCAAAAGCTTAATGTTCCTTGTGTCTTTCGAAGCTCTCTCTCGTGGGTGGTGTGTGGACGATCTTGGAGAAGAGCTCTCGGCGACAAGGAAGAACATCTCATCTCCTCAACACCAAAGGGCACCTTGGCAATTGTTGCTAGCACATCAAGTTGCGCAAGAAGTAAGCCTTCATCCTTTGTGTGTGTCTTCTTTGGAGGAGAGCCCTCTTCGGCCTCTAGCTTCCAAGCCGCCACCCTTACATGGCTATGGTAAAAGATCTCAAACTTGATCTTTGGTTAATTATAAAGTTGATCATTTACATGAGTTCATGCAAACGATTTTATTGAAACTCTAGAAGAATACATTTCCGCATGTTCTAGGGTTTGCCCCCCTCTTGAAAGGGGTTTTTCATGCTTGCGCTCCCCCTTGAAGGGGACCCTTCAATTGGTATCAGAGCAGGTTATGCATGAATCATGTGGTTGCTTTAAGTGATCCTTGTTTGCGCTTGCAATGTTTAGATCTATGTACATGCCGAATAAACTACATGCTAGTTTAAAACTCTTAGATGTAGGTTTATCTTTGAATTGCGCATGTATAATGTTATGGTAAGTGCTTGTTCATGTTTTGAAAAGGAAAAGCCTTATCTTGCGCACCCATTAGATCTAAAGCGTCTACTATAATCCCTTAGATGGGTTGGTAGGGCTGAAAGCATAATCTAAATAGATCCAAGTCTGATCAGACCATCTGACAGCTCAGATGGGTTGACCTGATAGCACCTATGCGCATGCACTGGGTGGCTATAGGTTGACTGCATCAAGGGCGTGTAACGAGGTCTGGTTGAGACAACCAATGAACACTCTTGAGTTAGGCCCGGGGTCACACCCGCTTGCCAAAACTCTTGAAGGTGGTTCAGCCCTTGGCGGATGCATGGTTGACCATTAGGTCAACTCGGGTCAGTTAGGACTCGGTGCATGCAAGGGCAGTGGATCTGACTAGATGTATGAGTGGATCCCTATCAATGGACCATTGTAAGGTTGTAGGACTGATAAGAAAATTAAAATTGATGCCAATGGGGTTTTTCAAAAATTTATTTTCTTTTAATTGGATCACATGTGGAATGTTTGATGCCATGTGCTTGTTTATTTATTCTTATGTGGGCCGCCCATGTTAATTGTGTGCTGTGCTGGGGCCTGCGAGCCTGGGATTATACTTGTAAGATAATATTATGGTGATCTGCGAATCACATTTTTTTAATCTATTGTATAATTGACCTGCGAGTCAAAGCTTGTCTAGATAGATCAAATTGTATTTGATTAGACAAGAGCACAAATGCACACATCCCAAAGGGGCATTCAGCTGGTGGCGCACCTGAGGTGCTCTTGGCGCTAGGGCCCTGGGTTGGACCAGATGAGATGCAAATGGAGCTCAAGTGAAGACTTAAGTAAAATTAAGGTCTTACTTAGGGTTCATGGGCATTTACCACATAAGATCAGCATGCTTTCTTTTATTGCTTATTGCTTATATAAGTAGAATTGCATGTGTTTATCTTCTGCTATCACCATAGGACTTGCATGATAGTCAAGAAGATAAAAGACCGTTAAAATCCAACGCTAACATATCAAGCTCGTAAGCCTTCTGACGCGAAACCTCACCGTTCTGACTATCGTTGGAGCCGTGTTGTACCCACTCAGTGGGCACGTCCATCTATCTTCAGACGGTGCTGGATTTCACCTGCGTGTTACAGAGTAGGGATTTATCCCTGCTCGTTGCTCAGCATAGCACGTGGTGGTCCAGGGAGTAGGTCGGGTCAGCTTGACCATGTAGGCTACATATGTGGCGCATATGGTAGCACATGGAGGCAGCCATCTGAGGGATCAGAGACTGTGTTGTACCAACTCAGTTGGCACAGTCTGCTGGATTGCCCAGATGAAGGGGAATCGCACGGGTTGGCGATTGGCTGGGACAGCCTACCAGAAATTAGTGCTTGTCATCTTTGTGCATCTTATCTCGCCTGAGCGGGACGCGAAGACCAAGTATGAAATCTGGATCCCATCTCACTAAAAGAGTGTTACTCTTTCGGACTGTTTACTGGATTTTTCAGTCAGACAAAATAGTGAGAAAAGAATCTTTCTTAAGTCCTGGATTGATTCTGAACATTGATACTGACCTTGCTGTTCTTGCTTGTTGTAGATTCCTGCAGCAACGAACACCATGAACTTCAATGTGCGATCCCTACTGGAAAGGGAGAAGTTTGCTGGGCCGAACTTCTCTGACTGGTTCGGACACCTTAAGATCGTTCTTAAGGCAGAGAGGAAACTGTATGTCCTCGAGACGGCGATACCGCCGTAGCCCGCTCCGAACGCCGCAAGGGCGGTTCGGGATGCCTACGAAAAGCACGTCAATGATAGCATTGATGTCGCTTGCCTGATGCTAGCGTCTATGACGCCACCGCTGCAGCGTCAGCATGAGGATATGTCGGCTATAGAAATTATAGCGAACCTCAAGATGCTGTATGCTGCACAGGCGAGGACAGAACGCTATAATCTGACGAAGCTCTTCTTTCAGAGCAAACTGGCTGAGGGGAGCCCAGTGGGAGCTCACGTGCTCAAGATGATTGGGCACAAGGAGGCTCTAGAGAAACTGGGGCATACCGTCAACCAGGAGCTTGCTGTAGATATTATTCTACAGTCTCTTCCGCCTTCTTTCGATGCGTTCATTATTAATTTTAATATGAATAAAATCGATTGTACGCCGGCAGAGCTGCTGAATATGCTCTTGACTACTGAGGAAACTCTGAAGGGAAAGCCTTCAACCTCTGTCTTAATGGTTCCTTCCAGGAACAAGAAGAAGGGGAAGAAGGGCAAGGCCCCTGTCAAGAACTACAGTAAGGCGCTGAAACAGAAGGTGAAGCGGTCGAAGGACAACAGGTGTTTCCACTGTGGCCAGCTAGGTCACTGGAAAAAGGACTGTAAAGCGCTCCAAGGAGATAAGAGGGGAAGCATCGCTTCTGGCTCAGGTATATATGTGACTGAGGTCATGTTATCTTCTTCTACCATTTCATGGGTGTTGGACACCGCATGTGGAGTTCACATTTGTTCAAATGTGCAGGAACTCAAGAGAAGAAGGCAGGTGGGACAGCATGAGGTAGACCTACGCGTTGGAAACGGGGCACGGGTTGCTGCTGTTGCTGTAGGAGACTATTTCATTTCTTTACCATCTGGCATTGTATTAGAATTAAACAATTGTTATTTTGTACCCAGTATTACCAAGAATATTATCTCTATTCCTGCTCTTGTCAGGAAAGGATTTGCCTTTGAATGCAAGATTTCAAAGTGTGTTTTATCTTATGATAATATTGTGTATGCAACTGGTTCAATTAACAATGGGTTATTCATGTTGGACATGGAAAATTCTGTACAAAACATTGATAATAAGAAAGCCAAGTATGCTGATGACAGCACCTTGCTTTGGCATAGTCGTTTAGGCCATATAAACG
Organism: Costus lasius; assembly: GCA_027563935.2. NCBI lineage: Eukaryota > Viridiplantae > Streptophyta > Magnoliopsida > Zingiberales > Costaceae > Costus > Costus lasius. The sequence continues at coordinate 87,718,862 of CM050450.1, read as the reverse complement.
AGAAGCGCATTAAGCGGTTGCATGATCATGGACTGCTGGGATCATTCTCCTGCGAGGAGATTGATACATGCAAAGCTTGTTTGATGGGTAAAATGACGAAGTCACCTTTTCCTCACAAAGGTCAAAGGGCTTCAGGTTTACTGGACCTTATACACAGTGATGTGTGTGGGCCATTTAGTAAACATGCCAGAGGTGGCTATCTGTACTTCATTACCTTTACTGATGATTTCAGTAGGTATGGGTATGTCTATCTAATGAGACATAAAAGTGAATCTTTTGACAAGTTCAAAGAGTTCAAAAATGAAGTACAAAATCAGCTAGGCCGAAATATCAAGGCACTTCGTTCTGATCGAGGTGGTGAATACCTAAGTCGAGAATTTACTGACTATCTAAAGGAGTATGGGATTATCTCACAGCTCACTCCGCCAGGAACACCGCAATGGAATGGTGTGTCCGAGAGGAGAAATAGAACGTTACTTGATATGGTTCGTTCTATGATGAGTCAGGCTACTCTTCCATATTCCTTTTGGGGTTTTGCACTGGAAACAGCTGCAAAGGTACTAAACCGAGTGCCATCCAAGGCAGTTTCAAAGACGCCATATGAGTTATGGTATGGGAAACAGCCTAGCTTGACATTTATCAGGATCTGGGGTTGCGAGGCTTATGTCAAAAAGCTCGCCTCTGGGAAACTGGAGAGCAGATCTGAGAAATGTATCTTTGTCGGTTACCCTAAGGAAACTAAGGGTTATTATTTCTACGATCCCAAAGAGAACAAGGTATTTGTTGCTCGGACGGCCATATTTCTTGAGAAGGAGTTTCTTCTGCAAGAGGCCAGTGGGAGAGAAATAAAGCTGGATGAGAATCCAGAGGAAGGACAAAGTAGTCAAGCGCAGTTGGATGAGCCTGAGCCGGTTATTGAACAACCTGAGGCTCAGATATCACGGGAACCGCGAAGATCGGGAAGGATCCGTCGACAGCCTGAGCGCTATGACGGAGTCTACATCATTAACAATGATGAACCCCTTACTTATGCGGATGCGGTCAGTGGACCGGAGTCAGCTAGATGGCTTGAAGCTATGCGAGCCGAAATGGACTCCATGTCAGATAACCAAGTCTGGGATTTGGTTGATCCGCCTCCGGGAGTAATCCCTATAGGCTGTAAATGGATCTTCAAGAAGAAGATTGACATGGATGGTAACGTGGTTACCTATAAAGGCAGGCTAGTTGCGAAAGGTTTCAAACAAATCTACGGGATAGATTATGATGAAACTTTCTCTCCTGTAGCCATGTTTAAGTCTATTCGGATTCTTTTCGCGATAGCTGCATATTACGACTATGAGATCTAGCAGATGGATGTGAAGACAGCTTTCCTTAATGGAAATCTGGATGAGGATGTGTATATGACACAACCTGAGGGTTTCACTAATCCATCAGATCGTCATAAGATATGCAAGTTAAAGAAGTCCATTTATGGACTTAAGCAAGCATCAAGAAGCTGGAATATTCATTTTGATGAATCAATCTCTGAGTTTGGTTTCATCAAGAACGAGGATGACCCGTGTGTATATAAGAGGTTTAGTGGGAGCGTGATTACATTCCTAATCCTCTACGTCGATGATATCTTGATCATTGGAAATGATATTCCTGAACTGCATGCGGTTAAAGCATGGTTAGGAAAATGTTTCCAGATGAAAGATCTAGGAGAAGCAGCCTATGTATTAGGTGTGAAGATCTACCGGGATAGATCTAAGAGGCTTCTCGGGCTATGCCAGAGTACTTACATCGATAAAGTCCTGGAGAGATTCCATTTAGAAAATTCTAAACGTGGATATCTTCCAGTCAGACATGGTCTGAGTCTTTCAAAGAGTCAGTGTCCACAAACACAGACTAAGAAAGATGAAATGGACAATAGGCCTTATGCTTCGGCTATTGGGTCCATTATGTATGCGATGTTGTGTACTCGCCCAGACGTCGCTTACGGGTTAAGCGTGACCAGTCGGTTCCAAAGTAATCCAGGTATGGCGCACTGGATTGCGGTCAAGAACATCTTAAAATATCTGCGGAGGACCAAAGATATGTTCTTGTTATATGGTGGTCAGGAAGAACTCAGTATAGAGGGATATACTGACGCTTCGTTCCAGTCGGACCAGGATGATTTCCGATCGCAATCAGGTTATATTTTTAGCTTGAATGGTGGAGCAGTGGTGTGGAAGAGTTTCAAACAGTCAACTGTTGCTGATTCCACAACAGAAGCCGAGTATGTTGCAGCCTCGGAAGCATCCAAGGAGGCAGTGTGGATTCGTAAGTTCGTGAGAGAACTTGGTGTCGTTCCTTCGAGTGCTGATCCTTTGGTTATCTTCTGTGATAACACTGGAGCCATCGCACAAGCAAAGGAACCACGGTCGCACCAGAAGTCCAAGCACATACAGAGACGGTTTCACTTGATCCGGGAGATCATTGATCGAGGCGAGATCAAAATTTGCAAGGTTCATACAGATGACAATCTGGCAGACCCGCTTACCAAGCCTCTGGCGCAGCAGAAGCATGAGAAGCACTGTAATAATATGGGTTTGAGATTTCTCAACCATTAGATTAAGTGCAAGTGGGAGATTGTTGGGGTATGCCCTTAAGGCTAATGTTTGAGGCCTTTGGGATTGTATAAGTATCATGTAATAAACTTTTGTGTTTATAAAGGCATGGTTATTATTCAGGTTGTTACCTTGTCTGCTGTAATAAGTGTACTACTGAATAATGTCTCAAAGCTGTTCAGCTTGGCTGACATGCTCTATGTCCTTAGTCGAGATATCTTGGTGAACATGAGACAGCCTTGATATGATTGAGACTAATATGAGTGCTAATCTTATAGGATGCTTCGAGCATGGAATAAGATGTAGACTCATGGGTACATTGGATGTACTGGACAGACCCTACTAGGATATTCCATTGCTTGTCACAATGTGAATATTCCTTGTAAGCACTAAGTGGCACATGTCCTCTGACTTGAGATCATTTGTGTTTCTAAATGATGATTGTCATTGTCTTGAGGTAGTTCAATATCATTTGAAACATAATGATTATAGACTATCTTGGATGGTGAGCTTGAATCATGTTAGGGCACTAGTGATAGACATAGGATTGCCGTCTCCTTGTTTAAGGAGTGTGATGTTCCAAAGGGCCCCCCTTATATGAGATGATTGAGAAAGTGTATGGCCATACCCAGATGACTATGTTGATCTGATCTAATCATGCTCATTGTATTGGAGTAACAAGCTTGACTCGCTTGTCCAATAAGAACATCCAGTGGCAAAGGATGCTTGTATGCCTTGTGATGTTGATTCACCTTGTGCTGTGATTTGGGTGTAGTCTTGGAAGACTCTTTCCTTTATATCGGGAGACAGTGATGTGTTGCTAGATACCCCTCACTGATTGTGATAACGAGAGTTATCGTTACCGACATTTAAAGGAAACCCTTAGGGTCGCACAATTTGGTGATATGGCTTACTTGAGTCAGATCGTGTGGACTGGATTGTTTTGATTCAGTTTAAAGGAGTTTAAACTCTGATTGTAAGTGAGATCCAGTCTGATCATGTTTGATTGATTAGGGCTTGAGATCGGTAAGCTTCGATCGAGAGTGTGGATGCTAGATCGGTGAGATCAAGAGCATCATGAGATGTACGGTTAGATCTTGAATCTTCATGGTTCATAGAGATTTAGACCATGGCTTGGGTTGGTTCTTTTGGTCTTTGGACCAATTGGAATTGAACCGAATTCAATTGATCCGGTTCACATTTGTGTTCGATTGGTTCAATTGAATTAGCGTTGGGGATAAGTTCACAAGACATGAACGCATGTCTTGATGACTTTCCTTAATGGGAAGTCTTGAAAACGCCTAACGCCAAATAACGCAAAAGCTTAATGTTCCTTGTGTCTTTCGAAGCTCTCTCTCGTGGGTGGTGTGTGGACGATCTTGGAGAAGAGCTCTCGGCGACAAGGAAGAACATCTCATCTCCTCAACACCAAAGGGCACCTTGGCAATTGTTGCTAGCACATCAAGTTGCGCAAGAATTAAGCCTTCATCCTTTGTGTGTGTCTTCTTTGGAGGAGAGCCCTCTTCGGCCTCTAGCTTCCAAGCCGCCACCCTTACATGGCTATGGTAAAAGATCTCAAACTTGATCTTTGGTTAATTATAAAGTTGATCATTTACATGAGTTCATGCAAACGATTTTATTGAAACTCTAGAAGAATACATTTCCGCATGTTCTAGGGTTTGCCCCCCTCTTGAAAGGGGTTTTTCATGCTTGCGCTCCCCCTTGAAGGGGACCCTTCACTGCTTGCTATAGCTGCATATCATGATTATGAGATATGGCAGATGGATGTGAAGACAGCGTTCCTTAACGGGAAGCTGACTGAGGATGTGTATATTGTTGGGGTATGCCCTTAAGGCTAATGTTTGAGGCCTTGGGATTGTATCAGTATCATGTAATAAACTCTTGTGTTTATAAATGCATGGTTATTATTCAGGTTGTTACCTTGTCTGCTGTAATAAGTGTACTACTGAATAATGTCTCAAAGCTGTTCAGCTAGGCTGACATGCTAAATGTCCTTAGTCGAGATATCTTGGTGAACATGAGACAGCCTTGATATGATTGAGACTAATATGTGTTCTAATCTTATAGGATGCTTCGAGCATGGAATAAGATGTAGACTCATGGGTACATTGGATGTACTGGACAGACCCTACTAGGACATTCAATTGCTTGTCACAATGTGAATGATCCTTGATTGCAACAAGTGGCACATGTCCTCTGACTTGAGATCACTTGTGTTTCTAAATGATGATTGTCATTGTTTTGAGGTAGTTCAATATCATTTGAAACATAATGGTTATAGACTATCTTGGATAATGATCATGAGTCAGGTTAGGGCACTAGTGATAGATAGAGGATTGCCGTCTCCTTGTTGAAGGAGTGTGGTGTTCTATAGGGGCCCCCTAGATGAGATGATTGAGAAAGTGTATGGCCATACCCAGGTGACTATGTGCATCTGATCTAATCATGCTCATCATATTGGAGCTACAGGCTTGACACGCTTGTCCAATAAGAACATCCAGTGGCAAAGGATACATGCATGCCTTGTGAAGTGGATTCACACTTGTGCTATGGTTTGGGTGTAGTCTTGGAAGACTCTTTCCTTTATATCGGGAGACAGTGATGTGTTGCTAGATACCCCTCACTGATCGTGATAATGTAAGTTATCGTTACCGACATTTAAAGGAAACCCTTAGGGTCGCACAATTTGATGATATGGCTTACTTAAGTCAGATCGTGTGGACTGGATTGTTTTGATTCAGTTTAAAGGAGTTTAAACTCTGATTGTAAGTGAGATCCAGTCTAATCATGTTTGATTGATTAGGGCTTGCGATCGGTAAGCTTCGATCGAGAGGATTGATGCTAGATCGGTGAGATCAAGAGCATCATGAGATGAACGGTTAGATTGGAAACCTTAGGGTTTAGTTGATCTAGACCGATTGGCTTGGGCTGGCTTGGTTTGGCCTTTGGACCGAACACATTTACTTTGAACCGGTTCAAGAGCTTGAACGTATGGTTCATTGTTTTGGCGTTTTGATCGATTTAGTGATCATGAACGCATGGCTTAATGGATTTTCCAATTTTGGAAAGTCATTTAGCGCATGTTACCTTGAACGCCAAATGACTTGAATGCTCCATTCAACTCTCGTCTCCTTGCTCTTGCTTGACGAGACTTTGGCGTGGAGAAGGCGAGGTCTTGGTGGAGGTTCGGCAAGCCTAGACATCATCTCTCATTTCCTTACCATACGAGAGGGACCCTTGAAGGACCTTGCTAGCACAAGGATCTCCAAGGAGCAAGCACATCATCTTGTGTGCGTCAACTAGGGAGAAGATCCCTTTCGATCTTTCTCTTCCAAGTCGCCATCTTCCTCATGGCTTTGGTATGGATCTAAACTTCATCAAGTTGATCATATTATCTTGCTAAGATCCATGAAAAACCCTTGCTTCCGCTGGCAATTTTATGCGCCACCCTTAAGGGTTTTTCGCCCTCCCTCTTGAAAGGGATTTCATCTGCTTGCGCTCCCCCTTGAAGGGGACTCTTCATATATGACACAACCTGATGGCTTCATCCATCCTGCAGAGGCTAATAAGGTCTGCAGGCTAAAGAGGTCCATTTATGGATTAAAGCAAGCATCTCGAAGTTGGAATCTTCGATTTGACGAAGCCGTGAGAGATTATGGGTTTATCAAAAGTGAAGATGACGCCTGTGTATACAGAAAATTCAGTGGGAGCTTGGTGATTTTTCTGGTCTTGTATGTTGATGACATACTGCTCATCGGAAACGACATCCCTAGTCTTCAAGCTGTGAAGACATGGTTGGGGAAGTGTTTCGAGACGAAAGACTTAGGGGAGGCCGCCTATATTCTAGCTGTGAGGATCTACCGGGATAGATCCAAGAGGCTTCTGGCCCTTAGTCAGAGTACTTATATTGATAAGGTACTGGAGAGGTTCTACATGGAGCAATCCAAGAAAGGATACCTTCTAGTGAGACATGGCCTTACTCTCTCAAAGAGCCAGTGTCCTACAACACAGGCTGAGAGGGATGACATGAGTCGAATTCCTTATGCTTCGGCAGTAGGATCGATCATGTATGCAATGTTATGTACTAGACCAGATGCGGCATATGCTGTGAGAATAACCAGCCGATATCAATCCAATCCAGGTCTGCAGCACTGGGTGGCTGTAAAGAACATCCTAAAGTATCTGAGAAAAACTAAGGATCTGTTCTTGGTCTATGGGGGACAGGAAGAGCTCAGTATGCAGGGCTATACTGACGCATCGTTCCAGTCTGACCCTGACGACTTTAGATCGCAGGCCGGCTATGTGTTCAAGATAAATGGAGGCGCTGTATGCTGGAAGAGCTTCAAGCAATCCACCATAGCAGATTCTAAAACCGAAGCTGAGTATGTGGCTGCTTCTGAGGCAGCCAAGGAAGCTGTTTGGATAAGGAAGTTCTTATGTGATCTTCATGTGGTACCTAGTGCAATGGATCCCATTGAACTCTACTGTGACAACAATGGAGCAATTACACAAGCCAAGGAACCACGGTCTCATCAAAGATCCAAACACATACTCAGAAGATTTCACCTGATCAGAGAGATCATTGACAGAGGTGATGTCAAGATTAGCAGAGTAGACACAGAGAACAATCTGGCAGACCCATTGACCAAGGCTTTGACGCAGCAGAAGCATGATGGTCACGCTAGAGATATGGGGTTGAGATTCCTCAACTTCTAGGTCTTAGTGCAAGTGGGAGATTGTTGGTGTATGTGCCCTAGGACCTAGTTTTGGTCAACTTATGTACTACTTGAGATTGATATTTATATATCATTCTGGCATTGTCGTTATCATTGTTTGACTACACCTGCGATTGTGTACTTACATGATAATGTCCCTAGAGACAGATTGGATCTGTGCTCAAATAATTGTCTCTAGTCGATGTACCTGAGTGGATATGGGACAGCTCTGGTACTTGAGAGACTGGTATGTGGGCTGGTTAGGCATGTGGTGCTAACGCAGACACATGGGTATATCATTGGAGGATATACTGGATACGCTATGAGGCTATGACTTAGTGTTATGAGTTATCCTCATAAGTGACAGGAGGTGCATTGATCCCTTGACTTGAAGTCATTGATCATTCTATATGGTTAGGGACTTGCTTGGATACAACCTAACACCTTGCCGTAGCTGGGAGGTCATAACGGTTGTTATTGAGCATGTCATGACCCATATGAGAAGATCAATGGACAGACATAGGATTTGCCCCTTCCATAGGGAAGTATGATATCCATGGAGCTCCTTTATGGTTCTATGACTGAGAGTGTATGGCCATACCCAGGTGAGAACCTGTTTTAGTCATAACCATGAGATTGGATGAAAGCAAGTGGTGACACACTTGTCCAATCGGATATCAGTTCGGCAAAGAGACTGTAATGCATCTGTACCTAGTTGCGATGATGGGGATGTCGATATCGATATCCATTCCAATGACCTGGGTAGCAGCGATGCACTGCTAGGTGCCACTCACTGCTTGTGATGACCTTTGGTCAGCACTGCCAGCGTCAGAGGAACCTACAGGGTCGCACACCTTGATACTTGAGTCTCGTATGGATCGGGAAGCCTTATGATTGAGTTATTGGATAACTCGGATCTAATTGGGAGATTTCATCAGCGCCAATGGGCCTGATGAGATGGAAGAATGTTATTGGAGCCAAACTTCATTTTTGGCAGGTTGACCCGTATTTGACCATGGTTGGTCACATTTGGATTAGGGTTGCATTGGATTGGATCCAATTGCTTAATCAACCCATGTAATGAAGTTTGGGCTAGCTCATTATCCAATGAGGCCCAATAACAAATTCTCATGAAGAGATAATAGGCTAAAGGGGTATAATGGGGAGAAACATGAACCATTAAGTGCCTAGGGGCATAATGGGGTCATGTTGGCGCCTTTGCTTCATTATGGAAGTAAAGGGCGCCTCCCCTCTCTTCCTAGGATGGAATGCATGCCTCTATGGCATTGCTTGGGGCGCAAGGCAAGGCCTTGGCGCACAAGGAAAGGCGTGGGGCACAATAAGGAATGGTTGAATGAGAATTATGGAAACGTCTTGGAGACTTTCCTTGTCTCAAACCTCCTCATCCTAGCCCTACACTTGTCATGATCCTAGCCATTACCCTAACCGCCTCTTGCCCTATAAATGTGACCCTAGTCGCCCCCTCTTGTATGTGATCAATCCTTGAAGGCGTGAACACAAGAAGAGGGGCGAGTGCTTGGAGCAAGGGCGCATCTTCTTTCTTCCATAACCGCAAGCCACTTCCTCCTTTCCTCTTGGCGCAAGGAACATTAGTGCTTGGCGTTTTGGATAGTCTTCCTTCTTCTCTTGGCGCATCATCTTTCTTGGTGGCGCAAGTGAAGTAGAGTATCTCCCTAAGGCTTGGATCTTCTTCCCGAAGCTAGCACCGGGCGTGGAAGAAGAGAAGTCAAGAGATCCATGTGTGCGAGACTGCAGAGGGCGCACACTTGGACGCCTACATCGGCATCGCTCTTCATTGCTCTTAAGGTATTTCCTAACTCGTCGTGTCGACTCCCTTGCTTGCGATCTTCACTGGGTTTTTGGGACCGGCCTGTTTCGGGGACATTTTTCCGCTGTGTAAAATGTATGTCCATGACTCTGAAAATTGTAAAATGTCCCCGGGGTTTCCCAACACTTAGTACACCACTGTGTGGTGAATTTCAAAGAAAGAAAAAGGAACACATTGGATGTGGATTCCATTTTTGAATAGTCATCCAAATATACTACTATGATGCCATGCAAACAGATGAACTGCCACTCCATAAGAAAATGTCTAAGTTAGCTTTTGAGTTGCGAACTGCAAATATCCCATTTCTTCAATGGAATTGGGAATGTAATGTGCAGTGATTCAAAAGTATGTATTTGTTGTGCACTGTAGAGTGCTAATTCTATCCCATGGAGAACAAAATATTTGTTGCTCAAACTGCTGTCTCTCTTGAGAAAGTATTTCTTTTGAAAGAGGCTAGTGGGAGTAGATTTGATTTGGACAAGGTCCAGAATCAACCACAATATAACTAGACACACATGGAGAGCAAAATCTCACATACAGGTTGAAAGTCAACCTGAGGTTCAAGTAACACAGGAATAACATAAGTCTAGATCGATTCGATATGCTGGGCATGACGAATTTTTCATCAAGCATGAACCTAAGACTTATGAGGAAATGGAAGCGGTCGGTGAACCAGATTCCAAGAAATGGCTAAGAGCCATGAAAACCATAATGGACTCCATGTCTGCTAGTCAAGTCTGGGACTTGGATGAGCTGCCAAAAGGGGTAATTCCCACAGGCTATAAATAAATCTTCTAGGAAGATAGACATGGAAGGTAACATTGTTACCTTAAAAGATAAGCTAGTGAACAATAATTTCAGGCAAATCCACTGGGTGGATAATGATGAAATTTTCACCAATAGCTGAGCTTTAAGTCCATTAGGGATCTGCTTGTTATAATTGCATGATCAGTTATGGCATCGTGTTATGATAACTACTTTTCTTGCATGGACATCTGAAAAGATATCTATAAGGAAGTAGCCAGAAGGTTTTCATATCAAGGCCATATAGATATGCATGATGTTATGCAAGCATGGTTGAAATAGCCTGTGTTTACAAGAAGATCAGTGGGAGCACCTTAATAGTATTTCTTGTTCTAGATGATTGATGATATTCTCCTCACATGGAATAACATTTCAGCTCTTCACGTGGTGAAGAAAAGAAAGATATGTATTTCGAGAAGAATGATCTAGGGAATTGTTGGGGTATGCCCTTAAGGCTAATGTTTGAGGCCTTTGGGATTGTAACAGTATCATGTAATAAACTCTTATGTTTATAAAGGCATGGTTATTATTCAGGTTGTTACCTTGTCTGCTGTAATAAGTGTACTTCTGAATAATGTCTTAGAGCTGTTCAGCTAGGCTGACATGCTATATGTCCTTAGTCGAGATATCTTGGTGAACATGAGACAGCCTTGATATGATTGAGACTAATATGTGTTCTAATCTTATAGGATGCTATGAGCATGGAATAAGATGTAGACTCATGGGTACATTGGATGTACTGGACAGACCCTATTAGGATATTCAATTGCTTGTCACAATGTGAATGATCCTTGATTGCAACAAGTGGCACATGTCCTCAGACTTGAGATCACTTGTGTTTCTAAATGATGATTGTCATTGTTTTGAGGTAGTTCAATATCATTTGAAACACAATGATTATAGACTATCTTGGATGGTGAGCATGAATCAGGTTAGGACACTAGTGATAGATATAGGATTGCCGTCTCCTTAATTGGAGTGTGATGTTCTAAAAGGGCCCCCTTAAATGAGATGATTGAGAAAGTGTATGGCCATACCCAGGTGACTATGTTCATCTGGTCTAATCATGCTCATCATATTGGAGCTACAGGCTTGACACGCTTGTCCAATAAGAACATCCAGTGGCAAAGGAAATATGTATGCCTTGTGAATAGATTCACACTTGTGCTGTGGTTTGGGTGTAGTCTTGGAAGACTCTTTCCTTTATATCGGGAGACAGTGATGTGTTGCTAGATACCCCTCACTGATCGTGATAACGTGAGTTATCGTTACCGACATTTAAAGGAAACCCTCAGGGTCGCACAATTTGATGATATGGCTTACTTGAGTCAGATCGTGTGGACTGAATTCTTTGGGTTCAGTTTAAAGGGGATTTAATCTCTGATTGTAAGTGAGATCTGGTCTGATCATGTTTGATTGATTAGGGCTTGAGATCGGTAAGCTTCGATCGAGAGAGATGATGCTAGATCGGTGAGATCAGGGGCATCAGGAGATGAACGGTTAGATCTTGAGCCTTTGGGTTCAATGTGGTCTAGACCAAGTGGCTTGGCTTAATTGAGATCTTGAACCAAATCTAATAGAACCGGTTCACTATGTGAACGTGTGGTTCAATTAGTAAGAAGTTTCGAGCATTCACTTGGAGTGAACGCATGAGCCATAAACACTTACCATTTGTGGATGGCGGTTTTCTATGTTGAAAACCAAAACGCCTCCATGTGGTAAATGGGGGCTGATCGAACTTCACTTGGCTTCTTGCAATTTTTGCGTGTGAAAGAAGTGGTGGACGAAGGTGTGGAGCTCTCAGCCAAGCTTGATCTCTCATCATCCCCTTCCATTCGACAAGAAAGCTTGGGTGCCTTGCTAGCACAAGGGACGCCAAGAAAGTAAGCGCTCTTCATCTTGTGTGTGAACTTTTGGAGGAGATCTAAGTTGCTCTCTTCTTCCAAGCCGACCTCCAAGGCAATGGCGTTGGTATGAATCTCCTTCTTGATCCAATCAATAGATCTAAGTTGATTATATGAGCATATAAGCGATTGTCTTGATGAAACCCTAGCAAAATGCATGCGCCCCCTGAATTAGGGTTTTTCATCTGCTTGCGCTCCCCCTCGAAGGGGACTCTTCAATTGGTATCAAAGCTAGGATCTTATATGGTTCATATGATTGCTTAAGGTGATCCTTGTTTGCGCTTATGATCTAAGTTTTCTCATCATGCGATAATACTAGTTGAAAGTATTTTTTTTTTTGTGGCGCATATATGAGATTGTTTTGGTGGCGCATGTGTAAGGTTGATTTTGTTGATGCATGTATATTGCTTACATTATTGCGCATGTTACATGTTGTTGTTTTATCAAAACTTTACTTGCGCGCCTTTGACTAGATCTAAGTTGCGCCTACTGTAAACCCTTAGACGGGTTGATGGGGTTGAAAGCATCATCTAGTTTAGATCAACCTAGTCTGATCAGACCATCTGACAGCCTAGATGGATCGACCAGATGGCACCTGTGCGCAAGCACAAGGTGGCTATAGGTCGATTGCATCACAGGCGTGTAGCGAGGTCTGGTTGAGACAACCACTGAACACACATGAGTTAGGCCCGGGGTCACACCCGCTTGCCAGAACTCATGTTGGTTGTTCAACCCTTGGCGCATGCATGGTTGACCATTAGGTCAACTCGAGTCAGTTAGGACTTGGTGCATGCAAGGGTATGGATCTAACTAGATTGTTGAGTGGATCCCTATCAATGGACCGTTGTAAGGTTGTAGGGCACATAAGAAAATTAAAATTGATGCCAATGGGGTTTTCAAAATTTTATTTTCTTTGTAAGGGATCACATGATGATTGCTTGATGCCATATGCTTGTTTATTTTATCTTATGTGGGATGCCCATTTTAATGTGTGTTGTGCTGGGGCCTGCGTGCCTGGTAAATTGTAAATTATTATTTTTGTGATCTGCGTATCACTTTAATTAATTTACTGTATAATTGACCTGCGAGTCAAACTTGTCTAGATAGATCAAAATATATTTTGATTAGACAAGAGCACAAAGGCACACATCCCAGAGGGGCATTCAGCTGGTGGCGCACCTGAGGTGCTCTTGGCGCAAGGGCCCTGGGTTGGACCAGATGAGATGCTAAAGACCCAAGAAGAGCAAGTGAAGACTTAAGTATCTTAAGGTCTTACTTAGGCTATGGGCTTTTACCACATAAGATCCATGCTTTCTGTTATTGTTTATATAAGTAGAACAGCATGATTTATTTATCTTCTGCTATAGCCATAGGATTTGCCTGATAGTAAGAAGATAAAAGACCGTTAAAATCCAAACGCTAAAATATCAAGCACGTAATGCCTTCTGACGCGAAACCTCACTGTTCTGACTATCGTTGGAGCCGTGTTGAACCCACTCAGTGGGCACGTCCATCTATCTTCAGACGGTGCTGGATTACACCTGCGTGTTACAGAGAATGGATTTATCGCTTCTCGTTGCTCAGCATAGCACGTGGTGGTCCAGGGAGTAGGTCGGGTTAGCTTGACCATGTAGGCTACATATGTGGCGCATATGGTAGCACATGGAGGCAGCCATCTGTGGGGTCAGAGATTGTGTTGTACCAACTCAGTTGGCACAGTCTGCTGGATTGCCTAGATGAAGGGGAATCGCACGGGTTGGCGATTGGCAGGGACTGCCTACCAGAAATTAGTACTTGTACTCTCTGTGCATCTTATCTCGCCTGAGTGGGACGCGAAGACCAAGTATGAAATCTGGATCCCATCTCACTAAAAGAGTTCTACTCTTTCGGGCTGTTTTGCTGGATTTTTCAGCCAGATAAAATAGTGAGAAAAGAATCTTTCTTAAGTCCTGGATTGATTCTAAACATTGATACTGACCTTGCTGTTCTTGCATTGTTGTAGATTCCTGCAGCAACGAACACCATGAGCTTCAATGTGCGATCCCTACTGGAAAGGGAGAAGTTTGCTGGGCCAAACTTCTCAGACTGGTTCGGACACCTTAAGATCGTTCTTAAGGCTGAGAGGAAACTGTATGTCCTCGAGACGGCTGTGCCGCCTCAACCCGCTGCGAACGCCGCAAGGGCGGTTCGTGATGCCTATGAAAAGCACGTCAATGATAGCATTGATGTCGCTTGCCTGATGCTAGTGTCTATGACGCCACCGCTGCAGCGTCAGCATGAGGATATGTCGGCTATAGAGATTATAGCGAACCTCAAGATGCTGTATGCTGCACAGGCGAGGACAGAACGCTATAATCTGACAAAGCTTTTCTTTCAGAGCAAACTGGCTGAAGGGAGCCCAGTGGGAGCTCACGTGCTCAAGATGATTGGGCACAAGGAGGCTCTGGAGAAACTGGGGCATACCATCAACCAGGAGCTTGCTGTAGACATTATTCTACAGTCTCTCCCGCCCTCTTTCGATGCGTTCATTATTAATTTTAATATGAACAAGATCGATTGTACTCCGGCAGAGCTGCTGAATATGCTCTTGACAACTGAGGAAACTCTGAAGGGAAAGCCTTCAACCTCTGTCTTAATGGTTCCTTCAAGGAACAAGAAGAAGGGGAAGAAGGGCAAAGCCCCTGTCAAGAATTACAGCAAGGCTCTGAAACAGAAGGTAAAGCGGTTGAAGGACAACAGGTGTTTCCACTGTGGCCAGCTGGGTCACTGGAAAAAGGACTGTAAAGCGCTCCAAGGAGATAAGAGGGGAAGCATCACTTCTGGCTCAGGTATATACGTGACGGAAGTCATGGTTTCATCTTCTTCTATTTCATGGGTGTTGGACATTGCATGTGGAGTTCACATTTGTTCAAATGTACAGGAACTCAAGAGAAGAAGACAGGTGGGACAGCATGAGGTGGACCTACGCGTTGGAAATGGGGCACGGGTTGCTGCTGTTGCTGTAGGAGACTATTTCATCTCATTACCATCTGGCATTGTATTAGAACTAAACAGTTGTTACTTTGTTCCCAGTATTACTAAAAATATTGTCTCTATTCCTGCTCTTGTCAGGAAAGGATTTGCCTTTGAATGCAATATTTCAAAGTGTGTTTTATCTTTAGATAATATTTTTTATGCAACTGGTTCAATTAACAATGGGTTATACATGTTGGACATGGAAAGTTCTATACAAAATGTTGATGTTAAGAAAGCCAAGTATGCTGAAGACAGCACCTTGTTATGGCATAGTCGTTTAGGCCATATTAACAAGAAGCGCATTAAGCGGTTGCATGATCATGGACTGCTGGGATCTTTCTCCTGTGAGGAGATTGATACATGCAAAGCTTGTTTGATGGGTAAAATGACGAAGTCACCTTTTCCTCACAAAGGTCAAAGGGCTTCAGGTTTACTTGACCTTATACACAGTGATGTGTGTGGGCCATTTAGCAAACATGCCAGAGGTGGCTATCAGTACTTCATTACCTTTACTGATGATTTCAGTAGGTATGGTTATGTCTATCTTATGAGACATAAGAGTGAATCTTTTGACAAGTTCAAAGAGTTCAAAAATGAAGTACAGAATCAGCTAGGGCGAAATATCAAGGCACTTCATTCTGATCGAGGTGGAGAATACCTGAGTCATGCGTTTACTGACTATCTAAAGGAGTGTGGGATTATCTCACAGCTCACTCCACCAGGAACACCGCAATGGAATGGTGTGTCCGAGAGGAGAAATAGAACATTACTTGATATGGTTCGTTCTATGATGAGTCAGGCTACTCTTCCATATTCCTTTTGGGGATTTGCACTGGAAACAGCTGCAAAGGTACTAAACCGAGTGCCATCCAAGGCCGTTTCAAAGACGCCATATGAATTATGGTACGGGAAACAGCCGAGCTTGACATTTATCAGGATCTGGGGCTGCGAGGCTTATGTCAAAAAGCTCGCCTCTGGGAAACTAGAGAGCAGATCTGAGAAATGTATCTTTGTCGGTTACCCTAAGGAAACTAAGGGTTATTATTTCTACGATCCCAAAGAGAACAAAGTATTTGTTGCTCGGACGGCCATATTTCTTGAGAAGGAGTTTCTTCTGCAAGAAGCCAGTGGGAGAGAAATAAAGCTGGATGAGAATCCAGAGGAAGGACAAAGTAGTCAAGCACAGTTGGATGTGCCTGAGCCGGTAGAACAGGTTATTGAATAACCTGAGGCTCAAATATCACGGGAACCGCGTAGATCGGGAAGGATCCGTCGTCAGCCTGAGCGCTATGACGGAGTCTACATCATTGATAATGATGAACCCCTTACTTATGCGGATGCGGTCAGTGGACCGGAGTCAGCTAGATGGCTTGAAGCTATGCGAGCCGAGATGGACTCCATGTCAGATAACCAAGTCTGGGATTTGGTTGATCCGCCTCCGGGAGTAATCCCTATAGGCTGTAAATGGATCTTCAAGAAGAAGATTGACATGGATGGTAACGTGGTTACCTATAAAGGCAGGCTAGTAGCGAAAGGTTTCAAACAAATCTACGGGATAGATTATGATGAAACTTTCTCTCCTGTAGCCATGTTCAAGTCTATTCGGATTCTTTTCGCGATAGCAGCATATTACGATTATGAGATCTGGCAGATGGATGTGAAGACGGCTTTCCTTAATGGAAAACTGGATGAGGATGTGTATATGACACAACCTGAAGGTTTCACTAATCCATCAGATCGTCATAAAATATGCAAGTTAAAGAAGTCCATTTATGGGCTGAAACAAGCATCTAGAAGCTGGAATATTCGTTTTGATGAATCAATCTCTGAGTTTGGTTTCATCAAGAACGAGGATGACCCGTGTGTATATAAGAGGTTTAGTGGGAGCGTGATTACTTTCCTAGTCCTCTACGTCGATGATATCTTAATCATTGGAAACGATATTCCTGAACTGCATGCTGTTAAAGCATGGTTAGGAAAATGTTTTCAGATGAAAGATCTAGGAGAAGCAGCCTATGTGTTAGGTGTGAAGATCTACAGGGATAGATCTAAGAGGCTTCTCGGGCTGTGCTAGAGTACTTACATTGATAAAGTCCTGGAGAGATTCCATTTAGAGAATTCTAAAAGAGGGTATCTTCCAGTCAGACATGGTCTGAATCTTTCGAAGAGTCAGTGTCCACAAACACAGACTGAGAAAGATGAAATGGACAATACGCCTTATGCTTCGGCTATTGGATCCATTATGTATGCGATGTTGTGTACTCGCCCAGACGTCGCTTACGGGTTAAGCGTGACCAGTCGGTTCCAAAGTAATCCAGGTATGGCGCACTGGATTGCAGTCAAGAACATTTTAAAATATCTGCGGAGGACCAAAGATATGTTCTTGATATATGGTGGTCAGGAAGAACTCAGTATAGAAGGATATACTGACGCTTCGTTCCAGTCGGACCAGGATGATTTTCGATCGCAATCAGGCTATGTTTTTAGCTTGAATGGTGGAGCGGTGGTGTGGAAAAGTTTCAAACAGTCAACTGTTGCTGATTCCACAACAGAAGCCGAGTATGTTGCAGCCTCGGAAGCATCCAAGGAGGCAGTGTGGATTCGTAAGTTCGTGAGAGAACTTGGTGTCGTTCCTTCGAGTGCAGATCCTTTGGTTATCTTCTGTGATAACACTGGAGCTATAGCACAAGCCAAGGAACCACGGTCGCACCAGAAGTCCAAGCACATACAGAGACGGTTTCACTTGATCCGGGAGATCATTGATCGTGGCGAGATCAAAGTCTGCAAGGTTCATATAGACGACAATCTGGCTGACCCGCTTACCAAGCCTCTGGCGCAGCAGAAGCATAGAAGCACTGTAATAACATGGGTTTGAGATTTCTCAACCATTAGATTAAGTGCAAGTGGGAGATTGTTGGGGTATGCCCTTAAGGCTAATGTTTGAGGCCTTTGGGATTGTAACAGTATCATGTAATAAACTCTTATGTTTATAAAGGCATGGTTATTATTCAGGTTGTTACCTTGTCTACTGTAATAAGTGTACTTCTGAATAATGTCTTAGAGCTGTTCAGCTAGGCTGACATGCTATATGTCCTTAGTCGAGATATCTTGGTGAATATGAGACAGCCTTGATATGATTGAGACTAATATGTGTTCTAATCTTATAGGATGCTACGAGCATGGAATAAGATGTAGACTCATGGGTACATTGGATGTACTGGACAGACCCTATTAGGATATTCAATTGCTTGTCACAATGTGAATGATCCTTGATTGCAACAAGTGGCACATGTCCTCAGACTTGAGATCACTTGTGTTTCTAAATGATGATTGTCATTGTTTTGAGGTAGTTCAATATCATTTGAAACACAATGATTATAGACTATCTTGGATGGTGAGCATGAATCAGGTTAGGACACTAGTGATAGATATAGGATTGCCGTCTCCTTAATTGGAGTGTGATGTTCTAAAGGGGCCCCCTTAAATGAGATGATTGAGAAAGTGTATGGCCATACCCAGGTGACTATGTTCATCTGGTCTAATCATGCTCATCATATTGGAGCTACAGGCTTGACACGCTTGTCCAATAAGAACATCCAGTGGCAAAGGAAATATGTATGCCTTGTGAATAGATTCACACTTGTGCTGTGGTTTGGGTGTAGTCTTGGAAGACTCTTTCCTTTATATCGGGAGACAGTGATGTGTTGCTAGATACCCCTCACTGATCGTGATAACGTGAGTTATCGTTACCGACATTTAAAGGAAACCCTCAGGGTCGCACAATTTGATGATATGGCTTACTTGAGTCAGATCGTGTGGACTGAATTCTTTGGGTTCAGTTTAAAGGGGATTTAATCTCTGATTGTAAGTGAGATCTGGTCTGATCATGTTTGATTGATTAGGGCTTGAGATCGGTAAGCTTCGATCGAGAGAGATGATGCTAGATCGGTGAGATCAGGGGCATCAGGAGATGAACGGTTAGATCTTGAGCCTTTGGGTTCAATGTGGTCTAGACCAAGTGGCTTGGCTTAATTGAGATCTTGAACCAAATCTAATAGAACCGGTTCACTATGTGAACGTGTGGTTCAATTAGTAAGAAGTTTCGAGCATTCACTTGGAGTGAACGCATGAGCCATAAACACTTACCATTTGTGGATGGCGGTTTTCTATGTTGAAAACCAAAACGCCTCCATGTGGTAAATGGGGGCTGATCGAACTTCACTTGGCTTCTTGCAATTTTTGCGTGTGAAAGAAGTGGTGGACGAAGGTGTGGAGCTCTCGGCCAAGCTTGATCTCTCATCATCCCCTTCCATTCGACAAGAAAGCTTGGGTGCCTTGCTAGCACAAGGGACGCCAAGGAAGTAAGCGCTCTTCATCTTGTGTGTGAACTTTTGGAGGAGATCTAAGTTGCTCTCTTCTTCCAAGCCAACCTCCAAGGCAATGGCGTTGGTATGAATCTCCTTCTTGATCCAATCAATAGATCTAAGTTGATTATATGAGCATATAAGCGATTGTCTTGATGAAACCCTAGCAAAATGCATGCGTCCCCCTGAATTAGGGTTTTTCATCTGCTTGCGCTCCCCCTCGAAGGGGACTCTTCAATGATGCCTACATCCTAGGCATGAGGATCTATAGATAGAGATCCAAGAAAGTCATTGCCCTTTAGTCGATCTATGTTCATCCAAGAGTTTCTGGAGAGGATGATATTGGATGATTCCAAATATTGATACCTTCCAGGAAGATATGGTCTGCCTCTCCCAAGATGTTGTGTCCTGTGGCACAGCTGGAGAGTAATAACATGGGTCTAAAATCCTGATACATGGTGTGTAGGATGGATCATGTTTTGAATAATATACTCAAGACCATTTGTGGCAAATGCTTGGAGCATAGCCAGCAAGTTTCAATCAGATCTTAGTGTTTAACACTTGATAGCTGTGAAAGCAATCCTTATATATATACTTGGGAAGTATAAAGGATTGGAGTCTAGTCTATGATAGACAGGAAAGAATTTTGTGTACAGGGGTACACTGACACTTCGTTCCAGTCTAGTGACTATTGATCACAGCCAGGATTTGCGCTTTGCCTTATTATGGTGTTGTGTGCTGAAAGAGCATTATGCAAACCAAAGTGGCAAGATTCTACAAATAAGGCTGAGTACATTGCAGCTCCTTGAGGCAGCCAAGGAGGCAGCTTCATTCATTTGAACTTGATCTAGTTCATACTGCTCGATGGTCCAGTATAGTTCTTACTGGGACCATAGCATAGGAGAAGGAACTTAATGCTCAAGTATGTACTGCAGCATATCATCTGATCTTAGAGATCATGGATAAGGATGATGATCAAATTTGTTAAAATAAACACAGATAGCAATCTGGAAAAACCCACTGACCTAGCCTCTGGCGCAGCGGAAGCTAAATGGGTCATACTAGAGACATTGGAACTGATTATACACCAGTTGTCCTTGGTCTTAGTGCAAGTGGGAGATTGTTGGTGTATATGCCCTAAAGACCAATGTATGGACATGGTCAGGCATTGTTTGAATGTACTTTGATAGAACTATTACTCTTTATATAGGCATGGTCGTTATTATGCAGACTTCTCTACCTGCGTTGATGTATTGAGTTGCATAAATAATGTCCCAGGAGTTTGGATTGGATCCATTCTCATAAGCTATCCCCAGACAAGGTACCTTAGCAGATATGGGACAGCTTTGGTACATGTGAGACTGGTGTATGGGCTGGTTAGGTGCGGGGCACAGTAACGCAGACATACAGGTTCATTGGATGCACTGGAGTGATCCACTGTGAGGATTGACTTGTCTAGTCAACAAGTCAATCTCACATGCAAGAGGTTTGCATTGATTCTTAGACTTGAGGTATTCATGTCTAGATTTGATGATGGGTATGCTTTAATACAGTCTTACGTCTCTCCATAATTGGGAGATCGAAACGACTGTCATTGGGCATGTCATAAGTCATGTAGAGACATGGATGACCAATAGTAGGATTTGCCCCTTCCTTATTGGAAGCATGATATCCACACGAGGCGCCCCACCTTATTGGTGCATGATAGGAAAGTGTGGCCACACTTGTTGAGTCATGACCAATGCATTGGATAATAAACTTGAGACTAATCCAATGGCAGGATATCAGTTTAGGCAAAGGGATCTATAATGCAATGGGAATCCTCGTTGCTTGTTAGGAGTTGTTGCCATAATGACTTAAGTCCTATGACATGGGTAGTAGTGATGTGTTTCTAGATACCCCTCACTACTTATGATGTTTACATTATTGCCATCGTCATATGGATCCTACGGGGTCACACGCAATAGACTCTTGACGTTGCTTTAATCAGAAGCCTTATGATCAAGTTATTGGATAACTTGGATCCATTTGAAAGATTTCATCAGCGCCAATGGGCCTGAGGAGTTGGAAGAAAGTTATTGGAGCCAAACTTCATTTTTGGCAGGTTGACCCGAAATTGACCTACATTGGTCACATTTGGATTAGGGTTGCATTGGATTAGATCCAATGGCTTAATCAACCCATGCCATGAAGTTTGGGCTAGCTCATTATCCAATGAGGCCCAATAATTAGTTGTCATGAAGAGGAATTGGCTTAAAAGGGTATAATGGGGAGAAATCTCACCCCATTGGTGCCTAGGGGCATAATGGGGAGAGGGAGGCGCCTTTGCTTCATTATGGAAGTAAAGAGCGCCTAGCCCTTCTTCCTTGGATGGAATACTTGCCTCTAAGGCAAGTCTTGGGGCTGATATGGCTTGAGGACTCTTTTGGAAAGAGCTTGGGCGCATATGAGAAGTAGGAAGATGTTTATGGTAAAGTCTTGGAGACTTTCCTTATGAACCCTACATGCGCCCAAACCCTTACCCTAGCCGAAACTCCTCATGCATGTTGCGCCTAGCCACTTATCCTTTGATGGTAAGAATGCATTTGAGGTATGTCTTGGGCTGATATAGTGTTTGGACATTTATGGATAGGTTGAATGAGGTTTATGGTAAAGTCTTGGAGACTTTCCTTGCCTCAAGACACCTCATCCTAGCCATACACTTGGCATGATCCTAGCCCTTGCCCAAACCACCTCTAGTCCTATTTATAGGACCCATTGTCGCCCTCTCTAGTTGATGAACGCTTGGAGACGTGAACACACATAGAGGGGCGAGAGCAAGGCAAAGGGCGACAACATCAAGGTGGTGCAACCCTTCTTCCTACTAGTGGCCGAAAGTCTTCTCCTTCCTCTCCTCTTGGCGTGACTTGGAGAAGGACTTGGTGGCGTGACTTCCTCTCAATCTTCCTCAAGGCCGAAGCTCTTCTTCTCCCTCTTCTCTTGGAGTGAAGAGGATAAGAAGTTGGCGGCATCTTCCTTGCACTTGGCGCATGAACCTTGGAGGTGGCGCAAGAAGAGTGAAGGAACCCTAAGGCTCGATTCTCTTCCCGAGGCTAGCACCAAGCGTGGAAGGGAGCAACGATCAAGGAGTCGACGCGTGGATACTTGTGGAGGGCGAACACTTGGGCGCCTTCAACATGGCTTCGACGTCTAGACAAGCAAAAGAGGTACATCTCTAACACATCCTTGTGTCTTCTCTCTCGCATGGATCCTTGGGACCGGAATATGTTTCGGGTGTAATGATTCTTCCGCTGCGTCCTGGGACTGCAAAATTTTGAATTACACCCAGTATTCTCTAACACAAACTAGACCTCTGAAGCGGTTACCACCAAGTTCGCATTCATGAGGGCGATGAGTGGAAAACCGCGTTTAAGGCCAAGGATGGTCTCTACAAATGGCTCGTCATGCCATTCGGCCTGTCCAATGCCCCCTCCTCATTCATGCGCTTGATGAGCCAAGTCCTCAAGCCTTATATGGGGAAGTTTCTCATTGTCTACTTCGATGATATCCTAATTTTTAGTCAGACCCGCGCTGCACACTTGGAGCATCTTCGTTCCACGTTCGAACTCCTTCGCAAGGAACGCCTCTTCCTTAACACGAAGAAATGTTCCTTTCTGACCCACAGCGTATACTTCTTAGTATACATTGTGTCCGATCAAGGACTGTCCGTTGACCCTGCCAAAGTTGAGGCCATCCGGCATTGGCCTGAGCCTCCCACCGTGACTGAAGTTCATAGTTTCCTAGGTCTTGCCGGCTTCTACCGTCGGTTTATCCAGGGGTTTAGCATCATTGCCACCCCCTTGACCCAACGCCTCTCCAAAGAAGACTTTGAGTGGACCCCCGCCACTCAGTGGGCTTTCGATGCACTTAAGGACACCCTGACCACTGCCCCTGTTCTGCGCCTTCCCAACTTTTCAAAAGTCTTTGAGGTTGCGTGCGATGCCTCCGGTTCTGGCATCGGCGGTTCCCTCAGCCAAGAGGGCCATCCTGTGGCCTTCTTTAGTGAAAAACTTAATGTTATTCGCCAGCGTTATTCGACATACGATAAGGACTTTTATGCGAAAGTTCAATCGCTCCGGCAGTGGCGACACTATCTTCTTCCTCATGAGTTAGTCCTATATAGTGACCACCAGGCCTTATCTTTCCTCAACGCCCAGAAGAAACTCGGTGCCCGGCATGCCAAATGGGTTGAGTACTTGCAACAATACTCTTTCATTATTACCCACAAGGAGGGTAAAGAAAACGTCCTCGCGGACGCATTGAGTTGCGTCCGGACCCTTTTATGTGTGATGCGCACCCGTGTCAATACCTTTGACCATGTCAAAGAGGAATACACCACGTGTTCTGACTTTGGTGCCATCTATACCGCTTTGACCGAGTCCACCGACTCCGACTCCCCCTATCAGTTGTGCGAGGGTTATCTGTTTCTGGGGAATCGCTTGTGCATTCCTCGCTCTTCGCTTCGAGACCATCTTTTGCTTGAGCTTCATGCGGGTGGCGTCACCGGTCATCATGGCCATGACAAGACCCTTGAGATGGCAGAAGAACGTCTTTACTGGCTATCCCTCCGGAAGGATGTTGCGCGCATTGTGCGCCATTGTGGCACATGTCAATTAGCCAAGCCCCGGCCGCCAAACACGGGTCTCTATACCCCATTTCCGGTAGCCAGCATCCCATGGCGCGACCTGAGCATGGACTTCGTCCTCGGGTTGCCACGGACCGCTTCCCGCTTCGACTTGATCTATGTCGTTGTCGATCGGTTCTCCAAGATGGCCCATTTCATCCCCTGTGCGCGCACTGCTGACGCATCGCACATTGCCTCCCTTTTCGTCCACGAGATTGTGCGTCTTCACGGTCTTCCCTCCTCCATCATGTCCAACCGCGACACGCGTTTTTTGAGCCACTTCTGGCGATCACTTTGGGCGATCTCGCACACCACTCTGAAATTCTCCACCGCCTATCACCCTCAGACCGACAGGCAAACCGAGGTTGTTAACCGTAGCTTGGGAAATCTACTCCGTTGCCTTGTAGGCGACCACCCGAGGTCTTGGGATTCCATTTTACCTATGGCCGAGTTCGCATACAATAGCACCTCTAATAGGTCTACGGGTATTAGTCCCTTCCAGATCGTCTTGGGCTACCAGCCGCGTAAACCCATCGAACTGTATGACCCTCCCATCGAGTCCCATCTCTCCCCGTATGTATACTCGTTTGCCCAGCATATTGCTAGTTTGCATGACGAGGTTCGGCATCGTATCTTTTTGGGCAACACTCGCAATGCAATGAAGGCCAACGAGCATCATAGGCCACACCATTTTTCTGTAGGTGAGTTGGTGAGGGTGCGAATCCACCCCGAGTGTTTATCGAGCAGGGCACATTTTAAGCTCCAGCCACGCTACATGGGACCTTATGCGGTGGTACGTAGGATTGGCTCCAACGCCTATGAGCTTGACTTGCCTGAGGACATGGGGATTCACCCCGTCTTCAACGTGGCGGACGTCCTTCCCTTCCACGGCCCATTGGAGGAGCCGTCTGACACCGACGAGCCGCTGCCCCCAAGTTCTCCGGGGAAGAACTCTTCAGAGTACGTAGTGGAAGCTGATGCAGGAGCAAGCAAGCCCATGAGCACACTTGAGGGCGACCCAAATCCCATGGAAGACACTTGGGAAGACTCCCCAGAACGTGGGGAAGATACAGTGCGAATTTCAGCACAATCGGAGTTCCTAGGGCCCCGACACGGCCAGACCGTGCACCCCGTCACGGCCGTGACACGGTCGCTTGAAGACGTGAACGCCAAACACGGGCGTGACTCCAAGCACTGGCAAGCCGTGTTCGCTTCTGTGGATTTCGACGATGCCAAGCACGAGCGTGACTCCAAGCACGGGCAAGCCGTGTTTGCTTTTGTGGATTTCGGTGACTCTGAACACGGCCGTGCTCACCATCACAGCCAGGCTGTATTCACCCTTGATGACTCATTACAGCCCTGACAACCTCACTTCGATGTGCACCGCCCCCCTACCATGTTTCTCCACCCCATGACGATCCAAAGGAGCCCATCAAGGTGCAAATTCGGCGATCCCAACACCAAAGTTAGCCCTAGACCGTTTCTTGGGCGTCATTAGCCCTCTTTCCATCCATACCGAAGTGGCGCAGCCCAAGGGCACTACAAGTCAACCCTCTGAAGATCCAACCCCGGGTGGGCCGCGTAATCTGATTAGCAACACGGCCCAAGAACGAACCGCGATGGTGGTGACCCAGCCCACAACATCAAAGTTCTGCTATCTTGTTGCCGTATGTTCGAAGCGCGTCTAGACCGCACCCGTACAAGGACACAGAATCATGTCCCCCCTACCCCAAGGAATATTAGTTAGGAGTTTGTTACATTTTGTCTTTAGTCGCAGCTTGACCACCTTAGTGGCCTGCTAGAGTAGGTAGTTTGTTAAAGTTAAGTGTCTTGTGTGTATTTTGTCTTGTTCCCACCCCTCTATTCTATAAAAGAGGAGGATGGACTGTTATGTTTTTCAGTTCACTTGGAGCGGAGAGACCTCCTTGTTGGGGTATGCCCTTAAGGCTAATGTTTGAGGCCTTGGGATTGTATAAGTATCATGTAATAAACTCTTAAGTTTATAAAGGCATGGTTATTATTCAGGTTGTTACCTTGTCTGCTGTAATAAGTGTACTTCTGAATAATGTCTCAAAGCTGTTCAGCTAGGCTGACAGGCTATATGTCCTTAGTCG
This sequence comes from Costus lasius, assembly GCA_027563935.2. NCBI lineage: Eukaryota > Viridiplantae > Streptophyta > Magnoliopsida > Zingiberales > Costaceae > Costus > Costus lasius. Next base: position 87,692,825 of record CM050450.1, on the reverse strand, counting down.
AGATATCTTGGTGAACATGAGACAGCCTTGATATGATTGAGACTGATATGAGTGCTAATCTTATAGGATGCTTCGAGCATGGAATAAGATGTAGACTCATGGGTACATTGGATGTACTGGACAGACCCTACTCGGATATTCCATTGCTTGTCACAATGTGAATGATCCTTGTAAGCACTAAGTGGCACATGTCCTTTGACTTGAGATCACTTATGTTTCTAAATGATGATTGTCATTGTTTTGAGGTAGTTCAATATCATTTGAAACATAATGATTATAGACTATCTTGGATGGTGAGCTTGAGTCAGGTTAGGGCACTTGTGATAGATAAAGGATTGCCGTCTCCTTGTTTAAGGAGTGTGATGTTCTAAAGGGCCCCCCTATATGAGATGATTGAGGAAGTGTATGGCCATACCCAGATGACTATGTGCATCTGATCTAATCATGCTCATCGTATTGGAGTTACAGGCTTGACATGCTTGTCCAATAAGAACATCCAGTGGCAAAGGAATCATGCATGCCTAGTGAGTTGATTCACACTTATGCTGTGGTTGGGTGGAGTCTTGGAAGACTCTTTCCTTTATATCGGGAGACAGTGATGTGTTGCTAGATACCCCTCGCTGATCGTGATAACGTAAGTTATCGTTACCGACATTTAAAGGAAACCCTTAGGGTCGCACAATTTGATGATATGGCTACTTAAGTCAGATCGTGTGGACTGAATTGTTCGAGTTCAGTTTAAAGGAGATTAAACTCTGATTGTAAGTGAGATCCAGTCTGATCATGTTTGATTGATTAGGGCTTGAGATCGGTAAGCTTAGATCGAGAGTGTGGATGCTAGATCGAAGAGATCAAGAGCATTAAAAGGATGAACGGTCAGATTTTGAACCTTAGGGTTTAATTTGGTCTGAACCGATTATTGGGCTGATTTGGTTTGGTCATTGGACCAATTGAATTGAACCGGCTCACATGTGAGCGCTTGGTTCATTTGAGAGGAGAGCTATGCGTTTGGTTCACTTCATGTGAACGCATAACGCAAGCTTTGATGACTTGCCATTTATGGCATTTCGGTTTGACAATTGTGATGAATGTCTCCACATTCGATCACAAGTTTGGCTAACGCTCCTCTCCATCATCTTGCTCTCGACGACACACACTTTCTTGTGTGGTGAAAGTGACGAGAAGAAAGATCGGCCAAGAGTTCATCATCTCCTTCATGCGATAAGACCCCTTGAAGCTTTTGCTAGCACAAAGTTGAGAAGGGAGTAGTCTTTGTCTTCTTGTGTGCGCACCTTTTGGAGGAGATCAACCTTGTTTTCTTCTTCCAAGCCGCCTTCCATCCATGGCAATGGTAAGATCATATCATGATCTTAAGTTGGTTTAAGTTGATTATATAGTTCATATGCGATCTTTAGAAGCCCTTTTTCCGCATTGCATGCTAGAAGCGCATGTATAGGGTTTCCCCCCCCCCCCCTTACTAAGGGTTCCTTCAATTGGTATCAGAGCTAGGCTCTCCATATGATCTATATGATTGCTAGAAGTGTTTGTGATCCATGCTTCTTGCGCTTACTTGATGCTTTGTTTTCATGATGCATGGTTACATGTACATGTAGATTGCGCTTGTATCATGCTAACATGTAGATTGCGCTTGTATCATGGGCTATGTATGCGCTCCCCCTTGAAGGGGACCCCCTAAAGTTTGCGCTCCCCCTTGAAGGGGACCCCCTTAGATCTAAGGGTTATCAACTTTGTTTGTATGTTTGCGCATGCTCTAAGTGTTTTACAAAACTTACATCTTGCGCGGTTGATTAGATCTAAGGTGCCACTACATTAAATCCTTAGATGGGTTGATGGGGTTGAAGGCATCATCTAGTATAGATCAAGCTAGTCTGATCAGACCATCTGACAGCCTAGATGGGTCGACCAGATAGCACCTGTGCGCAAGCACGAGGTGGCTATAGGTTGACTGCATCAAAGGCGTGTAGCGAGGTCTGGTTGAGACAATTACTGAACATACTTGAGTTAGGCCCGGGGTCACACCCGCTTGCCAAAACTCATGAGGGTGGTTCAGCCCTTGACGCATGCATGGTTGACCATCAGGTCAACACGGGTCAGTTAGGACTCGGTGCATGCAAGGGCAAAAGATCTAACTAGATGGATGAGTGGATCCCCATCAATGGACCATTGTAAGGTTGTAGGGCTCATAAGGAAATTAAAATTGATGCCATGGGGTTTTTTCAAAATTTTAATTTCTTGATTGGATCACATGTTGATTGAACCATATGCTTGTTTATTTAGTCTTATGTGGGTTGCCCATTTGTGTGCTGTGCTGGGGCCTGCGTGCCTGGATTTAAAAAAAATTGTAAATTAATTTGTGATCTGCGAATCACATTGTACTTAATTTATAATATGTTGTTGACCTGCGAGTCAACCTTGTCTAGATAGATCAAATGTACTTTGATTAGACAAGAGCACAAAAGCACACATCCAAGAGGGGCATTCACCTGGTGGTGCACCTGAGGTGCTCTTGGCGCTAGGGCCCTAGGTTGGACCAGATGAGATGCCAAGGAGCTCGAGTGAAGACTTAAGTAAAATTAAGGTCTTACTAGGGTTCATGGGCTTTCACCACATAAGATCATGCTTTCTACTTATTGCTAATAATTAGAATTGCATGTTTAAGTTTATCTTCTACTATAGCCATAGGATATGCCTGATAGTAAGAAGATAAAAGACCGTTAAAATCCAACGCTAACATATCAAGCTCGATAAGCCTTCTGACGCGAAACCTCACCTTTCTGATTATCGTTGGAGCCGTGTTGAACCCACTCAGTGGGCACGTCCATCTATCTTCAGACGGTGCTGGATTTCACCTGCGTGTTACAGAGTTGGGATTTATCCCCTCTCGTTGCTCAGCATAGCACGTGGTGGTCCAGGGAGTAGGTCGGGTCAGCTTGACCATGTAGGCTACATATGTGGCGCATATGGTAGCGCATGGAGGCAGCCATCTCTGGGATCAGAGACTGTGTTGTACCAACTCAGTTGGCACAGTCTGCTGGATTGCCAAGATGAAGGGGAATCGCACGGGTTGGCGATTGGCTGGGACAGCCTACCAGAAATTAGTGCTTGTCATCTCTGTGCATCTTATCTCGCCTGAGCGGGACGCGGAGACCAAGTATGAAATCTGGATCCCATCTCACTAAAAGAGTGTTACTCTTTCGGATTGTTTACTGGATTTTTCAGTCAGACAAAATAGTGAGAAAAGAATCTTTCTTAAGTCCTGGATTGATTCTGAACATTGATACTGACCTTGCTGTTCTTGCTTGTTGTAGATTCCTGCAGCAACGAACACCATGAGCTTCAATGTGCGATCCCTACTGGAAAGGGAGAAGTTTGCTGGGCCGAACTTCTCTGACTGGTTTGGACACCTTAAGATCGTTCTTAAGGCAGAGAGGAAACTGTATGTCCTCGAGACGGCGATACCGCCGCAGCCCGCTCCGAACGCCGCAAGGGCGGTTCGGGATGCCTACGAAAAGCACGTCAATGATAGCATTGATGTCGCTTGCCTGATGCTAGCGTCTATGACGCCACCGCTGCAGCGTCAGCATGAGGATATGTCGGCTATAGAGATTATAGCGAACCTCAAGATGCTGTATGCTGCACAGGCGAGGACTGAGCGCTATAATCTGACGAAGCTCTTCTTTCAGAGCAAACTGGCTGAGGGGAGCCCAGTGGGAGCTCACGTGCTCAAGATGATTGGGCACAAGGAGGCTCTGGAGAAACTGGGGCATACCATCAACCAGGAGCTTGCTGTGGATATTATTCTGCAGTCTCTCCCGCCTTCTTTCGATGCGTTCATCATTAACTTTAATATGAACAAAATCGATTGTACGCCGGCAGAGCTGCTGAATATGCTCTTGACTACTGAGGAAACTCTGAAGGGTAAGCCTTCAACCTCTGTCTTGATGGTTCCTTCTAGGAACAAGAAGAAGGGGAAGAAGGGCAAGGCCCCTGTCAAGAATTACAGCAAGGCCCTGAAACAGAAGGTGAAGCGGTCGAAGGACAACAGGTGTTTCCACTGTGGCCAGCTGGGTCACTGGAAAAAGGACTGTAAAGCGCTCCAAGGAGATAAGAGGGGAAGCATCGCTTCTGGCTCAGGTATATTCGTGACGGAAGTCATGGTTTCATCTTCTTCTATATCATGGGTGTTGGACACTGCATGTGGAGTTCACATTTGTTCAAATGTGCAGGAACTCAAGAGAAGAAGACAGGTGGGACAGCATGAGGTAGACCTACGAGTTGTAAACGGGGCACGGGTTGCTGCTGTTGCTGTAGGAGACTATTTCATTAATTTACCATCTGGCATTGTATTAGAATTAAACAATTGTTATTTTGTACCCAGTATTACCAAGAATATTATCTCTATTCCTGCTCTTGTCAGGAAAGGATTTGCCTTTGAATGCAAGATTTCAAAGTGTGTTTTATCTTTTGATAATATTGTGTATGCAACTGGTTCAATTAACAATGGGTTATACATGTTGGACATGGAATATTCTATACAAAACATTGATAATAAGAAAGCCAAGTATGCTGATGACAGCACCTTGCTATGGCATAGTCGTTTAGGCCATATAAACGAGAAGCGCATTAAGCGGTTGCATGATCATGGACTGCTGGGATCATTCTCCAATGGGGAGATTGATACATGCAAAGCTTGTTTGATGGGTAAAATGACGAAGTCACCTTTTTCTCACAAAGGTCAAAGGACTTCAGGTTTACTTGACCTGATACACAGTGATGTGTGTGGGCCTTTCAGTAAACATGCCAGAGGTGGCTATCAGTACTTCATTACCTTCACTGATGATTTCAGTAGGTATGGATATGTCTATTTAATGAGACATAAAAGTGAATCTTTTGACAAGTTCAAAGAGTTCAAAAATGAAGTACAAAATCAGCTAGGCCGAAATATCAAGGCACTTCGTTCTGATCGAGGTGGAGAATACCTAAGTCATGCATTTACTGACTATCTGAAGGAGTGTGGGATTATCTCACAGCTCACTCCGCCAGGAACACCGCAGTGGAATGGTGTGTCCGAGAGGAGAAATAGAACGTTACTTGATATGGTTCGTTCTATGATGAGTCAGGCTACTCTTCCATATTCCTTTTGGGGTTTTGCACTGGAAACAGCTGCAAAGGTACTAAACCGAGTGCCATCCAAGGCAGTTTCAAAGACGCCATATGAGTTATGGTATGGGAAACAGCCTAGCTTGACATTTATCAGGATCTGGGGTTGCGAGGCTTATGTCAAAAAGCTCGCCTCTGGGAAACTGGAGAGCAGATCTGAGAAATGCATCTTTGTCGGTTACCCTAAGGAAACGAAGGGTTATTATTTCTACGATCCCAAAGAGAACAAGGTGTTTGTTGCTCGGACGGCCATATTTCTTGAGAAGGAATTTCTTCTGCAAGAGGCCAGTGGGAGAGAAATAAAGCTGGATGAGATTCCAGAGGAAGGACAAAGTAGTCAGGCAGAGTTGGATGAGCCTGAGCCGGTAGAACAGGTTACTGAACAACCTGAGGCTCGGATATCACGGGAACCGCGAAGATCGGGAAGGATCCGTCGACAGCCTGAGCGCTATGACGGAGTCTATATCATTGAAAATGATGAACCCCTAACTTATGCGGATGCGGTCAGTGGACTGGAGTCAGCTAGATGGCTTGATGCTATGCGAGCCGAGATGGACTCCATGTCAGATAACCAAGTCTGGGATTTGGTTGATCCGCCTCCGGGAGTAATCCCTATAGGCTGTAAATGGATCTTCAAGAAGAAGATTGACATGGATGGTAACGTGGTTACCTATAAAGGCAGGCTAGTTGCGAAAGGTTTCAAACAAATCTACGGGATAGATTATGATGAAACTTTCTCACCTGTAGCCATGTTTAAGTCTATTCGGATTCTTTTCGCGATAGCTGCATATTACGATTATGAGATCTGGCAGATGGATGTGAAGACAGCTTTCCTTAATGGAAATCTGGATGAAGATGTGTATATGACACAACCAGAAGGTTTCACTAATCCATCAGATCGTCATAAAATATGCAAGTTAAAGAAGTCCATTTATGGACTTAAACAAGCATCTAGGAGCTGGAATATTCGTTTTGATGAATCAATCTCTGAGTTTGGTTTCATCAAGAACGAGGATGACCCGTGTGTATATAAGAGGTTTAGTGGGAGCGTAATTACATTCCTAATCCTCTACGTCGATGATATCTTAATCATTGGAAATGATATTCCTGAACTGCATGCTGTTAAGGCATGGTTAGGAAAATGTTTCCAGATGAAAGATTTAGGAGAAGCAGCCTATGTATTAGGTGTGAAGATCTACAGGGATAGATCTAAGAGGCTTCTCGGGCTGTGCCAGAGTACTTACATCGATAAGGTCCTGGAGAGATTCCATTTAGAGAATTCTAAACGTGGATATCTTCCAGTCAGACATGGTCTGAATCTTTCGAAGAGTCAGTGTCCACAAACACAGACTGAGAAAGATGAAATGGACAATACGCCTTATGCTTCGGCTATTGGGTCCATTATGTATGCGATGTTGTGTACTCGCCCAGACGTCGCTTACGGGTTAAGCGTGACCAGTCGATTCCAAAGTAATCCAGGTTTGGCGCACTGGATTGCAGTCAAGAACATTTTAAAATATCTGCGGAGGACCAAAGATATGTTCTTGATATATGGTGGTCAGGAAGAACTCAGTATAGAGGGATATACTGACGCTTCGTTCCAGTCGGACCAGGATGATTTCCGATCGCAATCAGGCTATGTTTTTAGCTTGAATGGTGGAGCAGTGGTGTGGAAAAGTTTCAAACAGTCAACTGTTGCTGATTCCACAACAGAAGCCGAGTATGTTGCAGCCTCGGAAGCATCCAAGGAGGCAGTGTGGATTCGTAAGTTCGTGAGAGAACTTGGTGTCGTTCCTTCGAGTGCTGATCCTTTGGTTATCTTCTGTGATAACACTGGAGCCATCGCACAAGCAAAGGAACCGCGGTCGCACCAGAAGTCCAAGCACATACAGAGACGATTTCACTTGATCCGGGAGATCATTGATCGAGGCGAGATCAAAATATGCAAGGTTCATACAGATGACAATCTGGCAGACCCACTTACCAAACCTCTGGCGCAGCAGAAGCATGAGAAGCACTGTAATAATATGGGTTTGAGATTTCTCAACCATTAGATTAAGTGCAAGTGGGAGATTGTTGGGGTATGCCCTTAAGGCTAATGTTTGAGGCCTTGGGATTGTATAAGTATCATGTAATAAACTCTTAAGTTTATAAAGGCATGGTTATTATTCAGGTTGTTACCTTATCTGCTGTAATAAGTGTACTTCTGAATAATGTCTCAAAGCTGTTCAGCTAGGCTGACAGGCTATATGTCCTTAGTCGAGATATCTTGGTGAACATGAGACAGCCTTGATATGATTGAGACTGATATGAGTGCTAATCTTATAGGATGCTTCGAGCATGGAATAAGATGTAGACTCATGGGTACATTGGATGTACTGGACAGACCCTACTCGGATATTCCATTGCTTGTCACAATGTGAATGATCCTTGTAAGCACTAAGTGGCACATGTCCTTTGACTTGAGATCACTTATGTTTCTAAATGATGATTGTCATTGTTTTGAGGTAGTTCAATATCATTTGAAACATAATGATTATAGACTATCTTGGATGGTGAGCTTGAGTCAGGTTAGGGCACTTGTGATAGATAAAGGATTGCCGTCTCCTTGTTTAAGGAGTGTGATGTTCTAAAGGGCCCCCCTATATGAGATGATTGAGGAAGTGTATGGCCATACCCAGATGACTATGTGCATCTGATCTAATCATGCTCATCGTATTGGAGTTACAGGCTTGACATGCTTGTCCAATAAGAACATCCAGTGGCAAAGGAATCATGCATGCCTAGTGAGTTGATTCACACTTATGCTGTGGTTGGGTGGAGTCTTGGAAGACTCTTTCCTTTATATCGGGAGACAGTGATGTGTTGCTAGATACCCCTCGCTGATCGTGATAACGTAAGTTATCGTTACCGACATTTAAAGGAAACCCTTAGGGTCGCACAATTTGATGATATGGCTACTTAAGTCAGATCGTGTGGACTGAATTGTTCGAGTTCAGTTTAAAGGAGATTAAACTCTGATTGTAAGTGAGATCCAGTCTGATCATGTTTGATTGATTAGGGCTTGAGATCGGTAAGCTTAGATCGAGAGTGTGGATGCTAGATCGAAGAGATCAAGAGCATTAAAAGGATTAACGGTCAGATTTTGAACCTTAGGGTTTAATTTGGTCTGAACCGATTATTGGGCTGATTTGGTTTGGTCATTGGACCAATTGAATTGAACCGGCTCACATGTGAGCGCTTGGTTCATTTGAGAGGAGAGCTATGCGTTTGGTTCACTTCATGTGAACGCATAACGCAAGCTTTGATGACTTGCCATTTATGGCATTTCGGTTTGACAATTGTGATGAATGTCTCCACATTCGATCACAAGTTTGGCTAACGCTCCTCTCCATCATCTTGCTCTCGACGACACACACTTTCTTGTGTGGTGAAAGTGACGAGAAGAAAGATCGGCCAAGAGTTCATCATCTCCTTCATGCGATAAGACCCCTTGAAGCTTTTGCTAGCACAAAGTTGAGAAGGGAGTAGTCTTTGTCTTCTTGTGTGCGCACCTTTTGGAGGAGATCAACCTTGTTTTCTTCTTCCAAGCCGCCTTCCATCCATGGCAATGGTAAGATCATATCATGATCTTAAGTTGGTTTAAGTTGATTATATAGTTCATATGCGATCTTTAGAAGCCCTTTTTCCGCATTGCATGCTAGAAGCGCATGTATAGGGTTTCCCCCCCCCCCTTATTAGGGGTTCCTTCACTCCTGGTGAGTTAGAGTCACCAGCATTTATAGAAGTCGAGCCGGAGCCTCGCCTTCGTCGTTGTTCGGGTCGAGGACGCCTCGATTCCAAGTTTTTCCCGCTTTCAGCTTGAAGTAAATCCCACCCTTCCGGTGGGTCGGGTTCGCCTGTTTCTCATTTCCGTTGTGTGTTCCTTCGCTACGATTTTCTCCTTTCACTCCACGTTGTTCCCTCTTCGGAAGCGTGGTTGGTTCTTGTGTTCTTTGGCTTGTTTTCAGCTACAAAGGTCGGCGAGCTACGTCCGGCACAATCGCTGCCCATCGCATGGCTGAACTTAACATGCCAACTGAGCTGCGAGGATTGCTTAAAATTTGCTTTGAGGTTAGTGTGTTGCATTAATAGTTGGGTGCCATCGCTTTTCATTCGCATTAGTGTTGCCCTAATCGAACTCGTCGCCGTTCTCGTCGCGTTTTCTACCGGTTTCTCTTGCACTTTCCGAAGCGTTTCTCCTTCCCTTGTCTCACGACCCTCTCCCATTTTATGTGCATTGTGTAAAATCCCTAGAGTACGGCTTAAGGACCCTCCCTCTTATTAGACGCTACATCAGGAGGGTTGGCATCGGCGGAATCGTGCGCGGCGGCGAAACAGCGGCGGGAAGCGCGGATCGGTGCCGAAAAGTTGGGGGAAATGGTTGCCAGAGGATGGGGAAGACGATGGAAAGTCATCGGCGGTCGATCGTGCACCGAAGGCCGCGGATATGGACGGCGGCGGCGGCGGCTCTAGGGTTGTGTTCACGGGTGTGTACGCGGCTGTGCAGGCGGCAGAACTTATAATAAAATTGTGCACGGGTGTGTATGGACACACGGCCCAGCCCGTGCAACGCTCGATCTCCGGAAGCATCTGAATTCACTTACAATGCACGGCCGTGCATCGGTGCACGGGCATGCCCGTCCACGTCTCGGTCAAGTGCGGGTGTGGAACTCTTTATGCGTCACGGCCGTGCGCGCCTTCACACCCATGCCCGTGCAGCGCTCGGTCGCGCATTGGGAATGGTTAACCGAGTCGTGCATGGATGCACGGGTGATGTAGGACGGAAGCGTGTGATAATGCTACTAATTAAGAACATGAAATTTAACTAATTAAAATACTACTAATAAAAAAATCAATTTATTTATTCATCAAAACTTCATAAGCAACCAGAATTTTCAGGACTATGAAAATAATAAATTAAGAAAAGTAGTCCTGTCAAATAATGGGTTCCAATTATTCAATATTCAAACTGAATAAACTGCATTGTAAAAGTAAATTAATTCTTTGAATCAATCAAAATTTGGGATTCCGGTCTTCCATGTAAGTAAGATCTCTGCAACAAAAATAGTTATTCTGATCAGACAATAATTCAGTGTAGGAATTGTATTAGACATCAATGTTTACTAGGCTTCCTAAATTGATCTGTTGGTTCTTTAATGGAGCCAAGTTATCTGATCTACAGAGTGAAACCTGTTCTTCATGATCATATCCGAGATCAGGGGTTCTGTTACGTCCAAGCACGATGAATACCTGCAAGAAGAAGCTTGACTAGTTAAGTTTTAAAGCAAGCAGATAAACAGGAGATATGGGAGTTTGAAAAAAAAAAAAAAACAGAGGGATGGTGGCAAGCGCTGATCAACGGCGCTGGGACTTGGATGGTCTGTCGGCGGTGTAGAGTCGAGACGGAGTGATGTTGAAGACGTCGGAGCACCGACGGGAGGTGGCGGAGGAGGCGAGGACGGCGTCGGAGTACAGGCGGAAGCGGAGAAGCAGATGTTCAACCGAACAGGGGAAGTGCGGGATCGGAGCAGAGTTCGTCGCCGGACAACCGGTGGTGCACGAACTCGAAACCTGCTACTACTGGAGGATGCTGTGGCTGACGAGAGGACATGGCCGGAGTTTGGAGACGAATGGTGGCCGGACAGAGGAGGGCGACGATGAAAGGCGGAGCTGAGGCGGGAGTATGGCGGAAGCAGGGGAAACACGAGCGCAGAGCAGAGTTGACCGGCGTTCGTCCGGTGGTCCACGATTGCCGGACCTGTTACGGTTGGAGGTCCCTCTGACGATGGCTAAGTGATGGACAGAGTTTGAGATCGATTGGTGGCTGGTCGGAGGAGAAAGGTGCTGGAAGACGGAACTAGGGCGGAAAGCCTGGCGAGAACAGAGGATTCGAACGGAAGTTCGATTCGGGTGATCGGAGAATCGGATGGATGGATGCCGGTGGCTATGGCTTCGTCTTTGGGAGGAGGAGGGATGCCCGAAGTTTTGTGAGGATCAGACCGGTGGATCGTCGGCGGCGTGCTCACAATCTTTCGAAGATCTGGAAACAGGGAATGCGTGGTTGTTTGATTTGGTTTCGTGAGGAAAAGAGAATGGAAGAGAGGGGAAGAGAAGGGAAGAGGGCTCGGCCCTAGAAGGAGAAGGAGAAGGAGAGCATCCGATAAGGAGGAAGATTACTAGAAAACTACTTCATTAGATTCAATTTCAACAAATTCTGTCTGTTACAAGGTTCAAGCTTTGATACATATAGGAGAAGATTGGGAGAGACGTTGCTGCAGAGGGACGTTGCGATTTCCATTTGAGGCTTCCACGTGAGCAGCTGGTGTAGACGTTGAAGCTTCCATTTTGGTTGAAGATGAATGTCGGCAGCAAGGAAACGTTGGAGAACTTCTTTATTCGGCACCAAGAGACGTTGAGGAGCTTTGAGCGAAGATGGCAGCCAAGTGACGTTGGAGTTTCCCTTTTTTCTTGGCTGAGCGAATGTAACGTTGGAGCTTCCTTTTTTGCTTTGTTGAAGATGATGCGTTCGCTGCAAATGTGGGTTGCAAGGTGCAGCGTTGGAGATGGGCTTGGGCCTCTTTTATTCTTGAAGTAGTTCCTCCTATTATTTGAGCTAGCTTTATAAGTGAAGCTTTGCTAGCTTATTCATGAGTCTCTGAGCCTTTGTCTATGGTACTCGTAAACTCCATTTGTATCTTCGAGGTCGGTGGTCTCTGCCTCCATCAGTTCTCCCCGCGTGAAAAAAATTCTTCTCCGAAGAATTGTTATTGCGCTGAAGTTCTGGAGGGGTATGAGTCAATCTCCATAGTCCAAGCTGCAAGTGAGGGATACCTGCATTGAATTCCCTTTCCCGGCCATATTCATTAGTAAGTTTGCTATAAGGAATTCTAACATGTAAGTAGCTCGGAATAATGAAATCAACATATTCAATAACTTGGAAAGTAGACAAAGCAAATTTGTTTTCAATTATTTGAATTTGAGTTGACCCTAATGGTGGTTTAACAGTGTGAGTAGAAGGACCTAAAAGACAAGATTCAAGGATCATAGGGTCCTGAAAAAGATTTTCTAATTCTAGGGGTTGACCTAAAGGTTGAGGATTAGGATCCAGGTCAAGCTCAAAGGGATCTAACTTAGGTTCCATGTGAGGTTCAAGAAGACCTATGGGTTTGGGTTCAACTTTAGGCTCTCTAGTAGTGCTAAGCTCAAGTTGAGAACCTATGGGTATGGGCCCTAAAATTGAAGGTAATTGCCCTATTTGACACTTAGGTTGAGACAAGCCTACTGTGGTCTCTATGGGCAACTCAAGTGTAGTTTGACTCTCAGACAAGTCAACTATGGTTTCTTTAGCTGGATTGCTAGACTCAGGTTGAGGACCTATGGGTATGGGCCCTAAAATTGAAGGTTGAGGTATGGGTTCTACCTCATGGTTTGCCTGTTGAGTTTCACATGTGTTACCTGAGCTTGTTTTTGTTCCCATGGTAGACTCTAAGGTTGGTATATTCTCTTGAGAGTTTGAGGGAGTAGGTACCTTAGGGGTTTTAGGTTTGGACCTCTTGATCTTAATCTTTGGGTTTTGGCATCTTAAGACATATGAATCATCTTGCCTTTGGTAATACCCATTGACATCATATAACCAAAGTGCTCCTAGGTGGACATGGTATGTACCTTCTAAGGGTAAGACATAACACCAAACTTCTAGTAGAAGGGTACCTAACAAAATAGGAACTAGGCACATATTGTTTACTAAGGTTTTGGTTCCATCATCCCTACTAATGGTGTAAGGGTCTGGGATAGGCTCACTGGTAAGGCCAAATCTATCAATGGCACTAGGGGTTATGAAGTTGAAGCCTATGGACTCATCTATGGCTACCTTACACATCTTATCTTTCATTTTGATGTAGGTATGGAAAAAATCATTCCTAAGGGTGACACTATAACTTGGAAGTTTCTCTAGATATTGCTTGTGTAGGATTTGTCTCATGTCTTCTATATAGTTGTGACAGGCTTTGAGATTGTTCTCCATGGACTTGAAGTTGTTATCAAATTTGAGCATTTGTTCTTGATTGATACTAGTGGCCATGGGATGATTTGAAAAATATTTTGACAATAGAGCTGAAACAATGCTGAAAACAGATTAGAAAAATTCAGAATTCAAGTGCAAAATTTAGAATCATAAACATTGCATCAATAGCTGCACTAATGGGTGTTTTAAACTGAAAAATATTGATGGCTACCCAAGCTGCAGTTTGATAGAGATTGGGTGCAGTAGGGAGGCTGAACTCAGTCAGAAAGAGAATTCAGATGGTCAGAACACAGAATCTGTATATCAGTGCAGATTTGAGTTTCAGCAATATTGAAAAACAGCTCTGAAAAATTATATGCAGTTTAGTGCAGAATTATAAGCGGAAACTCAGCAGTATTTGAAATTTGATCGTGACAAGTGCAGTATGTGGGGCTGAAAGTTCAAATAGATTGAAACTCTGCTTTCTGTAGTTTGATTGAGTTCAAATGCAGCCAGAAAGCCAAGAATATCACATTTAGAAGGCTGAAGAAAAACCAGAGTTTGTTGGGCAGAATTCAGCAAGTAGGAAAATTAAATCAAAGAACCAAAACTCAGCACTTAATGGTTCTAAATCAAAGCAGGTTAAAACGTTGATACTTGCTGCAGGTACGATAAAGATGAATGCGGTAAGTTGGGTACAAGTCAATCAACAATTTCCAGAATTTAGAAGCTTGAATCAACTCAGAAATCTTAGTTGTGCAGAATTAAGAAAAGCTTATCAAAACTTGTAGAAGGTGCAGTAGCGTGCAGAGTTGATCAGAAGCTTTGCAGCTTTGCAAAATTTCATATGCAGCTGTTTCTTTTTCTTTTGGAAAATAAACTGGCAAATAGCTTAACTAACATGCAAACTCAATACCAAGAAACATGAAAACATGTAATTAATTTTTTTTTTTTTTTATTTATTTAAATGCAACTAGCAAATAATATGCAAACAACTAAGCATGAATCACAAGCAAGAACTAAGAATGAATTTTTTTTTTTTTTTTTTTTTATGCAAAGAACAAAGTAAGGATCGTGTGGGCAGACAAGAGTTGCTCACAACCTTTGCTCTGATACCAAGCTGATGTAGGACGGAAGCGTGTGATAATGCTACTAATTAAGAACATGAAATTTAACTAATTAAAATACTACTAATAAAAAAATCAATTTATTTATTCATCAAAACTTCATAAGCAACCAGAATTTTCAGGACTATGAAAATAATAAATTAAGAAAAGTAGTCCTGTCAAATAATGGGTTCCAATTATTCAATATTCAAACTGAATAAACTGCATTGTAAAAGTAAATTAATTCTTTGAATCAATCAAAATTTGGGATTCCGGTCTTCCATGTAAGTAAGATCTCTGCAACAAAAATAGTTATTCTGATCAGACAATAATTCAGTGTAGGAATTGTATTAGACATCAATGTTTACTAGGCTTCCTAAATTGATCTGTTGGTTCTTTAATGGAGCCAAGTTATCTGATCTACAGAGTGAAACCTGTTCTTCATGATCATATCCGAGATCAGGGGTTCTGTTACGTCTGGTATCATGTTTCTTTATATTTAGTTTTGCATTCTAGTTTCATGTTTCATTGTTCATATCATTTAGTTTGCATACTTTTGCTATTTGATAAAGAAAAAAAAATTATTATGTGCTTATTGTTTGCATGCTAGTTTGTTATTCTGAGATAAATTTTTCATACTAGCTGAAATCATTTTTGACATCTTAGGGAGCTCTATTTTCAAAGGATTATATTATGTTTTCAAAACATCCCATGGCTACTAGACTCCAACCCCCTACCTTTAGTGGTTCTCTTAACCCTATGGATTTTAGTGATTGGATAACAAAACTTGAGCATTATTTTTATTCAACTGCCATGCCCGAACATTGCAAAGTTAGGTTCACCCGATGTCTCCTAGAAGGCACAGCTAAATTATACTGGACCAGTGTAGAAAGAAACCTAGAAATGTTTAGACGCCCCCCTATTGAAAAATGGGATGAGATGCTTTATAAACTAGAAGAAAAATATGATTCTCCATTTCTCCATAAAACTTTTTGTGAACAATTTATTAGCCTTACACAGAAAAATATGACAGTGCCTGAATATATATTCGAGTTTAATGATCTCCGCTATAGGAGTAGAATTAGAGAAACTCCTAGGGTTATGCTTAATAGGTTTAAGAATGGTCTTAGATTTGATATTTGGAAAGGTCTAACCTACTACCCCATACACACTTTAGAAGAAGCTTTCAAAATAGCTACTGAGGTAGAGCAGAATCTTAAAGCAACACATAGGAGGAAACTTGACCTACCTACAACCATTCTGAACATACCCCTAGATGAGTGTAAATCCAATACTAGGGAACCTTTAGTTGACTTATCTGATAGTCAACCTAACCCTAAGTCACCTTTAGAGACCCCTTTAGAACTTGAACAAACTTTGGAGCCTACTTTAGAACCTAACTCATGTCTTGATGAAACTAGTGAACTTGAAGAAGTAAGACATAAAGAACCAAACCTTCCAGTAGAACCAGTACCTTCACCTTCAATTTTAGGGCCAAAACTTCTACCTTCAATCT
Source organism: Costus lasius (assembly GCA_027563935.2). NCBI lineage: Eukaryota > Viridiplantae > Streptophyta > Magnoliopsida > Zingiberales > Costaceae > Costus > Costus lasius. Next base: position 87,676,978 of record CM050450.1, on the reverse strand, counting down.
TAGGGCCCATACCCATAGGTTCTCAACTTGATCTTAGCACTACTATTAGAGAGCCTAAAGCTGAACCCAAACCCATAGGTCTTCTTGAACCATGTCTTGAACCTAAGTTAGAACCTTTTGAGCTTGACCTAGATCCTAATCCTCAACCTTTAGGTCAAACCCTAGACTTAGAAAATCTCTACCAGGACCCTATGATGCTTGAATCCTGTCTTTTAGGTCCTTCTACTCACACTATTAAGCCACCATTAGGATCAAAAGAACATAATAAACCCAAACATGATTTGCTCTTTACACTTAATGATGTTGAGCACGTTGATTTCATCATTCCTTGTTCTTTCATAAGTCCTATGATTTTCTATGACAAACTTACTAATGAGTACGGCCGAGAAAGGAAATTCAATGCAGGTACCCTTGATATGCAGCTTAGATCGTGGACAAGGAACAACAAGACAGGATGTTGTGATGCTAACAACATTTTGAAGATTCAGATCCTGGAGGAACAACTAGCTCTTGCCTCTCAAGAAATTCTCAACCTACACAAGAACAATTCTTCGGGGAAGAATTATTTTCACCCGGGGAGAAATGATGGGGGCAGGGACCACCGGCCAAGAAGATACAAGTGGAGCCTAAGGTTACCGTAGGCGACCTACGAAAGCTCGGAGTCTCGCGAATAAAGCTAGCAAGCTCAATTAATAAAGCTAGCTCAATAATAGAAGAACTACTTTCGACAAATAATGGTGAAGACGTTCAAGCCCAGAAGCTGCCGCATATTTTCAAGCCAATCCAGCAATATCCAAATGCGCTTTAAATCAGCCAATCAAGAAGCTCATCCAACGGCAACACTCATCATGGAATAACTTCTCCAGCCGAGCATCAACTCTCCAACAACGTGCGAGCCGATGATGGAAACAGCAACGTTCGCCTTTATCAAAGAAGGAAAGCAACAACGTCTCTTCAACATCTCCCCATCAACATCTCCCTGCTGCTCACGATTGGAAGCTGCAAACAAGGAAGCATCTCCTTCAACGGATTCTCTGCTGCCATAGAAGGAAGATACAACGTTCGTGTGCTGAAGCCTCACCTATATGTATCACGCGAACACAATGTAACGGACAGAGTTTTTGAATGAATTGATGGAAATAGTTTTCTTCCTCTATCGGATGTCTTCCTCCCCCCTTCTCTAGGTGCTTGTGTCACCAAGTCTTCTTCTCGTTTCCCTCTAATCTCCTCTTCTCCCTCAAACTCTCTACTTCGCTGCAAACACCCGCATACGTCAACCACACCCAGTTCCGAAACTTCGAAAGCTCGCCGCCGACGATCCACCGGCCGGATCTCCACGAGACTTCGGCCACCACTCCTCCTTTCCTTTACGAAGCAACAGCCGCCGGGATCTGCCCATCCACCTCACCGATGGCCGGAATCGAAACTCCGACGCCATCCCCTGTTTTCGCCCAGCTCGCGACCTAGTTCCGCCCTTCCGCATCGTGCTCCTCCGACAGGCGGCCAATCGACCCCAAACTCCGGCCACGTCCTCGCCTCCTTCATACGAGCTTCCAGTTGTAGCAGTTTTAGATTTCGTCCACCATCCGGCGAACGGCGACCGCCCCTCCACACTCGCGCCTCCCCTGTTTCCGCCGAGCTCCCGCCCAGCACGACTCTTCCGCACGATTCTCCTCCGATCAGCCACCATCCACCCTCTAACTCCGGCCACATCTTCGCCATCATCAGAGTGACTCCCCTTCGTAACAGGTCCGGCGATCATGCACCACCGGACGAATGCCGGCGAGTCCTCCTCCGCTCCCGCGCAACATCCCCTGTTCCAGATTTCTCCCCTGCAGCCTACTTGAGTCTCCTGTGTGCTGTCCGTATTAATCTGTCTAGCCTTCTTGACGCAGGATTTTGAAGCACTCTGACAAGCCTCCACCTCCAATCTTTGGTGCTAACAGCAAGCCCGAATCTTGTTCTACCCGATGGAGTAGTTCGATGAATCCAGATTCATCAGATCTTCCTAAGACACCTTGGAACTTTTGATATTTGATACATTCCTGCATCTGTTTTGAAATTAATCTGATTAGTGTTTTTCGTGCAGGTGCTTTAAGCAATCGGTGGAGCAAAAGTCCAGAACCTTGACGTTACTACGAAGTATACATTTTGTTCCATCATTTGGAGTAGTCCACGTGAACCCAGACTCAATAGATCGGCCAATGATACATAGCATTATTAGCTAAATAATAATTTTCTGAACTCTTGGAATTCTAGTTGCTTTCATGAATATGCTATTTTCTGAAAATTCAAAAAAAAATAATAATAATAAATAACTGAATTTTGCATCAGTAGTTTTACTCCACGCTTCCCCCCTACATCAACGGGTGCGACCATGCATGGCTCGGTGATACATGAAAAGTTCTAAAAAAATTCCATCAGTGTGGTACAGCTTAGAAAGAACAAATATGAAGTAAAAACTAAAAAATAACAAAGTCTAAATCATGAAAATAAATGAGAAAGTAAAAATAGCAAACAAGAGGTTGGGTTGCCTCCCAACGAGCGCTTCTTTAGGGTCACTAGCTTGACCGTTATGATGCTCATGGTGGGTCTGGTGGTGGTGAGGCTAAGTAGGTGACATGGAGCCTCTGCTTTCGTTGTTTCTCATGAAGTACACCTATTAAAATGAACATGAGATATAATAGTTTCTCTCTTACTGTCTTGACAGAACATGAATTAACAAAATGGTGAAACACATAGGCTATCCCAAGGTCAACTAAAATTTTATCTCTAAATAGCTCCAACTCCTTCTTCTTTAAATTGGCTCCTGTGGCATCATCAGTGTAAGTCATCATAGCCACTATCTTGTCTCCTTCTAGACCAATTGGTTCGTCAGGTCTGTCTCCAAGGTGTTCAGGGAAAGCTTTCGGTAGGATCTCCATCTTACTCCTCGACTGTGTAGTACTTTTGCTCACCACCGCTCCGCTCTCCCTGGAATATGGAAAACAAAATTTGTCATTAATAGCGGGAAGACCATATGACATATTGTTCTCATCAATGCAAAAAGTCATTATCCTCTGTGGAACATCGATTATAGCTCTGATCGTGGTGAGGAATGGTCTGCCGAATATAAGAGGAGAAATTGGGTTCACGGCTATGTCCAGAATCACAAAGTCTATCGGGATGAATATTCCTTTAAATTACAGTGGTATATTCTTGGCGATCCCCAGTGGGTGAAGTCTAGACCCGTTTCCAAACTGCAGTACTTGAGATGTTGATGTGAGAGTTCCCTAGTTTAGCTTCTCATAGGTTATGACAGACATTATGCAGACTCCAAAGCCTAAATCCAAAAGTGCTCTATCGAATGCAGTGTTTCCAATCTTGCGTGGTATATCAAAATTACTAGGGTCTTCAACTTTGAGAGTTAGCTGCTTGTGTATGAGATCTTTAGAGTTCTCATCAGCCACTATTATCGTTTCGACATTGAACGTGTCAGGAGTCTCATGATGAGGCTCCTCTTCCTGGTTTTCAGATTTTCCTTCTTCACCCCCCATATGTTCAGCTTCAGATTTCTCCAATTGCTCAACGCCACTTCCAATGACGGCATTGCACTGATCTCTCAGATTTGCTTCAGGTTGAGCTGGGAGCATTCCTGGGTGTCTAGACAACACACTGGTTAGCTGGTCCAGCTCTGTGATCCCGCTCTCCATCATTTTCTGATGGGTTGATACAGAATCCACTTTCATGTTCAGCTGGCAAATCTGCTCACTCACAGAGTCATTGTGCTTCATTTGAGTCGCCATGAAATTTTCCAACATTGACTCTAATCTGGACTTCTGTGGAGGATCTTGTTGTCTTTGGTTGGCGGACGGATATTGTATCCCAGGAGGAGTCCTGAAATTAGAAGAGAAGTTCTGATTAGAAAAATTAGCAGGAGGAACTTGCCCTTGATTTAACCTGTAGGAGAAATTCGGATGATTTCTCCATCCCGGATTGTATGTGTTCGAGTAAGGGTCGTTCTGGTTCCTGAAATTCCCAATGGCGTTGACTTGTTCAGAAGGAGCGCTCAGGATGTGGCAGTTATTAGCAGAATGTCCTGTCACTCCACAAACATCACAAGTCAAAGAATTAGAAGCAGAGACATTAATAGAATCTATCTTTGATGAAATAGAGTCTACTTTTGCCATTAAAGAATCAATCGAGTTAGCATCAAACTTCCTTGAATTTTGAGTGTGCTAGCTCCTCTCTCCTGACCACTGATAATGGTTGAGGGCCATGTCCTCTATCAGCTCCATCGCATCATCATAATTCTTGTTCATTAGTGCCCCACCAGCAGCAGCATCTATAGAAAGTCTAGTCTAGTATAGCAATCCACTATAGAAGGTGTGGATGATCACCCACTTCTGTAGACCATGGTGTGGGCACATCCTCAACAATTCTTTGAAATGGTCCCATGCTTCATACAGGGACTCTCCTTCTCGCTGGGCAAAGTTAGTTATCTGATTCCTGAGCTGGGCGGTCTTGCTCGGTGGGAAAAGCTTACGATAGCTATTCCCATGTTGTGATTGATGCTTGCGGTAAAGATTGCAACCACGCCCTAGCTCGATCCCTGAGAGAAAAAGGGAAGAGTCTTAGTTTGATAGCATCAGGATGAGCATCGTTAATCTTTAAAGTGTCGCAGCATTCCAAAAAGATAAATAAATGAAGGTTAGGATCGTCAGTGGCTGCTCCACTGAATTGGTACTGTTGCACCATCTATACAAGTGATGGCTTGATCTCGAAGTTGTTAGCTTCGATAGCAGGCCATGATATGCTCGAGTGCACACCAGAGATGGTGGGTGATGCAAAGTCTTTTAGAGAGTGGTTGGCATTGGCTTCCATCATTTTGTTGTCAGAAAAATGTCCTTCAAGCTTCAGCCTTTTTAAGTTTCTTCTGACCAAACGGAAAGTACGCTCTATCTCTGGGTCTCCAGGTACAAGTTCCCCTGTTCGTGCAGTATTCCTGGGCATAAACAAGTACCTAGACAAAAGAGATTAGTAGCACCGCACCAAACAAAAATTACAACTAAAAACAAAGAGTAAAGAAACAATAGGAAAACAAACCGAATAAAAAGAAAAATGAAATCTAACTAAACCTAGTCTACAAATTCTCTGATCATGTTAATATTGGCAACCTAGTCCTCGGCAACGGCGCCAAAAACTTGATAGGGCCTTGACAGGCTGCTACCGCAAGTGCACGGTCGATCGCGTAATAAATAAGATCGAACCCACAGGGACTAGGGTCAAGTACTAACTGATCGGTCAACTCGTAGCTAGGTAAATGATTAAGGGAGAAATGACTAAAATCCTAGTGCAAGTAATTAAACTAAAACAGACTTAAGTCAAGCAAAGCAAAGAGCAAAGCAAACGGGGTTTTAGATCTATGAGAGATATTCGGGGTTTTAGATTTCACCACACTGAAGCATGCAGAAATATTAAGGTTTGATATTTTAAAATGAGTTTTATCTAAATTCTCAAGGTAATCCTTCCTAGGGTACAGACGCGCTCCCTCTCAGGACACGGTCCAGTATCCGCCTTAACCCAAGTCTCCTACTCTCATGGCTTACCGGGTTAAGTCGGATCCAATGGGATCTGTGAAGGATTAGGGTTCCTCGGGTAATTTCGAGTGCTCTCGCAACACGAAATCACCAGTCCAGTCTAAGAGGTTCTGATGATCAAGGTTCACCTCTTAATCCTTCCCTTGACATCTAAGACATGCATATATATGGCCAGTACATAAACACGAGATAAAACATCCTAAACATGAATAAGAATAAAGATAAATATTAGAAATAAGTAGGTCAAACATTAATATCAAGCATTCTTACAGTGGGCTATGCCCAAACCCCGAAAATAGAGTTAAGCTACAAGATTCATCATTAAATACATAAAATCTCTAATAAAAGTTTATTCAAACCAAAGGAAAGGGTAGATCCTTGATGGAAGAAGGTCCAACATGCAGATCCACGCCGGAACGACGAAGAAATCAAGTTGGAACAGTGTTGTCGCCTAGAAAATCACCCCAAACCCTAAGGTCTCGCCCTTTTGCTTCGTTCTCTGCAACGGCTTGATCAAATCTGATGATTCGAGTCCCTAAACGTGCGTATCCTAGTTGGGAAGGTCTCCCTGAAATTTTGTTCAATTCCGAGCCAGGAATAGAAAGTTATGGCCGAAATACCGAGCGTCTGTCGAAGCAGCACAAGCCGAGGCCGTGTATCGGTGCACGGGCACGCCCGTGCATGGCTCGGTTGCTGGATAACTTATGATTCACGACCATGCATGGATGCACGGCCATGCCCGTGTACAGCTCGGTGAAGCCTGGATAGTCAGATCATGCACGGCCATGCATGGGTACACACCCACGACCGTGCATCCTGTAGAAAACTCCGATTGGGCTGAAATTTGGCGTGTAGCTTCGTCTCATCATGGAAAATCGTCCCATACCTTCAGATTCTCCAAATTCCATCAATTTTGAGGCCAAAAACCTAGATTTTCATAAAACAAGGGAAAAGTGCAGACTCTGAAGAATACGAAACATTTGAGTACATAATTGAGACAAAGCATGCATTTTACTCCAAAATAATAATAGAATTAAGCCACAAAATATCATACTTTTGCATGTCATCATAGATATGCTAGACAAGACCCGCTGTGAGGCAATGACTATGTCATGAGTTATCCTCACAAGTGATAGGAGATGCATTGATCCTTAGATTTGAGGTCATTGATTATTCTATATGGTTAGTGACATACTTTGATGCAACCCAACACCTTTGTGGGGGTAATCCCCTATGGCACAATGAAGGCTACTAGAAGCAACCGGCTTGAGATCGTGTCATGCGTTTCCATGAAGCTCATTATTCGTCGGGGGGACTCCTATTGCTTAACTTTCAAGGGGAGCCAGTTCACACTTCCTCTGCTGAACCCCGAGTGCACCACAATGCGAGTGCGAGCTAACTGGCGAATTCAGCCCATCGCCGACCCTCAGCTAGATCTGGTGGACACCGCACCACCAGCCGCAGGCGCTTTCCACTTTGGCGGCTCCTCCTCTTCCGATTCCATGATGGCTATACTGCAGAAGATTAGGGAGGAGCAGCTTCACCTGCAGAAGGTGCAAGATCAGGTGGACTCTACCCTCTCTTATATGCGTCAGGAGCAGTCTTTTCGCTGGGAGTCTATGGAGGCCGACATGCAAAGGCAGCACAAGATGATGGGGTCCGTTTGGGAGAAGCTATCCGCTATAGATGAGCTGCTCTCTTTTCTCTCTGAAGAGAACATGGCACACATGGACATCTCTTTGCATGAGGAGGATGAACCTAACTATACCTCACGCGGCAAGGGTAAGAGCTCTTGGGCTTCTGGCTCTAAATCACGCAGGAGGAAGTAGCTTCCCCAAAGCCCCGCATCGACACTTGCTCCTCTCACGTACACGACTCCGCATAGAGGACTATGCGACATTCAGAGTGGGTGAGCTGTCTTTATTCTGGTTTATTATCGTTGTTGGCATGTGGTTATTTGACTTGCTGTGGTTGTGGCTTATTATCTTTGTTTGATGGATGGCCATTGGCATTGTACCTATATGTCATTACTCGTGGGCCTGGTCCACATCTCCAGGCTCCTTAACTGTTATATTTGCTACTATTCGTGGGCCTGGTCCACCTCTTCAGACCCCTTGACTGTCATGCATGAGGAGTCTAGACTTGGTTTGGATGTTGGTTCTATATTTTATCTAGATATCTTTGCTATGATTCTCATATCGTGTGTGAATTGTGAATGAGTTTTACATGTGGTTGTTCTGAGATAATGTGATGTTGGGTTTAATAGTTCAGTCATTGGTTTATAATGTCTAACCTTGATCCTATGATAGCTAGGCTAAATTGTTATAATTGAATGCATGTTTGTTCTGGAATAATCAGGACCTGTTGAATACATCACTGTATTAGAAATACTGTATGAACATATTCATGAAGTCTATGATTTTGAAATCTTGTGATCTGGATTGTTTTAGACCATTCACTAGTGGATCGAATATTTCTATGATTGTCCAAATAACTTGTGCTTGTAGTTTATATATAATTCATATTGAGATGCTCATTTACCTATCCGTTCCTTTAGTCCTTTCTATTGTTGGGAAGACACTTCGTTTGTTAAAAAAATGAAAGGGTATGTTAACACAAAAAAAAACTCTTAGATTCCTCTCTTGGCAATGCGAAAAATAGGCAGTGGTACCAAAGGATATGAGTTAATATCTAAAGAGACATGAATTGAAATATAAAGAGAGACTCCTCTACTTAGCACTGCGAAAAATTGGCAGTGCTACCTAAGGATATGAGTTGAAGTCCGATGTTATAATTAGCATATCCTATCCAAAATAATACCTTTGAGTTAATCCCAACGATTTGATTTGGATGAATCGGAATAGCATGAGTAATGTGCAAGCTTGAGTGAATTCTATGTTTATTATTGGATGAGTTCTTTGACTTCTAGAAATTGTGGTATCAAACTGCTAAATACTCGAAACATCCAATCACTCGATTCCTTCTAACTAGACTTAGGATTACTAGAAGATATTTTTCTAATTTGGATGCATCAACATGAATGATTACTCTTGTACCTATCATGTATTTTATCTTATTTTATTGCTTGAGGACAAGCAAAGATTTAAGTCTGGGAGTGTTTGACACCAAAATTTATAGTAAATTTTGTGTCATTTCATTGCTCTTTTTGTGTCATATTTATAATACTTTGCTTATTTTCATGCCCTTTTTATCAAATATTACGGAATCTACTTCTTTTCTGCCTTTTCATGATTTTCAAGTAAAAAGGACTTTTTTTGATGGATTTTGGAAGATTTGAGCGCACCAATGGATTCCAGACGTCGAGACAAAGCTGCCGGTCAATTTTCATGCAAATCATAGCTTTAGACGAAATTACGGCAAGGCCGGAATTCATATTACGGTACTGTAATTTTGAGTACTGCCATAATAATGGACCACTGGCGTAATGTGGGTTTGTTTTCATACAGAAAGTTTTGCAAAAATTACGGCACTACCGTATTCTTTTTCACGGTACCGTATTTTGAGGCGATTTCTGACCCAAGAGATTTGGAGAAAATACGGTACTGCCATAAAGAATTTCATGGTACCGTAATTCTAGTCGAATCCTGTACATAAGACTTTAAGAGAAATTATGGCAGTGCCGTAACAAATTACATGGCCGTAATTCTAACCCTAGAATGCGATTCTCACGGTCAAATTGAAGTCCGATTTTTGTGCGATCGATTGCGAATGATCCAGACCTTTAAATTCAAAGCCGTAAGAAGGAAAAAGGAAGCCTCGGAGGAGGAGAGCACGCAGAGGGTGAAAGCCCTAATTTTCATCCACTGTCGAGAGAGAAATCATGATTCTGACCGCCGCCTTAGGTTTCACCGCCGAGAAGTGTACAGCGAATCTCTGGCCATGAAATTTGAGGGGAAGCTTCGCTTGGAGGAGGAGACGATACCCCAAAAGTTTTAGAGAGAAAGGATCTCAATCGGAGGAGAAATCAACGAAAGAGTGGGGGCCGTCACTGTGCACCGCAATTCTTGGAGCAAATTACGGCTGTAATTTTTATTACAGTCGTGCTGTAAAGTTGTTTTCCCCTTTTCTCTTTGATTTTTGATCTTCTGAAATTATGGTTTATTGTAACTCTTTTTCCATGCTAGCTTAAACCTTTTATGGGACATGGGGGAGTAATTCCCTTTTATTTCTAATGACTAGATGATTCTATTTTGTCAGAATAGTTTTATTATGGTAATTCTACTTATGTGATGATTGCTTATAATTCTCCATAGTTTTCTTATTATCATGCATGTTTTTGAGTTTTCGCAATATGGACTGAAAGGTGATTTGCTTGAGAACTTGGATCCCTAAAATTGAATATTAGGAACTCACCGTAAGAAATTAGGTTAGTTCTTATTTATCGATTTTAGAAGAATAATTGCCATGTTTGATAATTTGAATCTAGGATTGAGTTATTTTGTTAAACGTAAAGATCTTGTATGAAAGTGAGGATCGGAGCATTGGAGAACCATAAGTAGAACCTGTGTTGAGACTCAGATGCACGGAAGTGATCCTTGAGATTCTACTTGTGATGATCAACTTAGGATTCGGATGCACGAAAGTGATCCTTGAGTTCTTTGATTGATGATCTACTTATTTTCAGCTTGGGATAGATCTTGCACGAAAGCGAGGATCGGTCCCTACATGATTGTCTGCATGAAAGTGAGATAATCCTTTTATGAAGTAAATTATATCTTTATCATGATAAAATTAGACTGACGACCTTTTATTCATATCTATTGGTTAAAATTAACGTGGATGAAACCCTAGTCCCAGTTTCTCTCTGATTTCATGTTCTTTCTATCATTTACTTGCATGATAATCGATTACTTAGCTAGTAAGAATACAACTATTTGGTACTTAAAACGTAGGTCTCTGTGGGTTCGATATCTTTCTTTATTACTTCGAGTATCCGTGCACTTGCGGACTACAACAAGTTTTTGGCACCGTTGCCGGGGACCTTAGTTTTGTTAATATCAAAATAGTTGTTAGTATTCCTAGACTAAGTTTTATTTGTTTTAGTTTTAACTTTGTTTTTTGTTTTTGCAGGTTTTGGATTTTCACAAGTTGTGACAGAACTGTGATTTCTAAAATTTTTTATTTGCTAGTGTTTTGTGTTTTCTTTTTACATATTTTGAAAAAAAAAATTGATTGGTGTTGGATAATCTTTCTGTTCTTGATAGATTTGAAGATATGTCTTTTAATTATAACTCAAGTGCAACTAAAAGAGGTGAGGTATACATGCCACAAGGTAAGTATGAAGATGATTCATTGTGCACTCTTGTTGACAAATTGAAATTACACTCTTATATGCACCATGTTAGGACATCTTATTATTCTATTAGATATGATATTTGTGGATGTTTTAATCATTATACTTCTGATTGCCAATTTTTAACTCTTCTAAATCATGTTTCTGAATCATACTTTGAGGATACTAAAGAATCTAGACTTAAATCCATGCTTGAAAAATTCATGTCAAATCAAAACCAAATCATAACAAATCGAAGTAAGAATATTGAAGATCTTAAAGGGATTGTTAGTTATCTTGCTTCTCAAGTAGAATCTATATCTGCTAATACTGAAAAGTTAGAAGCCCGGATAGCAGAACAAGCTTGTTTATTTGAATTTAATTTGGAAACTGAAGAAATTGATTTAGAAAAATCCCCCTTTGATTATGATTGTTTTGAGATTGAGCCTTATGTGAACATTAATAAATCTCACTCTGATTTTGTTGATTGTAAAATTGATTCATTTGATAATTTATTTGTGGAAAAGTTTGATGAAATTGATTTTGAAAAAAAATCCCCTCTTGATTTTAGTGATAGTTATGAAACTGATTTTTTTGATGATATATTATTTGTGGTTAATTCTGATGAAGGATATGAGGGATCTAATTTATAAAAAACTTACTCTGATTTTGTTGATAACTTTGAAATTGATAAATTATTTGATTGTGAACTTGAGGAACTTGAAAAGAATTTGAATATTACAAACATTGATGAATCTCACTCTGATATTTTGCCCATATCTATTGTTGAATCTACTAATTTATTTAAAAAATTATGCTTTGTTGAAGAACTTAATGTGAGACACAAAGATTATTTTGATGATCCAATACTTGACTCTTTTAATCAAAGTTCTATTGCAAATGAAAATATAGATTTGAAGAAAAGACTAATGATTTTGTTTTCTAATAAATATAGGAAGATCATTGAATATCCTTTGAGTAGAATTAAAGATTTTGATTTTGATTTCTGCATATTTGAGAAAGCCACATTGATTGTGATTTATATGAGAATTTTGATGTTTGGATTAGTGGCTAAACTTTTAGGACAAAGAAAATGCAGAAAATTATATATTATATACTATGGTACTGATCTACCAACTTCGCCATGATATTTGATTTTTAGTCAAGCTATGGACCTAAAATTAGCGCTTCTTGGGAGGCAACCCATGCACTCTTTTTTTTAGTTAGTTTTTTTATTTTTAGTTTATTTTTAGAGTTAATTTTTCTTCTCTTTTTGCAGGAAAATCAAACTTTGCACAAAGTACGGCACTGCCGTAATCTTTTTCATAGGCCATAATTTGGGTTCATTTCTTTCCTGAGAGTTAATTAATTTTTACAGCACTACCGTAATCGATTTTACGGTACCGTAATTTCTGATTGTTTTCGACTTCACGTGCCGTAATTTTGAGTGTTTTCTTATCCAAAATTTTATGGCTTTTACGGCGCTACCGTAATCATTTTCACGGTACCGTATTTTGGTTCATTTTGACCAGAAGGTTTTGTGACTTTTACGGCAGTGCCGTAACCAGTTTTACGGTGCCGTAATTCGATCATATTTCTGACCCGAGAGTTTTGTGTATATTACGGCATTGCCGTAAGTAATTTCACGCCCGTAATTTGAAATCTGCATTCTGCTTATCTGATTAGGTGTTTTCTTGCTGTGATTTTAAGAAATTAGGTTAGAAAAGTTTTTTATCTTTGGCACAAACATGAAGTACTCATCTTTTTCCATTATTTGGATATTTTTATTGAATTTTAAAGTTCATGGATCAACCTAAAACATAGCATCTTTTGGTAACTGATTAATTTCTGTGCAGTTTTTCATTTAGAAATCTGAGTAGCCTTCTTTCTGTTGATACCATAAATTCTTGATAGATTTTGATCCATTAATTTTCATATGCCCAAAAAAAACAAGTTTTATTCTACTTCATGGTTATGTCTATTTTCTTTATGGATCAGTAAATCTTATTCTTGGGTATAGCTACTTTTCATAACTGAATCAGTAGGCTGCTCTGCTATCCTTGGACATCTGCAGCTTCTTCTCCAGATTTGCATCACCTCTAGCCAACCCAGCCGCCACCACTACATCAGCCTCTGACACCACTGTTTCCAGCCGTCGACACTGGATTCTACCACCAGCAGCCTCTTACTTCTTCTACTGCCTCTGTTTCCATTGATTTTATTTTTGTAGTAGGATCTTGATTTAGTGCCTCTGTTTCTCGCCGCCCACTGGCCAACGACTTCGCCACCACCATTGTAGGTTCTAGTAGGCCACTAGAGACTACTTATCATCACTCTACTATCGGCACCATCATTGCTAGCAGCTCGCCAGCTAGCATCTGTTCCACCTCTGCTACTCGTCTGCATCAACTCTTTCCACCGGCACCTTCTTTGGACCTCCAGCGATTTCCTTTGAGAAAAATATTATTTTTAAAGCAAGAGACTATTTTTGGTCTGAGCCTTATGTACCTTAAATTGTGCAGGTAAAATTTTCAAAAGACACATTTTTGGACCTAGCAGCACCTGCCCCGACGCTACACCTTTGATGATGATTGATTGAGCTTGCTATATAGTTTTGTGAGTATTGTTTGCACTTTCTAGTGATCTTATTCGATATGATTATATGATGTTGCTAGTTGATTTGTTTTGTTATTTGTTATGATTATATGACTTCTGAGATTTCTATTCGATGTCATTGCTTGAATCTATCATGTTACACGTTTGACTATGACTATGAATTTGATGCTTCACACCTTTTACATTGATATTTTTGATGTTCAAGAATTTTTTATGACTTGATAAGAGGTGTGTAGATTTTTCTATGATTATGCATGTCAATGCCTATGAATGGAAATATGCCTATTATGATGAATTTATTTCTTCAATATATATCTACTTGTTGAAATCCTTCATTGATTGATGCATAAGGTTTTTGGATAGGTATATTGTTTGATGAATGTAATCTAAGAGTGAAACATCTTTCTTGAATAAAATGAGCATATGAGTGTAATTTTTGGATTCATGTCAATTGATTAACCTAGTTGATGTTTAGTTTATCTTACCATTTGTTGGGAAGAAAGAATCCAAGATCCAAAAAGAGAGAGAGACTCCCCGTTGCAGTCCGCAAGTGCACAGATACTCGAAGTAATATTTAAGATATCGAACTACGGAGACCTCATTGTTAAGTACTGACGAATTGAGTTTTCACTAGATAACAAATCAAATAATGATGCAAGTAAACGATCGAACGATGTACGGAAAAATCAGAGAGAAAAGCTTGGGACTAGGGGTTCATCCAACTTGATGTTCATGATTAGATATAATTAAATGTTCATCAATCTATTTTCATTATGGTAAAGATATGGCTTACTTAATAAAGAAATTAACTCGCTCTCGCGTAGTCAATTAGCAAAGAATGATCCTCACTCTCGTGCAAGATCTGTTCAATGCTTAAGATAAGTAAACTTCAACAGAGAGATCAAAAATCACTCTCGTGCATTCCATCTCAATGTCGCGATCTCAAGCAAAACTAAGCACTCTCGTGCCTTAGCTTCACAGGTTTTACTTAAGGTTTTCAAACAATTCAATATCTATCTCTAGCATATTTTCATGTCTAAAACAATAATGATTTCTAGGTCAAAACATCAACAAGAATTATACTTCTAAAATCTAAGAATAAGAACACAACTAATCTCTTACGATGAGTTCCTATCATAAATTCTAGGGTTCCAAGTTCTATGAATCACCTCACGGTCCATATCACAAAACTCCAACACATGTTAATGCATGAAACTAGGAAAAATTAAAGACGTTAATATCTTAAGTAAAATTACCATACCAAGAATATATTGATGGAGTAAAAGTCATCTAATCATTAGAATATCAAGGGGATTAAACCCCCCATGTCGCAAAAGAAAGTTTTAAGCTAGCATGATGGAAGAATTACAGCAAAACATGGTTTTAGATTGATTAGAAATCGAAAAGGAGGAGTAAAAATTACAAAACAGGGCTGTAATCCAAATTACAGCCCGTAATTTGTGTCGAGTCCCGATGAACAATGCACGCGACCACGTTTTCATTGATTTCTCCCTTGATCGGCCTCCTTTCACTCTGAAACTTCTATGGCATGTTCTCCTTCCTCAGGCAAAGCTTCCTTGTAAATTTCGTGGCCGGAGATGGTCTGTGCGATGAACGGCAATGAACCCTAGCACGGCGGCGATCTTCTAAAATTCTCCGTGAAGTGTTGATAAAAATTGTTCCTTTTGCTTCGATTATATCCCCCTCCTAATGCTGAGTCTTCCCCTTTTTACAGATCTCCAATTGGTGCACTAAATCTCCAAAAATCATCTTTTTAAGCTTTCGGCGGAAAAATCAAAAAACTACGTGTGGAATTACGGTACCATGATGAACATTACGATACTACCGTAATGGCTTCGGAGGTTTCTATGAGGATTTTTTCCAAAATTATGGCACCGTGAAACTCCTTACAGTAGTAATATAATTCGTCCGAAATCTCATAAAGTTTTTGTATGAAATTGGACCTAAATTATGGCACCGTGGAAAGGGTTACGATAGTGCCGTAATTTGTCCGAAATCTTCTGAAGTCTCTACGCGATTCTGATAGAAATTATGACACCCTAAAACTTATTACGGAAGCACCATAATTTTCAAAAAAATCCGCTGTGAGCTGCTACCGTGAAATCCATTACGATAGTGCCCTGATTTTAGATTACGGTCGTAAAAATAATTACGGCACTACCGTAATTTCTCTTAAAAGCTTCGTTTGGGTTGAAATTTGATGTGCAAACTCCTCTTGATGATTAGAACTAGCTCGTGCATCGAAATTGCTTGAAAATGCATGATAATGATGCCTTTTTACCTGAAATTGATCAAAAACTGAATAAGGTATAGATTCCGAAGTATTTGGCAAATAAGGCATAAAAATAAAGCAAACGAGCAAGATTACGACTCAAAAGGTTAGTTAATCAGTACGAAAAACACTATGAAATTTAGAGTCATCAAACACATAAGGCTCAAACCTTGCTTGTCCTCAAGCAAAAATCAAGAATTGATCAAAGGAAAAGATTTTCTCATGACGAATAAATTTCTAAAATATAATCACCAATGAAAACTTCGCAACTCATACAATTAACAAAATATCAATATCAAGACTTCACCTAGTTTCAATTCATATCTATCATACTTTTGTTTACAGGAATAGGTTTTCCAAGATCTTTTTCCACTCATCATCTCTTTTTTTTTAGAGTGTATCGTCCACATTCTCTAATTCGATTACCACCTTTTTTTTTCTGGTGACGAAGTCATAGTACATCAATCACATAATCAATATAATAGAGCTCATATCTTTTTAGTAGAAAGAATTTACCAAAGATAGCGGAGTTTATGTGAACTGATTCCTCTCATGTCATGCACCCACATAGACACATGCTTTTTTTTTGTACTTCAACCCAAGTCCTTCAGTACCATGATGACACCGACATTTATAGTAAATTTCATGCCATTTTATATATCTTTTCGTGTGAAATTCATACCACTTTGCTTATTTTTATGCCTTTTTTATCAAATATTACAAAATCTACTTCTATTTTGGTTTTTCATGATTTTCAGATAAAAAGTACCATATTTTGATGGATTTTGGAAGATCTGAGCACACCAATAGATTCCAGACGTCGAAACGAAGCCGACTGCCAATTTTCATGCAAATCGGAGCAAGTTCAAAAATTACACCATGGGTGTAATATTTATTACGGGTGTAATTTTCTTCCCAGAAAAATGGCACTACCATAAGAAATTACATGGGCCATAATTTAGAGCGATTTCCGACCAGAGAGATCAGTTCAAATTACGGCGCTGCCGTAATTTATTTTACGGTCGTAATTTTTACCTGGACACGCGATTATTTCGAAGCCGATTCTTGAGTGGACCATATCTTGAGAATTAGAGCTCCAAATTGAGATCCGAAAGATGCTGCGGACTCCTCTGGAGGAGGAGAAGATAAATGCACCAAAAGCCCCATTTTTTATCATCTATCTAGGGAGAAATATATAGAGAGGCGTTGAGGGTTTGGCTTCACGCTGAGAGGCGTGGAGGCCACCTCAGGCCGTGATTTTTACACAGAAGCTTCACCTACAAGAGGATAGGATACCCCAAAAGTTTTAGAGTAAAAGGAGATCAATTAGAGGAGGAATCAACAAATGAAGGACTCGGGCACTGTTCACAGCGAGTTTTCGAAGCAAATTACGGCTGTAATTTCTATTACAGCCATGTAGTAACGTTATTTCTCCTTTCTCTTGATTTTCTAATCACTCTAAGACTATGAGTCATTGTATTTCTTCTTCCATGCTTGCTTAAACATCTTTTGGGACATAGGGTGTAATCCCTTTGATTTTATATGATTAGATAACTCTTATTTCGTCAGAATATTCTTTGTTATGATAATTCTGCTTATGTGATGATTGCCTATAATTCTCCATAGTTTTCTTATTGTCATGCATGTTTTAGAATTTTGCGAAATAGACTGAAAGGTTGATTGTGAAATTTGGAACCCTAAAAAATCATTGAGTTTGGAACTTATCGTAATAAATTAGGTTAGTTCTTTGAATTATGATTTTTAGTGATTTTATTGCCATGTTTGATAAAAAGAATCTAGGATTGAGTTATTGTGTCAAACGTAGAGATCATGCACGAAAGTGAAGATCGAAACGTTGGAGTACCATAAGTAGAACTTGTGTCGAGACTCAGATGCACGAAAGTGATCCTTGAGATTCCACTTGAGATGATCAACTTAGAATTTGGATGCACGAAAGTGATCCTTGAATTCTTTGTTTGATGATTTACTTATCTACAGTGTTGGGATACATCTTGCACGAAAGCGAAAATTGGTCCCTGCATGATTGTCTGCACGAAAGTGAGATGATCCTTTTATGAAGTAAATTTTGTCTTTATCATACTGAAATTAGTCTGACGACCTTTTCTTCATATCTAGTCATTAAAATTAAAGTGGATGAAACCCTAGTCCCAGTTTCTCTCTGATTATCTTTCGTGTGCTTTCCATCATTACTTTGCTATTATTCGGTTGCTTAGCTAGTAAAAATACAACTATTTGGTACTTAACACGTAGGTCTCTGTGGGTTCGATATCTTTTTATTACTTCGAGTATCTATGCACTTGCGGACACAACAAGCTTGGTGACATAGCAAGTTTTTGGAGCCATGTCAGGGAGTGACAAGTCCTTGTGCACCAAACATCAGGTTTTGGCCGTGACACTAGAAATAAGTTTTTGTCCACCTACTTGTTAGGATACAACAAGTTTTTGGCGCCATTACCGGGGACCTTAGTTTTGTTAATATCAAAATAGTTGTTAGTATTACTAGACTAAGTTTTATTTGTTTTAGATTTAACTTTGTTTCTTTCTTTTTGCAGGTTTTGGATTTTCACAAGTTGTGACAGAGCTGTGATTTCTAAAATTTGTGAATTTGCTTGTGTTTTATACTTTCTATTTTTTATATATTCTGAAAAAAAAAATTCATATTGATTGTTGTTGTATAATCTCTGATCTTGATATATTTTATTTCCTATGAACTTTGAGACAACAATTTTTTTAGTTGTGTAGAAAAGCTTTGAATTGAAGATATGTCTTTTAATCACAACTCATGGGCAATTAAAAGAGGTGAGGTATACATGCCACAAGGTAAGTATGATTCATTGTGCACACTTGAAGATACGTTTAACTCTTATATGCACTATCTTTCTTCTAATAGATGTGATATTTGTGGACGTATTGATCATTATACTTCTAATTGTCCAATTTTTATTCCTCCAAATTCCAATTCACCATGGCACCAAGATGATCAGTATAATTCTAGAGGGGAAAATCACTAAACTTCTTTTTATGATAATTGTTCAAATCATATTTCTGAACCATACTTTGAGGATAATGAAAAATCTAGCTTAGAGATTATGTTTGAAAAATTCATGAAACAAAGTGAGGATACACATGAGACCTTTAAACAAATTAATTCTAAGAGGGATAATATGAGTGCTGATACTGAAATGCTAGAATACCGGATAGCACAACAAAAAGCTTGTTTATTTGAGTTTGATTTTGAAACTAAGGAAATTGATTTAGAAAATTCCCCCTCTGATTATGATTGTTTTGAGATTGAGCCTTATGTGGATATTAATGCATCTCAATATGAATTTGATAATTGTAAAATTGATTCCTTTAATAATTTATTTGTGGAAAAGTTTGAGGAAATTGAAATTGAAAAACCCTCTTTTGATGATATATTATTTGTGGTTTATTCTGATGAAGGATATGAGGGGACTGAGTTAGAAAAATCTTACTGTGATTTTGTTGATAATTTTGAAATTGATAGATTATTTGATGATGAACATGAGGAACTTGAAAATGATTTAAAAATTACAAACATTGTTGAGTCTCACTCTGATGTTTTGCCCATATCTACTGTTGAATCTTCTGATTTCATTGAAAATTTATGTTTTATTGAGGAACCTAATTTGAGACATAAAAATTATTTTGATGATCCAATGCTTATATCTTTTGATAAAAGTCCTATGGCAATTGAAGATTTAAATTTGAAGAAAGGACTTTTGATTTTACTCACTGATAAATTTAGGAAGATCATTGAATATCCTTTTTGTGAAGTTGAAAATTTTGATTTTGATTTCCGCATATTTGAGGAAGCCATGTCAATTGTAATTTACATTAAATTTCAGATTTTTAGACTAGTGGCTAAACTTTTTGGACAGTGGAAAAGAAAGAAATTACATGCTATTTACTATGGAATTAATTCACCTGCTTCACTATGAAATTTGAGTTTTGGTCAAGCTAATGACCTAAAAATTAGTGCTTATTGGGAGGCAACCCAAGCATTACCACTTAGCTTAGTTTCTTTTATTTTAGTTTATTTTTAGAATTAATTTTTCTTTTCATTTTGCAGGAAAATAAAATTTTGCGCAAAATACAGCACTGCCGTAATCTACTTTACGGTGTCGTAATGTTGGTCTGATTTCATCCTGAGAGTTTTTGGTATTTTACAGCACTACCGTAATTTTTTTTACACTACCGTAATTTTGGCATTTTCTGACCCGAGAGTTTTGTGCATATTACAGCACTGCCGTAAGGAATATTATGCCCATAATTTCGAAATTATATTCTACTTATCTGATTAGGTGTTTTCTCGCTGCGATTTTAAGAAACTAGGTTAGGAAAAATTTTGATCTTTGGCACCATCACGAAGTACTCATCTTTGTCTATCATCTGGATATTTTTGCTGAATTTTAAAGTCCATGGATCATTCTAAAACACATAGCATCTTTTCGATTCTGATTAATTTCTGCAGCAGTTTTCTATAAACTATTTTGATTAGCGTTTTTGCTACAAGTTTTTAAGATGCTTTAATGACTTGAAACCCTGATTTTCTACATGGAATATGAAGAACACATGTCATTCTATCTTGAGGATTAGTTATTTTCATGAAAATACTTTCTGATCATTCTAGGACACATAGCAACTTTTCGAATCTGATTAACTTCTATGCAATTTTTCATTTTGTAATCTGATTAGCCTTCTTTCTGTTGATACCCTAAATTCCTGATAGATTTTGATCCTTTGATTTTCATACATCTGAAAAGAATGAGTTTTATTTTATTACATGGTTCTGTCCATTTTCTTTTTGGATCATTAAATCTTATTTTTGGGTATGACTACTTTTCATAAAAAATTCACTGGCTGCTCTTCTTGTTTTCTACATGTTATAGCTTCTTTTGCCTCCAGATCCAGAAATTTTCAAGAGCAACTGTCTTCCACCTCTAGCTACCACTACATCTGCCTCTGACATCACTGTTTCCAGCTGTCGACACTGGATTATACCATCAGCAGACTCTTACTTCTTCTACTCTCTCTATTTCCATTGATTTGATTTATTTATGCAGCAGACTCTTCATTAGTGACTGATTTTTTTTTTATCGATGCAGCATTATTTCTGACACCCACCAGCTGACGATCTCACCACCAGGACTGTAGTCTCTAGCATGCCACTAGAGATTACTCAGTCTACTATCGGCACCATCACCATCATTGCTAGTAGCTTTTCAGCCAGCCTCTATTCCACCTCTGCTTCTCACCTGCATCAGCTCTTTGCTGTTGGGGTATGCCCTTAAGGCTAATGTTTGAGGCCTTGGGATTGTATCAGTATCATGTATAAACTCTTATGTTTATAAAGGCAATGGTTGTTATTCAGGTTGTTACATTGTCTGCTGCAACAAGTGTACTTCTGAATGATGTCTCAATGCTGTTCAGCTAGGCTGACATGCTATAAAGTCCTTAGTCGAGATATCTTGGTGAACATGAGACAGCCTTGATATGATTGAGACTAATATGTGTTCTAATCTTATAGGATGCTTCGAGCATGGAATAAGATGTAGGCTCATGGGTACATTGGATGTACTGGACAGACCCTACTAGGATATTCAATTGCTTATCACAATGTGAATAATCCTTGAATGCAACAAGTGGCACATATCCTCTGACTTGAGATCACTTGTGTTTCTAAATGATGATTGTCATTGTTTTGAGGTAGTTCAATATCATTTGAAACATAATGGTTATAGACTATCTTGGATAATGATCATGAGTCAGCTTAGGGCACTAGTGATAGATATAGGATTGCCGTCTCCTTGTTTAAGGAGTGTGATGTTCTACTGGGGGCCCCCCTGGATGAGATGATTGAGAAAGTGTATGGCCATACCCAGGTGACTATGTTCATCTGATCTAATCATGCTCATCATATTGGAGTTACAGGCTTGACTCGCTTGTCCAATAAGAACATCCAGTGGCAAAGGAAATTTGTATGCCTCGTGAAGTGGATTCACACTTGTGCTGTGGTTTGGGTGTAGTCTTGGAAGACTCTTTCCTTTATATCGGGAGACAGTGATGTGTTGCTAGATACCCCTCACTGATCGTGATAACGTAAGTTATCGTTACCGACATTTAAAGGAAACCCTTAGGGTCGCA
The DNA here is from genome assembly GCA_027563935.2 of Costus lasius. Taxonomy (NCBI): domain Eukaryota; kingdom Viridiplantae; phylum Streptophyta; class Magnoliopsida; order Zingiberales; family Costaceae; genus Costus; species Costus lasius. Next base: position 87,655,008 of record CM050450.1, on the reverse strand, counting down.
CAATTCGATGATATGGCTTACTTAAGTCAGATCGTGTGGACTGAATTGTTTAGGTTCAGTTTGAAGGAGTTTAAACTCTGATTGTAAGTGAGATCTGGTCTGATCATGTTTGATTGATTGGGGCTTGAGATCGGTAAGCTTCGATCGAGAGAATTGATGCTGGATCAGTGAGATCAAGAGCATCAGGAGATGAACGGTTAGATCTGGAGCCTTAGGGTTTAAGATGATCTAGACCAAATGGCTTGGGCTGGTTTGATTTGGTCTTTGGACCAAATGCAATTGCATTGAACCGGTTCAAGAGAGTGAACGCATGGTTCAATGCTTGAGGCGTTTTTGATCGGTTTTGACATCATGGGCGCATGGCTTCGTGTCTTTCCTATTTTTGGAAAGTCATTAGCGCATGTTCCCTTCAACGCCAAAAACGCTTCAACGCTCGCCTCTCTCTTTTTGCGCTCTCGTGTGTGGCTTGTCTTCACGAGAGAGTTGAGAAGATTTCGGCCAAGGTGAACATCACTCTCGCATCTCCATCTTCCTCCACACAAAGGACCCCTTGAAGCTTTGCTAGCACAAAGACGACAAGGAGAAGCCATCTTCATTCGTTGTGTGCGTCATCTTCGGAGAAGAAGCAATTGCGTCTTTGCTTCCAAGACACCATCCAATCCAATGGCGTTGGTATGATCCCTTATGATCTATTCCATTGTTACAAGTTGATCATATGAACTACATGCGATCTTATCTTTGAAACCCTAATTTCCGCTACCAAAAGAATTAATTTGCGCCAAGTAGGGTTTCGCTCCCCCTTGAAGGGGACTCTTCATTTGCACCAAGACTCTTCTGGACCATCGATGATATATCTGATTCTCCCTTTAGAAAATTATTTTTATCATTAGAGACTATTTTTAGACTGAGCCTTATGTATCTTAAATTGTGCAGGAAAAAGTTTCAAAAAGCATATCTATGGACCTAGTAGCATCTGTCCCGACACTATTTTTGGTCTGAGCCTTATGTATTTTTGGTCAGAGCTTGCTATATAATTTTGTGAGTATCGTTTGTACTCTCTTGTATTCATGATGATTTCATATGGTTGCATCCTTGATTTGATCACTGAGATTTCTATTCGATGTGTTTGCTTGATTCTATCATGTTACACTTCTGACCATGAATGTTTGAGTTTGATGCTCCACACCTTTTGCATTGATTTTAATATTATTTATGCTTAAAATTTTTTGATGGCTTGAATCCATGTGATAAAAGATGGGTAGATTTTTCTATGATGATATGATTGTTCATAGTCCACTTTCTACTATCTGTGGTGTGATTCTATTTTTAAAAGATTTTCATTGATAAATATCTTCCTTGATGATGAATAAACCTGTATTCATGATTAGAAAGAAACCTATTATGTTAGATTTATTTCTTCAATGCATATCTATCTTTTGAAATTTCACATTGGTTGATGCATGAAATTTTGGGTAGATATATTATTTGAGGAATAAGATCTAAAGGTGAAACTACTCCTTTAAATAAAATGAGCATATGAGTATGATTACTGAATTGATATCAATTGATCAACCTAGTAGATGTTTAGTCTATTTTGCTATTTGTTGGGAAGGAAGAATCGAAGATCCATAAAAATAGTGAGAGACTCCCCTACTTGGCACTATGTAAAATTGATAGTGGTACCTAAGACATGGGTTGAAGTCTATGTCTAAAAGATAATGAGAGAGAAAAAGAATAAGACTCCTCTACTTGACACTATGCAAAATTGATAGTGGTACCGAAGATAAGAGTTGAAGTAAAAATAAAAAAAAAAGTGTGTATTTAAGTGGGTACATGCCATCTGTGCAAAAACAACAAAATACATGAAAAAGAAAAAAAATGAATAAAAAAATATGTGTGGAAAAGGATCTTGGAAACCTAATTCCTGTAAACAAAAGTATGATAGATTTGAACTGAAAATTTGGTGAAATTATGAGATTGAAAATTCTATTTATTATACAAGTTCCAGAGTTTTATTTGATGGAAATGTAGATCTATAGGGTTGAGTTCTAATAATTATATGTTTATTTGAAGTTTTGTGAAACAATTGATAGAATTTTTCATTGGTGATTGTATTTTAGAAATTTATCGAGCATGAGAAAGTTAATCCCTTGATCAGTTTTTGATTTTTGCTTGAGGACAAGCAAAGTTTGAGCCTTATGTGTTTGATGACACCAAAATTTATAGTAAATTTCATGCCATTTTATATATTTTTTCGTGTCAAATTCATACTACTTTGCTTATTTTTATGTCTTTTTTATCAAATATTGCAAAATCTACTTCTATTTTGGTTTTTCATGATTTTTAGATTAAAAGTACCATATTTTGATGGATTTTGGAAGATCTGAGTGCACCAATGGATTCCAGACGTCGAAACGAAACAGACTCCCAAATTTCATGCAAATCGGAGCAAGTTCAAAAATTACACCCCGTGTGTAATATTTATTACGGGTGTAATTTTCTGCCCAGAAAAATGGCACTGCCGTAAGAAATTACAAGGGCCGTAATTTAGAGCGATTTCCAACAAGAGAGTTCAGTTCAAATTACGGCACTGCCGTAATTTATTTTACGGCCATAATTTTTACCTGGACAAGCGATTATTTCGGAGCCGATTCTTGCGTGGACCATATCTTGAGATTTAGAGCTCCAAATTGAGATCCGAAAGGTGCTGCAGACTCGTCTCGAGGAGGAGAAGATAAAGGCACTAAAAGCCCCAAAAGTTGAGGGAGCAATCTATAGAGAGGCATTGAGGGTTCGGCTTCACCGAGAGGCGTGGAGGCCACCTCAGGCCATGATTTTTACACAGAAGCTTCACCTAGAGGAGGAGAGGATACCCCAAAAGTTTCAAAGCAAAAGGAGATCAATTGGAGGAGGAATGAACCAAACAAGGGCTCGGGCACTGTTCACAGCGAGTTTTCGAAGCAAATTACGGCTGTAATTTCTATTACAGTCGTGTTGTAACGTTATTACTCCTTTCTCTTGATTTTCTGATCACTCTAAGACTATGATTCATTGTATTTCTTCTTCCATGCTTGCTTAAACATCTTTTGGGACATAGGGTGTAATCCCTTTGATTTTATATGATTAGATAACTCTTATTTCGTCAGAATAATCTTTGTTATGATAATTCTGCTTATGTGATGATTGCCTATGATTCTCCATAGTTTTATTATTGTCATGCATGTTTTAGGATTTTGCGAAATAGACTGAAAGGTTGATTGTGAAATTTGGAACCCTAAAAAATCATTGAGTTTGGAACTTATCGTAAGAAATTAGGTTAGTTCTTTGAATTTTGATTTTTAGTGATTTTATTGCCATGTTTGATAAAAAGAATTTAGGATTGAGTTATTGTGTCAAACGTAGAGTTCTTGCACGAAAGTGAGAATCGGAACGTTGGAGAACCATAAGTATAACTTGTGTCGAGACTCGAATGCACGAAAATGATCCTTGAGATTCCACTTGAGATGATCAACTTAGAATTCGGATGCACGAAAGTGATCCTTGAATTCTTTGTTTGATGATTTACTTATCTACAGCGTTGGGATAAATCTTGCATGAAAGTGAGGATTGGTCCCTGCATGATTGTCTGCACGAAAGTGAGATGATCCTTTTATGAAGTAAATTATGTCTTTATCATACTGAAATTAGTTTGATGACCTTTTCTTCATATCTAGTCATTAAAATTAAAGTGGATGAAACCCTAGTCCTAGTTTCTCTCTGATTATCTTTCATGTGCTTTCCATCATTGCTTTGCTATTATTCGGTTGCTTAGCTAGTAAAAATACAACTATTTGGTACTTAACATGTAGGTCTCTGTGGGTTCGATATCTTTTTATTACTTCGAGTATTCGTGCACTTGCGGACACAACAAACTTGGTGACATAACAAGTTTTTGGAGCCGTGTCAGGGAGTGACAAGTCCTTGTGCGCCAAACATCAGGTTTTGGCCGCGACACCAGAAATAAGTTTTTGTCCACCTACTTGTTGGGATACAACATACCACTATAAACTTTATACAGTGCCAAGTAGGGGAGTTCTCACTTATTTGGATTATGGAGTCATTCTTCCCAACAAATAGTAAATATTATGAATATCAACTAAATTAAACAATCAATATCAATTCAAAAATTATACTCATATGCTAATTTTATTTGAAGAAATAGCTTCACTTTAAAATCAAATTCATCAAATAATATGTTTACACAAAATCTTATTTGTCAATCAATGAAAAATTCCAATAGGTAGCTATATATTACAGAAATAAATTCAACATGATAGGTCTAATCCTAATCACAATTATAAATATATAGTTATCATCAAGAGAAATTTCGGCATGATAACGGCTGTATTTTCATGATCAAACAAACCACAAGTGTATATCAAAACTACCAATATCAAATCATCAATACCTAATCACATATCATATCAAACATCATGGTGCATCAACCTCAAATATCACAATATCAGATACAACCTTATCGAACCAAATCCAATCAAGTATCAATGGAATCTCAATACAACCATATTGAAGAAAAAGTATAGCAAATCATCAAATCATCTCAGTACAACCAAATCGAAAGTATATAGCAAGCAAATCTCAAAAGCGAGGATCCGTAACAGTAGGACACAAGAAGTTTGACATAGTCATCCTTCCCTACATAAGTATGAAATCAGTATCAATCAGTAGAGCACGAATAAAGCAATGAGAATAAGAGAAAGATACTCACAAAGTCCTACTCATCTGAATCTATCTCTTCGTCATCCTCGTCGTCTACCTCGGCCTGAGTGGCATCCATGGGCTTGTGGGAACCTCCCTCTCCATCACCTCCGCCATAAATACCACCCATCCTAGTGTCTTCATATCCAAACCACTCATATAGGAAATTACCCATATTTTCCATGTAATTGCTAAGGTTTTCAACATCCTGATGCATGTGGTACATAGTATCGGTCATCGTCTCCATGGATCCCATCATCCTTTCCATGCACTACCCCTGCCTGTACATCTGTGCAGAGAGAGCCTGAAACCCTAGGTCTCAGTAACTCTACCAATCACTCGAATCTGGGGCAGTGCGATGTGAGGAAGATCTAGTGGGTCCGTGCTGTGGTAGATCGGTGGCTCTAGGGGGTGTAGAATCCATACTCATCCGAAATGGGTCATCACCCCAAGCAGGAGGTGGTGGTGGTACTGAGGTCTCTGGTGCTGGAGTGACATAGGAAACATAACTTGGTGACAACTTCCAATTTTCTTGATTTTGCACTGTAGTCCTTGGTGTGTTCGGCAGTGGTAGAGTCAGAAGCCTAGGCTGAAGGACCAAACAATATGTATCTCCATCTTGGACAATCATCTTCATGGCAACGCAGGATTCAATGTCGATCCTTGCATTGCCCCTAGCTACCTCAATCCCATAGGGCTCAATACCCAAGTGTAGTGCTATAGGAGTAAGAAATCCTCCTATCACTATCGTCCCTCTCTTGGCCCTAGCTACTTTATCCAAATGTTTCACAAAAAAGAAAGCCAAATCTACAAGATATCCATGAAGCATACACCAAAGGAAAAATAGCTCAGCGTGCCGAACCATACCATCGCTATCTCCTCGTCCGAAGATGGTATGTGCAAGAACTCGGTGAGCATATCTAACACATGGGTTTGAGATGCTTGTAGCTCTGGCAGACGAAGGCGAAAATCGGGTCTCTACTGTGATTTGATTCCAACAAACATTTTCAATGAATCCAATCGGTGGCTCTGTACGTCCTCTCTCTGGAAGGTGGAATATGCGTCGAATCTCTTTGAATGAGAGTTTCTTATCCTCATTGGCCATCCTAAACCTAATCTCTCCTTCAGCTGAATGAGCCTCATACTCATCCCAATCTACCTCCAAACTACTAAGAAACTCTAGCACTATAGGTAGGTATGTCTAGGGAGTCATGTCAAAGAATTGCCTTGTACCTATGCGGTCAAACATCTACAACACATCTTCCTTCAACCCCAGGAGCTCCAATGCTCGTGTGTCAGTATATTTGGTCTTAACAATGCCCCTTGCAAGAAGTTGATTGTACCTTTGTTCCTGAACGTCATCCTTGAATATGATACCAAAAGGGTTTGATGGAGGCACTGGAGTTTCAGACGGGGCTTTCCCCTTCCTCTTGGAAACCATTCTTTTGACCTGTGACATGATAATGGAAGCAAAGAAAGAAAAGAACTATTGAAGGAAAAAACTGGAACAAGAAGTGTTACCAAAGGCCGAACAGTACTGAAAACTGAGCTGGATTCGAGCTTCAAATCTGAATTTCTGGGTTGAAATCGAGCTTCCAATCAACTTGAGGGGCGATCCTCTACCATCTGCAAAGCCTGCTGGAGCTGGAAGCAGCTCTGTCGACGCACGGATGAGAGAAAATGAAATGGGCGAAATCTGGCAGAAATACAGCGACTGAGCTTGATTCGAGCTCGAGATCTCTCAAAATCGAAGGGGGAAATCATTAGAAATTGCAAAAAAAAAAGATATCCAAAAACGAGAAAAATAAAAATTAACCCTAAACAAAATAAATTGAGATGAAAACAAACCAAAAACAAAAAAAAATTGCTTGGGTTGCCTCCCAAGAAATGCTAGTTTAAGGGTCATTAGCTTGACCATTCTGCACTCAGATTTGCTCGTGGTTCATCAAGTAGAAAATTCTCTCCTTCAATCTGCTCCTCATGGTCGTAGTGTTTTAATCTTTGGCCATTAACTTTAAATATTCCCTTCTCTTCACTACAAATATCAACTGCTCCATAAGGATAGGTCTTCTTAACCTAAAAGGGCCCAGACCATCGAGATTTAAGTTTACTGGGAAAAGTCTTAGTCTAGAATTAAACAAAAGAACGAAGTCACCTGGTCTAAATTCTTTTCTGAGTATATGTCGATCATGCCACCTTTTAGTCCTCTCCTTGCAGATCTTTGCATTTTCATAAGCAGAGAGTCTGATCTCATCAAGCTCGTTCAATTGTAACTTCCGTTTCTCACCCGCGGTCTTCAAATCAAAATTCAATGCTCTGATTGCCCAAAACGCTCTGTGTTCGAGCTCTACAGGAAGGTGACATGATTTACCATAAATCAATTGAAAAGGAGACATACCTATTGAAGAGTCCCCTTCAAGGGGGAGCGCAAGCAGATGAAACCCTAATTTAGGGGGCGCATGCATGTTTTGCTAGGGTTTCAACAACACAATCGCTTATATGCTCATATGATCAACTTTGATAGATTGAATAGATCAAGAAGGAGATCATACCAATGCCATCGAATGGATGGTGCCTTGGAAGCAAAGACGCAAGTGCTCCTTCTCCAAAGGTGACGCACACAACAAATGAAGATGGCTTGCTCCTTTGAATCCTTTGTGCTAGCAAAGTGCTTCAAAGGGTCCTTGTCGCGTGAGGATGATGAGAGATCAAGCTTGGCCGAGACTTCCTTCTCTTCTTTTCGTCAAGCGCTCTCCACCGAAAGATGGAGAAACCTACACAAGAGAGAGTTCGGCGAGAGAGTTAACCTCCCACACTAATGTGGAGGCGTTACATACATTCCATTTGGAAACCGAATTCCCAAAATGGAAAGTAGTCAAGGCTCAAGCGTTCACCCTTAAGTGAACCAAGCGTTTAACTCATCTCCCATGAACCATGCGCTCATTCATGAGCCGGTTCAATATCGGTTTGGTCCAAGACCAATTAACCCAAGCCATATGGTCTAGATCACAATAAACCCTAAAGGTTCAAGATCTAACCGTTGATCTCTTGATGCTCTTGATCTCACCGATCTAGCATCAAATCTCTCGATCGAAGCTTACCGATCTCAAGCCCTAATCAATCAAACATGATCAGACCAGATCTCACTTATAATCAGAGATCAAATCCCTTCAGACTGAACCCAAACAATTCAGTCCACACGATCTGACTTAAGTAAGCCATATCATCAAATTGTGCGACCCTGAGGGTTTCCTTTAAATGTCGGTAACGATAACTTTCGTTATCACGATCAGTGAGGGGTATCTAGCAACACATCACTGTCTCCTGATATAAAGGAAAGAGTCTTCCAAGACTACACCCAAACCACAGCACAAGTGTGAATCCACTTCACTAGGCATACATGTTTCCTTTGCCACTGGATGTTCTTATTGGACAAGCATGTCAAGCCTGTAGCTCCAATATGATGAGCATGATTAGATCAGATGAACATAGTCATCAGGGTATGGCCATACACTATTCTCAATCATCTCATTCAGGGGGCCCCTTTAGAACATCACACTCCTTAAACAAGGAGACGGCAATCCTGTATCTATCACTAGTGCCCTAACCTGACTCATGATCATTATCCAAGATAGTCTATAACCATTATGTTTCAAATGATATTGAACTATCTCAAAACAATGACAATCATCATTTAGAAACACAAGTGATCTCAAGTCAGAGGACATGTGCCACTTGTTGCAAACAAGGATTATTCACATTGTGACAAACAATTGAATATCCTAGTAGGGTCTGTCCAGTACATCCAATGTACCCATGAGTCTACATCTTATTCCATGCTCGAAGCATCCTATAAGATTAGAACATATATTAGTCTCAATCATATCAAGGCTGTCTCATGTTCACCAAGATATCTCGACTAAGGACATTACAGCATGTCAGCCTAGCTGAACAGCATTGAGACATTATTCAGAAGCACACTTATTGCAGCAGACAATGTAACATACTGAATAACAACCATGCCTTTATAAACATAAGAGTTTATTACATGATACTGATACAATCCCAAGGCCTCAAACATTAGCCTTAAGGGCATACCCCAACAATCTCCCACTTGCACTTAATCTAATGGTTGAGAAATCTCAAACCCATATTATTACAGTGCTTCACATGCTTCTGCTGCGCCAGAGGCTTGGTAAGCGGGTCAGCCAGATTGTCATCTGTATGAACCTTGCAGATTTTGATCTCACCACGATCAATGATCTCCCGGATCAAGTGAAACCGTCTCTGTATGTGCTTGGACTTCTGGTGCGACCGTGGTTCCTTTGCTTGTGCTATAGCTCCAGTGTTATCACAGAAGATAACCAAAGGATCTGCACTCGAAGGAACAACACCAAGTTCTCTCACGAACTTACGAATCCACACTGCCTCCTTGGATGCTTCCGAGGCTGCAACATACTTGGCTTCTGTTGTGGAATCAGCAACAGTTGACTGTTTGAAACTCTTCCACACCACTGCTCCACCATTCAAGCTAAAAACATAGCCTGATTGCGATCGGAAATCATCCTGGTCCGACTGGAACGAAGCGTCAGTATATCCTTCTATACTGAGTTCTTCCTGACCACCATATATCAAGAACATATCTTTGGTCCTCCGCAGATATTTTAAAATGTTCTTGACCGCAATCCAGTGCGCCAAACCTGGATTACTTTGGAATCGACTGGTCACGCTTAACCCGTAAGCGACGTCTGGGCGAGTACACAACATCGCATACATAATGGACCCAATAGCCGAAGCATAAGGCGTATTGTCCATTTCCTCTTTCTCAGTCTGTGTTTGTGGACACTGACTCTTTGAAAGATTCAGACCATGTCTGACTGGAAGATGTCCTCTTTTAGAATTCTCTAAATGAAATCTCTCCAGGACTTTATCGATGTAAGTACTCTGGCACAGCCCGAGAAGCCTCTTAGATCTATCCCTGTAGATCTTCACACCTAACACATAGGCTGCTTCTCCTAGATCTTTCATCTGGAAACATTTGCCTAACCATGCTTTAACAGCATGCAGTTCAGGAATATCGTTTCCAATGATTAAGATATCATCGACGTAGAGGACTAGGAAAGTAATTACGCTCCCACTAAACCTCTTATATACACACGGGTCATCTTCATTCTTGATGAAACCAAACTCAGAGATTGATTCATCAAAACGAATATTCCAGCTTCTAGATGCTTGTTTAAGTCCATAAATGGACTTCTTTAACTTGCATATTTTATGACGATCTGATGGATTAGTGAAACCTTCAGGTTGTGTCATATACACATCCTCATCTACTTTTCCATTAAGGAAAGCGGTCTTCACATCCATCTGCCAGATCTCATAATCGTAATATGCTGCTATCGCGAAAAGAATCCGAATAGACTTGAACATGGCTACAGGAGAGAAAGTTTCATCATAATCTATCCCGTAGATTTGTTTGAAACCTTTCGCAACTAGCCTGCCTTTATAGGTAACCACGTTACCATCCATGTCAATCTTCTTCTTGAAGATCCATTTACAGCCTATAGGGATTACTCCCGGAGGCGGATCAACCAAATCCCAGACTTGGTTATCTGACATGGAGTCCATTTCACTTCGCATAGCTTCAAGCCATCTTGCTGACTCCGGTCCACTGACCGCATCCGCATAAGTAAGGGGTTCATCATTATCAATGATGTAGACTCCGTCATAGCGCTCAGGCTGTCGACGGATCCTTCCCGATCTACGCGGTTCCCGTGATATCTGAGCCTCAGGTTGTTCAGTAACCTGATCCACTGGCTCATGCACATCCAACTGTGCTTGACTACTTTGTCCTTCCTCTGGATTCTCATCCAGCTTTATTTCTCTCCCACTGGCTTCTTGCAGAAGAAACTCCTTCTCAAGAAATATGGCCGTCCGAGCAACAAATACCTTGTTCTCTTTGGGATCGAAGAAATAATAACCCTTAGTTTCCTTAGGGTATCCGACAAAGATACATTTCTCAGATCTGCTCTCTAGTTTCCCAGAGGTGAGCTTTTTGACATAAGCCTCGCAACCCCAGATCCTGATAAATGTCAAGCTAGGCTGTTTCCCATACCATAATTCATATGGAGTCTTTGAAACTGCCTTAGATGGAACTCGGTTTAGTACCTTTGCAGCTGTTTCCAGTGCAAAACCCCAAAAGGAGTAAGGTAGAGTAGCCTGACTCATCATAAAACGAACCATATCAAGTAACGTTCTATTTCTCCTCTCGGACACACCATTCCATTGCGGTGTTCCTGGCGGAGTGAGCTGTGAGATAATCCCACACTCTTTTAGATAGTCAGTAAACGCATGACTCAAGTATTCTCCACCTCGATCAGAACGAAGTGCCTTGATATTTCGGCCTAGCTGATTCTGTACTTCATTTTTGAACTCTTTGAACTTGTCAAAAGATTCACTCTTATGTCTCATAAGATAGACATAACCATACCTACTGAAATCATCAGTAAAGGTAATGAAGTATGAATAGCCACCTCTGGCATGTTTACTAAACGGCCCACACACATCACTGTGTATAAGGTCAAGTAAACCTGAAGCCCTTTGACCTTTATTAGGAAAAGGAGACTTCGTCATTTTTCCCATTAAACAAGCTTTGCATGTATCAATCTCCTCATAGGAGAATGATCCCAGCAGTCCATGATCATGCAACCGCTTAATGCGCTTCTTGTTAATATGGCCTAAACGACTATGCCATAGCAAGGTGCTGTCATCAGCATACTTGGCTTTCTTATTATCAATATTTTGTATAGAATATTCCATGTCTAACATGAAAAACCCATTGTTAATTGAACCAGTAGCATAAACAATATTATCAAGAGTAAGATAACACTTTGAAATCTTGCATTCAAAGGAAAACCCTTTCCTGACAAGAGCAGGAATAGAGATAATATTTTTGGTAATACTGGGTACAAAGTAACAATTGTTTAATTCTAATACAATGCCAGATGGTAATGAGATGTAGTAATCCCCTACAGCAACAGCAGCAACCCGTGCCCCGTTTCCAATGCGTAGGTCCACCTCATGCTGTCCCACCTGTCTTCTTCTCTTGAGTTCCTGTACATTTGAACAAATGTGAACTCCACATGCAGTGTCCAACACCCATGAAATAGAAGAAGAGGATATCATGACTTCAGTCACAAATATACCTGAGCCAGAAGCGATGCTTCCCTTCTTGTCTCCTTGGAGCGCTTTACAGTCCTTTTTCCAGTGACCCAGCTGGCCACAGTGGAAACATCTGTTGTCCTTTGACCGCTTAACCTTCTGTTTCAGAGCCTTGCTGTAACTCTTGACAGGGGCCTTGCCCTTCTTCCCCTTCTTCTTGTTCCTTGAAGGAACCATTAAGACAGAGGTTGAAGGCTTTCCCTTCAGAGTCTCCTCCGTAGTCAAGAGCATATTCAGCAGCTCTGCCGGAGTACAATCGATTTTGTTCATATTAAAGTTAATAATGAACGCATCGAAAGAGGGCGGGAGAGACTGCAGAATAATGTCTACAGCAAGCTCCTGATTGATGGTATGCCCCAGTTTCTCCAGAGCCTCCTTGTGCCCAATCATCTTGAGCACGTGAGCTCCCACTGGGCTCCCTTCAGCCAGTTTGCTCTGAAAGAAAAGCTTGGTCAGATTATAGCGTTCAGTCCTCGCCTGTGCAGCATACAGCATCTTGAGGTTCGCTATAATCTCTATAGCCGACATATCCTCATGCTGACGCTGCAGCGGTGGCGTCATAGACGCTAGCATCAGGCAAGCAACATCAATGCTATCATTGACATGCTTTTCATAGGCATCGCGAACCGCCCTTGCGGCGTTCGCAGCGGGTTGAGGCGGCACAGCCGTCTCGAGGACATACAGTTTCCTCTCAGCCTTAAGAACAATCTTAAGGTGTCCGAACCAGTCTGAGAAGTTTGGCCCAGCAAACTTCTCCCTTTCCAGTAGGGATCGCACATTGAAGCTCATGGTGTTCGTTGCTGCAGGAATCTACAACAATGCAAGAACAGCAAGGTCAGTATCAATGTTTAGAATCAATCCAGGACTTAAGAAAGATTCTTTTCTCACTATTTTATCTGGCTGAAAAATCCATTAAACAGTCCGAAAGAGTAACACTCTTTTAGTGAGATGGGATCCAGATTTCATACTTGGTCTCTGCGTCCCGCTCAGGCGAGATAAGATGCACAGAGAGTACAAGCACTAATCTCTGGTAGGCTGTCCCAGCCAATCGCCAACCCGTGCGATTCCCCTTCATCTGGGCAATCCAGCAGACTGTGCCAACTGAGTTGGTACAACACAATCTCTGACCCCACAGATGGCTGCCTCCATGTACTACCATATGCTCCACATATGTAGCCTACATGGTCAAGCTGACCCGACCTACTCCCTGGACCACCACGTGCTATGTTGAGCAACGAGAAGCGATAAATCCCTTCTCTGTAACACGCAGGTGTAATCCCGCACCGTCTGAAGATAGATGGACGTGCCCACTGAGTGGGTACAACACGGCTCCAACGATAGTCAGAACAGTGAGGTTTCGATTCAGAAGGCTTACGAGCTTGATATGTTAGCGTTGGATTTTAACGGTCTTTTATCTTCTTGACTATCATGCAATTCCTATGGTGATAGCAGAAGATAAACTCATGCAATTCTAATTATATAAGCAATAAATAGAAAGCATGCTGATCTTATGTGGTAAAAGCCCATTAACCCTAAGTAAGACCTTAAGTTATCTTAAGTCTTCACTTGCTTCTTGGGTCTTTTGCCTCTCATCTGGCCCAGACCAGGGCCCAAGCGCCCTCTGCAGCTCAGGTGCGCCCACCAGCTGCTTGCGCCTTGCTATGTGTGCTTTGAGCTCTTGTCAGATTAAAAGTACATTTTAATCTATCTAGACAAGTTTGACACGCAGGTCAATTATACAATAAATTAATTAAAAATGTGATTCGCAGATCACAAAAATAATAATTTACCAGGCTCGCAGGCCCCAGCACAGCACACATTAAAAGGGCAACCCACATAAGATTAAATAAACAAGCAGATGCTTACAATCAACATGTGATCCATTAAGAAAATAAAATTTTGAAAACCCATTGGCATCAATTTTAGTTTTCTTATATGCCCTACAACCTTACAACGGTCCATTAATAGGGATCCACTCATCAAACTAGTTAGATCCACTGCCCTTGCATGCGCCAAGTCCTAACTGACTTGAGTTGACCTAATGGTCAACCATGCATGCGCAAAGGGCTGAACAACCCTCATGAGTTTTGGCAAGCGGGTGTGACCCCGGGCCTAACTCATGTGCGTTCATAGGTTGTCTCAACCAGACATCGCTACACGCCTTTGATGCAGTCGACCTATAGCCACCTAATGCATGCGCATAGGTGCCATCTGGTCGACCCATCTAGGCTGTCAGATGGTCTGATCAGACTAGTTGGATCTGAACTAGAGATGACTTCAACCCTACTAACCCGTCTAAGGGTTTATTGTAGGTGCGGCTTAGATCTAATGAAAGTCGCGCATGTCATTTAGGGTTTTAGAAAAACAACTACAACAACATGATAGAAGCGCAACCAACATACATGCGCCAAGGAAACATACAAGTTTCGGCATGTATAATATTTACATGTAAATCTCGCATGTAAGGAAGATTTAAGCATACAAGGATCACATAACATACATAGCAATCATATGAACCATATAAGATCCTAGCTTTGATACCAATTGAAGAGTCCCCTTCAAGGGGGAGCGCAAGCAGATGAAACCCTAATTTAGGGGGCGCATGCATGTTTTGCTAGGGTTTCAACAACACAATCGCTTATATGCTCATATGATCAACTTTGATAGATTGAATAGATCAAGAAGGAGATCATACCAATGCCATCGAATGGATGGTGCCTTGGAAGCAAAGACGCAAGTGCTCCTTCTCCAAAGGTGACGCACACAACAAATGAAGATGGCTTGCTCCTTTGAATCCTTTGTGCTAGCAAAGTGCTTCAAAGGGTCCTTATCGCGTGAGGATGATGAGAGATCAAGCTTGGCCGAGACTTCCTTCTCTTCTTTTCGTCAAGCGCTCTCCACCGAAAGATGGAGAAACCTACACAAGAGAGAGTTCGGCGAGAGAGTTAACCTCCCACACTAATGTGGAGGCGTTACATACATTCCATTTGGAAACCGAATTCCCAAAATGGAAAGTAGTCAAGGCTCAAGCGTTCACCCTTAAGTGAACCAAGCATTTAACTCATCTCCCATGAACCATGCGCTCATTCATGAGCCGGTTCAATATCGGTTTGGTCCAAGACCAATTAACCCAAGCCATATGGTCTAGATCACAATAAACCCTAAAGGTTCAAGATCTAACCGTTGATCTCTTGATGCTCTTGATCTCACCGATCTAGCATCAAATCTCTCGATCGAAGCTTACCGATCTCAAGCCCTAATCAATCAAACATGATCAGACCAGATCTCACTTATAATCAGAGA
Organism: Costus lasius; assembly: GCA_027563935.2. NCBI lineage: Eukaryota > Viridiplantae > Streptophyta > Magnoliopsida > Zingiberales > Costaceae > Costus > Costus lasius. Next base: position 87,639,729 of record CM050450.1, on the reverse strand, counting down.
TCAAATCCCTTCAGACTGAACCCAAACAATTCAGTCCACACGATCTGACTTAAGTAAGCCATATCATCAAATTATGCGACCCTGAGGGTTTCCTTTAAATGTCGGTAACGATAACTTTCGTTATCACGATCAGTGAGGGGTATCTAGCAACACATCACTGTCTCTCGATATAAAGGAAAGAGTCTTCCAAGACTACACCCAAACCACAGCACAAGTGTGAATCCACTTCACTAGGCATACATGTTTCCTTTGCCACTGGATGTTCTTATTGGACAAGCATGTCAAGCCTGTAGCTCCAATATGATGAGCATGATTAGATCAGATGAACATAGTCATCAGGGTATGGCCATACACTATTCTCAATCATCTCATTCAGGGGGGCCCCTTTAGAACATCACACTCCTTAAACAAGGAGACGGCAATCCTGTATCTATCACTAGTGCCCTAACCTGACTCATGATCATTATCCAAGATAGTCTATAACCATTATGTTTCAAATGATATTGAACTATCTCAAAACAATGACAATCATCATTTAGAAACACAAGTGATCTCAAGTCAGAGGACATGTGCCACTTGTTGCAAACAAGGATTATTCACATTGTGACAAACAATTGAATATCCTAGTAGGGTCTGTCCAGTACATCCAATGTACCCATGAGTCTACATCTTATTCCATGCTCGAAGTATCCTATAAGATTAGAACACATATTAATCTCAATCATATCAAGGCTGTCTCATGTTCACCAAGATATCTCGACTAAGGACATTACAGCATGTCAGCCTAGCTGAACAGCATTGAGACATTATTCAGAAGCACACTTATTGCAGCAGACAATGTAACATACTGAATAACAACCATGCCTTTATAAACATAAGAGTTTATTACATGATACTGATACAATCCCAAGGCCTCAAACATTAGCCTTAAGGGCATACCCCAACACCTATTGGTGTTTTGAAAGCAGTCCGGCATGCCCAAAGTGCATCATCAAGCTTGAAAGCCCAATCCTTCCTTGTTCTTGACACCGTTTTCTCCAATATCCCTTTAATCTCTCTATTTGATATTTCCACTTGTCCACTTGTTTGGGGATGGTATGGTGTTGCAACTCTATGATTCACCTCATACTTTCTAAGCAAAGCTGAAAATCTATGTTTAATAAAGTGAGAGCCTCCATCACTAATTACCACTCGTGGTATTCCAAAGCGTGTGAAGATAATTCTTTTAAACAATTTCACCACAAGCCTAGAATCATTAGTAGGAGAAGCAATGGCCTCCACCCACATGGAAACATAGTCTACTACCAAGAGTATATACTTGTTACCTCCAGACGATGGAAATGGTCCCATAAAATCAATCCCCCAAACATCAAATATTTCAACTTCAAGTATAGTGGACAATGGCATCTCATTCCTCTTGTTGATGTTCCCCATCCTCTGACAACTATCACAAGACAGTATAAAATTTCTTGCATCTTTAAATAAAGAGGGCCAATAAATTCTGGATTGTAATACTTTAAAAACAGTCTTCTCAGTGCTAGCATGCCCTTCATATGATGATCCATGACACTATGATAATATATCTTTGATTTCTTCTTCGGGGATACATCTCCTGAATATGCCATCTGCACATCTTCTAAACACATAAGGCTCATCCCAAAAATAGTGTTTGACATCGGCTAAAAATCTTTTCTTGCTTTGATAGCTCAAATCAATAGGAAAGATATTAGCAATAAGATAGTTCACTATGTCGGCATACCAAGGAGCCTTAACCTAATCAATTCTCAAAAGCTGTTCCTCAAGAAAGGAATCATTAATAATATCACCTTCATTATTTTCGACAATTATCCTAGAAAGATGATCTGCAACAAAATTTTTGGTTCCTTTCTTGTCCTTGATCTCTAAATCAAATTCTTGTAAAAGCAAAATCCATCTCAGTAGGCGCGGTTTACTGTCCTTTTTCTGCATCAAATACTTAACCGCTGCATGATCAGTATACACCACAACTTTTGAATTTATCAAATAAGATCTAAATTTATCAAATGCAAAAACAATGGCTAACAGTTCCTTCTTAGTGGTGGTGTAATTCTTTTTTGTTTCATCCAAAGCTTTACTAGCATAGTAGATCACATAGGGCTTCTTTTCTTTCCTTTGTCCTAGAACTGTCCCCACAGCAAAATCACTAGCATCACACATGAGCTCAAAAGGTAACTCTCAGTCAGGTGGTTGTATGATCAGTGCAGATGTTAGGGCCTTCTTCAGTTCCTGAAAAGCAAGCAAAGAACTTTCATCAAAGTAGAATTTAGCATCTTTACAAAGTAAATCAGTGAGTGGTTTAGCAAGTTTAGAAAAATCCCTGATAAAATGCCGGTAAAATCCTGGATATCCCAAGATGCTTCTAATCTCCTTAACCGTGGTGGGTGGTGCTAGCTTCTCAATCACTTCAACTTTGGCCTTGTCAACTTCAATCCCTCTTCCTGAAATAAGGTGACCCAAATCTATTCCCTGTCTAACCATAAAGTGGCACTTTTCCCAATTAAGGACAAGGTTAGTTTCTTCGCACCTCTGCAAAACTCGAGACAAATTAGCCAAATAGTCATCAAAGGAAAAGCCATAAACAGAAAAATCATCCATGAAAACATCCATAAAATCTTTAATAAATTCAGAAAATATTGCCATAATGCATCTCTGAAAAGTGGCAGGTGCATTACACAATCCAAAAGGCATTCTCCTATGTGAAAATGTACCATATGGGCATATAAAGGTGGTCTTATCTTGATCATCAGGGTGAATGGGAATTTGAAAAAATCCAGAATATCCATCAAGAAAACAAAAATAAGAGTGCTTTGCAAGTCTCTCAACCATCTGGTCAATAAAATGTAAAGGGAAGTGATCTTTCCTAGTGGCGGTATTTAATTTTCTATAATCAATACACATACGCCAACTAGTAATTGTTCTAACAGGTATCAATTCATTATCTTTATTCTTCATAACTGTGACACCCTCCTTTTTAGGAACACAATGTACAGGACTTACCCACTTACTATCTGAGATAGGGTAGATAATACCTGCATCTAACAATTTCAATACCTCCCTCATTACAACTTCCTTCATGGATGGATTGAGTCTCCTTTGGAAATCCACATGTGGCTTGTGCTCATCCTCCATATGAATCCTGTGCATACAAAAAGAATGATTAATTCCTTTCAAGTCATCAATGGTGTACCCAATTACCTTTCTATGATCTCTCAACTCCTTCAAGAGCAAATCAGTTTACCTTTCATCTAATTCAGCATCAACAATCACAGGGTAAGTAGAGTTAGGGCCAAGAAATTCATATCTAAGGTTATCAGGTAAAGCTTTCAATTCAACCTTTGGAATCTTTTCTTTTTCATCATCAAATGTAGCACAATCCAAAATATCATGAATTTTATTACAAGAATCATTATCGAAGTCAGAATCATCAATTTCAACAAATGAATCGACACAAGAATCATCAAACAAAAAACCAAGATCATAAACCACATCATCAACAGCATGAACACTACAGCATGAACTAGCATATGCAGGTTTTTTCAATGAATTATTCAAATCAAACTCAATTTTGTTACCACCAATATTTAGAGTGAGTTTACCATTCTTTACATCAATAAGTGCTCCAACAGTGGCTAAGAATGGTCTACCAAAAATAATAGGAATTTTCGCATCTTCTTCCATCTCAAGAACCACAAAATCAGTAGGCACAAAACACTTACCAACATGGATAGGAACATCCTCAAGAATACCTACAGGATACTTCACTGAGCAATCGGCAAGCTACAAAGATATTGAAGTTGGCTTAGGAGCTCTCATATCTAGTTTCCTACACACAGATAAAGGCATCAGACTCACACTGGCTCCCAAATCACATAAGGCTCGATCGAAAGCAACATTCCCAATTAAATAAGGGATAGAGAAACTACCTGGATCTTTTAATTTCAGTGGCAACTTGATTTGAATAAGAGCACTACATTCCTCAGTTAGTGCCACAGTACCATAGTCCTCTATTTTTCTTTTGTTGGATAAAATTTCTTTTAAAAATTTTGCATATGTAGTCATTTGGGATAAGGCATCAGTAAAAGGAATATTAATATATAACTTTTTCAACACTTCCAAAAATTTCCCAAACTGTATATCCAACTTAGCTTGCACAATCCTCTGGGCAAAAGGAATATGTAGCCTATATGGTGGTGGTGAACTGGGTCTATGAATCTCAACTTCACAAGGCAAATCACCATTCTGTGAAGGTTCATCCTCCTTAGAAGGTGGAGAGAGCTATGATGGGATTGCACATGTGTAGGTTGTGATTCCAAAACTGGTTCACCGCTGGGTTTAACATTAGCCTCTTCCTCTTCATCATCTAATGGTCCCCTGGGGGTCCTCTAACTGTTTTCCACTCCTAGTTGTGATGGCATTACAATGTTCCCTAGGGTTAGGTTCAGGTTTGCCTTTGCTGATACCCTCTATTTTCATTCTGCCCACTACCATGATTGTTACTTCTCCAGGACAAGTTAGGGTGGTTTCTCCAACCAGGGTTGTAGGTATTAGAGTAAGGGTCATTACTTCTACCTTGATTGTACCCCCCTCCCCCCTACTACATTGACTTGCTCACTATCCTGATCAACAATGACCTTACACTCTTCAGCATAGTGCCCATAGTTCCCACAAACATCATAAGTAACAGAACAAACAGCAGCAGTTTGCATCTGAAAAGAATCAAAACGATTACACAAAGAATCTACCTTTTCTACAAGATAGCGCCAACCATCACCGTCATTCTTACCATGAGGAGGACGATACAACACTCCTCTCTTAGTAGTCCATTGGTTGTGGTTTAGTGTCATCTCTTCAATCAATGCATAGGCATCTTCAACGGTCTTCTTCATCAGTGCTCCTCCTGCAGCAGCATCAACAGTTAAGTGAGTGTTGTAAAGCAAACCATTAAAGAAAGTCTGAATTAAAACCCAATCTTCTAATCCATGATGAGGGTGTTAGGAAACCCTGGGGATATTTTAAAAAATTTTCATAGAAAGCATAGCGAAAGAATAACCCCGAAACAGGCCAGTCCCAAAAACCCAGTGAAGATCGTCATGCGAGGGAGTCGACACGATGAGATGAGAAGGTACCTTGAAGCAATTTGAGACGATGTCGATGTAGGCGCCTAAGTGTGCGCCCTCTACAGTCTCACACACACGGATGCTTTGAGTCTTATTCTTCCGCACCCAGTGCTAGCCTCGGGAAGAAGATCCACGCCAAGGGAGTTCCTCTTGAACACTTGCGCAATCACCAAGGTAGGGAAGCGCCAAGGGAAGAAGAGGAAGAAGATCTCTTTAGTCTTGATGGAAGAAGAGGAGAAAATCTCTAAGAACCCCAAGCTTTCGCCCCTACACTTGTCTCCATGCCTCCAAGAGGAATTTGTGCCATGAGAGGGGCAGGCTAGAGTCTCTTTTATAGAGATCATGTGTGGCTTGGAGAAGAATTAGGAGAACATGATTTTAGGAATTAATTAATTAAATCCTAATCCAATTAGGACTCTAATTAAATAAAATCAGCTCTATTAAATCTCCACAAAAATAGGAATCTAATTAATTAATTAATTAGCCGCTATTTTATCTCAAATGATTAATTCAAAATCAACTTTAATTAATCACATGATATTAATTAAGGCATAGGCACTAACCCTAGTCTAACTAGGGTTAAATATGCGCTTACCTTTTCTTCTCCTTAAGCCCAATTAACTTATCAGTAAGCCCAACTATATAATGGGCCTAGCCCAAGGTCCATTATGCATGTTAATCAACCCATTGGATCCAATCCAATTTAACCCAAGGTCAAACGAGGTTAACCATGGTTAATTTGATCAATATGCCAAAAATGAAAGTTGGCCTTAATAAGTTTCTTCCATCTCATTAGGCCCATTGGCGCTGATGAATCTCCCAAATAGATCTGAATTAGCCAATAACTCAATCCAAAGGCTATCCGATCAATACGAAAACTCGAGAATCAAGGTGTGTAACCCTGTAGGTTCCTTTGACGTTGACAGTGCTGACCTAAGGTCACCACAAGCAGTGAGTGGTACCTAGCAGTGCATCACTACTACCCAAGTCATCGGAATGGATATTGACATCGACATCCCCATCATCGCAACTAGGCATTGATGTATTGTAGTCCCTTTGCCAAACTGATATACGATTGGACAAGTGTGTCACCACTTGTTTTAACCCAATCACATGGTTATGACTAAATCAGGTTCTCACTTGGGTATGGCCATACACTTTCAGTCATAGAACCATAAGGGGCCCTGTGGATATCAAGCTTCCCTCAAGAAAGGGCAAATCCTCTATCTGTCAATTGATCTTCTCATATAGATCGTGACATACTCAATGACAACTGTTATGACCTCGCAACTATGGCGAGATGTTAGGTTGTATTAAAGCATGTCCCTAACCAGATAGAAGAGTCAATGACCTCAAGTCTAGGGATCAACACATCTCCTGTCACATGTGAGGATAACTCATGACACCAAGTTATTGCCTCACAGCGGGTCGATCTAGTATATCTACCACTGATATACCTATATGTCTACGTTAGTGTTTCATACGTAACCAGCCCATATATCAATCTCTCATGTACCATAGTTGTCCTATATCTACTAAGGTACTTGACTGGGGACAATAAGTTTGAGCACAGATCCAATCTGTCTCCAAGGACATTATCACATAAGCACACATTTGCAGATGTAAACAAATGATGATAACGATAATGCCAGAATGATATATAAATATCAATGTTAAGTAGTACAATAATGGACCAATATTAGGTCCTAGGGCATATACACCAACAATCTCCCACTTGCACTAAGACCTAGAGGTTGAGGAATCTCAACCCCATATCTCTAGCGTGACCATCATGCTTCTGCTACGCCAAAGCCTTGGTCAATGGGTCTGCCAGATTGTTCTCTGTGTCAACTCTGCTAATCTTAACATCACCTCGATCAATGATCTCTCTGATCAGATGAAATCCCCTGAGTATGTGTTTGGACCTTTGATGAGACCGTGGTTCCTTTGCCTGTGCAATCGCTCCATTGTTATCACAATTGAGCTCAATGGGATCCACAGCAGTTGGAACCACCTGAAGATCAGAAACGTGTTGGTGTATATGCCCTAGGACCTAGTTTTGGTCCATTATTGTACTACTTAACTTTGATATTTTATATATATCATTCTGGCATTGTCATTATCTATGTTTGTCTACATCTGCGAATGTGTACTTACATGATAATGTCCCTGGAGACAGATTGGATCTGTGCTCAAATCATTGTCCCCAGTCAATGTACCTAAAAAGATATGGGACAGCTCTGGTACTTGTGAGACTAGTATATGGTCTGGTTAGGCATGAGGTGCTAACGCAGACATATGGGTATATCAGTGGTGGATATACTGGATCGACCCGCTGTGAGGCAATGACTTGGTGTCACGAGTTATCCTCACAAGTGATAGGAGATGCATTTATCCCTTGACTTGAGGTCATTGGCCATTCTATATGGTTAGGGACATGCTTTGATACAACCTAACACCTTGCCGTAGTTGGGAGGTAATAACGGTTGTCATTGAGCATGTCACGACCCATATGAGACGGTCAATGAATAGACATAGGATTTTCCCCTTCCTAAGGGAAGCATGATATCCATGGAGCTCCTCTATGGTTCTATGACTGAAAGTGTATGGTCATACCCAGGTGAGACCTGATTTAGTCATAACCATGAGATTGGATGAAAATAAGTGGTGACACACTTGTCCAATCGGATATCAGTTCGGCAAAGAGACTGTAATGCATCTGTACCTAATTGCGATGATGGGGATGTCGATGTCGATATCCATTCCAATGACCTGGGTAGCAGCGATGCACTGCTAGATGCCACTCACTGCTTGTGGTGACCTTTGGTCAGCACTGCCAGCGTTAGAGGAACCTACAGGGTCGCACACCTTGATACTCGAGTTCTCATATTGATCGGGAAGCCTTTTGATCGAGTTATTGGATGACTCGGATCTATTTGGGAGATTTCATCAGCATTGATGGGCCTGATGAGATGGAAGAAACTTATTGAAGCCAACTTTCATTTTTGACATATTGACTAAATTAACCATGGTTAACCTAGTTTGACCTTGGGTTAAATTGGATTAGATCCAATGGGTTGATTGACATGCATAATGGACCTTGGGCTAGGCCCATTCTATAGTTGGGCTTATTAATAAGTTAAATGGGCTTAAGGAGAAGAATGTGTAGGCGCATGTTTAACCCTGGTTAGATGAGGGTTGGCGCCTATGACACATATAGTTAATCTAAGTTGATTAATCATTTGTGGGCTAATTAATTAATTTAATTAGAGTCCTATTTAATAGGGCTGATTATTTAAGTGATTAATTAGAGTCCTAATTGGATTAGGACTTGATTATTTAAATAATTAATTAGAGTCCTAATTGGATTAGGACTTGATTAATTATTAAAATAATTCAATTTCCTAATTCTTCTCTAACCGCCCACTTGGCTTAATCCTAGCCATGCATAAACTGCCTCTCCTTGCTATAAATAAGATCCCTAGCCGCCCCTCTTCATGGTATGAATTCCTTGGAGGCGTGAACACTAGAAGGGGCGAGAGCAAGGAGAGCTTGGGTGCACATCTTCCATACCCTAGCCGCAAGCAACCTTCCTCCTTTCCTCTTGGTGTTTGGAGCATTGGAGCTTGGCGGCTTGTCTTCTTCCCTTCTCATCCTTGGTGCAAGTTCTCTAGAAGGTGGCGCAAGTAAAGTGGAGGTCTCCCTAAGGCTTGGATCTTCTTCCCGAGGCTAGCACCGGGCGTGGAAGAAGAGGACTCGAGGCATCCGTGTGTGTGAGACTATAGAGGGCGCACGCTTGGGTGCCTATCACGACATCAGCCTCATCTTGCTTTAAGGTATATTCTATCTCATCGTGTCGACTCTCTCGCATGCGATCTTCACTGGGTTTTTGGGACAGGCTCGTTTCGGGGATATTGCTTCTGCTGTGCAATGTTTTGTGTAATCTCTATCTCTGAAAATTGTAAAATATCCCCGGGGTTTCCCAACAAAATGAACTTCCTTATCCAAACAGCTTCTATGGCTGCCTCAGAAGTGGTGACATACTCAGCCTCGGTCATAGAATCTGCTATGGTGGATTGCTTGAAGCTTTTCCAGCAAACAGCTCCTCCATTCAATTTGAACACATAGCCGGCCTGCGATCTAAAGTCGTTTGGGTTTGACTGGAATGATGCATCTGTGTAGCCCTGAACACTGAGCTCTTCCTACCCTCCATAGACCAAGAACAAATCCTTAGTTCTTCTCAGATACTTCAGGATGTTCTTTATAGCCACTGATGTCTCGTATTTATATAGTCTTTATGACCTATATTTACCTATGAAACGAGACCTATTTTCATGCTTTTACATCTCTTTCCAGCTTATTTCATTAACTTTCTTCAAAAGCTTCACTAGTTACCGTGTTTGCTTAAATACAGGTCAATTCACTCACTTTTGGAGCTACATGGACGTACATTTACATATCTGAGTGAATAAGGAATCTCGACAAGAAGTTTGGATGCAAACGGGAGTAATTTCAAGAATTACGGCTGAGGCCATAATCTACATCACGACCGTAATTCTCTGACAAGCTATACGAAGGACCCGTTTCTATACGAGCATAGGCAGACGCGATCGTAAATTCTTCAACGATAACTTTTCGGATAAACACGCCCTTGACAAGAAAATTACGGGCATGGTCGTGCTTTGCCTCTCGATGGAAATCTCTCATCTGGCGCAAGAGTTTATCCGTAGCTGCCAGAATTTATTACCGGCCGTCGTGGATTAAATGAGCATTAATCGTCTGAAGGTTACGAGATTTAATGAGGCTGCAATTAATGCATTTCCGTTACAAGTCATAAATGCAGAGTTTATTTATTAACCATCAAGACTCATAATGGATGAGAATTAAGTTGAGAATTTGAAGAGTCATGCAATTAATGGATGAGATTTAATGCAGAATGTGAAGAGACACGCCATAATGGGGATTTAATCCAGAGTTTAATTCCAGGATTTAATTCCAAATTTAATTCAGAATACGAAGAGGCACCTGATAGCTATAAAAGGACATAAGGAAGAGAAGAGACAAAGGGGAGTGCCCGGGGAGGCGCCCAGAGGCCCAGGGAGTGCCCAGTTGGGGCTCTGGGAGAATAAGAGAGAGGAAGTACTACGCTCGAGAGCTTAGAGTTTGGTGGCGATGAAGAATACGAGTCATTTCAAGAAGAAGAAGGCGACTCAAAGGAGGAGAGAAAGGAGCTTGTTTACTTCTTTTCTCATCTTTACTTCGTTTAGTCTTCTTTACGTACTGATCGAAAGGCTTGTACTTGTCGTAACCATGTATGTACTAGCATAAAAACCTCAATCGGGATTTGGGTGTAGCCCGTCTTTTTAATTTACGAGTCTTAATGTTAAGAATTGCTTTTGGATGTATCTTTCGAGGCTATTTGATCTTGTTTTGTTTCATTCGTGTTTATTGATTTTGGCCAAATCGGTTTTCACTTTAGTTGATTGTGGTAACAACTGAGAGGCAAATCACAATCAATGGATCCTCCTAGATCATTCCTGTGTGCTCTACTACTTGAAGACTTGATATCAACGAGAGTTGTAGAGACCACTTGGGGAATCTTCTTGTCCTATTTCAACACGATCTATTTATGCTTAGTCCACTGCGAGAGTAGGAGACTAACTAAGTAGATCGTGTAGTTGTCCACCGCGAGAGTAGGAGACTAACTAAGTTGCTGAGTTGTGCACCCGAGAGGGGTACGGCTCAAGGGGACCTGTCCTTGGTTTCCGAAAGATTTTCTAAGCAGTACTTTTCATTTCGCTTGTAGGTTGATTAACGTGGTGAACCCCGATTTTCTGATTTCTCTCATATCTGTAGGACCTTTATTTTATTGCACTTTTAGCTTAGTTTGTATCATCAATTGAGATTTTCAATCGCTTAGCTATCAAAGATTGGAATATTTGGTACTTGACAATCCATCCCTGTGGGAACGATATCTTAAGTACTACATCGGCAAGCCGTGCGCTTGCGGATTTTGTGCAACAAGTTTTTGGCGCCGTTGCCGGGGATGGTATTTTGTTAATATCAAAATATTCTATGAATTGATAGACTAGGCTTTATCATGTTTTATTATTTTTCCTTAGTAACTTTGTTTAACTTTAGTTCGCATAACTCTGCTTTTGCATGGACTTCTTGAAATATTCACTGCCAAACTTTTTAAGTCATTAAAGTCTTTGAAGAAATGACCATCTTACTATTACTTGCTGATCATTTTGTATAAAAACTGGTGGAAATTTTAGACAATGTTCTAGTCAAGCTGAGAAGGATGAGAAGGACAATGAAGAAACTCGAACTTTTGTGAAAGTCCTTGATTCTGCTGAACGAATCGATTCGAGAATGGTAAAAATCTGAAAACCTACATGTGGAAGCACCCCAGATAATTATTAAAAGAAACCCATACCTATATCACTGTTTGACAATTTAAGGTATGCATTCCTTGGTGCTAATTTATTCATTGTAAACTTTGCATTACACTGTGGTCAAACTAATGACCCTTAACTAGCGCTTCTTGGGAGGCAACCCAAGTGTTTTATATTTTTGATTTTAATTAGTTATTTCTAATAAATGTTATTTTATGTTTATTGTAGGTTTATGCTTACGAAATCGACGGCAATAATTTCTTGTGCTGGCTTCTTCTCTCGCGAAGTCAACCCACGCCGCTGCCATTCTTCTTTAGCTGCAACCGGCGATGTTTCCACTCCTGTCTGTTGAGCGGCTTGAGGAAGTCAACATTTATTCTCCACTTAGCGCACGATTTTCTCTCTCGCAACAAGATTGCAAAAATTTATTCGTGCCGCCGCTGCTTAATCCCCAAATTCAATAACTTTCACATGCTTTCACGTGTTTCCATGCCAAAAGGAATTCATTCAGCATGGAGAGGTAGATTTGAAGTCAACACATTTAATTTGAAGTTCCAATGAAGTCTCCAAGGATAAATCCAATTGCACGTGGAGGAGCGAAGTCAACATTTGGGAATTGATTTGGAACTCAACGAGAGTTGTAGAGACCACTTGGGGAATCTTCTTGTCCTATTTCAACACGATCTATTTATGCTTAGTCCACCACAAGAGTAGGAGACTAACTAAGTAGATCATGTAGTTGTCAACCGTGAGAGTAGGAGACTAACTAAGTTGCTGAGTTGTGCACTCGAGAGGGGTATGGCTCAAGGGGACATGTCCTTGGTTTCCGAAAGATTTTCTAAGCAGTACTTTTTATTTCGTTTGTAGGTTGATTAACGTGGTGAACCCCGATTTTTCGATTTCTCTCATATCTGTAAGACCTTTATTTTATTGCACTTTTAGCTTAGTTTGTATCATCAACTGAGATTTTCAATTGCTTAGCTATCAAAGATTGGAAGATTTGGTACTTGACAATCCATCCCTGTGGGAACGATATCTTAAGTACTACATCGGTAAGCCGTGCGCTTGCAGATTTTTTGCAACAAGTTTTTGCCCACCCAGTGCTGCAGACCTGGATTGGATTGGTATCGGCTGGTTATGCTCACAGCATAAGCCACATCTGGTCTAGTACATAACATTGCATACATGATCGAGCCTACTGCTGAAGCATAGGGCACTCGACTCATGTCATCCCTCTCAGCCTGTGTGGTGAGACACTAGCTCTTTGAGAGAGTAAGGCCATGTCTCACTGGAAGATATCGTTTCTTGGATTGCTCCAAGTTAAACCTCTCCAGGACCTTATCAATGTAGGTAATTTGACTAAGGGCCAAAAGCCTCTTGGATCTATCCCGGTAGATCCTTACGCCTAAAATATAGGCAGCCTCCCCTAAGTCCTTCATCTCGAAACACCTCCCTAACCATGTCTTTACAGAGTTAAGACTAGGGATGTCGTTTCCGATGAGTAGTATGTCATCGACACACAAGACCAAAAAAATCACCAAGCTCCCACTGAATTTTCTATACACACAGGCGTCATCTTCACTTTTGATAAAGTCGTAGTTTCTCACAGCTTCATCAAATCGAAGATTCCAACTTCGAGATGCTTGCTTTAATCCATAAATGGATCTCTTTAGCCTATAGACCTTATTGGCATCTGTAGGATGGATGATGTTGGGAAACCCCGGGGGCATTTTACAATTTTCAGAGTCATGGACATACATTTTACGCAGCGGAAGAACGTCCCCGAAACAGGCCGGTCCCAAAAACCCAGTGAAGATCGCAAGCAAGGGAGTCGACACGACAAGTTAGGAAATACCTTAAGAGAAATGAAGAGCGATGCCGATGTAGGCGTCCAAGTGTGCGCCCTCTGCAGTCTCGCACACACGGATCTCTTGAGTTCTCTTCTTCCACGCCCGGTGCTAGCCTCGGGAAGAAGATCCAAGCCTTAGGGAGATACTCTACTTCACTTGCGCCACCAAGAGAGATGATGCGCCAAGAGAAGAAGGAAGACTATCCAAAACGCCAAGCACTAATGTTCCTTGCGCCAAGAGGAAAGGAGGAAGTGGCTTGCGGTTATGGAAGAAAGAAGATGCGCCCTTGCTCCAAGCACTCGCCCCTCTTCTTGTGTTCACGCCTTCAAGGATTGATCACACACAAGAGGGGGCGACTAGGGTCACATTTATAGGGAAAGAGGCGGTTAGGGTAATGGCTAGGATCATGACAAGTGTAGGGCTAGGATGAGGAGGTTTGAGACAAGGAAAGTCTCCAAGACGTTTCCATAATTCTCATTCAACCATTCCTTATTGTGCCCCACGCCTTTCCTTGTGCGCCAAGGCCTTGCCTTTCTCCCCAAGCAATGCCATAGAGGCATGCATTCCATCCTAGGAAGAGAGGGGAGGCGCCCTTTACTTCCATAATGAAGCAAAGGCGCCAACATGACCCCATTATGCCCCTAGGCGCTTAATGGTTCATGTTTCTCCCCATTATACCCCTTTAGCTTCTTATCTCTTCATGAGAACTTGTTATTGGGCCTCATTGGATAATGAGCTAGCCCAAACTTCATTACATGGTTTGATTAAGCAATTGGATCCAATCCAATGCAACCCTAATCCAAATGTGACCAACCATGGTCAAATACGGGTCAACCTGCCAAAAATGAAGTTTGGCTCCAATAACATTCTTCCATCTCATCAGGCCCATTGGCGCTGATGAAATCTCCCAATTAGATCCGAGTTATCCAATAACTCGATCATAAGGCTTCCCGATCAATACGAGAACTCAAGTATCAAGGTGTGCGACCCTGTAGGTTCCTCTGACGCTAGCAGTGCTGACCAAAGGTCATCACAAGCAGTGAGTGGCACCTAGCAGTGCATCACTGCTACCCAGGTCATTGGAATGGATATCGACATCGACATCCCCATCATCGCAACTAGGTACAAATGCATTACAGTCTCTTTGCCGAACTGATATCCGATTGGACAAGTGTGTCACCACTTGCTTTCATCCAATCTCATGGTTATGACTAAAACAGGTTCTCACCTGGGTATGGTCATACACTCTCAGTCATAGAACCATAAAGGAGCTCCATGGATATCATACTTCCCTATGGAAGGGGAAAATCCTATGTATGCCCATTGATCTTCTCATATGGGTCGTGACATGCTCAATAACAACCGTTATGACCTCCCAGCTACGGCAAGGTGTTCGGTTGTATCAAAGCAATTCCCTAACCATATAGAATGATCAATGACCTCAAGTCAAGGGATCAATGCATCTCCTGTCACTTATGAGGATAACTCATGACACCAAGTCATAGCCTCATAGCGGGTCTATCCAGTATATCCTCCAATGATATACCCATGTGTCTGCGTTAGCACCACGTGCCTAACCAGCCCACATACCAGTCTTTCAAGCACCAGAGCTGTCCCATATCCACTCAGGTACATCGACTAGGGACAATTATTTGAGCACAAATCCAATCTGTCTCCAGGAACATTATCATGTAAGTACACAATCGCAGGTGTAGTCAAACAATGATAACGACAATGCCAGAATGATATATAAATATCAATGTCTAGTAGTACATAAGTTGACCAAAACTAGGTCCTAGGGCACATACACCAACAATCTCCCACTTGCACTAAGACCTAGAAGTTAAGGAATCTCAACCCCATATCTCTAGCGTGACCATCATGCTTCTGCTGCGCCAAAGCCTTGGTCAATGGGTCTGCCAGATTGTTCTCTGTGTCTACTCTGCTAATCTTGACATCACTTCTGTCAATGATCTCTCTGATCAGGTGAAATCTTCTGAGTATGTGTTTGGATCTTTGATGAGACCGTGGTTCCTTGGCTTGTGCAATTGCTCCATTGTTGTCACAGTAGAGTTCAATGGGATCCATTGCACTAGGTACCACTTGAAGATCACATAAGAACTTCCTTATCCAAACAGCTTCCTTGGCTGCCTTAGAAGCAGCCACATACTCAGCTTCGGTTGTAGAATCTGCTATGGTGGATTGCTTGAAGCTCTTCCAGCATACAGCGCCTCCATTTATCTTGAACACATAGCCGGCCTGCGATCTAAAGTCGTCAGGGTCAGACTGGAACGATCCATCAGTATAGCCCTGCATACTGAGCTCTTCCTGTCTCCCATAGACCAACAACAGATTCTTAGTTCTTCTCAGATACTTTAGGATGTTCTTTACAGCCACCCAGTGCTGCAGACCTGGATTGGATTGGTATCGGCTGGTTATGCTCACAGCATATGCCACATCTAGTCTAGTACATAATATTGCATACATGATCGATCCTACTGACGAAGCATAAGGAATTCGACTCATGTCATCCCTCTCAGCCTGTGTTGTATGACACTGGCTCTTTGAGAGAGTAAGGCCATGTCTCACTGGAAGGTATCCTTTCTTGGATTGCTCCATGTAGAACCTCTCCAGTACCTTATCAATGTAAGTACTCTGACTAAGGGCCAGAAGCCTCTTGGATCTATCCTGGTAGATCCTCATGCCTAGAATATAGGCGGCCTCCCCTAAGTCTTTCATCTCGAAACACTTCCCCAACCATGTCTTCACAGCTTGAAGACTAGGGATGTCGTTTCCGATGAGCAGTATGTCATCAACATACAAGACCAGAAAAATCACCAAGCTCCCACTGAATTTTCTGTATACACAGGCGTCATCTTCGCTTTTGATAAACCCATAATCTCTCACGGCTTCGTCAAATCGAAGATTCCAACTTTGAGATGCTTGCTTTAATCCATAAATGGACCTCTTTAGCCTACAGACCTTATTAGCCTCTACAGGATGGATGAAGCCATTAGGTTGTGTCATATACACATCCTCAGTCAGCTTCCCGTTAAGGAACGCTGTCTTCACATCCATCTGCCATATCTCATAATCATGATATGCAGCTATAGCAAGCAGAATCCGAATGGATTTAATCATGGCAACTGGTGAGAAGGTTTCATCATAGTCCACCCCGTGGACTTGTTTAAATCCTTTAGCCACTAGTCTACCCTTGTAGGTAACTATATTGCCATCCATGTCTGTCTTCCTCTTGAAGACCCATTTACACCCTATGGGTTTTACCCCATCAGGCAGCTCAACCAAATCCCAGACTTGGTTAGCCGACATGGAATCCATCTCGGATCGCATGGCGTCAAGCCATTTCTCGGAGTCCGGTCCACTGACCGCCTCATCATAGGTTCTAGGTTCATCCTCAATGATGAAGATCCCATCGTGTTGGGTCGGTAGCGACCCATACCTTTCAGGTGCACGACGAATTCTCCCAGACCTACACGGGACCTGTGTCTGAGCCTCAGGTTGCTTAGCAACCGGTGCAGGTGGCTCAGATTCCATCTCTTTGTCTTGTGCTTGCACTTGGACCTCATCCAAGTCAAACTTCCTCCCACTAACTTCTTTCATAAGAAATTCTTTCTCTAGAAAGACAGCACCCCGAGCAACAAAAACTTTGTTCTCGGTTGGGACATAGAAGTAGTATCTTTTAGTTTCCTTAGGATACCCCACAAATACACACTTATCAGATTTAGGTTCTAGCTTGCTAGAATCCTGACGTTTGACATAAGCCTCACATCCCCAGATCCTGATAAACGCGAGATTAGGGCGTCTCCCACTCCACATCTCGTATGGTATTTTGGAGACACTCTTAGATGGAACATTATTCAGTATCAAAGAAGTTGTTTCTAGTGCATGCCCCCAGAATGATGAAGGTAGAGTTGCATGACTCATCATGGATCGAACCATATCCAATAAAGTTCGATTTCTCGTTTCAGACACACCATTCCATTAAGGTGTTCCAGGAGGAGTGAGTTGGGATATGATCCCACACTCTCTCAGATAGTCAAAGAACTCACCACTCAGGTATTCTCCACCTCGATCTGATCGAAGAGCTTTAATGGATCTTCCAAGCTGGTTCTCTACTTCATTCTTGAACTCCTTGAATTTCTCAAAGGATTCAGATTTATGTCTCATTAGTAGACATAGCCATACCAACTGAAGTCATCAGTGAAGGTAATGAAGTAGTTGTACCCTCCTCTGGCTTGTTTATTGAAGGGCCCACACACATCAGTATGTATGAGATCCAATAAACCTTCTGCCCTCTCACCAATCTTGGTGAAGGGCGCCTTTGTCATTTTCCCTAATAAACAAGGTTCACAAGTATCAAATTCCTCCAAGGAACTCGAATCTAACAATCCATTTGCATGGAGTTGTTGGATGCGATTCTTGTTTATATGGGCTAATCGACAGTGCCATAGGAAAGCACCAACTGAACCACTCAGTTTGGTCCTCTTATTGCTTAAATTACAAATAGAACTTTCCATATCCAAGATATATAGACCATTGCACAAAGTACCCTTCCCATAGAATATATTTGCAAATGAAAAAGAACAGGAGTTCTTATTTATTCCAAATTTAAATCCTTTCTTTGCCAAGCAAGGAATGGATACAATGTTCTTTGTTAGCGAAGGTACACAAAAGCAATTATCTAGTTCTAATTGAAGTCCAGAATGCAAGGAGAGAGTCAAAATGCCTACAGCAACAGCAGCAACCTGTGCCCCGTTTCCAACGCATAGGTCAATCTCTCCAAGCCACACCGATCTACTTTTCTTGAGCCCCTGCATATTTGTACAAATATGAGGTCCACATTCGGTATCCAATACCCATGACATAGAAGTAGAAAGATTGACTTCTGTAACATAGATACCTGAGCTAGAAGTTAAGGCCAAGCCTTTCTTCTCCTCATTCTGAAGCTGCTTGCAGTCCCTTCTCCAGTGGCCCTGCTCGCCACAGTGAAAACACCTCTGTTCCTTTGACTTCTTCGCCTTTTTCTTCAGTGCTTTGGTAGGACCTCTGGCACTGCTCTTAGCATGTGCCTTACCCTTCTTCTTTATCTTCTTGGTCGCAGGGACCAAAAGAACAGAATTGGGTTTGGTCTTACCCATCTCTCGCTCGGCTGTTTGGAGCATATTCATCAATTCCTCCTGTGTGCACTCAATCCGGTTCATGTTGAAGTTAATGATAAACGGACTGAAGCTAGGGGGCAGGGAATGAAGAATAAGATCCACAACTAGCTCGTTGTCTATGGTGTGTCCCAGTCTCCTGAGATGATCCACATTCCCAATGAGTTTGAGAACATGGGGTCTCACTGGTGCACCTTCAGACAACTTGCACCGAAAGACTGCTTTGGCGGTGTCAAATCTCTCAGTTCTAGCCTGAGCCTCGAACATCTATTTCAAACGAGTAATCATCTGAAAAGCGTTTTGCTCCTCATATTGCACCTGCAGTTCAGGTGACATACTGGCTAGCATGAGACATGCAACCTCATGCAATTCTACATGCTCATGAAAAGGGGGGCTTGACTAATGATACATCGCAGGCATGCAAAGGGGGGCTTGACTAATGATCACAACATCATGCACAATCAAGGTATTTACTCATGCAATTCTACATGCTCATGAAAAACATAAAATCTGAAATTTTAATTTTTTTAAAAAATTAGTCTCTTTTTCTCATCTTCTTCTCACAAATCTTTTGGTTTATTGCGATTTATTTTTCATGATGATTTCAGAGATCCTTTCGGCTGGCAATTTTGTCAGATCAAGAGACTTGGCCAGTCCGAAGACACAATGCCCGTCCTACTTGACAAAATTACGTGCGCCTTTGATCTTTAAATCAAATAAGAAAAATAGTCCAAATATCCAAAAGAGATTGAGAGGATGATAGAAACAAGAAACCCTAATTTTTCTACTTTTAGAAAAATCGATTGCCATGCATCATGCTATTTACAAAAATAGAGATATGGCATGTGAGCATGGAAGAAAAGCATAAAACATCGTTCGAGTCTTGCAAGTCGCTCTGATACCACTGTTGGGAAACCCCGGGGACATTTTACAATTTTCAGAGTCATGGACATACATTTTACGCAGCGGAAGAATGTCCCCGAAACAGGCCGGTCCCAAAAACCCAGTGAAGATCGCAAGCAAGGGAGTTGACACGACGAGTTAGGAAATACCTTAAGAGCAATGAAGAGCGATGCCGATGTAGGCGTCCAAGTGTGCGCCCTTTGCAGTCTCGCACACACGGATCTCTTGAGTTCTCTTCTTCCACGCCCGGTGCTAGCCTCGGGAAGAAGATCCAAGCCTTAGGGAGATACTCTACTTCACTTGCGCTACCAAGAGAGATGATGCGCCAAGAGAAGAAGGAAGACTATCCAAAACGCCGAGCACTAATGTTCCTTGCGCCAAGAGGAAAGGAGGAAGTGGCTTGCGGTTATGGAAGAAAGAAGATGCGCCCTTGCTCCAAGCACTCGCCTCTCTTCTTGTGTTCACGCCTTCAAGGATTGATCACACACAAGAGGGGGCGACTAGGGTCACATTTATAGGGCAAGAGGCGGTTAGGGTAATGTCTAGGATCATGACAAGTGTAGGGCTAGGATGAGGAGGTTTGAGACAAGGAAAGTCTCCAAGACGTTTCCATAATTCTCATTCAACCATTCCTTATTGTGCCCCACGCCTTTCCTTGTGCGCCAAGGCCTTGCCTTGTGCCCCAAGCAATGCCATAGAGGCATGCATTCCATCCTAGGAAGAGAGGGGAGGCGCCCTTTACTTCCATAATGAAGCAAAGGCGCCAACATGACCCCATTATGCCCCTAGGCGCTTAATGGTTCATGTTTCTCCCCATTATACCCCTTTAGCTTCTTATCTCTTCATGAGAACTTGTTATTGGGCCTCATTGGATAATGAGCTAGCCCAAACTTCATTACATGGGTTGATTAAGCAATTGGATCCAATCCAATGCAACCCTAATCCAAATGTGACCAACCATGGTCAAATACGGGTCAACCTGCCAAAAATGAAGTTTGGCTCCAATAACATTCTTCCATCTCATCAGGCCCATTGGCGCTGATGAAATCTCCCAATTAGATCCGAGTTATCCAATAACTCGATCATAAGGCTTCCCGATCAATACGAGAACTCAAGTATCAAGGTGTGCGACCCTGTAGGTTCCTCTGACGCTGGCAGTGCTGACCAAAGGTCATCACAAGCAGTGAGTGGCACCTAGCAGTGCATCGCTGCTACCCAGGTCATTGGAATGGATATCGACATCGACATCCCCATCATCGCAACTAGGTACAGATGCATTACAGTCTCTTTGCCGAACTGATATCCGATTGGACAAGTGTGTCACCACTTGCTTTCATCCAATCTCATGGTTATGACTAAAACAGGTTCTCACCTGGGTATGGCCATACACTCTAAGTCATAGAACCATAAAGGAGCTCCATGGATATCATACTTCCCTATGGAAGGGGCAAATCCTATGTCTGTCCATTGATCTTCTCATATGGGTCGTGACATGCTCAATAACAACCGTTATGACCTCCCAGCTATGGCAAGGTGTTAGGTTGTATCAAAGCAAGTCCCTAACCATATAGAATGATCAATGACCTCAAGTCAAGGGATCAATGCATCTCCTGTCACTTATGAGGATAACTCATGACACCAAGTCATAGCCTCATAGCGGGTCTATCCAGTATATCCTCCAATGATATACCCATGTGTCTGCGTTAGCACCACGTGCCTAACCAGCCCACATACCAGTCTCTCAAGTACCAGAGCTATCCCATATCCACTCAGGTACATCGACTAGGGACAATTATTTGAGCACAGATCCAATCTGTCTCCAGGAACATTATCATGTAACTACACAATCGCAGGTGTAGTCAAACAATGATAACGACAATGCCAGAATGATATATAAATATCAATGTCAAGTAGTATATAAGTTGACCAAAACTAGGTCCTAGGGCACATACACCAACAGATGAAGCCATCCGGTTGTGTCATGTACACATCCTCAGTTAGTTTCTCATTAAGAAACGCTGTCTTAATATCCATCTGCCATTTCTCATAGTCATGATATGCAGCTACAGCAAGCAGAATCCGAATGGATTTGATCATGGCAACTGGTGAAAAGGTTTCGTCATAGTCCACCCCATGGACCTATTTGAATCCTTTAGCCACAAGTCTTCCTTTATAGGTAACTATATTGCCATCCACGTCAGTCTTCCTCTTGAAGACCCATTTACACCCTATGGGTTTTACCCCATCAGGTAGCTCAACCAAATCCTATACTTGGTTAGCTGACATGGAATCCATCTCGGATCGCATGGACTCAAGCCATCTCTCAGAGTCCGGTCCACTGACCGCCTCATCATAGGTCCTGGGCTCATCCTCAATGATGAAGATCCCATCGTGTTGGGTCGGCTGCGACCCATACCTCTCAGGTGCACGACGAATCCTCCCAGACCTATGCGGGACCTGTGTCTGAGCCTCAGGTTGCCTAGCAACTGGTGTAGGTGGCTCAGATTCTATCTCTGTGTCTTGTGGTTATACTTAGACCTCATCCAAGTCAAACTTCCTCCCACTAACTTCTTTCATGAGAAATTCTTTCTCTAGAAAGACAGCACCCTGAGCAAAAAAAATTTTGTTCTCGGTGGGAACATAGAAGTAGTATCCTTTAGTTTCCTTATGATACCCCACAAACACACATTTATCAGATCTGGGCTCTAGCTTGCTAGAATCCTGACATTTGACATAAGCCTCACATCCCCAAATTTTGATAAAAAGAGGTTAGGGCGTCTCCCACTCCATACCTCATATGGTATCTTGGAGACACTCTTAGATGGAACGTTATTCAGTATAAGAGAAGTTGTATCAAGTGCAAAACCCCAGAATAAGGGTGGTAGAGTTGCATAACTCATCATGCATCGAACCATGTCCAACAAGGTTTGATTTCTCCTTTCAGACACACCATTCCACTATGGTGTTGGGATAGGATCCCACACTGCCTAAGATAGTCAAAGAAATCTCCACTCAAGTACTCTCTACAACGATCTGATCGAAGAGTTTTAATGGATCTACCAAGCTGGTTCTCAACTTCATGTCTGAACTCCTTAAATTTCTCAAAGGATTCAGATTTATGTCTCATCAGATAGACATAATCATATCTGCTGAAATCATCAGCAAATGTGATGAAGTAGTTATACCCTCCTCTGGCTTGTTTACTAAATGGCCCACACACATCACTGTGTATAAGATCCAATAAACCTCCTCCCCTCTCACCTGTCTTGGTGAAGGGTGCCTTTATCATCTTCCCTAATAAACAAGGATGACAAGTATCAAATTCCTCCAAGGAACTCGAATCTAACAACCAATTTGCATGGAGTTGTTGAATGCGACTCTTGTTTACATGGGCTAATCGACAATGCCATAGGAAAGCACCAACTGAACTACTCAGTTTGGTCCTCTTACTATTTATGTTATAAATAGAGCTATCCATGTCCAAGATATATAAACCATTGTATAAAGTACCCTTCCTATAAAACATATTTGCAAATGAAAAAGAACAAGTGTTCTCTTTTATTTCAAATTTAAAATCTTTCCTTGCTAAACAAGGAATGGATACAATGTTTTTGGTAAGAGAAGGTACATAGTAGCAATTATCTAACTCTAACTAAAGTTCAGAAGGCAAGGAGAGAGTCAAAAATCCTACAGCAACAGTAGCAACTTGTGCTCCATTTCCAACTCGTAGGTCAATCTCTCCAGGCCGCACTAATCCACTTTTCTTGAACCCCTGCATATTTGTACAAATATGAGCTCCACATGCAGTATCCAATACCCATGACATAGTAGTAGAAAGGTTGACTTCGGTAACATAAATACCTGAGCTTAAAGACGAAGCCCTGCCTCTCTTCATCTCATTTTGAAGTCGCATCATGTCCTTTATCATGTGAGGTGGTCCTCCACATGAGTAGCACTTGTTATTCCTGATCTTTTCCATCTTTAGTTTCAGTTCCTTGGTCAAACCTTTCGGCTCACCACACTGAATATCTACTATATGAGGATTAAGCCTAACCAATTCATCGAAGAGCTGCCTTATATAAGAAATAATCTCAGAGGCACTCTTAGATTCATATTGCCCTCGAAACTTAGGCGACATATTGGTTAGCATTAAATTAGCAACCTCTAAAGTGTCAGCCTGATGCTTATTATAAGCATCCTTCTCAGCCACTGAGGCCGAGCGTGGAAGTGGCTCAGGAATAGGCTGCTCAAGGACATAATGCTTCCTCTCGAGTTGAGCATGATTCTCAAGTTCACATACCAATCCATCAAGTTGGATCCAACCAACTTGTCCTTCTCAAGGATTGATCGCAGTGACCATCCACTATTGTTTGTCACCATTGTTCTACAACAGTCAAGAAGCAACAGATTAGTACTACTTCAAATCATTTAATTTGGATTTGGGTTAAATGATTATGGCTCCCACTATTTTAATCGAATTGACAACCCCCAAAGTCAATCGGGAAATCTGAGATTTCCTAGTGAGATGGGATCCTTATTCCACATGAGGATTTGCGTCCCACGAGGGTGGGATGAGATTCACAAAGTGACCCATGCTTCTTAAGATGGGCACGCTGGCCGATTGCACATGACAATTCCCCTTATTGAGACAGTCTAGGCATTTCATGTCCAGCGAGGACTGAATACAGCATGAAACCCTAACCTCTCAATGATACCTCTAGAGTTCCATTATGTGCCCAGCACATGTGAAAATCTAGTCAAGTCCATTCCTAACCGCTATGCCCTGGGCCAACGAGTTTCCTTGCGAAGGCATGCCCAGGGTAAAAATGGACTGGGGAAACCATTCTCACCACACACCATCTAAAGATAAGTGGGTGTGTCCCACAAGGGTGGGAAACAATGCACAACACCACTGATCTATAGCTTGATGAGGGCTACACGTTAGAAGGCTACTAGACTTGATATATTTGATTGAGGGTTTTTAACGTTTCATCCTCTTAGTTTTATCTTATGTCTAACATTACAAGCATGCAATCCTACAGTGATAACATAAAGATAAAACATTGTAGGCATGCTTTAGCAGATAAGGAAAGCAGTAAAAGGATGATGTGATCATAGCCCATTCAAGACATTGAACAAGCCCATGCCAAAAGGGATTCAATTCTTGACCTACGACTCAAGCGCCTAAAAACTAGACCTAGCCTAGCTGACCTCTAGCTTGATCTTCAAGCTTGGCTACAAGATCCACCACACCATGGTTTAGCTCTCAAACCCTAGAGGTAGTTCTAGGGAAACCCTAGAAGCACACCCCATGGTTTGGCCAATGCCATGGGTCCTCCTCCAAGGAAGATGCACCACCTTTGTTGAAGCGTGTTGCGCCATCAATTATGTAGGATGCGCCCCCTTAATCTTCATCTTGAATTTTACAAAATAAAAGAAAAAAAATGGCGGCACGCAGGCCTCACAAGAATACATCGCAGGCATGCAATTGGGGCTTCAGTAGTGATCACAACATCATGCATAAACAAGGTACTTACTCATGCAATTCTATATGCTCATGAAAAACCTAAAATCTGAAATTTTAGTTTCTTGTAAAACATGTCTTTCTTCCTCTTCTTCTTATCACAGATCTTTTGATTATCTGAGATTATGTTTCATCATGATTTTATAGATCCTTTCAGCTGGCAATTTTGTCAGATCAAGAGACCCGGCCAGTCCAAAGACACAATGTCCGTCCTACTTGACAAAATTGTGTGCGCCTTTGATCTTAAATCAATCAGAAAAATAATCATCCAATAATCAAAAAGAAATTGAATACAGGATTGGAAGCAAAGACCTACAATTTTTCCTACTTAGAAAAATCGTGAGCATGGCATATGCAATTTGCGAAAATTAGATATGGCATGTGAGCATAGAAAAGCATGAAAAACATCGTTCGAGGCTCGCAAGTCGCTCTGATACCACTGTTGGGAAACCCCTGGGATATTTTAAAAAAATTTCAAAGAAAGCACAGCAGAAGAATAACCCCGAAATAGGCTAGTCCCAAAAACCCAGTGAAGATCGTCATGCTAGGGAGTCGGCACGATGAGATGAGAAGGTACCTTGAAGCAATTTGAGACGATGTCGATGTAGGCGCCCAACTGTGTGCCCTCTGCAATCTCACACACACGGATGCTTCGAGTCTTCTTCTTCCACGCCCGGTGCAAGCCTCGGGAAGAAGATCCATGCCAAGGGAGTTCCTCTTGCAAACTTGTGCCAATCACCAAGGTGGGGAAGCGCCAAGGGAAGAAGAGGAAGAAGATCTCTTTAGTCTTGATGGAAGAAGAGGAGAAAATCTCTAAGAACCCCAAGCTTTCGCCCCTCCACTTGTCTCCATGCCTCCAAGAGGAATTTGTGCCATGTGAGGGGCGGGCTAGGGTCTCTTTTATAGAGATCGTGTGTGGCTTGGAGAAGAATTAGGAGAGCATGATTTTAGGAATTAATTAATTAAATTCTAATCCAATTAGGACTCTAATTAAATAAAATCAGCCCTATTAAATCTCCACAAAAATAGGACTCTAATTTATTAATTAATTAGCCCCTATTTTATCTCAAATGATTAATTCAAAATCAACTTTAATTAATCACATGATATTAATTAAGGCATAGGCGCTAACCCTAGTCTAACTAGGGTTAAATATGCGCTTACCTTTTCTTCTCCTTAAGCCCAATTAACTTATCAGTAAGCCCAACTATATAATGGGCCTAGCCCAAGGTCCATTATGCATGTTAATCAACCCATTGGATCCAATCCAATTTAACCCAAGGTCAAACGCGGATAACCATGGTTAATTTGGTCAATACGCCAAAAATGGAAGTTGACCTTAATAAGTTTCTTCCATCTCATTAGGCCCATTGGCGCTGATGAATCTCCCAAATAGATCTGAATTAGCCAATAGCTCGATCCAAAGGCTATCCGATCAATACGAAAACTCGAGCATCAGGGTGTGCGACCCAGTAGGTTCCTTTGACGTTGGCAGTGCTGACCTAAGGTCACCACAAGCAGTGAGTGGCATCTAGCAGTGCATCGCTGCTACCCAAGTCATCGGAATGGATATTGACATCGACATCCCCATCATCGCAACTAGGCACTGATGTATTATAGTCCCTTTGCCAAACTGATATCCGATTGGACAAGTGTGTCACCACTTGTTTTAACCCAATAACATGGTTATGACTAAATCAGGTTCTCACCTGGGTATGGCCATACACTTTCAGTCATAGAACCATAAGGGGCCCTGTGGATATTAAGCTTCCCTCAGGAAGGGGCAAATCCTCTATCTGTCAATTGATCTTCACATATGGGTCGTGACATACTCAATGACAACCGTTATGACCTCCCAACTATGGAGAGATGTTAGGTTGTATCAAAGCATGTCCCTAACCACATAGAAGAGTCAATGACCTCAAGTCTAGGGATCAACACATCTCCTGTCACTTGTGAGGATATCTCATGACACCAAGTCATTGTCTCACAGTGGGTCGATCTAGTATATCTACCACTGATATACACATATGTCTGCATTAGCGTTTCGTACCTAACCAGCCCATATACCAATCTCTCATGTACCATAGCTGTCCTATATCTACTAAGGTACTTGACTGGGGACAAAAAGTTTGAGCACACATCCAATCTGTCTCCAGGGACATTATCACATAAGTACACATTCACAGATGTAAACAAATGATGATAACGACAATGCCAGAATGATATATAAATATCAATGTTAAGTAGTACAATAATGGACCAATATTAGGTCCTAGGGCATATACACCAACAGAGAGCACTTTCGTTGTAACTCATTGAAGCGCTCCCACACTTCACTAAGTGATTCGCTATCCCTCTATGCAAAGCCTGTGATCTGGTTCCTTAACTGAATCATTTTGCTGGGTGGAATGTATTTCAGCAAGAAAGCCTTTGACAATTGCTCCCAAGTAGTGAATGTCCCAGTCGGATGAGAATGTAGCCAGGCTTTTGCTCGGTCCCTGAGGGAAAAAGGAAACAATCTTAGTCTAAGGGCATCATCAGACACAGCATTAATTTTTATTGTATCACAAAATTCAAGGAAAAGAGATAAGTGTTGATTTGGATCTTCTAGAGGAGATCCTCCAAATTGGTTCTATTGGATCATTGATAGGAAAGTTGGTTTAATCTCAAAGTTGTTTGCATCAATTGCAGGCCTAGTAATGCTGGAACGAATTCTCTGTGTATTCGGGGCTGTATAATCTCTAAGTGTTCTTCTTTCAGCCATGATTGATTCTTCTTCTCTCTCCTTTGCAAACCTCAATTTTCTGCACAATCTAAGAGTTTTGTTAATTTCAAGATCAAAAGGAACTAGTGGTCCTAACCTAAGATTCCTGTGCATAAACAAGTAGACAGTCAGAAAAGTTCAGATTTTTCAGAAAATAAAAGAAATGCAGAATCTATCACAGAAAATACTAAAAAAAAAATAAAAGGCTTAGTCTAGCAATACTATCAATTATATCAATATTAACAAAACCAAGGTCCCCGACAATGGCGCCAAAAACTTGTTGTAGTCCGTAAGTGCACGGAAACTCGAAGTAATATTTAAGATATCGAACCACAGAGACCTCGTTGTTAAATACCGATGAATTGAGTTTTCACTAGCTAAACAAATCGAATAATGATGCAAGTAAACGATGGAACGATGTATGTAAAAATCAGAGAGAAAAGCTTGGGACTAGGGGTTCATCCAACTTGATGTTCATGATTAGATATAATTAAATATTCATCAATCTATTTTCGTTATGGTAAAGATATGGCTTACATAATAAAGAAATTAACTCGCTCTTGCACAGTCACTTTGCAAAGAACGATCCTCACTCTCGTGCAAGATTTGTTCAGTGCTTGAGATAAGTAAACTTCAACAGAGAGATTAAGAATCACTCTCGTGCATTCCATCTCAATGTCGAGATCTCAAGCAAAACTAAGCACTCTCATGCTTTAGCTTCACAGGTTTTACTTTAGGTTTTCAAACAATTCAATATCTATCTCTAGCATACTTTCATATCTAAAACAATAATTATTTCTAGGTCAATACATCAATAAGAATTATACTTCTAAAATCTAAGAATAAGAACACAACTAATCTCTTACGATGAGTTCCTATCATAAATTCTAGGGTTCCAAGTTCTATGAATCACCTCTTGGTCCATATCACAAAACTCCAACACATGTTAATGCATGAAACTAGGAAAAATTAAAGACAGTAATCTCTTAAGTAAAATTACCATACCAAGAATATATTGATGGAGTAAAAGTCATCTAATCATTAGAATATCAAGGGGATTAAACCCCCCATGTCCCAAAAGATAGTTCTAGGCTAGCATGATGGAAGAATTACAGCAAAACATGGTTTTAGATTGATTATAAATTGAAATGGATGAGTAAAAATTACAAAAAGGGCTATAATCCAAATTACAGCCCGTAATTTGTGTAGAATCATGATGAATAGTGCACACGACCACGTTTTCATTGATTTCTCCCTTGATCGGCCTCCTTTCACTCTAAAACTTCTGTGGTGCGTTCTCCTTCCTCAGACGAAGCTTCCTTGCAAATTTCATGGTCGGAGATGGTCTGTGTGATGAACGGCGATGAACCCTAGCGCAGCGGCGATCTTCTGAAATTCTCTGTGAAGTGTTGATGAAAATTGTTCCTTTTGCTTTGATTATTTCCCCCTCCTAATGCTGAGTCTTCCCCTTTTTACGGATCTCCAATTGGTTCCCTAAATCTCCATAAATCATCTTTTTAAGCTTTCAGCGGAAAAATCGAAAAACTGGGTGCGAAATTACTGTACCGTGATCAACATTACGGTACTGCCGTAATGGCTTCGGAGGTTTCTGTAAGGATTTTTTCCAAAATTACGGCACCGTGAAACTCCTTACAGTAGTGCCGTAATTCGTCTGAAATCTCTAAAAATTTCTGTATGAAATTGGACCTAAATTGCGGCATCGTGGAAAGGGTTACGGCAGTGCTGTAATTTATTCGAAATCTTCTGAAGTCTCTGCCCGATTCTGATAGAAATTTAGCTTAGTTTCTTTTATTTTAGTTTATTTTTAGAATTAATTTTTCTTTTCTTTTTGCAGGCAGAAACGAAATTTTGCGCAAAATAAAGCACTGCCATAATCTGCTTTACGGTGCCGTAATCTTGATCCGATTTCATCAGAGAGTTTTTAGCATATTATGGCGGTACCGTATTAGTTTTTACAGTACCGTATTTTGGGACATTTTTGACCCAAGAGTTCTTTGAAAAATACGACACTGCCATAAGGCATTTCACGCCCGTAATTTCAAAACTGCATTCTGTTTATTTGAGTAGGTGTTTTCTCACTGCGATTTTAAGAAACTGGGTTGGGAAAAATTTTGATCTTTGGCACCATCATGAAGTACTCATCTTTGTCTATCATTTGGGTATTTTTTTGCTGAATTTTAAAATCCATGGATCGTCCTAAAACACATAGCATCTTTTCGATTCTGATTAATTTCTACAGCAGTTTTCTTTTGACTAATCTGATTAGCGTTTTTATTGCAAGTATTTGAGATGCTTCGATGAGTTGAAACCCTGATTTTTCACATGGAATCTGAAGAACATGTGTCATTCTATCTCGTGGATTAGTTGATTTCATGAAAATATTTTCTGATCATTCTAGGACACATGGCAACTTTTCGAATCTGATAAACTTTTGTGCAGTTTTTGCAGTTTTGTAATCTGATTAGCCTTCTTTCTGCTGATGCCCTAAATTCCTGACAGATTTTGATCCTTCAATTTTTATACACCTGGAAAGAACAAGTTTCATTCTACCACACGATTTTGTCTATTTTCTTTTTGGATCATTAAATTTTATTCTTGGGTATAGCTACTTTTCATAAAAAAATTTAGTTGCTGCTCTGTTTGCTTTCTACCTATTATTGCTTCTTTTACCTCCAGATCTAGAAATCTTCAAGAGCAACTATCTTCCACTTTTAGCCACCATTGCATCTGCCTCTAACATCACTGTTTCCAGCCGTCGACACTAGATTATACCATCTGCAAACTCTTACTTCTTCTATTGTCTCTTATTCTATTGATTTTATTTATTTATGCAGCAGACTCTTTATTAGTGACTGATTTTTTTTATCAATGCAGCACTATTTCTGGCACCCACCGGCCGACGATCTCACCTCCAGGATTATAGTCTCTAGCAGGCCATTAGAGATTACTCACTCTATTGTCAGCACCACCACCATCATTGCTAGCAGCTTTTCAGCCAGCCTCTGTTCACCCTTTGCTTCTCGGTTGCATCAGGTCTTTCCACCAGCACTCTTTTGGACTACCGATGATATCTCTGATTCTTCTTTGAGAAATTTTTTTTATCATTATTATTTTTAGAGACTATTTTTAGACTGAGCCTTATGTATTCAAAATTGTGCAGGTAAAATTTCAAAAGGCACATCTTTGGACCTAGCAGCATCTGCCCCGACACTATTTTTGGTCTGAGCCTTATGTATTTTTGGTCAGAGCTTGCTATATAGTCTTGTGAGTATCATTTGCTTGCTATATAGTCTTGTGAGTATCATTTGCTTGCTATATAGTCTGAGCCTTATGTATTTTTGGTCAGAGCTTGCTATATAGTATATTTTGTATCATTTTATATATCTTTTCATACTAAATTGAAGATCTTTTGCTTATTTTTATGCTAAATTTATCAAATATTACAAAATTTACTTTTATTTTGGTTTTTCATGATTTTCAGGTAAAAAGGCACTATTTTGAGGCATTTTCAAGCAAAATAAAAGACATGAAAGATTTACCATCATCAAGAGGAGATAACCTAACAAATTTCACGTAAATCAGAGCAACACACCAAAATACGGTAGTGCCGTATTTTATATTACGGTACTATATTTCCGTACGCTACCGTAATATCATAGCACTGCTGTAAATTGGTGGATTTTCCAATCAGAGAGTATAATTAAAAATATGGCACCGCCGTAAGAAATTACACGGGCCGTATTTTGAAGCGCATTTAGAACAGATAAAATTACTGAAATTACGGCACTGCCGTAAACCATTTTACGGGCTGTATTTGCTAGAGATTTTGGACCAGAGAACTCGACTAAAATTACAGCACTACCGTAATATGTTTCACGGGCCGTAATTTTGACTCAGGTTTCACAGAACTAAAATATGGCACTGCCGTAAAATAAAACACGGCCGTATTTTCTACCTGGACACGTGACATTTTCGGGCCCAATTCTTGCGCGGACCATATCTTTTGATCTAGAAGTCCAAATTGAGATCCGAAAGATGCAGCAGACTCATCTTAAAGAGGAGAAGACACACGAAGTGGAAGCCCAAATTTTTATCTAGAATCGAGGGAGCAATCGACAGAGAGGCATTTAGGGTTTGTCCTCACGCGGAGAGGCGTGGAGGCCACCTCAGGCTATTACACAGAAGCTTCGCCTAGAGGAGAGGACGACACCCCAGAAGTTTCAGAGCAAAAGGAGTCCGATTGGAGGAGGAATCAACGAATGAAGGGCTCGGACACTGTTCACAATGAGTTTCCTTTGCAAAATACGGCTGTAATTTATATTACAGCCATGGTGTATTTTCTAAACTCTTTTCTTCATTGATTTCTGACACTTTGATACTATGGCTTGTTGTATTTCTTTTTCCATGCAAGCTTAAACATATTTGGGACATGGGGTGTAATCCCCTTTGATTTCTTAATGATCAGATAACTTTTTATCTTCGTCAGAATAGTTTTATGATGATAATTTTACTTATGTGAATAATTGCACTTTGATTCTCCATATATTAATGTTATTATTCATGTTTTAGAGTTTTCGCAATAAGGACCGAAAGGTAACTTGGAACCCTAGAATTGCATATTATGAACTTTCCGTAAGAAATTAGATTAGTTCTTAATTATTTGATTTTAGTGATCTTATTGCCATAATAGATAATTTGAATCTAGGATTGAGTCTAAGTTGTCAAACGTGGAGATCTTGCACGAAAGTGAGGATCGGAACGTTGGAGAACCCATAAGTAGAACTTGTGTTGAGTCTCAGATGCACGAAAGTGATCCTTGAGATTCCACTCGAGACAATCAACTTAGAATTCGGATGCATGAAAGTGATCTTTGAGTTATTTGATTGATGATTTATTTATCTTTAGCGTTGGGATAGATCTTGCGCGAAAGCGAGGATTGATTCCTGCATGATTGTCTGCACGAAAGTGAGATGATCCCTTTATGAAGTAAATTAAGTCTTTATCATGATAAGATTAGTCTGATGACCTTTTATTTATGTCTAGTCATTGAAATTAAGGTGGATGAA
Source organism: Costus lasius (assembly GCA_027563935.2). Classification (NCBI taxonomy): domain Eukaryota; kingdom Viridiplantae; phylum Streptophyta; class Magnoliopsida; order Zingiberales; family Costaceae; genus Costus; species Costus lasius. The sequence continues at coordinate 87,606,867 of CM050450.1, read as the reverse complement.
ACCTTAGTCTCAGTTTCTCTCTGATTTATCTTTTCACCCTTTATATTACTTACTTGCATTAAAATCGGTCGCTTAACTAGTAAAAAATACAACTATTTGGTACTTAACACATAAGTCCCTGTGGATTCGATACTTTCTTTATTATTTCGAGTATCCGTTCACTTGCGGAATACAACAACTACTTTGGTAGGAAACACCGCCGTCCTCCATGAACGCAAACCAAGCTTCGTCGAACCCTAAAATCCCTTCCCCTATTTTGTTGATTCCGCCGCCACCACATCCACTCGCCACCCCCATCTACGCATACCTCGCCATCATTCACGCTCGCCCTGATTTTCATCCGCTACCCTCCTCAAGTTCGTCAATCGCCGGCGACTCCACCTTCTCCCAGCGACGATTCTCTCAACGCCTCTCTACGATCACCACCCCTCAGCATCACAACGCCTTGTGAAGTTCAGTGCTGAACTTCCCTCCTGCCAGGCACCTGCTCTCCGACGATCTAGCTGCCGCCCTCTCCCAGCATCCTCTGCCACTATCATGCCGATTCACCGATTTGCCTCAAATTCCCATCTTCCTTGATTGATTTCTTCATCGATGACATGGCCCCATCTTCGAATCAATTTTTAGTGCACCCTCACCGCCCGTTCGACTCTTCTTCTGAAGGCATCCGATCGCATATGTGTTCATCGAGGTCGTTCGCTGTGTCACCTGATTTCGTTCGTTGTATCGAGGTCATTCTCAATCTCACCTCATTGCCGCCAGTTTCCCTACTGTCACCCTTGTCCGGCGAATCAGCGCCTCCAAGGGCTTCCGCGTCCTCGCCAACAACAAAGAAAGAATTCTAGGGTTTTATCCCTGGTTAAGGTTTTATCCCCTATTTCTTCTACGGTTTTATTCCCTGCTTCTTCTAGGGTTTTATCCCCTGCTTCTTGTAGGGTTTTATCCCCTATTGATCACTAGTTTAGGGTTTTATCCCCTGTGGAACACCACTAGTTTCTCTATTTTCCTTTCCTCCACTGTCGTTCCGTTGTTGCAAGAAAGCTATGGCTGAAGCTTCATCCGTCCTAAAGTCATTGTTCAACATCTCCATCAGGTTCGCGTATTAAGCCAGCATCATCAGTGTCATCAACGATAAGAATCTCGGCAACAAACTTCTCGTAGTTAGCTTATGTTATGACGTTATAGATAGTATCTAATATTTTTTGTTTCAAACTGCATCTGCTTACAGCATCTCTAGTTTGAGGGGGGGGGGGGGGTAGGGGGTATTAATATTAATATTTACTAAATATAGACTAGGATAGGTTTCCTATATGTATGTGTACCTTAAACATTGTAATTATCAAGTTATTCAATCGAGAGTAGGCTTACTGCCTACAATTCTCAATTCCCCTCTTATGTTAACATTTTTCACCTAAAATATAGAAGGAATTCTTGTAAAAAAGAAATTTAGGCTTCACATTACTATATAAGGTTCATCGCAATGTTCATGCAGCTTCCAATTGGCTCTTGATCGTAGCCGCTCTGGGTGGATTCGCATCATCTCTTAGTCTCCCACCTCAAAATGATGTGGCCTATGATGCTCGTTGGCCTCTACTTCATACCGGGTAGTGCCCAAATAGATCCAACGATGAATCTTATTGTGTAAACCCGAGATATGGGAAGCAAATGCATGTACGAACTCATAGAGGGAAGGGTGGCTGGGAATGGCATGCACATCTATGGGTTTATGAAGCAAGAATAACCTAAGGTATGTAGCTCTATCCAAAATACAACCAGTGTGCACAAACAATGCAGGTAATAGGAAAATATAGCAACTACCTATAATGCAACCTTATAAGAAGAAAATACTAGGGGAAAGAGTTTACCGGATGGCCTCTATTAGGGAAGGGGCCTAAACCCCTTTCTTTATCCACGCTCTCGTATCTTAGCATTGAGGTTAAGATATAGGAAGTTAAATGACTTACAAATTGGAGGAACTAGGAGAGGACAAAATACACCTGAATAGCACTTCTAAACTACAAACTAGCTCATTTATTTTGCTCAAAGAGTGTTAACTTTTTCAATCGATTTTAGTCAAATCAGCTCTAGTCAAATTAGCTAAAAGTGAAAAAGCTCTTAACTCCCCCAAATGACCCTAAATTGCTTGCCATAAAGACTAGTTTGAGTTTCCTTTGAACTACTTGGAATATGCGTGCTCAAATATTATTATGGAATCCCTGCTGCCTATTAGTCAATACCCCAAATAGTCTTAACTTTGTACCCTGTTGAAGGAAGCTAAATTCCTTTAAGTATACTATCGAATTGTTCACTGACCTACATCCTTTTTTTTTTTTTGACATATATCTAGTTGGCTGGCCTCTCTACCCTCCAACTCTATCTCATGTATATATTGGATTAGTAGCTGGCCATAGACTATAATATTATATTTTGCTCGAAGACAACTCTCTGTCAATGAAATCTTTTTTTTAAAAAAAATACTACTTTAATTAAATAATTTTTGAATCACAAGAATAAGTATGAAAGACAAATACAAATCATTAAAAAAAATTTAAATAATAAATTATAGTAAGTTTAGATCATATAAAAAAATCAAAGTAAATATATTATGAAAAATCAAAATATTAAAAACCTAAATAATTAAATTATAAAAATTAAAATTATACAAAAAGTGGAAATAAATAAATATGATATATGGAACTTTCAATCATAAAGAAACAAAATTATTAATTATTGAAAATGTAAAATCTGAACATTAGAGATAAATTAATATTAGTTAAAGAACATGTGGAAAAATTAATTAAATTTGAATTAAAAAAAAAAATAAACAAAATGATTTATGAATATTTAAATTATATAAACATTTTAATTATTAAATTATAACAAATAATTAAGAATAAAATGAATTTGGCTAGCATAATTATTGAGTATTTTTTATATGTAAAAATTCTAAATCATGATAATACTAATATTTCAGCAACTTTGAATGGGAAAACATGCAAAAAAAAAAAAAAAAAAAAAAAAAAAAGAGAAAGATTAAATATACAACCTAGAGGTGATAAAATGTGTCATGAGGTGATGACTTGAATTTTTGTGTAGGTTAAATATGAATTTGTTTGTCCAAAAAAAAATAATATTTTGTAGTCTATTTCAAAGAGCCTCTATTCTAAAGGCACCCTTGCTCAATACTCTTTGAAAAAACATTTTAATTAATTAATTACATTTCCAAAAAAGTAAATATAAAATAAGTTAAAATTAATTTTTAACAAAAGTTGAAAAAGATACCAGAAAATTCCGATGGGTTCGACACGAAAATTTTTCTAGGCGGAGTCTCCGCCTAAGAATGTTAAGAGAGGTTATATTTAACTATTTATATTACTTTAAAAATCGTGCACCTAGGTTATTGTACAGGTTCCAAAAATTTATGCAGTTTTTAAAGCAATGTGAACGGCTGATATTAAATCTCGCCTAACATCCCTAGCGTCTGCGGAAATTTTCTCGTTCCACACGCCATTTGTTTCCTTTTCAGTAAGAGAGAGAGAGAGCCATGGTTGCTCTGATAAACAAACAAGCAAACCCCTGTTTCTTGGAAACAAGTGCCGTTCAAAAACAGCAGCACCTCATTCTCATCGTCCACAGTTTTTGGCCTTTCCAGGCTTTATAATGTCAGCCATCTGCTGCTGTTTCTATTACTTGTAGATTTAGCTCCAATTTCACCAATCACTTGTTACAATTTTCCTCGGGCGCGCACATTGCAACAGAGAGTATGGCTAAGGCTTCGCTGGTGGTGGTGGCGGCGAGCGTGGCGGCAGTGGAGGGGCTCAAGGACCAGGCGGGGCTGTGTCGATGGAACTACGCGCTCAGCTCTCTCTGCCGGCAGGCCAAGCGGGGCATGGCGCCGTTCTCTCTGGCCACTCTGAAGCCTTCTTCTCCTGCTTCCGGCATTGATAAGTGGAGGAGAGGTGGGGAAGGGGCGGTGGAGAGAGCCAAGCGAACGGAGGAGTCGGTATGCAAGCTCATGTACTGGGACTGCTGGGGGCCCAAATAAAAAAGAAACAGCAAAATTGTTGGACTTGTTTAAAGCCTGATCTATGAAATGGTATTATTAAATGGCTAAAATATTACATTGGAAACTTTTTCATAACCCAAAATTGATAATTTTCTTTCCATAATTCTTGTTATTTTGGTTTGGGCTTGGAAAAAAATTGATAATATTCTTTCGTGTGGTTCACTGGAACCAAATGTTGTAAAAGTATATTATTATTTTTTTGTGTAAATTGTGTAAAATTCAAAGTTAAAAAGAACCTTGTGTGTAATATAATAGATATATCCCATGATTTTGTGAGGAGGTTTGACTCCTTGCATTGGGTTTTAGGAGATGTCAAGCTTTGGACGAAAACAAGTCATCAATTAATCTAACTTGGGATTTGTGTGACTTAACTTGAAAAGAAAGTCTCCCTAGCTATTACTTTTGAGGATTACGTAACTCATTTAAGGTTGATTCTCTTCTTTGTATTCTTTTGAGATTCTCCATTTAATGCATGTTGACTTTGAAAGTGGAGCTTTTTTATCTCGTCTTCGGTGATTTTTTTTTTATTATTTTATTACCACTAAAACTAAATTGAGATTAATTCTAGTATAATTTAATTGGAAAACAAATCAAGGGAAACAAAGGTTGCTAATTCAATTATAGTTTTGTTAGTGTTTGATTATTATTGCTTTAAGCTGAATAATCATTCTACTCTATGCAACTTTCTTATTACAAAGCCTACTTGAGTCATAGAGATTAGTTTGGTCAAACAAGGTGTTTTGGCAAAAAGTAATTTTGATAATTAGGCCCACAAAACCAGATGAAGGTTCAATTATAATGAGACAGCCTATATTTGATGTGGCAAAAATCACTCATCCGAGCATTTTTGTACGTTTAATTTGTACTTGAATGCAATGAATTTATCTATTCATTAATCTTGAAAAAGAATGCAAATATTCTAATTATTTATATATTATTCGTTAGAAAGTCCCAAATATTATATACACTTGAATGTCAAAATCCACCTTTAAATAACTTTTTGTTTACAACTTCATACGAGGACTAGGGATATAACCTTCAAATGTCATATCTTGGGATCTTAAGTGCTAAAGAGTGGATCAAATTAGCTTTCTAATAGTTATATCTATTGTCGCATGAATATGAAGATTATAAACTATATTAAATTAAAAGTCTTAATTATAATTTTTCTATACAATGATTACTTAGCTACCATTAGGGTTTAAAATCTCAACTATATTAGTCCTATCTCAGATTGACATGTGTTTGATGTATGAACACTACGTACACCAATACCAAATTGATCTCAAATTAGTATGTACCAATTATAATTGTGTTACAGAATAATTTTTAAAACCTTGAGTACCATTAAGAAAAACTCTTCTTTGATTGGACGAGGGGTGAATTGATTAAGCTATACATATTTTGTTTTGAATCTATTAAATTTATTATAAAATAAGAATACGTAAAAAATAATATATCAAGAAATCATTGAATAATGCACAATACATGTACTTAAAAATGCATAGTTATCGGCAACAAAATTATTAGACCGGCTTAGATTAAATTCAATGATGTGTTGGGACTTATTTTTAACTAAGGGGATAAGTGTAAAGATTGGATACAAGTTTATGTCTTGGATTAAACCAGTTTAAAAGTGCTTTATAATGATGAAACGGCCCTTAATTCGAAACTCCACAATTTATGGTTCAAATAATCTTGATTAATTGAAGACTGTTTTTGTCTCTATACCATCTTTGTATCCCGCGCACTTAGTACGCCGGTAGGTAGAACGGCGAACGACGTCGGGTCAAGTCAATCAATGTACGTACATACAAGTCAATGCGCCTTCGCGTCGCTCTCCGTTGCCTCTATGCCGGGCGCCCCACCACGTATACGCTATTCAATGCGTATCGATGTGCATACGTACGTCCAAGTCAATGCGCCATTTCGCCCATCTCCCTGACCTTTCACTGGACCACCCACCACGTGTATACCATTTAATGCCACGTGTCATTACCCGCCGTCATCATCCATGGGTCAACCCGGACCCCACCACATGACGCCGCAACTCCACCCCACGCTTCCTGACACACAAACCCCGCTGTCACAGCTTTAATTGTTCCCATTCCTCTCCTGCCATCCTTATATATGTTGATCTCCGACTCCAAGTCAATTCTGCTCCTCCAAGCATAGCATCTCTGCCACACTGGCATAACCAATTCTATCTCTCTCCAACATGGGAAGCTTACCCGTAGTTGACGACCAAGGTTTCAGGCCCTTGGACGTCGAACAGCTTAGAGAGCAGCTGCTGCAAGCCGTCAACCTCATCGTGGACTACTATAAGAGCGTGGAGTCACAGCCTGTCCTGCCACGCTTGCAGCCTGGCTATCTCCGACATCTCATGCAGCCTAACCCGCCCTCCCGAGGCGCCTCCCTCGAGGCTGCACTCTCCGACGTCCGCCGTGCCGTGCTTCCTGGGATGACCAACTGGGCTAGTCCCAGTTTCTTTGCTTACTTTCCAGCTACCCTCAGTTCTGCCGCCCTCGCAGGGGATTTCATCGCCTCCGCTCTCAACCCCGTTGCCTTTACCTGGCTATCCTCGCCGGCAGCCACGGAGCTCGAAGCACTTACCCTTGACTGGCTCGCGCAGCTTCTCTGCCTCCCGCCGGCATTTCACTCCTCTTCTGCACGTGGCGGCGGCGTCATTCACGGGTCCACCAGCGAGGCCATCCTCTGCACTCTCGTCGCCGCCCGCGACGGAGCGGCCAGGCGGGTCCCCGGATCGGCCATCTCTCGCCTCGTGGCCTACGGCTCGGATCAGACTCACTCCACTTTCGGAAAGGCTTGCCGGATCGCCGGGTTCCATCCTGATCACGTGCGGCTCATCCGGACGCGGTTCTGCGCGGGGCACACGCTCGAGGCGGCCTCCCTGCGCGAGGCCATGGCCGCGGACGCCGCCGCGGGACTAGTCCCCACCTACGTCTGCGCCACGGTGGGGACCACCTCCTCCACAGCGGTGGACCCCGTGGATGAGATCGCTGCGGTGGCGGCCGGTTTTGGTGCGTGGGTGCACGTGGACGCGGCTTACGCGGGCAGTGCGTGCATCTGCCCAGAGTTCCGGGGGTTTCTCGACGGCGTGGAGCGGGTGGATTCGCTAAGTGTGAGCCCACACAAGTGGCTGCTGACGTGCCTCGACTGCACGTGTCTATGGCTGCGGGACCGAAGTCGGCTTGTCGAGTCGCTGGGGACGAATCCGGAGTACCTGAGGAACGGGCCAAGCGAGGCCGGGCTGGTGGTGGACTGCAAGGATCTGCAGGTGGGGGTGGGCCGCCGGTTCCGGGCGCTCAAGCTGTGGATGGTGCTCAGGACGTTTGGAGCCGAGGCGCTGCGAGCGCACATTCGGAGCGACGTGAAGATGGCGCGGGCGTTTGAGGGGATGGTACGAGGGGACCAACGATTCGAGGTGGTAGTGCCACGTCGGTTTTCGTTGGTGTGCTTCCGCCTGAGAGCGCATGGCGGGGTGGATGAGGATGAGACGGCGCAGGTAAACCGGCGTTTGCTGGAGCTGGTGAACGGCAGCGGGCGAGCGTACATGACACACACGGTGTTGGGCGGGAAGTACGTGTTGCGATTGGCGGTAGGGTCGACGCTGACGGAGGAACGCCACGTGGTGGCAGCGTGGCAGCTCATAAAGGATAAAGCCGGCGAGGTGCTCGGTGGAAAGCCGCTTAGAGCCTGATTGGTTGTGCGCGTGGCGTTGGCAAGTGAGTGTGATATTTTGGGCGTGTTGAGTGACTATTTAAGGATGAATAAAGACTATTTCTAACGTGCATGGCATTGTAAGACAAGCAAACTTAGGGCTGTTTAGCCCGCTGTAATATGAATTTAAATTATATTATATTGTATTGTAATATACTATCATAAATTTAAAACTGTTTGGTAAATAATTTATTATCTATTGTCATAATTTAAATGTATCAATTCAATCAAAGCACAAAATACACAAACTAACCAAATATACATTTAATTAAATTACATCACCTATATATGAATACATCCACAAAATAAACATTGCGAAAAAGACAACCATAAAATCAAGTGAGTATCACATAACAAATATATCTACAAAATCAAAAAAACATTTATCATTTAAAAAAAAAAAAAATTAAACATTCATATTTTCCATTAATGCATAGACAATTTCATCGCATGATACATTCATCTCTCTATAAGCACTTCTAATTGTCCCTCGTTGCCTTGATAGTTTCCATTATCAATTTAAACATAAATAAGATAATAATCAAGATGGTCTGTAACAATGCAAATGCAAGATCAATTTTGGATCTTCTTAAAAAATTATGCAAGGCAATGATAGCAATCACAATATCTCTCTCCTTGTTAAATGTGAATAATGGCTTACATTGCATTTCAAGTTCGTCTACTCCATTTAGATGGTCATCAATTTGAAATTTCTTACCTTCGAATTGTCCAATATTTTTGCTAAGCCCATTATGTGCAAATATCTTGTTGGTGCAGAATATTTTTTGCCTTTTTTCAGTGCACATTTTAGACTAGATACTTTTAATGATCTATATGAAAACTGATGTTTAGTTTTTTATTTGATTGAAGAGTCAATTAATATCAACATGCTTGAATCAAAGAAAATACCACGACATTTAATACCAATAGACGGTATGCTTGAATCTGGCTTCCAGAAGTACTTTAACTAGCAAGAACAATATGCAATGTTAATTCACACTTCTTTACGTATTATTTTCCTACTGGCTCACATTCTATGATATATTCCATGATAGTATGACTATTATATGGTTTAGAAATTTTCTCGAGCTTTGATTTTTTTTAGAACACAACACAAACTGGTGTTGTAAATGTTTTGGTTCTTTATGGTGGAACTTTATTACATTTATTTGTGGACACTGCATGAAAAGGAAAAATGCCTCTCAAAATTAAAGAGTAAGTGAACATTGGAATTTGGTTATAGATGTGTTTTTATGTAATGACAATATAAATGATGCTATCTTACTAGCTCCGATTGTTTTGTGATTTGGGTATAATGACAAAACAAATGATGCAAATAAAATTTAAAAAAAAACAAATATCAAGAAGGCAAGAAATCAAGATAAGGAAACAATACATAAGCACACAAATTGACAAACCTGAGGAAGAATAACAAGTTATGAGCGAGAGGAGTTGGGGCGAACGACGAGCTAGGCAAGCACAATGAGTTGGGCAAGTGTAGCGAGTTGGATGAGCTGTAAGTGAAAGGAGATTGGAGCTAGATATCAAGCTAGGCGAGCACGAGCAAGAGAAGGTTGCGGGCAAGTTGCGAGCGAGGAGGTTGGGGGCAAGCACTAGCGAGGAAGGATGATGAAGGCTTTTGGCGAAATAGGGAGGAAGGAGAATAGGAGAAAAAGTTGAAGACTTATGGTGAAGAGGGGAGGGAGAGATTGAGAAAAAAGCTGGCGCGGGAGGAGGGAGAAGATGGAGAAAAAAAGCTAGTGCGAGAGTCGAGGAAATCAGAAGTTGCATAAGAAGAAAAATCTAGCTTCCAAAACTTTTATAAAAATTTTGCTTTTATCAGCTTTGGACTTCTTTTAGCAAACAATAATTTGCTGCTAATTATAAGCTAATTTTTAGTGGGTGGAAAATTTTCCTAGGCAAGGGAGCTATTGAGGATTTTTTCGGCAGCGCTCCTTAAAATTCGAGTACCGAATCTTGAAACACTCAGATTTTGCAAATCTTAAAAAAATAGTCAGCCCCGTTAACACTCCATTACCTGTCGCCGTCGTTATTTGTAAAAGATATTTATTTATAATAGATATATATTTGTAATGAATATTTATTTATAATATATTTAAAACTAGATCGTTGATAGAATATTCATGGATGGAGGTTGCATGATCATGGATGGAGCTTGTATGACCATGGATATTAAAAAAAGATCATGGATATAGCCTGCATGATTATAGATGAAGCTTGCATGATTGTGGATATTAAAAAAAGATTATGGATACCGCCTACATGATCGTGGATGAAGCTGGCATGATCATAGATATTGAAAAAAGATTGTGAATATTAAAAAAAGATCGTGGATACAACCTGCATGATCGTGGATAAAGTTTGTATAATCGTGGATATTACAAGCAAGATTGTGGATATTAAAAAAAGATATATAAATATAGTCTACATGATTGTGGATTTTGAAAACAAGATTGTGGATATTAAAAAAAGATCGTGGATATTGCCTGTATGATCATTGATATTGAAAACAAGATCGTGGATATAACCTGCATGATCGTGGATGAAGCTTGCATCATCGTGGATATTGAAAACAATATCGTGGATAGAATAATTATAGATGGAGGCTGCATTATCGTGGATAGAATAATTATGGATGGAAGCTGTATAATCATGAATATAGGCGATAGGAATCGGGGCGTTAATGGGGCTAGCTATTTTTTGAGATTCACAAAATCTGAATACTTTAAGATTCGGTATTCGAATCCAAGAGGGCGCTGCTATAGAAATCCTTGGCAGCCCCTTGTCTAGGAAATTTTCTTGCCAAACAGGCCTTAGTTTTAAGAATAAATTGTTCTAAAATGGAATAGAACAATTAATGTGATTTACGAAAAAGAATACAATCAATTTAGCAAGAAAGATATTATACATTCATACATATATAGAATACTTAATTAATAAATGTTTATACATTATTTATAATAATTGAAAAAAATAAATCTTAAATATCCTTCCTACAGATTTAGAATTTGGAGTTGTAACTATAACAAATATACAAGAATATTATCATGTTTAAACTGATAGTTATAATTATGTAAATATATAATTTATTTTTGACATGGTACTATTATTTGTATATACTATTTACATGTCACGCAATATTATTATTTGAATAGCATTACATACCCCTATGTTTTGTTCTTCAACAGCGAGAGCTTCTTATATAGAAGCAATGAAATTGCAATCACAAATATACTATTACAATAATCTTTTAGTAGAAAGAAGATTAAGCCTCCAAATTTCTCTATACAAAGCAACTAAAGAGAAGGGGAAAGGGAAGAGATCTTGCACTTGATCACATATGAAACACCTTCTTGATATCTTTAGGGGTGGTTTCAGTCACTCTTAAGTCTTTCAAGTGGCATCATAATCTAAAACACAAGAGGTAATGATCATAAATAAATCAAACAACAAAAATCAAACCAAGAAACACCATAGAAAAGAGGAGGATATGAGAAGAAAATTTGGTGGAGAAGAGTTGATGCTGTCCAACTCCTTGTGAAGAATTTTCCTTGTTTGCACCTTTAGAGGAGAGAGGAAAGGGCTTATGACTAGAGTACTCCTTCAAGAGGTTATCTACACAGCAATCCAACACTTAAAAGTTCAAAACAAAATATAACACAAGAAGAAAACACAAAGAGAAGAGAAGAAGAGAATAGCTAGTAGCTAATTGATGTTTGTTGCTCATTTATATGCTTCAGCGAGGAGAAGAGATGAAGGGCTTCTTGTGTTGCCGAGAGGAAGAAAAGACGAGGGAGCAAAAGGAGAAGTACATATTCAAGTAGTGTATAGGTGCTATTTTGGCCCTCTCAAAGCTCATAAAAAAAATTGAAAATTTCATAATTTGCTAGCTAATCCATCCTTTGTTTGTAACGTTGCTGAACACATGGTGTGCCTTCATCTTTGCTTTGATTTGGGAGGTTGTTTGGGTGAGTTGGCATTTCCAACTCCATAAAATAATTTTCTAGTTGAATTCCAAATGGCAAGTGGTATTAATGTGGTTTGAAGTCCTCCAAATGAATTCTTCCATTTCGAAATTGATTATGAGCTTGTACAATGTACTTGGGACATGCAAGGCGAAATTATTCCATATATTACCATTCCATGATGTATGAATTACAATTTATGCAAAACTAACCAAACATGATGCATATAATCTAAATCCAGAATCATTAGGAAGGGAACCTATATTCATGATCATCATCAAGGTAGCCTATATCTATTGGAACACCTTTGATTCCATTTAGATTTATGGACCTTGATTTTAACTCATTAATGTTTTTTAGTATTTTAATAACAAATGCAAACTATGACCAAAATTTTAAAACTACTAAAATTTTAATATATGAACCATGTTAGTATTTGCTAATGGTGGAGGCATGTGATGCCATTTAATTATAGTAATTATCAATACTATAAATGTTAGGGAATACTGGGTGTAATTTAAAATTTTGCAGTCCCAGGACGCAGCGGAAGAATCATTACACCCGAAACATATTCCGGTCCCAAGGATCCATGCGAGAGAGAAGACACAAGGATGTGTTAGAGATGTACCTCTTTTGCTTGTCTAGTTGCCGAAGCCATGTTGAAGGCGCCCAAGTGTTCGCCCTCTACAAGTATCCACGCATCGACTCCCTGATCGTTGCTCCCTTCCACGCTTGGTGCTAGCCTCGGGAAGAGAATCAAGCCTTATCACTCTCTTCAAGTCTTGCGCTACCTCCAAGGTAGAAGCGCCAAGAAGAGATGAGGAAGAGGATGATGCGCCAAGTACCTCCTTCTTCTTCTTTGCATGCACCACCTTCAAGCAAGGTGCGCCTATGGCCAAGGAACGAAGAGGGCATGTGGCAAGGAGATGCCACCAAGCACTAAGAGTCCTTGCGCCAAGAAGAGAGGGAGAAGAAGAAGAACTTGCGGTTCCAAGGAAGAAGGAGATTGCGCTCCTTGATGAAGAAGGAGAGCTCCAAACTCTCAAGTTGTCGCCACCCTAAGCTTCCAATTCTCTCCAAGAGATGTCACCACCAAGCCCTTCTCCAAGTTACGTCAAGAGGTGAAGAAGGAGAAGAAGGCTTGCGGCTTCAAGGAGGAAGAAGGGTTGTGCCACCTTCAAGTTGTCACCCTTTTCCCTTGCTCACGCCTCTCTATGTGTCTTCACGCCTCCAAGGAGTTATCATTTTAGAGGGGGCGGCTAGGGTCTTATTTAAAAGGTCAAGAGGCGGTTTAGGGAGGGCCAAGAACATGCCAAGTGGGCGGCTAGGATGAAGGGGGTTTGTGGCAAGGAAAGTCTCCAAGACTTTTCCATAAACCTCATTCAACCTATCCTTATTTGCCCTATAGCCATATCAGCCCAAGAGATGCCTTAAAGGCATGCATTCCATCCTAGGAAGAAGGGCTAGGCGCCCTTTACTTCCATAATGAAGCAAAGGCACCTCCCTTACCCCATTATGCCCCTAGGCGCCAATGGGGTGAGATTTCTCCCCATTATGCCCTTTTTGTTGGGGTATGCCCTTAAGGCTAATGTTTGAGGCCTTGGGTTATTATCAGTATCATGTATAAACTGAGTATATGTTTATAAAGGCAATTGTTGTTATTCAGATTGTTGCATTGTCTGCTGCTGTATGTATACCTCTGAGTAATGTCTCAATGATGTTCAGCTTTGCTGACATTCAGAGTTGTCCTTAGTCGAGATATCTTGGTGAACATGAGACAGCCTTGATATGATTGAGACTAATATGTGTTCTGGTCTTATAGGATGCTACGAGCATGGAATAAGATTTAGACACATAGGTGCATTGGATGTACTGGACTGACCCTACTTAGGATATTCAATTGTTTGTCACAATGTGAATAAGTCCTTATAAGCAAGCAAGTGGTATATTCCCTTTGAGTTGAGATCACTTGTGTTACTAAGTGATGATTGGCATTGTCTTGAGGTACTTCAATATCATTTGAAAGATAATGGTTAAGGATTATCTTGGATAGTGGGCATGAGTCATGTTAGGACACTAGTGATAGATATAGGATTGCCTCTCCTAGTTGGAGTGTGATGTTCTAAAGGGGCCCCCTGGATGAGATGGTTGAGAAAGTGTATGGCCATACCCAGATGACTATGTTCATCTGATCTAACCATTCTCATCGTGTTGGAATTACAGGCTTGACACGCTTGTCCAACGAGAACATCCAGTGGCAAAGGGAACATGTATACTGAGTGAATTGGATTCACACTTGTGCTATGGTTTGGGAGTAGTCTTGGAAGACTCTTTCCTTCATATCGGGAGACAGTGATGTGTTGCTAGATACCCCTCTCTGATCGTGATAACGTAAGTTATCGTTACCGACATTGAAGGAAACCCTTAGGGTCGCACAATTTGATGATATGACTTACTTATGTCAAATCGTGTGGACTGGAATTATTCTAGTTCAGTTTAAAGTAATTTAAACTCTGATTGGAAGTGAGATCTAGTCTGATCATGTTTGATTGATTAGGACATATGATCGGTAAGCTTTGATCGGGAGGATTGATGCTTGATCGAAGAGATCAAGAGCGTCAAGAGATGTGTGGTTGGATCTTGAGCCACTTGGTTCAATAAGATCAAAACCAGGGTTGGTTTGATTTGGTCCTTGAACCAAATAGAATTGAACCGGTTCACTTAGTGTGAGCGCATGGTTCAATTAAAGAGGGAAGTTTCGGTTGGTTCACTTAAGGTGAACGCATGGGAGTTAAGAGAGGGGGTTACACTTTTGGTTCTTACCATAAGTGGTAACCGAATCTTTCTATCTTTGGCTCTCACGTTTTCGAAGCTTGCTCTCTCGCCTCCTCGTGTGGTTAGTTGCTTGATCATCTTCACGCAACAACAAAGAAGCGGAGTGCGGCCAAAAAGTGATAGCACATCTCCTCTCCAAGTTTCGATCAAGGACTCCTTAGTGCCTTGCTAGCACAAAGAGCACAAGGAAGAAGCCATCAACATCTTGTGTGTGATTCCTTTGGAGAAGAGGCGCCTTTCCCCTTTCTTCTTCCAAGCCGCCACTCAAACCATGGCCATGGTAATGCTTCAACTTATACTTTCATGGTTGATTATATTTCAAGTCAAGCGATCCATGAAACCTAGTTTTTCCGCCTATGCAAAATTTTCGAAATGCATGTTACCTAGGTTTCCTTTCAATTGGTATCAGAGCGAGGTTTTTGGCTTGATATATATGATTGCCATCTTGTGTTCCATGTTTGATTTTATGCTTTGGATAGATCTACTAGATGCGCATGCTTTTGTTATCATGAGAAAATACATGCCATGCGATCATACCAAATGTTAGATCTACATGTATTTGATGTTTACTTGCGCTTGTCATAGAAGTTTTCAATCAAAACTTATCATCATGCGCGACCCTCACCTAGATCTATCTAAGCGCCTACTTCAAATACTTAGACGGGTCAACAATGTTGAAGTCGTCAGTCTGAAAAGGTCCCCTTCAAGGGGGAGCGCAAGGGGGTGAAACCCTAAATGGGGGCACATTGAAAATTTTGCAGCGGATGCAAGGGTTTCATAGGATCGCAAGTAAGAGCATATGATCAACTTAACCAAATAAGATCATACCATAGCCATTGTGTGGGTGGCGACTTGGAAGCAAGAGAACAAAATAGATCTCCTCCAAACGGCGCGCACACAAGATGAAGCGGCCACTCTTTGAGATCCTTGTGCTAGCAAGGTTCTTCAAAGGTAATTGTCGTATGGAAGGGATGAGATGTCTCCTTCTTGGCCGAGAGCTCCTTGTCCAAAGCCTCTCTTCCTCGTCAACCTCCTCTACCCGAGAGTGCAAGTTTTCCAAACGAGAAGAGGGGAACGTATTTGCGTTTTGGCGTTGAGAGGAATCGGCATTGAAGACATTCCAAAAATGGAACATCATTAAGCCATGCGCTCATGCCAACCCAAAAACGCATACTAGCATTGAACCAAGCGTTCACCTTTGTGAACCGGTTCAAGCCAAAACGTCCCAATCGAATTTGGTTCATAAACCAAATCAAAATAGCCCAAGCCATTTGGTCTAGACCATAGTAAACCCTAAGGTTCCAGATCTAACCGTTCATCTCTTTGATGCTCCTGATCTTACCGATCTAGCATCATCTCTCTTGATCGAAGCTTACCGATCTCAAGCCCTAATCAATCAAACATGATCACACCAGATCTCACTTACAATCAGAGTCTATATCCCTTAAACTGAACCCAAACAATTCAGTCCACACGATCTGACTTAAGTAAGCTATATCATCAAATTGTGCGACCCTGAGGGTTTCCTTTAAATGTCGGTAACGATAACTTACGTTATCACGATCAGTGAGGGGTATCTAGCAACACATCACTGTCTCCCGATGTAAAGGAAAGAGTCTTCCAAGACTCCACCCAAACCACAGCACAAGAGTGAATCAACTTCACGAGGCATACATGTTTCCTTTGCCACTGGATGTTCTTATTGGACAAGCGTGTCAAGCCTGTGGCTCCAATATGATGAGCATGATTAGATCAGATGAACATAGTCACCTGGGTATGGCCATACACTTTCTCAATCATCTCATTCAGGGGGGCCCCTTTAGAACATCACACTCCTTAAACAAGGAGACGGCAATCCTGTATCTATCACTAGTGTCCTAACCTGACTCATGATCATCATCCAAGATAGTCTATAATCATTATGTTTCAAATGATATTGAATTACCTCAAAACAATGACAATCATCATTTAGAAACACAAGTGATCTCAAGTCAGAGGACATGTGCCACTTGTTGCAAACAAGGATTATTCACATTGTGATAAGCAATTGAATATCCTAGTAGGGTCTGTCCAGTACATCCAATGTACCCATGAGTCTACATCTTATTCCATGCTCGAAGCATCCTATAAGATTAGAACACATATTAGTCTCAATCATATCAAGGCTGTCTCATGTTCACCAAGATATCTCGACTAAGGACATTACAGCATGTCAGCCTAGCTGAACAGCATTGAGACATTATTCAGAAGCACACTTATTGCAGCAGACAATGTAACATACTGAATAACAACCATTGCCTTTATAAACATAAGAGTTTATATATACATGATACGGATAGAATCCCAAGACCTCAAACATTAGCCTTAAGGGCATACCCCAACAATCTCCCACTTGCACTTAATCTAATGGTTGAGAAATCTCAAACCCATATTATTACAGTGCTTCTCATGCTTCTGCTGTGCCAGAGGCTTGGTAAGCGGGTCAGCCAGATTGTCATCTGTATGAACCTTGCAAATTTTGATCTCGCCACGATCAATGATCTCCCGGATCAAGTGAAACCTCCTCTGTATGTGCTTGGACTTCTGGTGCGACCGTGGTTCCTTTGCTTGTGCTATTGCTCCAGTGTTATCACAGAAGATAACCAAAGGATCTGCACTCGAAGGAACAACACCAAGTTCTTGAACAAACTTACGAATCCACACTGCCTCCTTGGATGCTTCCGAGGCTGCAACATACTCGGCTTCTGTTGTGGAATCAGCAACAGCAGACTGTTTGAAACTTTTCCACACCACTGCTCCTCCATTCAAGCTAAAAACATAGCCTGATTGCGATCGGAAATCATCCTGGTCTGACTGGAACGAAGCGTCAGTATATCCTTCAATACTGAGTTCTTCCTGACCACCATATGTCAAGAACATATCTTTGGTCCTCCGCAGATATTTTAAAATGTTCTTGACCGCAATCCAGTGTGCCTGACCTGGATTACTTTGGAATCGACTGGTCACGCTTAACCCGTAAGCGACGTCTGGGCGAGTACACAACATCGCATACATAATGGACCCAATAGCCGAAGCATAAGGCGTATTGTCCATTTCATCTTTCTCAGTCTGTGTTTGTGGACACTGACTCTTTGAAAGATTCAGACCATGTCTGACTGGAAGATATCCTCTTTTAGAATTCTCTAAATGGAATCTCTCCAGGACTTTATCGATGTAAGTACTCTGGCACAGCCCGAGAAGCCTCTTAGATCTATCCCTGTAGATCTTCACACCTAATACATAGGCTGCTTCTCCTAGATCTTTCATCTGGAAACATTTTCCTAACCATTCTTTAACAGCATGCAGTTCAGGAATATCGTTTCCAATGATTAAGATATCATCGACGTAGAGGACTAGGAAAGTAATCACGCTCCCACTAAACCTCTTATATACACACGGGTCATCTTCATTCTTGATGAAACCAAACTCAGAGATTGATTCATCAAAACGAATATTCCAGCTTCTAGATGCTTGCTTAAGTCCATAAATGGACTTCTTTAACTTGCATATTTTATGACGATCTGATGGATTAGTGAAACCTTCTGGTTGTGTCATATACACATCCTCATCCAGATTTCCATTAAGGAAAGCTGTCTTCACATCCATTTGCCAGATCTCATAATCATAATATGCTGCTATCGCGAAAAGAATCCGAATAGACTTGAACATGGCTACAGGAGAGAAAGTTTCATCATAATCTATCCCGTAGATTTGTTTGAAACCTTTCGCAACTAGCCTGCCTTTATAGGTAACCACGTTACCATCCATGTCAATCTTCTTCTTGAAGATCCATTTACAGCCTATAGGGATTACTCCCGGAGGCGGATCAACCAAATCCCAGACTTGGTTATCTGACATGGAGTCCATCTCGGCTCGCATAGCTTCAAGCCATCTAGCTGAGTCCGGTCCACTGACCGCATCCGCATAAGTGAGGGGTTCATCATTATCAATGATGTAGACTCCGTCATAGCGCTCAGGCTGTCGACGGATCCTTCCCGATCTTTGCGGTTCCCGTGATATCTGAGCCTCAGGTTGTTCAGTAACCTGTTCTACCGGCTCAGGCTCATCCAACTGTGCTTGACTACTTTGTCCTTCCTCTGGATTCTCATCCAGCTTTATTTCTCTCCCACTGGCTTCTTGCAGAAGAAACTCCTTCTCAAGAAAAATTACCGTCCGAGCAACAAATACCTTGTTCTCCTTGGGATCATAGAAATAATAACCCTTAGTTTCCTTAGGGTAACCGACAAAGATACATTTCTCAGATCTGCTCTCTAGTTTCCCAGAGGCGAGCTTTTTGACATAAGCCTCGCAACCCCAGATCTTAACAAATGTCAAGCTAGGCTGCTTCCCATACCATAACTCATATGGAGTCTTAGAAACTGCCTTGGATGGCACTCGGTTTAGTACTTTTGCAGCTGTTTCCAGTGCAAATCCCCAAAAGGAGTAAGGTAGAGTAGCCTGACTCATCATAGAACGAACCATATCTAGTAAGGTTCTGTTCCTCCTCTCGGACACACCATTCCATTGCGGTGTTCCTGGCGGAGTGAGCTGTGAGATAATCCCACACTCCTTCAGATAGTCAATAAGCTCTCGACTTAGGTATTCACCACCTCGATCAGAACGAAGTGCCTTGATATTTCGGCCTAGCTGATTCTGTACTTCATTTTTGAACTCTTTGAACTTGTCAAAAGATTCACTCTTATGTCTCATTAGATAGACATATCCATACCTACTGAAATCATCAGTGAAGGTAATGAAGTATGAATAGCCACCTCTGGCATGTTTACTAAATGGCCCACACACATCACTGTGTATAAGGTCAAGTAAACCTGAAGCCCTTTGACCTTTGTGAGGAAAAGGAGCCTTCGTCATTTTACCCATTAAACAAGCTTTGCATGTATCAATCTCCTCATAGGAGAATGATCCCAGCAGTCCATGGTCATGCAACCGCTTAATGCGTTTCTTGTTAATATGGCCTAAACGACTATGCCATAGCAAGGTGCTGTCATCAGCATATTTGGCTTTCTTATTATCAATGTTTTGTATAGAATATTCCATGTCCAACATGAATAACCCATTGTTAATTGAACCAGTAGCATAAACAATATTATCAAGAGTAAGATAACACTTTGAAATCTTGCATTCAAAGGAAAACCCTTTCCTGACAAGAGCAGGAATAGAGATAATATTTTTGGTAATACTGGGTACAAAGTAACAATTGTTTAATTCTAATACAATGCCAGATGGTAATGAGATGTAATAATCCCCTACAGCAACAGCAGCAACCCGTGCCCCATTTCCAACTCGTAGGTCCACCTCATGCTGTCCCACCTGTCTTCTTCTCTTGAGTTCCTGTACATTTGAACAAATGTGAACTCCACATGCAGTGTCCAACACCCATGAAATAGAAGAAGAAGATATCATGACTTCAGTCACAAATATACCTGAGCCAGAAGCTATGCTTCCCTTCTTGTCTCCTTGGAGCGCTTTACAGTCCTTTTTCCAGTGACCCAGCTGGCCACAGTGGAAACACCTGTTGTCCTTCGACCGCTTCACCTTTTGTTTCAGAGCCTTGCTGTAGTTCTTGACAGGGGCCTTGCCCTTCTTCCCCTTCTTCTTGTTCCTGGAGGGGAACATCAAGACAGAGGTTGAAGGCTTTCCCTTCAGAGTTTCCTCCGTAGTCAAGAGCATATTCAGCAACTCTGCCGGAGTACAGTCGATCTTGTTCATATTAAAATTAATAATGAACGCATCGAAGGAGGCCGGGAGAGACTGCAGAATAATGTCTACAGCAAGCTCCTGATTGATGGTATGCCCCAGTTTCTCCAGAGCCTCCTTGTGCCCAATCATCTTGAGCACGTGAGCTCCCACTGGGCTCCCTTCAGCCAGTTTGCTCTGAAAGAAAAGCTTGGTCAGATGATAGCGTTCAGTCCTCGCCTGTGCAGCATACAGCATCTTGAGGTTTGCTATAATTTCTATAGCAGACATATCCTCATGCTGACGCTGCAGCGGTGGCGTCATAGACGCTAGCATCAGGCAAGCGACATCAATGCTATCATTGACATGCTTTTCATAGGCATCGCGAACCGCCCTTGCGGTGTTCGCAGCGGGTTGAGGCGGTATAGCCGTCTCGAGGACATACGGTTTCCTCTCAGCCTTAAGAACGATCTTAAGGTGTCCGAACCAGTCTGAGAAGTTTGGCCCAGCAAACTTCTCCCTTTCCAGTAGGGATCGCACATTGAAGCTCATGGTGTTCGTTGCTGTAGGAATCTACAACAATGCAAGAACAGCAAGGTCAGTATCAATGTTTAGAATCAATCCAGGACTTAAGAAAGATTCTTTTCTCACTATTTTATCTGACTGAAAAATCCATTAAAATAGTCCGAAAGAGTAACACTCTTTTAGTGAGATGGGATCCAGATTTCATACTTGGTCTCCGCGTCCCGCTCAGGCGAGATAAGATGCACAGAGAGTACAAGCACTAATTTCTGGTAGGCAGTCCCTGCCAATCGCCAACCCGTGCGATTCCCCTTCATCTGGGCAATCCAGCAGACTGTGCCAACTGAGTTGGTACAACACAGTCTCTGATCCCACAGATGGCTGCCACCATATAGCTACTATATGCCCCATATGTAGCCTACATGGTCAAGCTGACCCGACCTACTCCCTGGACCACCACGTGCTATGCTGAGCAACGAGAAGCGATAAATCCCTTCTCTGTAACACGCAGGTGAAATCACACACCGTCTGAAGATAGATGGACGTGCCCACTGAGTGGGTACAACACGGCTCCAACGATAGTCAGAACAGTGAGGTTTCGCGTCAGAAGGCTATTGAGCTTGATATTTTAGCGTTGGATTTTAACGGTCTTTTAATCTTCTTAACTATCATGCAAACCCTATGGTGATAGCAGAAGATAAATAAATCATGCAATTCTAATTATTCAAATAATAAAAGAAAGCATGATGATCTTATGTGGTAAACGCCCATAATGCCTAGGTAAGACCTTAAGTTATCTTAAGTCTTCATTTGCTTCTTGGGTCTTTTGCCTCTCATCTGGCCCAGACCAGGGCCCAAGCGCCCTTTGCAGCTCAGGTGCCCCCACCAGGTATATGCGCCTGTCCTAGGGTCAAACCCTAGACTTCCCACCTGGTCAAGCCTCAAGCTGCAAGCGCCTCATCCATGTGTGCTTTGAGCTCTTGTCTGATTAAAAGTACATTTTAATCTATCTAGACAAGATTGACTCGCAGGTCAATTACATTTTATAAATTAATTTAAAAGTGATGCACAGATCACAATAATATTAATTTACAATTTTATTCCAAGCACGCAGGCCCCAGCACAGCACACAATAAAAGGGCAACCCACATAAGATGAAATAAACAAGCACATGGCATCAAATCAACATGTGATCCATCAACAAAATAAAATTTTTCACAATCCCATCGGAATCAATTTTATTTGTCTTATTTCCCCTACTACCTTACAACGGTACATCAATAGGGATCCACTCATCATATCTAGTCAGATCCACTGCCCTTGCATGCACCAAGTCCTAACTGACTTGAGTTGACCTAATGGTCAACCATGCATGCGCCAAGGGCTGAACTGCCTTCATGAGTTCTAGCAAGCGGGTGTGACCCCGGGCCTAACTCATGCGCGTTCAATGGTTGTCTCAACCAGACCTCGCTACACGCCCTTGATGCAGTCGACCTATAGCCACCTCGTGCTTGCGCACAGGTGCTATCTGGTCAACCCATCTAGGCTGTCAGATGGTCTGATCAGACTATTTGGATCCATCTTAGAAGATG
Organism: Costus lasius; assembly: GCA_027563935.2. Taxonomy (NCBI): domain Eukaryota; kingdom Viridiplantae; phylum Streptophyta; class Magnoliopsida; order Zingiberales; family Costaceae; genus Costus; species Costus lasius. Next base: position 87,584,389 of record CM050450.1, on the reverse strand, counting down.
ATTTCAACCCTACTAACCCGTCTAAGGGTTTATAGCAAGGGCATAGATCTAGGTGAGCGCGCAAGTGATGTAGGTTTGTGACAAAACATTAACATGCGCCAATACATGCGCCAAGAGTGACATACTTCATATTTGCGCAGATAAACATGCATGTAACCCTTTCGCATGATCATAACCCTAGATCTATACAACTAAAACATGGATCACAAAGCATCAAGCAATCATAAGCTTCATACCGAAAACATGGCTCTGATACCAATTGAAAAGGTCCCCTTCAAGGGGGAGCGCAAGGGGGTGAAACCCTAAATGGGGGCACATTGAAAATTTTGCAGCGGATGCACGGGTTTCATAGGATCGCAAGTAAGAGCATATGATCAACGTAACCAAATAAGATCATACCATAGCCATTGTGTGGGTGGCGACTTGGAAGCAAGAGAACAAAATAGATCTCCTCCAAACGGCGCGCACACAAGATGAAGTCGGCCACTCTTTGAGATCCTTGTGCTAGCAAGGTTCTTCAAAGGTACTTGTCGTATGGAAGGGATGAGATGTCTCCTTCTTGGCCGAGAGCTCCTTGTCCAAAGCCTCTCTTCCTCGTCAACCTCCTCTACCCGAGAGTGCAAGTTTTCCACACGAGAAGAGGGGAACGTATTTGCGTTTTGGCGTTGAGAGGAATCGGCATTGAAGACATTCCAAAAATGGAACATCATTAAGCCATGCGCTCATGCCAACCCAAAAACGCATACTAGCATTGAACCAAGCGTTCACCTTTGTGAACCGGTTCAAGCCAAAACGTCCCAATCGAATTTGGTTCATAAACCAAATCAAAATAGCCCAAGCCATTTGGTCTAGACCATAGTAAACCCTAAGGTTCCAGATCTAACCGTTCATCTCTTTGATGCTCCTGATCTTACCGATCTAGCATCATCTCTCTCGATCGAAGCTTACCGATCTCAAGCCCTAATCAATCAAACATGATCAGACCAGATCTCACTTACAATCAGAGTCTATATCCCTTTAAACTGAACCCAAACAATTCAGTCCACACGATCTGACTTAAGTAAGCCATATCATCAAATTGTGCGACCCTGAGGGTTTCCTTTAAATGTCGGTAACGATAACTTACGTTATCACGATCAGTGAGGGGTATCTAGCAACACATCACTGTCTCCCAATGTAAAGGAAAGAGTCTTCCAAGACTCCACCCAAACCACAGCACAAGAGTGAATCAACTTCACGAGGCATACATGTTTCCTTTGCCACTGGATGTTCTTATTGGACAAGCGTGTCAAGCCTGTGGCTCCAATATGATGAGCATGATTAGATCAGATGAACATAGTCACCTGGGTATGGCCATACACTTTCTCAATCATCTCATTCAGGGGGGCCCCTTTAGAACATCACACTCCTTAAACAAGGAGACAGCAATCCTGTATCTATCACTAGTGTCCTAACCTGACTCATGATCATCATCAAAGATAGTCTATAATCATTATGTTTCAAATGATATTGAATTACCTCAAAACAATGACAATCATCATTTAGAAACACAAGTGATCTCAAGTCAGAGGACATGTGCCACTTGTTGCAAACAAGGATTATTCACATTGTGACAAGCAATTGAATATCCTAGTAGGGTCTGTCCAGTACATCCAATGTACCCATGAGTCTACATCTTATTCCATGCTCGAAGCATCCTATAAGATTAGAACACATATTAGTCTCAATCATATCAAGGCTGTCTCATGTTCACCAAGATATCACGACTAAGGACATTACAGCATGTCAGCCTAGCTGAACAGCATTGAGACATTATTCAGAAGCACACTTATTGCAACAGACAATGTAACATACTGAATAACAACCATTGCCTTTATAAACATAAGAGTTTATATATACATGATACGGATAGAATCCCAAGGCCTCAAACATTAGCCTTAAGGGCATACCCCAACACAGTCAAGTCTGGACCCAATAGCCTAATCAGACCATCTGACAGCCTACATGGGTCGGCCGGATAGCACCTGTGTGCATGCAATACAGGTGGCTACAGGCCGACTGCAGAAGGGCGTGTAGCGATGTCTCATTGAGGTGCCTAGTGAACGATCATGATTAAGGCACGGGGTCACACCCACTTGCCAGAATTCATGTGGGACGTTCAGCCCTTAAGGCGTGCATAGTTGACCATGTGGTCGACGCAAGTCAGTTATGACTGGGTGCATGCAAGGGCAGTGGGTCTGACTTGGTCTAACGAGTGGATACCTGTTAATGGACCGTTGTAAGGTAGTAGGGTACATAAGGAAATAAAATTGATGCCATGGGTTTTTTCAAAAATTTTATTTCTATTTGGATCACATGTTTGCATGTTTAACATGTTAATTGGGTGTTTATTTAATCTTATGTGGGCTGCCCTTATTTTGTGTGCTGTGCTGGGGCCTGCGTGCCTGGAATTAAATATAAATTTTGCTGTGATCTGCGAATGTTTGAGGCCTTGGGTTATTATCAGTATCATGTATAAACTGAGTATATGTTTATAAAGGCAATTGTTGTTATTCAGATTGTTGCATTGTCTGCTGCTGTATGTATACCTCTGAGTAATGTCTCAATGATGTTCAGCTTTGCTGACATTCAGAGTTGTCCTTAGTCGAGATATCTTGGTGAACATGAGACAGCCTTGATATGATTGAGACTAATATGTGTTCTGGTCTTATAGGATGCTACGAGCATGAAATAAGATTTAGACACATAGGTGCATTGGATGTACTGGACTGACCCTACTTAGGATATTCAATTGTTTGTCACAATGTGAATAAGTCCTTATAAGCAAGCAAGTGGTATATTCCCTCTGACTTGAGATCACTTGTGTTACTAAGTGATGATTGGCATTGTCTTGAGGTACTTCAATATCATTTGAAAGATAATGGTTAAGGATTATCTTGGATAGTGGGCATGAGTCATGTTAGGACACTAGTGATAGATATAGGATTGCCTCTCCTAGTTGGAGTGTGATGTTCTAAAGGGGCCCCTTGGATGAGATGGTTGAGAAAGTGTATGGCCATACCTAGATGACTATGTTCATCTGATCTAACCATTCTCATCGTGTTGGAATTACAGGCTTGACACGCTTGTCCAACGAGAACATCCAGTGGCAAAGGGAACATGTATACTGAGTGAATTGGATTCACACTTGTGCTATGGTTTGGGAGTAGTCTTAGAAGACTCTTTCCTTCATATCGGGAGACAGTGATGTGTTGCTAGATACCCCTCTCTGATCGTGATAACGTAAGTTATCGTTACCGACATTGAAGGAAACCCTTAGGGTCGCACAATTAGATGATATGGCTTACTTATGTCAGATCGTGTGGACTGGAATTATTCTAGTTCAGTTTAAAGTAATTTAAACTCTGATTGGAAGTGAGATCTAGTCTGATCATGTTTGATTGATTAGGACATATGATCGGTAAGCTTCGATCGGGAGGATTGATGCTTGATCGAAGAAATCAAGAGCGTCAAGAGATGTGTGGTTGGATCTTGAGCCACTTGGTTCAATAAGATCAAAACCAGGGTTGGTTTGATTTGGTCCTTGAACCAAATAGAATTGAACCGGTTCACTTAGTGTGAGCGCATGGTTCAATTAAAGAGGGAAGTTTCGGTTGGTTCACTTAAGGTGAACGCATGGGAGTTAAGAGAGGGGGTTACACTTTTGGTTCTTACCATAAGTGGTAACCGAATCTTTCTATCTTTGGCTCTCACGTTTTCGAAGCTTGCTCTCTCGCCTCCTCGTGTGGTTAGTTGCTTGATCATCTTCACGCAACAACAAAGAAGCGGAGTGCGGCCAAAAAGTGATAGCACATATCCTCTACAAGTTTCGATCAAGGACTCCTTAGTGCCTTGCTAGCACAAAGAGCACAAGGAAGAAGCCATCAACATCTTGTGTGTGATTCCTTTGGAGAAGAGGCGCCTTTCCCCTTTCTTCTTCCAAGCCGCCACTCAAACCATGGCCATGGTAATGCTTCAACTTATACTTTCATGGTTGATTATACTTCAAGTCAAGCGATCCATGAAACCTAGTTTTTCCGCCTATGCAAAATTTTCGAAATGCATGTTACCTAGGTTTCCTTTCACTTTTAGCCTCTAATCTCTTCATGACAACTTATTATTGGGCCTCATTGGATAATGAGTTAGCCCAAACTTCATTGCATGGGTTGATTAAGCCATTGGATCTAATCCAATGCAACCCTAATCCAAATGTGACCAATTAAGGTCAATTTCGGGTCAACCTGCCAAAATTGAAGTTTGGCTCTAATAACTTTTTTCCAACTCATCAGGCCCATTGGCGCTGATGAAATCTTCCAAATGGATCCAAGTTATTCAATAACTTGATCCTAAGGCTTTTGATTAAAACAACATCAAGAGTCTATTGCGTGTGACCCCGTAGGATCCATATGACGATGGCAATGATGTAAACATCATAAGTAGTGAGGGGTATCTAGCAACACATCACTACTATCCATGTCATAGGACTTAAGTCATTATGGCAACAACTCCTAACAAATAACGAGGATTCCCATTGCATTATAGATCCCTTTGCCTAAACTGATATCCTGCCATTGGATTAGTCTCAAGTTTATCAATCCAATGCATTGGTCATGACTCAACAAGTGTGGCCACACATTCCTGTCATGCACCAATAAGGTGGGGCGCCCCCGAGTGGATATCATGCTTCCAATAAGGAAGGGACAAATCCTACTATTGGTCATCCATGTCTCTACGTGACTTATGACATGCCCAATGACAGTCGTTTTGGTCCCCCAATTACGGAGAGATGTAAGACTGCATCAAAGCATATCCATCATCAAATCTAGACATGAATACCTCAAGTCTAAGCATCAATGTAAACCTCTTACATGTGAGATTGACTTGTTGACTAGACAAGTCAATCCTCACGGTGGATCACTCCAGTGCATCCAATACACCTATATGTCTGTGTTACTGTGCCCCGCATCTAACCAGCCCATACACCAGTCTCACATGTACCAAAGCTGTCCCATATCTGCTATGGTACCTTGTCTGGGGATAGCTTATGAGAATGGATCCAATCCAAACTCCTGGGACATTATATATGCAACTCAATACATCAACGCAGGTAGAGAAGTCTGCATAATAACGACCATGCCTCTATAAAGAATAATAATTCTATCAAAGTACATTCAAATAATGCCCGACCATGTCCAAACATTGGTCTGCAGGGCATAAACACCAACAATCTCCCACTTGCACTAAGACCAAGGGCAACTGATGTTTAGTCAGTTACAATGTCTCTAGTATGACCCATTTAGCTTCCGCTGCGCCAGAGGCTATGTCAGTGGGTTTTTCCAGATTGCTATCTGTGTTTATTTTAACAAATTTGATCATCATCCTTATCCATGATCTCTAAGATCAGATGATATGCTGCAGTACATACTTGAGCACTAACTTCCTTCACTTATGCTATGGTCCCAGTAAGAACTATACTGGACCATCAAGCACCTGGAACTGAATCAAGTTCAAATGAATGAAGCTGCTTCCTTGGCTGCCACAAGAAGCTGCAATGTACTCAGCCTTATTTGTAGAATTTTGTCACTATGGTTTGCATAATGCTCTTTCAGCACACAACACCACAACAAGGCAAAGCGCAAATCCTGGCTATGGTCATAAGACTGGAACGAAGTATCAGTGTACCCTTGTACACAAAATTCTTCCTATCTATCATAGACTAGACTTCAATCCTTTATACTTCCCAAGTATATATAAGGATTGCTTTCACAGCTATCAAGTGTCAAACACTAGAATCTGATTGAAACTTATTGGCTATGCTCCAAGCATTTGCCACAAATGGTCTTGTGTATATTACTCAAAACATGATCCGTCCTATACACCATGTATCAGGATTTTAGACCCATGTTATTACTCTCCAGCTGTGTCATAGGACACAACATCCTCATGAGAGTCAGACCATATTTCTCTGGAAGATATCAATATTTGGAATCATCCAATATAAACCTTTCCAGAAACTCTTGGATGAACATAGATTGACTAAAGGGCAATGACTTTCTTGGATCTCTATCTATAGATCCTCATGCCTAGGATGTAGGCATCACTCCCTATATCATTCTTCTCAAAATACTTCTCAAGCCTCGTCTTCACCATGTGAAGAGTTGAGATGTCATTCCATGTGAGGAGAATATCATCAATCTTCTAGAACAATAACTATTATGGTGCTCCCACTTATCTTCTTGTAAACACAGGCTCTTTTAAACATGCTTGCATAACACCATGCATATCTTTATGGCCTTGATATGAAAACCTTCTGGCTATTTTCTTATAGATATCTTTTCAGATGTCCATGCAAGAAAGGCAGTTTTCATAACAACACGCCATAACTGATCATGCAATTATAACAAGCAGATTCCTAATGGACTTAAAACTCAGCTATTGGTGAGAAATTTCATCATTATCCACCCAGTGGATTTGCCTGAAATTTCTGTTCACTAGCTTGCCTTTAAGGTAACAATATTACCTTCCATGTCTATCTTCCTAGAAGATTTATTTACAGCCTGTAGGTATAACCCCTTTGGCGGCTCATCCAAGTCCCAGACTTGATCAGCAGACATGAAGTCCATTTTGGGTTCTCATGGCCCTTAGCCATTTCTTGGAATCTGGTCCACTGACCTCATCCATTTCATCACAAGTCTTAGGTTCATCCCAGATGAAAAGTTCGTCATGCCCAGCATTTCGAATCCATCTAGACTTATGTCGTTCCTGTGTTACTTGAACCTCAGGTTGACTTTCAACCTGTATGTGAGATTTTTCTCTCCATCTGTGTCTAATTATATTGTGGTTGATTCTGGAGCTTGTCCCAATCAAATCTACTCCCACTAGCTTCTTTCAAAAGAAATATCTTCTCAAGAGAGATAGCAGTTTGAGCAACAAATAGTTTGTTCTCTTCGGGATAGAATAAGCACTCTACAGTGCTCCACAAACACATACTTTTGAATCACTGCATATTACATTCCTAAATCCTTTGAAGAAATGGGATAGTTGTAGTTTCCAACTCAAAAGCTATCTTAGACACACTTTCCAATGGAGTGACAGTACATCTGTTTACATGGCGTCAAAGTAGTAAATTTGCATGACTATTCAAAGATGGAACCACATCCAATGTGTTCCTCTTTCTTTCTTTGAAATTCACCACACAGTGGTGTTCCAAGTAAGCTGTGAGATAATCCCCACACTCCTTAGGATAGTCATCAAATTTTCCACTAATCACCTTGATCCAATCAAAGTGCTTTAATAGATCCTCCTATTTGACTCAATACTTCATTTCTTGGATTTCTCCAAAGTTCTTAGGTTGGATAAGGCATACCCACACCTGATGAAGCATATAACATTTCTTAGTGCTTGTTTACATGGGTCCACATACATTGCTATGTAATAGATCCAACAAGCCACTTACCCTTCAACCCTTTATGGTGAAGGCAGCATCTGTCACTTTGTTCCTTTGAACGAGGCTCACATTTATCATAATCCTAAAAGGATAATGATCCCAATAGTCATTGACCTTTGGATGTGACCATTGTTCGATGGTTCAAGAGACAATGCCATAAGAGGATGTTAATTGAATCAATGGATCTGATATTGTGTTACATATAGAGCCACAAACTATTATCAACTGTACCACTTCAATAAAACATCTTAGTTATAAAGAAAAATATCATATATTATTTCAAACTGAAATCCTTTCCAAAAGGAATGATGTTCTAATACATAAGTTGATACATAATAGCAAAGTTCTAGATAAAGTCTTCAAGGCAATGAGATGATATCAACAACAACATCCAATGCTCCGTCCTTGACCCGAGAGTCGATCCCATCAAGCCTCATCATCCTACTTCTTTTGAGCCCCTGCACATGTAAAACATATGTGAGCCTCACATACGGTACCCAGTACCCATGAATAAGAAGTAGACAAAAGACCTCGGTAACACAATACCTGAAGCGGATGGATTACATCCCTTCTTCTTTGCCATTCTCTTCTTGGCCATTAATCCTCTTCGAAATACCCATGCATTCCCAGTCTTCCGAAGTATTAGCTTCGAAGATACATAATCATGGTCATTCTCAGATTTAGGCATACACTCTGAAGATCCAACAGAACTCTCATGATCATTGTCTATAGAGCATGGTGTGAAGAGACCTTTGAGATGTATGATAAGATCATAAATCCCCATCTCATCACACTCAACCTTGACCTCTGGGGTCATACACTCTAAGACAAGAGCAGTGTACTGTTCGTTATCTTCACAATGTTCAAGATAGACATTCCACTCCCACTCAGTAGTGAAATACACACTGGGCTGGGATGGAGGTCTTTCAAGAAGATGCACCTTATTCTCTTGTTCTAGTATCTTGGACAAAATCTTGAACCATTTTGTCCAATTTGTCCCATCCAGTTTGTTTTTATAAAGTTTCAATCTTAGATCAGGAGATGCCATCTACAATAAGCAAATAAGTAAAATAAGTACTATGATAAAGCACTTAACAAGGACTTTAACTTAAATGTTATGCTCCCACTATTTCCAAAAGCAAGTTGAGAACTCTCAAACTCAACATAGAAATAAGTGAGTAGTATCCTAATTTCACATGAGGTCTCCGCGACTCACGAGGGTGAGTTGGGATGCATAGAGAATCCCATGCTTCCTTAGGTAGGCATGCCAGCCAATTGTGCCGTGCACAACTCCTCTTAGTTAAGACAGACTAGGCGCCCTGTGTCCAGCGAGGGCTAGATACAACACAGAACCATATCCTCTCAACAGCTGCCTCTAGTGATTCATCATGTCAGTGTCATATGAAAAACTAGTCAAGTCTGGTCCTAACCGTTATGCCCAGGGCCAACAAATTCCTTGCGAAGGCACGCCCAGGTTAAAACTGGACTGGGGAAATCATTGTCACCTCACATCTTTTAAAGATAAGTGGGTGTGTCCCACGAGGGTGGGAAACAGTTCACAACACCACCGATCAATAGCTTGATGAGGGCTACGCGTTAGAAGGCTATTGACTTGATATTGTATTGAGAGTTTTACACGTTGATTTTATTCTTTTCTAGCATGCAATTTTCCTATGGTTATGGCAGCAAAGGAAGAACATCACAGGCATGCTATGGACAGAATAATAAACCATCACAGGCATGCTAGTTTGGTCGATATGGTCATAGCCCTTTTCATACATATAACTTGTCACGAGCCATGTGACATGTTATCATGCATCTAAGGGTTGCGAGTCCCTTTAGCAGATCAGCCCATGCTAGAAGCCGAAAGCAAGCATCCCTTCCTCCAACCGCAAATCCATCACCACGCTTCCAAAGCTGGCGCCACTCTGAAATCGGTTGAAGAAGACACCTTGTTGTCTTTGATGAACCTTAACCTATCTTATGTAAACAATTCTACATCTATTCTAAGGAAAGATGAAAATTTTACATCAAGAAGGGGGAGAACCACACGCAGGTGGTAGAAAGATTTTACAAGCATTCATCACAGGTGGAAACATGCTTCCACATCACAACACAGGAGGGCACTCTCTATGACCATATCAACCCATGGAAGAGACAAGTGGCGCATATATAAAATTTGAAAAAAAACCGGAATAATCAAATTTTATCCCCTTATGCGCCAACTCCATCCAAAGCACTGTCTTAATCAAATTTATGCTAAAATCGGGATCAAGTTTCATGATGATTTCATGGACCCTATCGGCTGGCAATTTTGTCAGATCAAGAGACCCGGCCAGTCCGAAGACACAATGCCCGTCCTACTTGACAAAACTACGTGCGTCTTTGGTCTTAAATCCATCATAAACACAATCCAAATTTTGGCCATAAAAATGATAAAAGAAGTTTGGATGAAAGACGCTTTCCATGTGAAACGCGCATGGATAGAAGAAAAATTTTCCAAAAATTTTTCACACAAGCAAACGTACACCTTGTGTTTCTTGCAAGTAGCTCTGATACCACTGTTAGGGAATACCGGGTGTAATTTAAAATTTTGCAATCCCAGGACGCAGCGGAAGAATCATTACACCCGAAACATATTCCGGTCCCAAGGATCCATGCGAGAGAGAAGACACAAGGATGTGTTAGAGATGTACCTCTTTTGCTTGTCTAGTTGCCGAAGCCATGTTGAAGGCGCCCAAGTGTTCGCCCTCTACAAGTATCCACGGGTTGACTCCCTGATCGTTGCTCCCTTCCATGCTTGGTGCTAGCCTCGGGAAGAGAATCAAGCCTTATCACTCTCTTCAAGTCTTGCGCCACCTCCAAGGTAGAAGCGCCAAGAAGAGATGAGGAAGAGGATGATGCGCCAAGTACTTCCTTCTTCTTCTTTGCATGCGCCACCTTCAAGCAAGGTGTGCCTATGGCCAAGGAACAAAGAGGGCTTGTGGCAAGGAGATGCCACCAAGCACTAAGAGTCCTTGCGCCAAGAAGAGAGGGAGAAGAAGAAGAACTTGCGGTTCCAAGGAAGAAGGAGATTGCGCTCCTTGATGAAGAAGGAGAGCTCCAAGCTCTCAAGTTGTCGCCACCCTAAGCTTCCAATTCTCTCCAAGAGATGTCGCCACCTAGCCCTTCTCCAAGTTACGTCAAGTGGTGAAGAAGGAGAAGAAGGCTTGCGGCTTCAAGGAGGAAGAAGGGTTGTGCCACCTTCAAGTTGTCACCCTTTGCCCTTGCTCATGCCTCTCTATGTGTCTTCACGCCTCCAAGGAGTTAACATTTTAGAGGGGGCGGCTAGGGTCTTATTTATAAGGTCAAGAGGCGGTTTAGGGAAGGCCAAGATCATGCCAAGTGGGCGGCTAGGATGAAGGGGGTTTGTGGCAAGGAAAGTCTCCAAGACTTTTCCATAAACCTCATTCAACCTATCCTTATTTGCCCTATAGCCATATCAGCCCAAGAGATGCCTTAAAGGCATGCATTCCATCCTAGGAAGAAGGGCTAGGCGCCCTTTACTTCCATAATGAAGCAAAGGCACCTCCCTCACCCCATTATGCCCCTAGGCGCCAATGGGGTGAGATTTCTCCCCATTATGCCCTTTTAGCCTCTAATCTCTTCATGACAACTTATTATTGGGCCTCATTGGATAATGAGTTAGCCCAAACTTCATTGCATGGGTTGATTAAGCCATTGGATCTAATCGAATGCAACCCTAATCCAAATGTGACCAATTAAGGTCAATTTCGGGTCAACCTGCCAAAATTGAAGTTTGGCTCCAATAACTTTCTTCCAACTCATCAGGCCCATTGGCGCTGATGAAATCTTCCAAATGGATCCAAGTTATTCAATAACTTGATCCTAAGGCTTTTGATTAAAGCAACGTCAAGAGTCTATTGCGTGTGACCTCGTAGGATCCATATGACGATGGCAATGATGTAAACATCATAAGTAGTGAGGGGTATCTAGCAACACATCACTACTACCCATGTCATAGGATTTAAGTCATTATGGCAACAACTCCTAACAAGCAACGAGGATTCCCATTGCATTATAGATCCCTTTGCCTAAACTGATATCCTGCCATTGGATTAGTCTCAAGTTTATCAATCCAATGCATTGGTCATGACTCAACAAGTGTGGCCACACATTCCTGTCATGCACCAATAAGGTGGGGCGCCCCTGAGTGGATATCATGCTTCCAATAAGGAAGGGGCAAATCCTACTATTGGTCATCCATGTCTCTACGTGACTTATGACATGCCCAATGACAGTCGTTTTGGTCCCGCAATTACGGAGAGATGTAAGACTGCATCAAAGCATATCCATCATCAAATCTAGACATGAATACCTCAAGTCTAAGGATCAATGCAAACCTCTTGCATGTGAGATTGACTTGTTGACTAGACAAGTCAATCCTCACGGTGGATCACTCCAGTGCATCCAATACACCTGTATGTCTGCGTTACTGTGCCCCGCACCTAACCAGCCCATACACCAGTCTCACATGTACCAAAGCTGTCCCATATCTGCTATGGTACCTTGTCTGGGGATAGCTTATGAGAATGGATCCAATCCAAACTCCTGGGACATTATATATGCAACTCAATACATCAACGCAGGTAGAGAAGTCTGCATAATAACGACCATGCCTCTATAAAGAATAATAATTCTATCAAAGTACATTCAAATAATGCCCGACCATGTCCAAACATTGGTCTGCAGGGCATAAACACTAACAATAAAGACTATTTAATTTTTTTTCAATGTTCTCATTTGTTCCTTCTATAAACAGGACATATAATATTGCCCAAGATATCACAAGACAATCTCCTTACACTACTTGAGAGATTGAGTAAAAAAAGAACTTATTTAGTCGTGTGCATGTGTACCACAAAAGTGAGGCACCCCTTGTATTCAACTGAGATAAAATTTATAATGATAAATAATTAGGATTAAAAACCACAATCACCATATGCTACAAAAGTAGTAGTTAAACCTATGTGGTAGGTGTCATAAGCAATTTATTTTTTTTATCTTAAAAACCTCCAATGATCGGCACGATCTACATCGTAGATCCCTCAGCCCTTTAATCTACGTTTGTGGTGCATAATATGCTCACGGGAGCTCGAAAGAATATATCCAAAACTAGCATAATGTCCACGTTTAAGGATTTGACTGCCTACTGAACTCAACAGCATACCACGCGAATGCTCTTCCACACACAATGCATACACACGAGACTCAATCGGAAGGCCAGAATTCATGTTGCATGGCCTACACCAACCGCCATTGTACCTTGCATCAACAATGGCCAAACACATGACCATGTATCATAGAATAACACAAATAAATAAGAAAAGACTATATTATATCTATAATACATAAAAACCCTTTTTCTACAAATACACTTATGCATTATCGTCTTCCCCATCCTTGTCAATGTCATGTACTATAGGAAGTCAGTCATCAATCACACATTACCTAGGAGAAGACATGCAAGGGAGGTAGTCGCCTACCTCTCGTCTAACTCTGATCCTAGGAGCGTGATAAGTTCACCGCAAGTGCATAGTTCTATCATGTAATAAATGTATCGATCCCACAGGGGCTAGGGAGTCAAGTACCCACAAAATTGATTGATCGCTAGCTAGGTAACCAAATAGTGATGAAGTGTGATTTAATCTAATTGCAAAAACGAAAATCACTCCGAACAAAACAATAAAGAGGTGTAAATATCTTAAGAGAGAATCAAGATATTGGGTTTCACCTCGCTGAAGGATAGGGATATAAAGCAATTGATCTAAGTTTAGGTGATCTATGTTCTTAAGGAAATTCTCTCTAGTATACAGATCGTCCCCTTTCAGGCTACGGTTTGTACCTAATTTAACCTAATCTCTTACTTTCGTGGCTTACTAGGTTAAGCAGATCCAATGGGTTTATGAAGAATTACTTAACTCCTCAAGTAATTTCAACCTACTTTCATGCTGGAAAGTACAAGTCCAATCTAAAGGATTATGATATTGTGGTTTGCCTTTTAGTCCATCCTATAACGTCTTACACATACAAATACTTGGCTAGAGAATAAATATAAGATAGTCACATCGATGACTAAATAAGAACAATAGAAAAACCCAACAAAGTGTTAATTAAATATCATTTAAGTCCAACATCCTTATAGCGGGCTATATGCAAATCCTGAAATAGATTTACGCTATGTTATTCATCATGTAATGTAAGAAATCTCTCATAAAATTTGCAAGCAAACTAGAGGAAGGGCTAGATTGATGCCTTGTAATTTTATAGTACTTTTCAGTATGTTTCTATCTTAAAACAAGCCATTTCTGATGTTTTTATTTCCCATTTAGGCTTATTTACTTGTTTGTTTTGGAATCTTCACCTTTTCATGGATTTTTTTAGAAATGTAGGTGAAATCACTCAATTTCTAGAGCTTTTTAAAGATTTTAAAGTCATTGAGTGATTCCTGGTTGACGCAATAGAACTTATGGGAGGGGTGATCCTTAAGTCAGTACTCTAAGGAGGTGAAGACGATGATGCTGAAAACCACGAGAGGGTCTTGAGACGAGGGAAGAAAACACGTTGGAGGGGAAACTCGGGAAATTCAATGAAAACGTGCCAAAGATGTGACTTGAGCAATACCAGCTAGCTGAGAATCAACGACACAATCTACAATCTCAAAGTACTCACCTTTCCTGTAGAGCCAATTTCTACATCATACGCGCACGCAATTGGAGTTCCTAGACAATGTAGCTAATGGAAGGGTGTCCGTGCATCCGAGATGCAGCCAATGGAGGGGAGCAACAAGGTAGCCGCTGGGGCCGGAAGAGGGATCACACACTCTTAGAGACTCAATGTCCAAAATGAAGAGAAGCCCGGCGCGAGTTGGTGTCGCGCCGGCACTTTTGAATGAATGAAAAGTATTACAAGGTGAGAGGAGCTCACAGGCGAGCCTCTCGGAGCTACTGCTAGACCTAAGCTTCACAAGGGGAAGCTGCTACTACAATAAAAACTGAAAAACTAACACTAGCCTTCCTCCCTCTTTTATAGATCAAGAGGTGTAAGAGTCACATGAAAGGCACATGGGAGGGTTGTTGGATAAGCCAACCACCCCCTAACTTCCTAAAAGAGGTCAAGATGCCTTCTAACTATCAAAAAGTAGAGCTACTAACTAAAGTACTTGGAATCTTTGGAGGGGCGAGCGCATGGGCTGGTTCTTTGGGCCGTTATCCGGGCTGTTGCGGATATCTAGACCACCTCCGAATAGGCCACCACGAAGCAACATAACTTGTTGACCGTGGGCTGGTTCTGCACAGTGTTGGCCGTCTCCTAAGCTGTCACGCCCCGGCAAAAAACCAACTATCCCTAGCTGAGGGTTTCTCAGGGAAATAACAATATTGATAGGAACCAAAGAACTACAATAATCTATATCATTTATTAAATAATTAATCCAAACTTAACATCAAGAATTATATAACACAATCTCTAAAAACATACGATCCAAAATGTAAACAAATAAACTGAAATAAGAACTAAAAGACAAACTATCTCAACTTGGGGCTGGTATATAGCTATCTACTCTATCCCTCCTACAAGCTAACTCTGTACCCGGAAAAGAAACAAGGGGAGTTAGCAAAACGCTAAGTAGGAATCAACAAAATGGTGAGGAAGTCAAATAACAAGATAATACAATGACTGAAACAACGATATACAAATAATACAAAGAATGTCGTGTAAATAATCATGCTTGGCCAACAGATCTCAATAATGAGCCATACTCATTTTCAAAGTGTTTCCACCATAGCTCACATAGTGGAACGACTATCCTAAACAGTCCGGTAGTGTTGCGTCCAACACCTGACATCCGTAGTATTGTCCGAAGACAACTGGTGGTACCCTGACCGGGAACCATATAGCCTAATATAATCGATAACTATATCTCACACAAACAGACCACTAGTGATAAATCACCAGTCAAGAGGTCAATATATCATGACTAACAACACAAAATCACAATTGTTCCACCATATCAACATATAAAATATCTCAATTGCAGCTTTATTAACCATGCGTACAGAAACATAATATGACCAAATGAACAAAATAAATGAGGTCAATCGAATTTTAGAAACAAAGCAAGTAGACGAATCAAATAGATATTGGTGTCAACCAATTCTAATATATATGCATCTAATATCAAATCAAAAGAATAAGCAACGAATCCAACATGTCATTGACACCATAACAAAGGAGTAGGGACACATTCCTACCTCGAGTGCTGATATCCAGGATCCCTCTGAAATCAAAGTTATCTTCTTTTCTTCACTGAATAATTTATATAAAATATATGTCATTATCTATCATATGCATCAACTCATAATTATAATCTCAACCCCTAATTTTCTATTTAAATAAATTTTATCCAAATTATTATCATGTAATCCCCCCCTCCCCCAAAAAAAAAAACAATAGAAATTAGGTTTTTTTTATTCTTAGGAACATAATTAATAAAATAAATTAAAATATAATAAAATAAATAAACTAAACTTACCTTTGCCGAAATCTCGACGCGGACGAACGAAGCGAACACGTTCATTCGTCGCTGAGGACTTACTGGCACTCGTCGCCGGAAGAGGGAGAAGTCACTTCCACGTCCGCCGACGTAGAAGAACTCATCGTCCCCAAGGATTCAGAAAACTCGTCGCCGCCGCTAGTCCTATACACGCGTCCGAAACACTACAGACGGGCGATGCCGATGAGAGGTGGAGACGGCGCCCTCGACTCAGAACTTTCTGCCATCGTACCAAGGGAAGATGAAGATGGCATTGGCACATCCTCCCGTCGCCGCCAGACTCACGCCCTCGCTACCGTGGTCAAAGAAGATGCAGGGACAGAGAACGACAAAAAAAAACAAAAAGAAAAGCAGAGAGTGGCTTGCGGCGCACGAGGGGAGAGAGAGATTAGGGATTAAGGAGTATAAAGGTATATTTATAGGTAATTAAGGGAGGATTTATAGGAAATTTAAATTTTGAAATTTAAATAATTCTAATTATATATAAAAAAATTAAGGTTATAACATGAGCGGTATTGAGGACCCGGTTATGGTAGCAATCTGCTGGTGGCTCTTGAGGGGGTCCTTGGGGGTAAACTTGACAAATTGATGGGGTGAACCTGCTCTGTTGAGGCGGAGGACGGGCTCATGATCCCCACAAAAATGGTCGGGGGGGTGGGGGGCGAGAACCGTTGCGAGCATCGAACTTCGTGTGAACAACACCCTTTATTATTTTTGAGCTATTCACGGCCTGGCCGTGCTTGCATTCATGGGTGTGAATGGACTCTGGGAAAGCTACCGAGGTGGTCACAGCCAAGCCGTGCATCGGGTCACAGGCATGACGGGCTGCGTTGATCTGGGGTGAGGCAGTCACGGGTGGAGCTTGGGCAGCCATGATGCCCGTCACGGCAGTGCTTTCTTCCATGTGGGGTGGGGACTATGTCATGGCCGTGCTTGTGTCCTTCATGGTGTTGGGAAACCTTAGGGATTTTAAAATTTTATAAACATACTGATGCGGGAGCATTTTTCACAAGATATTTGACTTAATTTTGACTTAGTCAAATTTTGCATAATTATTATAAACCTTGATTGAACAGACTTAGTCAATGTTTATGTCGAAATTTTGAATGCAATTCTAATTTTCTTAATGAGGCACTAATATCTTGAAATTATTGATGATTACATGAGACCAAGCCAAGTGGATGCACACATCAAGTCTAGTTCAAGCTCAAGCCAAGAAAGTTTCAGCTCAAGCTCAATGGGATTTCAGCCCAAATTGCAGCCCAAATCCAAAGCCTTCTCATCTCAAGACCAAAGAAATGAGCTGCTCGTTGCAGCTCAATTGAAGAAGGATTGCGCATGAGGGAGACCCGCCAATGGAGAAAGGAGCAGCTTGCTTTACCAAGGGAGCAAGAGCAGCTTACTCAAAGAGGAAATGAACGTTGGAGACTTGCCTTGAACGTTGCAGCCAATGGTCACAAGCAGCTTCCAGCACATCTCCTTCCTGTGTTCTATAAG
Source organism: Costus lasius (assembly GCA_027563935.2). Classification (NCBI taxonomy): domain Eukaryota; kingdom Viridiplantae; phylum Streptophyta; class Magnoliopsida; order Zingiberales; family Costaceae; genus Costus; species Costus lasius. Next base: position 87,566,792 of record CM050450.1, on the reverse strand, counting down.
ATGTAATCTCGTCAATGTATTTACCAGTTTTAGACAAGATCTTGAAAGTGAATGGAAATGGTTTTCGTTTCTCTCTATCGGATGTTTCTTCCTCTCTTCCTCTGGTAGCTGAAGCTTCCATGGATTTGGAACTTCTTCACTATCGTCTCCTCTACTCTTCCATGGACTTGGAATCTCTACCGTGCTGCATCCTTCTCATCGCAACGCTATCCATCTTCCACCTCTGCCACGCTTAAACAACCTTCCGCCGCTGTCACATTCTACACCCAGCTTCTAGCCGAGTCCAGCCTTGGACTCTCCGTTCGCCTTGCCGCCAGCAACGATCCAACCGACGGATCGTCCACAAATTTCAACCACGCCTTCTACAGCTCTAGTCGAACCCCCAACCGGAGGGATCGCCCCATCCGACGTCTAGATCGCCGGAATTGGAAGATTTCCAGTGACGCCTCAGCTCACGCCCCTACTTCTGCCCTTCTCCACTGATCGCCGTCGATCTCCTCCGATCAGTCACCGATCGATCCCAAACTCCGGCCACCAGTTCGCCTTGGTCTGAAGAACTTCCAGTTGTAGCAGGTCAGGAGATTTTGCCATCTCCGATGATCTCCGACAACCTCTACATCCTCGCGCGTCATCCCCTGTTTCCGCCAGAAGCAGGCCCGCGTTAGCGCCGCCCACCTCCTAGCGCCCAGGCGTCACTGCCGGCCGCTGACCAGCCGAAATACATCTCTGCAGCCTCGGCCATGTTGGGGTATGCCCTTAAGGCTAATGTTTGAGGCCTTGGGATTGTAACAGTATCATGTATAAACTCTTATATTTATAAAGGCATGGTTGTTATTCAGTTTGTTACATTGTCTGCTCCAATAGGTGTACTTCTGAATAATGTCTCAAAGCTGTTTAGCTAGGCTGACATGCTGTAATGTCCTTAGTCGAGATATCTTGGTGAACATGAGACAACCTTGATATGATTGAGACTAATATGTATTCTAATCTTATAGGATGCTTCGAGCATGGAATAAGATGTAGACCCATGGGTACATTGGATGTACTGGACAGACCCTACTAGGATATTCAATTGCTTGTCACAATGTGAATAATCCTTGAATGTAACAAGTGGCACATTTCCTCTGACTTGAGATCACTTGTGTTTCTAAATGATGATTGTCATTGTTTTGAGGTAGTTCAATATCATTTGAAACATAATGATTATAGACTATCTTGGATGGTGAGCTTGAATCAGGTTAGGGCACTAGTGATAGATATAGGATTGCCGTCTCCATAATTGGAGTGTGATGTTCTAAAGGGGCCCCCCTCTGTATGAGATGATTGAAAAAGTGTATGGCCATACCCAGATGACTATGTTCATCTGATCTAATCATGCTCATCATATTGGAGTTACAAGCTTGACACGCTTGTGCAATAAGAACATCCAGTGGCTAAGGAAATTTGCATGCCTTGTGAATTGGATTCACACTTGTGCTGTGGTTTGGGTGTAGTCTTGGAAGACTCTTTCCTTTATATCGGGAGACAGTGATGTGTTGCTAGATACCCCTCACTGATCGTGATAACGTGAGTTATCGTTACTGACATTTAAAGGAAACCCTCAGGGTCGCACAAATTGATGATATGGCTTACTTAAGTCAGATCGTGTGGACTGAATTATTTGGGTTCAGTTTAAAGGGATTGTAATCTCTGATTATAAGTGAGATCTGGTCTGATCATGTTTGATTGATTAGGGCTTGAGATCGGTAAGCTTTGATCGAGAGAGTTGATGCTAGATCGGTGAGATCAGGAGCATCAAGAGATGAACGGTTAGATCTGAAACCTTAGGGTTTACAATGGTCTAGATCAAATCGCTTGGCTTGATTGGTCTTTGAACCAAACCGACATTGAACCAACTCATTGAATGAGCGCATGGTTCAAAGGGGGTGAGAGAAATGCGTTGGGGTAAACCCATGAACGCATAAGCGTTGGGCGGTTACTATTTTTGGTTTTCCAAAATTAGAGTAACGCACTACACGTTGGGGTGTAACGCTCTCTCTCGTTTGGATCACCTCACGTCGCCTCTTCTCTTGGGAAAAGAACCCTTGACGAAAGAGGGAGGTCTCGGCAAGCAAGCAAGAAACTCTCTTCTCATCCTCTTCACACGACAAGAACTCCTTAGAACCTTGCTAGCACAAGGAGCACTAAGGGAGTAGGCGACATCTTTTGTGTGCGCACCATTTGGAGGAGAAGCGCTTGAGTCTCTTCTTCCTAGACGCCATCCAAGCAATGGCTTTGGTAAGAATTAATTCCTTGATTCTTGTTTACAATCGTTTATAGTTGATCATATAACTGCAAAGATCCTAGAAACCCCCTTTCCGCTGCATGAAAAACTTCATATGCGCCTATCTAGGGTTGCGCTCCCCCTTGAAGGGGACCTACAATTGGTATCAGAGCGGTTTTGATGCATGTTTTATGATTGCTATCCTGTTGTGATCCTTGTATGCTTAGATCTTTCTTACATGCGAGACTTACATGTACATTGTTCATTCTTGCCGAAACTTGTATGTTTCCTTGGCGCATGTGTGTTGATAGCGCATCTATCATGTTGTTGTAGTTGTTTTTCTAAAAAACCTAATGACATGCGCGACTATCATTAGATCTAAGCCGCACCTACATTAAACCCTTAGACGGGTTAGTAGTGTTGAAGTCATCTCTAGTTATGATCCAACAAGTCTGATCAGACCATCTGACAGCCTAGATGGGTCGCCCAGATGGCACTTATGCGCAAGCATAAGGTGGCTATAGGTCGACTGCATCAAAGGCGTGTAGCGAGGTCTGGTTGAGACAACTAGTGAACACGCATGAGTTAGGCCCGGGGTCACACCCGCTTGCCAAAACTCATGTAGGTTGTTCAGCCCTAGCGCATGCATAATTGACCACTAGGTCGACTCAAGTCAGTTAGGACTTGGTGCATGCAAGGGCAGTGGATCTGACTAGGTCTGATGAGTGGATCCCTATTAATGGACCGTTGTAAGGTAGTAGGGCACATAAGGAAAATAAAATTGATGCCAATGGGTTTTTGAAAAATTTTATTTTCATGAATGGATCACATGTTGATTGTAAGCATATGCTTGTTTATTTAATCTTATGTGGGATGCCTAATTAATGTGTGCTGTGCTGGGGCCTGCGTGCCTGGTTAAAATTTGTAAATTAATTTTTATTGTGATCTACGCATCACATTGCATTTAATTTATAAAATGTAATTGACCTGCGAGTCAATCTTGTCTAGATAGATTAATTTGTAAATTAATCAGACAAGAGCACAGAGCACACTTGGCAGAGGCGCTTGCAGCAGAGGCTTGACCAGGTGGGAGGTCCAGGGTTCGACTCTGGGACCAGGCGCATTTTCCCTGGTAGGCGCACCTGAGCTGCAGATGGCGCTTGGGCCCTGGGTTGGGCCAGATGAGAAGCAAAAGACCCATGAAGAAAAGCAAGTGAAGACTTAAGTTTAATTTAAGGTCTAACTTAGGCTTAATGGGCTTTTACCACATAAGATCAGCATGCTTTTCTATTTATTGCTTTTATAATTAGAATTGCATGAGTTTATCTTCTGCTATCACCATAGGAATTGCATGATAGTCAAGAAGATAAAAGACCGTTAAAATCCAACGCTAAAATATCAAGCTCGTAAGCCTTCTGACGCGAAACCTCACTGTTCTGACTATCGTTGGAGCCGTGTTGTACCCACTCAGTGGGCACGTCCATCTATCTTCAGACGGTGCGGGATTACACCTGCGTGTTACAGAGAAGGGATTTATCGCTTCTCGTTGCTCAGCATAGCACGTGGTGGTCCAGGGAGTAGGTCGGGTTAGCTTGACCGTGTAGGCTACATATGTGGCGCATATGGTAGCACATGGAGGCAGCCATCTGTGGGGTCAGAGACTGTGTTGTACCAACTCAGTTGGCACAGTCTGCTGGATTGCCCAGATGAAGGGGAATCGCACGGGTTGGCGATTGGCAGGGACTGCCTACCAGAAATTAGTGCTTGTACTCTCTGTGCATCTTATCTCGCCTGAGCGGGACGCGGAGACCAAGTATGAAATCTGGATCCCATCTCACTAAAAGAGTTCTACTCTTTCGGGCTGTTTTGCTGGATTTTTCAGCCAGATAAAATAGTGAGAAAAAGAATCTTTCTTAAGTCCTGGATTGATTCTGAACATTGATACTGACCTTGCTGTTCTTGCATTGTTGTAGATACCTGCAGCAACGAACACCATGAGCTTCAATGTGCGATCCCTACTGGAAAGGGAGAAGTTTGCTGGGCCAAACTTCTCAGACTGGTTCGGACACCTTAAGATCGTTCTTAAGGCAGAGAGGAAACTGTATGTCCTCGAGACGGCTGTGCCGCCTCAACCCGCTGCGAACGCCGCAAGGGCGGTTCGTGAAGCTTATGAAAAGCATGTCAATGATAGCATTGATGTCGTTTGCCTGATGCTAGAGTCTATGACGCCACCGCTGCAGCGTCAGCATGAGGATATGTCTGCTATACAAATTATAGCGAACCTCAAGATGCTGTATGCTGCACAGGCGAGGACTGAACGCTATAATCTGACCAAGCTTTTCTTTCAGAGCAAACTGGCTGAAGGGAGCCCAGTGGGAGCTCACGTGCTCAAGATGATTGGGCACAAGGAGGCTCTAGAGAAACTGGGGCATACCATCAATCAGGAGCTTGCTGTAGACATTATTCTGCAGTCTCTCCCGCCCTCTTTCGATGCGTTCATCATTAACTTTAATATGAACAAAATCGACTGTACTCCGGCAGAGCTGCTGAATATGCTCTTGACTACTGAGGAGACTCTGAAGGGAAAGCCTTCGACCTCTGTCTTAATGGTTCCTTCAAGGAACAAGAAGAAGGGGAAGAAGGGCAAGGCCCCTGTCAAGAGTTACAGCAAGGCTCTGAAGCAAAAAGTTAAGCGGTCAAAGGAATACAGATGTTTCCACTGTGGCCAGCTAGGTCACTGGAAAAAGGACTGTAAAGCGCTCCAAGGAGACAAGAGGGGAAGCATCGCTTCTGGCTCAGGTATTTACGTGACGGAAGTCATGGTTTCATCTTCTTCTATTTCATGGGTGTTGGACACTGCATGTGGAGTTCACATTTGTTCAAATGTACAGGAACTCAAGAGAAGAAGACAGGTGGGATAGCATGAGGTGGACCTTGTTAGGGAATGCCGGGTGTAATTTAAAATTTTTGCAGTCCCAGGACGCAGCGGAAGAAGCATTACACCCGAAACACATTCCACTCCCAAGGATCCATGCGAGGGAGAGAACACAAGGATGTGTTAGGGTTAGTACCTTTATTGCTTGTTAGGATGAAGGTGCCAAGTTGAAGACGCCCAAGTGTTCGTCCTCTACAAGTATCCACGCGTCGACCTTCTCAACGTTGCTCCCTTCCACGCTCGGTGCTAGCCTCGGGAAGAGAATCAAGCCTTCTTTTCACTTGCGCCACCTTCAAGAGAAGTTGCGCCAAGCACAAGATGTTAGCCGCCAACTCCTTGTCCTATTCTCTCCAAGAGAAGAAGGAGATGAGGAGTTTCGGCCCTTAGGAAGATTAAGAGGAGATTACACCGCCAAGTCCCTCTCCAAGTCACGCCAAGAGGATAGAAAGGAGAGGACTTGCGGTTACATGTTGGAAGAAGGATTGCGCCAAGATGATGTTGTCGCCCTCTAGCCTTGCTCACGCCTCTCTACGTTGGTTCACACTTCCAAGAAGTCGACCTTAGAAAGGGGCAACTAAGGTCCCTTTTATAAGCCAAGGGGCGGTTTATTAAGGGCTAAGATCATGCCAAGTGGGCGGCTAGGATGAGAGGGGTTTGTGGTAAGGAAAGTCTCCAAGACTTTTCCATAAACCTCATTCAACCTATCCTTATTTGCCCAATTGTCATATCAGCCCAAGACATGCCTTAGAGGCATTCTTTCCATCCAAGGAGAAGGGTTAGGCGCAACATGCATGAAGAATTCGTCCAAGGGTGGTGTCATGAGAGAAATTAGGGTTTGAGGTAAGGTAAGTCTCCAAGACATTACCATATACCTCTTCCCTATATCCATATGCGCCCAAGCTCTTTCCAAAAGAGCCACCAAGCCATATCAGCCCCAAGACTTGCCTTAGAGGCAAGTATTCCATCCAAGGAAGAGGGGCTAGGCGCCCTTTACTTCCATAATGAAGCAAAGGCGCCTCCCTCACCCCATTATGCCCCTAGGCGCCAATGGGGTGAGATTTCTCCCCATTATACCCTTTTATCCCAATTCCTCTTCATGACAACTAATTATTGGGCCTCATTGGATAATGAGCTAGCCCAAACTTCATGGTATGGGTTGATTAAGCCATTGGATCCAATCCAATGCAACCCTAATCCAAATGTGACCAATCTAGGTCAATTTCGGGTCAACCTGCCAAAAATGAAGTTTGGCTCCAATAACTTTCTTCCAACTCATCAGGCCCATTGGCGCTGATGAAATCTTCCAAATTGATCCAAGTTATCCAATAACTTGATCCTAAGGCTTCTGAATAAAGCAACGTCAAGAGTCTATTGCGTGTGACCCGGTAGGATCCATATGACGATGGCAATGATGTAAACATCATAAGTAGTGAGGGGTATCTAGCAACACATCACTACTACCCATGTCATAGGACTTAAGTCATTATGGCAACGACTCCTAACAAGCAACGAGGATTCCCATTGCATTACAGATCCCTTTGCCTAAGCTGATATCCTGCCATTGGATTAGTCTCAAGTTTATTATCCAATGCATTGGTCATGACTCAACAAGTGTGGCCACACTTTCCTGTCATGCACCAATAAGGTGGGGCGCCCCGTGGTGGATATCATGCTTCCTCGGAAGGAAGGGGCAAATCCTACTATTGGTCATCCATGTCTCTACGTGACTTATGACATGCCCAATGACAGTCGTTTTGATCTCCCAATTACGGAGAGACGTAAGACTGTATTAAAGCATACCCTTCATCAAGTCTAGACATGAATACCTCAAGTCTAAGGATCAATGCAAAACTCTTGCATGTGAGATTGACTCGTTGACTAGACAAGTCAATCCTCACGGTGGATCACTCCAGTGCATCCAATGCACCTGTATGTCTGCGTTACTGTGCCCTGCACCTAACCAGCCCATACACCAGTCTCACATGTACCAAAGCTGTCCCATATCTGCTAAGGTACCTTGACTGGGGATAGCTTGTGAGAATGGATCCAATCCAAACTCCTGGGACATTATATATGCAACTCAATACATCTATGCAGGTAGAGAAGTCTGCATAATAACGACCATGCCTTTAATAATTCTATCAAAGTACTTTCATAACAATGCCTGACCATGTCCATACATTGGTCTGCAGGGCATATACACCAACAATCTCCCACTTGCACTAAGACCAAGGGCAACTGATGTTTAATCAGTTCCTATGTCTCTAGTATGACTTATTTAGCTTCCGCTGCGCTAGAGGCTACGTCAGTGGGTTTTTCCAGATTGCTATCTGTGTTTATTTTAACTAGTTTGAATCAACATCTTTATCCATGATCTCCAAGATCAAATGATATTGCTGCAGTACATACTTGAGTGCTAAGTTCCTTTACACATGCTTACGGCCCCCAGTAAGAACTATACTGGACCATCAAGCACCAGGGACTAAATCAAGTTCAAATGAAGCTGCTTCCTTTGCTGCCACAAGAAGCTGCAATGTACTCAGCCTTAATTGTAGAATTTGCCACTATGGTTTGCATAAAGCTCTTTCAGCCTACAACACCACATCAAGGCAAAACACAAATCCTAGCTGTGAACGATAGTCATTAGACTGGAACGAAGTGTCAGTGTACCCTTGTACACAAAGTTCTTCCTGTCTATCATAGACTAAAATTCAATCCTTTATACTTCCCAAGTACGAAGGGTTGCTTTCACAGCTATCCAGTGTCAAAGACTAGGATCTCATTGAAACTTTCTGGACATGCTCCAAGCACTTGCCACAAATGGTCTTGTGTACCATACACAAAACATGATCTATCCTGTACCCAATGTAACAGGATTTTAGACCCATGTTATTACTCTCCAGCTATGTCAAAAGACATAGCATCCTCGTGAGAGTTAGACCATATTTTCCTGGAAGGTATCAATATTTGGAATCATCCAATATAAACCTCTCCAGAAACTCTTGGATGAACATAGATTGACTAAAGGGCAATGACTTTCTTAGATCTCCGTCTATAGATCCTCATGCCTAGGATGTAGGCATCATTCCCTAGATCATTCTTCTCGAAATACATCTCAAGCCTTTTCTTCACCATGTGAGGAGCTGAGATGTCATTCCATGTGAGGAGAATATCATCAATCATCTAGAACAAGAAACATTGTGATGCTCCCACTGATCTTCTTGTAAACACAGGATACTTGTATAATACCATACATATCTTTATGGCGATTGTATGAAAACATTTTGGCTATTTCCATCTAGACATCCTCTTCCAGACGTCCATTAAGAAAAGCAATTTTCATAACAACACGCTATAACAGAACATGTAATTATAATAAGTAGATACCTAATGGACTCAAACAAAGCTATCGGTGAAAAATTTCATCACTATCCACCCAGTGGATTTATCTGAAATTTCATTCACTAACTTGTCATTATAGGTAACAATGTTACTTTCCATGTCTATCTTCTAAGAAGATCCATATATAGCCTCTGGGTGTTACCCCTTTGGCGGCTCAATCAAGTCCCACACTTGATTAGCAGACATGTAGTCCATTACGTTTCTTATGGCGCTTAGCCATTTCTTGGAATCTAGTCCACTGACCGCTTCCATTTCCTCATAAGTCTTTAGGTTCATCCTTGAAAAAATTCGTCATGCCTAGCATATCGAATCGATCCAGACTCATGTGATTCCTGTGTTACTTGAACCTCAGGTTGACCTTTAACCTGCATGTGTGATTCTACTCTCCATTTGTGTCTAACTGTATTGTGGTTGATTTTTGGACCTTGTCCTAATCAAATCTACTCCCACTAGCTTCTTTCAAAAAGGACATCTCCTCAAGAAGGACAGCAGTTTGAGCAACAAATATTTTTGTTCTCATCGGGATAGAAATAGCACTCTTAGTGCCCCACACACACACACTATGGAGTGTCAGAACAGTTGATTGCATGGCCTCTAAAGGAAGTAAATTTGCATGACTATTCAAAGGTGGAACCACATCCAATGTGTTCCCTTTTCTTTCTTTGAATTTCATCACACAGTTGTGGTGTCCCAAGTAAGCTGTGAGACAACCCCACACTCCTCAAGATAGTCATCACATTTTTCACTTCCCACTTTGATCCAATCAAAGGGTTTTAATAGATTCTCCAATTCGATTCTATACTTCATTTCTTAACTTCTTGGATTTCTCCAAAGTTACGTGTTGGATATGACATATCCCAACTTAATGAAGTATACCACTTAGTGCTTGTCTCCATGGGTCTACACACATTGCTGTGCACTAGATCCAACAAACATCTAACCTCTCTCTCCTTCCTAAATGAAGGTAGCATCTGCCATCTTGTCCATTAGACAAGGCTCACATATATCATAACCCTGAAAGGATAATAATCCCAATAGTCCATGGACTTTTGGATGTGACTTTTGTCTTATGGCCCAAGAGACAATGCAAAGAGATGGTATTGATTGAATCATTGGATTTGATCTATTCAGTGTTACACATAGAACTATAAGCTATTATCAATTGTACTACTACTATAGAACATTCCAGATTTAAAGAAATACCAATTTATTTCAAACTGAAAATCCATTCAAAATAATGGACATAATGTTCTAATACAAAAGCTAGTACATAATAGCAAAGTTCTAGATAAAGTCTCCAAGGCAGTGAGATGACATCAACAGCAGCATCCAATGCTCCGTCCCTGACTCGAAAGTCGATCCCACCAAGCCTTATTGTCCTACTTCTTTTGAGCTCCTGCATATGAAAAACATATGTAAGCTCCTCATGCGATACCCAGTACCCATGAATAAGAAGTAGACATAAAGACCTCAGTAACACAATACCTGAAGCAGATGGATAACATCCCTTCTTTTGTGCCATGCTCTTCCTGGGCCTTAATACATCCTGAAATTTCCATGCATTCCCAGTCTTCCGAAGTTTTAGCTTCGAAGATACGGAACCATAGTCATTCCTGGATTCAGGCAAATACCCAGAAGATCCAACAACACTCTCTTTATTACTATTTGAAGTGCCTGGTGTGAAGAGACGTCGAAGATGTATGATCATATCATAAATCCCCATCTCATCACACTCAAACTGGACCTCAGGGGTCATGCACCTCAAAATAAGAGCAGTGTAATGTTCACTATCCACACAATGTTCAAGATAGACATTCCACTCCCACTCTGTACAAAAATATATACAGGGCTGGGTTGGAGGTCTTTCAAGAAGATAGACCATATTCTCATGTTCTAGAAGTTTGGACAAAAGTCTGAACCATCTTGTCCAATTTGTTCCATCCAGTTTATTTTTAAGAAGTTTCAATCTAGGTTCAGGAGATGGAATCATCTACAATAAGCAAACAAGCAAAATAAGTACTATGATAAAGCATTTAACAAGGACTTTAAATTAAATGCTTTACTCCCACTATTTCCTTAACAAGTTGATAACTCTCAAAACTCAACTTGGAAATACATGAGTAGGATCCTAATTTCACGCGAGGTCTCCGCGACTCACGAGGGTGAGTTGAGATGCACAGAGAGTCCCATGCTTCCTTAGGTAGGCATGCCAGCCAATTGTGCCGTGCACAATTCCTCTTAGTTAAGACAGACTAGGCGCCCTGTGTCCAGCAAGGGCTGGATACAACACAGAACCCTATCCTCTCAACAGCTGCCTCTAGTGATTCATCATGTCAGTGACATATGAAAAACTAGTCAAGTCTGGTCCTAACCGTTATGCCCAGGGCCAACGAATTTCCTTGCGAAGGCACGCCCAGGTTAAAACTGGACTGGGGAAATCATTGTCACCACACACCTCCTAAAGATAAGTGGGTGTGTCCCACGAGGGTGGGAAACAGTTCACAACACCACCGATCGATAGTTTGATGAGGGCTACGCGTTAGAAGGCTATTGACTTGATATTTTAATGAGAGTTTTGCATGTTGATTTTATTCTTTTCTAGCATGCAGTTTTCCTATGGTTATGGCAGCAAAGGAAAAACATCACAGGCATGCTATGGACAGAATAATAAACCATCACAGGCATGCTATTTTGGTCGATATGGTCATAGCCCTTTTCATACATGTAACTTGTTACGAGCCATGTGACATGTTATCATGCATCCAAGGGTTGCGAGTCCCTTAAGCAGATCAGCCCATGCCAAAAGCCGAAAGCGTGTGTCCTTCCTTCAGCCGCAAGTCCATCACCATGCTTCCAAAGCTGGCGCCACTTCTGACTTCGATTGAAGAAGACTCCTTGTTGTCAAGATGAAGCCTTAACCTATCATCTATTCTAAACAAGATGAAAAATTCTTTTACAACAAGATAGGGAGAGAACCACGCGCAGGTGGAAAGAGATTTTACAAGCATTCATCACAAGTGGAAACATGCTTCCACATCACAACACAGGCCAATTTTGTGCTAAAATTTAGATCAAGTTTTAGGATGATTTCATAGACCCTATCGGCTGGCAGTTTTGTCAGATCAAGAGACCCGGCCAGTCCGAAGACACAATGCCCGTCCTACTTGACAAAACCACGTGCGCCTTTGGTCTTAAATCAACCATAAGCAAGAACCAAGTTTCGGCCACAAAATTGAGAAGAGAGGTTTGGATGAAAACGCTTTCTACGTGAAACGCGCATGGATAGAAAGAAAAATTTTCCAAAAATTTTTTCACACAAGCAAACATACACCTTGTGTTTCTCGCAAGTAGCTCTGATACCACTGTTAGGGAATGCCGGGTGTAATTTAAAATTTTTGCAGTCCCAGGACGCAGCGGAAGAAGCATTACACCCGAAACACATTCCACTCCCAAGGATCCATGCGAGGGAGAGAACACAAGGATGTGTTAGGGTTAGTACCTTTATTGCTTGTTAGGATGAAGGTGCCAAGTTGAAGACGCCCAAGTGTTCGTCCTCTACAAGTATCCACGCGTCGACCTTCTCAACGTTGCTCCCTTCCACGCTCGGTGCTAGCCTCGGGAAGAGAATCAAGCCTTCTTTTCACTTGCGCCACCTTCAAGAGAAGTTGCGCCAAGCACAAGATGTTAGCCGCCAACTCCTTGTCCTATTCTCTCCAAGAGAAGAAGGAGATGAGGAGTTTCGGCCCTTAGGAAGATTAAGAGGAGATTACACCGCCAAGTCCCTCTCCAAGTCACGCCAAGAGGATAGAAAGGAGAAGACTTGCGGTTACATGTTGGAAGAAGGATTGCGCCAAGATGATGTTGTCGCCCTCTAGCCTTGCTCACGCCTCTCTACGTTGGTTCACACTTCCAAGAAGTCGACCTTAGAAAGGGGCAACTAAGGTCCCTTTTATAAGCCAAGGGGCGGTTTATTAAGGGCTAAGATCATGCCAAGTGGGCGGCTAGGATGAGAGGGGTTTGTGGTAAGGAAAGTCTCCAAGACTTTTCCATAAACCTCATTCAACCTATCCTTATTTGCCCAATTGTCATATCAGCCCAAGACATGCCTTAGAGGCATTCTTTCCATCCAAGGAGAAGGGCTAGGCGCAACATGCATGAAGAATTCGTCCAAGGGTGGTGTCATGAGAGAAATTAGGGTTTGAGGTAAGGTAAGTCTCCAAGACATTACCATATACCTCTTCCCTATATCCATATGCGCCCAAGCTCTTTCCAAAAGAGCCACCAAGCCATATCAGCCCCAAGACTTGCCTTAGAGGCAAGTATTCCATCCAAGGAAGAGGGGCTAGGCGCCCTTTACTTCCATAATGAAGCAAAGGCGCCTCCCTCACCCCATTATGCCCCTAGGCGCCAATGGGGTGAGATTTCTCCCCATTATACCCTTTTATCCCAATTCCTCTTCATGACAACTAATTATTGGGCCTCATTGGATAATGAGCTAGCCCAAACTTCATGGTATGGGTTGATTAAGCCATTGGATCTAATCCAATGCAACCCTAATCCAAATGTGACCAATCTAGGTCAATTTCGGGTCAACCTGCCAAAAATGAAGTTTGGCTCCAATAACTTTCTTCCAACTCATCAGGCCCATTGGCGCTGATGAAATCTTCCAAATTGATCCAAGTTATCCAATAACTTGATCCTAAGGCTTCTGAATAAAGCAACGTCAAGAGTCTATTGCGTGTGACCCGGTAGGATCCATATGACGATGGCAATGATGTAAACATCATAAGTAGTGAGGGGTATCTAGCAACACATCACTACTACCCATGTCATAGGACTTAAGTCATTATGGCAACGACTCCTAACAAGCAACGAGGATTCCCATTGCATTACAGATCCCTTTGCCTAAGCTGATATCCTGCCATTGGATTAGTCTCAAGTTTATTATCCAATGCATTGGTCATGACTCAACAAGTGTGGCCACACTTTCCTGTCATGCACCAATAAGGTGGGGCGCCCCGTGGTGGATATCATGCTTCCTCGGAAGGAAGGGGCAAATCCTACTATTGGTCATCCATGTCTCTACGTGACTTATGACATGCCCAATGACAGTCGTTTTGATCTCCCAATTACGGAGAGACGTAAGACTATATTAAAGCATACCCTTCATCAAGTCTAGACATGAATACCTCAAGTCTAAGGATCAATGCAAAACTCTTGCATGTGAGATTGACTCGTTGACTAGACAAGTCAATCCTCACGGTGGATCACTCCAGTGCATCCAATGCACCTGTATGTCTGCGTTACTGTGCCCTGCACCTAACCAGCCCATACACCAGTCTCACATGTACCAAAGCTGTCCCATATCTGCTAAGGTACCTTGACTGGGGATAGCTTGTGAGAATGGATCCAATCCAAACTCCTGGGACATTATATATGCAACTCAATACATCTACGCAGGCAGAGAAGTCTGCATAATAACGACCATGCCTTTAATAATTCTATCAAAGTACTTTCATAACAATGCCTGACCATGTCCATACATTGGTCTGCAGGGCATATACACCAACAGACCTACGAGTTGGAAACGGGGCACGGGTTGCTGCTGTTGCTGTAGGAGACTATTTCATCTCTTTACCATCTGGACTTGTGTTAGAATTAAACAGTTGTTACTTTGTTCCAAGTATTACTAAAAATATTATCTCTATTCCTGCTCTTGTCAGGAAAGGGTTTTCCTTTGAATGCAATATTTCAAAGTGTATTCTTACTTTAGATAATATTGTTTATGCTACTGGTTCAATTAACAATGGGTTATTCATGTTGGACATGGAATGTTCTATACACAATATTGATAATAAGAAAGCCAAATATGCTGATGACAGCACCTTGCTATGGCATAGTCGTTTAGGACATATTAACAAGAAACGCATTAAGCGGTTGCATGATTATGGACTGCTGGGATCATTCTCCTATGAGGAGATTGATGCATGCAAAGCTTGTTTAATGGGCAAAATGACGAAGTCGCCTTTTCCTCATAAAGGTCAAAGGGCTTCAGGTTTACTTGACCTTATACACAGTGATGTGTGTGGGCCATTTAGTAAACATGCCAGAGGTGGCTATCAGTACTTCATTACATTTACTGATGATTTCAGTAGATATGGTTATGTCTATCTTATGAGACATAAAAGTGAATCTTTTGACAAGTTCAAAGAATTCAAGAATGAAGTACAGAATCAGCTTGGCCGAAATATCAAGGCACTTCGTTCTGATCGAGGTGGAGAATACCTAAGTCGAGAGTTTACTGACTATCTAAAGGAGTGTGGGATTATCTCACAGCTCACTCCGCCAGGAACACCGCAATGGAATGGTGTGTCCGAGAGGAGAAATAGAACGTTACTTGATATGGTTTATTCTATGATGAGTCAGGCTGCTCTACCTTACTCCTTTTGGGGATTTGCACTGGAGACAGCTGCAAAGGTACTAAACCGAGTGCCATCCAAGGCAGTTTCTAAGACGCCATATGAGTTATGGTATGGGAAACAGCCTAGCTTGACATTTATCAGGATCTGGGGCTGCGAGGCTTATGTCAAAAAGCTCGCCTCTGGAAAACTAGAGAGCAGATCTGAGAAATGTATCTTTGTCGGTTACCCTAAGGAAACTAAGGGTTATTATTTCTACGATCCCAAAGAGAACAAGGTGTTTGTTGCTCGGACGGCCATATTTCTTGAGAAGGAGTTTCTTCTGCAAGAGGCCAGTGGGAGAGAAATAAAACTGGATGAGAATCCAGAGGAAGGACAAAGTGGTCAAGCATAGTTGGATGAGCCTGAGCCGGTAGAACAGGTTACTGAACAACCTGAGGCTCAGATATCACGGGAACCGCGAAGATCGGGAAGGATCCGTCGATAGCCTGAGTGCTATGACGGAGTCTACATCATTGACAATGATGAACCCCTCACTTATGCGGATGCGGTCAGTGGACCGGAGTCAGCGAGATGGCTTGAAGCTATGCGCGCCGAGATGGACTCCATGTCAGATAACCAAGTCTGGGATTTGGTTGATCCGCCTCCGGGAGTTATCCCTATAGGCTGTAAATGGATCTTCAAGAAGAAGATTGACATGGATGGTAATGTGGTTACCTATAAAGGCAGGCTAGTTGCGAAAGGATTCAAACAAATCTACGGGATAGATTATGATGAAACTTTCTCACCTATAGCCATGTTTAAGTCTATTCGGATTCTTTTCGCGATAGCAGCATATTACGATTATGAGATCTGGCAGATGGATGTGAAAAGTGCTTTCCTTAATGGAAATTTGCAAGAGGATGTGTATATGACACAACCAGAAGGTTTCACTAATCCATCAGATCGTCATAAAATATGCAAGTTAAAGAAGTCTATTTATGGACTGAAACAAGCATCTAGAAGCTGGAATATTCGTTTTGATGAATCAATCTCTGAATTTGGTTTCATCAAGAACGAGGATGACCCGTGTGTATATAAGAGGTTTAGTGGGAGCGTGATTACTTTCCTAGTCCTCTACGTCGATGATATCTTGATCATTGGAAACGACATTCCTGAAATGCATGCGGTTAAGGCATGGCTAAGGAAATGTTTCCAGATGAAAGATCTTGGAGAAGCAGCCTATGTATTAGGTGTGAAGATCTACAGGGATAGATCTAAGAGGCTTCTCGGGCTGTGCCAGAGTACTTACATCGATAAAGTCCTGGAGAGATTTCATTTAGAGAATTCTAAAAGAGGATATCTTCCAGTCAGACATGGTCTGAATCTTTCGAAGAGTCAGTGTCCACAAACACAGACTGAGAAAGATGAAATGGACAATACGCCTTATGCTTCGGCTATTGGATCCATTATGTATGCGATGTTGTGTACTCGCCCAGACGTCGCTTACGGGTTAAGCGTGACCAGTCGATTCCAAAGTAATCCAGGTTTGGCGCACTGGATTGCGGTCAAGAACATTTTAAAATATCTTCGGAGGACCAAAGATATGTTCTTGATATATGGTGGTCAAGAAGAACTCAGTATTGAAGGATATACTGACGCTTCGTTCCAGTCGGACCAGGATGATTTCCGATCGCAATCAGGCTATGTTTTTAGCTTGAATGGAGGAGCAGTGGTGTGGAAAAGTTTCAAACAGTCAATCGTTGCTGATTCCACAACTGAAGCCGAGTATGTTGCAGCCTCAGAAGCATCCAAGGAGGCAGTGTGGATTTGTAAGTTCGTGAGAGAACTTGGTGTTGTTCCTTTGAGTGCAGATCCTTTGGTTATCTTTTGTGATAACACTGGAGCAATCGCACAAGCAAAGGAACCACGGTCGCACCAGAAGTCCAAGCACATACAGAGACGGTTTCATTTGATCAGGGAGATCATAGATTGTGGCAAGATCAAAGTCTGCAAGGTTCATACAGATGACAATCTGGCAGACCCGCTTACTAAGCCTCTGGCGCAGCAGAAGCATGAGAAGCACTGTAATAATATGGGTTTGAGATTTCTCAACCATTAGATTAAGTGCAAGTGGGAGATTGTTGGGGTATGCCCTTAAGGCTAATGTTTGAGGCCTTGGGATTGTAACAGTATCATGTATAAACTCTTATGTTTATAAAGGCATGGTTGTTATTCAGTTTGTTACATTGTCTGCTCCAATAGGTGTACTTCTGAATAATGTCTCAAAGCTGTTCAGCTAGGCTGACATGCTGTAATGTCCTTAGTCGAGATATCTTGGTGAACATGAGACAACCTTGATATGATTGAGACTAATATGTGTTCTAATCTTATAGGATGCTTCGAGCATGGAATAAGATGTAGACCCATGGGTACATTGGATGTACTGGACAGACCCTACTAGGATATTCAATTGCTTGTCACAATGTGAATAATCCTTGAATGTAACAAGTGGCACATTTCCTCTGACTTGAGATCACTTGTGTTTCTAAATGATGATTGTCATTGTTTTGAGGTAGTTCAATATCATTTGAAACATAATGATTATAGACTATCTTGGATGGTGAGCTTGAATCAGGTTAGGGCACTAGTGATAGATATAGGATTGCCGTCTCCATAATTGGAGTGTGATGTTCTAAAGGGGCCCCCCTCTGTATGAGATGATTGAGAAAGTGTATGGCCATACCCAGATGACTTTGTTCATCTGATCTAATCATGCTCATCATATTGGAGTTACAAGCTTGACACGCTTGTCCAATAAGAACATCCAGTGGCAAAGGAAATTTGCATGCCTTGTGAATTGGATTCACACTTGTGCTGTGGTTTGGGTGTAGTCTTGGAAGACTCTTTCCTTTATATCGGGAGACAGTGATGTGTTGCTAGATACCCCTCACTGATCGTGATAACGTGAGTTATCATTACCGACATTTAAAGGAAACCCTCAGGGTCGCACAAATTGATGATATGGCTTACTTAAGTCAGATCGTGTGGACTGAATTATTTGGGTTCAGTTTAAAGGGATTGTAATCTCTGATTATAAGTGAGATCTGGTCTGATCATGTTTGATTGATTAGGGCTTGAGATCGGTAAGCTTTGATCGAGAGAGTTGATGCTAGATCGGTGAGATCAGGAGCATCAAGAGATGAACGGTTAGATCTGAAACCTTAGGGTTTACAATGGTCTAGATCAAATCGCTTGGCTTGATTGGTCTTTGAACCAAACCGACATTGAACCAACTCATTGAATGAGCGCATGGTTCAAAGGGGGTGAGAGAAATGCGTTGGGGTAAACCCATGAACGCATAAGCGTTGGGCGGTTACTATTTTTGGTTTTCCAAAATTAGAGTAACGCACTACACGTTGGGGTGTAACGCTCTCTCTCGTTTGGATCACCTCACGTCGCCTCTTCTCTTGGGAAAAGAACTCTTGACGAAAGAGGGAGGTCTCGGCAAGCAAGCAAGAAACTCTCTTCTCATCCTCTTCACACGACAAGAACTCCTTAGAACCTTGCTAGCACAAGGAGCACTAAGGGAGTAGGCGACATCTTTTGTGTGCGCACCATTTGGAGGAGAAGCGCTTGAGTCTCTTCTTCCTAGACGCCATCCAAGCAATGGCTTTGGTAAGAATTAATTCCTTGATTCTTGTTTACAATCGTTTATAGTTGATCATATAACTGCAAAGATCCTAGAAACCCCCTTTCCGCTGCATGAAAAACTTCATATGCGCCTATCTAGGGTTGCGCTCCCCCTTGAAGGGGACCTACAGGCCACTCATCCCCATGCCTCTATAGCCTCCATCATCGACAGCTCGCGCCCCGACTCCCTGCTATTCCCATCTGCTACTATTTGTTTCTTTACCTAGATTTAACTTGATTAGCATTTTTAATGCAGGTAATTAACGTGCTAGGGGCCACTGAAACACCTGACGCTCCATACAACTTGGAAGAACATGTCTTGATCTTCATCCTGGACGACTTGGTTTCAACCGAGCGCCAACAGATCAACCTACGCATCCAAGCAAATTAAGCTGTTTGATAAAATTTTTGTGTTGATTTTCTTTGCTGATCTGATTAACTATTTTCTTGGAGATGCCCTATTTGACTAACTCATAATGATTCTTCATTTTTGCTACGCCTAAAAACAACAATATTCAGTCTTCTACTTGGTTTTACTAATTTTTGTTATGGATCCCTAGAACCATCTCTAAGGCATAACTACTTTTGATAATTTTCTTGCCCTGCATTTTTGGCTGCTGATTGAGTTTGGTATTTTTATTTCAAAATATAAAAATTCTAATCATGTGTTTGCACTGCTTTCAGATTTGCAAATTCTGATTTCTGCTATTCTCATTTTCTGATTGAGTTTAGCCTGCTTGCTGCGCTTAATTTCCATTAAACTACAACAGCTAGGATAACTATCAATACATTTCAGTGTGAAACACCTGATGCATTTGATTCTGATTTTCTTTCTAAATCCTGCACTTTAATTCTGAAATTTTCAACCTAGTTTTCAGCATTGTTTTCTCCAATCGAACTATATCAAATTGTAGTCATCCATCTCAGCTTTTAGCACCTACATGCGCCGCATTTTCATTGGTGTTTGCTGTCCTCTACGTGCTGAAATTCTGCTTTTAAGAACAAAAAAATCTGCACATTTGAATTTGAAAATCTGGTTTCAACCTCTCAACTATGAATTCTTAGCTTACTTGCTGCAATTGATTTCTATAAAACTACAGTTAGCAAAATCCCATCTTATCTTAGTTTTTTTTTCTGACTATTACTTCTGCACTTATCTCTTGCACTTAAACAATAGTCATTTCCAGCTTATTGAGTTTATCTTGAAAATAAATATATCTTAATTCAGTAGATTTGCATGCTTACTCCCTAGTTGTACCATAAACTTTTTATCATGCGTCACTTTAATCAAAAGGAAGTTATAGCTAGAATAGAATTATTAACTATTAGGGAACAATATAGGACTCTTATACATAGGCCTAATAGTTTTATAAAACAAAAATGTAGGGTTCTCACACATAGGTCTAATAGTTTTACAACATATGTTTGGTGCAATGGTTATAAAGGTAAAACTATTATTGATCATTTTGTCAAGTACAATATCATATCTCCTAGATCCCTTGAAAAATTTGGCCTTACCATAGAAAAAAATCCTAACCCTTATTGCATAACTTGGGATGATTTGACTACAACTTTAGTTGACTTTCAATGCTTAGTTCCTATTCAATTAGGCAATATGAAAACTGAAATTTGGTGTGATGTAATGAGTTTAGAAGGATTCGACATCTTATTAGGGAATGAATTCATGCGTTATTATCAAGGACATTATTTTCACAACCCTTGGAGTTATAGTTTTATTCATAAAGGGTTGCCACACATAATTCACCCTTATGATGAGTTAAGGGAGCAAACTAAAAAGTTGCAACATGAGTTCAAGGGGCAAATGAAAAAGTTGCAACAATCAATAGAGAAATTAAGAAAGCCCCACTTACAAGTTAAACAAGAGAGTCCTAATCCTCTAGAGTTCAACCAAACCTTAGAGCCTACTTTAGAACCTAAACCATGTCTTGATGAAACCACTAAATTTGAAGAAATAAATCATGAAGTACCATTACCTTCAATTTTAGGGCCCATACCCATAGGTTCTTTAGAAAACATGCCTCAACTTGAGTCTACCACATTTATTCCAACTAAGGAACCCATTATTAATTTATGTGAGAATCAATTGTCCATAGAGACTCCATTAGGCATAACACAACTTAAGTTTGGAACATTTATCATTGATGACTTGGAGAGCCAAATTGAACACAAGTCCATAGATCTTTATGAACCACACTTTAAACCTAAGTTAGCTCCTTTTGACATTGACTTAGACCCTCATTCTAAACCATTAGGAGAAACCTTAGAATTTGAAGATCCTATGAGCCTTGAGTCTTGTATCTAAAACCCTTCTACCCACACATTTAAGGCACACATAGAAACCACTCAACTTGAACATTTTGACTTTGTGATGCCTAAATCTTTAGAGCCAATTGAGTTTGTGATTGCCCCTCCCATGAACCATGACATGCAATATTTTAATTTTATGGGTATTAATTTCTCTCCAACACAACTCCCATTGAATGCATATGATTTTGTTATTCCTTCCTCTCTTCTATTTGGATGCTATAAAAGAAAACATGAGCATGCTAATCTAGCTTGTCCTAATATGAATTTTCTATCACCCTGCTTATTGATTGTGAGAAGTACATTAGGGGTTAAAACAAGACAAACCACTCAATTTATGCATGATCAACTTCTCTTCCTACCTATCCTCAAAGATGAATACACTTATAGGCCTCCACCTAAGCGCGATAAATTGTTAATTTCCATGCTAGTAGTTTAATTGTTGCTAGTCTTTTTTAATTAACCTAAGTTTCTCCAGGAGTAGAAACATTTGAACCCGGGGTGTATGATGCGGGAGCATTTTTCACAAGATATTTGACTTAATTTTGACTTAGTCAAATTTTGCATAATTATTATAAACCTTGATTGAACAGACTTAGTCAATGTTTATGTCAAAATTTTGAATGCAATTCTAGTTTTCTTAATGAGGCACTAATCTTTTGAAATTATTGATGATTACATGAGACCAAGCCAAGTGGATGCACACATCAAGTCTAGTTCAAGCTCAAGCCAAGAAAGTTTCAGCTCAAGCTCAATGGGATTTCAGCCCAAATTGCAGCCCAAATCCAAAGCCTTCTCATCTCAAGACCAAAGAAATGAGCTGCTCATTGCAACTTAATTGAAGAAGGATTGCGCGTGAGGGAGAGCCGCCAATGGAGAAAAGAGCAGCTTGCTTTACCAAGGGAGCAAGAGCAGCTTGCTCAAAGAGGAAATGAACGTTGGAGACTTGCCTTGAACGTTGCAGCCAACGGTCACAAGCAGCTTCCAGCACATCTCCTTCCTGTCTTCTATAAGATGTAATCTCGTCAATGTATTTACCAGTTTTAGACAAGATTTTGAACGTGAATGGAAATGGTTTTCGTTTCTCTCTATCGGATGTTTCTTCCTCTCTTCCTCTGGTAGCTGAAGCTTCCATGGATTTGGAACTTCTTCACTATCGTCTCCTCTACTCTTCCATGGACTTGGAATCTCTACCGTGCTGCATCCTTCTCATTGCTACGCTATCCATCTTCCACCTCTGCCACGCTTAAACAACCTTCCGCCGCTGTCACATTCTACACCCAGCTTCCAGCCAAGTCCAGCCATGGACTCTCCGTTCGCCTTGCCGCCAGCGATGATCCAACCGACGGATCATCCTCAAATTTCAACCACGCCTTCTACAGCTCTAGTCAAACCCCCAACCAGAGGGATCGCCCCATCTGACGTCTGGATCGCCGGAATCGGAAGATTTCCGGTGACGACTCAGCTCACGCCCCTACTTCCCTCCTTCTCCACTGATCGCCGTCGATCTCCTCCGATCAGTCACCGATCGATCCCATACTCCGGCCACCAGTTCGCCTTGGTCTGGAGAACTTCCAGTTGTAGTAGGTCAGGAGATTTTGCCGTCTTCGATGATCTCCGGCAACCTCTACATCCTCGCACGTCATCCCCTGTTTCCGCCAGAAGCAGGCCTGCGTTAGCGCTGCCCGCCTCCTAGCGCCCAGGCGTCACTGCCGGCCGCTGACCCGCTGGAATACATCTCTACAGCCTCGGCCACTCATCCCCATGCCTCTACAGCCTCCATCGTCGACAGCTCACGCCCCGACTCCCCGCTGTTCCCATCTGCTACTGTTTGTTTCTTTACCTAGATTTAACTTGATTAGCATTTTTAATGCAGGTAATTAACGTGCTAGGGGCCACTGAAACACCTGACGCTCCATACAACTTGGAAGAACATGTCTTGATCTTCATCCTGGACGACTTGGTTTCAACCGAGCGCCAACAGATCAACCTACGCATCCAAGCAAATTAAGCTGTTTGATAAAATTTCTGTGTTGATTTTCTTTGCTGATCTGATTAACTATTTTCTTGGAGATGCCCTATTTGACTAACTCATAATGATTCTTCATTTTTGCTACGCCTAAAAACAACAATATTCAGTCTTCTACTTGGTTTTACTAATTTTCGTTATGGATCCCTAGAACCATCTCTAAGGCATAACTACTTTTGATAATTTTCTTGCCCTGCATTTTTGGCTGCTGATTGAGTTTGGTATTTTTATTTCAAAATATAAAAATTCTAATCATGTGTTTGCCCACCACATCACATACACTGTGGAAGCAATCCCCGAAACAAGCCGGTCCCAAAAACCCAGAAGATCATGTCACGCGAGGGAATCGACATGGTGAGTAAGAGATGATACCTTGAAGTAAAGCAAAGGGATGTGATGTAGGCGCACAGGCGTGCACCCTCTGCAGTCTCACACACAACATATGCTCAAGTTCTCTTCTTTCACGCCCGGTGCTAGCTTCGGGAAGAAGATCCACGCCTTGGAAGTTCTCCTCAAGCACTTGCGCCACCCACAAGAGGGATGCGCCAAGAGGATAGGGATGATGGAAGATGCTGCCAAGGTCCAACCTTACAGTTGCCAAGAGGAGAAGGAAGAAGAAATCGCTAAGCTCCAAGCTTGCGAATATCTAAGAGGAGAGCTATCAAATTTTCCAACCCAAATCTTCTCCTCTCTTCTCTCTTTTATAGAAATCATGGTGATCATTCACATTTTGAATTAAATTCAGAATTAATCTCAAAATTAAATTCTGAAATAAAGTCTCATTATGACCCTTAATGGCGTGACTCTTCAAATTTAGAATTAAATTTAGATTTAAATTCAAAATTATATTCAAAATTAAATATAGAATTAAATGCATAATTAAATACATAATTTAATTCACATGATAACTGTTCGTGTATATGCCCTTGGACCCATTGTTGGTCCATCTTGTACTACTTGACTTTGATATTTAATATATCATTCTGGCATTGTCGTTATTATGCTATGTTTACATCTGCGATTATGTACAAGGATAATAATGTCCCTAGAGACAGATTGTATCTGTGCTCAAACGGTGTGTCCCTAGTCTAGTACCTGAGTGGATAAGGGACATCTCTGGTACATGTGATACTAGTATATGGGCTGGTTAGGCACGGGGTGCTAACGCAGGGGTATGGGTATATCAGTGGTGGATATACTGGACCGACCCGCTGTGAGGCTCTAACTTGTTGTCATGAGTTAAGCTCACAAGTGATAGGAGATGCATTGATCCCTTGACTTGAGGTCATTGATTCTTCTATATGGTTAGCGATATGCTTTAATACAACCAAATGCCTCGCCATAGTAGGGAGGTCATAACGGTTGTCATTGGGTATGTCATGACCCATATGAGAAGATCAATAGACAGATATAGGATTTACCTCTTCCTGCGGGAAGCTTGATATCCATGGGGCCCCCCTATGGTTGAATGACTGAAAGTGTGTGGCCACACCCAGGTGAAAGCCTGATTTAGTCGTGACCATGAGATTGGGTGAAAACAAAGTGGTGACACACTTTGTCCAATCGGATATCAGTTTGGCAAAGAGACTGTAATGCATCGGTATCTTGTTGTGATGATGGGGATGTCGATGCTGATATCCATTCCGAAGACTTGGGTAGCAGCGATGCACTGCTAGGTGCCACTCATTGCTTGTGATGACCTGATTTCTGAAGGGAACCCCTTTCAAGAGGGGGGCGAAACCCTAGTTGGCGCAAACTCGATAGGCAGCGGATTCAAGAATCGAAAACATGCAATATATGATCAACCTTTAAAACATGAAAGAAGGAGATGCGATTCATACCAATGCCATTTAAAGATGGCACCTTGGAAGATAGAAAGCAATGAAGATTTCCTCCTTAGGACGCGCACACAAGATGAGGATGCGCTTACTCCCTACGGAATATCTTGTGCTAGCAAGATTCCTAGGTGTCTTTGATCGCGTGAGAAGGGAAGAAGATCGCCTTTCCTTGCTTGATTCTCGAGTCTCCAAGACGTGAAAGAGAAGTCTCTCACGAGAGAGAGCGACGAGAGTTAGAGGTTGAGGCAACAAGAGATGCGCTCCCTGTAAACATGGGGGGCGTGGTTGCTAAAAATAGCCAACCTCTCTTACATGCGATCATGTGTTCATGCCCTCATGAACCAATCGCATTTTCCTCATTACTTTGAACCAAGCGCTTACATCTAGAGCCGGTTCAATTCGGTCTGGTCTATAAACCAAATAACCCAAGCAATTAGTCCAGATCACATTAAAAACCCTAAGGTGCTTGATCTGACCGTCGATCTCTTGATGCTTCTGATCTGACCGATCTAGCATCTGTTCTCTCGATCGAAGCTTACCGATCCCAAGCCCTAATCAATCAAACATGATCAGACCAGATCTCACTTACAATCAGAGATTAAATCCCTTTAAACTGAACCCGAACAATTCAGTCCACACGATCTGACTTAAGTAAGCCATATCATCAAATTGTGCGACCCTGAGGGTTTCCTTTAAGCGTCGGTAACGATAACTCACGTTATCACGACCAGTGAGAGGTATCTAGCAACACATCACTGTCTCCCGATATAAAGGAAAGAGTCTTCCAAGACTACACCCAAAAACAGCACAAGTGTGAATCAATTCACAAGGCATGCATATTTCCTTCGCCACTGGATGTTCTTATTGGACAAGCCTGTCAAGCTCGTAACTCCAATATGATGAGCATGATTAGATCAGATGAACACTGTCACCTGGGTATGGCCATACACTTTTCTCAATCATCTCATCCAGGGGGCCCCTTTAGAACATCACACTCCTTAAACAAGGAGACGGCAATCCTTTGTCTATCACTAATGCTCTAACCTGACTCAAGCTCACCATCCAAGATAGTCTATAATCATTATGTTTCAAACGATATTGAACTATCTCAAAACAATGACAATCATCATTTAGAAAACACAAGTGATCTCAAGTCAGAGGAAATGTGCCACTTGTCATAATCAAGGAATATTCACATTGTGACAAACAATTGAACATCCTAGTAGGGTCTGTCCAGTACATCCCATGTACCCATGAGTCTACATCTTATTCCATGCTCGAAGCATCCTATAAGATTAGAACACATATTAGTCTTAACCATATCAAGGCTGTCTCATGTTCACCAAGATACATCGACTAAGGACTTAATAGCATGTCAGCCCAGCTGAACAGCTTTGAGACATTATTCAGAAGAACATATATTGCAGCAGACAATGTAGCTAACTGAATAACAACCATGCCTTTATAAACATAAGAGTTTATTACATGATACTGATACATTCCCACAGGCCTCAAACATTAGCCTTAAGGGCATACCCCAACAATCTCCCACTTGCACTTAATCTAATGGTTGAGAAATCTCAAACCCATATTATTACAGTGCTTCTCATGCTTCTGCTGCGCCAGAGGCTTGGTAAGCGGGTCTGCCAGATTGTCATCTGTATGTACCTTGCAGATTTTGATCTCGCCACGATCAATGATCTCCTGGATCAAGTGAAACCGTCTCTGTATGTGCTTGGACTTCTGGTGCGACCGTGGTTCCTTTGCTTGTGCGATTGCTCCAGTGTTATCACAAAAGATAACCAAAGGATCTGCACTCGAAGGAATGACACCAAGTTCTCTCACGAACTTACGAATCCACACTGCCTCCTTGGATGCTTCCGAGGCTGCAACATACTCGGCTTCTGTTGTAGAATCAGCAACAGTTGACTGTTTGAAACTTTTCCACACCACTGCACCTCCATTCAAGCTAAAAACATAGCCTGATTGCGATCGGAAATCATCCTGGTCAGACTGGAACGAAGCGTCAGTATATCCTTCAATACTGAGTTCTTCCTGACCACCATATATCAAGAACATATCTTTGGTCCCCCGCAGATATTTTAAGATGTTCTTGACTGCAATCCAGTGCGCCACACCTGGATTACTATGGAAACGACTGGTTACGCTTAACCCGTAAGCAACGTCTGGGCGAGTACACAACATCGCATACATAATGGAACCAATAGCCGAAGCATAAGGCGTATTGTCCATTTCATCTTTCTCAGTCTGTGTTTGTGGACACTGACTCTTCGAAAGATTCAGACCATGTCTGACTGGAAGATATCCTCGTTTAGAATTCTCTAAATGAAATCTCTCCAGGACCTTTTCGATGTAAGTACTCTGGCACAGCCCGAGAAGCCTCTTAGATCTATCCCTGTAGATCTTCACACCTAACACATAGGCTGCTTCTCCTAGATCTTTCATCTGGAAACATTTCCTTAGCCATGCTTTAACAGCATGCATTTCAGGAATATCATTTCCAATGATCAAGATGTCATCGACGTAGAGGACTAGGAAAGTAATCACGCTCCCACTAAACCTCTTATATACACACGGGTCATCTTCGTTCTTGATGAAACCAAATTCAGTGACTGATTCATCAAAACGAATATTCCAGCTTCTTGATGCTTGTTTAAGTCCATAAATAGACTTCTTTAACTTGCATATCTTATGACGATCTGCTGGATTAGTGAAACCTTCTGGTTGTGTCATATACACATCCTCATCCAGATTTCCATTAAGGAAAGCTGTTTTCACATCCATCTGCCAAATCTCATAATCATAATATGCAGCTATCGCGAAAAGAATCCGAATAGACTTAAACATGGCTACATGTGAGAAAGTTTCATCATAATCTATCCCGTAGATTTGTTTGAAACCTTTCGCAACTAGCCTGCCTTTATAGGTAACCATGTTACCATCCATGTCAATCTTCTTCTTGAAGATCCATTTACAGCCTATAGGGATAACTCCCGGAGGCGGATCAACCAAATCCCAGACTTGGTTATCTGACATGGAGTCCATCTCGGCGCGCATAGCTTCAAGCCATCTCGCTGACTCCGGTCCACCGACCGCATCCGCATAAGTGAGGGGTTCATCATTGTTAATGATGTAGACTCCGTCATAGCGCTCAGGCTGTCGACGGATCCTACCCGATCTTTGCGGTTCCCGTGATATCTGAGCCTCAGGTTGTTCAATAACCTGTTCTACCGGCTCAGGCTCATCCAACTCTGCTTGAGCACTTTGTCCTTCCTCTGGATTCTCATCCAGTTTTATTTCTCTCCCACTGGCCTCTTGCAGAAGAAACTCCTTCTCAAGAAATATGGCCGTCCGAGCAACAAAAACCTTGTTCTCCTTGGGATCGAAGAAATAATAACCCTTAGTTTCCTTAGGGTAACCGACAAAGATACATTTGTCAGATCTGCTCTCTAGTTTCCCAGAGGCGAGCTTCTTGACATAAGCTTCGCAACCCCAGATCCTGATAAATGTCAAGCTTGGCTGTTTCCCATACCATAACTCATATGGCGTCTTGGAAACTGCCTTGGATGGCACTCGGTTTAGTACCTTTGCAGCTGTTTCCAGTGCAAAACCCCAAAAGGAGTAGGGTAGAGTAGCCTGACTCATCATAGAACGAACCATATCAAGTAGCGTTCTATTTCTCCTCTCGGACACACCATTCCATTGCGGTGTTCCTGGTGGAGTGAGCTGTGAGATAATCCCACACTCCTTTAGATAGTCAGTAAATGCATGACTTAGGTATTCACCACCTCGATCTGAGCAAAGTGCCTTGATATTACGGCCTAGCTGATTCTGTACTTCATTTTTGAACTCTTTGAACTTGTCAAAAGATTCACTTTTATGTCTCATCAGATAGACATAACCATATCTACTGAAATCATCAGTAAAGGTAATGAAGTACTGATAGCCACCTCTGGCATGTTTACTAAATGGCCCACACACATCACTGTGTATAAGGTCAAGTAAACCCGAAGCCCTTTGACCTTTGTGAGGAAAAGGTGACTTCGTCATTTTACCCATCAAACAAGCTTTGCATGTATCAATCTCCTTATAGGAGAATGATCCCAGCAGTCCATTTTCATGCAACCGCTTAATGCGTTTCTCGTTAATATGGCCTAAACGACTATGCCATAGCAAGGTGCTGTCATCAGCATACTTGGCTTTCTTAATATCAATTTGCTGTATTGAACATTCCATGTCCAACATGAATAACCCATTGTTAATTGAACCAGTTGCATAAACAATATTATCATAAGACAAAATACACTTTGAAATATTGCATTCAAAGGAAAACCCCTTCCTGACAAGAGCAGGAATGGAGATAATATTTTTAGTTATACTGGGAACAAAGTAACAACTGTTTAGTTCCAATACAAGTCCAGATGGTAAAGAAATAAAGTAGTCTCCTACAGCAACAGCAGCAACCCGTGCCCCGTTTCCAACTCGTAGGTCCACCTCATGCTGTCCCACCTGCCTTCTTCTCTTGAGTTCCTGTACATTTGAACAAATGTGAACTCCACATGCAGTGTCCAACACCCATGATACAGAAGAAGAAAACATGACCTCAGTCACGAATATACCTGAGCCAGAAGCAAAGCTTCCCCTCTTATCTCCTTGGAGCGCTTTACAGTCCTTTTTCCAGTGACCCAGCTGGCCACAGTGGAAACACCTGTATTCCTTAGACCGCTTGACCTTCTGCTTCAGAGCCTTGCTGTAACTCTTGACAGGGGCCTTGCCCTTCTTCCCCTTCTTCTTGTTCCTAGAAGGAACCATCAAGACAGAGGTTGAAGGCTTACCCTTCAGAGTCTCCTCAGTGGTCAAGAGCATATTCAGCAGCTCTGCCGGAGTACAATCGATTTTGTTCATATTAAAATTAATAATGAACGCGTCGAATGAAGGCGGGAGAGACTGCAGAATAATGTCCACAGCAAGCTCCTGGTTGATGGTATGCCCCAGTTTCTCTAGAGCCTCCTTGTGCCCAATCATCTTGAGCACGTGAGCTCCCACTGGGCTCCCTTCAGCCAGTTTGCTCTGAAAGAAGAGCTTTGTCAAATTATAGCGTTCAGTCCTCGCCTGTGCAGCATACAGCATCTTGAGGTTCGCTATCATGTCTATAGCAGACATATCCTCATGCTGACGCTGCAGCGGTGGCGTCATAGACGCTAGCATCAGGCAAGCGACATCAATGCTATCATTGACGTGCTTTTCATAGGCTTCCCGAACCGCCCTTGTGGCGTTCGGAGCGGGCTGCGGCGGTATCGCCGTCTCGAGGACATACAGTTTCCTCTCTGCCTTAAGAACGATCTTAAGGTGTCCAAACCAGTCAGAGAAGTTCGGCCCACCAAACTTCTCCCTTTCCAGTAGGGATCGCACATTGAAGTTCATGGTGTTCGTTGCTGCAGGTATCTACAACAATACAAGAACAGCAAGGTCAGTATCAATGTATAAGAATCAATCAGGACTTAAGAAAGATTCTTTTTCTCACTATTTTATCAGGCGTGAAAAATCCAGCAAAACAGCCCGAAAGAGTAGAACTCTTTTAGTGAGATGGGATCCAGATTTCATACTTGGTCTCCGCGTCCCGCTCAGGCGAGATAAGATGCACAGAGAGTACAAGCACTAGTTTCTGGTAGGCAGTCACTGCCGATCGCCAACCCGTGCGATTCCCCTTCATCTGGGCAGTCCAGCAGACTGTGCCAACTGAGTTGGTACAACACAATCTCTGACTCCACAGATGGCTGCCTCCATGTGCTACCATATGCGCCACATATGTAGTCTACACGGTCAAGCTGACCCGACCTACTCCCTGGACCACCATGTGCTATGCTGAGCAACGAGAAGGGATAAATCCCTACTCTGTAACACACAGGTGTAATCCCGCACCGTCTGAAGATAGATGGACGTGCCCACTGAGTGGGTACAACACGGCTCCAACGATAATCAGAACAGTGAGGTTTCGCGTCAGAAGGCTTACGAGCTTGATATTTAAGCGTTGGATTTTAACGGTCTTTTATCTTCTTGCCTATCATGCAATTCCTATGGTGATAGCAGAAGATAATTTAATCATGCAATTCTAATATTAAGCAATAAAAGAAAGCATGAATCTTATGTGGTAAAAGCCCATAGCCCTAGTGAGACCTTAACCTAACTTAAGTCTTCACTTGCTCTTCATGGGTCTTTAGCTGCTCATCTGGCCCAAACCTGGGCCCAAGCGCCATCAGCAGCTCTGATGCGCCCACCAGGAAATTGCGCCAGGTCCTAGGGTCGAACCCTAGACCTCCCACCTGGTCCAGCCACTGCTGCAAGCGCCTCTGCCAAGTGTGCTCTGTGCTCTTGTCTAATTAAATTACAAATTTAACTATCTAGACAAGAGTGACACGCAGGTCACTTACATTTATAAATTAAAACACAGTGATGCGCAGATCACAATAATTAATTTACAATTTTTTTAATTCAGGCACGCAGGCCCCAGCACAGCACACAAATAATATGAGCAGCCCACATAAGACTAAATAAACAAGCATATGCATCAATCAATAACCATGTGATCCATAAAAATTAAAATTTTCGAAAACCCCATAGGATCAATTTTAATTTTCCTTATTTGCCCTACAACCTTACAACGGTCCATTACTAGGGATCCACTCATCCAACCTAGTCAGATCCACTGCCCTTGCATGCACCAAGTCCTAACTGACTTGCGTCGACCATAAGGTCAACTATGCATGCGCCAGGGCTGAACGACCACACTGAGGTGTGGCAAGCGGGCGTGACCCCGGGCCTAACTCAGGTGCGTTCAGTAGTCGTCTCAATCAGACATCGCTACACACCTGTCTGCAGTCGACCTATAGCCACCATAGGCTTGCGCCAAGGTGCTATCTGGTCGACCCATTCAGGCTGTCAGATGATCTGATCAGACATGTTTGGATCTAACTTAGGGGTTGACTTCAACCCTAATAACCCGTCTAAGGGTTTTAATGCAGGCGCATCTTAGATCTACAATGAGTCGCGCAAATGATATAATTTTTGAGAAAAAACTACTACATGCGCCAACATACATGCGCAAGTAAAACATGAAATAAGTTTCAGCATGAAACATGTTATCATGATGAATTTCGCATGGTGAAGATCTAGAATACTTGGAACACATAATCAAAGCAATCATATAAATTTGCATGTAAACCTTGCGCTCTGATACCAATTGAAGGGAACCCCTTTCAAGAGGGGGGTGAAACCCTAGTTGGCGCAAACTCGATAGGCAGCGGATTCAAGAATCGAAAACATGCAATATATGATCAACCTTTAAAACATGAAAGAAGGAGATGCGATTCATACCAATGCCATTTAAAGATGGCGCCTTGGAAGATAGAAAGCAACGAAGATTTCCTCCTTAGGACGCGCACACAAGATGAGGATGCGCTTACTCCCTACGGAATATCTTGTGCTAGCAAGATTCCTAGGTGTCTTTGATCGCGTGAGAAGGGAAGAAGATCGCCTTTCCTTGCTTGATTCTCGAGTCTCCAAGACGTGAAAGAGAAGTCTCTCACGAGAGAGAGCGACGAGAGTTAGAGGTTGAGGCAACAAGAGATGCGCTCCCTGTAAACATGGGGGGCGTGGTTGCTAAAAATAGCCAACCTCTCTTACATGCGATCATGTGTTCATGCCCTCATGAACCAATCGCATTTTCCTCATTACTTTGAACCAAGCGCTTACATCTAGAGCCGGTTCAATTCGGTCTGGTCTATAAACCAAATAACCCAAGCAATTAGTCCAGATCACATTAAAAACCCTAAGGTGCTTGATCTGACCGTCGATCTCTTGATGCTTCTGATCTGACCGATCTAGCATCTGTTCTCTCGATCGAAGCTTACCGATCCCAAGCCCTAATCAATCAAACATGATCAGACCAGATCTCACTTACAATCAGAGATTAAATCCCTTTAAACTGAACCCGAACAATTCAGTCCACACGATCTGACTTAAGTAAGCCATATCATCAAATTGTGCGACCCTGAGGGTTTCCTTTAAGCGTCGGTAACGATAACTCACGTTATCACGACCAGTGAGAGGTATCTAGCAACACATCACTGTCTCCCGATATAAAGGAAAGAGTCTTCCAAGACTACACCCAAAAACAGCACAAGTGTGAATCAATTCACAAGGCATGCATATTTCCTTCGCCACTGGATGTTCTTATTGGACAAGCCTGTCAAGCTCGTAACTCCAATATGATGAGCATGATTAGATCAGATGAACACTGTCACCTGGGTATGGCCATACACTTTTCTCAATCATCTCATCCAGGGGGCCCCTTTAGAACATCACACTCCTTAAACAAGGAGACGGCAATCCTTTGTCTATCACTAATGCTCTAACCTGACTCAAGCTCACCATCCAAGATAGTCTATAATCATTATGTTTCAAACGATATTGAACTATCTCAAAACAATGACAATCATCATTTAGAAAACACAAGTGATCTCAAGTCAGAGGAAATGTGCCACTTGTCATAATCAAGGAATATTCACATTGTGACAAACAATTGAACATCCTAGTAGGGTCTGTCCAGTACATCCCATGTACCCATGAGTCTACATCTTATTCCATGCTCGAAGCATCCTATAAGATTAGAACACATATTAGTCTTAACCATATCAAGGCTGTCTCATGTTCACCAAGATACATCGACTAAGGACTTAATAGCATGTCAGCCCAGCTGAACAGCTTTGAGACATTATTCAGAAGAACATATATTGCAGCAGACAATGTAGCTAACTGAATAACAACCATGCCTTTATAAACATAAGAGTTTATTACATGATACTGATACATTCCCACAGGCCTCAAACATTAGCCTTAAGGGCATACCCCAACAATCTCCCACTTGCACTTAATCTAATGGTTGAGAAATCTCAAACCCATATTATTACAGTGCTTCTCATGCTTCTGCTGCGCCAGAGGCTTGGTAAGCGGGTCTGCCAGATTGTCATCTGTATGTACCTTGCAGATTTTGATCTCGCCACGATCAATGATCTCCCGGATCAAGTGAAACCGTCTCTGTATGTGCTTGGACTTCTGGTGCGACCGTGGTTCCTTTGCTTGTGCGATTGCTCCAGTGTTATCACAAAAGATAACCAAAGGATCTGCACTCGAAGGAATGACACCAAGTTCTCTCACGAACTTACGAATCCACACTGCCTCCTTGGATGCTTCCGAGGCTGCAACATACTCGGCTTCTGTTGTAGAATCAGCAACAGTTGACTGTTTGAAACTTTTCCACACCACTGCACCTCCATTCAAGCTAAAAACATAGCCTGATTGCGATCGGAAATCATCCTGGTCAGACTGGAACGAAGCGTCAGTATATCCTTCAATACTGAGTTCTTCCTGACCACCATATATCAAGAACATATCTTTGGTCCCCCGCAGATATTTTAAGATGTTCTTGACTGCAATCCAGTGCGCCACACCTGGATTACTATGGAAACGACTGGTTACGCTTAACCCGTAAGCAACGTCTGGGCGAGTACACAACATCGCATACATAATGGAACCAATAGCCGAAGCATAAGGCGTATTGTCCATTTCATCTTTCTCAGTCTGTGTTTGTGGACACTGACTCTTCGAAAGATTCAGACCATGTCTGACTGGAAGATATCCTCGTTTAGAATTCTCTAAATGAAATCTCTCCAGGACCTTTTCGATGTAAGTACTCTGGCACAGCCCGAGAAGCCTCTTAGATCTATCCCTGTAGATCTTCACACCTAACACATAGGCTGCTTCTCCTAGATCTTTCATCTGGAAACATTTCCTTAGCCATGCTTTAACAGCATGCATTTCAGGAATATCATTTCCAATGATCAAGATGTCATCGACGTAGAGGACTAGGAAAGTAATCACGCTCCCACTAAACCTCTTATATACACACGGGTCATCTTCGTTCTTGATGAAACCAAATTCAGTGACTGATTCATCAAAACGAATATTCCAGCTTCTTGATGCTTGTTTAAGTCCATAAATAGACTTCTTTAACTTGCATATCTTATGACGATCTGCTGGATTAGTGAAACCTTCTGGTTGTGTCATATACACATCCTCATCCAGATTTCCATTAAGGAAAGCTGTTTTCACATCCATCTGCCAAATCTCATAATCATAATATGCAGCTATCGCGAAAAGAATCCGAATAGACTTAAACATGGCTACATGTGAGAAAGTTTCATCATAATCTATCCCGTAGATTTGTTTGAAACCTTTCGCAACTAGCCTGCCTTTATAGGTAACCATGTTACCATCCATGTCAATCTTCTTCTTGAAGATCCATTTACAGCCTATAGGGATAACTCCCGGAGGCGGATCAACCAAATCCCAGACTTGGTTATCTGACATGGAGTCCATCTCGGCGCGCATAGCTTCAAGCCATCTCGCTGACTCCGGTCCACCGACCGCATCCGCATAAGTGAGGGGTTCATCATTGTTAATGATGTAGACTCCGTCATAGCGCTCAGGCTGTCGACGGATCCTACCCGATCTTTGCGGTTCCCGTGATATCTGAGCCTCAGGTTGTTCAATAAGCTTGGTGCATGGACCAATGGGCCTCCAAACCCAATGGGCGAAAAGCCCAGTTGGGGCGTAAGGCCTAATGGGCCTTGAGGCCCAATGGGCTGTCAAGCCCAATAGCCCATGATAATAAGTTGCCTGGCCCAATAGACATCATGGTGAATTAAATATTGTATTTAATTCTGGGAATTAAATCCTACATTTAATTCTGTAATTAATTCTGAGATTAATGTTGAATTTAATTCTGAATTTGAAGAGTCACATCATCAATGATCATTATTAGACTTTAATACAAAGTTTTAATGGGTCATTATGAGACTTTAATTCAGAGTTTGATTCTATAATTAATTCTGAATTTAATTTTATAATTAATGGTGAATTAATTTAGAGATTAATTGCGGAATTCCAAAGGTCTCAATGGAATTCCAAGGGTCACCACGTTTTCTATAAAAGAAGAGGGGGAGAGGAGTTGGTGGAAACACTTTGTCTTTTGGAAGAAATTCTCCCAGGCACCTCGTCTCTTCTTCCCTCTCCTTTGGGCGGCTGCAAGGTTGGACCTTTGCAGCATTCTTCCATCCTTCTACTCCTCTTGGCGCATTCATTGTGTGGGTGGCGCAAGATCTTGAGGAAGTATCCTAGGGGTGTGGATCTTCTTCCCGAGGCTAGCACCGAGCGTGGAAGAAGAGAACTCGAGCGTCGGCTGTGTGCGAGACTGCAGAGGGCGAACATTTGGGTGCCTACATCACATCCTTTATCTACGCTGCAAGGTATCATCTCCTACTCACCGTGTCGATTCCCTCGCATGACTCGATCTTCTGGGTTTTTGGGACTGGTCTATTTCGGGGATTGCTTTCGCTGTGCTTGTCTGTAAAAATTTTTAAATCCTCGGGGTTTCCCAACAGTGGTATCAGAGCTAACTTGTGAACTCAAACGGTGTTTTATTCTTTTATTGTATGCTCACATGCCATCTGAAATTCTTTGAAAATTTGCATATGCGCTAGGATTTTTCTAAGTAGGAAAAATAGTAAGTTTTTCGTTCCTAACATCTATTCGATCTCTTTAGTTTTTCGCTTTCTTCACATGGTGGGATAGACCCATATGTGAGAGAATTAATTTCTCCCCATGCATGTAGGATAGACCTACTGCGTGGGACTTGTCGAAGATTATGGGGCATAGTGATTGTCCTAATCTTGGCAGGTTTAGCATTGCAAGGGTAGGCGGCAAGCGTGCTTGGAGCATGCATGCGTCACTTGTAGACTCCTGAGAGAAACAAAAAATCCTAGATTTACGAATGGACGTTGAGGTTGAAAGACATGTAGCATATAGAAAAGCATGAGATGATTATGCATCGTGTTGTGGTCATAGTCAAGCCCCTTGTATGCCTGTGATGTATTCAGTGTGAGGCCTGCGTGCCATTTTTTCTTTTTGTTTTGTAAACGAACAAAGAAGATTAATGGCGCATCCCTCTTGGAGCTTACATCTTGGCGCATCAACCATGATGGTGCATCTTGCTTGGTGGCGCAAGTAAGGGCTTGGCCGAACCTTAGGGTTTGTGTGCTATCCCTCTTGGCATAAGCATGATGGCGCATCATGCATGGAGGAGCCATCAAGGTCTTGGCCGAACCCTTGGGTTTGTGTGCTATGCCTTGGTGTGGAGGACCTTGAAGCCGCACTTGAAGATAGAGCTTAGTGGCAGCTAGGTTAGGTCTTGTTGGGGCTTGTCACCTAGATCAAGCATTGAACATCCGTTGGCATGTGTTGGTTCAATGTGTTGATAAGGCTATGACCACATCGCTTGGTTACTGCTTTTGATATCTGCTAAACCATGCTTGGATGTGTTTTATTATTTTGTTATCACTTTAGGATTGCATGCCTGTGATGTTAGACAAAAGATAAAACTAAGAGGATGAGACCTCAAAAACCCTCATAAATAATATCAAGTCCTGTTATCGCTTTCTGATGCATAGCCCTCGTCAAACTATCTATCGATGGTGTTGTGAACTATTTCCCACCTCCGTGGGACACACCCATCTATCTTTAGGAGGCGTGTGGTGACAATGATTTCCCCAGTTGACGCAGCGGATGTATAGGATGGTTCCTTAGAGCAGTACTCTATGGTGGGGGAGACTTATGATGCGGAAATCCGGGAGAGGTGATGCGTTGCATTTATATAGTGTTTTTGCCTATGTTTTAGATCATATTTTGGGCTTATTTGCATGATTTTGTGCTACTTTTAGTGTTTTTATCTTACTTTGCACAGAATCTTCACTTTTCTTGATTTTTGTGAAAATGTAGGTAAAATGGCCTAAAAATGATAGATTTTGAGGGTTTTGAATCCAAACCATGATTCCCGAGAAGATCACGAGCTCACACATCAAATTTGGAGCGAAAACGGTGAAGAACACAACTTTCACGACCTTGGCCGTAATTACGGATCGGCCGTAATTATGCATTCGAAGGGCGACGAAATGCGGCTAAGTAAAATAGCTCACAGAAACTTTCATGGGTGAAGCCGTGAATCCATCACGGTCCATGAAATTTTCTGTGTACAAAGGCGCTGTACACACAGAAGCATTTACGGCCTCAGCCGTAATTCCATCACCGACCGTAAAAACGTCCGCTTTTCGTGTTTCTCACTCGGTTCGACTCCAAATTAAACCATAATTTAACCAAACTAACCAGAAACCTTCATACATGGGTTTTATACTGGTTAGACTATAAAAGGAAAGGCTTTGGAAGGGTTTCGGGGGCTTCTGGGCACGAAAGCAAAGGGTTGTAGCGGCGGCGGCGGCGGAAATCAGTTTTAGGGAAAAATTCCGGCGAGAGATCACGCAAAGGAGGGGTTTGATCGCTTCATCTTTATCACCAGATCAAGGGGAAGAGTTCTAATTACTATTATAGTGTCTCTTTGCATGATTTTTGAGAGTTTACATGTTGAATTCATCGATAAACATGTTGTTTGCTTTGAACATGAACGTGTAAGCCATATTTTTGGGATTTGGGGAATAGCCCGTTGACGATTTATGGATTGAATTTGTTGTTTAAATCTTTGACATGATTTTTTATAGTATTGATTTGATTAGAATTGTGTTATTTCGTAAATTACCCTGATCAAGTAATTTTACGTCTTAGACGTTGCGAGAAGGACCGGGAGGTGAATCGCAACGTCGGATCTATTCTTTTCAAACCTGTGAATCCGATCACGGGAGTAGTTCAGATTCACTTGAAGGATTACCATGGTTTTTCACAGAACTTAATAGGTCTATTTATGTTAATTGCCACGGGAGTAGGGAATTAATGTAAATAGATACCAGATTACACTCCGAGAGGAGGTAGTCTGTACCTTAGGAAAAATTCCTCTCAAAACTATAATTTTATGATTAAAGATTTATTTTTACTAAATTCATAATCGTCAGCATGGTGAAACCCTGAGTCCTGAATTTATCTAAATTGATTTTTAGCCAAAACCCTAAAACCACCTTTTTGTTTTCTTGCATTAGAAGTTTACGAAACAAAAACCCTATTTGAATCGTCTAGATATAGATCAATCGTGTAATCGGTACTTGACCGCCTGATCCTCGTGGGATCGATAATCTTTTATTTCTTCGATAAAAATCCGTGCACTTGCGGAGGCTATCAAGTTTTTGGCGCCGTTGCCAGGGATTAGGCCTGTCAATATTGATTTAATCATGAGATTTATAGACTAGACATTTTTTTATTATTTGTTTGTTTTTTTTTATTTTTGTTTTTATTTTTATTCTTTATAATTTTTAATTTTTAATTTTTTTATTTTTGTTTTGTTTGTTTTTCGCATTTTTTTATATTTTTGAATTTTATTAAAAAAAAATAATGTTTAACCAATGTCAATGGTCAAGTCAGAAATATGTGCCACCGGCGATGCAGACAAGAGAATATGTGCCGCCAGTTGTATTTCAATCACCTGCAGCAAGGGTAAATTCTTTTTCTCAACACACTGAATATATGAGAATGAAATCTTATGTCACTTGTGATATTTGTGGAAGTTATTATCATTATCCTTCTGAGTGTCTATTTGGAATTCCTGCCAGACCTGCCAGTTCTAATTTTTCATGGTACCAAGATGATGAGTATAATTCTAGATGGAAAAATCAGCAAACTTCTTTTTATGAGGATTTCTCAAATAATATTTTAGAACCACACTTTGAGGAATCTGAAATATCTATGCTAGAATCCATGCTTGAAAGAATTATGACAAATCAAAGTAAGAAACTTGATGATCTTAGTGGGATGATTGCTCAGCTTACTTGTCAAGTAGAATCTATATGTGCTAATACTAAAATGCTAGAAACCCAGATAGCACAGCAAAATTGTATACTTGAGTTTGATTTGGAAAGTGAGGATAATCATAGTATGATTGATGACACTGATAAAAATGACATAGAGGATGGAATCCAGGATAAATATGAGAATTTTGTAGAGATGGATCAATCATTAGTCATGACTCCTGATTGTGATTTACCTTATGCAAATTTTGATGATTTTAAAAATTTTGATGATTGTGATTTACCTTCCTCAAATTTTGATGATTTGGATGATTGTGATTTATTTTCTTCAAAAATTTACTAGCCATCTAGTCCCCTCTCACATAATGAAGTGTCTTGCAACACAAATACTTGGGACATGTTTGAAGAGATACATGAATTTTTTGAGTCTTGTGAGAAGAAAGATGATGAATTTAAAGATCCTCAAGAAAGAACTAATGATATAGATGGGGATGAAATTGACAGTGTTAAGATGAAGCACCCCTTTGAAGAAAAAGAAACTAAGGAAAAATATGAGAAAGATGATCTTATGCATATTGTACCATCAATTCTTATTCTCCAAGAAAATTCATTGAAAATTTGCATGATAGATGATAAAAAAGATGATTTTAAGGATAATGCTGATGAGGTGATTGAAATAATTTTTGAATCAAATTCAAGCACAGGTGGTACTGAAAAGATGATAACACATGAGATTCTTGATCACATTGGCATTGAGGTAACTGAAAAACCAAAATCACAAATTGAAAAACTTCTTGATAAATCCAGGGTATGAGATTTTTGATTTTAATTCCAATTTTCTTCCAATTGCTTATACAAATCTAAAGGAAGAATGCATGATTTTACTATTGGATAAATATAGAAAAATTATTGAGTATTCTTTGCATGATTTTGACTTTTATTTTTTTATGCATGTACTGGCCACTGCAATATGGATTCACCTGCTTAATTGGATATATTTGGTGGACACATTGATGCGACAAAGAAAAAGTAGAAGATTACATGCTCTCTACTATGGCATAGATTCACCAACTCCACCGTGACAAGAAGCTGTGGTCAAGCTAATGACCTTAAACAAGCGCTTTTTGGGAGGCAACCCAAATTTTTGACTTTTAACACTCTTAGTTTTAGTTTATAATTTTCTTTAAATTTTAATAAATTTTTGCAGCATGTATTGATGAATTTTTATTGATAGAAAATCTTTTAATAAGTTGTTTTATGTGCAAGAATTTTTGGAAAATTTTTACCTGAAGAAAAGGTATCCGACGAGACATTCACAGGTGTGACCGTGAGTCACTAACGGCCGTAAATTTAATTTTTGCAGATGGATTTAAGTCACATAAACTTTCACGGCCGCAGCCGTGAACGGCTCACGAACCATGATAACCCGATTTCTCATTGATTCCTTCCACCTCAGGCGACAGATCTCTGTTCCCGACCTTCCTTCATCACCAGCGACCCTTTCCGTTGATCTCCCGATGAGATTTCGGCCAGATATCATCAGGAAGCGCTGGACATTCGCAAGAACATGAGTTCGCCGCCAAAGGTTGATTTCATCATGATTTTTGCTCAAATTTGTGAGAATCTCTTTACCTAGCTGTTACATTTGGTTTCTCCATTCTTGAGTGAGATTTATGCAAAATCGTGGTTGATGTTTTTCTAGAGTTACTGTAGATTCACGATTTTTGCAAAAACTCGATATATTTGTGTTGGTATATGATGTTTGTGATTTGACATACATGATGGTATTTAATGTCTGAAACTTGTTTACATTATAAAATATGATTATCTTTGATGTAATAAAGTTTCTGGATTTTTCTAGGTCATGTTTCTGTCTTTTGATATAACTGTACATATTTTCGCTCATATTTTAAAGGGAACTCTTGCAACATTTTTTTTTGAAATCTATAATTCATTGATTTTAATGCTTATGTATATGCAACAATTTAAGTCTAGGGTGCTTTCATGTATTTTGATTGTATTCGAGCTTTATGGGTATGTATCCTGAATGTTTATGATTACTAAGGATAATTAAATTTGTTTAATCCTTAGTTTTAGACTTAGGAGACAATTTGAGTGATTGATTTGATGACTTAGGGAATTTTTGAAATTTCATATAGACTTGAATTGTTGAGTAAATTTAATTCTGGTATTGATAAAATGCATATGTGAATTGTTATATGTTCATGAGACACATACATATTATTTTGGTACTTGAAAGTTTAATTTATCTGTTTATGCTTGATGGAAATTTTTATGAATAGAAAATTGGTGATATATCTTTAATTTGAGATTTGCTCCAACTCCTCTAGTTGAGTGATCTGAAGTCATGAGTTATATTATTCCACGATGTGGTATACTTTAAATCTGTTGTGATCAAGTAACAGAGGGAGAACTTTTGAAACAAATATTTAACCCTCTTGCAGAAAGATCAACAACGATTTAAACACCATGCCACTGACCGGCTTTCTCCAGAAATAAAAAAAAAGAGAAAAAAAAGAAAGAAAAGAGAAGAGAATAAAAATGGAGAAAAAGAGAAAGTTGTAGGTCAAGTGGACAACTCCGCTGACTTTGTGATTGAGGCTATGGGTTAAATTATATTGCTTTGCAGTATACTTTAAACAATGTTATGATGCTAACAGGAAAGGGCACATAACTGTTTAAAGACCAAATTGTATTAAAAGTCTCTTATCTTTAACATGACCGAGATTCTTGAAATAAATTTATATCTATTGAGTAAGATGGATTTATTAAATTGAAAGTATATGATATTTAGTGTGTGAAGAATGAATATTACGACATGAATTGTGAATTTTATCTTTCTTGGATTGTAACCTCTTGGGAATTTATCTCTATTATGATTTTTCTTGAGTTACTTGAGTTCTGAAAGATTGATTGCTTAATTTGTGGACTAAGGATATTATTAAGGCAAAAACAAATGAGTGTTCCTTATCTTTACATTCTTTATACATATTGAGGTATTGCTTGAGGACAAGCAAAATTCTAAGTCTAGGGTATTTTGATGTGTTGCATTTATATAGTGTTTTTGCCTATGTTTTTGATCATATTTTGGGCTTATTTGCATGATTTTGTGCTACTTTTAGTGTTTTTATCTTACTTTGCACAGAATCTTCACTTTTCTTAGTTTTTATGAAAATATAGGTAAAATGGCCTAAAAATGATGAATTTTGAGGGTTTTGAAGCCAAAGCATGATTCCTGAGGAGATCACGAGCTCACACGTCAAATTTGGAACGAAAAGGGTGAAGAACGCAACTTTCACGGCCTTGGCCATAATTACGGATCGGCCGTAATTCTGCGTTCGAAGGGCGACGAAATGCGGCTAAGTAAAATAGCTCTCAGAAACTTTCACGGGTGAAGCCGTGAATCCATCACGGTCCGTGAAACTTTCTGTGTACAAAGGTGCTGTACACATAGAAGCATTTACGACCTCAGCCGTAATTCCATCACCGACCGTAAAAGAAAAAGTTTTGGAAGGGTTTCAGGGGCTTCTGGGCATGAAAACAAAGGGCTGTAGCGGCGGCGGCGGAAATCAGTTTTAGGGCAAAATTCCGGCGAGAGATCACGCAAAGGAGGGGTTTGATCGCTTCATCTTCATCACTAGATCAAGGGGAAGAGTTCTAATTACTATCCTAGTGTCTCTTTGCGCGATTTTTGAGAGTTTACATGTTGAATTCATCGATAAACATGCTGTTTGCTTTGAACATGAACGTGTAAGCCATATTTTTGGGATTTGGGGAATAGCCCCGTTGACGATTTATGGATTGAATTTATTGTTTAAATCTTTGACATGATTTTTTATAGTATTGATTTGATTAGAATTGTGTTATTTCGTAAATTACCCTGATCAAGTAATTTTACGTCTTAGACGTTGCGAGAAGGACCGGGAGGTGAATCACAACGTCGGATCTATTCTTTTCAAACCTGTGAATCCGATCACGGGAGTAGTTCAGATTCACTTGAAGGATTACCATGGTTTTTCACAGAACTTAATAGGTCTATTTATGTTAATTGCCACGGGAGTAAGGAATTAATGTAAATAGATACCGGATTACACTCCGGGAGGAGGTAGTCTGTACCTTAGGAAAAATCCCTTTCAAAACTATAATTTTCTGATTAAAGATTTATTTTTACTAAATTCATAATCGTCAGCGTGGTGAATCCCTGAGTCCTGAATTTATTTGAATTGATTTTTAGCCAAAACCTTACAACCACATTTTTGTTTTCTTGCATTAGAAGTTTCCAAAATAAAAACCCTATTTGAATCGTCTAGATATAGATCAATCGTGTAATCGGTACTTGACCGCCTGATCCTCGTGGGATCGATAATCTTTTATTACTTCGATAAAAATCCATGCACTTGCGGAGGCTATCAAGAGGGTCTTTAGATGAGGGAATAGAAAGCGTGCACAATCGATGGAAACCCGTGGAGAAAACCGATGGAAACAGTGCAAGATGTAGCTTGAGTAACACTCGGAGCGATAGGAAACCACGGATCGAAACTCTAACGGAAAATACTCACCTCGATCGCGGAGCCAATGTTTGTTTTTTGCATGCACACGCACACGCCCTTCACAATGCTATGGCAACCAACCAAGCTTACTCGTCCAAGACACAACGCAGCAAGATGAACATGCAAAGGACCCGGCGCCCAAGCGGGGTTCACCGGGTGTTTTGATTGAAAGC
This sequence comes from Costus lasius, assembly GCA_027563935.2. NCBI lineage: Eukaryota > Viridiplantae > Streptophyta > Magnoliopsida > Zingiberales > Costaceae > Costus > Costus lasius. The sequence goes on along the minus strand of CM050450.1, from coordinate 87,522,283 downwards.
TGAAAAGAAACGTACAAAGAGGTGGCGAGGGAACTCTAGGCGAGCTCCTCAGAGTTTTGCTGGACCTAAGGCCTTGCAAGAGAAGGTGCAAACTACAACGAAAACTGAAAAAACACACAGCCCTCCGTCCTCTTTTATAGATCAAGGGGGAAAGAGGGTCACAAGCTAAACATGTGAGGTAGTTGGAGAAGCCAACCACCCAAAACAAACTAAAGTAGGGTCAAGATGCCCTCTAACTACCGAAAAGTAAAGAAAACGGCAACTATTCCCTGGGGCGATTCCTTCATGCGAGGGGTGTGAGGCGTCGAGTGAGGCATCGAGTGAAGGAGTCGTGGTCGCTGTCCGGACCCAAGTGACACTACACCATCTCCGAGCAAGCAGCCACAAGGCAGCAAAACTTGCTGATGGTGGGCTGGTTCTGCACGTTGTTGGCGGTGTCGTGGGCTGAGTTGACGACCCGGTTGTTGTAGCGGTCGGTGGACTGGTCACGGTCGGCGGTCGAGTCTCGAGGTGGCCCCCGAGTGATGGTAGCGGGGGTAGCGGGTGAAGGGATGTCGTGCAAGCAGGAGAAGCCACATGGCCGGAGCGGATGGGGCATGTCGTGGCTGTGGAAGGGCTCTTCACTCCCACAAAACGGTCTGGAGGGTGCGAGGACCGCTGAGAATGTCGAACGGGGTGGAAAATCACCGTCTTTGGATTTCTGGATCTGAACACGGCCTGGCCGTGTCCATCATCATGGCCGTGTTCGGCATCTGATTTATGCGCTGAGGTGAACATGGCTGGTGGCAAGGCCGTGTTGGGGAAATGCGAGCTCGTCACGGCCTGGCCATGTTCAGCGTCACGGCCGTGTTCGTTGGGGGTGAATTCCATAGAATGTTGCGCTGATTTTACGGCGGGGCCGTAACCGGTAGTACGGGTCGTATTTTTATCACGGCCTGGCCATGTTCTCCATCACGGCCGTGTTCATTGGGGCCGAAATCCACAGAATGTTGCGCTGATTTTATGGCGGGGCCGTAACCGGTAGTACGGGTCGTATTCTTCATCACGGCCCAGCCGTGTTCGTTGGGGCTAAAATCCACCGAGCCCGACACGGCGGGTGCCACGGCTGTGTCGTAGACCGTGCTGGCGTTCGCGTCTGTCCACGGCCGTGTTTGCCGTCATGGCCCGGCTGTGTTCAGGGCACAGAGGGCTTCTGTAGCTAAAATTTGGGGGGCGTCTTCGTGAAATCCCAGGGAGTCTCCCCAAGCATCTTCCTTGGGGATGTGGTGTTCCCCATAGGCGTCTATGACTCCGTCAAGTATCCCGAGGGGGGGGGGGGGAGAATTCTCCGGAGGAGAATAGAGTGGAGATTCGTTAGAGGAAGGGGCGCCGGTGTGGCGGGGCGCATGATAGGGCAGGAGGTTGGCGACATTGAAGATAGGATTGTTGTGGGAATCCGCCGGAAGGTCAAGGACGTAGGCATTGGAGCCAAGTCGCCGTAGGATCATGTAGGGCCTGGCGCAGCATGCATGCAACTTTCAATTGGCTCGCGATTTCAAACGCTCAGGGTGGAGATGCACCATAACGAGCTCACCAATCTCGAAGTGATGTGGCCTACGATGCACGTTGTGTTGGGGTATGCCCTTAAGGCTAATGTTTGAGGCCTTGGGAATGTATCAGTATCATGTAATAAACTCTTATGTTTATAAAGGCATGGTTGTTATTCAGTTTGTTACATTGTCTGCTGCAATAAGTGTACTTCTGAATAATGTCTCAAAGCTGTTCAGCTAGGCTGACATGCAGTTAAGTCCTTAGTCGATATATCTTGGTGAACATGAGACAGCCTTGATATGGTTAAGACTAATATGTGTTCTAATCTTATAGGATGCTTCGAGCATGGAATAAGATGTAGACCCATGGGTACATTGGATGTACTGGACAGACCCTTCTAGGATATTCAATTGCTTGTCACAATATGAATAATCCTTGAATGCGACAAGTGGCACATTTCCTCTGACTTGAGATCACTTGTGTTTTCTAAACGATGATTGTCATTGTTTTGAGGTAGTTCAATATCATTTGAAACATAATGGTTATAGACTATCTTGGATGGTGAGCTTGAATCAGGTTAGGGCACTAGTGATAGATATAGGATTGCCGTCTCCTTGTTTAAGGAGTGTGATGTTCTAAAGGGCCCCCCTGGATGAGATGATTGAGAAAGTGTATGGCCATACCCAGATGACTATGATCATCTGATCTAATCATGCTCATCATATTGGAGCTACAAGCTTGACACGCTTGTCCAATAAGAACATCCAGTGGCAAAGGAAATTTACATGCCTTGTGAATTGGATTCACACTTGTGCTGTGGTTTGGGTGTAGTCTTGGAAGGCTCTTTCCTTTATATCGGGAGACAGTGATGTGTTGCTAGATACCCCTCACTGATCGTGATAACGTGAGTTATCGTTACCGACATTTAAAGGAAACCCTCAGGGTCGCACAAATTGATGATATGGCTTACTTAAGTCAGATCGTGTAGACTGAATTATTTGGGTTCAGTTTAAAGGGATTTGATCTCTGATTGTAAGTGAGATCTGGTCTAATCATGTTTGATTGATTAGGGCTTGAGATCGGTAAGCTCTGATCGAGAGAATAGATGCTAGATCGGTGAGATCAGGAGCATCAAGAGATGAACGGTTAGATCTGGAGCCTTAGGGTTTAATTATGATCTAGACCAGAGGGCTTGGTTTAATTTGGTATTTGAACCAAATTTAATTGAACCAGCTCATTACTTGAGCGCATGGTTCAAAAGATCAGAGATTTGCGCTTGGGTAAACTCATGGGCGCATGAGGAGAAGTGGTTTACTAATTTTAGAAGCCATGACTTCTAAATCGTGACCACGGCTCACGTTGAGGTTATCATGCTCTATTCTCGCCTCTCACTTCTTTTTTTCGGCGCTTCCTTGGGTGGCGACTTCTTCACGCATTAAGAAGGATTCGAAAAGGAGAGAACTCTCATCTCATTCCCTTCAACCGATCAAGAACCTTTTGAAGAGCTTTGCTAGCACAAAGATTCAAAGGAGCAAGCCATATTCATTTGTGTGCGTCACCTTTGGAGAAGGAACATTTGCGCCTTTCCTTCCAAGGCACCATCCGATCGATGGCAATGGTATGAATCTAATCTGATTTATACATTATAAGGAGTTGATCACATGAACTTACATTCGATCTTTTGAAACCCTAAGATTCCGCTAGAAAATTTTTGTTGCGCCTCCTTGCATGATAGTGAAGAAGATAAAAGACCGTTAAAATCCAACGCTAAAATATCAAGCTCGTAAGCCTTCTGACGCGAAACCTCACTGTTCTGATTATCGTTGGAGCCGTGTTGTACCCACTCAGTGGGCACGTCCATCTATCTTCAGACGGTGCTGGATTACACCTGCGTGTTATAGAGAAGGGATTTATCGCTTCTCGTTGCTCAGCATAGCACGTGGTGGTCCAGGGAGTAGGTCGGGTCAGCTTGACCATGTAGGCTACATATGTGGCGCATATGGTAGCGCATGGAGGCAGCCATCTGTGGGGTCAGAGATTGTGTTGTACCAACTCAGTTGGCACAGTCTGCTGGATTGCCCAGATGAAGGGGAATCGCACGGGTTGGCGATTGGCTGGAACAGCCTACCAGAGATTAGTGCTTGTACTCTCTGTGAAAGTCCCCACAAGGGGGTGAAACCCTAAAGCATTGGCGCATATGGAAGATGCAAGCAGCGGAAAGGGGGTTTCTAGATCTTGCATGCTATATGATTAACAAAAGGAACCCGATTGCATATAGAGAAGGATCATACCATAGCCATTTCTAGATGGCGCCTTGGAAGCAAAGATCGATCTGGATCTTCTCCAGAGGTGACGCACACAATTGATGTCGCCTACTCCTCCTTGCGATCCTTGTGCTAGCAAGGTCCAAAGATGTCTTGGTCGAGTGAAAGGGAAGAAGAACTTCTTGGCTTGGCGATTTTTCCCTATCGTCTCTTCCTCTCCTCCACGCGAGAATGCCCCAAGAGCCAAAGACAAGTTGGCGACAAAGCGTGAAGGCGTGAAGAGGGAGGACGTGAAAACGTGGTCACGTTGAGAAGTGCTATCCAAAAATAGCATATAACTTCTCCACATGCGATCTTGGGTTTACCCCAATCGCAAACTCCACTTCACCCTTGAACCATGCGCTCATTCATGAGCCGGTTCACTTGAATTTGGTTCAATAACCAAATAAACCAAGCCATAAGTCCAGATCACATTAAAACCCTAAGGTATTTGATCTGACCGTTCATCTCCTGATGCTCCTGATCTCACCGATCCAGCATCCATTCTCTCAATCGAAGCTTACCGATCTTAAGCCCTAATCAATCAAACATGATCAGACCAGATCTCACTTACAATCAGAGATTAAATCCCTTTAAACTGAACCTGAACAATTCAGTCCACACGATCTGACTCAAGTAAGCCATATCATCAAATTGTGCGACCCTGAGGGTTTCCTTTAAATGTCGGTAACGATAACTCACGTCATCACGATCAGTGAGGGGTATCTAGCAACACATCACTGTCTCCCGATATAAAGAAAAGAGTCTTCCAAGACTACACCCAAAAACAGCACAAGTGTGAATCAACTCACTAGGCATGCATACTTCCTTTGCCACTGGATGTTCTTATTGGACAAGCGTGTCAAGCTTGTAGCTCCAATATGATGAGCAAGATTAGATCAGATGAACACTGTCACCTGGGTATGGCCATACACTTTCTCAATCATCTCATCCAGGGGGCCCCTTTAGAACATCACACTCCTTAAACAAGGAGACGGCAATCCTATGTCTATCACTAGTGCCCTAACATGACTCAAGCTCATTATCCAAGATAGTCTATAATCATTATTTCTCAAATGATATTGAACTACCTCAAAACAATGACAATCATCAATTAGAAAACACAAGTGATCTCAAGTCAGAGGAAATGTGCCACTTGTTGCACTCAAGGATTATTCACATTGTGACAAGCAACTGAATATCCTAGTAGGGTCTGTCCAGTACATCCAATGTACCCATGAGTCTACATCTTATTCCATGCTCGAAGCATCCTATAAGATTAGAACACACATTAGTCTTAACCATATCAAGGCTGTCTCATGTTCACCAAGACACATCGACTAAGGACATAATAGCATGTCAGCCCAGCTGAACAGCTTTGAGACATTATTCAGAAGTATACTTATTGCAGCAGACAAGGTAACAAACTGAATAATAACCATGCCTTTATAAACACAAGAGTTTATTACATGATACTGTTACAATCCCAAGGCCTCAAACATTAGGCTTAAGGGCATACCCCAACAATCTCCCACTTGCACTTAATCTAATGGTTGAGAAATCTCAAACCCATATTATTACAGTGCTTCTCATGCTTCTGCTGCGCCAGAGGCTTTGTAAGCGGGTCTGCTAGATTGTCATCTGTATGAACCTTGCAGACTTTGATCTCGCCACGATCTATGATCTCCCTGATCAAGTGAAACCGTCTCTGTATGTGCTTGGACTTTTGGTGTGACCGTGGTTCCTTTGCTTGTGCGATTGCTCCAGTGTTATCACAGAAGATAACCAAAGGATCTGCACTCGAAGGAACAACACCAAGTTCTCTCACGAACTTACGAATCCACACTGCCTCCTTGGATGCTTCCGAGGCTGCAACATACTCGGCTTCTATTGTGGAATCAGCAACAGTTGACTGTTTGAAACTTTTCCACACCACTGCTCCTCCATTCAAGCTAAAAACATAGCCTGATTGCGATCGGAAATCATCCTGGTCAGACTGGAACGAAGCGTCAGTATATCCTTCAATACTGAGTTCTTCCTGACCACCATATATCAAGAACATATCTTTGGTCCTCCGCAGATATTTTAAAATGTTCTTGACTGCAATCCAGTGCGCCACACCTGGATTACTTTGGAACCGACTGGTCACGCTTAACCCGTAAGCGACGTCTGGGCGAGTACACAACATCGCATACATTATGGACCCAATAGCCGAAGCATAAGGCGTATTGTCCATTTCATCTTTCTCAGTCTGTGTTTGTGGACACTGACTCTTCGAAAGATTCAGACCATGTCTGACTGGAAGATATCCTCTTTTAGAATTCTCTAAATGAAATCTCTCCAGGACTTTATCGATGTAAGTACTCTGGCACAGCCCGAGAAGCCTCTTAGATCTATCCCTGTAGATCTTCACACCTAATACATAGGCTGCTTCTCCTAGATCTTTCATCTGGAAACATTTTCTTAGCCATGCCTTAACCGCATGCATTTCAGGAATGTCATTTCCAATGATCAGGATATCATCGACGTAGAGGACTAAGAAAGTAATCACGCTCCCACTAAACCTCTTATATACACACGGGTCATCCTCGTTCTTGATGAAACCAAATTTACTGACTGATTCATCAAAACAAATATTCCAGCTTCTCGATGCTTGTTTCAGTCCATAAATGGACTTCTTTAACTTGCATATCTTATGACGATCTGATGGATTAGTGAAACCTTCTGGTTGTGTCATATACACATCCTCATCCAGATTTCCATTAAGAAAAGCTGTTTTCACATCCATCTGCCAGATCTCATAATCATAATATGCAGCTATCGCGAAAAGAATCCGAATAGACTTAAACATAGCTACAGGTGAGAAAGTTTCATCATAATCTATCCCGTAGATTTGTTTGAAACCTTTCGCAACTAGCCTGCCTTTATAGGTAACCACGTTACCATCCATGTCAATCTTCTTCTTGAAGATCCATTTACAGCCTATAGGGATAACTCCCGGAGGCGGATCAACCAAATCCCAGACTTGGTTATCTGACATGGAGTCCATCTCGGCGCGCATAGCTTCAAGCCATCTCGCTGACTCCGGTCCACTGACCGCATCCGCATAAGAGAGGGGCTCATCATTATCAATGATGTAGACTCCGTCATAGCGCTCAGGCTGTCGACGGATCCTTCCCGATCTTCGCGGTTCCCGTGATATCTGAGCCTCAGGTTGATCAGAAACCCGTTCTACCGGCTCAGGCTCATCCAACTCTGCTTGCGCACTTTGTCCTTCTTCTGGATTCTCATCCAGCTTTATTTCTCTCCCACTGGCCTCTTGCAGAAGAAATTCCTTCTCAAGAAATATGGCCGTCCGAGCAACAAAAACCTTGTTCTCTTTGGGATCGTAGAAATAATAACCCTTAGTTTCCTTAGGGTAACCGACAAAGATGCATTTGTCAGATCTGCTCTCTAGTTTCCCAAAGGCGAGCTTTTTGACGTAAGCCTCGCAGCCCCAGATCCTGATAAATGACAAGCTCGGCTGTTTCCCATACCATAACTCATATGGAGTCTTTGAAACTGCCTTGGATGGCACTCGGTTTAGTACCTTTGCAGCTGTTTCCAGTGCAAACCCCCAAAAGGAATATGGAAGAGTAGCCTGACTCATCATAGAACGAACCATATCTAGTAACGTTCTATTTCTCCTTTCGGACACACCATTCCATTGCGGTGTTCCTGGCGGAGTGAGCTGTGAGATAATCCCACACTCCTTCAGATAGTCAGTAAACACATGACTCAAGTATTCTCCACCTCGATCAGAATGAAGTGCCTTGATATTTCGGCCTAGCTGATTTTGTACTTCATTCTTGAACTCTTTGAACTTGTCAAAAGATTCACTTTTATGTCTCATCAGATAGACATACCCATACCTACTGAAATCATCAGTAAAGGTAATGAAGTACTGATAGCCACCTCTGGCATGTTTACTAAAGGGCCCACACACATCACTGTGTATAAGGTCAAGTAAACCTGAAGCCCTTTGACCTTTGTGAGGAAAAGGTGACTTCGTCATTTTACCCATTAAACAAGCCTTGCATGTATCAATCTCCTCATAGGAGAATGATCCCAGCAGTCCATGATCATGCAACCGCTTAATGCGTTTCTCGTTAATATGGCCTAAACGACTATGCCATAGCAAGGTGCTGTCATCAGCATACTTGGCTTTCTTAATATCAATGTTTTGTATAGAACTTTCCATGTCCAACATGAATAACCCATTGTTAATTGAACCAGTGGCATAAACAATATTATCAAAAGATAAAACACACTTTGAAATATTGCATTCAAAGGAAAATCCCTTCCTGACAAGAGCAGGAATAGAGATAATATTTTTAGTAATACTGGGAACAAAGTAACAACTGTTTAGTTCTAATACAAGACCAGATGGTAAAGAAATGAAATAGTCTCCTACAGCAACAGCAGCAACCCGTGCCCCGTTTCCAACGCGTAGGTCCACCTCATGCTGTCCCACCTGCCTTCTTCTCTTGAGTTCCTGTACATTTGAACAAATGTGAACTCCACATGCAGTGTCCAACACCCATGAAATAGAAGAAGATGAAACCATGACTTCCGTCACGTATATACCTGAGCCAGAAGCGAAGCTTCCCCTCTTATCTCCTTGGAGCGCTTTACAGTCCTTTTTCCAGTGACCCAGCTGGCCACAGTGGAAACACCTGTATTCCTTGGACCGCTTAACCTTCTGCTTCAGAACCTTGCTGTAATTCTTGACAGGGGCCTTGCCCTTCTTCCCCTTCTTCTTGTTCCTCGAAGGAACCATCAAGACAGAGGTCGAAGGCTTTCCCTTCAGAGTTTCCTCAGTAGTCAAGAGCATATTCAGCAGCTCTGCCGGAGTACAGTCGATTTTGTTCATATTAAAGTTAATAATGAACGCATCGAAAGAGGGCGGGAGAGACTGCAGAATGATGTCTACAGCAAGCTCCTGGTTGATGGTATGCCCCAGTTTCTCTAGAGCCTCCTTGTGCCCAATCATCTTGAGCACGTGAGCTCCCACTGGGCTCCCTTCAGCCAGTTTGCTCTGAAAGAATAGCTTTGTCAGATTATAGCATTCTGTCCTCGCCTGTGCAGCATACAGCATCTTGAGGTTTGCTATCATGTCTATAGCAGACATATCCTCATGCTGACACTGCAGCAGTGGCGTCATAGACGCTAGCATCAGGCAAGCGACATCAATGCTATCACTGACGTGCTTTTCATAGGCTTCCCGAACCGCCCTTGCGGCGTTCGGAGCGGGCTGAGGCGGTATCGCCGTCTCGAGGACATACAGTTTCCTCTCAGCCTTAAGAACAATCTTAAGGTGTCCGAACCAGTCTGAGAAGTTCGGCCCAGCAAACTTCTCCCTTTCCAGTAGGGATCGCACATTGAAGCTCATGGTGTTCGTTGCTGCAGGTATCTACAACAATGCAAGAACAGCAAGGTCAGTATCAATGTTAAGAATCAATCAGGACTTAAGAAAGATTCTTTTTCTCACTATTTTATCTGGCTGAAAAATCCAGCAAAACAGCCCGAAAGAGTAGAACTCTTTTAGTGAGATGGGATCCAAATTTCATACTTGGTCTCCGCGTCCCGCTCAGGCGAGATAAGATGCACAGAGAGTACAAGCACTAATCTCTGGTAGGCAGTCCCTGCCAATCGCCAACCCGTGCGATTCCCCTTCATCTGGGCAATCCAGCAGACTGTGCCAACTGAGTTGGTACAACACAATCTCTGACCCCACAGATGGCTACCTCCATGCGCTACCATATGCGCCACATATGTAGGCTACACGGTCAAGCTGACCCGACCTACTCCCTGGACCACCACGTGCTATGCTGAGCAACGAGAAGCGATAAATCCCTTCTCTGTAACACGCAGGTGTAATCCCGCACTGTCTGAAGATAGATGGACGTGCCCACTGAGTGGGTACAACACGGCTCCAACGATAATCAGAACAGTGAGGTTTCGCGTCAGAAGGCATACGAGCTTGATATTTTAGCGTTGGATTTTAACGGTCTTTTATCTTCTTCACTATCATTCAATTCCTATGGTGATAGCAGAAGATAAATAAATCATGCTGTTCTACTTATTTAAACAATAAAAGAAAGCATGGATCTTATGTGGTAAAAGCCCATAGCCCTAGTAAGACCTTAATTAACTTAAGTCTTCACTTGCTTTTCTTCATGGATCTTTTGCTGCTCATCTGGCCCAAACCAGGGCCCAAGCGCCTACTGCAGCTCAGGTGCGCCCACCAGGTAAATGCGCCTGTCCCAGAGTTGAACCCTGGACCTCCCACCTGGTCAAGCCACTGCTGCATGCGCCTCTGCCATGTGAGCTTTGTGCTCTTGTCTGATTAATTTACAAATTAATCTATCTAGACAAGATTGACACGCAGGTCAATTATATTTTTATAAATTAAATAAATGTGATGCGCAGATCACAATTAAAAATTAATTTACAAAATTAAAGTCCAGGCACGCAGGCCCCAGCACAGCACACAATTAACATGGGCAGCCCACATAAGAATAAATAAACAAACATAAGCATCAATCAACATGTGATCCAATCAAGAAAATTAAAATTTTTTGAAAAACCCCATAGGCATCAATTTTAATTTCCTTATTTGCCCTACATCCTTACAACGGTCCATTACTAGGGATCCACTCATCCAACCTAGTCAGATCCACTGCCCTTGCATGCACCAAGTCCTAACTGACTTGAGTCGACCAAAAGGTCAACCATGCATGCGCCAGGGCTGAACAACCACAATGAGGTCTGGCAAACGGGTGTGACCCCGGGCCTAACTCATGTGCGTTCATAGGTTGTCTCAATCAGACATCGCTACACGCCTGTCTGCAGTCAACCTATAGCCACCAGGTGCTTGCGCACAGGTGCTATCTGGTCAACCCATCAAGGCTGTCAGATGGTCTGATCAGACTGTCTGGATCTAACCTAGGGGATGACTTCAACCCTAGTAACCCGTCTAAGGGTTTACAGTAAGGCCTTAGATCTAGTGTGAGTCGCGCAAGTATTTAAGTTTTTAAGAAAACCAACAACATACAAGCGCCAACTGAAGGTAACCTCATACATGCGCCATAAACAAAATACAAGTTTCGCCTATGATAACTTAACATGTATTTTCGCATGTAATACAGATCTAAGCATTGTTCGCAAACAAGGATCACAAAATGGCTTGCAATCATAAAACATGCATGAAACCTAGGCTCTGATACCAATTGAAAGTCCCCACAAGGGGGTGAAACCCTAAAGCATTGGCGCATATGGAAGATGCAAGCAGCGGAAAGGGGGTTTCTAGATCTTGCATGCTATATGATTAACAAAAGGAACCCGATTGCATATAGAGAAGGATCATACCATAGCCATTTCTAGATGGCGCCTTGGAAGCAAAGATCGATCTGGATCTTCTCCAGAGGTGACGCACACAATTGATGTCGCCTACTCCTCCTTGCGATCCTTGTGCTAGCAAGGTCCAAAGATGTCTTGGTCGAGTGAAAGGGAAGAAGAACTTCTTGGCTTGGCGATTTTTCCCTATCGTCTCTTCCTCTCCTCCACGCGAGAATGCCCCAAGAGCCAAAGACAAGTTGGCGACAAAGCGTGAAGGCGTGAAGAGGGAGGACGTGAAAACGTGGTCACGTTGAGAAGTGCTATCCAAAAATAGCATATAACTTCTCCACATGCGATCTTGGGTTTACCCCAATCGCAAACTCCACTTCACCCTTGAACCATGCGCTCATTCATGAGCCGGTTCACTTGAATTTGGTTCAATAACCAAATAAACCAAGCCATAAGTCCAGATCACATTAAAACCCTAAGGTATTTGATCTGACCGTTCATCTCCTGATGCTCCTGATCTCACCGATCCAGCATCCATTCTCTCAATCGAAGCTTACCGATCTTAAGCCCTAATCAATCAAACATGATCAGACCAGATCTCACTTACAATCAGAGATTAAATCCCTTTAAACTGAACCTGAACAATTCAGTCCACACGATCTGACTCAAGTAAGCCATATCATCAAATTGTGCGACCCTGAGGGTTTCCTTTAAATGTCGGTAACGATAACTCACGTCATCACGATCAGTGAGGGGTATCTAGCAACACATCACTGTCTCCCAATATAAAGAAAAGAGTCTTCCAAGACTACACCCAAAAACAGCACAAGTGTGAATCAACTCACTAGGCATGCATACTTCCTTTGCCACTGGATGTTCTTATTGGACAAGCGTGTCAAGCTTGTAGCTCCAATATGATGAGCAAGATTAGATCAGATGAACACTGTCACCTGGGTATGGCCATACACTTTCTCAATCATCTCATCCAGGGGGCCCCTTTAGAACATCACACTCCTTAAACAAGGAGACGGCAATCCTATGTCTATCACTAGTGCCCTAACATGACTCAAGCTCATTATCCAAGATAGTCTATAATCATTATTTCTCAAATGATATTGAACTACCTCAAAACAATGACAATCATCATTTTGAAAACACAAGTGATCTCAAGTCAGAGGAAATGTGCCACTTGTTGCACTCAAGGATTATTCACATTGTGACAAGCAACTGAATATCCTAGTAGGGTCTGTCCAGTACATCCAATGTACCCATGAGTCTACATCTTATTCCATGCTCGAAGCATCCTATAAGATTAGAACACACATTAGTCTTAACCATATCAAGGCTGTCTCATGTTCACCAAGACACATCGACTAAGGACATAATAGCATGTCAGCCTAGCTGAACAGCTTTGAGACATTATTCAGAAGTATACTTATTGCAGCAGACAAGGTGACAAACTGAATAATAACCATGCCTTTATAAACACAAGAGTTTATTACATGATACTGTTACAATCCCAAGGCCTCAAACATTAGGCTTAAGGGCATACCCCAACACTCTGTGCATCTTATCTCGCCTGAGCGGGACGCGGAGACCAAGTATGAAATCTGGATCCCATCTCACTAAAAGAGTTCTACTCTTTCGGGCTATTTTTTGCTGGATTTTTTCAGCCAGATAAAATAGTGAGAAAAAGAATCATTCTTAAGTCCTGATTGATTCTTAACATTGATACTGACCTTGCTGTTCTTGCATTGTTGTAGATACCTGCAGCAACGAACACCATGAGCTTCAATGTGCGATCCCTACTGGAAAGGGAGAAGTTTGCTGGGCCAAACTTCTCAGACTGGTACGGACACCTTAAGATTGTTCTTAAGGCAGAGAGGAAACTGTATGTCCTCGAGACGGCTATACCGCCTCAGCCCGCTCCGAACGCCGCAAGGGCGGTTCGGGAAGCTTATGAAAAGCACGTCAATGATAGCATTGATGTCGCTTGCCTGATGCTAGCGTCTATGACGCCACCGCTGCAGCGTCAGCATGAGGATATGTCTGCTATACAAATTATAGCAAACCTCAAGATGCTGTATGCTGCACAGGCGAGGACAGAACGCTATAATCTGACAAAGCTGTTCTTCCAGAGCAAACTGGCTGAAGGGAGCCCAGTGGGAGCTCACGTGCTCAAGATGATTGGGCACAAGGAGGCTCTAGAGAAACTGGGGCATACCATCAATCAGGAGCTTGCTGTAGACATTATTCTGCAGTCTCTCCCGCCCTCTTTCGATGCGTTCATCATTAACTTTAATATGAACAAAATCGACTGTATTCCGGCAGAGCTGCTGAATATGCTCTTGACTACTGAGGAGACTCTGAAGGGAAAGCCTTCGACCTCTGTCTTAATGGTTCCTTCTAGGAACAAGAAGAAGGGGAAGAAGGGCAAGGCCCCTGTCAAGAGTTACAGCAAGGCTCTGAAGCAAAAAGTTAAGCGGTCAAAGGAATACAGATGTTTCCACTGTGGCCAGTTGGGTCACTGGAAAAAAGGACTGTAAAGCGCTCCAAGGAGATAAGAGGGGAAGCTTCGCTTCTGGCTCAGGTATTTACGTGACGGAAGTCATGGTTTCATCTTCTTCTATTTCATGGGTGTTGGACACTGCATGTGGAGTTCACATTTGTTCAAATGTACAGGAACTCAAGAGAAGAAGACAGGTGGGACAGCATGAGGTGGACCTACGAGTTGGAAACGGGGCACGGGTTGCTGCTGTTGCTGTAAGAGACTATTTCATCTCTTTACCATCTGGACTTGTGTTAGAATTAAACAGTTGTTACTTTGTTCCAAGTATTACTAAAAATATTATCTCTATTCCTGCTCTTGTCAGGAAAGGGTTTTCCTTTGAATGCAATATTTCAAAGTGTATTCTTACTTTAGATAATATTGTTTATGCTACTGGTTCAATTAACAATGGGTTATTCATGTTGGACATGGAATGTTCTATACACAATATTGATAATAAGAAAGCCAAATATGCTGATGACAGCACCTTGCTATGGCATAGTCGTTTAGGCCATATTAACAAGAAACGCATTAAGCGGTTGCATGATTATGGACTGCTGGGATCATTCTCCTATGAGGAGATTGATACATGCAAATCTTGTTTAATGGGTAAAATGACGAAGTCACCTTTTCCCCACAAAGGTCAAAGGGCTTCAGGTTTACTTGACCTTATACACAGTGATGTGTGTGGGCCATTTAGTAAACATGCCAGAGGTGGCTATCAATACTTCATCACCTTCACTGATGATTTCAGTAGGTACGGTTATGTCTATCTGATGAGACATAAGAGTGAATCTTTTGACAAGTTCAAAGAATTCAAGAATGAAGTACAGAATCAGCTAGGCCGACATATCAAGGCACTTCGTTCTGATCAAGGTGGAGAATACCTAAGTCGAGAGTTTACTGACTATCTGAAGGAGTGTGGGATTATCTCACAGCTCACTCCGCCAGGAACACCGCAATGGAATGGTGTGTCCGAGAGGAGAAATAGAACGTTACTTGATATGGTTCGTTCTATGATGAGTCAGGCTGCTCTACCTTACTCCTTTTGGGGATTTGCACTGGAGACAGCTGCAAAGGTACTAAACCGAGTGCCATCCAAGGCAGTTTCAAAGACGCCATATGAGTTATGGTATGGGAAACAGCCGTGCTTAACATTTATCAGGATCTGGGGCTGCGAGGCTTATGTCAAAAAGCTCACCTCTGGGAAACTAGAGAGCAGATCTGAGAAATGTATCTTTGTCGGTTACCCTAAGGAAACTAAGGGTTATTATTTCTACGATCCCAAAGAGAACAAAGTATTTGTTGCTCGGACGGCCATATTTCTTGAGAAGGAGTTTCTTCTGCAAGAGGCCAGTGGGAGAGAAATAAAGCTGGATGAGAATCCAGAGGAAGGACAAAGTGGTCAAGCACAGTTGGATGAGCCTGAGCCGGTAGAACAGGTTACCGAACAACCTGAGGCTCAGATATCACGGGAACCGCGAAGATCGGGAAGGATCCGTCGACAGCCTGAGCGCTATGACGGAGTCTACATCATTGATCATGATGAACCCCTCACTTATGCGGATGCGGTCAGTGGACCGGAGTCAGCGAGATGGCTTGAAGCTATGCGCGCCGAGATGGACTCCATGTCAGATAACCAAGTCTGGGATTTGGTTGATCCGCCTCCGGGAGTAATCCCTATAGGTTGTAAATGGATCTTCAAGAAGAAGATTGACATGGATGGTAACGTGGTTACCTATAAAGGCAGGCTAGTTGCGAAAGGTTTCAAACAAATCTACGGGATAGATTATGATGAAACTTTCTCACCTGTAGCCATGTTTAAGTCTATTCGGATTCTTTTCGCGATAGCAGCATATTACGATTATGAGATCTGGCAGATGGATGTGAAAACGGCTTTCCTTAATGGAAATCTGGATGAGGATGTGTATATGACACAACCAGAAGGTTTCACTAATCCATCAAATCGTCATAAAATATGCAAGTTAAAGAAGTCTATTTATGGACTCAAACAAGCATCAAGAAGCTGGAATATTCGTTTTGATGAATCAGTCACTGAATTTGGTTTCATCAAGAATGAAGATGACCCGTGTGTATATAAGAGGTTTAGTGGGAGCGTGATTACTTTCCTAGTCCTCTACGTCGATGATATCTTGATCATTGGAAACGATATTCCTGAAATGCATGCGGTTAAGGCATGGTTAAGGAAATGTTTCCAGATGAAAGATCTTGGAGAAGCAGCCTATGTATTAGGTGTGAAGATCTACAGGGATAGATCTAAGAGGCTTCTCGGGCTGTGCCAGAGTACTTACATCGATAAAGTCCTGGAGAGATTTCATTTAGAGAATTCTAAAAGAGGATATCTTCCAGTCAGACATGGTCTGAATCTTTCGAAGAGTCAGTGTCCACAAACACAGACTGAGAAAGATGAAATGGACAATACGCCTTATGCTTCGGCTATTGGGTCCATAATGTATGCGATGTTGTGTACTCGCCCAGACATCGCTTACGGGTTAAGCGTGACCAGTCGGTTCCAAGGAAATCCAGGTATGGCGCACTGGATTGCAGTCAAGAACATTTTAAAATATCTGCGGAGGACCAAAGATATGTTCTTGATATATGGTGGTCAGGAAGAACTCAGTATTGAAGGATATACTGACGCTTCGTTCCAGTCTGACCAGGATGATTTCCGATCGCAATCAGGCTATATTTTTAGCTTGAATGGAGGAGCGGTGGTGTGGAAGAGTTTCAAACAGTCAATCGTTGCTGATTCCACAACAGAAGCCGAGTATGTTGCAGCCTCGGAAGCATCCAAGGAGGCAGTGTGGATTCGTAAGTTCGTTCAGGAACTTGGTGTTGTTCCTTCGAGTGCAGATCCTTTGGTTATCTTCTGTGATAACACTGGGGCAATCGCACAAGCAAAGGAACCACGGTCGCACCAGAAGTCCAAGCACATCCAGAGGCGGTTTCACTTGATCAGGGAGATCATTGATCGTGGCGAGATCAAAGTCTGCAAGGTTCATACAGATGACAATCTGGCAGACCCGCTTACTAAGCCTCTGGCGCAGCAGAAGCATGAGAAGCACTGTAATAATATGGGTTTGAGATTTCTCAACCATTAGATTAAGTGCAAGTGGGAGATTGTTGGGGTATGCCCTTAAGGCTAATGTTTGAGGCCTTGGGAATGTATCAGTATCATGTAATAAACTCTTATGTTTATAAAGGCATGGTTGTTATTCAGTTTGTTACATTGTCTGCTGCAATAAGTGTACTTCTGAATAATGTCTCAAAGCTGTTCAGCTAGGCTGACATGCAGTTAAGTCCTTAGTCGATATATCTTGGTGAACATGAGACAGCCTTGATATGGTTAAGACTAATATGTGTTCTAATCTTATAGGATGCTTCGAGCATGGAATAAGATGTAGACCCATGGGTACATTGGATGTACTGGACAGACCCTACTAGGATATTCAATTGCTTGTCACAATATGAATAATCCTTGAATGCGACAAGTGGCACATTTCCTCTGACTTGAGATCACTTGTGTTTTCTAAATGATGATTGTCATTGTTTTGAGGTAGTTCAATATCATTTGAAACATAATGGTTATAGACTATCTTGGATGGTGAGCTTGAATCAGGTTAGGGCACTAGTGATAGATATAGGATTGCCGTCTCCTTGTTTAAGGAGTGTGATGTTCTAAAGGGCCCCCCTGGATGAGATGATTGAGAAAGTGTATGGCCATACCCAGATGACTATGATCATCTGATCTAATCATGCTCATCATATTGGAGCTACAAGCTTGACACGCTTGTCCAATAAGAACATCCAGTGGCAAAGGAAATTTGCATGCCTTGTGAATTGGATTCACACTTGTGCTGTGGTTTGGGTGTAGTCTTGGAAGACTCTTTCCTTTATATCGGGAGACAGTGATGTGTTGCTAGATACCCCTCACTGATCGTGATAACGTGAGTTATCGTTACCGACATTTAAAGGAAACCCTCAGGGTCGCACAAATTGATGATATGGCTTACTTAAGTCAGATCGTGTGGACTGAATTATTTGGGTTCAGTTTAAAGGGATTTGATCTCTGATTGTAAGTGAGATCTGGTCTGATCATGTTTGATTGATTAGGGCTTGAGATCGGTAAGCTTCGATCGAGAGAATAGATGCTAGATCGGTGAGATCAGGAGCATCAAGAGATGAACGGTTAGATCTGGAGCCTTAGGGTTTAATTATGATCTAGACCAGAGGGCTTGGTTTAATTTGGTATTTGAACCAAATTTAATTGAACCAGCTCATTACTTGAGTGCATGGTTCAAAAGATCAGAGATTTGCGCTTGGGTAAACTCATGGGCGCATGAGGAGAAGTGGTTTACTAATTTTAGAAGCCATGACTTCTAAATCGTGACCACGCCTCACGTTGAGGTTATCATGCTCTATTCTCGCCTCTCACTTCTTTTTTTCAGCGGTTCCTTGGGTGGCGACTTCTTCACGCATTGAGAAGGATTCGAAAAGGAGAGAACTCTCATCTCATTCCCTTCAACCGATCAAGAACCTTTTGAAGTGCTTTGCTAGCACAAAGATTCAAAGGAGCAAGCCATATTCATTTGTGTGCGTCACCTTTGGAGAAGGAACATTTGCGCCTTTCCTTCCAAGGCACCATCCGATCGATGGCAATGGTATGAATCTAATCTGATTTATACATTATAAGGAGTTGATCACATGAACTTACATTCGATCTTTTGAAACCCTAAGATTCCGCTAGAAAATTTTTGTTGCGCCTCCTATTAGGGTTTCCCCCTTCAGTTCTAGGGGACTTTCACGTTGGCCTTAGCCACGTATCGGGTGTTGCTCAAGAAAATCCGACGACGGATTTCATCGTGTAAACCTGCAAGATGAGAAGCAAAGGTGTATGCAGACTCATGGATAGATGGTGGGCGAGGGACGTGATGCATGTCTATGGGTTTCCTAGGTTGGTGCCCGAGGACGACCTGGAAAGCACTCAGCCCAGTGGAGCAGTGCGACGCGCTGTTATACGCGAATTCCGCGATAGGGAGGTGTTTAGCCCAATGGCATGGGAAGTCGCCAGCTAAGCACCGTAGAAGGTTACCCAAACTCTGATTCACCACCTCGGTTTGACCGTCCGTCTGTGGATGGTAAGCCGACGAAAACTTGAGAGTGGTCCCAAGGAGAGCCCACAATGATTTCCAAAAGTGACCGACGAACTGGTTGTCGCGGTCGGATACAATAATGAGCCATCTTAGAGAAGCGGTCCACGACAACGAAGATGGAGTCATGGCGCGAAGTGGTACGGGGCAGACCAAGGACGAAGTCCATGCTAATGTAGAGCCATGGACTCCTAGGGACCGGCAGGGGGGGTGTACAAGCCAGTGTTGGCAGGGCGGGGTTTGGCACGTTGGCAGGTGCCGCAATGCCGGATGACCCTATCTACGTCCTTACGAAGAGTGGGCCAGAAGAAGCGGTCTTCGGCCAAGTCAAGGGTCTTGTCGCTGCCATGGTGCCCAGTGGCACCACCAGCGTGTAGCTCGAGCAGCAGATGCTCACGAAGGGAGGACCGGGGGACGCACAACCAGTTACCGTACACAAGATAACCGTCATGGAGACGATACGGGAGGTCTGGGGGGTCGGCAGCGAGGAGGCGAGCGAGTACTGGACCGAAGTCAGGGCAGTCCGCATACTCATCAGGGATGTGGGGAAGGGCCGGAATAGACGTGGATAGGACACACAGGAGCGAGCGGACTCGACTAAGGGCATCGGCTACTACGTTCACTTTCCGAGCCTTGTGGGTGATCACGAAGGTATACTGCTGAAGAAACTCAACCCACTTA
Source organism: Costus lasius (assembly GCA_027563935.2). NCBI lineage: Eukaryota > Viridiplantae > Streptophyta > Magnoliopsida > Zingiberales > Costaceae > Costus > Costus lasius. Next base: position 87,502,661 of record CM050450.1, on the reverse strand, counting down.
GCGTGGCGAGGGACGAGCTTCTTCTGGTAGTTGAGGAAAGAAAGGGCCTGGTGATCACTGAAAAGGACGAACTCCTTGTGTAGGAGGTAATGACGCCACTGCCGAAGAGATTGCACGATGGCGTAAAACTCCTTATCATAGGTAGAGTATCGTTGTCACGCATCATTCAGCTTCTCGCTGAAGAAGGCGACCGAGTGGCCCTCCTGGCTAAGGGTACCTCCAATGCCCATGCCGGAGGCGTCACAGGCAACCTCTAAGACTTTAGAAAAGTCAGGGAGGCGAAGGACGGGCGCAGAGGTCATGATATCCTTAAGGGCTGAGAATGCGCGGCTCGCCGCGGGTGTCCAACAGAAGGGCTCATTCTTGGTGCAAGCCGTCATAGGGGACGCGATGGTGCTAAATCCCTTAATGAAACGGCAGTAGAAGGCAGCGAGTCCAAGGAAGCTGCGGACCTCGGTGATGGACTCGGGTTTCGGCCATCGGCGGATGGCCTCGATTTTCGTGGGGTCAACCATGAGACCCTGGTCCAAGACGATGAAACCTAAGAACGGAACCTGGGAGTCGAGGAAGGAACACTTCTTCGCATTAAGGAATAGACGTTCCTTATGCAGGAGGTCAAAAGTCAGGCGCAGGTGCTCTAAGTGGTCGGCGCAGGTGTGGCTATAGATGAGAATGTTGTCAAAGTAGACGACAAGGAACTTGCCCATGTAGGGGCGAAGGACCTGGCTCATGAGACGCATAAACGTAGAAGGTGCATTGGTAAGCCCGAAGGGCATAACCAACCACTCGTAGAGGCCGTCCTTTGTCTTAAAGGCCGTCTTCCACTCATCACCTTCACGGATGCGGACTTGATGATAGCCACTCCGCAAGTCCAACTTGCTAAACTAGCAAGCGCTCGAGATAAGGTCAAGCATGTCGTCGAGGCACGGGATGGGAAACCGGTGCTTAACCGTGATGCGGTTGATTGTGCGGCAATCAATACACATCCGCCTTGACCCGTCCTTCTTAGGGGTGAGAAGGGTCGGCACGGCGCAAGGGCTGAGGCTCTCTCGGATGAAACCTTTAGCAAGAAGGTCATCCACTTGGCATTTGAGCTCTGTATGCTCGATCGGGTTAAGATGGTGATGGGGCAGGTTGGGCAAAGATGCACGGGGGACGAGGTCAATGACATGCTGGATGTCACGATCCGGGGGCAGACCGACGGGGAGGTCCACCGGGGAGATGTCGGTGAACTCATCTAACAGGGCAGCGACCTCGGCCGGCAGAGGGGCCGGAGGAGGTGGAGGTTTGGGAGAGACCTCGCAGACCATGAGGGCATAGACCACGTTGGTCTGCTGGGCCTCATGGACGAGGGAGGCGGGGTGAACCAAGGCGACTGCCTTAGGTGCAGGCGGAGCTGGAGGCAAGGGTGTGATGACACCCTTGGACGTGGAGGCTCGCAACTCCTTAGGCGGAGCTGGGGTCAAGCAGATCTTACGTCCCCCATGGTGGAAGACATAAGTGTTGGAACAGGTATAGTGTATCATGTCACGGTCATAGAGCCAAGGCTGTCCCAAGAGGACGTGGGCGACATCCATGGAAGCGACGTCGCACCACACCCTCTCTGAGTAGTCACCAAAATAGATGGGGACTTGGCATCGGTGGGTGATAGGTAGGCTGGATGTGTCGACCCAAGCGATCGAGTAAGGTCTAGGGTGCGGCTCAAGGGTGAGACCGAAGCGAGTGACTGCTGTCCGGGAGACAACGTTAAGGCTGCTACTTCCATCAATCACTATCTTGCAGGAGTGTCCATTACACTTAATATAAGTGTAGAAGATGCTCGTGCGCTTCCAGTCCTCGGACTGAGGGGGGGTATGGACAAGGGTGCAATGAACAACCGCCATGGTATGGCGTGGGCTAGACTCGTCATCAGTGTAACACTGTGGGCCAACTTCTTGGGCCGCAGGTGGGCTGCAAGGAACAGGGGGTCGTGAGTCGCATCGCTCGGGGGCGATGTGCAAAGAGCGGCGGGGACAGTCCTTGTTGAAGTGGCCAGTTTGGTTGCAGTGGCGGCAAGGGCCTGGGGGAACGGCGGCAAGGGGTGCCTTACCCTTGTCCTCCCAAGTCAAGCGAGGAGGGGGTGCCTCGCGGGGCGCATCCCAGGGGAAACAACGGGGACCAGCAGGGCTAGGACGTGGTGGTGCCTCGAGATGAGGGGGAGGGGCAGGCGCCAGAGACGCATAAGCAGGCCGGCAAGATGGGTGAGGTTCAGCACGATGGGTGCGCGAGCGGAGGTCCTGCTCGACCTCACAGGCATGGTGGAGGACAAGGATAATCGTGTCAAGACCAAAGGAGGGTAACGTGCGTGAGCCGGCAGACCTCGTTGTCCTCACGACTACGCGGAAATAGGCGACATGGGTGAGGAGCGTCCTCGGCTCACGCGGACTCATCGGCAAAGGGGTCAAAGCCGTGTGACTCGTTGGCGCGCATACGCAGCGGGGCCAATGGAGGTGGAATACTAGCAGAGGGCTGGCCCTCGACGGGCTTAGCTCGGAGTTCCATGACTTGGTCCATCAGATGATGGACCGATGCCATAAGGCGCTAAAACATGGCTTCCATCGGTCTAAACGCGTGGACAGCGACTCAACCGACTCTACCCTAGGCGGAGTACTTTCTTCGGTCGTAGAGGGCACTGGGGTAGGGGGTTGTTGATACGGGGCCCCTGATCTAGTGGTCATGATGCAGGAAATGCGAATGAATGCTGAAATGAAACCTGAAAAGCCGAATGAAACGCAGCGGGAGACTGGCGAAGCTAGACAAGAGTTAGCTTCAACCTGCCTCTGAAACCAAATTTGACGCAGCGGATGTATAGGATGGTTCCTTAGAGCAGTACTCTACGGTGGGGGAGACTTATGATGCAGAAATCCGGGAGAGGGTCTTGAGACGAGGGAATAGAAAGCGTGCGCAATCGATGGAAACCCGCGGAGAAAACCGATGGAAATAGCGCAAGATGTAGCTTGAGCAACACTCGGAGCGACAGGAAACCATGGATCAAAACTCTAACGGAAAATACTCACCTCGATCGTGGAGCCAACATTTGTTTTTTGCTAGCACACGTGCACGCCCTTCACAATGCCATGGCAACCAACCAAGCTTACTCATCCAAGACACAACGCAGCAAGATGAACATGCAAAGGACCCGGCACCCAAGCAGGGTTGGCCGGGTGTTTTGATTGAAAGCTGAAAAGAAACATACAAAGAGGTGGCGAGGGAACTCTAGGCGAGCTCCTCGGAGTTTTGCTGGACCTAAGGCCTTGCTAGAGAAGGCGCAAACTACAATGAAAACTGAAAAAACACACAGCCCTCCATCCTCTTTTATAGATCAAGGGGGAAAGAGGGTCACAAGCTAAACATGTGAGGTAGTTGGAGAAGCCAACCACCCAAAAAAAACTAAAGAGGGTCAAGATGCCCTCTAACTACCGAAAAGTAAAGAAAACTAGCAACTATTCCCTGGGGCGATTCCATCATGCGAGGGGTGTGAGGCGTCGAGTGAGGCGTCGAGTGAAAGAGTCATGGTCGCTGTCCGGACCCAAGTGACACTACACCATCTCCGAGCAAGCAGCCACAAGGCAGCAAAACTTGCTGATGGTGGGCTGGTTCTGCACATTGTTGGCGGTGTCGTGGGCCGAGTTGACGACCCAGTAGTTATAGCGGTCGGTGGACTGGTCACGGTCGGCGATCGAGTCTCGAGGTGACCCCCGAGTGATGGGTAGCGGGGGGTAGCGGGTGAAGGGATGTCGTGGAAGCAGGAGAAGCCACGTGGCCGGAGCGGATGGGGCATGTCGTGGCTGTGGAAGGGCTCATCACTCCCACAAAACGGTCCGGAGGGTGCGAGGACCGCTGAGAACGTCGAACGGGGTGGAAAATCACTGTCTTTGCCTTTCTGGGGCTGAACACAGCCTGGCCGTGTCCATCATCACGGCCATGTTCGGCATCTGATTTCTGCGCTGAGGTGAACATGGCTGGTGGCATGGCCGTGTTGGGGAAATGCGAGCTCGTCATGGCCTGGCCGTGTTTCGCATCACGGTCGTGTTCGCTGGGGCTGAAATCCACAGGATGTTGCGTTGATTTTACGGCGAGCTGTAATCGGTAGTACGGGTCGTATTCTTTATCACGGCCTGGCCGTGTTCTCCATCACGTCCGTGTTCGTTGGGGCCGAAATCCACAGAATGTTGCGCTGATTTTACGGCGGGGCCGTAACCGGTAGTACGGGTCATATTCTTCATCACGGTCCGACCGTGTTCTCCCTCACGGCCATGTTAGTTGGGGCCGAAATCGCCCGAGCCAACACGGCGGGTGCCACGGCCATGTCGCAGACTGTGCTGGCGTTCGCGTCTGTCTTCGACCATGTCACGGCCGTGTTTGCCGTCACGGCCCGGCCGTGTTGATGGCGGCAGAGGGCTTCTGTAGTTGAAATTTGGGGGGCATCTTCGTCAAATCCTGGGGAGTCTCCCTAAGCATCTTCCCGGGGGATGTGGCGTTCCCCATAGGCGTCTATGACTCCGTCACCAATCCGGTTAAAACTCTGGACACGCCTTCCGCAAGGAAATCGTTGGCCCTGGGCATAACGGTCAGGTCGGAAGTGACTAGAACTTCCATCTGTGGTTTGACCATATGATGAAAGTTTCTAGAAGCAGCCTCAAGAGGTTAGGACTTCATGCTATATCTAGCCTCCGTTGGACATGAAGTGCCTGAACTGTCTTGAGAAGGGGAATTGCCTAGTTGCAATTGGTAGGCATGCCTACCTTGAGATACATGCGTAACCTCGTGTAGTACATCCCGCCTCCACGGGACGCGAGGCCGTGTGAGGAACAAGGATCCCATCTCACTAGAAAATCTCAGATTTCCCGATTGACTTTGTGGGTTGTCAATTCGATTAAAATAGTGGGAGCCATGATCATTTAATGCAAGTCCAGATTAAATGATTGAAGTCATACAAATCTACTCTCTTGGTTGTTGTAGATCAATGGCTACGAACTATAGTAGATGGTTACTGCGATCTATGTCCTGGAAAAGGATAAGTTGGTTGGACCAACTTAATGGACTAGTATCGAAACTTGAGGATGGTCCTCAAGCTCGAGAGGAAGCTATATGTCCTTGAGCAGCCTATTCCTGAGCCACTTCCATGCTCGGCCTCAGCGGCTGAGAAGGATGCTTTTAATATGCATCAGACAGATACTTTGGAGGTTGCTAATTTGATGCTAACCCACTTATCGCCTGAATTACGAGGGCAATATGATTGGAAGAGTGCTTCTGTAATTATTTATAGTCTAAGGCAGCTCTTCGATGAATTGGTTGGGCTCAACCCTCCGAAAGTGAACATTCAATGTGTTGAGCCGATAGTCTTAACTAAAACATTGGAGATAAAGATGGAAAAGGTCAGGAACAATAGGTGCTATTCATGTGAAGTGCCAACTCACATGATTGACATAGTGCGACTTTAGAATGGGGAGAAGAGAAGCAAGGCTTCGTCTTCTGCTCAAGTATTTATGTTACCAAAGTTAACCTTTCTACTTCTATGTCATGGGTATTGGATACCGCATGCAGAGCTCATATTTGTACAAATATGCAAGGGCTCAAGAGAAGTAGATCGGTGCGGCCTGGAGAGATTGACCTACGAGTTAGAAATGGAGCACAGGTTGCTGCTATTGCCGTAGGACTTTTGATGCTCTCCTTGCCTTCCAGACTTCAGTTAGAATTAGATCATTGCTACTATGTGTCTTCCCTTACCAAAAACATTGTATCTTTTCCTTGCTTGGCAAGGAAAGGATTTAAATTTGAAATAAAAGAGGACTCTTGTTCTTTTTCATTTGCAAATGTGTTTTATGGGAAGGGTACCTTGAGCAATGGATTATATGTCTTGGACATGGATAACTCTATTTGTAACATAAATCATAGAAGGATCAAACTGAGTGGTTCAGTTGGTGCGTACCGTTGGCATTGTCGATTAACCCATATAAATAAGAATCGCATTCAACAACTCCATGCAAATGGATTGTTAGATTCAACCTCCTTGGAGGAGTTTGATACTTGTTAGCCTTGTTCATTAGGGAAGATGACAAAAGTGCACTTCACCAAGATTGGTGAGAGGGCAGGAGGTTTATTGGATCTCATACATAGTGATGTGTGTAGGCCATTTAGTAAACAAGCCAGATGAGGGTACAACTACTTCATCACATTTACTGATGATTTCAGTAGATATGGTTATGTCTATTTGATGAGACATAAGTCCGAATCCTTTGAGAAATTTAAGGAGTTCAGACATGAAGTAGAGAACCAGCTTGGTAGATCTATTAAGACTCTTCGATCAGATCGTGGTGGAGAGTACCTGAGCGGTGAGTTCTTTGACTATCTTAGAGAGTGTGGGATTCTATCCCAACTCACTCCTCCTGGAACACATCAATGGAATGGTGTGTCTAAGAGGAGAAATCAAACTTTGTTGGACATGGTTCGATCTATGATGAGTCATGCAACTCTACCACCTTCGTTTTGGGGTCATGCACTTGAGACAGCTTCTCTCATATTGAATAATGTTCCATTTAAGAGTGTCTCCAAGATTCCATACAAGGTATGGAGTGGGAGATGCTTGAATCTCTCTTTTATCAGAGTCTGGGGATGTGAGGCTTATGTCAAATGTTAGGATTCTAGCAAGCTAGAACCCAGATCTGATAAATGCGTGTTTCTGGGGTATCCTATGGAAACTAAGGATATTACTTCTATATTCCCACCGAGAACAAATTTTTTGTTGCTCGGGGTGCTGTCTTTCTAGAGAAAGAATTTCTCATGAAAGAAGTCAGTGGGAGGAAGTTTGACTTGGACAAGGTCCAAGTGCAACCACAAGACACTGAGACGGAACCTGAGCCACCTGCACCGGTTGCTAGGCAACTGGAGGCTCAGACACAGGTCCTGCATAGGTCTGGATGGATTCATCATGCACCTAATAGGTACGGGTCACTGCCGACCCAACACGATGAGATCTTCATCATTGAGGATGAACCCAGGACCTATGATGAGGCGGTCGCTGGACCGGACTCCGAGAAATGGCTTGAGGCCATGAGATCTGAGATGGATTCCATGTCGGCTAACTTAGTCTGGGATTTGGTTGAGCTACCTGATGGGGTAAAACCTATAGGGTGTACATGGGTCTTCAAGAGGAAGACTGACATGGATGACAACATAGTTACCTTTAAGGGTAGACTTGTGCCTAAAGGATTCAAACCAATCCACGGGGTGGACTATGATGAAACCTTTTCGCTAGTTGCCATGTTCAAAGTCCATTCGAATCTTGCTTGCTATAGCTGCATATCACAATTTTGAGATATGGCAGATGGATGTAAAGACAGCATTCCTTAACGGAAACAGACAGAGGATGTGTATATGACACAACCGGATGACTTCATCCATCCTGCAGAGGCCAATAAGGTCTGCAGGCTAAAGAGATCCATTTATGGATTAAAGCAAACATCTCAAAGTTGGAATCTTTGATTTGATGAGGCAGTAAGAGATTACGGCTTTATTAAGAGCGAAGATGACGCCTATGTATACAGAAAATTCAGTGGGAGCTTGATGAGATTTCTGGTCTTGTATGTCGACGACATACTACTCATCAGAAACGACATCCCTAGTCTTCAAGCTGTGAAGACATGGTTGAGGAAGTATTTTGAGATGAAAGACTTAGGGGAGGCTGCCTATATCCTAGGCGTGAGGATCTACCGGGATAGATCCAAGAAGCTCCTGGCCCTTAGTCAGAGTAATTAAATTGATAAGGTCCTAGAGAGGTTCAACTTGGAGCAATCCAAGAAAGCATACCTTCCAGTGAGACATGGCCTTATTCTCTCCAAGAGCTAGTGTCCCACCACACAAGCTGAGAGGGACGACATGAGTCGAGTGCCCTATGCTTTGGCAGTAGGTTCGATCATGTATGCGATGTTATGTATGAAAGTCCCCACATGGGGGGCGAAACCCTAATGGCGCATATAAGAGGTTTTGAAAGCAACGGAAGCTAGGGTTTCTAAACAAAATCACATGCATATCATATGATTAACTTGTAAAGATTAGACGACTCATACCAGTGCCATTTCTTTGATGGCGTCTTGGAAGCAGAAACCGAAAAAGCTTTCCTCCAAAAGGTGCGCACACAAGATGAAGATCGCCTACCCTTGTCGCTCCTTGTGCTAGCAAGGATCTCCAAGTGTCTTGATCGAATGGAAGGGAGTGAGATGACTTCCTTTTTCTTTTCGAATCCTCTCCAAGGCTTCAACCTTTCACCACGCGAGAGAGAGCGTAGCCGTTTAGAGAGATGGGCGAGAGAGAGAGACAAGAATAGAATGATTCTATTCCTACATGAGGCGTGATCTCATTTGAGATCATGGTTTCTAAAAATAGAAACCCACACTCGCTCATGTGTTCACGCCAAGTGAACAAGTCGCAACCTCCTTTCCCCTTGAACCATGCGCTCACTCAATGAGCGGTTCATTTTGGTTTGGTTCAAAGACCAATTAACCCAAGCGATTTGGTCTAGATCATATTAAACCCTAAAGGTTCAAGATCTAACCGTTCATCTCATGATGCTCCTGATCTCACTGATCTAGCATCCATTCTCTCGATCGAAGCTTACCAATCTCAAGCCCTAATCAATCAAACATGATTAGACCAGATCTCACTCACAATCAGAGATTAAATCCCCTTAAACTGAACCCAAACAATTCAGTCCACACGATCTGACTTAAGTAAGCCATATCATCAAATTGTGCGACCCTAAGGGTTTCCTTTAACTGTCGGTAACGATAACTTACGTCATCACGATCAGTGAGGGGTATCTAGCAACACATCACTGTCTCCCGATATAAAGGAAAGAGTCTTCCAAGACTACACCCAAAACACAGCACAAGTGTGAATCCACTTCACCAGGCATACATGATTCCTTTGCCACTGGATGTTCTTATTGGACAAGCGTGTCAAGCCTGTAGCTCCAATATGATGAGCATGATTAGATCAGATGAACATAGTCACCTGGGTATGGCCATACACTTTCTCAATCATCTCATCCAGGGGGGCCCCTTTAGAACATCACACTCCTTAAACAAGGAGACGGCAATCCTATATCTATCACTAGTGTCCTAACTTGACTCATGATCATTATCCAAGATAGTCTATAACCATTATGTTTCAAATGATATTGAACTATCTCAAAACAATGACAATCATCATTTAGAAACACAAGTGATCTCAAGTCAGAGGACATGTGCCACTTGTTGCAATCAAGGATTATTCACATTGTGACAAGCAATTGAATATCCTAGTAGGGTCTGTCCAGTACATCCAATGTACCCATGAGTCTACATCTTATTCCATGCTCGAAGCATCCTATAAGATTAGAACACATATTAGTCTCAATCATATCAAGGCTGTCTCATGTTCACCAAGATATTTCGACTAAGGACAAAACAGCATGTCAGCCAAGCTGAACAGCTTTGAGACATTATTCAGAAGCACACTTATTGCAGCAGACAATGTAACCAACTGAATAACAACCATTGCCTTTATAAACATAAGAGTTTATACATGATACTGTTACAATCCCAAGGCCTCAAACATTAGCCTTAAGGGCATACCTCAACAATCTCCCACTTGCACTTAATCTAATGGTTGAGTAACCTCAAACCCATATTATTACAGTGCTTCTCATGCTTCTGCTGCGCCAGAGGCTTGGTAAGCGGGTCAGCCAGATTGTCATCTGTATGAACCTTGCAGACTTTGATCTCGCCTCGATCAATGATCTCTCGGATCAAATGAAACCGTCTCTGTATGTGCTTGGACTTCTGGTGCGACCGTGGTTCCTTTGCTTGTGTGATTGCTCCAGTGTTATCACAGAAGATAACCAAAGGATCTGCACTCGAAGGAACAACACCAAGTTCCTGAATGAATTTGCGAATCCACACTGCCTCCTTGGATGCTTCCGAGGCTGCAACATACTCGGCTTCTGTTGTGGAATCAGCAACGATAGATTGTTTGAAACTCTTCCACACCACTGCTCCACCATTCAAGCTAAAAACATAGCCTGATTGCGATCGGAAATCATCCTGGTCAGATTGGAACGAAGCATCAGTATATCCTTCAATACTGAGTTCTTCCTGACCTCCATATACCAAGAACATATCTTTGGTCCTCCGCAGATATTTTAAAATGTTCTTGACTGCAATCCAGTGCGCCTGACCTGGATTACTTTGGAATCGACTGGTCACGCTTAACCCGTAAGCGACGTCTGGGCGAGTACACAACATCGCATACATAATGGACCCAATAGCCGAAGCATAAGGCGTATTGTCCATTTCATCTTTCTCAGTCTGTGTTTGTGGACACTGACTCTTTGAAAGATTCAGACCATGTCTGACTGGAAGATATCCTCTTTTAGAATTCTCTAAATGAAATCTCTCCAGGACTTTATCGATGTAAGTACTCTAGCACAGCCCGAGAAGCCTCTTAGATCTATCCCTGTAGATCTTCACACCTAATACATAGGCTGCTTCTCCCAAATCTTTCATCTGAAAACATTTCCTTAACCATGCCTTAACCGCATGCATTTCAGGAATATCGTTTCCAATGATCAAGATGTCATCGACGTAGAGGACTAGGAAAGTAATCACGCTCCCACTAAACCTCTTATATACACACGGGTCATCCTCGTTCTTGATGAAACCAAAATCACTAATTGATTCATCAAAATGAATATTCCAGCTTCTTGATGCTTGTTTAAGTCCATAAATGGAGTTCTTTAACTTGCATATTTTATGACGATCTGATGGATTAGTGAAACCTTCAAGTTGTGTCATATACACATCCTCATCCAGTTTTCCATTAAGGAAAGCCGTCTTCACATCCATTTGCCAGATCTCATAATCATAATATGCTGCTATCGCGAAAAGAATCCGAATAGACTTGAACATGGCCACAGGAGAGAATGTTTCATCATAATCTATCCCGTAGATTTGTTTGAAACCTTTCGCAACTAGCCTGCCTTTATAGGTAACTACGTTACCATCCATGTCAATCTTCTTCTTGAAGATCCATTTACAGCCTATAGGGATAACTCCCGGAGGCGGATCAACCAAATCCCATACTTGGTTATCTGACATGGAGTCCATTTCGGCTCGCATAGCTTCAAGCCATCTAGCTGAGTCCGGTCCACTGACCGCATCCGCATAAGTGAGGGGTTCATCATGATCAATGATGTAGATTCCGTCATAGCGCTCAGGCTGTCGACGGATCCTTCCCGATCTTCGCGGTTCCCGTGATATCTGAGCCTCAGGTTGTTCAATAACCTGTTCTACTGGCTCATGCTCATCCAACTGTGCTTGACTACTTTGTCCTTCCTCTGGATTCTCATCCAGTTTTATTTCTCTCCCACTGGCCTCTTGCAGAAGAAACTCTTTCTCAAGAAAAATGGCCGTCCGAGCAACAAATACCTTGTTCTCTTTGAGATCGTAGAAATAATAACCCTTAGTTTCCTTAGGGTAACCGACAAAGATACATTTCTCAGATCTGCTCTCTAGTTTCCCAGAGGCGAGCTTTTTGACATAAGCCTCGCAGCCCCAGATCTTGATAAACGTCAAGCTCGGCTGTTTCCCATACCATAACTCATATGGAGTCTTTGAAACTGCCTTGGATGGGACTCAGTTTAGTACTTTTGCAGCTGTTTCCAGTGCAAATCCCCAAAAGGAGTAAGATAGTGTAGCTTGACTCATCATAGAACGAACCATATCCAATAAGGTTCTGTTCCTCCTCTCAGACACACCATTCCATTGCGGTGTTCCTGGTGGAGTGAGCTGTGAGATAATCCCACACTCCTTCAGATAGTCAGTAAACTCTCGACTTAGGTATTCACCACCTTGATCAGAACGAAGTGCCTTGATATTTCGGCCTAGCTGATTCTGTACTTCATTTTTGAACTCTTTGAACTTGTCAAAAGATTCACTTTTATGTCTCATAAGATAGACATACCCATATCTACTGAAATCATCAGTAAAGGTAATGAAGTATTGATAGCCACCTCTGGCATGTTTACTAAATGGCCCACACACATCACTGTGTATAAGGTCAAGTAAACCTGAAGCCCTTTGACCTTTATTAGGAAAAGGAGACTTCGTCATTTTGCCTATTAAACAAGCTTTGCATGTATCAATCTCCTCATAGGAGAATGATCCCAGCAGTCCATGTTCATGCAACCGCTTAATGCGTTTCTTGTTAATATGTCCTAAACGACTATGCCATAGCAAGGTGCTGTCATCAGCATACTTGGCTTTCTTATTATCAATATTTTGTATAGAACATTCCATGTCCAACATGAATAACCCATTGTTAATTGACCCAGTAGCATAAACAATATTATCAAGAGAAAGAACACACTTTGAAATATTGCATTCAAAGGAAAATCCTTTCCTGACAAGAGCAGGAATGGAGATAATATTCTTGGTAATGCTAGGTACAAAATAACAATTATTTAGTTCCAATACAAGTCCAGATGGTAATGAGATGTAATATTCTCCTACAGCAACAGCAGCAACCCGTGCCCCGTTTCCAACTCGTAGGTCCACCTCATGCTGTCCCACCTGTCTTCTTCTCTTGAGTTCCTGTACATTTGAACAAATGTGAACTCCACATGCAGTGTCTAACACCCATGAAATAGAAGAAGAAAACATGACCTCAGTCACATAAATACCTGAGCCAGAAGCGATGCTTCCCTTCTTGTCTCCTTGGAGCGCTTTACAGTCCTTTTTCCAGTGACCCAGCTGGCCACAATGGAAACATCTGTATTCCTTCGACCGCTTAACCTTCTGCTTCAGAGCCTTGTTGTAGTTCTTGACTGGGGCTTTGCCCTTCTTCCCCTTCTTCTTGTTCCTTGAAGGAAACATCAAGACAGAGGTTGAAGGCTTTCCCTTTAGAGTCTCCTCTGTAGTCAAGAGCATATTCAGCAACTCTGCCGGAGTACAATCGATTTTGTTCATATTAAAGTTAATAATGAACGCATCGAAAGAAGGCGGGAGAGACTGGAGAATAATGTCTACAGCAAGCTCCTAATTGATGGTGTGTCCCAGTTTCTCTAGAGCCTCCTTGTGCCCAATCATCTTGAGCACGTGAGCTCCCACTGGACTCCCTTCAGCCAGTTTGCTCTGAAAGAACAGCTTAGTCAAATTGTAGCGCTCAGTCCTTGCCTGTGCAGCATACAGCATCTTGAGGTTTGCTATCATTTCTATAGCAGACATATCCTCATGCTGACGCTGCAGCGGTGGCGTCATAGACGCTAGCATCAGGCAAGCGACATCAATGCTATCATTGACATGCTTTTCATAGGCATCCCGAACCGCCCTTGCGGCGTTCGGAGCGGGTTGAGGCGGTATCGCCGTCTCGAGGACATACAGTTTCCTCTCTGCCTTAAGAACAATCTTAAGGTGTCCGAACCAGTCTGAGAAGTTTGGCCCAGCAAACTTCTCCCTTTCTAGTAGGGATCGCACATTGAAGTTCATGGTGTTCGTTGCTGCAGGAATCTACAACAATGCAAGAACAGCAAGGTCAGTATCAATGTAAAGAATCAATTTAGGACTTAAGAATGATTCTTTTCTCACTATTTTATCTGACTGAAAAATCCATGAAAACAGTCTGAAAGAGTAACACTCTTTTAGTGAGATGGGATCCAGATTTCATACTTGGTCTCCGCGTCCCGCTCAGGCGAGATAAGATGCACAGAGAGTACAAGCACTAATTTCTGGTAGGCAGTCCCTGCCAATCACCAACCCGTGCGATTCCCCTTCATCTGGGCAATCCAGCAGACTGTGCCAACTGAGTTGGTACAACACAGTCTGTGATCCCACAGATGGCTGCCTCCTCCATGTGCTACCATATGCGCCACATATGTAGCCTACATGGTCAAGCTGACCCAACCTACTCCCTGGACCACCACGTGCTATGCTGAGCAACGAGAAGCGATAAATCCCTTCCCTGTAACACGCAGGTGTAATCCCGCACCGTCTGAAGATAGATGGACGTGCCCACTGAGTGGGTACAACACGGCTCCAACGATAGTCAGAACAGTGAGGTTTCGCGTCAGAAGGCTTACGAGCTTGATATTTAACGTTGGATTTTAACGGTCTTTTATCTTCTCAACTATCATGCAATTCCTAAGGTGATAGCAGAAGATAAATAAATCATGCAATTCTAATTATATAAACAATAAATAGAAAGCATGCTGATCTTATGTGGTAAAAGCCCATTAACCCTAAGTAAGACCTTAATTAACTTAAGTCTTCACTTGAGCTCTTCATGGGTCTTTGCTCCTCATCTGGCCCAAACCAGGGCCCAAGCGACCACTGCAGCTCAGGTGCTCCCACCAGGTAAATGCGCCTGTCCTAGGGTCGAACCCTAGACCTCCCACCTGGTCAAGCCACTGCTGCATGCGCCTCTGCCATGTGTGCTATGTGCTCTTGTCTGATCAAATTACAAATTAATCTATCTAGACAAGATTGACACGCAGGTCAATTACACTTTATAAATTAAATAACATGTGATTCGCAGATCACAATAAAAAATTAATTTACAAGATAATTCCAGGCACGCAGGCCCCAGCACAGCACACATTAATCGGGCAGCCCACATAAGAGTAAATAAACAGGCATATGGTATTCAATCAACATGTGATCCATTTAAGAAAATAAAATATTTCGAAAACCCATTGGCATCTATTTTATTTTCCTTATGTGCCCTACTACCTTACAACGGTCCATTACTAGGGATCCACTCATCAGACCTAGTTAGATCCACTGCCCTTGCATGCACCAAGTCCTAACTGACTTGAGTCGACCAAATAGTCAACTATGCATGTGTCAAGGGCTGAACGACCACAATGAGGTCTGGCAAGCGGGTGTGACCCCGGGCCTAACCCATGTGTGTTCATCGATTGTCTCAATCAGACATCGCTACACGCCTGTCCGCAGTCGACCAATAGCAACCTCGTGCTTGCGCACAGGTGCTATCTGGTCAACCCATCTAGGCTGTCAGATAGTCTGATAGACTGGTTGGATCTAGACTCGACTGTGACTTCAACCCTAATAACCCGTCTAAGGGTTTAAAGCAGGCGCCACTTAGATCTAATGGTAAGCGCGCAAGTTATTTTGTTTAACGAAAAACATTGAACAACATGATGAAGCATGCGCCACCATGAAAATACAATATGTAAGTTTCGCATGTCACATATAGATCTATCTAAGTTGCGCTAACAAGGATCACACAAGCATCAAGCAACCATAAAAACATGCATAAACCTGCTCTGATACCAATTGAAAGTCCGCACATGGGGGGCGAAACCCTAATGGCGCATATAAGAGGTTTTGAAAGCAACGGAAGCTAGGGTTTCTAAACAAAATCACATGCATATCATATGATTAACTTGTAAAGATTAGACGACTCATACCAGTGCCATTTCTTTGATGGCGTCTTGGAAGCAGAAACCGAAAAAGCTTTCCTCCAAAAGGTGCGCACACAAGATGAAGATCGCCTACCCTTGTCGCTCCTTGTGCTAGCAAGGATCTCCAAGTGCCTTGATCGAATGGAAGGGAGTGAGATGACTTCCTTTTTCTTTTCGAATCCTCTCCAAGGCTTCAACCTTTCACCATGCAAGAGAGAGCGTAGCCGTTTAGAGAGATGGCCGAGAGAGAGAGAGACAAGAATAGAATGATTCTATTCCTACATGAGGCGTGATCTCATTTGAGATCATGGTTTCTAAAAATAGAAACCCACACTCACTCATGTGTTCACGCCAAGTGAACAAGTCGCAACCTCCTTTCCCCTTGAACCATGCGCTCACTCAATGAGCGGTTCATTTTGGTTTGGTTCAAAGACCAATTAACCCAAGCTATTTGGTCTAGATCATATTAAACCCTAAAGGTTCAAGATCTAACCATTCATCTCATGATGCTCCTGATCTCACTGATCTAGCATCCATTCTCTCGATCGAAGCTTACCGATCTCAAGCCCTAATCAATCAAACATGATTAGACCAGATCTCACTCACAATCAGAGATTAAATCCCCTTAAACTGAACCCAAACAATTCAGTCCACACGATCTGACTTAAGTAAGCCATATCATCAAATTGTGCGACCCTAAGGGTTTCCTTTAATTGTCGGTAACGATAACTTACGTCATCACGATCAGTGAGGGGAATCTAGCAACACATCACTGTCTCCCGATATAAAGGAAAGAGTCTTCCAAGACTACACCCAAAACACAGCACAAGTGTGAATCCACTTCACCAGGCATACATGATTCCTTTGCCACTGGATGTTCTTATTGGACAAGCGTGTCAAGCCTGTAGCTCCAATATGATGAGCATGATTAGATCAGATGAACATAGTCACCTGGGTATGGCCATACACTTTCTCAATCATCTCATCCAGGGGGGCCCCTTTAGAACATCACACTCCTTAAACAAGGAGACGGCAATCCTATATCTATCACTAGTGTCCTAACCTGACTCATGATCATTATCCAAGATAGTCTATAACCATTATGTTTCAAATGATATTGAACTATCTCAAAACAATGACAATCATCATTTAGAAACACAAGTGATCTCAAGTCAGAGGACATGTGCCACTTGTTGCAATCAAGGATTATTCACATTGTGACAAGCAATTGAATATCCTAGTAGGGTCTGTCCAGTACATCCAATGTACCCATGAGTCTACATCTTATTCCATGCTCGAAGCATCCTATAAGATTAGAACACATATTAGTCTCAATCATATCAAGGCTATCTCATGTTCACCAAGATATTTTGACTAAGGACAAAACAGCATGTCAGCCAAGCTGAACAGCTTTGAGACATTATTCAGAAGCACACTTATTGCAGCAGACAATGTAACCAACTGAATAACAACCATTGCCTTTATAAACATAAGAGTTTATACATGATACTGTTACAATCCCAAGGCCTCAAACATTAGCCTTAAGGTCATACCCCAACAATGTACTAGACCAGACGTGGCTTATGCTAGGAGCATAACCAGCTGATACCAATCTAATCCAGGTCTGCAGCACTGGGTGGCTGTAAAGAACATTCAAATGTATCTGAGAAGAACTAAAGATTTGTTCTTGGTCTTTGGGGATAGGAAGAGCTCAGTATTTAGGGCTACACTGAGGCATCGTTCCAGTCAGACCTTGATGTCTTAAGATCGTAGATAGTCTATGTGTTCAGATTGAGTGGAGGTGCTATGAGTTGAGAGAGCTCTAAGCTGTCCATTGTAGCTGATTCTATGACCGAGGCTGAGTATGTTGTTGCTTCTGAGGTAGCCAAAGAAGCCGTTTGGATTCGGAAGTTCATTTCTGAACTTTAGGTGGTTCCAACTACTGTGGATCCGATTGAGCTTATTGTGACAACAATAAAGCGATGGCACAGGCAAAGGAACCACGGTCTCATCAAACATTCAAACACATTCTCAGTAGATTTCACCTAATTTGGGAGATCATTGGCAGAGGTGATGTCAAGATAAGCAGAGTGGACACAGATAGCAATCTGGTAGAGCCACTAACCATGGCTTTGGCGCAACAAAAGTGTGTTGGTTATACGAGGGACATGGGGTTGAGATTTCTCAACAACTAAGTCTAAGTGTAAGTGGGAGATTGTTCGTGTATATACCCTTGGACCCATTGTTGGTCCATCTTGTACTACTTGACTTTGATATTTAATATATCATTCTGGCATTGTCGTTATTATGCTATGTTTACATCTGCGATTATGTACATGGATAATAATGTCCCTAGAGACAGATTGTATCTGTGCTCAAACGGTGTGTCCCCAGTCGAGTACCTGAGTGGATAAGGGACATCTCTGGTACATGTGAGGCTGGTATATGGGCTGGTTAGGCACGGGGTGTTAAGGCAGACATATGGGTATATCAGTGGTGGATATACTAGACCGACCCGCTGTGAGGCTCTAACTTGGTGTCATGAGTTAAGCTCACAAGTGATAGGAGATCCATTGATCCCTTGACTTGAGGTCATTGACTCTTCTATATGCTTAACGATATGCTTTGATACAACCTAACGTCTCGCCGTAGCAGGGAGGTCACAACGGTTGTCGTTGGGTATGTCACGACCCATATGAGAAGATCAATGGACAGACATAGGATTTGTCCGTTCCTGCGGGAAGCTTGATATCCATGGGGCCCCCCCTATGGTTGCATGACTGAAAGTGTGTGGCCACACCCAGGTGAAAGCCTAATTTAGTCGTAACCATGAGATTGGGTGAAAACAAAGTCGTGACACACTTTGTCCAATCGGATATCAGTTTGGCAAAGAGACTGTAATGCATCGGTATCTTGTTGCGATGATGGTGATGTCGATGCTGATATCCATTTCGAAGACTTGGGTAGCAACGATGCACTGCTAGGTGCCACTCACTGCTTGTGATGACCTGAATTCATCATTGCCAACGGCAGAGGAACCTATAGGGTCGCACAACTCGAAACTCGGGTTCTCGTATTGATCAGGTAGCCTATTGATCGAGTTATTGGATAACTTGGATCTGTTTGGGAGAATCCATCAGCGCCATTGTGCCTAATGAGATGGAAGGGACTTATTGGAGCTAACTTCATTTTTGGGCCAGATGGGCCCAGTAGGCCAAATGGGCCCAATAGGCCATTTGGGCCAAATGGGCAAATGAAGTCTAAGCTTAGTGCATGGACCAATGGGCCTCTAAACCCAATGGGCAAAAAGCCTAGTTGGGGCGTAAGGCCTAATGGGCCTTGAGGCCCAATGGGCCGTCAGGCCCAATAGCCCATGATAATAAGTTGCCTGGCCCAATAGACATCATGGTGAATTAAATGTTGTATTTAATTATGGGAATTAAATCCTGCATTTAATTCTGTAATTAATTATGAGATTAATGTTGATTTAATTCTGAATTTAATTTTAAATTTAATTCTGAATTTGAAGAGTTACATCATCAATGATCATTATGAGACTTTAATACAAAGTTTTAATGGGTCATTATTAGACTTTAATTCAGAGTTTGATTCTATAATTAATTCTGAATTTAATTTTATAATTAATGGTGAATTAATTCAGAGATTAATTGCGGAATTCCAAAGGCCTTAGTGGAATTCCAAGGGTCACCACGTTTTCTATAAAAGAAGAGGGGGAGAGGAGTGGTGGAAACACTTGGTCTTTTGGAAGAAATTCTCCCAGGCACCTCCTCTCTTCTTCCCTCTCCTTTGGGCGGCTGCAAGGTTGGACCTTGGCAGCATTCTTCCATCCTTCTACTCCTCTTGGCGCATTCACTATGTGGGTGGCGCAAGATCTTGTGAAAGTCTCCCAGGGGCGTAGATCTTCTTCCCGAGGCTAGCACCGGGAGTGGAAGAAGAGAACTCAAGCGTCGGCTGTGTTCGAGACTGTAGAGAGCGAACATTTAGGCGCCTGCATCGCATCCTTTATCTATGCTGCAAGGTATCATCTCCTACTCACTGTGTCGATTCCCTCGCATGACTCGATCTTCTGGGTTTTTGGGACTGGCCTGTTTCGGGGATTGCATCCGCTGTGCTTGTCTGTAAAATTTTAAAATCTCCGGGGTTTCCCACATGATAACTATTGGGCCCAGGCGACTTACCCTCATGGCCCATTGGGCCTCATAGCCCATTAGGCCTCATGCTCCATTGGGCTTCATGGCCCGTTGGTCCATGCCAGACTTCATTAAGCAAGCTAATTATGCCATCGGACTCAATCCAATAAAACCCTAGTTAAATACCGGTAACCGTGGCTAACCCGGGGTCAACTTGCCAAAAATGGAGTTTAGCTCCAGTAAGTTCCTTCCATCTCATTAGGCACAATGGCACCAATGAATTCTCCTAAATAGATTCGATTATCTAATAACTCGATCATAAGGCTCGATCAATACAAGAACCTGAGTATCAATTTATGCGACCCTGTAGGTTCCTCTGACGTTGGCAGTGATGAACTCATGTCATCACAAGCAGTAAGTGGCACCTTGTAGTGCATCGCTGCTACCTGAGTCTTTGAAATGGATATCAATATCGACATCCCCATCATCGCAACAATATACCGATGCATTATAGTCTTTTTGCCAGACTGATATCCGATTAGACAAAGTGTGTCACTACTTTGTTTTCACTGAATCTCATGGTCATGACTAAATTAGGCTTTCACCTGGGTATGACTATACACTTTCAGTCATGCAACCATAGGGGGGCACCGTGGATATCAAGCTTCCCTTAGGAAGGGGCAAATCCTATATTTGTCCATTGATCTTCTGATATGGGTTGTGATATACCCAATGACAACCGTTATGACCTCCCAACTACGGTGAGGTGTTAGGTTGCATGAAAGCATATCCCTAACTATATAGAAGAGTCAATGACCTTAAGTCAAAGGATCAATGCAGCTCCTATCACTTGTGAGGTTAACTCATGACATCAAGTTAGAGCCTCACAGCGGGACAGTCCAATATATCCCCCACTGATATACCCATATGCCTGCGTTAGCACCTCATACCTAATCAGCCCATATACTAGTCTCACATGTACCAGAGCTGTCTCTTATCCACTCAGGTACTTGACTAGGGACATAAGTTTGAACACACATTCAATCTATCTCTAGAGACATTATCATGCAAGTACATAGTCGTAGATGCAAGCATAGCATAATAACGACAATGCCTGAATGATATATAAAATATCAATGTCAAGTAGTACAAGATAGACCAACAACGAGTCCAAGGGCATAAACACTAACAATCTCCCACTTGCACTTAGACTTAGTTATTGAGAAATCTCAACCTCATTTCCCTCGTATAACCATCATGCTTCTACTGCGCCAAAGCTTTGGTCAGTGGGTCTGCTAGATTGTTGTCTGTGTCAACTCTACTTATCTTGACATCACCTATGTCAATGATCTCTCTGATTAAGTGAAATCTCCTGAGTATGTATTTGGATTTTTGATGAGACCGTGGTTCCTTTGCCTATGCAATCGCTCCAATGTTGTCACAATAGAGATCGATCAGATCCACAGCAGTTGGAATCACTTGAAGTTCAGAAATGAACTTTCTTATCCAAACGACATCTTTGGCTGCCTCATAAGCAGCAACATACTCAGCCTCGATCGCAGAATCAACTATGGTGGATTGCTTGAAACTATTCAAGCATACAACGCCACCATTCATCTTGAACACATAGCAGGCCTGCGATCTAAAGTCATCAGGGTTTGACTGGAATGATGCGTCAGTGCAGCCCTGAACACTGAGCTCTTCCTGTCCCCCATTTACCAAGAACAAATCCTTAGTTCTTCTTAGATACTTCAGAACGTTCTTTACAACAACCCTATGTTGCAGACCTGGATTGGATTGGTATCGGCTGGTTATGCTCACAGCATAAGCCACATTTGGTCCAGTACATAACATCGTATACTTGATCGAACCTATTACCAAAGCATATGGTACTCGACTCATGTCGTCCCTCTCAGCCTGTGTGGTGGGACAATAGCACTTTGAGAGAATAAGACCATGTCTCACTAGAAAGTATCACTTCTTGGATTGCTCCAAGTTGAACCTCTCCAGGACCTTATCAATGTAAGTACTCTGACTAAGGGCAAGGAATTTCTTAGATCTATCTCGGTAGATCCTCATGCCTAGGATATAGGCGGCCTCCCCTAAGTCTTTCATCTCGAAACACTTCCCCAACCATGTCTTCATAGCTTGAAGACTAGGGATGTCGTTGCTGATGAGTAGTATGTCGTCAACATACAAGACCAGAAATGTCACCAAGCTCCCACTGAATTTTTTGTACACACAAGCGTTATCTTTGCTTTTGATAAAGCCGTAATCTCTTATTCTCTCATCAAATCGAAGATTCCAATTTCGAGATACTTGCTTTAATCCATAAATGGATCTATTTAGCTTGCAGACCTTATTGGCCTCTGCAGAATGGATGAAGCCATCAGGATGTGTCATATACACATCCTCTGTTAGCTTCCTGTTAAGGAACACTATCTTTACATCCATTTGTCATATCTCATAATCATGATATGCAACTATAGCAAGTAGGATTCGAATGGATTTGATCATGGCAGCTGCCAGAAAGTTTCATCATAGTCCACCCCGTGGACCTATCTGAATTCCTTAGCCACAAGTCTACCCTTATAAGTAACTATGTAACCATCCATGTCAGTCTTCCTCTTGAAGACCCATTTACACCCTATGGGTTTTACCCCTTCTGCTAGCTCAACCAAATCCCAGACTTGGTTAGTGATGCATTACATTTACATCATATTTTTACCTGTATTTTATATGATATTTGATGTAGGGGGGAGGCGTGGAGTAAAACTATTCTATTAATTTGACATCAGTTATTTATTTTTGTATTTTTTGGAAAAACTTCAAATTTCAGAAAATAGCAGATTTCCAGGGCAATAAAAATAATTATTTCAGAAAAGTTGACATACCCTGTAGGAAAATCCATAAATCCAAATAAGAACCAATTAAACCAAGATGTAGACCAAAACTTGTTCTTTTAAATCGTATAAGAATTGCAGATTGAAGATTTGTCAGGTAATAAGAACATCAAAGGCAAAACAACTATTCAGATTAAGAATAAAACTGGTGCAGAAATATATCATTCATCAAAAGTTGCACCATCCCGTAGGTTTATCTGTTCAATCTTAATTCATCCCAACTGATCTGAATGATAGAGAAGGTTCAGATCTTGCTATTGGATACAAGGATCAGAGCTGAAAGCTTCTCTGAGCATGTTAAAAACCTGCACATAGTAGTCTAGTCAGATTACAGGATTGAAAGAACTGCAGAAGTTACTCAGATAAGAAAAGATGCCATGTCTCCCAGGATGATCCATGTGCTGTTGAATTGAACCAAGTTATCCAGATGATAGATCAAGATGAGTTCTTCGTAATGGCATCAAAGTTTAAGGTTTTCATTGCGCCGATTGCTTAAGATACTTGCAAGAAAAGCCTAGTCAGATTAGAATTAATAGCAAACAGAAACAGGCAAACTGGGAAACAGGGGATGTTGCGAGAGTTGAGTAGGGATCGTCGGCATTCATCTGGTGGTGTACGGACGTCGAAACTGCTACAACTAGGAGTTCATGTGATGGTGGCGGAGCTGTGGCTGGAGGCTCGGGGCAGATGGTGGTCGGTCAGAGGTGGCAGACGTTGAAGGGCGAAGATAGAGCGGAAGGCTGGCGAGAACAGGGGAAGTCGGGCGGATGGGCAGGGTTCGTCGGTGGTCGTCCGGTGGTCGTCCGGTGGTCGTCCGGTGGTGCACGATCGTAGAACCTATTACGACTAGAGGCTCATGTGATGGAAGAGAGTTCGTGGCCGGAGTTTGAAGGCGGGCGGTGGCTGGTCGAAGGAGGACGGCGTCGGAAGGCGGATCTAGGGCGTCAGCATGGCAGAAACAGGGGATGGTCTCGGAGTTTCGATCCCGGCCATCAGTGAGGTGGATGGGCAGATCCCGGTGGCTAAAGCTTCGTCAGGGGAAGGAGTGGTGGCCAAAGTCTCGTGGAGATCCAGCTGGTGGATCGTCGGCGGTGAGGGTTCAAAGTTTCAAAAATCTGGAATAGGTTGCAGGCGAACATATGTGTATTAGAGGGAGGGAAGGAGAATAGAGAGGAAGGGAAGAGGGAGGGACTCAGCCCTAGAAGGAGGAGAGGGGAAGGATAGGCGACACAAGCGCCTCAAAGGAGAAGAAGATAGGAGACATCCGATTGTGGACGAAAAACCATTTCCATTTAACAAATCTGTCGATTACAAGGTTCAAGCTTTGATACATATAGGGTGAAGCTGGATAGACGTTGCTGGCGAGAGAGACGTTGGTGTTTCCTTGTTTGAGCGGCTGCAGCGATGGCGTTGGAGGTTTCCTCCTTCGATTACTGAAGAGAAACGTTGAACTTTCCTTGTGAGGTGCGAAGGGGGGAAACGTTGAAGCTTCCAACTTTTGGTTGAAGATGAATGTTGGCTGCGAGCGTGCGCTGAACCGTTCAGTGTTGAAGATGATCTTGATGTAGATTTGGAGTTGGCGCAAGTCACATGGCTGGATTAGCTGATTTGTGGAGAGTACAACTTATTCTCTGGAATGTGTCTTGACCATAACTTGAAGTAGTTGAAGTTATTCTTTTCATTATTTTGAGCTAGCATTTGGAGTGAGTCTTGCTAGCTTATTCGCGAGCCTCCAAGCCTTTGTCTATGGCAATCGTAAACTCCACTTGTACCGTCGTGGTTTGTGGTCTCTGCCTCCATCAATATTTTAGGCTTATTTTATGATTTTATACTGATTTTTAGTGTTTTTACTTCACTTGGTATGGAATCTTTACTTTTCTTAGTTTTTATGAAAATGCAAGTAAAATGGCATGAAAATGATGGATTTCGCGAGTTTTAAAGCCATAACATGATTCCCGAGGAAATTATGAG
This sequence comes from Costus lasius, assembly GCA_027563935.2. Taxonomy (NCBI): domain Eukaryota; kingdom Viridiplantae; phylum Streptophyta; class Magnoliopsida; order Zingiberales; family Costaceae; genus Costus; species Costus lasius. Next base: position 87,478,140 of record CM050450.1, on the reverse strand, counting down.
GTTGCATGTCAAATTTGGGGCGAAAACAGTGTCAAACTCAATATTCACGACCATGGCCGTGAGTTTTTCGGCCGGTCGTGAGTTTCACGTTCAAGTGGTGAAATCGCGGCTAAGTTAAAAAGTTCACAGAAACTTTCATGGACGAGGCCATGAATCCTTCACGGACCGTGAATATTTCTATGTACATGGGTCTTTATTCACAGAAACTTTCATGGCCGTAGCCGTGAATAGTTTACGGGCCATGAATAGTTCCACCCCTTCATATTTTTTACTCGATTCAACCCCGAATTGAGTCAGAATTGAAGCAAACTCTCTAGAATTCTACCTTGATGGGTTCTAAACCGATTAAACTATAAAAGGGAGGATTTTTGGAGGGTTAAGGAGGACTTTTTTGGGCAAACATGATCAGTGGTGGTGGCTAGGGCAAAACTCAGTTCCGGGGTGAAATTTCGGCGAGAATTCACGTGAAGGAGAGAATTGAATACTTCATCTTCATCTCCAGATCGAGGGGAAGCTTTTCTATTTATTCTCTTAATGATTTCTTGTACTTTTGATAGAATTCAATGCATAGTTCATCTATATTCATGTTGTACACGATGAACATGAGCAAGTAAACCTTCTTTCGGGATTAGGGATGTAGTCCATTGATGTTTATGAATTAAATTTTGCATTTTTACTCTTTGTCATGATTATTATAGCATTGATTTGATAAGAATTGAGTTATTTACGTGATTTACTCTAGCCAAGTATGTTTTGTGTCTTAGATGTTGCGAGAAGGACCGGGAGGTGAATCACAATGTCGGAACTATTCTATTCAAACCTATGAATCCAATCACGGGAGTAGTTTGGATTCATTTGAAAGATTCCATGGTTTTTCATAGAACTTAATGGGCTTAATTACATTAATTGTCACGAGAGTAGGGAGTTAACGTAGTTAGGTACCGGATTACGCTTTGGGAGGAGGTAATTTGTATCTTAGAAAAAGTTTCCTTTCATTGCCATAATTATTCTGTTCAAGGATTGATTTTTTTTATTTATTATCAAATTCATAATTGTCAGTGTGGTGAAACCCCGAGTCCCAATCTTCTAAAACTTGATTTCTACCTAAAACGCTACCTCTGTCACTTTTCGTACTTAGAGTTCATGCAAAATCACAATTTGATTCGCCTAGATAGAAATGAGTCATGTAATCGGTACTTGACCATGAGATCCTCGTTGGGAATAATATCTTATTTTATTACTTTGATAAATCCATGCACTTGCGGACGCATTAGTTAGCCGACATAGAATCCATCTCGAATCTCATGGCCTCAAGCCATCTCTCGGAGTCCGGTCTAGCGACCGCCTCATCATAGGTCCTGGGTTCATCCTCAATGATGAAGATCCTGTCGTGTTGGGTCGGCAGCGACTCATACCTTTTGATGACTCAAAAATTCATAGTAAATTTTATATTGATTGTTTAGTCTTTTTGAGTCATATTTATACTCTTTTGCTTGTTTTTCAATTTATTTAGTTAATTATTTAAGAATCTACACCTCTTCTCGTTTTTGTCATATTTCAAGGAAAATGACCAAGATTTTGATAGATTTTTTAAGCATCCGAGTGCCTGAATGAGTTCGTGACGTCGAGATGAAGCTGCACGTCAATTTTCAGATAAAACAGAGCTTAAATGAAAAATCGCGGCCGTGATATGCAGAGAACGTGATTAAAATCATTGCCGTGATTACATTTGGTGCCAAGTTCCGAAAGTTCACATAAAGAATCACGGCTTGCCGTGATTATTTTAACGATCGTGATTTCATGAAAATTCTTCACAGAGAGTTTCACGGGAATGCCGTAATAAACATCACGACCGTAGCTTTATTGCAAATTACACAGAAGGAATCACAACCCTACCGTGATTATAACCATGGCCGTGATTCTTAGTGAGCGCGCCGCCATGTTGCCTGAATCTTCCGCCACTGTTACTGTAGCTGAGAATTGCGAAGCCAAATTAAGGAGATCTGGAACATGATTTCAAAATCGAAAAGAAGGGGAGTGATCTATAAGAGGAGGAGAAGATTTCAAGCTGGAAGCCCTAATTTGGATCAACCACAGAGAGAGAGACAGAGAGAGAGAGAGAGAGAGAGAGAGAGAGAGACAGAGAGAGAGAGAGAGAGAGAGAGAGAGAGAGAGAGAGAGAGAGAGGCATTGTTGTGGTAGGGTTCCTCGTCAGGAAGCAACTAGACTATCTTCAGCGACCAAATTTTCAAGGAAGGTGCGCTTCGTGGAGGAGAATATACACAGAAAGTTTCAGATCAAAAGGAGTTTGATTGGAGGAGAAATTAGCAAAATCGTGGACACGGCTACTATTCGTCGCCAGAATCAGAAGCTAGTTTTCATAGAAATTATGAGCTGTGAAGTTTTTCACACCCCTGTGAAATTAGTAAATCTATTTTTTTTACCCCTTTTCAAAATCTAATTTTTTTTGAAATAAATTATTATTGTATTTCTTCCATCATGATAGTGTAAAAACCTCTTTTGGGACAGAGGGAGTAATCCCCTTAATTTCTGAAATAACTAGATAACCTTTATTTTGTAGTTGTTCTTTGAATGATAATTTTACTTTTGTGATCAATAACTATAAAATTTATAGTTTTAAAATATTGACATATTTTTTAGAGTTTATAATATGGACCGAGAGGTGATTTATAAACTCGGATCCCTTAAATTGTGGTTTTTAAGAACTTAAGCTATGAGAATAGATTTGTTGTAAAATCCTGATTTTTGATGCTTATCTACATGTTAATATTTTGACATGGGCATTTTATTGATCTAGACATGATAATATGGACCGAGTGGAGATTTTGATTGTTGGAAACCCTGAAGTAAAGCTTGTAAAATTAAGATATGAGAGTATTTAATTTTTCTTGAGATTTTGACTTTAGAAATTAAATTTATGAGAGTAGATTTAATTATTTAGTCTGATTTGCATTTATTAAAATTGAGCAGTAAGTCACGAGAGTGAAGACTTGCTCAGTGTAAATTCTTCGTCTAAGAGGAAGCAATTTGTTGGTGTATATGCCCTAGGACCTAGTTTTGGTCAACTTATGTACTACTTGACATTGATATTTATATATCATTCTGGCATTGTCGTTATCATTATTTGTCTACACCCGCGATTGTGTACTTACATGATAATGTCCCTGGAGACAGATTGGATCTGTGCTCAAATAATTATCCCCAATCGATGTACCTGAGTGGATATGGGACAGCTCTGGTACTTGAGAGACTGGTATGTGGGCTGGTTAGGCACGTGGTGCTAACGCAGACACATGGGCATATCATTGGAGGATATACTGGATAGACCCGCTATGAGGCTATGACTTGGTGTCATGAGTTATCCTCATAAGTGACAGGAGATGCATTGATCCCTTGACTTGAGGTCATTGATCATTCTATATGGTTATGGGCTTTGATACAACCTAACACCTTGCCGTAGCTGGGAGGTCATAACGGTTGTTATTAAGCATGTCACGACCCATATGAGAAGATCAATGGACAGACATAGGATTTGCCCCTTCCTTAGGGAAGTATGATATCCATGGAGCTCCTTTATGGTTCTATGACTGAAAGTGTATAGCCATACCCAGGTGAGAACCTGTTTTAGTCATAGCCATGAGATTGGATGAAAGCAAGTGGTGACTCACTTGTCCAATCGGATATCAGTTCGGCAAAGAGACTGTAATGCATCTGTACCTAGTTGCGATGATGGGGATGTCGATGTCGATATCCATTCCAATGACCTGGGTAGCAGCGATGCACTGCTAGGTGCCACTCACTGCTTGTGATGACCTTTGGTTAGCACTGCCAGCGTTAGAGGAACCTACAGGGTCGCACACCTTGAAACTTGAGTTCTCGTATTGATCGGGAAGCCTTATGATCGAGTTATTGGATAACTCGGATGTAATTGGGAGATTTCATCAGCACCAATGGGCCTGATGAGATGGAAGAATGTTATTGGAGCCAAACTTCATTTTTGGCAGGTTGACCCGTATTTGACCAAGGTTGGTCACATTTGGATTAGGGTTGCATTGGATTGGATCCAAGTGCTTAATCAACCTATGTAATGAAGTTTGGGCTAGCTCATTATCCAATGAGGCCCAATAACAAGTTCTCATGAAGAGATGAGAGGCTAAAAGGGTATAATGGGGAGAAACATGAACCATTAAGCGCCTAGGGGCATAATGGGGTCATGTTGGCGCCTTTGCTTCATTATGGAAGTAAAGGGCGCCTCCCCTCTCTTCCTAGGATGGAATGCATGCCTCTATGGCATTGCTTGGGGCTCAAGGCAAGGCCTTGGCGCACAAGGAAAGGCGTGGGGCACAATAAGGAATGGTTGAATGAGAATTATGGAAATGTCTTGGAGACTTTCCTTGTCTCAAACCTTCTCATCCTAGCCCTACACTTGTCATGATCCTAGCCCTTACCCTAACCGCTTCTTGCCCTATAAATGTGACCCTAGTCGCCCCCTCTTGTTGATGATCAATCCTTGAAGGCGTGAACACATCAAGAGGGCGAGAACAAGGGGCATTGGCGCAACCATCCTCTTCCATCAAACCCTAGCCGCAAGCTTCTTCCCTTCTTCCTCCTTTGGCGCAAGAGAAGTAAAGGCTTGGCGGCATTCTCCCTTCTCCCCTCTTCTTCATCAATTGGCGCTTCTACCTTGGAGGTGGCGCGAGCATTGAAGAAGAGAACTAAGGCTTGGATCTTCTTCCCGAGGCTAGCACCAGGCGTGGAAGAAGAGAACTCAAGAGATCCGTGTGTGTGAGACTGCAGAGGGCGCACACTTGGGCGCCTGCATCGGCATCGCTCTTCATTTCTCTTAAGGTATTTCCTAACTCATCGTGTCGACTCCCTTGCTTGCGATCTTCACTGGGTTTTTGGGACCGGCTTATTTCGAGGACATTCTTCCGCTGCGTAAAATGTATGTCCATGACTCTGAAAATTGTAAAATGTCCCCGGGGTTTCCCAACACAATTTTCTTTTTAAGAAAATTTTATCTTTATCATGATAAGAATAAACTGACAAACATTTATTTATGTCTAGTCATGGAAATTAAGGAGGATGAAACCTTAGTCTCAACTTTCTCTCTCTGAAATTTATAACAGTTTTTGATCGCTTGCTTTTGTCCTATTCCATCGCTTATCGTCTACTTAGCTAGTGAGAACTTAATTATTTGGTACTTAACATGTATGTCTCTGTGGGTTCGATATTTTTTTATTACTTCAATGTATCTTTGCACTTGTGGACACATCAAGTTTTTGGCGCCGTTGCCGGGGACCTTAGTTTTGTTAATATCAAAATAGTTGATAGTATTGCTAGACTAAGTTTTATTTATCTTTGATCTTAATTTATTTTCTATTTTTGCAGATTTTAGATTTTAGTTTTTCACGAGCTGTGATTTCTGAGTTTGGAATTTTTTTCTGCTGTTTTATGAAAATCTGAGTTTATTTGATTCTTTTACGTGTTTATGCGCAGGACTCTTAGGTCAGGACCACTAATTCCATTAGATCATGAAATTGAAAAAACTTTTAGATTATGCAGGAAACTTAGATTTGAAGAGAAAAAGGAGAAGGAACCAACCATGGAAGAAAGAAGATCGCTTAGGGATTATGCAGCACCAAATCCACACGGAATACACTCTAGTATAGCCAGGCCGGCGATTGAGGCTAATAAATTTGAAATTAAACTAGCCTTGCTTTCTATGATATAGCAGAATCAGTTTAGAGGATCACCACTTGAGGATTCTAATCAACATCTCTCTCTTTTTCTTGAATATTGTGACACCATTAAGAGTAATGGTGTATCTAATGATGCCTTAAAACTGAGTTTGTTTCCTTTTTCCCTTAGGGATAGAGCACGTGCCTGGCTATAATCCTAGCCGACTGGAAGATTCACCACACGAGGGCAAGTTTCAAATGCCTTTTTGTCTAAGTACTTCCCTGCCAAGTAAGACGATCCAGTTGAGGAACCAGATTACTAGTTTTGCACAAAGGGATGGCGAGTCACTGAGTGAAGCATGAGAGCGTTTTAATGAATTACAATGGAAGTGTCATTACCATGGCTTAGACAAATGGGTTTTAATTCATACTTTTTATAATGGTTTACTTTATAGTACTCGCCTCACTGTTGATGTTGCTGTAGGTGGAGCTCTTATGAATAAGAGCATTGATGATGCTTACACTTTGATTGAGTAGATGTCTCTGAACCATAACCGGTGGACTACAAAAAGAGGAGTGTTATATCATCCTCCACATAGTAAGAATGAAAATGATGCATAGCGTACTATTGTGATTCGAAAGGACACACTTTTAAATACAAGCAGGTACACTCGTTTCAGGCGTTGCGGCCAAAGGTATTGGCGTACAGGGCTATTGTCACTCCCCGGCAACGGCGCCAAAAACTTGTTGTGATCCGAAAGGACACACTTTTACATACAAGCAGGTAGACTTGTTTCAGGTGTCGCGGCCAAAGGTATTGGCATATAGGGCTATTGTCACTCCCTAGCACGGCTCCAAAAACTTGTTGTACCTAACTTGTAATGTCCGCAAGTGCACAAATATTTGAAGTAATAAAGTAAATATCGATCCCATAGAGACCTATGCTGTCAAGTACCAAATAATTGATTTCCTCCTATCTAGGCAATCGAATAAAAAAGCAAGTAGAGAGCGAAAACACACAGGAAAATAATATCAGAGAGAAATTGGGACTAGGGTTTCGTTCTCTTGGATTTTCATGACTAGATATATAAAGATGTTCATCAATCAAATTCTAATATGATAAAGACTTAATTTACTTCAAAAAGGGATTATCTCACTCTCGTGCAGATAACCATGCAGAGATAAATCCTCACTTTAGTGCAAGATTCATCCCAGGCTGAGGATAAGTAAATCATCAATCAAAGAACTCAAGATCACTTTCGTGCATCCGAGTTCTAAGTTGATTGCCTCGAGTGGAATCTCGAGGATCACTTTCGAGCATCCGAGACTCAACACACATTTTACCTATGGTTCTCCAATGTTCCGATCCTCACTTTCATGCAGATCTCCACGTTTGACACAATAACTCAATCCTAGGTTCATAATCATCATCAAGGCAATACAAACAACTAAAATAAAGAAATAAGAATTTAACCTAATTTCTTAGGGTTGGTTCCTATTAATCAATTTTAGGGTTCCAAGTTCTCAAGCAAATCACTTTTCGGTCCTTATTGCAAAAACCCTAAATCATGATGACAAAAAGTAAACTTAGGAGAATCTTAGAGCTATAATCGCATAGGTTAATTTATCAAAGTAGAATAATCATGATGAAAGTGTAAAGTATCTAGTCATTAAGAAAATAGAAGGGAATTACTCCCCCATGTCCCAAAATAAGTTTAAGCTAGCATGGTGAAGGAATTACAAAATACCATAATTTCATAAGATCAAAAATCAACAAGAGAAGAGTTTTAGGAAAATACAGCATGGCTATGAAATATTTCACAGCCGTAATTTGCAATAAAAGCGGTGAACAGTGGCGTCCCTCCTTCTTTCTTTGATTTCTCTTCCAATTGATCTCCTTTCATTCTGAAACTTCTAGCACGTTGTCTCCTACACGAGGCGAAGCTTCAGTATGAAAATGACGGCCGGAGATGCCTTGGATTCGTCGCAGCGGCGGAACCCTAGGCGGCGGCGTCAGTTGCCATTTCTCCCTCCACAGACGATGAAATTTGGGGCTTTTGGTGTCTTCGTGTTCCTCTCGTCAAAAGCCCTGTCTCCTCTTCTTACGGCATCCAATGTAAAGCTCTGGATCAGCAATCATCTCCGCAAAAATCGGGCATCGAAATTGACCTGGGAGTCGCGCTTAAAACATGAAATACGATAGTGTAATAGTTTACGGCCCTGTCGTAAAATCGCTCGAGTGTTCTATTCTGAAAGTGCTGGGAAATACGGCACCGTAAAATACTTCATGGCACTACCATAAAATTGGCTGATCTCTCTAATCGAAAATGTCTGGAAACTACGGCCCGTAATATGGTTTACGGTAGTGCGGTAAAATCGGTGAAACTTTCTGATCTGAAAGCGCCCCAAAATACGGCCCATGAAATGGTTTACGGCAGTGCCATATTTTCAACAAAATCTTCTATTTGGAATTTCTCCAAATTACGGTAGTAGCTCGATATTACGGTATCGTACGAAAATACGGTACCGTAATATATATTACGGCACTACCGTATTTTGGGGAGTTACTCCGTTTTGCATGAAATTTGTCATGTGTCTTCTTCTCGATGATGAGAATTCTTCTATGTATCTGATTTTGCTCGAAAACACTCCAAAATAATGCCTTTTTGCCTGAAAATTATGAAAAACCAAAATAGAAGTAGACTTTGCAATATTTGATGAATTCAGCATAAAAACAAGTAAAAGATCCTCAATTTAGCATGAAAAGATATCTAAAATGATGCAAAATATACTATATATTCTGGTGTCATCAAAATACATAAGGCTCAAACTTTGCTTGTCTTCAAGCAAAAATCAAAATTTAAAATCAAAATTTGATTATAAGAATAACCTTTTCATGCTCAATAAATTTCTAAAATACAATCATCAATGAAAAATTCCATCAATTGTTTCACAAAACTTCAAGTGAACATATCATCCTTAGAACTCAACCCTCTAGATCCACAATTCAATCAAATAAAACTTTGCAACTCGTATAATAATTAGAATTTGCAATCTCAAGACTTCACCCAATTTCAGTTTAAATCTATCATGCTTTTGTTTACAGGAATTAGGTTTCCAAGATCTTTTTCCACACAATTTTTTTTTGTATTTGATTATTCTTGCAAAGATGGTATGCATCCACTTAGACGCACACTTTTTATTTTTGACTTCAACTCTTATCTTCGGTACCACTATCGATTTTGTATAGTGCCAAGTAGAGGAGTCTTATTGTTTTTATCTCTCATTATTTTTCATTCATAGACTTCAACCCATGTCTTAGGTACCACTATCAATTTTATATAGTGCCAAGTAGGGGAGTCTCTCACTATTTTTTATGGATCTTGGATTCTTATTTCCCAACAAATAGCAAAATAGACTAAACATCTACTAGGTTGATCAATTGATCTCAATTCTCAAATCATACTTTTATTCAAAAGAATAGGTTCACCTTAGATCTTATTCCTCAAATAATACATCTACCCAAAATTTCATGCATCAACCAATGTCAAGTTTCAAAGATAGATATGCATTGAAGAAATAAATCTAACATGATAGGGTTTTTCTCTAATCACAAGCATGAATTCATTCATCATCACAGAAAAACCAATACACTTTTCATCACATGAATTCAAGTCATAAAATTTTTAAACATCAAGAATGTAAAAATCAATTCAAAAGATGTGAAGCATAAAACTCTAAAGTGATAGGCCTATATAATCACATAAGGCTCAAACAATGCAAAGGATGCAAAGTGATATATATATATATATATATATATATATTAGGAGAAGAAAGGTGTAGATAATCATATCATATCAAGGAATCACAAGAAAGTGCAAACAATACTCACAAAACTATTTAGCAAGCTCTGACCAAAAATAGTCTCGACGTAGATGCTGCTAGGTCCAAAGGCGTGCTTCCTCTCACAAAATTAAAAGAAAAATTAGTTCTAAACAGAAAGTAAAGTAAAGTAAAACAAATAGAGGTTAGAAAGCTTGGGTTGCCTCCCAAGAAGCGCTAATTTAAATTCATTAGCTTGACCGTTTTGTGCTTAGATTTGATCTTGGTTCATCCAGGTAAAAGCTCTCTCTTTCTTCAATCAGTTCTTCTTGATAGTAATGTTTCAATCTTTGGCCATTAACTTTAAATTATCCTGTATCTTCACTCCATATATCCACAGCTCCGTAGGGGTAAGTTTTCTTTACCTGAAAAGGTCCTGACCAACGGGACTTGAGTTTACCAGGAAAAAGTCTTAATCTAGAATTGATTAAAGAACAAAGTCACCTGGTTGGAAATCTTTTCTAAAACTATGCCGATCATGCCATCTCTTAGTCCTCTCCTTGTAAATTCTTGCATTTTCATAGGCCGAGAGTCTAATTTCATCCAACTCGTTCAATTGTAACCTCTGTTTTTCACTTGCGTTCTTTAAGTCAAAGTTTAATGCCTTGATTGCCCAGAATGCTTTATGCTCGAGTTCTATAGGTAGATGGCAAGATTTACCATAGATTAATTGAAAAGGGGACATCCCAATTGGTGTTTTGAAAGTTGTCCGGTATGCCCATAGTGCATCATCAAGTTTGAATGCCCAATCCTTCCTTGTGCGCGAAATTGTCTTTTCCAAAATCCCTTTTATTTCTCTATTTGATATCTCAACTTGCCCACTTGTTTGAGGATGATAAGGTGTAGCTAGTCTATGATTTACTCCATACTTTCTGAGTAAAGCTGAGAACTTGTGCTCTATGAAGTGTGAGCCACCATCACTAATTACAACTCGTGGTGTCCCAAATCTTGGAAAGATAATTTTCTTGAACAGTTTGACAACAACTCTGGAATCATTGGTTGGTGATGCAATAGCTTCAACCCATTTTGAAACATAATCCACTACTACAAGAATATATTTGTTACCTCCAGAAGATGGAAAGGGTCCCATGAAGTCAATTCCCCAAACATCAAAAATTTCAACCTTAAGAATATTAGACAATGGCATCTCATGTCTTCTGTTAATGTTGCCTGTCCTTTGACATCTATCACAAGATAAAATAAAGTTTCTAGCATCTTTGAAAATTGTGGGCCAATAAAATCCTCATTGCAACACTTTAAAGGCAGTTTTCTCAGCACTAGCATGCCCACCATAAGAAGATCCATGGCAATGAAACAATATATCTGTAACTTCCTCCTCAGGCACACATCTCCTAAAAATACCATCTACACATCTCCTAAACACATAAGGCTCATCCCAAAAATAGTGTCTCACCTCAGCCAAGAATCTCTTCCTTTTTTGGTAATTCAAATCAGGGGGAAAAACATTGGCTACAAGGTAGTTCACAATGTCGGCATACCAAGGGGCTCTGATTTATTCGATGGTCATTAGTTGTTCTTCAGGAAAGGAGTCATTAATCACATCATTTTCATCAGTGTTCACTATAATTCTTGAAAGACGATCTACAACAAAATTCTTTGATCCTTTTTTGTCTTTAATTTCCAAATCAAATTCTTGTAAAAGCAGAATCCATCTGAGCAAACGCGGTTTAGTATCTTTTTTCTGCATCAAGTATCTTACAGCTGCATGATCAGTATACACTACCACCTTGGAGTTAATAAGATATGATCTAAATTTATCAAAAGCAAATACTATAGCCAATAATTCCTTTTCAGTGGTAGTGTAATTCTTCTGTGTCTCATCTAAAGTTCTACTGGCATAATGAATGACATAAGGTTTCTTATCTTTTCTTTGCCCCAAGACTGCTCCTACTGCATAATCACTAGCATCACACATGAGTTCGAAGGGTAGGTCCCAATCTGGGGGCTGAATGATGGGTGCTGAAACCAAAGCTTTCTTCAATTCCTGAAAAGCAGATAAACAATTCTCATCAAAAGAAAATTTAACATCTTTACAAAGTAAATGTGTAAGAGGTCTAGCAAGTTTAGAGAAATCCTGAATCGCCAGTAGAATCCTGCATCTCCTAGGAAGCTTCGGACTTCCTTCACAGTAGTGGGTGGCTTCAATTTGTCTATTACCTCAACTTTGGCTTTGGCCACTTCAATTCCTCTTTTTGAGATTAAGTGTCCCAAAACTATCCCTTGCTTAACCATGAAATGACATTTTTCCCAATTAAGCACAAGGTTAGTTTTTTCACACCTCTGTAAAACCCAAGATAAGTTAGCCAAACAAATATCAAAAGAGGAACCATATACTGAGAAATCATCCATAAAATCTACAATAAAATTAGAAAAAATAGCCAACATGCATCTCTGAAATGTAGTAGGAGCATTACACAAACCAAAAGGCATTCTCCTATATGCAAAAGTTCCATAGGGGCAAGTGAAAGTGGTTTTCCCTTGATCATCAGGATGTATAGGGATTTGAAAAAAACTAGAATATCCATCTAAAAAGCAAAAGTGAGAGTGGTTTGCCTGTCTTTCAACCATTTGACCAATAAAAGGTAGAGGAAAGTGATCTTTCCTAGTAGCAGCATTCAGTTTTCTATAATCTATACACATGCGCTAACTAGTAACAGTTCTAACAGGAATTAGTTCATTATCCTTGTTTTTCATGATAGTTACCCCTCCTTTCTTAAGAACACAATGTACAGGACTTACCCATTTACTATCAGAGATAGGATATATAATACATGCATCAAGTAATTTCAGAACTTCCTTTTTTACCACTTTTTTCATGGAGGGGTTCAGTCTTCTTTGGAAATCTGCATGTGGCTTGTATTCTTCTTCCATCAAGATCCTGTGCATACAAAAAGAAGGATTAATTCCTTTCAAATCATCAATAGAATACTGATGACTCTAAATTTTATAGTGTTTTTCATACTTATTTAGTAGACTTTTGAGCCATGATCTTACTCTTTTGCTTTGTTTTTATACCTTTTTTATCATATACTTCGGGATCTACACCGTCTTTAGTTTTTGATCAATTTCAGATAAAAAGGCATCATTATCACTGGATTTTGAGCAATCTCAATGCATGAATGAGTTCTAACCATCAAGAGGAGTCTACCCATAAAATTTCAACTCAAAAGGGTTCTTCTAGCCAAAAACGTCACGGTACTGTATTTCGCAGGGGACGTTTTGGGTGAAATACGGCACTGCTGTATGAAACCGTACGCCACCGTATTATTCGGTGTTTTCAACTAGAAGTTTTGAGCAAGATACGGCACTGCCGTATAGAACTTCATGGTGCCGTATTTGTTAGCGTTTTCAATTAGAAGGTTTCAGCAGAAATACGGTACTACTGTATGACCTTACACGGTGCCGTATTACTCAATAATTTTGACCAGTAGGTTTCGGCAAGAATACGAGACTGCCATATATTCAGGCAACATTGTCACGGTACCATATTTTCTGCCCAGATCTTGCAGAAAACAAAATACGGCACTGCCGTGATCGGATTACGGTACCGTATTTTGAAGCCCAGAACTCCGAGTTTTCCGCCGAAAAATTAAAAATGTGATTTCTTGAAACTTAGGGCACCAATTGAAGATCCAAAAAAGGGGAAGATTCAAGATGAGAAGGAGAAGAGTTGCGTAGCAAAATGACCAAAATTTATCCACAATTTAGGGAGAATTCGAAGAAATCATCACCGCGCTAGGGTTTGTCGCCGTTCGCTGCACAGACCACCTCTGACCACGATTTTTGAGAAGAAGCTTCGCCTGAGGAAGAAGAACACACCACAGAAGTTTCGGCTTGAAAGGAGGTCAATCGAGGGAGGAATCATAAAAAATGTGCTCGCGACACTGTTCATCGCGAAGTCAAAGATAAATTACGGGCTGCGATTTAGTTGCAGCCCTGTTTTGTAACTTTCACTCCTTCCTTACTATCTCCAATCATACTAAAAATCATGTTTTGCTGTGATTCTTCCATCATGTTATCTTAAATTCTTCTTGGGACAAGGGGGTGTTATTCTCTTGATATTTCAATGACTAGATAACTTTTCTCACATCAATATATCTTTGCTATGGTTATTTTACTCAAATGATTTATTGCCTTCAATCGCTTTTAGTATCATGCTTTGACATGTTTTGGACTTTTATGCTATGGACTGAGAAGATGATATCATAGAACTTGGAACCCTAGAATTTATTGTAGGAACTCATCGCAAGAGATTGGTTGTGCTCTTATCTTTAGATTTTAGAAGTTTATTTCTTGTTATTAATATGACCTAGAATTTATTGTTGTTACAGACATGATAACGTGCTTGAGATAGATGTTAGATTGTTAGAAAGCCTTGAGTAAAACCTGTGAAAGTAAGGTGCTAGAATGCTTAGTTTTGCTTGAGATCTTGGTATTGAGATGGGATGCACGAGAGTGATCCTTAATCTCCTTAACCGAAATTCACTTATATTTAGCATTGAATTGATCGTGTGCGAGAGTGAGGATCATTCTTTGCAAACTAATTGTACGAGAGTGAGTTTGTTTGTTTGTTAAGTGAATTATATCTTAACCGTGAGAGAGATAAATTGATGATTCTTTAATTCTATTTAGTTATGAATATCTATTGGGGTATGCCCTTAAGGCTAATGTTTGAGGCCTTGGGATTATATCAGTATCATGTATAAACTCTTTGTTTATAAAGGCAATGGTTATTATTCAGGTTGTTACATCATCTGCTGCAATATGTATACTTCTGAATAATGTCTCAATGCTGTTCAGCTAGGCTGACATGCAGTTAAGTCCTTAGTCGAGATATCTTGGTGAACTTGAGACAGCCTTGATATGATTGAGACTAATATGTGTTCTAATCTTATAGGATGCTTCGAGCATGGAATAAGATGTAGACTCATGGGTACATTGGATGTACTGGACAGACCCAACTAGGATATTCAATTGTTTGTCACAATGTGAATAATCCTTGTATGCAAACAAGTGGCATATGTCCTCTGAATTGAGATCACTTGTGTTTCTAAATGATGATTGTCATTGTTTTGAGGTAGTTCAATATCATTTGAAATATAATGGTTATAGACTATCTTGGATAATGATCATGAGTCAGGTTAGGACACTAGTGATAGATATAGGATTGCCCTCTCCTTGATAGGAGTGTGATGTTCTAAAGGGGCCCCCTGGATGAGATGATTGAGAAAGTGTATGGCCATACCCAGATGACTATGTTCATCTGATCTAATCATTCTCATCATATTGGAGTTACAGGCTTGACATGCTTGTCCAATAAGAGCATCCAGTGGCAAAGGAATCAAGTATGCCTAGTGAAGTGGATTCACACTTGTGCTATGGTTTGGGTGTAGTCTTGGAAGACTCTTTCCTTTATATCGGGAGACAGTGATGTGTTGCTAGATACCCCTCACTAATCGTGATAACGTAAGTTATCGTTACCGACATTTAAAGGAAACCCTTAGGGTCGCACAATTTGATGATATGGCTTACTTAAGTCAGATCGTGTGGACTGAATTGTTTTGGTTCAGTTTAAAGGAGTTTAAACTCTGATTGTAAGTGAGATCTGGTCTGATCATGTTTGATTGATTAGGGCTTGAGATCGGTAAGCTTCGATCGAGAGTATTGATGCTAGATCGGTGAGATCAAGAGCATCAAGAGATGAACGGTTAGAACTTGAACCATTTGGTTCAAAGAGATCTAGACCATGGCTTAGGCTGATTTGGTTCGATCTTTGAACCAAATGCATTGGACCGAATTGGATTGAACCGGTTCACACATGTGTGATCGCATGGTTCAATATGAAAGCGTTTTGGGCGGTTTGCATTGAGTGGGCGCATGGCTTCATGACTTTCCATATTTGGAAATCATGTAACGCCACATCTCTACACAACGCCTCAACGCATCTTCGGTTCTTGTCTTGTCGCCTATCCACTCTTGCGTTGTCTTGTCTTCACGAAAAGGAGGAAGAAGAGCTTCATCGCCCTAGCCGCAAGAGATCTCATCTCCTCCACACAAAGGACTCCTTGAAGCTTTGCTAGCACAAAGACGCCAAGGGAGTAACCATCTCTCATCTTGTGTGCGCGACTTTGGAGGAGAGCCAATTCGCCCTCTTGCTTCCAAGGCACCATCCAAGCGATGGCTATGGTATGATCCATTGTTGTTCTACACAAGTCCATGAAAGTTAATCATATGACATGCATTCGATCTTAGAAACCCGAATATCCGCTTGCAAAATCATGATATGCGCCCCCTTAGGGTTTCGCCCCCTTAGATTTAGGGGATTTTCAATATCAAGTTGAATGAACCCCTAGTCCCGATTCTCTCATCCTGATCTACTTCAATTTCAGTTCGATTGCCTTTTTTACACAATTCTCGATTCGCTTAGCTAGTGAAAACTCAATTAGTCGGTACTTAACAACGAAGTCCCTGTGGTTCGATATCTTAATTATTACTTGAAGTATCCGTGCACTTGCGGACTACAACAAGTTTTTGGCACCGTTGCCGGGGATTTCGATTTTGTTGATATTGATATAATTGTTATTATCACTAGACTAAGTTTTTATTTGTTTTTGTTTTTATTTTTTTATTATTTTTTTTTGTGATAGATTCTGATTTCCTTTTAGCTCTACAAATTCTGAACTTTTCTAACCTTCTACTTGTGTATGCGCAGAAATCTTAGGTTAGGACCATTAGTTCCTCTTGACCCTGAAATTAATAAAATACTTAGACTGCGCAGGAAGTTGAGATTTGCAGAAGGAAGAGAAGAAGAATCCATCATGGCAGAAAGAAGAACACTTAGAGACTATGCAACCCCAAATACACAAGGAATCCGTTCCAGCATCACTAGGCCTGCTATAGATGCAAACAACTTTGAGATCAAACCAGCATTCTTAACGATGATTCAACAGAATCAGTTTGGAGGATCTCCTTTGGAAGATCCAAACCAACACTTATCCCTTTTCCTTGAATTTTGCAACACCATAAAGATTAATGATGTATCTGATGATGCCCTCAGACTAAGACTGTTTCCTTTTTCTCTCAGGGACAGAGCAAAATCCTGGCTTCATGCACATCAAACTGGAATGTTCACTACTTGGGAGCGCTTGTCAACCACCTTCTTGCAGAAATACTTTCCTCATAGTAAAATGATCCAGTTGAGGAACCAAATCACAGGCTTTGCCCAGAGAGATGGAGAATCAATGAGTGAAGCATGGGAGCACTTTAATGAACTCCATCGGAAGTGCCCCCACCATGGAGTGGAAAACTAGGTTTTAATTCAGACTTTCTATAATGGTTTGCTTTACAATACATGCTTAACTGTTGATGCTGCTGCAGGGGGAGCATTGATGAACATGACTGTTGAAGATGCCCATGCCTTGATTGAGGGAATGGCGCTAAATCACAACCAATGGGCTTCAGAGAGAAGAGTGCTTTATCGGCCTTCTCATGGTAAGAACGATGGTGATGGTTGGCGCTCTCTTGCAGAAAAGGTAGATTCGTTATGTAACTGTTTTGATTCTTTTCAAATGCAAACCGCTTCTGTTTCTTCTGTTGTATGTGAAGTTTGTGGGAACAATGGACATTATGCTGAGGAATGCAAAGTTATAGTTGACCAGTAGAGTGAGCAAGTTAATGCTGTGGGGGGGTTACAACCAAACTAGATCTAATGACCCTTACTCCAATACTTACAATCCTGGTTGGCGCAACCATCCTAACCTATCTTGGAAAAGTAACAATCAAACTAGTGGGCAAAATGATAATAGGGGGTATAACCAGAGACAGTCAAACCAGAGTCAACCCCAAAAATCTAGTTTAGAAGAGATGTTTGAGAGATTCATGGGTAATCAGATGAGCAAAAATGATGAGATTACAGAAACCCTTAAGCAGATAAACTCTAGGTTGGATGGTGTTGTTGCTCATAACAAGATGTTAGAAACTCATATAGCACAACAGGCTAATACACCTTATAGACCCCTTGGGAAGTTACCTGCAAAACCTGAACCAAATCCCAGGGAACATTGTAATGCCATCATGACTAGGAGTGGTAGACAGTTGGAAGATCCAAGGGGACCCTTAGATGATGAAGAGGATGAGCCTAATGTTATGCCTAGTGAGGAACCTATTTTGGAACCACAACCCACACGAGTGCAGCCCTTTCCTGATTCTTCTCCTTCTGAAGAGAATGGGTCTTCACAGAAAGGTGACATACCTTGTGAGGTTGAGGTACCCTGACCTAGTTCTCCACAGCCATATAGTGCACCTATCCCTTTCCCCCAGAGGATCGTGCAGGCTAAACTAGATAGGCAGTTTGGGAAATTTTTGGAAGTGTTGAACAAGCTGTACATTAATATTCCTTTTACTGATGCATTATCCCAAATGCCTACTTATGCAAAGTTTTTAAAAGAAATCTTATCCAACAAAAGAAAAATTGAGGACTACGGTACTGTAGCACTAACTGAAGAATGCAGTGCTCTAATTCAAAACAAGTTGCCACTAAAGTTAAAGGATCCAGGTAGTTTCTTGATACCTTGTTCAATTGGTAATGTTGCTTTCGATCGAGCTGTATGTGATCTAGGGGCTAGTGTTAGTCTTATGCCTTTATCTGTGTGCAGGAAACTGGACATGGGAGCCCCTAAGCCGACTACAATTTCTTTGCAACTCGCCGATAGATCAATGAAATATCCAGTAGGTATTTTGGAAGATGTTCCTATACAAGTTGGTAAGTACTTCATACCTGCTAATTTTGTGGTACTTGAAATGGAAGAGGATGCCAAGATTCCTATTATTTTGGGTAGACCGTTCCTAGCCACTGCTGGAGCCCTTATTGATGTAAGGAACGGTAAACTTACTTTGAGAATTGGCAATGACAAGATTGAATTTGATTTGAATAATTCATTGAAAAAACCTGCATATGCTAGTTCTTGCTGCACTATCCATGCTATTGATGACATAGTCTATGATGTTAGTTGCTTATTTGATGATTCTTCTGTTGATGTTCCTCTTTTTGATTCTTTTTCTGACTCCTTGGGAAGTTCTTGTGAAGAAATTGACAATTCTGGTTTTGAGAATGACTTTGATGATTTTGATGATGAAAAACATGACATTTTAGATTGTGCTACTTTTGCTAATGAAAGTGAAAAGATTCCTAAAGTTGAACTGAAAGTTTTACTTGATAACCTTAGATATGAGTTCCTTGGTCCCAACTCCACCTACCCTGTGATTGTAGATGCTCAATTAGATGCCAGGGAAACTGATCTTCTCTTGAAGGAACTAAGAACTCATAGAAAGGTAATTGGGTACACCATTGATGACTTGAAAGGGATTAACCCTTCCTTTTGCATGCACAGGATTCACATGGAAGATGAGCACAAGCCGCATGTGGACTTTCAGAGAAGACTCAATCCGTCCATGAAGGAAGTGGTGAAGAAGGAAGTACTAAAATTGCTAGATGCAGGTATTATCTACCCTATTTCAGATAGTAAGTGGGTAAGCCCTGTACACTGTGTTCCAAAAAAGGGAGGTGTCATTGTAATGAAAAATAAGGACAATGAATTGATAGCTGTTAGAACTGTCACTAGTTGGTGTATGTGTATTGATTATAGAAAATTAAATACTGCCACTAGGAAGGATCATTTTCCCTTGCCCTTCATTGATCAAATGGTTGAGAGACTAGCTAAACACTCATACTTTTGTTTTCTCGATGGGTATTCCGGATTTTTTCAGATTCTCATCCATCCTGATGATCAGGATAAGACTACTTTCACGTGTCCATATGGCACTTTTGCTTATAGAAGAATGCCCTTTGGTTTATGCAATGCACCTGCCACTTTTCAGAGGTGCATGATGACAATTTTTTCTGAATTTATTGAAGACTTCATGGATGTCTTTATGGATGATTTTTCAGTTTATGGTTTTTCCTTTGATAACTGATTGGCTAATCTCTCTAGAGTTTTGCAGAGATGCGAAGAGACTAACCTTGTCTTGAATTGGGGAAAGTGTCACTTTATGGTTAGACAGGGGATCATTTTGGGCCATCTTGTTTCAGAGAGAGGGATTGAAGTGGACAAGGCCAAGATAAAAGTGATTGAGAAGTTGGCACTACCCACCACTGTCAAGGAAATCAGGAGCTTCTTGGGACATGCAGGGTTTTATAGGAGGTTCATTAGGGACTTCTCTAAACTTGCTAAACCTTTAACATATTTACTTTGTAAAGATGCCAAATTCTGCTTTCATGAGAAATGTCTATCTGCTTTTCAGGAATTGAAGAAGGCCTTATTGGGAAACCCCGGGGACATTTTACAATTTTCAGAGTCATAGACATACAAATTACGCAGCAGAAGAATGTCCCCGAAACAGGCCGGTCCCAAAAACCCAGTGAAGATCTCTTGCGAGGGGGTCGACACGATGTGATAGTAAGTACCTTTAAGCAATTAGAAGCCGATGTAGATGAAGGCGCCCAAGTGTTCGCCCTCTGCAGTCTCGCACACACGGATTCCTCAAGTTTTCTTCTTCCTCGCCCGGTGCTAGCCTCGGGAAGAAGATCCATGCCTTAGGAGAGTTCTCCAAGCAACTTGCGCCACCACCAAGATGTGATGCGCCAAGGAGATGGAAGGAGAAGGGAATGCCGCAAGCCTTCTTGTTCCTTTGCGCCAAGGAAAGGAAGAGGAGAAAGATGAAGCATGCTTGCGCCCTTGATGGAAGAAGAAGAGCTCTAAGCTCTCCAAGCTGTCGCCCTCTAATGCTTCACGCCTCCAAGGAATTAGCATCATCATGAGAGGGGGCGGCAAGGGCTTATTTATAGGAGCAAGAGGCGGTTAGGGGAGAAAGGCAAGTGTTGACAATTAGGGAATGATTCTAGGAGATTATTTAATCAAATATACTGATTAAATCTCCACTCCCATATGCGCCTAAGACTTGCCAAAGCAAGTATCAGCCATATGCGCCCATATCATGCCATATGAGGCATTAATCCCATCTATGCGCCTAGACCTAGTCAAGGCAATATAATGGATTGCCTAATGTGGCTTGGGCGCAAGTCCTAATTCAATTAGGACTCTAATTATGTTAATAATCAGCCCACAATTGTCAAACACAATCCAATCAATTATCTTGGGTGATTTAATCAAATCCAATTTGATTTAATCACCTAGGAGATACCAAACAAGGCATAGGCACAAATCCTAGTCCAACTAGGATTCCATATGCGCCTATCCTATTAATTCATCCCCATTATACCCTTCAAGCCTCATAGCCCTTCAATACAACTTATTAGCAAGCCCAACTAAACAATGGGCCAAGCCCAAAGTCCATTATGCATGTTAACCAAGCTATTGGATCCAATCCAATTTAACCCATGGTCAAATGAGGTTAACCATGGTTAATTTGATCAATATGCCAAAAATGGAAGTTGGCTCCAATAAGTTCCTTCCATCTCATCAGGCCCATTGGCGCTGATGAAATCTCTCAAATAGATCTGAGTTATCCAATAACTCGATCTAAAGGCTACCCGATCAATATGAAAACTCGAGTATCAAGCTGTGCGACCCTGTAGGTTCCTCTAACGCTGGCAGTGCTAACCAAAGGTCATCACAAGCAGTGAGTGGCACCTAGCAGTGCATCGCTGCTACCCAGGTCATTGGAATGGATATCGACATCGACATCCCCATCATCGCAACTAGGTACAGATGCATTACAGTTTCTTTGCCGAACTGATATCCGATTGGACAAGTGTGTCACCACTTGTTTTCATTCAATCACATGGCTATGACTAAAACAGGTTCTCACCTGGGTATGGCCATACACTCTCAGTCATAGAACCATAAAGGAGCTCCATGGATATCATACTTCCCTAAGGAAGGGGCAAATCCTGTGTCTGTCATTGACCTTCTCATATGGGTCGTGACATGCTCAATGAAAACCGTTATGACCTCCCAACTACGGCGAGGTGTTAGGTTGTATCAAAGCAAGTCCCTAACCATATAGAATGGTCAATGACCTCAAGTCAAGGGATCAATGCATCTCCTGTCACTTGTGAGGATAACTCATGACACTAAGTCATAGCCTCACAGCGGGTCTATCCAGTATATCCTCCATTGATATACCCATGTGTCTGCGTTAGCACCACGTGCCTAACCAGCCCACATACCAGTCTCACAAGTACCAGAGTTGTCCCATATCCACTCAGGTACATCGACTGTGGACAATTATTCGAGCACAGATCCAATCTGTCTCCAGGGACATTATCATGTAAGTACACAATCGCAGGTGTAGACAAACAATGATAATGACAATGCCAGAAAGATATATGAATATCAGAGTCAAGTAGTACAAAGATGGACCAAAACTAGGTCCTAGGGTATATACACCAACAGGCCTTGACATCAGCACCGATCATGCAGCCACCTGACTGGGAATTACCTTTCGAGCTTATGTGTGATGCCAGCGACTTTGCAGTGGGAGCAGTTCTAGGGCAAATGAAGGACAAGAAGCCTTATGTGATCTCCTATGTGTTGGGGTATGCCCTTAAGGCTAATGTTTGAGGCCTGTGGGAATGTATCTGTATCATGTAATAAACTGTTATGTTTATAAAGGCATGGTTGTTATTCAGTTAGCTACATTGTCTGCTGCAATATATGTTCTTCTGAATAATGTCTCAAAGCTGTTCAGCTAGGCTGACATGCAGTTAAGTCCTTAGTCGATGTATCTTGGTGAACATGAGACAGCCTTGATATGGTTAAGACTAATATGTGTTCTAATCTTATAGGATGCTTCGAGCATGGGATAAGATGTAGACTCATGGGTACATTGGATGTACTGGACAGACCCTACTAGGATGTTCAATTGTTTGTCACAATGTGAATATTCCTTGAATATGACAAGTGGCACATTTCCTCTGACTTGAGATCACTTGTGTTTTCTAAATGATGATTGTCATTATTTTGAGGTAGTTCAATATCATTTGAAACATAATGATTATAGACTATCTTGGATGGTGAGCTTGAGTCAGGTTAGGGCGCTAGTGATAGACATAGGATTGCCGTCTCCTTGTTTAAGGAGTGTGATGTTCTAAAGGGGCCCCCTGGATGAGATGATTGAGAAAAGTGTATGGCCATACCCAGGTGACTGTGTTCATCTGATCTAATCATGCTCGTCATATTGGAGTTACAAGCTTGACACGCTTGTCCAATAAGAACATCCAGTGGCAAAGGACATATGTATGCCTAGTGAAGTTGATTCACACTTGTGCTGTTTTTGGGTGTAGTCTTGGAAGACTCTTTTCTTTATATCGGGAGACAGTGATGTGTTGCTAGATACCCCTCACTGATCGTGATAATGTGAATTATCGTTACCGACATTTAAAGGAAACCCTTAGGGTCGCACAATTTGATGATATGGCTTACTTAAGTCAGATCGTGTGGACTGAATTGTTTGAGTTCAGTTTAAAGGGATTTAATCTCTGATTGTAAGTGAGATCTGGTCTGATCATGTTTGATTGATTAGGGCTTGAGATCGGTAAGCTTCGATCGAGAGAATGGATGCTAGATCGGTCAGATCAGAAGCATTAAGAGATCAACGGTCAGATCAAGAACCTTGTGGTTTAATTATGATTTGGACTAGTTGCTTGGCTTGATTGGTTCTTAAACCGAACCAATGTGAACCGGCTCATGAAATGAGCGCATGGTTCAAGGCTTGGCGAGTTGTTCACTTGGCGTGAACATTGGAGTGAACGTGGTGGCTATTTTTAGTAACCATGATCTCCACTTGGAGATAACGCTCACGTTCGAATAGTGCTCACTACTCTCGCCTCTCAAGCGACCTCTCTCTTGACGCTTTCGTGTGTGGCGAGGTCTTGAAGGTAGAGGAGGATTCAGCCAAGAAGTTTTTCATCCTTTTCCATTCGATCAAGGGCACTTTGTAGCCTTGCTAGCACAAGGAGCGACAAAGAGTTTGCCATCATCCTCTTGTGTGCGAGACTTTGGAGAAGTGGCATTTGCGATTTTTCTTCCAAGGCGCCATCTAGAAATGGCTATGGTATGAATCATTTTATTCATGCTGATTTTATAAGTTAATCATAATGCATGCAAAGATCATTGAAACCCTTTTCCGCTGCATCTATACCTCCATATGCGCCTATAGGGTTTTGCCTCCCCTTATTATAGGGGATCTTTCAATTGGTATCAGAGCGCTGGTTGAAGCATGTTTTTATATGATTGCTTAACGCTTGAGCCATTTTTGTGATCCATGTTGCGAATATTGCCTAGATCTATAAGTTAGATGCGTTAGTTCAAGTTGGCGACTTTTACTTTCCTCTTGGCGCATGTTTTCTAGTTTGCGCAATATGTGTGTTTTTCGAAAACTAATATCATATGCGCGACTAATTATAGATCTAAGGCCTTACTGTAAACCCTTAGACGGGTTATTAGGGTTGAAGTCACCCCCTAGATCAGATCCAACAGTCTGATCAGACCATCTGACAGCCTGAATGGGTCGACCAGATAGCACCTTGGCGCAAGCCTGTGGTGGCTATAGGTCGACTGCAGACAGGTGTGTAGCGATGTCTGATTGAGACAACCTATGAACGCACATGAGTTAGGCCCGGGGTCACACCCGCTTGCCAGACCTCAGTGTGGCTGTTCAGCCCTGGCGCATGCATGGTTGACCTTATGGTCAACTCAAGTCAGTTAGGACTTGGTGCATGCAAGGGCAGTGGATCTGACTAGGTTGGATGAGTGGATCCCTAGTAATGGACCGTTGTAAGGTAGTAAGGGCAAATAAGGAAAAATTAAAATTGATCCCATGGGGTTTTTCGAAAATTTTAATTTTTTATGATGGATCACATGATTGCTGATTGGATGCATATGTTTGTCTATTTAGTCTTATGTGGGCTGCTCATATTAATTGTGTGCTGTGCTGGGGCCTGCGTGCCTGGGATTTAAAATTGTAAATTAATTATTGTGATCTGCGCATCACATTCCTTTAATTTATAAAATGTAATTGACCTGCGTGTCAATCTTGTCTAGATAGTTAAATTTGTAATTTAATTAGACAAGAGCACAGAGCACACATGGCAGAGGCGCATGCAGCAGTGGCTTGACCAGGTGGGAGGTCCAGGGTTCGACTCTGGGACCAGGCGCATTTTCCCTGGTGGGCGCACCTGTGCTGTAATTGGCGCTTGGGCCCTGGTTTGGGCCAGATGAGCAGCAAAAGACCCATGAAGAGCAAGTGAAGACTTAAGTTAGGTTAAGGTCTCACTAGGGCTATGGGCTTTTACCACATAAGATTCATGCTTTCTTTTATTTATTGTTTAAATATTAGAATTGCATGATTAGTTTATCTTCTGCTATCACCATAGGGATTGCATGATAGTGAAAAAGATAAAAGACCGTTAAAATCCAACGCTAAAATATCAAGCTCGTAAGCCTTCTGACGCGAAACCTCACTGTTCTGACTATCGTTGGAGCCGTGTTGTACCCACTCAGTGGGCACGTCCATCTATCTTCAGACGGTGTGGGATTACACCTGTGTGTTACAGAGTAGGGATTTATCCCTTCTCGTTGCTCAGCATAGCACATGGTGGTCCAGGGAGTAGGTCGGGTCAGCTTGACCGTGTAGGCTACATATGTGGCGCATATGGTAGCACATGGAGGCAGCCATCTGTGGGATCAGAGACTATGTTGTACCAACTCAGTTGGCACAGTCTGCTGGATTGCCCAGATGAAGGGGAATCGCACGGGTTGGCGATCGGCAGGGAATGCCTACCGGAGATTAGTGCTTGTACTCTCTGTGCATCTTATCTCGCCTGAGCGGGACGCGGAGACCAAGTATGAAATCCGGATCCCATCTCACTAAAAGAGTACTACTCTTTCGGGCTGTTTTGCTGGATTTTTCAGCCAGATAAAATAGTGAGAAAAAGAATCTTTCTTAAGTCCTGATCGATTCTTATACATTGATACTGACCTTGCTGTTCTTGCATTGTTGTAGATACCTGCAGCAACGAACACCATGAACTTCAATGTGCGATCCCTACTGGAAAGGGAGAAGTTTGCTGGGCCGAACTTCTCTGACTGGTTCGGACACCTTAAGATCGTTCTTAAGGCAGAGAGGAAACTGTATGTCCTCGAGACGGCGATACCGCCGCAGCCCGCTCCGAACGCCGCAAGGGCGGTTCGGGAAGCCTATGAAAAGCACGTCAATGATAGCATTGATGTCGCTTGCCTGATGCTAGCGTCTATGATGCCACCGCTGCAGCATCAGCATGAGGATATGTCGGCTATAGAGATTATAGCGAACCTCAAGATGCTGTATGCTGCACAGGCGAGGACTGAACGCTATAATTTGATGAAGCTCTTCTTTCAGAGCAAACTGGCTGAAGGGAGCCCTGTGGGAGCTCACGTGCTCAAGATGATTGGGCACAAGGAGGCTCTAGAGAAACTGGGGCATACCATCAACCAGGAGCTTGCTGTGGATATTATTCTGCAGTCTCTCCCGCCTTCATTCGATGCGTTCATTATTAATTTTAATATGAACAAAATCGATTGTACTCCGGCAGAGCTGCTGAATATGCTCTTGACCACTGAGGAAACTCTGAAGGGTAAGCCTTCGACCTCTGTCTTAATGGTTCCTTCTAGGAACAAGAAGAAGGGGAAGAAGGGCAAGGCCCCTGTCAAGAATTACAGCAAGGCTTTGAAGCAAAAGGTGAAGCGGTCCAAGGAATACAGGTGTTTCCACTGTGGCCAGCTGGGTCACTGGAAAAAGGACTGTAAAGCGCTCCAAGGAGATAAGAGGGGAAGCTTCGCTTCTGGCTCAGGTATATTCGTGACTGAAGTCATGTTTTCATCTTCTTCTATATCATGGGTGTTGGACACTGCATGTGGAGTTCACATTTGTTCAAATGTACAGGAACTCAAGAGAAGAAGACAGGTGGGACAGCATGAGGTGGACCTACGCGTTGGAAACGGGGCACGGGTTGCTGCTGTTGCTGTAGGAGACTACTTCATTTCTTTACCATCTGGACTTGTATTGGAACTAAACAATTGTTATTTTGTTCCCAGTATTACTAAAAATATTATCTCCATTCCTGCTCTTGTCAGGAAGGGATTTTCCTTTGAATGCAATATTTCAAAGTGTATTTTGTCTTTTGATAATATTGTTTATGCAACTGGTTCAATTAGCAATGGGTTATACATGTTGGACATGGAATGTTCGATACAGCAAATTGATATTAAGAAAGCCAAGAATGCTGATGACAGCACCTTGCTATGGCATAGTCGTTTAGGCCATATAAACGAGAAACGCATTAAGCGGTTGCATGATCATGGACTGCTGGGATCATTCTCCTATGAGGAGATTGATACATGCAAAGCTTGTTTGATGGGTAAAATGACGAAGTCACCTTTTCCTCACAAAGGTCAAAGGACTTCAGGTTTACTTGACCTTATACACAGTGATGTGTGTGGGCCATTTAGTAAACATGCCAGAGGTGGCTATCAGTACTTCATTACCTTTACTGATGATTTCAGTAGGTATGGCTATGTCTATCTGATGAGACATAAGAGTGAATCTTTTGACAAGTTCAAAGAGTTCAAGAATGAAGTACAGAATCAGCTAGGCCGAAATATCAAGGCACTTCGCTCAGATCGAGGTGGTGAATACCTAAGTCATACGTTTACTGACTATCTGAAGGAGTGTGGGATTATCTCACAGCTCACTCCGCCAGGAACACCGCAATGGAATGGTGTGTCCGAGAGGAGAAATAGAACGTTACTTGATATGGTTCGTTCTATGATGAGTCAGGCTTCTTTACCCAACTCCTTTTGGGGTTTTGCGCTGGAAACAGCTGCAAAAGTACTAAACCGAGTGCCATCCAAGGCAGTTTCAAAGACGCCATATGAGTTATGGTATGGGAAACAGCCAAGCTTGACATTTATCAGGATCTGGGGTTGCGAGGCTTATGTCAAAAAGCTCGCCTCTGGGAAACTAGAGAGCAGATCTGACAAATGTATCTTTGTCGGTTACCCTAAGGAAACTAAGGGTTATTATTTCTACGATCCCAAAGAGAACAAGGTTTTTGTTGCTCGGACGGCCATATTTCTTGAGAAGGAGTTTCTTCTGCAAGAGGCCAGTGGGAGAGAAATAAAGCTGGATGAGAATCCAGAGGTAGGACAAAGTGCTCAAGCAGAATTGGATGAGCCTGAGCCAGTAGATCAGGTTATTGAACAACCTGAGGCTCAGATATCACGGGAACCGCGAAGATCGGGAAGGATCCGTCGACAACCTGAGCGTTATGACGGAGTCTACATCATTGATAATGATGAACCCCTCACTTATGCGGATGCGGTCAGTGGACCGGAGTCAGCGAGATGGCTTGAAGCTATGCGCGCCGAGATGGACTCCATGTCAGATAACCAAGTTTGGGATTTGGTTGATCCGCCTCCGGGAGTAATCCCTATAGGCTGTAAATGGATCTTCAAGAAGAAGATTGACATGGATGGTAACGTGATTACCTATAAAGGCAGGCTAGTTGCGAAAGGTTTCAAACAAATCTACGGGATAGATTATGATGAAACTTTCTCACCTGTAGCCATGTTTAAGTCTATTCGGATTCTTTTCGCGATAGCTGCATACTATGATTATGAGATTTGGCAAATGGATGTGAAAACAGCTTTCCTAAATGGAAATCTGGATGAGGATGTGTATATGACACAACCTGAGGGTTTCACTAATCCAGCAGATCGTCATAAGATATGCAAGTTAAAGAAGTCCATTTATGGACTTAAGCAAGCATCAAGAAGCTGGAATATTCGTTTTGATGAATCAGTTACTGAGTTTGGTTTCATCAAGAACGAGGATGACCCGTGTGTATATAAGAGGTTTAGTGGGAGCGTAATTACTTTCTTAGTCCTCTACGTCGATGATATCTTGATCATTGGAAATGACATTCCTGAAATGCATGCTGTTAAGGCATGGCTGAGGAAATGTTTCCAGATGAAAGATCTAGGAGAAGCAGCCTATGTATTAGGTGTGAAGATCTACAGGGATAGATCTAAGAGGCTTCTCGGGCTGTGCCAGAGTACTTACATCGAAAAGGTCCTGGAGAGATTTCATTTAGAGAATTCTAAACGAGGATATCTTCCAGTCAGACATGGTCTGAATCTTTCGAAGAGTCAGTGTCCACAAACACAGACTGAGAAAGATGAAATGGACAATACGCCTTATGCTTCGGCTATTGGATCCATTATGTATGCGATGTTGTGTACTCGCCCAGACGTCGCTTACGGGTTAAGCGTGACCAGTCGTTTCCAAAGTAATCCAGGTATGGCGCACTGGATTGCAGTCAAGAACATTTTAAAATATCTGCGGAGGACCAAAGATATGTTCTTGATATATGGTGGTCAGGAAGAACTCAGTATTGAAGGATATACTGACGCTTCGTTCCAGTCGGACCAGGATGATTTCCGATCGCAATCAGGCTATGTTTTTAGCTTGAATGGAGGAGCAGTGGTGTGGAAGAGTTTCAAACAATCAACTGTTGCTGATTCCACAACAGAAGCCGAGTATGTTGCAGCCTCGGAAGCATCCAAGGAGGCAGTGTGGATTCGTAAGTTCGTGAGAGAACTTGGTGTCGTTCCTTCGAGTGCAGATCCTTTGGTTATCTTCTGTGATAACACTGGAGCAATCGCACAAGCAAAGGAACCACGGTCGCACCAGAAGTCCAAGCACATACAGAGACGGTTTCATTTGATCAGGGAGATCATAGATCGTGGCGAGATCAAAGTCTGCAAGGTTCATACAGATGACAATCTGGCAGACCCGCTTACCAAGCCTCTGGCGCAGCAGAAGCATGAGAAGCACTGTAATAATATGGGTTTGAGATTTCTCAACCATTAGATTAAGTGCAAGTGGGAGATTGTTGGGGTATGCCCTTAAGGCTAATGTTTGAGGCCTGTGGGAATGTATCTGTATCATGTAATAAACTGTTATGTTTATAAAGGCATGGTTGTTATTCAGTTAGCTACATTGTCTGCTGCAATATATGTTCTTCTGAATAATGTCTCAAAGCTGTTCAGCTAGGCTGACATGCAGTTAAGTCCTTAGTCGATGTATCTTGGTGAACATGAGACAGCCTTGATATGGTTAAGACTTATATGTGTTCTAATCTTATAGGATGCTTCGAGCATGGGATAAGATGTAGACTCATGGGTACATTGGATGTACTGGACAGACCCTACTAGGATGTTCAATTGTTTGTCACAATGTGAATATTCCTTGAATATGACAAGTGGCACATTTCCTCTGACTTGAGATCACTTGTGTTTTCTAAATGATGATTGTCATTATTTTGAGGTAGTTCAATATCATTTGAAACATAATGATTATAGACTATCTTGGATGGTGAGCTTGAGTCAGGTTAGGGCACTAGTGATAGACATAGGATTGCCGTCTCCTTGTTTAAGGAGTGTGATGTTCTAAAGGGGCCCCCTGGATGAGATGATTGAGAAAAGTGTATGGCCATACCCAGGTGACTGTGTTCATCTGATCTAATCATGCTCGTCATATTGGAGTTACAAGCTTGACACGCTTGTCCAATAAGAACATCCAGTGGCAAAGGACATATGTATGCCTAGTGAAGTTGATTCACACTTGTGCTGTTTTTGGGTGTAGTCTTGGAAGACTCTTTTCTTTATATCGGGAGACAGTGATGTGTTGCTAGATACCCCTCACTGATCGTGATAATGTGAATTATCGTTACCGACATTTAAAGGAAACCCTTAGGGTCGCACAATTTGATGATATGGCTTACTTAAGTCAGATCGTGTGGACTGAATTGTTTGAGTTCAGTTTAAAGGGATTTAATCTCTGATTGTAAGTGAGATCTGGTCTGATCATGTTTGATTGATTAGGGCTTGAGATCGGTAAGCTTCGATCGAGAGAATGGATGCTAGATCGGTCAGATCAGAAGCATTAAGAGATCAACGGTCAGATCAAGAACCTTGTGGTTTAATTATGATTTGGACTAGTTGCTTGGCTTGATTGGTTCTTAAACCGAACCAATGTGAACCGGCTCATGAAATGAGCGCATGGTTCAAGGCTTGGCGAGTTGTTCACTTGGCGTGAACATTGGAGCGAACGTGGTGGCTATTTTTAGTAACCATGATCTCCACTTGGAGATAACGCTCACGTTCGAATAGTGCTCACTACTCTCGCCTCTCAAGCGACCTCTCTCTTGACGCTTTCGTGTGTGGTGACGTCTTGAAGGTAGAGGAGGATTCGGCCAAGAAGTTTTTCATCCTTTTCCATTCGATCAAGGGCACTTTGTAGCCTTGCTAGCACAAGGAGCGACAAAGAGTTTGCCATCATCCTCTTGTGTGCGAGACTTTGGAGAAGTGGCATTTGCGATTTTTCTTCCAAGGCGCCATCTAGAAATGGCTATGGTATGAATCGTTTTATTCATGCTGATTTTATAAGTTAATCATAATGCATGCAAAGATCATTGAAACCCTTTTCCGCTGCATCTATACCTCCATATGCGCCTATAGGGTTTTGCCTCCCCTTATTATAGGGGATCTTTCACTATGCCAGTAAAGCTCTATATGAAACACAGAGAAACTACACCACCACTGAGAAGGTGTTGTTAGCCATAGTTTTTGCATTTGACAAATTCAGGTCTTACTTGATAAATTCAAAGATTATAGTGTACACTGATCATGCTGCAGTTAAATATTTGATGCAGAAGAAGGATAGTAAGCCAAGGTTGTTGAGTTGGATTCTGCTTCTGCAAGAGTTTGACCTAGAAATCAAGGATAAGAAAGGCACTGAGAATTTAGTTGCGGACCACCTTTCAAGGATGATGGTTGAAGATACAAAAGGTGACATTAATGATTCCTTTCCTGAGGAACAACTGATGAGAATTGAATAGATTAGGGCCCCTTGGTATGCAGATATTATAAATTATCTTGTTGCAAAAATATTTCCTATTGATTTGAATTACCAAGGCAAGAAAAGATTTTTAGCAGATGTTAAACACTATTTTTGGGATGAGCCTTATGTGTTCAAAAGATGTGCAGATGGAATATACAGGAGATGTATCCCCGAAGAGGAAATGAAAGACATATTATCACAATGCCATGGATTATCATATGGAAGGCATGCTAGTATTGAGAAGACAGTTTTTAAGGTATTACAATCTGGATTTTATTGGCCCACATTGTTTAAGGATGCAAGAAATTTTATAATGTCCTGTGATAATTGTCAAAGGATGGGGAACATAAATAAAAGGAATGAAATGCCATTGTCCACCATACTTGAAGTTGAAATTTTTGATGTTTGGGGTATTGATTTCATGGGACCTTTTCCATCATCTGGAGGAAATAATTATATACTCATAGCGATAGATTATGTTTCCAAGTGGGTAGAAGCCATTGCATCTCCTACTAATGACTCTAAGGTTGTGGTGAAATTGTTTAAAAGAGTTATCTTCCCACGGTTTGGAGTACCACGAGTGGTGATTAGTGATGGAGGATCCCACTTTATTGAACACAAGTTTTCAGCTTTACTTAGAAAATATGGGGTGAATCACAGAGTCGCAACACCTTATCATCCCCAAACAAGTGGACAAGTGGAGATATCTAATAGAGAAATTAAAGGGATATTGGAAAAGACAGTGTCAAGAACAAGGAAGGACTGGGCTCTTAAGCTTGATGATGCACTTTGGGAATACCGGACTGCTTTCAAGACACCAATAGGTATGTCACCATTTCAATTGGTTTATGGCAAGTCATGTCACCTTCCTGTAGAACTCGAGCATAAGGCATTCTGGGCAATTAGAGCATTAAATTTCGACTTGAAGAGTGCAAGTGAAAAGAGGAAACTACAATTGAGTGAACTTGAAGAGATTAGACTCTCTACTTATGAAAATGCAAAGATCTACAAGGAGAGAACCAAGAGATGGCATGATCGGCACATACTCAGAAAAGAATTTCAACCAGGTGACTTCGTTCTCTTGTTTAATTCTAGATGGAGATTTTTTCCTGGTAAATTGAAGTCTCGATGGTCTGGGCCTTTTCAGGTGAAGAAGACTTACCCGCACGGAGCCGTCGACATATGGAGTGAAGAGAAAGGAGTATTCAAGGTTAATGGACAAAGATTGAAGCACTACTATCATGGAGAACAAATTGAAGAAGGGGAACATTATCTGCTTGATGAGATACAAACAAATCCAAGAGTGAATGGGTCAAGCTAAGGACCATTAAATTAGCGCTTCTTGGGAGGCAACCCAAGCAAAACTTTTTCTTTTTCTTTGATTTTGGTTTATTTTTGCTTAGATTTACTTTGTTTAGAGTTAACCCTTCCTTTTCTGATTTTTTTGTGATTTTTTTATGATTTTTTTGAGATTTTTTTGAATTTTGATTATAAAATATGGCAGTACCATATTTTCTTGACGAACTCTCACTGTACTATATTTCTGAACATTTTTGAACAGAAAGTTTTTTTCATTTTACGGCAGTACCGTGGTCGCTTGCACGGTACCGTATTTTTGGCCGTTTTAGAACATAAAGTTTTTTTGGTTTTACGGCATTGCCATGGATTCTTGCATGGTACCATAATTTTGAGGAATTTTGGACAGAAAATTTTTTGAAATTACGGCGGTACCGTATTTTCTGCGTTTACCCGTACAGAACCTGTAGCCAAAACACGGCCCTGCCGTATTCATTATACGGTGCCGTAATTCCACCCGACCCCACGTATTCACGTTCCGTATTTAGGGTTCGGCGCACTGTTCTTAGGGTTTCTTCTCCCGATTTTGCGCCGACTTTCTATTTTTCCTCAAGCATTCGCTTTCCAAACCTTCGTGTGATCTTTCCCCTCAACTTTCATCTGATTCCAAGCAAAAATCGTGACGATTTCGAGCTCGATCACGATTTTTTCTGGGTCGCTGCACTGTTTTCCGCCGAGATTTCGCTTCTTCCAACTCCTCTCATCCATGCATAGATTTGCTTTCTTCCAGGTTCAGAAACCACCGTGGGAGAAAGGAGATCACACCTCGAGAAGATTTGGAGCTTGATCCCAACCTGAAAACTAGATTTGAAGGTTCGAACGTCACCCTGCTTTCCAGCCGCACGCCCCTGGGTAACGAGAACTCTTCTCAGATTTCTTCCATTTGACACTTATTTGATTTGCGTTATATTATGGCACCTACCAAAAAGTTGGAATCAAAGAAGAAAGGAAAGGCCCTCACTAAACCTCCAATGCCACCACCGAATCCATTCGGTATCATGTTTCGAGATGAGCAGCAAGAGCAAAGATACAACATACTACTTGCTCGACGCATTGTAAAAACGAAATACACCGATATTAGAGCTTTAGAGCTCCTTGGACTGAAAGATGATGAATTTTGGATGTATGACAAGGTAGGATTGAGAGAATTTTTTGAAATGACACCTGAAACATACTTACCTGTTGTTCTAGAAGTTCTTAGTACCCTGGAAGTAAGTTGGGAGGAATACATGGATCACACAGCTGAAGGAGAGATCAGAATTAGGATGATGAATGAAGAGAGGAGACTCTCTTTCAAGGAAATTCGACGTGTATTCCACTTTCTGTGAAAAGGACGTACTGAACCACCCATTGGATTCATTGAGCACATTTTTTGGAACCAAATATCATCAGACAGCAGATTCTCAGCATCAACAGCAAGAGCCTCAAGAATATCGAACCCCTGTATCAGATATGCCCACCGCATTCTCGCGCACACCATATTCGGGCGAGGGGACAGCGATGGTATTGTCACTCACGCTGAGTTATTCCTGCTTTGGAGTATGCTACACGGTTACACAGTGGACATAGCCTTCTTTTTCATGAGACATCTGAATAAAGTATCAAGGGCTAAGAAGGGAGCTATGGTGATAGGAGGTTTTCTTACTCCTATAGCACTACATCTAGGGATTGCGCCCTATGGGATCGAGGTTGCTAGAGGAAATTCGAGGATAGATATTGAGCCATGCATTGCAATGAAAATGATTCAACGTGATGGAGATATATATTGTTTGATCCTACTGCCTGGGCTTCCCATGTTGCCATTACCTAACCCCGAACGAACCTCAGTACAGAATCTTGAGAATTGGAAGCTATCGCCGAGCTGTATATCTTATGCTACACCTGCACCTGAGACATCATTGCCACCACCACCTCCTGCTTTGGGTAATGACCAGTTTGATATGGGTATTGACTCCTCACCGCCTAGAGTCACCGAGCCACCGCCCCAGGGAGCCGCCGGATCATCCTCACATCACGCAACCCTAGATCAGAGAGGTTGGCAGAGTTACCGAGACCCAGGGTTTCAGACTATCACTGCACAGTTGTACAGGCAGGAGCAGCGTATGGAGAGGGTGATGGGAGGCATAAGAGGAATACATGAGCAGATAAGTCACATTCATATGGATATCGAGGCGTTGGGAAACTATATGGAAGACATGGGGAATTTTCTCTACTATCGTTTTGGCTATGAATACCCCAGGAGAGGTGGTATCTACGGCAATGCAGGTGAGGGAACTTCCCATGACCCCATGGATGCGGCCCAGGCTGACGAAGACGAGGAAGAGACGCATTCAGACTAGAAAGATCTTGTGAGTATTTCATACTAATTCTCATACTTATTTGGTTTGCTGATTTATGTTGATCTTACCCTCATGTAGGGAAGGATGACTTTGCAAACTTCTTGCCTCCTACTACTACGAATTCTCGCTACTTGATTGCTATTGCTTTGAGACTTTGATTTGGTTGTACCAACATATTTAGAGGATTTGCTATACTTTCTATTCGATCTGGTTGTATTTGATATGTGATGTTTGATATTCTAGATTTATGCTATGGGTTTGGTATACCATGAGATTCATTGATTGATTGATACACCTGTGTGGTTTCTTTATTCATGAAAATACTGCTGATATCATGCCAAAATTTTTCTTGATGGTTTACATATTAAAAAATGAGATTAGGATTAAACCTATGGTGATGAATTTATTTCCCTAATACATATCTACCTTTTGAAAATTTTTCGTTAACCAATGGATGGAGTTTTGGATGAACATATTATCCGAAGAATTTGATTTTAGAGGGAAGTTACTTCTTTGAATAAAATCAGCATATGAGTGTAATTTTTGAACTGATATTGATAGATTAATTTAGTTGATATTTATGCTATTTACTATTTGTTGGGAAGAAAGATTCCTTGATCCATAAAAATAGTGAGAGACTCCCCTACTTGGCACTATGTAAAATTGATAGTGGTACCTAAGACATGGGTTGAAGTCTATTTCTAAAAGATAATGAGAAAGAAAAAGAATAAGACTCCTCTACTTGGCACTGTGCAAAATTGACAATGGTAACAAAGACAAGAGTTGAAGTCTAAAATAAAAAGTATGTATCTATGTGGGTATATGCTATCTATTCAAAAATAAAAGGAGAAAAGAGAGAGGCAAGAAAAGAGAGATTCTGTGAGGAAAAAGATCTAGGAGACTCTATTCCTGTAAACAAAAGTTGATGGTTATGAATTGAAACTAGATGAAATCTTGAGATTGATATTCTGCTTATTATACAAATTGTGAAGTTTTATTTGATTAAGTAATGAAACTCGAAGTTCAAAAATCAAAGGGTGATATGTCTATTTGAAATTCCATGAACAGTTGATGAAAGTTTTCATAGTTGATTGTGTTTTAGAAATTTATTCGTCATAAGAAAGTATTATCCTTTGATCAATTTCTTGATTTTTGCTTGAGGACAAGCAAGGTTTGAGCCTTATGTGTTTGATGACTCTAAATTTCATGGTGTTTTTCATACTTATTTAGTAGACTTTTGAGCCATGATCTGACTTTTTTGCTTTGTTTTTATACCTTTTTTTATCATATACCTCGGAATCTACACAGTCTTTAGTTTTTGATCAATTTCAGGTAAAAAGGCATCATTATCATCGGTTTTCGAGCAATCTCAATGCATGAATGAGTTCTAACCATCAAGAAGAGTCTACCCATAAAATTTCAACTCAAAAGGGTTCTTCTAGCCAAAATACGGTACTGCCGTATTTTGGAACAAAAACGTCACGGTACCGTATTTCGCAGGGGAAGTTTTGGGTGAAATACGGCACTGCCGTATGAAACCGCACGCCACCGTATTATTCGGCGTTTTCAACTAGAAGTTTTGAGCAAGATACGGCACTGCAGTATAGAACTTCACGGTGCCGTATTTGTCAGCGTTTTCAATCAGAAGGTTTCAGCCGAAATACGGCACTACCGTATGACCTTACACGGTGCCGTATTACTCAACATTTTTGACCAGTAGGTTTCGGTAGGAATACGGCACTGCCGTATATTCAGGCAACATTGTCATGGTACCGTATTTTCTGCCCAGATCTTGCAGAAAACAAAATACGGCACTGCCGTGATCGGATTACAGTACCGTATTTTGAAGCCCAGAACTCTGAATTTTCCGCCGCAAAATTAAAAATGTGATTTCTCGAAACTTAGGGCACCAATTGAAGATTCGAAAAAAGGGGAAGATTCAGGATAAGAAGTAGAAGAGTTTCAAAGCAAAATGACCAATTTTTATCCACAATTTAGGGAGAATTCGAAGAAATCATCGCCGTGCTAGGGTTCGTCGCCGTTCGCTGCACAGACCACCTCCGACCATGATTTTTGAGAAGAAGCTTCGCCTGAGGAAGAAGAGCACACCACAGAAGTTTTGGCTTGAAAGGAGATACAATCGAGGGAGGAATCATCAAAAACGTGCTCGCGACACTGTTCATCGCGAAGTCAAAGACAAATTACGGGCTGCGATTTACTTGCAGCCCTGTTTTGTAACTTTTACTCCTTCCTTACTATCTCCAATCATACTAAAAATCATGTTTTGCTATGATTCTTCCATCATGTTAACTTAAATTCTTCTTGGGACAAGGGGGTGTTATTCTCTTGATATTTCAATGACTAGATAACTTTTCTCACATCAATATATCTTTGCTATGGTTATTTTACTCAAGTGATTTATTGCCTTCAATTGATTTTAGTGTCATGCTTTGACATGTTTTGGAGTTTTATGCTATGGACTGAGAAGATGATATCATAGAACTTGGAACCCTAGAATTTATTGTAGGAACTCATCGCAAGAGATTGGTTGTGCTCTTATCTTTAGATTTTAGAAGTTTATTTCTTGTTATTGATATGACCTAGAATTTATTGTTGTTACAGACATGATAACGTGCTAGAGATAGGCGTTAGATTGTTAGAAGGCCTTGAGTAAAACCTATGAAACTAAGGTGCGAGAGTGCTTAGTTTTGCTTGAGATCTTGGTATTGAGATGGGATGCACGAGAGTGATCCTTAATCTCCTTAATCGAAATTCACTTATATTTAGCATTGAATTGATCTTGTGCGAGAGTGAGGATCGTTCTTTGCAAACTAATTGTGCGAGAGTGAGTTAGTTTGTTTGTTAAGTGAATTATATCTTAACCGTGACAAAGATAAATTGATGATTCTTTAATTCTATTTAGTTATGAATATCAAGTTGAATGAACCCCTAGTCCCGATTCTCTCATCCTGATCTACTTCAATTTCAGTTCGATTGCCTTTTTTTACACAATTCTCGATTCACTTAGCTAGTGAAAACTCAATTAGTCGGTACTTAACAACGAAGTCCCTGTGGTTCAATATCTTAATTATTACTTCAAGTATCCGTGCACTTGCGGACTACAACAAGTTTTTGGCGCCGTTGCCGGGGATTTCGGTTTTGTTGATATTGATATAATTGTTATTATCGCTAGACTAAGTTTTTATTTGTTTTTTGTTTTTATTTTTTTATTATTTTTTTTGTGATAGATTCTGATTTCCTTTTAGCTCTACAAATTCTGAACTTTTCTAACCTTCTACTTGTGTATGCGCAGAAATCTTAGGTCAGGACCATTAGTTCCTCTTGACCCTAAAATTAATAAAACATTTAGACTGCGCAGGAAGTTGAGATTTGCAGAAGGAAGAGAAGAAGAATCCATCATGGCAGAAAGAAGAACGCTTAGAGACTATGCAGCCCCAAATACACAAAGAATCCGTTCCAGCATCACTAGGCCTGTTATAGATGCAAACAACTTTGAGATCAAACCAGCATTCTTATCGATGATTCAACAGAATCAGTTTGGAGGATCTCCTTTGGAAGATCCAAACCAACACTTATCCCTTTTCCTTGAATTTTGCAACACCATAAAGATTAATGGTGTATCTGACGATGCCCTCAGACTAAGACTGTTTCCTTTTTCTCTTAGGGACAGAGCAAAAGCCTGGCTTCATGCACATCCAACTGGAACGTTCACTACTTGGGAGCGCTTGTCAAACGCCTTCTTGCAGAAGTACTTTCCTCCCAGTAAAATGATCCAGTTGAGGAACCAAATCACAGGCTTTGCCTAGAGAGATGGAGAATCAATGAGTGAAGCATGGGAGCACTTTAATGAGCTCCAACAGAAGTGCCCCGACCATGGAGTGGAAAACTGGGTTTTAATTCAGACTTTCTATAATGGTTTGCTTTACAATACATGCTTAACTGTTGATGTTGCTGCAGGGGGAGCATTGATGAACAAGACTATTGAAGATGCCCATGCCTTGATTGAGGAGATGGCGCTAAATCACAACCAATGGGCTTCAGAGAGAGGAGTGCTTTATCAGCCTTCTCATGGTAAGAACAATGGTGATGGTTGGCGCTCTCTTGCAGAAAAGGTAGATTCGTTATGTAACCGTTTAGATTCTTTTCAAATGCAAACCTCTTCTGTTTCTTCTGTTTTATGTGAAGTTTGTGGGAAGGATTTTTCAGAATTGGAAGGATTTTTCATGGCTTCATGCAAGTCATACTCGATCTTTTCACCCCCAATGTTAAGTGAAAGCTTACCATTTTTTACATCGATGAGTGCACCTGCTATGGCTAAAAATGGTCTACCAAGTATGATGGGGATTCTTGCATCCTGCTCCATCTTAAGAACTACAAAATCTGCTGGGATGAAATATTTACCTACTTGAACTGGCACATCTTCAAGAATCCCCACAGGATATTTAACCGAACGATCGACGAGTTGTAAAGATATTGAAGTTGGTTTAAGCTCTCCTATGTCCAACCTCCTGCAAACAGATAATGGTATTAGACTCACACTAGCTCCCAAATCACATAAGGCTCGGTCAAAAGCCATACTACCAATAAAACACGGGATAGAGAAACTACCTGGATCCTTCAACTTAGGTGGCAACTTGTTTTGAATAATAGCACTACATTCCTCAGTTAAAGCCACAGTACCATAGTCTTCTATTTCCCTCTTATTAGATAGAATTTCTTTTAAAAATTTAGCATATGTAGGCATTTGCAATAAAGCTTCAGTAAATGGAATGTTAATGTAAAGCTTTTTCAAAATATCTAAAAATCTCCCAAATTGTTTATCTAGTTTTTCCTGTACTAACCTTTGAGGAAAAGGTATAGGTGGCTTATATGGTATGGAAGAATTGGGTTTAGAAATATCTTTCTAACAAAGCATATCACCTCTCGATTCATCACCCTTATGAGGTGATAAACTGTTTTGGGATTGCTCATGTTCATAAGATTCTTCTAATCCTACTTCCTGGTCATGTTCATTATCAAGCCTTTTTCTATTGTTCTCCATTCTCTCTTTTGGCTCCTCCAATTTCTTACCACTTCTAGTGACAACAACACTGCAGTGTTCATTAGGTATTTGATTTCCTATGAGGTTCTTGTGGGCAGTTAAAGATTCTACTTGAAAGGCAAGTTGACTAAACATTCCTTTGAGATTTTCAATTTCTTTGTTTTGATTAGCCATAAACTTGTCAAGCAAAGATTTTGTACTAAAAGAATGTACCTCTTCTATTGGAGTTTGCAATTCCTTACTCTCATTCTTACCATGATGATGACCATGTAACATTTCTTATTCAGGATCCCATTGTTGGGAAACCCCGGGGACATTTTACAATTTTCAGAGTTATAGACATACATTTTTCGCAGCGGAAGAATGTCCCCAAAACAGGCCGGTCCCAAAAACCCAGTGAAGATCTCTTGCGAGGGGTTCGACACGATGTGATAGTAAGTACCTTTAAGCGATTAGAAGCCGATGTCGATGAAGGCGCCCAAGTGTTCGCCCTCTGCAGTCTCGCACACATGGATTCCTCAAGTTTTCTTCTTCCTCGCCCGGTGCTAGCCTTGGGAAGAAGATCCATGCCTTAGGAGAGTCCTCCAAGCAACTTGCG
The DNA here is from genome assembly GCA_027563935.2 of Costus lasius. Taxonomy (NCBI): domain Eukaryota; kingdom Viridiplantae; phylum Streptophyta; class Magnoliopsida; order Zingiberales; family Costaceae; genus Costus; species Costus lasius. Next base: position 87,437,220 of record CM050450.1, on the reverse strand, counting down.
CCACCACCAAGATGTGATGCGCCAAGGAGATGGAAGGAGAAGGGAACGCCGCAAGCCTTCTTGTTCCTTTGCGCCAAGGAAAGGAAGAGGAGAAAGATGAAGCATGCTTGCGCCCTTGATGGAAGAAGAACTCTAAGCTCTCCAAGCCGTCGCCCTCTAATGCTCCACGCCTCCAAGGAATTAGCATCAAGAAGAGAGGGGGCGGCAAGGGCTTATTTATAGGAGCAAGAGGCGGTTAGGGGAGAAAGGCAAGTGTTGACAATTAGGGCATGATTCTAGGAGATTATTTAATCAAGTATACTGATTAAATCTCCACTCCCATATGCGCTTAAGACTTGCCAAAGCAAGTATCAGCCATATGCGCCCATATCATGCCATATGAGGCATCAATCCCATCTATGTGCCTAGACCTAGTCAAGGCAATATAATGGATTGCCTAATGTGGCTTGGGCGCAAGTCCTAATCCAATTAGGACTCTAATTATGTTAATAATCAGCCCACAATTGTCAAACACAATCCAATCAGTTATCTTGGGTGATTTAATCACCTAGGAGATACCAAACAAGGCATAGGCGCAAATTCTAGTCCAACTAGAATCCCATATGCGCCTATCCTATTAATTCATCCCCATTATACCCTTCAAGCCTCATAGCCCTTCAATACAACTTATTAGCAAGCCCAACTAAACAATGGGCCAAGCCCAAAGTGAAAGTGGGGGGGGGGGGGGGGGGGGCGAAAACCCTGAACGCATGCCTTAAGATTTGCATGGGCGGAAATAGGGATTTCATGAAGATCGCATGTGGCATGAACATATGATTAACCTTATGTTTGCAAAGATCAAGTTGTGATCTTACCAAAGCCATTGTTTGGATGGCGACTTGGAAGCAAGAGGGCAAGCGGCTCTCCTCCAAAGTGGACGCACACAAGGTGATGATGGCTTTCTCCCTTAGCGTAAACCTTGTGCTAGCAAAGCTCTTCAAGGAGTCCTCGATGCGTGAAGGAGATGAGATGCTTTTCTTGGCTGACCGAATCTCCTTCTTGGCGTGAAGACAACCCAAGACGAGAGGAGAAGAGGCGAGAGCACGATGGCATTCGAACGTGGGAGCGTTTCTTTTCTCAAAGAAAAATGCCTTCCAAATATAGTATGTTCACAACTCCACTTGAAGCCACCACTTAAAGCCATCGATAACTCCTCTCCTCTTTGAACCATGCGTTCACATAAGTGAACCGGTTCAATTTAATTCGGTTCAATTGCATTTGGTTCAAAGACCAAATCAAACCAGCATTGGTTCAGATCTTGTCAAACCAAATGGCTCAAGATCTAACCATTCATCTCTTGATGCTCCTGATCTCATCGATCAAGCATCAATTCTCTCGATCGAAGCTTACCGATCTCAAGCCCTAATCAATCAAACATAATCAGACCAGATCTCACTTACAATCAGAGTTTAAACTCCTTTAAACTGAACCAAAACAATTCAGTCCACACGATCTAACATAAGTAAGCCATATCATCAAATTGTGCGACCCTAAGGGTTTCCTTTAATGTCGGTAATGATAACTTACATTATCACGAACAGAGAGGGGTATCTAGCAACACATCACTGTCTCCCGATATAAAGGAAAGAGTCTTCCAAGACTACACCCAAACACAGCACAAATGTGAATTCAATTCACTAGGCATACATGTTTCCTTTGCCACTGGATGTTCTCGTTGGACAAGCGTGTCAAGCCTGTAACTCCAACATGATGAGAGTGGTTAGATCATATGAACATAGTCATCTGGGTATGGCCATACACTTTCACAACCATCTCATACAGGGGGCCCCTTTAGAACATCACACTCCAAACAAGGAGAGGCAATCCTATATCTATCACTAATGCCCTAACATGACTCATGCCCATTATCCAAGATAATCTATAACCATTATATTTCAAATGATATTGAACTACCTCAAGACAATGCCAATCCTCATTTAGAAACACAAGTGATCTCAAGTCAAAGGAAATATGCCACTTGTTTGCACATAAGGATTATTCACATTGTGACAAGCAATTGAATATCCTAAGTAGGGTCAGTCCAGTACATCCAATGTACCTATGAGTCTACATCTTATTCCATGTTCGAAGCATCCTATAAGATTAGAACACATATTAGTCTCAATCATATCAAGGTTGTCTCATGTTCACCAAGATATCTCGACTAAGGACAATACTGCATGTCAGCCAAGCTGAACACCATTGAGACATTATTCAGAAGTGTACATATAGCAGCAGATAATGCAACAACCTGAATAACAACCATTGCCTTTATAAACATAGAGTTTATACATGATACTGATAACAACCCAAGGCCTCAAACATTAGCCTTAAGGGCATACCCCAACAATCTCCCACTTGCACTTAATCTAATGGTTGAGAAATCTCAAACCCATATTATTACAGTGCTTCTCATGCTTCTGCTGCGCCAGAGGCTTTGTAAGCGGGTCAGCTAGATTGTCATCTGTATGAACCTTGCAGATCTTGATCTCTCCACGATCTATGATCTCACGGATCAAATGAAACCTTCTCTGTATGTGCTTGGACTTCTGGTGTGACCGTGGTTCCTTTGCTTGTGCTATTGCTCCAGTGTTATCACAGAAGATAACCAAAGGATCTGCACTCGAAGGAACAACACCAAGTTCCTGAACGAACTTACGAATCCACACTGCCTCCTTTGATGCTTCTGAGGCTGCAACATACTCAGCTTCTGTTGTGGAATCAGCAACAATTGATTGTTTGAAACTTTTCCACACCACTGCTCCTCCATTCAAGCTAAAAACATAGCCTGATTGCGATCGGAAATCATCCTGGTCAGATTGGAACGAAGCGTCAGTATATCCTTCAATACTGAGTTCTTCCTGACCTCCATATATCAAGAACATATCTTTGGTCTTCCGAAGATATTTCAAAATGTTCTTGACTGCAATCCAGTGTGCCTTACCTGGATTACTTTGTAATCAACTGGTCACGCTTAACCCGTAAGCGACGTCTGGGCGAGTACACAACATCGCATACATAATGGACCCAATAGCCGAAGCATAAGGCGTGTTGTCCATTTCATCTTTCTCAGACTGTGTTTGAGGACACTGGCTCTTCGAAAGATTCAGACCATGTCTGACTGGAAGATTTCCTCTTTTAGAATTTTCTAAATGGAATCTCTCCAGGACTTTATCAATGTAAGTACTCTGGCACAGCCCGAGAAGCCTCTTAGATCTATCTCTGTAGATCCGCACACCTAATACATAGGCTGCTTCTCCTAAATCTTTCATCTGGAAACATTTTCTTAACCATGCTTTGACGACATGCAGTTCAGGAATATCGTTTCCAATGATCAAGATGTCATCGACGTAGAGGACTAGGAAAGTAATCACGCTCCCACTAAACCTCTTATATACACACGGGTCATCTTCATTCTTGATGAAACCAAATTCACAGATTGATTCATCAAAACGAATATTCCAGCTTCTCGATGATTGTTTAAGTCCATAAATGGACTTCTTTAATTTGCATATTTTATGACGATCTGATGGATTGATGAAACCTTCAGGTTGTGTCATATACACATCCTCTTCTAGTTTTCCATTAAGGAAAGCGGTTTTCACATCCATTTGCCAGATCTCATAATCATAATATGCAGCTATCGCGAGAATAATCCGAATAGACTTGAACATGGCTACAGGAGAGAAAGTTTCATCATAATCTATCCCATAGATTTGTTTGAAACCTTTCGCAACTAGCCTACCTTTATAGGTAACCACGTTACCATCCATGTCAATCTTCTTTTTGAAGATCCACTTACAGCCTATAGGGATTACTCCCTGAGGCGGATCAACCAAATCCCAGACTTGGTTATCTGACATGGAGTCCATCTCGGCTCGCATAGCTTCAAGCCATCTTGCTGATTCCGGTCCACTGACCGCATCCGCATAAGTGAGGGGTTCATCATCAATGATGTAGACTCCGTCATAGCGCTCAGGCTGTCGACGGATCCTTCCCGATCTTTGCGGTTCCCGTGATATCTGAGTCTCAGGTTGTTCAGTAACCTGTTCTATTGGCTCAGGCTCATCCAACTGAGTTTGACTTCTTTGTCCTTCTTCTGGATTCTCATCCAGCTTTATTTCTCTCCCACTGGCCTCTTGCAGAAGAAATTCCTTCTCAAGAAAAATAGCCGTACGAGCAACAAATACTTTGTTCTCCTTGGGATCGTAGAAATAATAACCCTTAGTTTCTTTAGGGTAACCGACAAAGATACATTTATCAGATCTACTCTCCAGTTTCCCCGAGGCGAGCTTTTTGACATAAGCCTCGCAACCCCAGATTTTAATAAATGTCAAGCTCGGCTGTTTCCCATACCATAACTCATATGGAGTCTTTGAAACGGCCTTGGATGGCACTCGGTTTAGTACCTTTGCAGCTGTTTCCAGTGCAAATCCCCAAAAGGAGTAAGGTAAAGTAGCCTGACTCATCATTGAACGAACCATATCCAATAAGCTCGGACACACCATTCCATTGCGGTGTTCCTGGCGGAGTGAGCTGTGAGATAATCCCACACTCCTTCAGATAGTCAGTAAACTCTCGACTCAAGTATTCTCCACCTCGATCTGAACGAAGTGCCTTGATATTTCGGCCTAACTGATTCTGTACTTCATTTTTGAACTCTTTGAACTTGTCAAAAGATTCACTCTTATGTCTCATAAGATAGACATAACCGTATCTACTGAAATCATCAATAAAAGTAATGAAGTATAAATAGCCACCTCTGGCATGTTTACTAAATGGCCCACACACATCACTGTGAATGAGGTCAAGTAAACCTGAAGCCCTTTGACCTTTATTAGAAAAAGGAGACTTCGTCATTTTACCCATTAAACAAGCTTTGCATGTATCAAGCTCCTCATTGGAGAATGATCCCAGCAGTCCATGGTCATGCAACCGCTTAATGCGCTTCTTGTTAATATGGCCTAAACGACTATGCCATAGCAAGGTGCTGTCATCAGCATACTTGGCTTTCTTATTATCAATTTGTTGTACAGAACATTCCATGTCCAACATGAATAACCCATTGTTAATCGACCCAGTAGCATAAACAATATTATCAAATGAAATACAACACTTTAAAGTTTTGCATTCAAAGGAAAACCCTTTCCTGACAAGAGCAGGAATAGAGATAATATTCTTAGTTATGCTCGGTACAAAATAACAATTGTCCAGTTCGAATACAAGACCAGATGGTAAAGAGATGTTATATTGTCCTACAGCATCAGCAGCAACCCGTGCCCCGTTTCCAACTCGTAGGTCCACCTCATGCTGTCCCACCTGTCTTCTTCTCTTGAGTTCCTGTACATTTGAACAAATGTGAACTCCACATGCAGTGTCCAACACCCATGAAATAGAAGAAGATACCATGACTTCAGTCACAAAAATACCTGAGCCAGAAGCGAAAGGCTTGCTTCCCTTCTTATCTCCTTGGAGCGCTTTACAGTCCTTCTTCCAGTGACCCAGCTGGCCACAATGGAAGCATCTGTTGTCCTTCGACCGCTTCATCTTTTGTTTCAGAGCTTTGTTATAGCTCTTGATAGGGGCTTTGCCCTTCTTCCCCTTCTTCTTGTTCCTTGAAGGAACCATCAAGACATAGGATGAAGGCTTTCCCTTTTCAAGAGTCTGCTCTGTAGTACAGAGCATGTTCAGTAACTCTGCCGGTGTACAGTCGATCTTGTTCATATTAAAATTAATGATGAACGGATCGAAAGAGACCGGGAGAGACTGCAAGATAATGTCTACAACAAGTTCCTGATTGATGGTGTGTCCCAGTTTCTCTAGAGCCTCTTTGTACCCAATCATCTTGAGTACGTGAGCTCCCACTGGACTCCCTTCAGTTAGTTTGCTCTGAAAGAAAAGTTTTGTCAAGTTATAGCGTTCTGTCCTTGCCTGTGCAGCATACAACATTTTGAGATTTGCTATAATTTCAATAGCAGATAAATCCTCATGCTGACGCTGCAGCTCTGGCATCATAGACGCAAGCATAAGGCAAGCGACATCAATGCTATCATTGACATGCTTCTCATAAGCATCCCGAACCGCCCTTGCGGCGTTCGCAGCGGGTTGAGGCGGTATTGCCGTCTCAAGGACATATAGCTTCCTCTCAGCCTTAAGAACAATCTTAAGGTGTCCGTACCAGTCTGAGAAGTTTGGCCCAGCAAACTTCTCCCTTTCCAGTAAGGATCGCACATTGAACCCTGTGGTGTTCGTTGCTGCAGGAATCTACAACATAGCAAGAACAACAAGGTCAGTATCCATGTTAGAATCATTCCAGGACTTAAGAGTGATTCTTTTCTCACTATTTTATCTGACTGAAAAATCCAATAAAACAGTCCGAAAGAGTAAAACTCTTTTAGTGAGATGGGATCCAGATTTCATACTTGGTCTCCGCGTCCCGCTCAGGCGAGATAAGATGCACAGAGAGTTCAAGCACTAATCACTGGTAGGCTATGCATGCCAATCGCCAACCCGTGCGATTCCCCTTCATCTAGGCAATCCAGAAAACTGTGCCAACTGAGTTGGTACAACACAGTTTCTGATTCCACAGATGGCTGCCTCCATATAGCTAACATATGCTCAATATGTAGCCTACATGGTCAAGCTGACCTGACCTACTCCCTGGACCACCACGTGCTATGCTGAGCAACGAGAAGCGATAAATCCCTTCTCTGTAACACGCAGGTGTAACCACACACCGTCTGAAGATAGCTGGGCGTGCCCACTGAGTGGGTACAACACGGCCCCAACGATAGTCAGAACAGTGAGGTTTCGCGTCAGAAGGCTTACGTGCTTGATATTTAACGTTGGATTTTAACGGTCCTTTTATCTTCTTACTAACATGCATATCCTATGGTGATAGCAGAAGATTAACTCATGCAGGTGCTAATATTACTTAAACAGTAAATAGAAAGCACAATGATCTTATGTGGTAAACGCCCATTAAGCCTAAGTAAAACCCTAGTTTTACACAAGTCTTCACTTGTGCTCTTCATGGGTCTTTTGCACTTCATCTGGCTCAGCCCGGGCCCAAGCGCCCTCTGCAGCTCAGATGCGCCCACCAGGTAGCATGCGCCTGTACTAGAGTCGAACTCTAGGCCTCCCACTTGCTGCATGCGCCTCTGCCATGTATGCTCTGTGCTCATGTCTGATTAATTTACATTTAATCTATCTAGACATGATTTGACTCGCAGGTCAATTACACATTAACATAAATTAAAATGTGATTCGCAGATCACAAAAATAATTTACAATTAATTAATCCAGGCACGCAGGCCCCAGCACAGCACATAAATAGGGCAGCCCACATAAGATGAAATAGACATGCAATCAGGTTAAACAAACAACATGTGATCCAAACAGGAAAGTAAAATTTTTGAAAAACCCCATGGTATCAATTTTATTTCCTTATGTGCCCTACTACCTTACAACGGTCCATTAATAGGGATCCACTCATCAGACCAAGTCAGACCCACTGCCCTTGCATGCACCAAGTCATAACTGACTTGCGTCGACCTCATGGTCAACAATGCATACCTTAAGGGCTGAACGTCCCACATGATTTCTGGCAAGCGGGTGTGACCCCGGGCCTTAATCATGATCGTTCACTGGTTGCCTCAATCAGACATCGCTACACGCCTTTCTGCAGTCGACCTATAGCCACCTCATGCTTGCGCATAGGTGCTATCTGGTTGACCCATCTAGGCTGTCAGATGGTCTGATCAGGCTGTTGGGTCCAGACTAGACTGACGACTTCAACCCTAGTAACCCGTCTAAGTATTTCAAGTAGGCGCCGATAGATCTATATGGAATCGCGCATGAAATAAATATTGTTTGAAAACAACTATGAAAAATGCGCACACTTCTTATAACAATGATACATGCACAAACATTTTATGTAAGCATAGCATCAAGTAAGCGCATGTAACTGTAAAGAAGATCTATCCTATAACTCAAGCATGGATCACAATCACATCATGGCAATCATATGAATCATACCGAAACCTCCCTCTGATACCAATTGAAAGTGGGGGGGGGGGGGGGGGAAACCCTGAACGCATGCCTTAAGATTTGCATGGGCGGAAATAGGGATTTCATGAAGATCGCATGTGGCATGAACATATGATTAACCTTATGTTTGCAAAGATCAAGTTGTGATCTTACCAAAGCTATTGTTTGGATGGCGACTTGGAAGCAAGAGGGCAAGCGGCTCTCCTCCAAAGTGGACGCACACAAGGTGATGATGGCTTTCTCCCTTGGCGTAAACCTTGTGCTAGCAAAGCTCTTCAAGGAGTCCTCGATGCGTGAAGGAGATGAGATGCTTTTCTTGGCTCACCGAATCTCCTTCTTGGCGTGAAGACAACCCAAGACGAGAGGAGAAGAGGCGAGAGCACGATGGCGTTCGAACGTGGGAGCGTTTCTTTTCTCAAAGAAAAATGCCTTCCAAATATAGTATGTTCACAACTCCACTTGAAGCCACCACTTAAAGCCATCGATAACTCCTCTCCTCTTTGAACCATGCGTTCACATAAGTGAACCAGTTCAATTTAATTCGATTCAATTGCATTTGGTTCAAAGACCAAATCAAACCAGCATTGGTTCAGATCTTGTCAAACCAAATGGCTCAAGATCTAACCATTCATCTCTTGATGCTCCTGATCTCATCGATCAAGCATCAATTCTCTCGATCGAAGCTTACCGATCTCAAGCCCTAATCAATCAAACATGATCAGACCAGTTCTCACTTACAATCAGAGTTTAAACTCCTTTAAACTGAACCAAAACAATTCAGTCCACACGATCTGACATAAGTAAGCCATATCATCAAATTGTGCGACCCTAAGGGTTTCCTTTAATGTCGGTAATGATAACTTACATTATCACGAACAGAGAGGGGTATCTAGCAACACATCACTGTCTCCCGATATAAAGAAAAGAGTCTTCCAAGACTACACCCAAACACAGCACAAGTGTGAATTCAATTCACTAGGCATACATGTTTCCTTTGCCACTGGATGTTCTCGTTGGACAAGCGTGTCAAGCCTGTAACTCCAACATGATGAGAGTGGTTAGATCATATGAACATAGTCATCTGGGTATGGCCATACACTTTCACAACCATCTCATACAGGGGGCCCCTTTAGAACATCACACTCCAAACAAGGAGAGGCAATCCTATATCTATCACTAATGCCCTAACATGACTCATGCCCATTATCCAAGATAATCTATAACCATTATATTTCAAATGATATTGAACTACCTCAAGACAATGCCAATCCTCATTTAGAAACACAAGTGATCTCAAGTCAGAGGAAATATGCCACTTGTTTGCACATAAGGATTATTCACATTGTGACAAGCAATTGAATATCCTAAGTAGGGTCAGTCCAGTACATCCAATGTACCTATGAGTCTACATCTTATTCCATGTTCGAAGCATCCTATAAGATTAGAACACATATTAGTCTCAATCATATCAAGGTTGTCTCATGTTCACCAAGATATCTCGACTAAGGACAATACTGCATGTCAGCCAAGCTGAACACCATTGAGACATTATTCAGAAGTATACATATAGCAGCAGATAATGCAACAACCTGAATAACAACCATTGCCTTTATAAACATAGAGTTTATACATGATACTGATAATAACCCAAGGCCTCAAACATTAGCCTTAAGGGCATACCCCAACACAAAGTCCATTATGCATGTTAACCAAGCTATTGGATCCAATCCAATTTAACCCATGGTCAAACGAGGTTAACCATGGTTAATTTGATCAATATGCCAAAAATGGAAGTTGGCTCTAATAAGTTTCTTCCATCTCATCAGGCCCATTGGCGCTGATGAAATCTCCCAAATAGATCCGAGTTATCCAATAACTCGATCTAAAGGCTACCCGATCAATATGAAAACTCGAGTATCAAGGTGTGCGACCCTATAGGTTCCTCTAACGCTGGCAGTGCTAACCAAAGGTCATCACAAGCAGTGAGTGGCACCTAGCAGTGCATCGCTGCTACCCAGGTCATTGGAATGGATATCGACATCGACATCCCCATTATCGCAACTAGGTACAGATGCATTACAGTCTCTTTGCCGGACTGATATCCGATTGGAGAAGTGTGTCACCACTTGTTTTCATCCAATCACATGGCTATGACTAAAACAGGTTCTCACCTGGGTATGGCCATACACTCTCAGTCATAGAACCATAAAGGAGCTCCATGGATATCATACTTCCCTAAGGAAAGGGCAAATCCTATGTCTGTCCATTGACCTTCTCATATGGGTCGTGACATGCTCAATAACAACCGTTATGACCTCCCAACTACGGCGAGGTGTTAGGTTGTATCAAAGCAAGTCCCTAACCATATAGAATGGTCAATGACCTCAAGTCAAGGGATCAATGCATCTCCTGTCACTTGTGAGGATAACTCATGACACCAAGTCATAGCCTCACAGCGGGTCTATCCAGTATATCCTCCAATGATATACCCATGTGTCTGCGTTAGCACCATGTGCCTAACCAACCCACATACCAGTCTCACAAGTACCAGAGCTGTCCCATATCCACTCAGGTACATCGACTGGGGACAATTATTCGAGCACAGATCCAATCTGTCTCCAGGGACATTATCATGTAAGTACACAATCGCAGGTGTAGACAAACAATGATAACGACAATGCCAGAATGATATATGAATATCAGAGTCAAGTAGTACATAAGTTGACCAAAACTAGGTCCTAGGGCATATACACCAACAATCTCCCACTTGCACTAAGACCTAGAGGTTGAGCAACCTCAACCCCATATCTCTAGTACGACCATCATGCTTCTGCTGCGCCAAAGCCTTGGTCAGTGGGTCGGCTAGATTGCTCTCTGTGTTAACTCTGCTAATCTTGACATCACCTCGATCAATGATCTCTCTAATCAGGCAAAATCTCCTGAGTATGTGTTTGGACCTTTGATGAGACCGTGGTTCCTTAACATGTGCAGTTCCCATTGTTGTCATAGTAGAGCTTAATGGGATCCATTGCACTTGGAACCACCTGAAGTTCAGAAAAGAACTTTCTGATCCAAAATGCTTCATTAGCTGCCTCAGAAGCAACCACATACTCAGCTTCGGTTGTAGAATTAGCTATGGTGGATTGCTTGAAGCTCTTCCAGCATACAGCACCTCCAACCATCTTAAACAAATAGCTGGTCTGCGATCTGAAGTCGTCAGGATCACACTGGAACGACTCATCAGTGAAGCCCTGCACACTGAGCTCTTCCAGTACCCGTAGACTTTACAGAACAAATCCTTAGTCCTTTTCAGGATACTCAAGGATATTCTTTACAGCCACCCAGTGCTGCAGACCTGGATTGGATTGGTATCGGCTGGTTATGCTCACAGCATATGCCACATCTGGTCTAGTACACAACATTGAATACATGATCGATCCTACTGCCGAAGCATAAGGAATTCGACTCATGTCATCTCTCTCAGCCTGTATTGTAGGACACTGGCTCTTTGAGAGAGTAAGGCCATGTCTCACTAGAAGGTATCCTTTCTTGGATTGCTCCATGTAGAACCTCTCCAGTACCTTATCAATGTAAGTACTCTGACTAAGGGCCAGAAGCCTCTTGGATCTATCCCGGTAGATTCTTACACCTAGAATATAGGCGGCCTCCCCTAAGTCTTTCATCTCGAAACACTTCCCCAACCATGTCTTCACAGCTTGAAGACCAGGGATGTCGTTTCCGATGAGTAGTATGTCATCAACATACAAGACCAGAAAGATCACCAAGCTCCCATTGAATTTTCTGTATACACAGGCGTCATCTTCATTTTTGATGAAGCCATAATCTCTCACAGCTTCATCAAATTGAAGATTCCAACTTCGAGATGCTTGCTTTAATCCATAAATGGATTTCTTTAGCCTGCAGACCTTATTAGCCTCTGCAGGATGGATGAAGCCATCAGGTTGTGACATATACACATCCTCAGTCAGCTTCCCGTTAAGGAACGCTGTCTTCACATCCATCTGCCATATCTCATAGTCATGATATGCAGCTATAGCAAGCAGAATCCGAATGGATTTGATCATGGAGACTAGCGAGAAGATTTTATCATAGTCCACCCCGTGGACTTGTTTAAATCCTTTAGCCACTAGTCTACCCTTATAGGTAAACTATATTGCCATCCATGTCTGTCTTCCTCTTGAAGACCCATTTACATCCTATGGGTTTTACCCCATTAGGCAGCTCAACCAAATCCCAGACTTGGTTAGCCAACATGGAATCCATCTCGGATCGCATGGCGTCAAGCCATCTCTCGGAGTCTGGTCCACTAACCGCCTCATCATAGGTTCTGGGTTTATCCTTAATGATGAAGATCCTGTCGCGTTGGGTCGGCAGCAACCCATACCTCTCAGGTGTACGACGAATCCTCCCAGACCTACATAGTGCCTGTGTCTGAGCCTCAGGTTGCCTAGCAACCGGTGCAGGTGGCTCAGGTTCCATCTGTGTGTCTTGTGATTGCACTTGGACCTCATCTAAGTCAAACTTCCTCCCATTAACTTCTTTCATGAGAAATTCTTTCTCTAGAAAGACAGCACCCCGAGCAACAAACTTTGTTCTCGGTGGGATCATAGAAGTAGTAACCCTTAGTCTCCTTAGGGTACTTTACAAACATACACTTATCAGATCTAGGTTCCAGCTTACTAGAATCCTGACGTTTGACATAAGCCTCACATCCCCAGAACCTGATAAAAGTGAGATTAGGGCGTCTCCCACTCCATACCTCGTATGGAATCTTTGAGACACTATTAGATGGAACATTATTCAGTATTAGAGAAGCTGTCTCATGTGCATGTCCCCAGAATGAGGGAGGTAGAGTTGCATGACTCATCATAGATCGAACCATGTCCAACAAAGTTCGATTTCTCCTTTCAGACACACCATTCCATTGAGGTGTTCCAGGAGGAGTGAGTTGGGATATGACCCCACACTCTCTCAAATAGTCAAAAACTCATCGCTCAGGTACTCTCCACCACGATCTGATCGAAGAGCCTTAATGGATCTACCAAGTTGGTTCTCTACTTCATGTCTAAATTCCTTAAATTTCTCGAAGGATTCAGACTTATGTCTCATCAGATAGACATAACCATATCTACTGAAGTCATCAGTAAACGTGATGAAGTAGCTGTACCCTCCTCTGGCTTGTTTATTGAAAGACCCACACACGTCAGTATGTATGAGATCTAATAAACCTCCTGCCCTCTCACCAATCTTGGTGAAGGGCGCCTTTGTCATTTTCCCTAATAAACAAGTCTCACATGTATCAAGTTCCTCCAAGGAACTCGAATCTAACAACCCATTTTCGTGGAATTGTCGAATGCGATTCTTGTTTATATGGGCTAATCGACAATGCCATAGGAAAGCACCAACTGAACCACTTAGTTTGATCCTTTTATGTTACAAATAGAGCTAACCATGTCCAAGACATGCGGACCATTGCACAAAGTACCCTTCCCATAAAACATGTTTGCAAAAGAACATAAGTTCTCCTAAATCCTTTCTTTGCCAAGCAAGGAGTGGATGCAATGTTTTGGTAAGGGAAGGTACATAATAGCAATTGTCTAGCTTTAACTGAAGTCCTAAAGGCAGGGAGAGAAACTCCTATAGAAACAGCAGTAACTTGTGCCTTGTTACCTATCCGTAGGTCAATCTCTCTAGGCCTTACTGATCTATCCTTTCTGAGCCTTTACATATTTGTACAAATGTGAGCTCCACATGCGGTATCCAATACCCAAGTCATAGGAGTAGATAGGTTAACTTCGGTAACATAAATACCTGAGCATGAAGACAAGGCCTTGCCTTTCTTCTCCTCATTCTAAAGTTGCAACATGTCCTTTAACATGTGAGGTGGCCCTCCACATGAATAGCACCTATTATTCTTGATCATATCCATCTTTAATTTCAGTTCCTTGGTCAAGCCTTTCGGCTCAACACACTGAATATCAACTTTAGGAGGGTTGAGCTCAACCAATGCATCAAAGAGCTGCCTTAGATTAGAAATAATTTCAGAGGCACTCTTAGATTCATATTGCCCTCTAAGCTCGGGCGACATGTTGGTTAGCATCAATTGTGCAACCTCCAAAGTATCAGCTTGATGCTTATCATAAGCATCCTTCTCAGCCGCTGAGGCCAAGCATGGAAGTGGCTCAGGAATTGGCTTCTTAAGGACATATAACTTCCTCTCGAGCTTTAGCACAATTCTCAAGTTCATATACCAATCCTTTAAGTTGGATCCAACCAACTTATCCCTTTCCAGGGGAGATCGCAGTGACCAACTACTATTGTTCACAGCCATTGTTCTACAACAACCAAGAAACAGCAGATTAGTACTACTTCGAGTCATTTAAACTGGACTTGTTTTAAATGACCATGGCTCCTACTATTTTTAATCGAATTGACAACACACAAAGTCAATAGAGAAATCCAAGATTTCCTAGTGAGATGAGATCCTCATTCCACATAGGGCTTCGCGTCCCACGAGGGTGGGATGAGATGCACAAAGTGACCCATGTTTCCTAAGGTGGGCGCGCCGGCCAATTGCTCCAAGCAATTCCCCTTATTGAGACAGTCCAGGCATTTCATGTCCAGCGAGGGCTGGATACAACATGAAACCCTTACCTCTCAACGATGCCTCTAGACTTTCACCATGTGCCCAGCACATGTGAACTTCTAGTCAAGTCCATCCCTAACCATTATGCCCAGGGCCAACGAGTTTCCTTGCGAAGGCACGCCCAGGTTAAAACTGGACTGGGGAAACCATTTCCACCATGCACTTTCTAAAGATAAGTGGGTGTGTCCCACGAGCGTGAGAAACAATTCACAACTCCACTGATCGATAGCTTAGTGAGGGCTACGCGTTAGAAGGCTACTAGACTTGATATTTTAATTGAGGGTTTTTGTTTAAGGTCTCATCATCTCAGTTTTATCTTATGTCTATCATTACAGGCATGCAATCCTATGGTGATAACATAACAATAAAACATCACAGGCATGCTTTAGCTTTTGTGAAGAAAGCAATAAAAGGATGATGTGATCATAGCCCATTCAAGACATTGAACCAATCCATGCCAAAAAAGGGGGTTCAACTCTTGACCTAGGATTCAAGCCCCAAGACGAGACCTAGCCAAGCCGACCTCTAGTTCTATCTTCAAAGTTGGCTCCAAGGTCCTTCTCTCATGGTTTAGCTCTCAAACCCTAGGGGTACACCCACAAGGTTCGGCCAATGCCATGGTCTTCTTCCAAGGAAGGTGCGCCATCTAGCAAGCCACAAGAAGGATATCACACAAGCACAAGGCTCGGTCAATCCCTAACTTGCACCCCCATGCAAGGATGTGCCACCTTTGAAGCTTGTTGCGCCATCAGGCAAGGATGCGCAACCAAGCAAGCATGCACCTCGCTCCAAGTGGATGCGCCACCCTAATCTTCTTCTTAGTTAAAAGCAAAAAGAAAAGCGGCACGCAGGCCTCACAAGGATACATCACAGGCATGCTCTAGGGCTTGACATATGACCATAACATCATGCACAATCAAGTACTTACTCACGCAATTCTACATGCTCATGAAAAACATAAAATCTGAAATTTTACTTTTTCATAAAACATGTCTCTCTTCCTTCCCTTCATATCACAAATCTTTGATTCTAAGTTTCTCTCAGGAGTCTACAAGAGGCATACCGGTTGCCCTGCTTGCAATCCCTAACTTGTTAGGATAAGGGCAATCACCCAGTCCATGCCCTATCCCAACAAGTCTCTCAAGATAGGTCTATCCTATTATGAGAGGAGAAATTTTCTCTTCCACGTATGGGTCTATCCCATCACATGAAGAGAGCAAAAAACCACAAGAAGTTAATTAGAAGTAAGAAACAAGAGACCTACAATTTTTCTACTTAAAGAAAAACCATGCGCCAACATCTATGCAATATGCGAAAATGTAGATATGGCATGTGAGCATGAAAATCATGAAAGAATATCGTTCGAGGCTCGCAAGTAGCTCTGATACCACTGTTGGGAAACCCCGGGGACATTTTATAATTTTCAGAGTTATAGACATATATTTTTCGCAGCGGAAG
The DNA here is from genome assembly GCA_027563935.2 of Costus lasius. NCBI lineage: Eukaryota > Viridiplantae > Streptophyta > Magnoliopsida > Zingiberales > Costaceae > Costus > Costus lasius. Next base: position 87,421,007 of record CM050450.1, on the reverse strand, counting down.
AATGTCCCCAAAACAGGCCGGTCCCAAAAACCCAGTGAAGATCTCTTGCGAGGGGTTCGACACGATGTGATAGTAAGTACCTTTAAGCGATTAGAAGCCGATGTCGATGAAGGCGCCCAAGTGTTCGCCCTCTGCAGTCTCGCACACACGGATTCCTCAAGTTTTCTTCTTCCTCGCCTGGTGCTAGCCTCGGGAAGAAGATCCATGCCTTAGGAGAGTCCTCCAAGCAACTTGCGCCACCACCAAGATGTGATGCGCCAAGGAGATGGAAGGAGAAGGGAACGCCGCAAGCCTTCTTGTTCCTTTGCGCCAAGGAAAGGAAGAGGAGAAAGATGAAGCATGCTTGCGCCCTTGATGGAAGAAGAACTCTAAGCTCTCCAAGCCGTCGCCCTCTAATGCTCCACGCCTCCAAGGAATTAGCATCAAGAAGAGAGGGGGCGGCAAGGGCTTATTTATAGGAGCAAGAGGCGGTTAGGGGAGAAAGGCAAGTGTTGACAATTAGGGCATGATTCTAGGAGATTATTTAATCAAGTATACTGATTAAATCTCCACTCCCATATGCGCTTAAGACTTGCCAAAGCAAGTATCGGCCATATGCGCCCATATCATGCCATATGAGGCATCAATCCCATCTATGCGCCTAGACCTAGTCAAGGCAATATAATGGATTGCCTAATGTGGCTTGGGCGCAAGTCCTAATCCAATTAGGACTCTAATTATGTTAATAATCAGCCCACAATTGTCAAACACAATCCAATCAATTATCTTGGGTGATTTAATCACTTAGGAGATACCAAACAAGGCATAGGCGCAAATTCTAGTCCAACTAGAATCCCATATGCGCCTATCCTATTAATTCATCCCCATTATACCCTTCAAGCCTCATAGCCCTTCAATACAACTTATTAGCAAGCCCAACTAAACAATGGGCCAAGCCCAAAGTCCATTATGCATGTTAACCAAGCTATTGGATCCAATCCAATTTAACCCATGGTCAAATGAGGTTAACCATGGTTAATTTGATCAATATGCCAAAAACGAAAGTTGGCTCTAATAAGTTTCTTCCATCTCATCAGGCCCATTGGCGCTGATGAAATCTCCCAAATAAATCTGAGTTATCCAATAACTCGATCTAAAGGCTACCCGATCAATATAAAAACTCGAATATCAAGGTGTGCGACCCTGTATGTTCCTCTAACGCTGGCAGTGCTAACCAAAGGTCATCACAAGCAGTGAGTGGCACCTAGCAGTGCATCGCTGCTACCTAGGTCATTGGAATGGATATCGACATCGACATCCCCATTATCGCAACTAGGTACAGATGCATTACAGTCTCTTTGCTAGACTGATATCCGATTGGACAAGTGTGTCACCACTTGTTTTCATCCAATCACATGGCTATGACTAAAACAGGTTCTCACCTGGGTATGGCCATACACTCTCAGTCATAGAACCATTAAGGAGCTTCATGGATATCATACTTCCCTAAGGAAGGGGCAAATCCTATATCTGTCCATTGACCTTCTCATATGGGTCGTGACATGCTCAATAACAACCGTTATGACCTCCCAACTACGGCGTGAAGAGTCCCCTTCAAGGGGGAGCGCAAGCAGATGAAACCCCTTTCAAGAGGGGGGCGAAAAACCCTTAAGGGTGGCGCATAAAAATTGCAAGCGGAAGCAAGGGTTTTTCATGGATCTTAGCAAGATAATATGATCAACTTGATGAAGTTTAGATCCATACCAAAGCCATGAGGAAGATGGCGACTTGGAAGAGAAAGATCGAAAGGGATCTTCTCCCTAGTTGACGCACACAAGATGATGTGCTTGCTCCTTGGAGATCCTTGTGCTAGCAAGGTCCTTCAAGGGTCCCTCTCGTATGGTAAGGAAATGAGAGATGATGTCTAGGCTTGCCGAACCTCCACCAAGACCTCGCCTTCTCCACGCCAAAGTCTCGTCAAGCAAGAGAAAGGAGACGAGAGTTTAATGGAGCGTTCAAGTCATTTGGCGTTCAAGGGAACATGCGCTAAATGACTTTCCAAAATTGGAAAATCCATTAAGCCATGCGTTCATGATCACTAAATCGATCAAAACGCCAAAACAATGAACCATACGTTCAAGCTCTTGAACCGGTTCAAAGTAAATGTGTTCGGTCCAAAGGCCAAACCAAGCCAGCCCAAGCCAATCGGTCTAGATCAACTAAACCCTAAGGTTTCCAATCTAACCGTTCATCTCATGATGCTCTTGATCTCACCGATCTAGCATCAATCCTCTCGATCGAAGCTTACCGATCGCAAGCCCTAATCAATCAAACATGATTAGACTGGATCTCACTTACAATCAGAGTTTAAACTCCTTTAAACTGAATCAAAACAATCCAGTCCACACGATCTGACTTAAGTAAGCCATATCATCAAATTGTGCGACCCTAAGGGTTTCCTTTAAATGTCAGTAACAATAACTTACATTATCACGATCAGTGAGGGGTATCTAGCAACACATCACTGTCTCCCGATATAAAGGAAAGAGTCTTCCAAGACTACACCCAAACCATAGCACAAGTGTGAATCCACTTCACAAGGCATGCATATTTCCTTTGCCACTGGATGTTCTTATTGGACAAGCGTGTCAAGCCTGTAGCTCCAATATGATGAGCATGATTAGATCAGATGCACATAGTCACCTGGGTATGGCCATACACTTTCTCAATCATCTCATCTAGGGGGCCCCTATAGAACACCACACTCCTTCAACAAGGAGACGGCAATCCTCTATCTATCACTAGTGCCCTAACCTGACTCATGATCATTATCCAAGATAGTCTATAACCATTATGTTTCAAATGATATTGAACTACCTCAAAACAATGACAATCATCATTTAGAAACACAAGTGATCTCAAGTCAGAGGACATGTGCCACTTGTTGCATACAAGGATTATTCACATTGTGACAAGCAATTGAATATCCTAGTAGGGTCTGTCCAGTACATCCAATGTACCCATGAGTCTACATCTTATTCCATGCTCGAAGCATCCTATAAGATTAGAATTCATATTAGTCTCAATCATATCAAGGCTGTCTCATGTTCACCAAGATATATCGACTAAGGACATTTAGCATGTCAGCCTAGCTAAACAGCTTTGAGACATTATTCAGTAGTACACTTATTACAGCAGACAAGGTAACAACCTGAATAATAACCATGCCTTTATAAACACAAGAGTTTATTACATGATACTGATACAATCCCAAGGCCTCAAACATTAGCCTTAAGGGCATACCCCAACAATCTCCCACTTGCACTTAATCTAATGGTTGAGAAATCTCAAACCCATGTTATTACAGTGCTTCTCATGCTTCTGCTGCGCCAGAGGCTTGGTAAGCGGGTCAGCCAGATTGTCGTCTGTATGAACCTTGCATATTTTGATCTCGCCACGATCAATGATCTCCCGGATCAAGTGAAACCGTCTCTGTATGTGCTTGGACTTCTGGTGCGACCGTGGTTCCTTTGCTTGTGCGATGGCTCCAGTGTTATCACAGAAGATAACCAAAGGATCGACACTCGAAGGAACAACACCAAGTTCTCTCACGAACTTACGAATCCACACTGCCTCCTTGGATGCTTCCGAGGCTACAACATACTCGGCTTCTGTTGTGGAATCAGCAACAGTTGACTGTTTGAAACTTTTCCACACCACCGCTCCACCATTCAAGCTAAAAACATAGCCTGATTGCGATCGGAAATCATCCTGGTCCGACTGGAACGAAGCGTCAGTATATCCTTCTATACTGAGTTCTTCCTGACCACCATATATCAAGAACATATCTTTGGTCCTCCGCAGATATTTTAAAATGTTCTTGACTGCAATCCAGTGCGCCATACCTGGATTACTTTGGAACCGACTGGTCACGCTTAACCCGTAAGCGACGTCTGGGCGAGTACACAACATCGCATACATTATGGACCCAATAGCCGCAGCATAAGGCGTATTGTCCATTTCATCTTTCTCAGTCTGTGTTTGTGGACACTGACTCTTCGAAAGATTCAGACCATGTCTGACTGGAAGATATCCTCTTTTAGAATTCTCTAAATGGAATCTCTCCAGGACTTTATCGATGTAAGTACTCTGGCACAGCCCGAGAAGCTTCTTAGATCTATCCCTGTAGATCTTCACACCTAATACATAGGCTGCTTCTCCTAGATCTTTCATCTGGAAACATTTTCCTAACCATGCTTTAACAGCATGCAGTTCAGGAATATCGTTTCCAAAAATTAAGATATCATCGACGTAGAGGACTAGGAAAGTAATCACGCTCCCACTAAACCTCTTATATACACACGGGTCGTCCTCGTTCTTGATGAAATCAAACTCAGAGATTGATTCATCAAAACGAATATTCCAGCTTCTAGATGCTTGTTTAAGTCCATAAATGGACTTCTTTAACTTGCATATTTTATGACGATCTGATGGATTAGTGAAACCTTCAGGTTGTGTCATATACACATCCTCATCCAGATTTCCATTAAGGAAAGCTGTTTTCACATCCATCTGCCAGATCTCATAATCGTAATATGCTGCTATCGCGAAAAGAATCCGAATAGACTTGAACATGGCTACAGGAGAGAAAGTTTCATCATAATCTATCTCGTAGATTTGTTTGAAACCTTTCGCAACTAGCCTGCCTTTATAGGTAACTACGTTACCATCCATGTCAATCTTCTTCTTGAAGATCCATTTACAGCCTATAGGGATTACTCCCGGAGGCGGATCAACCAAATCCCAGACTTGGTTATCTGACATGGAGTCCATCTCGGCTCGCATAGCTTCAAGCCATCTAGCTGACTCCGGTCCACTGACCGCATCCGCATAAGTGAGGGGTTCATCATTATCAATGATGTAGACTCCGTCATAGCGCTCAGGCTGTCGACGGATCCTTCCCGATCTTCGCGGTTCCCGTGATATCTGAGCCTCAGGTTGTTCAATAACCTGATCCACCGGCTCAGGCTCATCCAACTGTGCTTGACTACTTTGTCCTTCCTCTGGATTCTCATCCAGCTTTATTTCTCTCCCACTGGCTTCTTGCAGAAGAAACTCCTTCTCAAGAAATATGGCCGTCCGAGCAACAAATACTTTGTTCTCTTTGGGATCGTAGAAATAATAACCCTTAGTTTCCTTAGGGTAACCGACAAAGACGCATTTCTCAGATCTGTTCTCCAGTTTCCCAGAGGCGAGCTTTTTGACATAAGCCTCGCAACCCCAGATCCTGATAAATGTCAAGCTCGGCTGTTTCCCATACCATAATTCATATGGTGTCTTTGAAACGGCCTTGGATGGCACTCGGTTTTGTACCTTTGCAGCTGTTTCCAGTGCAAATCCCCAAAAGGAATATGGAAGAGTAGCCTGACTCATCATAGAACGAACCATATCAAGTAACGTTCTATTTCTCCTCTCGGACACACCATTCCATTGCGGTGTTCCTGGCGGAGTGAGCTGTGAGATAATCCCACACTCTTTTAGATAGTCAGTAAACGCATGACTCAAGTATTCTCCACATCGATCAGAACGAAGTGCCTTGATATTTCGGCCTAGCTGATTCTGTACTTCATTCTTGAACTCTTTGAACTTGTCAAAAGATTCACTCTTATGTCTCATAAGATAGACATAACCATACCTACTGAAATCATCAGTAAAGGTAATGAAGTACTGATAGCCACCTCTGGCATGTTTACTAAACGGCCCACTCACATCACTGTGTATAAGGTTAAGTAAACCTGAAGCCCTTTGACCTTTGTTAGGAAAAGGTGACTTCGTCATTTTACCCTTCAAACAAGCTTTGCATGTATCAATCTCCTCATAGGAGAATGATCCCAGCAGTCCATGATCATGCAACCGCTTAATGCGCTTCTTGTTAATATGGCCTAAACGACTATGCCATAACAAGGTGCTGTCTTCAGCATACTTGGCTTTCTTATTATCAATGTTTTATATAGAATATTCCATGTCCAACATGAATAACCCATTGTTAATTGAACTAGTAGCATAAACAATATTATCAAGAGAAAGTACACACTTTGAAATATTGCATTCAAAGGCAAATCCTTTCCTGACAAGAGCAGGAATAGAGATAATATTCTTGGTTATACTGGGTACAAAATAACAATTGTTTAATTCCAATACAATGCCAGATGGTAAAGAAATGAAATAGTCTCCTACAGCAACAGCAGCAACCCGTGCCCAGTTTCCAACGCGTAGGTCTACCTCATGCTGTCCCACCTGCCTTCTTCTCTTGAGTTCCTGCACATTTGAACAAATGTGAACTCCACATGCAGTGTCCAACACCCATGAAATAGAAGAAGAAGATAACATGACCTCAGTCACATATATACCTGAGCCAGAAGCGATGCTTCCCCTCTTATCTCCTTGGAGCGCTTTACAGTCCTTTTTCCAGTGACCCAGCTGGCCACAGTGGAAACACCTGTTGTCCTTCGACCGCTTAACCTTTTGTTTCAGAGCCTTACTGTAGTTCTTGACAGGGGCTTTGCCCTTCTTCCCCTTCTTCTTGTTCCTAGAAGGAACCATTAAGACAGAGGTTGAAGGCTTTCCCTTCAGAGTCTCCTCAGTTGTCAAGAGCATATTCAGCAGCTCTGCCGGAGTACAATCGATCTTGTTCATATTAAAATTAATAATGAACGCATCGAAAGAAGGCGGGAGAGACTGCAGAATTATGTCTACAGCAAGCTCCTGATTGATGGTATGCCCCAGTTTCTCTAGAGCCTCCTTGTGCCCAATCATCTTGAGCACGTGAGCTCCCACTGGGCTCCCTTCAGCCAGTTTGCTCTGAAAGAAAAGCTTGGTCAAATTATAGCGCTCAGTCCTCGCCTGTGCAGCATACAGCATCTTGAGGTTCGCTATAATTTCTATAGCCGACATATCCTCATGCTGACGCTGCAGCGGTGGCGTCATAGACGCTAGCATCAGGCAAGCGACATCAATGCTATCATTGACGTGCTTTTCATAAGCATCACGAACCGCCCTTGCGGCGTTCGCAGCGGGTTGAGGCGGCACAGCCGTCTCAAGGACATACAGTTTCCTCTCTGCCTTAAGAACGATCTTAAGGTGTCCGAACCAGTCCGAGAAGTTTGGCCCAGCAAACTTCTCCCTTTCCAGTAGGGATCGCACATTCAAGCTCATGGTGTTCGTTGCTGCAGGAATCTACAACAATGCAAGAACAGCAAGGTCAGTATCAATGTATAGAATCAATCCAGGACTTAAGAAAGATTCTTTTTCTCACTATTTTATCTGGCTGAAAAATCCAGCAAAACAGCCCGAAAGAGTGGAACACTTTTAGTGAGATGGGATCCAGATTTCATACTTGGTCTCCGCGTCCCGCTCAGGCGAGATAAGATGCACAGAGATGACAAGCACTAATTTCTGGTAGGCAGTCCTTGCCAATCGCCAACCCGTGCGATTCCCCTTCACCTGGGCAATCCAGCAGACTGTGCCAACTGAGTTGGTACAACACAGTCTCTGATCCCTCAGATGGCTGCCTCCATGCGCTACCATATGCGCCACATATGTAGCCTACATGGTCAAGCTGACCCGACCTACTCCCTGGACCACCACGTGCTATGCTGAGCAACGAGAAGCGATAAATCCCTTCTCTGTAACACGCAGGTGAAATCCCGCACCGTCTGAAGATAGATGGACGTGCCCACTAAGTGGGTACAACACGGCTCCAACGATAGTCAGAACAGTGAGGTTTCGCGTCAGAAGGCATTACGTGCTTGATATTTTAGCGTTTGGATTTTAACCGTCTTTTATCTTCTTACTATCAGGCAAATCCTATGGCTATAGCAGAAGATAAATAAATCATGCTGTTCTACTTATTTAAACAATAAAAGAAAGCATGCATCTTATGTGGTAAAAGCCCATAGCCTAAGTAAGACCTTAAGATACTTAAGTCTTCACTTGCTCTTCTTGGGTCTTTAGCATCTCATCTGGTCCAACCCAGGGCCCTTGCGCCAAGAGCACCTCAGGTGCGCCACCAGCTGAACGCCCCTCTGAGATGTGTGCCTTTGTGCTCTTGTCTAATCAAAATACATTTTGATCTATCTAGACAAGTTTGACTCGCAGGTCAATTATACAATAAATTAATTAAAAAGTGATTCGCAGATCACAATAATATTAATTTACAGGTTTAATTCCAGGCACGCAGGCCCCAGCACAGCACACATTTAACATGGGCAGCCCACATAAGAATAAATAAACAAGCATAGGCATCAAACAACATGTGATCCAATTAAAAGAAAATAAATTTTGAAAACCCCATTGGCATCAATTTTAATTTTCTTATGTGCCCTACAACCTTACAATGGTCCATTGATAGGGATCCACTCATTCATCTAGTCAGATCCTCTGCCCCTTGCATGCACCAAGTCCTAACTGACTCGAGTAGACCTAATGGTCAACCATGCATGCGCCAAGGGCTGAACAACCCTCATGAGGTCTGGCAAGCGGGTGTGACCCCGGGCCTAACTCATGTGTGTTCAATGGTTGTCTCAACCAGACCTCGCTACACGCCTAAGATGCAATCGACCTATAGCCACCTCGTGCTTGCGCACAGGTGCCATCTGGTCGATCCATCTCGGCTGTCAGATGGTCTGATCAGACTATTGGATCTAACCTAGAGGTGACTTCAACCCCATCAACCCATCTAAGGGTTTATAGTAGGCGCCACTTAGATCTAGTCATAGGCGCGCATGTTAGGTTTTTGATAAAATAACATGAACTAAGCGCCAACACAAGACATGCGACAAGATGAACAAACAACATGCGCCAAGATAAGGTAAACATCTTACTTTCGCATGAAGAAATAACATGTAAGTTTCGCATGTCAACAAGTTCTAGGCATACATGTAGATGCGCAACCAAGGATCACAAAATATACCAAGCAATCATATTACATGCTTGAACCGCATGCTCTGATACCAATTGAAGAGTCCCCTTCAAGGGGGAGCGCAAGCAGATGAAACCCCTTTCAAGAGGGGGGCGAAAAACCCTTAAGGGTGGCGCATAAAAATTGCAAGCGGAAGCAAGGGTTTTTCATGGATCTTAGCAAGATAATATGATCAACTTGATGAAGTTTAGATCCATACCAAAGCCATGAGGAAGATGGCGACTTGGAAGAGAAAGATCGAAAGGGATCTTCTCCCTAGTTGACGCACACAAGATGATGTGCTTGCTCCTTGGAGATCCTTGTGCTAGCAAGGTCCTTCAAGGGTCCCTCTCGTATGGTAAGGAAATGAGAGATGATGTCTAGGCTTGCCGAACCTCCACCAAGACCTCGCCTTCTCCACGCCAAAGTCTCGTCAAGCAAGAGCAAGGAGACGAGAGTTTAATGGAGCGTTCAAGTCATTTGGCGTTCAAGGGAACATGCGCTAAATGACTTTCCAAAATTGGAAAATCCATTAAGCCATGCGTTCATGATCACTAAATCGATCAAAACGCCAAAACAATGAACCATACGTTCAAGCTCTTGAACCGGTTCAAAGTAAATGTGTTCGGTCCAAAGGCCAAACCAAGCCAGCCCAAGCCAATCGGTCTAGATCAACTAAACCTTAAGGTTTCCAATCTAACCGTTCATCTCATGATGCTCTTGATCTCACCGATCTAGCATCAATCCTCTCGATCGAAGCTTACCGATCGCAAGCCCTAATCAATCAAACATGATTAGACTGGATCTCACTTACAATCAGAGTTTAAACTCCTTTAAACTGAATCAAAACACTTTGAAATCTTGCATTCAAAGGCAAATCCTTTCCTGACAAGAGCAGGAATAGAGATAATATTCTTGGTAATACTGGGTACAAAATAACAATTGTTTAATTCTAATACAATGCCAGATGGTAAAGAAATGAAATAGTCTCCTACAGCAACAGCAGCAACCCGTGCCCCGTTTCCAACTCGTAGGTCTACCTCATGCTGTCCCACCTGCCTTCTTCTCTTGAGTTCCTGTACATTTGAACAAATGTGAACTCCACATGCAGTGTCCAACACCCATGATATAGTAGAAGAAGATAACATGACCTCAGTCACATATATACCTGAGCCAGAAGCGATGCTTCCCCTCTTATCTCCTTGGAGCGCTTTACAGTCCTTTTTCCAGTGACCCAGCTGGCCACAGTGGAAACACCTGTTGTCCTTCGACCGCTTCACCTTCTGTTTCAGCGCCTTACTGTAGTTCTTGACAGGGGCCTTGCCCTTCTTCCCCTTCTTCTTGTTCCTTGAAGGAACCATTAAGACAGAGGTTGAAGGCTTTCCCTTCAGAGTTTCCTCAGTAGTCAAGAGCATATTCAACAGCTCTGCCGGAGTACAATCGATTTTGTTCATATTAAAATTAATGATGAACGCATCGAAAGAAGGCGGAAGAGACTGTAGAATGATGTCTACAGCAAGCTCCTGGTTAATGGTATGCCCCAGTTTCTCCAGAGCCTCCTTGTGCCCAATCATCTTGAGCACGTGAGCTCCCACTGGGCTCCCTTCAGCCAGTTTGCTCTGAAAGAAGAGCTTCGTCAGATTATAGCGTTCTGTCCTCGCCTGTGCAGCATACAGCATCTTGAGGTTCGCTATGATCTCTATAGCCGACATATCCTCATGCTGACGCTGCAGCGGTGGCGTCATAGACGCTAGCATCAGGCAAGCGACATCAATGCTATCATTGACGTGCTTTTCATAGGCATCCCGAACCGCCCTTGCGGCGTTCGCAGCGGGTTGAGGCGGCACAGCCGTCTCGAGGACATACAGTTTCCTCTCTGCCTTAAGAACGATCTTAAGGTGTCCGAACCAGTCTGAGAAGTTTGGCCCAGCAAACTTCTCCCTTTCCAGTAGGGATCGCACATTGAAGCTCATGGTGTTCGCTGCTGCAGGTATCTACAACAATGCAAGAACAGCAAGGTCAGTATCAATGTTAAGAATCAATCAGGACTTAAGAATGATTCCTTTTTCTCACTATTTTAGCTGACTGTAAAATCCATAAAACAGTCCGAAAGAGTAATACTCTTTTAGTGAGATGGGATCCAGATTTCATACTTGGTCTCCGCGTCCCGCTCAAGCGAGATAAGATGCACAGAGATGACAAGCACTAATTTCTGGTAGGCTGTCCCAGCCAATCGCCAACCCGTGCGATTCCCCTTCATCTGGGCAATCCAGCAGACTGTGCCAACTGAGTTGGTACAACACAGTCTCTGATCCCACAGATGGCTGCCTCCATGTGCTACCATATGCGCCACATATGTAGCCTACATGGTCAAGCTGACCCGACCTACTCCCTGGACCACCACGTGCTATGCTGAGCAACGAGAAGGGATAAATCCCTTCTCTGTAACACGCAGGTGTAATCCAGCACCATCTGAAGATAGATGGATGTGCCCACTGAGTGGGTACAACACGGCTCCAACGATAATCAGAATAGTGAGGTTTCGCGTCAGAAGGCTTACGAGCTTGATATGTTAGCGTTTGGATTTTAACGGTCTTTTATCTTCTTACTATCAGGCAAATCCTATGGCTATAGCAGAAGATAACTAAACATGCAATTCTAATTATAAGCAATAAGTAGAAAGCATGCAGATCTTATGTGGTAAAAGCCCATAGCCTAAGTAAGACCTTAAATTATCTTAAGTCTTCACTTGAGCTTCTTGGGACATTTGCATCTCATCTGGTCCAACCCAGGGCCCTAGCTCCAAGAGCACCTCAGGTGCGCCACCAGCTGAATGCCCCTCTGGGATGTGTGCCTTTGTGCTCTTGTCTAATCAAATACAATTTGATCTATCTAGACAAGTTTGACTCGCAGGTCAATTATACAATAGATTAATTAAAAATGTGATTCGCAGATCACAAATTAATTTACAAGTTTAATTCCAGGCACGCAGGCCCCAGCACAGCACACATTTAACATGGGCAGCCCACATAAGAATAAATAGACAAGCATCATGGCATCAATCAACATGTGATCCTAAAACAAGAAAATAAAATTTTGAAAACCCCATTGGCATCAATTTTAATTTTCTTATGTGTCCTACAACCTTACAATGGTCCATTGATAGGGATCCACTCATCCATCTGGTCAGATCCTCTGCCCTTGCATGCACCGAGTCCTAACTGACCCGAGTTGACCTAATGGTCAACCATGCATGCGCCAAGGGCTGAACAACCCTCATGAGTTCTGGCAAGCGGGTGTGACCCCGGGCCTAAATCATGTGTGTTCACTGGTTGTCTCAACCAGACCTCGCTACACGCCTAAGATGCAATCGACCTATGGCCACCTCATGCTTGTGCACAGGTGCCATCTGGTCGATCCATCTAGGCTGTCAGATGGTCTGATCAGACTATTGGATCTACCCTAGAGGTGACTTCAACCCCATCAACCCATCTAAGGGTTTATAGTAGACGCCATTAGATCTAAATGGAGCGCGCAAGATGTTACAAGTTTTAGGTAAAAACCAACTACAACATGCGCAACAACAAAGTAAGAAGCTTTCATCTACATTAGCATGCGCAACTAGATATATGGTAACAAGTGTTGGGGTATGCCCTTAAGGCTAATGTTTGAGGCCTTGGGATTGTATAAGTATCATGTAATAAACTCTTAAGTTTATAAAAGGCATGGTTATTATTCAGGTTGTTATCTTGTCTGCTGTAATAAGTGTACTTCTGAATAATGTCTCAAAGCTGTTCAGCTAGGCTGACAGGCTCTATGTCCTTAGTCGAGATATCTTGGTGAACATGAGACAGCCTTGATATGATTGAGACTAATATGAGTGCTAATCTTATAGGATGCTTCGAGCATGGAATAAGATGTAGACTCATGAGTACATTGGATGTACTGGACAGACCCTACTCGGATATTCCATTGCTTGTCACAATGTGAATGATCCTTGTAAGCACTAAGTGGCACATGTCCTTTGACTTGAGATCACTTGTGTTTCTAAATGATGATTGTCATTGTTTTGAGGTAGTTCAATATCATTTGAAACATAATGATTATAGACTATCTTGGATGGTGAGCTTGAGTCAGGTTAGGGCACTTGTGATAGATAAAGGATTGCCGTCTCCTTGTTTAAGGAGTGTGATGTTCTAGAGGGCCCCCCTATATGAGATGATTGAGGAAGTGTATGGCCATACCCAGATGACTATGTTCATCTGATCTAATCATGCTCATCGTATTGGAGTTACAGGCTTGACATGCTTGTCCAATAAGAACATCCAGTGGCAAAGGAATCATGTATGCCAAGTGAGTTGATTCACACTTATGCTATGGTTTGGGTGGAGTCTTGGAAGACTCTTTCCTTTATATCGGGAGACAGTGATGTGTTGCTAGATACCCCTCACTGATCATGATAGCGTAAGTTATCGTTACCGACGTTTAAAGGAAACCCTCAGGGTCACACAATTTGGTGATATGGCTTTCTTTGAGTCAGATCGTGTGGACTGAATTATTTGGGTTCAGTTTAAAGGGATATAGACTCTGATTGTAAGTGAGATCTAGCTTGATCATGTTTGATTGATTAGGGCTTGAGATCGGTAAGCTTCGATCGAGAGTATTGATGCTAGATCGGTGAGATCAAGAGCATCATAAGATGAACGGTTGGATTGGAAACCTTAGGGTTTGGTTGATCTAGACCGATTGCTTTGGTTTGGACCAATTTGGATTGAACCGGTTTACATGGGTGAACCCATGGTTCGATCCATAAGCGTTTTGGGCGGTTTGCTTGAAGAGGAGAACGCATGGCTTAATGGGGTTTCCAAATTTGGAAAGTCATTGAGCGCATGGCTCCTTGAAACGCCAAAACGGCTTGAGCTCATTCATCCTTGTCTCCTTGCGTTTTGCTTTTGCTCGGCGAGACTTGAGAGAAGCTTGGGGTGGACGACAAGAGCAGAACCGGAAAAAGCATCATCTTCATCCCTATCACTCGAGAAGGACAACTTGGCATTTTGCTAGCACAAAGTTGCGCAAGTTGGAAGCCTTCATCACTTGGTGTGTGTATTCTTTGGAGGAGATCTCGCTTGCTCTCTCTCATTCCAAGCCGCCATCCAATCCATGGCATTGGTAAGATCAAAACTTAATCTTAAGTTGAATTAAGTTAACATATAGTTCATATGCGATCTACTTGAAGCCCTCTTTCCGCTATGCATGCTAGATGCGCATGTTTAGGGTTTCTTCCCCCTTAGATTAGGGGTTCCATCAACAAGCGCAAACATGATGAAACTTCAAGATAGATCTATAACATGCGTTGACATACTCGGATCACAAACAAGCAACATGAAGCAATCATATGAATCTACATGAATCCCATGCTCTGATACCAATTGTTAGGTCCCCTTCAAGGGGGAGCGCAAGCGGATAAAGCCCCTTTCTAGAGGGGGGCGCAAATGCAATTTTAGGAGTGTCACCCTCATGATCGCATGTAGATCATATGGTTAACTTATGTATAAGCGAAAGGATCTTTAGAGGGATCATACCAACGCCATGAAGTTGGATGTCGGCTTGGAAGAAGAGAGCAACTTTGATCTCCTCCAAAAGTTCACACACAAGGTGAAGATCTCTTACTTCCTTGGCGTCACTTGTGCTAGCAAGGCACCCAAGGTTCCTTGTCGAATGGAAGGAGATGATGAAAGCTTTCTTGGCCGATCCTTCTACTCGTCAACCTCTACCACCCGAGAGTTCGAGTGTCGTCGAGAGCCAAAGGGGAGATGAGCGTTTTTCCAAGCTTGTGATCGAATGTGGAGACATTCATCACTATGGCAAAACCGAAATGCCATAAATGGTAAGTCTTCAACACATGCGTTATGCGTTCACATGAAGTGAACCAAACGCATATCTCATCTCACAAATGGACCAAGCGCTCACATATGAGCCGGTTCAATGTAGTTGGTCCAATGACCAAACCAAATCAGCCCAAGTATTGGTCCAGACCAAAATAAACCCTAAGGTTCAAGATCTGACCGTTCATCCTTTGATGCTCTTGATCTCCCAGATCTAGCATCCACACTCTCGATCAAAGCTTACCGATCTCAAGCCCTAATCAATCAAACATGATCAGACTGGATCTCACTTACAATCAGAGTTTAATCTCCTTTAAACTGAATCAAAACAATCCAGTCCACCCGATCTGACTCAAGTAAGTCATATCACCAAATTGTGCGACCCTAAGGGTTTCCTTTAAATGTCGGTAACGATAACTCACGTCATCACAATCAGTGAGGGGTATCTAGCAACACATCACTGTCTCCCGATATAAAGGAAAGAGTCTTCCAAGACTACACCCAAACCACAGCACAAGTGTGAATCCACTTCACAAGGCATACATGTTTCCTTTGCCACTGGATGTTCTTATTGGACAAGCATGTCAAGCCTGTAACTCCAATACAATGAGCATGATTAGATCAGATGAACATAGTCATCTGGGTATGGCCATACACTATCTCAATCATCTCATACAGGGGGGCCCTTTTAGAACATCACACTCCTTGAACAAGGAGACGGCAATCCTTTATCTATCACTAGTGTCCTAACCTGACTCATGATCATTATCCAAGATAGTCTATAATCATTATGTTTCAAATGATATTGAACTACCTCAAAATAATGACATTCATCATTTAGAAACACAAGTGATCTCAAGTCAGAGGACATGTGCCACTTGTTGCATTCAAGGATTATTCACATTGTGACAAACAATTGAATATCCTAGTAGGGTCTGTCCAGTACATCCAATGTACCCATGAGTCTACATCTTATTTCATGCTCGAAGCATCCTATAAGATTAGCACACATATTAGTCTCAATCATATCAAGGCTGTCTCATGTTCACCAAGATATCTCGACTAAGGACATATGCATGTCAGCCTAGCTGAACAGCTTTGAGACATTATTTAGAAGTACACTTATTACAGCAGACAAGGTAGCAACCTGAATAATAACCATGCCTTTATAAACATAAGAGTTTATTACATGATACTTATACAATCCCAAGGCCTCAAACATTAGCCTTAAGGGCATACCCCAACAGCAAAAGCATCTTCCACGGTCTTACTCATAATAGCTCCTCCTGCAGAAGTATCAACAATTAGATGGGTATCACAAAGTAAACCATAATAAAATGTATGAATTAAAGTCCAATTTTCAAGGCTATGGTGCGGGCACTTCCATAGTAAATCATTGAACCGCTCCCAAGCTTTGTTAAATGATTCTCCATTTTTCTGTGCAAAGCTTATGATTTGATTTCTCAATCGGATGGTTTTACTATGTGGAAAGTACTTCATCAGGAAAGCATTTGACAATTGTTCCCATGTAGTAAATGCACCAGTAGGTCTAGAATGTACCTAAGATTGTGCTCGGTCCCTGAGAGAAAAAGGAAATAATCATAGTTTTAACGCATCATCAGAAACACCATAAATCCTAATGGTATCTCAATATTCAAGAAAAAGACGTAGGTATTGATAGGGATCTTCAATTGGATCTCCTCCAAATTGATTCTGCTGGATCATGGTCAAGAGGGCAGGATTAATCTCAGAATTATCAGCTTCAATGCTGGGTTTGACAATGCTAGAGTGTATTTCTGGTAGCTTGGGGACAACATAGTCCCTAAGTAATCTCTGTCCTGCCATTGGATTTAAATTTCCTGTATAGTCTAAAGCTGACAGATTAAGTAGCTCAAGCAAATAGAGAAGAACAAAAAGATAAAACATAAATTAAGCCTAGTCTAGCAGTACTCTCAATATTTTCAATATTGACAAAACTAAGGTCCCCGGCAACGGCGCCAAAAACTTGTTGTGATCCGAAAGGACACACTTTTAAATACAAGTAGGTAGACTCATTTCAGGTGTCGCGGCCAAAGGTATTGACGTACAGGGCTATTGTCACTCCCCGGCGACGGCGCCAAAAACATGTTGTGATCCAAAAGGAAACACTTTTAAATACAAGCAGGTAGACTCATTTCAGGTGTCGCGGCCAAAGGTATTGGCATACGGGGCTATTGTCACTCCCTGGCACGGCTCCAAAAACTTGTTGTCCCTAACTTGTAGTGTCCGCAAGTGCATGGATACTCGAAGTAATAAAGTAAATATCGATCCCACAGAGACCTATGCTGTCAAGTACCAAATAATTGATTTCTTCCTATCTAAGCAATCGAATAAAAAAGCAAGTAGAGAGCGAAAACACACGGGAAAATAATATCATAGAGAAATTGGGACTAGGGTTTCGTTCTCTTGGATTTTCATGACTAGATATATAAAGATGTTCATCAATCAAATTCTAATATGAAAAAGACTTAATTTACTTCAAAAAGGGATTATCTCACTCTCGTGCAGATAACCATGCAGAGATAAATCCTCACTTTCGTGCAAGATTCATCCCATGCTGAGGATAAGTAAACCATCAATCAAAGAACTCAAGATCACTTTCATGCATCCGAGTTCTAAGTTGATTGCCTTGAGTGGAATCTCGAGGATCACTTTCGAGCATCCGAGACTCAACACACGTTTTACCTACGATTCTCCAACGTTCCGATCCTCACTTTCGTGCAAGATCTCCACGTTTGACACAATAACTCAATCCTAGGTTCATAATCATCATCAAGGCAATACAAACAACTAAAATAAAGAAATAAGAATTTAACCTAATTTCTTAGGGTTGGTTCCTATTAATCAATTTTAGGGTTTCAAGTTCTCAACCAAATCACTTTTCGGTCCTTATTGCGAAAACTCTAAATCATGATGACAAAAAGTAAACTAAGGAGAATCTTAGAGCAATAATTGCATAGGTAAAATTATCAAAGTAGAATAATCATGATGAAAGTGTAAAGTATCTAGTCATTAAGAAAATCGAAGGGAATTACTCCCCCATGTCCCAAAATAAGTTTAAGCTAGCATGGTGAAGGAATTACAAAATACCATAATTTCATAAGATCAAAAATCAACAAGAGAAGAGTTTTAGGAAAATACAGCACGGCTATGAAATATTTCACAGCCGTAATTTGCAATAAAAGCGGTGAACAGTGGCGTCCCTCCTTCTTTCTTTGATTTCTCTTCCAATCGATCTCCTTTCGTTCTGAAACTTTTGGCATGTTGTCTCCTACACCAGGCGAAGCTTCGGTATGAAAATCACGGCCGAAGATGCCTTGGATTCGTTGCAGCAGCGGAACCCTAGGCGGCGGCGTCAATAGCAATTTCTCCCTCCACAGACGATGAATCTGGGGCTTTTGGTGTCTTCGTGTTCCTCTCGTCAAAAGCCCAGTCTCCTCTTCTTACGGCATCCAATGTAAAGCTCTGGATCGCCCGCAATCATCTCCGCAAAAATTGAGCGTCGAAATTGACATGGGAGTCGCATTTAAAACATGAAATACGACAGTGTTATAATTTACGGCCCTGCTGTAAAATCGCTCGAGTGTTCTGTTCTGAAAGTGCTGGGAAATACGGCACCGTAAAATACTTCATGGCACTACCGTAAAATTGGCTGATCTCTTTGGCTAAAAACGTCTGGAAACTACGGCCCGTAATATGGTTTACAGTAGTGCCGTAAAATCGGTGAAACTTTCTGATCTGAAAGTGCCCCAAAATATGGCCCGTAAAATGGTTTACGGCAGTGCCGTATTTTCAACAAAATCTTCTGTTCGGAATTTCTCCAAATTACGGTAGTGGCTCGATATTACGGTATCGTACGAAAATACGGTATCGTAATATATATTACGGCACTACCGTATTTTGGGGAGTTACTCTGTTTTGCATGAAATTTGTCATGTGTCTTCTTCTCGATGATGAGAATTCTTCTATGTGTCTGATTTTGCTCGAAAACACTCCAAAATAATGCCTTTTTGCCTGAAAATCATGAAAAACCAAAACAGAAGTAGACTTTGCAATATTTGATAAATTCAGCATAAAAACAAGTAAAAGATCCTCAATTTAGCATGAAAAGATATCTAAAATGATACAAAATATACTATATATTTTGGTGTCATCACGTACTCTAGCAAAAAAGGTAGATTCTTTGGCTAATAAATTAGATTCTTTTCATATGCAAACTTTTATGGCATCATCTATTATTTGTGACATCTGTGGTAATCAAGGGCATAGTTCTGAAGAATGTAAGGTTATTGTTGAACAAGTTAATGCGGTGGGGGGGGGGGGTATAATTAAGGTAGAAATAATGATCTCTACTCTAGTACGTATAACCCTGGATGGAGAAATCACCCAAATTTGTCATGGAAAAGTAATCATGGGACACAACATATTCTAGACCGCAATTTCAACCTAGGAACACTAATCCTAATCCACCTAGGTCTAGTTTAGAGGCAATGTTTGAAAAATTTATGAGTACCCAGATAAAACAAAATGAAGATGTGAATGAGACTCTCAAACAAATTAAATCTAGGATGGATAACATGAATTCTAGGATGGAAAATATGAGTGCTCATACCAAAATGCTAGAAACTCAAATAGCACAACAAGCTAGCACATCCTATAGAGCCCCAGGGAAATTGCCAGCTAAACCTGAACTGAACCCTAGAGAACACTGTAATGCTATAACTACTCGAAGTGGAAAACAGTTAGATGAACCAAGGCGTAGATCTGAAAATGATGATGAGGAAAAGCCTGATACTGATCCTAGTAGTGAGCCAACCTTAGAAACACCACCTGTAGATGCGCAGCTCCACCCTAGTTTGCCACCTCGTGGGGGTGATGAGTCTTCACAGGGGTGTGATGAGCCATGTCAGCCTGATGTTCCTAGACCTAGTTCACCTGCTCCATATAGGCCTTCTATACCCTTTCCCCAGAGACTTGTTCAAGCTAAATTAGATAAACAGTTTGACAAATTTTTGGATGTTTTGAAAAAGCTTTATATAAATACTCCATTTACTGATGCTTTATCTCAAATGCCCACTTATGCAAAATTTTTGAAAGAAATTCTGTCTAATAAAAGAAAAATAGAGGACTATGACATTGTGGCATTGACTGAGGAGTGTAATTCCATTATTCAAAATAAATTGCCACCCAAATTAAAGGATCCAGGTAGCTTCTCTATACCTTGCTTGATTGGAGATATGGCTTTTGACCGAGCCTTATGCGATCTTGGGGCTAGTGTGAGTCTAATGCCTTTATCTGTTTGTAGGAAACTTGACATGGGAGAACCATAGCCGACTTCTATTTCTCTACAGCTTGCTGATCGCTCGATTAAGTATCCTGTTGGAATTTTAGAGGATTTCCCAATTCAAGTAGGTAAGTATTTTATTCTAGTGGACTTTGTGGTTTTAGAGATGGAGGAGGATTCTAAAATTTCCATCATACTTAGAAGACCATTCTTAGCTACAGTAGGAGCAATCATTGATGTAAAGAATGGTAAACTCACTCTTAATATTGGTGAAAACATAATTGAGTTTGATTTAGCTGAGTCTTTGAAAAAACCATCATATGCTGGATCTTGTTGTAGTATTCATGCTATAGATGATATTGTTTGCGATCTTCATACTTTATTTGATGAACCTACTGATTCTAAAACATATGGTTTATTAGATTGTATTTCACATGATGATCAAGAAAATCAAGAGGAGAAATTTCCAAAAGTTGAACTAAAATCTGTGCCAAATAATATTCGTTATAAATTTCTTGGGTCCAATTCTACTTATCCTGTTACTGTTGATGCACATCTTAATGAAAGGGAGACAAACTTGCTTCTAAGGGAATTGAGAATTTATAGAAAGGTAATTGGGTATTCTATTGATGACTTAAAAGGAATTAACCCCTCTTTTTATATGCATAGGATACTCTTGGAGGAGGATCACAAACCATATGTGGATTTCTAGAGAAGACTTAACCCCTCTATGATAGAAGTTGTGAAAAAGGAGGTTATGAAACTACTTGATGCAGGTATTATTTATCATATCTCCAATAGTAAATGGGTAAGCCCTGTCCACTGTGTTCCTAAGAAAGGGGGTGTGACTGTGATGAAAGGTAAGGATGATGAATTAATTCCTATTCGGACTGTGACTAGTTGGCGCATGTGTATTGATTATAGAAAATTAAATGCTGCTACTAGGAAAGATCATTTCTCTTTACCTTTTATTGATTAAATGGTTGAAAGACTTTCTAATTACTCTTATTTTTACTTTTTAGATGGGTATTCTGGATTTTTCTAAATTCCCATCCATCCTGATTACCAAGATAAGACCACTTTTACATGCCCATATGGTACCTTTGCCTATAGAAGAATGCCTTTTGGTTTATGTAATGCACCTACTACTTTTCAGAGATGTATGATGGCTATATTTTTGAATTTTGTTAAAGACTTTATGGATGTTTTTATGGATGACTTCTCTATTTATGGAGTTTCTTTTGATGATTGCTTGGCTAATTTATCTAGAGTTTTGCAAAGGTGTGAAGAATCTAATCTAGTGCTTAATTGAGAAAAATGTCATTTCATGGTTAGGCAAGGAATAGTTTTGGGACACTTGGTTTCAGAACGAGGGATAGAGGTTGATAGAGCCAAGATTGAAGTAATTGAGAAATTAAAGCCGCCCACGTCAGTCAAAGAAATCAAAATTTTTTTAGGATATGCAGGATTCTACTGGCGGTTCATTAAGGATTTCTCTAAACTTGCTAGACCGCTTACTAATTTGCTTTGTAAAGATGTTAAATTCTCTTTTGATGAAGGATGTTTGTCTGCTTTTCAAGATTTGAAGAAAACTTTGATATCCATGCTGATGGAGCTACAATGGGTAGGAGGGTCCTTAGTGCCATACTCTAAGGTATTACATAATGCACGAAGAAGCGGGAGAGGGTCTTTAGACTAGAGAAGTGAAAACGCTTCAGAAATGCAGCGAGAAACATGATGAAATCAGCGTCGAACTCGATCGGGGCAACACAAATGCAAGAAAACACAATGGCACTCAACTATAGGAATTAAACTCACTAACCTCTTGGCAAATTTTAAGCTCAGCATGCTAGTTCTGAGCAGTAGTTTCACGGGACTCAGCTCGTGCGCCTATGTGCCTGAAAACAAACCAAAGAGAAGAGAACAGCCACGCTTCCGATGTATGGATACTCATGGGGAAAGACGGAAACCACAACGGAAATAACACGAATACATGAAAAGACATGCAAACCTGACCCACCGGAGGCGGTGGGATTTACTTCTTGCAAGCGGGAACAAAGCTGGAATACAATGAGGAGTCGAGGCTCCGACCAAGACTCGTACAAACACCGGAATCGAGGCACCAACCATGATCCCAAACTCTGGAGGCACTCGCAGCTCACCAGGAGAACTCTACCACTATGAGAGAACTAAGGAACTACGCAGCCCATCCTCCTCTTTTATAGAATAAGAGGGGTAGGAACAAGACAAAAGAGAAGTTGCAACAACTACCTGCTCTTGCAGCCCCAAAAGTGGTCAAGCTATAGCTAAAAACAAATTGAAACAAACTCCTGACAACTAAAGTGAAGCTGGTGCATGTCCTTTGATTCTTCATCCTTGCGGTGGCAGTTAGACACGTTCGGAGCACGCCGCAATGAAGCAACAGAACTTGGATGTTGTGGGCTGGGTCACGACCGTCGTGGCACATTCTTGGGCCGTATTATTGAGATTGTTATGCGGCCCATCTTGGACTATGCCTTCATGAGGTTGGGTTGCAAGGCCCTTACGCGGGAGCACTTTGGTATGGATCGATAGCGGGCAAACAACTCCCATATATTGGTCTGGTGGTTGAGATGGGCATTGGGACCGCCGTATTTCCACCTTGTTGGGCTCCTTTGGGTCCTCCTTTGATGGACGAATATGGTAGGGAGGGTTGTGCATGTCAAAATGGGGTGAAACATCATCTATATGGGTGAATACGACCTGGTCGTGAAGGTGTTCATGGCCATGTTCAGGGCTGCCAGAACCTGTCTAGGTAAACATAGCCTAGCCGTGCTGATCGTCACAGTTTTTCCATTTTTCGCCGAAGTGTTCATGGCCATGCTGTGATGATCATCACACCCGTGCTTAAGTCCGCCGAATTTCGCCGAGCTCGTCACGGCCTGCCCGTGACGGGACGCACGGTCGTGCTTACTTTCTGGGTTCTTTATCGAGGCCGTCACACTCGTGATGGGCTTCATGGCCTGCCTGTGTTCAGTGCACATAAAAGGTTTTTTGGGGGGGGGGGGTGTTTTCTCGTCCGATTCATCCCCTTCTTCAGTGTTAGCTTCTCCTGCATCAACTCCGCCACTGTTTGAAGAGTTCTCCTCTGGAGAACTAGGGGGAAGGGGCTCGTCGGTGTCCAAAGGCTTCTCCAATGGACTGTGGAAGGGAAAGATGTCTGCCACATTGAAGACGGGGTAAATCCCCATGCTCTCAGGCAAGTCCAGGGCATATGCATTGGAACCGATCAGCTGCACCACCGCATAGGGCCCCATCTAACGTGGCTGGAGCTTAAAATGTGCCCTATTGGAAATACGCTCGGGGTGGATACGCACCCTCACCAACTCACCAATAGAGAAATGATGTGGCCTACATGCTCATTAGCCTTCATCGTATTATGAGTGTTGCCCAAAAAGATACGATGACGAACTTCATCATGCAAGCTAGCTACATCCTGGGCAAAGGAATATGCATGCTCGGACAAGTGGGACTCCATGGGAAGGTCATGCAGGTCAATTGGCTTACGAGGTTGATGGCCCGTGATGATCTGGAAGGGACTAAGACCTGTAGGCCTATTGGCCGCACTATTGTACGCAAATTCTGCCATAGAGAGGATGGTATCCCAAGACCTTGGGTGATCGCCTATGAGGCAATGGAGTAAGTTACCCAAATTGCGGTTAACCACTCGGTTTGCCAGTCAGTCTAGGGTGGTATGTGGTAGAGAACTTTAGCGTGGAGCCCAAGTGGGGCCAAAGTGAGCGCCAGAAGTGGCTCACAAGCCCTATGTCGTGGTCGGACACAATGATCGAAGGAAGACCATGAAGACAAAAAATCTCCTTCAAGAAAAGATGGGCCACGTGGGATGCATCCACAGTGCATGTATGATGCATTGTATTTAGACACATATTTGCCTATAATTTAAATCATATTTTGGGCTTATTTGCATGATTTTGTGCTTATTTCGATGCTTTTACTTCACTTTGCACATAATCTTTATTTTTCTTCGTTTTTATGAAAATGTAGGCAAAATCACCCAAAAATGAAGGATTTCACGAGTTTTGAAGCCAAAGCATGATTCCTGAGGAGATCACGAGCTTACACGTCGAATTTGGAGTTGAAATAGTGAAGAACGTAAGAATTATGGTCTTGGTCGTAATTCTAGGATGGCCGTAATTTCCAGTTCGAGCAATGGGCGAAAAAATGGCTAAGTATAGATATGCACAGAAACTTTCACAGGTGAAGCCGTTAATCCATTACGGGCTGTGAATGTTTCTGTGACATAAGGGTTGTACACACAGAAAGAATCACGGCCGTGGCCGTGAACACGTTACGGACCGCAAAAACGTCTGCCCGACGAGTTTTTCACTCGATTCTCCACCGATTCGAACCGGATTTGAACTAGACTTTGCAGAAACGTTCGCTGAGGGGTTCCAAACCGATCCAACTATAAAAGATCTAATTTTTCAAGGAAAAAGAGAGATTTTTTTGAATGAACACAAAGGCAGTGGCGACAAGGGCGAAAGTTGGTTTCCGAGTGAAATTCCGACGTGATTTCACGCAAAAGCGATGATTGATCGACTCTTCTTCATCTCTAGATCGAGAGGAAGCCGGTTTTATTGTTGTCTTAGTGAATTCGTTGCAATTTTTACTAGATCTATACTTGTTCATCGTACAAACATGTATTTCCTTAAGAACATGAGTGAGTAGATCATTGTTTCGAGATTTAGGGCTTAGCCCGCTGACTTTTATGAATTAATCTTTATTCATACTATTTTTATACAAAATTATTATCATGATTTGACTGCGATTGCATTTATTTCGTAATATACCCTGGCCACGTATAATTGCGTCTTAGCCATTGCGAGAAGGACTGAGAGGTGAATCGCAACGTCTGATCTATTTCATTGATCCTTCGAATCCAATCACAAGAGTAGGTTGGATTCGTTTAAACGATTTAACAGCTTTTCATAGAACTTAATGGGTTTAGTTAGGTTAACTATCATGAGAGTAGGGAGTTAACTTAATTAAACACCGTATTACACTCCGAGAGGAGGTAATATGTACATTAGGAAAAGTTCCTTTCATGATAGATATTTTCTCTTGATTGAGTAATCTTTATAAGATTCATAATAGTCAGCGCGGTGAAACCCAGAAATCCCGATTCTCTTAGAACTTGAACCCTCTAAAAGCTGCTTTTGAATTGTTCGTACTTAGAAGTTCATCACCATAGCATACTTGGTTTGCTTAGATTCAAACAAGTCGAGAAGTCAGTACTTAACTATGTAGTCCTCGTTGGGAACGATAATCTTTTTATTACTTCGATAATTCCGTGCACTTGCGGAACGCGATCAATGTACAGGGAATGAAGTGTGCCATTTTCGAAAACCGATCTACAACCACGTAGATGGAGTCGAAGCGAGAGGCGGTCCGGGGTAACTCAAGGACAAAATCCATGCTAAGGTCGTGCCAAGGACCTTCAGCGACTGGCAAAGGGGTGTAGAGGCCAGTGTTCACGAGTCGGGGTTTGGCCATTTGGCATGTGCCATAATGGCGCACAATGCGCTCAACATCCTTGCGAAGGGAATGCCAAAAGAAGTGCTCCTCCACCATCTCAAGCAAGAGATGATCTCAAAGCGACGACCGGGGAATGAACAAGTGTTTCCCCAAGAACAGGTAGCCCTCGTAGAGCTGGTACAGGGACTCGGGATCCGGGGATTCAATCAAGGCCGCGTGAAGGGCACCGAAGTGAGAGCACGTAGAGTACTCCCCCTTGACATGGTCGAACGTGTTGACACGAGTGCACATCACACACAAAAGGGTCTGGACTTGACTTAAGGCATCCACAATGATGTTTTCGTTACCCACCTTGTGATTGATCACAAAGGAGTACTGTTGCAAGTACTCGACCCACTTGGCATGCTGGGCGCCCAACTTTATTTGGGCACTAAGGAAAGATAGGGCCTGATGGTCGCTATACAATATGAACTCGTGGTGGAGGAGGTAGTGCCTCCACTAACAAAGGGACTGAACTATGGTATAGAACTCATTGTCATATGTCGAGTAACGCTGTCGGATACCGTTCAACTTCTCGCTAAAGAAGTCGTTTACACTATGTTTTTGCCTGTATTTTATATGATATTTTAGGCTTATTTTATGATTTTATACCAATTTTTAGTGTTTTTTTACTTCCCTTTGTATGGAATCTTCACTTTTCTTAGTTTTTATGAAAATGCAGGAAAAATGGTATAAAAATGATGGATTTTTCATGTTTTAAAGCAATAGTGTGATTCCCAAGGAGATTACAAGCTTACACATCAAATTTGGAGTCAAAACGATGAAGAACGCAACTTTCACGACCTCAGCCGTAATTATTTCGGCCGGCCGTGAGTTTGGCGTTCGAAGGGCAAAAAAATGGCTAAGTTAAAAAGTCCACAAAAACTTTCTTGGGTGAGGCTGTGAATCATTCACGGTGCGTGAAACTTTCTGTGTACAAAGAGCCTTATGCATAGAAACATTTACGGCTTCAGCCGTAAACACATTACGGGCCGTGAATATTTCTGCCCCTTCATGTTTCTCACTCGATTTGACTCCAAATCGAGCCAGAATTGAACCAAACTTTTCAGAAACCTTCCTAGATGGGTTCTATACTGATTAAACTATAAAAAGATGGATTTTTGAGGGTTTTGGGGGGCTTCTATGGATGAGAATGAATGGAGGTAGTGGTGGTAGTGAAAATCACTTGCAAGGTAGAATTCAAATAGGAAAGCCGCGCAAAGGAAGAATTAGAAGCTTCATCTTCGTCTCCAGATTAAGGGGAAGCCTTTCTAGTATCTTGTCTAGTGATTTGTTGTAATATTATTGAGTTTGCATGTAATTTTCATCGATGAACATACTGTTTGCTTTGAACATGAACGTGCAAACTCTTTTTTGGGATTTGGGAAGCAGCCCGTTGATTGATTTATGAATTACATCTTTTGTATGAATCTTTGTTAATAATATTATTAAGTTGATTTGATTAGAATTTTATGTATCCCGCTTTAATACTCTGGACAAGTTTTATAGCATTTGATACGTCACGAGAAGGACTGGGAGGTTAATCGTGACATCGGATCTATTCTTTTCAAACCTATGAATCCGATTACGAGAGTAGTTCAGATTCGCTTGAAGGATTTTTATGGTTTTTCACAGAACTTAATGGGTCTATTTATATTAATTGTGACGATAGTAGGTAATTAATGTAAATAGATACCGGATTACGCTTCGGGAGGAGGTAATCTGTACCTTAGAAAAAATCCCTATCAACGCTGTAATTTTCTATTCATAAGTTTATTTTTTATTGAATTCATAATCGTCAGCGTGGTGAAACCCCGAGTCCCGACTTTCTACATATTGGTTTTTACCCAAAACGTTACCTCTGTTTCTTTTTATTCATACTTGGAAGTTTCCTAAACAAAAACCACACTTTTTTGAATTGTCTAGCTATAGATTGACTATGTAATCGGTACTTGACCGCCAGTCCCTCGTGGGCCATGAATGCTGCGTCTAAAGGAAGCACAAGAAGGCTAAAAGTCCACAGAAAGTTTCATGATCATGGCTGTGAGTCACTCACGGGCCATGAGTTTTATTTTGCAAAAGGGACTTAAGTCATAGAAATATTCACGTCTGTAGCCGTGAATGGCTTACGGACCATGAAAACCTGATTTCTCATTAATTCCTTCCACCTCAGGCAACAGATCTTTGTTCTAGACCTTCCCTCATCACCAGCAGCCCTTTCCGTTGATCCTCCAACGAGATTTTGGTCGGATATCATCAGGAAGCGCCGGACGTTCGCAAGAACACGAATTTGCCGCCGAAGCTTGATTTTAGCCTGATTTTTGCTCAAATTTGTGAGAGTCTCATACCTAGCTCTTACATTTGGTTTCTCTACTCGATTTACATTCTTTTGCACTAATTTGGAGCCATACTTGATTCTTGAGCGAGATTTATGCAAAATCATGGTTGAAGGTTTGATTGAGTTACTGTAGCTTCACGATTTTTGTAAAATCTCTATAGTTCCATGTTGGTATTTGACGTTTGTGATTTCTTATTTGACATATATGATGGTTTTTACTGTATTTGGATGCATGATGTTGATTTGGAATGTATTTTGGTATTATACTAAATTTTGATATTAAAGATGGTAAATGTGATTTGAACGATGAAATGTGATAGTAAATGGTATCTGAAGCTTGATTACATTGTAAAATGATAATATTTAGGATATAGAATAGTTTTTTTTGGTCTTTTCTCATATGTGGATTCATGTGTTGATATAATTGAATAGGGAATCACTATCTATTTTAAAGGGAACTCTTGCAAATTTTTTCTGAAAATTGCCATATATTGATTTAATATTTATGTTTATGCAACAATTTAAGTCTAGGGTGTCCCCATATGTTTTGTTTTTTCTGCAAGGCTTTATAGATATGTATTTTGAATATTTATGATTGTTAAGGATAATTAAATCTGTTTAATCCTTAATTTTAAATTTAGGAAACATTTTGAGTGATTGATTTGATGACTTAGGAAATTTTTGAAATTTTATGAAGACTTAAATTGTTGAGTAAATTCAATTCTGGCATTGATAAAAAAGCATATGTGAATTGTTATATGTTCATACAACACGTGCATAGTATCTTTATACTTGATGTTTAATTTATCTAATCCTCTGATCCTAGTACTGGAGGCATCGCATGCAACCTCGAAGACTTTGGAGAAGTCCAAGAGGCGCAAGACAGGTGCAGTCATGATGGCATCCTTAAGGGCGTCAAAGGCACGTTGAGTAGCGGTGGTCCACTCAAAGTCATCTTTAGACAGTCATTCGGTCAGCGGGGTTGTAATAGTGCTGAAATCCCAAATGAAATGGCGGTAAAAGCCTGTGAGGCCCAAAAAGCTATGGACCTCGGACACGGTGCAAGGTTCAGGCCAATGCTGGATGGCTTCTACTTTGGCCAGGTCAACAGAAAGACCCTCGTTGGACATGATATAACCTAGGAAATGGACTCGATTGGTCATGAAGGCGCACTTCTTCGTGTTAAGGAAGAGGCGCTCCTTTCGTAGGAGGTCAAAGGTGGAGCGAAGATGCTCCAAGTACTCTTCTTGGGTCTGACTAAAAACCAGAATGTCGTCAAAATAGATGACTAGGAACTTGCCCATGTAGGGCTTAAGGACTTGGCTCATGAGCCGCATAAATGTGGATGGGGCATTGAATAACCCGAATGGCATGACAAGCCATTCATAAAGACCGTCCTTGGTCTTGGACGCAGTTTTCCATTTATCACTCTCGCGAATGCGGACTTGGTGATATCCTCTACGAAGGTCTAGCTTGGAGAAGCAAGACACTCCGGAGACTAAGTCCAATATGTCATCAAGTCTAGGTATGGGAAACCTATACTTGATGGTGATCCTATTGATGGCGCGGCTGTCAATGCACATGTGCCACAACCCATCCTTCTTAGGCGTGAGCAAGCCGGGTACAGCGCAGGGACTTAGATTCTCACGAATGTACCCCTTGGTGAGGAGTTCATCCAGTTGACATTGTAGTTCAGTGTGTTCAGTGGGGTTCAAATGATGATGGGGCAAGTTGGGGAGAGGTGCTCCCAGGAGAAGATCAATGGCATGCTAGATCTCCCTATCGGAGGGAGTCCTTGGGGTATGTCCTCCGGGTTGATGTCGGAGAACTTGGTCAAGAGGGCTGAGATTTCCGATGTGGGGAGGAGAGGAATCTGGTGGCTTGTGCACCAATAAGGCATAGACAACCTTGGACTCGGTGGCTTCGCGCATGAGCGCGGAGGTGCGCATGAGGGACACTACGGTTGGTGCTGGAGGAGTAGCCATGGGAGGCACGATCACGCCCTTTGAGGTGGACGCGTGCAGCACCTTAGGGGGAGCCGCGATCAATCAGATTTTCTGGTTGTTGTGACCGGCCGTAGTGAATCACATCTCTATCGTATAGCCAAGGGCATCCAAAGAGGATGTGGGCAATATCCATGGCTACCACATCACACCATACTTTCTCACGGTAGTCCCTAAAAGTAATGGGAACTTGACATCTATGGGTGACCGGAAGGCTCTACACATCAACCCACGCGATGGAGTAGGGCTTCGAGTGGGGCTTGAGGGGAAGACCAAATCGAGTGATCGCAATCCGGGAGACCATGTTCAAACTACTTCCCCCATCAATGACAATCTTACACGAGTGCCCGTTGGACTTGATTAAAGATACTTGTGCGCCTATAATCCTCGGAGGGTGGGCTTTGAACGAGGGTACACCTCACTACCGCAAGTGTGGGGTGACCCAACTCATCACCACTTGTGTAACACTCGGCCTCGATATTTTGTTCCATGCGCTCACGGGTAATGGTGGCTACACGGGTGTGACCTATGTCCATGGAGGTGCACTTCTTGAAGTAATGACCCGGTTGAAGACAATTATAACAATGGACTCGCTTGGTCGAGCCAGCGATGGGGGCATTGCCCTTCTCCTCCCAAGTGGGGTGAGAGGTGCTGCCTCTGGGGCTGGGTGACAAGGGGAAACATGGGCTTTGGGTGCAGGACGTGGGTCAGATCTAGGTTCGGGGCGCTCATCCCGATGGTGGGTGTGCAGAGGCTAGCTAGTGTAGGGGTGCCGCGGCAGGGCAAACTTGCTGCGTCAGGCCGCACCACGGAGGTCTTGCTCAATGTCTAAGGCACGTTGATAGGTTTGGTCTAATGATTTCGAGCCATACGTCGGGAGGGCACACTGGATTTCTGCGCGGAGACTATTCTTAAACTTTGACAAAACTGACGCAGGGTCTTCTTGCAAGTTGCAACGAAGTTGCAATGTGTCGAAGGTCAAGCGATATTCCACAACGGAATTCGACCCTTGTTGAAGGCTACTATACTACTCTAGGAGTTGTTGCCTATATGAAGGGGGCACGTACTGCTCACGGAGGCAATACTTCATTTCCTCCCAACAAGTGAGGGGAGGGAGTGCGAGCTGCTCGTTTTGGCTCTCCACATTCTGCCAATGCAGACGTGCGGGCCCTTTGAGCAAGGTGCGAACATACCGAACACGATGGTGTTGAGGGTAAACATGTAGGTCAAAGTGTGAGTCAACGGAGGCGACCCAATCTAGAAACTTAGTAGGGTCGAGACCACCCGCGAAAGGTGCGGGGTGAGTTCGGGAGAGGTGGCGCAAGTCATCGTCCATCCGAGGGCACTCATAACGGGGTTGGGCTGGGGGCCTTTGTGCGGCGCAAACATCATCCTCGTCAAAGGGTTCATCCCCATAATCCGAGCCTTAGTGGGCTGCGTATGGCCTACGACAGTCGGGTTCGGGTTCAATGGGTTGGCGCCTAATGGGCACAACTAGAGGGGGAAACTCCCTAGTTGGAGTGGGTTGTGCAGAGGGAGGGGGCTGAACCGGGTTCGGGCGCCTATGCTCTGATGCATCTAGACGATCAACTAGGTCTTGGATCATCGCCATAAGTTGCTAGACAGTGGTTTCCATCTTACCCACATGGGCATCAAACCTTGCGGGCAGCATGTGAACTTGCGCGGCATGCACAGCTAAAGAGTCTAACGGTGTGCTAATCCCTTTTGTGGGTTGAGCCGACCCTTGGGATTCCGTGATGGTGTCAGGGAATTGGGACGACATGACTTGTGACCTTGTAGTCACCATGCACAAACAAGGCTGAAACAGACTAAGTGCAGAATGCTGAAAATGCAAGAATCATGCGGAAATATGCTATGCAACGGAGTTGGACAGTACGAACGATAAGAATCGAATGCGCAACTCCTCTGATACCAAAAATGATGGAGCTAGAATGGGTAGGAGGGTCCTTAGTGCCGTACTCTAAGGTATTACACAATGCACGAAGAAGCGGGAGAGGGTCTTTAGATGAGAGAATTGAAAATGCTTTGGAAATGCAGTGATAAACACGATGAAATCAGCGTCGAACTCGATCGGGGCAACATAAATGCAAGAAGACACAACGGCACTCAACTACAGGAATTAAACTCACTAACCTCTTAGCAAATTTTAAACTTGGCATGCTAGTTCCGAGCAGTGGTTTCGCGGGACTCAGCTCGCGTGCCTATGCACGTAAAAACAAACCAAAGACAACGGAATGGCTACGCATCCGATGTACGGATACTCATGGGGAAAGACGGAAACCACAGTGGAAATAACACAAATACATGAAAAAGACAGGTGAACTTGACCCACCAGAGGTGGTGGGATTTACTTCTTGGAAGCGGGAACAAAGCTGGAATACAACGAGGAGTCGAGGCTCCGACCAAGACTCGTACAAACACTGGAATCGAGGCACCAACCACGATCCCAAACTCTAGAGGCACTTGCAGCTCACCAGGAGAACTCTACCACTATGAGAGAACTAAGGAACTAAGCAGCCCATCTTCCTCTTTTATAGAATAAGTGGGGTAGGAACAAGACAAAGGAGAAGTTGCAACAACTACCTACTCTTGCAGCCCCAAAAGTGGTCAAGCTGCAGCTAAAATTAAAATGAAACAAACTCCTAACAACTAAAGTGAAGCTGGCGCATGTCCTTTAATTCTTGATCCTCGTGGTGGCGGTTAGATGCGTTCGGAGCATGCCACAATGAAGCAACAAAACTTGGATGTTATGGGCTAGGTCACGACCGTCGTGGCGCGTTCTTGGGCCGTGCTGTTGACATGGTTATGCAGCCCATCTTGGACTAGGCCTTCATGAGGTTGGGTTGCAAGGCCCTTAGGCGGGAGCACTTCGGTATGGATCGATAACGGGCTAACAACTCCCATATAGCGGTCCAATGGATGAGATGGACATTGGGACTGCCGTATTTCCGCCTTGTTGTGCTCCTTTGGGTCCTCTTTGGATGGATGATCATGGTAGGGAGGGTTGTGCACATCAAAATAGGGTCACTGGGGTGAAATGGCGTCTGTAGGGGTGAACATGGCTTGGCCGTGAAGGTGTTCACGGTCGTGTTCAGGGCCGCCGAAACCTATCGAGGTATACACGGCCTGGCCGTGTTGATCATCATGACCGTGACTGCATTCGCGCCTGGAATCACCGATTTTTTTGTTTTTTGCCGAAGTGTTCACGGCCATGTCGTGAAGGTCGTCACGCCCGTGCTTAAGTCCGCCGAATTCCTCTGAATTCTGTCGAGCTCGTCACAGCCTGCCCGTGACGGGACGCACGGCTGTGCTTACTTTTTGGGTTCTTTGCCGAGGCCATCACACCCGTGATGGGCTTCATGGCTTGCCCGTGTTCAGTGCACATAAAAGTTTAGGGGGGGGGGTTTCTCGTCCGATTCATCCCCTTCTTCAGTGCTAGCTTCACCTGCATCACGTGTCCATCATGCAGCCGTCAGACTAGAGTTTGCCTTTCGAGCTTATGTGTGATGCTAGTGACTATGCGGTAGGAGGCATATGTCATCTATTTTACAATCGAACCCTGGATGAAGCACAGAGAAATTACACCTGAAGGAACCCCTAATCATAAGGGGGCAAAACCCTAAGCATGGCGCTAATGTAAAAAATGCAAGCGGAAGCAAGGGTTCAAGATCATTTGCATGCCATATGTTCAACTATAATCGATTGAATAGATTGAGATGAAAAATCATACCAACGCCATATGCTTGGAAGTCATCTTGGATAAAGAGAACAAAGTAGATCTCCTCCACAAGTTCACACACAAGATGAAGATGCTTACTCCTTGCGGTCTCTTGTGCTAGCAAGACACCCAAGCCTTCAAGTGTCGAATGGAAGGGGATGATGAACCTCTTGGCCGAGCGCTCCTCTTGCTCAACCTCTCCTTCTCTTCGTCAATCACCACACAACCAAAGTCGAATGCGTTGAAGAGATGAGAGCAAACGCATATGCGTTTTTGGCATTGAAGTGAGTGAAACCGGCCCTTGATGACTTTCCATAAATGGAAGCTCATCAAGTCCATGCGCTCAATTCAACCCAAACGCATTTTAGGATTGAACCATGCGTTCACCATTGTGAACCGGTTCAAGCCAAAATGTCAAATCGGCTTTGGTTCAACAAACCAAACCGAAATAGCTCTAGCCACTTGGTCTAGACCAAATTGAACCCCCAAGGCTCATGATCTAACCATTCATCATTTGATGCCCTTGATCTCTCCGATCTAGCATCACCTCTCTCGATCGAAGCTTACCGATCTCAAGTCCTAATCAATCAAACATGATCAGACCAGATCTCACTTACAATCAGAGATTAAATCCCTTTAATCTGAACTCAAAGAATCCAGTCCATACGATCTGACTCAAGTAAGCCATATCACCAAATTGTGCGACCCTGAGGGTTTCCTCTAAATGTCGGTAACGATAACTTACGTTATCACGATCAGTGAGGGGTATCTAGCAACACATCACTGTCTCCCGATATAAAGGAAAGAGTCTTCCAAGACTACTCCCAAACCATAGCACAAGTGTGACTCAATTCACAAGGCATACATGTGTCCTTTGCCACTGGATGTTCTTATTGGACAAGCGGGTCAAGCTTGTAACTCCAATACGATGAGCATGATTAGATCAGATGCACATAGTCATCTGGGTATGGCTATACACTATCTCAATCATCTCATATAGGGGGGCCCTTAGAACACCACACTCCTTAAACAAGGAGACGGCAATCCTATGTCTATCACTAGTGCCCTAACCTGATTCAAGCTCACCATCCAAAATAGTCTATAATCATTATATTTCAAATGATATTGAACTACCTCAAGACAATGACAATCATCATTTAGAAACACAAGTGATCTCAAGTCAGAGGACATGTGCCACTTGCTGCTTACAAGGATCATTCACATTGTGACAAGCAATGGAATATCCCAGTAGGGTCTGTCCAGTACATCCAATGTACCCATGAGTCTACATCTTATTCCATGCTCGAAGCATCCTATAAGATTAGCACTTATATTAGTCTCAATCATATCAAGGCTGTCTCATGTTCACCAAGATATCTCGACTAAGGACATATAGCCTGTCAGCCTAGCTGAACAGCTTTGAGACATTATTCAGAAGTACACTTATTACAGCAGACAAGGTAACAACCTGAATAACAACCATGCCTTTTATAAACATAAGAGTTTATTACATGATACTTATACAATCCCAAGGCCTCAAACATTAGCCTTAAGGGCATACCCCAACAATCTCCCACTTGCACTTAATCTAATGGTTGAGAAATCTCAAACCCATATTATTACAGTGCTTCTCATGCTTCTGCTGCGCCAGAGGCTTGGTAAGCGGGTCTGCCAGATTGTCATCTGTATGAACCTTGCATATTTTGATCTCGCCACGATCAATGATCTCCCGGATCAAGTGAAACCGTCTCTGTATGTGCTTGGACTTCTGGTGCGACCGTGGTTCCTTTGCTTGTGCTATAGCTCCAGTGTTATCACAGAAGATAACCAAAGGATCTGCACTCGAAGGAACGACACCAAGTTCTCTCACGAACTTACGAATCCACACTGCCTCCTTGGATGCTTCCGAGGCTGCAACATACTCGGCTTCTGTTGTGGAATCAGCAACAGTTGACTGTTTGAAGCTCTTCCACACCACTGCTCCACCATTCAAGCTAAAAACATAGCCTGATTGCGATCGGAAATCATCCTGGTCCGACTGGAACGAAGCATCAGTATATCCCTCTATACTGAGTTCTTCCTGACCACCATATATCAAGAACATATCTTTGGTCCTCCGCAGATATTTCAAGATGTTCTTGACCGCAATCCAGTGCGCCAATCCTGGATTACTTTGGAATCGACTGGTCACGCTTAACCCGTAAGCGACGTCTGGGCGAGTACACAGCATCGCATACATAATGGACCCAATAGCCGAAGCATAAGGCGTATTGTCCATTTCATCTTTCTCAGTCTGTGTTTGTGGACACTGACTCTTTGAAAGATTCAGACCATGTCTGACTGGAAGATATCCACGTTTAGAATTCTCTAAATGGAATCTCTCCAGGACTTTATCGATGTAAGTACTCTGGCACAGCCCGAGAAGCCTCTTAGATCTATCCCGGTAGATCTTGACACCTAATACATAGGCTGCTTCTCCTAGATCTTTCATCTGGAAACATTTTCCTAACCATGCCTTAACAGCATGCAGTTCAGGAATATCATTTCCAATGATTAAGATATCATCGACGTAGAGGATTAGGAATGTAATCACGCTCCCACTAAACCTCTTATATACACACGGGTCATCTTCGTTCTTGATGAAACCAAACTCAGAGATTGATTCATCAAAACGAATATTCCAGCTTCTTGATGCTTGTTTAAGTCCATAAATGGACTTCTTTAACTTGCATATTTTATGACGATCTGCTGGATTAGTGAAACCTTCCGGTTGTGTCATATACACATCCTCATCCAGATTTCCATTAAGGAAAGCTGTCTTCACATCCATTTGCCAGATCTCATAGTCGTAATATGCTGCTATCGCGAAAAGAATCCGAATAGACTTAAACATGGCTACAGGAGAGAAAGTTTCATCATAATCTATCCCGTAGATTTGTTTGAAACCCTTCGCAACTAGCCTGCCTTTATAGGTAACCACGTTACCATCCATGTCAATCTTCTTCTTGAAGATCCATTTACAGCCTATAGGGATTACTCCCGGAGGCGGATCAACCAAATCCCAGACTTGGTTATCTGACATGGAGTCCATCTCGGCTCGCATAGCTTCAAGCCATCTAGCTGACTCCGGTCCACTGACCGCATCCGCATAAGTTAGGGGTTCATCATTATCAATGATGTAGACTCCGTCATAGCGCTCAGGCTGTCGACGGATCCTACCCGATCTTCGCGGTTCCCGTGATATCTGAGCCTCAGGTTGTTCAGTAACCTGATCTACCAGCTCAGGCACATCCAACTCTGCTTGACTACTTTGTCCTTCCTCTGAATTCTCATCCAGCTTTATTTCTCTCCCACTGGCCTCTTGCAGAAGAAACTCCTTCTCAAGAAATATGGCCGTCCGAGCAACAAAAACCTTGTTCTCTTTGGGATCGTAGAAATAATAACCCTTAGTTTCCTTAGGGTAACCGACAAAGATACATTTCTCAGATCTGCTCTCCAGTTTCCCAGAGGCGAGCTTTTTGACATAAGCCTCGCAACCCCAGATCCTGATAAATGTCAAGCTAGGCTGTTTTCCATACCATAACTCATATGGCGTCTTTAAAACTGCCTTGGATGGCACTCGGTTTAGTACCTTTGCAGCTGTTTCCAGTGCAAAACCCCAAAAGGAATATGGAAGAGTGGCCTGACTCATCATAGAACGAACCATGTCTAGTAACGTTCTATTTCTCCTCTCGGACACACCATTCCATTGCGGTGTTCCTGGCGGAGTGAGCTGTGAGATAATCCCACACTCCTTCAGATAGTCAGTAAATGGATGACTCAGGTATTCACCACCTCGATCAGAACGAAGTGCCTTGATATTTCGGCCTAGCTGATTTTGTACTTCATTTTTGAACTCTTTGAACTTGTCAAAAGATTCACTTTTATGTCTCATTAAATAGACATACCCATACCTACTGAAATCATCAGTAAAGGTAATGAAGTACTGATAGCCACCTCTGGCATGTTTACTAAAAGGCCCACACACATCACTGTGTATAAGGTCAAGTAAACCCGAAGCCCTTTGACCTTTGTGAGGAAAAGGAGACTTTGTCATTTTACCCATCAAACAAGCTTTGCATGTATCAATCTCCTCATAGGAGAATGATCCCAGCAGTCCATGTTCATGCAACCGCTTAATGCGCTTCTCGTTTATATGGCCTAAACGACTATGCCATAACAAGGTGCTGTCATCAGCATACTTGGCTTTCTTATTATCAATGTTTTGTATAGAATTTTCCATGTCCAACATGTATAACCCATTGTTAATTGAACCAGTTGCATACACAATATTATCATGAGATAAAACACACTTTGAAATATTGCATTCAAAGGCAAATCCTTTCCTGACAAGAGCAGGAATAGAGATAATATTCTTGGTAATACTCGGTACAAAATAACAATTGTTTAATTCTAATACAACGCCAGATGGTAAAGAAATGAAATAGTCTCCTACAGCAACAGCAGCAACCCGTGCCCCGTTTCCAACTCGTAGGTCTACCTCATGCTGTCCCACCTGCCTTCTTCTCTTGAGTTCCTGCACATTTGAACAAATGTGAACTCCACATGCAGTGTCCAACACCCATGATATAGTAGAAGAAGATAACATGACCTCAGTCACATATATACCTGAGCCAGAAGCGATGCTTCCCCTCTTATCTCCTTGGAGCGCTTTACAGTCCTTTTTCCAGTGACCCAGCTGGCCACAGTGGAAACACCTGTTGTCCTTCGACCGCTTCACCTTCTGTTTCAGGGCCTTGCTGTAATTCTTGACAGGGGCCTTGCCCTTCTTCCCCTTCTTCTTGTTCCTAGAAGGAACCATCAAGACAGAGGTTGAAGGCTTACCCTTCAGAGTTTCCTCAGTGGTCAAGAGCATATTCAGCAGCTCTGCCGGCGTACAATCGATCTTGTTCATATTAAAGTTAATAATGAACGCATCGAAAGAGGGCGGAAGAGACTGCAGAATAATATCCACAGCAAGCTCCTGGTTGATGGTATGCCCCAGTTTCTCCAGAGCCTCCTTGTGCCCAATCATCTTGAGCACGTGAGCTCCCACTGGGCTCCCCTCAGCCAGTTTGCTCTGAAAGAAGAGCTTCGTCAGATTATAGCGCTCAGTCCTCGCCTGTGCAGCATACAGCATCTTGAGGTTCGCTATAATTTCTATAGCCGACATATCCTCATGCTGACGTTGCAGCGGTGGCGTCATAGACGCTAGCATCAGGCAAGCGACATCAATGCTATCATTGACGTGCTTTTCGTAGGCATCCCGAACCGCCCTTGCGGCGTTCGGAGCGGGCTGCGGCGGTATCGCCGTCTCGAGGACATACAGTTTCCTCTCTGCCTTAAGAACAATCTTAAGGTGTCCGAACCAGTCAGAGAAGTTCGGCCCAGCAAACTTCTCCCTTTCCAGTAGGGATCGCACATTGAAGCTCATGGTGTTCGTTGCTGCAGGAATCTACAACAAGCAAGAACAGCAAGGTCAGTATCAATGTTTCAGAATCAATCCAGGACTTAAGAAAGATTCTTTTCTCACTATTTTGTCTGACTGAAAAATCCAGTAAACAGTCCGAAAGAGTAAACACTCTTTTAGTGAGATGGGATCCAGATTTCATACTTGGTCTCCGCGTCCCGCTCAGGCGAGATAAGATGCACAGAGATGACAAGCACTAGTTTCTGGTAGGCTGTCCCAGCCAATCGCCAACCCGTGCGATTCCCCTTCATCTTGGCAATCCAGCAGACTGTGCCAACTGAGTTGGTACAACACAGTCTCTGATCCCAGAGATGGCTGCCTCCATGTGCTACCATATGCGCCACATATGTAGTCTACATGGTCAAGCTGACCTGACCTACTCCCTGGACCACCACGTGCTATGCTGAGCAACGAGAGGGGATAAATCCCAACTCTGTAACACGCAGGTGAAATCCAGCACCGTCTGAAGATAGATGGACGTGCCCACTGAGTGGGTTCAACACGGCTCCAACGATAGTCAGAAAGGTGAGGTTTCGCGTCAGAAGGCTTATGAGCTTGATATGTTAGCGTTGGATTTTAACGGTCTTTTATCTTCTTACTATCAGGCATGTCCTATGGCTATAGCAGAAGATAAACATAAATATGCAATTCTAATTATTAGCAATAAGTAGAAAGCATGATCTTATGTGGTAAAAGCCCATGAACCCTAGTAAGACCTTAATATTACTTAAGTCTTCACTTGAGCTTCATTGCATCTCATCTTGTCCAACTCAGTGCCCTAGCGCCAAGAGCACCTCAGGTGCACCACCAGGTGAATGCCCCTCTTGGATGTGTGCCTTTGTTCTTGTCTAATCAAAGTACATTTGATCTATCTAGACAAGGTTGACTCGCAGGTCAACAACATATTATAAATTAAGTACAATGTGATTCGCAGATCACAAATTAATTTACAATTTTTTAAGTCCAGGCACGCAGGCCCCAGCACAGCACACAATTGGGCAACCCACACAAGACTAAATAAACAAGCATATGGTTCAATCAACATGTGATCCAATCATCTTGAAATTAATTTTGAAAACCCTATGGCATCAATTTTAATTTCCTTATGAGCCCTACAACCTTACAATGGTCCATTGATGGGGATCCACTCATCCATCTAGTTAGATCCTTTGCCCTTGCATGCACCGAGTCCTAACTGACCCGAGTTGACCTAATGGTCAACCATGCATGCGCCAAGGGCCGAACTACCCCCATGAGTTTTGGCAAGCGGGTGTGACCCCGGGCCTAACTCAAGTGTGTTCAGTAGTGTCTCAACCAGACCTCGCTACACGCCCTAGATGCAGTCAACCTATACCCACCTTGTGCTTGCGCATAGGTGCTATCAGGTTAACCCATCTGAGCTGTCAGATGGTCTGATCAGACTTGGATCTAACCTAGTGGTGACTTCAACCCCATCAACCCATCTAAGGGTTTAATGTAGTGGCACCTTAGATCTAATCAAGCGCGCAAGATGTAAGTTTTAGAAAAACCTTAGAACATGCGCAATCATACAAACAAACAACATGCTTGCATATAACCCTTAGATCTAAGGGGGTCCCCTTCAAGGGGGAGCGCAAACTTTAGGGGGTCCCCTTCAAGGGGGAGCGCATACTTCATGTAAGCAAAGCATGATACAAGCGCAACTTCATGTAAGCAAAGCATGATACAAGCGCAACTTCATGTAAGCAAAGCATGATACAAGCGCAACTTCATGTAAGCAAAGCATGCCTCAAGTAAAAGTAAGCGCAACATGAGGATCACATCAGCAAACATAATAGCATGCATAGAGCCTAGCTCTGATACCAATTGAAGGAACCCCTAATCATAAGGGGGCAAAACCCTAAGCATGGCGCTAATGTAAAAAATGCAAGCGGAAGCAAGGGTTCAAGATCATTTGCATGCCATATGTTCAACTATAATCGATTGAATAGATTGAGATGAAAAATCATACCAACGCCATATGCTTGGAAGTCGGCTTGGATAAAGAGAACAAAGTAGATCTCCTCCACAAGTTCACACACAAGATGAAGATGCTTACTCCTTGCGGTCTCTTGTGCTAGCAAGACACCCAAGCCTTCAAGTGTCGAATGGAAGGGGATGATGAACCTCTTGGCCGAGCGCTCCTCTTGCTCAACCTCTCCTTCTCTTCGTCAATCACCACACAACCAAAGTCGAATGCGTTGAAGAGATGAGAGCAAACGCATATGCGTTTTTGGCATTGAAGTGAGTGAAACCGGCCCTTGATGACTTTCCATAAATGGAAGCTCATCAAGTCCATGCGCTCAATTCAACCCAAACGCATTTTAGGATTGAACCATGCGTTCACCATTGTGAACCGGTTCAAGCCAAAATGTCAAATCGGCTTTGGTTCAACAAACCAAACCGAAATAGCTCTAGCCACTTGGTCTAGACCAAATTGAACCCCCAAGGCTCATGATCTAACCATTCATCATCTGATGCCCTTGATCTCTCCGATCTAGCATCACCTCTCTCGATCGAAGCTTACCGATCTCAAGTCCTAATCAATCAAACATGATCAGACCAGATCTCACTTACAATCAGAGATTAAATCCCTTTAATCTGAACTCAAAGAATCCAGTCCATACGATCTGACTCAAGTAAGCCATATCACCAAATTGTGCGACCCTGAGGGTTTCCTCTAAATGTCGGTAACGATAACTTACGTTATCACGATCAGTGAGGGGTATCTAGCAACACATCACTGTCTCCCGATATAAAGGAAAGAGTCTTCCAAGACTACTCCCAAACCATAGCACAAGTGTGACTCAATTCACAAGGCATACATGTGTCCTTTGCCACTGGATGTTCTTATTGGACAAGCGGGTCAAGCTTGTAACTCCAATACGATGAGCATGATTAGATCAGATGCACATAGTCATCTGGGTATGGCTATACACTATCTCAATCATCTCATATAGGGGGGCCCTTAGAACACCACACTCCTTAAACAAGGAGACGGCAATCCTATGTCTATCACTAGTGCCCTAACCTGATTCAAGCTCACCATCCAAAATAGTCTATAATCATTATATTTCAAATGATATTGAACTACCTCAAGACAATGACAATCATCATTTAGAAACACAAGTGATCTCAAGTTAGAGGACATGTGCCACTTGCTGCTTACAAGGATCATTCACATTGTGACAAGCAATGGAATATCCCAGTAGGGTCTGTCCAGTACATCCAATGTACCCATGAGTCTACATCTTATTCCATGCTCGAAGCATCCTATAAGATTAGCACTTATATTAGTCTCAATCATATCAAGGCTGTCTCATGTTCACCAAGATATCTCGACTAAGGACATATAGCCTGTCAGCCTAGCTGAACAGCTTTGAGACATTATTCAGAAGTACACTTATTACAGCAGACAAGGTAACAACCTGAATAACAACCATGCCTTTTATAAACATAAGAGTTTATTACATGATACTTATACAATCCCAAGGCCTCAAACATTAGCCTTAAGGGCATACCCCAACAACACCAGCACTGAAAAAGAACTCTTGGCCATTATTTTTGCTTTTGATAAGTTTAGTTCATATTTTATTATCTCTAAAGTTGTGGTGTATGCAGATCATGCAGCGGTAAAGTATTTGATGCAGAGAAAAGATAGTAAATTGCGCCTTCTTCAATGGATTTTACTTTTGCAAGAGTTTGATATGGAGATTAAAGATAAGAAAGGAGCAGAAAATTTTGTTGCAGATCACCTTTCTAGGATAATGATAGATGTAGATAAGGGTGACATAATTAATGAATCCTTTCCAGATGATCAACTCTTAGCCATTTAACAGATCAAGGCTCTATGGTATGATGATATAGTGAATTATTTGGTTGCTGATGTTTTTCCTTTAAATTTGAATTATCAAGGAAAGAAGAAATTCTTGGCTGAGGCAAAACACTATTTTTGGGATGAGCCTTATGTTTTTCGAAGATGTGCAAATGGGATTTTTAGGAGGTGTGTACTAGAAGAAGAAATAATGGATATCCTTTTATAAATGTCATGCTCATCTTATGGAGGGCATGCTAGTACTCAAAAGACTGCTTTTAAGGTTTTACAATCTAGATTTTATTGGCCCTCAATTTTTAAGGTTGCTAGAAATTTTATATTATCCTGTGATAGATGTCAAAAGACATGAAATATTAATAGAAGGAATGAGATGCCACTTACTAACTTACTTGAGGTTGAGATATTTGATGTCTGGTGATAGATTTCATGGAACCATTCCCACTGTCTGGAGCTAATAAATACATTCTTGTGGCAGTAGATTATGTTTCTAAATGGGTTGAGGCTCTTGCTTCTCCTACTAATGATTCTAGAGTAGTTGTGAAATTATTCAAGAAGATTATTTTTCCATGGTTTGGAACACCAAGAGTTGTGATTAGTGATGGAGGCTCACACTTCATAGAACATCGATTTTCATCCTTACATAGAAATGTTGGGAAACCCCGGGGACATTTTACAATTTTTCAGAGTTATAAACATAAATACATTCATTGCACAGCAGAAGAATGTCCCCGAAACAGACCGGTCCCAAAAACCCAGTGAAGATTGAAAGTCCCCTTCAAGGGGGAGCGCAATTTCAAAGTCCCCTTCAAGGGGGAGCGGAAACAAGATGAAGCCCTAAATAAGGGGTTGGGGGCGCATGTAGATGTTTTAGGGGATTCATCATCAAGATCGCATGTAGTCATATGATTAACTTATATGAACGAAAAAGAGATCACAAGGTGTCATACCAATGCCATTAGAGTGGATGTCGGTTTGGAAGCAAAAGACCAAACGAGATCTTCTCCACAAGCGACGCACACAAAGTGATGTTGCTTACCCCTTTTGAACCTTGTGCTAGCAAGCTTCTTCAAGGGTCTTTGCCGTATGAGAAAAAGGGGAAGAACTTCTTGCTTGGCGAGAGAGTTTTCTTCTCTTCACCTTGTCGTCAATTCACCACGACACCAAAGAGAGTTTCGCTAGAGGTGAGTGTGTAACCTTCCACACTAATGTGGAGGCGTTACATGCATTCAATCTTTGAAACCGATTTCCCAAAAAGGTAAGTATTCAAAGCCTCATGCGTTCACACCAAGTGAACCATCGAATCTCCTCTTTGAACCAAGTGTTGAACCGGTTCTTTGATTTGGTTCAATCGAATTTTGTTCAATCACCAAATCAAACCAAGCCAAGCTACGATCTAGACCTTCTATGAACCAAATGGCTCATGATCTAACCGTTCATCTTCCGATGCTCTAGATCTCACGATCCAGCATCCAATCTCTCGATCGAAGCTTACCGATCTCAAGCCCTAATCAATCAAACATTCACTTACAATCAGAGACTAAAGCCCTTTAAACTGAACCCAAATAATTCAGTCCACACGATCTGACTTAAGTAAGCCATATCACCATATTGTGCGACCCTGAGGGTTTCCTTTATATGTCGGTAACGATAACTTTCGTTATCACGATCAGTGAGGGGTATCTAGCAACACATCACTGTCTCCCGATTTAAAGGAAAGAGTCTTCCAAGACTTCACCCAAACCACAGCACAAGTGTGAACCCACTTCACAAGGCATACATGTTTCCTTTGCCACTGGATGTTCTTATTGGACAAGCATG
Source organism: Costus lasius (assembly GCA_027563935.2). NCBI lineage: Eukaryota > Viridiplantae > Streptophyta > Magnoliopsida > Zingiberales > Costaceae > Costus > Costus lasius. The sequence continues at coordinate 87,376,027 of CM050450.1, read as the reverse complement.
TCAAGCTTGTAACTCCAATATGATGAGCATGATTAGATCAGATGAACATAGTCATCTGGGTATGGCCATACACTTTCTCAATCATCTCATATAGGGGGGCCCTTTAGAACATCACACTCCTTAAACAAGGAGACGGCAATCCTTTGTCTATCACTAGTGCCCTAACCTGATTCAAGCTCACCATCCAAGATAGTCTATAATCATTATGTTTCAAATGATATTGAACTACCTCAAGACAATGACAATCATCATTTAGAAACACAAGTGATCTCAAGTCAGAGGACATGTGCCACTTGCTGCTTACAAGGATCATTCACATTGTGACAAGCAATTGAATATCCTAGTAGGGTCTGTCCAGTACATCCAATGTACCCATGAGTCTACATCTTATTCCATGCTCGAAGCATCCTATAAGATTAGAACACATATTAGTCTTAACCATATCAAGGCTGTCTCAAGTTCACCAAGATATCTCGACTAAGGACATATTGACTGTCAGCCTAGCTGAACAGCTTTGAGACATTATTCAGAAGTACACTTATTACAGCAGACAAGGTAACAAACTGAATAACAACCATGCCTTTTATAAACACAAGAGTTTATTACATGATACTTATACAATCCCAAAGGCCTCAAACATTAGCCTTAAGGGCATACCCCAACAAAGATTGCAAGCAAGAGAGTCGACACGATGAGTTAAGAAATACCTTAAGAGCGATTTGGAGTGATGCCGGCGCCCAAGTGTGCGCCCTCTGCAGTCTCACACACACGGAGCTCTTGAGTTCTCTTCTTCCACGCCCGGTGCTAGCCTCGGGAAGAAGATCAAAGCCTTAGGGAGATGCTCCACTTCACTTGCGCCACCAAGAGAAAGGATGCGCCAAGAGAAGAAGGACACAACCCAAGCCGCCAAGCACCAAAGCTCCTTGCACCAAAAGGAAAGGAGGGAGAGGCTTGCGGCTATGGAAGAAGGAAGATGCACCCTTGCTTCTAGCACTCGCCCCTCTTCTTGTGTTCACGCCTTCAAGCATTAATCACTCATAAGAGGGGTCGGCTAGGTGCTCTTTTATAGGGCAAGAGGCGGTTTATGAAATGCTAGGATCAAGACAAGTGGGCGGCTAGGATGAGAAGGTTTGAGACAAGGAAAGTCTCCAAGACATTTCCATAATTCTCATTCAACCATTCCTTTTGTGCCCATGTCTTTCTTTGTGCGCCAAGGCCTTGCCTTGCACCCCAAGCAATGCCATATAGGCATTCATACCATAAGGGATAAAGGGGGAGGCGCCAATTGCTTCCTTATGAAGCAAATTGTGCCACTTCTCCCCATTATGCCCATAGGCGCCTAGGGGAGAAGATTTGTCCCCATTATACCCTTCTAGCCCTTCTTCTCTTCATGACAACTTATTATTGGGCCTCATTGGATAATGAGCTAGCCCAAACTCCATTACATGGGTTGATTAAGCACTTGGATCCAATCCAATGCAACCCTAATCCAAATGTGGCCAACCATGGTCAAATACAGGTCAACCTGCCAAAAATAAAGTTTGGCTCCAATAATATTCTTCCATCTCATCAGGCCCATTGGCGCTGATGAAATCTCTCAATTAGATCCGAGTTATCCAATAACTCGATCATAAGGCTTCCCGATCAATACGAGAACTCAAGTATCAAGATGTGTGATCCTGTAGGTCCCTCTGACGTTGGCAGTGCTGACCAAATGTCACCACAAGCAGTGAGTGGCACCTAGCAGTGCATCGCTGCTACCCAAGTCATCGGAATGGATATCGACATCGACATCCCCATCATCGCAACTAGGTACATATGCATTACAGTCTCTTTGTCGAACTGATATCCGATTGGACAAGTGTGCCACCACTTGTTTTCATCCAATCACATGGCTATGACTAAAATAGGTTCTTACTGTTGGGGTATGCCCTTAAGGCTAATGTTTGAGGCCTGTGGGAATGTATCAGTATCATGTAATAAACTCTTATGTTTATAAAGGCATGGTTGTTATTCAGTTAGCTACATTGTCTGCTGCAATATATGTTCTTCTGAATAATGTCTCAAAGCTGTTCAGCTGGGCTGACATGCTATTAAGTCCTTAGTCGATGTATCTTGGTGAACATGAGACAGCCTTGATATGGTTAAGACTAATATGTGTTCTAATCTTATAGGATGCTTCGAGCATGGAATAAGATGTAGACTCATGGGTACATGGGATGTACTGGACAGACCCTACTAGGATGTTCAATTGTTTGTCACAATGTGAATATTCCTTGATTATGACAAGTGGCACATTTCCTCTGACTTGAGATCACTTGTGTTTTCTAAATGATGATTGTCATTGTTTTGAGATAGTTCAATATCATTTGAAACATAATGATTATAGACTATCTTGGATGGTGAGCTTGAGTCAGGTTAGAGCATTAGTGATAGACAAAGGATTGCCGTCTCCTTGTTTAAGGAGTGTGATGTTCTAAAGGGGCCCCCTGGATGAGATGATTGAGAAAAGTGTATGGCCATACCCAGGTGACAGTGTTCATCTGATCTAATCATGCTCATCATATTGGAGTTACGAGCTTGACAGGCTTGTCCAATAAGAACATCCAGTGGCGAAGGAAATATGCATGCCTTGTGAATTGATTCACACTTGTGCTGTTTTTGGGTGTAGTCTTGGAAGACTCTTTCCTTTATATCGGGAGACAGTGATGTGTTGCTAGATACCTCTCACTGGTCGTGATAACGTGAGTTATCGTTACCGACGCTTAAAGGAAACCCTCAGGGTCGCACAATTTGATGATATGGCTTACTTAAGTCAGATCGTGTGGACTGAATTGTTCGGGTTCAGTTTAAAGGGATTTAATCTCTGATTGTAAGTGAGATCTGGTCTGATCATGTTTGATTGATTAGGGCTTGGGATCGGTAAGCTTCGATCGAGAGAACAGATGCTAGATCGGTCAGATCAGAAGCATCAAGAGATCGACGGTCAGATCAAGCACCTTAGGGTTTTTAATGTGATCTGGACTAATTGCTTGGGTTATTTGGTTTATAGACCAGACCGAATTGAGCCGGCTCTAGATGTGAGCGCTTGGTTCAAAGTAATGAGGAAAATACGATTGGTTCATGAGGGCATGAACACATGATCGCATGTAAGAGAGGTTGGCTATTTTTAGCAACCACGCCCCCCATGTTTACATGGAGCGCATCTCTTGTTGCCTCAACCTCTAACTCTCGTCGCTCTCTCTCGTGAGAGACTTCTCTTTCACGTCTTGGAGACTCGAGAATCAAGCAAGGAAAGGCGATCTTCTTCCCTTCTCACGCGATCAAAGACACCTAGGAATCTTGCTAGCACAAGATATTCCGTAGGGAGTAAGCGCATCCTCATCTTGTGTGCGCATCCTAAGGAGGAAATCTTCGTTGCTTTCTATCTTCCAAGGCGCCATCTTTAAATGGCATTGGTATGAATCGCATCTCCTTCTTTCATGTTTTAAAGGTTGATCATATATTGCATGTTTTCGATTCTTGAATCCGCTGCCTATCGAGTTTGCGCCAACTAGGGTTTTGCCCCCCTCTTGAAAGGGGTTCCCTTCAATTGGTATCAGAGCGCAAGGTTTACATGCAAATTTATATGATTGCTTTGATTATGTGTTCCAAGTATTCTAGATCTTCACCATGCGAAATTCATCATGATAACATGTTTCATGCTGAAACTTATTTCATGTTTTACTTGCGCATGTATGTTGGCGCATGTAGTAGTTTTTTCTCAAAAATTATATCATTTGCGCGACTCATTGTAGATCTAAGATGCGCCTGCATTAAAACCCTTAGACGGGTTATTAGGGTTGAAGTCAACCCCTAAGTTAGATCCAAACATGTCTGATCAGATCATCTGACAGCCTGAATGGGTCGACCAGATAGCACCTTGGCGCAAGCCTATGGTGGCTATAGGTCGACTGCAGACAGGTGTGTAGCGATGTCTGATTGAGACGACTACTGAATGCACCTGAGTTAGGCCCGGGGTCACGCCCGCTTGCCACACCTCAGTGTGGTCGTTCAGCCCTGGCGCATGCATAGTTGACCTTATGGTCGACGCAAGTCAGTTAGGACTTGGTGCATGCAAGGGCAGTGGATCTGACTAGGTTGGATGAGTGGATCCCTAGTAATGGACCGTTGTAAGGTTGTAGGGCAAATAAGGAAAATTAAAATTGATCCTATGGGGTTTTCGAAAATTTTAATTTTTATGGATCACATGGTTATTGATTGATGCATATGCTTGTTTATTTAGTCTTATGTGGGCTGCTCATATTATTTGTGTGCTGTGCTGGGGCCTGCGTGCCTGAATTAAAAAAATTGTAAATTAATTATTGTGATCTGCGCATCACTGTGTTTTAATTTATAAATGTAAGTGACCTGCGTGTCACTCTTGTCTAGATAGTTAAATTTGTAATTTAATTAGACAAGAGCACAGAGCACACTTGGCAGAGGCGCTTGCAGCAGTGGCTGGACCAGGTGGGAGGTCTAGGGTTCGACCCTAGGACCTGGCGCAATTTCCTGGTGGGCGCATCAGAGCTGCTGATGGCGCTTGGGCCCAGGTTTGGGCCAGATGAGCAGCTAAAGACCCATGAAGAGCAAGTGAAGACTTAAGTTAGGTTAAGGTCTCACTAGGGCTATGGGCTTTTACCACATAAGATTCATGCTTTCTTTTATTGCTTAATATTAGAATTGCATGATTAAATTATCTTCTGCTATCACCATAGGAATTGCATGATAGGCAAGAAGATAAAAGACCGTTAAAATCCAACGCTTAAATATCAAGCTCGTAAGCCTTCTGACGCGAAACCTCACTGTTCTGATTATCGTTGGAGCCGTGTTGTACCCACTCAGTGGGCACGTCCATCTATCTTCAGACGGTGCGGGATTACACCTGTGTGTTACAGAGTAGGGATTTATCCCTTCTCGTTGCTCAGCATAGCACATGGTGGTCCAGGGAGTAGGTCGGGTCAGCTTGACCGTGTAGACTACATATGTGGCGCATATGGTAGCACATGGAGGCAGCCATCTGTGGAGTCAGAGATTGTGTTGTACCAACTCAGTTGGCACAGTCTGCTGGACTGCCCAGATGAAGGGGAATCGCACGGGTTGGCGATCGGCAGTGACTGCCTACCAGAAACAAGTGCTTGTACTCTCTGTGCATCTTATCTCGCCTGAGCGGGACGCGGAGACCAAGTATGAAATCTGGATCCCATCTCACTAAAAGAGTTCTACTCTTTCGGGCTGTTTTGCTGGATTTTTCACGCCTGAAAAAATAGTGAGAAAAAGAATCTTTCTTAAGTCCTGATTGATTCTTATACATTGATACTGACCTTGCTGTTCTTGTATTGTTGTAGATACCTGCAGCAACGAACACCATGAACTTCAATGTGCGATCCCTACTGGAAAGGGAGAAGTTTGGTGGGCCGAACTTCTCTGACTGGTTTGGACACCTTAAGATCGTTCTTAAGGCAGAGAGGAAACTGTATGTCCTCGAGACGGCGATACCGCCGCAGCCCGCTCCGAACGCCGCAAGGGCGGTTCGGGAAGCCTATGAAAAGCACGTCAATGATAGCATTGATGTCGCTTGCCTGATGCTAGCGTCTATGACGCCACCGCTGCAGCGTCAGCATGAGGATATGTCTGCTATAGACATGATAGCGAACCTCAAGATGCTGTATGCTGCACAGGCGAGGACTGAACGCTATAATTTGACAAAGCTCTTCTTTCAGAGCAAACTGGCTGAAGGGAGCCCAGTGGGAGCTCACGTGCTCAAGATGATTGGGCACAAGGAGGCTCTAGAGAAACTGGGGCATACCATCAACCAGGAGCTTGCTGTGGACATTATTCTGCAGTCTCTCCCGCCTTCATTCGACGCGTTCATTATTAATTTTAATATGAACAAAATCGATTGTACTCCGGCAGAGCTGCTGAATATGCTCTTGACCACTGAGGAGACTCTGAAGGGTAAGCCTTCAACCTCTGTCTTGATGGTTCCTTCTAGGAACAAGAAGAAGGGGAAGAAGGGCAAGGCCCCTGTCAAGAGTTACAGCAAGGCTCTGAAGCAGAAGGTCAAGCGGTCTAAGGAATACAGGTGTTTCCACTGTGGCCAGCTAGGTTACTGGAAAAAGGACTGTAAAGCGCTCCAAGGAGATAAGAGGGGAAGCTTTGCTTCTGGCTCAGGTATATTCGTGACTGAGGTCATGTTTTCTTCTTCTGTATCATGGGTGTTGGACACTGCATGTGGAGTTCACATTTGTTCAAATGTACAGGAACTCAAGAGAAGAAGGCAGGTGGGACAGCATGAGGTGGACCTACGAGTTGGAAACGGGGCACGGGTTGCTGCTGTTGCTGTAGGAGACTACTTTATTTCTTTACCATCTGGACTTGTATTGGAACTAAACAGTTGTTACTTTGTTCCCAGTATAACTAAAAATATTATCTCCATTCCTGCTCTTGTCAGGAAGGGGTTTTCCTTTGAATGCAATATTTCAAAGTGTATTTTGTCTTATGATAATATTGTTCATGCAACTGGTTCAATTAACAATGGGTTATTCATGTTGGACATGGAATGTTCAATACAGCAAATTGATATTAAGAAAGCCAAGTATGCTGATGACAGCACCTTGCTATGGCATAGTCGTTTAGGCCATATTAACGAGAAACGCATTAAGCGGTTGCATGAAAATGGACTGCTGGGATCATTCTCCTATAAGGAGATTGATACATGCAAAGCTTGTTTGATGGGTAAAATGACGAAGTCACCTTTTCCTCACAAAGGTCAAAGGGCTTCAGGTTTACTTGACCTTATACACAGTGATGTGTGTGGGCCATTTAGTAAACATGCCAGAGGTGGCTATCAGTACTTCATTACCTTTACTGATGATTTCAGTAGATATGGTTATGTCTATCTGATGAGACATAAAAGTGAATCTTTTGACAAGTTCAAAGAGTTCAAAAATGAAGTACAGAATCAGCTAGGCCGTAATATCAAGGCACTTCGCTCAGATCGAGGTGGTGAATACCTAAGTCATGCATTTACTGACTATCTAAAGGAGTGTGGGATTATCTCACAGCTCACTCCACCAGGAACACCGCAATGGAATGGTGTGTCCGAGAGGAGAAATAGAACGCTACTTGATATGGTTCGTTCTATGATGAGTCAGGCTACTCTACCCTACTCCTTTTGGGGTTTTGCACTGGAAACAGCTGCAAAGGTACTAAACCGAGTGCCATCCAAGGCAGTTTCCAAGACGCCATATGAGTTATGGTATGGGAAACAGCCAAGCTTGACATTTATCAGGATCTGGGGTTGCGAAGCTTATGTAAAGAAGCTCGCCTCTGGGAAACTAGAGAGCAGATCTGACAAATGTATCTTTGTCGGTTACCCTAAGGAAACTAAGGGTTATTATTTCTTCGATCCCAAGGAGAACAAGGTTTTTGTTGCTCGGACGGCCATATTTCTTGAGAAGGAGTTTCTTCTGCAAGAGGCCAGTGGGAGAGAAATAAAACTGGATGAGAATCCAGAGGAAGGACAAAGTGCTCAAGCAGAGTTGGATGAGCCTGAGCCGGTAGAACAGGTTATTGAACAACCTGAGGCTCAGATATCACGGGAACCGCGAAGATCGGGTAGGATCCGTCGACAGCCTGAGCGCTATGACGGAGTCTACATCATTAACAATGATGAACCCCTCACTTATGCGGATGCGGTCGGTGGACCGGAGTCAGCGAGATGGCTTGAAGCTATGCGCGCCGAGATGGACTCCATGTCAGATAACCAAGTCTGGGATTTGGTTGATCCGCCTCCGGGAGTTATCCCTATAGGCTGTAAATGGATCTTCAAGAAGAAGATTGACATGGATGGTAACGTGGTTACCTATAATGGCAGGCTAGTTGCGAAAGGTTTCAAACAAATCTACGGGATAGATTATGATGAAACTTTCTCACCTGTAGCCATGTTTAAGTCTATTCGGATTCTTTTCGCGATAGCTGCATATTATGATTATGAGATTTGGCAGATGGATGTGAAAACAGCTTTCCTTAATGGAAATCTGGATGAGGATGTGTATATGACACAACCAGAAGGTTTCACTAATCCAGCAGATCGTCATAAGATATGCAAGTTAAAGAAGTCTATTTATGGACTTAAACAAGCATCAAGAAGCTGGAATATTCGTTTTGATGAATCAGTCACTGAATTTGGTTTCATCAAGAACGAAGATGACCCGTGTGTATATAAGAGGTTTAGTGGGAGCGTGATTACTTTCCTAGTCCTCTACGTCGATGACATCTTAATCATTGGAAATGATATTCCTGAAATGCATGCTGTTAAAGCATGGCTAAGGAAATGTTTCCAGATGAAAGATCTAGGAGAAGCAGCCTATGTGTTAGGTGTGAAGATCTACAGGGATAGATCTAAGAGGCTTCTCGGGCTGTGCCAGAGTACTTACATCGAAAAGGTCCTGGAGAGATTTCATTTAGAGAATTCTAAACGAGGATATCTTCCAGTCAGACATGGTCTGAATCTTTCGAAGAGTCAGTGTCCACAAACACAGACTGAGAAAGATGAAATGGACAATACGCCTTATGCTTCGGCTATTGGTTCCATTATGTATGCGATGTTGTGTACTCGCCCAGACGTTGCTTACGGGTTAAGCGTAACCAGTCGTTTCCAAAGTAATCCAGGTGTGGCGCACTGGATTGCAGTCAAGAACTTCTTAAAATATCTGCGGAGGACCAAAGATATGTTCTTGATATATGGTGGTCAGGAAGAACTCAGTATTGAAGGATATACTGACGCTTCGTTCCAGTCTGACCAGGATGATTTCCGATCGCAATCAGGCTATGTTTTTAGCTTGAATGGAGGTGCAGTGGTGTGGAAAAGTTTCAAACAGTCAACTGTTGCTGATTCTACAACAGAAGTCGAGTATGTTGCAGCCTCGGAAGCATCCAAGGAGGCAGTGTGGATTCGTAAGTTCGTGAGAGAACTTGGTGTCATTCCTTCGAGTGCAGATCCTTTGGTTATCTTTTGTGATAACACTGGAGCAATCGCACAAGCAAAGGAACCACGGTCGCACCAGAAGTCCAAGCACATACAGAGACGGTTTCACTTGATCCGGGAGATCATTGATCGTGGCGAGATCAAAATCTGCAAGGTACATACAGATGACAATCTGGCAGACCCGCTTACCAAGCCTCTGGCACAGCAGAAGCATGAGAAGCACTGTAATAATATGGGTTTGAGATTTCTCAACCATTAGATTAAGTGCAAGTGGGAGATTGTTGGGGTATGCCCTTAAGGCTAATGTTTGAGGCCTGTGGGAATGTATCAGTATCATGTAATAAACTCTTATGTTTATAAAGGCATGGTTGTTATTCAGTTAGCTACATTGTCTGCTGCAATATATGTTCTTCTGAATAATGTCTCAAAGCTGTTCAGCTGGGCTGACATGCTATTAAGTCCTTAGTCGATGTATCTTGGTGAACATGAGACAGCCTTGATATGGTTAAGACTAATATGTGTTCTAATCTTATAGGATGCTTCGAGCATGGAATAAGATGTAGACTCATGGGTACATGGGATGTACTGGACAGACCCTACTAGGATGTTCAATTGTTTGTCACAATGTGAATATTCCTTGATTATGACAAGTGGCACATTTCCTCTGACTTGAGATCACTTGTGTTTTCTAAATGATGATTGTCATTGTTTTGAGATAGTTCAATATCGTTTGAAACATAATGATTATAGACTATCTTGGATGGTGAGCTTGAGTCAGGTTAGAGCATTAGTGATAGACAAAGGATTGCCGTCTCCTTGTTTAAGGAGTGTGATGTTCTAAAGGGGCCCCCTGGATGAGATGATTGAGAAAAGTGTATGGCCATACCCAGGTGACAGTGTTCATCTGATCTAATCATGCTCATCATATTGGAGTTACGAGCTTGACAGGCTTGTCCAATAAGAACATCCAGTGGCGAAGGAAATATGCATGCCTTGTGAATTGATTCACACTTGTGCTATTTTTGGGTGTAGTCTTGGAAGACTCTTTCCTTTATATCGGGAGACAGTGATGTGTTGCTAGATACCTCTCACTGGTCGTGATAACGTGAGTTATCGTTACCGACGCTTAAAGGAAACCCTCAGGGTCGCACAATTTGATGATATGGCTTACTTAAGTCAGATCGTGTGGACTGAATTGTTCGGGTTCAGTTTAAAGGGATTTAATCTCTGATTGTAAGTGAGATCTGGTCTGATCATGTTTGATTGATTAGGGCTTGGGATCGGTAAGCTTCGATCGAGAGAACAGATGCTAGATCGGTCAGATCAGAAGCATCAAGAGATCGACGGTCAGATCAAGCACCTTAGGGTTTTTAATGTGATCTGGACTAATTGCTTGGGTTATTTGGTTTATAGACCAGACCGAATTGAGCCGGCTCTAGATGTGAGCGCTTGGTTCAAAGTAATGAGGAAAATGCGATTGGTTCATGAGGGCATGAACACATGATCGCATGTAAGAGAGGTTGGCTATTTTTAGCAACCACGCCCCCCATGTTTACATGGAGCGCATCTCTTGTTGCCTCAACCTCTAACTCTCGTCGCTCTCTCTCGTGAGAGACTTCTCTTTCACATCTTGGAGACTCGAGAATCAAGCAAGGAAAGGCGATCTTCTTCCCTTCTCACGCGATCAAAGACACCTAGGAATCTTGCTAGCACAAGATATTCCGTAGGGAGTAAGCGCATCCTCATCTTGTGTGCGCATCCTAAGGAGGAAATCTTCGTTGCTTTCTATCTTCCAAGGCGCCATCTTTAAATGGCATTGGTATGAATCGCATCTCCTTCTTTCATGTTTTAAAGGTTGATCATATATTGCATGTTTTCGATTCTTGAATCCGCTGCCTATCGAGTTTGCGCCAACTAGGGTTTTGCCCCCCTCTTGAAAGGGGTTCCCTTCACTTACCTGGGTATGGCCATACACTCTCAGTCATAGAACCATAGAGGAGCTCCATGGATATCATACTTCCCTAAGGAAGGGGCAAATCCTATGTCTGTCCATTGACCTTCTCATATGGGTTGTGACATGCTCAATGACAACCGTTATGACCTCCCAACTACGGCGAGGTGTTAAGTTGTATCAAAGCAAGTCCCTAACCATATAGAATAGTCAATGACCTCAAGTCAAGGGATCAATGCATCTCCTGTCACTTGTGAGGATAACTCATGACACCAAGTCATAGCCTCACAGCGGGTCTATCCAGTATATCCTCCAATGATATACCCATGTGTCTGCGTCCTAACCAGCCCACATACCAGTCTCACAAGTACCATAGGTGTCCCATATCCACTAAGGTACATCGACTGGGGATTATAGTTCGAGCACAGATCCAATCTGTCTCCAGGGACATTATCATGTTAGTACATATGCGCAGATGTAAACAAACCTAGATAATGACAATGCCAGAATGATATATAAATATCAAAGTCAAGTAGTACATAAGTTGACCAAAACTAGGTCCTAGGGCATATACACCAACAATCTCCCACTTGCACTAAGACCTAGAAGTTGAGGAATCTCAACCCCATATCTCCAGCGTGACCATCATGCTTCTGCTGCGCCAAAGCCTTGGTCAATGGGTCTGCCAGATTGTTCTCTGTGTCTACTCTGCTAATCTTGACATCACCTTTGTCAATGATCTCTCTGATCAGGTGAAATCTTCTAAGTATGTGTTTGGATCTTTGATGAGACCGTGGTTCCTTGGCTTGTGCAATTGCTCCATTGTTGTCACAGTAGAGTTCAATGGGATCCATTGCACTAGGTACCACCTGAAGATCACATAAGAACTTCCTTATCCAAACGGCTTCATTGGCTGCCTCAGAAGCAGCCACATACTCAGCCTCGGTTGTAGAATCTGCTATGGTGGATTGCTTGAAGCTCTTCCAACATACAGCGCCTCCATTTATCTTGAACACATAGCAGGCCTGCGATCTAAAGTCATCAGAGTCAGACTGGAACGATGCATTAGTATAGCCCTGCATACTGAGCTCTTCCTGTCCCCCATAGACCAAGAATAGATCCTTAGTTCTTCTCAGATACTTTAAGATGTTCTTTACAGCCACCCAGTGCTGCAGACCTGGATTGGATTGGTATCGGCTGGTTATGCTCACAGCATATGCCACATCTGGTCTAGTACACAACATTGCATACATGATCGATCCTACTGCCGAAGCATAAGGAATTCGACTCATGTCGTCCCTCTCAGCCTGTGTTGTAGGACACTAGCTCTTCGAGAGAGTAAGGGCATGTCTCACTGGAAGGTATCCTTTCTTGGATTGCTCCATGTTGAACCTCTCTAGTACCTTATCAATGTAGGTACTCTGACTAAGGGCCAGAAGCCTCTTGGATCTATCCTGGTAGATCCTTACGCCTAGAATATAGGCGGCCTCCCCTAAGTCTTTCATCTCGAAACACTTCCCCAACCATATCTTCACAGCTTGAAGACTAGGGATGTCGTTTCCGATGAGCAGTATGTCATCAACATACAAGACCAGAAAAATCACCAAGCTCCCACTGAATTTTCTCTATACACAGGCGTCATCTTCGCTTTTGATAAAGCCATAATCTCTCACGGCTTCATCAAATCGAAGATTCCAACTTCGAGATGCTTGTTTTAATCCATAAATGGATCTCTTCAGCCTGCAGACCTTATTAGCCTCTGCAGGATGGATGAAGCCATCAGGTTGTGACATATACAGATCCTCAGTCAGCTTCCCGTTAAGGAACGTTGTCTTCACATCCATCTGCCATATCTCATAATCATGATATGCAGCTATAGCAAGCAGAATCCGAATGGATTTAATCATGGCAACTGGCGAGAAGGTTTCATCATAGTCCAACCCGTGGACTTGTTTAAATCCTTTAGCCACTAGTCTACCCTTATAGGTAACTATATTGCTATCCATGTCTGTCTTCCTCTTGAAGACCCATTTACACCCTATGGGTTTTACCCCATCAGGCAGCTCAACCAAATCCCAGACTTGGTTAGCCGACATGGAATCCATCTCGGATCGCATGGCGTCAAGCCATCTCTCGAAGTCCGGTCCACTGATCGCCTCATCATAAGTACTGGGTTCATCCTCTATGATGAAGATCCCATCGTGTTGGGTCGGCAGCGACCCATACCTTTCAGGTGCACGACGAATTCTCCCAGACCTACGCGGGACCTGTGTCTGAGCTTCAGGTTGGCTAGCAACCGGTGCAGGTGTCTCAGATTCCATCTCTTTGTCTTGTGCTTGCACTTGGACCTCATCCAAGTCAAACTTCCTCCGACTAACTTCTTTCATAAGAAATTCTTTCTCTAGAAAGACAGCACCCCGAGCAACAAAAAGTTTGTTTTTGGTTGGTACATAGAAGTAGTATCCTTTAGTTTCCTTAGGATACCCCACAAACACACATTTATCAGATCTAGGTTCTAGCTTGCTAGAATCCTGACGTTTGACATAAGCCTCATTTCCCCAGATCTTGATAAAAGTGAGATTAGGGCGTCTCCCACTCCACATCTCGTATGGTATTTTGGAGACACTCTTAGATGGAACATTATTCAATATTAGAGAAGCTGTTTCTAGTGCATGCCCCCAGAATGATGAAGGTAGAGTTGCATGACTCATCATAGATCGAACCATATCCAATAAAGTTCAATTTCTCCTTTTAGACACACCATTCCATTGAGGTGTTCCAGGAGGAGTGAGTTGGGATATGATCCCACACTCTCTCAGATAGTCAAAGAACTCACCGCTCAGGTACTCTCCACCACGATCTGATCGAAGAGCTTTAATGGATCTTCCAAGCTGGTTCTCTACTTCATTATTGAACTCCTTGAATTTCTCAAAGGACTCAGATTTATGTCTCATTAAGTAGACATAGCCATACCTACTGAAGTCATCAGTGAAGGTAATGAAGTAGTTGTACCCTCCTCTGGCTTGTTTATTGAAGGGCCCACACACATCAGTATGTATGAGATCTAATAACCCTTCTGCCCTTTCACCAATCTTGGTGAAGGGCGCCTTTGTCATTTTCCCTAATAAACAAGGTTCACAAGTATCAAATTCCTCCAAGGAACTTGAATCTAACAATCCATTTGCATGGAGTTGTTGGATGTGATTCTTGTTTATATGGGCTAATCGACAGTGCCATAGGAAAGCACTAACTGAGCCACTTAGTTTGGTCCTTTTATTACTTATGTTACAAATAGAACTTTCCATATCCAAGATATATAGACCATTGCACAAAGTACCCTTCCCACAGAACATATTTGCAAATGAAAAAGAACAAGAGTTCTTATTTATTTCAAATTTAAATCCTTTCTTTGCTAAGCAAGGAATGGATACAATGTTCTTAGTAAGTGATGGTACACAAAAGCAATTATCTAGTTCTAATTGAAGTCCAGAAGGCAAGGAGAGAGTCAAAACGCCTACAGCAACAGCAGCAACCTGTGCCCCGTTTCCAACGCGTAGGTCAATCTCTCCAAGCCGCACCGATCTACTTTTCTTGAGCCCATGCATATTTGTACAAATATGAGCTCCACATGTGGTATCCAATACCCATGACATAGAAGTAGAAAGATTGACTTCTGTAACATAGATACCTGAGTATGAAGACGAAGCCTTGCCTCTCTTCTTCTCATTCTGAAGTCGTACTATGTCCTTTATCATGTGAGGTGGTCCTCCACATGAGTAGCACTTATTATTCCTGACTCTTTCCATCTTTGTCTTCAATGTATTAGTTAAGCCTTTGGGCTCAACACACTGAATGTCTACTTTAGGAGGGTTGAGCTCAACCAATGCATCAAAGAGCTGCCTTAGATTAGAAATAATTTCAGAGGCACTCTTAGATTCATATTGCCCTCTAAGCTCGGGCGACATGTTGGTTAGCATCAATTGTGCAACCTCCAAAGTGTCAGCTTGATGCTTATCATAAGCATCCTTCTCAGCCGCTGAGGCCAAGCATGGAAGTGGCTTCTCAAGGACATATAGCTTCCTCTCGAGCTTGAGCACAATTCTCAAGTTCATATACCAATCCTTTAAGTTGGATTCAACCAACTTATCCCTTTCCAGGGTAGATCGTAGTGACCATCTGCCATTGTTCACAGCCATTGTTCTACAACAATCAAGAAATAGCAGATTAGTACTACTCCTAATCATTTAAACTGGACTTGTTTTAAATGACCATGGCTCCCACTATTTTTAATCGACTTGACAACCCACAAAGTCAATCGAGAAGTTTAAGACTTCTTAGTGAGATGGGATCCTTATTTCACATGAGGCTTCGCGTCCCACGAGGGTGGGATGAGATGCACAAAGTAACCCATGTTTCCTAAGGTGGGCGCGCCGGCCAGTCGCTCCAAGCAACTCCCCTTGTTGAGACAGTTTGGGCATTTCATGTCCAGCGAAGGCTGGATACAACATGAAACCTTTACCGCTCAACGATGCCTCTAGACTTTCACTATGTGCCCAGCACATGTGAACTTCTAGTCAAGTCCATTCCTAGCCGTTATGCCCAGGGCCAACGAGTTTCCTTGCGAAGGCACGCCCAGGTTAAAACTGGACTGGGGAAACCATTACCACCACGCACTTTCTAAAGATAAGTGGGTGTGTCCCACGAGGGTAGGAAACAATTCACAACTCCACTAATCGATAGCTTAGTGAGGGCTACGCGCTAGAAGGCTACCAGACTTGATATTTTAATTGAGGGTTTTGTTTAAGGTCTCATCATCTCAGTTTTATCTTATGTCTATCATTACAGACATGCAATCCTATGGTGATAACATAACGATAAAACATTATAGGCATGCTTCTGCAGATAATAAAAGCAATAAAGAAGGATGTGATCATATCCTATTCAAGACATTGAACCAATCCATGCCATGAAAGAGGTTCAACTCTTGTCCTAGAACTCAAGCCCCAAAAACTAGACCTAGCCTAGCCGACCTCTAGCTTGAACTTCAAGGTTGGCTCCAAGGTCCTTCTCTCATGGTTTAACTCTCAAACCCTAGAGGTACACTTTAAAATTTTCCCATAGGTTCGGCCAATGCCATGGTCTTCCTCCAATGAGGATGCGCCACAATGCAAGAAGCCAAATTAGCTAGCTCACAAACCCAAGGGTTCGGCCATGCCTAACTTGCGCCACTAAGCAGGGTATGCATGCGCCAAGTTCCAAGTACATGCGCCACCCTAATCTTCTTCTTAGTTAAAAGCAAAAAGAAAAGCGGCACGCAGGCCTCACGAGGATACATCACAGGCATGCAAAAGGGGGGGGCTTGACAAATGATCACAACATCATGCACAATCAAGGTATTTACTCATGCAATTCTACATGCTCATGAAAAACATAAAATCTGAAAATTTACTTTTTCATCAAACTAGTCTCCTTTTCTCATCTTCTTCTCACAAATCTTTTGGTCAATTGCGATTTATTTTTCATGATGATTTCAGAGATCCTTTTGGCTGGAAATTTTGTCAGATCAAGAGACTTGGCCAGTCCAAAGACACAATGCCCATCCTACTTGACAAAATTACGTGCGCCTTCGATCTTTAAATCAAACAAGAAAAATAGTCCAAAAATCCAAAAGAGATTGAGAGGATGATAGAAACAAGAAACCCTAATTTTTCCTACTTTAGAAAAATCGTTTGCCATGCATCATGCTATTTACGAAAATAGAGATATGGCATGTGAGCATGAAACAGAAGCATAAAAACATCGTTCGAGTCTTGCAAGCCCCTCTGATACCACTGTTGGGAAAACCCGGGGACATTTTACAATTTTTCAGAGTTATAGACATAAATACATTCATTGCACAGCGGAAGAATGTCCCCGAAACAGGCCGGTCCCAAAAACCCAGTGAAGATCGCAAGCAAGAGAGTCGACACGATGAGTCAAGAAATACCTTAAGAGCGATTTGGAGTGATGCCGATGTAGGCGCCCAAGTGTGCGCCCTCTGCAGTCTCACACACACGGATCTCTTGAGTTCTCTTCTTCCACGCCCGGTGCTAGCCTCGGGAAGAAGATCAAAGCCTTAGGGAGATGCTCCACTTCACTTGCGCCACTAAGAGAAAGGATGCGCCAAGAGAAGAAGGAAACAACCCAAGCCGCCAAGCACCAAAGCTCCTTGCACCAAGAGGAAAGGAGGGAGAGGCTTGCGGCTATGGAAGAAGGAAGATGCACCCTTGCTTCTAGCACTTGCCCCTCTTCTTGTGTTCATGCCTTCAAGCATTAATCACTCATAAGAGGGGTCGGCTAGGTGCTCTTTTATAGGGCAAGAGGTGGTTTATGAAATGCTAGGATCAAGACAAGTGGGCGGCTAGGATGAGAAGGTTTGAGACAAGGAAAGTCTCCAAGACATTTCCATAATTCTCATTCAACCATTCCTTTTGTGCCCATGCCTTTCTTTGTGCGCCAAGGCCTTGCCTTGCGCCTCAAGCAATGCCATATAGGCATTCATACCATAAGGGATAAAGGGGGAGGCGCCAATTGCTTCCATATAAAGCAAATTGTGCCACTTCTCCCCATTACGCCCATAGGCGCCTAGGGGAGAAGATTTGTCCCCATTATACCCTTCTAGCCCTTCTTCTCTTCATGACAACTTATTATTGGGCCTCATTGGATAATGAGCTAGCCCAAACTCCATTACATGGGTTGATTAAGCACTTGGATCCAATCCAATGCAACCCTAATCCAAATGTGACCAACCATGGTCAAATACGGGTCAACCTGCCAAAAATGAAGTTTGGCTCCAATAATATTCTTCCATCTCATCAGGCCCATTGGCGCTGATGAAATCTCTCAATTAGATCCGAGTTATCCAATAACTCGATCATAAGGCTTCCTGATCAATACGAGAACTCAAGTATCAAGGTGTGCGACCTTGTAGGTCCCTCTGACGTTGGCAGTGTTGGGGTATGCCCTTAAGGCTATTGTTTGAGGCCTTGGGATTGTATAAGTATCATGTAATAAACTCTTGTGTTTATAAAGGCATGGCTATTATTCAGGTTGTTACCTTGTCTGCTGTAATAAGTGTACTTCTGAATAATGTCTCAAAGCTGTTCAGCTAGGCTGACATGCATATGTCCTTAGTCGAGATATCTTGGTGAACATGAGACAGCCTTGATATGATTGAGACTAATATGTGTGCTAATCTTATAGGATGCTTCGAGCATGGAATAAGATGTAGACTCATGGGTACATTGGATGTACTGGACAGACCCTACTAGGATATTCAATTGCTTGTCACAATGTGAATAATCCTTGTAAGCACCAAGTGGCACATGTCCTTTGACTTGAGATCACTTGTGTTTCTAAATGATGAATGTCATTATTTTGAGGTAGTTCAATATCATTTGAAACATAGTGATTATAGACTATCTTGGATAATGAGCATGAGTCAGGTTAGGACACTAGTGATAGATAAAGGATTGCCGTCTCCTTGTTCAAGGAGTGAGATGTTCTAAAGGGCCCCCCTGTACGAGATGATTGAGATAGTGTATGGCCATACCCAGATGACTATGTTCATCTGATCTAATCATGCTCATCGTATTGGAGTTACAGGCTTGACATGCTTGTCCAATAAGAACATCCAGTGGCAAAGGAAACATGTATGCCTTGTGAAGTGGATTCACACTTATGCTGTGGTTTGGGTGTAGTCTTGGAAGACTCTTTCCTTTATATCGGGAGACAGTGATGTGTTGCTAGATACCCCTCACTGATCGTGATAACGTGAGTTGTCGTTACCGACATTTAAAGGAAACCCTTAGGGTCGCACAATTTGGTGATATGACTTACTTGAGTCAGATCGGGTGGACTGGATTGTTTTGATTCAGTTTAAAGGAGATTAAACTCTGATTGTAAGTGAGATCCAGTCTGATCATGTTTGATTGATTAGGGCTTGAGATCGGTAAGCTTCGATCGGGAGTGTGGATGCTGGATCGAAGAGATCAAGAGCATCAAAAGATGAACGGTCAGATTTTGAACCTTAGGGTTTAATTTGGTCTGAACCGATTCTTGGGCTGATTTGGTTTGGTCATTGGACCAATTAAATTGAACCGGCTCATATGTGAGCGCTTGGTTCATTTGAGAGGAGAGCTAAGCGTTTGGTTCACTTCATGTGAACGCATAACGCATGCTTTGAAGACTTGCCAATTTTGGCATGTCGGTTTGGCAAATGTGATGAATGTTGACACATTTCGATCACAAGGTTTTGCTAACGCTCATCTCCCTCTTGGCTCTTGACGAGACACACATCCTTGGGTGGTGTACGTTGACGAGGAGAAGCATCGGCCAAGAGAGACTTCATCATCTCCTTCCATTCGACAAGGAAGCTTGGGTGCCTTGCTAGCACAAGTGACGCCAAGCAAGTAAGAGATCTTCACCTTGTGTGTGAACTTTTGGAGGAGACCAAAGTTGCTCTCTTCTTCCAAGCCGACATCCAACTTCATGGCGTTGGTATAATCCCTTTAAAGATCCTTTCGCTTATACATAAGTTAACCATATGATCTACATGCGGTCTTGAGGGTGACACCCCTTAAACTAGCATATGCGCCGCCCCCTTTAGGGTTTCACCCTTTGCGCCTCCCTCTTGAAAGGGGTTTTATCCGCTTGCGCTCCCCCTTGAAGGGGACCCAACAATTGGTATCAGAGCATAGGGTTCTTGTAGATTCATATGATTGCTTCATGTTGCTTGTTTGTGATCCTAATATGCCAACGCATGTGATAGATCTATCTTGAAGTTTCATCATGTTTGCGCTTGTTGCCATGTATCTAGTTGCGCATGTTAATGTAGATGAAAGCTTCTTACATTGTTGTTGCGCATGTTGTAGTTGTTTTTACCTAAAACTTGTTACATCTTGCGCGCTCCATTTAGATCTAATGGCGCCTACTATAAACCCTTAGATGGGTTGATGGGGTTGAAGTCACCTCTAGGTTAGATCCAATAGTCTGATCAGACCATCTGACAGCCTAGATGGATCGACCAGATGGCACCTGTGTGCAAGCATGAGGTGGCCATAGGTCGATTGCATCTTAGGCGTGTAGCGAGGTCTGGTTGAGACAACCAGCGAACACACATGAGTTAGGCCCGGGGTCACACCCGCTTGCCAGAACTCATGAGGGTTGTTCAGCCCTTGACGCATGCATGGTTGACCATTAGGTCAACATGGGTCAGTTAGGACTCGGTGCATGCAAGGGCAGAGGATCTGACCAGATGGATGAGTGGATCCCTATCAATGGACCATTGTAAGGTTGTAGGGCTCATAAGAAAATTAAAATTGATGCCAATGGGGTTTTCAAAATTTTATTTTCTTGTAAAAGGATCACATGTTGATTGATGCCATGATGCTTGTCTATTTATTCTTATGTGGGCTGCCCATGTTAAATGTGTGCTGTGCTGGGGCCTGCGTGCCTGGAATTAAACTTGTAAATTAATTTGTGATCTGCGAATCACATTTTTAATTAATTTATTGTATAATTGACCTGCGAGTCAAACTTGTCTAGATAGATCAAATTGTATTTGATTAGACAAGAGCACAAAGGCACACATCCCAGAGGGGCATTCACCTGGTGGCGCACCTGAGGTGCTCTTGGCGCTAGGGCCCTGGGTTGGACCAGATGAGATGCAAAAGTCCCAAGAAGAGCAAGTGAAGACTTAAGTATCTTAAGGTCTTACTTAGGCTTTGGGCTTTTACCACATAAGATCCATGCTTTCTTTTTATTGGTTATAATTAGAACTGCATGAGTTTATCTTCTGCTATCACCATAGGAATTGCATGATAGTGAAGAAGATAAAAGACCGTTAAAATCCAACGCTAAAATATCAAGCTCGTAAGCCTTCTGACGCGAAACCTCACTGTTCTGATTATCGTTGGAGCCGTGTTGTACCCACTCAGTGGGCACGTCCATCTATCTTCAGACGGTGCTGGATTACACCTGCGTGTTACAGAGAAGGGATTTATCGCTTCTCGTTGCTCAGCATAGCACGTGGTGGTCCAGGGAGTAGGTCGGGTCAGCTTGACCATGTAGGCTACATATGTGGCGCATATGGTAGCACATGGAGGCAGCCATCTGTGGGGTCAGAGATTGTGTTGTACCAACTCAGTTGGCACAGTCTGCTGGATTGCCCAGATGAAGGGGAATCGCACGGGTTGGCGATTGGCTGGGACAGCCTACCAGAAATTAGTGCCTGTCATCTCTGTGCATCTTATCTCGCCTGAGCGGGACGCAGAGACCAAGTATGAAATCTGGATCCCATCTCACTAAAAGAGTGTTACTCTTTCGGACTGTTTACTGGATCAGTCAGATAAAATAGTGAGAAAAAGAATCTTTCTTAAGTCCTGGATTGATTCTATACATTGATACTGACCTTGCTGTTCTTGCATTGTTGTAGATACCTGCAGCAACGAACATCATGAACTTCAATGTGCGATCCCTACTAGAAAGGGAGAAGTTTGCTGGGCCGAACTTCTCTGACTGGTTCGGACACCTTAAGATCGTTCTTAAGGCAGAGAGGAAACTGTATGTCCTCGAGACGGCTGTGCCGCCTCAGCCCGCTGCGAACGCCGCAAGGGCGGTTCGCGATGCCTATGAAAAGCACGTCAATGATAGCATTGATGTCGCTTGCCTGATGCTAGCGTCTATGACGCCACCGCTGCAGCGTCAGCATGAGGATATGTCGGCTATAGAGATTATAGCGAACCTCAAGATGCTGTATGCTGCACAGGCGAGGACAGAACGCTATAATCTGACGAAGCTCTTCTTTCAGAGCAAACTGGCTGAAGGGAGCCCAGTGGGAGCTCACGTGCTCAAGATGATTGGGCACAAGGAGGCTCTGGAGAAACTGGGGCATACCATCAACCAGGAGCTTGCTGTGGATATTATTCTGCAGTCTCTCCCGCCCTCTTTCGATGCGTTCATTATTAACTTTAATATGAACAAAATCGATTGTACTCCGGCAGAGCTGCTGAATATGCTCTTGACAACTGAGGAGACTCTGAAGGGAAAGCCTTCAACCTCTGTCTTAATGGTTCCTTCTAGGAACAAGAAGAAGGGGAAGAAGGGCAAGGCCCCTGTCAAGAACTACAGTAAGGCTCTGAAACAGAAGGTGAAGCGGTCCAAGGACAACAGGTGTTTCCACTGTGGCCAGCTGGGTCACTGGAAAAAGGACTGTAAAGCGCTCCAAGGAGATAAGAGGGGAAGCATCGCTTCTGGCTCAGGTATATATGTGACTGAGGTCATGTTATCTTCTTCTACCATTTCATGGGTGTTGGACACTGCATGTGGAGTTCACATTTGTTCGAATGTACAGGAACTCAAGAGAAGAAGGCAGGTGGGACAGCATGAGGTAGACCTACGCGTTGGAAACGGGGCACGGGTTGCTGCTGTTGCTGTAGGAGACTATTTCATTTCTTTACCATCTGGCAATGTATTAGAATTAAACAATTGTTATTTTGTACCCAGTATTACCAAGAATATTATCTCCATTCCTGCTCTTGTCAGGAAAGGATTTGCCTTTGAATGCAATATTTCAAAGTGTGTTTTATCTTATGATAATATTGTGTATGCAACTGGTTCAATTAACAATGGGTTATTCATGTTGGACATGGAAAATTCTATACAAAAGATTGATAATAAGAAAGCCAAGTATGCTGATGACAGCACCTTGCTATGGCATAGTCGTTTAGGCCATATAAACGAGAAACGCATTAAGCGGTTGCATGATCATGGACTGCTGGGATCTTTCTCCTATGAGGAGATTGATACATGCAAAGCTTGTTTGATGGGTAAAATGACGAAGTCTCCTTTTCCTAACAAAGGTCAAAGGGCTTCAGGTTTACTTGACCTCATACACAGTGATGTGTGTGGGCCATTTAGTAAACATGCTAGAGGTGGCTATCAGTACTTCATTACCTTTACTGATGATTTCAGTAGGTATGGTTATGTCTATCTTATGAGACATAAGAGTGAATCTTTTGACAAGTTCAAAGAGTTCAAAAATGAAGTACAGAATCAGCTAGGCCGAAATATCAAGGCACTTCGTTCTGATCGAGGTGGTGAATACCTAAGTCATGCGTTTACTGACTATCTAAAAGAGTGTGGGATTATCTCACAGCTCACTCCGCCAGGAACACCGCAATGGAATGGTGTGTCCGAGAGGAGAAATAGAACGTTGCTTGATATGGTTCGTTCTATGATGAGTCAGGCTACTCTTCCATACTCCTTTTGGGGTTTTGCACTGGAGACAGCTGCAAAGGTACTAAACCGAGTGCCATCCAAGGCAGTTTCAAAGACGCCATATGAGTTATGGTATGGGAAACAGCCTAGCTTGACATTTATCAGGATCTGGGGTTGCGAGGCTTATGTCAAAAAGCTCGCCTCTGGGAAATTGGAGAGCAGATCTGAGAAATGTATCTTTGTCGGTTACCCTAAGGAAACTAAGGGTTATTATTTCTACGATCCCAAGGAGAACAAAGTATTTGTTGCTCGGACGGCCATATTTCTTGAGAAGAAGTTTCTTCTGCAAGAGGCCAGTGGGAGAGAAATAAAGCTGGATGAGAATCCAGAAGAAGGACAAAGTAGTCAAGCACAGTTGGATGTGCCTGAGCCGGTAGATTAGGTTACTACACAACCTGAGGCTCAAATATCACGGGAACCGCGTAGATCGGGAAGGATCCGTCGACAGCCTGAGCGCTATGACGGAGTCTACATCATTGATAATGATGAACCCCTCACTTATGCGGATGCGGTCAGTGGACCGGAGTCAGCTAGATGGCTTAATGCTATGCGAGCCGAGATGGACTCCATGTCAGATAACCAAGTCTGGGATTTGGTTGATCCGCCTCCGGGAGTAATCCCTATAGGCTGTAAATGGATCTTCAAGAAGAAGATTGACATGGATGGTAACATAGTTACCTATAAAGGCAGGCTAGTTGCGAAAGGTTTCAAACAAATCTACGGGATAGATTATGATTAAACTTTCTCACCTGTAGCCATGTTTAAGTCTATTCGGATTCTTTTCGCGATAGCTGCATATTACGATTATGAGATCTGGCAGATGGATGTGAAGACAGCTTTCCTTAATGGAAATCTGGATGAGGATGTGTATATGACACAACCGGAAGGCTTCACGAATCCATCAGATCGTCATAAAATATGCAAGTTAAAGAAGTCCATTTATGGACTTAAACAAGCATCTAGAAGCTGGAACATTCGTTTTGATGAATCAATCTCTGAGTTTGGTTTCATCAAGAACGAGGATGACCCGTGTGTATATAAGAGGTTTAGTGGGAGCGTTATTACTTTCCTAGTCCTCTACGTCGATGATATCTTGATCATTGGAAATGATATTCCTGAACTGCATGCTGTTAAAGCATGGTTAGGAAAATGTTTCCAGATGAAAGATCTAGGAGAAGCAGCCTATGTGTTAGGTGTGAAGATCTACCGGGATAGATCTAAGAGGCTTCTCGGGCTGTGCCAGAGTACTTACATCGATAAAGTCCTGGAGAGATTCCATTTAGAGAATTCTAAACGTGGATATCTTCCAGTCAGACATGGTCTGAATCTTTCGAAGAGTCAGTGTCCACAAACACAGACTGAGAAAGATGAAATGGACAATACGCCTTATGCTTCGGCTATTGGGTCCATTATGTATGCGATGTTGTGTACTCGCCCAGACGTCGCTTACGGGTTAAGCGTGACCAGTCGATTCCAAAGTAATCCAGGTGTGGCGCACTGGATTGCAGTCAAGAACATTATAAAATATCTGCGGAGGACCAAAGATATGTTCTTGATATATGGTGGTCAGGAAGAACTCAGTATAGAGGGATATACTGACGCTTCGTTCCAGTCGGACCAGGATGATTTCCGATCGCAATCAGGCTATGTTTTTAGCTTGAATGGAGGTGCTGTGGTGTGGAAGAGTTTCAAACAGTCTACTGTTGCTGATTCCACAACAGAAGCCGAGTATGTTGCAGCCTCGGAAGCATCCAAGGAGGCAGTGTGGATTCGTAAGTTCGTGAGAGAACTTGGTGTCATTCCTTCGAGTGCAGATCCTTTGGTTATCTTCTGTGATAACACTGGAGCAATCGCACAAGCAAAGGAACCACGGTCGCACCAGAAGTCCAAGCACATACAGAGACGGTTTCACTTGATACGGGAGATCATTGATCGTGGCGAGATCAAAATTTGCAAGGTACATACAGATGACAATCTGGCAGACCCGCTTACCAAGCCTCTGGCGCAGCAGAAGCATGAGAAGCACTGTAATAATATGGGTTTGAGATTTCTCAACCATTAGATTAAGTGCAAGTGGGAGATTGTTGGGGTATGCCCTTAAGGCTAATGTTTGAGGCCTTGGGATTGTATAAGTATCATGTAATAAACTCTTGTGTTTATAAAGGCATGGCTATTATTCAGGTTGTTACCTTGTCTGCTGTAATAAGTGTACTTCTGAATAATGTCTCAAAGCTGTTCAGCTAGGCTGACATGCATATGTCCTTAGTCGAGATATCTTGGTGAACATGAGACAGCCTTGATATGATTGAGACTAATATGTGTGCTAATCTTATAGGATGCTTCGAGCATGGAATAAGATGTAGACTCATGGGTACATTGGATGTACTGGACAGACCCTACTAGGATATTCAATTGCTTGTCACAATGTGAATAATCCTTGTAAGCACCAAGTGGCACATGTCCTTTGACTTGAGATCACTTGTGTTTCTAAATGATGAATGTCATTATTTTGAGGTAGTTCAATATCATTTGAAACATAGTGATTATAGACTATCTTGGATAATGAGCATGAGTCAGGTTAGGACACTAGTGATAGATAAAGGATTGCCGTCTCCTTGTTCAAGGAGTGAGATGTTCTAAAGGGCCCCCCTGTACGAGATGATTGAGATAGTGTATGGCCATACCCAGATGACTATGTTCATCTGATCTAATCATGCTCATCGTATTGGAGTTACAGGCTTGACATGCTTGTCCAATAAGAACATCCAGTGGCAAAGGAAACATGTATGCCTTGTGAAGTGGATTCACACTTATGCTGTGGTTTGGGTGTAGTCTTGGAAGACTCTTTCCTTTATATCGGGAGACAATGATGTGTTGCTAGATACCCCTCACTGATCGTGATAACGTGAGTTGTCGTTACCGACATTTAAAGGAAACCCTTAGGGTCGCACAATTTGGTGATATGACTTACTTGAGTCAGATCGGGTGGACTGGATTGTTTTGATTCAGTTTAAAGGAGATTAAACTCTGATTGTAAGTGAGATCCAGTCTGATCATGTTTGATTGATTAGGGCTTGAGATCGGTAAGCTTCGATCGGGAGTGTGGATGCTGGATCGAAGAGATCAAGAGCATCAAAAGATGAACGGTCAGATTTTGAACCTTAGGGTTTAATTTGGTCTGAACCGATTCTTGGGCTGATTTGGTTTGGTCATTGGACCAATTAAATTGAACCGGCTCATATGTGAGCGCTTGGTTCATTTGAGAGGAGAGCTAAGCGTTTGGTTCACTTCATGTGAACGCATAACGCATGCTTTGAAGACTTGCCAATTTTGGCATGTCGGTTTAGCAAATGTGATGAATGTTGACACATTTCGATCACAAGGTTTTGCTAACGCTCATCTCCCTCTTGGCTCTTGACGAGACACACATCCTTGGGTGGTGTACGTTGACGAGGAGAAGCATCGGCCAAGAGAGACTTCATCATCTCCTTCCATTCGACAAGGAAGCTTGGGTGCCTTGCTAGCACAAGTGACGCCAAGCAAGTAAGAGATCTTCACCTTGTGTGTGAACTTTTGGAGGAGACCAAAGTTGCTCTCTTCTTCCAAGCCGACATCCAACTTCATGGCGTTGGTATAATCCCTTTAAAGATCCTTTCGCTTATACATAAGTTAACCATATGATCTACATGCGGTCTTGAGGGTGACACCCCTTAAACTAGCATATGCGCCGCCCCCTTTAGGGTTTCACCCTTTGCGCCTCCCTCTTGAAAGGGGTTTTATCCGCTTGCGCTCCCCCTTGAAGGGGACCCAACAGGCAGTGCTGACCAAATGTCACCACAAGCAGTGAGTGGCACCTAGCAGTGCATCGCTACTACCCAAGTCATCAGAATGGATATCGACATCAACATCCCCATCATCGTAACTCGGTACAGATGCATTACAGTCTCTTTGCCGAACTGATATCCGATTGGACAAGTGTGTCACCACTTGTTTTCATCCAATCACATGGCTATGACTAAAACAGGTTCTTACCTGGGTATGGCCATACACTCTCAGTCATAGAACCATAGAGGAGCTCCATGGATATCATACTTCCCTAAGGAAGGGGCAAATCCTCTGTCTGTCCATTGACCTTCTCATATGGGTCGTGACATGCTCAATGACAACCGTTATGACCTCCCAACTACGGCGAGGTGTTAAGTTGTATCAAAGCAAGTTCCTAACCATATAGAATGGTCAATGACCTCAAGTCAAGGGATCAATGCATCTCCTCTCACTTGTGAGGATAACTCATGACACCAAGTCATAGCCTCACAGCGGGTCTATCCAGTATATCCTCTAATGATATACCCATGTGTCTGCGTCCTAACCAGCCCACATACTAGTCTCACAAGTACCATAGCTGTCCCATATCCACTAAGGTACATCGACTGGGGATTATAGTTCGAGCACAGATCCAATCTGTCTCCAGGGACATTATCATGTTAGTACATATGCGCAGATGTAAACAAACATAGATAATGACAATGCCAGAATGATATATAAATATCAAAGTCAAGTAGTACATAAGTTGACCAAAACTAGGTCCTAGGGCATATACACCAACAAGAAAATATGGTGTTAACCATAGAGTTGCAACACCTTATCATCCCCAGACAAGTGGACAAGTTGAGATATCAAATAGAGAAATTAAGAGGATTTTGGAAAACACTATGTCACGAACAAGAATGGACTGGGTTTTCAAACTCGATGATGGGCTTTGGGCATACAGGACTACTTACAAAACACCGATAGGTATGTCTCCTTTTCAGTTGATTTATGGTAAATCATGTCATCTTCCTGTAGAGCTTGAGCACAAGGCATTCTAGGCAATCAAAGCATTAAATTTTGACTTGAAGAACGCGGGAGAAAAGCAAAGGTTATAAGTAAACCAGTTTGATGAGATTAGACTCTCTGCTTATGAAACACCAAAATTTATAAAGAGAGGACCAAAAGGTGGCATGATCGACACATACTTAGGAAGGAATTCCAACCAGGTGACTTTGTTCTTTTGTTTAATTCAAGATTAAAACTTTTTCCAGGTAAACTTGAGTCTTGATGGTCCGGCCCTTTTCCGGTACGGAAGACTTATCCCTATAGAGCTGTGGACATATGGAATGAGAAAACAGGGGAATTTAAGGTTAATGGTCAAAGGATAAAACATTATTACAAAGAAGAATAGAACAAAAAAATGATGAAATTGCAACTTGAGGAGCCTCAATCAAATTTGAGGATAGGACGGTCCAGCTAAGTGACCTAAAATTAGCGCTTCTTGGGAGGCAACCCAAGCACCCTTTGAAAAAAAGAAAATAAGGTGCCGTGATTTATATCACGCCCGTATTCTGGAGCATTTCCTTGGAACAGAAAGTTTCATGGGGGTGCCGTGGAAAATTGCACGGCTGTGATTCTATCCAGATTTTGCATAGAAAGTTTCACGAGTGGTGCCGTGGAAAATTGCACGGCCATGATTCTATCCAGATTTTGCACAGAAAGTTTCACGGGGGAACGGTGAATTATTCCATGGCCATGATTTTATTCGAGTATATATTAACCACAATCGTGTTTCTAGGGTTTTTAACTGTGGTACACTCACATTTGCGCCAACTCTTTGATTCAAGTTTTCTCCTACCTACAAAAGCTTTCGGCGACCTCCTTCAGTGAAGTTTCCGTTGTCTTCGACCAAGATTCCGGTGTCTTGGAGCATCATTCATTTCAAACGGTGTTTTTTTTTCGTCATTGTCCACCGGAGCTCATTTCTCATCGATTCGTGATTTGCTGGAGCCACACTTGCTTCCAGAACTTTGTTTGTAATAGAAGAATAGTCCTAAGGAGTTTCATACATTGATTTTTCCCAGAGGTACCAGATTGAAGCATCATACTTAGGACATTTTCAGCTCTGCTTCGATGCTGGTAACACATTTTGTTTCCAGTCTTCTTCTTTATTTGAATACATGATGACACCAAAATTTATCGTAATTTCTATGCCATTTTGTTGATGGTTTTGTGTCATATTCATAGACTTTGCTTATTTTTATGCCCTTTTTATCAATATTTGCGGAATCTACACTTTTTTCTATTTTTAATGATTTTCAGGTAAAAAGGCATGTTTTTCAGTCGATTTTGAGCAATCCAAGTGCATAATTGAATTCAGAACATCGAAAGAAGATCACACATCAAATTTCAGAAGATTTGGAGCTTCATAGAAAATTACGGCACCTCCAATATATTCTTTACGGTACCGTAATTTGGAGGTTTTTCGGACAGAGAATCTCATATGATTATGGCACTACCGTAAACATCTTTTCGGTGCCGTATTTTGGAGAATTTTTGATCAGAGGATTGATGGAGATTATGGTACTACCGTAAGGAACCTTACGGTACCGTATTTCAGGTCGATTTTCAACCCAAAAGATTTTGACATTACGGTGCTACCGTAAAGAACGTTACGGTACCGTAATTCCAGAAGATTTCAAGCCGAGACCTCACTGTCCAGATTATGGCACTGCCGTAAAGACCATTACGGCCGTAATCACATTGCTGCTCGCGACTTTCCTGGTCAACTCCGAAGCCCAATTTTTGCATGGTTGATTGCAGATGATCCAGGCCCTTATATTCGAAGCAATAAGAAGGAGAAATGAAGCCATCGGCGAGACGAAGCCAAGCACAACAAAAATCCTAATTTTCGTTCACCATAGAGAGAGAAATCACCTCACATGCCGCCGCCCTAGGTTTCACTGCTGGGAAGCGTACAATGCATCTCCGGCCGTGAAATTTGAGTGGAAGCTACGCATAGAGGGGGAGAAGGAGCACCTAAAGTTTTAACGTGATTGGAGATCAGACGGAGGAGAAATCACCAGAAAACTGAGCGCCGCCGATGTTCGCCCAGATTACGGCCGTAAACTTCTTTACGGCCGTACTGTAATTTTCACTCTTCCTCTGTTTTGATTTTCTTCATCATGAATCATTATAATCTTCCTTCTATGATAGCTTAAACCTCTTTTGGGACATGGGGGAGTAATTCACTTG
This sequence comes from Costus lasius, assembly GCA_027563935.2. Lineage (NCBI taxonomy): Eukaryota > Viridiplantae > Streptophyta > Magnoliopsida > Zingiberales > Costaceae > Costus > Costus lasius. Next base: position 87,345,662 of record CM050450.1, on the reverse strand, counting down.
AGTTTTAATGACTAGAAGACTATCTTTTCTATTGTTTCATCTTGTTTAATCTTAGCATGATGATTTTACTCATGTGATGTTTTGTTCTTAGACTCTCCTTAGATCTATATTATTATTTATGTTTTAGAATTTTCACTATTGACTGAAAAGTAATTGCTTAAGAATTTGGAACCCTAGAATTGCATGATAGGAACCCTTTTTAGGTTAGTTCTTGTTTGTTTGATTCTAGTAAACTAACTGCCACGATAATAATATAAATCTAGGATTGAGTCTATGCTTTCAGACGTGGAGATCTTGTGCGAAAGCAAAGATCAGAACGTTAGAGAACCTTGAGAAAAGCTAGTGTCGAGATTCGGATGCACGAAAGTGATCCTTGAAATTCCACTAGAGATTATCGACTTAGAACTCGGATGCACGAAAGTGATCCTTGAGTTCTCAGTTTGATGATTTACTTATTGTTAGCGTTGGGACGACTCTTGCGCGAGAGCGAAGATTTATCCCTGCATGGTTGTCTCCACGAAGGTGAGATAATCCTTTTATTCAAGTAAATTGCATCTTTGTCGTGATGAAATTAGACTGATGAAATCTCTATTCATGTCTAGTCATAAAAATTAAAGTGAACGAAACCCTAGTCCCAGCTTCTCTCTCTGATAATTCTGTTTTAGCGCTTTGGTCTTCGTTTACTAGTTTGCACTCTTTCGATTGCCTAGATAGTGAAAAATCAATTATTCAGTACTTAGCAACATAGGTCCCTGTGGATTCGATACTTTCTTTATTACTTCGAGTATCCGTACACTTGCGGACACAACAATACATCAGTATAATTGAAATGGCACCAAGGAGAAAATAAGTTGTGAGCAAGGGAAAGGGAAAAGCTCTAGCCACTACTTCAACACCACCACCTTCTCAAAATCCATATGGTATTATCTTCAGAGATAGTGCACAAGAAGTAAGATTCAACAATCTCCTTACAAGACGCATCATTAAGACCTAATATGCGGATAGATGCACAATAGAGCTCCTCGATTTTTATGAAGATGTTACATGGATGTTTAAACTAATTTTGGCAGGGGGATTCTTCCAAAGTCACCACCCGACTTACATTCCTTTGGTTTTAGAGTTTTTGAGCAGCTTAGAAGTTGAGTTACACTCATATCGCAGTAAGGAGGCGGAAGGTCGCTTTACTTTCCGCCTTGGAAATATTGAGAGGAGCTTCATGCTCCAAGACATTAGAGCTGCATTACAGATACCTAGAGGAGGAGAGACGTACCCATCATGGGGATATATTGAGAATGCCTTCTGGAGTCAGATCACAGCAAAATATCATTTCTTCGCAAAGAATGCAAGAGCCTCAAGCATCTCCAACCCTTGCATCCGATACGTTCATAGAGTTCTTTCACATACCATCTTTGGACGAGGTAAAAGCGATGGTATGGTTCGACAATCTGAACTCTATTTTCTATGGAGCATGTTGCATGGATATCCATTAGATGTAGCATATTTCTTAGCGAAGCATTTTGATAAGATTGCACGTGCAAAGAGAGGCGCTATTGTGATAGGAGGTTTCATTACTCCTATTGCGCTCTCTTTGAACGTGGACCCATATGGGTTGGAGATGGCAAAAGGAAATCAAAGATTGGATATTGAATCCTGTATTGCTATAAAGATGATAATTAGGGAGGGAGAAACATATTGTTTAATTTTAGGACCAAACTCTCCAACTCTGCCACTGCCGAACAAGGAAAGAACTACAGTCCAAAATCAAGCAAATTGGAAAATTCCTCCTGGTGCAACTACTAGAGATGCCCCTAATCCACTTGATTTAGTTAGCCTCCACCTTCTCTTGGAGGAACTGGTTTTGATGGGATGAATGATGAATCACCTCCACCTAGAGCTGGTTGTTCTTCTCAAAGAGCAACACAGCCTACTATGAATTGGTCCACTGCTTAGGATGAAGGATTTCACGCTTTATCTGCGGAAGTATACCGACAGGGACGCCTCTTGGAAAGGGCACTTGATTTTATTTAGGATGTGCGCGATGATGTTCATGTTATAAAGAAATTTCTGCAGGAACAATTCTATTCTAAACATGAGGGAGATCTGGATGAGCCCATGGGAGATGCTGACCCTAATGAGGAGCAGGATGAGGAGACCAATACCGATGCAGATGATTAGTGTTTTGTGAGTATCCCTTTTTCCTATCTATACTTCATTGCTCTTATACATCATTGATGATGCATATCTTTTTGTAGGAAAGGGTGACATAGTCATGCCTTTTATGTCTGGTGCTCCTTGATTTCATATTTTATGTTTTTATGTGTTTTGGTTCTTGTTCGATTTGGTTGTATTTGGATATTATGAGATTTAGGTGCTAAGTCAATGCTTTGTTTATTTATGATGTTATTGGGCACCACATGTGGGTGCAATGCAATGAGGATTGTATGACTATAATACTCTTGGATGAGTGTTTATTTTTCTAAGGATGTGGTTTTTCTTGAATGAGAGGTTTTTCATGGATTAATAAGTTTCTTTGATAATGTGTGGTACTTCTCTTTGATGATGAATGATGTGCATTCTGTTATTCAAATTAAGGCAATGCTTGTGGATAGAAATATGCTTCTTATGTTGAGTTTATTTCTTTAATATATATCCTCTCATTTTAATTTTTCATCGAGTGATGCACGAGATTTTGGTAAATATGTTGTTTGAGGAATGCAATTTGAGGGTGAAGCATTATTTTTCGAATAAAATGAGCATATGAGTATGATTTGCTGGAATGACATTGATTGATTAGCCTAAATTGATGTTTGACTTATTATGTTATTTGTTGGTAAGAAAGAATCCAAAATCCAAAAATATATATAAAAAAAGGGAGAATGACTCCTCTACTTGGCACTACGAAAAATTGGCAGTGGTACCGAAGACAAGAGTTGAATTCCAAAATAAAAGTATCTTGGGCCATGAATCTCAGTTCTTCTGGCCAATAAGATATGAGTTCTAATACATTAGCTAAGTGGTTAGTGTACTCTAAACTCGTCACCAGAAAAAAGATGGTATTCGATTTAGAGAATGTCAAAAGCATATAAAAAGATAGTAAAAAAATGCGTGGATAAAAAGATTTTGGATATCCTATTCCTATAAACAAAAGTATTGTAGATTTAAACTGAGATGGAGGTGAACTCATGAGATTGAGATTCTATTTATTATGCAAGTTGCGAAGTTTTATTTGATTAAGATTGTGGATCTTAAAGATTAAGTTATGAGAATGGAGTATTTATCTGAATTTTATGTAACATAAGTTGGAAATTTTTTATGAGTGATTATGTTTTAGAAATTTATTTTACATAAGAAAGTTATATTTCCTATGCTCAACATTGTACTTTGATTCCTATTTTGAGTTCTTAGGGGCAAGGTTTGAGCCTTATGTATATTAATGACTCAAAAATTCATAGTAAATTTTATATTAATTATGTAGTATATTTGAGTCATATTTATGCTCTTTTGCTTGTTTTTAAATTTATTTAGTCAATTATTTTGGAATCTACACCTCATCTCATTTTTCTCATATTTCAAGGAAAATGACCAAGGTTTTGATAGATTTTGAAGCATCCGAGTGCACGTATGAGTTCCTAACATCGAGATGAAACTGCCCATCAATTTTTAGACAAAATGGAGTATAAATGAAGAATCATGGCCCTGCCATGATTATAATCATGGTCGTGATCTGAAGAGAACGTGATTAAAATCACTGCCGTGATTATTTTATTTGGTGCTAAGTTCCGAAAGTTCACAGAAAGAATCACGGCCCCACCGTTATTATTTTCATGGCCGTGATTTCATGGAAATTTTCCAAAGAGAGTTTCATAGGCATGTCGTAATAAACATCACGACCGTAACTTTCTTCTAAATTACACAGAAGGAATCATGGCCCTGCCGTGATTATAACCATGGCAGTGATTCTTAATGAGCCGCCGCCGTGTTGCCCGAATCTTTTGCCGCTGTTACTGTAGCCGAGAATTGTGAATCCAAATTAAGGAGATTTAGAACGCGATTTGAAAATCAAAAAGAAGGGGAATGATCTATAAGAGGAGGAGAAGATTTCAAGCCGGAATCCCTAATTTGGATCAACCACAGAGAGAGAGATCGAGAGAGGCACCGATGCAGTATGGTTCCTCGTTGGGAAGCAACCAGACCATCTTCGGTGACCAAATTTTCAAGGAAGGTGCCCTTCTTGAAGGAGAACATACACAGAAAGTTTCAGATCAAAAGGAGTTCGATTGGGGGAGAAATCAGCAAAATCGTGGACATAGCTACTATTCATCATCAAAATGAGAAGCTGTTCTTCATAGAAATCACACACTGTGAAGTTTTTCACACCCCTGTGAAATCAGTAAAACTATTTTTTTTACCCCTTTTCGAATTTTGATTTTTCTAAAATGAATTATTATTGTATTTCTTCCATCATGATAGCGTAAAATCTTCTTTTGGGACAGAGGAAGTAATCTCCTTAATTTCTGAAATGACTAGATAACCCTTATTTTGTAAGTTGTTCTTTGAATGATAATTTTACTTTTGTGATCATTAACTATAAAAATTTCTAGTTTTAAAATATTGACATATTTTTTAGAGTTCATAATATGGACCGAGAAGTGATTTATGAACTCGGAACCCTTAAATTGTGGTATTTAAGAACTTAAGTTATGAGAATAGATTTGTTCTAAAATCCTGATTGTTTATGCTTATTTACATGTTAATATTTTGACCCAGGCATTTTATTGATTTAGACATGATAATATGAACCAAAAGGAGATTTTGATTGTTAGAAACCCTTAAAGTAAAACCTATAAAATTAAGATACGAGAGTATTTAATTTTACTTGAGATTTTGACTTTAGAAATTAAATTTATGAGAGTAGATTTAATTATTTAGTCTGATTTGCTTTTATTAAACATTGAGTAGTAAGTCACGAGAGTGAAGACTTGCTTAGTGTAAATTGTTCGTTCGAGAGAAAGCAATTTTCTTTTTAAGTAAATTTTATCTTTATCATGATAAGAATAAATTGATAAACATTTATTTATGTCTAGTCATGGAAATTAAGGGGGATGAAACCTTAGTCCCAACTTTCTCTCTCTAAAATTTACAACAGTTTTCGATCGCTTGCTTTTGTCCTATTCTATCGCTTATCGTCTGCTTATCTAGTGAGAACTTAATTATTTGGTACTTAACACGTAGGTCTCTGTGGGTTCGATATCTTTTTATTACTTCGACGTATCCGTACACTTACGGACACATCACCTCTCAAGTGCACGATGAATCCTCCCAGACCTATGTGGGACCTATGTCTAAGCCTCCAGTTGCCTAGCAACCAATGCAAGTGGCTCAGGTTCCATCTCAGTGTGTTGTGGTTGCACTTGGACCTCATCTAAGTCAAACTTCCTCCCACTAACTTCTTTTATGAGAAATTCCTTCTCTAGAAAGACAACACCTCGAGCAACAAAAACTTTGTTCTCGATGGGAACATAGAAGTAGTATCCTTTTGTTTCCTTAGGATACCCCCCACAAACACGTATTTATCATATCTGGGTTCTAGTTTGCCATAATCCTAACGTTTGACACAAACCTCACATCCCTAGACTCTGATAAAAGAGAGATTTGGGCATCTCCCACTCCATACCTCATATAAAATCTTTAGAGTCACTCTTAGATGGAACATTATTCAGTATGAGAGAAGCTGTCTCAAGTGCATGGCCCCAGAAAGAGGGTGGTAGAGTTGCATGACTCATCATAGATCGAACTATGTCCAACAAAGTTTGATTTCTCCTATGAGATACACCATTCCATTAAGGTGTTCCAGGAGGAGTGAGTTGGGATAGAATCTCTCACTCTCTAAGATAGTCAAAGAACTCACCGCTCAAGTACTCTCCACCACGATCTGATCGAAGAGTCTTAATAAATCTACCAAGCTAGTTCTCTACTTCATGTTTGAACTCCTAAAATTTCTCAAAGGATTCGGACTTATGTCTCATCAAATAGACATAACCATATCTACTGAAGTCATTAGTAAATGTGATAAAGTAGTTGTACCCTCCTCTAGCTTATTTACTGAATGACCCACACACATCGCTATGTATGAGATTCAATAAACCCCCTTCCCTCTCACCTATCACCTATCTTGGTGAAGGGCACTTTTGTCATCTTCCCTAATAAACAAGGCTCACAAGTATCAAACTCCTCCAAGGAGGTTGAATCTAACAATCCATTTGCATGGAGTTATTGAATGCTATTCTTGTTTATATGGGTAATCGACAATGCCAAAGGTATGCACCAACTGAACCACTTAGTTTGATCCTTTTATGATTTATGTTACAAATAGAGTTATCCATGTTTAAGACATATAATCTATTGCATAAAGTACCCTTCCCATAAAACACATTTGCAAATGAAAAAGAACAGGAGTTCTCTTTTATTTCAAACTTAAATCCCTTCTTTGTTAAACAAGGAATGGATACAGTGTTTTTGGTAAGAGATGGTGCATAATAGCAATTCTCTAACTCTAACTGAAGTCTAGAAGGCAAGGAGAGCGTCAAAAGTCCTACAGTAACAGCAACAACCCGTGCCCCGTTTCCAACTCATAGGTCAATTTCTCTAGGCCGCACTAATCCACTTTTCTTGAGCCCTTGCATATTTGTACAAATATGAGCTCCACATGTGGTATCCAATACCCATGCCATAGACATAGAAAGGTTGATTTCGATAATATAAATAACTGAGCTAGAAGACGAAACCTTGCTTCTCTTCTCCTCGTTCTGAAGTTGCATGCAGTCTTCTTTCAAGTGGCCCTGCTTGCCACAATGTAAACACCTATCTTTCCTTGTCCTTCTCACTTTTATTTTCAATGCTTTGGTCAAGCCCTTGGGCTTACCAGTGCATTGAAGGACTGCTTTAGAGGTGTCATAACTTTCTATTTTAACCTGTCCATCGAAGAGCTGCTTTAGATTACGAATAATCTTATAAGCATTCTGCTCTTTATGTTGCCTTTGAAACTCAGGCGACATGTTGGCTAGCATCAGACAAGCTACCTCTGAAGCATCCTTTTGATGCTTATGAAAGCATCCCTCTCAGCCGCTAAGGCTAAGTGTGAAAGGGGTTCAGGAATACACTGCTCAAGGACATACAGCTTCCTCTCCAGCTTGAGGACTATCCCCAAGTTCTGATACTATTCCATAAAGTTGGATCCAACCAACTTATCTTTTTTGAAGACAGATCGTAGTGACCATCTGCTATTGTTCGTAGCCATTGATCTACAACAACCAATAAAGCATATTAGTACTACTTTGAATCATTTAATCTGGACTTGTTTTAAATGATCATGGCTCCCACTATTTTAATCGAATTGACAACCCATAAAGTCAATCAGAAAATGTGAGATTTCCTAGTGAGATGGTATCCTTATTTCACATGAGTCTTCGCATCCCACGATGGTGGGATGAGATGCATAAAGTGACTCATGCTTCTTAAGGTCGGCATGCCAGCTGATTGCACTTAGCAATTCCCCTTATTGAGACAGTCTAGGCATTTCATGTCCAGCGAGGGCTGGATACAGCATGAAACCCTAACCTCTCAATGCTGCCTCTAGAGTTCCATCATGTGGCCACCACATTTGAAAAACAAGTTAAGTCTATCATGACCGTTATGCCCAGGGCCAACAAATTTCCTTGCGAGGGCATGTCCAGGTTAAAATTGAACTGGGAAAATCATTGTCACCATATGCTTTCTAAAGATAAGTGGGTGTGTCCCACGATAGTGGGAAACAGTGCACAACACCACTGATCGATAGCTTGACGAGGGCTATGCGTCAGAAGTCTATTCCAGACTTGATATTATTTTGAGGTCTCATCCTCATAGTTTTATCTCTTGTATAACATTACAGGCATGCAATCCTATAATGATAACAAATTGATAAAACACATACAGGCATACTTTAACAGAAATGAAAAGTAGTAAACAAGCGATGTGGTCATAGCCTAATCAACACATTGAACCATCACATGCCAAAGGATGTTCAATGCTTAACCTAGGTGACAAACCCCAACCAGACCTAATCTAGCCGCCACTAAGCTTTATCTTCAAGTGCAGCTCCAAGGTCCTTCACACCAAGGCATAGCACACAAACCCTAGAAGCACATGCAAGATGCGCCCTAGAAGGCTCGGCCAAGACCTTGGTGGCTCCTTCATGCATGATGCGCCATCATGCTTGTGCCAAGAGGGATAGCTCACAAATCCTATGGTTCAGCCAAGCCCTTACTTGCACCACCAAGCAAGATGCGCCATCATGGTTCATGAGCCAAGATGCAAGCTCCATGAGGGATGCACCCCTAACCTTTTTTGTACGTTTACAAAACAAAAAGAAAAAGTGGCACATAGGCCTCACACACAATACATCACAGGCATACAAGGGGCTTGACTATGACCACAACACGATGCACGATCAAGATATCTATCTCATGCTTTTCTATATGCTCATTAAAACATAAAACTTTAGTTTATTTTCTCAGCAACCACAATCAATCACCAATCAATTTTTCATGATTTTTAACCTCTCTAAGGCCCTTTCAAAGGTGCGCCAACTTGCTATCCACAAGTGGACAACATATATGTGCCACCTTAAAGCACCTATGATGCAAGAGCAACCGAGCTCATGGGTACACTTGGGGATGGCCCAAATCCCCTGAAAGGAACTTGGGAAGACTCCCCAGGACGTGGGGAAGAGACGGCCAGAATTTCAACACGATCAGAGTTCACTAGACCCAGGCACAGCCAGGCCGTGCGCCCAGACACGGTCGCCCCGGGACGCGAACGCCAAGCATGAGCGTGACTCCAAGCACGGGCAAGCCGTGTCCGCTTATGTGGATTTCAACGATGCCAAGCACGGGCGCGACTCCAAGCACGGGCAAGCCGTGTCCGCTTCTGTGGATTTCGGTGACTCTGAACATGGCCGTGCCCACCATCACAGCCAAGCCATGTTCGCCCCTGGAGATCCATTTTAGCCTCGACGACCCCACTTCGATGTGCACCGCCCTCCCTACCATGTTGCTCCACCCCATGAGGAGTCAAGGGAGCTCAACAAAGTGGAAATCCGGCGATCCCAATGCCAAAGCAAGCCTTCGGACCGCTTCTTGGGCGCCACTAGCTCTCTCCCCATCCGCACTGACGCGGCGCCACCCAAGGGAAAGTCCCCTGAAGATTTTACTCCAAGTGGGCCGCTCAACCTCGTCAACAACACGGCCCAAGAGCGAGCCGCGACGGTCGTTGCCCAGCCCACAACATTGAAGTTTTGCTGCCTCATCGCTGTGTGTTCGGAACGCGTCTAGACCACGACCATACGAAGATGCGGAATCACGCCACCTACCCCACAAAATATTAGTTAGGAGTTTGTTATATTTTGTCTTTAGTCGCAGCTTGACCACTTTAGTGGCCTGCGAGAGTAGTTGGTTTGTTAAAGTAGTTCATCCTTTATGCGTTTTGTTTGTTCCCACCCCTCTATTCTATAAAAGAGGAGGTTGGGCTGTAGGGTTCCTTAGTTCTCTTGGAGTGGAGAGACCTCCTGGTGAGTTAGAGGCGCCAGCATTTGTAGAAGTCGAGCCGGAGCCTCGCCTTCGTCGTTGTTCGGGTCGAGGACGCCTCGATTCCATGTTGTTTCCCGCTTTTAGTTTGAAGTAAATCCCACCCTTCCAGTGGGTCAGGTTCGCCTGTTTCTCATTTCCATTGTGTGTTTCTTCCCTATGATTCTCTCCTTTCACCCCACGTCGTTCCCTCTTCGGAAGCATGGTTGGTTCTTGTGTTCTTTGGCTTGTTTTCAGCTACAAAGGCCGGCGAGCTACGTCCTACGCATTCGCTGTCTCTCACGTGGCTGAGCTTAACGTGCCAAGTGAGTTGCGAGGATTGCTTAAAATTTGCTTTGAGGTTAGTGTGTTGCGTTAATAGTTGGGTGTCGTTGCTTTTCATTCGCATTAGTGTTGCCCTAATCGAACTCGTCACCATTTTCGTCGTGCTTTCTACCGGTTTCTCCTGCACTTTCCGAAGCGTTTTTCCATCCCTCGTCTCACGACCCTCTCCCGTTTTACATGCATTGTGTAAAATCCCTAGAGTACAGCTTAAGGACCCTCCCTCCTATTAGGCGCTACATCAAATCTGGTATCAGAGGGCGTTGCGCGTTCGATTCTTATCGAGCGCACGATCCCCTTCATCGCATTGCATATTTCTACATTCCTTCAGTGTTTTCAGCATCTCGCATCTCCCTTGTTTGTGCATGGTGACTACGAGGTCACAAGTTATGTCATCCCAATACCCCGACACTATTCCTGAAACCCAAGAATCAGTCCAGCCTTCGGAAGGGGCTAACTCCCATCTAGAGTCCTTGGGTGCGCTAGAGGCGCGAATTGATGCGTGGATTGATGCGAAGCTTGCTGCGTTGTCCACACACGTGGACGCCCAACAAGCCCGTACCGATGCCAAGTTTGATCAAGTTATGAATGGACTCCAACACCTCATTAGTCGCCTTGGGCCCACGGAGCATGAGCACCCGCACTCGGCAAACCCTCCGGTGTCCGCTAACCCAGCCCTTACTCGAGAGTTACCCCCTGTGGCCGCCCCTATCCGGCCGCGTGCCCACGAGGAAGATTGGGGCTGGACCCGAACATTCGAGGCCCCTAGGAATCCCGTCCTCGGAGATGAGCCACTAGATGACGATGATGTATGGGCCCGCCCAAGGCCCGCAGCCCAACAGCCGCTTCGGCCACGCTTGGGTTGCACCCCTAACCCCAGCCCCCACACGAGTTGAGCGTCCCCAGGTGGACGACAGTTTCCTTCGCTATGTCCGGCACACCCCTGCGCCTTTCAAGGGTGGCCTTGACCCTACTGAGTTCCTCGACTGGGTCGCGTCCGTTGACGCGTATTTTGATCTCACCCGAGTCCCCCCCGACGCCCGAGTGTGGTATGTGCGCACCTTGCTAGTGGGCCCTGCACGTTTACATTGGGAAAACGTGGAGCGCCAGAATGCGCAGCAGGCTTTACCCCCGATCACCGAGTGGGCGGAGATGTGTTACAACCTCCGTGAGCAGTATGTCCCTGCCTCGTATAGGCAGCGTCTTCTTGACTAGTATAGTCGACTCCACCAGGGTTCCAGTACCGTCTCACCTTCGAGACGCTCTAACTCCGTTGCAACTTGCAAGAGGACCCCGAGCTGTCCTTGTCCAAATTTAGGAATGGCCTCCACGCTGAGATCCGTCGAGCCCTACCTGCGTATGGTTCGGAGACTTTTGACCAAACTTTCCAGCGCACTCGAGACATCGAGCAAGATCTTCCCGCCGCTGCAAGGCATGTCGACCTGTTTCCCCTGCGGCACCCCCATACGGGTGGTCCCCCGCACCCTCACCCGCAACTTGAGCGTCCGGAGCCTCGTCCGGACCCACGACCCGTGCCCTCGACCCATCAGCCCCCTAGGCGTCCACCCCTTGAGGCTACGCCCTCTCGGCCCACTTGGGAGGAGAAGGGCAAGGCCCTGATGGTTGGCACCTCGGGTCGCATTACTTGTTATAACTGTCGCATTACCTATTATAACTGTTTGCAACCGAGTCATATGTCGTGAGAGTGTCCGAAGAAACAAGCCCGAGTTGACACGGGTCCGGCTCGTGTCGCTACCATAACCCCGGCTGAGCACGACATCGAGGCGGAGTGTTACACTAGCGGCGAGGAATCGGGTCCGTCTGCACTCGTTGTTCGTTGCACCCTAGTCCAGCCCGCGCCTACCAAGGATTGGTAGTGCTCGGGCATTTTCACTACTTACATTAAGTGCAATGGGCACTCGTGTAAGATTGTCATCAACGGCGGAAGTAGCTTGAAAGTGGTCTCTCGGACCGCGGTCACACGCTTCGGCCTTCCCCTTGAGCCCCATCCGAGACCCTACTCCATTGCTTGGGTCGATGCCACGAGCCTCCCGGTCACACACCAGTGTCACTTTCCCATCGCGTTTGGGAACTATCATGAGAAGGTCTTGTGTGACGTTGCGACTATGGATGTCGCCCACGTCCTCCTCGGCCGCCCATGGCTGTACGATAGGGACGTAGTTCATTATGGTCGGTCGAACACCTATGTGTTCGACCATGATGAGCAGAAAATTTGGTTGATTCCAGCTCTGCCTAAGGTACTCCGAGCGTCCACTTCTAAGGGTGTGATTACACCGTCAATCCCGGCCCCTCAGCGTGCCCCCATGGTCTCCCTCATGCGCACCCCAGCGTTGGTTCGTGAGGCCCATGAGGCCAAGACTGTCTATGCGCTCATGGTGCGCGAGGTTCAGGATCCCATCCCTTGTCCCGACCCGGCGCCTCCCGTCGAGGTGTCCGCCCTGTTAGCCGAGTTTAGCGACATCAGCCCCGACGACTTACCTCATGGTCTTCCCCCGGAGAGGGAGATTCAGCACACTATTGACCTTATCCCGGGAGCACCTCTCCCCAACTTGCCCCACCATCGCCTTAACCCCGCGGAGCACGCGGAGTTGTAGCGTCAGGTGGATGACCACCTCACGAAGGGGTACATCCGTGAGAGCCTCAGCCCTTCTGCCGTACCCGTGCTACTCACACCTAAGAAGGATGGGTCGTGGCGCATGTGTGTCGATAGCCGCGCCATCAATAGGATCACCGTCAAGTATCGATTTCCCATCCCTCAGCTTGATGATATGCTGGATTTGATTTCCGGCACGTCATGGTTTTCCAAGCTCGATCTTAGGAGCGGCTACCACCAAGTCCGCATCCGCGAGGGCGATGAATGGAAGACCGCATTCAAGACCAAGGACGGTCTTTACGAATGACTCGTCATGCCATTCGGGTTGTCCAATGCTCCATCCATGTTCATGCGCTTGATGAGCCAAGTCCTCCGGCCCTACATGGGCAAGTTTTTGGTTATCTACTTTGACGATATTCTGATCTTTAGCCGGACCCGTGACGAGCACCTGGAGCATCTTCGCTCCACATTTGACCTCATGCGCAAGGAGCACCTCTTCCTTAACATGAAGAAGTGCGCCTTCCTCACTCCTAGCGTGTATTTCCTAAGCTACATCATCTCCGATCAGGGACTCTCCATTGACCCTGCAAAAGTTGAGGCTATTCGTCATTGGCCTAAGCCTCGTTCCATCACCGAGGTCCGCAGCTTCTTAGGTCTAGCGGGTTTTTACCGGCGATTCATGCGGGGGTTCAGCACGATTGCCACCCCCTTGACCCAACGCCTTTCCAAGGATGAGTTTGAGTGGACCGCTGCCACTCAACATGCTTTTGATGCGCTTAAGGACGCCTTGACCACTGCCCCTGTTTTGCGCCTCCCCGACTTTTCGAAGGTCTTTGAGGTTGCGTGTGATGCCTCCGGTTCCGGCATCGGTGGTTCCCTTAGCCAAGAGGGCCATCCCGTGGCCTTCTTCAGCGAGAAATTGAACGCGGTACGACAGCGTTATTCCACGTATGACAAGGAATTCTACACGATCGTGCAATCCCTTCGGCAATGGAGGCATTACCTCCTCCACTGCGAGTTTGTGTTGTATAGCAATCACCAGGCCCTTTCCTTCCTCAACGCCCAAAAGAAGTTGGGCGCCCGCCATGCTAAGTGGGTCGAGTACCTTCAACAGTACTCCTTCGTGATCAACCACAAGGCGGGTAAAGAGAACGTCATTGCGGACGCATTGAGTCGCGTCCGGACCCTTGTATGCGTAATGCGCACCCGTGTCAACACCTTTGACCATGTAAAAGAGGAATACACCATGTGTTCTGACTTTGGTGCCATTCACGCCGCTTTGACCGTGTCCGTTGACCCCGACTCCCCTTATCAGTTGTGCGAGGGTTACTTGTTCTTGGGGAACCGCTTGTGTATTCCCCGCTCTTCGCTTCGAGATCATTTCTTGCTCGAGCTTCACGAGGGTGGCGTCGCTGGCCATCATGGCCGTGACAAAACCCTTGAAATGGCCGAAGAACGTCTCTTCTGGCCCTCCCTTCGAAAGGATGTCGAGCGCATTGTGCGCCACTACGGTACTTGTCAGTTGTCTAAGCCCCAGCCTGCGAACACCGGCCTCTACACTCCTTTGCCGGTGGCCAGCGGCCCATGGCGCGACCTGAGTATGGACTTCGTCCTCGGGTTACCATGGACCGCTTCCCGCTTTGACTCGATCTATGTCATTGTCGATTGGTTCTCCAAGATGGCCCATTTCATCCCTTGTGCACGCACTGCCGACGCGTCACACGTGGCCTCCCTTTTTGTCCGCGAGATCGTACGTCTTCACGGTCTTCCCTCCTCCATCGTGTCCGACTGCAACACGCATTTTGTGAGCCACTTCTGGTGCTCACTTTGGGCCATCTCATACGCTGTGATTCTCTCCTTTCACCCCACGTCGTTCCCTCTTCAGAAGCGTGGTTGGTTCTTGTGTTCTTTGGCTTGTTTTCAGCTACAAAGGCCGGCGAGCTACGTCCTGCGCAATCGTTGTCCATCGCGTGGCTGAGCTTAACGTGCCAAGTGAGCTGCGAGGATTGCTTAAAATTTGCTTTGAGGTTAGTGTGTTGCGTTAATAGTTGGGTGCCGTCGCTTTTCATTCGCATTAGTGTTGCCCTAATCGAACTCGTCACCGTTTTTGTCGCGCTTTCTACTGGTTTCTCCTGCACTTTCCGAAGTGTTTTTCCTTCCCTCGTCTCACGACCCTCTCCCGTTTTACGTGCATTGTGTAAAATCCCTAGAGTACGGCTTAAGGACCCTCCCTCCTATTAGGCACTACATCAACCTATCACCTCAAACAATTTTCATGGGTCTTATGAGCAAGGTCTACCCTTGACTCGCAAGGAGAAGTTAGAATCAATCCAAAACTTAAAGAGAAGATTTGGCATAGATGAACTTACAATTTTTCTAAGTAGAAAAATGGGTGCCATATGCAAATTTTGAAACAAAATTCAGATGGCATGTGAGCATACAATGAAAAGCATAAAACAATGTTCAAGTCCTCCAAGTTGCTCTGATACCACTGTTGGGAAACCCCGGGGATTTGAAAATTTTATAAACATACACAGCGGAAGCAATCCCCGAAATAGGCCGGTGCCAAAAACTCAGAAGATCATGTCATGCGGGGGAATCAACATGGTGAGTTAGAGATGATACCTTGAAGCGAAGCAAAGGGATGTGATGTAGGCGCCCAAGCGTGCACCCTCTGTAGTTTCACACACAACAAACAGTCAAGTTCTCTTCTTCCACGCCTGATGCTAGCCTCAAGAAGAAGAACCATGCCTTAGGAGTTCTCCTCAAGCACTTGTGCCACCAACAATAAGGATGCGCCAAGAGGATAGGGATGATGGAAGATACTGCTAAGGTACCATTCACATTCTGAATTAAATTCAGAATTAACTACAAAATTAAATTCTGAATTAAAGTCTCATTATGGCCCTTAATGGCGTGACTCTTGAAATTCAAATTTAAATTCAAAATTTAATTTACATGATAACTATTGGGCCCAGGCGACTTACACTCATGGCCCATTAGGCCTCACGCCCCATTGGGCTTCATGGCCCATTAGGCCTCATGCACCATTGGGCTTCATCGCCCGTTGGTCCATGCTAGACTTCATTAAGCAAGCTAATTAAGCCATCAGACTCAATCCGATGCAACCCTAGTTAAATATGGCTAATCATGGTTAACTTGGGGTCAACTTGCCAAAAATAAAGTTTAGCTCCAGTAAGTCCCTTCCATCTCATTAGGCACAATGGCGCTGATGAATTCTCCCAAATAGTTCTGAGTTATCCAATAACTAGATCATAAGGCTACTCGATCAATACGAGAACCTGAGTATCAAGTTGTGCGACCCTATAGGTTCCTCTGACGTTGGCAATGATGAACTCAGGTCATCACAAGCAGTGAGTGGCACCTAGCAATGCATCGCTGCTACCCATGTCTTCGGAATGGATATCAACATTGACATCCCCATCATCGCAACAAGATACCGATGCATTATAGTCTCTTTGCCAGACTGATATCCAATTGGACAAAGTGTGTCACCACTTTGTTTTCACCCAATCTCATGGTCATAACTAAATCAGGCTTTCACCTGGGTATGGCCCTACAGAACCAGTACACAGTACCCTTCATGGCCAGACCCTAATGAATTTCATAGGCTGTGATCGTCTCGTCAAAATTCCAGAAGTTAACTTGCATGTCAATCACAGCCATGCTGTGATTATTTTCCCAAGCCATAATTATCTCATGACTTTGTCAAAAAATCCATAGTTCAGATCATGGCCAGACCATGATTACTTTCACAGGCCGTGATGGAAGTCTACTAGAACCTACAGTGTTGATCACAGCTAGCCAGACGATGATTACGATCACGGGTCATGATCGCATCCGCCTCTTCACCTCCCACTGGATTTTCACTCAATCAAAGGCTCTAAAAAATTCAAAAAAATCAGGATAAATTAGAATTCGTAGCCTAAGAGGAAAACAAATTGTTAGGGTATAAAGCCCTCTTTTTCGTGACTAGGCTTGTCCAAGGACCCAAACCAACTTTTCTTTTTTGCAATTTTTTTTTTAAACCGAAAATCGAACCAAGTATTGATAAACCAAATTGAACTGAACCAAAAATATCGGGTTCGGTTCAGTTCAAACTGATTAAAACTAAAATTTCAGCAATTTGTCCACCCAAATACTCTTCCTCATTGTCCAAAAAATACAAAAGGGAAATATCATTATTTAATAATTTGAAAAAAATACAAAAATAAAATAACAAAACGCAGAAACCTAAAATAGAAATAGAGGGTAGAGAGGTGGAACGAGAAGAGGGAGATATGCTGGACTCAAGAGGAGCTCCTTCTCGCATTCGCTGTCACCCACCACGGCGCCCGACACTGGGACTCCATTGTCCTAGAGATCCAGTTGCGAACTACTGCCTCATCACCCCCAAGGCTTCTGCCTATATTTTTGTGATCTCCAGCGGCGCTTCGATGGCAACGATAGAGGAGACAGCGACGTGCATCTTGAAGTGCCACCTTCCGTCTCATGGCTTGAGGGGCTTCGTAGGCTCCGAGTTAGAGATGATTGCGATTAAAGCTTCACAGGTCACAATGTCACATAGCAATTAAAGCAAATTACTAGATTTCGACAGAGCAATTCATGCAAACGTGATGCAAACATTTGACACACATAATATTATTATATGTTTGAGCAATTAATGCAAACGTACTAGGGACTCTACCTCCTTCAAATTATGCTTTAGCTTTAATTGATTTGGGTGCAATTAATGCAGATGAAAATGTCTGACACATGCATAATCGATTTGGGTTCAATTAATGCACGATTAAGAGAGGAAATAAATTCATTTCTATTTGAAAGTTTTGTAAAATTGGTTCGGTTTGGTTTTCACAAATTTTGAAAGCGAAAAACCAAAATTGAACCGATTAAAATTTTTCCCCTTCCAACCTGAACCGAAACGAACTGATTAACACTAAAACCAAACCGAACTACCGAATTCGGTTCAGTTTATAGGGTTGAACCGATTAATGGACAGGCCTATTCGTGATAAAGAAACGGATGATGGAGCATCCTAGGGCGAGAAGACCGGCAACACAAGCTTTTGGAGGTGATTTTTGGGGAGATATCATGATGATTCTTCACCAAACTAGGAGGAAATGTTTGCATCATCTTCTCCTACCTTTTCTTAGTATCTATTTCTAGTTTTATTTGTCGATTTAAGAGATTTGTATCGGATATCATGGTTTTAATAGCTTAAACCTTTATTCGAGACTCGGATGGAGCCCGCTGATTTGATCTATCTTGTGAATTGAGTTATTCTAATGTTAATGAGTTATTTCTAAGCATATTCTATCTTGCTACGTTATTTGTATGATTTTACCTTGATCACGCAATCTTATGCTTTGGACACCACGAGAAGTACCGAAATGAGAATTGTGATGTCAGATCTGCTAGATAGGACTTTTGCATTACTAACATGAAAGTAGTTATGATTCAATTGAGGGTAACATTGTTTATCAATGAACTTAATAGATTTACTTAAATCGATAAGCTAAGAAAGTAGGAGATTGATTTAAGTAGGTACCGGGTTGTGCTACTGAAAGGGGGCAATCTGTACTATAGGATGAACTCCTTATGTCGTAAGAATAAATAATGCATTAGTTTGATTCAGTTCTGCTAGATTAGTCAGTGTGGTGAATTCCGAAGTCCCGATATCTCTCATATAGACACTCTTTACGTTTCTATCGTTGTTATTTCTTGTTTTACTTTTAGTTGAGTTTGACAACCTTATTTCCCAAACACAAAAGTTTGATTGCTTAGCTTCTGAATATCAGAATAGTTGGTACTTGACTCTGTTCCCTGTGGGATCGATATCTTTTGTATCGCTTCGATAACGTCATGCGCTTGCTGTTTGTATTAGGTTTTTGGCACCATTGTTGGGGAGTCTTTGGTCAATATTAACATATTTTTGAAGTTTATTAGACTAAGCATTTTATTTTTCCTTACTCTTTATTTTTATTTTCATTTTAGTGATTTCCTTTTTAAAACTTTATCACTGTGTCTAATCATTTTTATGTAAAGAAGCTTAAGAATAGGTAATCTGTATGAGCTAGATCTTGAAATCAAAAGGACATTTAGGCGAAGGAGAAAACTCAAGCAGCTAAAGGACAAAGAAAGCTAGGGCGGAATGGAGCCCTTACCCTTGAATTTGGACAATGTCCAAGTGCCTTAAGCTGTAGGGAACAATAGCAATAGAACTTTGAGAGACTATGTTGTTCCTTCTATCCAGGGCTTACAGTTGTGCATTGCTCGCCTGAATGTGGAAGCTAATAATTTTGAGATCAAGCCTGCACTACTATCTATAGTTCAGCAACACCAGTTTGGGGGCTCTCCTCTTGAGGACCCTAACATTCACTTGGCCATATTTCCGGAATATTGCGATACTTTAAAAATTAATGGTGTTTCAACTGATGCAATTAGGCTAAGACTATTTCATTTCTCTCTCAGGGACCAAGCTAGGGCATGGCTGCATACTATACCATATCATATTATAGTCTTCTATATTTGGAAGCATGACCCACCCACATGTAGGTAAGTCCACACACATGAGCCGGTCAGGGGGCTAGTTTTGGTGTATATGCCCTAGGACCTAGTTTTGGTCAACTTATGTACTACTTGACATTCATATTTAAGAGTGTCTCTGATACTGAATAATGTTCCATCTAAGAGTGTCTCCAAAATACCATACGAGGTGTGGAGTGGGAGACGCCCTAATCTCACGTTTATCAGGATCTGGGGATGTGAGGCTTATGTCAAACGTCAGGATTCTAGCAAGCTAGAACCTAGATCTGATAAGTGTGTGTTTGTGGGGTATCCTAAGGAAACTAAAGGATACTACTTCTATGTCCCAACCGAGAACAAAGTTTTTGTTGCTCGGGGTGCTGTCTTTCTAGAGAAAGAATTTCTTATGAAAGAAGTTAGTGGGAGGAAGTTTGACTTGGATGAGGTCCAAGTGCAAGCACAAGACAAAGAGATGGAATCTGAGCCACCTGCACCGGTTGCTAGGCAACCTGAGGCTCAGACACAGGTTCCGCGTAGGTCTGGGAGAATTCATCGTGCACCTGAAAGGTATGGGTCGCTACCGACCCAACACGATGGGATCTTCACCATTGAGGATGAACCTAGAACCTATGATGAGGCGGTCAGTGGACCGGACTCCGAGAAATGGCTTGACGCCATGCGATCTGAGATGGATTCCATGTCGGCTAACCAAGTCTGGGATTTGGTTGAGCTGCCTGATGGGGTAAAACCCATAGGGTGTAAATGGGTCTTCAAGAAGAAGACAGACATGGATGGCAAAATAGTTACCTATAAGGGTAGACTAGTGGCTAAAGGATTTAAACAAGTCCACGGGGTGGACTATGATGAAACCTTCTCGCCGGTTGCCATGATTAAATCCATTCGGATTCTGCTTGCTATAGCTGCATATCATGACTATGAGATATGGCAGATGGATGTGAAGACAGCGTTCCTTAACGGGAAGCTGACTGAGGATGTGTATATGTCACAACCTGATGGCTTCATCCATCCTGCAGAGGCTAATAAGGTCTGCAGGCTAAAGAGGTCCATTTATGGATTAAAGCAAGCATCTCGAAGTTGGAATCTTTGATTTGATGAGGCCGTGAGAGATTATGGCTTTATCAAAAGCGAAGATGACGCCTGTGTATACAGAAAATTCAGTGGGAGCTTGGTGATTTTTCTGGTCTTGTATGTTAATGACATACTGTTCATCGGAAACGACATCCCTAGTCTTCAAGCTATGAAGACATGGTTGGGGAAGTGTTTCGAGATGAAAGACTTAGGGGAAGCCGCCTATATTCTAGGCGTGAGGATCTACCGGGATAGATCCAAGAGGCTTCTGGCCCTTAGTCAAAGTACTTACATTGATAAGGTACTGGAGAGGTTCTACATGGAGCAATCCAAGAAAAGATACCTTCCAGTGAGACATGGCCTTACTCTCTCAAAGAGCTAGTGTCCTACAACACAGGCTGAGAGGGATGACATGAGTCGAATTCCTTATGCTTCGGTAGTAGGATCGATCATGTATGCAATGTTATGTACTAGACCAGATGTAGCATATGCTGTAAGCATAACCAGCCGATACCAATCCAATCCAGGTCTACAGCACTGGGTGGCTGTAAAGAACATCCTAAAGTATCTGAGAAGAACTAAGGATTTGTTCTTGGTCTATGGGGGACAGGAAGAGCTCAGTATGTAGGGCTATACTGATGCATCATTCCAATCTGACCCTGACGACTTTAGATCGCAGGCCGGCTATGTGTTCAAGATAAATGGAGGCGCTGTATGTTGGAAGAGCTTCAAGCAATCCACCATAGCAGATTCTACAACCGAAGCTGAGTATGTGGCTGCTTCTGAGGCAGCCAAGGAAGCTGTTTGGATAAGGAAGTTCTTATGTGATCTTCAAGTGGTACCTAGTGCAATGGATCCCATTGAACTCTACTGTGACAACAATAGAGCAATTGCACAAGCCAAGGAACCACGGTCTCATCAAAGATCCAAACACATACTCAGAAGATTTCATCTGATCAGAGAGATCATTGACAGAGGTGATGTCAAGATTAGCAGAGTAGACACAGAGAACAATCTGGTAGACCCATTGACCAAGGCTTTGGCGCAGCAGAAGCATGATGGTCACGCTAGAGATATGGGGTTGAGATTCCTCAACTTCTAGGTCTTAGTGCAAGTGGGAGATTGTTGGTGTATATGCCCTAGGACCTAGTTTTGGTCAACTTATGTACTACTTGACATTGATATTTATATATCATTCTGGCATTGTCGTTATCATTGTTTGACTACACCTGCGATTATGTACTTACATGATAATGTCCCTTGAGACAGATTGGATCTGTGCTCAAATAATTGTCCCCAGTCGATGTACCTCAGTGGATATGGGACAGCTCTGGTACTTGAGAGACTGGTATGTGGGCTGGTTAGGCACGTGGTGCTAACGCAAACACATGGGTATATCATTGGAGGATATACTAGATAGACCCGCTATGAGGCTATGACTTGGTGTCATGACTTATCCTCATAAGTGACAGGAGATGCATTGATCCCTTGACTTGAGGTCATTGATCATTCTATATGGTTAGGGACTTGCTTTGATACAACCTAACACCTTGCCGTAGCTGGGAGGTCATAACGGTTGTTATTGAGCATGTCACGACCCATATGAGAAGATCAATGGACAGACATAGGATTTGCCCCTTCCCTAAGGAAGTATGATATCAATGGAGCTCCTTTATGGTTCTATGACTAAGAGTGTATGGCCATACCCAGGTGAGAACCTATTTTAGTCATAGCCATGTGATTGGATGAAAACAAGTGGTGACACACTTGTCCAATCGGATATCAGTACGGCAAAGAGACTGTAATGCATCTGTACCTAGTTGCGATGATGGGGATGTCGATGTCGATATCCATTCCAACGACCTGGGTAGCAGCGATGCACTGCTAGGTGCCACTCACTGCTTGTGATGACCTCTGGTCAGCACTGCCAGCGTCAGAGGAACCTACAGGGTCGCACACCTTGATACTTGAGTTCTCGTATTGATCGGGAAGCCTTATGATCGAGTTATTGGATAACTCGGATCTAATTGGGAGATTTCATCAGCGCCAATGGGCCTGATGAGATGGAAGAATGTTATTGAAGCCAAACTTCATTTTTGGCAGGTTGACCCGTATTTGACCATGGTTGGTCACATTTGGATTAGGGTTGCATTGGATTGGATCCAAGTGCTTAATCAACCCATGTAATGAAGTTTGGGCTAGCTCATTATCCAATGAGGCCCAATAACAAGTTCTCATGAAGAGATGAGAGGCTAAAAGGGTATAATGGGGAGAAACATGAACCATTAGGCGCCTAGGGGCATAATGGGGTCATGTTGGCGCCTTTGCTTCATTATGGAAGTAAAGGGCGCCTCCCCTCTCTTGCTAGGATGGAATGAATGCCTTTATGGCATTGCTTGAGGCGCAAGGCAAGGCCTTGGCGCACAAGGAAAGGCGTGGGAACAAAAGGAAAGGTTGAATGAGAATTATGGAAATGTCTTGGAGACTTTCCTTGTCTCAAACCTCCTCATCCTAGCCCTACACTTGTCATGATCCTAGCCATTACCCTAACCGTCTCTTGCCCTATAAATGTGACCCTAGTCGCCCCCTCTTGTGTGTAATCAATCCTTGAAGGCGTGAACACAAGGAGAGGGGCAAGTGCTTGGAGCAAGGGCGCATCTTCCATAACCGCAAGCCTCTTCCTCCTTTCCTCTTGGCGCAAAGAGATCTAAGGCTTGGCGGCTTGGGTAGTTTTCCCTCTTCACTTGGCGCATCTTTTCTCTAGGTGGCGCAAGAGAAGTAAAACATCTTCCTAAGGCTTGGATCTTCTTCCCGAGGCTAGCACCGGGCGTGGAAGAAGAGAACTCAAGAGATCCGTGTGTGCGAGACTGCAGAGGGCGCACACTTGGACGCCTACATCGGCATCGCTCCACATTGCTCCTAAGGTACTTACTAACTCATCGTGTCGACTCCCTTGCTTGCGATCTTCACTGGGTTTTTGGGACCGGCCTGTTTCGGGGACATTCTTCCACTGCAAAAAATGTATGTCTATAACTCTGAAAATTGTAAAATGTCCCCGGGGTTTCCCAACAACATTCACTTGGCCATATTTCCGGAATATTGCGATACTTTAAAAATTAATGGTGTTTCAACTGATGCAATTAGGCTAAGACTGTTTCATTTCTCTCTCAGGGACCAAGCTAGGGCATGGCTGCATACTATACCATATCATATTATAGTCTTCTATATTTGGAAGCATGACCCACCCACATGTAGGTAAGTCCACACACATGAGCCGGTCAGGGGGCTTGCAATGGTTTAACCAAATATGAATGGAGGGACTCTAATGGTGATTCTCATAGACTCAAGATGTGGCTCTCATTATTTCTAATGTGATACTTTGCTCTTTGTAGGACTTAGCTCTATATCTATCACTGTAATTCCCATGAATGAGGTCAAATCATTTTTCCATTAGAAGATATAAGGGCCAAAGAATAATTGTATCATAACAAAATCAAAGTAACATAATGATATTGTTGCCTTCATATATTTGCCCTTACAACATGATTATGGACACAAAGTATCAAAGGTCCATAGGAATATTTGATCAAATTTCAAATACAATAGTAGTACCCATGAATCAATAATAATCACAATTGCATTGATTATCATTGCTTAATTTACTATCATCATGAACATGGAGTATTGCACAAGGATCATGACAATTTGTACCATAACAATTCTAATGCTAAGGACAAAAATTAGTCAAATTTGATTAGTTAGTTCATTCAAAGGAATCAAAGGGAAATATTGCGGGAAACATTACAGAATAGGTGTCCGTGAAGCATAATTGAGTTTACTTTCCAATAAATTTAATTTTATGTAATTTGTCAAAGTACAAAAAAAAAATAAATTTAATTTTATGTAATTTGTTAAAGTACAAAAAAAATTATAGTAAAGAAGTGACGAAAGATTAGACTACCCAATTCTAGGGTTACGAAGTCATTAAGCTAAAAGTTACTATTTATTTTTGGCTATAACTAAACTCAAATATATGCAATATTGTAAGTCCCCTAAAAAGGGGGCGAAACCCTAATAGGCGCAATTAGAGGTTTTAACACAGCGGAAGACAGGATTTCTAGATCGATTGCATGCTTGTCATATGATCAACTTTGATAAACTTGTATACATCAAAAGATACATACCGATGCCATTTCTTGGATGGCGTCTTGGAAGCAGAGATCGAAAGGGCTCTCCTCCAAAGCGTGCGCACACAAGATGAATCTTGGCTTCTCCTTGTCGCTCCTTGTGCTAGCAAGGTTCTCCAAGTCTCCTGATCGAATGGAAAGAAAAGGGATGTTTTCTTTGCTTGGCCGAATCCTCCCCAAAGCGTCAAAGCTTTACCATACAAGAGTATGTCGAGAGGGGTGGGCGAGAGGCGAGAATAGAGCTTGCTCTCTACAAACGTGAGACGTGGTCTCAACTTGAGATCATGGCTTCTAAAAATAGCAAACCACCTCTCAATGCGACCATGGGTTTACCCCAAGCGCATTTTTGCACTCCCCTTTGAACCATGCGCTCACATGATGAGCCGGTTCATTTTGGTTTGGTTCAAAGACCAATTAAGCCAAGCCTTGATCCAGATCACATTAAACCAAAAGGCTCAAGATCTGACCATTCATCTCTTGATGCTCTTGATCTCACCGATCTAGCATCCAATCTCTCGATCGAAGCTTACCGATCTCAAGCCCTAATCAATCAAACATGATCAGACCAGATCTCACTTACAATCAGAGTTTAAATCCCTTTAAACTGAACCAAAACAATTCAGTCCACACGATCTGAATTAAGTATGCCATATCATCAAATTGTGCGACCCTAAGGGTTTCCTTTAAATGTCGGTAACGATAACTTACGTTATCACGATCAGTGAGGGGTATCTAGCAACACATCACTGTCTCCCGATATAAAGGAAAGAGTCTTCCAAGACTACACCCAAACCACAGCACAAGTGTGAACCTAAGTCACTTCACATATATGTTTCCATTGCCACTGGATGTTCTTATTGGACAAGCGTGTCAAGCCTGTAATTCCAATATGATGAGAATGATTAGATCAGATGAAACATAGTCATCTGGGTATGGCCATACATTTTCTCAATCATCTCATCCAGGGGGCCCCTATAGAACATCACACTCCAATCAAGGAGACGGCAATCCTATATCTATCACTAGTGCCCTAACATGACTCATGTTCATTATCCAAGATAGTCTATAACCATTATGTTTCAAATGATATTGAACTACCTCAAAACAATGACAATCATCATTTAGAAACACAAGTGATCTCAAGTCAGAGGAAATATGCCACTTGTTTGCATATAAGGATTATTCACATTGTGACAAGCAATTGAATATCCTAAGTAGGGTCTGTCCAGTACATCCAATGTACCCACGAGTCTACATCTTATTCCATGCTCGAAGCATCCTATAAGACTAGAACACATATTAGTCTCAATCATATCAAGGCTGTCTTATGTTCACCAAGATATCTCGACTAAGGACAAAACTGTATGTCAGCCAAGCTGAACAGCATTGAGACATTATTCAGAAGTATACATATTGCAGCAGATGATGTAACAACCTGAATAACAACCATTGCCTTTATAAACATAGAGTTTATACATGATACTGATATAATCCCAAGGCCTCAAACATTAGCCTTAAGGGCATACCCCAACAAATATATGATTTGTTAGAAAGATATTGAGTCTTCTTTGATTCAAAAAAATATCATTCAAAATCTATTTATATATAGAAAGTCTTAAGGACAATGCCACAAAAAGGTCATCTAATATTTCAAAAAATGTGTGTTGAATATTGTTATCTATTTGATATCTTAATTGTGGTTAACAATATATAATATAGGATGCTTTGGAAAGCTATTTAAGTTTTCTTTTACATGAAGTAAGTTTCATTTAAAAATAATTTGTGTGTGCAAAGTTACATAACAAAAACTATGAAGAGATCAGATTTTTTTGGAAACCTATTTAAGTTTTCTTTTACATGAAGTAAGTTTCATTTAAAAATAATTTGTGTGTGCAAAGTTACATAACAAAAACTATGAAGAGATCAGATTTTTCATGAATCACAGCATCTTAATCACTTTCTTTAAAATAGTCTACAATATTATGATAAAGTCATCAAAATTCCATTTTATTATAGTTAATCAGAACCTTAGCTAGGTCTATGAATCATATACATAACTTTTACCAAAATATAATATTTTTGAAACCACAAATATAGGACATACAATGGAAACTTGTCTTATGTTAAAATTTGTGCTTTCAATCTTCATCTTCTCCAATTTACCACCCCAACTCCACACTTCACCATGCTAAATGAAAGTTGCTAATGAAAATCACCACTTTTCCTAGTTTTTACACCTAAGCAACACATCTAGCATGAGGTGTAGCCACTGTGAATATTAGTCTTTACTAAATATAGACTAGGATAATTTTCTATATATATGTACCCATTACATGATCAAGTTAATCAATAGAGATTAGGCGTATATCCTAAATCTTTCCTCTTACGTTAACATAGTATCAGAGGCTAGGGTTTTATAGCCGCTCCTTTCCTCTCGTGGATTAGGGTTTTATTCCCTGACTTCAACTTCTTGGAAGCCACTACCGCCAATCTTCACAACTAGCAATCTCTCTGGTGGTGCTTCCAGCCCAAGCCTTTATTCTAGAAATCTCTTCAAAGTTGTCCTCTAATTTACCTTATTTGATGTGCCTGCTTGCGGCTCTTCCTCCCGTCGTGCAAGCTCCCGATGCTGAAGATTTACCCCCAACTAATCCCCGCCTATCCACCAGACGTCGTCCTCTTCGCTGCAACCGCGCAAACGCCGCCGGAGAAGAAGGGCATTTTCCGGCAGGAGAAGATGTTCCCCTTTCCCGCGCCAGCTCTGCCTCCTTCGAGAGGTCATCGCTGCTGCTCCCCACGACAACGGCGGACGAGCACTAAAAGCAGAAGGACTTTCCCTTCTAGTCGCTGACTCTGCCTAAGATTCACAGCACCTACTCGACAATCACTCATTCGGTGTCAGGTGTAACATCCGTTTCTCACCTGTCCACCGTCTGATTGACACCGCTATTCACGACCAGCAGATTTTGCTGCAGTGGCACCTCTTCCTCGGCCACGGCATCTTCAACATCGACAGGCGAGCGTTCAGCGCAAGATCGCCACTCCAATCCTTCATCGTCACCGTCAAATCGCTAGCGTCAATTCGCATCATCACCTTCGGTTCACTATCTCAGACTGCCAAGCACGACGCCAAGTCTCTGTTTCATCCCATCGTCTACCTGCACCGCTCCTGCCCTTGACCTCCGGACGTGCTCGAGCGACTTCATGCAGGACGTGGCTCCGTCTTCGACAATATCTGCGAGCAACGTCTTCTGTGTGACGTTGAAATTTGATCGCCCCAGTGACAGCTCTCTCGCTCTGTGCATCTCCATTGCTAGTGACATCTTCTTTTCATCACCAGGTTGTGTTAACTCGTTGTCAAGCTGCTGTGCGCGCTGCCTCAGTTCGTGTGAGTAAGAAGATTGACGTGGTGGATTGAATTGCCCGTATTCCTGATCCGCATGAGTTCATACGAAACCCAATCTGTTATTCAGCTATTGGGTCAAACCAATGGAACAAGAAGAGACATATCCAACATTTGAAAATTTATGTGGTATTTGCTATTTCTCCTTCTTCATATAATTTAATATTATATATATAGATATTACTCTTTAAGGCTTGAGTGGATAACGCCCATGAGCTTCTTACCACTTAAGTTAACCTATAAAGGAGTGATATAGAGATATATAATATTTAAACAATGGCAGAAGAAATACTACCGATAAATATTAAATTAGATGGATCTAATTATAATCAATGGTCTAATCTTATGCGAACCTTTTTAAAAGGACAAGGATTATGGAAATACGTTACTCATGATTACCAGTGTCCTACTGATATAGATAAATTTGAAGATTGAAAAATCAACAACAACAAAATTGCTACTTGGATTGCTAGTACTGTAAGTCCCTCTATTAGTATGCAATTCACCAAGTTTAACACTGCAAGAAAAATATGGAATTTTCTTGCCACAAGGTACAATCAAACCAATTTTGCCCTTAGATATAAACTTGAGATTGATATTCGAAATATGAAATAACAACCGAGACTATCTGTTTCTGAATTTTATACTAATATGTCTATTATTGGGATCAACTTGCTCTCATGGAACCCAAATGGACAATGGATGCTGAAATCTATTATAAGTATAGAGATAAAGGTCACTTAGTTCAACTTCTTATGGCATTAGAAGACACTTTTGAAACTATTCGTACTACAATTCTTTATAGATCTCCATTACCCTCTGTCGATGCTGCACTTTCTGAACTAATTACTGAAGAGACAAGAAGAATGTCTATAAGTAAGTCAAATGACTCATTTGTTCTAGCTACAAACTCCAGAGATATGTTAAAGGTACAGTGTTACAAGTGTAAGAAGAATGGTCACATAGCTTGCAATTATTCCATGAATCAATCACAGTGTACCTATTATAAAGAAAATGGTCACACAATCAACAATTGCCCAAAACCATCTTCCAGAAATATGCGCAACAAAAAAATGAGCTCACATACATCAGCAGCAATAGTCACTAATTCAAGTTCTACATCTGAAACACTTAAAGCTATTTAGGAAATGATTAAACAGGCTCTTGCAATTGATAATTCTTCTAACATAGCTGCTACTTCAACCCACTCAGGTAATACATCTCATATGACTTGGTTTTTTGTTTTTGGAGCATCAAATCATATAACTTTTAATTCCTCCATGTTTGAAAAATTATTTCACTTTCAATCACATCCTCAAATTCAAACTGCAAATGGTAGTATAATTACTGCACCTAGCAGAGGTAACATAGACTCCACTAGTCCAAAAAAACATATCTTTAATGCACTATTTGCTCCTAAAATTTATATGAATATAGTTTCTATTGGAGAACTTGTTGAAAAAGGTCTAACTATTACCTTTTCTTCTTCTAGATGTACTATGTAGGACTGCTCAATGGGGAAACTCATTGGGACAGGACGTAAGGTTGGACAACTATTTACTGTTGATAACTAATTAAAGATCCCAAATCTCATCACGCTGCATCTGTAATTTGTGATAATTCTCCATTTTTTATTTGCATAAACGTTTAGCACATGTTTCTTTCTCTCAATTATCCTGTTTAATCAATAAAGGTTCATTAGGTGTTGTGTCTTCAATGAAGATCCATGTTGTTTACACTGCAAACTTTCAAAACAAATAGTCTTATCATTTTCTTCAAGTAATACTACCTCAGTAGCACCTTTTGATATAATACATTCTGATATATGGGGTCCTGCACCAATACCTTCAATGGGTGGTGCAAAATACTATGTAATTTTTATTGATGATTTCATAAGATTTACTTGGATATATTTTCTTTATTCTTGATCAGATTTTCTTTCAACATATATTGAATTTTCCACCATGATCAAAACTTAGTTTATTCTATGATAAAAATTTTATGTACTAATTCTGGTGGTGAATATATTTCTAATGATCTACATAAGTATTTTATTTCCCCAGGTACTTTATCTCAATTATCTTGTGTTGAAACTCCACAACAAAATGGTGTCTCTGAGCGAAAACATAGGCATATTGTTGAAACTGCTCGAACAATTCTTAATTCTTCATAGGTTCCTAAGAAATTTTGGGGGAAGATATGAATACAATAGTGTACATTATCAATCGTCTTCCATCTCCTACTATTAATCAAACAACTCCTTTTGAACGATTGTATCAACATCCTCCAAACTATCATCATTTACGTGTTTTTGGTAGTACTTGTTTTGTTCATTTGAATAAAAGAGAACATGATAAGCTATCTCCAAAAAATGTTATTTGTATCTTTTTAGAATATGGTATTCGTCAAAAAGGTTATCGTTGCTATGATCCTCAATCTCAAAAACTTCGTATCTCAAGACATGTTACCTTTTGAGAACACATACCATTTTTTACTCTCCCACAAAAACAACACTCAAACATATCTAGTTCTATAATTGATCCATTCCCTAATAATGATCCAAGTGCAACATCGGATTCTTATGCAACTTCTATTTAGTTTCCTGAAAATCAAAGACTTAATGCATCTAATATTTCCCTAGATATAATATTAAACTCTCCTGCAGTTCCTGCTCAACCGACCAACGTTCCTAATTTCAATGAAGCTTCCCTTCAAGGCAGTTCAGTGCATAACATCATTCCACCTTGTTATCCTATACGAAATACTAGAGGTAAACTTCCTGAATATCTCAATGATTATCAATGTTATTTGCCTACAATTTTATCTTATCATGAACCACAATCATATCGAGAAACTTCATCCAAACCTGAGTGGTAGCAAGCTATGACTGAAGAACTTGATTCTCTTCAAAGAACTAATACATGGGATCTTATACCTCTTCCTGTTGGAAAAATAGCTATTGGCTCCAAATGGGTGTATAAAATCAAAACGAAAGCTGATGAAACTCTTGGAAGGTATAAAGCTCATCTTGTAGCTAAAGGATTTACACAAGAATATGGTATTGATTATGAAGAAACATTTGCTCCTGTTGGTCGAATGACTTTTATTAAAATTCTTATTGCTGTTGCTTGTTGCCGACAATGGCCTCTTTATCAATTAGATGTGAAAAATGCTTTTCTTCATGGAGATCTTGAGGAAGAAGTTTATATGACACCACCTCTAGGATTTCTTGATAATCCAAATCAAGTTTGCAAACTAAATAAATCCTTATATGGTCTCAAACAAGCTCCAAGATCATGGTTTGCAAAATTCCACACTACCATATGCAAATTTGGATTTCACCCAAGCAATCATGATTCTGCTTTATTCATCAAGAATTCTCTATAGGGTATTGTTCTTCTTATTCTCTATGTCGATGATATGGTGATTACTATAAGTGATCTTCAAGGAATTCAAGACATAAAAGATTATCTTCATACTTCATTTGAAATGAAAGACTTAGGTCAACTTTGATATTTCCTTAGCATGGAAGTAAACTACCCATCAGATAGAATATTTTTCTCTCAATCCAAATATGCTTCTAAGTTATTACTTTGAGTTGAACTAACTGATAATAAAGTTGCTGAAACACCATTTGAGTCTAATATAAAGCTTTTGCCAACTAAAGTAACTATTTTGACTGATCTTACTCGTTATAGACAGTTAGTCGGCAGTCTTAACTGTCTTACGATTACTCGTCTTGATATAAGCTATGTTGTTCATCTTGTAAGTCAATTTATGGCTTCTCCAAGATCAACACACTACTTTGTTGTCCTTAGAATATTGAGGTATATTAAAGGAACTCTATATCATGGTTTAAAATATACATTATCAACTCTAATCCATCAAGCCTTTACTGATGTAGATTGGGTAGGCAATGTTTATGATCCAAAATCTACCACTGGTTTTTGTATTTTCTTGGGTAATTCACTTATATCTTAGAAGAGTAAAAAGCAACCTATTGTTTCTAGATCTAGTGCGACAGTAGAATTTAGAGCTCTTGCTCAAACTACGAAAGAAATAGTTTGGCTCTGTTGGTTGCTTACTGATATGGGTATTAATATTTCTAATCCTACATCTATATTTTGTGACAATAAAAGTGTCATTCAAATTGTAAAGAGTGATATCTTTCATGAAAGAACTAAACACATTGAGATAGATTGTCATTTTACTCGACATCACTACAAGCAGCATAATATCTCCTTATCACATGTTCCTACAAAAGATCAGATTGCATATCTTCTTACAAAATCGCTTGCTGTGGATCGTTTCCAACATCTTCGTTCCAAACTGCATCTGCTTATAGCATCTCCAGTTTGAGAGGGGGTGTTACTATTAGTCTTTACTAAATATAGACTAGGATAGTTTTCTATATATATGTACCTTGTAAACATTACATAATCAAGTTAATCAATAGAGATTAGGCGTATAGCCTAAATGTTTCCTCTTATGTTAACAACCACCAAGTTGGTCTTATGCTTAAGCAAGCTCGAGGTTGCCACTCAAGGTGAGCATGATGTCATATGTTGTAATCCTTTTTTTTTCTTTTATTTAGTTTTCCAAATAGTGCGATACCATTTATTAAAATTATGTTCTAAATTTATAAATATATATTTTTATACTCTGCTTTTCATAATACCCCTCCTACATGGTTAAATTTATATTTTAGTCTCCTTCTTTAAACATTATTTATCATGATTTTTTAGTGTGGGAATTTAAGTATAAGTACTTAATAATCTTTACAATGATGTTATAAGATGAAACATAATGTTGTATGATGAAACATAAATATGACACTTAACTACCAATTTAAGTTTTAGTTCCAATACACTCAAAACAACCCTCCTCACTTATCAAGTTTGCATTTTATGTATTATGATACTAAATATATTTCATTTAAAATATAATTTGATATTATCACAAAGCGAGAAATTTTAAGGTATTTGATGATCTTTATAAATAGTATAATTAAAACTTGGATATCACTTAAGTTGTTGCTGGGATTCGACCTTGCGATATTTTACCAGCTTGCTTAGATGCCTCCCTTCTATATCCTTAAATAAGTAGGAAGGGGTCCTAGGCGCACATGCTACATCATTTATGCAAGTAAGACTTGGCTGCCCACCTCTCCTCTTCCTCTTAGTTGATCCCCCGCAAACCTCTAGCAAGAAGAGAACTATCCTAAGGTGTGTTCCCTTCTCTTGAGGCTAGCATCAGGTGTGAAGAAGGGCAACATCTAAGAGATCATTGTATGGATACCTATATAGGGTGCACGTTTGAGCATCTACTCATTTGTTGCGAACCCTAGAGCACACATGAAAGGTAACATCTCATTTCACATCCCTTGTTTCTCTTTCTCGCATGGGTCGTTTGGGAAGGGAGTGGGTTTCAAGTGTTGCTTCCATTGTGCACTTATGCACAAAAGTTTTAATTTCACCTACTACTACCTAATATTCTCGAAGTTGACAAACAACTCTTTTGCAAATCATCTAAGTTGAACCTTAGATGCTCTATGTGTAGTTCTTGTGTTTATCTATAGATATGCATTTCTCAAAGTAGACAACAAAGTGTTTCCATAAATGTGTTCTTAAAATCTAGGTCATTATGCATATGAAAGTCGATTTTAGGGTGGGGAAGGGGATGTGGGTGTGCCATTTGTTAGGTTGAAGGGCATCACTGATAGGGCCCCTGCAAGTGCATGGGTCCATCGAAGTTATAAAATATCGATCCCACAGGGACTAATGGGTAAGTACTGACTGATTTCAAATTCACCAGCTAGACATAGTAGAAATTGGTGAGGATTAAATGCTGACCTAATTATGCGAACAAGAATGTAGACGGCATGAATCGTACTAGAGAAATGGGATGAAAGATAAATTAGGATATGGGTTCACCTCTTTGACATCTTATGAATGAATAACCGAACTCCAAGACTAACTTCCTATCTAATTCAAGGGAATTCATACCGAAGGTATAGGATGCCCCTTCTCAGGCGTACAACCTGGTGTTTGCTCCCTCCGATAAACCTCCTTGACTCTCGTGGATTGGTTATCGGTCTAATCCAACTAGTTCCAATGTGTAGATGGCCTCTCAGCCCATTCGACACCTCTAAGGCCCTAATACTCATAACAGGGGAGTACAGGTTATCAAAGGGGTTCCCCTAGATCCTGATTTATAAACCTCCACCAGGGGAGTATAAGCTCAAGCACTCCCTCTCGGGTAGCACAGGCAAGGAGTACGATAAGGATTAGATAAACCCTTAACCCAAATGGTTCCAACGTGCAGATGACCTTTCGGTCCACCCGATGCATCTAAGGCCCTAATACTTGTACAAGGGGAGTACAAGTTATCAAAGGGGTTCCCCCAGATCTACAAACCTTAACTAGGGGAATATAGGCTCAGGCGCTCCCTCTCGGGCAACGCAGGCAAGGAGTACGATATATATTAGATAAACCCTTAATCCAAATGATTCCAACATGCAGATGTGTTGGCAATCGCCGGGCCAATTTTTAAATTTTAATGACAACGGAAGCATTGGCACAAAACAGGATAACCCTAAGAGCTAGGATCCCTTACGAGTGATCCATGGGATGTGTCAGAGTAAAATACCTTTATTCGCATAATCCAAGGGGCTGTTGATGATGAAGGAGAGGCGCACAAGTGTCCGTCCTCTACAATCGTGCACACACGGATTCCTCGCGATCCTCTTCACTCTGCACTTGGTGCTAGCCTTCGGGAGGAAGATCCTATTGCCTATGTCACTGCCCTCTTTGCTTGCGCCATCTCCAAGATGCACCAGAAAGGTGATGGAGGGAGGAGATTGACCACAAGGAGAGGGAAGCTCTACAACTTGTGTCAATCTCTTGTCTAGCCACTTTTCTTTGTGGCATGCGCCACCATGAAGATCTGCCTATGACGAATATCTCCTTCTCCATCAATGTAAGCGCCAATCTCCCCAAGGAGATGCACTAAGATGATGAGAAGAGATATTGCAAACTCCTCTTCTTCTCCTTCCTTCACCATATGCGCCAACTTCATGGAAGTCGCGCTTATGGTAAGAAGATACCCTTCCACATGCACCAATCCACTGTAGGGATTCACCATTAAGGAAGGAAGAAGACTCCAAGCCTTCTCTTGCAATCTTTGAAGAAGAAAACACCATCTCCACCATGTGGGCGCAACTCCTTCCTTGCAGGCGCCATGGAGAAGAAGATACCATCTCCTCTTGCGCAAATCTCATAAAAGAATAGATCATCAAGAATGGAGGAAGGCTCCAAGCCTTTTTCTTGCATTCATGGTGGAAGAAGATGGGACATCCACCTTGGGGCGCAAGTTTTTGCCTGGTGTCGCCATGGGGACGAAAGAGAAGTGTCTTGGCAGCTAAGTTAGAGTGTTACATGATGATTTCGGCTAGGGCTCTATTTAATTACGAAAATTCATAATAAATCAGCACCTAGAACCATTATTCCTTAATGGATGCGGATCCGCAACTTAAGTGATGAATATTTGAATATAAATATTCACTTAAGTTGCGTGTGGCCCCCGCTACTTAAGTTACAAATAAAATAAATATTTATATTCATTTTAGCTCTTAAGTCGTGGGCCCCCATGTTACATTTAAATCAATCACAAAAAGCCTCCTAATAAATTAGGAGCTCAAACCCAACATTTGACCACTTAACTGAACCTAGTCCATCGAGGTCAAACATGGTCACCTGAAGGTCAATCGGGGTCAACTAAAGTCAAAATGCAACATCATCCCAAAAGATCATTTCCAACTCATCAGACGCATCCGCAATGCATCGGACTCCCAAATTGACTCGATTCAACCAAATGACGCGATCATAGGCAACTCGATCAATACGAGATCTCGAGTGTCTAGGTGTGCGACCTTGTAGGTTCCTCAGACGTTGGTAGTGATAACCTTAAGTCATCTCAAGCAATGAGTGGTACCTAGCAGTACATCATTGCTACCCAAGTCCTCGGAATGGTGTCGTCATCGACATCGCCTAAAACTACGACAAAATATATGTACACTCTAGTCCTTTTGCCAGGTTGATCGTCCAAGTCGGACAAGTGTATCACACTTGTTTATTCCAACATTAATGGTCATGACTCTGTTCAGGCTAAACCTTGGTGTGGCCACACGCTTTTACTCATGCACCATGTAGGGGCCTATGGACATTAAACTTCCCCGCAGGGAAGAGGCAAATCCTCTGTTGGCTCATTGAATCTCTCATATAGCTCAAGATATACCCAATGACAACCGTTATGACTCCCCTGTAACAGTGGAACATTAGGTTGTATCAAAGTACATCCCCTACCATATAGAGATATCAATGCCCTCAAGTCAAGGACGAGTGAATCTTTTCACTGTGAGATTTGACCTGTGACATCAAGTCAAATCCTCACGGTGGATCGATCCAGTATATCTCCCTTGATATACCCATATGTCTGCGTTAGCAACCCGTGCTCAACCAGAGCATATACCAGTCTCAAGTGCATCACAGCTATCGCTTATCCACTATGACACTTGACCGGGGATTATCCTTTGAGATTAGATAAAATCTATCTCTAGGGACATTGTATACGCAAATGTACATTTGACATAGATGTAAAAAAAGCATAACAACGACCATGCCAAGATATATACCACAAATGAATGTGACACATATCGAACTAGCCATAGGACCTAGGGCATATACACTAACAAGATGACCTTTCGGTCCACCTGACGCATCTAAGGCCCTAACACTCCCGCCAGGCGAGTATTGGTTATCAATGGGTTTCCCCTAGATCTTGATTTACAAACCTCGACTAGGGGAGCATAGGCTCAAGTACTCCCTCTTGGGCAGCGCAAGCAAGGAGAACAATAAGGGTTAAGCAAGGACTCAAGGCACTTGGAGTAAGGTTATTACACACATAAGATTGTCAAAGGGCTTCCCCAAATCTTGATTTAGAGTTTAAGATATAAGATCTGTGTTCATCACACAAGTACATATAAAGATATGCTCATTCATTCCAAATCTTTATCTAGAAGATGTAGAAAATGAGATTGAAGACTCCCCTAAACCGGATTTGGTACTGGAGATGATCAACCGAGGGTCCTTGGAAGTTCTTCAGGTAATCCAGATGCTGCAAAAATATCTTCAATCTTCCCCTACGCAAGTTCCCTTCCAAGTGTTCCCCTTCATCCTTGGCTTCTTTCCTCTCGTGAGACTCTTCTCGTCGAATCCCTCGTGAGACTCCTCTTGCCGAATCCTCTGCTTCAATGTCTTCCCCTCCCTTAAATAAGTTGAAGCTTCCCTAAGAACTGATGGTCTCTTTCCTATTGCTGCCAGAAATTAGCTGATTATCCAAAGGATGCTGTTGTTGCTTCTTCCCCAAAAACCTACAGAAAACGTTATCCCTTGCTTCTCATGTAACACTCACATGAACATATTAATTTCCCTCCAAAACTCCTCTTTAGGGCTCCTAGTAGAGGGGGGAGAAGTTACAAGGCTGCCCTCCTTCTTCCCCTTTGATTAGGTTAAGAAAACCATGGTTAAAATTGTAATTTCGAGACAGGCGGGTCTGCGATCACGGGCATGATTCTGGTCATGACCCGCTCAAGATTGCTCTATTTCAGCTTCCAGGCGCAGAGGCAGATTACAGTCATCATCCTGATCATGACCCGATTGTGATTCTAAATAGAGGATCCAATCATTCTCAAAATCTCTGAGTGGATCCTTCTTAATGTTGAAAAGCCTCCTCGAATCTTGAAGTCCCATAATTTGCCTTCTTTTTAGTTGTTTTGACCTAAAAACATGAAAATGCCAGCAAAGGTGTAGATTCCTTAGAAGTAAGGGAAAAAAAGGCAATTATAGAGCGTAAACCATAGAATGGAGATGATTTCGTCAATAAAATCATTCATAAAATATTATATAAATATGTGTCAACAAATTCCCCTATACTTAAATCTTTGCTTGTCGTCAAGCAAAAGGAATGATAGAAAAAATAATGTTTAGGACAATAATGTTTCAACTAAAGTTATATTTATTAATGATCTGAAAATGCTAAGATATAATCTAGCCACAAGATGCACAAAGCACTGGAGATTGTAAAGATGTCAAAAATGTAAAGCTAGGTATTGAGGTTAAATCTGTTGACATCATTTGTACTATAAGTCAAATATCGATGTCAGAAATTTACCCACCATGCGAGTCGAAATCCACTTGAGTGCCTAAGTAAAGATAAACTCTACGATACTGCATGTGCAGTGATAAGTTGTAACTTCGATACCACTGCTTCTTTTCCTTTGTTTTGTTCATAGTGCCAAGTTACTGTTGGGGTATGCCCTTAAGGCTAATGTTTGAGGCCTTGGGATTGTATCAGTATCATGTATAAACTTTTATGTTTATAAAGGCAATGGTTGTTATTCAGGTTGTTACCTTGTCTGCTGTAATAAGTGTACTTCTGAATAATGTCTCAGTACTGTTCAGCTAGGCTGACATGTAGTAAAGTCCTTAGTCGATATATCTTGGTGAACATGAGACAGCCTTGATATGGTTAAGACTAATATGTGTTCTAATCTTATAGGATGCTTCGAGCATGAAATAAGATGTAGACTCATGGGTACATTGGATGTACTGGACAGACCCTACTAGGTTATTCAATTGCTTGTCACAATGTGAATAATCCTTGATTGCGACAAGTGGCACATTTCCTCTGACTTGAGATCACTTGTGTTTCTAAATGATGATTGTCATTGTTTTGAGGTAGTTCAATATCATTTGAAACATAATGATTATAGACTATCTTGGATGGTGAGCTTGAATCAGGTTAGGGCACTAGTGATAGATATAGGATTGTCGTCTCCTTAATTGGAGTGTGATGTTCTAAAGGGGCCCCCCTGGATGAGATGATTGAGAAAGTGTATGGCCATACCCAGGTGACTGTGTTCATCTGTTCTAATCATACTTATCATATTGGAGCTACAAGCTTGACACGCTTGTCCAATAAGAACATCCACTGGCAAAGGAAATTTGTATGCCTTGTGAGTTGATTCACACTTGTGCTGTGGTTTGGGTGTAGTCTTGGAAGACTCTTTCCTTTATATCGGGAAACAGTGATGTGTTGCTAGATACCCCTCACTGATCGTGATAACGTGAGTTATCGTTACCGACATTTAAAGGAAACCCTCAGGGTCGCACAATTTGATGATATGGCTTACTTAAGTCAGATCTGTTGAGTCCCCTTCAAGGGGGAGCGCAAAGGGGGAAATCCCTAGAGGTGGCGCATGTGTGATTCTTTTGCAGCGGAAGATAGGGATTCAAGATCAAAATAGCATGTCGTATGATCAACTCTTATGA
This sequence comes from Costus lasius, assembly GCA_027563935.2. Classification (NCBI taxonomy): domain Eukaryota; kingdom Viridiplantae; phylum Streptophyta; class Magnoliopsida; order Zingiberales; family Costaceae; genus Costus; species Costus lasius. The sequence continues at coordinate 87,306,489 of CM050450.1, read as the reverse complement.
GATGTATAAATCGGATGAGATTCATACCATTGCCATGAAGATTGGACTCGACTTGGAAGCAAGAGAACGATAGGGTTCTCCTCCAAAGTGTGCCACACACAAGAGGATGTTGGCCTACTCCTTGTCGTCCTTGTGCTAGCAAGGCTTCAAGGTTCTTGTCGTATGAAGGAGAAGAAAAACCAACTTTCGGCAAGGGCGATGAAGCTTCTCTTGTTCGTTCTCGTCTCCGATGGATCGATCACCAAGCAAAGCCACAACATGCGTTTAAGCGTTTTCTTCAAGAGGCGTTACATGATTTCCCAAGATGGAAAGTCATGAAGCTTTCGCCCACTCAAAGCAAACCGCCCTTTAACGCTTCCATCTTGAACCAATCCGTTCACACATGTGTGAACCGGTTCAATGGAATTCGGTCCAATGCTTTTGGTTCAAAGACCAAACCAAAACAACCCAAGCCATGGTCTAGATCTCTCTCTGAACCAAACGGTTCAAGATCTAACCGTTGATCTGTTGATGCTTCTGATCTCACTGATCTAGCATCACTACTCTCGATCGAAGCTTACCGATCTCAAGCCCTAATCAATCAAACATGATCAGACCAGATCTCACTTACAATCAGAGTCCAAACTCCTTTAAACTGAATCAAAACAATTCAGTCCACACGATCTGACTTAAGCAAGCCATATCATCAAATTGTGCGACCCTAAGGGTTTCCTTTAAATGTCGGTAACGACAACTTACGTTATCACGATCAGTGAGGGGTATCTAGCAACACATCACTGTCTCCCGATATAAAGGAAAGAGTCTTCCAAGACTACTCCCAAATCACAGCACAAGTGTGAATCTTCTTCACAAGGCATACATGTTTCCTTTGCCACTGGATGTTCTTATTGGACAAGCATGTCAAGCCTGTAACTCCAATACGATGAGCATGATTAGATCAGATGATCACAGTCATCTGGGTATGGCCATACACTTTCTCAATCATCTCATATAGGGGGGCCCTAGAACATCACACTCCTTAAACAAGGAGACGGCAATCCTGTATCTATCACTAGTGTCCTAACCTGACTCTTGATCATCATCCAAGATAGTCTATAATCATTATATTTCAAATGATATTGAACTACCTCAAAACAATGACATTCATCATTTAGAAACACAAGTGATCTCAAGTCAAAGGACATGTGCCACTTGTAGCATACAAGGATTATTCACATTGTGATAAGCAACCGAATATCCTAGTAGGGTCTGTCCAGTACATCCAATGTACCCATGAGTCTATATCTTATTCCATGCTCGAAGCATCCTATAAGATTAGAACTCATATTAGTCTCAATCATATCAGGGCTGTCTCAAGTTCACCAAGATATCTCGACTAAGGACATTACTGCATGTCAGCCTAGCTGAACAGCTTTGAGACATTAATCAGAAGTACACTTATTACAGCAGACAAGGTAACAATCTGAATAACAACCATGCCTTTATAAACTTAAGAGTTTATTACATGATACTGTTACAATCCCAAGGCCTCAAACATTAGCCTTAAGGGCATACTCCAACAATCTCCCACTTGCACTTAATCTAATGGTTGAGAAACCTCAAACCCATATTATTACAGTGCTTCTCATGCTTCTGCTGCGCCAGAGGCTTGGTAAGCGGGTCTGCCAGATTGTCATCTGTATGAACCTTGCAGATTTTGATCTCGCCTCGATCAATGATCTCCCGGATCAAGTGAAACCGTCTCTGTATGTGCTTGGACTTCTGGTGCGACCGTGGTTCCTTTGCTTGTGCGATGGCTCCAGTGTTATCACAGAAGATAACCAAAGGATCTGCACTCGAAGGAACAACACCAAGTTCTTTCACGAACTTACGAATCCACACTGCCTCCTTGGATGCTTCCGAGGCTGCAACATACTCGGCTTCTGTTGTGGAATCAGCAACAGTTGACTGTTTGAAACTTTTCCACACCACTGCTCCACCATTCAAGCTAAAAACATAGCCTGATTGCGATCGGAAATCATCCTGGTCCGACTGGAACGAAGCGTCAGTATATCCTTCAATACTGAGTTCTTCCTGACCACCATATATCAAGAACATATCTTTGGTCCTCCGCAGATATTTTAAAATGTTCTTGACCACAATCCAGTGCGCCATGCCTGGATTACTTTGGAACCGACTGGTCACGCTTAACCCGTAAGCGACGTCTGGGCGAGTACACAACATCGCATACATAATGGACCCAATAGCCGAAGCATAAGGCGTATTGTCCATTTCATCTTTCTCAGTCTGTGTTTGTGGACACTGACTCTTCGAAAGATTCAGACCATGTCTGACTGGCAGATATCCCCTTTTAGAATTCTCTAAATGGAATCTCTCCAGGACTTTATCGATGTACGTACTCTGGCACAGCCCGAGAAGCCTCTTAGATCTATCCCTGTAGATCTTCACACCTAACACATAGGCTACTTCTCCTAGATCTTTCATCTGGAAAAATTTTCCTAACCATGCTTTAACAGCATGCAGTTCAGGAATATCATTTCCAATGATCAAGATGTCATCGACGCAGAGGACCAGGAAAGTAATCACGCTCCCACTAAACCTCTTATATACACACGGGTCATCTTCGTTTTTGATGAAACCAAACTCAGAGATTGATTCATCAAAACGAATATTCCAGCTTCTAGATGCTTGTTTCAGTCCATAAATGGACTTCTTTAACTTGCATATTTTATGACGATCTGATGGATTAGTGAAACCCTCAGGCTGTGTCATATACACATCCTCGTCCAGATTTCCATTAAGGAAAGCTGTCTTCACATCCATCTGCCAGATCTCATAATCATAATATGCAGCTATCGCGAAAAGAATCCGAATAGACTTAAACATGGCTACAGGTGAGAAAGTTTCATCATAATCTATCCCGTAGATTTGTTTGAAACCTTTCGCAACTAGCCTGCCTTTATAGGTAACCACGTTACCATCCATATCAATCTTCTTCTTGAAGATCCATTTACAGCCTATAGGGATTACTCCCGGAGGCGGATCAACCAAATCCCAGACTTGGTTATCTGACATGGAGTCCATCTCGGCTCGCATAGCATCAAGCCATCTAGCTGACTCCGGTCCACTGACCGCATCCGCATAAGTGAGGGGTTCATCATTATCAATGATGTAGACTCCATCATAGCGCTCAGGCTGACGACGGATCCTTCCCGATCTTCGCGGTTCCCGTGATATCTGAGCCTCAGGTTGTTCAATAACCTGATCTACCGGCTCAGGCACATCCAACTGTGCTTGACTACTTTGTCCTTCCTCTGGATTCTCATCCAGCCTTATTTCTCTCCCACTGGCCTCTTGCAGAAGAAACTCCTTCTCAAGAAATATGGCCGTCCGAGCAACAAATACTTTGTTCTCTTTGGGATCGTAGAAATAATAACCCTTAGTTTCCTTAGGGTAACCGACAAATATACATTTCTCAGATCTGCTCTCCAGTTTCCCAGAGGCGAGCTTTTTGACATAAGCCTCGCAACCCCAGATCCTGATAAATGTCAAGCTTGGCTGTTTCCCATACCATAACTCATATGGCGTCTTAGAAACTGCCTTGGATGGCACTCGGTTTAATACCTTTGCAGCTGTTTCCAGTGCAAAACCCCAAAAGGAGTAAGGTAGAGTAGCCTGACTCATCATAGAACGAACCATATCAAGTAACGTTCTATTTCTCCTCTCGGACACACCATTCCATTGCGGTGTTCCTGGCGGAGTGAGCTGTGAGATAATCCCACACTCCTTCAGATAGTCAGTAAATGCATGACTTAGGTATTCACCACCTCGATCAGAACGAAGTGCCTTGATATTTCGGCCTAACTGATTTTGTACTTCATTTTTGAACTCCTTGAACTTGTCAAAAGATTCACTTTTATGTCTCATTAAATAGACATACCCATACCTACTGAAATCATCAGTAAAGGTAATGAAGTACTGATAGCCACCTCTGGCATGTTTACTAAATGGCCCACACACATCACTGTGTATAAGGTCAAGTAAACCTGAAGCCCTTTGACCTTTATTAGGAAAAGGTGACTTCGTCATTTTACCCATTAAACAAGCTTTGCATGTATCAATCTCCTCATAGGAGAATGATCCCAGCAGTCCATGATCATGCAACCGCTTAATGCGCTTCTCGTTTATATGGCCTAAACGACTATGCCATAGCAAGGTGCTGTCATCAGCATACTTGGCTTTCTTATTATCAATGTTATGTATAGAACTTTCCATGTCCAACATGTATAACCCATTGTTAATTGAACCAGTAGCATAAACAATATTACCATAAGATAAAACACACTTTGAAATATTGCATTCAAAGGCAAATCCTTTCCTGACAAGAGCAGGAATGGAGATAATATTTTTAGTTATACTGGGAACAAAATAACAACTGTTTAGTTCCAATACAAGCCCAGATGGTAAAGAAATGAAATAGTCTCCTACAGCAACAGCAGCAACCCGTGCCCCGTTTCCAACGCGTAGGTCTACCTCATGCTGTCCCACCTGCCTTCTTCTCTTGAGTTCCTGTACATTTGAACAAATGTGAACTCCACATGCAGTGTCCAACACCCATGATATAGAAGAAGATGAAACCATGACTTCCGTCACGTAAATACCTGAGCCAGAAGCGATGCTTCCCCTCTTATCTCCTTGGAGCGCTTTACAGTCCTTTTTCCAGTGACCCAGCTGGCCACAGTGGAAACACCTGTTATCCTTGGACCGCTTCACCTTCTGTTTCAGAGCCTTACTGTAGTTCTTGACAGGGGCCTTGCCCTTCTTCCCCTTCTTCTTGTTCCTTGAAGGAACCATCAAGACAGAGGTTGAAGGCTTTCCCTTCAGAGTTTCCTCAGTAGTCAAGAGCATATTCAACAGCTCTGCCGGTGTACAATCAATTTTGTTCATATTAAAGTTAATGATGAACGCATCGAAAGAAGGCGGAAGAGACTGCAGAATGATGTCTACAGCAAGCTCCTGGTTAATGGTATGCCCCAGTTTCTCCAGAGCCTCCTTGTGCCCAATCATCTTGAGCACGTGAGCTCCCACTGGGCTCCCTTCAGCCAGTTTGCTCTGAAAGAAGAGCTTCGTCAGATTATAGCGTTCTGTCCTCGCCTGTGCAGCATACAACATCTTGAGGTTCGCTATGATCTCTATAGCCGACATATCCTCATGCTGACGCTGCAGCGGTGGCGTCATAGACGCTAGCATCAGGCAAGCGACATCAATGCTATCATTGACGTGCTTTTCATAGGCTTCACGAACCGCCCTTGCGGCGTTCGCAGCGGGTTGAGGCGGCACAGCCGTCTCGAGGACATACAATTTCCTCTCTGCCTTAAGAACGATCTTAAGGTGTCCGAACCAGTCAGAGAAGTTCGGCCCAGCAAACTTCTCCCTTTCCAGTAGGGATCGCACATTGAAGCTCATGGTGTTCGTTGCTGCAGGAATCTACAACAATGCAAGAACAGCAAGGTCAGTATCAATGTTAAGAATCAATCAGGACTTAAGAATGATTCCTTTTTCTCACTATTTTGTCTGACTGAAAAATCCAGTAAACAGTCCGAAAGAGTAACACTCTTTTAGTGAGATGGGATCCAGATTTCATACTTGGTCTCCGCGTCCCGCTCAGGCGAGATAAGATGCACAGAGATGACAAGCATTAATTTCTAGTAGGCTGTCCCAGCCAATCGCCAACCCGTGCGATTCCCCTTCATCTGGGCAATCCAGCAGACTGTGCCAACTGAGTTGGTACAACACAGTCTCTGATCCCACAGATGGCTGCCTCCATGTGCTACCATATGCGCCACATATGTAGCCTACATGGTCAAGCTGACCCGACCTACTCCCTGGACCACCACGTGCTATGCTGAGCAACGAGAAGCGATAAATCCCTTCTCTGTAACACGCAGGTGTAATCCCGCACCGTCTGAAGATAGATGGACGTGCCCACTGAGTGGGTACAACACGGCTCCAACGATAGTCAGAACGGTGAGGTTTCGCGTCAGAAGGCTTACGAGCTTGATATTTTAGCGTTGGATTTTACCGGTCTTTTATCTTCTTGACTATCATGCAAGTCCTATGGTGATAGCAGAAGATAAACTCATGCATTTCTAATTATAAAAGCAATAAATAGAAAGCATGCTGATCTTATGTGGTAAAAGCCCATGAACCCTAAGTAAGACCTTAATTTTACTTAAGTCTTCACTTGAGCTCCTTTTGCATCTCATCTGGTCCTACCCAGGGCCCTAGCGCCAAGAGCACCTTAGGTGCGCCACCAGCTGAATGCCCCTCTTGGATGTGTGCCTTTGTGCTCTTGTCTAATCAAAATACATTTTGATCTACCTAGACAAGTTTGACTCGCAGGTCAAATATACAATAAATTAATTACAAATGTGATTCGCAGATCACAAAATAATAATTTACCAGGCTCGCAGGCCCCAGCACAGCACACAATAAAAGGGCAACCCACATAAGATGAAATAAACAAGCATCATGGCATCATTCAATCAACATGTGATCCATTACAAAGAAAATAAAATTTTTGAAAACCCCATGGTATCAATTTTAATTTCCTTATGTGCCCCTACAACCTTACAATGGTCCATTGATAGGGATCCACTCATCCATCTAGTCAGATCCTCTGCCCTTGCATGCACCAAGTCCTAACTGACTTGAGTTGACCTAATGGTCAACCATGCATGCGCAAAGGGCTGAACCACCCTCATGAGTTTCGGCAAGCGGGTGTGACCCCGGGCCTAACTCATGTGTGTTCAGTAGTCGTCTCAACCAGACCTCGCTACACGCCCTGGATGCAGTCGACCTATAGCCACCTCGTGCTTGCGCACAGGTGCTATCTGGTCAACCCATCTAGGCTGTCAGATGGTCTGATCAGACTATTGGATCTAACCTAGAGGTGACTTCAACCCCATCAACCCATCTAAGGGTTTATAGTAGGGCCTTAGATCTAGATAGGCGCGCAAGTTCCTTTTGTTTTGTAAGAAAAACTACACAAGCGCCAACACATGCGCAACAAGAAAACTTGCATGGAAACTTAAGCATGCGCCAAGGAGACAAACATCAAGTTTCGGATATGCAAACTTAACATGTAACTCTCGCATGTCGGTTAGATCTAAGCATATCATTGCAAACAAGGATCACAAAAGCTTAAGCAATCATAACAACATGCATATTATGGCTCTGATACCAATTGTTGAGTCCCCTTCAAGGGGGAGCGCAAAGGGGGAAATCCCTAGAGGTGGCGCATGTGTGATTCTTTTGCAGCGGAAGATAGGGATTCAAGATCAAAATAGCATGTCGTATGATCAACTCTTATGAGATGTATAAATCGGATGAGATTCATACCATTGCCATGAAGATTGGACTCGACTTGGAAGCAAGAGAACGATAGGGTTCTCCTCCAAAGTGTGCCACACACAAGAGGATGTTGGCCTACTCCTTGTCGTCCTTGTGCTAGCAAGGCTTCAAGGTTCTTGTCGTATGAAGGAGAAGAAAAACCAACTTTCGGCAAGGGCGATGAAGCTTCTCTTGTTCGTTCTCGTCTCCGATGGATCGATCACCAAGCAAAGCCACAACATGCGTTTAAGCGTTTTCTTCAAGAGGCGTTACATGATTTCCCAAGATGGAAAGTCATGAAGCTTTCGCCCACTCAAAGCAAACCGCCCTTTAACGCTTCCATCTTGAACCAATCCGTTCACACATGTGTGAACCGGTTCAATGGAATTCGGTCCAATGCTTTTGGTTCAAAGACCAAACCAAAACAACCCAAGCCATGGTCTAGATCTCTCTCTGAACCAAACGGTTCAAGATCTAACCGTTGATCTGTTGATGCTTCTGATCTCACTGATCTAGCATCACTACTCTCGATCGAAGCTTACCGATCTCAAGCCCTAATCAATCAAACATGATCAGACCAGATCTCACTTACAATCAGAGTCCAAACTCCTTTAAACTGAATCAAAACAATTCAGTCCACACGATCTGACTTAAGCAAGCCATATCATCAAATTGTGCGACCCTAAGGGTTTCCTTTAAATGTCGGTAACGACAACTTACGTTATCACGATCAGTGAGGGGTATCTAGCAACACATCACTATCTCCCGATATAAAGGAAAGAGTCTTCCAAGACTACTCCCAAATCACAGCACAAGTGTGAATCTTCTTCACAAGGCATACATGTTTCCTTTGCCACTGGATGTTCTTATTGGACAAGCATGTCAAGCCTGTAACTCCAATACGATGAGCATGATTAGATCAGATGATCACAGTAATCTGGGTATGGCCATACACTTTCTCAATCATCTCATATAGGGGGGCCCTAGAACATCACACTCCTTAAACAAGGAGACGGCAATCCTGTATCTATCACTAGTGTCCTAACCTGACTCTTGATCATCATCCAAGATAGTCTATAATCATTATATTTCAAATGATATTGAACTACCTCAAAACAATGACATTCATCATTTAGAAACACAAGTGATCTCAAGTCAAAGGACATGTGCCACTTGTAGCATACAAGGATTATTCACATTGTGACAAGCAACCGAATATCCTAGTAGGGTCTGTCCAGTACATCCAATGTACCCATGAGTCTATATCTTATTCCATGCTCGAAGCATCCTATAAGATTAGAACTCATATTAGTCTCAATCATATCAGGGCTGTCTCAAGTTCACCAAGATATCTCGACTAAGGACATTACTGCATGTCAGCCTAGCTGAACAGCTTTGAGACATTAATCAGAAGTACACTTATTACAGCAGACAAGGTAACAATCTGAATAACAACCATGCCTTTATAAACTTAAGAGTTTATTACATGATACTGTTACAATCCCAAGGCCTCAAACATTAGCCTTAAGGGCATACTCCAACAAGATCGTGTGGACTGAATTATTTGGGTTCAGTTTAAAGGGATTTAATCTCTGATTGTGAGTGAGATCTGGTTTGATCATGTTTGATTGATTAGGGCTTGAGATCGGTAAGCTTCGATCGAGAGAATGGATGCTAGATCGGTGAGATCAGGGGCATCAAGAGATGAACGGTTAGATCTGAAACCTTAGAGTTTATTATGATCTAGACCAAATTGCTTGGGTTAATTGGTCTTTGAACCAAACCAAATTGAACCAGCTCATCATGTGAGCGTATGGTTCAAGTGAAGAGGTTTTTGCGATTGGGATAAACCCATGGTCGCATGTGGAGGAGTGGTTTTCTATTTTTAGAAAACATGATCACTACGTGACCACAACTCACGTTGTATCTTCACGCCTTCCTCTCGCCCTCTTGTCGTCTCTTGTTTTTGGGGTTCTTACACTCTTTTGCGAGAGAAGAAGGTGGACGACATTGGTGAAGTTTTCGGCCAAGCAAAATTCTTCTCATCCCTTTCACTCGACAAGAACTCCTTAGAACCTTGCTAGCACAAGGAGCACTAAGGGAGTAGGCGACATCATTTGTGTGCGGTACCTTAGGAGGAAAGCTCTCTTGCGATCTTCTTCCAAAGCTCCATCAAAGCGATGGCCATGGTATGAATCTTCTCTGATCTATACTAGTTCATGAAAGTTGATCATATGACATGCAAAAGGTCATGAGAAACCCTTGCTTCCGCTCGAAAAATTATTGTTATGCGCCTATCTAGGGTTTCGCTCCCCCTTGAAGGGGACTTTCAATTGGTATCAGAGCATGCGGTTCTTGCTTGTTCATATGATTGCTTAATCTTCATGTTTGATCCATGAATGCGCTTATGAATAGATCTAGAGTTAACATGCGAATTTTACATGCTTGTTAGAGATGTTTTTCTCCTTGGCGCATGTTTCTTGTTGGCGCATATTGTATGTTTTCTCAAAACCTTATATTACATGCGCGACTCATTATAGATCTAAGGCCCTGCTTTAAACCCTTAGACGGGTTATTAGGGTTGAAGTCATCCCCTAGGTTAGATCCAGACAGTCTGATCAGACCATCTGACAGCCTTGATGGGTTGACCAGATAGCACCTGTGCATAAGCACCTGGTGGCTATAGGTCGACTGCAGACAGGCGTGTAGCGATGTCTGGTTGAGACAACTAATGAACGCACATGAGTTAGGCCCGGGGTCACACCCGCTTGCCAGACCTCATAGTGGTCGTTCAGCCCTGGCGCATGCATAGTTGACCACTGGGTCGACTCAAGTCAGTTAGGACTTGGTGCATGCAAGGGCAGTGGATCTGACTAGGTTGAATGAGTGGATCCCTAGTAATGGACCGTTGTAAGGTTGTAGGGCAAATAAGGAAATTAAAATTGATGCCTATGGGGTTTTCAAAATTTAATTTTCATGATTGGATCACATGTTGATTGATGCCTATGTATGTTTATTTATTCTTATGTGGGCTGCCCATGTTAATTGTGTGCTGTGCTGGGGCCTGCGTGCCTGGAAATTAAAGTTGTAAATTAATTATTGTGATCTGCGTATCACATTGTATTTAATTTATAAAGTGTAATTGACCTGCGTGTCAATCTTGTCTAGATAGATTAATTTGTAAGTTAATCAGACAAGAGCACAGAGCACACATGGCAGAGGCGCATGCAGTAGTGCCTTGACCAGGTGGGAGGTCTAGGGTTCGACCCTAGGACAGGCGCATTTTCCCTGGTGGGCGCACCTGAGCTGCAGTTGGCGCTTGGGCCCTGGTTTGGGCCAAATGAGCAGCTAAAAGACCCATGAAGAAAAGCAAGTGAAGACTTAAGTTAATTAAGGTCTTACTTAGGCTATGGGTTTTTACCACATAAGATCCATGCTTTCTTTTATTGTTTCAATAAGTAGAACAGCATGATTTATTTATCTTCTGCTATCACCATAGGAATTGCATGATAGTGAAGAAGATAAAAGACCATTAAAATCCAACGCTAAAATATCAAGCTCGTAAGCCTTCTGACGCGAAACCTCACTGTTCTGACTATCGTTGGAGCCGTGTTGTACCCACTCAGTGGGCACGTCCATCTATCTTCAGACGGTGCGGGATTACACCTGCGTGTTACAGAGAAGGGATTTATCGCTTCTCGTTGCTCAGCATAGCACGTGGTGGTCCAGGGAGTAGGTCGGGTCAGCTTGACCATGTAGGCTACATATGTGGAGCATATGGTAGCGCATGGAGGCAGCCATCTGTGGGGTCAGAGATTGTGTTGTACCAACTCAGTTGGCACAGTCTGCTGGATTGCCCAGATGAAGGGGAATCGCACGGGTTGGCGATTGGCAGGGACTGCCTACCAGAAAGTAGTGCTTGTACTCTCTGTGCATCTTATCTCGCCTGAGCGGGACGCGGAGACCAAGTATGAAATCTGGATCCCATCTCACTAAAAGAGTTCTACTCTTTCGGGCTGTTTTGCTGGATTTTTCAGCCAGATAAAATAGTGAGAAAAAGAATCATTCTTAAGTCCTGATTGATTCTTAACATTGATACTGACCTTGCTGTTCTTGCATTGTTGTAGATTCCTGCAGCAACGAACACCATGAGCTTCAATGTGCGATCCTTACTGGAAAGGGAGAAGTTTGCTGGGCCGAACTTCTCAGACTGGTTCGGACACCTTAAGATTGTTCTTAAGGCAGAGAGGAAACTGTATGTCCTCGAGACGGTAATACCGCCTCAGCCCGCTCCGAACGCCGCAAGGGCGGTTCGGGAAGCTTATGAAAAGCACGTCAATGATAGCATTGATGTCGCTTGCCTGATGCTAGCGTCTATGATGCCACCGCTGCAGCGTCAGCATGAGGATATGTCTGCTATAGACATGATAGCAAACCTCAAGATGCTGTATGCTGCACAGGCGAGGACAGAACGCTATAATCTGACAAAGCTGTTCTTTCAGAGCAAACTGGCTGAAGGGAGCCCAGTGGGAGCTCACGTGCTCAAGATGATTGGGCACAAGGAGGCTCTAGAGAAACTGGGGCATACCATCATCCAGGAGCTTGCTGTAGACATCATTCTGCAGTCTCTCCCGCCCTCTTTCGATGCGTTCATTATTAACTTTAATATGAACAAAATCGACTGTACTCCGGCAGAGCTGCTGAATATGCTCTTGACTACTGAGGAGACTCTGAAGGGAAAGCCTTCGACCTCTGTCTTAATGGTTCCTTCTAGGAACAAGAAGAAGGGGAAGAAGGGCAAGGCCCCTGTCAAGAGTTACAGCAAGGCTCTGAAGCAAAAAGTTAAGCGGTCAAAGGAATAGAGATGTTTCCACTGTGGCCAGCTGGGTCACTGGAAAAAGGACTGTAAAGCGCTCCAAGGAGACAAGAGGGGAAGCATCGCTTCTGGCTCAGGTATTTACGTGACGGAAGTCATGGTTTCATCTTCTTCTATTTCATGGGTGTTGGACACTGCATGTGGAGTTCACATTTGTTCAAATGTACAGGAACTCAAGAGAAGAAGACAGGTGGGACAGCATGAGGTGGACCTACGAGTTGGAAACGGGGCACGGGTTGCTGCTGTTGCTGTAGGAGACTATTTCATCTCATTGCCATCTGGACTTGTATTGGAACTAGACAATTGTTACTTTGTTCCCAGCATTACTAAAAATATTATCTCCATTCCTGCTCTTGTCAGGAAGGGATTTTCCTTTGAATGCAATATTTCAAAGTGTGTTTTATCTTTTGATAATATTGTTTATGCTACTGGTTCAATTAACAATGGGTTATTCATGTTGGACCTGGAATGTTCTATACAAAATATTGATATTAAGAAAGCCAAGTATGCTGATGACAGCATCTTGCTATGGCATAGTCGTTTAGGCCATATTAACAAGAAGCGCATTAAGCGGTTGCATGATCATGGACTGCTGGGATCATTCTCCTATGAGGAGATTGATACATGCAAGGCTTGTTTAATGGGTAAAATGACGAAGTCACCTTTTCCTAACAAAGGTCAAAGGGCTTCAGGTTTACTTGACCTTATACACAGTGATGTGTGTGGGCCATTTAGTAAACATGCCAGAGGTGGCTATCAGTACTTCATTACCTTTACTGATGATTTCAGTAGATATGGGTATGTCTATCTAATGAGACATAAAAGTGAATCTTTTGACAAGTTCAAAGAATTCAAGAATGAAGTACAGAATCAGCTAGGCCGAAATATCAAGACACTTCGTTCTGATCGAGGTGGAGAATACTTGAGTCATGCGTTTACTGACTATCTGAAGGAGTGTGGGATTATCTCACAGCTCACTCCGCCAGGAACACCGCAATGGAATGGTGTGTCCGAGAGGAGAAATAGAACGTTACTTGATATGGTTCGTTCTATGATGAGTCAGGCTACTCTTCCATATTCCTTTTGGGGATTTGCACTGGAGACAGCTGCAAAGGTACTAAACCGAGTACCATCCAAGGCAGTTTCAAAGACGCCATATGAGTTATGGTATGGGAAACAGCCGAGCTTGACATTTATCAGGATCTGGGGCTGCGAGGCTTATGTCAAAAAGCTCGCCTCTGGGAAACTAGAGAGCAGATCTGAGAAATGTATCTTTGTCGGTTACCCTAAGGAAACTAAGGGTTATTATTTCTACGATCCCAAAGAGAACAAGGTATTTGTTGCTCGGACGGCCATATTTCTTGAGAAGGAGTTTCTTCTGCAAGAGGCCAGTGGGAGAAAAATAAAGCTGGATGAGAATCCAGAGGAAGGACAAAGTGGTCAAGCACAGTTGGATGAGCCTGAGCCGGTAGAACAGGTTACTGAACAACCTGAGGCTCAGATATCACGGGAACCGCAAAGATCGGGAAGGATCCGTCGACAGCCTGAGCGCTATGACGGAGTCTACATCATTGATAGTGGTGAACCCCTCACTTATGCGGATGCGGTCAGTGGACCGGAGTCAGCGAGATGGCTTGAAGCTATGCGCGCCGAGATGGACTCCATGTCAGATAACCAAATCTGGGATTTGGTTGATCCGCCTCCGGGAGTTATCCCTATAGGCTGTAAATGGATCTTCAAGAAGAAGATTGACATGGATGGTAACGTGGTTACCTATAAAGGAAGGCTAGTTGCGAAAGGTTTCAAACAAATCTACGGGATAGATTATGATGAAACTTTCTCACCTGTAGCTATGTTTAAGTCTATTCGGATTCTTTTCGCGATAGCAGCATATTACGATTATGAGATCTGGCAAATGGATGTGAAGACAGCTTTCCTTAATGGAAATCTGGATGAGGATGTGTATATGACACAACCAGAAGGTTTCACTAATCCATCAGATCGTCATAAGATATGCAAGTTAAAGAAGTCTATTTATGGACTTAAACAAGCATCGAGAAGCTGGAATATTCATTTTGATGAATCAGTTAGTGAATTTGGTTTCATCAAGAACGAGGATGACCCGTGTGTATATAAGAGGTTTAGTGGGAGCGTGATTACTTTCTTAGTCCTCTACGTCGATGATATCTTGATCATTGGAAACGATATTCCTGAAATGCATGCGGTTAAGGCATGGTTAAGGAAATGTTTTCAGATGAAAGATTTGGGAGAAGCAGCCTATGTATTAGGTGTGAAGATCTACAGGGATAGATCTAAGAGGCTTCTCGGGCTGTGCCAGAGTACTTACATCGATAAAGTCCTTGAGAAATTTCATTTAGAGAATTCTAAAAGAGGATATCTTCCAGTCAGACATGGTCTGAATCTTTCGAAGAGTCAGTGTCCACAAACACAGACTGAGAAAGATGAAATGGACAATACGCCTTATGCTTCGGCTATTGGGTCCATTATGTATGCGATGTTGTGTACTCGCCCGGACGTCGCTTATGGGTTAAGCGTGACCAGTCGGTTCCAAAGTAATCCAGGTCAGGCACACTGGATTGCAGTCAAGAACATCTTAAAATATTTGCGGAGGACCAAAGATATGTTCTTGATATATGGTGGTCAGGAAGAACTCAGTATTGAAGGATATACTGACGCTTCGTTCCAGTCTGACCAGGATGATTTCCGATCGCAATCAGGCTATGTTTTTAGCTTGAGTGGAGGAGCGGTGGTGTGGAAAAGTTTCAAACAGTCAATCGTTGCTGATTCCACAACAGAAGCCGAGTATGTTGCAGCCTCGGAAGCATCCAAGGAGGCAGTATGGATTCGTAAGTTTGTTCAGGAACTTGGTGTTGTTCCTTCGAGTGCAGATCCTTTGGTTATCTTCTGTGATAACACTGGAGCAATCGCACAAGCAAAGGAACCACGGTCGCACCAGAAGTCCAAGCACATACAGAGACGGTTTCACTTGATCAGGGAGATCATAGATCGTGGCGAGATCAAAGTCTGTAAGGTACATACAGATGACAATCTGGCAGACCCGCTTACTAAGCCTCTGGCGCAGCAGAAGCATGTGAAGCACTGTAATAATATGGGTTTGAGATTTCTCAACCATTAGATTAAGTGCAAGTGGGAGATTGTTGGGGTATGCCCTTAAGGCTAATGTTTGAGGCCTTGGGATTGTATCAGTATCATGTATAAACTTTTATGTTTATAAAGGCAATGGTTGTTATTCAGGTTGTTACCTTGTCTGCTGTAATAAGTGTACTTCTGAATAATGTCTCAGTACTGTTCAGCTAGGCTGACATGCAGTAAAGTCCTTAGTCGATATATCTTGGTGAACATGAGACAGCCTTGATATGGTTAAGACTAATATGTGTTCTAATCTTATAGGATGCTTCGAGCATGAAATAAGATGTAGACTCATGGGTACATTGGATGTACTGGACAGACCCTACTAGGTTATTCAATTGCTTGTCACAATGTGAATAATCCTTGATTGCGACAAGTGGCACATTTCCTCTGACTTGAGATCATTTGTGTTTCTAAATGATGATTGTCATTGTTTTGAGGTAGTTCAATATCATTTGAAACATAATGATTATAGACTATCTTGGATGGTGAGCTTGAATCAGGTTAGGGCACTAGTGATAGATATAGGATTGCCGTCTCCTTAATTGGAGTGTGATGTTCTAAAGGGGCCCCCCTGGATGAGATGATTGAGAAAGTGTATGGCCATACCCAGGTGACTGTGTTCATCTGTTCTAATCATACTTATCATATTGGAGCTACAAGCTTGACACGCTTGTCCAATAAGAACATCCAGTGGCAAAGGAAATTTGTATGCCTTGTGAGTTGATTCACACTTGTGCTGTGGTTTGGGTGTAGTCTTGGAAGACTCTTTCCTTTATATCGGGAGACAGTGATGTGTTGCTAGATACCCCTCACTGATCGTGATAACGTGAGTTATCGTTACCGACATTTAAAGGAAACCCTCAGGGTCGCACAATTTGATGATATGGCTTACTTAAGTCAGATCGTGTGGACTGAATTATTTGGGTTCAGTTTAAAGGGATTTAATCTCTGATTGTGAGTGAGATCTGGTCTGATCATGTTTGATTGATTAGGGCTTGAGATCGGTAAGCTTCGATCGAGAGAATGGATGCTAGATCGGTGAGATCAGGGGCATCAAGAGATGAACGGTTAGATCTGAAACCTTAGAGTTTATTATGATCTAGACCAAATTGCTTGGGTTAATTGGTCTTTGAACCAAACCAAATTGAACCAGCTCATCATGTGAGCGTATGGTTCAAGTGAAGAGGTTTTTGCGATTGGGATAAAGCCATGGTCACATGTGGAGGAGTGGTTTTCTATTTTTAGAAAACATGATCACTACGTGACCACAACTCACGTTGTATCTTCACGCCTTCCTCTCGCCCTCTTGTCGTCTCTTGTTTTTGGGGTTCTTACACTCTTTTGCGAGAGAAGAAGGTGGACGACATTGGTGAAGTTTTCGGCCAAGCAAAATTCTTCTCATCCCTTTCACTCGACAAGAACTCCTTAGAACCTTGCTAGCACAAGGAGCACTAAGGGAGTAGGCGACATCATTTGTGTGCGGTACCTTAGGAGGAAAGCTCTCTTGCGATCTTCTTCCAAAGCTCCATCAAAGCGATGGCCATGGTATGAATCTTCTCTGATCTATACTAGTTCATGAAAGTTGATCATATGACATGCAAAAGGTCATGAGAAACCCTTGCTTCCGCTCGAAAAATTATTGTTATGCGCCTATCTAGGGTTTCGCTCCCCCTTGAAGGGGACTTTCAGTTACAACTTCTGTACCACTACTTCTTTTCCTTTGTTTTGTTCTCAGTGCCAAGTTACAACTTTGGTACCACTGCTCATTCCTTTTTTTTCTTTTTGTGGATAGTGCCAAGTGGTAACTTCGGTACCACTGCCGTCTTTCTTTATTTTCTTTTCTCTTTGTAGTGCCAAGTTAGAGGAGTGTAAACCAAAACCAATACCAAAAGCTATCAAGAGGGACAAGTGTGGTAAGTGATTCGGTCTATCTCTATCCAAGCATACAGTACGCATGTAAAAGCACAGATTATACCTAGATATGAAGCTTATCAAAATTCAATCATAAAGTATTTAGTGTATAAGAAATCAAATGACTAGAATATATCGTTTAGCATATTATAAAGTCATAAGAAAATGTAGCTTTGTTGACTTTGTGAAATAAATTTGATATAAATTTTGTTTTTTTTTAAGTAGCGGGGTTACATAAAATGTTTTCAATAAAACATTATTGTGAGCGAGTGGCGGGAGATAAATTTAACCATTAATGAAATAGTTCAACCATCAAGTTTAAAAAGAATATAACAGCAAGGTTTTAAGCATGATGACCCTACGATACCGAAATATGTCAGGATAATAGCCAAAATATGCAAATCTCCCCCAAAGCTAGAGAATGCATCGTCCTCGATGCACGAAATATGTATAAAGGGGCAGAAGAGGGAGAGACTTACAAAGGTGCAAACGCCAGTCGGTGCTGTCCCGTAATTGAGATCGTGGATGCTCGGGTACTCCATGTGGAGTATGAGGTCATCGATGATTGCATCTCTAGAAGATGTCTTCGTTGAAGTTGGGAGGTCCGATGTAGGACACCTCGTGTTGATGACCTGTCTGTTGGGAAACCCCAGGGACATTTTAGAATTTTTCAGAGTTATAGACACACATACATTCATTGCACAGTGGAAAAATGTCCCCGAAATAGGCCGGTTCCAAAAACCCAGTGAAGATCGCAAGCAAGAGAGTCGACACGATGAGTTAAGAAATACCTTAAGAGCGATTTGGAGTGATGCCGATGTAGGCGCCCAAGTGTGCGCCCTCTGTAGTCTCACACACACGGATCTCTTGAGTTCTCTTCTTCCACGCCCGGTGCTAGCCTCGGGAAGAAGATCAAAGCCTTAGGGAGATGCTCCACTTCACTTGCGCCACCAAGAGAAAGGATGCGCCAAGAGAAGAAGGAAACAACCCAAGCCGCCAAGCACCAAAGCTCCTTGCACCAAGAGGAAAGGAGGGAGAGGCTTGCGGCTATGGAAGAAGGAAGATGCGCCCTTGCTTCTAGCACTCGCCCCTCTTCTTGTGTTCACGCCTTCAAGCATTAATCACTCATAAGAGGGGTCGGCTAGGTGCTCTTTCATAGGGCAAGAGGCGGTTTATGAAATGCTAGGATCAAGACAAGTGGGCGGCTAGGATGAGAAGGTTTGAGACAAGGAAAGTCTCCAAGACATTTCCATAATTCTCATTCAACCATTCCTTTTGTGCTCATGCCTTTCTTTGTGCGCCAAGGCCTTGCCTTGCGCCCCATGCAATGCCATATAGGCATTCATACCATAAGGGATAAAGGGGGAGGCGCTAATTGCTTCCTTATGAAGCAAATTGTGCCACTTCTCCCCATTATGCCCATAGGCGCCTAGGGGAGAAGATTTGTCCCCATTATACCCTTCTAGCCCTTCTTCTCTTCATGACAACTTATTATTGGGCCTCATTGGATAATGAGCTAGCCCAAACTCCATTACATGGGTTGATTAAGCACTTGGATCCAATCCAATGCAACCCTAATCCAAATGTGACCAACCATGGTCAAATACAGGTCAACCTGCCAAAAATGAAGTTTGGCTCCAATAATATTCTTCCATCTCATCAGGCCCATTGGCGCTGATGAAATCTCTCAATTAGATCCGAGTTATCCAATAACTCGATCATAAGGCTTCCCGATCAATACGAGAACTCAAGTATCAAGGTGTGCGACCCTGTAGGTCCCTCTGACGTTGGCAGTGCTGACCAAATGTCACCACAAGCAGTGAGTGCCACCTAGCAGTGCATCGCTACTACCCAAGTCATCGGAATGGATATTGACATCGACATCCCCATCATCACAACTAGGTACAGATGCATTACAGTATCTTTGCCGAACTGATATCCAATTGGACAAGTGTGTCACCACTTGTTTTCATCCAATCACATGGCTATGACTAAAACAGGTTCTTACCTGGTTATGGCCATACACTCTCAGTCATAGAACCATAGAGGAGCTCCATGGATATCATACTTCCCTAAGGAAGGGGCTGAAGGAACCCCTAAATGAAGGGGGCAAAAACCCTAAGCATGGCGCAAATAAAATGTATGCAAGCGGAAGCAAGGGTTTGAAGGGTTTGAAGAACCGTTGCATGCCATATATTCAACTATCATGGATTGATAAGAAGAAGGGGAGATCCATACCAATGCCATAGGCTTGGAAATCGGCTTGGATGAAGAGAACAAGTTAGGTCTCCTCCACAAGTCCACACACAAGATGAGGGATGGCTACCCTTTAGGATCTTCCTTGTGCTAGCAAGAGATCCCCTTTCGGTCCTTGTCGTGTGGGATGATGAGATGTCCCTTTTCGAGAGCTTCTCTTGGATGAACCCTCCTCTCTTCGTCAACCACCAACGAAAGAGCTAGGCGTTGAAAAGAAAAACACTCAACGCATAAGCGTTTTAGCATTGAAGCAAAACCGGCCTTGATGACTTTCCATAAATGGAAGTCAATCAAGCCTTGCGTTCAATCCAACCCAAAACGCATATGGCTTTGAACCAAGCGTTCACCCTTGTGAACCGGTTCAAGCCAAATCATCCAATCGGCTTTGGTTCATTAAACCAAACCAAAATAGCTCAAGCCATTTGGTCTAGACCAAATCGAACCCCAAGGCTCATGATCTAACCATTCATCTCCTGATGCCCCTGATCTCTCCGATCTAGCATCACCTCTCTCGATCGAAGCTTACCGATCTCAAGCCCTAATCAATCAAACATGATCAGACCAGATCTCACTTACAATCAGAGATTAAATCCCTTTAATCTGAACTCAAAGAATCCAGTCCACACGATCTGACTCAAGTAAGCCATATCATCAAATTGTGCGACCCTGAGGGTTTCCCTTAAATGTCGGTAACGATAACTTACGTTATCACGATCAGTGAGGGGTATCTAGCAACACATCACTGTCTCCCGATATAAAGGAAAGAGTCTTCCAAGACTACTCCCAAACCATTGCACAAGTGTGACTCCATTCACAAGGCATACATGTGTCCTTTGCCACTGGATGTTCTTATTGGACAAGCGGGTCAAGCTTGTAACTCCAATACGATGAGCATGAGTAGATCAGATGCACATTGTCATCTGGGTATGGCCATACACTATCTCAATCATCTCATATAGGGGGCCCAGTAGAACATCACACTCCTTAAACAAGGAGACGGCAATCCTATGTCTATCACTAGTGCCCTAACCTGATTCAAGCCCACCATCCAAGATAGTCTATAATCATTATGTTTCAAATGATATTGAACTACCTCAAGACAATGACAATCATCATTTAGAAACACAAGCGATCTCAAGTCAGAGGACATGTGCCACTTGCTGCTTACAAGGATCATTCACATTGTGACAAGCAATGGAATATCCCAGTAGGGTCTGTCCAGTACATCCAATGTACCCATGAGTCTACATCTTATTTCATGCTCGAAGCATCCTATAAGATCAGCACTCATATTAGTCTCAATCATATCAAGGCTGTCTCATGTTCACCAAGATATCTCGACTAAGGACTTACAGCCTGTCAGCCTAGCTGAACAGCTTTGAGACATTATCCAGAAGTACACTTATTACAGCAGACAAGGTAACAACCTGAATAATAACCATGCCTTTTATAAACTTAAGAGTTTCTTACATGATACTTATACAATCCCAAGGCCTCAAACATTAGCCTTAAGGGCATACCCCAACAATCTCCCACTTGCACTTAATCTAATGGTTGAGAAATCTCAAACCCATGTTATTACAGTGCTTCTCATGCTTCTGCTGCGCCAGAGGCTTGGTAAGCGGGTCTGCCAGATTGTCATCTATATGAACCTTGCATATTTTGATCTCGCCTCGATCAATGATCTCCCGGATCAAGTGAAACCGTCTCTGTATGTGCTTGGACTTCTGGTGCGACCGTGGTTCCTTTGCTTGTGCTATTGCTCCAGTGTTATCACAGAAGATAACCAAAGGATCGGCACTCGAAGGAACGACACCAAGTTCTCTCACGAACTTACGAATCCACACTGCCTCCTTGGATGCTTCCGAGGCTGCAACATACTCGGCTTCTGTTGTGGAATCAGCAACAGTTGACTGTTTGAAACTTTTCCACACCACTGCTCCACCATTCAAGCTGAAAACATAGCCTGATTGCGATCGGAAATCATCCTGGTCCGACTGGAACGAAGCATCAGTATATCCCTCTATACTGAGTTCTTCCTGACCACCATATATCAAGAACATATCTTTGGTCCTCCGCAGATATTTTAAGATGTTCTTGACCGCAATCCAGTGCGCCAAACCTGGATTACTTTGGAATCGACTGGTCACGCTTAACCCGTAAGCGACGTCTGGGCGAGTACACAACATCGCATACATAATGGACCCAATAGCCGAAGCATAAGGCGTATTGTCCATTTCATCTTTCTCAGTCTGTGTTTGTGGACACTGACTCTTCGAAAGATTCAGACCATGTCTGACTGGAAGATATCCACGTTTAGAATTCTCTAAATGGAATCTCTCCAGGACCTTATCGATGTAAGTACTCTGGCACAACCCGAGAAGCCTCTTAGATCTATCCCGGTAGATCTTCACACCTAATACATAGGCTGCTTCTCCTAGATCTTTCATCTGGAAACATTTTCCTAACCATGCCTTAACAGCATGCAGTTCAGGAATATCATTTCCAATGATCAAGATATCATCGACGTAGAGGATTAGGAATGTAATTACGCTCCCACTAAACCTCTTATATACACACGGGTCATCCTCGTTCTTGATGAAACCAAACTCAGAGATTGATTCATCAAAACGAATATTCCAGCTTCTTGATGCTTGTTTAAGTCCATAAATGGACTTCTTTAACTTGCATATTTTATGACGATCTGATGGATTAGTGAAACCTTCCGGTTGTGTCATATACACATCCTCATCCAGATTTCCATTAAGGAAAGCTGTCTTCACATCCATCTGCCAGATCTCATAATCGTAATATGCTGCTATCGCGAAAAGAATCCGAATAGACTTAAACATGGCTACAGGTGAGAAAGTTTCATCATAATCTATCCCGTAGATTTGTTTGAAACCTTTCGCAACTAGCCTGCCTTTATAGGTAACCACGTTACCATCCATGTCAATCTTCTTCTTGAAGATCCATTTACAGCCTATAGGGATTACACCCGGAGGCGGATCAACCAAATCCCAGACTTGGTTATCTGACATGGAGTCCATCTCGGCTCGCATAGCGTCAAGCCATCTAGCTGACTCCGGTCCACTGACCGCATCCGCATAAGTTAGGGGTTCATCATAATCAATGATGTAGACTCCGTCATAGCGCTCAGGCTGTCGACGGATCCTACCCGATCTTCGCGGTTCCCGTGATATCTGAGCCTCAGGTTGTTCAGTAACCTGATCTACCAGCTCAGGCACATCCAACTCTGCTTGACTACTTTGTCCTTCCTCTGGATTCTCATCCAGCTTTATTTCTCTCCCACTGGCCTCTTGCAGAAGAAACTCCTTCTCAAGAAATATGGCCGTCCGAGCAACAAATACCTTGTTCTCTTTGGGATCGTAGAAATAATAACCCTTAGTTTCCTTAGGGTAACCGACAAAGATACATTTGTCAGATCTGCTCTCTAGTTTCCCAGAGGCGAGCTTTTTGACATAAGCCTCGCAACCCCAGATCCTGATAAATGTCAAGCTAGGCTGTTTCCCATACCATAACTCATATGGTGTCTTTGAAACTGCCTTGGATGGCACTCGGTTTAGTACCTTTGCAGCTGTTTCCAGTGCAAAACCCCAAAAGGAATATGGAAGAGTAGCCTGACTCATCATAGAACGAACCATGTCTAGTAACGTTCTATTTCTCCTCTCGGACACACCATTCCATTGTGGTGTTCCTGGCGGAGTGAGCTGTGAGATAATCCCACACTCCTTCAGATAGTCAGTAAACGCATGACTCAGGTATTCTCCACCTCGATCAGAACGAAGTGCTTTGATATTTCGGCCTAGCTGATTTTGTACTTCATTTTTGAACTCTTTGAACTTGTCAAAAGATTCACTTTTATGTCTCATCAAATAGACATACCCATACCTACTGAAATCATCAGTAAAGGTAATGAAGTACTGATAGCCACCTCTGGCATGTTTACTAAAAGGCCCACACACATCACTGTGTATAAGGTCCAGTAAACCTGAAGTCCTTTGACCTTTATTAGGAAAAGGAGACTTCGTCATTTTACCCATCAAACAAGCTTTGCATGTATCAATCTCCTCACAGGAGAATGATCCCAGCAGTCCATGTTCATGCAACCGCTTAATGCGCTTCTCATTTATATGGCCTAAACGACTATGCCATAGCAAGGTGCTGTCATCAGCATACTTGGCTTTCTTATTATCAATGTTTTGTATAGAATTTTCCATGTCCAACATGTATAACCCATTGTTAATTGAACCAGTTGCATACACAATATTATCAAAAGAAAGTACACACTTTGAAATCTTGCATTCAAAGGCAAATCCTTTCCTGACAAGAGCAGGAATAGAGATAATATTCTTGGTAATACTGGGTACAAAATAACAATTGTTTAATTCTAATACAATGCCAGATGGTAAGGAAATGAAATAGTCTCCTACAGCAACAGCAGCAACCCGTGCCCCGTTTCCAACGCGTAGGTCTACCTCAAGCTGTCCCACCTGCCTTCTTCTCTTGAGTTCCTGCACATTTGAACAAATGTGAACTCCACATGCAGTGTCCAACACCCATGAAATAGAAGAAGAAGATAACATGACCTCAGTCACATATATACCTGAGCCAGAAGCGATGCTTCCCCTCTTATCTCCTTGGAGCGCTTTACAGTCCTTTTTCCAGTGACCCAGCTGGCCACAGTGGAAACACCTGTTGTCCTTCGACCGCTTCACCTTCTGTTTCAGGGCCTTGCTGTAATTCTTGACAGGGGCCTTGCCCTTCTTCCCCTTCTTCTTGTTCCTCGAAGGAACCATCAAGATAGAGGTTGAAGGCTTACCCTTCAGAGTTTCCTCAGTGGTCAAGAGCATATTCAGCAGCTCTGCCGGCGTACAATCGATCTTGTTCATATTAAAGTTAATAATGAACGCATCGAAAGAGGGCGGAAGAGACTGCAGAATAATGTCCACAGCAAGCTCCTGGTTGATGGTATGCCCCAGTTTCTCCAGAGCCTCCTTGTGCCCAATCATCTTGAGCACGTGAGCTCCCACCGGGCTCCCCTCAGCTAGTTTGCTCTGAAAGAAGAGCTTCGTCAGATTATAGCGTTCAGTCCTCGCCTGTGCAGCATACAGCATCTTGAGGTTCGCTATAATTTCTATAGCCGACATATCCTCATGCTGACGCTGCAGCGGTGGCGTCATAGACGCAAGCATCAGGCAAGCGACATCAATGCTATCATTGACGTGCTTTTCGTAGGCATCCCGAACCGCCCTTGCGGCGTTCGGAGCGGGCTGCGGCGGTATCGCCGTCTCGAGGACATACAGTTTCCTCTCTGCCTTAAGAACGATCTTAAGGTGTCCGAACCAGTCAGAGAAGTTCGGCCCAGCAAACTTCTCCCTTTCCAGTAGGGATCGCACATTGAAGCTCATGGTGTTCGTTGCTGCAGGAATCTACAACAAGCAAGAACAGCAAGGTCAGTATCAATGTTTCAGAATCAATCCAGGACTTAAGAAAGATTCTTTTTCTCACTATTTTGTCTGACTGAAAAATCCAGTAAACAGTCCGAAAGAGTAACACTCTTTTAGTGAGATGGGATCCAGATTTCATACTTGGTCTCCGCGTCCCGCTCAGGCGAGATAAGATGCACAGAGATGACAAGCACTAATTTCTGGTAGGCTGTCCCAGCCAATCGCCAACCCGTGCGATTCCCCTTCATCTTGGCAATCCAGCAGACTGTGCCAACTGAGTTGGTACAACACAGTCTCTGATCCCAGAGATGGCTGCCTCCATGTGCTACCATATGCGCCACATATGTAGCCTACATGGTCAAGCTGACCCGACCTACTCCCTGGACCACCACGTGCTATGCTGAGCAACGAGAGGGGATAAATCCCAACTCTGTAACACGCAGGTGTAATCCAGCACCGTCTGAAGATAGATGGACGTGCCCACTGAGTGGGTTCAACACGGCTCCAACGATAATCAGAAAGGTGAGGTTTCGCGTCAGAAGGCTTATCGAGCTTGATATGTTAGCATTGGATTTTAACGGTCTTTTATCTTCTTACTATCAGGCATATCCTATGGCTATAGCAGAAGATAAACTTAAACATGCAATTCTAATTATTAGCAATAAGTAGAAAGCATGATCTTATGTGGTAAAAGCCCATGAACCCTAGTAAGACCTTAATTTACTTAAGTCTTCACTTGAGCTCCTTGGCATCTCATCTGGTCCAACCTAGGGCCCTAGCGCCAAGAGCACCTCAGGTGCGCCACCAGCTGAATGCCCCTTTGGGATGTGTGCATTTGTACTCTTGTCTAATCAAATACATTTGATCTATCTAGACAAGTTTGACTCGCAGGTCAATTATACAATATCTAAATTAAAAATGTGATTCGCAGATCACAAATTAATTTACAAAATTGAATCCAGGCACGCAGGCCCCAGCACAGCACACATTTAACATGGGCAGCCCACATAAGACTAAATAGACAATCATCATGGCATCAATCAACATGTGATCCAATCATTTTGAAATTAAAAGTTTTGAAAACCCCATGGCATCAATTTTAATTTCCTTAGGTGTCCTACAACCTTACAATGGTCCATTGATAGGGATCCACTCATCCATCTAGTCAGATCCTTTGCCCTTGCATGCACCGAGTCCTAACTGACTCGAGTTGACCTAATGGTCAACCATGCATGCGCCAAGGGCTGAACCACCCTCATGAGTTTTGGCAAGCGGGTGTGACCCCGGGCCTAACTCAAGTGTGTTCAGTAGTTGTCCCAACCAGACCTCGCTACACACCTTTGATGCAGTTAACCTATAGCCACCTTGTGCTTGCGCACAGGTGCTATCTGGTCAACCCATCTAGGCTGTCAGATGGTCTGATCAGACTAATGGATCTAACCTAGAGGTGACTTCAACCCCATCAACCCATCTAAGGATTTATGGTAGGTGCCACTTAGGTCTAGTGAGGCGCGCAAGAGTTTTGTTTTGTCAAAAACAATATGTAAGAAGCGCCAATTAAACATGCGCCAACAATTACATTTGTAGAGTCCCCTTCAAGGGGGAGCGCAACTTTGTAGAGTCCCCTTCAAGGGGGAGCGCAACTTTGACAACAACAAACAACAAGCACCTATACATGCGGCTAAGAACAACAAACATCATGAATCTTTTATGAACTTGCGCATGTAACCAACCCTAGATCTAAGCAAAACATGGATCACAACAGCAAACATAATAGCATGCAATGAGCCAAGCTCTGATACCAATTGAAGGAACCCCTAAATGAAGGGGGCAAAAACCCTAAGCATGGCGCAAATAAAATGTATGCAAGCGGAAGCAAGGGTTTGAAGGGTTTGAAGAACCGTTGCATGCCATATATTCAACTATCATGGATTGATAAGAAGAAGGGGAGATCCATACCAATGCCATAGGCTTGGAAATCGGCTTGGATGAAGAGAACAAGTTAGGTCTCCTCCACAAGTCCACACACAAGATGAGGGATGGCTACCCTTTAGGATCTTCCTTGTGCTAGCAAGAGATCCCCTTTCGGTCCTTGTCGTGTGGGATGATGAGATGTCCCTTTTCGAGAGCTTCTCTTGGATGAACCCTCCTCTCTTCGTCAACCACCAACGAAAGAGCTAGGCGTTGAAAAGAAAAACACTCAACGCATAAGCGTTTTAGCATTGAAGCAAAACCGGCCTTGATGACTTTCCATAAATGGAAGTCAATCAAGCCTTGCGTTCAATCCAACCCAAAACGCATATGGCTTTGAACCAAGCGTTCACCCTTGTGAACCGGTTCAAGCCAAATCATCCAATCGGCTTTGGTTCATTAAACCAAACCAAAATAGCTCAAGCCATTTGGTCTAGACCAAATCGAACCCCAAGGCTCATGATCTAACCATTCATCTCCTGATGCCCCTGATCTCTCCGATCTAGCATCACCTCTCTCGATCGAAGCTTACCGATCTCAAGCCCTAATCAATCAAACATGATCAGACCAGATCTCACTTACAATCAGAGATTAAATCCCTTTAATCTGAACTCAAAGAATCCAGTCCACACGATCTGACTCAAGTAAGCCATATCATCAAATTGTGCGACCCTGAGGGTTTCCCTTAAATGTCGGTAACGATAACTTACGTTATCACGATCAGTGAGGGGTATCTAGCAACACATCACTGTCTCCCGATATAAAGGAAAGAGTCTTCCAAGACTACTCCCAAACCATTGCACAAGTGTGACTCCATTCACAAGGCATACATGTGTCCTTTGCCACTGGATGTTCTTATTGGACAAGCGGGTCAAGCTTGTAACTCCAATACGATGAGCATGAGTAGATCAGATGCACATTGTCATCTGGGTATGGCCATACACTATCTCAATCATCTCATATAGGGGGCCCAGTAGAACATCACACTCCTTAAACAAGGAGACGGCAATCCTATGTCTATCACTAGTGCCCTAACCTGATTCAAGCCCACCATCCAAGATAGTCTATAATCATTATGTTTCAAATGATATTGAACTACCTCAAGACAATGACAATCATCATTTAGAAACACAAGCGATCTCAAGTCAGAGGACATGTGCCACTTGCTGCTTACAAGGATCATTCACATTGTGACAAGCAATGGAATATCCCAGTAGGGTCTGTCCAGTACATCCAATGTACCCATGAGTCTACATCTTATTTCATGCTCGAAGCATCCTATAAGATCAGCACTCATATTAGTCTCAATCATATCAAGGCTGTCTCATGTTCACCAAGATATCTCGACTAAGGACTTACAGCCTGTCAGCCTAGCTGAACAGCTTTGAGACATTATCCAGAAGTACACTTATTACAGCAGACAAGGTAACAACCTGAATAATAACCATGCCTTTTATAAACTTAAGAGTTTCTTACATGATACTTATACAATCCCAAGGCCTCAAACATTAGCCTTAAGGGCATACCCCAACAGGGGCAAATCCTATGTCTGTCCATTGACCTTCTCATATGGGTCGTGACATGCTCAATGACAACCGTTATGACCTCCCAACTATGGTGAGGTGTTAAGTTGTATCAAAGCAAGTCCCTAACCATATAGAATGGTCAATGACCTCAAGTCAAGGGATCAATGCATCTCCTGTCACTTGTGAGGATAACTCATGACACCAAGTCATAGCCTCACAGCGGGTCTATCCAGTATATCCTCCAATGATATACCCATGTGTTTGCATCCTAACCAGCCCACATACCAGTCTCACAAGTTCCATAGCTATCCCACATCCACTAAGGTACATCGACTGGGGATTATAGTTCGAGCACAGATCCAATCTGTCTCCAGGGACATTATCATGTTAGTACATATGCGCAGATGTAAACAAACATAGATAATGACAATGCCAGAATGATATATAAATATCAAAGTCAAGTAGTGCATAAGTTGACCAAAAATAGGTCCTAGGGCATATATACCAACACTATCAACCAGAAAGGGCCTAGTTATGAGCAGCTTGGTGCTCGTTACACATTTTTATCTTTACTGGCCCTGGGTGCTATGGCAGTGGATGAGTTGGACAGGAAGCGCCGGCAGTCGCTTGCCCATCGACTTCTTTTAAAGCAGCATGGTTGAGGTGGAAGAATCAGTCGAAGAAGTTGAAAAGTTGGAGGGATGTTGTTCCTGTGAAGCACCGAAGAGCAGGTTATCGAAACAAAGAGTTTGGCGAAATAAAGATGGAAAACCTGAAGTGTAGAGATCGCCGGACAAGGTCGGAGGGGTCGCCAAAAGAGTGAAGGTCATCGGAAAAGTGGGCAGCGGTGACTTGGTGGGGCAGAACAGGTGGGCCTCACGAGTGCTGCGGAGGAACTAGAACCCTTAGTGAATTTGTTGGGCGACATTAAGTTTAGAAGCATGACGGGTCGGCCAGCAAGTCAGGATCCGATAGCAATTTAAGAATCACGCTGATGCAGGAGAAGACAGCACAGAAGAAAGGGAAAATCTGGTCCAGAAGGTGATCCAAAAATTTTCCAGCGAACAAAGTCACGGCCGTGGAAAAAGTTACGGCTAGACCGAGGAAGTTTCTATCCATTCCAGCACCCTTGAAAAAAATAGTGATTTTCAGTGCGAACAAAGTCATGGCCGTGGAAAAAGTCACAACCAGACTGAGGAAGTTTCTGCCCATTCCATCACACTTGAAAAAAAAATGGTGATTCTCGGTGCAAACGAAGTCACGGCCATGGAAAAGGTCATGGCCAGACCGAGGAAGTTTCTATCCATTCCAGGACACTTGAAAAAAATGGCAATTTTCGGTGCAAACAAAGTCACAGCCATGGAAAAAGTCACAGCTAGACTGAGGAAGTTTCTGTCTATTCAAGCACACTTAAAAAAAAAATAGTGATTCTCGGCGCAAACGAAGTCACGGCCATGGAAAATGTCACGGCCAGACCGAGGAAGTTTCTGCCAACTCCAGCACGCCTGATCACAGTTGTGGAAAATGTCACGGCCAGGCCTTGATCACTCCTGAAGCTGCAGAGTTACCCCGACGATCCCGTTTCGACGTGCATAACCCACCATACCATTTTTCTTCATCCAAGGTGGATCCAAGGGAGCCCAACAAGGTGGAAATACGGCATTCCCAATGCACTTCTCAACCACCGAACCAATTTGTGGGAGTCATCAGCCCATTGTCAATACATACCGACGTTCTTCAGCCCAAGGGCGTTGCCAGCCACCCTCTTGAAGGCCCAACTCCAGACGGGCCTCGCAATCACCTCAGCAACATGGCCCAAGAGTGCGCCACTTCAGTAGTGACCCAGCCCACAACATCTAAATACTGCTGCTTCATTGCAGTGTGTTCCGAACGCGTCTAACTACACAGTCGTCGCCGTACGAAGGCAAGAGTACATGCGCCAGCTTCATAGAATATTAGGTAGAAGTTTGTTTTACTTTGTCTTGTAGTTGCAGCTTGACAACTTTTGTGGTATGCAGGGGTTGGAAGTGGTTAGGATTTTCTAGCTTTTCTGCTTTGTCTTATTCCCTCCCCTCTTGTTCTATAAAAGAGGAGGCTGGGTTATTGTGTTCCCCAGTTCTCTTGGTGGTAGAGTACTCCTGGTGAGCCGAGAGCCTCCAGCACGTTTACAAGTCGAAGTCGGCGCTTCGCCTTCAAAGTTTGTAAGAATCGAGGTTGGTGCCTTGCCTCCGAAGTGTTTCCTTCCTGATTTTCGAAGAAGTAAAGTAAATCCCACCGCCTTCGGTGGATCAGGTCCACCTGTGCCTTCACTTCGTTACATTTTTGTTTTTTTCCCACTGCGATTTTCTCTCTTGCCATGGGTATCTGTACATCAGAGGCATGGTCGTTCCGTTGTTCCTTGGTCTATTTCAGGTGCATAGGCATGCGAACTATGCCCTACGAATCCGCTAACCCCCCATTGTTGCGTGCTGAGCTTAAAATCTGCTAAGTGAGCATGCTAAATGCTAAGAGGTTAGAGAAGTATTTCAGTAGTTGAGTGCCGATGGTTTATTCTCGCATTCGTGTTGCCCCGATCAAACTCAACATTGATTTCTTCGTGTTTTCTGCTACATTTCCGAAAATGTTTTTCACTTCCCTCGTCTAAAGACCCTCTCTCGTTTTCACGTGCATTGTGTAACACCTTAATGTACAGCTTTATGGACCATCCCACCTATTATAGCTCCATCATTTCTGTATCAGAGGAGTTGTGCATTTGATTCTTATCGTTCGCAAGGTCCAACTCCATTGCATCACATATTTCCGCATTGTTTTGCATTTTCACCATCCTGCACTTAGTCATTTTCAACCTTGATTGTGCATGGTGACCACAAGGTCACAACTCATGTCTTCCCAATTCCCCGACACTATCCCGGACACCCAAGAGTCAGTCCAACCTTCGCAAGGGACTAACACCCCTTTAGACTCCTTAGCCGCACTTACTGTGCGAGTGGATGTGCTAACTACGCAGCTCGCTTCGTACAAGCAGTCCACGGATATCGCCATGCAGCAACTCAAGCTGCCATTGGAGACTATGTTCTAGCAACTTTTGGCTAGTTTCCAAGACCTTGCTGATGCCGTTAACGCGTCGGGGCAAAGGTGCCCCAACTTGAGTCAACCTCCTCCATCAGCCCGACCTGCTCCAACTAGGGAATTACCACCGGTAGTCGCGCCCAAGCGGCGCCAACCCATTCTAGATGAGTCAGGCCATCATGGGCCTTACATGGCCCACGAGGGCCTATGTTATGAGGATGAGCCTTTCGACGAAGATGATGTTTGGGCCGCACAACAGCCCCCAACCCAACCTCGGCTCGATCGACATCGGGCCGATGTCAATTTCCATCACTTTATTCGTGAGACCCCCCCCCCCCCAACACTTCGCGGTTGGTCTTGACCCGCTAAGTTCTTAGATTGGGTCGCATTAGTTGACACGTACTTTGATTTGAGTGATACCCCGGAGCACATGCGAGTCCGAATAGTTCGCACCCTACTTGATGGCCCCACGTACCTACATTTGCAAAATGTGGAGTGCCAAAATGAGCAGAATGCTCTCCCTCCCATCACCCGATGGGAGGAGATGAAGTATCACCTTCGTGAGTGGTACGTCCCACCTTTGTATAGGCAGCATCTTCTAGACCAATATAGCAGCCTCCAGCAAGGATCCAGTACCGTTGCGGAGTACCATTTGACTTTTGACACGTTGCAACTTGCAAGAGGATCCTGAGCTAGTTTTTGTGCAAGTTCAAGAACGGGCTCCACTCAGATATCCGACGGGCCTTACCTATATATGGATCCAAATTGTTAGGGAATACTAGGTGTAATTTAAAATTTTGCAGTCCCAGGACGCAGCGGAAGAATCATTACACCCGAAACATATTCCGGTCCCAAGGATCCATGCGAGAGAGAAGACACAAGGATGTGTTAGAGATGTACCTCTTTTGCTTGTCTAGTTGCCGAAGCCATGTTGAAGATGATCAAGTGCTCGCCCTCTACAAGTATCCACGCGTCGACTCCTTAACGTTGCTCCCTTCCACGCTTGGTGCTAGCCTGGGGAAGAGAATCAGGCCTTAGGGTTCCTTCACTTCTCTTGCGCCACCTCCAAGGATCATGCGCCAAGTGCAAGGAAGATGCCGCCAACTCCTTATCCTCTTCACTCCAAGAGAAGAGGGAGAAGAAGAGTTTCGGCCCTTAGAAAGAGTAAGAGGAAGTGGCACCACCAAGTCCTTCTCCAAGTCACGCCAAAAGGAGAGGAAGGAGAAGACTTGCGGCCACTAGTAGGAAGAAGGGTTGCGCCACCTTGATGTTGTCGCCCTTTGGCCTTGCTCGCGCCCCTCTATGTATGTTCATGTCTCCAAGCATTCAAACCATTGAGAGGGGGAAGCTAGGGTCC
Source organism: Costus lasius (assembly GCA_027563935.2). NCBI lineage: Eukaryota > Viridiplantae > Streptophyta > Magnoliopsida > Zingiberales > Costaceae > Costus > Costus lasius. The sequence continues at coordinate 87,273,486 of CM050450.1, read as the reverse complement.
CTTTTATAAGCCAAGAGGCGGTTTAGGGAGGGCCAAGATCATGCCAAGTGGGCGGCTAGGATGAGAGGGGTTTGTGGTAAGGAAAGTCTCCAAGACTTTGCCATAAACCTCATTCAACCTATCCTTATTTGCCCAATAGCCATATCAGCCCAAGACATGCCTTAGAGGCATTCTTTCCATCCAAGGAGAATGGGTTAGGCGCAACATGCAAGAGTCATTCGGCTAAGCAAGGGTTTGAGGGGAATTAGGGTTTGGAGGTAAGGTAAGTCTCCAAGATCTTACCATAAACCTTACCCTACTATCCATATGTGCCCAAGCTCTTTCCAAAAGAGCCATCAAGCCATATCAGCCCCAACACTTGCCATAGAGGCAAGATACCATCAAAGGATGAAGGGGGAGGCGCCACTTCCTTCCAAAGGAAGCAATTTATGTGATGGAGGTGGGATCACTCACAAATAAGGGTACATGCAAACAACGCTTTAAGAAAATATTTTTTTTGTATTTTTTTGATAAAACCCGAATTTACTTCTAACGGAGTTGGAAAATATATTTTGTATTTTATAAATAGAGAAAACGTCACTAAGTTACTTAAGACTACTAAAGAAAGAGCACTTTAAACTATGAATTGAAAGGCTAGTAGGAATACTCACAGTGCGATCCTTGAGAATAGAAGGATCGTATCGTCCCGGTCTTCAACGGTCCTACTCTGATGGAAGGTATTGCATCATTAGAAGCAAACACAGACAAACGAGATCCGTACACACCACGGATTCATATTACAAATTAAAACTAAGGGGGAGGTTAAGCCTCACAAGTTCCCTTAACACTTTAACTAAAGAGAGAGAGAGGGGGAAGAAGAAAAGCCATGCGCTTAGGGAAGAATCCTTCAAGTTCTTGCGCCACCTTCAAACAAAATTCAGATTAGTGTAGAACCAAGCTCTAAAGATTTAAAGAAGGTGAAGGGGAAAGAACTTAGCCGAAGAGGTCTTCTTGATGCAAGTCTCCTTGTTGGCCGAAAGTGTTGAAGCTTCTAAGGCTTGGCCGAGACCAAGGTTGAAGATCCTTCTTTAGGGCTCGCCAAAGATGTGTAAGAGATCCTTCAAGGAGTTGGATGCATTGAGGACTTGAGAAGAAGGGGGAGAAGGGAAAGGGCTCGGCCCTTTAGAGGATAGGGGAAGGTAGAAGATTCTTTAGGCGACACAAGCACCAATGCTAAGACAAGGTTTTTTTCATCTAGGCAACTAATAGACAAAGAGAGGGGAGGTTACAATTTATAGGCTCAACAAGCCATGGGCAAGGGTGACAATTCACCCTAGGCACAAATCACAACATTATGGAGGAAATTAATGCTCAATTAAAACATTTCCATCCTCAATTTTGAATTTCAAATTCTTTCTTTCTTGTAGCCGAATTCTCTTGGGCTCCTTCCTTCTTTGCTTGGATGAGATGGCGCTTCTTGCATTGGACTCATTTGAATTCGAAAACCTTCCTTCAAGATGCATGGGCGGCTAAGAGGTTTCCAAAGGTGATTCCACAAATTGGGGATCTAGATGGTGATCCCTTGATTTGTGGATCTTGATTGATCCTTGATGGCTAGGCGCATTGAAGACTCTTCAATTGGTAAGTGTGGGCCGGTTCTTCAATTCGAATTAATCCTCATATTATGTGGCGCCTTGGGTTGATTTGGAAGGTGGAGTTGCATTTAATGTAAGCCCCTTGAAGTCTTAGTTAAGTGTTGAAGTGCTTCCTTCCATATTTGGAGCTCTACTTGAGTGGCTTAGCTTGAGCTTCCTAGCTTCCCTTGAGCTGGGCTATAACCTGCCCAATTATTGACACAAAGACCAGTAGACTATTCTAGGAGGTAATGCATGACCAAATAAGGAAACTACGCAGTGCACTAGAGCTTTATTCAAGGCAAATAAGGAAAGTGCAAATAAGGAAAGAGAGGTGACCTAGGAGGAAAAGCCATATCTGATGGGCTTCCTCCTAGCCCTTCCAGACCTTCTTGGGGCAGGGTTGGCCTCTCCATCATTTCTCCCCGGGTGGGAAGAATTCTCCTCTGGAGAATTATCCTTGTACCCTTGGAGTAACTCCGGAGCGGCCTGTGCCAACTCTTTTTCGGGAAGCCAAGCCTCCTCACCCGACACAAATTTAACACGATAAAACACTTGTACCTCGTCTGGGGTGAGTCGGGTCTGATCTTCAAGTATGCTATGTGGCTCGAGCCTGTCAGTCAACTCCTCGATGAGTACCGGCTCCTCATAGTGTGTGAGATCCTCCACGTTGACAGTGGTGGGGATCCCCAGGTCCGGTGGTAGATCTAAGACGTAGGCGTTGTCATTGATCTTTTCCATAATGGTGAATGGTCCGAGTCCTTTGGCGTCCAACTTGCGGCCAGATCCATGGATGCGCTCCTCCCTGACCCGCAGTATAACCTGTTCACATACAGAGAATTTCCTTTCTCAGCGTTTCTTGTTAGCACTCTTGCGATAGGAATTTACTGCATCAAGCATTTGACAATGTATTTCGTGATGTAAATGGGACATGTGAGTAGCAAAATCTTTAGCAGACATAGAAACATGAGAGTGCCTGGGTAAAGGAAATAAATCAACAGGTTTTCTAGGTTGGTACCCTAAGTTGGCCTGAAAAGGGGATAATCCTGTGGTTTTGTTGACAACACTATTATAGGAGAACTCGGCAATGGGTAACAGCTTATCCCATGTGCCTGGATGCTCTCCTACCAAACTCCTCAAAATGCTCCCCAGTGATCGATTGACCACTTCGGTCTGCCCATCCGTTTGGGGATGATAGGCCGTGGAGAATTTGAGTTTAGTTCCCAACATAGCCCACAGGGTCTTCCAGAAATGTCCAACAAACCTGGAATCCCTATCAGAAACTATAGTCAGAGGGGTACCTCTATTCTTAACAACCTCTTTAAAGAATAACCTTGCCACATGAGATGCATCTGTGGTTTTGTAACAAGGTATAAAGTGTGCCATCTTGGTAAACCTATCCACTACGACAAAAATAGAGTCATGCCTGGAGGGAGTCCTTGGTAAACCTAAGATGAAGTCCATGCTAAGGTCTTGCCATGGTGCTTGAGGGATGGGTAGGGGTGTGTATAGACCATAGTTATGTTTCTGAGTTTTTCTGGTCTGACAGGTCCTACAATGTTTGACAACCTTAGCCACATCCCTATAGAGGTTCGGCCAGAAGAACCGTTCCTCCACTAAGGCTTGAGTCTTGTCCCGGCCATGGTGCCCGGCAGACCCTCCTCCGTGGATCTCCCAAACAAGGAAGTCTCGGATTGAGGTCTTGGGAACGCACAACTTTGGCCCAAGAAACAAAAACTCATCCCTTAGAGTATAGAGGGGATGACTCAAGGGGTCTATTCTAAGCTCAGAATATATGCTAGAAAAATCATGACATTCTAAATATTCATGCTTCATGCGATCAAATCCAACTACTTCAACAGATAATTTTTGCACAAGTAAAGTTACTCTACTTAAAGCATCAGCAACTTTATTTTCAATCCCAGACTTATGTTTCAAAACAAAGGTGTACTGTTGAAGGTATTCTACCCATTTAGCATGTCTAGCATTTAATTTTTTTTGAGCACTTAGAAAAGATAAAGCTTGGTGATCACTATTTAGAATAAATTCGTTATGTATAAGATAGTGTCTTCAATGCCTTAAAGATTGAACTACAGCATAGAATTCCTTATCATAGGTGGTATATCTTTGTTTAGCCTCATTTAATTTCTCGCTAAAATAGGCTATGGGGTGACCTTCCTGACTAAGGGTACCTCCTATTCCTACTCCTGAGGCATCACAGTCCACTATAAAAACTTTAGAGAAGTCAGGTAATCTTAGGACTGGGGCAGTGGTCATTCTAGACTTAAGCTCCACAAAAGCTCTACCAGCAGACTTAGGCCAACTAAACTCACCTTGTTTCATACAATTGGTTATAGGGGCTACTATGGTGCTAAAGTTTCTAATGAATCTTCTATAGAAAGTAGCTAGACCATGGAAGCTCCTAATCTCAGTCAAAGTTTTGGGTTCAGGCCAGTCTAAAATGGCTTGGATCTTGCTAGGGTCAGCTTGGAGTCCTTGGTCAGACACTATGAATCCTAGGAAGACAACCCTAGGGGAGAGGAAAGAACACTTCTTCAGGTTAAGGTATAACTTTTCTTCCTTAAGTAGATCTAGGGTTTTCCTAAGGTGTTCCATGTGTTCTTCTTGGGTCTTGCTATAGATTAGGATGTCATCAAAGTAACTACTAAGAATCTTCCTATATAATGCTTCAAGACTTGATTCATTAATCTCATAAAGGTTGAGGGGGCATTAGAAAGACCAAAGGGCATGACTAGCCATTCATACAAACCATCCTTAGTTTTAAAAGCTGTTTTCCACTCATCCCCAAGTCTTATCCTAACTCGGTGGTATCCACTTCTAAGGTCTAGCTTGCTAAACCACTTGGAACCTACCAGCATGTCAAGCATGTCATCTAATCTTGGGATGGGAAATCTATACTTGATGGTTATCCTGTTCATTGCCCTACAGTCTATGCACATGTGCTAGCTTCCATCCTTCTTTGGGGTAAGAAGGGCGGGTTCTGCACACGGGCTAAGGCTTTCCCTAATGAAACCCTTGTCTAAAAGTTCATCTACTTGTCTTTTGAGCTCTTGATGCTCAGTGGGGTTCATCCTATAGTGGGGCAAGTGTGGGAGAGTAGAACCCGGGACAAGGTCTATCGCATGTTGGATTTCCCTAAGGGGAGGTAACCCATTGGGAAGTTCATCTCTAGTGAGCTCAGAGTACCCTGAGAGTAGGGTCTCAACTTCTTTAGGTATGGGCTGAAAGTACCCCTTTCAATGAGGGGGGGCGAAACCCTAATAGGAGGCGCATGTAAAAACATTGATAGCGGAAGCAATGATTTTAGGGTTTCATAAGATCGCATATAGTTCATATGATCAACTTGTATAAAAACTTGCAAAGATCGACAAGTGATCTTACCAACGCCATTAGATTGGGTGGCGGCTTGGAAATGAGAGAACGAAATGGTTCTCCTCCAAAGATGACGCACACAAGACGATGGATCGGCTACTTCTTGTTGCTCCTTGTGCTAGCAAGGATCTCCAAGTGTCCTTGTCGAATGGAAGGGGAGTTGAGATGATCTCTCGCTTGAGCAAACTCTCTCCAAGGCGTGAACAACCACTTCCACACGAGAGTAAGCGACGAGAATAGGAGAGGGGCGACAAGAGATGCGTTCCACTCAAAACGTGGAGGCGTGGCTACTAAAAATAGCTAGCCTTATTCTCTTATGCGATCATGCGTTCATGTACCCACGAACCAATCGCATTTTTCTCTCCTCAATGAACCATGCGCTCACATAATAAGTTGGTTCATTTTTCGGTTGGTTCAAAGACCAATTAACCCAAGCGATTTGGTCTAGATCAGAATAAACCCTAAGGTTCAAGATCTAACCGTTCATCTCTTGATGCTCCAGATCTCACCGATCTAGCATCCAATCTCTCAATCGAAGCTTACCGATCTCAAGCCCTAATCAATCAAACATGATCAGACCAGATCTCACTTACAATCAGAGTTTAAATCCCTTTAAACTGAACCCAAACAATTCAGTCCACACGATCTGACTTAAGTAAGCCATATCATCAAATTGTGCGACCCTAAGGGTTTCCTTTAAATGTCAGTAACGATAACTTACGTTATAACGATCAGTGAGGGGTATCTAGCAACACATCACTGTCTCCCGATATAAAGGAAAGAGTCTTCCAAGACTACACCCAAACCACAGCACAAGTGTGAATCCACTTCACGAGGCATACATGTTTCCTTTGCCACTGGATGTTCTTATTGGACAAGCGTGTCAAGCCTGTAGCTCCAATATGATGAGCATGATTAGATCAGATGAACATAGTCACCTGGGTATGGCCATACACTTTCTCAATCATCTCATCCAGGGGGGGCCCCTTTAGAACATCACACTCCAATCAAGGAGACGGCAATCCTATATCTATCACTAGTGCCCTAACATGACTCATGATCATTATCCAAGATAGTCTATAACCATTATGTTTCAAATGATATTGAACTACCTCAAAACAATGACAATCATCATTTACAAACACAAGTGATCTCAAGTCAGAGGATATGTGCCACTTGTCGCAAACAAGGATTATTCACATTGTGACAAGCAATTGAATATCCTAGTAGGGTCTGTCCAGTACATCCAATGTACCCATGAGTCTACATCTTATTCCATGCTCGAAGTATCCTATAAGATTAGAACACATATTAGTCTCAATCATATCAAGGCTGTCTCATGTTCACCAAGATATCTCGACTAAGGACATATAGCATGTCAGCCTAGCTGAACAGCTTTGAGACATTATTCAGAAGCACACTTATTGCAGCAGACAATGTAACAAACTGAATAACAACCATTGCTTTTATAAACATAAGAGTTTATACATGATACTGAAAGAATCCCAAGGCCTCAAACATTAGCCTTAAGGGCATACCCCAACAATCTCCCACTTGCACTTAATCTAATGGTTGAGAAATCTCAAACCCATGTTATTACAGTGCTTCTCATGCTTCTGCTGCGCTAGAGGCTTGGTAAGCGGGTCAGCCAGATTGTCATCTGTATGAACCTTGCAGATTTTAATCTCACCACGATCAATGATCTCCCGGATCAAGTGAAACCGTCTCTGTATGTGCTTGGACTTCTGGTGCGACCGTGGTTCCTTTGCTTGTGCGATTGCTCCAGTGTTATCACAGAAGATAACCAAAGGATCTGCACTCGAAGGAACAACACCAAGTTCCTGAATGAACTTACGAATCCACACTGCCTCCTTAGATGCTTCTGATGAAAGTCCCCTTCAAGGGGGAGCGCAATTTCAAAGTCCCCTTCAAGGGGGAGCGGAAACAAGATGAAGCCCTAAATAAGGGGGTGGGGGCGCATGTAGATGTTTTTAGGGGATTCATCATCAAGATCGCATGTAGTCATATGATTAACTTATATGAACGAAAAAGAGATCACAAGGTGTCATACCAATGCCATTAGAGTGGATGTCGGTTTGGAAGCAAAAGACCAAACGAGATCTTCTCCACAAGCGACGCACACAAAGTGATGTTGCTTACACCTTGTGAACCTTGTGCTAGCAAGCTTCTTCAAGGGTCTTTGCCGTATGAGAAAAGGGGAAGAACTTCTTGCTTGGCGAGAGAGTTTTCTTCTCTTCACCTTGTCGTCAATTCACCACGACCCCAAAGAGAGTTTCGCTAGAGGTGAGTGTGTAACCTTCCACACTAATGTGGAGGCGTTACATGCATTCAATCTTTGAAACCGATTTCCCAAAAAGGTAAGTATTCAAAGCCTCATGCGTTCACACCAAGTGAACCATCGAATCTCCTCTTTGAACCAAGTGTTGAACCGGTTCTTTGATTTGGTTCAATCGAATTTTGTTCAATCACCAAATCAAACCAAGCCAAGCTACGATCTAGACCTTCTATGAACCAAATGGCTCATGATCTAACCGTTCATCTTCCGATGCTCTAGATCTCACGATCCAGCATCCAATCTCTCGATCGAAGCTTACCGATCTCAAGCCCTAATCAATCAAACATGATCAGTCCAGATCTCACTTACAATCAGAGACTAAAGCCCTTTAAACTGAACCCAAATAATTCAGTCCACACGATCTGACTTAAGTAAGCCATATCACCATATTGTGCGACCCTGAGGGTTTCCTTTATATGTCGGTAACGATAACTTTCGTTATCACGATCAGTGAGGGGTATCTAGCAACACATCACTGTCTCCCGATTTAAAGGAAAGAGTCTTCCAAGACTTCACCCAAACCACAGCACAAGTGTGAACCCACTTCACAAGGCATACATGTTTCCTTTGCCACTGGATGTTCTTATTGGACAAGCATGTCAAGCTTGTAACTCCAATATGATGAGCATGATTAGATCAGATGAACATAGTCATCTGGGTATGGCCATACACTTTCTCAATCATCTCATATAGGGGGGCCCTTTAGAACATCACACTCCTTAAACAAGGAGACGGCAATCCTTTGTCTATCACTAGTGCCCTAACCTGATTCAAGCTCACCATCCAAGATAGTCTATAATCATTATGTTTCAAATGATATTGAACTACCTCAAGACAATGACAATCATCATTTAGAAACACAAGTGATCTCAAGTCAGAGGACATGTGCCACTTGCTGCTTACAAGGATCATTCACATTGTGACAAGCAATTGAATATCCTAGTAGGGTCTGTCCAGTACATCCAATGTACCCATGAGTCTACATCTTATTCCATGCTCGAAGCATCCTATAAGATTAGAACACATATTAGTCTTAACCATATCAAGGCTGTCTCAAGTTCACCAAGATATCTCGACTAAGGACATATTGACTGTCAGCCTAGCTGAACAGCTTTGAGACATTATTCAGAAGTACACTTATTACAGCAGACAAGGTAACAAACTGAATAACAACCATGCCTTTTATAAACACAAGAGTTTATTACATGATACTTATACAATCCCAAAGGCCTCAAACATTAGCCTTAAGGGCATACCCCAACAATCTCCCACTTGCACTTAATCTAATGGTTGAGAAATCTCAAACTCATATTATTACAGTGCTTCTCATGCTTCTGCTGCGCCAGAGGCTTGGTAAGCGGGTCAGCCAGATTGTCATCTGTATGAACCTTGCATATTTTGATCTCGCCACGATCAATGATCTCCCGGATCAAGTGAAACCGTCTCTGTATGTGCTTGGACTTCTGGTGCGACCGTGGTTCCTTTGCTTGTGCGATTGCTCCAGTGTTATCACAGAAGATAACTAAAGGATCTGCACTCGAAGGAACAACACCAAGTTCTCTCACGAACTTACGAATCCACACTGCCTCCTTAGATGCTTCCGAGGCTGCAACATACTCGGCTTCTGTTGTGGAATCAGCAACAGTTGACTGTTTGAAACTCTTCCACACCACTGCTCCACCATTCAAGCTAAAAACATAGCCTGATTGCGATCGGAAATCATCCTGGTCCGACTGGAACGAAGCGTCAGTATATCCCTCTATACTGAGTTCTTCCTGACCACCATATATCAAGAATATATCTTTGGTCCTCCGCAGATATTTTAAGATGTTCTTGACTGCAATCCAGTGCGCCAAACCTGGATTACTTTGGAATCGACTGGTCACGCTTAACCCGTAAGCGACGTCTGGGCGAGTAAACAACATCGCATACATAATGGACCCAATAGCCGAAGCATAAGGCATATTGTCCATTTCATCTTTCTCAGTCTGTGTTTGTGGACACTGACTCTTTGAAAGATTCAGACCATGTCTGACTGGAAGATATCCACGTTTAGAATTCTCTAAATGGAATCTCTCCAGGACCTTATCGATGTAAGTACTCTGGCACAGCCCGAGAAGCCTCTTAGATCTATCCCGGTAGATCTTCACACCTAACACATAGGCTGCTTCTCCTAGATCTTTCATCTGGAAACATTTTCCTAACCATGCTTTAACAGCATGCAGTTCAGGAATATCATTTCCAATGATCAAGATATCATCGACGTAGAGGATTAGAAATGTAATCACGCTCCCACTAAACCTCTTATATACACACGGGTCATCTTCATTCTTGATGAAACCAAACTTAGAGATTGATTCATCAAAACGGATGTTCCAGCTTCTAGATGCTTGCTTAAGTCCATAAATGGACTTCTTTAATTTGCATATTTTATGACGATCTGATGGATTAGTGAAACCCTCAGGTTGTGTCATATACACATCCTCATCCAGATTTCCATTAAGGAAAGCTGTCTTCACATCCATCTGCCAGATCTCATAATCGTAATATGCAGCTATCGCGAAAAGAATCCGAATAGACTTAAACATAGCCACAGGTGAGAAAGTTTCATCATAATCTACCCCGTAGATTTGTTTGAAACCTTTCGCAACCAGCCTGCCTTTATAGGTAACCACGTTACCATCCATGTCAATCTTCTTCTTGAAGATCCATTTACAGCCTATAGGGATTACTCCCGGAGGCGGATCAACCAAATCCCAGACTTGGTTATCTGACATGGAGTCCATCTCGGCTCGCATAGCATCAAGCCATCTAGCTGACTCCGGTCCACTGACCGCATCCGCATAAGTAAGGGGTTCATCATTCTCAATGATGTAGACTCCGTCATAGCGCTCAGGCTGTCGACGGATCCTTCCCGATCTTCGCGGTTCCCGTGATATCTGAGCCTCAGGTTGTTCAATAACCTGATCTACTGGCTCAGGCTCATCCAACTGTGCTTGAACACTTTGTCCTTCTTCTGGATTCTCATCCAGTTTTATTTCTCTCCCACTGGCCTCTTGCAGAAGAAACTCCTTCTCAAGAAATATGGCTGTCCGAGCAACAAATACCTTGTTCTCCTTGGGATCGTAGAAATAATAACCCTTAGTTTCCTTAGGGTAACCGACAAAAATACATCTCTCAGATCTGCTCTCTAGTTTCCCAGAGGCGAGCTTTTTGCCATAAGCCTCGCAACCCCAGATCCTGATAAATGTCAAGCTAGGCTGTTTCCCATACCATAACTCATATGGCGTCTTTGAAACTGCCTTGGATGGCACTCGGTTTAGTACCTTTGCAGCTGTTTCCAGTGCAAAACCCCAAAAGGAATATGGAAGAGTAGCCTGACTCATCATAGAACGAACCATATCAAGTAACGTTCTATTTCTCCTTTCGGACACACCATTCCATTGCGGTGTTCCTGGCGGAGTGAGCTGTGAGATAATCCCACACTCCTTTAGATAGTCAGTAAACGCATGACTCAGGTATTCACCACCTCGATCAGAACGAAGTGCCTTGATATTACGGCCTAACTGATTTTGTACTTCATTTTTGAACTCTTTGAACTTGTCAAAAGATTCACTTTTATGTCTCATTAAAAAGACATAACCATACCTACTGAAATCATCAGTAAAGGTAATGAAGTACTGATAGCCACCTCTGGCATGTTTACTGAAAGGCCCACACACATCACTGTGTATAAGGTCAAGTAAACCTGAAGCCCTTTGTCCTTTGTTAGGAAAAGGTGACTTCGTCATTTTACCCATCAAACAAGCTTTGCATGTATCAATCTCCTCACAGGAGAATGATCCCAGCAGTCCATGATCATGCAACCGCTTAATGCGTTTCTTGTTAATATGGCCTAAACGACTATGCCATAGCAAGGTGCTGTGATCAGCATACTTGGCTTTCTTGTTATCAATGTTTTGTATAGAATGTTCCATGTCCAACATGAATAACCCATTGTTAATTGAACCAGTCGCATACACAATATTATCATAAGTTAAAACACACTTTGAAATCTTGCATTCAAAGGCAAATCCTTTCCTGACAAGAGCAGGAATAGAGATAATATTCTTGGTAATACTGGGTACAAAATAACAATTGTTTAATTCTAATACAATGCCAGATGGTAAAGAAATGAAATAGTCTCCTACAGCAACAGCAGCAACCCGTGCCCCGTTTCCAACTCGTAGGTCTACCTCATGCTGTCCCACCTGCCTTCTTCTCTTGAGTTCCTGTACATTTGAACAAATGTGAACTCCACATGCAGTGTCCAACACCCATGAAATAGAAGAAGATGAAACCATGACTTCCGTCACGTATATACCTGAGCCAGAAGCGATGCTTCCCCTCTTATCTCCTTGGAGCGCTTTACAGTCCTTTTTCCAGTGACCCAGCTGGCCACAGTGGAAACACCTGTTGTCCTTCGACCGCTTCACCTTCTGTTTCAGTGCCTTACTGTAGTTCTTGACAGGGGCTTTGCCCTTCTTCCCCTTCTTCTTGTTCCTAGAAGGAACCATTAAGACAGAGGTTGAAGGCTTTCCCTTCAGAGTTTCCTCAGTGGTCAAGAGCATATTCAGCAGCTCTGCCGGCGTACAATCGATTTTGTTCATATTAAAGTTAATGATGAACGCATCGAAAGAAGGCGGAAGAGACTGCAGAATAATATCTACAGCAAGCTCCTGGTTGATGGTATGCCCCAGTTTCTCTAGAGCCTCCTTGTGCCCAATCATCTTGAGCACATGAGCTCCCACTGGGCTCCCCTCAGCCAGTTTGCTCTGAAAGAAGAGCTTCGTCAGATTATAGCGTTCTGTCCTCGCCTGTGCAGCATACAGCATCTTGAGGTTCGCTATAATCTCTATAGCCGACATATCCTCATGCTGACGCTGCAGCGGTGGCGTCATAGACGCTAGCATCAGGCAAGCGACATCAATGCTATCATTGACGTGCTTTTCATAGGCATCCCGAACCGCCCTTGCGGCGTTCGGAGCGGGCTGCGGCGGTATTGCCGTCTCGAGGACATACAGTTTCCTCTCTGCCTTAAGAACGATCTTAAGGTGTCCGAACCAGTCAGAGAAGTTCGGCCCAGCAAACTTCTCCCTTTCCAGTAGGGATCGCACATTGAAGCTCATGGTATTCGTTGCTGCAGGAATCTACAACAATGCAAGAACAGCAAGGTCAGTATCAATGTTTAGAATCAATCCAGGACTTAAGAAAGATTCTTTTCTCACTATTTTGTCTGACTGAAAAATCCAGTAAACAGTCCGAAAGAGTAACACTCTTTTAGTGAGATGGGATCCAGATTTCATACTTGGTCTCCGCGTCCCGCACAGGCGAGATAAGATGCACAGAGAGGACAAGCACTAATTTCTGGTAGGCTGTCCCAGCCAATCGCCAACCCGTGCGATTCCCCTTCATCTGGGCAATCCAGCAGACTGTGCCAACTGAGTTGGTACAACACAGTCTCTGATCCCACAGATGGCTGCCTCCATGTGCTACCATATGCGCCACATATGTAGCCTACATGGTCAAGCTAACCCGACTTACTCCCTGGACCACCACGTGCTATGCTGAGCAACGAGAAGGGATAAATCCCTACTCTGTAACACGCAGGTGAAATCCAGCACCGTCTGAAGATAGATGGACGTGCCCACTGAGTGGGTACAACACGGCTCCAACGATAGTCAGAACGGTGAGGTTTCGCGTCAGAAGGCTTTCGAGCTTGATATGTTAGCGTTGGATTTTAACGGTCTTTTATCTTCTTCACTATCATGCAATTCCTATGGTGATAGCAGAAGATAAATAAATCATGCTGTTCTACTTATATAAGCAATAAAAGAAAGCATGCATCTTATGTGGTAAAAGCCCATGAACCCTAGTTAGACCTTAATTTTACTTAAGTCTTCACTTGAGCTCTTTTGCATCTCATCTGGTCCAACCCAGGGCCCTAGCGCCAAGAGCACCTCAGGTGCGCCACCAGCTGAATGCCCCTCTGGGATGTGTGCCTTTGCTCTTGTCTAATCAAATACATTTGATCTATCTAGACAAGTTAGACTCACAGGTCTATTATACAATAAATTAACTAAAAATGTGATTCACTGATCACAATTAATTTACAGGTGTAACCAGGCACGCAGGCCCCAGCACAGCACACATTTAACATGGGCAGCCCACATAAGACTAAATAAACAAACATATGCATCATTCAACATGTGATCCAATTAAAAGAAAATAAAAATTTTGAAAACCCCATTGGCATCCATTTTTAATTTTCTTATGTGCCCTACAACCTTACAATGGTCCATTGATAGGGATCCACTCATCCATCTAGTCAGATCCTTTGCCCTTGCATGCACCGAGTCCTAACTGACTCGAGTTGACCTAATGGTCAACCATGCATGCGCCAAGGGCTGAACCACCTTCAAGAGTTTTGGCAAGCGGGTGTGACCCCGGGCCTAACTCAGGAGTGTTCATTGGTTGTCTCAACCAGACCTCGCTACACGCCTTTGATGCAGTCAACCTATAGCCACCTTGTGCTTGCGCACAGGTGCTATCTGGTCAACCCATCTAGGCTGTCAGATGGTCTGATCAGACTTTGGATCTAACATAGAGGTGACTTCAACCCCATCAACCCATCTAAGGGTTTATAGTAGGCGCCACTTAGATCTAGTGAGGCGCGCAAGTGATAAAGTTTGTTAAGAAATACAACAACTACCAACATGCGCCACCATTCTTCACACATGCGCAAAGGAGTACAAAAATTACATCATGTATTTTCATCACTACTTAACATGTAGATGCGCAAGTGCTTCCTACTAGATCTATTTATCAAACACAAACAAGGATCACAATATGCGCAAGCAATCATATGATACTACATGAAACCTGCCTCTGATACCATTTGAAAGTCCCCTTCAAGGGGGAGCGCAATTTCAAAGTCCCCTTCAAGGGGGAGCGGAAACAAGATGAAGCCCTAAATAAGGGGGTGGGGGCGCATGTAGATGTTTTTAGGGGATTCATCATCAAGATCGCATGTAGTCATATGATTAACTTATATGAACGAAAAAGAGATCACAAGGTGTCATACCAATGCCATTAGAGTGGATGTCGGTTTGGAAGCAAAAGACCAAACGAGATCTTCTCCACAAGCGACGCACACAAAGTGATGTTGCTTACACCTTGTGAACCTTGTGCTAGCAAGCTTCTTCAAGGGTCTTTGCCGTATGAGAAAAGGGGAAGAACTTCTTGCTTGGCGAGAGAGTTTTCTTCTCTTCACCTTGTCGTCAATTCACCACGACCCCAAAGAGAGTTTCGCTAGAGGTGAGTGTGTAACCTTCCACACTAATGTGGAGGCGTTACATGCATTCAATCTTTGAAACCGATTTCCCAAAAAGGTAAGTATTCAAAGCCTCATGCGTTCACACCAAGTGAACCATCGAATCTCCTCTTTGAACCAAGTGTTGAACCGGTTCTTTGATTTGGTTCAATCGAATTTTGTTCAATCACCAAATCAAACCAAGCCAAGCTACGATCTAGACCTTCTATGAACCAAATGGCTCATGATCTAACCGTTCATCTTCCGATGCTCTAGATCTCACGATCCAGCATCCAATCTCTCGATCGAAGCTTACCGATCTCAAGCCCTAATCAATCAAACATGATCAGTCCAGATCTCACTTACAATCAGAGACTAAAGCCCTTTAAACTGAACCCAAATAATTCAGTCCACACGATCTGACTTAAGTAAGCCATATCACCATATTGTGCGACCCTGAGGGTTTCCTTTATATGTCGGTAACGATAACTTTCGTTATCACGATCAGTGAGGGGTATCTAGCAACACATCACTGTCTCCCGATTTAAAGGAAAGAGTCTTCCAAGACTTCACCCAAACCACAGCACAAGTGTGAACCCACTTCACAAGGCATACATGTTTCCTTTGCCACTGGATGTTCTTATTGGACAAGCATGTCAAGCTTGTAACTCCAATATGATGAGCATGATTAGATCAGATGAACATAGTCATCTGGGTATGGCCATACACTTTCTCAATCATCTCATATAGGGGGGCCCTTTAGAACATCACACTCCTTAAACAAGGAGACGGCAATCCTTTGTCTATCACTAGTGCCCTAACCTGATTCAAGCTCACCATCCAAGATAGTCTATAATCATTATGTTTCAAATGATATTGAACTACCTCAAGACAATGACAATCATCATTTAGAAACACAAGTGATCTCAAGTCAGAGGACATGTGCCACTTGCTGCTTACAAGGATCATTCACATTGTGACAAGCAATTGAATATCCTAGTAGGGTCTGTCCAGTACATCCAATGTACCCATGAGTCTACATCTTATTCCATGCTCGAAGCATCCTATAAGATTAGAACACATATTAGTCTTAACCATATCAAGGCTGTCTCAAGTTCACCAAGATATCTCGACTAAGGACATATTGACTGTCAGCCTAGCTGAACAGCTTTGAGACATTATTCAGAAGTACACTTATTACAGCAGACAAGGTAACAAACTGAATAACAACCATGCCTTTTATAAACACAAGAGTTTATTACATGATACTTATACAATCCCAAAGGCCTCAAACATTAGCCTTAAGGGCATACCCCAACATCTGAGGCTGCAACATACTCGGCTTCTGTTGTGGAATCAGCAACAATAGACTGTTTGAAACTTTTCCACACCACTGCTCCTCCATTCAAGCTAAAAACATAGCCTGATTGCGATCGGAAATCATCCTGGTCCGATTGGAATGAAGCGTCAGTATATCCTTCTATACTGAGTTCTTCCTGACCACCATATATCAAGAACATATCTTTGGTCCTCCGCAGATATTTTAAAATGTTCTTGACCGCAATCCAGTGCGCCTGACCTGGATTACTTTGGAATCGACTGGTCACGCTTAACCCGTAAGCGACGTCTGGGCGAGTACACAACATCGCATACATAATGGACCCAATAGCCGAAGCATAAGGCGTATTGTCCATTTCATCTTTCTCAGTCTGTGTTTGTGGACACTGACTCTTTGAAAGATTCAGACCATGTCTGACTGGAAGATATCCTCTTTTAGAATTCTCTAAATGAAATCTCTCTAGGACCTTATCGATGTAAGTACTCTGGCACAGCCCGAGAAGCCTCTTAGATCTATCTCTGTAGATCTTCACACCTAACACATAGGCTGCTTCTCCTAGATCTTTCATCTGGAAACATTTTCTTAACCATGCTTTAACAGCATGGAGTTCAGGAATATCGTTTCCAATGATTAAGATATCATCGACGTAGAGGACTAGGAAAGTAATCACGCTCCCACTAAACCTCTTATATACACACGGGTCATCTTCATTCTTGATGAAACCAAATTCACATATTGATTCATCAAAACGAATATTCCAGCTTCTTGATGCTTGTTTAAGTCCATAAATGGACTTCTTTAACTTGCATATTTTATGACGATCTGATGGATTAGTGAAACCTTCAGGTTGTGTCATATACACATCCTCATCCAGTTTTCCATTAAGGAAAGCGGTCTTCACATCCATCTGCCAGATCTCATAATCGTAATATGCTGCTATCGCGAGAATAATCCGAATAGACTTGAACATGGCTACAGGAGAGAAAGTTTCATCATAATCTATCCCGTAGATTTGTTTGAAACCTTTCGCAACTAGCCTGCCCTTATAGGTAACCACGTTACCATCCATGTCAATCTTCTTCTTGAAGATCCATTTACAGCCTATAGGGATTACTCCCGGAGGCGGATCAACCAAATCCCAGACTTGGTTATCTGACATGGAGTCCATCTCGGCTCGCATAGCTTCAAGCCATCTAGCTGATTCCGGTCCACTGACCGCATCCGCATAAGTAAGGGGTTCATCATTATCAATGATGTAGACTCCGTCATAGCGCTCAGGCTATCGACGGATCCTTCCCGATCTTCGCGGTTCCCGTGATATCTGAGCCTCAGGTTGTTCACTAACCTGTTCTACCGGCTCAGGCACATCCAACTGTGCTTGACTACTTTGTCCTTCCTCTGGATTCTCATCCAGCTTTATTTCTCTCCCACTGGCCTCTTGCAGAAGAAACTCCTTCTCAAGAAAAATGGCCGTCCGAGCAACAAATACCTTGTTCTCCTTGGGATCGTAGAAATAATAACCCTTAGTTTCCTTAGGGTAACCGACAAAGATGCATTTCTCAGATCTGTTCTCTAGTTTCCCAGAGGCGAGCTTTTTGACATAAGCCTCGCAACCCCAGATCTTAATAAATGTCAAGCTCGGCTGTTTCCCATACCATAATTCATATGGAGTCTTTGAAACTGCCTTGGATGGCACTCGGTTTAGTACCTTTGCAGCTGTTTCCAGTGCAAATCCCCAAAAGGAGTAAGGTAGAGTAGCCTGACTCATCATAGAACGAACCATATCCAGTAAGGTTCTGTTCCTCCTCTCGGACACACCATTCCACTGCGGTGTTCCTGGTGGAGTGAGCTGTGAGATAATCCCACACTCCTTCAGATAGTTAGTAAATTCTCGACTTAGGTATTCTCCACCTCGATCTGAGCGAAGTGCCTTGATATTTCGGCCTAGCTGATTCTGTACTTCATTTTTGAACTCTTTGAACTTGTCAAAAGATTCACTCTTATGTCTCATTAGATAGACATACCCATATCTACTGAAATCATCAGTAAAGGTAATGAAGTATGAATAGCCACCTCTGGCATGTTTACTAAATGGCCCACACACATCACTGTGTATAAGGTCAAGTAAACCTGAAGCCCTTTGACCTTTGTTAGGAAAAGGAGACTTCGTCATTTTACCCAGTAAACAAGCTTCGCATGTATCAATCTCCTCATAGGAGAATGATCCCAGCAGTCCATGATCATGCAACCGCTTAATGCGCTTCTTGTTAATATGGCCTAAACGAGTATGCCATAACAAGGTGCTGTCATCAGCATACTTGGCTTTCTTATTATCAATATTTTGTATAGAACATTCCATGTCCAACATGAATAATCCATTGTTAATTGATCCAGTAGCATAAACAATATTATCATTAGAAAGAACACACTTTGAAATATTGCATTCAAAGGAAAATCCTTTCCTGACAAGAGCAGGAATAGAGATAATATTTTTCGTAATACTCGGAACAAAATAACAATTGTCCAGTTCTAATACAAGTCCAGATGGTAATGAGATGTAATAAACCCCTACAGCAACAGCAGCAACCCGTGCCCCGTTTCCAACTCGTAGGTCCACCTCATGCTGTCCCACCTGTCTTCTTCTCTTGAGTTCCTGTACATTTGAACAAATGTGAACTCCACATGCAGTGTCCAACACCCATGAAATAGAAGAAGAAAACATGACCTCAGTCACAAAAATACCTGAGCCAGAAGCGAAACTTCCCTTCTTGTCTCCTTGGAGCGCCTTACAGTCCTTTTTCCAGTGACCCAGCTGGCCACAATGGAAACATCTGTATTCCTTTGACCGCTTGACCTTTTGTTTTAGAGCCTTGTTGTAATTCTTGACAGGGGCTTTGCCCTTCTTCCCCTTCTTCTTGTTCCTTGAAGGAAACATCAAGACAGAGGTTGAAGGCTTTCCCTTTAGAGTTTCCTCTGTAGTCAAGAGCATATTCAGCAACTCTGCCGGTGTACAGTCGATCTTGTTCATATTAAAATTAATAATGAACGGATCGAAAGAGGCCGGGAGGGACTGCAGAATAATGTCTACAGCATGCTCCTGATTGATGGTATGCCCCAGTTTCTCTAGAGCCTCTTTGTGCCCAATCATCTTGAGCACATGAGCTCCCACTAGACTCCCTTCAGCCAGTTTGCTCTGAAAGAAAAGCTTGGTCAAATTATAGCGTTCAGTCCTTGCCTGTGCAGCATACAGCATCTTGAGGTTTGCTATCATTTCTATAGCAGACATATCCTCATGCTGACGCTGCAGCTATGGCGTCATAGACGCTAGCATCAGGCAAGCGACATCAATGCTATCATTGACATGCTTTTCATAGGCATCCCGAACCGCCCTTGCGGCGTTCGGAGCGGGTTGAGGCGGTATAGCCGTCTCGAGGACATACAGTTTCCTCTCAGCCTTAAGAACAATCTTAAGGTGTCCGTACCAGTCTGAGAAGTTTGGCCCAGCAAACTTCTCCCTTTCCAGTAGGGATCGCACATTGAAGCTCATGGTGTTCGTTGCTGCAGGAATCTACAACAATGCAAGAACAGCAAGGTCAGTATCAATGTTTAGAATCAATCCAGGACTTAAGAAAGATTCTTTTCTCACTATTTTATCTGACTGAAAAATCCATTAAAACAGTCCGAAAGAGTAAGACTCTTTTAGTGAGATGGGATCCAGATTTCATACTTGGTCTCCGCGTCCCGCTCAGGCGAGATAAGATGCACAGAGAGTACAAGCACTAATTTCTGGTAGGCAGTCCCTGCCAATCGCCAACCCGTGCGATTCCCCTTCATCTGGGCAATCCAGCAGACTGTGCCAACTGAGTTGGTACAACACAGTCTCTGATCCCACAGATGGCTGCCTCCATATAGTTAACATATGCCCCATATGTAGCCTACATGGTCAAGCTGACCTGACCTACTCCCTGGACCACCACGTGCTATGCTGAGCAACGAGAAGCGATAAATCCCTTCCCTGTAACACGCAGGTGTAATCGCACACCGTCTGAAGATAGATGGGCGTGCCCACTGAGTGGGTACAACACGGCCCCAACGATAGTCAGAACAGTGAGGTTTCACGTCAGAAGGCTTACGTGCTTGATATTTTAGCGTTGGATTTTAACGGTCTTTTTATCTTCTTAACTATCATGCAAACCCTATGGTGATAGCAGAAGATAAATCATGCAATTCTAATTATAAAAACGATAAGTAGAAAGCATGCTGATCTTATGTGGTAAAAGCCCATTAACCCTAAGTAAGACCTTAATTTTAACTTAAGTCTTCACTTGAGCTCTTCATGGGTCTTTTGCATCTCATCTGGCCCAACCCAGGGCCCAAGCGCCCATTGCAGCTCAGGTGCGCCCACCAGGTAAATGCGCCTGTCCCAGAGTCGAACCCTGGACCTCCCACCTGGTCAAGCCTCAAGCTGCATACGCCTCTGCCAAGTGTGCTCTGTGCTCTTGTCTGAGTAAAATACAATTTAATCTATCTAGACAAGATTGACTCGCAGGTCAATTACACTTTATAAATTAAATGACATGTGATGCGCAGATCACAAAAATAATAATTTATAATTAATCCAGGCTCGCAGGCCCCAGCACAGCACACATTAAAAGGGCAACCCACATAAGATTAAATAAACAAGCAGATGGCATCCAATCAACATGTGATCCAAACCAGAAAATAAAATTGGTTTTGAAAACCCATTGGCATCAATTTTTTTTATTTTCCTTATGTGCCCTACTACCTTACAACGGTCCATTAATAGGGATCCACTCATCCGACCTAGTCAGATCCACTGCCCTTGCATGCACCAAGTCCTAACTGACTTGAGTCGACCTAATGGTCAACCATGCATGCGCTGAAAGTCCCCACAAGGGGGTGAAACCCTAAAGCATTGGCGCATATGGAAGATGCAAGCAGCGGAAAGGGGGTTTCTAGATCTTGCATGCTATATGATTAACAAAAGGAACCCGATTGCATATAGAGAAGGATCATACCATAGCCATTTCTAGATGGCGCCTTGGAAGCAAAGATCAAACTGGATCTTCTCCAGAGGTGACGCACACAATTGATGTCGCCTACTCCTCCTTGCGATCCTTGTGCTAGCAAGGTCCAAAGATGTCTTGGTCGAGTGAAAGGGAAGAAGAACTTCTTGGCTTGGCGATTTTTCCCTATCGTCTCTTCCTCTCCTCCACGCGAGAATGCCCCAAGAGCCAAAAAAAAAAAAAAAGTTGGCGACAAAGCATGAAGGCGTGAAGAGGGAGGACGTGAAAACGTGGTCACGTTGAGAAGTGCTATCCAAAAATAGCATATAACTTCTCCACATGCGATCTTGGGTTTACCCCAATCGCAAACTCCACTTCACCCTTGAACCATGCGCTCATTCATGAGCCGGTTCACTTGAATTTGGTTCAATAACCAAATAAACCAAGCCATAAGTCCATATCACATTAAAACCCTAAGGTATTTGATCTGACCGTCCATCTCCTGATGCTCCTGATCTCACCGATCCAGCATCCATTCTCTCAATCGAAGCTTACCGATCTTAAGCCCTAATCAATCAAACATGATCAGACCAGATCTCACTTACAATCAGAGATTAAATCCCTTTAAACTGAACCTGAACAATTCAGTCCACACGATCTGACTCAAGTAAGCCATATCATCAAATTGTGCGACCCTGAGGGTTTCCTTTAAATGTTGGTAATGATAACTCACGTTATCACGATCAGTGAGGGGTATCTAGCAACACATCACTGTCTCCCGATATAAAGAAAAGAGTCTTCCAAGACTACACCCAAAAACAGCACAAGTGTGAATCAACTCACTAGGCATGCATACTTCCTTTGCCACTGGATGTTCTTATTGGACAAGCGTGTCAAGCTTGTAGCTCCAATATGATGAGCAAGATTAGATCAGATGAACACTGTCACCTGGGTATGGCCATACACTTTCTCAATCATCTCATCCAGGGGGCCCCTTTAGAACATCACACTCCTTAAACAAGGAGACGGCAATCCTATGTCTATCACTAGTGCCCTAACATGACTCAAGCTCATTATCCAAGATAGTCTATAATCATTATTTCTCAAATGATATTGAACTACCTCAAAACAATGACAATCATCATTTAGAAAACACAAGTGATCTCAAGTCAGAGGAAATGTGCCACTTGTTGCACTCAAGGATTATTCACATTGTGACAAGCAACTGAATATCCTAGTAGGGTCTGTCCAGTACATCCAATGTACCCATGAGTCTACATCTTATTCCATGCTCGAAGCATCCTATAAGATTAGAACACACATTAGTCTTAACCATATCAAGGCTGTCTCATGTTCACCAAGACACATCGACTAAGGACATAATAGCATGTCAGCCCAGCTGAACAGCTTTGAGACATTATTCAGAAGTATACTTATTGCAGCAGACAAGGTAACAAACTGAATAATAACCATGCCTTTATAAACACAAGAGTTTATTACATGATACTGTTACAATCCCAAGGCCTCAAACATTAGGCTTAAGGGCATACCCCAACATGCGCAAAGGTCTGAACAACCTTCATGAGTTCTGGCAAGCGGGTGTGACCCCGGGCCTAACTCAAGAGTGTTCATTGGTTGTCTCAACCAGACCTCGCTACATGCCTGTCTGCAGTCGACCTATAGCCACCTCGTGCTTGCGCACAGGTGCCATCTGGTCGACCCATCTAGGCTGTCAGATGGTCTGATCAGACTGGTTGGATCTTACCTAGAGGATGACTTCAACCCTACTAACCCGTCTAAGGGTTTATAGCAAGCGTCACTTAGATCTAGTGAGGCGCGCAAGTGATTAAGTATTTTAAGAAAAACTACAACTATCAACATGCGCAATCATACATCATACATGCGCAAAGGAGTAAAAACATACATCATGTATTTTCACTACTTAACATGTAGATGCGCAAGATGCTTCCTACTAGATCTACTTATCAAACACAAACAAGGATCACAAATCATCAAGCAATCATATGATTCTACAAGAACCAACGCTCTGATACCAATTGAAAGTACCCCTTTCAATGAGGGGGGGCGAAACCCTAATAGGAGGCGCATGTAAAAACATTGATAGCGGAAGCAATGATTTTAGGGTTTCATAAGATCGCATATAGTTCATATGATCAACTTGTATAAAAACTTGCAAAGATCGACAAGTGATCTTACCAACGCCATTAGATTGGGTGGCGGCTTGGAAATGAGAGAACGAAATGGTTCTCCTCCAAAGATGACGCACACAAGACGATGGATCGGCTACTTCTTGTTGCTCCTTGTGCTAGCAAGGATCTCCAAGTGTCCTTGTCGAATGGAAGGGGAGTTGAGATGATCTCTCGCTTGAGCAAACTCTCTCCAAGGCGTGAACAACCACTTCCACACGAGAGCAAGCGACGAGAATAGGAGAGGGGCGACAAGAGATGTGTTCCACTCAAAACGTGGAGGCGTGGCTACTAAAAATAGCTAGCCTTATTCTCTTATGCGATCATGCGTTCATGTACCCACGAACCAATCGCATTTTTCTCTCCTCAATGAACCATGCGCTCACATAATAAGTTGGTTCATTTTTGGGTTGGTTCAAAGACCAATTAACCCAAGCGATTTGGTCTAGATCACAATAAACCCTAAGGTTCAAGATCTAACCGTTCATCTCTTGATGCTCCTGATCTCACCGATCTAGCATCCAATCTCTCAATCGAAGCTTACCGATCTCAAGCCCTAATCAATCAAACATGATCAGACCAGATCTCACTTACAATCAGAGTTTAAATCCCTTTAAACTGAACCCAAACAATTCAGTCCACACGATCTGACTTAAGTAAGCCATATCATCAAATTGTGCGACCCTAAGGGTTTCCTTTAAATGTCGGTAACGATAACTTACGTTATCACGATCAGTGAGGGGTATCTAGCAACACATCACTGTCTCCCGATATAAAGGAAAGAGTCTTCCAAGACTACACCCAAACCACAGCACAAGTGTGAATCCACTTCACGAGGCATACATGTTTCCTTTGCCACTGGATGTTCTTATTGGACAAGCGTGTCAAGCCTGTAGCTCCAATATGATGAGCATGATTAGATCAGATGAACATAGTCACCTAGGTATGGCCATACACTTTCTCAATCATCTCATCCAGGGGGGAGCCCCTTTAGAACATCACACTCCAATCAAGGAGACGGCAATCCTATATCTATCACTAGTGCCCTAACATGACTCATGATCATTATCCAAGATAGTCTATAACCATTATGTTTCAAATGATATTGAACTACCTCAAAACAATGACAATCATCATTTAGAAACACAAGTGATCTCAAGTCAGAGGATATGTGCCACTTGTCGCAAACAAGGATTATTCACATTGTGACAAGCAATTGAATATCCTAGTAGGGTCTGTCCAGTACATCCAATGTACCCATGAGTCTACATCTTATTCCATGCTCGAAGCATCCTATAAGATTAGAACACATATTAGTCTCAATCATATCAAGGCTGTCTCATGTTCACCAAGATATCTCGACTAAGGACATATAGCATGTCAGCCTAGCTGAACAGCTTTGAGACATTATTCAGAAGCACACTTATTGCAGCAGACAATGTAACAAACTGAATAACAACCATTGCTTTTATAAACATAAGAGTTTATACATGATACTGAAAGAATCCCAAGGCCTCAAACATTAGCCTTAAGGGCATACCCCAACAATCTCCCACTTGCACTTAATCTAATGGTTGAGAAATCTCAAACCCATGTTATTACAGTGCTTCTCATGCTTCTGCTGCGCTAGAGGCTTGGTAAGCGGGTCAGCCAGATTGTCATCTGTATGAACCTTGCAGATTTTAATCTCACCACGATCAATGATCTCCCGGATCAAGTGAAACCGTCTCTGTATGTGCTTGGACTTCTGGTACGACCGTGGTTCCATTGCTTGTGCGATTGCTCCAGTGTTATCACAGAAGATAACCAAAGGATCTGCACTCGAAGGAACAACACCAAGTTCCTGAATGAACTTACGAATCCACACTGCCTCCTTAGATGCTTCTGAGGCTGCAACATACTCGGCTTCTGTTGTGGAATCAGCAACAATAGACTGTTTGAAACTTTTCCACACCACTGCTCCTCCATTCAAGCTAAAAACATAGCCTGATTGCGATCGGAAATCATCCTGGTCCGATTGGAATGAAGCGTCAGTATATCCTTCTATACTGAGTTCTTCCTGACCACCATATATCAAGAACATATCTTTGGTCCTCCGCAGATATTTTAAAATGTTCTTGACCGCAATCCAGTGCCCCTGACCTGGATTACTTTGGAATCGACTGGTCACGCTTAACCCGTAAGCGACGTCTGGGCGAGTACACAACATCGCATACATAATGGACCCAATAGCCGAAGCATAAGGCGTATTGTCCATTTCATCTTTCTCAGTCTGTGTTTGTGGACACTGACTCTTTGAAAGATTCAGACCATGTCTGACTGGAAGATATCCTCTTTTAGAATTCTCTAAATGAAATCTCTCCAGGACCTTATCGATGTAAGTACTCTGGCACAGCCCGAGAAGCCTCTTAGATCTATCTCTGTAGATCTTCACACCTAACACATAGGCTGCTTCTCCTAGATCTTTCATCTGGAAACATTTTCTTAACCATGCTTTAACAGCATGGAGTTCAGGAATATCGTTTCCAATGATTAAGATATCATCGACGTAGAGGACTAGGAAAGTAATCACGCTCCCACTAAACCTCTTATATACACACGGGTCATCTTCATTCTTGATGAAACCAAATTCACATATTGATTCATCAAAACGAATATTCCAGCTTCTTGATGCTTGTTTAAGTCCATAAATGGACTTCTTTAACTTGCATATTTTATGACGATCTGATGGATTAGTGAAACCTTCAGGTTGTGTCATATACACATCCTCATCCAGGTTTCCATTAAGGAAAGCGGTCTTCACATCCATCTGCCCGATCTCATAATCGTAATATGCTGCTATCGCGAGAATAATCCGAATAGACTTGAACATGGCTACAGGAGAGAAAGTTTCATCATAATCTATCCCGTAGATTTGTTTGAAACCTTTCGCAACTAGCCTGCCCTTATAGGTAACCACGTTACCATCCATGTCAATCTTCTTCTTGAAGATCCATTTACAGCCTATAGGGATTACTCCCGGAGGCGGATCAACCAAATCCCAGACTTGGTTATCTGACATGGAGTCCATCTCGGCTCGCATAGCTTCAAGCCATCTAGCTGATTCCGGTCCACTGACCGCATCCGCATAAGTAAGGGGTTCATCATTATCAATGATGTAGACTCCGTCATAGCGCTCAGGCTGTCGACGGATCCTTCCCGATCTTCGCGGTTCCCGTGATATCTGAGCCTCAGGTTGTTCACTAACCTGTTCTACCGGCTCAGGCACATCCAACTGTGCTTGACTACTTTGTCCTTCCTCTGGATTCTCATCCAGCTTTATTTCTCTCCCACTGGCCTCTTGCAGAAGAAACTCCTTCTCAAGAAAAATGGCCGTCCGAGCAACAAATACCTTGTTCTCCTTGGGATCGTAGAAATAATAACCCTTAGTTTCCTTAGGGTAACCGACAAAGATGCATTTCTCAGATCTGCTCTCTAGTTTCCCAGAGGCGAGCTTTTTGACATAAGCCTCGCAACCCCAGATCTTAATAAATGTCAAGCTCGGCTGTTTCCCATACCATAATTCATATGGAGTCTTTGAAACTGCCTTGGATGGCACTCGGTTTAGTACCTTTGCAGCTGTTTCCAGTGCAAATCCCCAAAAGGAGTAAGGTAGAGTAGCCTGACTCATCATAGAACGAACCATATCCAGTAAGGTTCTGTTCCTCCTCTCGGACACACCATTCCACTGCGGTGTTCCTGGTGGAGTGAGCTGTGAGATAATCCCACACTCCTTCAGATAGTCAGTAAATTCTCGACTTAGGTATTCTCCACCTCGATCTGAGCGAAGTGCCTTGATATTTCGGCCTAGCTGATTCTGTACTTCATTTTTGAACTCTTTGAACTTGTCAAAAGATTCACTCTTATGTCTCATTAGATAGACATACCCATATCTACTGAAATCATCAGTAAAGGTAATGAAGTATGAATAGCCACCTCTGGCATGTTTACTAAATGGCCCACACACATCACTGTGTATAAGGTCAAGTAAACCTGAAGCCCTTTGACCTTTGTTAGGAAAAGGAGACTTCGTCATTTTACCCAGTAAACAAGCTTCGCATGTATCAATCTCCTCATAGGAGAATGATCCCAGCAGTCCATGATCATGCAACCGCTTAATGCGCTTCTTGTTAATATGGCCTAAACGAGTATGCCATAACAAGGTGCTGTCATCAGCATACTTGGCTTTCTTATTATCAATATTTTGTATAGAACATTCCATGTCCAACATGAATAATCCATTGTTAATTGATCCAGTAGCATAAACAATATTATCATTAGAAAGAACACACTTTGAAATATTGCATTCAAAGGAAAATCCTTTCCTGACAAGAGCAGGAATAGAGATAATATTTTTCGTAATACTCGGAACAAAATAACAATTGTCCAGTTCTAATACAAGTCCAGATGGTAATGAGATGTAATAAACCCCTACAGCAACAGCAGCAACCCGTGCCCCGTTTCCAACTCGTAGGTCCACCTCATGCTGTCCCACCTGTCTTCTTCTCTTGAGTTCCTATACATTTGAACAAATGTGAACTCCACATGCAGTGTCCAACACCCATGAAATAGAAGAAGAAAACATGACCTCAGTCACAAAAATACCTGAGCCAGAAGCGAAACTTCCCTTCTTGTCTCCTTGGAGCGCCTTACAGTCCTTTTTCCAGTGACCCAGCTGGCCACAATGGAAACATCTATATTCCTTTGACCGCTTGACGTTTTGTTTCAGAGCCTTGTTGTAATTCTTGACAGGGGCTTTGCCCTTCTTCCCCTTCTTCTTGTTCCTTGAAGGAAACATCAAGACAGAGGTTGAAGGCTTTCCCTTTAGAGTTTCCTCTGTAGTCAAGAGTATATTCAGCAACTCTGCCGGTGTACAGTCGATCTTGTTCATATTAAAATTAATAATGAACGGATCGAAAGAGGCCGGGAGGGACTGCAGAATAATGTCTACAGCAAGCTCCTGATTGATGGTATGCCCCAGTTTCTCTAGAGCCTCTTTGTGCCCAATCATCTTGAGCACATGAGCTCCCACTGGACTCCCTTCAGCCAGTTTGCTCTAAAAGAAAAGCTTGGTCAAATTATAGCGTTCAGTCCTTCCCTGTGCAGCATACAGCATCTTGAGGTTTGCTATCATTTCTATAGCAGACATATCCTCATGCTGACGCTGCAGCTGTGGCGTCATAGACGCTAGCATCAGGCAAGCGACATCAATGCTATCATTGACATGCTTTTCATAGGCATCCCGAACCGCCCTTGCGGCGTTCGGAGCGGGTTGAGGCGGTATAGCCGTCTCGAGGACATACAGTTTCCTCTCAGCCTTAAGAACAATCTTAAGGTGTCCGTACCAGTCTGAGAAGTTTGGCCCAGCAAACTTCTCCCTTTCCAGTAGGGATCGCACATTGAAGTTCATGGTGTTCGTTGCTGCAGGAATCTACAACAATGCAAGAACAGCAAGGTCAGTATCAATGTTTAGAATCAATCCAGGACTTAAGAAAGATTCTTTTCTCACTATTTTATCTGACTGAAAAATCCATTAAAACAGTCCGAAAGAGTAAGACTCTTTTAGTGAGATGGCATCCAGATTTCATACTTGGTCTCCGCGTCCCGCTCAGGCGAGATAAGATGCACAGAGAGTACAAGCACTAATTTCTGGTAGGCAGTCCCGGCCAATCGCCAACCCGTGCGATTCCCCTTCATCTGGGCAATCCAGCAGACTGTGCCAACTGAGTTGGTACAACACAGTCTCTGATCCCACAGATGGCTGCCTCCATATAGTTAACATATGCCCCATATGTAGCCTACATGGTCAAGCTGACCTGACCTACTCCCTGGACCACCACGTGCTATGCTGAGCAACGAGAAGCGATAAATCCCTTCCCTGTAACACGCAGGTGTAATCGCACACCGTCTGAAGATAGATGGGCATGCCCACTGAGTGGGTACAACACGGCCCCAACGATAGTCAGAACAGTGAGGTTTCGCGTCAGAAGGCTTACATGCTTGATATTTTAGCGTTGGATTTTAACGGTCTTTTTATCTTCTTAACTATCATGCAAACCCTATGGTGGTAGCAGAAGATAAATCATGCAATTCTAATTATAAAAATGATAAGTAGAAAGCATGCTGATCTTATGTGGTAAAAGCCCATTAACCCTAAGTAAGACCTTAATTTTAACTTAAGTCTTCACTTGAGCTCTTCATGGGTCTTTTGCATCTCATCTGGCCCAACCCAGGGCCCAAGCGCCCATTGCAACTCAGGTGCGCCCACCAGGTAAATGCGCCTGTCCCAGAGTCGAACCCTGGACCTCCCACCTGGTCAAGCCTCAAGCTGCATGCGCCTCTGCCAAGTGTGCTCTGTTCTCTTGTCTGAGTAAAATACAATTTAATCTATCTAGACAAGATTGACTCGCAGGTCAATTACACTTTATAAATTAAATGACATGTGATGCGCAGATCACAAAAATAATAATTTATAATTAATACAGGCTCGCAGGCCCCAGCACAGCACACATTAAAAGGGCAACCCACATAAGATTAAATAAACAAGCAGATGGCATCCAATCAACATGTGATCCAAACCAGAAAATAAAATTGGTTTTGAAAACCCATTGGCATCAATTTTTTTTATTTTCCTTATGTGCCCTACTACCTTACAACGGTCCATTAATAGGGATCCACTCATCCGACCTAGTCAGATCCACTGCCCTTGCATGCACCAAGTCCTAACTGACTTGAGTCGACCTAATGGTCAACCATGCATGCGCAAAGGGCTGAACAACCTTCATGAGTTCTGGCAAGCGAGTGTGACCCCGGGCCTAACTCAAGAGTGTTCATTGGTTGTCTCAACCAAACCTCGCTACACGCCGGTCTGCAGTCGACCTATAGCCACCTCGTGCTTGCGCACAGGTGCCATCTGGTCGACCCATCTAGGCTGTCAGATGGTCTGATCAGACTGGTTGGATCTTACCTAGAGGATGACTTCAACCCTACTAACACGTCTAAGGGTTTATAGCAGGCGTCACTTAGATCTAGTGAGGCGCGCAAGTGATTAAGTATTTTAAGAAAAACTACAACTATCAACATGCGCAATCATACATCATACATGCGCAAAGGAGTAAAAACATACATCATGTATTTTCACTACTTAACATGTAGATGCGCAAGATGCTTCCTACTAGATCTACTTATCAAACACAAACAAGGATCACAAATCATCAAGCAATCATATGATTCTACAAGAACCAACGCTCTGATACCAATTGAAAGTACCCCTTTCAATGAGGGGGGGCAAAACCCTAATAGGAGGCGCATGTAAAAACATTGATAGCGGAAGCAATGATTTTAGGGTTTCATAAGATCGCATATAGTTCATATGATCAACTTGTATAAAAACTTGCAAAGATCGACAAGTGATCTTACCAACGCCATTAGATTGGGTGGCGGCTTGGAAATGAGAGAACGAAATGGTTCTCCTCCAAAGATGACGCACACAAGACGATGGATCGGCTACTTCTTGTTGCTCCTTGTGCTAGCAAGGATCTCCAAGTGTCCTTGTCGAATGGAAGGGGAGTTGAGATGATTTCTCGCTTGAGCAAACTCTCTCCAAGGCGTGAACAACCACTTCCACACGAGAGCAAGCGACGAGAATAGGAGAGGGGCGACAAGAGATGCGTTCCACTCAAAACGTGGAGGCGTGGCTACTAAAAATAGCTAGCCTTATTCTCTTATGCGATCATGCGTTCATGTACCCACGAACCAATCGCATTTTTCTCTCCTCAATGAACCATGCGCTCACATAATAAGTTGGTTCATTTTTGGGTTGGTTCAAAGACCAATTAACCCAAGCGATTTGGTCTAGATCACAATAAACCCTAAGGTTCAAGATCTAACCGTTCATCTCTTGATGCTCCTGATCTCACCGATCTAGCATCCAATCTCTCAATCGAAGCTTACCGATCTCAAGCCCTAATCAATCAAACATGATCAGACCAGATCTCACTTACAATCAGAGTTTAAATCCCTTTAAACTGAACCCAAATAATTCAGTCCACACGATCTGACTTAAGTAAGCCATATCATCAAATTGTGCGACCCTAAGGGTTTCCTTTAAATGTCGGTAACGATAACTTATGTTATCACGATCAGTGAGGGGTATCTAGCAACACATCACTGTCTCCCGATATAAAGGAAAGAGTCTTCCAAGACTACACCCAAACCACAGCACAAGTGTGAATCCACTTCACGAGGCATATATGTTTCCTTTGCCACTGGATGTTCTTATTGGACAAGCGTGTCAAGCCTGTAGCTCCAATATGATGAGCATGATTAGATCAG
Source organism: Costus lasius (assembly GCA_027563935.2). Lineage (NCBI taxonomy): Eukaryota > Viridiplantae > Streptophyta > Magnoliopsida > Zingiberales > Costaceae > Costus > Costus lasius. Next base: position 87,241,827 of record CM050450.1, on the reverse strand, counting down.
ATGAACATAGTCACCTGGGTATGGCCATACACTTTCTCAATCATCTCATCCAGGGGGGGGCCCCTTTAGAACATCACACTCCAATCAAGGAGATGGCAATCCTATATCTATCACTAGTGCCCTAACATGACTCATGATCATTATCCAAGATAGTCTATAACCATTATGTTTCAAATGATATTGAACTACCTCAAAACAATGACAATCATCATTTAGAAACACAAGTGATCTCAAGTCAGAGGATATGTGCCACTTGTCGCAAACAAGGATTATTCACATTGTGACAAGCAATTGAATATCCTAGTAGGGTCTGTCCAGTACATCCAATGTACCCATGAGTCTACATCTTATTCCATGCTCGAAGCATCCTATAAGATTAGAACACATATTAGTCTCAATCATATCAAGGCTGTCTCATGTTCACCAAGATATCTCGACTAAGGACATATAGCATGTCAGCCTAGCTGAACAGCTTTGAGACATTATTCAGAAGCACACTTATTGCAGCAGACAATGTAACAAACTGAATAACAACCATTGCCTTTATAAACATAAGAGTTTATACATGATACTGAAAGAATCCCAAGGCCTCAAACATTAGCCTTAAGGGCATACCCCAACATGGGCGACTCATCATCTGGGTTGGTTTCCTTAATGACTAAGGAGTACACTTGATTGGACTCTAAGCAATCTTGGGTAAAGGCATGGGGCCTTATGAGTTGGATGGTCGGCTTGGGTTCCTTAGGTTCCTCTATCCTACCCTTATTGGTGGCAGCCTTAAGTTCCTTGGGCATGGAAGGCTTCAGTTTGATCTTTTGCCCATCATGGCTAAAGACATAGGTGTTAGTCCGACCGTAGTGGATAACATCCATATCATATAACCACGGGCGACCGAGTAAGACTTGGGCGACATCCATGGTTATGACGTCACACCAAATCTTGCCTTGGTAGATGGCAAACTGAAGGGGCACTAAGCACCTATGGGTGACTGGGACACTAGACTGATTGACCCAGGATATGCTATAGGGATTGGGGTAAGGTTCTGCCTTAAGGTTGAATTTTACTAAGGCTGTGTGAGAGACCGCGTTTAGACTACTTCCCCCATCTATCACTACTTTGCACATGTTGCCATTGCATTTCGTGTAGGTGTGGAAAATACTGGTCCTACGCCAGTCCTCGGTTGGGGTAGGTTTGATTAGGGTGCACCTAACCACTCCTAAGGTGTCGGGGGTTTGCTCTTCACCACTATCATAAACTAGTTCTTCACAAATCATACATCCAGAGTCAGGGTTATGGGTTTCCTCATGGTTCTCCTCATAGGTTTCTTCACGTTTTTCTTCACCTAAGTACAGGACTCTCTTGGGGCAGTCTTTCATGTAGTGTCCTACTTGGCGGCAAGCATGGCAAGTGACTCTAGGTTCTTGGATAGTCCTAGGTTTAGAGGGTGTTGATGTTGGGGCTTTGGGTTGAGAGCTTGAGGGGCTTGAGGAGGGTGCCTTAGGATAAGTTTTAGGGGAACTTAACTCTCTCCTAAAAGCTCTCTTTATGTTTTCTTCTACCTCTAAGGCTCTTTGGTAGGTGACTTCCCTAGACTCTATTTGGAAATAGGTCATTCCTCTTTTGATTTCGGGTCTAAGTCCATTCTTGTACCTGCTAAGGGAGACATGGGATTCTTCATGGATGCCACTCCTTAAAAGGAGCTCATCAAACCTAGTGGTGTAATCGGTGACAGTTTGACTACCTTGGACTAGGCTCATGGCTTCATCAATTATTTTAAGTTGGAAGTAGGGAGGGACATATTTTTCCCTAAGTTTGTCTCGCATCTCTTCCCATCTCTCAATAGGAGGGCGCCTAAACAATTCTATGTTCTTCTCTATGCTTGTCCAGTATAACCTAGCAGTACCTTCTAAAAGACATCGGGTGAACCTAACCTTAGACCGGCTAGGCATCATGCTCCAGTCAAAATATGGTTCGAGCTTGTCTACCCAATCTAAGAACTCTCTAGGGTCAAGGGAACCACTAAAGGTTGGGGGTGAGAGTTTGATGTTGCGTTGCACTTCATCCTCCCTAGGTCTGTGGTAGGGTTGAGCACGTGGCTCCTCCCATTCAGGTTCTTGGTCCTCCCTAGGAAGATCTCTATGGTTTTGGTTGGGTGGTTCTAGGATGGGTCCATTTGAGGTGTGACTAGGGGTTCTAGAGCCTCTATTAGTTTCTAGGTTTTGCATCCTTGTTTCCATTTGGTCAAACCTCTCTACCATCATTTGATACATCCTATCAATTCTGTCAGGTTCAGTTTCAGGGTGGTTACTGTAGTTTGCACCAGATCTAGTAGTCATTGTGGTAGTAGTTTTGAAAGAAGAGTAGTTTTAAAAATAAGGCTACTAAAAGTATTATGATAAGTATAGTAGCAGATTATGAAAACCACTTCTTTAAAACACCTAGGTCCAAGAAAAGTCTTAGAAGTTGAAAATTAGTTTTGAGGCTAAAATTCTATTCTAAGATAGGCTCTGATACCAAACTGATGGAGGTGGGATCACTCACAAATAAGGGTACATGCAAACAATGCTTTAAGAAAATATTTTTTTTGTATTTTTTTGATAAAACCCGAATTTACTTCTAACGGAGTTGGAAAATATATTTTGTATTTTATAAATAGAGAAAACGTCACTAAGTTACTTAAGACTACTAAAGAAAGAGCACTTTAAACTACGAATTGAAAGGCTAGTTGGAATATTCACAGTGCGATCCTTGAGAATAGAAGGATCGTATCGTCCCGGTCTTCAACGGTCCTACTCTGATGGAAGGTATTGCATCATTACAAGCAAACACAGACAAACGAGATCCGTACACACCACGGATTCATATTACAAATTAAAACTAAGGGGGAGGTTAAGCCTCACAAGTTCCCTTAACACTTTAACTAAAGAGAGAGAGAGGGGGAAGAAGAAAAGCCATGCGCTTAGGGAAGAATCCTTCAAGTTCTTGCGCCACCTTCAAACAAAATTCAGATTAGTGTAGAACCAAGCTCTAAAGATTTAAAGAAGGTGAAGGGGAAAGAACTTAGCCGAAGAGGTCTTCTTGATGCAAGTCTCCTTGTTGGCCGAAAGTGTTGAAGCTTCTAAGGCTTGGCCGAGACCAAGGTTGAAGATCCTTCTTTAGGGCTCGCCAAAGATGTGTAAGAGATCCTTCAAGGAGTTGGATGTATTGAGGACTTGAGAAGAAGGGGGAGAAGGGAAAGGGCTCGGCCCTTTAGAGGATAGGGGAAGGTAGAAGATTCTTTAGGCAACACAAGCACCAATGCTAACACAAGGTTTTTTTCATCTAGGCAACTAATAGACAAAGAGAGGGGAGGTTACACTTTATAGGCTCAAGAAGCCATGGGCAAGGGTGACAATTCACCCTAGGCGCAAATCACAACATTATGGAGGAAATTAATGCTCAATTAAAACATTTCCATCCTCAATTTTGAATTTCAAATTCTTTCTTTCTTGTAGCCGAATTCTCTTGGGCTCCTTCCTTCTTTGCTTGGATGAGATGGCGCTTCTTGCATTGGACTCATTTGAATTCGAAAACCTTCCTTCAAGATGCATGGGCGGCTAAGAGGTTTCCAAAGGTGATTCCACAAATTGGGGATCTAGATGGTGATCCCTTGATTTGTGGATCTTGATTGATCCTTGATGGCTAGGCGCATTGAAGACTCTTCAATTGGTAAGTGTGGGCCGGTTCTTCAATTCGAATTAATCCTCATATTATGTGGCGCCTTGGGTTGATTTGGAAGGTGGAGTTGCATTTAATGTAAGCCCCTTGAAGTCTCTAGTTAAGTGTTGAAGCGCTTCCTTCCATATTTGGAGCTCTACTTGAGTGGCTTAGCTTGAGCTTCCTAGCTTCCCTTGAGCTGGGCTATAACCTGCCCAATTATTGACACAAAGACCAGTAGACTATTCTAGGAGGTAATGCATGACCAAATAAGGAAACTACACAGTGCACTAGAGCTTTATTCAAGGCAAATAAGGAAAGTGCAAATAAGGAAAGAGAGGTGACCTAGGAGGAAAAGCCATATCTGATGGGCTTCCTCCTAGCCCTTCCAGACCTTCTTGGGGTAGGGTTGGCCTCTCCATCATTATGCCACCCACACCCCATTATGCCCCTAGGCGCCAATGGGGTTGGGTTTCTCCCCATTATACCCTTTTAAGCCAATTCCCTCTTCATGACAACTTATTATTGAGCCTCATTGGATAATGAGCTAGCTCAAACTTCATGGCATGGGTTGATTAAGCCATTGGATCTAATCCAATGCAACCCTAATCCAAATGTGACCAATTAAGGTTAATTTCGGGTCAACCTACCAAAAATGAAGTTTGGCTCCAATAACTTTCTTCCAACTTATCAGGCCCATTGGCGCTGATGAAGTCTTCCAAATTGATCCAAGTTATCCAATAACTTGATCATAAGGCTTCTGATTAAAGCAACGTCAAGAGTCTATTGCGTGTAACCCCGTAGGATCCATATGACGATGGCAATGATGTAAGATCCAAGGATCTTAAGTCCTGGTAAGCATTATTTTTGATTTAAATAATATTATTGACTGAGTTATTATTCCTGAGTATTGATAGTTAATTTATGATAAATTAATTAGAGATTTTTAGTTAATAAATTATAGTTAATTAACTAGAGATTTTGTTGTTAATTAACTGGTTTATTGCTTGTTAATTTATTGTAAGTAATTAATTAGAGCTTATTGGTTAATTAATTGGGCTTATTGGTTAATTAAATCCTTATTGGATGTTAATTAAAATCCTTAATGGATTTCGTTTAAGTGAATGGTTATTGGTTAAGTTAATTAAATTAATTGGTTAATTATGAGATATTGGGGTTGGCGCTAATTGGATTTGAAATTCAAATTTATTAGCTAAATGAATTAAACCCTATTTGAATTAATGGGTTAATGGGTTTAAAATTTTAAAATCCAAAGTTTAAGTGGGAATTGCGCTTAGGGTAAGAGTTTTTGGCGAAATTCTAGCTTGGAAGAACCCTAGGCGACGGCTTGAAAGAAGAAGGCGATTCTTGGAAGCTTGGAGGCGATTTTCTTCTTCCTTTTGACGAAATTCTTTGAGGTGGAACTTCCTTGGTGAATTCTTGGAGATTCCTTAGGCAACTTAAAGGCTTTAGGCGATTTTGTGGAAGATTTTTCACCATAGTATTCTCGGTTCAAGGTGAGTGGAAGGTCTTGTTTGATCTATTAGATTGGTTGTGATTGTATTATATGATGCAATTGGATTCTTTGGAAAATTACCATGTTTAAAATCGAATTCTTGGGAAAATTGTTATGAAAAACCGAATGTTGGTGTTGACTATGAGAAACGAAACAATCTCGAAAACTATTGTAAAAACCGAATTAATTTGATGATTGTTTAACCGAAAATTTGTATGAAATTTAAGGTATTTTGGTAGCATTAAATCATCGAACATTGAGCATGAATTTCTTGTTAATTAGATATTTTATAGAGAATTTTGGCAATATTAAACCAATGATTTTTGGAGCCGAAACCTTGTTAATTGTAGTTAAACCGAAATTTGATATTGTGGTTAACATGTTTCCATGTGAATTAAATCTTGATATTTCTCCATGAAAAGTTAGTTTAGGGTATTTTCCATGAAAACCGAATTTAAGGCATATCTCCATGAAAACCGAATTTAGGGTAATTATTGTGTGGAGTTTAGGAAGCATTAAATCATTGATCTTAAGTATGAAATTCTTGTTAACTAAGGTGTATTTTTAAATTGATATTATGTTTGAAACCGTGGGTTACATGTGTGATTTGTAAAGCAATTATGCTTTAATTTTATATTGATTTTGGGGCGCATGATAAATGTTATATGTCGAATTTTATGGATGCTTGATAAATTGCCAATAACATTATGTTGTAAAACTCATGTTTATTTAATTAAGATCATGCAATTATGTTTGAAAACATTGGGTGATAATTTAGCAAAATTACACTGAACTGACCAGCCTGAAATTTAAGGACTACACAATATTCGGTGAAAATATTATGTGTTATGTTATATGATTTTGAACAATATGTGTGACTATGTGATTTTGAACAATAAGTGTTATGTGATGGGTTTTGTGAAATTGGAAAATTATGGGTTATGTGAATTTGGAAATTAGGTGGTTATGTGATGGTTAGGACTAAGGCTAGGTGTAACTATGAACTCAAGTGGATGGTCCTTATGTGATATGTTAAGGGTTTGAATTTCAGCCCTGTATTGTGATATGTGAGGGGGTTGATGATCAGCCTGCCTATTATGGTTATTATGATGGGGGTTGATGTTCAGCCTGCCCGATATGATTTTTGTGATGACTATCCTAGAGTCTAGTTGACACTTAGGAGTCCACCTTTGTGAAATATGTCCACCTTTGTGAAATATGAAATAAGATATGTATGTTGTCCAGTAGGAACCTTTTGGGAGAACGGGTTTTGACGCAAAGTGCCATGTCTTGGTCAGACAGGGGCCACCTCTTGATGTCACTACTCTTTTATGTGATGGGGTAATATAAGACGCAAAGTGCCATGTCTTGATCAGACAGGGGCCACCTCTTGATGTCATTACTCTTTATGTGACAGGGTGATATAAGACGCAAAGTGCCATGTCTTGATCAGACAGGGGCCACCTCTTGATGTCATCACTCTGATGTGTTATGGGGTGAGAGAGCAAAGTGCCACGTCGTGACCTGGCGGGGGCCACCTCTTGATTCTACTCACTATCCATGTTTATGTGTTGCATGCGGCTCCCAGTGCTTTGGCCAAGCCGGGTTAGACCATATTGGTCACTACTGAATATGCTGGACAACTAGGTTGATTATGTGTTGGTGTGTTTAGTGGTTTAGAGTATAACTCTAGAACCTGAGTTTGTGAACCTAAGTTATATGTATTTAGTTGGTTTAGAGTATAACTCTAGTACCCTAAGTTTGTTATATGTGGGTGTGTACATCTGACTGTTTATGTGACTTCTGTACTTAATCTTGTTATTTAATCTGGTTATATGTTGACATTATGTTCGACATTATGTTCCTGTTAAAGATTTTTAAAACAATCTGCATATATTTTTGAGTGTATGTTATGGATGGTCAATTAGACTATCCACTCACTGGGCTGTGTAGCTCACCCCTCATTATTTTCAGGTATAGAGCAGGGGCGCAGTTAGCATGATATTGATGTTGTGATTTATGCTTATAATGCCGGTTGTGGCCCTATGTTTATGCTTAATTAATTTGAGGCCGGCTGTGGCCGAATATGAATTTTATGAACTATGTGAACCATGTGATGTGAACCATGTGAACTATGTGAATTTGTGTTGCCTGATTGTGGCAATTAAATGAGTTTGATTTTTGTGTCACCGCGGGCTTCAGCCTGGTTTCGGTGTTTGGTATGAGTTTATAAAATCGATTTTGTGATTTTGTTTTGAATTTCGGCTTGTTGTATATTCTGTGCAATCGGTTTTGATATACCCTGTAACTTGCATATGTCTAGTGCAAGTATTGCCTGGTGGCAGGTACCTTTATGGATTTTATGAATTTGAATCGGTTTTGATATAACTGTTGCCTTGCATATGTCTAGTGCAAGGATTGCGTGGTGGCAGGTACCCTTATGAGATTTGAGTTTTGTGAATTTGTGTGTATGGATTTATGAAATTTTTCAGATCGTGTTTTCTTGAACTCGGTTTTACCTAGCATATGATCGATCTTATATGAAACATCCTGTATCATTTGTGAATTGTGTCATTTGTTTGGGGTTAAGAATGTGGGATGTTACAGAATGGTATCAGAGCAGTTCGCTAGCTAAAACTTAGTTTGGGGGAAAACATGTTTGTGTATTGCTAGACACCGGATAGGTTTATGTTTGTTTTCCTGACTGTGGTATGTGTGTGTCACAAGCGCTATGCCTCGCTTGTGAGTGAATTCCAGAAACTGGGTCCCAGCTCTTTTTATGGGGGCTCAGAATCCAGTAATGCCGAAAATTGGGAGCTGTGCTTGGAAAAGATTTTCCAAGTTATGCGTTGCTCGGACGAAGACAAGTTATGTCTGACCACCTACATGATGCGTGCTGACGCAGATGAGTGGTGGAAAGGCGTGGTGAGACTTGCCGAAGAAAGACATGAGACTGTAGATTGGCCTTACTTCTTGTCTCGATTTAACGAGAAGTATTTCCCAGATAGCTTGGTTGAGGACCGAGAGGTGGAATTTATTCACCTGGAGCAGGGTGATATGACAGTGGACCAGTATGAATTACAGTTCACGAAATTGGGAAAGTATGCTCCTCATCTGATAAACACTGAAAAGAGGAGAGCTACCAAGTTTCTCAGAGGTCTCAGATGGGACATTAGAGAGCAGGTTGGTGCTCAACACTTGGAGACCTATGTTGAAACTGTTGGGCGAGCGCGCACCATTGAGAGGTATATATCTGAGAGGAGTTCTCATGTTGCCGTGGCAGTAGTTCCTGCAGCTGAGGCGGCGGTTCCTCAGTATGGCAGTGGCGGCAAGGGTAAGAAGTACCCTAGGCATAAAGATTATAAGAAGAGCAGGTATAAGCCTTACTCCTACAAGGCACCGCAGCAGTCCAGGGATACACCGCAGCAGTTTAGAGATGCCAGGGATGTAAGAAACGGTATCACTTGTAGTTATTGTGGGCTCAAGGGACATCTAGTGAAAGACTGCCATAGGAAGAATGGTGTATGCTTCAGGTGTAAGAAACCAGGGCACATGGCTAAGGATTGCAAAGAACCTGAGATGCAACCTAGAGGCGCAGATAAGCCTACAGTCCAGACTAGAGTGTATGCTGTGGCTGAGAAGGATACACGAGCTTCCCGATCCGTCGTGGAAGGTACTTTATTTGTATTTGATCAGTTAGCTCGCATTCTATTTGACCCTGGTGCAAATCTGTCTTTTGTATCTGTTAGATTTGCTACATGTTTACCTGTTGTACCTAAGATGTTAGATTATGTTGTGTCTGTCAGTACTCCCTTAGGAAAGTCATTATCTACAGATACTGTTTGTGCTGACTGTGTAGTACATGTAGAGGGTTATGAGTTTCTGGTAGATCTAATCCTCTTAGACATGCAAGATTATGATATCATCTTAGGAATGGATTGGTTGTCTTCCCATCATGCCTCTGTGGATTGCTTTGAGAAAGTAATCACTTTGAATTTGTTAGATGGGAATCGACTGTTTGTGAGAGGTCTAGTGTCAGACCAAGGACCGCATGTAATATCTTTCCTGCAGGCCAGGAAATTACTGGCTAGTGGATGCAAGGGTTATCTTGCGCATGTTAAGGTGCAGGATGATCCTACTTCTGATTTGACTCAGATGGCGGTGGTGAAAGAATTTCCTGATGTGTTCTCTGAAGAATTTTCAGGCTTGCCACCGATTAGAGAAGTGGAATTTGGCATTGAGTTGGCGCCAGGTACGGCACCTATCTCCAGAGCTCCTTATCGTATGGCTACTTCAGAGTTGGCCGAGCTTAAGAAACAACTGGAGGAATTGTTAGAGAAAGGGTATATTCGGCCTAGTGCTTCACCTTGGGGAGCGCCAGTGTTATTTGTGAAGAAGAAAGATGGAACCCTGAGGATGTGTATAGACTACAGGCAGCTTAACCAAGTGACTGTCAAGAATAAGTATCCTCTTCCCAGAATTGATGATCTATTTGATCAATTACAGGGAGCGACAGTGTTCTCTAAGATTGATCTGAGATCAGGGTATTATCAGCTTAGGGTCAAGGATGAGGATATATTTAAGACTGCTTTCAGGACCAGGTATGGGCATTTCGAATTTTTAGTTATGCCTTTTGGACTGACAAATGCACCTGCTGTCTTCATGGATTTGATGAACAGGGTATTCCATGAGTTGCTTGACTCTTGTGTGGTGGTCTTTATAGACGATATATTGGTGTACTCTCAGACTACCTCAGATCATGTCAGTGATTTGCGCAGAGTACTCGAGATCTTGAGGAAGAACCGATTATATGCCAAGGCTAGTAAGTGTGAATTCTGGCTGGAAAAGATTAGTTTCCTTGGGCATGTGATTTCTGGTCAGGGGGTGTCTGTGGATCCAGTTAAAGTGCAAGCTATCCTTAATTGGGGAAGACCGACTAGTGCTACTGAGATCAGGAGTTTTCTGGGTTTGGCAGGTTACTACCGGCGATTTGTTGAGGGATTCTCTAAGCTGGCGGGTCCTTTAACTAAATTGACCAGAAAGGAAGCTAAGTTTATTTGGAATGATAAGTGTGAAGAGAGTTTTCAAGAGCTGAAAAGGAGATTGACTAGTACACCGATCCTCATTATTCCTAGTGATGGGGAAAGGTTTACTGTTTATACAGATGCTTCTGGCAAAGGGTTGGGTTTTGTCTTGATGCAGAAGGGTTCTGTAGTAGCCTATGCTTCGAGACAACTGAAGGAGTATGAATTGAACTACCCTACGCATGATTTAGAGTTGGCGGCCGTAGTCTTTGCTTTGAAGATATGGCGTCACTATTTGTTGGGTCAGGAGTTTGATCTGTTCACTGACCACCAGAGTCTCAAGTATATCTTCACTCAGAAGGAGTTGAATATGAGACAGAGAAGATGGATGGAGTTGATCAAAGATTATGACTTCTCTATTCAGTATCAGGCTGGAAAGGCCAATGTAGTGGCGGATGCTCTGAGCAGACATCCAGTTACTTCAGTAGCTGCTTTACGGGTTAGTGAGTGGCGGTTACTGCAGGAGTTCAGCGATCTCAGGATCAGTGTTTCTCCTAAAGTTCAGTCTGGTTATGTGGCTTTTCTCAGAGTACAGTCTGCTTTGTTGCAGAAGATCAGAGATCAGCAGTCTGTGGATCCGAGATTAGTTCAGATCAGGGATAGTCTGGTTGATGGCGCAGTTCAGGATTTTAGCCTGTCTGATGATGGTATTCTTCGGTTTCGTGGAAGGGTATGTGTCCCTGAGGAACCGAGCTTGAGGAAAGAAATATTGGAGGACAGCCATAACTCCAAATATTCTCTACATCCTGGCGTGACTAAGATGTATCAGGACCTCAAGAAAAGTTTTTGGTGGCCGGGTATGAAGAAAGAAGTATCTGATTTTGTCTCTAGGTGTTTAACCTGTCAGACTGTAAAGGCTGAACACCAGAAGCCTGGTGGTTTGTTGCAGCCTCTTCCTATTCCTGAGTGGAAGTGGGAATGCATCAGTATGGATTTTGTATGTGGTTTGCCCAGAACCAGATTGGGTCATGATGCTATTTGGGTGATTGTTGATAGACTTACTAAATCAGCCCATTTTCTTCCGATTAAGATGACTTATTCTTTAGAGAGGCTGGCCAGATTGTACATTGATGAGATAGTCAGACTGCATGGAGTGCCTGTTGATATCGTGTCTGATAGGGACTCTCGATTTCTGTCCAGATTTTGGAAGAGCTTACAGGAAGGTTTGGGTACTAAGTTGAGTTTTAGTACAGCATATCATCCTCAGTCTGATGGCCAGACGGAGCGTACTATACAGACTCTAGAAGATTTGTTGAGAGCCTATGTGGTTGATTGGAGTTCTGAGTGGAACCGGGATCTATCTTTGATAGAGTTTACTTATAATAATAGCTTCCACTCTAGTATTCAGATGGCTCCTTATGAGGCCTTGTATGGGAGAAGGTATAGGACTCCCTTGTGTTGGGAGGAAACTGGTGACAGAATGATTTTGAGATCTGATGCAGTACAGGAGACTACTGATAAGGTCAGAGAGATCCAGGATAAACTGAAAATTGCTCGGGACAGACAGAAGAGTTATGCTGACGACCGTCGTCGTTCCTTGGAGTTTATGGTAGGGGACCATGTGTTCTTGAAGGTGTCGCCTACTAAGGGTGTTATGAGATTTGGCAAAAAGGGCAAGTTGAGCCCTAGGTTTGTAGGCCCTTTTGATATTATTGAGAGAGTTGGTCCAGTGGCTTACCGATTGGCTTTACCTCCTGCTATGGATCATGTGCATAATGTATTCCATGTTTCTGTTTTGAGGAAATATCATCCTGATCCATCTCATGTGTTAGAGTAGGAACCTCTTCAGATTCAGAGTGATTTGACTTTTGAGGAAAGACCTCTCCGGATTGTGGATAGAAAGGATAAAGTTCTGAGGAACAAGACTATACCTTTGGTAAAGGTTATCTGGGGAAATCAGTCAGTTGAAGAAGCGACTTGGGAGACTGAAGCTGATATGAGGAAAAATTATGCTTACCTCTTTGATGATATGGATGCTGAGCTTTAGAGGACTAAAGCTTTATAAGGAGGGAGGGATGTAAGATCCAAGGATCTTAAGTCCTGGTAAGCATTATTTTTGATTTAAATAATATTATTGACTGAGTTATTATTCCTGAGTATTGATAGTTAATTTATGATAAATTAATTAGAGATTTTTAGTTAATAAATTATAGTTAATTAACTAGAGATTTTGTTGTTAATTAACTGGTTTATTGCTTGTTAATTTATTGTAAGTAATTAATTAGAGCTTATTGGTTAATTAATTGGGCTTATTGGTTAATTAAATCCTTATTGGATGTTAATTAAAATCCTTAATGGATTTCGTTTAAGTGAATGGTTATTGGTTAAGTTAATTAAATTAATTGGTTAATTATGAGATATTGGGGTTGGCGCTAATTGGATTTGAAATTCAAATTTATTAGCTAAATGAATTAAACCCTATTTGAATTAATGGGTTAATGGGTTTAAAATTTTAAAATCCAAAGTTTAAGTGGGAATTGCGCTTAGGGTAAGAGTTTTTGGCGAAATTCTAGCTTGGAAGAACCCTAGGCGACGGCTTGAAAGAAGAAGGCGATTCTTGGAAGCTTGGAGGCGATTTTCTTCTTCCTTTTGACGAAATTCTTTGAGGTGGAACTTCCTTGGTGAATTCTTGGAGATTCCTTAGGCGACTTAAAGGCTTTAGGCGATTTTGTGGAAGATTTTTCACCATAGTATTCTCGGTTCAAGGTGAGTGGAAGGTCTTGTTTGATCTATTAGATTGGTTGTGATTGTATTATATGATGCAATTGGATTCTTTGGAAAATTACCATGTTTAAAATCGAATTCTTGGGAAAATTGTTATGAAAAACCGAATGTTGGTGTTGACTATGAGAAACGAAACAATCTCGAAAACTATTGTAAAAACCGAATTAATTTGATGATTGTTTAACCAAAAATTTGTATGAAATTTAAGGTATTTTGGTAGCATTAAATCATCGAACATTGAGCATGAATTTCTTGTTAATTAGATATTTTATAGAGAATTTTGGCAATATTAAACCAATGATTTTTGGAGCCGAAACCTTGTTAATTGTAGTTAAACCGAAATTTGATATTGTGGTTAACATGTTTCAATGTGAATTAAATCTTGATATTTCTCCATGAAAAGTTAGTTTAGGGTATTTTCCATGAAAACCGAATTTAAGGCATATCTCCATGAAAACCGAATTTAGGGTAATTATTGTGTGGAGTTTAGGAAGCATTAAATCATTGATCTTAAGTATGAAATTCTTGTTAACTAAGGTGTATTTTTAAATTGATATTATGTTTGAAACCGTGGGTTACATGTGTGATTTGTAAAGCAATTATGCTTTAATTTTATATTGATTTTGGGGCGCATGATAAATGTTATATGTCGAATTTTATGGATGCTTGATAAATTGCCAATAACATTATGTTGTAAAACTCATGTTTATTTAATTAAGATCATGCAATTATGTTTGAAAACATTGGGTGATAATTTAGCAAAATTACACTGAACTGACCAGCCTGAAATTTAAGGACTACACAATATTCGGTGAAAATATTATGTGTTATGTTATATGATTTTGAACAATATGTGTGACTATGTGATTTTGAACAATAAGTGTTATGTGATGGGTTTTGTGAAATTGGAAAATTATGGGTTATGTGAATTTGGAAATTAGGTGGTTATGTGATGGTTAGGACTAAGGCTAGGTGTAACTATGAACTCAAGTGGATGGTCCTTATGTGATATGTTAAGGGTTTGAATTTCAGCCCTGTATTGTGATATGTGAGGGGGTTGATGATCAGCCTGCCTATTATGGTTATTTGTGATGGGGGTTGATGTTCAGCCTGCCCGATATGATTTTTGTGATGACTATCCTAGAGTCTAGTTGACACTTAGGAGTCCACCTTTGTGAAATATGTCCACCTTTGTGAAATATGAAATAAGATATGTATGTTGTCCAGTAGGAACCTTTTGGGAGAACGGGTTTTGACGCAAAGTGCCATGTCTTGGTCAGACAGGGGCCACCTCTTGATGTCACTACTCTTTTATGTGATGGGGTAATATAAGACGCAAAGTGCCATGTCTTGATCAGACAGGGGCCACCTCTTGATGTCATTACTCTTTATGTGACAGGGTGATATAAGACGCAAAGTGCCATGTCTTGATCAGACAGGGGCCACCTCTTGATGTCATCACTCTGATGTGTTATGGGGTGAGAGAGCAAAGTGCCACGTCGTGACCTGGCGGGGGCCACCTCTTGATTCTACTCACTATCCATGTTTATGTGTTGCATGCGGCTCCCAGTGCTTTGGCCAAGCCGGGTTAGACCATATTGGTCACTACTGAATATGCTGGACAACTAGGTTGATTATGTGTTGGTGTGTTTAGTGGTTTAGAGTATAACTCTAGAACCTGAGTTTGTGAACCTAAGTTATATGTATTTAGTTGGTTTAGAGTATAACTCGAGTACCCTGAGTTTGTTATATGTGGGTGTGTACATCTGACTGTTTATGTGACTTCTGTACTTAATCTTGTTATTTAATCTGGTTATATGTTGACATTATGTTCGACATTATGTTCCTGTTAAAGATTTTTAAAACAATCTGCATATATTTTTGAGTGTATGTTATGGATGGTCAATTAGACTATCCACTCACTGGGCTGTGTAGCTCACCCCTCATTATTTTCAGGTATAGAGCAGGGGCGCAGTTAGCATGATATTGATGTTGTGATTTATGCTTATAATGCCGGTTGTGGCCCTATGTTTATGCTTAATTAATTTGAGGCCGGCTGTGGCCGAATATGAATTTTATGAACTATGTGAACCATGTGATGTGAACCATGTGAACTATGTGAATTTGTATTGCCTGATTGTGGCAATTAAATGAGTTTGATTTTTGTGTCACCGCGGGCTTCAGCCTGGTTTCGGTGTTTGGTATGAGTTTATAAAATCGATTTTGTGATTTTGTTTTGAATTTCGGCTTGTTGTATATTCTGTGCAATCGGTTTTGATATACCCTGTAACTTGCATATGTCTAGTGCAAGTATTGCCTGGTGGCAGGTACCTTTATGGATTTTATGAATTTGAATCAGTTTTGATATAACTGTTGCCTTGCATATGTCTAGTGCAAGGATTGCGTGGTGGCAGGTACCCTTATGAGATTTGAGTTTTGTGAATTTGTGTGTATGGATTTATGAAATTTTTCAGATCGTGTTTTCTTGAACTCGGTTTTACCTAGCATATGATCGATCTTATATGAAACATCCTGTATCATTTGTGAATTGTGTCATTTGTTTGGGGTTAAGAATGTGGGATGTTACAAATGATGTAAACATCATAAGTAGTGAGGGGTATCTAGCAACACATCACTACTACCCATGTCATAGGACTTAAGTCATTATGGCAACAACTCCTAACAAGCAACGAGGATTCCCATTGCATTATAGATCCCTTTGCCTAAACTGATATCCTGTCATTGGATTAGTCTCAAGTTTATCAATCCAATGCATTGGTCATGACTCAACAAGTGTGGCCACACATTCCTGTCATGCACCAATAAGGTGGGACGCCCCCGAGTGGATATCATGCTTCAAATAAGGAAGGGGCAAATCCTACTATTGGTCATCCATGTCTCTACGTGACTTATGACATGCCCAATGGACAATCGTTTTGGTCTCCCAATTACGGAGAGACGTAAGATTGTATCAAAGCATACCCATCATCAAATCTAGACATGAATACCTCAAGTCTAAGGATCAATGCAAACCTCTTGCATGTGAGATTGACTTGTTGACTAGACAAGTCAATCCTCACGGTGGATCACTCCAGTGCATCCAATGCACCTGTATGTCTGTGTTACTGTGCCCCGCACCTAACCAGCCCATACACCAATCTCACATGTACCAAAGTTGTCCCATATCTGCTATGGTACCTTGTCTGGGGATAGCTTAAGAGAATGGATGATGGAGAGACCAACCCTGCCCCTAGAAGGTCTAGAAGGGTTAGGAGGAAGCCCATCAGATATGGCCTTCCCTCCTAGGCCACCCTCTTTCCTTATTTGCACTTTTCCAAATTGCTTTGAATAAAGCCCTAGGGCACCCTATAGTTTCCTTATTAGGTCATGCATTATCTCCTAGAATAGCCTACTGGTTTTTGTGTCAATAATTGGGCAGGTTAAAGCCCAGCTCAAGGGAAGCTAGGAAGCTCAAGCTAAGCCACTCAAAGTGAAGCTCCAATTATGGAAAGAAGCACTTCAACACTTGACTAAAGACTTCAAGTTGAAGGAGCTCGGATTGAATGCAACTTCACCTTCCAAATCAACCCAAGGCGCCACCTAATAAGAGGAAAATTAGAAATTGAAGAACCAGCCCACAACTTACCAAAGGAGGAGCCTTCAATGCGCCTAGCCATCAAGGATCAATCAAGATCCACAAATCAAGGGATCACCATCTAGATCCCCAATTTGTGGAACCAACTTTGGAAAACTCTAGCCGCCCAAGCTCTTGAAGGAAGGCTTTTCGAAATTCAAAATGGGCGCCCCTCTCATCCAAGCAAACAAGTAAGGAGCTTAAGAGAATTCGGCCACAAGGAAGCTCCATCAAAGAAAGAATTTAAAATTCAAAATTGACAAAGGAAATGTCTTAATTGAGCATTAATTTCTTCCATAAAACTTGTGATTGCGCCTAGGATGAATTGTCATCCTTGCCCATGGCTTGTTGAGCCTATAAATTGTAACCATCTCTTCATTGTCGAGTAGTTGCCTAGATGAAAAAAAAAATCCTTGTGTTAGCATTGGTGCTTGTGTCGCCCAAGTTGTTCTATCTCCCCCTCTTCTCTAAAGGGCCGAGCCCTTTCCCCTCTCCCCCTTCTTCTCAAAGCCCTCAACGCATGCACCCTTGAAGGATTTGTACACCTTGGCGAGACTCTAAGGAAGTTCCCTCATCCTTTGATCTCGGCAACAACAAAGATCTCCAAGGATCCTTCACTTTCGGCTAGCATGAAGAGCAACATCAACAAGACTCCTAATCGGCTAAGTTCTTTCACCTCTTCCTTCTTTGATTTCTAGAGCTTGTTTCTACACTAATCAAAATTCTTATTGTAGGGAAACGCAAGGCTTGGAAGATCCTCTTGGCGCAAACCTCTTCCCCCTTCTTTTTCCCCACTCTCTTTAGTCAAAGTGTTAAGGGAACTTGTGAGGCTTAACCTCCCCCTTAGTTCTTGGTTGTAATATGAATCCGTGGCATGTGCGGATCCCGTTTGTTTGTATTTGCTTGTAATGATGCAATACCTTCCATCAGAGTAGGACCGTTGAAGACCGGGACGTTACGATCCTTCTATTCTCAAGGATCGCACTGTGAGTATTTCTACTAGAAATTTCATTTCATAGATTAAGTGTCTTTCAAATTCGTAGTTTAAAGTAACTTAGTTCTTCGATTTTCCCTATTTACAAAATACAAAAAATATATTTTCCAACTCCGTTAGCAGTAATCTCGGTTTTTATTATAAAAATACAAAAAAACTATTTTTACAAAGCGTTGTTTGCATGCACCTTGTTCTGTGTTTTCCCCCCCTACATCAGTTGGTATCAGAGCCTCTCTTAGAATAGATTTTTAGCCTAAAAACTAATTTTCAAATTCTAAGACTTTCTTGGACCTAGGTGTTTGAAAGAAGTTGATCTCATAAAAGGCTATCATATAATATATCACTTTTAGGAGCCTTATTTTCAAAACTAACTTCTTTCAAAACTATCTTTGACCATGACTACTAGATCGGGAGCAAATTATAATAATCACCCTGAATCCAATGATTTTACTAGACAAACTGAACCTAATGACATGGCTAGACTCTTTAACATGATGGCATCCTTCCAAGAGGAACTTAGGGATATTAGAGCTAGACTCCCAAATCCTGGAAATCTTAGGGATGATAGACCCCCTAGTCGGCCCTCAAGTGAACCCATCCTAGGTGAACATCCCCAAAACAATAGGAACCATAATAGGAGAGTCCAAGAACCTGAATGGGAAGAGCCACATGCTCGACCATATCAAAGACCTAGGGAGGATGATGTGCACCGCAACATCAAACTCACACCTCCAACCTTTAGTGGTTCCCTTGATCCTAGAGAATTCCTAGATTGGGCTGTCAAACTTGAGCAATATTTTGACTGGAGCCTAATGCCTGAGCACTCCAAAGTTAGGTTCACCCGTTGTCTTTTAGAGGGTACTGCTAGATTGTACTGGACAAATGTGGAAAGGAGCCTTGAGAATTTTGGTCGTCCACCTATTGAAAGATGGTATGAGATGTACCAAAAGCTAAAGGAAAAATATGTCCCACCCTATTATCAGACCAAGCTAGTAGATCAAACCATAGGTCTAGTACAAGGAAACCTCACCGTTACTGACTACACAACCAAGTTTGATGAGCTCCTTCTTAGGAGTGGTATGCATGAACTACCCCATGTCACCCTTAGCAGATATAAGAATGGGCTTAGGCCTGAAATCAAAAGGGGGATGACCTACTACCACATAGACTCTATAGAAACTGCCTACCAAAGAGCCTTAGAAGTAGAGGAAAACCTAAAAAGAGCTTTTAGGAGAGAGTTTAGTTCCCCTAAAACTTATCCTAAGACACCTACATCTAATCCCTCAAGCTCCCAACCCAAAGCCACCACATCAACACCCTCTAAACCTAGGACTGTCCAAGAGCCTAGAGTCACTTGCCATGCTTGCCACCAAGTAGGACACTATATGAAAGACTGCCCGAAGAGAGTCCTATACTTAGGTGAAGAAAAACACGAGGAGACTTATGAGGAGAATCATTAAGAGACCCATAACCCTGACTCTGGATGTATGATTTGTGAAGAGTTAATCTATGATAGTGGGGAAGAGCAAACCCAAGACACCTTAGGAGTGGTTAGGTGCACCCTGATCAAACCTACCCCAACTGAGGACTGGCGTAGGACCAGTATTTTCCACACCTACACGAAATGCAATGGCAACATGTGCAAAGTAGTGATAGATGGGGGAAGTAGTCTAAACGCGGTCTCTCACACAGCCTTAGTAAAATTCAACCTTAAGGCAGAACCACACCCTAATCCCTATAGTATATCCTGGGTCAATCAGTCTAGTGTCCCAGTCACCCATAGGTGCTTAGTGCCCCTTCAGTTTGCCGTCTACCAAGGCAAGATTTGGTGTGACGTCATAACAATGGATGTCGCCCATGTCTTACTCGGTCGTCCGTGGTTATTTGACATGGATGTTATCCACTACGGTCGGACTAACACCTATGTCTTTAGCCATGATGGGCAAAAGATCAAACTGAAGCCTTCTATGCCTAAGGAACTTAAGGCTTCCACCAATAAGGGTAGGATAGAGGAACCTAAGGAACCCAAACCTACCATCCAACTCATAAGGCCCCATGCCTTTACCCAGGACTGCTTAGAATCCAAGCAAGTGTACTCCCTAGTCATTAAGGAAACCAACTTAGATGAGGAGTCACCTATACCCCTAGAAGTTGAGACCCTACTCTCAGGGTACTCTGAGCTCACTAGAGATGAACTTCCCAATGGATTACCTCCCCTTAGAGAAATCCAACATGCTATAGACCTTGTCCCAGGTTCTACTCTCCCACACTTGCCCCACTATAGGATGAACCCCACTGAGCATCAAGACCTCAAGAGGCAAGTAGATGAACTTTTAGACAAGGGTTTCATTAGGGAAAGCCTTAGCCCATGTGCAGCCCCCGCCCTTCTTACCCCAAAGAAGGATGGAAGCTGGCGCATGTGTATAGACTGTAGGGCAATGAACAGGATAACCATCAAGTATAGATTTCCCATCCCAAGATTAGACGACCTGCTTGACATGCTGGTAGGTTCTAAGTGGTTTAGCAAGCTAGACCTTAGAAGTGGATGAAAGTTCCATTAAAGGGGGGGCGAAACCCTAATAAGCATGCACTTCTAAAATTTGCATGGGCGGAATCATAGGATTTCTAAGATCGGTTTGCATGTCATATAATCAACTTAACATTTTGTATAGATCAACACAAGGATCATACCATTGCCATTGCTTGGATGGCGACTTGGAAGAAGAGGGCGAGCGGCTCTCCTCCAAAGGTGACGCACACAAGGTGAAGATGACTACTCCCTTGGCGTCTTTGTGCTAGCAAAGCTTCAAGGTTTCCCTTCGTGAAGGAGATGAGAGATGTCTCTTGGTTTTGTTCTCTTCTCCTTTGCGTGAAGTCTCACCACACGACACAAGAGAGGTCGAGAGAGGAGAAGATGGCGACGAGAGAAGCGTTGCTCTTCGAACGTGGAGGCGTTCCACATTTTGGAAAACCAATTTCCAAAAATAGCAAGTGCTTCAATGTATGCGATCATGCGTTCACTCCAAGTGAACCGATCGCAAACTTCTTCTCTCCCATTACTTGAACCATGCGCTCATATGATGAACCGCTTCAATTGGATTTGGTTCACAGACCAAATCAAACCAAGCCTTGGTCTAGATCAAATTAAACCATAAGGCTCAAGATCTAACCATTCATCTCTTGATGCTCTTGATCTCACCGATCTAGCATCAATTCTCTCGATCGAAGCTTACCGATCTCAAGCCCTAATCAATCAAACATGATCAGACCAGATCTCACTTACAATCAGAGTTTAAACTCCTTTAAACTGAACCAAAACAATTCAGTCCACACGATCTGACATAAGTAAGCCATATCATCAAATTGTGCGACCCTAAGGGTTTCCTTTAAATGTCGGTAACGATAACTTACATTATCACGATCAGTGAGGGGTATCTAGCAACACATCACTGTCTCCTGATATAAAGGAAAGAGTCTTCCAAGACTACACCCAAACCATAGCACAAGTGTGAACCCAAGTCACTTGACATATGTGTTTCCTTTGCCACTGAATGTTCTTATTGGACAAGCGTGTCAAGCCTGTAATTCCAATATGATGAGAATGATTAGATCAGATGAACATAGTCATCTGGGTATGGCCATACACTTTCTCAACCATCTCATCCAGGGGGCCCCTATAGAACATCACACTCCAAACAAGGAGACGGCAATCCTATATCTATCACTAGTGCCCTAACATGACTCATGCTCATTATCCAAGATAGTCTATAACCATTATGTTTCAAATGATATTGAACTACCTCAAAACAATGCCAATCATCATTTAGAAACACAAGTGATCTCAAGTCAGAGGAAATATGCCACTTGTTTGCATATAAGGATTATTCACATTGTAACAAGTAATTGAATATCCTAAGTAGGGTCTGTCCAGTACATCCAATGTACCCAAGAGTCTACATCTTATTCCATGCTCGAAGCATCCTATAAGATTAGAACACATATTAGTCTCAATCATATCAAGGCTGTCTCATGTTCACCAAGATATCTCGACTAAGGACAATACTGCATGTCAGCCAAGCTGAACAGCATTGGGACATTATTCAGAAGTATACATATTGCAGCAGATAATGTAACAACCTGAATAACAACCATTGCCTTTATAAACATAGAGTTTATACATGATACTGAAATAATCCCAAGGCCTCAAACATTAGCCTTAAGGGCATACCCCAACAATCTCCCACTTGCACTTAATCTAATGGTTGAGAAATCTCAAACCCATATTATTACAGTGCTTCTCATGCTTCTGCTGCGCCAGAGGCTTTGTAAGCGGGTCAGCTAGATTGTCATCTGTATGAACCTTGCAGATTTTGATCTCGCCACGATCAATGATCTCCCGGATCAAGTGAAACCTTCTCTGTATGTGCTTGGACTTCTGGTGCGACCGTGGTTCCTTTGTCTGTGCTATTGCTCCAGTGTTATCACAAAAGATAACCAAAGGATCTGCACTCGAAGGAACAACACCAAGTTCCTGAACGAACTTACGAATCCACACTGCCTCCTTAGATGCTTTTGAGGCTGCAACATACTCGGCTTCTGTTGTGGAATCAGCAACAATTGATTGTTTGAAACTTTTCCACACCACTGCTCCTCCATTCAAGCTAAAAACATAGCCTGATTGCGATTAGAAATCATCCTGGTCAGATTGGAACGAAGCGTCAGTATATCCTTCAATACTGAGTTCTTCCTGACCTCCATATATCAAGAACATATCTTTGGTCCTCCGAAGATATTTCAAAATGTTCTTGACCGCAATCCAGTGTGCCTTCCCTGGATTACTTTGGAATCGACTGGTCACGCTTAACCCGTAAGCGACGTCTGGGCGAGTACACAACATCGCATACATAATGGACCCAATAGCCGAAGCATAAGGCGTATTGTCCATTTCATCTTTCTCAGTCTGTGTTTGTGGACACTGACTCTTTGAAAGATTCAGACCATGTCTGACTGGAAGATATCCTCTTTTAGAATTTTCTAAATGGAATCTCTCCAGGACTTTATCGATGTAAGTACTCTAGCACAGCCCGAGAAGCCTCTTAGATCTATCTCTGTAGATCTTCACACCTAATACATAGGCTGCTTCTCCTAAATCTTTCATCTGGAAACATGTTCTTAACCATGCCTTGACCGCATGTAGTTCAGGAATATCGTTTCCAATGATTAAGATATCATCGACGTAGAGGACTAGGAAAGTAATCACGCTCCCACTAAACCTCTTATATACACACGGGTCATCTTCATTCTTGATGAAACCAAATTCACAGATTGATTCATCAAAACGAATATTCCAGCTTCTCGATGCTTGTTTAAGTCCATAAATGGACTTCTTTAATTTGCATATTTTATGACGATCCGATGGATTAGTGAAACCTTCAGGTTGTGTCATATACACATCCTCCTCTAAGTTTCCATTAAGGAAAGCGGTCTTCACATCCATTTGCCAGATCTCATAATCATAATATGCCGCTATCGCAAGAATAATCCGAATAGACTTGAACATGGCTACAGGAGATAAAGTTTCATCATAATCTATCCCGTAGATTTGTTTGAAACCTTTCGCAACTAGCCTGCCTTTATAGGTAACCACGTTACCATCCATGTCAATCTTCTTCTTGAAGATCCACTTACAGCCTATAGGGATTACTCCCGGAGGCGGATCAACCAAATCCCAAACTTGGTTATCTGACATGGAGTCCATCTCGGCTCGCATAGCTTCAAGCCATCTCGCTGATTCCGGTCCACTAACCGCATCCGCATAAGTGAGGGGTTCATCATCAATGATGTAGACTCCGTCATAGCGTTCAGGCTGTCGACGGATCCTTCCCGATCTTCGCGGTTCCCGTGATATCTGAGCCTCAGGTTGTTCAGTAACCTGATCTACTGGCTCAGGCTCATCCAACTGTGCTTGACTACTTTGTCCTTCTTCTAGATTCTCATCCAGCTTTATTTCTCTCCCTCTGGCCTCTTGCAGAAGAAATTCCTTCTCAAGAAAAATAGCCGTCCGAGCAACAAATACTTTGTTCTCTTTGGGATCGTAGAAATAATAACCCTTAGTTTCTTTAGGGTAACCGACAAAGATACATTTCTCAGATCTGCTCTCTAGTTTCCCAGAGGCGAGCTTTTTGACATAAGCCTCGCAACCCCAGATTTTAATAAATGTCAAGCTCGGCTGTTTCCCATACCATAACTCATATGGAGTCTTTGAAACGGCCTTGGATGGCACTCAGTTTAGTACCTTTGCAGCTGTTTCCAGTGCAAATCCCCAAAAGGAGTAAGGTAGAGTAGCCTGACTCATCATAGAACGAACCATATCCAGTAAAGTTCTATTTCTCCTCTCTGACACACCATTCCATTGCGGTGTTCCTGGCGGAGTGAGCTGTGAGATAATCCCACACTCCTTCAGATAGTCAGTAAACTCATGACTCAAGTATTCTCCACCTCGATCTGAACGAAGTGCCTTGATATTTCGGCCTAGCTGATTTTGTACTTCATTCTTGAACTCTTTGAACTTGTCAAAAGATTCACTCTTATGTCTCATTAGATAGACATAACCATATCTACTGAAATCATCAGTAAAGGTAATGAAGTATGAATAGCCACCTCTGGCATGTTTACTAAATGGCCCACACACATCACTGTGAATGAGGTCAAGTAAACCTGAAGCCCTTTGACCTTTATTAGAAAAAGGAGACTTCGTCATTTTACCCATTAAACAAGCTTTGCATGTATCAAGCTCCTCATAGGAGAATGATCCCAGCAGTCCATGGTCATGCAACCGCTTAATGCGCTTCTTGTTAATATGGCCTAAACGACTATGCCATAGCAAGGTGCTATCATCAGCATACTTGGCTTTCTTAATATCAATCTGTTGTATAGAACATTCCATGTCCAACATGAATAACCCATTGTTAATTGACCCAGTAGCATAAACAATATTATCAAAAGAAATATAACACTTTGAAGTTTTGCATTCAAAGGAAAACCCTTTCCTGACAAGAGCAGGAATAGAGATAATATTCTTAGTTATGCTCGGTACAAAATAACAATTGTCCAGTTCTAATACAAGACCAGATGGTAAAGAGATATGATATTCTCCTACAGCAACAGCAGCAACCCGTGCCCTGTTTCCTACTCGTAGGTCCACCTCATGCTGTCCCACCTGTCTTCTTCTCTTGAGTTCCTGTACATTTGAACAAATGTGAACTCCACATGCAGTGTCCAACACCCATGAAATAGAAGAAGAAGATACCATAACTTCAGTCACGTAAATACCTGAGCCAGAAGCGAAAGGCTTGCTTCCCTTCTTATCTCCTTGGAGCGCTTTACAGTCCTTCTTCCAGTGACCCAGCTGGCCACAATGGAAGCATCTGTATTCCTTTGACCGCTTTACCTTTTGCTTTAGAGCCTTGTTGTAGCTCTTGATAGGGGCTTTGCCCTTCTTCCCCTTCTTCTTGTTCCTTGAAGGAACCATTAGGACAGAGGATGAAGGCTTTCCCTTCTCACGAGACTGAGTCTGCTCTGTAGTCAAGAGCATGTTCAGTAACTCTGCCGGCGTACAGTCGATCTTGTTCATATTAAAATTAATGATGAATGGATCGAAAGAGGCCGGGAGAGAGTGCAGGATGATGTCTACAATAAGCTCCTGATTGATGGTGTGTCCCAGTTTCTCTAGAGCTTCTTTGTACCCAATCATCTTGAGTACGTGAGCTCCCACTGGACTCCCTTCAGTCAGTTTGCTCTGAAAGAAAAGTTTAGTCAAGTTATAGCGTTCAGTCCTTGCCTGTGCAGCATACAGCATCTTGAGATTTGCTATAATTTCTATAGCAGATAAATCCTCATGCTGACGCTGAAGCTCTGGCGTCATAGACGCAAGCATAAGGCAAGCGACATCAATGCTCTCATTGACATGCTTCTCATAAGCTTCCCGAACCGCCCTTGCGCCGTTCGCAGCGGGTTGAGGCGGTATTGCCGTCTCGAGGACATACAGTTTCCTCTCAGCCTTAAGAACAATCTTAAGGTGTCCGTACCAGTCTGAGAAGTTTGGCCCAGCAAACTTCTCCCTTTCCAGTAAGGATCGCACATTGAACGCTATGGTGTTCATTGCTGCAGTAATCTACAACATTGCAAGAACAGCAAGGTCAGTATCAATGTTAGAATCAATTCAGGACTTAAGAATGATTCTTTTCTCACTATTTTATCTGACTGAAAAATCCAGTAAAACAGTCCGAAAGAGTGAAACTCTTTTAGTGAGATGGGATCCAGATTTCATACTTGGTCTCCGCGTCCCGCTCAGGCGAGATAAGATGCACAGAGAGTACAAGCACTAATCTCTGGTAGGCAATCCCTGCCAATCGCCAACCCGTGCGATTCCCCTTCATCTGGGCAATCCAGTAGACTGTGCCAACTGAGTTGGTACAACACAGTCTCTGATCCCACAGATGGCTGCCTCCATATAGCTACCATATGCTCAATATGTAGCCTACATGGTCAAGCTGACCCGACCTACTCCCTGGACCACCACGTGCTATGCTGAGCAACGAGAAGCGATAAATCCCTTCTCTGTAACACGCAGGTGTAATCACACACCGTCTGAAGATAGATGGGCGTGCCCACTGAGTGGGTACAACACGGTCCCAACGATAGTCAGAACAGTGAGGTTTCACGTCAGAAGGCTTACGTGCTTGATATTTAACGTTGGATTTTAACGGTCCTTTTATCTTCTTACTATCATGCAAATCCTATGGTGATAGCAGAAGAATAGATTATGCAGTTACTAAATTACTTAAACAGTAAATTAAAAGCATGATGATCTTATGTGGTAAAAGCCCATTAAGCCTAAGTAAGACCTTAATTAACTTAAGTCTTCACTTGAGCTCTTCATGGGTCTTTAGCATTTCATCTGGCCCAACCCGGGCCCAAGCGCCCACTACAGCTCAGATGCGCCCACCAGGTAAAATGCGCCTGTCCTAGAGTCGAACCCTAGACTTCCCTCTGGTGAAGCCACTTGCTGCATGCGCCTCTGCCATGTGTGCTCTGTGCTCATGTCTGATTAAAATACAATTTAATCTATCTAGACATGATTGACTCGCAGGTCAATTACACATTATAAATTAATTAAAATGTGATGCGCAGATCACAATAATAATTTACAATATACATCCAGGCACGCAGGCCCCAGCACAGCACACATTAAAATTGGGCAGCCCACATAAGATGAAATAAACACTCATCATGTTATACAAACATCAACTGATCCAATCAAGAAAATAAAATTTTTGAAAATCCCATTGGCTTCATTTTATTTCCTTATGTGCCCTACTACCTTACAACGGTCCATTAATAGGGATCCACTCATCAGACCTAGTCAGACCCCCTGCCCTTGCATGCACCAAGTCATAACCGACTTGAGTCGACCTAACGGTCAACAATGCATGCGTTAAGGGCTGAACGTCCCTCATGAGTTCTGGCAAGCGGGTGTGACCCTGGGCCTTAATCATGAGCGTTCACTGGTTGTCACAATCAGACATCGCTACACGCCTTTCTGCAGTCGACCAATAGCCACCACATGCTTGCGCATAGGTGCCATCTGGTCGACCCATCTAGGCTGTCAGATGGTCTGATCAGACTGTTGGGTCTACACTGGACGATGACTTCAACCCTAATAACCCGTCTAAGTTTTAAAGTAGGCGCATAGATCTAAATGGATGCGCGCAAGTTGTTATAAGTTTTGAATAAAAATAACATTCATCATGCGCCAACAATAAACATCATACATGCGCTAAATGTAAAACATACATCTATCTTCGCAAACTAGCATGTAGTGTCGCATGATGATAAAATTTAGATCTACTCATCGTAAACATGGATCATACATTAAGCAATCATATAGACATACCAAAACCTATGCTCTGATACCAATTGAAAGTTCCATTAAAGGGGGGGCGAAACCCTAATAAGCATGCACTTCTAAAATTTGCATGGGCGGAATCATAGGATTTCTAAGATCGGTTTCCATGTCATATAATCAACTTAACATTTTGTATAGATCAACACAAGGATCATACCATTGCCATTGCTTGGATGGCGACTTGGAAGAAGAGGGCGAGCGGCTCTCCTCCAAAGGTGACGCACATAAGGTGAAGATGACTACTCCCTTGGCGTCTTTGTGCTAGCAAAGCTTCAAGGTTTCCCTTCGTGAAGGAGATGAGAGATGTCTCTTGGTTTTGTTCTCTTCTCCTTTGCGTGAAGTCTCACCACACGACACAAGAGAGGTCGAGAGAGGAGAAGATGGCGACAAGAGAAGCGTTGCTCTTCGAACGTGGAGGCGTTCCACATTTTGGAAAACCAATTTCCAAAAATAGCAAGTGCTTCAATGTATGCGATCATGCGTTCACTCCAAGTGAACCGATCGCAAACTTCTTCTCTCCCATTACTTGAACCATGCACTCATATGATGAACCGGTTCAATTGGATTTGGTTCACAGACCAAATCAAACCAAGCCTTGGTCTAGATCAAATTAAACCATAAGGCTCAAGATCTAACCATTCATCTCTTGATGCTCTTGATCTCACCGATCTAGCATCAATTCTCTCGATCGAAGCTTACCGATCTCAAGCCCTAATCAATCAAACATGATCAGACCAGATCTCACTTACAATCAGAGTTTAAACTCCTTTAAACTGAACCAAAACAATTCAGTCCACACGATCTGACATAAGTAAGCCATATCATCAAATTGTGCGACCCTAAGGGTTTCCTTTAAATGTCGGTAACGATAACTTACATTATCACGATCAGTGAGGGGTATCTAGCAACACATCACTGTCTCCCGATATAAAGGAAAGAGTCTTCCAAGACTACACCCAAACCATAGCACAAGTGTGAACCCAAGTCACTTGACATATGTGTTTCCTTTGCCACTGGATGTTCTTATTGGACAAGCGTGTCAAGCCTGTAATTCCAATATGATGAGAATGATTAAATCAGATTAACATAGTCATCTGGGTATGGCCATACGCTTTCTCAACCATCTCATCCAGGGGGCCCCTATAGAACATCACACTCCAAACAAGGAGACGGCAATCCTATATCTATCACTAGTGCCCTAACATGACTCATGCTCATTATCCAAGATAGTCTATAACCATTATGTTTCAAATGATATTGAACTACCTCAAAACAATGCCAATCATCATTTAGAAACACAAGTGATCTCAAGTCAGAGGAAATATGCCACTTGTTTGCATATAAGGATTATTCACATTGTGACAAGCAATTGAATATCCTAAGTAGGGTCTGTCCAGTACATCCAATGTACCCATGAGTCTACATCTTATTCCATGCTCGAAGCATCCTATAAGATTAGAACACATATTAGTCTCAATCATATCAAGGCTGTCTCATGTTCACCAAGATATCTCGACTAAGGACAATACTACATGTCAGCCAAACTGAACAGCATTGGGACATTATTCAGAAGTATACATATTGCAGCAGATAATGTAACAACCTGAATAACAACCATTGCCTTTATAAACATAGAGTTTATACATGATACTGAAATAATCCCAAGGCCTCAAACATTAGCCTTAAGGGCATACCCCAACAGTGGATACCACCAAGTTAGGATAAGACTTGGGGATGAGTGGAAGACAGCTTTTAAGACTAAGGATGGTTTGTATGAATGGCTAGTCATGCCCTTTGGTCTTTCTAATGCCCCCTCAACTTTTATGAGATTGATGAACCAAGTCTTGAAGCCTTATATAGGAAGATTCTTAGTAGTTTACTTCGATGACATCCTAATCTATAGCAAGACCCAAGAAGAACACATGGAACACCTTAGGAAAACCCTAGATTTACTTAAGGAAGAAAAGTTATATCTTAACCTGAAGAAGTGTTCTTTCCTCTCCCCTAAGGTTGTCTTCCTAGGATTCATAGTGTCTGACCAAGGACTTCAAGCTGACCCTAGCAAGATCCAAGCCATCTTAGACTGGCCTGAACCCAAAACTTTGACTGAGATTAGGAGCTTCCATGGTCTAGCTGCCTTCTATAGAAGATTCATTAGAAACTTTAGCACCATAGTAGCCCCTATAACCAATTGTATGAAACTAGGTGAGTTTAGTTGGCCTAAGTCTCCTAGTAGAGCTTTTGAGGAGCTTAAAGCTAGAATGACCACTGCCCCAGTCCTAAGATTACCTGACTTCTCTAAGGTTTTCATAGTAGACTGTGATGCCTCAGGAGTAGGAATAGGAGGTACCCTTAGTCAGGAAGGTCACCCCATAGCCTACTTTAGCGAGAAATTAAATGAGGCTAAACAAAGATATACCACCTATGATAAGGAGTTCTATGCTGTAGTTCAATCTTTAAGGCACTGGAGACACTATCTAATACACAATGAATTTATTTTGAATAGTGACCACCAGGCTCTATCTTTTTTAAGTGCTCAAAAGAAATTAAATGCTAGACATGCTAAATGGGTAGAATACCTTCAACAGTACACCTTTGTTTTGAAACATAAGTCTGGGATTGAAAATAAAGTTGTTGATGCTTTAAGTAGAGTAGCTTTACTTGTGCAAAAATTATCTGTTGAATGTTGGGGTATGCCCTTAAGGCTAATGTTTGAGGCCTTGGGATTGTATAAGTATCATGTAATAAACTCTTGTGTTTATAAAGGCATGGCTATTATTCAGGTTGTTACCTTGTCTGCTGTAATAAGTGTACTTCTGAATAATGTCTCAAAGCTGTTCAGCTAGGCTGACATGCATATGTCCTTAGTCGAGATATCTTGGTGAACATGAGACAGCCTTGATATGATTGAGACTAATATGTGTGCTAATCTTATAGGATGCTTCGAGCATGGAATAAGATGTAGACTCATGGGTACATTGGATGTACTGGACAGACCCTACTAGGATATTCAATTGCTTGTCACAATGTGAATAATCCTTGTAAGCACCAAGTGGCACATGTCCTTTGACTTGAGATCACTTGTGTTTCTAAATGATGAATGTCATTATTTTGAGGTAGTTCAATATCATTTGAAACATAGTGATTATAGACTATCTTGGATAATGAGCATGAGTCAGGTTAGGACACTAGTGATAGATAAAGGATTGCCGTCTCCTTGTTCAAGGAGTGAGATGTTCTAAAGGGCCCCCCTGTACGAGATGATTGAGATAGTGTATGGCCATACCCAGATGACTATGTTCATCTGATCTAATCATGCTCATCGTATTGGAGTTACAGGCTTGACATGCTTGTCCAATAAGAACATCCAGTGGCAAAGGAAACATGTATGCCTTGTGAAGTGGATTCACACTTATGCTGTGGTTTGGGTGTAGTCTTGGAAGACTCTTTCCTTTATATCGGGAGACAGTGATGTGTTGCTAGATACCCCTCACTGATCGTGATAACGTGAGTTGTCGTTACCGACATTTAAAGGAAACCCTTAGGGTCGCACAATTTGGTGATATGACTTACTTGAGTCAGATCGGGTGGACTGGATTGTTTTGATTCAGTTTAAAGGAGATTAAACTCTGATTGTAAGTGAGATCCAGTCTGATCATGTTTGATTGATTAGGGCTTGAGATCGGTAAGCTTCGATCGGGAGTGTGGATGCTGGATCGAAGAGATCAAGAGCATCAAAAGATGAACGGTCAGATTTTGAACCTTAGGGTTTAATTTGGTCTGAACCGATTCTTGGGCTGATTTGGTTTGGTCATTGGACCAATTAAATTGAACCGGCTCATATGTGAGCGCTTGGTTCATTTGAGAGGAGAGCTAAGCGTTTGGTTCACTTCATGTGAACGCATAACGCATGCTTTGAAGACTTGCCAATTTTGGCATGTCGGTTTGGCAAATGTGATGAATGTTGACACATTTCGATCACAAGGTTTTGCTAACGCTCATCTCCCTCTTTGCTCTTGACGAGACACACATCCTTGGGTGGTGTAGGTTGACGAGGAGAAGCATCGGCCAAGAGAGACTTCATCATCTCCTTCCATTCGACAAGGAAGCTTGGGTGCCTTGCTAGCACAAGTGACGCCAAGCAAGTAAGAGATCTTCACCTTGTGTGTGAACTTTTGGAGGAGACCAAAGTTGCTCTCTTCTTCCAAGCCGACATCCAACTTCATGGCGTTGGTATGATCCCTTTAAAGATCCTTTCGCTTATACATAAGTTAACCATATGATCTACATGCGGTCTTGAGGGTGACACCCCTTAAACTAGCATATGCGCCGCCCCCTTTAGGGTTTCACCCTTTGCGCCTCCCTCTTGAAAGGGGTTTTGTCCGCTTGCGCTCCCCCTTGAAGGGGACCCAACATTGAAGTAGTTGGATTTGATTACATGAAGCATGAATATTTAGAATGTCCTGATTTTTCTAGCATATATTCTGAGCTTAGCATAGACCCCTTGAGTCATCCCCTCTATACTCTAAGGGATGGGTTTTTGTTTCTTGGGCCAAAGTTGTGCGTCCCCAAGACCTCAATCCGAGACTTCCTTGTTTGGGAGATCCACGGAGGAGGGTCTACTGGGCACCATGGCCGGGACAAGACTCAAGCCTTAGTGGAGGAACGGTTCTTCTGGCCGAACCTCTATAGGGATGTGGCCAAGGTTGTTAAACATTGTAGGACTTGTTAGACCAGAAAAACTCAGAAACATAACTTTGGTCTGTACACACCCCTACCCATTCCTCAAGCACCTTGGCAGGACATTAGCATGGATTTCATCTTAGGTTTACCAAGGACTCCCTCCAGACATGACTCTATTTTTGTCGTAGTGGATAGGTTTACCAAGATGGCACACTTCATACCTTGCTACAAAACTACAGATGCATCACATGTAGCTAGGTTATTCTTTAAAGAAGTTGTTAAACATAGAGGTACCCCTCTGACTATAGTTTCTGATAGGGATTCCAGGTTTGTTGGACATTTCTGGAAAACCCTGTGGGCTATGTTGGGAACCAAACTCAAATTCTCCACGGCCTATCATCCTCAGACGGATGGGCAGACCGAAGTGGTCAATCGATCACTTGGGAGTATTTTGAGGAGTTTGGTAGGAGAGCACCCAGGCACATGGGATAAGCTATTACCCATTGCCGAGTTCTCCTACAATAGTGTTGTCAACAAAACCACGGGATTGTCCCCTTTTCAAGCCAACTTAGGGTACCAGCCTAGAAAACCTGTTGATTTATTTCCTTTACCTAGGCACTCTCATAATTCTATGTCTGCTAAAGATTTTGCTACTCACATGTCCCATTTGCATCACGAAATACATTGCCAAATGCTTGATGCTGTTAATTCCTATCGAAAGGGTGCTAACAAGAAACGCCGAGAAAGGAAATTTTCTGTAGGTGAACAGGTTATACTGCGGGTCAGGGAGGAGCGCATCCATGGATCTGGCCGCAAGTTGGACGCAAAGGGACTCGGACTGATGGGAAGCCAAACATGCAACATTCAAACAACGCACTTCGAAAACATTTTTTGTTAATTAAGTATAGGTTAACAAACCCCTTGAACTAACGTAGTTTGAAAGTAGTTTGTTTCTTTGGTATATAGTAGTGAAAACCGAAACTACTTATCAAGAGAATCCTAACATGCGCTTCTAGATAAGATGAAACTTTGAATAAAGCTTGAGCATGCGGTTCTACAACTCCAAATAGATCTAAGCATGCGATTCTATCATAAGCAATAGAGCTACTCTAAGGGAGGAACTCACCTTGCACCCTTTGAGAATAGAAAGGGTGACCTTCCCGTTCTTCACCGGTCCAATGGTTGAATCTCACGAAGTAGGGCCCTATGAGCTTACACACATAGCATTGCAGCATCCCACACATGCGTGGGTGAGTTTGAAAAAATATTAAGGGGCCATTCACATAAGAACATTCAAGGGGGAGGATAGCCTCCAAATTCCCTTGCTAACACTTTTGAGACTAACTAGTTAAGGGGGGAAGGGGGGGGGATGAACTTGTATGCCCTCCTTGGCCTTGCGCAACCTGAGAAGAAACCTTAGTGAGTGCAGATGAATGTTCAGAAACTTCAAGAAAAGATCAGCCAAGGGAGAAGAGAGACTTAGCTAACTTAGGGTGGTGGCTTGATCTTGGCATGGGGTTGATGACACCTTCTTGAGTCTCGGATGTGTCCAGCTCCCCATCATGGCTGAGGACTTGTCAAGGCTGAGGGGAGAAAGTGGCGTGAGCTCCCATCTTCATGACAAGCGCAAGTGGAGGTGGAAGGTTGAAGAGCAAGAGGGGGGGTGGAATGGAACTCTTGGCAATGGTTGGAGGAAAGGGAGGGGTTAGGTGACACACACCATTAGAAGACACACTTCTGAAATTTGAAAATTCATTCAACTCTACCTGGTGGCTTTACAAGAAGATACATCATATAGGAGAGTCTCCAACGGTTATCTCCCTTCCTAAGCACAAAAACAAGTCATACAAGCAAACATGATGTAGACAACTCAATGGCTGATTTCTTGTCAAATGGGCGGTTGCTTGGAGGTTGAGCTTTGGAGTCTTCAGCAGGTTGGTAAGTTCGGAAACTGAGTTGAGGATGGACTGAAGAGGCTGCTGATGGCTGACATTGTGCAGGCTGCAGATTGGCATGGGTGGCTGACGCTTGAAGGGACTGAAGTTGTTGCAAAGGCTGACATTGGCAAGCTACTCCTTGACTTCAATGGCTGGCGCATGATGGACTGAAGTGGACATTGCTCAAGCTGCTCCTTGACTTTAATGGCTGACGCATGATGGGCTGAAGTAGGGCTTTGTGCAGGCTGCTTCTTGTCTTGGTTGGAGATGAAGGCAAACTCCACATGGCTGCCAACTAGGTTGGTGGAAGTTGAGGTACTTGTGGTGTTGCTTCATTAGGTTGGGGTGGGCTGATTCTCTCTTGAGTTGGGCTGATGGCCCATGGCATCTCTTGGAGTTGTCTTGACCTGATTTTGACTTGCATCCCAAGAATGGAGTTGACCTATACTATTACATCAATTTCATGCACTAACCTACTATACATAAGTGGCGGATCCTAGGCATGTAACTACATGGTGTAATTGGAGGGTGGATCTAACCTACCATATGATGCACCCTAATCTAAGACAAAATAAGCAACAAAAGGGGTCCTAAGGAAGCCATATCTAATGGCTAGGATAGCCATACCGAGAGGGCTTCTTTCGGACCCGGGTGGACCTCCGAAGGTCCTGCTTTGGTCCCACATCAGCTCTCCCGGGGTGGGAGAAATTCTCCTCTGGAGAATTATCTTTGTACCCTTGGAGAAGCTCGGGTGCGGACCTAGCAAGCTCAGCCTCGGGGAGCCAGGCTTCCTCACCATCAGTAAATTTGATGCGGTAATAAAGCTGTACCTCATCAGGGGTGAGTCGGGTCTGGTCCTCGAGTATGGCCTCAATCTCTGAGTCGTGGCAAGTGTCTGGTTCTTGTATAGAGAGAGGCGGATGATACAGTGTCAGATCCTCCACATTGATGGTGGAGGATATCCCCAGTTCTGGCGGTAGGTCCAGGAGATAGGCGTTATTGTTGACCTTCTTCAGAATAGTGAAGGGTCCGATGCCCTTGGCGTCCAACTTGCGGCCTGGTCCTTGGATGCGTTCCTCGCGGACCCGCAACATAACCTGATCCCCTACAGAAAATACCTTCTCTCGGCGATGTTTATTAGTATCGTCACGATATTGATTAACAGAGTCTTGAATCTTACTGAATAGCTCATGATGTAATTGCGAAATGTGGAAAGCATAATCTCGGGCCGAAATAGAAGTCTTGCAATGTTTAGGGGCTGAAAATAGATCAATGGGCTTGTTAGGCTGGTATCCTAAGTTTGCCTGGAAAGGAGACAGACCAGTAGTCCTGTTAGGAACACTATTGTAGGAAAACTCAGCTGTAGGTAACAGCTTGTCCCAATCACTGGGGTGCTCTCCTACAAGACTCCTAAGGATGCTCCCAAGTGATCTGTTGACCACTTCGGTCTGCCCATCCGTTTGGGGATGGTAGGCCGTCGAGAACTTCAGTTTTGTGCCCAATAGAGCCCATAGCGTCCTCCAGAAATGACTAACAAATCTAGTGTCTCTATCCGAAACTATAGTGAGAGGGGTACCATGCAACCTAACAATGTCTCTAAAGAAGATCCTAGCCATATGGGAGGCATCGGTAGTTTTAGTGCAAGGTATGAAATGAGCCATTTTTGTGAACCGGTCTTCCACAACATAAATAGAGTCATGCCTAGCAGCAGTCCTAGGCAATCCTAGAACAAAGTCCATACTAATGTCCTGCCATGGTGCCTGGGGAATAGGCAGAGGGGTGTACAGTCCAAAATTATGCTTCTGGACTTTAGTGGCTTGACAGGTTCCACAATGCCTAACTACCTTGGCCACATCTCGGTAGAGTTGAGGCCAAAAGAATCGTTCCTCGACCAAGGCACGGGTCTTCTCTCGACCATGGTGCCCAGCAGACCCTCCTCCATGGAGTTCCCAAACTAGGAAATCCCGGATTGAGGACTTGGGCACACAGAGTGTTGGCCCAAGGAAGAGATACCCTTCCCGAAGGGTGTACAAGGGGTGACTCATAACATCTCTAGTCATATCAGCATAAGTAGTAGAAAAGTCAGGGCAATCTAGGTAAGCAGTTTTCATATGTTCAAATCCTACAAGTTCAGCATGCATAGTTTGCAAAATGAAGACTACCCTACTTAGAGCATCAGCAACTTTGTTGTTAACTCCAGACTTGTGCTTTAAGACAAAAGTGTACTGTTGTAAATACTCTACCCACTTGGCATGTCTAGCATTGAGTTTTCTTTGGGCACTAAGGTAAGACAGGGCTTGGTGATCACTATTTAAGGTAAACTCATGGTGGAGAAGGTAGTGCCGCCAATGCCTCAAAGATTGAACCACGGCATAGAACTCTTTGTCGTAGGTTGAGTATTTCTGCTTGGCCTCATTCAGCTTTTCACTGAAGAAGGCAATAGGGTGACCTTCTTGACTGAGGGTCCCACCTATGCCAATGCCCGAAGCATCACAATCAACCTCAAAGACCTTGCCAAAGTCAGGCAACCTTAAAACAGGGGCGGAGGTCATCCTACTCTTTAGCTCAGTGAAAGCCCTATTGGCAGACTTAGTCCAAGTAAAGTCCCCTTGTTTCATGCAGTTGGTGATAGGAGCTACTATGGTGCTAAAATTCCGTATGAACCTACGGTAGAAGGTAGCAAGGCCATGAAAACTCCTAACTTCAGTAAGGGTCTTGGGCTCTGGCCAGTCTAAGATGGCTTGGACTTTAGATGGATCAGCTTGAAGCCCTAGGTCAGAAACAATAAACCCTAGAAAGACAACTTTGGGAGATAGAAAAGAACATTTCTTCAGGTTGACATACAGCTTTTCATCTCTAAGAAGGGTTAGAGTCTGCCTTAAGTGCCCTAGGTGCTCCTTTTGTGACTTACTATAGATAAGTATGTCATCAAAGTATACAACTAGGAACTTCCCTATGTAGGGTCTAAGCACTTGGGTCATAAGCCTCATAAATGTGGAAGGGGCATTGGTTAGCCCGAAAGGCATGACTAACCATTCATATAAGCCGTCTTTGGTTTTGAAGGCGGTCTTCCATTCATCCCCTTCTCTAATCCTAACCTGATGATATCCACTCCTGAGGTCAAGCTTGGAAAACCATTTGGATCCTACTAACATATCTAGCAAGTCATCAAGTCTAGGTATGGGAAACCTATATTTGATAGTAATCTTGTTGATAGCTCTGCAATCTATACACATGCGCCAACTGCCATCCTTCTTTGGGGTAAGAAGGGCTGGGACGGCGCAGGGACTTAGGCTTTCCCTGATGTAACCCTTACACAATAAATCATCTACTTGTCTTTTGAGCTCCTCATGCTCGGTAGGGTTCATCCTATAGTGGGGTAGGTTGGGAAGAGAGGATCCAGGGACAAGGTCTATGGCATGTTGTATATCCCTAAGAGGTGGCAGTCCTTCAGGGAGGTCCCCTGGAGTGAGCTCACTAAATTCTTGGAGTATGGATTCTACTTCTGGGGAAGGCTTCTCTTCTACTTCAGGGTTGACTTCTTTGATGACTAAGGTATAAAGGGGTTGATCTGCTATAATTTCCTTAGTGAAAGTTTGAGGCCTTATAAGTTGAATGGTAGGTTGGCCTTTCTTGGGTTCCTCTATCTTACCCTTACTGGTTGTGGCTCTAAGTTCTTTGGGAAGAGAGGGTTTCAACCTAATCTTTTGATCCTTATGGGTAAAAACATAGGTATTGGTCCGACCGTAGTGGACAACATCCATGTCATATAACCAAGGGCGTCCTAAGAGGATTTGGGCTACATCCATAGTAAGGACGTCACACCAAATCTTGTCCTCATATGTACCAAACTGGATAGGTACGAGGCACCTATGGGTCACAGGGACACTGGTTTGGTTAACCCAAGAAATATTGTAAGGGCTAGGTCGGGGTTCCATCTTGAGGTTCAGTTTTGTAGCAGCTATGTGGGAGACAGCATTGAGGCTGCTTCCACCATCAATGACCACCTTGCACATGTGACCATGGCATTTGGTGTAGGTGTGGAAGATACTGGTCCGGCGCCAGTCCTCAGTGGGGGTAGGTTTGACAAGGGTACACCTAACTACCCCTAAGGTGTTGAAGATATCATCACTACTGTCATAGTCGTTGACCTCAATCTCTTGATCAGGGTCTTCCTCAAAGGTGGGCTCAGGGTCTATGTTTTCCTCAGATAAAACCATGACCTTCTTAGGGCATTCTTTTGCAAAGTGTCCCTTCTGCCTACAGTTATAACAAATGGGGATGGAGTTGTCAGTAGTTTGAGCAGTTTTTGGTTTTGGGTTTGAGCTAGAAGGCAAGTGCATAGGAGCTGGCCTATAGATGGGTCGGGGAGGGAGAGTCTCCTTCCTATTCTTAAGTTCTTGTTCAACTTCCATGGCTCTTTGATAGGCTATCTCCGGGGTATCTAATTGGAAGTAGGTCAAGGCCCTCTTAATGTCAGGTCTGAGTCCATTCTTGAACCGACTTAGGATCATACCTTGGTCTTCCTTGACTTCACACCTAATGAGGAGTTCTTCTAGCTTGGTTTGATAGGCTTCTACAGTAGAGGAGCCTTGAGTGAGACTACCAAGTTCATCCTTAAGCTTTTGCATGAAACCAGGTGGGACATACTTTTGCCTAAGTAGGAATTTCATTTCATCCCAAGACTCAACGGGTGGCTTACCATCCCTTTCTATGGTTCTCTCGATATGGGTCCAATAGAGTCTAGCGGGTCCTTCTAGTAAGCACTTGGTGAACCTAACTTTACTTTCATGGTGCATAAGGCTATAGTCAAAGTATTGATCTAGCTTTGTGGCCCAATCTAGGAATTCCTTGGGGTTAAGAGACCCACCAAAAGTAGGGGGATTGATCTTGATGGCACGTTGCACATCATACTCTCTAGGTCTATGATAGGGGGGTTGAGGGGCATGAGGCCCTTCCCATTCGGTTTGAGCATGATTGACTCTAGGGGTGTGTGAAGGAGATCCTTGAACATTTGGTTCCCTTGTGTGGGATCCACTATTAGGTCGGCTAGTAGTTTGGGGATCCATCTTAGAGTTAGACTCTAGGGTGTTAAGCCTATTGTCTATAACACCTATGGAGTGTTGAAGGGTTGCTAGGGTTTCTTTAAGGGAAGCCATCTCTATTGAAAGGGCACTCACCTCATGGTCAATAGCTTGATTAAGACCATAGGGGGCACCGGATCTAGTAGCCATTTTCGAAATGAGTAAGGTTTTGAAAATAGACCCTAAGGTGATACAATATAGTTAATCAAATTCTTTCAAGCACCTAGGTCCAAAAATCGTCTTAGTAGTAGGAAAATAAAGTTTTGGTCTTATAAAATCCTACTCTAAGAGCCTAACCTCTGATACCAAGATGATGGGAAGCCAAACATGCAACATTCAAACAACGCGCTTCGAAAACATTTTTTGTTAATTAAGTATAGGTTAACAAACCCCTTGAACTAACGTAGTTTGAAAGTAGTTTGTTTCTTTGGTATATAGTAGTGAAAACCGAAACTACTTATCAAGAGAATCCTAACATGCGCTTCTAGATAAGATGAAACTTTGAATAAAGCTTGAGCATGCGGTTCTACAACTCCAAATAGATCTAAGCATGCGATTCTATCATAAGCAATAGAGCTACTCTAAGGGAGGAACTCACCTTGCACCCTTTGAGAATAGAAAGGGTGACCTTCCCGTTCTTCACCGGTCCAATGGTTGAATCTCACGAAGTAGGGCCCTATGAGCTTACACACATAGCATTGCAGCATCCCACACATGCGTGGGTGAGTTTGAAAAAATATTAAGAGGCCATTCACATAAGAACATTCAAGGGGGAGGATAGCCTCCAAATTCCCTTGCTAACACTTTTGAGACTAACTAGTTAAGGGGGGAAGGGGGGGGGATGAACTTGTATGCCCTCCTTGGCCTTGCGCAACCTGAGAAGAAACCTTAGTGAGTGCAGATGAATGTTCAGAAACTTCAAGAAAACATCAGCCAAGGGAGAAGAGAGACTTAGCTAACTTAGGGTGGTGGCTTGATCTTGGCATGGGGTTGATGACACCTTCTTGAGTCTCGGATGTGTCCAGCTCCCCATCATGGCTGAGGACTTGTCAAGGCTGAGGGGAGAAAGTGGCGTGAGCTCCCATCTTCATGACAAGCGCAAGTGGAGGTGGAAGGTTGAAGAGCAAGAGGGGGGGTGGAATGGAACTCTCGGCAATGGTTG
Source organism: Costus lasius (assembly GCA_027563935.2). Classification (NCBI taxonomy): domain Eukaryota; kingdom Viridiplantae; phylum Streptophyta; class Magnoliopsida; order Zingiberales; family Costaceae; genus Costus; species Costus lasius. Next base: position 87,201,346 of record CM050450.1, on the reverse strand, counting down.
GAAGAAAGGGAGGGGTTAGGTGACACACACCATTAGAAGACACACTTCTGAAATTTGAAAATTCATTCAACTCTACCTGGTGGCTTTACAAGAAGATACATCATATAGGAGAGTCTCCAACGGTTATCTCCCTTCCTAAGCACAAAAACAAGTCATACAAGCAAACATGATGTAGACAACTCAATGGCTGATTTCTTGTCAAATGGGCGGTTGCTTGGAGGTTGAGCTTTGGAGTCTTCAGCAGGTTGGTAAGTTCGGAAACTGAGTTGAGGATGGACTGAAGAGGCTGCTGATGGCTGACATTGTGCAGGCTGCAGATTGGCATGGGTGGCTGACGCTTGAAGGGACTGAAGTTGTTGCAAAGGCTGACATTGGCAAGCTGCTCCTTGACTTCAATGGCTGGCGCATGATGGACTGAAGTGGACATTGCTCAAGCTGCTCCTTGACTTTAATGGCTGGCGCATGATGGGCTGAAGTAGGGCTTTGTGCAGGCTGCTTCTTGTCTTGGTTGGAGATGAAGGCAAACTCCACATGGCTGCCAACTAGGATGGTGGAAGTTGAGGTACTTGTGGTGTTGCTTCATTAGGTTGGGGTGGGCTGATTCTCTCTTGAGTTGGGCTGATGGCCCATGGCATCTCTTGGAGTTGTCTTGACTTGATTTTGACTTGCATCCCAAGAATGGAGTTGACCTATACTATTACATCAATTTCATGCACTAACCTACTATACATAAGTGGCAGATCCTAGGCATGTAACTACATGGTGTAATTGGAGGGTGGATCTAACCTACCATATGATGCACCCTAATCTAAGACAAAATAAGCAACAAAAGGGGTCCTAAGGAAGCCATATCTAATGGCTAGGATAGCCATACCGAGAGGGCTTCTTTCGGACCCGGGTGGACCTCCGAAGGTCCTGCTTTGGTCCCACATCACGGACCCTTTACCATTGTGGATAAGATCAATGATAACGCCTACATCTTGGATCTACCACCGAATTTGGGGATCCCCACCACTGTCAACATGGAGGATCTCACACACTATGAGGAGCCAGTACTCATCGATGAATTGACTGACAGGCTCGAGCCACAGAGCATACTTGAGGATCAGACCCGACTCACCCCGGACGAGGTACAAGTATTTTATCGTGTTAAGTTTACGTCGGGTGAAGAGGCTTGGCTTCCCGAAAGTGAGTTGGCCCAGGCCGCTCCAGAATTACTCCAAGGGTACAAGGATAATTCTCCAGAGGAGAATTCTTCCCACCCGGGGAGAAATGATGGAGAGACCAACCCTGCCCCTAGAAGGTCTGGAAGGGTTAGGAGGAAGCCCATCAGATATGGCCTTCCCTCCTAGGCCACCCTCTTTCCTTATTTGCACTTTTCCAAATTGCTTTGAATAAAGCCCTAGGGCACCCTATAGTTTCCTTATTAGGTCATGCATTATCTCCTAGAATAGCCTACTGGTTTTTGTGTCAATAATTGGGCAGGTTAAAGCCCAGCTCAAGGGAAGCTAGGAAGCTCAAGCTAAGCCACTCAAAGTGAAGCTCCAATTATGGAAAGAAGCACTTCAACACTTGACTAAAGACTTCAAGTTGAAGGAGCTCGGATTGAATGCAACTTCACCTTCCAAATCAACCCAAGGCGCCACCTAATAAGAGGAAAATTCGAAATTGAAGAACCAGCCCACAACTTACCAAAGGAGGAGCCTTCAATGCGCCTAGCCATCAAGGATCAATCAAGATCGACAAATCAAGGGATCACCATCTAGATCCCCAATTTGTGGAACCAACTTTGGAAAACTCTAGCCGCCCAAGCTCTTGAAGCAAGGCTTTTCGAAATTCAAAATGGGCACCCCTCTCATCCAAGCAAACAAGGAAGGAGCTTAAGAGAATTCGGCCACAAGGAAGCTCCATCAAAGAAAGAATTTGAAATTCAAAATTGACAAAGGAAATGTCTTAATTGAGCATTAATTTCTTCCATAAAACTTGTGATTGCGCCTAGGATGAATTGTCATCCTTGCCCATGGCTTGTTGAGCCTATAAATTGTAACCATCTCTTCATTGTCGAGTAGTTGCCTAGATGAAAAAAAAAATCCTTGTGTTAGCATTGGTGCTTGTGTCGCCCAAGTTGTTCTATCTCCCCCTCTTCTCTAAAGGGCCGAGCCCTTTCCCCTCTCCCCCTTCTTCTCAAAGCCCTCAACGCATGCACCCTTGAAGGATTTGTACACCTTGGCGAGACTCTAAGGAAGTTCCCTCATCCTTTGATCTCGGCAACAACAAAGATCTCCAAGGATCCTTCACTTTCGGCTAGCATGAAGAGCAACATCAACAAGACTCCTAATCGGCTAAGTTCTTTCACCTCTTCCTTCTTTGATTTCTAGAGCTTGTTTCTACACTAATCAAAATTCTTATTGTAGGGAAATGCAAGGCTTGGAAGATCCTCTTGGCGCAAATCTCTTCCCCCTTCTTTTTCCCCACTCTCTTTAGTCAAAGTGTTAAGGGAACTTGTGAGGCTTAACCTCCCCCTCAGTTCTTGGTTGTAATATGAATCCGTGGCATGTGCGGATCCGTTTGTTTGTGTTTGCTTGTAATGATGCAATACCTTCCATCAGAGTAGGACCGTTGAAGACCGGGACGTTACGATCCTTCTATTCTCAAGGATCGCACTGTGAGTATTTCTACTAGAAATTTCATTTCATAGATTAAGTGTCTTTCAAATTAGTAGTTTAAAGTAACTTAGTTCTTCGATTTTCCCTATTTACAAAATACAAAAAATATATTTTCCAACTCCGTTAGCAGTAATCTCAGTTTTTATTATAAAAATACAAAAAAATTATTTTTACAAAGCGTTGTTTGCATGCACCTTGTTCTATGTTTTCCCCCCTACATCAATGGATCCAATCCAAACTCCTAGAACATTATATATGCAACTCAATACATCAACGCAGGTAGAGAAGTCTGCATAATAACGACCATGCCTCTATAAAGAATAATAGTTCTATCAAAGTACATTCAAACAATGCCTGACCATGTCCATACATTGGTCTGCAGGGCATATACACCAACAATCTCCCACTTGCACTATGACCAAGGGCAACTAATGTTTAATTAGTCCCTTTGTCTCTAGTATGACTTATTTAGCTTCTGCTGCGCCAGAGGCTACGTCAGTGGGTTTTTCCAGATTGCTATCTGTGTTTTTTTTAACTAATTTGAATCATCATCTTTATCCATGATCTCTAAGATCAGATGATATCATTGCAGTACATACTTGAGTGCTAAGTTCCTTTACTCATGCTTACGGCCCCAGTAAGAACTATACTGGACCATTAAGCACCAGGGACTAAATCAAGTTCAAATGAAGCTGCTTCCTTGGCTACCACAAGAAGCTGCAATGTACTCAGCCTTAATTATAGAATTTGCCACTGTGGTTTGTCTTGTGCTCTTCCAGCACACAACACCACAACAAGGCAAAGCGCAAATCCTGGCTGTGATCAATAGTCATTAGACTGGAACGAAATATCAGTGTACTCCTGTACACAAAATTCTTCCTGTCTATTATAGACTAGACCTCAATCCTTTATACTTCCCAAGTATATATAAGGATTCCTTTCACAGCAATCTAGTGTCAAACACTAGGACCTGATTGAAACTTGCTGGCTATGCTCCAAGCATTTGCCATAAATGGTCTTGTGCTCTCTGCACAAAACATGGTCTATCTTGTACCCAATGTACCAGGATTATAGACCCATGTCACTACTCTCCAGCTGTGTTGTAGGACATAGCATTCTTAAGAGAGTTAGACCATATCTCTCTGGAAGGTATCAATATTTGGAATCATCCAATATAAGCCTCTCCAGAAACTCTTGGATGAACGTAGATTGACTAAAGGGCAATGACTTTCTTGGATCTCTATCTATAGATCCTCATGCCTAGGATGTAGGCATCACTTCCTAGATCATTCTTCTCGAAATACTTCTCAAGCCACGTCTTCACCATGTGAAGAGTTGAGATGTCATTCCATGTGAGGAGAATATCATCAATCTTCTAGAACAAGGACTATTATGGTGCTCCCACTGATCTTCTTGTAAACACAGGCTCTTTTAAACTTGCTTGCATAACACCATGCATATCTTTATGGCCTTGATATGAAAACCTTCTAGCTATTTCCTTATAGATATCTTTTCAGACATCCATGCAAGAAAAGCAGTTTTCATAACAACACGCTATAACTGATCATGCAATTATAACAAGCAGATTCCTAATGGACTTAAAACTCAGCTATTGGTGAAAAATTTCATCATTATCCAAAAGGAAATATCATTTATTATTTCAAACTGAAATCCTTTCCAAAAGGAATGATGTTCTAATACATAAGCTGATACATAATAGCAAATTTCTAGATAAAGTCTTCAAGGCAGTGAGATGATATCAACAGCAACATCCAATGCTCCGTCCCTGACCCGAGAGTCGATCCCCCCAAGCCTAATCGTCCTACTTCTTCTGAGCTCCTGCACATGTAAAACATATGTGAGCCTCACATGCAGTACCTAGTACCCATGAATAAGAAGTAGACATAAAGACCTCGGTAACACAATACCTGAAGCGGATGGATTACATCCCTTCTACTTTGCCATGCTCTTCTTGGGCCTTAATCCTCTTCGAAATACCCATGCATTCCCAGTCTTCCGAAGTATTAGCTTTGAAGATACAGAACCATGGTTATTCTCAGATTCAGGCATACACTCTGAAGATCCAACAGAACTCTCCTGATCTTTGTCTATAGAGCATGGTGTGAAGAGACCTTTGAGATGTATGATAAGATCATAAATCCCCATCTCATCACACTCAACTTTGACCTCTGGGGTCATGCACTCTAAGACAAGAGTAGTGTACTGTTCGTTATCTTCACAATGTTCTAGATAGACATTCCACTCCCACTCAGTAGTGAAATACACACTGGGCTGGGATGGAGGTCTTTCAAGAAGATGCACCTTATTCTCTTGTTCTAGTATCTTGGACAAAATCTTGAACCAATTTGTCCAATTTGTCCCATCCAATTTATTTTTATAAAGTTTCAATCTTAGATCAGGAGATGCCATCTACAATAAGCAAATAAGTAAAATAAGTACTATGATAAAGCATTTAACAAGGACTTTAAATTTAAATGCTATGCTCCCACTACTTCCAAAACAAGTTAAGAACTCTCAAACTCAACATGGAAATAGGTGAGTAGGATCCTAATTTCACATGAGGTCTCCGCGACTCACGAGGGTGAGTTAGGATGCACAGAGATCTCATGCTTCCTTAGGTAGGCATGCAGCCAATTGTGCCATGCACAATTCCTCTTAGTTAAGACAGACTAGGCGCCCTGTGTCCAGCGAGGGCTGGATACAACACAGAACCCTATCCTCTCAACAGCTGCCTCCAGTAATTCATCATGTCAGTGACATATGAAAAACTAGTCAAGTCTGGTCCTAACCGTTATGCCCAGGGCCAACAAATTTCCTTGCGAAGGCACACCCAGGTTAAAACTGGACTGGGGAAATCATTGTCACCACACACCTCCTAAAGATAAGTGGGTGTGTCCCACAAGGGTGGGAAACAGTTCACAACACCACCGATCGATAGTTTAATGAGGGCTACGCGTTAGAAGGCTATAGACTTGATATTGTATTGAGAGTTTTTGCATGTTTGTTTTATTCTTTTCTAGCATGCAGTTTTCCTATGGTTATGGCAGCAAAAGGAAAAACATCACAGGCATGCTATGGACAGAATAATAAACCATCACAGGCATGCTAGTTTGGTCAATATGGTCATAGCCCTTTTCATACACATAACTTGTCACGAGCCATGTGACATGTTATCGTGCATCCAAGGGTTGCGAGTCTCTGAAGCAAATCAGCCCATGCCAGAAGCCGAAAGAAAGTGTCCTTCCTTCAGCCGCAAGTCCATCACCACGCTTCCAAAGCTGGCACCACTACTGACTCCAGTTGAAGAAGACTCCTTGTTGTTAAGATGAAGCCTTAACCTATCTTCTAATTCTACATCTATTCTAAAACAAGATGAAAAAAAACTTTACATCAAGATAGGGAGAGAACCACACACAGGTGGAAAGAAATTTTACAAGCATTCATCACAAGTGGAAACATGCTTCCACATCACAACACAGGAGGGCACTCGCTATGACCATATCAACCCAATCAAGAGGCAAGAGGCGCATATAAAATTTAAAAATCCGAAAAAATCAAATTTTAGCACCTTATGCGCCAACATCATCCAAAACACTCTCTTAACCAAATTTATGCTAAAATTTAGATCAAGTTCCATGATAATTTCATAGACCCTATCGGCTGGCAGTTTTGTCAAATCAAGAGACCCGGCCACTCCGAAGACACAATGCCCGTCCTACTTGACAAAACTACGTGCGCCTTCGATCTTAAATCAAACATAAAACAAAATCAAATTTCGGCCATAAATTGAAAAGAGAGGTTTAGATGAAAAACGCTTTCTCTGTGAAACGCGCATGGATAGAAGAAAAATTTTCCAAAACTTTTCACACAAGAAAACATACACCTTGTGTTTCTCGCAAGTAGCTCTAATACCACTGTTAGGGAGTACCAGGTGTAATTTAAAATTTTTCAGTCCCAGGATGCAGCGGAGGAATCATTACACCCAAAACATATTTCGGTCCCAAGGATCCATGCGAGAGAGAAGACACAAGGATGTGTTAGAGATGTACCTCTTTTGCTTGTCTAGTTGCCGAAGCCATGTTGAAGACGATCAAGTGCTCGCCCTCTACAAGTATCCACGCGTCGACTCCTTAACGTTGCTCCCTTCCACGCTTGGTGCTAGCCTCGGGAAGAGAATCAAGCCTTAGGGTTCCTTCACTACTCTTGCGCCACCTCCAAGGATCATGCGCCAAGTGCAAGGAAGATGCCGCCAACTCCTTATCCTCTTCACTCCAACAGAAGAGTGAGAAGAAGAGTTTTGGCCCTTAGGAAGAGTAAGAGGAAGTGGCACCACCAAGTCCTTCTCCAAGTCACGCCAAAAGGAGACGAAGGAGAAGACTTGCAGCCACTAGTAGGAAGAAGGGTTGCGCCACCTTGATGTTGTCGCCCTTTGCCCTTGCTCGCGCCCCTCTATGTATGTTCACATCTCCAAGCATTCGAACCATTGAGAGGGGGCAGCTAGGGTCCCTTTTATAAGCCAAGAGGCGATTTAGGGAGGGCCAAGATCATGCCAAGTGGGCGGCTAGGATGAGAGGGGTTTGTGGAAAGGAAAGTCTCCAAGACTTTGCCATAAACCTGATTCAACCTATCCTTATTTGCCCAATAGCCATATCAGCCCAAGACATGCCTTAGAGGCATTCTTTCCATCCAAGGAGAAAGGGCTAGGCGCAACATGTAAGAGTCATTCGGCTAAGCAAGGGTTTGAGGGGAATTAGGGTTTGGAGGTAAGGTAAGTCTCCAAGATCTTACCATAAACCTTACCCTACTATCCATATGCGCCCAAGCTCTTTCCAAAAGAGCCATCAAGCCATATCAGCCCCAACACTTGCCATAGAGGCAAGATACCCTCAAAGGATGAAGGGGGAGGTGCCACTTCCTTCCAAAGGAAGCAATTTATGCCACCCACACCCCATTATGCCCCTAGGCGCCAATGGGGTTGGGTTTCTCCCCATTATACCCTTTTAAGCCAATTCCCTCTTCATGAAAACTTATTATTGGGCCTCATTGGATAATGAGCTAGCCCAAACTTCATGGCATGGGTTGATTAAGCCATTGGATCTAATCCAATGCAACCCTAATCCAAATGTGACCAATTAAGGTCAATTTCGGGTCAACCTGCTAAAAATGAAGTTTGGCTCCAATAACTTTCTTCCAACTTATCAGGCCCATTGGCGCTGATGAAGTCTTCCAAATTGATCCAAGTTATCCAATAACTTGATCATAAGTGTCACGCCCCGGCGGAAGCCGGCTATTTCTAGCTCAGGGTTCCCCAGGGAGTAACAATATTGATAGGAACCAGAGAACTACAATAATCCAATATCATTTATTTAATAAACAATCCAATCTTAACATCTACAATTTTATAACACAATATCTGAATACAACTATCCAAATTATCAACTGAATAAAATACAAAAGATAACTATCTCAACTCGGACAGGTATTTGCTATCTACTCTATCCCTCCCAGAAGTTAACTCTGTACCTGAAAGAGAAACAAAGGGAGTTAGCAGAAATGCTAAGTAGGAATTAACAAACATGGTGAGGGAATCAAATAACAGGATAATACAATAACTGAAACAACGATATACAAATAATATAAGAATGTCGTGCGAATCATCAAGCTGGCCAACAGATCTCACTTAAGAGCCGCACTCATTTTCAGAGTGTTTCCACTGTTGCTCATGCAATGGAACGATTGTCCTAAACAGCCCGGAGTGTTGCGTCCAACACTGACATCCGTAGTATTGTCCTAAAGACAACTTGCGGTGCCGTACCGGCATCTCGGATAGTCCGATGCGCGTCGAAACTATAACTCAGATAAATAGGCCACTGGAGAATAAATCATCCAGGTCAGCGGTCAAAATATATCACGACTTTATCATCTCAGATTTACAGCGGTTCCACATACTTATACGTCAATATCTCATATACACAATTGTTCAATCAGGTTCATAAGCCAATAACTCAAATATCTCAACACAGTTTCTTTTATCGTGCACACAGAAATAGAATATGACCAAGGAACAAGATAAATGAGGTCAACTGAATTACAGAAACAAATCAAGCAGATGAAGCAATCAGATATCAGTGTCAATCAATTCTATCATATGCATCATATATCAAACAAAAGGATTAAGTAGCAAATCCTATTATTGACACTGTAAGAAAGGAGTAGGGTAAGATTCCTACCTCAAGTGCTGTTATTCTGAATCCTTTTGAAAAGTCAATAATTGTTTATCAAACGATGCAAGCCGATTAATGGACCAACCACTCTGAAACATGAATTTGTACATGAACTCTATCATTAAACATTCTAATTTGAAAACTAAAACTACCAACATGTAGAACATAACCCTAAACCTAAAGAACCAGTCTCAGATCATATGAACCGAACCTAAAACCCACTGAACCGGACGGAATTGCACTGAACCGATCAAATTCACCCTGAACCAAGTTAAACCGAGACTTCTAACTTCAATTACACAAAATATAAACCTCATCTAAAGTTATACAGACTACCATTAGATAGGAAATTTAATTACCTTTCCAACGACTACCTGAACCGGCCAGGATTCGACCGAATCGGGGTCGAACCGGTCTAAATTCAATTACTGACCCAAACTGGAATTGAACCGCTCGGTCCGGTTCAAATCAATTTCAAAACAGCCGATGGTTTATTTCAAAATAAACCGAACCCAAAACTTAATTAAAACTCGAACCGGCCGCCGCTGCGCCGCCCGACCTCCGCCGTGCAAGGCTGCCGGACTTTCGTCCGCAGCTTACTCCGGCGAGCTCCCGAGGGCGCGTCGAAGGGCCGTTCGCTGCCAAACTTCGCCAGAACACTTCTGACGACGAGGCGAGGATCCACGAATAGCTGCGTCAAGGTTTCGACGCATGGTCGAACCACCCGAAACGACAGCAGGTATCGACGGTGGCGCCGCCGCCGTCGATACACAAAACATACCCAATCCCAAACGGAACTTCACTAAAACTTCACAGAAGCCTACATACCTTGCTACGACGATGTATCGTAGCCCAAAAGACAGAGATCGCCGTCGATGGAGGCGCTGGATGGTTGGAACACGAGGCGGCGCCGTTCGAACTCCGGCGACGAGTTTGAGCGCGATTTCTCCTTCCTGGCGGCGCTTCGAGGGGTGAAGATGTTCAAGGGTTCGAATCGAATCCACGAGAGCAGAAGCCCTATTATATACAGGCAAAACGCGTTCCCTACGGCGAGAACACGGCGGCGGCCAAATCGCCGAAAAAAATCGGGGAAGACGACGGGTTGACTCGGTCCCCAAAATCAAAATTTAAATCTAATACAAAAATATCAAATCCGATATTATATTAAAAACACAAATCGGCGCGTTGGTTAGACGGCGTTGATCGCGCGCGCGCGAGACGGGTTTGAGCCCCCGCGAGCGCAAAAATCCAAATTTTTTTTATTAAAACTTAATTTTTTTAATCCTTTTAAAATTCCAAAAAATTTTCTAAAAATCATAAAAATTCAATAAATTTCTGAATTTCAAAAAGGTTATAACATTATCCACCCCTTAAAAAGAATTTGGTCCTCCAAATTCAGGGTACACAAAAATAATAGCATAACTATGAAAACTAAGAATTACACCAAGTTCGGAGTTTCCTCTTGAGTTTCCTGTTGAGTCTGCTGAGTCACTGCATAAACCCTTACTGGAGCTGTAGATTGCTGCTGAAATCCTCTCTGTGGCATCTGATTAACTTGGCCAGCTCTATCCTGATAAGTCCTTGGTCTAGAGCTCTGCTGATAACTTTGTTGATGGCTCTGCTGATAACTTTGCTGTGGGGGTTGAAATCCTCTTCGTGGGCAATCTACCTTATAATGACCCCAACCTTTGCAATAGTTGCACTGAATCTCATTGGAAGGGCATACATTAGCCAAATGTCCTTCTTGATTACACTTAAAGCATTTTCTCACAGACCCTGCTGAATTAAAACTTGGTGCATATGAAGAATGTACAGGTCTCTGATGGCTATTAAATACTGCTCTTGATCTTTTCCCTCTATTATCATAGGTTTCTGTCTCTACTGATCTAGTTGTCTGGCTTACTTTTCTCTTTTCTGCTAATTCTTCTACCTCTTCAATTTGTTTTTCTTTAGCCACATCTATTAAAGAAGCCTCTATCCTGAATGCTGTATTTACCACTGCCTGAAAACTATCTAAGGGAATAGTATTCATCTGTTCCTTTATTGTATGGTGTAATCCCTTAATAAAAAGTTGGCACTTTCTTCTTTCAGTGGTTACCAACTCTGGAAATAAATCTGACAATCTCTCAAAGTCAGTTACATAGATATTCACTGGCCTTTTTCCTTGTTTCAGATTTAGAAATTCTTGCATTTGGCTATCCTGAAAAGATTCTGGAAAGTATTTCTCAAAGAATGCTTCTCTAAAATCAGTCCAAGAGATAGGGTCATTTCCAAAAGTAACTCTCATTCCAGACCACCATGTCCCAGCTCTATCAGATAAGAAATATGTGGCCAATTCTACCTTCTGCTCATCTAGACATCCTAATGCTCTAAAGGTCTGCTCTACTTTTAGTAACCAATCTCTAGCAGCCCAAGGGTCAGTAGTTCCTCCAAAATCACGAAATCGATCTTTTCCTAATTGTGAGAACTGCATCAGCATATTAGCTGACCTAACTGGTTGGTTCGCTACTGGTTGTGGTACTAACGATGGAGAAGAAGATTCACCCTCATCCCTTACTGCTGCTTGTACTTCAGGGGAAGCATGTGGTGCTGCATCTAAGGGTACTGAGGCTTCATACCCACTTCTTCTTCTTGTAGGGGCCCTAGGTAGGTTTTGAGGTAACTGTACCTCAGCTTCAGGAGGATTTCTAGCTTCTCCAATGCTGTGAGCACTCACCCTCTGACTTCCACCTCCACGGCCTCTACTTGGGATTGCTCTAGCTCTAGTTCTTGGTGCCATCCTGCCAACAAAATAATCATGTTATATAATAATTGTTTACCTATTCATTTATTTTAACCTTAACCCAAACCCAGTCCTGAGGTTCCTATATTCTTAGGTTTTCTTACTGAACCTATAGCTCTGACCTGTGGGTTATGGGCCCACAGAAACTTATACCTCTAAACCTATAGCTCTGATACCATTTAAATTGTCACGCCCCGGCAGAAGCCGGCTATTTCTAGCTCAGGGTTCCCCAGGGAGTAACAATATTGATAGGAACCAGAGAACTACAATAATCCAATATCATTTATTTAATAAACAATCCAATCTTAACATCTACAGTTTTATAACACAATATCTGAATACAACTATCCAAATTATCAACTGAATAAAATACAAAAGACAACTATCTCAACTCGGACAGGTATTTGCTATCTACTCTATCCCTCCCAGAAGTTAACTCTGTACCTGAAAGAGAAACAAAGGGAGTTAGCAGAAATGCTAAGTAGGAATTAACAAACATGGTGAGGGAATCAAATAACAGGATAATACAATAACTGAAACAACGATATACAAATAATATAAGAATGTCGTGCGAATCATCAAGCTGGCCAACAGATCTCACTTAAGAGCCGCACTCATTTTCAGAGTGTTTCCACTGTTGCTCATGCAATGGAACGATTGTCCTAAACAGCCCGGAGTGTTGCGTCCAACACTGACATCCGTAGTATTGTCCTAAAGACAACTTGCGGTGCCGTACCGGCATCTCGGATAGTCCGATGCGCGTCGAAACTATAACTCAGATAAATAGGCCACTGGAGAATAAATCATCCAGGTCAGCGGTCAAAATATATCACGACTTTATCATCTCAGATTTACAGCGGTTCCACATACTTATACGTCAATATCTCATATACACAATTGTTCAATCAGGTTCATAAGCCAATAACTCAGATATCTCAACACAGTTTCTTTTATCGTGCACACAGAAATAGAATATGACCAAGGAACAAGATAAATGAGGTCAACTGAATTACAGAAACAAATCAAGCAGATGAAGCAATCAGATATCAGTGTCAATCAATTCTATCATATGCATCATATATCAAACAAAAGGATTAAGTAGCAAATCCTATTATTGACACTTTAAGAAAGGAGTAGGGTAAGATTCCTACCTCAAGTGCTGTTATTCTGAATCCTTTTGAAAAGTCAATAATTGTTTATCAAACGATGCAAGCCGATTAATGGACCAACCACTCTGAAACATGAATTTGTACATGAACTCTATCATTAAACATTCTAATTTGAAAACTAAAACTACCAACATGTAGAACATAACCCTAAACCTAAAGAACCAGTCTCAGATCATATGAACCGAACCTAAAACCCACTGAACCGGACGGAATTGCACTGAACCGATCAAATTCACCCTGAACCAAGTTAAACCGAGACTTCTAACTTCAATTACACAAAATATAAACCTCATCTAAAGTTATACAGACTACCATTAGATAGGAAATTTAATTACCTTTCCAACGACTACCTGAACCGGCCAGGATTCGACCGAATCGGGGTCGAACCGGTCTAAATTCAATTACTGACCCAAACTGGAATTGAACCGCTCGGTCCGGTTCAAATCAATTTCAAAACAGCCGATGGTTTATTTCAAAATAAACCGAACCCAAAACTTAATTAAAACTCGAACCGGCCGCCGCTGCGCCGCCCGACCTCCGCCGTGCAAGGCTGCCGGACTTTCGTCCGCAGCTTACTCCGGCGAGCTCCCGAGGGCGCGTCGAAGGGCCGTTCGCTGCCAAACTTCGCCAGAACACTTCTGACGACGAGGCGAGGATCCACGAACAGCTGCGTCAAGGTTTCGACGCATGGTCGAACCACCCGAAACGACAGCAGGTATCGACGGCGGCGCCGCCGCCGTCGATACACAAAACATACCCAAACCCAAACGGAACTTCACTAAAACTTCACAGAAGCCTACATACCTTGCTACGACGATGTATCGTAGCCCAAAAGACAGAGATCGCCGTCGATGGAGGCGCTGGATGGTTGGAACACGAGGCGGCGCCGTTCGAACTCCGGCGACGAGTTTGAGCGCAATTTCTCCTTCCTGGCGGCGCTTCGAGGGGTGAAGATGTTCAAGGGTTCAAATCGAATCCACGAGAGCAGAAGCCCTATTATATAGAGGCAAAACGCATTCCCTATGGCGAGAACGCGGCGGTGACCAAATCGCCAAAAAAAATCGGGGAAGACGACGGGTTGACTCGGTCCCCAAAATCAAAATTTAAATCTAATACAAAAATATCAAATCCGATATTATATTAAAAACACAAATCGGCGCGTTGGTTAGACGGCGTCGATCGCGCGCGCGCGCGCGAGACGGTTTTGAGCCCCCGCGAGCGCAAAAATCCAAATTTTTTTTTATTAAAACTTAATTTTTTTAATCCTTTTAAAATTCTGAAAAATTTTCTAAAAATCATAAAAATTCAATAAATTTCTGAATTTCAAAAAGGTTATAACAATAAGGCTTCTGATTAAAGCAACGTCAAGAGTCTATTGCGTGTGACCCTGTAGGAACCATATGACGATGGCAAAGATGTAAACATCATAAGTAGTGAGGGGTATCTAGCAACACATCACTACTACCCATGTCATAGGACTTAAATCATTATGGCAACAACTCCTAACAAGCAACGAGGATTCCCATTGCATTATAGATCCCTTTGCCTAAACTGATATCCTGCCATTGGATTAGTCTCAAGTTTATCAATCCAATGCATTGGTCATGACTCAACAAGTGTGGCCACACATTCCTGTCATGCACCAATAAGGTGGGGCGCCCCCGAGTGGATATCATGCTTCCAATAAGGAAGGGGCAAATCCTACTATTGGTCATCCATGTCTCTACGTGACTTATGACATGCCCAATGACAATCGTTTTGGTCTCCCAATTACGGAGAGACGTAAGATTGTATCAAACTATACCCATCATCAAATCTAGACATGAATACCTCAAGTCTAAGGATCAATGCAAACCTCTTGCATGTGAGATTGACTTGTTGACTAGACAAGTCAATCCTCACGGTGGATCACTCCAGTGCATCCAATGCACCTGTATGTCTGCGTTACTGTGCCCCGCACCTAACCAGCCCATACACCAGTCTCACATGTACCAAAGCTGTCCCATATCTGCTATGGTACCTTGTCTGGGATAGCATATGAGAATGGATCCAATCCAAACTCCTGGGACATTATATATGCAACTCAATACATCAACGCAGGTAGAGAAGTCTGCATAATAATGACCATGCCTCTATAAAGAATAATAGTTCTATCAAAGTACATTCAAACAATGCCTGACCATGTCCATACATGGGTCTGCAGGGCATATACACCAACACAAATTGCTAGACCAAACCTATCAATTCGCCTTAGTGATAGGATTCCGCAAGTGCACGGAATTATCGAAGTAATAAAAATATCGATCCACAGAGACCTTATTGTTAATTACCAAATAATTATTTTCTCGCTAGCTAAGTAAATCGAATATGATGAAAGTAAGCAGTATAGCTAACACGAAGGATAATCAGAGAGATAAACATGGGACTAGGGTTTCATCCACCTTGATTTCAATGATAAGATATAAATAAAAGGTTCATCAATCAAATCTTGCTATGATAAAGACCTAATTTACTTCATAAAAGGATTATCTCACTTTCGTACAGACAATCACGTAGGGACCAATCCTCACTTTCGCGCAAGATCTATCCCAACGCTGCAGATAAGTAAACCATCAACAAAGAACTCAAGGATCACTTTCGTGCATCCGAATTCTAAGTTGGTCATCACAAGTGGAGCCTCAAGGATCACTTTCGTGCATCCGAGTCTCAACACAGGTTCTACCTAAGGTTCTCCAACGTTTCGATCCTCACTTTCGTGCAAGATCTCCACGTTTGACACAATAACTCAATCCTAGATCAATATTATTAAACATGACAATTAATCTACTAGAACAGATCAAATTAGATCTAATCTAAGGAAGGGATCCTAACATGCAATTCTAGGGTTCCAAGTTCTCAAGTAAATCACCTTTCAGTCTCATTGCGAAAACTCTAAAACGTGGATAATAACATAGATCTATGGAACGTTAAAGACAATTCATCACAAAAGTAGAATTATCACAACGAAGATTATCATGACGAAAAAGAAGAATTATCTAATCATTAAAAATCAAGGGGATTACACCCCATGTCCCAAAAATAGTATCAAGCTTGCATGGAGGAAGAAATACAATGAATCATAGTTTCAGAGTGATCAGAAAATGAAAAGAAAGGAGAAACAACTTTACACCACGGCTGTAAAAGAGTTTACAGCCGTAATTTGCTTCGATGAACAGCGCTGTCACCGCTGTTTTATTGATTTCTCCTCCAATTGGACTCCAAACGCTCTGAAACTTCTGGGCTGTTGTCTTCTCCTCTAGGCAAAGCATCTGCATGAAAATCAAGGCCTAAGGTGCCCTCTACGCCTCTCGGTGCGAGGCCAAACCCTAGCCACCTCTCTGCTAATTGCTCTCTGGATACGTGATAAAAGTTCTCTTTTTAGTGTGTGTATCTTCTCCTCTTAAAGACGAAGCGGCAGCAACTTTTGGATTCCAATTTGGAGCTCTGGATCAAACGTTATGTCCCGAACAAGTTTCAGCCGGGGAAAACTCGTGATTTTGATTGGAAATTATGGCCGTGTAATATTTTACGGCAGTGCCGTATTTTCATTCTGTGCACCGAAAGTCAAAATTACGGCCTGTAAAGTATTTTCGATGCTTGGGAAATACGGTACCGTAGAATCGTTTACGGTTGTGCCGTAAAATCAGCAAAGGTTTCTGTTCTGAAAGCACTGAAAAATACGGCAGTGTAATTCTTTACGGCAGTGCTATAAAATCACAAAAACTTTTTGTCCAGAAAATCCTCCAAATTACGGCAGTGTTCTGATTTTACGGTACTGTCTGAAATTACGGTACCGTAAAATGGATTACGGACTGCCGTATTTTGCTGAGTTGCTCCGTTTTGTGTGAAATTTCTTGGGTGACCTCCTTTTGATGATGGTAACTCTTTTATGTGTTTGATTTTGCTTGAAAACGCCTTGAAATAGTGTCTTTTTACCTGAAAACCATGAAAAACTAAAATAGAAGTAGACTTTGCAATATTTGATGAATTCAGCATAAAAATAAGCAAAAAGATCCTCAATTTAGCATGAAAAGATACATAGAATGATACAAAATATACTATATATTTTGGTGTCATCAAAATACATAAGGCTCAAACTTTGCTTGTCCTCAAGCAAAAATCAAAAATTGATTAAAAGATAAATCTTTTCATGCTCAATCAATTTCTAAAATACAACCCATCAGTGAAAAATTCCATCAATTGCTTTATAAAACTTCAAGTAAACATATCATCTTTAGGACTCAACCCTCTAGATCCACAATTCAATCAAATAAAATTTCGCAACTTGTACAATAAATAGAATATCAATCTCAAGACTTCATCTAGTTTCAATTTATGACTATAAACTTTTGTTTACAGGAATAGGATTTCCAAGATCTTTTTCCACACATAATATTTTTTTTTCATGTATTTTGTTATTTTTGCATGGATGGCATTGAAAGTCCCCTAAACAAGGGGGGGGGGGGCGAAACCCTAATAGGCGCATATGAAGGTTTTGATGCAGCGGAAGGGGTTTCTAGGATCTATGCATGTAATATGATCAACATAAATCGATTTCAAAGATCAGAGAAGAAATCATACCGATGCCATTGTATGGATGGCGACTTGGAAGCAGAGAGTGAAGTCGCTCTCCTCCAGAGAAGACGCACACAAGATGTGATCGCCTACTCCCTTAGTGCTCCTTGTGCTAGCAAGGTTCTAAGGAGTCCTTGTCGAATGGAAGGGAAGAGAATCCTTTGCTTGGCGATTTCTTCCTTCTCCTTTTTCGTCAACCTCTTCACCACACACGAGAGAGAGCTTGTTGGCGACGAGAGAGAGGAGAGGCGAGAGAGTAGAGCGTCTTAGGCGTGAACGTGAGGCGTTCCCACGTTTAGAAGTCATGGCTTCTAAAATTAGTAAACCCCAAACGTTCATGCGACCATGGGTTCACCCCCATGCGCAAACTCATCTTCCCTTGAACCATGCGCTCACTCAATGAGCTGGTTCAATTTGGTTTGGTCCAAAGACCAATTAACCCAAGCGATATGGTCTAGACCACATTAAACCCTAAGGTTCTTGATCTAACCGTTGATCTCTTGATACTACTGATCTCACTGATCTAGCATCCATTCTCTCGATCGAAGCTTACCGATCTCAAACCCTAATCAATCAAACATGATCAGACCAGATCTCACTTACAATCAGAGATTAAATCCCTTTAAACTGAATCCAGACAATTCAGTCCATACGATCTGACTTAAGTAAGCCATATCATCAAATTGTGCGACCCTGAGGGTTTCCTTTAAATGTCGGTAACGATAACTCACGTTATCACGATCAGTGAGGGGTATCTAGCAACACATCACTGTCTCCCGATATAAAGAAAAGAGTCTTCCAAGACTACACCCAAACCACAGCACAAGTGTGAATCCACTTCACGAGGCATGCAAGTTTCCTTTGCCACTGGATGTTCTTATTGGACAAGCGTGTCAAGCTTGTAGCTCCAATATGATGAGCATGATTAGATCAGATGATCATAGTCACCTGGGTATGGTCATACACTTTCTCAATCATCTCATCCAGGGGGGCCCCTTTAGAACATCACACTCCAATCAAGGAGACGGCAATCCTATATCTATTACTAGTGCCCTAACATGACTCAAGCTCACCATCCAAGATAGTCTATAACCATTATGTTTCAAATGATATTGAACTACCTCAAAACAATGACAATCATCATTTAGAAACACAAGTGATCTCAAGTCAGAGGAAATGTGCCACTTGTTGCAATCAAGGATTATTCACATTGTGACAAGCAATTGAATATCCTAGTAGGGTCTGTCCAGTACATCCAATGTACCCATGAGTCTACATCTTATTCCATGCTCGAAGCATCCTATAAGATTAGAACACATATTAGTCTCAATCATATCAAGGCTGTCTCATGTTCACCAAGATATTTCGACTAAGGACATTACAGCATGTCAGCCTAGCTGAACACCATTGAGACATTATTCAGAAGTACAATTATTGCAGCAGATAACGTAACAACGTGAATAACAACCATTGCCTTTATAAACATACTAGTTTATACATGATACTGTTACAATCCCAAGGCCTCAAACATTAGCCTTAAGGGCATACCCCAACAATCTCCCACTTGCACTTAATCTAATGGTTGAGGAATCTCAAACCCATATTATTACAGTGCTGCTCATGCTTCTGCTGCGCCAGAGGCTTAGTAAGCGGGTTTGCCAGATTGTCATCTGTATGAACCTTGCAGACTTTGATCTCGCCACGATCTATGATCTCCCTGATCAAGTGAAACCGCCTCTGTATGTGCTTGGACTTCTGGTGCGACCGCGGTTCCTTTGCTTGTGCAATTGCTCCAGTGTTATCACAGAAGATAACCAAAGGATCTGCACTCGAAGGAACAACACCAAGTTCTTGAACGAACTTACGAATCCACACTGCCTCCTTGGATGCTTCCGAGGCTGCAACATACTCGGCTTCTGTGGTAGAATCAGCAACAATTGACTGTTTGAAACTTTTCCACACCACTGCTCCTCCATTCAAGCTAAAAACATAGCCTGATTGCGATCGGAAATCATCCTGGTCAGACTGGAACGAAGCGTCAGTATATCCTTCAATACTGAGTTCTTCCTGACCACCATACACCAAGAACATATCTTTGGTCCTCCGAAGATATTTTAAAATGTTCTTGAGTGCAATCCAGTGCGCCATACCTGGATTACTTTGGAACCGACTGGTCACGCTAAACCCGTAAGCGACGTCTGGGCGAGTACACAACATCACATACATAATGGATCCAATAGCCGAAGCATAAGGCGTATTGTCCATTTCATCTTTCTCAGTCTGTGTTTGTGGACACTGACTCTTTGAAAGATTCAGACCATGTCGGACTGGAAGATATCCCCTTTTAGAATTCTCTAAATGAAATCTCTCCAGGACTTTATCGATGTAAGTACTCTGGCACAGCCCGAGAAGCCTCTTAGATCTATCCCTGTAGATCTTCACACCTAATACATAGGCTGCTTCTCCTAAATCTTTCATCTGGAAACATTTCCTTAACCATGTCTTAACCGCATGCATTTCAGGAATGTCATTTCCAATGATCAAGATATCATCGACGTAGAGGACTAGGAAAGTAATCACGCTCCCACTAAACCTCTTATATACACACGGGTCATCTTCATTCTTGATGAAACCAAATTCACTGATTGATTCATCAAAACGAATATTCCAGCTTCTAGATGCTTGTTTAAGTCCATAAATGGACTTATTTAATTTGCATATTTTATGACGATCTGATGGATTAGTGAAACCTTCAGGTTGTGTCATATACACATCCTCATCCAGATTTCCATTAAGGAAAGCGGTCTTCACATCCATTTGCCAGATCTCATAATCATAATATGCTGCTATCGCAAAAAGAATCCGAATAGACTTAAACATGGCTACAGGTGAGAAAGTTTCATCATAATCTATCCCGTAGATTTGTTTGAAACCTTTCGCAACTAGCCTGCCTTTATAGGTAACCACGTTACCATCCATGTCAATCTTCTTCTTGAAGATCCATTTACAGCCTATAGGGATAACTCCCGGAGGCGGATCAACCAAATCCCAAACTTGGTTATCTGACATGGAGTCCATCTCGGCTCGCATAGCTTCAAGCCATCTAGCTGAGTCCGGTCCACTGACCGCATCCGCATAAGTAAGGGGTTCATCATTATCAATGATGTAGACTCCGTCATAGCGCTCAAGCTGTCGACGGATCCTTCCCGATCTTCGCGGTTCCCGTGATATCTGAGCCTCAGGTTGTTCAATAACCTGATCTACCAGCTCAGGCTCATCCAACTGTGCTTGACTACTTTGTCCTTCTTCTGGATTCTCATCCAGCTTTATTTCTTTCCCACTGGCCTCTTGCAGAAGAAACTCCTTCTCAAGAAAAATGGCCGTCCGAGCAACAAATATCTTGTTCTCCTTGGGATCGTAGAAATAATAACCCTTAGTTTCCTTAGGGTAACCGACAAAGATACATTTGTCAGATCTGCTCTCTAGTTTCCCAAAGGCGAGCTTTTTGACATAAGCCTCGCAGCCCCAGATCTTAATAAATGTCAAGCTAGGCTGTTGCCCATACCATAATTCATATGGTGTCTTTGAAACTGCCTTGGATGGCACTCGGTTTAGTACCTTTGCAGCTGTCTCCAGTGCAAATCCCCAAAAGGAGTAAGGTAGAGTAGCTTGACTCATCATAGAACGAACCATATCCAATAAGGTTCTGTTCCTCCTCTCAGACACACCATTCCATTGCGGTGTTCCTGGTGGAGTGAGCTGTGAGATAATCCCACACTCCTTTAGATAGTCAGTAAACTCTCGACTTAGGTATTCTCCACCTCGATCAGAACGAAGTGCCTTGATATTTCGGCCTAGCTGATTCTGTACTTCATTCTTGAACTCTTTGAACTTGTCAAATGATTCACTTTTATGTCTCATAAGATAGACATAACCATACCTACTGAAATCATCAGTGAAGGTAATGAAGTATTGATAGCCACCTCTGGCATGTTTACTAAATGGCCCACACACATCACTGTGTATAAGGTCAAGTAAACCTGAAGCCCTTTTACCTTTGTTAAGAAAAGGAGACTTCGTCATTTTGCCCATTAAACAAGCTTTGCATGTATCAATCTCCTCATAGGAGAATGATCCCAGCAGTCCATGATCATGCAACCGCTTAATGCGCTTCTTGTTAATATGGCCTAAACGACTATGCCATAGCAAGGTGCTGTCATCAGCATACTTGGCTTTCTTATTATCAATGTTTTGTATAGAACATTCCATGTCCAACATGAATAACCCATTGCTAATTGACCCAGTAGCATAAACAATATTATCTAAAGATAAAACACACTTTGAAATATTGCATTCAAAGGAAAACCCTTTCCTGACAAGAGCAGGAATAGAGATAATATTTTTAGTAATGCTGGGAACAAAGTAACAATTGTTCAGTTCCAATACAAGTCCAGATGGTAATGAGATGTAATATTCTCCTACAGCAACAGCAGCAACCCGTGCCCCGTTTCCAACGCGTAGGTCCACCTCATGCTGTCCCACCTGTCTTCTTCTCTTGAGTTCCTGTACTTTTGAACAAATGTGAACTCCACATGCAGTGTCCAACACCCATGATATAGAAGAAGAAAACATGACCTCAGTCACAAAAATACCTAAGCCAGAAGCGATGCTTCCCCTCTTGTCTCCCTGGAGCGCTTTACAGTCCTTTTTCCAGTGACCCAGCTGGCCACAGTGGAAACATCTGTATTCCTTCGACCGCTTGACCTTTTGCTTCAGAGCCTTGCTGTAGTTCTTGACTGGGGCTTTGCCCTTCTTCCCCTTCTTCTTGTTCCTAGAAGGAACCATTAAGACAGAGGTTGAAGGCTTTCCCTTCAGAGTTTCCTCCGTAGTCAAGAGCATATTCAGCAACTCTGCCGGAGTACAGTCGATTTTGTTCATATTAAAGTTAATGATGAACGCATCGAAAGAGGGCGGTAGAGACTGCAGAATAATATCTACAGCAAGCTCCTGATTGATGGTATGTCCCAGTTTCTCTAGAGCCTCCTTGTGCCCAATCATCTTGAGCACGTGAGCTCCCACTGGACTCCCTTCAGCCAGTTTGCTCTGAAAGAACAGCTTGGTCAAGTTATAGCGCTCAGTCCTCGCCTGTGCAGCATACAGCATCTTGAGGTTTGCTATAATTTCTATAGCCGACATATCCTCATGCTGACGCTGCAGCGGTGGCGTCATAGACGCTAGCATCAGGCAAGCGACATCAATGCTATCATTGACATGCTTTTCATAGGCTTCCCGAACCGCCCTTGCGGCGTTCGGAGCGGGTTGAGGCGGTATCGCCGTCTCGAGGACATACAGTTTCCTCTCTGCCTTACGAACAATCTTAAGGTGTCCGTACCAGTCTGAGAAGTTTGGTCCAGCAAACTTCTCCCTTTCCAGTAGGGATCGCACATTGAAGTTCATGGTGTTCGTTGCTGCAGGAATCTACAACAATGCAAGAATAGCAAGGTCAGTATCAATGTATAGAATCAATCCAGGACTTAAGAAAGATTCTTTTCTCACTATTTTATCTGACTGAAAAATCCAAGAAAACAGTCCGAAAGAGTAACACTCTTTTAGTGAGATGGGATCCAGATTTCATACTTGGTCTCCGCGTCCCGCTCAGGCGAGATAAGATGCACAGAGTGTACAAGCACTAATTTCTGGTAGGCAGTCCCTGCCAATCGCCAACCCGTGCGATTCCCCTTCATCTGGGCAATCCAGCAGACTGTGCCAACTGAGTTGGTACAACACAGTCTCTGATCCCACAGATGGCTGCCTCCATATAGCTAACATATGCCCCATATGTAGCCTACATGGTCAAGCGGACCTGACCTACTCCCTGGACCACCACGTGCTATGCTGAGCAACGAGAAGCGATAAATCCCTTCTCTGTAACACGCAGGTGTAATCCCACACCGTCTGAAGATAGATGGGCGTGCCCACTGAGTGGGTACAACACGGCCCCAACGATAGTCAGAACAGTGAGGTTTCGCGTCAGAAGGCTTTACGTGCTTGATATTTAACGTTGGATTTTACCGGTCTTTTATCTTCTCAACTATCATGCAATTCCTATGGTGATAGCAGAAGATAAATAAATCATGCAATTCTAATTATATAAACAATAAATAGAAAGCATGCTGATCTTATGTGGTAAAAGCCCATTAAGCCTAAGTAAGACCTTAACCTAACTTAAGTCTTCACTTGCTTTTCTCCATGGGGCTTTTGCTTCTCATCTGGCCCAACCCAGGGCCTAAGCGCCATCTGCAGCTCAGGTGTGCCCACCAGGAAAAATGCGCCTGTCCTAGGGTCGAACCCTAGACCTCCCACCTGGTCAAGCCTCAAGCTGCATGCGCCTCTGCCAAGTGTGCAATGTGCTCTTGTCTGATTAAAATACAATTTAATCTGTCTAGACAAGATTGACTCGCAGGTCAATTACATTTAATAAATTAAATAACATGTGATGCGCAGATCATAATAATTAATTTACATCTTTAAGACAGGCACGCAGGCCCCAGCACAGCATACATTAATTAGGCGTCCCACATAAGATGAAATAAACAAGCAGATGGCATCAATCAACATGTGATCCATAGATAAAATAAAATTTTTTCAAAACCCCATTGAAAATCCATTTTATTTTTCTTATGTGCCATACTACCTTACAACGGTCCATTAATAGGGATCCACTCATCATATCTAGTCAGATCCACTGCCCTTGCATGCACCAAGTCCTAACTGACTTGAGTTGACCCAATGGTCAACCATGCATGCGCAAAGGGCAGAACCACCTTCATGAGTTTTGGCAAGCGGGTGTGACCCCGGGCCTAACTCATGCGTGTTCATTGGTTGTCTCAACCAGACCTCGCTACACACCTGTCTGCAGTCGACCTATAGCCACCTCGTGCTTGCGCACAGGTGCCATCTGGTCGACCCATCTAGGCTGTCAGATGGTCTGATCAGACTGGTTGGATCTTACCTAGACTGTGACTTCAACCCTATCAACCCGTCTAAGGGTTTATAGTAGGCGCTCTTGGATCTAATGAAGGTCGCGCAAGTCATGAAGTGTTTGAGAAAAACAACTATGCGCCCACAAACATGCGCCAAGAAAACAAGAATCAAGTTTTCGCATATGCAACAACTTAACATGTAATTTTCGCATGTTATAGATCTAAGCATTCATACACAAACAAGGATCACAAAGCCTTTAAGCAATCATAAAAACATGCAACAACTTGCCTCTGATACCAATTGAAAGTCCCCTAAACAAGGGGGGGGCGAAACCCTAATAGGCGCATATGAAGGTTTTGATGCAGCGGAAGGGGTTTCTAGGATCTATGCATGTAATATGATCAACATAAATCGATTTCAAAGATCAGAGAAGAAATCATACCGATGCCATTGTATGGATGGCGACTTGGAAGCAGAGAGTGAAGTCGCTCTCCTCCAGAGAAGACGCACACAAGATGTGATCGCCTACTCCCTTAGTGCTCCTTGTGCTAGCAAGGTTCTAAGGAGTCCTTGTCGAATGGAAGGGAAGAGAATCCTTTGCTTGGCGATTTCTTCCTTCTCCTTTTTCGTCAACCTCTTCACCACACACGAGAGAGAGCTTGTTGGCGACGAGAGAGAGGAGAGGCGAGAGAGTAGAGCGTCTTAGGCGTGAACGTGAGGCGTTCCCACGTTTAGAAGTCATGGCTTCTAAAATTAGTAAACCCCAAACGTTCATGCGACCATGGGTTCACCCCCATGCGCAAACTCATCTTCCCTTGAACCATGCGCTCACTCAATGAGCTGGTTCAATTTGGTTTGGTCCAAAGACCAATTAACCCAAGCGATATGGTCTAGACCACATTAAACCCTAAGGTTCTTGATCTAACCGTTGATCTCTTGATGCTACTGATTGAAAGTCCCCAGAAGGGGGCGAAACCCTAAGGCATGGCGCCTATAAGATTGTTAAACAGCGGAAGTGGGTTTCTAGGGATCATTTGCATGAGATATGATCAACTATAAAAACCGATTGCAAACAAGTATGAAGGAATCGATTCTTACCAAAGCCATTGCTTGGATGGCGTCTAGGAAGAAGAGACTCAAGTGCTTCTCCTCCTTATGGCTCGCACACAAGATGTGATCGCCTACTCCCTTAGTGCTCCTTGTGCTAGCAAGGTTCTAAGGAGTCCTTGTCGTATGGAAGGGAAGAGACGTTCTCCTCTGCTTGTCGAACTCACTCCAAGGTGTGAAGAAGTCACCACACACGAGAGCGTCGAGAGAGGAAAGGCAAGAAGCGAGAATAGAGCATGAAACTCTCAACGTGAGGCGTGGTCACGATTTGGAAACATGGTTTCCAAAAATAGCAAACCACTTCTCTTCATGCGACCAAGAGTTTACCCAAGCGCAAACCTCTCCTCTTTGAACCATGCGCTCAACTAATGAGCCGGTTCAATTTAATTTTGGTTCAAAGACCAAATTAAACCAAGCCTTTTTGGTCTAGACCTCATTAAACCTAAAGGTTCCAGATCTAACCGTTCATCTCTTGATGCTCCTGATCTCACCGATCTAGCATCCATTCTCTCGATCGAAGCTTACCGATCTCAAGCCCTAATCAATCAAACATGATCAGACCAGATCTCACTTACAATCAGAGATTAAATCCCTTTAAACTGAACTCAAACAATTCAGTCCACACGATCTGACTTAAGTAAGCCATATCATCAAATTGTGCGACCCTAAGGGTTTCCTTTAAATGTCGGTAACGATAACTTACGTCATCACGATCAGCGAGGGGTATCTAGCAACACATCACTGTCTCCCAATATAAAGGAAAGAGTCTTCCAAGACTACACCCAAACCACAGCACAAGTGTGAATCCAACTCACAAGGCATGCATGTTTCCTTTGCCACTGGATGTTCTTATTGGACAAGCGTGTCAAGCTTGTAACTCTAATATGATGAGCATGATTAGATCAGATGAACATAGTCACCTGGGTATGGCCATACACTTTCTCAATCACCTCATCCAGGGGGCCCCTTTAGAACATCACACTCCAATTAAGGAGACGGCAATCCTATGTCTATCACTAGTGCCCTAACCTGACTCAAGCTCACCATCCAAGATAGTCTATAATCATTATGTTTCAAATGATATTGAACTACCTCAAAACAATGACAATCATCATTTAGAAACACAAGTGATCTCAAGTCAGAGGAAATGTGCCACTTGTCGCATTCAAGGATTATTCACATTGTGACAAGCAATTGAATATCCTAGTAGGGTCTGTCCAGTACATCCAATGTACCCATGAGTCTACATCTTATTCCATGCTCGAAGCATCCTATAAGATTAGAACACATATTAGTCTTAACCATATCAAGGCTGTCTCATGTTCACCAAGATATCTCGACTAAGGACTTTACAGCATGTCAGCCCAGCTGAACAGCTTTGAGACATTATTCAGAAGTACAATTATTGCAGCAGACAATGTAACAAACTGAATAACAACCATGCCTTTATAAACATAAAAGTTTATTACATGATACTGATACATTCCCAAGGCCTCAAACATTAGCCTTAAGGGCATACCCCAACAATCTCCCACTTGCACTTAATCTAATGGTTGAGAAATCTCAAACCCATATTATTACAGTGCTTCTCATGCTTCTGCTGCGCCAGAGGCTTGGTAAGCGGGTCTGCCAGATTGTCATCTGTATGAACCTTGCAGACTTTGATCTCGCCACGATCTATGATCTCCCGGATCAAGTGAAACCGTCTCTGTATGTGCTTGGACTTCTGGTGTGACCGTGGTTCCTTTGCTTGTGCGATTGCTCCAGTGTTATCACAGAAGATAACCAAAGGATCTGCACTCGAAGGAACAACACCAAGTTCTTGAACGAACTTACGAATCCACACTGCCTCCTTGGATGCTTCCGAGGCTGCAACATACTCGGCTTCTGTTGTGGAATCAGCAACAGTTGACTGTTTGAAACTCTTCCACACCACCGCTCCTCCATTCAAGCTAAAAACATAGCCTGATTGCGATCGGAAATCATCCGGGTCAGACTGGAACGAAGCGTCAGTATATCCTTCAATACTGAGTTCTTCCTAACCACCATATATCAAGAACATATCTTTGGTCCTCCGCAGATATTTTAAAATGTTCTTGACTGCAATCTAGTGCGCCATACCTGGATTACCTTGGAACCGACTGGTCACGCTTAACCCGTAAGCGACGTCTGGGCGAGTACACAACATCGCATACATAATGGATCCAATAGCCGAAGCATAAGGCGTATTGTCCATTTCATCTTTCTCAGTCTGTGTTTGTGGACACTGACTCTTCGAAAGATTCAGACCATGTCTGACTGGAAGATATCCTCTTTTAGAATTCTCTAAATGAAATCTCTCCAGGACTTTATCGATGTAAGTACTCTGGCACAGCCCGAGAAGCCTCTTAGATCTATCCCTGTAGATCTTCACACCTAATACATAGGCTGCTTCTCCAAGATCTTTCATCTGGAAACATTTCCTTAACCATGCCTTAACCGCATGCATTTCAGGAATGTCATTTCCAATGATCAAGATATCATCGACGTAGAGGACTAGAAAAGTAATCACGCTCCCACTAAACCTCTTATATACACACGGGTCATCCTCGTTCTTGATGAAACCAAACTCAGAGATTGATTCATCAAAACGAATATTCCAGCTTCACGATGCTTGTTTAAGTCCATAAATAGACTTCTTTAACTTGCATATTTTATGACGATCTGATGGATTAGTGAAACCTTCTGGTTGTGTCATATACACATCCTCATCCAGATTTCCATTAAGGAAAGCTGTCTTCACATCCATTTGCCAGATCTCATAATCATAATATGCAGCTATCGCGAAAAGAATCCGAATAGACTTAAACATAGCTACAGGTGAGAAAGTTTCATCATAATCTATCCCGTAGATTTGTTTGAAACCTTTCGCAACTAGCCTGCCTTTATAGGTAACCACGTTACCATCCATGTCAATCTTCTTCTTGAAGATCCATTTACAGCCTATAGGGATAACTCCCGGAGGCGGATCAACCAAATCCCAGACTTGGTTATCTGACATGGAGTCCATCTCGGCGTGCATAGCTTCAAGCCATCTCGCTGACTCCGGTCCACTGACCGCATCCGCATAAGTGAGGGGTTCATCATTATCAATGATGTAGACTCCGTCATAGCGCTCAGGCTGTCGACGGATCCTTCCCGATCTTCGCGGTTCCCGTGATATCTGAGCCTCAGGTTGTTCAATAACCTGATCCACCGGCTCAGGCTCATCCAACTGTGCTTGACTACTTTGTTCTTCCTCTGGATTCTCATCCAGCTTTATTTCTCTCCCACTGGCCTCTTGCAGAAGAAACTCCTTCTCAAGAAATATGGCCGTCCGAGCAACAAATACCTTGTTCTCTTTGGGATCGTAGAAATA
Organism: Costus lasius; assembly: GCA_027563935.2. Taxonomy (NCBI): domain Eukaryota; kingdom Viridiplantae; phylum Streptophyta; class Magnoliopsida; order Zingiberales; family Costaceae; genus Costus; species Costus lasius. The sequence goes on along the minus strand of CM050450.1, from coordinate 87,172,382 downwards.
ATAACCCTTAGTTTCCTTAGGGTAACCGACAAAGATACATTTGTCAGATCTGCTCTCTAGTTTCCCAGAGGCGAGCTTTTTGGCATAAGCTTCGCAGCCCCAGATCCTGATAAATGTCAAGCTCGGCTGTTTCCCATACCATAACTCATATGGCGTCTTAGAAACTGCCTTGGATGGCACTCGGTTTAGTACCTTTGCAGCTGTCTCCAGTGCAAATCCCCAAAAGGAGTAAGGTAGAGTAGCCTGACTCATCATAGAACGAACCATATCAAGTAACGTTCTATTTCTCCTCTCGGACACACCATTCCATTGCGGTGTTCCTGGCGGAGTGAGCTGTGAGATAATCCCACACTCCTTCAGATAGTCAGTAAACGCATGACTCAAGTATTCTCCACCTCGATCAGAACGAAGTGCCTTGATATTTCGGCCTAGCTGATTCTGTACTTCATTCTTGAACTCTTTGAACTTGTCAAAAGATCCACTTTTATGTCTCATTAAATAGACATACCCATATCTACTGAAATCATCAGTGAAGGTAATGAAGTACTGATAGCCACCTCTGGCATGTTTACTAAATGGCCCACACACATCACTGTGTATAAGGTCAAGTAAACCTGAAGCCCTTTGACCTTTGTTAGGAAAAGGTGACTTCGTCATTTTACCCATTAAACAAGCCTTGCATGTATCAATCTCCTCATAGGAGAATGATCCCAGCAGTCCATGATCATGCAACCGCTTAATGCGTTTCTTGTTAATATGGCCTAAACGACTATGCCATAGCAAGGTGCTATCATCAGCATACTTGGCTTTCTTAATATCAATATTTTGTATAGAACATTCCATGTCCAACATGAATAACCCATTGTTAATTGAACTAGTAGCATAAACAATATTATCAAAAGATAAAACACACTTTGAAATATTGCATTCAAAGGAAAATCCCTTCCTGACAAGAGCAGGAATAGAGATAATATTCTTAGTAATGCTGGGAACAAAGTAACAACTGTTTAGTTCCAATACAAGCCCAGATGGCAAAGAGATGAAATAGTCTCCTACAGCAACAGCAGCAACCCGTGCCCCATTTCCAACTCGTAGGTCCACCTCATGCTGTCCCACCTGTCTTCTTCTCTTGAGTTCCTGTACATTTGAACAAATGTGAACTCCACATGCAGTGTCCAACACCCATGATATAGAAGAAGATGAAACCATGACTTCCGTCACGTATATACCTGAGCCGGAAGCGATGCTTCCCCTCTTGTCTCCTTGGAGCGCTTTACAGTCCTTTTTCCAGTGACCCAGCTGGCCACAGTGGAAACATCTGTATTCCTTTGACCGCTTAACTTTTTGCTTCAGAGCCTTGCTGTAACTCTTGACAGGGGCCTTGCCCTTCTTCCCCTTCTTCTTGTTCCTGGAAGGAACCATTAAGACAGAAGTCGAAGGCTTTCCCTTCAGAGTCTCCTCAGTAGTCAAGAGCATATTCAGCAGCTCTGCCGGAGTACAATCGATTTTGTTCATATTAAAGTTAATGATGAACGCATCGAAAGAGGGCGGGAGAGACTGCAGAATAATGTCTACAGCAAGCTCCTGATTGATGGTATGCCCCAGTTTCTCTAGAGCCACCTTGTGCCCAATCATCTTGAGCACGTGAGCTCCCACTGGGCTCCCTTCAGCCAGTTTGCTCTGAAAGAACAGCTTTGTCAGATTATAGCGTTCTGTCCTCGCCTGTGCAGCATACAGCATCTTGAGGTTTGCTATCATGTCTATAGCAGACATATCCTCATGCTGACGCTGCAGCGGTGGCGTCATAGACGCTAGCATCAGGCAAGCGACATCAATGCTATCATTGACGTGCTTTTCATAAGCTTCCCGAACCGCCCTTGCGGCGTTCGGAGCGGGTTGAGGCGGTATAGCCGTCTCGAGGACATACAGTTTCCTCTCTGCCTTAAGAACAATCTTAAGGTGTCCGAACCAGTCTGAGAAGTTCGGCCCAGCAAACTTCTCTCTTTCCAGTAGGGATCGCACATTGAAGCTCATGGTGTTCGTTGCTGCAGGTATCTACAACAATGCAAGAACAGCAAGGTCAGTATCAATGTTAAGAATCAATCAGGACTTAAGAATGATTCCTTTTCTCACTATTTTATCTGGCTGAAAAATCCAGCAAAACAGCCCGAAAGAGTAGAACTCTTTTAGTGAGATGGGATCCAGATTTCATACTTGGTCTCCGCGTCCCGCTCAGGCGAGATAAGATGCACAGAGAGTACAAGCACTAATTTCTGGTAGGCAGTCCCTGCCAATCGCCAACCCGTGCGATTCCCCTTCATCTGGGCAATCCAGCAGACTGTGCCAACTGAGTTGGTACAACACAATCTCTGACCCCACAGATGGCTGCCTCCATGCGCTACCATATGCGCCACATATGTAGCCTACATGGTCAAGCTGACCCGACCTACTCCCTGGACCACCACGTGCTATGCTGAGCAACGAGAAGCGATAAATCCCTTCTCTGTAACACGCAGGTGTAATCCCGCACCGTCTGAAGATAGATGGACGTGCCCACTGAGTGGGTACAACACGGCTCCAACGATAATCAGAACAGTGAGGTTTCGCGTCAGAAGGCTTACGAGCTTGATATTTTAGCGTTGGATTTTAACGGTCTTTTATCTTCTTAACTATCATGCAATTCCTATGGTGATAGCAGAAGATAAACTCATGCAATTCTAATTATAAAAGCAATAAATAGAAAGCATGCTGATCTTATGTGGTAAAAGCCCATTAAGCCTAAGTTAGACCTTAAATAACCTTAAGTCTTCACTTGCTTTTCTTGATGGGTCTTTTGCTGCTCATTTGGCCCAAACCAGGGCCCAAGCGCCCACTGCAGCTCAGGTGCGCCTACTAGGGAAAATGCGCGCCTGGTCCCAGAGTCGAACCCTGGACCTCCCACCTGGTCTAGCCACTGCTGCATGCGCCTCTGCCAAGTGTGCTCTGTGCTCTTGTCTGATTAATTTACAAATTAATCTATCTAGACAAGATTGACTCGCAGGTCAATTACATTTTATAAATTAAATGCAATGTGATGCGCAGATCACAATAAAAATTAATTTACAAATTTTAACCAGGCACGCAGGCCCCAGCACAGCACACATTAAGTAGGCGTCCCACATAAGATTAAATAAACAAGCACATGCTTACAATCAACATGTGATCCAATCATGAAAATTAAATTTTGAAAAACCCCATAGGCATCAATTTTAATTTCCTTATTTGCCCTACTACCTTACAACGGTCCATTACTAGGGATCCACTCATCCAACCTAGTCAGATCCACTGCCCTTGCATGCACCAAGTCCTAACTGACTTGAGTCGACTAGAAGGTCAACCATGCATGCGCTAGGGCTGAACAACCTACATGAGTTTTGGCAAGCGGGTGTGACCCCGGGCCTAACTCATGTGTGTTCATTAGTCGTCTCAATCAGACATCGCTACACGCCTGTCTGCAGTCGACCTATAGCCACCAGGTGCTATCGCACAGGTGCTATCGCACAGGTGCTATCGCATAGGTGCTATCTGGTCAACCCATCAAGGCTGTCAGATGATCTGATCAGACTGTCTGGATCTCACCTAGGGGATGACTTCAACCCTAATAACCCGTCTAAGGGTTTAAAGCAGGGCCTTAGATCTATAATGATAGTCGCGCATGTCATTAGGGTTTTTAGAAAAACAACTACAAGAACATAGATGCGCTATCAACACACATGCGCCAAGAATGAACAATGTACATGTAAGTCTCGCATGTAAGAAAGATCTAAGGTGTTGCGCAAACATGGATCACTTCAGTTCAGCAATCATATAAATCATGCATTTAACTTGCTCTGATACCAATTGAAAGTCCCCAGAAGGGGGCGAAACCCTAAGGCATGGCGCCTATAAGATTGTTAAACAGCGGAAGAGGGTTTCTAGGGATCATTTGCATGAGATATGATCAACTATAAAAACCGATTGCAAACAAGTATGAAGGAATCGATTCTTACCAAAGCCATTGCTTGGATGGCGTCTAGGAAGAAGAGACTCAAGTGCTTCTCCTCCTTATGGCTCGCACACAAGATGTGATCGCCTACTCCCTTAGTGCTCCTTGTGCTAGCAAGGTTCTAAGGAGTCCTTGTCGTATGGAAGGGAAGAGACGTTCTCCTCTGCTTGTCGAACTCACTCCAAGGTGTGAAGAAGTCGCCACACATGAGAGCGTCGAGAGAGGAAAGGCAAGAAGCGAGAATAGAGCATGAAACTCTCAACGTGAGGCGTGGTCACGATTTGGAAACATGGTTTCCAAAAATAGCAAACCACTTCTCTTCATGCGACCAAGAGTTTACCCAAGCGCAAACCTCTCCTCTTTGAACCATGCGCTCAACTAATGAGCCGGTTCAATTTAATTTTGGTTCAAAGACCAAATTAAACCAAGCCTTTTTGGTCTAGACCTCATTAAACCTAAAGGTTCCAGATCTAACCGTTCATCTCTTGATGCTCCTGATCTCACCGATCTAGCATCCATTCTCTCGATCAAAGCTTACCGATCTCAAGCCCTAATCAATCAAACATGATCAGACCAGATCTCACTTACAATCAGAGATTAAATCCCTTTAAACTGAACTCAAACAATTCAGTCCACACGATCTGACTTAAGTAAGCCATATCATCAAATTGTGCGACCCTAAGGGTTTCCTTTAAATGTCGGTAACGATAACTTACGTCATCACGATCAGCGAGGGGTATCTAGCAACACATCACTGTCTCCCGATATAAAGGAAAGAGTCTTCCAAGACTACACCCAAACCACAGCACAAGTGTGAATCCAACTCACAAGGCATGCATGTTTCCTTTGCCACTGGATGTTCTTATTGGACAAGCGTGTCAAGCTTGTAACTCCAATATGATGAGCATGATTAGATCAGATGAACATAGTCACCTGGGTATGGCCATACACTTTCTCAATCACCTCATCCAGGGGGCCCCTTTAGAACATCACACTCCAATTAAGGAGACGGCAATCCTATGTCTATCACTAGTGCCCTAACCTGACTCAAGCTCACCATCCAAGATAGTCTATAATCATTATGTTTCAAATGATATTGAACTACCTCAAAACAATGACAATCATCATTTAGAAACACAAGTGATCTCAAGTCAGAGGAAATGTGCCACTTGTCGCATTCAAGGATTATTCACATTGTGACAAGCAATTGAATATCCTAGTAGGGTCTGTCCAGTACATCCAATGTACCCATGAGTCTACATCTTATTCCATGCTCGAAGCATCCTATAAGATTAGAACACATATTAGTCTTAACCATATCAAGGCTGTCTCATGTTCACCAAGATATCTCGACTAAGGACTTTACAGCATGTCAGCCCAGCTGAACAGCTTTGAGACATTATTCAGAAGTACAATTATTGCAGCAGACAATGTAACAAACTGAATAACAACCATGCCTTTATAAACATAAAAGTTTATTACATGATACTGATACATTCCCAAGGCCTCAAACATTAGCCTTAAGGGCATACCCCAACACTGATCTCACTGATCTAGCATCCATTCTCTCGATCGAAGCTTACCGATCATAAACCCTAATCAATCAAACATGATCAGACCAGATCTCACTTACAATCAGAGATTAAATCCCTTTAAACTGAATCCAGACAATTCAGTCCATACGATCTGACTTAAGTAAGCCATATCATCAAATTGTGCGACCCTGAGGGTTTCCTTTAAATGTCAGTAACGATAACTCACGTTATCACGATCAGTGAGGGGTATCTAGCAACACATCACTGTCTCCCGATATAAAGAAAAGAGTCTTCCAAGACTACACCCAAACCACAGCACAAGTGTGAATCCACTTCACGAGGCATGCAAGTTTCCTTTGCCACTGGATGTTCTTATTGGACAAGCGTGTCAAGCTTGTAGCTCCAATATGATGAGCATGATTAGATCAGATGATCATAGTCACCTGGGTATGGCCATACACTTTCTCAATCATCTCATCCAGGGGGGCCCCTTTAGAACATCACACTCCAATCAAGGAGACGGCAATCCTATATCTATTACTAGTGCCCTAACATGACTCAAGCTCACCATCCAAGATAGTCTATAACCATTATGTTTCAAATGATATTGAACTACCTCAAAACAATGACAATCATCATTTAGAAACACAAGTGATCTCAAGTTAGAGGAAATGTGCCACTTGTTGCAATCAAGGATTATTCACATTGTGACAAGCAATTGAATATCCTAGTAGGGTCTGTCCAGTACATCCAATGTACCCATGAGTCTACATCTTATTCCATGCTCGAAGCATCCTATAAGATTAGAACACATATTAGTCTCAATCATATCAAGGCTGTCTCATGTTCACCAAGATATTTCGACTAAGGACATTACAGCATGTCAGCCTAGCTGAACACCATTGAGACATTATTCAGAAGTACAATTATTGCAGCAGATAACGTAACAACGTGAATAACAACCATTGCCTTTATAAACATACTAGTTTATACATGATACTGTTACAATCCCAAGGCCTCAAACATTAGCCTTAAGGGCATACCCCAACAGGCATGTACCCACATAGATACACACTTTTCATTTTGACTTCAACCCTTGTCTTCGGTACCACTGTCAATTTTACATAGTGCCAAGTAGAGGAGTCTTATTCTTTTTCACTCTCATTAATTTTTTTGTAGACTTCAACCCATGTCTTAGGTAGCATTATCAATTTTACATAGTGCCAAGTAGGGAAGTCTCTCACTTTATTTGGATCAAGGAATCTTTCTTCCCAATAAATAGCAAATAGCATAAATATCAACTAAATTAATCAATCAACATCAATTCAAAAATAACACTTATATGCTCATTTTATTCAAAAGAACAATTTCACTTTTAGATTTTATCCCTCAAATAACATATCCACCCAAAATCTCATGCATCAACTAATGTCAAATTTCAAAAATAGATATGTATTGAAGAAATAAATCTAACATGATAGGGTTTGTCATGAATTTGATTTTCATCATCAAGAATCAAACAAGTTATCATCAATATATATCAAGAATATTCTCATCATCATAGAAAAATCCATGCAAGTCACAAAAATTTTTAAACACCAAGAATATCAATATCGATGTAAAAGGTGTAAAGCATCAACATTATGAGATGTAAAGTGATAGAATTTTTTATGAGAAGAAAAGTGTAGATCAAATAATCACTAGAAAGTGCAAATAATACTCACAAAACTATATAGCAAGATCTGACCAAAAATACATAAGGCTCAGACCAAAAATGATGTCGGGGCAGATGCTGCAAAGTCCAAAGATGTGCCTTTTTGAAAATTTTCTATAAAATTTAAGATACATAAGGCTCAGATCAAAAACAGTCTCAAAAATTAATAATAGTAGATATCATCAGTGGTTCCAAAAGTGTGCTGGTGGAGCAGTAGATGGTGCCGACAATAGAGTAAGTAATCTCTAGTGGCCTGCTAGAGACAACAGTCTTGGAGGTGAGATCGTCGGTCGGTGGTGCAAGAGATAGCACTGCAAAAATAAAAAATCAGTCACTAATAAATATTCTACTGCATAAATAAATAAAATCAATAGAATAAGAGGCAGTAGAAGAAGTAAGAATCTGCAGATGGTATAATCCAGTGTCGACGGCTGGAAACAGTGATGTCAGAGGCAGATGCAGTGGTGGCTAGAGGTGGAAGACAGTTTCCCTTGAAGATTTCTAAATCTGGATGCAAAATAAGCAATAACTGGTAGAAAGCAAACTGTGCAGTTTTTGAATTTTTTATGAAAAGTAGTCATACCCTAGAATAAAATTTAATGATCCAAATAGAAAATGGACAGAACCAAGTTGTAGAATAAGATATGTTCTTTTCAGAAGTATGAAAATTAAAGGATCAAAATCTATCAGTAATTTAGGGTATCAACAGAAAGAAGGCTACTCAGATTACAAAACTGCAAAAACTGCACAAAAATTAATCAAATTCGAAAAGTTACCATGTGTCCTAGAATGATCAGAAAATATTTTCATGAAAAAAAATAATCCACAAGATAGTATGACACACAAACTTCATATTCCAAGTGAAAAATCTGGGTTTCAAGTTGTTTAAGCACCTAAAAAAAACTGCAGCAAAAGTGCTAATCAGAATAGTCAGAAAAAAAAACTGCTGCATAAATTAATCATAATCAAAATGTTGCTATGTGTTTCAGAATGATCCATGAATTCTAAAATCCAGAAAAAATATCCAAATGATAGACAAAGATGAGTACTTCGATGTTGTGCCAAAGATCAAAATTTTTCTTAACCCAGTTTCTTAAAATCGTAGCGAGAAAACACCTACTCAATAAGCAGAGGGCAGCTTTAAAATACGGTACCGTGAAATGCTTTATGGCAGTGCCGTAATTTACAAAGAACTCTCGGGTGAAAATCGGACCAAAAATACGGTACCGTAAAGCAGATTACGGCAGTGCCGTATTTTGCAAAAAATTTTATTCTCCCTGCAAAACAAAAAGAAAAATTAATCCTAAGAATTAACTAAAATAAAAGGAACTAAACTAAGATAGAGTGCTTGAGTTGCCTCCCAAGAAGCGCTAATTTTAGGTCCCTAGCTTGACCAAAAATCAATATCATGGTGAAGCAGGTAAATCAGTTCCAAAGTAAAGAGCAAATAATTTTCTGCATTTCCTTTATCCTAAAAGTTTAGCCACTAATCCAAAAATCCAGAAATTCATATAAATCACAATCAAAGTAGCTTTCTTAAATATGCAGAAATTAAAATCATACTTCTCAAATCCACTCAAAGAAATCTTTATGATCTTCCTATGTTTATCAAAAAGCAAAATCATGAGTCCTTTCTTCAGATTAATATTTTCAAAAGCAATAAGAAAAGGACTTTGATCAAAAGAATCAAGTATTGGATCATCAAAATAATTTTTATGTCTTTCATTAGATTTCTCAATAAAACATAATTTTTCAAATAAACCACAAGATTCAACAGTAGACATGGGCAACATATCAACATGGTGAGATTCATCAATTTTCACAATATTCAAATCATCTACAGGTTCTTCATGCACTTTATCAAACAATTTATCAATTTCAAAATCATCATTAAAGTCAAGATGAGACTCTTCAAAATTAATTTTCTCATATTTTCCCACAAATAATTCATCGTCAGAAGAGTCAAAATCAGAATCATATGAAAAAGAAGTAATAGAATCAGAGTTAACCACAAGAGATTTATCATTAATTTTAAAAATATCACCAAAATCACAGTGGGGTTCATCAATGTCTATAATTTTTGAACCTTCATCATGCTCTTCAGATTTAAACATATATAAATTTACATCAAAATCAGAATTATCATCAAAAGAAGGTTTTTCAATTTCAATTTTCTCAAACTTTTCCACAATTAAATTATCAGGTGAATCAATTTTACAATCATCAAAATCAGAATGAGATTTATTAATATTCACTTAAGGCTCAATCTCAAAACAATCATAATCACAAAGGGAATTTTCTAATTCAATCTTTTCAGTATTAAACTCAAATAAACATGCTCGTTGTGCAATCTGGGTTTCTAGCAATTCAGTATTAGCAGTCAAAGATTCTTCTTGAAAAAAAATTTGATTAACTAAACCCTTAGGATCCTCAATTTGCTTTCTTTGATCGGTCAGGATTTGTCTCTGTTCAGCAATATTTTTTTCTTGATGAGCCATAAATCTTTCTAACATAGTCTCTAAACTAGATTTTTTAGTATCCTCAAAGCATGGCACAGAAACATGATCATGGCAATCATCATAAAAAGAATTTTGATTTTCCCAACTAGAATAATAATAATCATCTTGATAACATGGTAAATTGGGATTTGCATGATTTCTAAATTGACATTCATAAGTAAAATGATCAGAAGACTTACAAATATTACATGTAACATGATAGGAGTGGAATTTCGCTATTTCTGCAATAGACATCCCAGAATAATCTTTATGATAAGAGTGTAATTTCACTATTTCTGCAATAGACATCCCAGAATAATCTTTATGCTCACCTTTTTGCATGTATACCTTACCTCTTTCAGAAGCCCATGAATTATGATAAAAATACATTTTTTCTATCAAAAAGATTATCCAATACCAATCAAATAATTTTTTTTTTTAGAATATAAAAAAATAGAAAATATAAAACACAAGCAAATTCACAAATTTTAGAAATTCTCAGTTCTGTCACAACTTTGAAAATCCAAAACCTGTAAAAAGAAAAAATAAAGTTAAATCTAAAACAAATAAAACTTAGTCTAGCAATACTAACAACTATTTTGATATTAACAAAACTAAGATCCCCGGCAACGGCGCCAAAAACTTGATAGGATTCCGCAAGTGCACGGAATTATCGAAGTAATAAAAATATCGATCCACAGAGACCTTATTGTTAATTACCAAATAATTATTTTCTCGCTAGCTAAGTAAACCGAATATGATGAAAGTAAGCAGTATAGCTAACACGAAGGATAATCAGAGAGATAAACATGGGACTAGGGTTTCATCCACCTTGATTTCAATGATAAGATATAAATAAAAGGTTCGTCAATCAAATCTTGCTATAATAAAGACCTAATTTACTTCATAAAAGGATTATTTCACTTTCGTGCAGACAATCACGCAGGGACCAATCCTCGCTTTCGCGCAAGATCTATCCTAACGCTGCAGATAAGTAAACCATCAACAAAGAACTCAAGGATCACTTTCGTGCATCCGAATTCTAAGTTGATCATCACAAGTGGAGCCTCAAGGATCACTTTCGTGCATCTGAGTCTCAACACAGGTTCTACCTAAGGTTCTCCAACATTTCGATCCTCACTTTTATGCAAGATCTCCACGTTTGACACAATAACTCAATCCTAGATCAATATTATTAGACATGGCAATTAATCTACTAGAACAGATCAAATTAGATCTAACCTAAGGAAGGGATCCTAACATGCAATTCTAGGGTTCCAAGTTCTCAAGCAAATCACCTTTCAGTCTCATTGCGAAAACTCTAAAACATGGATAATAACATAGATCTATGGAAAGTTAAAGACAATTCATCACAAAAGTAGAATTATCACAATGAAGATTATCATGATGAAAAAGAAGAATTATCTAATCATTAAAAATCAAGGGGGTTACACCCCATGTCCCAAAAATAGTATCAAGCTTGAATGGAGGAAGAAATACAATGAATCATAGTTTCAGAGTGATCAGAAACTGAAAAGAAAGGAGAAATAACTTTACACCACGGCTGTAAAAGAGTTTACAGCCGTAATTTGCTTCAATGAACAGCGTTGTCACCGCTGTTTTGTTGATTTCTCCTCCAATCGGACTCCAATCGCTCTGAAACTTTTGGGCTATTGTCTTCTCCTCTAGGAAAAACTTCTGCATGAAAATCAAGGCCTGAGGTGCCCTCTACGCCTCTCGGCGTGAGGCCAAACCCTAGCTGCCTCTCTGCTGATTGCCCTCTGGATACGTGATAAAAATTCTCTTTTTAGTGCGTGTATCTTCTCCTCTTAAAGACAAAGTGGCAGCAACTTTCGGATTCCAATTTGGAGCTCTGGATCAAAAGTTATGGCCCGAACAAGTTTTAGCCGCGGAAAACTCGCGATTTTGACTGGAAATTACGGCCGTGTAATATTTTACGGCAGTGCCGTATTTTCATTCTGTGCACCAAAAGTCAAAATTACGGCCCGTAAAATATTTCTCGATGGTGCCGTAAAATCGGATGAGTTCTCTAGTTTGGATCGCCTGGGAAATACGGTACCGTAGAATCGTTTACGGCCGTGCCGTAAAATTAGCAAAGGTTTTTGTTCTGAAAGTGCTGAAAATACGGCAGTGTAATTCTTTACGGCAGTGCCGTAAAATCACAAAAACTTTCTGTCCGGAAAATCCTCCAAATTACGGCAGTGTTCTGATTTTACGGTACTGTTTGAAATTACGGTACCGTAAAATGGATTACGGCACTGCCATATTTTGCTGAGTTGCTACGTTTTGCATGAAATTTCTTGGGTGACTTCCTCTTGATGATGGTAACTCTTTTATGTGTTTGATTTTGCTTGAAAATGCCTTGAAATAGTGTCTTTTTACCTGAAAACCATGAAAAACCAAAATAGAAGTAAACTTTGCAATCTTTGATGAATTCAGCATAAAAATAAGCAAAAAGATCCTCACTTTAGCATGAAAAGATACATAGAATAATACAAAATATACTATATATTTTGGTGTCATCACTTAGACATTGAGCAAGACCTTCGCGTGGTAACCCACCGCAAAGAGTTTGTCCCTCCACGGCGCCCGCACCATGGCGGACCCCCACACATCCACCCTCAGGCTGAATGTTCTGACCCAAATTCGAACCCGCATCCCATGCCTCGAACTCATGGTTCCCCTCGACGCCCAGCCCAGGAGGTTGCGCCTTCTTGCCCTACTTGGGAGGAGAAAGGCAAGGCCCCCGCCGTTGGGTCGGCCGAGCGTGTCCATTGCTATAATTGTTTGCAACTGGATCATTACTCTAGGGACTGCCCTAAGAAGTCCGCGGTCGCGAACAAAGGTCACACACATGTAGCCACTATTACCCGAGAGCGCAAGGAGCATGATGTCGAAGCTGAGTGTTACAGGAGTGGTGAGGAGTCGGGTCACCCCACACTTGCGGTTGTGAGGTGCGCCCTTGTGCAAACCCCGCCCTCCGAGGATTGGAGGTGCACAAGCATATTCACAACTTACATCAAGTGCAATGGGCACTCATGTAAGATTGTCATTAATGGGGGAAGTAGTTTGAACGTGGTCTCCCAGACTGCGATCACTCGCTTTGGCCTTCCCTTAGAGCCCCACCCCAAGCCCTACTCGATTGCGTGAGTTGATGCCTCGAGCCTTCTGGTTACCCATCGGTGCCAATTTCCCATCACGGTTGGGGACTATCGTGAGAAGGTGTGGTGTGACGTGGCAGTGATAGATGTCGCCCACGTCCTTTTAGGACGGCCCTGGCTCTATGATAGGGATGTGGTTCACTATGGCCGGTCGAACACCTATGTGTTTGACCACGGTGACCAAAAGATCCATTTGATTCCAACCCCACACAAGGAGCTATGCGCATCAACCTCCAAGGATGTGATTGTTCCTCCCACAGCTGCTCCGCTGGTGCCCACTATCGTGTCCCTTATGCGCACCTCCGCGCTTATGCGTGAGGCCACGGAGTCCAAGGTTGTTTACGCCTTAATGATACGTGAATTCTAGGATTCTTCCCCTTCCTTAGACACAGCGCCTGCACCAGAACTCTCAGCCCTTTTGACTGAGTTCACAAACATAAGCTGGGAAGAGTTGTCCCATGGTCTCCCTCCGGAAAGGGAGATCCAGCACGCCATCGATCTTGTCCCAGGAGCACCTCTCCCCAACTTGCCCCATCACCGTTTAAACCCCACCGAGCATGCTGAACTGCAGCGTCAAGTGGACAACCTCCTCACTAAGGGGTATATCTGCGAGAGTCTAAGTCCCTATGATGTCCTTGCCCTGCTCACACCCAAGAAGGATGGGTCGTGGCACATGTGCATTGACAGCCGTGCCAACAACCGGATTACCATCAAGTATAGGTTCCCTATACCTAGAATTGATGACATGCTGGACTTAGTCTCTGGGGCCTCTTGGTTCTCTAAGCTGGACCTTCATAGTGGCTACCACCAGGTCCGCATCTGCGAAGTTGATGAATGGAAAATCGTATTCAAGACCAAGGACGATCTTTATGAATAGCTTGTCATGCCCTTCGGGTTATCCATCGCCCCATCCACTTTCATGCAGCTCATGAGCCAAGTTCTCAAGCCCTATATGGGCAAATTCCTGGTTGTCTATTTTGATGACATCTTGATTTTCAGCCAGACATAGGAAGAACACTTGGAGCATCTTCGCTCTACGTTTGACCTTCTGCGTAAGGAGCGTCTCTTTCTTAACACGAAGAAGTGTGCTTTCATGACCACTAGAGTCCATTTTCTGGGTTACATAGTGTCCGACGAGGGTCTTTCGGTCGACCCGATCAAAGTGGAAACCATTCGGCATTGGCCCGAACCCCGCACCGTGTCCGAGGTCTGCAGCTTTTTGGGCCTCGTGGGTTTTTATCACCATTTCATTCGGGGTTTCAACACGATAGCAACCCCCCTGACCTAGCGTCTATCCAAGGAGAACTTTGAGTGGACCGCCGCCACTCAACGCGCCTTTGAGGCCCTGAAGGATGCCATAACCACAACCCCCATGCTCCGACTTCTAGATTTTTCAAAAGTCTTCGAAGTCGCATGTGACACCTCCAGTACCAGTATCAGAGGGACCCTTAGCCAAGAGGGCCACCTAGTCGCCTTCTTTAGTAAGAAGTTGAATGTTGTCTGCCAGCATTACTCGACGTACGACAAGGAATATTATGCCATTGTCCAGTCGCTTCGTCAGTGGAGGCACTATCACCTCCACCGCGAGTTTGTCCTCTACAGTGACCACTAGGCTTTGTCCTTTCTCAGTGCCCAGAAGAAGTTGGGTGCCCGCTGTTGGTCTATATGCCCTGAGACCTAGTTTTGGTCCATATTTGTACTACTTGACTCTGATGTTTTTATATATCATTCTGGCATTGTCATTATCATTATTTGTGTACATCTGAAATCATGTACTTATATGATAATGTCCCTGGAGACAGATTGGATCTGTGCTCAAATGATTGTCCCTAGTCAATGTACCTGAGTGGATATGGGACAGCTCTAGTACTTGTGAGATTGGTATATGGGCTGGTTAGGCACGAGGTGCTAACGCAAACATATGGGTATATCAGTGACGGATATACTGGACCGACTCGCTATGAGGCAATGACTTAGTGTCATGAGTTATCCTCACAAGTGATAGGAGATGCATTGATCCCTTGACTTGAGGACATTGGCCATTCTATATGGTTAGGGACATGCTTTGATACAACCTACCACCTCGCCGTAGTTGGGAGGTCATAACGGTTGTCATTGAGCACGTCACGACCCATATGAGAAGGTCAATGGACAAATAGAGGATTTGCCCCATCCTAAGGGAAGCTTGATATCCATGGAGCTCCTCTATGGTTCTATGACTGAAAGTGTATGGCCATGCCCAGGTGAGAACCTGATTTAGTCATAACCATGTGATTGGGTGAGTACAAGTGGTGACACACTTGTCCAATTGGATATCAGTTCGGCAAAGAGACTGTAATGCATCTGTACCTATTTGCGATGATGGGGATGTCGATGTCGATATCCATTCCAATAACCTGGGTAGCAGCGATGCACTGCTAGGTGCCACTCACTACTTGTGGTGACCATTGGTCAGCACTGCCAGCGTCAGAGGAACCTACAGGGTCACACACCTTGATACTCGAGTTCTTGTATTGATCGGGAAGCCTTATGATCGAATTATTGGATAGCTCAGATCTAATTGAGAGATTTCATCAGCGCCAATGGGCCTGATGAGATGGAAGAGAGTTATTGGAGCCAAACTTCATTTTTGGCAGGTTGACCCATATTTGACCATGGTTGGTCAAATTTGGATTAGGGTTGCATTGGATTGGATCCAATTACTTAATCAACCCATGTAATGAAGTTTGGGCTAGCTCATTACCCAATGAGGCCCAATAACAAGTTGTCATGAAGAGGACATTGGCTAAAAGGGCATAATGGGGAGAAATCTCCACCCCATTGGCGCCTAGGGGCATAATGGGGTGGAGTGGGCGATTTGGATTCGTAAGGAAGCTTTAGGTGCCTCCCTTGACGCAGCGGATGTGTAGGAGGGTTCCTTAAAGCAATACTCTACGGTAGGGGGACTATGATGCGTAAATCCGAGAGAGGGTCTTGAGATGAGGGAGAAAGAAACGCGTGCAATCGGTGAAAACCCACGGAGAAAACCGATGGAAATAGCGTGAGATATAACTTGAGCAACACTCGGAGCGAAAAGAAACCACGGATCAGATTTCTAATGGAAACTACTCACCTCGGTCGCTTAGCCAATTTTCTGTTGCAAGCACACACGCACAGATTCTTCACGATGCTACGGTAACCGGTCACTCTAGCTCGCCAAGACGCAAACGCAGCGGGGTGAAAATGCAAAGGACCCGGTGCCCTAGCGGAGTTCGCCGGGTGTTTTGATTGAAAGCAGGAAATCAACGTATAGAGGAGAGTGGAGGGAACTCTAGGCAAGCTCCTCGGAGTTTCGCTGGACCTAAGGCCTCCGCTACGAGAAGGCGCAAACTACAACGAAAACTGAAAACTAGCATAGTCCTCAGCCCTCTTTTATAGATCAAGAGGGGAGGAGGGTCACATGAGAAACATGTGAGGTCGTTAGAGACGCCAACCACCCCAAAACTAACTAAAGGAGGGTCAAGATGCCCTCTAACTACCCTAAAGCAGCGGTTACCAACTATTCTATGACAGATTCTGGGTGGGGCGCGAGGCGTCGAGTGGAAGAGTCATCTATGTGGTCGGTGTCCGGACCCAAGTGGCCCTACACCATCTCCGAACAAGTTGCCATGAAGCAGCAGAATTTGCTGATGGTGGTCATGATTTGAGGTCCAAAACCCACTGAGGCGGGCACGGCTTGGCCGTGTTCTTCGTCACGGTCGTGTTCTTCATCTGGAATCTGCACAAAGGTGGGCATGGCTAGCGGCACGGGCGTGTCGTGGGCCGTGCTGGCGTCCGCGTTTCTTCTCGATCATGTCACGGTTGTGCCAGCCGTCATGGCCTGGCCGTGTTCAGGGTGGTAGAAGGGTTTCTGAGCTGAAATTTGGTGGGTGTCTTCCTCAGATTCTGGGGAGTCTTCCCAAGCATATTCCAAAGAGAGGTGGCCTTCCCCAGTGGCGTCTATGACTCCGTCAAGTATCCGGGGGGGAAGAATTCTCCTCCGAAGAATAGAGTGGAGAACCGACGGTGGAGGGGGCGCCGGTGTGGAGAGGCGCATGATAAGGCAGGAGGTCTGCAATGTTGAAGATAGGGCTGAGGTGGGAGTCCGCCAGGAGGTCAAGGACGTAAGCATTGGTGCCAAGTCATCGTAGGATCGTGTAGGGGCTGGCACAACGTGCATGCAACTTCCAATTGGCTCGCGACTTCAAACGCTCAGGGTGGAGACGCACCAAAACAAGCTCACCAATCTGAAAATGTCGTGGCCTACGATGCACATTGGCCTCAGCCGCATACCAGGTGTTGCTCAAGAAAATCCGACTGCGAATTTCATCGTGTAAACCCGCAAGATGTGATGCAAATGCATATGCGGACTCATGAATAGAGGGGGGAGGAGGGACGTTATGCATGTCAATTGGCTTCCTAGGTTGATGCCCGAGGACGACCTGGAAAGGACTTAACTCAGTCGAGCGGTGTGATGCGTTGTTATACGCGAACTCCGCGATTAGAAGGTGATCAGCCCAATGGAGCGGGAAGTCGTCAGCTAAGCACCGCAGGAGGTTACCCAAGTTCCTATTCACCACCTAGGTTTAACCGTCCATCTGCGGATGGTACATCAATGAGAACTTGAGAGTGGTCCCAAGGAGGGCCCACAGTGACTTCCAAAAGTGACCGACGAACCGGGTGTCACGGTCGGACCGACAAACCGGGTGTCGTAGTCGGATACAGTGGTGAGGGGGAGGCCATGGAGTCGAACAATTTCGCGAACGAAGATGTGCGCAATGTGGGAAGCATCGGCCGTCCTAGAACAAGGCACAAAATGTGCCATCTTGGAGAAGCGTTCCTCCACGACAACAAAGATGGAGTCATGGTGCGAGGTCGTGGGGGGAAGGCCGACGACGAAGTCCACGCTAATGTCCAGCCAAGGACGCCGAGGAACGGGGAGTGGGGTGTAGAGGCCGGTGTTAGCAGGACGGGGTTTGGCACGTGCCACAGTGGCGAACGACCCTATCGACATCCTTACAAAGAGTGGGCCAAAAGAAGGGCTCTTCCGCCAAAGCTAGGGTCTTATCACGGCCGTGGTGCCCAGTGGCACCGCCCGTGTGCAGCTCGAGTAGGAGGTGCTCACGGAGAGAGGACCGGGGAACACACAAGCAGTTACCGTACACAAGGTAACCCTCATGGACGCGGTAAGGCAGGTCCAGGGGATCATCGGCAAGGAGCCAGGCGAAGGTCGAGCCAAAATCAGGGCAGTCGGCGTACTCATTGCGGATGTGGGGAACAGCGGGGATGGACGTGGACAGGACACACAGAAGCGAACAGACACGGCTAAGGGCATCGGCCACAACATTCTCCTTCCCAGCCTTGTGGGTGATCACGAAGGTGTACTGCTAGAGAAACTCGACCCACTTAGCATGGCGAGGGACAAGCTTCTTTTGGGAGTTCAGGAAAGAAAGGGCTTGGTGATCACTGAAAAGGTCGAACTCCTTGTGAAGGAGGTAATGACGCCATTGGCGAAGAGACTGCACAATGGCGTAAAACTCCTTGTCATAGGTAGAGTATCGTTGTCGTGCATCATTCAGCTTTTCACTGAAGAAGGCGACCAGGTGCCCTTCTTGGCTAAGGGTACCTCCGATGCCGGTGCCGTAGGCATCACAGGCAACCTCAAAGACTTTAGAAAAGTCAGGGAGAAGAAGGACCGGGGCATAGGTCACGATGTCCTTGAGGGCTGAGAAAGCGCGGCTCACCGCGGGTGTCCAACAGAAGGATTCGTTCTTGGTGCAGGCCGTCATGGGGGACGCGATGGTGCTGAACCCCTTTATGAAACGGCTATAGAAGGCGGCGAGGCCGAGAAAGCTACGGACCTCGGTAACGGATTTAGGGATGGGCCATTGACGGATGGCTTCGACTTTGGCGGGGTCGACCATGAGTCCCTGGTCCGAGACGATGAACCTGAGGAACGGAACTTGAGATTCGAGGAACGAACACTTCTTCGCGTTGAGGAATAGGCGTTCCTTACGGAGAATCTCAAAGGTCAGGCGCAAGTGCTCAAGGTGGTCAGCGCGGGTGTGGCTATAGATGAGAATGTTGTCAAAGTAGATGACAAGGAACTTGCCCATGTATGGGCGGAGGACCTGGCTCATGAGGCGCATGAATGTGGAAGGCGCGTTGGTAAGCCCGAAGGGCATAACCAGCCACTCGTAGAGGCCGTCCTTTGTGTTAAAGGTTGTCTTCCACTCGTCGCCTTCACGGATGCGGACTTGATGGTAGCCACTCCGAAGGTCCAGCTTGCTAAACCAGCAAGCACCGGAGATGAGATCTAACATGTCATCCAAATTCGAAATGGGAAAGCGGTACTTGACGGTAATGCGATTGATCGCGCGGCAATCAATACACATCCACCAAGAGCCGTCCTTCTTGGGTGTAAGAAGCGCAGGAACGGCACAAGGAATGAGGCTCTCACGAATGAAGCCTTTGGACAGAAGGTCATCCACCAGCCATTTGAGCTCCGTGTGCTCGGTCGGGTTGAGACGGTGGTGGGGCAGGTTAGGCAACGACGCACCGGGGACGAGGTCAATGACATGTTAGATGTCACGATCCGGGGGCAAACCGATGGGGAGATCCACGGGGGAGATGTCGGCGAAATCCTCTAATAGGGCAGTGACCTCCGCCGGCTAAGGGGCCGGCGGCAGGAGAGTAGGGGAGACCTCGCGGACCATGAGGGCATAGACCACATTGGTCTCATGGGCCTCTTGGACAAGGGTGGTAGGGCGAACCAAGACGACTGCCTTAGGCACAGGCGGGGCAGGAGGCAAGGGCGTGATGACGCCCTTGGACGTGGACGCTCGCAATTCCTTAGGCGGGGCTGGGGTCAAGTAGATCTTACGTCCCCCATGGTGGAAGACATAAGTGCTGGAACGGGTGTAGTGGATCATGTCGCGGTCGTAGAGCCAAGGCCGACCCAAGAGGACATGGGCGACATCCATGGAAGCGACGTCGCACCACACCTTCTCCGAGTAGTCACCAAAGTAAATGGGGACCTGACACCAGTGGGTGATAGGTAGGCTGGAAGTGTCAACCCACGCGATTGAGTAAAGTCAAGGGTGCGGCTCAAGGGGGAGACCGAAACGGGTGATGGCCATCCGAGAGACGATGTTAAGGCTGCTACCGCCATCAATCACGATCTTGCACGAGTGCCCGTTACACTTAATGTAAGTGTAAAAGATGCTCGTACGCTTCCAATCCTCCGACGGAGGGGGACTGTGGACACGGGTGCATTGAACGACCGCCATAGTGTGGCATGGGCTAGAATCATCATCGGTGTAACACTGTGGGCCGACCTCTTGGGCCGCAGGTGGGCCGCAAGGAGTGGGGGCATGTGGGTCGCGTCGCTCAGGTGCAATATGCAAAGAGCGGCGGGGACAGTCCAGGTTGAAGTGACTGGTCTGGTTGTAGTGGCGACAAGGACCCGGAGGGACGACGGCAGCGGGTGCCTTACCCTTGTCCTCCCAAGTCAAACAAGGCGAGGGTGCCTCTCGTGGTGCATCCCGAGGGGGTCGGCGAGGACCGGCATGGTTAGGACGTGGTGGTGCCTCGAAGCGAGGAGGAGGGGTAGGCGCCGGAGGCGTATAAATAGGACGGCGAGCAGAAAGAGGCTCTGCACGCGGGGCGCGCAAACGGAGGTCCTACTCGACCTCGCGAGCATGGTGGAGGACAAGGAGGATCGTGTCAAGGCTGTATGTGGGTAAAGCGCGCCGAATCTCCTCGCGGAGTCCATTGCAGAATCGAGAAAGGGTAAAGGCGGGATCCTCCTTAAGGTTGCAGCGTATGCTGAGCTCGTCGAAATGAGTGTGGTACGCATCGACGGTGTCGGACCCTTGGGAGATTACGGAGTATGAGTCGAGGAGGCACAGCCTATAGGTAGGGGGCACGTACTTCTCCTTAAGCCGGTAGCACATTTCCTCCCTTCGCGTAATGGGGGGAAGGTGCTGGTCTACTAATTGGCGCTCCACGTTCGTCCAATACAACCGAGCAGGGCCAGTTAGCAAAAGAAGGACGTAGCTGACTTTAAGGTGTTCGGACATGGCGCTCCACTCAAAGTAGTTATCGATAGCGGTAGCCTAATCGAGGAAGACATGGGGGTCAAGACTACCATTGAAAATCGGGGGGTCAATGCGCGTGAGTCGGCGGACCTCGTCGTCTTCTCGACTACGTGGGGCAGGGCAACATGGATGAGGAGCGTCCTCGGCCCATGCGGACTCATCGGCGAAGGGGTCAAAGTGGGGTGACTCATTGGCGCGCATACACAGCGGGGCCAACGGAGGTGGGTCACTAAGTGAAGGTTGTCCCTCAACGGGTTTAGCACGGAGTTCCATGACCTGGTCCGTCAAGTCATGGACCGACGCCATAAGGCACTGAAACATGGCTTCCATCGCTTCTATACGCGTGGACAGCGACTCAACTGACTCTACCCTAGGCAGAGTACTTTCTTCGGTCGTAGCGGGCACTTGGGTAGGGGGTTGCTGATAAGGGGCTCCTAATCTAGTGGTCATGGTGCAGGAAATGCAAATGAATGCTGAAAAGAAACCCAAAAAAGCCGAATGAGATGCAACAGAAGATCGGCGAAGCTAGACAAGAGTTAGCTTCAACCTCCCTCTGATACCAAAATCTGACGCAGCGGATGTGTAGGAGGGTTCCTTAAAGCAATACTCTACGGTGGGGGGACTATGATGCGTAAATCCGAGAGAGGGTCTTGAGACGAGGGAGAAAGAAACACGTGCAGTCGGTGAAAACCCACGGAGAAAATCGATGGAAATAGCGTGAGATATAACTTGAGCAACACTCAGAGCGAAAAGAAACCACGGATCGGATTTCTAATGGAAACTATTCACCTCGGTCGCTTAGCCAATTTTCTGTTGCAAGCACACGCGCACGGATTCTTCACGATGCTACGGTAACTGGTCACTCTAGCTCGCCAAGACGCAAACACAGCGGGGTGAAAATGCAAAGGACCCGGCGCCCTAGCGGGGTTCGCTGGGTGTTTTGATTGAAAGCAGGAAATCAACGTACAGAGGAGAGTCGAGGGAACTCTAGGCGAGCTCCTTGAAGTTTCACTGGACCTAAGGCCTCCGCTACGAGAAGGCGCAAACTACAACGAAAACTAAAAACTAGCATAGTCCTCAGCCCTCTTTTATAGATCAAGAGGGGAGGAGGGTCACATGAGAAACCCGTGTTGGGGTCGAGCAGGTTTCACAGTAGCGCCGTAAAGAGTATCACGGGCCGTGATTTGAGGTCCAAAACCCACAGAGGCGGGCACGGCTGGACGTTGAGCGCATCGTGCACCATTGTGGCATCTGCCAAATGGCCAGACCCAGACTTGCAAACACCGGCCACTACACTCCATTGCCGGTTGCTGAGGGTCCATGGCATGACCTCAGCATGGACTTCATCCTCGGGTTATCTCGGACCGCATCCCGATTTGACTCCGTATATGTGGTTGTAGACTGGTTTTCAAAGATGGCCCATTTCATCCCTTGCTCACGCACCACGGATGCGTCCCACGTGGCGCATCTTTCCTTCAAAAAGATTGTCCGTCTCCATGGCCTACCCTCCTCCATCATGTCTGACCATGACACCCGGTTCGTGAGCCATTTTTGGCACTCACTTTGGGCCCTCATGGGCTCTACCTTAAAATTTTCCACCGCCTACCACCCCCAAACTGATGGGCAAACTGAGGTGATTAATCGTAGTTTGGGTAACTTGTTCCGGTGCCTTATCGGTGATCATCCAAGTTCTTGGGACACCATTCTCCCCATGGCAGAATTCGCAAATAACCGCGCAGCTAATAGGTCTATGAGTCTTAGTCCCTTCCAGATTGTTACAGGCCGTCGGCCCTGCAAACCCAATGACCTGCATGACCTACCCATGGAGTCCCACTTGTCTGAGCATGCATACTCATTTTCCCAGCATGTAGCTAGTTTACATGAGAAAGTTTGACATCGTATCTTTTTGGGCAACACTCACAATGTGATGAAGACCAACGCGCACCGTAGGCCACATCTTTTTTCGGTGGGTGAGTTGGTAAGGGTGCATATCCACCCCGAGAGAGTGTCAACCAGGACTCATTTTAAAGCTCCAGCTACGCTACATGGGCCTTATGCGGTGGTACGGCAGATCGGCTCCAACACCTATATACTGGACCTATCAGAGGACATGGGAATCAACCCCGTCTTCAACATGGCAGATCTCCTTCCATTCTACAGCCCATTAGAGGAGCATTTGGACACCAACAAGCCTCTTCCCCCTAGTTCTCCAGAGAAGATAGACCGAGGAACTCTTCCAACGCGGGGGGAGGGGGGGAGGGGGGGAGTTGATGCAGGAGAAGACAACACAGAAGAAAGGAAAATCTAGTCTAGAAGGTGACCCAAAAATTTTCCGGCGAACAAAGTCACGGACGTGGAAAAAGTCACGGCCAGACCGAGGAAGTTTCTGTCCATTCTAGCACCCTTGAAAAAAATGGTGATTTTCGACACGAACAAAGTCATGGCTGTGGAAAAAGTCATGGCCAGACCGAGGAAGTTTCTGCCCATTCTAACACACTTGAAAAAAATGGTGATTCTCAGTGCGAACGAAGTCACAGCCATGTAAAAAGTCACGGCCAGACCGGGGAAGTTTCTATCCATTCCAGCACACTTGAAAAAAATGGTGATTTTTGGCACGAACAAAGTCACGGCCGTGGAAAAAAGTCACGGCCAGACCAAGGAAGTTTCTGTCCATTCTAGCACCCTTGAAAAAAATGGTGATTTTCGGCGCGAACAAAGTCACGGCCGTGGAAAAAGTCATGGCCAGACCGAGGAAGTTTCTGCCCATTCTAACACACTTGAAAAAATGGTTATTCTCAACGCGAACGAAATCACAGCCATGTAAAAAGTCATGGCCAGACCGAGGAAGTTTTTGTCCATTCTAGCACACTTGAAAAAAATGGCGATTTTTGGTGCGAACAAAGTCACGGCCGTGAAAAAAGTCATGGCCAGACCGAGGAAGTTTCTGTCCATTCCAGCATACTTTGAAAAAAATAGTGATTCTCGGCGCAAACAAACTCACGGCCATGGAAAATATCACGGCTAGATCGAGGAAGTTTCTGCCAATTCCAGCACACCTGATCACGGCCATGGAAAATGTCACGGCTATGCCGTGATCACCCCTGAAGCTGTAGAGTTACCCCGACGATCCCATTTCAACATGCACAACCCACCATACCATGTTCCTCCATCCAAGGTGGATCCAAGGGAGCCTAACAAGGTGGAAATACGGCGTTCCCAAAGCACTTCTCAACCACCGAACCGATTTGTGGGAGTCATCAGCCTATTGTCAATACTTACCGAAGTCCTTCAGCCCAAGGGCGTTGCCAGTCACCCTCCTGAAGGCCCAACTCCAGACAGGCCTCGCAATCACCTCAGCAACACGGCCCAAGAGCGCACCACTTCGGTAGTGACCCAGCCCGCAACGTCCAAATTCTGCTGCTTCATCGAGGTGTGTTCCGAAGGCGTTTAACTGCCCAGTCTTTGCCGTACGAAGGCAGGAGTACATGTGCCAGCTTTATAGAATATTAGGTAGAAGTTTGTTTTGCTTTGTCTTGTAGTTGCAGCTTGACCACTTTTGTGGCTTACAGGGGTAGGAAGTGGTTAGGATTTTCTAGCTTTTCTACTTTGTCTTATTTCCTCCCCTCTTGTTCTATAAAAAAAGGAGGCTGGGTTGTTGTGTTCCCCAGTTCTCTTGGTGGTAGAGTACTCCTGGTGTGCCGAGAGCCACCAGTGCGTGTAGAAGTCGAAGTCAGCGCTTCGCCTTCAAAGTTTGTAAGAGTCGAGGTCGGTGCCTCGCCTCCGAAGTGTTTCCTTCCTAATTTTCAAAGAAGTAAAGTAAATCCCACCACCTTTGGTGGGTCAGGTCCGCTTGTCTCTTCACTTCGTTGTGTTTTTTGTTTTTTTTCTCGCTGCGATTTTCTCTCTTGCACGGGTATCCGTACATCAGAGGTGTGGTCGTTCCATTGTTCCTTGGTCTATTTCAGGTACATAAGCATGCGAGCTATGCCCTACGAATCCGTTGACCCCCCATTGCTGCGTGCTGAGCTTAAAATCTACTAAGTGAGTGTGCTAAATGCTAAGAGGTTAGTGAAGTATTTCACTAGTTGAGTGCTAATGGTTTATTCTCACACTCGTGTTGCCCCGATTGAACTCGACGTTGATTTCTTTGTGTTTTCTACTACATTTCCAAAAATGCTTTTCACTTCCCTCGTCTAAAGACCCTCTTCCGTTTTCACGTGTATTGTGTAACACCTTAGAGTACAGCTTTAAGGACCATCCCACCTATTGTAGCTCCATCACATGCCCGCGACTTTATCATGACTTGGTCATTGTCCTCTTTGGCTGACCTTTGCGCATAGTTGTTATGGCCATGACCACAGTCACAGCTCTATCGTGATTCTCTCGACGAGATTTCTTCATTCAGCTTTGTAAAAATCCCGTTCAAGATTTCCATCATGACCTGGTCGTGATTGCCTCGTAAAAATTCTGCATCTGCATTTATGGTCATGACTACGGTCACAACACTACGTGATATTCTCGTAGAAATTTCTGCACATATGTCACAGTCAAGATTTTCATCATCACTCGGTCGTGATTCTCTCACAAAATTATGGTGCTATTTATTACCCCTGTGATTTCAGTCATAGGTCAGCCGTAATGGTCTCGTCAAATTTTTTGCATTTTGTCTTCGAGAAATCCCGGTCAAGATTTTCATCATGACTTGGTCGTTATCTCCTCGGCAAAGTTTTTGCACAGATTTTATGGTCGTGACCACAGTCACAGCTCAACCGTTAAGCTTTCGGCGAAATTTCTGTGTTGGCTCAGTGATAATCACGGTGAAGATTTTCATCATGACCCGCTCGTGATTTCTGGAAAAATGACCGAAAATGCCTATCTTCCTTGGATTTGTTGGGGGATATACTTGTATCATCTAAAACAAGCAGAAACATCAATAACCATAGCAAAATAAATAGGAATATATGAAAACCAAAATGACAAACAATGTAAGTAATAAAAGGGCACAATAAGGCCAACATAACACTCCCAAAAACAACTACAAACTGAATGCCAATGCTGGGAATAAATAAGTGAGCAAAGGATGAGCTTGGGCTCCCTCCCAAGAGAGCTAATTTAAGGTCATCAGCTTGACCATAGCCTGTGTCATCCCGGTAAGTGAGGGTCAGCGAAAGTCATAGTAGCTTGCTCTTTGGTGTAGCCAACATAAGGCTATGCATTTAGCATGAAAGGGCTTCCTGTGCTCTTCAAGAACTGAAGATACTAGTCCATTATAGAGTTGCATGATGAGTTGAAAGTTACTGTATATGGAGAAAAGTGTTTTGGCATCATGTCGATAGACTGTGGATTGGAAACTTTAACCGGAATGTTGTGATTTGCTGCTAAAAGTGCAGAATGGAGGAACTGCATAGCTATAAGGTTATCATCATTATCAGATCTCAGAACTTTGAAGCAGAGTAGATCAGAAACTATTATTATGAGGAAGGCCAAATCCGAAATAGATAGAAGTAGGGTTTTCAAAATTGAACAATGTCCCCTAATATCATTCCAAGATATAACAAAATAATCAGATCAACAGGGATTTCATACCAATCATCAAGAAAACTCATCAAAACATATTAATATAACTAAACTACACAAACCATGAAAGCAACCAAAATAAACAAGGAAAAATGCTGGAAATAAAATAAACTAGAGTAACATGCTTCAGTTGCCTCCCAAGAAGCGTTAATTTAAGGTCTTTAGCTTGACCAATATTTGAATATCATGGTGCATGGTGTTGCTAGTGGGTCACTAGCATAGTAAAGTGCATATAGTCTCCTGCCTTTTGCCATCCTGAAAGAATTCCCACCAAAATAAATATCACATGTTTCAATAGCAAGTTGATCACTATAATATTAAACATCCTCAGTCTTGGGATAGATTCAAATTCAAATTTCAGATTTTTCACTTATCTCAAGGTTAATTGTAACAGCCCGTTATCTTAACCCCAAACTAATGACACAATTCATGAACGGTACAGGATGTTTCATATAAGATCGATCATATGCTAGGTAAAACCGAGTTCAAGAAAACACGATCTGAAAAATTTCCATAAATCCATACATACAAATTCACAAAACACAAATCTCATAAATCACATAAAGGTACCTGCCACCACGCAATCCTTGCACTAGACATATGCAAGGCAACAGTTATATCAAATCCGATGGCATAAATACGATTCGATTCGAAATTCAAAGCAAAGCCACAAAGTCGATTTTATAAACTCATACCAAACACCGAAACCAGGCTGGAGCCCGCGGTGACACAAAAATTCAAACTCATTAACAGCCACAATCTGGCATCATAGGTTCACATAGATTCACATAGTTCACATCATTCATATAGTTCATATAACTCATATAGTTCGGCAGCATATGTTCACATAATTCATATATTAAGGCCACAACCGGCATCATAAGTTCGTTAAGCATAAATCACAATATCCATATAATGCTAACTGCGCCCCTGCTCTACACCTGAAAATAATGAGGGGTGAGCTACACAGCCCAGTGAGTGGATAGTCTAAATCGACCATCCAGAACATACATTCAAAAATATAGGCAGATTATTTTAAAAATCTTTAACAGGAACATTATGTCAACATATAACAAAATAAAGAAACAGAAGTCATATAGACGGTCAGATGTACACACTAGCATATAACAAACTCAGGTTCTAGAGCTTTACTCTAAACCAATTAAACACATATATTCTAAACCAACTAAACACACCATACTTAATTAACCTAGTTGTCCAGCATAATCAGTAGTGACCAATATGGTCTAACCCGGCTTGGCCAAAGCACTGGGAGCTGCAAAATCTCGTGCAACACATAAACATGGATAGTGAGTAGAATCAAGAGGTGGCCCCCGCCAGGTCACGACGTGGCACTTTGCTCTATCACCCCATAACACATCGATGGATTGTGTGTAGATTCAAGAGGTGGCCCCCGTCAGGTCATGACGTGGCACTTTGCTCTACGACACCCCATATCACAAAATGAGAGTGATGACATCAAGAGGTGGCCCCTGTCTGATCAAGACATGGCACTTTGCGTCTTATATCACCCCATAACATAAAAGAGTAATGACATCAAGAGGTGGCCCCTGTCCGACCAAGACATGGCACTTTGCGTCAAAACCCGTTCTCCCAAAAGGTTCCTACTGGACAACAAATATATCTTATTTCATATTTCACAAAGGTGGACTCCTAAGTGTCAACTAGACTCTAGGATAGTCATCACAAAATCATATCGGGCAGGCTGAACATCAACCCCCATCACAATAATCATAATAGGCAGGCTGAACATCAACCTCCTCACATATCAAATACAGGGCTGAAATTCAAACCCTTAACATATCACATAAGGACTATCCAATGAGTACCCGGTTACACTTAGCCATAGTCCTAACCATCACATATCACATAATATCCGAATTCACATAACTACATAATTTTCATAAGTCACATAACCACATAATATTCCAAATTCACATAACCCGTTACATAACACATATTATTCCAAATTCACATCACCTATCACATAACACATATTATTCCAAAAATCTCATAACATATCACATAATATTTCATATTCAAATAGTGTAGTCCTTAGATTTCATGCTAATTAGTTCAGTCAAAACTTGCTATGTTATCACTCACATTTCTCAAACAATTTCTCAACATAGTCCTAAGTATATAACCATATACTTATAAAATCAACTTAAAATTTTCAAACAATTTCTCAAACAATTTCTCAAACAACTACCACATACATGTTAACTAAAAACATCAAATTCGGCTTCCATACATATTATCAAGATTTCGGTTTAACTACAATTAACAAGGTTTCGGTTTTCATACATGCTACAAAAATCATTGATTTAATGTTACCAAAATTGATTTCGGTTTAACTATAATTAACAAGAATTTCATACTCAAAATTCAATGATTTAATGCTACCAAAATTCCTACAAAAATACCTTAAATTTCATACAAATTTTCGGTTAAATAATCATCATATAATCACCATTGAAAAATTCGGTTTTCATGATATAATCAACTTTACAAAATTCGGTTTTCATGATATAATCAACTTTACAAAATTCGGTTTTCATCATGGTGAAGTCTTGAATTTCGGTTTTAGCATGGTAAGATTTCCAACAAGCAAATATATCATCTAACACATCAATTAACACAAACAAATAGATAGAAATCGATTAGACACCCCACTCACCTCTTAACCGTGAATACCAAGGTGAAAACTCTCCAAAAACAATTCGTCTAAGGCTTGAAGTTCTACCAAGAATCGCCACCAAAGGAAGGAAACACCTCCAACACCAAAGACTCCAAGAGAGAAGGAAGATGAAGAAGAAGATCGCCCAAGGTTTCAAGAATCGCCAACTCTTCAAGCCGCCACCTTAATTTTTCTCCAAGCTAAAGAAAAACGCCAAAATCTCCACCCTAGCCGATATTACCACTTAAACTTTGGGTTTTTAAATTTTAAACCCATTAATCAATTAATTCAAATAGGGTTTAACCCATTTAACTAATAATTTCGAATTTTAAATCTAATTATTGCAAACCCAATAACCCATGGTTTAAGTGAAAATCCAATATGAATTTAAATTAACATCCAATTAATTAATTCACTTAAGCGCAAATCCAATAAGGATTTAATTAATATCCAATAAGGTCTAATTAATTAACTAATAATTTACAACCCATAAATCCTAATTAAATTATCATGAACAACCAATGATAATTTATCATAAATTAACAACCAATAATCAAATAAATAATCTCTAATTAATTTACAATAAATTAACAACCAAAAATCTCTAGTTAATTAACTATTAACAACCAATACATAGAAAAATATCACAATCAATAATTTTATTTAAATCCAAATAATGCTTACCAGGACTTAAGATCCTTGGATCTTACATCCCTCCCTCCTTATAAAGCTTTAGTCCTCTAAAGCTCAGCATCCATATCATCAAAGAGATAAGCATAAAATTTCCTCATATCAGCTTCAGTCTCCCAAGTTGCCTCCTCAACTGACTGATTTCCCCAGATAACCTTTACCAAAGGTATAGTCTTGTTCCTCAGAACTTTATCCTTTCTATCCACAATCCGAAGAGGTCTTTCCTCAAAAGTCAAATCACTCTGAATCTGAAGAGGTTCCAATTCCAATACATGAGATGGATCAGGATGATATTTCCTCAAAGCAGAGACATGGAATACATTATGCACATGATCCAAAGCAGGAGGTAAAGCTAACCGGTAAGCCACTGGACCAATTCTCTCAATAATGTCAAAAGGTCCTACAAACCTAGGGCTCAACTTACCCTTTTTGCCAAACCTCATAACACCCTTAGTAGGTGACACCTTCAAGAACACATGATCCCCTACCATAAACTCCAAGGAACGACGACGGTCATCAGCATAACTCTTCTGTCTGTCCCGAGCAATTTTCAGTTTATCCCGGATCTCTCTGACCTTATCAGTAGTCTCCTGTACTGCATCAGATCTCAAAATCATTCTGTCACCAGTTTCCTCCCAACACAAGGGAGTCCTACACCTTCTCCCATACAAAGCCTCATAAGGAGCCATCTGAATACTGGAGTGGAAGCTATTATTATAAGTGAACTCTATCAAAGATAGATCCCGGTTCCACTCAGAACTCCAATCAACCACATAAGCTCTCAATAAGTCTCCTAGAGTCTGTATAGTACGCTCCGTCTGGCCATCAGACTGAGGATGGTATGCTGTACTAAAACTCAACTTAGTACCCAAACCCTCCTGTAAGCTCTTCCAAAATCTGGACAAAAACCGAGAGTCCCTATCAGACACAATATCAACAGGAACTCCATGCAGTCTGACTATCTCATCAATGTACAATCTGGCCAGTCTCTCTAAAGAATAAGTCATCTTGATCGGAAGAAAATGGGCTGATTTAGTGAGTCTATCAACAATCACCCAAATAGCATCATGACCCAATCTGGTTCTGGGCAAACCACATACAAAATCCATACTGATGCATTCCCACTTCCACTCAGGAATAGGAAGGGGCTGCAACAAACCACCAGGCTTCTGGTGTTCAGCCTTTACAGTCTGACAGGTTAAACACCTAGAGACAAAATCATATACCTCTTTCTTCATGCCCGGCCACCAAAAATTTTTCTTGAGGTCCTGATACATTTTAGTCACGCCAGGATGTAGAGAATATTTGGAGTTATGGCTGTCCTCCAATATTTCTTTCCTCAAGCTCGGTTCCTCAGGGACACATACCCTTCCACGAAACTGAAGAATACCATCATCAGACAGGCTAAAATCCTGAACTGCTCCATCAACCAGACTATCCCTGATCTGAACTAATCTCGGATCCACAGACTGCTGATCTCTGATCTTCTGCAACAAAGCAGACTGTACTCTGAGAAAAGCTACATAACCAGTCTGAACTCTAGGAGAAACACTGATCCTGAGATCGCTGAACTCCTGCAGTAACCGCCACTCACTGACTCGTAAAGCAGCTACTGAAGTAACTGGATGTCTGCTCAGAGCATCCGCCACTACATTGGCCTTTCCAGCCTGATACTGAATAGAGAAGTCATAGTCTTTGATCAACTCCATCCATCTTCTCTGTCTCATGTTCAACTCCTTCTGAGTGAAGATATACTTGAGACTCTGGTGATCAGTGAACAGATCAAACTCCTGACCCAACAAATAGTGACGCCATATCTTCAAAGCAAAGACTACGGCCGCCAACTCTAAATCATGAGTAGGGTAGTTCAATTCATACTCTTTCAGTTGTCTCGAAGCATAGGCTACTACAGAACCCTTCTGCATCAAAACACAACCCAACCCTTTGCCTGAAGCATCCGTATAAACAGTAAACCTTTCCCCATCACTAGGAATAATGAGGATTGGTGTACTAGTCAACCTCCTTTTCAGCTCTTGAAAGTTCTCTTCACACTTATCATCCCAAATAAACTTAGCCTCCTTTCTGGTTAATTTAGTTAAAGGACTCGCCAGTTTGGAGAATCCCTCAACAAACCTCCGGTAGTAACCTGCTAATCCCAGGAAACTTCTGATCTCAGTAGCACTAGTCGGTCTTCCCCAATCAAGGATGGCTTGCACTTTAACTGGGTCCACAGACACCCCCTGACCAGAAATCACATGTCCAAGGAAACTGATCTTCTCTAGCCAGAACTCACACTTACTAGCCTTGGCATATAACCGGTTCTTCCTCAGAACCTCCAGCACTCTGCGCAAGTCTCTGACATGATCTGAAGTAGTCCGTGAGTATACCAAAATATCGTCTATAAAGACTACCACACAAGAGTCAAGCAATTCATGGAATACCCTGTTCATCAAATCCATGAAAACAGCAGGTGCATTCGTCAGTCCAAAAGGCATAACTAGAAATTCAAAATGCCCATACCTGGTCCTGAAAGCAGTCTTAAATATATCCTCATCCTTGACTCTAAGCTGATAATACCCTGATCTCAGATCAATCTTAGAGAACACTGTCGCTCCCTGTAATTGATCAAATAGATCATCAATTCTGGGAAGAGGATACTTATTCTTGATAGTCACTTGGTTCAATTGCCTGTAGTCTATACACATCCTCAGGGTTCCATCTTTCTTCTTCACAAATAGCACTGGCGCTCCCCAGGGAGAAGCACTAGGCCGGATATACCCTTTCTCTAGCAATTCCTCCAGTTGTTTCTTAAGCTCGGCCAGCTCTGAGGTAGCCATGCGATAAGGAGCTCTGGAGATAGGTGCCGTACCTGGCGCCAACTCAATGCCAAACTCCACTTCTCTAATCGGTGGCAAGCCTGAAAATTCTTCAGAGAACACATCAGGAAATTCTTTCACCACCGCCATCTGAGTCAAATCAGAAGTAGAATCATCCTGCACCTTAACATGCGCAAGATAACCCTTGCATCCACTAGCCAGTAATTTCCTGGCCTGCAGGAAAGATATCACATGCGGTCCTTGGTCTGACACTAGACCTCTCACAAAAAGCCGATTCCCATCTAGCAGATTTAAAGTGATTGCTTTCTCAAAGCAATCCACAGAGGCATGATGGGAGGACAACCAATCCATACCTAGGATGACATCATAGTCTTGCATGTCTAGGAGGATTAAATCCACTAGAAACTCATAACCCTCTACATGTACCACACAATCAGCACACACAGTGTCTGTAGACAATGACTTTCCTAAGGGAGTACTGACAGACACAACATAATCTAGCATCTTAGGTACAACAGGTAAACATGCAGCAAATCTAACAGATACAAAAGACAGATTTGCACCAGGATCAAATAAGATACGAGCTAACTGATCAAATACAAATAAGGTACCTTCCACAACGGATCGGGAAGCTCGTGTATCCTTCTCAGCCACAGCATAAACTCTAGTCTGGACTGTAGGCTTATCTGCGCCTCTAGGCTGTATCTCAGGCTCTTTGCAGTCCCTGACCATGTGCCCAGGTTTCTTACACCGGAAGCACACGCCATTCTTCTTATGACAGTCTTTCACTAGGTGTCCCTTGAGCCCACAATAGCTACAAGTCCGATCCTCTGTGATACTGTTTCTTACATCCCTGGCATCCCTGAACTGCTGCGGTGCATCCCTGGACTGCTGCGGTGCCTTGTAAGAGTAAGGCTTATACCTGCTCTTCTTGTAGTCCTTATGCTTAGGGTACTTTTTACCCTTGCCGCCACTGCCATACTGAGGAACCGCCGCCTCAGCTGCAGGAACCACTGCCACGGCAACATGAGAACTCCTCTCAGCTATGTATCTCTCAATGGTGCGTGCTCGCCCAACAGTCTCAACATAGGTCTCCAAATGCTGAGCACCAACCTGCTCTCTAATGTCCCATCTGAGACCTCTGAGAAACTTGGTAGCTCTCCTCTTTTCAGTGTTTATAAGGTGAGGAGCATACTTTCCCAATTTCGTGAACTGTAATTCATACTGGTCCACAGTCATATCACCCTGCTCCAGGTGAATGAATTCCACCTCTCGGTCCTCAACCAAGCTATCGGGGAAGTACTTCTCGTTAAATCGAGACAAGAAGTAAGGCCAATCTACGGTCTCATGTCTTTCTTCGGCAAGTCTCACCACGCCCTTCCACCACTCATCTGCGTCAGCACGCATCATATAGGTGGTCAGACATAACTTATCTTCGTCCGAGCACCGCATGACTTGGAAAATCTTTTCCAAGCACAACTGCCAGTTCTCGGCAGTACTGGATTCTGAGCCCCCATAAAAAGAACTAGGACCCAGTTTCTGGAATTCACTCACAAGTGAAGCATAGCGCCTATGAGCGCCCTCCTGAGAGTCATCCCCCACCGCCCGAGTAGTAGTCTGGGGTCTCTCTTGAGTCAACTGCTGCAAGAGCTGCTGTTGCGCCTCTTGATGCTGAGTCTGTTGCTGCTGCAGCATCTGAGCTTGCCTCTCTATCATGGCACCTTGTTGCTGTACCATGCCAGTTAGAGCCTCAATAGTTCTCGTGAGATTCGGGGTCTGCTCGCCCTCATCACTAGCATTTCCTCTGGTTCGCACCATCTTAAATGCCTACACACACATATCATAGTCAGGAAAACAATCATAAACCTAACAGGTGTCTAGCAATACACAAACATGTTTTCCCCCAAACTAAGTTTTAGCTAGCCAACTGCTCTGATACCATTCTGTAACAGCCCGTTATCTTAACCCCAAACTAATGACACAATTCATGAACGGTACAGGATGTTTCATATAAGATCGATCATATGCTAGGTAAAACCGAGTTCAAGAAAACACGATCTGAAAAATTTCCATAAATCCATACATACAAATTCACAAAACACAAATCTCATAAATCACATAAAGGTACCTGCCACCACGCAATCCTTGCACTAGACATATGCAAGGCAACAGTTATATCAAATCCGATGGCATAAATACGATTCGATTCGAAATTCAAAGCAAAGCCACAAAGTCGATTTTATAAACTCATACCAAACACCGAAACCAGGCTGGAGCCCGCGGTGACACAAAAATTCAAACTCATTAACAGCCACAATCTGGCATCATAGGTTCACATAGATTCACATAGTTCACATCATTCATATAGTTCATATAACTCATATAGTTCGGCAGCATATGTTCACATAATTCATATATTAAGGCCACAACCGGCATCATAAGTTCGTTAAGCATAAATCACAATATCCATATAATGCTAACTGCGCCCCTGCTCTACACCTGAAAATAATGAGGGGTGAGCTACACAGCCCAGTGAGTGGATAGTCTAAATCGACCATCCAGAACATACATTCAAAAATATAGGCAGATTATTTTAAAAATCTTTAACAGGAACATTATGTCAACATATAACAAAATAAAGAAACAGAAGTCATATAGACGGTCAGATGTACACACTAGCATATAACAAACTCAGGTTCTAGAGCTTTACTCTAAACCAATTAAACACATATATTCTAAACCAACTAAACACACCATACTTAATTAACCTAGTTGTCCAGCATAATCAGTAGTGACCAATATGGTCTAACCCGGCTTGGCCAAAGCACTGGGAGCTGCAAAATCTCGTGCAACACATAAACATGGATAGTGAGTAGAATCAAGAGGTGGCCCCCGCCAGGTCACGACGTGGCACTTTGCTCTATCACCCCATAACACATCGATGGATTGTGTGTAGATTCAAGAGGTGGCCCCCGTCAGGTCATGACGTGGCACTTTGCTCTACGACACCCCATATCACAAAATGAGAGTGATGACATCAAGAGGTGGCCCCTGTCTGATCAAGACATGGCACTTTGCGTCTTATATCACCCCATAACATAAAAGAGTAATGACATCAAGAGGTGGCCCCTGTCCGACCAAGACATGGCACTTTGCGTCAAAACCCGTTCTCCCAAAAGGTTCCTACTGGACAACAAACATATCTTATTTCATATTTCACAAAGGTGGACTCCTAAGTGTCAACTAGACTCTAGGATAGTCATCACAAAATCATATCGGGCAGGCTGAACATCAACCCCCATCACAATAATCATAATAGGCAGGCTGAACATCAACCTCCTCACATATCAAATACAGGGCTGAAATTCAAACCCTTAACATATCACATAAGGACTATCCAATGAGTACCCGGTTACACTTAGCCATAGTCCTAACCATCACATATCACATAATATCCGAATTCACATAACTACATAATTTTCATAAGTCACATAACCACATAATATTCCAAATTCACATAACCCGTTACATAACACATATTATTCCAAATTCACATCACCTATCACATAACACATATTATTCCAAAAATCTCATAACATATCACATAATATTTCATATTCAAATAGTGTAGTCCTTAGATTTCATGCTAATTAGTTCAGTCAAAACTTGCTATGTTATCACTCACATTTCTCAAACAATTTCTCAACATAGTCCTAAGTATATAACCATATACTTATAAAATCAACTTAAAATTTTCAAACAATTTCTCAAACAATTTCTCAAACAACTACCACATACATGTTAACTAAAAACATCAAATTCGGCTTCCATACATATTATCAAGATTTCGGTTTAACTACAATTAACAAGGTTTCGGTTTTCATACATGCTACAAAAATCATTGATTTAATGTTACCAAAATTGATTTCGGTTTAACTATAATTAACAAGAATTTCATACTCAAAATTCAATGATTTAATGCTGCCAAAATTCCTACAAAAATACCTTAAATTTCATACAAATTTTCGGTTAAATAATCATCATATAATCACCATTGAAAAATTCGGTTTTCATGATATAATCAACTTTACAAAATTCGGTTTTCATGATATAATCAACTTTACAAAATTCGGTTTTCATCATGGTGAAGTCTTGAATTTCGGTTTTAGCATGGTAAGATTTCCAACAAGCAAATATATCATCTAACACATCAATTAACACAAACAAATAGATAGAAATCGATTAGACACCCCACTCACCTCTTAACCGTGAATACCAAGGTGAAAACCCTCCAAAAACAATTCGTCTAAGGCTTGAAGTTCTACCAAGAATCGCCACCAAAGGAAGGAAACACCTCCAACACCAAAGACTCCAAGAGAGAAGGAAGATGAAGAAGAAGATCGCCCAAGGTTTCAAGAATCGCCAACTCTTCAAGCCGCCACCTTAATTTTTCTCCAAGCTAAAGAAAAACGCCAAAATCTCCACCCTAGCCGATATTACCACTTAAACTTTGGGTTTTTAAATTTTAAACCCATTAATCAATTAATTCAAATAGGGTTTAACCCATTTAACTAATAATTTCGAATTTTAAATCTAATTATTGCAAACCCAATAACCCATGGGTTAAGTGAAAATCCAATATGAATTTAAATTAACATCCAATTAATTAATTCACTTAAGCGCAAATCCAATAAGGATTTAATTAATATCCAATAAGGTCTAATTAATTAACTAATAATTTACAACCCATAAATCCTAATTAAATTATCATGAACAACCAATGATAATTTATCATAAATTAACAACCAATAATCAAATAAATAATCTCTAATTAATTTACAATAAATTAACAACCAAAAATCTCTAGTTAATTAACTATTAACAACCAATACATAGAAAAATATCACAATCAATAATTTTATTTAAATCCAAATAATGCTTACCAGGACTTAAGATCCTTGGATCTTACATTAATGTTGTCAAGTGTCTCAGGTCCTACCTTTCCTGCATCGATAGTTGGATTTAAGTCATCTAGCTGGGAGTTTACTTTGATATCAATTTCAATCACCTCTTCATCGTCATCAATCATGTCAATTGCCAATGGGCATTTATTAATCTACGTGACATGAATTTTTTCAACTACATTGTTCAAGATTTCTTTATTGTAGCATAACCCAAATCGCTTATCAGGTTTTACTTCTATCGAACTTTGGGGGGAAGGAATCAATTATTTATATGGTGGCGGTAAAACACATACTAGTTCCTCTTTGTTAATATTTATGATGCTAGTATTTGATTCTTTCTCATCCAACTTACTCTCCAATTCCCCCTCACCTAACCTGCTGATTTTCACTTGAGACTCCTCTGACTCTCCCATGGGTTCGCCTAAGGTGATGGCTTACTAGGCTTTTTGATTCTCCAATATGTTGCTGGGTGTAGTCAAAGAATCTACCATGAATGTTATCTCTTTGATTGCTTCAATTATACTGTCATTTTGCTTAGTTTGAGTGACAATATAGCTCTCAATCCTAGTTTCTAAATTTGAGTTTTGGGGTTGATCGAATTGCCATTGGTGGAATTCTTCTAATTCTCTAAAATTCATTTGCGGCATAGGGTTTGGGCTGCTCTCGTAAAGTAGTTTGGGCTATTCCCCCAATCCAAATCATAGGTGTCAAAGTTTGGGTCAATGGCAAAGGAATCCCTAATTCGCATTCTTGAGAAAAATGACCTATACATCCACAAATATCACAAGAAGCATAAGGTAACATTGCAGAATTGATATTTGATGAATCAAGCATCATGCTAGAGTATGGATCAATAGAAAATGGAATCCCCAATTGGCATTCATGAGTAGAATAACATGCGCGTCCACAAATATCACACAAAACATAAGGCAACATTTTTTAAAAAAAAATTCAGAAATTTTAGATGATAGGAAGAATTTAGCCACAAGAAATAAAAATTATAGAAAAATAAAAACTATATAAAAAAGTCTAAGTCTAGTGTAGCAAATTTTCAATCTTGTGAATATTGCCAATATTAGTCCCCGACAACGATGGCAAAAACTTGATAGGGCCCCTGCAAGTGGACAGGTCTATCGAAGTAGTAATGGGTAAGTATTGACGGATTTCAAATTCACTAGCTAGACAGAGTCGAAATTGGTGAGGTTTAAATGCTGAACTAATTATGCGAACAAGAATGTAGACGGCAGGAATCGTACGAGAGAAATTAGATTAAGGATAAATAAGAATATGGGTTCACCTATTTGACGTCTTATGAATGAATAACTGAACTCCAAGACTAACTTCCTATCTAGTTCAAGAGAATTCATACCGAAGGTATAGGATGCCCCCTCTCGGGCGTAACCTGGTGTTTGCTCCCTCCGATAAACCTCCCCGACTTTCATGGATTGGTTATCAGTCTAATCTAACTAGTTCCAACGTGCAGATGGCCTCTCGGCCCATCCGACGTGTCTAAGGCCCTAATACTCATTCTAGGGGAGTACAGGTTATCAAAGGAGTTTCTCTAGATCCTGATTTACAAACCTCCACTAGGGGAGTATAGGCTTAAGCGCTCCCTCTCGAGCAGCACAGGCAAGGAGTATGATAAGGATTAGATAAACCCTTAACCCAAATGGTTCCAATGTGCAGATGACCTTTCGGTCCACCCGACACGTCTAAGGCCCTAATACTCGTACAAGAGGAGTATAGGTTATCAAAGGGGTTCCCCCAGATCCTGATTTACAAACCTCGACTAGGGAAATATAGGCTTAGGCACTCCCTCTCAGGCAACGTAGGCAAGGAGCATGATATGGATTAGATAAACCCTTAACCCAAATGATTCCAATGTGCAGATGACCTTTCAATCCACCCGACGCGTCAAAGGCCCTAACACTCCCACCAGGCGAGTATAGGTTATCAATGAGTTTCCCCTAGATCCTAATTTACAAACCTCGACTAGGGGAGCATAGGCTCAAATGCTCCCTCGGGCAGCATAGGCAAGGAGAATAATAACGGTTAAGCAAGGACTCAAGGCACTTGGAGTAAGGTTATTACACATATAAGATTGTCAAAGGGCTTCCCCAAATCCTGATTTAGAGTTTAAGCTACAAGATCCATGTTCATCACACAAGTACACATAAAGATATGCTCATTCATTCCAAATATTTATCTAGAAAGTGTAGAAAATGAGATTGAAGACTCCCCTAATCCGGATTTGGTACTAGAGATGATTAGCCGAGGGTCCTTGGAAGTTCTTCAAGTAATCCATGCTCTGTAAAAATATCTTCAATCTTCCCCTGCGTAAGTTCCCTTCCAAGCGTTCCCCTTCTTCCTTGGCTTCTTTCCTCTCGTGAGACTCTTCTTGCCGAATGCCTCGTGAGACTCCTCTTGTCGAATCCTCTGCTTCAATGTCTTCCCCTCCCTTGAATAAGTTGAAGCTTTCCTAAGTATTGATGATCTCTTTCCTGTTGCTGCCAGAAATCAGTTGATTATCCAAAGGATGCTGTTGTTGCTTCTTCCCCAAAAACCTGCAGAAAATGTTATCCCTTGCTTCTCACATAACCCTCTCATCAACATAGAAATTTCCC
This sequence comes from Costus lasius, assembly GCA_027563935.2. Classification (NCBI taxonomy): domain Eukaryota; kingdom Viridiplantae; phylum Streptophyta; class Magnoliopsida; order Zingiberales; family Costaceae; genus Costus; species Costus lasius. The sequence goes on along the minus strand of CM050450.1, from coordinate 87,131,919 downwards.
TCCAAAACTCCTCTTTAGGGCTCCTGGTAGTGGGGGGAGAAGTTACAAGGCTGCTCTCCTTCTTCCCCTTTGATTAGGTTAAGAAAACCATGGTTAAAATCGTAATTTTGAGATAGGTAGGTCCACGATCACGGGCGTGATTCTGGTCATGACCCGCTCAAGATTGCTCAGTTTCAGCTTCCAGGCGCAGAGGCAAATTATGGTCATGATCCTGATCATGACCCTGTTGCGATTCTTAATGGAGGCTCCAATCGTTCTGAGAATCTCTGAGTGAATCCTTCTTAATGTTGAAAGGCCTCCACGAATCTTGAAGTCCCATAATTTGCCTTCTTTTTGGTTGTTTTGACCTGAAAACATGAAAATGCCAGCAGAGGTGTAGATTGTGTAGAAGTAAGGCAAAAAAGGCAATTATAAAGCTTAAACCAAGGAATGGAGATGATTTCATCAATAAAATCATTCATAAAATACTATATAAATATGTGTCAACAATCACTAACTGCTTGAATGTGAATATGGTGGACCCACGTAACAAATTTAATTTGACAATTGACTTATACTACTTTCTTTCTTACCTGTTAAAATTGGAGTTTGAAATTTTTTTAGATGAAACCTTTTTTTAGTAAGTTGTCGACTTGCCACTTTAATTTACTATGTTAAGTAGGGGTGCAATTGATGATGGGGTGGATTAGGTTGAACTCAACTAGGGAGAAAATTTATGTAGTGTTCGGTGTCTCGATCCATGGGTAGTTCATCAAGAAGTAAATTCAAAGTTAGGTCAACAACTTGGTTCATCAAAGTTTGGATTGACTTAGAGGATTTTATGGGCAATTTAGTGTTTAAAAGAAGGATGTTCTAGGGTTTTCTTATAGGGGCTAATTTGCTGATGACTCATTTGGAAGTTAAGGCTTTAAATTTTTGTTTTGACATAGACAAGTTAAGTAATGAGAGTAGAGTTTGATCCCAAGACCTTGTTATCAACAACTAAGATCTTGCCAATTGAACTAAGTGACACTCTTAGTTAATGCTCTAAGTTACTTAAGGGGAGTGGGTTCAAGTAAATCTTTTACCCATTGTCTTCAAAGAGGTACTTATTTAAGAATCCAATGTAAACAACATTTAAGTCATAAAAGCCTGTATCTAGCTATAAGATGTGGATACATCTATGGTGATTATGTCACACAATTTTTTCTTGTTATGGTGTCATGTACAAGGAAGGTACTTATTCATTTAAAATCCTTAGTTGATTTCTTTTGTGGGGGTGGGGGGGGGGGGGAATGGGGCGCTAATAATAGATTTTCTCTTATTGTCCCTTACAGCCTATTTGGACGGAAGAAAAACTTGAAGAATGGAAAAAAGAAGGATGGATGGAAAAATGGATCACGTGAAAGGGAAGGCAGCGCTGTTCGTCAAGCTTCAGCCACTATGCACGCTATTGTTCCTTCCTAGTCGTCAGGGATGGCAGAGAAAGAGGTGGAGGGAGAGGGAAGCTCGGCGCCGAGAAGGTGGAGGGAGCAGTAGCAAGAAGTGCGTCAAACACTGCCACCACCGTTCGTCAAGCTTCAGTCGCTCCTCAATCGACGACGAAAATAAAGCTTCAGCCGCTCCACACGCCGCTGTTCCTTCCTAGTCTTCAGGCATGGCAGAGGAAGAGGTGGAGGGAGAGGGAAGCTCGGCACCGAGAAGGTGGAGGGAGCAGCAGCAAGAAGCGGGTCGAACACCGCCATCCGTCGAGCTTCAGCCGCTCTTCAATCAACGACGAAAATGAAGCTTTAGCCGCTCCACATGTTGCTATTCCTTCCCAGTCTTCAGGCATGGCAGAGGAAGAGGTGGAGGGAGAGGGAAGCTCGGTGCTGAGGCTTCCAAGGAAGAGGGAAGCTTGGCGTTGAGAAGGTGGAGAGAGCAACAACAAGAAGCGTGTCAAGCGTCAGCGGCAAGGAAGGGCATCGGGCCGCGATGAAGAGCGAGCGGAGAAGGGCGTCATTGGCGAGCATTGAGCGGGTGATGTAGGGACATCTTCAAGGACTTAATTGTGCTTGATGTTATTTTGGAAGATTGTTGCATATTGATGTTTGAACTTGTTAATTTCAGCACGCTGCAAACTTTATTTAAATTCCAGCATTTGAAGTTATGTTGTAGTTAGGAATCTACCCTATGATTTATTTTATGAAGTCCTTGTTTTTATTTTTAGTGGTTGTAATAGGTTGTTCTAGCCTAGGTCTTATGCACATGTAATGCACATGCAAGCACCTATCTCCTTCAACGTCAATGTGGCCATGGCATGGATTAGTCAAAATTGGTCAAAGTCAGCTCAACATCTAAATCAGCTCAGCATCTACCTCAAGTTCAACCCAAACTGAGGTCAAGTTTGAAGCATCAATCAAGGACACTTTAGCTCACTTACCGGCAGCTCAAATACTCACCGTGAAGATCAACCAAGGAGCAAAGGACACATCAGCCCACTTACCAGCAGCCCTCACCAATGGCTACAAGCCCACACATCAGCATACGCAAGGAGTCTATATCACGTCAGCCAACAGCAAACAGCCATGGATCAGCCAACGAATACTTCAACCAGAGGATGCCAAGGATCACCCAAAATGTAACCGTTGGAGGATTAGGTTTTAAGCTTGCGCATGTAACACTTTGCACTTAGACTTGAATATTTTGAAATCTGAAAATCTTGTGTGTTTGCGTGTGTTGTTTGAGGGTTGAGCTTGCTCCCCTAGAGTTGAGCTTGCTCCTCTGCCCATCCTTGCCTTCCTCCAATGCTGAGCATCTTCATCCCTCATCCACAACTCTCAATTTACTGTTCTATTACTAAAATCCGACCTCTTCACAAGTTGTCATCGTTGGCTGGAGTTGAAAACATTAGAAGCACAACCTCCAACCTCCAGAGAACCCTTGGCCAAAGTTCATTGCACTGAAGGACATAGAAGAGGCTCGGCCCCCTTCCCTTAAGAGGCCCTAGGTGCACTCCTTCCATTCTATTTTACCAAAATTGCACATGTTGTTACCTTGCTTGAGCCACATACCTAAGGTGATCTAGGGCTTAGGATTTTCATTCTTCATCAATGGTATCAGAGCATACCTTAGGTGCTCATTGTTGTTTGCTAGGCGTATCTGATTTGTGCTGAAACCGCTGCACTAAACCTATTTGTTGGAAGTCCTTGCTCATGAGACTTTGTTTTCAACTTTTTGCTATTGTCCCTATGCAATACCCCTCTGAACTATTCTATTGCTAGTAGCTTAATCTCTCATCCGTGTTCCTGAAACTTCTAATTTTACTGTAGCTACTGAACATTTCGTTGAATATTGGTGTTTGTTCCTTGCTCTAGGGCCCTAACCTGATGGGGCAATCTGGACTCACAGGCAATCTGAGTGTAGGTCTATCTCAACATTAGGTGCGCCAGCACTCTGTCCTACTATAAGCACATACCAATTTGATTTCCTAATTTCCTGATTTCCTGTTGGGATCCTATTACTTACTAGTCTGCACTTCTTGATTGGCTATTTATACCTCTGGTTACTTAACATAAACATGGGTCTATGCTGCTAAACTTGGTTATCTGCTCATACTTGATAGGGTGTTGTTGCTGAAACTGTTTCCCATTTCTGAAACCACTCCATCTCCTATTCACTGAAATTTCCCATGTACTGTACTGCTGAATTTTTCTGAGTTTTGCAAAACTTGGTTTCCATCTTGCTGAAGTTGTTTGTGAAAATACCAAAACCCTGCTAAATCTATTGCTGAACCTTACATTTGCTGCTATAGCCATGCATAACAATGTATTTTGAAAATCTAGTATCATTTCCTCAACAAAAACTATGCTGAACATTGGTAACTTTGTCGCTGTTGAGAATCTTTTGCTGCCATTAAACTTGTGTTGCTGAACATTATTCTTGCTGGTTACCAATCCTTGTTAGTTGTTACTTTTCTTGTGTTAAGATAACTTTAGACTCCTGCAATTGCTATGCCTATAATCCTTGCTGAAACTCAGCCTTATTAATCTGGAATTTCAGCTGAGACCTAGTTCTGGTATAGGCTGCAAATTCATTCCTTCTCAAGATGTACTTCACTTATTCTAAAATTTTACATGCTAAGCTGAAACTTGTATTCTGAAATTAGAATTGATGTGGTATTCACGCATGTCCCTGAATTTACATCTGATATCTACTGCACCTCCATGTTTACTAGCGTTAGTATCTTGTGCTGAATATTGCTAAGTGTTACTAGTATTTACTGCTCCTTACCATCTGAAAATCATTGCACTGGCTGAAAAACTTTTATTGAACACTTATAACTCTACTGCATCTCTATTTGCACACTCAAACCTACAATTAAGTGCACCACTCTAGTGTTGATAATCTGTTTTCTCCATGCTGAAAATGTTATTCCTGCATGTTGGTGTATATGCCCTAGGACCTAGTTTTGGTCCATCTTTGTACTACTTAACTCTGATATTCATATATCTTTCTGGCATTGTAGTTATCATTGTTTGTCTACACCTGCGATTGTGTACTTACATGATAATGTCCCTGGAGACAGATTGGATCTGTGCTCAAATGATTGTCCCCAGTCGATGTACCTGAGTGGATATGGGACAGCTCTGGTACTTGTGAGACTGGTATGTGGGCTGGTTAGGCACGTGGTGCTAACGCAGATACATGGGTATATCATTGGAGGATATACTGGATTGACCGGCTGTGAGGCTATGACTTGGTGTCATGAGTTATCCTCACAAGTGACAGGAGATGCATTGATCCCTTGACTTGAGGTCATTGACGATTCTATATGGTTAGGGACTTGCTTTGATACAACCTAACACCTCGCCATAGTTGGGAGGTCATAACGGTTGTCATTGAGCATGTCACGACCCATATGAGAAGGTCAATGGACAGACATAGGATTTGCCCCTTCCTTAGGGAAGTATAATATCCATGGAGCTCCTCTATGGTTCTATGACTGAAAGTGTATGGCCATACCCAGATGAGAACCTGATTTAGTCATAACCATGTGATTGGGTGAAAACAAGTGGTGACACACTTGTCCAATCGGATATCAGTTCGGCAAAGAGACTGTAATGCATCTGTACCTTGTTGCAATGATGGGGATGTCGATGTCAATATCCATTCCGATGACTTGGGTAGCAGCGATGCACTGCTAGGTGCCACTCACTGCTTGTGGTGACATTTGGTCAGCACTGCCAACGTCAGAGGGACCTACAGGGTCGCACACCTTGATACTCGAGTTCTCGTATTGATCGGGAAGCCTTATGATCGAGTTATTGGATAACTCGGATCTATTTTGGAGATTTCATCAGCGCTAATGGGCCTGATGAGATGGAAGAAACTTATTGGAGCCAACTTCTTTTTTTGGCATATTGGCCGAATTAACCATGGTTAGCCTCATTTGACCATGGGTTAAGTTGGATTGGATCCAATCGCTTGGTTAGCATGACTAATGGTCTTTGGGCTAGACCCATTGCTAAGTTGGGCTCACTAATAAGTTGTCATGAAGAGAAGAAGGGCTAGAAGGGTATAATGGGGACAAATCTTCTCCCCTAGGCGCCTATGGGCATAATGGGGAGAAGTGGCACAATTTGCTTCATAAGGAAGCAATTGGCGCCTCCCTCCTTTATCCCTTATGGTATGAATGCCTCTATGGCATTGCTTGGGGCGCAAGGCAAGGCCTTGGCGCACAAGGAAAGGCGTGGGCACAAAAGGAATGGTTGAATGAGAATTATGGAAATGTTTTGGAGACTTTCCTTACCTCAAACCTTCTCATCCTAGCCGCCCACTTGTCTTGATCCTAGCCTTTTAACAAACCGCCTCTTGCCCTATAAAAGAGCACCTAGCCGCCCCCTCTCAGGGGTGACAATTCCTTGGAGGCATAATCAATAGAGAGGGGCGAAAGCTTGGAGGCTCTTGGCGCAACTTCTCTTCCTCCATCATCTAGCCGCAAGCATAAGTCTTCTTCTCCTCCTCTTGGCTCAAGAAGGACTTGGACTTGGCGACTACTTCTCCTCTCCTTCTTCTAGGCGCTTCTACCTTGGAGGTGGCGCAAGCATTCAAGAAGAGAACTAAGGCTTGGATCTTCTTCCCGAGGCTAGCACCAGGCGTGGAAGAAGAGGACTCGAGGCATCCGTGTGTGTGAGACTGCAGAGGGCGCACGCTTGGGCGCCTATCACGACATCGACCTCATCTTGCTCTAAGGTATTTCCTAACTCATCGTGTCGACTCTCTTGCTTGCGATCTTCATTGGGTTTTTTGGGACCGACCTGTTTCGGGGACATTCTTCCGCTGTGCAATGAATGTATGTATGTCTATAACTCTGAAAAATTGTAAAATGTCCCCGGGGTTTCCCAACACTGCACTGCTTATAAACACTTCCCGCTTGTTCATTTGCTCGTTTAAACATGGTGCGTCACTTTCATCAAAGGGAATTAATAGCTAAAAGAGAACTTATCATTGATAGGGGTTATAAAATAATCACTCATAGGCCTAGTTGTTTCACAACAAACACCTTGTGCAATGGATATCATAGCAGAATCGTTATTGATCATCAAGTCAAGTATAATGTTATATCCACTAGATCCATTGAAAAATTTGGCCTTACCTTAGAAAAACATGTTAATCCTTACATGATAACTTGGGATGACTCTACTATATCTGTAGTTGATTTTCAATGCTTAGTCCCCATCATGTTAGATAATATCAAAACTGAAATTTGGTGTGATGTTATGAGCTTAGAAGATTTTGACATTTTATTAGGGGCAGAATTTATACATGACTTTCAAGGATATTATTTTAACAAACCTTGGTGCTATAGCTTTATACACAAAAAGGTTAGAACATATAATTTACCCCAAGGATGAAACCCACTACAAGCTGAGATCTCTAACATTTGTGATAAGATGGGTAAACAAATTGATGAGGTTATACGAGAGGTTAAGAGACTTATGCAGCAGTCCCTGCAAAAAGAGGCTGAGAGTTCAATCCCTTTAGACCTTAAGCAAATATTAGAGCCTACTTTAGAGCTCAATCCATGCCTTGATGAAGCCATTGAACTTAAGGAAGCAAGTTATGGAGAAACACAAGAGATAGAAACTGAACATGGGCAAACCAAGATAATATCAGTTCAAAACTTATCCTGCACTATGAACAATATTTTGTTGGGGTATGCCCTTAAGGCTAATGTTTGAGGCCTGTGGGAATGTATCTGTATCATGTAATAAACTGTTATGTTTATAAAGGCATGGTTATTATTCAGTTGTTTACATTGTCTGCTGCAATATATGTTCTTCTGAATAATGTCTCAAAGCTGTTCAGCTAGGCTGACGTGCTATAAGTCCTTAGTCGAGATATCTTGGTGAACATGAGACAGCCTTGATATGATTGAGACTAATATATGTTCTAATCTTATAGGATGCTTCGAGCATGGAATAAGGTGTAGACTCATGGGTACATTGGATGTACTGGACAGACCCTACTAGGATGTTCAATTGTTTGTCACAATGTGAATATTCCTTGAGTGAGACAAGTGGCACATTTCCTTTGACTTGAGATCACTTGTGTTTTCTAAATGATGATTGTCATTGTTTTGAGATAGTTCAATATCATTTGAAACATAATGATTATAGACTATCTTGGATGGTGAACTTGAATCAGGTTAGGGCACTAGTGATAGACATAGGATTGCCGTCTCCTTGTTTAAGGAGTGTGATGTTCTAAAAGGGCCCCCCCGGATGAGATGATTGAGAAAGTGTATGGCCATACCCAGATGACTATGTTCATCTGATCTAATCATGCTTATCATATTGGAGTTACAGGCTTGACAGGCTTGTCCAATAAGAACATCCAGTGGCAAAGGAAATATGCATGCCTAGTGAGGTTGATTCACACTTGTGCTGTTTTTGGGTGTAGTCTTGGAAGACTCTTTCCTTTATATCGGGAGACAGTGATGTGTTGCTAGATACCCCTCACTGATCGTGATAACGTGAGTTATCGTTACCGACATTTAAAGGAAACCCTCAGGGTCGCACAATTTGATGATATGGCTTACTTAAGTCAGATCGTGTGGACTGAATTGTTTGGGTTCAGTTTAAAGGGATTTAATCTCTGATTGAAAGTGAGATCTGGTCTGATCATGTTTGATTGATTAGGGCTTGAGATCGGTAAGCTTCGATCGAGAGAATGAATGCTAGATCAGTCAGATCAGAAGCATTGAGAGATTGACGGTCAGATCGAGAGCCTTTGGGTTTATTTTGATCTGGACTTATTTCTTGGTTTATTTGGTTAGTGGACCAAATCGGTTTGAACCAGCTCATGGATGAGCGCATGGTTCAATGGTGATGTGGCATTTGCGATTGGGGTAAACCCAAGATCGCATATGGAGAAGTGGGATGCTATTTTTAGCACTTCTCAAACGTGGCCATGAACTCACGTCGCCCCTCTCTTGCCTCTTCACGCAATTGACGCCTCCTTGGGTTGTCATCGAGCGGCATTCTCGTGTGAGGAAGTCTAAGGCGACAAGAGAAAAACGCCAAGAAAGAAAAAGCTCTCTTTTCCCTTTTGCATTCGATCAGAGACACCTTGGACGACTCTTGCTAGCACAAGGGACGACAAGAAGGAGCCAAGACTCATCTTGTGTGTGACGATTTGGAGGAGATCTTCATTGCTCTCTTTCTTCCAAGGCGCCATCTAGAAATGGCAATGGTATGGATCGAATCACTTCTTTTACAATCGGTTTTTTGTTAAGTTGATCATATGATACATGCTCTTCGATCTATGAAACCCTTTATCCGCTGCCCCCTACTTTGATTGCGCCACTTTAGGGTTTTGCTCCCCCTCGAAGGGGACTCTTCAATTGGTATCAGAGCGGGAGTTAACGCATGTTTTTGTATGATTGCTTAAGCCATTTTGTGATCCATGCTTGCGAAAATGCTTAGATCTTTCATACATGCAAAAATACATGTTTACATGTCATAAGCGAAACTTGTGTTTGTTTTCTTTGCGCATGTATGTTGGCGCATGATGTAGTTTTTCTCAAAAAAAAAAATATATCACTTGCGCGACTCATTGTAGATCTAAGATGCGCCTGCATTAAACCCTTAGACGGGTTATTAGGGTTGAAGTTATCCCCTAGGTTAGATCCAATCAGTCTGATCAGACTATCTGACAGCCTTGATGGGTCGACTGGATAGCACCTTGGCGCAAGCTTGAGGTGGCTATAGGTCGACTGCAGACAGGCATGTAGCGATGTCTGATTGAGACGACCCATGAACGCACCTGAGTTAGGCCCGGGGTCACACCCGCTTGCCAGACCTCAGTGTGGTCGTTCAGCCCTTGGCGCATGCATGGTTGACCTTTTGGTCGACTCAAGTCAGTTAGGACTTGGTGCATGCAAGGGCAGTGGATCTGACTAGGATGGATGAGTGGATCCCTAGTAATGGACCGTTGTAAGGTTGTAGGGCAAATAAGGAAAATTAAAATTGATCCCATGGGGTTTTCGAAAATTTTAATTTTTATGATGGATCACATGATTGTTGATTGATGCATATGTATGTTTATTTAATCTTATGTGGGCTTCCCATTTTAATGTGTGCTGTGCTGGGGCCTGCGTGCCTGGAATTAATTGTAAATTAATTTTTAGTTTTGTGATCTGCGTATCACAGTTCAATTGATTTATAATGTGAAATTGACCTGCGTGTCAATCTTGTCTAGATAGTTAAATTTGTAATTTAATTAGACAAGAGCACAGAGCACACTTGGCAGAGGCGCATGCAGCAGTGGCTTGACCAGGTGGGAGGTCCAGGGTTCGACTCTGGGACCAGGCGCAAATTCCTGGTGGGCGCACCACAGCTGCAGATGGCGCTTGGGCCCTGGTTTGGGCCAGATGAGCAGCTAAAGACCCATGAAGAGCAAGTGTAGACTTAAGTTAGGTTAAGGTCTCACTAGGGCTATGGGCTTTTACCACATAAGATTCATGCTTTCTTTTATTTAATGTTTGAATATTAGAATTGCATGATTAAGTTTATCTTCTGCTATCACCATAGGAATTGCATGATAGTGAAGAAGATAAAAGACCGTTAAAATCCAACGCTGAAATATCAAGCTCGTAAGCCTTCTGACGCGAAACCTCACTGTTCTGATTATCGTTGGAGCCGTGTTGTACCCACTCAGTGGGCACGTCCATCTATCTTCAGACGGTGCGGGATTACACCTGTGTGTTACAGAGTAGGGATTTATCCCTTCTCGTTGCTCAGCATAGCACATGGTGGTCCAAGGAGTAGGTCGGGTCAGCTTGACCGTGTAGGCTACATATGTGGCGCATATGGTAGCACATGGAGGCAGCCATCTGTGGGGTCAGAGACTGTGTTGTACCAACTCAGTTGGCACAGTCTGCTGGACTGCCCAGATGAAGGGGAATCGCACGGGTTGGCGATCGGCAGGGACTGCCTACCAGAGATTAATGCTTGTACTCTCTGTGCATCTTATCTCGCCTGAGCGGGACGCGGAGACCAAGTATGAAATCTGGATCCCATCTCACTAAAAGAGTTCTACTCTTTCGGGCTGTTTTGTTGGATTTTTCAAGCCAGATAAAATAGTGAGAAAAAGAATCTTTCTTAAGTCCTGATTGATTCTTATACATTGATACTGACCTTGCTGTTCTTGCATTGTTGTAGATACCTGCAGCAACGAACACCATGAACTTCAATGTGCGATCCCTACTGGAAAGGGAGAAGTTTGCTGGGCCGAACTTCTCTGACTGGTTTGGACACCTTAAGATCGTTCTTAAGGCAGAGAGGAAACTGTATGTCCTCGAGACGGCGATACCGCCGCAGCCCGCTCCGAACGCCGCAAGGGCGGTTCGGGAAGCCTATGAAAAGCACGTCAATGATAGCATTGATGTCGCTTGCCTGATGCTAGCGTCTATGACGCCACCGCTGCAGCGTCAGCATGAGGATATGTCGGCTATAGAGATTATAGCGAACCTCAAGATGCTGTATGCTGCACAGGCGAGGACTGAACGCTATAACTTGACGAAGCTCTTCTTTCAGAGCAAACTGGCTGAAGGGAGCCCAGTGGGAGCTCACGTGCTCAAGATGATTGGGCACAAGGAGGCTCTAGAGAAACTGGGGCATACCATTAACCAGGAGCTTGCTGTGGATATTATTCTGCAGTCTCTCCCGCCTTCATTCGACGCGTTCATTATTAATTTTAATATGAACAAAATCGATTGTACTCCGGCAGAGCTGCTGAATATGCTCTTGACCACTGAGGAGACTCTGAAGGGTAAGCCTTCGACCTCTGTCTTAATGGTTCCTTCTAGGAACAAGAAGAAGGGGAAGAAGGGCAAGGCCCCCGTCAAGAGTTACAGCAAGGCTCTGAAGCAAAAGGTCAAGCGGTCCAAGGAATACAGATGTTTCCACTGTGGCCAGCTGGGTCACTGGAAAAAGGACTGTAAAGCGCTCCAAGGAGATAAGAGGGGAAGCTTCGCTTCTGGCTCAGGTATATTCGTGACTGAGGTCATGTTTTCTTCTTCTATATCATGGGTGTTGGACACTGCATGTGGAGTTCACATTTGTTCAAATGTACAGGAACTCAAGAGAAGAAGACAGGTGGGACAGCATGAGGTGGACCTACGCGTTGGAAACGGGGCACGGGTTGCTGCTGTTGCTGTAGGAGACTACTTCATTTCTTTACCATCTGGACTTGTATTGGAACTAAACAATTGTTACTTTGTTCCCAGTATTACTAAAAATATTATCTCCATTCCTGCTCTTGTCAGGAAGGGATTTTCCTTTGAATGCAATATTTCAAAGTGTATTTTGTCTTTTGATAATATTGTTTATGCAACTGGTTCAATTAACAATGGGTTATTCGTGTTGGACATGGAAAGTTCGATACAAAATATTGATATTAAGAAAGCCAAGTATGCTGATGACAGCACCTTGCTATGGCATAGTCGTTTAGGCCACATAAACGAGAAACGCATTAAGCGGTTGCATGATTATGGACTGCTGGGATCATTCTCCTACAAGGAGATTGATACATGCAAGGCTTGTTTAATGGGTAAAATGACGAAGTCACCTTTTCCTCACAAAGGTCAAAGGGCTTCAGGTTTACTTGACCTTATACACAGTGATGTGTGTGGGCCATTTAGTAAACATGCCAGAGGTGGCTATCAGTACTTCATTACCTTTACTGATGATTTCAGTAGGTATGGCTATGTCTATCTGATGAGACATAAGAGTGAATCTTTTGACAAGTTCAAAGAGTTCAAGAATGAAGTACAGAATCAGCTAGGCCGAAATATCAAGGCACTTCGCTCAGATCGAGGTGGAGAATACTTGAGTCATACGTTTACTGACTATCTGAAGGAGTGTGGGATTATCTCACAGCTCACTCCGCCAGGGAATGGTGTGTCCGAGAGGAGAAATAGAACGTTACTTGATATGGTTCGTTCTATGATGAGTCAGGCTTCTTTACCCAACTCCTTTTGGGGTTTTGCGCTGGAAACAGCTGCAAAAGTACTAAACCGAGTGCCATCCAAGGCCGTTTCAAAGACGCCATATGAGTTATGGTATGGGAAACAGCCGAGCTTAACATTTATCAGGATCTGGGGCTGCGAGGCTTATGTCAAAAAGCTCGCCTCTGGGAAACTAGAGAGCAGATCAGACAAATGTATCTTTGTCGGTTACCCTAAGGAAACTAAGGGTTATTATTTCTTCGATCCCAAGGAGAACAAGGTTTTTGTTGCTCGGACGGCCATATTTCTTGAGAAGGAGTTTCTTCTGCAAGAGGCCAGTGGGAGAGAAATAAAGCTGGATGAGAATCCAGAGGAAGGACAAAGTGCTCAAGCACAGTTGGATGAGCCTGAGCCAGTAGATCAGGTTATTGAACAACCTGAGGCTCAGATATCACGGGAACTGCGAAGATCGGGAAGGATTCGTCGACAGCCTGAGCGCTATGACGGAGTCTACATCATTGATAATGATGAACCCCTCACTTATGCAGATGCGGTCAGTGGACCGGAGTCAGCGAGATGGCTTGAAGCTATGCGCGCCGAGATGGACTCCATATCAGATAACCAAGTTTGGGATTTGGTTGATCCGCCTCCGGGAGTTATCCCTATAGGCTGTAAATGGATCTTCAAGAAGAAGATTGACATGGATGGTAACGTGGTTACCTATAAAGGCAGGCTAGTTGCGAAAGGTTTCAAACAAATCTACGGGATAGATTATGATGAAACTTTCTCACCTGTAGCTATGTTTAAGTCTATTCGGATTCTTTTCGCGATAGCTGCATATTATGATTATGAGATTTGGCAGATGGATGTGAAAACAGCTTTCCTAAATGGAAATCTGGATGAGGATGTGTACATGACACAACCTGAGGGTTTCACTAATCCAGCAGATCGTCATAAGATATGCAAGTTAAAGAAGTCTATTTATGGACTTAAGCAAGCATCAAGAAGCTGGAATATTCGTTTTGATGAATCAGTCACTGATTTTGGTTTCATCAAGAACGAGGATGACCCGTGTGTATATAAGAGGTTTAGTGGGAGCGTGATAACTTTCCTAGTCCTCTACGTCGATGACATCTTGATCATTAGAAATGACATTCCTGAAATGCATGCTGTTAAGGCATGGTTAAGGAAATGTTTCCAGATGAAAGATCTAGGAGAAGCAGCCTATGTATTAGGTGTGAAGATCTACAGGGATAGATCTAAGAGGCTTCTCGGGCTGTGCCAGAGTACTTACATCGAAAAGGTCCTGGAGAGATTTCATTTAGAGAATTCTAAACGAGGATATCTTCCAGTCAGACATGGTCTGAGTCTTTCGAAGAGTCAGTGTCCACAAACACAGACTGAGAAAGATGAAATGGACAATACGCCTTATGCTTTGGCTATTGGATCCATTATGTATGCGATGTTGTGTACTCGCCCAGACGTCGCTTACGGGTTAAGCGTGACCAGTCGTTTCCAAAGTAATCCAGGTGTGGCGCACTGGATTGCAGTCAAGAACATTTTAAAATATCTGCGGAGGACCAAAGATATGTTCTTGATATATGGTGGTCAGGAAGAACTCAGTATTGAGGGATATACTGACGCTTCGTTCCAGTCTGACCAGGATGATTTCCGATCGCAATCAGGCTATGTTTTTAGCTTGAATGGAGGTGCAGTGGTGTGGAAAAGTTTCAAACAGTCAACTGTTGCTGATTCCACAACAGAAGCCGAGTATGTTGCAGCCTCGGAAGCATCCAAGGAGGCAGTATGGATTCGTAAGTTCGTGAGAGAACTTGGTGTCGTTCCTTCGAGTGCAGATCCTTTGGTTATCTTTTGTGATAACACTGGAGCAATCGCACAAGCAAAGGAACCACGGTCGCACCAGAAGTCCAAGCACATACAGAGACGGTTTCATTTGATCAGGGAGATCATAGATCGTGGCGAGATCAAAATCTGCAAGGTTCATACAGATGACAATCTAGCAGACCCGCTTACTAAGCCTCTGGCGCAGCAGAAGCATGAGAAGCACTGTAATAATATGGGTTTGAGATTTCTCAACCATTAGATTAAGTGCAAGTGGGAGATTGTTGGGGTATGCCCTTAAGGCTAATGTTTGAGGCCTGTGGGAATGTATCTGTATCATGTAATAAACTGTTATGTTTATAAAGGCATGGTTATTATTCAGTTGTTTACATTGTCTGCTGCAATATATGTTCTTCTGAATAATGTCTCAAAGCTGTTCAGCTAGGCTGACGTGCTATAAGTCCTTAGTCGAGATATCTTGGTGAACATGAGACAGCCTTGATATGATTGAGACTAATATGTGTTCTAATCTTATAGGATGCTTCGAGCATGGAATAAGGTGTAGACTCATGGGTACATTGGATGTACTGGACAGACCCTACTAGGATGTTCAATTGTTTGTCACAATGTGAATATTCCTTGAGTGAGACAAGTGGCACATTTCCTTTGACTTGAGATCACTTGTGTTTTCTAAATGATGATTGTCATTGTTTTGAGATAGTTCAATATCATTTGAAACATAATGATTATAGACTATCTTGGATGGTGAACTTGAATCAGGTTAGGGCACTAGTGATAGACATAGGATTGCCGTCTCCTTGTTTAAGGAGTGTGATGTTCTAAAAGGGCCCCCCCGGATGAGATGATTGAGAAAGTGTATGGCCATACCCAGATGACTATGTTCATCTGATCTAATCATGCTTATCATATTGGAGTTACAGGCTTGACAGGCTTGTCCAATAAGAACATCCAGTGGCAAAGGAAATATGCATGCCTAGTGAGGTTGATTCACACTTGTGCTGTTTTTGGGTGTAGTCTTGGAAGACTCTTTCCTTTATATCGGGAGACAGTGATGTGTTGCTAGATACCCCTCACTGATCGTGATAACGTGAGTTATCGTTACCGACATTTAAAGGAAACCCTCAGGGTCGCACAATTTGATGATATGGCTTACTTAAGTCAGATCGTGTGGACTGAATTGTTTGGGTTAAAGGGATTTAATCTCTGATTGAAAGTGAGATCTGGTCTGATCATGTTTGATTGATTAGGGCTTGAGATCGGTAAGCTTCGATCGAGAGAATGAATGCTAGATCAGTCAGATCAGAAGCATTGAGAGATTGACGGTCAGATCGAGAGCCTTTGGGTTTATTTTGATCTGGACTTATTTCTTGGTTTATTTGGTTAGTGGACCAAATCGGTTTGAACCAGCTCATGGATGAGCGCATGGTTCAATGGTGATGTGGCATTTGCGATTGGGGTAAACCCAAGATCGCATATGGAGAAGTGGGATGCTATTTTTAGCACTTCTCAAACGTGGCCATGAACTCACGTCGCCCCTCTCTTGCCTCTTCACGCAATTGACGCCTCCTTGGGTTGTCATCGAGCGGCATTCTCGTGTGAGGAAGTCTAAGGCGACAAGAGAAAAACGCCAAGAAAGAAAAAGCTCTCTTTTCCCTTTTGCATTCGATCAGAGACACCTTGGACGACTCTTGCTAGCACAAGGGACGACAAGAAGGAGCCAAGACTCATCTTGTGTGTGACGATTTGGAGGAGATCTTCATTGCTCTCTTTCTTCCAAGGCGCCATCTAGAAATGGCAATGGTATGGATCGAATCACTTCTTTTACAATCGGTTTTTTGTTAAGTTGATCATATGATACATGCTCTTCGATCTATGAAACCCTTTATCCGCTGCCCCCTACTTTGATTGCGCCACTTTAGGGTTTTGCTCCCCCTCGAAGGGGACTCTTCATATTTGCCAACAGCCCCCTCTAGAATCTACTATGCCACCATCAACACTCTTGGAATCAAAACCTAAACCTGAACAAACTTTACCCTTGGAATCACTTGAATCTATCCCTAAGGAGATAATGGACATCACCCCATTAGCTTTAGCAGTTGTTGATGAAAAACCTCACACCTTGAGCAAAGATACAACCATAGAAATTCATGAAGAAGCGTTTGATCCATTATTGTTCCTAGCACCATATCCTGACCCATTTTTACACATGCCACCTCTTGCACTAAGCCCATTCCTTGGTGACTACCTTAATAGAGCTGGCGACTACCCACTACACCCCATATCTCTTAGCCAAATTGGACTTTTGACTTCATGTTCTCTCTTAGAAAGATCCAAGGTCACCCACCCTACTTGCTGGTATCTTTCAGCCATTCCCTCAACTAAAGAAGACAAACATGAGGAAAACATACAATTCACTCCTAAGGTAACTGAACTTTTTGGAAATGGAACTAATAAACAATTACATGACACTTCTAAGAGATTAATCCATTGCCATGATGATTTTAAATTTGAGTCTTGTTTTGATAATACCATGACTATGCATATGCTACAAATGAAATCATCTTTTGCGTTAAATGAAAAGTTGCATGGTAAGGATTTTCATAAAGTTGATAGTGGTTTAATTATCCCTAGTGACCTTGATTACACATTGACACCACACCATGATAAACTTATGATTCCATATTCTCTTGGGAATTTTCATGACACTAGCATTGTTTATCTTATTATATTGCAACATACTTCAACATTGCTAAACAAGAATCCTTACATTGATTTTATCATAAACTTGGACTTATCTCATTCAGTTAATGCCTATCTCTCTAGCTTCACGTTTGTTTATCATGTTGTTAAATCATATATGTCTCATACACATAAGAAAACATGTACTTTCAAATATGTGTACTTTAATTGCAGGACTGAAGATGCTACAGAAGCGCAGGATAACTTGCATACATTCTAATGGCCACCTGGACCACAATGGAGCTTCAACATTAATTCTCCGGAGAAGAATTCTGCAGCCTCCCAGAAAGCTGATGTAGGGACTAGGAACCGAGACAACCTCCACACCCTTGGCTTACCACCGGAACCTCCACATGCTTCAATTTTAATTCTCCGGAGGAGAATTCTTCACCCCCGGTGATAGCTAATGTAGGGACATCTTCAAGGACTTAATTGTGCTTGATGTTATTTTGGAAGATTGTTGCATGTTGATGTTTGAACTTGTTAATTTTAGCACGCGGCAAACTTTATTTAAATTTCAGCATTTGATGTTATATTGTAGTTAGGAATCTTGCCTAGGATTTATTTTATGAAGTCGTTGTTTTTATTTTTAGTGGTTGTAATAGGTTGTTATAGCCTAGGTCTTATGCACATGTAATGCACATACAAGCACCTATCTCCTTCAACGTCAATGTGGCCTTGGCATGGATTAGTCAAAATTGGTCAAAGTCAGCTCAACATCTAAATCAGTTCAGCATCTACCTCAAGTTCAACCCAAACCGAGGTCAAGTTCGAAGCATCAATCAAGGACACTTCAGCTCACTTACAGGCAGCTCAAATACTCACTGTGAAGATCAACCAAGGAGAAAAGGACACATCAGCCCACTTACCAGCAGCCCTCACCAACGGCTACAAGCCCTCACATCAGCATACGCAAGGAGTCTACATCACGTTAGCCAGCAGCAAACAGCCATGGATTAGCCAACGAATACTTCAGCCAGAGGATGCCAATGATCACCCAAAATGTAACCATTGGAGGATTAGGTTTTAAGCTTGCGCATGTAACACTTTGCACTTAGACTTGAATATTTTGAAATCTGAAAATCTTGTGTGTTAGCGTGTGTTGTTTGAGGGTTGAGCTTGCTCCTCTGCCCATCCTTGCCTTTCTCCACTGCCGAGCATCTTCATCCCTCATCCACAACTCTCAATTTACTGTTCTATTGCTGAAATCCGACCTCTTCACAAGTTGTCATCGTTGGCTGGAATTGAAAACGTTAGAAGCACAACCTCCAACCTCCAGAGAACCCTTGGCCAAAGTTCATTGCACTGAAGGACGTAGAAGAGGCTCGGCCCATTTCCCTTAAGGGGGCCCTAGGTGGACTCCTTCCACTCTATTTTACCAAAACTGCACATGTTGTTACCTTGCTTGAGCCACATACCTAAGGTGATATAGGGCTTAGGATTTTCATCCTTCATTAGGGGGAGGAAAGGCATCGACAACGAGGAGACTTGAGAGGCGAAAAGCTTTTTGGAGCAACGAAAGGGGTTTTCGAGCATAAGAAGCGAGGCAACACGCACGTGATTAGTTTTTCCGCCCGATTTGGGCGAATCGGCAAACGGTGGAAAATGAGTGAATTTTTCATTGTCTTTTTCTCTGTTATTTTCCATCCGTTCAAGTAAACGGTGGAAAAAAAATACAAATCCATCCTTTCCTCCCAATTTTACTTCCAAGTAAACAGACCCTAAGGTAGGGGATAGTTCAAGTTAGGCTTCACTAATGCAAGGGATACAACTTAGGCATAGGGGTGAAAGTATGCCATCTGTCATGTTCAACCTTATACGCTCGTTAGAATACTGTATCAAGGGAGTCAATGTAGGCAACATCAATTCTCATTTGATCTCATGGTAGATCCTATTTATAAACTAAGCTAAAGTGAACCAAGAGTCTATGAATGAATGTTGCAAGCGGGGGCCTCGCTCCATGCGGCGCCCCCATCCACCGTTAATGGACTTAGAAATTTTTTTGGGATGTGTTTTCACACACATCCCAAAGCACCCTTAATGGTGGATGGGAGGCCGTTCCATGCGGTGCCCCCGTTTTTTATTTTTTTCTAGTCTTCTTGTGGGTTAATTCTCATGTCTTTGCCACTTAGCATTTTATCATACCTTTCTTTGATATTAGAATTATTATGTGTAGAGGTGAATTTTTCTTTTGATTAGTATTTTAATTTATTTTATAAATTTTTAAAAAATAGTAGATAAATTAAATATTTCTTAGTAGAATATTGTGTTTAACTATTTGATAGGATTTTTTAGTCTTATGAAATATAATAAAAATTTAGTGCGGGACAAGATGAAATAAAAATGACCCAAATAATTATGTGAATATATACACTGAAGTCCTGGCTCTTGCGGCTTGCTAGCAAAACCCACAACCAACAAAATTGCGCATTGACCTCGGCGCCCTCGATTTCCATCTCGGTTTCGAGAAACCCTCGCCATGGACGCCCAGCAGACGCCTCCCAAGGCCGATCGCCAAATCAAGCTGCCGCCGATCGAACCATCCTCCCCCCGCTTCTTCCTCTCCGCTGCTGCCGCCGCCGCAAGCCCCGGTTCGCACCGCCGAATCGCTATCGCCGTCGACCTCAGTGACGAAAGCGCCTACGCCGTCAAGTGGGCTGTCCAGAACTACCTCCGTCCTGGTGACGCCGTCATTCTCCTCCATGTCCGCCCGACCAGCATTCTGTACGGCGCCGACTGGGGCGCCATCGACGTCTCCGTGTCCGCCTCCGATGACGCCCCCTCGGAAGTGTCGCACGAGAAGCTGGAAGAAGACTTCGACGCATTCACGACCACCAAGGCGCAGGACCTGGCCCAGCCCCTCGTCGAGGCTCAAATCCCCTTCAAGATCCACATCGTCAAGGACCACGACATGAAGGAGCGGCTGTGTCTCGAGGTCGAAAGGCTTGGCCTTAGCGCGGTCATCATGGGTAGCCGCGGATTCGGGGCATCCAGGAGGAACAGCAAGAGCCGACTTGGCAGCGTCAGCGATTACTGCGTGCATCACTGTGTTTGTCCTGTTGTTGTCGTCCGCTACCCCGACGATGCAGCTGGTGTCGGATCAGGTGTCTGGGGATCGTCTTCTCTTCTTGATAATGGAACCACGCTTCCTTTGAGGAAGGAGGCGGAGCTCCATCCTGTGCCTGAAGAGGAGCATGAGTACCATGATACCGCTACTGAGCATAAAGGTGAGAATTTTTCTCTCATATATACAAGTTCTGCAAATTGAGCTTTGTTCCACGCTTAGCTTGACATCGTTATAATGTTGAATAATACTCATCATAAGAAAGATCGAATATTTTATCACTGTGCTATGCCTCAAAACCTAAAAGGAGGCAAATTATGAATTTTCCTTGGTTCTTTGTTTGTTTATTGAGTACAAAATACGGGATATGATAGCAGCAGAAGCCCGGAGCTATGCACAAGGTCCATGTCTACATATATCAACTCTCTTGGTAAAAGTGCTAGTTTAGTAAGCACATCAAAGCAAGAGACTGCAAACCCTTATTCTAGTGGTCAATGCTGTCTGAGCACAATGACCTGATGTGTTCCTTCATCCGTTGCATAATGTTTTAGAGATAAAGAATTATTGGCATCAATAGGAACAGATGGATACTAGCCCTTATTATTGTGATGTGGTGACAGCTTTCACTTTTTAAAGTCTACCATCAACCAAAACAGCATATCCAACTCCTTGGATTTGCAACAAAAAATCTCAACTCATAAAGTAACTTAAATGGGAAGTAGCCAAAATATATTTAAGTAGTGGCCTATAAAGTTGGATGTGTACACCAAATCAGTCTTCATCTATAAGTGAACACTTATGCAAAAGTGTGCAATTTTCATTTTGATTGAAAGTTCTGCTCCATCTAGATTTTAACCTTGTTTTTATTTCTGACAATAATGTAATGGACATATTCTAGTTTTAAAATAATATATCCGTCATGCAATACATTGTGTTCACTTGTTGTTTAGTCCATCTTTTCATTATTTAACCCATGCAAGGCCAGTAGTTCACATGATTCATTGTTTTTCAACTCCTATTTCCATTCATATCCTGTCACTTCTTGAGTTTGAACTTTGAACCATTTTATTCACATGAGTCTTCTATAGTAATAAAGTAAATTTTGTTTAGTCATTTAGGTGTAAATATTGCAGCTTGAATTTGATTGGAGAAACCACAATTTTGCAACTTGGATAAGTTAAACAACTTCTATATATATATATATATATATATATATATATATATATACTTGAGTTACCAATTTGTTTGACATATTGAATACCACTTAAATCTCAGGAAGATAGTAACTGTTTGTAACATTCACTTGTACATTTCAGTGTTCAAAATTTCATCTTTATATGGTACTTATTCAATGCCATTCTCTATACCTTTTGAATTGGATAAAATACTTGTTTATGATGCACTACGGTTTGTTGTTTGGTATGCATGTTCTAATATTGAGCAACTTGACATTGCTTGTGTTTATACGATAGGATACGTGATATAACTGTACGTTTAGTATGTGTATAAGGTTAACTGTTTACTTCCCCTACATTTTATGAGTTAGTGGGTTTTAGGATGTTTATGTTATTTTTCTCCAAATAGCTATATTTGTATTTTCACGTACAATAGTTGTGGTATGTTTTATCTTTGAGATTCAATTGCCATAGATTGATAATGAAGTGAAGCTGGCATGTTTAACTAAACTCATTTGAACCACATTTGAAATAGGAAAATCATTAGTCAACAATAAAGCATCCAAATTGAATATAAATTGTTCACACTATTTAAATTAAATAGATGTCTCCAACTACATTTGGTTAAAACTCATTACAATTATTCCAAGAATAAGAAAATTCAAAGCCAACATTAAATATATTTCTTTACTTGAGAAGTCTTTAGCTCAATGAACACCATAGGATTTGAGAATTTTAATTTTGGTTTACTACAACAACGATAATAAGGTTTATTATAGAAATCATAATCAAAATTGCGTAGAAATGAATAATCATACATTCAAGTCATATTTCACATTCATGTTCTATTAATATATCGAACATGTGGACATAGCACGAGTAGGAATGCACCATAGGATATACTCTTAAGTGTGATGTCCATAACTTTCATATATGCTTTCTTTGATATTTGTCACTATTGCACTATGATGTCTAATATTCTATCTCAAAAGAGCCACATTGGTATCAGACATAGGTAACAAATTCACATAATTTACACATTCACCACCCTTAATGCATATTTCACTGTACATGTACATGGGTAAGAAATCTAATAGGGAGCACAATGGATGATCAGCAAGGATGATGGAAAAGATTATTATTTAATAGACTATTATGATTTTATAATTCATTAGATGTTCATAAATCTCATACAAGATAAAGTATAGACACAAAAATAGTAAGTACATATTCTAATGTTACATATAGATGCACTAGTAGTATTAATCTAAATCATTATAATAATTTAGACTGTGTTAAAATTCATCATATATTCAATAATCTCATACAAGCTAGAGGAAACATGTGCACAAAACATAGTAAGTCAAATCATATTCTAATTTTATATATTTCAGGAATGGTTCTACCAGTATTGATTTAATAACTATAATAGTTAGAAACCATTAATTTTGAAATATTTTAGTTTAACTCTATTTTTTTTATTTTGCAAGATAAATTTCAAGCATTTATTTCTTTGTTAAAGCCACTAAATTAATTTTTGTGTTCAGAAGTATATTATATTAATATGTTTGCTTTAACCAGCCAAAAGCATATGAGATTCATAATTTGTGCCATAACTTGGCTTGCATCTGGGTGTGGGTTAGACTACAACTATATTGGAGTAAGATCCTAGTTTAGTTAGGCAGCTCACAACAGAAATGGATTGAGCAACAAGAAAAAAAAGGCTAATGTTGGCATAGCCTAGCTCAGGTTCGATTTACTTCCTATCAATGTTTGGATATGGACAATGATCACACTTGACCAAACTATACTTTGGTCTGGCTCACCCATCTGTGCCAACTATCACAAATCCCATTAGTGTTGGGTTTGTTTGACTCTACTTGGCCACCAGCAAGTAGCTGGGCATATGGCTTCACCTCGATAAAGGCTTGATGCCATATATATGTCTAGAAAGTTTCCAAGTATAGAAAATAAATTTTAATATAATATAATAATACAAACATCATATCATAAGAACCATACTAAGGTAATATGGTAAAATCATCACTAACTCATGAATAATAAAATAAATAGAAAAGAAAACATTATTAATATCAATGTTCCATATTAAAAAAAAATAATAGTCGCAAAAATTCAATCATGCAAAAAGAAATGTGAGTGGAGAGGTTTATCTTGGGCCAACACAACCCTTCTATTGTCGTCAACCTCCTTTTATCTAATCTGATTAGTGTTGTTAGCATAGTGAAAATGAAAGGAAGTGAATCAACCTTCACATTGGATGTTATCAAAACAATTAACTAAAGATTTAATAACCATTTAATGAAAGAATTAAATAAGGATGTTATGAAAAAATGACCATGCACATCTCTCTTCAATAGAAAATTGGTTCCAGAATTTGGAATATAAATAGAAAATATATCTTTAGGAATAGCTCCACCTGTTGCTTCTTGATGATTGATTGAAAATATTCTTTCTTGTCTACAGATTGTGATTAAACATCATTCTAGAATTGTTGTTGTTATGATACGTTAAACTTTCAAAGTACAACAAGTTGCAGTTTATTTTTGTTGGTAGCACTTATAAGCCTTTATATAAGCTTTAACAACACATAATAATCATGTATTACTTAAACTTAACCCCTATGCTTGTAACTCATAATGACCCTAAAAATTAATAATTATATTAATTCATTATATACCACTAATATATTGATTTACTAATAACTTAATTAGTTAATTCCATCATTCTCCTCCACTTAAGAGATCTTAACTTTGACGAGTTAAACTTTGAGCATGACTTGAGCATCATTACTGAACATTGGCTTATGGTGGATCGAGTTATTGTGCACTATTGTTGCTATGCAAGTGGTTTTAGAATATGCATAGGTGAATGGCAGTCATCACATGACATGTGAGTGTGGCTACTGTGAAGAGGATGTGGAAGACCACCTTTATAGAAGAAGACACAGTCACTAAGAAGGATTGATGAACTAAAAAGAGGAAGGGAGCGATACAGTTCATAAGAGTTCATAAGGGTTGGTGCATTGCAAAAGATGTTGTCACCATTGAACAAGGAAGATGCAAACCAAGTAGATAGTGTCAAGATTAAAAGATTCTTCTCAATCTCTTGCATGCTTGCCCCTTTCTTGTGCTTTATGACTAAGTTGGTCATTCTTTCTATTATTGACCCTTATTCACAACATCACATCAAATTCAGTATTAGTGATAAACCATTAAGACAAATGAGGTCTTCAATTACTACGAGTGCTACTATTATGAGATCTTTGTGTGTCATAAAACATGTACTTTGGTTGATGTTTTCTCTCCATTTCGTGTTGCAGAAGGTGTGGTCAATGAGGAATGAGTGATGTGTGAACTAGGGGATGATATAGTTAGGAGACTATTGGAGGATGAGTTGACTTATTAGAAGCAAGGTTGTTAAAATAGAGATCCTACCAAGGAATAGTAGGGGCTTCATTGGATCAGATCATAGGATCCCTATTGAAAGGCTAAAAAACTATATTTTTAGAAAAAAATAATATATAATGATTAATTTAAACATTATAATAAAAATAAGTAATAATAAATAACATTATATATCAAGTAACAACTAGCAAAAGACTATTTTTTTTGTAACCAATAAAATTAAATGTTTTATAACCATTCATCCATAATAAATTTTTAAAAAAGCAAATTATATCAATGAAAATAAATTATTTTACAACCAACTTACCAATCAAAATGGATAACTAAGTATCAAAGATGAAATATTACAAGGTTCGTAAGGTTATAAGACTCAAAAGTATGTCACAACCAACTACTACAATTTATAAGTTTGCAAGCCATCGCGCACAACTTACAAGTCCAAATATGAAATATCAAATGATTTAACTATTTTAGTATAAATCCAAATGCCCAATTGTTCGAAGAATAATTCCTAAAATCAATTTTCAGGTATTTCATCCTCAAAGTTGTC
This sequence comes from Costus lasius, assembly GCA_027563935.2. NCBI lineage: Eukaryota > Viridiplantae > Streptophyta > Magnoliopsida > Zingiberales > Costaceae > Costus > Costus lasius. The sequence continues at coordinate 87,106,631 of CM050450.1, read as the reverse complement.
ATCTTCTTCATTTTCATTACTTTTTTCTTCCATATTGTTCTCTCCTAATATAAGATCATCAAAAGGCTTAATTTCTTCATCAAGATAAATATTTTCTATATTATGAAGGTCACTAGGTCAGGGAGCCTCTTCATTTTCTTTGCTTATCAATTTTTCATTTCTTATCCGAGGATAATTCTTCAAAATTGATATCTTCTATGGTTCTAACTTATAGTTCTTGTAATTTCAAATTGTGCTTTATAAAAACCAAATCATTCATCTGTTTTTTTAGTGTAAGCAATTTCTTTCTATAGGTGAACCTAAAATATTTAAAAAAATTTGTAAGTTGGATTTGGGGTATAATATTTAATGTATAAATAATTAAATACATACTAATTTGTTCAAATATGCTATAATTTCTTTCACCCTAAAAACCTGCATGTTAAACTTGATATGTGTATAACAAATCTCTTTAGCGTAGGATACTCAATCTCTATAGGAATCCTATCATTTAGCAGGAGACTTTTTCTCTTATTAAGATTGTAAGATCAATACCAAATAATCCCTTGCCGTTAATAAAATCTTCAAGTTGTATATCATTTTTTAATCTTTTTTCGAGGTCAGAAACCATTCATACCAAGCAATTATATATCACTTTTTTTACTTAAGCTAAAAGTAGGACTAATGGAATTGAGAATTTGTATAATAGCCAGCTTCATGTAACGGCCTATGAAGTTGTACATCCTATTTCTTATCAATGATTTGACAAATAGACTCACATTTGTATAATAAAATAAAAATATAAAATTATTTTTTATTTTTAAAATAAAAATGTCAAAGTTATAACCATATAAGAATTACTTCTCTTAACACACTTGAAACTCAATTAGATATTTTCCTTAGCACAACCCATGTGTTCATAAATCCCATAGTTGGCTTGTTATTAGAATCAACCAAATATAACACTTTAATGTTAGGAGGAGCAACTCTTGAGACAAAGAATAACATCTTTCTAAAAACTACTATCTAACACTAATTGTTGAATCTTCTTCCCCTTCTTAATTATTGAAAATTCACTTGACTTCCATTGATTAGAAGTAAACATAGTCATTAATGCACCCTTTGAATCATTAAGGGAGCCCAAAGTCAAATATAATGTAATAAACTGAGTATTGGTTGGTCTAATTAAATCTTTCCCATTTGTAAATTGCCTTAACATTGATATAACCACATGTTTGAATAAATAAATGCACATATCCCTTTATCTTTTGCAATGGTTATTTGATCTATGCTTAATTTCTTTCCAAAATCTTTAAGAAACAAGTTAAGACAATGCCTTGCACAAGGAGTGCAAAATAAACTCTTTTTTTCCATCAATATTTCTTGTAGTTTGTAGCATTATCAGTAATAACTTGAACTAGATTTTCTTCTATAACTTTTCCAACAATATCATCTAACATTTTAAAAACTTCATAAGTTATTTTAGAAATATCATATGTATTAACAAATGATAAAAAAATAGTATCCTTGTGACTATTCACTAGAAAATTACAAATTGATCAAAGATTGTTGAACCGCTTTTTTACCACTCAAGTTGTAAGATTCAAGAATATCCAATGTCTTGTTTACTTTCTTTTTTAAAAAGATTTCTCTACTCTCAGGTAAGGAGACTTAAAACCAATCTCATATCTTGTTAAAAGATCACAAATTTTTATAGACTTTCTAGAAAAATCTAGCAATTTGTTGGGATGCCTCCTCCCTCGAGTCCTTTTTAAACATTTGATTAATTGTGCTTTAATTTTGAGTGCTACTTGCAAGAAATATGAAAGATTTCTTACTAGAAGACCTAAAAGATTCCATAATTCTCTTCCTTTTTTTCTTGAAATATTCTCTTCAACCACATTTATATCCTCTTCATCTTGTTAATCAACTTCTCTCTTCATTTGTGCAACTCGCTTTAGATGTGCCATAACAGGTATGATTTGCTTTCTAACATGAACAAATATAGCTTTATATAGTTCAACATCTTTCCTTGTGTTAGCTATATGATGCTTGAATTGATATATATTTTAAGATATAATCTTATCGCAATACTTGCATTTGATTTTTCTTGGGTTGTTATCAACTTCAAATCCATACTCCCAACCAATATTTGATCTATTTCTTTGTGCTTTTTGTTAGTGTCAGCCATAGTAAATTCTTGCTTTCCTTAATTCTTAGTTCAAAATTTATAAGCCTAAATCAATTCAAAAAAAGAGCAACTGAATAATTGTAATTTGATGGATTTAGATTTTAGGTTGAGGACTACTACTTGCCTGAAAAAAAATGACATTTATAAACATACAAATGACATAAATATAAGATTTGTTTGATTCTTCTTTCAACGAAGTAGATGAATACAAGAATAGTAGAAGACGAGTGTAAGGAGAAGACGAGGCAGTGATAGTGATATGAGAAGAAAAATTGAAGGGAAAATGAACATAACTAAAAATATTGGTGTAGCAAAATAACAACTAAAATGCCAAAGTTGTGAAGCTCTCACTTGCAAAGGCTCATGAAGAATGTGAATTGACAAAAGGAGAAACATGATGAGTAGCGAAACAAAAGAACTCACAAATGGAGAAGATGCAAAGAGCAACGAAGTAAAAGAACTTGGAAGGGAGAAGACATGATGAGCTACAACATGAGTTGGGAAAAATTAGAAACTAGGGTTTCAAATTAAGGAAAAATGAAAAATGACGAATAAATTTGAGTTGGCCTCAGTTAATGGATTTTAAGTCGATTTAACCAAATTGGTGAACCAATGAGATTAAACCGGGCAATTCAGGCCAATGGTTTATAAACAGGTCGGTCGTGTTTGCTTTGACTTGTGACTTGCTTCGGCTAACTTGAATACGAGATCTGTATAAGTAATTGGGTCAAGGGGCCTAGCTGAAACACGATTTATATATGACTGGGTCAACTATAGTATCCTATTTAATTTCATTTATTACATGGATTATATATTATCCCATGACCTAATACTAAGATCACCTATAAACCCAATTGGACACAACCCCCGACCCATTTAGGGTTAGAGCATTCAGCAAAGGGCTGGGGCGGCTAGCCGGCGGTGGCGAGAGGGTTAGGCATGGTTCATTGGCAGCGATTAGGAGTTCAACAATGGCAAAGAGGAGCATCAACTAGGGTAGGAGAGGTGGGATGAGCTGTAGACCTATGGTAGATTCGACAAGAGAGGTGGAAGTAGAGAGAGAGAAGCTATAGGCAATGGATAGGGGTGTCCAAAAAATGGTTCAACATGATGAACCGAACCGAACCAAATTGAAAACTTGAGATGGCTAAAAAAATTTCAATTTGGTTTTTGGTTCGGTGCAATTCAATTCGGGTTGAACCGAAAAAACCAAAATTTTAATATAATATTAATATTTTTATACAAAATATATTATATTATTATTTTTATTAAACATTAATAATATAATAGTATAAACAAGCTATATATATATATATATATATATATAGTTCATTTTAACCTAAACCGAACCGAACCGAAATGAATTTTGGTTCAAGTTCGGTTCGGTTTCGGTTTGAATTCTTTTTTTGTTTTTTGGTTTGGTTTGAAATTAGTTCGGTTCGATTCAGTTCGGGTTGAACTGTTTGGACACCCCTAGCAATGGATCTGGTAGGGGAGAGATGGGAAAGAAGAATCCTTTTAGAGTTTATTTAGATCGCGTTATTGGGCTTGGTCATTTGGGGGCTTGGGCTGTGTATATTTAGGACAACTTATGTGGGTTAGCTTGCTTACGACCCTACTTGGCCTAAGATTAACAGGGTCAAAAATAGGTCAACCCAATTACGGCCCGAACACAATAAGGACTAACCCAAACCTACCTAGCCGAGTTAGGTTAGTTTTTGCTAGGTCCAGGTGGGAACATGACACGATCCAAAATGGTGACCCTACCATTTCTACTTGATATGTGATCCCACACCCAATCTAACAACACCGATTAGAAGGTGAGCCTACTGGTTGAGGAGTTATGCTTTCCTAACTTCCAATTTGACTCTATAGTTGGCCTCCACAATTTGGAGGCAACATTAGCGGTGGTTGATACTTGAGATATTTTTTGGATTTACAGTGGAACCGCTCGAGACATTCTTGTTTAGGAGAAAAGGTGTTGGTCAAAGTTTTGGTGTTGGTGGTTTGGTCCCACTGCTAATTGGCTTCAAATATGGGAGCCATGAGAAAAGGACAGTTCAGTGTGGGTGATAGTGTGGTTCAAGGAAGGGGGAGGCGGAAGAGCCATCCAAGTTAAAAGAAAATAATGAAAATCTTCAATAGGGAATAACGTGAACCTTAACACTTGTCTCTTGTCGCTAGGATTGCAGGGATTTTGTTTGCGGCAAAAGGAGGAGTTTGTAAATGGACAGGCTAGTACTTAACACAAGTAATTAGTTGGCTTGTTTTAATTTTTTGCACACTTGCACTCATGTCTTCTTCTTACCTTTGTCTCTTTGCTTTACAAGGGAAGGTTGCAGGAAGTGGAGAATGAGGGGGTGGTGGAAAAAGAAATGAACAAAAAAAAAAAGGTGAAATAGGCAATCGTGCTGAGCACTGGCCACTTGATATCCCTAGATAACTGTAACCATCTAATCAGATCAGAAGGTGATGTTGAGATTTGTCTCCGCTAGTGAGGTGAGGTTGAGCTCAACGTGGCTAGGGAGAAGGACTAGAGAGGCCTATAGTGTGTGCAGTGGGAAAAGGGACTTGACGACCTGTGGAGAAAAATAAGGTGACAAGGGTGATGAGGAGTATGCATAGGGTGGAAAGGTGATTAGACTGTTACCACTTGATGCTCAATTGGGCGATATGAGGGAGAAGAAAATACTTTCATAAGATGATTGAAAGAAATCTAAATTCTAAGAATAATTAGTTCACACATGAATTGTTCCTATTACTTTAATACATAGTAACTATGTATTTATTATACTATGCTAATCCCAAAGCCTTGAATTAATATTGACCATAATTAATAATTGAGCTAATTATTATATGCCATTGATATATTGTTTTACTAATTAGTTAATTAATTAATTCCATCAGCTTGGGTCTAGCATAAAATGGTCTAGGGTCCAAAGTAAGGAATTAGCTTGATCTCTTAAAGCTTTATAATTCAGGGCTTGTTTATTGGGAGGAAAGTTAGAAGAAAAAGAGAAAAAGTAGGAAGGAAAAAAGTATAGGCTTGTTTACTTGGGCGGTTGAATAGTTTAAGAGGAAAAGTTAGGCATTAATCCCTCAATTTGCTTTTGAAACTGTCTTAACTTTACTAACTTCACATCTCACTTTTCACCGCACCGTTTCCTTGACTACTCGTCTTTGTCGTCGCTGCTCGAGCTTGCCGCCACTACTTGTTCTTACCGCAGGTGCTTTTTCTCGCCGTCATTGCTCATATTTAATCTTTAATATTTAATAATTTTATAATATTAATAATATATATATAATATAAGTGAAACAAATAAAAATTATGGTGTATATATTAATCTTTCAAACTTTCTTTCCTTCCAAGTAAACATAAGGAAGAAAAATCTATAACATATTCTATCCATCTATTTTTTCTTTTTTTCCTTCTTTCCTTTTCTTTGTACTTTCCATCTGTCCTAAGTAAACACAGTGTATAGGCTGAACCTATATCCTAAGGTGCTGCCCAACTATAGATCTACCGCTATTTCTAGTACTACTGTGGTTAGGATAGTATTATCATAGCATTGTTTCTTGGATCATGCAAGGGCACTTTCTCAGGCTTAAAAAAAAATGAGACCATTAAAAGTAGCACGTGGAATGCCATGTCTTATCTAATTGAAGGCAAGTAGGAGGACCACCAAACCCGAGCATCATTATGAGAAGCTCATCTATGCTAGCCGTATCACTATTTAACACAAAATAAGGTTATGAAATTGTTGCTAAGCTTGAATTTACTTTCAGGTTCCTAACTATTTTAACTGTCAGTTTGTCACAACAAGACATCCATATAAAATATAATTGTTCACACTATTCATAGCAAATAAATGCCTTAAATTACAAGCGATAACTTATTGTAATTACTCTAAGAATGAGACAAACATTAAACCCAAGCTAGATACGTGTCTTCACTTTAGGTTTCTTCAGCTCGACATGCCTCATGAGCTTTGAAAATTTTAATTTTATTTGAGTACAAACTAAGTATGATTATACACAATATACTTACTGAAATAACATTCTAATTTTATAGAGGATGTAATTTACTGTTTATCTCATTTTAATCATTATAATAATTTAGAAATCATTAATTTTTGAATGATTTTAATACAAAATAATTTAATTTATTTTACAAAATATCTTTAGAACTCTAAAATAGGATATCGAGAATAATTAATTAATTTGTAAACTAACAAACTAATTCTCGTAAATTTTGCATGCTTGAAAAGGGCACAAGTATATGAAAACTATAATTTGGGCTTTAATGTTGCATACACATTATGCTTATCCACATCCAAGTGTAAACAATAGTACTTTAACCAGATTGGACTTAGATCAGAGTCCAGCTAGGCTAGCCGAGTAGCATATGACCTAGTAGTAGAATAGGCCAAAAAGGCTTGCATCCATCATGTTGTGGCTTGAGCCCAATTTGCCCACTATCTAGGGTTGGGTGCATGTGATGATTGAACCTGACTACTCGTATGAGTCATATCTAGGTTCGTTTGACTGTGCCAACTAGTGCAAGCCTCATCTGACATTGATTACAAATCAAACCATACCCTGGTTGAGTTTGATTGACTCTGTCTAGCAACCAGAAAGTGGGTTAAATCAGTAGCAGCACCGTCTGGGCAGAGGGCAGTGCCTCAAATATATCCAGGATTCTCCGAAACTACCAACAAAAGCTCAAATGTCAAACATAGTTTCCATTTTATTAATTACAATATGTAATCTATAATTTGTATAAGCTAAAATTTGTTTTAATACAAAACATGATAACACTAGGTAAAAGAGAATTTAAAGTATTAAATTAATAAACTGAAAATTTGTCAGAAACATTATGTCGCAAAGATCCAATCATGCAAAAAAGGAATGTGGATGGAAAAACCAGGTGAACAAGTTAACTATTTTTTTATCACCAACCTATTCCTGTAGTCATTATGGTTTCAACGTGAGGAAGAGATCCGAGAAAATAAAAACTGGCCCAACGTCAATATTGAATGATACAATTAATTTAAAAGCTATAATAGCCAATAATGATAGGAAGTAAATAAGAATGTTATGGAACATCCTCTTTTTTTTAAAAAAAAGCAATCTGTACACGTCTTCTTTTACAACATTGAAATTTGAGTATGTTGTTACACTTGTAAATCTATGACATCACCAAGTAATTACTTGTTCTTTCATTATGGTGGCATCATCTCATTGCATGATTAGAAGAATATCTTTCTAGTAATATCCCATAATATAATGTTTTTCTAACATAAATTCTCTTTCCGTTAGCTTAGATGTGTTATTGATTTCTTGGTTTTTAAATTTATGCACGTCACTTATTTTATAGATGCATGGTATGACATAGATATGTTATTTTATAGGAAGACATTAAGAACTTCATTAACTAGCATGCATTTAAATTTCTTTAAGTAATATATCTCTGTTTTTTTTAAAAGGAAGGAAAACTACTTTGGAAACTAGGAATTGCTTGTATGCGAGGTTGTATTTTAGCAATTACCATTAATGATACTTGGAGATCGCGTATAATTTATTAATTTGGAATATCCTTTCTTCATGTGGTGACAGTGAATTCTCTATAAATAGTTTCCTATTTCCATGAAGATAAAGTTCTATAATTCTTGTTTTACTGTGCTAAGTAAAGAAAAAAAACGACAATTGCTCATCTCACCAATCTCCCTACAGACTTCGTAGGTTTGAATTAAAATATTGGAGTTTTAGTTTGCTTCAATTTTTTTTTATGGCTGAGCCAAATTGTATTTAGTTTGGAAACATTTATCTTTCTGAAAACGGGTTAAAGTAACTCAGTATTTAGAGTTAACAAGGTGTATGTGGTTAAATTCAGAGTTTTCATGACCTTAATTTGTTATTTTTTTTTTTGGTTCTATGATCATTTGCCTGTTTTCTCATTCGTTGCTCAATGAACATGCACTAGTTATGCCATTGTTTGGTTGCTTGCCATAAAATTGCGTGCTAATTAAGCATTGGTTTCAATATTCTCAGAATGACGGATGAGATTAACGAGGACGAAGGTTAACTTGTACTAGAGTTTTTTTCTGCAGGACATTTTAATGTAATGTTGTATATTGTTCTTGTCACCGATCGTGCTGTTTACTTCACAACCCTGGATAATTGTTGAGGTGCATGTTTTTATTTCTCTGGTACATGTCATGTTTATGTTTTTTGTACGTGTTTCTTACAAATAATTATGCTAGTTTAGGTATGAGATTAGCGCAGGTTAGTTGTGCATGTTGTATAACGTGCATATATTTATTCATATGTGCATGTATACATTGAGTAGAATTGTCGAATACAACTTGCATAACCAGAGCCGAAAAGGTAAACCTTGCTATGAGGACCTGGAGACTTGAACTAACCTGTTCATGGCTGAAGGTAAAGGTCTTCCCTAACCAGCTTCGCTCACTCTTCCATGAGCCAGGTGCTCAACTTGACCATAACAAGCACGCAGAACTTCGTTCAAGCCTCCCTTTCATGCACGCCCCTCAATCCCCAGCACCATAGCCGTAGGGTGCTGGCTCACAGACCGATCCTTTTCTTACATCTTTTCTTTTATATAAATTAATAGGGATGACAAGAGAGCCTAATCATGACCTGATTTGAAGTCAACGAAGAAAACTCAAGTTGATTGGGTCTAGGAGTCGGGTCTGGGTAAAACTCGACCTAATAAAATCGGGTCTAGGTCAGGTATAAGAATTTAGGTACCCACATTGAACTTGACCAACTTGCCCCGATCATTGAAATGATGCATTTACTCTTATAGCCTATATACCTAATCCCCTCTTGGCCAGTCGTCCACATATCCTAAATCTCTAATCCCTTCCTTTGACTCTTAGTCGACTGCATCATGCAGGGATGACCAAGTTGGCCATGTTCTTACAAATCTCAGTTTTCTCTTTTATCATAACCTTCTTCACTCGATAGCACTTTGGCTTTCTTTCATCTTTGATCATGACAAAACCGTTCATATTGCCTTGAAGGTTTTCTTTCTCTAAGTGATTTTCTCAACTAAGTATTTATCCAAGATTGTTGAGATATCTGTCTTTTTCCGTGCACTATTTGCATCAATTGACTGGCGCTCATCCTGGAACTCTCCCCTTGGCTGAGAAACTGGCTCACATTATACTTATGGAGAAATGACATTCTTTAATAGAATCTTCACACCCTTCTAGCTCAAGGGTCCAATCTTCCCATGACATAACTCTGAAGTAGGTGCTAAAGCAGTACTAATTTCTCCTCTGAGAACCTCAACGTCGGTGTGTTAAAGAGCATGTTGCTTGTTTCCTCTAGCACATATAAGTGATCTTTTTGTTAGCTTTTACTTTTCATTCCATATAAGGAGCAATAGCTACCAACTATTATATGCTCATTTAGCATTATTCCAGAATTTGACAATCCTGTCGCACGATGAAACAATGCTTTGATCGTGCTCTCGAATTGACAATGGGAAGAAGCCGCAGCGACCTCTCCTTCCTGTGACGTGACAATGTACTCTAGATGAGACTAGGGGTGTCAATGGGTACCCGACCTCGTGGGTACCCGACCTGTTTATGGCGGGTTCGAGTACCCGATTAGCTAATCGGGTCGGGTTCGGGTTTACCCCCATGGGTACCCGCGGGTACCCGATACCCGATTATATTTAATAAAAAATAAAATTTTATATTTATATAATAAAATAAATTTTAATAAATATATTTATTATTATTAATATTATTTTATAATTATATTTTATAAAAATAATTTAAAATTTTATTTAAAAATAAATATTTTAATTTAAACGGGTACCCGCGGGTACCCGTTTAAATACCCAACTCGGGTTTAGTCGGGTTCGGGTTTGGCCAAAAAGTGCGGGTACCTGACTCGTTGACATCCATAGATGAGACTTGTTGTTCGCGTGCCGCAGGTTCGACATTTGGTAGGTGGACGAGTTGGGCGATCTTTGGAACACACCGCCAACTTTCACTTCCACCTCCTTCCTCTTCGTGTGCTGCTCTCCTTTGGTTATGAGCGCTAGCTCTGTGGCAGTGTAGTAGCGCGTGCGATGACATTGATTGGTTCGACTGACTTCTTCCTGCTTCCGTAGTGGCAAATAGTGAAGCGTTTAAATTACTTACACTCGTACGGTAAGAATCCTTGGTATGTTATAGTTGTTGCACATTCCTATTGTAATTCTTGTTCCTTGATTACTATACCACAATATAAACAATATAAAAATAATGAAAATGTAACAAACCAGTCAAAAATAAAACTCATAAACACAACTTATACAAAAATAGGTACTCAATTTAACCATACCGAATCATTTAGAACCATACAACGATAAGAAACATTACTTACACAACATGTACCACAATTATAATCAACTAAGAAAAACTATTACTATCATAAATCTATTGCATAATTATGTCATTTACCTCTATGCGATAAAAACTAAAATGATTGATCAACATACTCCAAGCTAAAACAAATCTGATTTGTCAAAACATCAACTCAGTGATGGTAATAGCTTGATCAATCACAATACCAATTCTATAACTACAATATAGTAACACATGTGATTGCACACAACACTAGTCAATACTAAATATCAATATCTATCTATTAGGTGTCAATTATCCAAAGTCCAGGTGGCATCTATCGGGAAATTATCTTTACCTATAGGGAAAATAAGGAATGTTACCCTAAATAGTTAAATAGGAATCACAAAAATGCACATGTATCGAAATAAGCTAAACCAAAATACATATCACAAAATAACTTTAATAATGATCAAATATCAAATTATGAAATCAATACACTGTCATGTAATCATGAGCAATGACCATAAACAACTCTATTACAAGCTCACACACTTATGAAATATTTCTATCACTACGCCCATGATGGAACAATTTTCCAAATGACAATAGTCTAAAGGTGATGCATTCAACACCTAGGTAACCTGATAATAGTCCCAAAGGACCCAATTAGATAATTGAAATAGTAGGCCTATAGCCACTGAACATTTAGTACAAAACTTGGTTTACTGGTCCACAAGGCCTAACCCTTGGCTACAATTAGTCAATCCATAGTCATACACCAAATAAGCAATGTCTCATAACTATAATAAATTTTTGACTTGGTCATCTATTAAAATTACCACAAGTACTATATTAAACATAATAACATCCATGCAATCAACTATTATAATGTTGTACTACTAAATTACTCATGCATCATATGTTGATGTATATATTCTAAAGACTAATTGTTATAATTTGAGATATGTATTAAGTATTATGATTTGTTTTAATAAAGGTATTATCATTATTATATTCTTGCTACATCTACATATTATATAGAATTACATGATGATGTCCTTGGAGATTGACCTTTTTCTCAAAATATCCCTAGCAAAGTACCTTGTAGATAATGGGCAACTAAGGTGCATGTAAGACTAGTGTGTGAGATAGTGTAATACTTCGAACTAATATAGTCACACAAGTGCATCAGTATTGCATATACTGGATCGACCCATTGTAAATATTAACCTGAGTGTCAACAAATTAATATCAGTAAGTGGGAGGGTTTGTAATGATCCTTTGACTTGAGATCATCATTACTTCTATATGGTGAGTGATATGCTTTGATATAACCTATTATCTCACCGTAACTAAAAGATCATAACGATTATCATTAGGCATGTCATATGCTATATGAGAAGTGTGATAGGCCAATAGTAGGATTTGCCTATTTTTTTAGGAAAGTATGACATCCATTGCCTCACCTATTAGAACATGACTAGAAGTGTATGACTATATCTATGAGAATAACCTGATCATGTCATGTCCATTAGATTGGGTTAAACAAGTGTGACACACTTGTTAAATTTGGATGTCACTTAGCAAAGGGATATACTACATGAATGTCCTGTTACTTGATAGGGAGTTGCCGATAGATGACTTATATCCAATGACCTAGGTAGTAGTGATGTGTTGCTATATACCCCTCACTATTTATGATGATCTTATGTGATGATCATTGCTAGTGTGATGAATCCTACGGGATCATACAAGTAGATACTTAATGTTGCAGTTTGATTAGATAGCCTTGGATTGACTTATATAATAATTTGAGTCCATTTGGGAGCTAGATGGATTCAAGTCAAACCTAGATCAATATTGATTGAACCAACTATTCAAATAAATTGATCCGAGGGCATGATCAGAGCTAGACATCTGCCCATAATATTTTGGATTGTATCATTAGGCTTTAGGCCCAAACTAGAGCAGAGATCAACACCCGATCTTGGCACATGAGTGTCATTTAACTAGTGTTGATCACCAGCAGAAGGTGCTGAGAGTGAGGTGCCTAGTTTGGGCCGATTTGGGTAGGGAGAGGTGCATATGAGCCTTTGAGCCTATTTTACTATGGGTCCAAGGCTTAATACACACAAGTGTTTGTCCTAAACCCTGACACAGGTGTCGCCTCCTACCTATAGTTGCCGCCCACACATATGCACTAGTCCCTCCTCTTCTTGTGATTGGCACAATCTCCAAGGAAGAAGAACTCCTCTTAAGGTTTGATCTCTTCTCCTAAGGCTAGCATCAAGCATGAATAAGAGTAACATCCAAGGTATTGTTGTGCAGATACATGTAGAGGGCAAACACTTATGCACCTATCCCACCTGTCAACTCTAGATCACGCTACAAAGGGTAAATATTTCTAACACATCCATTTGTTCTTCTCACCTCACATGGGCATGGATCTATTGGGAAAGGAATATGTTTTGGGTTGAGATTTTCGCTAGGTATGACACAAAATTTTCAAATTTCAACTCATTTTCCCTAACATTATATATTTACAATCACATATATGTGTCAACAAACAAATGCAAGGAGTAGAATGAGATAAAAACAAGATCAACTAGAAAAACAACAAGGTACTATGGCATTTCAATCTTTACTTATTAGATATACCATACTAACAACTATACCATGTGCAAGAACATGGATACTATTCCTACTTGTATTGTAAAGCTTCCTCCCTATCTATAGCTTTTTGTTCTAGCACCACTCTGATGGAGGCCCAAGTCTCACTGCAAAGAGGTCCACACGGGATCGGAAGAAGCCGTCGTAATATGGCTTCTCTCCCTAGATATTGGTTGCTTGCATTTTCTTCATGCATGTATTTTTTTCCCTTTTTTTGCATCCATTGGTAGGTTAGAATCCACCCCTACGTACACATGCTTCTCATGTAGTAATTGGTAGGATGAATTGCGTTGTAATCATGCATCCGCCCCAACATCTATGCATACATGATAGGATTAGAACATATGTACATCCTCATCTTATGGGCAAGAGCATAGAGCATCAAAGCCAAGGAAAAGCATGGAGAAATCCCACCTGACCACAAAAAATTTAGCCAAGTCGGCCAAGGAAAAAGAATTATGCCAAGGGGATGTCTAGCCCAAGAAGAGGCCCAAATGTGCAGCTCAAAACAAACAGCCCCTTCTTAGAAAGGAAGGGAATCAAATCTTCAAAATGTAACTAGAGCTAGAAATGAAAGCTGCATGAGACAAGGCAATTTGCATGAAAGAAGAATAACAACGTGATGAGGGAGGAGGCAACTTGCATAAGCATGCATGGAAGTAGGTCACTAACCGCTATCTTGTTGCCTATAAGATGTACCAACAACTGTATTTTTTTTTTGGAGTTTTTTAAAGGAAAAATATCAAAAGTCCCTTGAGTCCCACGTGGAGGGATTTTGAAAGGAAGCTTGGGTTTACAATGAATTGAATCACCCTTACCTATTGGGGCTTTTAGGGGCATTTAATTAAATAAATCCAAGCTGATCCAAACACACACACATGCACATGCGCCTCATCACATCACATTAGACTGGGCCAAGTTGTGTTATAGTCGTGAGTGCGGGTGCGGGTTTATCCACATACTACTTTTACCGATAATAATTATAGCAATTTTATCCTCCCTATAAGCGCATGAGGCAAGTTATTAATATTATTTTTTTATGGTTATCTTTTGTCATTGCACCTCCACTATATAATTAGAGGAAAGGCAATGTCTAGAAAACACTGTGCATTTGACTTCTCCCTATGTTCATTGCTCCTTTCTCACCTATTAGATGTTGAAAGTAGCTCTGACAAGTTCCTCATTGATGCACCTCTAGTGGAATATTACTAATTGTATCTTGGGACTAGAGAGCCGGACAAAGCTCATGCAAAGGTCGACATCTTTGTCTTTTGATGAAATCTCCTTTGAATACCTCTCCTAGTGCCTTAGTCGCTGATTCTTCCTTGAGTATGAAATCTTGTCTCCACTATTTGTCTCTCATGTTTCTACCATGGTCATCGCTAGCCTTGTCTCCACTCTCCACCTCTAGTCTCTAGCCTGGTCAATAGTGTAGGAAGGAAGTTGGTGACCGTCCCATGCCTTCTTCGTCACTAGCTCTAGCAGATCGCTAGTGCTGAACTCTTTCTAATGTAACCCATGACTGGCTAGCCGCCTCCACGTCGCCTTCAGAGTAGTCGATGTTGTATATAGTTGTGACAATAAAGAGAAATTACATAGTCCCACACTGGGAATAATTGAAAGCATTTATTTGCTTTTATATTTAGCTAAACCTTTTGAAGCAAGAATTTGAGACTATTATGAGTACAGTGCAAGAGTGTACTATGACCCAATTGTAATAATACATTTAATGGTCAAGTTGAGCACTTAGGCACTTGGGGCATTTCACGGTCGTGATAGTTTCACACTATTAATCAAACTCGACTAGTAAACTCTATGGCCATGCCATAACTTTGGTCACGGCCATGATCTTGTCATTGCAATCTGATTCGATTGACCCTTGTGTGTTTCACAGGTGACCCCTATGTGTTTCACAGGTAGGCTTCATTAGGTATCAAGGGGGTGTGTTGATTACTTTGAAAGGATGCACCACTTCCTCTTTGTTAACTACTACTCTGAATAGTTTTCTCCCCACTGCGATCTCTTCTCTTTGGTTGCAAGTTCTCAAAATGTTTCTCTTGCCTTGTTGAATCCTAAAGGTCAAAAATAAGTCTTTAGGATAGTGACAATTTATTCATGCCTCAAGGCTGTCTCCTTCAATTATTCTTCACAATTTTCTAACATTCTAAAGCCTTAGTTTTTGAGATGGAGGCAGCCTTGAACCCTAATGTCAAAGTCCAATTTCAAGTGGAGACCTTCAAATTAGGTTGCTTTGATGAAATAAACTACATACATGGCTGATGACACCAAAATATATAGTATATTTTGTATCATTTTAGATATCTTTTCATGCTAAATTGAGGATCTTTTGCTTTTTTTTTATGTTGAATGCATCAAATATTGCAAAGTCTACTTCTATTTTGGTTTTTCATGATTTTCAGGCAAAAAGACACTATTTTAAGACGTTTTCAAGCAAAATCAAATACATGGAAGAGTTACCATCATCAAGAGGAGGTCACCCAATAAATTTTACGCAAAACGGAGCAACAAACCAAAATACAGCAGGGCCGTAAACTATATTACGGTACCGTATTTCCTAGCATTTTCGGAACAGAAGACTCAGGCGATTTTACGGCAGTGCCGTGAACTATTACACTATCGTATTTCCATTTTTGAACGCGACTCCCAGGTTAATTTTGACGCCCGATTTTTGCGGAGATTATTGCGGGCGATCCAGAGCTCTAAATTGAATGCCGTAAGAAGAAGGAGAGCTTAGAACTAGAGGATCAGGTAGACACCAAAAGCCTCAAATTTCATCTAATGTCGAGAGAGAAATCACAGTACAAGCCGCCGCTTAGGGTTCCATCGTCGCGATCAATCCAGAGCACCTCTGGCCGTGATTTTCATACTGAAGCTTCGCTTGGAGAAGGAGACAACGTGCCAGAAGTTTCAGAACGAAAGGAGATCAATCTGAGGAGAAATCAAAGGGAGAAGAAGCGCCGCCACTTTTATTGAAAATTATGGCTGTGAAATATTTTACAGTCGTGCTGTATTTTCCTAAAACTCATATTCTGTTGATTTTTGATCTTATGAAATTATGGTATTTTGTAATCCCTTCACCATGCTAGCTTAAACTTATTTTGGGACATGGGGGAGTAATTCCCTTTGATTTTCTTAATGACTAGATAATCTTTCACTTTCATCTTGATTATTTTACTTTGATAATTTTACCTATGCGATCATTGCTCTAAGATTCTCCTTAGTTTACTTTTTGTCTTCATGTTTAGAGTTCTCGCAATAAGGACTGAAAGGTGATTTGCTTGAGAACTTGGAACCCTAAAATTGACTAATAGGAACTCGCTGTAGGAAACTAGGTTAAGTTCTTATTTTTTTATTTTAGTAAGTTAAATTGCCATGATGATATTAATAAACTTAGGATTGAGTTATTGTGTCAAACGTGGAGATCTTGTATGAAAGTGGAGATCAGAACGTTGGAGAACCATAGGTAGAACGTGTGTTGAGTCTTGGATGCACGAAAGTGATCCTTGAGATTCCACTCGAGGTAATCAACTTAGAATTCGGATGCACGAAAGTGATCCTTGAGTTCTTTGTCTGATGGTTTACCTATCTATAGCTTGGGATGAATCTTGCACGAAAGCGAGGATTTATTCTTGCATGGTTATCTGCACGAGAGTGAGATAACCCCTTTTTAAAGTAAATTATGCCTTTATCATATTAGAATTTGATTGATGAACATCTTTATATATCTAGTCATGAAAATCAAAGTGGATGAAACCCTAGTCCCAATTTCTCTCTGATAGTAATTTTCTGCGTGTCTTCGATTCTTACTGTTGGGGTATGCCCTTAAGGCTAATGTTTGAGGTCTTGGGATTCTTTCAGTATCATGTATAAACTCTTATGTTTATAAAGGCAATGGTTGTTATTCAGTTTGTTACATTGTCTGCTGCAATAATTGTACTTCTGAATAATGTCTCAATGCTGTTCAGCTAGGCTGACATGCTTTATGTCCTTAGTCGAGATATCTTGGTGAACATGAGACAGCCCTGATATGATTGAGACTAATATGTATTCTAATCTTATAGGATGCTTCGAGCATGGAATAAGATGTAGACTCATGGGTACATTGGATGTACTGGACAGACCCTACTAGGATATTCAATTGCTTGTCACAATGTGAATAATCCTTGATTGCAACAAGTGGCACATGTCCTTTGACTTGAGATCACTTGTGTTTCTAAATGATGATTGTCATTGTTTTGAGGTAGTTCAATATCATTTGAAACATAATGGTTATCAACTATCTTGGATAATGATCATGAGTCAGGTTAGGGCACTAGTGATAGATAAAGGATTGCCGTCTCCTTAATTGGAGTGTGATGTTCTAATGGGGCCCCCCTGGATGAGATGATTGAGAAAGTGTATGGCCATACCCAGGTGACTATGTTCATCTGGTCTAATCATGCTCATCATATTGGAGCTACAGGCTTGACACGCTTGTCCAATAAGAACATCCAGTGGCAAAGGAAATATGTATGCCTAGTGAGTTGATTCACACTTGTGCTGTGGTTTGGGTGTAGTCTTGGAAGACTCTTTCCTCTATATCGGGAGACAGTGATGTGTTGCTAGATACCCCTCACTGATCGTGATAACGTAAGTTATCGTTACCGACATTTGAAGGAAACCCTCAGGGTCGCACAATTTGATGATATGGCTTACTTAAGTCAGATCGTGTGGACTGAATTATTTTGGTTCAGTTTAAAGGGATTTAAACTCTGATTGTAAGTGAGATCTGGTCTGATCATGTTTGATTGATTAGGGCTTGAGATCGGTAAGCTTTGATCGAGAGAGTTGATGCTAGATCGATGAGATCAAGAGCATCAAGAGATGAACGGTCAGATCCTGAACCTTAGGGTTTAAGGTGATCTGGACAAAGGCTTGGTTTGATTAAATTATTGAGCCAAATTGGGTTGAACCGAATGGCTTGAACCAGTTCACATGGGTGAACGCATGGTTCAAAGTCTTCATGGCGCTTTGGGCGGTTTGCCTTGAGTGAGCGCACGGTTCATGAATGCATGAACGCATGAAGTGAAGGTTTACTATTTTTGGAAGAGGCGTTTTCCAAAATAGATACCACACCTCACGTTCGACGCACTCATGCTATTCTCGCCCCTTTTTGCCTCTTCCTCTCGACGGCTTCTCGTGTGGTGAAGAAGGTTGTCGCCAAGGAGAAGAAGAAGATCGCCAAGCAAGATCTCTCATTCCTTCCATTCGACAAGCACCCTTGGAGAACCTTGCTAGCACAAGGATCAACAAGGAGTAGGCTACATCACCTTGTGTGCGCACCGTGTGGAGGAGAAGCACTCGATTCTCTTCTTCCTAGACGCCATTCGAACTAATGGCTATGGTATGATTCAATCTACAGATTTAAGTTGATCATATATGATGCATATGATTCTTGATGCCCTATTTTCCGCCCATGCACAAAGTTTTTCATATGCGCATGTTTAGGGTTTCGCCCCCCTCTTGAAAGGGGTCCTTCAAATTGGTATCAGAGCGCCAAGTTTATGCATGATCTTATATGATTGCTTTGTGTTTTTGTGATCCATGCTTTGTATTTATGCTTAGATCTAAAACTATCATCATGCTCATGCGAAATATACATGTTGTATGTTTATTCTTATGTTGCGCATGTATGAAGTTTGTGTGGCGCATGTTATAGTTTTGCCAAAACTTATTTTGCGCGCCCTATTAGATCTAATGCGCCTGCTATAAACCCTTAGACGGGTTAGTAGGGTTGAAGTCATCCTCTAGGTATGATCCAAACAGTCTGATCAGATTATCTGACAGCCTAGATGGGTCGACCAGATGGCACCTGTGCGCAAGCACGAGGTGGCTATAGGTCGACTGCAGACAGGCGTGTAGCGATGTCTGGTTGAGACAACCAGTGAACGCACATGAGTTAGGCCCGGGGTCACACCCGCTTGCCAGAACTCATGAGGTCGTTCAGCCCTTGGCACATGCATGGTTGACCATTTGGTCAATTCAAGTCAGTTACGACTTGGTGCATGCAAGGGCAGTGGATCTGACTAGACATGATGAGTGGATCCCTATTGATGGACCGTTGTAAGGTTGTAGGCCTCATAAGAAAATTAAAATTGATGCCAATGGGTTTTCAAAAATTTTTATTCTTATAGGATCACATAATGATTGCATTCCATGATGAGTGTTTATTTCATCTTATGTGGGTTGCCCTTTTAATGTGTGCTGTGCTGGGGCCTGCGAGCCTGGATAAATTGTAAATTAATTTTATTGTGATCTGCGTATCACATTTATTTAATTTATAAAGTGTAATTGACCTGCGAGTCAATCTTGTCTAGATAGATTATTTTGTAATTTAATCAGACAAGAGCACAGAGCACACTTGGCAGAGGCGCATGCAGCAAGTGGCTTGACTAGATGGGAGGTCTAGGGTTCGACCCTAGGACAGGCGCATTGATAGAACCCCTTTCGAGAGGGGGGCGAAAACCCTAAGCATGGCGCAAATAAAATTTTGCAAGCGGAAGCAAGGGTTTGATGATCTTTTGCATGCCATATGATCAACTATCATAGATTGAATAGATCAAGAGTAGATCATACCAATGCCATCGGTTTGGTTGGTGCCTTGGAAGCAAAGACGCAAGTGCTCCTTCTCCAAAGGTGACGCACACAACAAGTGAAGATGGCTTGCTCCTTTGAATCCTTTGTGCTAGCAAAGTGCTTCAATGGGACCTTGTCGCGTGAAGGAGAGGATAGAGATGGCTTTTCTCGGCCGAATGCCTCCTCTTGTCGTCAACACACTCTCCTCTCCACGAGATTGCAAGCGGTCATCATCCAAGAGAAGCGTTGAGGCGTTTTTACAAAGTCGCCTTGATGACTTTCCAAAAATGGAATGACATGAAGTAATGCTTTGAAAACCGACCAAAACGCTTAAGCATCGAACCAAGCGTTCACACACATGTGAACCGGTTCATGCTCAATCGATCCACTTGACTTTGGTCCAAAAAACCAAATCAAATCAGCCCAAGCCATGGTCTAGACCTCATTGAACCAATAGGTTCCAGATCTAACCGTTCATCTCCTGATGCTCCTGATCTTACCGATCTAGCATCATCTCTCTCGATCGAAGCTTACCGATCTCAAGCCCTAATCAATCAAACATGATCAGACCAGATCTCACTTACAATCAGAGATTAAATCCCTTTAAACTGAACCCAAACAATTCAGTCCACACGATCTGACTCAAGTAAGCCATATCATCAAATTGTGCGACCCTGAGGGTTTCCTTTAAATGTCGGTAACGATAACTTACGTTATCACGATCAGTGAGGGGTATCTAGCAACACATCACTGTCTCCCGATATAAAGGAAAGAGTCTTCCAAGACTACACCCAAACCACAGCACAAGTGTGAATCCACTTCACAAGGCATGCATGTTTCCTTTGCCACTGGATGTTCTTATTAGACAAGCGTGTCAAGCCTGTAGCTCCAATATGATGAGCATGATTAGATCAGATGCACATAGTCACCTGGGTATGGCCATACACTTTCTCAATCATCTCATCTAGGGGGCCCCTATAGAACACCACACTCCTTCAACAAGGAGACGTCAATCCTCTATCTATCACTAGTGCCCTAACCTGACTCATGATCATTATCCAAGATAGTCTATAACCATTATGTTTCAAATGATATTGAACTACCTCAAAACAATGACAATCATCATTTAGAAACACAAGTGATCTCAAGTCAGAGGACATGTGCCACTTGTTGCAATCAAGGATCATTCACATTGTGACAAGCAATCGAATGTCCTAGTAGGGTCTGTCCAGTACATCCAATGTACCCATGAGTCTACTTCTTATTCCATGCTCGAAGCATCCTATAAGATTAGAACACATATTAGTCTCAATCATATCAAGGCTGTCTCATGTTCACCAAGATATATCGACTAAGGACATTTAGCATGTCAGCCTAGCTGAACAGCATTGAGACATTATTCAGAAGAACACACATTGCAGCAGATGATGTAACAACCTGAACAATAACCATTGCCTTTATAAACACAAGAATGTATTACATGATACAATCCCAAGGCCTCAAACATTAGCCTTAAGGGCATACCCCAACAATCTCCCACTTGCACTTAATCTAATGGTTGAGAAATCTCAAACCCATATTATTACAGTGCTTCTCATGCTTCTGCTGCGCCAGAGGCTTGGTAAGCGGGTCAGCCAGATTGTCGTCTGTATGAACCTTGCAGACTTTGATCTCGCCACGATCAATGATCTCCCGGATCAAGTGAAACCGTCTCTGTATGTGCTTGGACTTCTGGTGCGACCATGGTTCCTTTGCTTGTGCGATTGCTCCAGTGTTATCACAAAAGATAACCAAAGGATCTGCACTCGAAGGAACAACACCAAGTTCTCTCACGAACTTACGAATCCACACTGCCTCCTTGGATGCTTCCGAGGCTGCAACATACTCGGCTTCTGTTGTGGAATCAGCAACAGTTGACTGTTTGAAACTTTTCCACACCACCGCTCCACCATTCAAGCTAAAAACATAGCCTGATTGCGATCGGAAATCATCCTGGTCCGACTGGAACGAAGCGTCAGTATATCCTTCTATACTGAGTTCTTCCTGACCACCATATATCAAGAACATATCTTTGGTCCTCCGCAGATATTTTAAAATGTTCTTGACTGCAATCCAGTGCGCCATACCTGGATTACTTTGGAACCGACTGGTCACGCTTAACCCGTAAGCGACGTCTGGGCGAGTACACAACATCGAATACATTATGGACCCAATAGCCGAAGCATAAGGCGTATTGTCCATTTCATCTTTCTCAGTCTGTGTTTGTGGACACTGACTCTTCGAAAGATTCAGACCATGTCTGACTGGAAGATATCCTCTTTTAGAATTCTCTAAATGGAATCTCTCCAGGACTTTCTCGATGTAAGTACTCTGGCACAGCCCGAGAAGCCTCTTAGATCTATCCCTGTAGATCTTCACACCTAAAACATAGGCTGCTTCTCCTAGATCTTTCATCTGAAAACATTTTCCTAACCATGCTTTAACAGCATGCAGTTCAGGAATATCGTTTCCAATGATTAAGATATCATCGACGTAGAGGACTAGAAAAGTAATCACGCTCCCACTAAACCTCTTATATACACACGGGTCATCTTCGTTCTTGATGAAACCAAACTCAGAGATTGATTCATCAAAACGAATATTCCAGCTCCTAGATGCTTGCTTAAGTCCATAAATGGACTTCTTTAACTTGCATATTTTATGACGATCTGATGGATTAGTGAAACCTTCAGGTTGTGTCATATACACATCCTCATTTAGTTTTCCATTAAGGAAAGCCGTCTTCACATCCATCTGCCAGATCTCATAATCGTAATATGCTGCTATCGCGAAAAGAATCCGAATAGACTTGAACATGGCTACAGGAGAGAAAGTTTCATCATAATCTATCCCGTAGATTTGTTTGAAACCTTTCGCAACTAGCCTGCCTTTATAGGTAACTACGTTACCATCCATGTCAATCTTCTTCTTGAAGATCCATTTACAGCCTATAGGGATTACTCCCGGAGGCGGATCAACCAAATCCCAGACTTGGTTATCTGACATGGAGTCCATCTCGGCTCGCATAGCTTCAAGCCATCTAGCTGATTCCGGTCCACTGACCGCATCCGCATATGTGAGGGGTTCATCATCATCAATGATGTAGACTCCATCATAGCGCTCAGGCTGTCGACGGATCCTTCCCGATCTACGCGGTTCCCGTGATATCTGAGCCTCAGGTTGTTCAGTAACCTGTTCTACCGGCTCAGGCACATCCAACTGTGCTTGACTACTTTGTCCTTCCTCTGGATTCTCATCCAGTTTTATTTCTCTCCCACTGGCCTCTTGCAGAAGAAATTCCTTCTCAAGAAATATTGCCGTCCGAGCAACAAATACTTTGTTCTCTTTGGGATCGTAGAAATAATAACCCTTAGTTTCCTTAGGGTAACCGACAAAGATACATTTGTCAGATCTGCTCTCCAGTTTCCCAGAGGCGAGCTTTTTGACATAAGCCTCGCAACCCCAGATCCTGATAAATGTCAAGCTCGGCTGTTTCCCATACCATAACTCGTATGGAGTCTTAGAAACTGCCTTGGATGGCACTCGGTTTAGTACCTTTGCAGCTGTTTCCAGTGCAAATCCCCAATAGGAATATGGAAGAGTAGCCTGACTCATCATAGAACGAACCATATCAAGTAACGTTCTATTTCTCCTTTCGGACACACCATTCCATTGTGGTGTTCCTGGCGGAGTGAGCTGTGAGATAATCCCACACTCCTTCAGATAGTCAGTAAACGCATGACTTAGGTATTCTCCACCTCGATCAGAACGAAGTGCCTTGACATTTCGGCCTAGCTGATTCTTGTTGGGGTATGCCCTTAAGCCTAATGTTTGAGGCCTTGGGATTGTAACAGTATCGTGTAATAAACGTTTATGTTTATAAAGGCATGGTTATTATTCAGTTAGCTACATTGTCTGCTGCAATATATGTTCTTCTGAATAATGTCTCAATGCTGTTCAGCTGGGCTGACATGCAGTTAAGTCCTTAGTCGATGTATCTTGGTGAACATGAGACAGCCTTGATATGGTTAAGACTAATATGTGTTCTAGTCTTATAGGATGCTTCGAGCATGGAATAAGATGTAGACTCATGGGTACATTGGATGTACTGGACAGACCCTACTAGGATATTCAATTGTTTGTCACAATGTGAATAATCCTTGAAAGTGACAAGTGGCACATTTCCTCTGACTTGAGATCACTTGTGTTTTCTAAATGATGATTGTCATTGTTTTGAGGTAGTTCAATATCATTTGAAACATAATGATTATAGACTATCTTGGATAATGAGCTTGAGTCAGGTTAGGGCACTAGTGATAGACATAGGATTGCCGTCTCCTTGTTTAAGGAGTGTGATGTTCTAAAGGGGCCCCCTGGATGAGATGATTGAGAAAAGAGTATGGCCATACCCAGGTGACTGTGTTCATCTGATCTAATCATGCTCATCATATTGGAGCTACAAGCTTGACACGCTTGTCCAATAAGAACATCCAGTGGCAAAGGAAACATGTATGCCTAGTGATGTGGATTCACACTTGTGCTATGGTTTGGGTGTAGTCTTGGAAGACTATTTCCTTTATATTGGGAGACAGTGATGTGTTGCTAGATACCCCTCACTGATCGTGATAAACGTGAGTTATCGTTACCGACATTTAAAGGAAACCCTCAGGGTCGCACAATTTGATGATATGGCTTACTTAAGTCAGATCGTGTGGACTGAATTGTTCGGGTTCAGTTTAAAGGGATTTAATCTCTGATTGTGAGTGAGATCTGGTCTGATCATGTTTGATTGATTAGGGCTTGAGATCGGTAAGCTTCGATCGAGAGAATGGATGCTAGATTGGTCAGATCAGAAGCATCAAGAGATCGACGGTCAGATTAAGAGCCTTAAGGTTTTATTATGGTCTGGACTGATTGCTTGGTTTATTTGGTTATTGAACCAAATGGATTTGAACCAGCTCATTGGTTGAGCGCATGGTTCAAGTGATAAGAGGCATTGGCGATTGGGGTGATACATGGTCGCAAGTGAAGAAATGGGATGCTATTTTTAGATAGCACATCTCTTAACGTGACCACATCTCACGTTCACGCCAAGAGAATACTATTCTCGTCTCTTGCTCTCTTGACGCCGGTTTTGAGCATTCGTCTCTTGCTCTCTCGTGGGTGAAGGAGTGGACGACAAGAGGAAACATTCGACCAAGCAAGGATCTCTCTTTTCCTTTCCATTCGGCAAGACAACCTTGGAACCTTGCTAGCACAAGGAGCACCAAGGAAGAAGCGCATTGATCATCTTGTGTGCGAGACTTAGGAGAAGGTTCGCTTGCGCCTTTGCCTCCAAGACACCATCCAAGTGATGGCAATGGTGAGTATCGCTTCTCATTGAAAGTTGATCATATTATATGCTATGCGATCTATTAGAAACCCTAGATTCCGCTAGAAGTTTTTGTTGCGCCTCCTATTAGGGTTTCGCCCCCTTGTCTAGGGGACCTTCAATTGGTATCAGAGCGAGGTTTATCATGCATGATAATATGTTTGCTTTCTTTGTGATCCTTTAACATGATCTATATGTTACATGCGATAGTACAAGTTTGTGAAAGTTTTTCATGCTTGCGCATGTTTTCAAGTTGGCGCATATCATATGTTTATGTCTTCAGTTGGCGCATATTGTATGTTTTCTTAAAAACCAACATCACATGCGCGACTCACTATAGATCTAAGGCCTTGCATTAAACCCTTAGACGGGTTATTAGGGTTGAAGTCACCCCCCTAGGTTAGATCCAAAAGTCTGATCAGACTATCTGACAGCCTTGATGGGTTGACCAGGTAGCACCTGTGTGCAAGCACGTGGTGGCTACAGGTCGACTGCAGACAGGCGTGTAGCGATGTCTGATTGAGACAACTAGTGAACACACATGAGTTAGGCCCGGGGTCACACCCGCTTGCCAGACCTCATTGTGGTTGTTCAGCCCTCGCGTATGCATGGTTGACCTTATGGTCGATTCAAGTCAGTTACGACTTGGTGCATGCAAGGGCAGTGGATCTGACTAGGATGGATGAGTGGATCCCTAGTAATGGACCGTTGTAAGGTTGTAGGGCAAATAAGGAAATTAAAATTGATGCCTATGGGTTTTCGAAATTTAAATTTTCTTGAGTGGATCACATGTTGATTGATGTCATGTGTTTGTCTATTTATTCTTATGTGGGCTGCCCGTTCTTAATGTGTGCTGTGCTGGGGCCTGCGTGCCTGGGAATTAATTGTAAATTAATTTTTATTTTTGTGATCTGCGAATCACAGTTTAATTAATTTATAATGTATAATTGACCTGCGTGTCAATCTTGTCTAGATAGTTAAATTTGTAATTTAATTAGACAAGAGCACAGAGCACACTTGGCAGAGGCGCATGCAGCAGTGGCTAGACCAGGTGGGAGGTCCAGGGTTCGACTCTGGACAGGCGCATTTTCCCTGGAGGGCGCACCTGAGCTGCAATTGGCGCTTGGGCCCTGGTTGGGCCAGATGAGCAGCTTAAAGCCCTATGAAGAAAAGCAAGTCAAGACTTAAGTTAAATTAAGGTCTTACTAGGGCTATGGGCTTTTACCACATAAGATTCATGCTTTCTTTTATTTATTGTTTAAATATTAGAATTGCATGATTAGTTTATCTTCTGCTATCACCATAGGAATTGCATGATAGTGAAGAAGATAAAAAGACCATTAAAATCCAACGCTAAAATATCAAGCTTGTAAGCCTTCTGACGCGAAACCTCACTGTTCTGATTATCGTTGGAGCCGTGTTGTACCCACTCAGTGGGCACGTCCATCTATCTTCAGACGGTGTGGGATTACACCTGTGTGTTACAGAGTAGGGATTTATCCCTTCTCGTTGCTCAGCATAGCACATGGTGGTCCAGGGAGTAGGTCGGGTCAGCTTGACCATGTAGGCTACATATGTGGCGCATATGGTAGCACATGGAGGCAGCCATCTGTGGGATCAGAGACTGTGTTGTACCAACTCAGTTGGCACAGTCTGCTGGATTGCCCAGATGAAGGGGAATCGCACGGGTTGGCGATTGGCTGGGACAGCCTACCAGAGATTAGTGCTTGTACTCTCTGTGCATCTTATCTCGCCTGAGCGGGACGCGGAGACCAAGTATGAAATCTGGATCCCATCTCACTAAAAGAGTGTTTACTCTTTCGGACTGTTTAATGGATTTTTCAGTCAGATAAAATAGTGAGAAAAAGAATCTTTCTTAAGTCCTGATTGATTCTTAACATTGATACTGACCTTGCTGTTCTTGCATTGTTGTAGATACCTGCAGCAACGAACACCATGAACTTCAATGTGCGATCCCTACTGGAAAGGGAGAAGTTTGCTGGGCCGAACTTCTCTGACTGGTTCGGACATCTTAAGATCGTTCTTAAGGCAGAGAGGAAACTGTATGTCCTCGAGACGGCGATACTGCCTCAGCCCGCTCCGAACGCCGCAAGGGCGGTTCGGGAAGCCTATGAAAAGCACGTCAATGATAGCATTGATGTCGCTTGCCTGATGTTAGCGTCTATGACGCCACCGCTGCAGCGTCAGCATGAGGATATGTCTGCTATAGACATGATAGCAAACCTCAAGATGCTGTATGCTGCACAGGCGAGGACTGAACGCTATAATTTGACGAAGCTCTTCTTTCAGAGCAAACTGGCTGAAGGGAGCCCAGTGGGAGCTCACGTGCTCAAGATGATTGGGCACAAGGAGGCTCTAGAGAAACTGGGGCATACCATCAACCAGGAGCTTGCTGTGGATATTATTCTGCAGTCTCTCCCGCCTTCATTCGACGCGTTCATTATTAACTTTAATATGAACAAAATCGATTGTACTCCGGCAGAGCTGCTGAATATGCTCTTGACTACTGAGGAGACTCTGAAGGGAAAGCCTTCGACCTTTGTCTTAATGGTTCCTTCAAGGAACAAGAAGAAGGGGAAGAAGGGCAAGACCCCTGTCAAGAGTTACAGCAAGGCTCTGAAGCAGAAGGTTAAGCGGTCCAAGGAATACAGGTGTTTCCACTGTGGCCAGCTGGGTCACTGGAAAAAGGACTGTAAAGCGCTCCAAGGAGATAAGAGGGGAAGCATCGCTTCTGGCTCAGGTATATTCGTGACTGAGGTCATGTTTTCTTCTTCTATATCATGGGTGTTGGACACTGCATGTGGAGTTCACATTTGTTCAAATGTGCAGGAACTCAAGAGAAGAAGGCAGGTGGGACAGCATGAGGTGGACCTACGAGTTGGAAACGGGGCACGGGTTGCTGCTATTGCTGTAGGAGACTATTTCATTTCTTTACCATCTGGACTTGTATTGGAACTAAACAGTTGTTATTTTGTTCCCAGTATTACTAAAAATATTATCTCCATTCCTGCTCTTGTCAGGAAGGGTTTTTCCTTTGAATGCAATATTTCAAAGTGTGTTTTATCTTATGATAATATTGTTTATGCAACTGGTTCAATTAGCAATGGATTATTCATGTTGGACATGGTCTGAATCTTTCGAAGAGTCAGTGTCCACAAACACAGACTGAGAAAGATGAAATGGACAATACGCCTTATGCTTCGGCTATTGGGTCCATTATGTATGCGATGTTGTGTACTCGCCCAGACGTCGCTTACGGGTTAAGCGTGACCAGTCGATTCCAAAGTAATCCAGGTCAGGCGTACTGGATTGCAGTCAAGAACATTTTAAAATATCTGCGGAGGACCAAAGATATGTTCTTGATATATGGAGGTCAGGAAGAACTCAGTATTGAAGGATATACTGATGCTTCGTTCCAATCTGACCAGGATGATTTCCGATCGCAATCAGGCTATGTTTTTAGCTTGAATGGTGGAGCAGTGGTGTGGAAAAGTTTCAAACAGTCAATTGTTGCTGATTCCACAACAGAAGCCGAGTATGTTGCAGCCTCGGAAGCATCCAAGGAGGCAGTGTGGATTCGTAAGTTCGTTCAGGAACTTGGTGTTGTTCCTTCGAGTGCAGATCCATTGGTTATCTTTTGAGATAACACTGGAGCAAAAGCACAAGCAAAGGAACCACGGTCGCACCAGAAGTCCAAGCACATACAGAGACGGTTTCACTTGATCCGGGAGATCATTGATCGAGGCGAGATCAAAGTCTACAAGGTTCATATAGATGACAATCTGGCAGACCCGCTTACCAAGCCTCTGGCGCAGCAGAAGCATGAGAAGCACTGTAATAATATGGGTTTGAGATTTCTCAACCATTAGATTAAGTGCAAGTGGGAGATTGTTGGGGTATGCCCTTAAGGCTAATGTTTGAGGTCTTGGGATTCTTTCAGTATCATGTATAAACTCTTATGTTTATAAAGGCAATGGTTGTTATTCAGTTTGTTACATTGTCTGCTGCAATAATTGTACTTCTGAATAATGTCTCAATGCTGTTCAGCTAGGCTGACATGCTTTATGTCCTTAGTCGAGATATCTTGGTGAACATGAGACAGCCCTAATATGATTGAGACTAATATGTATTCTAATCTTATAGGATGCTTCGAGCATGGAATAAGATGTAGACTCATGGGTACATTGGATGTACTGGACAGACCCTACTAGGATATTCAATTGCTTGTCACAATGTGAATAATCCTTGATTGCAACAAGTGGCACATGTCCTTTGACTTGAGATCACTTGTGTTTCTAAATGATGATTGGCATTATTTTGAGGTAGTTCAATATCATTTGAAACATAATGGTTATCAACTATCTTGGATAATGATCATGAGTCAGGTTAGGGCACTAGTGATAGATAAAGGATTGCCGTCTCCTTAATTGGAGTGTGATGTTCTAATGGGGCCCCCCTGGATGAGATGATTGAGAAAGTGTATGGCCATACCCAGGTGACTATGTTCATCTGGTCTAATCATGCTCATCATATTGGAGCTACAGGCTTGACACGCTTGTCCAATAAGAACATCCAGTGGCAAAGGAAATATGTATGCCTAGTGAGTTGATTCACACTTGTGCTGTGGTTTGGGTGTAGTCTTGGAAGACTCTTTCCTCTATATCGGGAGACAGTGATGTGTTGCTAGATACCCCTCACTGATCGTGATAACGTAAGTTATCGTTACCGACATTTGAAGGAAACCCTCAGGGTCGCACAATTTGATGATATGGCTTACTTAAGTCAGATCGTGTGGACTGAATTGTTTTGGTTCAGTTTAAAGGGATTTAAACTCTGATTGTAAGTGAGATCTGGTCTGATCATGTTTGATTGATTAGGGCTTGAGATCGGTAAGCTTTGATCGAGAGAGTTGATGCTAGATCGATGAGATCAAGAGCATCAAGAGATGAACGGTCAGATCCTGAACCTTAGGGTTTAAGGTGATCTGGACAAAGGCTTGGTTTGATTAAATTATTGAGCCAAATTGGGTTGAACCGAATGGCTTGAACCGGTTCACATGGGTGAACGCATGGTTCAAAGTCTTCATGGCGCTTTGGGCGGTTTGCCTTGAGTGAGCGCACGGTTCATGAATGCATGAACGCATGAAGTGAAGGTTTACTATTTTTGGAAGAGGCGTTTTCCAAAATAGATACCACACCTCACGTTCGACGCACTCATGCTATTCTCGCCCCTTTTTGCCTCTTCCTCTCGACGGCTTCTCGTGTGGTGAAGAAGGTTGTCGCCAAGGAGAAGAAGAAGATCGCCAAGCAAGATCTCTCATTCCTTCCATTCGACAAGCACCCTTGGAGAACCTTGCTAGCACAAGGATCAACAAGGAGTAGGCTACATCACCTTGTGTGCGCACCGTGTGGAGGAGAAGCACTCGATTCTCTTCTTCCTAGACGCCATTCAAACTAATGGCTATGGTATGATTCAATCTACAGATTTAAGTTGATCATATATGATGCATACGATTCTTGATGCCCTATTTTCCGCCCATGCACAAAGTTTTTCATATGCGCATGTTTAGGGTTTCGCCCCCCTCTTGAAAGGGGTCCTTCACTTACTTTGCTATTATTCGATTGTCTAGATAGTGAAAAATCAATTATTCGGTACTTGACAATGCAAGTCTCTTCGTGGGATCGATATTTTCTTTATTACTTCGAGTTATCCGTGCATTTGCACGGGACACTACGAGTTAGGGACAACAAGTTTTTGGAGCCGTGTCAGGGAGTGACAATAGCCATTGTGGCCCAACACTTTGGCCGCACATCCTAAGACAACTTCTACCATGCTTGTATTTTAAAAAGTGTGTCCTTTCGGATCACAATAAATTTTTGGCGCCGTTGCCGGGGAGACTTTAGTTTTGTCAATATAGAAGATTTGAGATGTATTGCTAGACTAGGCTTATATTATGTTTTATCTTTTTGCTCTTCTCTGTTTTGCTTGAGTTACTTTAATCTGTTTGCCGTAGACTATACCGGAATTTAATTCCAATGGCAGGACAGAGATTACTTAGGGACTACGTGAAGGTCCCCTAAACAAGGGGATGCGAAACCCTAGGATAGTGCGCATATGAGGTTTTTCATGCAGCGGGAAGGGGGTTTCTAGGATCGTTGCATATTATATGATCAACTTTATATGCGATTCGCAACAAGAAGCAAGAAATCGATTCTTACCAAAGCCATTGCCTTGGATGGCGTCTAGGAAGAAGAGATCAATAAGGGTTCTCCTCCAAAGTGGTGCGCATCACAGATGAGACCTTAGCCTACTCCTTGTCGCTCCTTGTGCTAGCAAGCTCCTAGAATCCTGATCGCTTTGAGGGAGAAGAGATGATGTCTCTAGTTTGGCCGAGTCCTTCTTGTGTCCACGATCTTTTTCCACACTGAGAAGACCTCGAGAGGAGAAGCAAAAGAGCCAAGAGTCGAATTGAGTGCACCGAACGTGAGGCGTCTTAACTATTTCGGAAACGTTTCTTCCAAAATAGTAAAACTTCACTTCATGCGTTCATGGACATGCGCTTACTCAAAAGTAAACCCGCCCAAACGGCATCTAGCTTTGAACCATACGTTCAACCATGTGAACCGGTTCAAGCCCTTAGGTTCCAACTCAAATTGGTCCAAAGAACAAATCATTAAGCCACTTGGTCTAGATCATATTTAAACCCTAATGCGTTCTAGATCTAACCGTCTCATCTCTTGATGCTTCTTGATCTCACCGATCTAGACATCAACTCTCTCGATCGAGCTTACCGATCTCAAGCCCTAATCAATCAAACATGATCAGACCAGATCTCACTCACAATCCAGAGATTAAATCCCCTTTAAACCTGAACCCTGACAATTCCAGTCCACACGATCTGACTTAGTACGCCATATCATCAAATTGTGCGACCCTGATGGGTTTCCTTAAATGGTCGGTAACGATAACTATACGTTATCTCAATCAGTGAGGGGGAATCTAGGCAACACATCACTGTCTCCCGATATCTAAGGAAAGAGTCTTCCAATACTACACCCAAACAAGCCAAGGTGTCAATCCACTTCACCAGGGCATACATGTTTCCCTTTGCACTGGATGTTCTTATTGGACAAGCGTTTGTCAAGCCTGTAGCTCCAATATGATGAGCATGATTAGATCTGATGAACATAGTCACCTGGGTATGGCCATACACTTTCTCAATCATCTCATTTAGGGGGGGGCCCCTTCAGAACATCACACTCCTTAACAAGGAGACGGCAATCTATATCTATCACTAGTGCCCTAACTGACTCATGATCATTATCCAAGTAGTCTATAACCATTATGTTTCAAATGATATTGAACTACCCCTCAAAACCATGACAATCATCATTTAGAAAACCTAAGTGATCTCAAGTCAAAGGACATGTGCCACTCTGTTGCAATCAAGGATTATTCACATTGTGACAAGCAATTGAATATCCTAGTAGGGTCCTGTCCAGTACATCCCATTGTTACCCATGAGGTCTACATCTTATTTCCATGCTCGAAGCATCCTATAAGATTAGAACCATATGTAGTCTTCAATCATATCAAGGCGGTCTCATGTTCACCAAGATATCTCGACTAAGGGACAAAACAGCATGTCAGCCAAGGCTGAACAGCTTTTTGAGACATTTTCAGAAGCACACTTATTGCAGCAGACAATGTAACCCAACTGAATAACAGCCATTGCCTTTTATAAACATAAGAGTTTATACATGATACTAGAAAGAATCCAAGGACCTCAAACATTAGCCTTAAGGGCATACCCCAACAATCTCCCACTTGCACTTAATCTATGGTTGAGAAATCTCAAACCCATATTATTACAGTGCTTCTCATGCTTCTGCTGCGCTAGAGGCTTGGTAGCGGGTCAGCCAGATTGTCATCTGTATGAACCTTGCGATTTTGATCTCACCACGATCAATGATCTCCCCGGATCAAGTGAAAACCGTCTCTGTATGTGCTTGGACTTCTGGTGCGACCGTGGTTCCTTTGCTTGTGCGATTGCTCCAGTGTTATCACATGAAGATAACCAAAGGATCTGCACTCGAAGGAACAACACCAAGTTCCTGAACGAACTTACGAATCCACACTGCCTCCTTAGATGCTTCGGAGGCTGCAACATACAAACTTTTCCATACCACTGCTCCACCATTCAAGCTAAAAACATAGCCTGATTGCGATCGGAAATCATCCTGGTCCGATTGGAACGAAGCGTTAGTATATCCTTCTATACTGAGTTCTTCCTGACCACCATATATCAAGAACATATCTTTGGTCCTCCGCAGATATTTCAAAATATTCTTGACTGCAATCCAGTGCGCCTGACCTGGATTACTTTGGAATCGACTGGTCACGCTTAACCCGTAAGCGACGTCTGGGCGAGTACATAACATCGCATACATAATGGATCCAATAGCCGAAGCATAAGGCGTATTGTCCATTTCATCTTTCTCAGTCTGTGTTTGCGGACACTGACTCTTTGAAAGATTCAGACCATGTCTGACTGGAAGATATCCTCTTTTAGAATTCTCTAAATGGAATCTCTCCAGGACTTTATCGATGTAAGTACTCTGGCACAGCCCGAGAAGCCTCTTAGATCTATCCCTGTAGATCTTCACACCTAATACATAGGCTGCTTCTCCTAGATCTTTCATATGGAAACATTTTCTTAACCATGCTTTAACAGCATGCAGTTCAGGAATATCGTTTCCAATGATTAAGATATCATCGACGTAGAGGACTAGGAAAGTAATCACGCTCCCACTAAACCTCTTATATACACACGGGTCATCTTCGTTCTTGATGAAACCAAACTCACAGATTGATTCATCAAAACGAATATTCCAGCTTCTAGATGCTTGCTTAAGTCCATAAATAGACTTCTTTAACTTGCATATTTTATGACGATCTGATGGATTGGTGAAACCTTCAGGTTGTGTCATATACACATCCTCATCCAGTTTTCCATTAAGGAAAGCGGTCTTCACATCCATTTACCAGATCTCATAATCATAATATGCTGCTATCGCGAGAGTAATCCGAATAGACTTGAACATGGCTACAGGAGAGAAAGTTTCATCATAATCTATCCCGTAGATTTGTTTGAAACCTTTCGCAACTAGCCTGCCTTTATAGGTAACCACGTTACCATCCATGTCAATCTTCTTCTTGAAGATCCATTTACAGCCTATAGGGATTACTCCCGGAGGCGGATCAACCAAATCCCAGACTTGGTTATCTGACATGGAGTCCATCTCGGCTCGCATAGCTTCAAACCATCTCGCTGAATCCGGTCCACTGACCGCATCCGCATAAGTAAGGGGTTCATCATGATCAATGATGTAGACTCCGTCATAGCGCTCAGGCTGTCGACGGATCCTTCCCGATCTTCGCGGTTCCCGTGATATCTGAGCCTCAGGTTGTTCACTAACCTGTTCTACCGGCTCAGGCTCATCCAACTGTGCTTGACTACTTTGTCCTTCTTTTGGATTCACATCCAGCTTTATTTCTCTCCCACTGGCCTCTTGCAGAAGAAACTCCTTCTCAAGAAAAATGCCCGTCCGAGCAACAAATACCTTGTTCTCTTTGGGATCGTAGAAATAATAACCCTTAGTTTCCTTAGGGTAACCGACAAAGATGCACTTATCAGATCTGCTCTCTAGTTTCCCAGAGGCGAGCTTTTTGACATAAGCCTCGCAACCCCAGATCTTGATAAACGTCAAGCTCGGCTGTTTCCCATACCATAACTCGTATGGAGTCTTTGAAACTGCCTTGGATGGCACTCGGTTTAGTACCTTTGCAGCTGTTTCCAGTGCAAATCCCCAAAAGGAGTAAGGTAGAGCAGCCTGACTCATCATAGAACGAACCATATCAAGTAATGTTCTATTTCTCCTCTCGGACACACCATTCCATTGCGGTGTTCCTGGCGGAGTGAGCTGTGAGATAATCCCACACTCCTTCAGATAGTCAGTAAACTCTCGACTTAGGTATTCACCACCTCGATCAGAACGAAGTGCCTTGATATTTCGGCCTAGCTGATTTTGTACTTCATTCTTGAACTCTTTGAACTTGTCAAAAGATTCACTCTTATGTCTTATTAAATAGACATACCCATATCTACTGAAATCATCAGTAAAGGTAATGAAGTATGAATAGCCACCTCTGGCATGTTTACTAAATGGCCCACACATATCACTGTGTATAAGGTCAAGTAAACCTGAAGCCCTTTAACCTTTGTTAGGAAAAGGAGACTTCGTCATTTTACCCAATAAACAAGCTTTGCATGTATCAATCTCCTCATAGGA
This sequence comes from Costus lasius, assembly GCA_027563935.2. Lineage (NCBI taxonomy): Eukaryota > Viridiplantae > Streptophyta > Magnoliopsida > Zingiberales > Costaceae > Costus > Costus lasius. The sequence continues at coordinate 87,071,006 of CM050450.1, read as the reverse complement.
GAATGATCCCAGCAGTCCATGGTCATGCAACCGCTTAATGCGTTTCTTGTTAATATGGCCTAAACGACTATGCCATAGCAAGGTGCTGTCATCAGCATACTTGGCTTTCTTATTATCAATATTTTGTATAGAACATTCCATGTCCAACATGAATAATCCATTGTTAATTGATCCAGAAGCATAAACAATATTATCATGAGAAAGAACACACTTTGAAATATTGCATTCAAAGGAAAATCCTTTCCTGACAAGAGTAGGAATGGAGATAATATTCTTGGTAATGCTAGGTACAAAATAACAATTATTAAGTTCTAATACAAGTCCAGATGGTAATGAGATGTGATATTCTCCTACAACAACAGCAGCAACCCGTGCCCCGTTTCCAACTCGTAGGTCCACCTCATGCTGTCCCACCTGTCTTCTTCTCTTGAGTTCCTGTACATTTGAACAAATGTGAACTCCACATACAGTGTCCAACACCCATGAAATAGAAGAAGAGGATATCATGACTTCAGTCACGAAAATACCTGAGCCAGAAGCAATGCTTCCCTTCTTGTCTCCTTGGAGCGCTTTACAGTTCTTTTTCCAGTGACCCAGCTGGCCACAGTGGAAACATCTGTATTCCTTCGACCGCTTAACCTTTTGTTTCAAAGCCTTGTTGTAACTCTTGACAGGGGCTTTGCCCTTCTTCCCCTTCTTCTTGTTCCTGGAAGGAAACATCAAGACAGAGGTTGAAGGCTTTCCCTTTAGAGTTTCCTCTGTAGTCAAGAACATATTCAGCAACTCTGCCGGAGTACAGTCGATCTTGTTCATATTAAAATTAATAATGAACGGATCGAAAGAGGCCGGGAGGGACTGCAGAATAATGTCTACAGCAAGCTCCTGATTGATGGTATGTCCCAGTTTCTCTAGAGCCTCTTTGTGCCCAATCATCTTGAGCACATGAGCTCCCACTCGACTCCCTTCAGCCAGTTTGCTCTGAAAGAAAAGCTTGGTCAAATTATAGCGCTCAGTCCTCGCCTGTGCAGCATACAACATCTTGAGGTTTGCTATCATTTCTATAGCAGACATATCCTCATGCTGACGCTGCAGCTGTGGCGTCATAGACGCTAGCATCAGGCAAGCGACATCAATGCTATCATTGACATGCTTTTCATAGGCTTCCCGAACCGCCCTTGCGGCGTTCGGAGCGGGTTGAGGCGGTACAGCGGTCTCGAGGACATACAGTTTCCTCTCAGCCTTAAGAACAATCTTAAGGTGTCCATACCAGTCTGAGAAGTTTGGACCAGCAAACTTCTCCCTTTCCAGTAGGGATCGCACATTGAAGCTCATGGTGTTCGTTGTTGCAGGAATCTACAACAATGCAAGAACAGCAAGGTCAGTATCAATGTTAGAATCAATCTAGGACTTAAGAATGATTCTTTTCTCACTATTTTATCTGACTGAAAAATCCATAAAACAGTCCGAAAGAGTAACACTCTTTTAGTGAGATGGGATCCAGATTTCATACTTGGTCTCCGCGTCCCGCTCAGGCGAGATAAGTTGCACAGAGAGTACAAGCACTAATTTCTGGTAGGCAGTCCCTGCCAATCGCCAACCCGTGCGATTCCCCTTCATCTGGGCAATCCAGCCGACTGTGCCAACTAAGTTGGTACAACACAATCTCTGACCCCACAGATGGCTGCCTCCATATAGCTAACATATGCGCCACATATGTAGCCTACATGGTCAAGCTGACCTGGCCTACTCCCTGGACCACCACGTGCTATGCTGAGCAACGAGAAGCGATAAATCCCTTCCCTGTAACACGCAGGTGTAATCACACACACCGTCTGAAGATAGATGGACGTGCCCACTGAGTGGGTACAACACGGCTCCAACGATAGTCAGAACAGTGAGGTTTCGCGTCAGAAGGCTATCGAGCTTGATATTTTAGCGTTGGATTTTAACGGTCTTTTATCTTCTTAACTATCATGCAAACCCTATGGTGATAGCAGAAGATAAATAAATCATGCAAGTCTAATTATTTAAACAATAAAAGAAAGCATGATGATCTTATGTGGTAAAAGCCCATTAACCCTAAGTAAGACCTTAAATTAACTTAAGTCTTCACTTGAGCTCTCCATGGGTCTTTTGCATCTCATCTGGCCCAACCCAGGGCCCTAGCGCCCAATGCAGCTCAGGTGCGCCCACCAGGTAAATGCGCCTGTCATAGGGTCGAACCCTAGACCTCCCACCTGGTCAAGCCTCTACTGCATGCGCCAATGCCATGTGTGCTCTGTGCTCTTGTCTGATTAAAATTACAATTTAATCTATCTAGACAAGATTGACTCGCAGGTCAATTACACTTTATAAATTAAATAACATGTGATGCGCAGATCACAAAAAATTAATTTACAATTTTAATCCAGGCTCGCAGGCCCCAGCACAGCACACATTAAAAGGGCAACCCACATAAGATGAAACAGACACTCATCATGATATGCAATCATTATGTGATCCAATAATAAGAAAATAAAAATTTTCGAAAACCCATTGTGATCAATTTTAATTTTCTTATGGGCCCTACAACCTTACAACGGTCCATTGATAGGGATCCACTCATCATGTCTAGTCAGATCCACTGCCCTTGCATGCACCAAGTCCTAACTGACTTGAGTTGACCTAATGGTCAACCATGCATGCGCCAAGGGCTGAACAACCACCATGAGTTCTGGCAAGCGGGTGTGACCCCGGGCCTAACTCAAGAGTGTTCACTGGTTGTCTCAACCAGACCTCACTACACGCCCTTGATGCAGTCGACCTATAGCCACCTAATGCTTGCGCATAGGTGCCATCTGGTCGACCCATCTAGGCTGTCAGATGGTCTGATCAGACTATATGGATCTTACCTAGAGGATGATATCAACCCTACCAACCCGTCAAAGGGTTTATGGTAGGCACACCTTAGATCTAATGAGGATGCGCGCAAGATATAATAAGTTTTTGATAAAAACAACATCCAAGCGCCACCATGCAACATACATGCGCAAAAATAAACATACTAGCATGTAGTTTTGTTTTCGGCATGTGATTAGATCTACTCTTAGCAAGCGCAAACAAGGATCACATATAAGCAATCAAATGAACATACATAAAACCGCATGCTCTGATACCAATTGAAGGTCCCCTAAACAAGGGGAGCGAAACCCTAGATAGGCGCATATGGAGGTTTTTCATGCAGCGGAAGGGGTTTTCTAGGATCTTTGCATATTATATGATCAACTTTATATGCGATTGCAAACAAGAATCAAGAAATTGATTCTTACCAAAGCCATTGCTTGGATGGCGTCTAGGAAGAAGAGATCAATAAGGTTCTCCTCCAAAGTGTGCGCACACAAGATGAGACTTAGCCTACTCCTTGTCGCTCCTTGTGCTAGCAAGGCTCCAAGAATCCTGATCGCTTGAGGGAGAAGAGATGATGTCTCTAGTTTGGCTCGAGTCCTTTCTTGTTGTCCACGCTCTTTTCCACACGAGAAGACCTCGAGAGGAAGAAGCAAAAGAGCAAGAGTCGAATTGAGTGCAACCGAACGTGAGGCGTCTTAACTATTTCGGAAACGTTTCTTCCAAAAATAGTAAAACTTCACTTCATGCGTTCATGGACCATGCGCTTACTCAAAGTAAACCGCCCAAAACGGCATCAAGCCTTTGAACCATTCGTTCAACCATGTGAACCGGTTCAAGCCATTCGGTTCAACTCAATTTGGTCCAAAGACCAAATCACTTAAGCCACTTGGTCTAGATCATATTAAACCCTAAGGTTCCAGATCTAACCGTTCATCTCTTGATGCTCTTGATCTCACCGATCTAGCATCAACTCTCTCGATCGAAGCTTACCGATCTCAAGCCCTAATCAATCAAACATGATCAGACCAGATCTCACTCACAATCAGAGATTAAATCCCTTTAAACTGAACCCTGACAATTCAGTCCACACGATCTGACTTAAGTAAGCCATATCATCAAATTGTGCGACCCTGAGGGTTTCCTTTAAATGTCGGTAACGATAACTTACGTTATCACGATCAGTGAGGGGTATCTAGCAACACATCACTGTCTCCCGATATAAAGGAAAGAGTCTTCCAAGACTACACCCAAACCACAGCACAAGTGTGAATCCACTTCACCAGGCATACATGTTTCCTTTGCCACTGGATGTTCTTATTGGACAAGCGTGTCAAGCCTATAGCTCCAATATGATGAGCATGATTAGATCAGATGAACATAGTCACCTGGGTATGGCCATACACTTTCTCAATCATCTCATTTAGGGGGGCCCCTTCAGAACATCACACTCCTTAAACAAGGAGACGGCAATCCTATATCTATCACTAGTGCCCTAACATGACTCATGATCATTATCCAAGATAGTCTATAACCATTATGTTTCAAATGATATTGAACTACCTCAAAACAATGACAATCATCATTTAGAAACACAAGTGATCTCAAGTCAGAGGACATGTGCCACTTGTTGCAATCAAGGATTATTCACATTGTGACAAGCAATTGAATATCCTAGTAGGGTCTGTCCAGTACATCCAATGTACCCAGGAGTCTACATCTTATTCCATGCTCGAAGCATCCTATAAGATTAGAACACATATTAGTCTCAATCATATCAAGGCTGTCTCATGTTCACCAAGATATCTCGACTAAGGACAAAACAGCATGTCAGCCAAGCTGAACAGCTTTGAGACATTATTCAGAAGCACACTTATTGCAGCAGACAATGTAACCAACTGAATAACAACCATTGCCTTTATAAACATAAGAGTTTATACATGATACTGAAAGAATCCCAAGACCTCAAACATTAGCCTTAAGGGCATACCCCAACACTACGTTGTCCCCAGGTCACCAGAAATACACTCTAGCATTATCAAACCCAGCATTGAAGCCGAAAATTTTGAGATTAATCCTACCCTCTTGACCATTATCCAGCAGAATCAATTTGGAGGAGATCCAATTGAAGATCCCTATCAACACTTACATATTTTTCTTGAATATTGTGATACCATTAAGATTTATGGAGTTTCTGATGATGCATTAAAACTAAGATTATTTCCTTTTTCTCTCAGGGATCGAGCATGATTTTGGCTACATTCTAGACCTACTGGTGCATTTACTACATGGAAACAACTGTCAAATGCTTTCCTGACAAAGTACTTTCCACCAAGTAAAACCATCCAATTGAGAAATCAAATCATGAACTTTGCACAGAAAAATGGAGAATCATTTAACAAGGCTTGGGAGCGGTTCAATGATTTACTACGGAAGTGCCCGCACCATAGCCTCGAAAACTGGACTTTAATTCATACGTTTTATTATGGTTTACTATATGATACCCATCTAATTGTTGATACTTCTGCAGGAGGAGCTATTATGAGTAAGACTGTGGATGATGCTTTTGCACTATTTGAAGAAATGTCCTTGAATCATAACCAATGGGATCCTGAAGAAAGAATGTTATAGAGTCATCATCATGGTGAGAATAAAAGTGAGGAATTGCAAACTCCAATGGAAGAGGTAAATTCTTTTTGTGTAGAATCTTTGCTTGACAAGTTTATGGCTAATCAAAACAAAGAAATCTAAAATCTCAAGGGATTGGTTAGTCAACTGGCCTTTCAAGTAGAATCTTTAACTGCCCACAAGAATTTCATAGAAAATCTGATATCTAATGAACACTGCAGTGTTGTTGTCACCAGAAGTGGTAAGAAATTGGAGGAGCCAAAAGAGAGAATTGAGAACAATAGAAAAAGGCTTAATAATGAACGCGACCAAGAAGTAGGGTTAGAAGAATCTTATGAACAGGAGCACTTCCAAAACAGTTTATCACCTCATAAGGGTGATGAACCAAGAGGTAATATGCTCAGTCAGAAAGATATTTCTAAACCTAATTCTTCTACTCCGCATAAGCCACTTGTACCTTTTCCTCAAAAGTTAGTACAGAAAAAACTAGACAAACAATTTGGGAAATTTTTAAATATTTTGAAAAAGCTTTACATTAACATTCCATTTACTGAAGCTTTATTGCAAATGCCTACATATGCTAAATTTTTAAAAGAAATTCTATCTAATAAGAGGAAAATAGAAGACCATGGTATTGTGGCTCTAACTGAGGAATGTAGTGTTATTATTCAAAACAAGTTGCCACCTAAGTTGAAGGATCTAGGTAGTTTCTCTTTCCCATGTTTTATTGGTAGTATGGCTTTTGACCGAACCTTATGTGATTTGGGAGCTAGTGTGAGTCTAATGTCATTCTCTATCTGTAGGAAATTGGACATGGGTGAGCTTAAATCAACTTCAATATCTTTGCAGCTAGCTGATCGCTTAGTTAAGTATCCAGTTGGGATTCTTGAAGATGTGCCAGTTCAAGTAGGTAAATATTTTATCCCAGCAGATTTTGTAGTTCTTGAGATGGAGGAAGATGCAAAAATCCCCATCATACTTGGTAGACCATTTTTAGCCACAGCAGGTGCACTCATCGATGTAAAAAATGGTAAGCTTTCACTTAACATTGGGGGTGAAAAGATCGAGTATGACTTGCATGAAACCATGAAAAATCCTTCAAATTCTGAATATTGTTGTAGTATACATGACAGAGATGACGTTATTTATGATCTTAATGCTTTATTTGATGAATCTTCTAAATATGATTCTGATTCTATTCTTAAGAAAGAAACTAAGCCTGAAATTGAGGAATTTCTAGATTGCAAAACTTGTGATGAAAAAGAAAAAACTCCAAAAATAGAGCTTAAGACTTTACCTGATAACCTTCGTTATGAGTTTCTTGGTCATAATTCTACTTATCCTGTTATAGTTGATGCACAACTTGGAGAAAGGGAAACAGAGTTACTTCTCAAGGAATTAAGGATTCACATAAAGGTAATTGGGTATTCTATTGATGACCTAAAAGGAATTAATCATTCTTTTTGTATGCATAGGATCTTGATGAAAGAAGAGCACAAGCCACATGCAGATTTCCAAAGAAGACTAAACCCCTCCATGAAAGAAGTGGTAAAAAATGAAGTTCTGAAATTGCTGGATGCAGGTATTATCTATTATATCTCTGATAATAAATGGGTAAGTCCTGTACATTGTGTTCCTAAGAAAGGAGGGGTAACTGTCATGAAAAATAAAGATAATGAACTAATTTTTGTTAGAACTGTTACTAGTTGGCGCATGTGTATAGATTATAGAAAACTGAATGCTGCTACTAGGAAAGACCACTTCCCTCTACCTTTTATTGATCAAATGGTTGAAAGACTAGTAAACCACTCTCACTTTTGTTTTTTAGATGGATATTCTGGTTTTTTTTCAAATCCCGATACATCCTGATGATCAAGAGAAAACCACCTTCACTTGCCCCTATGGAACTTTTGCATATAGGAGAATGCCTTTTGGTTTGTGTAATGCTCCTGCTACATTTTAGATATGCATGATGTCTATTTTTTCTGATTTTATTGAAGATTTTATGGATGTATTCATGGATGATTTCTCAGTATATAGTTCCTCTTTTGATATTTGTTTAGCTAACTTATCTCGGGTTTTACAGCGGTGTGAAGAAACTAACCTTGTGCTTAATTGGGAAAAGTGTCATTTCATAGTCAAGCAAGGGATAGTTTTGGGACACTTAATCTCAGAAAGAGGAATTGAAGTGGACAAAGCTAAAGTTGAAGTGATAGACAAATTGGAGCCACCTACCACAGTGAAAGAAGTCCGAAGTTTCCTAGGGCATGCAGGGTTCTACCGGCGATTCATCAAGGACTTCTCTAAACTTGCTAGACCTCTTACACATTTACTTTGTAAAGATGTCAAATTTTCTTTTGATGAGAATTGTTTATCTGCTTTTCAGGAATTGAAGAAAGCTTTGGTTTCAGCACCCATTATTCAGCCCCCGGATTGGAACCTGCCGTTTGAGCTCATGTGTGATGCCAGTGATTGTTGGGAAACCCCAGGGATATTTTACAATTTTCAGAGTCATATACATTACAAACACATTACATAGCGGAAGAACATCCCCGAAACAGGCCAGTCCCAAAAACCCAGTGAAGATCGCAAGCAAGAGAGTCGACACAATGAGTTAGGAAGTACCTTGAAGCAAGGAGAAGTCGATGTCGTGATAGGCGCCCAAGCGTGCGCCCTCTGCAGTTTCACACACACAGATGTCTTGAGTTTTCTTCTTCCTCGCCCGGTGCTAACCTCGGGAAGAAGATTGTCACCTTAGGGGAGCTCTCCAAGCTACTAGCACCACCACCAAGAGGAGATGCTCCTAGGAGAAGGAGGAAGAAGGAATGCCGCAAGCCTTGTTCTTTCTTTGCGCTAAGGAAGAAGGATGAAGCTTGCCCACGCCCTTTGATGGAAGAAGAGAAGCCCCAAGAATCCAAGCCGTCGTCCCTCCAAGTTGTTCACACCTCCAAGGATATGATAAGTGTGTGAGAGGGGTTCGACTAGGTCTCTTTAAATAAGGGTGAGAGGCGGTTAGGGTATCTTAGGAAAGTGTTGGCGATTAGGGCATTAATTTAGGGTTTTGTTTAATCTAATTACTTGATTAAAACCCTTAATTACATGTGTTAATAACTTGCCTAAACAAGCACCAGCCACATGTGCCCAAACTATTTTCAATTAAGCACAATTCTCATGTATGCGCCAAGACTAGGTCAAGGTAACATGAGAGCTTGCCTAATTTGGTTTGGGCGTAAGTCCTAATCCAATTAGGACTTCTAATAGATTAATTTCTGCCCCCACATGCACCAATCACAACTAGATTAATATCTCAAGTGATTGGGACCAATTCCTAATCCAAATCAACCTCCTAAAGATACCAATCTAGCACTAGGCGCCAATCCTAGTCCAACTAGGATTCTTGCATGCGCCTATGCCATTAATTCCTCCCCATTATACCCTTTAATCCTCTTAGCTCTTCATTACATCTTATTAGTGAGCCCAATTGAGCAATGGGCCTAGCCCAAAGTCCATTATGCATATAAACTAAGTTATTGGATCCAATCCAATTTAATCCAAGGTCAAATGAGGCTAACCATGGTTAAATTAGTCAATATGCCAAAAATGGAAGTTTGCCCTAATAAGTTTCTTCTATCTCATCAGGCCCATTGACGCTGATGAAATCTCCAAAATAGATTCGAGTTATCCAATAACTCAATCTAAAGGCTACCCGATCAATATGAAAACTCGAGCATCAAGGTGTGCGACCCTGTAGGTTCCTCTGACGCTGGCAGTGCTAACCAAAGGTCACCACAAGCAGTGAGTAGTAGCAGTGCATCGCTGCTACCCAGGTCTTTGGAATGGATATCGACATTGACATCCCCATCATCGTAACTAGGTACAGATGCATCACAGTCTCTTTGCCGAGCTGATATCCGATTGGACAAGTGTGTCACCACTTATTTTCACCCAATCACATGGCTATGACTAAATCAGGTTCTCACCTGGGTATGGCCATACACTTTCAGTCATAGTACCATAGAGGAGCTCTATGGATATCATGTTTCCCTTAGGAAGGGGCAAATCCTTTGTCTGTCCATTGTCCTTCTCATATGGGTCGTGACATGCTCAATGACAACCGTTATTACCTCCCAACTACGGCGAGGTGTTAGGTTGTATCAACGCATATCCCTAACCATATAGAATGACCAATGACCTCAAGTCAAGGGATCAATGCATCTCCTATCACTTGTGAGGATGACTTGTGACACCAAGTTATTGCCTCACAGTGGGTCTATCCAGTATATTCAACACTAATATACTCATATGTCTGCGTTAGCACCTTGTGCCTAACCAGCCCATATACCAGTCTCATGAATACCAGAGCTGTCCCATATCCACTCAGGTACATTGACTGGGGACAATTATTTGAGCACAGATCCAATCTGTCTCCAGGGACCTTATCATGTAAGTACATAAACGCACATGTAAACAAACATGGATAATGACAATGCCATAATGATATATAACTATCAATGTCAAGTAGTACAAAGATTGACCAAAACTAGGTCCGAGGGCATATACACCAACAATCTCCTACTTGCACTAAGACCTAGAGGTTGAGGAATCTCAACCCCATATCTCTAGCGTGACTATCATGCTTCTACTGCGCCAAGGCCTTGGTCAATGGGTCTGCTAGATTGTTTTCTGTGTCAATGATGACTCCAAATTTCATAGTGTTTTTCATACTTAATTAGTAGTATTTTGAACCATAAAGTTACTCTTTTGCTTTATTTTTGTACCTTAATTGCCAAATACTTCGGAATCTACACCACTCTTTGTTTTTGATCATTTTTAGGCAAAAAGGTATTATTATCACTGGTTTTCGAGCAATATCAATGCATGAATGAGTTCTTATCATCAAGAGGAGTCTACACAACAAATTTCAAGCCAAAATACACCATCTAGCTAAAATACGGCACTACCGTATTTTCCAGATGAATGCTCACGGTACCGTATTTCTTAGCGGACATTCTTGGCGAAATACGGCACTACTGTATTTGCCAGAGAATCTTTTACGGCACCGTATTTTGCAATGTTTTTGACCAGAAGGTTTCAATGGAAATACGGCACTGCCGTGGTCGTTTACACGGTGCCGTATATGCCGACGTTTTTGACCAGAAACTTTTGGAAGAATTACTGCAGTAGCGTGAGGTTTTCCACGGTACCGTATTTGTTGCCCAGAACTCATAGAATGAAATACGGCACTACCGTATGAATCGTCACGGTGCCGTATTTTGGAACTCAGAATTTCGATTTTTCCGCCCGATTCTTGCAAAGACCATATCTTTTGATCCAGACCTCCAAATTGAGATCTGAAAGAGGTGGTGGACTCATCTTTAAGAGGAGAAAACATAGAAAGTGAAAGGAATGAATGTTATCATGAATCCACGGAGAAATTGAGGGAGAGGCAGAATTGCTAGGGTTCATCGGTTCTCTACATACATACCACCTCCGACCACAATTTTTGATAGAGAGCTTCGTCTAGTGAAGGAGAACACGCACCTCAAGTTTCAGAGCGTTTGGAGATGAATCGAAGGAGAAATCAATGAAACAGCGGTGACAGTGCTGATTCCAGGCAAATACGGTGCTGTAATTTCATTACAACACTGTTTTGTAATCTTTCTTCCTTCTTTTTGATTCCTATTCACTCTGAGAACATGTTTTATTGTAATCCTTTCATCATGGTAGCTTAATTTTTTTATGGGACATAGGGGTGTAATCTCTTTGTTTCTTAATGTCTAGAAAACCCTGATTTTGTCAAACTAATTTTATTATGATAATTTTGCTCTTGTGATTGATAGTTCTTTGATTCTCCTTTGTGTCTTAAATATCAGCATGTTTTAGAGTTTTGCGAAATAGACCGAGAGGTTGATTGTTTAAAATTCAGAACCCTAGGAATTGTTGAGTTTGGAACTATCGTAAGAGATTAGATAGTTCTTTGAATTCTGATTTTTAGTGATTTTATTGCCATGTTGAATTTCTGATACTTCGGATTGAGTTAATGTGTAGACTTGATTTGATATTGCAAGAGATTGAGTATCGAGTCGTTGGAAACCCTTGAGTAAAACTAGTGTTGAGACTCGGATGCACGAGAGTGATCTTTGAATTTCCACTTGAGGTGATCAACTTAGAATTCGGATGCACGAGAGTGATCCTCGAGTTCTTAGTTGATGATTTACTTATTCTCAGCATTGAATAGATCTTGCACGAGAATGGGGATCGGTTCTTTGTATGGTTGTCTGCGCGAGAGCGAGATAATTTATTTATGAAGTAAATTATACCTTTATCATGATAGAATTAGATTGATAGATACTTATCTTAATCTAGCCATTAGAAATTTAAAGTAGATGAACCCCTAGTCCCAGTTTCTTCTCTGATATTCTCTCCGTGCTCTTTTCGATAGCTTGATTCACTATTTTTCGATTGCCTAGCTAGCAAGAAATTGATTATTCAGTACTTGGCAACAAGTTCTCTGTGGTTCGATATCTATTTTATTACTTCGAGTATCCATGCACTTGCGGACACAACAAGTTTTTGGCGCCGTTGCCGGAGACCTTGGTTTTGTCGATATTGAAGATATCGAGATTATTACTAGACTAGGTTTTATTTACTATTTTTTTCTGTTTATTTTCTATTTTCTTGAAATCACTTGATCTATCTGCTTTGCATGCACAGGAATCATAGGTCAGGACAACTTGTACCTTTTGATCCTGAGATAAATAAGACTATGAGACTGCGAAAGAGATTGAGATTTGAGGAGACACAAGTTGTAGAAGAAAGAGAAGAAGAATCCATCATGGCTGAAAGAAGGACATTGCGCGACTATGCAGCCCCAAATACACAAGGAATTCATTCCAGCATCACTAGGCCTGCTATAGATGCGAACAACTTTGAGATCAAGCCAGCGTTCTTATCGATGATTCAACAGAATCAGTTTGGAGGATCTCCTTTAGAAGATCCAAACCAACACTTATCCCTTTTCCTTGAATTCTGTGACACCATAAAGATTAATGGTGTATCTGACGATGCCCTCAGACTAAGACTGTTTCTTTTTTCTCTCAGGGACAGAGCAAAAGCCTGGCTTCAAGCACATCCAACTGGAACGTTCACTACTTCGGAGCGCTTGTCAAATGCCTTCTTGCAGAAGTACTTCCCTCCTAGTAAAATGATCCAGTTGAGAAACCAAATCACAGGCTTTGCCCAGAGAGACGGAGAATCGATGAGTGAAGCATGGGAGCGCTTTAATGAGCTCCAACGGAAGTGCCCCCACCATGGAGTGGAAGACTGGGTTTTAATTCAGACTTTCTATAATAGTTTGCTTTACAACACACGCTTAACGGTTGATGCTGCTGTAGGGGGAGCTTTGATGAACAAGACTGTTGATGTAGCCTATGCCTTGATTGAGGAGATGGCGTTAAACCACAACCAGTGGGCTTCCGAGAGAGGAGTGCTTTATCGGCCTCCTCAGGGTAAGAACGATGGTGATGGTTGGCGCTCTCTTGCAAAAAAGGTAGACTCGTTATGTAACTGTTTTGATTCTTTCCAAATGCAAACCGCTGCTATATCTTCTGTTGTTTGTGAGGTTTGTGGGAACAATGGGCACCATGCTAGAGAGTGTAAAATCATTATTGATAAGGGTGAGGAACAAGTGAATGAAGTAGGGGATTATAATCAAGGTAGATCTATTGACCCTTACTCCAATACCTACAACCCTGGTTGGCGCAACCATCCTAACCTATCTTTGAAAAGTAACAATCAAACTAGTGGGCAAAATGATAATAGGGGGTATTACCCGAGACAGTCAAACCAGAGTCAACCCCAAAAATCTAGTTTAGAAGAGATGTTTGAGAGATTCATAGGTAATCAGATGAGCAAAAATGATGAGATTACAGAAATCCTTAAGCAGATAAACTCTAGGTTGGATGGTGTTGTTGCTCATAACAAGATGTTAGAAACTCAGATAGCACAACAGGCTAATACATCATATAGACCCCCAGGGAAATTACCTGCAAAACCTGAACCTAACCCTAGGGAATATTGCAATGCTATCACAACAAGGAGTGGAAAACAATTGGATGATCCTAGGGAGTCTCTTGATGATGATGAAGTAGAGCCCAGACTTGAACTTAGGAGTGAACCAGTTTTGGAATCACAACCTGCACATAAGCAGTCCCAAACCAGTTTGTCACCTCACAAGGGTGATGAACCTAGAGGTGATTTGCCATGTAAGGTTGATGATTCTAAAACTAGTTCACCACCACCATATAGCCCACCTATTCCTTTTCCCCAAAGGATTGTGCAAGCTAAGTTAGATAGGCAGTTTGGGAAATTTTTGGAGGTTTTGAAAAAGTTGTATATTAATATTCTTCTCACTGATGCTATTTCTCAAATGCCTACATATGCAAAATTTTATCTAACAAGAGAAAAATAGAAGATTATGGCTCTGTTGCTTTAACTGAAGAATGTAGTGCCATCATTCAAAACAAGCTGCCACCCAAATTGAAAGATCCAGGTAGCTTTTCTGTCCCCTATTCTATTGGGAGTGTTGTTGGGGGTATGCCCTTAAGGCTAATGTTTGAGGCCTGTGGGAATGTATCTGTATCATGTAATAAACTGTTATGTTTATAAAGGCATGGTTATTATTCAGTTGTTTACATTGTCTGCTGCAATATATGTTCTTCTGAATAATGTCTCAAAGCTGTTCAGCTGGGCTGACATGCTGTTATGTCCTTAGTCGATATATCTTGGTGAACATGAGACAGCCTTGATATGGTTAAGACTAATATGTGTTCTAATCTTATAGGATGCTTCGAGCATGGAATAAGATGTAGACTCATGGGTACATTGGATGTGCTGGACAGACCCTACTAGGTTATTCAATTGTTTGTCACAATGTGAATAATCCTTGAATATGACAAGTGGCACATTTCCTCTGACTTGAGATCACTTGTGTTTTCTAAATGATGATTGTCATTGTTTTGAGATAGTTCAATATCATTTGAAACATAATGATTATAGACTATCTTGGATGGTGAGCTTGAATCAGGTTAGGGCACTAGTGATAGACATAGGATTGCCGTCTCCTTGTTCAAGGAGTGTGATGTTCTAAAGGGGCCCCCTGGATGAGATGATTGAGAAAAGTGTATGGCCATACCCAGGTGACAGTGTTCATCTGATCTAATCATGCTCATCATATTGGAGCTACAAGCTTGACACGCTTGTCCAATAAGAACATCCAGTGGCAAAGGAAATATGCATGCCTTGTGAATTGATTCACACTTGTGCTATGGTTTGGGTGTAGTCTTGGAAGACTCTTTCCTTTATATCGGGAGACAGTGATGTGTTGCTAGATACCCCTCACTGATCGTGATAATGTGAATTATCGTTACCGACATTTAAAGGAAACCCTCAGGGTCGCACAATTTGATGATATGGCTTACTTCAGTCAGATCGTGTGGACTGAATTGTTTGGGTTCAGTTTAAAGGGATTTAATCTCTGATTGTAAGTGAGATCTAGTCTGATCATGTTTGATTGATTAGGGCTTGAGATCGGTAAGCTTCGATCGAGAGAATGATTGCTAGATCGGGCAGATCAGAAGCATCAAGAGATTAACGGTCAGATCTGGAGCCTTAGGGTTTATTTGAGATCTAGACTAGATCATTGGCTTGATTGGTTCTTAAACCGAACCAATGTGAACCGGCTCATGAAATGAGCGCATGGTTCAAGGCTTGGCGACTTGTTCACTTGGCGTGAACATTGGAGCGAGTGGTGTGGCTATTTTTAGTAACCACGATCTCCACTTGGAGATAACGCTCACGTTCGAATAGCTCTTGCTATTCTCGCCTCTCAAGCGACCTCTCTCTCGACACTCGTTGTGTGTGGCGACGCTTGGAAGATAGAGGAGGTTTTTGGCCAAAAGAGATCAACACATCTCCATCCCTTTTCACTCGATCAAGGACTCCAAGGAACCTTGCTAGCACAAGGAGCACCAAGGGTAGGCGCATTGATCATCTTGTGTGTGAAACTTAGGAGAAGGCTCGCTTGCGTCTTTCCTTCCAAAGCTTCATCAAACCGATGGCAATGGTATGAGTTTATCTTCATCTATTCAAATATTCGAAAGCTAGTTATATGACATATATAGATCCTTTGAAATCCTAATATCCCATGCAAAATTTTGTTGCGCCACCATTAGGGTTTCTACCCCTTAGTTAGGGGTTCCCTTCAAGTGTTACTTTCAACCGAGCCTTATGTCATCTCGGTGCTAGTGTTAGTCTAATACCTCTGTCTGTGTGTAGGAACCTGAACATTGGAGAGCTCAAACCAACCTCAATGTCTTTGCAACTTGCTGATTCATCAGTAAAGCATCCGGTTGGTATTTTAGAAAATGTTCCTATTCAAATTGGTAAGTTTTTCATACCTGCTGATTTTATAGTGCTGGATATGGAGGAAAATTCAAAAAACCCTATTATACTTGGTAGACCATTTTTGGCCACAGCTGGAGCTCGCATTGATGTGAAAAAAGGAAAATTGACATTTGATATTTGTGGTGATTTAATTGAATTTGACTTAACTAATTCTTTAAAAAGGGCATCACACTCAGGGACATGTTGTAGCATAGAAACAGTTTATGAGGAGGTTATTTGTGACATATATATTTTATTTGAAGAACCTTCTAAATTTGATACATTTTCTGGGTGTGCTAATCAAGAATTTCAGGAAAGGGCAGCAAAGAAGAAGAAGAGACGAAGGAGGAAAGGAATATCAAAATTGACTGAAGAAGTAAAAAGACTCATAAATAAATTTGAATACTGTTTCAAGTTTGAGCCTTATGTTCTTGAAAGCCATGAACAAAACACTGAGCAATCATTATGACGACTGAAGACACAGTCACGATCAATTCCAAGTGTTCAATGGTCAAGTTAATGACCGTTAAATTAGCGCTTCTTGGGAGGCAACCTAAGCACTTTTACTCTAGCTTATTTTTTACTTTATTTTTGTTTTTGTTTTTTTTACTTAGCACTAATTCTTCTTTTCTTTTTGTAGGTGAAAATTAATTTTTGTCAAAAAAAAAAAAACTCTAGTGGTGCGAACCCGAAGACACAGAGGATGATTGAGTCTGACACAGACTAATAGACCTTTGTGAGTATTTTCTTCCTACTTATTTGCATTCCATCCTTTATATTTTTCTGATAATCCATGTGTTCAAATGGAAGATGAATACTTCAAACTTCTTGTGCTCACATGCCACGGATCCTTGCCTTTTGATTTTATTGATAGATATTTCGATTTGGTTGTGTTGACACAATATGATGATGATGTGTAGAAGGATTTTTCTGAAAATACTACAAACACCATGCCAAAATTTTTAACGAATTATCATGCAAATTGGAAATAGATTTTATATGTTGAATTTATTTCTCTGATATAATCTATTTGTTGGAAATTTTTCATTAATTGATGCATGAAATTCTAGGTAAATGCATTGTTTAGTGAATGCAATCTTGAAGTGAAATAATTCTTTTGAATAAAATGAGCATATTTGCACATGTTATTGAGTTGATATCAACTGATTAATCTAGTTAATCTTTATAATCTTTTATGTTATTTGTTGGGAAAAAGATATCCAAATTCATGAGAAAGGATGACTCCCCTACTTGGCACTGTAAAAAATTAACAGTGGGACCTAAAGACATGGGTTGAAGTCCACAAAAAGAAAAAGAATAACTCCTCTTCTTGGCATTGTGTTCACAATGGTACCTAAGACAAGAGTTGAAGTTCATTGCAAAAGCGTGTGTCTATGTAGATGCATGCCAAGAGAGAGCTCCTTTGACATTGACTCCTCTGTCTCAAGAAAATTCTTTCTACCTATGAGATATGAGTTCTATTATGTGTGGTTATGTGACCAACATACTCTAAATTCGTCATTGGAAAAAGGGTGGTAATCGATTTAGAGAATGTCAAGGACAAATAAAAAAATGAGTGAAAAAAAAAGATTTGGAGATTCTATTCCTGTAAACAAAAACATATTGGATGAAAATCTCAAAAACAAGATTAATTCTTGAAGTTGAAATTCTATTACCATGCATGTTGCGAACTTTTATTTAATTGAATTATTGAGTCTTAAAGATTAATTTCAGAAGACGATGTATTTACTTGAAAATTTTGTGTGAGATTGATAAAATTTTCTATGAATGATTATATTCTAGAAATTTATTCGTCATATGAAAATTTATGTTCCAATACTCGGTATTGCTTTCTTTATTTGCTTGAGGACAAGCAAAGTTTGAACCTTATGTGTTTGATGACTCCAAATTTCATAGTGTTTTTCATACTTAATTAGTAGTATTTTGAACCATAAAGTTACTCTTTTGCTTTATTTTTGTACCTTAATTGCCAAATACTTCAGAATCTACACCACTCTTTGTTTTTGATCATTTTCAGGCAAAAAGGTAGTATTATCACTGGTTTTCGAGCAATATCAATGCATGAATGAGTTCTTATCATCAAGAGGAGTCTACACAACAAATTTCAAGCCAAAATACACCATCTAGCTAAAATACGACACTACCGTATTTTCCAGACGAATGCTCATGGTACCGTATTTCTCAGCGGACATTCCTGGGCGAAATACGGCACTACCGTATTTGCCAGAGAATCTTTTATGGTACCGTATTTTGCAACGTTTTTGACCAGAAGGTTTTAATGGAAATACGGCCCTGCCGTGGTCGTTTACACGGTGCCGTATATTCCGACGTTTTTGACCAGAAACTTTTGGAAGAATTATGGCAGTACCGTGAGGTTTTCCACGGTACCGTATTTGTTGCCCAGAACTCACAGAATGAAATACGGCATTGCCATATGAATTGTCACGATGCCGTATTTTGGAACTCAGAATTCTGATTTTTCTGCCTGATTCTTGCAAAGACCATATCTTTTGATCTAGACCTCTAAATTGAGATCTGAAAGAGGCGGTGGACTCGTCTTTAAGAGGAGAAAATACAAAAAGTAAAAGGAACGAATTTTATCATGAATCCATGGGGAAATTGAGGGAGAGGCAGAATTGCTAGGGTTCATCGGTTCTCTACCTACAGACCACCTCAAAACCACGATATTTGATAGAGAGCTTCGTCTAGTGAAGGAGAACACGCACCTCAAGTTTCAGAGCGTTTGGAGTTGAATCGAAGGAGAAATCAACGAAACAACGGTGACAGTGCTGATACCAGGCAAATACGGTGCTGTAATTTCATTACAACACTGTTTTGTAATCTTTTTTCCTTCTTTTCGATTCCTATTCACTCTGAGAACATGTTTTATTGTAATCCTTTCATCATGGTAGCTTAATTTTTTTTATGGGACATGGGGGTGTAATATCTTTGTTTCTTAATGTCTAGAAAACCCTGATTTTGTCAAACTAATTTTATTATGATAATTTTGCTCTTGTGATTGATAGTTCTTTGATTCTCCTTTGTGTCTTAAATATCAGCATGTTTTAGAGTTTTGCGAAATAGACCGAGCGGTTGATTGTTTGAAATTCAGAACCCTAGGAATTGTTGAGTTTGGAACTATCGTAAGAGATTAGATAGTTCTTCGAATTCTGATTTTTAGTGATTTTATTGCCATGTTGAATTTCTGATACTTCGGATTGAGTTAATGTGTAGACTTGATTTGATATTGCAAGAGATTGAGTATCGAGTCGTTGGAAACCCTTGAGTAAATCTAGTGTTGAGACTCGGATGCACGAGAGTGATCTTTGAGTTTCCACTTGAGGTGATCAACTTAGAATTCGGATGCACAAGAGTGATCCTCGAGTTCTTAGTTGATGATTTACTTATTCTCAGCATTGAATAGATTTTGCACGAGAGTGGGGATCGGTTCTTTGTATGGTTGTCTGCGCGAGAGCGAGATAATTTATTTATGAAGTAAATTATACCTTTATCATGATAGAATTAGATTGATAGACACTTATCTTAATCTATCCATTAGAAATTTAAAGTAGATGAACCCCTAGTCCCAGTTTCTTCTCTGATATTCTCTCCGTGCTCTTTTCGATAGCTTGATTCACTATTTTCCGATTGCCTAGCTAGCAAGAAATTGATTATTCAGTACTTGGCAACAAGGTCTCTATGGTTCGATATCTATTTTATTTCTTTGAGTATCCGTGCACTTGCGGACACAACAGTCAACTCTGCTAATCTTGACATCACCTCTGTCAATGATCTCTCTGATCAGGTGAAATCTCCTGAGTATGTGTTTGGACCTTTGATGAGACCGTGGTTCCTTGGCTTGTGCAATTGCTCCATTATTGTCACAGTAGAGCTCAATGGGATCTATTGCACTAGGAACCACCTGAAGTTCAGAAATGAACTTCCTAATCCAAACGGCTTCTTTGGCTACCTCAGATACTGCCACGTACTCAGACTCTATTGTAGAATCAGCTATGGTGGATTGCTTGAAGCTCTTCCAGCATACAGCGCCTCCATTCATTTTGAACACATATCCGGCCTGCGATCTAAAGTCGTTAGGGTCAGACTGGAACAATGCATCAGTGTAGCCCTGCATACTGAGCTCTTCTTATCCCCCATAGACTAAGAACAGATCCTTAGTTCTTCTCAGATACTTTAGGATATTCTTTACAGCCACCCAGTGCTGTAAACCTGGATTGTATTGGTATTGGCTGGTTATGCTCACAGCATAAGCCACGTCTGGTCTAGTACATAACATTGCATACATGATTGATCCCACTGCCGAAGCATAAGGTACTCGATTCATGTCATCCCTCTCAGCCTGTGTGTTAGGACACTGGCTCTTTGAGAGAGTAAGGCCATATCTTACTGGAAGGTATCCCTTCTTGGATTGCTCCAAGTTGAACCTCTCTAGGACCTTGTCAATGTAGGTACTCTGACTAAGGGCTAGAAGCCTCTTGGATCTATCCCGGTAGATCCTCACGCCTAGGATATAGGCGGCCTCCCCTAAGTCTTTCATCTCGAAATATTTCCCTAACCATGTCTTCACGACTTGAAGACTAGGGATGTCATTCCCGATGAGTAGTATGTCATCGACATACAAGACCAGAAAAGTCACCAAGCTCCCATTGAATTTTCTGTACACACAGGCGTCATCTTCACTTTTGATAAAGCCATAATCTCTCACAGCTTCATCAAATTGAAGATTCCAACTTCTAGATGCTTGCTTTAATCTATAGATGGATTTCTTTAGCCAGCAAACCTTATTGGTTTCTGCAGGATGGATGAAGCCATCAGGTTGTGTCATATACACATTCTCAGTCAGCTTTCCATTAAGGAATGCTATCTTTACATCCATCTACCATATCTTATAGTCATGATATGCAGCTATAGCAAGCAAAATCCGAATGGATTTAATCATGGCAACAGGCGAGAATGTTTCATCATAGTCCAACCCGTGGACTTGTTTGAATCCCTTAGCCACTAGTCTACCTTTATAGGTAACTATGTTGCCATCCATGTCTGTCTTCCTTTTGAAGACCCATTTGCACCCTATAGGTTTTACCCCATCAGGTAGCTCAACCAAATCCCAGACTTGGTTAGCTGACATGGAATCCATCTCGGATCGCATGGCCTCAAGCCATCTCTCGGAGTCCGGTCCACTGACCGCCTCATCATAAGTCCTGGGTTCATCCTCAATGATGAAGATCCCGACGTGTTGGGTCGGCAGCGACCCATACGTCTCAGGTGCACGACGAACCCTCCCAGACCTACGTGGGGCCTGTGTCTGAGCCTCAGGTTGCCTAGCAACCGGTGCAGGCGGCTCAGGTTCCATCTTTTTGTCTTGTGGTTGCACTTGGATCTCATCCAAGTCAAACTTCTTTCCACTGACTGTTGGGAAACCCCGAGGATATGTTACAATTTTCGGAGATAGAGATTACAAAATACATTGCACAGCGGAAGCAATATCCCCGAAACAGGCCGGCCCCAAAAACCCAGTGAAGATCACAAGCAAGAGAGTCGACACGATGAGTTAGGAAATACCTTAGAGCAAGATGAGGTTGATGTCGTGATAGGCGCCCAAGCGTGCGCCCTCTGCAGTCTCACACACACGGACCCCTCGAGTCATCTTCTTCCACGCCCGGTGCTAGCCTCGGGAAGAAGATCCAAGCCTTGTGCTCCTTCTTCAAAGTATGCGCCACCTCCAAGGTAGATACGCCAAAGATGAAGAAGGATGAGGGAGAGGGAAACCGCCAAGCATCAAGTTCCTTGCGTCAAGAGAGAAGGAAGAGGCTTGCGGCTAGGGTTTGGAAGGAACAAGAAGATGCGCCGCTTCTTGGTGTTGTTGCCCTTCAAGCCCTTGCTTTCGCCCCTCCTCTTGTTGTTACGCCTCTAAGGATTGTAACCCTTAAGAGGGGGCGGCTAGGATCACTTATAAAGAGCTAGAGGCGGTTAGGGCAAGGGTTGAGATCATGACAAGTGTATGGCTTGGATGAGAAGGTTTGAGGTAAGGAAAGTCTCTAAGACTTTACCATAAACCTCATTCAACCTTTCCATAAGCTACCAAGCCTTGCCTTGTGCACCAAGGCCTAGCCTTGCGCCCCAAGCAATGCCTTAATGCTTTCACACTATCAATGGGAGAGGGCTAGGCGCATAAAGCTTCCTTAATGAAGCAAATTTGTCATCCAAACCCCATTATGCCCCTTAGGCACCAATGGGCTTGGCTTCCTCCCCATTATACCCTTTTAGCCTATTGCCTCTTCATGACAACTTATTATTGGGCCTCATTGGATAATGAGCTAGCCCAAACTTCATTACATGGCTTGATTAAGCACTTGGATCCAATCCAATGCAACCCTAATCCAAATGTGGCCAACCATGGTCAATTTCGGGTCAACCTGCCATAAATGGAGTTTGGCTCCAATAACATCCTTCCATCTCATCAGGCCCATTGGCGCTGATGAAATCTCCAAAATAGATCCGAGTTATCCAATAACTCGATCATAAGGCTTCTCGATCAATACGAGAACTCGAGTATCAAGGTGTGCGACCCTGTAGGTCCCTCTGACGTTGGCAGTGCTGACCAAATGTCACCACAAGCAGTGAGTGGTACCTAGTAGTGCATCGCTGCTACCCAAGTCATCGGAATGGATATCGACATCGACATCCCCATCATTGCAACAAGGTACAGATGCATCACAGTGTCTTTGCCGAGCTGATATCCGATTGGACAAGTGTGTCACCACTTGTTTTCACCCAATCACATGGCTATGACTAAATCAGGTTCTCACCTGGGTATGACCATACACTTTCAGTCCTAGTACCATAGAGGAGCTCCATGGATATCATGCTTCCCTTAGGAAGGGGCAAATCCTGTGTCTGTCCATTGACCTTCTCATATGGGTCGTGACATGCTCAATGACAACCGTTATTACCTCCCAACTACGGCGAGGTGTTAGGTTGTATCTGAAAGATCCCCTATAATAAGGGGAGGCAAAACCCTATAGGCGCATATGGAGGTATAGATGCAGCGGAAAAGGGTTTCAATGATCTTTGCATGCATTATGATTAACTTATAAAATCAGCATGAATAAAACGATTCATACCATAGCCATTTCTAGATGGCGCCTTGGAAGAAAAATCGCAAATGCCACTTCTCCAAAGTCTCGCACACAAGAGGATGATGGCAAACTCTTTGTCGCTCCTTGTGCTAGCAAGGCTACAAAGTGCCCTTGATCGAATGGAAAGGATGAAAAACTTCTTGGCCGAATCCTCCTCTACCTTCAAGACGTCGCCACACACGAAAGCGTCAAGAGAGAGGTTGCTTGAGAGGCGAGAGTAGTGAGCACTATTCGAACGTGAGCGTTATCTCCAAGTGGAGATCATGGTTACTAAAAATAGCCACCACGTTCGCTCCAATGTTCACGCCAAGTGAACAACTCGCCAAGCCTTGAACCATGCGCTCATTTCATGAGCCGGTTCACATTGGTTCGGTTTAAGAACCAATCAAGCCAAGCAACTAGTCCAAATCATAATTAAACCACAAGGTTCTTGATCTGACCGTTGATCTCTTAATGCTTCTGATCTGACCGATCTAGCATCCATTCTCTCGATCGAAGCTTACCGATCTCAAGCCCTAATCAATCAAACATGATCAGACCAGATCTCACTTACAATCAGAGATTAAATCCCTTTAAACTGAACCCAAACAATTCAGTCCACACGATCTGACTTAAGTAAGCCATATCATCAAATTGTGCGACCCTAAGGGTTTCCTTTAAATGTCGGTAACGATAATTCACATTATCACGATCAGTGAGGGGTATCTAGCAACACATCACTGTCTCCCGATATAAAGGAAAGAGTCTTCCAAGACTACACCCAAAAACAGCACAAGTGTGAATCAACTTCACTAGGCATACATATGTCCTTTGCCACTGGATGTTCTTATTGGACAAGCGTGTCAAGCCTGTAACTCCAATATGATGAGCATGATTAGATCAGATGAACACTGTCACCTGGGTATGGCCATACACTTTTCTCAATCATCTCATCCAGGGGGCCCCTTTAGAACATCACACTCCTTAAACAAGGAGACGGCAATCCTATGTCTATCACTAGTGCCCTAACCTGACTCAAGCTCACCATCCAAGATAGTCTATAATCATTATGTTTCAAATGATATTGAACTACCTCAAAATAATGACAATCATCATTTAGAAAACACAAGTGATCTCAAGTCAGAGGAAATGTGCCACTTGTCATATTCAAGGAATATTCACATTGTGACAAACAATTGAACATCCTAGTAGGGTCTGTCCAGTACATCCAATGTACCCATGAGTCTACATCTTATCCCATGCTCGAAGCATCCTATAAGATTAGAACACATATTAGTCTTAACCATATCAAGGCTGTCTCATGTTCACCAAGATACATCGACTAAGGACTTAACTGCATGTCAGCCTAGCTGAACAGCTTTGAGACATTATTCAGAAGAACATATATTGCAGCAGACAATGTAGCTAACTGAATAACAACCATGCCTTTATAAACATAACAGTTTATTACATGATACAGATACATTCCCACAGGCCTCAAACATTAGCCTTAAGGGCATACCCCAACAGTATCAAAGCAAGTCCCTAACCATATAGAATGGTCAATAACCTCAAGTCAAGAGATTAATGCAACTCCTGTCACTTGTGAGGATAACTCATGACACCAAGTCATAGCCTCACAGCGGGTCGGTCCAGTATATCCACCACTGATATACCCATATGTCTGCCTTTAGCACCTCGTGCCTAACCAATAACTCGATCATAAGGCTTCCCGATCAATACGAGAACTCGAGTATCAAGGTGTGCAACCCTGTAGGTCCCTCTGACGTTGGCAGTGCTGACCAAATGTCACCACAAGCAGTGAGTGGTACCTAGCAGTGCATTGCTGCTACCCAAGTCATCGGAATGGATATCGACATCGACATCCCCATCATTGCAACAAGGTACAGATGCATTACAGTCTCTTTGCCGAACTAATATCCGATTGGACAAGTGTGTCACCACTTATTTTCACCCAATCACATGGTTATGACTAAATCAGGTTCTCACCTGGGTATGGCCATACACTTTCAGTCATAGAACCATAAAGGAGCTCCATGGATATCATACTTCCCTTAGGAAGGGGCAAATCCTTTGTCTGTCCATTGTCCTTCTCATATGGGTCGTGACATGCTCAATGACAACCATTATTACCTCCCAACTACGGTGAGGTGTTAGGTTGTATCAAAGCATATCCCTAACCATATAGAATGACCAATGACCTCAAGTCAAGGGATCAATGCATCTCCTATCACTTGTGAGGATGACTTGTGACACCAAGTTATTGCCTCACAGCGGGTCTATCCAGTATATTCAACACTGATATACTCATATGTCTGCGTTAGCACCTTGTGCCTAACCAGCCCATATACCAGTCTCATGAGTACCAGAGCTGTCCCATATCTACTCAGGTACATTGACTGGGGACAATTATTTGAGCACAGATCCAATCTGTCTCCAGGGACCTTATCTTGTAAGTACATAAATGCAGATGTAAACAAACATAGATAATGACAATGCCATAATGATATATAACTATCAATGTCAAGTAGTACAAAGATAGACCAAAACTAGGTCCTAGGGCATATACACCAACAATGATTATGCAGTAGGAGCAGTCTTGGAATAGAGAAAAGATAAGAAACCTCATGTTATTCACTATGCCAGGAAAATTTTGGATGAGACACAGAAGAATTACACTACCACTGAAAAGGAATTATTGGCCATAGTATTTGCTTTTGATAAATTTAGGTCATATTTAATTAACTCAAAGGTGGTAGTGTACACTAACCATCCAGCTGTAAGATACTTAATGCAGAAGAAAGATACTAAACCCCATCTGCTCAGATGGATTCTGCTTTTACAAAAATTTGATTTGGAAATTAAAGACAAAAAAGGATTAGAGAATTTTGTTGCAGATCATCTCTCAAGGATTATGGTAAACACCGAGGAAAATGATGTAATTAATGACTCCTTCCTTGAAGAACAACTACTGACCATCGAACAAATCAGAGCCCCTTGGTATTCTAACATTGTGAATTACCTTGTGGCCAATATTTTTCCCCTTGATTTGAGTTATCAAAGAAGGAAGAGATTCTTGGCTGAAGTGAAACACTATTTTTGGGATGAGCCTTATGTATTTCGAAGGTGTGCAAATGGTATTTTTAGGAGATGTGTACCTGAGGATGAGGTTACTAATATATTGTTTCAATGCCATGGATCTTCTTATGGTGGGCATGCCGGTGCTGAGAAAACTGCCTTTAAAGTGTTGCAATCAGGATTTTATTAGCCCACAATTTTCAAAGATGCTAGAAACTTCATCTTATCTTGTGATAGATCTCAAAGGACATGCAACATTAACAGAAGACATGAAATGCCATTGTCTAATATTCTTGAGGTTAAAATTTTTGATGTTTGGGGAATTGACTTCATGGGACCCTTCCCATCTTCCAGAGGTAACAAATATATTCTTGTAGCAGTGGATTATGTTTCAAAATGGGTTGAAGCTATTTTCAAGGTCTACCTATCATGGAGGTTGGGTTTTCACTATAGGAGGGTTCATTATGGATAAATCCTTATTCCCCTTGATGAAGCCACCACATTGGTTTGATTCAAATCTTTGGGAGGCAAACTGATGACTCTAAATTTCATAGCATATTTCTTGCTAAATCCATTGCACTTTTGGGTCATAATCATGCTCATTTGCTTATTTTTATGCCTTATTTATCCAATACTTCGGAATCTACACCTTTCTTAGTTTTTTATACCTCATTTGCTAAATCCATTTGCTTATTCATCGAGTTTGAAGAGCTAATTACGGGCTGTAATTTTCATTACAGCCCTGTTTAGTAAAATTTCTCCTTTTCTTTCAATTTCTGATAAATCTGAATAATGTTTTACTGTAATCCTTCAATCACGCTAGCTTAAACGTTCTTCTGGGACAAAGGGTGTAATCCCCTTAATTTCTTAATGACTAGATGAACTTTATTTCATCATGATATTTTTGGTATGGTAATTTTACTCAAGAGATTAATGTCTTTAATCTTTTCTCGTTTCAATCATTAACATGTGTTAGAGTTTTGTGATATGGACTGAAAAGTGATTTGCAAAACTTAGAATCCTAAAATTGAGATTTAGGAACTTATCGTAAGAAATTAGGTTTGTTCTTATTTCTAGATTTTTGTAGTTAAATTCTTGTTAATGTTTTGATCTAGGAAATAATATTGAGTTAGACATGAAAATATGCTAGAGATAGATATTGGATTGTTTGAAAACCTTAAGTAAAACCTGTGAAACTAAGGCGTGAGAATACTTAGTTTTGCTTGAGATCTTGATATTGAGATGGAATGCACGAGAGTGATTCTTAATCTCTCTATTAAAGTTTACTTATTTTAAACATTGAATAAATCCTACACGAGAGTGAGGGTTGTTCTTTGTAATTTGACTACGCGAGAGCGAGTTAATTTCTTTATTAAGTAAACTACATCTTTACCATAACAAGAATAAATTGATGAACTTTTAATAAAATCTAGTCTTAGATATTAAGGTGGATGAACTGTTGAGGAATACCGGGTGTAATTTAAAATTTTTGCAGTCCCAGGACGCAGTGGAAGAAGCATTACACCCGAAACACATTCCTTTCCCAAGGATCCATGCGAGAGGGAGAACACAAGGATGTGTTAGAGATTATACCTCTCTTTCTTGTTTGGTTGATGATGCCATGTTGAAGACGCTCAAGTGCTCGTCCTCTACAAGTATCCACGTGTCGACCTTCTCAACGTTACTCCCTTCTACACTTGGTGCTAGCCTCTAGAAGAGAATCCAAGCCTTAGTGTACTCCTTTGATCACTTGCGCCAAGAGATGAGATGGAGAAGATGCTGCCAAGCCCTTATCCCTATTCCGCCAAGAAGAGATTAGGAAGAAGGCTTGCGGCCTTATGGAAGAGGAAGAAGACACCAAGTAATCCTTCAACTTGCGCCAAAAGGAAGAAGAAGATGAGAGGATGCTTGCGGCTTCAAAGTTGAAGAGGTGTTGCGCCGAGTTCCCTTGCCCTCTCCTCCTTATGTTGCTCATGCCAATATTCATCACCCTAATCCACTCGCATACATGTGTATATATAACAAGAGGAGGCGGTATGAATAAAGAGGTAGAGGCGCAAATAATCAAGAGGAATTCGGCTAGGG
The DNA here is from genome assembly GCA_027563935.2 of Costus lasius. Taxonomy (NCBI): domain Eukaryota; kingdom Viridiplantae; phylum Streptophyta; class Magnoliopsida; order Zingiberales; family Costaceae; genus Costus; species Costus lasius. The sequence continues at coordinate 87,042,708 of CM050450.1, read as the reverse complement.
TTGTGGCTTGAGTGAAATTAGGGTTTAAGGTAAGGAAAGTTTTCAAAACTTTACCATAAACCTCACCCCCACCATCCATATGCGCCTAAGTCCTTTATATAAAAGTCCTCAAGCCATATCAGCCCAAAGTCTTGCCATAGAGGCAAGCATACCATCAATGGTTGAGGGGCTAGGCACCAAAAGCTTCCTAATGAAGCATTAGGCGCCTTCCTCACCACATTATAACCCTTGGGTGCCAATGAGGTTAATTTCTCCTCATTATACCCTTTTAGACAATTTTCTTCTCAACAACTTCAAGTTCAAAAATAATCTACAAACAACTAAATAGTATTAGAAAACCAAATTTGACAAATAACTTACTACACCTACAAATTTACATACTATGTTTGAGGCATGTTATACTAAAATGATCAGCTATTATACCAAAATGGGATGTGTTATACCAAGTTTGAGTCATGTTATATCAAAATGGGATGTCTTATACTATGTTTGAGGCATGTTATACCAAAATGAACAACTATTATACCAAATTAGAGACATGTTATATGAAAATGGGATGTGTTATACTATGTTTGAGGCATGTAATACCAAAATGAATAGCTGTTATACCAAATTAGAGACATGTTATACCAAAATAGAGACATGTTATACCAAAATGGGAAGTGTTAAACTATGTTTGAGGCATGTTATACCAAAATGAACAGCTGTTATACCAAAATAGAGACATGTTATACCAAAATGGGAAGTGTTAAACTATGTTTGAGGCTTGTTATACCAAAATGAACAGCTGTTATACCAAATTAGAGACATGTTATACCAAAATAGAGACATGTTATACGAAAATGGGATGTGTTATACTATGTTTGAGGTATGTAATACCAAAATGAACAGCTGTTATACCAAATTATAGACATTTTATACCAAAATGGAATGTGTTATACATGCCTTAATACAACAATGTACGTATTAAGAAAAAGAAAGCAAAATTATGTCATTAATATAAAAATTATGTCATTAATACACAAATTATGACATTTATACCTTAAAGGAACATTGGAGTCATCGGAGGAATTCGCCATGAGATTCTGCAAAAAAAAAACAAGATTAGGAAATCCTAAGAAGACAAATTATATCAATTTACTTATTTAAAAAATAAATTACACCATTAAACCTTAAACGAAAAGTTTGGGGTTCGTCGGAAGAACTCGGCCTACAAATGGTAGTGGACGGAAGATGAGATCCTGCAAAAAATAAATCAAGATTAGGAAACCCTAAGCCAACCAAGAACTCAACATTATGCCGTAGGTCATGGGACGTCATCGGAGGTCGTCGCAGTTCGCCGTAGGTCGAGATTAGGAAACGCTAAGCCAACCAGGAACTCGACATTACGCCGTAGGTCGTCGGAGGCCCTCACAGTTCGTCATAGGTCGTCGGAAGATGTCGTAGATTGCCGTAGGACGTCGGAGGTCGACTGCATAAAAAAAATACAAAATTATGGCTCAACACGACCACGAACTCAGAGACCCTTGTGTGGTATATGATTTTTTCTAGAAAAAAAAATAAAAGCCCATATAAAAAATAGTCTTTAAACAGGTTACACCCATGATTTTAGCGAGCATGGCACACGTGCGTGTGTGTTAATTGAATAGCTACTAAGGGTGCTTCAAATCATTATCAACCCACTATGGGCTTTTGGGTTGTTCCGAGTGAATTCAAGATTAGAATGAAAAAAAAAAACTAAGTATAATAATTTTATAATTCGTAGCACTTTATATTTCATGGTTTATCTTACTTAAAGAATCTATTTCTTAGACTACTTCTTTGAGATACGCCATTTTTAATTTTTTTAAAAAAATAAAAATTAGAATAAAATGGCATATATATTCACCTATGATTTTAATGATTACCTATTGTTTGCATATCGTGCGTCTTCGTTTTTAAAATGAGGGCATGACGGAGGTAGATAGACTGTGAAACTTATTTTCATTCATTTCTAAGAGCTGACCTTTTCATTCTTGAAGAAAGCTTCATTAATTTGATTACAAAAGAAAATAGTCAAACCATCATAGAAATGGTAATTTTTTACTTGGCATTAAGTTTTATGTTGCCAACAACTACAATTATTTTTTTTAGTTTTAAATAAATGAAAACCATAAAGAAACAAAATTTTAAATTTTTTTCTATTTTTATTTAAATATAAATAAATTTAAATTTAAATTGACAATATAATTACAACCTTAATGTTTTCTTAATTTAAAAAAATAAAAATTATTGACATTTCCTTCCTAATGTTTAAGAAAACGTTGATGAAAGGTCAAATGATTATTTTTTTATGAAGATGAATAATTAATTTAATTTTTATGCTAAGAGCTATGATAAAAATTAAAGGTTTGGTCAAAATAGTTGAACTTTCTTTTTCTAACTTGTTCTCGAGTTGACTTTGTAAGGGCCGATTAAGAAATAACTTATAGTTTACTCCCCGTGTTGTTGCTCATTTTTATATTTGTTAAGTCCTACAAATTTAGTATAAAAAGCACGAGTGATTAACCCTTTTGCATGCATATTTGTTGTAAGATTATTCAACGAGGCATTTGCTAAAGTCATGACAAAAAGTACAATCTTCGCCTTCCAAATAACAAAATTCAATGAAATGAACTTATGGTTACGAAATATTCTTTGATTAAACCAAATAAACTGTACATATTAAAATCAAATTCAAATCCAAACAACGAATTTAAAAACAAAAAAGTATTTGGACTAAAAAAATCGATGATGTGATCCTGTCCATACCTCCCAAAGTTAAAGGCTAAGTGTGTATATTTTTAATTTCTCAAAGGGAACAAGTTGGAAAAAAGAAAAAGAAAAAAATTAAGAAGGTGGTATTTTAGAACCCCAGGCACAATTTTTTAAGTTAAAAAGGTGAAGTGGTGTGAGCTCAAGAACTCATAATAATAATATTATTATTATTATGAAATTCAATAACATAATAATTAAATGATACGGAAAACAAACATCCCAATAAAATAAAGCGAAAAAAAAAATTCAGCAATTTGCGTGCATTGACAAATTGGGAAATTGATTGTGAATTTACGTGCATGGAAAGCATGGGCGTAATTGTTTTATTAATTAATTTTCTTAAATATCTGCCACTGCGCAATCTTATATTTCTTATCTCTTCTGAAACCTTGTATTATTCTAATAGGACCATGATTTATTCAAATAGGACCACTCAATTTTAAAATTTATTCAACCATCTAATTGCATTACTATAATTTGAACCATCTTTTAAAGTGTGCCATTTTTTTACAAAAAAAAATTGTCTAAATTAGCATCACATTCGATGCATGGTCAAACAAATTCTGTTTTTTCTTTTTATTTTTTAAGAAATTATATTATACATCTAAAGAACTTACTTATTATTTATTAGCTGAATGAAGATTAGATTAGATTCCTCTGTTTCATGGGTCATGGTCATTGGCCGGGGTAGTTTAGACATTTTATACATTTCTTGCTTGTATGCATGTATGGTGTTAGGCCTGGATTCCCCGGTTCAGCCCAATGCCGGTGGGCCTGACCCAAGCCCAAGCCCACAAGGAGAAGCCTGGTCAACATTCGATTTTGACCGAGATTTAGGAATCGCGTGCAGCTTGCGGACGTGGGCGCGGAACGAAGACGGCTACAGCGCGTCGTCTTCGCGAGATTCGCGCACGCCTGCACGAAGGAAAGAGGGCGCTGGCAACGTCTCCACGAGACCCGGACGCAGACGGAACGAGTTCTTAGAAGGCTTCTGCGAATGATGCGGACGCGAGAAGATCGGACGCGAAGGCGGCGCGGCGGCGTCGTCTTCACCAGCGGAAGACGCGGTCGCGGAGACGGATTGAAGGCGGCGACCTTTCTCTATAAAACCGATCGAAGCGACGCAGAGAGGGAGAGGGGTAGAGGATTGAGAGCTGGAAGGACACCACCAGGAAGGACTGTGAGCGGAAGAGGAGAACCGACGTGAGGGAGAGCGACGAGAGGAGCGCCGACGTGTGACGGCGAGAGAGAAAGGGTTTTGTAACCAGTTGGAGAAGGAATAAAGTTCTGGTGAAGTTTTCCCTTTCAATCTTCTTCCCCGATTTGGTGTTCCTCTGGTTTTCCCCTGCTTCAGCGTTCTTACCTATGTCCACGGCGGCGATAAGCTTGACGAGGCTCTCCGGCGAGCCGAGGTGCGGGCAGCGAACGCGGCAACGTTCACGTGAAGACGAAGCAGGCGGCGTCGAAGCGGAGACGAAGCTCGGGCGCGAGTTTCGAGGCAGAAGTCGACTATCGAAGCGGTCAACGGCAAATTGAGTTTCGATTTCGAAAACGAAATTGAAATCGGAAGCGCTGACGCAAGGCTTCCGTCAGCAAGGAAAATTTGGCACGCGGCGAAATCCTTCAAGGGCTGACATCAGGTGTGACGTCAGCGATATAATTAAATCGGTGGGTTGATTTTGACTTCGATCAAAATTCGATTTGAGGTATTTTGATTAGGGTTAGGGTTTCTTGAGCGTGATTTGTAATTTGGGGATTCAAATTGAGCGGGGAACTAGGTTTCGAATTTGGGGGTTAGATTTACCCGGAAACCCTAGCGCGATCACGTTTCGGTGTTCCGCCGGACGGCTTTAGGAAGCGGATAAGCGCTGTTTTTAGACCGTTTCGACCGGGGCGTGACAACAGGTATTAGAGCTTAAAGTGATCCAACAGCATGGTGAATCAAGGAGATCGCATTGCCCGGATCGAACAGGTGCTCGGTTTGACGGGGAACAGCCGAGAAGCGGTAGTTCCTCAGGTGGAGGAAATCCATCGCACGGTAGAGGAGCAAAGGTTGCAAATTGTTGCCCTTCAACAAACTTTGGCTGGGATGGCTGAAGCCCAGCAAAACTTTGAAGGGATGGCGGCACTACAACAGCAGGTGGCAACCTTGCAAGGACAGGTAGCGACCTTGACGACACAGTTAGCCAACTCCATGGCAGCGCAACAGCAGATATTGGCAGATCTTGCGGTGACACGCATGGCACTGGCGCAGGCCCAAGGGGGTGGCCCTACAGCAACCAGAGCGGAGTACGGGGCTCCCAACGGCAACGGGAAGGTTCGCACCCCAGAACCTGCAATGTTCAAAGGGGCCAGATCTGCAAAAGTATTGGGTAACTTCCTTTGGGATATGCAGCAATATTTTGAGGCTAACCATGTCACAGATCAGGAGAAGGTGAGGGTGTGCACGGCATATCTCTCAGATGATGCAAAACTCTGGTGGAGAACCAAAGTTGATTCGACATCAGAGGCGGCTAGTTGGACTTGGGAGGTGTTCCGAGAGGAACTGCGGCAGCAGTTCCTCCTCGGAAACTCGGTGGACCAAGCGCGAGAGGTGGTGGATCGGCTAAAGCACACAGGGACGATCCAGGAGTATGTCAGGGCGTTCTCCGCGCTGATGTTGGAGCTACCCGAGATGGCGGAGGGAGACAGGAGGTACTTCTTCCTCCGGAATCTCCAACCCTGGGCGGCAACGGAGGTCCGACGACATGCACCGCAGGACTGCAGGACAGCTGCAGCTATAGCCGAGTCTCTTGTGGACCAGAGGACTTCAGGGACGACCTTTCAGAGAGCACAGAGGTCGCCTCCGCAACGACCATCTCCACCCAGACCTAGAGCGCCAGAAAGAGAAAGGCCCTCTCCCCGACGGAACGGAGGACAACTGGCAGGGCAGGAGAATACTCGACCTGCAGAGCGAGGGCAGGGTCAACTGAGACCGATTGCCTGCTTCCTGTGCAAGGGACCGCACCGGATACGCGACTGTCCGGATCGACAGAGGGTGAACGCAATTGCAGCGATTGTGCATCGGGAGCTAGCAGAGAAACCGACGGTGGTGCATGACGAGGAACCAGTAGAGGCCCGCCTAGGAGTTGTGCGCATTGCCTCAGTGGTCGCAGGAAGATCATCACCGACCCCTGCATAAGCAGAGCCGAAGGACGCAGTCGACAAGGGCAACGTCGAGCAGAAGACGAGCTCCGGAGATGCGAACCCTCCATAGGAGAAAAAGACGTATAAGCAGGTAGTGGAGGAAAAGACTTCACCGAAGTCTTGGGAGGAGATAGAAGCGGAAGACAACGCAAGGCAACGTGCGAACTATGAGAAGCTCCAACGCAAGAGGGAACAGAACTGGAAAGAGTGCTACGAGGCTAACTGTGCCGAGCAAGAGCGGTGGCTCGCCAGCCGGCGTTGAGCGAGCCGCCCGCGCCGGACATCGGGGGCGATGTGCAAATTGGGCGGGGGAGAATTGTTAGGCCTGGATTCCCCGGTTCAGCCCAATGCCGGTGGGCCTGACCCAAGCCCAAGCCCACAAGGAGAAGCCTGGTCAACATTTGATTTTGACCGAGATTTAGGAATCACGTGCAGCTTGCGGACGTGGGCGCGGAACGAAGACGGCTGCAGCGCGTCGTCTTCGTGAGATTCGCGCACGCCTGCGCGAAGGAAAGAGGGCGCTGGCAACGTCTCCACGAGACCCGGACGCAGACGGAACGAGTTCTTCGAAGGCTTCTGCGAACCATGCGGACGCGAGAAGATCGGACGCGAAGGCGGCGCGGCGGCGTCGTCTTCACCAGCGGAAGACGCGGTCGCGGAGACGGATTGAAGGTGGCGACCTTTCTCTATAAAACCGATCGAAGCGACGCAGAGAGGGAGAGGGGTAGAGGATTGAGAGCTGGAAGGAGACCACCAGGAAGGACTACGAGCGGAAGAGGAGAACCGACGTGAGGGAGAGCGACGAGAGGAGCGCCGACGTGTGACGGCGAGAGAGAAAGGGTTTTGTAACCAGTTGGAGAAGGAATAAAGTTCTGGTGAAGTTTTCCCTTTCAATCTTCTTCCCCGATTTGGTGTTCCTCTGGTTTTCCCCTGCTTCAGTGTTCTTACCTATGTCCACGGCGGCGATAAGCTCGACGAGGCTCTCCGGCGAGCCGAGGTGCGGGCAGCGAACGCGGCAGCGTTCGCGTGAAGACGAAGCAGGCGGCGTCGAAGCGGAGACGAAGCTCGGGCGCGAGTTTCGAGGCAGAAGTCGACTATCGAAGCGGTCAACGGCAAATTGAGTTTCGATTTCGAAAACGAAATTAAAATCGGAAGCGCTGACGCAAGGCTTCTGTCAGCAAGGAAAATTCGGCACGCGGCGAAATCCTTCAAGGGTTGACGTCAGGTGTGACGTCAGCGATATAATTAAATCGGTGGGTTGATTTTGACTTCGGTCAAAATCTGATTTGAGGTATTTTGATTAGGGTTAGGGTTTCTTGAGCGTGATTTGTAATTTGGGGATTCAAATTAAGCGGGGAACTAGGGTTTCGAATTTGGGGGTTAGATTTACCCGGAAACCCTAGCGTGATCACGTTTCGGTGTTCCGCCGGACGGCTCTAGGAAGCGGATAAGCGCTGTTTTTAGACCGTTCGATCGGGGCGTGACATATGGTGTATGTATGGACTGGCGGCTCTCTTTGTTGGTTTCGGTTTCTTTTGGCTAATCGCGCTCTGTTCGCACAAAATCTCGCTGCGGTTTCTGCCTCCGCTGCTTGTGCGCAGGAGTAGAGAGTCATCGGAGACTGATGGAAGCGGAGGAGTTGCCGGACGACTTCCGCTGCCCAATCTCGCTCGAGGTGATGACTGACCCGGTCATCTTATCCTCCGGCCACACCTTCGACCGAGCTTGTATCCAACGCTGGCTTGACTCCGGTAACAGCACCTGCCCGGTCACCAATCTCCCGTTACCCCCTTCCCCCTTCCTCATCCCCAACCACGCTCTCCGCAGCCTCATCTCTAACTTCCTTGCACAACATCCCACGGCCGCCGCTCGTCTTCACACTGACGGCCACCGTATCCTTTCCCGCCTTTCCTTCCCCTCCGACTACTCCTCCATGGCCGCCGTACTCCGCATCGCCCAGCGCGGGGGCGCCTCCGCCCGCTGCCTCGTCGCCGACTCCGGCGCCACCTCCGTCCTTCTCCGCCACGCCGTGGCCGCCGACTACCCCAACCTCCAGGACCTCGCCCTCCGCGCCCTCCTCCATCTCTCCCTCGACGGAGACGACGCCCACGTCGGCCTTGTCGCTGAGGGTGCCCTCGACCCCGTCGTCGCCGCCCTTCGCGGTGGCGACTCCAGTTCTTCCTCTGCCACACTCGCCGCCGTCCTCCTCACCAGCCTCGCCGTCGTCGAGGTCAACAAGGCCACCATCGGCGCTCACCCAGAGGCGATCCCCCGCCTCACCACTCTCCTCCGAAACGGCGGCGGCCGGGATCGACGGGAGGCAACTACGGCCCTCTACGAGTTGTGCAAGTTCACGGAGAACAGGCGGAGAGCCATACGAGCCGGCGCTGTTCCACCGCTTATCCGCCTTGCTAGCCAGGGCTCGGAGAGGGCTCTCCGGGCCCTCGGTCTCCTTGCCAAGTGTAGCGAAGGTAAGGATGAGATGGGGAAGATGTCCGGATTCGTGAGGGCTTTGGGGGAGGTATTCAAAGCTGGGAGCCCCAGGGCCATCGAGCACGCCCTCTTTGTGCTCAACTTGATGTGCTCGGACAGTAAAGACATGGCCTTGGAGGCCATCGAAGAAGTGATTTTGCAACTTTGCTCAGTTTATTCCTGCGATCTGAATCAGAAGACGAGGAAGAATGCAATGGAGTTGGCCATTGCACTCGACAAGGGACGAATTAGTGGCTATTCCTGAGCTTGATTGTTTTGCTCGTCGAATGTTGTTATACCAGCAAACTTAGGTCAGTGAAGCTGTTTGCTCAATGGTTTTCTCTCTTTGTTTCATACCAATTCCTGCTGTAAAAAGATGGATCATCTTTCTTTTTGATTAAGCCCTGTTTCTTACTTAGGAATAATTAGGTACCAGTTTGTAACTTTTTCTATGCTATGGTAAATCCATAAGCCCTCAATTTAGCACTTGGTCTGATTCTTTTGACAGAGTACTCATAAAAATAGTTCATTGCTAGCGTTTGAGGTGTAAACTTTCATCAATCTATTTGCCATAATTCAATTGTATATTGTTCAGATAGATGCAATATTATGGCTGTTTGTCATTGACTCAATGCAAGGTCGTTTTGCGCTGCTTCTACCTTACCAGTTGTGTTTGAATGGATGAGAGATGCCATGCTTCAGCCTCAATGGATGATGGCAACAAGCAGACAAAAGTCGAAACTAATCATTCATCTACTAAGACAATAATGAACTACTTGTTTTCTTTCTTTGTCTTGCTGAAAAAAATAAAAACTTTATAAAAGGAATGAACAGGAAACACTAGACAGAAACAGCGAATGGACCACTTGACACTGCAGATTGAATTATTGTGTTCTCAAGCTGGAAACAGACGAATATGATAAAAATTGCCAAGAGTGCTGCGCAGGTGGATTCAAGGTAACTCCGTTTCCTCTTCTTTGCCTGCCACTATCTACTTCTGCTTCAAATTTAAAGCCGACTTGATAATAATTTTTTTTTTACTTCTTTCCTATAGGGCCATTTGAATTAGGGGTGTGCAAAAAAATCGGCCGAACCGTTGAACCGCGGTTAACCGGTCGAACCGAACCGATCTGGCGGTTAACCGAACCGACGGTTCTTTGATCGGTCGGTTTTTTCCCAGATATAACGGTTCACGGTTCGGGAACGGTTCGGGACTTCGCCGAACCGCGGTTAACCGAACCGAACCGTACATATAATATTTATATATATAATATTTATTTATATATATAAATAAATATTTTATATAAAAATCAAACCGGTTAACCATCGATACAAATGGTTAACCGTCGAAAACCAACACTTAACCGCAGAAAACCAACGGTTAACCGTCGTAAACTAACGGTTAACCGAGAATATTTATATTTTTTTATCTTAAATTATTATATAATTTTAAATATTTTTTTAAAATAAATAATACGGTTAACCGTCGGTTTTCGGTTAACCGAACCAAAAAATCGGTTAACCGTTAACTGGGTCAACGGTTCGGGAACGGTTTTCAAATTTCCTGAACCGTTCAGTTCGGTTCGGGACGAAAATTTACTGCACGGTTCGATCGAACCGTGCACACCCCTAATTTGAATATTGTTGTCCCTGAATTTTGTAATACGGCAGGTGATCTGGGTATGTGTAATTGAAGCAGCATAATTTCAGGGATTCACAATACAATGCATTCTGATATGACACATGTTGTAGTCAATTCGCGTCGGAGTACTGGAAACGATGATTGCTCTAGAGTTCAAACCACAAAAAACTATAATCAATATGGAATTGCTACAAATGGCAAGCATCATCGATATATATAATTTTATCTTCACATAATATAAGGACTTGGATTCACCACTATACATAAATATATTAACAAATCAAACTAAAACAATTAAAAAAGAAAAAGTGAGCTTCAATTTGAAATCGTTGTCCCTGGCCGTGGTACATGTTGAGATTAGTTAGGATTCCCCTTTTCCTAAAAGCTTAACATATTCAAGAGAATTCTATTTATCCACTTGAATTCAATATTCTTCTTGCTACCATGAAACCAAATATATTGGTAAATCAATTTGAATAATTAGTATTATGTTAATCTTATAAGTGAATTGCCATTCATTATAAATGTCAAACCAAAAGTATATTTTATGTACATATAATTTAAGAGCTATAATTAGAAATTGCAAGACCTATGTATCAACAATTGCTGTGGATTATGATAATTTTGTTATGTTGACTTCAATACACTTAGTACTAATATAATATATTTGTCTTTTGTTTTTTAATTTAGGTGTGAAGGAACCAACATTCATATTGTAACGTACCAATGATGAAGGGTGCCTCAACTAGACTTCCTAAAACCTTAGACTTTCATTTAACCTACGTCTTAATATCATTCTTTTTTTAAAAAAAATCAATCTTTATCCAACCCAAAAATTTTGGTTCAATTCAGTTTAAACCAATTAAAAACAAATGCTCAAATCACAACCCCTACTTGCGATAACATGCTAGTGGACCGCAACCCTAGCACTCCACCCTTTCACATCACCATCCTCATTGCTAATGGTAGTGTTGGCAAGGTTTGTCGAACTCCTCTTTAGAAGCCTAGAGATGACTCACTACACTTGATGTTGCACTTGCAGCACCTACCTAGTGATTGTTAGTGGTGTCATGTTGCTAAAAAAACCTCAACCTCATGTCTCTAGTATGAGCATCATACTTTTGCTGCATTAGAGCTTTGGTCAGTGGGTTTACAAGATTGCTTTCGATGTTAACTTTGCATATCTTTACATCACCTCTGTCAATGATTTCTCTAATAAGGTGGAAGAGTTCAAGTATGTGTTTAGATTTTTGGTAAGACCTTTCATATTTTTCTAGCCTATGGCATGACTCCATTATTAGCAGACTAGAGGTCAATGGGATCCATAGTGCTAGGAATCACTTCTTATTGATGAACTTCTTTATCCAACTGCCTTAGATGCTGCAACATACATAGCCTTTATGATAAAGTATGCTACAATAGACATTTCAAGCTCTTCCAACTCATAACACCTTCATTCAGGTAGAACATATAGCCAAACTACAATCTAAAGTCTTCCGGGTTAGATTACAATAAGACATTACTATAGCCTTACATATTGAGTTCTTCCTATTGCCCATAGACTTAGAATAGATTCTTACCCTTTCTAAATTATTTCAAGATGTTCTTTATAGCAATATAGTGTTGAGCACTTATATTAGATTAGTGTCAACTAATTATGCACAAGGTATAGGGTACATCTCAACTCATATACAACATCATATACATGATCGATCCTAATGTCAACCCATAAGGAATCTAGCTCATGTCGTCCCTCTCACCCTGGGTTGAAGGACACTAACTCTTAGAAAGAGCTAGGCCATGCCTCACTAGAAGGAACCCTTTCTTGGAGTTGTCCAAATTGGACCTCTCCAACACCTTTTAGTTGATATATAGACTTAGGGCAAGGATTTACTTAGCTCTATCACTATGAATCCTCATGCCTAATATATAGGCAGTCACCCCTAAGTTTTTCAACTCAAACACTTTCTTAACTATATCTTCATAGTATGAAAGGTTTGGATGCCATTTTTTATGAATAATATGCTATTGACATGCAGGACCAAAAAGATAACAATGCTCCTACTAAATTTCTTATACACACAAGTATCATCTTCATTTTTTATGAAGCCGTAGTCTTTGATTGCCTTATCAAAATGAAGATTTCAACTTTAAGAGGCTTACTTCAATCCATAAATGAATCACTTTAGCTTACATACCTTATCAGCCTCCGTAGAATCGATAAAACTCTCCAAGTTGTGTTATAAACACATTCTTTGCCAGTTTTCTATTATAGAAAGCGGTTTTGACATTCATCCACTATATTTTTATAATCATAATATGTAGCTAAGGCCATATAGATTTTAACATCGAACTGGGTGAGAAAGTTTCATCATATTCTACACCGTGAACTTGTTTGAAAACTTTTGCCTCTAATCTACCTTTATAGGTAGTAATATTGCCTTCAATATTGGTCTTTCTATTAAAGACCCATTTACACCCTATGGATTTTATTCCGTTAGGTGGCTCAACTAAGTCCTAGACTTGGTTAGCAAATATAGAATTCATTTTGGATTTCATAGCTTCTATCCATCTCTTAAAGCTTGGTCCATTGACCACTCCCTTGTAGGTCTTTAATTCATCCTCTATGATGAAGATTCTATCGCATTGAGTCATAAGTGATGTAGGTGGAGATCACATACAAATAATGCTTTTGAAAAGTTTTCATAATATTGTTAGGTAAAGAAGACCAAATATAGAGAACTTATTGCACTTGTAATTATTTGAATTTAAACTTTCACATATTATAGGGGCTGTAACATGTGCTGAGAGGTGACTTATGACCCTAGAACCCTTTAATTAGGCCAATATAACTCATATAATTCGTAGTTAGACTATGATTATAGCTAAATCATAGTAACTTGATTATTGATGATAAGTTTACATGTAATAAGTTTAGTTCATATAATTCATTACTTTAGATGTTATAGGAGCATTGAGAAGTGAACTATAGCATTAGAAATTCATTAACTAAACTTGTAATTTAAAACTACGAGTGTATCTTAAAATTAATTGAGAGAAGAACCTGTGAGTTAAACCACAAAAATGAATCTTAATTCACTAGGGTCTAGAAATAATTTACCACATAACTTAAAGCTAAGACAATAAGTCATGAGAGTGAAGGTTGGTTTAGGATCGATTTCGACAACTGGCGGAGATAACTTGAATTTCAGGGTAATTTCTCTTTAGTCATATTCAAGCAATTGACAAAAAAAACTTATTATAGTTTTCCTTTAAGTTTTAGAGTGGTGAAATCTTATCCCATATTTTGCCTATCAATTTTCCTCAAAATATTACTTTTTTTATTTCTTAAAAACTCTAAAACTTGATTTGCTTACCTAATATAAATATAATTTGTTGGTACTTAACACATAGGTCCTCGTAGGATCGATATCTTTTATTATTTTGACGTATTCATGCGCTTGTTGACACATCAAGTTTTTGGTGTCATCGTCGGGGACCTAAGTTTCGTTGACATCAATTATATTGTTAAGATTACTAGACTAAGCATCTTTTTCTACTAGTTAAAATTTTTGTTAACTATTTTTGTAGTTTTAAGGTTTTTTGTTTTAACTACAATCACAGGGGTACGATCAAAATGAGACCACTATGACCACGGTCGAATTCAGAAAACCTAAGTTTTTTTCTTTTTTTTTAAAAAAATCCAAAATTATAAAAATTATGATGATTTTATTCTCTATTCTTCTTGCATTTTTGAAATTTTGAGTTCACCTGAGTTTGTCTTCTTTGTTTATGCATAGGATGCTTAGATCAGGACAGCTTCTTCTTATAGATCCCAAGATCGAGAAAATTCTAGGTTTCGTAAATGGCTAAGCTTTGAAGAGAGAAGAGAAAGAGCACCAACAATAGGACGAAGATCACTTAGAGATTATGCAATAGCAAACCCACAGGGAGTTTACTCTAGTATAGCAAGGCCAACAATTAGAGATAACAACTTTGAAATTAAGCTAGCTCTATTATCCATGATTCATTAAAACCAATTTGAAGGATCCCCACTTGAGATCCTAATCAACATCTATCTTTTTTTCTTGAATATTATGATAGTATTAAAATAACTAGTGTATCTGGTGATGCACTTAAACTAAGATTATTTCCTTTTTCTCTTAGGGACAGGGTACGTGCTTGGCTTCAATCCCAACCTATAGGAACATTTACTACTTGGAATCAATTGTCACAACTCTCCAAGTACTTTCCACTGAGTAAAACAATTCAACTAAGGAACCAGATCACTAGTCTTACATAAAAGGATGGCGAGAGTAAGTCATGGGAATGCTTCAATGAATTGCAACAAAAGTGTCCTCACTATGGCTTAGAGAAATGGGTTTAATTCATACTTTTTATAATAATCTTCTTTATAATACTTGCTTGACTGTGGATGCAGCTAAGGGGGAGCCTTCATGAACAAAAGTATAGATGATGCTTACACATTAATAGAAAAAATATCTCATAACTACAGCAACAACTGAAAGAGGTATGGCATACCAACCACAAGGTAAGTATCAGAATGATTCATTGCACACCATCACAAAAAAGGTAGACTCTTTGGCTAATAAACTTGATTCTTTCAATATGCATTTTGTAATGGCCTCTTCATCTATTACTTGTGACATATGTGGTAATGATAGATATTATTCTAAAATTTGTAGAGTAATTGCTAACCTATCCAAGAAGGGTTCTAAATAGGTTAATGCTTGGGGAAATTATAATCATAAAACAATTAACGACACTTACTCTAGTACCTATAACCTTTGATGGAGGAATCACCCTAACTTGTAATAGAGAAATAATCAAAATTATGGAGGACATGTAGATAATAGGGGGCATCAACAAGGACTGTTTAACCAACCTCAAAAATCAAATCTAGAACCGCTACTAGAAAAATTTGTGTAAGTCAAAGTAAGGGAAATGAAGATTTTAGGGAAGCAATTAAACATAGGGGTAGAGATAAGGATGAGACTAATGAGGGAGAGCCTATCACAGAGCCCACACCTGATACCTGATCCGTTGCATCACCGACTGTGACTCCATCATAGGGCTGTAATGACCAACCACACATAGATGCACTTGAGGCTATCTCACCAGCTCCTTATAAGCCTTGTACCTTTTGCTATAGACTTGTGAAGGCTATGTTATACAAGCAATTTAAAATTTTTTTTGATGCTTTAAAAAAATTATATATAAATATTCTTTTTATAGATGTCTTGTCTAAGATGTCTACCTAAAATTCTTAAAAGTAATACTTTCAAATAAAAGAAAAACAAACGACTACGACACTGTGGTATTAACTAAAGAATGTAGTGCTATAATTCAAAACAAATTGCTACCTAAATTAAAGGATCAAGCAGATTATTTATACCTTGTTTGATTGGGGACTATCTTTTAATAGAGTCTTATGTGATCTTAGTGCTTGTGTAAGTCTATTGTCTTTATCTATTTGCAGAAAACTTGATATGAGAGAGCCTAAACCTACATCTATATCTTTACAGCTCGTTGATTGATCAATCAAGTATCCCATTGGCATCCTTAAAGACATCCCAATACAGGTAAAAAAATTCTTTATTCTAGCTGTAATATGGGAGATAGATGAGGACTCCAAGATCCTTATCATCCTTTGTAGATTACTCTTAGCCATAGCAAGTGCTATCATTGATGTAAAGAGTGGTAAGCTCTAGGGATAGCAGTTGGGTAGGATTTTAGCAGGTACCCGACCTACTTGAATGGGATTATAACTAATCGGGAATAGGTAATAAGTATACTACCTGAATCGGATTCAGGTAATATACGTCGGATACCCACTACCCGAACCTGATTATATATATAATAATAATAATAAAATTTTAATAATTATATATATTTATAATTTAAAACACCCATAACACACAATCCACTAATCCGTTACCCACTTCAAATCCTAAAATCTAGAATTCCCAATCCTTTCTTTCTTTCTTCTCTCACTACTGCCCCCTCACCATCTCATCACTGCTACAAGTTTGCTTGTTGTTGGCATCTCATCGCCGCCATCTCATCGCCTTCTTGTTGCCGCCACTACTACCATCTCTTCATTGCCATCTCCTTGTCGCTACCGCAACCATCTCATTGTTGCCATCTTATTGCCACCATCACCGCCATATAGTTGTTGTCGCCATCTTATCTCCACCACCATTGCCATCTTTTCACAGCCATCTCGCAGCCACCGCCACCACCACCGAGGCCATCTCGTCACTACCACTACTACCTTCTCTTCACCACTGTCGCTACTATCTATTGGCCACCGCTACCACTATCTTGCTGCCACTGCCGTAGCACATGCTCTTCTTCCTTGCATTAGGGTTTCATTATTAGGTTAAACCCAACCCTATATTTAGCTATTAGTAACATTTTGATAGGTGGGTACCCGAATTTTATTCAGGTAACTAGTATGTAACAATAAATTTTAATAGGATAAATCAGGTATTTCTAGGATTTGGGTAGTTAGTGGGTAGTTAAAATTTTAATCGGGTTTGGGTAGGGGTTTTGAAAAAAAATTAGGCTGTTAATCGAGTACAGGTAGTTAAAAATTTATTCAGGTTTGGGTACAGGTGGAGCAAAGAAAGTTGGTTTGTGTCTAAAGAAGGAGATATTGTCTAAAGAAAGAGAATCGGTGGAAAAGAAAGTTGAACAGAAGCAGGTTCATATTCCTCCACCGCCTTACAAGCTGCCTGTCTCCTTCCCCCAGCGCTTGGCTAAAGCAAACATAGATAGGCCCGTTTGGCAAATTCTTGGAGGTATTAAAAAAATTGTACATAAATATACCTTTTTCTAAGATGCTTTCGTAGATGCCCACCTATGAAAAATTCTTGAAAGATATCCTCTCAAACAAGAAAAAAATTGAGGAACATGGGACGGTAGTGCTTACTGAAGAATATAGCGTGATTATCTAAAACAAGCTACCGCCCAACCTGAAGGACCTTGGAAGTTTTTCCATCCCGTGTAGAATTGGCAACATGCCATTTGAGCGAGCACTATATAACATGGGGACTAGTCATGGGCTCGCCGCAAGTGCACGGCCTTTCGAAGTAATACAATAATATCATTCCACAGGGACCAATGGCCAAATACCAACTTGTCTTAAGATCGTTAGCTAGATGATTTAGAAAAGATCAAGATTTTGGGTATGCCACTCTAGATTAAATGATCTACGAATAAAATTCATCTAAATAAGGGTTTTACCATGTTGAACGAGATCTGTCTGAATGTACAGATTGCCCCCTTTTCAGTGGAACAACCCGGTGTTTACCCGAGTTATTCCCCTACTTTTGTGGTTCTTAACTAGAGGTAAACCCAATGAGTTCTTAACAGATCTAAGTAAAATCCCTCAGATCGATTCGAACTACTCTCGTGATCGAATTGACCTGTCCAAAAATTGCAGATCCGACGTCGCACTTCGCCTTTTAGTACATCATGCAACGTCTAAAGCATGTAAATCATGGCTAGTAATAAACATGTAATGAACAAAGAAAAATTTGAATTAAGCATAAGTGATAACTTAAATAGATGAAAATTGTCAATTAGATCATAAAATCATAGAGGGCTATGCCCTAATCCCTAAATACAATTTAAGCTAACATGTTCATGAATATATCACAATGAAAATCCATGTTTTTGATTACAAATTGGCAATATAATAATAAAAACGACAAAGGGGATGAAATCTAGGGATCCCTCATGAAGATCGAAGCAAGCCGGTCAAAGATGAAGCTTGTCCAGCGAGAAAATTCTTATTCCGCCGCTTGTCGCCCTTTCGCCGAATCTGACATGAATACTTGCCAAAAAGTCCCAATGCAAGGAAGTGCCATAATCTTGTCATCAAGGCCTATCGCAAGGAGTCCGAGAGAATTACAGTCATGATGGAAATCATAGGCAAGTTGTAATCTTCTCAGTGAAAGTCGTCAAAAAGCGCTGAAGGAATCATGGTCGTGATGGGAATCACAGGCAGGCCGTGATCTTCTCGGCCTCTTCACCAATTTTGCATCGAGGGAATTACAGTTGTGATGAAAATCACAGGCAAACCGTAATTTCTTTTGAACTTGTCCCAAGAATTACGGCCTTGATGGAAATCACGGGCAGGCCGTAATTTATAAACTTGCTCCGATTTATGTGAAAATTGCTCGATGACTTTATCTTGACATCAGGAATCTATTTGTGCACTCCGATCTTTCAATATCCATCAAAATCTAGTCGTTTTCCCCTAAAATATGACAAAAGTGAATAGGGGTGAAGATTCTGAACAATAACAAGAATTTAAGTCAAAATAAGTAAAAACATAGATAGAAACAAGAGATATTTTGTATAAAAAGTATAGTAAAAATACTAAGTAAATGCATGACATTAGCTAGCATCAGTCTCATGCCACTTTTAATCTTCCAGAAATTAGACATGGGAGATCTGAAACCATCATCAATAGCTCTTTAGCTTGCTGATTGATGCTATGCATTTTTATAGTAATTTTTATTATTATTCCATGATAAATTTAGGCTTATTTGAATGTTTTTACACTTCTTTAAGGCTTATTTACTTCAAAGCTTCAAAATCTTCACTTTTCGTCTTTCTTATGGAATTTCAGGTTAAATCAACCAATTTTGAAGTCATTTTGAAGAATCTAAAAGCATGAGGTGATTCATTATGAGAGGACGAAGCTGCTGTGGGGTCAAAAAGTGTTACATTGGAATGTAATATAACTTTTATTAAATTCACCTTAAATTAATAAGGCTTATTGTTTAATAGGTCCTGGCTTCCAATGAGCGCAAGCACTCATCGTTAATTATCCCTAAAATTAGGGTACCTTTGATTAAGAGATCTATATAAATAAACGACATTCAATAAATTGGAGGGTAAAATATTTTATAAATGTCATATCAATACATGACTCAAATTTTGAATCACTCAGCCTTCAAGTACTTGAATTTGATGATCACTCAGCCTTGACGGTCTGTGAGCATTTGAACTTGAATTTGTGCTCGGCCTTAATGGCTTATGAGCATTTGAAGAAGACATCCGGTCTCAATGACTTATTGGATGTTCAATTTGAGAAATACCCGGCCTTTATGGCTTGTTGGATATTTAAATTTGACAACTGCTCGGTCTTAATGACTTGTGAGCATTTGAACAAGACATCCGGTCTCAATGACTTATTGGATGTTCAATTTGAGAAATACCCGGCCTCAATGGCTTATTGGGTATTTGATTTTGAGAAATATCCGACCTTGACGGCTTATTGGATATTTTAATTTTTCAGTCTTAACAAACGTAACGCCGTATTGAGGAACTACGCCCCGATGTTAAATGTCGACGTACGCACCTTCCAAATAATACTTCGTCACGATGCGCTAAGGCCTTCAATAATATTATATTTTTTTGGGGTGAATATTTAAATATTCAGTTAAGAGCGTTTTAGAGTTGACGGTTAATTGAATTCGACGTTACTAAGCGACGTTAAATTCGAGTAATTAGAGAGACATCTAAACTATCAATTAAATGTAATTATAATTATATATTCTTTCTTATTATTATTTTACGTTTTACCAAATCTCTCTCTTCCCTTTTTTATTTCTCACGAAAGAGTAAAGGTACTCTTTCGCCAGGCCCATCTTGCTGCCCTCGGCGAATCTTGCGACGCTACTAAACTTCCGGCAAAGGAAGCTCTGGCGAGAGCGTCGATAATGTCTCTGGCGAGGCGTGCTTTCAGGGCTGTTGGGTTTGCAGTGGAGAAGAGGAGATCCTGACGAGCTGAGCATAGGAGAGGCGTCCGCCCTCGTCGGTAAAGAGGGGAGGCGGCGAGTTCCGCCGAGTTGTGTCTGAAATAAGGAGACGACGGGATTTGGCGCTGTTTAGCTTTCTAGTGGAGCGGCGACGCTGCCGAGCTTTCGGTGGAGAGAGTTCCTTCTCCGGAGGAGGCGAGAAAGCATAGCGCTGTGATGTTACGGTGCTGGTAAATTTCTAGTTTCTTCCTGGAGAGGACACCAACTAGTTCGTCACTGGAGGCATCCACTAAGGGAGGTAGCGAGATATGGCGGGGACACTGCGCCGCCTAGCTTCCAGTGGAGGAAGGGATGTTGGCCAATCTGGCAATGAAGATATAGAGTCATTACCGGGCAGTATTTTTTACTCGGCAAGGGAGATTAGGGGTGATAGCACACTTTTTATGCTGAGGAAGTATATGTCAAGGGAGCCATAAATTTGGCTTGTGAAGCTTTATTAGCCGTAATGCTCTGTGTACAAGCTTTGGTGTCAAGCTTTAGTGTCAAGCTAAGGTAATATCCCTCTTCTCTTTAATATCGATTTTCAGAGCTTCCTCCATTTTCATGATTTCGTTGAATTTCTTCTACTTTTGAATATTGTCGCCGACTCAATATATACTTTCTTTTGAAGTTTTTATATGGAAATTTTACACTTCCGTTATTCCTGCTGTCTTGCCATGCCTTTTACCACAGTAAGTTCATGTATTTTTGCTTTCTTTGTATAGCGCTTCGAATTTTTTTTACTTGTTTGCTGTAGCTTCTGGCTTCCACCAAATGGGAGAAGGAAATTCAACTTCTCTTTTGATAATTTCCACTAAAGCAGCGTCATAGGATCAAAATTCTTCCTTTGCCGGGGTAATTTACTTTCGAGTCATTCTTCCTTTCATACTTTCTTTACAGCCTTTATTCTGTTGTAACTCCTTAGCGTTCAGTCAAAGAAAGAAATCCCAATCTCTGTGAATTTCCTCCTGATGAGACATCAGACAAAATCCCATCACAATATCAGACAAAATCCCATCACAATTTGGTTAAGATCTGGATGTAAAGTCCAGAGATTTTGAGAATATTAATTCTCAGGAAAATTCAGGGAATATGCAATCCCAAAAATTTGTTTTTTAGGGAATATGAGATCCCAGGAAAAATCCAGATTAAAATCCCAGAAAAGATAACGGGATATAAGATCCCAAGAAAGATCCATGGGATGTGAAATCCCAGAACAATAACGGGATATAATATCCCAGGGATACGAAGATCCTTCAATAAATATCTTCCTCTTCCATCTCTTCTTTTTTTTTTTTTACTACGTATCTTCTTCACACCACTGTTTCTTCTTCTTTTTTTTTTCCTACTTCTTCTGCTACAACATATTCCCCTATCACTACTTCTTCTTCTTCTCTCTTTTTTTTTACTACTTCTTCTTCAACGAATTCCCTTTCCACCACTTCTCCCTCTTTGTTTTTTTTACTACTTCTTGACAGAGATATTTCTGTCACCTTAAAACCTACCCTTGAGAAGAATCGCTGATTTCCTTAATCTTCCAAGCCGAGAATTTTTTATGTGAACACGCACGTGAGAGAGTTGTTTGAGCCGCCAGCGAGAGTTGCCATCAATTTCTCCTCTTCTTCTTCTTTAATTTTAATTTTTTTTTGCCGAACTTCACCGATGTCCGAAGAATCATGCCGAAGGAAGAAAACTTCCTTCGCGTCTTCGCGTCCACGTCAACGGAACAAATCGGTTAATCCTTGAGATTCTACAATCTTTTTTTTCTCTTTGGCCTTCGGCTGCCTCTCCTTTTATTAATATCGCCCTCCTCTTAATGCTGTCGATCCAATTTTTTGCCGAGCTCTCTTCTTTATTTTGCAGCCGAGGGCCTCTTTCCTTTTGTTGCTGGCTGCATCTTCTTGCCTCTCCCTCTCTAAGAGATTTTGTGTCGTGTATATCTTCAAAGAGTTGTCTTTCTTGTGCGCCTCTGCTCTTCTTTTATAAGAGTTGGGCTGAAATCTTTTCCTTTTGTGCTTTGATTTGATTACTTTTATTTCTGCAAGTCTGATGATAACTTCCCTTTTTTGTTGCTGAATTACCGCTGTTCCCTGTCAATTCTAATTTTATTTGCCTGCTGCCAGATGTATTCCTTCTTTCTTTTTTCATGTTCTATCAAATTTCTTCCTTTCTTTGTTGATTTCCATTCTTGCTTGCCATTAATTTTTGCTGGACAACTTTTATTAGTTGATTTATTTTTCGGTTGTCATATACTTTTCCTTTATTGTGTTTGCCTGTTCCACTTTCCGAACTTGCATGTTTTATTTATGGTCAAAATCTATTTTGACCTTAAGAAAGGATACAATTTGATTAGGAGCCTTTATTCTTCCCATGCTTCGATCAACGTAGCCATCTTAATTGGTATTCTATTTTTGTTGATTCCCCAAAACTCAATTTTGACTTCTTTGGCCTTTATGCGCATCTCTTTTGTATAGATAGATCTTGCTATTTCCCCTTTTGCTTTCTTATTTTGCTCGGCTATAATTATCCATGCTGGAGATTATTTCCAGATTTCTGGCCACACTAAATTAAACTTGCTGCTTCTTATTTTGATTATTCTTTCTGTTGGCGCACACTAATTGCACTAGTATAATGGTAATGGCTTTTTACTCCCTTTTTTTTAAAAAAAAAAATACTGGCAGCTTCTGTTCTTCAATATCAGCAAAGTGTATAAAGCATGAGGAATGAGTAATTACCACAACCGTAGCCTTGAGTTGGAAGATTTAATCCGCTCATCTCAGTCCAGAGCTACAGGTGATGAAAAGAGAGTGGAAGAATTGGAAGTTGAGAAACAAGTCAAAGCAAAGAGATGTGGGGGCTGAAATTAAAATTGTAAATTGCCAAAGATTCTGAGCTTGTTAAGGAACTTGCAGTTTATCAAGGAAAAATTAGATACTCTTGAGGCCGCTTGCGAGCTACCAATAAAAAAAAATGGTGGAGTTGACAAATATGACAAATACCATTGATATAGCTACTGAAGAAGAGGTGGTTTGTGACATTGTGACCATAAGTTGCGCACATCACTGTTTTGCTCTATTTTAAGTTGATGAATGTAGATGATCTCTTTGTTTGGATTTGTACAAATATAGAAAAGTACTTGTACCTGTTCACCTGAGTATATTTGTTATGCATGGCTCACATAATTCTTGATTTCTATGTTTAACATAAGGCTACAAACTTATACTTTGCTCCAAGCCTCCAATTGCCTCGCCCTTTTTATACGTTTCCAACTTTTCATAATCAAGACTCAATTCTGACTTTAATCAAACAGGTGCATATCGCCTAGTAGCATCAGCCCACCTTCATGCTATATTTTCTTCTCTTTAGTCAAAATCAATTTTAACTTTATTAAAATTGGGTAAAATTTTATGGTTCAACAGTTGCCCGTAAAATTTGGGCTCAATCGGAGCTTTTTCTGGACTTCACGGCTAGGTGAACCCGGTGGGATTCACCGGTGATTTTGCCAAAGGACGAAATCCATAGCGCACTTCACTGCCAGGTGAACCCGGCGGGGTTCACCAATGATGATAAGGATGTCCGAAACTCACAGTAGACTTCACTGGTAGGTGAATGTGATTGTGTCCGAGGAAACTTGTACAGAATTTACAGAATACTTCATTGGTAGGTGAACCGGGCGGGGTTCACCTGTTGTCAGGCCTGGGTCAGGCCGGTTTGGCCCAAGGCCCAGGGTGCCAAGGACAGATCCAAACCCTAGCCCAGGCCTGCATGGTTCACATGGAAGCAATGCCCGAAATCTGGGTCAACATACAGTCAACCCAGAAATCGAAAACGCGGACGTGCCGAGACGCGTGCGGCGTCTTCGTCGCGACATCTCCGGACGCTAGCGAGCGTGGTCTTCAACGGCGCAACGAGGCGAACTATTCGGGTGGACGATGCGGACGCGAGTAGTCGGCTTCGGCAACGCCTTCATCAACAATGGATCCTGAAGACATCTTCGGAGGAGGACTCGAGATCTTCGGCAAAGGGCGTGGAACGTGGCGGTGGACACGGTCCACACGGAGCGAGGGATGCGAGCGGCGTCGACGACCTCGTCTCCAGCAAGCAAGCAGAGGAGCGGCTCCTTTGGACGTGGACGATATCCACGCAAACGGAAGAGGCGGAAGACTCGGTCCAACGCCAAAGAGAGCTGAGGCGGCTCTTCCCTATAAGGTCCGATGAGGCGGACGAATTCAAGGTGCACGGAGGCGACACCACATCATAGAGCAGAGGGCGACGGGAGCATCATCCCTTCCACGGCGGAGGCCTTGATGCCGCCAGAGGGTGAAGAAGCGAGAGTTCCGGTGCTGGGGCATCGATGAGAGTGTGAGCGAGTGTTGAGAGCATGTAACCGGGGTAGGTGTGCCGTCGGCGAGAGGAACAAGTGGGAGAGGGGTGGGCGATGAGGGTCATCGGCAGGAGGAGTTCTGTAGCTTTCCAAAATCGAATAAAGCTTCCTTTTCCTAATCCTCCTCTTCCTCTGCTTTACAACGTGGCGGTGGTGGCGGCTAGGGTTCCGACGGCTGCCGGACGACGATGAGGGGGGGGGGGGGGGTTGCGGCGGCACTCCCACCCTTTCTGGCTGGTTCTCGAGCATAGAGGTGCTCGGTAGAAGCAGCGACGCGGCGGCGTCGCGTCACGAGTGAAGACGAAGCAGCATGGAGATGCGAGGTTCAGCTGAGTTCAGCAGAGATGGTGAAGCAAGACTGTTGTGGGCCCATGACCCATAGGTCCGAGATTATCCTTGACAAAGTTTGGTGATGCAGGTTGCTGTACGCATGATGATCCAGTGTGTTAGACCATGAACTCAACGAACGTAGGTCGAGCGGAGCATCTAGAGAGATGCATCACAGAGGTGACCCTGCTCATATGGAGTTGGGTGGAGCACTATGGCATGAGATGGCTGAGACATAGGAGGTCAGGCAGAGTACCAGAGGGTGCGATAGTATGCGGCCTAGTTGTGTCAAGTCAACGGTGTGCCAATTCCATGCAACGTGGTGCAGCAAACATTCATCATCAGACTGGAGATAGGAGATGGAGGATTCGAACATTGGAGAGCCAGTGTTCAACCCGTATCGATGTTCAAATCAGGTGGGGGAGAATTGTAAGGCCTGGGTCAGGCCGGTTCGGCCCAAGGCCCAGGGGGCCAAGGACAGATCCAAACCCTAGCCCAAGCCTGCATGGTTCACATGGAAGCAATGCCCGAAATCCAGGTCAATATACAATCAACCCAGAAATCAGAAACGTGGATGCGCCGAGACGCGTGCGGCGTCTTCGGCGCGACATCTCCGGACGCGAGCGGGCGTGGTCTTCAACGGCGCAGTGAGGCGAACTATTCAGGCGGACGATGCGGACGTGAGTAGTCGGCTTCGGCAATGCCTTCATCAGCAACGGATCCTGAAGACATCTTTGGAGGAGGACGCGAGATCTTTGGCAATGGGGGTGTAACGTGGCTGTGGATGCGGTCCACACGAAGCGAGGGACGCGAGCAGCGTCAACGACCTCGTCTCCAGCAAGCAAGTAGAGGAGCGGCTCCTTTGGACGCGGACGACATCCACGCGAACGGAAGAGGCAGAAGACTCGGTCCAATGCCAAAGAGAGCTGAGACGGCTCTTCCCTATAAGGTCCGATGAGGCGGACGAATTCGGGGTGCGCGGAGGCGACACCACATCACAGAGCAGAGGACGACGGGAGCGTCGTCCGTTCCAAGGCGGAGGCCCTGATGTCGCCAGAGGGCGAAGAAGCGAGAGTTCCGATGCTGGGGCGTCGAGCAAATAGCGCGACGAAGCTGCTAGGGCAGAAAATAACGGCGAACAGGCGACTTTGGGGCGATTTCTGGAGATTCGATCATCGAAACTCGGCGATTGTTGGCTATTTGTTTCGGTTCATCATCTCCTCCCTCTTAGAAACTCTTTCCTGACATTTTCCTATGTTTAAAGAGAGATTTTTGAGCGTTTCAACGATGGTTGTAGCGTAAACCTTATTTTGGGGCTAGGTTGAAGCCCACCGACGATTTTTATATGCGATTCATGTTTTAACTCTGTTATTTGGATTATATCTTAAGTATATTTCACTTGATATACTTATTTCTTGATCTTTACCTTGGCTACGTATTGTCATGTCTTAGTTGTTACGATTCATAACGAGAGTAGGATCGTAACGATGGAACCTCTTTGTGAAACTTGCGAAGCCTCGACACGAAAGTGCTTGGTCTTTGCTCGAGGGTTCATAATCTACCACGAAACTCATTGGATTCACGTAGAACGATCCACCGTGAAAGTAGGAGCCGTTCTAGGCGAATACCGGGGTGTACCCTCGAAAGAGGACACCTTGTACCCTAGGGTTAGATTCCTTATGCATAGTTATAAATCCTTGTAACTGATATTCTTAGTGCAATTAAAATCGTCAGTGCGGTGGAAACCGAAGCCCTGATATTCTCTCTCATATATTTTCTCTACTGTTGTCGTTTGATTTCTTGTTTGCAATTTTGTTTAGTTTTCCTTTTGAGTTCTAAAAACCACGATTTGATCAGCTTAGATATCAAGAATTGGATTTTCTGGTATTCGACCTTGTTCCCTATGGGATTCGATATCTTTTGTATTACTTTGACATTTCCGTGCACTTGCGGATAGTGTCACTGATCGATCAATGCGCCACCCAGTGGGAATCATGGAGGATGTTCCCATTAAAGTCAATGAATTCTTCATTCTGATAGATTTTGTGGTAATGGAGATGACTGAGGATTCGAGACTACCTCTCATATTAGGTAGACCTTTCCTCGCTATAGCTGGAGTTGTAATAGATGTCAAAAACAGAAAGCTGTCATTAAATATTGGTGAGAATAGCTTGGAATTTGACCTTTTCATTTGCCTAAAGAAATGGTCTTTTTCAAGTTCCTGTTGTAGCATTGATGTGGTAGAAGAGAGTGATGATTTTTCAAGAGATAAGGAGGACACTATTGAGACTTGCCTTTTAAATGATCATGAAGGCTTTATAGTCCGATGAAGGAAGAGGTACTTGCTTATGCAAAATTATTAGATGATAGCCCCGATGTTGATCCCAAGAAAGTGCTACAAGAAAAGCTTGAAGACAAGGAACCAAAGGGCACTGAAAGAAAGATTTGGAGTTTAAATCTCTTCCAAGCAATTTGAGGATAATTATTGTTGTTCACTGATAGTACCGCAAGTGTACGGTCTAATCGAAGTAGTAAATTATATCGTCCACAGAGACCAATTTGTCAAGTACCGGTAAATCCTCGAGTCGCAGTCTAGACAAATCAAGGGTTGATTTAAAGCGATCGAAATAACTAACAATTAATAAGTAAATGCTAAGCAAGGAAAGTAGCAAGCGGACAGATAAACGATCGGATTTCTATTATGGGAGAATATCGGGGCATCGGACTTCACCGCTATGCCAATCCGCGAACGAAAGTAGTAACTACATGATATGCAAAGTTTGATAAGTTGAAGAGATCCATCAAATGGTACAAACCGCCCCCTTTCAGCAGCACGGTTCGGTGCTTATGCAAATCTACCTCCTACTTTCGTGGCTTGTAAATTTACATAGGCCCATGGGGCGAGGGATGGATAGTTGTTCTCTCACGTGGGAGAAGAGCTACTTTCGTGCTCTTCTTCACGCGCCTAAGCATACGAGATCCGACGTCAGGATTGGGCTGTCGCTTTTTCTCCCAACGTCCAAAACATACAAACACCGATATCGAGATTGGGCTGTCGCTTTTTCTCTCTATATCGGAGATCAATAATATGCAATAAGAGTTGTAAGGAAATGACAAACACATATGCTAGGTCAACTAAATCAAACCAACATGTCAAAATAATAAACTACTTCATGAATGCGTTTTAGGCATAGGGCTAAGCCCTAACCCCGATAGTACTTTAAGCTACAATCATCTTAGAGACATCATGAATATTCGACAACAAGCTCACGCTCAAGAAATCCATTTGGAGGCTAGAAGCAACAATGAAAATGAAGGATTAAGAGATATCTTGACTCCCCTTTCTGAGTAGATGAAGAAATCTTTGCTAGGGGCTTCAAAGGACTCCTCTTTTCCTTGAAATCACGTTCCGTTTTCTCCAGCCGCCCAGGTCACGTCCACAGCCGTTTCTCCCTTTTCTTGATTAGGGTTTCCTCCTCATTTTAGGTCACAAAGCTTCCCTTTTATCCCCCTATAGCCGTGATTAACATTTACCAAAGTGCCCTTAAGATTTGGAGCCCACCGAGTTAGAGTCGAGCAGATTTTCATGACAGGCGGAACTTTTCCCGGGTTGGGAAAATCTTCACAACCCGGCTGTGAAAACTTCAGTTTCTTCAGAATTTCCTGAAAAGTTAGATAACACCAGATCTTGTGTAGATTCCGCGTGTATGGAAGAATTTAAGTAAAAATTATGATGCAAACGCGATAATTTAACAGAAAAATGCTTCATAGTATATGGAAATTTCAAGCACAAATGCATCACATCAAATATCCCCACACTTAAATTCTTGCTTGTCCCCAAGCAAGCAGTAATTCCTAGGTTCATGAACATTATAATTGAGAGAGTTTTATGACTACTGAGTTGGTTTCCGGTCATGTCTTCTTACAAGGTCAATGCTCTAATAAAGATTTTACTTCAAGTTTTCTCATCTTCGGAAATTCAATGCCTAAGTTTCATGACTTAAAAGAGAATTAAGCTCCCTCATCTTATGTCCTTTGTCAAGCTTTGACTTGCATTCATAACTTGCGCAATGCCTAGTTTGTCCACGAACTTCATTTCAATTTAAAGGAAAAGATTTAGAATTAGTATTTGGGATCGTCATGCGATTCTTATTTCCTCCTCGTCCCTTTTTTGGGACACTTTTCTCTCCTCATATTTTTCTCTATTTAGCTCCTCGCCCTCTTTTGAGGGCACTTTTCTCTCCTTTGTTTCTCTCTTTTTTTAAAAAAAAAAAATAATAATAATTCCTCGCTCTCTTTTGAGAGCACTTTTCTCTCCTTAAATTCTTTTCCAAGAGTTTTACTTGGACATATAGGTCACTGCGCAAATAAATGGAATGCAAAAGTTTTTAACAAGAGTAGGAAACATAAGAGATGTGACTTAGTTTACTTAAGGCATGATTCCTAGGATTATCATTCTTTCGATGAGTTAATTATCGTTTAAGGTTAGAGCACAAGACCTAATTCAGAAAGACAATGACAAGATACTATCATCAGACCATAAAACCAATCTCAACTATAAGTTCACAATTCTCTGGGAAATGTAGATCTGGTGTTAATGTTCATGATGTAAATGTCTAATGCTAATCTAAGATAATAGGAATTAGACTAAAGAAAACAAGAGCATGTATCACAAGCAAAGTAACGATGCATACCCCACCCCCAACTCTAAATGATGCATAGTCCCTATGCATGAAAGTGAAATGCGAATAAATAATAGGCGTGGAGTACTCACAGGGGGTGGATATCCTCTCCAAGCTAAGTGTCACCCGAGGCGTCTGAATCATCAGAGGCTTTGGGTTCCTCGGCGCTTGGATATTGGAAATGGTCGTGGAGGAAAGTGGCAATGTCGTTAACTTTTGCGAACATGCGTGCTTGCGAGCGCCTAATCTGAAGAATCTCGGAGTAAGAGGCGCGTATAATTCGGTCCGTGGTAGTATGGGGATGTTGGCTAGACAGGGAGGGACCCGCTGGTGCTTCGGTTGCCAAGGGGGGTGGTTGCTCTCCATCGTCAAGGTCTACGACAGAGGTGATGTTCCAGTTCTGTCGATCTTGTACGGAAGTTCGGGCCGTGTTGGGGAGGTACAAGATGAGACCTCGAGGTAAAATAAGGCGGAGCATTCCACCTTCCCGTGCAATCATCCGCATAGCAACACAAGATTCGATGTCGATTTTATTGTGTCCTGGTGCGCGTTCCATACGGTAAGGTTCCATGCCAAGGGCGATAGCGATAGGGGTGATGAGGCCACCGAGGACAATGGATCCCCTCTTTGCCCGAGCGACTTTGTCGAGTTGCTTGATGAGGAAGAATGCTGAGTTGAAGATGTGGCCGTGCAGCATAGCCCAAAGGACAAATAGTTCGGATCGCCGGACGGTGCTCTCACTCTCCCCGCGGCCGAAAATAGTGTTGGAGAGCACACGATGGGCATACTTGAGGCAGGGATTGGTCACTGGGGCTGATCTGGCATCCTTGGATGAATAAGCGCGCTCAGAAGTGATTTGCCGCTAGAAGGTGGAGTCGTGAAATTCGGCGGGCATACACCGTGGAGCACTGGGGGGAAACCCAAATATATTGTTGAGCTCTTCGAGAGAAAGACGGTGGTCTGCGTTGCCGAGTCGGAACTCTAAGCGCCCTGGGTCGTCTTCATCATGAATGTTGACGTGCAGTGAGAGGGAGCTGAGGAACTCAGTCACTAGCAGGGGAAAAGTGGGAAAACAGCTCTCGAGGAAGTGATCCCACCCAATCCAGTGGAACATCCACCGGATGTCTTCGAGGAGTCCAAGTCGTTGAAGCGCGGACGAATCTGCGTACCGCGTATGAACAATGCGCCTGCCTTGGAGAGCTTGAAAGCGATGGCGCTGCTCAGCAGTGCGGAAGACAACGTCTGCCTCGGTTGAAGGTGCTATGGGTGTGCTGGACGTGGCAGGTCGTTTCCCCTTAGCGGCTC
This sequence comes from Costus lasius, assembly GCA_027563935.2. NCBI lineage: Eukaryota > Viridiplantae > Streptophyta > Magnoliopsida > Zingiberales > Costaceae > Costus > Costus lasius. Next base: position 87,012,078 of record CM050450.1, on the reverse strand, counting down.
ATTTGGGCGCCATCGAGTTGGAGGGCGGATGAATGCAGCGGTCGGACCTGAGGGGGGAGGAGACGGCGCACGCAGAGAGCGAAGGCGGCGACTGGATCTGGAGGTGATCCGCTGTTGGGGAAGAAGAGGGCGTCGAGCTTGCAGGGTGCCGGCGAGGTGAGAGCTGAAGGCTAGGAGAGGTCGCAGGTGCAGGAAGGGAAGCTGGCGGCGGCTGGGAAGCGAGTGGGAAAAACCCTAATCCCACTCGCGGATCTTTATAAGCTGATAACTTCCCACCCGGGAAAAGTTCTTAGGTGACCTGGGAAAACCTCGGTCGCATCTGATCCAAAGTTGACAGAGAACTTCCCACCCGGGAAAAGTTCTTAGGTGACCTGGGAAAACCTCGGTCGCAGCGAATTCTCAGGGAAAATTTCTGGTGATTCCAAGTATTGATAGGGGTGAAAAGAGAAAGTTAGGAATAGAGAGGAGGCTCAGGCGTATAAAAACAAGCCAATGCATTCTCGTTAGAGGCATCAAGGAGAGGTCTCCTCATTCACTCAAGCTGGTGATGCCGGTAAGGAACAGTGTTCCTGCATGCTTGTAACTCCCCACTCCTCTTTTGGCATCAGAGATTCTGAAAATGGAGCTTGGGCCTCAATAACCTCCACAGATTGGGGATCTCTCCTCACTTCCCTTATGATGTATCACAGCAGCATGAAGTTCAGCACTGCTTTCATGTTAGAAACCGGTAAGGAACAGTGTTCCTTCAATGTAGTACCCTGTTTTAAAAATCCGGAAAAGAGCAGCATTGTTGCTTCAACCACTCCATCAAGGAAATATGGGAAGTGGTGACTGATAATATAACCCAATAGATAATAGTAGCTGCTCCACATCTCAAGGCTACTCCAAATCTTCCACCAAGGAGTCCAGCGCATCTCGCTATTTCCAAATCTGGTAAGGAACAGTACTTTTATACTATTTCAGCTTATTTCCTCATTTCTCAGAACTGATTATCAGCAGTTTCTTCATTCCTTAGTCCATTCAGCATCCCTTGATACATTTCTTCATCATTTCAAAGGTGTCAGCTACAATTGCAGAATAAGAAGGGTGAGACCAAAATCTGGAAAAGTAGACTGAATAATGATGCAAGTGAGGTGAACCCAACAAAGACTAATTTAGAATTTCAGAACTGAGTAAACTAAACAATATTAACAAAAAGCATTGCATAAAGGTAAAAGACGGAACAAAAGGAAATGAAAAGGAGAAGAGATTCTTGGGTTGCCTCCCAAGAAGCGCTAGTTTTAGGTCATTAGCTTGACCATGGCCGGCATTCAGGTTGGGTCGGACAAGGTATGTGACATCCCTTTCTCTATCGGATCTCCATGGAAGTAATGTTTGAGGCGATGTCCATTTACTTTAAAATTACCGGTGCCCTCACTCCATATTTCAATAGCTCCGTGAGGAAAGATGTGCTGAATAACAAAAGGGCCAGACCATCTCGTCCTTAGTTTTCCGGGGAAGAGCTTCAACCTAGAGTTGAACAACAGAACATGATCTCCAACTTGGAAACTTTTCTTGGTAATGCGAGAATCGTGCCAATTCTTTGTCCGCTCCTTAAAAATTCTAGCATTCTCATAAGCCTCCCGTCGAAACTCATCTAGTTCATTGATTTGCAATTTTCGTTTATCCCCAGCATCTTGAAGGTCAAAGTTCAGCAGCTTGACTGCCCAGAATGCTTTGTGCTGAATTTCCACGGGTAAGTGGCACGATTTACCATACACTAGTTGGAAGGGGGACATACCGATGGGCGTTTTGAATGCGGTACGGTAAGCCCACAAGGCATCGTCCAATCTTAGTGACCAATCCGTTCTTGAGCGAGAAACTGTTTTCTCCAAAATCCGCTTAATTTCTCTATTTGATACTTCTACTTGGCCACTTGTTTGGGGATGATATGGTGTGGCGACTTTGTGCAGAATTCTATATTTCGTCATAAGGGTTTTGAATTTGCGCTCCATGAAGTGAGATCCCTCGTCACTAATAACCACCCTTGGTGTTCCAAACCTTGGTAAAATGATTTTGCTAAACATTCTCATGACTACACGGGAATCATTAGTTGGTGAAGCCATTGCCTCTACCCACTTTGACACATAGTCAACTGCTACGAGAATGAATCTATTGTTGTGGGAGGAGGGAAAGGGTCCCATGAAGTCAATACCCCACACGTCAAATACTTCAACTTCCAAAATAGTGTGCATGGGCATTTCGTCACGTCTTGATATGTTTCCGGTGCGTTGGCATTGATCGCCACAGATCACCACGAGCTTCACCAAGGAAAATATAGCCAGGCCGTGCTTACATGCATGGCCGTGACCATTTCATCATCAAACTTCACCGAGCAAAACATACACAGCAATGATCTTCTCGGTAAACATCTTCCAAATCCTCGCCAAGGAGAACACGGCAGGGCATGATTCTGTGCACAGCCGTGAAGAACTCCAGATGACATGTTCAAATCTATGCCAAGGAAAGCATGACCAGCCCATGCTTGTCTTCACGTTTGTGATCTCTTCCTCCATTTCCGACCTCACGTTCATCTCTTGCCTGATTTGGTTGATTTCAAAGGCAGAATTTGGGGAAACTACTAGGGAACATTCTTAACTTATGGGAGAAAAGATTGAGGGATAAAAAAATATTTTTGGAAGGTTTCAAGGTTCAAACTTTGCATCGATGACTGCTAGGGCCACTTTGACAAGAGAAGACAAATATCTGATCTTCTCTCCAAAACCTCAAAAAAAATCCCACCAAATCTCTGATACTCTCATCGTAGTAATCAAACACTGATAATAAGCCTTATCTAATACTAAGCCTTTGTTTGGACCGACTTAATATTGACAAGAAAATCGAATAATAATCACATGTTATTACCACATGTGTGCATATAATTCGGCCAAGTGTCAACCTTCCTTTAGGCCGATTAATACCTGCATAAATTACATACACATTATCTTAACAATATAAAATAAACTAACCTATACGATATACTATTTTGGTAGTCATATTGCTTCAATTAATCTATCTCATAATGTCAGACTTTTCATTATTTAGACAATAATAAAAATAATTATGCCACCACTTGAATTTATTAAAAATTTATTTTCCTGAATTTTTTAAAATTTGACAATAGACAGCCACTACACTATACAATAGACCAAACAATACTCTGTTACTTCTGAACATAGTAGAAAACCCAGCTCAGATGTTTGAGCCGTAACCAGAACCAAATAGCAGAAGTAGCATAATAGCCTACTTTTGTGCGTAGAAACTCTACTTCATATAGCACAACTGAGGGCATGGCTCAGGCCCAAGCCCAGCAAGCCAGACCTAGGCGTCAAACCTAGACAGCATGCCCAAAAATGACCTAGATCTAGCCTAATAGCTAAACCCGAAACCCGAATTATGAAAGGTCATATTCGGATTTGGATCCAGCCCAAACACTCAAACAACAGATCTGAATCTGGATGCACTCACATGCGATCGCGTCCGTGAGCACACACCCGAAGCCCGCGAGCGCACGCGAGTCGCCAGCCCGCGAGTCTGGTACACGTTCTCGCCGCATGTTTGACCTAAGTGTGCACCAATCGCTAGCCTCGCCGCCCTCTTACACATGTCGCCGGAACCAGCGAAGGAAAAGCTAGCGTGCGCATGTGCCCGATTGGCAGCAGGCGACCCACGTCGCAAGCCCAAAACTGTCATCACCATCGCTGGAGTCATCGCGACCATCTTATTAGGTAGCTAGTGTGACACCCATACTCGCTCGGGCCAAGCCAATTGCAGCTGGGCTAGACGTCAGCCCAAGCCCAAGCGGCTGAAGCGAAATGCGGTGCCCAATTGGAGTCCAAATTGGGTCAACACCCAATTTCGGAGCATGCCACGCAGAATTGCAAGCCTCGTCAGCAGCGCCGTCTTCATCTATGGCTTCGGCGGAACAACTTCGTCTTCACCTTCGGTTGCGGCGATGCTCTCGGACGCGGGAGGAATTCGTTGTGCCAAGGAACGCGAGCGAAGTGAGCGGGCGAAGAATGCGTCTGCGTGGGATTATGGCTGCGAGGGACGTCCAGATTTGGAAGAGGACTGCGTTCGTGGGCGAGGAGCGAATGTGGGGCGGGTCACGCGGAGCAATGGCTGCTCCCCATTCCTTTAAATGTCCGACGAGCGGATAAGAGCAGATCATCATCTTCTGGCGACGAGTTCTTCCCGGTGTAGAGAGCGACGACGCCGGCAATCTGTGAGATCTGAGTGGAGTAGAGAGCTGTAATCGACTGTGAGAGGTCACTGCCAACGAGAGAGGGAGAAAGAGAGGAGCGGCCGGCGACAAGTGTGGTCGTCCGGTGCTTGAGAGGCTGGGTTTTGTAATCCTTTTGAGAAAAGGAGGAAATTTTCCCCCATCCGCCGAGTTCCCCTGTTCTTCTGCCATTTCCCTGTTCTTCTTCTTCACGACGTCCGGCGAAGTAGCTGTGCGCGAGGAGGCTGAGGGTGAGGAGGAGATTGTCCTCACCTTGCCGGCACACCCTGGAGACGAAGCAAACGGCGATGGCGAACTCGTTGCAGAGGACGAGTGCTGTTCTTTGGGCGAGCGCACGAGGACGCGGGTGCGAGACGCGTTCAGGTGTTCGTTGTGAATCGGGTCAATCTGTGGTCAAAATCCAAAGCAAATTCAGGAAGATTTGGCACGCAAACGGAGGATCGTCGGAGAACGCTTCGCGGGGTGTGACAGCTCAATGGGGTTAATGGGTTATGATCCATGAGGGTCATATTCAAAGGTTATAAAGTCGAATCTCGCTGCAAATAAAATATGCCTGGGAATTAAGAACTGGGTCGGGAGTAATTTCTAGGCCAGAATTAGTTAGTGACAATCGGGCTTGGCATGTGCCGGACCTTGATATGACACGGGAAGGTGCCGTTCCAATTGTTGGGTGACCAACCAAGAATCGATGACGAGCATCGATCGCTAAACGGCGGAATCCACCTAGTGAACGAGGATTCGGGGAAGAGCCATTGATCGTCCGATCACAGCGTCCGTGAGAACGATGACAACGCGGATCAAGACTGAATCAGGGCAAATCCCTAAATTCGACGCGTGACAACTGCCAGCGACAGCAAAATAGGGAAGAATCCCTATGTCGATCGCAACCCAAAATTAGGGCAGAAGCCCTCTGTTCCGATCAGACGCTGCTTCGTCCTTGCAGCATCGAAGACAACGAGGATTGTAAAATAGGGCATCTGACCTTGCCGCTTCTCATCCGCCTTCGCCTGCAGCCACAAACCACGCATACGCTAAGTCAAAGACGCGACGCCGCCTTTCCCCGTCGGCAACAGGCACAGGGCCGAAGCCCTAAGAATGCCACAAACCGAAAAAATAGGGCAGAAGCCCTGATTCATCTGACGCATAATTTTATTTAATTAATCTTATTGCTGACGAACACAGATGATTTTGGGCAGTATACATGCGATCAAAATAATAAATGATCACGATAGAAATAATCTATAATTCTCAATGAATCAACATAAACTTGCTCTAATACCAATTATAAGATCGACTAAAAGTTGTGATTAAAACACAACAATAAAATCTATGTCAAAAAGAGTTAAAGAAAAAAGAATTTGTTTTAGTCCTCCATAGACTTTATGTTTTCTAGACTCAGAATAAAATCATCCTCTTATTGATGGGGCTCACCTATATATCTAAAAGAGAATGAGAGAAAACTCCTTATCAGACTCAGAATAAAATCATTAAATCATCATCTTATTGATGGGGCTCACCTATATATATAAAAGGGAATGAGAAAAAACTCCTTATTAATTAATTAAAGTAAACACATGCCTACAGGGACCACGACATATTTTTATTTTTATTTTTATTTCTAACCCATCACAAAAATAAAAATAATTCTTAAGTCTCTATACAAAATAATATTCCATACAATTTAGATAATTTTAGCTGTAATAATTAAATTTGTAATCGATCACTTTAGAAAAGCTAAAAATTTAAGATAGTCGTGTACAATTATTTTAATATAAGTGTGGTCCACATTAATTATTTTAACACTAAGATATGACAAAGGAAGGAAGCCGAGCGATGGGCGATGATCCGACAATAGAAGCATAAGCAACGAGTTTTTTTTGTTCCTTTTTTTTTGGTTGGTTTGTCGCTTATGTAATGTATTGTAGCAACGATACAAAATTCCTGGTAGCGTGGAGAGGCAAAGATCCATTAGTAAGAGTTAGTGCAAAAATAAACGAAAGGAGGTAGGGTTCCGATGAGTTGAAAGAAAAGGCAACGATGATATCATTAATTAGATTTTTCCTTCTCTGTCATGGAAAGATTTATTTTATCAAAGTTTTCCTTCTCTACCATGGAAAGATTTATTTTACCGAAGTTTTCCTTCTATATCAATGTTTTTTAATCAGAGTGGCCTTCTTTGTCATCATAATTTTTTATTAGAGTTGTCTTCTTTGATAGTGAAAAATGAAGAGAAGGGAAGAAGAAAAAAGTTTTTACCTTCAGTGATCTTTTCCTTATCTCAATAACTAAGTTGGTCTTTTAATGTTCGAAAATATCAGGTTCTAGATGATGATCCCCATTTTGTGATTCTGCATCTATAACACATTAACACTATTTTTTTTTTTTTGCTTTCTTTGATAGTCATATTGCCTCCAACTTTGGAACAAATTATATGACTCTTGCAAGAAATCTTTATTTCCAAAATTTTTTTTTGTATCTTCTATGATAACATAACACATGATTGTAGGATTCAATGTCTTGTAAGCATAGCCTTCAAAATAAGTAAATAGTCTTCAAAGGAGTCATCCAATTGTTGATATTGTTGATGATACCTTGGTTGGATATAATGGTTGCTAATATCTAGCACTTGAGCCACACTATCTTGAAATATATTTAAGCATTGATTCATATTTAATTCTTTCAATATTCACTATGTTCAACAAATTTTATCCAAGTTTTAAATTCTTTACTCCTTGATGAGCTACTCAAAGATGACCCTTGAGTAAATATGCCTTCATAAAGGATTAGAGGTGATCTTGATTGGACCTTAGTGTCACGCCCATGTTTACTGTAATACATTTTTAATAAAATACACATGAGTCAACGCTTGACTCGAGTCCATACACGCCCGCGCAGGGGCACTACGGTTGAAACCGCAGGGTTGGGCGCGATCGGCGAAGACGGCCCCATGGACCATCTCCCAGCCGAACTAGGGACTCAATGCGGATCTCTGCCGTCCCAACCGAACTCAGGTCTACACTCGTCAACTACCGGAGATCGGAGTCAATGGAGTGGACCTGAGTTGCCAAACCCAATGGACCCATCTGAGCCAACCACCCCGGACCAAACCCACGACGTACACAACCCTCCCTGCTTCATCCCCGACATTAGATTCGTCGGAGATGGAACCGATGCACCTCTGGCGCACGCAGGACTACAGGATCCGAGAACCCCTGCAGCCGGTTCACTCTCGAACACGCCGGTGAACAATAGCCGGACGAATCCATCCCAGACATCACACGCCGAAGCTGAGAGGAGCATGTTCGGGGAGCAAGCAACGACATAAGTGGGCTCTGATAGCCTCCGAATGAACTCGCCCCACCTGCGTCGTCGTCGAGACCAGCCACGGAAGAAAGTTCGGAGGAGAGAACGGCGATGGAGCAGTAGGCATCGCCTCCGAATAGGTCCAGACCAGCATGGAAGAAGGAGAAGCTGAACGCGCCACTACGAGAGCTCCGCATTTGCACCGGCGCTCTCTGTCGTCGGGCCAGATAGAGGAATCCTAAACGACGGTGACAACATCCGAGCGGAGCCACAAGAAAGAGGAACAGAGTCGAAGATCCGCATGCAGGCAGAGTCGACCGACGAGAGCGTCGATGCTATGAAGTCCACACGCAGGTGGACTGAGCCCAAAAATTTCCGCACGCAGGCGGGTCGGAGCTCTCGTGGAGAGGGAGAGGGCTCGCCGGAGACGTGGAGCACGGCCAAAACTCAGGCATGCAGACACAGGAAAGAAAGGGAAATGGCGCCGCCGGGAAGAAATGATCGACCAGGGCGGGAGACCAGGAGGAAGCCGTTTCCGGCAGGGAGTACCTCGGCAACAGTTGCCGGCTCCTTCTTATCGACGAAGGGGTTGCATTCTGTGCCTTCCAAGGCAATCCGATAGTGAGGATAGTTCCGGCAACGGCGACCACAGCGTCAGAGGAAACAAAGGCAACGGAGAGACCGAGGAGCTAATCGCGAACCGCTCCACCCACCCGCACCAATGATTCCGTGAGAATGAGCTCAAAGAGGTCGCCGACAAGGTCGTCAACGCTGGGAGAGGGGAAGTCGGGGAGGAACTCCACGTCGCCATCAATTTTCTGCCCTTTTTTTTTTTTGAATGTTGATCCGTTCTAACCAAGACGACGAAGTCATCTTTTTCCCCTTTTTCTTCCCCCGTTTTCCGAGTCAGCCACACCCTTCACTGACGCGCCCACACTGACACAACATCACCGCGTCTGCCACGCCAACTCCGCGCGCTCGAATGAATTTCGCCCATTGGCGAACTCGGAGTCGGGCAGCCACCCGACCCGCTTACCTAATTCACCCACAAATGGGCTACATGAGCCGTGATTGACTGACTAAGTTGGGCTAGAATTGGGCCGCGCCCAATTTTGGCCCATGGCCTAACATTCTCCCCCTCCTAAGCCGTTCGTCGCCGCCGACGAATCCTTGAGTGTGGCTCACTTCGCACTCGAAATTTTTAACAGAGTTACCGAAAAGGGTTCAACGATGCCCACGATCGACTCGGACCGCCTGTTTCCAGGGAGATTCGTCCAATTGGGTTGCGCCTAAGTCTTCTCCCTTTTGAAGGTGTCCCATACCACCTCCGTCAAGAAGTAACTTAGCTCGCCCCAATCACTATTTTATCCCTGGGTCTTCCCTTCATAAGGGTGTCCCTTATGACGGGAAACCCAGCTCGAACAGATTTCAAGGATTTTCTTTGTTTGTTCTCCCAAGCTTTCCTTACACAAAGGCATCCCCTCATGCAAAGTTGGCCTGGTTGAACCAAGGAGAGAGATCTCTTTTGTTTTAGTTGGACATCGTCCGCTCTCCTTGTCCCAGGTAGCAGTTTTAGAGTCTGCTAACTCTTCCTCATTTTATATCTCCCTAAATAGCGATCTCCTTTTTAAAGTATATCACCCTTTTTGGAATTTTCCCTTTTGTCGCTCGCAGCAATATCGATCTACCCGAATCCTGTTCCCCAGTTAGGCTTGGAGAATATCCAAGCTTTTTTTTTCAACTTATCGAAGGAGCTCCATGGCCAACGGATTCGGGTACCAATCCCACACAGGTACGGCATCACCATTATCTTATTCTGGACCAATGGCACCAGGCTAAAGCTAACCTCGTAATCCACGAGGTTGTGGATCTTTTCATGGCAACAACCACGCCAGTAAGCAATCCCAACATGCACGTCGTAGGCCGGCACTACGAGCTCAGGGATTCATTGCACCGACCGCACTTGGTCTCGTGCCTGGAGGTCCTAGAACCAACATCTGGCAATGGCCTGCCCCCACAAAAGAAAGGGGGTACAATGTACCCATACCAACCACATCATTCACATGCGCAGAGTCTAAAAGACATGCAAAATATATAAATATACACATCCAAAACATGTCGGTCAGTGTCCACATCCCAAAACAAGTCCATCAACAGTCATGTTCGGAATAAGTTTTGTCAGTAACCCTAACAACCTACCAAATACAAAATACAAAATATGAAGGAGCACCTCCTAAAGCAATGTAGGTCTGCCCGTGGAGGTAGAAGCAACACCAAGTCCAGCTGGATTGAGGATCGCCTCCTCCTCTTTTCCCATGCTTTGCTCCGCTGCTACTAGGGTAGCAATCCGCTCTCTTTTGGGGCAATCCCTCATCAGATGAGGGCCCCTGCAGATGTAACACTCTATAGGAGCAGATGTCTTCTTCGGTACTGGAGTGGGTGAGCGGTCCCTGGCAGACCTCAATGGTCTCGACACAGCGGGGCGATTCTTCCTCACAAATGGCCTCCTACCCCTCGTGGCATACGGGCCTCTCGCCTGTGAGGTAGAAGCCCCAGCAGTCTCAACAGTTGTAGGAGGGGCCTGTCTCCTCGGGTCCCTACGGTCTGCCAAAGCGTCGGCGGCCTGCATGGTGGCCTTCAGGGTCCTCACCTCCTGGCGGCATAGCTCATCACGGGCCCAGCTCTGGAGGTGGTCCATAAACGTGTAGAGTCGACCCTCCTCTGACATGTCATCAATCTCCAGCATAAGCTGGGAGAACTGTTGTGCATAATCTCGGATACTCCCGATGTGTCGAACCTTCTTCAGTGCGTCCCTTGCCGCCCAAGTCGATCTCTCCGGAAGGAATTGCTCCCTGATTTCAACTTTAAGCTCCTCCCAGGTGAGCTTATAGGTGGGATCGGATCCGAGCAGATTAGGTGCGGCCTGAGTCCGCCACCACAATTTCGCATCTCCGGAGAGATAAGCGATAGCGGTCTGGGCCTGCTCTCCCTCGGGGATCTGGGTGTTCTGAAAGAGCATCTCCATATCCCATAGGAAGTTCTCAACTACCTTGGAGCAGTGCACCCCCTTGAAGGGGCTAGGCTCCGGGACATGTCATCGCACGACGGCCCCTTGGCCGGACTCAGTAGCAATCTGCATCGGCATAGCCGCTTTAAGGCGCTTAAGAAGCGCAATCTCCACCTGAGCCGTCTCCAGCTCCCCGGTGAGTCGAGTCACCTGAACTGTGAGACTCTCGTGTGAGGCGAGCAAGGTGGAAACCAGACCCACCAACGTCTTGGGGGCTAGGGAGCCATCCCCAACAATGTCCTCCAAGGAGGAGATCCTGCTGTCAGCTGTAAGCATCATCTGCAAATGAACAATAGGATAAGCCAAAACAGTTGTACAACGCTTGTACAAGTTGGAACGTGCAGAAACCTAGCTCTGATACCAGTTGTCACGCCCATGTTTACTGTAATACATTTTTAACAAAATACACATGAGTCAACGCTTGACTCGAGTCCATACACGCCCGCGTAGGGGCACTACAGTTGAAACTGCAGGGTTGGACGCGATCGACGAAGACGGCCCCACGGACCATCTCCCAGCCGAACTAGGGACTCAATGCAGATCTCTGCTGTCCCAACCGAACTCAGGTCTACACTCGTCAACTACCGGAGATCGGAGTCAATGGAGCGGACCGGAGTTGCCAAACCCAATGGACCCATCCGGGCCAACCACCCCGGACCAAACCCACGACGTACACAACCCTCCCTACTTCATCCCCGACGTCAGATTCATCGGAGATGGAACCGATGCACCTCTGGTGCACACATGACTACATGATCCGAGAACCCCTGCAACCGGTTCACTCTCGAACACACCGGTGAACAATAGCCAGACGAATCCATCCCGGACATCACATGCCGAAGCCGAGAGGAGCATGTTCGGGGAGCAGGTGACGGCATAAGCGGGCTCTGATAGCCTCCGAATGAACTCGCCCCACCTGTGTCGTCGTCGAGACCAGCCACGGAAGAAAGTTCGGAGGAGAGAACGGCGATGGAGTAGCAGGCATCACCTCCGAATAGGTCCAGACCAGCATGGAAGAAGGAGAAGCTGAACGCGCCACTACGAGAGCTCCGCGTCCACACCGGCGCTCTCTGTCGTCGGGCCAGAAAGAGGAATCCTAAACGACAGTGACAACATCCGAGCGGAGCCACCAAGAAAGAGGAACAGAGTCGAAGATCCGCACGCAGGCAAAGTCAACCGACCAGAGCGTCGACGCTATGAAGTCCACACGCAGCTGGATCGAGCTCTTGTGGAGAGGGAGAGGGCTCGCCAGAGATGCGGAGCACGACCAAAACTCAAGCATGCAGACGCAGGAAAGAAAGGGAAATGGCACCGCCGAGAAGAAACGATCGACCGGGGTGGGAAACCAAGAGGAAGCCGTTTCCGGCGGGGAGTACCTCAGCAATAGTTGTCGGCTCCTTCTTATCGACGAAGGGGTTGGGTTCTATGCCTTCCAAGGCAGTTCGATAGTGAGGATAGTTCTGGCAACGGCGACTGCAGCGTCGGAGGAAATAAAGGCAACAGAGAGACTGGGGAGCTTCTCGCGAACCGCTCCACCCACCCGCACCACTGGTTCCACGAGAATGAGCTCAAAGAGGTTGCCGACGAGGTCATCGACGCCGGGAGAGGGGAAGTCAGGGAGGAACTCCACGTCGCCACCAGTTTTCTGCCCTTTTTTTTTTTTTCTGAACGTTGATCTGTTCTAACCAAGACGACGAAGTCATCTTTTTCCCCCTTTTCTTCCCCCGTTTTCCGAGCCAGCCACACCCTTCACTGACGTGCCCACACTGACGCGACATCGCCGCGTCTGCCACGCCAACTCTGCGCACTCGAATGAATTTCACCCATTGGCAAACTCGGCGTCGGGCAGCCGCCCGACCCGCTTACCTAATTCACCCACAAATGGGCTACATGGGTGGTGATTGGCTGGCTGAGTTGGGCTGGAATTGGGCCGCACCCAATTTTGGCCCATGGCCTAACACTTAGCAATATGGAGAGCTTTGAGAGTTAAATAGAAGTTGTTTTTGTGAAGGAGAGATTCTCTTGTAAATTAGAAAGGGGGTAAGAGAGTGTTATACTTTTTAGAGCTTATTCATTACATTCCACTACCCAATCTCTTTCAAAAATTTGAACATTAGGCAGCTTGGCTATTATATGAATTAGATTAGTTTCCTCGAGACGCAATAGATCCCTAGGACTATTGTATTGAGTAACAAAACACTCATCTTGAACCATGTGTAGATTATTTCTCGTAGAGAAGATGTTTCTTCCTTTTGCTAGATAATTTCTTGATGAGTCCTATAATGGATTCCAAGCTAAATGTAATAGTTTCTATGTTGCCATTCCTTTGTGGTAAGTTTATTGGAAGATAATTTGGATGTTGAGGCATTGGAACAAGTCTTCTTGAAGCATGCTTTCATGTCTTTGTTAATGAGGGGCTTGCAGTGATTAGTGTTTATCTATAGAATCTCCTGACAATCATGGTTAGGTGATGCTGAGAGCGAGTAGAAAAGAAGCTTTGACCATCCTTGATGATATGACGAGTGGTGATATGCCATAAGTTAGCACCAACTTGGTGATAAAATTGATGAGTAAAATTTTATCACCATTTAATATTAACTACTTGATAAAGTTGATTTCAAAGTCAATTTTGAATAGGATAATTCGATGCTTGATGTTTCTTATTTGAGTATTCCAACATGATATGATCTTGACTAAGTCATGATATAGTTTGAGTTGAAATACCCCCCACTAGTTTCAACTCTATTATAAACATTCTAAGATTGTATGTCCTCATCATCTCCTTTCTTTGCTAAAAGCATGAGTCCTTGATTATCATCATGAATGGACTTGATGACTATAATCCTACAAAAGTTTGATTATGATCAATGTTTTGCTCGTGTAAGGAGCTTTCAATTTTTGGCAAATTGACAGCCATGAATGGACTAGATGTCTTTGATCCTAACACAGTTTGATTAGGATCGGTGTTTTACTTATGTAAGAAGCTTTCAATTTTTGGCAAATTGACAACCATAAATGGACTTGATGTCTTTGATCTTAATGATGTTTGATTAGAATTGATGTTTTGCTTGTGTAAGAAGCCTTCAATTGTTGGCAAAATTGATAGCCGTGAATAGACTTGATATCTTTGATCCTAACGTCATTTGATTAGGATTAATATTTAGCTCATTAAGGAGCTTTCAATTTTTGGCAAATTGACAGCCATGAATAGACTTGATGTGCCTTTACCGTCAGCCATTTATGATGGGCTTGATAATGATTTTCTTTCAGGCGAGTTATTGTTCCTGCGCACCTTGCGATTCGCTAGTTACTATAGAGTGATGTACTATGAAGATATTCTCTGAACCAAAAAGTCTACATTGTCATCATAAGAGCTACCATGACAAACTCAAAATAAAATCAAAGAAAGTTATATATATATATATATATATATATATATATATATATATATATATATATATATATATATATATATATATATATCAAAGATGAAAGGAGAAGCCAGGCGTGCTAGAATTTGTAGGGTCAAAATTAGTTGAATTGAATTAATATAGTGTAATCATTTCAAATTCAACTTATAAATTATAAGGATTTTTGTTTTAGTAAGTTCTAGCTTCCGATGAATGCAAACATTTATTATTAATTACCCCTAAGTAGCTTAGGGTACCTTTGATTAAGAGATTTATATATATAACAAAGTGAAGACAAATGGTTAAAAGAATAATAATATAATGAATAATATTGTGCCATGACATGGCTTATAGTTTCATATAAGAGTACTCCCTCTAAAAGTGGTTCAATGGATTGACATGTGAATATTTGGATTAACATTTTGCCTTTTGAGGGCTTGTTGATATCAGAATATGATGAATATTATACCGTTTTGAGTGCTTGTGAATATTCAGATTTGATGCGATAGGTATTCAGCCTATAAAAGATATGTGAATATTTATGTCTTTCAACAAATATTTGGCTTAGGAAGGACATGTGAATATTCATCTATTTTGATTTTTTAGTTGATATTCATTTGGCCTGGGCAATGGAGAGAAATTTGAATTGTGTTACAACAACATTGAGGAACTATGCCCCGATAATTAGTATCGATGTACGCACCTCTGAAATAATATTATTAATAGTATACCCCAGATATTTAACAACCACAACTATGTTCAAATTGAGTGAATGGGTTGTTGGGCTAAACGTTCCAAATTTGGTGAACGGGCGTGTAGATGGCCAAATGTTCAAATTTGAGTAAAGGGACCATCGAGCCAAGCATTCAAAATTTGGTGAATAGGCCTGTAGAATGTTTGACATTCAAAATTTGGTGAACCAGCCATTGGGCCAAGAATTCGAAATTGATGAACGGGTTGTTGGGCTAAGTATTCAAAATTTGGTGAACGGGCCATTGGGCCAAGTGTTCGAATTTGAGTAAATGGACCATTGGGCTAAACGTTCGAAATTGAGAGAACGACTATTGGGCCAAATGTTCAAATTTTGGTGAATGAGCCTGTAGAGGGCTAAACTTTCGAATTTGAATGAATGGGTCATTGGGCCAAGTGTTCAAAATTTTGTGAATAGGCCGTTTGGCCAAGCATTTAAAATTTGAATGAACAGGTTGTTGGGATAAGCATTTAAAATTTGGATAAACGGGCTTGTTGGGCCAAACGCTCAAAATTTGGTTAACGACCATTAGGCTAAGTATTCAAATTTGGGTGATTGAGTTGTTGGGCCAAACGTTCAAAATTTGGAAAACAGATCATTGGGCCAAGCATTCAAAATTAGTGCATGAGCTTGTAGAGGGCCAAACATTTGAATTTGAGCAAATGGTTTGTCAGGCTAAGAGTTCAAAATTTAGGTGAATAGGTCATTGGACCAAGCATTTAAAATTTGGTAAATAGGCTATTGTGCAACCGTTTAAAATTTGGTGAATGTGCCGGTGGGTATCCCTAGCCAATTGAAAGGATCTTCTGATCAATCCATAGATCATTTTGATTTCATTAGAAATGAGGATTCAGAATATCCCACATTGATCGATCAAACAGAGATTCAACAACTAAAAGAAAGATCGATTCTTTGGGATCCTTCCTTTCTTCAAATGGAACGAACAGAGATAGAATCAAATTGATTCCCAAAATACCTTTTTGGATCTTCCTCAATGTCCTGGCTATTCACAAAACATGAGAAGCAGATGAATAATCATCTACTTCCAGAAGAAATCGAAGAATTTCTTGGGAATCCTACAAGATCAATTCGTTCTTTTTTCTTTGACAGATGGTCAGAACTTCATCTGGGTTCAAGCATTCAAAATTTGGGTGAATGGGCTATTGGGTCAACCGTTCAAAATTTAATGAATGGGCCTGTAGAGGGTTAAATGTACGAATTTGAGTGAACAGGCCATTGGGCCAAGTATTCAAAATTAAAGAAATTCTATTCGACTTAGGGCCTGTTTGGCATAGCTGAAGCTTTTAACTTTTGCTAGTTAAAAAAATGTTGGTTGAAAAGTAGCTGCTTGAAAAAGTTTAAAGGTGTTTAAGTAAAATAAGCTTTTAGACCAACCACCAGTTTTGATTAGCCAAAAGTAGGGGCATGGCAGCTTCTCAGAGAAGCAGCTGCTTCTAGGTTCGAAACCTAGAAGTTGATAGCCAAACACCAAAACTTCTGAAAATCTGCTTTTGCTGCCAGCATAAGTAGCTAAAAAGCTACACCAAACGCACCCTTAGTGGGGGTCAATATTTGGATTATATAAAAAAATATTGTTTGATTAGTTCTAATTTTTGAAAACTAATATCAATCATTAAAATTTTGATTCATATATTTGCTTTAATTCGAAGATATTCGATTAGCAATCTAAGGCTAGATTTGGAAAGATCTGACTCAGCTTAGCAAGGATTAATATTTGGATTATTTTAAAAACCATTTGATTGACTAAGATTTGTATACACTAATGTCAGCCATTGAAATTTTAATTTGCATATATGTTTTGATCCAGGTCTCTGATCTAAAATCTAAGGGCAGGGCATATTTAGAAAGATCTGACCCAATTGAGTAAGGATTAACATCTGGATTGTGTCGAGAGCTGTCCATTTGACTTAGAATTATGCGAATGAATATCAACCATTGATTGTATTAACATTGCATTAAATTTGGATCATTGGATCTTGAAATTAGATCCTGGCCAACAATTTCATGAGGGTAAATCAAGACTATTGATTTTAGAATAAATATGAGCCGTCAAATTAAAATTGGGTAAATCTGAGCCCCCAGATCTGAGTCAGAAGATTTCGACCATTGGATTTTGTTGATCAAATCATTGCTGCATATCATTAGATGAGATCTAAATCGTCAAATTTTGCTTTGGTGGATATGGAGCATTGCTGTTGCGTCGGATCTAGGCCGTCAAACCAAAAGTGGGCAAATCTAGACCATCAGAGTGAAATCGGGAGATCTGGTTACTTGATTATTAGATCATATCCAAGCCACGGAATCCTCGTCAATCAAATCGACGTTGCAGACCGTTTGATTAGATATGGATTGTTGAATACTATTTGGAGGATCTGGGCCGTGAGATAAAGATAATGCATCTTCATTTCACATGTGACAGAGGTGAGCGTTGAATACAGTTGTAAATGGACAGTATTTCATAGCTATATATGTTACTATATAATGGTACTTATCCAATTATTTATATACAGTTGAAGCGATATGATTGTTTTATTCATAATACATCACCAGTTTCAACATTGTGTGCAGTTACAGTATTTTTCATGATGTGGATAGTTTGTGTCCATCTAGTATACCATACATTAGACTCTTGGAGTGCAAGTTTCGGGTGATGATCTACACACCCAATAAACGACCCGGTTTTACGCTCTCCTACTTTTATTCATTTTGCTTGTTGCTATTCCTGTCTTTGTTCATGTATTGCTATACTTGTTATAGTGTTGTATTATATTTTGTACCACGCTGAAACCGTAGATTTCCAGCGTAAAATCACTCCCAAATTGGAAACCCTAACCTGACTTTGACCTGGTCAAACCCTAATTGACCAAAGTCAACTTGAAATCACGCTGCACTACGTCGCTCGCCGAATTCTCTGCTGCCGACATCAGTGTACCGTCAACCGCTCTAATTCGCCACTCCAATTTAAATCTCTGTTGTTAACGTCATCACCACATCAGCCGCCAAAATCAAAATCGCAAACTTGTCGAATCGATTTTGCTTTCATTGACTCGCCTCGAACCGAACGTCGTTTGATTTGCTTTGCCTGTCATCCCCTCCACGCAAACACCGTTGACTAGCGAACGCCACCTGTGTCCGTGGCTCGCTAGAGAAGAATGTTCGCCGGGTAGGAAAGGATTCCTGCCTCCCTCTCAATTGCCTATCACCGGCCGGAAGCCACCTCGCTTTTGGAAGCTCTGCCAGAGTGGGAGACAAACATCGCCAAGAATCCAAAACAGGGGAAATGGAAAGGTGGAGAGGAAAGCTCTTATTACCTTGTTCAAAGCTACAAAACCTCTCTGTCGCCCGCCCCTATCCCACTCGATCCTCTTGCCGGTGGCGCCCTCGTCGTCGGTTACAACGCTCAGATTCTTCTCACAAGATCCCTCACGCCGGTCGTCTCCCCAGACGCCGGAAGATACTCTCGAAGCTCTCCCTCAACTCTCAGTTAGAGATGTTAATGCTGGCCTACTCCCCGATGCCCCCTGGGACATCAGATGTTTATAGCAGAGGGAAAGGACGCTCACCGCCCCGCTTTAGTCATGACCTCCGTGCTCCACGACCACGTCTCCTTCCTAAATCGGAAAGGTCGCGCCTGCAATCCCCTCGCTGCCGCATCTCCTTGCTCTCCGAACGCGTCATCGCCATTGTTCGAGCTTCCCGCTGAAGACCCGCCAGTGCCCGTGTCCGAGCAGAGTGGCGAAGAAGATGCCGAATAATCCCGCTGCTGCCTTCGTTCTGATTTCGGGTCAACACCAAGCATTAATGGAGAGATTTCGCCCCAAATTTGGGCTCCGCTTCGCCTGTTGGCGTGTGGGATTGGGCTGGTCCTAAGTTTGTTTCCGGCCTAGTGATCCATGGGCTTAACACCTATCAAGCTCGAGGATGAGGTGATATTGGTATGATACTAAGCTTATCACATGTAGAAATAGTATTAATAATTAAGTTACTATAATTTAGCTACTCTCGTAATCTAACTCTATAGGCCAATTAAAAAGCTGTAGGATTATAAGTTACTTATGAGTATATGTTATAACCCTTAATGACCATAAACACATTAAATACTCTAAAATAGAATTAGCATGACTCAAGAAAAAAAACAAAATAAATTTTAATAGTTGAATCATCAAGAAATTAGAGGCCTCCTCTCTCAATCATGAGAAAAATTTATGTTACAAGAGTCATGGTCACACAATAAAAATTTATGAAATCAAATGTTCATATATGCTGGAAAAGAAAAGAAAAATTAAATTCTAACTCCCCGAGATCAATGGGGTGTGACAATGATCACAACACCATAATTATATGATGGCTGTCTGTTTCTGCTACTTTGTCTCCCTGGCTACCACATATTATTGTTGACCTAGAGTTCCTCTCGCTCCTAGAATCAGTGTGAACCTTTTTCAACTCTTGCCACTGCTTCCTCTCAAATTTTTGCAGCCAGAAGAGTTGGGGAAACCTCACAACACTCCCAAACCCTACCAAGCTGTCGATCTAGAATTTTCCCTTTGAAAATTTTGCTCCCCTGCTACGCTGCCTCCTCCATCCTTTATATATCTCCCTCTACTTATTACTCCCAAACCCTACCAAGCTGGTGAAAGAAAGGTAGAAAACTAGTGCAAGTGTTGATTTGGTCCTTTTTGTTGTCACAAGGTGTGACCACACAGTCACAGCCTTGTGATGGTGACTGTGTTATGAATTTGATTTTTATTGAAGGTAAAATCTCTATGATAGCTTTGAGTTTCCCTCAACTTTGAAGTTGGGCTTGGTTTGTTTGGAAATCTATATAATTATATATGTTTTACTTGAAAAATCCGACATCGACAAAGAAGTAGTAGATTCCAAACTAAACAATAAATTTGAATCAAATAACAATCAAAATTGGATAAAAATAACTCAAATAAACAATAGAAATATATAAAATTAAACACGACTTTTTAAATCATCAATAACATGTAGGTTGGATAAAATTATATTTATAAATATTTTTTATACTAGTGGGAGTAAAATTATATTTTTAGCTAAATTTTTATACTATACATACCAATCACCTTTTTTTTAAATATATGTTTTCATGAATCTCAGTGAGATCAGTTCCTTACACTAGAAACAATATATATTAACACATGTTCATGTTTGAAAAGCTTAGCCTAACTCAGGTCACGAGCTAATTACTACACATCAATTAGTTAACAAATCATGTTAACTTTTGCCCTTATGCATAAGATCTATGTAAATCATTTGCCTCAAACCATGATATTATGGACTGAATAATAATTAATAATTGGCATATATACTCATGCATTTATCCGCTTAAGAGTATATAGTGTCATGAGCCAAGTTGGCTAACTCTTAGGCTATGTTCGGTAGGATGAAATCCAACGTGGAAAATTCCATTTAGATTCATTATATTTTTCATCATTTCCATGATGAATTCCATCCTACCGAACATAGCCTAAGAGCAGAAAAGATGTGAAAGAAAAGTATAATTCTGTTTTGTTTGAACATATGAGCTAGTTATCATATCATTGAGAGGACAAAAACTTCTCAGCTCTTCATTAGTACACTTGCACAATAATAATATGGATAGAAATTCTATAAAGGAATGATTCAGAAAGTCCCTTTATGAAGAACTGAGTTTGAGCCATTCAATTGAATGGCTCTCAGCTCGAGCTATATAATTAAAACATAAGGAAACTATTTTCATTTTTACACATTCTTTTTTATATGACCTAAATCAGAACCTACTTCATCAAGTAGCCTAGGCGCTCAAGCCTTTTTGTAAAAAATACTTACGAAGGATTCTTTCCTAAAGTTTCTATTCTTGTTGGATCATTGATTCTTCAATGCAAGAATTCTCATCTACATTGGACTCGGACTCCAGTAACCCTGAGTTCAAATATAGGGGGAACCTTCATGCCTCACTTTTGTATATGTTTTCCCTTAAGTTCAAGTAGTTGTAGTTTATGTCATTTCCCTGCCTAATTCACTCTAGCTCGTGTTAATAAGTATTAGTTTGTGATCCTTTTCTTTTCATTTTTTCAAAAATATAATTTCCGTTTTATTTCATAATTTCTGCTTCTAAGAACTTAATACTAACTTTCAGCCGCTTGCATTTTTTGCTTGCACTAATTTGCATCAAATATAAGGAGAATGATACTTTTGAGACGGCTATAATGTTTCAAACTAATAATAATAATAATAATAATAATAATAATAATAATAATAATAATAATAATGTTTCAAACACATAGTCGTTCTATTAACTTCTACACAATAATTTCGCAATTAAAAAAGTTAGTCAGGCGAATTTTATTTAGTTTAATTGACACAAATTTTTTATTATTTTTAACAAATTCGTATTATATCCCAAACTTAAAATATTTCTCAATATAATTAAAACAACGTTTCGAGTTTAATTCCTCTAATTTTATTTGCTTATGAATTGGTAAGTTAATAATACGCCATTTAAATTGGCAGTTTCAATTACAAAGAAAAGAAGCACTAATAGGATTGGTCAAACATGATTGGGAGAACTTGCTTTCTTACCATGGTCAACATGCGAAGGATTTTCTCTGGTGTGTATTGGGCTTTCATTCAACATCAAACAATAAGCTAGAGGTTCCCAATTCTAATGATCAAAGATAGTCAAATAACTGAGAGATTCCCTTTGACTTGAGGTTTTGGTCAGTTGTTGTTAGAAATTAAAAGAGGAAGGCATAGACAAGAGAGATGTAGATTGATATTATATTTTATTTTTGGATTGTTTCTTGCACACATTATAAATGACAGAACACATTTTGCTAGAGGGGGTACCCTGCTCGTCGTCGGTGAGAAGGTGGCAATTTTGCCACCCAAATATTTTTTTTTTCAAAAATAAAAATTAGTGTGATGATATACATAATTTTATTTATCCAATGGTACCAATGTTATTATGAACAAAATCTTTTATGATAAAAACTAAAATCACAAAAATTTTTAAAAAAATTGCTACAGTAGTTTTTTTCTATTATCTATTAGTGTTTTGCGATTTTATTTTTTATCATAAAAGATTTTGTTCATAATGATATTGGTACCGTTGTATAAATAAAATTACGTAGATCATCACACTAATTTTTGTTTTTTTATAGAATTATTTGGGTGGCAATTTTTCTCACCGACGGCGAGCAGGGTACCCCTCTCGCAAAATGCATTCTAAATGACATAACTATTCCCTACAATTTATAGAGAGTTCTACATAGCTTATAATATATTAAGATAATATCAAATGTTGAATTCTGGAATAACATTCAATCTTATAAGGAAATACTCGACCTGTGTGCTTCTATGGAAATACTCAACCTGTGTGCTTCGACAGTATTTCACTTTATCTTCAATACTCGACCTTTTCGTTTCAGTTTAAATCAAATTATAATGAGATCGATTGAGGTGGTCTGATAAGGCAGTTGCCAGAATAGCACCTTGTTCAAATTTGGAGCAAGAAGAAACACTTCATACAAGTTCCCTGCACCATGCATGTCTGCTGGTTCACGATATCAAGTTGAATATTGATACCATAGTGAAGCGTAATAGTTCAGCATTAATTACATTGCACCGACTTCCAATCTCAACTGATAGCAGATTACCTGTTCAATATAAAAGTAATTTTTTTTGTAATTATTCATTTGATAGAAAAGAACGATCGGTTTCAGTTTAAAGTTGCATTGAGTGAAGGCATGGATGGAGTCTAAAAGAAGGAGCCTTGTACAGATTTCATTCCATCAACTCAATGCTTCATTCCCGGACTTCCACTAGCACATCGATCAGAAAGTAAATTAATAGGCAGAAAATGTTAGCACCGAACGTGGCGGTAGCACTTTGCTAGAAGTAAAGAAACACCAAGAACACTAAGTATAGAGAGGAATTACAAATATTATTGCTGCAAATAAAATAGAGAATTACATAGTGTATTTAAAAAAAAAACTAACCTAATCTATTTAGGTAACTTGTTTATCAAATATGGACTAATCAACCTATATGGTAGCTAATCCTCTAATATGGTAAACTCTAATCAATATTACATAGATATGGTAACACATGGCGTGTTTACCAATTTTAACACTCCCTTTTAAATACGACACTTACAAACTCCCAGCATGTCTCTCAATTCTACAAAATCGTTAATCTTTAAAGCTTTGATAAAAATATCAGCAACTTGATCCTGAGTCTTCACATAATTCAACTCCACTAACTTGTTTGCAAGACATTCTCAAACATAATGAAATCTTGTGTCTATATGCTTGCTTCGTTTATGAAATAGAGGGTTCTTTGCAAAAGCGATTACAAACTTATTGTCTATATTGATTTGAGTTGACTTCTTTTCCTCATCATGTAGATCTTCCATCAGATGTCTCAACTAGATTGTGATGAAGAATGAAAATCCTAAGCCCTAGATCACCTTAGGTATGGAGCTCTTCTAATGTAACAGTAAATCAGATTTTTAGTGGTGAAAAGTTCTAACATGCTATTCTAAGGTTTGAGAAGGGAGGAAAGCACCTGAGGCCCCCTTGAAGGAAGGGGCCAAACCTCTTCCACGTCTTCAACGCAATGAGCTTCAGCCGAGGGGTCTTTAGGAGGTTGGATATTGGTGTTCTATCGTCTTTGACTCCAGCTAGGAATGCCCAGTTGTGAAGATGTCAAGATTCGGCAATAGAACAGAAACACGGGGTTTGTGGAGGGATGAAGATGATTGGCAGCGGAATGAAACAGGAGCAATAGAAGAGAAATTTGAAGTTTTGTTGAGGTGGTCAGCTGTGAAGAAACTGAAGAGAAGAGAAGAGAGGAGATTGATAGAAGAGAAGAGAAGAGAAGGATAAGGAGAGGAGCAAGCTCAATTCTCAGTACACAAGAGGAGCAAGCTCCACGGCTAACACAAGGGTTTCCAAATTCAAAATATTTCAGTCTACCGTGCAAGTGTTCGAGTACAAGCTTAAAACCCTTTCTCTCCAATGACTACATTTTGAGGTGACCCTTGGCATTCTTAGCTAAGATTCTCAATGCTTGTGAAGGCTATTTGCTGATTGGCATGATGGTTGCTTGGCGCAGGCTGATGTGAAGTATTTTAGCCATTGGCTGATAAGTGAGGCTGACATGTGTTGCTTGTAGTGGCTGGGTTGAACGAATATCCATATTTTCATGCGAGTGGCTACTCCTAAGCTTGAGGCCGATCTTGGACTATGAACTGGGTCTAGTTGAGTGTTGATCAGTCCATACCGGAATGGGCTTGAGGGGCTGATTTGAGAAGGGAGGAAAGCACCCGAGGCCCCATTGAAGGAAGGGGGCCGAACATCTTCCACGTCTTCAACGCAATGAGCTTCAGCCGAGGGGTCTTCAGGAGGTTGGATATTGGTGTTCTATTGTCTTTGACTCCAGCTAGGAACGCCCAGATGTGAAGATGTCAAGATTCGGCAATAGAACAGAAACACGGGGTTTGTGGAAGGATGAAGATGATTGGTAGCGGAATGAAGCATGAGCAATAGAAGAGAAATTTGAAGTTTTGTTGAGGTGGTCGGCTGTGAAGAAAGTGAAGAGAAGAGAAGAGAGGAGATTGATAGAAGAGAAGAGAAGAGAAGGATAAGGAGAGGACCAAGCTCAACTCTCAGTACACAAGAGGAGCAAGCTCCACTCTTGGCACAACACACGGCTAACAAAGGGTTTCCAAATTCAAAATATTTCAGTCTACCATGCAAGTGTTCGAGTACAAGCTTAAAACCCTTTCTCTCCAATGACTACATTTTGAGGTGACCCTTGGCATTCTTAGCTAAGATTCTCAATGCTTGTGAAGGCTGTTTGCTGATTGGCATGATGGTTGCTTGGCGCAGGCTGATGTGAAGTATTATAGCCGTTGGCTGATAAGTGAGGCTGACATGTGTTGCTTGTAGTGGCTGGGTTGAAGGAATATCCATATGTTCATGCGAGTGGCTACTCCTAAGCTTGTGGCCGATCTTGGACTATGAGCTGGGTCTAGTTGAGTGTTGATCAGTCCATACTGGAATGGGCTTGAGGGGCTGATTTGAGTTTTGAGCTGCAGGTTGTTAACTTGAGCTGGGCTGATGTTGACTTTGACTTTGATTTGAGGCTGAGTTGATGTGAAGGCTGACTTTGAATAATCCATGCCAAGGTCATAATGTCGTTGAGGAGGTTAGGTGCTTGCTTTGTGCATTACATGTGAATATCCCTAGGCATTAACTCTAAATCAGTCATCTCAAATTCAAGATTCATTTTCTTCTTGAAATCTTTAAACATCTTTGGATTGTTGTCTATAAATATTAAGTCAACTACATACAATCACAATATCATGATTTCATCCTTATTGGCCTTCAGATATAAGGAATGTTCATAAGGACATTTCTTCAAATCATTTTTCTAGAAATAATTGTCGATTCTATAATTTCAAGATCTAGGTACTTGTTTTAAACAATACAGAGCCTTTGAGAGTCTAAGGACCTTGTCTTCGGGTCCTTTTGCCACATATCCTAGAGGTTGTTTAATGTATAAATCCTCTTCAAAATATTCATAGAGAAAAGCTGACTTTATATCCATCTGATAGATTTTCCATTTTTGCTAGTGATGCAGCGGAATAATAGGAGAGGTTGTCCTTAAAACCGTACTCTAGGGTGGTGACAACTATGATGCAGAAAGCGTGAGAGGGTCTAAAGACGAGGGAAAAACAGAAATGCTTCGAAGGGAAACCCAAAAGAAACCCAATGAAATCGTGTCGCGTAGAATTGACTTGAGCAATACCAGCGCGCCGGGAAACCAAGAACACGAAGCTAAACTCAAATACGTACCTTACTCGTAGAGCCAATTTTCGTTAGCACATGTGCGCAGTCGGGATTCCTTTACGGGACAGCGAAAAGAGAGGTGTCTGCTCGTCCAAGACTGGGGAAGAAAGCTGGCGCCAAGTGTTGGCGCTGGATGGCTGGGTGACACTAGTGCTGGGGGCACCAGGGCTGTGAGGGGAGGTGCTAGGTGCACAAGAGAGCAATATAAAACTAGACGAGGTGCTCGGAGTGCTTCGGAGACGCTCTGGCCCTTTTGATTAAATTATAAAAGACGTATAGATGGTGGAACGAGGGAACCCACAGCCGAGTCCCTCAAAGCTCACTGGACCTAGACCTTGCAGGGAAAAGGCAACTACTATAGCAAAACTGAAAAACTAAGGAAGCCCTTAGCTCTCTTTTATAGATCAAGAGGGAGGGAGCAGCACATGACAAACACATGGGAGTTGTTGGAGAAGCCAACAAACTCATAACTTCCTAAAAGAAGGTTAAGATGCCCTCTAACAACCAAAAAAGTAACTACCAACTACTTGCAGGAGAGGAATCTGGTGGGCGGCTGGCGCATATCTCACCTGGTTGGGCCGTAATTGGGCCGACACGTGGGTTAGATAATTTCCGAACAGGCTTCCACGAAGCAACAGAACATACTAATCGTCGGTTGGTTCTCCACGTTGTTGGCTGTGTCTTGGGCGGAGTTGAGGATGCGGTTGTGGTAGCGATAGGAAACTGGCTCTTGAGGATGGCTACATGGGAGGGGAGCCACGTTGATCGGGTGGATGGGCCCTGTCGAAGTGGAGGATGGGTTCAAAATACCCACATAACGGTCTGGGGGTGAGAGGAACACTGTGAGTGTCGAACGGCAGACTGAACGGAGCTTTTCTGCACTTCTGGGGGAATTATGTTAGTGCTGTAATTTTCATTACAGGCCATAATTTCGGGCTGAAAATTGGCAGAAACTTTGGAACTCTGGACAGCAGCTTTTACGGCAAGGCCGTAATTTTTATTATGGGCCGTAATTACGGGCTGAAAATCAGCAGAAACTTTGGAACTCTGGGCAGCAGCTTTTACGGCAGTGCCATAATTTTCGTGATGGGCCATAATTTTGAGCTAAAAATCGGCAGAAACTTTGGAACTCTGGGCAACAGCTTTTACGGCAATGCCATAATTTTCATTACAGGCCATAATTTCGGGTTGAAAGTCGGCATAAGCCTTTGTTTGGGCTAAAAATTTTTGGGTGTTTTCTTCAGGCCTCGTAGGGGCTTACCAAGTGTCTTCTAGGGGTGTTAGGTCACGCCCATAAGCTTTGATGACTCCGTCAATTCCCCCGGGGTGGGGAAAGTTCGCCTCCAGAGAACAAGGCACGGATGTGTCATTGGACGGGGCACCGGTGGGCAATGGTGCACTGAAAGGAACAAGGTCGGAGACATTGAATATAGGGCTGATGAGAGAGTCCACGGGCAAGTCGAGGACGTAGGTGTTGGCACCGACCCTTCATAGAACCGTGTAGGGCCTGTCGCAATGTGCATGCAACTTCCAATTGGATCTTGATCTCAAACGCTCAGGGTGGATTCGCACCATAACTTGCTCACCAATCTCAAAATGATGTGGCCTACGATGCTCGTTGGCCGCGGCAGCATATCGGGTATTGCTCAAGAAGATCCAGCGACGAATCTCATCATGTAAACCCGCGAGATGGGATGCAAATGCATGAGCGGACTCGTGGATGGAAGGTGGAGGTGGAACATTATGCATGTCGATGGGTTTTCTCGGCTGGTGCCTGAGCAAGATTTGGAAGGGACTCAATCCGGTAGACCAATTGAAGGCACTGTTATACACAAACTCAGCGATGGGCAGATAATTAGCCCAATAGCGTGAGAAGTCACCAGCTAAGCACCGCAGAAGGTTTCCCAAACTACGGTTGACCACCTCTGTTTGACCATCAATTTGCGGATGGTAAGCGGACGAGTACTTGAAGGTGGAGCCTAGAAGAGCCCAAAGCGATTTCCAAAAGTGGCCCATGAATCGGATGTCGCAGTCGGACATGATTATGAGTGGGAGGCCATGGAGGCGTGCACAATCTCTTTCATAAGTAGACGGGCGATGGGGGAAGCATCAGCTGTCCTAGAACAAGGCACGAAGTGTGCCATCTTCGAGAAGCAGTCCACGACAACAAGGATGGAGTCATGGCGCAAAGCCATGCAGGGTAAGCCAAGAACGAACTCCATACTAATCTTTAGCCATGGACCGTCGGGGACCGGAAGTGGGGTGTACCGGCCAGTGTTGGGCGGGGGAGGTTTGGTACGTTGACACGTGCCACAGTGGTGAACGACCCTATCTACATCCTTACGAAGAGTGGGCCAGTCTTTAGCCAAGTACAGGGTCTTGTCGCGGCCATGGTGCCCAGTGGCACCGCTACAATGAAGCTCAAGCAAGAGGTGCTCGCGTTAGGACGAACGGGGCATACACAGGCGGTCACTAGAACTGAGGTAGCCATCATGACAGCGGTAGGGAAGGTCCGGAGGGTCGGAGGCAAGGAGCTTGGCATGAATGGATCCAAAGTCAGGGCAGTCCGAATACTCATCGTGGATATGATCCAAGATGGGGATGGAGGTAGTCAGGACACACAAGAGCGAACAGACGTGGCTAAGGGCGTTGGCGACCACGTTGTCCTTGCCCACCTTGTGGGTGATAATGAAGGTGTATTGCTGGAGAAACTCGACCCACTTCGCATGGCGAGGGGTGAGTTTCTTCTGGGCGTTGAGGAACTAGAGGGCCTGGTGGTCACTATAGAGTATGAACTCCGTGTGCAGGAGATAGTGACGCCATTGCCTAAGGGACTAGACAATAGCATACAACTCCTTATCGTACATGGAGTAACGCTGGGGAACTTCGTTCAGCTTCTCACTGAAGAAGGCGACGGGGTGGCCCTCTTGGCTAAGGGTGAAGAGTCCCCTTCGAGGGGGAGCGCAAGCAGATGAAAAACCCTAATTCAGGGGGCGCATGCATTTTGCTAGGGTTTCATCAAGACAATCGCTTATATGCTCATATAATCAACTTAGATCTATTGATTGGATCAAGAAGGAGATTCATACCAACGCCATTGGCTTGGAGGTCGGCTTGGAAGAAGAGAGCAACTTAGATCTCCTCCAAAAGTTCACACACAAGATGAAGAACGCTTACTTCCTTGGCGTCCCTTGTGCTAGCAAGGCACCCAATCTTTCTTGTCGAATGGAAGGGGATGATGAGATGATTCCCTTTTGGCCGAGAGCTCCTCTTGCAAAACCTCTCCACTTCGTCAACCTCCTTCAAACGAAAGTTCAAGGCGTTGAAGTGAAGTGTACAACGCATATGCGTTTTGGCGTTGAAAGTGAAATCGGCCTTGATGACTTTCCATAAATGGAAGATAATCAAGCCATGCGCTCATGCCAACCCAAAAACGCATATTGGCATTGAACCAAGCGTTCACCTTTGTGAACCGGTTCAAGCCAAAACGTTCAATCGAATTTGGTTCATAAACCAAACCAAAATAGCTCAAGCCACTTGGTCTAGACCAAATTGAACCCTAAGGCTCAAGATCTAACCGTTCATCTCCTGATGCTCCTGATCTCACCGATCTAGCATCATCTCTCTCGATCGAAGCTTACCGATCTCAAGCCCTAATCAATCAAACATGATCAGACCAGATCTCACTTACAATCAGAGATTAAATCCCTTTAAACTGAACCCAAATAATTCAGTCCACACGATCTGACTCAAGTAAGCCATATCATCAAATTGTGCAACCCTGAGGGTTTCCTTTAAATGTCGGTAACGATAACTCACGTTATCACGATCAGTGAGGGGTATCTAGCAACACATCACTGTCTCCCGATATAAAGGAAAGAGTCTTCCAAGACTACACCCAAACCACAGCACAAGTGTGAATCTATTCACAAGGCGTACATGTATCCTTTGCCACTGGATGTTCTTATTGGACAAGCGTGTCAACCCTGTAGCTCCAATATGATGAGTATGATTAGACCAGATGAACATAGTCACCTGGGTATGGCCATACACTTTCTCAATCATCTCATTCAGGGGGGCCCCTCTAGAACATCACACTCCTTAAACAAGGAGACGGCAATCCTTTATCTATCACTAGTGCCCTAACCTGACTCAAGCTCATTATCCAAGATAGTCTATAACCATCATGTTTCAAATGATATTGAACTACCTCAAAACAATGACAATCATCATTTAGAAACACAAGTGATCTCAAGTCAGAGGACATGTGCCACTTGTTGCAATCAAGGATCATTCACATTGTGACAAGCAATTGAATATCCTAGTAGGGTCTGTCCAGTACATCCAATGTACCCATGAGTCTACATCTTATTCCATGCTCGAAGCATCCTATAAGATTAGAACACATATTAGTCTCAAGCATATCAAGGCTGTCTCATGTTCACCAAGATATCTCGACTAAGGACTTTATAGCATGTCAGCCTAGCTGAACAGCTTTGAGACATTATTCAGAAGTACGCTAATTGGAGCAGACAAGGTAACAACCTGAATAACAACCATGCCTTTATAAACACAAGAGTTTATTACATGAGACTGATACAATCCCAAGGCCTCAAACATTAGCCTTAAGGGCATACCCCAACAAAGGGTGACGCTGATGCCGGTGCCGGAGGCATCGCAAGCGACCTCGAAGACCTTGGAAAAGTCTGGAAGTCTAAGGACAGGGGCAGAGGTCATGATGTCCTTGAGGGCTAGGAATGCACGTCTAGCCGCAGGTGCCCAAGTGAATTCCTCATGATTAGTGCATGTCATCATAGGGGAAGCGATGGTGCTGAATCCTTTGATGAACCGGCGATAGAAAGCGGCAAGGCCGAGAAAGATGCGGACCTCAGTAATGCATTCGGGCTCAGGCCATTGCCGAATGGCCTCAATCTTGGCGGGGTCGACTATAAGACCTTGGTCAGATACAATGAAGCACAGGAACTGAACCTGGGTGTCGAGGAAAGCATATTTCTTGGCGTTAAGGAACAAGCGTTCCTTACGCAGGATGTTGAACGTCAAGCATAGGTGCTCTAGGTGCTCATCGCGGGTGCGACTGTTGATGAGAATGTCGTCAAAGTAGATGACCAGGAATTTCCCCATGTATGGTCGGAGAACCTGACTCATAAGATGCATGAAGGTGGAGGGGGCATTGGTGAGGCTGAAAGGTATCACGAGCCACTCGTAAATCCCGTCCTTCATCTTGAAGGCTGTCTTCCACTCATCCCCTTCGCGGATGCGGACTTGGTGATAGTCCCTCTGAAGGTCAAGTTTACTAAACCAAGATGACCCAGATATAAGGTCGAACATGTCACCAAGTCGCGGGATGGGAAATCGGTACTTAATGGTGATGCGATTGATTGCCCGGCAATCAATACACATCCACCAAGAACTATCCTTCTGTTGGGGTATGCCCTTAAGGCTAATGTTTGAGGCCTTGGGATTATATCAGTATCATGTATAAACTCTATGTTTATAAAGGCAATGGTTGTTATTCAGGTTGTTATATTATCTGCTGCAATACATATACTTCTGAATAATGTCTCAATGCTATTCAGCTTGGCTGACATGCACTTTTGTCCTTAGTCGAGATATCTTGGTGAACATGAGACAGCCTTGATATGATTGAGACTAATATGTGTTCTAATCTTATAGGATGCTTCGAGAATGGAATAAGATGTAGACTCATGGGTACATTGGATGTACTGGACAGACCCTACTAGGATATTCAATTGCTTGTCACAATGTGAATAATCCTTGTATGCAAACAAGTGGCATACTTCCTCTGACTTGAGATCACTTGTGTTTCTAAATGATGATTGGCATTGTTTTGAGGTAGTTCAATATCATTTGAAACATAATGGTTATAGACTATCTTGGATGATGAGCATGAGTCATGTTAGGGTGCTAGTGATAGATAAAGGATTGCCGTCTCCTAGTTTGGAGTGTGATGTTCTATAGGGGCCCCCTGGATGAGATGATTGAGAAAGTGTATGGCCATACCCAGGTGACTATGTTCATCTGATCTAATCATTCTCATCATATTGGAGCTACAGGCTTGACACGCTTGTCCAATAAGAACATCCAGTGGCATAGGAAACATGTATGCCTAGTGAAGTGGATTCACACTTGTGCTGTGGTTTGGGTGTAGTCTTGGAAGACTCTTTCCTTTATATCGGGAGACAGTGATGTGTTGCTAGATACCCCTCACTGATCGTGATAACGTGAGTTGTCGTTACCGACATTTAAAGGAAACCCTTAGGGTCGCACAATTTGATGATATGGCTTACTTAAGTCAGATCGTGTGGACTGAATTGTTTGGGTTCAGTTTAAAGGGATTTAAACTCTGATTGTAAGTGAGATCTGGTCTGATCATGTTTGATTGATTAGGGCTTGAGATCGGTAAGCTTTGATCGAGAGAATGGATGCTAGATCAGTGAGATCAGGAGCATCAAGAGATGAATGGTTAGATCTGGAGCCTTAGGGTTTTATTGTGATCTAGACCAAATTGCTTGGGTTAATTGGTCTTTGAACCAGACCAAATTGAACCGGCTCATCAAGTGAGCGCATGGTTCAAGAGGAGAGGAATTTGCAATTGGGGTAAACCCATGGTCGCATCACAAGTTGAGATTTTTCTATTTTTAGAAAACATGTCTCTAAACGTGGGCACACCTCACGTTCTCTCTTTCATGCCTCTTGTCACCTCTTTGGCTTGGTCTCTACACACATTCTCGAGAGGAGAAGTTGAGACGACAAGGGAGAGGTTTCGCCAAGCAAAGTTGTCTTCTCTTCCCTTCCATACGACAAGGACCTTTGGAGAACCTTGCTAGCACAAGGATCAAAAAGGAGTAGGCGACATCACCTTGTGTGCGCACCATTTGTAGGAGAAGCATTCGACTCTCTTCTTCCTAGACGCCATCCAAGAAATGGCATTGGTAAGAATCGATCCTCATGTATATGAAAATTTAAAGTTGATCATACTGCATGCATCGATCTAGAAACCTATTCCGCTGCGTTAAATCCTCTGCATGCGCCTATTAGGGTTTCGCCCCCATGTTAGGGGACTTTCAATTGGTATCAGAGCGAGGTTTTATGCATGTTTTTATGATTGCTTGATGCTATTGTGATCCAAGTTTGCGCAACATAGATAGATCTATATGTTACATGCGAAAAATTACATGTTGTATATTCATGTTGGCGCATGTATGAAGGTGGTGCATGTTTCATATTGTGGTTGACTATTTTTCGTTAAAACAAAATCATCTGCGCGCTTACCATTAGATCTAAGCGGCACCTGCTATAAAACCTTAGACGGGTTATTAGGGTTGAAGTCATCATCTAGTTAAGATCCAAACAGTCTGATCAGACTATCTGACAGCCTAGATGGGTCGACCAGATGGCACCTGTGCGCAAGCACGAGGTGGCTATAGGTCGACTGCAGACAGGCATGTAGCGATGTCTGGTTGAGACAACCTGTGAACGTGCATGAATCAGGCCCGGGGTCACACCCGCTTGCCAGAACTCATGAGGTCGTTCAGCCCTTGGCCCATGCATGGTTGACCATTTGGTCGACTCAAGTCAATTAGGACTTGGTGCATGTAAGGGCAGTGGATCTGACTAGGACTGATGAGTGGATCCCTAGTAATGGACCGTTGTAAGGTAGTAGGGCACATAAGGAAAATAAAATTGATGCCAATGGGGTTTTCAAAAATTTTATTTTCATGTTTGGATCACATGTTGATTGTATACATGATGAATGTTTATTTAATCTTATGTGGGCTGCCCGTTTTAATGTGTGCTGTGCTGGGGCCTGCGTGCCTGGTTAATAAATGTAAATTATTTACTGTGATCTGCGCATCACATTTTATTTAATTTATAAAGTGTAATTGACCTGCGTGTCAATCATGTCTAGATAGATTAAAGTGTAATTTTAATCAGACATGAGCACAGAGCACACTTGGCAGAGGCGCATGCAGCAGAGGCTTGACCAGGTGGGAGGTCTAGGGTTCGACTCTAGGACAGGCGCATTTACCTGGTGGGCGCACCTGAGCTGCAGTGAGCGCTTAGGCCCTGATTTGGGCCGGAAGAATGCAAAAGACCCATGAACAGCTCATGTGAAGACTTAAGTTAAATTAAGGTCTTACCTAGGCTTGTTGGGCTTTTACCACATAAGATCAGCATGCTTTCTATTTATTGTTTAAATAATTAGAACTGCATGATTTAATCTTCTGCTATCACCATAGGATTTGTATGATAGTTGAGAAGATAAAAGGACCGTTAAAATCCAACGCTAAAATATCAAGCTCGTAAGCCTTCTGACGCGAAACCTCACTGTTCTGACTATCGTTGGGGCCGTGTTGTACCCACTCAGTGGGCACGCCCATCTATCTTCAGACGGTGCGGGATTACACCTGCGTGTTACAGGGAAGGGATTTATCGCTTCTCGTTGCTCAGCATAGCACGTGGTGGTCCAGGGAGTAGGTTGGGTCAGCTTGACCATGTAGGCTACATATGGCGCATATGTTAGCTATATGGAGGCAGCCATCTGTGGGGTCAGAGATTGTGTTGTACCAACTCAGTTGGCACAGTCGGCTGGATCGCCCAGATGAAGGGGAATCGCACAGGTTGACGATTGGCTGGGATTGCCTACCAGAAATTAGTGCTTGTACTCTCTGTGCAACTTATCTCGCCTGAGCGGGACGCGGAGACCAAGTATGAAATCTGGATCCCATCTCACTAAAAGAGATTTACTCTTTCGGGCTGTTTTGCTGGATTTTTCAGCCAGATAAAATAGTGAGAAAAGAATCTTCCTTAAGTCCTGGATTGATTCTAACATTGATACTGACCTTGCTGTTCTTGCATTGTTGTAGATACCTGCAGCAAAGAACACCACAAATTTCAATGTGCGATCCCTACTGGAAAGGGAGAAGTTTGCTGGGCCAAACTTCTCAGACTGGTACGGACACCTTAAGATTGTTCTTAAGGCTGAGAGGAAACTGTATGTCCTCGAGACGGCTATACCACCTCAACCCGCTCCGAACGCCGCAAGGGCGGTTCGCGAAGCTTATGAGAAGCATGTCAATGATAGCATTGATGTTGCTTGCCTGATGCTTGCGTCTATGATGCCACAGCTGCAGCGTCAGCATGAGGATCTCTCTGCTATAGAAATTATAGCAAACCTCAAGTTGCTGTATGCTGCACAGGCGAGGACTGAACGCTACAATTTGACTAAACTTTTCTTTCAGAGCAAACTGGCTGAAGGGAGTCCAGTGGGAGCTCACGTGCTCAAGATGATTGGGCACAAAGAGGCTCTAGAGAAACTGGGACATACCATCAATCAGGAGCTTGCTGTAGATATTATTTTGCAGTCTCTCCCGGCTTCTTTCGATCCGTTCATCATTAATTTTAATATGAACAAGATCGACTGTACGCCGGCAGAGTTGCTGAATATGCTCTTGACTACAGAGGAGACTCTAAAAGGAAAGCCTTCATCCTCTGTCTTGATGATTCCTGCAAGGAACAAAAGGAAGGGGAAGAAGGGCAAAGCCCCTGTCAAGAACTACAACAAGGCTCTGAAGTAAAAGGTTAAGCGGTCGAAGGAATACAGATGTTTCCACTGTGGCCAGCTGGGTCACTGGAAAAAGGACTGTAAAGCGCTCCAAGGAGATAAGAAGGGAAGCAATTCTTCCGCTTCTGGCTCAGGTATTTTTGTGACTGAGGTCATTTTTTCTTCTTCTATATCATGGGTGTTGGACACTGCATGTGGAGTTCACATTTGTTCAAATGTATAGGAACTCAAGAGAAGAAGACAGGTGGGACAGCATGAGGTGGACCTACGAGTTGGAAACGGGGCACGGGTTGCTGCTGTTGCTGTAGGAGTTTATTACATCTCTTTACCATCTGGACTTGTATTAGAACTGGACAATTGTTATTTTGTTCCGAGTATTACGAAAAATATTATCTCTATTCCTGCTCTTGTCAGGAAAGGATTTTCCTTTGAATGCAATATTTCAAAGTGTGTTATTTCTTTTGATAATATTGTTTATGCTACTGGGTCAATTAACAATGGGTTATTCATGTTGGACATGGAATGTTCTATACAGCAAATTGATAATAAGAAAGCCAAGTATGCTGATAACAGCACCTTGTTATGGCATAGTCGTTTAGGCCATATAAACAAGAAGCGCATTAAGCGGTTGCATGATCATGGACTGCTGGGATCATTCTCCTGTGAGGAGCTTGATACATGCAAAGCTTGTTTAATGGGCAAAATGACAAAAGCTCCTTTTTCTAATAAAGGTCAAAGGGCTTCAGATTTACTTGACCTTATACACAGTGATGTGTGTGGGCCATTTAGTAAACATGCCAGAGGTGGCTATCTATACTTCATTACCTTTACTGATGATTTCAGTAGATACGGGTATGTCTATTTAATGAGACATAAAAGTGAATCTTTTGACAAGTTCAAAGAGTTCAAGAATGAAGTACAGAATCAGTTAGGCCGAAATATCAAGGCACTTCGCTCAGATCGAGGTGGAGAATACTTGAGTCATGAGTTTACTGACTATCTGAAGGAGTGTGGGATTGTCTCACAGCTCACTCCGCCAGGAACACCGCAATGGAATGGTGTGTCCGAAAGGAGAAATAGAACCTTACTGGATATGGTACGTTCTATGATGAGTCAGGCTACTTTACCTTACTCCTTTTGGGGATTTGCACTGGAAACAGCTGCAAAGGTACTAAACCGAGTGCCATCCAAGGCAGTTTCAAAGACTCCATATGAGTTATGGTATGGGAAACAGCCGAGCTTGACATTTATTAAGATCTGGGGTTGCGAGGCTTATGTCAAAAAGCTCGCCTCTGGGAAACTAGAGAGCAGATCTGAGAAATGTATCTTTGTTGGTTACCCTAAGGAAACTAAGGGTTATTATTTCTACGATCCCAAAGAGAACAAAGTATTTGTTGCTCGGACGGCTATTTTTCTTGAGAAGGAATTTCTTCTGCAAGAGGCCAGTGGGAGAGAAATAAAGCTGGATGAGAATCCAGAAGAAGGACAAAGTAGTCAAGCACAGTTGGATGAGCCTGAGCCAGTAGATCAGGTTACTGAACAACCTGAGGCTCAGATATCACGGGAACCGCATAGATCGGGAAGGATCCGTCGACAGCCTGAGCGCTATGACGGAGTCTACATCATTGATGATGAACCCCTCACTTATGCGGATGCGGTCAGTGGACCGGAATCAGCGAGATGGCTTGAAGCTATGCGCGCCGAGATGGACTCCATGTCAGATAACCAAGTTTGGGATTTGGTTGATCCGCCTCTGGGAGTAATCCCTATAGGCTGTAAGTGGATCTTCAAAAAGAAGATTGACATGGATGGTAACGTGGTTACCTATAAAGGCAGGCTAGTTGCGAAAGGTTTCAAACAAATCTACGGGATAGATTATGATGAAACTTTCTCTCCTGTAGCTATGTTCAAGTCTATTCAGATTATTCTTGCGATAGCAGCATATTATGATTATGAGATCTGGCAGATGGATGTGAAGACCGCTTTCCTTAATGGAAAACTGGATGAGGATGTGTATATGACACAACCTGAAGGTTTCACAAATCCATCAGATCGTCATAAAATATGCAAATTAAAGAAGTCCATTTATGGACTTAAACAAGCATCAAGAAGCTGGAATATTCGTTTTGATGAATCAATCAGTGAATTTGGTTTCATCAAGAATGAAGATGACCCGTGTGTATATAAGAGGTTTAGTGGGAGCGTAATTACTTTCCTAGTCCTCTACGTTGATGACATCTTGATCATTGGAAACGACATTCCTGAACTGCATGCTGTCAAGGCATGGTTAAGAAAATGTTTCCAGATGAAAGATTTAGGAGAAGCAGCCTATGTATTAGGTGTGAAGATCTACAGGGATAGATCTAAGAGGCTTCTCGGGCTGTGCCAGAGTACTTACATCGATAAAGTCCTGGAGAGATTCCATTTAGAGAATTCTAAAAGAGGATATCTTCCAGTCAGACATGGTCTGAATCTTTCAAAGAGTCAGTGTCCACAAACACAGACTGAGAAAGATGAAATGGACAATACGCCTTATGCTTCGGCTATTGGGTCCATTATGTATGCGATGTTGTGTACTCGCCCAGACATTGCTTACGGGTTAAGCGTGACCAGTCGATTCCAAAGTAGTCCAGGTAAGGCACACTGGATTGCAGTCAAGAACATTTTAAAATATCTGCAGAGGACCAAAGATATGTTCTTGGTGTATGGTGGTCAGGAAGAACTCAGTATTGAAGGATATACTGACGCTTCGTTCCAATCTAACCAGGATGATTTCCGATCGCAATCAGGCTATGTTTTTAGCTTGAATGGAGGAGCAGTGGTGTGGAAAAGTTTCAAACAGTCTATTGTTGCTGATTCCACAACAGAAGCCGAGTATGTTGCAGCCTCAGAAGCATCCAAGGAGGCAGTGTGGATTCGTAAGTTCGTTCAGGAACTTGGTGTTGTTCCTTCGAGTGCTGATCCATTGGTTATCTTCTGTGATAACACTGGAGCAATCGCACAAGCAAAGGAACCACGGTCGCACCAGAAGTCCAAGCACATACAGAGACGGTTTCATTTGATCCGGGAGATCATTGATCGTGGCGAGATCAAAGTCTGCAAGGTTCATACAGCCGACAATCTGGCTGACCCGCTTACAAAGCCTCTGGCGCAGCAGAAGCATGAGAAGCACTGTAATAATATGGGTTTGAGATTTCTCAACCATTAGATTAAGTGCAAGTGGGCGATTGTTGGGGTATGCCCTTAAGGCTAATGTTTGAGGCCTTGGGATTATATCAGTATCATGTATAAACTCTATGTTTATAAAGGCAATGGTTGTTATTCAGGTTGTTATATTATCTGCTGCAATACATATACTTCTGAATAATGTCTCAATGCTGTTCAGCTTGGCTGACATGCACTTTTGTCCTTAGTCGAGATATCTTGGTGAACATGAGACAGCCTTGATATGATTGAGACTTATATGTGTTCTAATCTTATAGGATGCTTCGAGCATGGAATAAGATGTAGACTCATGGGTACATTGGATGTACTGGACAGACCCTACTAGGATATTCAATTGCTTGTCACAATGTGAATAATCCTTGTATGCAAACAAGTGGCATACTTCCTCTGACTTGAGATCACTTGTGTTTCTAAATGATGATTGGCATTGTTTTGAGGTAGTTCAATATCATTTGAAACATAATGGTTATAGACTATCTTGGATGATGAGCATGAGTCATGTTAGGGTGCTAGTGATAGATAAAGGATTGCCGTCTCCTAGTTTGGAGTGTGATGTTCTATAGGGGCCCCCTGGATGAGATGATTGAGAAAGTGTATGGCCATACCCAGGTGACTATGTTCATCTGATCTAATCATTCTCATCATATTGGAGCTACAGGCTTGACACGCTTGTCCAATAAGAACATCCAGTGGCAAAGGAAACATGTATGCCTAGTGAAGTGGATTCACACTTGTGCTGTGGTTTGGGTGTAGTCTTGGAAGACTCTTTCCTTTATATCGGGAGACAGTGATGTGTTGCTAGATACCCCTCACTGATCGTGATAACGTGAGTTGTCGTTACCGACATTTAAAGGAAACCCTTAGGGTCGCACAATTTGATGATATGGCTTACTTAAGTCAGATCGTGTGGACTGAATTGTTTGGGTTCAGTTTAAAGGGATTTAAACTCTGATTGTAAGTGAGATCTGGTCTGATCATGTTTGATTGATTAGGGCTTGAGATCGGTAAGCTTTGATCGAGAGAATGGATGCTAGATCAGTGAGATCAGGAGCATCAAGAGATGAACGGTTAGATCTGGAGCCTTAGGGTTTTATTGTGATCTAGACCAAATTGCTTGGGTTAATTGGTCTTTGAACCAGACCAAATTGAACCGGCTCATCAAGTGAGCGCATGGTTCAAGAGGAGAGGAATTTGCGATTGGGGTAAACCCATGGTCGCTCACAAGTTGAGATTTTTCTATTTTTAGAAAACATGTCTCTAAACGTGGGCACGCCTCACGTTCTCTCTTTCATGCCTCTTGTCGCCTCTTTGGCTTGGTCTCTACACACATTCTCGAGAGGAGAAGTTGAGACGACAAGGGAGAGGTTTCGCCAAGCAAAGTTGTCTTCTCTTCCCTTCCATACGACAAGGACCTTTGGAGAACCTTGCTAGCACAAGGATCAAAAAGGAGTAGGCGACATCACCTTGTGTGCGCACCATTTGGAGGAGAAGCATTCGACTCTCTTCTTCCTAGACGCCATCCAAGAAATGGCATTGGTAAGAATCGATCCTCATGTATATGAAAATTTAAA
The DNA here is from genome assembly GCA_027563935.2 of Costus lasius. Taxonomy (NCBI): domain Eukaryota; kingdom Viridiplantae; phylum Streptophyta; class Magnoliopsida; order Zingiberales; family Costaceae; genus Costus; species Costus lasius. The sequence continues at coordinate 86,971,982 of CM050450.1, read as the reverse complement.
GTTGATCATACTGCATGCATCGATCTAGAAACCTATTCCGCTGCGTTAAATCCTCTGCATGCGCCTATTAGGGTTTCGCCCCCATGTTAGGGGACTTTCACCTTCTTAGGGGTAAGAAGGGCTAGGACAACGCATGGACTAAGGCTTTCACAGATAAAGCCTTTAGCGAGAAGGTCATTGACTTGCATCTTGAGCTCTGTATGCTCAGTGGGGTTAAGGTGATGGTGAGGCAAGTTGGGAAAAGATGCCATGGGGACGAGATCAATGACATGGTGGATGTCATGATCCGGTGGGAGTCCGGTCGGAAGGTCAATGGGGGAGATGTTCGAAAACTCGGTCAGGAGGGCTGCGACTTCCTCGGGCACCACGAATGCCGGAGGGGGAGGGTCGTAGGAAACTTCGCGCACCATGAGAGCGTAAACCACCTTGGTCTCTTGGGCCTCTTGGACAAGCGAATTGGGTCGCACGAAGGCGACCGGCTTGGGTGCAGGTTGGGCCGGCTGGGTCGAAGTGATGAGGCCCTTGGAAGTGGAAGCCCACAACTCCTTGGGTGGAGCCGGGGTCAAGCAAATCTTACGCCCCCCCGTGCTGGAAGACGTAGGTGTTGGACCGTCCATAGTGGACGATGTCACGGTCATAGGCCGCCGAGGCGACATTGTACCACACCTTGTCATTGTAATCCCCTAAGTAAATGGGAACTTGGCAGTGGTGGGTAACGAGAAGGCTAGTGGCATTGACCCAAGCAAACGAGTAAGGCTTGGGGTGTGGTTCCATGGGAAAGCCAAAATGGGTAACAACAGATTTGGACACCACGTTGAGGCTGCTACCTCTATCAATCACGATTGCATGAGTGACCGTTACACTTAATGTAAGTATAGAAGATGCTCGTGCGCTTCCAGTCCTCGGACGGAGGGGGCGTATGGACAAGAGTGTAGCGTACAACCGCCATGGTGGGTCATGGGCTCGCCTCATCGTCCGAGTAACATTGGGGGCCAACCACTTGGGTAACAGGTGGCCTGCGAGGGACATGGGGCAATGAGTCGCAAGGCACTGTGGGCTAAAGGGGGCATCGTTCGGGTGCGATGTGCAAAGATCGGCGGGGGCAATCCTTGTTAAAGTGACCAGTTTGATCATGGTGACGACATGGGCCAGGGGGAATAGCAGCGAGAGGGGCCTTACCCTTCTCGTCCCAAGTTAGATGAGGGCGAGGTGCCTCGCGCGGTGCATCCTTGGGTGGTCGGTGTGGGCCAACATAGGTAGGGCACGGTGGAGCCTCGAAGCGAGGGTGCTGAGCTGGCGTTGGAGGCGCATAGATGGGGCGATGCATCGGCAAAGGCTCGATTCGATGGGTGCGTGACCACAGGTCCTGCTCGATCTCGCACACGTGATGAAGGACAAAGATGATCGTGTCTAAACCATAGGTGGGCAGGGCACGCTAGATTTCCTCTCGGAGGCCATTCTGGAAACGGGACAATGTAAACATAGGGTCCTCCTTGAGGTTGCAGCGGATGCCGAGCTCATCGAAGCGAGCGTGATACTTGTCGATGGTGCCGGACCCTTGGGATATGGCGCAGTAGGAGTCATGGAGACACTGACGGTACGTGGGAGGCACGTACTTCTCCTTCATAAGGTAACACATCTCCTCTCACCGAGTGATGGGGGGGGGGGGGAGACGTTGGTTGACTAGTTGACGCTCCACGTTCATCCAATACAACCGAGCGGAGCCGGTGAGTAAAACACAAACGTAGCTGACCATAAGGTGTTCGGACATGGCGCTCCACTCAAAATAATTATCGATGGCTGCGGCCCAATCAAGGAAGTCACGGGGGTCTAGGCTGCTGTTAAAGATCGGTGGGTCAACGCGCATGAGCCGGTGGATCTCGTCATCCTTGTGGCTACGCAGAATAGGACGACGTTGGGGAGGGACATCCTCAACCCATGTGGACTCATCAGCAAAAAGGTCCGACCGAGGGGACTCATTTGCTTGCATCCGAAGGGGAGCCAACGGAGAAGGACCGCTAAGTGAGGGTTGGCCTTCGGAGGGCTTAGATAGGAGTTCTACCACGCAGTCCGTGAGGACCTAGACCGAAGTCATGAGGTGCTGAAGCACCACTTCCATCGCTTCGAAGAGTTGGGATAGCAACTCTACTGACTCTACTCTAGACGGAGTACCTTCTTTATTTGTTGCGAGCACCGGAGGGGTGGGTTCTGGTAAGGGATTCCTGATCTAGTGGTCACGATGTAGGGGATGCAGAATGTATGCTGAAATAAATCAATCTAATAAAGCCGATATGGAATATAGTGGAGAGACCGGTGGAGCTAGACAGGAGTTAGCTCCAACTTGCCTCTGGTACCAAAATTGATGCAATGGAACTGTAGGAGAGGTTGTCCTTAAAATCGTACTCTAGGGTGGTGACAACTATGATGCGAAAAGCGTGAGAGGGTCTAGAGACGAGGGAAAAATAGAAACGCTTCAGAGGCAGACCTGAGAGAAACCCGATGAAATCGTGTTGCGTAGAATCGGCTTGAGGAGAAACACTGTTGGGAAACCCCAGAGATATTTTTACAAATGTTTGGCATTATAGAACACATTGCACAGTGGAAGAATATCCCTGAAATTGGCTAGTTCCAAAAACCCAGTGAAGATCGTTTTGTGAGGGAGTCGACATGATGAAATAGAAAGTACTTAGAGCAAGCGTGGAGGTCGATGTCGAGATAGGTGCCCAAGCGTTCGCCCTCTGTAGTCTCACACACACGGATGCTTCGAGCTCTCTTCTTCCACGCCTGGTGCTAGTCTCGGGAAGAAGATCCAAGCCTTAGGGAGATCACCAATTCTCTTGCACCAACCTTGAGGAAGGGATGCGCCAAGAGAAGGATTGAAGAAGGGAAGCCGCCAAGTATCAATGCCCCTTGCACCAAGAGGAAAGGAGGAAGATCACTTGCAGCTAAGAGGAAGAGAAGACCTTGCGCCAATTCCTTGCTCTCGCCCCCTTGCTATTCATGCCAATTGAATTGATGTCAATAGGGGCTCACGCATGCATCTAATATATAGATGCAAGAGGTGGCAAGGCAAGAGGGAGTTGGCATAATTCATGAAGGAGTTATGTGGCTAGGGAACCAATTAGGGTTAGGGCTAAGGAAATTCTCCAAGAGCTTTCTATAAAACCCTTCCCATTAGCCATATGCTCCAAAGACCTTCCGAAAAAGTTCCTCTAGCCATATCAGCCCCAAGACTTGCCATAGAGGCAAGCATTCCATCCAAAGAACCAAGGGGAGGCGCCAATTGCTTCCATAAGAAGCAAATTGCACCAAGCTCACCCCATTATGCCTTAGCACCAATGGGGTTGGCTTTTCTCACCATTATACCCTTTTGGGTTCTTATCCCTTCATGACAACTTGTTCTTGGGTCTCATTGGATAATGAGATAGCGCGAACTTCATTACATAGGTTGATTAAGCTATTGGATCCAATCCAATGCAACCCTAAGTCAAATGTGACCAACCATGGTCAAATTTGGGTCAACCTGTTAGGGTATGCCCTTAAGGCTAATGTTTGAGGCCTTGGGATTGTAACAGTATCATGTATAAACTCTTATGTTTATAAAGGCAATGGTTGTTATTCAGGATGTTACATTGTCTGCTGCAATGAGCGTACTTCTGAATAATGTCTCTATGATGTTCAGCTAGGCTGACATGCAGTAAAGTCCTTAGTCGAGATATCTTGGTGAACATGAGACAGCCCTGATATGATTGAGACTAATATGTATTCTAATCTTATAGGATGCTTCGAGCATGGAATAAGATGTAGACTCATGGGTACATTGGATGTACTGGACAGACCCTACTAGGTTATTCAATTGCTTGTCACAATGTGAATAATCCTTGATTGCAACAAGTGGCACATGTCCTCTGACTTGAGATCACTTGTGTTTCTAAATGATGATTGTCATTGTTTTGAGGTAGTTCAATATCATTTGAAACATAATGGTTATAGACTATCTTGGATGGTGAGCTTGAGTCATGTTAGGTCACTAGTGATAGATATAGGATTGCCGTCTCCTTCATTGGAGTGTGATGTTCTAAAGGGGCCCCCTGGATGAGATGATTGAGAAAGTGTATGGCCATACCCAGATGACTATGTTCATCTGATCTAATCATGCTCATCATATTGGAGTTACAAGCTTGGCAGGCTTGTCCAATAAAGAACATCCAGTGGCAAAGGAATCATGTATGCCTAGTGAGTTGATTCACACTTGTGCTGTTGTTTGGGTGTAGTCTTGGAAGACTCTTTCCTTTATATCGGGAGACAGTGATGTGTTGCTAGATACCCCTCTCTGATCGTGATAACGTAAGTTATCGTTACCGACATTTAAAGGAAACCCTCAGGGTCGCACAATTTGATGATATGGCTTACTTAAGTCAGATCGTGTGGACTGAATTGTTTTGGGTTCAGTTTAAAGGGAATTAATCTCTGATTGTGAGTGAGATCTGGTCTGATCATGTTTGATTGATTAGGGCTTGAGATCGGTAAGCTTCGATCGAGAGATTGGATGCTAGATCAGTGAGATCAGAAGCATCAAGAGATCAACGGTTAGATCTGGAGCCTTAGGGTTTAATTGAGATCTAGACTGGATTGCTTGGGTTAATTGGTCTTGGACCAAACCGAAATGAACCAGCTCATCAAGTGAGCGTGTGGTTCAAATGGAGAGGAGTTTGCGATTGGGGTAAACCCATGATCGCATGTGAGGGAATGGATTTCTATTTTTAGAAAGCATGATCACTTACGTGACCACGCCTCATGTTGCTCGCCTCTTCACGCCTTTGTCGCCTCTTGTGATTTCGAGAGTTTTTGCATTCTCGTGTAAAAAGAGTGGACGACAAGAGGAGAAAGTTTTTTCGCCAAGCAAGGAGATCATCTTCCTTTTTCATACGACAAGAACCTCTTGGAACCTTGCTAGCACAAGGAGCACCAAGGGAGTAGGCGGCTTCTTCATCTTGTGTGCGCATCCTCTGGAGGAGACCCCTGTCGATCTCTTCTTCCTCGACATCATACAAACAATGGCCATGGTATGATCATTGTTGTTCTAAGTTGATCATATAATACATGCTATGCGATCCTAGGAAACCCTAGATTCCGCCCATGCAAATTTATATCTGCGCATGTCTTAGGGTTTCGCCCCCCCTTGTGGGGACTTTCAATTGGTATCAGAGCGCTGGTTGATGCATGATTTTATGATTGCTTTAGCCTTTTTTGTGATCCTTGTATGCTTAGATCTATACATGCGAACTTTCATCTTTAGTTGTTGCATATGCGAAACTTGAATATGTTTTGATGGCGCATGTTTGTGTGGCGCATAATTTGTTTTTCTCAAAACTATATCACTTGCGCGACCTTCACTAGATCTAAGAGGCGCCTGCTATAAACCCTTAGACGGGTTCATGGGGCTGAAGTCATCCTCTAGGTTAGATCCAATAGTCTGATCAGACCATCTGACAGCCTAGATGGGTCGACCAGATGGCACCCATGCGCAGCACGTGGTGGCTATAGGTCGACTGCATCACAGGCGTGTAGCGATGTCTGATTGTGAGACAACTAATGAACGCACATGAGTTAGGCCCGGGGTCACGCCCGCTTGCCAGACCTCATTGTGGCTCTTCAGCCCTTGGCGCATGCATGGTTGACCTTTTGGTCGACTCAAGTCAGTTAGGACTTGGTGCATGCAAGGGCAGTGGATCTGACTAGACATGATGAGTGGATCCCTATCAATGGACTGTTGTAAGGTAGTAGGGCACATAAGGAAAATTAAAATGATGCCAATGGGGTTTTCGAAATTTTAATTTCTTATGTTTGATCACATGATTTTTGGATGATGCCATGTGCTTGTTTATTTTATCTTATGTGGGTTGCCCTTAATGTGTGCTGTGCTGGGGCCTGCGAGCCTGGTGAATTGTTGTAAATTAATATTTATCGTGATCTGCGCATCACATTTTATTTAATTTATAAAGTGTAATTGACCTGCGTGTCAATTTTGTCTAGATAGATTAATTTGTAAATTTATCAAATAAGAGCACAGAGCACACATGGCAGAGGCGCATGCAGCTTGAGGCTTAACCAGGTGGGAGGTCCAGGGTTCGACTCTGGGACAGGCGCATTTTCCCTGGTGGGCGCACCTCAGCTGCAATTGGCGCTTGGGCCCTAGGTTGGGCCAGATGAGAAGCAAAAGCCCCATGAGGAAAAGCAAGTGAAGACTTAAGTTAGGTTAAGGTCTTACTTAGGCTTAATGGGCTTTTACCACATAAGATCAGCATGCTTTCTATTTATTGCTTATATAATTAGAAATGCATGAGTTTATCTTCTGCTATCACCATAGGAATTGCATGATAGTTAAGAAGATAAAAGACCGTTAAAATCCAACACTAAATATCAAGCACGTAAAGCCTTCTGATGCGAAACCTCACTGTTCTGACTATCGTTGGAGCCGTGTTGTACCCACTCAGTGGGCACGTCCATCTATCTTCAGACGGTGCGGGATTACACCTGCGTGTTACAGAGAAGGGATTTATCGCTTCTCGTTGCTCAGCATAGCACGTGGTGGTCCAGGGAGTAGGTCAGGTCAGCTTGACCATGTAGGCTACATACTGAGCATATGTGAGCTATATGGAGGCAGCCATCTGAGGGATAAGAGACTGTGTTGTACCAACTCAGTTGGCACAGTCTGCTGGATTGCCCAGATGAAGGGGAATCGCACGGGTTGGCGATTGGCAGGAATTGCCTACCAGAAATTAGTGCTTGTACTCTCTGTGCATCTTATCTCGCCTGAGCGGGACGCGGAGACCAAGTATGAAATCTGGATCCCATCTCACTAAAAGAGTGTTTACTCTTTCGGACTGTTTAATGGATTTTTCAGTCAGATAAAATAGTGAGAAAAAGAATCATTCTTAAGTCCTGATTGATTCTTAACATTGATACTGACCTTGCTGTTCTTGCATTGTTGTAGATTCCTGCAGCAACGAACACCATGAACTTCAATGTGCGATCCCTACTGGAAAGGGAGAAGTTTGCTGGGCCAAACTTCTCAGACTGGTACGGACACCTTAAGATTGTTCTTAAGGCAGAGAGGAAACTGTATGTCCTCGAGACGGCGATACCGCCTCAACCCGCTCCGAACGCCGCAAGGGCGGTTCGGGAAGCCTATGAAAAGCATGTCAATGATAGCATTGATGTCGCTTGCCTGATGTTAGCGTCTATGACGCCACCGCTGCAGCGTCAGCATGAGGATATGTCTGCTATAGAAATTATAGCAAACCTCAAGGTGCTGTATGCTGCACAGGCGAGGACTGAGCGCTATAACTTGACCAAGCTGTTCTTTCAGAGCAAACTGGCTGAAGGGAGTCCAGTGGGAGCTCATGTGCTCAAGATGATTGGGCACAAGGAGGCTCTAGAGAAACTGGGACACACCATCAATCAGGAGCTTGCTGTAGACATTATTCTGCAGTCTCTACCGCCTTCTTTCGATGCGTTCATTATTAACTTTAATATGAACAAAATCGACTGTACCCCGGCAGAGTTGCTGAATATGCTCTTGACTATAGAGGAAACTCTGAAGGGAAAGCCTTCATCCTCTGTCTTAATGGTTCCTTCTAGGAACAAGAAGAAGGGGAAGAAGGGAAAAACCCCAGTCAAGAACTACAACAAGGCGCTGAAACAAAAGGTTAAGCGGTCAAGGAATACAGATGTTTCCACTGTGGCCAGCTGGGTCACTGGAAAAAGGACTGTAAAGCGCTCCAAGGAGACAAGAAGGGAAGCATCGCTTCTGGCTCAGGTATTTATGTGACTGAGGTCATGTTCTCTTCTTCTATATCATGGGTGTTGGACACTGCATGTGGAGTTCACATTTGTTCAAATGTACAGGAACTCAAGAGAAGAAGACAGGTGGGACAGCATGAGGTGGACCTACGAGTTGGAAACGGGGCACGGGTTGCTGCTGTTGCTGTAGGCACTTATTTCATTTCTCTACCATCTGGGCTTGTATTGGAACTAGACAATTGTTACTTTGTTCCTAGCATTACTAAAAATATTATCTCTATTCCTGCTCTTGTCAGGAAAGGGTTTTCCTTTGAATGCAATATTTCAAAGTGTGTTTTATCTTTTGATAATATTGTTTATGCCACTGGATCAATTAGCAATGGGTTATTCATGTTGGACATGGAATGTTCTATACAGCAGATTGATATTAAGAAAGCCAAGTATGCTGATGACAGCACCTTGCTATGGCATAGTCGTTTAGGCCATATTAACAAGAAACGCATTAAGCGGTTGCATGATCATGGACTGCTGGGATCATTCTCCTATGAGGAGATTGATACATGTAAAGCATGTTTAATGGGCAAAATGACGAAGTCACCTTTTCCTAATAAAGGTCAAAGGGCTTCAGGTTTACTTGACCTTATACACAGTGATGTGTGTGGGCCATTTAGTAAACATGCCAGAGGTGGCTATCAGTACTTCATTACCTTTACTGATGATTTCAGTAGGTATGGGTATGTCTATTTAATGAGACATAAAAGTGAATCTTTTGACAAGTTCAAAGAGTTCAAGAATGAAGTACAAAATCAGCTAGGCCGAAATATCAAGACACTTCGTTCTGATCGAGGTGGAGAATACCTAAGTCATGCGTTTACTGACTATCTGAAGGAGTGTGGGATTATCTCACAGCTCACTCCGCCAGGAACACCGCAATGGAATGGTGTGTCCGAGAGGAGAAATAGAACGTTACTTGATATGGTTCGTTCGATGATGAGTCAGGCTACTCTACCTTACTCCTTTTGGGGATTTGCACTAGAGACAGCTACAAAGATACTAAACCGAGTGCCATCCAAGGCAGTTTTAAAGACCCCATATGAATTATGGTATGGGAAACAGCCTAGCTTGACATTTATCAAGATCTGGGGTTGCAAGGCTTATGTCAAAAAGCTCGCCTCTGGGAAACTAGAGAGCAGATCTGACAAATGCATCTTTGTCGGTTACCCTAAGGAAACTAAGGGTTATTATTTCTATGATCCCAAAGAGAACAAGGTATTTGTTGCTCGGACGGGCATTTTTCTTGAGAAGGAGTTTCTTCTGCAAGAAGCCAGTGGGAGAGAAATAAAGCTGGATAAGAATCCAGAGGAAGGACAAAGTAGTCAAGCACAGTTGGATGAGCCTGAGCCGGTAGAACAGGTTATTGAACAACCTGAGGCTCAGATATCACGGGAACCGCGAAGATCGGGAAGGATTCGTCGACAGCCTGAGCGCTATGACGGAGTCTACATCATTGATCATGATGAACCCCTCACTTATGCGGATGCGGTCAGTGGACCGGACTCAGCTAGATGGCTTGAAGCTATGCGAGCCGAGATGGACTCCATGTCAGATAACCAAGTTTGGGATTTGGTTGATCCGCCTCCGGGAGTTATCCCTATAGGCTGTAAGTGGATCTTCAAGAAGAAGATTGACATGGATGGTAACGTGGTTACCTATAAAGGCAGGCTAGTTGCGAAAGGTTTCAAGCAAATCTACGGGATAGATTATGATGAAACTTTCTCTCCTGTAGCCATGTTTAAGTCTATTCGGATTCTTTTCGTGATTGCAGCATATTATGATTATGAGATCTGGCAAATGGATGTGAAGACCGCTTTCCTTAATGAAAAATTGGATGAGGATGTGTATATGACACAACCGGAAGGTTTCACTAATCCATCAGATCGTCATAAGATATGCAAGTTAAAGAAGTCCATTTATGGACTTAAACAAGCATCAAGAAGCTGGAATATTCGTTTTGATGAATCAGTCAGTGAATATGGTTTCATCAAGAACGAGGATGACCCGTGTGTATATAAGAGGTTTAGTGGGAGCATGATTACTTTCCTAGTCCTCTACGTCGATGATATCTTAATCATTGGAAACGATATTCCCGAAATGCATGCAGTGAAAGCATGGTTAAGAAAATGTTTCCAGATGAAAGATTTAGGAGAAGCAGCCTATGTGTTAAGTGTGAAGATCTACAGGGATAGATCTAAGAGGTTTCTCGGGCTGTGCCAGAGTACTTACATCGATAAAGTCCTGGAGAGATTTCATTTAGAGAATTCTAAAAGAGGATATCTTCCAGTCAGACATGGTCTGAATCTTTCAAAGAGTCAGTGTCCACAAACACAGACTGAGAAAGATGAAATGGACAATACGCCTTATGCTTCGGCTATTGGGTCCATTATGTATGCGATGTTGTGTACTCGCCCAGACGTCGCTTACGGGTTAAGCGTGACCAGTCGGTTCCAAAGTAATCCAGGTCAGGCGCACTGGATTGCAGTCAAGAACATTTTAAAATATCTTCGGAGGACCAAAGATATATTCTTGATATATGGTGGTCAGGAAGAACTCAGTATTGAAGGATATACTGACGCTTCATTCCAGTCTGACCAGGATGATTTCCGATCGCAATCAGGCTATGTTTTTAGCTTGAATGGAGGAGCAGTGGTGTGGAAGAGTTTCAAACAGTCTATAGTTGCTGATTCCACAACAGAAGCTGAGTATGTTGCAGCCTCGGAAGCATCTAAGGAGGCAGTGTGGATTCGTAAGTTCGTTCAAGAACTTGGTGTCGTTCCTTCGAGTGCAGATCCTTTGGTTATCTTCTGTGATAACACTGGAGCAATCGCACAAGCAAAGGAACCACGGTCACACCAGAAGTCCAAGCACATACAGAGACGGTTTCATTTGATCCGGGAGATCATTGATCGTGGCGAGATCAAAATCTGCAAGGTTCATACAGATGACAATCTGGCAGACCCGCTTACCAAGCCTCTGGCGCAGCAGAAGCATGAGAAGCACTGTAATAATATGGGTTTGAGATTTCTCAACCATTAGATTAAGTGCAAGTGGGAGATTGTTAGGGTATGCCCTTAAGGCTAATGTTTGAGGCCTTGGGATTGTAACAGTATCATGTATAAACTCTTATGTTTATAAAGGCAATGGTTGTTATTCAGGTTGTTACATTGTCTGCTGCAATGAGCGTACTTCTGAATAATGTCTCTATGATGTTCAGCTAGGCTGACATGCAGTAAAGTCCTTAGTCGAGATATCTTGGTGAACATGAGACAGCCCTGATATGATTGAGACTAATATGTATTCTAATCTTATAGGATGCTTCGAGCATGGAATAAGATGTAGACTCATGGGTACATTGGATGTACTGGACAGACCCTACTAGGTTATTCAATTGCTTGTCACAATGTGAATAATCCTTGATTGCAACAAGTGGCACATGTCCTCTGACTTGAGATCACTTGTGTTTCTAAATGATGATTGTCATTGTTTTGAGGTAGTTCAATATCATTTGAAACATAATGGTTATAGTGTTGGGGTATGCCCTTAAGGCTAATGTTTGAGGCCTTGGGATTGTATAAGTATCATGTAATAAACTCTTGAGTTTATAAAGGCATGGTTATTATTCAGGTTGTTATCTTGTCTGCTGTAATAAGTGTACTACTGAATAATGTCTCAAAGCTGTTCAGCTTGGCTGACATGCTATATGTCCTTAGTCGAGATATCTTGGTGAACTTGAGACAGCCTTGATATGATTGAGACTAATATGTGTTCTAATCTTATAGGATGCTTCAGCATGGAATAAGATGTAGACTCATGGGTACATTGGATGTACTGGACAGACCCTACTAGGATATTCAGTTGTTTGTCACAATGTGAATATTCCTTGTATGCATCAAGTGGCACATGTCCTTTGACTTGAGATCACTTGTGTATCTAAATGATGAATGTCATTATTTTGAGGTAGTTCAATATCATTTGAAAGATAATGATTATAGACTATCTTGGATAATGATCATGAGTCAGGTTAGGACACTAGTGATAGATATAGGATTGCCGTCTCCTTGTTTAAGGAGTGTGATGTTCTAAAGGGCCCCCCTAGATGAGATGATTGAGATAGTGTATGGCCATACCCAGGTGACTATGTTCATCTGATCTAATCATGCTCATCATATTGGAGTTACAAGCTTGACAGGCTTGTCCAATAAGAACATCCAGTGGCAAAGGACACATGTATGCCTTGTGAAGAAGATTCACACTTGTGCTGTGATTTGGGAGTAGTCTTGGAAGACTCTTTCCTTTATATCGGGAGACAGTGATGTGTTGCTAGATACCCCTCACTGATCGTGATAACGTGAGTTGTCGTTACCGACATTTAAAGGAAACCCTCAGGGTCGCACAATTTGATGATATGGCTTACTTGAGTCAGATCGTGTGGACTGAATTGTTTGGGTTCAGTTTAAAGGGATTTAATCTCTGATTGTAAGTGAGATCTGGTCTGATCATGTTTGATTGATTAGGGCTTGAGATCGGTAAGCTTCGATCGAGAGAGATGATGCTAGATCGGTGAGATCAGGAGCATCAAGAAATGAACGGTTGGATCTTGAACCTTTAGGGTTTATTGTGATCTAGACCATATGGCTTGGGTTAATTGGTCTTGGACCAAACCGACATTGAACCGGCTCATGGATGAGCGCATGGTTCATGTGAGGTGAGTTAAGGGCTTGGTTCACTTAGCGTGAACGCTTAAGCCTTCAATACTTTCCATCTTTGGAATTCGGTTTCAAGTGGATTGTGTGTAACGCCTCCACATTAGTGTGGGAGGTTACTCACTTGTCGAATTCTCTTGTGAAGGTTTCTCCAATTCGGTGGGAGAAGCACAAGGATGAAAACAAGAGAAAGGAGTCTCGCCAAGCAAGATTTTCCCTTCCCTTCCATACGAAAAGGAACCTTGAAGCCTTGCTAGCACAAGGACGACAAGGTGTAGGCCAATTTCTTCTTGTGTGTGGCACACTTTGGAGGAGAACCCTATCGTTCTCTAGCTTCCAAGCCGAGTCCTATCCTCATGGCAATGGTATGAATTCTCTCTTATCCATTCAATCGTTCGAAGTTGATCATGAGAACATGTAACATGCGATTAGTTGAAACCCTAGCATCTTCATGGATTGAATGAAATATGCGCCACCCACTCTTAGGGTTTTCGGTCCCCCCTCTTGAAAGGGGTTTTATCCGCTTGCGCTCCCCCTAGAAGGGGACCCAACATATAGACTATCTTGGATGGTGAGCTTGAGTCATGTTAGGTCACTAGTGATAGATATAGGATTGCCGTCTCCTTCATTGGAGTGTGATGTTCTAAAGGGGCCCCCTGGATGAGATGATTGAGAAAGTGTATGGCCATACCCAGATGACTATGTTCATCTGATCTAATCATGCTCATCATATTGGAGTTACAAGCTTGGCAGGCTTGTCCAATAAAGAACATCCAGTGGCAAAGGAATCATGTATGCCTAGTGAGTTGATTCACACTTGTGCTGTTGTTTGGGTGTAGTCTTGGAAGACTCTTTCCTTTATATCGGGAGACAGTGATGTGTTGCTAGATACCCCTCTCTGATCGTGATAACGTAAGTTATCGTTACCGACATTTAAAGGAAATCCTCAGGGTCGCACAATTTGATGATATGGCTTACTTAAGTCAGATCGTGTGGACTGAATTGTTTTGGGTTCAGTTTAAAGGGAATTAATCTCTGATTGTGAGTGAGATCTGGTCTGATCATGTTTGATTGATTAGGGCTTGAGATCGGTAAGCTTCGATCGAGAGATTGGATGCTAGATCAGTGAGATCAGAAGCATCAAGAGATCAACGGTTAGATCTGGAGCCTTAGGGTTTAATTGAGATCTAGACTGGATTGCTTGGGTTAATTGGTCTTGGACCAAACCGAAATGAACCAGCTCATCAAGTGAGCGTGTGGTTCAAATGGAGAGGAGTTTGCGATTGGGGTAAACCCATGATCGCATGTGAGGGAGTGGATTTCTATTTTTAGAAAGCATGATCACTTACGTGACCACGCCTCATGTTGCTCGCCTCTTCACGCCTTTGTCGCCTCTTGTGATTTCGAGAGTTTTTGCATTCTCGTGTAAAAAGAGTGGACGACAAGAGGAGAAAGTTTTTTCGCCAAGCAAGGAGATCATCTTCCTTTTTCATACGACAAGAACCTCTTGGAACCTTGCTAGCACAAGGAGCACCAAGGGAGTAGGCGGCTTCTTCATCTTGTGTGCGCATCCTCTGGAGGAGACCCCTGTCGATCTCTTCTTCCTCGACATCATACAAACAATGGCCATGGTATGATCATTGTTGTTCTAAGTTGATCATATAATACATGCTATGCGATCCTAGGAAACCCTAGATTCCGCCCATGCAAATTTATATCTGCGCATGTCTTAGGGTTTCGCCCCCCCTTGTGGGGACTTTCACAACCTGCCAAAAATAAAGTTTAGCGCCAATGATTCTCTTCCATCTCATCAGGCCCATTGGCGCTGATGAAATCTCCCAAAGATCTAAGCTATCTAATAACTCGATCATAAGGCTTCCCGATCAATACGAGAACTCGAGTATCAAGGTGTGCGACCCTGTAGGTTCCTCTGACGTTGGTAGTGCTGACCTAAAGTCACCACAAGCAGTGAGTGATACCTAGCAGTGCATCGCTGCAACCCAAGTCATCAGAATGGATATCGACATCGACATCCTCATCATCGCAACTAGGTACGGATACATTATAGTCCCTTTGCCAAGTTGATTCCGGTTGGACAAGTGTGTCATCACTTGTTTTCACCCAATCTCATGGATATGACTAAATCAAGTTCTCACCTGGGTATGGCCATACACTTTCAGTCATAGAACCATAGAGGAGCTCCATGGATATCATGTTTCCCTTAGGAAAAGGCAAATCCTATGTCTGTACATTGATCTTTTCATATGGGTCGTGACATACTCAATGACAATAGTTATAACCTCCCATCCACGGCGAGGTGTTATGTTGTATCAAAGCATGTCCCTTACCATATAGAAGAGTCAATGACCTCAAGTCTAAGGATCAATGCATCTCCTATCACTTGTGAGGATAACTCATGACACCAAGTTATTGCCTCACAGCGGGTCGATCTAGTATATCTACAACTGATATACCCATATGTCTGTGTTAGCACCTTGTGCCCAACCAGCCCATATACCAATCTCACAAGTACCATAGCTATCCCATATCCACTATGGTACATTGACTGGGGATAATCATTTGGAGCACAGATCCAATCTATCTCTAGGGACTTTATCATGTAAGTACACAATCTCAGATGTAAACAGACAAAAATAATGATAATGCCAGAACGATATACATGAAATATCAGAGTAAAGTAGTATAAAGATAGACTAATACTAGGTCTCAGAGCATACACACCAATAATCTCCTACTTGCACTTAGACCTAGAGGTTGAGGATCCTCAACCCCATATCCCTGGCATGACCATCATGCTTCTGCTGCGCCAAAGCCTTGGTCAGTGGGTCTACTAAATTGTTCTCTGTGTCAATTCTGCTAATCTTGACATCACCTCGGTCAATGATCTCTCTAATCAGGTGAAATCTCCTGAGTATGTGTTTGGACCTTTGATTATACCGTGGTTCCTTTGCTTGTGCAATAGCCCTATTATTGTCACAATAGAGCTCAATGGGATCCACAACAGTTGGAACCACCTGAAGATCAGATATGAATTTCTTTATCCAAACAGCTTCTTTGGCTGCCTCAGAAATAGTGACATACTCAGCCTCGGTTGTAGAATCAGCTATGGTGGTCTGCTTGAAGCTTTTCCAGCAAACAGCGCCTCCATTTAATTTGAACACAGAGCCGGCCTGTGATCTAAAGTCGTCAGGGTCAGACTGAAATGATGCATTAGTGTAACCCTGAACACTGAGCTCTTCCTATCCCCCATAGACTAAGAACAGATCCTTAGTTCTTCTCAGATACTTTAGGATGTTCTTTACAGCCAACGAGTGCTGTAGACCTGGATTGGATTGGTATCAGCTGTTTATGCTCACAGCATAAGCCACATCTGGTCTAGTACACAAAATTGCATACATGATTGATCCTACTTCCGAAGCATAGGGCACTCGACTCATTTCATCCCTCTCAGCCTCTGTGGTGGGACACTAGCTCTTTGAGAGAGTAAGGCCATGACTTACTGGAAGGTTTCCTTTCTTGGATTGCTCCATGTAGAACCTTTCTAGGACCTTATCAATGTAGATACTTTGACTAAGGGTCAGGAGCCTCTTAGGTCTATCCCGGTAGATCTTCATGCCTAAGATATAGGCGACCTCCCCTAAGCCTTTCATCTCGAAACACTTCCCCAGAGACCGCCTCATCATAAGTCCTGGGCTCATCCTCAATGATGAAGATCCCGTCGTGTTGGGTCGGCAGTGACCCATACCTCTCAAGTGCACGACGAATCCTCCCAGACCTATGTGGGACTTGTGTCTAAGCCTTAGGCTACCTAGCAGCCGGTGCAGGCGGCTCAGGTTCCATCTCCTTGTCTTGTGGTTGCACTTGGACGAGTCCAAGTCAAACTTCCTCCCACTAACTTCTTTCATGAGAAATTCTTTCTCTAGAAAGATAGCACCTCGAGCAACAAAAACTTTGTTCTCGGTGGGAACATAGAAGTAGTAACTCTTAGTTTCCTTAGGGTATCCAACAACCACACATTTATCAGATATAGGTTCTAGCTTGCTAGAATCCTGACGTTTGACATAAGCCTCACATCCCCAAATCCTGATAAAAGAGAGGTTAGGGCGTCTCCCACTCCATACCTCGTATAAAATCTTGGAGGCACTCTTAGATGGAATATTATTTAGCATAAGAGAAGCTGTCTTAAGTGCATGCCCCTAGAATGAGAGAGGTAGAGTTGCCTGACTCATCATAGATTGAACCATGTCCAACAAAGTTCGATTTCTCCTTTCAGACACACCATTCCATTGGGGTGTTTGAAGAGGAGTGAGTTGGGATAGGATCCCAGACTCTCTCAGATATTCAAAGAACTCACCGCTCAGGTACTCTCCACCACGGTCTGATCGAAGAGTCTTGATGGATCTACCAAGTTGGTTCTCTACTTCATGTTTGAACTCCTTGAATTTCTCAAAGGATTCAGATTTATGTCTCATTAAGTAGACATAACCATATCTACTGAAATCATCAGTAAATGTGATGAAGTAATTGTACCCTCCTCTGGCTTATTTACTGAATGGCTCACACACATCTCTGTGTATAAGATCCAATAAACCTCCTACCCTCTCACCAGTCTTCGTGAAGGATGCCTTTGTCATCTTCCCTAATAAACAAGGTTCATATGTATCAAATTCCTCCAAGGAACTTGAATCTAACAACCCATTTGCATGGAGTTGTTAAACGCGATTTTTATTTATATGGGCTAATCAGTAATGTCATAGGAAAGCACCAACTGAACCACTCAGTTTGTGCTGGGAATCCCCGGGGAATAAGAAGACGAAAACAGCGGAAGCGAGCCCGAAACAAGATTCCTAATTCAACAAGGACCGACTTACAAAGAATACAAGGGATGTGACTGGGGCAGTACCTTATCAAGCAACTTTTAGAAGCAGCCGATGATGAAGACGCGCAAGGGCCCGTCCTCTGCAATCACGCACACACGGACTCCTCAAATCCTCTCTAATCTCCATGCTGGGTGCTATCCCCGGAAGATGAGATCCACGCCTCTAGCCTTCTCAACTTGCGCCACTACCAAGGAGAAGAAGGGATGTTGGCAACAAGGAGTGGGTAGCACTGCCACTTGTCCCAACCTTTGATGTCGAAAAACTTTTATTGTCGTCACCTCCTAGACCCTCACGCCAAGGAGCAGAGGGGAGGCGACAACTAGAGACAAGAGAAGAGTCTGGTACAAAAGAATCACCCAGGTGGGCCTCTCTATTTATAATAATAGAGCCAAACGTACACTGGAGATACTTCCCATGTGGGATAATGAGCATAGGCGCCTACTCACAATTAAGCGTCATGGGTTCGAATCCCCGCAGACACAATTAATTATAAATTGTGCTCAAGCTTATTAATTAGCCAAGAGAAAAATTCTCTTGCCAATTAATAATTTTATTTTATTCATGTGACTAAAGTGCCAAGCCCAAACTTGCACCAAGACCCTTGTTTGACTCATTTTGACAACACAAGTCAACAGAGGTCAAACGTGGTCCACTGGAGTCAACCAGTGGCCAGACATGAACTAAAATAAAATATCATCTCCTCTATAAAAGACTCAATGCATCAGTTCCCCAAAAGATTCGAATCACATAATGATTCGATCAGAGGCTAAACGATTAGTATGAGAACTCGAGTGTCTAGGTGTGCGACCTTGTAGGTTCTTCAGACATTGGCAGTGATGACTAAATCATCACAAGCAATGAGTGGTACCTAGCAGTACATCATTGCTACCCAAGTCATCAGAATGATGTCATTATCGACATCCCCTAAAATTGCGACAAAGTACAAGTGCAACCTTGTCCTTTTGCCAACTGATGTCTAGATTGGGCAAGTGTGTCACACTTGTTAATCCCAATAGTATGGCATGACTAAATCAGGTTCTCACCTGGGTATCGCCATACACTTTCAGTCATCCATATAGGGCGCCATGGACAATCAAGCTTCCCCGTAAGGAAGGGGCAAATCCTCTATTGGCACATTGAATCCCTCATGTAGGTTATGACATACCCAATGACAACCGCTATAACTTCCCTTTTATGGCGAAGCGTTAGGTTGCATCAAAGTACATCAATCACTATATAGAGATATCAATGCCCTCAAGTCTAGGACAAGCACAACTCTGTCACTATGATATTCATCTCGTGACACTGAGATGAATCCTCACGGTGGGTCGATCCAGTATATCTCCCTTGATATACCCATATGCCTGCATTAGCAACCCGTGCTCAACTAGCGCATATACTAGTCTCAAGCGAATCATAGTTCTCCCATATCCATCATGATTCTCGACCAGGGATAAATACAGAGACTAGATAAAATCTATCTCTTAGGGATATTGTATATGCAAATGTACATATGCACAGATGTACAAACTTGCATGACAACGACAATGCCAGGATAACTCATCTATTAACTAGATGTGATGCACATATCCCATGGACCATCCTGAGGTCCTAGGGCATAAACACTAACAATCTCCCACTTGCACTAGGACCTTGCATTGAGCAACCTCAACACCGTGTCCTAAGCACGACTTGCCACGCTCCTGCTGCGCCAGAGCATCAGTCTATGGGCCAATCATGATTGTATCAGTATTCATATCTGCTATATATCAAGTACCTCTGTCCCCAAGATAAGATATAAGCATCTGAGTATGCCTGCGAGGTTCAACAAAGAACTCCCACTACTTCCCAAAAGCACTTGCATACTCTGCTTTCAAGTAGCCTGCTCTGAAGCTCCCAAAGCTTCCAGCACCACTACAGGAACAGCTAGACTGTCATTGGTCTGACTGGAACAAGCTGCCAAGTGAATCCACTGAGCTTTTCCTGTCATTACTGACCAAGAACCACCTTTTAGTTCTACATAGAACCAAAGTGTGTTCTTCATTCCTTATCCAGTGCCATGCACCTAGATTGGACCTAGTATCAATTAGTTATGCTCCCAGCACAAACCACATCTGGTTTATAACATACCATCATCGATGTATGTTATCTGACTTAGCACTTAGAGTTTCTTGGACTTATCCAAAAACTCTCACACCTACCCCATAGGTGATTTTCACTAAGTCATTCATCACAAGACATTTCCCAATCACCTATTCACCAAGTGAAGGATTAGGATATCGTCTTTGATGATCTGTATGTCCCCAACATACAAGACCAGAGATATCATCAAGCTCCCACTAAACTTAGGTACTCTAAGGTGAAGATTCATTGTCCAAGTTAGGAGTTACCCATAACACTGACACACATGAATCGATTCAGCCTTTTTCCCACACTTTCTGAACCTAGGTTGCCCCACAACCCATATACGAGGCTCAGATTTCATCTTTGACCATCTGTGCTGGGTGGCTGACCTTGGACTGAATCCAAGTCACAATTTCCTCCCACTTGCCATTTTCAAGGAAATACATTTCCAAGAAAACTAGCATCAAGAGCAACAATCGCTTGTTCTCCTGTGGGTCTATGGAAATTAGTATCCCTAAGTCATCTTAGGATACTCCACCTACACTTATCAGATCTTGAATCTATGTGACTAGATTCAGATGTATGACCCCCAAAGTCTCACATCTATAGATCCTGATAATTAGTCATGTCATCTCCTTACTTGGAGATACATTTAAGATGAAATAGTTCAGTGTTGAAGAAACTATTAGCATAACCTCAGTAGAGATATGGATGACTTTCAATTCCTCCCACTAGAACCACCTGCCAAGCTGTTCTTCAGGAGTTATGAGCTATGAGCAAACCTCATACTCACTATGATAGTCACCTATGGCTCAAAGTACTCTTCATCCAACCTGGACTGAAGATCACTTATGAATTTTGATAAGCTGGTTCCATAAATATTTTGGTAATCACGAATTCCTATCTTTTGACCTTTTAGTCCACTTCACCTCACATGGTGAAAAACATTTATCAGCAAACTAGTCTTTTGCCCATCTACAACATCTCGAAAGAGGTTAAGATAGTCAATCTCCTAGTAGGAGTTCGAATCCAAGAATTCATATGCATGAAGTCAGTGGATGCATTACTTGTTTATGATAAAATGACTGGGTCAGAAGATTGGCATTCAATTTGAACCACTTATTTAATTCAAGTCATTTTATTACCTCATTATTTTTGCACAATGTAATGACAAAAGATTTGCAAATGAAAAGAATAATAAATTCCTTTACAAATATCTCTATTCCCAAGGAATAGATACAATGTCAATTACATGTTTGCAAAAATAAAACAATCCTATCAATGACAAAAGAAAAAAATAGCTCGGTAGCATCAATGCTCCAGCAGGATCTTCTTACTGTCATCCATGTCCTATTTCTCTGGAGCTCCTGCATATTTTTGCAAATATCAGTCTCACCATGTGGTGTAGAATACCCATGTACGGAAATAGACAATGTAGGATTTGGTAATAAAATTACCTGAGCCTGAAGACGAAGGATTACTTCTCTTCATCTCTTTTTGAGGATGCTTGCAGTCTTTGCGCCAATGGCCCTCCTGGCCATAGTTGAAGCACTTGTTCTCCCTCACCCTGCCTTTCTTCAGTGCCTTGGCCTTGGACTTGCCCTTACCCCCTTTTCCGCTTCTTACTGTCCTTGGAGACTATAAGAACGGACTTGGGTTTGGACCTGACCATTTCCTTTTCGGTCGATTCTTTCAGTTTAAGCAGCTCCTCATGAGTACAAGCAATTTTGTTCATATTGAAGTTAATGATAAAAGAGCTACAACTCGGAGGCAGCGACTGCAGGATAAGGTCCATAGCCACATCCTGATCCATCGGGTGTCCTAGCCTAGTGAGATGCGACAAGTACCCAAGCAACTTGAGTACATATGGTCCCACTGGAGCACCTTCAGGCATCTTGCACTGAAAAGCAGTCTTGGATGTCTCAAACCTTTCTGTTCTAGCCTGCGACTCGAACAGTTGCTTTAGATGCGAGATGATCTGAAATGCATTCTGATCCTCATACTGCATCTGCAACTCGGACGACATCGTGGCTAACATAAGGCAGCCAACATCCAGGGCATCATCCTGATGCTTGCAAAAAGCATCCCGTTCAGCCGTGCGGGCTGTGGATGACGGTTGAGGCGGAAGCGCTTGCTCTAAGACATACAGCTTCTTCTCATGCTTGAGGATTATCCTCAAGTGCCGGTACCAGTCCATGAAGTTAACTCTAGTCAACTTCTCCCTCTCAAGGAAGGAACGGAATGATAGTCCGCTATTGTTATTGCTTGTAGAAGCCATCTACAATACAAACAAGAGCAGATCAGTATCACATTTCAATCATTTATTCTGGCCTTTTATAAATGACTGTTTCTCACTATTTTATTCGAATCGATAATCCTCAAAATCGATCGAGAAGTCGCCCGACTTCCTTAGTGAGATGGGATCCTCATTTTGTACACGGCCTTGCGTCCCACGGAGGTGGGATGTACTGCACAAGGTGACGCATGGTTCCTGAGGTAGGTCCCTGGCCAATTGCAACTCGGCAATTCCCCTTCTTAAGACAGTTCAAGCACTTTGTGTCCAACGGAGGCTAGATACAGCACAAAGCCTTAACTTCTTAAGGGTGCCTCTAGAAATTTCATCATGTGAACCACCACATATGAAAAAGTCTAGTCAAGTCTGACCTGACCGTTATACCCAAGGCCAACGATTTCCTTGTGGAAGACGCGTCTAGAGTTTTAACTAGACTGGGGAAATCATTGTCACCACACACCTCCTGAAGATAAATGGGTGTGTCCCACGGAGGTGGGAAATAGTGCACAACACCATTGATCGACAGTTTGACGAGCGTTACGCGTCAGAAGGCAAAATGAGACTTGAAATAATTTTGTGAGGATTTTTGTGGTCTTGGCACCACGAATTTTTATCTTATTCTACCAATATAGGCATGCAATCCTATGGTGGAATAAAACAAGGCAGTAAAGGCATGCTGAAGTAGAAAACAGTAAATATGATGTGATCAAAGCCCAAAACATGGGTAACAAGCCCCTAAACCTAGTCCTAGCCACCTAGCACTACCAAGGAGCCCTGAGCCCATGCCAACAAGTCCTTAGCTCATCCCTGAGTGCCCCTAAGGGCTCTGCTCCAAGGCCTCGAGGTGCGCCACCTAGGTCTTCAGCTCCATGGGTCAGCTCGCGAACCCCGAAGGCACCATCCAGGAAAACCCTAGACCCCCTTTAGGTTTGGTCAGCTCGAGTCTTCTCCGTGAGCTAGCTCGCAAATCCTAGGCTCCTCCTAGGATTCGCCCAACTCATATCTCTTCCTAGAGGATAGCTCGCAAGCCCTAGGCTCCTCCTAGGGTTTGGCCAAACATCCATGTGCCAACTCTATGCTAGGTATCTCACCTCAATGCTTGATACAAATCATCGTTTGCAAGGTGCGCCACCTAGAGGTGTGCCCCCTTTGCTTGGATGTGTCATCAAGCATCATTGGCGCTCGACCTTCCTCCATCAGCCCATGAACTTAAGAAGCATCCAAAGGACCTTCAAGCTCTTGGCTAATGATAGAAGACCAGCCCTTTGCAAGCTTGGAGCGCCAATCCTCTTCCTCAACCCTTGAACCTCAATATGCGCCACTAGGAGACCTAGAAGGCATCAAGGTTCGGTCAAAGAGTTAGATCAGCCCCCTTAGGTGGCTTTTCCTTTATCATCAGCCCTTGAACCCATGCATGCGCCACTAGGAAGCCTAGAAGCCATGTGGATTCGGTTGAGGATGAAGGTCAGCCCCCTTTGCTTGCTTGACTAGGTTGCACCACCTCCTTATCCAACCATCATCCCTTAAGTGAACCAACTAGGTAACCCTAGAAGTTACTTCAAGGTTAGGTCAAACAAGGGGTTGTGCCACCTTGGGAGGTGAGGTGTGCCAACCCTAACCCTAGCCACCACCCCCTTAGATGCGCCCCTAGGTTTAACCCTAGAAGCCACCCTAGGGTTCGGCTAGGTGAGAGTCGCGCCACCTTGAGAGATGCGCAAGGGAGAGAGAGAGGAAAATGCCATAGAATGTCATCAAAGCTTTCTATTTGATTTACAATGTAAAATTGAAAACACATGATTGAAAGTCGGCACGCAGGCCTCACATTAATACATCACAGGCATGGCAATAGGGCTTGTCTTTGATCATATCAAATGCATAAGGAAAAACACTTAAGACATGCTCTTCTATATGCAATGAAAAACTACAGAACCAGATTTTTAGTTTTTCATTAGAAAACATGTTCGTTAAATCTCCGCGATCTTATCGAAAATTCAGATCTTTCGTTTTCTCTCAGAAGTCTACAACTGACCATATATACCCTGATTATCGATGCCACTTGCAATCCCTAACTTGTACGGATTATGGCAATCACCCAGTCCATGCCCTGAAATCTAGATACAAGTCTTACATCGTGGGTCTATCCCATGAATATGAGGAGAAATAAATTCTCACACATAGGGTCTATCCCCATGTGTAGAAACCGAAAATCATGAATTTCATAAGAGCAAGAAATAACAAATCTACTATTTTTCTACACATAAAACATGGCATAAAGATTTTAAAAATTTCTATGACATGTGCATGCTAGAAAAAACCCATACACCGATGTATCTCGTAAGTTGTCTATGATACCACTGTTGGGAATCCCCGGGCTATAAGAGGACGAAAACAGCGGAAGTGAGCCCGAAACGAGATTCCTAATTCAACAAGGACCGACTTACGAAGAATACAAGGGATGTGACAGGGGCAGTACCTTATCAAGCAACTTTTAGATGCGGCTGATGATGAAGAAGCGCAAGGGCCCGTCCTCTGCAATCGCGCACACACGGACTCCTCGAATCCTCTCCAATCTCCGCGCTGGGTGCTAGCCCCGGAAGATGAGATCCACGCCTCTAGCCTTCTCAACTTGCGCCACTTCCAAGGAGAAGAAGGGATGTTGACGACAAGGAATGGGTAGCACTGCCACTTGTCCCAACCTTTGATGCCGAAAAACTTTTATTGTCGTCACCTCCTAGACCCTCATGCCAAGGAGCAGAGGGGAGGTGACAACTAGAGACAAGATAAGAGTTTGGTACAAAAGAATCTCCTAGGTTGGCGTCTCTATTTATAATAGCAAAGCCAGACTCACATTGGAGATACTTCCCATGTGGGATAATGAGCATAGGCGCCTACTCACAATTAAGCGTCATGGGTTTGAATCCTCGCAGACACAATTAATTGTAAATTGCGCCCAAGCTTATTAATTTGCAAAGAGAAAAATTCTCTTGCCAATTAATAATTTTATTTTATTCATGTGACTAAAGTGCCAAGCCCAAACTTGCACCAAGACCCTTGTTTGACTCATTTTGACAACACAGGTCAACAGAGGTCAAACGTGCTCCACTGGAGTCAACCAGTGGTCAGACATGAACTAAAATAAAATATCATCTCCTCTATAAAAGTCTCAATGCATCAGTTCCCCAAAAGATTCGAATCACACAATGATTCAATCAGAGCCTAAACGATCAGTATGAGAACTCGAGTGTCTAGGTGTGCGACCCTGTAGGTTCTTCAGATGTTGGCAGTGATGACTAAATCATCACAAGCAATGAGTGTCACCTAGCAGTACATCATTGCTACCCAAGTCATCAGAATGGTGTCACCATCGACATCCCCTAAAACTGCGACAAAGTACAAGTGCAGCCTTGTCCTTTTGCCAACTGATGTCCAGATTGGCCAAGTGTGTCACACTTGTTAATCCCAATAATATGGCATGACTAAATCAGGTTCTCACCTGGGTATGGCCATACTCTTTCAGTCATCCATATAGGGCGCCATGGACAATCAAGCTTCCTCGTAAGGAAGGGGCAAGTCCTCTATTGGCACATTGAATCCCTCATGTAGGTTATGACATACCCAATGACAACCATTATGACTTCCCTTTTACGGCGAAGCGTTTGGTTGCATCAAAGTACATCAATCACCATATAGAGATATCAATGCCCTCAAGTTTAGGATAAGCGCAACTCTGTCACTGTGATATTCATCTCGTGACACCGAGATGAATCCTCACGGCGGGTCGATCTAGTATATCTCCCTTGATATACCCATATGCCTGCGTTAGCAACCCGTGCTCAACCAGCGCATGTACTAGTCTCAACAGAATCATAGCTGTCCCATATCTACCATGATTCTCGACCAGGGATAAACACAGAGACTAGATAAAATCTGTCTCTTAGGGACATTATATATGCAAATGTACATATGCGCAGATGTACAAACTTGCATGACAACGACAATGCCAGGATAAGTCATCTATCAACTAGATGTGATGCACATATCCCATGGATCATCCTGAGGTCCTAGGGCATAAACACTAACAATTTGGTCCTCTTATTATTTATGTTATAGATAGAGCTATTCATGTCCAAGACATACAAACCATTGCACAATGTACCCTTCCGATAAAACATATTTGCAAATAAAAAAGAACAAAAGTTTTCCTTTATTTCAAATTTAAAACCTTTCCTTGGTAAGCAAGGAATGGATATAATATTTTTGATAAGCGAAGGTACATAATAGCAATTGTCTAGCTCTAATTGAAGTCCAGAAGGCAGAGAGAGAGAGAGTCAAAACTCCTACAGCAACAGCAGCAACTTGTGCCCCATTTCCAACTCATTGGTCAATCTCTCCAGGCCGTATCGATCTACTTTTCTTAAGCCCCTGCATATTTGTACAAATATGAGCTCCACATGCATGTTGGGGTATGCCCTTAAGGCTAATGTTTGAGGCCTTGGGATTATATCAGTATCATGTATAAACTCTATGTTTATAAAGGCAATGGTTGTTATTCAAGTTGTTACATTATCTGCTGCAATGTGTATACTTCTGAATAATGTCTCAATGATGTTCAGCTAGTCTGACATGCAGTTAAGTCCTTAGTCGAGATATCTTGGTGAACATGAGACAGCCTTGATATGATTGAGACTAATATGTGTTCTAATCTTATAGGATGCTTTGAGCATGGAATAAGATGTAGACTCATGGGTACATTGGATGTACTGGACAGACCCTACATAGGATGTTCAATTGCTTGTCACAATGTGAATAATCCTTGTATGCAAACAAGTGGCATATTTCCTTTGACTTGAGATCACTTGTGTTTCTAAATGATGATTGGCATTGTTTTGAGATAGTTCGATATCATTTGAAACATAATGGTTATAGACTATCTTGGATAATGAGCATGAGTCATGTTAGGGCACTAGTGATAGATATAGGATTGCCGTCTCCTAGTTTGGAGTGTGATGTTCTAATGGGGCCCCCCCTTGGATGAGATGATTGAGAAAGTGTATGGCCATACCCAGATGACTATGTTCATCTGATCTAATCATTCTCATTGTATTGGAGTTACAGGCTTGACACGCTTGTCCAATAAGAACATCTAGTGGCAAAGGAAACATGTATGCCTAGTGAGTTGAATTCACACTTGTGCTATGGTTTGGGTGTAGTCTTGGAAGACTCTTTCCTTTATATCGGGAGACAGTGATGTGTTGCTAGATACCCCTCACTGATCGTGATAACGTGAGTTATCGTTACCGACATTTGAAGGAAACCCTTAGGGTCGCACAATTTGATGATATGGCTTACTTATGTCAGATCGTGTGGACTGAATTGTTTTGGTTCAGTTTAAAGGAATTTAAACTCTGATTGTAAGTGAGATCTGGTCTGATCATGTTTGATTGATTAGGGCTTTAGATCGGTAAACTTCGATCGAGAGATCTGATGCTAGATCGATGAGATCAAGAGCATCAAGAGATGAATGGTTAGATCTTGAACCATCTGGTTCATAGGTGATCTAGACCATGTCTTGGTTTGGGCTTGGTTTGATTTGGTCTTTGAACCAAATGCAATTAAACCAAATTAAAATGAACCGGTTCACTTATGTGAACGTATGGTTCATTTTGAGAGATGTTCGATGGGGCATGGTAACGTGGGTATTGAAGGAGGACTTAGTGCTTTCTATTTTTGGAAAGCCGTTTTCCTTGTTGATCTCTTCAACGTTTTCGAACGTAAGGTGCATCCGCTCTTGCTCACGCCGACTTGCATCCTCTCTTGCTCTCATCTTGGGTGGTCTTCACGCCAAGGAAGAAAATTCGGTTGCCAAGGAAATCCATCTCTTCTCCTCCACACAAAAGGATTACTTGGAGATCTTTGCTAGCACAAGGAGATTCAAGAAGGAGCTATCTCTCATCTTGTTTGCGGTGCCTTTGGAGAAGAAGCACTCGCATCTTTGCTTCCAAGTCGCCATCCTTGCAATGGCTATGGTATGTTTTCGTTTTGATCCATACAAGTTATAGAAGTTGATCATATATCATACATGCGATTCTAGAAACCCTAGTTTCCGCTATGCCAAAATTCTAGATGCGCATATTAGGGTTTTTCGCCCCCCTCAAGAAAGGGTTCTTTCAATTGGTATCAGAGCATGGGTTTTATGTATGTTCATATGATTGCTTTTGTGATCCATGTTTGCGCCTTTTGCATAGATCTAATGCTTATCAACATGCGAAAAAATTAACATGCTAGTTATTGATGTTGGCGCATGTTACATGTTCATGCATGATCATTTGTTGGCACTTGTTATAGATGTTTTTGTCAAACTTGTTAACTTGCGCGCCTAACCTAGATCTATATCTGCGCCTACTTTAAACCCTTAGACGGGTTGATAGGGTTGAAATCATCAGTTTTGTCTGGACCCAACAGTCTGATCAGACCATCTGACAGCCTAGATGGGTCGACCAGATGGCACCTGTGCGCAAGCACGAGGTGGCTATAGGTCGACTGCAGACAGGCGTGTAGCGATGTCTGGTTGAGACAACAAGTGAACGCTCTTGAGTTAGGCCCGGGGTTACACCCGCTTGCCAGAACTCATGAAGGTTGTTCAGCCCTTTGCGCATGCATGGTTGACCATTAGGTCAACTCAAGTCAGTTAGGACTTGGTGCATGCAAAGGCAGTGGATCGGACTAGACATGATGAGTGGATCCCTATTAATGTACCGTTGTAAGGTAGTAGGGCACATAAGGAAAATAAAATTGATGCCAATGGGTTTTCGAAAATTTTATTTTCTTATTGTTGGATCACATGATGATTGTATACCATGATGTGTGTTTATTTAATCTTATGTGGGCTGCCCAAATTTAATGTGTGCTGTGCTGGGGCCTGCGTGCCTGGATTAATTGTAAATTATTTTTATTGTGATCTGCGCATCACATTTTAATTAATTTATACAATGTAATTGACCTGCGTGTCAATCTTGTCTAGATAGATTAAATTGTATTTTAATCAGACAAGAGCACAGAGCACACTTGGCAGAGGCGCATGCAGCAGTGGCTTGACCAGGTGGGAGGTCCAGGGTTCGACTCTGGGACAGGCGCATTTACCTGGTGGGCGCACCTGAGCTGCAGTGGGCGCTTGGGCCCTGGGTTGGGCCAGATGAGATGCAAAAGACCCATGAAGAGCTCAAGTGAAGACTTAAGTTAAAATTAAGGTCTTACCTAGGCTTAATGGGCTTTTACCACATAAGATCAGCATGCTTTCTATTTATTGTTTATATAATTAGAATTGCATGATTTAATCTTCTGCTATCACCATAGGGTTTGCATGATAGTTAAGAAGATAAAAGACCGTTAAAATCCAACGCTAAAATATCAAGCTCGTAAGCCTTCTGGCGCGAAACCTCACTGTTCTGACTATCGTTGGGGCCATGTTGTACCCACTCAGTGGGCACGCCCATCTATCTTCAGACGGTGTGTGATTACACCTGCGTGTTACAGGGAAGGGATTTATCACTTCTCGTTGCTCAGCATAGCACGTGGTGGTCCAGGGAGTAGGTCGGGTCAGCTTGACCATGTAGGCTACATATGTGGCGCATATGGTAGCTATATGGAGGCAGCCATCTGTGGGATCAGAGACTGTGTTGTACCAACTCAGTTGGCACAATTTGCTGGATTGCCCAGATGAAGGGGAATCGCACGGGTTGGCGATTGGCAGGGATTGCCTACCAGAGATTAGTGCTTGTACTCTCTGTGCATCTTATCTCGCCTGAGCGGGACGCGGAGACCAAGTATGAAATCTGGATCCCATCTCACTAAAAGAGTTTTACTCTTTCGGGCTGTTTTGCTGGATTTTTCAGCCAGATAAAATAGTGAGAAAAGAATCATTCTTAAGTCCTGAATTGATTCTCACATTGATACTGACCTTGCTGTTCTTGCATTGTTGTAGATTACTGCAGCAACGAACACCACGAATTTCAATGTGCGATCCCTACTGGAAAGGGAGAAGTTTGCTGGACCAAACTTCTCAGACTGGTACGGACACCTTAAGATTGTTCTTAAGGCAGAGAGGAAGCTGTATGTCCTCGAGACGGCTATACCGCCTCAACCCGCTGCGAACGCCGCAAGGGCGGTTCGGGATGCCTATGAGAAGCATGTCAATGATAGCATTGATGTCGCTTGCCTGATGCTTGCGTCTATGACGCCAGAGCTGCAGCGTCAGCATGAGGATCTATCTGCTATACAAATTATAGCAAACCTCAAGCTGCTGTATGCTGCACAGGCTAGGACTGAACGCTACAATTTGACTAAGCTTTTCTTTCAGAGCAAACTGGCTGAAGGAAGTCCAGTGGGAGCTCACGTACTCAAGATGATTGGGTACAAGGAGGCTCTAGAGAAACTGGGACATACCATCAATCAGGAGCTTGCTGTAGACATCATATTGCAGTCTCTCCCGACCTCTTTCGATCCGTTCATCATTAACTTTAATATGAACAAGAGCGACTGTACGCCGGCAGAGTTACTGAATATGCTCTTGACTACAGAGTTGACTCTAAAGGGAAAGCATGTATCCTCTGTCTTAATGGTTCCTTCTAGGAACAAGAAGAAAGGGAAGAAAGGCAAAGCCCCTGTTAAGAGCTACAGCAAGGCTCTGAAACAAAAGGTTAAGCGGTCGAAGGAATACAGATGTTTCCACTGTGGCCAGCTGGGTCACTAGAAAAAGGACTGTAAAGCGCTCCAAGGAGATAAGAAGGGAAGTTTTGCTTCTGGCTCAGGTATTTACGTGACTGAAGTCATGGTTTCTTCTTCCATATCATGGGTGTTAGACACTGCATGTGGAGTTCACATTTGTTCAAATGTACAGGAACTCAAGAGAAGAAGACAGGTGGGACAGCATGAGGTGGACCTACGAGTTGGAAACGGGGCACGGGTTGCTGCTGTTGCTGTAGGCGTTTATTACATCTCATTACCATCTGGACTTGTATTGGAACTGGACAATTGTTATTTTGTACCAAGCATAACGAAAAATATTATCTCTATTCCTGCTCTTGTCAGGAAAGGGTTTTCCTTTGAATGCAATATTTCAAAGTGTATTATTTCTTTTGATAATATTGTTTATGCTACTGGGTCGATTAACAATGGGTTATTCATGTTGGACATGGAATGTTCTATACAACAAATTGATAACAAGAAAGCTAAGTATGCTGATAACAGCACCTTGCTATGGCATAGTCGTTTAGGCCATATTAACAAGAAGCGCATTAAGCGGTTGCATGATAATGGACTGCTGGGATCATTCTCCTGTGAGGAGCTTGATACATGCAAAGCTTGTTTAATGGGTAAAATGACGAAGTCTCCTTTTTCTAATAAAGGTCAAAGGGCTTCAGGTTTACTTGACCTCATTCACAGTGATGTGTGTGGGCCATTTAGTAAACATGCCAAAGGTGGCTATTCGTACTTCATTACCTTTACTGATGATTTCAGTAGGTATGGTTATGTCTATCTAATGAGACATAAAAGTGAATCTTTTGACAAGTTCAAAGAGTTCAAAAATGAAGTACAGAATCAGCTAGGCCGAAATATCAAGGCACTTCGTTCAGATCGAGGTGGAGAATACTTGAGTCGAGAGTTTACTGACTATCTGAAGGAGTGTGGGATTATCTCACAGCTCACTCCGCCAGGAACACCGCAATGGAATGGTGTGTCCGAGAGGAGGAACAGAACCTTACTGGATATGGTTCGTTCTATGATGAGTCAGGCTACTCTGCCTTACTCCTTTTGGGGATTTGCACTAGAAACAGCTGCAAAGGTACTAAACCGAGTGCCATCCAAGGCAGTTTCAAAGACGCCATATGAGTTATGGTATGGGAAACAGCCAAGCTTGACGTTTATCAAGATCTGGGGTTGCGAGGCTTATGTCAAAAAGCTCGCCTCTGGCAAACTAGAGAGCAGATCTGAGAAATGTATCTTTGTCGGTTACCCTAAGGAAACTAAGGGTTATTATTTCTACGATCCCAAAGAGAACAAGGTGTTTGTTGCTCGGACGGCTATTTTTCTTGAGAAGGAATTTCTTCTGCAAGAGGCCAGTGGGAGAGAAATAAAGCTGGATGAGAATCCAGAAGAAGGACAAAGTAGTCAAGCACAGTTGGATGAGCCTGAGCCAGTAGATCAGGTTACTGAACAACCTGAGGCTCAGATATCACGGGAACCGCGAAGATCGGGAAGGATCCGTCGACAGCCTGAGCGCTATGACGGAATCTACATCATTGATGATGAACCCCTCACTTATGCGGATGCGGTCAGTGGACCGGAATCAGCGAGAAGGCTTGAAGCTATGCGAGCCGAGATGGACTCCATGTCAGATAACCAAGTCTGGGATTTGGTTGATCCGCCTCCGGGAGTAATCCCTATAGGCTGTAAGTGGATCTTCAAGAAGAAGATTGACATGGATGGTAACGTGGTTACCTATAAAGGCAGGCTAGTTGCGAAAGGTTTCAAACAAATCTACGGGATAGATTATGATGAAACTTTCTCTCCTGTAGCTATGTTTAAGTCTGTTCGGATTATTCTCGCGATAGCAGCATATTATGATTATGAGATCTGGCAGATGGATGTGAAGACTGCTTTCCTTAATGGAAAACTGGATGAGGATGTGTATATGACACAACCTGAAGGTTTCACTAATCCATGAGATCATCATAAAATATGCAAGTTAAGGAAGTCCATTTATGGACTTAAGCAAGCATCACGAAGCTGGAATATTCGTTTTGATGAATCAATCTGTGAGTTTGGTTTCATCAAGATTGAAGATGACCCGTGTGTATATAAGAGGTTTAGTGGGAGCGTAATCACTTTCCTAGTCCTCTACGTCGATGATATCTTAATCATTGGAAATGATATTCCTGAACTGCATGCGGTTAAGGCATGGTTAAGAAAATGTTTCCAGATGAAAGATTTAGGAGAAGCAGCCTATGTATTAGGTGTGAAGATCTACAGAGATAGATCTAAGAGGCTTCTCGGGCTGTGCTAGAGTACTTACATCGATAAAGTCCTGGAGAGATTCCATTTAGAAAATTCTAAAAAATGATATCTTCCAGTCAGACATGGTCTGAATCTTTCAAAGAGTCAGTGTCCACAAACACAGACTGAGAAAGATGAAATGGACAATACGCCTTATGCTTCAGCTATTGGGTCCATTATGTATGCGATGTTATGTACTCGCCCAGACGTCGCTTACGGGTTAAGCGTGACCAGTCGGTTCCAAAGTAATCCAGGTCAGGCGCACTGGATTGCAGTCAAGAACATTTTGAAATATCTGCGGAGGACCAAAGATATGTTCTTGGTGTATGGTGGTCAGGAAGAACTCAGTATTGAAGGATATACTGACGCTTCGTTCCAATCTGACCAGGATGATTTCCGATCGCAATCAGGCTATGTTTTTAGCTTGAATGGAGGTGCAGTGGTGTGGAAAAGTTTCAAACAATCTATTGTTGCTGATTCCACAACAGAAGCCGAGTATGTTGCAGCCTCGGAAGCATCTAAGGAGGCAGTGTGGATTCGCAAGTTCGTTCAGGAACTTGGTGTTGTTCCTTCGAGTGCAGATCCATTGGTTATCTTCTGTGATAACACTGGAGCAATAGCACAGGCAAAGGAACCACGGTCGCACCAGAAGTCCAAGCACATACAGAGACGGTTTGACTTGATCCGGGAGATCATTGATCGTGGCGAGATCAAAGTCTGCAAGGTTCATACAGATGACAATCTGGCTGACCCGCTTACAAAGCCTCTGGCGCAGCAGAAGCATGAGAAGCACTGTAATAATATGGGTTTGAGATTTCTCAACCATTAGATTAAGTGCAAGTGGGAGATTGTTGGGGTATGCCCTTAAGGCTAATGTTTGAGGCCTTGGGATTATATCAGTATCATGTATAAACTCTATGTTTATAAAGGCAATGGTTGTTATTCAGGTTGTTACATTATCTGCTGCAATGTGTATACTTCTGAATAATGTCTCAATGATGTTCAGCTAGTCTGACATGCAGTTAAGTCCTTAGTCGAGTTATCTTGGTGAACATGAGACAGCCTTGATATGATTGAGACTAATATGTGTTCTAATCTTATAGGATGCTTTGAGCATGGAATAAGATGTAGACTCATGGGTACATTGGATGTACTGGACAGACCCTATATAGGATGTTCAATTGCTTGTCACAATGTGAATAATCCTTGTATGCAAACAAGTGGCATATTTCCTTTGACTTGAGATCACTTGTGTTTCTAAATGATGATTGGCATTGTTTTGAGATAGTTCGATATCATTTGAAACATAATGGTTATAGACTATCTTGGATAATGAGCATGAGTCATGTTAGGGCACTAGTGATAGATATAGGATTGCCGTCTCCTAGTTTGGAGTGTGATGTTCTAATGGGGCCCCCCTTGGATGAGATGATTGAGAAAGTGTATGGCCATACCCAGATGACTATGTTCATCTGATCTAATCATTCTCATTGTATTGGAGTTACAGGCTTGACACGCTTGTCCAATAAGAACATCTAGTGGCAAAGGAAACATGTATGCCTAGTGAGTTGAATTCACACTTGTGCTATGGTTTGGGTGTAGTCTTGGAAGACTCTTTCCTTTATATCGGGAGACAGTGATGTGTTGCTAGATACCCCTCACTGATCGTGATAACGTGAGTTATCGTTACCGACATTTGAAGGAAACCCTTAGGGTCGCACAATTTGATGATATGGCTTACTTATGTCAGATCGTGTGGACTGAATTGTTTTGGTTCAGTTTAAAGGAATTTAAACTCTGATTGTAAGTGAGATCTGGTCTGATCATGTTTGATTGATTAGGGCTTTAGATCGGTAAACTTCGATCGAGAGATCTGATGCTAGATCGATGAAATCAAGAGCATCAAGAGATGAATGGTTAGATCTTGAACCATCTGGTTCATAGGTGATCTAGACCATGTCTTGGTTTGGGCTTGGTTTGATTTGGTCTTTGAACCAAATGCAATTAAACCAAATTAAAATGAACCGGTTCACTTATGTGAACGTATGGTTCATTTTGAGAGAAGTTCGATGGGGCATGGTAACGTGGGTATTGAAGGAGGACTTAGTGCTTTCTATTTTTGGAAAGCCGTTTTCCTTGTTGATCTCTTCAACGTTTTCGAACGTAAGGTGCATCCGCTCTTGCTCACGCCGACTTGCATCCTCTCTTGCTCTCATCTTGGGTGGTCTTCACGCCAAGGAAGAAAATTCGGTTGCCAAGGAAATCCATCTCTTCTCCTCCACACAAAAGGGTTACTTGGAGATCCTTGCTAGCACAAGGAGATTCAAGAAGGAGCTATCTCTCATCTTGTGTGCGGTGCCTGTGGAGAAGAAGCACTCGCATCTTTGCTTCCAAGTCGCCATCCTTGCAATGGCTATGGTATGTTTTCGTTTTGATCCATACAAGTTATAGAAGTTGATCATATATCATACATGCGATTCTAGAAACCCTAGTTTCCGCTATGCCAAAATTCTAGATGCGCATATTAGGGTTTTTCGCCCCCCTCCAGAAAGGGTTCTTTCAATGCAGTATCCAATACCCATGATATAGAAGTAGAAAGGTTGACTTCAGTAACATAAATACTTGAGCCAGAAGCTAAGGCCAAGCCTTTCTTCTCCTCATTCTGAAGTTGCCTGCAGTCCCTTCTCTAATTGCCTTGCTCGCCATAGTGGAAGCACCTCTGTTCATTCGACTTCTTTGCCTTTCTCTTCAGTGCTTTGGTAGGACCTTTGGCACCGCCCTTGGCACGTACCTTACCCTTCTTCTTCATCTTCTTGGCCGTAGGGACCAAAAGAACAGAATTGGGTTTGGTCTTATCCATTTCTCACTCAGTTGTTTGGAGCATATTCAAGAGTTCATCCCTAGTGCAATCAATCCAGTTCATGTTGAAATTAATAATAAACGGATTGAAGCTAGGGGGCAGGGACTGTAGAATAAGATCCACAACTAGCTCGTTATCTACGGTGTGTTCCAGTCTTCTGAGATGATCCATGTTCCCAATCAACTTGAGTACATGGGGTCTCACTGGTGCACCCACAAATAACTTGCACCGAAAGACTACTTTGGCAGTGTCATATCTCTTAGTTCTAGCTTGAGCCTCAAACATCTGTTTCAAATGAGTGATCATCTGAAAAGCATTATGCTCCTCATATTGCACCTGTAGCTCAGGTGCCATAGTGGCTAGCATGAGACATGCTACTTCTAAAGCGTCATCTTGATGCTTTCTAAAAGCATCTCTGTTTGCCGTTCGGGCATTAGGCACATGAGCCGCAGGAAGAGGCTGCTCAAGGACATACAACTTCTTCTCGAGCTTGAGGGCTATCCTCAAGTTCCGATGCCAGTCCATAAAGTTGGATCCAACCAACTTATCCTTCTTAAGAAGGGATCGCAGTATTAATCCGCCAGTGTTTGTAGCCATTGTTCTACAACAACCAAGAAACAACAGATTAATACTACTTTCATATCATTCAATCTAGACTTGTATTAAATGATCATTGCTCCCACTATTTTAATCGAGTTGACAACCCACAAAGTCAATCGAAGAATCACAAATTTTCTAGTGAGATAGGGTCCTTATTTCACATGGGGCTTCGCGTCCCACGGTGGTGGGATGAGATGCCCAAAGTGACCCATGCTTCTTAAGGTGGGCGCACCGGCCGATTGCACTTGGCAACTCCCCTTATTGAGACAGTCTAGGCATTTCATGTCCAGCGAGGGCTGGATAGGGCATGAAACCTTAACCTCTCAATGATGCCTCTAGAGTTCCACCATATGCCCAGCACATATGGAAATCTTGTCAAGTTCATTCCTAACCGTTATGCCCAAGGCCAACGAGTTTCCTTACGAAGGCACATCCAGGTTAAAACTGGACTCGGGAAACCATTGTCACCACACACTTTCTAAAGATAAGTGGGTGTGTCCCACGAGGGTAGAAAACAGTTCACAACACCACTGATCGATAGTTTAATGAGGGCTACGCGTTAGAAGGTTACTAGACTTGATATTTTGAGCGAGGGTTTTTGAGGTCTCATCATCTGAGTTTTATCTTATGTCTAGCATTACAGGCATACAATCCTATAGTGATAATATAACAATAAAACATCACAAGCATGCTTTGTTTTAGCAGATAATGAAAGCAGTAAAGGGATGATGTGATCGTAGCCCATTCAAGACATTGAATCGATCCATGCTAAAAGGGGTTCAACTCTTGACCTAGGACACAAGCCCCTAAGACTAGACCTAGCCTAGCTGACCTCTAACTTGGTCTTCAAGGTTGGCTCCAAGGTCTAACACACCATGGTTTAGCATTCAAACCCTAGAGGAAGTTCTAGAGAAACCCTAGAAGCTTGCCCTTAGGTTCAGCCAATGCCATGTGTCTTCATCCAAGTAAAGTGCG
Organism: Costus lasius; assembly: GCA_027563935.2. NCBI lineage: Eukaryota > Viridiplantae > Streptophyta > Magnoliopsida > Zingiberales > Costaceae > Costus > Costus lasius. Next base: position 86,934,611 of record CM050450.1, on the reverse strand, counting down.
CCACCTTGCAAGCCACAAGATGTATAGCTCTCAAGCCCTAGGGCTCGGCCAATGCATCTTGTTGGGGTATGCCCTTAAGGCTAATGTTTGAGGCCTTGGGATTATTTCAGTGTCATGTATAAACTCTATGTTTATAAAGGCAATGGTTGTTATTCAGGTTGTTACATCATCTGCTGCAATATGTATACTTCTGAATAATGTCTCAATGCTGTTCAGCTTGGCTGACATGCAGTTTTGTCCTTAGTCGAGATATCTTGGTGAACATGAGACAGCCTTGATATGATTGAGACTAATATGTGTTCTAATCTTATAGGATGCTTCGAGCATGGAATAAGATGTAGACTCATGGGTACATTGGATGTACTGGACAGACCCTACTTAGGATATTCAAGTGCTTGTCACAATGTGAATAATCCTTATATGCAAACAAGTGGCATATTTCCTCTGACTTGAGATCACTTGTGTTTCTAAATGATGATTGGCATTGTTTTGAGGTAGTTCAATATCATTTGAAACATAATGGTTATAGACTATCTTGGATAGTGAGCATGAGTCATGTTAGGGCACTAGTGATAGATATAGGATTGCCGTCTCCTTGTTTGGAGTGTGATGTTCTATAGGGGCCCCCTGGATGAGATGATTGAGAAAGTGTATGGCCATACCCAGATGACTATGTTCATCTGATCTAATCATTCTCATCATATTGGAATTACAGGCTTGACACGCTTGTCCAATAAGAACATCCAGTGGCAAAGGAAACACATATGTCAAGTGACTTGGGTTTACACTTGTGCTGTGGTTTGGGTGTAGTCTTGGAAGACTCTTTCCTTTATATCGGGAGACAGTGATGTGTTGCTAGATACCCCTCACTGATCGTGATAACGTAAGTTATCGTTACCAACATTTAAAGGAAACCCTTAGGGTCGCACAATTTGATGATATGGCTTACTTATGTTAGATCGTGTGGACTGAATTGTTTTGGTTCAGTTTAAAGGAGTTTAAACTCTGATTGTAAGTGAGATCTGGTCTGATCATGTTTGATTGATTAGGGCTTGAGATCGGTAAGCTTCGATCGAGAGAATTGATGCTAGATCGGTGAGATGAAGAGCATCAAGAGATGAATGGTTAGATCTTGAGCCTTATGGTTTAATATGATCTAGACCAATGCTTGGTTTAATTTGGTCTTTGAACCAAATGTAATTGAACCGGTTTACTTAGTGTGAGCGCATGGTTCAAGTCAAGGGAGGAAGTTGCGATTGGGGTAAACGCATCTTGCGTTGAAGTAGTGGATTGCTATTTTTGGAAATTGGCTTTCCAAAATGGGTAGCACGCCTCACGTTCGAGGGATCGCCCCTATTCTCTCTCGCCTCTTCCTCTCGACGCCTCTCTCTCGTGTGGTGAGTCTTGACGCCAAGGAGAGGACTTGACAAAGCCAAGAGATCATCTCAACCTCCTTCAAGCGATCAGGAGACTTGGAGATCCTTGCTAGCACAAGGAACAACAAGAAGAAGCCATTTCTCATCTTGTGTGCGCCACCTTTGGAGGAGAGCCACATCGCCCTCTTCTTCCAAGACGCCATCCAAGAAATGACATTGGTATGATCCCCTTCTTGATCTATACAAATCGCTTAAGTTGATCTATGTTCATACATGCGATCCTAGGAAACCCTAGATTCCGCCCATGTAAATTTTATATCTGCATGATTAGGGTTTCGCCCCTTTAGGGAACTTTCACATCTTGCACCCCTCATGCAAGGAGTTTGATGCGCCACCCAGTTTGCATGCATGCGCCAATGTACATCAAGGATGCGCCCCTAATCTTCTTCTTGAATTTTACAAAATAAATGAAAAAGAATGGCGGCACACAGGCCTCACAAGAGTACATCACAAGCATGCAAAGGGGCTTGACTAATGATCACAACATTATGCACAAACAAGATACTTACTCATGCAATTCTATATGCTCATGAAAAACATAAAATCTGAAATTTTTAGTTTCTCATAAAACAAGTTTCTTTTCCTCATCTTGATATCACAAATCTTTTGGTTATTTATGATTAAGTTTCATGATGATCTTATAGACCCTATCAGCTTGCAATTTTGTCAGATCAAGAGACTAGGCCAGTCCGAAGACACAATGCCCGTCCTACTTAACAAAACTACATGCGCCATTTGATCTTTAATCAATCACAAAAATAATCCAAAAACCCAAAAGAAATTGAATAGAGGATAGGAACAAGATACCAGTAATTTTTCTTTCTTAAGAAAAACATGCGCCATATACATATGCAATTTGCGAAAAATTGAAATATGGCATGTGAGCATAGAGAAAAGTATAGAAACATCGTTTGAGGCTCACAAGTCGCTTTGATACCACCGTTGGGAAACCCCAGGGATATTTTACAAATTTTTGGCATTACAAAACACATTGCACAGCGAAAGAATATCCCCGAAATAGGTCAGTCCCAAAAACCCAGTGAAGATCGTTTTGCGAGGGAGTCGACATGATGAGATAGAAAATACCTAGAGCAAGCGTGAAGGTTGATGTCGAGATAGGCGCCCAAGTGTTCGCCCTCTGCAGTCTCACACACACGGATGCTTCGAGCTCTCTTCTTCCACGCCCGGTGCTAGCCTCGAGAAGAAGATCCAAGCCTTAGGGAGATCACCAACTCTCTTACACCAACCTTGAGGAAGGGATGTGCCAAGAGAAGGATTGAGGAAGGGAAGCTGCCAAGTATCAATACTCCTTGCGGCAAGGGGAAAGAAGGAAGTTCACTTGCGGCTAAGAGGAAGAGAAGACCTTGCGCCAATTCCTTGCTCTCGCCCCCTTTCTATTCACTCCAATTGAATTGATGTCTATAGGGGCTCACGCATGAATCTAATATATAGATGCAAGAGGCGGCAAGGCAAGAAGGAGTTGGCGCAATTCTTGAAGGAGTTATGCGGCTAGAGATGCAATTAGGGTTAGGGCTAAGGAAATTCTCCAAGAGCTTTCTATAAAACCCTTCCCATTAGCCATATGCGCCAAAGACCTTTCAAAGAAGTTCCTCTAGCCATATCAGCCCCAAGACTTGCCATAGAGGCAAGCATTCCATCCAAAGAACCAAGGGGAGGCGCCAATTGCTTCCATAAGAAGCAAATTGCGCCAAGCTCACCCCATTATGGCCTTGGCGCCAATTGACACGACCGCAAGTGCACGGTTATGTCGAAGTAATATAAAAGATGTCGAATCCCATGGGAAACAAGGTTGAGTACTAGAAAGTACGAGTCCTAATAGCTAGGCAAATCAAAACGTGGGTTTTTGAAGACGGAAATCGAAAACAAACAAGTGCAACTACTTCAGTAGAGAAAAGATATAAGAGAGAATTCAGGGTTATGGCTTCCACCACGATGATGATCTTAATCGCACAAGAAAGATATTAATTACTTGGTTTATTGGTTTTGCACAAGGAGTCTAACCCTAGGGTACAAGGTGCCCTCTCTCGAGTGATACACCCCGGTGTTCGTTTTAGACCGACCTCCTACTATCGCGGTGGATCATTCTAAGATGAACCCAATGAGTTCTATGGCAGACTATGAAATCCTCGAGCGAAGACCAAGCACTCTCGTGTCGGGGTCTCGCAAGTTTTACTCAAGAGGTTCGACCCTTACGATCCTTCTCTCGATATGAATCGTAACGGCTAACACGCGATATTACTCGGCCAAGGTAAAACCATGAAATAAATACGTCAAAGTAAAATATGCTCACAATTCATACTAAATAATATAAATAGATACAAAGTTTGCAATAAAATCTCCAAAGGGTTTCCACCAAGCCCCGAAATAGGGTTTACGCTACAATCGTCATTGAAAGCTCAAGATCTCTCTTTTAATGAAATGAAAAGTATAAAAAAATGAAGCTAAGGGGAAGGAGATGATGAACCGAAGGAATCCTGAAGAAATCATGATGATCGTGTGTCTCAATCTCCGAAAATCTCCAAAAATCGCCTCTGTTGCCGAGTTCTTTCATCCGCGCCGCTTCACCGTGTGAATGCTCGATGACTAGGGCATAAAAATTGGGGCTTTTATATTTCATATGTTCACCTCTGAAAGAGCTTTCCATAGGCACCTCACTTGCCAAATTTTGACTCCAAACGAGTGAGAAATCATGGAAAAACCGAGTGGAACTCGGTCTCGTTCGCGCCTGAGTTGGAATCACGGGCGAACCTCGCCGGGTTCACCTGCCCGTGATTCATTCTGTAAATTCGGGCAAATAGAAGCACGGTGCACCCCGTGGGGTTCACCCACCCGTGCTTCCCTCTAGACTGATTTCAGTTGAAGTTTTTAAGAAATCCGGTGAACCCGGTGGGGTTCACCTGGCCGTGAAGCTTTCTGCGAATTCTGCTGGCTAGCGACCGGGATGGTGAACCCCATGGGGTTCACCCGGCCGTGATTCTCTCTGTAAGTTTCCTGCAGCCTGGCGAAGAATCTAGTGAACCCCATGGGGTTCACCTGGCCGTATTTTTGAGGCTAACTCTGTTTAAGCCCAAATTTGACGTGTGACTTCGTCTTCACACGAGAAATCGTCCTATGGCCTCAGAATCTTCAAAATATGTCGAAAAAAGGGTGTTTTTACCTGAAATTGCATAAAATTACCAAAAAGTGAAGATTCCGAAGATATGAAGGAAATAAGGCTATAATGAGTATAAAAGTGTTAAAATAAGCCTAAATTTGAATGAAATACAATGGAAAAACACTACCCAAATGCAATGCATCAAAATACTCCAGACTTAAATCTCCGCTTGTCCTCAAGCAAATAGAATAAGATGAAGTACAAGAAGGGAATAAGAACAATCTTTTGTGTTGAGGCATACACCCAAGTTAGAGAAATATTTAATAACAATCCAAAACCAAATCAGGAGAAATCAAGTAAATGGTTTTTTCTAGTGTTCAGCAGTTTAATCTCACAATTTCTAGATGTTAGTCAACTTAGTAAGCAACAAACATAGGATTCAATCAAGCCTACACATAACACTCATGCAATTCCAATCTTCCCTATTCAAATCGTTGGGGTTAACTCAATTGTTCCATCAGGGTATGATACACTGATTATTGCAATAGACTTCAACTCATAACCTTAGGTACCATTGCCAATTTTTCGCAATGCCAAGTAGAGGAGTCTCTTTATTGATTTCAACTTCACATCCCTTAGATTTCAACTCATATCCTTCGGTACCACTGCCAATTTTGCGCAGTGCCAAGTAGAGGAATCTAAAGAGTGATTCATTTTTTTTTATCAGCAGTTGATAACACATCCTTTTTGAACATATATAGTGTCTCCCCAATAACAGAAAGGAATTCAAAGAATAACAAAGTGAATATGTATCTCAATACGATTCTCATGTAAGTTGCAAGCTTGAGTTGATTAAACAATCATAGAAATGTTTAACCCACTAATGAACAACTTAAAAGCAATCCAAATCACAAAATTTCAAAATCATAGAATAAATGGACATGTTCAAAAAGTATCTCTAACAAGGAGGTATTACTCTAGACTTAATTCTTTGATTATTCCTAACCAATCATGCACTCAACTCAAAATTTTGAAATAGCTTTCATAGGACAAGTCTCATGATAACACATGAATTCATGAATAATAAGCATCATAACATCATTCAAGATTTTCACAGCATGTAATCATCATAGCAAACTACTGATATGAGCATGAAAGTAAAGTACAAAGTGTCATACATAACTGTCATAGAGTGGGGCCTGAGGATGTGGACTAGGCCCACGAATATAATGGCATATAAGATACAATGTCACATAATATCCAACCATCTCAAAATGAAAAGTATCAATTCCCAACATCACAACAAATCACAGCCACATGAAGAAAGAAAAAGCAGAGACCGGAATAAAGAAAGCTCACCCACTCTAAAAGTTTGCATAGTCCTCTATGCAATACCATGATGTGAGAGAAGTGGATGCTGAAATAGATATCCGGGGGCAGCTACTTCTTTTTGCGCGAGTGAGAGCCAGAAGCTCTCGAGCTCGAGCTCTTCTTCTTCCCACACACACTATAATCCGGCTCAACCTCCTTATCTGAAGGAAAAACGCTGTCGGAGGAGATGTCCATCTGAGCCCTGTGCTCTTCAGAGACAAAGGTGAGGCGCTCATCCATGGCGGATAGCTTTCCCCAAATGGAGCTCAGCATTTTGTGCTGGCGTTGCATACCAGCTTCATTTGATTCCCATCGAGCGGCGTAGTCCTGCTGCATGTGAGAGATAGTGGTGTCCATGTGATCGATCACCTCCCGTTGATGGAGTTGGTCCTCCCTAATTTCCTGCAACACAGATATCATAGAATCGTGAGAGGAGGTGCCACCAAAAGAGAATGCGCCTGGAGCTGGTGGTGCGGTGTCGACTGGATGTAGCTGTGCGTCCTCAACTGGCTGGATGTGCCAGTTTCCTTGAACTCTGACTGTCGTGCGCTCTGGGTCGGTAATGGCAGGCAAAACTGGCTTCCTTTAAATGTCATGCAGTATGAGTCTCCCCTATGAACGATCAGTTTCATAGCGACACAAGACTCGATATCAAGCCTCGTGTTGCCAGTAGCTTCTAGTGTGCCATATGGAATAACGCCCAAAGAAACTGCCAAAGGTGTGATCAAACCGCCAAACACTATCGCCCCTTTCAGAGAGCGGGCGACGCGGCTGAACTGCTTTGCCAAATAAAACCCAGAGTCCACTCGAAAACCGTGAAGCATACACCACAAATAGAATAGCTCGGTCTGCCAAACCATACCATCACTCTCACCGCGGCCAAATAAGGTGTGGGCCAATACGCGGTGGACATACTTGAGCATAGGGTTGCATAAACTAGATGCACGAGCCACACGAGCGGAATAGATGTGCTCGTTGGTAATCGCACCCCAAAAACCCTATTCACTAAACTCAGTGGGGACCCTGCGAACACAAGGCTCTGGAAAACCGAAAATACCACGCAATTGTGAGAGAGTGAGGGTATGTTCGATGTTACCCAACCGAAATGTCAAATGTCCTGGATCGTTCTCGAGAATAGGATCGGCCTTCACTTCCAAAGAACGCAGAAATTCTAAAGTCACGCCAACATAGGTGGGAGAAAATAGTCGCTAGAACTGCTCCAAACCCACTGCAGAATACATCATGTCAACATCGTCCAACATCCCCAGCATCTGCAATGTCCCCCTATCAAGGTGCCTCGTGTTGAGGACTCGGCGCTGGCGCAATATCTGATAGCGTTGCTCTTTGTCGGCGTCGCAAAAGATAATCCCGAACTCGTTCAGGGGAGAGACATATGACTGTGATCGGCTGGAAGGAGTGTGCCCACGGCGAGAGGAAGAAGAGCCTAGAGTCGCCGCCGCCCTGTTGAGGGCGTGAGGTCCGCTTGGCAGCCATTACTTTTGTTCATGGAGGCATGGTGCTGAAATACATCAAGATTAGCAGGGAAGCTTTGAGGAAGAAGATCTGGCTGGTGACGTGATGGAAAACACAAGCAGGCGGCGGATAGGCGGAATCTCAAGAAACCGTGGAGAAACGGAAATCCAGAATCGATTGAAGAAGAAATCTGACTGGGTGAAGGGAAAAATTTGATCAAACCTCTGGTAAACTTCCTCAAGCGCTAAGAGGAAGAGGAGGTGGCGCGATCTGGTCGGCTTCGTCGAAATCGGGAGGCAGCGGCGGAAAAGCTCGCAAAGTCCGGTGATGCAAAAAATCAGGGGCGAAACTAAGATGAGGCCTATCTCGCTTGTAAGGAAGTTTGGATCTGACCTGGAGGGATCTTCTTTATGTTTGGAAAGAAGGAATAGCTGCGGGATTGAAGGAATCTCGGCGAGATTTGTGGGCGGCGGCAGAAACTCGTGCGCGTGCCCTAGCTTGGCTGAACACCAGTTGAAAATCCAGTGAACCCGCCCGGGTTCACTAGCCCGTGATGTTCTCTGTGGTCGGGCTACGGTAACAGAAGCACAGGTGAACCCGCTGGGGTTCACCGACCTGTGAAGCTTACTGGACATTTTCTGGAGTTCAGAAAGATGGTGAACCCCGTGGGGTTCACCTGCCTGTGAAGCTCACTGAATAGTTTATGCGCAGATAGAATACTGGTGAACCCCGTGGGGTTCACTTGCCCGTGAAATCCTCTAGGTCACAAAGTCTGGGCGCACCAGTACAGTACACATCAGGTGAACCCCATGGCCGTGATTTGCACTGATTAGCTCAGAAAATTCTGGAAAAAATCTGAAAAAAAATTCTCATGCCCTACATCTTCCTCCTACATCATAAAGAGATATCAATTTAGTAGCAATCCCCTCTAGAAAATCGAAATTAAAATGAAAAGTAAGGTAATAGTCTGAAACACTAACTAATATCAAAGAGAAACTATGCATAAAAACTAAAATCAAGCAAAAACTTGGGTTGCCTCCCAAGAGCGCTAGTTTAAGGTCATTAGCTCGACCATAGTGTTATTCATAGATCAGAATGAAGATGAAATTACCAAGTGGTTCATACCTTGAAGGGTTAGAAAATGATTTCAAGCTTATTTTACCTTCATCAATTACCTTGGTTGTTTCCTTATGCAAATTTTCAAATTGTACCTTCCTCAAGTTGACTATTTTAGTTGAATCAAAGAGTTTCACAAAAGCTTCAGCTTCCTCATTATCCTTCACCTCATCTTCAGCTACAAAATAGATTTTTATAGGATCCACAAACAATTCACTAATCACTTCTTGGTTAACCACTTCCTCAACAACATCAACCTTATGACAAGACCCTACAAAATAAGATATATCCTCAAGTGGTTTCTCATGTTCTATCTCCTCTTTTGATTTCTCTGGTTGAAGCATCTTAGGAGATTTAATCTCAGTGTCATGTGTAGGCATCCTAGGCTCCTCAAGTTGTTTCCCATTACAAGTTATAATTGCATTACAATATTCTCTTGGGTATGTTTCAGATTGGGATGAGAGTTTACCAGAGGCTATTGCAGAGGTGCTAGCTTGATTAGCCAATTGGGTTCCCAACATCTTATTATGGGCCTCGAGAGCATCTACTTTAGATGTTAGTTGCCTAATGACTTCACAAACACTCTCATTTTCCTTGGTTTGTGCTACCACAATAGTCTCTAGTAGTGACTCAAGGTTAGACTTTTGAGGTGACACAAACTGCCTCGATTGAAATTCAGGAGGTTGCCTATAGTTAGGTTGGGGAATTGTGTTGGGATTGTTCTCATAGGAAAAATTTTCATGGTCCCACCTACTTGGATTGTATGTGTTGGAATATGGGTTTAACTGTGGTCTAGGGTTGAGATTCCAAAAGGTATTTGCTTGCTTTCTAAAAGGTTCAAGTTGTGAGATTCCTAATTTGCATTCGGCGAACCTGTGTCCTGACCATTGACTAGGATTAAGGGCCATATCCTCCAGCAGGTTCATAGCATCATCCACAGTCTTGTTCATCAAAGCCCCGCCAGCAGCTGCATCAACAATACGCATCGTGTTAAAATTTAGACCATTATAAAAAGTGTGAACAATTACCCATTTTTGAAGTCCATGATGTGGGCATATTCTTTGAAGTTCTTTAAATCTATCACATGCTTCATAGAGTGATTCTCTATCCTTTTGAGTAAAGCTTATAATCTAGTTACGAAACCACACAGTCTTGCTCTGAGGGAAGTATTTGGAAAGGAAAATTTGGGAGACCTGGTCCCATGTAGTGATTGATCCTGGTGGTAAGGAGTGTAGCCATATCCTTGCTTGGTCCCTAAGAGAAAAAGGAAAAAGCCTTAGTCGAATTGCATTAGAGGAGACACCATTTAATTTCAAAGTATCACAATATTCCAAAAATATAGCTAAATGCATGTAAGGGTCTTCAAGTAAAGAGCCTCCAAACTGGTTTTGTTGAACCAACGATAGAAGTGCAGGCTTGATCTCAAAATTGATGGCTTCCACATTGGGGCGAGCAATGCCTGATTGTAAGTGTTGTATAGATGGAGCAGCATACTCTCTCAAAGTCTTGTTGTTCATATTTCCAGCAGTCAAAGGTGCTTGGGCATTCTCCACATTCAATGATCACCTATTCTTAAGCTCCTTTGCAAAAACTATTGATCAAAAACAATGATAAAACTTAAGAAAGGAAATAGCTAAAATACAAATAAAATTAAAAAGGAAGAAAAAGAAAAATGCTTAGTCTACCAATTCTCGGAAGTATACTAATATCAACCGTTGATCCCCAACAACAGCACCAAAAACTTGACACGACCGCAAGTGTACGATTATGTCGAAGTAATATAAAAGATGTCGAATCCCACAGGGAACAAGGTTGAGTACTAGAAAGTCCGAGTCTTAATAGCTAGGCAAATCGAAACGTGGGTTTTCGAAGAGGGAAATCGAAAACAAACAAGTGCAACTACTTCGGTAGAGAAAAGATATAAGAGAGAATTCAGGGCTATGGCTTCCACCACGATGATGATCTTAATCGCACAAGAAAGATATTAATTACTTGGTTTATTGGTTTTGCACAAGGAGTCTAACCCTAGGGTACAAGGTGCCCTCTCTTGAGAGATACACCCCGGTGTTCATTTTAGACCGACCTCCTACTCTCGTGGTGGATCGTTCTAAGACGAACCCAATGAGTTCTATGGCAGACTATGAAATCCTCGAGCGAAGACCAAGCACTCTCGTGTCGGGGTCTCGCAAGTTTTACTCAGAGGTTCGACCCTTACGATCCTTCTCTCAATATGAATCGTAACGGCTAACACGCGATATTACTTAGCCAAGGTAAAACCATGAAATAAATACGTCAAAATAAAATATGCTCATAATTCATACCAAATAACATAAATAGATACAAAGTTTGCAATTAAAATCTTCAAAGGGTTTCCACCAAGCCCCGAAATAGGGTTTACACTACAATCGTGATTGAAACGCTCAAGATCTCTCTTTTAATGAAATGAAAAGTATAAGAAAATGAAGGTAAGGGGAAGGAGATGATGAACCAAAGGAATCCTGAAGAAATCGTGATAATCGTGTGTCTCAATCTCCGAAAATCTCCAAAAATTGCCTCTGTCGCTGAGTTCTTCCATCCGTGCTACTTCTCTACGTGAATGCTCGATGCCTAGGGCATAAAAATTGGGGCTTTTATATTCCATCTGTTCGCCTCTGAAAGAGCTTTCCATAGACACCTCACTTGCTAAATTTGGACTCCAAACGAGTGAGAAATCATGGAAAAACCGAGTGGAACTCGGTCTCGTTCGCGCCCGAGTTGGAATCACGGGCGAACCCCGCCGAGTTCACCTGCCCGTGATTCATTCTGTAAATTCAGGCAAATAGAAGCGCGGTGCACCCCGTGGGATTCACCCGCCCGTGCTTCCCTCTGGACTGGTTTCGGTTGAAGTTTTCAAGAAATCCGGTGAACCCGGAGGGGTTCACCTGGCTGTGAAGCTTTCTGCGAATTCTGCTGGCTGGCGACCGGGATGGTGAACCCCAAGGGGTTCACCCGGCTGTGATTCTCTCTGTAAGTTTCCTGCAGCCTGGCGAAGAATCTGGTGAACCCCATGGGGTTCACCTGGCCGTATTTTTGAGGCTAACTCTATTTAAGCCCAAATTTGACGTGTGACTTCGTCTTCACACGAGAAATCGTCCCATGGCCTCAGAATCTTCAAAATATGTCAAAAAAAGGGTGTTTTTATCTGACATTGCATAAAAGTACCAAAAAGTAAAGATTCCAAAGATATGAAGGAAATAAGGCTATAATGAGTATAAAAGTGTTAAAATAAGCCTAGATTTGACATGAAATACAACGAAAAAACACTACCAAAATGCAATACATTACCAATGGGGTTGGCTTTTCTTCCTATTATACCCTTTTGGGTTCTTATCCCTTCATGACAACTTGTTTTTGGGCCTCATTGAATAATGAGCTATTCCAAACTTCATTACATGGGTTGATTAAGCTATTGGATCCAATCCAATGCAACCCTAAGTCAAATGTGACCAAACGTAGTCAAATTCGGGTCAACCTGCTAAAAATGAAGTTTGGCTCCAATGACTCTCTTCCATCTCATCAAGCCCATTAGCGCTGATGAAATCTCCCAAATAGATCTGAGCTATCCATTAACTCGATCATAAGGCTTCCTAATCAATACGAGAACTCGAGTATCAAGGTGTGCGACCGTGTAGGTTCCTCTGACGTTGGCAGTACTGACCTAAAGTCACCACCATCAGTGAGTGGCACCTAGCAGTGCATCGCTGCTACCCAAGTCATTGGAATGAATATTGACATCAACATCCCATCATCGCAACTAGGTATAGATACATTATAGTCCATTTGCCAAGCTGATATCCGATTGGACAAGTGTGTCATCACTTATTTTGACCCAATCTCATGGATATGACTAAATCAGGTTCTAACCTAAGTATGGTCATACACTTTTAGTCATAGAACCATAGAGGAGCTCCATGGATATCATGCTTCCCTTAGGAAGTGGCAAACCTATGTCTGTATATTGATCTTCTCATATGGGTCGTGACATACTCAATGACAACCGTTATAACCTCCCAACTACGGCGATGTGTTATGTTGTATCAAAGCGTTTCCCTTACCATATAGAAGAGTCAATGACCTCAAGTCTAAGGATTAATGCATCTCCTATCACTTGTGAGGATAACTCATGACACCAAGTCATTGCCTTATAACGGGTCGATCCAGCATATCTACCACTGATATATCCATATGTATGCGTTAGCACCTTGTACCCAACCAGCTCATATACCAGTCTCACAAGTGCCATAGCTGTCCCATATCTACTATGGTACATTGACTAGGTATAATCATTTTGAGCACAGATCCAATCTATCTCTAGGGATATTATCTTGTAAGTACACAATCGCAAAAGTAAACAGACAATGATAACGATAATGCCAGAATGATATATATGAAATATCAGAGTCAAGCAGTACAAAGATAGATTAATACTAGGTCTCAGAGCATACACACCAACAGGGGAGACGTTGGTCGACTAGTTGACGCTCCACGTTCGTCCAATACAACCGAGCGGAGCCGGTGAGTAAAAGACGAATGTAGCTGACCTTAAGGTGTTCGAACATGGCGCTCCACTCGAAATAATTATCGATAGCTGCGGCCCAATCAAGGAAGTCGTGAGGGTGTAGGCTGCCGTAAAAGATCAGTGGGTCAACGCGCGTGAGCTGGCAGATCTCGTCATCCTCGTGGCTACGCGGAACAGAGCGACGTGGGGGAGGGATCCTCAGCCCATGTGGACTTATCAACAAAAGGGTCCAACCGAGGGGACTTATTGGCTTGCATCCGAAGCGGAGCCAACGGAGGAGGAACGCAAAGTGAGGGTCGGCCCTCGGCGGGCTTAGACAGGAGTTCTACCATGCGGTTCATGAGGACCTAGACTAAAGTCATGAGGCGCTGAAGCACGACTTCCATCGCTTCGAAGCGTAGGGACAGTGACTCTACTGACTCTACTCTAGATAGAGTACCTTCTTCATTTGTTGCGGGCACCAGAGGGGTGGGGTTCTAGTAAGGGACTCCTAATCTAGTGGTTATGATGTAGGGGATGCAGAATATATTGTAAAATAAATCCGAGAAAGCCGATATGGAATGCAGTGGAGAGACCGGCAGCGCTAGACAAGAGTTAGCTCCAACTTGCCTTTGGTACCAAAATTGATGCTGCAGAACTGTAGGAGAGGTTGTCCTTAAAACCGTACTCTAGGGTGGTGACAACTATGATGCGGAAAGCGTGAGAGGGTCTGGAGACAAGGGAAAAATAGAAACACGTCGGAGGGAAACCCGAGAGAAACCCGATGAAATCATGTCACGTAGAATCGACTTGAGCAATACCTGCGCGTCGGGAAACCAAAAACATGAAGCTAAACTCAAATACGTACCTTACTCGTAGAGCCAATTTTTGTTAGCACGCGTGCGCTGTCGGGATTCCTTTACGGGGCAGCGAAAAGAGAGGCGTCTGCTTGTCTAAGGCCGGGAAGAAAGCTGGCGCCGGATGGCTAGGTGGCACTAGTGTTGGGCGCACCAGGGCTGTCGGGGGAGGTGCTAGGCCCACAAGAGAGAAATGTAAAACAAGATGAGGTGCCCGGAGCGCTTCGGAGACGCTTTGGCCCTTTTGATTGAATTAGAAAAGACGTACAGACGGTGGAACAAGGGAACCCACAGGTGAGTCCCTCAGAGCTCATTGGACCTAGGCCTTGCACAGGGAAGGCAACTACTATAGCAAAACTGAAAAACTAAGGAAGCCCTTAGCCCTCTTTTATAGATCAAGAGGGAGGGAGCAGCACATGACAAACACATGGGAGTTGTTGGAGAAGCCAACAAACTCATAACTTCCTAAAAGAGGGTCAAGATGTCCTCTAACAACCAAAAAAGTAACTAACAACTACTTGCAGGAGAGGAATCCGGTGGGCAGCTGGCGCATATCTCACCTGGTTGGGCTGTGACCGTGCTAACACACAGGTTAGACCATTTCCGAATATGCTGCCATGAAGTAATAGAACTTACTGATCGTCGGTTGGTTTTGCACGTTGTTGGCTGTGTGCTGGGCAGAGTTGAGGACGCGATTGTGGTAGCGATCGGAAACCGGCTCTTGAGGATGGCTACGTGGGAGGGGAGCCACGTTGATCGAGTGGATGGGCCCCGTCGAAGTGGAGGATGGGCTCAAAATTCCCACATAACGGTCTGGGGGATGAGAGGAATGCTGTGAGCGTCGAACGGTGGACCGAACGGAGCTTTTTTGCACTTCTGTGGGAATTACGGTAGTGCTGTAATTTTCATTACAGGCCGTAATTTCGGGCTAAAAATCGGCAGAAACTTTGGAACTCTAGATAGTAGCTTTTACGGCAGGGCTATAATTTTCATTATGGGCCGTAATTTCGGGCTAAAAATCGGTAGAAACTTTGGAACTCTGGGTAGCAGCTTTTTACGGCAGTGCCGTAATTTTCATTACGGGCCATAATTTCAGGCCAAAAGTCGGCAGAAGCCTCTGTTTGGACTAAAAATTTTTGGATGTCTTCTTCAGGCCCCTACGGGGCCTTCCCAAGTGTCTTTTAGGGGTGTTAAGTCACGCCCATAAGCTTCGATGACTCCGTCAGCTGGGTTGCCATGGAGATAATGTATCTAGAATTACATTCTGAATCAAAATGTCTAAATTTATTATAGGCATAACACTGGACATGAGACTTGTTATATCTATTCTGAATTTGATATGATCTACCTCAACCTCCTCCTCTTCCTCGTGTTGAGGTAAACTGAGAGGTACCTTCATAATTTTATGTACTTCTTCCTCTTTTAGGACTTTGACCTTGTCCTCTTCCACGACCTTGGCTTGCATACTTGATATTATCTCTTTTTTTTTACTTAAGAACTTACTCCAATGGTTCTATCTTTCTTCCGTTCAGTTTCTCTTCTTGTGCTTCTTGAGAAGCTGATGGTTTTTCTAGAGTTATTTCTTCTATGTCCTTTGACTCTTCAATGACAGTCAATATATAGTTAAAATTTTCAGTTGGTGGTTTCAGTATCTTTTCAATCACTTTTACATCTGAAATATTGTCATCTAATCTTCTTATCTGATTGACAGTTGATGCAACCCATGAAATGTAATCTGAAACCTTTTTAAACATTTATTATGATAGCTTCAAACTCTCCTCTTAAATTCTGAAGGCGAACTCTTTTGGCCTTCATATTTCCTTTGCAAGCAACTTGCATATCCCATACTTGCTTAGATGTAGTTGCATTAAAAATTTTCTCAAATGTGGATTCATCTAGAGCTTGATGAATCAAAGACATTAGAAATTTTCTTTCTCAACTCTCTTTGAGCTTGAGTGAGATTACTTGAATCACTTGGAATTTTAATTTTATTTTCAACAATATCTCAAACATCATGTGCACCTAATAGTGTCTTCATTCTGATACACCAATTATCAAATTTCTCACTTGAGAATTTAGGGACTTGAAATTGGCTCATATTGTTATTGGCTATTTTTAAAATTTTATCTTCAGCAAATTTAATCTTTCCTTCAATGGATTAGGTTTAATACAAGATCAAGCTTTGCTAACTCGGCCTGGCCCAAATATGAGGTTCAATTAGTTGAACGGATCAAATTGATTTGGTAAAAATAAATCGGTCAAAATTTGATCGTGCTTGGTTCAGCAGCGTGCAAGCGGCTAACCTAGCCGCTCTGTTCTTCTCGACGTCGAAGGCTTTGGCAGGTGGCTTCTACGGACGAGGCTCCGGCAAACAGCGAGCGTTCAGCGTCGGGGCTTCGGCCGTCGCCGGATAATCAGCAGGCGGTTGACCTAGGCGCTTTCTCCTTCTCTAGTCGCACGAGCGTAGGATTTGGCGGACGCAACTGCTTCGTCCGCGAGTGTCTTCCTCAATAGTTGCCTGAGTAGCGAATCAAAGGTGCGAGCTGTAAGTAGAGAATGTCAGCGGGCGGCAAAAACGAATGATAGTCTAGTGAATCGTTAATGTGTAGCAGTGTTCTAGTCTGCTAGACTTACCGTCGGTGAAGACGCTGACGGATCTGACGGGCAAACGAGCACCTCTGGTTTCGGAAAGCAAGCAATGGCCAACGGATGAAAGACGAACCTCTGTCGGCGACAGGTTCGTGGAGTCCGGTGAAAGAGCCGAACCAGATGTGGAAGGCGACTGCGGGCGATGTTCGGTAAGGTAGCTGCCTTGGAGACAGAGTCTTCATTCGTCAAGCAGGCGTTTCGGAGCAGTGATCAAAGTGAAATGAGCGATTTCTGGCACGGGCAATCAAAATCACCGAGACGAGAATGCTGAAAACAGCAGAAATCTTTTGATGGTGAGACAAGCAATCTCTTCTTTCACCGAGCAACACGTGCAATCTTAGCACAGTTCTAAAAAATTAGAACAATGGCATAAAATACTGAGCAAGCGTTTTCAAATTTCAATCCCTAGTTACAAAGAATGTCATCGGGTCTAGGCAAATAACAACATAAAGCGTCAAATAAGCTTCTTCAAACTTCAATTCCTAGCTACAAAGAGCATCACCTAGTCTATCCTAAGAAATTTTCAACCTCGCTCTGATACCACTTTTAGCAACGGAAGGCGGCGACAGCACTTTGCTTGAAGTAGAGAAACACCAAGAACACTAAGGGTCAGTTTGGAATTGCAATGTAGGTCATGCAGCTATAGATTGGAAAAGCAATACTGTTTGCTGTACTGTAAGATTAATATCAATACTATTTAGCTGTAAATTACTGTAGATTACTTTTGAAAAAAAACACTATAAAATATAATTAAATAAAATTATATAAAAAATTAAAAACAATGATAAGCAAACAAAGTATGATAAATTTCTAAATTCCAAAATTTTATATCATATTTTTTATATAAAAATACAATCACAAATTTTTAAAAATTTAAAATTTTACACTATATATTATATATTTATATATTTTTATTTATTTGTGTATATATATATATTTATATATTTATATATTTATATATTTATATATTTTTATTTATTTGTATACATATATTTATATTAAAATAAATATTTATATTTTTATATTAAAACAAATATATAAATGTATAAATATTAGACTTTATAAAGTTTAAGTATTAAATTATATATTTCTTATTTATTGATAAGTTATACTAACAGAGTGTAATGGTAGATTGAAGTTAAATTATATATTACACTGAGCAAGTTAAATTATATATTTTTACACTGTGTTCGCTGCTTTGTGGTGGTCCTATGGGGTATGCGTGGAGGTGGAACCACCTAATTTTCAGCCGGTAGCACTAAGTCACTTTTTCCACCTACGGCTCCCTACCTACACTCCTAAACGGAGCCCAAGCATAGAGAAGAATCACAAATATTATTGTTATAAATAAAATAGAGAATTACATAGTGTATTTAAAGAAAAAACTAATTTAATCTAGATTGGTAACTTGTCTATCAAATATGGACTAATCAATCTACATAGTAGCTAATCCTCTAATAAGATAAACTCTAATCAATATTACAAAGATATGATATGGAGTGTTTACTAATTTTAACAGAAAAAACATTTCACTCACGCTTTATAAAGTAATTACCATCCACAAGTACTAGTCAAGATGTTTTAGAAGAAAGAAAAGAAAGAAGTGGTGCATACAGCTTGTGGACACCAAATTAAACAAGCCAGTAGTCGGTGCCACTTAATTTGTTGGACATCACTCATTTTCTTTCCTTTCTATCTCTCTCCCTCTCTCTGCGTCGACCAATCAATTAAAGATCAAATGGGACTCAAGAGTGATTGACTCTTCCTCTACGAGCTGCCCTTTAGCATGATCATGTTGGCAGAGGAGTTATTATTTCGAGGCCATCTCCTAGCCTCTTGCCTACCTAAAACTGCCTACAAAGGTAGGAGCCAAGAAATCAGTAGGGATATCGTTGGCAACAGCAAACGTGCTCGACACTGGAACCAGGCACAGCCCTCGGCTTTTGAGATCCTGCTCTTGTCCTTGAGAATTCTTTGGTCTATCCAAGTTCTACATTAATTATGGCCCAAAGCCACGCAGTAAATCCCAGATCTCTTCCAATATACGGTAAAGAGATACAAACACAATTGATTCATCACATGAAAGCTAAAACTTACTTGAGGCATTTGTTGGCCAGACTTGAGATAAGGTGCACTTGAAACCTGAATAATATACACATGCTGTGTGATTATATTGGACCCAACTAGGCATACATAGATCGATGAACAATTTTCTCACTTACACGAACTTGGTCATGAAGGAACTTGATGTATTCGATAGCCTCATGGAGTACTGAAGCAGTATCAGTCTGTAAATTAATTACAAGGTCTGGTTTAATGAGGTATATTTACAGGAGGTTGGATCTGAATTGAAGCCAAGTTCAGGTAGCAAGCTGAACACTAGTAAGCTTCATACCTTTCCAAAAGGTGAAACCAGCTGTTGAAGTGCAGTGATTCTATCTCCAAGTTTCTCTTTCCTCACCTGGATGTGAACAATATATAATTCGCGATATCTATCACCACCAAATTATATAATTACATGACTTAAATGAACAAAAAGAGAAATATAGAGAACGCACTGCAGCTTGTGCTATTAAATTGGAATAATCTCTGAGAATGGAAACAATATATTACCATACCTTAAACGTCGGTAACGACGTCGATGCTCCTAATCTAGGTTTTTTGTTTGCCGGTCCACTGCCAGTTTTCGTCTCCACGACTGAGAAACTAGTACCAAGTCCAGAACTCGCCTGCGTATATATACGTATTGGCAAATAATTAAACACCCTTGATATTTCTTGTCGAAGAATGAGGCCTCAGAATTACAAGACTTGTATGCACCTCCCTCACCTTGGAAATGACAAGGTTATTACAAGAACCTTGATTCTCATCCTGGAGTAATTGTTGCCAAGGTCTCCCATGTTGCAAGTTTGAGCGTGCTTCTGTTGCACTTGTAGCTGGAGATGCTAAGCCTTTCGCCAACTGCGGCAGTGATTCATACAAAACTTCACGATTGTAGTTTAATGGATAATTATATTTCATGTTATTGATCGGCTCGGAAAGTCTTTGCTGCAACAGTGCCGATGCAGAAATGAGTGGCACGCTGTTGATCGCGTTGGAGCTCCAGCCATGGATATTGTCGTGCAACAAGTTCGATCGATTCATGTCCTTCAGTTGACTCAAGGATGAATCTTCTTGGAACAAGACTTGAAAACTGTTTTCAGCTCGCAATCCAGTATTACTGCTAGTGCTACATAGTTAGTCGATTATGTAACAGCTTTCGATATTATGATAATAAATATACATACACTTGCAAGAAATTAGTTTGAGTATTCCACTCGGTGGAAGGCGAAGAGACGCCAAAATCCAACGCCTGTGGAGCCGCGTCGATGAGCAACATTGGAGGAGCCGACACATGAGGGTTTTGAATTTCTTGGAAGGTTACCGAGCTGTTAGACATGGATATCGGCGACTCGTCGCATGAGCTGGACTTTGCGTCGAACAACTCGCCGGTGTTCGCCCAGTGGGAACCCCCGGCGATGCTGTGAGACTGATCAGCGTGCTCCGGCTTCGAGCACGATGTTGAGGTAGACATGGTCTTGCCGACGTCGAAGCTGGCAGCGCCGGACCTCGCGGTACTCCACCAACTCTGGTTCGCCATGGATAATGATGGATCGAATCGATCGATCTCAGTGGATCTTCTCCTCTGATATAATGATGCGTGAGTTAATTAGGCTAGCTGCAGTCCTCGACTCCTTTCGTTTGCAAGTTTGCCATGTTGCCTGCCACTGATATAAAGCTTTAATTTGGTGGTGTGCTTGTGGAGCCTATTGGAATGTAGAGCCAACAGAAGCGTGGATGAGCAAGTATAATTATTTCTTTGACGATTTTACAGGGATGACCCAATCATTTATTTGTATTCACAGAGTAGAATCCTTACTTTCCTCTGGAGGACGAGTAAACACAAGAAAACATGAAGATATCAAGTACCCCCTCTTGCGTCTGAGCCAATCGGTTCGCGTGGGACGGCCCGACGACGCTGACGTCGCTAGTGCCGACCGAGCGCTGCAAGGTCAACGCGGGACCCACCGTAGCGCACGCTTGCCGGCGAATCCGGGCTGCTACGAGTCAAAAGGCCGAAAACGATAGCCTCCCTGCAACAATATTCACAATCCTCGACTCGCATCCAAATTCCAAACCGTGTCGTGTCGCAAACGATACAACGTATCGTGCCGACAAGAATTTTGACCACAGGAACCCGAATCTGCATGCGTCCCGGCTCACCGTTCATTTTAGCAGAGATGGTAAATCATAACTGCAGAAAGTCGCGCCGTTGACTAACGAAGCACACGAGCTATGGAGAGTACGATTTCATAGTTGGATTCAGATTTCGTGCCGCTCTATGACGCTTTTGGAGGAAGGAGGTATCAATTAACGAAAATAATTGGGTGAGCCGATAAGATCAGGCCGAGTAGGCACGAAAAATTCAACTTTAAAATAAGGATGGAATAATTTATAGTCGTTATTGCAGTCCTTAAAACATGAAATGAGCCATAAGCTATAGCATTGCTAACTAAAGTGAAGAAAAACACACTTCTGCCCAGCTTCACACGAAGTCGTCATAGCTTCTTCACATGATTACTTAACATTCACGGGGCATTCTTGTTTTCTAGGCATCCACTATGGCCTGTTTGGCCTCGCTTCGAAACTGATTTTAATCAGCTTTTAAATAGAAAGTAATTAGAAAAATAGTTTGGTAATTAAAAACAGAAGCAGAAAAAATAGCAAAAAATAAAAATTGTGAAAGCTACAATTTGATGCTTTTATAGCTTTTGCTTTTCTAAAAAAATAATTTACATAATTCTATTTAAAATTTTAAGTATTATTATTTTAAATAATTTAAAATTTTAACACTAAAGGAAAATAAAATATATTATTATTTTAAATAATTTTAAAAAATATATTTATTTATTATTTTAAATTTTGACAGTAGTTAAAAAGCTATTAACCAAACATCTTATAAATTTTAAAAGTGCAGCATAGTACAATACAGTGCAGTTTAGAACAGTTATAAAGCTATTAACAGCGGGGCCAAACAGACCCTATGCCTAGTGATGCAGGCGCAAACGGACCCATGAACACACTTGAGGGCGGCCTAATCCCTCCAAAAGACACTTGGGGAGACTCCCCAGGACCCCAGGAATTTTTTCTGGAATTTTCACCTCAGTTAGAGTTCCCCAGACCCCGACACAGCCAGGTCGTGCGCTCCGTCACGGTCGTGACACGATCGCCCGAAGACGCGAACGCCAAACATGACCGTGCTCCTGATCACGGGCAAGCCGTGCCCGATTCTGTGGATTTCAGCAACGCCAAGCACGGGTGTGATTCCAAGCACGGGCAGGCCGTGCTCGACTCTGTGGATTTCGACAACGCCAAGCACGAGCGTGATTCCAAGCACGGGCAGGCTGTGCTCGACTCTGTGGATTTCGAAAATGCCAAGCACGGGCGTGATCCCAAGCACGGGCAGGCCGTGCTCGATTCTGTGGATCGCGTCGACTCTGAACACGGTCGTGATCACTATCACGACCAGGCTGTGTTCGACCCTGAAGGCACTTTGCAGCCCCGATGACCCCTCTTCGATGTGCACCGCCCCCCGCCCCCCACCATGTTGCTCCACCCCATGATGACCCAAAGGAGCCCAACAAGGTGGAAATCCGGTGATCCCAACGCCAAAGTAAACCCCCGGATCATTTCTTGGGCGTCATTAGCCCTCATTCCATCCATATCGAAGTGGCGCAGCCCAAGGGCACTACAAGCCGACCCCCTGAAGATCCAACCCCAGGTGGGCCGCGTAATCTGATTAGCAACACGGCCCAAGAACGAGCCGTGACGGTGGTGACCCAGCCCACAACATCGAAGTTTTGCTGTTTTGTTGCCGTATGCTCGGAGCGCGTCTAAATTGCCCTTGTACAAGGACGTAGAATCACGCGACCAGCTTCGGAGAATATTAGGTAGTTGTTATTCCTTGTCTTGTAGTTGCATCTTGACCACTTTTGTGGCCTGCAAGAGTTGGTAGGTGGTTAGAGATGAGTGTCTCTTGTGTATTTTGTTTGTTCCCTCCCCTCTTATTCTATAAAAGAGGAGGTAGGGCTAAGTGTTAAGTAGTTCTCTTTGGTGTTTGAGAGATCTCCTGGTGAGCTGAGAGTCGCCAGTGGTTGTGAAGACAAACCGGAGTCTTGCCTTCGTCGTGTTCGGGTCAAAGACGTCTCTTCAATTCCAAGTTGTCCCGCTTTCGGTTTGAAGTAAATCCCACCTTTCCGGTGGGTCAGGTTCGCCTGTTTGTCATTCTCTTGCACGTTTCTTTGTTGCGATTTTTCTCCTTTCTCCTTCACCCACGACTATCCATCCATCGGAGGCATGGCATCTCTTGTCTTAGTTTGTTTCAGCTGCGTAGGCGCGCGAGCTGAACCCCGCACAACCGCAATTCCCCAACACCGGCTAAGCTTAAAACGCGCTAAGAGAGCTATAGGAATTCACTAAATTTGCTACGAGATTAGTGCGCTGTATTATTTAGTTGGGTGCCGTTCTCTTCATTCGCATTCGTGTTGCCCTAATCGAACTCGTCGCTATCTTCGTCGTGTTTTCTACCGGCTTCCCTGCACCTTTCCGACGCGTTATCTCTTCCCTCGTCCCACGACCCTCGCCCGTTTTATCGAGCATTGTGTAAAACCCTAGAGTACGGCTTAAGGACCTCCACACCTATTAGTTGCTATATCAATTCGGAAGAGGCTAACACCCGGTTAGAGTCTATGGTTACGCTTGCGCGGATCGATGCGAAGCTTGATGCGCTGTTGCGTGAGTGGACGCTCAACAAGCAAGCACACATGCCATAGTCCAGCAGATTTTGGTTGGGATCCAACACCTTATTCGTCAACCCGGGTCCGCGGAGCATGGTCGCCCGAACTCAGTTAACCCTCCGGCGTCTGCGAACCCAGCCCCCACTAGAGAGTTGCCCCCGATGGCCGCGCCCACACGGCGGCGTGCCCACGAGGATGAATGGGGTCACTCGCGACCTCATGAGGTCCCTAGGAACCCAAGTTACGGTGATGACCCCCTCGATGAGGACAATGTTTGCGTCGCACAAGGGCCCTAGCCTGGTTGCCGTTTTGGCCACGCTTGGGCTACACCTCAAACCCCAGCCCATACCTGTGTTGAGCGCCGTCGGGTGGACGATGATTTTCGTCGTTTCATTCATAACACCCCCGAACCATTCACAGGTGGTCTTGACCCCACACAGTTCTTAGAGGGTCGCGTCCGTTGACGCGTATTTTGATCTTAGCGATTGGCGCCCGCACTCGTGGGTTCGGTATGTGTGCACCTTACTTGAGGGGCCTGCACGTTTGCAATGGGAAAACGTGGAGCGCCAAAACGCACAGCAGGTTCTTCCCCCGATCACTAAGTGGGCGGAGATGCGGTATCGCCTCCGTGAGCGTTATGTACCCCCTTCGTATAGGCAGCACCTTCTTGATCGGTATAGTAGCCTAGACTAAGGGTCAGGTACTGTCGAGGAGTACCGACTCACCTTCGAGACGTTGCAACTTTGTTGCAATTTGCAGGAGGACCCCGAGTTAGTTTTGTCAAAATTCAAGAATGGGCTCCGTGCGGATATCCGCCGAGCCTTACCCGCTTATGGATCGGAGACCCTTGACCAGACTTTTCAGCGCGCTTGAGACATCGAGCGAGACCTTCGCGTCGCTGCAAGGCGCAATGACCTTGGCCCCCATAGGCGTCCTCATGCGGGCGGTCCCCCGCAACCCCACCCGCGACTTGAGTGTCCGGAGCCTCATCCGGACCCGCCACCCACACCCCCGACCCTTCAGCCCCTTAGACACCCACCCCCTAAGGCTTCGCCTTCTCGGCCCACTTGGGAGGAGAAGGGCAAGACCCCAACGGTTGGAGCCTCTGGCCGTTTTACCTGCTACAACTATTTGCAGCCGGGTCACATGTCGCATGAATGTCCCAAGAAGCCCGCTCGAGCTGAGACAAGTCCGGCTCACGTCGCCACCATAACCCCCGCTGAGCACAATGTTGAGGCAGAGTGTTACACTAGTGGCGAGGAGTCGGGTCCGTCCACACTTGTCGTTCTTTGAAACCTTGTGCAGCCTGCACCTATCGAGGATTGGAGGCGCTCGGGCATTTTCACGACTTACATTA
Organism: Costus lasius; assembly: GCA_027563935.2. Classification (NCBI taxonomy): domain Eukaryota; kingdom Viridiplantae; phylum Streptophyta; class Magnoliopsida; order Zingiberales; family Costaceae; genus Costus; species Costus lasius. The sequence goes on along the minus strand of CM050450.1, from coordinate 86,909,864 downwards.
AGTGCAATGAGCACTCGTGTAAAATCGTCATTGACGGTGGTAGTAGCCTAAACGTGGTCTCTCGAACCGCGGTCACGCGTTTCGGCCTTCCCCTAGAACCCCACCCAAGACCTTACTCTATCGCCTGGGTCGATACCATGAGCCTTCCGGTCACCCACCAATGTCAGGTTCGCATCGCATTTGGGAACTATCGTGAGAAGGTGTTGTGCGACGTTGCGACTATGAATGTCACCCACGTCCTCCTTGGCTGCCCGTGGTTGTACGATAGAGATGTAGTCCACTATTGCCGGTCGAACACTTATGTGTTCGACCACGATGAGCAGAAGATCCGCCTGATCCCAGCTCCGCCTAAGGAGGTTCGTGCATCCACCTCCAAGGGCCTGATTACGCCCTCAGCACCTGCCCCTCTGCCTTCCCCCATGGTCTCCCTCATGCGCACCCCCGCATTGGTTCGCGAGGCTCATGCAGCCAAGACCTTCTACGCGCTCATGGTGCGTGAAGTACAGGACCCTGTCCCTTGCCCTAATCTGGCACCTCCTGTTGAGGTGTCCGCCCTCCTTGCCGAGTTTAGTGATATCAGCCCCGAGGATTTGCCTCATGGCCTTCTCCCGGAAAGGGAAATTCAACACGCGATTGACCTCCTCCCGGGAGTACCCCTCCCTAACCTGCCCCATCATCGCCTTAACCTTGTGGAACACGCTGAGTTAGAGCGTCACGTTGATGATCTCCTCACTAAGGGGTACATCCGCGAGAGTCTCAGCCCTTGCGCCAATCCCGCGCTCCTCACACCCAAAACGGACGGGTCGTGGCTCATGTGTGTCGATAGCCGTGCTATCAATCAGATCACTGTCAAGTATCGGTTTCCCATTCCTCGGCTTGACGACATGCTGAATTTGATATCCGGTGCGTCATGGTTTTCCAAGCTCGACCTCCGAAGCGGATATCACCAAGTCCGCATTCGCGAGGGTGACGAGTGGAAGATGACGTTTAAGACCAAGGATGGTCTTTACGAATGGCTTGTCATGCCATCGGGGTTGTCCAATGCCCCATCTACATTCATGCGGTTGATGAGTCAGGTCCTCAGGCCACACATGGGCAAGTTTTTGGTCGTCTACTTCGACGACATTCTGATCTTTAGTCGGACCCGTGATGAACACTTGGAGCATCTTTGCTCCACTTTTGACCTACTGCGCAAGGAACGGCTCTTCCTTAACACGAAGAAGTGTGCCTTCCTGACCAATAGCGTGTATTTCCTTGGATACATTGTGTTCGACCAAGGTCTGTCTGTTGACCCTGCGAAAGTTGAGGCCATCCGGCATTGGCCCGAGCCTCGCACCGTGACTGAGGTCCGTAGTTTCTTGGGTCTTGCCGGGTTTTACCGCAGGTTCATCCGTGAGTTTAGCACCATTGCCACCCCCTTAACCCAGTGCCTCTCTAAAGACGACTTTGAGTGGACCCCTGCCACTCAACAGACTTTTGACGCGCTTAAGGACGCCCTGACCACTGCTCCTGTCTTGTGTCTCCCTGATTTCTCGAAAGTCTTCGAGGTAGCGTGCGATGCCTCCGGGTCCGGCATCGGAGGATCCCTTAGTAAAGAAGGCCATCCCGTGGCCTTCTTTAGCTAAAAACTGAACGCGGTTCGACAGCGTTACTCCACGTACGACAAGGAGTTCTACGCGATCGTTCAGTCCCTCCGGCAGTGGAGGTATTACCTCCTCCACTGCGAGTTCGTGTTGTACAGCGACCATCAGGCCCTCTCCTTCCTTAATGCCCAAAAGAAATTAGGCGCCCATCATGCTAAGTGGGTCGAGCACCTATTGTAGTATTCCTTCGTGATCAATCACAGGGCAGGTAAGGAAAACGTCGTCGCAGATGCCTTGAGTCGTGTCCGGACCCTCTTATGCGTGATGCGCACTCGCGTCAATACCTTTGACCATATCAAAGAAGAGTACGCCACTTGCTCTGATTTTGGCGCCATCTACGCCACCTTGACGGAGTCCACCGACCCCGACTCTCTCTACCAATTGTGCGAGGGTTACCTCTTCTTGGGGAATCGGTTGTGCATTCCCTGTTCTTCGCTTGGAGATCATCTTTTGCTCGAGCTTCATGCAGGTGGCGTCGCCGGCCATCATGGTCTCAACAAGACCCTTGAGATGGCGGAGGAACACCTTGTTTGGCCTTCCCTCCGTAAGGATGTTGAGCGCATTGTTCGCCATTGCAGTACGTGTCAGTTGTCCTAGCCCCGCCCTTCGAACATGGGTCTCTACACCCCTTTGCCAGTGGCCAGCGGCCCGTGGCGCGACTTGAGCATGGACTTTATCCTTGGGTTGCCTCGAACCGCCTCCATCTTCGATTCGATCTACGTCGTTGTTGATTGGTTTTCGAAGATGGCCCATTTTATCCCTAGTTCGCGCACAGCGGACGCTTCCCACGTCGCATATCTTTTTGTCCGAGAGATCGTGCGTCTCCATGGCCTTCCCTCCACCATTGTGTCCGACCGTGATACGCGTTTTGTGAGCCACTTCTGGCGCTCATTGTGGGTCCTCTTGGGTACCACTCTGAAATTCTCTATGGCCTATCATCCCCAAACCGATGGGCAAACCAAGGTCGTTAACTGTAGTTTGGGCAATCTTCTCCGTTGTCTCATCGGGGACCATCCGAGGTCATGGGATTCCATCCTACCCATGGTCGAGTTCGCGTACAATAGTGCTTCAATAGGTTTACGGGTCTCAGCCCCTTCCAGATCGTTTCGGGCCATCAACCGCGTAAACCTATAGACCTACATGACCTTCCCATGGAGTATCACCTCTCCCCGCATGCATATTCCTTTGCTCAGCATATTGCTAGTCTACATGATGAGGTCCGGCGTCGTATCTTTTCGGGCAACATTCATAATGCAATGAAGGCCAACGAGCATCGTTGGCCACGTCATTTCTCTGTAGGTGAGCTGGTGAGGGTGCGTATCCACCCCGAGCATCTACCCAATAGGGTGCATTTTAAGCTTCAGCCGCGTTACATGGGACCTTATGCGGTGATGCGGTGGATCGGCTCCAACGCCTATGTTCTGGACTTGCCCGAGGACATGGGGATCCACCCCGCCTTCAACGTGGTGGACCTCCTCCCCTTCTACGGCCCTTTGGAGGGCCCATCTGACGCCGACAACCCGCTCCCTCCTAGTTCTCTAGAGGAGAACTCATCAAATCACGCAGCGAAAGCTGATGCTGGCGCAAATGGGCCCATGAACACACTTGAGGGCGGCCTAATCCCTCCAAAAGACACTTGGGTAGACTCCCCAGGACCCCAGGAATTTTCCCCATAATTTTCACCTCAGTCAGAGCTCCCCAGAACCCGACACGGCCAGGCTATGCGCCCCATCACGGCCGTGACACGATCGCCCGAAGACGCGAACGCCAAACACAGCCATGCTCCTGATCACGGGCAAGCCGTGCTCGATGCTGTGGATTTTGGCAATGCCAAGCATGGGTGTGATTCCAAGCACGGGCAGGCCATGCTCGACTCTGTGGATTTCGACAACGCCAAGCACGTGCGGGATTCCAAGCACGGGCAGGCCGTGCTCGACTCTGTGGATTTCGACAATGCCAAGCACGGGTGTGATTCCAAGCACGGGCAGGCCGTGCTCGATTCTGTGGATCGCGTCGACTCTGAACACCGCCGTGTTCGACCCTGAAGGCACTTTGCAGCCCCGACGACCCCACTTCGATGTGCACCGCCCCCCTACCATGTTGCTCCACCCCATGACGACCCAAAGGAGCCCATCAAGGTGGAAATTCGGCGATCCCAATGCCAAGTAAGCCCCCGGACCGTTTCTTGGGCGTCATTAGCCCTCTTTCCATCCATACCGAAGTGGCACAGCCCAAGGGCACAACAAGCCGACCCCCTGAAGATCCAACCTCAGGTGGGCCACGTAATCTGATTAGCAACACGGCCCAAGAACGAGCCGCGACGGTGGTGACCCAGCCCACAACATCGAAGTTCTACTATTTTGTTGCCGTATGCTCAAATCGCGTCTAAACCGCCCCCGTATAAGGACGCAGAATCATGCGACCAGCTTCGGAGAATATTAGGTAGTTGTTATTCCTTGTCTTATAGTTGCTGCTTGACCACTTTTGTGGCCTGCAAGAGTTGGTAGGTGGTTAGAGATGTGTGTCTCTTGTGTATTTTGTTTGTTCCCTCCCCTCTTATTCTATAAAAGAGGAGGTAGGGCTAAGTGTTAAGTAGTTCTCTTTGGTGTTTGAGATATCTCCTAGTGAGCTGAGAGTCGCCAGCGGTTGTGAAGACAAGCTGGAGTCTTGCCTTCGTCGTGTTCGGGTCGAAGACGTCTCTTCGATTCCAAGTTGTCCCGCTTTCGGTTTGAAGTAAATCCCACCTTTCCGGTGGGTCAGGTTAGCTTGTTTGTCATTCTCCTGCACGTTTCTTTGCTACGATTTTTCTCCTTTCTCCTTCACCCACGGATGTCCATCCATCGGAGGCGTGGCATCTCTTGTCTTGGTTTGTTTCAGCTGCGTAGGCATGCGAGCTGAACCCCGCACAACCGCAATTCCCCAACGCCGGCTATGCTTAAAACGCGCTAAGAGAGCTGCAGGAATTCGCTAAATTTGCTACGAGGTTAGTGCGCTGTATTATTTAGTTGGGTGCCGTTCTCTTCATTCACATTCGTGTTGTCCTAATCGAACTCGTCGCTATCTTCGTCGTGTTTTCTACCGGCTTCCCTGCACCTTTCCGACGCGTTTTCTCTTCCCTCATCTCATGACCCTCTCCCATTTTATCGAGCATTGTGTAAAACCCTAGAGTACGGCTTAAGGACCTCCACACCTATTAGTTGCTACATCACCTAACCATCATCGGCAGGGTCTTGCTAGATATATTACAAGTATCAAAAAGCACTCCATCAGAGTACGAATCTTGATGTAGTCTAAATGCAACGACTACGTCCATCTCCATCATGTTACTACTCTTCTTCCGTCGCTGTTTGTGTCTGTTCCCTCCCAAATTTTCGAGCACATTTTCTCCCTACTCTGGTACCTCCTCGTCGACAATGCTTCCTCGAGCTCTTCTCCCCGCCAAGCTTCCTCGTTGTCTCTCTGCCGCCGAAGGTCTTCTCCATTGCAAGCTAGCCCTTTTCAACCTTCTGTACTCTACTTGTCATCTCTGAGCCCTTCTCTTATGGCCACTCAAGCTCTGGGATACCCTGTTTCCTCTCCTAGGAAACCCTACTACCCCTGTCACATTTCTTCTCCTCTCTTCTTCCCTATCGTCTCGGAGCCCTACTGCCACTACTGTTGAAGTTAAGCTTTGAAGTCACCCTACTGCCAATGCTGCTCAAGCGAAGCTCTAGTCATTGTTCCAAAGTAGCATAGGTTGATTGCCGAGTAACCATCTCTATCTCAGATGAAGATGATCTGATATCTTCCCATGGGAACTGTGATTGCATGAAAGATCTTTTATGGTTTATATGCATTATGCATGTGATCTTGCAGGTTTAGAAAACATACATGTTTGAGTGTTCGAGTGGGATATATATATAAATTTATATTTAATTTGAGAATAAGATTTGATTTTACATATTTTTAAAAGTTTTATATTATATTCTTATCTAAAAATAAAAATTATAGATTTCATTAAATGATTTAATATGCATTTAAGAAAGAAGTGTTGAACTAGTATGTATATAGGAATATAAAATAATAAATAATTGTAGTCATTTGTATTAAGCTAATCTTTTAGTCAAATGTGTGTGTTGAACCAAATTGATATTTGTCAGCAATTTTTTTTTGTAAGAACCACTAATTTTTTATGCTTTTAAGTATGAAGGTAAAGGCAATAAGTATTCTTAATTTGTTGAAGGCAAATGGAAAGAATAAAGTGGTGATCACAAAAGTGGTAAGTTTACCAACTAAAATTAGTATACTTATTACAAAAACGTATTATTTTGTACACTAAAAATTATTGATATTTGTAGCCAATGGTCTTGCAACCTGTTGTGATGATCCAAGCAAAAATTGACATTACAAAATGGGACATAAAGTTTGATGAAGATTGCTTTCCACAAACTTTTACCAAATTTCGATCCAAAAATAGCAAGAAACGAGAAAAAAATTGAATAGGTGTTGAACAGGCGGACATCTTCATGGTCGTGCATGGATTCACAATCATGCTTGTGAAGATGTTGACAAAATATGAAAAATGCATTTCTGGACTCTTCACGGCCATGCATAAATGCACGGGCATGCCTGTGAACATTTTGTCAAATTTTGAAGCTCTTGTAAATCTTCATGGCCGTGCATGTCTTCACAGCTTAGGCCGTGAACTCTGTAGAGGGCTCCGGTTTAGCTTAAATTTGGCATGTGACTTCGTTTCATCATAAGGAATCGTTCTATATCTTCAAATCTTCTAAATTCCACCAATTTTAGGGCAAAATCCCTACATTTTAATAAAACCAAGAAAAAGTGAAGATTCTGAAGAATATAAAGTATTTGAGCAAATAAATGTGACAAAGTTATGCAATCTACTCTACAATCACATGAAAACTAAGCCACAATATGCTATATAAATGGGTGTTATCACATACTTTATAAGCATCTGTTAGATAGGCAAAAACCTTAGGCTATCCTATATATTGGTTTATATGCTCTAAGATGTGTATTTAGTACTATGATTTATTTTATAAATGCATTATCATTATTATATTCTTGCTATACCTACATGTTGTATAAGATTACATGATGATGTCTCTGAGTGACCTATGTCTTTCTCAAAGTATCTCTAGTCAAGTGCCTTAATCGATAAAGTATAGCTATGATACATGTGAGACTAGTATGTGAGCTAGTATAATGCTAGACATCAATATAGTCACACAGGTGCATCGGTATTAGATGTACTGGTTTGATCTACTATGAGTATTGACTTGAGTGACAATAAGTCAATATCACTAAGTGAGAAAATATGTAATGATCTTTTGACTTGAGGTAATTATTACTCATATATAGTAAATAATATGCATTAGTATAATCTACCATCTAATCATAATAGGTAGATCATAATAGTTGTCATTGGGTATATCATACACTATATGAGAAGTATGATTAACCAATATTAGGATTTACCCCTTCCTTAAGAAACTGCCCATGAAAGCTATTAAGGAATATATGACCAAATGAATTGGCATAGATTACGACTATAACGAAAATCACGACTATGCTATAAAGTCTACTATGTAGTTCACAAAAATAGTATGAAAAGATTATGGCTGTAATTCCATATTATGGATGTGGCAAAAATCATGGCCCGCTCGTTAAGTCTTCGAATGCACTACCTAATTTGACTGAGAAGACTATGGTTGTGACAAAATTATGAACCACATGTAATCTTATATTATGTTCATGTTGAAAATCATGACCTGCATGTGAAAGTAATTGATGTCTGACCTAGCGTCCTTCGAAAAGATCATAACCATGATGATAATCATGGCTTGCCTGTGATAGCTCCAATAGTCTATTTAGAAGGCCTTACGATGATCGCAACGTTCAAGTTAGCCTCCTACGCGCTGCTAGGGGATAATCAATCCTGCTTTATGATGACAGCAAAATTCATAGTATGTTTTTGTTGGTGTATATGCCCTAGGACCTAGTTTTGGTCAACTTATGTACTACTTGACACTGATATTTATATATCATTCTGGCATTGTCGTTATCATTGTTTGACTACACCTGCGATTGTGTACTTACATGATAATGTCCCTAGAGACAGATTGGATCTGTGCTCGAATTATAATCCCCAGTCGATGTACCTTAGTGGATATGGGACAGCTATGGTACTTGTGAGACTGGTATGTGGGCTGGTTAGGCACGTGGTGCTAACGCAGACACATGGGTATATCATTGGGGATATACTGGATAGACCCGCTATGAGGCTATGACTTGGTGTCATGAGTTATCCTCATAAGTGACAGGAGATGCATTGATCCCTTGACTTGAGGTCATTAATCATTCTATATGGTTAGGGACTTGCTTTGATACAACCTAACACCTTGCCGTAGCTGGGAGGTCATAACGGTTGTTATTGAGCATGTCACGACCCATATGAGAAGATCAATGGACAGACATAGGATTTGCCCCTTCCCTAAGGAAGTATGATATCCATGGAGCTCCTTTATGGTTCTATGACTGAGAGTGTATGGCCATACCCAGGTGAGAACCTGTTTTAGTCATAGCCATGTGATTGGATGAAAACAAGTGGTGACACACTTGTCCAATAGGATATCAGTACGGCAAAGAGACTGTAATGCATCTGTACCTAGTTGCGATGATGGGGATGTCGATGTCGATATCCATTCCAACGACCTGGGTAGCAGCGATGTACTGCTAGGTGCCACACACTGCTTGTGATGACCTTTGGTCAGCACTGCCAGCGTCAGAGGAACCTACAGGGTCGCACACCTTGATACTTGAGTTCTCGTATTGATCGGGAAGCCTTATGATCGAGTTATTGGATAACTCGGATCTAATTGGGAGATTTCATCAGCGCCAGTGGGCCTGATGAGATGGAAGAATGTTATTGGAGCCAAACTTCATTTTTGGCAGGTTGACCCGTATTTGACCATGGTTGGTCACATTTGGATTAGGGTTGCATTGGATTGGAGCCAAGTGCTTAATCAACCTATGCAATGATGTTTGGGCTAGCTCATTATCCAATGAGGCCCAATAACAAGTTCTCATGAAGAGATGAGAGGCTAAAAGGGTATAATGGGGAGAAACATGAACCATTAGGCGCCTAGGGGCATAATGGGGTCATGTTGGCGCCTTTGCTTCATTATGGAAGTAAAGGGCGCCTCCCCCTCTCTTCCTAGGATGGAATGCATGCCTCTATGGCATTGCTTGAGGCGCAAGGCAAGGCCTTGGCGCACAAGGAAAGGCGTGGGAACAAAAGGTAAGGTTGAATGAGAATTATGGAAATGTCTTGGAGACTTTCCTTATCTCAAACCTCCTCATCCTAGCCCTACACTTGTCATGATCCTAGCCATTACCCTAACCGCCTCTTGCCCTATAAATATGACCCTAGTCGCCCCCTCTTGTGTGTAATTAATCCTTGAAGGCGTGAAGACAAGAAGAGGGGCGAGTGCTTGGAGCAAGGGCGCATCTTCCTTCTTCCATAACCGCAAGCCACTTCCTCCTTTCCTCTTGGCGCAAGGAACATTAGTGCTTGGCATTTTTGGATAGTCTTCCTTCTTCTCTTGGCGCATCATCTCTCTTGGTGGCGCAAGTGAAGTAGAGTATCTCCCTAAGGCTTGGATCTTCTTCCCGAGGCTAGCACCGGGCGTGGAAGAAGAGAACTCAAGAGATCCGTGTGTGCGAGACTGCAGAGGGCGAACACTTGGGCGCCTTCATCGACATCGCTCTACATTGCTCTTAAGGTATTTCCTAACTCATCGTGTCGACTCCCTTGTATGCGATCTTCACTGGGTTTTTGGGACTGGCCTGTTTCGTGGACATTCTTCCGCTGCGAAAAATGTATGTCCATAACTCTGAAAATTGTAAAATGTCCCCGGGGTTTCCCAACAGTGGTATTAGAGGGACTTGCAAGACTCGAACGATGTTTTATGCTTTTCTTCCATGCTCACATGCCATATCTCTATTTTCGTAAATAGCATGATGCATGGCAATCGATTTTTCTAAAAGTAGAAAAATTAGGGTTTCTTGTTTCTATCATCCTCTCAATCTCTTTTGGATATTTGGACTATTTTTTTTGTTTGATTTAAAGATCAAAGGCGCACGTAATTTTGTCAAGTAGGACGGGCATTGTGTCTTCGGACTGGCCAAGTCTCTTGATCTAACAAAATTGCTAGCCGAATGGATCTCTGAAATCATCATGAAAAATAAATCGCAATAAACCAAAAGACTTGTGAGAAGAAGATGAGAAAAAGAAACTGGTTTTGTGAAAAAGTAAAATTTCAGATTTTATGTTTTTCATGAGCATGTAGAATTGCATGAGTAAATACCTTGATTGTGCATGGTGTTGTGATCATTAGTCAAGCCCCCCTCTTGCATGCCTGCGATGTATCCTTGTGCGGCCTACGTGCCATCTTTTTCATTATTTTTGTAAAAATTAAGAGGAAGATCAAGGGCTAGGCGCATCCTTCTTGGACCTTGATGCTCGCATCTTGCTTGATGGCGCAAGCATGCAAGGCGGCGCATGCAAGCTGGTGCTTGGTTGCTTGGTGGCGAAAAAGGTCTTGTCCCCTTGCATGGTGGCGCACCTTCCTTGGAGGAAGACCATGGCATTGGCCGAACCTATGGGGAACTTCGAAAGTATTCCTCTACGGTTTGAGAGCTAAACCATGAGAGAAGGACCTTGGAGCCAACCTTGAAGTTCAAGCTAGAGGTCGGCTAGGTTGAAGGGACCCCTTTCAAGAGGGGGGCGAAACCCTAAACATGCGCATATGAAAAACTTTGTGCATGGGCGGAAAATAGGGCATCAAGAATCGTATGCATCATATATGATCAACTTAAATCTGTAGATTGAATCATACCATAGCCATTAGTTCGAATGGTGTCTAGGAAGAAGAGAATCGAGTGCTTCTCCTCCACACGGTGCGCACACAAGGTGATGTAGCCTACTCCTTGTTGATCCTTGTGCTAGCAAGGTTCTCCAAGGGTGCTTGTCGAATGGAAGGAATGAGAGATCTTGCTTGGCGATCTTCTTCTTCTCCTTGGCGACAACCTTCTTCACCACACGAGAAGCCGTCGAGAGGAAGAGGCAAAAGGGGCGAGAATAGCATGAGTGCGTCGAACGTGAGGTGTGGTATCTATTTTGGAAAACGCCTCTTCCAAAAATAGTAAACCTTCACTTCATGCGTTCATGCATTCATGAACCGTGCGCTCACTCAAGGCAAACCGCCCAAAGCGCCATGAAGACTTTGAACCATGCGTTCACCCATGTGAACCGGTTCAAGCCATTCGGTTCAACCCAATTTGGCTCAATAATTTAATCAAACCAAGCCTTTGTCCAGATCACCTTAAACCCTAAGGTTCAGGATCTGACCGCTCATCTCTCGATGCTCTTGATCTCATCGATCTAGCATCAACTCTCTCGATCAAAGCTTACCGATCTCAAGCCCTAATCAATCAAACATGATCAGACCAGATCTCACTTACAATCAGAGTTTAAATCCCTTTAAACTGAACCAAAACAATTCAGTCCACACGATCTGACTTAAGTAAGCCATATCATCAAATTGTGCGACCCTGAGGGTTTCCTTCAAATGTCGGTAACGATAACTTACGTTATCACGATCAGTGAGGGGTATCTAGCAACACATCACTGTCTCCCGATATAGAGGAAAGAGTCTTCCAAGACTACACCCAAACCACAGCACAAGTGTGAATCAACTCACTAGGCATACATATTTCCTTTGCCACTGGATGTTCTTATTGGACAAGCGTGTCAAGCCTGTAGCTCCAATATGATGAGCATGATTAGACCAGATGAACATAGTCACCTGGGTATGGCCATACACTTTCTCAATCATCTCATCCAGGGGGGCCCCATTAGAACATCACACTCCAATTAAGGAGACGGCAATCCTTTATCTATCACTAGTGCCCTAACCTGACTCATGATCATTATCCAAGATAGTTGATAACCATTATGTTTCAAATGATATTGAACTACCTCAAAACAATGACAATCATCATTTAGAAACACAAGTGATCTCAAGTCAAAGGACATGTGCCACTTGTTGCAATCAAGGATTATTCACATTGTGACAAGCAATTGAATATCCTAGTAGGGTCTGTCCAGTACATCCAATGTACCCATGAGTCTACATCTTATTCCATGCTCGAAGCATCCTATAAGATTAGAATACATATTAGTCTCAATCATATCAGGGCTGTCTCATGTTCACCAAGATATCTCGACTAAGGACATAAAGCATGTCAGCCTAGCTGAACAGCATTGAGACATTATTCAGAAGTACAATTATTGCAGCAGACAATGTAACAAACTGAATAACAACCATTGCCTTTATAAACATAAGAGTTTATACATGATACTGAAAGAATCCCAAGACCTCAAACATTAGCCTTAAGGGCATACCCCAACATAGGTTAGGTCTAGTTTTTGGGGCTTGAGTTCTAGGACAAGAGTTGAACCTATTTCATGGCATGGATTGGTTCAATGTCTTGTATAGGATATGATCACATCATCCTTTACTGCTTTTATTATCTACAGAAGCATGCCTGAAATGTTTTACCGTTATGTTATCACTATAGGATTGCATGCCTGTAATGATAGACATAAGATAAAACTAAGATGATGAGACCTTAAACAAAAACCCTCAATTAAAATATCAAGTCTGGTAGCCTTCTAACGCGTAGCCCTCACTAAGCTATCGATCAGTAGAGTTGTGAATTGTTTCCCACCCTCGTGGGACACACCCACTTATCTTTAGAAAGTGCGTGGTGGCAATGGTTTCCCCAGTCCAGTTTTAACCTGGACGTGCCTTAGCAAGGAAACTCGTTGGCCCTGGGCATAACGGTTAGGAATGGACTTGACTAGAAGTTCACATGTGCTGGGCACATGGTGAAAGTCTAGAGGCATCGTTGAGAGGTAAAGGTTTCATGTTGTATCCAGCCCTCGCTGGAAATGAAATGCCCAGACTGTCTCAACAAGGGGAGTTGCTTGGAGCAACCGGCCGGCGTGCCCACCTTAGGAAGCATGGGTTTCTTTGTGCATCTCATCCCACCCTCGTGGGACACAAAGCCTCATGTGAAATAAGGATCCCATCTCACTAGGAAGTCTTAAACTTCCCGATTGACTTTGTGGGTTGTCAATTCGAATTTAAAATAGTGGGAGCCATGGTCATTTAAAATAAGTCCAGTTTAAATGATTCGAAGTAGTACTAATCTGTTCTTCTTGGGTGTTGTAGAATAATGGCTACGAACACTGGCGGATTATCACTGCGATTACTCCTTGATAAGGATAAGTTAGTTAGAACTAACTTTTTGGACTGGCATCGGAATTTGAGGATAGTCCTCAAGCTCGAGAAGAAGCTGTATGTCCTTGAACAGCCTCTTCCTGCGGCTCCTCTGTCTAATGCCCGAACGGCAGACAGAGATGCTTATAGAAAGCATCAGGATGACTCTTTGGAGGTTGCATGTCTTATGCTAGCCAGTATAGCACCTGAACTGCAGGTGCAATATGAGGAGCAGAACGCTTTTCAGATGATTACTCGTCTGAAACAGATGTTCAAGGCTCAGGCTAGAACTGAGAGATTTGACACAGCCAAAGCAGTCTTTCGGTGCAAGTTGTCTGAAGGTGCACCAGTGAGACCCCATGTTCTCAAACTCATTGGGAATGTGGATCATCTCAGGAGACTGGGACACACCATAGACAAACGAGCTGGTTGTGGATCTTATTCTTCATTCCCTGCCCCCTAGCTTCAGTCCGTTTATCATTAACTTCAACATGAACCGGATTGAGTGCACACGGGAGGAATTGATGAATATGCTCCAAACAGCCGAGTGAGAGATGGGTAAGACCAAACCCAATTCTGTTCTTTTGGTCCCTGCGACCAAGAAGATAAAGAAGAAGGGTAAGGCACGTGCTAAGAGCAGTGCCAGAGGTCCTACCAAAGCACTGAAGAAAAGGGCGAAGAAGTCAAAGGAACAAAGGTGTTTCCACTGTGGCGAGCAGGGCCACTGGAGAAGGGACTGCAGGCAACTTCAGAATGAGGAGAAGAAAGGCTTGGCCTTAACTTCTAGCTCAGGTATTTATGTTACAGAAGTCAACCTTTCTACTTCTATGTCATGGGTATTGGATACCGCATGTGGAGCTCATATTTGTACAAATATGCAGGGGCTCAAGAAAAGTAGATCGGTGCGGCCTGGAGAGATTGACCTACGCGTTGGAAACGGGGCACAGGTTGCTGCTGTTGCTGTAGGCGTTCTGACTCTCTCCTTGCCTTCTGGACTTCAATTAGAACTAGACAATTGCTTTTGTGTACCTTCGCTAACAAAGAACATTGTATCCATTCCTTGCTTGGCGAGGAAAGGATTTAAATTTGAAATAAATAAGAACTCCTGTTCTTTTTCATTTGCAAATATGTTCTATGGGAAGGGTACTTTGTGCAATGGTCTATATATCTTGGATATGGAAAGTTCTATTTGTAACATAAGCAATAAGAGGACCAAACTGAGTGGTTCAGTTGGTGCTTTCCTATGGCACTGTCGATTAGCCCATATAAACAAGAATCGCATCCAACAACTCCATGCAAATGGATTGTTAGATTCAAGTTCCTTGGAGGAATTTGATACTTGTGAACCTTGTTTATTAGGGAAGATGACAAAGGCGCCCTTCACCAAGATTGGTGAAGGGCAGAAGGTTTATTGGATCTGATACATACTGATGTGTGTGGGCCCTTCAATAAACAAACCAGAGGAGGGTACAGCTACTTCATTACCTTTACTGATGACTTCAGTAGGTATGGTTATGTCTACTTAATGAGACATAAATCTGAATCCTTTGAGAAATTCAAGGAGTTCAAGAATGAAGTAGAGAACCAGCTTGGAAGATCCATTAAAGCTCTTCGATCAGATCGAGGTGGAGAATACCTGAGTGGAGAGTTCTTTGACTATCTGAGAGAGTCTGGGATCATATCCCAACTCACTCCTCCTGGAACACCTCAATGGAATGGTGTGTCTGAAAGGAGAAATCAAACTTTATTGGATATGGTTCGATCCATGATGAGTCATGCAACTCTACCTTCATCATTTTGGGGGCATGCACTAGAAACAGCTTCTCTAATACTGAATAATATTCCATCTAAGAGTGTCTCCAAAATACCATACGAGGTATGGAGTGGAAGACGCCCTAATCTCACGTTTATTAGGATCTGGGGATGTGAGGCTTATGTCAAACGTCAGGATTCTAGCAAGCTAGAACCTAGATCTGATAAGTGTGTGTTTGTGGGGTATCCTAAGGAAACTAAAGGATACTACTTCTATGTCCCAACCGAGAACAAAGTTTTTGTTGCTCGGGGTGCTGTCTTTCTAGAGAAAGAATTTCTTACGAAAGAAGTTAGTGGGAGGAAGTTTGACTTGGATGAGGTCCAAGTGCAAGCACAAGACAAAGAGATGGAATCTGAGCCACCTGCACCGGTTGCTGGGCAACCTGAGGGTGAGACACAGGTCCCGCGTAGGTCTGGGAGAATTCGTCGTGCACCTGAAAGGTATGGGTCGCTACCGACCCAACACGATGGGATCTTCATCATTGAGGATGAACCTAGAACCTATGATGAGGCAGTCAGTGGACCGGACTCCGAGAAATGGCTTGACGCCATGAGATCTGAGATGGATTCCATGTCGTCTAACCAAGTCTGGGATTTGGTTGAGCTGCCTGATGGGGTAAAACCCATAGGGTGTAAATGGGTCTTCAAGAAGAAGACAGACATGGATGGCAAAATAGTTACCTATAAGGGTAGACTAGTGGCTAAAGGATTTAAACAAGTCCACGGGGTGGACTATGATGAAACCTTCTCGCCAGTTGCCATGATTAAATCCATTCGGATTCTGCTTGCTATAGCTGCATATCATGACTATGAGATATGGCAGATGGATGTGAAAACAACGTTCCTTAACGGGAAGCTGACTGAGGATGTGTATATGACACAACCTGATGGCTTCATCCATCCTGCAGAGGCTAATAAGGTCTGCAGGCTAAGGAGGTCCATCTATGGATTAAAGCAAGCATCTCGAAGTTGGAATCTTCGATTTGATGAGGCCGTGAGAGATTATGGCTTTATCAAAAGCGAAGATGACGCCTGTGTATATAGAAAATTCAGTGGGAGCTTGGTAATTTTTCTGGTCTTCTATGTTGATGACATACTGCTCATCGGAAACGGCATCCCTAGTCTTCAAGCTGTGAAGACATGGTTGGGGAAGTGTTTCGAGATGAAAGACTTAGGGGAGGCCGCCTATATTCTAGGCGTGAGGATCTACCGGGATAGATCCAAGAGGCTCTTGGCCCTTAGTCAAAGTACTTACATTGATAAGGTACTGGAGAGGTTCTACATGGAGCAATCCAAGAAAGGATACCTTCCAGTGAGACATGGCCTTACTCTCTCAAAGAGCCAGTGTCCTACAACACAGGCTGAGAGGGATGACATGAGTCGAATTCCTTATGCTTCGGTAGTAGGATCGATCATGTATGCAATGTTATGTACTAGACCAGATGTGGCATATGCTGTGAGCATTACCAGCCGATACCAATCCAATCCAGGTCTACAGCACTGGGTGGCTGTAAAGAACATCCTAAAGTATCTGAGAAGAACTAAGGATTTGTTCATGGTCTATGGGGGACAGGAAGAGCTCAATATGCAGGGCTACTGACGCATCGTTCCAGTCTGACCTTGATGACTTTAGATCGCAGGCTGGCTATGTGTTCAAGATAAATGGAGGCGCTATATGTTGGAAGAGCTTCAAGCAATCCACCATAGCAGATTCTACAACCGAAGCTGAGTATGTGGCTGCTTCTGAGGCAGCCAAGGAAGCTGTTTGGATAAGGAAGTTCTTATGTGATCTTCAAGTGGTACCTAGTGCAATGGATCCCATTGAACTCTACTGTGACAACAATGGAGCAATTGCACAAGCCAAGGAACCACGGTCTCATCAAAGATCCAAACACATACTCAGAAGATTTCACCTGATCAGAGAGATCATTGACAGAGGTGATGTCAAGATTAGCAGAGTAGACACAGAGAACAATCTGGCAGACCCATTGACCAAGGCTTTGGCGCAGCAGAAGCATGATGGTCACGCTAGAGATATGGGGTTGAGATTCCTCAACTTCTAGGTCTTAGTGCAAGTGGGAGATTGTTGGTGTATATGCCCTAGGACCTAGTTTTGGTCAACTTATGTACTACTTGACATTGATATTTATATATCATTCTGGCATTGTCGTTATCATTGTTTGACTACACCTGCGATTGTGTACTTACATGATAATGTCCCTGGAGACAGATTGGATCTGTGCTCGAATTATAATCCCCAGTCGATGTACCTTAGTGGATATGGGACAGCTATGGTACTTGTGAGACTGGTATGTGGGCTGGTTAGGCACGTGGTGCTAACGCAGACACATGGGTATATCATTGGTGATATACTGGATAGACCCGCTATGAGGCTATGACTTGGTGTCATGAGTTATCCTCATAAGTGACAGGAGATGCATTGATCCCTTGACTTGAGGTCATTAATCATTCTATATGGTTAGGGACTTGCTTTGATACAACCTAACACCTTGCCGTAGCTGGGAGGTCATAACGGTTGTTATTGAGCATGTCACGACCCATATGAGAAGATCAATGGACAGACATAGGATTTGCCCCTTCCCTAAGGAAGTATGATATCCATGGAGCTCCTTTATGGTTCTATGACTGAGAGTGTATGGCCATACCCAGGTGAGAACCTGTTTTAGTCATAGCCATGTGATTGGATGAAAACAAGTGGTGACACACTTGTCCAATCGGATATCAGTACGGCAAAGAGACTATAATGCATCTGTACCTAGTTGCGATGATGGGGATGTCGATGTCGATATCCATTCCAACGACCTGGGTAGCAGCGATGCACTGCTAGGTGCCACTCACTGCTTGTGATGACCTTTGGTCAGCACTGCCAGCGTCAGAGGAACCTACAGGGTCGCACACCTTGATACTTGAGTTCTCGTATTGATCGGGAAGCCTTATGATCGAGTTATTGGATAACTCGGATCTAATTGGGAGATTTCATCAGCGCCAATGGGCCTGATGAGATGGAAGAATGTTATTGGAGCCAAACTTCATTTTTGGCAGGTTGACCCGTATTTGACCATGGTTGGTCACATTTGTATTAGGGTTGCATTGGATTGGAGCCAAGTGCTTAATCAACCTATGCAATGATGTTTGGGCTAGCTCATTATCCTATGAGGCCCAATAACAAGTTCTCATGAAGAGATGAGAGGCTAAAAGGGTATAATGGGGAGAAACATGAACCATTAGGCGCCTAGGGGCATAATGGGGTCATGTTGGCGCCTTTGCTTCATTATGGAAGTAAAGGGCGCCTCCCCCTCTCTTCCTAGGATGGAATGCATGCCTCTATGGCATTGCTTGAGGCGCAAGGCAAGGCCTTGGCGCACAAGGAAAGGCGTGGGAACAAAAGGTAAGGTTGAATGAGAATTATGGAAATGTCTTGGAGACTTTCCTTATCTCAAACCTCCTCATCCTAGCCCTACACTTGTCATGATCCTAGCCATTACCCTAACCGCCTCTTGCCCTATAAATATGACCCTAGTCGCCCCCTCTTGTGTGTAATTAATCCTTGAAGGCGTGAACACAAGAAGAGGGGCGAGTGCTTGGAGCAAGGGCGCATCTTCCTTCTTCCATAACCGCAAGCCACTTCCTCCTTTCCTCTTGGCGCAAGGAACATTAGTGCTTGGCGTTTTTGGATAGTCTTCCTTCTTCTCTTGGCGCATCATCTCTCTTGGTGGCACAAGTGAAGTAGAGTATCTCCCTAAGGCTTGGATCTTCTTCCCGAGGCTAGCACCGGGCGTGGAAGAAGAGAACTCAAGAGATCCGTGTGTGCGAGACTGCAGAGGGCAAACACTTGGGCGCCTTCATCGACATCGCTCTACATTGCTCTTAAGGTATTTCCTAACTCATCGTGTCGACTCCCTTGCATGCGATCTTCACTGGGATTTTGGGACTGGCCTGTTTCGGGGACATTCTTCCGCTGCGAAAAATGTATGTCCATAACTCTGAAAATTGTAAAATGTCCCCGGGGTTTCCCAACAGTTTTGTGTCATATCATGTGTCTTTTTGTGTCATAATTATGCTTTTTTGCTTGTTTTTAAGCCTTAATTGTCAAATATTACAGAATCTACACCACTTCTTGTTTTTGATCATTTTTAGGTTAAAAGTGCCATATTTTTATGGATTTTGGAAAAATTGAGCACACAAATGGATTCCAGACGTCGAAACGAAGCTACCCCTCAAATTTCAAGTCAAAAGGAGCCAAATTGCAAAAATACGGCACTACCATATTTTTGAGCCAAACTCTCACGGTACCGTATTTGGTAAGGGATGTTTCAGGTGAAATATGGCACTGCCATATGAAACTACACGCCACCGTATTTTCCAGCAATTTCAACCAGAAAAGTTTGACAAGAATACGACACTGCCGTATGAAATCGCATGGCACCGTATTTTGTGACAAAGCTGAACAGAAAGTTTTAGCATGAATACGGCACTGCCGTATATTTGAGAGAAATTATCACGGTACCGTATTTGCTACCCGAAACTTACAGAAGAAAAATACGGCACTGCCGTAATCAGAATACAGTACCGTATTTTTAACTAGATTCGTGACATTTTCGGGCTGATTCTTGCGCGGGCCATAACTTTTGATCCAGAAGTCCAAATTGAGATCCGAAAGAAGTTGCAAACTCGTCCTTAAGAGGACAAGACGCAAGAAGTGGAAGGAAGAACGTTTATCGAGAATTGAGAGAGAAATCGCTAGAACGGTGGTTAGGGTTTGTCCTCACGCCGAGAGGCGTAGAGGACATCTCAGGTAGTGATTTTCACTCAAAAGCTTCGCCTGGAGGAGAGGAGGATATCTCAGAAGTTTTAGATCGAAAGGAGATCAATCAGAAGAGAAATAGATGAAATCGGTGGTGACAGAACTGTTCATCGAGTTCTGTTGCAATTACGGTGCTATAATTTCGATTACAACACCGTGTTTTATAACTTCTTCTCTTCTTCTTCGATTTTTGACTTTTGAAACTATGATTTATTGTAATCTTTCCTCCATGCAAGCTTAATCTTTTTATGGGACATGGGTTGTAGTCCCCTGGGTTTGTTAATGACTAGAAAACATTAATTTTTGTCATGATAATTTTATTATGGTAATTTTACTTTTGTGATTAATTTTTTTTAATTCTCTTTAGTTTTATAAACATCAGCATGTTTTAGAATTTTTTGAAATAGACCGAGAGGTTGATCGTTTGAAATTCAGAACCCTAGGAATCGTTGAGTTTGGAACTATCGTAAGAGATTAGGTAGTTCTTCGAATTCTGATTTTTAGTGATTTTATTGCCATGTTGAATTTCTAATACTTTGGATTGAGTTAATGTGTAGACTTGATTTGATCTTACACGAGAGTGAGGATCGAGTCGTCGGAAAACCATAAGTAAAACCTGTGTTGAGTTTCAGGATGCACGAGAGTGATCCTTGAGATTCCACTTGAGATGATTGACTTAAAATTCGGATGCACGAGAGTGATCCTTGAGTTCTTTTTTCAATGATTTACTTATCTTTAGCATTGAGAATAGATCTTGCACGAGAGTGATGATCAGTTATCTGCATGATTGTCTGCACGAGAGTGAGACAATACCTTTATGAAGTGAATTAGGTCTTTATCATAATAGAATTAAACTGACAACCTTTATTTCCTTCTAGTCATTAGAATTAAGGTGGATGAAACCCTAGTCCTGGTTTCTCTCTGATTGTCTTTTTCGTGTGTTCTCCATCATTGCTTTTCATCATATTCGGTTTGCTTAGCTAGTGAGAATACAACTATTTGGCACTTAACAATAAGGTCTCTGTGATTCGATATCTATTTTATTACTTCGAGTATCCGTGCACTTGCGGACACAACAAGTTTTTGGCGCAGTTGCCGGAGACCTTGGTTTTGTCAATATTGAAGATATTGAAAATATTTCTAGACTAGGTTTTTGTTTTTTTTTATTTTTGTTTACTGTTTTCGAAATTTAGATCGACTTTGACTTTCTCTTTATTATTCTGCATCTTTTGAACTTTTTGATCTATCTACTTTGCATGCGCAGAAATCTTAGGTCAGGACCACTTGTACCTTTTGATCCTGAAATAAACAAGACTCTGAGACTGCGAAAGAGATTGAGATTTGAGGAGACACAAGTTGTAGAGGCAGTGAAGATGGCTGAGAGAAGATCTTTGCGCGACTATGCTGCTACAAATGCACAAGGAGTTCACTCTAGTGTCACCAGACCGGCCATTGATGCGAATAATTTCGAGATCAAACCGGCGTTCATATCAATGCATCAACAAAATCAGTTTGGAGGATCTCCAATGGAGGATCCTAATATTCATCTATCTCTTTTTCATGAATTGTGTGATACCATCAAGATTAATGGAGTTTCTGACAATGCGCTAAAATTGCGTTTATTTCCTTTTACTCTCAGGAACCGAGCACGTGATTGGCTGCACTCTCAACCTTCTGGAACGTTCACAACTTGGGAGCTGTTGTCCAATGCTTTTCTCATGAAATACTTCCCTCCCAGTAAGACGATTCAATTAAGAAACCAGATCACAGAATTTGCTCACAAGGAAGGAGAATCTCTTAGTGAAGCATGGGAGCAATATAATGAATTGCAGAGGAAGTGTCCTCACCATGGCTTGGAGTGATGGGTTTTAATTGAAACATTTTATTATGCTTTGCTTAATCAAACACGCCTCACTATTGATGCTGCTGCAGAGGAAGCCTTCATGAACAAGACAGTGGATGAGGCTTACCAGATGATTGAAGAGATGGCTCTTAACCAAGAACAGAATTCAAGAGAAAGAGGAGTGATATATCGACCTCCTCATGGTAAGGATAATGGTAACAATTTTTGCACCCTAGCTGAGAAAGTTGAATCTTTGTGCAATCATTTTGATACTTTTAAAATGCAAATTCATGCTATTTCTTCTTCTGTCACTTGTGAGATTTGTGGTAATCATGGTCATGTTTCTGAGGATTGCAAAATAATTGTTGATAGGGGTGAGGAACAAGTAAATTCTTTAGGGAGTTACAACCAAAGTAGATCTTATGACCCCTACTCTAATACCTATAATCCTGGATGGAGGAACCACCCTAACCTTTCATGGAAAAGCAATAATCATGATAATGGGCAAAACGAAAATAGGGGGTTCCAACAAAGACAGTCAAACCAGAGTCAAACCCAAAAATCTAGCTTAGAAGAGATGTTTACTGAATTTATGGGTTTCCAGAAAAAACAGAGTGATGAGATGAATGAGAGACTAAAACGGATCGACTCTAGTATGAATGAGAGGATGAATCAAATGGATTCTAGGATAGTGGTATTATTGCCCATAATAAAATTTTAGAGTCACAAATTGCACAGCAGGCTAGCACTTCTTACAGACCCCCTGGGAAACTACCCTCTAAGCCCGAGCCTAACCCTAGGGAGTATTGTAATGCCATAATGACTAGAAGTGGAAAACAACTAGAGGAACCAAAGGGGGAAGTTGAGAACAATAGAAAAGAGCCTAGTCTTGATCAGGATAAGGATTGTGATTTTGAAAAATCTACTGAGCATGAGCAGTCCCATGATAGTTTGTCACCCCCCAAAGATGATGAACCAAAAGGTGATTTGCCATGTAAAGATGATAATTCTAAATCTAATTCTCATTCACCATATAAGCCACCTATTCCTTTTCCCCAAAGGATTGTGCAAGCTAAGTTAGATAGACAGTTTGAGAAATTTTTGGAAGTTTTGAAGAAGTTGTATATTAATATTCCTCTCATTGATGCTATTTCTCAAATGCCTACATATGCAAAATTTTTAAAAGAAATTTTATCTAACAAGAGAAAAATAGAAGATTATGGCACTGTTTCTTTAACTGAAGAATGTAGTGCCTGAAGGTCCCCTACAAGGGGTGAAACCCTAAAACATGCGCTAAACAAAACTTGCATGGGCGGAATCTAGGGTTTCCTAAGATCGGATAGCATGTATTATGATCAACTTTAACAACAGAAAAGGAATTCATATCGAAGCCATATGAAGGATGTCGCCTTGGAAGCAAGAGAACAAAAGAGGTCTCCTCCAAATCGTCACACACAAGATGATGTCGCCTTCTCTTTTGGTGCTCCTTGTGCTAGCAAGGTTCCAAGAGGTCTTGATCGAATGGGAGGGAAGATGATCTCCTTGCTTGGCGAAACTTTCTCCTCTTGTCGTCTTAGCTTTTTCACACGAGAATGCTTCTCCAAAAGAAAACCAAGGAGGCGACAAAGGCGTGAAGAGGCGAGAGAGAGGCGACGTGAGATCATGGACACGTTTGAGAACATGCTATCTAAAAATAGCAAAGTCCAAACGTTCATGCGACCATGCATTACCCCAATCGCAAATGCCTCACCACCTGAACCATGCGCTCATCCAATGAGCTGGTTCAAATTGATTTGGTTCAACAACCAAATAAACCAAGCAATTAGTCCAGATCTTAATAAACCACTGAGGCCTAATATCTGACCGTTGATCTCTTAATGCTCTTGATCTAACCGATCTAGCATCTATTCTCTCGATCGAAGCTTACCGATCTCAAGCCCTAATCAATCAAACATGATTAGACCAGATCTCACTTTTATTCAGAGAGTAAATCCCTTTAAACTGAACTCAAACAATTCAGTCCACACGATCTGACTTAAGTAAGCCATATCATCAAATTGTGCGACCCTAAGGGTTTCCTCTAAATGTCGGTAACGACAACTTACGTTATCACGATCAGTGAGGGGTATCTAGCAACACATCACTGTCTCCCGATATAAAGGAAAGAGTCTTCCAAGACTACACCCAAACTACAGCACAAGTGTGAATCCAATTCACAAGGCATGCATATTTCCTTTGCCACTGGATGTTCTTATTGGACAAGTGTGTCAAGCTTGTAGCTCCAATATGATGAGCATGATTAGAACAGATGAACACAGTCACCTGGGTATGGCCATACACTTTCTCAATCATCTCATCCAGGGGCCCCTTTAGAACACCACACTCCAATTATAGAGACGGCAATCCTTTGTCTATCACTAATGCCCTAACCTGACTCAAGCTCACCATCCAAGATAGTCTATAACCATTATGTTTCAAATGATATTGAACTACCTCAAAACAATGACAATCATCATTTAGAAACATAAGTGATCTCAAGTCAGAGGAAATGTGCCACTTGTTACATTCAAGGATTATTCACATTGTGACAAGCAATTGAATATCCTAGTAGGGTCTGTCCAGTACATCCAATGTACCCATGAGTCTACATCTTATTCCATGCTCGAAGCATCCTATAAGATTAGAGCACATATTAGTCTCAATCATATCAAGGCTGTCTCATGTTCACCAAGATATCTCGACTAAGGACTTCACAGCATGTCAGCCCAGCTGAACAGCTTTGAGACATTATTCAGAAGTACACTTATTGCAGCAGATAATGTAACAAACTGAATAACAACCATGCCTTTATAAACATAAGAGTTTATTACATGATACTGATACAATCCCAAGGCCTCAAACATTAGCCTTAAGGGCATACCCCAACAATCTCCCACTTGCACTTAATCTAATGGTTGAGAAATCTCAAACCCATATTATTACAGTGCTTCTCATGCTTCTGCTGCGCCAGAGGCTTAGTAAGCGGGTCTGCCAGATTGTCATCTGTATGAACCTTGCAGACTTTGATCTCGCCACGATCAATGATCTCCCTGATCAAATGAAACCGTCTCTGTATGTGCTTGGACTTCTGGTGCGACCGTGGTTCCTTTGCTTGTGCGATTGCTCTAGTGTTATCACAAAAGATAACCAAAGGATCTGCACTCGAAGGAACAACACCAAGTTCTCTCACGAACTTACGAATCCATACTGCCTCCTTGGATGCTTCCGAGGCTGCAACATACTCGGCTTCAGTTGTGGAATCAGCAACAGTTGACTGTTTGAAACTCTTCCACACCACCGCTCCTCCATTCAAGCTAAAAACATAGCCTGATTGCGATCGGAAATCATCCTGGTCAGACTGGAATGAAGCGTCAGTATATCCTTCAATACTGAGTTCTTCCTGACCACCATACACCAAGAACATATCTTTGGTCCTCCGCAGATATTTTAAAATGTTCTTGACCGCAACCCAGTGCGCCATACCTGGATTACTTTGGAACCGACTGGTCACGCTTAACCCGTAAGTGACGTCTGGGCGAGTACACAACATCGCATACATAATGGATCCAATAGCCGAAGCATAAGGCGTATTGTCCATTTCATCTTTCTCAGTCTGTGTTTGTGGACACTGACTCTTTGAAAGATTCAGACCATGTCTGACTGGAAGATATCCTCTTTTAGAATTCTCTAAATGAAATCTTTCCAGGACTTTATCGATGTAAGTACTCTGGCACAGCCCGAGAAGCCTCTTAGATCTATCCCTGTAGATCTTCACACCTAATACATAGGCTGCTTCTCCTAAATCTTTCATCTGGAAACATTTCCTTAACCATGCCTTAACCGCATGCATTTCAGGAATGTCATTTCCAATGATCAAGATGTCATCAACGTAGAGGACTAGGAAAGTAATCACGCTCCCACTAAACCTCTTATATACACAGGGGTCATCCTCGTTCTTGATGAAACCAAATTCACTGACTGATTCATCAAAACGAATATTCCAGCTTCTCGATGCTTGTTTAAGTCCATAAATAGACTTCTTTAATTTGCATATCTTATGACGATTTGATGGATTAGTGAAACCTTCAGGTTGTGTCATATACACATCCTCTTTTAGATTTCCATTAAGGAAAGCTGTCTTCACATCCATTTGCCAGATCTCATAATCGTAATATGCTGCTATCGCGAAAAGAATCCGAATAGACTTAAACATGGCTACAGGTGAGAAAGTTTCATCATAATCTATCCCGTAGATTTGTTTGAAACCTTTCGCAACTAGCCTGCCTTTATAGGTAACCACGTTACCATCCATGTCAATCTTCTTCTTGAAGATCCATTTACAGCCTATAGGGATAACTCCCGGAGGCGGATCAACCAAATCCCAGACTTGGTTATCTGACATGGAGTCCATCTCGGCGCGCATAGCTTCAAGCCATCTCGCTAAATCCGGTCCACTGACCGCATCCGCATAAGTAAGGGGTTCATCATTATCAATGATGTAGACTCCGTCATAGTGCTCAGGCTGTCGACGGATCCTTCCCGATCTTCGCGGTTCCCGTGATGTCTGAGCCTCAGGTTGTTCAATAACCTGATCCACCGGCTCAGGCTCATCCAACTGTGCTTGAGCACTTTGTCCTTCCTCTGGATTCTCATCCAGCTTTATTTCTCTCCCACTGACCTCTTGCAGAAGAAACTCCTTCTCAAGAAATATGGCCGTTCGAGCAACAAATACCTTGTTCTCTTTGGGATCGTAGAAATAATAACCCTTAGTTTCCTTAGGGTAACCGACAAAGATACATTTTTTAGATCTGCTCTCTAGTTTCCGAGAGGCGAGCTTTTTGACATAAGCCTCGCAGCCCCAGATCCTGATAAATGTCAAGCTCGGCTGTTTCCCATACCATAACTCATATGGCGTCTTAGAAACTGCCTTGGATGGCACTCGGTTTAGTACCTTGCAGCTGTCTCCAGTGCAAATCCCCAAAAGGAATATGGAAGAGTAGCCTGACTCATCATAGAACGAACCATATCAAGTAACGTTCTATTTCTCCTCTCGGACACACCATTCCATTGCGGTGTTCCTGGCGGAGGGAGCTGTGAGATAATGTTGGTGTATATGCCCTAGGACCTAGTTTTGGTCCACTTATGTACTACTTGACTTTGATATTTATGTATATCATTCTGGCATTGTCATTGTCAATGTTTGTTTACATCTGCGCACATGTACTAACATGATAATGTCCCTGGAGACAGATTGGATCTGTGCTCAAACTGTTGTCCCCAGTCGATGTACCTTAGTGGATATGGGACAGCTATGGTACTTGAGAGACTGGTATGTGAGCTGGTTAGGTACGTGGTGCTAACGCAGACACATGGGTATATCATTGGAGGATATACTGGAAAGACCCGCTGTGAGGCTATGACTTGGTGTCATAAGTTATCCTCACAAGTGACAGGAGTTGCATTGATCCCTTGACTTGAGGTCATTGATCGTTCTATATGGTTAGCGACTTGCTTTGATACAACCTAACACCTCGCCGTAGAAGGGAGGTCATAACGGTTGTCATTGAGCATGTCACGACCCATATGAGAAGGTCAATGGACAGACATAGGATTTTGCCCCTTCCTTAGGGAAGTATGATATCCATGGAGCTCCTCTATGGTTCTATGACTGAGAGTGTATGGCCATACCCAGGTAAGAACCTGTTTTAGTCATAGCCATGTGATTGGGTGAAAACAAGTGGTGACACACTTGTCCAATCGGATATCAGTCCGGCAAAGAGACTATAATGCATCTGTACCTAGTTGCGATGATGGGGATGTCGATGTCGATATCCATTCCAATGACCTGGGTAGCAGCGATGCACTGCTAGGTGCCACTCACTGCTTGTGGTGACCTTTGGTCAGCACTGCCAGCGTCAGAAGAACCTACAGGGTCGCACACCTTGATACTTGAGTTCTCGTATTGATCGAGAAACCTTATGATCAAGTTATTGGATAACTCGGATCTAATTGGGAGATTTCATCAGCACCAATGGGCCTGATGAGATGGAAGAATGTTATTGGAGCCAAACTTCATTTTTGGCAGGTTGACCCGTATTTGACCATGGTTGGTCACACTTGGATTAGGGTTGCATTGGATTGGATCCAAATGCTTAATCAACCCATAGGATGAAGTTTGGGCTAGCTCATTATCCAATGAAGCCCAATAACAAGTTCTCATGAAGAGAAGAGAGGCTAAAAGGGTATAATGGGGAGAAACCCAACCCCATTGGCGCCTAAGGGGCATAATGGGGTTAGGGTGGCAAAATTGCTTCATTAAGGAAGCAATTTGCGCCTAGCCCTTCTTCCTTGATGGTATGAATGCCTTTAAGGCATGTCTTGGGCTGATATGGTACTTGGGCAATTATGGAAAGGTTGAATGAAGTTTATGGTAAAGTCTTGGAGACTTTCCTTGCATTAAACCTCCTCATCCTAGCCCTACACTTGTCATGATCCTAGCCCTTGCCCTAATTGCCTCTTGCCCTATATATGTGACCCTAGCCGCCCCCTCTTAGATGATTCATCCTTGGAGGCGTGAACTTAAGAAGGGAGCGAGAGCAAGGAGCATTGGCGCACTCTCTTCCTCTTCCATCAAGTAGCCGCAAGCTTCTCCTTCCTTACCACTTGGCGCATCTTTCTCTCTTGGTGGCGCAAGGTGGTTGGAGCATCTCCCTAAGGCTTGGATCTTCTTCCCGAGGCTAGCACCGGGCGTGGAAGAAGAGGACTCGAGGCATCCATGTGTGTGAGACTGCAGAGGGCGCACGTTTGGGCGCCTATCACGACATCGACCTCATCTTGCTCTGAGGTATTTTCTAACTCATCGTGTCGACCCCCTTGCATGCGATCTTCACTGGGTTTTTGGGACGGACCTGTTTCGGGGACATTCTTCCGCTGTGCAATGTATGTATGTGTCTCTGATAAATTGTAAAATGTCCCCGGGGTTTCCCAACAGTGGTATCAGAGCGACTTGCAAGACTCGAACGATGTTTTATGCTTTTCTTTCATGCTCACATGCCATATCTCTATTTTTGAAAATAGCATAATGCATGGCAAACGATTTTTCTAAGTAGGAAAAATTAGGGTTTCTTGTTTCTATCATCCTCTCAATCTCTTTTGGATTTTTGGACTATTTTTCTTGTCTGATTTAAAGATCAAAGGCGCACGTAGTTTTGTCAAGTAGGACGGGCATTGTGTCTTCGGACTGGCCAAGTCTCTTGATCTGACAAAATTGCCAGCCGAAAGGATCTCTGAAATCATCTTGAAAAATAAATCGCAATTAACCAAAAGATTTGTGAGAAGAAGATGAGAAAAAGAGACTGGTTTTAATGAAAAAGTAAAATTTCAGATTTTATGTTTTTCATGAGCATGTAGAATTGCATGAGTAAATACCTTGTTTGTGCATAATGTTGTGATCATTAGTCAAGCCCCCCTTTGCATGCCTGTGATGTTTCCTCGTGAGGCCTGCGTGCCGCTTTTCTTTTTGCTTTTAAGAAGACTAGGGTAGCGCATGTACTTGGAGCTTGGCGCATGCATGGAGTTGGCGCACCTTGGATGGTGGCGCAACAAGCATCAAGGAAAAGGCGCAACCTTGCTTGATGGCACAAGTTAGGCATGGCCGAACCCTTGGGTTTGAGAGCTAGCTAACTTGGCATCTTTCATTGTGGCGCATTCTCCTTGGAGGAAGACCATGGCATTGGCCGAACCTTTGAGGTCTACCCTTAAGGTTTGAGAGCTAAGCCATGAAGAAAGGACCTTGGAGCCCACCTTGAAGACCAAGATAGAGGGCAACTAGGATAGGTCTATCTTAGGGGCTTGAGTCCTATGTCAAGAGTTGAACCTCCTTTTGGCATGGGTTGGTTCAATGTCTTGAAAGGGCTTTGATCACATCATCTTTTACTGCTTTCCTTATCTGCTAAAAGCATGCCTGTGATGTTTTATCATTATGTTATCACTATAGGATTGCATGCCTGTATTGTTAGACATAAGATAAAACTGATGAGACCTTAAAAACCCTCATAAAATATCAAGTCTAGAAGCCTTCTAACGCGTAGCCCTCACTAAGATATCGATCAGTGGAGTTGTGAACTGGTTCCCACTGTAAGATCCAAGGATCTTAGGTTCTGGTAAGCATTATTTGGATTTAAATAAAATTATTGATTGTGATATTTTTATGTATTGGTTGATAGTTAATTAATTAGAGATTATTTGTTTGATTATTGACTGTTAATTTATGATAAATTATCATTGGTTGTTTGTGATAAATTAATTAGGATTTTGGGTTGTAAATTTTAAGTTAATTAATTAGACCTTATTGGTTAATTAATTATACTCTATTGGTTAATTAAATCCTTATTGGATGTTAGTTAAATCCTTAATGGATTTTCGTTAAATGATTGGTTAATGGTTAAATTAATTAAATAATTGGTTAATTATGAGATATTGGGTTATTGGGTTTAAAATTCGAAATTATTTAGTTAATGGGTTAAACCTATTGGATTTAATTGGTTAGTGGGTTAAAATTAAGCAAAACCGAAATTTTAAGTGGTAAGTTCGGCTAGGGTAGATTTTTTGGGCGATTTTTGGCTTGGGAAAAATTTAAGTGGTGGCTAGAGAAGAAGTGGCGAATATTGAAGAGTTCTTGGGCGATTTCTTTTTCCTCTTCCCTTTGGCCGACGTTCCTTAGTGTTGGGTGGAGTTTCTTCTTCTATTGGTGGCGACATCAAGGCTTTAGACAAGTTTTTGGGAAGTTTTTAACCTAAGTTTCAAGGTGAGTGGATTTTCTCTTCCACTTAATCCATGTATGCTTGAGATTATTGCTTAGAAACATGGCATGAACCCTTAATTTCAATTTTTGTACATGTTTCTATGTTTTCCCTAAAATTTCGAAAACCCTAGATTGTATGAGAATTAGGGCTTTTCATTTTTAAGGCTTCTAATCATCAATTAGACCTTGTTTAAGCATGTATGTAGCTTTAGTTTTTCAATTGTATGAAGTTTAGGGCTTGAATGAGAATTTCGACCCTTCTTCATGAAGTTACGCCCAAATGCATGGGTAAAATTTGGGGAAAACTTGATATTCATGAAATTAGGTATATGAGGACTCTACTGTAATTTTTTGAGAATTTTTAGAAATAAAAGTTTCTGTTGACTGACATTGACCTAGGGGTAATTCGGTAAATTTTCTAGTTAAAATTGGGGAAAACTTGAAATTTCGAATCTAGGGATCATGAGGGATGTAATGAATATTTTTACGAAATTTTTGGATAACTTTTCCTGCATGACTTAAACTTTGAACTAGGGGTATTTCTGTCTTTTGTTATCAGAACTAGTAGAAAACTATGAAGTTGTGATATTCTACATTTATGTTAATTGTGAACGAAATTTGGTGAATTTTCTGTATTATTATGTATTTTTAATTGAGTGGTGTATGTAGAAAGTAATGACATGAAATATTGATAGAGAACATTGGTTGATAACTTAGCAAAATTACACTGAACTGACCAGCCTGAAATTTAAGGACTACACTATGTTATGTGATTTTTTTTAAATATTGTGATTTGTGATTTTTGGCATGTTAAGTGATCTTTGAATATGTGAATATTATGTGGTTATGTGAAATTCGAAAATTATGTGGTTATGAGGTTCGAATATTATGTGTTGTGATTATGTGATGGTTAGGACTAAGGCTAGGTGTAACTATGAACTCAAGGGGATAGCCCTGTTGTGTGATATGTTAAGGGTTTGAATTTCAGCCCTGTATTGTGATATGTGTGGGGGTTGATGTTCAGCCTGCCTATTATGATTATTGTGATGGGGGTTGAAGTTCAGCCTGCCCGATGTGATTTTTGTGATGGCTATCCTAGAGTCAAGTTGACACTTAGGAGTCCACCTTTGTGAAATATGTCCACCTATGTGAAATTATGAAATAAGATATGTGTGTTGTCTAGTAGTAACCTTTTGGGAGAACGGGTTTTGACCCAAAGTGCCATGTCTTGGTCAGACAGGGGCCACCTCTTGATGTCATTACTCTTTTATGTGTTGGGAATGATATAAGACCCAAAGTGCCATGTCTTGGTCAGACAGGGGCCACCTCTTGATGTCATCATTCTCGTTTTATGTTATGGCGGGATAGACCAGCGTGCCACGTCGTGACCTGACGGGGGCCACCTCCTGATTCTATTCTCGTTTTATGTTATGGCGGGATAGACCAGCGTGCCACGTCGTGACCTGACGGGGGCCACCTCCTGATTCTATTCTCGTTTTATGTTATGGCGTGATAGACCAGCGTGCCACGTCGTGACCTGACGGGGGCCACCTCCTGATTCTATTCACTGTCCATGTTTATGTGTTGCACGAGATTTTGCAGCTCCCAGTGCTTTGGCCAAGCCGGGTTAGACCATATTGGTCACTTATGATATGCTGGACAACTAGGTTAAATATGTGTTGGTGTGTTTAGTTGGTTTAGAAGATGTGTTCGGTTGGTTTAGAGTATAACTCTAGAACCTGAGTTTGTTTAGAACCTGAGTTGATTATATGTTGGTGTGTACATCTGACTGTTATGTGACTTTGTATTAAATCTTTTTATTTAATCTGGTGATATGTTGACACTATGTTCCTGTTAAAGATTTTTAAAACAATCTGCCTATATTTTTGAGTGTATGTTATGGATGGTCAATTAGACTATCCACTCACTGGGCTGTGTAGCTCACCCCTCACTATTTTCAGGTAAAGAGCAGGGGCGCAGTTAGCTTGATACTGATGTTATGATTTATGCTTATGGTGCCGGTTGTGGCCCTATGTTTTTGCTTAATTAAATTGAGGCCGGCTATGGCCGAATATGAATTATATGATCTATGTGAACTCTGTGATGTGAACCATGTGAACTATGTGACATTGTGTTGCCAGATTGTGGCAGTTAATTGAGTTTGACTTTTGTGTCACCGCGGGCTTCGGCCTGGTTTCGGTGTTTGGTATTAGTTTATAAAAATCGATTTTGTGGGTTTGTTTTGAAATTGAAATTGATGTGTATTTTTGCAATCGGTTTTGATATAACTGTAACGTGCATATGTCTAGTGCACGTATTGCGTGGTGGCAGGTACCTTTATGTGATATAAGATTTGTGATTCGAAGATTTTATGTGTTTGGAGTTTTGAAAATTTTCAGATCGTGTTTTCCTTGAACTCGGTTTTACCTAGCATTTGATCGATCTTATATGAAACATCCTATTGCTTTTGCGATTGTGTTATTTGTTTGGGGTTAAGTATGTGGGATGTTACAGAATGGTATCAGAGGAGTTCGCTAGCTAAAACTTAGTTTGGGGGAAAACATGTTTGTGTATTGCTAGACACCGGATAGGTTTATGTTTGTTTTCCTGACTGTGGTATGTGTGTGTCACAAGCGCTATGCCTCGCTTGTGAGTGAATTCCAGAAACTGGGTCCTAGCTCATTTTATGGGGGCTCAGAATCCAGTACTGCTGAGAACTGGCAGTTGTGCTTGGAAAAGATTTTCCAAGTCATGCGCTGCTCAGATGAGGATAAGCTATGTCTGTCCACCTATATGATGCGTGGCGACGCAGATGAGTGGTGGAAGGGAGTTGTGAGACTAGCAACGGAAAGACATGAGACAGTTGATTGGCCTTACTTCTTGTCTCGATTTAACGAGAAGTACTTCCCAGATAGTTTGGTGGAGGATCGAGAGGTAGCATTTATTCACCTGGAGCAGGGTGATATGACAGTGGACCAGTATGAAGTACAGTTCACAAAATTGGGAAAGTATGCTCCTCATCTGATAAACACTTAAAAGAGGAGAGCTACTAAGTTTCTGAGAGGTCTCAGATGGGATATTCGAGAGCAGGTTGGTGCTCAACACTTGGAGACCTATGTTGAGACAGTTGGGTGAGCACGCACTGTAGAGAGGAGTTCTCATGCTACGGTGGCAGTGGTTCCTGCAGCTGAGGCAGCGGTTCCTCAGTATGGCAGTGGCGGCAAGGGTAAGAAGTACCCTAGGCATAAAGATTACAAGAAGAGCAGGTATAGGCCTTACTCCTACAAGGCACCGCAGCAGTATGCACCGCAGCAGTCCAGGGATACCAGGGATGTAAGGAACAACCACACTGAGAACGGGACTTGCAGTTATTGTGGGCTCAGAGGACATCTACTGAAAGACTGTCACAGGAAGAATGGCATGTGCTTCAAATGTAAGAAACCTGGGCACATGGCCAGGGACTGCAAAGAACCTGAGATGCAACCTAGAGGCGCAGATAAGCCTACAGTTCAGACTAGAGTGTATGCTGTGGCTGAGAAGGATACACGAGCTTCCCGATCCGTCGTGGAAGGTACTTTATTCGTATTTGATCAGTTAGCTCGCATTCTATTTGATCCCGGTGCAAATCTGTCTTTTGTATCTGTTAGATTTGCTGCATGTTTACCTGTGTTACCTAAGATGATGAATTATGTTGTGTCTGTGAGTACTCCCTTAGGAAAGTCATTGTCTACAGACACTGTGTGTGCTGACTGTGTAGTACATGTAGAGGGTTATGAGTTTCTGGTAGATCTAATCCTCTTAGACATGCAAGATTATGATATCATCTTAGGAATGGATTAGTTGTCTTCCCATCATGCCTCTGTGGATTGCTTTGAGAAAGTAATCACTTTGAATTTGTTAGATGGGAATCGACTGTTTGTGAGAGGTCTAGTGTCAGACCAAGGACCGCATGTGATATCTTTCTTGCAGGCCAGGAAATTACTGGCTAGTGGATGCAAGGGTTATCTTGCGCATGTTAAGGTGCAGGATGATTCTACTTCTGATTTGACTCAGATGGCGGTGGTGAAAGAATTTCCTGATGTGTTCTCTGAGGAATTTTCAGGTTTACCACCAGTTAGAGAAGTAGAATTTGGCATTGAGTTGGCGCCGGGTACGGCACCTATCTCCAGAGCTCCTTATCGTATGGCTACTTCAGAGTTGGCCGAGCTTAAGAAACAACTGGAGGAATTGCTAGAGAAAGGGTATATTCGGCCTAGTGCTTCTCCCTGGGGAGCGCCAGTGCTATTTGTGAAGAAGAAGGATGGAACCCTGAGGATGTATATAGACTACAGGCAGTTGAACCAAGTGACCATTAAGAATAAGTATCCTCTTCCCAGAATTGATGATCTATTTGATCAATTACAGGGAGCTACAGTGTTCTCTAAGATTGATCTGAGATCAGGGTATTATCAGCTTAGGGTCAAGGATGAGGATATATTTAAGACTGCTTTCAGGACCAGGTATGGGCATTTCGAATTTTTAGTTATGCCTTTTGGACTGACGAATGCACCTGCCGTCTTCATGGATTTGATGAACAGGGTATTCCATGAGTTGCTTGACTCTTGTGTGGTGGTCTTTATAGACGATATATTGGTGTACTCTCGGACTACTTCAGATCATGTCAGTGATTTGCGCAAGGTACTGGAGGTTCTGAGGAAGAACCGGTTATATGCCAAGGCTAGTAAGTGTGAGTTCTGGTTAGAGAAGATCAGTTTTCTGGGACATGTGATTTCTGGTCAGGGAGTGTCTGTGGATCCTGTTAAAGTACAAGCTATCCTTGATTGGGGAAGACCTACTAGTGCTACTGAGATCAGGAGTTTTCTGGGTTTGGCAGGTTATTACCGGAGATTTGTTGAGGGATTCTCCAAGCTGGCGGGTCCTTTAACTAAATTGACCAGAAAGGAGGCTAAGTTTATTTGGGATGATAAGTGTGAAGAGAGCTTCCAAGAGCTGAAGAGAAGGTTGACTAGTACACCGATCCTCATTATTCCTAGTGATGGGGAAAGGTTTACTGTCTATACAGATGCTTCAGGCAAAGGGTTGGGTTGTGTCTTGATGCAGAAGGGTTCTGTAGTAGCCTATGCTTCGAGACAACTGAAGGAGTATGAATTGAACTACCCTACTCATGATTTAGAGTTGGCGGCCGTAGTCTTTGCATTGAAGATATGGCGTCACTATTTGTTGGGTCAGGAATTTGATCTGTTCACTGATCACCAGAGTCTCAAGTATATCTTCACTCAGAAGGAGTTGAACATGAGACAGAGAAGATGGATGGAGTTGATCAAAGACTATGACTTCTCTATTCAGTATCAGGCTGGAAAGGCCAATGTGGTGGCGGATGCACTGAGCAGGCATCCAGTTACTTCGGTAGCTGCACTGCGGGTCAGTGAGTGGCAGTTACTGCAGGAGTTCAGAGATCTCAGGATCAGTGTTTCTCCTAGAGTTCAGACTGGTTATGTGGCTTTTCTCAGAGTACAGTCTGCTTTGTGGCAGAAGATCAGAGATCAGCAGTCTGTAGATCCGAAATTAGTTCAGATCAGGGATAGTCTGGTTGATGGCGCAGTTCAGGATTTTAGCCTGTCTGATGATGGTATTCTTCGGTTTCGTGGAAGGGTATGTGTCCCTGAGGAACCGAGCTTGAGGAAGGAAATATTGGAGGACAGCCATAACTCCAAATATTCTCTACATCCTGGCGTGACTAAGATGTATCAGGATCTCAAGAAAAATTTTTGGTGGCCGGGTATGAAGAAAGAAGTGTTTGATTTTGTCTCTAGGTGTTTGACCTGTCAGACTATAAAGGCTGAACATCAGAAGCCTGGTGGTTTGTTGCAACCTCTTCCTATTCCTGAGTGGAAGTGGGAATGCATCAGTATGGATTTTGTGTGTGGTTTGCCCAGAACCAGATTGGGTCATGATGCTATTTGGGTGATTGTTGATAGACTTACTAAATCAGCCCATTTTCTCCCGATTAAGATGACTTATTCATTAGAGAGGCTGGCCAGATTGTACATTGATGAGATAGTCAGACTGCATGGAGTGCCAGTTGATATTGTGTCTGATAGGGATTCTCGATTTTTGTCCAGATTTTGGAGGAGTTTACAGGAGGGTTTGGGTACTAAGTTGAGTTTTAGTACCGCATACCATCCTCAGTCTGATGGCCAGACGGAGCGTACTATACAGACTCTAGAAGATTTGTTGAGAGCCTATGTGGTCGATTGGAGTTCTGAGTGGAACCGGGACCTATCTTTGATAGAGTTCACTTATAATAATAGTTTCCACTCCAGTATTCAGATGGCTCCTTATGAGGCTTTGTATGGAAGAAGGTGTAGGACTCCCTTGTGTTGGGAGGAAACTGGTGACAGGAGGATTTTGAGATCTGATGCAGTACAGGAGACTACTGATAAGGTCAGAGAAATCCAGGATAAGCTGAAAATTGCTCGGGACAGACAGAAGAGTTATGCCGATGACCGACGTCGTCCTTTGGAGTTTATGGTAGGAGACCATGTGTTCTTGAAGGTGTCGCCTACTAAGGGTGTTATGAGGTTTGGCAAAAAGGGCAAGTTGAGCCCTAGGTTTGTAGGCCCTTTTGATATTGTTGAGAGAGTTGGTCCAGTGGCTTACCGTTTAGCTTTACCTCCTGCTATGGACCATGTACATAATGTATTCCATGTCTCTGCTTTGAGGAAGTATCATCCTGATCCATCTCATGTGTTGGAGTTGGAACCTCTTCAGATTCAGAGTGACTTGACTTTTGAGGAAAGACCTCTCCGGATTGTGGATAGGAAGGATAAAGTTCTGAGGAACAAGACTATACCTTTGGTAAAGGTTATCTGGGGAAATCAATCAGTTGAAGAAGCGACTTGGGAGACTGAAGCTGATATGAGGAAAAATTATGCTTACCTCTTTGATGATATGGATGCTGAGCTTTAGAGGACTAAAGCTCTATAAGGAGGGAGGAATGTAAGATCCAAGGATCTTAGGTTCTGGTAAGCATTATTTGGATTTAAATAAAATTATTGATTGTGATATTTTTATGTATTGGTTGATAGTTAATTAATTAGAGATTATTTGTTTGATTATTGACTGTTAATTTATGATAAATTATCATTGGTTGTTTGTGATAAATTAATTAGGATTTTGGGTTGTAAATTTTAAGTTAATTAATTAGACCTTATTGGTTAATTAATTATACTCTATTGGTTAATTAAATCCTTATTGGATGTTAGTTAAATCCTTAATGGATTTTCGTTAAATGATTGGTTAATGGTTAAATTAATTAAATAATTGGTTAATTATGAGATATTGGGTTATTGGGTTTAAAATTCGAAATTATTTAGTTAATGGGTTAAACCTATTGGATTTAATTGGTTAGTGGGTTAAAATTAAGCAAAACCGAAATTTTAAGTGGTAAGTTCGGCTAGGGTAGATTTTTTGGGCGATTTTTGGCTTGGGAAAAATTTAAGTGGTGGCTAGAGAAGAAGTGGCGAATATTGAAGAGTTCTTGGGCGATTTCTTTTTCCTCTTCCCTTTGGCCGACGTTCCTTAGTGTTGGGTGGAGTTTCTTCTTCTATTGGTGGCGACATCAAGGCTTTAGACAAGTTTTTGGGAAGTTTTTAACCTAAGTTTCAAGGTGAGTGGATTTTCTCTTCCACTTAATCCATGTATGCTTGAGATTATTGCTTAGAAACATGGCATGAACCCTTAATTTCAATTTTTGTACATGTTTCTATGTTTTCCCTAAAATTTCGAAAACCCTAGATTGTATGAGAATTAGGGCTTTTCATTTTTAAGGCTTCTAATCATCAATTAGACCTTGTTTAAGCATGTATGTAGCTTTAGTTTTTCAATTGTATGAAGTTTAGGGCTTGAATGAGAATTTCGACCCTTCTTCATGAAGTTACGCCCAAATGCATGGGTAAAATTTGGGGAAAACTTGATATTCATGAAATTAGGTATATGAGGACTCTACTGTAATTTTTTGAGAATTTTTAGAAATAAAAGTTTCTGTTGACTGACATTGACCTAGGGGTAATTCGGTAAATTTTCTAGTTAAAATTGGGGAAAACTTGAAATTTCGAATCTAGGGATCATGAGGGATGTAATGAATATTTTTACGAAATTTTTGGATAACTTTTCCTGCATGACTTAAACTTTGAACTAGGGGTATTTCTGTCTTTTGTTATCAGAACTAGTAGAAAACTATGAAGTTGTGATATTCTACATTTATGTTAATTGTGAACGAAATTTGGTGAATTTTCTGTATTATTATGTATTTTTAATTGAGTGGTGTATGTAGAAAGTAATGACATGAAATATTGATAGAGAACATTGGTTGATAACTTAGCAAAATTACACTGAACTGACCAGCCTGAAATTTAAGGACTACACTATGTTATGTGATTTTTTTTAAATATTGTGATTTGTGATTTTTGGCATGTTAAGTGATCTTTGAATATGTGAATATTATGTGGTTATGTGAAATTCGAAAATTATGTGGTTATGAGGTTCGAATATTATGTGTTGTGATTATGTGATGGTTAGGACTAAGGCTAGGTGTAACTATGAACTCAAGGGGATAGCCCTGTTGTGTGATATGTTAAGGGTTTGAATTTCAGCCCTGTATTGTGATATGTGTGGGGGTTGATGTTCAGCCTGCCTATTATGATTATTGTGATGGGGGTTGAAGTTCAGCCTGCCCGATGTGATTTTTGTGATGGCTATCCTAGAGTCAAGTTGACACTTAGGAGTCCACCTTTGTGAAATATGTCCACCTATGTGAAATTATGAAATAAGATATGTGTGTTGTCCAGTAGTAACCTTTTGGGAGAACGGGTTTTGACCCAAAGTGCCATGTCTTGGTCAGACAGGGGCCACCTCTTGATGTCATTACTCTTTTATGTGTTGGGAATGATATAAGACCCAAAGTGCCATGTCTTGGTCAGACAGGGGCCACCTCTTGATGTCATCATTCTCGTTTTATGTTATGGCGGGATAGACCAGCGTGCCACGTCGTGACCTGACGGGGGCCACCTCCTGATTCTATTCTCGTTTTATGTTATGGCGGGATAGACCAGCGTGCCACGTCGTGACCTGACGGGGGCCACCTCCTGATTCTATTCTCGTTTTATGTTATGGCGTGATAGACCAGCGTGCCACGTCGTGACCTGACGGGGGCCACCTCCTGATTCTATTCACTGTCCATGTTTATGTGTTGCACGAGATTTTGCAGCTCCCAGTGCTTTGGCCAAGCCGGGTTAGACCATATTGGTCACTTATGATATGCTGGACAACTAGGTTAAATATGTGTTGGTGTGTTTAGTTGGTTTAGAAGATGTGTTCGGTTGGTTTAGAGTATAACTCTAGAACCTGAGTTTGTTTAGAACCTGAGTTGATTATATGTTGGTGTGTACATCTGACTGTTATGTGACTTTGTATTAAATCTTTTTATTTAATCTGGTGATATGTTGACACTATGTTCCTGTTAAAGATTTTTAAAACAATCTGCCTATATTTTTGAGTGTATGTTATGGATGGTCAATTAGACTATCCACTCACTGGGCTGTGTAGCTCACCCCTCACTATTTTCAGGTAAAGAGCAGGGGCGCAGTTAGCTTGATACTGATGTTATGATTTATGCTTATGGTGCCGGTTGTGGCCCTATGTTTTTGCTTAATTAAATTGAGGCCGGCTATGGCCGAATATGAATTATATGATCTATGTGAACTCTGTGATGTGAACCATGTGAACTATGTGACATTGTGTTGCCAGATTGTGGCAGTTAATTGAGTTTGACTTTTGTGTCACCGCGGGCTTCGGCCTGGTTTCGGTGTTTGGTATTAGTTTATAAAAATCGATTTTGTGGGTTTGTTTTGAAATTGAAATTGATGTGTATTTTTGCAATCGGTTTTGATATAACTGTAACGTGCATATGTCTAGTGCACGTATTGCGTGGTGGCAGGTACCTTTATGTGATATAAGATTTGTGATTCGAAGATTTTATGTGTTTGGAGTTTTGAAAATTTTCAGATCGTGTTTTCCTTGAACTCGGTTTTACCTAGCATTTGATCGATCTTATATGAAACATCCTATTGCTTTTGCGATTGTGTTATTTGTTTGGGGTTAAGTATGTGGGATGTTACACCCACCCTCGTGGGACACACCCACTTATCTTTAGAAAGTGTGTGGTGACAATGGTTTCCCCAGTCCAGTTTTAACCTGGGCGTGCCTTCGCAAGGAAACTCATTGGCCCTGGGCATAAACGGTTAGGAATGGACTTGACTAGAAATTCACATGTACTGGGCACATAGTGAAAGTCTAGAGGCATCGTTGAGAGGTTAGGGTTTCATGTTATATCCAGCCCTCGCTGGACATGAAATGCCCAAGACTGTCTCAACAAGGGGAGTTGCTTGGAGCAACCGGCCGGCGCGCCCACCTTAGGAAACATGAGTTACTTTGTGCATCTCATCCCACCCTCGTGGGACGCAAAGCCTCATGTGAAATAAGGATCCCATCTCACTAGGAAGTCTTAAACTTCCCGATTGACTTTGTGGGTTGTCAATTCGAATTTAAAATAGTGGGAGCAGTAATCGTTTAAAATAAGTCCAGTTTAAATGATTCGAAGTAGTACTAATCTGCTGTTTCTTGGTTATTGTAGAACAATGAACAATGGCAGATGGTCACTGCGATCTACCCTGGAAAGGGATAAGTTGGTTGGATCCAACTTAAAGGATTGGTATATGAACTTGAGAATTGTGCTCAAGCTCGAGAGGAAGCTATATGTCCTTGAGAAGCCAATTCCTGAGCCACTTCCATGCTTGGCCTCAGCAGCTGAGAAGGATGCTTATGATAAGCATCAAGCTGATACTTTGGAGATTGCACAATTGATGCTAACCAACATGTCGCCTGAGCTAAGAGGGCAATATGAATCTAAGAGTGCCTCTGAAATTATTTCTAGTCTAAGGCAGCTCTTTGATGCATTGGTTGAGCTCAACCCTCCTAAAGTAGACATTCAATGTGTTAAGCCCAAAGGCTTAACTAAAACATTGAAAATAAAGATGGAAAGAGTCAGGAATAATAAGTGCTACTCATGTGGAGGACCACCTCACATGATAAAGGACATAGTACGACTTCAGAATGAGAAGAAGAGAGGCAAGGCTTCGTCTTCATGCTCAGGTATCTATGTTACAGAAGTCAATCTTTCTACTTCTATGTCATGGGTATTGGATACCGCATGTGGAGCTCATATTTGTACAAATATGCAGGGGCTCAAGAGAAGTAGATCGGTGCGACCTGGAGAGATTGACCTACGCGTTGGAAATGGGGCACAGGTTGCTGCTGTTGCTGTAGGCGTCTTGACTCTCTCCTTGCCTTCTGGACTTCTATTAGAACTGGATAATTGCTTTTGTGTACCTTCACTTACTAAGAACATTGTATCCATTCCTTGCTTAGCAAAGAAGGGATTTAAGTTTGAAATAAATAAGAACTCTTGTTCTTTTTCATTTGCAAATATGTTCTATGGGAAGGGTACTTTGTGCAATGATCTGTATATCTTGGATATGGAAAGTTCTATCTGTAACATAAGTAATAAAAGGACCAAACTGAGTGGTTCAGTTGGTGCTTTCCTATGGCACTGTCGATTAGCCCATATAAACAAAAATCGCATCCAACAACTCCATTCAAATGGATTGTTAGATTCAAGTTCCTTGGAGGAATTTGATACCTGTGAACCTTGTTTATTAGGGAAAATGACAAAGGCACCCTTCACCAAGATTGGTGAGAGGGCAGGAGGTTTATTGGATCTCATACATACTGATGTGTGTGGGCCTTTCAATAAACAAGCCAGAGGAGGGTACAACTACTTCATTACCTTCACTGATGACTTCAGTAGGTATGGATATGTCTACCTAATGAGACATAAATCTGAGTCCTTTGAGAAATTCAAAGAGTTCAAGAATGAAGTAGAGAACCAGCTTGGAAGATCCATTAAAGCTCTTCGATCAGATCGAGGTGGAGAATACCTGAGTGGAGAGTTCTTTGACTATCTGAGAGAGTCTGGGATCATATCCCAACTCACTCCTCCTGGAACACCTCAATGGAATGGTGTGTCTGAAAGGAGAAATCAAACTTTATTGGATATGGTTCGATCTATGATGAGTCATGCAACTCTACCTCCCTCATTCTGGGGGCATGCACTTGAGACAACTTCTCTGATACTGAATAATGTTCCATCTAAGAGTGTCTCCAAAATACCATACGAGGTATGGAGTGGGAGACGCCCTAATCTCACGTTTATCAGGATCTGGGGATGTGAGGCTTATGTCAAACGTCAGGATTCTAGCAAGCTAGAACCTAGATCTGATAAGTGTGTATTTGTGGGGTATCCTAAGGAAACTAAAGGATACTACTTCTATGTCCCAACCGAGAACAAAGTTTTTGTTGCTCGGGGTGCTGTCTTTCTAGAGAAAGAATTTCTTATGAAAGAAGTTAGTGGGAGGGAGTTTGACTTGGATGAGGTCCAAGTGCAACCACAAGACAAAGAGATGGAATCTGAGCCATCTGCACCAGTTGTTATACAATCTGAGGCTCAGACACAGGTCCCACGTAGGTCTGGGAGGATTCGTCGTGCACCTGAGAGGTACGGGTCGCTGCCGACTCAACACGATGGAATTTTCATCATTGAGGATGAACCCAGAACCTATGATGAGCTGGTCAGTGGACCGGACTCCGAGAGATGGCTTGACGCCATGCGATCCGAGATGGATTCCATGTTGGCTAACCAAGTCTGGGATTTGGTTGAGCTGCCTGATGGGGTAAAACCCATAGGGTGTAAATGGGTCTTCAAGAAGAAGACAGACATGGATGGCAATATAGTTACCTATAAGGGTAGACTAGTGGCTAAAGGTTTTAAACAAGTCCACGGGATGGACTATGATGAAACCTTCTCGCCAGTTGCCATGATCAAGTCCATTCGGATTCTGCTTGCTATAGCTGCATATCATGACTATGAGATATGGCAGATGGATGTGAAGACAGCGTTCCTTAACGGGAAGCTGACTGAGGATGTGTACATGACACAACCTGATGGTTTCATCCATCCTGTAGAGGCTAATAAGGTCTGCAGGCTAAAGAGATCCATTTATGGATTAAAGCAAGCATCTCGAAGTTGGAATCTTCGATTTGATGAAGCTGTGAGAGATTATGGCTTTATCAAAAGCGAAGATGACGCCTGTGTATATAGAAAATTCAGTGGGAGCTTGGTGATTTTTCTGGTCTTGTATGTCGATGACATACTGCTCATCGGAAACGACATCCCTAGTCTTCAAGCTGTGAAGACATGGTTGGGGAAGTGTTTTGAGATGAAAGACTTAGGGGAGGCCGCCTATATTCTAGGCGTGAGGATCTACCGAGATAGATCCAAGAGGCTCCTGGCCCTTAGTCAGAGTACCTACATTGATAAGGTCCTGGAGAGGTTTAACTTGGAGCAATCCAAGAAAGGATACCTTCCAGTAAGACATGGTCTTACTCTCTCAAAGAGCCAGTGTCCTACAACACAGGCTGAGCGGGATGACATGAGTCGAATTCCTTATGCTTCAGTAGTAGGATCGATCATGTATGCAATGTTGTGTACTAGACCAGACGTGGCATATGCTGTAAGCATAACCAGCCGATACCAATCCAATCCAGGTCTGCAGCACTGGGTGGCTGTAAAGAACATCCTAAAGTATCTGAGGAGAACTAAGGATTTGTTCTTGGTCTATGGGGGACAGGAAGAGCTCAGTGTGCAGGGCTATACTGATGCATCATTCCAGTCTGACCCTGACGACTTTAGATCGTAGGCCGGCTATGTGTTCAAGATAAATGGAGGCGCT
This sequence comes from Costus lasius, assembly GCA_027563935.2. Classification (NCBI taxonomy): domain Eukaryota; kingdom Viridiplantae; phylum Streptophyta; class Magnoliopsida; order Zingiberales; family Costaceae; genus Costus; species Costus lasius. The sequence continues at coordinate 86,865,641 of CM050450.1, read as the reverse complement.
GTATGCTGGAAGAGCTTCAAGCAATCCACCATAGCAGATTCTACAACCGAGGCAGAGTATGTGGCTGCTTCTGAGGCAGCCAAGGAAGCCGTTTGGATAAGGAAGTTCATATCTGATCTTCAGGTGGTTCCTAGTGCAGTGGATCCCATTGAACTCTATTGTGACAACAATGGAGCAATTGCACAAGCCAAGGAACCACGGTCTCATCAAAGATCCAAACACATACTCAGAAGATTTCACCTGATCAGAGAGATCATTGAAAGAGGTGATGTCAAGATTAGCAGAGTTGACACAGAAAACAATCTGGCAGACCCATTGACCAAGGCTTTGGCGCAGCAGAAGCATGATGGTCACGCTAGAGATATGGGGTTAAGATTTCTCAACCTCTAGGTCTTAGTGCAAGTGGGAGATTGTTGGTGTATATGCCCTAGGACCTAGTTTTGGTCCACTTATGTACTACTTGACTTTGATATTTATATATATCATTCTGGCATTGTCATTGTCAATGTTTGTTTACATCTGCGCACATGTACTAACATGATAATGTCCCTGGAGACAGATTGGATCTGTGCTCAAACTGTTGTCCCCAGTCGATGTACCTTAGTGGATATGGGACAGCTATGGTACTTGAGAGACTGGTATGTGAGCTGGTTAGGTACGTGGTGCTAACGCAGACACATGGGTATATCATTGGAGGATATACTGGAAAGACCTGCTGTGAGGCTATGACTTGGTGTCATAAGTTATCCTCACAAGTGACAGGAGATTTATTGATCCCTTGACTTGAGGTCATTGATCGTTCTATATGGTTAGCGACTTGCTTTGATACAACCTAACACCTCGCCGTAGAAGGGAGGTCATAACGGTTGTCATTGAGCATGTCACGACCCATATGAGAAGGTCAATGGACAGACATAGGATTTTGCCCCTTCCTTAGGGAAGTATGATATCCATGGAGCTCCTCTATGGTTCTATGACTGAGAGTGTATGGCCATACCCAGGTAAGAACCTGTTTTAGTCATAGCCATGTGATTGGGTGAAAACAAGTGGTGACACACTTGTCCAATCGGATATCAGTCCGGCAAAGAGACTGTAATGCATCTGTACCTAGTTGCGATGATGGGGATGTCGATGTCGATATCCATTCCAATGACCTGGGTAGCAGCGATGCACTGCTAGGTGCCACTCACTGCTTGTGGTGACCTTTGGTCAGCACTGCCAGCGTCAAAAGAACCTACAGGGTCGCACACCTTGATACTTGAGTTCTCGTATTGATCGAGAAACCTTATGATCAAGTTATTGGATAACTCGGATCTAATTGGGAGATTTCATCAGCACCAATGGGCCTGATGAGATGGAAGAATGTTATTGGAGCCAAACTTCATTTTTGGCAAGTTGACCCGTATTTGACCATGGTTGGTCACACTTGGATTAGGGTTGCATTGGATTGGATCCAAATGCTTAATCAACCCATAGGATGAAGTTTGGGCTAGCTCATTATCCAATGAAGCCCAATAACAAGTTCTCATGAAGAGAAGAGAGGCTAAAAGGGTATAATGGGGAGAAACCCAACCCCATTGGCGCCTAAGGGGCATAATGGGGTTAGGGTGGCAAAATTGCTTCATTAAGGAAGCAATTTGCGCCTAGCCCTTCTCCCTTGATGGTATGAATGCCTTTAAGGCATGTCTTGGGCTGATATGGTACTTGGGCAATTATGGAAAGGTTGAATGAAGTTTATGGTAAAGTCTTGGAGACTTTCCTTGCATTAAACCTCCTCATCCTAGCCCTACACTTGTCATGATCCTAGCCCTTGCCCTAATCGCCTCTTGCCCTATATATGTGACCCTAGCCGCCCCCTCTTAGATGATTCATCCTTGGAGGCGTGAACTTAAGAATGGAGCGAGAGCAAGGAGCATTGGCGCACTCTCTTCCTCTTCCATCAAGTAGCCGCAAGCTTCTCCTTCCTTACCACATGGCGCATCTTTCTCTCTTGGTGGCGCAAGGTGGTTGGAGCATCTCCCTAAGGCTTGGATCTTCTTCCCGAGGCTAGCACCGGGCGTGGAAGAAGAGGACTCGAGGCATCCGTGTGTGTGAGACTGCAGAGGGCGCACGTTTGGGCGCCTATCACGACATCGACCTCATCTTGCTCTGAGGTATTTTCTAACTCATCGTGTCGACCCCCTTGCATGCGATCTTCACTGGGTTTTTGGGACGGACCTGTTTCGGGGACATTCTTCCGCTGTGCAATGTATGTATGTGTCTCTGATAAATTGTAAAATGTCCCCGGGGTTTCCCAACAGATAATCCCACACTCCTTTAGATAGTCTATAAACTCTCGACTTAGGTATTCACCACCTCGATCAGAACGAAGTGCCTTGATATTTCGGCCTAGCTGATTCTGTACTTCATTCTTGAAGTCTTTGAACTTGTCAAAAGATTCACTTTTATGTCTCATCAGATAGACATAACCATACCTACTGAAATCATCAGTAAAGGTAATGAAGTAAAGATAGCCACCTCTGGCATGTTTACTAAATGGCCCACACACATCACTGTGTATAAGGTCAAGTAAACCTGAAGCCCTTTGACCTTTATGAGAAAAAGGTGACTTCATCATTTTACCCATTAAACAAGCTTTGCATGTATCAATCCCCTCAAAGGTGAATGATCCCAGCAGTCCATTATCATGCAACCGCTTAATGCGTTTCTCGTTAATATGGCCTAAACGACTATGCCATAACAAGGTGCTGTCATCAGCATACTTGGCTTTCTTAATATCAATATTTTGTATAGAACATTCCATGTCCAACATGAATAACCCATTGTTAATTGAACCAGTAGCATAAACAATATTATCTAAAGAAAGAACACACTTTGAAATATTGCATTCAAAGGAAAATCCCTTCCTGACAAGAGCAGGAATGGAGATAATATTTTTAGTAATGCTGGGAACAAAGTAACAACTGTTTAGTTCTAATACAAGTCCAGATGGTAATGAGATGAAATAGTCTCCTACAGTAACAGCAGCAACCCGTGCCCCATTTCCAACTCGTAGGTCCACCTCATGCTGTCCCACCTGTCTTCTTCTCTTGAGTTCCTGTACATTTGAACAAATGTGAACTCCACATGCAGTGTCCAACACCCATGAAATAGAAGAAGAGGATATCCTGACTTCCGTCACATAAATACCTGAGCCAGAAGCAAAGCTTCCCCTCTTATCTCCTTGGAGCGCTTTACAGTCCTTTTTCCAGTGACCCAGCTGGCCACAGTGGAAACATCTGTATTCCTTTGACCGCTTAACTTTTTGCTTCAGAGCCTTGCTGTAACTCTTGACAGGGGCCTTGCCCTTCTTCCCCTTCTTCTTGTTCCTAGAAGGAACCATTAAGACAGAGGTCGAAGGCTTTCCCTTCAGAGTCTCCTCAGTAGTCAAGAGCATATTCAGCAGCTCTGCCGGAGTACAGTCGATTTTGTTCATATTAAAGTTAATGATGAACGCATCGAAAGAGGGCGGGAGAGACTGCAGAATAATGTCTACAGCAAGCTCCTGATTGATGGTATGCCCCAGTTTCTCTAGAGCCTCCTTGTGCCCAATCATCTTGAGCACGTGAGCTCCCACTGGGCTCCCTTCAGCCAGTTTGCTCTGGAAGAACAGCTTTGTCAGATTATAGCGTTCTGTCCTCGCCTGTGCAGCATACAGCATCTTGAGGTTCGCTATAATCTCTATAGCCGACATATCCTCATGCTGACGCTGCAGCGGTGGCGTCATAGACGCTAGCATCAGGCAAGCGACATCAATGCTATCATTGACGTGCTTTTCATAAGCTTCCCGAACCGCCCTTGCGGCGTTCGGAGCGGGCTGAGGCGGTATAGCCGTCTCGAGGACATACAGTTTCCTCTCTGCCTTAAGAACAATCTTAAGGTGTCCGTACCAGTCTGAGAAGTTCGGTCCAGCAAACTTCTCCCTTTCCAGTAGGGATCGCACATTGAAGCTCATGGTGTTCGTTGCTGCAGGTATCTACAACAATGCAAGAACAGCAAGGTCAGTATCAATGTTAAGAATCAATCAGGACTTAAGAATGATTCTTTTTCTCACTATTTTATCTGGCTGAAAAATCCAGCAAAACAGCCCGAAAGAGTAGAACTCTTTTAGCGAGATGGGATCCAGATTTCATACTTGGTCTCCGCATCCCGCTCAGGCGAGATAAGATGCACAGAGAGTACAAGCACTAATCTCTGGTAGGCTGTTCCAGCCAATCGCCAACCCGTGCGATTCCCCTTCATCTGGGCAATCCAGCAGACTGTGCCAACTGAGTTGGTACAACACAGTCTCTGACCCCACAGATGGCTGCCTCCATGTGCTACCATATGCGCCACATATGTAGCCTACATGGTCAAGCTAACCCGACCTACTCCCTGGACCACCACGTGCTATGCTGAGCAACGAGAAGCGATAAATCCCTTCTCTGTAACACGCAGGTGTAATCCCGCACCGTCTGAAGATAGATGGACGTGCCCACTGAGTGGGTACAACACGGCTCCAACGATAGTCAGAACAGTGAGGTTTCGCGTCAGAAGGCTTACGAGCTTGATATTTTAGCGTTGGATTTTAACGGTCTTTTATCTTCTTAACTATCATGCAATTCCTATGGTGATAGCAGAAGATAAACTCATGCAATTCTAATTATAAAAGCAATAAATAGAAAGCACGCTGATCTTATGTGGTAAAAGCCCATTAAGCCTAAGTAAGACCTTAACCTAACTTAAGTCTTCACTTGCTTTTCTTCATGGGTCTTTTGCTACTCATTTGGCCCAAACCAGGGCCCAAGCGCCATCTGCAGCTCAGGTGCGCCTACCAGGGAAAATGCGCCTGTCCCAGAGTCGAACCCTGGACCTCCCGTCTGGTCAAGCCACTGACTGCAAGCGCCTCTGCCATGTGTGCTCTGTGCTCTTGTCTGACTAATTTACAAATTAATCTATCTAGACAAGATTGACTCGCAAGTCAATTACATTTTATAAATTAATTAAACTGTGATTCGCGGATCACAAAAATAAGAATTAATTTACAATAAAATTCCAGGCACGCAGGCCCCAGCACAGCACACATTAAACATGGGCAGCCCACATAAGATTAAATAAACATACATATGGCATCATACATCATTTGATCCAATCATGAAAAATAAAATTTTGAAAAACCCCATTGAGATCAATTTTATTTTTTTCTTATGTGCCCTACTACCTTACAACGGTCCATTACTAGGGATCCACTCATCCGACCTAGTCAGATCCACTGCCCTTACATGCACCAAGTCCTAACTGACTTGAGTCGACCAAAAGGTCAACAATGCATGCGCCAAGGGCTGAACGACCACAATGAGGTCTGGCAAGCGGGTGTGACCCCGGGCCTAACTCATGTGCGTTCATAGGTTGTCTCAATCAGACATCGCTACACGCCTGTCTGCAGTCGACCTATAGCCATCTCTTGCTTGCGCACAGATGCTATCTGGTCGACCCATCAAGTGTTGGGGTATGCCCTTAAGGCTAATGTTTGAGGCCTTGGGATTGTATCAGTATCATGTAATAAACTCTTATGTTTATAAAGGCATGGTTGTTATTCAGTTTGTTACATTGTCTGCTGCAATAAGTGTACTTCTGAATAATGTCTCAAAGCTGTTCAGCTAGGCTGACATGCAGTTATGTCCTTAGTCAAGATATCTTGGTGAACATGAGACAGCCTTGATATGATTGAGACTAATATGTGTTCTAATCTTATAGGATGCTTCGAGCATGGAATAAGATGTAGACTCATGGGTACATTGGATGTACTGGACAGACCCTACTAGGATATTCAATTGCTTGTCACAATGTGAATAATCCTTGATTGCAACAAGTGGCACATTTCCTCTGACTTGAGATCACTTGTGTTTCTAAATGATGATTGTCATTGTTTTGAGGTAGTTCAATATCATTTGAAACATAATGATTATAGACTATCTTGGATGGTGAGCTTGAGTCAGGTTAGGGCACTAGTGATAGATAAAGGATTGCCGTCTCCTTAATTGGAGTATGATGTTCTAAAGGGGCCCCCCTCTGTATGAGATGATTGAGAAAGTGTATGACCATACCCAGATGACAGTGTTCATCTGATCTAATCATGCTCATCATATTGGAGCTACAGGCTTGACACGCTTGTCCAATAAGAACATCCAGTGGCAAAGGAAATTTGCATGCCTTGTGAATTGGATTCACACTTGTGCTGTGGTTTGGGTGTAGTCTTGGAAGACTCTTTCCTTTATATCGGGAGACAGTGATGTGTTGCTAGATACCCCTCACTGATTGTGATAACATAAGTTATCGTTACCGACATTTAAAGGAAACCCTTAGGGTCGCACAATTTGATGATATGGCTTACTTAAGTCAGATCGTGTGGACTGAATTGTTTGGGTTCAGTTTAAAGGGATTAAATCTCTGATTGTAAGTGAGATCCAGTCTGATCATGTTTGATTGATAAGGGCTTGAGATCGGTAAGCTTCGATTGAGAGAATGGATGCTAGATCGGTGAGATCAGGAGCATCAAGAGATGAACGGTCAGATCTTAAGCCTTAGGGGTTTTTGTTATGATCTGGACTAGTTGCTTGGTTTATTTGGTTATTGAACCAAATCGATTTGAACCAGCTCATTGGGTGAGCGCATGGTTCAAGTAAAGAGGCATTGGCGATTGGGGTAATGCATGGTCGCATGAACGTTGAGACATTGCTATTTTTAGATAGCATGTTCTCTAACGTGACCACATCTCACGTTCACGCCAAGAGAACTTCTCTCTCGCCTTTCCCCACTTACTCTCGAGAGGGCATTCGTGTGTGACGAGTCTTGGACGCCTTGGAGAGTCATTTGGCAAAGCGAGCAAAGCTTCATCCATCCCTTCCATTCGATCAAAGACACCTCTTGGTACCTTGCTAGCACAAGGAGCACCAAGGAAGTGAGCGCATCCTCATTCTTGTGTGCGCATCGTCTTGGAGGAGATCTCTCTTGCTCTCTCTTTCCAAGACGCCATCCAACACATGGCTTCGGTATGAATTCTTTTCATGTTGTTAAGTTGATCATATTGCATGCGATGATACTAAGAAACCCACTCCGCTGCTTTAGAAGAAATTTTTCATGCGCCTATCTAGGGTTTCGCCACCATGTGAGGACTTTCAATTGGTATCAGAGCCTTGGTTGATGCATGTTTTATGATTGCTATACCATGTTTTGTGATCCATGTTTGCGCAACATGCTTAGATCTGTAGGTTAGGTTACATGCGAAAATGATTACATATGTTTTTCATGTTTGAGCATGTATGAAAGTCGGCGCATCTTTATTGTTGATGTTTTATCAAACGTATATTACTTGCGCGACCTCACTAGATCTAAGGTCTTACTATAAATCCTTAGACGGGTTAGTAGGGTTGATGTCATCCTCTAGGTTAGATCCAACCAGTCTGATCAGATCATCTGACAGCCTAGATGGGTCGACCAGATAGCACCTTTGCGCAAGCAAGAGGTGGCTGTAGGTCGACTGCATCACAGGCGTGTAGCGATGTCTGGTTGAGACAACCCATGAACGCACATGAGTTAGGCCCGGGGTCACACCCGCTTGCCAGAACTCATGGGGTGGTTCAGCCCTTGGCGCATGCATAGTTGACCACTGGGTCGACTCAAGTCAGTTAGGACTTGGTGCATGCAAGGGCACTGGATCTGATTAGATTGGATGAGTGGATCCCTATTAATGGACCGTTGTAAGGTTGTAGGGCATATAAGAATATTAAAATTGATGCCAAAGGGGTTTTCAAAACTTTATTTTCTTAATTGGATCACATGCTGTTTGGATGCCATATGTGTGTTTATTTTATCTTATGTGGGCTGCCCGTTTAATGTGTGCTGTGCTGGGGCCTGCGTGCCTGGAAATTAAATGTAAATTATTTTATTGTGATCTGCGCATCACATTTCCATTAATTTATAAAGTGTTATTGACCTGCGTGTCAATCTTGTCTAGATAGTTAAATTGTAATTTAATTAGACAAGAGCACAGAGCACACTTGGCAGAGGCGCATGCAGCAGTGGCTTGACCAGGTGGGAGGTCCAGGGTTCGACTCTGGGACCAGGCGCATTTTCCCTGGTAGGCGCACCTGAGCTGCAAATGGCGCTTGGGCCCTAGTTTGGGCCAGATGAGCAGCAAAAGACCCATGAAGAAAAGCAAGTGAAGACTTAAGTGAAATTAAGGTCTTACTTAGGCTTATGGGCTTTTACCACATAAGATCAGCTTGCTTTCTTTTATTGTTTAATTACAATTAGAATAGCATGATTTAAATCTTCTGCTATCACCATAGGAATTGCATGATAGATAAGAAGATAAAAGACCGTTAAAATCCAACGCTAAAATATCAAGCTCGTAAGCCTTCTGACGCGAAACCTCACTGTTCTGATTATCGTTGGAGCCGTGTTGTACCCACTCAGTGGGCACGTCCATCTATCTTCAGACGGTGCGGGATTACACCTGCGTGTTACAGGGAAGGGATTTATCGCTTCTCGTTGCTCAGCATAGCACGTGGTGGTCCAGGGAGTAGGTCGGGTCAGCTTGACCATGTAGGCTACATATGTGGCGCATATGGTAGCACATGGAGGCAGCCATCTGTGGGGTCAGAGACTGTGTTGTACCAACTCAGTTGGCACAGTCTGCTGGATTACCCAGATGAAGGGGAATCGCACGGGTTGGCGATTGGCTGGGACAGCCTACCAGAGATTAGTACTTGTACCCTCTGTGCATCTTATCTCGCCTGAGCGGGACGCGGAGACCAAGTATGAAATCTGGATCCCATCTCACTAAAAGAGTTCTACTCTTTCGGGCTGTTTTTGCTGGATTTTTCAGCTAGATAAAATAGTGAGAAAAGGAATCTTTCTTAAGTCCTGATCGATTCTTAACATTGATACTGACCTTGCTGTTCTTGTATTGTTGTAGATACCTGCAGCAACGAACACCATGAACTTCAATGTGCGATCCCTACTGGAAAGGGAGAAGTTTGCTGGGCCGAACTTCTCAGACTGGTACGGACACCTTAAGATTGTTCTTAAGGCAGAGAGGAAACTGTATGTCCTCGAGACGGCTATACCGCCTCAGCCCGCTCCGAACGCCGCAAGGGCGGTTCGGGAAGCTTATGAAAAGCACGTCAATGATAGCATTGATGTCGCTTGCCTGATGCTAGCGTCTATGACGCCACCGCTGCAGCGTCAGCATGAGGATATGTCGGCTATAGAGATTATAGCGAACCTCAAAATGCTGTATGCTGCACAGGCGAGGACAGAACGCTATAATCTGACTAAGCTTTTCTTTCAGAGCAAACTGGCTGAAGGGAGTCCAGTGGGAGCTCACGTGCTCAAGATGATTGGGCACAAGGAGGCTCTAGAGAAACTGGGGCATACCATCAATCAGGAGCTTGCTGTAGACATTATTCTGCAGTCTCTCCCGCCCTCTTTCGATGCGTTCATTATTAACTTTAATATGAACAAAATCGATTGTACTCCGGCAGAGTTGCTCAATATGCTCTTGACTACTGAGGAGACTCTGAAGGGAAAGCCTTCAACCTCTGTCTTGATGTTTCCTTCAAGGAACAAGAAGAAGGGGAAGAAGGGCAAGACCCCTGTCAAGAGCTACAGCAAGGCTCTGAAGCAAAAGGTCAAGCGGTCGAAGGAATACAGATGTTTCCACTGTGGCCAGTTGGGTCACTGGAAAAAGGACTGTAAAGCGCTCCAGGGAGACAAGAGGGGAAGCATCGCTTCTGGCTCAGGTATTTATGTGACGGAAGTCATGATATCTTCTTTTTCTATTTCATGGGTGTTGGACACTGCATGTGGAGTTCACATTTGTTCAAATGTACAGGAACTCAAGAGAAGAAGACAGGTGGGACAGCATGAGGTGGACCTACGAGTTGGAAACGGGGCACGGGTTGCTGCTGTTGCTGTAGGAGACTATTTCATCTCTTTACCATCTGGACTTGTGTTAGAATTAAACAGTTGTTACTTTGTTCCAAGCATTACTAAAAATATTATCTCAATTCCTGCTCTTGTCAGGAAAGGGTTTTCCTTTGAATGCAATATTTCAAAGTGTGTTCTTTCTTTAGATAATATTGTTTATGCTACTAGTTCAATTAACAATGGGTTATTCATGTTGGACATGGAATGTTCTATACACAATATTGATAATAAGAAAGCCAAATATGCTGATGACAGCACCTTGCTATGGCATAGTCGTTTAGGCCATATTAACAAGAAACGCATTAAGCGGTTGCATGATCATGGACTACTGGGACCATTCTCCTATGAGGAGATTGATATATGCAAAGCTTGATTGATGGGCAAAATGACGAAGTCACCTTTTCCTCATAAAGGTCAAAGGACTTCAGGTTTACTTGACCTTATACACAGTGATGTGTGTGGGCCTTTTAGTAAACATGCTAGAGGTGGCTATCAGTACTGCAATACCTTCACTGATGATTTCAGTAGATATGGGTATGTCTATCTTATGAGACATAAAAGTGAATCTTTTGACAAGTTCAAAGAGTTCAAGAATGAAGTACAGAATCAGTTAGGCCGAAATATCAAGGCACTTCGTTCTGATCGAGGTGGAGAATACCTAAGTCGAGAGTTTACTAACTATCTGAAGGAGTGTGGGATTTTCTCACAGCTCACTCCGCCAGGAACACCGCAATGGAATGGTGTGTCCGAGAGGAGAAATAGAACGTTACTTGATATGGTTCATTCTATGATGTGTCAGGTTACTCTACCTTACTCCTTTTGGGGATTTGCACTGGAAACAGCTGCAAAGGTACTAAACCGAGTGCCATCCAAGGCAGTTTCAAAGACTCCATATGAGTTATGGTATGGGAAACAGCCGAGCTTGACATTTATCAGGATCTGGGGCTGCGAGGCTTATGTCAAAAAGCTCGCCTCTGGGAAACTAGAGAGCAGATCTGAGAAATGTATCTTTGTCGGTTACCCTAAGGAAACTAAGGGTTATTATTTCTACGATCCCAAAGAGAACAAGGTGTTTGTTGCTCGGACGGCCATATTTCTTGAGATGGAGTTTCTTCTGCAAGAGGCCATTGGGAGAGAAATAAAGCTGGATGAGAATCCAGAGGAAGGACAAAGTGCTCAAGTACAGTTGGATGAGCCTGAGCCGGTAGAACAGGTTACTGAACAACCTGAGGCTCAGATATCACGGGAACCGCGAAGATCGGGAAGGATCCATCGACAGCCTGAGCGCTATGACGGAGTCTACATCATTGATAATGATGAACCCCTAACTTATGCGGATGCGGTCAGTGGACCGGACTCAGCGAGATGGCTTGAAGCTATGCGCGCCAAGATGGACTCCATGTCAGATAACCAAGTCTGGGATTTGGTTGATCCGCCTCCGGGAGTTATCCCTATAGGCTGTAAATGGATCTTTAAGAAGAAGATTGACATGGATGGTAACGTGGTTACCTATAAAGGCAGGCTAGTTGCGAAAGGTTTCAAACAAATCTACGGGATAGATTATGATGAAACTTTCTCACCTGTAGCTATGAAGGTTTCACTAATCCATCAGATCGTCATAAAATATGTAAGTTAAAGAAGTCTATTTATGGACTTAAACAAGCATCGAGAAGCTGGAATATTCGTTTTGATGAATCAATCTCTGAATTTGGTTTCATCAAGAACGAGGATGACCCGTGTGTATATAAGAGGTTTAGTGGGAGCGTGATTACTTTCCTAGTCCTCTACGTCGATGATATCTTAATCATTGGAAATGATATTCCTGAAATGCATGCGGTTAAAGCATGGTTAAGGAAATGTTTTCAGATGAAAGATTTAGGAGAAGCAGCCTATGTATTAGGTGTGAAGATCTACAGGGATAGATCTAAGAGGCTTCTCGGGCTGTGCCAGAGTACTTACATCGATAAAGTCCTGGAGAGATTTCATTTAGAGAATTCTAAAAGAGGATATCTTCCAGTCAGACATGGTCTGAATCTTTCGAAGAGTCAGTGTCCACAAACACAGACTGAGAAAGATGAGATGGACAATACGCCTTATGCTTCGGCTATTGGGTCCATTATGTATGCGATGTTGTGTACTCGCCCAGACGTCGCTTACGGATTAAGCGTGACCAGTCGGTTCCAAAGTAATCCAGGTCAGGCACACTGGATTGCAGTCAAGAACATCTTAAAATATCTGCGGAGGACCAAAGATATGTTCTTGATATATGGTGGTCAGGAAGAACTCAGTATTGAAGGATATACTGACGCTTCATTCCAGTTTGACCAGGATGATTTCCGATCGCAATCAGGCTATGTTTTTAGCTTGAATGGAGGAGCGGTGGTGTGGAAGAGTTTCAAACAGTCTATTGTTGCTGATTCCACAACAGAAGCCGAGTATGTTGCAGCCTCGGAAGCATCTAAGGAGGCAGTGTGGATTCGTAAGTTCGTTCAGGAACTTGGTGTTGTTCCTTCCAGTGCTGATCCTTTGGTTATCTTTTGTGATAACACTGGAGCAATTGCACAAGCAAAGGAACCACGGTCGCACCAGAAGTCCAAGCACATACAGAGACGGTTTCATTTGATCCGGGAGATCATTGATCGTGGCGAGATCAAAGTCTGCAAGGTTCATACAGATGACAATCTGGCTGACCCGCTTACCAAGCCTCTGGCGCAGCAGAAGCATGAGAAGCACTGTAATAATATGGGTTTGAAATTTCTCAACCATTAGATTAAGTGCAAGTGGGAGATTGTTGGGGTATGCCCTTAAGGCTAATGTTTGAGGCCTTGGGATTGTATCAGTATCATGTAATAAACTCTTATGTTTATAAAGGCATGGTTGTTATTCAGGTTGTTACATTGTCTGCTGCAATAAGTGTACTTCTGAATAATGTCTCAAAGCTGTTCAGCTAGGCTGACATGCAGTTATGTCCTTAGTCAAGATATCTTGGTGAACATGAGACAGCCTTGATATGATTGAGACTAATATGTGTTCTAATCTTATAGGATGCTTCGAGCATGGAATAAGATGTAGACTCATGGGTACATTGGATGTACTGGACAGACCCTACTAGGATATTCAATTGCTTGTCACAATGTGAATAATCCTTGATTGCAACAAGTGGCACATTTCCTCTGACTTGAGATCACTTGTGTTTCTAAATGATGATTGTCATTGTTTTGAGGTAGTTCAATATCATTTGAAACATAATGATTATAGACTATCTTGGATGGTGAGCTTGAGTCAGGTTAGGGCACTAGTGATAGATAAAGGATTGCCGTCTCCTTAATTGGAGTATGATGTTCTAAAGGGGCCCCCCTCTGTATGAGATGATTGAGAAAGTGTATGGCCATACCCAGATGACAGTGTTCATCTGATCTAATCATGCTCATCATATTGGAGCTACAGGCTTGACACGCTTGTCCAATAAGAACATCCAGTGGCAAAGGAAATTTGCATGCCTTGTGAATTGGATTCACACTTGTGCTGTGGTTTGGGTGTAGTCTTGGAAGACTCTTTCCTTTATATCGGGAGACAGTGATGTGTTGCTAGATACCCCTCACTGATCGTGATAACGTAAGTTATCGTTACCGACATTTAAAGGAAACCCTTAGGGTCGCACAATTTGATGATATGGCTTACTTAAGTCAGATCGTGTGGACTGAATTGTTTGGGTTCAGTTTAAAGGGATTAAATCTCTGATTGTAAGTGAGATCCAGTCTGATCATGTTTGATTGATAAGGGCTTGAGATCGGTAAGCTTCGATTGAGAGAATGGATGCTAGATCGGTGAGATCAGGAGCATCAAGAGATGAACGGTCAGATCTTAAGCCTTAGGGGTTTTTGTTATGATCTGGACTAGTTGCTTGGTTTATTTGGTTATTGAACCAAATCGATTTGAACCAGCTCATTGGGTGAGCGCATGGTTCAAGTAAAGAGGCATTGGCGATTGGGGTAATGCATGGTCGCATGAACGTTGAGACATTGCTATTTTTAGATAGCATGTTCTCTAACGTGACCACATCTCACGTTCACGCCAAGAGAACTTCTCTCTCGCCTTTCCCCACTTACTCTCGAGAGGGCATTCGTGTGTGACGAGTCTTGGACGCCTTGGAGAGTCATTTGGCAAAGCGAGCAAAGCTTCATCCATCCCTTCCATTCGATCAAAGACACCTCTTGGAACCTTGCTAGCACAAGGAGCACCAAGGAAGTGAGCGCATCCTCATTCTTGTGTGCGCATCGTCTTGGAGGAGATCTCTCTTGCTCTCTCTTTCCAAGATGCCATCCAACACATGGCTTCGGTATGAATTCTTTTCATGTTGTTAAGTTGATCATATTGCATGCGATGATACTAAGAAACCCACTCCGCTGCTTTAGAAGAAATTTTTCATGCGCCTATCTAGGGTTTCGCCACCTTGTGAGGACTTTCATCAAGGCTGTCAGATGGTCTGATCAGACTGTTTGGATCTAACTCAGGGGATGACTTCAACCCTAATAACCCTTCTAAGGGTTTAAAGTAGGGCCTTAGATCTAGTGTAAGTCGCGCATGTGATATAGATTTTTTTGAGAAAAACAAGAAAGCGCCAACATACATGCGCCATAGACTAACACATTCAAGTTTCGCATGTGCAACAACTTAAAATGAAATTTTCGCATGTCAACTAGATCTAAGCATACTTGCGCATATGGATCATAAATGGCTTTAAGCAATCATAAAAACATGCATCAACCAGCTTTGATACCAATTGAAGGTCCCCTACAAGGGGCGAAACCCTAAAACATGCGCTAAACAAAACTTGCATGGGCGGAATCTAGGGTTTCCTAAGATCGGATAGCATGTATTATGATCAACTTTAACAACAGAAAAGGAATTCATACCGAAGCCATATGAAGGATGTCGCCTTGGAAGCAAGAGAACAAAAGAGGTCTCCTCCAAATCGTCACACACAAGATGATGTTGCCTTCTCTTTTGGTGCTCCTTGTGCTAGCAAGGTTCCAAGAGGTCTTGATCGAATGGGAGGGAAGATGATCTCCTTGCTTGGTGAAACTTTCTCCTCTTGTCATCTTAGCTTTTTCACACGAGAATGCTTCTCCAAAAGAAAACCAAGGAGGCGACAAAGGCGTGAAGAGGCGAGAGAGAGGCGATGTGAGATCATGGACACGTTTGAGAACATGCTATCTAAAAATAGCAAAGTCCAAACGTTCATGCGACCATGCATTACCCCAATCGCAAATGCCTCACCACCTGAACCATGCGCTCATCCAATGAGCTGGTTCAAATTGATTTGGTTCAACAACCAAATAAACCAAGCAATTAGTCCAGATCATAATAAACCACTGAGGCCTAAGATCTGACTGTTGATCTCTTAATGCTCTTGATCTGACCGATCTAGCATCTATTCTCTCGATCGAAGCTTACCGATCTCAAGCCCTAATCAATCAAACATGATTAGACCAGATCTCACTTTTATTCAGAGAGTAAATCCCTTTAAACTGAACTCAAACAATTCAGTCCACACGATCTGACTTAAGTAAGCCATATCATCAAATTGTGCGACCCTAAGGGTTTCCTCTAAATGTCGGTAACGACAACTTACGTTATCACGATCAGTGAGGGGTATCTAGCAACACATCACTGTCTCCCGATATAAAGGAAAGAGTCTTCCAAGACTACACCCAAACTACAGCACAAGTGTGAATCCAATTCACAAGGCATGCATATTTCCTTTGCCACTGGATGTTCTTATTGGACAAGCGTGTCAAGCTTGTAGCTCCAATATGATGAGCATGATTAGAACAGATGAACACAGTCACCTGGGTATAGCCATACACTTTCTCAATCATCTCATCCAGGGGGCCCCTTTAGAACACCACACTCCAATTATAGAGACGGCAATCCTTTGTCTATCACTAATGCCCTAACCTGACTCAAGCTCACCATCCAAGATAGTCTATAACCATTATGTTTCAAATGATATTGAACTACCTCAAAACAATGACAATCATCCTTTAGAAACACAAGTGATCTCAAGTCAGAGGAAATGTGCCACTTGTTACATTCAAGGATTATTCACATTGTGACAAGCAATTGAATATCCTAGTAGGGTCTGTCCAGTACATCCAATGTACCCATGAGTCTACATCTTATTCCATGCTCGAAGCATCCTATAAGATTAGAACACATATTAGTCTCAATCATATCAAGGCTGTCTCATGTTCACCAAGATATCTCGACTAAGGACTTCACAGCATGTCAGCCCAGCTGAACAGCTTTGAGACATTATTCAGAAGTACACTTATTGCAGCAGATAATGTAACAAACTGAATAACAACCATGCCTTTATAAACATAAGAGTTTATTACATGATACTGACACAATCCCAAGGCCTCAAACATTAGCCTTAAGGGCATACCCCAACAGTGCCATCATTCAAAACAAGCTACTACCCAAATTGAAAGATCCAAGTAGCTTTTCTATAGCCTTCTAACGCGTAGCCCTCATCAAACTATCGATCGGTGGTGTTGTGAACTGTTTCCCACCCTCGTGGGACATACCCACTTATCTTTAGAAGGTGTGTGGTGACAATGATTTCCCCAGTCCAGTTTTAACCTGGGCGTGCCTTCGCAAGGAAATTCGTTGACCCTGGGCATAACGGTTAGGACCAGACTTGACTAGTTTTTCATATCATGAATCACTAGAGGCAGCTGTTGAGAGGATAGGGTTCTGTGTTGTATCCAGCCCTCGCTGGACACAGGGCGCCTAGTCTGTCTTAACAAAGAGGAATTGTGCATGACACAATTGGCTGATATGCCTACCTAAGGAAGCATGAGACTCTCTGTGCATCCCAACTCACCCTCGTGAGTCGCGGAGACCTTATGTGAAATTAGGATTCTACTCACTTATTTCCATGTTGAGTTTGAGAGTTCTCAACTGGTTTTGGAAGTTGTGGGAGCATAGCATTTAATTTAAAGTCCTTGTTAAATGCTTTATCATTGTACTTATTTTACTTATTTGCTTATTATAGATGGCATCTCCTGATCTAAGATTGAAACTTTATAAAAATAAATTGGATGGGACAAATTGGACAAATTGGTTCAAAATTTTGTCCAAGATACTGGAACAAGAGAATAAGGTGCATCTTCTTGAAAGACCTCCATCCCAGCCCAGTGTGTATTTCACTAATGAGTGGGAGTGGAAAGTCTATCTTAAACATTGTGAAGATAACAAACAGTACACTGCTCTTGTCTTAAAATGCATGACCCCAGAGGTCAAGGTTGAATGTGATGAGATGGGGATTTATAATCTTATCATACATCTCAAAGGTCTCTTCACACCATGCTCTATAGACAATGATCAGGAGAGTTCTGTTGGATCTTTAGAGTGTATGCCTGAATATGAGAATGACCATGGTTCTGTATCTTCGAAGCTAATACTTCAGAAGACTGGGAATGCATGGGTATTTCGAAGAGGATTAATGGCCAAGAAGTGCATGGCAAAGAAGAAGGGATGTAATCCATCCACTTCAGGTATTGTGTTACCAAGGTCTTTATGTCTACTTCTTATTCATGGGTACTGGGTACCGTATGTGAGGCTCACATATGTTTTACATGTGCAGGAGCTCAAAGGAAGTAGGACGAAGAGGCTTGATGGGATCGACTCTCGGGTCAGGGACGGAGCATTGGATGCTGCTGTTGATATCATCTCACTGTCTTGAAGACTTTATATAGAACTTTGCTATTATGTATCAGCTTATGTATTAGAACATCATTCCTTTTGGAAAGGATTTCAGTTTGAAATAATATATGATATTCTATTGAAGTGATACAGTTGACAATAGTTTGTGGTTCTATATGTAACATAAGATCAGATCCAATGATTCAATAAACACCCTCTTATAGCATTGTCTCTTGAACCATAGAACAATGGTCACATCCAAAGGTCCATGGACTATTGGGATCATTGTCCTTTCAGGATTATGATACATGTGAGCCTAGTTCAAAGGAACAATGTGACAGATGCTGCCTTCACCATAAAGGGTGGAAGGACTATTGGCTTGTTAGATCTATTACATAACAATGTATGTGGACCCATATAAACAAGCACTAAGAGGTGTTACGTGCTTCATCAGGTGTGGGTATGCCTTATCCAACCTAAGAACTTTGGAAAAATCCAAGAAGTTCACAAATGAAGTATTGAGTCAAATTGAAGGATCTATTAAAGCACTTTGATTAGATCAAGGTGATTAGTGGAGAATTTGATGAGTGTCCTAAGAAGTGTGGAGTTATCTCACAGCTTACTTAGTACACCACTGTGTAATGAATTTCAAAGAAAGAAAAAGGAACACATTGGATGCGGTTCCATCTTTGAATACTCATGCAAATATACTACTGTGATGCCATGCAAACAGATGTACTGCCACTCCATAAGAAAATGTCTAAGTTAGCTTTTGAGTTGCGAACTGCAAATATCCCATTTCTTCAATGGAATTGGGAATGTAATGTGCAGGGATTCAAAAGTATGTGTTTGTGGTGCACTGTAGAGTGCTAATTCTATCCCAAAGAGAACAAAATATTTGTTGCTCAAACTGCTGTCTCTCTTGAGAAAGTATTTCTTTTAAAAGAAGCTAGTGGGAGTAGATTTGATTGGGATAAGGTCCAGAATCAACCACAATATAATTAGACACAGATGGAGAGCAAAATCTCACATACAGGTTGAAAGTCAACCTGAGGTTCAAGTAACACAGGAACCACATAAGTCTGGATCGATTCGATATGCTGGGCATGACGAATTTTTCATCAAGGATGAACCTAAGACTTATGAGGAAATGGAAACGGTCATTGGACCAGATTCCAAGGAATGGCTAAGGGCCATAAGAACCATAATGGACTCCATGTCTGCTAATCAAGTCTGGGACTTGGATGAGCTGCCAAAGGGGTAATTCCCACAGGCTGTAAATAAATCTTCTAGGAAGATAGACATGGAAGGTAACATTGTTACCTTGAAAGGCAAGCTAGTGAACAGAAATTTCAGGCAAATCCACTGGGTGGATAATGATGAAATTTATCACCAGAAGCTATGTTTGAGTCCATTAAGTATATGCTTATTGCATTTTTGATTATAGCATGTTATGAAAAACTACTATTCTTGTTGGATGTCTGGAAGATGATATCCATATGGAAATAGCCAATGTTTTCATATAGTGGCCATAAAGATATGCATGGTCTTATGCAAGCATGTTAAAAGAGCCTGTGTTTACAAGAAGATCAGTGGGAGAACCATAATAGTTCTTGTTCTAGAAGATTGATGATATTCTCCTCACATGGAATAACATCTCAACTCTTCACATGGTGAAGAAAAGGCTTGAGAAGTATTTCGAGAAGAATGATCTAGGGAATGATGCCTACATCCTAGGCATGAGGATCTATAAATAGAGATCCAAGAAAGTCATTTCCCTTTAGTCAATCTATGGTCATCCAAGAGTTTCTGGAGAGGTTTATATTGGATGATTCCAAATATTGATACCTTCTAGAGAGATATGGTCTGACTCTCATAAGGATGTTGTGTCCTATGACACAGCTGGAGAGTAATAACATGGGTCTAAAATCCTGATACATGGTGTATAGGATGGATCATGTTTTGAGTAATATACACAAGACCATTTGTGGCAAATGCTTGGAGCATAGCCAGCAAGTTTCAATCAGATCTTAGTGTTTAACACTAGATAGCTGTGAAAGCAATCCTTATATATATACTTGGGAAGTATAAAGGATTGAAGTCTAGTCTATGATAGATAGGAAAGAATTTTGTGTACAGGGGTACATTGACACTTCGTTCCAGTCTAATGACTATTGATCACAGCCAGGATTTGCGCTTTACCTTGTTGTGGTGTTGTGTGCTGAAAGAGCATTATGCAAACCATAGTGGCAAAATTCTACAAATAAGGCTGAGTACATTGCAACTTCTTGTGGCAGCCAAGGAAGCAGCTTCATTTATTTGAACTTGATTTTGTTCATGGTGCTTGATGGTCTAGTATAGTTCTTACTGGGGCCATAGCATAAGTGAAGGAACTTAGTGCTCAAGTATGGACTGCAGCATATCATCTGATCTTAGAGATCATGGATAAGGATGATGATCAAATTTGTTAAAATAAATACAGATAGCAATCTGGAAAAACCCACTGACATAGCCTCTGGCGCAGCGGAAGCTAAATGTGTCATACTAGAGACATTGGAACTGACTAAACATCAGTTGCCCTTGGTCTTAGTGCAAGTGGGAGATTGTTGGTGTATATGCCCTGAAGACCAATGTATGGACATGGTCAGGCATTGTTTGAATGTACTTTGATAGAACTGTTGCTCTTTATATAGGCATCGTCGTTATTATGCAGACTTCTCTACCTGCGTTGATGTATTGAGTTGCATAAATAATATCCGAGGAGTTTGGATTGGATCCATTCTCATAAGCTATCCCCAGACAAGGTACCTTAGCAGATATGGGACAGCTTTGGTACATGTGAGACTGGTGATGGGCTGGTTAGGTGCGGGCACAGTAACGCAGACATACAGGTGCATTGGATGCACTGGAGTGATCCACCGTGAGGATTGACTTGTCTAGTCAACATGTCAATCTCACATGCAAGAGGTTTGCATTGATCCTTAGACTTGAGGTATTCATGTCTAGATTTGATGATGGATATGCTTTGATATAGTCTTACGTCTCTCCGTAATTGGGAGACAAAAACGACTGACATTGGGCATGTCATAAGTCATGTAGAGACATGGATGACCAATAGTAGGATTTGCCCATTCCTTCAGAGGAAGCATGATATCTACTTTGGGGCGCCCCCACCTTATTGGTGCATGACAGAAATGTGTGGCCACACTTGTTAAGTCATGACCAATGCATTGGATTGATAAACTTGAGACTAATCCAATGGCAGGATATCAGTTTATGCAAAGGGATCTATAATGCAATGGGAATCCTCGTTGCTTGTTAGGAGTTGTTGCCATAATGACTTAAGTCCTATGACATGGCTAGTAGTGATGTGTTGCTAGATACCCCTCACTACTTATGATGTTTACATCATTGCCATCGTCATATGGATCCTACGGGGTCACACGCAATAGACTCTTGACGTTGCTTTAATCAGAAGCCTTAGGATCAAGTTATTGGATAACATGGATCCATTTGGAAGATTTCAGCAGCGCCAATGGGCCTGATGAGTTGGAAGAAAGTTATTGGAGCCAAACTTCATTTTTGGCAGGTTGACCCGAAATTGACCTAGATTGGTCACATTTGGATTAGGGTTGCATTGGATTGGATCCAATAGCTTAATCAACCCATGCTATGAAGTTTGGGCTAGCTCATTATCCAATGAGGCCCAATAATAAGTTGTCATGAAGAGGGAATTGGCTTAAAAGGGTATAATGGGGAGAAACCCAACCCCATTGGCGCCTAGGGGCATAATGGGGTGTGGGTGGCATTAATTGCTTCCTTTGGAAGGAAGTGGCGCCTCCCCCTTCATCCCTTGATGGTATCTTGTCTCCATGGTAAGTGTTGGGGCTGATATGGCTTGAGGACTCTTTTGGAAAGAGCTTGGGCGCATTTGAGAAGTAGGGAGATGTTTATGGTAAAGTCTTGGAGACTTTCCTTATCTCATAAACCCTACATGCACCCAAACCCTTACCCTAGCCAAATACCTCTTGCATGTTGCGCCTAGCCCTTCTCCTTGGATGAATAGAATGCCTCTAAGGCATGTCTTGGGCTGATATGGCTATTGGGCAAATAAGGATTGGTTGAATGAGGTTTATGGCAAAGTCTTGGAGACTTTCCTAACCACAAACCCCTCTCATCCTAGCCGCCCACTTGGCATGATCTTGGCCCTCCCTAAACCGCCTCTTGGCTTATAAAAGGGACCCTAGCTTCCCCCTCTCAATGGTTCGATTCCTTGGAGACGTGAACATACATAGAGAGGCGTGAGCAAGGGTAAAGGGTGACAACATCAAGGTGGCGCAACCCTTATTCCTAGTAGTGGGCGCAAGTCTTCTCCTTCATCTCCTCTTGGCGTGACTTGGAGAAGGACTTGGTGGTGCCACTTCCTCTTACTCTTCCTAAGGGCCGAAACTCTTCTTCTCCCTCTTCTCTTGGAGTGAAGAGGATAAGTAGTTGGCGGCTACTTCCTTGCACTTGGCGTAACTTCCATAAAGGTGGCGCAAGAGAAGTGAAGGAACCCTAAGGCTTGATTCTCTTCACGAGGCTAGCACCAAGCATGGAAGGGAGCAACGATCAAGGAGTCGACGCGTGGATACTTGTGGAGGGCGAACACTTGGGCGCCTTCAACATGGCTTCGGCATCTAGACAAGCAAAAGAGGTACATCTCTAACACATCCTTGTGTCTTCTCTCTCGCATGGATCCTTGGGAGCGGAATATGTTTCGGGTGTAATGATTCTTCCGCTGCGTCCTGGGACTGCAAAATTTTAAATTACACCCGGTATTCCCCAACAAAAAGCGATGGTAACTTGGCAACAATGGGTGACCGGATGACTCGACGTGTTAACCCACACGATCGAGTAAGGTTTCGGGTAAGGCTCAAGGGGGAGACCAAAGCGAGTGATTGCGGTTCAGGAGACCACGTTTAAATTACTTCCCCCGTCAATGACAATCTTACATGAGTGCCCATTGCACTTGATGTAAGTTGTAAAGATACTTATGCGTTTCCAATCCTTAGAGGGCGGGGTTTGAACAAGGGTGCATTGCACAACCGTAAGTGTGGGGTGACCTGACTCCTCCCCACTCGTGTAGCACTCGGCCTTGACATCGTGCACTGCTCGCTCGCGGTTAATAGTGGCTACAGGGGTGTGACCTTTGTCCACGAAGGCGAACTTCTTTGGGCAGTCCCTAGAGTAGTGGCCCAGTTGAAGACAATTATAACAGTGGTCTTGCTCGGTTGAGCCAACATCGGGGGCCTTGCCCTTCTCCTCCCAAGTGGGGCGAGAGGGAGCTGTCTCCAAGGCTGGGCGACGCGGGGAAGCATGGGCCTTAGGTGCGGGATGCGGGTCGGATCGTGGTTCGGGGTGCTTAGCATGAGGCTGGGTGTGCGGGGCCCCGCTAGTGAAGGGGTGCCACGGTGGGACAAACTCACTGCATCGGGCCGCTGCACGAAGATCTTGTTCAATGTCGAGCGCTCGCTGGTAGGTTTGGTCTAATGATTCCGAGCCATACGCCAGAAGGGCGCGTCGAATTTCTACGCGGAGGCCATTCTTGAACTTAGACAAAACTAAGTCAGGGTCTTCTTGCAAGTTGCAATGAAGTTGCAACGTGTCGAAGGTTATGCGATATTCCGTGACGGAACTCGACCCTTGTTGGAGACTACTATACTAGTCTAGGAGTCACTACCTATATGAAGGGGGCACGTACCACTTGCGAAGGCGATACTTCATCTCCTCCCAACGAGTGATGGGAGGGAGTGCGAGCTGCTCATTTTGATGCTCCACATTCTACCAATGTAGACATGCGGGCCCTTCGAGAAAGGTGTGGACGTACCGGACACATAGGTGTGGAGCGCAGTTACTCAAGTCGAAGTAAGAGTCGACGTAGGCGACCCAATCCAGGAATTTCATAGGGTCAAGACTGCCTGCGAAAGGCGTAGGGGTGTGTCGGACAAAGCGGCGAAAGTCTTCATCCGGTCGGTCTCGCTCATAATGGTGTTGGGCTGGGGGTTTTGTGCGGCCCAAATATCATATTCATCAAAGGGTTCATATTCATAATCCGGGCCTTCATGGGCCTCGTTAGGCCTACGATGGTCGGGTTCAAACTTTAAGGGTTGGCACCTACCGGGCGGGGCTAGTGGGGGAAACTCTCGAGTTGGGACAGGTTGGGCGAAGGGTGGGGGCTAAACTGGGTTCGGGTGCCTACGCTCTGACGCATCTAGACAATCAACTAGGTCCCGGATCACTACCGTAAGTTGCTGGACAACGGTGTCTGTCTTACTCACATGGGCATCAAACTACACGGATAGCGCGTGAACTTGCGTGGCAAGTGCAGCTAGAGAGTCTATTGGTGTGCTAATCCCTTCCGAGGGTTGAGCCGATTCTTGGGTTTCTGGGATGGTGTCGGAGAATTGGGATGACATGACTTGTGACCTTGTAGTCACCATGCACAAACAAGGCTGAAATACACTAAGTGCAGAATGTTGAAAATGCAGAAATTGTGCGGAAATATGCTATGCAACGGAGTTGGATCGTGCGAACGATAAGAATTGAACACGCAACTCCTTTGATACCAGAAATGACGTAGCTACAATAGGTGGGAGGGTACTTAGTGCCGTACTCTACGGTGTTACACAATGCACGTAGAAATGGGAGAGGGTCTTTAGATGACGGAGTAAAAATGCTTGCGAAATGCAACAGGAAACACAATAAAGTCAGCGTCGAACTCGATCGGGGCATCACAAATGCAAGAAATCACAACGGCACTCAACTACTAAAAATACTTCACTAACCTCTTAGTATTTTGCAAGCTCACTTAGCAAATTTTAAGCTCAGCACGCACCTGGGGAATAGTGGATTCACGGGGTGTAGCTCACCCGCCTATGCATCTGAAACAAACCAAAGACCAACGGAATGCCCATGCCTCTGATGCTTGGATGCCCATGGAGGAAGATAGAAAACGCAGTGGAAAGAACTCAATCGGAACATGAAAAGACAGGCGAGCCTGACCCACCGGAGGTGGTGGGATTTACTTCTTATACACAGGAAATCAGAGCAACTTTGGAATTGAGGCGACGACCTCGACCCGAACAAGACTCTGAAGGCGAAGCTCCAACTTCGACTTCTACACGTGCTGGAGGCTCTCAGCTCACCAGGAAGACTCTATCGCGAAGAGAACTAGCAAATACAATAGCCCAGCCTTCTCTTTTATAGAACAAGAGGGGAGGGAATAAGACAAAACACAAAAGACAATAGACTCTAACCACTACCTACTCCTGCAGACCGCAAAAGTGGTCAAGCTGCAACTACAAAACAAAATAAAACAACCTCTACCAAATATTCTTGAAGCTAGCGCATGTCCTTCTGTCCTTCGTACGGAGGCGGTTGGAGATGGTTAGACACGTTCGGAACATACTACGACGAAGCAACATAACTTGGATGTTGTGGGCTGAGTTACTACCGAAGTGGCACATTTTTGGGCTGTGTTGCTGAGGTGATTGCGAGGCCCCTCGGTTGTTGGGCCTTCAGGAGGGTGGGTTGCAACGCTCTTCGGCTGAAAAACTTTGGTGTGTATCGATAATGGGCTGATGATTCCCACAAATTGATCCGGTGGTTGAGAAGTGCATTGAGATCGCCATATTTCCACTTTGTTGGGCCCCCGTGGATCCTCCTTGTTTGGATGAACGTGATATGGAGGGTTGTGCACATTGAAATGGATTCGCCAGGGCAAAATGGTGTCTTCAGGGGTGATCATGGCCTGGCCATGCTTCTGTTCACGGCCATGATCAGTTATGTCGGAGCCTGGCAAGGTGATCACGGCCTGGCCGTGATGGTGTTCACGTCCGTGATCAGGTGTGTCTAGTTCCATTGAGGTGAACATGGCCTGGCCATCATGGCTGTGACCGCATTCGCGTTCGAAATCACCGATTTCTGATTTCTGCTAAGGTGATCACGGCCTAGTCGTGCATCCCGTCACGGCCGTGATCGGTGTCGCTGAATTTCGCTGAGCCCATCACTGCCTGCCCGTGATGGTGCGCTTACTTTCTGGATTTCTCGCCGAGGCCGTCACACCCATGACGAGCATCATGGCCTACCCATGTTTAGTGCGTAGAAAATTCTAGGGAGGTGTTTTCTCATCCAATTTGTTCCTTACTTCTGTGCTAGCTTCTCCTGCATCATTCACCCATGAGCATTCGTACATCGGAGGCGTGAAATGATTTCTTGTTCTTCGATGTGTTTTTAGGATCGTAGTCCTGTGAGCTGAACCCCATCGATCCACTAAACTCCCTAAGGAACGTACTGCGCTTAAAATTGCCAAGTGGTTAGTGAGTGAATTTCGTAGATTGTGTATCGTGGATTTCTCCTGCATTAGTGTTGCCCTGAAATGAATTTGCCGCTGATTTATTCATATTTCTTGCTACACTTTCTGAGCATTTTCTACTTCCCTTGTCTCAAGACCCTCTCACGTTTTTCGTGCATTGTGTAAACACCGTAGAGTATCAAACTAATGACCATCCCTCCTATTGTTGATGCATCAGCATTGGAGCACAACAAGTATACATGCACAGTGGCATAGGACATGCTGAAGATTGAGGCACGGGCGAGGCTCGAACCCGAGGCCCAATGGCATGCCAGAGACCTATATGCAGAGAGGAGACCGACCCAGCATGTGGGCTTTGCTGACATCCAGAGGAGGGGTGAACTTGTTGAAGCTCCCTCCCTATTGAGTTGGCGCATCAAGAAACTACCAAGAGGTGGGCGCTTCCATGATGTGGCAAAAGTTAGCAAATGAACAAAAGAGGCTTGCGGCCACCTTTGGAAGGTTTGCTTGCGCATATTGTGTATGCAAACTTCCACCTTGGCGTGAGAACTTTGAGGGATGACATCTTCATCTTCCTTGCTTGAGGCAAGTGAGGGGAACCCTTTGGTGATCGACCAACTAAAGGGGTGCTGCTACTTGAGGAGAAAAGGGAGCTGAGTCTTGAAGAACAATCTAAGGAGGTCTCAGCTACTGGGAAGCATTCTTGGTGGATTCTAGTCATCTTCTCTAGTGAAGACAGATTTTCTTGTATCATCTTGAAGAGGTTATGTTAATCTCTTAAGGTACATTTTACGAGCATTGAGTGTGTGATATTCTTGTATAAAACGTTGTCTATAAATCAGCTTGAGTCCAATAGTTGAGGTTTTGTATATCCATAGCTTGATTTGAGTTATGGGTATTCTATAGGTGTATATGCCCTTAGAACCAGTTGTTGGTCTATCTTATGTACTATTTGATATTGATATCTTGTATATATATTTCGGGCATTGTCTTTATTATATTATATTTACATCTATGAATATGTACTTACATAATAATATCCCTGGAGACAGATTGTATCTGTGCTCAAACTCTATCCCCAATCAAGTACCTTAGTCGATATGAGATAGCTCTGGTACAATAGAGACTGGTATATTGGCTGGTTAGGCACAAGGTGCTAATGCAGACACATGAGTATATTAGTGGTAGATATACTGGATCGACCCGCTGTGAGGCTCTAACTTGGTGTCATAGGTTAACCTCATAAGTGATAGGAGATGCATTGATCCTTTGACTTGAGGTCATTAACTATTCCATATGGTTAGGGACATGCTTTGATACAACCTAACACCTCACCATAGTTGGGAGGTCATAACGGTTGTCATTGAGTGCGTCGTGACCCATAAGAGAAGATCAATGGACAGATATAGGATTTGCCCCTTCCTAAGAGAAGCTTGATATCCATTGGGCTCCCCTATGGTTCTATGACTGAAAGTGTATGGTCATACCCAAGTGAGAACCTAATTTAGTCATGACCATGAGATTGGGTGAAACAAGTAGTGACACACTTGTCCAGTCGAATATCAGTTTGGTAAAGGGACTGTAATGCATTGGTACCTTATTGTGATGATGAGGATGTTGATGTTGATATCCATTCCAAAGACTTGGGTAGCAGCAATACACTGCTAAGTGCCACTCACTGCTTGTGATGACCTAAGTTCATCACTGCCAATGTCAGAGGAACCTACAGGGTTGCACACCTTGATGCTCGAGTTTTCGTATTGATCAGGTAGCCATCAGATTGAGTTATTTCATAACTAATGTAGGACCATTCTACTAGGATGTTTTCCTAGGGTATGGAGCTCTAAACTTGAGGCAATCACAGGTATGCATAGATAATTTAGACAAGAAAAGCAGTGAGTTAACTAGCAATGCGAATTTCCTAGAAAAGATATTTAACTAGTTATGAAAATTTCCTATGCCATGCAAGAGTATCTAGTGACCCATTATTGGAACTAAGTGAACCAAGCAGTAGAACAAAATTAACTCTTTCAAATGAACTACGATAGAGAGTTAGACACTTATTTGAGCATGTAAAAAATTTGTGACATGAAGGCTAATCAGATTAGTAATGAATGAATCACAGAAATTTATCTGTTAGCAAAATTTGCATAGTCACATAGGAAGATCCCGTGACACTTCATTGGAGATAACTTATCCAAGAGCTAGCACGAAACTTGTTTTTCATAGTTGTGCCAAAGATATTGGGTTTTGTTCACCCAAAAGCTTAAAACACCTACAATCATAAGCTTAATTAGATTAGCATTAGGAGCAAAGCAAGGAACTGAAAATAAGAAACAGGGGAAATCTCGCGTGGAGCAGGGGATGTCGGTGCTCATCGGACACGGCATGAACATCGGATCTGCTACAGTTGGAGGTTACTCTGGCAACAACGAACTTGTGGTTGGAGTTTGGGAGCGGATGGTGGCTGGTCGGAGGAGGGCGACATCGAACAGTGAGAGGAAGTGGAGACTGACGTGGAATCTAGGCTTCACCAGGAATCTTCCTGATTCCGGCGATCTGGCCGACGGATGGGTCGATCCTTCCGGTTGTGGGTTTGACCTGAAAGGGAGGAGGGGTCGCTGGAGTTTGAGGGTGATCCGTCGGTCTTTGGTTTGAGGGACGAGGCGAATGGAGAATCCAAGGCTGGACTCAGTAGGTGGAATATGGGTGGCGTTCATTGGGAGAAGAGAAAGAGAAGGTAATGGCAACACATGCACTAGAGAAAGAGAAGAGACATCCGATAGAATCAAATCGAAACTATTTCCATTGATTGATCAAAAACTTGCTACAAATTACATGGAAGATGGGAGATTTAAATGTGGAAGTTGGGGCTGCTACTAGCCATTGGCTGCAATGTCCAAGGAGATTACTTCAACATTCATTTCCTCTTAAGGCAAGCTACAATCTGTCTTCTTTGCTCTCAAAAATTAGTTTCTGCATTTGTCAAAACTTCTCGTTTGAGCTGAGCACTTGGACAAGCTGAATTCAACATGTTCCCCTTTCTTCTTTGGTGGCTGGAAGGCTCCATTGGGCGGCTTCTTTAGGCTGGTCACTTGCATGGCCCAAAGTCTCCTTCATTGATTGATTTGTTGTTGAGCTTGAGCTGCACTTTGGGTCTTTGCTAGCTACATTCAGTTCTCCTCTAGATGTTGTGATGGCTTGTGGATATCTCCACAAGTCTTTGTTTCCATTGTTTGATTGCCTGCTTACCTATACAAAAGGGAAAATGCAAGTATGCTCTAGTTCTAGGATGAATGCATGACTAAGTATTGGTAGGTGGATGCATGCATGCTGACAACACAAAAGTAACCTACCAAACTATTAACTACATGACCGTTTGCGGATTTTAAAAGAAAATCTAATCTACCATGATGCATGTAATGCGAGGTGATGGAATTTTGGGTGCCCAATCTAGGGTACCCATAAATTCTAGTTATAACTCCTTGGTTTGTATCGCCCACCTACATCAATAACTCAGATCTATTTGGGAGAATCAACGCCAATGGGCCTGATGAGATGGAAGAAGTTTATTGGAGCCAAACTTCATTTTTGGCATATTGACCAAAATTAATCATGGTTAGTCTCATTTGATGTTGGGTTATATTGGATTGGATCCAATGACTTGGTTAACATGCCTAATGAAGTTTGGGCTAGGTCCATTACCCAATAGGGCTTGCTAATAAGTTGTAATGAAGAGATAAGTGGGCTAAAGGG
Source organism: Costus lasius (assembly GCA_027563935.2). NCBI lineage: Eukaryota > Viridiplantae > Streptophyta > Magnoliopsida > Zingiberales > Costaceae > Costus > Costus lasius. The sequence goes on along the minus strand of CM050450.1, from coordinate 86,835,805 downwards.
TATAATGGGGAAGATAATGTGTGATAGGCGCATGTAGAGTCCTAGTTGGACTAGGATTGGCGCCTATTGCTATGATTGGTATCTTCCACGTGATTAATTTGGATTGGATTTGATTTAATCACTTGAGATATTGATTGAGATATGATGGGCGCATGTGGGGCTGATTATTGACATAATTATTGTCCTAATTGGATTAGGACTTGCGCCCAAGCCTCATTAGGAAAACTTCCATCATGTCTTGACTTAGTTTTGGCACATGGATGGGAAGTTTACTTCATTAAGAAGGTGTTGGGTGCATATGGCATAGGCTTTCTTAGGCAAGGCTTAGGCACATATGGAATCAAGGAATCAATCAAGATAATTGATTGAATAAACTCCTTGAATCATGCCCTAATCACCTAGACTTTCCCCTTAACCCAAACCGCCTCTTCATCCTTTAAAAGAGACCCTACCTGAAACCCCTCTTGCACATCTCTTCTCCTTGGCATGAACATCAAAGAGGGGTGAAATCTTGGAGTCCATTGGAGCCTCTTCTTCCATCAAAGGCCGCAAGCTTCTTCCTCCATCCTTCTTCCTTTCCTTGGCACAAGGTGCTAGAAGGCTTGGTGGCTTTATCTTCTTCTTCTTCCCTTGGTGCCTCTACTCCTTGGTGGTTAGCACAAGTGATCAAGAGGCACTCCCTTGGCGTGGATCTTCTTCTTGAGGCTAGCACCGGGAGTGGAAGAAGAGAATTCAAGCATTGGCTATGTGCGAGAATACAAAGGGCGAACACTTGGGCGCCAATATCGCTTCTCCATATATTGCTTTAAGGTACTATCTCTTACTCACCGTGTCGACTCCCTCGCATGACTCAATCTTCTGGGTTTTTGGTACTACCCTATTTCAGGGATTTGCTTCCGCTGTATGTATTTGTGTATGTATGTAAAAATTTTAAAATCCCCGGGGTTTCCCAACTGTGGTGTTAGAGCAACTTGCGAGACTCGAGCGGTGTTTTATGCTTTGATTGTATGCTCACATGCCATATGTATTTTTCTTTAAAATTGCATATGATGACTCACGGTTTTTGTAAGTAGGAAAATTGTAGGTTTCTTATTCCTATCCTCTATTCGATTTCTTTTGGTTTTTTCCTTTCTTCACATGACTGGGATAGACCCATATGTGGGAGAAATAATTTTTTCTCTCATGGTGGGATAGACCCATCATGAGAGACTTGTTGAGATTATGCGGGGCATGGACTGGGTGATTGCCCTAATCTTAGCAAGTTAAGGATTACAAGAAGGGCAACGAGTATGCCACTTATAGACTCCGATGAGAAACAAATAACCAAAGGATTTGTGATAAGAGGGTGAGGAAAAGTGACATGTTTTGATCAAAAATTAAAATTCAGATTTTATGTTTTTCATGAGCATATAGAAAAGCATGAGATAGGAATCTTGTTTGTGCATGGTGTTGTGGTCATAGTCAAGCCCCATGTATGTCTGTGATGTATTTGTGTTAGGCCTGTTGGGAAACCCCGGGGACATTTTACATTTTCAGAGCCATAGATATACATATTACGCAGCGGAAGAATGTCCCCGAAACAGGCCGGTCCCAAAAACCCAGTGAAGATCGCAAGCAAGGGAGTCGATACGATGAGTTAGTAAATACCTTAGGAGCAATGTGGAGCGATGCCGATGTAGGCGTCCAAGTGTGCGCCCTCTGCAGTCTCGTACACACGGATCTCTTGAGTTCTCTTCTTCCACGCCCGGTGCTAGCCTCGGGAAGAAGATCCAAGCCTTAGGAAGATGTTTTACTTCTCTTGCGCCACCTAGAGAAAAGATGCGCCAAGTGAAGAGGGAAAACTACCCAAGCCGCCAAGCCCTAGATCTCTTTGCGCCAAGAGGAAAGGAGGAAGAGGCTTGCGGTTATGGAAGATGCGCCCTTGCTCCAAGCACTCGCCCCTCTCCTTGTGTTCACGCCTTCAAGGATTGATTACCCACAAGAGGGGGCGACTAGGGTCACATTTATAGGGCAATAGGCGGTTAGGGTAATGGCTAGGATCATAACAAGTGTAGGGCTAGGATGAGGAGGTTTGAGATAAGGAAAGTCTCCAAGACATTTCCATAATTCTCATTCAACCTTTCCTTTTGTTCCCACGCCTTTCCTTATGCGCCAAGGCCTTGCCTTGCGCCTCAAGCAATGCCATAGAGGCATTCATTCCATCCTAGCAAGAGAGGGGAGGCGCCATTTACTTCCATAATGGAGCAAAGGCGCCAACATGACCCCATTATGCCCCTAGGCGCCTAATGGTTCATCTTTCTCCCCATTATACGCTTTTAGCCTCTCATCTCTTCATGAGAACTTGTCATTGGGCCTCATTGGATAATGAGCTAGCCCAAACTTCATTACATGGGTTGATTAAGCACTTGGATCCAATCCAATGCAACCCTAATCCAAATGTGACCAACCATGGTCAAATACGGGTCAACCTGCCAAAAATGAAGTCTGGCTCCAATAACATTCTTCCATCTCATCAGGCCCATTGGCGCTGATGAAATCTCCCAATTAGATCCGAGTTATCCAATAACTCGATTATAAAGCTTCCCGATCAATACGAGAACTCAAGTATCAAGGTGTGCGACCCTGTAGGTTCCTCTGACGCTGGCAGTGCTGACCGCAGGTCATCACAAGCAGTGAGGGGCACCTAGCAGTGCATCGCTGCTACCCAGGTCGTTGGAATGGATATCGACATCGACATCCCCATCATCGCAACTAGGTACAGATGCATTACAGCCTCTTTGCCGTACTGATATCCGATTGGACAAGTGTGTCACCACTTGTTTTCATCCAATCACATGGCTATGACTAAAACAGGTTCTCACCTGGGTATGGCCATACACTCTCAGTCATATAACCATAAAGGAGCTCCATGGATATCATGCTTCCTTAGGGAAGTGGCAAATCCTATGTCTGTCCATTGATCTTCTCATATGGGTCGTGACATTCTCAATAACAACCGTTATGACCTCCCAGCTACGGCAAGGTGTTAGGTTGTATGAAAGCAAGTCCCTAACCATATAGAATGATCAATGACCTCAAGTCAAGGGATCAATGCATCTCCTGTCACTTATGAGGATAACTCATGACACCAAGTCATAGCCTCATAGCGGGTCTATCCAGTATATCCTCCAATGATATACCCATGTGTCTGCGTTAGCACCACGTGCCTAACCAGCCCACATACCAGTCACTCAAGTACTAGAGCTATCCCATATCCACTCAGGTACATCGACTGGGGACAATTATTTGAGCACAGATCCAATCTGTCTCCAGGGACATTATCATGTAAGTACACAATCGCAGGTGTAGTCAAACAATGATAACGACAATGCCAGAATGATATATAAATATCAATGTCAAGTAGTACATAAGTTGACCAAAACTAGGTCCTAGGGCATATACACTAACAATCTCCCACTTGCACTAAGACCTAGAAGTTGAGGAATCTCAACCCCATATCTCTAGCGTGACCATCATGCTTCTACTGCGCCAAAGCCTTGGTCAATGGGTCTGCCAGATTGTTCTCTGTGTCTACTCTGCTAATCTTGACATCACCTCTGTCAATGATCTCTCTGATCAGGTGAAATCTTCTGAGTATGTGCTTGGATCTTTGATGAGACCGTGGTTCCTTGGCTTGTGCAATTGCTCCATTGTTGTCACAGTAGAGTTCAATGGGATCCATTGCACTAGGTACCACTTGAAGATCACATAAGAACTTCCTTATCCAAACAGCTTCCTTGGCTGCCTCAGAAGCAGCCACATACTCAGCTTCGGTTGTAGAATCTGCTATGGTGGATTGCTTGAAGCTCTTCCAACATACAGCGCCTCCATTTATCTTGAACACATAGCCGGCCTGCGATCTAAAGTCGTCAGGGTCAGACTGGAACGATGCGTCAGTATAGCCCTGCATACTGAGCTCTTCCTGTCCCCCATAGACCAAGAACAAATCCTTAGTTCTTCTCAGATACTTTAGGATGTTCTTTACAGCCACCCAATGCTGTAGACCTAGATTGGATTGGTATCGGCTGGTTATGCTCACAGCATATGCTACATCTGGTCTAGTACATAACATTGCATACATGATCGATCCTACTGCCGAAGCATAAGGAATTCGACTCATGTCATCCCTCTCAGCCTGTGTTGTAGGACACTGGCTCTTTGAGAGAGTAAGGTCATGTCTCACTAGAAGGTATCCTTTCTTGGATTGCTCCATGTAGAACCTCTCCAGTACCTTATCAATGTAAGTACTTTGACTAAGGGCCAGAAGCCTCTTGGATCTATCCCGGTAGATCCTCACGCCTAGAATATAGGCGGCATCCCCTAAGTCTTTCATCTCGAAACACTTCCCCAACCATGTCTTCACAGCTTGAAGACTAGGGATGTCGTTTCCGATGAGCAGTATGTCATCAACATACAAGACCAGAAAAATCACCAAGCTCCCACTGAATTTTCTGTATACACAGGCGTCATCTTCGCCTTTGATAAAGCCATAATCTCTCACGGCCTCATCAAATCGAAGATTCCAACTTCGAGATGCTTGTTTTAATCCATAAATGGACCTCTTTAGCCTGCAGACCTCTTTAGCCTGCAAACCTTATTAGCCTCTGCAGGATGGATGAAGCCATCAGGTTGTGACATATACACATCCTCAGTCAGCTTCCCGTTAAGGAACGCTGTCTTCACATCCATCTGCCATATCTCATAGTCATGATATGCAGCTATAGCAAGCAGAATCCGAATGGATTTAATCATGGCAACTGGCGAGAAGGTTTCATCATAGTCCACCCCGTGGACTTGTTTAAATCCTTTAGCCACTAGTCTACCCTTATAGGTAACTATTTTGCCATCCATGTCTGTCTTCTTCTTGAAGACCCATTTACACCCTATGGGTTTTACCCCATCAGGCAGCTCAACCAAATCCCAGACTTGGTTAGCCGACATGGAATCCATCTCGGATCGCATGGCGTCAAGCCATTTCTCGGAGTCCGGTCCACTGACCGCCTCATCATAGGTTCTAGGTTCATCCTCAATGATGAAGATCCCATCGTGTTGGGTCGGTAGGGACCCATACCTTTCAGGTGCACGACGAATTCTCCCAGACCTACGCGGAACCTGTGTCTGAGCCTCAGGTTGCCTAGCAACCGGTGCAGGTGGCTCAGATTCCATCTCTTTATCTTGTGCTTGCACTTGGACCTCATCCAAGTCAAACTTCCTCCCACTAACTTCTTTCATAAGAAATTCTTTCTCTAAAAAGACAGCACCCCGAGCAACAAAAACTTTGTTCTCGGTTGGGACATAGAAGTAGTATCCTTTAGTTTCCTTAGGATACCCCACAAACACACACTTATCAGATCTAGGTTCTAGCTTGCTAGAATCCTGACGTTTGACATAAGCCTCACATCCCCAGATCCTGATAAACGTGAGATTAGGGCGTCTCCCACTCCACACCTCGTATGGTATTTTGGAGACACTCTTAGATGGAACATTATTCAGTATCAGAGAAGCTGTTTCTAGTGCATGCCCCCAGAATGATGAAGGTAGAGTTGCATGACTCATCATGGATCGAACCATATCTAATAAAGTTCGATTTCTCCTTTCAGACACACCATTCATTTGAGGTGTTCCAGGAGGAGTGAGTTGGGATATGATCCCACACTCTCTCAGATAGTCAAAGAACTCACAACTCAGGTATTCTCCACCTCGATCTGATCGAAGAGCTTTAATGGATCTGCCAAGCTGGTTCTCTACTTCATTCTTGAACTCCTTGAATTTCTCAAAGGATTCAGATTTATGTCTCATTAAGTAGACATAACCATACCTACTGAAGTCATCAGTGAAGGTAATGAAGTAGTTGTACCCTCCTCTGGCTTGTTTATTGAAGGGCCTACACACATCAGTATGTATGAGATCCAATAAACCTTCTGCCCTCTCACCAATCTTGGTGAAGGGTGCCTTTGTCATTTTCCCTAATAAACAAGGTTCACAAGTATCAAATTCCTCCAAGGAACTTGAATCTAACAATCCATTTGCATGGAGTTGTTGGATGCGATTCTTGTTTATATGGGCTAATCGACAATGCCATAGGAAAGCACCAACTAAACCACTCAGTTTGGTCCTTTTATTGCTTATGTTACAAACAGAACTTTCCATATCCAAGATATACAGACCATTGCATAAAGTACCCTTCCCATAGAACATATTTGCAAATGAAAAAGAACAGGAGTTCTTATTTATTTCAAATTTAAATCCTTTCCTTGCCTAGCAAGGAATGGATACAATGTTCTTTGTTAACGAAGGTACACAAAAGCAATTGTCTAGTTCTAATTGATGTCCAGAAGGCAAGGAGAGAGTCAAAATGCCTACAGCAACAGCAGCAACCTGTGCCCCGCTTCCAACGCGTAGGTCAATCTCTCCAAGCCGCACCAATCTACTTTTCTTGAGCCCCTGCATATTTGTACAAATATGAGCTCCATATGCGGTATCCAATACCCATGACATAGAAGTAGAAAGATTGACTTCTGTAACATAGATACCTGAGTTAGAAGTTAAGGCCAAGCCTTTCTTCTCCTCATTCTGAAGCTGCTTGCAGTCCCTTCTCCAGTGGCCCTGCTCGCCACAGTGAAAACACCTCTGTTCCTTTGACTTCTTCGCCTTTTTCTTCAGTGCTTTGGTAGGACCTCTGGCACTGCTCTTAGCACGTGCCTTACCCTTCTTCTTTATCTTCTTGGTCGTAGGGACCAAAAGAACAGAATTGGGTTTGGTCTTACCCATCTCTCGCTCGGCTGTTTGGAGCATATTCATCAATTCCTCCCGTGTGCACTCAATCCGGTTCATGTTGAAGTTAATGATAAACGGACTGAAGCTAGGGGGCAGGGAATGAAGAATAAGATCCACAACCAGCTCGTTGTCTATGGTGTGTCCCAGTCTCCTGAGATGATCCACATTCCCAATGAGTTTGAGAACATGGGGTCTCACTGGTGCACCTTCAGACAACTTGCACCGAAAGACTACTTTGGCTGTGTCAAATCTCTCAGTTCTAGCCTGAGCCTCGAACATCTGTTTCAGATGAGTAATCATCTGAAAAGCGTTCTGCTCCTCATATTGCACCTGCAGTTCAGGTGCCATACTGGCTAGCATAAGACATGCAACCTCCAAAGAGTCATCCTGATGCTTTCTATAAGCATCTCTGTCTGCCGTTCGGGCATTAGGCGGAGGAGCCGCAGGAAGAGGCTGTTCAAGGACATACAGCTTCTTCTCGAGCTTGAGGACTATCCTCAAATTCCGATGCCAATCCATAAAGTTAGTTCCAACTAACTTATCCTTATCAAGGAGTGATCGCAGTGATAATCCGCCAGTGTTCGTAGCCATTGTTCTACAACACCCAAGAAGAACAGATTAGTACTACTTCGAATAATTTAAACTGGACTTGTTTTAAATGATTTCTGCTCTCACTATTTTAAATTCGCATTGACAACCCACAAAGTCAATCGGGAAGTTTAAGACTTCCTAGTGAGATGGGATCCTTATTTCACATGAGGCTTCGCGTCCCACGAGGGTGGGATGAGATGCACAAAGTAACCCATGCTTCCTAAGGTGGGCGCGCCGGCCGATTGCTCCAAGCAACTCCCCTTGTTGAGACAGTCTGGGCATTTCATGTCCAGCGAGGGCTGGATACAACATGAAACCTTTCCCTCTCAACGATGCCTCTAGACTTTGACCATGTGCCCAGCACATATGAACTTCTAGTCAAGTCCATTCCTAACCATTATGCCCAGGGCCAACGAGTTTCCTTGCGAAGGCACGTCCAGGTTAAAACTAGACTGGGGAAACCATTGCCACCACGCACTTTCTAAAGATAAGTGGGTGTGTCCCACGAGAGTGGGAAATAATTCACAACTCCACTGATCGATAGCTTAGTGAGGGCTACGCGTTAGAAGGCTACCAGACTTGATATTTTAATTGAGGGTTTTTGTTTAAGGTCTCATCATCTCAGTTTTATCTTATGTCTATCATTACAGGCATGCAATCCTATAGTGATAACATAACGGTAAAACATTTCAGGCATGCTTTTGCAGATAATAATAAAAGCAGTAAAGGATGATGTGATCATATCCTATACAAGACATTGAACCAATCCATGCCATGAAATAGGTTCAACTCTTGTCCTAGAACTCAAGCCCCAAAAACTAGACCTAGCCTAGCCGACCTCTAGCTTGAACTTCAAGGTTGGCTCCAAGGTACTTCTCTCATGGTTTAGCTCTCAAACCCTAGAGGTACACTTTCAGAGTTCCCCATAGGTTCGGCCAATGCCATGGTCATACTCCAATGAGGATGCGCCACAATGCAAGAAGCCAAGTTAGCTAGCTCTAAAACCCAAGGGTTCGGCCAAGCCTAACTTGCGCCACTAAGCAGGCTTGCGCCTCTTTCTTTGATGTTTGTTGCGCCACTATCCAAGTACATGCGCCACCCTAGTCTTCTTCTTAGTCAAAAGCAAAAAAGAAAAGTGGCACGCAGGCCTCACGAGGATACATCGCAGGCATGCAAAGGGGGGCTTGACTAATGATCACAACATCATGCACAATCAAGGTATTTACTCATGCAATTCTACATGCTCATGAAAAACATAAAATCTGAAATTTTACTTTTTCATAAAACCAGTTTCTTTTTCTCATCTTCTTCTCACAAATCCTTTGGTTTATTGCGATTTATTTTTCATGATGATTTCAGAGATCCTTTCGGCTGGCAATTTTGTCAGATCAAGAGACTTGGCCAGTCCGAAGACACAATGCCCATCCTACTTGACAAAATTACGTGCGCCTTTGATCTTTAAATCAAACAAGAAAAATAGTCCAAAAACCCAAAAGAGATTGAGAGGATGATAGAAACAAGAAACCCTAATTTTTCTACTTTTAGAAAAATTGATTCCCATGCATCATGCTATTTACGAAAATAGAGATATGGCATGTGAGCATGGAAGAAAAGCATAAAACATCATTCGAGTCTTGCAAGTCGCTCTGATACCACTGTTGGGAAACCCTGGGGACATTTTACATTTTCAGAGCCATAGACATACATATTACGCAGCGGAAGAATGTCCCCGAAACAGGCCGGTCCCAAAAACCCAGTGAAGATCGCAAGCAAGGGAGTCGACACGATGAGTTAGTAAATACCTTAGGAGCAATGTGGAGCGATGCCGATGTAGGCGTCCAAGTGTGCGCCCTCTGTAGTCTCGCACACACGGATCTCTTGAGTTCTCTTCTTCCACGCCCAGTGCTAGCCTCGGGAAGAAGATCCAAGCCTTAGGAAGATGTTTTACTTCTCTTGCGCCACCTAGAGAAAAGATGCGCCAAGTGAAGAGGGAAAACTACCCAAGCCGCCAAGCCCTAGATCTCTTTGCGCCAAGAGGAAAGGAGGAAGAGGCTTGCGGTTATGGAAGATGCGCCCTTGCTCCAAGCACTCGCCCCTCTCCTTGTGTTCACACCTTCAAGGATTGATTACCCACAAGAGGGGGCGACTAGGGTCACATTTATAGGGCAATAGGCGGTTAGGGTAATGGCTAGGATCATAACAAGTGTAGGGCTAGGATGAGGAGGTTTGAGACAAGGAAAGTCTCCAAGACATTTCCATAATTCTCATTCAACCTTTCCTTTTGTTCCCACGCCTTTCCTTATGCACCAAGGCCTTGCCTTGCGCCTCAAGCAATGCCATAGAGGCATTCATTCCATCCTAGCAAGAGAGGGGAGGCACCATTTACTTCCATAATGGAGCAAAGGCGCCAACATGACCCCATTATGCCCCTAGGCGCCAAATGGTTCATCTTTCTCCCCATTATACCCTTTTAGCCTCTCATCTCTTCATGAGAACTTGTCATTGGGCCTCATTGGATAATGAGCTAGCCCAAACTTCATTACATGGGTTGATTAAGCACTTGGATCCAATCCAATGCAACTCTAATCCAAATGTGACCAACCATGGTCAAATACGGGTTAACCTGCCAAAAATGAAGTTTGGCTCCAATAACATTCTTCCATCTCATCAGGCCCATTGGCGCTGATGAAATCTCCCAATTAGATCCGAGTTATCCAATAACTCGATTATAAAGCTTCCCGATCAATACGAGAACTCAAGTATCAAGGTGTGCGACCCTGTAGGTTCCTCTGACGCTGGCAGTGCTGACCGCAGGTCATCACAAGCAGTGAGTGGCACCTAGCAGTGCATCGCTGCTACCCAGGTCGTTGGAATGGATATCGACATCGACATCCCCATCATCGCAACTAGGTACAGATGCATTACAGTCTCTTTGCCGTACTGATATCCGATTGGACAAGTGTGTCACCACTTGTTTTCATCCAATCACATGGCTATGACTAAAATAGGTTCTCACCTGGGTATGGCCATACACTCTCAGTCATAGAACCATAAAGGAGCTCCATGGATATCATGCTTCCTTAGGGAAGTGGCAAATCCTATGTCTGTCTATTGATCTTCTCATATGGGTCGTGACATGCTCAATAACAACCGTTATGACCTCCCAGCTACGGCAAGGTGTTAGGTTGTATCAAAGCAAGTCCCTAACCATATAGAATGATCAATGACCTCAAGTCAAGGGATCAATGCATCTCCTGTCACTTATGAGGATAACTCATGACACCAAGTCATAGCCTCATAGCGGGTCTATCCAGTATATCCTCCAATGATATACCCATGTGTCTGCGTTAGCACCACGTGCCTAACCAGCCCACATACCAGTCTCTCAAGTACTAGAGCTGTCCCATATCCACTCAGGTACATCGACTGGGGACAATTATTTGAGCACAGATCCAATCTGTCTCCAGGGACATTATCATGTAAGTACACAATCATAGGTGTAGTCAAACAATGATAACGACAATGCCAGAATGATATATAAATATCAATGTCAAGTAGTACATAAGTTGACCAAAACTAGGTCCTAGGGCATATACACTTACAAGGCCTGCGTGCCGCTCTTTCTTTTTATTTATTTTGTAAATTGAAGATTAAGGATTTATCTTCACCATTGGCGCATCCACCTTGCTTGGAGCATCTTGAAGGTGGCAGCATCAAAGAGGGCTTGGCCGAACCTCTACGAGTGCTTCTAGGTTTTCCTAGAGATGCTTCTAGGGTTTGAGAGCTATCTCTTGGATTGGAGGACCTTGGAGCATGGACAAAGATGTTAGTGGCGGCTAGGTTAGGTCTTGTTTTGGGGCTTGTCACCTTGGTCAAGCATTGAACACTTTTGGCATGTATTGGTTCAATGTGTTGATTAGGCTATGACCACATCATTTTTTATTGCTTTCCTTATCTGCTAAAGCATGCATGTGATATTTTATCTTATTGTTATCACTACAGGATTGCATGCCTGTAATGTTAGACAAAAGATAAAACTAAGAGAATGATACCTCAAAAACCTCAAGTAAAAAATATCAAGTCTGAAATAAGCCTTCTAACTCGTAGCTCTCATCAAGCTATCGATCAGTGGTGTTGTGCATTATTTCTCACCCTCGCACACCCACTTATCTTTAGAAGGTGCGTGGTGCCAATGGTTTCCCTAGTCCAATTTTAACTTGGACGTGCTTTCGCAAGGAAACTCGTTGGCCCTAGGCATAACGGTTAGGAATAGACTTGACTAATTTTTTACATATGGTGGCCACATGATGGAACTCTAGAGGCATCATTGAGAGGTTAGGGTTTCATGCTTTTTCTAGCCCTCACTGGACATGAAAGGCCTAGACTGTCTCAATAAGGGGAATTGTCAAGTGCAATCGGAAAGCATGCCAACCTTAAGAAGCATGAGTTATTTTATGCATCTCATCCCACCCTCGTGGGATGCGTAGCCTCATGTGAAATAAGGATCTCATCTCACTAGGAAATCTTGGATTTCCTAATTGACTTTGTGGGTTTTCAATTTGATTAAAATAGTGGGAGTCATGATCATATAATACAAGTCCAGATTAAATAATTCAATGTAGTACTAATATGCTTTTTCTTGGTTGTTGTAGATCAAATCGCAACGAACAATAGTGGATTAACACTACGATCCCTTCTAGGGAAGGATAAGTTAGTTGGTACTAACTTTATGGACTGGTGTCGGAACTTAAGGATTGCCCTCAAGCTCGAGAAGAAGCTGTATGTCCTTGAGTAAGCTCTTACTGCGCCTTCTGCACCTAATGCCTGAGTGGTAGATAGGGATGTTTTTAGAAAGCATCAATATGACTCTTAGGAAGTTGCATGTCTCATGCTAGCCACTATGGCACCTGAACTTCAGGTGCAATATGAGGAGCAGAACGCTTTTGAGATGATAACACATTTGAAATAGATGTTCGAGGCTTAGGCTAGAACTGAGAGATATGACATCACCAAAGCGGTCTTTCGATGCAAGTTATCGGAGGGTGCTCCAGTGGGACACCATGTACTCGAGATCATTGGGTATGTGGATCATCTTAAAAGACTGGGACACATAATCAATAACGACCTAGTCACGGATCTTATTCTACAGTGCCTGCCCTCTAACTTCAATCAGTTTATTATAAATTTCAACATGAACTGGATTGAGTGCTGATGACACCAAAATATATAGTATATTTTGTATCATTTCATATATATTTCATGCTAAATTGAAGATCTTTTGCTTATTTTTATGCTAAATTTATCAAATATTGCAAAATCTACTTCTATTTTGGTTTTTCATGATTTTCAGGTAAAAAGGCACTATTTTGAGACGTTTTCGAGAAAAAAATCAAAGACATGGAAAAGTTACCATCATCAAGAGGAGATCACTTGACAAATTTCATGCAAATCGGAGCAACCAACCAAAATACGGTAGTGCCATATTCTATATTATGGTACCGTATTTTCGTATGATACCGTAAAAACAGAGCACTGCCGTGAATTGGTGGAATTTCTGACTAGAAGATTTAATGAAAAATACGGCACTACCATAAAACTTAACACTATCGTATTTTGAAGCACATTCAGAATAGAGATAATTCCTGATTTTAAGCACTACCGTAAACTTTGACATGGGCCGTATTTTTCCAGACGATTTCGACCAGAGAGTTCAGCCGATTTTACAACAGTGTTGTGAACCATTATACAGTGTCGTATTTGCCAAACAATTCAGATCAGAGAACGTGAGCGATTTTACGGCACTGCCGTGAAATATTACAGCCGTATTTCTACTTTTGAACGCGACTTCCATGGTTAACTTTGAAGCCTGATTTTTGTGGAGATAATTGCAGGAGATCTAAACATCCAAATTGAGATCCGAAAGAAGTGGTGGACTGGTCTCAACGAGGAGAAGATAAAGACACTGAAAGCCCCAATTTTGAGCGAGAATCGAGGGAGCAATCGACAGAGAGATATTTAGGGTTCGTCCTCATGCCGAGAGGTGTGGAGGCCACCTCAGGCCATGATTTTTACATAGAAGCTTCACCTGGATGAGAGAACAACACCTCAGAAGTTTCAGAGCAAAAGGAGTTCGATTGGAGGAGGAATTAATGAAAGAAGGGCTCGGGCACTGTTCGCAGCGAGTTTCCTTTGCAAAATACGGCTGTAATTTATATTATATGGCTTGTTGTATTTTCTTAAACCCTTTTCTTCATTGATTTCTAACACTTTCATACTATGGCTTGTTGTATTTCTTCTTCCATGCAAGCTTAAACATATTTGGGACATGGGGTGTAATCCCCATTGATTTCTTAATGATTATATAACTTTTTATCTTCGTCAGAATAGTTTTATGATGATAATTTTACTTATGTGAATATTTACACTTTAATTCCTCATAGATTGATGTTATTATTCATGTTTTAGAGTTCTCACAATAAGGACCGAAAGGTGACTTGCTTGAGAACTTGGAACCCTAGAATTGCATGTTAAGAACTTTCCATAAGAAATTAGGTGAGTTCTTAACTATTTGATTTTAGTGATCTTATTGCCATTATAGATAATTTGAATCTAGGATTGAGTTATTGTGTCAAACGTGGAGATCTTGCACAAAAGTGAGGATCAGAACGTTGAAGAACCATAAGTAGAACTTGTGTTGAGTCTCGGATGCACGAAAGTGATCCTTGAGATTCCACTCGAGACAATCAACTTAGAATTCGGATGCACGAAAGTGATCTTTGAGTTCTTTGATTGATGATTTACTTATCTTTAGCGTTGGGATAGATCTTGCGCGAAAGCGAGGATTGATCCCTGCATGATTGTCTGCACGAAAGTTAGATGATCCCTTTATGAAGTAAATTAAGTCTTTATCATGATAAGATTAGTCTGATGACTTTTTATTCATATCTAGTCATTGAAATTAAAGTGGATGAAACCCTAGTCCTAGTTTATCTCTCTGTTTATCTCTACACTCTTTTCATTATTTACTTGCATCATATTCGATTTGCTTAGCTAGTAAGAAAATAATTATTTGATACTTAACAATAAGGTCTCTGTGGGTTCGATATCTATTTTATTACTTCGATTATCCGTGCACTTGCGGACACTACAAGTTTAGGGACAACAAGTTTTTGGAGCCGTTTTAGGGAGTGACAAGAGTCCCTGTGTGCCAACACTTAGGTTTTGGCTGTGACACCTGAAATAAGTCTACCTACTTGTATTCATAAGTGTGTCCTTTCGGATCACAACAAGTTTTTGGCATCATTGCCGCGGACCTTAGTTTTGTTAATATCAAAATAGTTGTTAGTATTGCTAGACTAGGTTTTATTTGTTTTAGATTTAACTTTATTTTCTATTTTTGTAGGTTTTGGATTTTTAGAAGTTGTGACAGAACTGAGATTTTCTAAAATTTGTGAATTTTCTTGTGTTTTATATTTTCTTTGGTTTTTTTTTTATATTTTGAAAAAAAAGGTTTTATTTGATTGATTGGTGTTGGATTATCTTTCTGTTCTTTATAGATTTGAAGTTATGTCTTATAACCCCTGGGCAACTAAAAGAGGTGAAGTATACATGCCATATAAAGATGATTCATTATGCACTCTTCAAGATAAGTTAGATTTTATCTCTCGTCAAATAGACACTCTAAATATGCATCCTGTTAAGACATCATATTCTTCTTTTAGTTGTGATATTTATGGATGTTTTGATCATTGTACTTCTGATTGCCATATTTTAATGCCCCAAAATTCTAATTCTTCATGGTATCAAGATGATCATTATGATTGTAGTTGGGAAAATCAAATTTCTTTTTATGATGATTGCTCTAATCTTGTTTATGAACCATACTTTGAATATACTGAGAAATCTAGGTTAGAATCCATCCTTAAAAAATTCATGTCCAATCAAAACCAATTCATGACAAATCAAAATAAGGAAACTGAAGATCTTAAGGAAATAATTAGTCAGCTTGCTTCTCAAGTAGAATCCTTAACTGCTAATACAGAATTTTTGGAAACCTAGTTAGCACAACAAGCTTGTTTATTTGAGTTTGAAACTGAAGAACTTGATTTAGAAAAATCTCCCTCTGATTATGATTGTTTTGAGATTGAGCCTTATGTGAACATTAATGAATCTTACTCTGATTTTGATAATTGTGAAATTGATTCCTTTGATAATTTACTCGAAGAAAAGTTTGAGGAAATTAAAATTGAAAAATCCTCTTTTGATGAAATTGTTTCTTTTGATAATATATTGTTTTATGGTTAATTCTGATGAAGGATATGAGGGGACTGAGTTAGAAAAATCTTACTGTGATTTTGTTGATAATTTTGAAATCAATGAATTGTTTGATTGTGAGCATGAGGAACTTGAAAATGATTTGAAAATTACAAAGATTGTTGAATCTCAATCTAATACTTTGCCCATGTCCACTGATTTATTTGAAAAATTATCTTTTATTGAGGAACCTAATTTGAGACAGAAAAGTTATTTTGATGATCCAATGCTTGTATCTTTTGATCAAAGTCCTATGGCAATTGAAGATTTAAATTAGAAGAAGGACTTATGATTTTACTCTCTGATAAATTTAGGAAGATTATTGAATATCCTTTGTGTGGAATTGGATTTTTTTATTTAGATTTCCGCATATTTGAGAAAGCCATGTCAATTGTGATTTATTTAAAATTTTGGATATTTGAATTAGTGGCTAAACTTTTTGGACAGCGGAAAAGAAAAAAATTACATGCTATTTACTATGGAACTGATTCACCTGCTTCACCATGAGATTTGATTTTTGGTCAAGCTATGGACCTAAAATTAACGCTTCTTGGAAGGAAATCCAAGCACTCTTACTTTAGTTTAGTCTCTTTTATTTTAGTTTATTTTTAGAATTAATTTTTCTTCTCTTTTTGCAGGGAAAATCAAATTATAGGCAAAATACGGCACTGTCGTAATCTGTTTCACGGTGCCGTAATTTTGGCGAAATCTTACCCTACAGTTTTTTATCTTTTACGGTACCGTATTTTCGGTTCGTTTTTTAACAGAAAGTTTTATGAATTTTATGGCACTGCCGTGACATTTTTTATGGGCCGTAATTTCATGCAATTTTTGACCCGAGGATTCTTTGAAAAATACGGCAGTACCATAATATATTTCACGGTACCATATTTTAAAACTGCATTCTTCTAATCTGACTAGGTGTTTTCTCGTTGTAATTTTAAGAAACTGGGTTGGGAAAATTTTTGATCTTTGGCACCATCACGAAGTAGTCATCTTTGTCTATCATCTGGATATTTTTGCTGAATTGTAAAGTCCATGGATCATTCTAAAACACCCAGCATCTTTTGGATTCTGATTAATTTCTGCAGCAGTTTTCTTTTTACTAACCTGATTAGCGTTTTTGTTGCAAGTATTTGAGATGCTTCGATGAGTTGAAACCCTGATTTTTCGCATGGAATATGAAGAACATGTGTCGTTCTATCTCGTGGATTAGTTGATTTCATGAAAATATTTTATGATCATTCTAGGACACATGGCAACTTTTCGAATATGATTAAGTTTTGTGCAGTTTTTGCAGTTTTGTAATCTGATTAGCCTTCTTTCTGCTGATGCCCTAAATTCCTGACAGATTCTGATCCTTTAATTTTTGTACACCTGAAAAGAGCAAGTTTCTTTCTACCACACGATTTTGTCTATTTTCTTTTTGGATCATTAAATTTTATTCTTGTGTATAGCTACTTTTCATAAAAAATTTAGTTGCTGCTCCACTTGCTTTCTACATGTTATAGCTTCTTTTACCTCCAGATCCAGAAATCTTCAAGAGCAACTGTCTTTCACCTCTAGCTACCACTGCATCTACGTCTGACATCACTGTTTCCAGCCGTCGACACTGGATTATTCCATCAGGAGACTCTTACTTCTTCTACTGCCTCTTATTCTATTGATTTGATTTATTTATGCAGCAGACTCTTCATTAGTGACTGAATTTTTTTATCTATGCAGCATTATTTCTAGCACCCACCTGCCGACGATCTCACCTCCAGGACTGTATTCTCTAGCAGGCCACTAGAGATTACTCACTCTACTATCGGCACCATCACCATCACTGCTGGCAGCTTTTCAGCCAGCCTCTGTTCACCCTCTGCTTCTTAGCTGCATTAGCTCTTTCCACCAGGACTCTTCTGGACCATCGATGATATATCTGATTCTCCCTTGAGAAAATTATTTTTATCATTATTATTTTAGAGACTATTTTTAGACTGAGCCTTATATATCTTAAATTGTGTAGGTAAAATTTTCATAAGGCACATCTATGAACCTAGCAGCATCTGCCCCGATACTATTTTTGGTCTGAGCCTTATGTATTTTTGGTCAGAGCTTGCTATATAGTTTTCTGAGTAGTGTTTGCACTCTCTTGTATTCATGATTATTTCATATGGTTTTATGGATGAATTCTGAATTTCACTCACTGATATTTCTTCGATATGGTTATATGATGATATGATTGTTCATAGTTCACTTTCTAGTAACTTATGGTGTGATTCTATTTTTTAAAAAAGATTTTCATTGATAAATATCTTCCTTGATGATGAATAAACCTGTATTCATGATTAGAAAGAAACCTATCATGTTAGATTTATTTCTTCAATGCATATCTATCTTTTGAAATTTGACATTGGTTGATGCATGAAATTTTGGGTAGATATATTATTTGAGGGATAAAATCTAAAGGTGAAACTACTCCTTTAAATAAAATGAGCATATGAGTTTGATTACTGAATTGATATTAATTGATCAACCTAGTAGATGTTTAGTCTATTTTGCTATTTGTTGGGAAGGAAGAATCCAAGATCCATAAAAATAGTGAGAGACTCCCCTACTTGGCACTATGTAAAATTGATAGTGGTACCTAAGACATGGGTTGAAGTCTATGTCTAAAAGATAATGAGAGAGAAAAAGAATAAGACTCCTCTACTTGGCACTATGCAAAATTGATAGTGGTACCGAAGATAAGAGTTGAAGTCAAAACAAAAAAGGTGTGTATCTAAGTGGGTACATGCCATATGTGCAAAAACAACAAAATACAAAAAAAAATGAATAAAAAAATGTGTGGAAAAAGATCTTGGAAACCTAATTCCTGTAAACAAAAGTATGATAGATTTGAACTGAAAATTGGGTGAAATCATGAGATTGAAAGTTCTATTTATTATACAAGTTGCAAAGTTTTATTTGATTGAGATGTAGATCTAGAGGGTTGAGTTATAAGAATGATATGTTTATTTGAAGTTTTGTGAAATAATTGATTGAATTTTTCAATGATAATTGTATTTTAGAAATTTATTGAGCATGAAAAGATTTATCTTTTAATCAACTTTTGATTTTTGCTTGAGGACAAGCAAAGTTTGAACCTTATGTATTTTGATGACACCAAAATATATAGTATATTTTGTATCATTTTATATATCTTTTCATACTAAATTGAAGATCTTTTGCTTATTTTTATGCTAAATTTATCAAATATTGCAAAATCTACTTCTATTTTGGTTTTTCATGATTTTCAGGTAAAAAGGCACTATTTTGAGGCGTTTTCGAGAAAAATCAAAGACATGGAAAAGTTACCATCATCAAGAGGAGATCACTTAGACAAATTTCATGTAAATCGGAGCAACCAACCAAAGTACGGTAGTATCGTATTCTATATTACAGTATCGTATTTCCGTACGATACTGTAATATCAGAGCACTACCGTCAATTTGTGGAATTTCTGACCAGAAGATTTAATGAAAAATATGACACTACCGTAAAACTTAACACTGCCATATTTTGAAGCGCATTCAGAACAGAGATAATTCCTGATTTTATGGCACTACTGTAAACTTTGACATGGGCCGTATTTTCCAGACGATTTCAACCAGAGAGTTCAGCCGATTTTACGGCAGTGCCGTGAACCATTATACGGTGCTGTATTTGCCAGACAATTTAGATCAGAGAACGCGAGCGATTTTACGGTACTGCGTGAAATATTACACTGTCGTATTTCTGCTTTTGAACGCGACTTCCATGGTCAACTTTGTATCCCAATTTTTGTGGAGATGATTGCGGGAGATCCATACATCCAAATTGAGATCCGAAAGCAGTGGTGGACTGGTCTCAACGAGGAGAAGATAAAGACACCGAAAGCCCCAATTTTGAGGGAGAATCGAGGGAGTAATCGACAGAGAGGCGTTTAGGGTTCGTCTTCTCGCCGAGAGGCGTGGAGGGCACCTCAGGCCATGATTTTTTCACAGAATATTCGCCTGGAGGAATGAATGACACCCCAGAGGTTTTAGAGCAAAAGGCATTCGATTGCAGGAGGAATTAACGAAAGAAAGGCTCAGGCACTATTCACAGCGAGTTTCCTTTGCAAAATACGAATGTAATTTATATTACAGCCGTGGTGTATTTTCTTAAACCCTTTTCTTCATTGATTTTTGACACTTTGATACTATGACTTGTTGTATTTCTTCTTCCATGCAAGCTTAAACATATTTGGGACGTGGGGTGTAATCACCTTTGATTTCTTAATGATTAGATAACTTTTTATCTTCGTCAGAATAGTTTTATGATGATAATTTTACTTATGTGAATAATTGCACTTTGATTCCCCATAGATTGATGTTATTATTCATGTTTTAGGGTTCTCGTAATAAGGACTGAAAGGTGACTTGCTTGAAAACTTGGAACCCTAGAATTGCGTGTTAGGAACTTTCCGTAAGAAATTAGGTTAGTTCTTAATTATTTGATTTTAGTGATCTTATTGCCATGATAAATAATTTGAATCTAGGATTGAGTTATTGTGTCAAACGTGGAGATCTTGCACGAAAGTGAGGATCGGAACGTTGGAGAACCATAAGTAGAACTTTTGTTGAGTCTCGGATGCACGAAAGTGATCCTTGAGATTCCACTCGAGACAATCAACTTAGAATTCGGATGCACGAAAGTGATCTTTGAGTTCTTTGATTGATGATTTAATTATCTTTAGCGTTGGGATAGATCTTGAGCGAAAGCGAGGATTGATCCCTGCAAAATTATCTGCACGAAAGTGAGATGACCCCTTTATGAAGTAAATTAAGTCTTTATCATGATATGTCTTTACACTCTTTCCATTATTTACTTGCATCATATTCGATTTGCTTAGCTAGTAAGAAAATAATTATTTGGTATTTAACAATAAGGTCTCTGTGGGTTCGATATCTGTTTTATTACTTTGAGTATCCGTGCACTTGCGGACACTACAAGTTTAGGGACAATAAGTTTTTGGAGCCATGTCAGGGAGTGACAAGAGTCCCTATGTGCCAACACTTAGGTTTTGGCCACGACACCTGAAATAAGTCTACATACTTGTATTCATAAGTGTGTCCTTTCGGATCACAACAAGTGCACAAGGGAGGAGCTATTGAATATGCTCTAGACGACCGAGCGAGAAATGGTCAAGACCAAACCCAATTCTGTTCTTTTGGTTCCTTCAACCAAGAAGATGAAAAAGAAAGGTAAGGCACATGCTGAAGGCAGTGTCAAGGGTCCGACCAAAGCACTAAAAAAGAAGGTGAATAAGATAAAGGAACAGAGGTGCTTCCACTATGGTGAGCAGGGTCATTGGAGAAGGGACTGCAAACAACTTCAGAACGAGGAGAAGAAAGACAAGCCCTTGTCTTCTAGCTCAAGTATTTATGTTACCGAAGTCAACCTTTCTACTTCTATGTCATGGGTATTGGATACTGCATGCGGAGCTCATATTTGTATAAATATGCAGGGGCTCAAGAAAAGTAGATGATATGCCATAGAGAGATTGACCTACGAGTTGGAAATGGGGCACAGGTTGCTACTGTTATTGTTGGAATTTTGACGCTCTTCTTGTCTTCTATACTTCAGTTAGAGTTAGATAATTACTATTATATACCTTCTCTTACCAAAAACATTGTATCCATTCCTTGTTTAGCAAGGAAAGGTTTTAAGTTTGAAATAAAGGAGAACTCTTTTCTTGTTTATTTACAAATATGTTTTATGCGAAGGGTACTTTATGCAATAGATTATATGTCTTGGAGATGGATAACTCTATATATAACATAAATAATAAAAGGATCAAATTGAGTGGTTCAGTTGGTGCATACCTTTGGCATTGTCGATTAGCCCATATAAACAAGAATCGCATTCAACAACTCCATGCAAATGGATTGTTAAATTAAACCTCCTTGGAGGAGTTTGATACTTGTGAACCTTATATATTAGGGAAAATGACAAAAGCACCCTTCACCAAGATAGGTGAGACGGCAGGAGGTTTGTTGGATCTCATAGCCAAAGGAGGGTACAACTACTTCATCACATTAATTGCTGACTTCAGTAGATATGGTTATATCTATTTGACGAGACATAAGTCAGAATCCTTTGAGAAATTTAAGGAGTTCAGACATGAAGTAGAGAACCGACTTAGTAGATCTATTAAGACTCTTCAATCAGATCGTAGTGGAGAGTACCTGAGTGGTGAGTTCTTTAACTATCTTAGAGAGTGTGGAATCCTATCCCAACTCACTCCTCCTGGAACACTTCAATGGAATGGTGTGTCTGAGAAGAGGAATCAAACTTTGTTGGACATGGTTCGATCAATGAAGAGTCATAAAACTCTACCACCCTCATTCCGGGGTCATACATTGAAATAGCTTCTCATATTGAATAACGTTCCATCTAAGAGTGTCTCCAAGATTCCACATGAGGTATGTCGTGGGAGACGCCCGAATCTCTCTTTTATCAAAATCTGGGGACGTGAGGATTATGTCAAACGTCAGGATTCTAGTAAGCTAGAACCCAGATCTGATAAATGTGTGTTTGTGGGGTATTCTAAGGAAACTAAAGGATACTACTTCTATGTTCCCACTGAGAACAAAGTTTTTGTTGCTCAGGGTGCTGTCTTTCTAGAGAAAGAATTTCTCATGAAAGAAGTTAGTGGGAGGAAGTTTGACTTGGATGAGGTCCAAGTGCAACCATAAGACACTTAGATGGAACCTAAGCCACCTACACTGATTGTTGTTCTAAAGGCTCAGACACAGGTTCCGCGTAGGTCTGGGAGGATTCATCGTGCACCTGAGAGGTATGGGTCGCTGCCGACCCAACACAACAGGATCTTCATCATTGAGGATGAGCCTGATGCGTTGTATTTACACCACATTTTTGCCTATATTTTAGATCATATTTTGAGCTTAATTGCATAATTTTGTGCTAATTTTGGTGTTTTTACTTTACTTGGCACAGAATCTTCACTTTTCTTAGTTTTATTGAAAATGTAAGTAAAACGGCTAAAAAATAATGGATATCGAGAGTTTTGAAGCCACAATACTATTCCCGAGGACATCACGAGCTTACATGTCAAATTTGGAGCGAAAATAGTGAAGATTTCAACAGTTACGACATTGGCCATAATTATGGAGTCGACTGTAATTTTGGCGTAGAGCGAAAGGCAAAAAATGGCTAAGTATGGAAACGAACAGAAACTTTCACAGGTGAAGCCGTAAATCCATTACAGTCCATGAAATTTTCTGTGAACAAAGGCATGTACACACAGAAAGATTTACGGCCTTGTCCGTAAACTCATCATGGACCGTGAAAATTACCGCCTGACGAGTTTTTCACTCGATTCTCCACAGATTCGAACCGAATTTGAGCCAAACTTTGCAGAAACGTTCCTTGAGGGGTTCTGAACTGGTCTAGCTATAAAAGATCATTTTTTTGGGGATTCAGGGATAGCTTTGGTGGACGAAGAACATTGGCGGCGGCGACAAGGGGCAAAATTTGATTTCTAGATAGATTCCGGCGAGATTTCATGCAAAAGCAATGATTGATCATCTACTCTTCATCTCCGAATCGAGGAGAAGCCAGTTTTATTGTTGTCTTAGTGAGTTCTTTGCAAATTTTATGAGATTCCTACTTGTTCATCGTACAAACATATTTTACTTTACGAACATGAATGAGTAAATTTCTATTTCGGGATTAAGGGCGTAGCCCACTGATAATTATGAATTGATCAATATTCATACTCTCTCTATATGAATTTATTATCATGATTTGATTGAATTCGTGTTTATTTCGTAATTTACCTTGGCCATGTATAATTGCGTATTAGACGTTGCGAGAAGTACTAAGAGGTGAATCGCAACGTCGATCTATTTCAGTCGAACTAACTAATCCAATCACGGGAGTAGATTGGATTCGTCTAAAGGATTTAACCAACTTTTCATAGAACTTAATGGGTTTGGTTAGCTTAACTGTCACGATAGTAGGGAGTTAACTTAATTAAACACCGTATTACGCTCTAGGAGGAGGTAGTATGTACATCAAGAAAAGTTCCTTTCATGATAGTTATTTTCTATTGATTGAGTGATCTTTAAATAATTCATACTTGTCAGTGTGGTGAACCCATTGTTGGTGTATATGCCCTGCAGACCAATAAATGGACATGGTCAGGCATTGTTTGAAAGTACTTTGATAGAATTATTAAAGGCATAGTCGTTATTATGCAGACTTCTCTATCTGCGATGATGTATTGAGTTGCATATATAATGTCCCAGGAGTTTGGATTGGATCCATTCTCACAAGCTATCCCCAGTCAAGGTACCTTAGCAGATATGGGACAGCTTTGGTACATGTGAGACTGGTGTATGGGCTGGTTAAGTGCGGGGCACAATAACGCAGACATACAGGTGCATTGGATGCACTGGAGTGATCCACCGTGAGGATTGATTTGTCTAGTCAACAAGCCAATCTCACATGCAAGAGGTTCTGCATTGATCCTTAGACTTGAGGTATTCATGTCTAGATTTGATGATGGGTATGCTTTAATACAGTCTTACGTCTCTCCGTAATTGGGAGATCAAAACGACTGTCATTGGGTATATCATAAATCATGTAGAGGCATGGATGACTAATAGTAGGATTTGCCCCTTCCATATTGGAAGCATGATATCCACCTCGGGGCGCCCCACCTTATTGGTGCATGACAGGAAAGTGTAGGCCACACTTGTTGAGTCATGACCAGTGCGTTGGATAATAAACTTGAGACTAATCCAATGACAGGATATCAGTTCAGGCAAAGGGATCTATAATGCAATGGGAATCCTCGTTGCTTGTTAGGAGTTGTTGCCACAATGACTTTAGTCCTATGACATGGGTAGTAGTGATGTGTTGCTAGATACCCCTCACTACTTATGATGTTTACATCATTGCCATCGTCATATGGATCCTACGGGGTCACACGCAATAAGACTTTTGACGTTGCTTTTATCAAGAAACCTTTGGATCAAGTTATTGGATAACTTGGATCCATTTGGAAGATTTCATCAGCGCCAATGGGCCTGATGAGTTGGAAGAAAGTTATTGGAGCCAAACTTCATTTTTGGCAGGTTGACCCGAAATTGACCCAGATTGGTCACATTCACATTAGGGTTGCATTGGATTGGATCCAATGGCTTAATCAACCCATGCCATGAAGTTTGGGCTAGCTCATTATCCAATGAGGCCCAATAATTAGTTGTCATGAAGAAGTATAAGCAAATAAGGGTATAATGGGGAAGAATTATATCCCATTGGCGCCAAGGGCATAATGGGGTGAAGTGGGCGCATGTTGCTTCATAAGGAAGCATTAGGCGCCTCCCCCTTTGCTCCTTGGATGGAATACTTGCCTCTAAGGCAAGTCTTGGGGCTGATATGGCTTGAGAACTTTTATGGGAAGTTCTTGGGCGCATATGGGTAGTAGGGTGAGGAATATGGTAATGTCTTGGAGACTTACCTTACCCCAAACCCTAATTTCTCCCAAGAAACCGCCCTAGCCGAATTCTTCATGGAAATTGCACCTAGCCCTACTTCCTTGGATGGAATTAGTGCATACAAGGTATGCTTTGGGCTGATATGGCCATTGGGAAAATTAGGAAAGGTTGAATGAGATTTATGGTAAAGTCTTGGAGACTTTCCTTACCTCAAGACTCCTTTATCCTAGCCGCCCACTTGGCATGATCCCATCCATTGCTCTAGCCGCCCCTTGTTCTATTAATAGGACTCTAGTCGTCCATCTCAAGGGTTGATTCGTGTGAAGGACTTGTAGGAGGCGTGAGCAAAGGCAAAGGGTGACAACAACTAAGGCTTGGCGCAACCCTTCTTCCAAGTGGCCGAAAACATCTTTTCTTCTTCTCCTCTTGTTGGCGCAAAGAGTAAATGGGCTTTGTGGCTTCTCCTTCTATTGCCGCAAGCTCTCTTCCTCTCATAGCCATTGGCGCATCTTGCTTGAAGGTGGCGCAAGCAAGGAGAAAAGGGATACATCTTGGCGGCATCATCTACCTCTTCATCCCTTCTTGGCGTTTTCATCTTGGAGGTGGCGCAATAGAAGTGGAGTGAAGGATTGATTCTCTTCCCGAGGCTAGCACCAAGCGTGGAAGGGAGCAACGATCAAGGAGTCGACGCGTGGACACTTGTAGAGGGCGAACACTTGGGCGCCTTCAACATGGCTTCGACATCTAGACAAGCGAAAGAGGTATAACTCTATCACATCCTTGTGTGTACTCACTCGCATGGATCCTTGGGACCGGAATGTATTTCGGGTGTAATGCTTCTTCCGCTGCGTCCTGGGACTGCAAAATTTTAAATTACACCCGGCATTCCCTAACACCCATGACATCCCGATCTTTTAGAATTTGAATCCTCTTTAATGCTGCTTTTGAATTGTTCGTGCTTAGAAGTTCAACACAACCACTTATTAGTTTTGCCTAGATTTAAACAAGTCGAAGAGTTGGTATTTAACTACGTAATCCTCGTTGGGAACGATATCTTTTTATTACTTCGATAATTCCACACACTTGTGGACCGTATTAAGTTCTTGGCGCCATTGTCGGGGATTACGGCTAGTTAATTTTGAATTAGTAGATAAGTTTGGAGACTAGGCACTTTTTTTTTTATTTAGCATTGGTTTTTTACTTTTCCTTCCATTTTCATTATTATTTTGCTTTCTATCTCAACTTACACATTGTATGCCCAGAAATTCTCGAACAGGTACTCTAGTTCCAGCAGACCCAGAAATTGAGCGTACATTTCGCCTTCGAAGGAAATTGCAGTTTCACACTCAAACGATTTCTGAAGATGGAGTAATGGTGGCAAACAACCAATCTTTGAGGGACTTCGCAGTACCGAATATTCAAGGGTTTAATTCAAGCATAGTTCGACCCAATGTAGAGGCGAACAATTTTGAGCTCAAGCCAACGTTGATGACGATGGTCCAGCAAAATCAATTTGGGGGATCCCCAAATCAAGACCCTAATCTACATCTAGCTATCTTTTTAAAATATTATGATACTGTCAAAGTTAATGGAGTTTCATCTGATGCTATAAGACTAAGATTGTTCTCGTTTTCTCTTAGAGACCATGCAAGAGCTTGGCTATATTTGCTACCAGCAAGATCGATTACTACTTGGGACGAGCTATCCAAAGCCTTTTTGAACAAATATTTTCCACCTAGTAAAACTGTTCAACTGCGCAACAGGATCACTTGCTTTGCACAACAAGAGGGAGAATCACTGTATGATGCCTGGGATCGCATCAAGGAGCTCCAGCGTATGTGCCCACACCATGGACTCCAAGCATGGGTTCTAATCCACATCTTTTATAATGGATTGGATTATAATACCAAGTTGATGGTCGATGCTACGGCCGGAGGAACAATCATGAGCAAAGGCGTGGAAGAGGAAACCACTCTACTTGAGGATATGTCCATGAACCATAACCACTGGTCAAGTGAGCGAGGTACTACTTCCACGGGGTTTGGTAAAGTACCATAACGATTCCTTGACATCTCTTGCGGCAAAGGTAGATTCATTAGCACAGAAGTTAGGTTCTTTTTCCTTTCCCTCAGCTGCCGTTAATGCAGTTTCCTGTGAAGTGTGTGGTGTAACAGGGCATAATTCATCTGACTGTTAATTTATAGCTTCATCTCAAGAAGACTCTAATCAGGAGCAAGTTAATGCCTTTGGGAATTTCAATTAGAGACCAGTGAATGACCCATATTTTGCAACCTACAATCCAGGATAGAGGAACCACCCCAACTTGTCCTACAAGAATAATCAGGGGCAAGCTCCTCCTCAGTATCCTCAGCAAAATAACAGGCCACCACCGGGCTTTCAATCAAGACAGTATGGACAGCCCCATAAGTCAAACTTGGAGACCATGCTAAAAGAATTTGTTATGCAACAGAAGAAAAGCACTGATGACCTCACTGATGCTATCCAGCAGCTGACATCTTGTGTGGATGCCTTGGTTAACCACAACAAGATGCTGGAGAACCAGATAGCTCGGTGACGACACCAAGATATGTAGTATATTTTGCTTCATTTTGGGTACCTTTTCATGCCAAATTGAGGATCTTTTACTTGCTTTTATGTTGAATCCATTAAATATTGCAAAGTCTACTTCTATTTTGGTTTTTCATGTTTTTCAAGCAAAATCAAATACATGGAAGAGTTACCATCATCAAGAGGAGATCACCCAAGAAATTTTACGCAAAACAAAGCAACTCAGCAAATTACGGCAGTGCTGTAATCCATTTTACGGTACCGTAATTTCAGACAGTACCGTAAATTTCGAGCCCTGCCGTATTTTGAAGAATTTCTAAACAGAAAGTTTTCCAGATTTTACGGCACTGCCGTAAACCAATTTATGGTACCGTTTCTCAAAGCGCTTCAGAACAGAGACTTTGCCTAATTTTACGGCACCACCGTAAAGGATTACACGGTACCCGTATTTTCCGGACGATTTCGAACAGAGAGTTCAGCCGATTTTATGGCACTGCCGTAAACTAGATTACGGTGTCGTATTCCCCAGATGACATTAGAATAGAAGACTCGACCGATTTTACGGCAGTGCCGTGAACTATTACACTACCGTAATTCTTGTTTTGAACGCGACGCCCAAGTCAATTTCCATGCCCGATTCTTGCGGAGATGATTGCGGATGATCCAGGGCTTTAAATTGGATACCGTAAGAAATAAAAGGGGAGTTTTCGAGCAGAGGAGCACGCACAAATGGAAAGCCCCAATTTTGAACCACTATCGAGGGAGAAATCGTCATCCACGCCGCCACCTAGGGTTTCTCCACCGTGCCCTATCCAGACGATGTCCGGCCGTGATTTTCATACCGAAGCTTCATCGGAAGGAGGAGACGATGTGCCAGAAGTTCCAGACAGAGAGGAGATCAATTGAAGGAGAAATCAAGGAAAGAAGAGGCGACGACACTGTTCATCGCCTCAAATTGGAAATTACGGCTGTGAAATACTTCACAGCCATGCTGTATTTTCTTAACTCTTCTTTTCCTTTGATTTTCGATCTTCTGAAACCATGGAATTCTATAACTCCTTTACCATGATAGCTTAAACTACTCTTGGGACATGGGGGAGTAGTCCACTTAATTTCCAATGACTAGATAACTTTTTTTTATATATTTCGTTGTGTTTAATCTTAGCATGATGATTTTGCTCATGTGATAATTGTGCTTAGACTCTCTATAAGTTCTATAAGTCCATGTTATTAATTATGTTCTTATAATTTTCGCTATTGACTGAAAGGTAATTGCTTGAGAATTTGGAACCCTAGAATTGCATTTTAGGAACCCTTCCTTAGGTTTGATCCAACTTGATCTGTTCTAGTAGAATTATTGCCATGATTATAACATGAATCTATAGATCGAGTCTATTTGTCAAACGTGGAGATCTTCTATGAAAGTGAGGATTGGAACGTTGGAGATCCATGAGTAAAACTAGTGTCGAGGCTTGGATGCACGAAAGTGATCCTTTAGTTTCTGCTAGAGATTATCAACCTAGAATTCGGATGCATGAAAGTGATCCTTGAGTTCATAGATTGATAATTTACTAATCTTCAACGTTGGGACAAATCTTGCGCGAAAGCGAAGATAAATCCCTGCATGATTGTTTGCACGAGAGTGAAACAATCCATTTATTAGGTAAATTGTATCTTCTTCATGATAAAATTAAACTGACGAAATCCTTATTAATATCTAGTCATAAAAGTTAAGTGAACGAAACCCTAGTCCCAGCTTTCTCTCTGACAGTTTTCTTTCGTGTGTTTGCGATATTTGCTTAACTTTCATTCGATTGCCTAGATAGTGAAAAATCAATTATTCAGTACTTGACAACATAGGTCCTTGTGGATTCGATATTTTCTTTATTACTTCGTGTACCCGTGCACTTGCGGGATAACAACAAGTTTTTGGCACCATTACCGGGGATTAGTCTAAAGTATACGCGTGCCAAACTTGTAGTGTTACCTTACGGTACATCAAGTTTTTGGCGCCGTTGCTGGGGACCTTAGTTTTGTCAATATTGAAGATATTGAGATTAATGCTAGACTAGGTTTTTATTTACTATTTTTTATTTTGTTTCTGTTATTTTCTATTTTTCTTGAAATCACTTGATCGATCTACTTTGCATGCGCAGGAGTCTTAGATCAGGACCACTTGTACCTTTGGATCCTGAAATCAATAGAACACTGAGAGTGTGCAGGAAGTTGAGATTAGAAGAAGAACTGCAAGATACATCCCAACTAGAGTTACAAGAAGAAATATTAGAGATGGGAGACAATCAGAATAATCAGAGAACACGTAGGGATTATGCAGCCCCTAATCCCCAAAAAATTCATTCAAGCATTGCTAGACCAGCAATAGAGGCTAACAACTTCGAGATTAAGCCTGCTTTTATTTCAATGTTTCAGCAGAATCAGTTTGGAGGATCTCCTCTGGAAGATCCCAACGAACACTTGTCTTTATTTCTTGAATTATGCGATACTATTAAATTTAATGGTGTTTCTAGCGATGCATTGAGACTAAGACTTTTTCCTTTCTCTCTTAGGGACCGGGCAAAGACATGGCTTAACTCACAACCAGCCGGTACCTTCACCACTTGGAATCAATTGTCAAATTCTTTCTTGAACAAATACTTTCCCCCAAGCAAGACACTGCAGATGAGGAATCAAATTACAAACTTTCAACAAAGAAGTGGGGAGTCGCTCAGTGAGGCCTGGGAGAGATTCAATGAACTGCAGCGGAAGTGTCCTCACCATGGCATTGAAGATTGGAGTTTACTGCAAATTTTTTATTATACATTATCTGATCATACTAAAATGATTGTGGATGCTGCTGCAGGAGGAACTATTATGAGCAAAACCCCAGATGTTGCCTTCAGACTGCTAGAGGAGATGGCATTGAATCACAATCAATGGACTGCTGAGAGATGAGTACTTCACAAGCCTTCTCAAGGTAAGGGTGAAAGTGAAGGATAGCAATCCTTAGCAGAGAAGGTAGACTTTTTGTGCAGTAAGTTTAATTCTATGCAACCTGCTTCTGTTTCTGCTATCACTTGTGAAATTTGTGGCAATGATGGTCATACTGCTGAATATTGTAGAATAATTATTGATCAGGGGAATGAGCATATGAATGTCATAGGGAATTATAATCAAAGTAGACCTAATGATCCCTATTCTAGTACATATAACCCTGGATGGAGAAATCACCCGAACCTTTCATAGAAAAACAATAACAATGTAGGGGGAAACAATGAGAATAAAGGATATCAAAGACCAAATCAGAACTTTAATCAAAATCAGAATTCAAATATAGAATCCATGTTTGAAAAACTTATGGCCAGTCAAAATCAATTTATGTCTGATCAAAAACAAACCATGTCAAACCAAAATAGAAAAATTGAAGAGTTTATGTCTAAGCAAGACTAACTCATGTCAAATCAAAATAGACAAATTGAAGAGTTTAAGGAAAGTTTTCATCAATTCAACTCTAGACTGGATAGAGTAGATGCACACAACAAAATTCTTGAAAACCAAATTGCACAACATGCTAGTGTACCTTACAGACCCCCTGGGAAATTGCCTGCAAAACCTGAGATAAACCCTAGGGAGCACTGTAATGCCATCATGACTAGAAGTGGGAAACAACTAGGAGAACCTAGAGGGAGGTTTGAAAACACTGAAAAAGAGCTTGATGATAATGAAAGGGGATTAGAGTTAGGAGAATCTTCTTCACATGAGAAACCCCAAACTTGTTTACCACCTCCAAAGGGTGATGAACCAAAAGGGGAGGAATCATGTGAGAAAGACAATCCTAAACCTAATTTGCCTGCTCCTTACCAGCCACCAATACCTTTTCCTTAAAGGTTAATTCAACATAAACTAGAAAAAAAGTTTGGCAAATTTCTTGAAATCCTGAAAAAGCTTTATGTTAACATTCCTTTTACTAAAGCTATTACTGAAATGCCATCTTATGCCAAGTTTTTAAAGGAGATTTTGTCTAGTAAAAGAAAATTGGATGATTATGGCACATGTACTATTACTTTAACTGAAGCTTGTAGTGCTATCATACAGAACAAACTGCCACCTAAACTGAAAGATCCAGGTAGTTTTTATATACCTTGTTCAATAGGCACTATGGCTTTTAACCGAGCCTTATGTGACCTAGGTGCCAGTGTGAGTCTAATGCCTCTTTCTACTTACAGGAAACTAAATCTTGGAGAGCTAAAGCATACATCCATATCCTTACAGCTCATAGATTCATCTATGAAGTATCATGTAGGTATATTAGAGAATGTTCCTGTACAAATTGGTAAGTTTTTAATTTCTGTAGATTTTGTAGTGTTAGACATGGAGGAAAATTCTAGAAATCCTATAATTCTTAGAAGACCACTTTTGGCCACTGCTAAGGCTAACATTGATGTGAAAGAAGGAAAGATTACTTTTGATATATGTGACAACAAGATTGAATTTAATCTTAATGATTCATTGAACAAACTTTCATACTCAGGATCTTGTTGTAGTGTCGAGATATTTAATGATGAAATTTATGATGTTTCAAGTCTGTTTGATGAAACCCCAAATAATGAATCTGACAATCTTTCTGAGAGTATTGATGAGAAATTGCAGAAGAAAAAGATAAGGAGGAAGAGAAGAAGAGAAAGCTCTAGACTGCTTGGCAAAATAGAAGGGATTTTGAGCAAATTTGGATACTGTTTCAAGATTGAGCCTTATGTTGGAAAATCGGGAGGGAAATTCAGGAGTTCACGATCAAACCCGAGTGTTAAAGGGTCAAGCTAATGACCTTTAAATTAGCGCTTCTTGGGAGGCAACCCAAGCTTTCTAACCTCTATTTTGTTTTCTTTAATTTAATTTTAGCTTAATACTAATTTTTTCTTTTATTTTTGTAGGTAAATTGTGATTTGCTGCAAATTACGGCACTACCGTAAAGTATTTTACGGTACTGTATTTCCAGTCCTCTTTTGATCAGAAGGTTGTCTCAAAATTACGATACCGCCGTAAGATAAATTACGGTACCGTATTTTGTATCTGAAATCAACCAGAGAGTTCCTTTATTTTTACGACACTACCGTAAGTTGTTTTACGTGCAGTATTCTCTGGAATTTATTTTTCGTTTTTCCATCATCAAAAAAAAAAATTTGCTGCTTGATTTTTACGGTAGGTACTGTAAGCTCCTTTACGGTACCATATTTTCATGTCATTTTTTATCAGAAGACTGCCGAGATTTTACGGCAGTACCGTAAGACATTTTACGGCAGTACCGTAAGACATTTTACGGTACCGTACTCTGCATCCAGTTTCGAACAGAAAGTAGTCGAGATATTACAGTCGTGCCGTAAGAAATAACACTATCGTAATCAATTTTCTGGCACGCGAGCCCTGTGCCGTATTTAGGGTTTCGACCGAACCAATTTTAGGGTTTTTACCCTCGATCTCACTAGTTTTCGAGCCATCCTTGGATTTTCGACCATCTCCGACCTTCAGTGGACGCCAGCGACCACTTCCGTTCAGTTTTCATCGTCGATTAGGTAACCGATTCTCCGATTTTTCCGATTTGGCGAGTTTTCACCAATTTTCGCCCCTTTCGCTCGTTCTCGCTCGATCCTCCACCATTTTAAGTGATTTTTGTTTCTATTCACTCATGAGAGGATGAACTTTCAATCCCTTGTTGTTTGAAAAGAATTTGGGTCGATTTGATTGATGATTTGAACTGAAATATGTTGAAACGTGGTAAAGTTACTGTTCATTCACGGTTTTGATGATTTTTTGAGTTTGAGCTGGAGTTATGAGTTGATTTTTGCTTCATATTTACTTAGTTAGTGTTATTCATGATGCTGAAACTATGATTCATACCCGCCATATTGATATTGAGATTGAGATTACATGCTCTGTTTATGCCCTATTTTTATGATATTGGAACATGTCGATAGGATGCCATTTGACTTGAATTGGACTGTATTATTGTTTTGCTGCCATTAAATCGTAAGTTTGCAGCTTATTGACAAGCATGCCAAGAACAAAGTCAATTTGTCAAAGAGAAACAGGGAGTCAAAAAGAAAAAGGGGAAGCCCTTGTAGGGTCGTCTCAACCACGAAACCCATATGGAATCATATTTAGGAATGAGATGCAGGAGGCTAGATACAACAAGCTGTTGGAAAAAAAAAAAATCATAAACACAATGTATGCTGATCAGAGAACTCTTGAAGCCTTGGGGCTTTATGATGATGTACTTTGGATGTTTGAGAGAATCCAATCCAAGCAGTTCTTCCAGATGACTCCGCACACCTATTTGCCACTTATCTTGGAGTTCTTGTGTAGTTTGATAATTGAATTGAAGGAGTACTCTCATGGCCCTGCAGAGGGAGAAATCAGTTTCAGATTAGCAAATGAAGAAAGAAAACTTACCTTGCAAGAAGTTAGAGACATCTTTGGACTGAGCATAGGAGGGTATACTAAGATACCCCTAGGATTCATGGAGAGCATATTTTGGAACCAGATCACAAATGAGAACCACTTCTATGCTGTGTCTGCCAGAGCCTCAAAAATCATGAACCCTTGTATCAAGTATGCTCATCGGGTTCTGGCACACACAGTATTTGGGAGAGGGGACAGTGACGGCATGGTCCGTCAACACGAGCTGTACTTTCTCTGGGGCATGCTCAATGGATTCGCAGTGGATGTTGCTTATTTCATGGTTAAGCATATGGACAAGGTAGCCAGGGCAACTAGAGGGTCTGTGGTTATAGGAGGTTTGACAAGGTAGACATTGTGGGATTGAGCCCTATGGAGTTGAGTTGGCAAGGGGGAATGCAAGGCTCGACATTGAGTCTTGCATAGCAATGAAGATGATCGTTAGAGAGGGTGATACCTTTTGTTTGGTCCTTGTACCATATGCCCCTACTCTTCCTTTACCCCATGTCTAGAAAACCACTGTCAGAGAAAGAGCCAACTAGAAGTTATCTCCCAGTGCAGCTGAAGCGGCTTTTACTCCACCACTGACCACAGTTCCACCACCACCCACCTGGGGTGGAAGGGGTGATCGATATGGGATGGAGTCACCACCACATGATTCTGCACAGGCAGCCGGTCCTTCTTCACAGAGCACTAGAGGAGATTTTGTTAGCCACCACGATCCAGGTTTCCAGGCGCTCACAGCATAAATGTACAATCAAGAACGCCGCCAGGAGAGGATGGAAGAGACTCCAGGGCACATCCAGAGGGATATGGAGAGGTTATGTAATCATATGGAAGACATGGGTAACTTCCTCTTTGACCATTTTGGTTATGTAGATCATAGAGATTATGGATACTAGGGTGATCAAGGAGGAACACCATATTATGATCGCATGGAGGGTGCTGCTAGAGATTCAGAGGCTACACGGTCAGATGGCGATGAGTAGTTACTTTGTGAGTACTGTTTTCCTTTACTTCTTTACCATACTGTGTTTTCCCATATACATCTCATTGATTTTTCATATGATGAAGGGAGGGATGACGCTTCATGATCGCCGCCACTGATTTTTGATTACTTGGTTTTCAATATGCTTGTATCTTGATGATGATACTGATTTCTGATTTTCAATATGGTTGTATGATGAATATTGATGTTCTGATTCACTTTTATATATGGTTGTACTACATTATGATGATATTAATTCTAGTTGACATGATGTGATGATGAAAATATTTTGATATATGAACATGTTTTGGCATGTGTTGATAAATTTTTGATGATGAATGAACTCATATGTTGATGATTTTTTATGATGAATGAACTCAAATTCTTGATTAGAGTTATAGCCTCATCATGTTAAATTTATTTATTCAATACATATTTGTCTATTGAAATATGACATTAGTTGATGCATAAAATTTTGGGTAGATGTATTGTTTGAAGAATAAAATCTAAAAGTGAAACTTTTCTTTCGAATAAAATGAGTATATGAGTATGATTTGCGAATTGATATCAATTGATCAACCTAATAGATATTTAGTCTATTTTGCTATTTGTTGGGAAGGAAGAATCCAAGATCCACAAAAATAGTGAGAGATTCCCATACTTGGCAGTATGTAAAATTGATAGTGGTACCTAAAACATGGGTTGCAGTCTATGCATGAAAAATAATGACATATCAAAAGAATAAGACTCCTCTACTTGGCACTGTGCAAAATTGACAGTGGTACCAAAGAAAGAGTTGAAGTCAAAAATAAAAAGTATGTGTCTATGTGGGTACATGCCGTCTTTACAAAAACAAACAAAATATAAAAAAAAAGAAGAAAAAAAATTATGTGTGGAAAAAGATCTTGGAAACCTAATTCCTGTAAACAAAAGCATGATAGATTTGAATTGAAATTGGGTGAAATTTTGATATTGAAAATTCTAATTATTGTACATGTTGCTGTTGGGGTATGCCCTTAAGGCTAATGTTTGAGGCCTTGGGATTGTATCAGTATCATGTATAAACTCTTATGTTTATAAAGGCAATGGTTGTTATTCAGGTTGTTACATTGTCTGCTGCAACAAGTGTACTTCTGAATGATGTCTCAATGCTGTTCAGCTAGGCTGACATGCTATAAAGTCCTTAGTCGAGATATCTTGGTGAACATGAGACAGCCTTGATATGATTGAGACTAATATGTGTTCTAATCTTATAGGATGCTTCGAGTATGGAATAAGATGTAGGCTCATGGGTACATTGGATGTACTGGACAGACCCTACTAGGATATTCAATTGCTTGTCACAATGTGAATAATCCTTGAATGCAACAAGTGGCACATATCCTCTGACTTGAGATCACTTGTGTTTCTAAATGATGATTGTCATTGTTTTGAGGTAGTTCAATATCATTTGAAACATAATGGTTATAGACTATCTTGGATAATGATCATGAGTCAGCTTAGGGCACTAGTGATAGATATAGGATTGCCGTCTCCTTGTTTAAGGAGTGTGATGTTCTACTGGGGGCCCCCCTGGATGAGATGATTGAGAAAGTGTATGGCCATACCCAGGTGACTATGTTCATCTGATCTAATCATGCTCATCATATTGGAGTTACAGGCTTGACTCGCTTGTCCAATAAGAACATCCAGTGGCAAAGGAAATTTGTATGCCTCGTGAAGTGGATTCACACTTGTGCTGTGGTTTGGGTGTAGTCTTGGAAGACTCTTTCCTTTATATCGGGAGACAGTGATGTGTTGCTAGATACCCCTCACTGATCGTGATAACGTAAGTTATCGTTACCGACATTTAAAGGAAACCCTTAGGGTCGCACAATTCGATGATATGGCTTACTTAAGTCAGATCGTGTGGACTGAATTGTTTAGGTTCAGTTTGAAGGAGTTTAAACTCTGATTGTAAGTGAGATCTGGTCTGATCATGTTTGATTGATTGGGGCTTGAGATCGGTAAGCTTCGATCGAGAGAATTGATGCTGGATCAGTGAGATCAAGAGCATCAGGAGATGAACGGTTAGATCTAGAGCCTCTGGGTTTAAGATGATCTAGACCAAATGGCTTGGGCTGGTTTGATTTGGTCTTTGGACCAAATGCAATTGCATTGAACCGGTTCAAGAGAGTGAACTCATGGTTCAATGCTTGAGGCGTTTTTGATCGGTTTTGACATCATGGGCGCATGGCTTCGTGTCTTTCCTATTTTTGGAAAGTCATTAGCGCATGTTCCCTTCAACGCCAAAAACGCTTCAACGCTCGCCTCTCTCATTTTGCGCTCTCGTGTGTGGCTTGTCTTCACGAGAGAGTTGAGAAGATTTCGGCCAAGGTGAACATCACTCTCGCATCTCCATCTTCCTCCACACAAAGGACCCCTTGAAGCTTTGCTAGCACAAAGACGACAAGGAGAAGCCATCTTCATTCGTTGTGTGCGTCATCTTCGGAGAAGAAGCAATTGCGTCTTTGCTTCCAAGACACCATCCAATCCAATGGCGTTGGTATGATCCCTTATGATCTATTCCATTGTTACAAGTTGATCATATGAACTACATGCGATCTTATCTTTGAAACCCTAATTTCCGCTGCCAAAAGAATTAATTTGCGCCAAGTAGGGTTTCGCTCCCCCTTGAAGGGGACTCTTCAATTGGTATCAGAGCCAAGTTCTTGTAGATTCATATGATTGCTTGATGATTTGTGATCCTTGTTTGTGTTTGATAAGTAGATCTAGTAGGAAGCATCTTGCGCATCTACATGTAGAGTAATGAAAATACATGATGTATGTTTTTGTTTACTCCTTTGCGCATGTATGATGTATTGTTGCGCATGTTAGATGTTTTTCAAAACTTAACTTGCGCGCCCCTACTTTAGATCTAATGCGTCTACTATAAACCCTTAGACGGGTTGATGGGGTTGAAGTCATCCTCTAGGTAGGATCCAAATAGTCTGATTAGACCATCTGACAGCCTAGATGGGTCGACCAGATGGCACCTATGCGCAAGCATGAGGTGGCTATAGGTCGACTGCATCAAGGGCGTGTAGCGAGGTCTGGTTGAGACAACCAGTGAACGCACATGAGTTAGGCCCGGGGTCACACCCGCTTGCCAGAACTCATGAGGGTTGTTCAGCCCTTGGCGCATGCATGGTTGACCATTAGGTCAACTCAAGTCAGTTAGGACTTGGTGCATGCAAGGGCAGTGGATCTGCCTAGACATGATGAGTGGATCCCTATCAATGGACCGTTGTAAGGTTGTAGGGCACATAAGAAAATTAAAATTGATGCCAATGGGTTTTCAAACATTTTATTTTCTTGTTAATGGATCACATGATGATTGGATGCCATGATATATGTTTATTTCATCTTATGTGGGTTGCCCTTTTAATGTGTGCTGTGCTGGGGCCTGCGAGCCTGGTTTAAACTTGTAAATTAATTTTTATTGTGATCTGCGAATCACTTTTTAATTGATTTATAAAATGTTATTGACCTGCGAGTCAATCTTGTCTAGATAGATTACATTGTAATTTAATCAGACAAGGGCACAGAGCACACATGGCATTGGCGCATGCAGCAGTGGCTTGACCAGGTGGGAGGTCTAGGGTTCGACCCTAGGACAGGCGCATTTACCTGGTGGGCGCACCTGAGCTGCAGAGGGCGCTTGGGCCCTGGTCTGGGCCAGATGAGAGGCAGAAGACCCAAGAAGCATGTGAAGACTTAAGATACCTTAAGGTCTTACTTAGGCTTAATGGGCGTTTACCACATAAGATCATCATACTTTCTTTTATTGTTTAAATAATTAGACTTGCATGATTTATTTATCTTCTGCTATCACCATAGGGTTTGCATGATAGTTAAGAAGATAAAAGACCATTAAAATCCAACGCTAAAATATCAAGCTCGATAGCCTTCTGACGCGAAACCTCACTGTTCTGACTATCGTTGGAGCCGTGTTGTACCCACTCAGTGGGCACGTCCATCTATCTTCAGACGGTGTGTGATTTCACCTGCGTGTTACAGAGAAGGGATTTATCGCTTCTCGTTGCTCAGCATAGCACGTGGTGGTCCAGGGAGTAGGTCGGGTTAGCTTGACCATGTAGGCTACATATGTGGCGCATATGGTAGCTATATGGAGGCAGCCATCTGTGGGATCAGAGACTGTGTTGTACCAACTCAGCTGGCACAGTCTGCTGGATTGCCCAGATGAAGGGGAATCGCACAGGTTGGCGATTGGCAAGGACTGCCTACCAGAAATTAGTGCTTGTACTCTCTGTGCATCTTATCTCGCCTGTGCGGGACGCGGAGACCAAGTATGAAATCTGGATCCCATCTCACTAAAAGAGTGATAACTCTTTCGGACTGTTTTAATGGATTTTTCAGTCAGATAAAATAGTGAGAAAAGAATCTTTCTTAAGTCCTGGATTGATTCTAAACATTGATACTGACCTTGCTGTTCTTGCATTGTTGTAGATTCCTGCAGCAACGAACACCATGAGCTTCAATGTGCGATCCCTACTGGAAAGGGAGAAGTTTGCTGGGCCAAACTTCTCAGACTGGTACAGACACCTTAAGATTGTTCTTAAGGAAGAGAGGAAACTGTATGTCCTCGAGACGGCTGTGCCGCCTCAACCCACTCCGAACGCCGCAAGGGCGGTTCGGGATGCCTATGAAAAGCATGTCAATGATAGCATTGATGTCGCTTGCCTGATGCTAGCGTCTATGACGCCACAGCTGCAGCGTCAGCATGAGGATATGTCTACTATGGAAATGATAGCAAACCTCAAGATGCTATATGCTGCACAGGCGAGGACTGAACGCTATAATTTGACCAAGCTTTTCTTTCAGAGCAAACTGGCTGAAGGGAGTCCAGTGGGAGCTCATGTGCTCAAGATGATATGGCACAAAGAGGCTCTAGAAAAACTGGGGCATACCATCAATCAGGAGCTTGCTGTAGACATTATTCTGCAGTCTCTCCCGGCCTCCTTCGATCCGTTCATTATTAACTTTAATATGAACAAGATTGACTGTACTCCGGCAGAGTTGCTGAATATGCTCTTGACTACGGAGGAGACTCTGAAGGGAAAGCCTTCAACCTCTGTCTTGATGTTCCTTTCCAGGAACAAGAAGAAGGGGAAGAAGGGCAAAGCCCCTGTCAAGAACTACAACAAGGCTCTGAAACAAAAGGTGAAGCGGTCGAAGGACAACAGATGTTTCCACTGTGGCCAGCTGGGTCACTGGAAAAGGACTGTAAAGCGCTCCAAGGAGACAAGAAGGGAAGCATCGCTTCTGGCTCAGGTATTTTTGTGACTGAGGTCATGTTTTCTTCTTCTATTTCATGGGTGTTGGACACTGCATGTGGAGTTCACATTTGCTCAAATGTACAGGAACTCAAGAGAAGAAGACAGGTGGGACAGCATGAGGTGGACCTACGAGTTAGGAAACGGAGCACGGGTTGCTGCTGTTGCTGTAGGAGTTTATTACATCTCATTACCATCTGGACTTGTATTGGAACTAGACAATTGTTATTTTGTACCTAGCATAACGAAGAATATTATCTCTATTCCTGCTCTTGTCAGGAAAGGATTTTCCTTTGAATGCAATATTTCAAAGTGTGTTCTATCTTGTGATAATATTGTTTATGCTACTGGATCAATTAACAACGGGTTATTCATGTTGGACATGGAATGTTCTATACAAAACATTGATAATAAGAAAGCCAAGTATGCTGATGACAGCACCTTGTTATGGCATAGTCGTTTAGGCCATATTAACAAGAAACGCATTAAGCGGTTGCATGATCATGGACTGCTGGGATCATTCTCCTATGAGGAGATTGATACATGCAAAGCTTGTTTAATGGGTAAAATGACGAAGTAACCTTTTCCTAACAGAGGTCAAAGGGCTTCAGGTTTACTTGACCTGATACACAGTGATGTGTGTGGGCCATTTAGTAAACATGCCAGAGGTGGCTATTCGTACTTCATTACCTTTACTGATGATTTCAGTAGATATGGGTATGTCTATCTAATGAGACGTAAGAGTGAATCTTTTGACAAGTTCAAAGAGTTCAAAAATGAAGTACAAAATCAGCTAGGCCGAAATATCAAGGCACTTCGTTCTGATCGAGGTGGTGAATACCTAAGTCGAGAGTTCACTGACTATCTAAAGGAGTGTGGGATTATCTCACAGCTCACTCCGCCAGGAACACCGCAGTGGAATGGTGTGTCCGAGAGGAGGAACAGAACATTACTTGATATGGTTCGTTCGATGATGAGTCAGGCTACTCTACCTTACTCCTTTTGGGGATTTGCACTGGAGACAGCTGCAAAGGTACTAAACCGAGTGCCATCCAAGGCAGTTTCTAAGACTCCATATGAGTTATGGTATGGGAAACAGCCTAGCTTGACCTTTATCAAGATCTGGGGTTGCGAGGCTTATGTCAAAAAGCTCGCCTCTGGGAAACTAGAGAGCAGATCTGAGAAATGCATCTTTGTCGGTTACCCTAAGGAAACTAAGGGTTATTATTTCTACGATCCCAAAGAGAACAAGGTATTTGTTGCTCGGACGGCCATTTTTCTTGAGAAGGAGTTTCTTCTGCAAGAGGCCAGTGGGAGAGAAATAAAGCTGGATGAGAATCCAGAGGAAGGACAAAGTAGTCAAGCATAGTTGGATGAGCATGAGCCAGTAGAACAGGTTATTGAACAACCTGAGGCTCGGATATCACGCGAACCGCGAAGATCGGGAAGGATCCGTCGACAGCCTGAGCGCTATGACGGAGTCTACATC
The DNA here is from genome assembly GCA_027563935.2 of Costus lasius. Lineage (NCBI taxonomy): Eukaryota > Viridiplantae > Streptophyta > Magnoliopsida > Zingiberales > Costaceae > Costus > Costus lasius. The sequence goes on along the minus strand of CM050450.1, from coordinate 86,793,739 downwards.
ATTGATCATGATGAACCCCTTACTTATGCGGATGCGGTCAGTGGACCGGAGTCAGCTAGATGGCTTGAAGCTATGCGAGCCGAGATGGACTCCATGTCAGATAACCAAGTCTGGGATTTGGTTGATCCGCCTCCGGGAGTAATCCCTATAGGCTGTAAATGGATCTTCAAGAAGAAGATTGACATGGATGGTAACATGGTTACCTATAAAGGCAGGCTAGTTGCGAAAGGTTTCAAACAAATCTACGGGATAGATTATGATGAAACTTTCTCTCCTGTAGCCATGTTCAAGTCTATTCGGATTATACTTGCGATAGCAGCATATTACGATTATGAGATCTGGCAGATGGATGTGAAGACTGCTTTCCTTAATGGAAAACTAGATGAGGATGTGTATATGACACAACCTGAAGGTTTCACTAATCCATCAGATTGTCATAAAATATGCAAGTTAAAGAAGTCCATTTATGGACTTAAGCAAGCATCAGAAGCTGGAATATTCGTTTTGATGAATCAATCTGTGAATTTGGTTTCATCAAGAATGAAGATGACCCGTGTGTATATAAGAGGTTTAGTGGGAGCGTAATTACTTTCCTAGTCCTCTACGTCGATGATATCTTAATCATTGGAAACGATATTCCTGAACTGCATGCTGTCAAAGCATGGTTAAGAAAATGTTTCCAGATGAAAGATCTAGGAGAAGCAGCCTATGTATTAGGTGTGAAGATCTACAGGGATAGATCTAAGAGGCTTCTCGGGCTGTGCCAGAGTACTTACATCGATAAAGTCCTGGAGAGATTCCATTTAGAGAATTCTAAAAGAGGATATCTTCCAGTCAGACATGGTCTGAATCTTTCAAAGAGTCAGTGTCCACAAACACAGACTGAGAAAGATGAAATGGACAATACGCCTTATGCTTCGGCTATTGGGTCCATTATGTATGCGATGTTGTGTACTCGCCCAGACGTCGCTTACGGGTTAAGCGTGACCAGTCGATTCCAAAGTAATCCAAGTCAGGCGCACTGGATTGCAGTCAAGAACATTTTAAAATATCTGCGGAGGACCAAAGATATGTTCTTGGTATATGGTGGTCAGGAAGAACTCAGTATAGAAGGATATACTGATGCTTCGTTCCAGTCAGACCAGGATGATTTCCGATCGCAATCAGGCTATGTTTTTAGCTTGAATGGAGGAGCAGTGGTGTGGAAGAGTTTCAAACAGTCTATTGTTGCTGATTCCACAACAGAAGCCGAGTATGTTGCAGCCTCGGAAGCATCTAAGGAGGCAGTGTGGATTCGTAAGTTCATTCAGGAACTTGGTGTTGTTCCTTCGAGTGCAGATCCTTTGGTTATCTTCTGTGATAACACTCGAGCAATCGCACAAGCAAAGGAACCACGGTCGCACCAGAAGTCCAAGCACATACAGAGACGGTTTCACTTGATCCGGGAGATCATTGATCGTGGTGAGATCAAAATCTGCAAGGTTCATACAGATGACAATCTGGCTGACCCGCTTACCAAGCCTCTGGCGCAGCAGAAGCATGAGAAGCACTGTAATAATATGGGTTTGAGATTTCTCAACCATTAGATTAAGTGCAAGTGGGAGATTGTTGGGGTATGCCCTTAAGGCTAATGTTTGAGGCCTTGGGATTGTATCAGTATCATGTATAAACTCTTATGTTTATAAAGGCAATGGTTGTTATTCAGGTTGTTACATTGTCTGCTGCAACAAGTGTACTTCTGAATGATGTCTCAATGCTGTTCAGCTAGGCTGACATGCTATAAAGTCCTTAGTCGAGATATCTTGGTGAACATGAGACAGCCTTGATATGATTGAGACTAATATGTGTTCTAATCTTATAGGATGCTTCGAGCATGGAATAAGATGTAGGCTCATGGGTACATTGGATGTACTGGACAGACCCTACTAGGATATTCAATTGCTTGTCATAATGTGAATAATCCTTGAATGCAACAAGTGGCACATATCCTCTGACTTGAGATCACTTGTGTTTCTAAATGATGATTGTCATTGTTTTGAGGTAGTTCAATATCATTTGAAACATAATGGTTATAGACTATCTTGGATAATGATCATGAGTCAGCTTAGGGCACTAGTGATAGATATAGGATTGCCGTCTCCTTGTTTAAGGAGTGTGATGTTCTACTGGGGGCCCCCCTGGATGAGATGATTGAGAAAGTGTATGGCCATACCCAGGTGACTATGTTCATCTGATCTAATCATGCTCATCATATTGGAGTTACAGGCTTGACTCGCTTGTCCAATAAGAACATCCAGTGGCAAAGGAAATTTGTATGCCTCGTGAAGTGGATTCACACTTGTGCTGTGGTTTGGGTGTAGTCTTGGAAGACTCTTTCCTTTATATCGGGAGACAGTGATGTGTTGCTAGATACCCCTCACTAATCGTGATAACGTAAGTTATCGTTACCGACATTTAAAGGAAACCCTTAGGGTCGCACAATTCGATGATATGGCTTACTTAAGTCAGATCGTGTGGACTGAATTGTTTAGGTTCAGTTTGAAGGAGTTTAAACTCTGATTGTAAGTGAGATTTGGTCTGATCATGTTTGATTGATTGGGGCTTGAGATCGGTAAGCTTCGATCGAGAGAATTGATGCTGGATCAGTGAGATCAAGAGCATCAGGAGATGAACGGTTAGATCTGGAGCCTTAGGGTTTAAGATGATCTAGACCAAATGGCTTGGGCTGGTTTGATTTGGTCTTTGGACCAAATGCAATTGCATTGAACCGGTTCAAGAGAGTGAACGCATGGTTCAATGCTTGAGGCATTTTTGATCGGTTTTGACATCATGGGCGCATGGCTTCGTGTCTTTCCTATTTTTGGAAAGTCATTAGCGCATGTTCCCTTCAACGCCAAAAATGCTTCAACGCTCGCCTCTCTCATTTTGCGCTCTCGTGTGTGGCTTGTCTTCACGAGAGAGTTGAGAAGATTTCGGCCAAGGTGAACATCACTCTCGCATCTCCATCTTCCTCCACACAAAGGACCCCTTGAAGCTTTGCTAGCACAAAGACGACAAGGAGAAGCCATCTTCATTCGTTGTGTGCGTCATCTTCGGAGAAGAAGCAATTGCATCTTTGCTTCCAAGACACCATCCAATCCAATGGCGTTGGTATGATCCCTTATGATCTATTCCATTGTTACAAGTTGATCATATGAACTACATGCGATCTTATCTTTGAAACCCTAATTTCCGCTGCCAAAAGAATTAATTTGCGCCAAGTAGGGTTTCGCTCCCCCTTGAAGGGGACTCTTCAGTTGCGAAGCTTTATTTGATTGAATTGCGGATCTAGCGGATTGAGTTCTAAAGATGATATATTTATTTGAAATTTTGTAAATCAATTGATAAAGTTTTTCATTGATGAGTTGTATTTTAGAAATTTATTGAGCATGAAAAGGCTATTCTTTTAATCAAATTTTGATTTCAAAATTTTGATTTTTGCTTGAGGATAAGCAAAGTTTGAGCCTTATGTGTTTGATGACACCAAAATATGTAGTATATTTTGCTTCATTTTGGGTACCTTTTCATGCCAAATTGAGGATCTTTTACTTGCTTTTATGTTGAATCCATTAAATATTGCAAAGTCTACTTCTATTTTGGTTTTTCATATTTTTCAAGTAAAAAGGCACTATTTAAGGCGTTTTCAAGCGAAATCAAATACATGGGAGAGTTACCATCATCAAGAGGAGATCACCCAAGAAATTTCACGCAAAACGGAGCAACTCAGCAAATTACGGCAGTGTCGTAATCCATTTTACGGTACCATAATTTCAGATAGTACCGTAAAATCCGAGCCCTGCCGCATTTTGAAGAATTTCCGAACAAAAAGTTTTCCCGATTTTACGGCACTGCCGTAAACCAATTTACGGTACCGTATTTCAAAGCGCTTCAAACCAAAGACTTTGCCTGATTTTACGGCACCACCATAAAGGATTACACGGTACCGGACGATTTCGAACAGGGAGTTCAGCCGATTTTATGGCACTACCGTAAACTAGATTACAGTACCGTATTCCCCAGATGACATCAGAACAAAAGACTCGACCGATTTTACGGCAGTGCCGTGAACTATTACACTATCGTAATTCTTATTTTGAACGCGACGCCCAGGTCAATTTCCATGCCCGATTCTTGTGGAGATGATTGCGGACAATCCAGGGCTTTAAATTGGATACCGTAAGAAAGAAAAGGGGAGTTTTGGAGGAGAGGAGCACGCACAGATGGAAAGCACCAACTTTGATCCACTATCGAGGGAGAAATCGTCATCCACGCCGCCGCCTAGGGTTTCGCCACCATGCCTGATCCAGACGATCTCCGGCCATGATTTTCATACTGAAGCTTCATCAGAAGGAGGAGACGACGTGCTAGAAGTTCCAGACAGAGGAGATCAATTTAAGGAGAAATCAAGGAAAGAAGAGGCGCCGACACTGTTCATCGCCTCAAATTGGAAATTACGGCTGTGAAATAGTTCACAGCCGTGCTGTATTTTCTTAACTCTTCTTTTCATTTGATTTTCGATCTTATGAAACCATGGAATTCTGTAACTCCTTTGCCATGATAGCTTAAACTACTCTTGGGACATGGGGGAGTAGTTCACTTAATTTCCAATTACTAGATAACTTTTTTATATATATTTCGTTGCGTTTAATCTTAGCATGATGATTTTGCTCATGTGATAATTGTGCTTAGACTCTCTATAAGTCCATGTTATTAATTATGTTCTTAGAATTTTTGCTATTGACTGAAAGGTAATTGCTTGAGAATTTGGAACCCTAGAATTGCATGTTAGGAACCCTTCCTTAGGTTTTATCCAACTTGATCTGTTCTAGTAGAATTATTGCCATGATTATAACATGAATCTATAGATCGAGTCTATTTATCAAACGTGGAGATATTGCACGAAAGTGAGGATTGGAACGTTGGAGATCCATGAGTAAAACTAGTGTCGAGGCTCGGATGCACGAAAGTGATCCTTGAGTTTCCGCTAGAGATTATCAACCTAGAATTCGGATGCATGAAAGTGATCCTTGAGTTCATAGATTGATAATTTACTTATCTTCAACGTTGGGACAAATCTTGCGCGAAAGCGAAGATAAATCCCTGCGTGATTGTTTGCACGAGAGTGAAACAATCCTTTTATTAGGTAAATTGTATCTTCTTCATGATAAAATTAAACTGACGAAATCTTTATTCATATCTAGTCATAAAAGTTAAGTGAACGAAACCCTAGTCCCAGCTTTCTCTCCGACAGTTTTCTTTCGTGTGTTTGCGATATTTGCTTGACTTTCATTCGATTGCCTAGATAGTGAAAAACCAATTATTCAGTACTTGACAACATAGGTCCTTGTGGATTCGATACTTTCTTTATTATTTCGTGTACCCGTGCACTTGCGGGATAACAACAAGTTTTTGGCGCCATTACCGGGGATTAGTCCAAAGTATAAGCGTGCCAAACTTGTAGTGTTACCTTACGGTACATCAAGTTTTTTGGTAAAGGAAATATTTTTGAAGTCGATAGACGTCCCTTAGAATATCGGGCAATGTATAAGAGGGACTAATCCCCGGTAACGGCGCTAAAAACTTGTTATCCCGCAAGTGCACGGGTACACGAAGTAATAAAGAAAGTATCGAATCCACAGGGACCTATGTTGTCAAGTACTGAATAATTGATTTTTCACTATCTAGGCAATCGAATGAAAGTCAAGCAAATATCGCAAACACACGAAAGAAAATTGTCGGAGAGAAAGCTGGGACTAGTGTTTCGTTCATTTAACTTTTATGACTAGATATGAATAAGGATTTCGTCAGTTTAATTTTATCATGAAGAAGATACAATTTACCTAATAAAATGATTGTTTCACTCTCGTGCAAACACTCAGCAAGCGAGTTCTTCTAGTAGGCCCATAGGGAAACTTCCGGGACAACCTGAGATGAATCCCAGGGAGCATTATAATGCGGTCACTATTGTGAGTGGCAAAAACAATAACGCACTTGGAGAGTTTATCGAGAGTTCTATGGACAAACTTGAGGACACTACTCTTGAATTAGAAAACAATGAGGAGAAAGGGGAGGAGCTGAAATATGTAGGCCCGCCTGCATACGTTCCTCCATTCCCTTTCCCCAGAGGCTATTTGGAGCAGATCAAGGAAAATCTGATGTCAGAAAGTCTGAGGTGAAAGGCGACCAGGTAAATATGGACATAGAAATAACAAAGGTAAGTGATCCTGGAGACATTTCAATTCCTTGCCAAGTTGGTAAGTTTTTTGTTGAAAATGCTTTATGTGACTTAGGATCGAGTGTTAGTTTGATGCCTTCATATATGATTGAGAAGGTAGGTAGTGGAGAATTTAAACCTTCTAAAATTTGTCTTCAATTTGCTAATGGTTCTATTCAGCAACCTCTAGGAATTTTAGAGAATGTGTATGTTAAAGTTGATAAGTTTTCTATCTTGACTAATTTCATGATTGTTATAATGAAAGAAGACACTAAATCACCTGTTATTCTAGGCAGACCATTTTTGGCAAGTATAGGAGCTATAATAGATATGTTGCATGAGAAGTTAACATTGAGTTTAAATGACAACAAATTGGTTTATGATTTTTCTTTAAGGGCTAAGAAGCTTTATTTTGCATATTCCTGTCAATCCCTTGAAGAGAAGGATGATAAATTCGATGAAGGAAATATTTTTGAAGTCGATAGACGTCCCTTAGAATATCGAGCAAAGTATAAGAGGGACAAAAAGAAGAAAGATGGAACATGGGAATTATCTCAAGCTTTAAAGTTAAACCCATGTAATGATCTCGAAAGGCGTGAAGAACAAATACTGCCTATTATTCACTGTGCCTCCTATCCACCTGAAGGATGATGAACATTGTCTTGGTCAAGCTAAGGACCTTAAAAAGCGCTACTTGGGAGGCAACCCAGAGGCTCTGAATTTTGTTAATTTCAGCAATTTTTCTTTAAGTTTTGAATTTTTTATGATTAGTTTATTAGGTTTGAATTTTTAACCAATTTTATCAGCATGTTATGATGAACTTGTCTATAAGGAAAACACTCTAAATTTGCTGTTTTGCATGTAGGAATTTTTTAGAAATTTTCTGTGATTTTTCTGGAGATGAACAAAGTCAAAACATGAAATTTACGGCCAAACCCATGAATATCGCGCCGCCATGATTTTAAATATAGCTGGGACTGTGCATTGAAGAAGGATTACGGCCGAAGCCGTGAAGTCTTTACAGACCGTATGTTCTTACGGTTTAAACTTAACAGGTGACTTAAGGTTTTACGCCCACACTCGTAATTCGCCGGTTTTCGACAATTCCTTCCACGAGCGGTGACGAAACCCTTCCGCCTACCTTTCCCTACTTCTAGCAAATGGTTTCCGGCGATCATCCATCGGATTTTCGCCAGATTTTGCGAAGCAGCGCCATCCGTCTGCCGACCCGCCAGAGTTCATTTTTCGACCGATTCGAGCCCAATTTCTGCACAGATCCATGAGTTTTCCATGCTCAGACTTGCGACGCAGCATTTGCAGTAGATTTGCATACCCATAGCATTGATTTGGAGCTTTTGGAGTGGATTTTTGGATCGATTTTGATTTCTGAAGTTACTGTAGCATTACGGTTTTTGGAGATACATTTGCATATTTTGGATTGTTTCGATCGTCATTATGGCTCCGAGGAGATCAGTGAGGACCAGACCCTATGGGGCAGTGAGAAAGGAGAGTGTACGAGGACCATACCCTCATATATATCCTAGATATAGGATGGTTCATGGAGTACTCCCGGAGAGATTTGAGCTAGCACAAATGTCGGCCGTGGAGTCCCTGATACCATTCGATTTATATCCTCCCTCCGATACGCCATGGGTGTATTCGAGTGTTTCTAATAAGATTGATGTTGAGAGGACACCTTTAGCTCCTAGCATGTCCTTAGCACCCAGTACATCACAGACAGCAGTGCCAGAGCCAGCCAACTCTCCAGAGCTGGAGATACCGACCCTGCTCCTAGAAGATCTGGTAGGACCAGGAGGAAGCCCATCAAATATGGCTTTTCCTCCTAGGTCACCCCTTCTTTCCTTATTTGCACTTTCCATATTTGCAATTTGCTTTGGTAAGAATAAGCTTTTGTCCTAGTGCACCTTGTAGTTTCCTTATTAGGTCATGCATTGCCTTCTAGAATAGTCTACTGGTTTTTGTGTCAATAATTGGGCAGCTTAAAGCCCAGCTCAAGGGGATGCTAAATAAGCTCAAGCTAAGCTAATCAAGTGGAGCTCCAATTATGGAAAGAAGCACTTCAACACTTAACTAGAGACTTCAAGTTGAAGGAGCTTATATTGAATGCAGCTCCACCTTCCAAATCAGCCCAAGGCGCCACCTTTGGAGGAGAATTCGAATGCAAGGAACCAGCCCACAACTTGCCAATTTAAGAGTCTTCAATGCGCCTATCAATCAAGAATCAATCAAGATCCACAAATCTTGGAATCACATTTAGATCCCCAATTTGTGGAGCCTCCTTTGGAAATCTCTAGACGCCCAAAGCCTTTAAAGGGAGGAATTTCAAATTCAAAATGATCCACTCATGAAGCCAAAATCTCATCCAAGGAAAGAAGGAAGGAGCTCAAAGATTTCGTCCAACACAAAGATCTCCAAACGGTTATAAATTCAAATTCAAATTGCTAGAAGGAAATGTTTTAATTGAGCATTAATTTTCTTCCCTATCTTTGTAATTGCGCCTAGGGTGAAATGTCACCCTTGCCCATGGCTTGTTGAGCCTATAAGTTGTAACCTCTTCTCTTTTGTCGATTAGTTGCCTAGATGAAAAAAAATTGAGTTTGCAATGGTGCTTGTGTCACCTATGAGCTTCTACCTCTCCCTCCTCTAAAGGACCGAGCCCTTTCCCTTCCTCTCTTCTCCTTTCTCCTCTATTCCACTTACAACCGACCCTTGAAGGCTTCCTCAACATCTCTTGTGCACATCTAAAGCAAGTTCAACCTCTAGCCCATGTCAAAGAACAAGAGGTGATCATTAAGACTCCTTCAACTCTCGGCTACATGAAGAACTCCTCCTTTGAAGGCAACCAACGGCTAAGTTCTTTCACCCTTCCTTCTCTTTATGTTTTGAACTCGTCCCTACACTAATATGGTTGTTTGATGAAGGTTGGCACAAGGTTTGGAGAACACCAATTGGCGCAAGTCTCTTCTCTTCCACCCCTCCTCTAAAAAAGATAGTCTAAAGCTTGTTTAGCAAGAGAATTTGGGAGCCTATCTCCCCTCTTGATCTTATCATTGTTGGATGCTTAAATTTTATTTTAAAACTCACCCACGCATGTGTGGGCCTTGGATGCTTTGCATGTGTGTAAGCTCATAGGGCCCTATTTCGTTGCCATCAACCATTGGACCGGTGAAGAACGGGAAGGTGACCCCTTCTATTCTCAAGGGGTCCAAGGTGAGCATTTATTTCAAGTCATTTCCTTCTTGCAAGTAGTTTAAAGTAATCTAGTTTCGGTTTTCTTACTACAAAATATCAAAAAAATATTTTCCAACTTCGTTAGAGGACTCCCGAGTTTTATTACAAAATACAAAAAAATATTTTCTGAAAGCGTTGTTTGAATGCACCATTGTATTGTGTTTGCCCCTCCATCAGTTTGGTATCAGAGCCCCTCTTAGAATAGATTTTTAGCCCAAAACTAATTTTCAACTTCTAAGACTTTCTTGGACCTAGGTGTTTTAAAGAAAGTAGTTTTTCATAATCGGCTACTATATCTTATCATACTACTCTTAGGAGCCTTACTTTCAAAACTACTCTCTTTCAAAACTACTAGTACAATGACTACTAGATCTGGAACAAACTACAATAATCACCCTGAAACTGAACCTAATGAGACTGCTAGGATGTTTCAAACTATAATGGCTTGGTTTGACCAAATGGAAGCTAGGCTTCAAGCTCAAGAAAATCGTAATAGGTCCCCTAGTCTCCCCTCAAGTGAACCCATCCTAGAGCAACACACTCAAAACAATAGGAATTTTCCTAGGGGAGACCAAGAACCTGAATGGGAAGAGCCACCTGTTCAAACTCACTACAGACCTAGGGAGGATGATGTGCAACGCAACATCAAACTCACACCCCCAACCTTTAGTGGTTCCCTTGACCCTAGAGAGTTTTTAGATTGGGTAGACAAGCTTGAACGATATTTTGACTGGAGTACGATGCCTAATCGTTCTAAGGTTAGGTTCACCCAGTGTCTCTTAGAGGGTACAGCTAGGTTATACTAGACCAGTATAGAGAGAAACCAAGAAATGTTTGGGCGCCCTCCTATTGATAGGTGGGAAGAGATGAGGGACAAACTTAAGGATAAATATGTCTCACCTTACTTCCAAATCAAGATAGTAGATGAAGCTATGAGCCTAGTTCAAGGAAACCTGTCCGTCCCCGATTACACAACTAGGTTTGATGAACTCCTCCTGAGGAGTGGTATCCATGAACAGCCCCATGTCACCCTTAGTAGATATAAGAATGGGCTTAGACCTGAGATAAAAAGAGGAATGACCTATTATCAAATAGACTCTAGAGGGACCGCCTACCAAAGAGCCTTAGAGGTAGAGGAAAACCTAAAGAGAGCTTTTAGGAGAGAGGTTAGTTCCCCTATAACTTATCCTAAGACACCTACATCAAACCCTTCAAGCTCCCAACCCAAAGCCCCAACATCAACACCCTCTAGACCTAGAGTTGCCCAAGAATCCAGTAGAGTAGTTTGCCATGCTTGCCACCAAGTAGGACACTATATGAAAGACTGCCCCAAGAGAGTCCTATACTTAAGTGAAGAAAAACGTGAGGAAACATATGAGGAGAACCATGAGGAAACCCATAACCCTGATTCTAGATGTATGATATGTGAAGAATTAATTTATGATAGTGGTGAAGAGCAAACCCAAGATACCTTAGGAGTGGTTAGATGCACCCTGATCAAACCTACCCCAACTGAGGACTAGCGTAGGACCAGTATTTTCCACACCTACACGAAATGCAATGGCAACATGTGCAAAGTAGTGATAGATGGGGGAAGTAGTCTAAACACAGTCTCTCACACAGCCTTAGTAAAATTCAACCTTAAGGCAGAACCGCACCCTAGTCCCTATAGCATATCCTGGGTCAACCAGTCTAGTGTCCCAGTTACCCATAGGTAAAACATGATGGTATTTGATATTCTGGATTGATTTTGATACATATGCTTTGATATTTAGAATGAATAGTAACTTAGAATGGTAAACTATGATTTGGATGGTAAAACATGATGGTATTTGATGTTTGAAACTTGATTATCATGTAAAATTTGAATATCTATGATATGGTATATTTTTCGGTTTCTTCTGAGTTATATTTTACACTTTTGATATAATTGTACAGGATTTCTCCAATAATACAATGGGAACTCTTGCAAAATTTTTTCTGAAATCCTTCATTGATTTATAGTGTTTATACATATGCAACAATTTAAGTCTAGGGTGTTCTTATTCATGTTTTGCTAGTCCTTCAAAGTTTTATAGATATGAATTTTGAATGTTTAAGATTGTAGAGGAATAATCAAATTTATTTTATCCTCAATTTTGCACTTAGAAAACATTTTTTGGGCAATTAATTTGATGACTTAGAGAATTTTTGAGATTTCATGAAGACTTAAATTGTTGAGTAAGATTGATCCTGGTATTGATAAAGTTTATATATGAAATGTTGTATGTTTAAACAACATGTGCATAATGATCTTTGTACTTTAAGTTTAATTTATCTTCCTTTGATTTAATAGTGATTTTTATGGATAGAAATTTGGTGATATGTATATTTAACTTGAGATTTGCTCCAACTCCTCTGGTTGCATAATCTGAGGTTAAGAGTTAACACTAGCCAGCTTTCTCCAGACTTGACTGGAAAAAAAAACACTCCTCTACTTGGCACTACGAAAAATTGGCAGTGGTACTGAAGAAATGAGTTGAAGTATAAAAAAAGAGAGAGAAAGCTGTAGGCTAAGTGGAAGATTCCTCTAACTTTAAGATTAAAACCATGAGTTAAATTACACTACTTTGCGGTCTACTTTAAACAATGTTATGGCACATAACAGTTTAAAGATCAAATTGCATTAAAAATCTCTTAGTTATATTTTCACTAGGTGACTTGAAGTGATTCTCTATCTATTGATTAAAGGATATTTATTAAGCTTGAAAGTATTTGATGCTTGGTATGTGTTGAATTAACATTATAACATGACTTGTGAACATTATAACATTATAACAGTTTGTTTTCACTGTGATTTCTCTCAGCTTTATTGATGGTAGAAAAGATGAGTGTTCCTTATCTTCACATTCTTTATTCATATCGATGTATTACTTAAGGACATGCAAAATTCTAAGTTTCGGGTATTTTGATGCGTTGTATTTACACCACATTTTTGCCTATATGTTAGATCATATTTTGAGCTTAATTGCATAATTTTATGCTAATTTTGGTGTTTTTACTTCACTTGGCATAGAATCTTCACTTTTTTTGGTTTTATTGAAAATGCAGGTAAAATGACATAAAAATGATGGATTTCGGGAGTTTTGAAGCCACAATACTATTCCCGAGGAAATGACGAGCTTACACGTCAAATTTGGAGTGAAAATAGTGAAGATTTCAGCATTTTCGGCCTTGGCCGTAATTATGGAGTCGACCGTAATTTTGGCGTCGAGCGAAAGGAGAAAAACGACTAAGTATGGAAAGGAATAGAAACTTTCACGGGTGAAGCTGTAAATCCGTTATGGTCCGTGAAACTTTCTATGAACAAAGGCATGTACACACAGAAAGATTTACGGCCTTGGCCGTAAACTCATCACGGACCATGAAAATTGCCGCCTGACGAGTTTTTCACTCAATTCTCCACCGATTCGAACTGGATTTGAACCAAACTTTGCATAAACATTCCTTGAGGGGTTCCGAACCGGTCTAGCTATAAAAGATCAGATTTTTCGGGGGTTGAGGGAGAGCTTTGGCAAACGAAGAACATTTGCAACGGCGACAAGGGGCGAAATTCGATTTCTGGATAGATTCCGGCGAGATTTCACGCAAAAGCAACGATTGATCATCTACTCTTCATCTCCGAATCAAGGAGAAGCCGATTTTATTATTGTCTTGGTGATTTCTTTGCAAATTTTATGAGATTCCTACTTGTTCATTGTTGGGGAATGCCGGGTATAATTTAAAATTTTTTGTAGTCCCAGGACGTAGTGGAAGAAGCATTACACCTGAAACACATTCCTTTTCCAAGGATCCATGCGAGAGAGAGAACGCAAGGATGTGTTAAGAGTTTGTACCTCTATAGCTAGTCCAGTTGATGATGCCAAGTTGAAGACACTCAAGTGCTCGTCCTCTACAAGTATCCACGCGTCGACCTTCTCAACGTTGCTCCCTTCCACGCTTGCTGCTAGCCTCGGTAAGAGAAGATCACCTTCTTGGAATCTCCTTCTTCTTCCTCCTTGTTCCTCACGCCAACAAGTCCCCTTGCTTGGAGACTCTCATCCACACAAGGATGAAGAGGGATGGTGGTGCAACTAAGGAAGAAGAGGGCGGCTAGGGCTTCAAAATGCTTGTGCAACTCCAAGTAGAAGTCGCCTTGCCTTGAAGAAGAATTATGCACACGTTGATTGTCCAATAATCATCGTAAGAGGGGGGCACAAACCCCTTCTTTTATAAGCAATCAATGCATTGCCGCCCCTCCACTTTCCTTCTATGCTCTTGGCGCAATTCCTCCAAGGAATTGCCATAAGAGTTCAGCCACATCCTCTCTTGAATTGGCACATCATGAAGCTTGGAAAGAATCAAGCTTCTTGCCATATCAAGAGGAGTAATTTGAGTTCAATTAGTGTTTGACTTTCCATATGTGATTGGCACATATCTTTGCTTGATTAAATCAAGCCATACTTGCCAACATATCAGCCCCACACGTCCAAGATAGTTTCCAATTGAGGAAACCGAATTCTATTAGGATTCATACACCCCAATTGGCGCAAATTCCATATATGGAATTATCCCATGCGCCAAGTGTATTTCCAACTCCTATTAGGATTCAAACTTGCCTCAATTAGATTTAATCCACAATCCCTAATTGGATTTGGATCTCAACACTAATTAGGCCCATGGAAATAAATCCTTATTGGATTAGGATTTGCGTCCAACACAATGGGCCTTATCCAAATTCAATTCTCATTAGGATTTAAATCCTAGTTGGATTAGGATTCGCGCCCAACCACAATGGGCCTTATTCATAACCAAATTCTTATTAGGATTTGAATCATAATTAGATTAGGATTCTCACTCCTAGTAGAATTAAGATTCCAACTCCTAATTAAATTAGGATTCCAACTCCTAGTTGGATTAGGATTGCAATTCCTAATAGGATTAGGATTCCAACTCCTAATTAAATTAGGATTCGAATCCAACATGGTTTATTGTCCCAAATCCAAGTTCAACTCCCATACAAAGTATATACTTGACTAGGATATACATAAACCCATGAATCCCAATTGGACTCAGATTCAACCATGAATCTGTCTTGGACTTAAGATCAGAATGAACTCAAATATATATATATATATATATATATATATATATATATATATATATATTCCAAGATATCCAGATCAAAATACAACGTCAAGAGTCTATTGCGTGTGAACCCATAGGATCCACATGACAATGGCAATGATGATGAAACATCATAAGTAGTGAGAGGTATCTAGCAACACATCACTACTACCCATGTCATAGGATTAAAGTCATCAGGCAACAACTCCCTGACAAGCAACGAGGATTCTCATGCATTCTAGATCCCTTTGCCTGAACTGATATCCCGCCATTGGATTTAGTCTCATATTTAATAATCCAATCTATTGGTCATGACTCAACCAGTGTGACCATACATTCCTGTCATGCACCAATGAGGTGGGGCGCCCCAAAGTGGATATCATGCTTCCAGTTAAGGAAGGGGCAAATCCTACTATTTGTCATCCATGTCTCTACATGACTTATGATATAGCCAATGACAATCGTTTTGGCCTCACATTTACGGAGAGACGTAAGACTGCATCAAAACATATCCATAATCAAATCTAGACATGATTACTTCAAGTCTAAGGATCAATGAAAACCTCTCGCATGTGAGATTGACTTGTTGACTAGATAAGTCAATCCTCACGATGGGTCACTCCAGTGCATCCAATGCACCTGTATGTCTGCGTTACTGTGCCCTGCACCTAACCAGCCCATACACCAGTCTCACATGCACCAAAGCTGTCCCATATCGGCTAAGGCACCTTGACTGGGGATTACTTATGAGAATGGATCCAACCAAACTCATGGGACATTAATTATGAAATCCAATACATGAACGCATGTAAAGCAATCTGCATAATAACGACCATGCCTTAATTAATTATATCAATTCTATCAAAGTACATTCAAATAATGTCGGACCAAGTCCATACATTGGTCTGCAGGGCATTAACACTAACACAAACATGTTTTACTTTACGAACATGAGTGAGTAGATTTCTATTTCGGGATTAAGGGCGTAGCCCGCTAATAATTATGAATTGATTAGTATTCATACTCTCTCTATATGAATTTATTATCATGATTTGATTGAATTCATGTTTATTTCGTAATTTACCTTGGCCATGTATAATTGCATATTAGACATTGCGCGAAGTACCGAGAGGTGAATCGCAACTTCCGATTTATTTCAATCGAACCTACGAATCCAATCACGGGAGTAGATTGGATTCGTTTGAAGGAAACCAGCTTTTCATAGAACTTAATGGGTTTGGTTAGGTAAACTGTCACAAGAGTAGGGAGTTAACTTAATTAAACACCGTATTACGCTCTGGGATGAGATAGTATGTACATTAGGAAAAGTTCCTTTCATGATAGTTATTTTCTATTGATTGAATGATCTTTAAATAATTCATACTTGTCAGTGTGGTGAACACATGATATCCCTATCTTTTAGAATTTGAATCCTCTTTAACGCTGCTTTTGAATTGTTCGTGCTTAGAAGTTCAACACAACTAGTTATTAGTTTTGCCTAGATTTAAACAAGTCGAAGAGTCGGTATTTAACTATGTAATCTTCGTTGGGAACGATATCTTTTTATTACTTCGATAATTCTGTGCACTTGCGGAACGTATTAGAGCCCATAACCTATGATGAGGTGGTCGCTGGATCGGACTCCGAGAAATGGCTTGAGGCCATGAGAACCGAGATGGATTCTATGTCTGCTAACCAAGTCTGGGATTTGGTTGAGCTGCCTGATGGGGTAAAACCCATAGGGTGTAAATGGGGCTTCAAAATGAAGAGTGACATGGATGGCAGCATAGTTACCTATAAGGGTAGACTTGTGGCTAAAGGATTTAGACAGGTCCACGGGGTGAACTATGATGAAACCTTTTCGCCAGTTGTCATGATTAAATTCAGTCAAATCTTGCTTGCTATAGCTGCATATCATGATTGTGAGATATGGCCTATAAGGTCTGCAGGCTAAAAAGATATATTTATGGATTAAAGCAAGCATCTCAAAGTTGGAATCTTCGGTTTGATGAGGCAGTAAGAGATTATGGCTTTATCAAAAGCGAAGATGACGCCTATGTGTATAGAAAATTCAGTGGGAGCTTGGTGACTTTTCTAGTCTTGTATGTCAATGACATAATGCTCAACGGATACAACATTCCTAGTCTTCATTCTGTGAAGACATGGTTGGGAAAGTGTTTCGAGATGAAGGACTTAGGGAGGCCGCTTATATCCTAGGTGTGAGGATCTACAGGGATAGATCCAAGAGGCTCTTGGCCCTTAGTCAAAGTACCTACATTGATAAGGTTTTGGAGAGGTTCAACTTGGAGCAATCCAAGAAGGGATACCGGCCTTATTCTTTCAAAAAGCCAGTGTCCCACCACACAGGCTGAGAGGGATGACATGAGTCAAGTACCTTATGCCTCGGCAGTTGGTTCGATCATGTATGCAATGTTGTGTACTAGACTAGATGTGCCTTATGTTGTAAGCATAACCAGCCGATACCAATCCAATCTAGGTCTGCAGCACTAGGTGGCTGTAAAGAACATCCTTAAGTATTTAAGAACAACTAAAGATTTGTTCTTGGTCTATGGGGGATAGGAAGAGCTCAGTGTTCAGGGCTACACTAATGCATCATTCCAGTTAGACCCTGATTACTTCAGATTGTAGGTAGGCTATGTGTTCAAGTTGAATGGAAGCGTTGTATGCTGAAAAAGCTTCAAGCAATCCACCATAGCAGATTCTACAACTGAGTCTGAGTATGTCTCCGCTTTTGAGGCAGCGAAAGAAGCTGTTTGGATTAGGAAGTTCATTTTTGAGCTTTAGGTGGTTCCAACCGCTGTGGATCCGATTGAGCTCTATTATGACAACAAGAGAGCAATTGCACAAGCAAAGGAACCACGGTCTCATCAAAAGTCCAAACACATAATCAAGAGATTTCACCTAATCAGAGAGATCATTGACCGAGGTGATGTCAAGATTAGCAGAGTTGACACTGACAATAATCGAGCAGACCCACTGACCAAGGCTTTGGTGCAGCAGAAGCATCATGATCATGCGAGGGATATGGGGTTGAGATTTCTTAACAACTAGGTCTTAGTGCAAGTGAGAGATTGTTGGTGTATATGCCCTTAGAACTAGTTGCTGGTCTATCTTATGCACTATTTGACATTGATATCTTATATATATCTTTCTGGCATTGTCATTATTATGCTATGTTTAATCTGCAAATATGTACTTACATAATAATATCCCTAGAGACATATTGTATCTGTGCTCAAACTCTATCCCTAGTCAAGTACCTTAGTCGAATGGGATAGCCCTTTGTACATGTGAGTCTAGTATATGGGCTAATTAGGCATAAGGTGCTAACGTAGACATATGGGTATATTAGTGGTAGATATACTGGATCGACCTGTTGTGAGGCTCTAACTTGGTGTTATGGGTTAACCTCACAAGCGACAGGAGATGCATTGATCATTTGACTTGATATCATTGGCTCTTACATATGATTAGGGACATGCTTTGATACAACCTAACACCTCACCATAGTTGGGAGGTCATAAAGGTTGTCATTGAGTGTGTCGTGACCCATATGAGAGGATCAATGGACAGATATAGGATTTGCCCTTTCCTAAGGGAAGCTTGATATCCATGCCCCCCCCCCATGGTTCTATGACTGAAAGTGTATGGCCATACACTTGTCCAGTCGGATATCAGTTTGGCAAAGGGACTGTAATGCATTGGTACCTTATTGCGATGATGGGGATGTCGATGTTGATATCCATTATGAAGACTTGGGTGGCAGCGATGAACTGCTAAGTGCCACTCACTGCTTGTGATAACCTAAGTTCGTCATTGCCAATGTCAGAGGAACCTATAGGGTTGCATACCTTGGTGCTCGAGTTTTCGTATTAATCGGGTAGCCTTCGGATCTGAGTTATTTCATAACTCAGATCTATTTGCCAGATTTCATCAGCGCCAATGGACCTAATGAGATGGAAGAAGCTTATTGGAGCCAAACTTCATTTTTGGCATATTGACCAAAATTAACCATGGTTAGCCTCATTTGAAATTAGGTTACATTGGATTGGATCCAATGACTTGGTTAACATGCATAATGGAGTTTGGGCTAGGCTCATTACCCAATGGGGCTTGCTAATAAGTTGTAATGAAGAGATAAGTGGGCTAAAGGGTATAATGGGGAAGATAATATGGGATAGGCACATGTAGAGTCCTAGTTGGACTAGGATTGGCGCCTATTCCTATGATTGGTATCTTCCAAGTGATTAATCTGGATTCGATTTGATTTAATCACTTGAGATATTGATTGAGATATGATGGGCGCATGTGGGGCTAATTATTGACATAATTAGAGTCCTAATTGGATTAGGACTTGCGCCCAAGCCTCATTAGGAAAACTTTCATCATGTCTTGACTTGGTCTTGGCGCATGGATGGGAAGTTTACTTCATTAAGAAGGTGTTGGGCACATATGGCATAGGCTTGCTTAGGCAAGGCTTAGGCACATATGGAATCAAGGAATCAATCAAGATAATTGATTGATTAAACTCTTTGAATCATGCCCTAATCACGTAGACTTTCCCCTTAACTCAAACCGCCTCTTCATCCTTTAAAAGAGACCCTAGCCGAAACCCCTCTTGCACATCTCTTCTCCTTGGTGTGAACATTAAATAGGGGCGAAAGCTTGGAGTCCATTGGAGCCTCTTCTTCCATCAAAGGTGCAAGCTTCTTCCTCCATCCTTCTTCCTTTCCTTGGCGCAAGGTGCTAGAAGACTTAGCAGCTTCATCTTCTTCTTCTTCCCTTGGCGCCTCTACTCCTTGGTGGTTGGCTCAAGTGATCAAGAGGCACTCCATTGGCATGGATCTTCTTCTCGAAGCTAGCACTGGACGTGGAAGAAGAGAACTCAAGCATCAGCTGTATGTGAGACTACAGAGAGCGAACACTTGGGCGCCTACATCACTTCTCTATCTATTGCTTTGAGGTACTATCTCTTACTCACCGTGTCGACTCCGATGCATGACTCGATCTTCAGGGTTTTTGGGACTGGCCTGTTTCGGGGATTTGCTTCCGCTATAGGTATGTGTGTATGCATGTAAAAATTTTAAAATCCCCGAGGTTTCCCAACATATTCTCCTCAGACCTTGTGTTCTTGTGGTTTGCGCCTCTACTGTGTTTTCTGTGTGACTTGTGCTTGTGTTATTGTGGGCGCATGTCATTGTGCTTGGATAGATTGTGGATGCATATGTATAATGCATCATTGCCTTTGGTTTTGGTGTGTAGGTAGTGTGCACCCAAGCGTGATTTCCATCGTGTTTCTCATGTGCGCTTCGCATAAGTCTAGTGCGAAGCATTGTTATGCACAGTGCGCTTGGTTTGTAGGCATGAAGTCCCTTTTGGCTCTCATGACATCAATCCATCCCTTAGAGTTTGGCCAATTGACTGCTTCCTCTTAGGTCTTGAGCTCATCCCAAATGATGAAGATTCCATCATGCTGAGGTGGTATTGACCCATACCTCTCAAGTTCACAATGAATCCTACCTGAATTACATCAAGCATGCATAATCTGAGCCTTAGATAGACTTACAATATATGATTGTGGCTCTTGTTCCATCTCCACCACTATGTTATGTGGTTGCCCTTGGACTTCCTTCATGTAAAAATTACTCCTACTAGCTTCTTTTGAGAGAAATTTCTTCTTAAGAAAGATAGTGCCATGAGCAACAAATACCTTGTTCTCCATGGGCTGTTAAGAGTAGTATCTCTTAGTTTTCTTAGGATACCCCATGAACACATACTTATTATTTTTCTATTCACAATTATGAAGAGTTTGTGCATGATTAAGATGAGTTTTGCAGCTTAAATTTATTTTTAAAATATAGGGAGTAACACATTGATTTTTCTTATATTACAAACTTGCATGATTTTCTTTATTTGTAGTTCAATTATGTTAATTTGATTATGGATGAATTATTTCACAAGTTGTTATTTTGACCAAGTAATTACACATATTAGATATAGTACGATGCACAAAGCATTGATTTTACAAATATCAAAAAACTCATAATTGAACCTATAAGATTTGGTCGTCTATGAGAGTGACTTAGTGTCATGCCCCTTCCAACCATTCTTCGATGAACATGTGATTGTATGCCCAATTTGAAATTTTCGCCTCCAATTTTGACCACACGTCAGCACACGTTGAATGTTGACTCAGCTACCTCGAATCGAATGCTAGACGAATGCATTCGAAACCATCCACCACATTAGCCTTCTTCGTCTTCACTTGCAACGGCGTATGAACGCCGCATGCGTTCATCCATCGGAGTGCCAGTCACCGGAGAACAAGGGTTTGTCGCAAGGGAGGACGCTCACGCCTTGCCCTCAGCCTCGTCACCACCAGAAGCCACTGCTACCTAGAAACATCGTTGCTAGAATGGTGAAGGAGCCGCTAAACATGGAACTCTCCAGAAATAGGGGCAATCACTGTCGGAGAAGACAATAGATACAGGGGAAACTAGGTTGTTTATTCTCTCTCAAAATAAGGTACAAACCCCCTCAGATCTGCTTGTCGGATCTCGCTCATGCTCACGCTCACATCCGCTCACGTCAACAGCAATACTCACCATCGACCTTACAAGTGCTCACCCTCATAAAACACTTCATCACCGCCCACCTGGCACCGGCATCAGAGCCCACTACTTTGGAAAGGGGGCGCGCACCTGCCGCACACCTTTGCCGATCGCCACTACTTCAAGCTTTAAAGGGGAAGAGAGATGCCTCTATCAACACCAGAACTACTCCACCCATGGTGCATCTGTAGGTCCCCTTCAAGGGGGAGCGCAAAACCCTAAGCATGCACAAATCTCAATTGCATGGGCGGAATTAGGGTTTCCATAGATCGCATGTAGTATATCTATAAGATTAACTTTGTTTGCTTATAAAGATCAAGAGAAGATCTCTTACCATAGCCATGATAAAGGGTGGCGACTTGGAAGCAAGAGGGCAAGTAAGCACTCCTCCAAAGATAACGCACACTAGATGAGAGATGGCTACCCTTTCGGATGTTCCTTGTGCTAGCAAGGGATCTCCAAAACTTCCTTGTCGTGTGTAGATGAAGAGAGGTGCTTGGCCGAGAGCTTCGTTGTGCAAGAGTTCCCCTTTTTTTCTTTCTTGTCGAATAAAGATGACAAGAGAGTAATTGGGCAAATGGCGTTAAGGCTTTCATTCAAGTGATGGCGTTACACTTCCAAATATGGAAGGTTATGAAGCCATGCGACCACTTGAAGAAAAACCGCCCAAAATGCCTTCAATCCTTGAACCATACGTTCACCCATGTGAACCGGTTCAAGCCAATTAGGTTCAACTCAATTCGGTTCAAAAAACCAAATCAAACTAGCCCAAGCCATGGTCTAGATCTCTTTGAACCAAATGGTTCAAGATCCAACCGTTCATCTCTGGATGCTCTTGATCTCTCCGATCTAGCATCCACACTCTCGATCGAAGCTTACCGATCTCAAGCCCTAATCAATCAAACATGATCAGACCAGATCTCACTTACAATCAGAGTCTAAACTCCTTTAAACTGAATCCAAACAATTCAGTCCACACGATCTGACTTGAGTAAGCCATGTCATCAAATTGTGCGACCCTAAGGGTTTCCTTTAAATGTCGGTAACGACAACTTACGTTATCACGATCAGTGAGGGGTATCTAGCAACACATCACTGTCTCCCGATATAAAGGAAAGAGTCTTCCAAGACTACACCCAAATCACAGCACAAGTGTGAATCCATTTCACGAGGCATACATGTTTCCTTTGCCACTGGATGTTCTTATTGGACAAGCATGTCAAGCCTGTAACTCCAATACGATGAGCATGATTAGATCAGATGAACATAGTCATCTGGGTATGGCCATACACTTTCTCAATCATCTCATATAGGGGGGCCTTAGAACATCACACTCCTTAAACAAGGAGACGGCAATCCTTTATCTATCACTAGTGTCCTAACCTGACTCATGATCATTATCCAAGATAGTCTATAACCATTATATTTCAAATGATATTGAACTACCTCAAAACAATGACATTCATCATTTAGAAACACAAGTGATCTCAAGTCAAAGGACATGTGCCACTTGTAGCATACAAGGATTATTCACATTGTGACAAGCAATTGAATATCCTAGTAGGGTCTGTCCAGTACATCCAATGTACCCATGAGTCTACACCTTATTCCATGCTCGAAGCATCCTATAAGATTAGAACACATATTAGTCTTAACCATATCAAGGCTGTCTCATGTTCACCAAGATATATCGACTAAGGACATTACTGCATGTCAGCCTAGCTGAACAGCTTTGAGACATTATTCAGTAGTACACTTATTACAGCAGACAAGGTAACAACCTGAATAACAACCATTGCCTTTATAAACTTAAGAGTTTATACAATGATACTATTACAATCCCAAGGCCTCAAACATTAGCCTTAAGGGCATACCCCAACAATCTCCCACTTGCACTTAATCTAATGGTTGAGAAACCTCAAACCCATATTATTACAGTGCTTCTCATGCTTCTGCTGCGCCAGAGGCTTGGTATGCGGGTCTGCCAGATTGTCATCTGTATGAACCTTGCATATTTTGATCTCGCCACGATCTATGATCTCCCGGATCAAGTGAAACCGTCTCTGTATGTGCTTGGACTTCTGGTGCGACCGTGGTTCCTTTGCTTGTGCGATGGCTCCAGTGTTATCACAGAAGATAACCAAAGGATCGACACTCGAAGGAACAACACCAAGTTCTCTCACGAACTTACGAATCCACACTGCCTCCTTGGATGCTTCCGAGGCTGCAACATACTCGGCTTCTGTTGTGGAATCAGCAACAGTTGACTGTTTGAAACTCTTCCACACCACTGCTCCACCATTCAAGCTAAAAACATAGCCTGATTGCGATCGGAAATCATCCTGGTCCGACTGGAACGAAGCGCCAGTATATCCTTCTATACTGAGTTCTTCCTGACCACCATATATCAAGAACATATCTTTGGTCCTCCACAGATATTTTAAAATGTTCTTGACTGCAATCCAGTGTGCCAGACCTGGATTACTTTGGAAACGACTGGTCACGCTTAACCCGTAAGCAACGTCTGGGCGAGTACATAACATCGCATACATAATGGACCCAATAGCCGAAGCAGAAGGCGTATTGTCCATTTCATCTTTCTCAGTCTGTGTTTGTGGACACTGACTCTTCGAAAGATTCAGACCATGTCTGACTGGAAGATATCCTCTTTTAGAATTCTCTAAATGGAATCTCTCCAGAACTTTATCGATGTAAGTACTCTGGCATAGCCCGAGAAGCCTCTTAGATCTATCCCTGTAGATCTTCACACCTAATACATAGGCTGCTTCTCCTAGATCTTTCATCTGGAAACATTTCCTTAGCCATGCTTTAACAGCATGCATTTCAGGAATATCGTTTCCAATGATTAAGATATCATCGATGTAGAGGATTAGGAATGTAATCACGCTCCCACTAAACCTCTTATACACACACGGGTCATCTTCGTTCTTGATGAAACCAAACTCAGAGATTGATTCATCAAAACGAATATTCCAGCTTCTTGATGCTTGTTTAAGTCCATAAATGGACTTCTTTAACTTGCATATTTTATGACGATCTGATGGATTAGTGAAACCTTCAGGTTGTGTCATATACACATCCTCATTCAGATTTCCATTAAGGAAAGCTGTTTTCACATCCATCTGCCAGATCTCATAATCGTAATATGTAGCTATCGCGAAAAGAATCCGAATAGACTTGAACATAGCTACAGGAGAGAAAGTTTCATCATAATCTACCCCGTAGATTTGTTTGAAACCTTTCACAACTAGCCTGCCTTTATAGGTAACCACGTTACCATCCATGTCAATCTTCTTCTTGAAGATCCATTTACAGCCTATAGGGATTACTCCCGGAGGCGGATCAACCAAATCCCAGACTTGGTTATCTGACATGGAGTCCATCTCGGCTCGCATAGCTTCAAGCCATCTAGCTGACTCCGGTCCACTGACCGCATCCGCATAAGTAAGGGGTTCATCATTATCAATGATGTAGACTCCGTCATAGCGCTCAGGCTGTCTACGGATCCTACCCGATCTTCGCGGTTCCCGTGATATCTGAGCCTCAGGTTGTTCAATAACCTGATCCACTGGCTCATGCACATCCAACTGTGCTTGACTACTTTGTCCTTCCTCTGGATTCTCATCCAGCTTTATTTCTCTCCCACTGGCCTCTTGCAGAAGAAACTCCTTCTCAAGAAATATGGCCGTCCGAGCAACAAATACTTTGTTCTCTTTGGGATCGTAGAAATAATAACCCTTAGTTTCCTTAGGGTAACCGACAAAGATACATTTCTCAGATCTGCTCTCCAGTTTCCCAGAGGCGAGCTTTTTGACATAAGCCTCGCAACCCCAGATCCTGATAAATGTCAAGCTCGGCTGTTTCCCATACCATAATTCATATGGCGTCTTTGAAACGGCCTTGGATGGCACTCGGTTTAGTACCTTTGCAGCTGTTTCCAGTGCAAATCCCCAAAAGGAATAAGGAAGAGTAGCCTGACTCATCATAGAACGAACCATATCAAGTAACGTTCTATTTCTCCTCTCGGACACACCATTCCATTGTGGTGTTCCTGGCGGAGTGAGCTGTGAGATAATCCCACACTCTTTTAGATAGTCAGTAAACTCTCGACTTAGGTATTCTCCACCTCGATCAGAACGAAGTGCCTTCATATTTCGGCCTAGCTGATTCTGTACTTCATTTTTGAACTCTTTGAACTTGTCAAAAGATTCACTCTTATGTCTCATAAGATAGACATAACCATACCTACTGAAATCATCAGTAAAGGTAATGAAGTACTGATAGCCACCTCTGGCATGTTTACTAAATGGCCCACACACATCACTGTGTATAAGGTCAAGTAAACCTGAAGCCCTTTGACCTTTGTTAGGAAAAGGAGACTTCGTCATTTTACCCATTAAACAAGCTTTGCATGTATCAATCTCCTTGTAGGAGAATGATCCCAGCAGTCCATGATCATGCAACTGCTTAATGCGCTTCTTGTTAATATGGCCTAAACGACTATGCCATAACAAGGTGCTATCTTCAGCATACTTGGCTTTCTTAATATCAACACTTTGTATAGAACTCTCCATGTCCAACATGTATAACCCATTGTTAATTGAACCAGTTGCATAAACAATATTTTCTAAAGATAAAACACACTTTGAAATATTGCATTCAAAGGCAAATCCTTTCCTGACAAGAGCAGGAATAGAGACAATATTTTTAGTAATACTGGGAACAAAGTAACAACTGTTTAGTTCTAATACAATGCCAGATGGTAATGAGATGAAATAGTCTCCTACAGCAACAGCAGCAACCCGTGCCCCGTTTCCAACGCGTAGGTCCACCTCATGCTGTCCCACCTGCCTTCTTCTCTTGAGTTCCTGTACATTTGAACAAATGTGAACTCCACATGCAGTGTCCAACACCCATGAAATAGAAGAAGATGATATCATGACCTCAGTCACAAATATACCTGAGCCAGAAGCGATGCTTCCCCTCTTATCTCCTTGGAGCGCTTTACAGTCCTTTTTTCAGTGACCCAGCTGGCCACAGTGGAAACACCTGTTGTCCTTCGCCCGCTTCACCTTTTGTTTCAGAGCCTTACTGTAGTTCTTGACAGGGGCCTTGCCCTTCTTCCCCTTCTTCTTGTTCCTCGAAGGAACCATCAAGACAGAGGTTGAAGGCTTTCCCTTCAGAGTTTCCTCAGTAGTCAAGAGCATATTGAGCAGCTCTGCCGGAGTACAATCGATCTTGTTCATATTAAAATTAATAATGAACGCATCGAAAGAGGGCGGGAGAGACTGCAGAATTATGTCTACAGCAAGCTCGTGGTTGATGGTATGCCCCAGTTTCTCTAGAGCCTCCTTGTGCCCAATCATCTTGAGCACGTGAGCTCCCACTGGGCTCCCTTCAGCCAGTTTGCTCTGAAAGAAAAGCCTGGTCAGATTATAGCGTTCTGTCCTCGCCTGTGCAGCATACAGCATCTTGAGGTTCGCTATAATCTCTATAGCCGACATATCCTCATGCTGACGCTGCAGCGGTGGCGTCATAGACGCTAGCATCAGGCAAGCGACATCAATGCTATCATTGACATGCTTTTCATAGGCTTCGCGAACCGCCCTTGCGGCGTTCGCAGCGGGTTGAGGCGGCACAGCCGTCTCGAGGACATACAGTTTCCTCTCAGCCTTAAGAATGATCTTAAGGTGTCCGAACCAGTCTGAGAAGTTTGGCCCAGCAAACTTCTCCCTTTCTAGTAGGGATCGCACATTGAAGCTCATGGTGTTCGTTGCTGCAGGAATCTACAACAATGCAAGAATAGCAAGGTTAGTATCAATGTTTAGAATCAATCCAGGACTTAAGAAAGATTCTTTTCTCACTATTTTATCTGGCTGAAAAATCCAGCAAAATAGCCCGAAAGAGTAGAACTCTTTTAGTGAGATGGGATCCAGATTTCATACTTGGTCTCCGCGTCCCACTCAGGCGAGATAAGATGCACAGAGAGTACAAGCACTAATCTCTGGTAGGCTGTCCCAGCCAATCGCCAACCCGTGCGATTCCCCTTCATCTGGGCAATCCAGCAGACTATGCCAACTGAGTTGGTACAACACAGTCTCTGACCCCACAGATGGCTGCCTCCATGTGCTACCATATGCGCCACATATGTAGCCTATATGGTCAAGCTGACCCGACCTACTCCCTGGACCACCACGTGCTATGCTGAGCAACGAGAAGGGATAAATCCCTACTCTGTAACACGCAGGTGTAATCCCGCACCGTCTGAAGATAGATGGACGTGCCCACTGAGTGGGTACAACACGGCTCCAACGATAGTCAGAACAGTGAGGTTTCGCGTCAGAAGGCTTACGAGCTTGATATGTTAGCGTTTGGATTTTAACGGTCTTTTATCTTCATACCTATCATGTAAGTCCTATGGTGATAGCAGAAGACAAACTCATGCAATTCTAATTATAAAAGCAATAAATAGAAAGCATGCTGATCTTATGTGGTAAAAGCCCATAGCCTAAATAAGACCTTAATTTTACTTAAGTCTTCACTTTCTTTTCATGGGTCTTTTATCTCATCAGGTCCATCCCAGGGCCCTTGCGCCAAGTTCAGCTCAGGTGCGCCCACCAGCTGAATGCGCCTCTTTAATGTGTGCTTTTGTGCTCTTGTCTAATCAAATACATTTTGATCTATCTAGACAAGGTTGACTCGCAGGTCAAATATACAATAAATTAATTAAAAAGTGATTCGCAGATCACAATAAAAATTAATTTACAAGTTTAAGTCCAGGCACGCAGGCCCCAGCACAGCACACATTTAACATGGGCAGCCCACATAAGAATAAATAAACAAGCATCATGGCATCATTCAATCAACATGTGATCCATTACAAAGAAAATAAAATTCTGAAAACCCCATTGGCATCAATTTTAATTTTCTTATGAGCCCTACTACCTTACAACGGTCCATTAATAGGGATCCACTCATCCAGCTAGTCAGATCCACTGCCCTTGCATGCACCAAGTCCTAACTGACTCGAGTTGACCTAATGGTCAACCATGCATGCTACAAGGGCTGAACAACCCTCATGAGTTTTGGCAAGCGGGTGTGACCCCGGGCCTAACTCATGTGTGTTCATTAGTCGTCTCAACCAGACCTCGCTACACGCCCTTGATGCAGTCAACCTATAGCCACCTCGTGCTTGCGCACAGGTGCTATCAGGTCAACCCATCTAGGCTGTCAGATGGTCTGATCAGACTAGTTGGATCTTCCCTAGAGGATGCCTTCAACCCTACTAACCCGTCTAAGGGATTATAGCAGGCGCCACTTAGATCTATGGTGATAGGCGCGCAAGATGTAAGGTTTTTCTTTGAAAAACAACTACAACAAGCGCAAACAAGTAACATGCGCCACTTTGATAAACAAGATACATCAAATATCTAGCATGTCATTCTTTGCATGTTGATAAACCAAAGATCTAGGCATAAGCGCAAACTTCTCCAAGCAATGATACAAGCGCAAACAAACTTATGTGCACACAACATCATGTAAGCGCAAGAAAACAAAGCATGAAGTGAGCGCAATATGGCATCATGAATGGATCACAACCTCAGCAAAGCAATCATATAGATGATACTGAAAAACCCTATGCTCTGATACCAATTGTAGGTCCCCTTCAAGGGGGAGCGCAAAACCCTAAGCATGCACAAATCTCAATTGCATGGGCGGAATTAGGGTTTCCATAGATCGCATGTAGTATATCTATAAGATTAACTTTGTTTGCTTATAAAGATCAAGAGAATATCTCTTACCATAGCCATGATAAAGGGTGGCGACTTGGAAGCAAGAGGGCAAGTAAGCACTCCTCCAAAGATAACGCACACTAGATGAGAGATGGCTACCCTTTCGGATGTTCCTTGTGCTAGCAAGGGATCTCCAAAACTTCCTTGTCGTGTGTAGATGAAGAGAGGTGCTTGGCCGAGAGCTTCGTTGTGCAAGAGTTCCCCTTTTTTTCTTTCTTGTCGAATAAAGATGACAAGAGAGTAATTGGGCAAATGGCGTTAAGGCTTTCATTCAAGTGATGGCGTTACACTTCCAAATATGGAAGGTTATGAAGCCATGCGACCACTTGAAGAAAAACCGCCCAAAATGCCTTCAATCCTTGAACCATACGTTCACCCATGTGAACCGGTTCAAGCCAATTAGGTTCAACTCAATTCGGTTCAAAAAACCAAATCAAACCAGCCCAAGCCATGGTCTAGATCTCTTTGAACCAAATGGTTCAAGATCCAACCGTTCATCTCTGGATGCTCTTGATCTCTCCGATCTAGCATCCACACTCTCGATCGAAGCTTACCGATCTCAAGCCCTAATCAATCAAACATGATCAGACCAGATCTCACTTACAATCAGAGTCTAAACTCCTTTAAACTGAATCCAAACAATTCAGTCCACACGATCTGACTTGAGTAAGCCATGTCATCAAATTGTGCGACCCTAAGGGTTTCCTTTAAATGTCGGTAACGACAACTTACGTTATCACGATCAGTGAGGGGTATCTAGCAACACATCACTGTCTCCCGATATAAAGGAAAGAGTCTTCCAAGACTACACCCAAATCACAGCACAAGTGTGAATCCATTTCACGAGGCATACATGTTTCCTTTGCCACTGGATGTTCTTATTGGACAAGCATGTCAAGCCTGTAACTCCAATACGATGAGCATGATTAGATCAGATGAACATAGTCATCTGGGTATGGCCATACACTTTCTCAATCATCTCATATAGGGGGGCCTTAGAACATCACACTCCTTAAACAAGGAGACGGCAATCCTTTATCTATCACTAGTGTCCTAACCTGACTCATGATCATTATCCAAGATAGTCTATAACCATTATATTTCAAATGATATTGAACTACCTCAAAACAATGACATTCATCATTTAGAAACACAAGTGATCTCAAGTCAAAGGACATGTGCCACTTGTAGCATACAAGGATTATTCACATTGTGACAAGCAATTGAATATCCTAGTAGGGTCTGTCCAGTACATCCAATGTACCCATGAGTCTACACCTTATTCCATGCTCGAAGCATCCTATAAGATTAGAACACATATTAGTCTTAACCATATCAAGGCTGTCTCATGTTCACCAAGATATATCGACTAAGGACATTACTGCATGTCAGCCTAGCTGAACAGCTTTGAGACATTATTCAGTAGTACACTTATTACAGCAGACAAGGTAACAACCTGAATAACAACCATTGCCTTTATAAACTTAAGAGTTTATACAATGATACTATTACAATCCCAAGGCCTCAAACATTAGCCTTAAGGGCATACCCCAACAGCATCTACCTCACGTGGACCATGTCCCATGACACCCACATTTGCTGTGTCGAAGCTCAACCGCGTCATCCGAAGATCCCGCCAAAGACTGTGTCGTCTGCTTCATCTATGCACATCAACACCTCTGCTCGCATCCGTGTTCACCTTCCTCGCTAGACTCTCGGAGTCACCACCTCCGTAGAAATCGTCGCCCCACATCTGCACTGAATACACCGAAGGGATCGCCGAGAAGACCGAAGTCTAAGTTCCTTTTGCTACGCCCAAATCACAAGAGCAGCGTGATTTCGCCACATGCAACTTCGATTTGGGCATTGACCCAATGGTTGGCATGGCTGTAATTTCGGGCTGCCTCTTGTCCATGACGTGGGCTTGGGCGGGCGCCCACCCCAGCTCCTTTTGGTCCGGTCCACTTGAATACGGGCGTTACACTTAGGGCATGTTTGTCCCCGCTGTTAATAGCTTTATAACTACGCTAAACTGTACTCTACTATACTATGCTTTGCTGTCAAAATTTATAAAATATTTGATAAATAACTTTTTAACTGCTATCAAATTCTAAAATAATAAATAAATAAATAATTTAAATTATTTAAAATAATTATATAATTTTTATTTTTTTATTATTAAAATTTTAGACTTTTTAAAATAATAATAGTTAAAAAATTAATCAAAATCATGCAAATTATTTTTTTGAAAAAGCAAAAGCATCAAATTAAAGCTTTTCCAGATTCTATTTTTTTTACTTTTTTTGTTTCCGCTTTTCATTACCAAACACATTTCTGATAACTTTCTGCTTAAAAGTAGCTTCAGGAGCCAAATAGGCCCTTAACTTCTTGAGGAATTTAAATTGTCACATAACTTTATTTAATTTAGTAATCTACAAAAGTGTTTAATATGTTACAATTAGGTCGAGCTACTGAGAGGGGATGACATGTATTTTAGGACAATTCTCTTTAACTTATTGAATTGATTTAACATAGGTTTGGTTGTTTTAATATTTTAAATCAATGTGGTGAAACCTTAGTTCTAAGCTCTTCACAAAATCTAAAATCTCGCTTATGTTTTAAATCTACCTTTGTTTTTTTAGCATCAATTTAATTCACATGCTTTTGTTAGCCTAAATAGCGAAAATTAAAATTTATTGGTACTTACCATCTAGACCCTCATGGCGATGATATTTGCTTTATTACTTCAATTAAACTGTGCACTTGAAGCCTTATCAAATTATTGGCACTATTCACTAGATTTAGTATTGTTAATATCAATAAAATTTTAAAATTATTAGACTAGGGATTCTTTTTCTTTTGTAATTTAATTTTCTTTTTCTATTAATTTAATTTATGTATTTTCTATTTTTAAAAAAATATTAGAGTTTTTGTATTTTTCATGACCATTCATTGGGCAATTATTTTCATTGCCTGTGACAAAAATAGCAAAAACTTATTTTCTTTCATTTGAAAAAAAAAATCATCTAGATTATTTATATAAAGTGATTTTTGCTGATTTTCTAGGATTTATTTTGAAATTTCACTAAGAGTCATGGCTATTGAATCTAAAATGTTTCTCTATGATTTCTTTCGAAGCATTGAATTATTTCTTATCTGTATTTTTTTTTTTTATTGAATACTATTATCCTAGCATAGATTTAACTTGGTTTATGCATAGGACACTTCAATTTGAACAACTCTTATATGATAATCCCAAGATTGAAAGGACTTTTTAATTGCATAGAAACTTAAAATTTGAAGGAACTAAGCAACAACCAAAACAAGAGATGATGAATAGTCACAAATTTTTGAGAGATTTTGTTATGCCTAATTTGTAGGGTTTGAAGTCAAGCATCACACGACCACCTATTGAAGCAAAAAACTTTGAGAATTAACCTTCCATCCTCTCTATGATTCAACAAAAACAATTTGGAGGTTCTCTACTTAAAGATCTTAACATGCATATTTCTATTTCTCTTAGGGACAGGGCATGAGCATGGCTTACATTCTCAACAACTAAGATTTTTTAACACATGAGATCAATTATCGCAAGTTTTCCATTAGTGTTTTGTGATACTATAAAAATGAATAATGTTTATAGTAATGCTTTAAAAATGCATATGTTTCCTTTTTCACTTAGGTACAGGGCACGAGCATGGCTTACACTCTCAACCACTAGGATCATTTAACACATGAGATCAACTATCATAAGTTTTCCTTTACAAATACTTCCCATCTAGTAAGACAATATAACTTAGAAATGATATCACAAGCTTCATGCAAAAGGATGATGAATCATTATACAAAGCTTGGGAAATATTCAAAGAGATATAAATGATGTGTCCACACCATGGATTAGAAAAATGGGTATTAGTACATACATTTTATAATGACCTTAATTATAATATTAGATTATCTATGGATGCAACAATAGGTGGAGCATTGATGAATGAAGAAATTAATGTATTGTAGAAAGAGGTGGACTCTATAAACCACAACCAAGGTAAGAATGAGGGTGGTGCTTGGAAGTTTTACAACAAAAGGTAAATATTCTCCAAAATAAATTTGATTCATTTACCATGAAAGCTGTGAATTCAATTTCTTGTGATATTTGTGGAAATTTGGACATTATACTGACGATTGTCTTGTTATAACTAATTCGTTTATAGAGCTATAAGGAAGTTAATGCCTTTGGTAGTTTTAGCCAAAGACATCATAATGGCTTATACTTTGGTACATGTAACTTTGGATGAAGAAATCACATTAATTTGTCCTAGAAACACAACAAAAATTCTAACACTCAAGTAGAATCTAGACCTTCAATATATCAGCGTAGACAATTCAATCAATGTCAAAAGTCAAATCTAGAATCTTTACTTGACAAGATGTAGATGCACAAATATCTACCCTAATGCAAGAAGGTTAGGTACCAAAGAAGGTGAAATTCCAGAAGAAAAACTAGCCCCATAAAATTTTGGCTGAGAAATGCACTACCATGCAAATTTGCACAGGTAGGCCGTGAAAGGCTCGGTAGTGACAGATGAAAACATAGATTTTGGGTGCGAACAAAAGCACGACTGTGAAAATTTGCACAGGCATGCCGTGAAGTGTTCTGCGCCCTAGGAAACACCCAATGACGACCATGAAAGAATGCATGGCCAGGTCGTGCATGGTGCAGAAGTCCAAAAATTGCCTCGACGACTCCACTTTCGTGATGATATCCATCTGGGGAGGTATCTTCTTCCGCCGGGGATGTCAAAAGAGCCCAACACAACCACATTACGATGCTCACAACGTACAAGTAAGCCCTCGGACCGCTATATTGGTGTCATTAGCCCATTATCTACCTAGACGGATGTCCTATGACCCATATGCTTGACACCACGATAGCCCGAAGACCTGGTAAATGGTCGTTATCATAATTTACTTACCAACACGTCCCAAAAGCAAACTAGCATAGTGATGAACCAACCCACCATTAGCAAATTCTACTATTTTGTCACCGCATGCTCTGAGTTAGTTAGATGGTCTAGCTTCAGCCCATGCACCTAGCTTCAGAGTTTGCATCACCTTTAGCTGCTTTAGTTGTTAGTAGTTGGTAGGATTATGTTTTAGCAGTATCTTGACTACTTTTAGTTTGCTAGAGTAGGTAGACATGTGTGTGGTGTGATATTTCCTCCCTTATTCTATAAAAGGGAGCTGGAACCTAGTATTTGTTTTTTAGCTTTCTTGTGTGATAGGAGCTCACCGCAGAGAGGTTGAGTGTGGAGCAAGGTGTTCGATCCTTGTGAGGTCCTAATACCTCTTCTCCCTCGGTTGTAATCGCTTTTCATATTTCAAGAAGTAAATTGCACCTTGATGTGTCAGGTTTGCTTGTTTTGGATATTGTGCATTCGTTTTGTGATTTGGTTTTCCCTCTCACCCACGAGCATTCGTATGCCGGAGTCGTGGAAACTCTCTTCCTTTAGTGATCGCAAGTTCATAGGCACGCGAGCTGGAACACCACTTAGTTCGCTGCTCTATCACGTGCTAAGCTTAAAATATCTTGCTAAGAGGTTAGTGAGTTATATTATTTTAGATTGGGTGTTGTTGTTCCTTCTTCTCCCGTGTTGCCTCGAAACGAATTCACCACAATTTTTGCATCGTTTTCTCGTGGCTTTTCGTTGCTATCCTTTCCGACATGCATTTTACTTCTCTAGTCTTTAGACCCTCTCACATTTTTCTGATCATTGTCTCATCATCCCTATAGGATGAAACTAAACACTCCCCCACCTATAGACGCTACGTCATACCCTCCACTAATATTCACACAATGACCCCTTAAAGATCACCTCACTTTGTACTTGGTGCTAGCCTCTAGAGCAAAGATCAAAACCTTGAAAATCTCTCTTTGAACTCATGACCATAAGGAAGAGGGTGAATGTGGTAACAACACAAGGAGAGGTGAGAGGGAGAAAGGGCATCGATTAGAGAGAAGAATTGCTTATGTGTATGGGTGGCCGACCCTACTTGCTCATTTATATAATTTGGTGCCTTTCCCTCTTTGGTAGCATGGACCATCTCCTCCTTAAAAAAGTGCATCAAGACTTAGCGTAAATAGCAAGAGGGAAGGAACATTCCATTAAGGGAAATTCAGATAGAATTCAATGCTATTTTTGGTCCCCAGATCACGCGCTTGACTGCCATATAAGACACATGTGCCCTTGCCATAGTTTCCCATGCCAACCCATTAGCACTATTGCCTTGTAGAGATAGGCACTTGGGCTAGCATCTGGACCTTGTCACTGAGGTCTAGTGCCCAGCAGAAGTGCTAGGCACCTACAAGCACCTATCAACGACATTGAGCTTAGAGCCCAATGTAGTTATTCAATGTCTCTTACAAGTCATTACCGCCCATTCTAGGCATGACTGTTCATCATTCCAAGCGCCATGCACTTAAGCTCCTCAACTTTGCCTCTTATCCAATGCATTCTAATGCACTTAACCATATGTGCAAGCCTCATTCACACCCTAATCCAACCGCAATATGCCTAGGTACCAATGCCTACTACACCCCATTGGGCCTGAAGCCAAATTATCTCATCCAGATAACTTAGAATAGACTCCTAGTCCTATTCTTATTGTAGATAGATCAATATGAACCGTCTATTCAATTCTACCTTGATCTAGCATCTCTAATGTCCCAAATAGATCCAAATTAATTCATATTTTTTGTTTGCCAAAGGCAAGAAAAGATTTTATATAATCTATAAGAAGTATGTTACAGGGTATGTACAAACACACTAACACTTCTCCTTCAAACCCAGGATAAGAGAAAATTTTTACAGAGTTTCCCCTGTACATAGCAACGCAAAGATCCTGCTACAGAACACAAAACCAAAAAGAATCATTGGAGAAGGGAAAAAACACGCAACAAGAGCGATAATCACTCAATTACATAGATACAACCACAAAATATGCTACCCAGCAATAGCGCAGCAGATAGACTGCGCATCCTTGCACCTTAGGAGAAGGGAAAAAACACGCAACAAGAGCGATAATCACTCAATTACATAGATACAACCACAAAATATGCTACCCAGCAATAGCGCAGCAGATAGACTGCGCATCCTTGCACCTTAGCTTTGCCTCACCCCCTACACATCTGTGTCGCATGATACACGTGGGTAGTCTTTGGAAATTCTTGTCAGCAGGTGGGGTGTTGAATCTGCGGTACTTCTTCGCGAGGCTGCCTGATGCATATATGCAAGAGCCAGCTCGAGGATACCTTTGGTCTCCTGTGCCATGGCCCAAGATCAGGATTGCAAGGGGATAATGCAGCACGTACAGAAAAAACAAGCAAACTGCACAAGACACTAAAAAAACCGACTCCATGCATTAATGTTGAGAAGGAAAACAGATAGCCGGATGGGAGAGTCATCTTGCGGCCTCCGAAACATGGATTAATGAAGTAATATGGGGAGGGAGATCCCCGGCCTTTATCCGGCTCCGCACTTTCGTATGAACTTCAGAGATCAAACAATTCATCTGTGGCAGTACATTGGAAGAAAAGGTGGTCGTGCGTCTCCGGATGTGATTTGCATAGCTCACAAGTAGAATCCTGCATAATCCCCATCGTGTACAGTCTAGCCCGCGTGCTTAACCTCTTTAAACAAAACAGCCACATGAAAAGGGAATACCGTTGTATACGCCCCATGAACCAAACCAAATCCCTCCAAGGCACTGCCTCCTCCTGAAACGGCCCCTCATACGTTGTCTTGACTGAAAACCGCACATTTGTGGTTGGTTTCCAAAAAATTGCAGTCCTCCCTATAATTAGTGTGGGTCTGGATCTGTGAAAAAGCCGCAAAAATATCACAAAGCCCAACCGATCTGGGGATGGGAATATCCCATTTATTATTGACGATCAACGCGTCCAAGTGTGCTTCCTTCCCCCGTGGATACTCAAATCTGATGTCATCAACCATATCAATTAATACTTTTGACTCATACTAAGGGTCAAGCCAGATTCTGATGGACTTGCCATTCGCGATTTTATACCCTACCAGCTGTATGCACCCCTTCCGGGCCGCCAATATACTCCTAGCAGGCCCAGCCATTCTTCTAGTTATTTTGACTGACCATACCGAGTCAGACTGTAAGTATCTTCCATGCATCCATTTTACCCAAAGAGATGTTTTATCCTTCACAATATTCCAAATATGTCGCATGAGAAGGGCATTGTTTAGCTTTTCAATATCCTGTAGTCCAAGACCTCCCAACCTAGTAGGTTTTGTAACATTGCACCAAGCTACCTTGGCCATCCCTCTATTATTTTTTTGACCATAAGAAGGTCCCCAGGATCCTATTAATCCTCGTGACAATCCCCTGCGGCAGCTTGACTACGCTACACTAGAATATAATATTACCGTAGCACATAGATTTGATCAACTCCACCCGCCCTACGTAGGATAGAACTTTAGCTCGCCATGCCGACAAGTACTTAGAAATTTTCGCAGGGGCAAATAATCTTTCGCTTCAATCGGCTTACTCGCAATAGGTATACCGAGGTATTTGAACGGCATGATCCCCTTCGGGATCCCTAGAACCAATGTAACCTTGTCTTGGACATCTAGACCGCAAGCAGCGGAAAAAAACACTCGCGACTTGTTTTTATTGATTTGCAGTCTTGTGTTATGATGAAAAGTTTCCAAAACTCCAATCACAGCCCGGGTGGACTCCTCATAAGGGTATTTAATTTGATCCAATGAGATTTGATCAAAATATGATCCTGAAGTGTGTACATGTGCTACCCTATAGGTCCCATGTAACATTGGCAATGATGAACTAGACAAATCATAACAAGCAATGAGAGATATATAGCAACACATCATGACTACCCAAATCATATGAAAATGATAAACCCCTAGCTAGTAACTAAATTTTTATATATGTAATATAATCCTTTTGTCTACTGATAACCTTAGACCAGACAAGTGTGTCACACTTGCTATTTCAATTATGTTGGAAGGACTCGAGTAGGAAAACACTATCTCTTGGGTATATGACAATACACTCTCAGTTACTTACCCACAGGAAGAGCCCTTAGATTATCATACTTCCTATTGAAGTAAGATGCAAATCCTCTATTAATTACTTGTACTTTATATATGATTTATGACCTACCTAATCACAACTATTATGACTCCTTGGTTATGTAGAAGTTATAGGTTGTAATAAGTCTCATCATATGACCTCAAGTCTAATGACCAACACACTTTTTGTCACTTGTGAACTTAACCTATGACACATAAGTCATAGCTTTACAATGGGTCAGTCCAGTACACCATCGCTTGCATTGTGTTTCTTTCTAGATAAACTAGGAAGGAAAGGAAAGAAACACTTTCTTTCCCCTATTTCATTGGAGGGAAATGATGGAAGGAAAAGAAAACTAAAGGGAAAGGACATCTTTGCTTTCCCCTCAAATTATTCTCTCCAAATTGGGCGAAAAGCCTATTTCCTTCCTCGCTCTCTTGCCCGATCTTGCTCTCGACTCTCTACTTTGCCCTCGACTCAACCCCACCACCATCTCGCCATCCACTTGCCCTAATCTCGCCCTCTTACCACCCTCTTGTTGCTCACGCTCTCACCACCCTCCCATTTGAAGCCCTCTCGCCGCTTGCCCACTCGACATCCTCTCGCCCTCTTGCCACCTCTCGGCCTCTCACCACTCGCCCTCTCACTCACAGGCCTCTCACCGTCAATTGTCACTGCCCTCTTGCTATCGCCTGAAGCAAGCACTTGAAGCTCTCTCGCTTTCCCCTTCGGTAGATTCGTCCTTAGCTTCATCAATGCTAATAAGATCTTCAAACATTATTAAAGCTCCACTTTTCTGAAACATGATTGCACTAAAAAAAACATGACTATTTCCTTGTATATGATGATATTGATAGATAATGTTTATGTCATGAACTAGAAGGTCTATTAGATCTTCAAACATTGCTAAAGCTCCATATTTCTTCTCCCTCCTACATTACAAAAACATGTGGTTTTGTTAAATCTCTGTTATACTTAATCTTTAATATGCTTGTTCAATGATTTGTTGTTTTTCCATATTCATTATTTTTCCATGTTTGTATATAATTGTATATCTATACATAAAAATGTTCTTACTAATTGTGGCTTGTTCACAATTAATTAATTATAATATATTTTATTTATAGATCTTATTATGGATCCAATGAGTAAGAAATACATGCTTAAAGTTTTTGTTAGAAATTGTCAATTCATATGCATAGCTGCATGGGTTCTTGTAGAAGAATTGAATGCAAGATTACATAGAACATATGTTTATAAACCATTACGAGAAAATAATGAATATAAACATGACATTCAACTATAAATTTTAAAAAATTAAATTAGTTCAGATGAAATTTGTCATAGCATGATAAAAATGAAAGTACATGCTTTTAAGTATTTGTGTTAATTACTTAAAGGCATAGGCTAGTTCAAAGAGATAAAAAATTATACCATTAAGGAAAAAATATTAATATTTTTGTATTTGATATCTCATAATGTGAAATATCGAGAAATATATTTTTTTTTCTATCATCGTGGTAATCGAACCATCAAGTATCACATTCATGAGGTCTTAAGAGCTATCATCAACTTGCATGAGCAATTTATCACACATCCTAATGCCTCAGTAGTTCCTTCTAAAATATACATAGCAACAAACTTAATCCTTATTTTAAGGTATGTTAAATCATAAGTAATTTTTATAAAATCTCATAATAACTATGCCTATTGCAAAATCAATTATATATAAGTGCAGGATTGTCTAGGTGCAATTGATGGTACACATGTCCGAGTTAGAGTACTTCTAGTGATGCACCTAGATATGGGGAAAAAAAGGATTGACCAACTACAAATATTCTTGCAGCCTATTCATTCGATATGAGATTCACATATATCCTAGCTGGGTGGGAATGGACAACATCATATTCATGAATAATAAAAGATGCGATCAATAGAGCTAACAACTTAAAAATTTTAGAAGGTTAACTTACCTATATACTTAGTTTCTTAGTTTTGATAATCAATTCTAATAATACTTAGGTGATATTGGATTTGAGATCAAAAGTTGGCTTATGATACATTATAGGATAGTATGTTATCACCTAAAAGAGTATTCTAAAAATGCTCCCCAAAATGCAAATGAACTATACAATCATTGACATGCAGCTACTCGAGTTGTCATTGAAAGATATTTTGGTGTATTGAAGAAAAGATTTTCAGTCATTGCAAGTGGAATAGAACATCATTTCCCAATACGCACACATGTTTAGATTATTATAGCATGTTGTATTTTATATAACTACCTAATGAGTGTTGATCCCGATGCTAATATTATTGTTGAAGTTTACGAAGAATTATCAAACACATCAAATAATGATGCCTCTATTGTAGACAGGCAACATGAAGTTGCTAGGAAAAGGGTTCTTATTAGAGATGTTATAGCTGAGCCAATGTGGAATGATTATGTATTATAAGAATTATCAAATAATGATGTTTTCCTATGCTGTTGTCATTTACATAACTTTTCCTATGTTGTTGTAATTTATTATATAATGTATTATTGTGCTAATACAATTTTTTGTCATTTCAATATAAGATGAGTAAAAAATATATTTTGAACTGAAGTCTCAAAAAAAGACCTTGTCAAATGGACTGAAGACAAGGATAATATTTTTATAGATTCAATGTTAGAGCAACAAGTTAAAGTGTTTAGGGTTAACAATACTTTTATCTCAATCGCATATATAAACATGCTAGCTACATATGTTGAAAATTTTGGTTTTTCATTAGCTTCTGAGGAACTGAATTAAAACTTTGAAAAGTCATTTTAACGCATGCCACGTGTTGTTTAAAAATAAGAGTGGAATTGTATAGAGTTCCATGTCAAAGATGTTTGAAGCTGACAACAATGTGTGGGATGAGCTTATTGTGGTATATTAAAGTTTTTTTAATTTATGGTAATTATTTTATATTTCTTACATGCACTAATTGAGTTTAAATTTTTATAGGTCAATCCTTCTATGAAGAAGTTTAGAAGCACTCATGTTCAAAATTATGACAATCTTATTAAATTATTTACAAAAGATTGTGCAATTGAAAACATGGCTAGTACTCCCAAAGACTTTTTTTAATACCTTAAGCAGGGAAAAATGAAGAACAAGGGTATGAAGAAGCCTTTGATGGTATGACTGCTGAGCAGGTGTTTTTAAATGAAGACATTGATATAGCAAGCTCATCCTCTATGCCACAATGCAAATTCAGTAGTAATACTTCAATTCCATCGAGGACCAGTAAGAAAATTAGATAATCTTGCATTGCAAGATACAAACAAAAAGTTTAAGATGTTGATGAATTTCATAAAAGAGAGAATTGATGCTCTAATAAAAAAATTACACTCCTACATCTGTAGAAAAGGAGTATATAAAAAACAAAATTTTTGATGAGCTGAATAGACTTAATCTTCCATTCAAGCATATAATGGCTGCATTTATCGCACTTGCTAAGAGCAAAGAGAACATGCAGATATTCACAGTTCTAGAAGACATGCGAGTTGAGATTCTAAATCGCTTGATGAATGTCTTGTGTGTTTAGACTTTATTCTTGCATAAGACTATGTTGTATTAATGATTGTTTTTTTGGATACTTGACATTGGTTTTATTTCTATTACCAGTATATGTATGTTGAATTTGATATTGGTATTTTGCTGGATACTTGATGTTGGTTTTACATTAAATTTCTCTTCATCTCTTGCATTCCATTTGTACAAATAGTATCTAATTTTTTTGCATGGTGAAATCCATATGTGTTGATTTGCATAATGTGTATTAAGTTATATTGTGTTGATGGAGCATATATGTTATGTATCATTTATATTATGTATACAGAGACCATGTGTTGATAATGTAGGGAAAATACTATCAAATATTTTTTGGATATGAAAAGTGCTACATAAATAAATAATATTAAATGAAGATAAATAAATAAAGTGCTACATAATAAAAATAATATTTAATAATAAAATTATTAGCATTTTATTGAATTGGTAAACATTATTATTTATATAATTACTAATTATTTATTTTATTAAAAATAAAATAATATAATAAACTATATTATTTATATAAATACTTTTTATATATAAAGATAATTATTTTGGATATGAAAAAGAATAAAATATTAAACATAATATGCATAGTTTCAAAATTCTTTCCTTCTTGTTTTCTTTACTCCCAAAGAAAGACAAGGCCTAAAAAGGATAAAAGGATAATAGTTTTTTCTTTCCATCATTCTTTCCTTTTTATTAGCCTTTCCTTCCTTCTTGCTTTCTATCCCCCCCACCCGGTGTACCCATGTGTTTGCATTGATTAATAGCATTCAACCAACCCATATACCAAAGTTATTCCTTATCCACTAAGGTACTTTGTGTGATATCTATAATTTACTTTTAACATGATTATGAACATTATTAAGTAATTATAGATAAATACTCATATTAATAGGTATAGGGGAATAATGTATTTGAGGTTACTCACAATTATGAGTCTCTTAATTTGATATGCTTTTGAATCCTGAGAAATTAATTTATATAAACATGACAATAATTATTGAGTTACATGATTATTCAAGGGGTGTGACACTTTGACTAGGGACTAAATTATAAGATAAAACAAAATCAATATCTATGGATATTATTATGTTATCCTATACATCAACACAAGCATGACGATCAATATGCTAGTGATAATGTCTTTGATACTCAATATGAATGAATGAACTTGGTACACTTGGTTATGCCTCGGCAGAAATCTAGCTATCCCTAGGCGAGGGTTCCTCAGGGAGTAGACAATATTGATAGGAACCAAAGAACTACAATACACTCTAAAGTAAGCTTAAACTGGAAACTTTTTCTTTAAACAAATAATCCAAAAATCCTATAACACAATCTTTAAGATATACTATCCAAGATATAAACAAATCAACTAAAATAAGAACTAAAATACTATCTAAACTTGGGGCTGGTATATAGCTAGCTATCTATTCTATCCCTCCTAGAAGCTAACTCTGTACCTGGAAGAGAAACAATAGGAGTTAGCAAAAACGCT
Organism: Costus lasius; assembly: GCA_027563935.2. Classification (NCBI taxonomy): domain Eukaryota; kingdom Viridiplantae; phylum Streptophyta; class Magnoliopsida; order Zingiberales; family Costaceae; genus Costus; species Costus lasius. Next base: position 86,750,441 of record CM050450.1, on the reverse strand, counting down.
AAGTAGGAATCAACAAAATGGTGAGTGGTCAAATAATAAGATAATACAATGATGGGAACAAAACTATATGTCAAAAACAAATAATATAAAGAAAACTGTACATAAAGGATGTGGTGTAAATCATCAAGCTTGGCCAATAGATCTCAATAATGAGCCACACTCATTTTCATAGTGTTTCTATTGTAGCTCACACAGTGGAACGACTGTCCTAAACAGCCCGGTAGTGTTGCGTCCAACACCTGGCATCCAGAGTATTGTCCGAAGACAACTAGCGATACCCTAACTGACAACCATATAGTTCGATATAATCGGTAACTATATCTCACACATACAGGACACTGGTGATAAATCACCACTCCATAGGTCAATATGTCATGACTTAATAACACAAAATCACAACTGTTCCACCATGTCAACATATCAAATATTTCAATACATCTTTATTAACCATGCATACAGAAATAGAATATGCCCAAATGAATAAGATAAATGAGGTCAACCGAATTTTAAAAACAAAGCAAATAGATAGATAAAATAGATAATGGTGTCAATCTATTCTATTATATGCATCTGATATCAAATCAAAAGAATAAGCAACGATTCCTACATGTCATTGACACCATAACAAAGGAGTAGGAAAAGATTCCTACCTGAAGTACTGATATTCTGAATCTCTCCAAAATCAAAATTATCACTCTTTCTTAACTGAATACTTTAAAAGAAATTATTAGCATCTATCCTATGTATCAATCCACTATTATAACCATTTAACATTCACAACTAGATTTTGTTGGGAATCCCCGGGCTATTTAAAAATGGAAACAGTGGAAGCGAGCCCGAAACGAGATTCTTAATTCAACAATAAGAACCATCTTACGAAGAATACAAAGGATGTGATAGGGGTATACCTTATTTAGCAGTTTGATGCTGGCGATGACTGAGACGTGCAAAAGCCCGTCCTCTACAATCGAGCACACACGGACTGCCTTGAGACTCCTCTGCTCCACGTATGTGCTAGCTTCGGGAGAAGAGATCCACGCCTCAAGCTTCTTCTCTACTTGCGCCAATCACGAAGACCACGTGCCAAGGAGAATGGGAAGCGTTGGCGACAAGGAGTGGGTAGCACTACAACTTGTCCCAACCTTGATGCAAGAACTTTTTCCTATTGTTGTCACCAATAAGACCCTCACGCCAGGAGTAGAGGGGCAGGAGATGAGAAAAGAGGCTGGTGCAAAATCTCCCAAAAGAGCCTCTCTATTTATAATAGAAGAGCCAGCTACTCTTTGGAGATTTTTCCCATGCGGGACTATGTTCAGGCGCCACCCCTGGGTCTTAAGTTTGAGACTCACCAAGTGAAATATGCCTATACATATTAATTAACCAAGAGAAAAATTTCTCTTGTCAATTAACGATTATATTTTATTCATGTGACTAAAGTGCCAAGCCCAACCTTGCACTATGACCCTTGTTTGACTTATTTTGATAACTCAAGTCAACAGAGGTCAAACGTGGTCCACTAGAGTCAACTAGTGGTCAAACATGAATAAAATAAAATATCATCTCCTTATAAGAAATCTCATAGCATCAGCTTCCCAAAATGATCTGAATCATACAATGATTCGATCAGAGGCTAACCGATCAATACAGAGTCTCTAGCGTCTAGGTGTGCGACCCTGTAGGTCCCTTTGACGTTGGCAGTGATGACACAATCATCACAAGTGGTGAGTGGTACCTAGCAGTACATCGCCGCTACCCAAGTCATCGGAATAAATGTCACTATCGACAACCTCAAAACTATGATAATGTATAAGAGTATCCATGTCTCTTTTCCAAGCTGATCATCTAAGTGGACAAGCGTGTCACACTTGTTTATTGCAATGACGATGGTCATGACTAAATCAGGCTAAACCTGGGTGTCGCCACACACTTTCAGTCAAGCACCATCTTGGGGCCCATGGACATCAAACTTCCTGTAGGGAACGGGTAAATCCTCTATCGGCAAGATGTACCTCTCGTATTGCTTAAGACATACTCAATGACAACCGTTATGACCTCCCAGTTACGGTGAGGCGTTAGGTTGTATCAAAGTATATCCCTTACAACACAGAGATACAATCTTCCTCAAGTCAAAGGACAGATACAACTCTATCACTGTGAGATTCTTCATGAGACATCAAGAAAAACTCTTTACAGCGGGTCGGTCCAGCATATCTCCCTTAATATACCCTTATGCCTGTATTAAGCAACCCGTGCTAACCAGCGCATAAACGAGTCTCAGCCGCACCTTAGCTGTCCCCTATCCACTATGGTACTCGACTCGGGACATAAGCAAACTGAGATAGTAATATCTCGAGGGACATCATCATGTAAACATACATATGCGCAGATGTATAATAAACCATGACAACGACAATGCCAGGATATCTATAAATATCAATGTATGTAGTACATATGTCTAGACCAAAAGATAGGCCTCAGTGCATAACACTAACAATCTCCCACTTGCACTTAGACCTTATCATTGAGGTACCTTAACCCCATGTGTCGAGTATGACCATCATGCTTTTGCTGCGCCAAAGCCTTGGTCAGTGGGTCTGCTAGATTGTTCTCTGTGTCAACTCTGCATATCTTCACGTCACCTCTGTCTATGATCTCCCGGATCAGGTGAAATCGCCTGAGTATGTATTTGAATCGAAGATGTGATCTTGGTTCTTTAGCCTGCGCGATCATACCATTGTTATCACAAAGGAGTTCAATGGGATCAGCAGCACTAGGAACCATTTGAAGTTCAGAAATGAACTTCTTGATCCAAACAGCTTCTTTGGTTGCCTTAGAAGCCGCAACATACTCTGCTTCAGTTGTAGAGTCTGCCACTATGGATTGCTTGAAGCTCTTCTAGCATACAGCACCTCCATTTAGCAAGAACACATAGCCGGACTACGATTTAAAGTCATATGTGTCTGATTGGAAAGAAGCATCAGTATAACCCTAGATACACAGATCTTTTTGTCCACCATATACTAAGAATAAATCTTTCGTCTTCCTCAGATACTTCAAAATATTTTTCACGGCTGTCCAATGCTGGACACCGGGGTTAGACTGGTATCTACTAGTTATACTCACTGCATAAGCCACGTCTGGTCTCGTACATAGCATGGCATACATGAGGGATCCCATTGCAGATGCATAAGGGACTCGTCTCATCTCCTCTTTCTCAGCCTGTGTAGTGGGACACTGGCTCTTGGAAAGAGTAATGCCGTGCTTCATGGGAAGGTAATGTTAGGGAATGCCGGGTGTAATTTAAAATTTTGCAGTCCCAGGACGCAGCGGAAGAAGCATTACACCCGAAACACATTCCGGTCCCAAGGATCCATGCGAGAGAGAAGACACAAGGATGTGTTAGAGATGTACCTCTTTTGCTTGTCTAGATGTCGAAGCCATGTTGAAGGCGCCCAAGTGTTCGCCCTCTACAAGTATCCACGCGTCGACTCCTTGATCGTTGCTCCCTTCCACGCTTGGTGCTAGCCTCGGGAAGAGAATCGAGCCTTAGGGTATCTTTACTTCTCTTGCGCCACCTCGAAGATGAAAGCGCCAAGAGGAGATGAGGAGGAAGATGATGCCGCCAAGTTGCTTCCTTTCTTCTTCTCTGCTTGCGCCACCTTCAAGCAAGGTGCGCCTATGGCCAAGGAAGGGAGAGAGCTTGTGGCAAGGAGATGCCACCAAGCACTAAGAGTCCTTGCGCCAAGAAGAGAGGGAGAGGAAGAAATTGCGGCTCCAAGGAAGAAGTTTGCGCCAAGCTTTGATGTTGTCGCCCTTTGCCCTTGCTTTCGCCCCTCTATGTGTGTTCACATCTCCAAGAATTCATCATCTAGAGAGGGCGACAATGGGTCCTATAAATAGGACTAGAGGCGGTTTGAGCAAGGGCTAGGATCATGCCAAGTGTATGGCTAGGATGAGGTGTCTTGAAGTAAGGAAAGTCTCCAAGACTTTACCATAAACCTCATTCAACCTATCCATAAAAGTCTAAACACTATATCAGCCCAAGACATGCCTCAAATGCATTCTTACCATCAAAGGCTAAGTGGCTAGGCGCAACATGCATGAGGAGTTTCGGCTAGGGTAAGGGTTTTGGGAGAAACTAGGGTTTGAGGTAAGGTAAGTCTCCAAGACATTACCATATACCTCTTCCCTATGTCCATATGCGCCTAGGAACTTCCCATAAAAGTTCTCAAGCCATATCAGCCCCAAGGCTTACCTTAGAGGCAAGTATTCCATCCAAGGAAGAAGGGCTAGGCGCCCTTTACTTCCATAATGAAGCAAAGGCGCCTCCCTCACCCCATTATGCCCTTAGGCGCCAATGGGGTGAGATTTCTCCCCATTATACCCTTTTAAGCCAATTCCTCTTCATGACAACTAATTATTGGGCCTCATTGGATAATGAGCTAGCCCAAACTTCATGGCATGGGTTGATTAAGCCATTGGATCTAATCCAATGCAACCCTAATCCAAATGTGACCAATCTAGGTCAATTTCGGGTCAACCTGCCAAAAATGAAGTTTGGCTCCAATAACTTTCTTCCAACTCATCAGGCCCATTGGCGCTGATGAAATCTTCCAAATTGATCCAAGTTATCCAATAACTTGATCCTAAGGCTTCTGAATAAAGCAACGTCAAGAGTCTATTGCGTGTGACCCCGTAGGATCCATATGACGATGGCAATGATGTAAACATCATAAATAGTGAGGGGTATCTAGCAACACATCACTACTACCCATGTCATAGGACTTAAGTCATTATGGCAACAACTCCTAACAAGCAACGAGGATTCCTATTGCATTACAGATCCCTTTGCCTAAGCTGATATCCTGCCATTGGATTAGTCTCAAGTTTATTATCCAATGCATTGGTCATGACTCAACAAGTGCGGCCACACTTTCCTGTCATGCACCAATAAGGTGGGGCGCCCCGAGTGGATATCATGCTTCCAGTAAGGAAGGGGCAAATCCTACTATTGGTCATTCATGTTTCTACATGACTTATGACATGCCCAATGACAGTCGTTTTGATCTCCCAGTTACGGAGAGACGTAAGACTGTATTAAAGCATACCCATCATCAAATCTAGACATGAATACCTCAAGTCTAAGGATCAATGCAAACCTCTTGCATGTGAGATTGACTTGTTGACTAGACAAGTCAATCCTCACAGTGGATCACTCCAATGCATCCAATGCACCTGTATGTCTGCGTTACTGTGCCCCGCACCTAACCAGCCCATACACCAGTCTCACATGTACCAAAGCTGTCCCATATCTGCTAAGGTACCTTGTCTGGGGATAGCTTATCAGAATTGATCCAATCCAAACTCCTGGGACATTATTTATGCAACTCAATACATCAACGCAGGTAGAGAAGTCTGCATAATAACGACCATGCCTATATAAAGAGTAATAGTTCTATCAAAGTACATTCAACCAATGCCTGACCATGTCCATACATTGGTCTTTAGGGCATATACACCAACAGGTAACCCTTCTTGGACTGCTCCAAGTGAAACCTTTCCAGCACTTTGTCTATGTACGTGCTCTGACTCAGGGCAAGGAGTTTCTTAGATCTATCTCGGTAAATCCTCACACCTAGAATGTAGGCGGCCTCACCTAAGTCTTTCATCTCGAAACACTTCCCCAACTATGTCTTCACAGCGTGAAGGGTAGGGACGTCGTTTCCGATGAGCAGTATGTCATCGACATACAAGACCAGAAATGTGACCAAGCTCCCATTGATTTTCTTGTACACACAGGCATCGTCTTCATTCTTGAGGAAGCCATAATCTCTCATAGCTTCGTCAAAATGAACATTCCAACTTCGAGAGGCTTGCTTTAATCCATAGATGGATCTTTTCAGTTTGCATACTTTATGAGTATTGGCTGGGTGAATGAACCCCTCAGGCTGTATCATGAACACATCCTCTGACAGGTTTCTGTTAAGGAAAGCTGTCTTCACGTCCATTTGCTAGATCTCATAGTCGTAATAGGCAGCTAAAGCAAGCATGATCCGAATGGATTTAAATATGGCAAAAGTTTCATCATAGTCCATCTTGTGGACCTGCATGAAACCTTTGGCCACTAGTCTACCTTTATAGGTAACCACATTGCCATCCATGTCTGTCTTCTTTTTGAAGACTCATTTACACCCTATGGGTTTTGCCCCATTAGGCGGCTCAACCAAGTCCCAAACGTGGTTAGCAGACATAGAATCCATCTCAGACCTCATGGCCTCCAGCCATCTCTCGGAGTCTGGTCCAGCGACCGCTTCCTCATAAGTCTTAGGTTCATCCTCAATAATGAGAATGTCGTCGTGTTGAGTCAGTAGTGACCCATACCTATCAGGTGCATGACATACACTCTTAGACCTACGTGGAGCCTGTGCCTGAGCCTCAGGTTGGGCTACAACCTGTACTGGTGGCTCAGATTTCATCTCAACCTCTGTGTCTTGTGGATGATCTTGGATCTCATCCAAATCAAAACTTCTCCCACTGGCTTCTTTCAAGATGAATTCTTACTCAAAAAAGACAGTGCCACGGGTGACAAAAACTTTGTCCTTAGTGGGATTATAGAAGTTGTATCCTCTGGTATCGCTAGGATACCCCACAAACATACATTTATCTAACCTGGGCTCTAGCTTGCTAGAATTTTGACGCTTAACAGAAGCCTCGCATCCCCAGATCCCCATAAATGTGAGGTTAGGTCGTCTCCCAGTCCACAACTAATGCGGAGATACGGGGACACTTTTAGCTGGAATGTTATTCAGTGTCAAAGCAGCTGTCTCTAAGGCACATCCCCAAAAATATGGAGGTAGAGTTGCTTGACTCATCATGCACCGAACCATGTCTAGTAGGGTTGGATTTCACCTCTCAGACACTCCATTCCATTGGGGTGTCCCGGGAGAGGTGAGATGTGAGATAATCCCACACTCTTTCAGCTAGTCAACAAACTCATGGCTCAAGTACTCCCCGCCTCGATCAGATCGAAGAGCCTTTATGGATCATCCAAGCTGGTTCTCTATTTCAGTCTTGAACTCCTTGAATTTCTCCAAGGATTCTAACTTATGTCTCATCAGATAGACATAATCATATCTACTGAAATCGGCAGTAAATGTGATGAAGTATATAAACCCACCTCTGGCTTGTTTGTTGAATGGCCCACACACATCGTTGTGTATGAGATACAATAAACTTGTGGCCCTTTCACCTTTCTTGGCGAATGGCGCCTTTGTCATTTTGTCCAACAAACAAGGCTCGCAAACATCAAATTGATCAAAGGAATCTGAATCCAAGAATCCATTTGCATGGAGTTGTTGGATGCGATTCTTGTTGATGTGCCCTAAATGACAGTGCCAAAGATAAGTGTTATTGAAACCACTTAGCTTGGTCCTCTTAGTATTTACATTGCACAAAGAACTCTGCATGTCCAAGACATACAAGTCATTGCATAGAGTACCCGAACCATAGAACATGTCTGCCAATGAAAAAGAACGATTGTTCTCTTTGATTGCAAAACTGAATCCTTTCATCACCAGGGTAGGAATGGATATAATGTTCTTGGTAATCGATGGTACATAGTAACAACGGTCAAGTTCTAGTTGAAGCCCCGACAGTAGTGAGAGAGTGAGGTGTCCCATGGTCACAGCCGCAACCTATGCGCCGTTACCGACCCAAAGGTCAATCTCTCCTGGTCGAACTGTCCTACTTCGTTTGAGCCCTTGCATACTTGTATAAATATACGCTCCACATGCGGTATCAAGTACCCATGTGTTTGAAGTAGACAGGTTAACTTCAACCACGTAAATACATGAGCCTGAAGGAGTAACCCTTCCCTTCACCTCTTTCTGGTGATGCCTTTTGCAGCTCTCGAGCTTGGGGTCACCCCACAAGTTTCGACACCAATCCAACTTGTCCTCCCAAAGGACAGATTGCAGTTTTAATCCGCTATTGTTTGTAGACATGATCTCCAACAAAGACATGCAGATTAGTACCACATTTCAATCATTTAATCTGGACTTGAAATAAATGATTGTTTCTCACTATTTTATCAGACTGACAACCCTCTCATGTCAATCCGGGAAACCACAAAATTTCCAAAGTGAGATGGGACCTTTGTTCCTCACACGGCCCCGCGTCCCGCGAGGGCGGGATGTACTGCACGAGGTGACGCATGTATCTCAAGGTAGGCACGTCAGCCAATTGCAACTAGGCAATTCCCCTTCTCAAGACAGTTCAGGCACTTCGTGTCCAACGAGGGCTGGATACAGCACGAAGTCCTAACTTCTTGAGGCTGCTTTTAGAAACTTTCATCACGTGGACAAACCACATATGGAAGTTCCAGTCAAGTCCGACCTGACTGTTATGCCCAGGGCAACAATTTCCTTGCGAAAGGCGCGTCCAGAGTTTTAACCGGGCTGGGTAAATTATTGTCACCACACGCCTCCTAAAGATAGATGGGTGTGTCCCACGAGGGTGGGAAACAGTGCACAGCACCATCGATCGATAGTTTGAGGAGGGCTACGCATTAGAAAGCAGGAACGAGACTTGATATAATTTTGAGAGGGTTTGGGTGGTGTCATACCACATTTGTTTTATCTTATGTCTAACATTACAGGCATGCACCCTATAGTGATAACATAAAATAAAACAATCAGAGCATGGCAACAAAAGCAGTAAATGATGATATGTTTATAGCCCAAAGAAAGGAAACAAGCCCCTAGACCTAGACTCGACACCTAGCATCTCTAGAGCTCCAAGCGACCCGCTCATGCTCTAAGCCGTCAGCTCCTTGCTCTAAGTGCTTCAGGGTCCTTCTTCAACCCTCGGTGCGCCGCCAAGGTTTCATGCCCCACCTGTGTTAGCACGCAAACCCTAGGCGCCTCCTAGAGTTCGGCCAATCAAGGGGTGCCATCATGACCAAATAGGGGGCTGTATTGCACCACTTCTAGATCAGCCCATGAAACTTATTTGATGCGCCCCTAGGAAGCCCTAGAAGCCATCAAAGTCTCAGCCAATCAAGAAGTGCATGCAAACCCTCTTCATCAGCGCCTATTCCTTAAGGTGTGCCACTAGGAGGAACCCTAGAAGCCACCTAGGAGTCGGCCAACAAAGAGGCTACCTATCTTGGTTAGGTGCGCATGAGAGAAGGCTTGATGCACCATTGTCTTCCCAAATCTTCAACTTGATTTTATAACACAAATAAAGAAAAAGGGCGGCGCGCAGGCCTCGCAATAATACATCCCAGACATGCATTAGGGCATATTCATAACCATATCAAATGCATAAAGAAAAACACCTAAGACATGCTCTTCTATATGCAATGAAAAACTACAAAACCATATTTTAGTTTTTCATTAGAAAACATGTTCGTTAAATCTCAGCGATCTTATCGAAAATTCAGATTTTTCGTTTTCTCTCAGGAGTCTACAAGTGGCCATATATACCCCGATTATCGATGCCACTTGCAATCCCTAACTTGTACGGATTAGGGCAATCACCCAATCCATGCCCTGAAATCTAGATACAAGTTTCATACCATGGGTCTATTCCATGAATATGAGGAGAAATAAATTCTCACACATAGGGTCTATCCCAATGTGTAGAAACCGAAAATCATGAATATCATAAGAGCGAGAAATAACAAACCTACTATTTTTCTACACATAAAACATGGCATAAAGATTTTCAAAAAAAAATTTCTATGGCATGCGCATGCTAGAAAAATCCATACACTGATGTATCTCGTAAGTTGGCTCTGATACCACTATTGGGAATCCCCGGGCTATTTAAAAACGGAAACAGTGGAAGTGAGCCAGAAACGAGATTCCTAATTCAACAATAGGACCGTCTTACGAAGAATACAAATGATGTGATAGGGGTATACCTTACTTAATAGTTTGATGCTGGTGATGACTGAGACATGCAAAAGTCTATCCTCTACAATCGAGCACACACGGACTACCTCGAGACTCCTCTACTCCACGTACGTGCTAGCTTCGGGAAAAGAGATCCACGCCTCAAGCTTCTTCTCTACTTGCGCCAATCACGAAGACCACGCGCCAAGGAGAAGGGGAAGCATTGGCGACAAGGAGTGGGCAGCACTACAACTTGTCCCAACCTTGATGCAATAACTTTTTCTTATTGTCATCAGCAACAAGACCCTCACGCCAGGAGTAGAGGGGAGGCGACAATAGGAGATGAGAAAAGAGACTGGTGCAAAATCTCCCAAGAGAGCCTCTCTATTTATAATAGAAGAGCCAGCTAATCTTTGGAGATTTTTCCCATGCGGGACTATGTTCAGGCACCACCCCTGGGTCTCAAGTTCGAGACTCACCAAGTGAAATGTGCCTATACATATTAATTAACCAAGAGAAAAATTTCTCCTTTCAATTAACGATATTATTTTATTCATGTGACTAAAGTGCCAAGCCCAACCTTGCATTATGACCCTTGTTTGACTTATTTTGACAACTCTGGTCAACAGAGGTCAAATGTGGTCCACTAGAGTCAACTAGTGGTCAAACATGAATAAAATAAAATATCATCTCCTTATAATAAATCTCATAGCATCAGCTTCCCAAAATGATCCGAATCATACAATGATTCGATTAGAGGCTAACCGATCAATACGGAGTCTCTAGTGTCTAGGTGTGCGACCCTATAGGTCCCTTTGACGTTGGCAGTGATGACACAATCATCATAAGCGGTGAGTGGTACCTAGCAGTACATCGCCGCTACCCAAGTCATCGGAATAAATGTCGCCATCGACAACCTCAAAACTGTGATAAGGTATAAGAGTATCCATGTCCCTTTGCCAGGCTGATCATCTAAGTGGACAAGCGTGTCACACTTGTTTATTGCAACGACGATGGTCATGACTAAATCAGGCTAAACCTGGGTGTGGCCATACACTTTCAGTCAAGCACCATCTTGGGGCCCGTGGACATCAAACTTCCCGTAGGGAAGGGGTAAATCCTCTATCGGCAAGATGTACCTCTCGTATTGCTTAAGACATACCCAATGACAACCGTTATGACCTCCTAGTTACGGCGAGGCGTTAGGTTGTATCAAAGTATATCCCTTACAACACAGAGATACAATCTCCCTCAAGTCAAAGGATAGATACAACTCTATCACTGTGAGATTCTTCATGAGACATCAAGAATAACTCTCACGGCTGGTCGGTCCAGCATATCTCCCTTGATATACCCTTATGCCTGTATTAAGCAACCCGTGCTAACCAGCGCATAAACGAGTCTCACCCACACCATAGCTATCCCCTATCCACTATGGCACTCGACTCGGGACATAAGCAAACTGAGATAGTAATATCTCGAGGGACATCATCATGTAAACATACATATGCGCAGATGTATAATAAACCATGACAATGACAATGCCAGGATATCTATAAATATCAATGTATGTAGTACATATGTCTAGACCAAAAGATAGATCTCATGGCATAACACTAACAGATTCTTATTGGAATAAGTTCCACCGGTAACCGTTGATCACAACTAAGTCCCAAAATACTAAAATATCCAAATCTACCATAATAATAATAAAAATATTTGGATTTTAACTTATTCTTTGGAAAAGAATCCAAAACAATTAATAGATAAATAAAATAAAATAAACCCAAATGAAACCTACCTATCTACCGAAAGTGTGGAACGAAGTACCACTTCATTCGTTTGCTGGGGGGAGATCACCGACGCTCGTTGCCGGATGCGTCACTGCCGACGAGAGAAGACAACCGCCGCCATGCACAACCATCGCACACAAAGCACAGACTCAGCGACGCATGCGTCGTTGCAAGGGAATGCAAGCGGAAGCAAATGCTAGAAATGCCACCCGCTTGTGCTAGAAGGAGGTAGCTTTGGAGAGAAGGAAGAAGAAGCCGCTGGGAGGAGGAGTTGTCGTTGCATCGCCGAGAAAGGAAGGAGGAAGGAGGTCGCAGCCGCCACTGGGAGAAGGAAAAACTGCTGCATAACTCGTCTTCTGCTAGGACTCAGAAGACGTTGCCACCGTAGGAGCTCTGTATACGTCTGAATCTCGTCGGACGAAGGGCGCAGCTTCAAGGAACTACAAGGGCGACTCTGGCGTTCCCTTCCAATCGCCACCGGAAGTTTACAGATGCCCTGCTGCTGACAGAGGAGACGTGAACATGGTAAACGCGTTCGTAGAGGAGATGGGCTTCGGCGCATGTGGAAGAGAGAGAGAGAGAGAGAGAGAGAGAGAGAGAGAGAGAGAGAGAGAGGAAGATTTAGGACTAGGGAATAGGTTTATAGTTAAATAGATAGGGATTAAGCGAGGATTAAGGTATTATTAATAGGAAATTTCTAAATTTTAAAATTTAAATAAATCTAATTATAAAAAAACTAAGGTTATAACACACTTAATTAGTCTTCAAAGTATACACACTAACAACTCCCACTTACTTTCACTTCGAAACACCGAGCCCTCCACCATTAGAAACAAAAACAATTGGGTTTTGATGACTAGTGGGGAGACAAAGGATGAGGAACAGTAGATACCACTTGCCACTGTGATAGTTATAAACACATAGGCACATCTATCTCTCCCATTTGGGAGGTAATTCAAAAGGCCAATTTTAAATTTTGTTGGAACTTTCTTTTAAGGAATATTCAAATAGAGTTAGGAGATAACATCTTCTACTCCTTTGAGAATGACTATTGGTGCAGAGATAAAACTCTATCCGAAGTATTTTCAAAACTACTCAATAACTATTAATAAAGAAGCAAAGTTAGTACAAATAAATATATAGAAAGAGGCTAACTGGATTTGGAAGTTTGCATGGAGGGAAATTTATTCATATGGAAACTTCAAGATCTTGGCTTACTTACAAATATTATTAGATCTATTCTTCTTAGGCAGAATAAAACTAGCAATTTGATCTAATTGCTTGGAGAGAAAAAATAATACATTGTTGCATCCTTTGTAAAAAATACTCCAATTCAACGTCACACACGTATTCAAGTTGAAAAAATATGTAGATGCAAGGATGCAACTCCTGGACAAAAATGTTTAAGTGGGTAGCTACATGTGATAGAGTGCCTTAGTAACATTTTTTTGGTGCATAAAGGTATTTTGCCAAATTCTAATCTCTATTGTTCTTTATCTGGAGATTATACTAAAACTATTGAGCATATCTTGTTGCATTATACATTCTCATAACAAATATAGAGTAAAAAAAATAGTAATATGGAATGGTCAACAATGGATATGTCCATCGACAATTAAAGTGGCATTGGATTCACGGGCAATGCTAATTATGGACAAGAAACAAAAATAGATATGGAGATTATTTTATTATATCATAGTATGAGCGATTTAAAAAGTGAGAAGTAGAGATGTTTTTGAAGATACAGAGATAGATGGGGAGCACTTGTTTAAACTGTGCTTGCTTACTTAATATAAGTGATTTGACTAGAGTTAAAACGCTCTATTTTCACACTCAAGCCTTCATATTCTAAGATCCTCTAAGGCTTTACTTAGTAAGGATGAATTAATCCTTTGTGTGATATAATATGTTTTGTTACTATGGTCATTTTCCTCTAAGGCTTTACTTAGTAAGGATGAATTAATCCTTTGTGTGATATAATATGTTTTGTTACTATGGTCATTTTCTTCATGGCCCTTTATTAATTTCAAATTTATAAAAAAAATAGCTGAGTTCCTTTGTAAGCATTAAAAGATAGAAATATTCTTAGGGTTTAAAATGCGTATACTCAATTTACTTAGAAATTTTTTATTTATATTCTCAAGTATATTTCTAATTTGAGTATTGGAGGGATGCTCCACTCACTCTTATGACTGGTTTTACTTACAAGAGGTAGATGAACAAAAAGATGATCGACAAAGACATTGAAATGGTCGATTTGATGCCCTTACATATAATATTGTTTATTATTTTTTTTTTTTCAGGGGATGAAGTCATTAATGCAATGTATATTAGGAGAGACTGAGCTATCCTTGAGGACTATAATTCTGGTAGACTTGTTCAGAGAAAGGTGATATGGATGCACGTACGCGTGCATGGAACTGGGTAGCTGCCTGACAATTGACATGCACGGCCCCCATGCCTAGCTGGAGAAGCTTTTTGAAAGATATCATGTGCAGATATATCTATTTATTTATTATGAGATCTTTCTTATTAAAAGGAAATGTGCCCCGCTAGATACCTGCTCTTCCCTCAGCCACTTGTTTCGTTGTCTGTGATAATGGATGGACTTCAAAAAGCAGAGTCATAAATGAAGGGCAAGCGAAGTATGTTACATCGCTCCAACACACCATGAGAGCTGATCGTCATCCACTGTATGTGGTCGATGAGTGGATCGATCCATGCGTACATACATATTATTGCTGGAATGTTCTGTAATTAACCGTATGGTCTCCGTCTATTGCTGGGGCTGGATCTCATAAACAGGAGATGTTTCTCCTGCTAGCGTTCTGTCAATAGTTAACAATATTACAAGTTCATATCAGTATGATCGTTTTGGGTTTATGCAGACAACTTTGTTAGTCTAATTCCACGTACTGTTCAACATCATTCATATCTGTATTTCTATTCTACGTTCTAAACATGAATCACACAGCGTGCGTGGATCCTAGTTACTCTCGTGTAAACTTGAACACAAATATAAGCAGATCAGGATCTCCCCTTCCTAGTTGCTCGTCAAGTATAAGCAGATCAGGATCTCCCCTTCCTGGTTGCTCGTATGTAAGCGATGATGGCGCCAAAGATTGCAGTGGCCAGCCCTCCAAGAATTACCTCGGCCCCGGCAATGGACTTGTCCGGCGCTCTCCCGTGCGCCGTCGACGCACCTCCAATTGCCTCCGGAGCCGCGGCAGACTCCAGCTCTCTTCTGCTGATCCCTGCTTGCATCGGCCGTGCCAGTGCCAGTCTGAGAGAGGGACAAAGAAAGACCATGACGATGAAGAGGAGACATGCAATCGTGCGGCGCATTGTTGCCTTGAATTGAGGGCTTTGGAGAAAGTAGAAGGCGTTTGTGGTCTTGTTAAATAATGCGGGAAGGGAGGTTTACTTACACATTGGCTTTTGTGCAATGATGAGGATAATGAAGGATGTTATTTTGATTTCACAATTAATGAGGTCCAATGTCCACTGTCCCTGAGTTGAGGCGGAAAAATGTCATTAGGCACGGCCCGTGCCTAGTCCTCCTAGGCATAGCAATGTAATAAAAAAAATTTTCTTAACAATCCTCCTGTTCACTCCAACCTGAGCAACCCCCCTCAAAAAAAAAATCCATGATCCTAAAAATCATGAAAAAATTACTGTAGTGTAGTACACGATGAGAGCTTTCCAACGATACTAAGATCGTTGATTTTTGCTGTGTCCACAATGAGATATTGTGGACACAAAATTCTGGGATCAAATTGCTACAGTAACAAGAGTAAAAATCCACAATATTTGTGTCGACGATATCTCATCGTGGACACAGCCAAAATCCATGATCTTGGTACCGTTGGAAAGCTCTCATCATGTACTACACTACAGTAATTTTTTCACGATTTTTAGGATCATGGATTTTTTTTTTGGGGGGGAGGGGGGGTTGCTCAGGTTCAGGTGAGCAGGGGGGCTGCTCAGGAAATTTTTTCCAATGTATCCATCGTTGCATGCATCATAAAGCAGATCTGCCACGCATGTATCCTAAAGCACTTCATGCTTTGTCAGAATTGAAAATTTTGGTGCCGCCGTTGCCTTCCGTTCCACGCCATCTTCCGTTTCGTGCCGTCCTCCATTCCGCTCCGTCTCCCATTCTGCTCCGTCTCCGTAACCCAACCCAACCATTGTTTATCTCTCTCCTCTTTTCCTTTCATTACTTCACTCTCGTCCCGCTCTCGCCGAACCAAAGGAGAAACCCTAAACCCACCTGCTCTCGTCCTGTTCGCTCCTTCGTCCAACGTTCTTATCCAAGATTGTTGTGCAGCTCTATCGCGTAACATTCTCGTCCAACGTCTCCATCAGTCTGTTAACGCCTTTTTAAGGTAAGAACATTTTCTCTGTTTTTACCATATTAGCTGTTGTGCTATGCTCTGTTGATGTTGTAGACTCGGATGCAATCTCAATGTAACCTCGCAACCTACTGTGTATGTAGCCAAAGATGTCAATATATAGTTGTATGAAGTACACTGAAACTACTAATGGAAATAGTGTAGGCTACCCTGGTGCAAATTGTAGTGTTTTTTCATATTCTCTATTATTTTCATGGATGTCTGCATATTATGTTATTATCAAACCTTCTTATATATCATCGAACTTGACCCAATCATGTTTGAACCCGAATGGAACTAGGGTAGGAGTCCTCAGTGTGAATTAGTGCATTTGTACAATTTATTCTTTATTATTTTCATGAATGTCTGCACATTATGTTATTGTCGAACCCTTTTATATATCGTCGAACTTGACTCAATCATGCATGAACCCGAATGAAACTAGCGTAGGAGTCTATGGTGTGAATCTAGTTCATAGCTACAAATTTTTTCTTCATTATTTTCATGAATTTTTTCATATGATGTTATTGTCAAACTTTCTTATATATCGTCGAACTTGACTCCAAACTTGCATAGAAACCAAATGGAATTAAGGTAGGAATCTTAGGTGTTATTCTAGTTCATTGTTACAAATTTTTTTCTTCATTTTTACCATGAATTTATGCATATGATGTTATTGTTGAACTTTCTTATATATCGTAGAACTTGAACCCAAACTCGCATAGAAACCAAATGGAAAAACGGTAAGAATCCTAGGTGTTATTCTAGTTCATTGCTATAATTTTTTCTTTATTTTTACCATGAATTTTTGCATATTATGTTATTGTCGAAATGAGAAGAAGTTCGACGATATCATCAATTAACAAAAATAGAGAATTAGAGATTGAAAAAAATGTATAAATTAAGTGCTATTATATGCAAGTCAATGTTCATTCATTATCCTCAATTTTGGGTCAAATTGGGTCAAGTTTGAGTCAAATTCGACGGAATAAGAAGAAGTTTGACGATATCATCAATTAACAATAATAGGGAATTGAGATTGAAAAAAATATATAAATTAAGTACTATTGTATACAAGTCAATGTTCATTCATTATCCCCAGGTTTGGGTCAAATTAGGTAAAGTTTGGGTCAATTTTGACGGAATGAGAAGAAGTTCGACGATATCATAAATTAAGAAAAGAGGGAATTGGAGATTGAAAAAAATGTATAAATTAAATACTATTGTATACAAGTCAATGTCCTTTCATTATCCCTCGATTTGGGTTAAATTGGGTCAAATTGGGTTAAGTTTGGGTCAAGTTCGATGGAATGAGAAGAAGTTCGATTATATCATCAATTACCAATAACAGGGAATTGGAGATTAAAAAATGTATAAATTAAGTAATATTGTATGCAAGTCAATGTCCATTCATTATCCTCAGGTTTGGGTCAGATTGAATTAAATTGGGTCAAGTTTGGATTAAGTTCAACGGAATGAGAAGAAGTTCGACGATATCATCAATCAACAATAACATGGAATTAAAGATTGAAAAAAATGTATAAATTAAGTACAATTGTATGCAAGTCAATGCCTATTCATTATCCTCAGGTTTGGGTCAAATTGGGTCAAGTTTGGGTCAAGTTTGACGGAATGAGAAGAAGTTCGACTATATCATCCATTAACAATAACAAGGAATTAGAGATTGAAAAAAAATGTATAAATTAAGTACTATTGTATGCAAGTCAATGTCCATTCATTATCCCTAGGTTTGGGTCAAATTGGATCAAGTTTGGGCAAGTTCAACATAATGAGAAGAAGTTTGACGATATCATCAATTAGCAATAATAGTGAATTAGAGATTGGAAAAACTATATAAATTAAGTATTATTGTATGCATGTCAATGTTCGTTCATTATCCTTAGGTTTAGGTCAAATTGGGTCAAGTTTAGGTCAAATTCGACGGAATGAGAAGAACTTCGATGATATTATCAATGAACAAAAATAGGGAATTAGAGATTGAAAAAATATATAAATTAAGTACTATTGTATGCAAGTCACACCAAGTCATATAATACTATTTCAACTAGCTCCATGCAAGTTTCGATCAAAATTCATATGCAAAAAATATTTATAAAGTTCGGCAATAAAATCATGTGCAAATATTTACAGAAATAAATTCACATACTATTTCATTGGTGTCATGCAAGTTTCGATCAACATTCAGTCAAATTATACTATATTTGACAAAATTCAACATTATTATCATAAGTTCAACAATAATATCATAAGTTCAACCATGAATTGGACATTCTATGCGACATAAGATTATTAATTTCAGACAAATTTTTATACAAATCAAATGTTATAGTGTTATATGGAAGATAATAATGTTATAGTGTTAGAAGGAAGATAACAATACTATAAAAATAACTCAAATGTGCTTACCACGGCATAGAAGAGGGGGGATACGTTGTCGTGCCTAAGACAAATTTCAGACAAATTTCCAATTATGGCAGAATGTGGAGTACTTTAGGATGCACATGTGACAGATCAGCTTTACAATGCGTGCAAGATATTTTTCCCAAACTAAGCTTTCTTGCTGGTACGTAGTTGAGGGCGTCGTAGGTCGGCAGAGTGCAGTCGGAGAGAGAAAGAGACTAGAAGGCGCAACAACTGGCAAACATGACAAAACTCTGCATTATAAGTTGTTTTTTCTTTAATTAACTTTACACATGGCATTTATCTTAACTCTTTAATTATGATATAATTCTCAATATCACTCGAGAAAACTTAATCAAATTGATCCAAATGTATTATATTAGTAATTCTATATCCAGCGAAAAATTAAAATTCTCTTGATCTACAATATGATCACTATCTGACACTGGACGATTGCCGGTGCAATGCTTCCATCAATGTCACTTCAAGTGGGAGCTGAAGATGACAATTTACTGTATATACAACATTTGTCTGCGACTAATTAACGACAAATTCGTGTAACATGGAATCTAAAAGGTGTTTTAGGTTTTTGAGTAAAAGGTAGTTAAAATCATAAAATTCTGAGATAGAATTCCTTTGCACCACTTGCCATTGTGCATACCCAGATGTGGCTTATGGTCTCTATGATTTTTTTTTTTATTTTAATGTCTCAATGTGTGATGTAGGATGGTGCAATATTTTAACAATTATACAAAAAATTAATTTTACAAATAGAATATAAGAAATGTGTGATGGATGCAATTCTAAATAATTGAATATAAAAGAAAACACTACAACTTGTATGAAAATGACTTTGAATTAAGACTCACATTATGTATTTTAAGACTACAAGATTCTCAAATTCGGCTAGGCTTCAAGTCCTTCCTTCTTTGGGTGTGCATGAAAAGGAGAGGGAATGTTCGAATTCAAATCCCTTCCCTAGATGCTTGGGCAACTAAATTTGATAAGGATTCAGTCATTTATATCTCCCCATAAATTGTTGATCTAAATTGGAGAATATATTTTATTTTGAATTTTTGCCTTTGATGAGGAGTTGGCACATGCTTGATGATGTGGCTGGCTGCTTCGTGATGGTGTGGGCAGCTTCTCTTTAGGAAGTTGAGTTGTAAGGCCTTCAAACTTAAGTCTTTAGTTAAAGAGCTAAATTTCCTTCTTTTGGAGCCAGCTCAACGGAGTGAGCTTGTGAGTAAGATTAGCACTTTGAGGAGCTTACCAAAATACAATGTAATACAAGATACAATACTATGACTTATCCTTCCATGAATTCATAAATAATTTTTTTATATTTTGAGGTGGATACATGCACGTTTTATAATGCACAACTTACCATAAATAGACTACATGAATGCATGTCATTCCTTCTGCATTTCTAACCCAATATGATGCAAGAAGGTGCAGGTTGGAAACTATGTAAGGAACCCATATTTGGATGGTTGCCTCCGAGTGGATCTCGAAAGGGTTTGTCATAGGCCTCCACAACTATTTCGGATGGGAAAATTTCTCCTCAAAGGCTTGTTTACTTGGGGGAAAAGTTAGAAGAAAAGGAAAGAAAGATGAAAAGAAAGAAATATAGACTTATTTAGTTGGGCAAACAGAAAGTTTAGGAGAGAAAGTAAGAGGAAAACTTAGGCATTAATCTCTCTATTCGCTTTCAGGCGAAAAGCTCAAACTATACACTAACTTCACACCTCCCTTTTCACTGTATCACTGCTCGTCCTCGCTCACTACGAGCTTTTCTCGACTACCTATCCTCATCGTTGCTGCTCCAGCTTGCCACCACTACTCGTTCTCGCCGCTATTGCTTGTCCTTGCCGCCGTTGCTAGTATTTAATATTTAATATTTAATAATTCTATGATATTAATAGTATTTATGTAATATGAGTGAAAAAAATAAAAATTAAGGTGTATATATATCAATCTTTCAAACTTTCTTTCCTTCCAAGTAAACACAAAGAAGGAAATAACACATTCTATCCTTCTATTTTTCCTTTCTTTCCTTTACACTTTCCGTCCGTCAAAGTAAACACAATGCAAGATAATTATCCTTATACCCTTGGAGTAATCAAAGGCAACCTTTGAGAGCTCTGACTTAGGAAGCCAGGCCTCCTCTCCATTGATGTAGTTTACTTAATAAAAAACTTAGTACCTCGTCAGGAGTGAGTTAGGTCTGATCCTCGAGTATTGTCTCAATCTCTGACTCTCATTTAACATCAAGTTATGGAATGGAGAGTCTCTTTGTAGTCAGTGAGATCTTCTACATCGATGGTGGTGGAGATTCTAAGCTCAGGTGTCAGATCAAGGACATAAGTATTATCATTGACTTTACCTATGATGGGGAACAAGCCAATTCCTTTTGCATCCAGCCTTCATCCTATTCTTTACCCTCACTCCTCACATACTCGCAGTATCACTTGGTTGCTTACATTGAATAACCTTTCTCAGTGTTTCTTATTATCAATATTGTGGTAAGAATTAGAATAATCTAACTTTTTACTTCTTAGAATAATCTAACTTTTTACTCATAATTTCATGATACATTTTGTGAGGTATGATAGGAGAAAATCATAAGTAGCCTAAAAAGGAGATAAACCTATGCTCATATTGACAACACTATAGTAGAAGAATTTGGCAGTAGGCAACAGTTAAATAGATCAATAGGCTTATTAGGCTGGTATCCTAAGCTAGCTTGGAAAGGAGATAAACTTATGGTCCTATTGGCAACACTATTATAGAAGAATTTAGCAGAAAGCGAAAGTTTTTCCCAAGTGCTAGGGTGCTCTCTTACAAGGCAACTAAGGATACTCCTAAGTGATCAGTTGACCACTTCAATCTGACCATCTATCTAGGGATAATAGGCTATGGAGAATTTATGTTTAATGTCTAATAGTGTCCATAAAGTTATCCAAAAGTGGCTAACAAATCTGTAGTCTCTATCAGACACTATAGTTAGTGGGGTGTCATGTAGCAAAGAATAACCTAGGTACATGTGAGACATATGAGGTTTTACTATAGGGAATGAAGTAAGCCATTTTGATAAATGTTGTATCCCAACAAGTAGCTAGACAAAAACTTATCTCCTGCATTGCCGCCAAAAACTTGTTATGTCTAGAAACCTGTTGTGTCCACAAGTGCACGGATACTCGAAGTAATAAAAAAAAATATCAATCCCACAAAGACCTCGTTGTCAAGTACCAAATAATTGAGTTCTTACTATCTAGGCAATCGAAACTATGCAAGTGAAAGGCTAACAAAATTATCAGAGAGAGATATTGGGACTAGGGTTTCATCCACTTTGATTTCTATGACTAGATATGAATAAAAGGTCGTCAGTCTAATTTCATTTTGATAAAGATATAATTTACTTCATAAAAGGATTATCTCACTTTCGTGCAGACAATCATGCAGGGACCAATCCTCGCTTTCGCGCAAGATCTATCCCAACGCTGAAAATAAGTAAATCATCAAATGAAGCACTCAAGGATCACTTTCGTACATACGAATTCTAAGTTGATTATCTCAAGTGGAATCTCAAGGATCACTTTCGTACATCCGAATTCTAAGTTGATTATCTCAAGTGGAATCTCAAGGATCACTTTCGTGCATCCGAGTCTCAACACAGGTTCTACTTATGGTTTTCCAACGTTTATATCCTTGCTTTCGCACAAGATCTTCCTGTTTGACAAAATAACTCAATCCTAGATTCTTTTTATTAAACATGGCAATTATTATTCTAAAATCAAGAAATAAGAACTAACCTAATTTCTTACAGTAGGTTCCTATTATTCAATTTTAGGGTTCCAAGTTCTCAAGCAAGTCACTTTTCAGTCTATTGCGAAAACTCTTGAATCATGTATGATAATAAGAAAACTATAGAGAATGATAGAACAATCAATCATATAAGTAGAATCATTATAATAAAACTATTCTGACGAAAATAAAAGTTATCTAGTCATTAAGAAATCAAAGGAAATTACTCCCCCATGTCCCACAAAAGGTTTAAGCTAGCATGGAGAAAAGATTACAATAAATCATAGTTTCTAGCGATCGAAAATCGAAAAGAAATGGGAAGAATGAATAACCACGCGGCTGTAATGAAAATTACAGCCGTAATAATCAAGCGTGAACAGTGCTGGCGCTGGGTTCTTCGTCGATTTCTCCTCCGATCGAGATCCTTTCGCGTTGAAACTTCTGGGGTATGTTCTCTGGCTCCAGATGAAGCTTCCCTTCAAATTTCACTACCGGAGATGCATTGTACGCTTCCCGGTGGTGAGCCCTAAGGCGGCAGCATGAAAGTCGATTTCTCCTTTGTTAGTGGATGAAATTTAGGGCTTTTGGTGTCTCCTCCTCCGTCTCGTTGAAAGCTTCCTTTTTGCTTCTTACATCTTTTGATTTCATGGCCTGGATCCTCCGCAATAGATTCTGCAAAAATCGGACTCAAATTTGACCGTGAAAATTGCATCTCCAGGTTGTAATTACGGTCGTATTTTTGATTACGGCACTACCGTAATTTCAGCCGAGTTCTCGGATTGAAATGTGTCTGGCAATTATGGCACCATAAATTAGGTTACGGCAGCGCCGTAATTTCATCCAAAATTTCTAGTCGAAAATCACTCAAAATTACGGCCCGTGAAAATCATAAAAATAAGCAAACGTTCATGAATTTAACACAAAAAGATGTATGAAATAGCATGAAATTTACTATAAATTTTGGTGTCATCAATAAACCTATAATTACACCCTAATAAAACCATATCAAGATATAACATCTATACTACTATCATACGTCTAAATAAATAAAATATATCTGTATATGATATGAGACTATTAAATTTACAATAATTTCAAACTGAATATACAACATAAACTTTTGCATCAAATCATATTTCTACAATTACATTAACACTTTCACTTACTTGAATCAATATCTATCTAGAAGCCAATAAAATATCTTCCTGTTCTTGACCCAATTCCTTAGTCTATATCAGTATTTATAATATTAACAAATCTAAGTAACAATACTAAGTAAACTCCTCTATAGTGAAAGGGTAGTCCCATGAATCTAAGGAGGGAAGGTCAACGAAGATGTATATGGAAGGAAGGGGGAAGAGGTGAAGGAAGGGTCTAGCCTTCAAAGGGAGAGGAGAGGGAGCTTAGGCAACACAAGCATCATCATGAATTTCTATCAACTATTCAACATGTTATTATGAATGATGAGTAAAAGTTCAATAAAGGCAAGAAGCTAGGGGGGGTAGTGTAGTCAATTCCCCTTAGGCGAATTACAAAACATAGGTAAGAAAAAAAAAATTAACTGTAATGACGGATAGTGTGAGTGCAATAAATCCTTGATGCCTTCTTGCTTTGGTTGAATTCTTCAAGGTAGGATTTTGAATTTTTGATTGTGGTGAGATCAGCTCCTTCCTTCTTTGGTGTGAACACATAGGTGGTTGATTTGATCTGTTTCCAAGGATGAATGTGGTTGGCTAAGGAGAGAAATGAAAATTCGTTAGTGCTCTTTATTGATTTCAGTAGATTGATTGTAAGCATTAATTGAATTTCAATTTATTGCCTTGTTGTTGTGATGGTGTGGGCACATATCCTTTTCGTCTTGATGATAGTGGCTGATTTTGACATCTAGACTTAATTGGTAATGGTGTTAGATGTACTTCATCTGAAGACTTCAGTGGAACAAGAGTTGAAGTTGAATTTTCATTTTGGGAGCTAGCTTTACTGGTACATCCAAGTATTCTTCTAACCTACTGTCACGCCCAAAATTAGGGTAATAAATTTTTAATTAAAATACACCTAAGTCAACACTTTGACTCGCACCCAAGCACGCCCATGCAGGGGCTAAGCGGCTGAACCGCAAATCCGGATGCAACCGGCAGGAACACGTACTCGACGTACTCCTCAGCCTATCTCTAACAGCCACCTATTGCTCGTCTCGACGAGTTGGAGATCGCCACGCATCTCCCCAAGGATCGCTGCACGAACCAGCTCCAATGCGCAACAGGGTACAAGACCCGAGACTCGACGTCGGCGCAGCGTGCGTACGAGTCCGGTACACCAGAAAATAAGCAAAACCGCACGCAGGCGGTGGAACACACTCGCGTAAGGAAACGACGTCACGCAGGACGCCGGGCACACGCCCTAACTTTGACTAGACCGAACGCAGGCGGCCAGACTCATGCACTCGCCCAAAAGGGGACGTCTCACAGACGTCCGGCACAGACAAACCGGCGAATGCCGGGCAACACCACACATGGCCGGCGCACATGACCGGAACTCGAAGAGGGACGAGGAGTCGCTGACCGAGAAAGACAACTCGGACGGGAGCGTGAGGCTCGGGGAGCTGGAGAGAGGCGACAGCTGATCGGCCGGGAACGGGAACCGCGTCTGGAACCCGTTAGAGACGTGTGCACGGAAACCAAGGCATGTGCATGCCAACCGAAGCACATGCACGCAAACTGAGGCAGCGAACCAACGACTGGAGGATCACCGAAAACCGCCCGAGACTCGCCGGAACACCGTCCAGCCAAGCCCAGCCTCGCCAGAAGCCAAGGAGGCACCGGCGAACCCACACAGACGCCGGACGCCACCAAAGAAGAGGGCAGCGCCCCTCTTCATCGGACGCCACCGGAACCGCCAGAGACGCCAGCGAAGAGTTCGCCGGCCGTCACTAGAGGAAGGAGCTAAAGCTCCCAGCCTCACCGTCCGTCGCAGGTCTCACCGAAAGCGAGCGAAGAGGGGGAAGCGCGGCGAGGGAGAAGAAACTGTCGGCGACACCCCGAGCCGATGAAAAAATACCTGCCGGACGGAGCCGGAGCGGGAGTGGAAAGCAACATAGCTCGGCGGACCTCTGTCCGCTGACTCCACCACCGGCGACGCCGAAGAGGAGGAGGAGGAAGGGAAGGGGGCGCCACCCCCTTTGCTCCGATGCAACCCAAACCGCATCACCCATACCCACCGGGAAGGACGCTGGAGGACCGTCGCCGCCACTGGAACCCACGCCGGAAGCCCGCTCGACGGGGAGGAGTGGAGATCGGAGGAGAGAAGGTGGAGGCAGCTGCTGCTGCCCGCCGCTCGCGTACGCGAGCTCCCGCCCCGTGCACTGTAGCACTCTCTCCCTAAATCGCGTTGGCACGCGATTTCGCCAAAGCCAGCCGGACCCAGGTCCTCGACCCGCTAACCCAACACCCGATCCACTAGATTAATTAGATAAGGAAATGGGCCACCAGCTGGGCTTGGGCTGCGCGCATGCACAAGGCCCAACGCCCGAAAGAATGGGCTTAAAATTCTCCCCCACCTGAGGTGGTCGCCGTCCTCGGCGACTCGAGGTAGCTCCTCAGCTAAACCTCATACACCAGAACTCTGAAGCCTCTCACCAAAGAGCTTTGTCCTCAGGCATATCTCTTTCCCAATGAATGAGAAACACTCACTATACTCATCCAACAACGACCTAAGAGTCGATAACCTCAAATCTCGACAATTCTTAGATCAAACTTCGTCCGAGCCATCGGAGAAGTATTGTTCGGAAGCTTTGTGCCAGGTTGCTTCCTCCATAAGGGATTTATCCTATCAGATGTGAAACTCTGTATATCGGTTCAACTTACTTTGCTCCAACACCCAGTGATATAAAATATCACATATCCCTCGGTCGAACTCCATTCAAACCGTCGGTGTGGCTTGGTAAGACAATGACCGAGAAGGATCGTTTGGATCCTTGTGAAACTTCCTCAAGTTCACATGGAATGTAGGGTACATCTACATTCTCTATTGGAGTTTCAAACGGTATGTTACTGAGTCCAGTCGACTCAATATCTCACACGGACCATCGTATCTTCGGCGAGGTAAGTCGGAGAAGAATTAAGTTGCCCACGACTAATTCTGCGTTCCAACAATGACGGTATACATACCTCTGCATCCATTGTGCAGCCAACTCCAAGCTATTTCTAGCCTCTTGGAGTGAATTGATTCGTTTCCGAGCTTTTCCGTTGAGTTGCAGGGCACTTCCCTTTGGAATCCTTTTGTACCACATCAACAGGGATTAGGGGCTGACTCCCTGATGTGGGACCGAGGCAGGACCTTCGGAGGTCCGCCCGGGTTCGAAAGAAGCCCTCTAGGTATGGCTATCCTAGCCACTAGACACGGCTTCCCTAGGACCCCATTTTGCTTATTTTGTCTTAGATTAGGGTGCATCATATGGTAGGTTAGATCCACCCTCAAATTACACCATGTAGTTACATTTCTAGGTTCTGCCACTTATGTATGGTAGGTTAGCTCATGCAATTAATGTAATAGATTAGGACACTCCAATTTGGGGACTCAAGTCAAAATCCGGTCAAGCTACATCAAGGAGGCACCAAGCTCAAGCCCAACCCATCATGAAGTGCACCCTCAACAAATCCACCCAAGTTCTACCCTTCATGTTGTCATCCATGTGGATCTATTTTGTCTTCATCTCCAACAGCCCTCTCTACTTGAGGAAGGGGCTCAAATCAAGATGTTTGCGCCAGATGTTCCAGCAGCTCTTGAAGGTAAAGAACAGCCAACAAGCAAGGAAAGGGGCCAGCCACAACACCCCCTTCAAGAGCAGGAACTTGTCTTACCACTTCTAGAAAGTTTCAGCCCACTTCTTCAAGGAGGATCGCCAGCTTTAAAGGAGGGGATCAGCTCATTCAATGAGCCCACAGCCAGCTAAGTCCTCCCTTACCATTTAGGGGAAAGCTCCAAAGCAAGTCCAAAGAGGACAGCCCACAAACAAGGAAAGTTGCAGCCCATCAATGCTCCCTGCGCAAGTGCAGAATCCTGGTTTGTTCATTGTTTGTCTTGAGCGCCTAGAGGATGAGATATCCGTTGGGACTCTCCTATATTGCTGTAACCTTTTGTAAGTTTGAGGGAGTTGAATATTTTTGAAAGAAAACTTCAGAAGTGTGTCTTCTAGTGGTGTGTGTCACCTCAACTCTTCCCCTCTTCCAAACCTTGCCAAGAGCTCTTCACCTCTTCCCCTCTTCAATCTTCTTCCACCACTTGCTCATGTCTTGAAGTTGAAAGCTCATGCCTCCCTTCCCTTCAGCCTTGAAGAGTATCCAATCCAAGAGGAGGAGCTGGAACCAAACCATAGCACAAGATGGTGTTGCCTACACCATGCCGAGATCAAGAAACTTCCCTAAGCTAGCTAAGTTCCTTCTCTACTTTGTTGTTGTATTTTCTTGATGTTTTTGAGCATCCATCTACACTCACGTTCCTGCTCCATGAAGGTTGCGCAAGGATTAGAAGGACATGCAAGGCGTCACCCCTTCCCTCCCCCCTCTTAGCTAGTTAGTCCCTAACATGTTAGCAAGGGAACTTGGAGGTAGCCTCCCCCTGGATTGTCTTTGTAATTTGGCCTGTTAATATTCTTTCTAAACACTCACCCACGCATGTGTGGGGATGCTGTAATGCCATGGTTGTAAGCTCATAGGGCCCTACTTCGTGAGTTCAACCATTGGACCGGTGAAGAACGGGAAGTTCGCCCTTTCTATTCTCAAAGGGCGCAAGGTGAGTCTCTCCCCTAGAATAGTGTTGTTTTTCAAGCTCTAGATTGCATGCTAGGTTTCAATTTTGGTTTTAACACTTGCCTTAGACTTGCATGATAGGATTTAATTTCAGTTTTGCTACTTGCCTAGTTTCAGTTTTACCTACAAAATGCCAAAACAAGCTATTTTCAACTACGTTAGCTTAAAGGGATTCTTTAACCTATACTTAACTAGCAAAATGTTTTCAAATCGCGTTGTTTGAATGTGTGCATGCCGGCGACCCCCATCACTCCCTAACACTAACTCGAAGCTCAAATGAGGTGGGACTTGTGGATTACGACCTTTGCAAGGTGTAGGCATTCCATGCCACATCCATCCACTTCACCCAGTCACCCTGACTGGCGATCACTAAGTGACGGGGAATTCTTCCACAAGAGCATTCACCAGCTCGGTTTGCCCATCTGCCGAAGGATGATTGGCTATGGAGAAACTTAACTTGGACAAATATTTATTGACAAATATTTATTGAACAACACGGTTCAAAATTGTCCAGCCAAAAATGGGAATCCATATCACCCTCGATATCGACTTGGATGACAAAATGTTTCACCACATTTTGGAAAATAAGTCTATAGCAACCCTTGCTATACACTACTCAAGTGCTGGGATTAAGATTCCAACCATAGAGAATCTATCCACACTATCGGCACTGAGCTTTTTTTCGTCAACTATAGGGACCCACCAATAAAGTCCTTGGACACCCTTGTCCAGGACGTCTCGGGAATAGGCAGTGGTTGTAACAACCCTGCCCCTAGTCTCCAATCGATCTTACCTTCCTGGCAATTTTGGTAAGTATGGACCTACATCCTCATGTTTGCGCTCATGTTGGGCCAATAGCACAGTCGTGCTGACAGGACAATTTTCCCCTTTTGTCCTGGATGCCTTGCCCAAACTCTACCATGGAGCTCCCTCAATAGCTCCCGGCGCAGTCCGCCCGTCGATGGGACTAGTGGCCTATCGCCTCTGGCCACGATATATCATCTGGGCCCAAATAGTATTGTCGGATCATGCCCGACATAACCTGCTGAACTTAGCTTTTGATCCTCCCTATCAAAAGCTGAGGTGCTTTTATTATGCTTAGCAGATCCCCGTCCACTCGGGATAGGGTACAGCACATAAGGGCATTTAGTCTACTGAGCTCATAACGAAACACATTACCTTTACCCAATTTTTGTTCCCTCTGGAACTGGAATTCACCTAAGAATTCCGACCAACGTGCTTATTTTGACGACAACTTCTTTTATGTGGTGTAATGTTGTCGGTCTTCTTAACCTTGAGAAGGTTCTCCGTGTCCGGAGATAATGGACTCCCACCACCTTTTCCTTCTCGTGGTCAAATACCATCGCTCAGTCCTATTAGCTTTCAACTCTCCAAAGCTAAAGGATGCCCATCCTATAAAGGCATACCACCGATAGCTTCGTCCGAAGCTTCGGTGTGAAACTCGAAAGGCATACTGGAGTCGGGTAACTTCAGGATCAGTTCAGAGGCAATATGGACCTTCACTATCGGAAGGCCGACTGATACCGATCAAGCCACTCCCATTTCGCGTTCCCTTTTCAGCAGATCACTGAGGGAAAGGTTTTTCTTGGATAGCCTTTGATGAACCTTCGATAGAAGTTCACCATACCGAGAAAACTCCATACTCGGTTTGATTTGAGGGGGCGCATCATTCCGCAATGGCTTGGACCTTTACCTTGTCCATGCGCACTTGTTCGTGGTCCATCCCAAGACCAAGGAAAGAAATTTCATCCACCACAAATGAACATTTCTCCATTCCCTCAACACTAGCCTTAGATGGCTTAGGTGTTCCTCAACGCTTGAGGAATATACCACGATATCGTCCAAGTATACAACTACGTAGTCATCTAAGAAAAGGGGTCAACACTTATCCTTCAGATGACAAAACGTAGAAGGGGCTTTAGAAGTTCAAAGGGCATCACTTTGAACTTAAGGACTCATATCAGGCTACTCGTATGGTTTTCCTATTCGTTTCCCTCGGCGAAACGAATTTGCCAATTAACCTGCTCTCAGGTCTAGTCTTAAGAAAACCAATGTTTTCTCAAGTCGATCTCCCAGATCAGGGATAAGCAGTATAAGATAACAGTCTCTCACCGTTATCTTATCCAAGGTTCTGTAGTCCACCCAGAACCTTAGCAACCAATCCTTCTTTCTTTAGAAGAGGATCAGTGTTGTGTCCGCAAGTGCACAGATACTTCGAAGTAATAAAAATATCGAACCACAGAGACCTTATTGTTAAGTACCAAATAGTTGTATTCTCACTAGCTAAGCAAACCGAATATGATGAAAAGGAATGCTGGTGAACACACGAAAAAGATAATCAGAGAGAAACTGGGACTAGGGTTTCATCCACCTTAATTCTAATGACTAGAATGAAATAAAGGTTGTCAATTTAATTCTATTATGATAAAGACCTAATTCACTTCATAAAGGTATTGTCTCACTCTCGTGCAGACAATCATGTAGATAACCAATCCTCACTCTCGTGCAAGATCTATTCTTAATGCTAAAGATAAGTGAATCATTGAACAAAGAACTCAAGGATCACTCTCGTGCATCCGAATTCTAAGTCAATCATCTCAAGTGGAATCTCAAGGATCACTCTCGTGCATCCTGAAACTCAACACAGGTTTTACTTATAGTTTTCCGACGACTCGATCCTCACTCTCATGCAAGATCAAATCAAGTCTACACATTAACTCAATCTAAAGTATTAGAAATTCAACATGGCAATAAAATCACTAAAAACTAGAATTCGAAGAACTACCTAATCTCTTACGATAGTTCCAAACTCAACAATTCCTAGGGTTCCGAATTTCAAACGATCAACCTCTCGGTCTATTTTGCAATACTCTAAAACATGCTGATATTTATAAAACTAAAGAGAATTAAAGAACAATCAATCACAAAAGTAAAATTATCATATTAAAATTAAACTTGACAAAAATCAATGTTCTCTAGTCATTAACAAACCAAGGGGATTACACCCCATGTCCCATAAAAAGATCTAAGCTAGCATGAAGGAAAGATTACAATCAACCATAGTTTCAAAGTATCATAAATCAAATGAGAAGGGTAGAAGTTACAAAACATGGTGCTGTAATCGAAATTACAGCACCGTAATTGCCTTTGAATAGTGCTGTCACCGCTGTTTTTTGATTTATCCTCCGATCGGACTCCAAACGCTCTGATACTTCTGGTGCATCCTCCTCTCCTCTAGGCAAGGCTTCATTGTAAAAATCACAGCCTGAGTTGGCCTCCACGCCTCTCGGTGTGAAGCCAAACCCTAAGCGCCATTCTGTAAATTTCTCTCTCAATACTCGATAAAAGTTCCCCCTTCTACTTCGTGTGTTTTCTCCTTTTACTTTCGGATCTTAATTTTGACTTCTGAATCAAAAGTTATGGCCCACGCAAGAATCGGACCGGAAAAACTCGCGAAAATCCTCCCAAAATACGGCATCGTGAACGTTGTACCACAAAATACGGTAGTGCCGTATTTTTGCCTCTGGAGTTCTGTAAAGAATTGTCTGGAAATATGGCACCGTGATAATTTCTCTCCAAAATACGGTAGTGCCGTATTTTCCTCTGTGAATTCTGGCTAGAAAATACGGTACCGTGACAATGTCGCCCGAATATACGGTAGTGTCGTATTCTTGCTGAAATCTTCTAGTCGAAAACGGTGGAAAATACGGTACCGTGAAAGATTCTCTGGAAAATACGGTACTGTCGTATTTCGCCAAAGAATGTCTGCTGAGAAATACGGTACCCTGAGAGTTGCTCCCAAAAATACGGTAGTGCCGTATTTTTTGTAAATTAGCTCCAAATTTAGTGAAAATTGATGGGTAGCTTCGTTTCGACGTCTGGAATCCATTGGTGTGCTCAAATCTTCCTAAATCCATCAAAATATAGCACTTTTAACCTGAAAATAATCAAAAATAAGAAATGGTGTAGATTCTGCAATATTTGACAAATAAGGCTTAAAAACAAGCAAAAGAGCATAAATATGACACAAAAAGACACATGAAATGACACAAAATATACTATGAATTTTGGTGTCATCAATCAGCGCTCCATAAGGCGATACCGTAGGCCGAATGAACCCGGCTTCGAGCAATCCACTCAATTGCTAACGAAGCTCAGCCAACTCCATTGGAGAAATACAGTATAAGGCCTTTAGTGGAGGAGTGGATCCTGTCACAAGCTCAATCTTGTGATCGATCTCTCTCCTTACGAGAAGATATTTAGGACGCTCCAAGAATAACTCGTCGGATAACTCTTCCAACCAAACCTTCACCTTCGAAGGGACCTCTCCTTCACAAGGAGAATCGTCAACCCTTGTCTCTTTAGGGCAAAACCCCACCGCTGGACATAGTCCCACATGGCCCAGTATGCCTTAGTCGTATTAGGATGCCTCACGTAACCCATGACAAGTTTCCCAAGTAGAAACTTTAGCACAATCTCATCTTTTTGAGATCCTCTCACGAGAGCTTAAGGGTCGGTTTAGACCCTGAAAAGGGTTGTGTGCGGCATGAGTCCGCCACTACAGCTTTGCATCTCCAAAGAGATATGCAATAAAGTCTTATGCCTGCTCCTCAGCAGGAACCTAGGTACTTTAGAAATACAATTCCAATACCCCATAGGAAGTTCTCAACTTCCACAACGTAGCAAACCCTTGAAAAGGGTGCTAGCTTGAAAACACACCATCGCATAGTGGTCATCTAGCCAATCTTGGCCGGTGTTCCAAAGGTGTCGTCGCACGACATTCCTTAGGCTACAAAGGCCTCAGTTCCTATAACGTGTCATCGCACGACAATTATTTGACCGTCATCAGCCGGTCTCTAGGATACGTTGTCGGACGACGATCCCATGGAGATATCAGCTGGTGTCCATGACACATCGTTGCATGATTGTCCCTCAACAACCAGCAACCACTCTCCAGGACAAGTTGTCGCACGACTGTCCTATGACATCATCGAATGATGCCCAGGATACATCATCGCACGATGATCCAATAGGCACAAACAACTGCCTTCGGGACATGTCATCACACGACAGTCCCCATGGCCACCCCTAGCCTTAGTCGGTGCTGTAGAAGCAGTGTAAACACATGCTTTAGCAACACGACCCCCATAAGATATGCCTCCGCTATGGAGACAAGAAACCTAAGCCGTGAGGCTCTAGTTGGACAAAGCCAACTCTGTCGATATCTTTGGAGCGAAGCTCCCCCATATCTGACAGTCTCCACCAGCATCCCCATGCTGTGGACTCGTGTGATCATCGCAGTGATCACTGCTGCCAACACGTACAATGCCGGTGTACAAGTTGTAACGTGCAAAACTTGGGCTCTGATACCAGTTTGTCACGCCTAGAATTACGGTAATAAATTTTTAATTAAAATACACCCGAGTCAACACTTTGACTCGCACCCAAGCACGCCCACGCAGGGGCTAAGCGGCTGAATCGCAACTCCGGACGCAACTGGCAGGAACACGTCCTCGACGTACTCCTTAGCCTATCTCTGACAGCCACCTGTCACTCGTCTGGACGAGTTGGAGATCGCCACGTGTCTCCCCAAGGATCGCTGCACGAACTAGCTCCAACGCGCAACAGGGTACAAGACCCGAGACTTGTCGCCGGCGCAATGCGCGTATGAGTCCGGTACACCGGAAAATAAGTAAAACCGCACACAAGCGGTGGCACACACTCACGCAAGGAGACGACGTCACGCAGGACACCGGGCACACGCCCTAACTCCGACTAGACTGCACGCAGGCGGCCAGACTCATACACTCGCCCAAAAGGGACGTCTCGCAGACATCCGGCATAGACAAACTGGCGAACGCCGGGCAACACCACACATGGCCGGCGCACATGACCGGAACGCGGAGAGGGACGTGGAGTCGCCGACCGAGAAAGATAACTCAGCCGAGAGCACGAGTCTCGGGGAGCCGGAGAGAGGAAGACACCGGCCGAGGACAGCTGATCGGCCGGGAACAGGAATCGCGTTCGGAACCCGTTAGAGACGCGCACACGGAAACCAAGGCACGTGCACACCAACCGAAGCACATGCACACAAACCGAGATAGCAGACCAACGAGGCAACGACCGGAGGATCGCCGAAAACCTCCCGAGACTCGCCGGAACACCGTCCAGCCAAGCCCAGCCTCGCCGGAAGCCAAGGAGGCACCGGCGAACCCGCACAGATGCCGGACGCCACCAAAGAAGAGGGCAGTGCCCCTCTTCACCGGACGCCGCTGGAACCGCCAGAGACACCGGCGAAGAAGAGTTTGCCGGCCGTCACCAGAGGAAGGAGCCGAATCTCCCAGCCTCACCGGCCGTCCCAGGTCTCGCCGGAAGCAAGCGAAGAGGGGAGGCACGGCGAGGGAGAAGAAACTGTCGGCGACACCCGAGCCGACGAAAAACTACCCACCGGACGGAGCCGAAGCGGTAGTGGAAAGCAACATACCTCGGCGGACCTCTGTCCGCTGGCTCCACCGCCGGCGATGCCGAAGAGGAGGAGGAGGAAGGAAAGGGGGCGCCACCCCTTTGCTCCAACGCAACCCGAACCGCTGCACCCATACCCACTGGGAAGGACGCCGGAGACCGTCGCCGCCACCGGAACCCGCACCGAAAGCCCGCTCGACGAGGAGGAGTGGAGATCGGAGGAGAGAAGGTGGAGGCAGCTGTTGCCGCCGCTCGCGTACGCGAGCTCCCGCCCCGTGCACTGTAGCACTCTCTCCCTAAATCACGTTCGCACGCGATTTCGCCAAAGCCAGCAAGATCCGGGTCCTCGACCCGCTAACCCAACACCCAATCCACTAGATTAATTAGATAAGGAAACGGGCCGCCAGCTGGGCTTGGGCTACGCGCATGCACAAGGCCCAACGCCCGAAAGAATGGGCTTAACACCTACTATAATGCATGAATTACAATAATACATTGAGGTGGATGCATGAATGCTTATAGTACATAACCTACCAAATTCAGCTCTATATGGGTGCATGTTTTGCTTCTAGGTAAAACTAACCTACCATGCAATACAAATACAAGGAATCTAGGGAGTGAAGCCATATCAAGAGGGCTTCCTCCAATTTTGAGTAGATCTCTAGGGGCTTTGCCTTAGGCCTACATAATATTGTCACCACACACCTCCTAAAGATAAGTAGACGTGTCATGTAAGAGTGGGGAAAAGTTCAAAACAGCACTGATTAATAGTTTGATGAGGGTTATGCATCAGAAGGCTATCTAGACTTGATATTACAATCAGAGGTTTTTTCACATGGTCTCACTTAACTTCTAATAGTTGTTTTTATCTTATATCTAGAATGCAAGGTCCAATGGTTGTATGCAACATAAATAACTCAGGCATGATATTAAGCGATAAGTAAACGATATAGTTATATCCCTTCTTACCTTTGTCTCATCCCCACCCATGGGTGAGGTAAGTTAAGACTTGGGGTAATAAGCCCCCACACAAGGAATGTGATGTGGCCATCGGTCTCATGCCTCAAGGCTCAACTTCACCAAATTTCCATGCAAACACCATCAAGCCTCCATGCATATCTAGCTCTTTTGACTTTCAACCATGCAACTTCAAGCATGCCAAAACCACATTGATGCGCCAATGTGCCTCCATATGATCTCCATGATGTAAAATTTTAAATAAATCCTATTTTAGAAAGTTAGATTATTCAAAATAGTAGATTACATCAAAAATTTACACCGAGATTTATAAGGGAGGAGGCATGGCATGCAAGATACTTTAAAAAAATTTATATAACCATATCAAATTTGAGCATATTCCAATGCTCTACACAAGGGTATAATATATTTCACATTATAGAAAAATAAAATTAATTTCTTAATGTCCCAAAAATTCTATATAATTTACTAACAATTTTTTATGAAAATTATGGACTTCATTGGCCATTTAAGGGGAGTGCATGTCAATATGCCAAAAAATAAAAAAAAAGGTACTTTTCATGCCAACCCAAAAATACCAAAAATTTATCAAGTAAAAAAAAATTCACTTGACAAATTTCCATGTCTTTATACTAATTTTAGATATTTTAATTCACCCATATCTCTTTGGAGAGGGTATAGAAAATTATGTAAAATTCAACAGCAAGCATCCTTGTAGATGAGGGTGGCGCATATCTAAAATTGGTAAGAGGGCATGTTAAAAATTCATAAACTTTGCAAAATTTATTTTAAAAAAATTAGCGACATCTTACAAATTTTCCTTGATAAATTCATATGAAAAAAATATTTAAGTGACTAAGCATGTGAAATACTAAAAATGCCTTTAGATATTCGCAAGTATATCTGATGTCGCTGTTGGAAAAACTTGAGGTAAATAAAAATTTTGAACAATAATAATGCTGCAAAAAAAATTTGCTTAAAATCAATTTTCCCTTTCTAAAGGATCCATGTGAGACATGATATAAATAGTAATATAGAAAATTTACCCTTGAAGCATCCTTGATGTTGGCAACTAACAATGGTTTAGGCACACAAGTGTCCTCCCTCTACTGATTTTCACATAATGATCCCTGGAAAATTATCTCACTCCGTACTTGGTCCTAGTCTCGAGAGAAAAGATCTAAGCCTTGGACTTCCTTGGAGCTCATGATCACAAGGAGAGAGAGGGAGAGATGAAAGGTGGGAGGTGAGAGAGAGAGGGAGAGGCGAGAGGGAGAGGTGAGAGGGAGAGAACTAGGCACAATCACAACATAACGGCTTGGTATTGTGCGTCTATGCTTTGTGCCCCTTCCTGGTTATTTAAACAAGCATAGGTGTCTCTCTCCATATGGCCTGGTGGACTACCCCTCCTTGATTAATTGCATCAAGGTTGGGCAAAATAGCAAGAGGAAGGAGGCTTCCATTGAGGTGAATTCTAACCATATTCCCTGCTTATTTTGGTCCCAAGATTACGTGCCAATCTTCTATACTTTGTGCATGCAATGTTCACCCCTACCATAGCCACCTATGCCAACCCTATAGGCACTATTACCATAGGTGGCCTAGCACCTAGGCACCTCTACCACCACTTTCATCGGCCTGGAGCCCAATGAGCTTCTCTAAATCACTTTGAATGGGCACCTACCCCCATTCTTACTGTAGATTAATTGGAATGAACCATTCGTTCACTGATCCTACCTTGGTCTAACTCTCTAATGCCCCAAATGGATGTAAATTAATACATAATTTAATCCAAGGCTATCCAATCAAAATGCGATCCTCAAGTGTCTATGTGTTCAACCCTATAGAGGTGTGTTGTACAGAAAGCCAGGTAAGAGTGGTGATTACTATCGCTCTCTTGAGCAAAAGGTAGACTTTTAGCCAGTAAACTTGATTCTTTGAACATACATACTATTATGGTTAACTCTTCTCCTTCTGAAATTTGTGGAATTATTGATCACCAAACAAATGAGTGTCAATTTGGAATGATTCTTAAAGATAGTGATCAAGAACATGTAAATGCAGTGGATAATTATAGATAAAATGATCCATATTCCAATACCTAAAACCCTAGATGGAAAAATCATCAAAATCTTTCTTGGGGTGCAAATAATGATTTAAATAGAAATAAAAATAATTAAAATTTAGGGTTTAGAAATCAACCTAGATAATATCAGAAATCCAACTTAGAGCCTTAGATATAATGTTAGAAAATTTCATAAGTCAACAAAATAAAAGGAATGAAGAATATAGGCAAAACTATCAAGAACTCTTACAACCTATTTACCGGAGAGGATTTTAGGAGGGAAGGGATGCAGATTAAAACAATCTGCCATTTACTAGGATGGATAGGCCAAGAGAAGGGAAAATAGGTGGATAAACGAGGGAAAAAATTCTCGTTTCTCATTTGTCCAAATCGGGCGGATTTTAAGAATTGCGTGAGGCAAGCGAGCTTGCGGACACTCATCTGCGGACGTCTTTGTTGCTGCTGCTACCCACTGCCTTCATCGCTAGACGTTGCCACCAACGTCGCTGCCACTCGCCACCTCTGAAGCTAACCTCTGCCGATGGACATCGACCTTGCGCGGACGCTGACCATGCGTGAATGGCGATGCCACTAGACGCTCGTCCCCCTCGTGCGGACATCTTCATTGCCACTACTGCCCGTTGCCTTTGCCGTTGGACGCTCCTCCCCCTCGCATGGATCACGCAGATGGCGA
Organism: Costus lasius; assembly: GCA_027563935.2. Taxonomy (NCBI): domain Eukaryota; kingdom Viridiplantae; phylum Streptophyta; class Magnoliopsida; order Zingiberales; family Costaceae; genus Costus; species Costus lasius. The sequence goes on along the minus strand of CM050450.1, from coordinate 86,712,103 downwards.
CCTCGTTGGATGCTCCTCTTCCTCATGCAGACAACAACCTTGCGGATGCTCCTCTCCCTCGCCATGGACAGCGACCTCACGGACGCTCCTCTCCCTCACTCGGACGGCAACCTCGCTAGACGCTCCTCTCCCTCTCATAGATAGTGACCTCGCTAGATGCTCCTCTCCCTCACACAGACAATGACCTCACAGATGCTCCTCTCCCTTGCCGCGGACAACGACCTCGCGGACGCTCCTCTCCTTCGCTGCTAGACATTGCCACCATTGTTGCCCACTGCTCCTCTCCTTCACTGCTGGATGTTGCTACCGTCGCCACTCGCCGCTCCTCTCCTTCGCCACTGGACGTTGCTGCCATTGCCACTTGTTGCTCCTCTCCCTCGCCCGAACGGTGACCTCACTGGATGCCTACCTCGCGGACACGGACGGGTCTCATGTGATTTTCACGTGATGCAAAATCCCTTCCAGCCTGTTTTCCATTCTGCATTTTTTCCCATCCTTCATCTTTTTCCATCCCCGCTACTATACACAATCTTAAAGTCAGTTAGGCAACTATTATCTAAAGTAGACTCATTAGCAACTCATGGAAAGATGTTAGAAATCTAACTAGCACAATAGGCCATTTCTTCTTTCATACCTCTAATTAGATTGCTAGCCAAACTAGAAGTAAAGACAAGAATAGTGTAACTCCCTAGACATCCAGGAAGAAAAGTCAAAAGAGGATGCAAATTTAAAAATTTTAGAAAAACAAAAAGAAAACTTTGAAAATAAAAAATTAATTTTCTTAATTGTTAAAGATATTTCTTTTGAAAATAGAATGAACACGATAAAAAAGAATGAAATATTTTATAACATTTTAGAAGTTTTAAAAGAGCATGAAATAGAAGTTCCTTTTTGTGTTCAAGTGCATCTATAAAATCTAAAATTACTGAAATCCCTAGCAGTTTTACAATTCTTCTTAAACTAGAAGATCAAGGTGCTTTTTATACATTATGCTCTATCAATTCTGTAATTTTTAACCATGTTTTATGTGACATAACGGCTAGCATGAGCTTAATGTCATATTCTTTATATTTAAAACTAAATCTTGATAATTTATGGCCCCAAACAAAACTTTGAATTTGGCAAACCAATCTGTAAGAAGTCCCGCCGGTCTATTAAAAGATGTCTAGTAATAATGGTTGAATTTATAATACCTACTGATTTTATTATTGTGGACATTAAAAGAGATTTAATTGCACCTATTGTCACGCCCAGAATTAGTGCTAAAATTTTTGTTTAAAATAAGCAGAACCACGCAGGACTCCGAAAGAAAAAACCGTCCCACACAAGGGATAAAATAGTACAGGGCGCGACCGGCAGACGTGACCACTTACGTCTTAGCCTAACCCAACAAATAGCCAACACTGTATGCAGACGGTGGCGCATATGCGCGAACAAAAGACACCACGCAGGGTGTCAGAGCAGGGCCAATCGCACGTAAGCGACAAAACACCAATCCCAATACAGCACACAAACAGTACTAAAGCGACGGGGTCGCAACACCGAGAAGTGGGGGAGAAGCCACTTTGCTTGGACGAGCAAGGGTGAACGCCGGAGAAGCAAGGGACCGCACGCGCCTAGACGCGGGGTCAAACGCGGAATGCGCACACACCACAACAGAAGAACAAGGCGTTGTCGAAAAGCATGGCGACGCCGAAAAATAGAATAAACAGCGAAAAACTGTAAATGCCTAAAAGAAAGGAGTCGGGAGGAGAAGAATACCTCTCGGCAGGACTCGAACCCACCGGCTCCACCACTGCACAATGGACCATCTAGCAAACTGATTTGAACTCCTCGACGCCGAACCGCCCACCGCACACCACCGGTCATCGCACGAAGTTCACAAGAAATCGCCGCCGATCACTGGAGTCAGTCCGAGCAGTTGATATGGCTACGCCGAGCCGTAGAGGGAAATAGGTTGGACTCATCGACGCCGAACCGCCCACGCCACACCACCGGTCGTCGGAGTCCGCCGGCGATCACCGCTAATCGATGGAGAGGAGGGAGTACACGGAAAGTCCCCTTCAAGGGGGAGCGCAAGGAGATGAAACCCTAAATAAGGGGGGCGCATGTAATATTTCTAGGGAATTCATCATCAAGATCGCATGTAGTTCATATGATTAACTTGTATAAACGAAAAGATCTCAAAGGGATCATACCAATGCCATTAGATTGGATGTCGGTTTGGAAGCAAAGACCAAACGAGATCTTCTCCACAAGTGACGCACACAAAATGATGTCGCCTACCCCTTGTGATCCTTGTGCTAGCAAGATTCTTCAAGGGTCCTTGCCGTATGGAAGGGGAGAGAACTTCTTGCTTGGCGAGACCTCCTCGTCGTTCACCACTCCTCTACACGAGAATGCAACGTCGAGAGCAAGAGGGAGAAGAGAGACGTTACTCTCATAAACATGTGGAGGTGTTACCATCTATTGGAATAATGCACCTTCCAAATATGGCAACCCTTCAATGTGTGATGCGTTCACACCAAGTGAACCGATCACCATTTCTTTCCCTTTGAACCATGCGCTCATGTAATGAGCCGGTTCAATTTGATTTGGTTCAAAGACCAAATAACCCAAGCCATTGGTCTAGATCACAATAAACCCTAAAGGTTCAAGATCTAACCGTTCATCTCCTGATGCTCCTGATCTCACCGATCTAGCATCCAATCTCTCGATCGAAGCTTACCGATCTCAAGCCCTAATCAATCAAACATGATCAGACCAGATCTCACTTACAATCAGAGACTAAATCCCTTCAAACTGAACCCAAACAATTCAGTCCACACGATCTGACTTAAGTAAGCCATATCATCAAATTGTGCGACCCTGAGGGTTTCCTTTAAATGTCGGTAACGATAACTTTCGTTATCACGATCAGTGAGGGGTATCTAGCAACACATCACTGTCTCCCGATATAAAGGAAAGAGTCTTCCAAGACTACACCCAAACCACAGCACAAGTGTGAATCCACTTCACAAGGCATACATGTTTCCTTTGCCACTGGATGTTCTTATTGGACAAGCGTGTCAAGCCTGTAGCTCCAATATGATGAGCATGATTAGACCAGATGAACATAGTCACCTGGGTATGGCCATACACTTTCTCAATCATCTCATTTAGGGGGGCCCCTTTAGAACATCACACTCCTTAAACAAGGAGACGGCAATCCTATATCTATCACTAGTGTCCTAACCTGACTCATGATCATTATCCAAGATAGTCTATAACCATTATGTTTCAAATGATATTGAACTACCTCAAAACAATGACAATCATCATTTAGAAACACAAGTGATCTCAAGTCAGAGGACATGTGCCACTTGTTGCAAACAAGGATTATTCATATTGTGACAAGCAATTGAATATCCTAGTAGGGTCTGTCCAGTACATCCAATGTACCCATGAGTCTACATCTTATTCCATGCTCGAAGCATCCTATAAGATTAGAACACATATTAGTCTCAATCATATCAAGGCTGTCTCATGTTCACCAAGATATCTCGACTAAGGACATTACAGCATGTCAGCCTAGCTGAACAGCATTGAGACATTATTCAGAAGCACACTCATTGCAGCAGACAATGTAACATACTGAATAACAACCATTGCCTTTATAAACATAAGAGTTTATATACATGATACTGATAGAATCCCAAGGCCTCAAACATTAGCCTTAAGGGCATACCCCAACAATCTCCCACTTGCACTTAATCTAATGGTTGAGAAATCTCAAACCCATATTATTACAGTGCTTCTCATGCTTCTGCTGCGCCAGAGGCTTGGTAAGCGGGTCAGCCAGATTGTCATCTGTATGTACCTTGCAGATTTTGATCTCGCCACGATCAATGATCTCCCGGATCAAGTGAAACCGTCTCTGTATGTGCTTGGACTTCTGGTGGGACCGTGGTTCCTTTGCTTGTGCAATTGCTCCAGTGTTATCACAGAAGATAACCAAAGGATCTGCACTCGAAGGAACAACACCAAGTTCCTGAATGAACTTACGAATCCACACTGCCTCCTTGGATGCTTCCGAGGCTGCAACATACTCGGCTTCTGTTGTGGAATCAGCAACGATAGACTGTTTGAAACTTTTCCACACCACTGCTCCTCCATTCAAGCTAAAAACATAGCCTGATTGCGATCGGAAATCATCCTGGTCCGATTGGAATGAAGCGTCAGTATATCCTTCTATACTGAGTTCTTCCTGACCACCATATATCAAGAACATATCTTTGGTCCTCCGCAGATATTTCAAAATGTTCTTAACCGCAATCCAGTGTGCCTGACCTGGATTACTTTGGAACCGACTGGTCACGCTTAACCCGTAAGCGACGTCTGGGCGAGTACACAACATCGCATACATAATGGACCCAATAGCCGAAGCATAAGGCGTATTGTCCATTTCATCTTTCTCAGTCTGTGTTTGTGGACACTGACTCTTTGAAAGATTCAGACCATGTCTGACTGGAAGATATCCACGTTTAGAATTCTCTAAATGGAATCTCTCCAGGACTTTATCGATGTAAGTACTCTGGCACAGCCCGAGAAGCCTCTTAGATCTATCTCTGTAGATCTTCACACCTAATACATAGGCTGCTTCTCCTAGATCTTTCATCTGGAAACATTTTCTTAACTATGCTTTAACAGCATGCAGTTCAGGAATATCGTTTCCAATGATTAAGATATCATCGACGTAGAGGACTAGGAAAGTAATCACGCTCCCACTAAACCTCTTATATACACACGGGTCATCTTCGTTCTTGATGAAACCAAACTCACAGATTGATTCATCAAAACGAATATTCCAGCTTCTAGATGCTTGTTTAAGTCCATAAATGGACTTCTTTAACTTGCATATTTTATGACGATCTGATGGACTAGTGAAACCTTCAGGTTGTGTCATATACACATCCTCATCCAGTTTTCCATTAAGAAAAGCAGTCTTCACATCCATTTGCCAGATCTCATAATCGTAATATGCTGCTATCGCGAAAAGAATCCGAATAGACTTAAACATGGCTACAGGAGAGAAAGTTTCATCATAATCTATCCCGTAGATTTGTTTGAAACCTTTCGCAACTAGCCTGCCTTTATAGGTAACTACGTTACCATCCATGTCAATCTTCTTCTTGAAGATCCATTTACAGCCTATAGGGATTACTCCCGGAGGCGGATCAACCAAATCCCAGACCTGGTTATCTGACATGGAGTCCATCTCGGCTCGCATAGCTTCAAGCCATCTAGCTGACTCCGGTCCACTGACCGCATCCGCATAAGTGAGGGGTTCATCATTTTCAATGATGTAGACTCCGTCATAGCGCTCAGGCTGTCGACGGATCCTTCCCGATCTACGCGGTTCCCGTGATATCTGAGCCTCAGGTTGTTCAATAACCTGTTCTACCGGCTCAGGCTCATCCAACTGTGCTTGACTACTTTGTCCTTCCTCTGGATTCTCATCCAGCTTTATTTCTCTCCCACTGGCTTCTTGCAGAAGAAATTCCTTCTCAAGAAAAACTGCCGTCCGAGCAACAAATACTTTGTTCTCTTTGGGATCGTAGAAATAATAACCCTTAGTTTCCTTAGGGTATCCGACAAAGACACATTTCTCAGATCTGCTCTCTAGTTTCCTAGAGGCGAGCTTTTTGACATAAGCCTCGCAACCCCAGATCTTAATAAATGTCAAGCTCGGCTGTTTCCCATACCATAGCTCATATGGAGTCTTAGAAACTGCCTTGGATGGCACTCGGTTTAGTACCTTTGCAGCTGTTTCCAGTGCAAATCCCCAAAAGGAGTAAGGTGGAGTAGCTTGACTCATCATAGAACGAACCATATCTAGTAAGGTTTTGTTCCTCCTCTCGGACACACCATTCCATTGCGGTGTTCCTGGCGGAGTGAGCTGTGAGATAATCCCACACTCCTTCAGATAGTCAGTAAACTCTCGACTTAGGTATTCTCCACCTCGATCAGAACGAAGTGCCTTGATATTTCGGCCTAGCTGATTTTGTACTTCATTTTTGAACTCTTTGAACTTGTCAAAAGATTCACTCTTATGTCTCATTAGATAGACATGCCCATATCTACTGAAATCATCAGTAAAGGTAATGAAGTACGAATAGCCACCTCTGGCATGTTTACTAAATGGCCCACACACATCACTGTGTATAAGGTCAAGTAAACCCGAAGCCCTTTGACCTTTGTGAGGAAAAGGAGCCTTCGTCATTTTACCCATTAAACAAGCTTTGCATGTATCAATCTCCTCATTGGAGAATGATCCCAGCAGTCCATGATCATGCAACCGCTTAATGCGTTTCTTGTTAATATGGCCTAAACGACTATGCCATAGCAAGGTGCTGTCATCAGCATACTTGGCTTTCTTATTATCAATGTTTTGTATAGAACATTCCATGTCCAACATGAATAACCCATTGTTAATTGATCCAGAAGCATAAACAATATTATCATAAGAAATTACACACTTTGAAATATTGCATTCAAAGGAAAATCCTTTCCTGACAAGAGCAGGAATAGAGATAATATTTTTCGTAATACTTGGAACAAAATAACAATTGTCAAGTTCTAGTACAAGTCCAGATGGTAATGAGATGTAATAAACCCCTACAGCAACAGCAGCAACCCGTGCCCCGTTTCCAACTCGTAGGTCCACCTCATGCTGTCCCACCTGTCTTCTTCTCTTGAGTTCCTGTACATTTGAACAAATGTGAACTCCACATGCAGTGTCCAACACCCATGAAATAGAAGAAGAAGATATCATGACCTCAGTCACAAATATACCTGAGCCAGAAGCGATGCTTCCCTTCTTGTCTCCTTGGAGCGCTTTACAGTCCTTTTTCCAGTGACCCAGCTGGCCACAGTGGAAACATCTGTTGTCCTTCGACCGCTTCACCTTTTGTTTCAGAGCCTTGCTGTAGTTCTTGACAGGGGCCTTGCCCTTCTTCCCCTTCTTCTTGTTCCTGGAAGGGAACATCAAGACAGAGGTTGAAGGCTTTCCCTTCAGAGTCTCCTCCGTAGTCAAGAGCATATTCAGCAACTCTGCCGGAGTACAGTCGATCTTGTTCATATTAAAATTAATAATGAACGCATCAAAAGAAGGCGGGAGAGACTGCAGAATAATGTCTACAGCAAGCTCCTGATTGATGGTATGCCCCAGTTTTTCTAGAGCCTCCTTGTGCCCAATCATCTTGAGCACATGAGCTCCCACTGGACTCCCTTCAGTCAGTTTGCTCTGAAAGAAAAGCTTGGTCAGATTATAGCGTTCAGTCCTCGCCTGTGCAGCATACAGCATCTTGAGGTTTGCTATAATTTCTATAGCTGACATATCCTCATGCTGACGCTGCAGCGGTGGCGTCATAGACGCTAGCATCAGGCAAGCGACATCAATGCTATCATTGACATGCTTTTCATAGGCATCGCGAACCGCCCTTGCGGCGTTCGCAGCGGGTTGAGGCGGTATAGCCGTCTCGAGGACATACAGTTTCCTCTCTGCCTTAAGAACAATCTTAAGGTGTCCGTACCAGTCTGAGAAGTTTGGCCCAGCAAACTTCTCCCTTTCCAGTAGGGATCGCACATTGAAGCTCATGGTGTTCGTTGCTGCAGGAATCTACAACAATGCAAGAACAGCAAGGTCAGTATCAATGTTTAGAATCAATCCAGGACTTAAAAAGATTCTTTTGTCACTATTTTATCTGACTGAAAAATCCATTAAAACAGTCCGAAAGAGTAACACTCTTTTAGTGAGATGGGATCCAGATTTTATACTTGGTCTCCGCGTCCCGCTCAGGCGAGATAAGATGCACAGAGAGTACAAGCATTAATTTCTGGTAGGCAGTGCCTGCCAATCGCCAACCCGTGCGATTCCCCTTCATCTGGGCAATCCAGCCGACTGTGCCAACTGAGTTGGTACAACACAGTCTCTGATCCCTCAGATGGCTGCCTCCATATAGCTACCATATGCGCCACATATGTAGCCTACATGGTCAAGCTGACCTGACCTACTCCCTGGACCACCACGTGCTATGCTGAGCAACGAGAAGCGATAAATCCCTTCTCTGTAACACGCAGGTGAAATCGCACACCGTCTGAAGATAGATGGACGTGCCCACTGAGTGGGTACAACACGGCTCCAACGATAGTCAGAACAGTGAGGTTTCGCGTCAGAAGGCTATCGAGCTTGATATTTTAGCGTTGGATTTTAATGGTCTTTTATCTTCTTAACTATCATGCAAACCCTATGGTGATAGCAGAAGATAAATAAATCATGCAATTCTAATTATAAACGATAAGTAGAAAGCATGCTGATCTTATGTGGTAAAAGCCCATTAACCCTAAGTAAGACCTTAAGTTAACTTAAGTCTTCACTTTAGCTCTTCTTGGGTCTTTTGCCTCTCATCTGGCCCAGACCAGGGCCTAAGCGCCTTCTGCAGCTCAGGTGCACCCACCAGGTAGATGCGCCTGTCATAGGGTCGAACCCTAGACCTCCCACCTGGTCAAGCCTCTGCTGCATGCGCCTCTGCCAACTGTGCTATGTGCTCATGTCTGATTAACCTTACAATTTAATCTATCTAGACATGATTGACTCGCAGGTCAATTACACATTATAAATTAAATAAAAGTGATGCGCAGATCACAATATAAATTAATTTACAATTTTAATCCAGGCTCGCAGGCCCCAGCACAGCAGACATTAAAAGGGCAACCCACATAAGATGAAATAAACATATATCATGGCATCCAATCAACATGTGATCCTTTAACAAGAAAATAAAATTTTTGAAAACCCCATTGGCATCAATTTTAATTTTCTTATGTGCCCTACAACCTTACAACGGTCCATTGATAGGGATCCACTCATCCATCTAGTCAGATCCACTGCCCTTGCATGCACCAAGTCCTAACTGACTTGAGTTGACCTAATGGTCAACCATGCATGCGCAAAGGGCTGAACAACCCTCATGAGTTTCGGCAAGCGGGTGTGACCCCGGGCCTAACTCATGTGTGTTCACTAGTCGTCTCAACCAGAGCTCGCTACACGCCCTTGATGCAGTCGACCTATAGCCACCTCGTGCTTGCGCACAGGTGCTATCTGGTCAACCCATCTAGGTTGTCAGATGGTCTGATCAGACTATTTGGATCTAACCTAGAGGATGCTTTCAACCCCATCAACCCGTCTAAGGGTTTATAGTAGGCGCCACTTAGATCTAGTGAGGCGCGCATATGATAAAGTATGTTAAGAAAAAAACTACAACAATCAATATGCGCCACCATACATCATACATGCGCAAAGGAGTAAAACATACATCATGTATTTTCACTAGTTAACATGTAGATGCGCAAGATGCTTCCTACTAGATCTACTTATCAAACACAAACAAGGATCACAAATCCTCAAGCAATCATATGATTCTACAAGAACCAAAGCTCTGATACCATTTGAAAGTCCCCTTCAAGGGGGAGCGCAAGGAGATGAAACCCTAAATAAGGGGGGCGCATGTAATATTTCTAGGGAATTCATCATCAAGATCGCATGTAGTTCATATGATTAACTTGTATAAACGAAAAGATCTCAAAGGGATCATACCAATGCCATTAGATTGGATGTCGGTTTGGAAGCAAAGACCAAACGAGATCTTCTCCACAAGTGACGCACACAAAATGATGTCGCCTACCCCTTGTGATCCTTGTGCTAGCAAGATTCTTCAAGGGTCCTTGCCGTATGGAAGGGGAGAGAACTTCTTGCTTGGCGAGACCTCCTCGTCGTTCACCACTCCTCTACACGAGAATGCAACGTCGAGAGCAAGAGGGAGAAGAGAGACGTTACTCTCATAAACATGTGGAGGTGTTACCATCTATTGGAATAATGCACCTTCCAAATATGGCAACCCTTCAATGTGTGATGCGTTCACACCAAGTGAACCGATCACCATTTCTTTCCCTTTGAACCATGCGCTCATGTAATGAGCCGGTTCAATTTGATTTGGTTCAAAGACCAAATAACCCAAGCCATTGGTCTAGATCACAATAAACCCTAAAGGTTCAAGATCTAACCGTTCATCTCCTGATGCTCCTGATCTCACCGATCTAGCATCCAATCTCTCGATCGAAGCTTACCGATCTCAAGCCCTAATCAATCAAACATGATCAGACCAGATCTCACTTACAATCAGAGACTAAATCCCTTCAAACTGAACCCAAACAATTCAGTCCACACGATCTGACTTAAGTAAGCCATATCATCAAATTGTGCGACCCTGAGGGTTTCCTTTAAATGTCGGTAACGATAACTTTCGTTATCACGATCAGTGAGGGGTATCTAGCAACACATCACTGTCTCCCGATATAAAGGAAAGAGTCTTCCAAGACTACACCCAAACCACAGCACAAGTGTGAATCCACTTCACAAGGCATACATGTTTCCTTTGCCACTGGATGTTCTTATTGGACAAGCGTGTCAAGCCTGTAGCTCCAATATGATGAGCATGATTAGACCAGATGAACATAGTCACCTGGGTATGGCCATACACTTTCTCAATCATCTCATTTAGGGGGGCCCCTTTAGAACATCACACTCCTTAAACAAGGAGACGGCAATCCTATATCTATCACTAGTGTCCTAACCTGACTCATGATCATTATCCAAGATAGTCTATAACCATTATGTTTCAAATGATATTGAACTACCTCAAAACAATGACAATCATCATTTAGAAACACAAGTGATCTCAAGTCAGAGGACATGTGCCACTTGTTGCAAACAAGGATTATTCATATTGTGACAAGCAATTGAATATCCTAGTAGGGTCTGTCCAGTACATCCAATGTACCCATGAGTCTACATCTTATTCCATGCTCGAAGCATCCTATAAGATTAGAACACATATTAGTCTCAATCATATCAAGGTTGTCTCATGTTCACCAAGATATCTCGACTAAGGACATTACAGCATGTCAGCCTAGCTGAACAGCATTGAGACATTATTCAGAAGCACACTCATTGCAGCAGACAATGTAACATACTGAATAACAACCATTGCCTTTATAAACATAAGAGTTTATATACATGATACTGATAGAATCCCAAGGCCTCAAACATTAGCCTTAAGGGCATACCCCAACATAGACCTCACGACGCTCTGACCCATCAGAGCTTGCCGGACTTCACTGTCGAAGTCGGCCAGAGGTCGCCGGACTATCGCCGCCGATCGCCGGAACCAAAGGGGAGAGAAGGTCGCCGGACGATCACCGCTAATCGCCGGAACCGAGGGGAAGAGGGAGGTCGCTGGACATCACCGGATGTCACCGGAGACGCCAGAGGCGAGAGGAGGAAAGGCACGCAAAGGGAGGCGGGCCGCCCGCCTCGTTCACCTGGAGTTGCGACCGCACGGTCTACTGCTCCGATCGCTTGGAGCCGCGCCCTCACGTGCGTCCGCCCCGTCTCCTCTATCCTGCATGCCTAAGGAGCTCGGCCGCCGGCGTCCCACGCAGGGAACCCGCTGAACTACCTCCGGTCACTGACAGCACGCCAATCGAACTGCTCTCCAGCAGCCGAGAAGCGCCTCCGCGAAGCCACGTCATTGCGATGCCGCCTCACTGTGTGTCCGAGGTTGAGTTCGCATCGCCTGACGGAACTCGCGTCCCAGCCTCCAATCGAAGCCTAGCTTCGACTCCTCATCGTCGTTTCCTCTAGAAACGGCCGCCTCCTCTCCGTCGCTGCACCCATGCCAATGCTTCCCTTTTTCCACCCACCTCCTCTACACACGCGTGCTTCCGGAAGATGAACGTTCACCGCCCATAGCCGCCAGCCCGCTAGCGCCACGCGGCTGATGTCTCGCCGGCTGATGCAACCACCAGCTGCTGTCCACCACACGCCTGAAGACCCTTGCAGATGCCGACATCAGTGAACGCATTTGCTGCTCTCGATCGCACGCAAGTGGCACCCTAGCTTCGATTTGGGGCGATTTTGACCCGGTCAACGCCCTCTTTGACAGGTCAAAATCAAGCTCAAATCTTGGGCCTAACATCCTCCCCCGCCTGAGGTTGTCGCCGTCCTCGGTGACTTAAGGTAGCTCCTCAGCTCACCCTCGAACTGCCATAGTTCAGAAGCCTTGTGTTAGGTTGCTTCTCTATGGGGGATTCATTCCATTGGATGAGAAACTCCATACATTGGTTCCTCTTACTTTGCCCCAACACCTGGTGAGCTAAAATGTCACCAAACCTTTGGTCAAACTTCGTTCGCACCGTCGGTGGGGCTCGGTAAGACTATAAAACCAATAAGGATTATCCGAATCCTAGTGAACTTCCTCAAGTTCACATAGAATATAGGATGCATCTATATTCCCCATTGGAGTCTCAATCGGTATGCTATTGAGTCCACTCGACTCAGATCTCAAATTGACCATCATATATACAGATATGACCTTGATGAGCCTCTCTCACCGATATCTACGTGGTAAGTCAGAGAAGAACTAAGTCGCCCACGACGAATTCTTCATCTCGACATCGACGATTTGCATACCTTTGCATCCGTTGTACAGCCAACTCCAAGCTATCTCTAGCCTCTGGAAGTGAATCCCTTCGTTCCCGAGCTTTCCGTTGAGTCTTAGGGCACTTCCTCTAGGAATCCCTTTGCACCATATCAACGGGGTTTAGGGGCTGACTCCCTAACACTAACTTGAAGCTCAAATGAGGTGGGACTTGTGGATGACAACCTTTGCAAGGTGTTGTTGGTGTATATGCCCTTGGACCCGTTGTTGGTCCATCTTGTACTACTTGATATTGATATTAATATATCATTCTCGCATTGTCGTTATTATGCTGTGTTTACATATGCGATTATGTACATGGATAATAATGTCCCTGGAGACAGATTGTATCTGTGCTCAAACGGTGTGTCCTCGGTCGAGTACCTGAGTAGTTAAGGGACAGCTCTGGTACATGTGAGACTGGTATATGGGCTGGTTACGCACGGGGTGCTAACGCAGGCATATGGGTATATCAGTGGTGGATATACTAGACCGACCCGTTGTGAGGCTTTAACTTGGTGTCATGAGTTAAGCTCACATGTGACAGGAGATGCATTGATCCCTTGACTTGAGGTCATTCACTCTTCTATATGGTTAGGGGCATACTTTGATACAACCGCCTCGCCATAGCAGGGAGGTCATAATGGTTATCATTGGGAATGTCACGACCCATATGAGAAGATCAATGGACCGACATAGGATTTTCCCCTTCCTACGGGAAGCTTGATATCCACGGGGCCCCCCTATGGTTGCATGACTGAAAGTGTATGGCCATACCCAGGTGAAAGCCTGATTTAGTCATGACCATGTGATTGGGTGAAAATAAAGTTGTTACACACTTTGTCCAATCGGATATCAGTTCGGCAAAGAGACTGTAATGCATCGGTACCTTGTTGTGATGATGGGGATGTCGATGTTGATATTCATTCCGATGACTTGGGTAGCAGCGATGCACTGCTAGGTGTCAATCACTGCTTGTGATGACTCGGTTCATCACTGCCAACGTCTGAGGAACCTATAGGGTCGCACAACTTGAAACTCGGGTTCTCGTATTGATCGGGTAGCCTATTGTTTGAGTTATTGGATAACTCAGATTTGTTTGGGAGAATCCATCAGCACCACTGTGCTAGATGAGATGAAAGGAATCATTTGGAGCTAACTTGTTTTTGGGCCTAGTAGGCCAAATGGGCCCAATGGGCCATTTGGGCCAAATGGGCCCAATAGACCAAGTTGGGCTAATATGCCAAATGGGCTCAATAAGCCATTTGGGCCAATGGGCCAAATGGAATGGCGCAAGCTACTTGGAGTGAGCTTGGCACATTTCCTTCAGGGGGACAAATCCAAGTTGGACATCTTCTTAAGGTGAGAAGCTTGGAGCTTCTCACTTGGAGTGGGTGAATGTACTTGGGCGCATGGCACTTGGAGTGGGCGAAATGGGTTTTACCTCTTGAAGAGGTGTGTCTCTTCATGAATAGGTGCACCTATTCATGGGTATATAAACCCCCTTCCTCCCCCCTCGTCCCAATTCTTTAACTCTTGCCCCCTTGTCCCCCTTGTCGCCACTCCTGGAAAGAGGGAGAGGGATGTTCGCCCATTGCCTCTCCTCTTCCCTTTAGTGAGTTTGGAACTTTGGAAGTTCCTTGGCGCCCTCCCCTCCAAAGTTGGACTTTGGCTTCAGTTGATTCCGGTTCGGATCTTGGTGGAGTGCTTCAAGAGTTGGACTCCGACGAAGCTCCACCTCCTCTCCTTGGCATCTCCTTTGGAGTTGGCGCAAGTGATTGAGGAAGTCTCCCAAAGGCGTGGATCTTCTTCCCGAGGCTAGCACCGGGTGTCGAAGAAGAGGATTCGAGGTTCAGCTGTGTGCGAGACTGTAGAGGGCGCACATTTGGGCGCCTGCATCGCATCACTTAATTTTCATCAATGTATCATCTCCTACTCACCGTGTCGATCTCCTCGCAAGACTCGATCTTCTCGGTTTTTGGGACTGGCCTGTTTGGGGATTGCTTCCACTGTGCTTGTCTGTAAAATTTTAAAATCCCCAGGATTTCCCAACAGTGGTATTAGAGCCATCTTGCGAACTCAAACGGTGTTTTATGCTTTTATTGTATGCTCACATGCCATCTGAAATTTTTCAAAAATTTGCATATGCGCATGGATTTTTCTAATTAAGAAAAATTGTAAGTTTTTCGTTCCTAACATCTATTCGATCTCTTTGGTTTTTTTGCTTTCTTCACATGGTGGGTTAGACCCATATGCGAGAGAATTAATTTCTCCCCACGCATGTAGGATGGTCCTACTGTGTGGGACTTGTCGATGATTATGGGCATATGGTTGTCCTAATCTTGGCAGGTTAAGGATTGCAAGGGTAGACGGCAAGCGTGCTTGGAGCATGCTTGTGTCACTTGTGGACTCCTGAGAGAAACGAAAAGTCCTAGATATGCGAACAGATGTTGAGGTTGAAAGACATGGTTTCTAAGAAACTAAAACTGAAGTTTTATGTTTTCTTGAGCATATAGAAAAGCATGAGATGATTGTGCATCGTGTTGTGGTCATAGTCAAGCCCCTTGTATGCCTGTGATGTATTGTTGTGAGGCCTGCGTGCCGCCTTTTCTTTTTGTTTTGTAAACGCACAAAGAAGATTAAGGGCACATCCCTCCTAAAGATTACATCTTGGCGCATCAACCATGATGGCGCATCTTGCTTGGTCGCGCAAGTAAGGGCTTGGCCGAACCGTAGGGTTCGTGGGCTATCCCTCTTGGTACAAGCATGATGGCGCATCATGCATGGAGGAGCCATCAAGGTCTTGGCCGAACCTTAGGGTTTGCGTGCTATGCCTTGATGTGGAGGACCTTGAAGCCGCACTTGAAGATAAAGCTTGGTGGCGGCTAGGTTAGGTCTTGTTGGGGCTTGTCACCTAGGTCAAGCATGAACATCCTTTGGCATGTGATGGTTCATTGCGTTGATTAGGCTATGACCGCATCACTTGTTTACTGTTTTAATTTTTGCTAAAGCATGCCTGGATATGTTTTATCGTTTTGTTATCACTATAGGATTGCATGCCTGTAATGTTAGACAAAAAATAAAACTAAGAGGATGAGACCTCAAAAACCCTCAAAAATAATATCAAGTCTGTAGCCTTCTGACGCGTAGCCCTCGTCAAGCTATCGATCAGTGGTGTTGTGCACTGTTTCCCACCCTCGTGGGACACACCCACTTATCTTTAGAAGGTGTGTGGTGGCAATGGTTTCCCCAGTCCAATTAAAACACTAGGCATGCCTTCGCAAGGAAATTGTTGGCCCTGGGCATAACGGTCAGGTTTTTCATATGTGGTGGCCACATGATGGAACTCTAGAGGCAGCCTCGAGAGGTTAAGGTTTTGTGTTGTTCCAACCCTAGCTGGGCACAAAATGCTTGAACTATCTTGGGAAGGGAAATTGCCTGGGTGCAATCAGCCGGCGTGCCCACCTTAGGAAGAATGGGTCACTTTGTGCATCTCATCCCACCCTCGTGGGACGCGAAGCCTCATGTGGAATAAGGATCCCATCTCACTAGGAAATCTCGGATTTCCCGATTGACTTTGTGGGTTGTCAATTCGATTAAAATGGTAGGAGCCATAATCATTTAATGCAAGTCCAGATTAAATGATTCGAAGTAGTACTAATCCTACTTACTTGGTTGTTGTAGATCAATGGCTACGAACAATAGCAGATGGTCACTGCGATCTATCCTGAAAAGGACAAGTTGGTTGGATCCAACTTGATGGACTGGTATCAAAACTTGAGGATTGTCCTTAAGCTTGAGAGGAAGCTCTATATCCTTGAGCAGCCTATTCTAGAGCCACTTCCATGCTCGGCCTCAGCGGCTGAGAAGGATACTTTTGATAAGCATCAGGCTGATACTTTGGAGGTTGCTAATTTGATGCTAACCAACATGTCGCTTGAATTTAGAGGGCAATATGAATCTAAGAGTGCTTTTGAGATTATTTATAATCTAAGGCAGCTCTTCAATGAATTGGTTGAGCTCAACCCTCCCAAAGTAGTCATTCAGTGTGGTGAACCGAAAGGTTTAACCAAGGAACTGAAACTAAAGATGGAAAGGATCAGGAATAACATGTGCTATTCATGTGGAGGGCCACCTCACATGTTAAAGGACATGGTGCGACTTCAGAACGAGGAGAAGAGAAGCTGGGCTTCGTCTTCTAGCTCAGGTATTTATGTTACCGAAGTCAACCTTTCTACTTCTATATCATGGGTATTGGATACCGCATGTGGAGCTCATATTTGTACAAATATGCAGGGGCTCAAGAAAAGTAGATCGGTGTGGCCTGGAGAGATTGACCTACATGTTGGAAACGGAGCACAGGTTGCTGCTGTTGCCGTAGGATTTTTGACGCTCTCCCTGCCTATTGGACTTCAGTTGGAGTTAGATCATTGTTATTATGTACCTTCTCTTACCAAAAACATTGTATCTATTCCTTGCTTGGCAAGGAAAGGGTTTAAGTTAGAAATAAAAGAGGACTCTTGTTCTTTTTCATTTGCAAATGTGTTTTATGGGAAGGGTACCTTATGCAATGGATTGTATGTCTTGGACATGGATAACTCTATATGTAACATAAATCATAAAAATATCAAACTGAGTGGTTCAGTTGGTGCGTACCTTTGGCATTGTCGATTAGCCCATATAAACAAGAATCGCATTCAACAACTCCATGCAAATGGATTGTTAGATTCAACCTCCTTGGAGGAGTTTGATACTTGCGAGCCATGTTTATTAGGGAAGATGACAAAAGCGCCCTTCACCAAGATCGGTGAGAGGACAGGTGGTTTGTTGGATCTCATACATAGCAATGTGTGTGGGCCATTCAATAAGCAAGCCAGAGGAGGGTACAATTACTTCATCACATGTACTGATGACTTCAGTAGATACGGTTATGTCTATTTGATGAGACATAAGTCAGAATCCTTTGAGAAATTTAAGGAGTTCAGACATGAAGAAGAAACCAGCTTGGTAGATCTATTAAGGCTCCTCGATCAGATCGTGGTGGAGAGTACCTGACCTGTGAGTTCTTTGACTATCTTAGAGAGTGTGGGATTATATCCCAACTCACTCCTCCTGGAACACCTCAATGGAATGGTGTGTCTGAAAGGAGAAATCGAACTTTGTTGGACATGGTTCGATCTATGATGAGTCATGCAACTCTACCTCCCTTGTTTTTGGGTCATGCACTTGAGACAGCTTCTCTCATACTGGATAATGTTCTATCTAAGAGTGTCTCCAAGATTCCGTATGAGGTATGGAGTGGGAGATGACCGAATCTCTCTTTTATTAGAGTCTGGGGATGTGAGGCTTATGTCAAACGTCAGGATTCTAACAAGCTAGAACCCAGATCTGATAAATGCATGTTTGTGGGGTATCCTGAGGAAACTAAAGGATATTACTTCTATGTTCCCAGCGAGAACAAAGTTTTTGTTGCTCGAGATGCTGTCTTTCTAGAGAGAGAATTTCTCATGAAAGAAGTCAGTGGGAGGAAGTTTGACTTGGACGAGGTCCAAGTGCAACCACAAGACACAGCAGATGAGATGGAACCTGAGCCACCTACACCGGTTGCTGGGTAACTAGAGGCTCAGACACAGGCCCTACATAGGTCTGGGAGGATTCGTCGTGCACCTGAGAGGTACGGGTCGCTGCCGACCCAACACAACGGGATCTTCATCATTGATGATGAACCCAAGACCTATGATGAGGCGGTCGCTGGATCGGACTCTGAGAAATGGCTTAAGGCCATGAGATCCGAGATGGATTCCATGTCGGCTAACCAAGTCTGGGATTTGGTTGAGCTACCTGATGGGGTAAAACCTATAGGGTGTAAATGGGTCTTCAAGAGGAAGACTGACATGGATGGCAACTATGTTGCCTATAAGGGTAGACTTGTGGCTAAAGGATTCAGACAAGTTCACGGCGTGGACTATGATGAAACCTTCTCACCAGTTGCCATGTTTAAATCCATTCGAATCCTACTTGCTATAGCTGCATATCACGATTATGAGATATGACAAATGGATGTAAAGACAGCGTTCCTTAACGGGAAGCTGACAGAGGATGTGTTTATGACACAACCTGATGATTTCATCCATCATGCAGAGGCCAATAAGGTCTGCAGGCTAAAAAGATTCATTTATGGATTAAAGCAAGCCTCTCGAAGTTGGAATCTTTGATTTGATGAAGCAGTAAGAGATTACGGCTTTATCAAGAGCGAAGATGACGTCTGTGTATACAGAAAATTCAGTGGGAGCTTGGTGACATTTCTAGTCTTGTTTGTCGACGACATACTACTCATCGGAAACGACATCCCTAGTCTTCAAGCTGTGAAGACATGGTTGGGGAAGTGTTTTGAGATGAAAGACATAGGGGAGGCCGCCTATATCCTAGGCATGAGGATCTACCGGGATAGATCCAAGAAGCTCCTGGCCCTTAGTCAGAGTACTTACATTAATAAGGTCCTGGAGAGGTTCAGCTTAGAGCAATCTAAGAAAGGATACCTTCTAGTGAGACATGGTCTTATTCTCTCCAAGAGCCAGTGTCCCGTCACACAGGCTGAGAGGGACGACATGAGTCGAGTACCCTACGCTTCGGTAGTAGGTTCGATCATGTATGCAATGTTGTATACTAGACTAGACGTGGCTTATGCTGTGAGCATAACTAGCCGATACCAATCCAATCCAGGTCTGCAGCACTGGGTGGCTGTAAAGAACATTCTATGTTTCTGAGAAGAACTAAAGAATGGTTCTTGGTCTATGGGGGACAGGAAGAGCTCAATGTTCAGGGCTACACTGAGGCATCGTTCCAGTCTGACCCTAATGACTTCAGATCGCAGACAGGCTATGTGTTCAGATTGAGTGGAGGTGCTATGAGCTGAGAGAGTTCTAAGCAATCCATTGTAACTGATTCTACGACCGAGGCTGAGTATGTCGTTGCTTCTGAGGCAGCCAAAGAAGCCGTTTGGATTCGAAAGTTCATTTCTGAACTTCAGGTGGTTCCAACTGCTGTGGATCCGATTGAGCTCTATTGTGACAACAATAAAGCGATGACACGGGCAAAGGAACCACGGTCTCATCAAAAATCCAAACACATTCTCAGTAGATTTCACCTGATCTAGGAGATCATTGATAGAGGTGATGTCAGGATAAGCAGAGTTGACACAGACAATAATATGGTAGACCCACTGACCAAGGCTTTGGCGCAGCAGAAGCGTGATGGTCATGTGAGGGACATAGGGTTGAGATTTCTCAACAACTAAGTCTAAGTGCAAGTGGGAGATTGTTGGTGTATATGCCCTTGGACCCATTGTTGGTCCATCTTGTACTACTTGATATTGATATTAATATATCATTCTGGCATTGTCGTTATTATGCTGTGTTTACATTTGTGATTATGTACATAGATAATAATGTCCCTGGAGACAGATTGTATCTATGCTCAAATGGTGTGTCCCCGGTCGAGTACCTGAGTGGATAAGGGACAGCTCTTGTACATGTGAGACTGGTATATGGGCTGGTTACGCACGGGGGGCTAACACAGGCATATGAGTATATCAGTGGTGGATATACTGGACCGACCCACTGTGAGGCTTTAACTTGGTGTCATGAGTTAAGCTCACATGTGACAGGAGATGCATTGATCCCTTGACTTGAGGTCATTGACTCTTCTATATGATTAGGGGCATACTTTGATACAACCTAACGCCTCGCCGTAGTAGGGAGGTCATAACGGTTGTCATTGGGTATGTCACGACTCATATGAGAAGATCAATGGACAGACATAGGATTTGCCCCTTCCTACGGGAAGCTTGATATCCACGGGGCCCCCTATGGTTGCATGACTGAAAGTGAATGGCCATGCCCAGGTGAAAGCCTGATTTAGTCATGACCATGTGATTGGGTGAAAATAAAGTGGTGACACACTTTGTCCAATCGGATATCAGTTCGGCAAAGAGACTGTAATGCATCGGTACCTTGTTGCGATGATGGGTATGTCGATGTTGATATTCATTCCGATGACTTGGGTAGCAGCGATGCACTGCTAGGTGCCAATCACTACTTGTGATGACTCAGTTCATCACTGCCAACGTCTGAGGAACCTATAGGGTCGCACAACTTGAAACTTGGGTTCTCGTATTGATCGGGTAGCCTATTGATTGAGTTATTGGATAACTCAGATCTATTTGGGAGAATCCATCAGCACCACTGTGCTAGATGAGATGAAAGGAATCATTTCGAGCTAACTTATTTTTTGGCCTAGTAGGCCGAATGGGCCCAATGGGCCATTTAGGCCAAATGAGGCCAATAGACCAAGTTGGGCTAATAGGCCAAATGGGCTCAATAAGCCATTTGGGCCAATGGGCCAAATGGGCTCAATAAGCCATTTGGGCCAATGGGCCAAATGGAATGGTGCAAGCTACTTGGAGTGAGCTTGACGCATTTCCTTGAGGTGGACAAATCCAAGTTGGACATCTTCTTAAGGTGAGAAGCTTGGAGCTTCTCACTTGGAGTGGGTGAATGTACTTGGGTGCATGGCACTTGGAGTGGGTGAAATGGGTTTTACCTCTTGAAGAGGTGTGTCTCTTCATGAAGAGGTGTGCCTCATCACTAGTGAAGAGGTGCACCTATTCATGGGTATATAAGCCCCCTTCCTCCCCCCTCGTCGCAATTCTTGAACTCTTGCCCCCTTATCCCCCTTGTCGCCACTCCTGGAAAGAGGGAGAGGGATGTTCGCCCATTGCCTCTCCTCTTCCCTTTAGTGAGTTCGGAACTTTGGAAGTTCCTTGGCGCCTCCTCTCCAAAGTTGGACTTTGGCTTCGGTTGATTCCGGTTCGGATCTTTGTGAAGTGCTTCAAGAGTTGGACTCTGACGAAGCTCCACGTCCTCTCCTTGGCATCTCCTCTGGAGTTGGCGCAAGTGATTGAGGAAGTCTCTCAAAGGCATGGATCTTCTTCCCGAGGCTAGCACTGGGCGTGGAAGAAGAGGATTCGAGGTTCGGCTGTGTGCAAGACTGCAGAGGGTGCACATTTGGGTGCTTGCATCGCATCACTTAATTTGCATCAAGGTATCATCTCCTACTCACCGTGTCGATCTCCTCGCAAGACTCGATCTTTTGGGTTTTTGGGACTGGCCTGTTTTGGGGATTGCTTCCGCTGTGCTTGTCTGTAAAATTTTAAAATCCCCGGGGTTTGCCAACAGGTGTAGGCATTCCAAGCCACATCGATCCACTTCACTCAGTCATCCTGACTAGCGATCACAAAGTGATGGGGGAATTCTTCCACAAGAGCATTCACCCACTCAATTTGCCCATCCTCCTGAGAATGATTGGCTATGGAGAAACTTACCTTGGACAAATATTTATTGAACAACACGGTTCAAAAGTATCCAGTAAGAAGGGCATCCCCTATCGCTCATGATATCCACTGGGATGCCAAAGTGTTTCACCATATTTTGGAAGAATAGGCCTATAGCAACCCTTGCTATACACTACTCAAGTGCTGGGATAAAGACTCCATCCATGGGGAATCTATCCACGACTACTAGCACTGAGCTTATCCCGTCAACTTTAGGGACGCACCAATAAAGTCCTAGACACCCTTGTCCAGGACGTCTCAGGAACAGGCAGTGGTTGTAACAACCCTACCCCTAGTCTCCAATCGATCTTACCTTCCTGGAAAATTTGGTAAGTGCGGACCTACATCCCCATGTTTGCGCACGCATTGGGCCAATAGCACGATTGTGCTAGCAGGACAACTATCCTCTCTTGTCCTGGATGCCTTGCCCAAATTCTGTCACGGAGCTCCCTCAGTAGCTCCCGGCGCAGTCCGCCCATCGATGGGACTAGTGTCCTATCGCCTCTGGCCATGATAATGTCAACTGGACCCAGATAGTAGTGTCGGATTATGTCCGATATAATCTGCTGAACTTAGCTTTTGATTCTCTCTATAAAAAACTGAGGCTGTCTTTATTCTACTTAGCAGATTCCCTTTTCACATTGGATAAGGTACATCACATAAGGGCATTTAGTCTACTGAGCTCATAATGAAACATGTTGCCTTTACCTGATTTATGTTCCCTTTGGAACTGGAATTCACCCAAGAATTCCGGCCAACATGCTTATTTTGCCGACAACTTCTTTTATGTGGTGTAATGTTGTCGGTCTTCATAACCTCAAGAAGGTTCTCCGCGTCCGGAGATAGTGGACTCCCACCACCTTTTCCTTCTTGTGGCCAAATACCATCGCTCAGTCCTGTTAGCTTTCAACGCTCAAAAGCTAAAGGATGCTCATACAATAAAAGTATACCACTGATAGCTTGGTCCAAAGCATCAGTGTGAAACTCGAAAGGCATACTGAAGTCGAGTAACTTCAGGATCGGTTCAAAGGCAATATGGACCCTCACTATCGGAAGGCCAACTGATACCGATCAAGCCACTCCCATTTCGAGTTCCGTTTCAGCAGATCACTGAGGGTAAGGCTTTTCTTGAATAGCCTTCGATGAACCTTCGATAGAAGTTCACCACACCGAGAAAACTCCCTACTCGGTTTGATTTGAGGGGGGCGCACCATTCCGCAATGGTTTGGACCTTTGCCTTGTCCATGCGCTCTTGTCTGTGGTCCATCCCAAGACCAAAGAAAGAAATCTCATCCACCACAAATGAGAATTTCTCAAATCCAAATAGAGTTGGTTTTTCCCTCAACACCAGCCTTAAATGGCTTAGGTGTTCCTCAACGCTTGAGGAGAGAACCACGATATCGTCCATATAATCAACTATGTAGTCATCTAAGACAAGGGGCCAACACTTGTTCATCAGAGGGGGCTTTAGTAGTTCAAAGGGCATCACTTTGAACTCCAGAACTTATATCGGGTTATCCATATGGTTTTCTTATTTGTTGCCCTTGGCGAAACGAATTTGCAAATGACCTACCTTTAGGTCCAGTTTAGAGAAAACTAATGCTTTCCCTAGTCGATCTCTCAGATCAGGGATAAGCAGTAAAAGATAACAGTCCCTCACCATTATCTTATCCAAGGTTCGATAGCCAACCCAAAACCTTAGTGACCCATCCTCCTTCTTTTAGAAGAGGGCCGGGGCTCTATAAGGCAATACCGTAGGCCGAATGAACCCGGCTTCTAGCAATCCACTCAATTGCTAACGAAGCTCGGCCAACTCCATTGGAGAAATACGGTATGAAACCTTAGATGTAGGAGTAGATCCCGCCACAAGCTCAATCTTGTGATGATTCTTCTCCTTAGGGGAAAGGAGTTTGGGAAGTTCCGAGAATAACTCGTCGTAGAACTCTTCCAACAAACCCTTCACTATCAAGAGACCTCTCATTCAAAAGGAGAGTTTTTAACCCTTATCTCTCTATGGCAAAACCCTACCGCTAGGGTGTTGCTGATAATGGAAACCCGTCGTTTCCAGCATCACCTGGGCATAGTGCTCGATATAGACTCGTATGACCTGGTATGCCTTAGTCACTTTAGGGTGCCTCACGCAACCCACGACAAGTTCCACGAGTGGGAACTGATCCTAGATTTTTATTTTGAGCTCTCCCCATAAGAGCTCATATGTTAGATCAGATCCCAAAAAGGGCTGTGTGTGGCCTAAGTCCGCCACCACAGCTTAGCATCTCCGAAGAGACACGCGATACCAGAATATACCTGCTCCTCAGCAGGAACCTGGGTATTTTGGAAATAAAATTCCAATACCCTATAGGAAGTTCTCAACTTCCTCAGCACAGCAAACCCCTGAAAAGGGTGTTGGCTCGTGCACACGCCATCGCACGGCGGTCAAATGGCCACCCTCAGCCAAAGCTTGCGGCATAGCCGTGGCACACATTAGGAGGAGCACCTCCATCGTGCATCCCTGCAGTCCTGCTATCTGGCGCTCTACCAGAGTCTCCAACTGCGTCCTCCAAAATAGTGCTTGCTGCTAGTGTGCCCCCATGTTCGTTGAATGGTCCACTTGCCTTGTAGAGTACCACTACAACTACAATTACAACTTGGAACGTACAGAACCTGGGCTCTGATACCAGTCTGTCACGCCCAGAATTAGTGCTAAAATTTTTCTTTAAAATAAGCAGAGCCACGCAGGACTCCGAAAGGAAAAACCGTCCCACACAAGGGATAAAATAGCACAGGGCGCGATCGGCAGACGTGACCACTCACGTCTCAGCCTAACCCAACCAATAGCCAACACCGTACGCAGACGGTGGCGCATATGCGCGAACAAAAGACACCACGCAGGGTGTCAGAGCTGGGCCAATCACACACTGGCGACAAAACACCAATCTCAATACAGCACATAAACAGCACTAAAGCGACGGGGTTGCAACGCCGAGAAGTGGGGGAGAAGCCGTCTCGCTCGGACGAGTAAGGGTGTGTTAGGGAATACCGGGTGTAATTTAAAATTTTTGCAATCCCAGGACGCAGTGGAAGCATTACACCCGAAACATATTCCTTTTGCCCAAGGATCCATGCGAGGGAGAACACAAGGATGTGACAAGGATAATACCTCTATTGCTTGTTCGGTTCTTGAAGCCATGTTCGTAGACGATCAAGTGCTCGCCCTCTACAAGTATCCACGCGTCGACTCCGTGATCATTGCTCCCTTCCATGCTTGGTGCTAGCCTCGGGAAGAGAATAAAGCCTTAGGATTCCTTCACTTCTCTTGCGCCACCTCCAAGATGAAAGCGCCAAGAAGAGATGAGGAGGAAGATGATGCGCCAAGTGCTTCCTTCTTCTTCTTTGTATGCGCCACCTTCAAGCAAGGTGCGCCTATGGCCAAGGAACAGAGAGGGCTTGTGGCAAGGAGATGCCACCAAACACTAAGAGTCCTTGCGCCAAGAAGAGAGGGAGAAGAAGAAGAACTTGCGGCTATGGAAGAAGATTGCGCTCCTTGATGAAGAAGGAGAACTCCAAGCTCTCAAGTTGTCGCCACCTTAAGCCTCCACGCCTCCTTGTGTATGAGACCTCACGTCTTCAAGGAAGAGAACCCAAGAGGGGGCGACAAGGGGTCCTATAAATAGGACTAGAGGCGGTTTGGGCAAGGGCTAGGATCATTCCAAGTGTATGGCTAGGATGAGGTGTCTTGAGGCAAGGAAAGTCTCCAAGACTTTACCATAAACACCTCATTCAACCTATCCATAAATGTCCAAGCACTATATCAGCCCAAGACATGCCTCAAATGCATTCTTAGCATCAAAAGAGAAGTGGCTAGGCACAACATGCAAGAGGAATTCGGCTAGGGTGGTGTCTTGGGAGAAACTAGGGTTTGAGGTAAGGTAAGTCTCCAAGACATTACCATATACCTCTTCCCTATATCCATATGCGCCCAGGAACTTCCCATAAAAGTTCTCAAGCCATATCAGCCCCAAGACTTGCCTTAGAGGCAAGTATTCCATCCAAGGAAGAGGGGCTAGGCGCCCTTTACTTCCATAATGAAGCAAAGGCGCCTCCCTCACCCCATTATGCCCCTAGGCGCCAATGGGGTGAGATTTCTCCCCATTATACCCTTTTAAGCCAATTCCCTCTTCATGACAACTAATTATTGGGCCTCATTGGATAATGAGATAGCCCAAACTTCATGGCATGGGTTGATTAAGCCATTGGATCTAATCCAATGCAACTCTAATCCAAATGTGACCAATTAAGGTCAATTTCGGGTCAACCTGCCAAAAATGAAGTTTGGCTCCAATAACTTTCTTCCAACTCATCAGGCCCATTGGCGCTGATGAAATCTTCCAAATTGATCCAAGTTTTCCAATAACTTGATCATAAGGCTTTTGATTAAAGCAATGTCAAGAGTCTATTGCATGTGACCCCGTAGGATCCATATGACGATGGCAATGATGTAAACATCATAAGTAGTGAGGGGTATCTAGCAACACATCACTACTACCCATGTCATAGGACTTAAGTCATTATGGCAACAACTCCTAACAAGCAACGAGGATTCCCATTGCATTATAGATCCCTTTGCCTAAACTTATATCCTGCCATTGGATTAGTCTCAAGTTTATCAATCCAATGCATTGGTCATGACTCAACAAGTGTGGCCACACATTCTTGTCATGCACCAATAAGGTGGGGTGCCCCCGAGTGGATATCATGCTTCCAATAAGGAAGGGGCAAATCCTACTATTGGTCATCCATGTCTCTACATGACTTATGACATGCCCAATGTCAGTCGTTTTGGTCTCCCAATTACGGAGAGACGTAAGACTGTATCAAAGCATACCCATCATCAAATCTAGACATGAATACCTCAAGTCTAAGGATCAATGCAAACCTCTTGCATGTGAGATTGACTTGTTGACTAGACAAGTCAATCCTCACAGTGGATCACTTCAGTGCATCCAATGCACCTGTATGCCTGCGTTACTGTACCCCGCACTTAACCAACCCATACACCAGTCTCACATGTACCAAAGCTGTCCCTTATCTGTTAAGGTACCTTGACTAGGGATAGCTTATGAGAATGGATCCAATCCAAACTCCTGGGACATTATTTATGCAACTCAATATATCAACGCAGGTAGAGAAGTCTGCATAATAACGACCATGCCTTTATAGAGAATAATAATTATATCAAAGTACATTTAAACAATGCCCAACCATGTCCAAACATTGGTCTGCAGGGCATAAACACCAACAAGGTGAACGCCGAAGAAGCAAGGGACCGCACGCGCCTAGACGCGGGGTCAAACGCGGAACGCGCACACACCACAACAGCAGAACAAGGCATCGCCGAAAAGCATGGTGACGCCGGAAAATAGAACAAACAACGAAAAACTGTAAATGCCTAAAAGAAAAGAGCCGGGAGGAGAAGAATACCTCTCGGTAGGAGTCGAACCCACCGGCTCCACCACTGCACAAAGGACCATCTGGCAAACTGATTTTAACTCCTCGACGCCGAACTGCCCACCCCACACCACCGGTCATCGCACGAAGTTCACCGGGAATCGCCGCCGATCACCGAAGTCCGTCCGAGCAGTTGATACGACTACATCGAGCCGTAGAGGGAAACGGGTTGGACTCATCGACGCCGAACCGCCCACGCCACACCACCAGTCGTCGGAGTCCGCCGGCGATCACCGCTAATCGCCGGAGCGGAGGGAGTAGACTTCACGACACTCTGACCCATCAGAGCTTGCCGGACTTCGCCGCCGAAGTCGGCCGGAGGTCTCCGCTGATCGCCGGAGGTCGCCGCCGATCGTCGGAGTCCGCCGATCGCCGGCGATCACCGCTGATCGCCGGAACTGAGGGGAAGAGGGAGGTTGCTGGACCTCACCGGACGTCACCGGAGACGCCAGAGGCGAGAGGAGGAAAGGCACGCGAAGGGAGGCGGGCCGCCCACCTCGTTCACCTGGAGTTGCGATCGCACGGTCGACCGCTCCGATCGCTTGGAGCCGCGCCCTCACGCGCGTCCGCCCCGTCTCCTCTATCCTGCTCGCCTGAGGAGCTTGGCCGCCAGCGTCCCACGCGGGGAACCTGCCGGACTACCTCCGGTCGCCGTCAGCATGCCAATCGAAATGCTCTCCAGCAGCCAAGAGGCGCCTCCGCGAAGCCACGTCGTCGCGACGCCGCCTCACTGCGTGTCCGAGGTTGAGTTCGCTTCGCCTGACGGAACTCACGTCCCAGCCTCCAATCAAAGCCTAGCTTTGGCTCCTTGTCGCCGTTTCCTCTGGAAACGGCCGCCTCCTCTCCGCCGCTGCACCCACGTCAGCGCTTCCCTTTTTCCGCCCCCCTCCTCTGCATGCCCGCGCGTGCTTCCGGAAGATGAACGTTCACCGCCCGTCGCCGACAGCCCGCTAGCGCGCGGCTGATGTCTCGCCGGCCGACGCCGCCACCAGCTGCTGTCCACCACGCGGCTGAAGACCCTTGCAGATGCCGACATCAGCAAACTCATTTGCTGCTCTCTATTGCACGCAAGTGGCGCCCTAGCTTCGATTTGGGGTGATTTTGACCTAGTCAACGCCCTCTTTGACCGGTCAAAATCAAGCCCAAATCTTGGGCCTAACACCTATTATATTTGGAAAACCTTTTTTAGCCACAGCAGAGGCACATACGAATTTAAGAGAAGGAAAATTACATTTAGATTATGACAAAAATTTTAATCCTAAAATATTATCTTCTCCATCTAGCTGGCAAGCACCTTTCCGACGAAGTCCTCTCTGGCAAAAACTTTTCCGACAACTTCATCCACCATCTGTTCTAGTTCTTACCGATGAGTTCTCCCCGACGAAGCTCGTCCACCTCTGTTTCCGGCAAGCAGCCTCTATTCTCTAACTCTGATTTCGGCTGATATTCTTCTCCAGCCGACTTCAGCAAGCAGCTTCACCTGGAATTATTGCCAACAACAAATTCAAGCTGAAGCTTATCTCTTGTCCATCAAACAAATTTCAGCCAGGTAAAGGTATACAACACTCTTGGTTTAAGTTCATTTGTCATCAAAGTTTGCATATCAAAATCTTCAGCTAGAAGTGCATCTACGAAATCAGATTTAACAAGTACAAACAACAGCATAGACTTTTTACCATGTCTGAGAGAGAATTCGTCAACACAAGATACGCTAATTTAGAGAAATAATAATTTAGACACCCTGCGCACACTCATATTGGCCGAGGATGTGCAGTCGATGTTTGATCGAATTGGGATGACTAAAGTGATAGAGCACCCAGCTTGAGAGCAACCAGCGGCACATGCTATTATAAATGACCGACACTCTGGTCGATTGGATAGAATAGAAAGATATATACACAAAAAGCTTACTGACTCAAGATAAAAAGGAGGACGATTGAGAGCAGCATGGGCTGTACGACAGTGATATACGTTATGAGTATCTACTACTACCCTTGCTCTCATTATCTTTTTACGAATTATTTCGATATAGTTGTAAAAATTTTTGTCATATCGTCGATCATGAAATTTCAAATATTAAAAAATGTAAATGGAGTTGTAAATAATTTTTATTTATTTATGCATTTTGTTTTTTATAAAAAAAATAAATGATTGTATATATTAATTCAATCCCTGCTAAAATAATGTAAAATTCTAAGTCAGTGGATTATTACAACATTATATGTGACTAAATGTAATAGAGTTGTAAGTTAAATTTTGAAGTGGATGTATGAATGAATTTTGGATACTTTGTTTATGTGAAAAGATCTTTTATATTTTGACTTTGTTTTTGAAAAATGATGTATGAAATAATTTTGATTACT
Source organism: Costus lasius (assembly GCA_027563935.2). Lineage (NCBI taxonomy): Eukaryota > Viridiplantae > Streptophyta > Magnoliopsida > Zingiberales > Costaceae > Costus > Costus lasius. The sequence continues at coordinate 86,682,263 of CM050450.1, read as the reverse complement.
TATATATAAAAAGTTTTTGAATGGAGAAAGAATTATTGAGTATTTTTTCTAGTGTAACTAATATTTTAATCTAAAATGATATATAATTGGATGAATGTTTTGAAATATGGATTTTATTGCGTTTGATTTTTCATTTGATTTTATTGAAAAGTGAGAATGGTATATAGTGAAATCAAGTGATGGAAAAGTTTTGAACATATATGGGGATTGCTCCAACTCTGCTGTCTTTAAGCATAATAATTATGAGTTTGATTGCACAGTATATTTTAAATCTATTTTCAATCAAGTAATCAAGGGCATTCATTACAAATGTTTGACTTTCGTGTACAATGATTGATAACGATTTAAAAACTATTATCTTAGATGACCCTTCAAAAATAAAAAAATATATACATATAATAATATAAAAGAATGAAAGAGTTGTAGATCAAATATAAAACTACATTGACTATAAGGCACCAAAGCTATGAGTTTGTTTAGTGTATTTTAGGCCAAGTCATTAATAAACATAACAAGGGATAATGACGGTCTAATAACTAAACTGCTCTAAATATCTCCTATTGATTAAAAACTAAATAGTGATCTCTGAAATCATAAAGTGATATATGAACTAGAAGATTAATCATGAAAGACAAACAAAAATAAGAATTTAGTTGATAAATTGAAATTTGAAATCATAAGCATGGATGATTTGGATTTTAGTTGCCTTGGACTTTATCTTAAAATTTTTATCCCTAATAATTCTTCCTTACTTCATAAGTATGAGAAAACTATCGCATGCATCATGGATTGAAAAATTATTCAATTTACAAATAGTGGCAATAATAGAAACTTAATATTCTTTATTCTTAAAATTTCTATTTACTTGAGGACAACTAAAAGTTTAAGTCATTGGTATTTGATCACATAAATTTTTATAGTATTTTTTATGCATAATTATTGTGACTTTGTGTTATATTTTTCTCTATTTGCATTGAAATTTATATTAAATTATTTGATATTACAAAAAAAAAATCTGCATCTCTCTATTTTTATGAATTTTTAGGTAAAAGGCTCAAATTCAATCAAAAATGAAAAGATTTTATCATAATGAAGTTTAAAGCATAAAAAGGGACCTTCACTAGAAATTTAGAGTCTAAAGCTGAACAAAAAATATCATTATTGATTATAATCATAGGCAGAGATTCCACGACTATCATGGTTTTCACAAAAATTAAAGATAAAATAATATTTCGCAATGAGAGATGATGTCACCCCACAAATTTCAAAGCATTCCGAGTTGATTGACAATCACGGCCAATGATTCTATTTGATGCAGACTGAGTTTGGCGGACAACCAATGCTCGATTCTTCCCCAATTTCTCCTCCACCAGGCTATGAAATAAGCTCAAAGCTTAGGTCTTTGGTAGGGCACACATCGAGAAAAATTCCACCAATTTAAAGCCACTCTTGTCACTTCCTTTTGTTGAATCAAAGCTGAGAAGGTGTCGACGCTGACATAACTCATGTTTCATCTTCCAAAGATTGTAGCCGAAAGGATACGAGAATTTGGATTGTTAAACTCATCTAGGAGGGAGATATGAGAGTGCAAAAGGAGTTCTAGCTTCAATTCTCATTGAAATCCATTGAGGGTTGAGAGATATTTGAGTCAAATAGCATGCACTTCGCGTAGAAAAATGTAGCTATCACAGATACAATCACTATCGTGATTGTTGTTGTGACTAGGTGAGAGAAAGTTTAGATCACAACAATTTTTATTCAGGGAGTTGCCACTCTGTTATTTTTGGCATTTCTGAATTGATTATAATATTTTTATTCATGTTTAATATGGATTACAAGATGGTTGTTGTAGCTTATATTTCGGAATATGGGGTGTAACCCTTTAATTTTTACTTTTATAATTCAAATCTATGCATGATTGTTGATTTATTTGGGTTTGTTAAAGTTGATTGTAGATAATACTTATTGCTTTTAATTAATTGTATCTACATTATTGCATGTTATGGGGGGTTATGACAAAGACTAAAAGGTGACTCGTAACCCTATAACTCACTAGTTATACATATAAGGAATAGACTATAAAAGTAGCTAGATTATAGACTTTAATTAGAGGAACTTAATTTACATGTAATAATATGAACTTTTAATTAAATTGCTATGAAAACTAGGACAAGGACTAAAAGGTAATTTCTAATTTTGGAACCCTATAATTAACCTTATAACAGATAGACTACGAATGTAGCTAGGTTATATTAGGGATAAAATATTCTACAACTGTGCTTAATAAAGTTAATTAGGATTGATAATCAAATTCATAGATGATTATTGAACTAATTAAACATTAGGATGGGCTAATGATAGGAGACATTTATAAATTTTCTTTTAACAACCCTAAATAATTTAACACATATAGATATGATTTTACTTTAGAAAAATTATTATGGTGAAACCCCATACTCGAACTTCCTTGATATTTGACTCTTTACTTTAGTTGCTCTCAATTCACTGCTTCCATATAACTCAATTTGCCTCGATTACACAAACACGATCAAATTGGTACTTAATTTTAAAATCCCTACGGGATTAATATTTTTTATTACTTCGACACATCTATGCACTTACGAAATGTGTGTTTAAGTTTTTAGCATCCTTGTCAGGGCGTATCAAGTCCCTATTGCCATTGGTGTGAACGTGTGGTTTTAGAGGCGAAATCAAGCAAGTTGCTCATGGCATGGATCCAAGGCGACAATAGGCAAGCTTGAAGGGGTCGGTCATTGAGAGGTGCTTGGCAATTCAGTAGTAATAGGGCATGGTGGCTTCTCCTTCAATGATCCTCCTCTTTGGTTACAAGATCAGTTCATGACTTGCCAAAAGCAGAGAGGAGAAGGATCGACATCTTGTGGCGGGGGGAAGAGCTGTCTTCTCTAGCGCCAAAGGCTAGACATGCGAGTGGGATGAACCTTTTGATGACTGAAAGAGTCATAGTAAATTTTATATACTTATGTTATCTTTTTGAGTCACTTTTGTACATTTTTGCTTATTATTTGATTCAAATTGGTTATTTGGTTTGAAATCTACATATTCTTTTTTTTAAAATTTTTTAGGTTAAAAATGTATAAATTAATAGATATCCAAGCCAATTAGACCAAGATATGAAGGGCCGGTTTGGGGTTGCTGCCCGCACTACTTTTGTTAGGGCGGGCAGCAGAAGTTGGTGTAATCCATTGGTTTGGTGCTGCTTCTGTGCCTGGTGCCAACGGAATCCTGCTGCCGCTGGGAAGCTGGGGAAAGCCTGCTTCTCTAGGAAAGTAGCGTACTGCTTCTCGGGCTTTCCGAAAAAAAAAAATCATTCCATTCGCTCGACCTTCCGCCGGCACCTCTAGCCAGCCATCCGCCGCCTCCCTCCGCGACCTGTAGCCGACGCCTCTGGCTAGCCATCTGCCGCCTCCCTCCTCGGCCGACGAGCTCCTGGTCCGATGAGGCGAGCACCGACTTCCGCAGAGCTCGCATCGCATGTCCGCCTCCTCTCCCTCGCTCGCGACCAGCATCCAATGTCTGCCTCCTCCCTCTAGCTCGTGACCCATAGCCGGTGCCTCCAGCTAGCTGTCCGCCGCCTCCCCCTTGGCCGGCGATCTCTTGGTCCTACGATGCGAGCACCGGCGACACGCTGCGCATTCGACTTCGAGCGAAGCGTAGCGCGGAGTTAAAATAATTTATTTAACTAATCATTTTTAATTGACTAATTATTTATTTATTTAACTAATTATTTATTTATTTACCTGATTAGTTTTTTAACTAATTATTTATTTATTTAACTAATTATTTAGCTATTTATTTGATTAATTAGTTTTTTAACTAATTATTTTATTTAACTAAATATTTATTTATTTAGCTGCTTAATATTATAGCACAACAATTTATTCTACTTACCAACACAATTATTGAACCAAACAGTTAGATACTTCCCCAGCCAGCAGAAGCTAAAAACAAACTTCCCCCGCTAGCAAAAGCAAAAAATAGAAGTAACCCCAAACTGGGCCGAAGTTGAAGAGGATCCAAAGCTGCAACGACCAACAAAAATTCAAAATCAGATAATAGGACCGAGATCACAAGGGTGTGATCATTTACACTATAGTCATCACAACCCTGTGATTATAAAAACTATGCAAAAAAGCAAATTCAACCAATTCTTTTGCCTCTTTCAGCTAATCCAAAAATCCAAGTTTAAATTAGCAAATTTCTCAGTCAATCAACAAAATCCAAGGTAGGGGAAGGATTATAAGAAGGAGGAGAGGACGATTTTAGGGACATACACGAGGTGAATTTTGAAGGAGAAATCGAAAGTGGTGGCTGCTAGGTTTGGGAGTTCATTGAGAGGCTTCTCGAGGACCTTCGACCACCAAAATTACAAGGAAGTTGCGCCCAAGAGAGGAGAGGATACTCATTGTTTCAGAACAAATGGAGATCAGGATAGGGAGAAACTAGCGTCATCAGCATGCAGATTCTGAAAAGAGTTGAGGTTGTGAAGTAGAGTTCTAGCTTACAATCATAGGGTTGTGATTAGTTGTATTGCAACCATCACATCCTTGTGACGATAGTAAAGTTGAACTAAAATTTTTATTTTATTTCTTATTCACATCCTTGATCTATAAAAACTTGTTCTTACAGGCTTTTGTTGTGAATTCATGTCTCTCATAGCATAAATTCTTTTTCTTAGGACTAAGGGGGCAGCCATATGGTTATTTGATGATTTAAACTTTTATGATTAATCTTGTCTTTTGATTGAGTAAATGTTAATTCAATTAAAGTGAGTTATTGCACTTGTAATCATTTAAATTTAGATTATTGCATATCTTAGAAACTGTAACAAGGACTGAGAGGTGACTTATAATTGCAGAACTCTTTAATTTGGCCTGTAAAATTAGACTACGAGAGCAGCTAAGTTATAGTAACCAAATTATTGAAGTTAATCCTACATGTAATAATTCTAATTTATATGATTGCAGTATTTCAGATAAAATAGTTTCACTAAGAAGTGAATTATATTGTTAAAAAACCTTCAATTGAACCTGTGAATTGAGCTATAAGAGTATCTTGACATCACTTAACCTATGAATTAAGCCACAAGAGTAAGTCTTGATTTGTCAGGAACTAACATAAATTACCTTAGAACTTAAAATTTGAACAACAAGTCATGAGAGTGAAGGTTGCATTAGTAAAGAGTTAGACATTCGAGAAGAGTCAACTCTAACCATAGGGTAATTTCCTTCAGCAAAACTTAACAAATGACATATAAAATTATTATATATTTATTATCAAATATCATAGTTGTGAAACCTTGTTCCGAATTTTGCTTATCAAATTTTCTTAAACAATTGTCTGATTTTGATTTCTAAAAACTATTTCAAAAACTCAATTTGCTTAGCTAGTAAGAAGATAATTTATTAGCACTTAACACATAGGTCCTTATGAGTTCGATATCTTTTATTACTTTGAAGTATCTATGCACTTGCAGACACATCACCTTTTTGTCTCTAGTTCCATGCACATAGGGCTTCCACTAGGTCATCATCAAGCTCGCTTCCAGTGGATCTTGGCTAAGGCTCACGAGCAGTGGCGAATCTAGGCTAGGGCTCATGTCGGTAGTTGATCTATCTTAGATGAGAGAAGCCGATAAAGTAGAGGAGCTAGTGCATTTGGTTCTCTGGCTCAAATTCAGGCTTGCATCTTCCCTCAGTAATAGCGACGATCTCTAGCGGCAATGGTGTTGGTGTTTATGCCCTAGGACTAGTTATTGGTCTGATATATGTGTACTGCATATAGATGTGATATATGTGATATATGTCATATCCTAGCATTGTTGTTGTTATGCGTTTGGTACATCTGCGTTGAACGTATGTTTACATAACAATGTCCCTATGAGATAGAGTTTATCTAGTTTCGTTGATAAGCTCCTTATCAAGAACCATAGTGGATAAAGGATAGCTATGGTGCAGGTGAGACTAGTTTATGCACTGGTTAGCATGGGTTGCTTGTTAGGAAACCTCGGGGACATTTTACATTTTCAGAGCCATAGACATACATATTACGCAGCGGAAGAATGTCCCCAAAACAGGCCGGTCCCAAAAACCCAGTGAAGATCGCAAGCAAGGGAGTCGACACGATGAGTTAGTAAATACCTTAGGAGCAATGTGGAGCAATGCCGATGTAGGCGTCCAAGTGTGCGCCCTCTGCAGTCTCGCACACACGGATCTCTTGAGTTCTCTTCTTCCACGCCCGGTGCTAGCCTCGGGAAGAAGATCCAAGCCTTAGGAAGATGTTTTACTTCTCTTGCGCCACCTAGAGAAAAGATGCGCCAAGTGAAGAGGGAAAACTACCCAAGCCACCAAGCCCTAGATCTCTTTGCGCCAAGAGGAAAGGAGGAAGAGGCTTGCGGTTATGGAAGATGCGCCCTTGCTCCAAGCACTCGCCCCTCTCCTTGTGTTCACGCCTTCAAGGATTGATTACCCGCAAGAGGGGGCGACTAGGGTCACATTTATAGGGCAAGAGGCGGTTAGGGTAATGGCTAGGATCATGACAAGTGTAGGGCTAGGATGAGGAGGTTTGAGCCAAGGAAAGTCTCCAAGACATTTCCATAATTCTCATTCAACCTTTCCTTTTATTCCCACGCCTTTCCTTATGCGCCAAGGCCTTGCCTTGCGCCTCAAGCAATGCCATAGAGGCATTCATTCCATCCTAGCAAGAGAGGGGAGGCGCCCTTTACTTCCATAATGAAGCAAAGGCGCCAACATGACCCCATTATGCCCCTAGGCGCCTAATGGTTCATGTTTCTCCCCATTATACCCTTTTAGCCTCTCATCTCTTCATGAGAACTTGTCATTGGGCCTCATTGGATAATGAGCTAGCCCCAACTTCATTACATGGGTTGATTAAACACTTGGATCCAATCCAATGCAACCCTAATCCAAATGTGACCAACCATGGTCAAATACGGGTCAACCTGCCAAAAATGAAGTTTGGCTCCAATAACATTCTTCCATCTCATCAAGCCCATTGGCACTGATGAAATCTCCCAATTAGATCCGAGTTATCCAATAACTCGATCATAAGGCTTCCCGATCAATACGAGAACTCAAGTATCAAGGTGTGCGACCCTGTAGGTTCCTCTGACGCTGGCAGTGCTGACCAGAGGTCATCACAAGCAGTGAGTGGCACCTAGCAGTGCATCACTGCTACCCAGGTCGTTGGAATGGATATTGACATCGACATCCCCATCATCGCAACTAGGTACAGATGCATTACAGTCTCTTTGCCGTACTGATATCCGATTGGACAAGTATGTCACCACTTGTTTTCATCCAATCACATGGCTATGACTAAAACAGGTTCTCACCTGGGTATGGCCATACACTCTCAGTCATAGAACCATAAAGGAGCTCCATGGATATCATACTTCCTTAGAGAAGAGGCAAATCCTATGTCTGTCCATTGATCTTCTCATATGGGTTGTGACATGCTCAATAACAACCGTTATGACCTCCCAGCTACGGCAAGTGTTAGGTTGTATCAAAGCAAGTCCCTAACCATATAGAATGATCAATGACCTCAAGTCAAGGGATCAATGCATCTCCTGTCACTTATGAGGATAACTCATGACACCAAGTCATAGCCTCATAGCGGGTCTATCCAGTATATCCTCCAATGATATACCCATGTGTCTGCGTTAGCACCACGTGCCTAACCAGCCCACATACCAGTCTCTCAAGTACCAGAGCTGTCCCATATCCACTCAGGTACATCGACTGGGGATAATTATTTGAGCACAGATCCAATCTATCTCTAGGAACATTATCATGTAAGTACACAATCGCAGGTGTAGTCAAACAATGATAACGACAATGCCAGAATGATATATAAATATCAATGTCAAGTAGTACATAAGTTGACCAAAACTAGGTCCTAGGGCATATACACTAACAATCTCCCACTTGCACTAAGACCTAGAAGTTGAGGAATCTCAACCCCATATCTCTAGCGTGACCATCATGCTTCTGCTGCGCCAAAGCCTTGGTCAATGGGTCTGCCAGATTGTTCTCTGTGTCTACTCTGCTAATCTTGACATCACCTCTATCAATGATCTCTCTAATCAGGTGAAATCTTCTGAGTATGTGCTTGGATCTTTGATGAGACCGTGGTTCCTTGGCTTGTGCAATTGCTCCATTGTTGTCACAGTAGAGTTCAATGGGATCCATTGCACTAGGTACCACTTGAAGATCACATAAGAACTTCCTTATCCAAACAGCTTCCTTGGCTGCCTCAGAAGCAGCCACATACTCAGCTTCGATTGTAGAATCTGCTATGGTGGATTGCTTGAAGCTCTTCCAACATACAGCGCCTCCATTTATCTTGAACACATAGCCGGCCTGCGATCTAAAGTCGTCAGGGTCAGACTGGAACGATGCGTTAGTATAGCCCTGCATACTGAGCTCTTCCTGTCCCCCATAGACCAAGAACAAATCCTTAGTTCTTCTCAGATACTTTAGGATGTTCTTTACAGCCACCCAGTGCTGTATACCTGGATTGGATTGGTATCGGCTGGTTATGCTTACAGCATATGCTACATCTGGTCTAGTACATAACATTGCATACATGATCGATCCTTCTGCCGAAGCATAAGGAATTCGACTCATGTCATCCCTCTCAGCCTGTGTTGTAGGACACTGGCTCTTTGAGAGAGTAAGGCCATGTCTCACTAGAAGGTATCCTTTCTTGGATTGCTCCATGTAGAACCTCTCCAGTACCTTATCAATGTAAGTACTTTGACTAAGGGCCAGAAGCCTCTTGGATCTATCCCGGTAGATCCTCACACCTAGAATATAGGCGGCCTCCCCTAAGTCTTTCATCTCGAAACACTTCCCCAACCATGTCTTCACAGCTTGAAGACTAGGGATGTCGTTTCCGATGAGCAGTATGTCATCAACATACAAGACCAGAAAAATCACCAAGCTCCCACTGAATTTTCTGTATACACAGGCGTCATCTTCGCTTTTGATAAAGCCATAATCTCTCACGGTCTCATCAAATCGAAGATTCCAACTTCGAGATGCTTGTTTTAATCCATAAATGGACCTCTTTAGCCTGCAGACCTTATTAGCCTCTGCAGGATGGATGAAGCCATCAGGTTGTGACATATACACATCCTCAGTCAGCTTCCCGTTAAGGAACACTGTCTTCACATCCATCTGCCATATCTCATAGTCATGATATGCAGCTATAGCAAGAAGAATCCGAATGGATTTAATCATGGCAACTGGCGAGAAGGTTTCATCATAGTCCACCCCGTGGACTTGTTTAAATCCTTTAGCCACTAGTCTACCCTTATAGGTAACTATTTTGCCATCCATGTCTGTCTTCTTCTTGAATACCCATTTACACCCTATGTGTTTTACCCCATCAGGCAGCTCAACCAAATCCCAGACTTGGTTAGCCGACATGGAATCCATCTCGGATCGCATGGCGTCAAGCCATTTCTCGGAGTCCGGTCCACTGACCGCCTCATCATAGGTTCTAGGTTCATCCTCAATGATGAAGATCCCATCGTGTTGGGTCGGTAGCGACCCATACCTTTCAGGTGCACAATGAATTCTCCCAGACCTACGCGGAACCTGTGTCTGAGCCTCAGGTTGCCTAGCAACCAGTGCAGGTGGCTCAGATTCCATCTCTTTGTCTTGTGCTTGCACTTGGACCTCATCCAAGTCAAACTTCCTCCAACTTCTTTCATAAGAAATTCTTTCTCTAGAAAGACAGCACCCCGAGCAACAAAAAACTTTGTTTTCGGTTGGGACATAGAAGTAGTATCCTTTAGTTTCCTTAGGATACCCCTCAAACACACACTTATCAGATCTAGGTTCTAGCTTGCTAGAATCCTGACGTTTGACATAAGCCTCACATCCCCAGATCCTGATAAACGTGAGATTAGGGCGTCTCCCACTCCACACCTCGTATGGTATTTTGGAGACACTCTTAGATGGAACATTATTCAGTATCAGAGAAGCTGTTTCTAGTGCATGCCCCCAGAATGATGAAGGTAGAGTTGCATGACTCATCATGGATTGAACCATATCTAATAAAGTTCAATTTCTCCTTTCAGACACACCATTCCATTGAGGTGTTCCAGGAGGAGTGAGTTGGGATATGATCCCACACTCTCTCAGATAGTCAAAGAACTCACCACTCAGGTATTCTCCACCTCGATCTGATCGAAGAGCTTTAATGGATCTTCCAAGCTGGTTATCTACTTCATTCTTGAACTCCTTGAATTTCTCAAAGGATTCAAATTTATGTCTCATTAAGTAGACATAACCATACCTACTGAAGTCATCAGTGAAGGTAATGAAGTAGTTGTACCCTCCTCTGGCTTGTTTATTGAAGGGCCCACACACATCAGTATGTATGAGATCCAATAAACCTTCTGCCCTCTCACCAATCTTGGTGAAGGGCGCCTTTGTCATTTTCCCTAATAAACAAGGTTCACATGTATCAAATTCCTCCAAGGAACTTGAATCTAACAATCCATTTGCATGGAGTTGTTGGATGCGATTCTTGTTTATATGGGCTAATCGACAGTGCCATAGGAAAGCACCAACTGAACCACTCAGTTTGGTCCTTTTATTGCTTATGTTATAAACAGAACTTTCCATATCCAAGATATACAGACCATTGCATAAAGTACCCTTCCCATAGAACATATTTGCAAATGAAAAAGAACAGGAGTTCTTATTTATTTCAAATTTAAATCCTTTCCTTGCCTAGCAAGGAATGGATACAATGTTCTTTGTTAACGAAGGTACACAAAAGCAATTGTCTAGTTCTAATTGAAGTCCAGAAGGCAAGGAGAGAGTCAAAATGCCTACAGCAACAGCAGCAACCTGTGCCCCGTTTCCAACGCGTAGGTCAATCTCTCCAAGCCGCACCAATCTACTTTTCTTGAGCCCCTGCATATTTGTACAAATATGAGCTCCACATACAGTATCCAATATGAAGGAACCCCTAAATGAAGGGGGCAAAAACCCTAAGCATGGCGCAAATAAAATGTATGCAAGCGGAAGCAAGGGTTTGAAGGGTTTGAAGAACCGTTGCATGCCATATATTCAACTATCATGGATTGATAAGAAAAAGGGGAGATCCATACCAATGCCATAGGCTTGGAAATCGGCTTGGATGAAGAGAACAAGTTAGGTCTCCTCCACAAGTCCACACACAAGATGAGGGATGGCTACCCTTTAGGATCTTCCTTGTGCTAGCAAGAGATCCCCTTTCGGTCCTTGTCGTGTGGGATGATGAGATGTCCCTTTTCGAGAGCTTCTCTTGGATGAACCCTCCTCTCTTCGTCAACCACCAACGAAAGAGCTAGGCGTTGAAAAGAAAAACACTCAACGCATAAGCGTTTTAGCATTGAAGCAAAACCGGCCTTGATGACTTTCCATAAATGGAAGTCAATCAAGCCTTGCGTTCAATCCAACCCAAAACGCATATGGCTTTGAACCAAGCGTTCACCCTTGTGAACCGGTTCAAGCCAAATCATCCAATCGGCTTTGGTTCATTAAACCAAACCAAAATAGCTCAAGCCATTTGGTCTAGACCAAATCGAACCCCAAGGCTCATGATCTAACCATTCATCTCCTGATGCCCCTGATCTCTCCGATCTAGCATCACCTCTCTCGATCGAAGCTTACCGATCTCAAGCCCTAATCAATCAAACATGATCAGACCAGATCTCACTTACAATCAGAGATTAAATCCCTTTAATCTGAACTCAAAGAATCCAGTCCACACGATCTGACTCAAGTAAGCCATATCATCAAATTGTGCGACCCTGAGGGTTTCCCTTAAATGTCGGTAACGATAACTTACGTTATCACGATCAGTGAGGGGTATCTAGCAACACATCACTGTCTCCCGATATAAAGGAAAGAGTCTTCCAAGACTACTCCCAAACCATTGCACAAGTGTGACTCCATTCACAAGGCATACATGTGTCCTTTGCCACTGGATGTTCTTATTGGACAAGCGGGTCAAGCTTGTAACTCCAATACGATGAGCATGAGTAGATCAGATGCACATTGTCATCTGGGTATGGCCATACACTATCTCAATCATCTCATATAGGGGGCCCAGTAGAACATCACACTCCTTAAACAAGGAGACGGCAATCCTATGTCTATCACTAGTGCCCTAACCTGATTCAAGCCCACCATCCAAGATAGTCTATAATCATTATGTTTCAAATGATATTGAACTACCTCAAGACAATGACAATCATCATTTAGAAACACAAGCGATCTCAAGTCAGAGGACATGTGCCACTTGCTGCTTACAAGGATCATTCACATTGTGACAAGCAATGGAATATCCCAGTAGGGTCTGTCCAGTACATCCAATGTACCCATGAGTCTACATCTTATTTCATGCTCGAAGCATCCTATAAGATCAGCACTCATATTAGTCTCAATCATATCAAGGCTGTCTCATGTTCACCAAGATATCTCGACTAAGGACTTACAGCCTGTCAGCCTAGCTGAACAGCTTTGAGACATTATCCAGAAGTACACTTATTACAGCAGACAAGGTAACAACCTGAATAATAACCATGCCTTTTATAAACTTAAGAGTTTCTTACATGATACTTATACAATCCCAAGGCCTCAAACATTAGCCTTAAGGGCATACCACAACAATCTCCCACTTGCACTTAATCTAATGGTTGAGAAATCTCAAACCCATGTTATTACAGTGCTTCTCATGCTTCTGCTGCGCCAGAGGCTTGGTAAGCGGGTCTGCCAGATTGTCATCTGTATGAACCTTGCATATTTTGATCTCGCCTCGATCAATGATCTCCCGGATCAAGTGAAACCGTCTCTGTATGTGCTTGGACTTCTGGTGCGACCGTGGTTCCTTTGCTTGTGCTATTGCTCCAGTGTTATCACAGAAGATAACCAAAGGATCGGCACTCGAAGGAACGACACCAAGTTCTCTCACGAACTTACGAATCCACACTGCCTCCTTGGATGCTTCCGAGGCTGCAACATACTCGGCTTCTGTTGTGGAATCAGCAACAGTTGACTGTTTGAAACTTTTCCACACCACTGCTCCACCATTCAAGCTGAAAACATAGCCTGATTGCGATCGGAAATCATCCTGGTCCGACTGGAACGAAGCATCAGTATATCCCTCTATACTGAGTTCTTCCTGACCACCATATATCAAGAACATATCTTTGGTCCTCCGCAGATATTTTAAGATGTTCTTGACCGCAATCCAGTGCGCCAAACCTGGATTACTTTGGAATCGACTGGTCACGCTTAACCCGTAAGCGACGTCTGGGCGAGTACACAACATCGCATACATAATGGACCCAATAGCCGAAGCATAAGGCGTATTGTCCATTTCATCTTTCTCAGTCTGTGTTTGTGGACACTGACTCTTCGAAAGATTCAGACCATGTCTGACTGGAAGATATCCACGTTTAGAATTCTCTAAATGGAATCTCTCCAGGACCTTATCGATGTAAGTACTCTGGCACAACCCGAGAAGCCTCTTAGATCTATCCCGGTAGATCTTCACACCTAATACATAGGCTGCTTCTCCTAGATCTTTCATCTGGAAACATTTTCCTAACCATGCCTTAACAGCATGCAGTTCAGGAATATCATTTCCAATGATCAAGATATCATCGACGTAGAGGATTAGGAATGTAATTACGCTCCCACTAAACCTCTTATATACACACGGGTCATCCTCGTTCTTGATGAAACCAAACTCAGAGATTGATTCATCAAAACGAATATTCCAGCTTCTTGATGCTTGTTTAAGTCCATAAATGGACTTCTTTAACTTGCATATTTTATGACGATCTGATGGATTAGTGAAACCTTCCGGTTGTGTCATATACACATCCTCATCCAGATTTCCATTAAGGAAAGCTGTCTTCACATCCATCTGCCAGATCTCATAATCGTAATATGCTGCTATCGCGAAAAGAATCCGAATAGACTTAAACATGGCTACAGGTGAGAAAGTTTCATCATAATCTATCCCGTAGATTTGTTTGAAACCTTTCGCAACTAGCCTGCCTTTATAGGTAACCACGTTACCATCCATGTCAATCTTCTTCTTGAAGATCCATTTACAGCCTATAGGGATTACACCCGGAGGCGGATCAACCAAATCCCAGACTTGGTTATCTGACATGGAGTCCATCTCGGCTCGCATAGCGTCAAGCCATCTAGCTGACTCCGGTCCACTGACCGCATCCGCATAAGTTAGGGGTTCATCATAATCAATGATGTAGACTCCGTCATAGCGCTCATGCTGTCGACGGATCCTACCCGATCTTCGCGGTTCCCGTGATATCTGAGCCTCAGGTTGTTCAGTAACCTGATCTACCAGCTCAGGCACATCCAACTCTGCTTGACTACTTTGTCCTTCCTCTGGATTCTCATCCAGCTTTATTTCTCTCCCACTGGCCTCTTGCAGAAGAAACTCCTTCTCAAGAAATATGGCCGTCCGAGCAACAAATACCTTGTTCTCTTTGGGATCGTAGAAATAATAACCCTTAGTTTCCTTAGGGTAACCGACAAAGATACATTTGTCAGATCTGCTCTCTAGTTTCCCAGAGGCGAGCTTTTTGACATAAGCCTCGCAACCCCAGATCCTGATAAATGTCAAGCTAGGCTGTTTCCCATACCATAACTCATATGGTGTCTTTGAAACTGCCTTGGATGGCACTCGGTTTAGTACCTTTGCAGCTGTTTCCAGTGCAAAACCCCAAAAGGAATATGGAAGAGTAGCCTGACTCATCATAGAACGAACCATGTCTAGTAACGTTCTATTTCTCCTCTCGGACACACCATTCCATTGTGGTGTTCCTGGCGGAGTGAGCTGTGAGATAATCCCACACTCCTTCAGATAGTCAGTAAACGCATGACTCAGGTATTCTCCACCTCGATCAGAACGAAGTGCTTTGATATTTCGGCCTAGCTGATTTTGTACTTCATTTTTGAACTCTTTGAACTTGTCAAAAGATTCACTTTTATGTCTCATCAAATAGACATACCCATACCTACTGAAATCATCAGTAAAGGTAATGAAGTACTGATAGCCACCTCTGGCATGTTTACTAAAAGGCCCACACACATCACTGTGTATAAGGTCCAGTAAACCTGAAGTCCTTTGACCTTTATTAGGAAAAGGAGACTTCGTCATTTTACCCATCAAACAAGCTTTGCATGTATCAATCTCCTCACAGGAGAATGATCCCAGCAGTCCATGTTCATGCAACCGCTTAATGCGCTTCTCATTTATATGGCCTAAACGACTATGCCATAGCAAGGTGCTGTCATCAGCATACTTGGCTTTCTTATTATCAATGTTTTGTATAGAATTTTCCATGTCCAACATGTATAACCCATTGTTAATTGAACCAGTTGCATACACAATATTATCAAAAGAAAGTACACACTTTGAAATCTTGCATTCAAAGGCAAATCCTTTCCTGACAAGAGCAGGAATAGAGATAATATTCTTGGTAATACTGGGTACAAAATAACAATTGTTTAATTCTAATACAATGCCAGATGGTAAGGAAATGAAATAGTCTCCTACAGCAACAGCAGCAACCCGTGCCCCGTTTCCAACGCGTAGGTCTACCTCAAGCTGTCCCACCTGCCTTCTTCTCTTGAGTTCCTGCACATTTGAACAAATGTGAACTCCACATGCAGTGTCCAACACCCATGAAATAGAAGAAGAAGATAACATGACCTCAGTCACATATATACCTGAGCCAGAAGCGATGCTTCCCCTCTTATCTCCTTGGAGCGCTTTACAGTCCTTTTTCCAGTGACCCAGCTGGCCACAGTGGAAACACCTGTTGTCCTTCGACCGCTTCACCTTCTGTTTCAGGGCCTTGCTGTAATTCTTGACAGGGGCCTTGCCCTTCTTCCCCTTCTTCTTGTTCCTCGAAGGAACCATCAAGATAGAGGTTGAAGGCTTACCCTTCAGAGTTTCCTCAGTGGTCAAGAGCATATTCAGCAGCTCTGCCGGCGTACAATCGATCTTGTTCATATTAAAGTTAATAATGAACGCATCGAAAGAGGGTGGAAGAGACTGCAGAATAATGTCCACAGCAAGCTCCTGGTTGATGGTATGCCCCAGTTTCTCCAGAGCCTCCTTGTGCCCAATCATCTTGAGCACGTGAGCTCCCACCGGGCTCCCCTCAGCCAGTTTGCTCTAAAAGAAGAGCTTCGTCAGATTATAGCGTTCAGTCCTCGCCTGTGCAGCATACAGCATCTTGAGGTTCGCTATAATTTCTATAGCCGACATATCCTCATGCTGACGCTGCAGCGGTGGCGTCATAGACGCAAGCATCAGGCAAGCGACATCAATGCTATCATTGACGTGCTTTTCGTAGGCATCCCGAACCGCCCTTGCGGCGTTCGGAGCGGGCTGCGGCGGTATCGCCGTCTCGAGGACATACAGTTTCCTCTCTGCCTTAAGAACGATCTTAAGGTGTCCGAACCAGTCAGAGAAGTTCGGCCCAGCAAACTTCTCCCTTTCCAGTAGGGATCGCACATTGAAGCTCATGGTGTTCGTTGCTGCAGGAATCTACAACAAGCAAGAACAGCAAGGTCAGTATCAATGTTTCAGAATCAATCCAGGACTTAAGAAAGATTCTTTTTCTCACTATTTTGTCTGACTGAAAAATCCAGTAAACAGTCCGAAAGAGTAACACTCTTTTAGTGAGATGGGATCCAGATTTCATACTTGGTCTCCGCGTCCCGCTCAGGCGAGATAAGATGCACAGAGATGACAAGCACTAATTTCTGGTAGGCTGTCCCAGCCAATCGCCAACCCGTGCGATTCCCCTTCATCTTGGCAATCCAGCAGACTGTGCCAACTGAGTTGGTACAACACAGTCTCTGATCCCAGAGATGGCTGCCTCCATGTGCTACCATATGCGCCACATATGTAGCCTACATGGTCAAGCTGACCCGACCTACTCCCTGGACCACCACGTGCTATGCTGAGCAACGAGAGGGGATAAATCCCAACTCTGTAACACGCAGGTGTAATCCAGCACCGTCTGAAGATAGATGGACGTGCCCACTGAGTGGGTTCAACACGGCTCCAACGATAATCAGAAAGGTGAGGTTTCGCGTCAGAAGGCTTATCGAGCTTGATATGTTAGCATTGGATTTTAACGGTCTTTTATCTTCTTACTATCAGGCATATCCTATGGCTATAGCAGAAGATAAACTTAAACATGCAATTCTAATTATTAGCAATAAGTAGAAAGCATGATCTTATGTGGTAAAAGCCCATGAACCCTAGTAAGACCTTAATTTACTTAAGTCTTCACTTGAGCTCCTTGGCATCTCATCTGGTCCAACCTAGGGCCCTAGCGCCAAGAGCACCTCAGGTGCGCCACCAGCTGAATGCCCCTTTGGGATGTGTGCATTTGTACTCTTGTCTAATCAAATACATTTGATCTATCTAGACAAGTTTGACTCGCAGGTCAATTATACAATATCTAAATTAAAAATGTGATTCGCAGATCACAAATTAATTTACAAAATTGAATCCAGGCACGCAGGCCCC
The DNA here is from genome assembly GCA_027563935.2 of Costus lasius. NCBI lineage: Eukaryota > Viridiplantae > Streptophyta > Magnoliopsida > Zingiberales > Costaceae > Costus > Costus lasius. The sequence continues at coordinate 86,664,608 of CM050450.1, read as the reverse complement.
AGCACAGCACACATTTAACATGGGCAGCCCACATAAGACTAAATAGACAATCATCATGGCATCAATCAACATGTGATCCAATCATTTTGAAATTAAAAGTTTTGAAAACCCCATGGCATCAATTTTAATTTCCTTAGGTGTCCTACAACCTTACAATGGTCCATTGATAGGGATCCACTCATCCATCTAGTCAGATCCTTTGCCCTTGCATGCACCGAGTCCTAACTGACTCGAGTTGACCTAATGGTCAACCATGCATGCGCCAAGGGCTGAACCACCCTCATGAGTTTTGGCAAGCGGGTGTGACCCCGGGCCTAACTCAAGTGTGTTCAGTAGTTGTCCCAACCAGACCTCGCTACACACCTTTGATGCAGTTAACCTATAGCCACCTTGTGCTTGCGCACAGGTGCTATCTGGTCAACCCATCTAGGCTGTCAGATGGTCTGATCAGACTAATGGATCTAACCTAGAGGTGACTTCAACCCCATCAACCCATCTAAGGATTTATGGTAGGTGCCACTTAGGTCTAGTGAGGCGCGCAAGAGTTTTGTTTTGTCAAAAACAATATGTAAGAAGCGCCAATTAAACATGCGCCAACAATTACATTTGTAGAGTCCCCTTCAAGGGGGAGCGCAACTTTGTAGAGTCCCCTTCAAGGGGGAGCGCAACTTTGACAACAACAAACAACAAGCACCTATACATGCGGCTAAGAACAACAAACATCATGAATCTTTTATGAACTTGCGCATGTAACCAACCCTAGATCTAAGCATAACATGGATCACAACAGCAAACATAATAGCATGCAATGAGCCAAGCTATGATACCAATTGAAGGAACCCCTAAATGAAGGGGGCAAAAACCCTAAGCATGGCGCAAATAAAATGTATGCAAGCGGAAGCAAGGGTTTGAAGGGTTTGAAGAACCGTTGCATGCCATATATTCAACTATCATGGATTGATAAGAAAAAGGGGAGATCCATACCAATGCCATAGGCTTGGAAATCGGCTTGGATGAAGAGAACAAGTTAGGTCTCCTCCACAAGTCCACACACAAGATGAGGGATGGCTACCCTTTAGGATCTTCCTTGTGCTAGCAAGAGATCCCCTTTCGGTCCTTGTCGTGTGGGATGATGAGATGTCCCTTTTCGAGAGCTTCTCTTGGATGAACCCTCCTCTCTTCGTCAACCACCAACGAAAGAGCTAGGCGTTGAAAAGAAAAACACTCAACGCATAAGCGTTTTAGCATTGAAGCAAAACCGGCCTTGATGACTTTCCATAAATGGAAGTCAATCAAGCCTTGCGTTCAATCCAACCCAAAACGCATATGGCTTTGAACCAAGCGTTCACCCTTGTGAACCGGTTCAAGCCAAATCATCCAATCGGCTTTGGTTCATTAAACCAAACCAAAATAGCTCAAGCCATTTGGTCTAGACCAAATCGAACCCCAAGGCTCATGATCTAACCATTCATCTCCTGATGCCCCTGATCTCTCCGATCTAGCATCACCTCTCTCGATCGAAGCTTACCGATCTCAAGCCCTAATCAATCAAACATGATCAGACCAGATCTCACTTACAATCAGAGATTAAATCCCTTTAATCTGAACTCAAAGAATCCAGTCCACACGATCTGACTCAAGTAAGCCATATCATCAAATTGTGCGACCCTGAGGGTTTCCCTTAAATGTCGGTAACGATAACTTACGTTATCACGATCAGTGAGGGGTATCTAGCAACACATCACTGTCTCCCGATATAAAGGAAAGAGTCTTCCAAGACTACTCCCAAACCATTGCACAAGTGTGACTCCATTCACAAGGCATACATGTGTCCTTTGCCACTGGATGTTCTTATTGGACAAGCGGGTCAAGCTTGTAACTCCAATACGATGAGCATGAGTAGATCAGATGCACATTGTCATCTGGGTATGGCCATACACTATCTCAATCATCTCATATAGGGGGCCCAGTAGAACATCACACTCCTTAAACAAGGAGACGGCAATCCTATGTCTATCACTAGTGCCCTAACCTGATTCAAGCCCACCATCCAAGATAGTCTATAATCATTATGTTTCAAATGATATTGAACTACCTCAAGACAATGACAATCATCATTTAGAAACACAAGCGATCTCAAGTCAGAGGACATGTGCCACTTGCTGCTTACAAGGATCATTCACATTGTGACAAGCAATGGAATATCCCAGTAGGGTCTGTCCAGTACATCCAATGTACCCATGAGTCTACATCTTATTTCATGCTCGAAGCATCCTATAAGATCAGCACTCATATTAGTCTCAATCATATCAAGGCTGTCTCATGTTCACCAAGATATCTCGACTAAGGACTTACAGCCTGTCAGCCTAGCTGAACAGCTTTGAGACATTATCCAGAAGTACACTTATTACAGCAGACAAGGTAACAACCTGAATAATAACCATGCCTTTTATAAACTTAAGAGTTTCTTACATGATACTTATACAATCCCAAGGCCTCAAACATTAGCCTTAAGGGCATACCCCAACACAATACCCATGACATAGAAGTAGAAAGATTGACTTCTGTAACATATATACCTGAGCTAGAAGTTAAGGCCAAGCCTTTCTTCTCCTCATTCTGAAGCTGCTTGCAGTCCCTTCTCTAGTGGCCCTGCTCGCCACAGTGAAAACACCTCTGTTCCTTTGACTTCTTCGCCTTTTTCTTCAGTGCTTTGGTAGGACCTCTGGCACTGCTCTTAGCACGTGCCTTACCCTTCTTCTTTATCTTCTTGGTCGCAGGGACCAAAAGAAAAGAATTGGGTTTGGTCTTACCCATCTCTCGCTCTGCTGTTTGGAGCATATTCATCAATTCCTCCCGTGTGCACTCAATCCAGTTCATATTGAAGTTAATGATAAACGGACTGAAGCTAGGGGGCAGGGAATGAAGAATAAGATCCACAACCAGCTCGTTGTCTATGGTGTGTCCCAGTCTCCTGAGATGATCCACATTCCCAATGAGTTTGAGAACATGGGGTCTCACTGGTGCACCTTCAGACAACTTGCACCGAAAGACTGCTTTGGCTGTGTCAAATCTCTTAGTTCTAGCCTGAGCCTCGAACATCTGTTTCAGACGAGTAATCATCTGAAAAACGTTCTGCTCCTCATATTGCACCTGCAGTTCAGGTGCCATACTGGCTAGCATAAGACATGCAACCTCCAAAGAGTCATCCTGATGCTTTCTATAAGCATCTCTGTCTGTCGTTCGGGCATTAGGCGGAGGAGCCGCAGGAAGAGGCTGTTCAAGAACATACAGCTTCTTCTCGAGCTTGAGGACTATCCTCAAATTCCGATGCCAGTCCATAAAGTTAGTTCCAACTAACTTATCCTTATCAAGGAGTGATCGCAGTGATAATCCGCCAGTGTTCGTAGCCATTGTTCTATAACACCCAAGAAGAACAGATTAGTACTACTTCGAATCATTTAAACTGGACTTGTTTTAAATGATTTCTACTCTCACTATTTTAAATTCGTATTGACAACCCACAAAGTCAATCGGGAAGTTTAAGACTTCCTAGTGAGATGGGATCCTTATTTCACATGAGGCTTCGCGTCCCACGAGGGTGGGATGAGATGCACAAAGTAACCCATGCTTCCTAAGGTGGGCGCGCCGGCCGATTGCTCCAAGCAACTCCCCTTGTTGAGATAGTCTGGGCATTTCATGTCCAGCGAGGGCTGGATACAACATGAAACCTTTCCCTCTCAACGATGCCTCTAGACTTTCACCATGTGCCCAGCACATGTGAACTTCTAGTCAAGTCCATTCCTAACTGTTATGCCCAGGGCCAACGAGTTTCCTTGCGAAGGCACGTCCAGGTTAAAACTGGACTGGGGAAACCATTGCCACCACGCACTTTCTAAAGATAAGTGGGTGTGTCCCACGAGGGTGGGAAACAATTCACAACTCCACTGATCGATAGCTTAGTGAGGGCTACGCGTTAGAAGTCTACCAGACTTGATATTTTAATTGAGGGTTTTTGTTTAAGGTCTCATCATCTCAGTTTTATCTTATGTCTATCATTACAGGCATGCAATCCTATAGTGATAACATAATGGTAAAACATTTCAGGCATGCTTTTGCAGATAATAATAAAAGCAGTAAAGGATGATGTGATCATATCCTATACAAGACATTGAACCAATCTATGCCATGAAATAGGTTCAACTCTTGTCCTAGAACTCAAGCCCCAAAAACTAGACCTAGCCTAGCCGACCTCTAGCTTGAACTTCAAGGTTGGCTCCAAGGTCCTTCTCTCATGGTTTAGCTCTCAAACCTTATAGGTACACTTTCAGAGTTCCCCATAGGTTCGGCCAATGCCATGGTCTTCCTCCAATGAGGATGCGCCACAATGCAAGAAGCCAAGTTAGCTAGCTCTCAAACCCAAGGGTTCGGCCAAGCCTAACTTGCGCCACTAAGCAGGCTTGCGCCTCTTTCTTTGATGTTTGTTGCGCCACTATCCAAGTACATGCGCCACCCTAGTCTTCTTCTTAGTCAAAAGCAAAAAAGAAAAGTGGCACGCAGGCCTCACGAGGGTACATCGCAGGCATGCAAAGGGGGGCTTGACTAATGATCACAACATCATGCACAATCAAGGTATTTACTCATGCAATTCTACATGCTCATGAAAAACATAAAATCTGAAATTTTACTTTTTCATAAAACCAGTTTCTTTTTCTCATCTTTTTCTCACAAATCCTTTGGCAATTTTGTCAGATCAAGAGACTTGGCCAGTCCGAAGACACAATGCCCGTCCTACTTGACAAAATTACGTGCGCCTTTGATCTTTAAATCAAACAAGAAAAATAGTCCAAAAAACTAAAAGAGATTGAGAAGATGATAGAAACAAGAAACCCTAATTTTTCTACTTTTAGAAAAATCGTTTGCCATGCATCATGCTATTTACGAAAATAGAGATATGTCATGTGAGCATGGAAGAAAAGCATAAAACATCGTTCGAGTCTTGCAAGTCGCTCTGATACCACTGTTGGGAAACCCCGGGGACATTTTACATTTTCAGAGCCATAGACATACATATTACGCAGCGGAAGAATGTCCCCGAAACAGGCCAGTCCCAAAAACCCAGTGAAGATCGCATGCAAGGGAGTCAACACGATGAGTTAGTAAATACCTTAGGAGCAATGTGGAGCGATGCCGATGTAGGCGTCCAAGTGTGCGCCCTCTGCAGTCTCGCACACACGGATCTCTTGAGTTCTCTTCTTCCACGCCCGGTGCTAGCCTCGGGAAGAAGATCCAAGCCTTAGGAAGATGTTTTACTTCTCTTGCGCCACCTAGAGAAAAGATGCGCCAAGTGAAGAGGGAAAACTACCCAAGCCGCCAAGCCCTAGATCTCTTTGCGCCAAGAGGAAAGGAGGAAGAGGCTTGCGGTTATGGAAGATGCGCCCTTGCTCCAAGCACTCGCCCCTCTCCTTGTGTTCACGCCTTCAAGGATTGATTACCCGCAAGAGGGGGCGACTAGGGTCACATTTATAGGGCAAGAGGCGGTTAGGGTAATGGCTAGGATCATGACAAGTGTAGGGCTATGATGAAGAGGTTTGAGACAAGGAAAGTCTCCAAGACATTTCCATAATTCTCATTCAACCTTTCCTTTTGTTCCCACGCCTTTCCTTATGCGCCAAGGCCTTGCCTTGCGCCTCAAGCAATGCCATAGAGGTATTCATTCCATCCTAGCAAGAGAGGGGAGGCGCCCTTTACTTCCATAATGAAGCAAAGGCGCCAACATGACCCCATTATGCCCCTAGGCGCCTAATGGTTTATGTTTCTCCCCATTATACCCTTTTAGCCTCTCATCTCTTCATGAGAACTTATCATTGGGCCTCATTGGATAATGAGCTAGCCCAAACTTCATTACATGGGTTGATTAAGCACTTGGATCCAATCCAATGCAACCCTAATCCAAATGTGACCAACCATGGTCAAATACGGGTCAACCTGCCAAAAATGAAGTTTGGCTCCAATAATATTCTTCCATCTCATCAGGCCCATTGGCGCTGATGAAATCTCCCAATTAGATCCGAGTTATCCAATAACTCGATCATAAGGCTTCCCGATCAATACGAGAACTCAAGTATCAAGGTGTGCGACCCTGTAGGTTCCTCTGACGCTGGCAGTGCTGACTAGAGGTCATCACAAGCAGTGAGTGGCACCTAGCAGTGCATCGCTGCTACCTAGGTCGTTGGAATGGATATCGACATCGACATCCCCATCATCGCAACTAGGTACAAATGCATTACAGTCTCTTTGCCGTACTGATATCCGATTAGACAAGTGTGTCACCACTTGTTTTCATCCAATCACATGGCTATGACTAAAACTGGTTCTCACCTGGGTATGGCCATACACTCTCAGTCATAGAACCATAAAGGAGCTCCATGGATATCATACTTCCTTAGAGAAGGGGCAAATCCTATGTCTGTCCATTGATCTTCTCATATGGGTCGTGACATGCTCAATAACAACCGTTATGACCTCCCAGCTACGGCAAGGTGTTAGGTTGTATCAAAGCAAGTCCCTAACCATATAGAATGATCAATGACCTCAAGTTAAGGGATCAATGCATCTCCTGTCACTTATGAGGATAACTCATGACACCAAGTCATAGCCTCATAGCGGGTCTATCCAGTATATCCTCCAATGATATACCCATGTGTCTGCGTTAGCACCACGTGCCTAACCAGCCCACATACCAGTCTCTCAAGTACCAGAGCTATCCCATATCCACTCAGGTACATCGACTGGGGACAATTATTTGAGCACAGATCCAATCTGTCTCCAGGGACATTATCATGTAAGTACACAATCGCAGGTGTAGTCAAACAATGATAACGACAATGCCAGAATGATATATAAATATCAATGTCAAGTAGTACATAAGTTGACCAAAATTAGGTCCTAGGGCATATACACTAACATTGCTGAATGCAGGCATATGGGTATATCATGGTAGATATACTAGACTGATCTGTAGTGAGGATTTAGCTTGGTGTCTTATGTTAAATCTCACATTGACAAAGGTACACTTGTCCTTTAACTTGATGGAGTTTGTATCTCAATATGGTAAGGGGTATGCTTTAATACAACCCAGCGCCTCATCGTAACAAGGAGGTCATAATGGTTGTCATTAGGTATATCATAAGCCATATGAGAGATACAACTTGTCAAGAGAGAATTTACCCCTTCCTTAAATAGAAGTTTGAGGTCCATCGGCCCCACATATGGATGCATGACTGAAAGTGTATGGTCATACCCAAGTGAAAGCCTGATTTAGTAATGACCATTAGATTGGGTTAAACAAGTATGACACACTTGTATAATCAGGACATCAGCTTGGCAAAGGGACTATAATGCACAGGTTCTTTGTTACAGTTTAGGGGATGTCAATGATGACTCCATTCCAATGAATTTGGTAGCGGTGATACATTGTCAGATGTCACTCACTACTTGTGATAACATAAGGTTATCACTGCCAATGTCTGAGGAACCTACAGGGTTGCATGCCATAAGATCTCGTATTAATCGGGTAGCCTATGATCGAGTCATTTGGTTGATTCAGATCAGATTGTGCATCTAATGCATCGTGGATGCATCTAATGAGTTGGAGATCATTATATAGAGTTAGATTATGCTTTGAGATTAGTTGACATCTGGTTGACCTTGGGTGACCAAATTTAACCTTACTTGACTAGGTCTAGTCAACAGGTCAAGTGATATAAAAAGTGCCAAATTGGTTTCGTGGCTTGTCGACTTGATTTAGCATACTCTGGAGGGGTCCATAGGCTTATACGCATATTTGAATATATTAAATAATATAATAAATCTAATAAATTTACTCGTGACTTAAGTTGTGGGACCCACAAATTAAACTCTATATAAGGAGGGCTATGGGGGTGCATATGAGCAAGCCTTCACTTGGAGAAAACCCTAGCCACCTAGGATAGATCTCTCCCTTCTCAACCCTAGCTGCCAATAGCTTCTTATAGCTGCCCATGCTTGGAGGTTGTCGCCCATCCTCAAAGGGGCAACATGCTTCCTCTCTACATGCGCAAAGAGGGCTTGAGGGCTTCTTCTCCTTCTTTGGCACATCCTCTTTGGGGATTGGAGCTTGTCATGAAGAAAGGAGGGATTATCTTCTTCACGGGTGCACCTTGGTGGTGGCATAACTCTTGAAGAAGGGGCTTTGTTCACTATTAGTGCAAGTGGTAAAGCTTCCCTCTCCTTGCCGCCAATCTCCCACATCTTCATCTTGGCATTTGTCCTTGGAGTATTGGCACATGAGGAAGAGTCTCTTTGGCGCATCTTGGAGGTGGCGCAAGCAAAGAGAGGTTATAGGTGTGGATCTTCTTCCCGAGGCTAGCACTCGGCAAGGAAGAAGAGATCACGAGGAGCTAGTTGTATATGCGATTGCAGAGGATGGGCACTTGTGCATCTCACCATCATCGACTACCCCTAAGCTTGCTAATAAGGTACCTTACTCTATCATATCCAGTGGTTCCCTCATAAGCCGATCCTGTTGAATTAGAAAACTCGTTTCGTGCACCGCTTTTACTGTGTTTTTGAATTTTAAAATTGGCCAAGGTTTCCCAACAGTGGTATTAGAGCGAGGTTATGAGTCCCACATGACATTTTTTTGGTTTTCTACATGTGCCTACCATGTCATCAAATTTTTTAAAAAAATTTATGTCATGAGTTTTCTAATTATAAAAAGGTAGGTGTATTATTCCTAACTTCCCATGTGGGATCTTTGTGATTTTTTATTTCTTCACACATGTTGATAGCCCCACTATGAAGAATTAATTTCTCCTTGCACATGTAGGATAGACCTACTATGTGAGACTTAAGAAGATTATGTGGGGCATGGACTAGGTGATTGTCCTAATCTTTATGAGTTATAGATGCTTATAAGGGGGCGACAAGCATGCTGAGAGTATGCATGCGTCACTTGTAGAGAATCTTGAGAGAAATAAAAATCCTAGATTTACGGTGAGTTATTGAGGCTGATGGACATATTTTATGAAAAACTAAAATTGATTTTATTATTAATTTTTCATTGCATGTAGAAAAGCATGAGTAGGTGCTTGATTGATGCATTGTGATATGGTTATAGACTAGCTCCCTACATACCTGTGATGTATTATTTGTAAGGCCTGTGTGCCTCCTTCTTTATTTTAATTCATGTATTAAAAAATTAGTTAGGAAAGATGATTAAGGAAGAAGACATCACTAGCGCACCCATGCGTGGTGGCACATCCAAGCAAGGTGGCGCACCTTGTGAAGGTGGTGGCACACTTTGCAAGGATGGTGACGCACATGGTTGGCCGAACCATGGAAGGATTCTAGGGTTTGCAAGTTGACCAGGAGGAGCATTAGGGTTGGCCGAACCATGGGGTGCACCATGGGTTTCCTAGGTGGCGCCTCTAGGTTTTGTGAGTTGACCCTTGGTTCTAAAGACCTAGGTGGTGTACCTATGGTTTGGAGCAGAACCCTTTATGAACTTAGAGCTAGGGCCGATAGCTTAGTGGCATGGGCCGATGCCTAGCTTCCTTGGATTTGCTAAGTGATTAGTCTAGGTCTAGGGCCTTGTTACCTAGGTTTGAGCTATAACCATATCATATTTACTTTCTACTCATTATCTGTACAACATGACTGCGTTGTTTTATTATTATTTTTTTATGCTACTCACTATAGGATTGCATGCCTATATTGTTAGATGAAAGATAAAACTAAGTGATGAGACCACAAAAACCCTCATGTAATATCAAGTCTGTTGATTGCCTTCTAACATGTAGCCCTCATCAAACTATCGATGAATGGTGTTGTGTACTGTTTTCCACCCTAGTGGGACATACTCATTTCTCTTTAGAAGGCATGTGGTGATAATAATTTTCCAGTCTAGTTAAAATCCTGGAAGCACCTTTGCAAGGAAATTGTTGGCCCTAAGCATAATAGTTAGGTTATACTTGACTGAATTTTTCATATGTTGATTGACCACATAATGAAAATTCTATAGGCAACCTCAAGAGATTAAGGCTTTGTATTGTTCTAGCCCTAGCTGAGCACAGAGTGCCAGAACTGTCTTGAGAAGGAGAATTGCTAATATGTAATTGGCTAGTATGCCTACCTTAGGAAACATATGTCACCTTGTGTAGTACATCTTGCCCTAGTGGGATGCAATGTTGTGTGCGAAATAAGGATCTCATCTTACTAAGGAGATCTTGTGATTTCTCGATTAATTTTTGAGGGTTGTTGATTTGAGCAAAATAGTAGGAGCCCAATCATTTATAAAATGCCAGATTAAATGATTGGAATGTAGTACTGATAGACTGGGTCCATAGCTTATGACCCTGGTTGACCTTCTGGTGACCTCGATAGACAGGGTTTAGTCGATGGGTCAAAAGTCATATTTGAGCTCCGAATTGTTTGGAGGCTCTTATGACTTAAAACGTAACTCATGGGGGCCCACAGCTTATGCGCAATTATGAATATTTATATTCATAATTATTTGCAACTTAAGTCATGGGGCCACGTGCAACTTAAGTGAATATACATATTATTTATATTCATAACTTAAGTTATGAGGCCCAGCATAACTTAAGGAATTATTACGAATATTTATATTCATAACTTAAATGATGGGACCCACTTCAATTCTCTATATAAGAAGGGGCATAGGCGCATGTTTCATTGTCTCAAGCCCTAGCTGCCTAGCCCCCCTCTCCAAGCCCTAGCCACCCTCTTCCTTGGAGCCGAAGGAAGCCGTCGCCCCATTCTTGCTCTTGTGGTGGTGCCTCTTAGAGTTAGAGGACAGCAAGGTGTTGAAGGGATTTGCACAAGTTGAAGAGGCTTCCCCTCTCCTTGGCGCATAGTTCCTTCCTCCTCATCAAGTGGTGCAAGTGGGAGTGCTGCCCACTCCTTGTGGCCATAGAAGAAGCTTATTGGCGCCTCCCTCCTTGGTGATTGGCCAACTTTCAAGCAACCTTCCTTAGGCATGGATCTCATCTCCCGAGGCTAGCACTAAGCATGGAGATTCAAGAGGACTCGAGGAGCCCATGTGTGTGAGACTGCAGAGGACACTCCCTTGCGTGTCTACATCATCTTCATTGGCCGCCCCTAGGGTTTGCGTGATAAGGTATTACTCTTCACATCCTTCGGTTTTCACTTGTAAGGGATCCTGGCGCGCTCTAGAAATTCTGTTTCGGGCCATCGCTTCGGTTGTAATTAAAATTTTAATTTGGCCTGGGGATTTCCAACAGTCACGAGATATTTTTTTGGGATGAATTGAAAGCTTCGTTGAAAACACAGTTCATGCTCACTCATACCTCCAATGCTGCACAGGACGCTCTACATAAGATTAGGCAAACAAGGACTATCTATGAGTATGTCAAGGCTTATGTTGCCATTATGCTTGAGATATCATGGATGGACAAGAATGACTGAATTTATGTCTTCATTGAAAGGATGCAAACAAGGGTGCAACTAGAAGTGAGAAGACATATGCTCTAGACTCTCAAAGAAGTGACGAAGGTGGCAGACTCCTTGGTGGATCTAAGAGGCAAGATGCAATCTGCTCCTACCTCTTTAACTCCATCTAAGCCACATTCCCCTTAGAGGATAAGGGGAAGTGCCCCACTTTAGGGCCCATTGGTGGCAAGAAGAAGAGTGCTAAAGGAGAAGTAGGCACTTCAGGATTTGGTAAAAGTAGAGGACCTACTACTACATCTCCTCTTGGAGGTGCGCCTCAACACCTTAAGCATTTCCACTATAGAGGACCTCATCACATGCAGGACTATCCTCATGGAGATACACTTGCAGTCATTGTGCATAGGGAGGTGGCCCATGCAAAGGACCCCTTGGTCACTATCAAAGAAGACCAAGCTGATATATCCAGAGATGAGGGCAAACTCACATAGAGTTCACGCTATGGTTGATACAGGAGCATCTCATGTTTTTATTCTAGAGAGGATGGTATCTAGATTGGGATTGAGATTATCCCCAGCTCAAAACCACATCAAGAGGATCAATGCCAAGGAGTGATAGATCGCTAAAATATCTTATGATATTCCAATTGTCTTTGGTGACTGGATGGGTAAGAGCCATGTGCGTGTAGTGCACTTGGATGATTATGAAGTGATTGTTGGCTTGGAGATACTGAGGAAGATGAGGGAAGCTGTTTTACCTCATCTTGGGGTGTCCAGGTGTTGGATGAGCAACACCCATGTTTTATAAAATGCTTAAAGTTGATGGGTGTAGAAACATCTACAAAGTAGGAGAAGGCTTAGAGCGACTCAGTGGCCACTCTTGAGAAAGGCTTATGTCGAGGCAATTCACCTTTCTCGCTACATGGGTGACGTCCCCTATAGAACATCTAGAAGTTGTATTAGTGGAAGTGAAGGAATTACTTGAGGAGTATGAGGACATCCCTCCACTTGATTTGCCTAAGGAGTTACTCTTAAATGTGCGATTGATCACCACATTGATTCCTAGAGTATCTCCTTCATTCTAGCCTCCTTATAGAATGCCTCTTACTAAGTAAGCTAAACTCAGGAAGTAGTTAGATGAACTTCTAGCAACTAGGTTCATAAAACCTTCCAAGTCTCCATTTGGTGCTCTAGTCCTATTACAAAAGAAGAAGAACGGTAGTTTGCACTTCTATGTAGATTACCATGCTCTAAGTAAGATTATAGTCAGGAGCAAATACCCCCATTTCTCATATCTAGGATCTCATTGACAGGTTTTGCAAGTGCATCTATTTACACCAAGCTTGACTTGAGGTTGGGCTATTGGCATGTGCGTATTGCTGAAGGAGATCAGCCAAAGATAGTGATGCAAGAGAAGCTAGTACAACAGAAGAACTTGCCCAGGATGATGACACGGAAAATCCCACCTAGCCAAAAATTTTTGCTCATCACGATAGTCAAGACGATCACGGCCTTCCCATGAAGTGTTCAGCAGAGTGTGAGAAAATTGCCGAAAGACATCACGGCCTACCCGTAATGACCGATCACGACCGTAACCGAGGTCACGACCCAACTGTGAAGCATTCTGTGGAGTTTGGAAAAAGTGCCAAAAGAGATCACAACCATGAACAGGATCATGGCCCGCCCGTGAAGCTTTTTGTGGATTTGGAGGCTCCTCATCATGCCTGTGAACAAGATCACAGCCTGCCTGTGAAGCTTTCTATAGATTTCGAGGCTCCTTGTCATGCCCATGAACAAGATCATGGCATGCCCATGAAGCCTTTTGTGGATTCCCCGATTCCTCATCATGGCCAGCCTATAATGTGTTTGAAAGAAGATCATGGTCATAATCAGTGTCACGGCCAGCCCATGAAGTCATCGCACCAAGACGACAATGACAAGCTTCTTTGACACAAACGGCATCACGGCCGTAATTATGATCACAGCCAGACCGTGAAGTGCCCAACAATACCCAAACGACTGGATTCGAAGGCCCATCATCGCTCACTCCGTCCCAGCATACCCCCGGAGTAATATGTAGGGGTTATTAGCCCGTCCTCTGCCCATACGGAGCCCATAAGCCCATGGGCTTGCTTTCACGAAGAATTGAAGAACCAACGCCTGGCCGGTTCAACAACTTGCTATCTAACTCGGCACAGGAGTCAGCCCAGGTGAAACTCATTCGAAGACCTGGACTAGCTATGATAGTTGTTTGGATTTTATTCCCTACTGTCCTTTTGTCTTTTCTGCTATACTTTTCTAGCCTTTAGGTTGTCAGGGGGAGTTGTTAGAACCTTCCAGTAGCTTTGTCATAGAGTTGATAGGATTTGTTATTGTTTTATCCCCCTCCCTTCTCTTATAAAAGGGAGCCAGGGGACCTAGCTTGTGTTCTTAGCTTTCTTGTTGTGATAGATAGATCTTAGCATGTGCTATAAGAGTGGAGCGAGGTGTGTGATCCTCGACTTAGCAGTTTGTGGTGATGATAGAGTACGGAGCAAGGTGTTTGATCCTTGGCTCGGCCTCGACTTGGTTGTAATCATTTCTGGTTCCAAGAAGTAAATCGCACCACCACCGGTGTGTTAGCTTCGCTTGTTTTCTAAGTCTCGTTGTGTTCATCTTGTTGCACAGGAGTTATCTTCACTCATGAGTATTGATGCGTTGTATTTACACCACACTTTTGCCTATATTTTAGATCATATGTTGGGCTTATTTCCATGATTTTGTGCTTATTTTGATGTTTTTACTTCACTTGGCACGGAATCTTTACTTTTCTTAGTTTTTATGAAAATGTAGGTAAAATCACTAAAAGATGAAGGATTTCACGAGTTTTAAAGCCAAAGCATGATTCCCGAGGAGATCACGAGCTTACACGTCAAATTTGGAGCGAAAATGGTGAAGAATTCGACATTCACGGCCTTAGCCGTAATTATGGCTCAGTCGTAATTTTGATGTCGAACGAAAGGCAAAAAACGGCTAAGTGTTGGAATGCACAGAAACTTTCACGGGCGAAGCCGTGAATCCATCACGGCCCGTGAAACTTTCTGTGTACAAAAAAGTTGTACACATAGAGACATTTACGACCGTGGCCATAAACTCATCACGGACCGTGAAAATTGCCGCCTGACGAGTTTTTCACTCGATTCTCCACCAATTTGAACCGGATTTGAACCAAACTTTGCAGAACCGTTCCTTGATTGGTTCCAAACTGGTCTAACTATAAAAGATCAGATTTTTTGAGGGCTGAGAGAGCTTTATCGGATGAACACAAGTGGCGGCGGTGACGAGGGCGAAATTCAAGTTTCAAAGCATATTCCGGCGAGATTCCATGCAAAGCTGACGATTGATCGACTCTTTCTCATCTACAGATCGAGGAGAAGGCGGTTTTATTGTTGTCTTAGTGATTTCCTTGCAATTCTTATAAGATTCTTACTTGTTCATCGTACAAACATGTTTACTTTACGAACATAAGTGAGTAGATCCTTGTTTCGGGATTAATGGACGTAGCCCGCTGACATTCACGAATTGATATATATTTTATGCTCTTTTCATATGAATTTATTATCATGATTTGACTGAAGTTGTGTTCATTTCGTAATTTACCTTGGCCACGTATAATTGCGTATTAGATGTTGCGAGAAGGACCGAGAGGTGAATCGCAACGTTCGATCTATTTCAGTTGAACCTTCGAATCCAATCACAAGAGTAGGTTGGATTCGTTTGAAGGATCTAACAGCTTGTCATAGAACTTAATGGGTTTAGTTAGGTTAACTGTCACGAGAGTAGGGAGTTAACTTAATTAAACACCGTATTACACTCCAAGAGGAGGTGATATGTACATTAGGAAAAGTTCCTTTCATCATTTATATTTTCTATTGATTGAGTAATCTTTAAATGATTCATGCTTGTCTGTGTGGTGAACCCATAGCATCCCGAATCTTTTAGAATTTGAAAACCCCTTTTACGCTGCCTTTGAATTATTCGTGCTTAGAAGTTCAATACCACCGCATATTTAGTTTGCCTAGATTCAAAAAAGTCAAGAAGTCAGTACTTAACTACGTAGTCCTCGTTGGGAACGATAATCTTTTTATGACTTCGATAATTCCGTGTACTTGCCGAGTGTTATCAAGTTTTTAGCGCCGTTGCCGGGGACTACGGCTAGTTAATATTGACTTAATAGATAAGTTTGGAGACTAGGCATTTTTTTTCTTCTTTGTCTTTGCATTAGGTTTTTACTTTTCTTTCCGTTTTCATTGTTATTTTACTTTCCATCTTGACTTACACATTGTATGCCCAGAATTTCTCGAACAGGTACTTTAGTTCCAGCAGACCTAGAAATTGAGCGTACATTTCGCCTTCGAAGGAGATTACAGTTTCAGACTCAGAAGATTTCTGAAGAAGGTGCAATGGCGGCAAACAATCAATCTTTGAGGGACTTCGCCGTACCGAACATATAAGGATTTAATTCAAGCATAGTCCGACCCAATATAGAAGCGAACAACTTTGATCTTAAACCAATGTTGATGACGATGGTCCAGCAAAATCAATTTGGGGGATCCCCAAATCAGGACCCTAATCTACATCTAGCTGTCATTTTAGAATATTGCGATAGTGTTAAAGTTAATGGAGTTTCATCTGACACTATAGGACTAAGATTGTTCCCTTTTTCTCTTAGGGACCATGCGAGAGCTTGGCTACATTCGCTACTAGCAGGATCTATTACTACCTGGGACGAGCTTTCCAAAGCCTTTCTGAACAAATACTTCCCCCCTAGCAAGACTATTCAACTGCGCAATAGGATTACATGTTTTGCACAACAAGAGGGAGAATCACTATATGATGCATAGGATCGATTCAAGGAGCTCCAGCGTATGTGCCCACCATGGACTCCAAGCATGAGTTTTGATCCACATCTTTTATAATGAATTGGATTATAATACCAAGTTGATGGTGGACGCTGCGGCTAGAGGAACAATCATGAGCAAAGTTGTGGAAGAGGCAACAGCTCTACTTGAGGATTGATCTAGTGAGCTAGAGCATGTTCTTGCGAAAACAGAGGCTGAAACAAAGGTATTGCTGGTCTGGATCTGATGAAGAGGCTGCCAGAATATAGTTGATGTTGGTGTGAGATGTTGTCGCTCGTGGTGGCTGATAATAGAAGCTTTCATAGGTGCCGGAAGAAATCTTGCAGAAATAGAGATGTTAGCGGCAATGAATGTAATTAGAGTAGTTGCTGGATTTTTTTCGAAAAGTTGCTATGCCTAAGAATAAAGTCTAATGATGCACAAAGAAAACAAATAGAACCATGTAATAGAATAAAACTTGTTCTTTCCAGGTGTATGAAAATCAAAGGATCAAAATCTGTTAGAAATTTAGAGTATCAGCAGAAAGAAGGCTAATCAGATTACAGAACTGCAAAAACTGCACAACAGTTAATCAGATTCGAAAAGTTGTCATGCTTCCTAGAATGATCAGAAAATATTTTAATGAAAACAACTAATCCACAAGGTAGAATGACATATGTTCTTCCAATTCTATATGAAAAATCAGGGTTTCAACTCATTGAAGCACCTTAAATACTTACAACAAAAACGCCAATCAGAATAGTCAAAGAAAAACTGCTGCAGAAATAAATCAGAATCGAAAAGATGCTATGTGAAGGAACCCCTAAATGAAGGGGGCAAAAACCCTAAGCATGGCGCAAATAAAATGTATGCAAGCGGAAGCAAGGGTTTGAAGGGTTTGAAGAACCGTTGCATGCCATATATTCAACTATCATGGATTGATAAGAAAAAGGGGAGATCCATACCAATGCCATAGGCTTGGAAATCGGCTTGGATGAAGAGAACAAGTTAGGTCTCCTCCACAAGTCCACACACAAGATGAGGGATGGCTACCCTTTAGGATCTTCCTTGTGCTAGCAAGAGATCCCCTTTCGGTCCTTGTCGTGTGGGATGATGAGATGTCCCTTTTCGAGAGCTTCTCTTGGATGAACCCTCCTCTCTTCGTCAACCACCAACGAAAGAGCTAGGCGTTGAAAAGAAAAACACTCAACGCATAAGCGTTTTAGCATTGAAGCAAAACCGGCCTTGATGACTTTCCATAAATGGAAGTCAATCAAGCCTTGCGTTCAATCCAACCCAAAACGCATATGGCTTTGAACCAAGCGTTCACCCTTGTGAACCGGTTCAAGCCAAATCATCCAATCGGCTTTGGTTCATTAAACCAAACCAAAATAGCTCAAGCCATTTGGTCTAGACCAAATCGAACCCCAAGGCTCATGATCTAACCATTCATCTCCTGATGCCCCTGATCTCTCCGATCTAGCATCACCTCTCTCGATCGAAGCTTACCGATCTCAAGCCCTAATCAATCAAACATGATCAGACCAGATCTCACTTACAATCAGAGATTAAATCCCTTTAATCTGAACTCAAAGAATCCAGTCCACACGATCTGACTCAAGTAAGCCATATCATCAAATTGTGCGACCCTGAGGGTTTCCCTTAAATGTCGGTAACGATAACTTACGTTATCACGATCAGTGAGGGGTATCTAGCAACACATCACTGTCTCCCGATATAAAGGAAAGAGTCTTCCAAGACTACTCCCAAACCATTGCACAAGTGTGACTCCATTCACAAGGCATACATGTGTCCTTTGCCACTGGATGTTCTTATTGGACAAGCGGGTCAAGCTTGTAACTCCAATACGATGAGCATGAGTAGATCAGATGCACATTGTCATCTGGGTATGGCCATACACTATCTCAATCATCTCATATAGGGGGCCCAGTAGAACATCACACTCCTTAAACAAGGAGACGGCAATCCTATGTCTATCACTAGTGCCCTAACCTGATTCAAGCCCACCATCCAAGATAGTCTATAATCATTATGTTTCAAATGATATTGAACTACCTCAAGACAATGACAATCATCATTTAGAAACACAAGCGATCTCAAGTCAGAGGACATGTGCCACTTGCTGCTTACAAGGATCATTCACATTGTGACAAGCAATGGAATATCCCAGTAGGGTCTGTCCAGTACATCCAATGTACCCATGAGTCTACATCTTATTTCATGCTCGAAGCATCCTATAAGATCAGCACTCATATTAGTCTCAATCATATCAAGGCTGTCTCATGTTCACCAAGATATCTCGACTAAGGACTTACAGCCTGTCAGCCTAGCTGAACAGCTTTGAGACATTATCCAGAAGTACACTTATTACAGCAGACAAGGTAACAACCTGAATAATAACCATGCCTTTTATAAACTTAAGAGTTTCTTACATGATACTTATACAATCCCAAGGCCTCAAACATTAGCCTTAAGGGCATACCCCAACAATCTCCCACTTGCACTTAATCTAATGGTTGAGAAATCTCAAACCCATGTTATTACAGTGCTTCTCATGCTTCTGCTGCGCCAGAGGCTTGGTAAGCGGGTCTGCCAGATTGTCATCTGTATGAACCTTGCATATTTTGATCTCGCCTCGATCAATGATCTCCCGGATCAAGTGAAACCGTCTCTGTATGTGCTTGGACTTCTGGTGCGACCGTGGTTCCTTTGCTTGTGCTATTGCTCCAGTGTTATCACAGAAGATAACCAAAGGATCGGCACTCGAAGGAACGACACCAAGTTCTCTCACGAACTTACGAATCCACACTGCCTCCTTGGATGCTTCCGAGGCTGCAACATACTCGGCTTCTGTTGTGGAATCAGCAACAGTTGACTGTTTGAAACTTTTCCACACCACTGCTCCACCATTCAAGCTGAAAACATAGCCTGATTGCGATCGGAAATCATCCTGGTCCGACTGGAACGAAGCATCAGTATATCCCTCTATACTGAGTTCTTCCTGACCACCATATATCAAGAACATATCTTTGGTCCTCCGCAGATATTTTAAGATGTTCTTGACCGCAATCCAGTGCGCCAAACCTGGATTACTTTGGAATCGACTGGTCACGCTTAACCCGTAAGCGACGTCTGGGCGAGTACACAACATCGCATACATAATGGACCCAATAGCCGAAGCATAAGGCGTATTGTCCATTTCATCTTTCTCAGTCTGTGTTTGTGGACACTGACTCTTCGAAAGATTCAGACCATGTCTGACTGGAAGATATCCACGTTTAGAATTCTCTAAATGGAATCTCTCCAGGACCTTATCGATGTAAGTACTCTGGCACAACCCGAGAAGCCTCTTAGATCTATCCCGGTAGATCTTCACACCTAATACATAGGCTGCTTCTCCTAGATCTTTCATCTGGAAACATTTTCCTAACCATGCCTTAACAGCATGCAGTTCAGGAATATCATTTCCAATGATCAAGATATCATCGACGTAGAGGATTAGGAATGTAATTACGCTCCCACTAAACCTCTTATATACACACGGGTCATCCTCGTTCTTGATGAAACCAAACTCAGAGATTGATTCATCAAAACGAATATTCCAGCTTCTTGATGCTTGTTTAAGTCCATAAATGGACTTCTTTAACTTGCATATTTTATGACGATCTGATGGATTAGTGAAACCTTCCGGTTGTGTCATATACACATCCTCATCCAGATTTCCATTAAGGAAAGCTGTCTTCACATCCATCTGCCAGATCTCATAATCGTAATATGCTGCTATCGCGAAAAGAATCCGAATAGACTTAAACATGGCTACAGGTGAGAAAGTTTCATCATAATCTATCCCGTAGATTTGTTTGAAACCTTTCGCAACTAGCCTGCCTTTATAGGTAACCACGTTACCATCCATGTCAATCTTCTTCTTGAAGATCCATTTACAGCCTATAGGGATTACACCCGGAGGCGGATCAACCAAATCCCAGACTTGGTTATCTGACATGGAGTCCATCTCGGCTCGCATAGCGTCAAGCCATCTAGCTGACTCCGGTCCACTGACCGCATCCGCATAAGTTAGGGGTTCATCATAATCAATGATGTAGACTCCGTCATAGTGCTCAGGCTGTCGACGGATCCTACCCGATCTTCGCGGTTCCCGTGATATCTGAGCCTCAGGTTGTTCAGTAACCTGATCTACCAGCTCAGGCACATCCAACTCTGCTTGACTACTTTGTCCTTCCTCTGGATTCTCATCCAGCTTTATTTCTCTCCCACTGGCCTCTTGCAGAAGAAACTCCTTCTCAAGAAATATGGCCGTCCGAGCAACAAATACCTTGTTCTCTTTGGGATCGTAGAAATAATAACCCTTAGTTTCCTTAGGGTAACCGACAAAGATATATTTGTCAGATCTGCTCTCTAGTTTCCCAGAGGCGAGCTTTTTGACATAAGCCTCGCAACCCCAGATCCTGATAAATGTCAAGCTAGGCTGTTTCCCATACCATAACTCATATGGTGTCTTTGAAACTGCCTTGGATGGCACTCGGTTTAGTACCTTTGCAGCTGTTTCCAGTGCAAAACCCCAAAAGGAATATGGAAGAGTAGCCTGACTCATCATAGAACGAACCATGTCTAGTAACGTTCTATTTCTCCTCTCGGACACACCATTCCATTGTGGTGTTCCTGGCGGAGTGAGCTGTGAGATAATCCCACACTCCTTCAGATAGTCAGTAAACGCATGACTCAGGTATTCTCCACCTCGATCAGAACGAAGTGCTTTGATATTTCGGCCTAGCTGATTTTGTACTTCATTTTTGAACTCTTTGAACTTGTCAAAAGATTCACTTTTATGTCTCATCAAATAGACATACCCATACCTACTGAAATCATCAGTAAAGGTAATGAAGTACTGATAGCCACCTCTGGCATGTTTACTAAAAGGCCCACACACATCACTGTGTATAAGGTCCAGTAAACCTGAAGTCCTTTGACCTTTATTAGGAAAAGGAGACTTCGTCATTTTACCCATCAAACAAGCTTTGCATGTATCAATCTCCTCACAGGAGAATGATCCCAGCAGTCCATGTTCATGCAACCGCTTAATGCGCTTCTCATTTATATGGCCTAAACGACTATGCCATAGCAAGGTGCTGTCATCAGCATACTTGGCTTTCTTATTATCAATGTTTTGTATAGAATTTTCCATGTCCAACATGTATAACCCATTGTTAATTGAACCAGTTGCATACACAATATTATCAAAAGAAAGTACACACTTTGAAATCTTGCATTCAAAGGCAAATCCTTTCCTGACAAGAGCAGGAATAGAGATAATATTCTTGGTAATACTGGGTACAAAATAACAATTGTTTAATTCTAATACAATGCCAGATGGTAAGGAAATGAAATAGTCTCCTACAGCAACAGCAGCAACCCGTGCCCCGTTTCCAACGCGTAGGTCTACCTCAAGCTGTCCCACCTGCCTTCTTCTCTTGAGTTCCTGCACATTTGAACAAATGTGAACTCCACATGCAGTGTCCAACACCCATGAAATAGAAGAAGAAGATAACATGACCTCAGTCACATATATACCTGAGCCAGAAGCGATGCTTCCCCTCTTATCTCCTTGGAGCGCTTTACAGTCCTTTTTCCAGTGACCCAGCTGGCCACAGTGGAAACACCTGTTGTCCTTCGACCGCTTCACCTTCTGTTTCAGGGCCTTGCTGTAATTCTTGACAGGGGCCTTGCCCTTCTTCCCCTTCTTCTTGTTCCTCGAAGGAACCATCAAGATAGAGGTTGAAGGCTTACCCTTCAGAGTTTCCTCAGTGGTCAAGAGCATATTCAGCAGCTCTGCCGGCGTACAATCGATCTTGTTCATATTAAAGTTAATAATGAACGCATCGAAAGAGGGCGGAAGAGACTGCAGAATAATGTCCACAGCAAGCTCCTGGTTGATGGTATGCCCCAGTTTCTCCAGAGCCTCCTTGTGCCCAATCATCTTGAGCACGTGAGCTCCCACCGGGCTCCCCTCAGCCAGTTTGCTCTGAAAGAAGAGCTTCGTCAGATTATAGCGTTCAGTCCTCGCCTGTGCAGCATACAGCATCTTGAGGTTCGCTATAATTTCTATAGCCGACATATCCTCATGCTGACGCTGCAGCGGTGGCGTCATAGACGCAAGCATCAGGCAAGCGACATCAATGCTATCATTGACGTGCTTTTCGTAGGCATCCCGAACCGCCCTTGCGGCGTTCGGAGCGGGCTGCGGCGGTATCGCCGTCTCGAGGACATACAGTTTCCTCTCTGCCTTAAGAAAGATCTTAAGGTGTCCGAACCAGTCAGAGAAGTTCGGCCCAGCAAACTTCTCCCTTTCCAGTAGGGATCGCACATTGAAGCTCATGGTGTTCGTTGCTGCAGGAATCTACAACAAGCAAGAACAGCAAGGTCAGTATCAATGTTTCAGAATCAATCCAGGACTTAAGAAAGATTCTTTTTCTCACTATTTTGTCTGACTGAAAAATCCAGTAAACAGTCCGAAAGAGTAACACTCTTTTAGTGAGATGGGATCCAGATTTCATACTTGGTCTCCGCGTCCCGCTCAGGCGAGATAAGATGCACAGAGATGACAAGCACTAATTTCTGGTAGGCTGTCCCAGCCAATCGCCAACCCGTGCGATTCCCCTTCATCTTGGCAATCCAGCAGACTGTGCCAACTGAGTTGGTACAACACAGTCTCTGATCCCAGAGATGGCTGCCTCCATGTGCTACCATATGCGCCACATATGTAGCCTACATGGTCAAGCTGACCCGACCTACTCCCTGGACCACCACGTGCTATGCTGAGCAACGAGAGGGGATAAATCCCAACTCTGTAACACGCAGGTGTAATCCAGCACCGTCTGAAGATAGATGGACGTGCCCACTGAGTGGGTTCAACACGGCTCCAACGATAATCAGAAAGGTGAGGTTTCGCGTCAGAAGGCTTATCGAGCTTGATATGTTAGCATTGGATTTTAACGGTCTTTTATCTTCTTACTATCAGGCATATCCTATGGCTATAGCAGAAGATAAACTTAAACATGCAATTCTAATTATTAGCAATAAGTAGAAAGCATGATCTTATGTGGTAAAAGCCCATGAACCCTAGTAAGACCTTAATTTACTTAAGTCTTCACTTGAGCTCCTTGGCATCTCATCTGGTCCAACCTAGGGCCCTAGCGCCAAGAGCACCTCAGGTGCGCCACCAGCTGAATGCCCCTTTGGGATGTGTGCATTTGTACTCTTGTCTAATCAAATACATTTGATCTATCTAGACAAGTTTGACTCGCAGGTCAATTATACAATATCTAAATTAAAAATGTGATTCGCAGATCACAAATTAATTTACAAAATTGAATCCAGGCACGCAGGCCCCAGCACAGCACACATTTAACATGGGCAGCCCACATAAGACTAAATAGACAATCATCATGGCATCAATCAACATGTGATCCAATCATTTTGAAATTAAAAGTTTTGAAAACCCCATGGCATCAATTTTAATTTCCTTAGGTGTCCTACAACCTTACAATGGTCCATTGATAGGGATCCACTCATCCATCTAGTCAGATCCTTTGCCCTTGCATGCACCGAGTCCTAACTGACTCGAGTTGACCTAATGGTCAACCATGCATGCGCCAAGGGCTGAACCACCCTCATGAGTTTTGGCAAGCGGGTGTGACCCCGGGCCTAACTCAAGTGTGTTCAGTAGTTGTCCCAACCAGACCTCGCTACACACCTTTGATGCAGTTAACCTATAGCCACCTTGTGCTTGCGCACAGGTGCTATCTGGTCAACCCATCTAGGCTGTCAGATGGTCTGATCAGACTAATGGATCTAACCTAGAGGTGACTTCAACCCCATCAACCCATCTAAGGATTTATGGTAGGTGCCACTTAGGTCTAGTGAGGCGCGCAAGAGTTTTGTTTTGTCAAAAACAATATGTAAGAAGCGCCAATTAAACATGCGCCAACAATTACATTTGTAGAGTCCCCTTCAAGGGGGAGCGCAACTTTGTAGAGTCCCCTTCAAGGGGGAGCGCAACTTTGACAACAACAAACAACAAGCACCTATACATGCGGCTAAGAACAACAAACATCATGAATCTTTTATGAACTTGCGCATGTAACCAACCCTAGATCTAAGCATAACATGGATCACAACAGCAAACATAATAGCATGCAATGAGCCAAGCTCTGATACCAATTTGAAGGAACCCCTAAATGAAGGGGGCAAAAACCCTAAGCATGGCGCAAATAAAATGTATGCAAGCGGAAGCAAGGGTTTGAAGGGTTTGAAGAACCGTTGCATGCCATATATTCAACTATCATGGATTGATAAGAAAAAGGGGAGATCCATACCAATGCCATAGGCTTGGAAATCGGCTTGGATGAAGAGAACAAGTTAGGTCTCCTCCACAAGTCCACACACAAGATGAGGGATGGCTACCCTTTAGGATCTTCCTTGTGCTAGCAAGAGATCCCCTTTCGGTCCTTGTCGTGTGGGATGATGAGATGTCCCTTTTCGAGAGCTTCTCTTGGATGAACCCTCCTCTCTTCGTCAACCACCAACGAAAGAGCTAGGCGTTGAAAAGAAAAACACTCAACGCATAAGCGTTTTAGCATTGAAGCAAAACCGGCCTTGATGACTTTCCATAAATGGAAGTCAATCAAGCCTTGCGTTCAATCCAACCCAAAACGCATATGGCTTTGAACCAAGCGTTCACCCTTGTGAACCGGTTCAAGCCAAATCATCCAATCGGCTTTGGTTCATTAAACCAAACCAAAATAGCTCAAGCCATTTGGTCTAGACCAAATCGAACCCCAAGGCTCATGATCTAACCATTCATCTCCTGATGCCCCTGATCTCTCCGATCTAGCATCACCTCTCTCGATCGAAGCTTACCGATCTCAAGCCCTAATCAATCAAACATGATCAGACCAGATCTCACTTACAATCAGAGATTAAATCCCTTTAATCTGAACTCAAAGAATCCAGTCCACACGATCTGACTCAAGTAAGCCATATCATCAAATTGTGCGACCCTGAGGGTTTCCCTTAAATGTCGGTAACGATAACTTACGTTATCACGATCAGTGAGGGGTATCTAGCAACACATCACTGTCTCCCGATATAAAGGAAAGAGTCTTCCAAGACTACTCCCAAACCATTGCACAAGTGTGACTCCATTCACAAGGCATACATGTGTCCTTTGCCACTGGATGTTCTTATTGGACAAGCGGGTCAAGCTTGTAACTCCAATACGATGAGCATGAGTAGATCAGATGCACATTGTCATCTGGGTATGGCCATACACTATCTCAATCATCTCATATAGGGGGCCCAGTAGAACATCACACTCCTTAAACAAGGAGACGGCAATCCTATGTCTATCACTAGTGCCCTAACCTGATTCAAGCCCACCATCCAAGATAGTCTATAATCATTATGTTTCAAATGATATTGAACTACCTCAAGACAATGACAATCATCATTTAGAAACACAAGCGATCTCAAGTCAGAGGACATGTGCCACTTGCTGCTTACAAGGATCATTCACATTGTGACAAGCAATGGAATATCCCAGTAGGGTCTGTCCAGTACATCCAATGTACCCATGAGTCTACATCTTATTTCATGCTCGAAGCATCCTATAAGATCAGCACTCATATTAGTCTCAATCATATCAAGGCTGTCTCATGTTCACCAAGATATCTCGACTAAGGACTTACAGCCTGTCAGCCTAGCTGAACAGCTTTGAGACATTATCCAGAAGTACACTTATTACAGCAGACAAGGTAACAACCTGAATAATAACCATGCCTTTTATAAACTTAAGAGTTTCTTACATGATACTTATACAATCCCAAGGCCTCAAACATTAGCCTTAAGGGCATACCCCAACACTATGTGTTTTAGAATGATCCATGGACTTTAAAATTCAGAAAAAAATATCTAGATGATAGTACAAGATGAGTACTTCGTGATGATGCCAAAGATCAAAAATTTTCGCACTCCAGTTTCTTAAAATTAATGCAAGAAAACACCTAGTCAGATAAGTAGAATGCAGCTTTAAAATACGGTACCATGAAATTCCTTACGGCAGTGCCGTAATTTACACAAATTCTTGGGTCAGAAATATGTTGGAATTACGGCACCGTAAAAATGGATACGGCATTGCTGTATTTTTCACAAAATCTCAAAACTTTCGGATAAAAAATCACTGAAAAATACGGTACCATGAAAAACCATATGGTACTGCCGTAAAAGCCATAAAACCTTATGTACAAAAATTATCAAAAATTACGGCACCATAATATTTTAGCCCAACATTACGGTAGTGTCGTAAAAGGTTCAAAACTCTCGGGATGAAATCAGACAAAAATTATGGTACCATAAAACAATTATGGCAGTGCCGTATTTTGCACAAAAATTGATTTTCCCTACAAAAAAAAATTAATTCTAAAAATAAAATAAAATAAAATAAAATAAAATAAACTAAGTAAGAGTGCTTGGGTTGCCTCCCATGAAGCGCTAATTTTTAGGTCATTAGCTTGACCAAAAATCAAATTTCATGATGAAGCAGGTGAATCAGTACCAAAGTAAAGAGCAAACAATTTTCTGCATTTCCTTTGACCTAAAAGTTTAGCCACTAATCCAAATATCCATAATTTCAAATAAATCCTGATCAACGTGGCTTTCTTAAATGTGCAGAAATCAAAATCAAAATATTCAATTCCAATCAAAGGATATTCAATGACCTTCTTAAATTTATAAGAAAGCAAAATCATTAATCCTTTCTTCAGATTTTTATCTTCAATTGAAATAGGACTTCCCTCAAAGGATTCAAGTATTGGATAATCAAAATAAACTTTCTGTCTCAAATTAGATTCCTCAATAAAGCATAGTTTTTCAAATAAATCACAAGTTTGAACAGTAGATATGGGCAAAACATCAGAGTGAGATTCATCAATGTTTGTAAGTTTCAAATCTTTTTCAAGTTCCTCATGCTCACAATCAAATAATTCATCAATTTCAAAATTATCAACAAGATTAGAGTAAGATTTTCCCAATTCAGTCCCCTCATATCCTTCATTAGTTTTAACCACAAATAATATATCATCAAAAGTATCAATATCATTACTAGAATCAATAGGGGATTTTTCAAAATCAATTTCCTCATACTTTTCCACAAATAAATCATCACATGAATCAATTTTACAATCATCAAAATCAAAGTGAGATTCATTAATGTTAACATAAGGCTCAATTTCAAAACAATCATAATTAGAGGGGAACTTTTCTAAATCAATTTCTTTAGTTTCCAAATCAAACTCAAATAAACATGCTTTTTGTGCTAACTGGGTTTCTAAATTTTCATTATGTCCAACCATGTCATCCAACCTGGAATTGATTTGTTTGAGGGTCTCATTCACATCTTCATTTTGTTTTGCTTTGGCACTCATGATTTCAAACATCATCTCTAAGCTAGATTTTTCAGTATCCTCAAAGCATGGTTCAGAAGTATAGTTTGAGCAATCATCTTAATCATATTGATCATCTTGATACCATGGTGAATTGGAATTTAAAAATTGGCAATTAGAAGTGTAATGATTAAAATATCCACAAATATCACATATATTAAAAGAAAAAGAGTGCATATAAAAGTTAAACTTATCTTTAAGTGTGCTCAATGAATTATTTTCATACTTACCTTGTGGCATATATACCTCACCTCTTTCAGTTGCCCATGAGTTGTGATTAAAAGACACATCTTCAATTCAAAGCTTTTCTACACAACTAAAAAAAGTTTGTTATCTCAAAGTTCACAGGAAATAAAATATATCAAGATCTACGAGTCCTATGTATAGACAAATAGATGCATCAAATAAACTCAGAATTTTCAGAATTGAAATAGAAAGATTATCCAACACCAATAAATCAAATTGTTTATTTTTTTTTCTCGGAATAAAAACAAAAGCAAATTCAAAATTTTCAGATATCACAGTTCTGTCACAACTGTGAAAATCCAAAACCTGCAAAAATAAAAAAAACAAAGTTAAATCTAAAATAAATAAAACTTAGTCTAGCAATACTAACAACTATTTTGATATTAACAAAACTAAGGTCCCCGGCAATGGCGCCAAAAACTTGTTGTAGTCCGCAAGTACACGGATACTTCGAAGTAATAAAATAGATATCGAACCACAGAGACCTACGTGTTAAGTACTAAATAGATGTTTTCTCACTAGCTAAGCAAACCGAATAGTGTTAAACAATAGATCGAAAAGAATGCGGAAAAGTATATTAGAGATAAATTGGGACTAGGGGTTCATCCACCTTAATTCTAATGACTAGAAGGAAATAAAGGCTGTCAGTCAAATTTCATTACGATAAAGATTTAATTTACTTCATAAAAGGATCATCTCTCTCTCGCGCAGACAATCATACAAAGGACCAATCCTCACTCTCGTGCAAGATCTATCCAATGCTGAAAATAAGTAAATCATTGAACAAAGAACTCAAGGATCACTCTCGTGCATCCGAATTCTAAGCCAATCATCTCTTGTGGAACCTCAAGGATCACTCTCGTGCATCCTGAAACTCATCACAAGTTCTACTTAAGGTTTTCCAATGTTCTGATCCTCACTCTCGTGCAGGATCTTCACGTCAAAGACATTAACTCAATCCAAAGAATTAGAAAATCAACATAGCAATAAAGTCACTAAAAATCAAAATTCAAAGAACAAACCTAATCTCTTACGATAAGTTCCAAAGTCAATGATTTTTAGGGTTCCAAATTTCACAATCAACCTCTCAGTCTATTTTGTAAAATTCTAAAACATGCTGATATTTATAAAACTAAGGAGAATTAAAGGAAAGTCATCACATAAGCAGAATTATCATAAAAAAATTATCATGACAAAAATAATTAATGTCTAGTCATTAAGAAATTAAGGGGATTACTCCCTTTGTTCCAAAAGAAACTTTAAGTATGCATGGAAGATGAATTACAATAAATCATAGTCTTAGATGATCAGAATTCAAGAAGGAGAGAAAAGTTAGAAAACACGGTGCTGTAATGAAATTACAGCACTGTAATACTTGATGAACACGGTGAACAGTGGCGGCGCCCACTGTTTCATTGATTTCTCCCTCGATCGGACTCCTTTCGATCTAAAACTTCTGGTGTATCCTCCTCTCCTCCAGGCGAAGCTTTCATGTAAAAATCCCGGCCTGAGGTGGTCTCTACGCCTCTTGGCGTGAGGCCGAACCCTAAGGATGCCTCCCTCGATTAATCTCTAGATTGTTCCCAAAAATTGGGGCTTTAGTCCCTTTATCTTCTTCTCATTGAGATGAGTCCACCACTTATTTCGGATCTCAATTTGGTGCCCTAAATCGCAAGATATGGTCTTTTGAAGTTTGCGACAGAAAAATCTGGAAACTGAGCCAAAAATACGGTACCGTAATAAAAATACGGTAGTGCCATATTTTGCTCAAAAACTCAAAAACTTTCTGGTTGAAATCCTCAAAAATACGATACCGTCATAGTTTTACCCAAAAATGCGGTAGTGCCATATTTTTGCAAATTGGCTCCGACTTTCATAACTTCGTTACGACGTCTGGAATCCATTGGTGTGCTCAAATCTTCCAAAATCCATCAAAATATGGTACTTTTTACCTGAAAATAATGAAAAATAAGAAATGGTGTAGATTCTACAATATTTGACAAATAATGCTTAAATTCAAGCAAAAGAGCATAAATATGACACAAAAAGACCAATGAAATGACACAAAATATACTATAAATTTTGGTGTCATCAAGGATATGGCCATGAAACATAACCACTGGTCGAGTGAGCAAGGAACTACTTCCATAGGATTTGGTAAGTACCATAATGATTCCTTGACATCTCTAGCGGCAAAGGTAGATTCATTGGCACAGAAGTTAGATTCCTTTTCCTTTCCCTCAATTGCCGTTAATGCAGTTTCCTATGAAGTGTGTGGTATAACAGGGCACAATTCATCTAACTGTCAGTTTATTGCTTCATCTCAAGAAAATCTTAATTAGGAGCAATTTAATGCCTTGGGGAATTTCAATCAGAGACCAGTGAATTACCCATATTCTGCAACTTACAATCCAGGATGGAAGAACCACCCCAACTTGTCCTACAAGAACAATCAAGGGCAAGTTCCTCCTCAGTATCCTGAGCAGAATAACAGGCCATCACCGGGCTTTCAATCAAGACAGTATGGATAGCCCCAGAAGTCAAACTTGGAGACCATGCTAGAGGGATTTCTTATGAAATAGCAGAAGAGCACTGATGACCTCACTGATGCGGTCAAGCAGCTGACATCTCATGTGGATGCTTTGGCTACCCACAACAAGATGTTAGAGAACCAGATAGCTCAGCAAGCGAGTTCTACTAGTAGGCCCATAGAGAAACTTCTGGAACAACCTGAGATGAATCCAAGGGAGCATTGTAATGCGGTCGTTATTGTGAGTGGCAAAAATAATGACACACCTGGAGGGCTTATCGAGAGTTCTATGGACACACCTGAGGACATTACTCTTGAGTTAGAGAGCTATGAGGAGAAAGGGGAGGAGCTGAAATATGTAGACCCACTTGCATACGTTCCTCCAATCCCTTTTCCCCATAGGCTATTTGGAGCAGATCAGGGAAAATCTGATATCAGAGAGTCTGAGGTGAAAGGCGACAAGGTAAGTATGGACATAGAAATAACAAAGGTAAGAGATCCTGGAGACATTTCAATTCCCTACCAGTTGGTAAGTTTTTTGTTGATAATGCTTTATGTGACTTAGGATCGAGTGTTAGTTTGATGCCTTCATATATGATTGAGAAAGTAGGTAAAGGAGAATTTAAACCTACTGGAACTTGCCTTCAATTTGCTAATGGATTTGTTCAGCAACCTCTATGAATTTTAGAAAATGTGTCTATTAAAATTGATAGGTTTTCTATCTTGACTGATTTCATGATTGTTAGAATGGAAGAAGACACTAAATCACCTATTATTCTAGGTAGACCATTTTTGGTAAGTACAGGAGCTATAATTGATATGCTGCATGAGAAGTTAACATTGAATTTAAATGACAGCAAATTAGTTTATGATTTTTCTTTAAGGGCTAAGAAGCTTTATTTTGCAGGTTCCCGTCAATCCCTTGAAGTGAAGGAGGATAAATTCGATGAAGGAAATATTTTTGAAATCGATAGATGTCCCTTAGAATATCAGGCAAAGCATGAGAGGGACAAGAAGAAGAAAGATGGAACATGGGAATTATCTCAAGCTTTAAAGTTAAACCCATGTAACGATCTAAAAAAGGCATGAAGAACAAATGCTACCTATTATTCACTGTACCTCGTATCCACCTGAAGGACAATGAACATTATTTTGGTCAAGCTAAGGACCTTAAATAAGCGCTACCTGGGAGGCAACCCAGAGGCTCTGAATTTAGTTAATTTCAGCATTTTTTTCCATTAAGTTTTTGAATTTTTCATGATTAGTTATTTAGCTTTGAATTTTCTTAATCAATTTTATCCGCATGATATGATGAACTTATTTATAAGAAAAACACTCTAAATTTGTTGTTTTGCATGCAGGAAGTTTTTTAGAAATTTTATGTGATTTTTCTGGCGGAGACCAATGTCAAAACGCGAGATTTACGGCCGAACCCGTGAATATCGCGCAGCCATTATTTTAAATATAGCTGGGACTGTACATTGAAGAGGAATTGTAGCCGAAGCCGTGAAGACTTTACGGACCGTAAGTTCTTACGGTTTAAACTTAACCGGCGACTTAGGGTTTTACGCCCACGCTCATAATTTGCTGATTTTCGATGATTCCTTCCATGAATCGCAACGAAACCTTTCCACCTACCTTTCTCTACTTCCAGCGAGTGATTTCCGACGATCTTCCACCGGATTTCCACCGAATTTCGTGGAGAATCACCGTTCGTCCGCTGACCTGCCAGAATTCAATTTTTGACCGATTTGAGCCCGATTTCCACACAGATCCGTGAATTTTCCTTGCTCAGACTTGCGACGCAGCATTGGAACTAGATTTGCATACTTCTAGCATCGATTTGGAGCTTTTGGATTATATTTTTTTTGGATCGATTTTTCACCCGAGTTTTCACGGGCAATTTCTGAAGTCACAGTAGCATTTCATTTTTTGAAATACATTTGCATATATTGAATTGCTTTGATCGATACTATGGCTCTGAGGAGGACAGTGAGGACTAGACCTTATGGGGTGGTGAGGAAGGAGAGTGTACGAGGACCGTACCCTCCTATATATCCTAGATACAGGATGGTCCATGGAGTACTCCTGGAGAGGTTTGAGCTAGCACATATGTCAGCAGTGGAGTCTCCGATACCGTTCAACTTATATCCTCCCTCCGATACACCATGGGAGTATCCTAGTGTCTCTGACGAGATCGGCACTGAGAGGACGTTGATGACTCCTAATTTCATAGTGTTTTTGATACTTATTTGGTAGTCTTTTGAGCCATAGTCTTACTCTTTTACTTTGCTTTTATACCCTTTTTTACCAAATACTTTGGAATCTACACGATCTTTGGTTTTTGATCAATTTCAGGTAAAAAGGCATTATTATCACTGGTTTTCGAGCAATATCAATGCATGAATGAGTTCTTATCATCAAGAGGAGTCTACACAACAACTTTCAAGCCAAAATACACCATCTAGCTAAAATACGGTACTACCATATTTTCCAGACGAATGCTCACGGTACCGTATTTCTCAGCAGACATTCCTGGGCGAAATACGGCACTACCGTATTTACCAGAGAATCTTTCACGGTACCGTATTTTGCAATGTTTTTGACCAGAAGGTTTCAATGGAAATACGGCACTGCCGTGGTCGTTTACACGGTGCCGTATATTCCGATGTTTTTGACCAAAAACTTTTGGAAGAATTACGGCAGTACCGTGAGGTTTTCCACGGTACCATATTTGTTGCCCAGAACTCACAGAATGAAATACGGCACTACCGTATTTTGGATAAAAACTCTCACGGCACCGTAATTTTTGTCCGGAACTCACCGAATGAAATACGGCACTGCGTATGAATCGTCACGGTGCCGTATTTTGGAACTCAGAATTCTAATTTTTCCGCCCGATTCTTGCAAAGACCATATCTTTTGATCTAGACCTCCAAATTAAGATCTGAAAGAGGTGATGGACTCGTCTGTAAGAGGAGAATATAACTAGACCAAAAGGAACGAATTTTATGATCCATCCACAGCGAATTTCAGAGAGAGGCAGAATTGCTAGGGTTCATCGAATTTCCACCTACAGACCACCTCCGGCCACAAAATTTGACAGAGAGCTTCATCTGGTGAAGGAGAATACGTACCTCAAGTTTCAGAGCGTTTAGGGTTGAATCAATGGAGAAATCAATGAAACAGCGGTGATAGTGCTGATTCCAAGCAAATACGGTGCTGTGATTTCATTACAGCACTGTTTTGTAATCTTTCCTCCTTCTTTTCGATTCCTATTCACTCTGAGAACATGTTTTATTGTAATCCTTTCATCATGGTAGCTTAATCTTTTTATGGGACATGGGGGTGTAATCTCTTTGTTTCTTAATGGCTAGAAAACCCTAATTTTGTCAAACTGATTTTATTATGATAATTTTACTCTTGTGATTGATTGTTCTTTAATTCTTCTTTGTGTCTTAAATATCAGCATATTTTAGAATTTTGTGAAATAGACCGAGAGGTTGATTGTTTGAAATTCGGAACCCTAGGAATTATTGAGTTTGGAACTACCGTAAGAGATTAGGTTGTTCTTCGAATTCTGATTTTTAGAGAGCTATAATACCTTGTTGAATTTCTGATACTTTGGATTGAGTTAATATGTAGACTTGATTTGATATTGCAAGAGATTGAGTATCAAGTCATTGGAAACCCTTGAGTAAAACTAGTGTTGAGACTCGGATGCACGAGAGTGATCTTTGAGTTTCCACTTGATGGTTTACTTATTTTTAGCATTGAATAGATCTTGCGCGAGAGTGGGGGTCGGTTCTTTGTATGATTGTCTGCGCGAGAGCGAGACAATTTATTTATAAAGTAAATTTTACCTTTACCATAATAGAATTAGATTGACAAATACTTATCTTAATCTAGTCATTAGAAATTAAAGTAGATGAACCCCTAGTCCCGATTTCCTCTTTGATATTTTCTCCATGTTCTTTTCGATAGTTTGATTCACTATTTTCCAATTGCCTAGCTAGCGAGAAATCGATTATTCAGTACTTGACAACAAGGTCTCTGTGGTTCGATATCTATTTTATTACTTCGAGTATCCGTGCACTTGCGGACACAATAGACGTCCGCAGCTCCTAGCACATCCTCAGCACCCAGTGCATCACAGATGGCAGTGCCCAAGCCAGTCAGCTCCCTAGAGCTGGAGATCATATTAGAGAGGCCTGTTGATAGGCCAGAGAGCCGCGATCAAAGGATCGCGAGACGGTACGCTAGGAAGCGTACCAGTCGAGCTACTAGCACTTGGGGGAGGAGAGTCACTCGACCTTTATCGCCAGTTGTAGAGACAGCTGAGACATTTGTAGCACCCCTAGCGCCAGCATCGATAGTAGATGATACCACTCCGATGCATGTAGAGGAGTCCACCACACCGGTGCCTCCTACTGATTTACCAAAGTCTGCAGCTCTTGCCGATATACAGGATATGGAGGTAGACACTCCACATGACTCTGCCCAGACTCCTAAGATTCCATCACCCTCCTCAGCCCAGGGAGATCTGCAAGTCCTTGAGGCTGCTACGCCAGTATTGCCAGATTAGGATGATGGATCCCCTGAGATATTTGCGGACTTACCGGAGATTTCAGTGGATATACCAGAGCTCCGCTCTTCTCCATCAGTAGTACATGAGCCGTCTTTTGTTAGTGAGACATGAGCCGTCTGTTGTTAGTGAGCCAGCACCACCAGCAGCATCTGAGGCACCACATACCATTGAGATGCCAGTCACTGCATTAGCATCGCCAGCACCATCACCTAAGATTCACTTGCCTTCCCCTGAGCCATCCTCAGGACATTCGCTTGCTGCATCCCCAGAGCCTTCATCTTCTGAGCCGTCTCCTACTATACCAGAGCCTGAGATACCAGAGAGGAGACGTGAGTGATAACCACCTCCTGTACTTACTCCTTACCCACGTCAGATCAGACACAGGAGTAGGGAGCAGGAGAGGAGGTATCGTGCTATGTCCACTCGAGGAGTACTTAGCATGAGATATTGGGACGACCAGACACTGCAGTCCCTAGGATTGTTCGATGACGTCCGGTGGATGTTCACGAACATAGGGTGGCAGGATTTTTATCGCCAGAGGCATCCGACCTATGTTCAGCTGACTTTGGAGTTTTTCAGCTCTGTCCAGATTACATTGAGGAACTATGACGACAGTGATCCTGGTAGGATGACGTTCCGGTTGGGGAACCAGGACCATGTACTGACACTTGACTAGTTTGGTCATATATTTGGGTTCCCCTCGGATGGTACTAGATATCGCCCATGCAAGTACACTGATAGGACTTTCTGGCGAGATATATCTGGTGAGGGAGGATTTGATCCGAGGACCGCGAGAGCCACATGCTTATCCAGCCCAGTTTTCATATATGTACATACTTGCACATACTATTTTTGGGAGAACAGAGAGCGACAACATGGTCAAATCTTCGGAACTGTTCTTTTTATGGGCTATGTTGATAGGATTCTGCCTCAGCACCCCGTTCTACCTCATGAAGCAGATTCATAAGGCTGCTAGAGCGCGGAGAGGAGTCCTAGTGATGGGAGGTAAGATTACCACCATTGCCCTTGCCCTCGATTTTGACCCCTCAGGGTTGAACGAGGCAAAGGGCAATCCCAGACTAGATATGGACGCATGCATAGCCATTAAGATGATTACGAGGTTTGGGAGCTCGTATCATCTGATGTTCAGAGGTACTGATGTTACGATGAGGCTACCGAACATAAACCGTACTACGGTTCGTGTTCAGCAGAACTAGATCATGGATCCCACTCGTGGGGGAGGTCCTAGAGAGGCAGCTTCTCCTCCTTCACCGTCGAGGATTCTAGAGCACGTTCCTCCAATCGAGCCATCTACCGCTGATAGGCCGTCTACATCTGCCATCTACCTCAGCACCATCAAACCCTTCTCTAGAGTAGATATGAGCCGAGCAGAGGAGGATGCGTGATGACATATCACGCATTAAGCAGGGACAATCGAGGGCACTCGAGTCTTTACACGCGATAGAGGAGCTATTACGGCGTCGTCTCCCATCTTCATCGACACGACATACTAGAGACGAGGAGGAGGATTCTGAGCATATGGAGATAGACTGATAGATCATGTGAGTATCTTTATTTCGTTTTGATGTATTTACAGTTATTCTTTGATATTATGTAGAAGATCTCACATTTATCTATTCTATGTACAGGATTTAGTAGACTGGATGCCGATACGACCACACACAGTATTTTTATGTTTTCTTTGTGTGTGTGCGTTGTATCTGGATATTATGTGATTCATTTTGGTATTTTACTTGATATTTGATACTAGACTAGATATTGTACATGCATGACGGTATTAGACTTATGGATGCTGAACATGGTGTGGATAGGACGGTTTTGTATATATTTAGTATTCATCATGTGTTTGGGATGCTATATGATGATTTTTGATGTTGTGTTGATGAGTTTGATATATGTTTTGATATTTAGTGTGAATAGTAACTCTATATGGTAAACTATGATTTGGATGATAAAACATGATGGTATTTGATGTTTGAAAGTTGATTACCATGTAAAACTTGAATATCTTTGATATGGTATATTTTCCGGATTTTTTTGAGTTATATTTTACACTTTTGATATAATTGTATAGGATTTCGCCAATAATACAAAGGGAACTCTTGCAAAAGTTTTTCTAAAATCTTTCATTGATTCAATGTTTATACATATGCAACAATTTAAGTCTAGGGTATCTTTTTTCATGTTTTGCTAATCCTTCAAAGTTTTATAGATATGAATTTTGAATGTTTAAATTGTTAAGGATTAATCAGATTCATTTTATCCTTAATCTTGAACTTAGGAAGCATTTTGGGCATTTAATTTGATGACTTAAAGAATTTTTGAGATTTCATGAAAACTTAAATTGTTGAGTAAGATCGATTCTGGTATTGAGAAAGTTTACATAGAAATTGTTGTATGTTTAAACAATATGTGCATAGTGATCCTTGTACTTTAAGTTTAATTTATTTTCCTTTGATTTAATAGTGATTTTTATGGATAGAAATTTGGTGATTTATATATTTAACTTGAGATTTGCTCCAACTCCTCTGGTAGCATAATCTGAGGTTATGGGTTGACACTGGCTGACTTTTTCTATATTTTGACTGAAAATAAATAAATAAATAAATAAATATTTTGACTCCTCTACTTGGCACTGCGAAAAATTGGCAGTGGTACCAAAGACATGAGTTGAAGTCTAAAAAAAAATTATGAGAAAAAGAGAAAGTTGTAGGTTATGTGGACAACTCCGCTGACTTTAATTTCGAGACCATGAGTTAAATTATACTGTTTTGTAGTTTACTTTAAACAATGTTATGATAAATAACAGTTTAAAGACCAAATTGCATTAAAAATCTCGTATCTATAGTTTCACCAAATGACTTGAAGTAAATCTTTATCTATTGATTAAGGCAGATTTATTAAACCAAGACTAAGTCTAGGGTATTTTGATGTGCTGTATTTACACCACACTTTTGCCTATATTTTAGATCATATTTTGGGCTTATTTGCATGATTTTGTGCTTATTTCGGTGTTTTTACTTCACTTGGCACAGAATCTTCACTTTTCTTGTTTTTATAAAAATGTAGGTAAAATCACCCAAAAATGAAGAATTTCACGAGTTTTGAAGCCAAAGCATGATTTCCAAGGAGATCACGAGCTTACACGTCAAATTTGGAGAGAAAATGGTAAATAATTCGACATTCATGGCCTTGGCTGTAATTATGGCTCAGCCGTAATTTTGATGTCGAACGAAAGGCGAAAAACGGCTAAGTGTTGGAATGCACAAAAATTTTCACGGGCGAAGCCGTGAATCCATCACAGCCCGTGAAACTTTCTATGTACAAAAAAGTTGTACACACAAAGACATTTACGGCCGTGGCCGTAAACTCATCATGGACCGTGAAAATTGCCGTCTGACGAGTTTTTCACTCGATTCTCCACTGATTCAAATCAGATTTGAACCAAACTTTACAGAACCATTCCTTGATGCGTTCCAAACCGGTCTAACTATAAAAGATCAGATTTTTCGAGGTTTGAGAGAGCTTTTTCGGACAAACACAAGTGGCGGCAGTGACGAGGGCAAAATTCAAGTTTCAAAGCATATTTCGGCGAGATTCCACTCAAAAGCGATAATTGATCAACTCTTTCTCATCTACAGATTGAGGAAAAGGCGGTTTTATTATTGTCTTAGTGATTTCCTTGCAATTCATATAAGATTCTTACTTGTTCATCGTATAGACATGTTTTACTTTACGAACATGAGTGAGTAGATCCTTGTTTCGGGATTAATGGGTGTAGCCCGCTGACATTCATGAATTGATATATATTTTATGCTCTTTTCATATGAATTTATTATCATGATTTGACTAAAGTTGTGTTCATTTCGTAATTTACCTTGGCCACGTATAATTGCGTATTATATGTTACGAGAAGTACCGAGAGGTGAATCGCAACATTTGATCTATTTCAGTTGAACCTTCAAATCCAATCACGAGAGTAGGTTGGATTCGTTTGAAGGATCTAACAGCTTTTCATAGAACTTAATGGGTTTAGTTAGGTTAACTGTCACGAGAGTAGGTTATTGGAACTAAATAAAGCTAGGGGTTGATATTCATGTCCTGATCTAGTGGCCATGATGTGGATCCCTTAAATTTTTTTTCTCTCTTTTTTTCTTTTATAGGGATTCTAGTTTGGTATGTAGCAGTGGATGGGGATCAGGGTTTAAATAGTAGTGGATGGGGATCAAGGTTTCACTCTAATACCAATTTGATGTAGGGTGAGTATATGTGGTGATATAAATTCCTATAATAGGGTATATAAATGAGTTTTGTTATTAATATTAGGCACTGATAAATCTTAGGAAGGAATAAAAGTAAAATTAAGATGCAAACAACTAACTAAATATGCTTACAAGTTTAGGTGGATGTTCTATCAAGCATACATGCATTGAAATATAGAGCAAATACGATTAATTTTAATAAGAAGAATACCTAAATTAGGATGCCAAATTTTAGTGATTAATACCTTTCTAATGGGTCGATGTCATGATGAAATCCAGAAAGAGTCGAGAATGAATCGGATTACTCCCAAATTGATCTGGAATGATTCTGCTTTTCGTCCCTTCTTCCAGTCCTTTACATGTTCATGAACAGTGGAGACTGGTGTCGAATGAGAACAAAAAGTTGTCGGTATCAGTGTTGGAGCAGATGGTGGCATCGTCGGAGTCAGATCTAGATGGAGGTGGTGTAGGCGACGTCTGAGGATATAGGGGTCAACGGCCAGGAGATAGGTGGCGGGTGTCGTCGGCATGGGATGAGGGCGGCAGCTAGATCATCGGAGGGCAGGCGTCTGGCACGAGGGAAGTTCAGCGCCAGTTTTCACAGGGCGCTGTGATGCTAAACGACGGTGATCGTGGAGAGGTGGAAGGGAATTATTGCCTAAAGAGGGTGGATTAGGGGTCAGTGAGGTTTGACCAGCGAGCGAGACACGTCGATTGATATCTCGAAGGATTTGGGGGAAAACAATGGATGAAACTCAGGGCGAACGTGGAGGTTGGCGATCAGCGATTGTGTGCGGGGATGGAGATGGACTATCGGACGAAGGCAGCAACAGGCTCGTCGACTGGTGAAGGGGCGGCAAAGATTTCTGTCCAAGTCGTGATGGCGGACGAATTCGGGGACAAAGGAGTCAGTCTTGGCAAGCGGTCGCTAATGGCAGCAGTGTCAATGGTAGAAGAAGGTTGGCGACGGGTCCTGCCTAGGTAACGTCGGCGGCTGGGGTTAGGGTTGGGCGACGTGGAAGACCTGGACGAGGAGGGGATGATGGCGGTAGGGAATATGGATGGGACGGAGGGATGGGTGGCGTTCGTGGAAGAGGGCGGCGGCTAGATATCTGGTTAAGGAAGGAGATGAAGCAGGCGAGCGGATGTTAGTGGCGGCGGCCGGATGATCTAGATGAAGAAGGAGAAGGCAAAATGTTGGAATTTTGCTGGGATCTCGGCGACAGAATGATAAATCACGGTGGGATGGAAATCCGGATGACGGGAGATTCTAACCCTCACGGTGCGATAACGCAAACGCGCCGATAATGGGAAATTTTATTTTGCAAAAGTTGATCTTCCCCTTAGGGATTACAAGGTTTAAATAGATATTACCTTAGCTAAATTTAGATAATTGAGCCCTATTAAAAAAAATTACATGCCAAAATAAAAATAATGTCCTAACAATAATATCTAATTAAAAAATTAAATTCGAATATTCATGCAATAGCGGACCAACTTTCAATGGCTCATTTGAATCTGTTGAACTTGTCTTCTATCTTCTTATCGATAGCAGGCCAACTTTTGATGGGCCTTTTGAATCTTCTAAACATGTGTTGTATGTCCTCATCAGCAACTAATTCCCCAATCTCTATGAACTGGAAGGTCTTGATCGAAACGTTACCGATAAAATTACACGATTCGCCCGGCCGCGGAACTGATCCTAGTTAGACGTTGCAGTCACCGAGCT
The DNA here is from genome assembly GCA_027563935.2 of Costus lasius. NCBI lineage: Eukaryota > Viridiplantae > Streptophyta > Magnoliopsida > Zingiberales > Costaceae > Costus > Costus lasius. The sequence continues at coordinate 86,623,344 of CM050450.1, read as the reverse complement.
CGCTCTCTCCTCCTAAGTCCTAACTCCTAACTATAAAGAGCAGCCGCCGGAGCAGCGGATTTGGCCGACAAGTTAGCCTTGCAAGAGGTCGAGCCGTAACATATTCTTGGTTCTTCAGCCTCAAGTGAACCCTCCTCCGGATCTCCGGTGATGCGCATCGGTGCCGCCTCGGATCGGGTGGGTTGCCGTCTCCGGCTCTGAGGCCAAGGGGAATGAGGCGAAGACCGTTCGGTCTCAGGCGCCCGGTGAGGCGGCGGTGGCTCTCCAGCATCTGGGTTTGGCTTGTGGCCGTAGGCCTCGCGGTGCTGCTGCTCCTTGTCGTGCTCAGTCGCGAGAAGCTGCCGAGATCTACGCCGTCCTTGGTCCACCAGGTGGGATCTTTCTTCGTGAGCTTTAGATCCCAGCTATTTTGGTGCCTTTTTTTGTGCTATTGTGGAACATTTCTATTGATTGGCATTTATGAATTTGGAGAGAAACGTTGCCTTTCCAACTGTTTTCTTTGTTGATGCCTCAGAGTTGCAATCTTGTTAAGCGGGCAACTAATGAATTTGGTCTTTTGCTTGAAATCTGCGATTTGATCTATCCTTGTATACAATTGCCTTCATATTCCTTCATATTCCTTCAACTCCTCTCGGGTTTATTTCTAGTGCCCTCTTTCATTTCCTGGTAGTTGCTTTGCATCGCGTAATTGATAAAAGTATAAGGTTCAACATAGGTTTAGGGGTTAGCAAATGCCCTATCATCTTGATTCCTAGATATTCTAAGGGATTAGATTGCCAAATAATACAATCAAATAGAATTAGATTACATATGCCATACATTTACATGTTTCACTCCCTAGACAAGTATTAAAGTGATGATTGAAGACGTTAGTAAGGATAGCATCCTTCACCACTTTGTTATATACAATCATAACGAATACACCGTAATTCTTCACAGGTACTGTGACCACCACGTGCCTTTTTTCCTTATACACGGCCATGATACAAGGATGGATTCCCTCCAATAGGATTTTCTAATGACCCAAGACTCCATCCAGCTTGTGTTATTTTCTACTCTTTCTATTCCTTAATCCCACCCACATGTGCCTCGAATATTCCAATAACATTAATACTCAACTCATTTTCAGTTCCTTTATAAATAGAACTATCCCACCTGCATGAAACTAAGTAATTATCATCTCCATGTCCTTTTGTGATACTTATACTTCTCAAGTAATCTAAAGCAGTTGGCTCTCAACAATCCCACACAAAATTCATGGTGATTGTCGATGAATAAATTTGGTCAGTTCCATGAATATATGAGGCTTGTATCTTCTGAGAAGACAAGTTCTCAAAGGCTTGGGCAGCTAGGAAGAGTGGTTTCTTTTCTGTTCCTTTATTATTAATGCTACAAATTGTATGATTCGTTTTCATGTTGTACTGTCTGATTTTGATGATTAGGTAGGATATACCCCTTATCTCACCATCAACTAGTAACATGAAAATAGCCAAAATAGATAAGAGGTTCTGATGGTGTGTTATAGTCACTGTACAATTATATTTGGACACAGAAACAATAGATTGGTCCTGAAAGCATGGTTAGGCAGTTAGACAGCTCTCCACTTGCTCTACAAGGGGAATTCACTGAACGACCGCAATGGCCTTTGACTGAATCTGTGTATTGTTAACCATGTATCGAATGCCATTCTGTTTCTTGTTTTCTCATTTTAATTTCTAGTTTGATGTTTTTGAATTATTTTATTATATGCCCAACGCAACAGCTGACTTAACACTTGATGAGGATTTTGCACGTTTGCTATGCATTCTACTAATTCTTGATGTTTTTGCTACAGAAAATTTACCGCTCTAGTCTTATTGAAGATCTGAACATCACACATGAGATGCTCAGTCCATATTCATTCACAAGGCAATTAGTTGAACAAATATCTCTGGCAAAGGCTTTAGTTGTTATCTCCAAAGAAAGCAATAACCTCCAGTTTGCTGCAGAGCTTAGTGTACAAATTGGGAGATGCCAAGCCCTTGTATCTGGTGCAGCAATCATGGGGAACTCATTAACACGAAATGATTGGGAAATAGCAATTCGTGACATGGCTCTGCTGCTGTACCAAGCCCAGCGCCTCGGCTTTGATAGTGCTACCATGATTGTGAAGATGAAAGGTCAGTACCAATCTCTGGATGAGAAGATGAAATCTGAAGCTGAAAAGAGTACCAAGTATGGGCAAATAGCTGCAGAAGAACTCCCCAAAGGCCTCTATTGTCTTGGTATCAGACTTACCATAGAATGGTTCAGGAATCAGCGAAAACTTTCTGAAGGGAAGCACAATTTACAGAAGCTTAGAGACAATAGTCTCTACCATTATTGTATTTTCTCAGACAACATCCTTGCTGCATCAGTTGTGGTTAACTCTACAACCATGAACTCAAAGCATCCAGGTATGATTGTATTCCACCTGGTTACAGATGAGGTGAATTATGCTCCAATGAGGGCTTGGTTCTCCATGAACTACTTCCGTGGTGCAACCATTGAGGTCCGAAAGGTGGAGGATTTTATTTGGCTTAATGCCTCGTACGTACCAGTTTTAAAGCAGCTCCAGAACTCTGAAACACAGAATTTCTACTTCTCTGCAAGTGGTGATAACCGGACACCAATCAAGTTCAGGAACCCAAAGTACTTATCTATGCTTAACCACCTGAGGTTTTATATCCCAGAAGTCTATCCTGCGTTGCAAAAGGTAGTGTTTCTCGATGATGATGTAGTCGTTCAGAAGGATCTCTCCGAACTGTTCACAATTAATCTGAATGGAAATGTGATGGGTGCTGTTGAGACTTGCATGGAGACATTTCACAGGTTTCACAAGTACCTAAATTACTCTCACCCGCTCATACGGGCACATTTTGATCCTGATGCATGTGGGTGGGCATTTGGAATGAACGTCCTTGATTTGAGGGAGTGGAGAAAGAAGAATGTAACGGGCAGATATCACTATTGGCAGGAGCATAATGCTGACCATACTCTTTGGAAGCTTGGGACATTGCCTCCTGGTTTACTGGCTTTCTATGGGCTGGTGGAGAAGTTAGATCCCAAGTGGCATGTGCTAGGTTTGGGATATACAAATGTCGAACAAGTGCTGATAAAAGATGGCGCAGTTTTGCACTATAATGGTAATATGAAACCGTGGTTGAAGATTGGAATGGATAAGTACAAGGGATTGTGGGATAAGTATGTTGATTACTCACACCCTTTGTTGCAACAATGCTTAGTTCATGGATAGAGCAAGGAGGCCAATTTTAAGTGTTGTTTCTGTCGTCTGACATGAGCAAAAATGCGTAAGACAGTCGTTGCCTACTTCCGCACGTTATAATTCTTTGAGAAAATTGTAGACGAGATCTAAATTTATTTTTTGTGAAAAATTTTGCAGAAAAATTTTGCATTAAATCCTCTTATGTTAACACGTATCACACTTGTACAAGTCTTGAAGGTGCCATTCTCTGATGTTGTAGGCAAGATGAAACACGTCAGATGATCACATGATTTTTGTACTAAATTAGAAGATAGTTGTAACTGGTAAAAATATTGCGCTGTGCACCTCCTTAATTTGTTGAACTAGACTAAAATATTTGTCAATTTGTTGTTTGCGTTCTCCTTTCATGAGACAACAGGTGTCTCGTGCTGCTTTCATCAATATGTTTGCATATATAACGTTCTTTATCAAGGTTCTTCAAAAGCATCATTGCGTTTGAAAATTTTAGGAATGTACGGTGATTATCAACTCCAGTGGGTGTTCGGCTTTTCGATCTGAACGTTGTCAACCTTTTGTTTTATAAATTGCATCGATAGTTTTTCGTGCTCTTCTATTGGTTGGCAATTCCTAACAGGAGTGTTGTTGTATGAGAGAAAAATTCTTTTAAGTATATATACTATGATTATCTTTCATATTGCTTTGTGGTGTTTGTAAATTTTAAAGTCGAGATCGAGCAGCACACATCATAAAGTAAAATAAAAAACGATAATAACACACTTCTTCTTATTTCTATACAGGGTCGTTGTCTAATCCCGAAGAAATTTTTTCTCTGATTGGGAAGAGCCATTAAGATCCGATCCAATAGCAATATTTACATAGAAAAGTCTGCCACACTTGGGACTTCCCCAGTTCTCAAGGCTGCTATATCTTGAATGATTCAATATGATAGAACATTCAGGTAAATAAGTGTTTGTTGAGGGACTTGCTCATAAAACGGTTTGGCTTGAGTCGCTTGCGTCCAATCCATTTGGGGGTGAAGACGAGGAAACAACTATTAAATTATAGAGAACAGGATCAGGTTCTTCTCCTGTCACGAATTACAATCAATCAAGCTGCTTCCTTTATTTTATCTTGGATCGTTTGGCAAGAGAGGGGCGTCCGATCGGATCTTGGGTCCGTTCAGATTCGGTTTGGTGCGGTGCGACGGCGGCGAGATCGCCGACGAAGATGCGAGGTAGAAGATGTGGAAGGAAGTCAGGGACAGGGAAGCGGGTAAACTACCTCCAAGCATATTCGGCAGCCGTGTTCGCTGCCATCGCGTTTCCTCTCTTGCCCTCGCCAATCACAAGGAGATCGTCAGCCCTCACCACGGAGCCGTAAACTCCCTTCAGGTCTCTCGCTCTTCGATTCATTTCCCTTTCTTCCCTTGTGGCTAACTGGCTATGCTCACAATGGAATCAAAGACTGAGGGTCGGTTTTCTCGAATATACAATATGAAGGGAAACATGTTTTTGAAATAAAATTAAAATGTTAAAAATTTAGGCCTAATGATATTTTCATTTACTTCTACTTCCTAAATCTTTTTTGAAAACTTTTTTATTCTCTTCATTTTCCTCTTGCTGTCATCCTTGCTACGTTTTTCGTTTCGTGTAATTTTCATTCATAATGGAATAGCTTGTAAGCTATAGTGCTTGCAAAACCAAAAAAAAAAAAAAAAAGGTTGTTCTGCTTGAAGATTGTAGTAACTAGTATTACGTAATCTTTTGTAAAGAAGACAAGTTGTACTATTTATCCTGACTAATGTTATTCTACGGCCTGCATAAATCATAAGCCTCTTTGTTCTACAGTATGTTATCCTATTATGAATCAAAAAACTCTAATAGATATTCAGTTAAGACACGATATTATTGTGAAAATTGTTACTTTTGGTATTGTAAAAATCAGAAAATGATGATGGATTTGGACTTCAATTGCTTCTTTAGCTGATAGCTAAATTTTTGTCTACTATGAAGTTTGAACCTCAAAAGACAGAATGAGTATTGTTACAAAACTTGTATGCCTAATATTTGACAACTTTTGGCGTTAGTTTCAGTTATATAATTTGACAGCATGGTCAGGTTGATTTGACAGAGGGTCGATATTTGCTATCTGGAGCATCAGATGGATCAGCTGCTATCTATGATGTCCAACATGCTACTAATTATGAGAAAGGATTGATTGCAAAACACAATAGTCTTTTTGTGGTCGACAAACAACATGAATATGGACATAAGTTTGCTATATCAACTGCCATCTGGTATCCTATAGATACTGGTTTGTTTATCACAGGTTCTTTTGACCACTATGTCAAAGTTTGGGATACCAATACGACCCAAGTAGGTTTCTCTTGTTATGTACTCTTTGTATTTATATACATAATTATTTATTTCATGAATTTCCTGTGGCTAGGTCATTATGGATTTTAAAATGCCTGGAAAGGTCTATGGCACAACAATGTCTTCAATAGCTAAGTCCCACATGCTTATTGCTGTTGGTAGTGCAGATGTTCAAGTTCGTCTTTGTGACATTGCCTCTGGGTCATTTACTCATACATTATCTGGTCACCGTGGTAAGATATTCTTCCTTAAGATGATGTTTTGCTTATATTGTGATCCATCTACATGAAATACTTTTTTTTTGCTTGTATTGGACATATTCTCACTATGTTGCAATCTGAAAAAAATTGCCTTGAATTGCTTACTTGAAATAATTTTTAAGAGTCATAAGTGGTAATGTGTGTAAGCTCCTAAGGTGGTGCGAGTTCACAGTGGAAGTCCCCTGCACGACAATATTCTGTATTTGGTTATTACTATAAAAAAACAAATGATAAATGCTTGAAAAATGGCGCTTTGTACATTATGAATAAATAGTTCGAGACATTTTCTAAGCTTTTAGGATAATTTGTCACCTAATCCATTCTTACATGCTATCATAGCTAGAGGTCACAATTTTGGAATTTTCAATCTACTAATTGTTCAGATTTCTCCAAATATTCTTATGTTTTTTCTTATCACAATCTATATTCACCTAGAAAAAGGGTCATAAATTGGTGGATTAACCCACCTTTTTTACTCTTCGGTTCACATATCAAGCCTAATTTGGCTTGCATTGATGGGGAGAAAGGTTTGTGGGCTTAGAAATATATAAATTAGGCTCTTTCCTTAGTAACAGGTCACCAAATCTAACTTATGTCTACAAAAAATAATTCAAGTTATCTCAAAAGTTTAATCTTTGTAAGAAATGAAAAAGTATCACCATATCTCCGGTGAATGATCATCAGGAAGAATTCGAAACTTTAGGAGATGTTAGGCTCTTGGAATCAACTAAGATCCTGGGTACAAATAGATCTTTAGGATGTTCGATATACACCCTAAGTTGACATAGGTACAAGGATTAATAGAAATATTAATTGATGGAGAAATAATAAAGTTTGTTTTGATGTCGTTCTCTCTAGCCAAGTTACCAAGATCGTGCAAGCTACTCCTGCACATATCAGCAAACTAGTGTAATTATAAAAATTGCTATAATTGCAATGACAAAAAAGAGAAAGAGAGGGAGAGGGGACTATTAGCGAGGGCTTGTATGAGTATCATGTCACATCACATGGTTGATTGATCAAGTGGCTCGCACCAAATGTACCCCTACAGCCAGATTGGTTAAAATGTAGTATGGTATTTTCATTTGCCTCGACAGACGCTCAAGTATACACACTGGGAACTTATCCAGCATATTTACTGTTTATGCGACATGTTTCTTTTCCTCTTGTTTATTTTGATAGAAAAAGTTGAGTTCCCTTTTTTTCTGAACTCAAATACTGTAACAATATGATTCTTTAATATACTATTATTTTCTACCATTATTTTTGCAAGAACTATGGTATTGCTGACACTCGCCATATCCCCTTTTCCTCATTTATTTACCATGTTGACATGTCCCCTGCATTTATTTAGACATAAATGTCCTGGTTATACTTATTCTCATTATCTGGCTTGACATAAATGTCCTGGTTATACTTATTCTCATTATCTATCAAGCCAGATGGAGTCATGACTTTGGAATGGTCTACCAGTAGTGAGTGGATTTTGATGACTGGGGGTTGTGATGGTGCAATACGTTTTTGGGACATTCGACGTGCAGGATGCTTTCGTGTTTTAGACCAATCACTCTCTCAGCTTGGGAGGCGACCACCTTTTCCTAAAAGCAGATCAAAGGAAGTATGCTTGCTTGACATGTCGTTGTGTTCTTAGCAATCGTACAGATTCCTCACAATTCAGCATTATTTTATCCGGCCTCTCAATGTATCTCATTCAAATGATTTATCAATATGATATTCTGTGAATGGTGTGTCACAATTATGAAAACCCTAAACGGGTATAAGTTTAATACACAAGGGGTAAAACAGTAAAATATATTTACAGCTAATTACAACATAACTAATATATACAAATTTATTATTTACATGTCTACCACTAACATGGTGCAGAAAATTGCGTACCAAAACCTTGTTTGCATACCAAAACCTTATTTGACCATTTTGTGCTGACAGGGCGTGGCAAATATCAAATTTGTGTTTGTCCACATTGTTATGCCTTCTTGTTTCTCCATATGACAAATAGGCTTGCGTGGTTTGCACCATGTAATCCATTCATAACTTAATCTTATCTTGAAGAGAGTTTAAGAATCCTTAAATTTGAACTTCATTTTTATGTAATAACAAATTTACTTTTTTTACAGAAAAAAAGTGTAATTCTTTATCTCAACTTTTCCTCTTATTTGTAATAATGGTCTACCTAATAGGCAGCTTTGTTCCTTGTGTCCTGAATAACTTGTTTATGCCTGCATGTCTTACTCTTGACAAGGTACATATGATATTTTCCCTGTCGTTTTCTGATTTTTCTCCCTTCACCAGGTTGGTACAGAGACGAGTTTGGGGGAGCCATCTTCTGTTAATAAGGCTACAGGTAGGAAAAAGACTCTTCTTGATAATGGGATGAAGCAGTCACAAACATCCTCTAATCCATTAAATCTAACAACAAGAGGATCCGTGAAGCAGAGATCACGTCCTGGTATATCATCGAGTTATAATCATGCTACAGCACATTTTGGAGCTGTGACTGGATTAAGAGCAACTGGAGATGGCATGTATCTTCTTAGCTCAGGTTATTTCCATGGATCTCATTTTTGTGGTTTCTTGGTACGATATTCCAATATAATAACCTAGATCAGGTGACAATAATTTAGAACAGTTTTGTTTTATAACTTTGAACATTGGTATGCTGCTGCTGCTTGTTTATTTAGCTCCTAGAACTCAAACATATGTTTTCTTTAGGCTCAGACTCACGGATAAGTTTGTGGGATATTGAATCTGGCTGCAACATCTTGGTCAATTTTGACGTGATGCGCCTTCAAACTAGCAAAGCAATTCAGCTAGCAATCAACCAGGAGTCATCTCTCTTGTTTGTTCCATGCATGTCAAATGTGAAGGTACAGTGAACTTTTGATCTATGTCATATCTTCTATGCGTAAATATATTTGGAATCAATAAATTTTTGAATGGGAAAAAAAGAAGATGACTTGTATATTTGATGTGTGATTTCGTTCCTGTTATTGCTAGGTGCATGATGTCTGGTCTGGCTTGACACTCCGAACATTTCATGGTCATTATGAATTAGTCAACTGTTGTTATTTTAATTTGCAATATCAGGTAAAACGCTTTAAATATAGCGCCCCTCTTTTCACACGCACGTAACCATTGGCAATAGTCATCGTTGTCATAAATTGTTTCCTCAGGAGCTGTATAGCGGGAGCAATGATCGACAAATTCTTGTGTGGTCTCCACCTGATGCAACTATTAATGATATGGTATTGTTTTGTAAACTTATAAGTCCATTTAATTGTCTAAGATGAAATTTTGAGTAGTTACTTAGTTGTTACTCTTTAGTAGCATACTACATTTTTGCTTATTAAGGTTCCGCTTCTCAACCTTTGATCAAATACTAAAAGGACTACTTTGTTGTCGTGCATATCAACCTTCTACCTTGTGCCTTTTTTGAAGGGGGGTAATTAACACAAATCATACCTAAATTTTACCATGGTTTCACTTATATATGAATTCTTTTGGTTCCCTTTAGGTACACAAATTTCAGGCCAGGTTCATTGTCATACATATGTGAATTTCTTTGACTGATTGCTCATGTGGTCTGTAGGCTAACTTGTGATGTTGTATATTTGATATGTGAGCTAAAAAAGACATTCCAACAGACTGTAAAAAGTTTAATAAACTTTTTACTGTGGCATGTGACATGGCATCACAATCAATATCTCCATTGATCACCTTTGCAGGATATTAAAGAAAATTAATAGGTGCATGAGATTGGAACTAGATTAAAGTTGTGTACGCAGATAGAAACTAAAATTGCGATAAATTTTGTGTTGTTTATCCCTTATAAGAGATGAATACGTGTTGTTTCCTTTTTCACTCTCACCTAACCAAATTCCATAAAACCTGCTTATCTTTAAACGAAGTTACTTTTGAAATATCTAACCAGGAAGAAGAATATAGAAAAAGGCTTACTTTGACAAAAGATGAAGATAACTGGAGTGATTGAAGATGCTGCCTATCTAGTGTCCTGTGAGTATCATTTCATTACTTGATGCCAGCTTGTTTGGGAATTTCCTTAGCTAAAGGTTGTAGTGTTGCGAAATGAGACTAATTGTGTATAGGCTTTCACCTTCTTGACTGCTCATGTAATATAAAATCAGTGTTGGAACTGCTAATTCGGTGCAAGTGCTTCAAATATTGTAACCTCGTTTCCCCTGTGCACTAGACCTAATGACATGAGTCGATGTGATTTTAAACCTCGATAAATATTTGGTAACTTTCATTTTTTTTCTGGTTTCATGAATTTTTGGTCTAGGAAATTGTATTAGATAAACTAATGACATGATGTCATTTTTATAGAAGATTAAAGATAGTTGCTGAATTTTCAAATTTGATAGCGGGGCAATTTCCGCACACAATTCTAATTAATACTAGAAATATAACGAGCACCAATTATTATCACCAACAATCATTTTTATAATATATTATAATGATAGTCTTAATTATAATTAGAAACATGGCGGGAATAATTTCACCTCAATGGGTGTCAAAATACTGTCCTAGTAAGACTTACTATTGCTACTCAATCTTCTCTTTTTCAATTCCGACCTCTCTTAACATTTCTTGGCTCAGATGAATTTTCAATCTAAAACTAAAGCGATTGAGTAAATGCTATCCTCTCTTAGCACACTATTTTCTCCACTATTTCAACGAGTCATGAAAACACCATCCACTGAATTCCTTGTCCAATTTCCTTTTCCAAATTGATTTACTTCATTTCGTTCCCTCTACCATTATTAATGAGAGGAATGGTTCATCTCCTTTTCCTCTACATTGTCTGCGTAATGCATTTAGTAATGCCATCATCATTGATTGACTATGCAATTAGTTATGGTACAATCAGTGTCTACTTTTGTAACCAATAATTCTATAGTGTTTTTTTTGTTGATGCAGTGAGTACTATAATGAAAGGCAGTCATTATCAACTATAAAGACAGTCGGATGACTAGTAGTGAGTAATGGCTATTAAAATTTGACTAATTTACACTCAATATATGATTTTCTTAACAAAAATAAATATTTCGGATGGTGATTTGAATTTTATAAATAATCTTTGTATTATTTAGCTTAATTATAAGGGTCATTGCAATTAATTTTTCCTTCATCACCCATGTTCTCTCACATTAGCTCATGTCATAATGCGATTCTCCTTGAGCTTCGTTGATGTTGATTTGGACGCCAACTCCGATGAAATGACCTCCTATAGGGGGTAAGCTATGTGCATTAGCTAGACTACAAGGTGGTGGGTCTTGCAGTGCAGCTAATCATGCATCGGAATTGCATATGTATAGGAGGGAGGGGTCTTGCTGTTGGACAATTTCAGTGTTCACTGTTCAGGCCATTTAAAAGTAAACATACAAACCTTTTAAATATTATGCTTCGATGAGAAAAGAAAGAGGAAGTGAGGAATGCAATAATGATAACAGTAGGTGGCACCACGAAACAACAATAGGTTGTAGGGTAAAAAATAATTAAGTTTTATTGATATGGATATATATTTACTATTATTTTTAAATTTATATTAATTATAAGTTTTTTTATTTAGTAGATTCTGATTTTCAAATAACTCAATCATTGCTAATTATCCTTATTATCAGATACCTTTAATTGAGATGTCTACAAATATATAACCAAGCCGAATAGTTGAAGAATACTATAATTTATTATATCACCATGAAAATGACTTACAATTTAGTATAAAACTCGTCATTAATCGAGAAATGAAAAGATGGTAAAATTTGAGAATGAATATTCAACCCGAAAATAGTTTAGCCTTTTGGATTTGATACATATTCGATATTTTAAGGGTTTGTAAATGCTTGAGATTTAATGAATATATAGTCTTCTCAGGGTTTATAAATATTCGATAATTGAATTTAATGAATATTCAACTATTTTGAGGGCTTATAAATATTTAACTTTATTTAATATCTGACCATTTCAGGGCTTGTAGATATTTTAATTTAATAAATATTTGGCCATTTAAGGGTTTATGGATATTTAAGTTTGATGAATATCTGACTTTATGAAGGCTTATAAATATTTAAATTTGGTGAATATTTGATCATTTTAGGCCTCTTAGATATTCAAATTTTGTAAATATCCCGTCATTTTAGGGCTTATAGATATTTGAATTTGGTTAATATTTAGTCATTTGAGGGCTTGTAGATATTTAAAATTAATTAATATCTGACCATTTGAGATCTTATGGATATTTGAATTTATTTGATATCTAATTATTTAAGAGCTTGTAGATATATGATATCTAGCCATTTGAGGGCTTTTAGATATTTGGATTTAATAAGTATTTGGCCTTTTTGAGAGCTTATAGATATTTGAATTTGGTAAATATTTTGTCGACTTGAGGGCATGTAATGCCGATGAATTTTAAAATTTTAGCACAAGTGTGTAATGGACGGTTTCACCCCAGTGCTTTTCCCACTAGAAGAATCCATGAAAGGAAGGAAACAAATAGATATGTGAAGCTTTGTTACCTTATTTTTCTTGATGATTAGGAGTTGGCAACCAAGGTTTTAAAATCTGGTTTAGCAGCTCGGTCCGGCAAGCCACTAGACCGGTACGGTACCGGTGAACCAATGACAGTGGCAGCGCAGCAAAGGCTGCGTAGAAGGCAGCGCAGTGCAGCAGAGGCGGCGTAGGAGGTAGTGGAAGCTTCGATCGAAGCTTCCACAATTCTGCCACCTACTGTTTCTGCCCCTTCCACACTGCTACCGCCGTCTACCCACCATCCGCCAGTTGTCCGCTGCAACCGTGTTCTGATGGTTGCTCCGCGACCAGTCCTCCACTCGACTGGTACAAATCAGACGATTTTGGACTGATTTTGGAACGATGTTGGCAACAAACAATGTATAGATGCACAAATGTTTGCCTTCTATAGGTATCCACATAGGGATCCCTTTAGTGATGCCTTTGCTCATGCCTAGTGCTAGTTTCGAGAGAAGGGACCAAGCCTCGAGCTTTATTTCTTTCCTTGAAGAATGCACCAACAAGAAAGGAAGAGGGAAGATGGAGATTCAGGCTGGAAAAATATGGCATGACCCGCCTATTGGTCTAAAATTTTATTTAGACCTTTATTTAAATAGAAAATAAAAAACATAGATTATGAAGTAATAAAACTTGTAAAAGATATTTAAAAGAGAGTTAGAATGATAAAACTCGGAGGTGCGTTGCGGCTTGTCCTTAGGTGAAAATCCGGGCTCTCGTGCGAGTTAAATCTGGAGTGAATACCCAGGATACAACTAGGTATTCCTCTCCTGCGGGCACGATCGTGGAGAAGTTCATCAGACGCCCTTTCAACAATTAGCAACAAAAGCAAAGAAAACCATCGGATTGAGTCTGATGGCTTAATCAGTAAGCTTAATGAAGTTGAGCAAGGCTAAATGGACCATGAGTCCATATGGGTGTGAGGCCCAATAGGCGTGAAGCCCAATGGGCCGAGAGGCCTAAATTAGCTGTGAGGCCTAATGGGCCATGATAGTAAGTTGCCTGGCCCAATAGTTATCATTGGGAATTAAATTCTATATTTAATTCTATAATTAATTATAAATTTAATTCTGGATTTAAATCTGGATTTAACTCTGAATTTGAAGAGTCACGCCATTATGAGACTTTAATTCAGAGTTTAATTTATATTTAATTTTGAATTTAATTCAAAGATTAATTCTTAATTTAATTTAGAATTTCAAGGGTCACCATGATTTCTATAAAAGAGAGGGTAGAGAGTTCTTTGCGCCGACTCTAATCTTTTGGAAGGATTTCTCCTTGGCGACTTTTCTCTTCTTCCCTCTCCTCTTGGCATTCGCAAGCTTGGAGCATGGAAATTTTCCATCATCCCTCTCTTCTTGGCGCCTTCTCCTTGTGGGTGGCACAAGTTCATGCGGAGGACTGTCAGGGGTGTGGATCTTCTTCCCGAGGCTAGCACAAGGCGTGGAAGAAGAGAACTCGAGCGTCGGCTATGTGCGAGACTACAGAGTGCGAACATTTAGGTACCTACATTGCATCTCCTTGCAATGCTCTAAGGTATCATCTCTTACTCACCATGTCGATTCCCTCGCATGACATGATCTTCTAGGCTTTTGAGACCGGCCTGTTTCGGGGATTGCTTCCGCTATTTATGTCTGTAAAATTTTTAAAATCCCTGGGGTTTCCCAACATTAACAGCTAACGTTATTTCCTTTTTTTTTATTTTTTCCAACAATCCCCCATAAAAATAAAAAAAATTCTGAATATAAAAAAACTAACATTAAAGGCAGGTTAAAATCTCATGTGGGAGCATGAGATTGTGGCCTTCTATTTCCCCCCTTCTTCCTTCTTCTTTCATTTTTTATCTTCTTGGTTTTCTTAGATTTTGCAGCTCGACTCAAAAATTCATAGTAAATTTTATATTAATTGTATATTATTTTTTAGTTATATTTATGCTCTTTTGCTTGTTTTTCAATTTATTTGGTCAATTATTTCGGAATCTACACCTCTTCTCACCTTTGTGATATTTCAAGAGAAAATGATCAAATTTTGATGGATTTTAAAAGATCCGAGTACACGAATGGATTCTAGACATCAAAACAAAGTTGCACGTCAATTTTCAGATAAAACGGAGCTTAAACGCAAAATTACGGCACTACCGTGATTATAATCATGGCCGTAATTTTATTTGAATAAATTTGGAGTTTACAGAAAGAATTACAGCTCTGCCATGATTATAATTACGGCCGTAATTTCAAGGAAAATTTCCACAGAGAGTTTCACGACAGTGCCCTGATAGGAATTACGGCCGTGATTCTTCCGCCACCTCCTATTCCCAAAATTTTTGAAGTGAAATTAGACAAATCAGAGCCCTAATTGGAAAATCTAAAATTGCAGAGTTGTTCTATAAATTGAGTAAAGGATTTGAAGGCAAGAATCATCCATTATCGTGAGGAATTGAGGGAGAAATTGAGGGAGGCGCCACTAGGGCTTGGTCTATCGCCGAGAGGCGTAGAGGCCACCTTTGGTGATGAAATTTTTAGGAAAGCTTCGCCCATAGGAGGAGATGATACACCAGAAATTTCAGATCAAAAGGAGTTCGATCGAAGGAAAAATCAGAGAAACAAAATCTCAACCGGAAGAGGAATTCGTGAGTTAATGTAGCACGGTTACTGTAGTAGTACTGTAACAACCCGAAAAATATTCACAGGGCTATGAAAATTTTCACACCCCTATGAAATCAGTAACTTTTCTTATCCCTCCTCTATCAAATTCTAATTTTTTATGATGAATTTTTCTTGTGTTTCCAATTCCATAGTAGCGTAATCTTTTCTTTGGGACGTAGGGAGTAATCCCTTTTTAATTTTATAATGACTAGATAATTTTTAATCTATTAGTTTATTCTTTGAATGAAAATTTTACCTCTATGATTTATATACTTTAAAATTATTGTTTGCATGTTTTAGGGTTTGTAATATGGACCGAGAGGTGATTTATAAACCTAGAACCCTTAGATTAGATTTAGAAACCTAGACTATGAGAGTAGTCAAGTCCTAGAACCCTAATTTATGATGCTTATTTTACATGTGAGTATTGATTCCATTGTTTCAAACATGCTAATATGGACCGAGAGGAGATTTTGATTGTCAGAACCCCTTAGGTAAAACTTGCACAATTAAGATACGAGAGTATTTAATTTTACTTGAGAAGTAGATTTTGAGAGTTAAACCATGAGAGTGATTTTAATTTTCTTTGTTTGGTTTACTTTTATTTAACACTAAGCAGCTAGTCACGAGAGTGAAGGCTGTTCTGTGTAAATTGGACATTCGAGAGGAGACAATTTCTTTTTTAGTAAACTTTTCTTTATCATGATTTGAATAACTAATAAAAACTTTATTATATCTAGTCATGAGAATTAAAAAGTGATGAAACCTTAGTCCTAATTTTCTCTCTCCGATTTCTGATGATAGATTTAGTTATTTCGCTATTTCGTTTTTGCTTCATACCCATCGTACATCGTCTGCTTAGCTAGTAAGAACTCGACTATTTGGTACTTAACACATAGGTCTCTATGGGTTCGATATCTTTTTATTACTTCGACGTATCCGTGCACTTGCAGACACGTCAAGTTTTTGGCGCCATTGCCGGGGACCTTAGTTTTGTTAATATCAAAATAGTTGTTAGTATTGCTAGACTAAGTTTTATTTTGTTTTCTATTTTCATTGGTTGTGATTTCTGAAGTTGGATAATCTTTCTGTTTCTATTCTGAAAATTCTGAGTTTACACGAATATTCTTTTTGTTTATACACAGGACTCTTAGATCTTGATAGTTTTTTTCTTCTTGTGGATTCTAACATCACAAAATCTTTTAAGTTGTGTAGAAAAGCTTTGATTTGAAGAGATGTCTTTTAATCACAACTCGTGATCAACTAATAGAGGTGAGGTATATATACCACAAGGTGAGTATGAAAATAATTTATGGTGCACACTTGGAGAAAAGGTAGATTCTTTGGCTTATAAATTAGACTCTTATATGCACTCTGTTATGTTATCTTCTTCTATTAGATGTGATATTTGTGGATGTTTTGATCACTATGCTTTTGATTGCCAATTTGGAAATCCTCCATATTCCAATTTACCATGGTACCAAGATGATCAATATAGTTCAAGATAGGAACATCACCAAACTTCTTTTTATGAGGATTGCTCAAACCATATTTATGAACCATACTTTAGAGATACTGAGGAATCAAACCTAGAATACATGTTTGAAAAGTTCATAAGCACCCAGATGAAACAAAATGAAGATGTAAATAAGATGCTAAGGCAAATAAATTCTAGGATTGATAATATGAATGCTCATGCTAAAATGTTAGAAACCCAGATAGCACAACAAAGTTATTTACTTGAGTTTGATTTGGAAACTGAGGAAATTGATTTACAAAAGTCCCCCCTGATTCTGGTGATTCTGATATTGATTTAGAAAAATCCCCTTTTGATTTAAGTGATAATTATGAAATTGATTCTTTTGTTGATAAATTGTTTGTGGTTAAATCTGATTCTGTTAATTCTGAAATTATTTCTTTTATGAACATTGATGAATCTCATTCTGATTTTGATGATTCTAAAATTGATTCTTTGGATGATAAGTTATTTGTGGTCAAATCTGATGAAAGGTATGAGGAAATTAATTTTGAAAAGTCTTATTTTGATTTTGATGATAATTTTGAAATTGATAAATTATTTGATGAAGGGCATGAGAAATTTGAAAAAGATTTGAAAATTATGAATATTGATGAATCTCACTCTGATGTTTTGCCCATATCGACTATTCACTCTTCTGATTCATCTGCAGAGAAACTAGAAAAACATTGCATTATTGTGGAACCTAATGAGGAACATATAAATTATCTTGTTGATCCAATACTTGAATCTTTTGATCAAAGTCCTACTCTTATTGCAATTGAAAATATAAATTTGAAGAAAGGACTAATGATTTTGCTTTCTGACAAATATAGGAAGATTATTAAATATCCATTGTATGGAATTGAAAATTTTGATTTTGATTTTTGCATACTCAAGGAAGTCACTTTGATTGTATTTTGCATGAAATTTTGGATGTTTACATTAATGGCTAAACTTTTCAAACAATGGAAAAAGAAACAATTGTATGCTATTTACTATGGCACCGATCCACCTGCTTCGCCGTGATAATTGAGTTTCGATCAAGCTAGTGACCTAAAAATCAGCGCTTCTTGAGAGACAACCCAAGCACTCTTACTTTAGTTTTTCTATTTTATTTAACAATTTTTACATATATATATATATATATATATATATATATATATATATATATATATATATATATGTAACTAATTTTTCTTTTACCTTTTTGTACATGAGTATGAAATTTTTTTTACGATGAAACAGTGATTTTTGAAGTTTATATAAACATTACGGCATTGCCATAATTATTAATATGGCCGTAATTTTGCATTATTATCAACCAGAATGTTTCATAGCACTACCTTAATTACATTTCCACCCATAATTTTTAGATGATTCTCTACAGAAGATTTCACGGTAGGGGTGTGAAATATTTCACACCCATAATTTTATTTTGTTAAAAAAAATTCTGCTTCTTGCTTCATGTTCTCTGCTTGTGAAAGATCCCCTAACAAAGGGGGCGAAACCCTAGATAGGCGCATGTATTTTTCGTTTAAGCAGCGGAAAGGGGGTTTCTAGGATCTTTTGATGCATGCATTATAATCAACTTAAAACCGATTGCACAAGAGATAGAACCATACCATTGCCATCGGTTTGATGGTGTCTTGGAATCAAAGACGCAAGTGCCTCTTCTCCTTAGATGACACACACAATGAGAAGGCGACTACTTCCTTGGCGACTTTGTGCTAGCAAATCTTCAAGGAGTCCTTCGTATGGAGGGAATGAGAGAAACTTGCTTGCTTAGTCCTCGACTCTTCAAAAGCGTGAAGCAGAGGTTCCACACGAGAGAAGGCGACGGGAATCGAAGTGAGGCGACAAGAGATGCGCTCCACATAAGACATGGAGGCGTGGTTGCTAAAAATAGCCAACTTACTCTTTCATGCGATCATGTGTTCATGCATTTCGAACCAATCGCATTTTTCCTCTCTATTCTTTAAACCAAGCGCTCATCCATGAGCCGGTTCATTTGAATTTGGTTCAATAACCAAATAAACCAAGCAACCAGTCCAGACCATAATAAACACTTAGGTTCTTGATCTGACCGTCGATCTCTTGATGCTCCTGATCTAACTGATCTAGCATCCATTCTCTCGATCGAAGCTTACCGATCTCAAGCCCTAATCAATCAAACATGATCAGACCAGATCTCACTTACAATCAGAGATTAAATCCCTTTAAACTGAACCCAAATAATTCAGTCCACACGATCTGACTTAAGTAAGCCATATCATCAAATTGTGCGACCCTGAGGGTTTCCTTTAAATGTCGGTAACGATAACTCACGTTATCACGATCAGTGAGGGGTATCTAGCAACACATCACTGTCTCCCGATATAAAGGAAAGAGTCTTCCAAGACTACACCCAAACCACAGTACAAGTGTGAATTCAACTCACTAAGCATACATATTTCCTTTGCCACTGGATGTTCTTATTGGACAAGCGTGTCAAGCTTGTAACTCCAATATGACAAGCATGATTAGATCAGATGAACATAGTCACCTGGGTATGGCCATACACTTTCTCAATCATCTCATCTAGGGGGGCCCCTTTAGAACATCACACTCCTTAAACAAGGAGACGGCAATCCTATGTCTATCACTAGTGCCCTAACCTGATTCAAGCTCATTATCCAAGATAGTCTATAATCATTATGTTTCAAATGATATTGAACTATCTCAAAACAATGACAATCATCATTTAGGAAACACAAGTGATCTCAAGTCAGAGGAAATGTGCCACTTGTTGCAATCAAGGATTATTCACATTGTGACAAACAATTGAACATCCTAGTAGGGTCAGTCCAGTACATCCAATGTACCCATGAGTCTACATCTTATTCCATGCTCGAAGCATCCTATAAGATTAGAACATATATTAGTCTTAACCATATCAAGGCTGTCTCATGTTCACCAAGATATCTCGACTAAGGACTTAACTGCATGTCAGCCTAGCTGAACAGCTTTGAGACATTATTCAGAAGAACATATATATTGCTGCAGACAATGTAGCTAACTGAATAACAACCATGCCTTTATAAACATATAAGTTTATATAAATGATACTGTTACAATCCCAAGGCCTCAAACATTAGGCTTAAGGGCATACCCCAACAATCTCCCACTTGCACTTAATCTAATGGTTGAGAAATCTCAAACCCATGTTATTACAGTGCTTCTCATGCTTCTGCTACGCCAGAGGCTTGGTAAGCGGGTCTGCCAGATTGTCATCCGTATGAACCTTGCAAACTTTGATCTCGCCACGATCTATGATCTCCCTGATCAAGTGAAACCGTCTCTGTATGTGCTTGGATTTCTGGTGCGACCGTGGTTCCTTTGCTTGTGCGATTGCTCCAGTGTTATCACAGAAGATAACCAAAGGATCTGCACTCGAAGGAACAACACCAAGTTCTCTCACGAACTTACGAATCCACACTGCCTCCTTAGATGCTTCCGAGGCTGCAACATACTCGGCTTCTGTTGTGGAATCAGCAACAGTTGACTGTTTGAAACTCTTCCACACCACTGCTCCTCCATTCAAGCTAAAAACATAGCCTGATTGCGATCGGAAATCATCCTGGTCTGACTGGAACGAAGCGTCAGTATATCCTTCAATACTGAGTTCTTCCTGACCACCATATATCAAGAACATATCTTTGGTCCTCCGCAGATATTTTAAAATGTTCTTGACTGCAATCCAGTGCGCCATACCTGGATTACTTTGGAACCGACTGGTCACGCTTAACCCGTAAGCAACGTCTGGGCGAGTACACAACATCGCATACATAATGGATCCAATAGCCGAAGCATAAGGCGTATTGTCCATTTCATCTTTCTCAGTCTGTGTTTGTGGACACTGACTCTTCGAAAGATTCAGACCATGTCTGACTGGAAGATATCCTCTTTTAGAATTCTCTAAATGAAATCTCTCCAGGACTTTATCGATGTAAGTACTCTGGCACAGCCCGAGAAGCCTCTTAGATCTATCCCTGTAGATCTTCACACCTAATACATAGGCTGCTTCTCCTAAATCTTTCATCTGGAAACATTTCCTTAACCATGCCTTAACGGCATGCATTTCAGGAATGTCATTTCCAATGATCAAGATATCATCGACGTAGAGGACTAGGAAAGTAATTACGCTCCCACTAAACCTCTTATATACACACGGGTCATCCTCGTTCTTGATGAAACCAAACTCAGAGATTGATTCATCAAAACGAATATTCTAGCTTCTAGATGCTTGTTTAAGTCCATAAATAGACTTCTTTAACTTGCATATCTTATGACGATCTGATGGATTAGTGAAACCTTCTGGTTGTGTCATATACACATCCTCATCCAGATTTCCATTAAGGAAAGCTGTCTTCACATCCATTTGCCAAATCTCATAATCATAATATGCAGCTATCGCGAAAAGAATCCGAATAGACTTAAACATAGCTACAGGTGAGAAAGTTTCATCATAATCTATCCCGTAGATTTGTTTGAAACCTTTCGCAACTAGCCTGCCTTTATAGGTAACCACGTTACCATCCATGTCAATCTTCTTCTTGAAGATCCATTTACAGCCTATAGGGATAACTCCCGGAGGCGGATCAACCAAATCCCAAACTTGGTTATCTGACATGGAGTCCATCTCGGCGCGCATAGCTTCAAGCCATCTCGCTGACTCCGGTCCACTGACCGCATCCGCATAAGTGAGGGGTTCATCATTATCAATGATGTAGACTCCGTCATAGCGCTCAGGCTGTCGACGGATCCTTCCCGATCTTCGCGGTTCCCGTGATATCTGAGCCTCAGGTTGTTCAATAACCTGTTCTACCAGCTCAGGCTCATCCAACTGTGCTTGCGCACTTTGTCCTTCCTCTGGATTCTCATCCAGCTTTATTTCTCTCCCACTGGCCTCTTGCAGAAGAAACTCCTTCTCAAGAAATATAGCCGTCCGAGCAACAAATACCTTGTTCTCTTTGGGATCGTAGAAATAATAACCCTTAGTTTCCTTAGGGTAACCGACAAAGATACATTTGTCAGATCTGCTCTCTAGTTTCCCAGAGGCGAGCTTTTTGACATAAGCCTCGCAACCCCAGATCCTGATAAATGTCAAGCTCGGCTGTTTCCCATACCATAACTCATATGGCGTCTTAGAAACTGCCTTGGATGGCACTCGGTTTAGTACCTTTGCAGCTGTTTCCAGTGCAAATCCCCAAAAGGAGTAAGGTAGAGTAGCCTGACTCATCATAGAACGAACCATATCAAGTAACGTTCTATTTCTCCTTTCGGACACACCATTCCATTGCGGTGTTCCTGGCGGAGTGAGCTGTGAGATAATCCCACACTCCTTCAGATAGTCAGTAAATTCTCGACTTAGGTATTCTCCACCTCGATCAGAACGAAGTGCCTTGATATTTCGGCCTAGCTGATTTTGTACTTCATTCTTGAACTCTTTGAACTTGTCAAAAGATTCACTTTTATGTCTCATTAGATAGACATACCCATACCTACTGAAATCATCAGTAAAGGTAATGAAGTACTGATAGCCACCTCTGGCATGTTTACTAAATGGCCCACACACATCACTGTGTATAAGGTCAAGTAAACCTGAAGCCCTTTGACCTTTGTTAGAAAAAGGTGACTTCGTCATTTTACCCATTAAACAAGCCTTGCATGTATCAATCTCCTCATAGGAGAATGATCCCAGTAGTCCATGATCATGCAACCGCTTAATGCGCTTCTTGTTAATATGGCCTAAACGACTATGCCATAGCAAGGTGCTGTCATCAGCATTCTTGGCTTTCTTAATATCAACATTTTGTATAGAATTTTCCATGTCCAACATGTATAATCCATTGTTAATTGAACCAGTTGCATAAACAATATTATCTAAAGATAAAACACACTTTGAAATATTGCATTCAAAGGAAAATCCCTTCCTGACAAGAGCAGGAATGGAGATAATATTCTTAGTAATACTGGGAACAAAGTAACAACTGTTTAATTCTAATACAATTCCAGATGGCAAAGAGATGAAATAGTCTCCTACAGCAACAGCAGCAACCCGTGCCCCGTTTCCAACCCGTAGGTCCACCTCATGCTGTCCCACCTGCCTTCTTCTCTTGAGTTCCTGTACATTTGAACAAATGTGAACTCCAGATGCAGTGTCCAACACCCATGATATAGAAGAAGATGAAACCATGACTTCCGTCACGTATATACCTGAGCCAGAAGCAAGGCTTCCCCTCTTGTCTCCTTGGAGCGCTTTACAGTCCTTTTTCCAGTGACCCAGCTGGCCACAGTGGAAACACCTGTATTCCTTGGACCGCTTAACCTTCTTTTTCAGAGCCTTGCTGTAACTCTTGACAGGGGTCTTGCCCTTCTTCCCCTTCTTCTTGTTCCTCGAAGGAACCATCAAGACAGAGGTTGAAGGCTTACCCTTCAGAGTTTCCTCAGTAGTCAAGAGCATATTCAGCAGCTCTGCCGGAGTACAATCGATTTTGTTCATATTAAAGTTAATAATGAACGCATCGAAAGAAGGCGGAAGAGACTGCAGAATAATGTCTACAGCAAGCTCCTGGTTGATGGTATGCCCCAGTTTTTTTAGAGCCTCCTTGTGCCCAATCATCTTGAGCACGTGAGCTCCCACTGGGCTCCCTTCAGCCAGTTTGCTCTGAAAGAACAGCTTTGTCAAATTATAGCGTTCTGTCCTCGCCTGTGCAGCATACAGCATCTTGAGGTTTGCTATCATGTCTATGGCAGACATATCCTCATGCTGACGCTGCAGCGGTGGCGTCATAGACGCTAGCATCAGGCAAGCGACATCAATGCTATCATTGACGTGCTTTTCATAGGCTTCCCGAACCGCCCTTGCGGCGTTCGGAGCGGGCTGAGGCGGTATCGCCGTCTCGAGGACATACAGTTTCCTCTCTGCCTTAAGAACGATCTTAAGGTGTCCGAACCAGTCTGAGAAGTTCGGCCCAGCAAACTTCTCCCTTTCCAGTAGGGATCGCACATTGAAGCTCATGGTGTTCGTTGCTGCAGGAATCTACAACAATGCAAGAACAGCAAGGTCAGTATCAATGTCAAGAATCAATCAGGACTTAAGAAAGATTCTTTTTCTCACTATTTTATCTGGCTGAAAAACCCAGCAAAACAGCCCGAAAGAGTAGAACTCTTTTAGTGAGATGGGATCTAGATTTCATACTTGGTCTCCGCGTCCCGCTTAGGCGAGATAAGATGCACAGAGAGTACAAGCACTAATCTCTGGTAGGCAGTCCCTGCCAATCGCCTACCTGTGCGATTCCCCTTCATCTGGGCAATCCAGCAGACTGTGCCAACTGAGTTGGTACAACACAATCTCTGACCCCACAGATGGCTGCCTCCATGCGCTACCATATGCGCCACATATGTAGCCTACATGGTCAAGCTGACCCGACCTACTCCCTGGACCACCACGTGCTATGTTGAGCAACGAGAAGCGATAAATCCCTTCTCTGTAACACGCAGGTGTAATCCCGCACCGTCTGAAGATAGATGGACGTGCCCACTGAGTGGGTACAACACGGCTCCAACGATAATCAGAACAGTGAGGTTTCGCGTCAGAAGGCATACGAGCTTGATATTTTAGCGTTGGATTTTAACGGTCTTTTATCTTCTTCACTATCATGCAATTCCTATGGTGATAGCAGAAGATAAATAAATCATGCTGTTCTACTTATTAAACAATAAAAGAAAGCATGAATCTTATGTGGTAAAAGCCCATAGCCCTAGTAAGACCTTAAGAACTTAAGTCTTCACTTGCTTTTCTTCATGGGGCTTTTGCTGCTCATCTGGCCCAAACCAGGGCCCAAGCGCCATCTGCAGCTCAGGTGCGCCCACCAGGTAAATGCGCCTGGTCCTAGGGTCGAACCCTAGACCTCCCACCTGGTCAAGCCTCTGCTGCATGCGCCTCTGCCAAATGTGCTCTGTGCTCTTGTCTGATTAATTTACAAATTAATCTATCTAGACAAGGTTGACTCGCAGGTCAATTACATTTTATAAATTAAATGCAATGTGATGCGCAGATCACAATATAAAAATTAATTTACAAAATTAACCAGGCACGCAGGCCCCAGCACAACACACATTAAAACACGGGCAGCCCACATAAGATTAAATAAACATACATATGCATCAATCAACATGTGATCCATTCATGAAAATTAAATTTCGAAAACCCCTTGGGATCAATTTTAATTTTCCTTATTTGCCCTACTACCTTACAATGGTCCATTACTAGGGATCCACTCATCAGATCTAGTCAGATCCACTGCCCTTTCATGCACCAAGTCCTAACTGACTTGAGTCGACCAAAAGGCCAACCATGCATGCGCCAAGGGCTGAACGACCACACTGAGGTCTGGCAAGCGGGCGTGAGCCCGGGCCTAACTCATGTGCGTTCATAGGTTGTCTCAACCAGACATCGCTACACGCCTGTCTGCAGTCGACTTATAGCCACCTTGTGCTTTCGCACAGGTGCCATCTGGTCGACCCATCAAGGCTGTCAGATAATCTGATCAGACTAATTGGATCTTGACTAGACTGAGATTTCAACCCTAATAACCCATCTAAGGGTTTAAAGTAGGCGCCTTAGATCTAAGGTGAATCGCGCATGTAATATAAGTTTTAAGAAAACATACAAAAATGCGCCAAGAACATGCGCCAACATAAGAATGTAACATGAAACATTTTTCTTATGAAACATCTAATATGCGCATGTTATAGATCTAAGCATACTTATATATCCGCATACATGGATCACAATATTTTAAGCAATCATAGAAACATGCAAACAATGGCTCTGATACCAATTGAAAGATCCCCTAACAAAGGGGGCGAAACCCTAGATAGGCGCATGTATTTTTCGTTTAAGCAGCGGAAAGGGGGTTTCTAGGATCTTTTGATGCATGCATTATAATCAACTTAAAACCGATTGCACAAGAGATAGAACCATACCATTGCCATCGGTTTGATGGTGTCTTGGAATCAAAGACGCAAGTGCCTCTTCTCCTTAGATGACACACACAATGAGAAGGCGACTACTTCCTTGGCGACTTTGTGCTAGCAAATCTTCAAGGAGTCCTTCGTATGGAGGGAATGAGAGAAACTTGCTTGCTTAGTCCTCGACTCTTCAAAAGCGTGAAGCAGAGGTTCCACACGAGAGAAGGCGACGGGAATCGAAGTGAGGCGACAAGAGATGCGCTCCACATAAGACATGGAGGCGTGGTTGCTAAAAATAGCCAACTTACTCTTTCATGCGATCATGTGTTCATGCATTTCGAACCAATCGCATTTTTCCTCTCTATTCTTTAAACCAAGCGCTCATCCATGAGCCGGTTCATTTGAATTTGGTTCAATAACCAAATAAACCAAGCAACCAGTCCAGACCATAATAAACACTTAGGTTCTTGATCTGACCGTCGATCTCTTGATGCTCCTGATCTAACTGATCTAGCATCCATTCTCTCGATCGAAGCTTACCGATCTCAAGCCCTAATCAATCAAACATGATCAGACCAGATCTCACTTACAATCAGAGATTAAATCCCTTTAAACTGAACCCAAATAATTCAGTCCACACGATCTGACTTAAGTAAGCCATATCATCAAATTGTGCGACCCTGAGGGTTTCCTTTAAATGTCGGTAACGATAACTCACGTTATCACGATCAGTGAGGGGTATCTAGCAACACATCACTGTCTCCCGATATAAAGGAAAGAGTCTTCCAAGACTACACCCAAACCACAGTACAAGTGTGAATTCAACTCACTAAGCATACATATTTCCTTTGCCACTGGATGTTCTTATTGGACAAGCGTGTCAAGCTTGTAACTCCAATATGACAAGCATGATTAGATCAGATGAACATAGTCACCTGGGTATGGCCATACACTTTCTCAATCATCTCATCCAGGGGGGCCCCTTTAGAACATCACACTCCTTAAACAAGGAGACGGCAATCCTATGTCTATCACTAGTGCCCTAACCTGATTCAAGCTCATTATCCAAGATAGTCTATAATCATTATGTTTCAAATGATATTGAACTATCTCAAAACAATGACAATCATCATTTAGGAAACACAAGTGATCTCAAGTCAGAGGAAATGTGCCACTTGTTGCAATCAAGGATTATTCACATTGTGACAAACAATTGAACATCCTAGTAGGGTCAGTCCAGTACATCCAATGTACCCATGAGTCTACATCTTATTCCATGCTCGAAGCATCCTATAAGATTAGAACACATATTAGTCTTAACCATATCAAGGCTGTCTCATGTTCACCAAGATATCTCGACTAAGGACTTAACTGCATGTCAGCCTAGCTGAACAGCTTTGAGACATTATTCAGAAGAACATATATATTGCTGCAGACAATGTAGCTAACTGAATAACAACCATGCCTTTATAAACATATAAGTTTATACAAATGATACTGTTACAATCCCAAGGCCTCAAACATTAGGCTTAAGGGCATACCCCAACAGCTTGCTCATACTACTAATCTGATTAAGTGTATTTTCATAGGGATTCTAAGAAACTAGAGCAGCAAATTTCTTAATCTTTGGCATAATAAGGAACAACTCATCTTTCACTACTATTCGGATAACTTGATTAAATTTAAAAGTCCATGGATCATCTTATGACACATAGTATCTTATGATAACTGATTAATTTCTACAACAGTTTTATTTACTAATATGATTAGCGTTTTTGTTGCAGGTATTCAAGGTGCTTTAATGAGTTGCAACCCTAATCTTTCACACGAGTAGGAAGAAAATGTTTCGTTCTATCTCATGGTTTAGTTGGTTTTATTGAAATATCTTCAGACCATTCTAGGAACCATGACAACTTTTGAAGTTTGATAAATTTCTGTGCTGTTTTAATTTAGTGATTTGATTAGCCCTCTTGTTACAGATACCCTACATACCTAATAGATATTTACCCTCTATTTTTCATATGCCTGAAAAGAACAATTTTTATTCTACTATTTGGTTTTCTCAGTTTTTTTGTAGATCATTAGATCCAACTCCTTGGCATAGCTACTTTTCGTAAATGAATCAGCAGGCTGCTCTGCTTGCCTTCATCCAGCTACCACTTCTTTTTCCTTCCAGCCAAGGAATCTTCAGCTGCAACTCCTTCCAGCCGGCAATTTGATACACCGCAAGAAACTTCATCTTACACATCTTTGGCTAGTTGCCATCACTGCTGTTCCCAGCTAGCTGGCACTTTTATTTCATCACCTCTGCAATCATTATTGGAAGCTGCAATATATTTTTTATTTTATTTTATTTTTATTTATTTATTTACTTATTTATTTATTTTTTTCTTTTCTATAGTAGAATCTTCATCATTAGCGACTTTGATTTTTCCAGCTATGCAGCATCATCTCTCGCCGCCCACTAGCTGACGACTTCGCCTCCAAGTCAGTAGTCTTTAGTCTCCAGCCGGCCACTGGAGACTACTCATTTTCACTCTAACGTTAGTGACTCATCCTTCGCCGCTAGCAGCTTTTCAGCTAGCATCTGTTCCACCTCTGTTTCCTGCCCGCTCCTTCCACCAGCACCCTCCTTAGACCTCCGACGACATCTATGATGCTCTTTGAGAAGAAAACATTCTTTTTTAAGGTAAGATAATATTTTTGGGCTGAGCCTTATGTAACTAAGAAATGTGCAGGTAAAATTTTCAAAAGGTGCATCTTTGAAGACGATTTAGTAGCACCTGGCCCGACGATACACCCCGGACAATGATTGAGCTTGCTATATGGTTGTGTGAGTATCGTTTGCATTTTCTTGTGATTTGATTACTTCGATATGGTTGTATTACCTACTCTTTTCTTTCACTGAGAATTCTATTCGATGTGGTTATATGGATCTATCACTTTATATCTTTTGACTATGATTGAATGAGTTTGATGCTTCACACATTTTGCATTGATATTGATACTTTTGATGTATAAAAATTTTATCCATGCATGACTTAACCATGTGATGAGATATGTGTTGATTAAATATTGATGATGAATTGTTATTTCTTCCTTGACTATATCATTTGAAATAATGTGTGTGGATGATTATTGGTTTAGGGATTTGAGAAATTATTGTGGAATAATTTTTAGATAAAATTAGTACTGGTATGATTAAGATTTTCATGTGATAAATATTTATGCATTCTTGTGATATGAGTTGAATGATGGTTGCTTAATTTTAAATTTTCTAAATTTGCTAGATAGAATCATTTTCATGAAAAGAAACTGGAGAATTTCTGTGAATAACTTGCCCCAACTCCTCTAGTATGATATACTGTAGCCATGAGTTAAATTATACCTTATGGGTAAGTCTATTTCAGTAGTTCGATAATGATTTAAATACCATGCCACTATCCAGCTCTCTCCAAAAAAAAGGTGGAGAAAATAAAAAGAGAGACTCCTCTACTTGGCACTGCGAAAAATTGGTAGTGGTACGGAAGATATGAGTTGAAGTCTAAAAGAAAAAAGAGAGAGAGCTGTAGGTCAAGTGAACAACTCCGCTGACTACTTATAATTGTGCTATGAGTTAAATTACACTATTTTATGGTGTACTTTGAATAATGTTATCGTGCTAACAAGAATGGGCAGATGACCGTTCAAAGACCAGTTTGCATTAAAAGTTAATTACAGAATGTTCTCTGGAATCAAAAAGTGAAAATAATTTTTGATGGTGAATTAGATTGATTAAAAAAGAGTTTACAATTATTTGGATAAATTGAAATTGAATGCCATTACAAGGATTATGAAAATCTTAGCCATCTTGTATTATAACTTTTTGAAAATCTATTTCGCGGTATTTCATTGAATCTCTAATTATTGTTAATTATTACACATATTATAGATGACTATAAAGTTAAGGAGGAATAAACTGAAGTCATTAATGTTTTCTTTACACACCTGGATTCATATTTTGAGTTGCTTGAGGATAAGCAAGGTTTGAGCCTTATGTATTTTAATGACTAAAAAATTCATAGTAAATTTTATATTAATTGTATATTATTTTGAGTCATATTTATGCTCTTTTGCTTGTTTTTCAATTTATTTGGTCAATTATTTCATAATCTACACTTCTACTAGTTTTTATCATATTTCAGGGGAAAACAACCAAATTTTGATGGATTTTGAAACATCCGAGTGCACGAATGGATTCTAGACATTGAAATGAAGCTGCCCGTCAATTTTCAGATAAAATGAAGCTTAAATGAAAAATTACGGCACTACCGTGATTATAATCATGGCTGTAATTTTATTATAATAAATTTGGAGTTTACAGAAAGAATTATGGCCCTATCATGATTATAATTACAGCCGTAATTTCAAGGAAAATTTCCACATAGGGTTTTACGGTAGTGCCCTGATAGAAATTACGGCCATGATTCTTATTTTGAACGAGTCTTCCAATGCCTCCTATTCCCAAAATTTTCAAAGAGAAATTAGACAAATCAGACCCCTAATCGGAAAATCTAAAATTGTAGAGTTGTTCTATAAATTGAGGAGAGGATTTGAAGACAAGAATCATCTATTATCATAATTATTATCAAGGGAGGCACCACTAGGGCTCGGCCTCTCACCGAGAGGCATAGAGGCCACCTCTGGTGATGAAATTTTTAGGGAAGGTTCACCCATAGGAGGAGACGACACACCAGAAATTTCAAATCAAAAGGAGTTCGATCCGAGGAGAAATCAGAGAAACAAAATCCCTACCGGAAGAGGAATTCGTGAGTTACTGTAGCACGATCATTGTAGCACAGTTACTATAGCAGTACTGTAGCAACATGAAAAAAATTCATAGGGTTGTGAAAATTTTCACACCCTGTGAAATCAGTAACTTTTCTTTACCCTCCTCTATCAAATTCTAATTTTTTATGATGAATTTTTGTTATTTTTTCGATTCTGTGGTAGCGTAATCTTTTCTTTGGGACTTAGGGATTAATCCCTTTTTAATTTTGTAATGACTGGATAATTTTTAATATATTAGTTTATTCTTTAAATGATAATTTTACCTCTGTGATTTTGATTGTCAGAATCCCTTAGGTAAAACTTGTAAAATTAAGATACGAGAGCATTTAATTTTACTTGAGAAGTGGACTTTAAGAGTTAAATCACAAAAGTGATTTTAATTTTTTTCTCTGGTTTACTTTTATTTAACACTGAGCAGCAAGTCACGAGAGTGAAGGCTATTCTATGTAAATTGGACGTCCGAGAAGAGACAATTTTTTTTAGTAAACTTTTCTTTATCATGATTTGAATAACTAATAAAAACTTTATTATATCTAGTCATGAGAATTAAAAAGTGATAAAACCTTAGTCCCAGTTTTCTCTCTCCGATTTCTGATGACAGATTTAGTTATTTTGCTATTTTGTTTTTGCTTCATACCCATCGTACATCGTCAGCTTAGCTAGTAAGAACTCGACTATTTGGTACTTAACATGTAGGTCTCTGTGGGTTCGATTTTTTTTTTATTACTTCGACGTATCCGTGCACTTGCGGACACATCTCTCATTGCTGAAAGGACGTCTGATCAACTTCTTGAAGGTCGTGCCCGTAGGAGAGGAATGCCCGGTTGTATCCTGGGTGTTCAATCCGGATTTAACTCGTACGAGAGCTTAGATTTTCACCTAAGGATAAGCCGCAACACGCCTCCGGGTTCTGTCATTCTAACTTTCTTTTAAATATATTTTGCAAGTTTCATTGCTTCATAATTTATGTTTTTATTTACTATTTAAATAAAGGTCTACATGAAATTTTTGACCAACACTGCCAACATGACATGACATGACACAAGATTTTGTGGGTCTGGGTTAGATTAATTGTGTTTCGTTCTAGGTTAGATTAATCGTGTTTCGTGTCATCAACATGTCGAACCGTTTATGACCCTCCAAATTTCATGTTGTGTTGTGTTGTGTTGGCGAGTCAACCCATGCAAACCGTATTATATATATATATATATATATATATATATAGAAATAAAAGAAATCAATAAACAAAGTAAATGATTGAGATAGCTTTATTTATTTCCTTTCTATATTCCAATACAAAAAGGGATGCTCTATTTATAGCAACCCAAAAGATTTGTAACTTATGATTTATAAATACATAAGTTTTATAATTAAATGAAACTGAAAGAGGATGAATGGACAT
This sequence comes from Costus lasius, assembly GCA_027563935.2. Lineage (NCBI taxonomy): Eukaryota > Viridiplantae > Streptophyta > Magnoliopsida > Zingiberales > Costaceae > Costus > Costus lasius. Next base: position 86,591,484 of record CM050450.1, on the reverse strand, counting down.
CCACAATATTATTCATAACACTCCCCCTTGGATGTCCATTATAAAATATGTGCCTCGTTAAAATCTTTACTAGGAAAAACCCTATGAGATAAAAACCTAATAAAGGAAAAAGAGTACACTGTATTTATAAATATCAATTGATATCTTTGAGTCTATGAATCCCAATATTATATACAAGTTTTTCAAATATTGTAGTAGGAAGTGCCTTGGTAAATAGATCTGCTAGATTATCACATGAACGGACTTGTTGAATACTTATATCACTATTCTTTTGAAGATCATGAGTGAAAAAGAATTTTGGTGAAATATGTTTTGTTCTATCTCTTTTAATGTACCCTTCCTTTAACTAGGCAATACATGCAGTATTATCCTCATATATGATTGTCGGAATCATATTTTCTGAAGATAAGCCACAAGTGTTACATATGTGTTGAATCATAGATCTCAACCAAACACATTCTCGACTTGCCTCTTGTAGAGCTAAAATTTCTGCATGATTAGAAGACGTGGATGCTATGGTATGTTTCATAGACCGCCATGATATAGCTGTTCCACCATATGTAAATAAATAAACTATTTGTGATCGACCATTATGAGGATCCGACAAATAACATGCACTTGTATAACCAATTAAGTCTGACTTGGGCACTTTTGAATAAAACAAACCCATATCTATTGTTCCTCTAAAATAGCGAAGTATATGCTTAACTCCATTCCAATGCCTTTGCGTAGGTGAAGAACTATATCTTGCTAATAAATTAACAGCAAATGATATATCAGGTCATGTATAATTAGCAAGATACATTAGTGCTCCAATTGAACTAAGGTATGGTACTTCAGAACCAAGTAGTTATTCATCCTTTTCTTGAGGTCTAAAGGGATCTTTGTTCACATCTAATGACCTTACAATTATTGGAGTGCACAACGGATGTGACATGTCCATATAAAACCTTTTTAGTACCTTTGCTAAAAAAATATTTTGATCTATAAAAATTCCATTACTTGAGTATTCAATTTGTAATCCAAGACAAAATTTTGTCCTTCCATGATCTTTCATCTCAAATTCTTTCTTTAAACAATTTATAGTTTATAGAAGCTCTTTAGGAGTTCTAATAATATTTAAGTCATCAACAGAAATAGCAATTATAGCAAATCTATTTTTGGATCATTTAATAAAAATACATGGACAAATGAGGCTATTTTTTATATCCTTCCTTTAGCAAATATTCACTAAGGCGATTATACCACATACGTCTAGATTGTTTCAGCCCATAAAGAGATTTATTCAACTTGATTGAATAATCTTCTCATGAATATAAATTATATGCTTCAGGAAAATTAAAACCTTCAGGTAGCTTCATATAAATATCATTATCTAGATATCCATATAAATAGGCTGTTACAACATCCATTAGTTGTAAATCAAGCCCTTCTTGTGCTACTACTGTTTGGGAATACCGGGTGTAATTTTAAAATTTGTAGTCCCAGGACACAGCGGAAGAATCATTACACCCGAAACATATTCCTTTCCCAAGTATCCATGCTGGAGAGAAGACACAAAGATGTGTTAGAGATGTACCTCTTTTGCTTGTCCAGTTGTCGAATCCATGTTGAAGGCGCCCAAGTGTTCGCCCTCTACAAGTATCCATGCGTCGACCGTCTCAACGTTGCTCCCTTCCACGCTTGGTGCTAGCCTCGGGAAGAGAATCAAGCCTTAGGGTTCCTTCACTTCTCTTGCGCCACCTCCAAGGATCATGCGCCAAGTGCAAGGAAGATGCCGTCAACTCCTTATCCTCTTCACTCCAAGAGAAGAGGTAGAAGAAGAGTTTCGGCCCTTAGGAAGAGGAGGAGGAAGTGGCGCCACCAAGTCCTTCTCCAAGTCATGCCAAGAGGAGATGAAGGAGAAGACTTGCGGCCACTAGTAGGAAGAAGGGTTGCGCCACCTTCAAGTTGTCGCCCTTTTCCCTTGCTCGCGCCTCTCTATGTATGTTCATGCCTCCAAGGAATCGAACATTGAGAGGGGGTGGGTAGGGTCCCTTTTATAAGCCAAGAGGCGGTTTGGGGAGGGCCAAGATCATGCCAAGTGGGCGGCTAGGATGAGAGGGGTTTGTGATAAGGAAAGTCTCCAGGACTTTGCCATAAACCTCATTCAACCTATCCTTATTTGCCCAATAGTCATATCAGCCCAAGTCATGCCTTAAAGGCATGCATTCCATCCAAGGTATAGGGGCTAGGCGCAACATGCAAGAGGAATTCGGCTAAGCAAAGGTTTGAGGGGAATTAGGGTTTGGAGGTAAGGTAAGTCTCCAAGACCTTACCATAAACCTCACCCTTCTTTTCATATGTGCCTAAGGACCTTCCATAAGAGTCCTCAAACCATATCAGCCCCAACCCTTGCCATAGAGGCAAGGTTTCCATCCAAGGAGCAAAGGGGGAGGCGCCTAATGCTTCCTTATGAAGCAACATGCGCCTACTTCATCCCATTATGCCCTTGGCGCCAATGGGGTGAAATTCTTCCCCATTATACCCTTATATGCTTATACCTCTTCATGACAACTAGTCATTGGGCCTCATTAGATAATGAGCAAGCCCAAACTTCATGGCATGGGTTAATTAAGCCAATGGATCCAATCCAATGTAACCCTAATTCAAATGTGACCATTCTAGGTCAATTTCAGGTCAACCTGCCAAAATTGAAGTTTGGTTCCAATAACCTTCTTCCAACTCATCAGGCCCATTGGGCTAATGAAATCTTCCAAATTGATCCAAGCTATCCAATAACTTGATCATAAGGCTTCTGATTAAAGCAACGTCAAGAGTCTATTGTGTGTGACCCCGTAGGATCCAAATGACGATGGCAATGATGATAGATCATCATAAGTAGTGAGGGGTATCTAGCAACACATCACTACTACCCATGTCATTGGACTTAAGTTATATGGCAATAACTCCTAAACAAGCAACGAGGATTCCCATGCATTATATATATATCCCTTTGACTAAACTGATATCCCACCATTGGATTTAGTCTCAAGTTTATCAATCCAATCTATTGGTCATGACTCAATCAGTGTTGCCACACTTTCCTGTCATGCACCAATGAGGTGGGGTGCCCCAAAGTGGATATCATGCTTCCTCTGAAGGAAGGGGCAAATCCTACTATTGGTCATCTATGTCTCTACATGATTTATGACATGGCCAATGACAATCGTTTTGGTCTCCCAATTACAGAGAGACGTAAGACTGCATCAAAACATATCCATCATCAAATCTAGACATGAATACCTCAAGTCTAAGGATCAATGCAAACTTCTTGCATGTGAGATTGACTTGTTGACTAGACAAGTCAATCCTCACGGTGGGTCACTCCAGTGCATCCAATGCACCTGTATGTCTGTGTCACTATGCCCCGGACATAACCAGCCCATACACCAGTCTCACATGTACCAAAGCTGTACCAATCTGCTAAGGTACCTTGGCTGGGGATAGCTTATGAGAATGGATCCAACCAAACTCCTGGGACATTATTTATGCAACTCAATACATCAACGCAGGTAGAGAAGTCTGCATAACAACGACCATGCCTCTATAAAGAATAGTAATTCTATCAAAGTACATTCAAACAATGCATGACCATGTTCATACTGTTGGGAATCCCCGAGCTATTTAAAATCGAAAACAGCGGAAGCGAGCCCGAAACGAGATTCCTAATTCAAAAATAAGGACTGTCTTATGAAGAATACAAAGGATGTGATAGGGGTATACCTCACTTAGCAGTTTTATGCTGGCGATGGCTGAGACGCGCAAAGGCCCGTCCTCTACAATCGAGCACACACGGACTGCCTCGAGACTCCTCTGCTCTACGCACGTGCTAGCTTTGGGAGAAGAGATCCACGCCTCTAGCTTCTTCTCTACTTGTGCCAATCACGAAGACCGCGCGCCAAAGAAAAGGGGAAGCATTGGCGAGAAGGAGTGGGCAACACTACAACTTGTCCCAACCTTGATGCAAAAACTTTCTTATCGTCGCCACCTACAAGACCCTCATGCCAGGAGCAGAGGGGAGGCGACAACAGGAGAGGAGAAAAGAGACTGGTGCAAGAATCTCCTAGGTAGGCCTCTCTATTTATAATAGAAGCGCCAACTTCTCTTTGGAGATTTTTCCCATGCGGGACTATGTACATAGGCGCCTACTCACAATTAAGCGTCATGGGTTCGAATCCCCGCATACACAATTAATTGTAAATTGTGCCCAAGCATAGGCGCCTACTCACAATTATGCGTCATGGGTTCGAATCCCCGCAGACGCAATTAATTGTAAATTGCGCTCAAGCTTATTAATTAGCCAAGAGAAGAATTCTCTTGCCAATTAGTAGTTTTATTTTATTCATGTGACTAAAGTGCTAAGCCCAACCTTGCACTAAGACCCTTGTTTGACACATTTTGACACCTCAGGTCAACAGAGGTCAAATGTGGTCCACTAGAGTCAACTAGTGGTCAAACATGAACAAAATAAAGTCTCATCTCCTCATAAGAAAAACCATAGCATCAGTTTCCCAAAATGATTCGAATCATACAACGATCCGATCAGAGGCTAACCGATCAATAAGGAGTCTCTAGCGTCTAGGTGTGCGACCCTGTAGGTCCCTCTGACGTTGGCAGTGATGACCCATTCATCACAAGCGATGAGTGGCACCTAGCAGTACATCACCACTACCCAAGTCATCGGAATAAATGTCGCCATCGACAACCTCAAACTGTGATAAGGAATAAGAGTATCCATGTCTCTTTGCCAGGCTGATCGTCCAAGTTGGACAAGTGTGTCACACTTGCATATTCCAACAACGATGGTCATGACTAAATCAGGCTAAACCTGGGTGTGGCCACACGCTTTCAGTCATGCACCATCTTGGGGCCCATGGACATGAAGCTTCCTCGTAGGGAAGGGGCAAATCCTCTATCGGCAAGATGAACCTCTCGTATTGCTTAAGATATACCCAATGACAACCGTTATAACCTCCCTGTTACGGCGAGGTGTTAGGTTGTATCAAAGTACATCCTTTACAACACAAAGATACAATCTTCCTCAAGTCAAAGGACAGATACAACACTATCACTATGAGATTCTTCTTGAGACACCAAGAAGAACTCTCTCGGCGGGTCGGTCTAGCATATCTCCCTTGATACACCCTTATGCCTGCGTTGAGCAACCCGTGCTAACCAGCGCATAAATGAGTCTCACCCACACCATAGCTGTCCCCTATCCACTATGGTACTTGATTCAAGACATAAGCAAACTGAGATAGTAATATCTCAAGGGACATCATCATGTAAACATACATATGCGCAGATGTATAATAAACCATGACAACGACAATGCCAGGATATCTATAAATATCAATGTATGTAGTACATATGTCTAGACCAAAAGATAGGTCTTAGAGCATATAACAATCTCCCACTTGCACTCAGACCTTATCATTGAGGTACCTTAACCCCATGTCTCGAGTATGACCATCATGCTTCTATTGCGCCAAAGCTTTGGTTAGTGGGTCTGCTAGATTGTTCTCTGTGTCAACTTTGCATATCTTCACGTCACCTCTGTCTATGATCTCCTGGATCAGGTGAAATCGCCTGAGTATGTGTTTGGATCGCTGATGTGATCTTGGTTCTTTAACCTGCGCGTTCGCACCATTGTTATCACAAAGGAGTTCAATGGGATCAGCAACACTAGGAACCACTTGAAGTTCGGAAATGAACTTCTTGATCCAAACAGCTTCTTTGGCTACCTCAAAAGCCGCAACATACTCCGCTTCTGTTGTAGAGTCTGCTACCGTGGATTGCTTGAAGCTCTTCCAGCAAACAACACCTCCGTTTAGCAAGAACACATAGCCGGACTATGATTTGAAGTCATCTGGGTTTGACTAGAAAGAAGCATCTGTATAACCCTGTATACACAGATCTTCTTGTCCACCGTAGACTAAGAATAAATCTTTCGTCTTCCTCAGATACTTCAAAGTGTTTTTCACGGCTGTCCAATGCTGGACACCGGGGTTAGACTTGTATCTACTGGTTATGCTCACTGCATAAGCCATGACTGGTCTCGTATATAACATGGCATACATGAGGGATCCCACTGGAGATGCATAAGGGACTCGACTCATCTCCTCTTTCTCAGCCTGTGTAGAGGGACACTGGCTCTTGGAAAGAGTAATGCCGTGCCTCATGGGAAGGTATCCCTTCTTGGACTGCTCCAAGCGAAACCTTTCCAGCACTTTGTCTATGTACGTGCTCTGACTCGGGGCAAGGAGTTTCTTGGATCTATTGTTGGGGTATGCCCTTAAGGCTAATGTTTGAGGCCTTGGGATTGTATAAGTATCATGTAATAAACTCTTGTGTTTATAAAGGCATGGTTATTATTCAGGTTGTTACCTTGTCTGCTGTAATAAGTGTACTTCTGAATAATGTCTCAAAGCTGTTCAGCTAGGCTGACATGCATATGTCCTTAGTCGAGATATCTTGGTGAACATGAGACAGCCTTGATATGATTGAGACTAATATGTGTGCTAATCTTATAGGATGCTTCGAGCATGGAATAAGATGTAGACTCATGGGTACATTGGATGTACTGGACAGACCCTACTAGGATATTCAATTGCTTGTCACAATGTGAATAATCCTTGTAAGCACCAAGTGGCACATGTCCTTTGACTTGAGATCACTTGTGTTTCTAAATGATGAATGTCATTATTTTGAGGTAGTTCAATATCATTTGAAACATAGTGATTATAGACTATCTTGGATAATGAGCATGAGTCAGGTTAGGACACTAGTGATAGATAAAGGATTGCCGTCTTCTTGTTCAAGGAGTGTGATGTTCTAAAGGGCCCCCCTGTATGAGATGATTGAGATAGTGTATGGCCATACCCAGATGACTATGTTCATCTGATCTAATCATGCTCATCGTATTGGAGTTACAGGCTTGACATGCTTGTCCAATAAGAACATCTAGTGGCAAAGGAAACATGTATGCCTTGTGAAGTGGATTCACACTTGTGCTGTGGTTTGGGTGTAGTCTTGGAAGACTCTTTCCTTTATATCGGGAGACAGTGATGTGTTGCTAGATACCCCTCACTGATCGTGATAACGTGAGTTGTCGTTACCGACATTTAAAGGAAACCCTTAGGGTCGCACAATTTGGTGATATGACTTACTTGAGTCAGATCGGGTGGACTGGATTGTTTTGATTCAGTTTAAAGGAGATTAAACTCTGATTGTAAGTGAGATCCAGTCTGATCATGTTTGATTGATTAGGGCTTGAGATCGGTAAGCTTCGATCGGGAGTGTGGATGCTGGATCGAAGAGATCAAGAGCATCAAAAGATGAACGGTCAGATTTTGAACCTTAGGGTTTAATTTGGTCTGAACCGATTCTTGGGCTGATTTGGTTTGGTCATTGGACCAATTAAATTGAACCGGCTCATATGTGAGCGCTTGGTTCATTTGAGAGGAGAGCTAAGCGTTTGGTTCACTTCATGTGAACGCATAACGCATGCTTTGAAGACTTGCCAATTTTGGCATGTCGGTTTGGCAAATGTGATGAATGTTGACACATTTCGATCACAAGGTTTTGCTAACGCTCATCTCCCTCTTTGCTCTTGACGAGACACACATCCTTGGGTGGTGTATGTTGACGAGGAGAAGCATCGGCCAAGAGAGACTTCATCATCTCCTTCCATTCGACAAGGAAGCTTGGGTGCCTTGCTAGCACAAGTGACGCCAAGCAAGTAAGAGATCTTCACCTTGTGTGTGAACTTTTGGAGGAGACCAAAGTTGCTCTCTTCTTCCAAGCCGACATCCAACTTCATGGCATTGGTATGATCCCTTTAAAGATCCTTTCGCTTATACATAAGTTAACCATATGATCTACATGCGGTCTTAAGGGTGACACCCCTTAAACTAGCACATGCGCCGCCCCCTTTAGGGTTTCACCCTTTGCGCCTCCCTCTTGAAAGGGGTTTTATCCGCTTGCGCTCCCCCTTGAAGGGGACCCAACATCTATCCCGGTAAATCCTCACACCTAAAATGTAGGCGGCCTCCCCTAAGTATTTCATTTCAAAACACTTCCCCAACCATGTCTTCACAGCGTGAAGGGTAGGGACATCGTTTCCGATGAGCAGTATGTCATCGACATACAAGACCAGAAATGTGACCAAGCTCTCACTGATTTTCTTGTACACATAGGCGTCATCTTCGTTCTTGAGGAAGCCATAATCTCTCACTGCTTCGTCAAAACGAATATTCCAACTTCGAGAGGCTTGCTTTAATCCATAGATGGATCTTTTCAGCTTGCATACTTTATGAGCATTGGCTGGGTGAACGAACCCTTCAGGCTGTGTCATAAACACATCCTCTGATAGGTTCCCATTAAGGAAAGCTATCTTCACGTCCATTTGCCAGATCTCATAATCGTAGTAGGCAGCTAAAGCAAGCATGATCCAAATGGATTTAAACATGGCAACTGGCGAGAAAGTTTTATCATAGTCCACCCCGTGGACCTGCTTGAAACCTTTGGCCACTAGTCTACCTTTGTAGGTAACCACGTTGCCATCCATGTCTGTCTTCTTTTTGAAGACCCATTTACACCCTATGGGCTTTGCCCCATTAGGCGGCTTAACCAAATCCCAAACCTGGTTAGCAGACATAGAATCCATCTCGGACCTCATGGCCTCGAACCATCTCTCGGAGTCTGGTCCAGCGACTGCTTCCTCATAAGTCTTAGGTTCATCCTCAATAATGAGAATGTCATCGTGTTGAGTCAGCAGCGACCCATACCTATCAGGTGCATGACGTACCCTCTCAGACCTACGTGGAGCCTGTGCCTGAGCCTCAGGTTGGGCTACAACCTGTACTGGTGGCTCAGATTCCATCTCAACCTCTGTGTCTTGTTGATGATCTTGGACCTCGTCCAAATCAAAACTTCTTCCACTGGCTTCTTTCAAGATGAATTCTTTCTCAAGAAAGACAGCGCCACGGGCGATAAAAACTTTGTCCTTAGTGGGATTATGGAAGTTGTATCCTATGGTTTCTTTAGGATACCCCACAAATACACATTTATCTGACCTGGGCTCTAGCTTACTAGAATTTTGACGCTTAACAAAAGCTTCGCATCCCCAGATCCTCATAAATGTGAGGTTAGGTCGTCTCCCAGTCCACAACTCATGTGGAGATATAGGAACACTCTTAGATGGAATCTTATTCAATGTCAAAGCAGCTGTCTCTAAGGCATGTCCCCAAAAATACGGAGGTAGAGATGCTTGACTCATCATGCACCGAACCATGTCTAGTAGGGTTCGATTCCGCCTCTCAGACACACCATTCCATTGGGGGTGTCCCGGGAGGGGTGAGCTATGAGAGAATCCCACACTCTTTCAAATAGTCAACAAAATCATGGCTCAAGTACTCTCCGCCTCAATCAGATCGAAAAGCTTTTATGGATCATCCAAGCTGGTTCTCTACTTCAGTCTTGAACTCCTTGAATTTCTCCAAGGATTCTGACTTATGTCTCATCAGATAGACATATCCATATCTACTGAAATCGTTAGTAAATGTGATGAAGTATACAAACCCACCTCTGGCTTGTTTGTTGAATGGCCCACACACATCGCTGTGTATGAGATCCAATAAACCGGTGTCCCTTTCACCTTTCTTGGCAAATGGTGCCTTTGTCATCTTGCCCAACAAACAAGGCTCGCAAACATCAAATTCCTCAAAGGAATCTGAATCCAAGAATCCATTTTCATGGAGTTGTTGGATGCGATTCTCGTTGATGTGCCCTAGACGACAGTGCCAAAGATAAGTGTTGTTGAAACCACTTAGCTTGATCATTTTAGTATTTACATTGCACATAGAACTCTGCATGTCCAAGACATACAAGCCATTGCATAAAGTACCAGAACCATAGAACATGTCTGCCAATGAAAAAGAACAGGTGTTCTCTTTGATTGCAAAACTGAATCCTTTCCTCGCTAAGGCAGGAATGGATATGATATTCTTGGTAATCGATTGTACATAGTAACAACGATCGAGTTCTAGTTGAAGCCCTGACGGCAAAGAGAGAGTGAGGTTTCCCACGGTCACAGCCGCAACCTGTACGCCGTTACTGACCCGAAGGTCAATCTCTCCTAGTTGAACTGTCCTACTTCGTTTGAGCCCTTGCATACTTGTACAAATATGCGCTCCACATGCAGTATCAAGTACCCATGTGTTAGAAGTAGACATGTTGACTTCAACCACGTAAATATATGAGTCTGAAGACGAAGGAGTCACCCTTCTATTCACCTCTTTATGGTTTTGCCTTTTATAGTGCTCGAGCTTGGGGTCACCCCTCAAGTTTCGACACTAGTCCATCTTGTCCTCCCAAAGGACGGATCGCAGTTTTAATCCGCTATTGTTCGTAGACATGATCTACAACAAAGACATGTAGATTAGTACTACATTTTCAATCATTTAATCTGGACTTTAAATAAATGACTGTTTCTCACTATTTTATCAGATTGACAACCCTCTTATGTCAATCCGAGAAACCACAAAATTTCTAAAGTGAGATGGGATCCTTGTTCCTCACACGGCCCCGCGTCCCATGAGGGCGGGATGTACTTCACAAGGTGACGCATGTATCTCAAGGTAGGCATGCCGACCAATTGCAACTAGGCAATTCCCCTTCTCAAGATAGTTCAGGCACTTCGTGTCCAACGAGGGCTGGATACAGCATGAAGTCCTAACTTCTTGAGGCTGCTTCTAGAAACTTTCATCATGTGGACAAACCACATATGGAAGTTCTAGTCATGTCCGACCTGACCGTTATGCCCAGGGCCAGCAATTTCCTTGCGAAAGGCGTGTCCAGAGTTTTAACTGGACTGGGAAAATTATTGTCACCACACGCCTCCTAAAGATAGATGGGTGTGTCCCACAAGGGTGGGAAATGAAGGTTCCCTTAGACAAGGGGGGGGGGGGGGGCGAAACCCTAATAGGCGCATCTTGGAGGATTTAAAGCAGCGGAGAGGGTTTCTGGATCTATTGCATGCTATATGATCAACAAAAACATTCTATAGAAAGAATGAGATTCATACCGATGCCATTTCTAGATGGCGACTTGGAAGCAGAAAGCGATGTGGCTTTCCTCCAGAGGTGACGCACACAAGATGAGTCTTGGCTCCTCCTTGTCGCCCCTTGTGCTAGCAAGGATCGTCCAAGTATCCTGATCGAATGAAAGGGATGAGATCTTCTTGGCGATTTCTTCCTTCTCCTTTGCGTTCACCTTCTTCACAACACGAGAGAGAGCTTGTGTCGACTCGTGGAGAGGCGAAGAGAGAAGAGGCGTGAAGAGGAAAACGTGAGGCGTGGTCACGTTTAGAGAAGTGCTCTCTAAAAATAGCATGCCACTTCTCAATATGCGATCATGGGTCTACCCCAATCGCAAACCTCTTATCTCATGAACCATCCGCTCACTTAATGAGCTGGTTCAATTCGGTTCAGTTCAAGAACCAATCAAGCCAAGCGATCCAGTCTAGATCATGATTAAACCCTAAGGCTCCAGATCTAACCGTTGATCTCTTGATGCTTCTGATCTCACCGATCTAGCATCCATTCTCTCGATCGAAGCTTACCGATCTCAAGCCCTAATCAATCAAACATGATCAGACCAGATCTCACTTACAATCAGAGATTAAATCCCTTTAAACTGAACCTGAATAATTCAGTCCACACGATCTGACTTAAGTAAGCCATATCATCAAATTGTGCGACCCTGAGGGTTTCCTTTAAATGTCGGTAACGATAACTTACGTTATCACGATCAGTGAGGGGTATCTAGCAACACATCACTGTCTCCCGATATAAAGGAAAGAGTCTTCCAAGACTACACCCAAACCACGGCACAAGTGTGAATCAACTTCACCAGGCATGCAAATATCCTTTGCCACTGGACGTTCTTATTGGACAAGCATGTCAAGCTTGTAGCTCCAATATGATGAGCATGATTAGATCAGATGAACATAGTCACCTGGGTATGGCCATACACTATTCTCAATCATCTCATTCAGGGGGGCCCCTTTAGAACATCTCACTCCTTAAACAAGGAGACGGCAATCCTTTATCTATCACTAGTGCCCTAACCTGATTCAAGCTCACCATCCAAGATAGTCTATAATCATTATGTTTCAAATGATATTGAACTAACTCAAAACAATGACAATCATCATTTAGAAACACAAGTGATCTCAAGTCAGAGGACATGTGCCACTTGTTGCAATCAAGGATTATTCACATTGTGACAACCAATTGAATATCCTAGTAGGGTCTGTCCAGTACATCCAATGTACCCATGAGTCTACCTCTTATTCCATGCTCGAAGCATCCTATAAGATTAGAGCACATATTAGTCTCAATCATATCAAGGCTGTCTCATGTTCACCAAGATATATCGACTAAGGACTTTATAGCATGTCAGCCCAGCTGAACAGCTTTGAGACATTATTCAGAAGTACAATTATTGCAGCAGATAACGTAACAAACTGAATAACAACCATGCCTTTATAAACATAAGAGTTTATTACATGATACTGTTACAATCCCAAGGCCTCAAACATTAGCCTTAAGGGCATACCCCAACAGGAAATAGTGCACAGCATCATCGATCGATAGTTTGACGAGGGCTACGTGTTAGAAAGCAGGAACGAGACTTGATATAATTTTCAGAGGGTTTGGGTGGTGTCATACCATTAGGGTTTAGGCCAAGCCATAGGTTACACAATACCCTTCTCAATAGCCCCTTATCTTCAAGATGCGCCCCTAGAGAAAATCCCTAGAAGCCACAAAAGATTCGGCTATGAGAGGACTGCCCTTTCTTAGTCAGATGCGCATAGGAGTAAGCTGCGATGTAAGGTTGTCTTCCCTAATCTTCGACTTTAGATTTAGAAAATATAAAAGAAAATAAGGGCGGCACGCAGGCCTCACAATAATACATCCCAAGCATGCATTAGGGCTTGTCTATAACCATATCAAGTGCATAAAGAAAAACACCTAAGACATGCTCTTCAATATGCAATGAAAAACTACAAAACTAGATTTCAGTTTTTCATTAGAAAACTTATTCGTTAAATCTTCGCAATCTTATCGAAAATTCAGATCTTTCATTTTCTCAGGAGTCTACAAGTGGCCATATATACCCCGATTATCGATGCCACTTGCAATCCCTAACTTATACAGATTAGGGCAATCACCTAGTCCATGCCCCGAAATCTAGATACAAGTCTCACACCATTGGTCTATCCCATGAATATGAGGAGAAATAAATTCTCACACATAGGGTCTATCCCCATGTGTAGAAACCAAAAATCATGAATATCATAAGAGCGAGAAATAACAAACCTACTATTTTTCTACACATAAAACATGGCATAAAGATTTTCGAAAAAATTTTCTATGACATGCGCATGCTAGAAAAATCCATACACCGATGTATCTCGTAAGTTGCCTCTGATACCACTGTTGGGAATCCCCGGGCTATTTAAAATTGAAAATAGCGGAAGCGAGCCCGAAACGAGATTCCTAATTCAACAATAAGGACCATCTTACGAAGAATACAAAGGATGTGATAGGGGTATACCTCACTTAGTAGTTTGATGCTAGCGATGGCTGAGACGCGCAAAGGCCCGTCCTCTACAATCGAGCACACACGAACTTCCTCGAGACTCCTCTGCTCTGCGCATGTGCTACCTTCGGGAGAAGAGATCCAAGCCTCTAGCTTCTTCTCTGCTTGTGCCAATCACGAAGACCGCGCGCCAAAGAGAAGGGGAAGCGTTGGCGACAAGGAGTGGGCAGCACTACAACTTGTCCCAACCTTGATGCAAAAACTTTCTTATCGTCGTCACCTACAAGACCCTCATGCCAGGAGCAGAGGGGCGGCGACAACAGGAGAGGAGAAAAGAGACTGGTGCAAGAATCTCCCAGGTAGGCCTCTCTATTTATAATAGAAGCGCCAACTTCTCTTTGGAGATTTTTCCCATGTGGGACTATGTACATAGGCGCCTACTCACAATTAAGCGTCATGGGTTCGAATCCCGGCATATGCAATTAATTATAAATTGCGCCCAAGCATAGGCACCTACTCACAATTATGCGTCATGGGTTCGAATCCCCGCAGACGCAATTAATTGTAAATTGCGCTCAAGCTTATTAATTAGCCAAGAGAAGAATTCTCTTGCCAATTAATAGTTTTATTTTATTCATGTGACTAAAGTGCTGAGCCCAACCTTGCACTAAGACCCTTGTTTGACACATTTTGACACCTCAGGTCAACAGAGGTCAAACGTGGTCCACTAGAGTCAACTAGTGGTCAAACATAAACAAAATAAAGTATCATCTCCTCATAAGAAAAACCATAGCATTAGCTTCCCAAAATGATCCGAATCATACAACGATCCGATCAGAGGCTAACCGATCAATACAGAGTCTCTAGCGTCTAGGTGTGCGACCCTGTAGGCCCCTCTGACGTTGGCAGTGATGACCCATTCATCACAAGCGGTGAGTGGCACCTAGCAGTGTTGGGGTATGCCCTTAAGGCTAATGTTTGAGGCCTTGGGATTGTATCAGTATCATGTAATAAACTCTTATGTTTATAAAGGCATGGTTGTTATTCAGGTTGTTATATTGTCTGCTGCAATAATTGTACTTCTGAATAATGTCTCAAAGCTGTTCAGCTAGGCTGACATGCTGTAATGTCCTTAGTCGATATATCTTGGTGAACATGAGACAACCTTGATATGATTGAGACTAATATGTGTTCTAATCTTATAGGATGCTTCGAGCATGGAATAAGAGGTAGACTCATGGGTACATTGGATGTACTGGACAGACCCTACTAGGATATTCAATTGTTTGTCACAATGTGAATAATCCTTGATTGCGACAAGTGGCACATTTCCTCTGACTTGAGATCACTTGTGTTTTCTAAATGATGATTGTCATTATTTTGAGTTAGTTCAATATCATTTGAAACATAATGATTATAGGCTATCTTGGATGGTGAGCTTGAGTCAGGTTAGGGCACTAGTGATAGACAAAGGATTGCCGTCTCCTTAATTGGAGTGTGATGTTCTAAAGGGGCCCCCTGGATGAGATGATTGAGAATAGTGTATGGCCATACCCAGGTGACTATGTTCATCTGATCTAATCATGCTCATCATATTGGAGTTACAAGCTTGACACGCTTGTCCAATAAGAACATCCAGTGGCAAAGGATTTATGCATGCCTTGTGAGTTGGTTCACACTTGTGCTGTTTTTGGGTGTAGTCTTGGAAGACTCTTTTCTTTATATCGGGAGACAGTGATGTGTTGCTAGATACCCCTCACTGATCGTGATAACGTGAGTTATCGTTACTGACATTTAAAGGAAACCCTCAGGGTCGCACAATTTGATGATATGGCTTACTTGAGTCAGATCGTGTGGACTGAATTGTTCAGGTTCAGTTTAAAGGGATTTAATCTCTGATTGTAAGTGAGATCTAGTCTGATCATGTTTGATTGATTAGGGCTTGAGATCGGTAAGCTTCGATTGAGAGAATGGATGCTGGATCGGTGAGATCAGGAGCATCGGGAGATGAACGGTCAGATCAAGTACCTTAGGGTTTTAATGTGATCTGGACTTATGGCTTGGTTTATTTGGTTATTGAACCAAATTCAAGTGAACCGGCTCATGAATGAGCGCATGGTTCAAGGGTGAAGTGGAGTTTGCGAATGGGTAAACCCATGATCGCATGAAGAGAAGTGGCATGCTATTTTTAGATAGCACTTCTCTTACGTGATCCTCTCTCACGTTCACGCCTTTCCTCTTTTCGTTAGTCGCCTTGTCTCTTGCTCTTGACGAGAGAACATACGGTGGTGAAGAGCTCGACGAGGAGAAAAAAAAAAAGAATCGCCAAGCCAAGACATCTCTTCCCTTCCACTAGACAAGGACATCTTTGGGCCTTGCTAGCACAAGGATCGCAAAGGGAGTAGGTGACATCAACTGTGTGCGTCACCTCTGGAGAAGATCAAGTTTGATCTTTGCTTCCAAGGCGCCATCTAGAAATGGCTATGGTATGATCCTTCTCTTTTTGCAATTGGGTCATTTTTGTTAATCATACAGCATGCAAGATCTAGAAACCCCCTTTCCGCTGCTTTCATTCCCATATGCGCCTATGAGTTAGGGTTTCGCCCCCTTGTGGGGACCCTTCAATTGGTATCAGAGCATGGTTAACGCATGTTTTATGATTACTTATGCCATTTTGTGATCCTTGTTTGCGAACTTATGATTAGATCTAAGGTTACATGCGATACATCTTGTATATGTAAGTGGCGAAAATGCATTGCATTGTTTCTCCTTGGCGCATGTATAAGGTTACCTTTTGTTGGCGCTTGTATGTTGTTGGTTTTCTCAAAACTATATTACATGCGCGATTCACACTAGATCTAAGCTGTCCTTACTGTAAACCCTTAGACGGGTTACTAGGGTTGAAGTCATCCCCTAGGTTAGATCCAGACAGTCTGATCAGACCATCTGACAGCCTTGATGGGTTGACCAGATAGCACCTGTGCGCAAGCACCTGGTGGCTATAGGTCGACTACAGACAGGCGTGTAGCGATGTCTGATTGAGACAACCTATGAACGCACATGAGTTAGGCCCGGGGTCACACCCGTTTGCCAGACCTCATTGTGGTTGTTCAGCCCTGGCGCATGCATGGTTGACCTTTTGGTCGACTCAAGTCAGTTAGGACTTGGTGCATGCAAGGGCAGTGGATCTGACTAGGTTGGATGAGTGGATCCCTAGTAATGGACCGTTGTAAGGTTATAGGGCACATAAGGAAAAATAAAATTGATCTCAATGGGATTTTTCAAAAATTTTATTTTTCATGATTGGATCAAATGATGTATGATGCCATATGCATGTTTATTAATTCTTATGTGGGCTGCCCATGTTAAATGTGTGCTGTGCTGGGGCCTGCGTGCCTGGTTAAAAGTTGTAAATTAATTTTATTGTGATCTGCGCATCACATTGCATTTAATTTATAAAATGTAATTGACCTGCGAGTCAATCTTGTCTAGATAGATTAATTTGTAAATTAATCAGACAAGAGCACAGAGCACACTTGGCAGAGGCGCATGCAGCAGTGGCTTGACCAGGTGGGAGGTCCAGGGTTCGACTCTAGGACCAGGCGCATTTACCTGGTGGGCGCACCTGAGCTGCAGATGGCGCTTGGGCCCTAGTTTGGGCCAGATGAGCAGCAAAAGACCCATGAAGAAAAGCAAGTGAAGACTTAAGTGAAATTAAGGTCTTACTAGGGCTATGGGCTTTTACCACATAAGATTCATGCTTTCTTTTATTGTTTAATAAGTAGAACAGCATGATTTATTTATCTTCTGCTATCACCATAGGAATTGCATGATAGTGAAGAAGATAAAAGACCGTTAAAATCCAACGCTACAATATCAAGCTCGTATGCCTTCTGACGCGAAACCTCACTGTTCTGATTATCGTTGGAGCCGTGTTGTACCCACTCAGTGGGCACGTCCATCTATCTTCAGACGGTGCGGGATTACACCTGCGTGTTACAGAGAAGAGATTTATCGCTTCTCGTTGCTCAGCATAGCACGTGGTAGTCCAGGGAGTAGGTCGGGTCAGCTTGACCATGTAGGCTACATATGTGGCGCATATGGTAGCGCATGGAGGCAGCCATCTGTGGGGTCAGAGATTGTGTTGTACCAACTCAGTTGGCACAGTCTGCTGGATTGCCCAGATGAAGGGGAATCGCACAGGTAGGCGATTGGCAGGGACTGCCTACCAGAGATTAGTGCTTGTACTCTCTGTGCATCTTATCTCGCCTGAGCGGGACGCGGAGACCAAGTATGAAATCTGGATCCCATCTCACTAAAAGAGTACTATCTTTCGGGCTGTTTTGCTGGATTTTTCAGCCAGATAAAATAGTGAGAAAAAGAATCTTTCTTAATCCTGATTGATTCTTAACATTGATACTGACCTTGCTGTTCTTGCATTGTTGTAGATACCTGCAGCAACGAACACCATGAGCTTCAATGTGCGATCCCTACTGGAAAGAGAGAAGTTTGCTGGGCCGAACTTCTCAGACTGGTTCGGACACCTTAAGATAGTTCTTAAGGCAGAGAGGAAACTGTATGTCCTCGAGACGGCGATACCGCCTCAGCCCGCTACGAACGCCGCAAGGGCGGTTCGGGAAGCCTATGAAAAGCACGTCAATGATAGCATTGATGTCGCTTGCCTGATGCTAGCGTCTATGACGCCACCGCTGCAGCGTCAGCATGAGGATATGTCTGCCATAGACATGATAGCAAACCTCAAGATGCTGTATGCTGCACAGGCGAGGACAGAACGCTATAATTTGACAAAGCTGTTCTTTCAGAGCAAACTGGCTGAAGGGAGCCCAGTGGGAGCTCACGTGCTCAAGATGATTGGGCACAAGGAGGCTCTAGAAAAACTGGGGCATACCATCAACCAGGAGCTTGCTGTAGACATTATTCTGCAGTCTCTTCCGCCTTCTTTCGATGCGTTCATTATTAACTTTAATATGAACAAAATCGATTGTACTCCGGCAGAGCTGCTGAATATGCTCTTGACTACTGAGGAAACTCTGAAGGGTAAGCCTTCAACCTCTGTCTTGATGGTTCCTTCGAGGAACAAGAAGAAGGGGAAGAAGGGCAAGACCCCTGTCAAGAGTTACAGCAAGGCTCTGAAGCAGAAGGTTAAGCGGTCCAAGGAATACAGGTGTTTCCACTGTGGCCAGCTGGGTCACTGGAAAAAGGACTGTAAAGCGCTCCAAGGAGACAAGAGGGGAAGCCTTGCTTCTGGCTCAGGTATATACGTGACGGAAGTCATGGTTTCATCTTCTTCTATATCATGGGTGTTGGACACTACATGTGGAGTTCACATTTGTTCAAATGTACAGGAACTCAAGAGAAGAAGGCAGGTGGGACAGCATGAGGTGGACCTACGAGTTGGAAACGGGGCACGGGTTGCTGCTGTTGCTGTAGGAGACTATTTCATCTCTTTGCCATCTGGGCTTGTATTAGAACTAAACAGTTGTTACTTTGTTCCCAGTATCACTAAAAATATTATCTCTATTCCTGCTCTTGTCAGGAAAGGGTTTTCCTTTGAATGCAATATTTCAAAGTGTGTTTTATCTCTTGATAATATAGTTTATGCTACTGGTTCAATTAATAATGGGTTATTCATGTTGGACATGGAATGTTCTATACACGCGATTGATATTAAGAAAGCCAAGTATGCTGATGATAGCACCTTGCTATGGCATAGTCGTTTAGGCCATATTAACAAGAAACGCATTAAGCGGTTGCATGATCATGGACTGCTGGGATCATTCTCCTATGAGGAGATTGATACATGCAAGGCTTGTTTAATGGGTAAAATGACGAAGTCACCTTTTTCTAACAAAGGTCAAAGGGCTTCAGGTTTACTTGACCTTATACACAGTGATGTGTGTGGGCCATTTAGTAAACATGCCAGAGGTGGCTATCAGTACTTCATTACCTTTACTGATGATTTCAGTAGGTATGGGTATGTCTATCTAATGAGACATAAAAGTGAATCTTTTGACAAGTTCAAAGAGTTCAAGAATGAAGTACAAAATCAGCTAGGCCGAAATATCAAGGCACTTCGTTCTGATCGAGGTGGAGAATACCTAAGTCGAGAATTTACTGACTATCTGAAGTAGTGTGGGATTATCTCACAGCTCACTCCGCCAGGAACACCGCAATGGAATGGTGTGTCCGAAAGGAGAAATAGAACGTTACTTGATATGGTTCGTTCTATGATGAGTCAGGCTACTCTACCTTACTCCTTTTGGGGATTTGCACTGGAAACAGCTGCAAAGGTACTAAACCGAGTGCCATCCAAGGCAGTTTCTAAGACGCCATATGAGTTATGGTATGGGAAACAGCCGAGCTTGACATTTATCAGGATCTGGGGTTGCGAGGCTTATGTCAAAAAGCTCGCCTCTGGGAAACTAGAGAGCAGATCTGACAAATGTATCTTTGTCGGTTACCCTAAGGAAACTAAGGGTTATTATTTCTACGATCCCAAAGAGAACAAGGTATTTGTTGCTCGGACGGCTATATTTCTTGAGAAGGAGTTTCTTCTGCAAGAGGCCAGTGGGAGAGAAATAAAGCTGGATGAGAATCCAGAGGAAGGACAAAGTGCGCAAGCACAGTTGGATGAGCCTGAGCTGGTAGAACAGGTTATTGAACAACCTGAGGCTCAGATATCACGGGAACCGCGAAGATCGGGAAGGATCCGTCGACAGCCTGAGCGCTATGACGGAGTCTACATCATTGATAATGATGAACCCCTCACTTATGCGGATGCGGTCAGTGGACCGGAGTCAGCGAGATGGCTTGAAGCTATGCGCGCCGAGATGGACTCCATGTCAGATAACCAAGTTTGGGATTTGGTTGATCCGCCTCCGGGAGTTATCCCTATAGGCTGTAAATGGATCTTCAAGAAGAAGATTGACATGGATGGTAACGTGGTTACCTATAAAGGCAGGCTAGTTGCGAAAGGTTTCAAACAAATCTACGGGATAGATTATGATGAAACTTTCTCACCTGTAGCTATGTTTAAGTCTATTCGGATTCTTTTCGCGATAGCTGCATATTATGATTATGAGATTTGGCAAATGGATGTGAAGACAGCTTTCCTTAATGGAAATCTGGATGAGGATGTGTATATGACACAACCAGAAGGTTTCACTAATCCATCAGATCGTCATAAGATATGCAAGTTAAAGAAGTCTATTTATGGACTTAAACAAGCATCTAGAAGCTGGAATATTCGTTTTGATGAATCAATCTCTGAGTTTGGTTTCATCAAGAACGAGGATGACCCGTGTGTATATAAGAGGTTTAGTGGGAGCGTGATTACTTTCCTAGTCCTCTACGTCGATGATATCTTGATCATTGGAAATGACATTCCTGAAATGCATGCCGTAAAGGCATGGTTAAGGAAATGTTTCCAGATGAAAGATCTAGGAGAAGCAGCCTATGTGTTAGGTGTGAAGATCTACAGGGATAGATCTAAGAGGCTTCTCGGGCTGTGCCAGAGTACTTACATCGATAAAGTCCTGGAGAGATTTCATTTAGAGAATTCTAAAAGAGGATATCTTCCAGTCAGACATGGTCTGAATCTTTCGAAGAGTCAGTGTCCACAAACACAGACTGAGAAAGATGAAATGGACAATACGCCTTATGCTTCGGCTATTGGATCCATTATGTATGCGATGTTGTGTACTCGCCCAGACGTTGCTTACGGGTTAAGCGTGACCAGTCGGTTCCAAAGTAATCCAGGTATGGCGCACTGGATTGCAGTCAAGAACATTTTAAAATATCTGCGGAGGACCAAAGATATGTTCTTGATATATGGTGGTCAGGAAGAACTCAGTATTGAAGGATATACTGACGCTTCGTTCCAGTCAGACCAGGATGATTTCCGATCGCAATCAGGCTATGTTTTTAGCTTGAATGGAGGAGCAGTGGTGTGGAAGAGTTTCAAACAGTCAACTGTTGCTGATTCCACAACAAAAGCCGAGTATGTTGCAGCCTCGGAAGCATCCAAGGAGGCAGTGTGGATTCGTAAGTTCGTGAGAGAACTTGGTGTTGTTCCTTCGAGTGCAGATCCTTTGGTTATCTTCTGTGATAACACTGGAGCAATCGCACAAGCAAAGGAACCACGGTCGTACCAGAAGTCCAAGCACATACAGAGACGGTTTCACTTGATCAGGGAGATCATAGATCGTGGCGAGATCAAAGTCTGCAAGGTACATACAGATGACAATCTGGCAGACCCGCTTACCAAGCCTCTGGCGCAGCAGAAGCATGAGAAGCACTGTAATAATATGGGTTTGAGATTTCTCAACCATTAGATTAAGTGCAAGTGGGAGATTGTTGGGGTATGCCCTTAAGGCTAATGTTTGAGGCCTTGGGATTGTATCAGTATCATGTAATAAACTCTTATGTTTATAAAGGCATGGTTGTTATTCAGGTTGTTATATTGTCTGCTGCACTATTTGTACTTCTGAATAATGTCTCAAAGCTGTTTAGCTAGGCTGACATGCTGTAATGTCCTTAGTCGATATATCTTGGTGAACATGAGACAGCCTTGATATGATTAAGACTAATATGTGTTCTAATCTTATAGGATGCTTCGAGCATGGAATAAGAGGTAGACTCATGGGTACATTGGATGTACTGGACAGACCCTACTAGGATATTCAATTGTTTGTCACAATGTGAATAATCCTTGATTGCGACAAGTGGCACATTTCCTCTGACTTGAGATCACTTGTGTTTTCTAAATGATGATTGTCATTATTTTGAGTTAGTTCAATATCATTTGAAACATAATGATTATAGGCTATCTTGGATGGTGAGCTTGAGTCAGGTTAGGGCACTAGTGATAGACAAAGGATTGCCGTCTCCTTAATTGGAGTGTGATGTTCTAAAGGGGCCCCCTGGATGAGATGATTGAGAATAGTGTATGGCCATACCCAGGTGACTATGTTCATCTGATCTAATCATGCTCATCATATTGGAGTTACAAGCTTGACACGCTTGTCCAATAAGAACATCCAGTGGCAAAGGATTTATGCATGCCTTGTGAGTTGGTTCACACTTGTGCTGTTTTTGGGTGTAGTCTTGGAAGACTCTTTTCTTTATATCGGGAGACAGTGATGTGTTGCTAGATACCCCTCACTGATCGTGATAACGTGAGTTATCGTTACCGACATTTAAAGGAAACCCTCAGGGTCGCACAATTTGATGATATGGCTTACTTGAGTCAGATCGTGTGGACTGAATTGTTCAGGTTCAGTTTAAAGGGATTTAATCTCTGATTGTAAGTGAGATCTAGTCTGATCATGTTTGATTGATTAGGGCTTGAGATCGGTAAGCTTCGATTGAGAGAATGGATGCTGGATCGGTGAGATCAGGAGCATCGGGAGATGAACGGTCAGATCAAGTACCTTAGGGTTTTAATGTGATCTGGACTTATGGCTTGGTTTATTTGGTTATTGAACCAAATTCAAGTGAACCGGCTCATGAATGAGCGCATGGTTCAAGGGTGAAGTGGAGTTTGCGAATGGGTAAACCCATGATCGCATGAAGAGAAGTGGCATGCTATTTTTAGATAGCACTTCTCTTACGTGATCCTCTCTCACGTTCACGCCTTTCCTCTTTTCGTTAGTCGCCTTGTCTCTTGCTCTTGATGAGAGAACATACGGTGGTGAAGAGCTCGACGAGGAGAAAAAAAAAAAAAGAATCGCCAAGCCAAGACATCTCTTCCCTTCCACTCGACAAGGACATCTTTGGGCCTTGCTAGCACAAGGATCGCAAAGGGAGTAGGCGACATCAACTGTGTGCGTCACCTCTGGAGAAGATCAAGTTTGATCTTTGCTTCCAAGGCGCCATCTAGAAATGGCTATGGTATGATCCTTCTCTATTTGCAATTAGGTCATTTTTGTTAATCATACATCATGCAAGATCTAGAAACCCCCTTTCCGCTGCTTTCATTCCCATATGCGCCTATGAGTTAGGGTTTCGCCCCCTTGTGGGGACCCTTCAAGCAGTACATCGCCGCTACCCAAGTCATCGGAATAAATGTCGCCATCGACAACCTCAAACTGTGATAAGGAATAAGAGTATCCATGTCCCTTTGCCAGGCTGATCGTTCAAGTTGGACAAGCATGTCACACTTGTATATTCCAACAACGATGGTCATGACTGAATCAGGCTAAACCTGGGTGTGGCCACACGCTTTCAGTCATGCACCATCTAGGGGCCCGTGGACATGAAGCTTCCCCGTAGGGAAGGGGCAAATCCTCTATCGGCAAGATGAACCTCTCGTATTGCTTAAGATATACCCAATGACAACCGTTATAACCTCCCTGTTACGACGAGGTGTTAGGTTGTATCAAAGTACATCCTTTACAACACAAAGATACAATCTTCCTCAAGTCAAAGGACAGATACAACTCTATCACTGTGAGATTCTTCTTGAGACACCAAGAAGAACTCTCCTGACTGGTCGGTCCAGCATATCTCCCCTGATACACCCTTATGCCTGCGTTGAGCAACTCGGGCTAACCAGCGCATAAACGAGTCTGACCTGCACCATAGCTGTCCCCTATCCACTATGGTACTTGACTCGGGGCATAAGCAAACTGAGATAGTAATATCTCGAGGGACATCATCATGTAAACATACATATGCGTAGATGTATAATAAACCATGACAACGATAATTCCAGGATATCTATAAATATCAATGTATGTAGTACATATGTCTAGACCAAAATATAGGTCTCAGGGCATAACACTAACACATACATTGGTCTGCAGGGCATATACACCAACAACTAGACTAATTAAGTACCGAAACGTACTTGCATCAACCACAGGTGAATATGTTTCTTCAAAATCAATACCGGGTCTTTGTGAAAAACCTTGAGCAATAAGTCGTGCTTTATATCTGACAATTCCACCATTCTCATTTTGTTTTCGTACAAAAACCCATTTATATCCAACAGGCTTTACACCTTTAGGTGTACGAACTATAGGTCTAAAAACTTTTCATATAGTAAGAGAATTTAATTCCGCTTCAATTGCATTTTTCCATTTTGGCCAATCATCTCTTTGTTTGTAATCTAAAATAGACTTTGGTTCATGATCCTCATTATCGTTTATTATATCAAGCGCTATATTATATGCAAAAACATCGTCAACATTGACTTCATGTCGATTCCATTGTAGTATATTCATGACATAATTTATTGACATCTCTTTATTTTCAAAAATTTTAGTTTCTTATGTTTCTTCTAGAATTGAAATGTTGAATATGTCAAAGGAAACTTTTGGAGTTATTACATCCTCGATTCGACCATCTTAATTTTTACCTCTTTTCTTATTCGAAGATTTTTATCTTTGGAACCGATGGGTCTGCCACACTTCATGCATGCTTGAGACTCATTTGCGATACTTGATTTTTCAATAGGAATATCAATTGTTATTGGAGCATTAGCAGCTGGTATATATGACTTAGTTACTCTTTTTGGGTCAGTGAATACATCTGGTAATTGGTTGGCTAAGCCTTATAAATGAATTATCCTTTGAGCTTCTAATTTACATTGTTTTGTACGAGGATCAAGTTGAGATAATGATAATTCATTCCAACTAATATCTTTTTCTAACTGCTTCTTTTCTCCCCCTAATGTCGGGAAATTTGATTCATCAAAATGACAATCGACAAATCGAGCCATGAATAAATCTCCTGTTAATGGTTCAAGATACTTTATTATAGATGGAGACTCATATCCAGTATATATCCCTAACCTTCTTTGAGGACCCATCTTAGTGCAATGTGGTGGAGCAGTTGGAACATATACAGTATATCCAAAAATTCTTAGATAGAAAATATTAGGTTCCTGACCGAAAACTAATTGTAAAGGGGAGAACTTATGATAGCTTATTGGCCTGATGCGAATCAATATTGTAGTATGCAAGATTACATGTCCCCAAGTAGATTTTGGAAGCTTTGATCTCATAAGCAATGGTCTTGCAATCAATTGTAAGCACTTAATGAATGATTCTGCAAGCCCATTTTGTGTATGAACATGTGCTGCAGGATGTTCAATATCAATTCCAATAGACATACAATATTCATTAAAAGCTAGAGATGTAAATTCACCAGCATTATCAAGGCATATTTTCTTAATTGGATAATCTGGAAAATGAGCTTTTAGTCGAATTATTTGTGCAAGCAATCTCGCAAACGCCTGGTTGTGGGTTGATAATAAACAAACATGTGACCATCTAGTTGAAGCATAAATTAAAACGATAAAATATCTAAATGGTCCACATGGCCGGTGTATTGGTCCACAAATATCACCTTGTATATGTTCTAAAAATGCAAGAGATTCAGTGCTAACTTTGACTGGTGATGGTCGAATTATCAACTTTCCTTGGGAATAAGTAGCACATGAGAAATTATTAGATTGAAGAATCTTCTGGCTCTTCAATAGGTGCCCACATGAATTTTTAATTATTTTTCGCATCATAATAGATCCGTAATGGCCCAATCGATCATGCCAAATAATGAATTTGTTATTATCTGTAAATGTTTGGTTTATAATATTATATATTTCAATTGTTTTAATATAAGTGCAGTACAATCCGGAGGAAAATATAGGTAATTTTTTCAATATATATTTTTTACCTGATATAAGTTTCGTGATATAAAGGAATTCAATATTCCCTTCATTTGTTATTTCGATATGATATCCATTTCGGCGGATATCTTTAAAGTTTAATAAATTTCTTTGAGACTTTGTAGAATATGATGCATTATCAATACGCAATTTGGTTCCTTCATGTAATAATATATTAGCTCTTCCGGAGCCTTCAATTATTTTTGTATTACCAGATATAGTATTAATAGTAGCTTCTTGCATTGTTAAATGACAGAGGTATTTTTTATCCTTGAGAATTGTGTGAGTTGTTGCACTATCAGTGAGACAAATATCTTCAGTATTGATGTTGGTGCCAACCAAAGGAATACTCATTCTGATAGACCTTTCTTAGTTAGAGCCTCGTGCTGATAATGTATTAGAAATAAAACAAATCAATAAACAATGTAAATGATTGAGATAGCTTTATTTATTTCCATTCTATATTCTAATACAAAAAGGGATGCGCTATTTATAGCAACCCAAAAGATTTATAACTTTTGATTAGTAAACACATAAGTTTTATAATTATATGAATCTGAAAGAGGATGAATGGAACATCCACAATATTATTCATAACAATATATATATATATATATATATATATATATATATATATATTATTACTGAATTTTTTATATCTATAAACAAAATATAAAACTAAAACTAATAACTAATAACCTAATTCTTAAGCATCTAATAATGAATGACTTACGACTCCCACTGTCCTACACTCCCACAGCCCCGCTCTCCTGTTCCTCTCTTTCGAAAAACCCTAGACCGTAGTCATCTTCTCCAAAATTCAATCTCCACACCTCCTAGCTCCTACCTCTCTCACCTCACCCAACTCGCCGCTACTCCACCCGGCTACCATTGATGCTCGCCTCTCACCTCTCACTTATCGCCCCTCGCCTCTCACTGACGAATCTCTTGTCGCCTTGCCTCTCTCTATTGGCCCCTCTTCACCACCGCTGCCAAACTCCTCTCCTCACTATGGCTGACTACTAGTCTAGTGCCCATCTTCACTATCACCAACTACTGCCTACCATCGATTGCCAGATCTACTCATTGGTAGTTCTACTTGTTTTGCTTGTCAATCTCAACCATTATGTACTCTGGCTATTGCTCCATGGAAGTAAAAAAATCGTACCCTAATATTATATAGGATGCAATTTGTATACTAGCAATAGAAATAGCAATATGCATTTACATTTTACATTTGATATTTTATGAACATACTTGATAATTCACAGCTCTACATCATTTACAAGTTATACCTAATTTTTTTATGCAGGGGGATGATCCATAAGTAAATATAGAATAATGATTTAGCACTATAGTAAACAAGTTTTGATATTGTAGGCTTTGAGCGTGCGTGCAGACGTGGAGGTTGGGGATTCGTTAGCGACGTCACATATTAGACCATAGCGCTGACTGTGTAGTGGGCTATTGGTGGTTGCTAGTCAGGGTTACTGTCAGATTGTCCTTTGGACAATACTAGACCTTTCAAGTGTTGGACGCAACACCATCGGGCTGTCTGATAGCAATCATTCCACTTTTGGAGCTTGGGGGTGGAACCACTCTTATTAGAGTATGAGGCATAATGCAAATTTTGTGACCATGAACAATGCCATTTTGATGAGATAGGATGTACATGGTTCATATTATATTTATTTGCACATATATATTGTACTCTTGTAATGTACAGAGTTGATTTCATTTTTGAACATGCATTCATATTCTTGAAATCCCTACTTAGCAATTTTAGCTAATCCCCTTTATTTTGCTTCTAGGTACTAATCAGGTGCAGTCTAGAGATGGGTAGATAGACTAGAGGCTTCCTTGGAAAGTGTCTAGAGATTCTGCATATTCTCTATTTTTTTTATCTGGACATAATTGATTATAGTTCTTTTATGTTTATTTATAGTTGAACAGTCATATAATTAGTTATGAGTTTTTATAGTTTTTATAAACTTGTATAATATCATTTTATTGTGGATGATATGAATTTTATCTTATTTTTGTGAGTACTTGAAAAGATATGATTTTAATGACATGGTTTTGAGATTTTGTTATGGGAATTTTGTGATTTAATGATATTGGAATTCTTATGATAGTTTTGTGAGTTATGGATGGATTTTTGCAGTGTATGTTTAACATGCCAAATTGTCATGTCTCGGTAAATGGAGTTATTATTAGGGTATGACAAATTCACTTTGTAAGTACCACTCCCTAACCTTCTTATTTGATAGAATCCTATCATAACTATGTAAAAATTCAAGTCATGGGTGGTTGAATGATGAATATATTTTCTTTTATGATGTGATAAATTAGTGATAACTGCAATAGAGTTATAATCTTAAATTGGATTTAACTGTGCCAAAATATCAATGTATTTTAAATGCTTTGTTTCTCAAACAAGATCAATTTTTATTTTGAATTTGTTTTTAAAAATTGATGTATAAAATAAAATTGATTACTTGGACTGTATAAGGTTTTTGATGGAAAAGGATTTTTGAGTAATTTCAGTTCTAGTGTGATTAAAATTTTTATTTAAAATGTTGTGTGCTTGAATGAATGTTTAGAAGTTTATA
Source organism: Costus lasius (assembly GCA_027563935.2). Classification (NCBI taxonomy): domain Eukaryota; kingdom Viridiplantae; phylum Streptophyta; class Magnoliopsida; order Zingiberales; family Costaceae; genus Costus; species Costus lasius. The sequence goes on along the minus strand of CM050450.1, from coordinate 86,562,531 downwards.
TCTTAATGAATTTAATTTTTCTGTATTGACTGAATGGTGAAAATTTAATGAAGTGATGACATGTCATAATAATAATATTTTAAAAGTGGGGATTGCTCCATCTCTGCTAGTTTTATGCATAGTAGTTATGAGTTTGTTTGTACTTATCTTAGTACACTTTAAATCTATTTTTGATTGAGTAACCGGAGGTATTCATCACAAATGTTTAACCCTCATGTCAAAAGATTGATAACAATTTAAAAATCATTACCTTGGTTGGCTCTCTTCAAAATATTTTTTTTTAAAAAAAACAGAGAAAAAGAAAAGAAGGGCTGGAGGTCAAATGTACAACTCCACTAACTACATAGCTTCGAGACTATTAATTATATTACACTAAAATTTGTTTAATGTATTTTAGACCAAGTCACCAAGTCATTAACAAAAAATAAAAAGAGTTAATGATGATTTAAAAACCAAATTGCCTTAAATTATCCCCCATAAATTGAAAGTTAATAAAAATCCATAAAGCCATGAAGTGATGTTCAAACTTGAAAGTTGATCATGGAAGATTAGACAAAAATAAATTACTAACTAACAAAACTAAAGTTTGGATACATGATGTGTCCGCAAGTGCATGGATACATCGAAGTAATAAAAGATATCGAACCCACATAGACCTACGTGTTAAGTACCAAATAATTGAATTCTTACTAGCTAAGCAATCGATGTATGATGGGTATAAATCAAAAATGAATAAGCGAAAGTAATGTCGGAAATTAGAAAGAGAAAACTGGGACTAAGGTTTCATCACTTTTTAATTCTTATCACTAGATATAATAAAGGTTTTTATTAGTTATTCAAATCAAGATAAAGAAAAGTTTACTTAAAAAAGAAATTGTCTCCTTTCGGACGTCCAATTTACGCAGAACAGCTTTCACTTTCATGACTTGCTACTTAGTGTTAAACAAAAGTAAACCAGACAAAAAGAAATTAAAATCACTTTCGTGGCTTAACTCTCAATGTCAACTTATCAAGTAAAATTAAATACATTCGTACTTTAATTTTACAGGTTTTACCTAAGGGGTTCTAACAATCATCACCTTTCGGTCCATATTATCATGTCTAAAACAATGAAATCAAAATTACTCACATGTAAATTAAGCATCATAAATCAGGGTTCTAGGACTTAGCTACTTTCATAATCTAGGTTTTTAGATCTAATCTAAGGGTTCCAAGTTCGTAAATCACCTTTTGATTCATATTACAAACCCTAAAATATGCTAATAATAATTTTAACACAAAAATCATAGAGGCAAAATTATCATTCATATAATAATTAATAGATAAAAACAATATCCAGTCATTACAGAATTAAAAAGGGATTACTCCCTAAGTCCCAAAGAAGGTTTTACACTATCATGGAGTCGAAAACACAATACAAATTCATCTCAAAATAATCATAATTTGACAGAGGAAGAATAAAAAAAAATTTACTGATTTCATAGGGGTGTAAAAATTTTAGTTCAGTTTTTACATCCCTGTGATTTTCTGACTGCTACAGTAACTTGCAATTTTTCCCTTCCGGCTGAAATTTGTTTCATCGATTTCTCCCTCGATCGGACTCCTTTCAATCTGAAATTTGTAGTGTGTCTTATCCTCCTCAATGCGAAGCTTCCCTAAAAATTTCATTACTAGAGATGGCCTCTACGCCTCTCGGTTAGAGGCCGAGCCCTAGCGGTGCCTCTCTCGATTTCTCCTTTGATTCTTGATGAAAGTGGACCATCATTGGATTATATCTTCTCCCTGATTTATAGAAAAGTTCTCTTCTTTTAGATCTTTCAATTATGCCCTTGTCTTTTCTAATTTTGCATTGAAAAAAAATCAGAAATAGGGTCGGCAAAAGACTCAGTTGTGGCGGCGGCAACTGTTTCCCCTAATTATGAAAATTTTATTTCAAATTTGAGAGGGTGTGACGGCCAAAATTCCAAATTTGTCTGCCGGGCTCCATTTTTCATCCTGATTCCATTTCCGGCCTCCGATGTTTTCAAATCCAATAAAAAAAGCATATTTTGCTTGAAAAGTTAAAAAAAAAAGAAAAGGTGTAGATTCCAAAATAATCGACTAAATAAGTTTAAAAATAAGCAAAAGAGCATAGTTATGACTAAAAAAGATTATACAATTAATATAAATTTTACTACGAATTTTTGAATCATCAATACATATCGCAGATGTTTAAATTTTAAAGTATTTTTCATACACAATTATTGTGAAATTATGTCATATTTTCCTCTATATGCATTGAAAATTTATATAAAATTACTAGATATTGCAAAAAAAAAATCTCTGTCTCTTTATTTATGTGAATTTTCAGGTTAAAAAAAACCCAAATTCAAGCAAAAATGAAGATATTTCATCATGATGAAGTTTAAAGCATAAAAAGGGACACACACAAGAAATTTATAGTCGAAAGTTGAATGAAAGTTATTCGTTTTGATTACAATCATCGGCAGTGATTCTAGGATGATGATAGATTTCAAAAAAATTGGAGACAAAATAATATTACTAAATAGAGACAGACACCCCACAAATTTCAAAGCATTATGTGTTGATTGACAATCACGGCCCGTGAATGTAATCACTACCCATGATTCTATTTAAAGTAGACTGAGTTTGGCGGATGACTAGCACTTGATTCTTTCTCGATTTCTCTTCCGTCAGGGTATAAAACAAGCTCAAAGCTTATGGCTTCGGGCGAGCACATAGCAAATGATAACTCCACCAATTTTGAACATAGTTGTCAAGGTGAATTAGGATTGATATTCAAAGTGACAAATGAATATTGAACTAATTAAACATTAGGATGGGCTAATAAATGGGGATTGATGCCTTGCATTTTCATAGTATTTTCTAATATATTTTTATCTTATATTGAGATAGATTTTGTTGGTTTTATGCCCATTTATACTTCAACACATCCATGCACTTGCAGAGAGCATGTTCAAGTATTTGGCACCATTGTCAAGTCTTTGGTGCCACTACTATCCAGCCCATGGTATCCCACAATACCATCGGCGTGTAGCTCATGTAATATGTGCTCCCTAAGGGATGACCTAGGGATAACCCTCATGGAGATGATAGGGCAAGTCCAACGGCTCAGACTCGACAAGTATAGTACAAGCAAAATCTAAACAATTGGCATCCTCTTTTTTGAAGTGGTCAAAGGCAGTGACATAGGCAAACAAGACACATAAGGGGTTGCTTACATAGCTCAAAGCATTGGCTATTATGTTCTCCTTACCGGCATTATGGTGTTGGCCCAAGGTTTTATTATTTTGGTTTTTAATCTATTCCAATTTGTTTTGATAATAACAAATCATTTTATTAACATTATCTCTTGAGTATCTTATTTAAGTTGAAGATAGTGGATGATTTATGAAGTTCAAGCTCAAGTTCATTTCAACTTTCATCCACATTAAAAAGGAGATTGTTGAACTCTTATGGTGATCAAGTCTTATTTCTCATAGTTTTATTTTTTATTCCTTAGATAAGTGTAAAGTGCATAAATTACATCTTATTTGATAGCTTTTTCCACCAAAATTCCTTGAATACACCTTTGATCATCTTGTTTCCCAAAATTTACCCATATCATTGAACCAAAGCATTCATATTTTTGACCTTTCTGTAGTATTTAACCCCAAAACCATATTTTTTTTCCTTGCCAAAATTTTATGAAACCACTATATTTAGAAATTAGACTCTCTAAGCTTTCCAACGGCACTCAATTCGGACTTTAAATGAGCTCAAATGAGCTAAATCAATTTGAACAAAATATGCAGTTCGAACCAGGCCAAATCGAACCGGGCTGAATTAGCCTAAACAGGCCCAAACCGAGCCTTTTCGACCTCCAACAGCTATTTCTTCAATTCTAGCCGTTTGTAACCCCAAAAAATGATATAAAAACATTCTCCAAAGCCCTATAAACTTTTTACATGATCTTCCAAACCATTGGTGCCCCAAAGAGTTTTCTTTTCTCTTGAAATCTCCATGATAATCTCTCTTGAAGATCTTGAAGCTTAGAAATTTTTTTGAAGCCCTCATGATTCAAAAAGTGCTTTTTCAAAAGAGGAGATCAAGCACTATAGGAGAAATTCATCAAGAGGAGCCTTGGCTTTGAATGAGCATTTCTTTTCCCTCTTGATTTGTGTTTTAGTTTTTGCATTGAATTTGTTGTATTTTACTAAGTGTTGGAGGTGCTCTTGGAAGAGACCTCATAGTAAGTTAGTTTATTTTACTTCTTGTATTTACGGTTTATAGAAATGGTCCCCTTGGAAGAAGGGTGAAACCACTTAAAGTAAACCTCAATTAAAGAAAAAAAATAAAACTAGTGGGGTGTTTGAAATCCTAGGTAGGGAGCCTAGGTAGTGGATATAGGCATTGGGGCTGAACCACTATAAATCACTTGTTTGCATTGCTTATTTGTGTTGCTTTAAATTTCATGCTTATAAATTAGCGATATTAGTTGTTAGCTAAATCTCATAAGTGTAGTTCTTCATAACATAGCTTTATCTCAATTATTATAGTTATCTTCATTCTCTTTTATCTAGATTGGAAGAAAATTATTAAGTTATAAAAAAATTTCTCAACACACAATTAACCCCCCCCCCCCCCCTCTCCTTGTGTGTTAATTCCTTTTCATTTGGTATCAGAGCTTGGTTTATAGTTTAAACTTAACTGTTTTTCCTATAGTTATTTATGACTACTTTTGATGCATCATCTTCACATGTTGTAGGATACTCTACCACTTGTCCACCTATGTTTGATGGCACACACTATACCTATTGGAAATATAGAATGAAAATTTTTCTTCAATCACTTGGATTAGATATTTGGGAGATGTTGAAAATGATTGTAAATCACCCTCAACGCCTAGTACTACTTGGTCTGAAGAAGAAAGAAAATTACACACTTTGAATGCTAAAATGAATTTAATCGCATTTCTACATGTTTCAGTTCTCATGCAATATGGCATATGCTTGAGGCAGCTCATGAAGGTACCTCTCTAGTGAAAGAATCTAGAATTAGTATGTTGATGCATGATATGAGTTATTTAAAATGGTTTCTCATGAGACTATTACCGATATGTATACATGGTTTACTAATATTAATCTCATTTCTCTTGGAAGGCCACTCAAAGAGGAAGATATGGAAAGAAAGATATTAAGATCATTACTGATGACACTGAAATTTATAGTAAATTTCATACTATTTTATATATCTTTTTGTGTCAAATTCATACTACTTTGCTTATTTTTATGCCTTTTTTAATCAAATATTGCAAAACCTACTTCTATTTTGGTTTTTCATAATTTTCAGATAAAAAGGTATGATTTTAAGGCGTTTTCAAGCAAAATCAAATACATAGAAGAATTCTCATCATTAAGAAGAGGATACATGACGAATTTCACGCAAATCGAAGCTATAACCCAAATTACGGCAGTGTCGTAATCAAGATTACGGTATCATATTTTCACAATACTACCGTAATTTCGGAGCACTGCCGTATTTTGGGTGATTTTCATACAGAAGATTTTACGGCACCACCGTGATGATTTTTATGTGTAGTATTTTGGTCCAGAAATCCACAGAAGAAATTACAACACTACCGTAATATTTTTCACGGGCTGTAATTTTGATCCAGGGTTCACAAAACCAAATTACGGCACTGGCGTAATGCAAATTATGGCCGTAATTTTAACCTGGACGCTCGAGTTTTTCGGGCTCGATTCTTGCGCGAACTATATCTTGAGATCCCGACATCCAGATTGGGATCTGAAATAAGCTACGGACTCGTCTCGATGAGGAGAAGATAAAGGGACCAAAAGGCCTAATTTTTAGGAACAATTCGGGGAGCAATTGACAAAGGCGTCCTTAGGGTTCAACCTCACTCCAAGAGGCATAGAGACCACCTCAGGCCGTGATTTTTGTACAGAAGCTTCGCTTAGAGGAGAAGACGACACACCAGATGTTTCAGAGCAAAAGGAGTTCGATTGGAGTAGAAATCAACCAAATAGCAGGCGCTGGCACTATTCACTCACAAATTATGGCTATAATTTCCATTACAGCCGTGTTGTAATGTTTATTTCCTCTTTCTCTTTGATTTCTGTTGCTTTGAAACTATGGTTCATTGTATTTGTTCTTCCATGCTAGCTTAAGCATATTTTGGGATATGGGGTGTAATCCCCTTTTATTTTTAATGGCTAGATAACTTTATTTTTGTCAGAATAATTTTATTATGATAATTCTACTTATGTGATAGATTGCTCTATGATTCTCCATAGTTTTCTTATTATCATGCATGATTCTAGAGTTTTCGCAATAGACTGAAAAGTAACTTGCTTGAGAACTTGGAACCCTAAAATTGAATAATATGAACTTACTGTAAGAAATTAAGTTAGTTCTTATTTCCTGATTTTAGAATAATAATTGCTTTGTTTGATAAAAAGAACTTAGGATTGAGTTATTTTGTCAAATGGGAAGATCTTGGGGAAAGCAAGGATCGGAACATTCGAAAACCATAAGTAGAACCTGTGTTGAGACTCGGATGCACGAAAGTGATCCTTGAGATTCCACTTGAGGCAATCAACTTAGAATTTGGATGCACGAAAGTGATCCTTGAATTCTTTGATTGATGATTTACTTATCTTCAGCGTTGGGATAGATCTTGTGTGAAAGCGAGGATTGGTCCCTGCATGATTGTTTGCACAAAAGTGAGATGATCCCTTTATGAAGTGAATTAAGTCTTTATCATTATAAAATTAGTCTGACGACCTTTTATTCATATTTAGTCATTGAAATTAAAGTGGATGAAACCCTAGTCCCAGTTTCTCTCTCTGTTTGTCTTATCGCTTTTCCCATTGTTTACTTGCATTAAAATCGGTTGCTTAGCTTGTAAGAATATAACTATTTGGTACTTAACAATAAGGTCTCTGTGGATTCGATACTTTTTATACTAGAACTTCGAGTATCCATGCACTTGCGGGCACAACGAGTCTAGGACAACAAGTTTCTAGGTGTGCCAATAGAAAATAGAAAAGCCGGAAATAAGTTGCATCTACTTGTTGGGATACAACAATTACCTAAAGCTTGGGAGGCAAAGGTTATTGCAATTCAAGAAGCCAAAGATCTCTCAAAGTTAGCCATGGACCAACTTATTGGGTCTCTTATGACTCATGAGATTCAAATGAAATCACATGTTGAAGATGAGAAAGAGTCTAAAAAGAGATCTATTGCATTGAAGGCTACTCTTCAAGCTCCCTCAAGTGATGAATGTAATGATGAAGAAGAGATTGCATTCTTAGAAAAAAGATTCAAGAAATTTCTTATGAGAAAGGGTAACAAGAAGAAATTCTCAAAGGATGACTTGACATGTTTTGAGTGCAACAAACCGGGACACATTAAGAGAGATTGTCCACTTTTGAAGGCTGCAAATGTAAAAGATAAAAAGAAGAGAAAAACATTATTAGCAAATTGTGATGAAAGTGAAGCTTCTTCTTCCAAACATGATCAAGAAGAAAAAGCTAACTTATGTTTCATGGCATTAGGTAATGAGGTAACTTCTAAATCTCTTGATGAATGTGATTATTCTTATGAAGAACTAGAAAATGCATTTCATGAGTTGTATGATGAATTTAAGAGCCTTCATACAAAACATAAAGCATTGAAGAAGGAAAAAGATTCTCTTGTTAAAGAAAAGGATGAACTATATAATACCTTGCTTAGGGTAAAAAATGATAATGTCATTCTTGTTTCTCAAGCAAAAGCATTAAATGACTCATTATTAGTGTTCAAAAAAGAATTGTCTTTATTGTATTCAAAATCTGAAAAGAATACTCACAATGGTGTTACCTCTCATGTCAAAACACATAACACACATCTTAAGCATGTTCATAAAAATTGTGTTCATCCTAGCTCATATGTTTCTACACACCTTAATGGGCATTGCTTCTTTTGTGGTAGATATGGGCATAGAATTCATAATTGCCCTAGCAAGAAAGGATCTAAACATACATTATGGATTCCTAAAGTCTCTAACAATCAAGGACCCAAAGAAATTTAGGTACCTAAAGTTTTATTTCCATCTCTTGTAGGTGGAGAACTAACTACAACGAAATAGAAGTGATTGGATTCTTGATAGTGGTTGCTCAAAGAATATGACGGGAGACATAAATCTATTTGCAACACTATCAAGTAAAGAAGATGGTATGGTAACATTTGGTGATAATGCCAAGGGTAAGATAATTGGCATTGGTACTATTGATATAAATCCTTACCCTATTATTGACAATGTTCTTTTAGTAGATGGTTTAAAGCATAATTTACTTAGTGTATCTCAACTTTGTGATAAAGGTTACAATGTTACTTTTGAAACAACAAATGCTTGATTAAAAATTCATATTCAAATGATATCTCTTTTTATTGGAAATATAATAGATAATATTTATATACTTAGTTTGAATATTTTGCCTAACCCTAATATGAAGTGCTTAGCATGTGTAGAAGATTTATCTTGGCTATGGCACCGTAGACTTGGGCATGCTAACATGGATTTAATTCAAAAGCTTTCAAGAAAGGAACTTCTGAAAGGAATTCCAAAAATCAAATTTCAAAAAGACAAATTGTGTGATGCATGCGAAAAGGGTAAGAAGCAAGTGAAAGCTTCTTTTTCATCTATTAACAAGGTAATTACATCTAAACCACTTGAGTTAGTTCATATGGATTTAATTGGACCATGTAATGTTTCTAGTCTTGGTGGTAAACTTTATGCTTATGTTCTTGTTGATGATTTTTCTAGATTTACTTGGGTTCACTTTCTTGATAAGAAAAATGGGGCTTTTGAGTTTTTCAAAAAATTCACTAAGGGAGTCTCTAATGAAAAAGGTTACATGATTTCAAAAATTCATAGTGATCATGGAAGAGAATTTGAAAATGATTCATTTTTAAAATTTTGTGATGATTTAGGTATTTTACATAGCTTTTCTTGCCCTAGAACTCCACAACAAAATGGTGTAGTTGAAAGAAAAAAATAGAACTTTGCAAGAAATGGCTAGATCTATGCTTAGTGAAAATAATTTTACCTAAATACTTTTGGGCCAAAGTGGTAAATACATCTTGTTATGTTCTCAATCGTGTTTTAATTAGACCTATTTTAAAAAGAACACCTTTTGAACTTTGGTTTAATAGATCCCCAAATATTGCATATTTTTGAGTTTTTGGTTGTAAATGCTTTATTTTAAATACTAAAGATCCATTTGGTAAGTTTGATTCTAAGTCCGATGAAGGAATATTTCTTGGTTATTCTTCTACTAGTAAAGCATATAGAATTTATAATTGTAGAACTTTAATAGTTGAAGAATCTATGCATGTGACATTTGATGAATCTAACAATGTTTCAAAAGTTGTTAAAGGAGTTGACATCAATGAAAGAATAGAGGAGCTTAAACTTGAGAGCAATCATGCCACTATTGAAGTATCTAATGATGATCAAGAACTTCAAGACATACAAGGTAATCCATCTCAAGATCAAGTGGAAAAAGTTGACACACATCAACCTCTTCCAAAGGATTATAAGTTCTTCAAAGATAATCCTATAGAGCAAATACTCGGAGAACCTTCGAAGGGTGTGGTAACTCATTCTTCACTTCAAAATTTATGTGAACATGTTGCTTTTATTTCTCAAGTAGTACCTAAATGTATTGATGATGCTTTAAAAGATGAATTAAATTAATTTATAAGAAATGATGTATGGACATTAGTTTCTAGACCTTGTAATCAAAATGTGATTGGAACTAAATGGGGTTTTAGAAATACACTAGATGAGTCCGGCCTAGTGGTTCGAAACAAGGCACGCTTAGTGGCCCAAGGTTTCATCTAAGAGGAAGGAATTGATTATAATGAAACATATGCTCTTGTAGCAAGATTAGAGGCTATTAGAGTACTTTTGACTGTTGCTAGTTTCAAAGGATTTAAACTTTATCAAATAGATGTGAAAAGTGCATTTTTAAATGGTTTCATTAATGAAGAAGTTTATATTGAGCAACCACCTGACTTTGAGAATTTTGAATTTCCAAATCATGTTTTCAAATTGAAGAGGGCTTTATATGGTTTAAAGCAAGCTCCTAGAGCTTGGTATGAAAGGCTTTCTTTGTTTTTAATTGATGATGGTTTTAAAGTTGGAAAAGTTGACATTTCTCTTTTTACTAAACATAAAAATGATGACATATTACTAGTTCAAATTTATGTAGATGATATCATTTTTGGTGCTACTAATGAATCTTTATGTAAGTGGTTTGCAAATTGCATGGAAAATGAATTTGAGTTGAGTATGATGGGTGAACTTAGTTTCATTCTTTGACTTCAAATAAAGCAAACAACACATGATATCTTCATTAACCAATCCAAATATGCAAAAGAGATTCTCAAGAAGTTTGGTATGGAAAATGCGAAAGCTACACCAACTCCTATGAGCGCATGTACCAAGCTTGATGTAGATGAGTGATGACTCTAAATTTCATAGTGTTTTTCATACTTATTTTGTAGACTTTTGAGCCATGATCTTACTCTTTTGCTTTGTTTTTATACCTTTTTTATCATACACTTCGGAATCTATACCGTCTTTAGTTTTTGATCAATTTTAGAAAAAAAAGGGATCATTATCACTGGTTTTCGAGCAATCTCAATGCATGAATGAATTCTAACCATCAAGAGGAGTCTACCCATAAAATTTCAACTCAAAAGGGTTCTTCTAGCAAAAATACGGCACTGCCGTATTTTGGAAGAAAAACGTCACGGTATCGTATTTCGGGACGCTTTGGGTCAAATACGGCACTGCCGTATGAAACTGCACGCCACCGTATTATTCAGCGTTTTCAACCAGAAGGTTTCAGCCAAAATATGGCACTGCCGTATAGAACTTCACGGTGCCGTATTTGTCAGCGTTTTCAATCAGAAGGTTTCAGCCGGAATATGGCACTACCGTATGATCTTACACGGTGCCGAATTACTCAACAATTTTGACTAGTGGGTTTCGACAGGAATACAACACTGCCGTACATTCAGGCAACATTGTCACGGTACCGTATTGTTTACCCAGATCTTGTAGAAAACAAAATACGGCACTACCGTGATCAGATTACGGTACCGTATTTTGAAGCCCAGAACTCTGAGTTTTCCGCCGCAAAAATTAAAAACGTGATTTCTCGAAACTTAGGGGAGACTCGGGATAAGAAGGAAAAGAGTGGCGAAGCAAAAGGACTAATTTTTATCTACGACTTAGAGAGAATTCGAGGAAATCGTCGCCACACTAGGGTTCATCGCCGTTTGCTGCACAGACCATCTCTGACCATGATTTTTGAGAAGAAACTTCGCCTAAGGAAGAAGAACACATCACAAAAGTTTTGGCTTGAAAGGAGATCAATCGAGGGGAGGAATCATCAAAAAACGTGCTTACGACACTGTTCATCGCGAACTCGAAGACAAATTTCGGGCTGTGATTTACCTGCAGCCCTGTTTTGTAACTTTTACTCCTTCCTTACTATCTCCAATCATACTAAAAATCATGTTTTGCTGTGATTCTTCCATCATGTTAGCTTAAATTCTTCTTGGGACAAGGGAGTGTTTATTCTCTTGATATTTCAATGACTAGATAACTTTTCTCACATCAATATATCTCTGCTATGGTTATTTTACTCAAGTGATTTATTACCTTCAATCACTTTTAGTACCATGCTTTAACATGTTTTGGAGTTTTATGCTATGGACTGAGAAGATGATATCATAGAACTTGGAACCCTATAATTTATTGTAAGAACTCATCGCAAGAGATTGGTTGTGCTCTTATCTTTAGATTTTAGAAGTTTATTTCTTGTTATTGACATGACCTAGAATTTATTATTGTCACAGACATGATAACGTGCTAGAGATAGACGTTAGATTGTTAGAAAGCCTTGAGTAAAACCTGTGAAACTAAGATGTGAGAGTGCTTAGTTTTGCTTGAGATCTTGGTATTGAGATGGGATGCACGAGAGTGATCCTTAATCTCCTTAACCGAAATTCACTTATATTTAGCATTGAATTGATCTTGTTCGAGAGTGCGGATCGTTCTTTGCAAACCAATTGTGCGAGAGTGAGTGAGTTAGTTTGTTACGTGAATTATATCTTAACCGTGACAGAGATAAATTGATGATCCTTTAATTCTATTTAGTTATGAATATCAAGTTGAATGAACCCCTAGTCCCGATTCTCTCATCCTGATCTGCTTCAATTACGGTTCGATTGCTTTTTACACAATTCTCGATTCGCTTAGCTAGTGAAAACTCAATTAGTCTGTACTTAACAACGAAGTCCCTGTGGTTCGATATCTTAATTATTACTTCGAGTATCCGTGTACTTGCGGACACAACAAGTTTTTGGCGCCATTGCCGGGGACTTCGGTTTTGTTGATATTGATATAATTGTTATTATCGCTAGACTAAGTTTTTATTTGTTTTTGTTTTTATTTTTTTCTTTTTTTTCAATACTTTCTGTGATAGATTCTGATTTCCTTTTAGCTCTACAAATTCTGAACTTTTCTAACCTTCTACTTGTGTATGCATAGAAATCTTTGGTTAGGACCATTAGTTCCTCTTGACCCTGAAATTAGTAAAACACTTAGACTGTGCAGGAAGTTGAGATTTGCAGAAGGAAGAGAAGAAGAATCCATCATGGCAGAAAGAAGAACGCTTAGAGACTATGCAGCCCCAAATACACAAGGAATCCGTTCCAGCATCACTAGGCCTGCTATAGATGCAAACAACTTTGAGATCAAACTAGCGTTCTTATCGATGATTCAACAGAATCAGTTTGGAGGATCTCCTTTGTAAGATCCAAACCAACACTTATCTCTTTTCCTTGAATTTTGTGACACCATAAAGATTAATGGTGTATCTGACGATGCCCTCAGACTAAGACTGTTTCCTTTTTCTCTCAGGGACAGAGCAAAAGCCTGGCTTCATGCACATCCAACTGGAACATTCACTACTTGGGAGCGCTTGTCAAATGCCTTCTTGCATAAGTACTTTCCTCCCAGTAAAATGATCCAGTTGAGGAACCAAATCACAGGTTTTTCCCAGAGAGACGGAGAGTCAATGAGTGAAGCATGGGAGCGCTTTAATGAGCTCCAATGGAAGTGCCCCCACCATGGAGTGGAAAACTGGGTTTTAATTCAGACTTTCTATAATGGTTTGCTTTACAATACACGCTTAACTGTTGATGCTGCTGCAGGAGGAGCATTGATGAACAAGACTGTTGAAGATGCCTATGCTTTGATTGAGGAGATGGCACTAAATCACAACCAATGGGCTTCAGAGAGAGGAGTGCTTTATCGGCCTTCTCATGGTAAAAACGATGGTGATGGTTGGCGCTCTCTTGCAGAAAAGGTAGATTCGTTATGTAACCGTTTTGATTCTTTCCAAATGCTAACCGCTTCTGTTTCTTCTGTTGTATGTGAAATTTGTGGGAACAATGGACATTATGTTGAGGAATGCAAAGTTATAGTTGACCAGGAGAGTGAGCAAGTTAATGCTGTGGGGGGTTACAACCAAGCTAGATCTAATGACCCTTACTCCAATACTTACAATCCTGGTTGTGAAAATCCCCTAACCTAAAGGGGAGGGGGCGAAACCCTAAAGATGGCGCATAACAATATTTTCGCATGGGAAGCTAGGGTTTTAAGAGATCTTTATATGTCATATAATTAACTTTTAAATGATTGAATGGATGAAGAAGAACTCATACCATAGCCATCGGTTTGATGGTGCCTTGGAAGCAAAGGCGTAAATGAACCTTCTCCAAAGTTGACGCACACAAGAAGATCGATGCGCTCACTCCTTTGAATCCTTTGTGCTAGCAAAGCCTTTCAAAGGGTCTTTGTCGAATGAAAGGGATGGAGATGTTGATCACTCTTGGCCGAATCCTCCTCCTCAGTAGCTTCAAGCGCCGCCACACACAAAAGTGTCGAGAGAGAGAAGTCACGATAGGGAGACTAGCGAGAATAGGATTATCCCTATTCGAACATGAGAGATCTCCAAGTGGAGATCATGGTTTCTAAAAATAGAAACCACAATTCGCTCACACGTTCACGCCATCTCCTTTTGAACCATGCGCTCATATAATGAGCCGGTTCAATTTGGTTCGGTTTAAGAACCACGAACCAATCAAGCCAAGCGATCCAGTCTAGATCTTAATTAAACCCTAAGGCTCCAGATCTAACCGTTCATCTCTTGATTCTCCTGATCTCACCGATCTAGCATCCAATCTCTCAATCGAAGCTTACCGATCTCAAGCCCTAATCAATCAAACATGATCAGACCAGATCTCACTTACAATCAGAGATTAAATCCCTTTAAACTGAACCCAAATAATTCAGTCCACACGATCTGACTTAAGTAAGCCATATCATCAATTTGTGCGACCCTAAGGGTTTCCTTTAAACGTCGGTAACGATAACTCACGTTATCACGATCAGTGAGGGGTATCTAGCAACACATCACTGTCTCCCGATATAAAGGAAAGAGTCTTCCAAGACTACACCCAAACCACAGCACAAGTGTGAATCCAATTCACAAGGCATACATGCTTCCTTTGCCACTGGATGTTCTTATTGGACAAGCGTGTCAAGCTTGTAGCTCCAATATGATGAGCATGATTAGATCAGATGAACATAGTCATCTGGGTATGGCCATTCACTTTCTCAATCATCTCATCCAGGGGGGCCCCTTTAGAACATCACACTCCACTTAAGGAGACGGCAATCCTATATCTATCACTAGTGCCCTAACCTGATTCAAGCTCACCATCCAAGATAGTCTATAATCATTATGTTTCAAATGATATTGAACTACCTCAAAACAATGACAATAATCATTTAGAAAACACAAGTGATCTCAAGTCAGAGGAAATGTGCCACTTGTCGCATTCAAGGATTATTCATATTGTGACAAGCAATTGAATATCCTAGTAGGGTCTGTCCAGTACATCCAATGTACCCATGAGTCTACATCTTATTCCATGCTCGAAGCATCCTATAAGATTAGAACACATATTAGTCTCAATCATATCAAGGCTGTCTCATGTTCACCAAGATATCTTGACTAAGGACATAACTGCATGTCAGCCTAGCTGAACAGCTTTGAGACATTATTCAGAAGTACACTTATTGCAGCAGACAATGTAACAAACTGAATAACAACCATTACCTTTATAAACATAAGAGTTTATACATGATACTGATACATTCCCAAGGCCTCAAACATTAGCCTTAAGGGCATACCCCAACAATCTCCCACTTGCACTTAATCTAATGGTTGAGAAATCTCAAACCCATATTATTACAGTGCTTCTCATGCTTCTGCTGCGCCAGAGGCTTAGTAAGCGGGTCTGCCAGATTGTCATCTGTATGAACCTTGCAGACTTTGATCTCGCCACGATCAATGTGAAGGACCCCTTTCGAGAGGGGGGCGAAAACCCTATTAGGGTGGCGCATAAAATTTTGCAAGCGGAAGAAGGGCTTTCAAAGATCTTTCTATTGCATATGATCACAAAGATGGATGTGAGAATGATCCATACCGTCGCCATCTCTTGGATGGTGTCTTGGAAGAAGAAAGCAAAAGAGATCTCCTCCAAAGGCTGTCGCACACAAGAAGAAGTAGGCCTACTTCTTTGGGGCGATTTGTGCTAGCAATGCTCCAAAGCTTCCTCGATCGTTTGAGGGATGATGAGATGAAAATTTGGCCGAATCCTCTTGTCGTCAACCTTCACGCCACCAGCCGTGAGTCGTCTAATGCCAAGAGCGAATTCGCAAGAGGAATAGAGAGGAGGCGTTGCAAGTGAACGTGGAAACGTTCCCACGTTGAAAACCGACCGAGAGTTCCCAAAATAGCAAGCCATGATTACGTGCGTTATGCGTTCACCAAGTGAACCATGCGCAACTCTCTTCTCCCACCTGAACCTTGCGCTCAACCCATGAGCCGGTTCAAGATGTTTGGTTCAATGACCAAACCAAATCAGCCCAAACATTAAGTCTAGATCGAATTAGACCCTAAGGTCCTAGATCTGACCATTCATCTCCAAATGCTTCTGATCTGATCGATCTAGCATCAACACTCTCGATCGAAGCTTACCGATCTCAAGCCCTAATCAATCAAACATGATCAGACCAGATCTCACTTACAATCAGAGTTTAAATCCCTTTAAACTGAACCGAAACAATTCAGTCCACACGATCTGACTTAAGTAAGCCATATCATCAAATTGTGCGACCCTGAGGGTTTCCTTTAAATGTCGGTAACGATAACTTACATTATCACGATCAGTGAGGGGTATCTAGCAACACATCACTGTCTCCCGATATAAAGGAAAGAGTCTTCCAAGACTACACCCAAAACACAGCTCAAGTGTGAATCCTTTTCACTAGGCTTCACTAGGCATACATATTTCCTTTGCCACTGGATGTTCTTATTGGACAAGCGTGTCAAGCTTGTAGCTCCAATATGATGAGCATGATTAGATCAGATGAACACAGTCACCTGGGTATGGCCATACACTTTTTCAATCATCTCAGCCGGGGGGGCCCCTTTAGAACACCACACTCCTTAAACAAGGAGACGGCAATCCTATGTCTATCACTAGTGCCCTAACCTGACTCATGATCATTATCCAAGATAGTCTATAATCATTATGTTTCAAATGATATTGAACTACCTCAAAACAATGACAATCATCATTTAGAAACACAAGTGATCTCAAGTCAGAGGAGATGTGCCACTTGTAGCAAACAAGGATTATTCACATTGTGACAAGCAATTGAATATCCTAGTAGGGTCTGTCCAGTACATCCAATGTACCCATGAGTCTACATCTTATTCCATGCTCGAAGCATCCTATAAGATTAGAACACATATTAGTCTTAACCATATCAAGGCTGTCTCATGTTCACCAAGATACATCGACTAAGGACATAACTGCACGTCAGCCTAGCTGAACAGCTTTGAGACATTATTCAGAAGAACATATATTGCAGCAGACAATGTAGCTTAACTGAATAACAACCATGCCTTTATAAACATAAGAGTTTATTACATGATACTTTTACAATCCCAAGGCCTCAAACATTAGCCTTAAGGGCATACCCCAACAATCTCCCACTTGCACTTAATCTAATGGTTGAGGAATCTCAAACCCATATTATTACAGTGCTTCTCATGCTTCTGCTGCGCCAGAGGCTTGGTAAGCGGGTCTGCCAGATTGTCATCTGTATGTACCTTGCAGACTTTGATCTCGCCACGATCTATGATCTCCCGGATCAAGTGAAACCGTCTCTGTATGTGCTTGGACTTCTGGTGCGACCGTGGTTCCTTTGCTTGTGCGATTGCTCCAGTGTTATCACAGAAGATAACCAAAGGATCTGCACTCGAAGGAACGACACCAAGTTCTCTCACGAACTTACGAATCCACACTGCCTCCTTGGATGCTTCCGAGGCTGCAACATACTCGGCTTCTGTTGTGGAATCAGCAACAGTTGACTGTTTGAAACTCTTCCACACCACTGCACCTCCATTCAAGCTAAAAACATAGCCTGATTGCGATCGAAAATCATCCTGGTCAGACTGGAACGAAGCGTCAGTATATCCTTCAATACTGAGTTCTTCCTGACCACCATATATCAAGAACATATCTTTGGTCCTCCGAAGATATTTCAAAATGTTCTTGACTGCAATCCAGTGCGCCATACCTGGATTACTTTGGAACCGACTGGTCACGCTTAACCCGTAAGCGACGTCTGGGCGAGTACACAACATCGCATACATAATGGATCCAATAGCCGAAGCATAAGGCGTATTGTCCATTTCATCTTTCTCAGTCTGTGTTTGTGGACACTGACTCTTCGAAAGATTCAGACCATGTCTGACTGGAAGATATCCCCTTTTAGAATTCTCTAAATGAAATCTTTCCAGGACCTTATCGATGTAAGTACTCTGGCACAGCCCGAGAAGCCTCTTAGATCTATCCCTGTAGATCTTCACACCTAACACATAGGCTGCTTCTCCTAGATCTTTCATCTGGAAACATTTCCTTAACCATGCCTTAACCGCATGCATTTCAGGAATGTCATTTCCAATGATCAAGATATCATCGACGTAGAGGACTAGGAAAGTAATTACGCTCCCACTAAACCTCTTATATACACACGGGTCGTCCTCGTTCTTGATGAAACCAAACTCAGAGATTGATTCATCAAAACGAATATTCCAGCTTCTTGATGCTTGTTTCAGTCCATAAATGGACTTCTTTAATTTGCATATCTTATGACGATCTGATGGATTAGTGAAACCTTCAGGTTGTGTCATGTACACATCCTCATCCAGATTTCCATTCAGGAAAGCTGTTTTCACATCCATTTGCCAGATCTCATAATCGTAATATGCTGCTATCGCGAAAAGAATCCGAATAGACTTAAACATGGCTACAGGTGAGAAAGTTTCATCATAATCTATCCCGTAGATTTGTTTGAAACCTTTCGCAACTAGCCTGCCTTTATAGGTAACCACGTTACCATCCATGTCAATCTTCTTCTTGAAGATCCATTTACAGCCTATAGGGATAACTCCCGGAGGCGGATCAACCAAATCCCAGACTTGGTTATCTGACATGGAGTCCATCTCGGCGCGCATAGCTTCAAGCCATCTCGCTGACTCCGGTCCACTGACTGCATCCGCATAAGTGAGGGGTTCATCATTATCAATGATGTAGACTCCGTCATAGCGCTCAGGCTGACGACGGATCCTACCCGATCTTCGCTGTTCCCGTGATATCTGAGCCTCAGGTAATTCAATAACCTGTTCTACCGGCTCAGGCTCATCCAACTGCGCTTGACTACTTTGTCCTTGCTCTGGATTCTCATCCAGCTTTATTTCTCTCCCACTGGCTTCTTGCAGAAGAAACTCCTTCTCAAGAAATATAGCCGTCCGAGCAACAAAAACCTTGTTCTCCTTGGGATCGTAGAAATAATAACCCTTAGTTTCCTTAGGGTAACCGACAAAGATACATTTCTCAGATCTGCTCTCCAGTTTCCCAGAGGCGAGCTTTTTGACATAAGCCTCGCAGCCCCAGATCCTGATAAATGTCAAGCTTGGCTGTTTCCCATACAATAACTCATATGGAGTCTTAGAAACTGCCTTGGATGGCACTCGGTTTAGTACCTTTGCAGCTGTTTCCAGTGCAAAACCCCAAAAGGAGTAAGGTAGATTAGCCTGACTCATCATAGAACGAACCATATCAAGTAACGTTCTATTTCTCCTCTCGGACACACCATTCCATTGCGGTGTTCCTGGTGGAGTGAGCTGTGAGATAATCCCACACTCCTTTAGATAGTCAGTAAACGCATGACTTAGGTATTCTCCACCTCGATCTG
Organism: Costus lasius; assembly: GCA_027563935.2. Classification (NCBI taxonomy): domain Eukaryota; kingdom Viridiplantae; phylum Streptophyta; class Magnoliopsida; order Zingiberales; family Costaceae; genus Costus; species Costus lasius. Next base: position 86,543,048 of record CM050450.1, on the reverse strand, counting down.
AGCGAAGTGCCTTGATATTTTGGCCTAGCTGATTTTGTACTTCATTCTTGAACTCTTTGAACTTGTCAAAAGATTCACTCTTATGTCTCATCAGATAGACATAACCATACCTACTGAAATCATCAGTAAAGGTAATGAAGTACTGATAGCCACCTCTGGCATGTTTACTAAACGGCCCACACACATCACTGTGTATAAGGTCAAGTAAACCTGAAGCCCTTTGACCTTTGTGAGGAAAAGGTGACTTCGTCATTTGACCCATCAAACAAGCTTTGCATGTATCAATCTCCTCATAGGAGAATGATCCCAGCAGTCCATGTTCATGCAACCGCTTAATGCGTTTCTCGTTAATATGGCCTAAACGACTATGCCATAGCAAGGTGCTGTCATCAGCATACTTGGCTTTCTTATTATCAATATTTTGTATAGAATTTTCCATGTCCAACATGAATAACCCATTGTTAATTGAACCAGTTCCATAAACAATATTATCATAAGATAAAACACACTTTGAAATATTGCATTCAAAGGCAAATCCTTTCCTGACAAGAGAAGGAATAGAGATAATATTTTTGGTGATGCTCGGTACAAAATAACAATTGTTTAATTCCAATACAATGCCAGATGGTAAAGAAATGAAATAGTCTCCTACAGCAACAGCAGCAACCCGTGCCCCGTTTCCAACGCGTAGGTCTACCTCTATTGCTGTCCCCACCAGCCTTCTTCTCTTGAGTTCCTGCACATTTGAACAAATGTGACTCCACATGCAGTGTCCAACACCCATGAAATAGAAGAAGATGAAAACATGACTTCAGTCACGGAATATACCTGAGCCAGAAGCGATGCTTCCCCTCTTATCTCCTTGGGAGCGCTTTACAGTCCTTTTTCCAGTGACCCAGCTGGCCACAGTGGGAAAACACCTGTATCCTTGGACCGGCTTTAACCTTCTGATTCAGAGCCTTACTGTAGTTCTTGACCGGGGGCCTTGCCCTTCTTCACCCTTCTTCTTGTTCCTGGCAGGAAGACCATTAAGACAGAGGTTGAAGGCTTCCCTTCAGAGTTTCCTCAGTAAGTCAAGGCATATTGAGCAGCTCTGCGGAGTACAGTACGATTTTTGTTTCATATTAAAGTTTAATAATGACGAGTCGAATGAAGGCGGGAGAGACTGCAGATAATATCTACAGCAAGCTCCTGGTTGATGGTATGACCCCGAGTTTCTCTAGAGCCTCCTTGTGCCCAATCATCTTGAGCAGTGAGACTTCCCACTGGCTTCCTTCAGCCAGGTTTGTTTCGTTGGCTTTAAAGAAGAGCTTGGTCAAATTATAGCGTTCCGTCCCTCGCCTGTGCAGCATACAACAATCTTGAGGTTCGCTATAATCTCTATAGCCGACATATCCTCATGCTGACGCTTGCAGGCGGGGTGGCGTCATAGACGCTAGCATCAGGCAATCGACATCAATTGCTATCATTGACATTGCTTTTCCCGTAGGCTTCTCACGAACCGCCCTTGCGGCTGTTCGCATCGGGTTGAGGCGGCACAGCCGTCTCGAGGACATACAATTTCCTCTCAGCCTTACGAACAATCTTAAGGGGTGTGTCCGTACCAGTCTCATGAGAAGTTCGGCCCAGCAAACTTCACCCTTTCCAGTAGGATCGCACATTGAGCTCATGTGTTCGTTGCTGCAGGAATCTACAACAATGCAAGAACAGCAAGGTAGTATCAATGTTAAGAATCAATCAGGACTTTAGAATGATTCTTTTTCTCACTATTTTATCTCTCTTTTAGTGAGATGGGATCCAGATTTCATACTTGGTCTCCGCGTCCCGCTCAGGCGAGATAAGATACACAGAGATGACAAGCACTAATCTCTGGTAGGCAGTCCCTGCCAATCGCCAACCCGTGCGATTCCCCTTCATCTGGGCGATCCAGCAGACTGTGCCAACTGAGTTGGTACAACACAATCTCTGATCCCGTAGATGGCTGCCTCCATGTGCTACCATATGCGCCACATATGTAGCCTACATGGCCAAGCTGACCCGACCTACTCCCTGGACCACCACGTGCTATGCTGAGCAACGAGAAGCGATAAATCCCTTCTCTGTAACACGCAGGTGAAATCACACACCGTCTGAAGATAGATGGACGTGCCCACTGAGTGGGTACAACACGACTCCAACGATAATCAGAACAGTGAGGTTTCGCGTTAGAAGGCTTACGAGCTTGATATTTAATCGTTGGATTTTAACGGTCTTTTATCTTCTTCACTATCATGCAATTCCTATGGTGATAGCAGAAGATAAACTAATCATGCAATTCTAATATTAAACAATAAAAGAAAGCATGGATCTTATGTGGTAAAAGCCCATAGCTTAAGTAAGACCTTAAATAAACTTAAGTCTTCACTTGCTTTTTTTTTCATGGGGCTTTCGCTGCTCATCTGGCCCAAACCAGGGCCCAAGCGCCATCTGCAGCTCTGGTGCGCCCACCAGGAATATGCGCCAGGTCCTAGGGTCGAACCCTAGACCTCCCACCTGGTCTAGCCACTGCTGCAGGCGCCTCTGCCAAGTGTGCTTTGTGCTCTTGTCTGATTAATTTACATATTAATCTATCTAGACAAGATTGACACGCAGGTCAATAACATTTTTATAAATTAAGCAATGTGATGCGCAGATCACAATATAAAAATTAATTTACAAAAAATACCAGGCACCCAGGCCCCAGCACAGCACACATTTAACATGGGCAGCCCACATAAGATTAAATAAACAGGCAATATGGCATCAAACATCAGCATGTGATCCAATAAGAAAACAAAATTTCGAAAACCGCATTGGCATCAATTTTAATTTTCTTATATGCCCCCACAACCTTACAACGGTACAATAATAGGGATCCACTCATCCATTCTAGTCAGATCCTGTGCCCTTGCATGCACCAAGTCCTAACTGACTTGAGTCAACCCAGTGGTCAACTATGCATGCACCAAGGGCTGAACGACCACGATGAGGTCTGGCAAACGGGTGTGAGCCCGGGCCTAACTCATGTGCGTTCAACAGACGTCTCAACCAGACATCGCTACACACCTATGATGCAGCCGACCTATAGCCACCTCTTGCTTGCGCAAGGGTGCTATCTGGTCGACCCATCTAGGCTGTCAGATGGTCTGATCAGACTAGTTGGATCTAACCTAGAGGATGACTTCAACCCTACTAACCCGTCTAAGGGTTTATAGTAGGCGCTTAGTCTAATGATAGGCGCGCAAGTGATATTCTTTTGATAAAACATCAACAACAAAGATCACAAAGATGCGCCTAGTTTGAAACATGCGCAAACATAAAACATGTGTTATCATATTCGCATGTCATGTAAACTATAGATCTAAGCATGTTTTGCAAACAAGGATCACAATATAGCATTAAGCAATCATATGCATAGATAAACTTCCTCTGATACCAATTGAAGGACCCCTTTCGAGAGGGGGGCGAAAACCCTATTAGGGTGGCGCATAAAATTTTGCAAGCGGAAGAAGGGCTTTCAAAGATCTTTCTATTGCATATGATCACAAAGATGGATGTGAGAATGATCCATACCGTCGCCATCTCTTGGATGGTGTCTTGGAAGAAGAAAGCAAAAGAGATCTCCTCCAAAGGCTGTCGCACACAAGAAGAAGAAGGCCTACTTCTTTGGGGCGATTTGTGCTAGCAATGCTCCAAAGCTTCCTCGATCGTTTGAGGGATGATGAGATGAAAATTTGGCCGAATCCTCTTGTCGTCAACCTTCACGCCACCAGCCGTGAGTCGTCTAATGCCAAGAGCGAATTCGCAAGAGGAATAGAGAGGAGGCGTTGCAAGTGAACGTGGAAACGTTCCCACGTTGAAAACCGACCGAGAGTTCCCAAAATAGCAAGCCATGATTACGTGCGTTATGCGTTCACCAAGTGAACCATGCACAACTCTCTTCTCCCACCTGAACCTTGCGCTCAACCCATGAGCCGGTTCAAGATGTTTGGTTCAATGACCAAACCAAATCAGCCCAAACATTAAGTCTAGATCGAATTAGACCCTAAGGTCCTAGATCTGACCATTCATCTCCAGATGCTTCTGATCTGATCGATCTAGCATCAACACTCTCGATCGAAGCTTACCGATCTCAAGCCCTAATCAATCAAACATGATCAGACCAGATCTCACTTACAATCAGAGTTTAAATCCCTTTAAACTGAACCGAAACAATTCAGTCCACACGATCTGACTTAAGTAAGCCATATCATCAAATTGTGCGACCCTGAGGGTTTCCTTTAAATGTCGGTAACGATAACTTACATTATCACGATCAGTGAGGGGTATCTAGCAACACATCACTGTCTCCCGATATAAAGGAAAGAGTCTTCCAAGACTACACCCAAAACACAGCTCAAGTGTGAATCCTTTTCACTAGGCTTCACTAGGCATACATATTTCCTTTGCCACTGGATGTTCTTATTGGACAAGCGTGTCAAGCTTGTAGCTCCAATATGATGAGCATGATTAGATCAGATGAACATAGTCACCTGGGTATGGCCATACAGTTTCTCAATCATCTCAGCCGGGGGGGCCCCTTTAGAACACCACACTCCTTAAACAAGGAGACGGCAATCCTATGTCTATCACTAGTGCCCTAACCTGACTCATGATCATTATCCAAGATAGTCTATAATCATTATGTTTCAAATGATATTGAACTACCTCAAAACAATGACAATCATCATTTAGAAACACAAGTGATCTTAAGTCAGAGGAGATGTGCCACTTGTAGCAAACAAGGATTATTCACATTGTGACAAGCAATTGAATATCCTAGTAGGGTCTGTCCAGTACATCCAATGTACCCATGAGTCTACATCTTATTCCATGCTCGAAGCATCCTATAAGATTAGAACACATATTAGTCTTAACCATATCAAGGCTGTCTCATGTTCACCAAGATACATCGACTAAGGACATAACTGCACGTCAGCCTAGCTGAACAGCTTTGAGACATTATTCAGAAGAACATATATTGCAGCAGACAATGTGGCTTAACTGAATAACAACCATGCCTTTATAAACATAAGAGTTTATTACATGATACTTTTACAATCCCAAGGCCTCAAACATTAGCCTTAAGGGCATACCCCAACACAATGATCTCCCGGATCAAATGAAACCGTCTCTGTATGTGCTTGGACTTCTGGTGCGACCGTGGTTCCTTTGCTTGTGCGATTGCTCCAGTGTTATCACAAAAGATAACCAAAGGATCTGCACTCGAAGGAACAACACCAAGTTCCTGAACGAACTTACGAATCCACACTGCCTCCTTGGATGCTTCCGAGGCTGCAACATACTCGGCTTCTGTTGTGGAATCAGCAACTATTGACTGTTTGAAACTCTTCCACACCACCGCTCCTCCATTCAAGCTAAAAATATAGCCTGATTGCGATCGAAAATCATCCTGGTCAGACTGGAACGAAGCATCAGTATATCCTTCAATACTGAGTTCTTCCTGACCACCATATATCAAGAACATATCTTTGGTCCTCCGCAGATATTTTAAAATGTTCTTGACTGCAATCCAGTGCGCCATACCTGGATTACCTTGGAACCGACTGGTCACGCTTAACCCATAAGCGACGTCTGGGCGAGTACACAACATCGCATACATTATGGACCCAATAGCCGAAGCATAAGGCGTATTGTCCATTTCATCTTTCTCAGTCTGTGTTTGTGGACACTGACTCTTCGAAAGATTCAGACCATGTCTGACTGGAAGATATCCTCTTTTAGAATTCTCTAAATGGAATCTCTCCAGGACTTTATCGATGTAAGTACTCTGGCACAACCCGAGAAGCCTCTTAGATCTATCCCTGTAGATCTTCACACCTAATACATAGGCTGCTTCTCCAAGATCTTTCATCTGGAAACATTTCCTTAGCCATGCCTTTACGGCATGCATTTCAGGAATGTCGTTTCCAATGATCAAGATATCATCGACGTAGAGGACTAGGAAAGTAATCACGCTCCCACTAAACCTCTTATATACACACGGGTCATCTTCGTTCTTGATGAAACCAAATTCAGTGACTGATTCATCAAAACGAATATTCCAGCTTCTTGATGCTTGATTAAGTCCATAAATGGACTTCTTTAACTTGCATATTTTATGACGATCTGATGGATTAGTGAAACCCTCAGGTTGTGTCATATACACATCCTCATCCAGATTTCCATTCAGGAAAGCCGTTTTCACATCCATTTGCCAGATCTCATAATCGTAATATGCTGCTATCGCGAAAAGAATCCGAATAGACTTAAACATAGCTACAGGTGAGAAAGTTTCATCATAATCTATCCCGTAGATTTGTTTGAAACCTTTCGCAACTAGCCTGCCTTTATAGGTAACCACATTACCATCCATGTCAATCTTCTTCTTGAAGATCCATTTGCAGCCTATAGGGATTACTCCCGGAGGCGGATCAACCAAATCCCATACTTGGTTATCTGACATGGAGTCCATCTCGGCTCGCATAGCTTCAAGCCATCTAGCTGACTCCGGTCCACTGACCGCATCCGCATAAGTGAGGGGTTCATCATTATCAATGATGTAGACTCCGTCATAGCACTCAGGCTGTCGACGAATCCTTCCCGATCTTCGCGGTTCCTGTGATATCTGAGCCTCAGGTTGTTCAATAACCTGTTCTACTGGCTCAGGCTCATCCAAATTTGCTTGACTACTTTGTCCTTCCTCTGGATTCTCATCCAGCTTTATTTCTCTCCCACTGGCCTCTTGCAGAAGAAACTCCTTCTCAAGAAATATGGCCGTCCGAGCAACAAATACCTTGTTCTCTTTGGGATCGTAGAAATAATAACCCTTAGTTTCCTTAGGGTAACCGACAAAGATACATTTCTCAGATCTGCTCTCTAGTTTCCCAGAGGCGAGCTTTTTGACATAAGCCTCGCAGCCCCAGATCCTGATAAATGTCAAGCTCGGCTGTTTCCCATACCATAACTCATATGGCGTCTTTGAAACTGCCTTGGATGGCACTCGGTTTAGTACCTTTGCAGCTGTCTCCAGTGCAAATCCCCAAAAGGAGTAAGGTAGAGTAGCCTGACTCATTATAGAACGAACCATATCAAGTAGGGTTCTGTTCCTCCTCTCGGACACACCATTCCATTGCGGTGTTCCTGGCGGAGTGAGCTGTGAGATAATCCCACACTCCTTCAGATAGTCAGTAAACGCATGACTCAAGTATTCTCCACCTCGATCAGAACGAAGTGCCTTGATATTTCGGCCTAGCTGATTTTGTACTTCATTCTTGAACTCTTTGAACTTGTCAAAAGATTCACTTTTATGTCTCATCAGATAGACATAACCATACCTACTGAAATCATCAGTAAAGGTAATGAAGTACTGATAGCCACCTCTGGCATGTTTACTAAATGGCCCACACACATCACTGTGTATAAGGTCAAGTAAACCTGAAGCCCTTTGACCTTTGTGAGGAAAAGGTGACTTCGTCATTTTACCCATTAAACAAGCTTTGCATGTATCAATCCCCTCATAGGAGAATGATCCCAGCAGTCCATTATCATGCAACCGCTTAATGCGTTTCTCGTTAATATGGCCTAAACGACTATGCCATAGCAAGGTGCTGTCATCAGCATACTTGGCTTTCTTAATATCAATATTGTGTATAGAACATTCCATGTCTAACATGAATAACCCATTGTTAATTGAACCAGTAGCATAAACAATATTATCAAGAGAAAGAACACACTTTGAAATATTGCATTCAAAGGAAAATCCCTTCCTGACAAGAACAGGAATAGAGATAATATTCTTAGTAATGCTGGGAACAAAGTAACAACTGTTTAGTTCTAATACAAGCCCAGATGGCAAAGAGATGAAATAGTCTCCTACAGCAACAGCAGCAACCCGTGCCCCGTTTCCAACTCGTAGGTCCACCTCATGCTGTCCCACCTGTCTTCTTCTCTTGAGTTCCTGTACATTTGAACAAATGTGAACTCCACATGCAGTGTCCAACACCCATGAAATAGAAGAAGAAAACATGATCTCAGTCACATAAATACCTGAGCCAGAAGCGATGCTTCCCTTCTTGTCTCCTTGGAGCGCTTTACAGTCCTTTTTCCAGTGACCCAGCTGGCCACAGTGGAAACATCTGTATTCCTTCGACCGCTTGACCTTCTGTTTCAGAGCCTTGTTGTAGTTCTTGACTGGGGCTTTGCCCTTCTTCCCCTTCTTCTTGTTCCTAGAAGGAACCATTAAGACAGAGGTTGAAGGCTTTCCCTTCAGAGTCTCCTCAGTAGTCAAGAGCATATTCAGCAGCTCTGCCGGAGTACAATCGATTTTGTTCATATTAAAATTAATAATGAACGCATCGAAAGAGGGCGGGAGAGACTGTAGAATAATGTCTACAGCAAGCTCCTGATTGATGGTATGCCCCAGTTTCTCTAGAGCCTCCTTGTGCCCAATCATCTTGAGCACGTGAGCTCCCACTAGGCTCCCTTCAGCCAGTTTGCTCTGAAAGAAAAGCTTGGTCAAATTGTAGCGCTCAGTCCTCGCCTGTGTAGCATACAGCATCTTGAGGTTTGCTATAATTTCTATAGCAGACATATCCTCATGCTGACGCTGCAGCGGTGGCGTCATAGACGCTAGCATCAGGCAAGCGACATCAATGCTATCATTGACATGCTTTTCATAGGCTTCCCGAACCGCCCTTGCGGCGTTCGGAGCGGGTTGAGGCGGTATCGCCGTCTCGAGGACATACAGTTTCCTCTCTGCCTTAAGAACAATCTTAAGGTGTCCGTACCAGTCTGAGAAGTTCGGCCCAGCAAACTTCTCCCTTTCCAGTAGGGATCGCACATTGAAGTTCATGGTGTTCGTTGCTGCAGGAATCTACAACAATGCAAGAACAGCAAGGTCAGTATCAATGTTCAGAATCAATCCAGGACTTAAGAAAGATTCTTTTCTCACTATTTTATCTGGCTGAAAAATCCAGCAAAAACAGCCCGAAAGAGTAGAACTCTTTTAGTGAGATGGGATCCAGATTTCATACTTGGTCTCCGCGTCCCGCTCAGGCGAGATAAGATGCACAGAGAGTACAAGCACTAATCTCTGGTAGGCTGTCCCAGCCAATCGCCAACCCGTGTGATTCCCCTTCATCTGGGCAATCCAGCAGACTGTGCCAACTGAGTTGGTACAACACAGTCTCTGATTCCACAGATGGCTGCCTCCATGCGCTACCATATGCGCCACATATGTAGCCTACATGGTCAAGCTGACCCGACCTACTCCCTGGACCACCACGTGCTATGCTGAGCAACGAGAAGCGATAAATCCCTTCTCTGTAACACGCAGGTGTAATCCAGCACCGTCTGAAGATAGATGGACGTGCCCACTGAGTGGGTACAACACGGCTCCAACGATAGTCAGAACAGTGAGGTTTCGCGTCAGAAGGCTTACGAGCTTGATATTTTAGCGTTGGATTTTAACGGTCTTTTATCTTCTTCACTATCATGCAATTCCTATGGTGATAGCAGAAGATAAATTAATCATGCTATTCTACTTATATAAACAATAAAAGAAAGCATGGATCTTATGTGGTAAAAGCCCATAGCCTAAGTAAGTCCTTAAATAACTTAAGTCTTCACTTGCTTTTCTTCATGGGACTTTTGCTGCTTATCTAGCCCAACCCAGGGCCCAAGCGCCATCTGCAGCTCAGGTGCGCCTACCAGGGAAAATGCGCCTGGTCCCAGAGTCAAACCCTGGACCTGCCACCTGGTCTAGCCTCTGCTGCATGCGCCTCTGCCAAGTGTGCTCTGTGCTCTTGTCTGATTAACTTACAAATTAATCTATCTAGACAAGATTGACACGCAGGTCAATTACACTTTATAAATTAAATACAATGTGATACGCAGATCACAATAATTAATTTACAACTTTAATACAGGCACACAGGCCCCAGCACAGAACACATTTAACATGGGCAGCCCACATAAGAATAAATAAACATACATATGGCATCAATCAACATGCGATCCAACCATGAAAATAAAATTTTTTGAAAAACCCCATTGGCATCAATTTTATTTTCCTTATATGCCCTTACTACCTTACAACGGTCCATTACTAGGGATCCACTCATCATTTCTAGTTAGATCCACTGCCCTTACATGCACCAAGTCCTAACTGACTTGAGTCGACCAAATGGTCAAGCTATGCATGCGCGAGGGCTGAACGACCACAATGAGGTCTGGCAAGCGGGTGTGACCTCGGGCCTAACTCATGTGCGTTCATGGTTGTCTCAATCAGACATCGCACACGCCTGTCTGCAGTCGACCTATAGCCACCTCGTGCTTGCGCACAGGTGCTATCTGGTCAACCCATCTAGGCTGTCAGATGGTCTGATCAGACTGTGTGGATCTAACCTAGATGATGACTTCAACCCTAATAACCCGTCTAAGGGTTTACAGTAAGGCCTTAGATCTAATGAGAGGCGCGCATGTGAAGTAGTTTTGAAGAAAACAACTATGCGCCAATCAACATGCGCCAACTGAAAACAAACAAATACAAGTATTTTCGCATATGAAAACTTATCATGTATTTTTCGCATGTTATGAAGATCTAAGCATACATGGATCACAAAGCAATCATATGAACATATAAAACCTGCGCTCTGATACCAATTGAAAATCCCCTAACCTAAAGGGGAGGGGGCGAAACCCTAAAGATGGCGCATAACAATATTTTCGCATGGGAAGCTAGGGTTTCAAGAGATCTTTATATGTCATATAATTAACTTTTAAATGATTGAATGGATGAAGAAGAACTCATACCATAGCCATCGGTTTGATGGTGCCTTGGAAGCAAAGGCGCAAATGAACCTTCTCCAAAGTTGACGCACACAAGAAGATCGATGCGCTCACTCCTTTGAATCCTTTGTGCTAGCAAAGCCTTTCAAAGGGTCTTTGTCGAATGAAAGGGATGGAGATGTTGATCACTCTTGGCCGAATCCTCCTCCTCAGTAGCTTCAAGCGCCGCCACACACAAAAGTGTCGAGAGAGAGAAGTCACGATAGGGAGACTAGCGAGAATAGGATTATCCCTATTCGAACATGAGAGATCTCCAAGTGGAGATCATGGTTTCTAAAAATAGAAACCACAATTCGCTCACACGTTCACGCCATCTCCTTTTGAACCATGCGCTCATATAATGAGCCGGTTCAATTTGGTTCGGTTTAAGAACCACGAACCAATCAAGCCAAGCGATCCAGTCTAGATCTTAATTAAACCCTAAGGCTCCAGATCTAACCGTTCATCTCTTGATGCTCCTGATCTCACCGATCTAGCATCCAATCTCTCAATCGAAGCTTACCGATCTCAAGCCCTAATCAATCAAACATGATCAGACCAGATTTCACTTACAATCAGAGATTAAATCCCTTTAAACTGAACCCAAATAATTCAGTCCACACGATATGACTTAAGTAAGCCATATCATCAATTTGTGCGACCTTAAGGGTTTCCTTTAAACGTCGGTAACGATAACTCACGTTATCACGATCAGTGAGGGGTATCTAGCAACACATCACTGTCTCCCGATATAAAGGAAAGAGTCTTCCAAGACTACACCCAAACCACAGCACAAGTGTGAATCCAATTCACAAGGCATACATGCTTCCTTTGCCACTGGATGTTCTTATTGGACAAGCATGTCAAGCTTGTAGCTCCAATATGATGAGCATGATTAGATCAGATGAACATAGTCATCTGGGTATGGCCATACACTTTCTCAATCATCTCATCCAGGGGGGCCCCTTTAGAATATCACACTCCACTTAAGGAGACGGCAATCCTATATCTATCACTAGTGCCCTAACCTGATTCAAGCTCACCATCCAAGATAGTCTATAATCATTATGTTTCAAATGATATTGAACTACCTCAAAACAATGACAATCATCATTTAGAAAACACAAGTGATCTCAAGTCAGAGGAAATGTGCCACTTGTCGCATTCAAGGATTATTCATATTGTGACAAGCAATTGAATATCCTAGTAGGGTCTGTCCAGTACATCCAATGTACCCATGAGTCTACATCTTATTCCATGCTCGAAGCATCCTATAAGATTAGAACACATATTAGTCTCAATCATATCAAGGCTGTCTCATGTTCACCAAGATATCTTGACTAAGGACATAACTGCATGTCAGCCTAGCTGAACAGCTTTGAGACATTATTTAGAAGTACACTTATTGCAGCAGACAATGTAACAAACTGAATAACAACCATTACCTTTATAAACATAAGAGTTTATACATGATACTGATACATTCCCAAGGCCTCAAACATTAGCCTTAAGGGCATACCCCAACAGGTTGGCGCAACCATCCTAACCTATCTTGGAAAAGCAACAATCGAACTAGTGGGCAAAATGATAATAGGGGGTATAACCAGAGACAGTCAAACCAGAATCAACCCCAAAAATCTAGTTTAGAAAAGATGTTTGAGAGATTCATGGGTAATCAAATGAGCAAAAATGATGAGATTACAGAAACCCTTAAGCAGATAAACTCTAGGTTGGATGGTGTTGTTGCTCATAACAAGATGTTAGAAACTCAGATAGCACAACAGGCTAATACACCTTATAGACCCCCCGGGAAGTTACCTACAAAACCTGAACCAAATCCCAGGGAACATTGTAATGCCATCATGACTAGGAGTGGTAGACAGTTAGAAGATCCAAGGGGACCCTTAGATGATGAAGAGGATGAGCCTAATGTTATGACTAGTGAGGAACCTATTTTGGGACCACAGCCCACACAGGTGTAGCCCCTTCCTGATTCTTCTCCTTCTGAAGAGAATGGGGCTTCATAGAAAGGTGACTTACCTTGTGAGGTTGAGGTACCCAGACCTAGTTCTCCACAGCCATATAGTACACCTATCCCTTTCCCCAGAGGATCGTGCAGGCTAAACTAGATAGGCAGTTTGGAAAATTTTTGAAAGTGTTGAAAAAGCTGTACATTAATATTCCTTTTACTGGTGCATTATCCCAAATGCCTACTTATGCAAAGTTTTTAAAAGAAATCTTATCCAACAAAAGAAAATTTGAGGACTACGGTACTGAAGCACTAACTGAAGAATGCAGTGCTCTAATTCAAAACAAGTTGCCACCAAAGTTAAAGGATCCAGGTAGCTTCTCGATACCCTGTTCAATTGGTAATGTTGCTTTCGATCAAGCTCTATGCGATCTAGGGGCTAGTGTTAGTCTTATGCCTTTATCTGTGTGCAGGAAACTGGACATGGGAACCCCTAAGCCGACTACAATTTCTTTGCAACTCGCCGATAGATCAGTGAAATATCCAGTAGGTATTTTGGAAGATGTTCCTATATAAGTTGGTAAGTACTTCATACCTGCTGATTTTGTGGTACTTAAAATGGAAGAGGATGCCAAGATTCCTATTATTTTGGGTAGATCATTCCTAGCCACTGCTGGAGCCCTTATTGATGTAAGGAACGGTAAACTTACTTTGAGAATTGGCAATGACAAGATTGAATTTGATTTGAATAATTCATTGAAAAAACCTACATATGCTAGTTCTTGCTGCACTATCCATGCTATTGACGACACAGTCTATGATGTTAGTTGCTTGTTTGATGATTCTTCTATTGATGTTCCTCTTTCTGACTCTTTTTCTGACTCTTTGGGAAGTTCTTGTGAAGAAATTGACAATTCTGGTTTTAAGAATGATTTTGATGATTTTGATGATGAAAAACATGACATTTTAGATTGTGTTACTTTTGATAATGAAAGTGAAAAGATTCCTAAAGTTGAACTGAAAGTTTTACCTGATAACCTTAGATATGAGTTTCTTGGTCCCAACTCTACATACCCTGTGATTGTAGATGCTCAATTAGATGCCAGGGAAACTAATCTTCTCTTGAAGGAACTGAGAACTCATAGAAAGGTAATTGGGTACACCATTGATGACTTGAAAGGGATTAACCATTCCTTTTGTATGTAAGAGATTCACATGGAGGATGAGCACAAGCTGAAAAGGGGGGTGAAACCCTAAACGCATGCACTTCTAAAATTTTGCATGGGCGGAAATAAGCATTTCATGAAGATCGCATGTGGCATGAACATATGATCAACTTAATGTTGGGGTATGCCCTTAAGGCTAATGTTTGAGGCCTTGGGATTGTATCAGTATCATGTAATAAACTCTTATGTTTATAAAGGCATGGTTGTTATTCAGTTTGTTACATTATCTGCTGCAATAAGTGTACTTCTGAATAATGTCTCAAAGCTGTTCAGCTAGGCTGACATGCTGTGAAGTCCTTAGTCGAGATATCTTGGTGAACATGAGACAGCCTTGATATGATTGAGACTAATATGTGCTCTAATCTTGTAGGATGCTTCGAGCATGGAATAAGATGTAGACTCATGGGTACATTGGATGTACTGGACAGACCCTACTAGGATATTCAATTGCTTGTCACAATGTGAATAATCCTTGAATGTAACAAGTGGCACATTTCCTCTGACTTGAGATCACTTGTGTTTCTAAATGATGATTGTCATTGTTTTGAGGTAGTTCAATATCATTTGAAACATAATGGTTATAGACTATCTTGGATGGTGAGCTTGAGTCAGGTTAGGGCATTAGTGATAGACAAAGGATTGCCGTCTCTATAATTGGAGTGTGGTGTTCTAAAGGGGCCCCCTGGATGAGATGATTGAGAAAGTGTATGGCCATACCCAGGTGACTGTGTTCATCTGTTCTAATCATGCTCATCATATTGGAGCTACAAGCTTGACACGCTTGTCCAATAAGAACATCCAGTGGCAAAGGAAATATGCATGCCTTGTGAATTGGATTCACACTTGTGCTGTAGTTTGGGTGTAGTCTTGGAAGACTCTTTCCTTTATATCGGGAGACAGTGATGTGTTGCTAGATACCCCTCACTGATCATGATAACGTAAGTTGTCGTTACCGACATTTAGAGGAAACCCTTAGGGTCGCACAATTTGATGATATGGCTTACTTAAGTCAGATCGTGTGGACTGAATTGTTTGAGTTCAGTTTAAAGGGATTTACTCTCTGAATAAAAGTGAGATCTGGTCTAATCATGTTTGATTGATTAGGGCTTGAGATCGGTAAGCTTCGATCGAGAGAATAGATGCTAGATCGGTCAGATCAAGAGCATTAAGAGATCAACGGTCAGATCTTAGGCCTCAGTGGTTTATTATGATCTGGACTAATTGCTTGGTTTATTTGGTTGTTGAACCAAATCGATTTGAACCAGCTCATTGGATGAGCGCATGGTTCAGCTGGTGAGGCATTTGCGATTGGGGTAATGCATGGTCGCATGAACGTTTGGACTTTGCTATTTTTAGATAGCATGTTCTCAAACGTGTCCATGATCTCACGTCGCCTCTCTCTCGCCTCTTCACGCCTTTGTCGCCTCCTTGGTTTTCTTTGGAGAAGCATTCTCGTGTGAAAAAGCTAAGACGACAAGAGGAGAAAGTTTCGCCAAGCAAGGAGATCATCTTCCCTCCCATTCGATCAAGACCTCTTTTGTTCTCTTGCTTCCAAGGCGACATCCTTCATATGGCTTCGGTATGAATTCCTTTTCTGTTGTTAAAGTAGATCATAATGCATGCTATCCGATCATGGGAAACCCTAGATTCCGCCCATGCAAGTTTTGTTTAGCGCATGTTTTAGGGTTTCGCCCCTGTAGGGGACCTACAATTGGTATCAGAGCGAGGTTGATGCATGTTTTTATGATTGCTTAAAGCCTTTTATGATCCATATGCGCAAGTATGCTTAGATCTAGTTGACATGCGAAAATTTCATTTTAAGTTGTTGCACATGCGAAACTTGAATGTGTTAGTCTATGGCGCATGTATGTTGGCGCATTCTTGTTTTTCTCAAAAAAATCTATATCACATGCGCGACTTACACTAGATCTAAGGCCCTGCTTTAAACCCTTAGACGGGTTATTAGGGTTGAATTCATCCCCTGAGTTAGATCCAAACAGTCTGATCAGACCATCTGACAGCCTTGATGGGTCGACTAGATAGCATCTGTGCGCAAGCAAGAGATGGCTATAGGTCGACTGCAGACAGGCGTGTAGCGATGTCTGATTGAGACAACCTATGAACGCACATGAGTTAGGCCTGGGGTCACACCCGCTTGCCAGACCTCATTGTGGTCGTTCAGCCCTTGGCGCATGCATTGTTGACCTTTTGGTCGACTCAAGTCAGTTAGGACTTGGTGCATGTAAGGGCAGTGGATCTGACTAGGTCGGCTGAGTGGATCCCTAGTAATGGACCGTTGTAAGGTAGTAGGGCACATAAGGAAAAATAAAATTGATCTCAATGGGGTTTTTCAAAATTTTATTTTTCATGATTGGATCAAATGATGTATGATGCCATATGTATGTTTATTTAATCTTATGTGGGCTGCCCATGTTTAATGTGTGCTGTGCTGGGGCCTGCGTGCCTGGAATTTTATTGTAAATTAATTCTTATTTTTGTGATCTGCGAATCACAGTTTAATTAATTTATAAAATGTAATTGACCTGCGAGTCAATCTTGTCTAGATAGATTAATTTGTAAATTAGTCAGACAAGAGCACAGAGCACACTTGGCAGAGGCGCATGCAGCAGTGGCTTGACCAGACGGGAGGTCCAGGGTTCGACTCTTGGACAGGCGCATTTTCCCTGGTAGGCGCACCTGAGCTGCAGATGGCGCTTGGGCCCTGGTTTGGGCCAAATGAGCAGCAAAAGACCCATGAAGAAAAGCAAGTGAAGACTTAAGTTAGGTTAAGGTCTTACTTAGGCTTAATGGGCTTTTACCACATAAGATCAGCGTGCTTTCTATTTATTGCTTTTATAATTAGAATTGCATGAGTTTATCTTCTGCTATCACCATAGGAATTGCATGATAGTTAAGAAGATAAAAGACCGTTAAAATCCAACGCTAAAATATCAAGCTCGTAAGCCTTCTGACGCGAAACCTCACTGTTCTGACTATCGTTGGAGCCGTGTTGTACCCACTCAGTGGGCACGTCCATCTATCTTCAGACGGTGCGGGATTACACCTGCGTGTTACAGAGAAGGGATTTATCACTTCTCGTTGCTCAGCATAGCACGTGGTGGTCCAGGGAGTAGGTCGGGTTAGCTTGACCATGTAGGCTACATATGTGGCGCATATGGTAGCACATGGAGGCAGCCATCTGTGGGGTCAGAGACTGTGTTGTACCAACTCAGTTGGCACAGTCTGCTGGATTGCCCAGATGAAGGGGAATCGCACGGGTTGGCGATTGGCTGGAACAGCCTACCAGAGATTAGTGCTTGTACTCTCTGTGCATCTTATCTCGCCTGAGCGGGACGCGGAGACCAAGTATGAAATCTGGATCCCATCTCACTAAAAGAGTTCTACTCTTTTGGGCTGTTTTGCTGGATTTTTCAGCCAGATAAAATAGTGAGAAAAAGAATCATTCTTAAGTCCTGATTGATTCTTAACATTGATACTGACCTTGCTGTTCTTGCATTGTTGTAGATACCTGCAGCAACGAACACCATGAGCTTCAATGTGCGATCCCTACTGGAAAGGGAGAAGTTTGCTGGGCCGAACTTCTCAGACTGGTACGGACACCTTAAGATTGTTCTTAAGGCAGAGAGGAAACTGTATGTCCTCGAGACGGCTATACCGCCTCAGCCCGCTCCGAACGCCGCAAGGGCGGTTCGGGAAGCTTATGAAAAGCACGTCAATGATAGCATTGATGTCGCTTGCCTGATGCTAGCGTCTATGACGCCACCGCTGCAGCGTCAGCATGAGGATATGTCGGCTATAGAGATTATAGCGAACCTCAAGATGCTGTATGCTGCACAGGCGAGGACAGAACGCTATAATCTGACAAAGCTGTTCTTCCAGAGCAAACTGGCTGAAGGGAGCCCAGTGGGAGCTCACGTGCTCAAGATGATTGGGCACAAGGAGGCTCTAGAGAAACTGGGGCATACCATCAATCAGGAGCTTGCTGTAGACATTATTCTGCAGTCTCTCCCGCCCTCTTTCGATGCGTTCATCATTAACTTTAATATGAACAAAATCGACTGTACTCCGGCAGAGCTGCTGAATATGCTCTTGACTACTGAGGAGACTCTGAAGGGAAAGCCTTCGACCTCTGTCTTAATGGTTCCTTCTAGGAACAAGAAGAAGGGGAAGAAGGGCAAGGCCCCTGTCAAGAGTTACAGCAAGGCTCTAAAGCAAAAAGTTAAGCGGTCAAAGGAATACAGATGTTTCCACTGTGGCCAGCTGGGTCACTGGAAAAAGGACTGTAAAGCGCTCCAAGGAGATAAGAGGGGAAGCTTTGCTTCTGGCTCAGGTATTTATGTGACGGAAGTCATGATATCCTCTTCTTCTATTTCATGGGTGTTGGACACTGCATGTGGAGTTCACATTTGTTCAAATGTACAGGAACTCAAGAGAAGAAGACAGGTGGGACAGCATGAGGTGGACCTACGAGTTAGAAACGGGGCACGGGTTGCTGCTGTTGCTGTAGGAGACTATTTCATCTCATTACCATCTGGACTTGTATTAGAACTAAACAGTTGTTACTTTGTTCCCAGCATTACTAAAAATATTATCTCCATTCCTGCTCTTGTCAGGAAGGGATTTTCCTTTGAATGCAATACTTCAAAGTGTGTTCTTTCTTTAGATAATATTGTTTATGCTACTGGTTCAATTAACAATGGGTTATTCATGTTGGACATGGAATGTTCTATACAAAATATTGATATTAAGAAAGCCAAGTATGCTGATGACAGCACCTTGTTATGGCATAGTCGTTTAGGCCATATTAACGAGAAACGCATTAAGCGGTTGCACGATAATGGACTGCTGGGATCATTCTCCTTTGAGGGGATTGATACATGCAAAGCTTATTTAATGGGTAAAATGACGAAGTCACCTTTTCCTCATAAAGGTCAAAGGGCTTCAGGTTTACTTGACCTTATACACAGTGATGTGTGTGGGCCATTTAGTAAACATGCCAGAGGTGGCTATCTTTACTTCATTACCTTTACTGATGATTTCAGTAGGTATGGTTATGTCTATCTGATGAGACATAAAAGTGAATCTTTTGACAAGTTCAAAGACTTCAAGAATAAAGTACAGAATCAGCTAGGCCGAAATATCAAGGCACTTCGTTCTGATCGAGGTGGTGAATACCTAAGTCGAGAGTTTATAGACTATCTAAAGGAGTGTGGGATTATCTCACAGCTCACTCCGCCAGGAACACCGCAATGGAATGGTGTGTCCGAGAGGAGAAATAGAACGTTACTTGATATGGTTCGTTCTATGATGAGTCAGGCTACTCTTCCATATTCCTTTTGGGGATTTGCACTGGAGACAGCTGCAAAGGTACTAAACCGAGTGCCATCCAAGGCAGTTTCTAAGACGCCATATGAGTTATGGTATGGGAAACAGCCGAGCTTGACATTTATCAGGATCTGGGGCTGCGAGGCTTATGTCAAAAAGCTCGCCTCTGGGAAACTAGAGAGCAGATCTGAAAAATGTATCTTTGTCGGTTACCCTAAGGAAACTAAGGGTTATTATTTCTACGATCCCAAAGAGAACAAGGTATTTGTTGCTCGAACGGCCATATTTCTTGAGAAGGAGTTTCTTCTGCAAGAGGCCAGTGGGAGAGAAATAAAGCTGGATGAGAATCCAGAGGAAGGACAAAGTGCTCAAGCACAGTTGGATGAGCCTGAGCCGGTGGATCAGGTTATTGAACAACCTGAGGCTCAGACATCACGGGAACCGTGAAGATCGGGAAGGATCCGTCGACAGCCTGAGCGCTATGACGGAGTCTACATCATTGATAATGATGAACCCCTTACTTATGCGGATGCGGTCAGTGGACCGGATTCAGCGAGATGGCTTGAAGCTATGCGCGCCGAGATGGACTCCATGTCAGATAACCAAGTCTGGGATTTGGTTGATCCGCCTCCGGGAGTTATCCCTATAGGCTGTAAATGGATCTTTAAGAAGAAGTTTGACATGGATGGTAACGTGGTTACCTATAAAGGCAGGCTAGTTGCGAAAGGTTTCAAACAAATCTACGGGATAGATTATGATGAAACTTTCTCACCTGTAGCCATGTTTAAGTCTATTCGGATTCTTTTCGCGATAGCAGCATATTACGATTATGAGATTTGGCAAATGGATGTGAAGACAGCTTTCCTTAATGGAAATCTGGAAGAGGATGTGTATATGACACAACCTGAAGGTTTCACTAATCCATCAGATCGTCATAAGATATGCAAATTAAAGAAGTCTATTTATGGACTTAAACAAGCATCGAGAAGCTGGAATATTCGTTTTGATGAATCAGTCAGTGAATTTGGTTTCATCAAGAACGAGGATGACCCGTGTGTATATAAGAGGTTTAGTGGGAGCATGATTACTTTCCTAGTCCTCTACGTCGATGACATCTTGATCATTGGAAATGACATTCCTAAAATGCATGTGGTTAAGGCATGGTTAAGGAAATGTTTCCAGATGAAAGATTTAGGAGAAGCAGCCTATGTATTAGGTGTGAAGATCTACAGGGATAGATCTAAGAGGCTTCTCGGGCTGTGCCAGAGTACTTACATCGATAAAGTCCTGGAAAGATTTCATTTAGAGAATTCTAAAAGAGGATATCTTCCAGTCAGACATGGTCTGAATCTTTCAAAGAGTCAGTGTCCACAAACACAGACTGAGAAAGATGAAATGGACAATACGCCTTATGCTTCGGCTATTGGATCCATTATGTATGCGATGTTGTGTACTCGCCCAGACGTCGCTTACGGGTTAAGCGTGACCAGTCGGTTCCAAAGTAATCCAGGTATGGCGCACTGGGTTGCGGTCAAGAACATTTTAAAATATCTGCGGAGGAAGAACTCAGTATTGAAGGATATACTGACGCTTCATTCCAGTCTGACCAGGATGATTTCCGATCGCAATCAGGCTATGTTTTTAGCTTGAATGGAGGAGCAGTGGTGTGGAAGAGTTTCAAACAGTCAACTGTTGCTGATTCCACAACTGAAGCCGAGTATGTTGCAGCCTCGGAAGCATCCAAGGAGGCAGTATGGATTCGTAAGTTCGTGAGAGAACTTGGTGTTGTTCCTTCGAGTGCAGATCCTTTGGTTATCTTTTGTGATAACACTGGAGCAATCGCACAAGCAAAGGAACCACGGTCGCACCAGAAGTCCAAGCACATACAGAGACGGTTTCATTTGATCAGGGAGATCATTGATCGTGGCGAGATCAAAGTCTGCAAGGTTCATACAGATGACAATCTGGCAGACCCGCTTACTAAGCCTCTAGCGCAGCAGAAGCATGAGAAGCACTGTAATAATATGGGTTTGAGATTTCTCAACCATTAGATTAAGTGCAAGTGGGAGATTGTTAGGGTATGCCCTTAAGGCTAATGTTTGAGGCCTTGGGATTGTATCAGTATCATGTAATAAACTCTTATGTTTATAAAGGCATGGTTGTTATTCAGTTTGTTACATTATCTGCTGCAATAAGTGTACTTCTGAATAATGTCTCAAAGCTGTTCAGCTGGGCTGACATGCTGTGAAGTCCTTAGTCGAGATATCTTGGTGAACATGAGACAGCCTTGATATGATTGAGACTAATATGTGCTCTAATCTTATAGGATGCTTCGAGCATGGAATAAGATGTAGACTCATGGGTACATTGGATGTACTGGACAGACCCTACTAGGATATTCAATTGCTTGTCACAATGTGAATAATCCTTGAATGTAACAAGTGGCACATTTCCTCTGACTTGAGATCACTTGTGTTTCTAAATGATGATTGTCATTGTTTTGAGGTAGTTCAATATCATTTGAAACATAATGGTTATAGACTATCTTGGATGGTGAGCTTGAGTCAGGTTAGGGCATTAGTGATAGACAAAGGATTGCCGTCTCTATAATTGGAGTGTGGTGTTCTAAAGGGGCCCCCTGGATGAGATGATTGAGAAAGTGTATGGCCATACCCAGGTGACTGTGTTCATCTGTTCTAATCATGCTCATCATATTGGAGCTACAAGCTTGACACGCTTGTCCAATAAGAACATCCAGTGGCAAAGGAAATATGCATGCCTTGTGAATTGGATTCACACTTGTGTTGTAGTTTGGGTGTAGTCTTGGAAGACTCTTTCCTTTATATCGGGAGACAGTGATGTGTTGCTAGATACCCCTCACTGATCGTGATAATGTAAGTTGTCGTTACCGACATTTAGAGGAAACCCTTAGGGTCGCACAATTTGATGATATGGCTTACTTAAGTCAGATCGTGTGGACTGAATTGTTTGAGTTCAGTTTAAAGGGATTTACTCTCTGAATAAAAGTGAGATCTGGTCTAATCATGTTTGATTGATTAGGGCTTGAGATCGGTAAGCTTCAATCGAGAGAATAGATGCTAGATCGGTCAGATCAAGAGCATTAAGAGATCAACGGTCAGATCTTAGGCCTCAGTGGTTTATTATGATCTGGACTAATTGCTTGGTTTATTTGGTTGTTGAACCAAATCGATTTGAACCAGCTCATTGGATGAGCGCATGGTTCAGCTGGTGAGGCATTTGCGATTGGGGTAATGCATGGTCGCATGAACGTTTGGACTTTGCTATTTTTAGATAGCATGTTCTCAAACGTGTCCATGATCTCACGTCGCCTCTCTCTCGCCTCTTCACGCCTTTGTCGCCTCCTTGGTTTTCTTTGGAGAAGCATTCTCGTGTGAAAAAGCTAAGACGACAAGAGGAGAAAGTTTCGCCAAGCAAGGAGATCATCTTCCCTCCCATTCGATCAAGACCTCTTTTGTTCTCTTGCTTCCAAGGCGACATCCTTCATATGGCTTCGGTATGAATTCCTTTGCTGTTGTTAAAGTTGATCATAATACATGCTATCCGATCATGGGAAACCCTAGATTCCGCCCATGCAAGTTTTGTTTAGCGCATGTTTTAGGGTTTCGCCCCTTGTAGGGGACCTTCACTTAATGTCTGCAAAGATCAAGTTGTGATCTTACCATTGCCATTGGTCGGAAGGCGACTTGGAAGAAAGAGGGCGATGCGGCTCTTCTCCAAAGTGGACGCACACAAGATGGCGATGGCTTCCTCCCTTGGTGTGAACCTTGTGCTAGCAAGGCTCTTCAAGGTGTCCTTGATGCGTGAAGGAGATGAGATGATTTCTTTCCTTGGCTGGCCGAATCCCTCCTTCAACACTCGTGGAGGCGAGTCACACGAGAGGAAGAGCAAGAGAGAGGCGAGAGTCTTCGAACGTGGAGGCGTCTTCAATTTGGAAAACCGATTTCCAAATATAGTAAGCGCTCATGCGTTCAAGCATTCACTCCAAGTGAACCGTTCGCAACTCCTTCTCCCTTTGAACCATGCGCTCATATGATGAACCGGTTCAATTGAATTTGGTTCAAAGACCAAATCAAACCAAGCCTTGGTCTAGACCTTATTAAACCGAAAGGCTCAAGATCTAACCACACATCTCTTGATGCTCTTGATCTCATCGATCTAGCATCAATTCTCTCGATCGAAGCTTACCGATCTCAAGCCCCAATCAATCAAACATGATCAGACCAGATCTCACTTCCAATCAGAGTTTAAATTCCTTTAAACTGAACCAAAACAATTCAGTCCACACGATCTGGCATAAGTAAGCCATATCATCAAATTGTGCGACCCTAAGGGTTTCCTTTAATGTCGGTAACGATAACTTACGTTATCAGGAACAGAGAGGGGTATCTAGCAACACATCACTGTCTCCCGATATAAAGGAAAGAGTCTTCCAAGACTACTCCCAAACTATAGCACAAGTGTGAACCCAAGTCACTTGACATATGTGTTTCCTTTGCCACTGGATGTTCTCGTTGGACAAGCGTGTCAAGCCTGTAACTCCAACATGATGAGAGTGGTTAGATCAGATGAACATAGTCATCTGGGTATGGCCATACACTTTCTCAACCATCTCATACAGGGGGCCCCTTTAGAACATCACACTCCAACTAGGAGAGGCAATCCTATATCTATCACTAATGCCCTAACATGACTCATGCCCATTATCCAAGATAATCTATAACCATTATATTTCAAATGATATTGAACTACCTCAAGACAATGCCAATCATCATTTAGAAGCACAAGTGATCTCAAGTCAGAGGAAATATGCCACTTGTTTGCATATAAGGATTATTCACATTGCGACAAACAATCGAACATCCTTAGTAGGGTCTGTCCAGTACATCCAATGCACCTATGAGTCTACATCTTATTCCATGCTCGAAGCATCCTATAAGATTAGAACACATATTAGTCTCAATCATATCAAGGCTGTCTCATGTTCACCAAGATATCTCGACTAAGGACTATACTGCATGTCAGCCAAGCTGAACACCATTGAGACATTATTCAGAAGTATACATGTAGCAGCAGATAATGCAACAACCTGAATAACAACCATTGCCTTTATAAACATAGTTTATACATGATACTGATAATAACCCAAGGCCTCAAACATTAGCCTTAAGGGCATACTCCAACAATCTCCCACTTGCACTTAATTTAATGGTTGAGAAATCTCAAACCCATATTATTACAGTGCTTCTCATGCTTCTGCTGCGCCAGAGGCTTTGTAAGCGGGTTAGCTAGATTGTCATCTGTATGAACCTTGCAGATCTTGATCTCTCCTCGATCTATGATCTCACGGATCAAATGAAACCTTCTCTGTATGTGCTTGGACTTCTGGTGCGACCGTGGTTCCTTTGCTTGTGCTATTGCTCCAGTGTTATCACATAAGATAACCAAAGGATCTGCACTCGAAGGAACAACACCAAGTTCTTGAACGAACTTACGAATCCACACTGCCTCCTTTGATGCTTCTGAGGCTGCAACATACTCGGCTTCTGTTGTGGAATCAGCAACAATTGATTGTTTGAAACTTTTCCACACCACTGCTCCTCCATTCAAGCTAAAAACATAGCCTGATTGCGATCGGAAATCATCCTGGTCAGATTGAAATGAAGCGTCAGTATATCCTTCAATACTGAGTTCTTCCTGACCTCCATATATCAAGAACATATCTTTGGTCCTCCGAAGTGAAAGTGGGGGGGGGGGTGAAACCCTAAACGCATGCACTTCTAAAATTTTGCATGGGCGGAAACTTTAGGTTTCATGTGGATCGCATGTGGCATGAATATATGATCAACTTAAAACTTGCAAAGATCAATTTGTGATCTTACCGTTGCCATTGTTTGGATGGAGACTTGGAAGCAAGAGGGCGATGCGGCTCTCCTCCAAAGTGGACGCACACAAGATGGCGATGGCTTCCTCCTTGGCGTTAACCTTGTGCTAGCAAAGCTCTCCAAGGTGTCCTAGCCGTATGAAGGAGATCAGATGTTTTCTTGGCTGGCCGAATACCTTCTTTCACCCTCGTGGAGACGAGACACACGAGAGAGCTTAAGGCGAGAGAGGCGTTGAGGCGTTTTCAATTCGTGGGGAAGTGTCATGGCTTCCAAAAATAGTAAGTCATGACTTCATACGTTCACGCTTAGTGAACCAATCAAAACGCCCCCTTTAATTGTACAATGCGTTCACATAAGTGAACCGGTTCAATTGACTTTGGTTCAAAGACCAAATCAAACCAAGACATGGTCTAGATCTCATTAAACCAAAAAGGCTCAAGATCTAACCACACATCTCTTGATGCTCTTGATCTCATCGATCAAGCATCAATTCTCTCGATCGAAGCTTACCGATCTCAAGCCCTAATCAATCAAACATGATCAGACCAGATCTCACTTACAATCAGAGTTTAAACTCCTTTAAACTGAACCAAAACAATTTAGTCCACACGATCTGACATAAGTAAGCCATATCATCAAATTGTGCGACCCTAAGGGTTTCCTTTAAATGTCGGTAACGATAACTTACGTTATCACGATCAGAGAGGGGTATCTAGCAACACATCACTGTCTCCCGATATAAAGGAAAGAGTCTTCCAAGACTACTCCCAAACCATAGCACAAGTGTGAACCCAAGTCACTTGACATATGTGTTTCCTTTGCCACTGGATGTTCTCGTTGGACAAGCGTGTCAAGCCTGTAACTCCAACATGATGAGAGTGGTTAGATCAGATGAACATAGTCATCTGGGTATGGCCATACACTTTCTCAACCATCTCATACAGGGGGCCCCTTTAGAACATCACACTCCAAACAAGGAGAAGGCAATCCTATATCTATCACTAGTGCCCTAACATGACTCATGCCCATTATCCAAGATAGTCTATAACCATTATATTTCAAATGATATTGAACTACCTCAAGACAATGCCAATCATCATTTAGAAACACAAGTGATCTCAAGTCAGAGGAAATATGCCACTTGTTTGCATATAAGGATTATTCACATTGCGACAAACAATCGAACATCCTTAGTAGGGTCTGTCCACACTGCCTCCTTTGATGCTTCTGAGGCTGCAACATACTCGGCTTCTGTTGTGGAATCAGCAACAATTGATTGTTTGAAACTTTTCCACACCACTGCTCCTCCATTCAAGCTAAAAACATAGCCTGATTGCGATCGGAAATCATCCTGGTCAGATTGGAACGAAGCGTCAGTATATCCTTCAATACTGAGTTCTTCCTGACCTCCATAAATCAAGAACATATCTTTGGTCCTCCGAAGATATTTTAAAATGTTCTTGACCGCAATCCAGTGTGCCTTACCTGGATTACTTTGGAATCGACTGGTCACGCTTAACCCGTAAGCGACGTCTGGGCGAGTACACAACATCGCATACATGATGGATCCAATAGCCGAAGCATAAGGCGTATTGTCCATTTCATCTTTCTCAGACTGTGTTTGAGGACACTAGCTCTTAGAAAGATTCAGACCATGTCTGACTGGAAGATATCCTCTTTTAGAATTTTCTAAATGGAATCTCTCCAGGACTTTATCGATGTAAGTACTTTGGCACAACCCGAGAAGCCTCTTAGATCTATCTCTGTAGATCTTCACACCTAATACATAGGCTGCTTCTCCTAAATCTTTCATCTGGAAACATTTTCTTAACCATGCTTTGACCGCATGCAGTTCAGGAATATCGTTTCCAATGATCAAGATATCATCGACGTAGAGGACTAGGAAAGTAATCACGCTCCCACTAAACCTCTTATATACACACGGGTCATCTTCATTTTTGATGAAACCAAATTCACAAACTGATTCATCAAAACGAATATTCCAGCTTCTAGATGCTTGTTTTAGTCCATAAATGGACTTCTTTAATTTGCATATTTTATGACGATCTGATGGATTGATGAAACCTTCAGGTTGTGTCATATACACATCCTCTTCTAGTTTTCTGTTAAGGAAAGCGGTTTTCACATCCATTTGCCAGATCTCATAATCATAATATGCAGCTATCGCGAGAATAATCCAAATAGACTTGAACATGGCTACAGGAGAGAAAGTTTCATCATAATCTATTCCGTAGATTTGTTTGAAACCTTTCGCAACTAGCCTGCCTTTATAGGTAACCACGTTACCATCCATGTTAATCTTCTTTTTGAAGATCCATTTACAGCCTATAGGGATTACTCCCTGAGGCGGATCAACCAAATCCCAGACTTGGTTATCTGACATGGAGTCCATCTCGGCTCGCATAGCTCTAAGCCATCTCGCTGATTCCGGTCCACTGACCGCATCCGCATAAGTGAGGGGTTCATCATTAATGATGTAGACTCCGTCATAGCGCTCAGGCTGTCGACGGATCCTTCCCGATCTTCGCGGTTCCCGTGATATCTGAGCCTCAGGTTGTTCAGTAACCTGTTTTATTGGCTCAGGCACATCCAACTGAGTTTGACTACTTTGTCCTTCTTCTGGATTCTCATCCAGCTTTATTTCTCTCCCACTGGCCTCTTGCAGAAGAAATTCCTTCTCAAGAAAAATAGCCGTTCGAGCAACAAATATTTTGTTCTCCTTGGGATCAAAGAAATAATAACCCTTAGTTTCCTTAGGGTAACCGACAAAGATACATTTATCAGATCTGCTCTCCAGTTTCCCAGAGGCGAGCTTTTTGACATAAGCCTCGCAACCCCAGATTTTAATAAATGTCAAGCTCGGCTGTTTCCCATACCATAACTCATATGGAGTCTTAGAAACGGCCTTGGATGGCACTCGGTTTAGTACCTTTGCAGCTGTTTCCAGTGCAAATCCCCAAAAGGAGTAAGGTAGAGTAGCCTGACTCATCATTGAACGAACCATATCCAATAAGGTTCTATTTCTCCTCTCGGACACACCATTCCATTGCGGTGTTCCTGGCGGAGTGAGCTGTGAGATAATCCCACACTCCTTCAGATAGTCAGTAAACTCTCGACTCAAGTATTCTCCACCTCGATCTGAACGAAGTGCCTTGATATTTCGGCCTAACTGATTCTGTACTTCATTTTTGAACTCTTTGAACTTGTCAAAAGATTCACTCTTATGTCTCATAAGATAGACATAACCGTATCTACTGAAATCATCAGTAAAAGTAATGAAGTATAAATAGCCACCTCTGGCATGTTTACTAAACGGCCCACACACATCACTGTGAATGAGGTCAAGTAAACCTGAAGCCCTTTGACCTTTATTAGAAAAAGGAGACTTCATCATTTTACCCATTAAACAAGCTTTGCATGTATCAAGCTCCTCATAGGAGAATGATCCCAGCAGTCCATGGTCATGCAACCGCTTAATGCGCTTCTTGTTAATATGGCCTAAACGACTATGCCATAGCAAGGTGCTGTCATCAGCATACTTGGCTTTCTTATTATCAATTTGTTGTATAGAACATTCCATGTCCAACATGAATAACCCATTGTTAATCGACCCAGTAGCATAAACAATATTATCAAATGAAACACAACACTTTAAAGTTTTGCATTCAAAGGAAAACCCTTTCCTGACAAGAGCAGGAATAGAGATAATATTCTTAGTTATGCTCGGTACAAAATAACAATTGTCCAGTTCTAATACAAGACCAGATGGTAAAAAGATGTTATATTGTCCTACAGCAACAGCAGCAACCCGTGCCCCGTTTCTAACTCGTAGGTCCACCTCATGCTGTCCCACCTGTCTTCTTCTCTTGAGTTCCTATACATTTGAACAAATGTGAACTCCACATGTAGTGTCCAACACCCATGAAATAGAAGAAGATACCATGACTTCAGTCACAAAAATACCTGAGCCAGAAGTGAAAGCCTTGCTTCCCTTCTTGTCTCCTTGGAGCGCTTTACAGTCCTTCTTCCAGTGACCCAGCTGGCCACAATGGAAGCATCTGTTGTCCTTCGACCGCTTCACCTTTTGTTTCAGAGCCTTGTTATAGCTCTTGATAGGGGCTTTGCCCTTCTTCCCCTTCTTCTTGTTCCTTGAAGGAACCATCAAGACAGAGGATGAAGGCTTTCCCTTCTCAAGAGTCTGCTCTGTAGTACAGAGCATGTTCAGTAACTCTGCCGGTGTACAGTCGATCTTGTTCATATTAAAATTAATGATGAACGGATCGAAAGAGGCCGGGAGAGACTGCAAGATGATGTCTACAACAAGCTCCTGATTGACGGTGTGTCCCAGTTTTTCTAGAGCCTCTTTGTACCCAATCATCTTGAGTACGTGAGCTCCCACTGGACTTCCTTCAGTCAGTTTGCTCTGAAAGAAAAGTTTTGTCAAGTTATAGCGTTCTGTCCTTGCCTGTGCAGCATACAACATCTTGAGATTTGCTATAATTTTAATAGCAGATAAATCCTCATGCTGACGCTGTAGCTCTGGCGTCATAGACGCAAGCATAAGGCAAGCGACATCAATGCTATCATTGACATGCTTCTCATAAGCATCCCGAACCGCCCTTGCGGCGTTCGCAGCGGGTTGAGGCGGTATTGCTGTCTCAAGGACATACAGCTTCCTCTCAGCCTTAAGAACAATCTTAAGGTGTCTGTACCAGTCTGAGAAGTTTGGCCCAGCAAACTTCTCCCTTTCCAGTAAGGATCGCACATTGAACCCTGTGGTGTTCGTTGCTGCAGGAATCTACAACAAAGCAAGAACAACAAGGTCAGTATCCATGTTAGAATCAATCCAGGACTTAAGAATGATTCCTTTCTCACTATTTTATCTGACTGAAAAATCCAATAAAACAGTCCGAAAGAGTAAAACTCTTTTAGTGAGATGGGATCCAGATTTCATACTTGGTCTCCGCGTCCCGCTCAGGCGAGATAAGATGCACAGAGAGTTCAAGCACTAATCACTGGTAGGCTATCCATGCCAATCGCCAACCCGTGCGATTCCCCTTCATCTAGGCAATCCAGAAGACTGTGCCAACTGAGTTGGTACAACACAGTTTCTGATTCCATAGATGGCTGCCTCCATATAGCTAACATATGCTCAATATGTAGCCTACATGGTCAAGCTGACCCGACCTACTCCCTGGACCACCACGTGCTATGCTGAGCAACGAGAAGCGATAAATCCCTTCTCTGTAACACGTAGGTGTAATCACACACCGTCTGAAGATAGCTGGGCGTGCCCACTGAGTGGGTACAACACGGCCCCAACGATAGTCAGAACAGTGAGGTTTCGCGTCAGAAGGCTTTCGTGCTTGATATTTAACGTTAGATTTTAACGGTCCTTTTATCTTCTTACTACCATGCATATCCTATGGTGATAGCAGAAGATTAACTCATGCAGGTGCTAATATTACTTAAACAGTAAATAGAAAGCACAATGATCTTATGTGGTAAACGCCCATTAAGCCTAAGTAAAACCCTAGTTTTACACAAGTCTTCACTTGAGCTCTTCATGGGTCTTTTGCACTTCATCTGGCCCAGCCCGGGCCCAAGCGCCCTCTGCAGCTCAGATGCGCCCACCAGGTAGCATGCGCCGTACTAGAGTCGAACTCTAGGCCTCCCACTGGTGAAGCTACTTGCTGCATGCGCCTCTGCCATGTATGCTCTGTGCTCATGTCTGATTAATTTACATTTAATCTATCTAGACATGATTTGACTCGCAGGTCAATTACACATTAACATAAATTGAAATGTGATTCGCAGATCACAAAAATAATTTACAATTAATTAATCCAGGCACGCAGGCCCCAGCACAGCATACAAATAGGGCAGCCCACATAAGATGAAATAGACATGCAATCAGGTTAAACAAACAACATGTGATCCAAACAGGAAAGTAAAATTTTTGAAAAACCCCATGGTATCAATTTTATTTCCTTATGTGCCCTACTACCTTACAACGGTCCATTAATAGGGATCCACTCATCAGACCAAGTCAGACCCACTGCCCTTGCATGCACCAAGTCATAACTGACTTGCGTCGACCTCATGGTCAACAATGCATGCCTTAAGGGCTGAACGTCCCACATGATTTCTGGCAAGCGGGTGTGACCCCGGGCCTTAATCATGATCGTTCACTGGTTGCCTCAATCAGACATCGCTACACGCCCTTCTGCAGTCGACCTATAGCCACCTCATGCTTGCGCATAGGTGCTATCTAGTCGACCCATCTAGGCTGTCAGATGGTCTGATCAGGCTGTTGGGTCCAGACTAGACTGACGACTTCAACCCTAGTAACCCGTCTAAGTATTTCATGTAGGCGTTTATAGATCTTAGTGGATGGCGCGCAAGATGTTAAGTTTTTGGTAAAAACAACTTTCAACATGCGCCAACATACATCATGCGCAACAATAAGTAAAACCCAAAATACATCTAAAGTCTAGCATGTATTTTTGCATGATGATTTGGCTTAGATCTACTTATAAACCAAGCATGGATCACACAAAGAAGCAATCATATAGATCATACCAGAACACAGCTCTGATACCAATTGAAAAGGGGGGTGAAACCCTAAACGCATGCACTTCTAAAATTTTGCATGGGCGGAAATAAGGATTTCATGAAGATCGCATGTGGCATGAACATATGATCAACTTAATGTCTGCAAAGATCAAGTTGTGATCTTACCATTGCCATTGGTCGGAAGGCGACTTGGAAGCAAGAGGGCGATGCGGCTCTCCTCCAAAGTGGACGCACACAAGATGGCGATGGCTTCCTCCCTTGGCGTGAACCTTGTGCTAGCAAGGCTCTTCAAGGTGTCCTTGATGCGTGAAGGAGATGAGATGATTTCTTTCCTTGGCTGGCCGAATCCCTCCTTCAACACTCGTGGAGGGGAGTCACACGAGAGGAAGAGCAAGAGAGAGGCGAGAGTCTTCGAACGTGGAGGCGTCTTCAATTTGGAAAACCGATTTCCAAATATAGTAAGCGCTCATGCGTTCAAGCGTTCACTCCAAGTGAACCGTTCGCAACTCCTTATCCCTTTGAACCATGCGCTCATATGATGAACCGGTTCAATTGAATTTGGTTCAAAGACCAAATCAAACCAAGCCTTGGTCTAGACCTTATTAAACCGAAAGGCTCAAGATCTAACCACACATCTCTTGATGCTCTTGATCTCATCGATCTAGCATCAATTCTCTCGATCGGAGCTTACCGATCTCAAGCCCTAATCAATCAAACATGATCAGACCAGATCTCACTTCCAATCAGAGTTTAAATTCCTTTAAACTGAACCAAAACAATTCAGTCCACACGATCTGACATAAGTAAGCCATATCATCAAATTGTGCGACCCTAAGGGTTTCCTTTAATGTCGGTAACGATAACTTACGTTATCACGAACAGAGAGGGGTATCTAGCAACACATCACTGTCTCCCGATATAAAGGAAAGAGTCTTCCAAGACTACTCCCAAACTATAGCACAAGTGTGAACCCAAGTCACTTGACATATGTGTTTCCTTTGCCACTGGATGTTCTCGTTGGACAAGCGTGTCAAGCCTGTAACTCCAACATGATGAGAGTGGTTAGATCAGATGAACATAGTCATCTGGGTATGGCCATACACTTTCTCAACCATCTCATACAGGGGGCCCCTTTAGAACATCACACTCCAACTAGGAGAGGCAATCCTATATCTATCACTAATGCCCTAACATGACTCATGCCCATTATCCAAGATAATCTATAACCATTATATTTCAAATGATATTGAACTACCTCAAGACAATGCCAATCATCATTTAGAAACACAAGTGATCTCAAGTCAGAGGAAATATGCCACTTGTTTGCATATAAGGATTATTCACATTGCGACAAACAATCGAACATCCTTAGTAGGGTCTGTCCAGTACATCCAATGCACCTATGAGTCTACATCTTATTCCATGCTCGAAGCATCCTATAAGATTAGAACACATATTAGTCTCAATCATATCAAGGCTGTCTCATGTTCACCAAGATATCTCGACTAAGGACTATACTGCATGTCAGCCAAGCTGAACACCATTGAGACATTATTCAGAAGTATACATGTAACAGCAGATAATGCAACAACCTGCATAACAACCATTGCCTTTATAAACATAGTTTATACATGATACTGATAATAACCCAAGGCCTCAAACATTAGCCTTAAGGGCATACTCCAACACAAGCCACATGTAGACTTTCAGAGAAGACTCAATCCGTCCATGAAGGAAGTGGTGAAGAAGGAAGTACTAAAATTGCTAGATGCAGGTATTATCTACCCTATTTCAGATAGTAAGTGGGTAAGCCCTGTACACTATGTTCCAAAAAAGGGAGGTGTCACTGTAATGAAAAATAAGGACAATGAATTGATACCTGTTAGAACTGTCACTAGTTGGCGTATGTGTATTGATTATAGAAAATTAAATACTGCCAGAATGCCCTTTGGTTTATGCAATGCACCTGCCACTTTTCAGAGGTGCATGATGGCAATTTTTTCTGAATTTATAGAAGACTTCATGGATGTCTTTATGGATGATTTCTTAGTCTATGGTCTTTCCTTTGATGACTGTTTGGCCAATCTCTGTAGAGTTTTGCAGAGATGCGAAGAGACTAACCTTGTCTTGAACTAGAAAAAGTGTCACTTTATGGTTAGACAGGGGATCGTTTTGGGCCATCTTGTTTCAGAGAGAGGAATTGAAGTGGACAAGGCCAAGATAGAAGTGATTGAGAAGTTGACACTACCCACCACTATCAAGGAGATCAGGAGCTTTTTAGGACATGCAGGGTTTTACAGGAGGTTCATCATGGACTTCTCTAAACTTGCTAAACCTTTAACAGATTTACTTTGTAAAGATGCCAAATTTTGCTTTGATGAGAAATGTCTATTTGCTTTTCAGGAATTAAAGAAGGCCTTGATATCAGCACCAATCATGCAGCCACCTGACTGGGAGTTACCTTTCGAGCTTATGTGTGATGTCAGCGACTTTGCAGTAGGAGCAGTTCTAGGGCAAAGGAAGGACAAGAAGCCTTATGTGATCTCCTATGTCAGTAAAGCTCTAGATGAAACACAGAGAAACTACACCACCACTGAGAAGTAGTTGTTAGCCATAGTTTTTGCATTTGACAAATTCAGATCTTACTTGATAAATTCAAAAATAATAGTATCACCGATCATGCTGCAGTTAAATATTTGATGCAGAAGAAGGACAGTAAGCCAAGGTTGTTGAGATGGATTTTGCTTCTGCAAGAGTTTGACCTACAAATCAAAGATAAGAAAGGCACTGAGAATTTAGTTGCAGACCACCTTTCAAGGATGATGGTTGAAGATACAAAAGGTGACATTAATAATTCCTTTCCTGAGGAACAACTGATGAGAATTGAACAGATTAAGGCCCCTTGGTATGCAGATATTGTAAATTATCTTGTTGCAAAAATATTTCCTATTGATTTGAATTACCAAGGCAAGAAAAGATTTTTAGCAGATGTTAAACACTATTTTTGGGATGAGCCTTATGTGTTCAAAAGATGTGCAGATGGAATATACAGGAGATGTATCCCCGAAGAGGAAATGAAAGACATATTATCACAATGCCATGGATCATCATATGGAGGGCATGCTAGTACTGAGAAGACAATTTTTAAGGTATTACAATCTGGATTTTATTGGCCCACATTGTTTAAGGATGCAAGAAATTTTATAATGTCCTGTGATAATTGTCAAAGGATGGGGAACATAAATAAAAGGGATGAAATGCCATTGTCCACCATACTTGAAGTTGAAATTTTTGATGTTTGGGGTATTGATTTCATGGGACCTTTTCCATCGTCTGGAGGCAATAAGTATATACTCGTGGCAGTAGATTATGTTTCCAAGTGGGTAGAAGCCACTGCTTCTCCTACTAATGATTCTAGGGTTGTGGTGAAATTGTTTAAAAGAGTTATCTTTCCACGCTTTGGAATACCACGAGTGGTGATTAGTGATGGAGGATCCCACATTATTGAACATAGAGTCGCAACACCTTATCATCCCCAAACAAGTGGACAAGTGGAGATATCTAATAGAGAAATTAAAGGATATTGGAAAAGACAGTGTCTAGAACAAGGAAGGACTGGGCTCTTAAGCTTGATGATGCACTTTGGGCATACCGGACTGCTTTCAAGACACCAATAGATATGTCACCATTTCAATTGGTTTATGGCAAGTCATGTCACCTTCCTGTAGAACTCGAGCATAAGGCATTCTGGGCGATTAGAGCATTAAATTTTGACTTGAAGAGTGCAAGTGAAGAGAGGAAACTGCAATTGAGTGAACTTGAAGAGATTAGACTCTCTGCTTATGAAAATGCAAAGATCTACAAGGAGAGAACCAAGAGATGGCATGATTGTCACATACTCAGAAAAGAATTTCAACCAGGTGACTTCGTTCTCTTGTTTAATTATAGATTGAGACTTTTTCCTAGTAAATTGAAGTCTCGATGGTCTGGGCCTTTTCAGGTGAAGAAGACTTACCTGCACGGAGCCGTCGACATATGGAGTGAAGAGAAAGGAGTGTTCAAGGTTAACGGACAAAGATTGAAGCACTACTATCATGGAGAACAAATTGAAGAAGGGGAACATTATCTGCTTGATGAGATACAAACAAATCCAAGTGTGAATGGGTCAAGCTAAGGACCATTAAATTAGCGCTTCTTGGGAGGCAACCCAAGCAAAACTTTTTCCTTTTTCTTTGATTTTGGTTTATTTTTGCTTAGGTTTACTATATTTAGAGTTAACCCTTTTTTTTCTTTTCTGAATTTTTGCAATTTTTTTGAATTTTTTAATTTTGATTACAAAATACGGCAGTACCGTATTTTCTCGACGAACTCTCATGGTACCGTATTTTTGAACATTTTTGAACAGAAAGTTTTTTTCATTTTATGGTAGTACCGTGGTCACTTGCACGGTGCCGTATTTTTGGCCACATTTAAATAGAAAGATTTTTTTTCATTACACGACAGTACTATGGTCGCTTGCACGGTATCGTATTTTTTGCCGTTTTAAAACAGAAGGTTTTTCTGGTTTTACGGCACTGCCATGGATTCTTGCATGGTACCGTAATTTTGAGGAATTTTGGACAGAAATTTTTTTTTAAATTACGGCGGTTCCATATTTTCACACGGTGCCGTATTTTCTGCTTTTACCCATACAGAACCTGTAGCCAAAATACGGCCCTGCTGTATTCATTATACGGTGCCGTAATTCCATCCGACCCCACGTATTCACATGCCGTATTTAGGGTTCGGCGGACTGTTCTTAGGGTTTCTTCTCCCGATTTCGCGCCGACTTTCTATTTTTCCTCAAGCATTCGCTTTCCAAACATTCGTGCGATCTTTCCCCTCAACTTTCATCCGATTCCAAGCAAAAATTGTGACCATTTCGAGCTCGATCACGATTATTTCTGAGTCGCTGCACTGTTTTCGGCTGAGATTTCGCTTCCTCCAACTCCTCTCATCTAGGTGTAGATTTGCTTGCTTCCAAGTTCAGAAACCACCGTGGTATAAAGGAGATCACACCCCGTGAAGATTTGGAGCTTGATCCCAACCTGAAACCTAGATTTGAAGCTTCGAACGTCACCTTGCTTTCCAGCCGCACGCCCCTGGTAATGAGAACTCTTCTCAGATTTCTTCCATTTGACACTTATTTCATTTGCGTTATATTATGGCACCTACCAAAAAGTTGGAATCAAAGAAGAAAGGAAAGGCCCTCACTAAACCTCCAATGCCACCACCGAATCCATTCGGTATCATGTTTTGAGATGAGGAACAAGAGCAAAGATACAACATACTACTTGCTCGACGCATTGTAAAAACAAAATACACCGATGTTAGAGCTTTAGAGCTTCTTGGACTGAAAGATGATGTATTTTGGATGTATGACAAGGTAGGATTGAGAGAATTTTTTAAAATGACACCTGAAATGTACTTACATGTTGTTCTAGAAGTTCTTAGTAGCCTGGAAATAAGTTGGGAGGAATACATGGATCACACAGCTGAAGGAGAGATCAGATTTAGGATGATGAATGAAGAGAGGAGACTCTCTTTCAAGGAAATTCGACGTATATTCCACTTCCCGCGAAAGGGACGTACTGAACCACCCATTGGATTCATTGAGCACATTTTTTGGAACCAAATATCATCAGACATTAAATTCTCAGCATCAACAGCAAGAGCCTCAAGAATATCGAACCCCTGTATCAGATATGCCCACTGCGTTCTCGCGCACAACATACTCGGGTGAGGGGACTGCGATGGTATTGTCACTCACGCTGAGTTATTCCTGCTTTGGAGTATGCTACATGGTTACACAGTGGACATAGCCTTCTTTTTCATGAGACATCTGAATAAAGTATCAAAGGCTAAGAAGGGAGCTATAGTGATAGGAGGTTTTCTTACTCCTATAGCACTACATCTAGGGATTGCACCCTATGGGATCGAGGTTGCTAGAGGAAATTCGAGGATAGATATTGAGTCATGCATTGCAATGAAACTGATTCAACGAGATGGAGATATATATTGTTTGATCCTACAACCTGGGCTTCCCATGTTGCCATTACCTAACCCCGAACGAACCTCAGTACAGAATCTTGAGAATTGGAAGCTATCGCCGAGCTGTATATCTTATGCTACACCTGCACCTGAGACATCATTGCCACCACCACCTCCTACTTTGGGTAATGACCAGTTTGATATGGGTATTGACTCCTCACCGCCTAGAGTCACCGAGCCACCACCCTAGGGAGCCGCCGGATCATCCTCACATCACACAACCCCAGATCAGAGAGGTTGGTAGAGTTACCGAGACCTAGGGTTTCAGACTATCACTGCACAGTTGTACAGGCAGGAGCAGCGTATGGAGAGGGTGATGGGAGGCATAGGAGGAATACATGAGCAGATAAGTCACATTCATATGGATATCGAGGCGTTGGGAAACTATATGGAAGACATGGGGAATTTTCTCTACGATCGTTTTGGCTACAAAGACCCCAGGAGAGGTAGTATCTACGGCAATGCAGGTGAGGGAACTTCCCATGACCCCATGGATACGGCCCAGGCTAATGAAGACGAGGAAGAAACGCATTCAGACTAGAAAGATCTTGTGAGTATTTCATACTAATTCTCATACTTATTTGGTTTACTGATTTATGTTGATCTTACCCTCGTGTAGGGAAGGATGACTTTGCAAACTTCTTGCCTCCTACTACTACGGATTCTCACTACTTGATTGCTATTGCTTTGAGACTTCGATTTGGTTGTACCGACATATTTAGAGGATTTGCTATACTTTCTATTCGATATGGTTGTATTTGATATGTGATGTTTGATATTCTAGATTTATGCCATGGGTTTGGTATACCCTGAGATTCATTGATTGATTGAAACACCTGTGTGGTTTGTTTATTCATGGAAATACTGCCGATATCATGCCAAAATTTTTCTTGATGGTTTACATATTAAAAATTGAGATTAGGATTAAACCTATTGTGATGAATTTATTTCCCTAATACATATCTACCTCTTGAAAATTTTTCGTTGACCAATGGATGGAGTTTTGGATGAACATATTATCAGAAGAATTTGATGTTAGAGGGAAGTTACTTCTTTGAATAAAATCAGCATATGAGTGTAATTTTTGAATTGATATTGATAGATTAATTTAGTTGATATTTATGATATTCACTATTTGTTGGGAAGAAAGATTCCTTGATCCATAAAAATAGTGAGAGACTCCCCTACTTGGCGCTATGTAAAATTGATAGTGGTACCTAAGACATGGGTTGAAGTCTATTTTTAAAAGATAATGAGAAAGAAAAAGAATAAGACTCCTCTACTTGGTACTGTGCAAAATTGACAATGGTACCAAAGAAAAGAGTTGAAGTCTAAAATAAAAAGTATGTATCTATGTGGGTATATGCTATCTATTCAAAAAATAAAAAATAAAAAAAAAATAAAAAGGAGAAAAGAGAGAGGCAAGAAAAGAGAAATTCTGTGAGGAAAAAGATCTAGGAGACTCTACTCCTGTAAACAAAAGTTGATGGTTATGAATTGAAACTGGATGAAATCTTGAGATTGATATTCTGCTTATTATACAAATTGTGAAGTTTTATTTGATTAAGTAATGAAACTCAAAGTTCAAAAATCGAAGGGTGATATGCTTATTTGAAACTCCATGAACAGTGGATGAAAGTTTTCGTAGTTGATTGTGTTTTAGAAATTTATTCGTCATGAGAAAGTTTTATCCTTTGATCAATTTCTTGATTTTTGCTTGAGGACAAGCAAGGTTTGAGCCTTATGTGTTTGATGACTCTAAATTTCATAGTGTTTTTCATACTTATTTA
This sequence comes from Costus lasius, assembly GCA_027563935.2. Taxonomy (NCBI): domain Eukaryota; kingdom Viridiplantae; phylum Streptophyta; class Magnoliopsida; order Zingiberales; family Costaceae; genus Costus; species Costus lasius. Next base: position 86,503,219 of record CM050450.1, on the reverse strand, counting down.
GTAGTCTTTTGAGCCATGATCTTACTCTTTTGCTTTGTTTTTATACCTTTTTTTATCATACATTTCGGAATCTACACCATCTTTAGTTTTTGATTAATTTCAGGAAAAAAAGGGATCATTATCACCGGTTTTCGAGCAATCTCAATGCATGAATGAATTCTAACCATCAAGAGGAGTCTACCCATAAAATTTCAACTCAAAAGGGTTCTTCTAGCAAAAATATGGCACTACCGTATTTTGGAAGAAAAACGTCACGGTACCGTATTTCGTAGGGGACGCTTTGGGTGAAATACGACATTGCCGTTTGAAACTGCACGCCACGGTATTATTTAGCGTTTTCAACCAGAAGGTTTCAGCCGAAATACGGCACTGCCGTATATTCAGGCAACATTGTCACGGTACCATATTATTTACCCAAATCTTGCAGAAAACAAAATACGGCACTGCCGTGATCAGATTACGGTACCGTATTTTGAAGCCCAAAACTCTGAGTTTTCTGTCGCAAAATTAAAAACGTGATTTCTCGAAACATAGGGCACCAATTGAAGATCCGAAAAAAGAGGAAGACTCGGGATAAGAAGGAAAAGAGTGGCGAAGCAAAAGGACTAGTTTTTGTCCACGACTTAGAGAGAATTCGAGGAAATCGTCGCCGCACTAGGGTTCATCACCGTTTGCTGCACAGACCATCTCCGACTACGATTTTTGAGAAGAAGCTTTGCCTGAGGAAGAAGAACACATCACAAAAGTTTCGGCTTGAAAGGAGATCAATCGAGGGAGGAATCCTCAAAAAACGTGCTTGTGACACTATTCATCACGAACTCGAAGACAAATTTCGGGCTGTGATTTACTTGCAGCCCTATTTTGTAACTTTTACTCCTTCCTTACTATCTCCAATCATACTAAAAATCATGTTTTGTTGTGATTCTTGCATCATGTTAGCTTAAATTCTTCTTGGGACAAGGGGGTGTTATTCTCTTGATATTTCAATGACTAGATAACTTTTCTCACATCAATATATCTCTGCTATGGTTATTTTACTCAAGTGATTTATTGTCTTCAATCGCTTTTAGTATCATGCTTTAACATGTTTTGGAGATTTATGCTATGGACTGAGAAGATGATATCATAGAACTTGGAACCCTAGAATTTATTGTAAGAACTCATCGCAAAAGATTGGCTGTGCTCTTATCTTTAGATTTTAGATGTTTATTTCTTGTTATTGACATGACCTAGAATTTATTGTTGCCACAGACATGATAACATGCTAGAGATAGACGTTAGATTGTTAGAAAGCCTTGAGTAAAACCTGTGAAACTAAGGCGCGAGAGTGCTTAGTTTTGCTTGAGATCTTGGTATTGAGATGGGATGCACGAGAGTGATCCTTAATCTCCTTAACCGAAATTCACTTATATTTAGCATTGAATTGATCTTGTGCGAGAGTGAGGATCGTTCTTTTCAAACTAATTGCGCGAGAGTGAGTTAGTTTGTTTGTTAAGTGAATTATATCTTAACCGTGACAGAGATAAATTGATGATTCTTTAATTCTATTTAGTTATGTATATCAAGTTGAATGAACCCCTAGTCCCGATTCTCTCATCCTGATCTGCTTCAATACAGTTCGATTGCTTTTTACACAATTCTCGATTCGCTTAGCTAGTGAAAACTCAATTAGTCGGTACTTAACAACGAAGTCCCTGTGGTTCGATATCTTAATTATTACTTCGAGTATGCGTGCACTTGCAGACACAACAATGAGAATGGTAAAATGGTAGATCAAAAGCGATACAGAGGTATGATTGGTAGTTTACTTTATTTAAGTACAAGTAGACCTAATATAATGTTTAGTATATGTTTATGTGCAAGATTCCAATCTTTTCCTAAGGAGTCACATTTCAGTGCAGTAAAACATATTCTTAGATATATTAAAGGAACTTTTGATTTTGGTCTTTAGTACCCCAATAGCAAAAACTTTAAACTTTATGGTTATTCTGATGCTGACTTTGCTGGTTGTAGAAATGATAGAAAAAGTACAAGTGGATGTTGTCAATTCTTAGGAATGAGTTTAATCTCTTGGTTTTATAAGAAACAAAACTCTGTGGCACTTTCAACAATAAGGGCCGAGTATATTGCTGTAGGTTGTTATGTTATATTCCTACAGATAAGCAATTAGCAGATATTTTTACTAAACCTTTGAATGCAGAAAGTTTTTGTAGTTTGAGAATGCAATTAGGTATATGCAGTCAACCATCTCCAAAATAATGTATACTAACTTCTTTTGGTTGATTGCTACAACTTTAGAATTGTTGATGTTTTTTCTATTCATGCATCCTCTCTTCTTGATAATGCCAAAAGGGGGAGAGCTTATATTGAAACTTTGGAAATATTTTCAAAAGCATCTTATATTTTATATGTCCACATAAATAGGGAAAATCTTTATTTACAATTTTGATAAATGCATAGGATGCATATTTGTAGGGGGAGTAGATACTCTATCTTTGTTATATGCTCTTTCTTGATATGGTTTGTCATTATAAAAAAACGGGAGATTGTTGGCCCAAGCTTTTATTATCTTGGTCTTTAATCTATTCCAATATGTTTTGATAATAACAAACCATTTTACTAACATTATCTCTTGAGTATCTTATTTAGGTTGAAGATAGTGAGTGATTTATGAAGTTCAAGCTCAAGTTCATTTCAACTTTCATCCACATTAAGAAGGATATTGAAATCTTATAGTGATCAAGACTTATTTCTCATAGTTTTATTTTTTATTTTTCAGATAAATGTAAAGTGCTTAAATTACTTCTTATTTCATAGCTATTTCGACCAAAATTCCTTGAATACACCTTTGATCATCTTGTTTCCCAAAATTTACCCATATCATTGAACCAAAGCTTTCATATTTTTAACCTTTCTGTAGTATTTAACCCCAAAACCATAGTTTTCTTTGCCAAAATTTTATGAAACTATTATATTTATAAATTAGACTCTCTAAGCTTTCCAATGATTCAAATGGCACTCAATTCGGAGTTCAATGAGCTCAAATGAGCCATATCAATTTGAATGAAATATGCAGTCCAAACCAGGCTGAACCGAATTGGGTTAAATTGGCCCAAACAGGCCCAAACCGAGTCTTTTCAACCTCCAACAGCTATTTCTTCAATTCTAGCCATTTGTAACCCCAAAAAATAATATAAAAATATTCTCAAAAGCCTAGAACCTTTTTACATGATCTTCCAAACCATTGGTGCCCCAAAGAGCTTCCTTTTCTCTTGAAATCTCTATAATAAACTCTCTTGAAGATCTTAAAGCCTAGAAATTTTTTTGAAGCCCTCATAATTCAAAAAGAGCTTTTTCAAAAGAGGAGTTCAATCACTCTAGGAGAAATTCATCAAGAGGAGCCTTGGCTTTGAATGAGCATTGCTTTCCCCTCTTGATTTGTGTTTTAGTTCTTGCATTGAATTTGTTATATTTTACTAAGTGTTGGAGGTGCTCTTGGAAGAGACCTCATAGTTAGTTAGTTTATTTTACTTCTTGTATTTAGGGTTTAGAGAAGTGGTTCCCTTGGGAGAAGGGTGAAACCACTTAGTGTAGATCTCAATTAAAGAAGAAAAAAAACTAGTGGGGTGTTTGAAATCCTAGGTAGGAAGCCTAGGTAGTGGATGTAGGCATTGGGGCTGAACCACTATAAATCACTTGTTTGCATTGCTTATTTGTGTTGCGTTGAATTTCATGCTTATAAATTAGTGATATTAGTTGTTAGCTAAATCTCATAAGTATAGTTCTTCATAACATAGCTTTATCTCAATTATTATTGTTATCTTCATTCTCTTTTTATCTAGATTGTAAGAAATCATGAAGTTATAAAAAAATTGCTCAACACACAATTCACCCCCCCTCTTGTGTGTTAATTCCTTTCCATATGGGTAATCAAAAACATGTATTAATGTAGGTACTCTACCAACTTAGCTTGCCAGGAACTCAGTTTCGTTTGGGCACTAAGAAAGGATAGGGCCTGATGGTCACTAAAAAGGACAAACTTGTTTTAGAGGAGATAGTGTCTCCACTGCTTGAGGGACTAGATGATGGCAATGAACTTCTTGTCATATGTGGAGTATTGTTGTCAGACCTTATTAAGTTTCTCGCTAAAGAAGTCTACAACATGCCCTTCTTAACTAATGGTATTTGCGATTCCTATGCTGGAGGCATCAAAAGTGATCTCAAAGACTTTCAAAAAGTCAAGTACACGAAGGATGGGGCCAAATGTCAAAACATCCTTAAGCATGAGGAATGCGTTCTTTGCAGCCGGTTCCAATCAAACTCATCCTTGGAGAGATAGTTGGTCAAAGGAGTTGAAATATTGCTGAACCCATTAATCAATCAATGGTAGAAAGTTACTCACCCAAGGAAACTGTAATCTTAGTGACGGAATTAGGATTGGGCCAATGACAAAAGGTATCAACCTTCGCCGAGTCTACAATGTGGCCTTGGTCAAAAACTATAAACCCTAGGAAGAGAACCTAGGTATCCAAGAAGGAATACTTCTTGGCATTCAGAAAGAGACACAAGCCTCATTTCATCAAATTATGGTCAAAATATAATTTTGACCTGAATTTAATTTATTGCGCATGCCTCATCTAATTGAAATATGGTTAATTAATTAAAATACGTATATTAATGAATAATTTTATAAATGTAATTATTTTTTAAAAAATAAAATTTATTTATGTATAAAAATATGCGTACAATCTCGTGTGTCACTATTATTTAATTATACTATTTAAATACTTAAAATAACACTAACGTTATAGTAAGAGCACTGTAGCTCTATCACACACTCTTACAAAACTATAACAGTAGGTGCCATAGTCACACAGCAGCTACGATAGTGCAAGATGTTATATATTTTATAGTTATAAATAATGAGAAAGTGCATGGATAAGGTGTTTATATGCTTATATACTTTGATCCTATTTGTTAAATCAAAGAAATGATAAGGTGCATGAGCAAGGTTTAATTTCATAAGCTCTATGACTTTGGGACTATAATGATATTTAATGTCTTAATTGGGCACTTAGGGCTTCTTGGGTCCATAAAAGTTTTGTCGCTTGGTCTAACTGCTTCCTAAACAGTTTTCTCAAAAGAAGAAAATGTCTTAATTGGGCACTTAGGGGTTCATGAGCAAGTGCACGGATACTCGAAGTAATAAAAAGATATTGAACCACAGAGACCTACGTGTTAAGTACCAAATAGTTATTTTCTCACTAACTAAGCAATCGAATACGACGTAAGCAAACAATCGGAAAGTGTACAGATAATCAAAGAGGAAAAGTGGGACTAGGGTTTCATCCACCTTAATTTCAATGACTAGATATAATTAAGTGTTCATCAGTTTATTCTTATTAGGATAAAGATGTAATTATATCTCGCTTTCGCGTAGACAATTTACAAAGAACAATCCTCACTTTCGTGTAGGATTTATTCCATGATAAAGATAAGTAAATCTTGATAAGGAGATTTAAGATCACTTTCATGCATCCAATCTCTATATCAATATCTCAAGTGAAAACTATACTTTAGTTTCACAGGTTCTACTTAAGGTTTTCCAACGATCCGATACTTAATTTCTTACAATATCTTCATTTTTAACTCATTAATGTCTCCTAGATTAGAATTATCAATAAGTCAATAAACTTCTAAAATCTAGAAATAAGAAAAAACCTAATTTCTTACGATGAGTTCCTAAATCTTAATTTTAGGGTTCCAAGTTTTGCAAGTCACTTTTCAGTCAATATCACAAAAACTCCAACACATGTTTGACAATTTGAAACTAGAAAAGATAAAAGACAATTTGTCACTTAAGTAGAATTATCATAACAAAAGTATCTTGATGAAATAAAAATCATCTAGTCATTACAAAATTAAGGGGATTACACCCCCATGTCCCAAGGAAAGAATTATGCTACCAAAGTCGTAGGAGCACGATAAATATTCATAAAAATATAGAAAAAGAGAGAACAATGGTTTACTGTAATCACCGGGGTGTGAAAAATTTCACAGCCCATGATTTTAGAATTTTTCGGGTTGCTACAGTACTGCTACAGTGCCCGTGGACAGTAATTGCTATAGTGAAACACGATTTTTCCTTCCGCCCGAATCTTCTTCCTTTGATTTCTCCCTCGTTTGAACTCCTTTCGATCTAAAATTTTCGGTGTATCCTCTCCTCCTATGGGCGAAGATTTCTGTAAATTTCGTCGCCTGAGGTGGCCTCTACGCCTCTCGCCGTGAGGCCGAGCCCTAGGGACAGCCTTGTCGATTTTTCCTTCGATTCTTGAGCAAATCCGATTCTTTTTGTCCTCAAATATTCTCCACGATTTATAGAACACTCCCCTTTTTACGGTTTTTTAATTGGTGCCCTGGATCTCCTCAATTTGACTTCAAAAATTTTGAAAATAGAGGTGGCAGCAAAAGACTTGTTCCTTGTAATTACGGCACTGCCGTAATTTGGTTCTGTGAATTCTAGGTCAAAAATTTCAACCTATAAAAATAATTACGGCAGTGCTGTAATTTCTTCTCTAGAATCTCTAGGAAATTACGGCCCGTAAAAATTGTCACGACAGTAGTGTAATCTGGGCAGAAAATTACTCCCGTAAAAATAATTATGTCAGGGGTGTAATTTTATGACTATCTCCGATTTGCATGAAAATTGACGGGCAGCTTCGTTTCGATGTCTGAAATTCATTCGTATGCTCAGATATTTCAAAATCCATCAAATTTAAGCCATTTTTACCTGAAAATGATGAAAAATAAGAAAAGATGTACATTCCGTAATATTTGATAAATAAGGCATTAAAATAAGTAAAAGAGTATGAATATGACACAAAAAGACCAATCAAATGATACAAAATATACTATGAGTTTTCGTGTTATCAAATACATAAGGCTCAATTTGCTTGTCCTCAAACAAATTAATAGAATAAAGAACAACGCTAAGTATGGAAAATGTGCTCTTTTATGAAAAATAAATTTCTAAAATATAATCACTCATGAAATATTCCACCAGCTGTTACACAAAATTTCAGATAAATACACTATCCTCCGAATTTAATCTTTAAGATTCACAACTTGGTCAAATAAAATTTCGTAACTCGCATAATAAACAGAATCTCAAATTCATGAATTCACCCAAGTTTCAGTTTAAATCTATCATACCTTTGTTTACAGGATTAGGATATCCAAATCTTTTTCCACTCAAAATCCTTCTCTTTTTTTTGGTATGTACCCACATAGATACACAGTTTTTATTTGGACTCCAACTCTTATCTTCGGTACCACTGCCAATTATACGCAGTGCCAAGTAGAGGAGTCATTCTCTTCTTCTCTCTTTTTTTTTTTACAGACTTCAACCCATATCTTCAGTACCATTCCCAATTATACGCAGTGCCAAGTAGGGGAGTCTCTCTCTTTTTTTGGATTTTGGATTCTTTCTTCCCAACAAATAGTAAGATAAACTAAACATCAACTAAGTTAATCAATTGACATTAATTCAAAAATTACACTCATATTCTCATTTTATTCAAGAAAGATGTTTCACTCCTAGATTGCATTCATCAAAAACATACCTACCCAAAACCATATGCATCAATGTTGTATCCCAACAAGTAGCTAGACAGAAACTTATTTTTGGTGTTGCCGCCAAATACTTGTTGTGTCCGCAAGTGCACGGATACTCGAAGTAATAAAAAAATATCGATCTCACAGAGACCTTGTTTGTCAAGTACCAAATAATCGATTTCTTCCTATCTAGGCAATCAAAACTATATAAGTGAATTATCGATAGCTAACGAAAGTACCAGAGAGAGAAACTAGGACTAGGGTTTCATCCACTTTGATTTCTATGACTAGATATGAATAGTTATTCGTTAGTTTAATTTCATCATGATAAAGACATAATTTACTTCTTAAACGGATTATCTCACTTTCGTGTAGACAACCATGTAGGGACCGATCCTCGCTTACGCACAACATCTATCCCAAGCTGAAAATAAGTAAATCATCGATCGAAGAACTCAAGGATCACTTTCGTGCATCCAAATTCTAAGTGGATCATCTCGAGTGGAATCTCAAGGATCACTTTCGTGCATCCGAGTCTCAACACAAGTTCTACTTATGGTTCTCCAATGTTTCGATCCTTGCTTTCGCACAAGATCTTCACGTTTGATAAATTGACTCAATCCTAGATTCATATTATTAAACATGACAATTATTCTTCTAAAATCAAGAAACAAGAACTAACCTAATTTCTTACAGTAAGTTCCTATCATGCAATTCTAGGGTTCCAAGTTCTCTAGCAAATCACCTTTCGGTCCTTATTGCAAAAACTCTAAAACATGATTAATAACATAAATCTATGGAGAATCAAAGAGCAATTATCACATAAGTAGAATCATTATGCTAAAATTATACGTGATGAAGTAATGAAAAGTTTATGAAGTGAAAGTCCCCTAAAGGGGAAGGGCGAAACCCTAAAGTGGTGCATGTAAAATTTTGGGCAGCGGAAATAAGGGTTTCTAGGTGATCGGTTGCATGCATGTCATATGATCAACTATTAAAACTTGTATACATTGATAAGAGTCATACCATCGCCATTGCTTGGATGGTGCCTTGGAAGAAGAGAGCGAAAGGGATCTCCTCCAGAAGATGCGCACACAAGAAGAAGATCGCCTACTTCTTGTTGATCCTTGTGCTAGCAAAGACCTTCAAGTCTCCTGATCGAACGGAAGGGAAGAAGAGATGTCTTGCTTGGCCGAGACCTCCTTGTCGTCAACTCCTTCAACACACGAGAGTCCGAGAGCATCGAGAGGAAGAGGCGACAATAGGCATGAGAGGAGCGAACATGAGGCGTGACCATGTTTTGGAAACATGGTTTCCCAAAATAGAAAACCCCCTCAACGTGTGATGCGTTCACTCCAAGTGAACCATCGCATTTTTCTCTCCTATTGAACCATGCGCTCACTTAATGAGCCAGTTCAATTTGGTTTGGTTCAAAGACCAATTAACCCAAGCATTTGGTCTAGATCACAATTAAACCCTAAGGCTCCAGATCTAACCGTTCATCTCCTGATGCTCCTGATCTCACCGATCTAGCATCAATTCTCTCGATCGAAGCTTACCGATCTCAAGCCCTAATCAATCAAACATGATCAGACCAGATCTCACTTACAATCAGAGTTTAAATCCCTTTAAACAGAACCAAAACAATTCAGTCCATACGATCTGACTTAAGTAAGCCATATCATCAAATTGTGCGACCCTAAGGGTTTCCTTTAAATGTCGGTAACGATAACTTACGTTATCATGATCAGTGAGGGGTATCTAGCAACACATCACTGTCTCCCAATATAAAGGAAAGAGTCTTCCAAGACTACACCCAAACCACAGCACAAGTGTGAACCCAAGTCACTAGACATACGTGTTTCCTTTGCCACTGGATGTTCTTATTGGACAAGCGTGTCAAGCCTGTAATTCCAATATGATGAGAATGATTAGATCAGATGATCATAGTCATCTGGATATGGCCATACACTTTCTCAATCATCTCATCCAGGGGGCCCCTATAGAACATCACACTCCAATCAAGGAGACGGCAATCCTATATCTATCACTAGCGCCCTAACATGACTCATGCTCATTATCCAAGATAGTCTATAACCATTATATTCCAAATGATATTGAACTACCTCAAAATAATGTCAATCATCATTTAGAAACACAAGTGATCTCAAGTCAGAGGAAATATGCCACTTGTTTGCATACAAGGATTATTCACATTGTGACAAGCAATTGAATATCCTAGTAGGGTCTGTCCAGTACATCCAATGTAGCCATGAGTCTACATCTTATTCCATGCTCGAAGCATCCTATAAGATTAGAACACATATTAGTCTCAACCATATCAAGGCTGTCTCATGTTCACCAAGATATCTCGACTAAGGACAAAACTGCATGTCAGCCAAGCTGAACAGCATTGAGACATTATTCAGAAATATACATATTGCAGCAGATGATGTAACAACCTGAATAACAACCATTGCCTTTATAAACTTAGAGTTTATACATGATACTGAAAGAATCCCAAGGCCTCAAACATTAGCCTTAAGGGCATACCCCAACATGAAGTCATTAAGAAATCAAAGGGAATTACTCCCCCATGTCCCACAAAAGGTTTAAGCTAGCATAGAGAAAAGATTATAATAAACCATAGTTTCTAGCGATCAGAAATCAAAAAGAAAGGGGAAGAACGAATAACCACATGGCTGTAATGGAAATTACAGTAGTAATTTTATAGCGTGAATAGTGCTAGCACTGGGTTCTTCGTCGATTTCTCCTCCGATCGAGATCCTTTCGTGTTGAAACTTCTGGGGTTTGTTCTTTGGCTCCAAGCGAAGCTTCCCTTCAAATTTCATGGCCGGAGATGCACTGTATGCTTCCCGGCAACAAAACCTAGGTCGGCGGTGTGAAAGTCAATTTCTCCTTTGTTAGAGGATGAAAATTAGGGCTTTTGGTGTTTCCTTCCTCGTCTCATCGAAAGCTCCCCTTTTGCTTCTTACAGCTTTGGATTTAATGGCCTGGATCATCCACAATCGATTCCCAAAAATCAGACTCAAATTTGACTGTGAAAATCGTGTCTCCAGGTTGTAATTATGGCCGTATTTTTGGTTGCGGCACTGCCGTAATTTCAGTCGAGTTCTCAGGTAGAAATCTGTCAGGAATTACGGTACCGTGGAATCCTTTACGGTAGTGCCGTATTTTCAACCAAAGTTTTTGGTCGGAAAGCGCACCAAATTACGGCCCATAAAAATCTTTACAGTAGTGCCGTAATTTCTGAAAGTCTTTCTAAATGAAAAATTCCCAAATTACGATAGTGCTCTGATATTATGGCAGCCGTCAAAATACGGTACCGTAATATAAATTACGGCCCTGCCGTAATTTGGTCTGAAGCTCCAATCTTCATGATATTTGACATATTATATCCTCTTGATGGTGGGAATTCATTCATGCATCTGGATTGCATGAAAACGCCTGAAAATCATGCCTTTTTGCCTGAAAATCATCAAAAACTAAAAAGAGTATAGATTCCGCAGTAATTGATAAAAAAAGCATAAAAATAAGCAAAGGTTCATAAATTTGACACAAAAAAATATATGAAATGGTATGAAATTTACTATAAATTTTAGTGTCATCAAACACATAAGGCTCAAGCTTTGCTTGTCCTCAAGGAAAAATCAAAAATTGATCATAGGCATATATTTTCTCATGAAAAATAAATTTCTAAAATACAATCACTAATGAAAAATCCCACCAATTGATTCATAAAATTTTAAAAAAACATATCATCCTTTGAATTTAATTCTCAAGATTCACAACTTAATCGAATAAAACTTTGCAACTTGTATAAAAAAAGCAGAATTTCAGTTTCATGAATTCATCTAATCTTCAGTTCAAATCTATCATACTTTTGTTTATTGGAATAAGATATCCAAAGTCTTTTTCCACTCAGAATTTTCCTTTTCTTTATTTTTCTTCTTATTCATTTTGTGTTTTTGATGGCATGTACCCACATAGATACACACTTTTTATTTGGACTTCAACTCTTATCTTAGGTACCACTGTCAATTTTACACAGTGCCAAGTAGAGGAGTCATTTTCTTTTCCTTTCTCTGCAAATTTTTTTTTCTTTTCAGACTTCAACCCATATGTTCGGTACCACTGTCAATTTTATACAGTGCCAAGTAGGGGAGTCACTCACTATTTTTGGATCTTGGATTATTTCTTCCCAACAAATAGCAAATAGACTAAACATCAACTAGACTAATCAATTGACATCAATTTAAAAATTACACTCATATGCTAATTTTATTCAAAAAGTAGCTTCACTTTTAAATTAAATTGTTCAAACAATATATCCATCTAAAATCTCACTCATCAATTAATGAAAAGTTTCAAAAGTAGACATGTATAAGAGAAATAAATTTGACATGATAGATCTAGTCTTAATCACAAGCATGAGTTCATTCATCATCAATAGAATCATACAAGTCATCAACAATAAATTCCTTAAAAATATAGACTAGGCCATAAATCAATCATATCAACACAAAAATATATTCATGAGTCATGAAAGTAACACAATGTTATATCAACAAGCATGCACCTCTACAAGGTGCTCAAAATATCAAAATATCAAAATATCATCATACAACCATATCGAAATAACCATCAATATCAAGATATGATAATACAACCCCATCGAAGACCAAAAATCAATACCATCATCATCGTACAACCATATCGAAAATAAGAATATAGGCATGTAAAGCAGAGTGAAGTAGCACGGTGGACACAACATGTATGGAGGAATCATCCTTCCCTATAAAACATGAAACATCAATAAGATAAAGAAAATAGAATGCAAAAAGTAAAGGGAAAAAGATACTCACAAAACTCTACTCATCGTCTGATCCAATCTCCTCGGTGTCCTGAGCTGCTGTGCCCATCGGATCAACATGTGGCTCTCCCTGGTGCCCTCCATAGTCTCCACCTCTCCTCGAATCCTGGAAATCAAAGCACTCATATAAGAAATTCCCCATCTCTTCCATATAGTTGCTGAGATGTTCCACATCGTAGTGAAGGTGATGCATCGAGTCCTTCATCTCCCCTATGGTGTCCATCATCCTCTCCATACGATGTCCCTGACGATATATCTCAGCAGAGAGTGCCTGGAATCCTAGGTCAAAAGCACTAGACCATCCTCCAGTAGGTTTGTGGGAAGATCCAGCAGTTGGGGGAGTAGGATTAACAGGTCGGTGAGATGGTGACTCCATACCATAAGGATCATCTCTCCCACCCCAAGTAGGTGGTGGTGGAACTAAACTCAACGGTGGTGTGAAAGCTACCTCAGCAGTGCTCGGTGAAAGCTTCCAATTTGCTCTTTCTTTCACAGTGGTTTTCTCTACATGGGGTAATGGTAGAGTAGGGGAATTTGGTCCAAGGATCAAACAAAAGACATCCCCTTCTCTAACTATCATTTTCATTGCCATGCAAGACTTAAGATCAAGCCTTGCATTCCCCCTTGCCACTTCAATGCCATATGGTTAAACATTCAGATGTAGGGCTATAGGTGTAATCGGCCCTCCTATCACAATGGCACCCTTCTTTGCCCTAGCCACTTTATCCATGTGTTTCATAATAAAGAATGCAACATCCACTACTACTCTATTAAGCATCCCCCAAAGAAGGTAGAGTTCAGACTGTCTTACCATGCCCTCACTATCTCCTCTACCAAAGACAGTGTGGGCAAGAACTCTATGCACATACTTGATACAGGGATTCACAATCTTTGAAGCTCTAGCAGAAACAGTAGAAAAGTGAGTTTCATGGGTAATCTGGTTCCAAAACACATGTTCAATACACCCAATTGGTATTTCGGTAAACCCTCCAAAACCCAAGTGAAAAATAGATCTGACTTCTCTTAAGGTTAGCTTCCTCTCAACATTTGCTAATTTGAATGTGATATCTCCTTCAGCAGGTCCATCAGAAAACTCTCTTAGATCCACATTTAAGCTACTAAAAAAATTCCAAAGTAAGTGGCAGATAGGTGTATGGTGTCATCTCAAAAAATCTTCTAGCCCTGATTTGTTCGAACATCCACATCACATCCTCATAAAGCCCAAGTGCCTCTAAAGTCCTTCTATCAGCATATTTTATGTTGGTAACCCTTCTTTCCACCAATTGATTGTACCTTGACTCTTGAATTTCATCCCTAAAAACAATGCCATAAGGATTAGGTGGTGTACAAGATGTGGCTGGTGTTGGGAAACCCCGGGGACATTTTACAATTTTTCAGAGTTATAAGCATACATACATACGTTGCGCAGCGGAAGAATGTCCCCGAAATAGGCCGGTCCCAAAAACCCAGTGAAGATCGCAAGCAAGAGAGTCGACACGATGAGTTAGGAAATACCTTAGAGCAAGATGAGGTCGATGTCGTGATAAGCGCCCAAGCATGCGCCCTCTACAGTCTCACACACACGGATCCCTCGAGTCCTCTTCTTCCATGCCCGGTGCTAGCCTCGGGAAGAAGATCCAAGCCTTGTGCTCCTTCTTCAAAGTATGCGCCACCTCCAAGGTAGATGCGCCAAAGATGAAGAAGGATGAGGGAGAGTGAAACCGCCAAGCATCAAGTTCCTTGCATCAAGAGAGAAGGAAGAGGCTTGCGGCTAGGGTTTGGAAGGAAGAAGAAGATACGCCACTTCTTGGTGTTGTCACCCTTCAAGCCCTTGCTTTCGCCCCTCCTCTTGTTGTCATGCCTCTAAGGATTGTAACCTATAAGAGGGGGCGGCTAGGGTCACTTATAAAGAGCTAGAGGCGGTTAGGGTAAGGGTTGAGATCATGACAAGTGTATGGCTTGGATGAGAAGGTTTGAGGTAAGGAAAGTCTCCAAGACTTTACCATAAACCTCATTCAACCTTTCCATAAGCTACCAAGCCTTGCCTTGTGCGCCAAGGCCTAGCCTTGCGCCCCAAGCAATGCCTTAATGCATTCACACTATCAATGGGAGAGGGCTAGGCGCATAAAGCTTCCTTAATGAAGCAAATTTGCCATCCAAACCCCATTATGCCCCTTAGGCGCCAATGGGCTTGGCTTCCGCCCCATTATACCCTTTTACCCTATTGCCTCATCATGACAACTTATTATTGGGCCTCATTGGATAATGAGCTAGCCCAAACTTCATTACATGACTTGATTAAGCACTTGGATCCAATCCAATGTAACCCTAATCCAAATGTGGCCAACCATGGTCAATTTCGGGTCAACCTGCCATAAATGGAGTTTGGCTCCAATAACATCCTTCCATCTCATCAGGCCCATTGGCGCTGATGAAATCTCCCAATTAGATCCGAGTTATCCAATAACTCGATCATAAGGCTTCCCGATCAATATGAGAACTCAAGTATCAGGGTGTGCGACCCTATAGGTCCCTCTGACGTTGGCAGTGCTGACCAAATGTCACCACAAGCAGTGAGTGGCACTTAGCATTGCATTGCTGCTACCCAAGTCATCGGAATGGATATCGACATCGACATCTCCATCATTGCAACAAGGTACAGATGCATTACAGTCTCTTTGCCGAACTGCTATCCGATTGGACAAGTGTGTCACCACTTGTTTTCATCCAATCACATGGCTATGACTAAAATAGGTACTCACCTGGGTATGGCTATACACTCTCAGTCATAGAACCATAGAGGAGCTCCATGGATATCATGCTTCCCTAAGGAAGGGGCAAATCCTATGTCTGTCCATTGAGCTTCTCATATGGGTCGTGACATGCTCAATGACAACTGTTATGACCTCCCAACTACGGCGAGGTGTTAGGTTGTATCAAAGCAAATCCCTAACCATATAAAATGGTCAATGACCTCAAGTCAAGGGATCAATGCATCTCCTGTCACTTGTGAGGATAACTCATGACACCAAGTCATAGCCGCACAGCGGGTCTATCCAGTATATCCTCCAATGATATACCCATGTGTCTGCGTTAGCACCACGTGCCTAACTAGCCCGCATACCAGTCTCACAAGTACCATAGCTGTCCCACAAGTACCATAGCTGTCCCATATCCACAAAAGTACATCGACTGGGGACTATAGTTCGAGCACAGATCCAATCTGTCTCCAGGGATATTATCATGTTAGTACATATGCGCAGATGTAGACAAACAATGATAACGACAATGCCAGAAAGATATATATATAAATATCAGAGTCAAGTAGTACAAAGATGGACCAAAACTAGGTCCTAGGGCATATACACCAACAATCTCCCACTTGGACTAAGACCTAGAGGTTGAGCAACCTCAACCCCATATCTCTAGTATGACCATCATGCTTCTACTGCGCCAAAGCCTTGGTTAGTGGGTCTGCTAGATTGCTCTCTGTGTCAACTCTACTAATCTTGACATCACCTCTGTTAATGATCTCTCTGATCAGGTGAAATCTTCAGAGTATGTGTTTGGACCTTTGATGAAATCGTGGTTCCTTAACATGTGCAGTTCCCATTGTTGTCATAGTAGAGCTCAATGGGATGCATTGCACTTGGAACCACCTGAAGTTCAGAACAGAACTTCCTGATCCAAACGGCTTCATTGGCTGCCTCAGAACAACCACATACTCAGCTTTGGTTGTAGAATTAGCTATGGTGGATTGCTTGAAGCTCTTCTAGCATATAGCACCTCCAACCATCTTAAACAAATAGCCGGTCTGCAATCTGAAGTCATCAGGATCAGACTGGAACGACTCACCAGTGAAGCCCTGCACACTGAGCTCTTCCTGTCCCCCGTAGACCATATAGAATAAATCCTTAGTCCTTTTCAGGATACTCAAGGATATTCTTTATAGCCACCCAGTGCTGCAGACCTGGATTGGATTGGTATCGGCTGGTTATGCTTACAGCATATGCCACATCTGGTCTAGTACACAACATTGCATACATGATCGATCCTACTGCCGAAGCATAAGGAATTCGACTCATATCATCCCTCTCAGCCTGTGTTGTAGGACACTGGCACTTTGAGAGAGTAAGACCATATCTTACTGGAAGGTATGCTTTCTTGGATTGCTCCAGGTTGAACCTCTCCAGGACCTTATCAATGTAGGTACTCTGACTAAGGGCCAAGAGCCTCTTGGATCTATCCCGGTAGATCCTCATGCCTAGAATGTAGGCGGCCTCCCCTAAGTCCTTCATCTCGAAACACTTCCCTAACCATGTCTTCACAGCTTGAAGACTAGGGATGTCGTTTCCGATGAGCAGTATGCCATCGACATACATGACCAGAAAAGTCACCAAGCTCCCACTGAATTTTCTGTATACACAGGCATCATCTTCACTTTTGATAAAGCCATAATCTCTCATAGCTTCATCAACCTGAAGATTCCAACTTCGAGATGCTTGCTTTAATCCATAAATGGATTTCTTTAGCCTGCAGACCTTATTAGCCTCTACAGGATGGACGAAGCCATCAGGTTCTGACATATACACATCCTCAGTCAGCTTCTCGTTAAGGAACGCTGTCCTCACATCCATCTGCCATATCTCATAGTCATGATATGCAGCTATAGCAAGCAGAATCCGAATGGATTTGATCATGGCAACTGGCGAGAAGGTTTCATCATAGTCCACCCCGTGGACTTGTTTAAATCCTTTAGCCACTAGTCTACCCTTATAGGTAACTATATTGCCATCCATGTCTGTCTTCCTCTTGAAGACCCATTTACACCCTATGGTTTTTACCCCATCAGGCAGCTCAACCAAATCCCAGACTTGGTTAGCCGACATGGAATCCATCTCGGATCGCATGGCGTCAAGCCATCTCTCGGAGTCCGGTCCACTGACCGCCTTATCATAGGTTCTGGATTCATCCTCAATGATGTAGATCCGGTCGTGTTGGGTCGGTAGCGACCCATACCTCTCAGGTGCACGACGAATCCTCCCAGACCTACATGGGGCCTGTGTCTGAGCCTCAGGTTGCCTAGCAACCGGTGCAGGTGGCTCAAGTTCCATCTTTATGTCTTGTGGTTGCACTTGGACCTCGTCTAGTCAAACTTCCTCCACTAACTTCTTTCATGAGAAATTCTTTCTGTAGAAAGACAGCACCCCAAGCAACAAAAACTTTGTTCTCGGTGGGAACATAGAAGTAGTAACCCTTAGTCTCCTTAGGGTACCCCACAAACATACACTTATCAGATCTAGGTTCTAGCTTGCTAGAATCCTAACGTTTGACATAAGCCTTACATCCCCAGATCCTGATAAAAGTGAGATTAGGGCGTCTCCCATTCCATACCTCGTATGGAATCTTTGAGATACTCTTAGATGGAACATTATTCAGTATTAAAGAAGCTGTCTCAAGTGCATGTCCCCAGAACGAGGGAGGTAGAGTTGCATGACTCATCATAGATCGAACCTTGTCCAACAAAGTTCGATTTCTCTTTTTAGACACACCATTCCATTGAGGTATTCCAGGAGGAGTGAGTTGGGATATGATCCCACACTCTCTCAGATAGTCAAAGAACTCACCGCTCAGGTACTCTCCACCACGATCTGATCGAAGAGCCTTAATGGATCTACCAACCTGGTTCTCTACTTCATGTCTAAACTCCTTAAATTTCTCAAAGGATTCAGACTTATGTCTCATCAGATAGACATAACCATATCTACTGAAGTCATCAGTAAACGTGATGAAGTAGTTGTACTCTCCTCTGGCTTGTTTATTGAAAGGCCCACACACATCAGTATGTATGAGATCTAATAAACCTCCTGCCCTCTCACCAGTCTTGGTGAATGGCGCCTTTGTCATTTTCCCTAATAAACAAGGCTCACATGTATCAAGTTCCTCCAAGGAGCTCGAATCTAACAATCCATTTGCATGGAGTTGTCGAATGCAATTCTTGTTTATATGGGCTAATCGACAATGTCGTAGGAAAGCACCAACTGAACCACTCAGTTTGGTCCTTTTATTATTTATGTTACAAATAGAGCTATCCATGTCCAAGACATACAGACCATCGCACAAAGTACCCTTCCCATAAAACATGTTTGCAAAAGAAAAAGAACATAAGTTCTCTTTTATTTCAAACTTAAATCCTTTCTTTGCCAAGCAAGGAGTGGATACAATGTTTTGGTAAGGGAAGGTACATAATAGCAATTGTCTAGCTTTAACTGAAGTCCAGAAGGCAAGGAGAGAAACTCCTATAACAACAGCAGCAACTTGTGCCCTGTTACCTATCCGTAGGTCAATCTCTCTAGGCCTTACCGATCTACCCTTTCAGAGCCTTCGCATATTTGTACAAATATGAGCTCCACATGCGGTATCCAATACCCATGACATAGGAGTAGAAAGGTTGACTTCGTTAACATAAATACCTGAGCATGAAGACAAGGCCTTGCCTTTCTTCTTCTCATTCTGAAGTTGCAACATGTCCTTCAACATGTGAGGTGGCCCTCCACATGAATAGCATCTATTATTCCTGATCATATCCATCTTTAATTTCAGTTCCTTGGTCAAGCCTTTCGGCTCAACACACTGAGTATCAACTTTAGGAGGATTGAGCTCAACCAATTCATCAAAGAGCTGCCTTAGATTAAAATTAATCTCAGAGGCACTCTTCGATTCATATCACCCTCTAAATTCAGGTGACATGTTGGTTAACAACCCCCAAAGTATCAACCTGATGCTTATCATAAGCATCCCTCTCAGCCATTGAGGCCGAGCATGGAAGTGGCTCAGGAAAAGGATGCTCAAGGACATAAAGCTTCCTTTCGAGCTTGAGCATGATTCTCAAGTTCATATACCAATCCAGTAAGTTGGATCCAACCAACTTATCCCTTTCTAGGGTAGATCGCAGTGACCAACTACCATTGTTCTACAACAACCAAGAAACACCAGATTAGTACTACTTCGAGTCATTTAAAATGGACTTGTTTTAAATGACCATGGCTCCCACTATTTTTAATTGAATTGACAACCCACAAAGTCAATCAAGAAATCCAAGATTTCGTAGTGAGATGAGATCCTCATTCCACACAGGGCTTCGCGTCCCACGAGGGTGGGATGAGATGCACAAAGTGACCCATGTTTCCTAAGGTGGGCGCGTCGGCCGATTGCTCCAAGCAATTCCCCTTATTGAGACAGTCCAGGCATTTCATGTCCAGCGAGGGCTGGATATAGCATGAAACCCTAACCTCTCAACGATGCCTCTAGAGTTTCATCATGTGCCTAGCACACATGAAAATCTAGTCAAGTCCATTCCTAACCGTTATGCCCAGGGCCAACGAGTTTCCTTGCGAAGGCACGCCCAGGTTAAAACTGGACTGGGGAAACCATTGTCACCATGCACTTTCTAAAGATAAGTGGGTGTGTCCCACGAGGGTGGGAAACAATTCACAACTCCACTGATCGATAGCTTAGTGAGGGCTACGCGTTAGAAGGCTACTAGACTTGATATTTTAATTGAGGGTTTTTGTTTAAGGTCTCATCATCTCAGTTTTATCTTATGTATATCATTACAGGCATGCAAATCCTATAGTGATAACATAACGATAAAACATTACAGGCATGCTTCTGTAGATAATAATAAAAGCAGTAAAGAATGATGTGATCATATCCTATTCAAGACATTGAACCAACCTATGCCATGAAAGAGGTTCAACTCTTGTCCTAGAACTCAAGCCCCAAAAACTAGACCTAGCCTAGCCGACCTCTAGCTTGAACTTCAAGGTTGGCTCCAAGGTCCTTCTCTCATGGTTTAGCTCTCAAACCCTAGAGGTACACTTTAAAAGTTCTCCATAGGTTCGGCCAATGCCATGGTCTTCCTCCAAGGAAGGTGCGCCACCATGCAAGGGGCCAAGTTAGCTAGCTCTCAAAGCCAAGGGTTCGGCCATGCCTAACTTGCGCCATCAAGCAACCAAGCACCAGTTTGCATGCGCCACCTTGCATGCTTGCGCCATCAAGCAACATGCGAGCATCAAGGTCCAAGAAGGATGCGCCTAGCCCTTAATCTTCATCTTAATTTTTTTTTTGCAAAAATAATGAAAAAGATGGCACGCAGGCCGCACAAGGATACATCACAGGCATGCAAGAGGGGCTTGACTCATGATTACAACATTATGCACAATCAAGGTATTTACTCATGCAATTCTACATGCTCATGAAAAACGTAAAATATGAAATTTTACTTTTTCATAAAACTAGTCTCTTTTTCTCATCTTCTTCTCACAAATCTTTTGGTTAATTGCGATTTATTTTTCATGATCATTTCAGAGATCCTTTCGGCTGGCAATTTTGTCAGATCAAGAGACTTGGCCAGTCCGAAGACACAATACCCGTCCTACTTGACAAAATTACGTGCGCCTTTGATCTTTAAATCAGACAAGAAAAATAGTCCAAAAATCCAAAAGAGATTGAGAGGATGATAGAAACAAGAAACCCTAATTTTTCCTACTTAGAAAAATCGTTTGCCATGCATCATGCTATTGATGAAAATAGAGATATGGCATGTGAGCATGAAAGAAAAGCTTAAAACATCGTTCGAGTCTTGCAAGTCACTCTAATACCACTGTTGGGAAACCCCAGGGATATTTTACAATTTTTCAGAGTTATAAGCATACATACATACGTTGCGCAGCGGAAGAATGTCCCCGAAACAGGCCGTTCCCAAAAACCCAGTGAAGATCACAAGTAAGAGAGTCGACACGATGAGTTAGGAAATACCTTAGAGCAAGATGAGGTCGATGTTGTGATAGGCGCCCAAGCATGCGCCCTATGCAGTCTCACACACACAGATCCCTCGAGTCCTCTTCTTCCACGCCTGGTGCTAGCCTCGGGAAGAAGATCCAAGCCTTGTGCTCCTTCTTCAAAGTATGCGCCACCTCCAAGGTAGATGCGCCAAAGATGAAGAAGGATGAGGGAGAGTGAAACCGCCAAGCATCAAGTTCCTTGCATCAAGAGAGAAGGAAGAGGCTTGCGGCTAGGGTTTGGAAGGAAGAAGAAGATGCGCCACTTCTTGGTGTTGCCACCCTTCAAGCCCTTGCTTTCGCCCCTCCTCTTGTTGTCATGCCTCTAAGGATTGTAACCTATAAGAGGGGGCGGCTAGGGTCACTTATAAAGAGCTAGAGGCGGTTAGGGTAAGGGTTGAGATCATGACAAGTGTATGGCTTGGATGAGAAGGTTTGAGGTAAGGAAAGTCTCCAAGACTTTACCATAAACCTCATTCAACCTTTCCATAAGCTACCAAGCCTTGCCTTGTGCGCCAAGGCCTAGCCTTGCGCACCAAGCAATGCCTTAATGCATTCACACTATCAATGGGAGAGGGCTAGGCGCATAAAGCTTCCTTAATGAAGCAAATTTGCCATCCAAACCCCATTATGCCCCTTAGGCGCCAATGGGCTTGGCTTCCTCCCCATTATACCCTTTTACCCTATTGCCTCATCATGACAACTTATTATTGGGCCTCATTGGATAATGAGCTAGCCCAAACTTCATTACATGGCTTGATTAAGCACTTGGATCCAATCCAATGCAACCCTAATCCAAATGTGGCCAACCATGGTCAATTTTGGGTCAACCTGCCATAAATGGAGTTTGGCTCCTATAACATCCTTCCATCTCATCAGATCCATTGGCGCTGATGAAATCTCCCAATTAGATCCGAGTTATCCAATAACTCGATCATAAGGCTTCCCGATCAATACGAGAACTCAAGTATCAAGGTGTGCGACCCTATAGGTCCCTCTGACGTTGGCAGTGCTGACCAAATGTCACCACAAGCAGTGAGTGGCACCTAGCAGAGCATCGCTACTACCCAAGTCATCAGAATGGATATCGACATCGACATCTCCATCATTGCAACAAGGTACAGATGCATTACAGTCTCTTTGCCGAACTGCTATCCGATTGGACAAGTGTGTCACCACTTGTTTTCATCCAATCACATGGCGATGACTAAAACAGGTTCTCACCTGGGTATGGCCATACACTCTCTGTCATAGAACCATAGAGAAGCTCCATGGATATCATGCTTCTGATGGGGGTGGGGTCATGCAACATTCAAACAACGTATTTCGAAAACATTTGTTAGTAACTTATAGCTTAGTGAAAACCGGTTTGTTCTAACGCTCTTTAGAAATTAGGGTTTGATACTTGATGGGGAAACCGAAGTTAATCAACAAGTATTCCTATCATGCATTTCTAAATAAGTTGAAAACTTTAACAAAGCTTAAGCATGCGGTTCTACATCCATAAGCAAGGCTACACTAGGGGAGGAACTCACCTTGCGCCCCTTGAGAATAGAAGGGACGTCCACCCCGTTCTTCACCGGTCCAATGGTTGAATCTCATGAAGTAGGGCCCTATGAGCTTACAACCATGGCATTACAGCACTCCCACACATGCGTGGGTGAGTTTAAACAATTATTAAGAGGCCTTTCACAATCACAATCAAGGGGGAGACTAGTTCTCCAAGTTCCCTTGCTAACAATTTAGAGACTAGCTATTAGAGGGGGAGAGAGGGGGAATGACGCCTTGCATATCCTCTGATCCTTGCGCAACCTTCATGAAACAGGAATGTGAGTGTAGATGGATGCTCAAAGACACCAAGAAAATACCATACAAAGTAGAGAAGAAACTTATCTAGCTTAGGGAAGTTCCTTGATCTCGGCTTGGTGTAGGCAACATCATCTTATGCCACGGCTTGGTTCCAACTCCTCCTCTTGGATTGGACACTCTTCAAGGCTGAGGGGAAGGGAGGTGTGAGCTTCCACCTTCAAGACGTGAACAAGTGGTGGAAGAAGATTCAAGAGGGGAAGAGGAGAGGAACTCTCGGTTAGGGTTGGAAGAGGGGGAGAGTTGAGGTGACACACACCCTTGAAGACACACTTCAGAAGTTTTTTTTCAAAAGTATTCAACTCTAATTCTTGTCCAAGAAGTTACAAGGTTATAATAACATAGCCAAGCAAGGAAACAGGTCCTTGGGCGCATAAGCAAGCCAAAACACCCAACAAACAATCTGCACAAGAAGCTGGCGCATAGAAGACTGAGCTTTCCTCATTTGTGGACTGGTCTTCTAGAGTCTCTCTTGGAGTGTTTCTTCAAGTGGCAAGGGGGAATCCTGAGCTGCTGCAAAGGTTAATCTGCTGGTGGCTTTGGGGGGCGAGAACAGCAAGCAATTCCCTAACTAGGGGGGGCAGCAACCTACACTTGTAAAGGTGGACTGCCGGCTGCTCTTAGCTTTGATAGGCTAACAGGCTTTCTCCTTTGGGGGCTGTAGGAAAGCTGGTATGTGGTTGGCTTGGTCCTCTTTGCTTCCAAGGGAAAGGGGCGGTTGGGGATGAAGACAAATAACTCCACATGGATGCTTGCTTGGATGGTAGAAACTTGGGTGGATTTGATGAGGGTGCTCTTCAAGATGGATTGGGTTGAGCTTGGTGCTTCTTTGATGAACTAGACCTGATCTTGGCTTGAGTCCCAAAATGGAGTTGACCTAATCTATTACATCAATTGCATGCACTAACCTATCATACATAAGTGGCGGAACCTAGAAATGTAACTACATGGTGTAATTGGAGGGTGGATCTAACCTACCACATGATGCACCCTAATCTAAGACAAAATAAGCAAAATGGGTCCTAAGGAAGCCATGTCTAGGGGCTAGGATAGCCATACCTAGAGGGCTTCTTTTGAACCCAGGCGGACCTCCGAAGGTCCTGCCTCGGTCCCACATCAGCTTCCCTAAGGAAGGGGCAAATCCTATGTCTGTCCATTGACCTTCTCATATGGGTCGTGACATGCTCAATAACAACCGTTATGACCTCCCAACTACAGCGAGGTGTTAGGTTGTATCAAAGCAAATCCCTAACCATATAAAATGGTCAATGACCTCAAGTCAAGGGATCAATGCATCTCCTGTCACTTGTGAGGATAACTCATGACACCAAGTCATAGCCTCACAGTGGGTCTATCCAGTATATCCTCCAATGATATACCCATGTGTCTGCGTTAGCACCACGTGCCTAACCAGCCCACATACCAGTCTCACAAGTACCATAGCTATCCCATATCCACTTAGGTACATCGACTGGGGACTATAGTTCGAGCACAGATCCAATCCGTCTCCAGGGACATTATCATGTTAGTACATATGCGCAGATGTAGACAAACAATGATAACGACAATGCCAGAAAGATATATACATATAAATATCAGAGTTAAGTAGTACAAAGATGGACCAAAACTAGGTCCTAGGGCATATACACCAACAGCTGGTCCTTTTCCTCTCTTCTTTGAAACTACTTGTTTGATTTTGGGTGCCATGAGTGAACTTAAGCTGCAACTTGAATTTCAAGACAATATAGCAAATATGGAATTGAAATAATACTTCTAGCATGATAAACAATACTCATTAAGCATCATAGAAGCAAAAATCAATTGAATCTAAGCCTAAAATCAAGATTTCAGCTAGAGATGAAAAGGGGCGAAATATGAACAATGAAACTCAGCAAATCCTACTTGTTTAAGCTTAAATCTCTTTCAGAAATTGGTCAAAAACTCTAGAAACGGACAAGAACTGGTCGCCTGTCATCTAAGAAGTAAATGGAAGCAAGAATCTCTGAAAACGACCAAGAATCGAAGACAAACGATGAAAGGGATGAAATATGCGTGAAAACTCGCCAAAATCGAGAAATTGGGTGAAAGAGTACTAGATCGATGGCAATAATCGGGAAGGAAGGGTCGCCAGCGTGCTCTGAAGGTCAGAGATGCTCGGGAGACGAAGGTCGGCACTCGAACGAGTGAGAAAACTCAAAACACGACCTAGAAAACCCAAAAAAAATGGCACAGGAATCGCGACTAAAATTAGAATTACGGCCATAAAATGCATTATGGTAGTGCCATAATCTGGTGAAATTGAAAAACACGGGCCGTAATGTCAAAACGGTAGCACCGTAATTTGGCTCAAACTCTCGGGTCGAAAAACGTCTCTTATTACGGTACCGTGAAAAAGCTTACGGTACCGCCATAATTTTCAGAAAACTCTCAGGTCAAAAATAGATGAAAATTATGGTACTATAAAAATGGTTACGGTAGTGCCATAAAAATTTCAAAAATATTTTTTTTGAAGGAAAATAAAATAAAAAAATCAACTAGAAAATACAGCATCGTGGAATTCATTACGGCAGTGTCGTAAAAGCAAAAATACTCTCGGGTTGATTTTTAACACAAACTACGGTACCATGAAAATAGTTACGACGGTGTCGTAATCTCGTCACAACCTTCTGGTCTAAAGCAGACTAGAAATACGGTACCATAATATATATTACGGTAGTGTTGTAATTTGCACCAAAACTCGCTTACCTACAAAAATAAAAGAAAAAAAATTAGTTCTAAGAACAAAAGTAAAAAAACTAAAGTTAGAAAGCTTGGGTTGCCTCCCAAGAAGCGCTAATTTAAAGGTCTTTAGCTTGACCCTTTTGGACTCGGATTTGATCTTGAATTCCTCAATTTCCATTCTGATTTTTCTTTGATTTGAGCATCTCTTTCAATCACATAAGGCTCAGCCTTGAAGTAGTGTCCAAATTTACTCAAGATCTTCTTTCCTTTATCAAACAATCTATAGCCTCTTCTTCTTCTTCTCAGAAATTTGATGTACTTTCTCCTATAATCCCCTATCAATATCCTTAGAAAAACTGTCAGTTTCACTATTAGAGGATTCATCAAATAAATTACAAACATCATAAACAACATCATCAACTATGTCAACACTATAACATGATCCAGAGTATGATTGTTTATTCAAAGAATCAGCAAGATCAAATTCAATTATTTGTTCACAAATATCAAAAGTGATTTTTCCTTTTTTAACATCTATGTGTGCTCCAGCAGTAGCTAAAAAGGGTCTACCAAGAATTATGAGATTTTTATGATTTTCCTCCATATCAAAGACTACAAAATTTGCAGGTATAAAAAATTTACCTACCTTGATTGGAACATTCTCTAGAATACCTATAGGATACTTTACCGAGAGATCAACGAGCTGTAAAGACATGGATGTTGGTTTAAACTCTCCAATGTCCAGCTTCCTGCAAATAGATAAAGGCATTAGGCTTACACTGGCTCCTAAATCACATAAGGCTCGGTCAAAAGCCATGCTTCTAATAGAACAAGGTACAGAGAAACTACCTAGATCATTCAGTTTTGGTGGCAATTTATTTTGAATGATAGCACTACAATCCTCAGTTAAAGCCACAGTACAAGTACCATAGCCCTCAATTTTTCTTTTGTTGGACAAGATCTTTTTCAAAAATTTTGCATATGATGGCATTTGAGATATAGCTTCCGTAAAAGGAATATTAATGTAAAGCTTTTTCAACACTTCAAGAAATTTGCCAAATTGTTTATCAAGCTTTGCTTGCACTAACCTTTGTGGAAAGGGTATAGGTGGCCTATAAGGTGGAGGTAAATTAGGTTTAGAATAATCTTTCTCACATGGCACTTCCCCTTTTGGTTCATCACCCTTTTGAGGTGGCAAACTAGCTTGGGTTTGTTCATGCTCAGAAGATTTTTCTAACTCTAATTCATCATCATGATCATCATTAGGCTCTTTTTCATTATTTACAACTTTCCCTTTGGGTTCTTCTAATTGTTTCCCACTTCTAGTGATAATAGCATTACAGTGCTCCCTAGGGTTCAACAAAGGTTTAGTAGGTAATTTTCCAGGGGGTCTGTAAGAACTACTAGCTTGTTGTGCTATTTGATTTTTTCAAGATTTTGTTGCGGGCTGCTAAAAATCCTACTTAAGATGTAAGTTGACTAACCATTCCCTTAAGATCTTCAATTTCTTTACTTTGATTTTGCATGAACTTTTCTAACATGGACTCAATATTTGAATTCTGATTTGAGTTTTGATTTTGCTTTGGCTTATTTTGTTGGAACCCTCTATTTTCAGTTTGTCCCCCTACATTGTTATTGTTTTTCCAAGACAGGTTGGGGTGATTTCTCCACCCAGGGTTGTAAGTACCAGAATAGGGATCATTGTTTCTACCTTGATTATAGTTCCCTAATGCATTAACATGTTCACTATCCTAACTAGCAATGACTTTACAATCTTTAGAGACTTGACCATTGTTACCACATATATCACAAACAAGAGATGAAGAAACAATAGCAGTTTGCATCTTGAATGAATCAAATCTGTTGCATAAAGAGTCTACCTTCTCTGCCAGGGTGCGCCAACCATCACTTTCATTCTTACCTTGGGAAGGTTTATAAAGCACTCCTCTCTCTGAAGTCCACTAGTTATGATTCAAAGCCATTTCTCCAAGCAATTTGGAAGCATCATCAATGGTTTTGCTCATCAGAGCTCCTCTTGCAGTAGCATTAACAATTAGTCTGGTATTATAAAGCAAACCATTATAAAAAGTATGAATTAAAATGCAGTTTTCAATGCCATGATGAGGACACTTCCATTTAAATCATTGAATCGCTACCATGCCTCACTAAAAGATTCACCATCCCTTTGTGCAAAGCTTGAAATCTGATTTCTCATTTGGGTGGTCTTGCTTGGTGGGAAATATTTCATCAAGAAGGCATTTGACAGTTGCTCCCATGTAGTGAAAGTACCGGTAGGTTGTGCTTGAAGCCAAGATTGCGCTCGGTCCCTAAAAGAAAGAGAAAATAATCTCAATTTTAGTGCATCGTTAGAAACTCCATTAATCTTAATTGTATCACAAAGTTCAAGAAACAAAGAAAGGTGTTTGTTAGGATCTCCAAGAGGAGATCCTCCAAATTGTTGAATCATGGATAAGAAAGCAGGCTTGATTTCAAAGTTATTAGCCTCTATGACTGGTCTAGCAATGCAAGAATGAATCTCTTGTGGATTAGGGGCTGCATAGTCCCTAAGTGATCTTTGTTCTGCCATGGTCACTTCTACAATTTCTTCTTGTTGTCTTTCTTCAAATCTCCATTGGCGTATATGCCCTAGGACCTAGTTTTGGTCCATTATTGTACTACTTGATGTTGATATTTTTGATATATATCATTCTGGCATTGTCATTATCTATATTTGCTTACATCTGCGATTATGTACTTATATGGTAATGTCCCTTGAGACAGATTGGATCTGTGCTCAAATGATTGTCCCCAATCGATGTACCTGAGTGGATATGGGACAGCTCTGGTACCTGTGAGACTGGTATATGGGCTGGTTAGGCACGAGGTGCTAACGCAGACTTATGGGTATATTAGTGGTGGATATACTGGAATGACCCGCTGTGAGGCAATGACTTGACATCACGAGTTATCCTCACAAGTGATAGGAGATGCATTGATCCCTTGACTTGAGGTCATTGGCCATTCAATATAGTTAGGGACATGCTTTGATACAACCTAACACCTCAGCATAGTTGGGGGGTAATAACGGTTGTCATTGAGCATGTCACAACCCATAGGAGAAGGTCAATGGACAAACAGAGGATTTGCTCCTTCCTAAGGGAAGTTTGATATCCATGGAGCTCCTCTATGGTTCTATGACTGAAAGTGTATGGCCATACCCAGGTGAGACCTAGTTTAGTCATAACCATGAGATTGGATGAAAACAAGTGGTGACACACTTGTCCAATCGGATATTAGTTCGGCAAAGAGACTAGAATGCATTTGTACCTAATTGCGATGATGGGGATGTCAATATCGATATCCATTCCAATGACCAGGGAAGCAGCGATGCACTGCTAGGTGCCACACACTGCTTGTGGTGACCTTTGGTCAGCACTACTAGCGTCAGAGGAACCTACAGGGTCACACACCTTGATACTTGAGTTCTCGTATTGATCGGGAAGCCTTATGATCGAGTTATTGGATAACTCGAATCTATTCTGGAGATTTCATTAGTGCCAATGGGCCTGATGAGTTGGAAAAAATTTATTGGGGCCAACTTCTAATTTTGGCAAACTGGTCGAATTAACAATGGTTAGCCTCATTTGACCTTGGGTCACATTGGATTGAATCCAATAGCTTGGTTAACGTGGGTAATGATCTTTGGGCTAGGCCCATTGCTTAGTTGGGCTCACTATTAAGTTGTCATGAAGAGGAAATCACCTAAGGGGTATAATGGGGAGAGAACCAACCCCATTGGCGCCTAAGGGGTATAATGGGGTGAAGTGGGCAAATTTGCTTCATTACGGAAGCAAATTGCGCCTAGCCCTATCCCTAACTGCCCCTTGCTCTATATAAGAGGCCCTAGATGCCCCCTCTCAACCAACCCCATTGGCGCCTAAGGGGCATAATGGGGTGAAGTGGGCAAATTTGCTTCATTATGGAAGCAAATTATTCCTAGCTCGAACCCTAACCGCTCCTTGCTTTATATAAGAGGCCCTAGATGCCCCCTATCAGGTATTCTACTCCTTGGAGGCGTGAGAACATGAGAGAGGTGAGAGCAAGGGTCTTGGCGCATACTCCTCTTCCATCAAACCCTAGCCGCAAGCCTTGATCTTCCTTTCCTCTTGGCGCAAGGAATTTGGTGCTTGGCGGCTTCCCTCTCCTTCATACTTCTTCCATTGGCGCACATACCTTGGAGGTGGCACTAGGCTTGAAGAAGGTGAACAAAAAGGCTTGGATCTTCTTCTCGAGGCTAGCACCGAGCGTGGAAGAAGAGGACTCAAGGGATCTGTGTGTGTGAGACTGCAGAGGGCGCACACTTGGGTGCCTATCATGACATCGGCATCGTCTTGCTTTGAGGTATCTTCTATCTCATCATGTCGACTCCCTCGCTTGCAATCTTCACTGAGCTTTTGGGACTAGCTCATTTCCGGGATATTAGTTCCACTGTGCATTGTATTTGTGTCATTATGACTCTGAAAAATTGTAAAATATCCCCAGGGTTTCCCAACAGTGGTATCAGAGGGACTTGCGAGACTCGAACGATGTAATTTCATGCTTTTCCATGCTCACATGCCATATCTCAATTTTCGAAAATTGCATGATCACATGTGAACGATTTTTCTAAGTAGGAAAAATTAGGGTTTCTTGTTTCTATCATCTTTTCAATCTCTTTTGGATTTTTGGGTTATTTTTCTTGTATGATTTAAGGATCAAAGGCGCACGTGGTTTTGTCAAGTAGGACGGGCATTGTGTCTTCGGACTGGCCGGGTCTCTTGATCTGACAAAATTACCAGCCAAGAGGATCTTTGAAATCATCATGAAAATTAATCGCGAATAGCTTAAAGATTTGTGAGAAGAAGAGGAGGAAAAGAAATTAGTTTTATGAAAAAGTAAAATTTCAGATTTTATGTTTTTCATGAGCATGTAGAATTGCATGTGTAGATACCTTACTTGTGCATAATGTTGTGATCATGAGTCAAGCCCCTATGCTTGCCTGTGATGTACTCTTGTGAGGCCTGCGTGCTGCTTTTCTTTTTGCTTTTGATTAAGATGAAGATTAGGGTGGCACATATCACTTGAAGATTGGCGCATGCATGCTTGCTTGCGCACCTTGCATGGTGGGGCAAGAAGCACCCTTCATTGATGGCGCATGGTGAGTGGCGCAGGTTTGACTTGGCTGAGCCTTAGGGCTTGTGTGCTATGTCTCTTGGCCCTTACATGGTGGCGCATCACCCTTGGAGGAAGACCATGGCATTGGCCGAACCTCGGGTGTGTACCCCTAGGCTTTGGGTGCTAAACCATGAGAGAAGGACCTTGGAGCCAACCTTGAAGATAGAGCTAGAGGTCGGCTAGGTTAGGTCTTGTCTTTGGGGCCTGAGTCATAGGTCAAGAGTTGAACCTCCTTGTGGCGTGGGTTGGTTCAATGTCTTGAATAGGCTATGATCACTTCATTCTTTTACTATTCTGCTAAAGCATGCCTGTTTTATCGTTATGTTATCACTATAGGACTGCATGTCTGTAATGTTAGACATAAGATAAAACTGATGAGACCTCAAAAACCCTCATAAATAAATATCAAGTCTAGTAACCTTCTAACGTGTAGCCCTCACTAAGCTATCGATCAGTGGTGTTGTGAACTGTTTCCCACCCTCATGGGACACACCCACTTATCTTTAGAAAGTGCGTGGTGGCAATGGTTTCCCCAGTCCGTTTTAATCGGGCGCGCCTTCGCAAGGAAACTCGTTGGCCCTGGGCATAATGGTTAGGAATGGACTTGATTAGAATTCCATATGTGCTGGGCACATGATGAAACTCTAGAGGCGTCGTTGAGAGGTTAGGGTTTCATGCTGTATCCAGCCCTCACTAGACATGAAATGCCTAGACTGTCTCAATAAGGGGAATTGCTTAGAGCAATCGGCGGCGTGGCCACCTTAGGAAGCATGGGTTACTTTGTGCATCTCATCCCACCCTCGTGGGACGCGAAGCCTCATGTGGAATAAGGATCCCATCTCACTAGGAAGTCTTAAACTTCCCGATTGACTTTGTGGGTTGTCAATTCGATTAAAATAGTGAGAGCAATAATCATTTAAAACAAGTCCAGTTTAAATGATTTGAAACAGTAGTAAGTCTGCTATTTCTTGATTGTTGTAGATCAATGGCAACAAACAATAGCGGATTGACATTGCGATCACTCCTTGATAAGGATAAGTTGGTTGGAACCAACTTTATGGACTCGCATAGAAACTTGAGGATAGCCCTCAAGCTCGAGAAGAAGCTGCATGTCCTAGAGCAGGCTCTTCCGGCGCCTCCTCCGCCTAATGCCCGAGCGGCAAATAGGGATGCTTTTAGAAAGCATCAGGATGACTCTATGGAGGTATCATGTCTCATGCTGGCCACTATGGCACCTGAACTTCAGGTGTAATATGAGGAGCAAAACGCTTTTCAGATAATCACTCATTTGAAACAGATGTTCGAGGCTCAGGCTATAACTGAGAGATTTGACACCGCCAAAGCAGTCTTTCAGTGTAAGTTATCTGAGGGTGCACCAGTGAGACCCCATGTTCTTAAGCTGATTGGGAACGTGGATCATCTCAGGAGGCTGGGACACGCCATAGATAACGAGCTGGTTGTGGATCTTATTCTACATTCCCTGCCCCCTAGCTTCAGCCCGTTTATCATAAATTTCAACATGAACCGGATTGAGTGCACACGGGAGGAACTGATGAATATGCTCTGATGTAGGAGAGAGCCAGGCATGGGGTATAACTATGCCAGGATTCGACACCCTGGACCTTGCGGGTTAGGTCTCTGGGATGCCTAACCTCGAGGGGATCGATGGAGCTCCACCGGTCCTTAGTGTTGTAGGGGAGGGGGGCGAACATGTCAGATGCGCCGAATGAGGCAGGCATGGGTCGCTTATGTCCAGACGGCCCTTGAGAGGCAGACATACATGTCCGGACGGCCCTTGTGCGGCAGTCATGGCTCTCTCCTACATCACTCTGTCTGTCCATTAACCTTCTCCTATGGGTTGCGACATGCTCAATGACAACCGTTACTACCCCCCCAACTACGGTGAGGTGTTAGGTTATATCAAAGCATGTCCCTGACCATATTGAATGGCCAATGACCTCAAGTCAAGGGATCAATGCATCTCCTATCACTTGTGAGGATAACTTGTGACACCAAGTCATTGCTGTTAGGGAATACCGGGTGTAATTTAAAATTTTGTAGTCCCAGGACGCAGTGGAAGAATCATTACACCCGAAACATATTCCGGTCCCAAGGATCCATGCGAGAGAGAAGACACAAGGATGTGTTAGAGATGTACCTCTTTTGCTTGTCTAGACGTCGAAGCCATGTTGAAGGCGCCCAAGTGTTCGCCCTCCACAAGTATCCATGCGTCGACTCCTTGATCGTTGCTCCCTTCCACGCTTGGTGCTAGCCTCGGGAAGAGAATTGAGCCTTAGAGTTCCTTCACTCTTCTTGCGCCACCTCCAAGATTCATGCGCTAAGTGCAAGGAAGATGCAGCCAACTCCTTATCCTCTTCACTCCAAGAGAAGAGGGAGAAGAAGAGGTTCGGCCTTGAGGAAGATTGAGAGGAAGTCACGCCACCAAGTCCTTCTCCAAGTCACGCCAAGAGGAGAGGAAGGAGAAGACTTTCGGCCACTAGTAGGAAGAAGGGTTGCACCACCTTGATGTTGTCGCCCTTTGCCTTGCTCTCGCCCCTCTATGTGTGTTCATGTCTCCAAGCGTTCATCAACTAGAGAGGGCGACAATGGGTCCTATAAATAGGACTAGAGGCGGTTTGGGCAAGGGCTAGGATCATGCCAAGTGTATGGCTAGGATGAGGTGTCTTGAGGCAAGGAAAGTCTCCAAGACTTTACCATAAACCTCATTCAACCTATCCATAAATGTCCAAACACTATATCAGCCCAAGACATACCTCAAATGCATTCTTACCATCAAAGGATAAGTGGCTAGGCGCAACATGCATGAAGAATTCGGCTAGGGTGGTGTCTTGGGAGAAACTAGGGTTTGAGGTAAGGTAAGTCTCCAAGACATTACCATATACCTCTTCCCTATATCCATATGCGCCTAGGAACTTCTCATAAAAGTTCTCAAGCCATATCAGCCCCAAGACTTGCCTTAGAGGCAAGTATTCCATCCAAGGAAGAAGGGCTAGGCGCTCTTTACTTCCATAATGAAGCAAAGGCGCCTGCCTCACCCCATTATGCCCCTAGGCGCCAATGGGGTGAGATTTCTCCCCATTATACCCTTTTAAGCCAATTCCTCTTCATGACAACTAATTATTGTGCCTCATTGGATAATGAGCTAGCCCAAACTTCATGGCATGGGTTGATTAAGCCATTGGATCTAATCCAATGCAACCCTAATCCAAATGTGACCAATGTAGGTCAATTTCGGGTCAACCTGCCAAAAATGAAGTTTGGCTCCAATAACTTTCTTCCAACTCATCAGGCCCATTGGCGCTGATGAAATTTTCCAAATGGATCCAAGTTAACCAATAACTTGATCCTAAGGCTTCTGATTAAAGCAACGTCAAGAGTCTATTGCGTGTGACCCCGTAGGATCCATATGACGATGGCAATGATGTAAACATCATAAGTAGTGAGGGGTATCTAGCAACACATCACTACTACCCATGTCATAGGACTTAAGTCATTATGGCAACAACTCCTAACAAGCAACGAGGATTCCCATTGCATTATAGATCCCTTTGCCTAAACTGATATCCTGCCATTGGATTAGTCTCAAGTTTATTATCCAATGCATTAGTCATGACTCAACAAGTGTGGCCACACTTTCCTGTCATGCACCAATAAGGTGGGGCACCCCGAGTGGATATCATGCTTCCAATAAGGAAGGGGCAAATCCTACTATTGGTCATCCATGTCTCTACATGACTTATGACATGCCCAATGACAGTCGTTTTGATCTCCCAATTACGGAGAGACGTAAGACTGTATTAAAGCATACCCATCATCAAATCTAGACATGAATACCTTAAGTCTAAGAATCAATGCAAACCTCTTGCATGTGAGATTGACTTGTTGACTAGACAAGTCAATCCTCATAGTGGATCACTCCAGTGCATCCAATGCACCTGTATGTCTGCGTTACTGTGCCCCTCACCTAACCAGCCCATACACCAGTCTCACATGTACCAAAGCTGTCCCATATCTGCTAAGGTACCTTGTCTAGGGATAGCTTATGAGAATGGATCCAATCCAAACTCCTGGGACATTATTTATGCAACTCAATACATCAACGTAGGTAGAGAAGTCTGCATAATAACGACCATGCCTATATAAAGAGTAATAGTTCTATCAAAGTACATTCAAACAATGCCTGACCATGTCCATACATTGGTCTTTAGGGCATATACACCAACAATCTCCCACTTGCACTAAGACGAAGGACAACTGGTGTTTAGTCAGTTCCAATGTCTCTAGTATGACCCATTTAGCTTCCGCTGCGCCAGAGGCTAGGTCAGTGGGTTTTTCCAGATTGCTATCTGTGTTTATTTTAACAAATTTGATCATCATCCTTATCCATGATCTCTAAGATCAGATGATATGCTGCAGTACATACTTGAGCAATAAGTTCCTTCTCCTATGCTATGGTCCCAGTAAGAACTATACTGGACCATCAAGCACTATGAACTAGATCAAGTTCAAATGAATGAAGCTGCCTCCTTGGCTGCCTCAAGGAGCTACAATGTACTCAGCCTTATTTGTAGAATCTTGCCACTTTGGTTTGCATAATGCTCTTTCAGAACACAACACCATAATAAGGCAAAGCGCAAATCCTGGCTATGATCAATAGTCACTAGACTGGAACGAAGTGTCAGTGTACCCCTGTACACAAAATTCTTTCCTGTCTATCATAAACTAGACTCCAATCCTTTATACTTCCCAAGTATATATATAAGGATTGCTTTCACAGCTATCTAGTGTTAAACACTAAGATCTGATTGAAACTTGCTGGCTATGCTCCAAGCATTTGCCACAAATGGTCTTGAGTATATTATTCAAAACATGATCCATCCTACACACCATGTATCAGGATTTTAGACCCATGTTATTACTCTCCAGCTGTGCCACAGGACACAACATCTTTGAGAGAGTCAGACCATATCTTCCTGGAAGGTATCAATATTTGGAATCATCCAATATCATCCTCTCCAGAAACTCTTGGATGAACATAGATCGACTAAAGGGCAATGACTTTCTTGGATCTCTATCTATAGATCCTCATGCCTAGGATGTAGGCATCATTCCCTAGATCATTCTTCTCGAAATACATATCTTTCTTTTCTTCACCACGTGAAGAGCTGAAATGTTATTCCATGTGAGGAGAATATCATCAATCATCTAGAACAAGAAATACTATTAAGGTGCTGAAAGTCCCTTAAACAAGGGGGAGGTGTCGAAACCCTAATGGCGCATATGATAAAACCTTTTTGCAGCGGAAAGGGTTTCTGGATCGATGCATGCAGTATGATCAACTTTAACTTGCATACAAGAGAATCGATTCTTGCCAGTGCCATTGCTTGGATGGCGTCTAGGAAGCAGAGAGTCAAGCGCTTCTCCTCCAAATGGTGCGCACACAAGATGGATGTTGGCTTCTCCTTGTCGAACCTTGTGCTAGCAAGGATCTCCAAGTGTCCTTGTCGAATGGAAGGGAAGTTGAGATGATGTCTCGCTTGAGCAAACTCTCTCCAAGGCGTGAAGAAAAAACTTCCACACGAGAGCAAGCGACGAGAGTAGGAGAGGGGCGACAAGAGATGCGTTCCACTCAAAAGGTGGAGGCGTGGCTACTAAAAATAGCTAGCCTTACTCTCTCATGCGATCATGCGTTCATGTACCCACGAACCAATCGCATTTTTCTCTCCTCTTTGAACCATGCGCTCACATAATGAGTTGGTTCATTTTTGGGTTGGTTCAAAGACCAATTAACCCAAGCGATTTGGTCTAGATCATATTAACCCTAAGGTTCAAGATCTAACCGTTCATCTCTTGATGCTTCTGATCTCACCGATCTAGCATCCATTCTCTCGATCGAAGCTTACCGATCTCAAGCCCTAATCAATCAAACATGATCAGACCAGATCTCACTTACAATCAGAGATTAAATCCCTTTAAACTGAACCAAAACAATTCAGTCCACACGATCTGACTTAAGTAAGCCATATCATCAAATTGTGCGACCCTAAGGGTTTCCTTTAAATGTCGGTAACGATAACTTACGTTATCACGATCAGTGAGGGGTATCTAGCAACACATCACTATCTCCCGATATAAAGGAAAGAGTCTTCCAAGACTACACCCAAACCACAGCACAAGTGTGAATCCACTTCACAAGGCATACATGCTTCCTTTGCCACTGGATGTTCTTTATTGGACAAGCGTGTCAAGCCTGTAACTCTAATATGATGAAAATGATCAGATCAGATGAACATAGTCATCTGGGTATGGCCATACACTTTCTCAATCATCTCATCCAGGGGGCCCCTTTAGAACATCACACTCCAAACAAGGAGACGGCAATCCTATGTCTATCACTAGCACCCTAACATGACTCATGCTCATCATCCAAGATAGTCTATAACCATTATGTTTCAAATGATATTGAACTACCTCAAAACAATGCCAATCATCATTTAGAAACACAAGTGATCTCAAGTCAGAGGAAGTATGCCACTTGTTCGCATACAAGGATTATTCACATTGTGACAAGCAATTGAATATCCTAGTAGGGTCTGTCCAGTACATCCAATGTACCCATGATTCTACATCTTATTCCATGCTCGAAGCATCCTATAAGATTAGAACACACATTAGTCTCAATCATATCAAGGCTGTCTCATGTTCACCAAGATATCTCGACTAAGGACAAAAGTGCATGTCAGCCAAGCTGAACAGCATTGAGACATTATTCAGAAGTATACATATGACAGCAGATAATGCAACAACCTGAATAACAACAATTGCCTTTATAAACAAAGAGTTTATACATGATACTGATGCAATCCCAAGGCCTCAAACATTAGCCTTAAGGGCATACCCCAACAATCTCCCACTTGCACTTAATCTAATGGTTGAGAAATCTCAAACCCATATTATTACAGTGCTTCTCATTCTTCTGCTGCGCCAGAGGCTTTGTAAGCGGGTCAGCCAGATTGTCATCTGTATGAACCTTGCAAACTTTGATCTCACCACGATCAATGATCTCCCGGATCAAGTGAAATCGTCTCTGTATGTGCTTGGACTTCTGGTGCGACCGTGGTTCCTTTGCTTGTGCTATTGCTCCAGTGTTATCACAGAAGATAACCAAAGGATCTGCACTCGAAGGAACAACACCAAGTTCTTTAACGAACTTACGAATCCACACTGCCTCCTTGGATGCTTCTGAGGCTGTAACATACTCGGCTTCCGTGGTAGAATCAGCAACTATAGACTGTTTGAAACTCTTCCACACCACTGCTCCTCCATTCAAGCTAAAAACATAGCCTGATTGCGATCGGAAATCATCCTGGTCAGACTGGAACGAAGCGTCAGTATATCCTTCAATACTGAGTTCTTCCTGACCACCATATATCAAGAACATATCTTTGGTCCTCCGAAGATATTTCAAAATGTTCTTGACTGCAATCCAGTACGCCTGACCTGGATTACTTTGGAACCGACTGGTCACGCTTAACCCGTAAGCGACGTCTGGGCGAGTACACAACATCGCATACATAATGGATCCAATAGCCGAAGCATAAGGCGTATTGTCCATTTCATCTTTCCCAGTCTGTGTTTGTGGACACTGACTCTTTGAAAGATTCAGACCATGTCTGACTGGAAGATATCCTCTTTTAGAATTCTCTAAATGGAATCTCTCCAGGACTTTATCGATGTAAGTACTCTGGCACAGCCCGAGAAGCCTCTTAGATCTATCCCTGTAGATCTTCACACCTAAGACATAGGCTGCTTCTCCTAAATCTTTCATCTGGAAACATTTCCTTAGCCATGCCTTAACTGCATGCATTTCAGGAATATCATTTCCAATGATCAAGATATCATCGACGTAGAGGACTAGAAAAGTAATCACGCTCCCACTAAACCTCTTATATACACACGGGTCATCTTCATTCTTGATGAAACCAAATCCACTGATTGATTCATCAAAACGAATATTCCAGCTTCTTGATGCTTGCTTAAGTCCATAAATGGACTTCTTTAACTTGCATACTTTATGACAATCTGATGGATTAGTGAAACCTTCAGGTTGTGTCATATAGACATCCTCATCCAGTTTTCCATTAAGGAAAGCGGTCTTCACATCCATTTGCCAGATCTCATAATCGTAATATGCTGCTATCGCGAAAAGAATCCGAATAGACTTGAACATAGCTACAGGAGAGAAAGTTTCATCATAATCTATCCCGTAGATTTGTTTGAAACCTTTCGCAACTAGCCTGCCTTTATAGGTAACCACGTTACCATCCATGTCAATCTTCTTCTTGAAGATCCACTTACAGCCTATAGGGATTACTCCCGGAGGCGGATCTACCAAATCCCAAACTTGGTTATCAGACATGGAGTCCATTTCGGCTCGCATAGCTTCAAGCCATCTCGCTGATTCCGGTCCACTGACCGCATCCGCATAAGTGAGGGGTTCATCATGATCAATGATGTAGACTCCGTCATAGCGCTCAGGCTGTCGACGGATCCTTCCCGATCTTCGCGGTTCCCGTGATATCTGAGCCTCAGGTTGTTCAATAACCTGTTCTACTGGCTCAGGCTCATCCAACTGTGCTTGACTACTTTGTCCTTCCTCTGGATTCTCATCCAGGTTTATTTCTCTCCCACTTGCCTCTTGCAGAAGAAATTCCTTCTCAAGAAAAAAAGCCGTCCGAGCAACAAATACTTTGTTCTCTTTGGGTCATAGAAATAATAACCCTTAGTTTCCATAGGGTAACCGACAAAGATACATTTCTCAGATCTGCTCTCTAGTTTCCCAGAGGCGAGCTTTTTGACATAAGCTTCGCAACCCCAGATCTTGATAAATGTCAAGCTTGGCTGTTTCCCATACCATAACTCATATGGCGTCTTTGAAACTGCCTTGGATGGCACTCGGTTTAGTAGCTTTGCAGCTGTTTCCAACATGAATAACCCATTGTTAATTGACCCAGTAGCATAAACAATATTATCATAAGAAATAACACACTTTGAAATATTGCATTCAAAGGAAAACCCTTTCCTGACAAGAGCAGGAATAGAGATAATATTTTTCGTAATGCTTGGTACAAAGTAACAATTGTCTAGTTCCAATACAAGTCCAGATGGTAATGAGATGTTATAAACTCCTACAGCAACAGCAGCAACCCGTGCCCCGTTTCCAACTCGTAGGTCCACCTCATGCTGTCCCACCTGTCTTCTTCTCTTGAGTTCCTGTACATTTGAACAAATGTGAACTCCACATGCAGTGTCCAACACCCATGATATAGAAGAAGAAACCATGACTTCAGTCACGAAAATACCTGAGCCAGAAGCGAAACTTCCCTTCTTGTCTCCCTGGAGCGCTTTACAGTCCCTTTTCCAGTGACCCAGCTGGCCACAATGGAAA
Source organism: Costus lasius (assembly GCA_027563935.2). Taxonomy (NCBI): domain Eukaryota; kingdom Viridiplantae; phylum Streptophyta; class Magnoliopsida; order Zingiberales; family Costaceae; genus Costus; species Costus lasius. The sequence goes on along the minus strand of CM050450.1, from coordinate 86,462,598 downwards.
CATCTGTATTCCTTCGACCGCTTAACCTTTTGTTTCAGAGCCTTGCTGTAGCTCTTGACAGGGGCTTTGCCCTTCTTCCCTTTCTTCTTGTTCCTTGAAGGAACCATCAAGACAGAGGATGAAGGCTTTCCCTTAAGAGTCAGCTCTGTAATCAAGAGCATATTCAGTAACTCTGCCGGCGTACAGTCGATCTTGTTCATATTAAAGTTAATGATGAACGGATCGAAAGAGGTCGGGAGAGACTGCAATATGATGTCTACAGCAAGCTCCTGATTGATGGTATGTCCCAGTTTCTCTAGAGCCTCCTTGTACCCAATCATCTTGAGTACGTGAGCTCCCACTGGACTCCCTTCAGCCAGTTTGCTCTGAAAGAAAAGTTTAGTCAAATTGTAGCGTTCAGTCCTAGCCTGTGTAGCATACAGCAGCTTGAGGTTTGCTATAATTTTTATAGCAGATAGATCCTCATGCTGACGCTGCAGCTCTGGCGTCATAGACGCAAGCATCAGGCAAGCGACATCAATGCTATCATTGACATGCTTTTCATAAGCATCGCGAACCGCCCTTGCGGCGTTCGCAGCGGGTTGAGGCGGTATAGCCGTCTCGAGGACATACAGCTTCCTCTCTGCCTTAAGAACAATCTTAAGGTGTCCGTACCAGTCTGAGAAGTTTGGTCCAGCAAACTTCTCCCTTTCCAGTAGGGATCGCACATTGAAATTCGTGGTGTTCGTTGCTGCAGTAATCTACAACAATGCAAGAACAGCAAGGTCAGTATCAATGTGAGAATCAATTCAGGACTTAAGAATGATTCTTTTCTCACTATTTTATCTGGCTGAAAAATCCAGCAAAACAGCCCGAAAGAGTAAAACTCTTTTAGTGAGATGGGATCCAGATTTCATACTTGGTCTCCGCGTCCCGCTCAGGCGAGATAAGATACACAGAGAGTACAAGCACTAATTTCTGGTAGGCAATCCCTGCCAATCGCCAACCCGTGCGATTCCCCTTCATCTGGGCAATCCAGCAGACTGTGCCAACTGAGTTGGTACAACACAGTCTCTGATCCCACAGATGGCTGCCTCCATATAGCTACCATATGCGCCACATATGTAGGCTACATGGTCAAGCTGACCCGACCTACTCCCTGGACCACCACGTGCTATGCTGAGCAACGAGAAGCGATAAATCCCTTCTCTGTAACACGCAGGTGTAATCACACACCGTCTGAAGATAGATGGGCGTGCCCACTGAGTGGGTACAACACGGCCCCAACGATAGTCAGAACAGTGAGGTTTCGCGTCAGAAGGCTATGGTGCTTGATATTTAACGTTGGATTTTAACGGTCTTTTATCTTCTTAACTATCATACAAATCCTATGGTGATAGCAGAAGATTAAATCATGCAATTCTAATTATATAAATGATAAATAGAAAGCATGCTGATCTTATGTGGTAAAAGCCCATTAAGCCTAGGTAAGACCTTAATTTTAACTTAAGTCTTCACTTGAGCTCTTCATGGGTCTCTTGCATCCCATCTGGCCCAACCGAGGGCCCAAGCGCCCACTGCAGCTCAGGTGCGCCCACCAGGTTGTTGGGGTATGCCCTTAAGGCTAATGTTTGAGGCCTGTGGGAATGTAACAAGTATCATGTAATAAACTATTATGTTTATAAAGGCATGGTTGTTATTCAGTTAGTTACATTGTCTGCTGCAATATATGTTCTTCTGAATAATGTCTCAAAGCTGTTCAGCTGGGCTGACATGCTGTTATGTCCTTAGTCGATGTATCTTGGTGAACATGAGACAACCTTGATATGGTTAAGACTAATATGTGTTCTGATCTTATAGGATGCTTCGAGCATGGAATAAGATGTAGACTCATGGGTACATGGGATGTACTGGACAGACCCTACTAGGATGTTCAGTTGTTTGTCACAACGTGAATATTCCTTGTATAAGACAAGTGGCACATTTCCTCTGACTTGAGATCACTTGTGTTTTCTAAATGATGATTGTCATTATTTTGAGTTAGTTCAATATCATTTGAAACATAATGATTATAGACTATCTTGGATGGTGAGCTTGAGTCAGGTTAGGGCACTAGTGATAGACATAGGATTGCCGTCTCCTTGTTTAAGGAGTGTGATGTTCTAAAGGGGCCCCCTGGATGAGATGATTGAGAGAGTGTATGGCCATACCCAGGTGACAGTGTTCATCTGATCTAATCATGCTCATCATATTGGAGTTACAAGTTTGACAGACTTGTCCAATAAGAACATCCAGTGGCAAAGGAAATATGTATGCTTTGTGAAATGATTCACACTTGTGCTATGGTTTGGGTGTAGTCTTGGAAGACTCTTTCCTTTATATCGGGAGACAGTGATGTGTTGCTAGATACCCCTCACTGATCGTGATAATGTGAATTATCGTTACCGACATTTAAAGGAAACCCTTAGGGTCGCACAATTTGATGATATGGCTTACTTAAGTCAGATCGTGTGGACTGAATTGTTTGGGTTCAGTTTTAAGGGATTTAATCTCTGATTGTAAGTGAGATCTGGTCTGATCATGTTTGATTGATTAGGGCTTGAGATCGGTAAGCTTCGATTGAGAGAATGGATGCCAGATCGGTCAGATCAGGGGCATTAAAGAGATCGACGGTTAGATCTAAAGCCTTAGGGTTTATTTGATCTAGGCCTTGTCGCTTGGCTTGGTTGGTTCTTAAACCGAACCAATTGAACCAGCTCACTAAAAGAGCGCTTGGTTCATAGGGAGAGGAGTGGGCGACGAGTTCACATAGCGTGAACGTTGGGATGAGGAGAGGTTACTATTTTTAGTAACCATGATCTCCATGTCGAGTGGGCGCTCATCCGAAATAGAGTATTCTCTATTTTCGCCAATTCACTTATTCCTCTCGCAAGTTTTTCTTCTCGACTTGGTGTGCGGCGACGCTTGAAGGTTGAGGAGGATTCGGCCAAGGAGAAAGACATCTCTTTTCCCTTCACTCGACAAGGACCTCTTGGAACCTTGCTAGCACAAGGAGCACCAAGAGAGATAGCAACATCATCTTGTGTGTGACGACAAGGAGAAGATCTACTTTGATCTTTGCTTCCAAGGAAACATCTTTCCATGGCGATGGTATGAATGTTTTCTTATTGTTATCAAGTTGATCTTTTGCATGCGTATCGATCTTATAACCCTAATTCCGCAAGAGAACAATTTTATGCGCCATATGCTCTAAGGGTTATGCTCCCCCATGAAGGGGACCCCCCTTATTTAAGGGGTTCTTTCAACTGGTATCAGAGCAGGTTGAATGCATGTTATCTTGATTGCTTAATGATTTGCGTGATCCATATATGCGAATGTATGCTTAGATCTTCAACATGCGAAAGTTACATGATGAAAATCTTGTCTATATGTTTATCTTGCGCATGTTAGTTGGCGCTTCTAAGTTGTAGTTTTCTTTTCAAAACTTATACACTTGCGCGACTAATGCTAGATCTAAAGACCTTACTGTAAACCCTTAGACGGGTTACTGGGGTTGATGTCACCCCCTAGGTTAGATCCAATCATGTCTGATCAGATCATCTGACAGCCTGAAAGGGTCGACCAGATAGCACCTTGGCGCAAGCCTATGGTGGCTATAGGTCGACTGCAGACAGGTGTGTAGCGATGTCTGATTGTGACGATTAATGAACGCACCTGAGTTAGGCCCGGGGTCACTCCCGTTTGCCAGACCTCAGTGTGGTCGTTCAGCCCTAGCGCATGCATAGTTGACCTTTTGGTCGACTCGAGTCAGTTAGGACTTGGTGCATGCAAGGGCAGTGGATCTGACTAGGTTGGATGAGTGGATCCCTAGTAATGGACCGTTGTAAGGTTGTAGGGCAAATAAGGAAAAATTAAAATTGATCCCATGGGGTTTTCGAAAATTTTAATTTTTATCATGGATCACATGTTTGCTGATTTGATACATATGTTTGTCTATTTAGTCATATGTGGGCTGCCCATATTAATTGTGTGCTGTGCTGGGGCCTGCGTGCCTGTATTAAAATTGTAAATTAATTATTGTGATCTGCGAATCACTGGGTTTTAATTTATAAATGTAAGTGACCTGCGTGTCACTCTTGTCTAGATAGTTAAATTTGTAATTTAATTAGACAAGAGCACTGAGCACACTTAGCACAGGCGCATGCAGCAATGGCTGGACCAGGTGGGAGGTCTAGGGTTCGACCCTAGGACCTGGCGCATTTCCTGGTGGGCGCACCAGAGCTGCAGATGGCGCTTGGGTCCAGGTTTGGGCCAAATGAGCAGCAAAAGACCCATGAAAAGCAAGTGCAGTCTTAAGTTAGGTTAAGGTCTCACTAGGGCTATGGGCTTTTACCACATATGACACATGCTTTCTTTTATTGCATAAATATTAGAAATGCATGATAGATTTATCTTTTGCTATCACCATAGGGATTGAATGATAGTAATAAAGATAAAAGACCGTTAAAATCCAACGCTAAAATATCAAGCTCGTAAGCCTTCTGACGCGAAACCTCATTGTTCTGATTATCGTTGGAGCCGTGTTGTACCCACTCAGTGGGCACGTCCATCTATCTTCAGACGGTGCGGGATTACACCTGTGTGTTACAGAGCAGGGATTTATCCCTTCTCGTTGCTCAGCATAGCACATGGTGGTCCAGGGAGTAGGTCGGGTCAGCTTGACCGTGTAGTCTACATATGTGGCGCATATGGTAGCACATGGAGGCAGCCGTCTGTTGGGGTCAGAGATTGTGTTGTACCAACTCAGTTGGCACAGTCTGCTGGACTGCCCAGATGAAGGGGAATCGCACGGGTTGGCGATCGGCAGGGACTGCCTACCAGAAACTAGTGCTTGTACTCTCTGTGCATCTTATCTCGCCTGAGCGGGACGCGGAGACCAAGTATGAAATCTGGATCCCATCTCACTAAAAGAGTTCTACTCTTTCGGGCTGTTTTGCTGGATTTTTCACGCCTGATAAAATAGTGAGAAAAAGAATCTTTCTTAAGTCCTAATTGATTCTTATACATTGATACTGACCTTGCTGTTCTTGCATTGTTGTAGATACCTGCAGCAACGAACACCATGAACTTCAATGTGCGATCCCTACTGGAAAGGGAGAAGTTTGCTGGGCCGAACTTCTCTGACTGGTTTGGACACCTTAAGATCGTTCTTAAGGCAGAGAGGAAACTGTATGTCCTCGAGACGGCGATTCCGCCGCAGCCCGCTCCGAACGCCGCAAGGGCGGTTCGGGAAGCCTATGAAAAGCACGTCAATGATAGCATTGATGTCGCTTGCCTGATGCTAGCGTCTATGACGCCACCGCTGCAGCGTCAGCATGAGGATATGTCTGCTATAGACATGATAGCGAACCTCAAGATGCTGTATGCTGCACAGGCGAGGACTGAGCGCTATAATTTGACAAAGCTCTTCTTTCAGAGCAAACTGGCTGAAGGGAGCCCAGTGGGAGCTCACGTGCTCAAGATGATTGGGCACAAGGAGGCTCTAGAGAAACTGGGGCATACCATCAACCAGGAGCTTGCTGTGGACATTATTCTACAGTCTCTCCCGCCTTCATTCGACGCGTTCATTATTAATTTTAATATGAACAAAATCGATTGTACTCCGGCAGAGCTGCTGAATATGCTCTTGACCACTGAGGAGACTCTGAAGGGTAAGCCTTCAACCTCTGTCTTGATGGTTCCTTCAAGGAACAAGAAGAAGGGGAAGAAGGGCAAGGCCCCGGTCAAGAACTACAGCAAGGTTCTGAAGCAAAAGGTGAAGCGGTCCAAGGAATACAGGTGTTTCCACTGTGGCCAGCTGGGTCACTGGAAAAGGGACTGTAAAGCGCTCCAAGGAGATAAGAGGGGAAGCTTTGCTTCTGGCTCAGGTATATTCGTGACTGAGGTCATGTTTTCTTCTTCTGTATCATGGGTGTTGGACACTGCATGTGGAGTTCACATTTGTTCAAATGTACAGGAACTCAAGAGAAGAAGGCAGGTGGGACAGCATGAGGTGGACCTACGCGTTGGAAACGGGGCACGGGTTGCTGCTGTTGCTGTAGGAGACTACTTTATTTCTTTACCATCTGGACTTGTATTGGAACTGAACAGTTGTTACTTTGTTCCCAGTATAACTAAAAATATTATCTCCATTCCTGCTCTTGTCAGGAAGGGATTTTCCTTTGAATGCAATATTTCAAAGTGTGTTTTATCATTTGATAATATTGTTTATGCAACTGGTTCAATTAATAATGGGTTATTCATGTTGGACATGGAAAGTTCCATACATAATGTTGATATTAAGAAAGCCAAGTATGCTGATGACAGCACCTTGCTATGGCATAGTCGTTTAGGCCATATAAACGAGAAACGCATTAAGCGGTTGCATGATCATGGACTGCTGGGATCATTCTCCTATAAGGAGATTGATACATGCAAAGCTTGTTTGATGGGTAAAATGACGAAGTCTCCTTTTCCTCACAAAGGTCAAAGGGCTTCAGGTTTACTTGACCTTATACACAGCGATGTGTGTGGGCCTTTTAGTAAACATGCCAGAGGTGGCTATCAGTACTTCATTACCTTTACTGATGATTTCAGTAGATATGGGTATGTCTATCTGATGAGACATAAAAGTGAATCTTTTGACAAGTTCAAAGAGTTTAAGAATGAAGTACAAAATCAGCTAGGCCGTAATATCAAGGCACTTCGCTCAGATCGAGGTGGTGAATACCTAAGTCATGCATTTACTGACTATCTAAAAGAGTGTGGGATTATCTCACAGCTCACTCCGCCTGGAACACCGCAATGGAATGGTGTGTCCGAAAGGAGAAATAGAACATTACTAGATATGGTTCGTTCTATGATGAGTCAGGCTACTCTTCCATACTCCTTTTGGGGTTTTGCACTGGAAACAGCTGCAAAGGTACTAAACCGAGTGCCATCCAAGGCAGTTTCAAAGACGCCATATGAGTTATGGTATGGGAAACAGCCAAGCTTGACATTTATCAGGATCTGGGGCTGCGAGGCTTATGTCAAAAAGCTCGCCTCTGGGAAACTAGAGAGCAGATCTGACAAATGTATCTTTGTCGGTTACCCTAAGGAAACTAAGGGTTATTATTTCTACGACCCCAAAGAGAACAAGGTTTTTGTTGCTCGGACGGCCATATTTCTTGAGAAGGAATTTCTTCTGCAAGAGGCAAGTGGGAGAGAAATAAAGCTGGATGAGAATCCAGAAGAAGGACAAAGTGACCAAGCACAGTTGGATGAGCCTGAGCCGGTAGAACAGGTTATTGAACAACCTGAGGCTCAGATATCACGGGAACCGCGAAGATCGGGTAGGATCCGTCGACAGCCTGAGCGCTATGACGGAGTCTACATCATTGACAATGATGAACCCCTCACTTATGCGGATGCGGTCAGTGGACCGGAGTCAGCGAGATGGCTTGAAGCTATGCGCGCCGAGATGGACTCCATGTCAGATAACCAAGTTTGGGATTTGGTTGATCCGCCTCCGGGAGTTATCCCTATAGGCTGTAAATGGATCTTCAAGAAGAAGATTGACATGGATGGTAACGTGGTTACCTATAAAGGCAGGCTAGTTGCGAAAGGTTTCAAACAAATCTACGGGATAGATTATGATGAAACTTTCTCACCTGTAGCCATGTTTAAGTCTATTCGGATTCTTTTCGCGATAGCTGCATATTATGATTATGAGATTTGGCAGATGGATGTGAAAACAGCTTTCCTTAATGGAAATCTGGATGAGGATGTGTATATGACACAACCAGAAGGTTTCACTAATCCAGCAGATCGTCATAAGATATGCAAGTTAAAGAAGTCTATTTATGGACTTAAACAAGCATCGAGAAGCTGGAACATTCGTTTTGATGAATCAGTCACTGAATTTGGTTTCATCAAGAACGAGGATGACCCGTGTGTATATAAGAGGTTTAGTGGGAGCGTGATTATTTTCCTAGTCCTCTACGTCGATGACATCTTGATCATTGGAAATGACATTCCTGAAATGCATGCTGTTAAAGCATGGCTGAGGAAATGTTTCCAGATGAAAGATCTAGGAGAAGCAGCCTATGTGTTAGGTGTGAAGATCTACAGGGATAGATCTAAGAGGCTTCTCGGGCTGTGCCAGAGTACTTACATCGATAAGGTCCTGGAGAGATTTCGCTTAGAGAATTCTAAGAAAGGATATCTTCCAGTCAGACATGGTCTGAATCTTTCGAAGAGTCAGTGTCCACAAACACAGACTGAGAAAGATGAAATGAACAATACGCCTTATGCTTCGGCTATTGGTTCTATAATGTATGCGATGTTGTGTACTCGCCCAGACGTCGCTTACGGGTTAAGCGTGACCAGTCGTTACCAGAGTAATCCAGGTTTGGCGCACTGGATTGCAGTCAAGAACATCCTAAAATATCTGCGGAGGACCAAAGATATGTTCTTGATATATGGTGGTCAGGAAGAACTCAGTATTGAAGGATATACTGACGCTTCGTTCCAGTCTGACCAGGATGATTTCCGATCGCAATCAGGCTATGTTTTTAGCTTGAATGGAGGTGCAGTGGTGTGGAAAAGTTTCAAACAGTCAACTGTTGCTGATTCCACAACAGAAGCCGAGTATGTCGCAGCCTCGGAAGCATCCAAGGAGGCAGTGTGGATTCGTAAGTTCGTGAGAGAACTTGGTGTTGTTCCTTCGTGTGCAGATCCTTTGGTTATCTTTTGTGATAACACTGGAGCAATCGCACAAGCAAAGGAACCACGGTCGCACCAGAAGTCCAAGCACATACAGAGACGGTTTCATTTGATCAGGGAGATCATTGATCGTGGCGAGATCAAAGCATGCAAGGTTCATACAGACGACAATCTGGCAGACCCGCTTACCAAGCCTCTGGCGCAGCAGAAGCATGAGAAGCACTGTAATAATATGGGTTTGAAGTTTTTCAACCATTAGATTAAGTGCAAGTGGGAGATTGTTGGGGTATGCCCTTAAGGCTAATGTTTGAGGCCTGTGGGAATGTAACAAGTATCATGTAATAAACTATTATGTTTATAAAGGCATGGTTGTTATTCAGTTAGTTACATTGTCTGCTGCAATATATGTTCTTCTGAATAATGTCTCAAAGCTGTTCAGCTGGGCTGACATGCTGTTATGTCCTTAGTCGATGTATCTTGGTGAACATGAGACAACCTTGATATGGTTAAGACTAATATGTGTTCTGATCTTATAGGATGCTTCGAGCATGGAATAAGATGTAGACTCATGGGTACATGGGATGTACTGGACAGACCCTACTAGGATGTTCAGTTGTTTGTCACAACGTGAATATTCCTTGTATAAGACAAGTGGCACATTTCCTCTGACTTGAGATCACTTGTGTTTTCTAAATGATGATTGTCATTATTTTGAGTTAGTTCAATATCATTTGAAACATAATGATTATAGACTATCTTGGATGGTGAGCTTGAGTCAGGTTAGGGCACTAGTGATAGACATAGGATTGCCGTCTCCTTGTTTAAGGAGTGTGATGTTCTAAAGGGGCCCCCTGGATGAGATGATTGAGAGAGTGTATGGCCATACCCAGGTGACAGTGTTCATCTGATCTAATCATGCTCATCATATTGGAGTTACAAGTTTGACAGACTTGTCCAATAAGAACATCCAGTGGCAAAGGAAATATGTATGCTTTGTGAAATGATTCACACTTGTGCTATGGTTTGGGTGTAGTCTTGGAAGACTCTTTCCTTTATATCGGGAGACAGTGATGTGTTGCTAGATACCCCTCACTGATCGTGATAATGTGAATTATCGTTACCGACATTTAAAGGAAACCCTTAGGGTCGCACAATTTGATGATATGGCTTACTTAAGTCAGATCGTGTGGACTGAATTGTTTGGGTTCAGTTTTAAGGGATTTAATCTCTGATTGTAAGTGAGATCTGGTCTGATCATGTTTGATTGATTAGGGCTTGAGATCGGTAAGCTTCGATTGAGAGAATGGATGCCAGATCGGTCAGATCAGGGGCATTAAAGAGATCGACGGTTAGATCTAAAGCCTTAGGGTTTATTTGATCTAGGCCTTGTCGCTTGGCTTGGTTGGTTCTTAAACCGAACCAATTGAACCAGCTCACTAAAAGAGCGCTTGGTTCATAGGGAGAGGAGTGGGCGACGAGTTCACATAGCGTGAACGTTGGGATGAGGAGAGGTTACTATTTTTAGTAACCATGATCTCCATGTCGAGTGGGCGCTCATCCGAAATAGAGTATTCTCTATTTTCGCCAATTCACTTATTCCTCTCGCAAGTTTTTCTTCTCGACTTGGTGTGCGGCGACGCTTGAAGGTTGAGGAGGATTCGGCCAAGGAGAAAGACATCTCTTTTCCCTTCACTCGACAAGGACCTCTTGGAACCTTGCTAGCACAAGGAGCACCAAGAGAGATAGCAACATCATCTTGTGTGTGACGACAAGGAGAAGATCTACTTTGATCTTTGCTTCCAAGGAAACATCTTTCCATGGCGATGGTATGAATGTTTTCTTATTGTTATCAAGTTGATCTTTTGCATGCGTATCGATCTTATAACCCTAATTCCGCAAGAGAACAATTTTATGCGCCATATGCTCTAAGGGTTATGCTCCCCCATGAAGGGGACCCCCCTTATTTAAGGGGTTCTTTCACAGGTAATTGCGCCTGTCCCAGAGTCGAACCCTGGACCTCCCACTGGTGAAGCCACTATTAGGGTATGCCCTTAAGGCTAATGTTTGAGGCCTTGGGATTGTAACAGTATCATGTATAAACTCTTATGTTTATAAAGGCAATGGTTGTTATTCAGGTTGTTACATTGTCTGCTGCAATGAGCGTACTTCTGAATAATGTCTCTATGATGTTCAGCTAGGCTGACATGCAGTAAAGTCCTTAGTCGAGATATCTTGGTGAACATGAGACAGCCCTGATATGATTGAGACTAATATGTATTCTAATCTTATAGGATGCTTCGAGCATGGAATAAGATGTAGACTCATGGGTACATTGGATGTACTGGACAGACCCTACTAGGTTATTCAATTGCTTGTCACAATGTGAATAATCCTTGATTGCAACAAGTGGCACATGTCCTCTGACTTGAGATCACTTGTGTTTCTAAATGATGATTGTCATTGTTTTGAGGTAGTTCAATATCATTTGAAACATAATGGTTATAGACTATCTTGGATGGTGAGCTTGAGTCATGTTAGGTCACTAGTGATAGATATAGGATTGCCGTCTCCTTCATTGGAGTGTGATGTTCTAAAGGGCCCCCCTGGATGAGATGATTGAGAAAGTGTATGGCCATACCCAGATGACTATGTTCATCTGATCTAATCATGCTCATCATATTGGAGTTACAAGCTTGGCAGGCTTGTCCAATACAGAACATCCAGTGGCAAAGGAATCATGTATGCCTAGTGAGTTGATTCACACTTGTGCTGTTGTTTGGGTGTAGTCTTGGAAGACTCTTTCCTTTATATCGGGAGACAGTGATGTGTTGCTAGATACCCCTCTCTGATCGTGATAACTTAAGTTATCGTTACCGACATTTAAAGGAAACCCTCAGGGTCGCACAATTTGATGATATGGCTTACTTAAGTCAGATCGTGTGGACTGAATTGTTTTGGGTTCAGTTTAAAGGGAATTAATCTCTGATTGTGAGTGAGATCTGGTCTGATCATGTTTGATTGATTAGGGCTTGAGATCGGTAAGCTTCGATTGAGAGATTGGATGCTAGATCAGTGAGATCAGAAGCATCAAGAGATCAACGGTTAGATCTGGAGCCTTAGGGTTTAATTGAGATCTAGACTGGATTGCTTGGGTTAATTGGTCTTGGACCAAACCAAAATGAACCAGCTCATCAAGTGAGCGTGTGGTTCAAATGAAGAGGAGTTTGCGATTGGGGTAAACCCATGATCGCATGTGAGGGAGTGGATTTCTATTTTTAGAAAGCATGATCACTTACGTGACCACGCCTCATGTTGCTCGCCTCTTCACGCCTTTGTCGCCTCTTGTGATTTCGAGAGTTTTTGCATTCTCGTGTAAAAAGAGTGGACGACAAGAGGAGAAAGTTTTTCGCCAAGCAAGGAGATCATCTTCCTTTTTCATACGACAAGAACCTCTTGGAACCTTGCTAGCACAAGGAGCACCAAGGGAGTAGGCGGCTTCTTCATCTTGTGTGCGCATCCTCTGGAGGAGACCCCTGTCGATCTCTTCTTCCTCGACATCATACAAACAATGGCCATGGTATGATCATTGTTGTTCTAAGTTGATCATATAATACATGCTATGCGATCCTAGGAAACCCTAGATTCCGCCCATGCAAATTTATATCTGCGCATGTCTTAGGGTTTCGCCCCCCCTTGTGGGGACTTTCAGCCACTTGCTGCATGCGCCTCTGCCATGTGTGCTCAGTGCTCATGTCTAATTAAAATACAATTTAATCTATCTAGACAAGATTGACACGCAGGTCAATTACACTTTATAAATTAAATCAAATGTGATGCGCAGATCACAATAAATAATTTACATCTATTAACCAGGCTCACATGCCCCAGCACAGCACACATTAAATTTGGGCAGCCCACATAAGATTAAATAAACAAGCATCATGTTTACCACCATCATGTGATCCAATCAAGAAAATAAAATTTTCGAAAACCCATTGGCATCATTTTTATTTTCCTTATGTGCCCTACTACCTTACAACGGTGCATTAATAGGGATCCACTCATTAGACCTAGTCAGATCCACTGCCCTGGCATGCACCAAGTCCTAACTGACTTGTGTTAACCTAATGGTCAACCATGCATGCGCCAAGGGCTGAACGACCTCATGAGTTCTGGCAAGCGGGTGTGACCCCGGGCCTAGCTCATGTGCGTTCACTGGTTGTCCCAACCAGACATCGCTACACCCCTGTCAGCAGTCAACCTATAGCCACCTCGTGCTTGCGCACAGGTGCTATCTGGTCAACCCATCTAGGCTGTCAGATGGTCTGATCAGACTGGTTTGATCTTGACTAGACGATGACTTCAACCCTATCAACCCGTTTAAGGATTTAAAGTAGGCGCCTCTTAGATCTAATGGTAAGCGCGCAAGTTCCCTTTTTTTGTTTTAGAAACAACATGCAACATGCGCCAACAAGAAACATGCGCCAAGGAGAAAATAACATCATGTATTTTCGCCAACATAAAACTATACAACTGTTGGGGTATGCCCTTAAGGCTAATGTTTGAGGCCTTGGGATTGTAACAGTATCATGTATAAACCCTTATGTTTATAAAGGCAATGGTTGTTATTCAAGTTGTTACATTGTCTGCTGCAATAATTGTACTTCTGAATAATGTCTCAAAGCTGTTCAGCTAGGCTGACATGCTATATGTCCTTAGTCGAGATATCTTGGTGAACATGAGACAGCCTTGATATGGTTAAGACTAATATGTGTTCTAATCTTATAGGATGCTTCGAGCATGGAATAAGATGTAGACTCATGGGTACATTGGATGTACTGGACAGACCCTACTAGGATATTCAATTGCTTGTCACAATGTGAATAATCCTTGTGTGCAACAAGTGGCATACTTCCTCTGACTTGAAATCACTTGTGTTTCTAAATGATGATTGTCATTGTTTTGAGGTAGTTCATTATCATTTGAAACATAATGGTTATAGACTATCTTGGATGGTGAACTTGAGTCATGTTAGGGCGCTAGTGATAGATATAGGATTGCCGTCTCCTTGTTTGGAGTGTGATGTTCTAAAGGGGCCCCCCTGGATGAGATGATTGAGAAAGTGTATGGCCATACCCAGGTGACTATGTTCATCTGATCTAATCATGCTCATCATATTGGAGCTACAGGCTTGACACGCTTGTCCAATAAGAACATCCAGTGGCAAAGGAATCATGTATGCCTTGTGAAATGGATTCACACTTGTGCTGTGGTTTGGGTGTAGTCTTGGAAGACTCTTTCTTTTATATCGGGAGACAGTGATGTGTTGCTAGATACCCCTCACTGATCGTGATGACGTAAGTTATCGTTACGGACATTTAAAGGAAACCCTCAGGGTCGCACAATTTGATGATATGGCTTACTTAAGTCAGATCGTGTGGACTGAATTGTTTAGGTTCAGTTTAAAGGGATTTAATCTCTGATTGTGAGTGAGATCTGGTCTGATCATGTTTGATTGATTAGGGCTTGAGATCGGTAAGCTTCGATTGAGAGAATGGATGCTAGATCGGTGAGATCAGGAGCATCAAGAGATCAACGGTCAGATCAAGAACCTTAGGGTTTAATGTGATCTGGACTAATAGCTTGGGTTAATTGGTCTTTGAACCAAACAAAATTGAACCAGCTCATCATGTGAGCGCACGGTTCAAGTTAAGAGAAATATGCGATTGGGAAAAACCCTTGATCGCATGTTGAGGAGTGGCTTTCTATTTTTAGAAAGCATGATCACATACGTGACCACGCCTCACCTCTTCACTCCTATTGTTGTCGCCCCTCTCTTCTCGTGTAATTTGGGGGCATTCTCGTGGAAGAGGCTTTGACGACAAGGAAGAATCGCCAAGCAGTGGATCTCATCTTCTTCATCCCTTCTCACACGACAAGGTCACTTGGAGAACCTTGCTAGCACAAGGAGCGTCCAAGGAGCAAGCCATCGATCATCTTGTGTGTGGCGCTTTGGAGGAGAACCCCATCGTTCTCTCTTCTTCCTAGACACCATCCAAGCGATGGCCATGGTATGAGTCGCTACCATTCTATGCAATTGATTTTAAAGTTGATCATATATCATGCATTCGATCCCTAGAAACCCCTTCCGCTGCATGTAAACCTCCATATGCGCCTATTAGGGTTTCGCTTCCCCCTTGTTAGGGGACTTTCAATTGGTATCAGAGCCAAGTTATATGCATGTTTGTATGATTGCTTAACTTTAGTGATCCATGTTTGCGCAACACCTTAGATCTAAACTACATGCGAAAGTTATTCATGCGAAAACTACATGATGTATGATTTTTATCATTAGCGCATGTATCTGGTTGGCGCATCCATTTAGTTTTTCTCAAAAACTTCTTTACTTGCGCGACTCACCTTAGATCTAAGTGGCGCCTGCTATAAGTCCTTAGACGGGTTAGTAGGGTTGAAGTCATCTCTAGTTAAGATCCAACTAGTCTGATCAGACCATCTGACAGCCTAGATGGGTCGACCAGATGGCACCTATGCGCAAGCATAAGGTGGCTATAGGTCGACTGCATCAAAGGCGTGTAGCGAGGTCTGGTTGAGACAACCAGTGAACACGCATGAGTTAGGCCCGGGGTCACACCCGCTTGCCAAAACTCATGTAGGTTGTTCAGCCCTAGCGCATGCATAGTTGACCACTGGGTCGACTCAAGTCAGTTAGGACTTGGTGCATGCAAGGGCAGTGGATCTGACTAGGTCTGATGAGTGGATCCCTATTAATGGACCGTTGTAAGGTAGTAGGGCACATAAGGAAAATAAAATTTAAGCCAATGGGTTTTTCAAAAATTTTATTTTCATGAATGGATCACATGTTGATTGTAAGCATATGCTTGTTTATTTAATCTTATGTGGGACGCCTAATTAATGTGTGCTGTGCTGAGGCCTCCGAGCCTGGTTAAAATTTGTAAATTAATTTTTATTGTGATCTGCGCATCACATTTTATTTAATTTATAAACTGTAATTGACCTGCGAGTCAATCTTGTCTAGATAGATTAAATTGTATTTGAAAGTCCCCACATGAAGGGGGGCGAAACCCTAATGGCGCATATAAGAGGTTTTGAAAGCAACGGAAGCTAGGGTTTCTAAACAAAATCACATGCATATCATATGATTAACTTGTAAAGATTAGACGACTCATACCAGTGCCATTTCTCTGATGGCGTCTTGGAAGCAGAAACCGAAAAAGCTTTCCTCCAAAAGGTGCGCACACAAGATGAAGATCGCCTACCCTTGTCGCTCCTTGTGCTAGCAAGGATCTCCAAGTGTCTTGATCGAATGGAAGGGAGTGAGATGACTTCCTTTTTCTCTTCGAATCCTCTCCAAGGCTTCAACCTTTCACCACGCGAGAGAGAGCGTAGCCGTTCAGAGAGATGGGCGAGAGAGAGAGACAAGAATAGCATGATTCTATTCCTACATGAGGCGTGATCTCATTTGAGATCATGGTTTCTAAAAATAGAAACCCACACTCGCTCATGTGTTCACGCCAAGTGAACAAGTCGCAACCTCCTTTCCCCTTGAACCATGCGCTCACTCAATGAGCGGTTCATTTTGGTTTGGTTCAAAGACCAATTAATCCAAGCGATTTGGTCTAGATCATATTAAACCCTAAAGGTTCAAGATCTAACCGTTCATCTCATGATGCTCCTGATCTCACTGATCTAGCATCCATTCTCTCGATCGAAGCTTACCGATCTCAAGCCCTAATCAATCAAACATGATTAGACCAAATCTCACTCACAATCAGAGATTAAATCCCCTTAAACTGAACCCAAACAATTCAGTCCACACGATCTGACTTAAGTAAGCCATATCATCAAATTGTGCGACCCTAAGGGTTTCCTTTAACTGTCGGCAACGATAACTTACGTCATCACGATCAGTGAGGGGTATCTAGCAACACATCACTGTCTCCCGATATAAAAGAAAGAGTCTTCCAAGACTACACCCAAAACACAGCACAAGTGTGAATCCACTTCACCAGGCATACAAGATTCCTTTGCCACTGGAAGTTCTTATTGGACAAGCGTGTCAAGCCTGTAGCTCCAATATGATGAGCATGATTAGATCAGATGAACATAGTCACCTGGGTATGGCCATACACTTTCTCAATCATCTCATCCAGGGGGGCCCCTTTAGAACATCACACTCCTTAAACAAGGAGACGGCAATCCTATATCTATCACTAGTGTCCTAACCTGACTCATGATCATTATCCAAGATAGTCTATAACCATTATGTTTCAAATGATATTGATCTATCTCAAAACAATGACAATCATCATTAAGAAACACAAGTGATCTCAAGTCAGAGGACATGTGCCACTTGTTGCAATCAAGGATTATTCACATTGTGACAAGAAATTGAATATCCTAGTAGGGTCTATCCAGTACATCCAATGTACCCATGAGTCTACATCTTATTCCATGCTCGAAGCATCCTATAAGATTAGAACACATATTAGTCTCAATCATATCAAGGCTGTCTCATGTTCACCAAGATATTTCGACTAAGGACAAAACAGCATGTCAGCCAAGCTGAACAGCTTTGAGACATTATTCAGAAGCACACTTATTGCAGCAGACAATGTAACCAACTGAATAACAACCATTGCCTTTATAAACATAAGAGTTTATACATGATACTGTTACAATCCCAAGGCCTCAAACATTAGCCTTAAGGGCATACCCCAACAATCTCCCACTTGCACTTAATCTAATGGTTGAGAAACCTCAAACCCATATTATTACAGTGCTTCTCATGCTTCTGCTGCGCCAGAGGCTTGGTAAGCGGGTCAGCCAGATTGTCATCTGTATGAACCTTGCAGACTTTGATCTCGCCTCGATCAATGATCTCCCGGATCAAATGAAACCGTCTCTGTATGTGCTTGGACTTCTGGTGCGACCGTGGTTCCTTTGCTTGTGCGATTGCTCCAGTGTTATCACAGAAGATAACCAAAGGATCTGCACTCGAAGGAACAACACCAAGTTCCTGAATGAACTTGCGAATCCACACTGCCTCCTTGGATGCTTCCGAGGCTGCAACATACTCGGCTTCTGTTGTGGAATCAGCAACGATAGACTGTTTGAAACTCTTCCACACCACTGCTCCACCATTCAAGCTAAAAACATAGCCTGATTGCGATCGGAAATCATCCTGGTCAGATTGGAACGAAGCGTCAGTATATCCTTCAATACTGAGTTCTTCCTGACCTCCATATACCAAGAACATATCTTTGGTCCTCCGCAGATATTTTAAAATGTTCTTGACTGCAATCCAGTGCGCCTGACCTAGATTACTTTGGAATCGACTGGTCACGCTTAACCCGTAAGCGACGTCTGGGCGAGTACACAACATCGCATACATAATGGACCCAATAGCCGAAGCATAAGGCGTATTGTCCATTTCATCTTTCTCAGTCTGTGTTTGTGGACACTGACTCTTTGAAAGATTCAGACCATGTCTGACTGGAAGATATCCTCTTTTAGAATTCTCTAAATGGAATCTCTCCAGGACTTTATCGATGTAAGTACTCTGGCACAGCCCGAGAAGCCTCTTAGATCTATCCCTGTAGATCTTCACACCTAATACATAGGCTGCTTCTCCCAAATCTTTCATCTGAAAACATTTCCTTAACCATGCCTTAACCGCATGCATTTCAGGAATATCGTTTCCAATGATCAAGATGTCATCGACGTAGAGGACTAGGAAAGTAATCACGCTCCCACTAAACCTCTTATATACACACGGGTCATCCTCGTTCTTGATGAAACCAAAATCACTGATTGATTCATCAAAACGAATATTCCAGCTTCTTGATGCTTGTTTAAGTCCATAAATGGACTTCTTTAACTTGCATATTTTATGACGATCTGATGGATTAGTGAAACCTTCAGGTTGTGTCATATACACATCCTCATCCAGTTTTCCATTAAGGAAAGCCGTCTTCACATCCATTTGCCAGATCTCATAATCATAATATGCTGCTATCGCGAAAAGAATCCGAATAGACTTGAACATGGCCACAGGAGAGAAAGTTTCATCATAATCTATCCCGTAGATTTGTTTGAAACCTTTCGCAACTAGCCTGCCTTTATAGGTAACCACGTTACCATCCATGTCAATCTTCTTCTTGAAGATCCATTTACAGCCTATAGGGATAACTCCCGGAGGCGGATCAACCAAATCCCATACTTGGTTATCTGACATGGAGTCCATTTCGGCTCGCATAGCTTCAAGCCATCTAGCTGAGTCCGGTCCACTGACCGCATCCGCATAAGTGAGGGGTTCATCATGATCAATGATGTAGACTCCGTCATAGCGCTCAGGCTGTCGACGGATCCTTCCCGATCTTCGCGGTTCCCGTGATATCTGAGCCTCAGGTTGTTCAATAACCTGTTCTACTAGCTCATGCTCATCCAACTGTGCTTGACTACTTTGTCCCTCCTTTGGATTCTCATCCAGTTTTATTTCTCTCCCACTGGCCTCTTGCAGAAGAAACTCTTTCTCAAGAAAAATGGCCGTCCGAGCAACAAATACCTTGTTCTCTTTGGGATCGTAGAAATAATACCCCTTAGTTTCCTTAGGGTAACCGACAAAGATACATTTCTCAGATCTGCTCTCTAGTTTCCCAGAGGCGAGCTTTTTGACATAAGCCTCGCAGCCCCAGATCTTGATAAACGTCAAGCTCGGCTATTTCCCATACCATAACTCATATGGAGTCTTTGAAACTGCCTTGGATGGGACTCGGTTTAGTACTTTTGCAGCTGTTTCCAGTGCAAATCCCCAAAAGGAGTAAGATAGTGTAGCTTGACTCATCATAGAACGAACCATATCCAATAAGGTTCTGTTCCTCCTCTCAGACACACCATTCCATTGCGGTGTTCCTGGTGGAGTGAGCTGTGAGATAATCCCACACTCCTTCAGATAGTCAGTAAACTCTCGACTTAGGTATTCACCACCTCGATCAGAACGAAGTGCCTTGATATTTCGGCCTAGCTGATTCTGTACTTCATTTTTGAACTCTTTGAACTTGTCAAAAGATTCACTTTTATGTCTCATAAGATAGACATACCCATATCTACTGAAATCATCAGTAAAGGTAATGAAGTATTGATAGCCACCTCTGGCATGTTTACTAAATGGCCCACACACATCAGTGTGTATAAGGTCAAGTAAACCTGAAGCCCTTTGACCTTTATTAGGAAAAGGAGACTTCGTCATTTTGCCTATTAAACAAGCTTTGCATGTATCAATCTCCTCATAGGAGAATGATCCCAGCAGTCCATGTTCATGCAACCGCTTAATGCGTTTCGTGTTAATATGGCCTAAACGACTATGCCATAGCAAGGTGCTGTCATCAGCATACTTGGCTTTCTTATTATCAATATTTTGTATAGAACATTCCATGTCCAACATGAATAACCCATTGTTAATTGACCCAGTAGCATAAACAATATTATCAAGAGAAAGAACACACTTTGAAATATTGCATTCAAAGGAAAATCCTTTCCTGACAAGAGCAGGAATGGAGATAATATTCTTGGTAATGCTAGGTACAAAATAACAATTATTTAGTTCCAATACAAGTCCAGATGGTAATGAGATGTAATATTCTCCTACAGCAACAGCAGCAACCCGTGCCCCGTTTCCAACTCATAGGTCCACCTCATGCTGTCCCACCTGTCTTCTTCTCTTGAGTTCCTGTACATTTGAACAAATGTGAACTCCACATGCAGTGTCCAACACCCATGTTATTACAGAAGAAGAAAACATGACCTCAGTCACATAAATACCTGAGCCAGAAGCGATGCTTCCCTTCTTGTCTCCTTGGAGCGCTTTACAGTCCTTTTTCCAGTGACCCAGCTGGCCACAATGGAAACATCTGTATTCCTTCGACCGCTTAACCTTCTGCTTCAGAGCCTTGTTGTAGTTCTTGACTGGGGCTTTGCCCTTCTTCCCCTTCTTCTTGTTCCTTGAAGGAAACATCAAGACAGAGGTTGAAGGCTTTCCCTTTAGAGTCTCCTCTGTAGTCAAGAGCATATTCAGCAACTCTGCCGGAGTACAATCGATTTTGTTCATATTAAAGTTAATAATGAACGCATTGAAAGAAGGCGGGAGAGACTGCAGAATAATGTCTACAGCAAGCTCCTGATTGATGGTGTGTCCCAGTTTCTCTAGAGCCTCCTTGTGCCCAATCATCTTGAGCACGTGAGCTCCCACTGGACTCCCTTCAGCTAGTTTGCTCTGAAAGAACAGCTTAGTCAAATTGTAGCGCTCAGTCCTTGCCTGTGCAGCATACAGCATCTTGAGGTTTGCTATCATTTCTATAGCAGACATATCCTCATGCTGACGCTGCAGCGGTGGCGTCATAGACGCTAGCATCAGGCAAGCGACATCAATGCTATCATTGACATGCTTTTCATAGGCATCCCGAACTGCCCTTGCGGCGTTCGGAGCGGGTTGAGGTGGTATCGCCGTCTCGAGGACATACAGTTTCCTCTCTGCCTTAAGAACAATCTTAAGGTGTCCGAACCAGTCTGAGAAGTTTGGCCCAGCAAACTTCTCCCTTTCCAGTAGGGATCGCACATTGAAGTTCATGGTGTTCGTTGCTGCAGGAATCTACAACAATGCAAGAACAGCAAGGTCAGTATCAATGTAAAGAATCAATTCAGGACTTAAGAATGATTCTTTTCTCACTATTTTATCTGACTGAAAAATCCATGAAAACAGTCCGAAAGAGTAACACTCTTTTAGTGAGATGGGATCCAGATTTCATACTTGGTCTCCGCGTCCCGCTTAGGCGAGATAAGATGCACAGAGAGTACAAGCACTAATTTCTGGTAGGCAGTCCCTGCCAATCGCCAACCCGTGCGATTCCCCTTCATCTGGGCAATCCAGCAGACTGTGCCAACTGAGTTGGTACAACACAGTCTCTGATCCCACAGATGGCTGCCTCCATGTGCTACCATATGCGCCACATATGTAGCCTACATGGTCAAGCTGACCCGACCTACTCCCTGGACCACCACGTGCTATGCTGAGCAACGAGAAGCGATAAATCCCTTCCCTGTAACACGCAGGTGTAATCCCGCACCGTCTGAAGATAGATGGACGTGCCCACTGAGTGGGTACAACACGGCTCCAACGATAGTTAGAACAGTGAGGTTTCGCGTCAGAAGGCTTACGAGCTTGATATTTAACGTTGGATTTTAACGGTCTTTTATCTTCTCAACTATCATGCAATTCCTATGGTGATAGCAGAAGATAAATAAATCATGCAATTCTAATTATATAAACAATAAATAGAAAGCATGCTGATCTTATGTGGTAAAAGCCCATTAACCCTAAGTAAGACCTTAATTAACTTAAGTCTTCACTTGAGCTCTTCATGGGTCTTTGCTCCTCATCTGGTCCAAACCAGGGCCCAAGCGCCCACTGCAGCTCAGGTGCTCCCACCAGGTAAATGCGCCTGTCCTAGGGTCGAACCCTAGACCTCCCACCTGGTCAAGCCACTACTGCATGCGCCTCTGCCATGTGTGCTATGTGCTCTTGTCTGATCAAATTACAAATTAATCTATCTAGACAAGATTGACATGCAGGTCAATTACACTTTATAAATTAAATAACATGTGATTCGCAGATCACAATAAAAAAATTAATTTACAAGTTAATTCCAGGCTCGCAGGCCCCAGCACAGCACACATTAATCGGGCAGCCCACATAAGAGTAAATAAATAGGCATATGGTATTCAATCAACATGTGATCCATTTAAGAAAATAAAATATTTCGAAAACCCATTGGCATCTATTTTATTTTTCTTATGTGCCCTACTACCTTACAACGGTCCATTACTAGGGATCCACTCATCAAACCTAGTCAGATCCACTGCCCTTGCATGCACCAAGTCCTAACTGACTTGAGTCGACCAAATAGTCAACTATGCATGCGTTAAGGGCTGAACGACCACAATGAGGTCTGGCAAGCGGGTGTGACCCCGGGCCTAACCCATGTGCGTTCATCGATTGTCTCAATCAGACATCGCTACACGCCTGTCCGCAGTCGACCAATAGCAACCTCGTGCTTGCGCACAGGTGCTATCTGGTCAACCCATCTAGGCTGTCAGATAGTCTGATAGACTGGTTGGATCTAGACTCGACTGTGACTTCAACCCTAATAACCCGTCTAAGGGTTTAAAGCAGGCGCCACTTAGATCTAATGGTAAGCGCGCAAGTTATTTTGTTTAACGAAAAACATTGAACAACATGATGAAGCATGCGCCACCATGAAAATACAATATGTAAGTTTCGCATGTCACATATAGATCTATCTAAGTTGCGCTAACAAGGATCACACAAGCATCAAGCAACCATAAAAACATGCATAAACCTGCTCTGATACCAATTGAAAGTCCCCACATGAAGGGGGGCGAAACCCTAATGGCGCATATAAGAGGTTTTGAAAGCAACGGAAGCTAGGGTTTCTAAACAAAATCACATGCATATCATATGATTAACTTGTAAAGATTAGACGACTCATACCAGTGCCATTTCTCTGATGGCGTCTTGGAAGCAGAAACCGAAAAAGCTTTCCTCCAAAAGGTGCGCACACAAGATGAAGATCGCCTACCCTTGTCGCTCCTTGTGCTAGCAAGGATCTCCAAGTGTCTTGATCGAATGGAAGGGAGTGAGATGACTTCCTTTTTCTTTTCGAATCCTCTCCAAGGCTTCAACCTTTCACCACGCGAGAGAGAGCGTAGCCGTTCAGAGAGATGGGCGAGAGAGAGAAACAAGAATAGCATGATTCTATTCCTACATGAGGCGTGATCTCATTTGAGATCATGGTTTCTAAAAATAGAAACCCACACTCGCTCATGTGTTCACGCCAAGTGAACAAGTCGCAACCTCCTTTCCCCTTGAACCATGCGCTCACTCAATGAGCGGTTCATTTTGGTTTGGTTCAAAGACCAATTAACCCAAGCGATTTGGTCTAGATCATATTAAACCCTAAAGGTTCAAGATCTAACCGTTCATCTCATGATGCTCCTGATCTCACTGATCTAGCATCCATTCTCTCGATCGAAGCTTACCGATCTCAAGCTCTAATCAATCAAACATGATTAGACTAGATCTCACTCACAATCAGAGATTAAATCCCCTTAAACTGAACCCAAACAATTCAGTCCACACGATCTGACTTAAGTAAGCCATATCATCAAATTGTGCGACCCTAAGGGTTTCCTTTAACTGTCGGTAACGATAACTTACGTCATCACGATCAGTGAGGGTATCTAGCAACACATCACTGTCTCCCGATATAAAAGAAAGAGTCTTCCAAGACTACACCCAAAACACAGCACAAGTGTGAATCCACTTCACCAGGCATACAAGATTCCTTTGCCACTGGAAGTTCTTATTGGACAAGCGTGTCAAGCCTGTAGCTCCAATATGATGAGCATGATTAGATCAGATGAACATAGTCACCTGGGTATGGCCATACACTTTCTCAATCATCTCATCCAGGGGGCCCCTTTAGAACATCACACTCCTTAAACAAGGAGACGGCAATCCTATATCTATCACTAGTGTCCTAACCTGACTCATGATCATTATCCAAGATAGTCTATAACCATTATGTTTCAAATGATATTGAACTATCTCAAAACAATGACAATCATCATTTAGAAACACAAGTGATCTCAAGTCAGAGGACATGTGCCACTTGTTGCAATCAAGGATTATTCACATTGTGACAAGCAATTGAATATCCTAGTAGGGTCTGTCCAGTACATCCAATGTACCCATGAGTCTACATCTTATTCCATGCTCGAAGCATCCTATAAGATTAGAACACATATTAGTCTCAATCATATCAAGGCTGTCTCATGTTCACCAAGATATTTCGACTAAGGACAAAACAGCATGTCAGCGAAGCTGAACAGCTTTGAGACATTATTCAGAAGCACACTTATTGCAGCAGACAATGTAACCAACTGAATAACAACCATTGCCTTTATAAACATAAGAGTTTATACATGATACTGTTACAATCCCAAGGCCTCAAACATTAGCCTTAAGGGCATACCCCAACAGTATTTTAATCAGACAAGAGCATAGAGCACACTTGGCAGAGGCGCATGCAGTAGTGGCTTGACCAGACGGGAGGTCTAGGGTTCGACCCTAGGACAGGCGCATTTTCCCTGGTGGGCGCACCTGAGCTGCAGTTGGCGCTTGGGCCCTAGGTTGGGCCAGATGAGAAGCAAAAGCCCCATGAAGAAAAGCAAGTGAAGACTTAAGTTAGGTTAAGGTCTTACTTAGGCTTAATGGGCTTTTACCACATAAGATCAGCATGCTTTCTATTTATTGTTTATATAATTAGAATTGCATGATTTATTTATCTTCTGCTATCACCATAGGAATTGCATGATAGTTGAGAAGATAAAAGACCGTTAAAATCCAACGTTAAATATCAAGCATGTAAAGCCTTCTGACGCGAAACCTCACTGTTCTGACTATCGTTGGGGCCGTGTTGTACCCACTCAGTGGGCACGCCCATCTATCTTCAGACGGTGTGTGATTACACCTGCGTGTTACAGAGAAGGGATTTATCGCTTCTCGTTGCTCAGCATAGCACGTGGTGGTCCAGGGAGTAGGTCAGGTTCGCTTGACCATGTAGGCTACATATGGGGCATATGTTAGCTATATGGAGGCAGCCATCTGTGGGATCAGAGACTGTGTTGTACCAACTCAGTTGGCACAGTCTGCTGGATTGCCCAGATGAAGGGGAATCGCACGGGTTGGCGATTGGCAGGGACTGCCTACCAGAGATTAGTACTTGTACTCTCTGTGCATCTTATCTCGCCTGAGCGGGACGCGGAGACCAAATATGAAATCTGGATCCCATCTCACTAAAAGAGTGTTACTCTTTCGGACTGTTTTAATGGATTTTTCAGTCAGATAAAATAGTGAGAAAAGAATCTTTCTTAAGTCCTGGATTGATTCTAAACATTGATACTGACCTTGCTGTTCTTGCATTGTTGTAGATTCCTGCAGCAACGAACACCATGAGCTTCAATGTGCGATCCCTACTGGAGAGGGAGAAGTTTGCTGGGCCAAACTTCTCAGACTGGTACGGACACCTTAAGATTGTTCTTAAGGCAGAGAGGAAACTGTATGTCCTCGAGACGGCGATACCGCCTCAACCCGCTGCGAACGCCGCAAGGGCGGTTCGTGAAGCCTATTAAAAGCATGTCAATGATAGCATTGATGTCGCTTGCCTGATGCTAGCGTCTATGACGCCACCGCTGCAGCGTCAGCATGAGGATATGTCTGCTATAGAAATTATAGCAAACCTCAAGATGCGGTAAGCTGCACAGGCGAGGACTGAGCGCTATAACTTGACCAAGCTGTTCTTTCAGAGCAAACTGGCTGAAGGGAGTCCAGTGGGAGCTCACGTGCTCAAGATGATTGGGCACAAGGAGGCTCTAGAGAAACTGGGACATACCATCAATCAGGAGCTTGCTGTAGATATTATTCTACAGTCTCTACAGCCCTCTTTCGATGCGTTCATCATTAACTTTAATATGAACAAAATCGACTGTACTCCGGCAGAATTGCTGAATATGCTCTTGACTACTGAGGAGACTCTGAAGGGAAAGCCTTCAACCTCTGTCTTAATGGTTCCTTCTAGGAACAAGAAGAAGGGGAAGAAGGGCAAAGCCCCAGTCAAGAACTACAACAAGGCGTTGAAACAGAAGGTTAAGCGGTCAAAGGAATACAGATGTTTCCACTGTGGCCAGCTGGGTCACTGGAAAAAGGACTATAAAGCGCTCCAAGGAGACAAGAAGGGAAGCATCGCTTCTGGCTCAGGTATATTTGTGACCGAAGTCATGATATCCTCTTCTTCTATTTCATGGGTGTTGGACACTGCATGTGGAGTTCACATTTGTTCAAATGTACAGGAACTCAAGAGAAGAAGACAGGTGGGACAGCATGAGGTGGACCTACGAGTTGGAAACGGGGCACGGGTTGCTGCTGTTGCTGTAGGAGAATATTACATCTCATTACCATCTGGACTTGTATTAGAACTGAACAATTGTTATTTTGTTCCTAGCATTACCAAAATATATTATCTCTATTCCTGCTCTTGTCAGGAAAGGGTTTTCCTTTGAATGCAATATTTCAAAGTGTGTTTTATCTTTAGATAATATTGTTTATGCTACTGGATCAATTAGCAATGGGTTATTCATGTTGGACATGGAATGTTCTATACAAAACATTGATAATAAGAAAGCCAAGTATGCTGATGACAGCACCTTGCTATGGCATAGTCGTTTAGGCCATATTAACAAGAAGCGCATTAAGCGGTTGCATGATCATGGACTGCTGGGATCATTCTCCTATGAGGAGATTGATACATGCAAAGTTTGTTTAATGGGCAAAATGACGAAGTCTCCTTTTCTTTACAAAGGTCAAAGGGCTTCAGGTTTACTTGACCTTATACACAGTGATGTGTGTGGGCCATTTAGTAAACATGCCAGAGGTGGCTATCAATACTTCATTACCTTTACTGATGATTTCAGTAGATATGGTTATGTCTGTCTTATGAGACATAAAAGTGAATCTTTTGACAAGTTCAAAGAGTTCAAGAATGAAGTACAAAATCAGCTAGGCCGAAATATCAAGGCACTTCGTTCTGATCGAGGTGGAGAATACCTAAGTCATGAGTTTACTGACTATCTAAAGGAGTGTGGGATTATCTCACAGCTCACTCCGCCAGGAACACCGCAATGGAATGGTGTATCCGAAAGGAGGAACAGAACCTTACTGGATATGGTTCGTTCTATGATGAGTCAGGCTACTCTACCTTACTCCTTTTGGGGATTTGCACTGGAGACAGCTGCAAAGGTACTAAACCGAGTGCCATCCAAGGCAGTTTCAAAGACCCCATATGAATTATGGTATGGGAAACAGCCTAGCTTGACATTTATTAAGATCTGGGGTTGCGAGGCTTATGTCAAAAAGCTCGCCTCTGGGAAACTAGAGAGCAGATATGAGAAATGTATCTTTGTCGGTTACCCTAAGGAAACTAAGGGTTATTATTTCTACGATCCCAAAGAGAACAAGGTATTTGTTGCTCGGACGGCCATTTTTCTTGAGAAGGAGTTTCTTCTGCAAGAGGCCAGTGGGAGAGAAATAAAGCTGGATGAGAATCCAGAGGAAGGACAAAGTAGTCAAGCACAGTTGGATGAGCCTGAGCTGGTAGAACGGGTTACTGAACAATCTGAGGCTCAGATATCACGGGAACCGCGAAGATCGGGAAGGATCCGTCGACAGCCTGAGCGCTATGACGGAGTCTACATCATTGATAATGATGAACCCCTTACTTATGCGGATGCGGTCAGTGGACCGGACTCAGCTAGATGGATTGAAGCTATGCGAGCCGAGATGGACTCCATGTCAGATAACCAAGTTTGGGATTTGGTTGATCCACCTCCGGGAGTTATCCCTATAGGCTGTAAATGGATCTTCAAGAAGAAGATTGACATGGATGGTAACGTGGTTACCTATAAAGGCAGGCTAGTTGCGAAAGGTTTCAAACAAATCTACGAGATAGATTATGATGAAACTTTCTCACCTGTAGCCATGTTTAAGTCTATTCGGATTCTTCTCGCGATAGCTGCATATTATGATTATGAGATCTGGCAAATGGATGTGAAGACTGCTTTCCTTAATGGAAATTTGCAGGAGGATGTGTATATGACACAACCTGAAGGTTTCACTAATCCATCAGATCGTCATAAAATATGCAAGTTAAAGAAGTCCATTTATGGACTTAAACAAGCATCAAGAAGCTGGAATATTCGTTTTGATGAATCAATCAGTGAATTTGGTTTCATCAAGAATGAAGATGACCCGTGTGTATATAAGAGGTTTAGTGGGAGCGTAATTACTTTCCTAGTCCTCTACGTCGATGATATCTTAATCATTGGAAACGATATTCCTGAACTGCATGCTGTTAAAGCATGGTTAAGAAAATGTTTCCAGATGAAAGATCTAGGAGAAGCAGCCTATGTGTTAGGTGTGAAGATCTACAGAGATAGATCTAAGAGGCTTCTCGGGCTCTGCCAGAGTACTTACATCGATAAAGTCCTGGAGAGATTTCATTTAGAGAATTCTAAAAGAGGATATCTTCCAGTCAGACATGGTCTGAATCTTTCAAAGAGTTAGTGTCCTCAAACACAGACTGAGAAAGATGAAATGGACAATACGCCTTATGCTTCGGCTATTGGGTCCATTATGTATGCGATGTTGTGTACTCGCCCAGACGTCACTTACGGGTTAAGCGTGACCAGTCGATTCCAAAGTAATCCAGGTCAGGCACACTGGATTGCAGTCAAGAACATCTTGAAATATCTGCGGAGGACCAAAGATATGTTCTTGATATATGGAGGTCAGGAAGAACTCAGTATTGAAGGATATACTGACGCTTCGTTCCCATCTGACCAGGATGATTTCCGATCGCAATCAGGCTATGTTTTTAGCTTGAATGGAGGAGCAGTGGTGTGGAAAAGTTTCAAACAGTCTATCGTTGCTGATTCCACAACAGAAGCCGAGTATGTTGCAGCCTCGGAAGCATCTAAGGAGGCAGTTTGGATTCGTAAGTTCATTCAGGAACTTGGTGTTGTTCCTTCGAGTGCAGATCCTTTGGTTATCTTCTGTGATAACACTGGAGCAATCGCACAAGCAAAGGAACCACGGTCGCACCAGAAGTCCAAGCACATACAGAGACGGTTTCACTTGATCCGGGAGATCATTGATCGTGGCGAGATCAAAATCTGCAAGGTTCATACAGATGACAATCTGGCTGACCCGCTTACCAAGCCTCTGGCGCAGCAGAAGCATGAGAAGCACTGTAATAATATGGGTTTGAGATTTCTCAACCATTAGATTAAGTGCAAGTGGGATATTGTTGGGGTATGCCCTTAAGGCTAATGTTTGAGGCCTTGGGATTGTAACAGTATCATGTATAAACCCTTATGTTTATAAAGGCAATGGTTGTTATTCAGGTTGTTACATTGTCTGCTGCAATAATTGTACTTCTGAATAATGTCTCAAAGCTGTTCAGCTAGGCTGACATGCTATATGTCCTTAGTCGAGATATCTTGGTGAACATGAGACAGCCTTGATATGGTTAAGACTAATATGTGTTCTAATCTTATAGGATGCTTCGAGCATGGAATAAGATGTAGACTCATGGGTACATTAGATGTACTGGACAGACCCTACTAGGATATTCAATTGCTTGTCACAATGTGAATAATCCTTGTGTGCAACAAGTGGCATACTTCCTCTGACTTGAAATCACTTGTGTTTCTAAATGATGATTGTCATTATTTTGAGGTAGTTCAATATCATTTGAAACATAATGGTTATAGACTATCTTGGATGGTGAACTTGAGTCATGTTAGGGCGCTAGTGATAGATATAGGATTGCCGTCTCCTTGTTTGGAGTGTGATGTTCTAAAGGGGCCCCCCTGGATGAGATGATTGAGAAAGTGTATGGCCATACCCAGGTGACTATGTTCATCTGATCTAGTCATGCTCATCATATTGGAGCTACAGGCTTGACACGCTTGTCCAATAAGAACATCCAGTGGCAAAGGAATCATGTATGCCTTGTGAAATGGATTCACACTTGTGCTGTGGTTTGGGTGTAGTCTTGGAAGACTCTTTCTTTTATATCGGGAGACAGTGATGTGTTGCTAGATACCCCTCACTGATCGTGATGACGTAAGTTATCGTTACCGACATTTAAAGGAAACCCTCAGGGTCGCACAATTTGATGATATGGCTTACTTAAGTCAGATCGTGTGGACTGAATTGTTTAGGTTCAGTTTAAAGGGATTTAATCTCTGATTGTGAGTGAGATCTGGTCTGATCATGTTTGATTGATTAGGGCTTGAGATCGGTAAGCTTCGATTGAGAGAATGGATGCTAGATCGGTGAGATCAGGAGCATCAAGAGATCAACGGTCAGATCAAGAACCTTAGGGTTTAATGTGATCTGGACTAATAGCTTGGGTTAATTGGTCTTTGAACCAAACAAAATTGAACCAGCTCATCATGTGAGCGCACGGTTCAAGTTAAGAGAAATATGCAATTGGGAAAAACCCTTGATCGCATGTTGAGGAGTGGCTTTCTATTTTTAGAAAGCATGATCACATACGTGACCACGCCTCACCTCTTCACTCCTATTGTTGTCGCCCCTCTCTTCTCGTGTAATTTGGGGGCATTCTCGTGGAAGAGGCTTTGACGACAAGGAAGAATCGCCAAGCAGTGGATCTCATCTTCTTCATCCCTTCTCACACGACAAGGTCACTTGGAGAACCTTGCTAGCACAAGGAGCGTCCAAGGAGCAAGCCATCGATCATCTTGTGTGTGGCGCTTTGGAGGAGAACCCCATCGTTCTAGCTTCTTCCTAGACACCATCCAAGCGATGGCCATGGTATGAGTCGCTACCATTCTATGCAATTGATTTTAAAGTTGATCATATATCATGCATTCGATCCCTAGAAACCCCTTCCGCTGCATGTAAACCTCCATATGCGCCTATTAGGGTTTCGCTTCCCCCTTGTTAGGGGACTTTCAACAACAAGTTTCGCATGTCCTATAGATCTAGTCTTTTGCGCAAACATGGATCACAATGCAAAGATAGCAATCATATTAACATGCAATAAACGTGGCTCTGATACCAATTGAAAGTCCCTTAAACAAGGGGGAGGTGTCGAAACCCTAATGGCGCATATGATAAAACCTTTTTGCAGCGGAAAGGGTTTCTGGATCGATGCATGCAGTATGATCAACTTTAACTTGCATACAAGAGAATCGATTCTTACCAGTGCCATTGCTTGGATGGCATCTAGGAAGCAGAGAGTCAAGCGCTTCTCCTCCAAATGGTGCGCACACAAGATGGATGTTGGCTTCTCCTTGTCGAACCTTGTGCTAGCAAGGATCTCCAAGTGTCCTTGTCGAATGGAAGGGAAGTTGAGATGATGTCTCGCTTGAGCAAACTCTCTCCAAGGCGTGAACAAAAAACTTCCACACGAGAGCAAGCGACGAGAGTAGGAGAGGGGCGACAAGAGATGCGTTCCACTCAAAAGGTGGAGGCGTGGCTACTAAAAATAGCTAGCCTTACTCTCTCATGCGATCATGCGTTCATGTACCCACGAACCAATCGCATTTTTCTCTCCTCTTTGAACCATGCGCTCACATAATGAGTTGGTTCATTTTTGGGTTGGTTCAAAGACCAATTAACCCAAGCGATTTGGTCTAGATCATATTAACCCTAAGGTTCAAGATCTAACCGTTCATCTCTTGATGCTTCTGATCTCACCGATCTAGCATCCATTCTCTCGATCGAAGCTTACCGATCTCAAGCCCTAATCAATCAAACATGATCAGACCAGATCTCACTTACAATCAGAGATTAAATCCCTTTAAACTGAACCAAAACAATTCAGTCCACATGATCTGACTTAAGTAAGCCATATCATCAAATTGTGCGACCCTAAGGGTTTCCTTTAAATGTCGGTAACGATAACTTACGTTATCACGATCAGTGAGGGGTATCTAGCAACACATCACTATCTCCCGATATAAAGGAAAGAGTCTTCCAAGACTACACCCAAACCACAGCACAAGTGTGAATCCACTTCACAAGGCATACATGCATCCTTTGCCACTGGATGTTCTTTATTGGACAAGCGTGTCAAGCCTGTAACTCCAATATGATGAAAATGATCAGATCAGATGAACATAGTCATCTGGGTATGGCCATACACTTTCTCAATCATCTCATCCAGGGGGCCCCTTTAGAACATCACACTCCAAACAAGGAGACGGCAATCCTATGTCTATCACTAGCACCCTAACATGACTCATGCTCATCATCCAAGATAGTCTATAACCATTATGTTTCAAATGATATTGAACTACCTCAAAACAATGCCAATCATCATTTAGAAACACAAGTGATCTCAAGTCAGAGGAAGTATGCCACTTGTTCGCATACAAGGATTATTCACATTGTGACAAGCAATTGAATATCCTAGTAGGGTCTGTCCAGTACATCCAATGTACCCATGATTCTACATCTTATTCCATGCTCAAAGCATCCTATAAGATTAGAACACACATTAGTCTCAATCATATCAAGGCTGTCTCATGTTCACCAAGATATCTCGACTAAGGACAATAGTGCATGTCAGCCAAGCTGAACAGCATTGAGACATTATTCAGAAGTATACATATGACAGCAGATAATGCAACAACCTGAATAACAACAATTGCCTTTATAAACAAAGAGTTTATACATGATACTGATGCAATCCCAAGGCCTCAAACATTAGCCTTAAGGGCATACCCCAACAGGTGCTCCCACTGATCTTCTTGTAAATACAGGCTATTTCAACCATGCTTGCATAACATCATGCATATCTATATGGCCTTGATATGAAAACCTTCTGGCTATTTCCTTATAGATATCTTTTCAGATGTCCATGCAAGAAAAGTAGTTATCATAACACGATGCCATAATTGATCATGCAATTATAACAAGCAGATCCCTAATGGACTTAAAGCTCAGCTATTGGTGAAAATTTCATCATTATCCACCCAGTGGATTTGCCTAAAATTATTGTTCACTAGCTTATCTTTTAAGGTAACAATGTTACCTTCCATGTCTATCTTCCTAGAAGATTTATTTATAGCCTGTGGGAATTACCCCTTTTGGCAGCTCATCCAAGTCCCAGACTTGACTAGCAGACATGGAGTCCATTATGGTTTTCATGGCTCTTAGCCATTTCTTGGAATCTGGTTCACCGACCGCTTCCATTTCTTCATAAGTCTTAGGTTCATGCTTGATGAAAAATTCGTCATGCCCAGCATATCGAATCGATCTAGACTTATGTTATTCCTGTGTTACTTGAACCTCAGGTTGACTTTCAACCTATATGTGAGATTTTGCTCTCCATGTGTGTCTAGTTATATTGTGGTTGATTCTGGACCTTGTCCAAATCAAATCTACTCCCACTAGCCTCTTTCAAAAGAAATACTTTCTCAAGAGAGACAACAGTTTGAGCAACAAATATTTTGTTCTCCATGGGATAGAATTAGCACTCTACAGTGCACCACAAATACATACTTTTGAATCACTGCACATTACATTCCCAATTCCATTGAAGAAATGGGATATTTGCAGTTCGCAACTCAAAAGCTAACTTAGACATTTTCTTATGGAGTGGCAGTACATCTGTTCGCATGGCATCTTAGTAGTATATTTGCATGACTATTCAAAGATGGAATCCACATCTAATGTGTTCCTTTTTCTTTCTTTGAAATTCACCACACAGTGGTGTACTAAGTAAGCTGTGAGATAACTCCACACTTCTTAGGACAGTCATCAAATTCTCCACTAATCATCTTGATCCAATCAAGGTGCTTTAACAGATCCTTCAATTTGACTCAATACTTCATTTGTAATCTTCTTGGATTTTTCCAAAGTTCTTGGGTTGCGTAAGGCATACCCACACTTAAATGAAGTACATATAACTCCTCTTAGTGCTTGTTTACATGGTCCACTTACATTTTTGTGTATTAGATCCAACAAGCCACTTCTCCTTCCACCCTTTACGGTGAAGGCAGCATCTGTCACATTGTTCCTTTGAACTAGGCTCACATGTATCATAATCCTGAAAGGACAATGATCCCAATAGTCCTATGGACCTTTGGATGTGACCATTGTTCTATGGTTCAAGAGACAATGCTATATGAGGATGTTTTATTGAATCATTAGATCTAATCTTGTGTCATATATAGAACCAAAAACTATTGTTAATTGTATTACTTCAATAGAATATCTCAGATTAAAGAAAAATATTATTTATTATTTCAAACTGAAGTCCTTTCCAAAAGGAATGATGTTCTAATACATAAGCTGATACATAATAGCAAAGTTCTATATAAGGTCTTCAAGGTAGTGAGATGATATCAACAGCAGCATCCAATGCTCTGTCCTTGACCCGAGAGTCGATGCCATCAAGCCTCTTCGTCCTACTTCTTTTGAGCTCTTGCACATGTAAAACATATGTGAGCCTCACATACGGTACCCAGTACCCATGAATAAGAAGTAGACAAAAGACCTCGGTAACACAATACCTGAAGCGGATGGATTACATCCCTTCCTTTTTGCCATGCTCTTCTTGGCCATTAATCCTCTTCGAAATACCCATGCATTCCCAGTCTTCTGAAGTATTAGCTTCGAAGATACAGAACCATGGTCATTCTCAGATTCAGGCACACACTCTGAAGATCCAACAGAACTCTCCTGATCATTGTCTGTAGAGCATGGTGTGAAGAGACCTTTGAGATGTATGATTAGATCATAGATCCCCATCTCATCACATTCAACCTTGACCTCTGGGGTCATGCACTCTAAGACAAGAGCAGTGTACTGTTCGTTATCTTCACAATGTTCAAGATAGACATTCCACTCCCAATCATTAGTGAAATACACAATAGGTTGGGATGGAGGTCTTTCAAGAAGATGCACCTTATTTTCTTGTTCCAGTATCTTGGACAAAATCTTGAACCATTTTGTCCAATTTGTCCCATCCAGTTTATGTTTATAAAGTTTCAATCTTAGATCAGGAGATGCCTTCTACAATAAGCAAATAAGTAAAGTAAGTACAATGATAAAGCATTTAACAAGGACTTTAAATTAAATGCTATGCTCCCACTACTTCCAAAACAAGTTGAGAACTCTCTAACTCAACATGGAAATAGGTGAGTAGGATCCTAATTTCACATAAGGTCTCCGCGACTCACGAGGGTGAGTTGAGATGCACAGAGAGTCTCATGTTTCCTTAGGTAGGCATGCCAGCCAATTGTGCCATGCACAATTCCTCTTAGTTAAGAGAGACTAGGCGCCCTGTGTCCAGCGAGGGCTGGATACAACACGAAACCCTATCCTCTCAACAGCTGCCTCTAGTAATTCATCATGTCGATGACATATGAAAAACTAGTCAAGTCTGGTCCTAACCGTTATGCCCAGGGCCAACAAATTTCCTTGCGAAGGCACGCCCAGGTTAAAACTGGACTGGGGAAATCATTGTCACCACACACCTTCTAAAGAAAAGTGGGTGTGTCCCACGAGGGTGGGAAACAGTTCACAACACCACCGATCGATAGTTTGATGAGGGCTACGCGTTAGAAGGCTTATCGACTTGAAATTGTATTGAGAGTTTTTGCGTGTTTGTTTTATTCTTTTCTAGCATGCAGTTTTCCTATGGTTATGGCAGCAAAGGAAAAACATCACAGACATGCTATGGACAAAATAATAAACCATCACAGGCATGCTATTTTGGACGATATGGTCATAGCCCTTTTCATACACATAACTTGTCACGAGCCATGTGACATGTTATCGTGCATCCAAGGGTTGCGAGTCCCTAAAGCAGATCAGCCCATGCCAGAAGCCTAAAGTATATGTCCTTATTTCAGCCGCAAGTCCATCACCATGCTTCCAAAGCTGGCGCCACTTCTGACTCCGATTGAAGAAGACTCCTCGTTGTCAAGATGAAGCCTTAACCTATCATATAATTCTACATCTATTCTAAACAAGATGAAAAATTCTTTACAACAAGATAGGGAGAGAACCACACGCAGGTGGAAAGGGATTTTTACAAGCATTCATCACAAGTGGAAACATGCTTCCACATCACAACACAGGAGGGCACTCACTATGACCATATCAACCTAATCAAGTGGCTCCTGTAAAATTTGAAAATACGGAAAAGTCAAATTTTAGCACCTTATGCACCAACATCATCCAAAGCACTCTCTTAACCAATTTCATGCCAAAATTTAGATCAAGTTCCATGATCATTTCATAGACCCTATCGGCTGGCAGTTTTGTCAGATCAAGAGACCCGGCCAGTCTGAAGACACAATGCCCGTCCTACTTGACAAAACCTACGTGCGCCTTTGGTCTTAAATCAAGCATAAACAAGATTCAAGTTTCGGCCATAAAGTTGAGAAGAGAAGATTGGATGAAAAACGCTTTCTAAGTGAAACGCGCATGGATAGAAGAAAAATTTTCAAAAATTTTTCACACAAGCAAACGTACACCTTGTGTTTCTCGCAAGTAGCTCTGATACCACTGTTAGGGAATACCGGGTGTAATTTAAAATTTTGCAGTCCCAGGACGCAACGGAAGAATCATTACACAGGAAACATATTCCGGTCCCAAGGATCCATGCGAGAGAGAAGACACAAGGATGTGTTAGAGATGTACCTCTTTTGCTTGTCTAGACGTCGAAGCCATGTTGAAGGCGCCCAAGTGTTCGCCCTCCACAAGTATCCACGCATCGACTCCTTGATCGTTGCTCCCTTCCACGCTTGGTGCTAGCCTCGGGAAGAGAATCGAGCCTTAGAGTTCCTTCACTCTTCTTGCGCCACCTCCAAGGTTCATGCGCCAAGTGCAAGGAAGATGCCGCCAACTCCTTATCCTCTTCACTCCAAGAGAAGAGGGAGAAGAAGAGCTTCGGCCTTGAGGAAGATTGAGAGGAAGTCACGCCAAGAGGAGAGGAAGGAGAAGACTTTCGGCCATTAGTAGGAAGAAGGGTTGCACCACCTTGATGTTGTCGCCCTTTGCCTTGCTCTCGCCCCTCTATGTGTGTTCACGTCTCCAAGCGTTCATCAACTAGAGAGGGCGACAATGGGTCCTATAAATAGGACTAGAGGCGGTTTGTGCAAGGGCTAGGATCATGCCAAGTGTATGGCTAGGATGAGGTGTCTTGAGGCAAGGAAAGTCTCCAAGACTTTACCATAAACCTCATTCAACCTATCCATAAATGTCCAAACACTATATCAGCCCAAGACATACCTCAAATGCATTCTTACCATCAAAGGATAAGTGGCTAGGCGCAACATGCATGAAGAATTCGGCTAGGGTGGTGTCTTGGGAGAAACTAGGGTTTGAGGTAAGGTAAGTCTCCAAGACATTACCATATACCTCTTCCCTATATCCATATGCGCCTAGGAACTTCTCATAAAAGTTCTCAAGCCATATCAGCCCGAAGACTTGCCTTAGAGGCAAGTATTCCATCCAAGGAAGAAGGGCTAGGCGCTCTTTACTTCCATAATGAAGCAAAGGCGCCTCCCTCACCCCATTATGCCCCTAGGCGCCAATGGGGTGAGATTTCTCCCCATTATACCCTTTTAAGCTAATTCCTCTTCATGACAACTAATTATTGGGCCTCATTGGATAATAAGCTAGCCCAAACTTCATGGAATGGGTTGATTAAGCCATTGGATCTAATCCAATGCAACCCTAATCCAAATGTGACCAATGTAGGTCAATTTCGGGTCAACCTGCCAAAAATGAAGTTTGGCTCCAATAACTTTCTTCCAACTCATCAGGCCCATTGGCGCTGATGAAATCTTCCAAATGGATCCAAGTTATCCAATAACTTGATCCTAAGGCTTCTAATTAAAGCAACGTCAAGAGTCTATTGCGTGTGACCCCGTAGGATCCATATGACGATGGCAATGATGTAAACATCATAAGTAGTGAGGGGGTATCTAGCAACACATCACTACTACCCATGTCATAGGACTTAAGTCATTTTGGCAACAACTCCTAATAAGCAACGAGGATTCCCATTGCATTATAGATCTCTTTGCCTAAACTGATATCCTACCATTCGATTAGTCTCAAGTTTATTATCCAATGCATTGGTCATGACTTAACAAGTGTGGCCACACTTTCCTGTCATGCACCAATAAGGTGGGGCGCCCCGAGTGGATATCATTCTTCCAATAAGGAAGGGGCAAATCCTACTATTGGTCATCCATGTCTCTACATGACTTATGACATGCCCAATGACAGTCGTTTTGATCTCCCAATTACGGAGAGACGTAAGACTGTATTAAAGCATACCCATCATCAAATCTAGACATGAATACCTCAAGTCTAAGAATCAATGCAAACCTCTTGCATGTGAGATTGACTTGTTGACTAGACAAATCAATCCTCACAGTGGATCACTCTAGTGCATCCAATGCACCTGTATGTCTGCGTTACTGTGCCCCGCACCTAACCAGCCCATACACCAGTCTCACATGTACCAAAGCTGTCCCATATCTGCTAAGGTACCTTGTCTGGGGATAGCTTATGAGAATGGATCCAATCCAAACTCCTGGGACATTATTTATGCAACTCAATACATCAACGCAGGTAGAGAAGTCTGCATAATAACGACCATGCCTATATAAAGAGTAATAGTTCTATCAAAGTACATTCAAACAATGCCTGACCATGTCCATACATTGGTCTTTAGGGCATATACACCAACAATTGCCTCATAGCGGGTCGTTCCAGTATATCCACCACTGATATACCCATATGTCCACATTAGCACCTCGTGCCTAACTAGCCCATTTACCAGTCTCACAAGTGTTGGGGTATGCCCTTAAGGCTAATGTTTGAGGCCTTGGGATTATATCAGTATCATGTATAAACTTAATGTTTATAAAGGCAATGGTTGTTATTCAGGTTGTTGCATTATCTGCTGCCATATGTATACTTCTGAATAATGTCTCAATGCTGTTCAGCTTGGCTGACATGCAGTATGAAGGACCCCTTTCGAGAGGGGGGCGAAAACCCTATTGGGGTGGCGCATAAAATTTTGCAAGCGGAAGAAGGGCTTTCAAAGATCTTTCTATTGCATATGATCAACTTAGATAGATGTGAGAATGATCCATACCGTCGCCATCTCTTGGATGGTGTCTTGGAAGAAGAAAGCAAAAGAGATCTCCTCCAAAGGCTGTCGCACACAAGAAGAAGAAGGCCTACTTCTTTGGGGCGATTTGTGCTAGCAATGCTCCAAAGCTTCCTCGATCGTTTGAGGGATGATGAGATGAAAATTTGGCCGAATCCTCTTGTCGTCAACCTTCACGCCACCAGCCGTGAGTCGTCTAATGCCAAGAGCGAATTCACAAGAGGAATAGAGAGGAGGCGTTGAAAGTGAACGTGGAAACGTTCCCACGTTGAAAACCGACCGAGAGTTCCCAAAATAGCAAGCCATGATTACGTGCGTTATGCGTTCACCAAGTGAACCATGCGCAACTCTCTTCTCCCACCTGAACCTTGCGCTCAACCCATGAGCCGGTTCAAGATGTTTGGTTCAATGACCAAACCAAATCAGCCCAAACATTAAGTCTAGATCGAATTAGACCCTAAGGTCCTAGATCTGACCATTCATCTCCAGATGCTTCTGATCTGATCGATCTAGCATCAACACTCTCGATCGAAGCTTACCGATCTCAAGCCCTAATCAATCAAACATGATCAGACCAGATCTCACTTACAATCAGAGTTTAAATCCCTTTAAACTGAACCGAAACAATTCAGTCCACACGATCTGACTTAAGTAAGCCATATCATCAAATTGTGCGACCCTGAGGGTTTCCTTTAAATGTCGGTAACGATAACTTACATTATCACGATCAGTGAGGGGTATCTAGCAACACATCACTGTCTCCCGATATAAAGGAAAGAGTCTTCCAAGACTACACCCAAAACACAGCTCAAGTGTGAATCCTTTTCACTAGGCTTCACTAGGCATACATATTTCCTTTGCCACTGGATGTTCTTATTGGACAAGCGTGTCAAGCTTGTAGCTCCAATATGATAAGCATGATTAGATCAGATGAGCACAGTCACCTGGGTATGGCCATACACTTTCTCAATCATCTCAGCCGGGGGGGCCCCTTTAGAACACAACACTCCTTAAACAAGGAGACGGCAATCCTATGTCTATCACTAGTGCCCTAACCTGACTCATGATCATTATCCAAGATAGTCTATAATCATTATGTTTCAAATGATATTGAACTACCTCAAAACAATGACAATCATCATTTAGAAACACAAGTGATCTCAAGTCAGAGGAGATGTGCCACTTGTAGCAAACAAGGATTATTCACATTGTGACAAGCAATTGAATATCCTAGTAGGGTCTGTCCAGTACATCCAATGTACCCATGAGTCTACATCTTATTCCATGCTCGAAGCATCCTATAAGATTAGAACACATATTAGTCTTAACCATATCAAGGCTGTCTCATGTTCACCAAGATACATCGACTAAGGACATAACTGCACGTCAGCCTAGCTGAACAGCTTTGAGACATTATTCAGAAGAACATATATTGCAGCAGACAATGTAGCTTAACTGAATAACAACCATGCCTTTATAAACATAAGAGTTTATTACATGATACTTTTACAATCCCAAGGCCTCAAACATTAGCCTTAAGGGCATACCCCAACAATCTCCCACTTGCACTTAATCTAATGGTTGAGGAATCTCAAACCCATATTATTACAGTGCTTCTCATGCTTCTGCTGCGCCAGAGGCTTGGTAAGCGGGTCTGCCAGATTGTCATCTGTATGTACCTTGCAGACTTTGATCTCGCCACGATCTATGATCTCCCGGATCAAGTGAAACCATCTCTGTATGTGCTTGGACTTCTGGTGCGACCGTGGTTCCTTTGCTTGTGCGATTGCTCCAGTGTTATCACAGAAGATAACCAAAGGATCTGCACTCGAAGGAACGACACCAAGTTCTCTCACGAACTTACGAATCCACACTGCCTCCTTGGATGCTTCCGAGGCTGCAACATACTCGGCTTCTGTTGTGGAATCAGCAACAGTTGACTGTTTGAAACTCTTCCACACCACTGCACCTCCATTCAAGCTAAAAACATAGCCTGATTGCGATCGGAAATCATCCTGGTCAGACTGGAACGAAGCGTCAGTACATCCTTCAATACTGAGTTCTTCCTGACCACCATATATCAAGAACATATCTTTGGTCCTCCGAAGATATTTCAAAATGTTCTTGACTGCAATCCAGTGCGCCATACCTGGATTACTTTGGAACCGACTGGTCACGCTTAACCCGTAAGCGACGTCTGGGCGAGTACACAACATCGCATACATAATGGATCCAATAGCCGAAGCATAAGGCGTATTGTCCATTTCATCTTTCTCAGTCTGTGTTTGTGGACACTGACTCTTCGAAAGATTCAGACCATGTCTGACTGGAAGATATCCCCTTTTAGAATTCTCTAAATGAAATCTTTCCAGGACCTTATCGATGTAAGTACTCTGGCACAGCCCGAGAAGCCTCTTAGATCTATCCCTGTAGATCTTCACACCTAATACATAGGCTGCTTCTCCTAAATCTTTCATCTGGAAACATTTCCTTAACCATGCCTTAACCGCATGCATTTCAGGAATGTCGTTTCCAATGATCAAGATATCATCGACGTAGAGGACTTGGAATGTAATCACGCTCCCACTAAACCTCTTATATACACACGGGTCGTCCTCGTTCTTGATGAAACCAAACTCAGAGATTGATTCATCAAAACGAATATTCCAGCTTTTTGATGCTTGTTTCAGTCCATAAATGGACTTCTTTAATTTGCATATCTTATGACGATCTGATGGATTAGTGAAACCTTCAGGTTGTGTCATGTACACATCCTCATCCAGATTTCCATTCAGGAAAGCTGTTTTCACATCCATTTGCCAGATCTCATAATCGTAATATGCTG
Organism: Costus lasius; assembly: GCA_027563935.2. Classification (NCBI taxonomy): domain Eukaryota; kingdom Viridiplantae; phylum Streptophyta; class Magnoliopsida; order Zingiberales; family Costaceae; genus Costus; species Costus lasius. The sequence continues at coordinate 86,420,121 of CM050450.1, read as the reverse complement.
CTATCGCGAAAAGAATCCGAATAGACTTAAACATGGCTACAGGTGAGAAAGTTTCATCATAATCTATCCCGTAGATTTGTTTGAAACCTTTCGCAACTAGCCTGCCTTTATAGGTAACCACGTTACCATCCATGTCAATCTTCTTCTTGAAGATCCATTTACAGCCTATAGGGATAACTCCCGGAGGCGGATCAACCAAATCCCAGACTTGGTTATCTGACATGGAGTCCATCTCGGCGCGCATAGCTTCAAGCCATCTCGCTGACTCCGGTCCACTGACCGCATCCGCATAAGTGAGGGGTTCATCATTATCAATGATGTAGACTCCGTCATAGCGCTCAGGCTGACGACGGATCCTACCCGATCTTCGCGGTTCCCGTGATATCTGAGCCTCAGGTAATTCAATAACCTGTTCTACCGGCTCAGGCTCATCCAAGTGCGCTTGACTACTTTGTCCTTGCTCTGGATTCTCATCCAGCTTTATTTCTCTCCCACTGGCTTCTTGCAGAAGAAACTCCTTCTCAAGAAATATAGCCGTCCGAGCAACAAAAACCTTGTTCTCATTGGGATCGTAGAAATAATAACCCTTAGTTTCCTTAGGGTAACCGACAAAGATACATTTCTCAGATCTGCTCTCCAGTTTCCCAGAGGCGAGCTTTTTGACATAAGCCTCGCAGCCCCAGATCCTGATAAATGTCAAGCTTGGCTGTTTCCCATACAATAACTCATATGGAGTCTTAGAAACTGCCTTGGATGGCACTCGGTTTAGTACATTTGCAGCTGTTTCCAGTGCAAAACCCCAAAAGGAGTAAGGTAGATTAGCCTGACTCATCATAGAACGAACCATATCAAGTAACGTTCTATTTCTCCTCTCGGACACACCATTCCATTGCGGTGTTCCTGGTGGAGTGAGCTGTGAGATAATCCCACACTCCTTTAGATAGTCAGTAAACGCATGACTTAGGTATTCTCCACCTCGATCTGAGTGAAGTGCCTTGATATTTCGGCCTAGCTGATTTTGTACTTCATTCTTGAACTCTTTGAACTTGTCAAAAGATTCACTCTTATGTCTCATCAGATAGACATAACCATACCTACTGAAATCATCAGTAAAGGTAATGAAGTACTGATAGCCACCTCTGGCATGTTTACTAAACGGCCCACACACATCACTGTGTATAAGGTCAAGTAAACCTGAAGCCCTTTGACCTTTGTGAGGAAAAGGTGACTTCGTCATTTTACCCATCAAACAAGCTTTGCATGTATCAATCTCCTCATAGGAGAATGATCCCAGCAGTCCATGTTCATGCAACTGCTTAATGCGTTTCTCGTTAATATGGCCTAAACGACTATGCCATAGCAAGGTGCTGTCATCAGCATACTTGGCTTTCTTATTATCAATATTTTGTATAGAATTTTCCATGTCCAACATGAATAACCCATTGTTAATTGAACCAGTTCCATAAACAATATTATCATAAGATAAAACACACTTTGAAATATTGCATTCAAAGGCAAATCCTTTCCTGACAAGAGCAGGAATAGAGATAATATTTTGGTGATGCTCGGTACAAAATAACAATTGTTTAATTCCAATACAATGCCAGATGGTAAAGAAATGAAATAGTCTCCTACAGCAACAGCAGCAACCCGTGCCCCGTTTCCAACGCGTAGGTCTACCTCATGCTGTCCCACCTGCCTTCTTCTCTTGAGTTCCTGCACATTTGAACAAATGTGAACTCCACATGCAGTGTCCAACACCCATGAAATAGAAGAAGATGAAAACATGACTTCAGTCACGAATATACCTGAGCCAGAAGCGATGCTTCCCCTCTTATCTCCTTGGAGCGCTTTACAGTCCTTTTTCCAGTGACCCAGCTGGCCACAGTGGAAACACCTGTATTCCTTGGACCGCTTAACCTTCTGTTTCTGAGCCTTACTGTAGTTCTTGACCGGGGCCTTGCCCTTCTTCCCCTTCTTCTTGTTCCTGGAAGGAACCATTAAGACAGAGGTTGAAGGCTTTCCCTTCAGAGTTTCCTCAGTAGTCAAGAGCATATTGAGCAGCTCTGCCGGAGTACAGTCGATTTTTGTTCATATTAAAGTTAATAATGAACGCGTCGAATGAAGGCGGGAGAGACTGCAGAATAATATCTACAGCAAGCTCCTGGTTGATGGTATGCCCCAGTTTCTCTAGAGCCTCCTTGTGCCCAATCATCTTGAGCACGTGAGCTCCCACTGGGCTTCCTTCAGCCAGTTTGCTCTGAAAGAAGAGCTTGGTCAAATTATAGCGTTCCGTCCTCGCCTGTGCAGCATACAGCATCTTGAGGTTCGCTATAATCTCTATAGCCGACATATCCTCATGATGACGCTGCAGCGGTGGCGTCATAGACGCTAGCATCAGGCAAGCGACATCAATGCTATCATTGACATGCTTTTCGTAGGCTTCACGAACCGCCCTTGCGGCGTTCGCAGCGGGTTGAGGCGGCACAGCCGTCTCGAGGACATACAGTTTCCTCTCAGCCTTAAGAACAATCTTAAGGTGTCCGTACCAGTCTGAGAAGTTCGGCCCAGCAAACTTCTCCCTTTCCAGTAGGGATCGCACATTGAAGCTCATGGTGTTCGTTGCTGCAGGAATCTACAACAATGCAAGAACAGCAAGGTCAGTATCAATGTTAAGAATCAATCAGGACTTAAGAATGATTCTTTTTCTCACTATTTTATCTGGCTGAAAAATCCAGCAAAACAGCCCGAAAGAGTAGAACTCTTTTAGTGAGATGGGATCCAGATTTCATACTTGGTCTCCGCGTCCCGCTCAGGCGAGATAAGATGCACATGTTGGGGTATGCCCTTAAGGCTAATGTTTGAGGCCTGTGGGAATGTATCAGTATCATGTAATAAACTCTTATGTTTATAAAGGCATGGTTGTTATTCAGTTAGCTACATTGTCTGCTGCAATATATGTTCTTCTGAATAATGTCTCAAAGCTGTTCAGCTGGGCTGACATGCTATTAAGTCCTTAGTCGATGTATCTTGGTGAACATGAGACAGCCTTGATATGGTTAAGACTAATATGTGTTCTAATCTTATAGGATGCTTCGAGCATGGAATAAGATGTAGACTCATGGGTACATGGGATGTACTGGACAGACCCTACTAGGATGTTCAATTGTTTGTCACAATGTGAATATTCCTTGATTATGACAAGTGGCACATTTCCTCTGACTTGAGATCACTTGTGTTTTCTAAATGATGATTGTCATTGTTTTGAGATAGTTCAATATCGTTTGAAACATAATGATTATAGACTATCTTGGATGGTGAGCTTGAGTCAGGTTAGAGCATTAGTGATAGACAAAGGATTGCCGTCTCCTTGTTTAAGGAGTGTGATGTTCTAAAGGGGCCCCCTGGATGAGATGATTGAGAAAAGTGTATGGCCATACCCAGGTGACAGTGTTCATCTGATCTAATCATGCTCATCATATTGGAGTTACGAGCTTGACAGGCTTGTCCAATAAGAACATCCAGTGGCAAAGGAAATATGCATGCCTTGTGAATTGATTCACACTTGTGCTGTTTTTGGGTGTAGTCTTGGAAGACTCTTTCCTTTATATCGGGAGACAGTGATGTGTTGCTAGATACCTCTCACTGGTCGTGATAACGTGAGTTATCGTTACCGACGCTTAAAGGAAACCCTCAGGGTCGCACAATTTGATGATATGGCTTACTTAAGTCAGATCGTGTGGACTGAATTGTTCGGGTTCAGTTTAAAGGGATTTAATCTCTGATTGTAAGTGAGATCTGGTCTGATCATGTTTGATTGATTAGGGCTTGGGATCGGTAAGCTTCAATCGAGAGAACAGATGCTAGATCGGTCAGATCAGAAGCATCAAGAGATCGACGGTCAGATCAAGCACCTTAGGGTTTTTAATGTGATCTGGACTAATTGCTTGGGTTATTTGGTTTATAGACCAGACCGAATTGAACCGGCTCTAGATGTGAGCGCTTGGTTCAAAGTAATGAGGAAAATGCGATTGGTTCATGAGGGCATGAACACATGATCGCATGTAAGAGAGGTTGGCTATTTTTAGCAACCACGCCCCCCATGTTTACATGGAGCGCATCTCTTGTTGCCTCAACCTCTAACTCTCGTCGCTCTCTCTCGTAAGAGACTTCTCTTTCACGTCTTGGAGACTCGAGAATCAAGCAAGGAAAGGCGATCTTCTTCCCTTCTCACGCGATCAAAGACACCTAGGAATCTTGCTAGCACAAGATATTCCGTAGGGAGTAAGCGCATCCTCATCTTGTGTGCGCATCCTAAGGAGGAAATCTTCGTTGCTTTCTATCTTCCAAGGCGCCATCTTTAAATGGCATTGGTATGAATCGCATCTCCTTCTTTCATGTTTTAAAGGTTGATCATATATTGCATGTTTTCGATTCTTGAATCCGCTGCCTATCGAGTTTGCGCCAACTAGGGTTTCGCCCCCCTCTTGAAAGGGGTTCCCTTCAATTGGTATCAGAGCGCAAGGTTTACATGCAAATTTATATGATTGCTTTGATTATGTGTTCCAAGTATTCTAGATCTTCACCATGCGAAATTCATCATGATAACATGTTTCATGCTGAAACTTATTTCATGTTTTACTTGCGCATGTATGTTGGCGCATGTAGTAGTTTTTTCTCAAAAATTATATCATTTGCGCGACTCATTGTAGATCTAAGATGCGCCTGCATTAAAACCCTTAGACGGGTTATTAGGGTTGAAGTCAACCCCTAAGTTAGATCCAAACATGTCTGATCAGATCATCTGACAGCCTGAATGGGTCGACCAGATAGTACCTTGGCGCAAGCCTATGGTGGCTATAGGTCGACTGCAGACAGGTGTGTAGCGATGTCTGATTGAGACGACTACTGAACGCACCTGAGTTAGGCCCGGGGTCACGCCCGCTTGCCACACCTCAGTGTGGTCGTTCAGCCCTGGCGCATGCATAGTTGACCTTATGGTCGACGCAAGTCAGTTAGGACTTGGTGCATGCAAGGGCAGTGGATCTGACTAGGTTGGATGAGTGGATCCCTAGTAATGGACCGTTGTAAGGTTGTAGGGCAAATAAGGAAAATTAAAATTGATCCTATGGGGTTTTCGAAAATTTTAATTTTTATGGATCACATGGTTATTGATTGATGCATATGCTTGTTTATTTAGTCTTATGTGGGCTGCTCATATTATTTGTGTGCTGTGCTGGGGCCTGCGTGCCTGAATTAAAAAAATTGTAAATTAATTATTGTGATCTGCGCATCACTGTGTTTTAATTTATAAATGTAAGTGACCTGCGTGTCACTCTTGTCTAGATAGTTAAATTTGTAATTTAATTAGACAAGAGCACAGAGCACACTTGGCAGAGGCGCTTGCAGCAGTGGCTGGACCAGGTGGGAGGTCTAGGGTTCGACCCTAGGACCTGGCGCAATTTCCTGGTGGGCGCATCAGAGCTGCTGATGGCGCTTGGGCCCAGGTTTGGGCCAGATGAGCAGCTAAAGACCCATGAAGAGCAAGTGAAGACTTAAGTTAGGTTAAGGTCTCACTAGGGCTATGGGCTTTTACCACATAAGATTCATGCTTTCTTTTATTGCTTAATATTAGAATTGCATGATTAAATTATCTTCTGCTATCACCATAGGAATTGCATGATAGGCAAGAAGATAAAAGACCATTAAAATCCAACGCTTAAATATCAAGCTCGTAAGCCTTCTGACGCGAAACCTCACTGTTCTGATTATCGTTGGAGCCGTGTTGTACCCACTCAGTGGGCACGTCCATCTATCTTCAGACGGTGCGGGATTACACCTGTGTGTTACAGAGTAGGGATTTATCCCTTCTCGTTGCTCAGCATAGCACATGGTGGTCCAGGGAGTAGGTCGGGTCAGCTTGACCGTGTAGACTACATATGTGGCGCATATGGTAGCACATGGAGGCAGCCATCTGTGGAGTCAGAGATTGTGTTGTACCAACTCAGTTGGCACAGTCTGCTGGACTGCCCAGATGAAGGGGAATCGCACGGGTTGGCGATCGGCAGTGACTGCCTACCAGAAACTAGTGCTTGTACTCTCTGTGCATCTTATCTCGCCTGAGCGGGACGCGGAGACCAAGTATGAAATCTGGATCCCATCTCACTAAAAGAGTTCTACTCTTTCGGGCTGTTTTGCTGGATTTTTCACGCCTGATAAAATAGTGAGAAAAAGAATCTTTCTTAAGTCCTGATTGATTCTTATACATTGATACTGACCTTGCTGTTCTTGTATTGTTGTAGATACCTGCAGCAACGAACACCATGAACTTCAATGTGCGATCCCTACTGGAAAGGGAGAAGTTTGGTGGGCCGAACTTCTCTGACTGGTTTGGACACCTTAAGATCGTTCTTAAGGCAGAGAGGAAACTGTATGTCCTCGAGACGGCGATACCGCCGCAGCCCGCTCCGAACGCCGCAAGGGCGGTTCGGGAAGCCTATGAAAAGCACGTCAATGATAGCATTGATGTCGCTTGCCTGATGCTAGCGTCTATGACGCCACCGCTGCAGCGTCAGCATGAGGATATGTCTGCTATAGACATGATAGCGAACCTCAAGATGCTGTATGCTGCACAGGCGAGGACTGAACGCTATAATTTGACAAAGCTCTTCTTTCAGAGCAAACTGGCTGAAGGGAGCCCAGTGGGAGCTCACGTGCTCAAGATGATTGGGCACAAGGAGGCTCTAGAGAAACTGGGGCATACCATCAACCAGGAGCTTGCTGTGGACATTATTCTGCAGTCTCTCCCGCCTTCATTCGACGCGTTCATTATTAATTTTAATATGAACAAAATCGATTGTACTCCGGCAGAGCTGCTGAATATGCTCTTGACCACTGAGGAGACTCTGAAGGGTAAGCCTTCAACCTCTGTCTTGATGGTTCCTTCTAGGAACAAGAAGAAGGGGAAGAAGGGCAAGGCCCCTGTCAAGAGTTACAGCAAGGCTCTGAAGCAGAAGGTCAAGCGGTCTAAGGAATACAGGTGTTTCCACTGTGGCCAGCTGGGTCACTGGAAAAAGGACTGTAAAGCGCTCCAAGGAGATAAGAGGGGAAGCTTTGCTTCTGGCTCAGGTATATTCGTGACTGAGGTCATGTTTTCTTCTTCTGTATCATGGGTGTTGGACACTGCATGTGGAGTTCACATTTGTTCAAATGTACAGGAACTCAAGAGAAGAAGGCAGGTGGGACAGCATGAGGTGGACCTACGAGTTGGAAACGGGGCACGGGTTGCTGCTGTTGCTGTAGGAGACTACTTTATTTCTTTACCATCTGGACTTGTATTGGAACTAAACAGTTGTTACTTTGTTCCCAGTATAACTAAAAATATTATCTCCATTCCTGCTCTTGTCAGGAAGGGGTTTTCCTTTGAATGCAATATTTCAAAGTGTATTTTGTCTTATGATAATATTGTTTATGCAACTGGTTCAATTAACAATGGGTTATTCATGTTGGACATGGAATGTTCAATACAGCAAATTGATATTAAGAAAGCCAAGTATGCTGATGACAGCACCTTGCTATGGCATAGTCGTTTAGGCCATATTAACGAGAAACGCATTAAGCGGTTGCATGAAAATGGACTGCTGGGATCATTCTCCTATAAGGAGATTGATACATGCAAAGCTTGTTTGATGGGTAAAATGACGAAGTCACCTTTTCCTCACAAAGGTCAAAGGGCTTCAGGTTTACTTGACCTTATACACAGTGATGTGTGTGGGCCATTTAGTAAACATGCCAGAGGTGGCTATCAGTACTTCATTACCTTTACTGATGATTTCAGTAGATATGGTTATGTCTATCTGATGAGACATAAAAGTGAATCTTTTGACAAGTTCAAAGAGTTCAAAAATGAAGTACAGAATCAGCTAGGCCGTAATATCAAGGCACTTCGCTCAGATCGAGGTGGTGAATACCTAAGTCATGCATTTACTGACTATCTAAAGGAGTGTGGGATTATCTCACAGCTCACTCCACCAGGAACACCGCAATGGAATGGTGTGTCCGAGAGGAGAAATAGAACGCTACTTGATATGGTTCGTTCTATGATGAGTCAGGCTACTCTACCCTACTCCTTTTGGGGTTTTGCACTGGAAACAGCTGCAAAGGTACTAAACCAAGTGCCATCCAAGGCAGTTTCCAAGACGCCATATGAGTTATGGTATGGGAAACAGCCAAGCTTGACATTTATCAGGATCTGGGGTTGCGAAGCTTATGTCAAGAAGCTCGCCTCTGGGAAACTAGAGAGCAGATCTGACAAATGTATCTTTGTCGGTTACCCTAAGGAAACTAAGGGTTATTATTTCTTCGATCCCAAGGAGAACAAGGTTTTTGTTGCTCGGACGGCCATATTTCTTGAGAAGGAGTTTCTTCTGCAAGAGGCCAGTGGGAGAGAAATAAAACTGGATGAGAATCCAGAGGAAGGACAAAGTGCTCAAGCAGAGTTGGATGAGCCTGAGCCGGTAGAACAGGTTATTGAACAACCTGAGGCTCAGATATCACGGGAACCGCGAAGATCGGGTAGGATCCGTCGACAGCCTGAGCGCTATGATGGAGTCTACATCATTAACAATGATGAACCCCTCACTTATGCGGATGCGGTCGGTGGACCGGAGTCAGCGAGATGGCTTGAAGCTATGCGCGCCGAGATGGACTCCATGTCAGATAACCAAGTCTGGGATTTGGTTGATCCGCCTCCGGGAGTTATCCCTATAGGCTGTAAATGGATCTTCAAGAAGAAGATTGACATGGATGGTAACGTGGTTACCTATAAAGGCAGGCTAGTTGCGAAAGGTTTCAAACAAATCTACGGGATAGATTATGATGAAACTTTCTCACCTGTAGCCATGTTTAAGTCTATTCGGATTCTTTTCGCGATAGCTGCATATTATGATTATGAGATTTGGCAGATGGATGTGAAAACACCTTTCCTTAATGGAAATCTGGATGAGGATGTGTATATGACACAACCAGAAGGTTTCACTAATCCAGCAGATCGTCATAAGATATGCAAGTTAAAGAAGTCTATTTATGGACTTAAACAAGCATCAAGAAGCTGGAATATTCGTTTTGATGAATCAGTCACTGAATTTGGTTTCATCAAGAACGAAGATGACCCGTGTGTATATAAGAGGTTTAGTGGGAGCGTGATTACTTTCCTAGTCCTCTACGTCGATGACATCTTGATCATTGGAAATGATATTCCTGAAATGCATGCTGTTAAAGCATGGCTAAGGAAATGTTTCCAGATGAAAGATCTAGGAGAAGCAGCCTATGTGTTAGGTGTGAAGATCTACAGGGATAGATCTAAGAGGCTTCTCGGGCTGTGCCAGAGTACTTACATCGAAAAGGTCCTGGAGAGATTTCATTTAGAGAATTCTAAACGAGGATATCTTCCAGTCAGACATGGTCTGAATCTTTCGAAGAGTCAGTGTCCACAAACACAGACTGAGAAAGATGAAATGGATAATATGCCTTATGCTTCGGCTATTGGTTCCATTATGTATGCGATGTTGTGTACTCGCCCAGACGTTGCTTACGGGTTAAGCGTAACCAGTCGTTTCCAAAGTAATCCAGGTGTGGCGCACTGGATTGCAGTCAAGAACATCTTAAAATATCTGCGGAGGACCAAAGATATGTTCTTGATATATGGTGGTCAGGAAGAACTCAGTATTGAAGGATATACTGACGCTTCGTTCCAGTCTGACCAGGATGATTTCCGATCGCAATCAGGCTATGTTTTTAGCTTGAATGGAGGTGCAGTGGTGTGGAAAAGTTTCAAACAGTCAACTGTTGCTGATTCTACAACAGAAGCCGAGTATGTTGCAGCCTCGGAAGCATCCAAGGAGGCAGTGTGGATTCGTAAGTTCGTGAGAGAACTTGGTGTCATTCCTTCGAGTGCAGATCCTTTGGTTATCTTTTGTGATAACACTGGAGCAATCGCACAAGCAAAGGAACCACGGTCGCACCAGAAGTCCAAGCACATACAGAGACGGTTTCACTTGATCCGGGAGATCATTGATCGTGGCGAGATCAAAATCTGCAAGGTACATACAGATGACAATCTGGCAGACCCGCTTACCAAGCCTCTGGCGCAGCAGAAGCATGAGAAGCACTGTAATAATATGGGTTTGAGATTTCTCAACCATTAGATTAAGTGCAAGTGGGAGATTGTTGGGGTATGCCCTTAAGGCTAATGTTTGAGGCCTGTGGGAATGTATCAGTATCATGTAATAAACTCTTATGTTTATAAAGGCATGGTTGTTATTCAGTTAGCTACATTGTCTGCTGCAATATATGTTCTTCTGAATAATGTCTCAAAGCTGTTCAGCTGGGCTGACATGCTATTAAGTCCTTAGTCGATGTATCTTGGTGAACATGAGACAGCCTTGATATGGTTAAGACTAATATGTGTTCTAATCTTATAGGATGCTTCGAGCATGGAATAAGATGTAGACTCATGGGTACATGGGATGTACTGGACAGACCCTACTAGGATGTTCAATTGTTTGTCACAATGTGAATATTCCTTGATTATGACAAGTGGCACATTTCCTCTGACTTGAGATCACTTGTGTTTTCTAAATGATGATTGTCATTGTTTTGAGATAGTTCAATATCGTTTGAAACATAATGATTATAGACTATCTTGGATGGTGAGCTTGAGTCAGGTTAGAGCATTAGTGATAGACAAAGGATTGCCGTCTCCTTGTTTAAGGAGTGTGATGTTCTAAAGGGGCCCCCTGGATGAGATGATTGAGAAAAGTGTATGGCCATACCCAGGTGACAGTGTTCATCTGATCTAATCATGCTCATCATATTGGAGTTACGAGCTTGACAGGCTTGTCCAATAAGAACATCCAGTGGCAAAGGAAATATGCATGCCTTGTGAATTGATTCACACTTGTGCTGTTTTTGGGTGTAGTCTTGGAAGACTCTTTCCTTTATATCGGGAGACAGTGATGTGTTGCTAGATACCTCTCACTGGTCGTGATAACGTGAGTTATCGTTACCGACGCTTAAAGGAAACCCTCAGGGTCGCACAATTTGATGATATGGCTTACTTAAGTCAGATCGTGTGGACTGAATTGTTCGGGTTCAGTTTAAAGGGATTTAATCTCTGATTGTAAGTGAGATCTGGTCTGATCATGTTTGATTGATTAGGGCTTGGGATCGGTAAGCTTCGATCGAGAGAACAGATGCTAGATCGGTCAGATCAGAAGCATCAAGAGATCGACGGTCAGATCAAGCACCTTAGGGTTTTTAATGTGATCTGGACTAATTGCTTGGGTTATTTGGTTTATAGACCAGACCGAATTGAACCGGCTCTAGATGTGAGCGCTTGGTTCAAAGTAATGAGGAAAATGCGATTGGTTCATGAGGGCATGAACACATGATCGCATGTAAGAGAGGTTGGCTATTTTTAGCAACCACGCCCCCCATGTTTACATGGAGCGCATCTCTTGTTGCCTCAACCTCTAACTCTCGTCGCTCTCTCTCGTAAGAGACTTCTCTTTCACGTCTTGGAGACTCGAGAATCAAGCAAGGAAAGGCGATCTTCTTCCCTTCTCACGCGATCAAAGACACCTAGGAATCTTGCTAGCACAAGATATTCCGTAGGGAGTAAGCGCATCCTCATCTTGTGTGCGCATCCTAAGGAGGAAATCTTCGTTGCTTTCTATCTTCCAAGGCACCATCTTTAAATGGCATTGGTATGAATCGCATCTCCTTCTTTCATGTTTTAAAGGTTGATCATATATTGCATGTTTTCGATTCTTGAATCCGCTGCCTATCGAGTTTGCGCCAACTAGGGTTTCGCCCCCCTCTTGAAAGGGGTTCCCTTCAGCACAGAGATGACAAGCACTAATCTCTGGTAGGCAGTCCCTGCCAATCGCCAACCCGTGCGATTCCCCTTCATCTGGGCGATCCAGCAGACTGTGCCAACTGAGTTGGTACAACACAATCTCTGATCCCGTAGATGGCTGCCTCCATGTGCTACCATATGCGCCACATATGTAGCCTACATGGCCAAGCTGACCCGACCTACTCCCTGGACCACCACGTGCTATGCTGAGCAACGAGAAGCGATAAATCCCTTCTCTGTAACACGCAGGTGAAATCACACACCGTCTGAAGATAGATGGACGTGCCCACTGAGTGGGTACAACACGGCTCCAACGATAATCAGAACAGTGAGGTTTCGCGTCAGAAGGCTTACGAGCTTGATATTTAATCGTTGGATTTTAACGGTCTTTTATCTTCTTCACTATCATGCAATTCCTATGGTGATAGCAGAAGATAAACTAATCATGCAATTCTAATATTAAACAATAAAAGAAAGCATGGATCTTATGTGGTAAAAGCCCATAGCTTAAGTAAGACCTTAAATAAACTTAAGTCTTCACTTGCTTTTCTTCATGGGGCTTTCGCTGCTCATCTGGCCCAAACCAGGGCCCAAGCGCCATCTGCAGCTCTGGTGCGCCCACCAGGAATATGCGCCAGGTCCTAGGGTCGAACCCTAGACCTCCCACCTGGTCTAGCCACTGCTGCAGGCGCCTCTGCCAAGTGTGCTTTGTGCTCTTGTCTGATTAATTTACATATTAATCTATCTAGACAAGATTGACACGCAGGTCAATAACATTTTTATAAATTAAGCAATGTGATGCGCAGATCACAATATAAAAATTAATTTACAAAAAATACCAGGCACGCAGGCCCCAGCACAGCACACATTTAACATGGGCAGCCCACATAAGATTAAATAAACAGGCAATATGGCATCAAACATCAGCATGTGATCCAATAAGAAAACAAAATTTCGAAAACCGCATTGGCATCAATTTTAATTTTCTTATATGCCCCCACAACCTTACAACGGTACAATAATAGGGATCCACTCATCCATTCTAGTCAGATCCTATGCCCTTGCATGCACCAAGTCCTAACTGACTTGAGTCAACCCAGTGGTCAACTATGCATGCACCAAGGGCTGAACGACCACGATGAGGTCTGGCAAACGGGTGTGAGCCCGGGCCTAACTCATGTGCGTTCAACAGACGTCTCAACCAGACATCGCTACACACCTATGATGCAGCCGACCTATAGCCACCTCTTGCTTGTGCAAGGGTGCTATCTGGTCGACCCATCTAGGCTGTCAGATGGTCTGATCAGACTAGTTGGATCTAACCTAGAGGATGACTTCAACCCTACTAACCCGTCTAAGGGTTTATAGTAGGCGCTTAGTCTAATGATAGGCGCGCAAGTGATATTCTTTTGATAAAACATCAACAACAAAGATCACAAAGATGTGCCTAGTTTGAAACATGCGCAAACATAAAACATGTGTTATCATATTCGCATGTCATGTAAACTATAGATCTAAGCATGTTTTGCAAACAAGGATCACAATATAGCATTAAGCAATCATATGCATAGATAAACCTGCTCTGACACCAATTGAAGGACCCCTTTCGAGAGGGGGGCGAAAACCCTATTGGGGTGGCGCATAAAATTTTGCAAGCGGAAGAAGGGCTTTCAAAGATCTTTCTATTGCATATGATCAACTTAGATAGATGTGAGAATGATCCATACCGTCGCCATCTCTTGGATGGTGTCTTGGAAGAAGAAAGCAAAAGAGATCTCCTCCAAAGGCTGTCGCACACAAGAAGAAGAAGGCCTACTTCTTTGGGGCGATTTGTGCTAGCAATGCTCCAAAGCTTCCTCGATCGTTTGAGGGATGATGAGATGAAAATTTGGCCGAATCCTCTTGTCGTCAACCTTCACGCCACCAGCCGTGAGTCGTCTAATGCCAAGAGCGAATTCACAAGAGGAATAGAGAGGAGGCGTTGCAAGTGAACGTGGAAACGTTCCCACGTTGAAAACCGACCGAGAGTTCCCAAAATAGCAAGCCATGATTACGTGCGTTATGCGTTCACCAAGTGAACCATGCGCAACTCTCTTCTCCCACCTGAACCTTGCGCTCAACCCATGAGCCGGTTCAAGATGTTTGGTTCAATGACCAAACCAAATCAGCCCAAACATTAAGTCTAGATCGAATTAGACCCTAAGGTCCTAGATCTGACCATTCATCTCCAGATGCTTCTGATCTGATCGATCTAGCATCAACACTCTCGATCGAAGCTTACCGATCTCAAGCCCTAATCAATCAAACATGATCAGACCAGATCTCACTTACAATCAGAGTTTAAATCCCTTTAAACTGAACCGAAACAATTCAGTCCACATGATCTGACTTAAGTAAGCCATATCATCAAATTGTGCGACCCTGAGGGTTTCCTTTAAATGTCAGTAACGATAACTTACATTATCACGATCAGTGAGGGGTATCTAGCAACACATCACTGTCTCCCGATATAAAGGAAAGAGTCTTCCAAGACTACACCCAAAACACAGCTCAAGTGTGAATCCTTTTCACTAGGCTTCACTAGGCATACATATTTCCTTTGCCACTGGATGTTCTTATTGGACAAGCGTGTCAAGCTTGTAGCTCCAATATGATGAGCATGATTAGATCAGATGAGCACAGTCACCTGGGTATGGCCATACACTTTCTCAATCATCTCAGCCGGGGGGCCCCTTTAGAACACCACACTCCTTAAACAAGGAGACGGCAATCCTATGTCTATCACTAGTGCCCTAACCTGACTCATGATCATTATCCAAGATAGTCTATAATCATTATGTTTCAAATGATATTGAACTACCTCAAAACAATGACAATCATCATTTAGAAACACAAGTGATCTCAAGTCAGAGGAGATGTGCCACTTGTAGCAAACAAGGATTATTCACATTGTGACAAGCAATTGAATATCCTAGTAGGGTCTGTCCAGTACATCCAATGTACCCATGAGTCTACATCTTATTCCATGCTCGAAGCATCCTATAAGATTAGAACACATATTAGTCTTAACCATATCAAGGCTGTCTCATGTTCACCAAGATACATCGACTAAGGACATAACTGCACGTCAGCCTAGCTGAACAGCTTTGAGACATTATTCAGAAGAACATATATTGCAGCAGACAATGTAGCTTAACTGAATAACAACCATGCCTTTATAAACATAAGAGTTTATTACATGATACTTTTACAATCCCAAGGCCTCAAACATTAGCCTTAAGGGCATACCCCAACACAGTATTGTCCTTAGCCGAGATATCTTGGTGAACATGAGATAGCCTTGATATGATTGAGACTAATATGTGTTCTAATCTTATAGGATGCTTCGAGCATGGAATAAGATGTAGACTCATGGGTACATTGGATGTACTGGACAGACCCTACTTAGGATATTCAATTGCTTGTCACAATGTGAATAATCCTTATATGCAAACAAGTGGCATATTTCCTCTGACTTGAGATCACTTGTGTTTCTAAATGATGATTGGCATTGTTTTGAGGTAGTTCAATATCATTTGAAACATAATGGTTATAGACTATCTTGGATAATGAGCATGAGTCATGTTAGGGCACTAGTGATAGATATAGGATTGCCGTCTCCTTGTTGGAGTGTGATGTTCTGAAGGGGCCCCCTGGATGAGATGATTGAGAAAGTGTATGGCCATACCCAGATGACTATGTTCATCTGATCTAATCATTCTCATCATATTGGAATTACAGGCTTGACACGCTTGTCCAATAAGAACATCCAGTGGCAAAGGAAACACATATGTCAAGTGACTTGGGTTCACACTTGTGCTGTGGTTTGGGTGTAGTCTTGGAAGACTCTTTCCTTTATATCGGGAGACAGTGATGTGTTGCTAGATACCCCTCACTGATCGTGATAACGTGAGTTATCGTTACCGACATTTAAAGGAAACCCTTAGGGTCGCACAATTTGATGATATGGCTTACTTATGTCAGATCGTGTGGACTGAATTGTTTTGGTTCAGTTTAATGGAGTTTAAACTCTGATTGTAAGTGAGATCTGGTCTGATCATGTTTGATTGATTAGGGCTTGAGATCGGTAAGCTTCGATCGAGAGAATTGATGCTAGATCGATGAGATCAAGAGCATCAAGAGATGAATGGTTAGATCTTGAGCCTTATGGTTTAAATTGATCTAGACTAATGCTTGGTTTGATTTGGTCTTTGAACCAAATCCAATTGAACCGGCTCATCATAGTGAGCGCATGGTTCAATGGGAGAGGAACATGCGATGGTTCAATCGGAGTGAACGCATCACACGTTGAGGGCTTACTATTTTTGGAAGTCATGCTTTCCAAATTAGTTAACGCCTCTACATTCGTGGGTGTGGTGCTATTCTTCTCTCTCGCCTCTTCCTCTCGACGTCTCTCTCTCGTGTGGTGAGTCTTCACGCCAAGGAGGAGATCCGGTTAGCCAAGGAAAGACATCTTTTCTCTTCCACACAAAAGGACACCTTGGAGATCCTTGCTAGCACAAGGAACGACAAGGAGAAAGCCTTTTCTCATCTTGTGTGCGTCACCTTTGGAGGAGAGCCGCTCGCCCTCTTGCTTCCAAGACGCCATCCAAGAAATGGCATTGGTATGATCTCTCTTTTGATCTATACAATCTTCAAGTTGATCATATATTCATGCATGCGTTCTTAGGAAACCCTAGATTCCGCCCATGCAAATTTTATTTGCGCATGCTTTAGGGTTTCGCCCCCTTTAGGGAACTTTCAACAAGTACTAGAGCTGTCCCATATCCACTCAGGTACATCGACTGGGGACAATCATTTGAGAACAGATCCAATCTGTCTATAAGGACATTATCATATAAGTACATAATCGCAGATGTAAGCAAGTATAGATAATGACAATGCTAGAATGATATATATCAAAAATATCAATGTCAAGTAGTACAATAATGGACCAAAACTAGGTCCTAGGGCATATACACCAACAATCTCCCACTTGCACTAAGACCTAGAGGTTGAGGAATCTCAATCCCATATCTCTAGCATGACAATCATGCTTTTGCTGCACCAAAGCCTTGGTCAATGGGTCTGCCAGATTGTTCTCTGTGTCAACTCTGCTAATTTTGACATCACCTCTATATATGATATCTCTGATCAGGTGAAATCTTCTTAGTATGTGTTTGGATCATTGATGAGACCATGGTTCCTTGGCTTGTGCAATTGCTCCATTGTTATCACAGTAGATTTCAATGGGATCCATTGCACTGGGAACAACCTGAAGTTCAGAAATGAACTTCTTTATCCAAACAACTTCTTTGGCTGCCTCAGAAGCAGCCACATACTCAACTTCAGTTGTAGAATCAGCAATAGTGGATTGCTTGAAGCTCTTCCAGCAAACAACACCTCCATTCATCTTAAACACATAGCCAGCCTACGATCTAAAGTTATCAGGGTCAGACTGGAAAGACGCATCAGTGTAGCCCTGCATACTGAGCTCTTCCTGTCCCCCATAGACTATGAACAAATCCTTAGTTCTTCATAGATACTTTAGGATGTTCTTTACTGCCACCTAGTGTTGCACTCCAGGATTGGATTGGTATCGGCTGGTTATGCTCACAACATAAGCCACATCTGGTCTAGTACACAATATTGCATACATGATCGATCCCACTGCCGAAGCATAAGGCACTCGACTCATGTCATCCCTCTCAGCCTATGTGGTGGGACACTGGCTCTTTGAGAGAGTAAGGCCATGTCTCACTGGAAGGTACCCTTTCTTGGATTGCTCCAAGCTAAACCTCTCCAAGACCTTATCAATGTAAGTACTTTGACTAAGGGCTAGGAGCCTCTTGGATCTATCCCGGTAGATCCTTACGCCTAGGATATAGGCGGCCTCCCCTAAGTCCTTCATCTCAAAACACTTCCCTAACCATGTCTTCACAGCTTGAAGACTAGGGATGTCGGTCCCGATGAGTAGTATGTCATCGACATACAAGACCAGAAAAGTCACCAAGCTCCCACTGAATTTTCTGTATACATAGGCGTCATCTTCGCTTTTGATAAAGCCATAATCTCTCACAGCTTCATCAAATCGAAGATTCCAACTTTGAGATGCTTGCTTTAATCCATAAATGGATCTCTTTAGCCTGCATACCTTAGTCGCCTCTGCAGGATAGATGACGCCATCAGGTTGTGTCATATACACATCATCAGTTAGCTTCCCGTTAAGGAACGCTATCTTTACATCCATCTGTCATATCTCATAGTCATGATATGCAGCTATAGCAAGCAGAATCCTAATGGATTTGAACATAGCAACTGGCGAAAATGTTTCATCATAGTCCACCCCATGAACTTGTTTGAATCCCTTAGCCACTAGTCTACCTTTATAGGTAACTACGTTGCCTTCCATGTCTGTCTTCCTCTTGAAGACCCATTTACACCCTATGGGTTTTACCCCATCAAGTAACTCAACCAAATCCCAAACTTGGTTAGCTGACATGGAATTCATTTCGGATCTCATGGCGTCAAGCCATCTCTCGGAGTCCGGTCCACTGACCGTCTCTTCATAAGTCTTGGGTTCATCCTCAATGATGAAGATCCTGTCGTGTTGGGTCGGCAGTGACCCATACCTCTCAGGTACATGACGAATCCTCCCAGACCTACGTGGGGCCTGTGTCTGAGCCTCTGGTTGCCCATCAACCGGTGCAGGTGGCTCTGGTTCCATCTCTACATTTTGTGGTTGCTCTTGGACCTCGTCCAAGCCAAACTTCCTCCCACTAACTTCTTTCATGAGAAATTCTTTCTC
Source organism: Costus lasius (assembly GCA_027563935.2). NCBI lineage: Eukaryota > Viridiplantae > Streptophyta > Magnoliopsida > Zingiberales > Costaceae > Costus > Costus lasius. Next base: position 86,401,357 of record CM050450.1, on the reverse strand, counting down.
TAGAAAGACAGCACCCCGAGCAATAAAAACTTTGTTCTCGGTGGGAACATAGAAGTAGTAACCCTTAGTTTCCTTAGGGTACCCCACAAATATACATTTATCAAACCTAGGTTCTAGTTTGCTAGAATCCTGACGTTTGACATAAGCCTCACATCCCCAGATCCTGATAAAAGTGAGATCAGGGCGTCTCCCATTCCATACCTCATGTGGTATTTTAGAGACACGTTTAGATTGAACGTTATTTAGTATTAGAGAAGCTGTTTCAAGTGCATGTCCCCAGAATGAGGGAGGCAGAGTTGCATGACTCATCATACATTGAACCATGTCCAACAAAGTTTGATTTCTCCTTTCAGACACACCATTCCATTGGGGTGTTCCAGGAGGAGTGAGTTGGGACAGAATCCCACACTCTTTTAGATAGTCAAGGAACTCACCGCTCAGGTACTCTCCACCACGATCTAATCGATGAGCCTTAATGGATCTACCAAGCTAGTTCTCTACTTCATTCTTGAACTCCTTGAATTTCTCAAAGGATTCAGATTTATGTCTCATTAAGTAGACATAACCATATCTACTGAAATCATCAGTAAAGGTAATGAAGTAGCTATGTCCTCCTCTGGCTTGCTTATTGAATGGCCCACACACATCGCTATGTATGAGATCCAACAAACCTCCTGCCCTCTCACCAATTTTGGTGAAGGGCGCCTTTGTCATTTTCCCTAACAAACAAGGCTCACATGTATCAAATTCCTCCAAGGAACTTGAATCTAACAACCCATTTGCATAGAGTTGTTGAATGCAATTCTTGTTTATATGGGATAAGCGACAATGCCATAGGAAAGCACCAACTGAACCACTCTGTTTGGTCCTTTTATTATTTATGTTACAAATAGAGTTATCCAAGTCTAACACATATAGACCATTGCACAAAGTACCCTTCCCATAGAACATATTTGCAAATGAAAAAGAACAAGAGTTCTTATTTATTTCAAACTTAAATCCCTTCTTTGCCAAGCAAGGAATGGATACAATGTTCTTAGTAAGCAAAGGTACATAATAGCAATTATCTAACTCTAACTAAAGTCCAGATGGCAGGGAGAGAGTCAAAACTCCTACAACAACAACAGCAACTTGTGCCCCATTTCCAACCTATAGGTAAATCTCTCCAGGCCGCATCGAAATACTTTTCTTGAGCCCCTACATATTTGTACAAATATGAGCTCCACATGCGGTATCCAATACCCATGACATATAAGTAGAAAGGTCCAAGTCTTTCTTCTCCTCATTCTGAAGTTGCTTGTAGTCCCTCCTCCATTGACCCTACTCGCCACAGTGGAAGCACCTCTAGTCCTTTGACTTCTTTGCCTTTTTCTTCAGTGCCTTGGTAGGACCCTTGGCACCGCCCTTGGCATGTGCCTTACCCTTTTTCTTCATCTTCTTGGCCGTAGGGACCAAAAGAACAGAATTAGGTTTGGTCTTTACCATCTCACGCTCGGCTGTCTGGAGCATGATGTAGGGTGGAGACACGAAATATGATACTAACTAAAGTCCGATTATTATTTTTTTTTAATTTCAAAATAAAGTGCAAAATTCAGAAAACAGCTAGAAACATAGTGTTGCAAAAATATATCATTTAAGACAAGTAACTATGCCTTGCAGGAAAATCTATAAATCCAAAATTTGTTCCAATTAACCCAAGAGCTAGTACCAAACTAGTTCTTTTGAATCCAATAAAAATCAGATGGTGAGGGGATATCAGGCATGTAAAATAATTGCAACAGGATAGCCAGTCGGATTAGAAAATAAGAGTTGTGCAGGAATGTATCATTCATCAAGATTTGCCATGCCGCTTAGGTTAATCTGTTGAAGCTTCGTTTGAAACTTCTAGACTAATTGATAGATGAAGATGTGCACTTCCTTGTCATGCCAAATTTCATAATTTTTATAGCATCAAATTCTTTAAGTACCTGCAAGAAGAAGCTTAATCAGATTAGATTTTAGCAAACAGAACAGAACATGAGAAGAGATTTTGAAATAGGGGAAGTTGCGTGAATGGACAGAGGTCGTCGGTACTCCTTAGGTGATGCACGGATGCGGAACCTGCTACAACTAGGAGTCAATGTTGTGGCGGTGGAGCTATGGCCGGAGCTAGCGGGTGGTCGGAGGCGAACGGCGCTGAAAGGCGAGAGCGGGGGATCGACAGGAAGTTTCGATTCCGCTGATCGAAGTGGCGGATGGACGGATCCTGTCGGCTAGAGATTGCACAAGGGTAGGAACGGCGATGGCCAAAGTGTTGTGGAGATCTGGCCAGGGGATCGCCGGCGGTGAGGATGCAAAATCTCGAGATCTGGGTGAAGTTGCAGGCGAAACAGGGGACGTGTGGCGGAAGCTGGGCGTGATGGTGATTCTTCCGATTCCGGCGATTGGAGAGGTGGATGGGCAGATCCCGGCGGTTGAAGCTTCGTTAGGGAAAGGAGGAGTGGTGGCCGAAGTCTCGTGGAGATCCGGCCGGTGGATCGTCGGCGGCGAGCTTTCAATGTTTCGAAACTAGGTGTGGTTGACGTGTGCGGGTGTTTGTAGCGAAGTAGAGAGTTTGAGGGAGAAGAGGAGATTAAAGGGAAAGGAGAAGAAGACTTGGTGACACAAGCACCTAGAGAAGGGGGGAGGAAGACATCCGATAGAGGAAGAAAACTATTTCCATCAATTCATTCAAAATTCTATTGATTACAATGTTCATGCGATACATATATAACAAGAAATTTAGAGTCGTTGCAGGGGAACGTTGATGTTTCCTTTCTTGAGCTGCAAGGAGACATTGCTCTTTCCATTCTTAGGTTCGCACGTTGGAGATTTGCTCGGCTAGGGAAGTTTTATCCCTTGATGAACGTTGGAGGAGATCCCATATTGCTGATTTGGAGTTATGCGTAAATGGCCATGGCTGGGTTGGCTGATTTGAGGAATTATTAAGTATGCGGCAACTTATTCTTGAATGTCTTGAGCCGCACTTGAAGAGGTTGAGGGAATTCTTCCATTATCTAGCTAGCTTTATAATTGAGCTTGCTAGCTTATTCGTGAGCCTCTAAGCCTTTGTCTATGGCACTCGTAAACTCCATTTGTACCTTCTTGGCCTATGATCTCTGCCCCTATCACAGAGGATTTGCCCCTTCCTAAGGGAATTTTGATATCCATAGAGCTCCTCTACGGTTCTATGACTGAAAGTGTATGGCCACACCAAGGTGAGACCTGATTTAGTCATAACCATGAGATTGGATGAAAATAAGTGGTGACACACTTGTCCGGATATCAGTTCGACAAAGAGACTGGAATGCATCTGTACCTAATTGCAATGATGGGGATGTCGATGTCAATATCCATTCCAATGACCTGGGTAGCAGCGATGCACTGCTAGGTGCCACTGACTGCTTGTGGTGACCTTTGGTCAGCACTGCTAGCGTCAGAGGAACCTATAGGGTCACACACCTTGATACTTGAGTTCTCCTATTGATCGGAAAGCCTTATGATCGAGTTATTGGATAACTCAAATCTATTCTGGAGATTTCATCAGTACCAATGGGCCTAATGAGTTGGAATAAACTTATTGGAGCCAACATCCAATTTTGGCAAACTGGCCAAATTAACCATGGTTAGCCTCAATTGACCTTGGGTCACATTAGATTGGATCCAATAGCTTGGTTAACATGGGTAATGATCTTTGGGCTAGGCCCATTGCTTAGTTGGGCTCACTAATAAGTTTTCATGAAGAGGAAATCGCCTAAGGGGTATAATGGGGAGAGAACCAACCCCATTGGCGCCTAAGGGGTATAATGGGGTGAAGTGGGCAAATTTGCTTCATTATGGAAGCAAATTGCGGCTAGCCCTAACCCTAACCGCCCCTTGCTCTATATAAGAGGCCCTAGATGCCCCCTCTCAGGTATTCTACTCCTTGGAGGCGTGAGAACACAAGAGAGGCAAGAGCAAGGGTCTTGGCGCATACTCCTCTTCCAACAAACCCTAGTCGCAAGCCTTGATCTTCCTTTCCTCTTGGCGCAAGGAATTTGGTGCTTGGCGGCTTCCCTCTCCTTCATACTTCTTCCATTGGCGCACATACCTTGGATGTGGCGCTAGGCTTGAAGAAGGTGATCAAAAAGGCTTGGATCTTCTTCCCGAGGCTAGCACCGAGCGTGAAAGAAGAGGACTCAAGGGATCCATGTGTGTGAGACTGCAGTGGGCGCACACTTGGGCGCCTATTATGACATCATCATCGTCTTGCTTTGAGGTATCTTCTATCTCATCGTGTCGACTCCCTTGCTTGCGATCTTCACTGGGTTTTTGGAACTGGCTCGTTTCGGGGATATTAGTTCCGCTGTGCATTGTATTTGTGTCATTATGACTCTGAAAAATTATAAAATATCCCCGAGGTTTCCCAACAATCTCAACTTCCTGCACAATCTAAGAGTTTTCTTTATCTCAGGATCAAAAGGTACAAGAGGTCCCGATCTAAGATTCCTGCGCATGCAAAGTAGATAAATCAAATGATTTCAAGAGAAAAGAAAATAAACAGAAAATAAAACCTAGTCTAGCAATACTCTCAATATCTTCAATATTGACAAAACCAAGGTCCCCGACAACAATGCTAAAAACTTATTGTATCCCAACAAGTAGCGAGACAAAAACTTATTTCTGGTGTTGCCGCCAAAAACTTGTTGTGTCCAAAAACCTATTGTGTCCGCAAGTGCACGGAGACTCGAAGTAATAAAAAAATAACGATCCCACAGAGACCTTGTTTGTCAAGTGCCGAATAATCGATTTCTTCATATCTAGGCAATCAAGACTATGCAAGTGAATTATCGAAAGCTAATGAAAATACAAGAGAGAGAGAAACTGGGACTAGGGTTTTATCCACTTTGATTTCTATGACTAGATATGAATAGTAATTTGTCAGTTTAATTTCATCATGATAAAGACATAATTTACTTCCTAAAAGGATTATCTCACTTTCGTGCAGACAACCATGTAGGGACCGATCCTCGCTTTCGTGCAAGATCTATCCCAAGCTGAAAATAAGTAAATCATCCATTGAAGAACTCAAGGTTCACTTTCGTGCATCCGAATTCTAAGTGGATTATCTCGAGTGGAATCTCAAGGATCACTTTCATGCATCCGAGTCTCAACACAAGTTCTACTTATGGTTCTCCAACATTTTGATCATTGCTTTCGCACAAGATCTTCACATTTGATAAATTAACTCAATCCTAGATTCATATTATTAAACAAGGCAATTATTTTTCTAAAATCAAGAAATAAGAACTAACCTAATTTCTTACAGTAAGTTCCTATCATGCAATTCTAGGGTTCCAAGTTCTCTAGCAAATCACCTTTCGGTCCTTATTGCGAAAACTCTAAAACTTGATTAATAACATAAATCTATGGAGTATCAAAGAGCAATTATCACATAAGTAGAATCATCATGCTAAAATTATACGTGACGAAGTAATGAAAAGTTTATCTAGTCATTAAAAAATCAAAGGGAATTACTCCCTCATGTCCCACAAAAGGTTTAAGCTAGCATGGAGAAAAGAATACAATAAACCATAGTTTCTAATGATCAGAAATCAAAAAGAAAGGGGAAGAACGAATAACCACACGGCTGTAATGGAAATTACAGCCATAATTTTCTAGCGTGAACAGTGCTGGCGCAGGGTTCTTCGTTGATTTCTCCTCCGATCAAGATCCTTTCACGTTGAAACTTCTGGGGTATGTTTTCTAGCTCCAAGCGAAGCTTCCATTCAAATTTCATGGCGGAGATGCGCTGTATGCTTCCCGGCAACGAAACCTATGTCGGCGTCGTGAAAGTTGATTTCTCCTTTGTTAGAGGACGAAAATTAGGGCTTTTGGTGTTTCCTTCCTCGTCTCGTTGAGAGCTCCCCTTTTGCTTCTTACAGCTTTGGATTTAATGGCCTAGATCATCCGCAATCGAGCCCACAAAAATTGGACTCAAATTTGACCGTGAAAATTGCGTCTCCAGGTTGTAATTACGGCTGTATTTTTGGTTACGGCACTGCCGCAATTTCAGTCGAGTTCTCGGGTGGAATTCTGTCAGGAATTACGGTACCGTGAAATCCTTTACGGCAGTGCCGTATTTTTAGACAAAGTTTCTTGTCGGAAAGCGCACCAAATTACGGCCTATAAAAATCTTTACGGAAGTACCGTAATTTCTGAAAATCTTTCTGAATGAAAAATTCCCAAATTACGGCAGTGCTCTGATATTACGGTAGCCATCAAAATACGGTACCGTAATATAAATTATGGCCCTGCCATAATTTGGTATGAAGCTCCAATCTTCATGAAATTTGACATGTTATCTCCTCTTGATGGTGGGAATTTATTCATGCATCTGGATTGCTTGAAAACGCCTGAAAGTAGTGCCTTTTTGCCTCAAAATCATCAAAAACCAAAAAGAGTGTAGATTCTACAGTAATTGATAAAAAAAGGCATAAAGATAAGCAAAGGTTCATGAATTTGACACAAAAAGATATATGAAATGACAAGAAATTTACTATAAATTTTAGTGTCATCAATCAATCAATGAAAGATTTCAACAAGTAGATATATATTAAAGAAATAAATTCAGCATAATAGGTATATCTCCATTCACAGGCATTGACATGCATAAACATTCATCATCATAGAAAAATCCACCCTTCTAGGAAAACAAATCATCAAATTAAAAGTTTTATAATCATCAATCTTATCATATCCATAAAACCAATTTGAAAAACATGTAGACTTACATAGTCACATTAGAACAAAACAACGAATCCATATATCCATAAATAACTATTCGAGAGAAAACTATAAAGTAATACAACAATGATAAAATCAAAGATGCAACCATATGAAATAATCATGAATACAAGAGAGTGCAAACCATACTCACAAAACTATATAGCAAGCTTAATCGATGTTCGGGGTGTAGCATCGGGGCAGGTGCGCTGGGTCAAAAGATGCACGTTCTGAAATTTACCTGTGCAATTTTAAATACATAAGGCTGAGCCCAAAAATAGTATCTTACTTTAGCTAAAAAAATAGAAATCAGAGATATCGTCGGTGGTCCAAGAGGGTGCCAGTGTAAAAGCTACAAACTGTGAAGGATAAGTTATCGACGGCAGAAGTGATGATGAGTAGTCTCCAGTGCCTATTAGAGACTACAGTCCTGGAGGTGAAGTCGTCGGCCGGCGGGCGGCGAGAAATGCTGCATAGCTGAAAAAAATTAGAGTCAATACTGATAAATATTTTACTGCTAAAAAGAATAAATAAATAAATTAAAATGCAGCTCCCAATAGATTGTAGAGGTAATGGTAGATGCTGCATAGCGGCGAAGAAGCAGGCTGTGGAAGAGGCTGTCGGAAAAAAGAAGTGGTAGCTAGGGTGGAAGAATGTTCGGTCGGCTGGAAGAAAACGGAACTGGCGAAAAGCTGTGGCTGTTGGCAAAGCAAAAGCTAGCGCTAGGGATGATCAACTGAAGCAGAGGTGGTAGCTAGGTTGCAGCCTCTATGGCAAGGCCTTGCCTTGTGCCTCAAGCAATGCCATAGAGGCATGCATTCCATCCTAGGAAGAGAGGGGGAGGCGCCCTTTACTTCCATAATGAAGCAAAGGCGCCAACATGACCCCATTATGCCCCTAGGCGCCTAATGGTTCATGTTTCTCCCCATTATACCCTTTTAGCCTCTCATCTCTTCATGAGAACTTGTTATTGGGCCTCATTGGATAATGAGCTAGCCCAAACATCATTGCATAGGTTGATTAAGCACTTGGATCAAATCCAATGCAACCCTAATCCAAATGTGACCAACAATGGTCAAATACGGGTCAACCTGCCAAAAATGAAGTTTGGCTCCAATAACATTCTTCCATCTCATCAGGCCCATTGGCGCTGATGAAATCTGCCAATTAGATCCGAGTTATCCAATAACTCGATCATAAGGCTTCCCGATCAATACGAGAACTCAAGTATCAAGGTGTGCGACCCTGTAGGTTCCTCTGACGCTGGCAGTGCTGACCAAAGGTCATCACAAGCAGTGAGTGGCACCTAGCAGTGCATCGCTGCTACCCAGGTCGTTGGAATGGATATCGACATCGACATCCCCATCATCGCAACTAGGTACAGATGCATTACAGTCTCTTTGCCGTACTGATATCCGATTGGACAAGTGTGTCACCACTTGTTTTCATCCAATCACATGGCTATGACTAAAACAGGTTCTCACCTGGGTATGGCCATACACTCTCAGTCATAGAACCATAAAGGAGCTCCATGGATATCATACTTCCTTAGGGAAGGGGCAAATCCTATGTCTGTCCATTGATCTTCTCATATGGGTCGTGACATGCTCAATAACAACCGTTATGACCTCCCAGCTACGACAAGGTGTTAGGTTGTATCAAAGCAAGTCCCTAACCATACAGAATGATCAATGACCTCAAGTCAAGGGATCAATGCATCTCCTGTCAGTTATGAGGATAACTCATGACACCAAGTCATAGCCTCATAGCGGGTCTATCCAGTATATCCCTAATGATATACCCATGTGTCTGCGTTAGCACCACGTGCCTAACCAGCCCACATACCAGTCTCTCAAGTACCATAGCTGTCCCATATCCACTAAGGTACATCGACTGGGGATTATAATTCGAGCACAGATCCAATCTGTCTCCAGGGACATTATCATGTAAGTACACAATCGCAGGTATAGTCAAACAATGATAATGACAATGCCAGAATGATATATAAATATCAGTGTCAAGTAGTACATAAGTTGACCAAAACTAGGTCCTAGGGCATATACACCAACAGCTTGATATCCATGGAGCTCCTCTATGGTTCTATGACTGAAAGTGTATGGCCATACCCAGGTGAGAACCTGATTTAGTCATAACCATGAGATTGGGTGAAAACAAGTGATGACACACTTGGCCAATCGGATATCAGTTCGGCAAACAGACTATAATGTATATGTACCTAGTTGCGATGATGGGGATGTCGATGTTGATATCCATTCCGATGACTTGGGTAGCATGATGATCTTCACTAAGTTTTTGGGACCGACCTGTTTCGGGGATATGCTTCCGCTGTATGTGTCTGTAATGCCAATGAAAAAATTTTAAAATATCCCTGGGGTTTTCCAATAGTGGTATCAGAGCGACTTGCAAGCCTCGAACGATGTACTTTCATGTTTTTCCATGCTCACGTGCCATGTTTCAATTTTTCAAAAATTGCATGTTCACATGGCGCACATTTTTTCTAATTAAGAAAAATTATAGTTTCTTGTTCCTATCATCTTGTTAATCTCTTTTGGAATTTTGGGTTATTTTTCTTAATTGATTTAAGATCAAAGGAGCATGTAGTTTTGTCAAGTAGGACGGGCATTGTGTCTACAGACTGGCCGGGTCTCTTGATCTGACAAAATTGCTAGCCGATAGGATCTATGAAATCATCATGAAAAGTTCATCGCAAATAACCAAAAGATTTGTGATAAGAAGATGAGGAAAGGAGTCTTGTTTTATGAGAAACTAAAATTTCATATTTTTTGTTTTTCATGAGCATGTAGAATTGTATGTGTAAATACCTTGTTTGTGCATGATGTTGTGGTCATATGTCAAGCCCCTTAGAATGCCCGTGATGTATCCTTCTAAGGCCTGTGTGCCGCTTTTCTTTTTTGCTTATAACTAAGAAGAAGATTAGGGTGGCGCATCTACTTGGAGCATGGCGCATGCATGAAGCTTGCGCACCTTGCATGGTGGCGCAACAAGCTTCATCAAAGGTGGCGCATCCTTGCATGGGGCGCAAGTAAGGGTATGGCCGAGCCTTGTGCTTCTGAGCTATCCCTCTTGTAGCTTGCAAGATGGCGAATCTTCCTTGGAGGAGGATCCATGGCATTGGCCGAACCTATGAGTGCTTCTAGGGTCTCCCTAAAAGTACCTCTAGGGTTTGAGAGCTAAACCATGGAAAGGAGGACCTTAGAGCCAACCTTGAAGATCAAGCTAGAGGTCGGCTAGGCTAGGTCTAGTCTTAGGGGCTTGAGTCCTAGGTCAAGAGTTGAACCTCTTTTTGGCATGGGATGGTTCAATGTCTTGAATAGGCTATGATCACATCATCCTTTATTTGCTTTCTTTACAAAGCTAAAGCATGCCTGTGATGTTTTATCGTTATGTTATCACTATAGGATTGCATGCCTGTAATGTTAGAAATAAGATAAAACTGAAATGATGAGACCTCAAAAATCCTAATCAAAATATCAAGTCTAGTAGCCTTCTAACGCATAGCCCTCACCAAGCTATCAATCTGTGGTATTGTGAACTGTTTCCCACCCTCGTCGGACACACCCACTTATCTTTAGAAGGTGTGTGGTGGCAATAGTTTCCCCAGTTCAATTTTACCCTAGATGTGCCTTCGCAAGGAAACTCGTTGGCCCTGGGCATAATGGTTAGGAATGGACTTGACTAGAATTTTATATGTACTGGGCACATGATGAAACTCTAGAGGCATCGTTGAGAGGTTAGGGTTTCATGCTGTATCCAGCCCTCGCTAGACATGAAATGCCTAGACTGTCTCAATAAAGGGAATTGCTTAGAGCAATCGGCCGGCGTGCCCACCTTAAGAAGCATGGGTCACTTTGTGAATCTCATCCCACCCTCGTGGGACGTGAAGCCCTGTGTGAAATAAGGATCCGATATCACTAGGAAATTCTGAATTTCCCGATTGACATTGTGGGTTGTCAATTCGATTAAAATAATGGGAGCCATAATCATTTAAAACAAGTTCAGTTTAAATGATTTGAAGTAGTACTAATCTCCTATTTCTTGATTGTTATAGAACAATGGCTATGAACAATGGCAGATGGTCACTACGATCTACCTTGGAAAGGGATAAGATGGTTGGTTCCAACTTACTCGATTGGTATATGAACTTGAGAAATGTGCTCAAGCTCGAGAGGAAGCTCTATGTCCTTGAGCAGCCTATTTCTGAGCCACTTCCATGCTCGACCTTAGTGGCTAAGAAGGATGCTTATGAAAAGCATCAGGCTGATATTTTGGAGGTTGCTAATTTGATGCTAACCAACATGTCGCTTGAAATAAGAGGGCAATATGAATCTAAGAGTGCCTCTGAGATTATTTCTAATCTAAGGCAGCTCTTTGATGAATTGGTTGAGCTCAACCCTCCTAAAGTATATGTTCAATGTGTTGAGCTGAAAGGCTTAACTAAGACATTGAAGTTAAAAATGGAAAGAGCCAGGAATAATAAGTGCTACTCATGTGGAGGACCACCTCACATGATAAAGGACATGGTGCGACTTCAGAACGAGAAGAAGAGAAGCAGAGCTTCATCTTGATGCTCAGGTATTTATGTTACTGAAGTAAACCTTTCTACTTCTATGTCATGGGTATTGGATACCGCATGTGGAGCTCATATTTGTACAAATATGCAGGGGCTCAAAAAAAGTAGATCGGTGGATCCTGGAGAGATTGACCTACATGTTGGAAATGGGGCACAGGTTGCTACTGTTGTTGTAGGAGTTTTGACTCTCTCCCTGCCTTCTGGACTTCAATTAGAACTAGACAATTGCTATCATGTACCTTCGCTGACTAAAAACGTTGTATCCATTCCTTGCTTGGCAAAGAAAGGATTTAAGTTTGAAATAAAGGAGAACTCTTGTTCTTTCTTATTTGCAAACATATTTTATGGGAAGGGTACTTTGTGCAATGGATTATATGTCTTGGACATGGATAGTTCTATTTGTAACATAAATAACAAAAGAATCAAACTGAGTGGTTCAGTTGGTGCTTTCCTATGGCATTGTCGATTAGCCCATATAAACAAGAATCGCATCCAACAACTCCATGCAAATGGGTTGTTAGTTTCAAGTTCCTTGGAGGAATTTGATACTTGTGAGCCTTGTTTATTAGGGAAGATAACAAAGGCGCCCTTCACCAAGATCAGTGAGAGGGCAGGAGGTTTATTGGATCTTATACATAGTGATGTGTGTGGGCCATTCAGTAAACAAACCAGAGGAGGGTACAACTACTTCCTCACATTTACTAATGATTTCAGTAGATATGGTTATGTCTATCTGATGATTCATAAGTCTGAATCCTTTGAGAAATTCAAGGAGTTCAAAAATGAAATAGAGAACTAGCTTGGAAGTGATAGATCCCTAAAGGGGGCGAAACCCTAAAGCATGCGCATATAAAAACTTGCATGGGCGGAATCTAGGGTTTCCTAGGATCGCATGTATGAACATAGATCAACTTGTATAGATTGAAAGAGAGAGATCATACCAATGCCATTTCTTGGATGGCGACTTGGAAGCAAAGAAACGTGTGCTTCTTCTCCAAAGGCAATCGCACACAAGAAGATGATGGCTACTCCCTTTTCTTTCTTTGTGCTAGCAAAGCTTCAAGGTATCCTTGTCGCATGAAGGAGGAGTCTTCCTTGCTTGGATGGCCGAATACTTCTCTCACACTCGTGGAGGCGAGTCACACGAGAGGAAGAACAAGAGAGGGGCGAGAGACGTGGAACGTGGAGGCGTGCACTCAATTTTGGAAAAACAATTTCCAAAAATAGCAAGCATGATGCCTTCACTCCAATCGCAAACATCTCCCTTTGAACCATGCGCTCACTCTAAGTGAACCGGTTCAATTCACTTTGGTCCAAAGACCAAACCAAACCAAGTCATAGTCTAGATCATATTAAACCATAAGGCTCAAGATCTAACCATTCATCTCTTGATGCTCTTGATCTCACCGATCTAGCATCAATTCTCTCGATCGAAGCTTACCGATCTCAAGCCCTAATCAATCAAACATGATCAGACCAGATCTCACTTACAATCAGAGTTTAAACTCCTTTAAACTGAACCAAAACAATTCAGTCCACACGATCTGACATAAGTAAGCCATATCATCAAATTGTGCGACCCTAAGGGTTTCCTTTAAATGTCGGTAACGATAACTTACGTTATCACGATCAGTGAGGGGTATCTAGCAACACATCACTGTCTCCCGATATAAAGGAAAGAGTCTTCCAAGACTACACCCAAACCACAGCACAAGTGTGAACCCAAGTCACTTGACATGTGTTTCCTTTGCCACTGGACGTTCTTATTGGACAAGCGTGTCAAGCCTGTAATTCCAATATGATGAGAATGATTAGATCAGATGAACATAGTCATCTGGGTATGGCCATACACTTTCTCAATCATCTCATCCAGGGGGCCCCTATAGAACATCACACTCCAATCAAGGAGACGGCAATCCTATATCTATCACTAGTGCCCTAACATGACTCATGTTCACTATCCAAGATAGTATATAACCATTATGTTTCAAATGATATTGAACTACCTCAAAACAATGCCAATCATCATTTAGAAACACAAGTGATCTCAAGTCAGAGGAAATATGCCACTTGTTTGCATATAAGGATTATTCACATTGTGACAAGCAATTGAATATCCTAAGTAGGGTCTGTCCAGTACATCCAATGTACCCATGAGTCTACATCTTATTCCATGCTCGAAGCATCCTATAAGATTAGAACACATATTAGTCTCAATCATATCAAGGCTGTCTCATGTTCACCAAGATATCTCGACTAAGGACAAAATTGCATGTCAGCCAAGCTGAACAGCATTGAGACATTATTCAGAAGTATACATATTGCAGCAGATGATGTAACAACCTGAATAACAACCATTGCCTTTATAAACATAGAGTTTATACATGATACTGAAATAATCCCAAGGCCTCAAACATTAGCCTCAAACATTGGCGTTGAGGCGTTGAGCGAAAGTGGCCTTCATGACTTTCCAAAAATAGAAAAACATGAAGCCATGTGCCCATGATCTCATAACCGACCAAAAACGCCTTCAAGCTTTGAACCATGCATTCACTCATGTGAACCGGTTCAAGCCAATTCGATGCATTTTAATTTGGTACAAAGACCAAGTTAAATCAGACCAAGCCATGGTCTAGATCTTACTGAACCAAATGATTCAAGATCTAACCGTTGATCTCTTGATGCTTTTGATCTCACCGATCTACCATCAATTCTCTCGATCGAAGCTTACCGATCTCAAGCCCTAATCAATCAAACATGATTAGACCAGATCTCACTTACAATCAGAGATTAAATCCCTTTAAACTGAACCAAAACAATTCAGTCCACACGATCTGACTCAAGTAAGCCATATCATCAAATTGTGCGACCCTAAGGGTTTCCTTTAAATGTCGGTAACGATAACTTACGTTATCACGATCAGTGAGGGGTATCTAGCAACACATCACTGTCTCCCGATATAAAGGAAAGAGTCTTCCAAGACTACACCCAAACCACAGCACAAGTGTGAATCCATTTCACTAGGCATACAAGTTTCCTTTGCCACTGGATGTTCTTATTGGACAAGCGTGTCAAGCCTGTAGCTCCAATATGATGAGCATGATTAGATCAGATGAACATAGTCATCTGGGTATGGCCATACACTTTCTCAATCATCTCATCCAGGGGGCCCCTTTAGAATATCACACTCCAAACTAGGAGATGGCAATCCTATGTCTATCACCAGCGCCCTAACATGACTCATGCTCACCATCCAAGATAGTCTATAACCATTATGTTTCAAATGATATCGAACTACCTCAAAACAATGCCAATCATCATTTAGAAACACAAGTGATCTCAAGTCAGAGGAAGTATGCCACTTGTTCGCATACAAGGATTATTCACATTGTGACAAGCAATTGAACATCCTAGTAGGGTCTGTCCAGTACATCCAATGTACCCATGAGTCTACATCTTATTCCATGCTCGAAGCATCCTATAAGATTAGAACACATATTAGTCTCAATCATATCAAGGTTGTCTCATGTTCACCAAGATATCTCGACTAAGGACTATACTGCATGTCAGCCTAGCTGAACATCATTAAGACATTATTCAGAAGTATACATATTGCAGCAGATAATATAACGACCTGAATAACAACCATTGCCTTTATAAACATGATGTTTATACATGATACTGATATAATCCCAAGGCCTCAAACATTAGCCTTAAGGGCATACCCCAACAATCTCCCACTTGCACTTAATCTAATGGTTGAGAAATCTCAAACCCATATTATTACAGTGCTTCTCATGCTTCTGCTGCGCCAGAGGCTTTGTAAGCGGGTCAGCCAGATTGTCGTCTGTATGAACCTTGCAGACTTTGATCTCGCCACGATCAATGATCTCCCGGATCAAATGAAACCTTCTCTGTATGTGCTTGGACTTCTGGTGCGACCGTGGTTCATTTGCTTGTGCTATAGCTCCAGTGTTATCACAGAAGATAACCAAAGGATCTGCACTCGAAGGAATAACACCAAGTTCCTGAACGAACTTACGAATCCACACTGCCTCCTTGGATGCTTCCGAGGCTGCAACATACTCGGCTTCTGTTGTGGAATCAGCAACAATAGACTGTTTGAAACTCTTCCACACCACTGCTCCTCCATTCAAGCTAAAAACATAGCCTGATTGCGATCGGAAATCATCCTGGTCAGATTGGAACGAAGCGTCAGTATATCCTTCAATACTGAGTTCTTCCTGACCACCATACACCAAGAACATATTTTTGGTCCTCCGAAGATATTTCAAAATGTTCTTGACTGCAATCCAGTGCGCCTGACCTGGATTACTTTGGAACCGACTGGTCATGCTTAACCCGTAAGCGACGTCTGGGCGAGTACACAACATCGCATACATAATGGATCCACTAGCCGAAGCATAAGGCGTATTGTCCATTTCATCTTTCTCAGTCTGTGTTTGTGGACACTGACTCTTCGAAAGATTCAGACCATGTCTGACTGGAAGATATCCTCTCTTAGAATTTTCTAAATGGAATCTCTCCAGGACTTTATCGATGTAAGTACTCTGGAATTCTCGCGATATCCTCTCTTAGATCTATCTCTGTAGATCTTCACACCTAATACATAGGCTGCTTCTCCTAAATCTTTCATCTGGAAACATTTTCTTAACCATGCTTTAACCGCATGCAGTTCAGGAATATCGTTTCCAATGATTAAGATATCATCGACGTAGAGGACTAGGAAAGTAATTATGCTCCCACTAAACCTCTTATATACACACGGGTCATCTTCATTCTTGATGAAACCAAACTCACAGATTGATTCATCAAAACGAATATTCCAGCTTCTTGATGCTTGCTTAAGTCCATAAATGGACTTCTTTAACTTGCATATTTTATGACGATCTGATTGATTGGTGAAACCTTCAGGTTGTGTCATATACACATCCTCATCCAGTTTTCCATCAAGGAAAGCAGTCTTCACATCCATCTGCCAGATCTCATAATCATAATATGCTGCTATCGCGAGAATAATCCGAATAGACTTGAACATAGCTACAGGAGAGAAAGTTTCATCATAATCTATCCCGTAGATTTGTTTGAAACCTTTCGCAACTAACCTGCCTTTATAGGTAACCACGTTACCATCCATGTCAATCTTCTTCTTGAAGATCCATTTACAGCCTATAGGGATTACTCCCGGAGGCGGATCAACCAAATCCCAGACTTGGTTATCTGACATGG
Organism: Costus lasius; assembly: GCA_027563935.2. NCBI lineage: Eukaryota > Viridiplantae > Streptophyta > Magnoliopsida > Zingiberales > Costaceae > Costus > Costus lasius. The sequence goes on along the minus strand of CM050450.1, from coordinate 86,384,712 downwards.
AGTCCATCTCGGCTCGCATAGCTTCAAGCCATCTCGCTGATTCCGGTCCACTGACCGCATCCGCATAAGTGAGGGGTTCATCATCAATGATGTAGACTCTGTTGGGGTATGCCCTTAAGGCTAATGTTTGAGGCCTTGGGATTGTATCAGTATCATGTAATAAACTCTTGTGTTTATAAAGGCATGGTTATTATTCAGGTTGTTACCTTGTCTGCTGTAATAAGAGTACTACTGAATAATGTCTCAAAGCTGTTCAGCTGGGCTGACATGCAGTAATGTCCTTAGTCGAGATATCTTGGTGAACATGAGACAGCCTTGATATGATGGAGACTAATATGTATTCTAATCTTATAGGATGCTTCGAGCATGGAATAAGATGTAGACTCATGGGTACATTGGATGTACTGGACAGACCCTACTAGGATATTCAATTGCTTGTCACAATGTGAATAATCCTTGTATGCTACAAGTGGCACATGTCCTTTGACTTGAGATCACTTGTGTTTCTAAATGATGACTGTCATTGTTTTGAGGTAGTTCAATATCATTTGAAATATAATGGTTATAGACTATCTTGGATAATGATCATGAGTCAGGTTAGGACACTAGTGATAGATAAAGGATTGCCGTCTCCTTGTTTAAGGAGTGTGATGTTCTAAGGCCCCCCTATATGAGATGATTGAGAAAGTGTATGGCCATACCCAGATGACTGTGTTCATCTGATCTAATCATGCTCATCGTATTGGAGTTACAGGCTTGACATGCTTGTCTAATAAGAACATCCAGTGGCAAAGGAAACATGTATGCCTCGTGAAATGGATTCACACTTGTGCTGTGATTTGGGTGTAGTCTTGGAAGACTCTTTCCTTTATATCGGGAGACAGTGATGTGTTGCTAGATACCCCTCACTGATTGTGATAACGTGAGTTATCGTTACCGACATTTAAAGGAAACCCTCAGGGTCGCACAATTTGGTGATATGGCTTACTTGAGTCAGATCGTGTGGACTGGATTGTTTTGATTCAGTTTAAGGGAGTTTAAACTCTGATTGTAAGTGAGATCTGGTCTAATCATGTTTGATTGATTAGGACTTGAGATCGGTAAGCTTCGATCGAGAGTGTTGATGCTAGATCGGTGAGATCAAGAGCATCATGAGATGTGTGGTTAGATCTTGAACCTTCATGGTTCATATGAGATTTAGACCATGGCTTGGCTTGGTTCAATTTGGTTCTTAAACCAAATGAGATTGGACTGAATTCAATTGAACCGGTTCACATATGTGAACGCATGGTTCGAATTGAATTGGTGTTTTGATTTGGTTCTCAAGACATAAGCGCATGTCTTGATGACTTTCCAAATAGGGAAGTCTTGTAACGCCATAACGCCCAAAACGCTTGTCTCTCTTGTCTTGTCGCGGTTTTTCTCTTTGGAGTAGAGTGTGGTTGATGAGAAAAAAGAGCTTTCGGCCAAGAAGGAGCTATCATCTCATCTCCTCAACACAAAGGACATCTTGGCAATTGTTGCTAGCACAAGAGTTGCGCAAGGAGTAAGTCTTCATCCCTTGTGTGTGTCTTCTTTGGAGGAGAGCCTTTTCGCCCTCTTGCTTCCAAGGCGCCGTTCAAATCATGGCCATGGTGAGATCTTCTAGATCTTCTCTTGATCTTGATAAGCAAACTAAGTTGATCATATAGATATACTTCATGCGATCTATTGAAACCCTAATTCCGCTCATGCTAGTTCTTAGATTATGCATGCTTAGGGTTTGCGCTCCCCCTTGAAGGGGACCCAACAGACTCCGTCATAGCGCTCAGGCTGTCGACGGATCCTTCCCGATCTTCGCGGTTCCCGTGATATTTGAGCCTCAGGTTGGTCAGTAACCTGATCTACTGGCTCAGGCTCATCCAACTGTGCTTGACTACTTTGTCCTTCTTCTGGATTCTCATCCAGCTTTATTTCTCTCCCACTGGCCTCTTGCAGAAGAAATTCCTTCTCAAGAAAAATAGCGTCCGAGCAACAAACACCTTGTTCTCTTTGGGATCGAAGAAATAATAACCCTTAGTTTCCTTAGGGTAACCGACAAAGATGCATTTCTCAGATCTGCTCTATAGTTTCCCAGAGGCGAGCTTTTTGACATAAGCCTCGCAACCCCAGATCTTAATAAATGTCAAGCTCGGCTGTTTCCCATACCATAACTCATATGGCGTCTTTGAAACTGCCTTGGATGGCACTCGGTTTAGTACCTTTGCAGCTGTTTCCAGTGCAAATCCCCAAAAGGAGTAAGGTAGAGTAGCCTGACTCATCATAGAACGAACCATATCCAGTAAGGTTCTGTTCCTCCTTTCGGACACACCATTCCATTGCGGTGTTCCTGGCGGAGTGAGCTGTGAGATAATCCCACACTCCTTCAGATAGTCAGTAAACTCTCGACTCAAGTATTCACCACCTCGATCTGAACGAAGTGCCTTGATATTTCGGCCTAGCTGATTCTGTACTTCATTCTTGAACTCTTTGAACTTGTCAAAAGATTCACTTTTATGTCTCATTAGATAGACATACCCATATCTACTGAAATCATCAGTAAAGGTAATGAAGTATAGATAGCCACCTCTGGCATGTTTACTGAAAGGCCCACACACATCACTGTGTATAAGGTCAAGTAAACCTGAAGCCCTTTGACCTTTCTTAGGAAAAGGAGACTTCATCATTTTACCCATTAAACAAGCTTTACATGTATCAATCTCCTCATAGGAGAATGATCCCAGCAGTCCATGATCATGCAACCGCTTAATGCGCTTCTTGTTAATATGGCCTAAACGACTATGCCATAGCAAGGTGCTATTATCATCATACTTGGCTTTCTTAATATCAATTTGTTGTATAGAACATTCCATGTCCAACATGAATAATCCATTGTTAATCGACCCAGTAGCATAAACAATATTATCAAAAGAAATAATACACTTTGAAATATTGCATTCAAAGGAAAACCCTTTCCTGACAAGAGCAGGAATAGAGATAATATTTTTCGTAATGCTTGGTACAAAGTAACAATTGTCCAGTTCCAATACAAGTCCAGATGGTAAAGAGATGTAATAAACGCCTACAGTAACAGCAGCAACCCGTGCCCCGTTTCCAACTCATAGGTCCACCTCATGCTGTCCCACCTGTCTTCTTCTCTTGAGTTCCTGTACATTTGAACAAATGTGAACTCCACATGCAGTGTCCAACACCCATGATATGGAAGAAGAAACCATGACCTCAGTCACAAAAATACCTAAGCCAGAAGCGAAACTTCCCTTCTTGTCTCCTTGGAGCGCTTTACAGTCCTTTTTCCAGTGACCCAGCTGGCCACAGTGGAAACATCTGTATTCCTTCGACCGCTTAACCTTTTGTTTCAGAGCCTTGTTGTAGTTCTTGACAGGGGCCTTGCCCTTCTTCCCTTTCTTCTTGTTCCTAGAAGGAACCATCAAGACAGAGGATGGAGGCTTTCCCTTTAGAGTCAACTCTGTAGTCAAGAGCATATTCAGCAACTCTGCCGGGGTACAGTCGATCTTGTTCATATTAAAATTAATGATGAACGGATCAAAAGTAGCCGGAAGAGACTGCAGGATAATGTCTACAGCAAGCTCCTGATTGATGGTATGTCCCAGTTTCTCAAGAGCCTCCTTGTACCCAATCATCTTGAGTACGTGAGCTCCCACTGGACTCCCTTCAGCCAGTTTGCTCTGAAAGAAAAGCTTAGTCAAATTGTAGCGTTCAGTCCTAGCCTGTGCAGCATACAGCAGTTTGAGGTTTGCTATAATTTGTATAGCAGATAGATCCTCATGCTGACACTGCAACTCTGGCGTCATAGACGCAAGCATCAGGCAAGCGACATCAATGCTATCATTGACATGCTTCTCATAGGCATCCCGAACCGCCCTTGCGGCGTTCGCAGCGAGTTGAGGCGGTATAGCCGTCTCGAGGACATACAGCTTCCTCTCAGCCTTAAGAACAATCTTAAGGTGTCCGTACCAGTCTGAGAAGTTTGGTCCAGCAAACTTCTCCCTTTCCAGTAGGGATCGCACATTGAAATTCGTGGTGTTCGTTGCTGCAGTAATCTACAACAATGCAAGAACAGCAAGGTCAGTATCAATGTGAGAATCAATTCAGGACTTAAGAATGATTCTTTTCTCACTGTTTTATCTGGCTGAAAAATCCAGCAAAACAGCCCGAAAGAGTAAAACTCTTTTAGTGAGATGGGATCCAGATTTCATACTTGGTCTCCGCGTCCCGCTCAGGCGAGATAAGATGCACAGAGAGTACAAGCACTAATCTCTGGTAGGCAATCCCTGCCAATCGCTAACCCATGCGATTCCCCTTCATCCGGGCAATCCAGCAGACTGTGCCAACTGAGTTGGTACAACACAGTCTCTGATCCCACAGATGGCTGCCTCCATATAGCTACCATATGCACCACATATGTAGCCTACATGGTCAAGCTGACCCGACCTACTCCCTGGACCACCACGTGCTATGCTGAGCAACGAGAAGCGATAAATCCCTTCCCTGTAACACGCAGGTGTAATCACACACCGTCTGAAGATAGATGGGCGTGCCCACTGAGTGGGTACAACACGGCCCCAACGATAGTCAGAACAGTGAGGTTTCGCGCCAGAAGGCTTACGAGCTTGATATTTTAGCATTGGATTTTAACGGTCTTTTATCTTCTTAACTATCATGTAAACCCTATGGTGATAGCAGAAGATTAAATCATGCAATTCTAATTATATAAACAATAAATAGAAAGCATGCTGATCTTATGTGGTAAAAGCCCATTAAGCCTAGGTAAGACCTTAATTTAACTTAAGTCTTCACTTGAGCTCTTGATGGGTCTTTTGCATCTCATCTGGCCCAACCCAGGGCCCAAGCGCCCACTGCAGCTCAGGTGCGCCCACCAGGTAAATGCACCTGTCCCAGAGTTGAACCCTGGACCTCCCACCTGGTCAAGCCACTGCTGCATGCGCCTCTGCCATGTGTGCTCTGTGCTCATGTCTGATTAAAATTACAATTCAATCTATCTAGACATGATTGACACGCAGGTCAATTACACTTTATAAATTAAATAAAATGTGATGCGCAGATCACAATTATAATAATTTACAGTTTAATCCAGGCACGCAGGCCCCAGCACAGCACACATTAAATTGGGCAGCCCACATAAGATTAAATAGACACCAAACATGGTATACATTCAACATGTGATCCAATAATAAGAAAATAAAATTTTCAAAAACCCATTGGCATTAATTTTATTTTCCTTATGTGCCCTACTACCTTACAACGGTCCATAAATAGGGATCCACTCATCAGATCTAGTCAGACCCACTGCCCTTGCATGCACCAAGTCCTAACTGACTTGAGTCGACCCAGTGGTCAACAATGCATGCAATTGGGCTGAACGACCCTCATGAGTTCAGGCAAGCGGGTGTGACCCCGAGCCCAACTCATGCGCGTTCACTGGTTGTCTCTACCAGACATCGCTACACGCCTGTATGCAGTCGACCTATAGCCACCTCGTGCTTGCGCACAGGTGCCATCTGGTCAACCCATCTAGGCTGTCAGATGGTCTGATCAAACTTGTTGGGTCTGGACTGGACGATGACTTCAACCCTAATAACCCGTCTAAGGTTTTACAGTAGGGACCACTTAGATCTAGTGTATGCGCGCAAGAGAAGTTTTGATAAAAACAACAAGATGCGCCAAACAACATACATGCGCGAAGGAGAAAGAATACATCTACGATAAGCATGTATTTTCGCCAACCAACATAAACAATTTTCGCATATTATGTAGTTTCGCATGTAACATTTAGATCTAAACATTTGAGCAAACAAGGATCACACAATGTCAAGCAATCATATGATCATAGCAACATGCGGCTCTGATACCAATTGAAAGTCCCCTATACTTGGGGGGGCGAAACCCTAATAGGCGCATGATAAAAATTTTTGAAGCGGAAGCAAGGGTTTCTTAGGATCGCAAGCTTGTCATATGATCAACTTGTTAAAGATGCATGAAGAAAATTCATACCATAGCCATTGCTTTGGATGGCGCCTTGGAAGCAGAGAGCGAAAGGGATCTCCTCCAAAAGATGCGCACACAAGATGTGATCGCCTACTCCTTGTTGATCTTTGTGCTAGCAAAGTTCTCCAAGAATCCTTGTCGAGTGGAAGGGATGAGATCTCCTTGTTCTCGGGCTTCACCGAATTCTCTCCAAGGCGTGAAGAAGACCCCACACTAGAGCGAGAGCGTCGAGAGAAGAGACAAAAAAAAAAAACATTTTTGGCGTTGAGGCGTTGAGCGAAAGTGGCCTTCATGACTTTCCAAAAATAGAAAAACATGAAGTCATGCGCCCATGATCTCATAACCGACCAAAAACGCCTTCAAGCTTTGAACCATGCGTTCACTCATGTGAACCGGTTCAAGCCAATTCGATGCATTTTAATTTGGTACAAAGACCAAGTTAAATCAGCCCAAGCCATGGTCTAGATCTTACTGAACCAAATGATTCAAGATCTAACCGTTGATCTCTTGATGCTTTTGATCTCACCGATCTACCATCAATTCTCTCGATCGAAGCTTACCGATCTCAAGCCCTAATCAATCAAACATGATCAGACCAGATCTCACTTACAATCAGAGATTAAATCCCTTTAAACTGAACCAAAACAATTCAGTCCACACGATCTGACTCAAGTAAGCCATATCATCAAATTGTGCGACCCTAAGGGTTTCCTTTAAATGTCGGTAACGATAACTTACGTTATCACGATCAGTGAGGGGTATCTAGCAACACATCACTGTCTCCCGATATAAAGGAAAGAGTCTTCCAAGACTACACCCAAACCACAGCACAAGTGTGAATCCATTTCACTAGGCATACAAGTTTCCTTTGCCACTGGATGTTCTTATTGGACAAGCGTGTCAAGCCTGTAGCTCCAATATGATGAGCATGATTAGATCAGATGAACATAGTCATCTGGGTATGGCCATACACTTTCTCAATCATCTCATCCAGGGGGCCCCTTTAGAACATCACACTCCAAACTAGGAGATGGCAATCCTATGTCTATCACCAGCGCCCTAACATGACTCATGCTCACCATCCAAGATAGTCTATAACCATTATGTTTCAAATGATATCGAACTACCTCAAAAACAATGCCAATCATCATTTAGAAACACAAGTGATCTCAAGTCAGAGGAACTATGCCACTTGTTTGCATACAAGGATTATTCACATTGTGACAAGCAATTGAACATCCTAGTAGGGTCTGTCCAGTACATCCAATGTACCCATGAGTCTACATCTTATTCCATGCTCGAAGCATCCTATAAGATTAGAACACATATTAGTCTCAATCATATCAAGGTTGTCTCATGTTCACCAAGATATCTCGACTAAGGACTATACTGCATGTCAGCCTAGCTGAACATCATTGAGACATTATTCAGAAGTATACATATTGCAGCAGATAATATAACAACCTGAATAACAACCATTGCCTTTATAAACATGAAGTTTATACATGATACTGATATAATCCCAAGGCCTCAAACATTAGCCTTAAGGGCATACCCCAACAAGCATAAGGCGTATTGTCCATTTCATCTTTCTCAGTCTGTGTTTATGGACACTGACTCTTTGAAAGATTCAGACCATGTCTGACTGGAAGATATCCTCTTTTAGAATTTTTTAAATGGAATCTCTCCAGGACTTTATCGATGTAAGTACTCTGGCACAGCCCGAGAAGCCTCTTAGATCTATCTCTGTAGATCTTCACACCTAATACATAGGCTGCTTCTCCTAAATCTTTCATCTGGAAACATTTTCTTAACCATGCCTTAACCGCATGTAGTTCAGGAATATCGTTTCCAATGATTAAGATATCATCGACGTAGAGGACTATGAAAGTAATCACGCTCCCACTAAACCTCTTATATACACACGGGTCATCTTCATTCTTGATGAAACCAAATTCACAGATTGATTCATCAAAACGAATATTCTAGCTTCTTGATGCTTGTTTAAGTCCATAAATGGACTTCTTTAATTTGCATATTTTATGACGATCTGATGGATTAGTGAAACCTTCAGGTTGTGTCATATACACATCCTCTTCTAGTTTTCCATTAAGGAAAGCGGTCTTCACGTCCATTTGCCAGATCTCATAATCATAATATGCCGCTATCGCGAGAATGATCCGAATAGACTTGAACATAGCTACAGGAGAGAAAGTTTCATCATAATCTATCCCGTAGATTTGTTTGAAACCTTTCGCAACTAGCCTGCCTTTATAGGTAACCACGTTACCATCCATGTCAATCTTCTTCTTGAAGATCCACTTATAGCCTATAGGGATTACTCCCGGAGGCGGATCAACCAAATCCCAAACTTGGTTATCTGACATGGAGTCCATCTCGGCTCGCATAGCTTCAAGCCATCTCGCTGATTCCGGTCCACTGACCGCATCCGCATAAGTGAGGGGTTCATCATCAATGATGTAGACTCCGTCATAGCGCTCAGGCTATCGACGGATCCTTCCTGATCTTCGCGGTTCCCGTGATATCTGAGCCTCAGGTTGTATAATAACCTGATCCTCTGGCTCAGGCTCATCCAACTGTGCTTGACTACTTTGTCCTTCTTCTGGATTCTCATCCAGCTTTATTTCTCTCCCACTGGCTTCTTGCAGAAGAAATTCTTTCTCAAGAAAAATAGCCGTCCGAGCAACAAATACTTTGTTCTCTTTGGGATCGTAGAAATAATAACCCTTTGTTTCTTTAGGGTAACCGACAAAGATACATTTCTCAGATCTGCTCTCTAGTTTCCCAGAGGTGAGCTTTTTGACATAAGCCTCGCAACCCCAGATCTTAATAAATGTCAAGCTCGGCTGTTTCCCATACCATAACTCATATGGCGTCTTTGAAACGGCCTTGGATGGCACTCGGTTTAGTACCTTTGCAGCTGTTTCCAGTGCAAATCCCCAAAAGGAGTAAGGTAGAGTAGCCTGACTCATCATAGAACGAACCATATCCAGTAAGGTTCTATTTCTCCTCTCGGACGCACCATTCCATTGCGGTGTTCCTGGCGGAGTGAGCTGTGAGATAATCCCACACTCCTTCAGATAGTCAGTAAACTCATGACTCAAGTATTCTCCACCTCGATCTGAATGAAGTGCCTTGATATTTCGGCCTAGCTGATTTTGTACTTCATTTTTGAACTCTTTGAACTTGTCAAAAGATTCACTCTTATGTCTCATTAGATAGACATAACCATACCTACTGAAATCATCAGTAAAGGTAATGAAGTATGAATAGCCACCTCTGGCATGTTTACTAAATGGCCCACACACATCACTGTGAATGAGGTCAAGTAAACCTGAAGCCCTTTGACCTTTGTTGGAAAAAGGAGACTTCGTCATTTTACCCAGTAAACAAGCTTTGCATGTATCAAGCTCCTCATAGGAGAATGATCCCAGCAGTCCATAGTCATGCAACCGCTTAATGCGCTTCTTGTTAATATGGCCTAAACGACTATGCCATAGCAAGGTGCTGTCTTCAGCATACTTGGCTTTCTTAATATCAATCTGTTATATTGAACATTCCATGTCCAACATGAATAACCCATTGTTAATTGACCCAGTAGCATAAACAATATTATCAAAAGAAATATAACACTTTGAAATCTTGCATTCAAAGGAAAACCCTTTCCTGACAAGAGCAGGAATAGAGATAATATTCTTAGTTATGCTCGGTACAAAATAACAATTGTCCAGTTCTAATACAAGACCAGATGGTAAAGAGATGTGATAAACTCCTACAGCAACAGCAGCAACCCGTGCCCCGTTTCCTACTCGTAGGTCCACCTCATGCTGTCCCACCTGTCTTCTTCTCTTGAGTTCCTGTACATTTGAACAAATGTGAACTCCACATGCAGTGTCTAACACCCATGAAATAGAAGAAGATAACATGACTTCAGTCACGTAAATACCTGAGCCAGAAGCGAAAGAGTTGCTTCCCTTCTTATCTCCTTGGAGCGCTTTACAGTCCTTTTTCCAGTGACCCAGCTGGCCACAATGGAAACATCTGTATTCCTTTGACCGCTTGAGCTTTTGTATCAGTGCCTTGTTGTAGCTCTTGACAGGGGCTTTGCCCTTCTTCCCCTTCTTCTTGTTCCTAGAAGGAAACATGAGGACAGAGGATGAAGGCGTTCCCTTCTCACGAGACTGAGTCTGCTCTGTAGTCAAAAGCATATTCAGTAACTCTGCCGGCGTACAGTCGATCTTGTTCATATTAAAATTAATGATGAATGGATCGAAAGAGGCCGGGAGAGATTGCAGGATGATATCTACAACAAGCTCCTGATTGATGGTGTGTCCCAGTTTCTCTAGAGCCTCCTTGTACCCAATCATCTTGAGCACGTGAGCTCCCACTGGACTCCCTTCAGTCAGTTTGCTCTGAAAGAAAAGTTTCGTCAAATTATAGCGTTCAGTCCTTGCCTGTACAGCATACAGCAGCTTGAGGTTTGCTATAATTTCTATAGCTGATAAATCCTCATGCTGACGCTGCCGCTGTGGCGTCATAGACGCTAGCATAAGGCAAGCGACGTCAATGCTATCATTGACATGCTTTTCATAAGCTTCCCGAACCGCCCTTGCGGCGTTCGCAGCGGGTTGAGGCGGTATAGCCGTCTCGAGGACATACAGTTTCCTCTCAGCCTTAAGAACAATCTTAAGGTGTCCGTACCAGTCTGAGAAGTTTGGCCCAGCAAACTTCTCCCTTTCCAGTAGGGATCGCACATTGAACGCTGTGGTGTTCGTTGCTGCAGTAATCTACAACATTGCAAGAACAGCAGGGTCAGTATCAATGTTAGAATCAATTCAGGACTTAAGAATGATTCTTTTCTCACTATTTTATCTGACTGAAAAATCCAGCAAAACAGCCCGAAAGAGTAAAACTCTTTTAGTGAGATGGGATCCAGATTTCATACTTGGTCTCCGCGTCCCGCTCAGGCGAGATAAGATGCACAGAGAGTACAAGCACTAATTTCTGGTAGGCAATCCCTGCCAATCGCCAACCCGTGCGATTCCCCTTCATCTGGGCAATCCAGCAGACTGTGCCAACTGAGTTGGTACAACACAGTCTCTGATCCCACAGATGGCTGCCTCCATATGGCTACCATATGCTCAATATGTAGCCTACATGGTCAAGCTGACCCGACCTACTCCCTAGACCACCACGTGCTATGCTGAGCAACGAGAAGCGATAAATCCCTTCTCTGTAACACGCAGGTGTAATCACACACCGTCTGAAGATAGATGGGCGTGCCCACTGAGTGGGTACAGCACGGCCCCAACGATAGTCAGAACAGTGAGGTTTCGCGTCAGAAGGCTATCGTGCTTGATATTTAACGTTGGATTTTAACGGTCCTTTTATCTTCTTACTATCATTCAAACCCTATGGTGATAGCAGAAGAATAGATCATGCAGTTACTAAATTACTTAAACAGTAAATTAAAAGCATGATGATCTTATGTGGTAAAAGCCCATTAAGCCTAAGTAAGACCTTAATAAACTTAAGTCTTCACTTGAGCTCTTCATGGGTCTTTTGCATTTCCTCTGGCCCAACCCGAGCCCAAGCGCCCACTGCAGCTCAGATGCGCCCACCAGGTAAAATGCGTCTATCCTAGAGTCGAACCCTAGACCTCCCACTGGTGAAGCCACTTGCTGCATGCGCCTCTGCCATGTGTGCTCTGTGCTCATGTCTAATTAAATTACAATTTAATCTATCTAGACACGATTGACTCGCAGGTCAATTACATTTTATAAATTAATTAAAATGTGATGCGCATATCACAATAATAATTTACAATTTAATCCAGGCACGCAGGCCCCAGCACAGCACACATTAATTGGGCAGCCCACATAAGATGAAATAAACATTCATTCATGTTATACAAACAACATGTGATCCAATCAAGAAAATAAAATTTTCGAAAATCCCATTGGCATCAATTTTATTTCCTTATGTTCCCTACTACCTTACAACGGTCGATTAATAGGGATCCACTCATCAGACCTAGTTAGACCCACTGCCCTTGCATGCACCAAGTCATAACCGACTTGAGTCGACCTCATGGTCAACAATGCATGTCTTAAGGGCTGAACGTCCCTCATGAGTTTTGGCAAGCGGGTGTGACCCCCGGCCTAAATCATGAGCGTTCACTGGTTGTCTCAATCAGACATCGCTACACGCCCAGTATGCAGTCGACCTATAGCCACCTCATGCTTGCGCATAGGTGCCATCTGGTCGACCCATCTAGGCTGTCAGATGGTCTGATCGGACTGTTGGGTCTAGACTGGATGATGATTTCAACCCTAATAACCCGTCTAAGGTTTTATAGCAGGTGCTCATAGATCTAGATGGAGCGCGCAAGATGTTAAGTTTTTACAAAAACACTTTAACATGCGCCAACAAGTACAAACATACATCATGCAATTTCGCAAACTAACATGTAGTTGCGCAAGATGATAACTTCTAGATCTACATATCAAACGCAAACTAGGATCACAAATTAACATCAAGCAATCATATGATTCATATGATACCAGGCCCTGATACCAATTGATAGATCCCTAAAGGGGGCGAAACCCTAAAGCATGCGCATATAAAAACTTGCATGGGCGGAATCTAGGGTTTCCTAGGATCGCATGTATGAACATAGATCAACTTGTATAGATTGAAAGAGAGAGATCATACCAATGCCATTTCTTGGATGGCGACTTGGAAGCAAAGAAACGTGTGCTTCTTCTCCAAAGGCAATCGCACACAAGAAGATGATGGCTACTCCCTTTTCTTTCTTTGTGCTAGCAAAGCTTCAAGGTATCCTTGTCGCATGAAGGAGGAGTCTTCCTTGCTTGGATGGCCGAATACTTCTCTCACACTCGTGGAGGCGAGTCACACGAGAGGAAGAGCAAGAGAGGGGCGACAGACGTGGAACGTGGAGGCGTGCATTCAATTTTGGAAAAACAATTTCCAAAAATAGCAAGCATGATGCCTTCACTCCAATGGCAAACATCTCCCTTTGAACCATGCGCTCACTCTAAGTGAACCGGTTCAATTCACTTTGGTCCAAAGACCAAACCAAACCAAGTCATAGTCTAGATCATATTAAACCATAAGGCTCAAGATCTAACCATTCATCTCTTGATGCTCTTGATCTCACCGATCTAGCATCAATTCTCTCGATCGAAGCTTACCGATCTCAAGCCCTAATCAATCAAACATGATCAGACCAAATCTCACTTACAATCAGAGTTTAAACTCCTTTAAACTGAACCAAAACAATTCAGTCCACACGATCTGACATAAGTAAGCCATATCATCAAATTGTGCGACCCTAAGGGTTTCCTTTAAATGTCGGTAACGATAACTTACGTTATCACGATCAGTGAGGGGTATCTAGCAACACATCACTGTCTCCCGATATAAAGGAAAGAGTCTTCCAAGACTACACCCAAACCACAGCACAAGTGTGAACCCAAGTCACTTGACATATGTGTTTCCTTTGCCACTGGACGTTCTTATTGGACAAGCGTGTCAAGCCTGTAATTCCAATATGATGAGAATGATTAGATCAGATGAACATAGTCATCTGGGTATGGCCATACACTTTCTCAATCATCTCATCCAGGGGGCCCCTATAGAACATCACACTCCAATCAAGGAGACGGCAATCCTATATCTATCACTAGTGCCCTAACATGACTCATGCTCACTATCCAAGATAGTATATAACCATTATGTTTCAAATGATATTGAACTACCTCAAAACAATGCCAATCATCATTTAGAAACACAAGTGATCTCAAGTCAGAGGAAATATGCCACTTGTTTGCATATAAGGATTATTCACATTGTGACAAGCAATTGAATATCCTAAGTAGGGTCTGTCCAGTACATCCAATGTACCCATGAGTCTACATCTTATTCCATGCTCGAAGCATCCAATAACATTAGAACACATATTAGTCTCAATCATATCAAGGCTGTCTCATGTTCACCAAGATATCTCGACTAAGGACAAAACTGCATGTCAGCCAAGCTGAACAGCATTGAGACATTATTCAGAAGTATACATATTGCAGCAGATGATGTAACAACCTGAATAACAACCATTGCCTTTATAAACATAGAGTTTATACATGATACTGAAATAATCCCAAGGCCTCAAACATTATCCTTAAGGGCATACCCCAACAGGAAGATCCATTAAAACTCTTCGATCATATCGTGGTGGAGAGTACCTGAGCGGTGAGTTCTTTGGCTATCTTAGAGAGTGTGGAATTCTATCCCAACTCACTCCTTCTAGAACACCATAATGGAATGGTGTGTCTGAGAGGAGAAATTGAACCTTGTTGGACATGGTTCGGTCTATGATGAGTCATGCAACTCTACCACCCTCATTCTGGGGTTTTGTACTTGAGATAGCTTCTCTTATACTGAATAACGTTCCATCTAAGAGTGTCTCCAAGATTCCATACGAGGTATGGAGTGGGAGACGCCCTAACCGCTTGTTTATCAGGATCTGGGGATGTGAGGCTTATGTCAAACGTCAGGATTCTAGCAAGCTAGAACCTAGATCTGATAAATGTGTATTTGTGGGGTATCCTAAGGAAACTAAAGGATACTAGTTCTATGTTCCTACCGAGAACAAAGTTTTTATTGCTCGGTGATGCAGCAGATGTTATGGGTAAGTTGGTCCTTAATTCAGTACTCTACGGTGGGGGAAACCATGAGACTGAATATGCGAGAGGGGCTGGAGGCGAGGGAAGTAAAACGTGTGGAGTGATGAAAACTCAAGAAACCCGATGAAAACCCGTGCCGCAGGGACGTGACTTGAGCAATATCAGTGAGCCGAGGAGACAACGAACACGATTCTATGAATGAAACTACTCACCTGATTAGTAGAGCCAATTTCTTCAAGCAAGCACGTGCACGCAGGACCTAGACGGGGCTGTGGAGGCGGAACGCTGCGAGTCCAAGATACATGCCGATCAATGATTACAAGGGTTGCCTTAAAAAGGACCCGGAGCCTTGGGAGGTTCTCCGGGTGTTTTGATTGAAAGCTAAAATCGATTACAAGAGGAGGGCGAAGAGGCTCTAGGCGAGCTCTTCGGAGTTTGAAGTGGTCTAAACCTTCGCGTGGGGGAAGGTGCTACTACAACAAAGCTAAGAAAACTAGTAGTCCCTCAGCCCCCTCTTATAGAACAAGAGGGAGGGGTGAGGCACAAGCTACTCACATGGGGTTTGTTGGGGACACCAACTGTTGGGTCCCCTTCAAGGGGGAGCGCAAACCCTAAGCATGCATAATCTAAGAACTAGCATGAGCGGAATTAGGGTTTCAATAGATCGCATGAAGTGTATCTATATGATCAACTTAGTTTGCTTATCAAGATCAAGAGAAGATCTAGAAGATCTCACCATGGCCATGATTTGAACGGCGCCTTGGAAGCAAGAGGGCGAAAAGGCTCTCCTCCAAAGAAGACACACACAAGGGATGAAGACTTACTCCTTGCGCAACTCTTGTGCTAGCAACAATTGCCAAGATGTCCTTTGTGTTGAGGAGATGAGATGATAGCTCCTTCTTGGCCGAAAGCTCTTTTTTCTCTCGTCAACCACTCTCTACTCCAAAGAGCAAAACCGCGACAAGACAAGAGAGACAAGCGTTTTGGGCGTTATGGCGTTACAAGACTTCCCTATTTGGAAAGTCATCAAGACATGCGCTTATGTCTTGAGAACCAAATCAAAACGCCAATTCAATTCGAACCATGCGTTCACATATGTGAACCGGTTCAATTGAATTCGGTCCAATCTCATTTGGTTTAAGAACCAAATTGAACCAAGCCAAGCCATGGTCTAAATCTCATATGAACCATGAAGGTTCAAGATCTAACCACACATCTCATGATGCTCTTGATCTCACCGATCTAGCATCAACACTCTCGATCGAAGCTTACCGATCTCAAGTCCTAATCAATCAAACATGATTAGACCAGATCTCACTTACAATCAGAGTTTAAACTCCCTTAAACTGAATCAAAACAATCCAGTCCACACGATCTGACTCAAGTAAGCCATATCACCAAATTGTGCGACCCTGAGGGTTTCCTTTAAATGTCGGTAACGATAACTCACGTTATCACAATCAGTGAGGGGTATCTAGCAACACATCACTGTCTCCCGATATAAAGGAAAGAGTCTTCCAAGACTACACCCAAATCACAGCACAAGTGTGAATCCATTTCACGAGGCATACATGTTTCCTTTGCCACTGGATGTTCTTATTGGACAAGCATGTCAAGCCTGTAACTCCAATACGATGAGCATGATTAGATCAGATGAACACAGTCATCTGGGTATGGCCATACACTTTCTCAATCATCTCATATAGGGGGGCCTTAGAACATCACACTCCTTAAACAAGGAGACGGCAATCCTTTATCTATCACTAGTGTCCTAACCTGACTCATGATCATTATCCAAGATAGTCTATAACCATTATATTTCAAATGATATTGAACTACCTCAAAACAATGACATTCATCATTTAAAAACACAAGTGATCTCAAGTCAAAGGACATGTGCCACTTGTAGCATACAAGGATTATTCACATTGTGACAAGCAATTGAATATCCTAGTAGGGTCTGTCCAGTACATCCAATGTACCCATGAGTCTACATCTTATTCCATGCTCGAAGCATCCTATAAGATTAGAATACATATTAGTCTCCATCATATCAAGGCTGTCTCATGTTCACCAAGATATCTCGACTAAGGACATTACTGCATGTCAGCCCAGCTGAACAGCTTTGAGACATTATTCAGTAGTACTCTTATTACAGCAGACAAGGTAACAACCTGAATAATAACCATGCCTTTATAAACACAAGAGTTTATTACATGATACTGATACAATCCCAAGGCCTCAAACATTAGCCTTAAGGGCATACCCCAACACCAACAACCCCTAACAACTAAAGAGGGTCCAAGATGCCCTCTAACAACCAAAAAAGTGATAACTAACCAGGGAATAAAAGGACAGGGAACAACACGCTGCGGTGGCTGGCGCATGGGCCTTCTTGCTGGGCCATCGACTAGGCCGTTGTCGACGGCTATACCATCTCGGAGCAGGCTACCATGAAGCAGTAGAACTTACTGATCGTGGGCTGGTTCTGGATGTTGGTGGCAGTCTCTTGGGCTGAGTTGAGGACCCGATTGTTGTAGCGATCCGCGATGGCTTCCGATGGGGGTCCTCGAGGAAGAGTAGCCATAGGAACGGGCTAGAGGGACTCCGAAGATGTGGGTGAAGCCTCGTTGAGGGAGCGGACGTGGCAAGTTGTCGCTGAGGAGGGGCTCACCATACCCACAAAATGGTCTGGAGGGTGCGAAGACTGTGGCGAGCGTCGAAATTCCTAAAAAACTGGACTCGGGTGCCCTTTTGAGGCGGACACTGCCTGGACGTGCTTGCCGTCACGGGCGTGATGGAGTGGCGCCGGGGTCGAACACGGCTGGAGGCACAGGGGTGTCTGGGGCATCGTCTATCGGCGGGCTCGTCATGGCCTTGCTGTGCTTTCCATCACGGCCGTGCTGGAGTAGTGCGGGTTCCTGCGAGTTGGGCACAGGCGAAGGCACGGGCGTGCTACGAGCCGTGTCCGCGTTCGCGTTCTAACTAGATCGTGTCACGGCCGTGTTTGTCATCACAGCATGCCCGTGATCGGGATTTACAGCAGGGTTGTAACCAGATTTACGGGCCGTATTTTCATGTCCAAAATCTACATAAGGTTTGGGCACAGCCGTGTCTTTGGTCACGGCCTGGCCGTGATGGGGCTGGATGTTGCACTAGTCACGGTCGGGCCATGTTTCTTGTCACGGCCGTGATCACTGAGGTCAAAGTACGCCGAACTCGTCATGGCGGGTGTCATGGGCATGTCACGGACCGTGCTGGCGTTCGCGTTCTTCCTCGACCATGTCACGGCCATGTCCACCGTTATAGCCTAGCCGTGTCGGGGTCGGCTGGGTCATGCGGAGTCGGCCACAGCTGGTGGGACGGCCATTCTTCTCATCACGACCGTGTCTACCAAATCGGCCGAGCTGTGTTCAGGGCGGCAGAAGGCTTCCTGAGCTGAAATTTGTGGGGCATCCTCCTCAGATCCTAGGGAGTCTCCCCAAGTGTCTCCTAGAGGTGTTGGGCCACCCTCATGTGTTTCTATGACTCCGTCAAATATCCCGGGGTGGGAAGAATTCTCCTTCGAATAATAAGATGGGCTGATGTCGTCAGAGGGGTCGCCGGTGGGTTGGGGCGCGTGGTAGGGCAGGAGGTCGGCGATGTTGAAGACGGGGCTAATGAGAGAGTCCTCTGGCAGATCGAGGACGTACGCATTATTGCCAACCCACCGCAGAACCGTATAGGGGCCGTCGCACCGTGCTTGCAACTTCCAGTTGGCTCTAGATCTCAACCACTCAGGGTGGATACACACAAGAACATGCTCACCAATCACAAAGTGGTGTGGCCTTCGGTGCTCGTTGGCCTCAGCAGCATACCGGGTATTGTTCAAGAAGATCCGGTGGCGAACCTCATCGTGTAAACGTGATATGTGAGATGCGAATGCATGGGCGGACTCGTGATGAGAAGGATGGGCTGGGAAGTTATGCATATCGAGGGGCTTGCGTGGTTGGTGCCCAAGGACGACCTGGAAAGCACTCAGACTGGCAGATTGATTGAACGCACTATTATACGCAAACTCCGTGATGGGGAGATAGTCAGCCCAATGGCGTGGGAAATCACCAGCCAAGCAGCGCAAGAGGTTACCCAAGCTATGGTTCACGACCTTCGTTTGACCATCCATCTACGGATGGTACGCCGACGAATACTTGAGGGTGGTCCCAAGGAGGGCCCACAAGGACTTCCAGAAATGACCGACGAACCGGGTGTCATAGTCGGAGATGATAGTGAGAGGGAACCCATGTAAGCGAACGATCTCTTTGACGATGAGATGCGCAATGTGGGCAGCATCGGCCATCTTAGAACATGGCACTAAGTGTGCCATCTTGGAGAAGCGGTCCACGACAACAAAGATGGAGTCGTGTCACGAGGCCATGCGGGGCAATCCTAGGACTAAGTCCATGCTGATATCAAGCCACAGACTTTTAGGAACGGGGTGCGGGGTGTACAATCCGGTGTTGGCGGGATGAGGTTTGGCACGCTGACACATACCACAATGGCAGACGACCCTATCGAAATCCTTAAGAACAGTGGGCCAGAAGAATAGGTCTTCGACCAAATCAAGGTTTTTGTCGCGGCCATGGTGCCCTGTGGCACCACCAACGTGGAGTTCAACCATGAGATGCTCACGAAGGCACGAGTGAGGGACGCACAACCGGTTTCCGTACACTAGAAAGCCATCGTGAAGACGGTAGGGCAAGTCCGGGGGGTCAGCAGCAAGGAGCCGGGTGAAGATGTGTGCAAAGTCAGGGCAGTCCGCATACTCATCACAGATATGCTCGAGGGTCGGAACAGAGGTGGACAAGACACAAAGCAATGAGCGGACGCGACTGAGGGCGTCGGCCACGACGTTGTCTTTGCCGGCCTTGTGTGTGATTACGAAAGTGTACTGCTGAAGAAACTCAACCCACTTCGCATGCCGAGGGATGAGCTTCTTCTGGGCACTCAGAAAGGAGAGGGCCTGGTGATCGCTAAAGAGAACAAACTCCTTATGCAGGAGGTAGTGATGCCATTGTCGGAGGGACTGGACGATGGCATAGATCTCCTTATCATAGGTGGAGTACCGTTGGCACACCTCGTTCAACTTTTTGCTAAAGAAGGCGACGGGGTGGTCCTCTTGACTAAGTGTGCTACCGATGCCTGTGCCGGAGGCATCGCAAGCGACCTCGAAGACTTTGGAGAAGTCAGGCAGGCGAAGGACAGGTGCTGAGGTCATGATGTCCTTAAGTGCCAGGAAGGCTCGGCTAGCAGCGGGTGTCCACGAGAAGGCCTTGTGTTTAGTGCAGGCCGTCATAGGGGCAGCGATGGTGCTGAAGCCCTTAATGAAGCGGTGATAGAACACTGCGAGGCCTAGGAAACTGCGGACCTCGGTGACAGACTCGGGCTCAGGCCATTGGCGAATGTTATGGGTAAGTTGGTCCTTAATTCAGTACTCTATGGTGGGGGAAACCATGATGCTGAATATGTGAGAGGGGCTGGAGGCAAGGAAAGTAAAATGTGCGGAGCGATGAAAACTCAAGAAACCCGATGAAAACCCGTGTCGTAGGGGCGCGACTTGAGCAATACCAGCGGGCCGAGGAGACAATGAACACGATTCTACAAATGAAACTACTCACCTGATTAGTAGAGCCAATTTCTTGAAGCAAGCGTGTGCGCGCAGGACCTAGACGGGGCTATGGAGGCGGAACGCTGCGAATCCAATGTACAAGCCAATCAATGATTGCAGGGGTTGCCTTGAAAAGGACCCGAAGCCTTGGGAGGTTCTCTGGGTGTTTTGATTGAAAGCTAAAATCGATTGCAAGAGGGGGGCGAAGAGGCTCTATGCGAGCTCTTTGGAGTTTGAAGTGGTCTAAACCTTCGCATGGGGGAAGGTGCTACTACAACAAAGCTTAGAAAACTAGTAGTCTATCAGCCCTCTTTTATAGAACAAGAGGGAGGAGTGAGGCACAAGCTACTCACATGGGGTTTGTTGGGGACACCAAAAACCCCTAACAACTAAAGAGGGTTCAAGATGCCCTCTAACAACCTAAAAAGTGATAACTAACTAGGGAATAAAAGGACAGGGAACAACACGCTGCGGTGGCTGGCGCATGGGCCTTCTTGCTGGGCCATCGACTAGGCCGTTGTGGACGGCTATACCATCTCGGAGCAGGCTACCATGAAGCAGTAGAACTTATTGATCGTGGGCTGGTTCTGGACGTTGGTGGCGGTCTCTTGGGCTAACTTGAGGACCCGGTTGTTGTAGCGATCCGCGGTGGGGGTCCTCGAGGAAGAGTAGCCATAGGAACGGACTGGAGGGACTCCGAAGATGTGGGTGAAGCCTCATTGAGGGAGCGGACGTGGCAAGTTGTCACTGAGGAGAGGCTCACCACACCCACAAAATGGTCTGGAGGGTGCGAAGACCCTTACGAGCGTCGAAGTTCCTGAAAAACTGGACCCGTGTGCACTTTTGAGGCGGACACGGCCTAGCCGTGCTTGCCGTCACGAGCGTGATGGAGTGGCGCCGGGTCGAACATGTTGGGGTATGCCCTTAAGGCTAATGTTTGAGGCCTTGGGATTCTTTCAGTATCATGTATAAACTCTTATGTTTATAAAGGCAATGGTTGTTATTCAGTTTGTTACATTGTCTGCTACAATAAGTGTGCTTCTGAATAATGTCTCAATGCTGTTCAGCTTAGCTGACATGCTGTAATGTCCTTAGTCGAGATATCTTGGTGAACATGAGACAGCCTTGATATGATTGAGACTAATATGTGTTCTAATCTTGTAGGATGCTTCGAGCATGGAATAAGATGTAGACTCATGGGTACATTGGATGTACTGGACAGACCCTACTAGGATATTCAATTGCTTGTCACAATGTGAATAATCCTTGTTTGCAATAAGTGGCACATGTCCTCTGACTTGAGATCACTTGTGTTTCTAAATGATGATTGTCATTGTTTTGAGGTAGTTCAATATCATTTGAAACATAATGGTTATAGACTATCTTGGATAATGATCATGAGTCAGGTTAGGACACTAGTGATAGATATAGGATTGCCGTCTCCTTGATTGGAGTGTGATGTTCTAAAGGGGCCCCCCTGGATGAGATGATTGAGAAAGTGTATGGCCATACCCAGGTGACTATGTTCATCTGATCTAATCATGCTCATCATATTGGAGTCACAGGCTTGACACGCTTGTCCAATAAGAACATCCAGTGGCAAAGGAAACATGTATGCCTAGTGAAGTGGATTCACACTTATGCTATGGTTTGGGTGTAGTCTTGGAAGACTCTTTCCTTTATATCGGGAGACAGTGATGTGTTGCTAGATACCCCTCACTGATCGTGATAACGTAAGTTATCGTTACCGACATTTAAAAGAAACCCTCAGGGTCGCACAATTTGATGATATGGCTTACTCAAGTCAGATCGTGTGGACTGAATTGTTTTGGTTCAGTTTAAAGGAATTTAAACTCTGATTGTAAGTGAGATCTGGTCTGATCATGTTTGATTGATTAGGACTTGAGATCGGTAAACTTCGATCGAGAGTATTGATGCTAGATCGGTGAGATCAAGAGCATCGAGAGATCAACGGTTAGATCTTGATCCTTTAGGTTCAATGAGATCTAGACCATGGCTTGGGCTGATTTGATTTGGTTTTTGAACCAAATTCAATTGAACCGGCTCATCATGTGAGCGCTTGGTTCAAAGGTTCAAAGAGTGAAAAAAAGTTGCGTTCGGTTCACTTGGAGTGAACGCATAACGCTAGAGAAATAAAGGGTTGCTATTTTTGGAAATCGTTTTGGCAACGCCTCCACGTTCATGAGGAACGTTTTTCTCTTGTCGCCTTTCTTCACTTCTTGACGCCTCTCCCTCTCGTGTGGCTTCTCTCGACGAGTGTAGAGGAAGGCTTTCGAAAAACCAAGAGATCTCATCTCCTCCACACAAAGGACCCTTGAAGCCTTGCTAGCACAAGAAGCAACAAGGAGTAGGCCATCACATCTTGTGTGCGGTGCCTTTGGAGAAGAAGCGCTTGCATCTTTCTCTTCCAAGTTGCCATCCAAGTCATGGCAATGGTATGATTCCTTCATCATCTTTACAAAGATTTAAAGTTGATCATATGAATATATCACATGCGATCCTAAGACACCCTAATTCCACCCATGCAATTTTAAGTTGCGCATGCTTAGGGTTTCGCCCCCTATTTCATAGGGACCTTACAATTGGTATCAGAGCAAGTTTTTAGATATGTTCATATGATTGCTTTGTGTGATCCATGTTTGCACTTAAGATTAGATCTAATGTTAACATGCGTATCTACATGCTTGTCCTTATATGTTGGCGCATGTATCTTGTTTCATGTTGGCGCTTGTTAGATGTTTTTCAAAACTTATCTTGCGCGCCTCCTTATTAGATCTAAGCTGCGCTTGCTATAAACCCTTAGACGGGTTAGTAGGGTTGAAGTCATCACCTAGGTAAGATCCAACTAGTCTGATCAGACCATCTGACAGCTTAGATGGGTCGACCAGATGGCACCTATGCGCAAGCATGAGGTGGCTATAGGTCGACTGCAGACAGGCGTGTAGCGAGGTCTGGTTGAGACAACCAGTGAACGCGCATGAGTTAGGCCCGGGGTCACACCCGTTTGCCAGAACTCATGAAGGTTGTTCAGCCCTTATCGCATGCATGGTTGACCATTAGGTCAACTCAAGTCAGTTAGGACTTGGTGCATGCAAGGGCAGTGGATCTGACTAGACATGATGAGTGGATCCCTATTAATGGACCGTTGTAAGGTAGTAGGGCACATAAGAAAATTAAAATTGATGCCAATGGGTTTTCAAAAATTTTATTTTCTTAGTTTTGGATCACATGTTGATTGGATGCCATGATGCTTGTTTATTTCATCTTATGTGGGTTGCCCAATTAATGTGTGCTGTGCTGGGGCCTGCGTGCCTGGATTAAAAATGTAAATTATTATATTTGTGATCTGCGCATCACATTTTAATTAATTTATTGTGTAATTGACCTGCGTGTCAATCTTGTCTAGATAGATTAAATTGTAATTTTAATTAGACAAGAGCACAGAGCACACATGGCAGAGGCGCATGCAGCAGAGGCTTGACCAGGTGGGAGGTCTAGGGTTCGACCCTAGGACAGGCGCATTTACCTGGTGGGCGCACCTGAGCTGCAATGGGCGCTTGGGCCCTGGTCTGGGCCAGAAGAGATGCAAATGACTCATGAAGAGCTCAAGTGAAGACTTAAGTTATCTTAAGGTCTTACCTAGGCTTAATGGGCGTTTACCACATAAGATCTTCATGCTTTCTTTTATTGTTTAAATAAGTAGAATTGCATGATTTATTTATCTTCTGCTATCGCCATAGGGTTTGCATGATAGTTAAGAAGATAAAAGACCGTTAAAATCCAACGTTAAATTTCAAGCACGTAAGCCTTCTGACGCGAAACCTCACTGTTCTGACTATCGTTGGGGCCGTGTTGTACCCACTCAGTGGGCACGCCCATCTATCTTCAGATTGTGTGTGATTTCACCTGCGTGTTACAGGGAAGGGATTTATCGCTTCTCGTTGCTCAGCATAGCACGTGGTGGTCTAGGGAGTAGGTCAGGTCAGCTTGACCATGTAGGCTACATATGGGGCATATGTTAGCTATATGGAGGCAGCCATCTGTGAGATCAGAGACTGTGTTGTACCAACTCAGTTGGCACAGTCTGCTGGACTGCCCAGATGAAGGGGAATCGCACGGGTTGGCGATTGGCAGGGACTGCCTACCAGAAATTAGTGCTTGTACTCTCAGTGCATCTTATCTCGCCTGAGCGGGACGCGGAGACCAAGTATGAAATCTGGATCCCATCTCACTAAAAGAGTGTTACTCTTTTGGACTGTTTTAATGGATTTTTCAGTCAGATAAAATAGTGAGAAAAGAATCTTTCTTAAGTCCTGGATTGATTCTAAACATTGATACTGACCTTGCTGTTCTTGCATTGTTGTAGATTCCTGCAGCAACGAACACCATGAGCTTCAATGTGCGATCCCTACTGGAAAGGGAGAAGTTTGCTGGGCCAAACTTCTCGGACTGGTACGGACACCTTAAGATTGTTCTTAAGGCAGAGAGGAAACTGTATGTCCTCGAGACGGCTATACCGCCTCAACCCGCTCCGAACGCCGCAAGGGCGGTTCGGAAAGCCTATGAAAAGCATGTCAATGATAGCATTGATGTCGTTTGCCTGATGCTAGCGTCTATGACGCCACAGCTGCAGCGTCAGCATGAGGATATGTCTGCTATAGAAATTATAGCAAACCTCAAGATGCTGTATGCTGCACAGGCGAGGACTGAACGCTATAATTTGACCAAGCTTTTCTTTCAGAGCAAACTGGTTGAAGGGAGTCCAGTGGGAGCTCACGTGCTCAAGATGATTGGGCACAAAGAGGCTCTAGAGAAACTGGGGCATACCATCAATCAGGAGCTTGCTGTAGACATAATTCTGCAGTCTCTCCCGGCCTCTTTCGATCCGTTCATTATTAATTTTAATATGAACAAGATCGACTGTACTCCGGCAGAATTGCTGAATATGCTATTGACTACAGAGGAGACTCTAAAGGGAAAGCCTTCAACCTCTGTCTTGATGTTTCCTTCCAGGAACAAGAAGAAGGGGAAGAAGGGCAAAGCCCCTGTCAAAAACTACAAAAAGGCTCTGAAACAAAAGGTTAAGCGGTCGAAGGAATACAGATGTTTCCATTGTGGCCAGCTGGGTCACTGGAAAAAGGACTGTAAAGCGCTCCAAGGAGACAAGAAGGGAAGCATTGCTTCTGGCTCAGGTATATTTGTGACTGAAGTCATGATATCCTCTTCTTCAATTTCATGGGTGTTGGACACTGCATGTGGAGTTCACATTTGTTCAAATGTACAGGAACTCAAGAGAAGAAGATAGGTGGGACAGCATGAGGTGGACCTACGAGTTGGAAACGGGGCACGGGTTGCTGCTGTTGCTGTAGGAGAACATCACATCTCATTACCATCTGGACTTGTATTAGAACTGAACAATTGTTATTTTGTACCAAGCATTACCAAAAATATTATCTCCATTCCTGCTCTTGTCAGGAAAGGGTTTTCCTTTGAATGCAAGACTTCAAAGTGTTATCTTTCTCTTGATAATATTATTTATGCTATTGGGTCAATTAACAATGGGTTATTCATGTTGGACATGGAATGTTCTATACAAAATATTGATAATAAGAAAGCCAAGTATGCTGATGACAGCACCTTGCTATGGCATAGTCGTTTAGGCCATATTAACAAGAAGCGCATTAAGCGGTTGCATGACCATGGACTGCTGAGATCATTCTCCTATGAGGAGATTGATACATGCAAAGCTTGTTTATTGGGCAAAATGACGAAGTCTCCTTTTTCTAACAAAGGTCAAAGGGCTTCAGGTTTACTTGACCTTATACACAGTGATGTGTGTGGGCCATTTAGTAAACATGCCAGAGGTGGCTATTCATACTTCATTACCTTTACTGATGATTTCAGTAGATATGGGTATGTCTATCTAATGAGACATAAGAGTGAATCTTTTGACAAGTTCAAAGTGTTCAAAAATGAAGTACAGAATCAGCTAGGCCGAAATATCAAGGCACTTCGCTCAGATCGAGGTGGAGAATACCTAAGTCGAGAGTTTACTGACTATCTGAAGGAGTGTGGGATTATCTCACAGCTCACTCCACCAGGAACACCGCAATGGAATGGTGTGTCCGAGAGGAGGAACAGAACCTTACTGGATATGGTTCGTTCTATGATGAGTCAGGCTACTCTACCTTACTCCTTTTGGGGATTTGCACTGGAAACAGCCGCAAAGGTACTAAACCGAGTGCCATCCAAGGCAGTTTCAAAGACTCCATATGAGTTATGGTATGGGAAACAGCCGAGCTTGACATTTATCAAGATCTGGGGTTGCGAGGCTTATGTCAAAAAGCTCGCCTCTGGGAAACTAGAGAGCAGATCTGAGAAATGTATCTTTGTCGGTTACCCTAAGGAAACTAAGGGTTATTATTTCTACGATCCCAAAGAGAACAAGGTATTTGTTGCTCGGACGGCCATTTTTCTTGAGAAGGAATTTCTTCTGCAAAAGGCCAGTGGGAGAGAAATAAAGCTGGATGAGAATCCAGAGGAAGGACAAAGTAGTCAAGCACAGTTGGATGAGCCTGAGCCAGTTGGACAGGTTATTGAACAACCTGAGGCTCAGATATCACGGGAACCGCGAAGATCGGGAAGGATCCGTCGACAGCCTGAGCGCTATGACGGAGTCTACATCATTGATCATGATGAACCCCTCACTTATGCGGATGCGGTCAGTGGACCGGACTCAGCTAGATGGCTTGAAGCTATGCGAGCCGAGATGGACTCCATGTCAGATAATCAAGTCTGGGATTTGGTTGATCCGCCTCTGGGAGTAATCCCTATAGGCTGTAAATGGATCTTCAAGAAGAAGATTGATATGGATGGTAACGTAGTTACCTATAAAGGCAGGCTAGTTGCGAAAGGTTTCAAACAAATCTACGGGATAGATTATGATGAAACTTTCTCTCCTGTAGCCATGTTCAAGTCTATTCGGATTATTCTTGCGATAGCAGCATATTACGATTATGAGATCTGGCAGATGGATATGAAGACCACTTTCCTTAATGGAAAACTGGATGAGGATGTGTATATGACACAACCAGAAGGTTTCACTAATCCATCAGATCGTCATAAAATATGCAAGTTAAAGAAGTCCATTTATGGACTTAAGCAAGCATCTAGAAGCTGGAATATTCGTTTTGATGAATCAATCTGTGAATTTGGTTTCATCAAGAATGAAGATGACCCGTGTGTATATAAGAGGTTTAGTGGGAGCGTGATTACTTTCCTAGTCCTCTACGTCGATGATATCTTAATCATTGGAAACGATATTCCTGAACTGCATGCTGTTAAAGCATGGTTAAGAAAATGTTTCCAGATGAAAGATCTAGGAGAAGCAGCCTATGTATTAGGTGTGAAGATCTACAGAGATAGAT
The DNA here is from genome assembly GCA_027563935.2 of Costus lasius. Classification (NCBI taxonomy): domain Eukaryota; kingdom Viridiplantae; phylum Streptophyta; class Magnoliopsida; order Zingiberales; family Costaceae; genus Costus; species Costus lasius. Next base: position 86,356,831 of record CM050450.1, on the reverse strand, counting down.
CTAAGAGGCTTCTCGGGCTGTGCCAAAGTACTTACATCGATAAAGTCCTAGAGAGATTTCATTTAGAGAATTCTAAAAGAGGATATCTTCCAGTCAGACATGGTCTGAATCTTTCAAAGAGTCAGTGTCCACTAACACAGACTGAGAAAGATGAAATGGACAATACGCCTTATGCTTCGGCTATTGGGTCCATTATGTATGCGATGTTATGTACTCGCCCAGACGTCGCTTACGGGTTAAGCGTGACCAGTCGATTCCAAAGTAATCTAGGTCAGGCGCACTGGATTGCGGTCAAGAACATTTTGAAATATCTTCGGAGAACCAAAGATATGTTCTTGATATATGGAGGTCAGGAAGAACTCAGTATTGAAGGATATACTGACGCTTCGTTCCAATCTGACCAGGATGATTTCCGATCGCAATCAGGCTATATTTTTAGCTTGAATGGTGGAGCAGTGGTGTGGAAAAGTTTCAAATAGTCTATCGTTGCTGATTCCACAACAGAAGCCGAGTATGTTGCAGCCTCGGAAGCATCCAAGGAGGCAGTGTGGATTCGTAAGTTCGTTCAGGAACTTGGTGTTGTTCCTTCGAATGCAGATCCTTTGGTTATCTTCTGTGATAACACTGGAGCAATCGCACAAGCAAAGGAACCACGGTCGCACCAGAAGTCCAAGCACATACAGAGACGGTTTCACTTGATCCGGGAGATCATTGATCGTGGTGAGATCAAAATCTGCAAGGTTCATATAGATGACAATCTGGCTGACCCACTTACCAAGCCTCTGGCGCAGCAGAAGCATGAGAAGCACTGTAATAATATGGGTTTGAGATTTCTCAACCATTAGATTAAGTGCAAGTGGGAGATTGTTGGGGTATGCCCTTAAGGCTAATGTTTGAGGCCTTGGGATTCTTTTAGTATCATGTATAAACTCTTATGTTTATAAAGGCAATGGTTGTTATTCAGTTTGTTACATTGTCTGCTGCAATAAGTGTGCTTCTGAATAATGTCTCAATGCTGTTCAGCTTGGCTGACATGCTGTAATGTCCTTAGTCGAGATATCTTGGTGAACATGAGACAGCCTTGATATGATTGAGACTAATATGTGTTCTAATCTTGTAGGATGCTTCGAGCATGGAATAAGATGTAGACTCATGGGTACATTGGATGTACTGGACAGACCCTACTAGGATATTCAATTGCTTGTCACAATGTGAATAATCCTTGTTTGCAATAAGTGGCACATGTCCTCTGACTTGAGATCACTTGTGTTTCTAAATGATGATTGTCATTGTTTTGAGGTAGTTCAATATCATTTGAAACATAATGGTTATAGACTATCTTGGATAATGATCATGAGTCAGGTTAGGACACTAGTGATAGATATAGGATTGCCGTCTCCTTGATTGGAGTGTGATGTTCTAAAGGGGCCCCCTGGATGAGATGATTGAGAAAGTGTATGGCCATACCCAGGTGACTATGTTCATCTGATCTAATCATGCTCATCATATTGGAGTCACAGGCTTGACACGCTTGTCCAATAAGAACATCCAGTGGCAAAGGAAACATGTATGCCTAGTGAAGTGGATTCACACTTATGCTATGGTTTGGGTGTAGTCTTGGAAGACTCTTTCCTTTATATCGGGAGACAGTGATGTGTTGCTAGATACCCCTCACTGATCGTGATAACGTAAGTTATCGTTACCGACATTTAAAGGAAACCCTTAGGGTCGCACAATTTGATGATATGGCTTACTCAAGTCAGATCGTGTGGACTGAATTGTTTTGGTTCAGTTTAAAGGAATTTAAACTCTGATTGTAAGTGAGATCTGGTCTGATCATGTTTGATTGATTAGGACTTGAGATCGGCAAACTTCGATCGAGAGTATTGATGCTAGATCGGTGAGATCAAGAGCATCGAGAGATCAACGGTTAGATCTTGAACCTTTAGGTTCAATGAGATCTAGACCATGGCTTGGGCTGATTTGATTTGGTTTTTGAACCAAATTCAATTGAACCGGCTCATCATGTGAGCGCTTGGTTCAAAGGTTCAAAGAGTGAAAAAAAAAGTTGCGTTCGGTTCACTTGGAGTGAACGCATAACGCTAGAGAAATAAAGGGTTGCTATTTTTGGAAATCGTTTTGGCAACGCCTCCACGTTCATGAGGAACGTTTTTCTCTTGTCGCCTTTCTTCACTTCTTGACGCCTCTCCCTCTCATGTGGCTTCTCTCGATGAGTGTAGAGGAAGGCTTTCGAAAAACCAAGAGATCTCATCTCCTCCACACAAAGGACCCTTGAAGCCTTGCTAGCACAAGAAGCAACAAGGAGTAGGCCATCACATCTTGTGTGCGGTGCCTTTGGAGAAGAAGCGCTTGCATCTTTCTCTTCCAAGTTGCCATCCAAGTCATGGCAATGGTATGATTCCTTCATCATCTTTACAAAGATTTAAAGTTGATCATATGAATATATCACATGCGATCCTAAGACACCCTAATTCCGCCCATGCAATTTTAAGTTGTGCATGCTTAGGGTTTCGCCCCCTATTTCATAGGGACCTTACAGAACACAGCTGGAGGCACGGGGGTGTCTGGGGCATCGTCTATCGGTGGGCTCATCATGGCCTTGCCGTGCTTTCCGTCACGGCCGTGCTGGAGTAATGCGGGTTCCTGCGAGCTGGGCATGGGCGTGCTACGAGCCGTGCCTGCGTTCGCGTTCTGACTGGACCGTGTCACGTCCATGTTTGTCTTCACGGCCTACCCGTGATCGGGATTTACGACAGGGTCGTAACCAGATTTACGAGCCCTATTTTCATGTCCAAAATCTACAGAAAGTTTGGGCACGGCCGTGTCCTTGGTCACGGCCTGTCCGTGATGGGCTGGCTGGCAGTGCTGGATGTTGCACTAGTCACGGCCGGGCTGTGTTGCTTGTCACGGTCATGATCGCTGAGGCCGAAGTCTGCCAAACTCGTCACGGCGGGTGTCACGGGTGTGTCGCGGACCATGCTGGCGTTCGCGTTCTTCCTCGACTGTGTCACAGCCATGTCCACCGTTACGGCCTGGCCGTGTCGGGGTCGGCTGGGTCGTGCAGTGTCGGCCATGGCTGGTGGGACGATCGTTCTTCTCGTCACGGCCTTGTCTGCCAACACGGCCTGGCCGTGTTCAGGGCGGCAGAAGGCTTCCTGAGCTGAAATTTGTGGGGCATCCTCCTCAGATCCTAGGTAGTCTCCCCAAGTGTCTCCTAGAGGTGTTGGGCTGCCCTCATGTGTGTCCATGGCTCCATCACTCGGGGTGCTGTCTTTCTAGAGAAAGAATTTCACATGAGAGAAGTGATGCGTTGTATTTACACCATATTTTAGATCATATTCTAAGCTAATTTGCATGATTTTGTGCTTATTTCGATGCTTTTACTGCACTTGGCACGGAATCTTCACTTTTATTGGTTTTTATTAAAAATGTAGGCAAAACAGCATAAAAATAAAGGATTTCTTGAGTTTTGAAGCCAAAGCAAAATTCATGAGGAGATCATGAGCTTACGTGTCGAATTTGGAGTCAAAATAGTGAAGAATGCGAGAATTATGGCCTTGGCACAAACGAAGGCCGTAATTTACACCATCAGACTCCTAGAGGCCAAGGAAGACACCCCTAAAATTTTAACCCAGACGGAGGCCGGCACAGACTTCACACCTATGGGTGTGCATGGCATCATGGCCGTGAATAGATGCATAGCCCAGGGTGTGCACCGCTTCATGCCCGTGAACATCTCCGCAGAAAATCGAAGCTCGAATGCAAACGACTTCATGGTTGTGCATAGACACATGGCCGCACCCGTGAAAGCCTCTGCAAAAGACGGAAGTGCAGACGCGAACGTCTTCACGGCTATGCATGGATGCACGGCCATGCCCATGAAATCCTCGGCGCAGCTTGGCGACCCAGTCACAGACCCATTCACGGCCTTGCATGGATGCACGGCCATGCCCGTGAATGACCTAGGAATGTAGAGAAGCCCCATTTTTTGCACCGTTTGACGCTCTCAATGTTCTTCTCACCCCCTGACCATTTTGTGGGGGTTATTAGCCCATCATCAATCATGTCAATGCCTCTCCAACTGATGCACTTGACAACGAGGCATTCTGAAGCACAGGCAAATGACCACTACCATGACCGGGTCCTCAACAGTGCCCAAGAATCGGCCAACAGTGTGCAAAATCAACCCACCATCAACTGGTTCTACTACTTCATTGCGGCAAGTTCGGTTATGGTGTAGCACGCTACAACGGCCCAACCAATGGCCCAAAGTCATCCAGCCCATGCGTTAATCCATCCTCCACCACCTTTCTCTATTTTATTTTAGTTGGTAGATGTGTTTTGTGGTTATTGAGATTTTATTGCAGCATCTTAGACCCTCTTTTAGGTTGTTAGAAGGTTGTTGGCTTCTCCAAGAACATTATGTGCATGTAAATGGTGTGACTTCCCTCTCTTCTTCTATAAAAGAGAGTTGGAGCCTTCCATTGTTTTCAGCTTACCAGTTTGCTTTAGTTGTAGCCTCCAAGTGAGTGGGAGCCTACGAAGTCATGGTAGCTCCGAGTGAGTATCGAGTGCTTGAAGACGCAGCCAGGCCATCTGAGTGACTTGCACTCTGAGGGTCCTCCTCGCTTGGTGTTTTGAATCAAAGTTATGAGGTATACGCTATCTCTTCCTTTCTAATTGCTTGTGTTCACGTTTGGTGTTGCTTGCTTGTGGATGTGTCTAGGGCGAATGGTTGAAGCAAGATCCGTTGCTCCACTATGTTTGCTTGTTGCTACACTTACTTAAGATTAGCTTGCATGAGAGATTAGTAGCTTATTTGAGTTAAGCCATGGTTTCTCGGTTCATCGTCTTTCATCGACGATTTTCCCTCCATACATATCTTGCTTCCGTCGCCTAATGCCCCTCTCATGATTTCTGCATCATCAGTTTCCATCACCTTAGAGTACTGCATAGAAGGACCACCTCTCCTAAACATGCTTCATCACCAATTATGGACCAAGTTAGATAACTAAAGATCTTTGTTTCCCAAATGAGTGAATTGCAAATTAAAATTCCTGATGCAATTCAAGTGGGAGCAATATTGTCTAAACTTCCAACTACTTGGAATGATTACAGAAGAAAATTTATATATTCTACTAAAAACTATCAATTGAACAGTATATCACTCATTTACAAATTGAGTGTGAGAACAGGACCAGATATGAATTAATATTGGGTTCAAGAGTGAACCATGCTTCTGTTGCCCCAAATGTGGGGGTATTCTTTGGTGGTCCTCGAACCAATCTTAATGTGAAGAAAAAAAAAGGCTTCAAGAGGCATGTGAACAATTATGAAGTCAAAAAGGACCACCCATTCTTTAATTGTGGGAAGAAAGTACATTATATAAAAGAGTGCAAGTACAAAAGGAACGTGGCAAGAAATATTGGCACTTCAGGTGTGGATAGTCATAAAATAAATAAGGTTGAAACCGATAATGTGGAATTTGTTGCAATGATCATAGAACTCCATATGGTTTCTGTAACTCTGTCCAAAGGTTGGCGGCTAGATTTTAGTGCCACCATTCATGTTTGCAACAACAAATCATTGCTCAAGGTATACAATGAGTTGAAAGACCTTGAAGAAATGCAGATGGGTAACCATGTTGCTGCCAATGTTTTGGGCAAATGGAGTGTGGAGCTAAATTTCAACTCTAGAAAGAAACTCACATTAATTAATGTGTTTCATGTACCTGATCTTAGAAAGAATTTAGTTTCTGCAAGCCTATTATGTAAGAATGACTTTAAGATTATTTTAGAGGCAGACAAAGTTATTGTGACTAAGAATGAGATACTTGTGGGGAAAAGGATACTTTGTAGATGGCATGTTCAAGTTATCTCTTAATGAAATAAATCAAGTTGTTGTTTATGTTGTTGACTCTTCCTCTTTATGGCATGCTAGATTAGGACATTTAAATTATGGTTATTTACATTACATGTCGAAGCATAATTACATATAATGGAACGATGATCATTTTGGAAAATGTGATAGTTGTGTAGAAGTAAAAATGACTAAGAAAACTTTTCCTAAAATTGAAAGAAAATCAGTTTTGCTTGAACTAATATATGTGAATTAAATGGTCAATTAACTAGAAGTGGTAAAAGATATTTCATAACTTTTATAGATGATTTTTCTAGATTCACATATATATAACCCATTTTGTGATAACAATGGCATTGTTCAACAAAGGACTGCTCCCTATACACCTCAACAGAATGAGGTAGCTAAAAGTAAAAAACAAATCTTTGGTAGATATGGTTAATGCTATGTTATTAAATGCTAAGTTACCTTTCACAGTTTGGGGAGAAGCTTTGTTGACCGCTAGTCATATTTATAACAGAATTCCTATTAAGAAGTTTAAGGCTTCACCATATAAACTTTGGAAAAATGGGAGAAAACCTAAAATTATTTTAAACTGTGAGGGTGTGTTGCTTTTTACAAAACACCTGAGCCACATAAATCAAAGATAGGACCAAGAGGAATTAAAAGTGTATTTGTTGGATATGCTTAAAATTCCAAAGCTTATAGATTCTTAAACATTGACTCCAACATAATTGTTGAATCAATTCATGCTGAGTTATTTGAAGATAAATTTATAAGTGATGCAAAAGAGACTCAACCTAATTTGACATCTAGCTCCTATAATGTGAGGGTTGAGAAGAAAAGAAAAGAAATTAATGAACCAAATGCACCAAGAATAAGTCAAAGAATAACAATTGAAAAACATTTAGGTAAGGACTTTGTTTCACCTGATTCATTAATTTTCCTTGTTGAAGGAGATAGAACCATAATTGTATATAAAACATCTATGATTTGCAATTTGGAGAATGAGCCCAAATCATATTGTGAAGCAATGGCTTCAAGAGATGCTTCTTTATGGAAAGAAGCTATTTGTCATGAAATGGACACAATAATGTCTAATGGGAGATGGGTTCTAGTGGATTTATCATCTATATCCAAATCAATTGGATATAAGTGGGTGATTAAAAAGAAATATAGACCTGATGGTTCTATACAAACCTATAGAGCTAGATTGGTAGCTAAATAATTCAAACAAAAGGAAGGTGTTCATTAGTTTGATACATATGCACTAGAAGCTAGAATAACATCCATTCAATTATTGTTTGCTACAGCTCCAATTAATAAAAAATGTGTGCGCCCTCTGCAGTCTCACACACAGATTTCTCATGCTCTCTTCTTTCACGCCCGATGCTAGCCTCGGGAAGAAGATCCACGCCTTATGAGAGTCCTCTAATCAACTTGCGCCACCAGCAAGGAGTGATGCGCCAAAGGGAATAAGGAAGAGGGGATGCCACAAGCCTTCTTGCTCCTTTGCGCCAAGGGAAGAAGGAATCGGCCTTAGAGGAAGACTTGCGCCAATTACATAAGCCTTATGCCTCATGCATGTCCTTAGATATATAGAGGAAAGAGGCGGCGATAAAACAATGAGTCTAGGCACAATTCATGAAGGCATGTGCGGCTAGGGTATGTGGAGGGGTTGCAATTAGGGTTAGGGCTATGGCAAGATTCCAAATCCTTTCCATAAACCTCTCCTAATTGCCAAAGACATTCCAAACAAGTCTTTCATGCCTCATGCGCGTCAACCCTTGCCATAGAGGAAAGGTTACCATCCAAGGTAGAGGGGGGAGGTGCCTTTTACTTCCTAATGAAGCATTAGGCGCCTACTCCTACCCATTATGCCCTTAGGTGCCAATGGGAGGAGTTTTCTCTCCATTATACCCTTTTGTCCTAATGTCTTTTCATGACAACTAGTTATTGGGCCTCATTGGTTAATGAGCTAGCCCAAACTTCATTACATAGGTTGATTAAGCTATTAGATCTAATCCAATGCAACCCTAATTCAAATGTGACCAACCATGGTCAAATTGGGGTCAAACTGCCAAAAATAAAGTTTGGCTCCAATAACTCTCTCCCATCTCATCAGGGCCATTAGCGTTGATAAAATCTCCCATATAGATATGAGATATCCAATAACTCGATCATAAAGCTTCCCGATCAGTACGAGAACTCGACTATCAAGGTGTGTAACCCTATAGGTCCCTATGACGTTGGCAGTGCTGACCTAAGGTCACCACAAGCAGTGAGTGGCACCTAGCAGTGCATCGCTGCTACCCATGTCATCGGAATAGATATCGACATCGACATCCCCATCATCGCAACTAGGTACAGATGCATTATTGTCTCTTTGCCAAATTGATATTCGATTGGACAAGTGTGTCACCACTTATTTTAACCCAATCTCATAGTCATGACTAAATCAGGTTCTCACCTAGGTATGGCTATACACTTTCAGTCATAGAAACATAGAGAAGCTTCATGGATATCAAGCTTCCCTCAGAAAGGGGAAAATCCTCTGTCTGTACATTGACCTTCTCATATGGATTGTTGCATGCTCAATGACAACCGTTATGACTTCCCAACTACGGTGAGGTGTTAGGTTCTATCAAAGCATGTTCCTCACCATATAGAAGAGTCAATGACATCAAGTTAAGGGATCAATGCATCTCCTGTCACTTGTGAGGATAACTCATGACACCAAGTCATTGCCTCACAGCAGGTCAGTCCAGTATATCCACCACTGATATACTCATATGTATGTGTTAGCACCTCATGTCTAACCAGCTCATATACCAGTCTCACATGTACCAGAACTATCCCATATCCACTCAGGTATATTGACTGGGGACTAGAGTTTGAGCACATATCCAATCTATCCCTAGGGACATTATCATGTAAGTACACAATCGCAGATGTGAACAAACAATAATAATGACAATGCTAGAATGATATTTATAGGAAATATTTGTTTTAAGTAGTACATAAAGTAGACCATAACTTGGTCTTAGGGCATAAACACTAACAATCTCCCACTTGCGCTTAGACCTAGAAATTGAGGAACCTGAATCCCATATCCCTGGCATGACCATCATGCTTCTGCTGTGCCAAAGCCTTGGTCAGTAGGTTTTCTAGATTGTTCTCTGTGTCAACTTTGCTAATCTTGACATCACCTTGGTCAATGATCTCTCTGATTAGGTTAAATCTCCTAAGTATGTGTTTGGACCTTTGATGAGACTGTGGTTACTTTGCCTGTGCAATAGCCCCATTGTTGTCACAATAGAGTTCAATGGGATCCATAGCAATTTAAACCACCTGAAGATATGATATGAACTTCCTTATCCAAACAACTTCTTTGGCTACCTTAGAATCGGTGACATACTCAGCCTCAGTTGTAGAATTGGCTATGGTGGATTGCTTAAAGCTTTTCCAGCAAACAACGCCTCCATTGATCTTGAACACATAGCCGGCCTGTGATCTGGAGTCATCAGGGTCCGACTGGAATGACGCATCAATGTAGCCCTAAACACTAACCTCTTCCTGTCCCCCATAGACCAAGAACAAATCCTTAGTTCTTCTCAAATACTTTAGGATGTTCTTTATAGCCACCCAGTGCTGCAAACCTGGATTGGATTGGTATCGGCTAGTTATGCTCACAGCATAAGCCACGTCTGGTCTAGTACACAATATTGTATACATGATCGAGCCTACTGCCGAAGCATAGAGGACTTGACTCATGTTATCCCTCTCAGCCTGTGTGGTGGAACACTGGCTCATTGTGAAAGTAAAGTCATGTCTCACTGGAAGGTATCCCTTCTTGGATTACTCCAAATTGAACCTCTCTAGGACCTTATCAATGTAGGTACTTTAACTAAGGGCTAGGAGCTTCTTGAATCTATCTCATTGGATTCTCACGCCTAGGATATAGGCGGCCTCCCCTAAGTCCTTCATCTCGAAACACTTCCCGAACCATGTCTTCATAGACTGAAGACTAAGGATGTCGTTTCCGATGAGTAGTATGTCATCGACATACAAGACCAAAAAAGTCACCAGGCTTCCACTGAATTTTTTGTACACACAGGCATCATCTTCACTTTTGATAAAGCCATAATCTCTGACAGCTTCATCAAATCGAAGATTCCAACTTCGAGATGCTTGCTTTAATCCGTAAATGGATTTTTTTAGCCTATAGACCTTATTGGCATCTGCAAGATGGATGAAACCTTCAGGTTGTATCATATACACATCCTCTATCAACTTCTCATTAAGGAATGATGTCTTATCATCCATATGTCATATCTCGTAGTCATGATATTCAACTATAGCAAGCAGAATTCGAACGGATTTGATCACAGTAACTGACGAGAAGGTTTCATCATAGTCCACCACGTGGACTTATCTGAATCCTTTAGCCACTAGTCTACCTTTATAGGTAACTATGTTGCCATCCATGTTAGTCTTCCTTTTGAAGACCCATTTACAGCCTATGGGTTTTACCCCATCAGGCAGCTCAACCAATTCTCAGACTTGGTTAGCTAACATGGAATCCATTTCGGATCTCTGTTGGTGTATATGCCTTGAGACCTAATTTTGTACTACTTAAACACTGATATTTATATCATTCTAGCATTGTTATTGTCATTGCTTGTCTACATCTGCGATTGTGTACTTACATTATAATGTCCTTGGAGACAACTTAGATCTGTACTCAAATGATTGTCCCCAGTCAATGTACCTGAGTGGATATAGGACAGTTCTGGTACTTGTGAGACTGGTATATGGGCTAGCTATGCATGAGGTGCTAACACAGACATGTGGGTATATCAGTTGTAGATATACTGGACAAACCCACTGTGAGGCAATGACTTGGTTTCTTGAGTCATTCTCCCAAGTGATAGGAGATGCATTGTTCCTTAGACTTGAGATCATTGACTCTTCTATATGGTTAGGGACATGCTTTGATGCAACCCAATACCTCGCCGTAGTTGGGTGGTTATAAAGGCTGACATTGAGTATGTCACAACCCATATATGAAGGTCAATGTATAGATAAAAGATTTGCCCCTTCATAAGGGAAGCTTCATATCCATGGAGCTCCTCTATGGTTCTATGACTAAAAGTGTATGGCCATACCCAGGTGAAGACCTGATTTAGTCATGACCGTGTGATTGGGTGAAAACAAGTGATGACACACTTGTCCAATTGGATATTAGTTCGGCAAAGGGACTATAATGTATCTGTACCTAGTCGCGATAATGGGGATGTCGATGTCGATATCCATTCCGATGACCTGGGTAGCAGGGATGCACTGCTAGGTGCCACTCACTGCTTGTGGTGACCTTAGGTCAGCAATGCTAACGTCAAAGGAACCTAGAGGATCGCACACCAAGATTCTCAAGTTCTCATATTGATGGGTAAGCCTTTTGATCGAGTTATTGGATAACTCGGATCTATTTGCGAGATTTCATCAGCGCCAATGGGTCTGATGAGATGGAAGAATGTTATTGGAACCAAACTTCATTTTTGGCAGGTTGACCTAAATTTGACCATGGTTTGTCACATTTGGATTAGGGTTGCATTGGATTGGATCCAATTGCTTAATCAACCCATATAATGAAGTTTGGGCTAGGTCATTACCCAGTGAAGCCCAATAACAAGTTGTCATGAAGAAGTGATGGGCTAAAAGGGTATAATGGGGAGAAATCATCCACATTGGCACCTAAGGGGTATAATGGGGTGAAGGAGGCACCTTTTGCTCCATTAGGAAGCATTATGCACCTAGCCCTTGAACCTTTGATGGTATGCTTGCCTCTAAGGCAAGCCTTGGGGCTGATATGGCTTGAGTGCTTCTAAGTAAACTCTTGGGGCGCATATCGCTAAGTGGGAGAGGTTTGTGGTAAAGTCTTGGAGACTTTCCTTACCTGAAACCATACTCGTCAACCCCTTCATCCTAGCCACACACTTGTCATGATTTGCGCCCATCCCAAACTGCCTCTTGCTCTTATAAAAGAGACCCCCTGTCACCCCTCTTAACGGACTAATTCTATTGAAGGCGTGAGCAAGTAAGGGGGCGAGAGCAATAAGGGTGGCACATCCTTCTTCCATCATGCCGCAAGCCTTCATCCTCCTTCTGTCTTGGCGCAAGGACTTCAAGGCATTGGCGGCATCTCCTTCTTGTACCTTTCCTCTTGGCGCATCGATTGATTGAAGAGGCGCAAGTGAAGTACAAGGCAACCTAAGGCTTGGATCTTCTTCCCGAGGCTAGCACCGGGCGAGGAAGAAGAGAGCTCGAGGCATCCGTGTGTGTGAGACTGCAGAGGGTGAACACTTGGGCGCCTACCTCGACACCAGCATTCTCTTGCTCTAGGTATTTTCTATCTCATCGTGTCGACCCCCTCGCTTGACGATCTTCACTGGGTTTTTGGGACCGGCCCGTTTCGGGGATATTCTTCCACCGTGCAATGTAATATATAATGTCTATCCATGAAAATTTTGTAAAATATCCCTCGGGTTTCCCAATAGTGGTATCAGATCGACTTGCGAGTCTCGAACGATGTTCTTTCATGCTTTTCTATGCTCACATGCCATACTTCAATTTTCGCAAATTGCATATATGTTTGGCTCATGTTTTTCTTGAAGTAGAAAAATTATAGTTTCTTGTTCCTATCCTCTATTCAATCTCTTTTGAAATTTTGGGTTATTTTTCTTGATTGATTTAAGATCAAAGGCGTACGTACTTTTGTCAAGTAGGACAGGCATTGTGTCTACGGACTGGCCGAGTCGCTTGATCTGACAAAATTGCCAGCCGATAGGATCTATGAAATCGTCATGAAAAATTAATCTCAAATAATGTAAAGATTTGTGATATGAAGATGAGGAAAAGAGACTTGTTTTATGAAAAAAAAGTAAAATTTCAAATTTTATATTTTTCATGAGCATGTAAAATTGCATAAGTACTTGTTTGTGCATGATGTTATGATCATATGTCAAGCCTCAATGCATGTCTGAGATGTATTCTTGTGAGGCCTGCGTGCCGCTTTTCTTATTTTGTAAAAATTCAAGATGAAGATTAGGGGGCGCATCCTACATGATTCATGGCGCATGCTTGCACATCCTTGCATGATGGCGCAACATGCATGAAAGGAGGTGGTGCAAGCTTGCTTGGTGGTGCAAGTGTAACATCCCCTCAGAATAAACCCCAATCACAGACAGAAACCGCGGAAGATAGGGAATGTCACACACAAACGACAAGACAGATGCTAGGGAATAATAGCTTACACAAAACGATACGAAAAATTTCGGCAGCATGTCCCCAGAAACACTAAGAAAATTCCTGTACATGCTCCATAATATAACAATATGGGTCGACATCCCGACCACAAACTAAAACACGCCAATTCGAAACAAAATTCTCTGAACGACAGCACATCATCAAGTTAATAAAACCACGGTAATCAAATAATTCTAGTCATAACAGAATTCACCGAAAACAGGCTTAAGCCCTCGGTTTGCAATCGTATCAAAACCAAATGCCAACCCGGCAACAGATATCACAGTAATCAGAAAGAAATAGCCACATCCGGCTAACATGTCCATGAATCAAAAATCATAAAAAGTTTGGCCACATCGGCCCTCAAGATATCACAGGCTCGCAGGCCCCAAAATATCAAGTTAGAACATAACACATCCGCTAGGCTGTAGGCTCCTGCCCTGCATCTGAAAATATAGTGGAATGAGCTACACAGCTCAGTGAGTAGATAGTCTCGTTCGACCATCCACTAATACACAATCAAAAACAGATACAGATATCTTTTCAAAAACATTTAACAAAAGATATCAAAGTATGTTACATAATAAAACCGATAACTATAACTCACAATCATAACCAGAAACAATACACCCAACCCCGGCAACAAGATTACAAAATAGCCTAACCGGCCAACACAAGATCACGAAATAGCCTAAGCAGCCAACACAAGTTCACGAAATAGCCTAACCAGCCAACAGACTCAGACTCACGCAACTATTGTCCAGTGATTTCAGAATTGACCCCGTGGGTCCAACCCGGCCCTCGTCAGGGCACTGAGAGTAACCTGCAGCACATATCGGTGAGGTGTAGATTCAAGAGGTGGCCCCCGCCAGGTCACGACGTGGCACTTTGCTCTACGACACTCAACCACACCCCCTTACCGGGAACACAAACAGGTGAGGTGTAGATTCAAGAGGTGGCCCCCGCCAGGTCACGACGTGGCACTTTGCTCTACGACACTCAACCATACCCCCTTACCGGGAACACAAAAACCCCCACAACTGGGAAACAAGAACAGAACAGAAGGTGAATGAATTCAAGAGGTGGCCCCCGTCTGACCAAGACGTGGCACTTTGCTTCAAACACCCAACTCTCAAAAGGTTTATCACCTGGACAAAATACCCTTAACACAAACCGGAAACCTGAACCTCTAACCTGGTCACTAGACTCTAGAATAGTCCCTCCATTACCGGAAACATGTCAGAATAGGATGGGTGGATTCCCCAACCCCAAATCAGAATGACTGTTCACTGAGTGCTCTAGTTGACCCTTAGGTTCAGTCCACTCAAGTCTAGGACTCTTATCCTCCATCATACAACACGAACATTATCTCAGACTCCACATTAATCAAGTTCAGGAAAGGTTCTTAGATTTCATGCAAGCATGGTTCAACCTTTTCTAAGTTATCATCCAAAGTTATCAATCAATATTTCATGTCATTACTTTCTACATACACCATTCAATTAAAAATACATAATAATACAGAAAATTCACCAAATTTCGTTCACAATTAACATAAATGCAGAATATCATATATTCAAAGTTTTCTACTAGTTCTGATAACAAAAGACAGAAATACCCCTAGTTCAAAGTTTAAGTCATGCAGGAAAAGTTATCCAAAAATTTCGTAAAAATATTCATTACGTCCCTCATGATCCCTAGATTCGTAATTTCAAGTTTTCCCCAATTTTAACTAAGAAATTTACCGAATTACCCCTAGGTCAATTTCAGTCAACAGAAACTTTTATTTCTAAAAATTCCCAAAAAAATACAGTATAATCCTCATATACCTAATTTCATGAATATCAAGTTTTCCCCAATTTTTACCCATGCATTTGGACGTAACTTCATGAAGAAGGGTCGAAATTCTCCTTCAAGCCCTAATCTTCATGCAATTGAAATTCTAAGGCTACATACATGTTTAATCAAGGTCTAATTTATGATTAGGAGTCTTAAAAACGAAAAGCCCTAATTCTCATGCAACCTAGGGTTTCGAATTTTGGAGAAAAGCAAGAAAACATGTACAATTTTGCAAGCATGAGTTCATATCATAATTCTATCCCTTAATCCTCTCTAAATCAAGCAACACATACAATTTTCGTGAACTAGGTGAAGGAGAACATCCACTCACCTTGTTTTCGGTTCTTCCAAGCCAACACCCTCACGTCACCCACGCCGCCGGAAACACCTCAAGCGTCGCCGGAAAACGTCTCCACCACCAATAGCCGCCGGCCACAAGAAGAGGAGAAGGAGAAGAAGGCAAGCCGCCCCTTCACCCTAGAGAAAACGTGAGAGAAGAGGAAAACGAGGGTGAACACGGTTTCCCCCAAATTTTCGTTTTTTTCCAAGCCTCTAACGAATCCAAACCCAATAGCCAACATAAGTGGAAGATCCAATAACCCTTTAGTATAAGTTAATCTCCACTTTACCCTTATCAAAGGCTCTTACCCTTTTCTAACAAGAAGGCACTCCTAGCCTAGTGGCGTGTAGCACACATTCTATGCCTTAAGTCTCAGGTTCGAATCCTCTCCGCGACACATATTTTTACATAGCAGGAAAATACATAAATCAAGACATTTTCTCATTGAAAGAAATTCCCAAAAATGCTAAATAAATAACATTTTATTTTTCTTACTTGCTAATAAATTTCTGGATCTTACATTCCTCCCCCCTTAAAAAGCTTTAGTCCTCTAAAGCTCACCGTCCAAATCATCAAACAGCTGAGGGAACTCTCTTCGCATATCTGACTCTGTCTCCCAAGTAGCTTCTTCAACTGACTAGTTTCCCCAGATAACTTTTACAAGCGGTATTGTCTTGTTCCTTAGGACTTTGTCTTTCCTATCCACAATCCTCAGTGGTCTCTCTACAAAAGTCAGATCACTCTGGATCTGCAGGGGAGCAGAATCAAGCACATGTGATGGATCTGCACAGTATTTCCTCAGAACTGACACATGAAATACATTATGAAGATGCTCCAGAGATGGTGGCAGAGCCAATCTGTAAGCTACAGGACCAACCCTCTCTACAATATCGTAAGGTCCAACAAACCTCGGGCTCAGCTTTCCTTTCTTGCCAAACCGCATGACACCCTTGGTTGGTGAAACCTTCAGAAACACATGATCCCCCACCATAAACTCTAAGGGACGACGGCGATCATCAGCATAACTCTTCTGCCTGTCCCGAGCAACCTTCAGTTTTTCCTGGATAACTCTGACTCTATCTGTAGCCTCCTGTACAGCTTCTGATCTCAGAATCATCCGGTCCCCCGATTCCTCCCAACTCAGAGGAGACCTGCACTTCATGCCATACAGAGCCTCATACGGAGCCATCTGAATACTGGAGTGAAAACTGTTATTGTAGGTGAACTCTATCAAGGCTAAATCACTGTCCCACTCAGAGCTCCAATCTACTACATAAGCCCTCAGCAAATCCTCCAAAGTCTGTATAGTACGCTCTGACTGACCATCTGACTGCGGATGATAGGCGGTACTAAAACTCAACTTTGTGCCAAGACCCTCATGCAAGCTCTTCCAGAATCTGGAAAGGAATCTGGAATCGCGGTCTGATACAATATCCACAGGCACTCCATGTAATCTGACTATCTCATCGATGTACAGCTTAGCCAGCCGATCGAGTGGGTAAGTCATCCGAATAGGTAAAAAGTGTGCAGCCTTCGTGAGCCTGTCAACGATGACCCAAACCGCATCATGCCCTCTCCTGGTCCGAGGCAACCCACAAACAAAATCCATACTAATGCACTCCCACTTCCATTGCGGAATAGGGAGCTGCTGCAGTAATCCCCCAGGTCTCTGGTGTTCGGCCTTCACAGTCTGACAGGTCAAACACCGAGATACGAACACCGCGACCTCTTTCTTCATCCCCGGCCACTAGAAATCTTTCTTTAAATCCTGATACATTTTTGTGACCCCGGGATGCAAGGAATACTTGGAGTTATGACCCTCCTCCAAGATCTCTCTCCTCAGACTAGGTTCCTCAGGGACACACACCCTTCCACGGAACCGCAGAATATTATCACCAGATACACTGAAATCCTCCACTGGCCCGGCAGCCATCCTCTCTCTGATCTGAACTAGACTCGGATCTACCAGCTGCTGATCCCTGATCCTCTGCAGTAAAGCAGACTGAACCCGGAGAAAAGCCACATACCCAGACTGAACTCTGGGAGACACCTCAACCCTGAGCTCTCGGAACTCCTGCAATAACTGCCACTCACTGACCCTCAGTGCGGCTATAGAAGTAACTGGGTGTCTGCTCAATGCATCAGCTACCACATTGGCTTTCCCGGCCTGATACTGAATAGAGAAATCATAATCCTTTATTAGCTCCATCCACCTTCTCTGCCTCATATTTAAATCCTTCTGAGTGAAAATATACTTGAGACTCTGATGATCAGTAAACAAGTCAAACTCCTGTCCCAATAGATAGTGGCGCCATATCTTCAGTGCAAAAACCACTGCCGCCAACTCCAAATCATGTGTGGGATAGTTTAACTCATACTCCTTCAGTTGCCGCGAAGCATAAGCTACCACGGCCCCTTTCTGCATCAGGATGCAGCCAAGTCCTTTGCCTGAGGCATCAGTATAAACAGTAAACCTCTCCCCATCAGTAGGAATGATAAGGATGGGTGTACTGGTCAATCTCCTTTTTAGCTCCTGGAAGCTTTCCTCACACTTCTCGTCCCAAATAAACTTAGCTTCTTTCCTGGTCAGCTTGGTTAAGGGACCCGCCAACTTGGAGAACCCCTCCACAAACCTCCTGTAATATCCTGCTAATCCCAGAAAGCTCCGGATCTCTGTGGCACTAGTTGGTCTTCCCCAGTTCAGGATAGCCTGTACCTTCACTGGATCCACAGACACGCCCTGACCAGATATCACATGCCCCAGAAAGCTGATCTGATCCAACCAAAACTCGCACTTGCTGGCCTTAGCATACAACTGGTGCTTCCTCAGAATTGCTAGTACTCTGCGCAAGTCCCTAGCGTGATCCTGAGAAGTACGGGAGTATACCAGTATATCATCTATCCTCGGAAGGGGATACTTATTCTTTACAGTCACTTGATTCAGTTGACGGTAATCTATGCACATTCTCAGTGTTCCGTCCTTCTTCTTTACAAACAAGACTGGCGCTCCCCAGGGTGAAGCACTTGGTCTGATATACCCCTTTTCAAGCAGTTCCTCTAACTGCTTCTTCAACTCAGCTAACTCTGAGGTGGCCATACGATAAGGAGCCTTTGATATTGGAGCTATACCAGGCATCAGCTCAATACCAAACTCCACATCCCTGTGGGGAGGCAAACCTGAAAACTCATCTGAGAATACATCAGGAAACTCACAGACTACCTCTATCTGAGCTAAGTCTGGATTTGAGTCTTCTTGCACCTTAACATGTGCAAGGTATCCTTTGCACCCACTAGCTAGCAACTTGCTGGCGTGCACAAATGATATCACATGTGGCCCTTGATCAGACACCAGGCCTCTTACCAGCAGATGACTCCCATCCTGAAGATGCAGAGTAACAATCTTCTCAAAGCAATCCACTGTAGCGTGGTGAGAAGATAGCCAATCCATGCCTAGGATCAAATCATAATCCTGCATGCCTAGTAGTATCAAATCAACTAGAAACTCGTACTGCTCTACGTGAATAACACAGTCAGGGTAGACTATGTCAGTGGATAAACTATCCCCCAATGGCGTACATACTGAAACCGTGTAATCTAGTACTCTAGGTGAGACAGGTAGTCTAGAAGCAAAATTAGCAGACACAAAGGACAAATTGGACCCCGGATCAAAACAAAATACGAGCTAACTGATCAAAAACATGTAAAGTACCTTCCACGACGGATCGGGAAGCTCGAGTGTCCTTCTCTGCTATAGCGTAGACTCTGGCCTGGACAGCTGGTCTATCGGTACCCCGGATCTGTGACCTAGGCGCCTTGCAATCCTTGATCCTGTGCCCCACTTTTCCGCAATTGAAGCACGCCCCGGACTTCTTGTGGCAGTCCGCCCTCAGGTGACCTTTGGCCCCACAATGGTAGCAGACTCTGTCCTCTACCCGGCCATCAGTACTCTGCTGCTGTGACTGAGATGTCTGCTGCGGTCTCTGAGTTCCCTTCCCCTGATACGGTCTATATCGGTCTCTCTTCTGGTCCTTCCCCTTATGGAATTTCCTATTGCCTCCCCCAGTTTGCTGGGGAACCGGTGTCACAGCTGTAGGGGCTACAACTAGGGCTGTCTCAGTCTGCTCCTCCAGGATGTACTTCTCTGCGGTGCGTGCACGATCCAGCATCTCAGCATAAGTCTCCAAGTGCTGTAGTCCCACCTTTTGTCTGATATCCCTTCTGAGACCCCTGAGAAATTTCTTAGCTCGCCTATCCTCAGTATTTATCAAATGTGGAGCATATTTCCCAAGCTTTGAGAACAACAAGTCATACTGATCCACCGTCATGTCCCCTTGTTCCAGATGGATGAACTCCACCTCCCTGTCCTCAACCATGCTAGTGGGAAAGAATTTCTCATTGAACCGGGACAAGAAGTATTGCCACGTCACCGGTTCAGATCTGTCCACCGCGAGTCTCAGCTCACTCTTCCACCACACATCTGCGTCACCACGCATC
The DNA here is from genome assembly GCA_027563935.2 of Costus lasius. Classification (NCBI taxonomy): domain Eukaryota; kingdom Viridiplantae; phylum Streptophyta; class Magnoliopsida; order Zingiberales; family Costaceae; genus Costus; species Costus lasius. The sequence continues at coordinate 86,336,973 of CM050450.1, read as the reverse complement.
ATATAAGCGGCCAAACATAGTCTGTCCTCATCTGAACACCGCATCACTTGGAAAATCTTCTCCAAGCCGGAAAGCCAGTCCTCTGCCGTCCTGTAATCTGGACTCCCATAAAAAGAACTAGGGCCCAACCGCTGGAATTCACCCACAAGCAAGGCATAGCGCCTATGGGTGTCCTCCGGCAAGCTAACCCCCGGGCCCGAGTCAGACTCAGACCCCCGCCCCTGCGTCGGTATCTGTGTCTGAGACATAAGCTGTAACTGCTCTCTGAACTCGCGTTGCTGGTCGCGATTCTGCTGTAACAGCTGCTGCTGCAACTCCTGGTGCTGGGTCTGCTGCTGCTGCAGCATCTGAGCCTGCTGCTGGATTAGTGCGTTTTGTTGCTGCACCATACCAGTCAGAGACTCCATGGCCCGCAGGAATTCAGCAGTCTGATCACTGCTGCCAGCACTATCACTCGACCTGAGGCGCACCATACTGGCTCCTTAAACACACACAAAACAAATACAAACAAATCAGATTTACAGTCAAGACAGTTCTCAAACAAGCTTCATAGCTGTCTAGCAATACACAAGCAAGGTTTTCCACTCTCGAAACCGCTATTATTAGCTAGCTCATCCCTCTGATACCACTCTGTAACATCCCCTCAGAATAAACCCCAATCACAGACAGAAACCGCGGAAGATAGGGAATGTCACACACAAACGACAAGACAGATGCTAGGGAATAATAGCTTACACAAAACGATACGAAAAATTTCGGCAGCATGTCCCCAGAAACACTAAGAAAATTCCTGTACATGCTCCATAATATAACAATATGGGTCGACATCCCGACCACAAACTAAAACACGCCAATTCGAAACAAAATTCTCTGAACGACAGCACATCATCAAGTTAATAAAACCACGGTAATCAAATAATTCTAGTCATAACAGAATTCACCGAAAACAGGCTTAAGCCCTCGGTTTGCAATCGTATCAAAACCAAATGCCAACCCGGCAACAGATATCACAGTAATCAGAAAGAAATAGCCACATCCGGCTAACATGTCCATGAATCAAAAATCATAAAAAGTTTGGCCACATCCGGCCCTCAAGATATCACAGGCTCGCAGGCCCCAAAATATCAAGTTAGAACATAACACATCCGCTAGGCTGTAGGCTCCTGCCCTGCATCTGAAAATATAGTGGAATGAGCTACACAGCTCAGTGAGTAGATAGTCTCGTTCGACCATCCACTAATACACAATCAAAAACAGATACAGATATCTTTTCAAAAACATTTAACAAAAGATATCAAAGTATGTTACATAATAAAACTGATAACTATAACTCACAATCATAACCAGAAACAATACACCCAACCCCGGCAACAAGATTACAAAATAGCCTAACCGGCCAACACAAGATCACGAAATAGCCTAACCAGCCAACACAAGATCACGAAATAGCCTAAGCAGCCAACACAAGTTCACGAAATAGCCTAACCAGCCAACAGATTCAGACTCACGCAACTATTGTCCAGTGATTTCAGAATTGACCCCGTGGGTCCAACCCGGCCCTCGTCAGGGCACTGAGAGTAACCTGCAGCACATATCGGTGAGGTGTAGATTCAAGAGGTGGCCCCCGCCAGGTCACGACGTGGCACTTTGCTCTACGACACTCAACCACACCCCCTTACCGGGAACACAAACAGGTGAGGTGTAGATTCAAGAGGTGGCCCCCGCCAGGTCACGACGTGGCACTTTGCTCTACGACACTCAACCATACCCCCTTACCGGGAACACAAAAACCCCCACAACTGGGAAACAAGAACAGAACAGAAGGTGAATGAATTCAAGAGGTGGCCCCCGTCTGACCAAGACGTGGCACTTTGCTTCAAACACCCAACTCTCAAAAGGTTTATCACCTGGACAAAATACCCTTAACACAAACCGGAAACCTGAACCTCTAACCTGGTCACTAGACTCTAGAACAGTCCCTCCATTACCGGAAACATGTCAGAATAGGATGGGTGGATTCCCCAACCCCAAATCAGAATGACTGTTCACTGAGTGCTCTAGTTGACCCTTAGGTTCAGTCCACTCAAGTCTAGGACTCTTATCCTCCATCATACAACACGAACATTATCTCAGACTCCACATTAATCAAGTTCAGGAAAGGTTCTTAGATTTCATGCAAGCATGGTTCAACCTTTTCTAAGTTATCATCCAAAGTTATCAATCAATATTTCATGTCATTACTTTCTACATACACCATTCAATTAAAAATACATAATAATACAGAAAATTCACCAAATTTCGTTCACAATTAACATAAATGCAGAATATCATATATTCAAAGTTTTCTACTAGTTCTGATAACAAAAGACAGAAATACCCCTAGTTCAAAGTTTAAGTCATGCAGGAAAAGTTATCCAAAAATTTCGTAAAAATATTCATTACGTCCCTCATGATCCCTAGATTCGTAATTTCAAGTTTTCCCCAATTTTAACTAAGAAATTTACCGAATTACCCCTAGGTCAATTTCAGTCAACAGAAACTTTTATTTCTAAAAATTCCCAAAAAAATACAGTATAATCCTCATATACCTAATTTCATGAATATCAAGTTTTCCCCAATTTTTACCCATGCATTTGGACGTAACTTCATGAAGAAGGGTCGAAATTCTCCTTCAAGCCCTAATCTTCATGCAATTGAAATTCTAAGGCTACATACATGTTTAATCAAGGTCTAATTTATGATTAGGAGTCTTAAAAACGAAAAGCCCTAATTCTCATGCAACCTAGGGTTTCGAATTTTGGAGAAAAGCAAGAAAACATGTACAATTTTGCAAGCATGAGTTCATATCATAATTCTATCCCTTAATCCTCTCTAAATCAAGCAACACATACAATTTTCGTGAACTAGGTGAAGGAGAACATCCACTCACCTTGTTTTCGGTTCTTCCAAGCCAACACCCTCACGTCACCCACGCCGCCGGAAACACCTCAAGCGTCGCCGGAAAACGTCTCCACCACCAATAGCCGCCGGCCACAAGAAGAGGAGAAGGAGAAGAAGGCAAGCCGCCCCTTCACCCTAGAGAAAACGTGAGAGAAGAGGAAAACGAGGGTGAACACGGTTTCCCCCAAATTTTCGTTTTTTTTCAAGCCTCTAACGAATCCAAACCCAATAGCCAACATAAGTGGAAGATCCAATAACCCTTTAGTATAAGTTAATCTCCACTTTACCCTTATCAAAGGCTCTTACCCTTTTCTAACAAGAAGGCACTCCTAGCCTAGTGGCGTGTAGCACACATTCTATGCCTTAAGTCTTAGGTTCGAATCCTCTCCGCGACACATATTTTTACATAGCAGGAAAATACATAAATCAAGACATTTTCTCATTGAAAGAAATTCCCAAAAATGCTAAATAAATAACATTTTATTTTTCTTACCTGCTAATAAATTTCTGGATCTTACAGCAAGAATAGCATGGCCGAGCCTTAGGGCCTCTGAGCTAGCTTTCTTGGCACCTTCAAGGTGGCGGTCCACCCTTGAAGGACCTTGGAGCCAACCTTGAAGATCAACTCTAGAGGTCGGCTAGGATAGGTCTTGTCTATGGGGCTTCAATCCTACGTCAAGAGTTGAACCCCTTTTAGCATGGGTCAGTTCAATGTCTTGAATAGGCTTTGATCATATCATCCCATTCCTGCTTTCATAATCTACTAAAGCATGTCTGTAATATTTTATCATTATGTTATCACTATAGGATTGCATGACTGTAATGTTAGACGTAAGATAAAACTAAGTTGATGAGACCTTAGAAACCCTCAATCAAAATATCAAGTCTAGTAGCCTTCTATTGCATAGCCCTCATCAAACTATCGATCAGTGGTGTTGTGAACTATTTCCCACCCTCGTGGGACGCACTCACTTATCTTTAGACGGTGTGCGGTGACAATGGATTCCTCAGTCTGTTTTAACCAGACGCGCCTTCGCAAGGAAACTCGTTGGCCCTGGGCATAACGATTAGGTCTTGACTAGATTTTCATATGTGCTGGGCACATGATGAAACTCTAGAGTCATTGTTGAGAGTTTAGGGTTTCATGCTGTATCCAGCCCTCGTTGGTCATGAAATGCCTAGACTATCTCAATAAGGGGAGTTGCTTAGAGCAATCGGTCGACGTGCCCACCTTAAGAAGCATGCGTCACTTTGTGCATCTCATCCCACCCTCGTGGGACGCGAAGCCTCATGTGGAATAAAGATCCCATCTCACTAGAAAATCTTAAATTTTCCAATTGACTTTGTGGGATGTCAATTTGATTAAAATAGTGGGAGCCATGATCATTTAAAACAAGTCTAGTTTAAATGATTCGAAATAGTATTAATTTGATGTTTCTTGGTTGTTGTAGAACAATGGCTACGAACACTGGCGGATTGACACTGCGATCCTTTTTAGATAAGGATAAGTTGGTTGGATCCAACTTTATGGACTGGCATTGGAACTTGAGGATAGCACTCAAGCTCGAGAAGAAGCTCTATGTCCTTGAGCAGCCTCTTCCTACGACTCCTGCACCTAATGCCCGAGCGGCAGATAGGGATGCTTTTAGAAAGCATCAGGATGACTCTTTAGAGGTAGCATGTCTCATGCTAGCCACTATGGCACCAGAACTTCAGGTGCAATATAAGGAGCAGAAAGCTTTTCAGATGATTACTCATTTGAAATTGATGTTCGAGACTCAGGCTAGATGAGAGATATGACACTGCCAAGGTAGTTTTTCAGTGCAAGTTGTCTGAAAGTGCACCAGTGAGACCCCATGTTCTCAAGTTGATTGGGAATGTGGATCATATGAGGAGACTGGGACACACAATAGATAACGAGCTGGTTGTGGATCTTATTTTGCAGTCCCTGCCCCCTAGCTTCAGTCCGTTTATTATAAATTTCAACATGAACCAGATTGAATGCATGAGGGAGAAACTACTGAATATGCTCCAAACAGCCGAGAAGATAAAGAAGAAGAGAAAGGCACGTGCTAAGGGCAGTGCCAAAGGTCCTACCAAGGCACTGAAGAAAATGACAAAGAAGTCAAAGGACCAGAGGTGTATCCACTGTGGCGAGCAGGGCCACTGGAGAAGGGACTGCAAGCAACTTCAGAATGAGGAGAAGAAAGTCTTAGCCTTAACTTCTAGCTCAGGTATTTATGTTACTGAAGTCAACCTTTCTACTTCTATGTCATGGGTATTGGATATCGCATGTGGAGCTCATATTTCTATAAATATGTAGGGGCTTAAGAAGGGTAGATTGGTACGGGCTAGGGAGATTGACCTACGAGTAGGAAATGGAGCACAAGTTGCTGCTGTTGCTGTAAGAGTTTTGACACTCTCCCTACCTTCTGGACTTCAATTAGAGCTAGACAATTGCTATTATGTACCTTCATTAACCAAAAATATTATATCTATTCCTTGCTTAGGAAGGAAAGGTTTTATATTTGAAATAAAGGAGAACTACTATTCTTTTTCATTTGCAAATATATTTTATGCAAAGGGTACATTATGCAATGGTTTATATGTCTTGGACATGAATAGTTCTATTTGTAACGTAAATAGTAAAAGGACCAAACTGAGTGGTCAGTTGGTGCCTACCTATGGCATTGTCAATTAGCCCATATAAATAAGAATCGCATTTAGTAACTCCATGCAAATGGGTTGTTGGATTCAAGTTCCTTGGAGGAATTTGATACATGTGAGCCTTGTTTATTATGGAAGATGTCAAAAGCTCCCTTCACCAAAATTGGTGAGAGGGCACAAGATTTGTTGGATCACATTCATACTGATGTGTGTGGGCCATTCAATAAACAAGCCAGAGGAGAACATAGCCACTTCATTATCTTCACTGATGACTTCAGTAGGTATGGTTATGTCTACTTGATGAGACATAAATCTGAATCCTTTGAGAAGTTCAAGGAGTTCAAAAATGAAGTAGAGAACTAACTTGTTAGATCCATTAAAGCTCTTCGATCAGATTGTGGTGGAGAGTACCTGAGCGGTGAGTTATTTGACTATCTTAGGGAGTGCGGGATCCTATCCCAACTCATTCCTCTTGGAACACCTCAATGGAATGGTGTCTCTAAGAGGAGAAATCGAACCATGTTAGACATGGTTCGGTCTATGATGAGTCAAGCAACTCTACCACCCTCATTCTAGGGTCTCGCACTTGAGACAGCTTCTCTTATACTGAATAACGTTCTATCTCAGAGTATCTCAAAGATTCCATACGAGGTATGGAGTGGGAGACGCCCTAATCTCTCTTTTATCAAGATCTGGGGATGTGAGGCTTACATCAAACGTCAAGATTCTAGCAAACTATAGCCTAAATCTGATAAGTGTGTCCTTGTGGGGTATCCTAAGGAAACTAAAGGATACTACTTCTATGTTCCCACCGAGAACAAGGTTTTTTTTGCTTGGGGTGCTTTCTTTCTAGAGAAAGAATTTCTCATGAAAGAAGTCAGTGGGAGCAAGTTTGACTTGGACGAGGTCCAAGAGCAACCACAAGATAAAGAGATTGAACCTGAGTCACCTACACCCATTTCTAGGCAACTTGATGCTCAGACACAGGTCCCACGTAGGTCTGGGAGGATTTGTCGTGCACCTGAGAGGTATGGGTTGCTGCCGATGATGGGATCTTCATCATTGAGGATGAGCCCATAACCTATGATGAGGCAGTCAATGGATCGGACTCTAAGAGATGGCTTGAGGCCATGCGAACCGAGATTGATTCCATGTCAGCTAACCGAGTCTAGGATTTGCTTAAGCTGCCTGATGGGGTAAAACCTATAGGGTGTAAATGGGTCTTCAAAAGAAAGACTGACATGGATAGCAACATAGTTACCTATAAAGGTAGACTAGTGTCTAAAGGATTCAGACAAGTCCACGGGGTGGACTATGATGAAACTTTTTTACCAGTTGCCATGATCAAATCCATCAGGATTCTTCTTACTATAGCTGCATATCATGATTATGAGATATGGTAGATGGATGTTAAGATAGCGTTCCTTAATGGAAAGCTGACAGAGGATGTGTATATGACACAACCTGATGGATTCATCCATCCTGCAGATACGAGTAAAGTCTACAAGCTGAAGAAATCCATTTATGGATTAAAGCAAGCATCTTAAAGTTGGAATCTGCGATTTGATGAAGCTGTGAGAGATTATGGCTTTATCAAAAGTGAAGATGATGCCTGTGTATACAAAAAATTTAGTGGGAGCCTGGTGACTTTTCTGGTCTTGTATGTCGATGACATACTGCTCATCGGAAACAACATCCTTGGTCTTCAGTCTGTGAAGACATGGTTGGGGAAGTATTTCGAAAAGAAATACTTAGGCGAGGCTGCCTATATATTAGGAGTAAAGATCTACCGAGATAGAACTAATAGGCTCCTCGCCCTTAGTCAAAGTACCTATATTGATAAGGTCCTGCAAAGGTTCTACATGGAGCAATCCAAGTGTGGATACCTTCCAATAAGACATGACCTTACTCTCCCAATGAGCCAGTGTCCTACCACACCGACTGAGAGGGATGAAATGAGTCGAGTTCCCTATGCATCGGCAGTGGGATCGATCATGTATGCAATGTTGTGTACAAGAATAGATGTGGCTTATGCTATGAGCATAACCAGCCGATACCAATCCAATCCAAGTTTGCAGCACTGGGTGGCTGTAAAGAACATCCTGAAGTATCTAAGAAGAACTAAGGATCCGTTCTTAGTCTATGGGGGATAGGAAGAGCTTAGTGTTCAGGGCTACACTGATGCATCATTCTAGTCTGACCCTGATGACTTCAGATCACAGGCCGGCTATATGTTCAAATTAAATGGAGGTGTTGTATGCTGGAAAAGCTTCAAGCAGTCCACCATAGCTGATTCTACAACAGAGGCCGAGTATGTTGCTGCTTTTGAGTCAGCCAAAGAAGCTGTTTGGATAAGGTAGTTCATATCTGATCTTCAAGTGGTTCCAACTACTGTGGATCCCATTGAGCTCTATTGTGACAACAATGGAGCCATTGCACAGGCAAAGGAACCATGGTCTCATCAAAGGTCCAAACACATACTCAGGATATTTCACCTGATCAGAGAATTTATTGATAGAGGTGATGTCAAGATTAGCAGAGTTGATACATAGAACAATCTAGCAGATCCACTGACCAAGGCTTTGGCGCAGTAGAAGCATGATGGTCATGCCAGAGACATGGGGTTGAGAATCCTCAACCTCTAGGTCTAAGTGCAAGTAGGAGATTGTTGGTGACATACCCTGAGACCTACTTTTGTACTACTTAAACACTGATATTTATATCATTTTGGCATTGTCATTGTCATTGTTTGTCTACATCTGTGATTGTGTACTTACATGATAATGTCCCTGGAGACAAATTGGATATGTACTCAAATGATTGTCCCAATGAATGTACCTGAGTGGATATGGTACAGCTCTGGTACTTGTGAGACTGGTATATGAGCTGGTTATGCACGAGGTGCTAATACAGACAGGTGGGTATATCAGTGGTAGATATACTGGACAGACCAGCTATGAGGCAATGACTTGGTGTCTTGAGTCATTCTCACAAGTGATAGGAGATGCATTGTTCCTTAGACTTGAGGTCATTGACTCTTCTATATGGTTAGGGACATGCTTTGATGCAACCCAACACCTCACCGTAGTTGGGAGGTTATAAAGGCTAACATTGAGTATGTCACAACCCATATATGAAGGTCAATGTATAGATAAAAGATTTGCTCCTTCCTAAGGGAATCTTGATATCCATGGAGCTCCTATTTTGTTCTATGACTGAAAGTGTATGGCCATACCTAGATGAAGACCTGATTTAGTCATGACCATGTGATTGGGTGAAAACAAGTGATGACACACTTGTCCAATTGAATATTAGTTCGGCAAAGGGACTATAATGTATTTGTAACTAGTTGCGATAATGGGGATGTCGATGTCGATATCCATTCCGATGACTTGGGTAGCAGGGATGCACTGCTAGGTGCCACTCACTGCTTGTGGTGACCTTAGGTCAGCACTGCAAATGTCAAAATAACCTACAGGGTCACACACCAAGATACTCAAGTTCTCGTATCGATTGGGAAGCCTTTAGATCAAGTTATTGATAACTCAGATCTATTTGGGAGATTTCATCAGCGCCAATGGGCCTGACGAGATCAAAGAATGTTATTGGAGCCAAAAAATTTGGCAGGTTGACCCGAATTTGACCATGGTTGGTCACATTTGGATTAGGGTTTCATTGGATTGGATCCACTTGCTTAATCAACTCATATAATGAAGTTTGGGCTAGCTCATTACTCAATGAGGCCCAACAACAAGTTGTCATGAAGAGGTGATGGGCTAAAAGGGTATAATGGGGAGAAATCATCCCAATTGGCGCCTAAGGGGTATAATGGGGTGAAGGAGGCGTCTTTTGCTTCATTAGGAAGCATTATGCGTCTAGCCCTTGAACCTTTGATGGTATGCTTGCCTCTAAGGCAAGTCTTGGGGCTGATATGACTTGAGAGCATCTAAGGAAATTCTTGGGCACATATGGCTAAGGGGGAGAGGTTTATGGTAAAGTCTTGGAGAATTTCCTTACCTCAAACCATATTCGTCAACCCCTTCTTCCTTGCCACACACTTGTCATGATTTGCGCCCATCCCAAACTGCCTCTTGCTCTTATAAAAGAGACCCCTTGTCGCCCCTCTTAACGGAATAATTCTCTTGAAGGCGTGAGCAAGTAAGTGGGCGAGAGCGATAAGGGTGGCGCATCCTTCTTCCATCAAGCCGCAAGCCTTCATCCTCCTTCCCTCTTAGTGCAAGGACTTCAAGGCATTGGCGGCATCTCCTTCTTCTACCTTTCCTCTTGGTGCATTGATTGTTTGAAGAGGCGCAAGTGAAGTAGAAGGCAACCTAAGGCTTGGATCTTCTTCCCGAGGCTAGCACCGGGCGACGAAGAAGAGAGCTCGAGGCATCCGTGTATGTGAGACTGCAGAGGGCGAACACTTGGGCGCCTACCTCGACATCAGGATTCTCTTGCTGTAGGTATTTTCTATCACATCGTGTCGACCCCCTCGCTTGACAATCTTCACTAGCTTTTTGGGACCGGCCTGTTTCAGGGATATTCTTCCGTTGTGCAATGTAATATGTAATGTCTATCCATGAAAAGTTTGTAAAATATCCCAGGGTTTCCCAACAATCTCATGGCCTCAAGTCATCTTTTGGAGTCCAGTCCAAAGACCGCCTCATTATAGGTCATGGGTTCATCCTCAATGATGAAGATCACGTCGTGTTGGGTCGGCAACGACCCATACCTCTCAGGTGCACAACGAATCCTCCTTGACCTACGTGGGACCTGTGTCTGAGCCTCTAGCTGCATAGCAACCGGTGTAGGTGGCTCAGGTTCCATCTCAATGCCTTGTGGTTGCACTTGGACCTCGTCCAAGCCAAACTTTCTCCCACTAACTTCTTTCATGAGAAATTCTTTCTCTAGTAAGACAGCTCCCCGAGCAACAAAAACTTTATTATCGGTAGGGACATAGAAGTAGTATCCTTTAGTTTCTTAGGATACCCCACAAACAAACATTTGTTAGATCTAGGTTCTAGTTTGCTAGAATCCTGACGTTTGACATAAGCCTCACATCCCTAGATCCAAATAAAAGAGAGGTAAGGGCGTCTCCCACTCCATACCTTGTATGGAATCTTGAAGACACTCTTAAATGGAACGTTATTCAGTAAGAGAGAAGCTGTCTCAAGTGTGTAACCCCAGAATGAGAGTGGTAGAGTTGCATGACTCATCATAGATCGAACCATGTCCAACAAGGTTTGATTTTTCCTTTCAGACACACCATTCCATTACGGTGTCCGAGGAGGAGTGAGCTGGGATAGGATCCCACACTCTCTCAGATAGTCAAAGAACTCACCGCTCAGGTACTCTCCACCACGATCTAATCGAAGAGTTTTAATGGATCTACCAAGCTGGTTCTCTACTTCATGTCTGAACTCCTTGAATTTCTCAAAAGATTCAGATTTATGTCTTATTAAGTAGCCATAAATATATCTACTGAAATCATCAGTAAATGTGATGAAGTAGTTATGCCCTCCTCTGGCTTGTTTATTGAACGACCCACACACATCACTATGTTTGAAATCCAATAAACCTCCTGCCCTCTCACCAGTCTTGGTGAAAGGTGCCTTTATGATTTTCCCTAACAAATAAAGTTCACATGTATCAAATTCCTCAAAGGAGCTTGAATCTAACAATCCATTTGCATGGAGTTGTTGAATGCGATTCTTATTTATATGGGCTAATCGATAATGCCATAGGAAAGCACCAACTGAACCACTCAGTTTGATCCTTTTTCTACTTATGTTACTAATAGAACTATTCATGTCCAGGACATATGAACCATTGCACAATGCACCCTTTCCATAAAACATTTTTGCAAATGAAAACGAACAATAGTTCTCCTTTATTTCAAATCTAAATCCATTCCTTGCGAAGCAAGGAATGGATATAATATTTTTGGTACACGAAGGTACATTATAGCAATTATCTAGCTCTAATTGAAGTCCAGAAGGCAATGAGAGAGTCAAAATTCCTTTAGCAACAACAGCAATTTGTGCCCCATTTCCAACCCGGAGGTCAATCTCTCCAACCCGCACCGATCTACTTTTCTTGAGCCCCTGTATATTTGTATAAATATGAGCTCCGCATGTGGTATCCAATACCCATGACACAGAAGTAGAAAGGTTGACTTCAGTAACATAAATACCTGAGCTAGAAGCTAAGGCCTTGCCTTTCTTCTCCTCAATCTGAAGTTGCTTACAGTCCCTCCTCTAGTGGCCTTGCTCGCCACAGTGGAAGCATCTCTGATCCTTTGACTTCTTTGTCTTTTTCTTCAGTGCTTTGGTATGACCTTTGGCACTGCGCTTAGCACGTGTCTTACTGATGACACCGAAATTTATAGTAAATTAAGTGCCCTTTCATTGGTATTTCTGTGTCATATTCATAGACTTTGCTTATTTTTATGTCTTTTTTATCAATCTTTGCGGAATCCATACTCTTTTCTATTTTTGATGATTTTCATGCAAAAAGGCATGTTTTTCAGTCGATTTCAAGCAAACCAGATGCATAATTGAATTCACAACATCAAGAGGAGATCACACGTCAAATTTCAGAAAAATCAGAGATTCAGAGCAAATTATGGCACCCCCATAATGGATTTTACGGTACCGTAATTACACCACAGAATTATGGTACAACCGTAATCCCTGAGAGGTGCCGTAATTTGGGAAGATTTCGACCAGAGAATTTCATGAGATTACGGCACCGCCGTAACAATCTTTACAATGCCATAATGCTAGATGATTTTCCACCCGAGAGATTTCAGAGATTACGACACTGCCGTAATGATCTTTACGGGCCGTATTTTGGTCCAGAAACATACAGAAGCAAATATGGCATGGCCGTAAACATTTTTACGGGCCGTAATCTTGACAAATACTTCACAGAGCCAAAATTACGGCACTGCCGTAATATTCATTACGGTACCGTAATTTTAATAAAAAAACATGATTTTTACGGGTCCGAATATTGCGCAGACCATATCTTTTGATCCAGACCTCCAAATTGAGATCTGAAAGATGCTACGCACTCGTCCTTAAGAGGCAAAGACAAGGAATTTTTATATAATATTGAGAGAGCAATCGACAGAAATACCCTTAGGGGTTGGCTTTGTGCCGAGAGGCATGGAGGCCACCTCTGGCCGTGATTATTATGTAGAAGCTTTGCCTGGAGGAGGAGACAATACCCCAGATGTTTCTGTTAGGGAATGCCGGGTGTAATTTAAAATTTTGTAGTCCCAGGACGCAGCGGAAGAAGCATTACACCCGAAACACATTCCGGTCCCAAGGATCCATGCGAGAGAGAAGACACAAGGATGTGTTAGAGATGTACCTCTTTTGCTTGTCTAGATGTCGAAGCCATGTTGAAGGCGCCCATGTGTTCGCCCTCTACAAGTATCCATGCATCGACTCCTTGATCGTTGCTCCCTTCCACCCTCGGTGCTAGCCTCGGGAAGTGAATCAAGCCTTCACTCCACTTGCGCCACCTTCAAGAGAAGTTGCGCCAAGGAGGGAATAGGGAAGATGCCGCCAAGAACATCCCTCTTCTTCTTTGCTTGCGCCAACTTCAAGCAAGATGCGCTAATGGCTATGAGAGGGAGAGGGCTTGCGACAATAGAAAGAGAAGCCACCAAGCCCAATTTCTCTTTGCGCCAAGAAGAGGAGAAGAAGAAAGGATATCTTTCGGCCACTTGGAAGAAGGTTGCGCCAAGCCTTTGTTGTTATCACCCTTTGCCCTTGCTCACGCCTCTCTATGTATGTTCACGCCTCCTAGAAGTCGAACATTGGAAGGGGCGGTAAGGGGTCCTATAAATAGGACAAGAGGCGGCAAGGACAATGGCTAGGATCATGCCAAGTGGGCGGCTAGGATAAAGGGATCTTGAGGTAAGGAAAGTCTCCAAGACTTTACCATAAACCTCATTCAACCTATCCTAATTTGCCCAATGGCCATATCAGCCTAAGACATGCCTTAGAGGCATTCTTTCCATCCAAGGAGAAGGGCTAGGCGCAACATGAAGAATTCGGCTAGGGCAAGAGTTTGGGTACATGTAGGGTTCATAAGGAAAGTCTCCAAGACTTTACCATAAACATCTTCCTACTTCTCATATGCGCCCAAGTTCTTTCCAAAAGAGTCCTCAAGCCATATCAGCCCCAAGACTTGCCTTAGAAGCAAGTATTCCATCCAAGGAAGAAGGGCTAGGCGCCCTTTACTTCCATAATGAAGTAAAGGCGCCTCCCTCACCCCATTATGCCCTTAGGCGCCAATGGGGTGAGATTTCTCCCCATTATACCCTTTTAAGCCAATTCCTCTTCATCACAACTAATTATTGGGCCTCATTGGATAATGAGCTAGCCCAAACTTCATGGCATGGGTTGATTAAGCCATTGGATCCAATCCAATGCAACCCTAATCCAAATGTGACCAATCTAGGTCAATATCGGGTCAACCTGCCAAAAATGAAGTTTGGCTCCAATAACTTTCTTCCAACTCATCAGGCCCATTGGCGCTGATGAAGTCTTCCAAATGGATCCAAGTTATCCAATAACTTTATCCTAAGGCTTCTAAATAAAGCAGCGTCAAGAGTCTATTGCGTGTGACCCCGTAGGATCCATATGACGATGGCAATGATGTAAACATCATAAGCAGTGAGGGGTATCTAGCAACACATCACTACTACCCATGTCATAGGACTTAAGTCATTATGGCAACAACTCCTAACAAGCAACGAGGATTCCTATTGCATTACAGATCCCTTTGCCTAAGCTGATATCCTGCCATTGGATTAGTCTCAAGTTTATTATCCAATGCATTGGTCATGACTCAACAAGTGTGGCCACACTTTCCTGTCATGCACCAATAAGGTGGGGCGCCCCGAGGTGGATATCATACTTCCAATAAGGAAGGGGCAAATCCTACTATTGCTCATCCATGTCTCTACATGACTTATGAAATGCCCAATGACAGTCGTTTTGATCTCCCAATTACGGAGAGACGTAAGACTGTATTAAAGCATACCCATCATCAAGTCTAGACATGAATACCTTAAGTCTAAGGATCAATGCAAACCTCTTGCATGTGAGAATGACTTGTTGACTAGACAAGTCAATCCTCACGGTGGATCACTCCAGTGCATCCAATGCACCTGTATGTCTGCGTTACTGTGCCCCGCACCTAACCAGCCTATACACCAGTCTCACATGTACCAAAGCTGTCCCATATCTGCTAAGGTACCTTGTCTGGGGATAGCATATGAGAATGGATCCAATCCAAACTCCTGGGACATTATTTATGCAACTTAATACATCAACGCAGGTAGAGAAGTCTGCATAATAACCACCATGCCTATAAAAAGAGTAATAGTTCTATCAAAGTACATTCAACCAATGCCAGACCATGTCCATACACTGGTCTTTAGGGCATATACACCAACAATCTCCCACTTGCACTAAGACCAAGGACAATTGGTGTTTACTCAGTTCCAATGTCTCTAGTATGACCCTTTTAGCTTCCGCTGCGCCAGAGGCTAGGTCAGTGGGTTTTTCCAGATTGCTGTCTGTGTTTATTTTAACAAATTTGATCATCATCCTTATCCATGATCTCTAAGATCAGATGATATGTTACAGTACATACTTGAGCATTGAGTTCATTCTCCTATGCTATGGTCCCAGTAAGAGCTATACTGGACCATCAAGCACTATGAACTAGATCAAGTTCAAATGAATGAAGCTGCCTCCTTGGCTGCCACAAGGGGCTGCAATGTACTCAGCCTTATTTGTAGAATCTTGCCACTTTGGTTTGCATAATTCTCTTTCAGCATGCAACACCATAACAAGGCAAAGCGCAACTCCTGGCTGTGATCAATAGTCACTAGACTGGAACGAAGTGTCAGTGTACCCCTGTACACAAAATTCTTTCCTGTCTATCATAGACTAGACTTCAATCCTTTTATACTTCCCAAGTATACATATAAGGATTGCCTTCATAGCTATCTAGTGTTAAACACTAAGATCTGATTGAAACTTGCTGGCTATGCTCCAAGCATTTGCCACAAATGGTCTTGAGTATGATATTCAAATCCTGATCCATCCCACACACCATGTATCAGGATTTTAGATCCATGTTATTACTCTCCATCTGTGTCAAAGGACACAAGATCTTTGAGAGAATCAGGCCATATCTTTCTGGAAGGTATTAATATTTGGAATCATCCAAAATAAACCTCTCTAGAAACTCTTGGATGAACATAGATTGACTAAAGGGCAATGACTTTCTTGGATCTCTATCTATAGATTCTCATGCCTACGATGCAGGCATCATTCCCTAGATTATTCTTCTTGAAATACATATCTTTCTCTTCTTCACTATGTGAAGAGCTGAGATGTCATTCCATGTGAGGAGAATATCATCAATCGTCTAGAACAAGAAATACAATTAAGGTGCTCCCACTGATCTTCTTGTAAACACAGGCTATTTCAACCATGCTTGCATCATGCATGTCATTATGGCCTTGATATGAAAACCTTCTGGCTATTTCCTTACAGATATCTTTTCAGACGTCCACGTAAGAAAGGCAGTTTTCATAAGAACATGCCATAACTGATTATGCAATTATGCAGATTCCTAATGGACTTAAAACTCAGCTATTGGTGAAAAATTCCATCATTATCTACCTAGTGGATTTGCCTGAAATTTCTGTTCATTAGCTTGCCTTTTTAAGGTAACAATGTTACCTTCCATGTCTATCTTCCCAGAAGATTTATTTTACAACCTGTGGGAGTTACCCCTTTTAGCAGCTCATCCAAGTCCCAGACTTGATTAGCAGACATGGAGTCCATTTTGGTTCTCATGGCCCTTAGCCATTTCTTGGAATCTGGTCCACCGACCGCTTCCATTTCCTCATAAGTCTTAGGTTCATGCTTGATGAAAAATTCGTCATGCCCAGCATATCGAATCGATCCAGGCTTATGTTATTCCTGTGTTAATTGAACCTCAGGTTGACTTTCAACCTGTATGTGAGATTTTGCTATCCATCTGTGTCTAATTATATTGTGGTTGATTCTGGATCTCATCCAAATCAAATCTACTCCCACTAGCTTCTTTCAAAAGAAATACTTTCTCAAGAGAGACAACATTTTGAGCAACAAATGCTTTGTTCTCCATGGGATAGAATTAGCACTCTATAGTGCACCACAAATACATACTTTTGAATCACTGCATATTACATTCCCAATTCCATTAAAGAAATGGGATATTTGCAGTTCGCAACTCAAAAGCTAACTTAGACATTTTCTTATGGAGTAGCAGTACATCTGTTTGCATGGCATCATAGTAGTATATTTGCATGATTATTCAAAGTTGGAACCACATCCAATGTGTTCCTTTTTCTTTCTTTGAAATTCACCACACAGTGGTGTACTAAGTAAGCTGTGAGATAACTCCACACTTCTTAGGACAGTCATCAAATTCTCCACTAATCATCTTGATCCAATCAAGGTGCTTTGATAGATCCTTCAATTTGACTCAATACTTCATTTATGAACTTCTTGGATTTTTCCAAAGTTCTTGGGTTGCGTGAGGCATACCCTGTTGGGGTATGCCCTTAAGGCTAATGTTTGAGGCCTTGGGATTCTATTAGTATCATGTATATAAACTCATATGTTTATAAAGGCAATGGTTGTTATTCAGTATGTTACATTGTCTGCTGCAATAAGTGTGCTTCTGAATAATGTCTCAATGCTGTTCAGCTAGGCTGACATGCTGTAATGTCCTTAGTCGAGATATCTTGGTGAACATGAGACAGCCTTGATATGATTGAGACTAATATGTGTTCTAATCTTATAGGATGCTTCGAGCATGGAATAAGATGTAGACTCATGGGTACATTGGATGTACTGGACAGACCCTACTAGGATATTCAATTGCTTGTCACAATGTGAATAATCCTTGTTTGCATCAAGTGGCACATGTCCTCTGACTTGAGATCACTTGTGTTTCTAAATGATGATTGTCATTGTTTTGAGGTAGTTCAATATCATTTGAAATATAATGATTATAGACTATCTTGGATAAAGATCATGAGTCAGGTTAGGACACTAGTGATAGATATAGGATTGCCGTCTCCTTGTATAAGGAGTGTGATGTTCTAAAGGGGCCCCCCCGAATGAGATGATTGAGAAAGTGTATGGCCATACCCAGGTGACAATGTTCATCTGGTCTAATCATGCTCATCATTTTAGAGATACAGGCTTGACATGCTTGTCCAATAAGAACATCTAGTGGCAAAGGAAACATTTGTGCCTAGTGAAGTGGATTCACACTTGTGCTGTGGTTTGGGAGTAGTCTTGGAAGACTCTTTCCTTTATATCGGGAGACAGTGATGTGTTGCTAGATACCCCTCACTGATCGTGATAACGTAAGTTATCGTTACCGACATTAAAGGAAACCCTCAGGGTCGCACAATTTGATGATATGGCTTCTTTAAGTCAGATCGTGTGGACTGAATTGTTTGGGTTCAGTTTAAAGGGATTTATACTCTGATTGTAAGTCAGATCTGGTCTGATCATGTTTGATTGATTAGGGCTTGAGATCGGTAAGCTTCGATCGAGAGAGTTGATGCTAGATCAGTGAGATCAGGAGCATCAGGAGATGAACGGTTAGATCTGGAGCCTTAGGGTTTAATATGATCTAGACCAAGTGGCTTGGCTTAATTGGGGTTTTGAACCAAATCTAATTGAACCAGTTCACTATGTGAATGCTTGGTTCAATTAGAGGAAGTTTCGAGCATTCACTTGGAGTGAACGCATGAGCCATTAAGACTTACCAATTTTGGAAGGCGGTTTTCTATGTTGAAAACCAAAAACGCCTCCATGTTGTAAGTGTCGCTCAATTGAACTTGACGTCTCTTGGATTCTCGTTGGAGAAGGTGTTGACGACAAGGGAAGCGCTCTCGGCCAAGAAATCGTCTCCTCATCCCTACCACTCGAGAAGGATACTTGTAGATCCTTGCTAGCACAAGGAGCTTCAAGGAGAAGTCATCTTCACCTTGTGTGCGTCTTCTTTGGAGGAGAGCTTATTTGCCCTCTTTGCTTCCAAGCCGCCTCCTTACTCATGGCCATGGTAACGCATCTTTCACTTGATGTTTTAAGTTGATCATATGACATATAGATCGATTCATGAAACCCTTGCTTCCGCTGCCGAAATGAACAATATGCGCCACTTAGGGTTTCGCTCCCCCTTGAAGGGGACCCCTTACAATTGGTATCAGAGCTGCGGTTCTATATTTGTTCATATGATTGCTTGATGTATTTGTGTGATCCATGCTTGCGTTTATGCATAGATCTAAAGTTAACATGCGAAAATACATGCTTGTATGTTTTTACTCATGTTGGTTGCGCATGTTTTATGTTGGCGCATGTTGTTGTTGTTTTGTCAAAAACTCCACTTGCGCGCCCCATATTAGATCTAAGCGCCCACTATAAACCGTTAGATGGGTTGATAGGGTTGAAGTCATCTTCTAGGAAGGATCCAAATAGTCTGATCAGACCATCTGACAGCCTAGATGGGTTGACCAGATAGCACCTGTGCGCAAGCACGAGGTGGCTATAGGTCGACTGCATCAAGGGCGTGTAGTGAGGTCTGGTTGAGACGACTAGTGAACACACATGAGTTAGGCCCGGGGTCACACCCGCTTGCCGAAACTCATGAGGGTTGTTCAGCCCTTTGCGCATGCATGGTTGACCATTAGGTCAACTCAAGTCAGTTAGGACTTGGTGCATGCAAGGGCAGTGGATCTGACTAGATGGATAAGTGGATCCCTATCAATGGACCATTGTAAGGTTGTAGGGCACATAAGAATATTAAAATTGATGCCAATGGGTTTTCAAAATTTTATTTTCTTGTAAATGGATCACATGTTGAGTGGAAGCCATGTGCTTGTTTATTTCATCTTATGTGGGTTGCCCTTTTAATGTCTGCTGTGCTGGGGCCTGCGAGCCTGGATTAAAATTGTAAATTAATTTATATTGTGATCTGCGCATCACTTTTATTTAATTTATAATGTGTAATTGACTTGCGAGTCAATCATGTCTAGATAGATTAAATTGCAAGTTTAATCAGACATGAGCACAGAGCACAGTTGGCAGAGGCGCATGCAGCAGAGGCTTGACCAGGTGGGAGGTCTAGGGTTTGACCCTATGACAGGCGCATCTACCTGGTGGGTGCACCTGAGCTGCAGAAGGCGCTTAGGCCCTGGTCTGGGCCAGATGAGAGGCAAAAGACCCAAGAAGAACTAAAGTGAAGACTTAAGTTAACTTAAGGTCTTACTTAGGGTTAATGGGCTTTTACCACATAAGATCAGCATGCTTTCTACTTATCGTTTATAATTAGAATTGCATGATTTATTTATCTTCTGCTATCACCATAGGGTTTCCATGATAGTTAAGAAGATAAAAGACCGTTAAAATCCAACGCTAAAATATCAAGCTCGATAGCCTTCTGACGCGAAACCTCACTGTTCTGACTATCGTTGGAGCCGTGTTGTACCCACTCAGTGGGCACGTCCATCTATCTTCAGACGGTGTGTGATTTCACCTGCGTGTTACAGAGAAGGGATTTATCGCTTCTCGTTGCTCAGCATAGCACGTGGTGGTCCAGGGAGTAGGTCGGGTCAGCTTGACCATATAGGCTACATATGTGGTGCATATGGTAGCTATATGGAGGCAGCCATCTGTGGGATCAGAGACTGTGTTGTACCAACTCAGTTGGCACAGTCTGCTGGATTGCCCAGATGAAGGGGAATCGCACGGGTTGGCCATTGGCAGGGACTGCCTACCAGAAATTAGTGCTTGTACTCTCTGTGCATCTTATCTCGCCTGAGCGGGACGCGGAGACCAAATATGAAATCTGGATCCCATCTCACTAAAAGAGTGTTACTCTTTCGGGCTGTTTTGCTGGATTTTTCAGCCAGATAAAATAGTGAGAAAAGAATCATTCTTAAGTCCTGGATTGATTCTGGACATTGATACTGACCTTGCTGTTCTTGCATTGTTGTAGATTCCTGCAGCAACGAACACCATGAGCTTCAATGTGCGATCCCTACTGGAAAGGGAGAAGTTTGCTGGGCGAAACTTCTCAGACTGTACGGACACCTTAAGATTGTTCTTAAGGCTGAGAGGAAACTGTATGTCCTCGAGACGGCTGTACCGCCTCAACCCGCTGCGAACGCCGCAAGGGCGGTTCGCGATGCCTATGAAAAGCATGTCAATGATAGCATTGATGTCGCTTGCCTGATGCTAGCGTCTATGACGCCACAGCTGCAGCGTCAGAATGAGGATATGTCTGCTATAGAAATTATAGCAAACCTCAAGATGCTGTATGCTGCACAGGCGAGGACTGAACGCTATAATCTGACCAAGCTTTTCTTTCAGAGCAAACTGGCTGAAGGGAGTCCAGTGGGAGCTCATGTGCTCAAGATGATTGGGCACAAGGAGGCTCTAGAGAAACTGGGGCATACCATCAACCAGGAGCTTGCTGTAGACATTATTCTGCAGTCTCTCCCGGCCTCCTTCGATGCGTTCATTATTAATTTTAATATGAACAAGATCGATTGTACTCCGGCAGAGTTGCTGAATATGCTCTTGACTACGGAGGAGACTCTGAAGGGAAAGCCTTCAACCTCTGTCTTGATGTTCCCTTCCAGGAACAAGAAGAAGGGGAAGAAGGGCAAAGCCCCTGTCAAGAACTACAGCAAGGCTCTGAAACAAAAGGTGAAGCGGTCGAAGGACAACAGATGTTTCCATTGTGGCCAGCTGGGTCACTGGAAAAAGGACTGTAAAGCGCTCCAAGGAGACAAGAAGGGAAGCATCGCTTCTAGCTCAGGTATATTTGTGACTGAGGTCATGATATCTTCTTCTTCTATTTCATGGGTGTTGGACACTGCATGTGGAGTTCACATTTGTTCAAATGTACAGGAACTCAAGAGAAGAAGACAGGTGGGACAGCATGAGGTGGACCTACGAGTTGGAAACGGGGCACGGGTTGCTGCTGTTGCTGTAGGGGTTTATTACATCTCATTACCATCTGGACTTGTACTAGAACTAGACAATTGTTATTTTGTTCCAAGTATTACGAAAAATATTATCTCTATTCCTGCTCTTGTCAGGAAAGGATTTTCCTTTGAATGCAATATTTCAAAGTGTGTAATTTCTTATGATAATATTGTTTATGCTTCTGGATCAATTAACAATGGGTTATTCATGTTGGACATGGAATGTTCTGTACAAAATATTGATAATAAGAAAGCCAAGTATGCTGATGACAGCACCTTGTTATGGCATAGTCGTTTAGGCCATATTAACAAGAAACGCATTAAGCGGTTGCATGACCATGGACTGCTGGGATCATTCTCCTATGAGGAGATTGATACATGCAAAGCTTGTTTAATGGGTAAAATGACGAAGGCTCCTTTTTCTCACAAAGGTCAAAGGGCTTCAGGTTTACTTGACCTTATACACAGTGATGTGTGTGGGCCATTTAGTAAACATGCCAGAGGTGGCTATTCGTACTTCATTACCTTTACTGATGATTTCAGTAGATATGGGTATGTCTATCTAATGAGACATAAGAGTGAATCTTTTGACAAGTTCAAAGAGTTCAAGAATGAAGTACAGAATCAGCTAGGCTGAAATATCAAGGCACTTCGCTCAGATCGAGGTGGAGAATACCTAAGTCGAGAGTTTACTGACTATCTGAAGGAGTGTGGGATTATCTCACAGCTCACTCCGCCAGGAACACCGCAATGGAATGGTGTGTCCGAGAGGAGGAACAGAACCTTACTGGATATGGTTCGTTCAATGATGAGTCAAGCTACTCTACCTTACTCCTTTTGGGGATTTGCACTGGAAACAGCTGCAAAGGTACTAAACCGAGTGCCATCCAAGGCAGTTTCGAAGACTCCATATGAGCTATGGTATGGGAAACAGCCGAGCTTGACATTTATCAAGATCTGGGGTTGCGAGGCTTATGTCAAAAAGCTCGCCTCTGGGAAACTGGAGAGCAGATCTGAGAAATGTATCTTTGTCGGTTACCCTAAGGAAACTAAGGGTTATTATTTCTACGATCCCAAAGAGAACAAGGTATTTGTTGCTCGGACGGCTATTTTTCTTGAGAAGGAGTTTCTTCTGCAAGAAGCCAGTGGGAGAGAAATAAAGCTGGATGAGAATCCAAAGGAAGGACAAAGTAGTCAAGCACAGTTGGATGAGCCTGAGCCAGTTGAGCAGGTTATTGCACAACCTGAGGCTCAGATATCACAGGAACCGCGTAGATCGGGAAGGATCCGTCGACAGCCTGAGCGCAATGACGGAGTCTACATCATTGATAATGATGAACCCCTCACTTATGCGGATGCGGTCAGTGGACCGGAGTCAGCTAGGTGGCTTGAAGCTATGCGAGCCGAGATGGACTCCATGTCAGATAACCAGGTCTGGGATTTGGTTGATCCGCCTCCGGGAGTAATCCCTATAGGCTGTAAATGGATCTTCAAGAAGAAGATTGACATGGATGGTAACGTGGTTACCTATAAAGGCAGGCTAGTTGCGAAAGGTTTCAAACAAATCTACGGGATAGATTATGATGAAACTTTCTCTCCTGTAGCCATGTTCAAGTCTTTTCGGATTCTTTTTGCAATAGCAGCATATTACGATTATGAGATCTGGCTGATGGATGTGAAGACCGCTTTCCTTAATGGAAAACTGGATGAGGATGTGTATATGACACAACCTGAAGGTTTCACTAATCCATCAGATCGTCATAAAATATGCAAGTTAAAGAAGTCCATTTATGGACTTAAACAAGCATCTAGAAGCTGGAATATTCGTTTTGATGAATCAATCTGTGAATTTGGTTTCATCAAGAATGAAGATGACCCGTGTGTATATAAGAGGTTTAGTGGGAGCGTGATTACTTTCCTAGTCCTCTACGTCGATGATATCTTAATCATTGGAAACGATATTCCTGAACTGCATGCTGTTAAAGCATGGTTAAGAAAATGTTTCCAGATGAAAGATTTAGGAGAAGCAGCCTATGTATTAAGTGTGAAGATCTACAGGGATAGATCTAAGAGGCTTCTCGGGCTGTGCTAGAGTACTTACATCGATAAAGTCATGGAGAGATTTCATTTAGAGAATTCTAAAAGAGGATATCTTCCAGTCAGACATGGTCTGAAGCTTTCAAAGAGTCAGTGTCCACAAACACAGACTGAGAAAGATGAAATGGACAATACGCCTTATGCTTCGGCTATTGGGTCCATTATGTATGCGATGTTATGTACTCGCCCAGACGTCGCTTACGGGTTAAGCGTGACCAGTCGATTCCAAAGTAATCCAGGTCAGGCACACTGGATTGCGGTCAAGAACATTTTAAAATATCTGCGGAGGACCAAAGATATGTTCTTGATATGTGGTGGTCAGGAAGAACTCAGTATAGAATGATATACTGATGCTTCGTTCCAGTCGGACCAGGATGATTTCCGATCGCAATCAGGCTATGTTTTTAGCTTGAATGGAGGAGCAGTGGTGTGGAAAAGTTTCAAACAGTCTACTGTTGCTGATTCCACAACAGAAGCCGAGTATGTTGCAGCCTCAGAAGCATCTAAGGAGGCAGTGTGGATTCGCAAGTTCATTAAAGAACTTGGTGTCATTCCTTCGAGTGCAGATCCTTTGGTTGTCTTCTGTGATAACACTGGAGCAATCGCACAAGCAAAGGAACCACGGTCACACCAGAAGTCCAAGCACATACAGAGACGGTTTCACTTGATCCGGGAGATCATTGATCGTGGCGAGATCAAAATCTGCAAGGTTCATACAGATGACAATCTGGCTGACCCGCTTACCAAGCCTCTGGCGCAGCAGAAGCATGAGAAGCACTGTAATAATATGGGTTTGAGATTTCTCAACCATTAGATTAAGTGCAAGTGGGAGATTGTTGGGGTATGCCCTTAAGGCTAATGTTTGAGGCCTTGGGATTCTATTAGTATCATGTATATAAACTCATATGTTTATAAAGGCAATGGTTGTTATTCAGTATGTTACATTGTCTGCTGCAATAAGTGTGCTTCTGAATAATGTCTCAATGCTGTTCAGCTAGGCTGACATGCTGTAATGTCCTTAGTCGAGATATCTTGGTGAACATGAGACAGCCTTGATATGATTGAGACTAATATGTGTTCTAATCTTATAGGATGCTTCGAGCATGGAATAAGATGTAGACTCATGGGTACATTGGATGTACTGGACAGACCCTACTAGGATATTCAATTGCTTGTCACAATGTGAATAATCCTTGTTTGCATCAAGTGGCACATGTCCTCTGACTTGAGATCACTTGTGTTTCTAAATGATGATTGTCATTGTTTTGAGGTAGTTCAATATCATTTGAAATATAATGATTATAGACTATCTTGGATAATGATCATGAGTCAGGTTAGGACACTAGTGATAGATATAGGATTGCCGTCTCCTTGTATAAGGAGTGTGATGTTCTAAAGGGGCCCCCCCGAATGAGATGATTGAGAAAGTGTATGGCCATACCCAGGTGACAATGTTCATCTGGTCTAATCATGCTCATCATATTGGAGATACAGGCTTGACATGCTTGTCCAATAAGAACATCCAGTGGCAAAGGAAACATTTGTGCCTAGTGAAGTGGATTCACACTTGTGCTGTGGTTTGGGAGTAGTCTTGGAAGACTCTTTCCTTTATATCGGGAGATAGTGATGTGTTGCTAGATACCCCTCACTGATCGTGATAACGTAAGTTATCGTTACCGACATTTAAAGGAAACCCTCAGGGTCGCACAATTTGATGATATGGCTTCTTTAAGTCAGATCGTGTGGACTGAATTGTTTGGGTTCAGTTTAAAGGGATTTATACTCTGATTGTAAGTCAGATCTGGTCTGATCATGTTTGATTGATTAGGGCTTGAGATCGGTAAGCTTCGATCGAGAGAGTTGATGCTAGATCAGTGAGATCAGGAGCATCAGGAGATGAACGGTTAGATCTGGAGCCTTAGGGTTTAATATGATCTAGACCAAGTGGCTTGGCTTAATTGGGGTTTTGAACCAAATCTAATTGAACCGGTTCACTATGTGAACGCTTGGTTCAATTAGAGGAAGTTTCGAGCGTTCACTTGGAGTGAACGCATGAGCCATTAAGACTTACCAATTTTGGAAGGCGGTTTTCTATGTTGAAAACCAAAAACGCCTCCATGTTGTAAGTGTCGCTCAATTGAACTTGACGTCTCTTGCATTCTCGTTGGAGAAGGTGTTGACGACAAGGGAAGCGCTCTCGGCCAAGAAATCGTCTCCTCATCCCTACCACTCGAGAAGGATACTTGTAGATCCTTGCTAGCACAAGGAGCTTCAAGGAGAAGTCATCTTCACCTTGTGTGCGTCTTCTTTGGAGGAGAGCTTATTTGCCCTCTTTGCTTCCAAGCCGCCTCCTTACTCATGGCCATGGTAGCGCATCTTTCACTTGATGTTTTAAGTTGACATATGACATATAGATCGATTCATGAAACCCTTGCTTCCGCTGCCGAAATGAACAATATGCGCCACTTAGGGTTTCGCTCCCCCTTGAAGGGGACCCCTTACATACCCATACCTAATGAAGTATATATAAAACTCCTTTTAGTGCTTGTTTACATGGGTCCACTCACATTGCTGTGTCATAGATCCAACAAGTCACTTATTCCTTCCATCTTTTCCGGTGAAGGCAGCATCTGTCACATTGTTCCTTTGAACTAGGCTCACATGTATCATAGTCCTGAGAGGACAATGACCCCAATAGTCCATGGACCTTTGGATGTGACCATTGTTCTATGGTTCAAGAGACAATGCTATAAGAGGATGTTTTATTGAATCATTAGATCTTATCTTGTGTTATATATAGAACCACAAACTATTGTCAACTGTATCACTTTGTATAGAACATCTCAGATTTAAAAAATATTATTTATTATTTTAAACCAAAGTCCTTTCCAAAAGGAATGATGTTCCAATACAAAAGCTAATACATAATAGCAAAGCTCTATATAGAGTCTTCAAGGCAGTGAGATAACATCAACAGCAGCATGCAATGCTCCGTCCCTGACCCGAAAGTCGATCCCATCAAGCCTCTTCGTCCTACTTCTTTTGAGCTCTTGCACATGTAAAACATATGTGAGCCTCTCATACGGTACCCAGTACCCATGAATAAGAAGTAGACAAAAGACCTTGGTAACACAATACCTGAAGCGGATGGATTACATCCCTTCTTCTTTGCCATGCTCTTCTTGGCCATTAATCCTCTTCGAAATACCCATGCATTCCCAGTCTTCCGAAGTATTAGCTTCGAAGATACAGAACCATGGTCATTCTCAGATTCAGGCAAACACTCTGAAGATCCAACAGAACTCTCCTGATCATTGTCTGTAGAGCATGGTGTGAAGAGACCTTTGAGATGTATGATTAGATCATAGATCCCCATCTCATCACATTCAACCTTGACCTCTGGGGTCATGCACTCTAAGACAAGAGCAGTGTACTGTTCGTTATCTTCACAATGTTCAAGATAGATATTCCACTCCCAGTCATTAGTGAAATATACACTGGGCTGGGATGGAGGTCTTTCAAGAAGATGCACCTTATTTTCTTGTTCCAGTATCTTGGACAAAATGTTGAACCATTTTGTCCAATTTGTCCCATCTAGTTTATGTTTATAAAGTTTCAATCTTAGATCAGGAGATGCCTTCTACAATAAGCAAATAAGTAAAATAAGTACAATGATAAAGCATTTAACAAGGACTTTAAATTAAATGCTATGCTCCCACTACTTCCAAAACAAGTTGAGAACTCTCTAACTCAACATAGAAATAAGTGAGTAGGATCCTAATTTCACATAAGGTCTCCGCGACTCACGAGGGTGAGTTGAGATGCACAGAGAGTCTCATGCTTCCTTAGGTAGGCATGCCAGCCAATTGTGCCATGCACAATAACTCTTAGTTTAGACAGACTAGGCGCCCTGTGTCCAGCGAGGGCTGGATACAACACAAAACCCTATCCTCTCAACAGCTGCCTCTAGTATTTCATCATGTCAATGACATATGAAAAACCAGTCAAGTCTGGTCCTAACCGTTATGCCCAGGGCCAACAAATTTCCTTGCGAAGGCACGCCCAGGTTAAAAACTGGACTAGGGAAATCATTGTCACCACACACCTTCTAAAGATAAGTGGGTGTGTCCCACGAGGGTGGGAAACAGTTCACAACACCACCGATCGATAGTTTGATGAGGGCTACGTGTTAGAAGGCTATCGACTTGATATTGAATTGAGAGTTTTTGCATGTTTGTTTTATTCTTTTCGAGCATGTAGTTTTCCTATGGTTCAGGCAGCAAAGGAAAAGCATCACAGGCATGCTATGGACAAAATAATAAACCATCACAGGCATGCTAGTTTGGTCAATATGGTCATAGCCCTTTTCATACACATAACTTGTCACGAGCTATGTGACATGTTATCGTGCATCCAAGGGTTGCGAGTCCCTAAAGCAGATCGGCTCATGCCAGAAGCCGAAAGCATGTGTCCTTCCTTCAGCCACAAGTCCATCACCATGCTTCCAAAGCTGGCGCCACTTCTGACTCCGATTGAAGAAGACTCCTTGTTGTCAAGATGAAGCCTTAACCTATCATATAACTCTACATCTATTCTAAACAAGATGAAAAATTCTTTTACAACAAGATAGGGAGAGAACCACACGCAGGTGGAAAGGGATTTTACAAGCATTCATCACAAGTGGAAACATGCTTCCACATCACAACACAGGAGGGCACTCGCTATGACCATATCAACCCAATCAAGTGGCGCATGTAAAATTTGAAAATCCGGAAAAGTCAAATTTTAGCACCTTATGCGCCAACATCATCCAAAGCACTCTCTTAACCAATTTCATGCCAAAATTTAGATCAAGTTCCATGATGATTTCATAGACCCTATCGGCTGGCAGTTTTGTCAGATCAAGAGACCCGGCCAGTCCGAAGACACAATGCCCGTCCTACATGACAAAACCTACGTGCGCCTTTGGTCTTAAATTAAGCATAAACAAGATTCAACTTTCGGCCATAAAGTTGAGAAGAGAAGATTGGATGAAAAACGCTTTCTAAGTGAAACGCGCATGGATAGAAGAAAAATTTTCCAAAAATTTTTCACATAAGCAAATGTACACCTTGTATTTCTCGCAAGTACCTCTGATACCACTGTTAGGGAATGCCGGGTGTAATTTAAAATTTTGCAGTCCCAGGACGCAGCGGAAGAAGCATTACACCCGAAACACATTCCGGTCCCAAGGATCCATGCGAGAGAGAAGACACAAGGATGTGTTAGAGATGTACCTCTTTTGCTTGTCTAGATGTCGAAGCCATGTTGAAGGCGCCCATGTGTTCGCCCTCTACAAGTATCCATGCGTCGACTCCTTGATCGTTGCTCCCTTCCACGCTCGGTGCTAGCCTCGGGAAGAGAATCAAGCCCTCACTCCACTTGCGCCACCTTCAAGAGAAGTTGCGCCAAGGAGGGAATAGGGAAGATGCCGCCAAGAACTTCCCTCTTCTTCTTTGCTTGCGCCAACTTCAAGCAAGATGCGCTAATGGCTATGAGAGGGAGAGGGCTTGCGACAGTAGAAAGAGAAGCCACCAAGCCCAATTTCTCTTTGCGCCAAGAAGAGGAGAAGAAGAAAGGATATCTTTTGGCCACTTGGAAGAAGGTTGCGCCAAGCCTTTGTTGTTGTCACCCTTTGCCCTTGCTCATGCCTCTCTATGTATGTTCACGCCACCTAGAAGTCGAACATTGGAAGGGGCGGTAAGGGGTCCTATAAATAGTACAAGTGGCAGCAAGGATAATGGCTAGGATCATGCCAAGTGGGCGGCTAGGATAAAGGGATCTTGAGGTAAGGAAAGTCTCCAAGACTTTACCATAAACCTCATTCAACCTATCCTAATTTGCCCAATGGCCATATCAGCCTAAGACATGCCTTAGAGGCATTCTTTCCATCCAAGGAGAAGGGCTAGGCGCAACATGAAGAATTCGGCTAGGGCAAGAGTTTGGGTACATGTAGGTTTCATAAGGAAAGTCTCCAAGACTTTACCATAAACATCTTCCTACTTCTCATATGCGCCCAAGTTCTTTCCAAAAGAGTCCTCAAGCCATATCAGCCCCAAGACTTGCCTTAGAAGCAAGTATTCCATCCAAGGAAGAAGGGCTAGGCGCCCTTTTCTTCCATAATGAAGCAAAGGCGCCTCCCTCACCCCATTATGCCCTTAGGCGCCAATGGGGTGAGATTTCTCCCCATTATACCCTTTTAAGCCAATTCCTCTTCATGACAACTAATTATTGGGCCTCATTGGATAATGAGCTAGCCCAAACTTCATGGCATGGGTTGATTAAGCCATTGGATCCAATCCAATGCAACCCTAATCCAAATGTGACCAATCTAGGTCAATATCGGGTCAACCTGCCAAAAATGAAGTTTGGCTCCAATAACTTACTTCCAACTCATCAGGCCCATTGGCGCTGATGAAATCTTCCAAATGGATCCAAGTTATCCAATAACTTGATCCTAAGGCTTCTGAATAAAGCAGCGTCAAGAGTCTATTGCGTGTGACCCCGTAGGATCCATATGACGATGGCAATGATGTAAACATCATAAGCAGTGAGGGGTATCTAGCAACACATCACTACTACCCATGTCATAGGACTTAAGTCATTATGGCAACAACTCCTAACAAGCAACGAGGATTCCTATTGCATTACAGATCCCTTTGCCTAAGCTGATATCCTGCCATTGGATTAGTCTCAAGTTTATTATCCAATGCATTGGTCATGACTCAACAAGTGTGGCCACACTTTCCTGTCATGCACCAATAAGGTGGGGCGCCCCGAGGTGGATATCATACTTCCAATAAGGAAGGGGCAAATCCTACTGTTGGTCATCCATGTCTCTACATGACTTATGAAATGCCCAATGACAGTCGTTTTGATCTCCCAATTACGGAGAGACGTAAGACTGTATTAAAGCATACCCATCATCAAGTCTGGACATGAATACCTCAAGTCTAAGGATCAATGCAAACCTCTTGCATGTGAGATTGACTTGTTGACTAGACAAGTCAATCCTCACGGTGGATCACTCTAGTGCATCCAATGCACCTGTATATCTGCGTTACTGTGCCCCGCACCTAACCAGCCCATACACCAGTCTCACATGTACCAAAGCTGTCCCATATCTGCTAAGGTACCTTTTCTGGGGATAGCATATGAGAATGGATCCAATCCAAACTCCTGGGACATTATTTATGCAACTTAATACATCAACGCAGGTAGAGAAGTCTGCATAATAACGACCATGCCTATAAAAAGAGTAATAGTTCTATCAAAGTACATTCAACCAATGCCTGACCATGTCCATACACTGGTCTTTAGGGCATATACACCAACAGTTTCAGAGGAAAAGGAGTTCAATCGGAGGAGGAATCAATGAAATAAGGGGTGCAGCACTATTCACAGCGTGTTTTAGAGGCAAATTACGGCTGTAATTTCTATTACAGCCGTGTTGTAACATTGTTTCTTCTTCTTCTTTGATTTCTGAACACTTTGATACTTTGGCTTATTGTATTTCACTTTCCATGCTAGCTTAATCATATTTTGGGACATGGGTGTAATTCACTTTGATTTCTTAATGATTAGATAACTCTTATTTTCGTCAGAATAGTTTTATTATGATCATTCTACTTATGTGATTGTTTGTCTTTGATTCTCCATAGATTGATATTATTTTTCATGTTTTAGAGTTCTCGCAATAAGGACCGAAAGGTGACTTGCTTGAGAACTTGGAACCCTAGAATTGCATGTCAGGAACTCTCTTAGGTTAGTTCTTAATTATTTGATTTTAGTGATCTTATTACCATGATGATAATTTGAATCTAGGGTAGAGTCGAGTTGTCAAACGTGGAGATCTTGCACGAAAGTGAGGATCGGAACGTTGGAGAACTATAAGTAAAACTTGTGTTGAGTCTCGGATGCATGAAAGTGATCCTTGAGATTCCACTTAAGACACTCAACTTAGAATTCAGATGCACGAAAGTGATCTTTGAATTCTTTGATTGATAATTTACTTATCTTTAGCGTTGGGATAGATCTTGCGCGAAAGAGAGGATTGATCCCTGTTGATTGTCCGCACGAGAGTGAGATGATCTCTTTATGAAGTAAATTAAGTCTTTATCGTGATAAGATTAGTCTGACGACCTTTTATTTATGTCTAGTCATTGAAATTAAGGTGGATGATGTTAGGGAATGCCGGGTGTAATTTAAAATTTTGCAGTCCCAGGACGCAGCGGAAGAAGCATTACACCCGAAACACATTCCAGTCCCAAGGATCCATGCGAGAGAGAAGACACAAGGATGTGTTAGAGATGTACCTCTTTTGCTTGTCTAGATGTCGAAGCCATGTTGAAGGCGCCCATGTGTTCGCCCTCTACAAGTATCAACGCATCGACTCCTTGATCGTTGTTCCCTTCCACGCTCGGTGCTAGCCTCGGGAAGAGAATCAAGCCTTCACTCCACTTGCGCCACCTTCAAGAGAAGTTGCGCCAAGGAGGGAATATGGAAGATGCCGCCAAGAACTTCCCTCTTCTTCTTTGCTTGCGCCAACTTCAAGCAAGATGTGCTAATGGCTATGAGAGGGAGAGGGCTTGCGACAATAGAAAGAGAAGCCACCAAGCCCAATTTCTCTTTGTGCCAAGAAGAGGAGAAGAAGAAAGGATATCTTTCGGCCACTTGGAAGAAGGTTGTGCCAAGCCTTTGTTGTTGTCACCCTTTGCCCTTGCTCACGCCTCTCTATGTATGTTCACGCCTCCTTGAAGTTGAACATTGGAAGGGGCGGTAAGGGGTCCTATAAATAGGACAAGAGGCGGCAAGGACAATGGCTATGATCATGCCAAGTGGGCGGCAAGGATAAAGGGATCTTGAGGTAAGGAAAGTCTCCAAGACTTTACCATAAACCTCATTCAACCTATCCTAATTTGCCCAATGGCCATATTAGCCTAAGACATGCCTTAGAGGCATTCTTTCCATCCAAGGAGAATGTGACCAATCTAGGTCAATATCGGGTCAACCTGCCAAAAATGAAGTTTGGCTCCAATAACTTTCTTCCAACTCATCAGGCCCATTGGCGCTGATGAAATCTTCCAAATGGATCCAAGTTATCCAATAACTTGATCCTAAGGCTTCTGAATAAAGCAACGTCAAGAGTCTATTGCGTGTGACCCCGTAGGATCCATATGACGATGGCAATGATGTAAACATCATAAGTAGTGAGGGGTATCTAGCAACACATCACTACTACCCATGTCCTAGGACTTAAGTCATTATGGCAACAACTCCTAACAAGCAACGAGGATTCCTATTGAATTACATATCCCTTTGCCTAAGCTGATATCCTGCCATTGGATTAGTCTCAAGTTTATTATCCAATGCATTAGTCATGACTCAACAAGTGTGGCCACACTTTCCTGTCATGCACCAATAAGGTGGGGCACCCCGAGGTGGATATCATACTTCCAATAAGGAAGGGGCAAATCCTACTATTGGTCATCCATGTCTCTACATGACTTTTGAAATGCCCAATGACAGTCGTTTTGATCTCCCAATTACGGAGAGACGTAAGACTGTATTAAAGCATACCCATCATCAAGTCTAGACATGAATACCTCAAGTCTAAGGATCAATGCAAACCTCTTGCATGTGAGATTGACTTGTTGACTAGACAAGTCAATCCTCACGGTGGATCACTTCAGTGCATCCAATGCACCTGTATGTCTGCGTTACTGTGCCCCGCACCTAACCAGCCCATACACCAGTCTCACATGTACCAAAGCTGTCCCATATATGCTAAAGTACCTTGTCTGGGGATAGCTTATGAGAATGGATCCAATCCAAACTCCTGGGACATTATTTATGCAACTTAATACATCAACGCAGGTAGAGAAGTCTGCATAATAGCGACCATGCCTATAAAAAGAGTAATAGTTCTATCAAAGTACATTCAACCAATGCCTGACCATGTCCATACACTGGTCTTTAGGGCATATACACCAACATTCTCCCACTTGCACTAAGACCAAGGACAACTGGTGTTTACTCAGTTCCAATGTCTCTAGTTTGACCCTTTTAGCTTCCGCTGCGCCAGAGGCTAGGTCAGTGGGTTTTCTAGATTGCTGTCTGTGTTTATTTTACAAATTTGATCATCATCCTTATCCATGATCTCTAAGATCAGATGATATGCTGCAGTACATACTTGAGCATTAAGTTCATTCTCCTATGCTATGGTCCCAGTAAGAACTATACTGGACCATCAAGCACTATGAACTAGATCAAGTTCAAATGAATGAAGCTGCCACAAGGGGCTGCAATGTACTCAGCCTTATTTGTAGAATCTTGCCACTTTGGTTTGCATAATTCTCTTTCAGCATGCAACACCATAACAAGGCAAAGCGCAACTCCTGGCTGTGATCAATAGTCACTAGACTGGAACGAAGTGTCAGTGTACCCCTGTACACAAAATTCTTTCCTGTCTATCATAGACTAGACTTCAATCCTTTATACTTCCCAAGTATACATATAAGGATTGCCTTCACAGCTATCTAGTGTTAAACACTAAGATCTGATTGAAACTTGCTGGCTATGCTCCAAGCATTTGCCACAAATGGTCTTGAGTATGATATTCAAATTATGATCCATCCCACACACCATGTATCAGGATTTTAGATCCATGTTATTACTCTCCATCTGTGTCAAAGGACATAAGATCTTTGAGAGAATCAGACCATATCTTTCTGGAAGGTATTAATATTTGGAATCATCCAAAATAAACCTCTCTAGAAACTCTTGGATGAACACAGATTGACTAAAGGGCAATGACTTTCTTGGATCTCTATCTATAGATCCTCATGCCTAGGTTGCAGGCATCATTCCCTAGATCATTCTTCTCGAAATACATATCTTTCTCTTCTTCACTATGTGAAGAGCTGAGATGTCATTCCATGTGAGGAGAATATCATCAATCGTCTAGAACAAGAAATACTATTAAGGTGCTCCCACTGATCTTCTTGTAAACACAGGCTATTTCAAACATGCTTGCATCATGCATATCTATATGGCCTTGATATGAAAACTTTCTGGCTATTTCTTTATAGATATCTTTTCAGATGTCCATGCAAGAAAAGCAGTTATCATAACAACATTGCATAATTGATCATGCAATTATAATAAGCAGATCCGTAATGGACTTAAAGCTCAGCTATTGGTGAAAATTTCATCATTATCCACCCAGTGGATTTGCCTGAAATTATTGTTCACTAGCTTGCCTTTTTAGGTAACAATGTTACCTTCCATGTCTATCTTCCCAGAAGATTTATTTTACAGCCAGTGGGAGTTACCCCTTTTGGCAGCTCATCCAAGTCCCAGACTTGATTAGCAGACATGGAGTCCATTATGGTTCTCATGGCCCTTAGCCATTTCTTGGAATCTGGTCCACCGACCGCTTCAATTTCCTCATAAGTCTTAGGTTCATGCTTGATGAAAAATTCGTCATGCCCAGCATATCGAATCGATCCAGGCTTATGTTATTCCTGTGTTAATTGAACCTCAGGTTGACTTTCAACCTGTATGTGAGATTTTGCTATCCATCTGTGTCTAATTATATTGAGGTTGATTCTAGATCTCGTCCAAATCAAATCTACTCCCACTAGCTTCTTTCAAAAGAAATACTTTCTCAAGAGAGACAACATTTTGAACAACAAATGTTTTGTTCTCCATGGGATAGAATTAGCACTCTATAGTGCACCACAAATACATACTTTTGAATCACTGCATATTACATTCCCAATTCCATTAAAGAAATGGGATATTTGCAGTTCGCAACTCAAAAGCTAACTTAGACATTTTCTTATGGAGTAGCAGTACATCTGTTTGCATGGCATCATAGTAGTATATTTGCATGATTATTCAAAGTTGGAACCACATCCAATGTGTTCCTTTTTCTTTCTTTGAAATTCACCACATAGTGGTGTACTAAGTAAGCTGTGAGATAACTCCACACTTCTTAGGACAGTCATCAAATTCTCCACTAATCATCTTGATCCAATCAAGGTGCTTTGATAGATCCTTCAATTTGACTCAATACTTCATTTATGAACTTCTTGGATTTTTCCAAAGTTCTTGGGTTGCGTGAGGCATACCCATAGCTAATGAAGTATATATAAAACTCCTTTTAGTGCTTGTTTACATGGGTCCACTCACATTGCTGTGTCAAAGATCCAACAAGTCACTTATTCCTTCCATCTTTTCCGGTGAAGGCAGCATCTGTCACATTGTTCCTTTGAACTAGGCTCACATGTATCATAGTCCTGAGAAGACAATGACCCCAATAGTCCATTGTCCTTTGGATGTGACCATTGTTCTATGGTTCAAGAGACAATGCTATAAGAGGATGTTTTATTGAATCATTAGATCTTATCTTGTGTTACATATAGAACCACAAACTATTGTCAACTGTATCACTTTCTATAGAACATCTCAGATTTAAAAATATTATTTATTATTTCAAACCAAAGTCCTTTCCAAAAGGAATGATGTTCCAATACAAAAGCTGATACATAATAGCAAAGCTCTATATAGAGTCTTCAAGGTAGTGAGATAACATCAACAGCAGCATCCAATGCTCCGTCCCTGACCCGAAAGTCGATCCCATCAAGCCTCTTCGTCCTACTTCTTTTGAGCCCCTGCACATGTAAAACATATGTGAGCCTCTCATACGGTACCCAGTACCCATGAATAAGAAGTAGACAAAAGACCTCGGTAACACAATACCTGAAGCGGATGGATTACATCCCTTCTCCTTTGCCATGCGCTTCTTGGCCATTAATCCTCTTCGAAATACCCATGCATTCCCAATCTTCTGAAGTATTAGCTTCGAAGATACAGAACCATGGTCTTTCTCATATTCAGGCACACATTCTGAAGATCCAACAGAACTCTCCTGATCATTGTCTATAGAGCATGGTGTGAAGAGACCTTTGAGATGTATGATTAGATCATAGATCCCCATCTCATCACATTCAACCTTGACCTCTGGGGTCATGCACTCCAAGACAAGAGCAGTGTACTGTTCGTTATCTTCACAATGTTCAAGATAGACATTCTCTCCTAGTCATTAGTGAAATATACACTGGGCTGGGATGGAGGTCTTTCAAGAAGATGCACCTTATTTTCTTGTTCCAGTATCTTGGACAAAATCTTGAACCATTTTGTCCAATTTGTCCCATCCAGTTTATGTGTATAAAGTTTCAATCTTAGATCAGGAGATGCCTTCTACAATAAGCAAATAAGTAAAGTAAGTACAATGATAAAGCATTTAACAAGGACTTTAAATTAAATGCTATGCTCCCACTACTTCCAAAACAAGTTGAGAACTCTCTAACTCAACATAGAAAAAAGTGAGTAGGATCCTAATTTCACATAAGGTCTCCGTGACTCACGAGGGTGAGTTGAGATGCACAGAGAGTCTCATGCTTCCTTAGGTAGGCATGCCAGCCAATTGTGCCATGCACAATTCCTCTTAGTTAAGACAGACTAGGCGCCCTGTGTCCAGCGAGGGCTGGATACAACACAAAACCCTATACTCTCAACAGCTGCCTCTAGTATTTCATCATGTCAATGACATATGAAAAACCAGTCAAGTCTGGTCCTAACTGTTATGCCCAGGGCCAACAAATTTCCTTGCGAAGGCATGCCCATGTTAAAAACTGGACTGGGGAAATTATTGTCACCACACACCTTCTAAAGATAAGTGGGTGTGTCCCACGAGGGTGGGAAACAGTTCACAACACCACCGATCGATAGTTTGATGAGGGCTACGCGTTAGACGGCTATCGACTTGATATTGTATTGAGAGTTTTTTGCATGTTTTATTCTTTTCTAGCATGCAGTTTTCCTATGGTTCAGGCAGCAAAGGAAAAGCATGACAGGCATGCTATGGACAAAATAATAAACCATCACAGGCATGCTATTTTGGTCAATATGGTCATAGCCCTTTTCATACACATAACTTGTCACGAGCCATGTGACATGTTATCGTGCATCCAAGGGTTGCGAGTCCCTAAAGCAGATCGGCCCATGCTAGAAGCCGAAAGCATGTGTCCTTCCTTCAGCCGCAAGTCCATCACCATGCTTCCAAAGCTGGCGCCACTTCTGACTCCGATTGAAGAAGACTCCTTGTTGTCAAGATGAAGCCTTAACCTATCATATAACTCTACATCTATTCTAAACAAGATGAAAAATTCTTTTACAACAAGATAGGGAGAGAACCACACGCAGGTGGAAAGGGATTTTACAAGCATTCATCACAAGTGGAAACATGCTTCCACATCACAACACAGGAGGGCACTCGCTATGACCATATTAACCCAATCAAGTGGCGCATGTAAAATTTGAAAATCCGGAAAAGTCGAAATTTAGCACCTTATGCGCCAACATCATCCAAAGCACTCTCTTAACCAATTTCATGCCAAAATTTAGATCAAGTTCCATGATGATTTCATAGACCCTATCGGCTGGCAGTTTTGTCAGATCAAGAGACCCGGCCAGTCCGAAGACACAATGCCCGTCCTACTTGACAAAACCTACGTGTGCCTTTGGTCTTAAATCAAGCATAAACAAGATTCAAGTTTCGGCCATAAAGTTGAGAAGAGAAGATTGGATGAAAAACGCTTTCTAAGTGAAACGCGCATGGATAGAAGAAAAATTTTCCAAAAATTTTTCACATAAGCAAATGTACACCTTGTGTTTCTCGCAAGTAGCTCTGATACCACTGTTAGGGAATGCCGGGTGTAATTTAAAATTTTGCAGTCCCAGGACGCAGCGGAAGAAGCATTACACCCGAAACACATTCCAGTCCCAAGGATCCATGCGAGAGAGAAGACACAAGGATGTGTTAGAGATGTACCTCTTTTGCTTGTCTAGATGTCGAAGCCATGTTGAAGGCGCCCATGTGTTCGCCCTCTACAAGTATCCATGCGTCGACTCCTTGATCGTTGCTCCCTTCCACGCTCAGTGCTAGCCTCGGGAAGAGAATCAAGCCTTCACTCCACTTGCGCCACCTTCAAGAGAAGTTGCGCCAAGGAGGGAATATGGAAGATGCCGCCAAGAACTTCCCTCTTCTTCTTTGCTTGCGCCAACTTCAAGCAAGATGCGCTAATGGCTATGAGAGGGAGAGGGCTTGCGACAATAGAAAGAGAAGCCACCAAGCCCAATTTCTCTTTGCGCCAAGAAGAGGAGAAGAAGAAAGGATATCTTTCGGCCACTTGGAAGAAGGTTACGCCAAGCCTTTGTTGTTGTCACCCTTTGCCCTTGCTCACGCCTCTCTATGTATGTTCACGCCTCCTTGAAGTCGAACATTGGAAGGGGCGGTAAGGGGTCCTATAAATAGGACAAGAGGCGGCAAGGACAATGGCTAGGATCATGCCAAGTGGGCGGCTAGGATAAAGGGATCTTGAGGTAAGGAAAGTCTCCAAGACTTTACCATAAACCTCATTCAACCTATCCTAATTTGCCCAATGGCCATATCAGCCTAAGACATGCCTTAGAGGCATTCTTTCCATCCAAGGAGAAGGGCTAGGCGTAACATGAAGAATTCGGCTAGGGCAAGAGTTTGGGTACATGTAGGGTTCATAAGGAAAGTCTCCAAGACTTTACCATAAACATCTTCCTACTTCTCATATGCGCCCAAGTTCTTTCCAAAAGAGGCCTCAAGCCATATCAGCCCCAAGACTTGCCTTAGAAGCAAGTATTCCATCCAAGGAAGAAGGGCTAGGAGCCCTTTACTTCCATAATGAAGCAAAGGCGCCTCCCTCACCCCATTATGCCCCTAGGCGCCAATGGGGTGAGATTTCTCCCCATTATACCCTTTTAAGCCAATTCCTCTTCATGACAACTAATTATTGGGCCTCATTGGATAATGAGCTAGCCCAAACTTCATGGCGTGGGTTGATTAAGCCATTGGATCTAATCCAATGCAACCCTAATCCAAATGTGACCAATCTAGGTCAATATCGGGTCAACCTGCCAAAAATGAAGTTTGGCTCCAATAACTTTCTTCCAACTCATCAGGCCCATTGGCGCTGATGAAATCTTCCAAATGGATCCAAGTTATCCAATAACTTGATCCTAAGGCTTCTGAATAAAGCAACGTCAAGAGTCTACTGCGTGTGACCCCGTAGGATCCATATGACGATGGCAATGATGTAAACATCATAAGTAGTGAGGGGTATCTAGCAACACATCACTACTACCCATGTCATAGGACTTAAGTCATTATGGCAACAACTCCTAAAAAGCAACGAGGATTCCTATTGCATTACAGATCCCATTGCCTAAGCTGATATCCTACCATTGGATTAGTCTCA
Organism: Costus lasius; assembly: GCA_027563935.2. NCBI lineage: Eukaryota > Viridiplantae > Streptophyta > Magnoliopsida > Zingiberales > Costaceae > Costus > Costus lasius. The sequence continues at coordinate 86,296,782 of CM050450.1, read as the reverse complement.
AGTTTATTATCCAATGCATTGGTCATGACTCAACAAGTGTGGCCACACTTTCCTGTCATGCACCAATAAGGTGGGGCGCCCCAAGGTGAATATCATACTTCCAATAAGGAAGGGGCAAATCCTACTATTGGTCATCCATGTCTCTACATGACTTATGAAATGCCCAATGACAGTCGTTTTGATCTCCCAATTATGGAGAGACGTAAGACTGTATTAAAGCATACCCATTATCAAGTCTAGACATGAATACCTCAAGTCTAAGGATCAATGCAAACCTCTTGCATGTGAGATTGACTTGTTGACTAGACAAGTCAATCCTCACGGTGGATCACTCCAGTGCATCCAATACACCTGTATGTCTGCGTTACTATGCCCCGCACCTAACCAGCCCATACACGAGTCTCACATGTACCAAAGCTGTCCCATATCTGCTAAGGTACCTTGTCTGGGGATAGCTTATGAGAATGGATCCAATCCAAACTCCTGGGACATTATTTATGCAACTTAATACATCAATGCAGGTAGAGAAGTCTGCATAATAACGACCATGCCTATAAAAAGAGTAATAGTTCTATCAAAGTACATTCAACCAATGCCTGACCATGTCCATACACTGGTCTTTAGGGCATATACACCAACAGATGAAACCCTAGTCCATGTTTTTCTCTAATTATCTTTTCGTGTGTTTTCGGTCATTGCTTTGCTATTAATCGATTGCTTAGATAGTAAGAATACAACTATTTGTTATTTAACAATAAGGTCTTTGTGGTTCGATATCTTTCTTTATTACTTCGAGTATCCGTGCACATACGGATCACAAGTTTTTGGCGCCGTTGCCGGGGACCTTAGTTTTGTTAATATCAAAATAGTTGTTAGTATTGCTAGGCTAAATTTTTTTATTTGTTTTAGATTTAACTTTGTTTTATGTTTTTGCAGGTTTTGGATTTTTACAGTTGTGACAGAGCTGTGATTTCTAAAATTTGTGAATTTGCTTGTGTTTTATATTTTCTTTTTTTTTATATTCTGAAAAAAAAAATTTCTAATTCATTGGTGTTGGATTATCTTTTTGTTCTTGATAGATTTGAAAATATATCTTTTAATCACAGCTCATGGGCAACTAAAAGAGGTGAGGTATACATGCCACAAGGTAATTCTCTTGTAGATCAATTTAACTCTTATATGCATCATTCTAGGACATCTTATTCTCTTGTTAGATGTGATATTTGTGGATATTTTGATCACGTTGCATCTAACTGCCCAATTTTAATTTCTCCATATTCCAATTCACCATGGCATCAAGATGATCAATATGATTCTAGATCTTTTTATGATTATTGCTCAAACTATACTTCAGAACCATGCTTTGAGGATACTGAAAAATCTAATTTAGAGATAATGTTTGAAAAGTTCATGAGTGCCCAAGCAAAACACAATGAAGAAATGACAGAGAATCTTAGGCAAATAAATTCTAGGCTTGATGATATATGTGCTGATACTGAAATGTTAGAAACCTAGTTGGCACAACAAGCTTGTTTATTTGAGTTTGATTTGGAAACTAAAAAACTTGATTTAGAAAATTTCCCCTCTGATTATGACTGTTTTGAGATTGAGCCTTATGTGAATATTAATGAATCTCACTTTGATTTTTATGATTGTAAAATTGATTCATCTGATAATTTGTTTGTGGAAAAGTTTGAGAAAATTGATTTTAAAAAACCCTCTTTTGATGAAATTGATTCTTTTGATGTTGTATCATTTATGGTTAAATCTGATGAGTTTGTTAAAAGGTTGGAAATTACAGACATTGATGAGCCCCACTTTGATTTTTGTGATATTGTTGAAATTATTGATAAGTCTTTTGTGGTTGACTCTGATTTTATTGATTCTGATAAATCTCATTATGACTTTTTGTATGATTCTGATTTTGATTCCACTGATGATGAATTATTTGTGAAAAGACATAGGAAAATTGAACAGTCTCACTTTGATTTTGATGATAATTTTGAAATTCATAAGTTATTTGATAAATGGATTAAGGAACTTGAAAAGGATTTGAATGAACCTCACTCTGATGTTTTGCCCATATCTGATATTCACTTTTCTAATGTATTTGAGAATTTATGCTTTATTGAGGAACTTAATTCAAGACATAGACATTATTTTGATGATCCAATGCTTAAATCTTTTGATCAAAGTCCTATCGCAATTGAAAATATAAATTTGAAGAAAGGACTTAAGATTTTGCTCACTGACAAACATGGGAAGATCATTGAAAATTTTGATTTTGATTTCTGCATATTTAAGAAAGCCACTTTGATTGTGATTTATATGCAATTCTGGATATTTGGATTAGTGGCTAAACTTTGTGGACAGTGGAAAAAGAAATTACATGCTATTTACTTTGGAACTGATTCACCTACTTCACCCTGAGATTTGATTTTTGGTCAAGCTAATGACCTAAAAATTAGTGCTTCTTGGGAGGCAACCCAAGCACTTTTACTTAGCTTAGTTTCTTTTATTTTAGTTTATTTTTAGAATTAATTTTTCTTTTCTTTTCGCTGGGAAAATATAATTTAGTGAAAAATACGGCACCGCCGTAATCTCCTTTACGGTGCCGTAATCATGATCTGAGTTCATCCTGAGAGGTTTAGTCTGTTACGGCAGTAACGTATTGGTTTTTACGGTACCATATTTCTGGATATTTTTGACCCAAGATTTTTTGTGTACATTACGGCACTGCCGTAAAGGATTTGACGCCCATAATTTTTGAACAGTTTTCTGCTTATCTGAGTAGGTGTTTTCTCGCTGCGATTTTAAGAAACAGGGTTACGAAAATTTTTGATCTTTGGCACTGTTGGGAAACCCCGGGGATATTTTTATAATTTTCAGAGGTAGAGATTACACAAAAACCATTGCGCAGCGGAACTAATATTCCCGAAACAGGCCAGTCCTAAAAACCCAGTGAAGATCGCAAGCGAGGGAGTTGACACGATGAGATAAAAGATACCTTAAAGCAAGATGAGGCCGATGTCGAGATAGGCACCCAAGCGTGCGCCCTCTGCAGTCTCACACACACGAATGTCTCGAGTCCTCTTCTTCCACGCCCGGTGCTAGCCTCGGGAAGAAGATCAAAGCCTTAGTCCACTTTCTTCACAACTTGCACCACCTCCAAGTTATATGCACCAAGGATGAAGAAGGATGAAGAAGAGGGAAGTCGCCAAGCACCAAATTCCTTGCGCCAAGAGGAAAGGAAGATCAAAGCTTGCGCTTAGGGTTTGATGGAAGAGATCACTTGTGCCTCTTGCCCTTGCTCTCGTCTCTCTCTATGTTCTCACGCCTCCAAGGAGTAGAATACCTGAGAGGGGGCATCTAGGGCCTCTTATATAGAGCAAGTGGCGGTTAGGGTTAGCGCTAGGCACAATTTTCTTCCATAATGAAGCAAATTTGCCCACTTCACCCCATTATACACCTTAGGCGCCAATGGGGTTGGTTATCTGCCCATTATACCCCTTAGGCAATTTCCTCTTCATGACAACTTATTAGTGAGCCCAACTAAGCAATGGCCCTAGCCCAAAGATCGTTACCCATGTTAACCAAGCTATTGGATCCAATCCAATGTGACCAAAGGTCAAATGAGGCTAACCATGGTTAATTCAGCCAGTTTGCCAAAATTGGAAGTTGGCTCCAATAAGTTTCTTCCAACTCATCAGGCCCATTGGCGCTGATGAAATCTCCAGAATAGATTCGAGTTATCCAATAACTCGATCATAAGGCTTCCCGATCAATACGAGAATTCAAGTATCAAGGTGTGTGACCCTATAGGTTCCTCTGACGCTGGTAGTGCTGACCAAAGGTCACCACAAGCAGTGAGTGGCACCTAGCAGTGCATCGCTTCTACCCAGGTCATTGGAATGGATATTGACATCGACAGCCCCATCATCGCAACTAGGTACAGATGCATTACAGTCTCTTTGCCGAACTGATATCTGATTGGACAAGTGTGTACCACTTGTTTTTATCCAATCTCATGGTTATGACTAAATCAGGTCTCACCTGGGTATGGCCATGCACTTTCAGTCATCGAACCATAGAGGAGCTCCATGGATATCATGCTTCGCTTAGGAAGGGGCAAATCCTATGTCTGTCTATTGACCTTCTCCTATGGGTCGTGACATGCTCAATGACAACCGTTATTACCTCCCAACTACGGTGAGGTGTTAGGTTGTATTAAAGCATATCTCTAACCATATAGAATGGCCAATGACCTCAAGTCAAGGGATCAATGCATCTCCTATCACTTGTGAGGATAACTCGTGACACCAAGTCATTGCCTCACAGTGGGTCGTTCCAGTATATCCACCACTGATATACCCATATGTCTGCATTAGCACCTCGTGCCTAACCAGCCCATATACCAGTCTCACAAGTACCAGAGCTGTCCCATATCCACTCAGGTACATCGACTGGGGATAATTATTTGAGCACAAATCCAATCTGTCTCCAGGGACATTATCATATAAATACATAATCACAGATGTAAGCAAATATAGATAATGACAATGCCAGAACGATATGTATATAAAATATCAACGTCAAGTAGTACAATAATGGACCAAAACTAGGTCCTAGGGCATATACACCAACATGCACAACATTGAAGTACTCATCTTTGTCTATCATCTGGATATTTTTGCTGAATTTTAAAGTCCATGGATCATTCTAAAACATATAGCATCTTTTCGATTATGATTAATTTCTGCAGCAGTTTTCTTTTGACTATTCTGATTAATGTTTTTGCAGCAAGTTTTTAAGGTGCTTTAATGACTTGAAAACCTAATTTTTCACATGGAATATGAAGAACATGTGTCATTCTATCTTGTGGATTAATTGTTTTCATGATTTTATTCTTTGATCATTTTAGGACACATGGCAACTTTTTGAATCTGATTAACTTTTGTGCAGTTTTTGTAGTTTTGTAATCTGAGTAGCCTTCTTTCTGTTGATACCCTAAATTCCTGACATATTTTAATCCTTTAATTTTCATATGTCTGAAAAGAACATATCTTATTCTACAACTTGGTTCTGTCAATTTTCTATTTAGATTATTAAATTTTATTCTAGGGTATGGCTACCTTTCATAAAAAAATTCAAAATCTGCTTGGTTTGCTTTCTACTTGTTATTGCTTCTTTTGACTCCAGATTCAGAAATCTTCAAGAGCAATTATCCTCCACCTCTTACGGAGCATCACCAGCGGCTTCTTGCTTCTTCTACTACCTCTGTTTTCATCAATTATATTGATTTTATTTATTTTTGCAGCAGAATCTTCATTAGTGACTGATTTTCTATGAGCATTATCTCTTGCACCCACCAGCCGACGATCTCACCTCCAAGACTGTAGACTCTAGCAGGCCACTAGAGATTACTCACTCTACTGTCGGCATCACCATCATTGCTAGGAGCTTTTCAACTAGCCTTTATTCCATCTCTACTACTCGCCTACATCAGCTTTTTCCATCAGCACGCTTTTGGACCATCGATGATATCCCTAATTCTTCTTTGAGAAAATTATTTTTATCATTATTTTTGTTAGGGACTATTTTTAGACTGAGCCTTATGTATCTTAAATTGTGCAGGTAAAATTTTCAAAAGGCACACCTTTGGACATTGCAGCATCTGCCCCGACACTATTTTTTGTCTGAGCCTTATGTATTTTCAGTCAGAGCTGGCTATATAGTTTTGTGAGTATCGTTTGTATTCTCTTGTATTCATGATTATTTCATATGTTTGCATCTTTGATTAGCTTTTGATATATCACTCACTGAGATTTTTATTCGATGTGGTCTCTTGAATCTATCATGTTTCACTTTTGATTATGATTGTTTGAGTTTCATGCTTCACGCCTTTTGCATTGATTTTGACATATTTTGATGTTCAAAAATTTTTATGACATGAATCCATGTGACGAGAGATGGGTAGATTTTTGTTATATACCATGATGAATGTTCATGCATGCATGGCTATGAATGGAGATATACCTATTATGCTGAATTTATTTATTCAATATATATCTGCTTGTTGAAATTCTTTATTGATTGATGCATAAGGTTTTTGGGTAGGTATGTTGTTTGATGAATGCAATATAAGGGTGAAGCATCATACTTGAATAAAATGAGCATATGAGTGTAATTTTTGAATTGATGTCAATTGATTAACTTAGTTGATGTTTCGTCTATTTTATTATTTGTTGGGAAGAAAGAATCCATGATCCAAATAAAGAGAAGACTCCCTACTTGGCACTGTGTAAAATTGACAGTGGTACCAAAGGACATGAGTTGAAGTCTATAAAAAAAAAGGGAGAGAGAAAAAGAAAATGACTCCTCTACTTGGCACTGTGTAAAATTGGCAGTGGTACCGAAGATGAGAGTTGAAGTCCAAATAAGAAGTGTGTATCTATGTGGTTACATGCCATCAAAAAGACAAAAAAAAAATTGTGTGGAAAAAGATTTTGGATATCCTATTCTTGTATACCAAGGTAAGAGAGATTTAAACTGAAAATTGGGTGAAATCATGAGACTGTGATTCTGTTTATTATGCGAGTTGCAAAGTTTTATTCGATCAAAGTTGTGGATCTCGAGAATTGAATTCAAAGAGTGATGTGTTTATTTGAAATTTTATGAAGCAATTGGTGAGATTTTTCATTGGTGATTGTATTTTAGAAATTTATTCTTCATGAGAAAGTCTATGCCTATGATCAATTTTTGGTTTTTGCTTGAGGACAAGCAAAGTTTTAGCCTTATGTATTTGATGACACCGAAATTTATAGTAAATTCTATGCCATTTCATTGGTATGTTTGTGTCATATTCATAGACTTTGCTTATTTTTATGCCTTTTTATCAATATTTGCGGAATCCACAATCTTTTCTATTTTTAATGATTTTCAGGCAAAAAGGCATGTTTTTTAGTCGATTTTGAGCAAACCAGATGCATAATTAAATTCACAACATCAAGAGGAGATCACACGTCAAATTTCAGAAGAATCAGAGCTTCATAGCAAATTACGGCACCCCCGTAATGGATTTTATGGTACCGTAATTACACCACAGAATTACGGCACAGCCGTAATCCCTGAGAGGTGCCGTAATTTGGGATGATTTCGACCAAAGAATTTCGTGAGATTACGGCACCGCCGTAACAATCTTTACGGTGCCGTAATGCTAGATGATTTTCCACCCGAGAGATTTCAGAGATTACAGCACTGCCGTAATGATCTTTACGGCCCGTATTTTGGTACAGAAACATACAAAAGCAAATATGGCATGGCCGTAAATATTTTTATGGGCCGTAATCTTGACAAATACTTCACAGAGACAAAATTACAGCATGCTCGGCTGTTTAGAGAGTGAGATGACTTACCCTTCTTCTTAATCTTCTTGGTCACGGGGACCAAAAGAATAGAATTAGGTTTGGTCTTACCTATTTCACACTCGGCTGTTTAGAGCATATTCAATAGTTCCTCCCGAGTGCATTCAATCCGATTCATGTTGAAATTTATAATAAATGGACTGAAGCGAGGGGGCAGGGACGGTAGAATGAGATCCACAACCAGCTCGTTATCTATTTTGTGTCCCAGTCTCCTGAGATGATCCACGTTCCCAATCAACTTGAGTACATGGGGTCTCACTGCTGCACCCTTAGATAACTTACACTGAAAGACTGCTTTGGCAGTGTCATATCTCTATATTCTAGCCTGAGCCTTGAACATCTATTTCAAACGAGTAATCATTTGAAAAGCATTCTGCTCCTCATATTGCACCTGAAGTTCAGGTGCCATAGTGGCTAGCATGAAACATGCTACTTCCAAAGAGTCATCTTGATGCTTTCTAAAAGCATCCCTGTCTGCCGCTCGGGCATTAGGTGCAGGCGTCACAGGAAGAGGGTGCTCAAGGACATACAGCTTCTGTTGGGGTATGCCCTTAAGGCTAATGTTTGAGGCCTTGGGATTGTATCAGTATCATGTATATAAACTTTTATGTTTATAAAGGCAATGGTTGTTATTCAGTTTGTTACATTGTCTGCTCCAATAAGTGTAATTCTGAATAATGTCTCAATGCTGTTTAGCTAGGCTGACATGCTGTATTGTCCTTAGTCGAGATATCTTGGTAAACATGAGACAGCCTTGATATGATTGAGACTAATATGTGTTCTAATCTTATAGGATGCTTCGAGCATGGAATAAGATGTAGACTCATGGGTACATTGGATGTACTGGACAGACCCTACTAGGATATTCAATTGCTTGTCACAATGTGAATAATCCTTGTATGCAACAAGTGGCACATGTCCTCTGACTTGAGATCACTTGTGTTTCTAAATGATGATTGTCATTGTTTTGAGGTAGTTCAATATCATTTGAAACATAATGGTTATAGACTATCTTGGATAATGATCATGAGTCAGGTTAGGACACTAGTGATAGATATAGGATTGCCGTCTCCTTAATTGGAGTGTGATGTTCTAAAGGGGCCCCCTTAAATGAGATGATTGAGAAAGTGTATGGCCATACCCAGGTGACGATGTTCATCTGGTCTAATCATGCTCATCATATTGGAGCTATAGGCTTGACACGCTTGTCCAATAAGAACATCCAGTGGCAAAGGAAACATGTATGCCTAGTGATGTGGATTCACACTTGTGCTGTGGTTTGGGTGTAGTCTTGGAAGACTCTTTCCTTTATATCGGGAGACAGTGATGTGTTGCTAGATACCCCTCACTGATCGTGATAATGTAAGTTATCGTTACCGACATTTAGAGGAAACCCTTAGGGTCGCACAATTCGATGATATGGCTTGCTTAAGTCAGATCGTGTGGACTGAATTGTTTAGGTTCAGTTTAAAGGAGTTTAAACTCTGATTGTAAGTGAGATCTGGTCTGATCATGTTTGATTGATTAGGGCTTGAGATCGGTAAGCTTCGATCGAGAGATTTGATGCTAGATCGGTGAGATCAAAAGCATCAAAGAGATGAACGGTTAGATCTGAAACCTTAGGGTTTACTATGGTCTAGACCAAATGGCTTGAGCTATTTTGATTTGGTTTATGAACCAAATTCGATTGGGACATTTTGGCTTGAACCGGTTCACAAAGGTGAACGCTTGGTTCAATGCTAGTAAGCGTTTTTGGGTTGGCATGAGCGCATGGCTTAATGATGTTCCATTTATGGAAAGTCATCAAGGCCGATTCCTCTCAACGCCAAAACGCATATGCGTTCCCCTCTTCTCTTGTGGTTTTGCTTGCACTCTCGCAAGTGGTGGATTGACGAGAAGAAGGGAAGGTTTTCGTCCAAGGTGAAGCTTGTTCTCGCATCTCAAACTTCCTCCACGCAAAGGACCCCTTGAAGCTTTGCTAGCACAAAGACGACAAGGAGAAGCCATTCCTCATCTTGTGTGCTTCATCTTTGGAGAAGATCCCTTTCGATCTTTGCTTCCAAGACACCATCCAAATAGATGGCTTTGGTATGATCTTCTTTCGATCTCCACATTCCTTAAGGTTGATCATTTGAACATATATTACATGCGATCTCATGTTGAAACCCCTTGGAAATTACATGCGCCCCCTTTAGGGTTTCAACCCCTTGCGCTCCCCCTTGAAGGGGACTCTTCAGCTTCTTCTTGAGCTTGAGAGCAATCCTCAAGTTTCGATGCCAGTCCATAAAGTTGGTTCCAACCAACTTGTCCTTCTCAAGAAGGGATTGCAGTGTCAATCCGCTAATGTTTGTAGCCATTGTTCTACAACAACAAAGGAATAGCAGATTAGTACTACTTTAAATCATTTAAACTAAACTTATTTTAGATGATTGTGGATCCCACTATTTTGATCGAATTCACAACCCACAAAGTCAATGGAAAATCTAAGATTTGCTAGTGAGATCAGATTCATATTCCACATGAGGCTTCGCGTCCCACGAGGGAGGGATGAGATGCACAAAGTGACCCATGCTTCTTAAGATGGGCACACCAGCCGGTTGCTCTTGGCAACTCCCTTTATTAAGACAGTCTAGGCATTTCATGTCCAATGAGGGTTAGAAACAGCATGAAACCCTAACCTCTGAATGCTGCCTCTAGAGTTTCATCATATGCCCAACACATGTGAAAATCTAGTCAAGTCCATTCCTAACTGTTATGTCCAGGGCCAACGAATTTCCTTGCGAAGGCACGTCCAGGTTAAAACTAGACTGGGGAAACCATTGTCACCATACACCATCTAAAAATAAGTGGGTGTGTCCCACGAGGGTGGGAAACAGTTCATAACACCACTGATCAATAGCTGGATGAGGGCTACAAGTTAGAAGGCTACTAGACTTGATATTTTTGATCGAGGGTTTTTGAGGTCTCATCCTCTTAGCTTTATCTTATGTCTAGCATTACTAGCATGCAATCCTGTAGTCATAACATGAAGATAAAACATCACAGGTATGCTTTAGTAGATAAGGAAAGCAGTAAAAGGATGATGTGATCATAGCCCATTCAAGACATTGAACTAACCCATGCCAAAAGGGGTTCAACTCTTGACCTAAGACACAAGCCCCCAAAACTATACCTAGCCTAGCCGACCACTAGCTTGATCTTCAAGGTTGGCTCCAAGGTCCACCAGACCATGGTTTAGCTCTCAAAACTTAGAGGTAGTTCTAGGAAAACCCTAGAAGCACACCCTATGGTTTGGCCAATGCCATGGGTCTTCTTCCAAGCAAGGTGCACCACCTTGCAAGCCATAAGAGGGATAGCACACAAGCACAAGGCTCGGCCAAACCCTAACTTGCGCCATCAAGCAAGGATGCGCCACCTTGGTAGAAGCTTGATGCGCCACCAATCTTGAAGCGCAAGCTTCATGCATGCACCGAGAATCATGTAGGATGCGCCCCTTAAACTTCATCTTGAATAAAAGAAAAAGAAAGGCGGCATGCAAGCCTCACAAGAGTACAACATAGGCATGCTAAGGGGCTTGACTAATGATCACAACATCATGCACAAACAATGTACTTACTCATGCAATTCTATATGCTCATGAAAAATATAAAATCTGAAATTTTAGTTTCTCATAAAACAAGTTTCTTTTCCTCATCTTCTTATCACAAATCTTTTGATTTTTGAGATTAAATTTCATGACGATTTCATAGACCAAATCGGCTGGCGATTTTGTTAGATCAAGAGACCCGGCTAGTCAAAGGACATAATGCCCGTCCTACTTGAAAAAATTACGTGCGCCTTATGATCTTAAATCAATTTGAAAAATAATCCAAAAATCCAAAAGAAATTGAATACTGGATAGGAACAAGAAACATACAATTTTCTTACTTTTAGAAAACATGCGCCACTAATATATGCAATTTGCGAAAATAACTACATGGCATGTGAGCATAGAAGTGCATGAGAACATCGTTCGAGGCTTGCAAGTCACTCTGATACCACTATTGGAAAATGATGACACAAAAATTCATAGTGTATTTTGTGTCATTTGATAGGTCTTTTTGTGTCATATTCACACTCTTTTGCTTATTTTCATGCCTTATTTACCAAATATTGCGGAATCTACATTTTTTCTGGTTTTCATTTTCAGGTAAAAAGGCATTATTTTAAGGCATTTTCAAGGAATCCAAATGCATAGACAAATTCCTATCAACAAGAGAAGATTACCTATCAAATTTCACGCAAATCAGAGCTTCATACCAAATTACGGTAGGGCCGTAATCCATATTACGGTACCGTAATTTTACTGAACCTACAGAATAAACCATGGCACTGCCGTAATCTATTTGTTCTGCCATAATATCAGCCGATTTCTGTATAGAAAGATTTACAAATATTACGGCACTGCCGTAACGAATATTACGGACTGTAATTTCAAAAGATTTTCGACCAGAAAGTTTTGCAGTTATTATGGCTCTACCGTAAACCATATTACGGGCAGTAATTTTAGGAGATTTATGTACATAAAGCATTATGGCACTGCCGTAATAGAAATTACAGCCATAATTATGTTCCTGGTGTCCAATTTTCCTAGTCAAATTGAAGCCCGATTTTTGCTCGGAAGATTGCGAATGATTTAGACCATCATATTGAGATCCGTAAAAAGAGGAATACTCCAGAGAATAAGGAGAATATCATCACACCGAAAGCCCTAATTTTGATCAGCGTTGGAGAGAGAAATCACCATCTTCACCACCGCCCGAGGTTTCACCACCGGGAAGCATATAGAGCATCTCCGGCCGTGAAATTTGAAGGGAAGCTACTTGAGAGAGAAGAGCATACACCAGAAGTTTCAAAGCGAAAGGAGATCGATCGTAGGAGAAATCAAAGAAATTGCAAGCACTGCCACTGTTCACTATGATTTCAATGGCAAATTTACGGTTGTAATTTTCATTATAGCCCTATGTTTAGTAAAAAATTTACTCTCTCATCGATTTTTTATCGTTTTAAACTATGGATTATTGTAATTCTCAAACCATGCTAACTTAAACACTTTTTGGGACATGGGGGTGTAATCCCCTTAATTTTGTTATGACTAGATAATCCTTATTTTGTCAGGAAACTTTTGTTATGATAATTCTGCTTAAGTGATATTTGTCTTTAATTCTTTCTAGTTTCATATTATCAGCATGTATTGGAGTTTTTGTGATATGGACTAAAAAGTAACTTGTGAAAACTTAGAACCCTAAAATTGAGATTCAGAAACTCATCGTAAGAAATTAGCTTTGTTCTATTTCTAGATTTTAGAAGTTTATTGTCTTGTTGATAATTCTGATCTAGGAAGAATTATTGAATTAAACATGAAGATATTGTAAGAAATTAAGTATCGGATCATTGGAGAACCTTAAGTAGACCTGTGAAACTAAATTATGAAAGTATTTAGTTTTCACTTAGATGATTGATGATGACACCAAAATTCATAGTATATTTTGTGTCATTTCATGTGTCTTTTTGTGTCATAATTATGCTAGTTTGCTTGTTTTTAAGCCTTAATTGTCAAATATTGCAGAATCTACACCATTTCTTATTTTTGATCATTTTCAGGTTAAAAGTACCATATTTTGATGGATTTTGGAAGATTTGAGCACACCAATGGATTCCAGACATCGAAACGAAGCTACTCATCAAATTTCATGAAAATCGGAGCTATTTTGCAAAAATACAGCACTACCGTATTTTTGGGACAAAATCTCACAGTACCATATCTTTGGAGGATTTTATACGGAAAGTTTCTGCATTCTGGGTACAAATACGGCACTGCCGTTTTCAAAATACGGTACCATATTTTGTGCCATGTTTCCTGATTTTTTCGCCCGAATATTGCGGGGAGCATAACTTTTGATCCAAAAGTCCAAATTGAAATCCGAAAGTTGCTGAGAACTCACCGTTAAGAGGAGAAGACACACAAAATAAAATCCCTAATGTTTATCGAGAACCGAGGGAGCAATCGACAGAGAGGCGATTAGGGTTCGCCCTCACGCCGAGAGGCGTAGAGACCACCACAAGCCATGATTTTTACACTGAAGCTTCGTCTAGACTGGGAGAGCATACACCAGAAGTTATAGAGCATTTGGACTCCAATAGAGGGAGAAATCAATAAAATAGTGGGCGCCGCCACTGTTCATCGTGTTTCTAGCATATTACGGTGTTGTAATTTTGATTACAGCACCGTGTTCTATAATTTCTTCCTTTTTTTCTCTAATTTATAATCATCCAAACTATGGTTTATTGTAATCTTTTCTCCATGCGAGCTTAGACATATTAAGGGACATGGGGAGTAATTTTCCTTAATTTTTAATGACTAGATGACTTTTATTTCGTTAGAATAGTTTTGTTATGATAATTTTATTTATGTGATGATTGTCTTTAATTCTCCTTAGTTTTATAAATATCAGCATGTTTTAGAATTTTGCAAAATAGACTGAGAGGTTGATTGTGAGATTCGGAACCCTAGAAATCATCGAGTTTGAAACTTATCGTAAGAGATTAGGTTTGTTCTTTGAATTCTGATTTTTAGTGATTTTATTGTCATGTTGATAATTTGAATCTAGGATGAGTTGTTGTGTTAGACTTGATCTGATGCTGCAAGAGATTGAGTATCGAGTCGTCGGAGAACCTTAAGTAGAACCTGTGTTGAGTTTCAGGATGCACGAGAGTGATCCTTGAGATTCCACTTGAGATGTTTGACTTAGAATTCGGATGTACGAGAGTGATCCTTGAATTCTTTGTTCAATGATTTACTTATTTTCAGCATTGGATAGATCTTGCACGAGAGTGAGGATTGGTCCTTTGTATGATTGTTTGCGCGAGAGCTAGATGATCCTTTTATCAAGTAAATTATATCTTTGTCATATCAAAATTAGACTGGCAGCCTTTATTTCATTATAGTCATTGGAATTAACGTCGATGAAACCCTAGTCCTAGTTTTTCCCTCTGATCATCCTTTAGCACACATTTCTACATATTTTACTTCATCATATTCGGTTTGCTTAGCTAGTGAGAAAACAAATATTTGGTACTTAACACGTAGGTCTCTGTGGTTCGATATTTTTATTACTTCGAAGTATCCGTGCACTTGCGGACACAACAAGTTTTTGGCGCCGTTGCCGGGGACCTTAGTTTTGTTAATATCAAAATAGTTGTTAGTATTGCTAGACTAAGTTTTATTTGTTTCAGATTTAACTTTATTTTCTGTTTTTGTAGGTTTTGGATTTCACAAGTTGTGACAGGACTGTGATTTCTGAAAGTTTTGAATTTACTTGTGTTTTGTGTTTTTGTGTTTTTCTTATATTTGAAAAAAATATATATAAAAAAAATCTAATTGATTGGTGATTAGATAATCTTTTTTTTCTTGATAGATTTGAAAAATATGTCTTTTAATCACAGCTCGTGGGCAACTGAAAGAGGTGAGGTACACATGCCACAAGGTAATTCTCTTGTAGATCAATTTAACTCTTATATGCATCATTCTAGAACATCTCATTCTCCTGTTAGATGTGATATTTGTGGATGTTTTGATCACGTTGCATCTAACTGCCCAATTTTTATTTCTCCATATTCTAATTCACCATGGCATCAAGATGATCAATATGATTCTAGATCTTTTTATGATAATTGCATAAACTACACTTCTGAACCATGCTTTGAGAATACTGAAAAATCTAACTTAGAGATATTGTTTGAAAAGTTCATGAGTGCCCAAGCAAAACAAAATGAAGAAATGACAGAGAATTTTAAACAAATCAATTCTAGGTTGGATGGTGTTGTTGCTCACAATAAAATGTTAGATACTAAGATAGCACAACAAAATTGTTTGTTTGAGTTTGATTTGGAAGCTGAAGAAATTGATTTAGAAAATTCTCCCTCTACTTATGATTGTTTTGAGACTGAGCCTTATGTGTTTATTAATGAATCTCACTCTGATTTTGATGACTGTAAATTTGATTCATCTGATAACTTGTTTGTAGAAAAGTTTGAGAAAATTGATTTTGAAAAACCCTCTTTTGATGAAATTGATTCTTTTGATGTTGTATCATTTATGGTTAAATCTGATGAATTTGATAAAGGGTTGAAAATTACAGACATTGATGAGCCCCACTTTGATTTTGATGATATTGTTGAAATTAATGATAAATCTTGTGTTGTTAACTTTGATTCTACTGATTCTATTGTGAAAATTGATAAATCTCATTATGATTTTTTATATGATTCTGATTTTGACTCTTCTGATGATGAATTGTTTGTGGGGAGACATGAGGAAATTGATTTTGAAGAGACTCATCTTGACTTTAATGATGATTTTGAAATTGCTAAATTATTTGATGATGAACATGAGGAAATTGATAAGGATTTGAATATTGTGAAAATTGATGAATCTCACCATGTTGATGTTTTGCCCATATCTATTGTTGAAAATTTTGATCTATTTGAGAAAGTGTGTTTTATTGAGGATTCTAATGAGAGACATAAAGACTATTATTATGATGATCCAATGCTTAATTATTTTGATCAAAGTCCTATTTTTATTGCAATTGAAGATTTAAATTTGAAGAAAGGACTTATGATTTTACTTTTTGATAAACATAGGAAGATAATTGAATATCCTTTGATTGGAGTTGAAAATTTTGATTTTGATTTCCGCATATTTGAGAAAGCCATGTCAATCTTGATTTATATGAAATTTTGGATATTTATGAAAGTCCCCTTCAAGGGGGAGCGAAACCCTTAAGCCATGTAAATTCTTTTCGGCAGCGGAATTAGGGTTTCATAAGGATCTTTTGCATGCCATATGATCAACATCAACAGCTTATATAGATGAAAAAGGATTCATACCATAGCTATTAGTTCGAATGGCGTCTTGGAAGAAGAGATCGAAAGGGGTCTCCTCCACAAGATGCGCACACAAGATGAGAAGTAGCTTTCTTCTTGTCGCTCCTTGTGCTAGCAAGGATCTCCAAGTGCCCCTTGTCGCGTGAAGGAGATTGAGAGAGAGGACCTTGCTGGCCGAATTTTCCTCTTGGCGTGAAGAGCACCCAAGACGAGAGAGGAAGAGGCTAGAGAGGCGTTCGAACGTGGGAGCGTTTTCCTCTAGCAAAACGCCTTCCCAAAATAGCAAGTTTTAAGTTCACTTAAAACCTCCTCTTAAACCATCGAAAACTCCTCTTGCCTTTGAACCATACGTTCACATAAGTGAACCGGTTCAAATCAATTCGGTTTAGATGCATTTGGTTCAAAGACCAAATCAAACCAGCCCAAGCCTTGGCCTAGATCTCATTGAACCAATGGTTCAAGATCTAACCGTTGATCTCTTGATGCTTTTGATCTCACCGATCTAGCATCACTACTCTCGATCGAAGCTTACCGATCTCAAGCCCTAATCAATCAAACATGATCAGACCAGATCTCACTTACAATCAGAGTTTAAACTCCTTTAAACTGAACCAAAACAATTCATTCCACACGATCTGACTTAAGTAAGCCATATCATCAAATTGTGCGACCCTGAGGGTTTCCTTTAAATGTCGGTAACGATAACTTACGTTATCATGATCAGTGAGGGGTATCTAGCAACACATCACTGTCTCCCGATATAAAGGAAAGAGTCTTCCAAGACTACACCCAAACCACAGCACAAGTGTGAATCCACTTCACTAGGCATACATGTTTCCTTTGCCACTGGATATTCTTATTGGACAAGCGTGTCAAGCTTGTAACTCCAATATGATGAGCATGATTAGATCAGATGAACATAGTCACCTGGGTATGGCCATACACTTTCTCAATATCTCATTCAGGGGGGCCCCTTTAGAACATCACACTCCAAACAAGGAGACGGCAATCCTATATCTATCACTAGTGTCCTAACCTGACTCATGATCATTATCCAAGATAGTCTATAACCATTATATTTCAAATGATATTGAACTACCTCAAAACAATGACAATCATCATTTAGAAACACAAGTGATCTCAAGTCAGAGGACATGTGCCACTTGTTGCAAACAAGGATTATTCACATTGTGACAAGCAATTGAATATCCTAGTAGGGTCTGTCCAGTACATCCAATGTACCCATGAGTCTACATCTTATTCCATGCTCGAAGCATCCTATAAGATTAGAACACATATTAGTCTCAATCATATCAAGGCTATCTCATGTTCACCAAGATATCTCGACTAAGGACATTACAGCATGTCAGCCAAGCTGAACAGCATTGAGACATTATTCAGAAGTACACTTATTGCAGCAGACAATGTAACAAACTGAATAACAACCATTGCCTTTATAAACATAAGAGTTTATACATGATACTGAAAGAATCCCAAGGCCTCAAACATTAGCCTTAAGGGCATACCCCAACAATCTCCCACTTGCACTTAATCTAATGGTTGAGAAATCTCAAACCCATGTTATTACAGTGCTTCTCATGCTTCTGCTGTGCCAGAGGCTTGGTAAGCGGGTCAGCCAGATTGTCATCTGTATGAACCTTGCAGATTTTGATCTCACCACGATCAATGTGTTGGGGTATGCCCTTAAGGCTAATGTTTGAGGTCTTGGGATTCTTTCAGTATCATGTATAAACTCTTATGTTTATAAAGGCAATGGTTGTTATTCAGTTTGTTACATTGTCTGCTGCAATAATTGTACTTCTGAATAATGTCTCAATGCTGTTCAGCTAGGCTAACATGCTTTATGTCCTTAGTCGAGATATCTTGGTGAACATGAGACAGCCCTGATATGATTGAGACTAATATGTATTCTAATCTTATAGGATGCTTCGAGCATAGAATAAGATGTAGACTCATGGGTACATTGGATGTACTGGACAGACCCTACTAGGATATTCAATTGCTTGTCACAATGTGAATAATCCTTGATTGCAACAAGTGGCACATGTCCTCTGACTTGAGATCACTTGTGTTTCTAAATGATGATTGTCATTATTTTGAGGTAGTTCAATATCATTTGAAACATAATGGTTATAGACTATCTTGGATAATGATCATGAGTCAGGTTAGGACACTAGTGATAGATATAGGATTGCCGTCTCCTTGATTGGAGTGTGATGTTCTAATGGGGCCCCCCTGGATGAGATGATTGAGAAAGTGTATGGCCATACCCAGGTGACTATGATCATCTGATCTAATCATGCTCATCATATTGGAGTTACAGGCTTGACACGCTTGTCCAATAAGAACATCCAGTGGCAAAGGAAATATGTATGCCTAGTGAGTTGATTCACACTTGTGCTGTGGTTTGGGTGTAGTCTTGGAAGACTCTTTCCTCTATATCGGGAGACAGTGATGTGTTGCTAGATACCCCTCACTGATCGTGATAACGTAAGTTATCATTACCGACATTTGAAGGAAACCCTCAGGGTCGCACAATTTGATGATATGGCTTACTTAAGTCAGATCGTGTGGACTGAATTGTTTTGGTTCAGTTTAAAGGGATTTAAACTCTGATTGTAAGTGAGATCTGGTCTGATCATGTTTGATTGATTAGGGCTTGAGATCGGTAAGCTTTGATCGAGAGAGTTGATGCTAGATCGATGAGATCAAGAGCATCAAGAGATGAACGGTCAGATCCTGAACCTTAGGGTTTAAGGTGATCTGGACAAAGGCTTGGTTTGATTAAATTATTGAGCCAAATTGGGTTGAACCGAATGGCTTGAACCGGTTCACATGGGTGAACGCATGGTTCAAAGTCTTCATGGCGCTTTGGGCGGTTTGCCTTGAGTGAGCGCACGGTTCATGAATGCATGAACGCATGAAGTGAAGGTTTACTATTTTTGGAAGAGGCGTTTTCCAAAATAGATGCCACACCTCACGTTCGACGCACTCATGCTATTCTCGCCCCTTTTTGCCTCTTCCTCTCGACGGCTTCTCGTGTGGTGAAGAAGGTTGTCGCCAAGGAGAAGAAGAAGATCGCCAAGCAAGATCTCTCATTCCTTCCATTCGACAAGCACCCTTGGAGAACCTTGCTAGCACAAGGATCAACAAGGAGTAGGCTACATCACCTTGTGTGTGCACCGTGTGGAGGAGAAGCACTCGATTCTCTTCTTCCTAGACGCCATTCGAACTAATGGCTATGGTATGATTCAATCTACAGATTTAAGTTGATCATATATGATGCATACGATTCTTGATGCCCTATTTTCCGCCCATGCACAAAGTTTTTTCATATGCGCATGTTTAGGGTTTCGCCCCCCTCTTGAAAGGGGTCCTTCAAATTGGTATCAGAGCGCCAAGTTTATGCATGATCTTATATGATTGCTTTGTGTTTTTGTGATCCATGCTTTGTATTTATGCTTAGATCTAAAACTATCATCATGCTCATGCGAAATATACATGTTGTATGTTTATTCTTATGTTGCGCATGTATGAAGTTTGTGTGGCGCATGTTATAGTTTTGCCAAAACTTATTTTGCGCGCCCTATTAGATCTAATGCGCCTGCTATAAACCCTTAGACGGGTTAGTAGGGTTGAAGTCATCCTCTAGGTATGATCCAAACAGTCTGATCAGATTATCTGACAGCCTAGATGGGTCGACCAGATGGCACCTGTGCGCAAGCACGAGTTGGCTATAGGTCGACTGCAGACAGGCGTGTAGCGATGTCTGGTTGAGACAACCAGTGAACGCACATGAGTTAGGCCCGGGGTCACACCCGCTTGCCAGAACTCATGAGGTCATTCAGCCCTTGGCACATGCATGGTTGACCATTTGGTCAATTCAAGTCAGTTACGACTTGGTGCATGCAAGGGCAGTGGATCTGACTAGACATGATGAGTGGATCCCTATTGATGGACCGTTGTAAGGTTGTAGGCCTCATAAGAAAATTAAAATTGATGCCAATGGGTTTTCGAAAATTTTTATTCTTATAGGATCACATAATGATTGCATTCCATGATGAGTGTTTATTTCATCTTATGTGGGTTGCCCTTTTAATGTGTGCTGTGCTGGGGCCTGCGAGCCAGGATAAATTGTAAATTAATTTTATTGTGATCTGCGTATCACATTTATTTAATTTATAAAGTGTAATTGACCTGCGAGTCAATCTTGTCTAGATAGATTATTTTGTAATTTAATCAGACAAGAGCACAGAGCACACTTGGCAGAGGCGCATGCAGCAAGTGGCTTGACCAGATGGGAGGTCTAGGGTTCGACCCTAGGATAGGCGCATATACCTGGTGGGCGCACCTGAGCTGCAGTGGGCGCTTGGGGCCTGGGTTGGGCCAGATGAGATGCAAAAGACCCATGGAGAGCTCAAGTGAAGACTTAAGTTAAATTAAGGTCTTACTTAGGGTTAATGGGCTTTTACCACATAAGATCAGCATGCTTTCTACTTATAGTTTATAATTAGAATTGCATGATTTATTCATCTTCTGCTATCACCATAGGGTTTGCATGATAGAGAAGAAGATAAAAGACCGTTAAAATCCAACGCTAAAAATATCAAGCTCGATAGCCTTCTGACGCGAAACCTCACTGTTCTGACTATCGTTGGAGCCGTGTTGTACCCACTCAGTGGGCACGTCCATCTATCTTCAGACGGTGTGTGATTACACCTGCGTGTTACAGGGAAGGGATTTATCGCTTCTCGTTGCTCAGTATAGCACGTGGTGGTCCAGGGAGTAGGTCAGGTCAGCTTGACCATGTAGACTACATATGTGGCGCATATGGTAGCACATGGAGGCAGCCATCTGTGGGATCAGAGACTGTGTTGTACCAACTCAGTTGGCACAGTCTGCTAGATTGCCCAGATGAAGGGGAATCGCACGGGTTGGCGATTGGCAGGGACTGCCTACCAGAAATTAGTGCTTGTACTCTCTGTGCATCTTATCTCGCCTGAGCGGGACGCGGAGACCAAGTATGAAATCTGGATCCCATCTCACTAAAAGAGTGTTACTCTTTCGGACTGTTTTGCTGGATTTTTCAGTCAGATAAAATAGTGAGAAAAGAATCAGTCTTAAGTCCTGAATTGATTCTTAACATTGATACTGACCTTGCTGTTCTTGCATTGTTGTAGATTCCTGCAGCAACGAACACCATGAGCTTCAATGTGCGATCCCTACTAGAAAGGGAGAAGTTTGCCGGGCCAAACTTCTCAGACTGGTACGGACACCTTAAGATTGTTCTTAAGGCTGAGAGGAAACTGTATGTCCTCGAGACGGCTACACCGCCTCAACCCGCTCCGAACGCCGTAAGGGCGGTTCGGGAAGCCTATGAAAAGGATGTCAATGATAGCATTGATGTTGCTTGCCTGATGCTAGCGTCTATGATGCCACAACTGCAGCGTCAGCATGAGGATATGTCTGCTATAGAAATGATAGCAAACCTCAAGATGCTATATGCTGCACAGGCGAGGACTGAACGCTATAATTTGACCAAGCTTTTCTTTTAGAGCAAACTGGCTGAAGGGAGTCCAGTGGGAGCTCATGTGCTCAAGATGATTGGGCACAAAGAGGCTCTAGAGAAACTGGGGCATACCATCAATCAGGAGCTTGCTGTAGACATTATTCTGCAGTCTCTCCCGGCCTCTTTCGATCCGTTCATTATTAACTTTAATATGAACAAGATCGACTGTACCCCGGCAGAGTTGCTGAATATGCTCTTGACTACTGAGGAGACTCTCAAGGGAAAGCCTTCAACCTCTGTCTTGATGTTTCCTTCCAGGAACAAGAAGAAGGGGAAGAAGGGAAAAGCCCCAGTCAAGAACTACAACAAGGCTCTGAAACAAAAGGTTAAGCGGTCGAAGGAATACAGGTGTTTCCACTGTGGCCAGCTGGGTCACTGGAAAAAGGACTGTAAAGCGCTCCAGGGAGACAAGAGGGGAAGCATTGCTTCTGGCTCAGGTATTTTCGTGACTGAAGTCATGATATCTTCTTCTTCTATTTCATGGGTGTTGGACACTGCATGTGGAGTTCACATTTGTTCAAATGTACAGGAACTCAAGAGAAGAAGACAGGTGGGACAGCATGAGGTGGACCTACGAGTTGGAAACGGGGCACGGGTTGCTGCTGTTGCTGTAGGAGAATATTACATCTCATTACCATCTGGACTTGTATTAGAACTAAACAATTGTTACTTTGTTCCCAGCATTACTAAAAATATTATCTCTATTCCTGCTCTTGTCAGGAAAGGATTTTCCTTTGAATGTAACATTTCAAAGTGTGTTCTTTCTTTAGATAATATTGTTTATGCTACTGGATCAATTAACAATGGGTTATTCATGTTGGACATGGAATGTTCTATACATAATATTGATAATAAGAAAGCCAAGTATGCTGATGATAGCACCTTGCTATGGCATAGTCGTTTAGGCCATATTAACAAGAAGCGCATTAAGCGGTTGCATGATTATGGACTGCTGGGATCATTCTCCTATGAGGAGATTGATACATGCAAAGCTTGTTTGATGGGCAAAATGACGAAGTCACCTTTTCCTAACAAAGGTCAAAGGGCTTCAGGTTTACTTGACCTTATACACAGTGATGTGTGTGGGCCATTTAGTAAACATGCCAGAGGTGGCTATCAATACTTCATTACCTTTACTGATGATTTCAGTAGGTATGGTTATATCTATCTTATGAGACATAAAAGTGAATCTTTTGACAAGTTCAAAGAGTTCAAGAATGAAGTACAAAATCAGCTAGGCCGAAATATCAAGGCACTTCGTTCTGATCGAGGTGGAGAATACCTAAGTCGAGAGTTTACTGACTATCTCAAGGAGTGTAGGATTATCTCACAGCTCACTCCACTAGGAACACCGCAATGGAATGGTGTGTCCGAGAGGAGGAACAGAACCTTACTGGATATGGTTCGTTCTATGATGAGTCAGGCTACTCTACCCTACTGCTTTTGGGGATTTGCACTGGAAACAGCTGCAAAGGTACTAAACCGAGTGCCATCCAAGGCAGTTTCTAAAACCCCATATGAGTTATGGTATGGCAAACAGCCGAGCTTGACATTTATAAAGATCTGGGGTTGCGAGGCTTATGTCAAAAAGCTCGCCTCTGGGAAACTAGAGAGCAGATCTGAGAAATGCATCTTTGTCGGTTACCCTAAAGAAACTAAGGGTTATTATTTCTACGATCCCAAAGAGAACAAGGTTTTTGTTGCTCGGACGGCTATTTTTCTTGAGAAGGAGTTTCTTCTACAAGAAGCCAGTGGGAGAGAAATAAAGCTGGATGAGAATCCAGAGGAAGGGCAAAGTAGTCAAGCACAATTGGATGAGCCTGAGCCAGTAGAACAGGTTATTGAACAACCTGAGGCTCAGATATCACGGGAACCACGAAGATCGGGAAGGATCTGTCGACAGCCTGAGCGCTATGACGGAGTCTACATCATTGATCATGATGAACCCCTAACTTATGCGGATGCGGTCAGTGGACCGGACTCAGCGAGATGGCTTGAAGCTATGCGAGCCGAGATGGACTCCATGTCAGATAACCAGGTCTGGGATTTGGTTGATCCGCCTCCGGGAGTAATCCCTATAGGCTGTAAATGGATCTTCAAGAAGAAGATTGACATGGATGGTAACGTGGTTACCTATAAAGGCAGGCTAGTTGCGAAAGGTTTCAAACAAATCTACGGGATAGATTATGATGAAACTTTCTCTCCTGTAGCTATGTTCAAGTCTATTCGGATTCTTTTCGCGATAGCAGCATATTACGATTATGAGATCTGGCAAATGGATGTGAAGACGGCTTTCCTTAACGGAAAACTGGATGAGGATGTGTATATGACACAACCTGAAGGCTTCACTAATCCATCGGATCGTCATAAAATATGCAAGTTAAAGAAGTCCATTTATGGACTTAAACAAGCATCTAGAAGCTGGAATATTCGTTTTGATGAATCAATATGTGAATTTGGTTTCATCAAGAACGAAGATGACCCATGTGTATATAAGAGGTTTAGTGGGAGCGTGATTACTTTCCTAGTCCTCTACGTCGATGATATCTTAATCATTGGAAACGATATTCCTGAACTGCATGCTATTAAGGCATGGTTAAGGAAATGTTTTCAGATGAAAGATCTAGGAGAAGCAGCCTATGTATTAGGTGTGAAGTGAAGGACCCCTTTCGAGAGGGGGGCGAAAACCCTATTAGGGTGGCGCATAAAATTTTGCAAGCGGAAGAAGGGCTTTCAAAGATCTTTCTATTGCATATGATCAACTTAGATAGATGTGAGAATGATCCATACCGTCGCCATCTCTTGGATGGTGTGTTGGAAGAAGAAAGCAAAAGAGATCTCCTCCAAAGGCTGTCGCACACAAGAAGAAGAAGGCCTACTTCTTTGGGGCGATTTGTGCTAGCAATGCTCCAAAGCTTCCTCGATCATTTGAGGGATGATGAGATGAAAATTTGGCCGAATCCTCTTGTCGTCAACCTTCACGCCACCAGCCGTGAGTCGTCTAATGCCAAGAGCGAATTCGCAAGAGGAATAGAGAGGAGGCGTTGCAAGTGAACGTGGAAACGTTCCCACGTTGAAAACCGACCGAGAGTTCCCAAAATAGCAAGCCATGATTACGTGCGTTATGCGTTCACCAAGTGAACCATGCGCAACTCTCTTCTCCCACCTGAACCTTGCGCTCAACCCATGAGCCGGTTTAAGATGTTTGGTTCAATGACCAAACCAAATCAGCCCAAACATTAAGTCTAGATCGAATTAGACCCTAAGGTCCTAGATCTGACCATTCATCTCCAGATGCTTCTGATCTGATCGATCTAGCATCATCACTCTCGATCGAAGCTTACCGATCTCAAGCCCTAATCAATCAAACATGATCAGACCAGATCTCACTTACAATCAGAGTTTAAATCCCTTTAAACTGAACCGAAACAATTCAGTCCACACGATCTGACTTAAGTAAGCCATATCATCAAATTGTGCGACCCTGAGGGTTTCCTTTAAATGTCGGTAACGATAACTTACATTATCACGATCAGTGAGGGGTATCTAGCAACACATCACTGTCTCCCGATATAAAGGAAAGAGTCTTCCAAGACTACACCCAAAACACAGCTCAAGTGTGAATCCTTTTCACTAGGCTTCACTAGGCATACATATTTCCTTTGCCACTGGATGTTCTTATTGGACAAGCGTGTCAAGCTTGTAGCTCCAATATGATGAGCATGATTAGATCAGATGAACACAGTCACCTGGGTATGGCCATACACTTTCTCAATCATCTCAGCCGGGGGGGGCCCCTTTAGAACACCACACTCCTTAAACAAGGAGACGGCAATCCTATGTCTATCACTAGTGCCCTAACCTGACTCATGATCATTATCCAAGATAGTCTATAATCATTATGTTTCAAATGATATTGAACTACCTCAAAACAATGACAATCATCATTTAGAAACACAAGTGATCTCAAGTCAGAGGAGATGTGCCACTTGTAGCAAACAAGGATTATTCACATTGTGACAAGCAATTGAATATCCTAGTAGGGTCTGTCCAGTACATCCAATGTACCCATGAGTCTACATCTTATTCCATGCTCGAAGCATCCTATAAGATTAGAACACATATTAGTCTTAACCATATCAAGGCTGTCTCATGTTCACCAAGATACATCGACTAAGGACATAACTGCACGTCAGCCTAGCTGAACAGCTTTGAGACATTATTCAGAAGAACATATATTGCAGCAGACAATGTAGCTTAACTGAATAACAACCATGCCTTTATAAACATAAGAGTTTATTACATGATACTTTTACAATCCCAAGGCCTCAAACATTAGCCTTAAGGGCATACCCCAACAATCTCCCACTTGCACTTAATCTAATGGTTGAGGAATCTCAAACCCATATTATTACAGTGCTTCTCATGCTTCTGCTGTGCCAGAGGCTTGGTAAGCGGGTCTGCCAGATTGTCATCTGTATGTACCTTGCAGACTTTGATCTCGCCACGATCTATGATCTCCCGGATCAAGTGAAACCATCTCTGTATGTGCTTGGACTTCTGGTGCGACCGTGGTTCCTTTGCTTGTGCGATTGCTCCAGTGTTATCACAGAAGATAACCAAAGGATCTGCACTCGAAGGAACGACACCAAGTTCTCTCACGAACTTACGAATCCACACTGCCTCCTTGGATGCTTCCGAGGCTGCAACATACTCGGCTTCTGTTGTGGAATCAGCAACAGTTGACTGTTTGAAACTCTTCCACACCACTGCACCTCCATTCAAGCTAAAAACATAGCCTGATTGCGATCGGAAATCATCCTGGTCAGACTGGAATGAAGCATCAGTATATCCTTCAATACTGAGTTCTTCCTGACCACCATATATCAAGAACATATCTTTGGTCCTCCGAAGATATTTCAAAATGTTCTTGACTGCAATCCAGTGCGCCATACCTGGATTACTTTGGAACCGACTGGTCACGCTTAACCCGTAAGCGACGTCTGGGCGAGTACACAACATCGCATACATAATGGATCCAATAGCCGAAGCATAAGGCGTATTGTCCATTTCATCTTTCTCAGTCTGTGTTTGTGGACACTAACTCTTCGAAAGATTCAGACCATGTCTGACTGGAAGATATCCTCTTTTAGAATTTTCTAAATGAAATCTCTCCAGGACTTTATCGATGTAAGTACTCTGGCACAGCCCGAGAAGCCTCTTAGATCTATCCCTGTAGATCTTCAGACCTAACACATAGGCTGCTTCTCCTAGATCTTTCATCTGGAAACATTTCCTTAACCATGCCTTAACCGCATGCATTTCAGGAATGTCGTTTCCAATGATCAAGATATCATCGACGTAGAGGACTAGGAATGTAATCACGCTCCCACTAAACCTCTTATATACACACGGGTCGTCCTCGTTCTTGATGAAACCAAACTCAGAGATTGATTCATCAAAACGAATATTCTAGCTTTTTGATGCTTGTTTCAGTCCATAAATGGACTTCTTTAATTTGCATATCTTATGACGATCTGATGGATTAGTGAAACCTTCAGGTTGTGTCATGTACACATCCTCATCCAGATTTCCATTCAGGAAAGCTGTTTTCACATCCATTTGCCAGATCTCATAATCGTAATATGCTGCTATCGCGAAAAGAATCCGAATAGACTTAAACATGGCTATAGGTGAGAAAGTTTCATCATAATCTATCCCGTAGATTTGTTTGAAACCTTTCGCAACTAGCCTGCCTTTATAGGTAACCACGTTACCATCCATGTCAATCTTCTTCTTGAAGATCCATTTACAGCCTATAGGGATAACTCCCGGAGGCGGATCAACCAAATCCCAGACTTGGTTATCTGACATGGAGTCCATCTCGGCGCGCATAGCTTCAAGCCATCTCGCTGACTCCGGTCCACTGACCGCATCCGCATAAGTGAGGGGTTCATCATTATCAATGATGTAGACTCCGTCATAGCGCTCAGACTGACGACGGATCCTACCCGATCTTCGCGGTTCCCGTGATATCTGAGCCTCAGGTAATTCAATAACCTGTTCTACCGGCTCAGGCTCATCCAACTGCGCTTGACTACTTTGTCCTTGCTCTGGATTCTCATCCAGCTTTATTTCTCTCCCACTGGCTTCTTGCAGAAGAAACTCCTTCTCAAGAAATATAGCCGTCCGAGCAACAAAAAACCTTGTTCTCCTTGGGATCGTAGAAATAATAACCCTTAGTTTCCTTAGGGTAACCGACAAAGATACATTTCTCAGATCTGCTCTCCAGTTTCCCAGAGGCGAGCTTTTTGACATAAGCCTCGCAGCCCCAGATCCTGATAAATGTCAAGCTTGGCTGTTTCCCATACAATAACTCATATGGAGTCTTAGAAACTGCCTTGCATGGCACTCGGTTTAGTACCTTTGCAGCTGTTTCCAATGCAAAACCCCAAAAGGAGTAAGGTAGATTAGCCTGACTCATCATAGAACGAACCATATCAAGTAACGTTCTATTTCTCCTCTCGGACACACCATTCCATTGCG
The DNA here is from genome assembly GCA_027563935.2 of Costus lasius. Lineage (NCBI taxonomy): Eukaryota > Viridiplantae > Streptophyta > Magnoliopsida > Zingiberales > Costaceae > Costus > Costus lasius. The sequence continues at coordinate 86,268,294 of CM050450.1, read as the reverse complement.
GTGTTCCTGGTGGAGTGAGCTGTGAGATAATCCCACACTCCTTTAGATAGTCAGTAAACGCATGACTTAGGTATTCTCCACCTCGATCTGAGCGAAGTGCCTTGATATTTCGGCCTAGCTGATTTTGTACTTCATTCTTGAACTCTTTGAACTTGTCAAAAGATTCACTCTTATGTCTCATCAGATAGACATAACCATACCTACTGAAATCATCAGTAAAGGTAATGAAGTACTGATAGCCACCTCTGGCATGTTTACTAAACGGCCCACACACATCACTGTGTATAAGGTCAAGTAAACCTGAAGCCCTTTGACCTTTGTGAGGAAAAGGTGACTTCATCATTTTACCCATCAAACAAGCTTTGCATGTATCAATCTCCTCATAGGAGAATGATCCCAGCAGTCCATGTTCATGCAACCGCTTAATGCGTTTCTCGTTAATATGGCCTAAACGACTATGCCATAGCAAGGTGCTGTCATCAGCATACTTGGCTTTCTTATTATCAATATTTTGTATAGAATTTTCCATGTCCAACATGAATAACCCATTGTTAATTGAACCAGTTCCATAAACAATATTATCATAAGATAAAACACACTTTGAAATATTGCATTCAAAGGCAAATCCTTTCCTGACAAGAGCAGGAATAGAGATAATATTTTTGGTGATGCTCGGTACAAAATAACAATTGTTTAATTCCAATACAATGTCAGATGGTAAAGAAATGAAATAGTCTCCTACAGCAACAGCAGCAACCCGTGCCCCGTTTCCAACGCGTAGGTCTACCTCATGCTGTCCCACCTGCCTTCTTCTCTTGAGTTCCTGCACATTTGAACAAATGTGAACTCCACATGCAGTGTCCAACACCCATGAAATAGAAGAAGATGAAAACATGACTTCAGTCACGAATATACCTGAGCCAGAAGCGATGCTTCCCCTCTTATCTCCTTGGAGCGCTTTACAGTCCTTTTTCTAGTGACCCAGCTGGCCACAGTGGAAACACCTGTATTCCTTGGACCGCTTAACCTTCTGTTTCAGAGCCTTACTGTAGTTCTTGACCGGGGCCTTGCCCTTCTTCCCCTTCTTCTTGTTCCTGGAAGGAACCATTAAGACAGAGGTTGAAGGCTTTCCCTTCAGAGTTTCCTCAGTAGTCAAGAGCATATTGAGCAGCTCTGCCGGAGTACAGTCGATTTTGTTCATATTAAAGTTAATAATGAACGCGTCGAATGAAGGCGGGAGAGACTGCAGAATAATATCTACAGCAAGCTCTTGGTTGATGGTATGCCCCAGTTTCTCTAGAGCCTCCTTGTGCCCAATCATCTTGAGCACGTGAGCTCCCACTGGGCTTCCTTCAGCCAGTTTGCTCTGAAAGAAGAGCTTGGTCAAATTATAGCGTTCCGTCCTCGCCTGTGCAGCATACAGCATCTTGAGGTTCGCTATAATCTCTATAGCCGACATATCCTCATGCTGACGCTGCAGCGGTGGCGTCATAGACGCTAGCATCAGGCAAGCGACATCAATGCTATCATTGACATGCTTTTCGTAGACTTCACGAACCGCCCTTGCGGCGTTCGCAGCGGGTTGAGGCGGCACAGCCGTCTCGAGGACATACAGTTTCCTCTCAGCCTTAAGAACAATCTTAAGGTGTCCGTACCAGTCTGAGAAGTTCGGCCCAGCAAACTTCTCCCTTTCCAGTAGGGATCGCACATTGAAGCTCATGGTGTTCGTTGCTGCAGGAATCTACAACAATGCAAGAACAGCAAGGTCAGTATCAATGTTAAGAATCAATCAGGACTTAAGAATGATTCTTTTTCTCACTATTTTATCTGGCTGAAAAATCCAGCAAAACAGCCCGAAAGAGTAGAACTCTTTTAGTGAGATGGGATCCAGATTTCATACTTGGTCTCCGCGTCCCGCTCAGGCGAGATAAGATGCACAGAGATGACAAGCACTAATCTCTGGTAGGCAGTCCCTGCCAATCGCCAACCCGTGTGATTCCCCTTCATCTGGGCGATCCAGCAGACTGTGCTAACTGAGTTGGTACAACACAATCTCTGATCCCGTAGATGGCTGCCTCCATGTGCTACCATATGCGCCACATATGTAGCCTACATGGCCAAGCTGACCCGACCTACTCCCTGGACCACCACGTGCTATGCTGAGCAACGAGAAGCGATAAATCCCTTCTCTGTAACACGCAGGTGAAATCACACACCGTCTGAAGATAGATGGACGTGCCCACTGAGTGGGTACAACACGGCTCCAACGATAATCAGAACAGTGAGGTTTCGCGTCAGAAGGCTTACGAGCTTGATATTTAATCGTTGGATTTTAACGGTCTTTTATCTTCTTCACTATCATGCAATTCCTATGGTGATAGCAGAAGATAAACTAATCATGCAATTCTAATATTAAACAATAAAAGAAAGCATGGATCTTATGTGGTAAAAGCCCATAGCTTAAGTAAGACCTTAAATAAACTTAAGTCTTCACTTGCTTTTCTTCATGGGGCTTTCGCTGCTCATCTGGCCCAAACCAGGGCCCAAGCACCATCTGCAGCTCTGGTGCGCCCACCAAGAATATGCGCCAGGTCCTAGGGTCGAACCCTAGACCTCCCACCTGGTCTAGCCACTACTGCAGGCGCCTCTGCCAAGTGTGCTTTGTGCTCTTGTCTGATTAATTTACATATTAATCTATCTAGACAAGATTGACACGCAGGTCAATAACATTTTTATAAATTAAGTAATGTGATGCGCAGATCACAATATAAAAATTAATTTACAAAAATACCAGGCACGCAGGCCCCAGCACAGCACACATTTAACATGGGCAGCCCACATAAGATTAAATAAACAGGCAATATGGCATCAAACATCAGCATGTGATCCAATAAGAAAACAAAAATTCAAAAACCGCATTGGCATCAATTTTAATTTTCTTATATGCCCCCACAACCTTACAACGGTACAATAATAGGGATCCACTCATCCATTCTAGTCAGATCCTGTGCCCTTGCATGCACCAAGTCCTAACTGACTTGAGTCAACCCAATGGTCAACTATGCATGCACCAAGGGCTGAACGACCACGATGAGGTCTGGCAAACGGGTGTGAGCCCGGGCCTAACTCATGTGCGTTCAACAGACGTCTCAACCAGACATCGCTACACACCTATGATGCAGCCGACCTATAGCCACCTCTTGCTTGCGCAAGGGTGCTATCTGGTCGACCCATCTAGGCTGTCAGATGGTCTGATTAGACTAGTTGGATCTAACCTAGAGGATGACTTCAACCCTACTAACCCGTCTAAGGGTTTATAGTAGGCGCTTAGTCTAATGATAGGCGCGCAAGTGATATTCCTTTGATAAAACATCAACAACAAAGATCACAAAGATGCGCCTAGTTTGAAACATGCGCAAACATAAAACATGTGTTATCATATTCGCATGTCATGTAAACTATAGATCTAAGCATGTTTTGCAAACAAGGATCACAATATAGCATTAAGCAATCATATGCATAGATAAACCTGCTCTGATACCAATTGAAGGACCCCTTTCGAGAGGGGGGCGAAAACCCTATTAGGGTGGCGCATAAAATTTTGCAAGCGGAAGAAGGGCTTTCAAAGATCTTTCTATTGCATATGATCAACTTAGATAGATGTGAGAATGATCCATACCGTCGCCATCTCTTGGATGGTGTCTTGGAAGAAGAAAGCAAAAGAGATCTCCTCCAAAGGCTGTCGCACACAAGAAGAAGAAGGCCTACTTCTTTGGGGCGATTTGTGCTAGCAATGCTCCAAAGCTTCCTCGATCGTTTGAGGGATGATGAGATGAAAATTTGGCCGAATCCTCTTGTCGTCAACCTTCACGCCACCAGCCGTGAGTCGTCTAATGCCAAGAGCGAATTCGCAAGAGGAATAGAGAGGAGGCGTTGCAAGTGAAGGTGGAAACGTTCCCACGTTGAAAACCGACCGAGAGTTCCCAAAATAGCAAGCCATGATTACGTGCGTTATGCGTTCACCAAGTGAACCATGCGCAACTCTCTTCTCCCACCTGAACCTTGCGCTCAACCCATGAGCCGGTTCAAGATATTTGGTTCAATGACCAAACCAAATCAGCCCAAACATTAAGTCTAGATCGAATTAGACCCTAAGGTCCTAGATCTGACCATTCATCTCCAGATGCTTCTGATCTGATCGATCTAGCATCATCACTCTCGATCGAAGCATACCGATCTCAAGCCCTAATCAATCAAACATGATCAGACCAGATCTCACTTACAATCAGAGTTTAAATCCCTTTAAACTGAACCGAAACAATTCAGTCCACACGATCTGACTTAAGTAAGCCATATCATCAAATTATGCGACCCTGAGGGTTTCCTTTAAATGTCGGTAATGATAACTTACATTATCACGATCAGTGAGGGGTATCTAGCAACACATCACTGTCTCCCGATATAAAGGAAAGAGTCTTCCAAGACTACACCCAAAACACAGCTCAAGTGTGAATCCTTTTCACTAGGCTTCACTAGGCATACATATTTCCTTTGCCACTGGATGTTCTTATTGGACAAGCGTGTCAAGCTTGTAGCTCCAATATGATGAGCATGATTAGATCAGATGAACACAGTCACCTGGGTATGGCCATACACTTTCTCAATCATCTCAGCCGGGGGGGCCCCTTTAGAACACCACACTCCTTAAACAAGGAGACGGCAATCCTATGTCTATCACTAGTGCCCTAACCTGACTCATGATCATTATCCAAGATAGTCTATAATCATTATGTTTCAAATGATATTGAACTACCTCAAAACAATGACAATCATCATTTAGAAACACAAGTGATCTCAAGTCAGAGGAGATGTGCCACTTGTAGCAAACAAGGATTATTCACATTGTGACAAGCAATGGAATATCCTAGTAGGGTCTGTCCAGTACATCCAATGTACCCATGAGTCTACATCTTATTCCATGCTCGAAGCATCCTATAAGATTAGAACACATATTAGTCTTAACCATATCAAGGCTGTCTCATGTTCACCAAGATACATCGACTAAGGACATAACTGCACGTCAGGCTAGCTGAACAGCTTTGAGACATTATTCAGAAGAACATATATTGCAGCAGACAATGTAGCTTAACTGAATAACAACCATGCCTTTATAAACATAAGAGTTTATTACATGATACTTTTACAATCCCAAGGCCTCAAACATTAGCCTTAAGGGCATACCCCAACATGAAGATCTACAGGGATAGATCTAAGAGGCTTCTCGGGCTGTGCCAGAGTACTTACATCGATAAAGTCCTGGAGAGATTTCATTTAGAAAATTCTAAATGAGGATATCTTCCAGTCAGACATGGTCTGAATCTTTCGAAGAGTCAGTGTCCACAAACACAGACTGAGAAAGATGAAATGGACAATATGCCTTATGCTTCGGCTATTGGGTCCATTATGTATGCGATGTTGTGTACTCGCCCAGACGTCGCTTACGGGTTAAGCGTGACCAGTCGATTCCAAAGTAATCCAGGTCAGGCGCACTGGATTGCAGTCAAGAACATTTTAAAATATCTGCGGAGGACCAAAGATATGTTCTTGATATATGGAGGTCAGGAAGCACTCAGTATTGAAGGATATACTGATGCTTCGTTCCAATCTGACCAGGATGATTTCCGATCGCAATCAGGCTATGTTTTTAGCTTGAATGGTGGAGCAGTGGTGTGGAAAAGTTTCAAACAGTCAATTGTTGCTGATTCCACAACAGAAGCCGAGTATGTTGCAGCCTCGGAAGCATCCAAGGAGGCAGTGTGGATTCGTAAGTTCGTTCAGGAACATGGTGTTGTTCCT